>OZ016470.1:4726074-9726074 GCA_963966625.1 Caenorhabditis zanzibari | reverse complement strand
GAACCAAATTGGTTTCTAAAAATAATTTAGTGTAGGAACACAGAAATTGATCTCCTCGCTCAGTTCTGTATATTTTCTTGACGTTTCTTAGCTCAAAAGAACCGCAACAAAATTCTCTACAAGTTTGCCTGAAATTGCATTTTTTATACTTGTTCAACTTGAGGAGCCCGTGCTGTGTTAGAACCATGCAAACCAACTCCACCCACAAGTATGAATTGCCGACGTTGCGATCGGCATACAAATACTATCCATCACACTCATCGTACCACAATCTGACTGTACAGTAGCAGTTGACGATGAGCCGACGGCGGCAATGATCTGCGGTCCAGCTGGTTGCGTAGTGAGCGACGGGGCGCGAGGACGATTCTGCACCATTTCTCCTATCATTGTCATGGTTTCTTCGTTCGGCATATTGGCGAAACTGATTGGAATTGGTGGGAGGTCGATAGCAGGAACAGGTATCATTGTTAGTGGATGATGATCCATTCTATAATGAAAGCAACATTTGAAAATGCAGTGGTTTCTTTTAATAAAAACCTATCATCCAAAACTGAAGAGGCCACAGTGTACGAGACATGACCAATACCATCCTCCGGGTCGTCATCGTCTTCGGAAGGTTGCAAACGCTTCAGGATCTCGTTTCTCTTCGCCAGAAGCTGCTCAGCATCCGCTCCACTCTCACGCAGCATTGTCGTTGGTCCCCAAACCATTCCTGATCCACGATCGAACATGGGGAATACATTTCCATCCGTTCTAAAGTGACTGAAATTATTATGAGTACTTTATAACATTCTTACGATTGGATCCATATTGGTTGTCCTGGAGGTGAAGCAGCTGGATAAATGACACTTCCAGTGGGTGATGTGGCAGTCCACATTGCGTTTGGAGGAACAGCCATCGAAGGAGTCATAGCGCCCATTGGGACAGGTGTGGCAGCAGGACCTAGTTGTTGTTGGGGTATCTGGGAAAATGAAATTCAATTAGGTGTTCAAACCATTGTTATCTCACCATTACAACAGGTCCTGGTGGCATGTGAGTTGGTGATTGCATTATTACGTATTTCTGGGGTCCACCATTCATTACTGCCTGCTGACCATCGGCCGTGACAACTCCAGTAGTCTGAATCATGGGGACTGATCCGTTTGGTGCAATACCATTAGGTGGCATCATCTCTGGAGAATATCCTATCAACATTGGCATGGGTCCAGGTCGAGGGATCGGTGCGCCACTCATTCCTCGACCTCGGATTCGTTGAGGAGGCATTTGTGGAGGTGGATAACACAGAGGGGGAAACTGTGGTTGACGAGGAACGAAATTGTGTTGTTGAGGAGTGTACCCCATTCGATTCGGTGGTATTCCCATTTGATATCGTTTCTGTTTAGGGGTGAATGACTGCTGTGGTTGTTGTTGAGGAGGCTGTTTGGAACCTGGTGGTGTCCGAGATGGAGACTGATCCTTTGAGTTTCCTTCCGATTGTTTATTGAATGCAGTTCTGCTAACTGTGCGGCCGTTCTCATCAATATGAGAGAAGAGGGGATAAAGAGGCGCAGGAGGCATCATTCCTTGGGTCATCAGTGCTCGACGCTCTTCCTTAGGCATCTTTCTCAGATCATCTTGAGAGCAGTGGAGTCGAAGAAGCTTTTTGATTTGCGATAGACTGTCAGCCACCATGCTCATTGAAGTGTTCTCGTGTTCTGTACTTGTGAAAAACTCCAAACAAGGAATCACTTGTAATAGAAACTGTCGATAGACATGTGCCAGATTCGAAGTTTGAGAATTACATATGGTTCGAAGTTCTTCGATTCCTTGTTGGTAAGTATTCCGAGACTGTAGTTTGTCGATGATTGATTGCATATGAGACCGGTGTGATTGATCCGCATACAGTAGAGCTGACCACTGATCTGGGCCAATACGGAGTCCCGATTCAAATGCTATTTGAACAATCTGTGAATCGTGCTCTCTTCTCAAGGATTCATAAGTTCTGAACTCTTCTTTCAATTGCATTAAAGACGACTCCCCATCTCGCTTTAACACATTGAAGCATGATGCACGGTACAGAAGTTGGACGACGTGACCAACACAAGTCTTCGACACTTGTGGATAATCGGAAGCCAGAGTCTGCACAACATACATCACAAGATTCTTTCGGGCTATGCACTCTCCTGTTTCCAAGGTCATCAAAATCAAACGAAGAACATCATCCTGCATCGCTGGTCCAAGGAATTGACATCCACGAGCTCTCACTGCTGTCCATAGCTGACTGCTGACATGAGTGTTGCTTTGGATTGAGAGAATAATTTCTATCATGACTCTTTCACTGATTCCTCGACACATTTTGAGAGTTTTCAGACGACCGTCGCTTTCCCGCCATTGGTAACATAATAACGCCAAAACTTTCCGTTGAAGTGTTCGAGATATATCCTGTAGGATGATAATTATTCTCAGCTAATTTTCAGTTTCAACTCACTCTACTAGAGACAGTTCCACCGCGCTCACTATCAGCTTCCCGAAAAAATTTAGCGATTTGAATCGACAAATGATCAACTCGTTTCTCATCGTCATCACTTGCTCCAGAGAAAACCATGCATTGCTTGCGAGGATAAATAACTGAGAGGAGAGCCACGTTATTAGGATATTCGGAGGGTGGTATTGTGGTTTTCCAATCGTCATGGGGACATGGTTTCGTTTGGTTTTCTGGTTTTTCAGCACATTTACGACACACTACATGACCGCAAATCAAGCTCACCGGGAGGAATGTTTCATTGAAATGCTGAAGGTTAAAATAATTCTAAAAGCAATCGAATCATCCACTTACCTTGTTACAAATGGAGCAACATAACACCTCTTGCCATTGTCCACCTTGACCCGTCGGTGCCATAATTCGATCACTCAGTGATCAGCAGTAGTATACACGGTATACACTGAAATGATAAATTATTAAAAAAGATTATAGAAGAAAATCACTCACAAAGTGTGAGCAGCCAATAAAAAGAAGGGGGTGGTTTGAAATCCGTGGAAACCAGAGTTCACATCGAATTTAATCAAGAAACTCTGTAAATAGTGGTATGGATGAATCATGACATTGTTAAAGATAGGAAAAATAAGGATTTTCAGTGTAGCTAACACAAGGATTTGACAATAAACATAATTCAAAAAAACTTTTTTTGAACGAATGTGAAAATGAGCAACAACAAAAACAAAGAAAGTAACAAGCTAGTACAAAAAACATCAAAACCGGATTTGGGAGTACTAATCAAAAAGTATAAGTCTGATAGTTAGCAAAACATGAGAAATCGTTGGCGAGATTATTAGAGTGCTTCGGTTCGAAACTCGTTCGGTGCATTGCCATGAGACGAGCAGCCTGAAAACGAAAGATTATCACAGATTATTTCGTAGGTGTAGACAACAGAGAAGCAGTGGGAGGCATAGAGATAATCCTTCTAGAGGGAAACTAGAAGAGTGTCTAATTAAACGGATTGTGGAACGAGTGTTGGGAGAAGAGAAATATAGCAAAGTTGTTGAAAAATAAGATTATGTGTTTGGAGCTTCTTGCGTATCAAAGATCATAAATCATAGAAGTCTCGATTTCCTTTATCGTACTATTTTTTGTAAGTTGCACTTTTTTGGCTACTCAATGAATTGACTAAAGTTGCAGAAAAAAATTCTTCAAAACAAACAGTATCAAAAGTAAATGGATCGATTTTTTCGATTGCCAAGAAAACAGTATCGTGAGGGGTTTGTGTTCAATCTCCTCTAAATTGATAAAAAGAGATGTCGGGGGTATAAAAAAACTATCTTCTTCTCACTCACATAGTCTTCCATAATCGCCCCGGTGCACAATATCACTTTAACATTTTCCTTTCCCAGTAACCGAATAGAGTGAGCGATTTTGATAAGACATTCCGCCGCCAAAAATGGTGGATCGGCAATAATAACATCGAATTTTCCGAGAAGTTCATTAGGAAGGTCCGTTGGTTGTTTGTAGTCATACAGTACGAATTCCGAGGGGAACTTCATACCGAACCGAGAATCAAATTCAAACAATGTCAGCTCGACGAGTCCATTTTTGTATTCCTGAAAAGTTACACTGATAATTGATTAGCTAGCTCGAAAAATAAACCTCTGTTTCATGGAAGAACTTCACGAGGGTCGGAGATGAAACACATCCGATTTTTGCCGGCTTCGTTTCACTTTTTAATGCAGCAGTGATTCCCTCGGCGACTAACTTTTTCGATGTTTCATCGTCATACCAAAACTGACTCAATTGCCAATCTTCGTCGATTTTCTCTATTTTACCAGATTTCAGCTCTTCATACTTTTGCTGTTGTTCTGCCTGGAACATGGAGAGGGCAGCAAGTGTATCCGCAGATAGCTGGGGAACATCTTCGTCATCTGACATTCTGAAATCGGGAGGATCATCAAAGAAAGATAACTTTGAATTTCCAGAAATCACACGGATTTACTTGACCGTTTGTTTTTTAAAAATTTTTCTAAAGTGGATCATAACAATAAATCTTTAATAGCGGACATTCTGGGAAAAAGTGTGGAACATATTACGCGAAAAAAATGCTGAAGATGAAACTTGAAAAGCGGGAGACGAAGAGAATAAATATCTATTTCGACTCTAAACGGGGGAAGAAAATCAAAGGGAACGTACATTTTTAAATAAATTATAATTAAGGAGAAAAAACAGGAGAGATACCTGAAGACAACCCGCAGCTGAGAATTAATCAATTTACACATTTTGTTGGAGCTTCGTTTCGCAAATTTCGCAGTGAGATTGTCGCGAGCCAACGAAAAATCAATGCGCGTTTTAAAAACTCTGGAATAATTTAAAAGATGAACAAAGCTCGAACAAACAAAATTGACAGAACTCATCAGCTTCAGGTACAGAGACACTTTGAATGATGAGAAAAAGAGGAAAAGTAGGCTATATCTAGATTGCTGAGACGGCTCCGATGGTGAAATCGAGGGGAACACGTGTGGATAGATCGGTCGATGGTTTGGAGAGTATTTTCTGAACTTGGAGCAGAGCGCTGTTGGCACGTGTCTCGTCGAATCCTGTCGCCTTCGCATCTTTTGTAACATTTCCGACTTCGTATGGCTTCTGGACGAGTACAAGACCTAGGACGCGAATGTCCTCTCCTGACCAGATAGTGTCGGGAATCGTTCGTTTGAGTAGTGCGTACGCCTGTTGTCCTTTGATACTCACATCCTGTGTCATCACATTCGGACGTAATTCTGCAAGTGTTTTGATCACTCGATCGTTGGTTTTGAGTCCGTTGACTGGATTGTTCTGTGTGAATTTCAGTGTGTTGTCTCTTGCTTGCTTCGTGCTCTCTTCCACTGCCTCCTTCACAACTTTTATCTGCAAAATAAACAAATTCTATTAATTTTATTTTAATATTAGCAAAATCTTACGGTTTTCACATTCCCAGTGTTGAAAATGCGCATCATCGGCTTGGCGACAGAGGTTTGCTTGGTGTCGAGAACCAAAATCTGAAACTTTATTCAACCGGTTGACTTTTTAGAAATCGATAAAGATTTTTGAAAGTAATAAAATCTTCTAAAAATGTTTTTCAACAGCATACCTTGCGCTCAGAATCGAACGAAGTGACAAGTCCCTCGGTGACTAATCCATTTTTCGTTTCGACTTTCACTGTGGCTCCAACCTCCACGTTCGCCTCCACCATACAAGCAACCATTCTGAAAAGACAATAGCTACTAATTGAAAGGCGAAATGTTAACGATAAGCGAAGAAAAAAAACAGAAACAGTCGATAAAAGCGCAAGGAATGCGAGAGTTTTTGTGTTGAACCACGGCGTGGCGAACGCTACCCGTGACCGAGAAAAATTCGAATTAGATACTCAGCCGAAAAAGGAGGAACGACGCCAACTTGCGTCGTTCCTCCTTTTTCGGCTGAGTATCTAATTCGAATTTTTCTCGGTCACGGGTAGCGTTCGCCACGCCGTGCCACGGTGATTTTCTCGCTACATTTTTTTTGGGTTTCTCTTCCACGGCCGTGCACGGAATTGCATGATTTTTGGGAAGTTAGGCCGCGGGAAATGGCGGGAAATTCAAACGGCCAGTGTTAATTTCTCTTCCATCGCCCATTTTCAACTTTGAGGCGGAATTTCTCGAAATTTACTAGATAGGGTTTTTTTTTGTCAGATAGGGTCCTTTAAAATTTTGTTAAGAATTTGTATTAAAAAAATGGGGACCTAAAAATACTTCCTGCGACCAGCAAACTTGTTTAACGGATTAAAAAAAACTGATGGAAGAGAAAATAACACTGAGATGCCCGCGGCCGTGGACTAGAAAATGTCGGCCACGGAATTTTTTTGTTCGCTCATTGGTCAGCTGTCTTCTCTCAGTTTTGCCACTAAAAATGTAGCGAGAAAATCACCGTGCGTGCGCGAACGAGCGCAAAACGCGAGAATGCAAGTGCGCTCCAATGCAAACACTGGCAGCCACGGCGCGAGTCGATTCGTGCACTGTGATTTTTACCGGAGATTCAGTTTGGGAGCCTAGGCCACGGCCCCCCGGCCTTGCCGCCTGCCGGCCGCGGCCACGGAATTTTTGCAGTGTTAATTTATCTTCCAATTCACTCAACTGAAAATTTCTCAAAATCTAGCGGATAACTTTTTTTTTCTACGGATATTTTTCTTTTAAATTTAGTTTTCAATTTTTGAACAAAAAATCAGGTCCTAAAAAAATGTCCTACGACCAGCATTTTTGTTTTACGGCGCAAAAAAATGCGGTGGCCTAGCTTTTTTCCAAGTTAGGCCGTGGCCGGGAACTGACTGACCAATCAGCATCGTTGGCTAGCCAATCAGCGACCTTAACTCCGCCCATTTTCGTTTCACTGCAGCTAAAATTCGTTTTTGCCCAATCTCCGGAAAAAAACCCAGTGTCGTGATTATTTTGTACTGTAGCGTTAGCGCTTGTCAGAGATCAGAAGACCTGAAAATGTGTCACATAAGTAGAGAAAAAATTGTACAAGCGAGAAAATAACTTTAAAAAGCTATAAATTATTTCCCTGATTTCTCGGCTGCGGTGTCCCACTACGAAAATGCTACCGTAATATATTAAAATTTAAAGGAACATACCCTGATTTACAGGTCAACTTTTGAGTTTTTCTTGTTCTTCGAACGATTTTTAACAAATTTCGAAGCGAAGTGTTTATTTTAGCACCGAATATTGCTGAAAATCGTTCGAAAAACATGAAAAATTCAAAAATTGACCTGAAAATCGGGGTATGCTCCTTTAAATTTTAATATACTACGGTAGCATTTTCGTGGTGGGACACCGATGCTGAGAAATCAGGAAAATTCATTCAGAACTGACATTGACTGAGACTGGCATAATATTGGCATTCGAATCATAACTGTGTACCGGTTGAAGGAAATTCTAACTACATTATTTTTTGGGTCCCGTCCCTAACTAACATTTTTCCAATCTAGTACTTCCATGTTCTCCTACAAATGTAGTATTTCATTGTCTCAAATGCGCAACATGTTTCATAATAATAAATGACCAAATCCCCAATTCTCTCAACTTTTACCCAAAAGGGAGTATAATTCAGCGCCGGCAAGCCATATGCAAATCAGTGCCAACTACTTGAGAGTAAAGATGTCTGTTCTTCCCGCACGTCATCTATCATCATCTGCTGGTCCCCTCCTCGATTCAAGGACACAAAAGTACTAATCATTTAGAGGATACCGGATCGTTAGAGCATATCGAGAGACAGAGAGAGCACACTTTATGGGGCCATCATCCATTTATAAATTGTTCACATGCACCTCATCTTGTGTTAGCTGACTGGTGCTAGATGGAAACGAATAATAAAGGAGACGTAATAAAACGAACAGAGTCTTCAATTAGCCGTTTTCAGTGTTCCAAGTCCCTGAATTTCTAAATGTTCTTAGAGAAAAAAAGACTCAAGTTAATTTCCTTCTTTTCAAAGGTTAAGATAAACTTTTGAGATATCGAATGAACTCGATAAATCTCCATAACTGGGTGTGGGTACCAGCTGTCAATTGTTTTCATCTCAAAAAAGAATCGGAAAACGATAAATTTTCAATTTCTCGAGGTTTCGTTGGCATTCGGAACTGAATTATTATCTAGTAGTACTACAAATTTTGAATGGTTTCGAATGGATGGCGAAGAAAGAAATATTATAAACAAGATAGAATGTTGGAGGTACTACGGTAGCTTGGCATAGTCGGTTTTAATGAGCAGTTCATAATTTATGACTCATAAGTTTACTGAAGTTCATTTTTTACAGAAAGCTCAGTTTTTTTTAAACAGAAAGCTCACTTTTTCGCTCACAAAATCATCAATGATTTTAGATATCTTCATGAAAATTGACTAACATGTGGCTGCTTATGCCAAAAATGTTGTGTTAAAATTTGACGTTCGTACCTCTTCTCAAAAAAAGGGTTTGCCAAAAAAAAACAAAAACTTGATATACTTTTGAGCGGTACCGTACAGTCTTCGTCGTTTTTGAAACGGTTGTTTTTCACATTTTCAGATAAAATTTTGAAAAAAAGCGACTGGGATGAATATAAAACATTTGAAGCTGTTTTCTGTTTATTAGAAACTCTAGACCTGAACTTACAAATTTGTTTACCTTCGCACCTTCTTCCTCTTCTATTTCTTCTCTAAACATAATTTAAATGTAATGAACAAATTCATTGAATTCAAAATGAATGGGTGCAATAAAAATGGAAGCAAGTGCAACATCATCTAATATTTGGAAAAATGGAATGAATCTACATTGAAAAAGGAAAAATGATCACCGTCAATTTGTCAGAGATTGTTTGTAAAATGAGACGAAAGCGAAATGGCAAAATGTACTTAGAGATTCACAAAAATTCAATCAGTTGAATAAGGAGAAGGAGAACTGGAAGAAGGACTGTTGGAAAAGTTAACAGGTTTAACATCATCATCATCACTTGAAGTATTTTTGGATTTTGAAGAATCATCGGAATGTGGAGATGATGGAGATGTTGGCATTGTGGTGTTTGGTGGAAGGAACGGAGAGAATCCTAGAGGCGGGAGGAATGCCGAAGCTGCCAATTGACTGAAAATAACAATATTTATTAGTTGAAGAAATGTTTGGAGGGACTCACTTTGCACCATTTGGACACGTTCCAGGTGTTCCAGAAGCTCCAAATTGAGATGCAGCCGCTGTTTTTACCCACATTTCATAGGCAAACGGATTCAACATGTATGCAGCCATTTGTGGTGGGAATGGCCATACACTGCCTCGTTGACGCTTATCTTTCATTCGACGGTTTTGGAACCATACCTGGAAAGAGGAATATTAGAAAGAGTCTTAGATTTTCGTACTTTCAAATAGCCTAAAGTAACAAAATCCATAGAGGACAGGGCTGAGCGACAACGAATTTTCAGAAACTCATTCTAGTGCTAATAACTTTTTTCAGGTGAATCGGGTAAAAATAGGTCAACAGAACAAGTCTTCCTTATTACAAAAGCAATCGATTGGTTAAAAAATCGTCAAATTTGATTAAACCTTTACAGAGTTACGCCCTGTATTGTCAAAAAGTTCTCAATTTCGGCAACTTTTAAAGCAACTCTTTGGCATTACAGGGCGTAAATCTGTTCATTTCTTATGAAATTTGACGATTTTGCAACCAATGGAAAGCTTTTTTAAAAAGGAACATTTTTCTTGTTGACCGTATTTCCACCCGATCCACCTGAAAAAAATTTATTCGCACTATAATGAGTTGCTGAACATTCGTTGCCGCTCAACCTGTCTCAGTCCTGATTCCCTCCAATACCCCCTCATAATTCATTCCAAAAAATGAATTTCTCATCTCAGAAATCATATTGTTGAAGAGCATCTTTCCAAAATGTCAAGAAGCTTGTTCGAAAAGTATGCCGGTGGGAATCAATGCGATACTCCGAAATCACTCATAGCCGTCTCCCAACGTCCGAGCGTTTTTCATTTTTTCAAGAGAGACAGATTGATATGCATTGGTATGTGTATGTAAAGGAGAAAAAAGGGAGAAAAGAAACGGGTCCCGCATGTATGTCATGGGAAATGATTCGGCTTTGACGATGCGCGGGCTCGCTTTCAAAAGAGGGATACGGTAACGAATTATGAACCAGTTTTTGTTTCGGGGGTCTCTGGAGCTTTGGGATTTGACAAAGAAAAAATTCTTGTGCATTCCAAAACTAACTTTAATAGTGCCTTCAGGTAGATTCAATTCAGCTGCCAACTCTCCTCTCGTCTTCCGGCTCACATAGTTTTCCTTCGCAAATTCCCTCTCCAATCTTCCGATTTGTTCCCTGGAAAACGCCGTTCGATATCGTCTCATTTGTCCATCATCTCGGTTATCTGAAAAATTCATTTTTCTCATTCCGGTTCACATGGCGATTTGGTACTAATAATGAAAAACAGGGGATGGAAAATAATAGGAGAAAGAACGAAGATGAGCGTAATTTGTGCCGTTTATTGATGAATTTTGAATTAGTTTAAAGGGAATTGAAGTGAATGATGAAAAACATAATGTTTTTCTAGAAGGGAGGCGTCAATTGTGACTATGAAAAAGAGGGTTCTAGGATTCAGATGATTCAGAATGAGCGCCAGCAGGTTCAAAACGCAAAACGACAATGCTAATAGTTATACAAGGGATTCGGGCGAAAACGGGTCGTCGATTTTCTCCACTTCAAACTCAGATTTTTCAGTCAATCTTAACACCAAAATGTAGAACTCGATGAGATTTATAAAATGGTACTAATATTACCAAGATTAGCTGTTTTAGTTTTCTTCTAAGGATTGTAAAACACTCGGGCCCATCATACAGAGGTCCGAAACGTCGGGCCGGGTGTTCTAGAAAAACTTAAACAGGTAATCTTGTTGATTTTAGTACCATTTTATAAGTCTTCTTGAGGTCTGCATTTTAGTGTAAAGATTGGCCAAAAAATCTGAATTCTTAGTGGAGAAAATTAGAGGCCCATGACGGCTCGTTTGGCTTTGAGCACATGTATGTTGATTGTCATTATAATCAGAAAAACGAAGTATTGGACAGAAATTGCGACCGAATCTAATAGGTGCTGATTTGTCGACTAGACGTATGATTCAGAAGTAAAATGCATCAAACTTTGGAGCAAATTCAGAGAAAATTCTCAGAATCTTATTGAGAAGGGCTGTAAAAAAGAAGAATCGATTGGGTCAAGAACCCTTACAGTTTGATAATTTAACTTTTCTCAAAGTTTTAAGCCTTGCCTTCCATCTTTATATCGAAACCCTTAATACAACTGTCTTCTCTTTTCCTTATCAAAATCCAACACCTTCGTTTTCTCTCAATTTT
Source organism: Caenorhabditis zanzibari (assembly GCA_963966625.1). Lineage (NCBI taxonomy): Eukaryota > Metazoa > Nematoda > Chromadorea > Rhabditida > Rhabditidae > Caenorhabditis > Caenorhabditis zanzibari. The sequence goes on along the minus strand of OZ016470.1, from coordinate 9,714,732 downwards.
TGACACTTTCCCCTTTCTCCATTTCAATTGGATTGGTTTGTTCCAATTAGATAATTGGCTCTTTCTTTTTTATGACATGTTTAGTGTCTCTTTCACCTAGAACTGATTCGACACGCAACACCAATTAAGCCCAAAGCAGGGGGCACATGGCAACATTAGGTCGATTGAATGTGAGAATAGGTGAAATAATGGAAAATTGAAAAATTGTGTTTCGGTTTTTATGATGTGCCAGACACGACCATCGGGGGAATTGAGAACATGTTTCCCCTCAATCTCTATCAGCGACCATAACCCCTCTCTCTAAGTCTTTTTCATCTCAATTCGCAACTAACCAACAGTGATTGCATGATAATTGACCACTAAACGAAACAGACACAATTTCCTCTACAGTAATCCTTTCTCTGTCTTCAAAGCAGGTGAGAGGAGTTGTAAAACAAAAGAGAGAACATTTACGATATAATAGCTGCATCGACACGTACCCTCATTCATACAAACCGCAACATTTAGGTCGTTTATGATGAGCGGCTGTCTCTTTTTGGGAGAAGAACAAGAATATGATCATGGAAGATTAGAGAAGTGCTCATTGATAAGGGAAAAAACATCTGGGATGAGATAACTGATATGGACGTCACAATTCTTGGAAACAAAAATTGGAAATTGGAAACTAAAGATCCTTGGAAACCAAAAGCTTAACGTCTTGGTGAATGAAGCTAGATTTTGAATCGACTGAAACAATTGAAGTCTTATTCAAGTTTGTGGAACCTTTCCATAAGATTTTCAAATGTTTCTCTGACTATTACAGCACGAAATTTTAAGTTTTAAAGTCAGCATCGAATGTGATTCGGAGCCTCTCAAATCTAACCAGAAGAATCTAGAAGTTAGCTAATTAGACTCAATGTTATCGGAGATCTGGAAATCATCAACTCAAAAAAAACTGAAATCGATAGTCACCTCAAAACTGTAACTTTTGTAATTTTTGATAAAATTTCCATTCAAGTTTCCTTGTGGAGTCACAATTTCGCTATTAACTTTCAGAACAAGTTTGAGCAAGTATCAAAAGAGCGATAGAATTAAGTTTTATCGTTCCCTTCTAAGAATAATATCTCAATATTGAGTCCCCTTGCATTCTTCCTTTCTCCTTCCAAAAATTTCAATTCTTCAGCAATGTCTCCCTATTAAGGATCTCTAGAGCGTGTCATTCTAATAGGTGCTCATTGTGCACTTCCTATTTCTAAATCTAGTCATGCTCATCTCGTGTTTTTGCCTTTTTGCCCCCATCAGATTCAACCCCAATCAATCTCCCTCAATTTGTCATTTTGGCGCGTTCTCCTCCTTCTCCTCACGCCTCCGTTATACGGGAGTAATGAGAGAGCAGTCAAGAAAGAAGACAAGTATTCTGAATAATTATGTCCCCTTCTCTCTTTCTATTCTGAATCCTCATTTTCATTTTTCTTACCATACGGATGATGACGTCCGGCGGCTGCGGCTGCAGCAGCAACAGCCGCTGCTGCTCCCATCGGATCGTGATGTTCGAATGGAGGAGAGAATGAGGAAGAACGGGATGCTTGTGATACCATTTCAGCTACAACATGTGATGGGACCTGGAAATGAGAATTCGAAGGGAAAAAAATGGAAGAAAAGAATAGAAATGGATTCGAAGAATGTTTTATGGGTGTGCATGTCTGTCATGGTGTCCAAGGATACTGCAACTAGTTGAAAATTTTTTTTTTTGAAAGGAAATCGGAAAGAGCACTTAAAACTTCAGAATGAACGGGCAGATGTAACAAAATTTGTATGTTTTGGTCTACGAAAAGTGATGCTCAAAAATTTCATTTTCTAACAAGGGATGTATTTGAGGTTACCCTATCAACTTTTTCTGTAAATCCGGGTGTAGGTAATATCGACCCTGGGGAGTTCAGATCTGCTTTCAGAATCACCAAAGCGGTCACGTAACTCGAGATATGGGCCATCAAAGTTGTAAGTTGTAAGCATTATAAACCCTTACTGTTGGTCACCTACAGTATCGCTGAAAAGTATATCAGCCTTTTTGTTTTTTTTGGCATAACTTTTTTTTGAGAAAAGGTACAAACGTCAAATTTTAACACAGCATATTTAGCATAATCAGACATATGTCTACTGACTTTTTATGTACAAAAAACATCGAGTTATTGATACTCCTAGACCTTTTTTCTTTAGGTGCCAGTGAATAGAAGATCCCTAGTTTCAGCCATAAATCTTGACAAGGAAATATAAGGATTCTATATTCAATTAGGTGAATTAAAGAATTCTAATCACCACTTTCAAAATCTCCAAAACTTCAAAACCAAGTACTCACCTTATTAACTCCAATTAACGACTCGATATCGAAAGCCTGCATATTGATAATCTTTGTTTTTTGGCTCTCTGGGAAAGATATTCAAGTAATTGAGTGGACAAGAAGAAAAGAGAGTAGGCGGGCTCTCTTCAGAAGATTTAGAAGACGATGAGAAGAAGAAGAGGACTACGGTAGAAGAGAGACCACGCCCCTTTTGGTTTAGTGAGAGGAGACTGCTAGCCAATTGAGAGGGGAATGACTGGAACATGTTTTAAGGAGTAGACTGATTATTGGATATTATTACTTTTTCGAAGTTCATAGGAAAGTATGAAAATCGAGGGTCTAGGTTAGCCAAAATTACCGTAAAACCTCTAATAGAGCGACACCGGATCAACAAGATAGTAAAACTTATTTTGGAAATATCCTCAACATTCTGAAGATCATACTTAGTGTGTTTTGAAGCTGAGAAAAGTTTCTTGGTTTACTGAAATTTTCACCGAAAAAATAACATTCGGACTTTCGAAAGTTGGTCTTCTGGGTGTAGCTGCATCAGAGGTTTTACGGTAGATTCAGTAAAATTTTTTAGAACGAAGATGAATGCAAACTAGGCTTTAGATTTTCACTAATTAGGATTCCCTAGAACCATTTTCTTTAAAAAAAACATGAATTCTGAAATCGAAAAATCTGATGACGAGTTGTCCGGTAAAAAACAGTAAATATAATTTTATTGAATCATTCAAAATTTTATGTTTTTCGTCGAGTGATCGTAATTTGAAAAGCCATCAAATTTTGAGTACAGGGAAGTTATTATAAAAGTGATTTTGATAAAATAGGTTTTTAGGACCATTGAAATTATCTCGAAGTTCAAGTTACTTTTTTCGAATTCGTATGAGACGGTTAGTTTTGTAATTGAACAACCTAAATAAGTCGAATTCTTTCAAAACAACTACCGAATCTTTTAGAATCTCCATTTTTATATTGATTCCCCAATCGGAACAATCCCATCAAAAGGCTTCAAATACCAGCATCTTCTGATGGTTTCCTTTTTTGTCTATTCCTGGCTGTTCCCCTCATCAAAAGTCATTAATTGACATGACTAAGCAGCTCTTTTATTGTCTTCTTGTATGCATCTCTCGCCCCAAAAAATGTTGCCTCGAGAGAATGAATCATTCATTCCCAATTTCATTACTTTTGGTATCGATATACAGACGAAAAGACAATGAGAACAACTAACTGAATGAGGTGATAGAAGAAAGGAACAAATAATTGATATAGTTGATATTACCATATAAACGATTATCCTTCCGGAAACGGGGATACACACACCTTTTCCGCTAATAAAATAACAATATGACACTTCCCCAAGGGTCGGAGAAAAGAGACAGATTGAATATGGTATATGTCAAGGAGGCGTGTCTTTCATTACTCCCTTGAGATTACTGCATATACTAAGAAATTGTAGATGAGGAGAGGGGGCCCTTAGGCTTTGATATACTACATGAGCATGGGATTTTCATTTTACAGTGAAACTTTAGGAAAGAATATGGATCATAGAACTGGGAAACCAAATGTTTAAGAAAATAAGAAGTTCCAGCACTTCAAATTTGAAACTTCAAACATGGAATTCTTTTTGCCTTTGTTAATCTTTTCATGTTCTTTTAAAGAATCTTGAAAAACAAAAAATTCTGAATTTTGGAATGGTCAATAAAGTCAAGATTTCATCCAGAGGTACAACAGTTTCAGAAAGAAAAAAGCGGTCAACTTCGTCATCATTTGATATTGTCAAAAACCACTATTTATGAAGACAAGAACAGAAGGAATTTTCGAATTTTTTTGAATTTTTCTAATGTTTGGGTAGTTTTCAAGTGTATTGCTGTTTGAAATTATTCACTGTTCAGATTAACTGATTCTTGTACTTCTGCGCGTCGGGCAACTTCTGGAACAGTACTTTTCTGGGTAACTCATTTAAATAGGAATAACTTTTTTCAGATGAATCGGGTAGAAAAACAGGCAACAAGGAAAATCTTCCTCGGTAAAATATCTATCGATTGTTTTAAAAACCGTCAAATTAGGTAAAAAATCAACAGAGTTACGTCTGGTGTTGCCGAAAAGTTGCCAAAGTTTCCAAATCGGTCATTTTTCGGCAATACATGACGTAATTTTGTCAATTTTTCATGAAATTTCATGGTTTTTTAACCAATCTATAGACTTTTTAATAGTGAACATTTTTCTTACTGACTGTTTTTCTACCCGATCCCTCTGAAACAAGTTATTCACATTTGAATGAGTTGCCGACGTTTGTTGTCATCTGTTAAACTGTCTTTGAATTATTTTCAAATTATTCCGAAGTTTCGAAATATAAAACTTTTGCACATCTCCAATCCATTTCCAAAGTTCTCACCCACCAGTAGTAACAGTTGTTGATGACGTTTTTTACGCCATACGGGATCAACAACTGTAATCTTTCGCTCGTTTATTTCTCCGGCGGCAGACACGGTTATTACAGGAGCAACATTACGAGTGTTGTCTCTTCTCACAAATGTAAACTCTTGTCATCCGATTGCGTAGTTTGTTGTGACACCGCCACCTAGTGACAGATCTACGACATGGCAATAAAAAAAGTGGAACAAAAAGAACGTGCCGACGACGAGTAATAATTGTACCAGAGAGAGTGAGCAAAAAACTAATATTATTTGGAAGGATTTACTTGGATCATCATGGATTCATGGATTAAAAGTACATTTCAGAAAAAGAACAATAAATACACCGTATCAGAATGGATATTGCACAATTGGAAATTGTGAAAGAGTTTGGGGAAAATAAAATAAGAGAACTATGAAGGTTTACAACGTCGTTTTCGGAATGTAAACCATACTGTAACAATGAAAACGGAAATATTCGTCAATGTGATGATCGCCATTATCCAGAGATTTGTGTTGATGAGCGGATATGGAAGAGGCTGGAAATTGAGAAGAATTGAAGAGATTTATTATGGAGATAAGGTGCAGGTGGCCAATAAAACTGATTCCCGGGAGGGAAGTTCTGGACATTGTAAAATGGTTATCTACTTATGGATCGACTTTTTTTGATTTTTTGCCGACAACTTAAGCAGGTGAGTAGAATTTGAAAGGTTACAGGTGTTCAAAACCATGAGAAGTCCGATTTAGAAAATTATTCAAAAAAACAGCATATAACAGTTGTGAAACCTAATGTCATAGCTTCACTATAAATCTAGAGGATCGCTATTGATATCAAAAATTGAGTACTTAGGAAATGTTGGAAATTTTATGCTGAGCAATGTTGTAGTTGACCATTTTTTGATAGCTAGAGTGGATCTTGAGATATCACGCTTCAAAGTTTCGGCAACTCATTCAAATGTGAACAACTTTTTTTCCGAAGGATCGGGTAGAAAGAAATACGGCCAACATAAAAAATTTTCCTTTTAAAAAACTATTGATTGGTTAAAAATTGTCAAATTTCATCTGAAATTAACAGAGTTACCCCTTGTGTTGTCGAAAAATTACCGAAATTGCCAAAATCGGCAACTTTTCGGCAGGTAACTCTGTTAATGTCTAATGAAATTTGACGGTTTTGTCACAATTGATAGTTTTTTTTAATAAGAAACATTTTTCCTGTAGACCGTATGTCTACCCGATCCCTCTGAAAAAAGTTATTCGCATTTGAACGAGTTGCTGAAATTTGTGGCCAATCAACCCTGATACTCAATTATTTCTAGACTGAAAACTAACCTGTTGACACGAAGGTTCCTGTTCCAAAACGGTAACAGAATCCGTGAAAACATCAATTGTTCCAACTCCATCCGCCAATCTTCTCACTAACTTCCTCCTCCGTTCTGGATGATCATGATGGTGATGATGATGATTTCCGTCTTCCCCTGGCAATTTCTTACAATTCTGTGGTGGAGTTATTCCTTCACATCCTCCGTCGTATTTCAGACAAAGAGTTATCTGACACTGAAATTGGAGAACTGGTCGATCGGCGTATTTGAAAACGTGGTATGGTTTGGTGGCCAATCGAAGAGAAGTGTCGTAATCGGGAGTTGAGAGAAGCACAGCGTCAAGACCACATCCATTGGTATCCAGAATATCCACTCGATCTCCATAGCCATTATCAACATAGCAAGAGTGTACCAACATTCCAAATGTGTCCTTGTCAGCCCCTTCAACTTCGATACATTCCCATCGATGATATACGCTTTCTCCTAAAGTTGCAAAACGGACGATTGGCCCGTCGGGTGCACCTTTTCGGAGAGTGTAAGCACATTGGGGCATTTGGTAGATTTGCTCTCGGAATACTGTAGTGATCATACTGAAATTAAGGATTTAAGAAGTTTCTAATCCGAAGTCAGAGTTATTCCAGCTACACAATTGAAGGTTCTTTTGAGCCTTTTAAAAGTTATACAGAAAGTTACTAAACCTCCAACTAACCTCACTGATAGCGGAACTGTCACATGCTTGTCTGCTTCCATGTAAAAACATTGAACCTTCACAGTCTGATCCGTTTTCGTCATGAACAACGAATGAAACATGAATACAATACTGACTTCCACAAATATTCCCTTCGGATTCAACTGAAAAGTTTTTGTTTTTCACCAACTTCTTCCAATTCCAAAACGAAACTCACCGATCGATAACGGTGCACATTACAAGCCGAAAACGGAACAGTCAAACCTATGCTTCTCGAGTCTGGAAACTTCTCCGGGCCTGCTCGACACTCTTCATCGTGATAGTGATCCATTACAAACACATTTCCTTCGAACGGTTGTTTTGTTGATGCCTTCACTCCAATACGATCTGGACCGCATATGATTTCAGGTGTTCCCGGTCCTGAAGTATGATTCTCGTACTAGATAAATCAGCAACAAAACTTACTGAATTCCGTCTTACACATGCTCCAAGTCAGCGAATCAGCCAGAGCTCTGTCCAATTGTTCGAAGGATTCTACTGTAAAGACTCGGACGGGATTCCCTGTCATTTGATGCAACTGATGAACGTTGACTAGATTCGTGACCCCGATTGCATAAACCATAACATCGGCATCTCGTAAAAGTTGTGATGGTTCTGATACATCATCTTGACTCTGTCCATCTGTTATCACAATTGCCACTTTTGGAATTCCAGGTCGTGCTCCTTGTAGCCCTTTTTCGAGTGTCAGTCGCAATGCTTGACCAGTGTTTGTGGCTCCACTTTGGTATTCTATTCGTTGGATCGCCCATTCTAGCTGGAAAAAATTGAAAGAAAAGTTAGATTTTAGAACAGAGTATCGTACTGTCACGAGTAATTCAGGACTCCACTGTCACAGTTACTTTTAGTTGTACAGTACAGCTTAAAATTATACTCCTAGTTTTACACTAAAACAAAGTTATCTCACCTGTGTTGGATGATTAAATTGTCCCAACGAGAACTCGAGTTTCGGTGTCTCCGCATACTGTATCAATGCCATATGACTTCCCTCTTCCGAAATATTCAGACGGGAAGCCAAATGCATTGCGAATGAAAGTTGTTTTTTGAAAGTATCATCTCCGATAGAACCACTTGCATCCAGAAGTAGAATTACTTCTACTGCTTTGTGAGTGACACATTCTGAAAATGGGAGATTGTGAGAGAAGATGTAATAAGGGCTTACCGTGAATAAGTTCCGAGTCAACGAGTCCGTTATCGATTGGGTTTGTGTAGATGGTTGAAATTAGAGATTGCAGTGTGAGAATCTGGAAAAAAATTGGGAAATGCTTTTGAAAATTTGACTTCTTCTGTTTGTTCAGTTGTTTTTCAAACTTCAACTCTCTACAAAACTAATGGGTCTTTGGAATAAAAGTGAGATATTATCGAGAAAAGCACTATCATAGTTTTGAAAATGGAAACATCATTCTGGAAACGAAATTTGAAAAAAAAGGTTTTCATTAAACTGTTTTAAACTTGCAAAAGTTAATAGTGAAATCAAATGTCAATAATAAAATTTGGATCTAGAGATCAGAGATTTCAAAATTTCTAGTCAAGGTTTTCTGGAAAACTGAAAGTTTGGATCTTGAATTCAGATTATTCTAAAACACCAAAAAAGTATTAAAACAATGATAGTAGGTACGGTAAGGTAACTTTTGAAATTTCCAGATTCGAAAAAACAAACCGATATAATGAAGTCATAGCGTGGGATCGGTCTCATCTCATCTCGCAGAGGAGAGAGTTTCTGAAAAATCAAAGGAATTCGGAATTCAATAGAAAATGCGAGGAGTGTGATCATTAATTCGTTAGCTGACAAGAGGGAAAAAGTGAAAACAAGGCGAATTAAAATTTGAAAAGCCGAATTCGAGAAAAAGGGAAAGAGAGATATGACTAGTGAACGGATATGACAAGGCTTCATCCAGGAGGGACAATCAATCAATAAAACTCGGAAACCAGAAAAAGAGAAACAGGAAAAAGTGATAAAGTTGTAAGTAATAGAAAGAGAGAAAGACAGTGATAATGGCCTAGTTAAGCAGAGAAAATGAACAAGTTCAGATAAACAACACCAACTGGTTGGAAGACGTTCGAAGATGAGAGACGAGAAGGCTTCAAGTGTTGGCACCACTTGCCACGTCATAGGATTCAAGAATAATAATTGGGAGAGAAATTGGGAAAAAAGTCATTGACCCGTATTTGTTTGGAATATAAAAGAAGACAAATGGAAGACAATAAAGAAAGTGAAAAATGAAGGAGCGGGGGAGATAAATGAAAAAGAATTGGAAGAAGGAGAGGATTCTTGAAAAAGAAGAGAAGAGATTCATGATATATAATATCAGTCTTCTTTCGGGCATTTGCGCTATCCAGATTTATGTAAATGATATATCCAAATGGTATGAAGAATCGAGAAAAGAAGAAGAAGAAGCTAATGCAGAAAGGGCTGATAATGATGGAGGGAGGCTTGTCTCCTTCTTCTTAATGATAACAACTGAATGGGTTCTTTCTCGAAGAAAATGAGAGATTTGAATAAGAAGAAGACGGTTCTGGATGCCAATGATCTCATATCAATTGTACAGTAGTTCGTTGTGGTTTCGTAGGGAGATTTCGTAACGGGGCCGATTACTGCTAATGTTGTGTTCTTTGAATGAGAGCGTCGCAAGGCGGAGAAGGAAGCTGAAGGAAGCTTGAATGGTTGAAACTTTTTGGTAAAAACGCTGACTTGGTTACGGTATTACAGAGAAAATACAGTGTTTTTCCAACATTGTACGGGCCGGGCCGGGCCAAAATCAGAAACTCTGTATGCCGGCCCGCTCCGCCCGGGTTTCTGGAGTCAAAAATTTGGGAGTCATTTTTTTTAGGCAAAATATCGATTTGCTTAATTTCGTCACAAAGTTGCATAGAAATTCGAAAAAGTGCTAATCTCGAGCTCACTTGGATTTCTTTCTATTAAAGTAAACCAGACTACCTGTCATCGTGAAACTTTTTAAAATGAAAATTTTAATTTTTTCGGTAAATCGGAAAACAAAATAGACGGGCATCATCTCGAAGAAATTTCTGAAATACTGTCCAAATTTGGAAAAAATCGGTCCAGTAGGGACTGAGCTAGTGCGGGATCCGGACACACAGCACAGACACGCAGACAGAGTTTTGCTTTGTAAAGATACTGTAGTTGGTCGTGCAAACTTATACTTTCCTTTATGTATTTTTTTTCCGATAAGAAGAGCAGATGTATTGAAGACTTCAAACGGAAACTAGTCTTCGAATGGTTATTAGTGTTAATCTCACAAGGGAACTACAGTACCTTGCAAATTCAGAATTTCCTGAAACTTCTTCCGTTTGTTTGTCTCCTAGTAATTGTAAACTCCTCAAAATATTTTTACGGGGAAAGTACAGTAATCAGTGCAAAACGTTGTGCCGAGATATTTCCATTTTAGGCGGCGAGCGGATTCTAAAGTTTTCAGATCTGTCCTTTCAAATTTCAGCCAATTCTGAATTTGCAAGGTGTTGAAGTTCCCTTGTTTATGTTTGAAATCAACTTTTTTTTTCTGCAAGCTCTGATAATAAGTTGGTTTTTAGAATATATCATTTCCTGAACTGAAAATAAGGATAAAAGACAAAGTCCGATTTCCCGATGGGCTCTCCAGAAATCTGTAATGTTTTCTTTTTGCTTTTCTGAGTTCAAAAACCATATAAAATTAAAAAATCAATCTAAAAAATATATTTATTCTGAGAAAGTCAAAACTCATAATAAAATACAACTACACCGGTGACGAGATCATTTGTCATAACTCAAGCTAACGAGGAATGAATTGGAGTGAGAAAAAGGGCAAAAAGAAACAAGAAAATGGAGAAATTGATAGGAAAGAGAGAGGAGAAGAAGGGCAGCATTTTTACAAGTATATGAAAAACAGTTTGGATTCAGTTTGGCAGTGTGTGTACAAATAAATGGAGGGGGTCCTAGAGGGTTTTCAGTGAAAAAACACGACTTCTAACCATGGCGAACTTTTTTGGTGGCATCAATCTCTTGTTTCTTGACTTTCTTGATACGATTTGTCACTTCAGACATCAGAGAATCCGAGATGGACTCACGAAGATTTTGGGAAACTGGGATAGGGATGATCTGGAATTGAAGGTAGATTAGACATTTGAAATTTGATATCAAGGGGGGAACGAACCTTTCCGTTCTTGAAACATTGAGAATCCCTGGCCAACTCGCACTTTCCACAACTGTGTCTGCAGTTCTCTGACATGAAATCAGCTGATTTTCCAGAGCACATCTTATCGGCCTTCCAAGCAACACAGTTGACATGTCTATCGGAGCAAGCATCAGTTGTATTGTACGATGGATTACAGGTATTGCAACTGGCTTGACAGTATTGACTCATGAATTCAGGTTCACGTTGACATCCGCCGTTCTTAGACCAAGCATCACAACATGGCATACGGTTGTAGCAGTCGACGAAGAGTGGGGCAGTCATCTTGACGGAAATTCTCTTGACAAGTGGAACACGTTCAACTTTGGTTCCGTTGACAGTCACTTGGGATGCCATATCGAGATCAACGGTCGAGTTCGAGTGGGTGCGGGCTCCCTTCATACGGGCGGCGGCGAAGTTCTGGAATTGAATTGGTAATAAGAATAGAGATGAATTTGAAATAAGTAAACTAACAGCATTGACACATCTTCCCCACCAACATCTGGAGGCGTAGCAAGCATCGTTTTGCTCAAAACCTCTGCAGTTTCCATTCAATCGAATCTTGGAGACACAATGTGGATATCCTCTCGTGTCACAGAACAAGTATGGCGATCCGCAGTTTGGATTCTGATGAGAGCATGTGGCACGTGGAGCGTAACGGTACATTTGATCGGTGTATGAGTTGGAGAGTCCGTCTCTGTTGACCAAGTATGGGAAAGGTCTCATTGGAGCGTAGCTGAAGTGTTGCCAGTTGGCGCAGGTTGGATGGTCGGCAGAGTAGGCTTGCTCGCGGAGCCATCTTGGTTGTTGGAGTTGGCGCCAGAGTTCCCAGAGATAGTCGACGAAGGAGTGGTGCATGAAGAAGATTGGCTGGAGAATTATGATGAGATTTAAGAACCTGCCGTAAAACCTTTAATAGAAAGACACCCTGAAGGAAAAGTTTCGAGAGTCCGCACGACCGTAATTATTGTTTTCTTGCGGTAAAACTTTTAGCAAACAAAAATAGACTCTTCAGGTACAAAACGCACTAATTGTGATTCTCAGAAATTTGATTATATCTTCATGAGAAGGTTCACAAACTTGATTTCTCGGTGTCCCTCTATTAGAGGTTTTACGGTAAATCTCTTTTTCAATCAAAGTGCAATCAGTCAAATTTGTCGAGGCCTATATAGATCTATAGAATGCATCCTAACTTTCATATAATCTCAAGATCAAGAGCCCCTCTTTATAAATTTCTCTTCCCAGACAAACCTCGTTGGCAGAAGTGCTTGGTGGTTTCATGTCTCCTCCGATCCAGAGATGAATGTTCGAATGAGAATACTCAATGGCTCCATAGTTGTTTGGATATGGGCAACCTGAAAAAAGAGTGTCCCGTCTCATCATTAAAACTAGTGAAGTGTAATGGTCATTTCGTTTACCAACACAAATTTACAACGATAACAATCAACATTCCCTCATTTCAGAACTGGTTTGTGTCCATCAACGGAACAAAAGAATTGAGACATTTTTTTGAAGACCCCCACCGCTTTTTGTGTTTAATCAGAAATAATATTGATGATGTTGATAGGTTTTGATTGAAGACAGAATAAACTATTGTCTTCTTGATAACGTCTAGACTATATCAATTCTTACCTGGTTGAGGAGCAGTGTAGGCTAAAGTGTTCTCAATAGTATTTTGAGCGACAATTGTGTTCACTTGATTCTCATTGAAAAGTTGTCCTTCAGCTCCAAGATTTCTCAAAATCGTCGATCTTCCTTCAATAGTTCTCCAGTACGCGAATGGTCCAGTGATAACGTTTCCATAGTAATCCGTTCCTCCAACAAACAAATCCGAGAATAAAATGGAGTCTCTTGGATCAGGAAGGTACGAGTCCATCACAGAATCCCAGTATGGAATGAACACAAGTGGGTCAACCATACGAAGAGCAATCTCAAATCTCTTCAGGTATTCTCTGTGCCATGGAAGGAATCCTGGTCCTGAGTGAGCACCGGATCCGACTCCGACTTCCAAATGTTGACGGGAGAGACGATCGTATTCTCCGTTTCTCTTGAGGGTGTTCAAGGCGTTGTGCCATCTGAAATTTTAAGGTGATGCAAATGTGCTCTATTTTCAGCTTGTTGATACCTAGCTCTTTCAGCTTCAGTCATCATACGATATTCCTTTCTCCACGACATTTGCAACACGACACCGTTTGACAAAACGCATTGTCCATTCACATTTCTGCCCTGCAAAGATTGAAACTTTTCGAAGAGAATCAGACAGTAATAGGATTTTGAAGAAGGAGGAATGACAACGTATGGCCTTGATGGCTAAGAAATCGAGAAAAAAATATAATACTTTTTTGTTGTTTTTTGTTGTCCCTCACCGAATACGGGGTCAGAGGTAGATAATCCCTCAAAGTATTCGACCAACTCTTGGTTTTTTGAATTCAGGACTTTCAAGAAATACAAGAAATGACTAACGTTGAAGAATGGGCACAAGCAGAGAAGAGTCATGCAATCGTATGGGTGGTAGGCGGCTTGTCCACGAGCATTGGCTGGAACGGGGATAGGTTGGAGCCAATTTGGAACTTGATTTGGACGGGTTTGACGGACGGATTGACGGGCTAGACGACGGCGGGTGGCGAGATCCATACGACGGATCTGAAAATGGAAAAAGGGTTGGAATTCGGGAGGGATTTTAGAATTTTGGGTACCTGGTTTTTTTTTTAACAGGGGAAATACGGTTAATAGAAAACTCAAACTTTTGAGTCTCTAGAAAGTAAAACAGGTTCAAAACAGAGTATCCGATTATAAATGTCCAAGATCCTACGAAATAATCTCAAAACCAAGTGCTTTAATTATTCAAACACAAGCGGAATGCCAATAACTTTGTTCTGGAACACTGTAGGTAGGAGACTATCTTGCTTACAGTTTTCTAGAAAACGCCTGAACTCCAATACCTTGAATTTTTAACTCACCATCAAACAAGTTTGCTTCAAATGTTTTGGCGCATCCGAGCAATCTCTTGGTGGTTCTCTCCATCTTTTCTGATTATGCCTTAGAATATTCTTATTCGCCACTGGAACCTTTTTCACCATCGGCCTCTTGACTGCAGTCCCTCCAACCATATTCCCTCCTTTCTTCGTCGTTGATTTCGCTCCGAAAACAGAAATTATCGCTGTTGCGCATAATAAGAGCGTCAAAATTGGTGTCCACCGCATTGTCGCTCTGTAAAAATTTCCAGATTTGCCTTACCCAATTTTCTAGTTTTTACTTTTTTTTCAGAAAAAAAGGAACAACAAAAAGAGAAGAAGAACGAAGAGAAAAACATGGTAAAAAGTGAGAAATGAGTCCCCTTTTATTATGGTTTTTCTATATTGTAGCACTTTTTGTATACAGCATTTCTTCTCGGATAGATGACTCAGTTTACGGAAAATATGTGACAGAACGTGATATGTTGCAATTTTCGAAGCATTGTTCATAGAAGAAGTCAAGGTTCTCAAAATAATAATAATAGGTTTCCAACCTTTAGAAGTACACAATAGAATATAAAGATTCTACCTTGAAAATATTTTTATCTAAAAATAGAAGAAGTAGGTCTATTTGAAGCTGTGGGTGAGAGAGTATTAAATGGAGAGTGACCTCTTGTCACGTACTCAATTTCAGAGAAGAAGAAGGAGGAGAATCGCGAAAAAAAAAGGAACTGGTATTTGTCTCGCTCTCGGCCACCCGCCATTGTAAACTCATGGCCTTTGCCGCCTTGAGGGACAAAATGGGCGGTGCCAATGAGGAAACTGTCTTGACCTTTCCCTCCCGAGAGAGGTGCCAGAAAAAGATTACAATCGAAACGGTTTTTAGAGAAACTTGAAAAACTTGTAAAATTTGCCCCGAATTGGTTCGAAATTATTGGTGTTTACTCGTTGGCAAGTGGGGAGATAAAAAACTGCGAAAATTTGTTTGGCGAAATGGACGAGAAAACAGTTTGGAAACCTGAGAGAGGAGTAATTAAGAGACAAGATACCTGTCAACAAAAAAAAGAAGATGCCAATGATAAAGTGGAACAGATTATGCTACTGTAGGCATCACACTCCTAAAGGTTATGAACCGGAAGATTCTCTTTTGCAGATTTTGGACAGAAGGTTATCTGAAGGGTTTGAGAGAGTGGGAATTCTGAGAATTCAGTCTTTCCTTATTGTAGATTTGAAAACGAAAAGGCGAAGAAGGATTCTAGACATCGACCTTCTAATTTCGGAAATCTTAAAGCTGCCTAGATTTCATTAAAAGGATACGATTTTCAAAAGCCTTAAAAACGAAAGGATTTTCAAAAATAGCGAGTATTTTGGAGCTGGAAACTTCAATTTTTGTTCTCGCGTTTCTCGGAAACCTTTGTGAATGAATTCAAAACTAAATGTCGAATCATTTCAATATATCTGAACGCCTATTCTCACATATGGTCCTGAAACGTTGAGAACAGAATTGATGCGAAATTAACTTTTGAATTGAAACTCTAAACATTCTCAGACTTTGATCATTCTCATCAAGACAGGAAATGTTCGAAAAATTGTTATGAGAAAGAACAAGAACATTTAAAAGAGGTAACTGATCAAGATCTTTAAAAAACTTTCCAGACAAAACTTTACAAAAAAGAACTGTTCAAAAACCTAGAACGATGGTCAACTAGTGAACATGTCCCAAAACCGGAACCCATTTCGAATAGAACTGGTAAAAAACAAAACCGAATGAGTAGAAGTAGAAGCTTCGATGTTATGAGTAACCCCAGTGACCTATGTCCCTTCTTTTATAGTGTCCACCCTCTCGACGCTTCGTTGAATTGGTACGTGCCTGTTGGCTACTACAACCTCCTCCTCCCACTTTTTCATGTATTACACAACACCTTCTCTCCCTCTGCCGTTGGCCTCCGACCGGCCATTGTCTTGATGGTGACCCCAGAAGTAAATTTGATGAAAGAAGAAGAAGAAGAAGCTTCAACTTGTAATGTGAAAAAATGTGTGTTGATTGGGATGATGAAATTCAGAAAGTAATTTGATTGGAATGCTTCTGAAATGACCGTTTCAGTTGTTATGGAAACTCTGAATCTGGAGTTTGTAGTCCATGATTCATAGTGAAAAGTCACTTCTACTCCTAATTGCATTTTCAAGGATTGAAGTCTACAGTTTCAAAAGTTTGGATTCTGAAAGCCTCTACCATTCTGTAACTCATAATCCTTCTGATACTTCAAACCGTGAAAGAGCTTTTTGAGCAACCGCTTGCATCTATCGATGCTTTGGGAAAAAATAGATAAAAATCTTGAAAGATTGTAAGTTCGTGCTTTAAAACCGCCCCGGGACAATTTGCAGCCGAAAAAATACGAAGCCAAAAATGCTCTAATTTTTGCGTAAAAGCTCAAATTGACTGAAAAAATTACAATGACACTTTTCATTGTTCCTTGTCCATTTATCGTTAATTTTAAGACGATTTATGCAAAAAATAGTGCGTTATGGCTCTAGGAATCTCAAAAACCGCGTCTTAGATCCTACGGTAAAGTTTTTCGAGAATTTCTACTACTATCACTTCGGAAAATCTAAATATTTCATGAGCTAATCTGTGTTGAGATTCTGTCGTTTATACTCCAATTTACTTTTCAAGAACAGAATCTTGGGATAATCTTATTTTTTAAAACTTTTCACTCTTGAATATTCTGCCTTATGTTTGCAGCCCTCAAAAGTTTCCTTTCGGTTTACAGTATACTCGAAATTTTTCAAAAGCTCCTCTGCAATAACTGAGATGTTCTTTGGCACCGTAAAACCCATCATAATTCACCAAAACTTTCTGTTTTGAACGATCCAACTGTACTTTCATCTTAACAAAGTTTTGCTTTCCCGAGAATCTTCCTTGATGTTTGACTTCATCTTTACCCCCGCTGAAAGCCATAACCATTCGAACATGCCCATTTTCTTCTCCTTTCTTTTTTCTGTTTCAAGTTGCCCATTACATTTCATTTTATTGAGTTTTAACCAGAAAATTTTGTGGTGAACTGAAGACGACTATGAACTTTCATGACCTCTGGTAGCTGTCATGGAGTTTTTCTCTGCAAGAATTGTACCGAAACGAAAGAAAAAACAAAACATCAAAATTCCGTTTTTTCCCGAGTTACACTCATGAGTTTTAATGTGCGAAAAGTGCCCCCTCTCTCGATTCAAGTGGAATCGGAAATCAAAGAAAAAAACGGACGGTCAGTTATTAGAAAACAGAACAAAAAAGGTGTTTGGTTTTTGAACCGTTTTGTTTTTCGATTAGGGAAAGTGATGTTGACGTTTGTGGCGGGGAAGAGAAATTGAAAAAAGGAATTTGTAATTATTGTAGTTGTATTTTGAAGAATTGACTAATTGGAACACTCGTAGAGGTGTTAATTATATTTTAAAAATATATAGAGTGCCCAAATCTGAAAGTTCTTTTGGGCCTTCAACGTAGTTAGACAATCCAGTCTATCTCCTGAAAATGTGGCAAGATTCTTAAGTTTTTTTTTGGAATTCGAAGTTACAGGATATTGAAAGCATCTAATTGTAAAAAAGAGTCAGAAAACCGTCTCGGATTTTCCAACTTATATGTTTTC
Source organism: Caenorhabditis zanzibari (assembly GCA_963966625.1). Lineage (NCBI taxonomy): Eukaryota > Metazoa > Nematoda > Chromadorea > Rhabditida > Rhabditidae > Caenorhabditis > Caenorhabditis zanzibari. Next base: position 9,697,173 of record OZ016470.1, on the reverse strand, counting down.
TTCCTTCTTGAAATACTACTCGACTGACCAAACGATTCGTGATTACGATGACGGTCATCATATTTATTACACAATCTGAAAATATTGTTTCGATATACTGTAGTTTTAGTTTCAAATTCAAACAACTATTTCCCATTGTTCTAGATGACCGACAGATTCGAACACACTCTCACAAAAGAGAGCCTTCAATCTTCTATCTCTAGAAATCGTCGACCTTCAATCGGTTCATTTGAACTTCTTTTGTTCTGAATGTTCTTTAATTTTTACACAGTTTTCCCACCTGAGAAGAAACGGAACCGAACGTGTCTATGGGAGAGAAGTGAGAGAATCAAAAAATAATGAACAATAGAAGAGTTGAGATATCCTTCCCCCGTCATTTGTTGTTGGTTGATTGATAAAATCTGTGAAAACATTAGAAAAAAACGAAAAATTTCAAGGTGACGCACACTTCTCCCCGACCGGCCATTGTCCATTGCACGCAAATTACCGAGAAAAAGCAGAAGACGTTGAATTCCATTGTCACTAGAAGAGAAACCATCACAGTGTAATACGGTTTTTCGGCATGTGTCCACCTGAGGAGAGGCGGCAGAGATGACATGTCGAAATAGAAGAAGAAGAAGAACAATGGCAAGAAATCTGAAAGAGAAGGAAATTTTTGCGGTTTTTTTTGGTAATTGGACTACGATGACAACTTGGTATTGTTTGATTTTCACATATAGCGAATTTCACCTTGAAGGTCTCTTCTGAAATTGAACAATGTTTCCATTTTGGGAGAAATTAGGAGAGAAAAAAGAAGGAAGCTGTAGGTTACTTTGAATAAAAACTGTGGAAATCAGGGAAGAAGACAATATTTTTTAATGGAAGTGAGGCCATACCACATCATGATATGTAACTTATACCAGACTGCGGTAAGCAGACTGGTAACCTATATTCTTTTAATACGAAAATTTCAGATAAAATCAGATCATTTTTCAGATACTGTGAAATCTGTATTAGAAGGGCACTCCTGAGCTCAAAATGAGCACGTTTTTGGAATTCAAACGAATCGAAATTAGTCTTATCAGAATCCTCGTCCGAAGTTGACTGGACACGCCACAAATATATTCTCCGACAGATGTTGTGATCTATTTGGAGAATTCAGAAATACCTTTTTTAGGTGCAAAAATGGAGGAGCCCATCTAATATGGAGTGGCCCTTCTAATACAGACTTTGCGGTTTTTCTTTAAATATTTGCTTCAGAGGACTGATGGACAATATTCCGAGTTGAAGACGTTGAAAATCAATCAACCAGATGCATACTGGATCATAAACTCTTTTGACATAGTTTCTTACTGTGGGGACAGGAGAATATATTCGAGCGATTTGGAAACTATCGACTGTACAGCGGGCTACGGTATTGTCACCAAAAACGGAAAACTAGACACTTTCGTTTATGAGAAGGATATCTTGAACCTTGCTTGTAATTCCTTTCTCTTTTACTAAATTGTATTGTAATGAAACAAAAATTGGAATTCCAGGTCAGAATACAGTACACAAAGAAATTAATAATTTTTGTCGAATAGGAAAACAGAAATACTAAAATGAATCAAGAAGCGACAAGTTTGACAGTAACATCAGCTCCAGTTGTCTTAATTTGTTTGAACGTTTTCGCCATTTCAATTTCTTTTCCCAACATTTCGGACGACACAATCACAAGTTTATCTTCTCTCTTTGCTGATGGTCGATGAGTTATCATGACATCAGTGAAGTTGTTCGGCTCGATTTTTCCGAACACCGGGTTGATCCTGAAGTTTTTGAAATCTCTAATGACTACAAAAGGGAAAACTCACAAGTAAACGTTAGTAGTAGTTGCCTTTATCTTGAACATCACCTTTTTGCTGCTCAAATTCTTCAAACGAAGCTTCTTCTGGCTGGTGATCGCAGTTTCGAAAACGAGTTCAGTTGGATCCACACGGACTGAAAAATGAATAATTAGAAGGACTTTTGAGGAGATTATTACTGTAAGTTTCCTTCTTCTTTTTATCCTTGTCATCTTCCTTTTTATCTTCATCCTTTTCATCCTCCTCTTTCTTCTTCTCTCCATCTTCCTGAAATTTCGAATTATTTCTTGAAAAAAAACCAAATGGAGGATTACATCTTTCTTCTCATCTTCCTTCTCATCCGACTTCTTCTTATCCTTTTTCTTATCATCCTTTTCTTCTTTTTCCTTTTTATCATCCTTCTTGTCCCCCTTGGTTTCGTCATCCTGAAAATGAGACTTTTACCATTTACGATGTAGCGTAAAACCTCTAGTAGAGGAAAATGTACCTCTATTGGTCAACCTCCTCAAAATCAAAATTCGAATTTCACAAAAGTATCCATTACTAATTTTTGAGCAGCAACTCATAATACGTTTCATATTGATCCTAGTCTATTTTTGACAAGGAATCGATTGAGACTACTTTCAGATGCACAATATCTTAGAAAAACGCTTTTTTCGGGCACACTTGGGTGTCTTTCTAGTAGAGATTTTACGGTATTTTCAGCTTACATCTTGTTTTGTCTCATCACCCTTTGTGGTTCCACCATCCTTCGTTTCTCCTCCTTGTGTATCTTTTGTTTCTCCTTGAGTATCCTTGGTTTCTCCCTGCGTTTCCTTGGCAGGCGATGCGGCAGATTTAACCGGAGACTTCGCTTGATTGTTAGCTGGAGATTTGGCCACCGATGGAGCCGCTTTCTTCTTTGAAGAACATCCAGACAACACAAGAATCGACGTCATCGCCAACGTAGCTCCGAGGAGAATGGGTTCGAACAACATCGTGTGTCAAGAAGGCGATAGGAATAATGAAGACTCTAGAATCGTGGAATATTTTTAGATTCTGAAGAACATGAACTTCCAAGTGGATTAATGTGCATATCGGCAGATCGAACTGTGATAAGGGTTACCAGGATTCTTCATTTCTGTGCGGGTTCACGTTGGCATTCAAAACAGGGCTGAGCGGCAACCAATTTCGGCAACGCATTCAAGTGTGAAAAACTCTTTTCAGGAGCATCGGGTAAAGATATGGTCAACAGAAAAAATGTTCCTTGTTAAAAAAGCTATCGATTGGTTAAAAAACTGTTAAATTTCATAAAAAATTAGCAGAGTTATGCCCTCGAAAAGTTGCAGAAATTGCTTTTCAGCAATACTGTGGGCAACTCTGTTATTTTTTGATGAAATCGGACACTTTTTTACCGACCGATAGCTTTATTAATAAGGAATATTTTTATGCTGACCATATCTTTACCCGATCCCCCTGAAAAAAAGTTATTCAAACTTGAATGCGTTGCCGAATTTTCGTTGCCGCTCGGCCATGATTAAAAAGTTTTACAAGGGTACCAAGATCCCCACAATTTCATCCTTTCTTCTTGAAAAACATCAAGCATTCCATCATTCTTGTTTCCAAATGAAACATATAGATGAGTCACAACTGTTCCTCCTTTTTTATGTATTGTTTCTGGGTCTGATTGGATTTTTGTATAAAAATGATTCATCGACGTCGGCGGAACATACGAGAGCACATTCGATTGTTGACAGAATATAACTCTCAGTTTTATTTTTATCGATACGTTTCCATTCTTCTAGAAATGCCACCACCACCGCTCATGGAAGAAGTTCAGGATGTGTTCCATTTCCACGATACCGTTGGAGATGGTAAAATTGCCGCTAATCAGGTGGGTATTCACTTCGAAAGCCAGAAAATAACATTATTTCAGCTTCCCGCTGCTCTGCGAGCAATGATGTTGAATCCAACAGAAGCTCTTCTAGAAGAGGTCACCAAGAAGAGAACTGGCGGTGCACGGGTTACTATTGAGGAGTTTATTCCAATCTACAAAAAAGTCGAGGCAGCTTGTGGAAGAAGTACGACTCTCAAGGAATTCCAGGTTTGATCAGTTCGTCTTTTATATGGTAGTATCCCAGTTTCAGACTCTTCTGTCCCATTTCGACCGAGATGGAAACGGACAAATTCCAGTTGTTGAACTAAAGAGTATGCTTCAGAACGGAGGAGAGAAAATGTCGAATCAAGAAGTCGAAAATCTTCTTTTCGGAGTAGAAGTTATCGACGGCAAGATCAACATCAACAATTTCCTGAACAATCATTTGCAGATGGGACTTCATGAAGCCGAAAAATAAAATCAGTGTTAATTTTTCATTCGTATTTGTTTTTAATATCAATGCTTTTTGTCTTCGCTTTCTATGTGTATGCATAAAATAAGATACAGATTTGAAATTTCTATAAATTTGATGAATGAAATACGAATTTCCTTCGGCCAGTTGGCTGAAAACCTAAAAAAACTAGAATTTCAGTGCAAAAATAAAAATTGCATAAAAACGTGAAAGTTTTTATTTAATTTTTTTTTCACGTTTTCTTGCTGTTTGAACTTCAAATCGGGGAGACGGCGAACAGTGAAATCTCGAAAAAAAATCTAGATTAATCAGTTACCGTAATATCAAAGGCGCATACTCTGGTTTGTTAATGCTGACCTCGACACGGTCATTTTTGTTCCATTTTCCACGTGCAGCCATTCGAATCGGCTGTTTATTGGAAAGCTCAAAAAGTGAGTTTCAATGTTCAAAACTTCACGATGATTCCTGTATCAAGATTATTCACCGTTCAGGTCAGTTTATCTGCATATAAATCACTTGAAATATATTTTAGGAGCCGTCGAATTCACTTCTCTCGTACACACAGAAAGGGATCGACTTTTTCGAAAAAGTCGGTCAGTTTTCGAAAGAAAAAGCTGCGATTGAGGAAGAATATTCAAATAAAATAAGGTAGTTATCAATTGCATCTCTCCAATTAACTGAATTTTGATTCCCGCAGAAATCTCGCAAAAAAATACGCGAAAAAATCGGAAGAAGAAGACGAAGTTTTGAAAAGTGTCAGCTACGGAAGTGCATTCAGCTCATATCTTCACCAAATCGATCAAATTGCCGTGAAACATCACGTAAGCTGGCCGAAGACTTCAATTCAGAATCAGATTACGTTTCAGGCAGCTGCAGAAAGCATTCGAGAAGACGTCGTTGCCTATGTATCGTCAAAAACGTGTCAGCTGAGAAGTTCTCGTAAAAACGCGATAAACGATCTGAAAACGATCAACGACATTCTAGAGGAACAGATAAACGATATGTGGAAGTCTGGAAAAGTTTATTCGTACGGAATTCTGTGATTTTCTCCCATAAGGTGTATATTTTCAGCAAGGCTTACAAGGATGCGGAAAATGCTTATCAGAAGTTCTACAAGGCAGACAAAAACCTGGAAATCTCTCGCCTTGAATTGGAGAAAGCTAGAACATATGCGAAAGTATACACGAGCTCATAGAACTTTTCTATTGTAGACTGAAATTTTAGACACGAAACGAAATATGCGACAAAGCAAAATCCGACTACTCTCTCGCCGTCGACAACGCGAACTCAGAACAGAAAAAGTATCACGAGGAACTGTTGCCTGTTATATTCTCAAGGTTGAAATCTGTTGATAAAGAATGTATCGATGATATGAGTCACGTCCTTCAAAAATTGATCACAGTTGATGAATGCTTGGCAGAAGGAATCGGTAACTGCCGTATCAAAATGCAAAGCGTTGTCAACAATATTGATCCCGAAGCCGATGCTCAATTAGTTCTGGACTCTGTCGAGTAATGTTTTTTTCTTTGCCTGAAACTCATATTTATCGTTTAGAGCCACGATGGAGAAACCTTCAGCGTTCGATTTCGATGACCTAGGTGATCCAAAAGATTGTGATAGTCGTGCAGGAGATTCCACCGATGGAAAACAACGAGCCGAAATTCCGATGTCCTCCTATCACACTCCCAAGAGTCCAAGCAAGAAGAACATGCTTCGAAACTTCCTTGGAATCAAGGAGAAGGAGGCTGAAAAGGTATAAACATATTATTGCATAAGCAACTCTTCTCATTTCAGCCAGTGTCACCGAAAGAGACATACACCGACAAAAACAAACCAGCACATGTTCGACTTTCTTGCCTTCGAGCAAAGATCAAAAATATGGAAAAGGAACTTGAACAAGCAAGGCATGGAAGAGAAGGAATCACGAAGCAGGTATTGCCCAGGTTTTCCAAAATTAACCGGGTTTTTGTAGACTTCAAAACGCCTATTACGCTAATCCCAAACATGGTAATCCTGAAGCTTGCACGGAATCATTGATCAAGTATGCTAAACAAATCGAAACGCTGCAAACGAACATAGAGAACCTGAAAGAGTTTCACACTCTTCTGGAGATGAGTGTCGAAGGTTCGATATATTTAAATGAACAGAAATCACTTTGTTCTAGTTTAGGCATGTCAACAGAACGATCATTCGGAGGAAGGGATACACCAGACACAACCAGAAGCATGTCTGGATGTTCTACAAATGTGTCGTCCTCCAAGACTTTGGAAGATGAAGTGGTAAATCTATGCAATCTTTATTAAACAAAATCATGAACTTCTAGATCCCGAAAGACAGAAGAGTCTCATCGGGAGAAGATTCCGCGAAGAACATCGTGAGTTAAAATAATTGAAAATTTATTCTGAAACCGTCTGTTACAGATCCGACAGTTCCTTTCCACTCCTAAACGAATCATGGGCTCCCCAAGAACACCAAAAACATCGGCATCAAACACACCAACACGTCGAAACAAAGAAATCTCATCGCCAGTCGTGAGACCTTCTTATTCAGGTAGTTCAAACTTCCACTCATATTTCTTAAGTTCTACTGATACTGTAGGAGTCGTTCGAAAATCGCCAGGATCTGTCTCATCATCTCCGCACCGTTCAATCTCGTCGCCAATGAAAATCGACAAATGCGAAGTTCTCGTCAAAGTTTTATACGAATTCGAGCAATCGTCTGCTGAAACAATGTCGATTCTGAAAGGTGAAGAGCTCTATGTTCAAGAAGGAGACACTGGCGATGGATGGACAAGAGCGAGAAAGTGAGAAAAACATCAATTTCAAGTTTAAAATTACTTTTTGTAGAAAGAAGAGCCAAGAAGTGGGATTCGTGCCAACCTCCTATCTGGAGTTCCCGATCGAGTCTCTTTCAATTACTCCGCCATAGTTTTCGATAGATTACAGACACACTATATTGTATTGTTTTCTTTTCCCGGTTAATTTATTATTCACTTTTCTATTCTTGTCTTCTAGCAACTGATATTTATCATAATTCAACTAGTTTCATCCCAAGTTATACTCGAATGAAAGAGTTCTCTAGATCATTTATAGATCATGTAGAAACATTTCTGCCATTTTTTACTGCCCTGTGAATGAAGTTATTGAGATGAAAAGGATAAGAGGCTTCACAGATTTTCATTTTTTGATTGTATACAAGTGCAAATAAATAAGGCAAATGGTAACCGAGGCGTTAAAATATCAACTTAAAGTGACAAAGTACAGGAAATTTGAAGAGGGAAAGAAGGCACCGCGGGTTGTTGAGTTTTTGAGTTAGTAATTGCACAAAGTTAGTACGGGAGCAAAAATAGAATTATTGGTTTTAGATGAGCTTCACATAATTAGCTGGGAACAGCCCAACACGCCCATTTGGAGCTTTTCCTTTCCACCATCCACTGTCGACTTGATCGATATCAGTGATAATATCATCAGGGTCGAAAGAGATTTCAGTATCATCAGCAGCTTGATAATCCCACAAAGCCATTGCCTGCTGTTCCACAACTGCCGGAGGGAAGTCGTATTGATCGATTGGAGCAGCTGGTGGAGCCGATGACTTGATGACGTTGCCCGTGACAACTGAAATCTCAGAATTAACATTATGAAAACTAAGTTTTCTAAAACCTGGTTCTTCGGGCATCACTGGCGGCATATCGTATTGAGAAGCAATGTGAGTTGGCAATTGTGAGTGTTGATCTCCGTGATTAGCGTATGACTCCACTGGCTCTGGAGGAGCATCATACTGAGATGAATAATTATGAACAGCCGATGGAGCAACGATAGGCTCATGAACTGGAGGAGCGTCATATTGAGAAGAGTAGTGTGTTTCAGGTTCAAATACAGGTGGCGCATCGTATTGGGAAGCGATGTGAGTTGGCGTGGGCTCAGGTGGTGGTGGAGCTACGACAGGGACCGGAGCAATGAATGCAGGTGGTGAGATTTCGGCTGGTTTGTAAGCAGGAGCTGGCTCTGCTGGTGGTTCCTCATATGCATCGTAGGAATGAGCAGCTGGTTCTGAAGGTCATGTTTTCAAGTCGGCAAAATAATTTAAAACTCACTCATTGCTTCTGTTTTGTAAACCATTGCTTCTGGCTTGTAACTAAGCGGTTCTTCTGGTTGTTGATGTTGATCTTCAACTATGCGATTCACAGGCTCCCGCGGAGCAGAGTCTTGATTTGAACCGACGGGAGGCCACTTTTTCACAACTCCTCCACCATTGATTTGTGGCTTCGGAAGAATGGGATCCGAAGGCTTCGAGTTGAACATCTCCTTGCGACTACCGACAATTCCAGCCGATGTAGCAGCCGAAGTGGAAGATGTTGTATTTGGAACATGAGATGATGCATAAGCGGTAGATGGGACTGGCTTTTCGCTCAGTTGAAGCTTCTCGTGAAGATTATCAGCAATGCGTTTACGATCCGACTCGAATTCTTTCTGCTTTAAATCATACGCTACTTTCTCTTCATCTTGTCGTTTTTTCTCTTCTTCATTCATCTTATTCCAGAATTCTTCCCGAGCTGAGGAACTGATCTCCACGTGTGGTTTCGTTGGTTTGTAAACGGATGCAACTTTCTCTGGTTGGTAATTTTCTGCCTTGGAATGCATTTCAGAAGCCATCCTTTGTCTATCAGCTTCATACTGCTTTTGAGCTTGTTCGCGAGCCACTTTCTCCTCTTCTTGTCGCCTGAATAACCATAAATTACCGATTGTCAGAAGTATAACTGCTCACTTTTTCTCCTCCTCATTCATTTTATTCCAGAATTCATCTCGATTCACAGTTTTCAATTCAACATGAGGTTTTGTTGGTTTGTAAACAGAGTTGACCTTCTCTGGTTGATAGTTATCTGCTTTGTTCTGAATTTCAGCAGCCGTTCGCTCTCTGTCAGCCTCATAACGCTTCAGTTGTTCAGCATGCGATGCCTTCTCGTCAGCTTGGCGTCTATAATTCAAATAAGTATATTCCGAGAAACTCAAAACACGACTCACTTTTTCTCTTCTTGATTCATCGAACTCCAAAAGTTTTCACGAGCAGTAGAACTAAGTTCAGATTGCGCATTTGTTGGTTGATAAACGGAGTTAACTTTCTCCGGAAGACTGTAGGTGGACTCTGCATTGGAACTGGCATTGGCTGCTGGCAGTTTTCTGACTTCCTTTCGAATCGCTTCTGGTTCGATATCGATTTCCGAACGAGCATGCAACACAATGTGAACGGTTTTCAAAAATCGGCGGAACTCTTCGGCATGAGACGTTGTGGAAGCTAAACGAAGAGTTGGTACACCTTCGCCTTGCTAAAAAAATTTAATTGTTTTTCAAGTATGCAAATTGGAATGTCACTTACCCAATGAACCAGTACGATTTTGGGAAAAACATCACTGCTCAGTCGTACAGAAATTACTCCGAATTGTAATTTCCCTGAGCTGAAGCTATCAGCGAACTCTTCCAAACCACCCGCTGCAAGAAAGCACATATAATGTGATTTTAAGAATAAAAAACTAACTTCCTTCTTCTTTAACTCGTATCGTATTGGAATTCCCCTCATATTCGTAGATTACCCAATTATCTCCATCTGAATTATCGCTGACTCGACGATACGATGCCTCGATCTCTTTTCCATGTGCATGATAATTAAGAGTCATCTGAAACTTGAAAATCGATTAAATAGACCTGGAAACGAGAAAACGGTTTTTACAAGGTGACGTGTTCAAGGAGAGAGCCTCCGATGAGTCTCGTTATCAAACAGTGCGCTCCTCTTTTTCTCTGAGCCTCTATAATCAAAACGATGTTACGCAACATATGGTTTCTAGTCAAATAATTTGTAATGTGACGAGTCGTCCAGGTGGAATATACTGAGGACTAAAAAAAGCGACGATGATTTGTGAACAGAATTGTGAGCATCGAAATAAAGTCTCCGTTCTTTAGTACACTATTTAGCGGAGGGAGTAGCCAACAAAAAGATGAATGGGTTCGACAGGATCGAAGAGGGGAGAGAGACGAAATTTCATTTATAAAAAATTTTTGCTTCTACTTTTTTCTCGATAACATGAGAACCTTCAACTACATAAAGAGAATAAAAATGGGAAGTGGAACCAAGAGGTTATGCAGATGAATGATGGATTTATGATTCTATATTAGGAAGATGAATGTGAATTTGAGGCGAGGGTGCTTTCTGTCTATCCAAAATTTATGACAACTCAAATTTTATTTCAATGAACTTCGTAAAATACGAAAAAGCGTAGATGGAATTCGATACTCCGGTGCTAACATGACGAAAGAAGGAATGAAAAACATCGGAAATTTTTGGTATTAAAAAATTATTTATGAAAATTAACAACATAATCTGTTCGTATCGTTCTTTTCTCGGCAGTATGCAGGAAATATGAGGGAAACGGAACGGGTGTAACCAGCAAACATCTCTCCCGTGTGAGAGGCCTTTCCCAGTCGGCGCGGACACTCCAGAAAACTGAAGGAATGAAACAGAAACAAAAAAATTGATGGAGGAACGAACGACAGAGAGAAAAGCGTCGAGATGTTTTCCGGTAGCAAAATTGATTCGGAATCAAAGTTTAATCGTTTCATGCTTTTCAATGACACATTCAAGTAGAAGATTTCAATTGAAATAAGGAAATGGGAACAGTTTCAAAGTCAAAGTTGGGAAAGTGAAAAAATGAAAAAAAAAACGAAAAAGCAGGGAAACTCTGTGGGTCTCGAGACGAAAACAGAAATTTGAATATGTCCCTTTAAGATTACTGTAGTGGTGCTGAATCTATTTTGGCGCTTTTCTCAGATTTACAGAGACCAAGCAGATATGATTCGTATACTTTATTCTATGCTAAAATTGAAGAGCAATGAAGAGAAACAACAAGAACTAATTGTATCAATCCCACTAATCAGAAAAGAAACATTCGACACCAACGTGTGCAGTGTGTGTTTTTCGAAATTTCTTTTTCGAAAATATCTATTTTCGAAAAAAATTCGAATGATATTCGAATAATTTTTCGAATATTCGTTCGAGCAGTTTTTCGAAATTTTATTCGAACAATTATTCGAACGAATAATCGAACGAATAATCGAATGACTATTCGAATATTCGTTCGAATATTCGTTCGAACATTTCTGTCGTTTGGTAAACTAGGCGCTGCATGTTATTTCGGAGTGTCGTTTGCAGTTTGTATTTTTTTTTTTCATTGCGAAATCATTGCATTTATTCGAAACTTATTCGAAAATTGTTCGAAAAAATTTGCCTTTCGAACAATTCGAACAATGTTCGAATAATTATTCGAATTGTTCGAATACTGTTCGAATAATTGTTCGAATAGTTCGAATAATTATTCGAACATATTCGAATGAGTATTCGAACAAAATATTCGAACAGTATTCGAAAAATGTTCGAATAATTATTCGAATAAATTTTCGAATAATTATTCGAACGTTGTCGAAAAACACACACTGAACGTGTGACTCATAGTTTTTTGATTGCGGCCTGTGGGTCGATGTCCCCTCTCTGTGTCCAGTTCACAGCGGCAAAAAAAAGATACGGAAAAACGGTAAAATACTGAACAAAAGAGATAGACGCAGACAGTGGAAGAGGTGGAACGACCGCCCTTAATGGCTGTCGTCTCGTAGGCCGACGCAAGAAGAAGGAAGAAGTGGTTGTAGTAGTATTGTCGCGGTGTTGGTGGTGGTAGTGGTATAATTGTTTGTGTAGATCTAATACGAATGAAAACTTCTTCAACTTCTTTTCCCTAATACCACGATGATGAAGAGATTTGAACGATTTTAAGGATTTCTTACTTCTGCAATGACTAATCTCTTGATGACTTGTCTATATGTTTGTTGTTTGGGTGAAAATACAGAAAATTGTGACAAATAATAGAGAGAAATGAGTCATCTGATAAATATAAAGGGACAGTTGACAAATTGCGAAACCATCATTGTGATGGATTTTAATAAAACTCTTCTGATATTTATTGAATCCCTAGTTTTTTATAATTTTCCTTCAAATATTGTTTCGTATTTCTGGAAGAAATTTTTTGAGAATTTTGAAATATTTCAGGATTTCAAAAGCTTGAAAAGCAGATTTTGCCTCTATGTCCCAAGAAACAAGATCAATTCTGCTCAAAATTAAACTATTTCAAAAACGAAAAAGATAAGTTGAGAAGCGAGAGCGCTGGGATGTTTCTGCCTGACGCAAGAGCCGAAAAAACCGATATTTACATAAAATGAACAGAAAATAGTCTCTGGGCACCCTTCTTTCCGTGTCCAAAAAGCAAACAAACAGGGTGGAAAATACAGAGAAAAAGCTATTCGACACACTCATTCTCTCTCATCCTCCTGACTCACTGGCACACAGTGCTCAATGGTGCAAAAAAGTGTGTGCATTTGGTCTCTCGGAGAGCATCGTCCAATATCCGGAAACAAAAAAAAAACAACAGGAGAATATTTCAAATAAGAAGAAGAGTTTACTACCGTTTCTATTTTACCGTATTTCAATAAATATATACAATTTTCCAGTAAGGCTGAGGCAATTTCATAATGACAGGAAGGGTGCAATAAAAATTTGAAACTATGTGAATATTAGTTAAAAGGAACTAGTAAAAACTGGGAAGAGGTGGGGCGAAAGCGAAGAACCCAATTATGAAAAAAGGAGTTGAGAGAGCCAGAAGCTGCTTAGTGTTCCAAGATACGCAAGTTTCCGGAGACAATCTTGTTTTCGAGAATCGATCCAGGTGGAATATCGATACGATCACCATGATTGGCAATTATGATGACAGTTCCCTGTAAGAATTAAATTTACATTTGGTCTTGAGGTCTGAAACGCCTACCTTCAACGAGACATCTTTACCGAACCAAACATCTCCAGATACAGTCAAGTGATCCAACTCGAGCAAATCTGGAATACCGTTGAAACGACCCAAATAATCTTTGACTTTGTCGAAGGAAGATCCCAATTTGACGAGCGGAGTTGTTGGGAATGATCTTTGATGAGACAAAGTCAAAGAACCATTGTCAATATCGTAAAGGTTGGACATCAAGAGGAGAAGGTCAGATGTCTTCTTGACCGGCAAGAAGCGAGAACGTGGGACATTCACTCCAACGGCTCCACGGAATGATTTGATGGCAGCTCCAGCAGCTGTCTCAAGCTGAATAACATCGAGTCCTCGATCGAGATGCTTTGGATTGACAATGACTTCCATTTCCAGCTTATTCTCAGTTACTACTCTCTTCATGGCACCAAGTTTAGCCCACAGGTTGTTGGTGTTGAAAATTCGGAACTTGCTGATCGACTTGAATTCGTCAACGTAGTCCTTTGGCACTTGCGCGATTTCGAGAAGCATAAGTCTTCCTTCATATTGGATGAGAGTTCCTCCTTTGACATCAGCCCGAGTCTTATCAGTAACTTCCATCAAGAACTCTGGGGCTTCATGATCGGCTGGTGGATTGAGAACAAAGTTGAGAATCGAGAGATCAACGGTAGCTCCCATGTTATCAATGTTGGACAAGAAGCAGTATTCCTTGCCGTCGGCAATGAATTGGTCGAGAAGGCCAGAGTTGTTGAACGCTTCATAGAAGTTTCCGTGGCCTGGTGGATACCAGCACTCGTTGTCATCGGCCTCCAAAGACTTGACAATTGGAAGAAGGGTTTCGCGGTTGATACGTGGATATTGTGATTGGGAGAAGGTATGTACAGACACCTGAAAAAAATAGCATGAGATCATCTTATTTTCCAATCGCGACAAATTTAGGCAATCGGAAGCGCAGAAATTTATACGCGGTCTCCAAAGATCTTCGCAACGATAATTCGCTATTTCATAAAACACATGCAGAATAAATAGATGAATAAACTCTTACCTTGACATTTGCGTACTTCTTGAGCAATTTGTTAGTATCCTCGTTCGTGTTGAAGGAGTTCATGAGCACGAGTGGCACATCGACTCCATATGTTTTGTTCAAGGTCTGCAAGACGCTTTGGGGTTTCTGATTATTTGGAATAAATCTTTACCTGAATCTGCTGCATAGTCAAATCAAGGAAAGTCAAGTCGTTGCGCACAGATATGACAGACTTTGGTCCTTTACATCCCATTGAAGTTCCGAGACCTCCATTGAGCTTGACGACAACCAGCTTGCGAAGTTGGGCAGCGATGAGATCCTTCTGGGACACAGTGCCGAGCTAAAAAATTAATGTTTTGTCTATCGCCCATGTATGCCATTACTTACGCTCTTGTATGGTCGGATAGCCCCTTCTGGGAGTGGCTCAATCTTGGACCAATCGACTGTTGGCTTTGCGCGAAGGAATCTGGCGAACAGGTTGCGGAATCCAGAGAGCTCCATCTTGTAGTGCGGAAGTTTCTCTTCGCTGCACGTCGAGAGCAATTGAGCCAACTCTCCTTCCATTGTTCCAAGGGCTTCGCTCTTCGTAGATGTCTTCCATTCTTCGGAGCTCTGAAAATATGAATAGAATAATCAGAAAAAAAGTTATAGAATCTAGTCCTCTTAACACTATCCCATATCTCCCCGATTTGTTTTTATTTAGTACCTCATCTGGTTTATGATCAAGAGAGTGAAGACGATGAACTGGTTGTGGGGGCATTTCAGGATACGATAAGTTTCTAGAAAGTTTTTTGTTTAGGAAACAAACGAAAAACGAAGAAAAAGTACGGTCCGAAAAGTGAGAGATTTTGCCATTCAAGCAGTGAATAAAAAAGTGATCCGACTTCACTGATGTAACAAATCCTTATGTCAACTAAAGAGATATGAAGCTGTCGCAGGGTACGATCGGAAGAATAGATATCACAAATCGGGCATCGGCAACAAGAAAAACTGGATGAAGAAATACATTCACGCGCTCCTACAAGCATTATAAAAATCGCACTTTGCCGTAGACCTAGATGTAGACCTATTAATAAACAACATATTGATAAGAATTACTATTTTCATGGTTATGGTAGATCGGTGATCGATGCCAATCAAAGTTCGCATCCACCAAACTGAAAATATAAACAATAGAAGAAGATGGTCAACAGCTCAAAGTACATCAGAGCTACGAGGTCCAGAGGATCACAGCAGCTGTCACAATGAGAAGATGAAAAACGAAGACAAAGATGAAACTCTTCTTCTCTTCGAAGTTGCATCTTTTATAAGCGGCGCCAATCATTGAGATGAGATCACCTGCGTCTCGAAGCTTTCTCAGTGCACAAGCACATACTATATTTGTAGCCACGTGGTCACAAGATACATCAGAGAACACAAAATAGCCGGTACACCACAACCTACAGACTACATGAGATGACCATATAAGACGTCTTAGGCAACGTTTGAAAAGTCGGCAGATAACCTAATAACCATCGCAAGAGGTGATAGACATAACATTAATTTGTGAAACTACTTCAAAATTAGGAACCATTTTCAGACTTTCACTTTTCCAATCACGTACCCTCTTGTCTCCTTGCTCAGTTTCTCGGAACGAGATCAGCCGTGTTCTCGAATTGGATACCGACAGTGAGCTAGCAGAGAACGAAACGTTCATTTTGGAAGAAAAATATCAGAATGTTTGTGAAACCAGTGTTTCCAGCCGAACGATTCGAATTGATAATAAAAAAAGTTTCTCGAAGATAAAGGAGGTGGATACGAAGATGAAGAAACGGAGAGCGAGAGGGCAATGAGATAGAAAATGGAAAAGTGTATTTGTCACGTGATGATAACAATTTGTAATTGGGCAGATAAGGTTTGCACATAACCATAAATATCTATCGTATACAAGATTTTTCGGGTTTTCGACGCCTTGACTATCGAGGGGAGAGACTAGGATTTTTGACAAAACTTACTGGCATTTCTAGATTGAGTTCGATCTCGTGCAGTTACCAGTTGATGAAAGTTTTTATTTTCCTCGCAACAATAATGTCAATGGGCGGTCCGAGATGGAGAGAGAGAGACGCAGCGGACTTACTGTTTTTCTTTTCATCACTTCTTTATCAATATCTAGGTGGTCGTAAAGCGAAACAAAAAGAGACAAACATTTGTTTATTTGTACAGACTCTCTACTAAAAACGGTCGATGGACAATGGGAAGCTCCGGGATAAACACCGAGTTTTTGAATGATGTATAGATGTTAGGCGCTTCAAAAATAGATGATGTGAGAGTAGAGCTCCGAATATTAATTTTTAGGAAGAAGAACCTAGCAACCCTAGAGAAAGGGATGCAAAATTTGTCACAGAGTATTTTCATTCTCTTGAGATCTTTCCGTAAAACAAGTCTTGCGAAGGCGGAAGCAGGAAATTTCAATTTTTCGGAGTTGTAAAGCAATAGGATAGTAACCGACCTCAGCGAAAGATTCTCAGATTGTCGAGAAATACTAGGCAAAAAGACAAAAAAGGCCAAAAGGGGAAAATAAACTGTATCTTCACAGCTCCTTCACTCTATTATATATAACCATCAGCCATCCCACTGAATTCCTCCGCCACATACTTTTCGTTTTTTTTCTTGTATACATATTTGTGTATATATTTTTTCGCACCGAAGAAAATCACATTCCCGAATTCGATATTTGCTCTTTAGTAGGTGGGTGTTTGTGAGAAGACGAGCATTTTGATCTCAGTCTTTGTAGTTTTACTGTTTTTATTAGCGGTCAGACAGGAAACTTGGAGAAATAGCGTCATTGTTTGCTCCCTAACTCACGAAGATCGCGCGCAATTTGAGTTGAAAGAGCAATTTTAGGCTACTCACCGGGAAAGGTGCCATTTTGGATATTCGGAAAATATAGACTTTGCTGGCTTCAATATCTGCCAGCAAACTGGCTGCAAAATCTAAATGTATACACAACAGGTCTTTTTTGAAACGTGTCGCTTGATGTAAAAAGCAAAATGGGGCAGCAAAAAGCGAACAGAAATTGGCTGTATTTTGCCGGTTCTGTTCTGAATCAAAAGTGGCGATGGTTCTATGGGCGGTATTATCAAAAATTGTCAGTTATCATTCAGACGATTAGGTGCGTATGTTTGTGCTGTGTGCTCATTTTCAAGCACTTTTAGAGTTTTTGCCCATTTTTCCAGTGACTTGTGATAGTTGGAAACCACAGAAACTATATTTCCTTTTTCTAATTATTACCTTCGCTTCTGCCTCGCTGAATGTAGAGAAACATCCGACGCTGACGTGCCGTTGGGCCATTTTTCCTGAAACAATAGCTTGAAGATTTTCAATTTATTTCAATCTGATTGAAAACTGGGAAGAGGGAGAAACGGAAGAAGAGAGAAGGATCACATTTATTGGAATGTTTTTCGAGAACTTGTTTATCTGGCCTTTGATAAATATAAACCATCTCAAAGATCTACAGACACAGATTTATTTCGCAAAATAACAATTTTTCAATAAAGAAAAAACTGAAAAGAAAAAGGCACGAACTGAAATGTGATCGAAAAAAGCATTGAAAGAAACCGTTCCGGAAAAATGTTGCGAACAAACAAACAATCAAACTTTGGCGGGCTTGGATACTGTAATTGTTAAAATCGGTTCGAGACCCTAAGAAATGTGCACATGTTCCTTTAAAATAAAAGTGTTCTTTTTTAATTTAAATATTTTGAGAATTCTGGAGTTCCATTGATCATATTTTAAGAAAATAATTGTTTTAAATATTTCGAGAAAACCTTCAAACAACGCGTTTCAAAGTTGGAAACTTCGTTCAAAACAACAACTACTAAACTGATGTGGAAATGCGGAGCAGTTGTCCATTTCTTTCTCTAAGTCTCTCATATTCTATCTGCTCTAGGCTCTTGGTCCAGTTTTCGTGAAAAAGCACGTTGCTCTTCCATGTTTTTTTCGGAGTGATCTCTGATGTACACCTCGTTTTAACTTTATTAAAATACTGTAGGGATGATGGTTGAATTAAAGTCGAACATGAACAATATGAATAAAACGTGTGAATGAAAAAATTGTATAAAAGCAGTGGGTGTATATAATCTAATAAGCATTTATTTTACAAGTGTGCTGCTCGGAAAGAGTACGAATGAACGACGATCGAATGAGAATTATGAATGGTTTATGAAGATTTTGAGAAAGAAACAGTCTTGTTTTGATGCAGCGCAGAAAGAGACGACAGGTGTCTAGAAATAAGTTACAAATAATAATAGTGAACTGTGTATACGAGATAAACATGGGTGGTATGATATCGGTTTCCGTTTCTTCGGACTAGTCCACTGAAATGAAAGCTAGTCGTGGAATATTGGACCCAACAGGTGTGTTCCGCGGTTACGCGTTGCAAGAGCCGAACGAGCAAGAAGAGGAGTGGCAGGTGATGTTGTGACAGGTCCAAGAATGCTGCGATCGCAAAGGGCAACACTTTCATGACGAGCAGTTTCTATTTGATTTGACGCTAACGATGCGGTTGAAGTCCCAAGGAATCGTTGCCAGTACACCTGAAAGCCATAGTTTTCATCCACAATTCGGTTTATACTACTTACATCATCAAATTCAAATAAAGCGGTTATTGCTCTATGACAATCTTGCATGTCACGACCAGCTATGGCTTGCGATTGAACTTGTTTGACTGGATGCCCCATGACCGCTGGAGCCACCATCCGTGCCATAGCTTCACAGTTCATCTTGTTACGACTAGATTGGGCAATCACTTTGCGCCAATGGATGAAGAGATAAGCCAGTGTATCTCGATTCGCTTGTGGGAGCTCGCAAATAACTCTATTCAATGCTAGACGTCCATTGTCTGGATCCGTTGAGTACAAGTTCGAAGCAGCGATTAATTCCTGGCGAGATGTTCGTGGAATCAAAGGATCCTTCAAATCTCTCAGGAATCTTTTCAAGGTGTCCGTAATCACTTCAACATCGTGCAAAGCCACATTCGGAACAGTCTTAGAACGTAATTCATCAAGAAGCATGGCGACAGTTCTTGTTTGTCCAGGAACTCTGTAGATGCCTTCCTGAGTCAAACCACGAGCTTCAAGAGCTACAACGCAATGAATGACAGCAGACGGAATCATGGGCTTAGCGGCCGTACAAAAATCTTGGAGACGGAATTCGCCAGCTCCAGTTTTTGCTCCGCGACCAGCTGATTTTGGAGTCATCATCGTTTTCGGGCGAGGTATGCATGGAAGATGGAGCTTGCTGCAGCAGTTTCTGTGAACAACTTGATGACAATCTCTGCATTTCATAGATGTTGCCAGCTTCAACGCAGTTCCGCACTTGTCACACTTTCGCATCTGAAAAATTGAAAGATTAACCTTGCACACCAATCTCAGAATCATGGAATCGTAATTTGCAATACTCGCAACTTACAGCCTTGATTCCCGCTTCCATGAACGAATGTGGTCTCATCGCAATATCCCGAGTGGTTCCAGTAGTCCACGCTGGTGTGCCTCGTTTCAGAGTGCGAATGTCCAAAGTACTTTTCGTCAGAATGGCAGACGACATACCGAGCCCATTATTATTCGTTGTTTGTCCCGGAGTGTGATCACAAGATGGAACGCTTCCACAGCTCAAACTTCTTCTGGTAAGCTGACGGTGCATAGAGATACGCGGTTGTCTTGAATTTTGAATAGTGGTCGTGGTAGTAGTCGTGGTGGTAGTTGTCACTTCTGGATGCAATGTGGGAGAAGTCGCACCATCGTCGCGATAGCGTTTCGGAGGTGTCCCACCCTCATTCTGAAACTTCACGAATCATTGAGAAGCCTGTTGCTATATTGGTTGCTTTCATGAAGCTGTGTCATTTACATAATACTCTGCTCAGGTTTCATTTTTTGCAACATGGATATTGAGGCGGACGAGCCTCTTCATGATTAGCATGATTCTCATCATAGCAGTTTGATATATTTGTCAGATAAGTTATGAGATAACTCACAGGTTCTTCATCTATCGTGGCAGCCATCACACGACTTCTGCTTCTCTTTGAGTTGGCAGCGGCGGAACTCGTTGCATGGGCCGATGCACTCCTTCTTTTGGCGCCACCAACTGCATTTCCAGCAGCGGAGGATCTTCTGACTTCTCTTCCGTTTCTCAAAGTGATAACTTCTTCGAAGCTGTCTCCGGTAACATCATAGTCAACCTCACTGTCATCTTCCTCTTCTTGAGTTTCTTCCATCAGATTTGGATGTCTCTGTTGCACACGTTTCGAGTATGTACGAACCAGTGGTTCGTGGAGGAATTGGAATTGATCACGGTCCTCTTTGGTGAGACTGTTAAAAATTCCATTTTTCATTGCGTCCTTCAGCTGCTTCTCGCGAGTCTCGTAGACATTCAGATCGAGCTTCAATGCCTTGTTTTCCTCCATCAGGGCGCGCATGTGCTTCTGAGTGTCTTTAACATCAATGTCGAACATTGCCAGTTTCTTCCGGGCTTTTCTGAAAAAAAAATTTAATTAATGCTGGGACAACTGAGAACAGAGTAACATACGCTAGTGCTTCCTCGGTCTCTCGCATTTCGATATTGAGGCGTTTCTTGGATTCTTCCGACTCTTTCCATAGCTTCCGGAGACGTTCGATTTCGTCGATAAGATGGAACATTCCTGAAACATCAAAATTATTCAAAAGCTTTTTGTAATTGGGTACCGTACCAATGTCCTTAATATCGAATCGCGATTTTTGTGAGTTGATGATCATATTATACATTTGTCGCGAGTTTTCGCCGCATAATTTTTCCTTTGAAGTACTGGACTTCATTCTGCAATACGATACGATTTGGGAATAGAATATTGATGGGAATTCCGTAGGAAACAGTCTGAAATCGTGGAAAACGTGCAAACGAAACAATGAAAACCGATTTTTCGATTTGAAACTCGCTCAGTTTTTCTCAGCCGCGTCGCGTACGCAGCGCGCGCGATAGAGCGCCAAAGTCAGAGGGACTAGTTTTCGCATTCTAGTCCACCAAAACGGGAAATAAAAAAATTTTATTTTTAAATAGTTGTTTTGAAAGCGTTTCAATGTTTTCCTAATGTATATAAGTTAAATTTCAGCAAAAAAATTTGAGGAATGTCAAATGCTGTCACAGTGGTATTACAAGACAGAAAAACTGGTCAACGACGAAATTTCACAATAAATGTAAATGGTTTCATCAAAAAAAAAGTTGAATACTTTTTTTTTCGCCAGGTTAACAATAATGAAAACATTGCCGAGCTGACGAAAAATGTTGAGGCTCTCACAAAGATCCCTAGCGAAGAGTTCGAAGTGATTTTTTGTGGAAAGAAGTTGTCCAAGTCAACAATTATGAAAGATCTTTCCCTAACTCCAGCTACGTAAGTGAAAGTAAAGTTTTAAAATTAATAATATTTATTTGGCAGGCAGATAATGCTTCTCCGACCTAACAACCAGCTGAAAACGAAAGCTTCCAGTTTTGGTGGCACTAACAAAACTACAGATACATCGATTCTGGGAAGCTTCTATGTCTGGTGCAAGGCTTGCGATGATGTCAAACGAGGGAAATTGAGAGTTTATTGTCAAAACTGCGGCTCGACTTCAGTCTTAGTGAAATCGGAACCCCAGAATTGGATAGATGTTTTGAAAAGGTAAGGTTTAGCTATAAACACCTCCCCACCAGTCATTTTTCAGTAAGAGAATACCTGTAACATGTGAAGATTGTTGCTGCCCAGGGCTATTCGCAGAATTTAAATTCAAATGTTTGGATTGTAATGAGTTGGCTGCTGCTTTGACTCACGTTCGAGGAAACTGGCAAATGGCAGAATGCTGTATTTGTGATGGGAAAGAAAAAATTATTTTTGACCTTGGATGTAATCATATTAGCTGTCAAAATTGTTTCAGAGTAAGTTTCTTTGTTACAGTCAATATCTCGAATATTTACGAAACGCTTACAGGACTACCTTTTGAGCACACTTGAAGAATTTCATTTCACGAATCGTCCACCACATGGATTCACCGTCTCCTGTGTGTTCCCAGGCTGTAATCGTACGTTTTTTAAATTGTACAGCTAGAAAACAATGCAAATAGACTTCAGGAGTGGTACAAGATGTTCATCATTTCTATGTCATGGGCCAATCCTTTTACAGCGATTATCAGCGAAAAGCTACAGAAAGACTGATTGCAATCGATGATGAAGGAGTGACTTGTCCGAATCCATCATGTGGTCAAAGTTTTTTCTGGGAACCGTATGACGATGATGGTCGATCGCAGTGCCCGGATTGCTTCTACACATTTTGCAGGTGAATCATAGCGTGTTACAGTCAATAAAAATGAATTTTCAGAAAATGCACTGAACGAGAATGCGTCTGCCAAAGTGAAGATGACTTGAATCGAACAACAATCGACGCAACCACAAGACGATGTCCAAAATGCAATGTGGCCACCGAACGAAACGGTGGATGTGCTCACATTCACTGCACGTCGTGCGGCATGGATTGGTGTTTCAAATGTGTCACGGAATGGAAGGAAGAGTGCCAATGGGATCACTGGTTCAACTGAATCTTCCTGTTTTGTAATAGTGTATAGGTCTCGATTGTAAATAACTGTCTATGAATACTTTCTCACATCGTCTAACCATGTTCTGCAGCTTTTTTACTGATTCTATTCAAAAGTTACGGTGAATATACTTAAAGTGCCATTAATGTTATGATTTTCGTTATATTTTGATCACTATGTCGTAGAGTACACATCTCTCGGAGTATCTTTTTTTAACGCCCAGATATTTGTTTGTCTTTTTCTAATATTAGTCTATCTTTTTAGGTGTTCATAAGAAGAAAATGTCAGGCCAGGGACCGCCATCGAACTTGACTCCTCAACAACAACATGTAATCATCTTATCTTTTTTCAAGCATTTCTAATGATTTACTAGCTTCCAGATGATCATGCAGCAGCAGCAACAACACCTGTTCCGTCAGCAACAGATTCACCAAAGACAGCAGATGCAGCAACAACAAGTCCAACAACAGCAACAGGTAGGGATATGAAACGAAACAAAGCTAAACTATTTCTCGCAAGACTTCCAGTCATATCAACGTGCCCGAACACCACAAATGCAACAGCACGGATCTCCAGG
The DNA here is from genome assembly GCA_963966625.1 of Caenorhabditis zanzibari. Classification (NCBI taxonomy): domain Eukaryota; kingdom Metazoa; phylum Nematoda; class Chromadorea; order Rhabditida; family Rhabditidae; genus Caenorhabditis; species Caenorhabditis zanzibari. The sequence goes on along the minus strand of OZ016470.1, from coordinate 9,674,010 downwards.
AGGACCTCATCTTCCAATGTCGCATCTCCAAGCTCAAGGAAATATGCAGCCACGGTCCCCAATGGTTGGGCAACAGCATCAAGGACCTGGAAGCATTCCTCAAGGAAACCCAGCAACACCGCAAATGATGCAACAGCAAATGGGAATGAATGTTAGTTGTCGTGTAATGAACTATGCAGAATGTACCATTTCAGCAACCAATGTCTCTCCCTGCTCCTCATGTCTCTCGTCCAGGATCAGTTGCTCCACCATCATCAGTTCCACCAAACATGCATGCATCTGGCGGCGGTCCGCCAAGCAACCAGATGGATCCAATGAGCCAGCAACAGTATCCGATGCATCTTCAAGCGCAACAAACTCCTTCTCGTCCTGGATCTCAGCAAGGTCAACACATTCCTGTTGGGCATGGAGGTCCGCAATCTGTTCAACAACCTTCAAGTATTCAAAGACCTGGGTCAGTGCTTGCTCCAGGATCTATTCAGGCCCCAGGCTCACTAGGTGCTCCACAGTCACACAACGCTAATGCCGGTCCTCAATCCGTTCAAGGCTATGGTCCCGGTTCAGTCCAGCAACCCAGTTCGGCACAAGCACCATCTTCCGTACAACCCGGTTCTGCATTTGCTCCGGGATCCATTCAAGCACCGGCCAGTCAACAGCCTCCTGCTTCTATTCAGCCGCCACCATCAGCCGCATCTGGATCTGTAGCTGGCGCCGCCGCGGCTGCTTCGAGCAACAAAGAACCATTGAAACCGAACGAGGAGCAAATCAGAATGGTTCAAGACCCAGTCGACTTGGTTCGTAATTTGGTACAGAAAGACTTGAGAATGTCAGTGGTGGTAAGTTAGAATCAGCTATGAATTTATTCGATTCTGAACGATTCAGGAAATGAACAGACGGGGTGCAGACTTACTGGAACAAAGACACGAGGGTACAGGTATCAAGGATGAAGACAAAGCACAGTACAAGCGTGCAATGAACGATTTCCACGCTGTGTGTGATGAAATCGACAGAACTCTTACAACAATCATGGAAACCGCGAAACAAATAACCAAGCTCGACAAAGTTTTCATGGAGAGAACTACGAAAGAAATCGACGGAGAGTATATGGTCAATACTGTTCAGAACTTTGTCGACAACACTGACATGGTATTTTTCCGTTTGTGACTTTGAAAACTATTTCTGACGCTTTCAGGTTCAAAAAATGTTCGATGAGACTGTCTTAAGTGTGACTGCTACAATGGAAAAGATGCGTCGTCGTGAGAAAAAATGGGACGATCTGCAGAAACAGAAACAGGAAGCAGAAGTCATGGAGGATGTCAAAATGGAAGAATAATACCTGATCGCAAATCTAAATTTTCGGAATCTCATATTTTTTTCTTTCAAATTGTTTCGTTTTAATCTAAACTCCATTTCACTTTATTTATATTCTGATCTGATGAATCTGTAAATGAATGTAAAATTGTTCATCATGCGGACGTCGCAATTTGCATCGCTTTTCTTGTTAGTTCTCGTGATTCCAGAATGTCGGCTGCAGTGAATTCACCCAACAAACTGGACAGCTCATTTCTGAAAACACTTTATTATAAATTTCATAATTCTCGGATGTCACCTCTCGTTTTTCTCTAAATCTTCTATAGGATCCAAGTGATTGGATACAACAATGACTTCCATCTGAAATTTCAGATTCTTACTGAACGTGTTCGCTTGAAAACTTACCAGTTTTCTTATCTGATCAGGGATATGTCCCAGGTTTTTCGCAACGAAAACAAATAAAATATCATCTGGCAATTCGAGGGATTTGTTGTGATAACATATTTCTTTTTCCTCGCTTTTCATCAAAATCTCATACATTTCGGGAGGTGGAACATCGGACACATTATAGAAGACTGTGGGAACGATTGAATAAACATGCTTCGGAAGAGAGAAAGTCATTTGAGGATCTTTCCATGTTAACAGACTCATATCCAGATACGTGGCAGCAGATAAAACAGTTCTCAAATTAGAGAGGAGAGCATCAGAAGAGCACACGAATAAACAAAATCTTCTAGAATGTTTCAAATTTCTTAGTATTCGATTGATCACGTTAGAATGGGTAGCGACAGTTGGATCAAATGAGACTGAAACTGAATTCAGGTGTGAGGTACACATGGAAATGCACATCTGAAATTAGAATTGAATTTTTTTAAAACTACAGTATACTTACAGAAGCAACTGATTTCTCTTGACAAAGTAAATGAGCTCTATGAATTGCGAAAAGCAAGGTGTTTCCTATCAGATCCTTTTGCTTCTTTTCATTTTGTTTCAATTGAGATTTCCATCGTTTTCGATGAGGCTCGAGTGCACTCAATAGATCCCCACTTCGTAAACGATAATCACAAAGTCGACGATCATTTGAGAGAGTTTGTTCATTCTCACGAATCAATGTGTTTAGCTGGAAAAATAATTCATTCCAAAATTGACAAAAAATTTGGAACGCTTCACGAATTTGCGTGTCATCCTTGCGCAGGGGCCATGCTAATCTTCTCTGTATTGTTCCAATTTTAGTATATGTTCTCGGAAGAACGAGAATGATGTAAACGCGCATTGCTTATATAACCCCTATGTAGAGAGCAGCTGACACCTCACGGGTTCCGCCGTCCATCGTGTTTTGGCTGGGAAGTGGGCGGGGCTTGGGGGACAAGAGAGGTTGGACTAGGGGGTGCAGTGGGAAATGAGGTAGGTTTTTACTAGGAGTGTTGGGGAACCATTTTTTCTGAAATTTTGGGGGTATATATAATCGACCACGGAGAATCCATTTCTGTAGTCAGAAATTCAAAACGGTCACTTGAACCGAGTTATGATCTCTTAGAGGCCTGGTCAGTTCTGAATTTGTAGACTTTGAAACTCATTTTCTCAGCCTCTAGATGCCATAGGAATCTCTAGTTTTTTTGTACTGTACATGAAATTTAAAATTTGTTTGAATTAAAAAGAATTTCTGCAAAATATTCATATTTTTGCAACATTAAAGTCCCAGGAGGTGGGAAAAATTCTATAACTAGAGATTCCTATGATATCTCGAGTCTCAAAGTCCACAAATATAGTACTGATCTGAGCTTTATGAGTTCATAACTCAGTTCAAGTGGCAATTTCGGAAATTCTGACTACAGAAATGAATTCCCAATGGTCGATTGTATGCATATACACTCTAATATTCAGAAAAAGTTTGACACGAACCCTCCTAGTCAGCTGAATACCTTTTCAACGTCAGTCTTCAATTGCTGCATTTCACTGGATTCATTCTCAAACTTCTCCTGAGTTTGTTTGATTTGTTCACGGAGCTCTTTGCTTTCCTCTACTTGCTCTTCCATCACTCTCAACGTACTGGAAACGTCTATGAATTTTCAGAATATCGTCCTAAACTCACCACGCCAATTCCAAAAAGGAGCTAATCCATCTACAAAGACATGCACAAACCACCGATTCATGTTCAATTTTATTCGCATTGAACTCTGCTCTTTCCACATATTTTTTCAAAATCTTCATCTGATCCACAGTCAAAATATCCGCATCACAAGTGGCCAATTTGATGAAAAATGCCTTTTCGCTCACGAATTTCACTGATTCTTGCCATGTTTCTGCTGCATGTCTCTCTAAAGTTTTTTGGATGGAAAATGAGAATGAATGAGAACAAAAAATTACTTGGTTTGAAATTCGGCTCAAAAATGGTTCGAAGCATTTCACAACAGAGGCGGATTCCAACCGAGGGCTTTGTGATTTTTGAAAGAGTTTTGATATCTGCATTTGAGAATTTCAACAGTTCTTCTACACATCGACGGAATTCTTCTTGGGGTGTCTAAAAATCAGATTCTTTGAGTTTTCCAGAGGTACCGTTTTTTTGTGTCAATTAAAATCATATTGCAGAATAGTAGTCCCTTCAAAAATATGTGTCTCTTGAGGTTCACCCCACAAAATAGTGGTACCTTCAGGTCACTTGAAAAAATAAGGGTCCCTCCGTCCTGATACCAGAATCTTTTAAAAATAGTCGAGAAAATGGAAAACTAGAAACAATTTGAAGTGACCCCTATACTTCGAAGAGACCCCTATTCTGCAATAGAGCCAAATAATCTTTTTTTAACTCTATTCTTACCGAAACCATCGCCTCTACAGTAGTTCTCAACGATTCCTCCGCTGCTTTCATCGTTTCTAAATTCGCCGTTTTCACAGTAACCAATTCTGAAAGCACTTCAATTCGTGCACTTTTCACATTCCTCTCCTTATTCATTTTGGATAACATTTCTTCTTTCTCAACAATCCTTTTCTGCACCGAATCGATATTAACTTCTTTTCCCATTTCCGCCAATTTTCCAATTTGATCACATGTATGAAGTGCTTCATTCAGACGTGTGCCTTCTGCTACTAGTTCTCTGAAAACAATATACCTTCAGGTAGGTATCAGTTGGTGTAGTAATCTATCTAATAGTAACGAGGAAGTGTTTACTTCTTTTTTTGGTTTGATCGCTTATCTTCTCTCTTCTCTTTTTTTTTCATTTTTCAGGGACACTTCTAACATAAAGAATCCGCCGTTAGAGGTTACACAAAAGAGTGTGTAAAACCGTATAAAGAGAAAAAGGAGGTTGGACTAAAGAAGAAAAGTAGTATAAAAGGAATTCGAAACGACACATTAGACACCTCATCTGAAAATGGACGAGAAGCAACGCCTTCAGGCTTACCGCTTTGTTGCCTACTCGGCAGTCACTTTCTCGACTGTCGCCGTCTTCTCTGTAAGTTTTCCTTAGATTCCTTTCAAAATCTCATTCGAATAATTTCAGCTGTGCATCACCCTTCCATTGGTGTACAACTATGTTGACGGAATCAAGACCCAAATCAACCACGAGATCAAGTTCTGTAAGCACTCTGCTCGTGACATCTTCGCTGAGGTGAACCACATCCGTGCCAATCCAAAGAACGCTTCCCGTTTCGCCCGTCAAGCCGGATACGGAACCGACGAGGCTGTTGATCAAGGACATCAAGCTGCTCAAGGAGGATCCTGCTCTGGATGCTGCCTTCCAGGAGCCGCCGGACCAGCCGGAACACCAGGAAAGCCAGGAAGACCAGGACGTCCAGGAGCCGCTGGACTCCCAGGAAACCCAGGACGCCCACCAGCACAGCCATGTGAGCCAATCACTCCACCACCATGCAAGCCATGCCCACAAGGACCAGCTGGAGCTCCAGGAGCACCAGGACCACAAGGAGATGCCGGAGCTCCAGGAGCCCCAGGACAAGGATCAGGAGCCGGAGCCCCAGGACCAGCTGGACCAAAGGGAGCCCCAGGAGCCCCAGGAAATCCAGGACAAGCCGGAGCCCCAGGACAACCAGGAGCTGACGCCCAATCCGAGTCTACCCCAGGAGCCCCAGGACCAGCTGGACCACAAGGACCACCAGGACCAGCCGGATCTCCAGGAGCCCCAGGAGGACCAGGACAACCAGGAGCCCCAGGACCAAAGGGACCATCTGGAGCCCCAGGACAGCCAGGAGCCGACGGAAACCCAGGAGCCCCAGGACAACCAGGACAAGCCGGAGGAGCCGGAGAGAAGGGAATCTGTCCAAAGTACTGCGCCATCGACGGAGGAGTCTTCTTCGAGGACGGAACCCGCAGAAAGTAAATGCGAGATTCTTTGGTGTAACCATTCAAATAAACAATTTTCATTTCATTCCCATCGTTACAGTATACATTTTTCTCCAAAAGACGGAGATACAGATTCTCTCCTTGCGGTTTCTTCTCCGTTTGAATGAGGCGATAAAATTGAAAAGGGATACGTGAAGTAGTGAAAGTAGATGCCATTGGTTTGCAAATAGCCACACCAAGACATAAAAAAGGGTGTGTTTTCTCCTTTCTTTGTACGGTATCACAAGTAAACGAATGGCTAATTACTTGAGAATTCCGTCACTCAACACTCACTTCAGTTTATAGAAAAAAAAGGGTTGAAGCGTAAAGCATAATTCAAGTGGAATGACTTTTAAGTGTTAAACGGACAATGAAACAAAGAAATTAAACGTTTTTACGGAGAAAGGAAATGATGAAGAGGGGAATTCAAGAGATGATTGTGTAAATGGTTTTGTTGAAAAGGGTAGGCTTGGAAATCTAAAAAGCTGAGTTTCTGTTGGACGGTTGAAAACATCACATCAATATTTTTCAGAAGTATCAATTGGAGATACGAAAAGTTTATTAATTTTATAGACCCTTGCCTCCTACAATGTCAGGTAATGTTTAAAAAATTGAGATATTGCAAAAAGTCGAGGGTAGAAAACTGAAATTTGAACAATGGGTCGGTTGTCATTGATGGTTAAAAATGTATATCCACAAAATTTCTTCTACTATTTGGGTTAAAACCATTCGGTTATGTATCTATAATTGTGTACAAAAATCAGTAGAAACACGACAGCTCAACTACAAACTACCCAACTGATTTATGAAAATAATTCTTGTTAATTCTCTGTAGACATTCTGCTCTCCATGACTGCGATCTGATGACTTCCGTATACTCATCGAGATTCCTAGATAAATTCTATGTACTCTCCCAATTCGAAAGGATCCCAGTTTGTTCCGAGGGTTTCTGATCTTTTATTTCTCTATTTTCAGATTCTCTTTTCCATATTTTCTACACATTCAAGACATCGTAAGAAGGCAATCCAATTAAAAGTTATCAGTCGAGAGATACACTTCAGAACCAACCCTACAGTTCATGGTCACTTGTGTCCTCTGGCAGCTACTTCCATATCACTTCCTCTTTTCTCTGGTTCTCTTCTTTTCCCAAGCTATTTCCTTCCTTTTCAATGCCAACAGCGTCATGAAAATACGATGATACGAAGCGATTCGACAGCAAAGGAACAAACGATTTCTGAACAGTCTTCACTATTCTACCCGTTAAACTGCAAAACCTAATCTACTCTCCTCCCACGACAGTCTGAGTGTAAACTTAAACAAAACATTTTTAACGGAACTGTAGAGTATAAAAGGAATATGAGGATACCGTTCAAGTGCGCAATTGCCCCATCTCTTCATTGCAATGGAGGAGCAACAACGTCTTCACGCTTACCGCTTCGTTGCCTATTCGGCTGTCACCTTCTCGGTTGTCGCCGTTTTCTCTGTAAGTTTAACTGAGAATCTATCTATTTGGAAACCAAACTTCTTCAGCTTTGCATTACCCTCCCAATGGTCTACAACTACGTCCATGGAATCAAGACACAAATCAACCACGAGATCAAGTTCTGTAAGCACTCTGCTCGTGACATCTTCGCTGAGGTGAACCACATCCGTGCCAATCCAAAGAACGCTTCCCGTTTCGCCCGTCAAGCCGGATACGGAACCGACGAGGCTGTTGACCAAGGACATCAAGCTGCTCAAGGAGGATCCTGCTCTGGATGCTGCCTTCCAGGAGCCGCCGGACCAGCCGGAACTCCAGGAAAGCCAGGAAGACCAGGACGTCCAGGAGCCGCTGGACTCCCAGGAAACCCAGGACGCCCACCAGCACAGCCATGTGAGCCAATCACTCCACCACCATGCAAGCCATGCCCACAAGGACCAGCTGGAGCTCCAGGAGCACCAGGACCACAAGGAGATGCCGGAGCTCCAGGAGCCCCAGGACAAGGATCAGGAGCCGGAGCCCCAGGACCAGCTGGACCAAAGGGAGCCCCAGGAGCGCCAGGAAACCCAGGACAAGCCGGAGCCCCAGGACAACCAGGAGCTGACGCTCAATCCGAGTCTACCCCAGGAGCCCCAGGACCAGCTGGACCACAAGGACCACCAGGACCAGCCGGATCTCCAGGAGCCCCAGGAGGACCAGGACAGCCAGGAGCCCCAGGACCAAAGGGACCATCTGGAGCCCCAGGACAGCCAGGAGCCGACGGAAACCCAGGAGCCCCAGGACAACCAGGACAAGCCGGAGGAGCCGGAGAGAAGGGAATCTGTCCAAAGTACTGCGCCATCGACGGAGGAGTCTTCTTCGAGGACGGAACCCGCAGAAAGTAAACACTCAGGAAGACCATTTAGTCTTTTATCGTCTAGTCATTTTTCATTCAATAAAGCTACATCACTGCCAATCTTTGCTCATGTTTTTCCTAGAAATCAATGTATTTTCAACAAACGTTTTAGAGTTCAATGGTGTATCTCCAGTATGGGAACCCGCCGGGGTGTGCAAGAAGGGAATTCTATAGCCATCTGAACCATTTCATTTGACTGTACAGGACTACATTTACTGAGGATGGGGAGCTGAATTTGAAAAAAGAATTCGCGAAGTTCGCATCTTAAGAAATTTGTTTAAAAGGAAGGCAAGAGGGCCAAAGCGATATTGAGAAATTTATGAAGTCTTCGTTCAGAAGAAGATTAAGGTTGGAACATGGACTGATAATATTTCCACATTGAAAGATTATAATTTTGCTAGCTATATAATTTTTGTAAGGTTAGCTTTATAGTTTGCTATATAATTTTGTCAACTCTAAAATAGAACACCTGAAAAAGTGTCCGCTGATATGTAAAATTTACAGATAATACGTATTTTTAATTGAAAGAAATAATTGGGGAAAAGGTGCATAACTACACTATGCTTCGGAATAACATTTACAGTATGATTTGGTTAAAATAAAAATGTTCATGAATGGCAAAGTTTCAGAGATTTGATCGGCGGAAATTATTGAGAAGTCCGATTTTGTCAGTTTTCAATTCAAAGTATACTGTAATGATCTGTTCAACTTCAGGCAAAATCCTTCGTCACGATGAATTCAATAGTTCCATTTCAGAAAGATGCAACGTATTTTTTTCCATTTTCATCTCTTATGTTTTTTCAGTTTTTTCATTCAAATATTACTTTGAAAAATGCTTTTCACTCGATTTTCGTTTTTGGTCAGCAAAGATTTTATCAAGAGAGACATTTTCTCAGAAGGTCACTGGGCATTTAAAATTAAATCTATTGTGTTAGCTTGTTCCGTTATAAAAAGTTCCGTGTATCTTCTTCACTAAACTTCATTTTTTTTCTAGAATCACACAAAATTGTTTTGTAATGACCTCTTTTTGTAAAGAGTACTATTCTTTCCTTCTTCTTAAAATCTCTTCTATTACAATATCAACTTCCTCTCTGTTGTCAGTTTACACCCAATCTTAGAAAACGTGCGGTATAAAAGAACGGGTTGAAAGTGAGAGAACGTCAGTTGGATCATCTCATTCAGCAATGGACGAGAAGCAAAGACTTCACGCTTACCGCTTTGTCGCCTACTCGGCTGTTACCTTCTCCGTGGTTGCTGTCTTCTCTGTAGGTTTTCCCTAGTTTCCTTTCAAGTTCTCATTAGAAGATTTTCAGTTGTGCATCACCCTTCCATTGGTGTACAACTATGTTGACGGAATCAAGACCCAAATCAACCACGAGATCAAGTTCTGTAAGCACTCTGCTCGTGACATCTTCGCTGAGGTGAACCACATCCGTGCCAATCCAAAGAACGCTTCTCGTTTCGCCCGTCAAGCCGGATACGGAACCGACGAGGCTGTTGATCAAGGACATCAAGCTGCTCAAGGAGGATCCTGCTCTGGATGCTGCCTTCCAGGAGCCGCCGGACCAGCCGGAACTCCAGGAAAGCCAGGAAGACCAGGACGTCCAGGAGCTGCTGGACTCCCAGGAAACCCAGGACGCCCACCAGCACAGCCATGTGAGCCAATCACTCCACCACCATGCAAGCCATGTCCACAAGGACCAGCTGGAGCTCCAGGAGCACCAGGACCACAAGGAGATGCCGGAGCTCCAGGAGCCCCAGGACAAGGATCAGGAGCCGGAGCCCCAGGACCAGCTGGACCAAAGGGAGCCCCAGGAGCCCCAGGAAACCCAGGACAAGCCGGAGCCCCAGGACAACCGGGAGCCGATGCCCAATCCGAGTCTACCCCAGGAGCCCCAGGACCAGCTGGACCACAAGGACCACCAGGACCAGCCGGATCTCCAGGAGCCCCAGGAGGACCAGGACAACCAGGAGCCCCAGGACCAAAGGGACCATCTGGAGCCCCAGGACAGCCAGGAGCCGACGGAAACCCAGGAGCCCCAGGACAACCAGGACAAGCCGGAGGAGCCGGAGAGAAGGGAATCTGTCCAAAGTACTGCGCCATCGACGGAGGAGTCTTCTTCGAGGACGGAACCCGCAGAAAGTAAACTTTTACAGTTTCTACTCTCTAGAAATAAACGATTTCATATTTCACTCACTTTTTCTGTTGTCTGTACACAATTTGAAAGCAATCAGCGACTTCGAATATTTGACTGAATACAGTTCCGGGAAGAGCGATTCCTATTCCTTGGAGATACGTCTTAACTGAAACTCCAGGGAATAAAATAATATATTTTTCTGAAATAATACCAATAAAAAAGGTAGAGACAATAATCTGTGCGGCTCCATCAACTTTACAATCGGAAATTATTTTCAACACTTTGGAGAGCAATTCTGATTTGTCAATTGGCTAAAAGAAAGAGAGAGTTTAAAATTGTTTGATTCAAAAAGTCGACTTACAGGAACATGGAAAATGGTGCACCATGAAAAGTCGCTTTTAAATTGCGGATCAACCAAAAACATAACATGAAGTGCATCGAATATTCTCGCTTCAAGAACTTTCCTCAGAGCTTGTGGTTCTTTCAGTGTCTCAACAGGAAGATATTTAACCATTCTCTGTCCTGGAAGTCTCAATCCAATCGTTTGCATTTGAGTTGCCAAGTTCTTTTCACATTCAATTAGTTGTTCTCCCATAGTGTGAAGTTGCTGGAATAAAAATTGAAAATGAATAAGTTTTTTTGAAATAAAAAGAACCTCATCGGACACCAAATGTTGAGTGTTAGGACATTCAATCCAAAGTTTGATTTGCTCCATCCATCGAGGTTCAATTTTCTCGTACTGAAGAAATCAGGATAGTCAGACACACGGCAGTGATGGGCAGCAATAAATTTCGGCAACTCATTCAAATGTGAATAACTTTTTTCAGGAAGATCGTGGGAAAATACGGTTAACAAGGAAAATGTTCCTTATTAAAAAAGCTATCGATTGTTTAAAAACCCGCCGAATTTCATCAAAAGTTAACAAAGTTACGACTTGTGTTGCCGGAAATTATCCGAAATTACCAAATTTTGCTACTTTTCGGCAACACAAAGCGTAACTCTGTTAATTTTTGATCAAACTTGAAAATTTTTTAACCAATCGATAGCTTATTAATAAGGAATATTTTTCTTGTAGACCGTATTTTCACATGACCCCCCCCCCCCCCCTGAAAAAAGTTATTCACATCTGAATGAGTTGCCAAAATTAGTTGCCGCCCAGCCCTGATACACAGACAGAAAACACTTACACAAAAATCAAGATGTACCAAAATGACAACATGTTGATTTGTGTTTGCTATTATATTGATCGCTCTACTCAAAGCATATTCCCATCTAGATATGAATGTATCATAGCATGTGGCATCCACTTGCATATGCATCATCTGAAATTTGCAGATCACAGGTAAATCCCTCAATTCTACAAGCTCACAGTTGCATTACATGCTACACACGCCGCCTTGACAGTTTGAGTTCTTCCACTATTTGGTGGAGCAGTCAATACCATGTGTTCAGATGCTTGTCTAATAACTCTCATCACTCTTTGAACCCATCCACTTGTTTCCCAATCAATGAATAGTCTTATTCTATCCTTTGGGTGATTTCTGTGATGTTCAAATAGGAAATTTTCAATACTTCTTTGAAATTGAACTCTATCCACAACTGGTTCATAACTCAATCCATCAACAACATCGTGTGCATCCACTTCGGAATATATCAAATCAAACATATCAATCGTCGTTGAAGTCCTCTTCTCCACACCTTCACCTTCTTCTTCGTCTTCTTCGTTATCCGATATCTGCGCAATATGTTTCAGAACTGCTTGTTGTGTTGTATTAAAATTCTCATCTATTAGATTTTCGAATTGTTTTGCAAACGTTGAACGATGAGATGGATCAATCGCATCACCAATCACTCTTGCTGATTCATGAATGAATAATCGGAGAAGAGCATTCGGATCAGGGCAATTATCAGGGAAAGCGAAGAAAAATGATTTCGCAAGTCGAGTAGCCAAAGCCATAGAGGACAGGTTTTTCTGGAACTTTGTATTTCATTTTCAATAAAATAGTTAGTTCCACAAACCACATAAGGTTTCTTAACAATTTCCACAATACAAGAGGAGAAAGATTCCAGATGATGATGGTACTCGGAACTGAATGACTTTGCAGTAAAATTCGCTGCTATCAGACTTTGAACCAATGGTTTTTGATCCATAAACTTTGTCGACGGAGGCATTGCGATTCCGACAAAAGTAGAGGCAAGTGCTTTTGTTTTATGAAGCCAAGCGTAGTCTTCTTCATCAGTCACAATAATCATTCGAATCTGGGAATCTGATTTACAAAGTTTCCCATCCTTCCAATAGGTCTTATGATCCACAAAGAATTCGATAATAGGCAGAAGAGGTTCAGTGAAAGAGAAACGATCAATCACTATGTACTGCAAGTTTTTGTATTTGAAAGAGTACCGATAGAACTAGAAGTCTTACCAACTGTTCACTTTGATGAGTTTTCTCACATGTCTCTACGATACTTGCAAACTTTTTCTGAGCCACATCATTTCCCACTCGACTCTTTCCATCCAACCATACGAACTTTACATTCACGTCTTCAGAAGATGACAGATATTTTGAAATCATTTTGACAAACACGGTTTTCCTAGAGTATGGGGGTCCATGAACCAGGATATTATGCCCAGAACTGAGTAGACGGATACTGTAGAATAACAAACGATCCATACAGGGAGTCACTATCTGAAACGCTTTGTCGTTTTCAAAGTTTCATAACTTCCAACTAACCATAATGTTCCCAATAGCGCTGTCTTTATCAATAGAACTCTGACAAAATGGTTCTTCTTCCCATTTCACTAGTTTCGTTGCATCTTGATACGAGATTTTCCAGTTACAGATGTCCTCAGGGATTTGAATTGATAGTTTTTCTCTAACGGATATCAAAACTTTCGCTAGTTTTGTTTCCACTTTCTTTGAATTCTCCGAAAATATTGAGATGAAATTAGCAGTGGCTAGAATTACAGTAATCCGAAGAGTATCGTTCACGGAAGTGGTTCGAGAGAGGGGAATGACTTCTGTTAGATCTTGATAGATTACTTGGAATAATGTTGAAGGCCAGAGAAACGTTTCAGAGAAATATGAAGACATTGGAGACAGAATTCGATCAACAAGTTCATTCATAATTTCGATTAGGGATATTTTCTGAATATAAGACGAAATTTGTATAGTAACTTCAAGATGACTTACATTGAATAGTTCTGAATATTTCTTCTGCCAAATCTTTCTCCAACTTCTGACAACATCCATTTTCAGATTCTCACTAACCACATGAAATGGAATGTCGAATTTCTTAACCGTATTCAAATGAAACCCCTCTTCATCTGGAATACACATCAAAAACTGAACATTCTCCTGTGGCCAGTAGGTGCTTCCATCGTCGAGTGTCAAGAATGGAGGATTCTGTGCAGAATATCCATCTTTCTTCAGGAAAAGCGGAGAAATGAATGGAAAGATATTCCAGAATTCAGAGAATCCGTAAAAGACCACGATGGTATTGATGTTGACGGAGTTGGTGGAGATTGTCGAGTGATAACTTCTTTCACTTTCGGATCCGTTTGATTGGAGAATATTTGGTGATAGAACTTCGAAAAGGATTCCAGAGGGAGACGCGGCAAATTCATCAGAATGGACTACCAGTTGATCACGAGTGAAGACGTCGATGTAGATCCAGATGACTTTTTCAGCGAAGTGGTCCAATGTTTCTTTTAGGGTCTCTTTGGCCATCGGGCCAACGCATCCAGAAATTTCTCTGAAAGTGAAATTCTTCATCTAATGTTCGGAACTTTTCCGTATCTTGTTTCATTAGTTAGGCCTTGCCCTATACTTTCCCAGAGACGATTTCCAAACCAATCAATACCTACACATTCTATGGTCACCGGCGGAACCCGTCAGATGTCGGTCACTCTCCAACACAACCCTATATAAACCAGCAGATACTATACCCCCGGACAGAAATACTGCAATGAAGAGAATCATGTTAATCATGAAGAGACTCGTCAGTCTCCAGCCCCATGTTGTAAAACACATATTTCTAGAGCAGTATTTTTGTATAAATAAAAGTAGGGTTACTGTCATTTTTGAATTGCACCCCAATGATCGCCCTAGTTTCGTTATTTACGAAAATAACAATGTTCTCGTAAAACTGACAGAACTCGAGAAACTTGATTTTCAAGTTGCGAACTTAAATTTTTTCCAACCTACAGTGGCGGAAAATGGTGAGTGTACCTCCGAACTTTTGATTATAACTTTGCTGAAACAGGTCCAAAAGACAAGAAATTTTGTGGAGACGTTGCTGATTAGATTAGAAAAAGCTCTATAAGTTTTTTGAATTTCAAAAAATTTTCGTTCCTTCAGAATATCATCAGAAGTGCCGGTGACGTCAGAATCAAAAAATATATCTTTCTTCAAAATTTTTTCTATGAAAAGTTCTAAGGTGCAAAATGTCTGTTGTAAATCAAATAGTAATTGAAAAAAATTTGGAGCGATTTGAATGATCGGCTCCGAAGATATGGACGTCCGAACACAAAATGGAACGTTGGGATCATTGGTCGTATCAACGGTGAAAACAGTTCTAGAAGTCTAAAAATTTGGAAAAACATGTAACTTAGAATACTCTACAAAATGGCAAAAAGAAATTTTAGTTTTGAACAAAAAATTTTTTTCGAAGCATGGTGCTCGTTTGGGCCGAATGGGGTCAGTACATCAAGAAAAAATTTTTTGTTCAAAATTAAAATTTCTTTTTGCCATTTTGTAGAGTATTCTAAGTTACATGTTTTCCCAAATTTTTAGACTTCTAGAACTGTTTTCAGCGTTGATACGGCCAATGATCCCAACGTACCATTTTGTGCTCGGACGTCCATATCTTCGGAGCCGATCATTCAAATCGCTCCACATTTTTTTCAGTTACTATTTGATTTACAACAGACATTTTGCACCTTAGAACTTTTCATAGAAAAAATTTTGAAGAAAGATATATTTTTTGATTCTGACGTCACCGGCACTTCTGATGATATTCTGAAGGAACGAAAATTTTTTGAAATTCAAAAAACTTATAGAGCTTTTTCTAATCTAATCAGCAACGTCTCCACAAAATTTCTCGTCTTTTGGACCTGTTTCAGCAAAGTTATAATCAAAAGTTTGGAGGTACACTCACCATTTTCCGCCACTGTATATCAGGAAATGTGGCATTTTTCGCTGATTCGAATGTACCGAACATTGTTGCTCAAAACGCAATAGAACAATTGAGCAGCGAAACAGCGAAAATTTCTACATTTTTTGAAATAGGTTAGAAAAAATGTAAGTTGGCGGTTTGAAAATCGATTTTCTCGAGTTTTATCGATTTTTATGAAAGCAAATATTTTTATTTTCGTAAATACTGAAATTGGGACGATCATTGGAGTAAAAATCAAAAATGACTGTAATCTTACTTTAATTCAAATATTTTAAATATTTCCCTCACCTATTTCTGATCCGTGCCCCAATCTTATCTAGAAGTACCGAATGTGGAGAAGACGGAGGTTGAAGAGAGGAATTTGTTTGAGTTGGAAGTTTAGATGCGTTTGGAATAGAAGATGATCGAACACTTGATAATGGAGTACTCGATTCGAACTTGAATGAAGGAGATACTTTGTGTTGATCATCCATCAAATCATGGAAGCCTCCCAAATGATCAGAAAGTTTCAAATGCTCAATGGCGATAGTTGTTGGGATTTGATTTTTGATTTCTTCGGTTGAAGAGAGAAATAATCTTGGAAAGGGAACCGCTTGAGTTGAGAGCATTTTGAAAAGGTTGAAAATCAATTGAGACGTTAACAAGTCCACATTTTCCAATAACACAAACCAATTGGTCATTGCGATACACTTTGTGAGTCTTTCCAAGAATGAAGATTCCAAAACATTGTGAGAATTCACTATTCGAAGGTTTGAACATAAGCAGTTGGCTAGCTTCAACACGAAATTTCTCGTGGAACACATTTCTCCAATCAACAGAATGATGTGTCCACTGCTCCAGTTATCAGCCAAACTTCTCGGAATAAAACGATTCGTCTCATTGGAATAAACAAAATCGACAGTAAGAAGGGATTGACGTTGGACACTTTTGTGTTGGATGTAGTACGCTTTTTCCTGGAATAAAATAAAGAATACAAGAAGAAAAGGGTTGTCACATCACAACATATTCTAAATATACTTTCTGTATCTAAGTTGTTCTAGTCTCTAAAGTTTCTATCTAAATTATAATTAGCAAACCAGTGATTTCAATTTGACAAGCTTATGATGAACGTAGTAGGTTCTATCCTGAAATTTTGATTAGTAGACTTCCACATTTCTTAAAACAGGATTACAGTCTTTTTTTCTCAAATCATCGTCCCAAAAAATCCTACATTCAGTGAAATAGGTTAGAAAAAGTGTAAGTTGGAGTTTTGAAATTCGATTTTTTGAAAATTCAAAAAAAAATACTGTAATCCTACTTTAGATCAATAATATTTTTTGAAACTTACCACTCTACTCAAGTACAATGGATCCAAAGTCTGTCTTGTTTCTATCAATTCTCCAACATTTGCTCCAATTCGACTGGCTGCTTTCGATCTGTCTTGACGCTCATAAGTTATAATCTGAAAGTAAATTTCTAGGTTTTTGAACTCAAGTATCAATCTCACATCAGTTAACTTCGATGCAAATGCTGTTTCAATATTCTTTATCAATTCGCATGGCTCTTGATTTTCAATTTCAGCTTTTGTCAAATCCACTGTTATCTTTTCCCCTAATAAATCGACCAATTCCAATTGATTTCTTCGATTGAAACATAGTCTTCTCAATGACGGAAAACAGTCTTTCAGCAATAATTTCAGTCTAGAATCGATTGACGTCGTTGAGAACAAATTCAGAAGATGTAATTCAGAAGAGAGACAAAGTCTAGCATTGATCATTCTCATTCCATCGAGAAGACCTCTGACTCCTTGAATGATTACTGTAACCATCGATCGGATTTTTTCGATCCAACAAGGGAGGTGAGGAAGTTGCATTACTCGGTAGATGGTTGCATCTTTCAACACATTTCTCTCGATTTTTATGAAATATTTTGCACAAGTTCTGAGCAATTCGTATTCCTTCTGAAACCATTGAAAAGTTCCAGAATAAAGCTAGCTCACTCACTTGCAAAGTATCTCTACATGTCACAAAAATATTGGCGACTCTCATCCATTTTTGTTGAGTCTCACACCACGCTTTCAGTATCGTTTCTGCTCTACTCGTCCATTCAATCCATTGTCTGAAATTTTGAAGTTTCAAAATTCATCCTCTTTTTGATTCACTCACGGCAAAGAGTCATCAGTAATCTGCTCGACATTTGTCATATGCTTCAAAGTATTAATGTCATTCTGAACTCGACGATAAAGATCTCGAAGACGTATGGCTAAAGAGAGTTTCCATTGAGAATAACATCTCATTTCGAGATGTTCTTGACTCCAAAAAGTGACAATTGCGTGTAGTTGATCAGCTGCAGTCGCTTCTCTTTCAGCGGAGAAAGCGATGGGTTTGAGTTGTTGAAGATGTGCTTCGAGGCCGAGTTCACAGATTTGAGCAATGGAACTGTTCGCGTAGGGTGTTAGGTCGAATCCTACAAAAGAAAAGTTTTAGGGAAAACGGATTGGGATTCAAGATGGGTCCACTTAAAGCCCCAGGAAACTATTAGCGATTTTTCACAAGTTTCACCGCGCTCCATTGTGAATATGGCTAAAACTGGACGTTCGAGAGTTCGCGCTCGTCTGTTTTCTCATTAGATCAGCTGGAGATCAAAAAATTAATGAAAACTAGTTCATTCGAATTGATATCAAATGGAAAAAGGCGAGTGTGAAATCTTAGAATTCCAATTTCAGCCATGTTCGCGCTGGAGCACTGTGAAACTTGGAAAATATCGCTAATAATAGTTTCTCGAACCTACAAAAACTAACCAACAATCTCTGACATTCTCAACCAATGAGCATCCAGCAACCGTCTACACGACATAACTTCGGCTACCGAGAAGTTCTTCTTGAATGTGTCCACTTCGTTTCTTGCCTGAATCAAAACTCTTAATATTCTAATTTTTCTCTAACTCACATATGCAATGAAGTGTTTTGCAGCTCTGTGCGTAGTCAACGAGCTCTCGAAAATCGAAAGTTGAATTGTAAATTGTTCAATGAAATTCCGACTTGCATCGATATTAACCAGAGTTCGTCGAGATTCGAAAAATGCACTAAAACAAAAGCTCCCAATTTTAAGACTTATTTTTATCAACGGACTTCACATGCTTATAATATCCACTCGTCGCCACAAATAAACTTTGCAATGATTCAATTTCCCCAACAAAATGTCTCATCTTGGTAACATCCGAAACTTGAATATCCACCGCTTTTTCGAACTTATTCAAATCCTCAATTTCAGTTATCAAACTATCCAACATTGGTCTCAACTTCATCATTTGAGCCAGATAAGTCTCAACTTCTTGTGGATTTCCCATTGTTTGAACTATTTTCAGCTTATCCATCGCTTTCTGAACACTAGCCATCACTTTCGCTTGCTTTTTCTGGAAGTTATCTTTAGACAGGAGAAGCACTGAATTAACCAACATTGACAAAATGCAAAAAAGTAGATATTCTTTTCTGAAAAAAATGAGCATGGTCGTTGATACATTGAGGAAGAGAGAGGCGAAGGGAAGCGATTTGGAGTAGTGTATCCATTTGGGATGTGTCGAGAGAGATGTGCTGGAAATAAAATGATTTTAAGGAAAAGTTTCGAAAGTGTTACCTGTGTGATCTCGAAAACTTTATCATAAACATCCACGAACTGTCTCACACTATCTCCTATTTCATTTTGAAGCATCAAATCGACTTGGGCCTTGTTATTCAGCATCATAGAGGGATCAATTGATCGATACTGAAGAGCTCGATCGTATTTTCGGAAATCATGAAGCAGTTTGTTCAGCAATCTGCAAAATCAAAATTTTCTGAAAACTAGGGAAAGGGAACCAACGTTGTGAATTTCCTCCTAATGGCCATTTTCAACTGATTTCTAAAACTTCGAATCCGTCGTTCCATTTCGATCCAGACGCTTTCTAAACGAAGAACAAAACATCGGACTGTCAGAAATTTGGATGCTTTCGTGAGACGAATTTGGAGATGAGTCGAGTCGTCGTACATTTTGATCATCTCTTCTTCGGATAGTTTTGGAGACACCTGAATTGGGTTTAATGAAACATGAACCAGGTTACCGTAACATTTGGAGAAGAGATTTGAAACATATTTTGTGATATTTCCGGTCAACTGTTGACGAGGATTCTAATAAGACCAATTTAAATTCTGTTGAATGTGAATGATGTTCTTATTTTGAGCTCATTGGGGTGCCCTTCTAGTACAGATTTAACGGTATAGTTC
The DNA here is from genome assembly GCA_963966625.1 of Caenorhabditis zanzibari. NCBI lineage: Eukaryota > Metazoa > Nematoda > Chromadorea > Rhabditida > Rhabditidae > Caenorhabditis > Caenorhabditis zanzibari. The sequence continues at coordinate 9,654,439 of OZ016470.1, read as the reverse complement.
CTCACCTTATAGTCATCAATCAAAAACGCATACGGCTGTAAGAATGGATGATTTGCAATATGTTCATGCGATAGAGCATCCACACTCATCATCGCTTCTTCTTGCCAAGTTTCACAATCCTCAGTCGACATTCGAACATTTTCCAATGAGCACATCACACTTATTGGCTCTTTTAACAATAACCGAATCTGCTCTGAATTCACCCATAATTTCCGGTCAACTATCATACAGTCGATGAGAATGAAGGAGCCCTGAAAATCCTTTTAAGATACTCAAACTTTTGGAAATTAAACCTTGGTTCTCAAGGTCTTCAAATACAACTGAATGGTTCCAAATGCAGCATTTGTTGTCTCTTGAACCACACAATTTTGAACAATATTCCGTTTCTTTTCATCTTTCCAACTTTTCCGTAAAAGTCTGAAAACTTGTAGTTACCATCTGAAAAATAGAGAAATAAACTTTAAATTGATTTCTTGTGAAAATTCCAAAACTTTGGTGATTATAGTTTCTCGAAGTTTCTTGATGGGAAGGTTGCCAATTTCAGGGTCAATCAATTCATTTATATCGAAGATTAGCCCTTTTCGATGCTCGAAGAAGATTCTGATTTTCATCGCTGCCAAAGATTGCGACCTCAGAAGATTCTCTCGGTTATTCTTAACTTCCAAATGATACCTTTCGATTTCTGAAAGGTTTGAAAAATGCCGGGTAACACTTATTTTCCAACTTACTGTTCACTTTCATCAATTCGTTTTTCTCTTTCTTCTGAAACTCATCCGATAAATGTTCAATCAGTGCATATCTCTCCGCACAATCCATTAGTTCTTCAAGTTCTTGAGCGATTCTTTCATTTTTAGAATTCAATCTGAACTTAAAGTCATATCACATAAAAAGAAGTTCACTTACTTATGAACCCTCTGAAAACTCCATTCAACTCTTGGTCTCAACGGATATTTCTTTAAAACATAATACCATTGTTTCGCCACATAAATGCTCTCATCCTGATTTTTTTCTCTCAATCTCTTGAACTTCTTCCTCGCTTCCAACTGCTCTAAATGCCACCGAAAAAACTTTTTTCTACATATTTTCGGTATTTTTCGATTTTCCCTCCGAAGTCTGTCTTCATAAGCCAATTGTTGCCAACTCTTTTGTTCAACTAGACGGTGGATAGTCAAGTATCGAGTATGTTTTCTCACTGGAATTCGTTGGAATTAATTTTAAATAAGGGATACGGTAAAATCGGTATAAGGGGCATTCCCCTCTATTTTTCCAACAGCTAAAACCATAATTCTGAATTCTCAAAATGGATCATAACATCTGTTGGAGAAGAGATATGAAACATATTTTGCGACATCCCCAGTAAACTTTTGACGAGGATTCTAATAAGACTAATTTCAATTCGTTTGAATTTCAAGAATATGCTCATCTTGAGCTCATCGGGGCCTTCTAATACAGATTTTGCAGTAACTTACACTTGAAGTGTTCTTTTTCCAAAAGATTAGGCATATTAGTAGTAGGTGTGAGAAATGAAGGATAGCAGGTGTTCAATGGTGTGTGGAAGTGGAGAGCATCCATCTGGAAATCCTGTTTTGGAAGTGGGCGGGCTCTGGGAAAAGGAGTCAAGATTTTCAGTGAAATTTTATTTTAAAGGGACTAAGCATGGGAAAAATACAAGAAAATTGGTACTTGAGAAGTTGGGAAGAAAGTTTATTTTTTCCCTTTTTTCACATGTAATGTACTCAAATGGTATCCGCATTTGGCTGAAAGTAGGCTCATTAAAACAAGCAAAAAAAGTTATGTAAGAACCCGAAGCTTTTTGTGCTCCCGCTGTCTACTTCGTCTGAAAATCGAATTTTTAATAAATATTTCGAAATTCCAAAAATTCAACTTCAAATGGTCACAGTTTTGTTCAAACATGTTCAATTTTAACCAACTAAAATGTGTTTTGTAGCTCATAAAATGAAATTTATCAAAATCTAAATTGCTAACTTTATTCGCTTCGAACTTTCACAATCTGATTTTGAGCCGTTGAATTCTTTTTCAGTTGTGCAAAAACCATTATAATGGGTTCAAACAAATTTTATTGTTGTCAAACCATAAATAAAAAACAAAGAGAAACAAGATTCTTGATAATCGGAAAATTTGTGGAAAACGGTCGTCGAATCGCCTAGAAAAAGAAGGCATAATTGAAAAGAAGAGTGGGATGTTTTGAGAAAAAAAATATAAAAAATACATAAGAAGACATTTAGAAGCACTTGCGGTGAACAATCGATGGGCCAGACTCGTCGTATTCTTGCTTGGAGATCCACATTTGTTGGAAAGTGGAAAGGGAGGCAAGGATGGATCCTCCGATCCAGACGGAGTACTTGCGCTCTGGTGGGGCGATGATCTTGATCTTCATCGTGCTGAAAATCACGGAAATTAGAATCATAAGCAGTTCAAAGATATAACAAACCTTGGTGCCAAGTGTTGGATCTCCTTCTGCATACGATCGGCGATTCCTGGGAACATGGAAGTTCCTCCGGAGAGCACGGTGTTGGCGTACAAGTCCTTTCTGATGTCAACATCGCACTTCATGATGGATTGATAAGTGGTCTCGTGGATTCCGGCTCCTTCCATTCCGATGAAAGCTGGCTGGAAGAGGACTTCTGGGCAACGGAATCTCTCGTTTCCGATGGTGATGACTTGTCCGTCGGGAAGTTCGTAGCTCTTCTCCAAAGAGGAGGAAGAGGCGGCTTGAGCGAGCTCCGACTCGAAATCGTGGGCGACGTAGCAGAGCTTCTCCTTGATGTCACGGACGATTTCACGCTCGGCGGTGGTGGTGAAGGTGTATCCACGCTCGGTGAGGATCTTCATCATGTAGTCGGTCAAGTCACGTCCGGCGAGATCGAGACGTTGGATGGCGTGTGGAAGAGCGTATCCCTGAAAGTAGGTACTTGAAGAAACTTCAGAAACTTCTAGATTCTTACCTCGTAGATTGGAACAGTGTGGGTAACACCATCTCCGGTATCGAGAACGATTCCGGTGGTTCTTCCGGAGGCATAAAGGGAGAGAACAGCCTGAATGTTAACGTACATGGCTGGGGTGTTGAAGGTCTCGAACATAATCTGGGTCATCTTTTCTCTGTTACTCTTTGGGTTCAATGGAGCCTCGGTGAGAAGGACTGGATGCTCCTCGGGGGCAATTCTGAGCTCGTTGTAGAAGGTGTGATGCCAGATCTTCTCCATATCATCCCAGTTGGTGACGATTCCGTGCTCAATTGGGTACTTGAGGGTGAGAATTCCTCTCTTGGATTGAGCCTCGTCTCCGACGTACGAGTCCTTTTGTCCCATGCCGACCATGACTCCTTGATGACGTGGACGTCCGACGATGGATGGGAAGACGGCGCGAGGAGCATCGTCTCCGGCGAATCCGGCCTTGCACATTCCGGATCCGTTGTCGACAACGAGGGCGGCGATTTCGTCTTCCATTGCTGCTAGAAATCGGGAGGATGAGAACCGAAATACAACGAAGTTCAATAAAAAAGAAGTAAGGCACGATTCGAAAATTGGAATTGTAGGTTTCAGAATGTAGATAGAGAGGAAACTTGTACTTGTAATCCTATTAAGAGTACAGTCTAATTTTGAAAATAGAATCCTCAAAAGTTAGCTTAATTTTTAAGAACTATATGAAATCTCAAGAATTTCTGATGCAAACCTAAAACTACTCTAAACAAACAAGAAATGCCAAAAGAGGAAAAATGTTGCCATTTCACTCGAAATGATGACAACGCATCGAAATGCAAAGTATCTAGTGAGAGAGAGAGTGTGTTATCAGTCGCCAGCACGGGGCCAGCTCACCAAAAAGAGAATGGAAATGGAGAGAATATGCCACACTTTGTATGTATATATGTGTCGATTTTGTGCAATACTGATAACTCGCAATTTCGTTCTAAGAATTGGAGGTACGTGTCTCTCTCGCTTTATATGTACACAAATGATCACGTCACGGACAGAAGGAAAGGCACAGTTTAAGAAGAGAGGAAGAAATCAAGTAAATGATGATCATCAATGGCAATGAATTCTTGGAAATCTAGTTATCATGAAAATGTGACTAGAGTTCTGACTTGCTAGATTCCGAGAACACTTTTAAACCGAGAAAAATAACAGAACACGAAGAATATGTAGACCCCTGGTAACTAGGTAACCTACAAATCTTCAAAAAGGACTTTAAAAGCCAGTAATATCTAGATTTTAGTTCAATAGACTCTACTGAACAAAATGATGCCTCCAACCTAGTACTCTAAGTTTAAATACAGTCTGAAGGCGTTTCCGCCTCCACCGCCTTAAGAAGCCAATACTTGGAATGTGAGTCATTCTGAAATTAAAAAAAATACAAGCTGATAACTTTGAGATGGACACCAGTGACTCAATTGGTGTTTGACACGGTTATTTTGGAATGAAAACAAAAAAAAAGAGAGAAAATCCGGCTGTAAAATTAACAGGGTTTTTGCTATATTCTCTATTCGTTTCGTTTTACATCATTTCGAAGATTAAGCTATAATTAGTTCCCCAGTTTCGATATTATTCTAGATCTTCCCCTTATGATTCTGAATTTGATTTTGACTCCAAGTTTAGCTCAAATTTGAAGCTTCCAAGCTCGGTTTATGATCTAAAGTCCAATTGCGAGATTACTCAAAATCAACTTTACCTTTATTCCCAACCCTCCATTCCCCAGTACTCCCCTTCCGAACCAAAAGTTCAGTTTCAAAGTCATTCCAAGTATTTCAAAAGTTCGCCTGACGTCCTTAGTCTGAAAATGACTGAAACTGCAAAGTCCGTTTTGTCATTAAAAAAGTTACTACTACACCGTGCTTATCGCCAATAGTGGAGAGCGAGGAAAAGGCGAAAGATGAAAAATCGGTCGAAAATAACCAGAAACAGGAGAGAGGAGAGAATAGAGCACGGAAATCAAGGGGAGTGGAGTTTCAGAGAGAATGAGGGAATGTTTGGGGAGAGTAGATTATCCAGGGATAATATGGATCTAAAGGATCCCAAATTTCTAGGCTTGGGAATTAATTCCAGCACGGACAAACATGAAATAAGTTAGAGACTGAAAACAGCGAACAATCATTCCTATGACCACAAAAATCCACGAATAAAAACTGTGGGTAGAGCTTGCATGTATCCCACATGTTTGCAGAGATGTTCAGCCAGGACACTGTTTTTAAAGCAGACTCTGTTCATTTTCCCCAACCCGTAAAAAATCTGATGGAAGGACAGTTGCAGAGAACGTCCAAAACATAGATCTAACATAATGTCTTACAGAGGTTCTTAACTGACTAAACGGCTCAAGTATTCGGGTTTTATTGTCGAAAATTCTCAATTTCCGAGGGGTTTCTTCATCGAGCAGGTTCATCCTCGCAATATTTGAGAATTGTCACCAAAAAATGTTTGAAAGTCCTGAGAAATGTGTAAATTTTTCTCTCGGTGCTCTGAAAATACAGGGAGACCCTCTAATAGAATTACATAATTTTAGAAGGGTTCAAGAATAGAAGAACATGTCCTTCCATTAAAGGTTTTGCGGTAATCAGGGTTCTCTGAAATTACCTGACGTTGCGAAAGGAAATAAAAACTGGCCAGGATTGTGTGTTCACAACAACGTTAAGATTACTGGGATCAGTACCGTAAGAAATAACACTGACCCATTTTGAACTGTGGCTTACTAACCTTGCTATTTAGTCGAGTTACAGTAACCTACAGTAACAGCCCGTGATCTCATTCTCCACGTATAGAGATGTAAAAATCAATAAATTAACGATCTGTTCATAACAAATCTTTTCGCACCCCATCAAACACTGACTCATGTAAATATTTCACCCGATTTCTCATAAAAATGCAAATCCTTTCCCCATTCAGTTACCATACTCCAGTGTCCTCAACAACATGAAATACTCTTCGTCATCTCACTTCTTTTTCAGTTTCTGTGTTCTCTTATCAAATTACAAGCTTCCCATTCCAGGAAACCTCGCCCCGAAAAAAAGTTCTTATCAGTTTTCTCTTTTACGCAGAACAATGACGGTTCACGTTGGCATTGATATTGGTACAACATCGGCAAAATGTTGTGCTCGAGATGGGGAAAAGTGAGAATAAGGATCTAAAATTATTATGAGAAGTTTTCAGAGTCATCTTTGAATGCAAGAAGGTTTATGATAAGGAGGGAACTGAAAATGAGGAGAATGGAATTCAGAATCCATTTTTGATTTTGAAAACTGTAATGGAATTGTTGAAGGTAACCAGGGCTGGGCGACAACAAATTTCGACAACTCATTCAAATGTGAATAACTTCTTTCAGAGAGTTCGGATAAATATACGGTCCACAAGTAAAATGTTACTTATTAAAAAAGCTATCGATTGGTCAAAAATTTGTCTGTTTTCGTCAAAAAGAAACAAATGTACGTTGCCGAAAAGTTGCCGAAATTGCCAAAGTCGACAACTTTTCGGCAACGAAACTTTGTTAATTTTTCACGAAAACTGACAAGAGTTTAACCAATCGATAGCTTTTTTAATAAAAAACAATTTACTTGTTGACCGTGTTTTTACCCGATCTCCCTGAAAAAAGTTATTCACATTTGAATGAGTTGCCGATATTCCTTCCCGCCCAGCCCTGAAGGTAACTAATAGTTGAGAGGCATATGATTTCTTGAAAACATATTCATATATTTATATTCTATGCGTCTTTAATTTCAGAAAATCCAAGACGAAACCAATCTCTCAAAACTCGAAATCTCTGACATCTGGACATGTGGTCAAATGCACGGAATCGTTTTCTGGAACCAGAAATCCATAGGAAGTTTAGGTAAGTCTTTTCAGTTTTCTAGAAAACATTCCTCACATTTTCAGACTCTCTAATCCACTCTCCTCTCTACAATTGGACTTACAGTACTCCAGAAGTCCCGAATTTTTTGAAAACCTTACCGAAATGGAATTCCGGAGATTTGCATCCCGGATTCGGTCTTGTAACCATGGCTTTTCTTCATCATTCTGATAGAAATTCTTTGAAGGTTCGGCTCCCAGTTTTCTGAAATATTTTTCAATTTCCAGATGTTCGATAGATGTGGAACTATCATGGATTTATTACTGACTTTCTTGACCCAAAACTCGCAAGTTTTCACAAGTCATCACAACGCGCATAGTTGGGGATACTGTACTTCAGATGCCACGTGGCAGAGTGATATTCTTGGGAGACTTCCCGACTGGATAACTCTTCCAAAAATCACAAAAAATAGTTCGGAAGTTGTTGGCGAATGGAACGGAATGAAATGCCACGTGGCTTCTGGAGACCTTCAAGCATCTGTTGCCTCGTTGGAATATTTCGAAAATACTGCTTGTAAGTTGAAGGTTTTCAAGGCTCCGCGACGTTTCGAAAGTGCGATATTTCATGAGTGCATCGTTTTGCTTTTGAAATGTCACACTTGCGAAACGTCGCGGAGCCAGATTTTCAGTACATCGAATATTTCTCGAAATTCAGATATAATCCTGGGAACCTCCGCCCAATTGTGTTGTCTTGTCGATCCAGGTCAACTATCGACTACAGTAATCCCGAATACCGTAGTCCAACTACCGTATTCCGACTCGAAAAAGCTCATCGCCGGATGTGCGATGAACGGAGGAAATGCTTTGGAATCTGTTATGAAGGTAACTCTCGTTTTTAAACATTTAAAAATTTTAATTTCTAACAAATATTTTCAGATGCACAATTCTGAATCATATGCTTCAGAAAAGCTCCGAACATTTCTTGACGAGCTAGATCAAACAGGTAAATTTTCGATTTTTTCTAATAAAAGTTCCGAATTGTTTCAGTTCCATCAATACCTTCTGATCTGAAGATTGATCCCATATTTATTCCTGAACGCGGGATTTCTAAACAAGTTTCGTTCGAAGGATTACATTCGGGAACAACTGATCTTCAACTTTTGGAAGCAACTCATCAAGGAATAATCAACAATATATTTTCATTGTTCCCGATCCCTCTATTGATTCAATTGAACATCAGAAACCTAGCTTTAGTCGGTTCAGCACAATGTCCACGATTCCGGAGGCATATCGAATCTTTGTGCAATCAAGCGTTTGTGTATACTGTTCCAAACTCCGAGATTTCAACACCCTTCGGTGCTACAAATTTTAAAGATGATTGCAAATAAGACATTTCATTTGAAGAAAATAAAGAGAAGGAAACAATAAATGATTTCTGGGAACAAGTAAACGATATCGATAGAGCAATATTACATGGTTTTCATCCTGTGTCATCTTTAATCGAGGTCTGGCTCTGGAGCTCTGCGTGATGGTGGTGGTGGGGCTCCGCCACATGGTCCTCCGCAATGATCATCATCGCACCCTCCGGTTGCGCCTGCTGGGGCTCCTCCGAACATTCCGGGCACTGAAAATAATTTTCAAAGAACGATACAATATTTTTCTACTCACTTCCAGCTCCCTTAGACTGCAGCTTGCTGATAAGCGAAGCAATCTTCGGATTGTTGGCGTATTTCATGATGTTTGTTGGATTGCTCATAATGTCCATAAGAGCTGGCATGACCTCCGGATCTTGGAAGGCGGCCATGATGTCTGGATCGCTGAAGAGCTGCTCCATTCCAGCGGCTCCGGCTCCACCTCCTGGCATTCCACCGGCACCTGGGAATCCACCTGGCATTCCACCGGCACCCGGGAATCCTCCCGGGAATCCTCCTGGGAAGTCATCATCTGGATATCCGCTCTCAGCCTGTCGTTTTGCCTCTTCTTCGGCAGCCTTCTTGTTGGCTTCTTGAGCACGGCGAACTCGTTCACGACGTTCGGCCAGCTCGATCTCCTGCTTCTGACGCTCGACGGCACGATTGTACTCCTGGATCTTGTGAGCCTGAAAAACAAAACAAAAAATAGTTTCAATAACCACAAAAATATTTTGGTTTGAGTCAAAAGATGTTTATAATAATATATCTCATGTCCTATGATGCTCTTCAGATTGAATCACACTACAAACATCGGAAAAATTGAGTAAAGAACAAATACTAAAGCTACCCACCCGGAATCCCTAAGCTTTTTACAAATGTTGAGGAAAAACTATATTTTCGACCCCTGTTTTCAATTTTTTCCGATTTTGCAGTGGAATTTCTGACTAGTTTGCCGAGAAACTTTCGAAAGATCTCTTTCTCGACCAGATTTCGCAGCTACGTTGATGGGTTTCGATAAACAAGAGAATAGATCGAGTGAGAGCGAAATCACCTGAGTGAAAGAGATATGTGCAAAGAACATCTAAAGCTGAGAAAATGACAGAAAACGACCCTTGGCATCCCATATTTCTTTTTTATTGAATGTGCCCATGAGATCAAAATATAACAAAAGAAAGTGAGAACTTCTAGATAATGACAGTATGTTTTCGGTTTGAAACAGCGGAACCAAAATCACACATTTCATTTTTTTATTGATTGACAAGGCGACAAGGCATAAGTCATCTGGGAGTTTTTTTGCTACAGATGCTAAAGATCTCACAAGTTGAACTGAAACGCTACATTACGAGACCACTACAAAAAAAAAAACTCAATGATGTTGTGCAATCCAGAAAATCTTTGAAGGACATCGGTGTAGTCACACCCTGAAGTCTCATATAGTATGGATACATAGACACATACAACCGAAAAGTAGAAGGAAACAACAGCTGCGTTCTGGAGAGCAACAAGGAAATCAAAGAAGAAAACGAATGAAAAGCGAAGACGCTTCCTTTTCTTCTTTTTCTTTCTCTCTGCATATGTATCGAATCAGAGATAACTCTATATCTCTTCTTCTCTCTCCGATTTTTCTTTCTTCTTGCTTCATCCCGCATCATCATCACAACTCGCCGGGTCCCTCTGCCATCGGTACCGCCCGTCTCAGTTTTGTCTCTATTTATTCCGATTAGAAATTTTCGAAAACGAACCTATTGCGCGAACCCAACACTAACATTTTTTATTCTCTCTATTTACTCCCACCACCTCGAAATCATAAGGATATATAAATTTGCTGCCCCGCTTGTGGCGACAGCATTTATTTGATCTATATCAATACTGTACCTATGTGCTATCCCTACTAAATGCCCAACTTGTATTCTATATTCGTTTTATTGCTCTTTTTGAGCACCTGTGTGGGTCAGTGCTAGATAAAAAACATTATATATACTACATCTTCCAAAGAATTTCAGCTGGTCCCACCATCCTTATCACCGGACCTGCAAGTGAAAATGACGCCAAGATTGAATATCTTGGTCGATATGTTCCGCAATCTGTTTTGAAAAGTGAGTGGTTGGTAGTAAACTCCCGTTCAACTTTGCATCTCTCGTTTCTTACTTTCACTATTTCTTTGATGCATCCATTGAGCCTATGCTCATAACACATCTGTTCTACAAACCGCCCACTCTTGCTCTGTGAGCAACACATCGAAACTACTTCAAAAGTTTACGTGAACAGGAACCGACACAATCAATCTTTCTGACAGCTAAAAAATCTTTCGAGAAAAATCACAAAGGTGTTGATTTGTTTCAGATGTCAACTCGAAGTCAGATGTTCTTATTTACAACAATGATGACATCTTCGATTCTCTTGTTGAAAATACTGAAAATGTTCAAGAACTCGGTGGTGTTTCCCTCGGAAAGAATGTTTCCACTGTTGTTTTCACAAGAGATTCAATGGAAATTATGAAGGACAGAGAGCTCTACGTTATGGAGAACATCCTCAGAACCGAACGAGCTCTCTATGTTGTTGAATTCGGAAGAAACGTTCGAATGAATTCGCTTTGGACTGAACACGCTGATTGCTGGGCAACTTCCAGAGTGGCATCTTCAGTGCTCAATGTTGTATATTTATGCAACAAGGTTTCATTAATTCAGTTTCGGTATCTCAAATAATGCATTTCAGCCAAACAACGATGTTCCACTTGAAATTGGAAATGAGAAGATTCTAATCGACAAGGTATCTCCAGTCTCTCATTCTCCATTATTTTTCGTCAGTGCAGTTTCCAAGAAGTACCGAGTTGACAAGAAAAAGGTGGGAATGTGGTTATTAATGAGTCTTTTAAAAAATTATTTTAAGATGGAAGAGGAGCTGGAAGATGAAATTCAAGACATCGTCGAAGGATCGATGAAGACTGTGGAGAAAAGAAAAAAGGATTTGGAAGATGATGACGACGAGGATGATGATGATAATGAGTTTGACAACAAACATGATCCCAAGCGTGACCATCGTCTACATTGCAAATACCGCAAATCTTGCTATGAGACTGGAAAGCGTGGTTTGATAGAACCATATGACATTTCTTTTGATCACATTTTCCATTTCTGGAGAGCACCAGAATCTCAACAACACCATCTTCCGAAGACGGAAGATGCTGATCAGGATGGAGTACCCGATTCAGAAGACGACGATGTGAATCTTTCTGATCGCAAGCTTGTCTGCAAGTATCGAACGGCTTGCTATAAAGAGCACAACATTCCATTGAGCGATAAACAACAGGAACGCGAGAGAAGCTTCATGTCTGCAAAACTCCAAGTACCACAAGGAAAAAAGCGTACCCTCAAGGATATTGCAGCGAAAGCTGTCAGTGGAGTGAAGGAAAGAGAAGAAGAAGTAAAAACTCGTCCAATGCCGAAGTCTCTGATAGTTGAGAAAAAGCTCCAAGAAATAGAAAACCAACTGCAGAAGAAACTGGATTGCAAATATCGAAAGTCATGCTATGAAACCGGAAATCTTCCAGATATTGAAGAATCAAGTTTTTCGATTCCTTTCTTGTACTCTGATGCCAAAGATGACGATGATGATGATGACGCGGACAAGGAGCAAAAACCGTTCTCTGAGATGGAAGAGTTGGAAAAGAAACATTATTGCAAGTATCGAAAATCGTGTTACTCGACAGGAGAGAAGCCAGATATCGAAAGTGAACTGGTTATCGAATCATTCCGTGATATTCTGGAGATGCCAGATGTTGTAGAAACTCGCAAGCTCACTCTTCAAGAACGTTGCAAGTATCGAAAGTCTTGCTATGAAACAGGAATCCTCCCGGATCTTAGCCATGATGATGAGCACCTCGAGAAGGTTATGAAAAAGGAAGTCAGTTCCGTTGTTCCTTCTACTGTGCAAGACTTGAAGACACTGTGCAAGTATCGAAAATCGTGCTACCAGGAAATAAGTGAATCCTCAAGTACTGATATTGTCCAAACCATTCGAAAGAGAAGAATGATTGAGAAGGAGGTCAGAAAAAGAAGAACAAGACGTCATAGACGTCTCCACAAACGCCGTGCAATGATGACAAGATATGGAATGACAACAGGATCTACCAGCAAGTATGACAAGGTCGAAAAGACTCAGAAAGAGCTTCAGGATATTGCTGATGCTAGAGAACACCGGAAGGACGCACCAGCACCAAAATCAGTAAAGATTGTTGGGAAGAAAAAAACTGAAAAGGTTGTGGAGGAAGTCATTGAGCCAACAACTGTTGAGAAAGTCGAAGCTGAGCAGGGAAGCTCTGCTGAAGACGAGAAGGAAAATGAATCAAACAAATCCAAAAAAGGCAAGAGGAGTTTGAAGAAAGTAAAAGAACCTGAACCTGAACCAGAAGAAGTTGAACCAGAACCAGAGCCGGTAAAAAAACCGAGGAAGAGTTTGAAAAAAGTGAAGGAGCCAGTTGTTGTACCAGAACCAGAATATGAAGAAGAAGAACAGGAACATGTCCCAGAACCAGTGAAAACGACTAAGAAGAGCTCTAAGAAGTCCAAACGAGCAAATATTGAGGAAGACGATATGCCAGTTCCTGTCCCGGTACCAGTGAAGGTTGACAAGAATCAGAAAATGGATACCGAAGATGTTGACGACGACGATGAGAACGCACCAGAAGCACCAGCAAAGATCGAGAAGGTTTCTTCCAGTGGAGCTAATACAGAGGCTGATTCTGATGATGACGGTGACGATGGGAACGAGTTTGACAACAAACATGATCCAAAACGCGACCATCGCCTGCATTGTAAATACCGCAAGACTTGCTATGAAACTGGAAAGAGAGGATTGATTGAGCCGTACGATTTCTCTATCTGGCATCTTGTTCATTTCTGGGCAGCTCCACCATCTCAACAACATCATAACTATGGAAAGCAAAAAGATTCTGACGGCGACGGCGTTCCAGACATAGAAGATAAGGATTCCGCAATGGCGGATAGAAAATTGTCGTGTAAATATCGTCCTTCATGTTATGAAAAGTACGATATTCCAGTTGGAGAAAAAATTGTGGAACGAGAGCAGAAAAGAACTGTGCGATCCGATTCGGCAGAGGAGGAAGACGACGACGATGATGATGAGAAGGAAAGAAAGATCGATCCAAATGCGGCGGATCGTCGTCTTGAGTGCAAATACCGGAGATCGTGTTACGATAGCGGAGTTTTGCCAACTATTCAACAATGGAGTGATGCCCCAACCTTGTCGGAAACTATTGAGATCAGTCCGAAAAACATGAAATTCCAAAAATGCAAGTATCGCAAGTCATGCTATGAAGCAGAAGGAATTGCTGACAAGGAGGACACAGTTGACACCAAGGAAGATTTGAAGAAGCCACATATTCAGGAGAAACTGAAACCAGTCGAGGCATCGAAAGATCGTCATCATCACCATTCAAAACATGGAAAGAAGAAGCATCAAGAACCAGAAGATAGTGACGATGAAGATGACGATGACAAGGAAGAAGAGCAAAAGGAAAAGCTGAAGAAGACTAAGGAAGACAAGAAAGAGGATGCAAAGATTCATCAACAAACTGATAAAGAAACTTTAGAACAAGAAATTCGAGAGATTTCTCTGTCAGTTGCCGAGAAGAGCTATTGCAAGTACAGAAAATCATGTTACTCTTCCGTTGAGCCAAAGACAGCCAAACAAGATCACTCTGGAACTATGGCCAGGAGAGGTGAGATTTCGTAGAAGAGTGGTCTATCGATCTAGTTTTTTTTCAGCCGGAAGCGGTCAGAAGTGTCACATCTACTACTTGTCGTGTCGTGAAGCAATGGGTCTTCCTCCGAAAGAGAAAGCTCCAATGGGTCCGAACGGCAAGCGTCTGTGTCGCAAAGTGAAGAAAGATAATTGATTTTCTGATCTCACCGTTTTCCCATCCCCGTGTTCCTTTTATGTAATTGTAGATTTTTTCTTTTAGTACTGGCCGAGAAACTTATCGGTCTTCCATCATCATTTTTGAAATAATTCAGTCAATAATGATGCTATAGAACTTCTCGTAAATAAACTGATATTCAAATCAAACTCACATTTGGTTCGACTTCTTTGAGCCACTTGTTGGCAGTATCATCGTAATCGAGCTTACAGGACATGGCTAAATCGGTCTTTGCTTCGACCCATTTTCCGAGAAGACGGTTGGCACGGCCGCGGAATTTGTATCCTTGAGCAGTATCTGGGTTGAGCCAAATCGCCTTGTCGCAATCAGCAATGGCAGCCATAGGACGGTTCAATTCGAGAAGAATTCTAAAAATTGATAATTACCTTTTAAATTCTCTGTGATCTTACTGTGCTCTCTTGGCATGAAGCATACCAGAATTCGGATGAGCCTCAATAGCAGTAGTGTAGTGGTTGAGAGCGGCGTCCATATCACCGTTGGAGAACGCTTCTTGGGCCGAAGCTCTTTCCCTCATAGCCTTATCCATTTCTTCTTCAGTTGCCTGCTTGTTCGGGTCTCCCATCGGAAGAGATTCGGTTTCCGTTTCTGGCTCAATCACTCCCTCGTTGTCGATTTCCGGGTATGGGATCTCCTCTGGCTTTGGAATCTCCGGTTCAGCGGGTTTTTCTTGTTTCGATTCCTCCTTCTTGTCTCCGCCCATTGGGCACTTTCCTTCTGGAGCCGGCTTGTCGGATGGCTTTGGAGGCAAAGTTGCTCCGAGACTGAAAAAGAAATTTAGTTGAAAATACTTTATGAGCGAAACTTACGAAACAAGATAGTCTCGGAAAAATCCGAATTCCGGGGAGTGCAACACAGCCGGATTGGCTTGGCACATGCCGATGAATTGCTTCAGCAAAGCGACGTGGTCCATTCTGAAAGCCAACCAATGATGAATCAGGGCAAAACTTTGCGTTTGAGAACAGAAATCAAAATTTCAATTTGTTTGTGGAGAACGAGGTAAACAACGAGACATAGGCACGTGATGAGAATAGTTTACTGAAGAGAAGTGTTGCAGCGATTTTGAGCGGAACTTTTCCTTCGAATATTTAAAAGATGCGCAACTTTCAGGCAAAAGAAAATCGAGACTGATGAATTCTGAACCGCGCCAAATTTCACCAAAAATGGTGTTCGCGAAAATTCGATTCAAAAAAACAAGTGTGCAGTTGCGCGTGATTTCTGGCGCAAACTGTGCAATGTCCCACCTAGTTTAAACTTCGCGCCCATATTTTTTCGGGGTTTTTTTTTTCATTTGTTCGCTTGATTTTTTATGCAACTAAAGAAGATTGAAACGGATTCTAGTAGTCAAATTCGTTGCATAAAGTGTAAATTTTTTGATTCTACTCTAACCAGTAGGTTTCGCAAAGATGTAGACGGCAGAAATATTTAGATTAATCCAAAGTTTCAAAGTTGACAGAAAAAACTAAGAAGACGATTGTTTAAATACATGTTCCTCCTACGACTCGTATAAGTTCGAACGATGAGCACCAATAAAAAATGTTTACCTTTTAAATTTCCAAGTTGAAAACGCATTGCCACCAAATTTTCAGAGTTGATTTGTGTACTTGATGATTGAGAGTCGATCTTCTATAGAAAATCATGGCGTTGTTGTTATCTGTCTAAAGACTGTCCTCGTAGCTGTGCCGTATAACCTCTAAAATATGAGTATCTCGATGATGAATCGGAAGAATCTCCAGGAATTGCGAATAACAAGACAATGACAAGAATCCTCATTCTGATCGGCGTTCACACTTACTGTCTGCGTTTCATTCTTATTTCCAGTCTCTCATGTTCATAGAGAACGGAAGAAGGACAGTCATCCCCGAAAGCGCGCGGAAAACAGCCCGTTTTGGTCGTTTCGCATCTCGGTCGTGTCTACTATTCAAATAAACTCGCGAATCGATCGCCATTTAGTTCATGCGAAGAACTTTTTCTTTAAAACTCACTAATACATGATTTCTCATTATCACATGTTTTGTGATTCTCGAAACAATTTTCCACCTACGCTATCTTTTTCGATAATTCTCAGTTAGTTGCTGGTTCCTTCCGCTTCTTTTCCCTCTCTTCCATGACTCATTCTTTTTTTATCGCAAAGTTCTCACTGCCGTTAATCGATTCAACTCTTTTTTTCAGTTGTGAAACATGGACGATTTGGCCGATTGCCGTGAAGTTTTCGCCTATTTTGACAGCAAGGGTGATGAGCGAATCTCTGTTCAACAGGTAAATTTTTTCTGAGTTGTATTGATTCTATCAAGATTCGTTTTAGTTAATGAATAATGGTTTTTTTGATTATAGGTCGGCGATGTTCTCCGGGCTTTGGGACAGAATCCAACAGAAGCCGAGATTCACCGATGTGTTGGATCATACGACAAAGAGGCCCGTTTGTCGTTCGAAGACTTTGTTCCAATCTTCCAATCTGTTTCCAAAAACCGGTAAGCATTTTATTTTGAAACTTCATGAAGGTGTGTTTTTCTTTACAGTGAAAAGCATACAGTCGAGGAGTTCGTTGAGGGATTGTCTCACTTTGACAAAGAAGGAAATGGAATGATCAATGTTGCTGAACTCCGACACTTGCTCACAACACTTGGTATGTTTTCCTTCTGGGATGATTCTATCTATTTTCGGAAATATATTACAATACCATATGCCTTTGCATTGTGTTCGTTCTATTGGCAATCGATTTACTTGTATTACAGGAGAACGTCTTTCCGATGAAGACGTCGATCAATTACTTGCTGGACACAACGATTCCCATGGAAATGTAAACATTTCCGATTTCGTCCGCGCTGTTATGAACTCTTGATTCCTTTTAATTTTCAAAAATGTATCATAATTTTTCCATTCTCAATATATTCCCTATTTATTTCGCTTCCTTCATGTTTTCTCGCTGATTTTTGGATCCCACCCCGTTTACAAAGGCATAACTAAACGAGAAACCTCCGATTTCTGTCAGTAGAAGCACTTTACTATCATTCAAAAAAAACTTTGTATCGTTTGAAATAAATATATCAAAATGTCAACTACCCTTTTCTGGTTTACTCTCACATTACGAGTCAAGAATCTCCATTTATTGTTTTCTTGTATCAAAAAAATAGAAAACGACCGAAAATTATCCATTAGAAATTTCAGGAAAATGGCAGAACCTGAGAAAGACGCAGATGCTTCGACGAGCGGATCAGACGGATTCAGTAAAGAAGCAATATCAATTATGAATCTACTCGCAGAATGTGGAATCCATGAGTTTGATCCGCGCGTTGTTTCGATGTTAATGGATGTAAGTTGGTTTGAAACAAAATCTCCAATAAATATATCTATGAAATTACATTACTGTATTAAAACATTCTAAAATTGTACTCTTTTTCAGGTCCAATATGCAGTCACTTCGAAAGTACTTCAAGTAGCCAGTGGCCTATCGAGGCACGCCGAAAAGCAAAGAATAGAAGCAGACGACGTACAGACGGCGGCCGATATGCTTGGAGTACTGTCATCAAACATCCCAGATAGAGAGAAAATTTTACAAATGGCAAACGACAAGAATCAGCAGCCACTGCCACAAATACGACACAATTATGGATTAAAACTACCGAACGATCGATTCTGTCAACTACAACAAAACTTCGTATACAAAGGAGATGACAATAATCAACAGTGAGTTTGCTGACTCAAAGAGGGAGTAATCTATTCTAGAAATACTGTTGTGTATATATGGATCGACAAAGAATTTCGAGATAATAGCTCCGTTATGAAAAAATGCTGAAAATTTGTCTAAAAGAGCCTGAGCTACCCGAAAACAATTTTGAATTGAAAATATGAGAAATTAGCTACCCGAATGGAGCTCCTTTGACAGCCTATATTTTTTTTGGACAAATTTTCAGAATTTTTAAGACTCCCATTATCTCGAAATTCTGATTTGAATTATACCAAAAAATCAAAAATGTTTAGAATAGTTTACTCCCCCTTCAAATAGAACTGCTTTTCATGTTCTCATTTTCAGAATCGATGTGAACCCAATTGCTCAGCCTCCCCGAATCATCGAACCACCTCAATCAGCAGTCCTTCGACCCGAACAAGTTCAGAATATGCTCAAACGACGAGCGCCGGATGACGATTTCGATTCTTGATTAGTTGCCATTTTCTGTTTTTTTACCCCGATTCATCTAATCATCTATTCATTCAATGATCTCTTTTCAGTCAGTCAAATGTACCACTTATTTATTGAATTCAAAAAATATTACAGTTTTAATTATACAGTTCTTATGTTCTTGTTCAGTTCTCGCTTCCTCCGCCAGTCACAGCGTTCTTGAGCTCACTCGTCGACTCAACGATCTTGTTAGCAGCCATTTTCAAATGGTCGAATCGGCTGGCTATAAAACATCGACTTTATTTACGAGACAAGGTGGCATTACTACTTTTTCGGACAATTGGAACTTGACCAGCAGCTTCAGCTCTTTCTGGAGCAATCTCTGGAGCATCCACGTTCTTGTTGTGATCAGCCAACAGTTGCTCCGCCTCCTCCAGTTCTTGCTTCAATTGCTCAACACGGTCTTTTGTTGATTGGGCGTCTCGTTGAATTCTGCATTCTTGTTTGCAGAGTTCATATTCAGTTAGCTGGAATTATCTGGATCCTGAGAAAAATAGGAATTCTAAAAACTCACTGGCTTTGGAGGTGCTTGTACCCTCTGAACATAGATGATCTTTTGAGCCCTGGAAGTTAAAGAAACTGGTTTTAATGGACTTAGGAGTTGTCTCACTTTGGTTTTTTGGCCTCTCCTAGAGTACTGAAAGCTAAAAGAGCAACTGCGAGAACCACCAAAAACTGCTTCATTCTGAAATTCAAGCTTGATAAGTTTTGAATGAATGGGAAATCTTGGAATTCTAATGTCTTAACCTCTATTTATAGACTGAAAGTCGAAATAGACGTTGACTAAAAACGTGAAGAAAGCCATAACAACAGACACCAAAAACCGTATGACCGTCACAATTGACGTAAAACTGCGAGAGAGTGTGTGCTCCGAAGAGACGCAGACACTGGGGACAGGGACTCAGGTGATTAAAAAATGAATGATAACGCGGTTTTTTGGGGTTCTTGTTTATGATTATTAAGTGAAAGAATCACCTTAAAAACAGTGTATTTCGAAGATCGAGAATTTGATTTTTCAATCGGAAAGTTCAGAAGGTTCAGAAAGATTACTGTAATGATTAAGCGAAAGCAAGTAATTTATTTGTCTCAAATGACTCGATGATTATGATAAAATATTGTGTGAAAAAGAAGAAAAGTGATAATCAATCGGTATAAAATGGATATTTTGGTGCGAAACTGATCTCTCCGAACTGCGCTTGCTCCTTTTCCTCTGATATGTCACTGGCACCGAAGAACGATTCTCTGGAAATAATTGGATTTTGGAAAAGTATTAGCAATGTTTTTCAAGTTACAACGCGCTCCATCGTGAACGTTCCGGAAACTGGACATTTGAGATTTCCAGCTCGCCTTTTTTCCTTCGAAACTAATTTTTATTGTTTTTCGGATCACCAGTTGATCTCAACAGAAAACGGGATAACGGGAACTCTTGACTGTCCAGATTCAGACAAGTTCGAAGTGGAGCGCAGTATCTCGCTAATAGGTTCTAGAGAAAATTTCTTACTTGTAATAAGGACTGGGCATTGTCGGGTAAAGTTCGCTGAGAATCGAAGAGGGCATTCGAACTCGTTTTCGAGATGAGAGCAAAGCTTCCATCTCGTTTCCAAGCTCTTCTACCAGTTGTCCACTTTCATCTGTTATTGTGACCTGAAATTATAGAATTGGGAGAGAAACCGGATTTAGAACACAAAATGAGCTCCCTCTTTTTTTGAAAAATGTTGAGCCGAAACTTCCCACCCAAGTGGTAGGAAAATTTCAAAGTTTTTACTCAAATGTTTTTCCAAAAAAGTATAGGATGTTGATAAACATTAAATTCTGAGTTCAAAATGGAAACTAGACATTCTGAAAGTGATTTTAGGCGGAGATACGAGCCCTCACAGAACTTTGGTGTTGGCTGCAACTTTGAGATCTTATATCTCGAGTTACGTGAACATTTAGCTATATATTATTACAGATTTGAGCTCCACAGGGTTCGCTTTAGTCTACACAGGTGAAGTGCAGTCGGATCCGTTTGGGTCTAGGTAAGGTATTCGACGCATAACTGATCCGTTACGGGTGTTTTTGCGAACGAGGATTCGCATACGGACCGTATTTTGAAAACAAGATTCTTGTTCGCAAACGGTCCGAATATGGGTTCGCATACGGATAAGAAACGGTTGCGCGTCAGAGTTGGTTGAAGTTCGCGTTCGGATCAGATACGGATTCGCATACTGATCGGTTATGGATGGCCGAACTAGCTGAAAAGCTCTTCCATCTAATTTTTCGAATTTTTTTCTTATTATTTTCGCCATTTCAAAATGTTCTGTTTTCTCAACTTCAAAGCGTTTCAATGCACGAACTCGCACATTTTCAACTGAAAAATCAATGACGCGTAAGAGGTATGCTACTGGAATAGGTGTTTAATGATATTTTTCCAGGTTCTTCACAGAAAATGAACAGAATGACGTATTCGAAAAAACAAGCGAAATTCAAGTCAGTTTTATCAGTTTTCTACAGTAATATCAATACGCTTTTAGAATTCGCAGCAGATCACCTCGGGGAGAAGTTCACCGATAAAATTTTCACAACTTCGAGCTGTGCGTCTGAAGAAAAAAAGAACAGTGAGTTTATTACTGGGTTTTTTAAAAAACTAGTCATACAATTTTCCAGATGTCGGATTAATACAGAACTGAAACAACGGGACCGTCAGCGTTTGAACATCAATGCAATTCGGAGGCGAGATGAGCCAGTGGAATGTTTTCTATTTATCACAGAATGTTTTCTATTTATTGATAATTTCGCTGTTCTCAATTTGTTTTTCTTACTTTGTCACTTCTCTGTATATTTTTGAAATATGTATACATGAACTTTGTTGGAATTTCTGCTCTTAAGACAATACACTAGCAAAGAAAAATTGTAAAAACAAGGAAAACCTAGAATTGGAGAGGATCCGTAAAACACGTGAAACGGATGAAATACGGATCAACAAACGTTAACGACGGATCCATTACGGATCGGATATGGATCCATATAGCATTCCTATTTCAACCGCGCGCGACTGGCGATCCACCCGTAACGGATAGTTTGCGACTCACCTGTGTAGGAACAAAATTTCAGAAAAAGTTCAACTCAAGACTTCGCATAACCCCCTTGTCAGAAGACTATTTTGGAATTAATATACAGATTTTTGAATGATTACGGTAACTCTCACCTGCACACAACTCTCACTATCCCATTTTGGTGGACTGTCTTTGATAGAGCTTTTCGGCAGAGAACCATTTCCAGAACTTTGAACAGATTGTTTCGAGTGAATCAGAAGTTGAGAGAGTTGAGGAATTGAGCCGATTACAATGGAGCACGGAACTGTCAGAGTTTGCTCGACCTGGAACAAAAGAATTTGGAGTTGAATTTGAATGTTACTGTGAAACCTCTAATAGAAGAACATGTCCTCCTCAAAATCAAATTTTGAATTGCACAAAAGTATCCATTACTTATTTTTGAGAAGCAACTCATAACGTTTTTCATATTGATCCTAGTCTATTTTTGACAAGGAGTCCATTGAGACTACTTTCATATTCACTGAAATTTGAGAATGTGCTCTTTTCGGGTTCTTTCGGAGGTGTTCTTCTATTAGAGTTTTACGGTATCTTTGATAAAGATGGTGAAGTACTAGAATATCGAGATCTTTTTTAATCTGAGCTATTTCAACTCTGAACCTACCTCCAGCTCCACCGCATAATTAACCGAAAGAATTTTGCATTTTCCCAATTTCGGCGGTAACGAGGGAATAGTAATAGATTCATCTTGCCATTCCGTTGTTGTTCCCCCTGGTACTTCTCCTTTATCAACTTTCGAAATTACTCGAGTCACTGTCTTGATGTGCTCGTGACCAGCGAATGTTTTCGCTCGGTAGGTCGTTTGCTGAACGAATCGGAGTGCCGTGTTCCGGGTTTTAGAGCTCAAATTGATTACTCTGCAAAGAATGGGGATGTTTTGATGTATGAAAAGTATAACTCACTTGTAGCTGACATCGATCTTCTCACCAGGAGTAAATCCACATTTTGGTATCCGAATTTCACCGGTCACACTTCCAGTGGAACGACAGCAGAATGTGACGGCGTGGTTGGATTCGATGCAAGTTATCGGTTCGTTGAGCTGGAATATGGACAAAAATAGAGAGTGGTTAGAGGCGAAAAGGCATAATTAGGGTCCGGGACATTTTGAAAGCGGACATTTCGAAAGCGAATATGGCATCGTTTTCTCTATAATAGATCATAAACGCAAAAATAAGTATGAAAAGATCCAAAAAATGAGCCAAAAAAGCGATTTCACACTTTTCGAAATGTTTCGCTATCGAAATGTCCACTTTCGAAATGTCCCGGAGCCCATAATTAAAGGTTTGTTCCTATCTTTTTTTTGACTTTTGAAGCCTCAACCTACCTTCGGATCCGAATTGATATCCTCAATTCCTACTACCGTAAACGCCTTCCGACTGACAATATCGAAGTCCCATGGCCTCTCACAAATCGCTTTGCAAGTGTATCGAATGTGTCCAAACTCTCCCTCAAACGACGATGGAAGAGATTTTGGAAGTGTGTAGGAGAAGGGAACCTGAACAAAGTTACTCCTAGTTTTCTAATTTTGCGATGCAAAAAATACCTGATGAATACCGGCTGGGAGCACTCGTTCCTTCTCTTTTCCGTCCTTGACAACGGTGAATTTGTGAGTGTAACCCGTGTTGAATTGTTCTAGAAAGTATGGTTCCGAATGGGAGCAGTGTTTGCGGGATTTGCCTGAACCGTATTTAATATTGAATCGTACGGATAAGCAGTAACAACTTTCGTCAGCTCATTCAAGTGTGAATAACTTTTTTCAAGGGTACCGGGTAAATATACGGTTAACAGAAAAAATGTTCCTTATTATAAAAGCTATCGATTGGAAAAAAGTCGTCAAATTTTATCGAAAATTAACAAAGTTACGCCCTGTGTTCCTGAAAAGTTGCTGATTCTGGCTATTTCGGCAAGTTTTCGGAAACACAAGGCGTAGCTCTGTTAATTTCTTATGAAACTTGACGGTTATTTAACCAATCGATAGCTTTTTTAATAAGGATCATTTTTTCTGTTAACTGTATTTTTATCCGACTACCCTAAAAATAGTTATTCACACTTGAATGAGTTGCCGCTCAGCCCTTGGGGTCCTAATGGAAAAAAAATGAAGAAAGGGAAGTCCAATTCACTTATAACTAACCTGAATGTTTCGTCCAATAAGTTCTTGCTCTTCCCTTCAATTCCAATAAAATCTCATTCACTTTCTTTGGTTCCTTATTCTCGATTATCACTTTTCCCGAAATCTCTTGTCCGGCGAAATATGCCTCCTCTGGATTATTGAACACGATCTCGAATCGATCCAACTGCACCATCTTTTTTGAAAGTTATTAGTTTTGATCCCAAATTCCTTCCTTATTTCATTCTTCTTGCCGTTCCAATTATCTGAAAAAAAAACGTCTAGAATCCAGAGAAAAACAGAAAGTAACAAAGAGAGTAAAGTTGAAAAGAAAACGAGCAAAACGGAGGCATAATTGGCTCTATTTGGGTTTGTGTACTAACGTGAAACTAAGTGACATTTGCATTGAAAATTGGCATGATTTGGAAGGAAAAATGGAGAAATAGAGGGGAAAAGAGAAAGAAGAAGGTGGATAGAAGACAACAAGGTAATTGGCGGTTTTGGTAGGAATATGACAAATTCTTGGTTTCTCAGAATCACGAATTCGAGAAAAATATCACCGGGAAAGATCATGAAAATCTGCCCTTTTTCTATGTACAATTTTGCGTGATGAAATGTGCAAGAGTGCAGAAAATTGTTGAAAAAAGAGAGAGGTAATTGAGGAAAAAAGGTTCACGGGGGAGAAAAGAAACCATGATGGAGTAGTGGAGTGGAGGGAATATGAAATATTGAAGGTCTATTTTGGGTGGTCCATGAGGCAGGGTCACTTTCCATCGGATTCTGAAAGCATTAAAGTTCCTAAGCAAAATCGTCTACCGTACCTCACTGAAGCTTTGAAAAACAAGAGAAACTCATCAATGAAGCAAAATAAAAAGACGATGTGAAATGTCAGAAGGCGTAGCGCCCCTAACACTAAACAATTCTTAGGGATGCTCCGTACTAAAAGATGGAAGAAAACGAAACGAGACGACGAATGGACGACGAAGGAATTGAATTGAAATGTATTCGGAAGCGGGAGGAAAAGACGAAGACGCTGAGGAAGAAGAAGAAGACGAAGGAGATGAAACCGAAAAATGAGAGAGGAAAGAAAGAAGAAAGAAATTGGTTGGAAAAACCGCAAAGAGAAACAATTTCTTCTTGTCCGGATTAGTTCTCGTCCCCATTTTCATAGTCCAATGCCATCGCCACGCTTTTTTACTCCTTCTCTCGTTGGCCAATCATTCAAGTCAGCATATTCTGAGAGGGTGTCCAGATGGAGGTGAATGGGTTCTTGAAGTTTCAGAGCGGTGTTTGAGGGTTTTGAGCTCAAGACACATTTGATTATTCCTTCTTTTATATAAACTTGAAAGTTAAGATCGAATTGAAGCTAGATTTTTGAAAGCTTTGTCGTCAAACGTCTACCAACTAGTTTTTCAGTAAAAATGCTCCAGAAGGCTTTAAAATTGGAATTTTGAAAAACAAATAAGACGTATATCATCTTCAGATGTTCAGAAACAAACTGTGAAAATCTAAAAATAATAGGTCAACAACATATAAGCACCAACTAATAAAAATTTCAAATCTTTCTGTAAAAAAATTTGTCCAAATCGGTTCAGGTTGAGCAGAGTTGCAGCTCGCGACAAACAGACAAACATACATAAGTTTTCAAATGTTATTATCGTTTATGACTGATGAAGATCAACATTTTTTGTCTGATACATTATTCAGAAGAGTGATTGACCGAAAACTTATACTTTTACACTACTCTCATCAGAAAAATTTGCGTTTATCTTTGCCTAGAATGACAAAAAGCTCTGCTGGGAATCGAGACTTCCTGGCGATTCCATGAAACCTGCAGGGTGGCTCAAGACCTAAAAATGCAATATTTCAAGAATAAATCACCAGAAGCTCACGAAACATTCTGCAGATTGTGTTCGTGACAAAAACTAATAGAAACCAAAACCAAAACGGAGAAAGAGAATCGGGAGATTTTTCCATCTGAAGGGAATGAATGGGTGTTGCGTGGTGCGGCAATGAATTATTCGAAGAAGATGGAGCAAAGAAGACTCCGCCCTTCATCTTGAAACGTTTTTTTTTGTTTTTATTTCTCTTTTTTTTTGGACCTTCTTCGTCGCCGTCTTCTGCTCCGGACCTTCAGAAGATCCGAGTGAAAGAGGACGTCAAAAAAGAAGGAGAAACAGGAAATGCGTCTGTCTTTCTTTGGGATTCAGAGAGAGGAAGTTTCTTCTGAATTCATTTTGAGAAAAACGAACAGAAGAAGACGTCATTTGGTTTGTTTATTTTTGATAACAGAGCGTAGGGGGGTTTTTGTTTTCTTCGCTTGAGAGACAACATAATTAGAGAATTTCAGAAAAGAAGATAGGATAGAAGCAAGGAAAGGAGGAATGAAACATGAAAAGTAGTGGCACAGAAAAACGAAAAAGAAGTTGAATGAAATGGTGAAAATCTGAATGGAAATTATTCGGAGGCCGGACATTCTGGAAACTACAAATATCGTTAACTATCCAAGGTTTCAATTAAAAAATGCCTCAGACGTATGTGATTATTTTATCATCGATTGACTTAACAGTTCATATTCTATTCTTAAATCCTAAAATATCAACAATTATCCAACAATAATTGTCATCAATCCATCAAAAGCCACAAAAGAAAAACAATGCGGAAAAAAGAAACGAGATGAATCGATCATATCAAAATGAGAGTCTTTGGGAGGCTATCCTGAAGAGAGCAAAACGCTCTCGGAGCCATCACACCAACTGTTCCCTTGAGATCCCCTTTTCTCTTTTCTTTCCTTTCGTTTTCTCTCGTTTTCTTTTGAATTATCATCATTCGAAATGTTTCAATCTGACATTTGCATACATTGAAATTCGAGTAGTGTTGCTCCAGGAGCATGTTTTCTTTCTCATTATTATGAGTTCTAAAGGTCTGTCACAGCATGAAATTTCGTATTCGTGCTCGAAATCCCGGCGAAAAACGTGCCTATTCAAAAACATTAGGTTTGGGGAAAAAAAAATATGGAGAAGGGTAAATATACGTTTTGTCACTATATTTTTCAGTTTTTTTTTCAAAATGCTCATAATACTGGGAGCAAAGACGAAGTGGGGTATTCTGCATAGAGGGATTTTCAGATTTTAGGGTTTCGTTTATTTTGAAATAGTTGGCGGGGCCTGGAGGGGAAAACAACAAAGGATTTTTGACTTGTTTGGGGTCAAAATCAGGTCAAAGGTGGATGCTGAGCAGATGATTTCGAGGTTAGGATGAATGCAAATTTTCAGAAGTCAAGAAAAAAGAAACTGTAGAACTGAAGAAACTGAAATAGGAACGGATCATCTGTGAAGGAATCGAGAAAAAAAAATGGAACTTTCAGATTTCTTAAAGTTTAGGATTTCCTAGCCCTTTTATTTGACGAATCCGCGACATTCCAAAAGTGTGACATTTCGCAAGTGCGACGTTTCGAAAGTGGGACCCTGCCCTGACTATGAGAGGTATTTTTCCCCTAGAACGGTTTGAAACTTTGGTTTCGAAGCGTCGCACTTTCGAAACGTCGCAGAACCGACTTGACTCTGTTTTATAACAAGCTCAGCCAGAAAAATCTCTCAAAAACTAATTCTTCGAGAATCGTTAGCTGTGACCGCAAAATCCGAAGAAAGCTGTTCAAATAAAAATTTGTCGGAAGCATTCTCCGAAAAATATTGGTGGTTGGCTGATTGTGTTGGGTTTGGTCCGAAAAGCAATAAAAACATGTCAGTAGTAGAAGAAGAAGAAGCGATGGAAACTAAACGATGTTCGAATGTGCATCAAACTCTGCGTCTCTGAAACCGAGATCTCTCTCATTTTTTCTAAAAGTCCGAATGACATTTCTCGCACCGCCCATCGTTTTCTCAGTTGATTTCTCAGTTTCCCCGTTTTTTTTTTGTGAATTGTCAATCAAAAAATGTTTGCGGCGGCGATGGAGAAAAGAAGTGGCAAATTGTGCTTGTTGTTGTCATTTTTGGTGGTGTTTTGGGAGAGAGAGATTGACTCTGAAAACTTTTTTTCATGCAAAATCTTGAGTCATTACCAGTCGGAGAATATGAATTGTTTCAGTGATCATAGGAAAGAAAAAATAGCGGATTCAGTGAAATTGAGTTGTCATGAAGGTTTCAGAATATCGATGAACCTTAAAGATTGTGGTTTATGTGAAACAGCGCAGTTTTGAATCGAAAAAATTACTTTCATTTAATCAAAATGTGCTGTGCGGCTTTAGAATTTAAGATTTGCCTAAATTTATCACTTCAAAAACGGGTTTTCAAAGTTCAAGATTCGGAGGTTGCTAAATTTCGATATCTCAAGAATTCATGAAATTTGGATCAGAAGATTCAGAAGTTCCGAGATTTTCAGTCTACTGGTCTGAAAATTCTGCTACATTGAGCGTCTCAATTTTCTGGACTCTAGAAGTTTTCAGATTCGGAGATTCAGAGTCAAGGAATTTTGACATTGATAGAATACAAGTTGAAGTCTTCGTTTTAGGCGAAACATAAAATTTTTGAATCGATGACATTCTAACACTTTTGTTTTCAAAAAAGTATCAGCCTTCCGGTTTTCGAATTTGAGATTTGACTAAAAGTTGTGGAATTCAGATATTTTCAGAGTCCACAAACTTTGACTCAGGAATTTCAGAAATTCCGAAGTTTTGAGTCTAATGGCTTGAAGATTCTGCTACATTGAGCGTCTCGAGTTTCCTGACTCTAGAAGAATTCAGATTTGGAGGATTTTGACGTTGTTAGAATACGAGATTCCAGGGTGTCTAGGTGTCGGAAGATGAGATTTCAAATATCGGAAGAAACACAAGTTGAAAGGCAAACTTAAAAGGAATGGTCCTTAACAAAAATTAGTGAACCAACAGTATATCAAACCAAAACCCCGACGAAAATTCGAAACGTACACCAGATCTATCATCTAAAAATTCTGAATTCGTTCCCCTTATTATTATTCGTTTCCAGCTTTTCAATATTTATCGACACGCAATTTCAGACCTCGTCTATCCCTCCTCATATTTTTCTATTCCTCAATGAACCTATCCAGACAATAACAAGTTTTGTTGGAATAATAGACATATTTTCTGACTGGAAACTCATTTATCGCCTTGGTTACAGTCTATACGAAAATCCATGAGGGGCTGAAAATGAAAAAGAAGAGATTCTCGTAAAAACTAACATCACTAATGAAATAACGGAACTTTGTGAGAGTTCCGAATGAGACTCAGTCATAAATTATTCCATCTTTTTTCCTCTTTCTCCACAATCTTGTTTGCTGAAAAAAAAAGAATATCCTCTCTACAAAAAAGTTGAGTTTCGATATGTGAAACTTGATATTCAGAGAATCGAGACGAAGGAATTCTGAATTCTGATGAATCTAAGAATCTGATGATCGACCAACAGCTGAAATGAAGAAGATGGATAACAAACAGAAAAAGGTTTGAAAAGTAGAGTAAAGAAATGGGAAAAAGGAAAGAAAAACACAATAAGCAAAAGTAGCAGAATGATGGAATGAGAAGAGCAAAAAATAGAGAAAAAGGGGGTGGAGAAAGGGTCCTCTCTGCTGACCGCTTATGGAAAAGGGATTCAGATGGAAGGAGAAAAAAGAGAAAAAAAGAAGAGGATAACAAAGTTTCGGATGACTAGACTCTCAGCTTCGTCTTCTTATTCATTTTGTTTCCCTTTTGTCAAAAGTTCTTGAAGTGTAATTATTTCTATGTTTGTTGCTGGTTGGACACTTTTTAGTACATGTTTTTTTCTCTATTTTGAATGAGTTCAGAGTGTTTGTTATTTCTGGAAAAAGGGTCGTGTGGAGCTTTGGAGAATTCAGAAAAATTGAAAACATGTGTGGAGCAAAGTGGAAGTTACTAGAACCTTGGTTTTTGGAATTCCAGAACTTCTGATCCTCTTGGAAGCTGATCGTACGATAAAGGGAAAGTTTCAGACTGAAAATTAAGATTTAGTTCTATTCAAACCTACGTTCTAAACTGATTCAGATAGTCTTATAAAGTCAATGGAAAAGTCTGGAAAATAAATTTGAAACCTAGTTCCTGACAACTAAAAAAGAAAAGTGTAAGTACTAATCATCTTTTAATCGAATCCTATTTCTTCCTCGTTTCTTTTTTTTTCTTAAACTTCCAGAACAAATGACGTCAATCAGAAGACAAGAATTTGTGATGCGAATTTCCGGAATTCGTGCCGATTGAAATTATATTGTTGATTTTTATGCATTTCTACACGTTTCAGAAAACGAATGAGCATTTTGAGCAGAAAATGAGCTTGGAGAGATGTGGATGAGTACACCAAATTTGAATTTATAATTTCGTCCCATGCCGATTTATGTGCATAGTTGGAAGACTGAGGGGGATGATGGGAGAAGTATAACATTTAAAGTATTCACTGAAGCTTATTTAATAAGAAACTTGAAAATGACAGAATAAGTATCAGGGACCCAGGATAGTTGGAAGAAATTAGGAATCGATGAGAAACGGATTTGTAACATGAGAACATTGGTTTGTGAAGTTGAAGCGAAAAAAAGAAGCAAAAGTTGAGGGAATGGATATGAAAATGAGATGAATGGAAGAAAAAAAGGAAATATGATATTCCAAAAGAATCAAAAGAATCGAAAGAATGAAATTGATAATCAAGAGATGTGCGTTTCAAATGTATTCAAGTAGACTTCGACCTAAAAACCTACTCTTTTAGACACGGATCAGACATTTGGTATCTAGAAAGTTTGAAATTTTTGGAAAAATTCAATTCTCAGATTCTTCCGTTATAAAGTTCTAATGTCTTCTCAATTCTTATAGTCTTTCATACCCCGGTTCTCCCTGGGAGCTCTTGTCGAATTTTCATATTCTTCTCTTCCCTTTTTTTTCTGAATTCCTCCAAGTTTCCGTATGAACACGAAAAGTGTTTAGAATTCTGATTAAACCCAAATTTGGTTTAAGGATTCTCAAATGTGAGCCGAATCTTTACTTACCCTGTTGAATTAGGACACCACATCTTCTAAATATTCACCGAAGCATAAATATTTAATTACAATAAAACTTACATACGACATAAAAATAGACGGACCCAGAAAAAATTGGAAATAATTTAAAGGGAAATTATGAGAACATGGAATTTCAAAGTTAGAGAAAATTATGAGAACCGGAAAATGATCGCGAATTTAGACAAAAGGGAACTAATCAAGTGATGGCGTTAATCTTTCTTGAAGTTTCGGATCGTCGCAGCACTCTGCTGGTGTTAGGCCATCTGTATCGAGTGCACTCAAATTGGCTCCAGCTTGCAAGAGGAGTTCGGCCAGATTTTGACGTGAACATTGAGCAGCTGCGAATTTACAACCTGATATTGGAAAAAAATTGCAATGCTTACCGAAATGGAGAGGTGTTTGTAAACATTCATCAACTGCGTTTACATCAGCACCCTCTTTGAGAAGGAACTCGACGACTTGTTCACAGCCGAGATCAACTGCCCATAGAAGCGCTGTCATCTGAAATTTGACGCTGAGCTCTTCGATAATTCATTATCAAAACTACCGCAAGGTGTTGATCTTTTGCTTCCAGAATGCTTCGATCCGCATCAAGAAGTCTTTTCATCGTTTGAACGTCGTTTTGTCGCATAGCCGAAAACCATTCTTTCTCGGCTTCCGTTTCCAATCTTGTCGGAGTTTTGACAACAACGTCGTCGAACATTTCTGGCTATAATTTTCAGTGTTAACAGATATTCTCAAACGAATTTAAAATACTTCGATTATCCCCATCGTGCTGGGAGTTTTATTCCATGTCTGCTTGGAAGTTTGGACATCAGGATCCCAATTTTCATCGATCTCTGCCAACAGTTCGCAATACTTTTCCATTGCCTTCGCTCGACTCATTTTTCGATGCCCCAGCCATTCGTTGAACTTCACTCGTGCTTCTGTTTCATACCAATGAGGCCCGTCTTTCGGATCTAGAAAACATTCGAATGAAAACCAAAATGTCAAAATTAACTATACCAGCTGGTCCGACGGTAGCCTGTTTATACAATCCATAAAATTTCAGAAGTAATTTCTTATCAAGCTGGAATCGAAGTTCAACTAATCGTCCAGAAGCAGAATGGAATTTCTCTTCTACACTGGCATCGATGGGAACTTCGACATATTCTTCATCATCGTTCGTTTTGTTCTGGAGTGCAGAGACCGCCCAAGCAATAAACATCGGGATTTCTGGAATGATGTTTATTATGGATACAATGGGGGAGAAGCTGCAAATATGTTGTGGACCCGTTCATTATCAGAAGATAACCATATTTAGTATACAACTGAATATATGATATCACAATTTATTTAATGTCAAACTGAACACAAGAAAAGATTGAAAAGCCCGTAAAAAATTAAGTTACATGGAAGAATTAAATATCATCGGCTGAGTCGAGACACCCGGCGTTCTGACGATCCTCATTACTCATCTGATCCCATTTTTCTGGAGTATATGCGCAGATTGTCAATGCATGAGTCTCGTTCATAATTGGTGCAAGTGCTTCTTGGACAAGTCTGAAAAAGATCTAGTTTTTTGAGCAATCAGATGAATTTCTACCTATGATTTTGCAGAGTTCTTTTCCCTGCAAATGCTTCCGAGATTATAAGGATTCGGAACTTGTAGCCTTCACATCCACCGCTCTCATCAACGACGTTCTGTTTGGAAAAAATGAAGATTCTCAAAAGCTTCAACAGAGTAAAATCTCACCAGTTTTTGAGGCTTGATGGCATCAGTTAACAACTTTTTCACTCGGTCTACTGGAGAAGTCATATCTTCGTAACTGTAGCAAACAAATAACTCATGTTGTGTGTTTGTGAGTTCCAGAAAAGGTCCATCGGGAATTACAAACCGTTACTTAACGAAAGTTTCTTATCGAAAGATGATAGTATTTATTACTTTTTTTGGATAACTGAAAGTCTAGTGAAAAAACAACAAAACAACAAGTAATAGGACAGGGAGCTTTGAAACACGATTGGTGTTACTTGATGATGGTTTCCAAGAGCAATGAAAAAATAATGGTGTAACAAGTAAAAACGACAAAACAGAACACCGATTGGATGGGTTTCAGAGGTAAATTGTGATCATAAGAAAATGAAAGGGTGCGGAATCAGGGAAGAGTAATGAAAACGGAGATTATCCACCATCAAACTAATTGAATGGGGAACAAAAAATGAATCGAACTATTTCTGTGAGTTTTTATAATTATCAGGGCGAGTAACAAAGGAATCATGAATTTGGGGTATGATGGGAGGTTTCCCAAAATACCCTCAAACTTCATGATACTTTTAGGTAGCTTATTGATTCCTAATTTTTTACACCGAAATTCGCTACATAGCTTTCGATGCTTGTGGTGATACTGAATTTTGAGTTTAGGAATAAAAACAAGTTTCTACTGGAAGAGTTTTTCCTGACGTCGTTTTGTCTCTTCCTCTTCCTGCTTTTTACGGGCATCGATTTCAGCAGCATCTGTTGTACGAGGTTTGAAGTTGAACTTTGGACGTTCTGATGGAGGAGCGGATGGACCCTCTCCTGACTGACTTCCACCGTGCTCCTCGCTCTCTTTGCGTTGGCGATATCCACCTCGGTGACCACCACCTCCAAAACCACCACGACCTTCGCCATCGTTGAAACGTCCTCCGCCTCCACGTCGGAATCCACCTCCACCGCCACCGCCGCCTCCACGGCCTCCTCTTCCACCACGATCTCCGCCGAATCCCCCACGACCACCTGATATTTCACTTGTTTCTTTTTTTGTCAGTTTTCCTTACCTCCACGACCACCGCGATCGTGACGATCTCCACGTTGCTGAGCACGATTCACTTTCAGAACGCGCTTCTCGAATTCAACTCCATTGAGTTTGCTGATCGTGGCGTTCAACTGCTCTTCGGTTAAAAATGTCACATAACCGAAGCCTTTGCATTGTCCTGTTTCTCTGTCATGAACCAAATGAATATCGAATTTTTTAATCTTAATAATCACAAATCTTGAATAAAACCGAATTTCGTTGAATACCTCTTCTGGAGTGAATTCACAGTGGCTTAACAAAGTCTCAACGTCACTTGCAATCGAGTCGAACGGTAGTCCACCGATGAATGCCTGAAATTAATTATAAACTTTCGAATCTCAGATTTTCTCACTTTGAAGATCTCATCGGACATCGTTTGAATTAAAATTTCCCCAAGTGAGCTTCGCCTGAAATTCTCAATTTGTTGAACTAATTCTTGTCAGCAAAATTTCACAAAAAAATGAGAATGGTTCAACAATTCATGAATTAATTCAAAATTTAATTTTTCCCTTCAAATTTTTTTCTCTGTCTGCAATTGTTCGTACGCTTTTGGGTGTTGGCTACGTGCCAGAGGGAGACGCAGACAGCTAAACTGTTAATTGTGCGTAGCGCCCTTTTCACTGTGGGGAGTAGTGTTGAAGGGGGCACCTACGAAGTTCTGTACGTAGAGACGCAGACTCGAAAGAATTGGCAGAATGCCAAACAATCAATACAGAAGGAGTCCCGTCCTTTTGAAATCATTTTTCTGTCCACTGAAGTGGCGGAAATTCGAACAATCTTGAAAAATTGAAATAAATCCAAGAAAAAACTTTTTAACGACCCATTTGCACGAATATTGAAAAACAGGAATACCGACAATTTTTTAAAAAAAATTTAATTTCAGGTCTATTCTACGAGCTATATTCAAAGCATCAATAAAGGAGGTTTATGAAGGGTTTCATTTTTAAAAGATGATTGTGAGTTTTGTATAATTTCCAGTATACTCAATGGTATAGAATATTTAGTGTTGCGAATGCGGTTGCGAATCCGATACGGAGGTATGCCAAGGATGTATGAATAGCGCTGGAACAATGTCATTGGATATGGCCCGTCCGGTAAGTATTTACTTTATTTATTGTATTCACTCATAATAGATTTACAGTGCGACACGTCTTTGAGCTGTGGCTCCTGTCAAAGAATGATTTCGACTAACTCCCGGCAATGTTCCAATTGTCAAAAGTGAGATTTTGTGATTGCAAATTATTTTTTAAACTAAATCGTTCAGACACTACCACTTCGCATGTGACCCCTCAGGAACCTCACAACTAAACGGATTCATATGCACTTCGTGTTCTCGTCGAAGTCAGCCCGTTAATGAAGATGTTATGCTTTCTGCATCCGCAGCACCTTCCCGTGGACACAATGCTCCATTATCACCTTTCGGGGATTCTACGGTTTCACATATGGCAATGCAAATGTCAATGAGCGCTATGACTGCAAATTTTCCCTCAACGAATGATTTTGGAGCAGAAATGTATTCTCAAATGACCAGCGCTGCGATGTTCAGTCAACAACAACAACAGCATCAGGTTCAACAAATTCTCGGAACACAATCTCAATTGATGGACGAAATTAGTGACGGAGGAGCAACAAATGACAGCGACCGAAACAGTAGTCCATTCTATCAAGAAACATCAGACTATGATGAAGATTTTGTTCCTATGAGGTTAGTATTCATGATTTTATTTTGAAATTTTCAACAAGACCTGCTTCTTGAGATTTGACCAAATACTATTTATTTCAGCTCTCGTGGTCGTGGTAGAGGCGGCGGAAAGAAGAAACCTGGACGCGGTCAGTCCACTGGATCTCGTCGCCAAACTAACCCTGGACCGACAGGATTCTTTTCTGCAACTCATTTTCAAGCGATGGGTGATTTCCCGCAACCGCCACCGACCCGTGGAAAACGAGGCAAGCGAGGTAACGGTACAACAGCGCCTCGCGCTTCTGGAAAAGGACCCGGACGTGGAAGAGGTAGAGGACGTGGAAGCTCTGCACAGTTGTCGGCAGCACTCCAACAAATGCAATTCGCTTCAACAGCGCCCACTGGTTTCCCTATGTATTCGCCTGGAAACTCACAAATGATGCACATGAATATGAGCTCTGTTGGGCTCCAGATAATGACACCGAGCTCTATGTTACATGCAAATACAAACACAACCAACCCACCAACTGTTCCATCAGTTCTTCTCCCATCCAATATAGTTAATCAGTCGATTCCCACTACTTCTGCTCCTCCTGCTGTCCAGGATCCTGCCACGGAGCCAATTCGAGACGAATCACAAGATTTTAATCAAGAGAACATTGACGCTATTCGCGAAGTCGATGAAACATTTTTCGAAGATGAAGACTCGAGGCAGTCTGGAACGTCTAGAACCGACGAAATCGAATACACAAAAATACCAGTTATATGTCGTGCGAACGATGAGTTTCTCCAAAAGGTAGTTAATCTAGATGCATGTTTTTATGCTCTTCATATTCTTATTTCAGGCACCATTGTGTCTTGTTTGCGGATCGATTGGTAAAGGACCTGAAGCATCTATGGTTGCGTGTTCTAACTGCGCCCAAACTTACCATACTTATTGTATTTCTCTACAAAACAAGGTGGGTTTTTACATAAGGATTATAAAATTACAACATTTTTTTCAGAAACTGCAGTTGAGTTCTGCAGTGCTCAACAGAGGTTGGCGTTGCCTCGATTGTACAATCTGTGAAGCGTGTGGGAATGGGACGGACGAATCAAAAATGTTGCTCTGTGAGGAGTGTGATACCTCGTATCATATTTATTGTCTGAAGCCGCCATTGGAGAAAATTCCCGAAGGTGCGTGGAGATGTCAGTGGTGTTCACGATGTCGACGATGCAAGCATAAATCGTCTAGCAACGACCTGAATTCAAAAGGCCTGTGTAATTCGTGTGCGTCTCTTCAAGGATGTCCGCGATGCAGTAAAACTTACAAAGCGGGCGACAAGATTATTAAGTGTAGTCAATGTAGCAAGTAAGTTATTTTTTCTTGAATTGTTTTTGTAGTTATGTAACTTTTGAAGATGGCAACACGGAGCGTGCGAGAATCTCCACACAGACGAGCAATTGGAACAAGCTGCAATGAATCGAATGCGATGTACAGCCTGTCGTCCTAACCATACACAGATCAATGGATTTTCGGATACAGATACTATTGTAGTCGATAATGTTGCTTTGTCGAAAGACGCTCACGAAATATTGAAGTCCAAGTATAACCCTTCGGCTTTGAAAAGTCATATGCTGGAAGCTAGTTATCGCGACTCATTTGACCATTGTTAGTTTTTTGCTTACCAAAAATTTTATTCAAAATTACAATATTTCAGATGAAGATGATTTCTCCACTCTTGAAGATCTGTCAGAACCTGGAACATCACAACCTGCACTAATAGGTCAACGAGGCAGAGGTCGTGGCAATCCAAGTGGCCGTCGTGGAATGAATAGAATTGGAATCGGAGGATTCTATGCGAAACTTCCGCGTCATCGAATCCAAGCGCTATCAGAAGAAGCTGCCGCTGCAGCTCTTGCGGAAGAAGAAGATTCGAAAAAAACGAAACGTCCTCGAAAACCGAGAAAGTCCCAATTAGAGGACGCGTATCCTTCACAAATCCAAGAAGCATTTTTTGGGATCAAAGCTGTCGAAGGAAAGACTCTTTTTGATGTTGCCGTCGAAGAACCTGTGTTGCCGGAATTTGGAGCAGCGTATACAAGACCAAAGATAGTCAATAATCACTTTT
The DNA here is from genome assembly GCA_963966625.1 of Caenorhabditis zanzibari. NCBI lineage: Eukaryota > Metazoa > Nematoda > Chromadorea > Rhabditida > Rhabditidae > Caenorhabditis > Caenorhabditis zanzibari. The sequence goes on along the minus strand of OZ016470.1, from coordinate 9,617,285 downwards.
TATCCAGAGATGCTACTGACATGTTGAGGAATGACATAAATGAAAATGAGCTGTTGGAAGGGCTCGATATAAATATGGACGCTGATATTGATTTTGATTTCTCTTTACTCATGGAAGATGAAGCTGATTATAATGAAGAGCTGGAGGACAGTCTTCAAGGCGAAAACAGTGTTAAAGAGGAACTGCCTGAAGGGAGTTATGGTCCTACTAGTAAGTTGATATTCCTAAAATGAGAAATCCATTACATAAGTTCAGCATTCAATCTCGAGCAAAAGCCGCAAACATCAAATGGAATCAGCGGTTCATTCGGTCAACAAGCGGCTCCCATGCCGGGAATGAACCCAGCGATTTTTGCTCAACATGCACCAGGAGTACGCGCAGCTATTGCACGGAGTGGAAGTCAGTCGGATGCGCCTGACCGTTACCAATTTTCTGCACGATGGGAAGAAGATGAACCAGCTGGGTTGATGGCGACGACTGCTGCAGTTCTCTACTCAAATGAAAAACATCCTTATTTGAAACAACAGTTCCCGAATTGGACGGATCGCGTTAAACAAATTCAAAAACTTTGGCGTAATTTGAGCTCAGATGAGCGCCAAGAATATGTGAACCGAGCCCGCGATAACAGAACAAAGAGTGGTAGCAAGCCTCGTCCACGAAGATTGAATGTGAACAGCACCAACTCGGTGGATAGTCCTACAAGCCAATCGCCAGCTGTTGGTATGGCTGAATTCAAAGTTCCATTGCATCCCGGAATGCCGTCAACATCCTCATCCTTTGGAGCTCTTAATGAGCCTCAGCCAGTTAAGAAAGTCCATGTGACTAATCATCTCCCGCAAGAATTTTATCATCAATGGCAAGAGATGAAAAGAGTGAGAATTGATCGTGAAAGGCTGATTGCATCACTTGAAGAACAGTTGGGAAAAGCAAGAAAGCAGAGAAAGAATTTAGCTGCAAAGAAACGCCAGCTGCAGAAAACACAGCAAGCGGCTCCTGATAATGACGGCCGACCAGTTGATTTGAATGAAAATGACCAGCAGATTCTCCAACAGCTTAACGATCAAATCAAAGCGACTGCAGCGGAGATTGACAATTCACGCCGAGAACTAACTACGCGCAAAAATAATATGGAAGAATTCGAACAGCTTCATAAAATCCTTCGCAACGAAAGTGATGTCTCCCAATACGACATGGAGCAAACCATCGCCAGAGATAGTCAATATGCAGCTCAGATGGAGCATAGACTCGCGCAGCAGGCCCACGCTCAAGGGCTGGGGTTGGTTGCAGCACCGCAAATGGGTGGTCCTCAATCGTCTATTCATCTTCCTATGCTACACCAGCAGCAAATGATGCAGATGCAGGGACTAAGAGCTGGGCCTGGGCAATTCATGATGAGGCAACCTGGGGTACAACAAATGTCAATGCAGCAGCAGCAACAACATCAACAAGAAATGCATCGTAGGATGGTAAGTACATCATATATTTTCATTACGAAATTACATACATTTTTAGATGCAGCAAATGCGGCCCCGATCAGTCATGGGCAATGTGCGATTGGATGATATCACTGATCCTGTGTTGCGAGATGTATATTTATGTCTTGACGCGATGGTATCCGATGTTCATACAATGCTGGAGACACCCAAAGAGGCTCAACATGCACTCCGTGGACCACCACCACCACATATTATGCAACGATTAATGCCGCATAATGGTGGTCCTCCCGGTCCACGGCTTATCATGCCTGGTCACATTCCCCACGGACCGATTCCACAGCTTGGAGTGCCAATCAATCAACATCCACCACCATCCACTCCCCAGTCCGCACAGCCTTCACTACTACCTGAAGATGGACCAAAACCGAAGAAAAAACGAGCGACTCAGAAGAAAACGACATCTTCATACCCGGCTGGAGGAGAGTATGATGCTTGGATTGAGACGATGCGAACGCGGTTCCGCCTATGCCCCGAAATTCCAAAATCACAAAGAGAGCCTCAGTTGAATCGTCCTTCATGCGAGTTTGTGAAGCATGGAATGACAGATATGTCGCTTCTTCGACAACGGAAACCTTTGTTGGGAGAGTTTGGATCGATGACGGTGAAACGAGGAACACGATTATTTGGCAGCGACGACAGAACGGAAAAAGTAATTACCTTCAATGATGTAAACCTTTATCAAGTTGAACCGCCTATTCGCCTTGTTGCTCTTTATAACACACCCATACCCGATGATGACGACGATGTCATTCAAGATGAAATGGATGAGAAAATGTGCCTGAATCCCAATTCGGTTTTGAGCAGGCTGTTCAATAAGAAGCACACACCTCGTGAACACATTCGTTGTCTGGCAAGGTACATGGATGAGGAAAAACCGCCAGTGTGCCCGGAGGCAGCTATGTTTACCAGAAAGATACAGAGTGCCGAAGATGAGATTCTTGAGCTAGTTTTCAACACGAGTGATCTCAAAAAAGAGAGTACCGAGGACGAGAAGAATGAACTGTCCGCCAAGCGTCTGGAGGAAATCAAACAAATCCTCTCTATCAAACAAGAAATACCGTGGAAAATGGAAGACACTCCACCTGACTCTCCAATATGTTCATCTCCCGAGCCTGAAGCTTTGGAAGGTATTCGTCAGACAACGTCAACATCAAGAGCTCCATCAGCATCGGTTGAGAAGGAAATCAAGAGAGAAGACGGTGAAGATATGCCTGACAATGCTATATTCCGAGAAATTAAAAAAGAGATCGTTGATTCTTCCCAGCCATATGAATGCAAACACTGCCACAAAGTCATGGATAATGCAGTACCAGTGGTTCGTGTTACGATGTGTAAAATAGGAACATTATCTCTAGAAGCGACACCTGAAGAAAAAGACGAAATGGTATCATTCTGCTCGAAAAAGTGCTATTACGAAATGATGTCAACCGGTAGATCTGCCCTGACACACGAAGAGCTCGCGGAAGCTGAGAAACTGGTCTCGGAGGAAATTTACAATAAATTGAAGCAAAATCTGACGGATAGTATTGTGAAGGCTGTTAGTCAAGGGAAGAAACCAGCAACGTCCTCGTTTTCAAATGTCCCACTTCTTTCGAATGCCGATCTGTTGGTATCTCCGAGAGATGCGCGATACATGGTGGAGGAAGGAAAGAAAGATTGTGTCATAATTGTGCCAGTTTCCACACTTATCGGATCCATCGAATCGCAGAAAGAAGCTGATCTTCAACGCGTATTAGCTGGAGAAATCTGGAAAGCCTACACTTCTGATATTTACGACTCATTTGTCACTATTCATCAACAACATCAGGTACGGATATTTTTTCTTTTACTTTCATTGATAATGTTTTTTTCATTGCAGCAATGTATACTGGCACCGAAAATTGGCGTTCCTCATGCACCGTACGAATTGGACAAACGTATTTGCATTTTCTGTGGAGGTGTTGGAGATGGAGAAACATCAATGTGTGGTCGTTTGATTGCTCTAACAGAGTACTACTGGGTGCATATTAATTGCGCACTCTGGAGTTCCGAAGTTTTCGAACACGAAATGGGAGTGCTGTCGAATGTAGAACGAGCTGTGATTCGTGCAGCGCAAACAGCTTGTGATCACTGCAAACTACCAGGAGCCAGTGTGAAGTGTCACAAAATGAACTGTGGAACAAATTACCATGTCGCCTGTGCTCGGAACAATAACGGTTATTTTATTAGAGACAGGGTGAGTGCAGGTTGGCTTTGAATCGAATTTCATCTTAATTTTCAGTTGTTCATCTGCAAAGCACACGAAAGAGTTCAGCATCAAGTTTACCGACTCGACTGTCTCAGGAAGATTTTCATAAAACGCGATGAGAATACGATGCTGATGCGCTTGTTTGATTTATCAGATGGGCCGAATCTTTGTCTCAAACTCGGAGCGTTCACTTTCTACAAACTGGGATCTATCAATCCGACACAGTTGAAACGATTCCACAACAAGGACTTCATCTTCCCGAACAAATATCGCGTCACTCGATTCTTCTGGTCGCCCAGAAATGTACGCGAACGCATGTTGTTTGAGTGTACAATCGAAGATCGCAACAATCAACCCATATTTGTGGTGAAAAGTTTGGAAGACCCCTCAATCGCCTTTAGAGCTACATCTGCAACGAAAGCATGGTTGCCAATATTCGATAAAGTCAACAAGCTTCGAGAAATTCAACCAGGAGAAAGTCTAAGATTCTTCGGATCTCAAGTTTCTGGAGAGTCGCTATTTGGACTTACCGAGAACGCAATTACGAAAATCACGGAATCTTTGCCAGGCTTCGACTCGGTATTTACATATCAGCATAGACATCAGAATAGTCCTGTTCTCGAGTTGCCACTTGCTGAAAACCAGATGGGTTGCGCTCGTGCTGAGCCTCGGAGTCGAACGATTGGACAACACTTCAGAAACAAACCACAACCAATGGGTGGAACAAGTCATCATCATCATGGTGTCACGCAATCCCATTCAACTCCTGCTATTGCCACTTCTACTCAACTTGATACTCTACAGTCTCGACAGGCGTCCACCTCGGTGACTTCTGCGAACAGCGGACGTACTCGTGGTGTCAGATCCTACTATACAGAAGAAGCAGCTGCACGTGCTCGTGCTTTTGGAATCTCGCCCGACCTTGTTTCTCTCTCGCTCCGAATGGAAACGACTCAAACTGCACAGACGGCATTTTCTGCCTATCAGAAAATGCGAAGAGAGTGGAAAGAAAGAGTTTATCTTGCAAGATCTCGCATCGCTGGATTGGGGTTATACGCCAAAAATGATATTTCAATGGGCGAGTTTATCATTGAATACAAGGTAGGTATTGAGCACGACTCCTTCTGATATACAACAATTCAATTTCAGGGAGAAATCATTCGTTCTGAAGTTTGTGAAGTACGTGAAGTTCGCTACACTGTTCAGAATCGTGGAGTGTACATGTTCCGAATCGATGAAGAGTGGGTTATCGATGCAACAATGGCTGGTGGGCCTGCAAGATACATTAACCATTCTTGTGATCCAAATTGCTCCACCCAAATCTTGGACGCTGGATCAGGAGCACGGGAGAAGAAGATCATAATCACGGCAAACAGACCGATCAGCTCAAATGAAGAGGTAAGTCAGAAAAAAAAAACAGCTGAAAATCCCTCGTAATAATGTTCTCGGAATATTCATCGTCTATTTTTGTTTTCCCTCTTTGCTCGTATCTTGTCGATGACCCACAGGATACTCACTAATAAAACACGCGCAGTGAGAAAAGCAAAACTAATTTCGTCTCGAGAAGAGTAGACCCTATCCTCTAAATGGCATTTTTATAGCCTAGTGAGAGTAGAAAAACACTTGAAAAATGATTAAATACGGTTGAATATATGAATATTCTGTTTTTCAGCTCACATACGATTACCAATTCGAACTGGAAGGCACGACTGACAAGATTCCATGTCTTTGTGGAGCTCCGAATTGTGTCAAATGGATGAATTGATTTTTTAGGCTTATTCATTTCACTTCTTTTTAGTACATTTTTCCAAGTTTGAACCTTTTGCCGCTGGTCGGATAATTTAGTTTCCAATTCTTGGATTTTTCCTCCATATGTTTTCTTGTTGTAATAATGTGTCACACTTACTTTTAAGTTTCCCCAAAATGTTATTTCAATGGTCTCACTTGTTAATTCTGTCGAATGCAGTAGATTTTCTACAATGTAAATGTTTTCGAGTTTGTCTGTATAAACGTCCCAATTAATTATTGCTGATTTTTTTTAAAACCTGCTCAATAAAATCTTTAAACATGTAAACAGCTTTTCGAGAACTGAGGGAACATTTCAAGAACACATTTATTCACAAAAAATTGATACTATTCATTTTTCTTTGCCCGTTTCTTCTCGGCCTTCTTTTCTTTTGCTGCTTTCTTTTTCGCATCCTCTTCTCCCAAGGAATCCCAGTAAGCAGAAGCCATCCATCCGATTGCTGGTGCAATCTAAAAACTTTCGCGGTTCGAGAATTCCCAAAAATGAACAGATTCTTACCCAATAAACCAACATAAAATTGTCAAACGACAGTCCTCTGCATCCGTAGAAAAGCGTTGAGGCTACTAATGGATCAAGAGCTTGGTCTCCGACGAATGTTACTGCTGAAAATAAGATTTCAGATAACTTTTTTTGAAATTTTTAGACAAACTTCCTGTGAAGACAGCAGCCATGAAAAGAGCAGGGAACACGAATCGAACTCGAGAATCACGAGATTCCGATGTGGCACGAGTCAGAACATGTCGAACGATGAATGTTCCGATGAGTTCGAATGCCAAATGATAATAAATTGGATACTGAAAACTATAATTTACGATTAAACTATGGTCTGAAAATTGCTCCTTCGCGAGATATCCTCAAAAAAAAACAGGTCAAAAATATCAACGTAGAGTGGTCGAATTGGACAAAATTTGAATTGAGAAAAAAGTTGGCTCCGCGACGTTTAGAGAGTGTGACGTTTCGCAAGTGTTACGTTTCGCAAGTGCGACGTTCCAAAAGCAAAACGTGGAAGTTGAGAAATATCGCACTTTCGAAACGTCACACATGCGGAACGTCACACTTTCGAAACGTCGCGGAGCCGAAAAGTTAGACAATGAGCTTACCGGATGGTTGAATCCACACGATTCCATCATTGTCAAAATACTCGAATGAGCGTTGGTGGTACTGTAAGCACGGAGCCAAATGATTCGGGCGAAACTGAATGCCAAGTAGCCAGCTGAGAATTGAGCAAGAAGAGTTTGAACAAGCTCTGATAATCTGAATTATTGAATAATTAAATAAACAACAGAAGATCCAATAAGAAAACCTCAATCTTCCAAACAAATACTGCTCAATTGGTTGCAATGGACTACAAAAGGCTGTTCGGTTGCAGAGAGCAAAAACAAGACCCATACTGAAGAGAGTGAATGCGAATGCTTGACGACCGAGATGGATATCGATGACGGCTAGAAATGTAAAAATAAGAGGAGTTTTTCAAAAATTAAACGAACCATTTTCATAAATCGTAGTGGTCACTTGGAGAGTTCCCAGAAATTCGATAATAAACCTATGAACACTTCCTTTTTTATCGAATAACCGATCCGCCAAATGACGAGCTCCTTCGCATACAACGATTACTGTGATGTAGTAGATGAAGGCGTCCAGAAGGGGACCCGGTACCTCCATTCTGAAAAATTCAAAAAATTTACAAAATAAGAACTCAGGCTAAAGACAAAAAAGAAATAACATGAACGTTATTGTCATCATTATCATGAAAACCTAATGATAAAGTGATGGTGTCTCGATGAACCAAAGTGAAAAGATAAAAATCAGAGAGAAGACGAATAGAGAAATGAGAGAAGAGAGAGTGTGAAGATTGGAGAGACGCAGACATCTGGAACAACATTTGAATGTTGCAACACCACAAGGTTGATGGAGCAGAATAAGAGCAGGTGTGAAGGGTGAAGGAAAGAGAAAATGGAGGGGAGGAAACAAGTGAAAAGATGAAAAGTCTAGACTTCTAGAAAATGGAATTGAAGACGATTCGCGTCTATTGGAAATCTGAAAATTACTTTTTTCTTTGAGAACAGAAGATATTGACAAAAATCTTTGCCTTTGGGAAGGGTTCAATACAGTAGTTGTGTCCAAATCCGGCCCGGGTAGGAAATTTCCGAAAAATCCAATTTTCCATGAAAAAGTTTCTAAATTGCATGAAAAATTATGAGAGTACTAAAAGTATGAATTAGAGTTCCGAATCGAATATAGTCATTTTTGATAAAGTGATAAAATGACGAAAATGACATTCAAAATTATCATTTCTTCCTGGAATGACGAAACGTGACAATCAAATATAGTCATTTTAGTCAAAACGTGACGAAAAAAAATGAAATGCTTAGTTACTTTTGACGAAAATGACTAATAGATCCTGCCTCATTTGCCACGCGGCTTTCCGTTTCCATGCCACGAAAATTTCCATGGCTAGGTTTTTTATCTTATTGTGGCCACGTTTAATGACGAAAATAACGAAAATGACGAAAATGACGAAAACGACGGAAATTATAGTCAGTTTTATCTCAAATGATATCTTTTGACGAAAAATGATAGTCGACGAAATCGATTTAGTCATTTTTTCGATAATTCCAACTGTCGAAAATTTTGACCAACCGACTACGTCGACCATAGTCATTTCTCGACGTGTGTTGATTTAGTTGTTCGACCACGTCAATTCGGAACTCTAGTATGAATCATTTCAAAAGTTATCAGAAAGTCAAAAAATCGGATTTTTTTTCAAAAATTGACCTTCGGAATAATTGGGTTTCAAAACCCGAGCGTGATTTGGACATGTACGATAATGAGGTTCCAACGTTATACTCAAAATAGTACCTATAATAAGCCAGTCATATTATTTTCAAAAAACAACAATTTTATTTTAAAAATGGTCCTTTCAAACTTATCTCTATCTCTTTACAAGCTTTTCAACGCTTTTACTTTACAACATTCCAAACGTTTTTTAGTTTCAAGTGAAGATGAGAAAATCAGAACAACAAATCATGAGTTATTTGTTTTTATTTTCTTCCACAACCACTCAAGTTTTGTTTCTTCAGTGATCGTGGTCTTCTAAACTCAAAAACGGTATTCTATTGAAAAATGACAAGTTTCAGAATGCGAAAAGAGAAGAGAAATAGAGAAGGAAACAGAGATTGTTTGTCTCTCCAAAAGTGCCATTTTCCTCTATTTGGTTCTGTATTTGTTTTGGGAGGTCACACTACACACTACAAACAAATCATTTAAGTGATAACGATAGGAATTGGGATAGGAGAAGGCTGGTTGAAAGTTGAAGGATCTGAAATGAAAGTGAAATTGAAAATGATCTTTGACCTGGAAAAAAAGAAGAGAAAAGTCACATCGGATCACAAAAAAATAGAGAATGTACATGAAAATTCCTAGTTTTCGAATTGACCAATTTGATTCGATTAGCACTGGGAGAACGAAAATATGAAGGGCGTGGTTAAAAAAAAAGTAACTTCTCATCAATGGAAACGGGAACGGAAATGGTGAAAAATCATTAATTAATAGCGCAATTTCTGTGAACAGAATCAGGTCAGAACGGGGAGAAATGAAAGATTTTTTCGGTTAATTAATTTGGGACAGAAGTCGGCAAAAAAATATTGAAAAGAAGGTCAAAAGATGATGATTTGATACTTTTTGATGATTGTGAAAGAAAGAGAATCAAGATTTGTTTTGTTCGAGTGAACCTGTAATTTTAAAAATGTTTTTCAGAATAGTTCGTTTTTGTGACTGAAAAAGTATTCTGTAGAAGTTTGAAAAAGTTCTTGTAAGTTTCTGAAATTCAGGATTCTTAAGCCGGACCGGAGGAAAAAAAAGTCTTGACCCGGGCCCAAAAATTTTCGGTTCGAATTTCTAATTCCCAGTTTCAGTCACTATTTCTCGTATAAAAGTTCGAAAGATTTCTATGACATTTTTTTTGAAGCTTCGCTAATTCACCTTTAAAATTTCGATAATTTTTTTGTTTCGATAATTTTTCAAAAACGGGTCGGGCCGAGAAAATTTTTTTGAGCCTGGTCCAGTCCGACTCGTCAAAAGGTAACCCTGCTAAAATTTGGCTACCTGATTTTCAGTTATCCTTAACTTTCCATTTTTTGAAAATCCCTCAAAACTGAAACCCAATCAAGAATAGAAACATTTCATACTTTCAGAAGAATCATTCCTCATGCTACGTCATTTTTCAGAATCTCGACGTCACCACCCTCATCTTCTTCTGAAACATGGCGTATTTCAAAACTCTTGTTTTCTTCCCAGACCCATTTCTCTTTTTCCCGTTTTCCATGTCTCTCTTTCATATTTTCAGCATGTTCCCCCGAATCGTTTTATCACCTCATAAACGGCGTTTTTATGGTGTTGTCTGACTTTTGGGTGGAAAATACCAAAAAAATGCTTGGTGGTTCTCTGAAATAATCATAGAGAATTCGATACCCGAATAACCTCCACTTTGGCCACCCACAAATGGAAGAAGACTCAAAACACGAAATGGAACGGGGGTGCGGAGAATATTAAAATTCAGATGAAGAAAACATTCTGAAAACGATATGACGTGGATTTATTTGAAAGCAAATAGATGAATGAAAAAGTTCAGAAATCAAAACCTGTCACTCTGAATCTCCCTTTTCTCTTCTGGTATTCCAATTGCTCTCGATTCGTTTTCCGAAACTCGTCATAATCTTCATAAACTACCCAAGAGAAAATAATTTATTCTCAATTATTGTCTGACACTGATTTACGATGACGGATTGCTTTTTATTGTAGTCGCTGAACTCATATGACATTGCTATCAGTTTCTGACAAATTGAAAATATCCGAAATTCGTCTTGAGGTCAGAATATCGAGTGGAATCGTGACGAAAATTGGATACAAAATATGGAGAGGAAAGAACGTTTGATATGTGTTTTGATCTGAAAGTTCTGGGTCGGAGCACATTTGGGAGCACAATTTGATCTGAAATGAGCTATAATAAACCCAAATGAAAGGCTTCATTTCGAAACAATTTAGTCAGAAAGTGATGAAATGGAAGCCATAGAAACTGTGTCACCGGATTCATGATTCCTTTCTGGTCTGGGGGACTTTTTAAAGAAGTTCTTCGGATTTTTTGGGATTCTATAAGTTTCTTTTTCAGTTCCTCTTCGGATTTGGTTTTGAGTTGGAGTTGTTTGAAAAAATTTAAATTTTAAGAATCTGAAAATCATAGAATTTCAGAAACTCAGATTTGTAGAAATCATTTTTTTTAATTATTCAAATCTCGCCAGAATTCGGAAAATTGAGAATCTGGTTATTTAAAGTTTTTTTTTTCAATCTCGAAAATTTGAACTCTCAATTTCTTTCATGATACATTTTTGGAAAAATTTTCTAAATTTTACTGTAGATTCAAAGTATGTATCGAAACGAAAAAAAAATTCACTACTCGAACTTATTGTCTCGAAACCCCCAATTTCCCACGTTCAGTTTACTTTCAGAATCTTTCACTGCCAAACAGACTTTCAATTTCCCTTCTCTTTCTATAAATAGAAGCTGAAACTAAATGAACAACATAAACAAAAATCATTCAGGTCCCCATTGCCTCCAATATGAGATGTTCCTCCAAAGTGTCTCTCCCAAAACTTTCCACTTTGTTAGTTCCGTTAATTGATTCTCTCTTTCTCTCTCTCTTCAGAAGTCAATTGTATCAGGTAAAACATATTGTGCCGGTTTCGTTTGAAATACGAGACGATGATGATTCGTGTTGTGCCTGTTATTAGTACCGTAATCCTACACCATTTTCAAGTGACATAATTATAGGAGGGCAATTATGAAGACTCTAGTTTTTAGTGGAGTGAGGGAAAATGGGAGGATCCAATGGAAACAGAGAGTGGGTGGTACTGTGGATTACTGTAGATTATTATTTTTTCTAAATTTTGAGCTCTTGTTTATACCATTGTATTCAATTAGAGTATAGGCGAGAGTAGTCTGAAAGTTTGAATTTCAATATGATATCATGATCGTTTTGAAATTATATGTTTGCATATCTAGTTTCAAATTAAGAAATAGTCAACTCCTCCAACTTTTTGGACCCCATTAACCGATTTTCCGGAAGAGTTCAATAAAATCCATCTGGAATATTCAACAGCACACATCAGGAATATCCTATTTCCAGCACAGAACACACAAACTTTTAAATTTAAAGTATCCGATTCTCCAACTCAAGTTCGTCACCAGGTCAAACATTGTTCTCCTCTCCATTCTCTACGTCTCCATTCCATCAAAACTTCTCCAAGAGCTCGAACCCCTGAAATAATGGGGCGGAGTCTGGAGCATTTCGGAAGGGGCGACTCCGCCCCCGTTTGTGTGTGTCCGCCCGCGAGAGCCTTCCTCTTGCTCTCGAAACCCGCTTCACTCATTTTTTGGAAGAAGAAGAAGAAGGTCTCTTCTTTTCTCCTTTTTCCAACACTCACATCACTTCTTGGCACCTCGTCATGCAGTTCTCCACACTTTTCCGATTCGCCTTCCTTGCCGTTCTCGCCATCGCAGCATTGGCAGGTATGTCTAATTAGGAGTAGAAATAACGGGGTCAGATGAGAATTCGGGGGATTAGGCTTAGGCGGCTTAAAGCTACGGGTGGTCCGAATCCTGGGAGTTCCAAATTTTCCCATGCTCTAGAGGATTATATTTACGACAAGAATTAAGATATGTGTCTCTTACTAGGGAACGGTGCAAACTTGACTTGGAGTTATGAGTCGAGACCTATATAACTGAAAGTCTGATAAAAAGTTAGGCACACATTTGTATTTATTGAGGACCTGAATAGGGGTCCTGAATATCGAGGTCCTCAACTTAGGGGTCAGGGGACCTGGTTCAGGGTCCTGAATATCAAACTGGGAAGTTGTACTCGATGACCTGGATGGCCCAAATGGTCTAAGGGACTAAACGTTAGGCGTGGAGTTGTCTGAAATCCTTGAGATTTCGAAAAATAGTGATACTATAGCCTACTAGAACTTCAAAATTTGAATACGAGATTTCGGGAACTTGTGCGGATTTCCAAACTGAGCCCTACCTAGATCCAGATCCTTCTATCTGCAGACCATTTGGCTCAAGTTTTGGAGCTCTATGAACATGTGGAGTCTTCAACTCTAAATTTCAAATATCTCCACTTTACGAATCCCTACAATCCTTCTCTTTTCCCTTCTTTCTACCAACACTACAATCAGCGAAAATTTAAATTTAGTATAGTGACAAATATTTTCAACCCCACTCATCTGATCAACTAAGGGCAGTGATATATACGAAACATTTCAAAAAGTGACATAATTTCTTCCACTTATTTGCTCTTTTAACCCTGTAATTTCAAATCAAAAAATAATGTTGTTGAAATTTTCGAGTTAATAACACTTTTTAAACTTTCTGATCTGATCAAAATGTTGAAATACTTTTTGTCCTTTTTCTAGATCATTCACTATTCCAAATGACATCATCCAACCCTTTCCACAGTAATCCCAAAACGCCAGTTTTGATCCATAACTCCTCCATCTTGTCTTTCTAATTCCTTGTTCCCATTTGTCATTCAAAACGTCCCTTCTAAAAAGAAAGGAAGAATCGTAGTGAAATTTTTAGAATTTTTTCAAACTCTGGTGAGTAAACTTCTTCACGGATCAATGGAGTCATAGGGGAGGGAGGAAAACGGAAATAAGAAATCATGAGAGGGTGTTTCAAAAAAAAAGGTTGAATTGGGGTGGGAAAAAGTTTCAAATTTGCACGACTTCAGGGTTACTGTAGTTCTAATACTGGGAATTGGATTTTGCCCCAAAAGGGGTGAGACAGCTCGCAAAATGGGGCCAGATGAGCCCACCTGAAGTAGATTTTGGCAAAATTTGAACAAAATTTTTTTTGAGGTGTTCTACCACCTTTAACACACTTTAAAATAAGTTCCAATTCATCGGATTGTAATTGTTGAGCTTCCAAGAATTCGCTTCTATCTCCAGAAAATTTCCTTTCGATCCGAGCATTTTTCATTTGAATTGGCTCAACAGAAACCTCAAAAAGATATGTTTTCCAAACATCTCAGTTTTCTCGAATTCTGCAAAACTTGATCATTGTCATTGTGCTCAGGAATTAGCAGGAATAGTTCCTGTTTTCATTTTAATGTACTCGGGATTAAGTTTCGAAACTTCAAACTTCCATTGTAGAAATTTCAAAGGACATAAATCAAAACTCTGACATGAGAGATTAAACTTTCTATTCTAATTTCGAATCATGACAAATTCCAAGTTAAATTTCCTCAAAATCTCCCCCCAAAACTTTACAATGAGAATGCGTCACTTCCCCCTAAACAAGGTCTTCTATTTTGTTTTGATATCTTCTCCCTTTCCTCCCACAGAAAAATTTTCCATCGATTTTCAGTCGTTTCCAGACAGCATTTCTCTGCTCACTTTAGACAAGATTTTATAGTTTTTCGAGGGGGTTGTGGTCCCAAAAGGAGCGATAGAAGCAACCAATTCGTGACGATTAGTTTCGAAAGTTTTGGAAAAAGAAAGCCCAATGAGCAACACATGGGTTCCACGAGTTTCAATTCTCATGCATTGCAATTTAATTTTCAGTTTAGGACTTTAGGAGAGAATGGAATTGTACATTTGAGATGAGGGGACTGTTTTTTTTCACTGATAGAATTGGAAAAGCTTTCTGGGGGTCTAAACTTAAAACTTAAGTTAAAGTCCAAATTTGATGAACCAAATGATCTCATCCATATGACTTTTGAAGATACCAAATCTCAGAGAACCCACTCATCAATTTTTCATAAACAAACTCAAAAATCTCCGCCCGCATTTTTATAAAAAAGTCATATGAAAACAACTATAAATAATCTTGAAGAGAATTCTCTCATTGAGTAATCCCACATATTTTTGAAAAAGAAAAGAAAGAACAAAAGAATAAATTAGCACTTTTTCGACTTGTTTGGCGGCGGGAATCATGAATTTCAAATTTTGAGTTCTAGTTTCAACAAAAAAGTGACGATGCTCTCTTCAAGAACATCGAAGAGAGGGTCAAGTAATTAAATATTGAAGAAGAATACCTGGAATAGGATTCAATTACAAAAAAGAGTACAAAAAATTTGAAGTTTTCACATGAGTTTCTCGAATTATTCATAGGCCAAATGATACGTGTGCAAACGCATCGGAAGTGGGTTTCGAGTAGAATTTCAAATTTCAAAGACGTCATTTTTGAAAAGTTTCAGATTACGATGATTCGGTTGGCACGATTCCAGTTGCTGTCGATCTGGATTACTTCTCCAACTGTAAGTCCTTTTTTTGAACTTTTTGAACAAAAAAAAACTTTAGGTTATTTGATAGTTTTAGAGTTTCAAACAAAAAGAAACTCGAGAAGTTTCTGAACTTTTGAATTCGTTTCAGACGTGAAGAAGGGCGGACCACAAGGACCACTACGCTTCGGAAAACGTCGTGGACCATCTGGACCTCTTCGTTTCGGAAAACGATCATTCCATGCTGCTCCAGCTCCAGAAGACGTTGTGTCGTTCTATCAGTGAACCAAAAAAAGGGAAATTTAGGGAGAAGAGTGAAGAAAAAACAACACATGAATTACTTTTCCTTTTTTTCCAACACCTGTTAATAAAAAATCAAAAAGACTTCAGAACAATAATATATTTTTGAACAACTCTAATTTTCTCCAGACTCCGCCCCCTTTTTCCCTTCCTTCCCCCCAAATTCTCGACTGTGCTGCTCGTGTTTCTATGAAATAAATAAGATGATTGGTTAATATTTTCTGGTTTCTGTTTTTGGGGGTTTTTGTTATTAGGGTCTGGGGTTACTGGGATTTGAATTGTGATATTAGAAGTCCTGCGGGGAGTCATGGAAACGTGGGGGAGAATTTGAAATTCAGATGACTGTTTGAATTGAAATGCACATATTATTAGAGAGGTGGATTGCATATTTCTTTGAGCAACATTGTAGTTGAAAAAATTGAGTCTAGGTTCGGAATTTTCGACTGGATTAGTTCAAGAGAGGTTGGGTATGAATAGGAACGATTTCTATACATAACAAAGTGAAGTAGACATGTTGGAATTGATAAAACATGACTTTAAAATATAAGAAACAGAAAAATTTGGAAGTTTTGGCTCAAAAAATGTTTCTCCAAAAGTAGAGGACGTGGTTATCCATCAAATTCTGAGTTTAAAACCAAAAACTGGATCTTCAGAAAGTGACTGTGAGGGTCCTTAAAAGACCTGACTATTACTGTTAGCTACAAATTCGAGGGATATCTCGAGTTACGTGAACGTTTTGCCATTTTTCATTCCAGATTTCGTGTTTTTGAGGTCGATATAGTCAGAAACATAAAATGAGCAATAAAATCTTATAGAGAGCATTAAAACAGTAGTATTCAGATTCTAAATGGTTCAGCTTAAACTTTATCAACAGAAGTCTGATTCTTATGGACGATAGAGGTTTTGAGAAAAAACGCAGTAGTTTGAAAAAAGCCTTTCGAGGGGTATGTTTGGAATCTATAAAATCCGATATTCGATATAATACATCGATGGTGATTTTTTGTTATTCAAACAAAAAATACTACAACTTTACTTCATTCTGAGCATTTGTGCTAAACGCGACGTTTTCTTTGTGGTTTTTTGTATGTTCATAACGAAAATTTAAAATTTTGAAATTTGAACCTTCCTTTATTTTGAAACTGAATTCAAAGTCTCTCAATCGAAAATTAAAAACATTACTAATAAGATATTCTAAATGGTTGAGCTCAAAATTGATGAAACTGAAGAAGAAATTATTGCTTCTAACTTTCGAACGCATTCAATTTTTTAACCCAACTCTGCTCGAAACAGTTTCCTATTTCAGACGAGATTTGTTGAGAACTCCATTATTTTTCTATCTCCAAAAATCTCATGCATCTAATTCTTTCCCTTCAAGTGCATTAAGATCCCATCATGTCTTTCTCTCGCACATCAGTAGATCCTCAGAGTGCACTTGTGTTGTTTCTTGATGTTGTTACTATTTCTGTGTTTGTATTCCCGATGTATTCTCAATTAAATACAAAACGGAATGGATGGAAAAGAAAAGAGATGAATGGAGTAAGAAAAGGGAGTGTTTCCTCCTCTTTCCATCTACTTCACACCTTTCTATCGAACTGTACAAACATTGAAAAGAGAGAGACTTGCCGACGACAAATGTTTCCGTTCTTAATTGAGTACCGTAACCTTCTTTCTCTCTCTTCCAATGGATTCTCATTGGCACGTAGTTTTCGAGTGATTTGATTGGAACAAATCGCTGATTTCACAGATTAATGGGTTGGATTCGATGAAGTTGGAATAATCCTTTCTAATGACCTTGAAATTTGATATTTGTGCTTTCCTGAACGCCCAAAATTTCAGTCATTTTCTCAATGTAGCGCGGTGAAACTTTGAAAATATCGCTCATAGCCAAAATCAAGCGTTTGATTACACTGCTATTAATCCGACAACATCTTCAAATTTCAATTTTTGTAGACAAGTATTTTGAGTTCCAGAAAATCCGCACATGTGGCTTTCCAGATACATAGTTTCAATTTTGTAGTTTTCCAGCCATTACCAACTCGAACTCCCATAAACTTTGAAATTCAAATTCTCTATTCTTCAATCTTCCATCTCCTTCCATTTCCAACGTCTTCTTCCCAGATATAAATCAGGTCGGGTAGTAGTCGTTGCCGGTAGTTTCTTCCTTCCTTTTCTCTCCTAATGAATGAGTTAATCAACCGTGAAATAAAATTGCGAAAACGACGAAAAGGTGCTGATGAAGGATGGCCCAAGGACATTGCTTGCGAAATCCCCCCAAAACAGTTATTGATTATCAAAAAACACTTTTTATTTTTTTCGTCTTGTCGTTCTCAGATATAAAAGAGGAAGAATGGATCGTAAAATGAACCGTTTTTATAGAGACAGTGAAGACTGACACCTGAACATTTCATTCAAATTTGGAAAATTGGACTTTGGTATTGCAATGGAAGAAATCTAAATATTTTGGGGATTAGAATATATACAACTCCAAACTTTCTGACTTTTACTATCTGGATTTTGGAGGATTGCAGTAGTTGGATTAGAGGAAATTGGGAAATTTTCTATATCAAATTTTTAGATTCTGAAGTACACCCTTGAAATAGCATAGATTTAGGTATTAAGGGAACTTTGAACCAAAAATATCACTTATCAAGAATCTTCAATAGAAGTTCGTGAAACTTGGAGTTTTAAACCGACGAGAATACATATTGAGATAAGAACAACGATACTCGAAAAGTTGTTCAGTCAAATTTCCATTCTGCTGAAAGATCCGAAATCGGAGGATACAGTAAAAAGCATGTTATCTCGATGTCAGTTCAAAAAATTGAGTTTTCATCAAGTTTTTCTGAACAATGTATCATCTTTTTACTGGTCTTGGTTCACCAGAAGGTTATAAATACATAGCTTACTGAGAAACTGTGAAAGTTATTAAAGTTGTTACTGAAGAGAAGAATGGATCGTAAAATGAACCGTTTTTATAGAGACTGTGAAAAGTGACACCTGAACATTTACTTCAAATCTGGAAAATTGGACTTTTGTTTTTGGAATAGAAGCAATCCGAATATTTTTGGGGATTAGAATATATACAACTCCAAATTTTTTGACTTCTACTATCTGGATTTTGAAGGTTTGTATTCTAATCAAAAGTTTAGAAATTCAAATAAACTCTTGGAAGACTTTGTAAGAGAACTTTGATCCCAAAACAATCACTTTATATTTATTTTGAAATTAAGAATCTTCAATAGAAGTGCATGAAACTTGGAGTTTTAAGCCGACGAGAATATTGAGATAGGAACAACTCAAAAAGCAAAAGTTCCATTCGGACGTCTTTTGAAAGCGCTGGGAGCAGTAGAAACAATACAAAGAAAGTTATCTCGGTGTCAGTTAAAAGATGCAAGTTTTGGCTATCTAAATTATTTCAGATTTGAGTTTTCATCGAGTTTTTTCAACAAAATTTTATCTTATCTGACCTGGGCTCAGTAATGCTTACCGAGAAACTGTGATAACTTATAATTCCAAGATCCGAAACGATGAGGTTCTCACAGGACCATGGTCCGGACCAGCCTATTTCCAAGTGCTCCAAACTTTCAAATTTCAGAAATAAGAAAGTTTTAAACACTATTTTTGGCATCTATTTTCTCTTTTGTCCATTTGCGAATCGTTGTCAACTTCAAATCCTCTTTTGTACTTTTTCTTACCAAAACTATTCTCTCTTCGCTTTTTTCGTTTCTGTTCTAGAGCTATTCATCTTCTCTTTCCTTGTAACTGATGAATATCTTATCTAAATCTTCTCTGATGTGTCAAACAAAAACAAAAGATAATGGGCGAGAACCAAAAAAAAGAGATTCGGATCATCTGAAGAGAGCGACTCCATGACAGTACACGAGAAACAGAGGCGAACTGTCAATAGACGGCTCTCTTCAGCTTCACGTCTTCATACTTACCAACAGAATATTCAGATGAATAATTGAATATATATAGACGTGTGAGAATTGTAAAAGAAAGAAAAGAAATGTTTTCTCGGGAAGGTAAGACCCTCGAATGAAGGACACGACAGGCGGGGAGAGGCGGCCGGTGGGTGGGTTGCCCCCGACTGCAAAAAAAGTGGGCGGGGCTTGGGAATGGAAGTGGGCGGAGCTTCAAAGTTAACAAGCGTGACGATATGACTACTGAATGGGATTACGGTGAGGATTCAAGGGAGAAGAAGCTCGGGGAAACTGGATTCTGGAAGCATTGGAAGCATACTTCCGTGGTGAACTCTAAATACTGTAATCGAGTTTTCCATCTAACGGAAGTGACTTTTTTCGTCCTCTTCCAACCTATTCCAAGTAATCTTCCGAAGAAATCAACATTCAAAAAAAGGATAATGAGAACTCAACCGAAATTAGGAATCGGTATTTTCTAGTGTCCTTCCAAACATTCTCTCAGGCCGCCACTCCCATCGATCACAGTTTTCGATAAGTTTTGATTGACGAGTACATCCACGTTGAAGAGAAAAAGAAAATAATATAAAGAAGAAGGAAGAAGAGAAGATTAAAAGGACCGATTAGAAAAAAGAAGAAGATGGAGAGATGGAGAGAGAGAGAGGTAGATGGGTTGGACATGATTACGAATAAGGGTGTTCGAAATTTGAATTTTGAAAATTTTAGGTTTTTTGAACTAAATTTTTTTTTACAGTTAACTGTTATTATTATCGGTGTGTCGCGTCTGGAACCCTCGAGAGCAACGACACTCCGCTAAAATTCTGCTCCGGGACATTTCGAAATTAAGACAATTCGAATGTGTGAAATAGCGTTTTTGCCTGATATTTGAAACTTTTCATAATTTTTTTTTGTGTTCATGATTTATTATCCACGAAACAATGTCTGATTATGTTGAAACGACGCAAAAAAAATATTTGAAAAGTTCCAAATATCAGGCAAAACGCGATGTCACACTTTCGAAATGTCCGCTTTCGAAATTTCCACTTTCGAAATGTCACGGGGCCTAAAATTCAGCACTTTATTTTCCGAATGTGTTCTGAAATTTAGCGAAGTCTCATTTGGGAAGGGTTCAACCGATAATAGTGAAATCATTTTTTTCAAATTCGCAACAAAATTTAACAAGGAATTTGAAAGTTTCGATTTTGGATGCATTTCGAATTCAAAATTTGACATTTTCTAGCTCTCAACTCAATGAAAATCATTGATTAGCGGGTATAGATTCATGTTTAGATATAGAAAAACCCCTAGATTCCTAGATTCTCCCTCGAATCCCTAGATTTCATTAGATTTTCCAGAAACTGAAAGCTTCTAGGCCTATCTTCCACAAAATCAACGAGTAAAACCCACTAATATCAGCGCACTGTGGCTAATGAGGATTCAATAAATTATAGAATCATCTCTTCCCTCAAATCACTCACTATCTGGAACCATCGAAACAACATCTACCTCCGATAACCCCATTAAAAAGTGGTCCTCCACTTAAGACTGTACCCTTAATTCGAGAATCAAAAATCAAATCGTCTAGACTTCTTTTTCCCCGCACTTTTTTCCTTACTCACTGTTTCATGTTTCCTCTTTTTTTTGCACCTCGGATCTTCTTTTTCATCTCCTTGTATTTGACATTTTGTGTGCTTTTTGTATGTGTAAATGAAAACGGAAAAAGCAAAAAAGAGATCGATGAACGTCGAGAAGGGCCTCCGAATGGATGGAAGTGGAAGTGGTGGTGACAGAAAAAAAGAGAATCGAATTGAAAAGAGCGATGAATGAGTGCAGTGCACAGTGTACACATATAATACAAAAGGAAAAACGAGAGAAGAGGTATTTTGTTTAAAAGAGAAAAGGAGAATGAGAGAGAGTGTATATGTGGACTTTTTGAAATTCAAATTCAAAAGTTTGTGTCGAGTTGGATTGGGTGGAGTGGAGATGTACTTGTACCAATAGGTCAAGTTATTCCGTTTTTAGTCTGATTCTAATGGATTTCATTCGAGATGGATATGTCCAAGTATGCGAGAATTTGAAAACGAAAAATTGGATCGATTCCGGAGTTATAGTTTTCTTAATCTTAATAATAGCCAAAATATTCGCTTGCAGAGCCATGATCCTTCAGCGTTGAAAAAAGGTTTCATTTGAAAAAAATATGTAGTTGCAGAAAGTCTACAGTACCGCTCGAAAGTATATCAACTATTTGTTTTTTTGAGAAAAGTACGAACGTCAAATTTCAACACAACATGTTTGGCATAACCAAGCACATTTCGGCCAATTTTCATACTCATATCTAAAAAGTTGATATACTTTTGAGCGGTGCTGTAGGCTGCATTTCTAACCAATACATTTTTAAAGCTCTGGTTTTGAATTCTGAAAAATTTTTATGCAATTTCATTTGCCTTGAGGAATTGACATATTATTCGAATATCGCCTGATTCGTCATGCTTTATCTGTCGCGGCAGCAGAGTTTCTGCTCCACGACTTCCACTCAAGCAATCTAGAAACACTTCTAGAATGACGCAAAGTCATAAACAGTTATTCTTTCTGTAACGGATTCTCCGTGACCCTTTCTTATCTTGATCGCACTGACATCAACCTTGACCTCTGGTTCACCTCCACGTCATCGTCAGCCGCTATAAAAGAAGGGAGAATCGCCAGAAAGATGGATTTCCCAAGGAGTAGTCCCTCGGAGGCACTGGACGACTAGTCCCTCGGAGTTGATGGATGCCAAAGAAGGTTCAAGCCGATTCGAACCAAGGAGATGTCTACAGATTTGTCAACCTGCACCATCCTGCCGACGCCGCCCGGATGCGATCGGATCTCTACTGCGGATGACCGTGCCTCCAAACCGACAATCATCTCTCCGCCTCTGTCAATCAATTGCCTCCTGCCCATCCAACAACCGTCTGAGGAAGTCCCCAAGTGTGTATAACGCCGTCAACTCATGGTATCCGTCAAGAAGAACCAATTGAGGAACTCCCGTTACTGAACTAATAAACTGTGCTAAACCCCTATCCTTGTATCTATCTCGACACTGGGTACACCAGCCCATTAAGGTGTCTTGACATTATCATCTTCTGATTCATTCAAATCTACATCATCTCCTCCTCCCATCCAACATTCGAGAAGAAATCGTCGGGAAAAAGGAGTCGGTCACGGTGTGAAGACCTTGGTTATATCGCCTAATTGCCACATTTATAGTCGGTTTCTTGCCATCTCTTCGTTTTATGCACTATTCTGAATGGTAAAAGGACTGGTGGTGTCTGTTAATGGCTGTCCGCAATGAGAAAAAGGCGAGAATCTTGACTTAGATTGGAAGAAGACAGTGAAAAAGGGATAAAATGGAATGAGAAGAGAAATGGATATAACTGAACACATTCGAAACGATTGGGTCGTCTGAATTTAGTGAGTTTTCGGAAAAAGAACAAGGGTCGAAACTCATTTTAGAGATTTGTGAAGGGCAAGTCTTTAGAGGAGAAATACTAAAACAGGAGACGGACAATCGGCCAAGGACCTGAAGTAAGGAAATATCAATTTTACAGTAATGAAAAATATTTGAAAAAATATCTATCCAATCCAGGTTGCCTCACTGTTCCTAAAATTTTTCTAATTTTTCTTTTCAGTTCCAACCACTGAACTCCTCCAGACGGTTTTATAAAAAAACACAAGACTGGATTAGATTTTTCATAGATTTATTGGAAACAAATATTTACAGAGAAAAGAAACTCGTAACATTAGAATGAAGTCATTGCTGAACACCGAGATCTACAGATAAAAAAAATGAATAAATTAATCGACTTCTTCAACAGTTGGTCCTTGTGGATAATTGTTGGAATTGAATCCAGAATATGCAGATTGTCCTCCACATCCTCCAGAAGGTTGTTGTTGTTGTTGTCCAGATTGATGCATTTTTGAGAGAATTGATTGACAAATACTCTTCAATTCCTTATCCTTTGATTCAATTTCATCTTTTTCAGCCAATGAATTTGAATCCAACCAACGAAGAGTATCTTCAACAGCTTCTTTTGCACGAGATGCATCTTCCGATGCCAATTTTGATCCATAATCATCAAGAGCTTGTTTCACTTGGAATGCATATGCCTCCAATTGATTACGAGCCATCACACGTTGCCGTTGTTCTTCATCTTCCTTTTCGAATTGTTTTGCCTCATTCACCATTCGATCAATATCTGATTGTGACAATCGTCCCTTCTCATTCTTGATTGTGATTCGATTCACTTTTCCAGTTGATTTATCCTCAGCTGACACATTCAGAATTCCATTTGCATCGATATCAAAAGTGACTTCAATCTGTGGGACTCCACGTGGAGCTGGTGGAATTCCACTCAATTCGAATGTTCCAAGACGATGATTATCTCGAGTCATGGCACGTTCTCCTTCGTAGACTTGAATTGAAACTCCTGGTTGATTATCGGCATATGTTGTGAATGTTTTCGATGCCTTTGTTGGGATTCGAGTGTTTCGATCAATCAGATTAGTCATCACACCACCAGCTGTCTCGATTCCAAGACTCAATGGAGCAACATCAACGAGTAGAACATCTTTGATTGTTTGATCCTGGACTCCAGATAGTACGGCTGCTTGAACTGCAGCTCCAAATGCAACTGCCTCGTCTGGATTGATTGAGCAATTGAGTTCCTTTCCATTGAAAAAGTCCTTGAGCATCTTCTGAATCTTTGGAACACGAGTCGATCCTCCAACCAACACAACTTCATCAATCTTCGATTTGTCGAGTTTTGCATCTCGAAGAGCCTTCTCAACTGGTTCAAGAGTTTTCCGGAACAGATCAGCACACAGTTCTTCGAATCGAGCACGAGTTATCTTTGAACACAAATCGATTCCTTCGAAAAGAGAATCAACTTCAACGGTGGCTTCAGATGAACTTGAAAGTGTTCTCTTCGCTCGTTCACATGCAGTTCGAAGACGTCGGATGGCACGTGGATTTGGTGAAATGTCCTTTCCAGTCTTTCTCTTGAATTCGTTCATAAAGTGTTGAAGCATTCTTTGATCGAAATCCTCTCCTCCGAGATGAGTATCTCCAGCTGTTGATTTAACTTCGAAGATGGATCCTTCAGCAATTGAAAGGATTGAAACATCAAAAGTACCTCCTCCGAGATCAAAGATCAATACATTCTTCTCTTCACTGATCCCTTTATCCAATCCATAAGCAAGAGCAGCTGCAGTTGGTTCATTGATAATTCGAATGGCATTCAATCCAGCAATTGTAGCTGCATCTTTTGTCGCTTGTCTCTGACTATCATTGAAATATGCAGGTACAGTAATCACTGCATCCTTGACTGCATGTCCCAGATACGTTTCTGCTGTTTCCTTCATCTTCTGAAGTACCATTGCCGAGATTTCTTCCGGATTGAATTGTCTCTTCTCTCCTTTCATTTCAACTTCAATCACTGGTTTTCCTTGTTTTCCTTTCACTCCAAATGGCCAATGTTTGCAGTCTGATTGAACTGTTGTCTCATCAAAACGTCGTCCAATCAATCTCTTTGCATCGAATACTGTATTCTCTGGATTTCGAGCTGCTTGATCTTTTGCTGCATCTCCAACCAATCGTTCTGTATCAGTGAATGCAACATATGAAGGCGTTGTCTTGTTTCCTTCGGAATTCGCAAGAATCTCGACCTGAAAATAAGAAAATTAGAAATTAAAATCCAATTAAAAATAGAGACTTACCTTTCCATTCTGATAGACTCCAACACATGAATATGTTGTTCCGAGGTCGATTCCAATAGCTTTGCATGAAGACATTGTAGTTTGTAGTTTTAAGAGCAGTATAATTAAATTCTTCTGAGGGTGACATTCTTCGAAATCTGCTCGGCTTATATACAGTTTGGATCGACATCTTCTGGAATGTTCGAGAACCTTCTTGAACCACAAAGTCTTGTTCTTTGTCTGGTTTCTCTTGTTCTCCCATTGTCTTTTCTCTTTCTCTGCTGTGTTTGTTCGAGAACATTCTAGAACATTCTAAAAAGAGGAGGAGTAGAGAAAGAAAAGACTGAGGAAAACGTAGAGACGCAGACAAGAGGAGGAGGAGAAACATTGTTTAGTGAAGAGACGATAGAGAAACCACAGGGAAGGAGACCTCGCGAATATTCTGGAACATTCCAGAAGATGTTGATCCGAACAGTATATAAGCCGAGCAGATTCCGAAGAATGTCACCCTCAGAAGAATTTAATTCTACTGCTCTTAAAACTACAAACTACAATGTCTTCGTGCAAAGCTATTGGAATCGACCTCGGAACAACATATTCATGTGTTGGAGTCTATCAGAATGGAAAGGTAAGTCTCTATTTTTAATTGGATTTTAATTTCTAATTTTCTTATTTTCAGGTCGAGATTCTTGCGAATTCAGAAGGAAACAAGACAACGCCTTCATATGTTGCATTCACTGATACAGAACGATTGGTTGGAGATGCAGCAAAAGATCAAGCAGCTCGAAATCCAGAGAATACAGTATTCGATGCAAAGAGATTGATTGGACGACGTTTTGATGAGACAACAGTTCAATCAGACTGCAAACATTGGCCATTTGGAGTGAAAGGAAAACAAGGAAAACCAGTGATTGAAGTTGAAATGAAAGGAGAGAAGAGACAATTCAATCCGGAAGAAATCTCGGCAATGGTACTTCAGAAGATGAAGGAAACAGCAGAAACGTATCTGGGACATGCAGTCAAGGATGCAGTGATTACTGTACCTGCATATTTCAATGATAGTCAGAGACAAGCGACAAAAGATGCAGCTACAATTGCTGGATTGAATGCCATTCGAATTATCAATGAACCAACTGCAGCTGCTCTTGCTTATGGATTGGATAAAGGGATCAGTGAAGAGAAGAATGTATTGATCTTTGATCTCGGAGGAGGTACTTTTGATGTTTCAATCCTTTCAATTGCTGAAGGATCCATCTTCGAAGTTAAATCAACAGCTGGAGATACTCATCTCGGAGGAGAGGATTTCGATCAAAGAATGCTTCAACACTTTATGAACGAATTCAAGAGAAAGACTGGAAAGGACATTTCACCAAATCCACGTGCCATCCGACGTCTTCGAACTGCATGTGAACGAGCGAAGAGAACACTTTCAAGTTCATCTGAAGCCACCGTTGAAGTTGATTCTCTTTTCGAAGGAATCGATTTGTGTTCAAAGATAACTCGTGCTCGATTCGAAGAACTGTGTGCTGATCTGTTCCGGAAAACTCTTGAACCAGTTGAGAAGGCTCTTCGAGATGCAAAACTCGACAAATCGAAGATTGATGAAGTTGTGTTGGTTGGAGGATCGACTCGTGTTCCAAAGATTCAGAAGATGCTCAAGGACTTTTTCAATGGAAAGGAACTCAATTGCTCAATCAATCCAGACGAGGCAGTTGCATTTGGAGCTGCAGTTCAAGCAGCCGTACTATCTGGAGTCCAGGATCAAACAATCAAAGATGTTCTACTCGTTGATGTTGCTCCATTGAGTCTTGGAATCGAGACAGCTGGTGGTGTGATGACTAATCTGATTGATCGAAACACTCGAATCCCAACAAAGGCATCGAAAACATTCACAACATATGCCGATAATCAACCAGGAGTTTCAATTCAAGTCTACGAAGGAGAACGTGCCATGACTCGAGATAATCATCGTCTTGGAACATTCGAATTGAGTGGAATTCCACCAGCTCCACGTGGAGTCCCACAGATTGAAGTCACTTTTGATATCGATGCAAATGGAATTCTGAATGTGTCAGCTGAGGATAAATCAACTGGAAAAGTGAATCGAATCACAATCAAGAATGAGAAGGGACGATTGTCACAATCAGATATTGATCGAATGGTGAATGAGGCAAAACAATTCGAAAAGGAAGATGAAGAACAACGGCAACGTGTGATGGCTCGTAATCAATTGGAGGCATATGCATTCCAAGTGAAACAAGCTCTTGATGAATATGGATCAAAATTGGCATCGGAAGATGCATCTCGTGCAAAAGAAGCTGTTGAAGATACTCTTCGTTGGTTGGATTCAAATTCATTGGCTGAAAAAGATGAAATTGAATCAAAGGATAAGGAATTGAAGAGTATTTGTCAATCAATTCTCTCAAAAATGCATCAATCTGGACAACAACAACAACAACCTTCTGGAGGATGTGGAGGACAATCTGCATATTCTGGATTCAATTCCAACAATTATCCACAAGGACCAACTGTTGAAGAAGTCGATTAATTTATTCATTTTTTTTATCTGTAGATCTCGGTGTTCAGCAATGACTTCATTCTAATGTTACGAGTTTCTTTTCTCTGTAAATATTTGTTTCCAATAAATCTATGAAAAATCTAATCCAGTCTTGTGTTTTCACAAAGCCAGTAAAAAGACTTCGACTAGAACTAATGGTAGTAAATATTCCAAAAAAAGCAGGAGAAAAAAATCTTGCTGCGTGCTTTAGTATGAAGAAACCTGAGGAAATGTTCTATCGAGATTATATTTATTGCATTCAGACATTTGAGAAATTTTCCAATATGTACAGACATATAATTATATTAGGAAAAAACAACAATAAAAAAGTATGAAATAAACCAACAAAGAGACAAAATAAATAAAGAAGATCCCTGATTTCAAAGTTTTTGCATCGACTCCTAGCTTTCTGGAAGATTCCTCTCAATCGTAATCGTCCGGAATATTCAAGAAAGATCCAATTGTCGGGAAATGTACAGCACTCATTCCAGCAGTTCCTCCAGCTCCAGCTGCCGGTACTGCCCAATGTCCTCCCCATTGAAGTTGTCCATTCAACCAATCGACTCCAACGGATTCCGGATGATACCAATATTTATTTGCCGGATCTCTTGAGTGAGGATCGGCTGGATTCGGTTCCCAGAGACCGGGTTTTGTGAATGGAGATCTACTGCGAGGCGTATGGACAAGACCACGACTATCGGAGAGTCCATCGAATGCACGGAATGTGTCATCTCCTCCGCCTCGAGCTGCGAATGCGGCGTCGGATGGGAGAATTGGAATGTTTCCTTGGTGCGCTCTGAATACAAAATTTCGTTTTCAAATTGAGCCCTCTCCACTCACTTTGCTCTTCCACTTGACGCCTTCTTTTGTCCTGTTGACTCCACTGGATTCTCATCAACTATCGCGGTGGTAGCAGCAGAAGATGAAAAAGTTCTAGGCTTGATTTCTGGAAATATCTATACTAGGGCCTCATATATCTCTTATTTTTCATACTGCTGAAATCTGGCTCTTCCTGCTCTCCAATTTTATCCGCCGTTCGTTCCTCTCTAGTTTCTTTCTCTTCTTTTTCTCCTGTTGCAACCGCATGGACTATATTTTCAGTAAGTGTCTTTGGATCCGTTGCTGAAAAGAATTAGTTGTTTTTGAAATAGGACCAGGTTAGATGAAATGTTAGGAGTAGAGGAACAAGTTGTAAATTCTTTATTAGCACAAATATTAGGAAAGGACATTGTTATCACATGTTAATAAAGACAGTGTTATCCATAATACCCACCAACTGCAGCCCATTGTCTTGCAGTTTCATCTCTTTCCCGCTGTGGTTGAGTGACAGAAGCAAGAAGTCCATCTAGTCCACCTTGAGGTTCATTTCCTCCTTTCAGAGTTGCTGGAGAGCTCTTGATTCCGAGGGCTCCAGGACCGGAAGTGAGACCGTTTAGTTGTCTAAAAAGTAATTTTATTTTAGAAAGCAATTTTGGTACCAAGAGAGAAACGCCTCGGACTGAGCGGCTACGAATTCAAGTGTGAAAAACTTTTTTTCAGGATGGTGGGGTAAAGATATGGTCTACAAAAGAATGTTACTTATTGAAAAAGCTATCGATTAGTTAGAAAACCGTGAAATTCATCGAAAATTGACAGAGTTACGCCCTGTGTTGCCGAAAGCGGGAACTTTTCGGGAACACATGGCGTAACTCTGCTAATTTTTGATGAGATCTAACTTTTTCTTAACCAATCGATAGCTTTTTCAATTAGGAACATTTTGTCTGTGAACCGTATTCTTACCCGATCC
The DNA here is from genome assembly GCA_963966625.1 of Caenorhabditis zanzibari. Taxonomy (NCBI): domain Eukaryota; kingdom Metazoa; phylum Nematoda; class Chromadorea; order Rhabditida; family Rhabditidae; genus Caenorhabditis; species Caenorhabditis zanzibari. Next base: position 9,588,182 of record OZ016470.1, on the reverse strand, counting down.
CTCTGAAAAAAGTTATTTACACTTGAATGCTTTGACGAAATTCGTTGCCGCTCAGTCCTGGTACAAAACTCACTTCAAAACCCTCCATAACTCCCTCGGCGTAGGTGGTCTTGCCGTCGTGGATCTCGGTTCAAAATCCTTATCAGAATTGTATCGTTGCCTATGCCGACGTCTTCTTCTCAACTTCTTCCTCCTCGATCTCCGTTTCTTCTCCTTACTTTTCATCGATTCTTGATAGTTTTGCAGGATCGCTCTTGACTGTGGAGCTGTCATGGACACTTCTCTAAAATTTTCTTGTTTTATACTTTTCAGAAATTGAATAGGTGGTACCTATCAGTTTCTTTCTCCAATGGAGAAGACTTTGCGACACGAATAGAAGCGATTGCAGATTCTGGGACTGGAGGTGGAACCACCAAATCTTCATTATTTCTGAAATGCTCACATACAAATTGAAACTAATTGGGAAAAAAACGGGGAAATTACTCGGAATCTTCCACGGTTTCTCTTTTTTGACGACGGATTGGAGCCAGGGCGAGAGCTCGATTTCGACGAAGAGGAGCTGGTTGGGGAAGGCCGTATGGGTTGACAGCGCTTTGCTCGGGAGTTCCAGCTGAAAATAGTTTAGTAAATTTAGTGGTAGAGAGTGGGTACTTACGCAAGACTTTTCCTTTTTCGGCTTTGGAATAGACGAATTGCGAAGAGTAATGGTAGCGTTCGTATTTTGGACAACCGTGGTACCACAATCTGAAATTCCTAGTTATGATCACGGGGTTCTGTAGCGTTCGGTTTTCGAAGTCGCGCTCCACTGTACTTTGGCGAAATTCAAATTATATTCGCTGCGTAGCGACTCACTGTAACGCTAAACACAAAAAAGTCGATACGCAATTTTGAGGACGGTTGAAACCCGAATTTTCGGATTTTTTGGCAATTTTTTCGAGTTTTCCGATCTTTTGACAGCGATTGCAATCGGAAAATTTATGAGGAATTGGAAAGGATGTCTTTTTTTCGAATTTCCAACTTATGTTCTTTCAAACAGTGCACTTAAATTTCGCTTGAAATCGCCACTAAAAACCAAGGTTTCCGCTGACTCCCCCAAGGTTTCAGCTTCGCCCTGCCCACTTGCACACAAAACATAGCAACACGCGGAACCCGTGAGATGTCGGTACACTGGCTGGATGACGCCCTCGCCGATTTCTTCTCAATTTGGTTTTTACCCTCGTAACCAAGGTAAAGATTAATTTCGACCTTTCAAAAGAGTGTTGAAAATAATAATTTTTGGAACTGCTTCTTCGGGGTTATCCGTTGAAGCGACAAGAAAACAAAATAAGAATAGCCCTGCAAAAATTACCTGCATGTGTTCAAGAACAACGGCATTGGCGGTGGATTACAGAATCTTTGAACAACTGGATAAATATAATCACACTTGCATTCCTCTGTACAATGAGCGAAAATACGGCGATCGCAATCCGGCTTGCATGGGTATCGCTTCTAGAATTTCTTCTTTTCAAAATTCCATCTTTCGAAAAATAAACTCACTCTCAGCTCGGCATAATAAATCTCTTCATCCTCAGCTGAATCCGAATCCTCATCACTGTAACGTCTTCTGGGTGTTGGTCTCGATCTGCCGACGGAAACAGGACTACTGGTTACTGTAATCTCTTTTTCGAATGGATCTGTTGGCCAAGATGTGAGGGATACTGATGATCTGAACTTTTTGAGATTAGGAATTCAGAAGAGGAGGTTCCACTCACGTGACTGCCTTATGCTTGCATGCTGTCTTGTAACTTGGGCAGAACTTTTTGATGACGTACGCATTTTTGTCAGTTTTATCAGTTTCTCCGACACAAAAGTATTGGAAATGTTGCTCAAATCTATCGCAGTAGTCATCTTTCTTTCCGTCAAAGTGCTCGATTTGTTTTCCGCCTCCACCTTCGCTCTAGAAGTATAAAAATGAAATTTGAATTCCCAATAAACTAATTGTTACCTCTTCATCTCCGGAAATCGAGTCTCCACTATCCTCTTCCTTCTCTCTCAAATCTGAACTTCTCTCAGTTTCGAATGGATTTCTTTTGACTCTCTTCACAGCTCTCGCTATTTCCAGAAGCACTCGTCGATCAGAATCCGTGACTTCATCATGATTTATTGATAATTCATATGTGGATGAGAGATTTGGAAGAATGAACAAGTAGAATAGGACACCAAGTGCCCGTAAGCACCGAAATTTCATTTGGAGAACCCGGAGACGTTGGGATGGATATCGTCTGAAATTTCGGGAAAGTTGAGGTTGAAAATGAAGAGAAAATCCGTTCAAAAGATTTCGCGAACTAATCATAAATTTTCACTGGAAACGAAAGAAAAAAGGGAAACCTACGAACAATGAATAATCACTTTCCTTTCTGATTTTTTGCCTCTTTCTATGCCAAAAAGAAGGGGAAACGGGTTGAGATGAAGTCATTTCTCAAGTAGAAAAACGAGGTATCATCACCCATTTTTGTAATCTTTTTTGCTTTCTTCCCCCCACACTAAATTTTGGTAGTGATGATGTGATCAGAAAAGAGACTTAGAGTGAGATGAAGCAGAAATTGATATGTTATTGATAGGTGAGAGAAGTTTGAAAAAATGGAAGGGGAATATGTCTAGAAGTGATGAATTGGAAAATTGATCGGATTAAGGGGGTCAGTCTAGTAGGGAACAAGAAAATGGGGAACAATGAAAGCTTAAAAGAACTTTGAGATTTGGTTTCGATATCTGACTCAGCTTAACTTTTAAGAGGGACACTTTCAATAAAACCTTTCGTTGGCAAACGAAATGAGCCAGGGTGCATAATCTCGGATCAGAAAGTCTAAATTTAAAAACTAACATCAATCAACAGGTTTGAAAACCTTCTCTTGAAAACATCTTCAACTTTCTGAAAATCGCATTTGGTGGATTTTGTAGCTGACAAAATTATTCTTGTTGACTGAAATTTGAACCGGCAAATAAAGAAAATCGACATGGTAGGAACTTCCGACAGCCAGCTTTCAGGGTGTTGCTCTATTAGAGTTTTACGATAGCTTAAGGTAATTCAAACCTAACAAAACGTTTCCATTCGCATTATTCTTTTTGGGTGAGGTTATCAGTACGAAAACCGAGTGATTTCTATAAAAATCATTCAAACTTTGAATCAAGAGAAATCTAAACTTTTGACTTGTCTAACCTGTCAAGTCAGCATAAAAAAATTGAGAATCAGGGCGAAGTACGAAATAGGAATCAAAATGAGGTACAGAAATTTATTTTGTTTGCTCAGATATTGATCTTTTAGTAGCATCTCAAGCCTTTCTTAGGTTCAAAATACTTCAATTATCAAAACAATTTGAATAACCAAATCGAGGATGAGTGAAGTTGAAGACAGTTTTCAGGAACAAAAAATTTGATGAATAGAGTAAGATTCATTCTTTCCTACTAATCAAATAAACGAAGAAAACCTAAACAAGAATATTTCTGACTATCCTAGATTCTATTCAAATGAAAACGTAAGCGGACGGTTACGCAATAGAATTGATACAGTGAAAACGGCTTCTTCTTCTTCTTCCGTTCTTCTTTTTTTCTTTCGATTAGAAATATCGGCAGGTTGAGTGTGTGTATCACTTAACACACTAAATCAACTGATCCCCTTCTTTTTGACGATGAAAATGGGCGGAGCCTGGGCGAAGAAGATGTACCGATAGAAGATGGGTGTGTGTATGAATAAGTACTGTGTGCTAGTACGTGAATTCACAAAATGATTGATGAGGAGGAAAGGATCGCAACTTTCAGCGATATCTTTGAAGAACACGTTGAGAGGAGGAGGAGGAGAAGGAAGATCAAAAGTTTTGACGTCGAATTGGCTATTTTTGGACGATTTGATAGGAACGGAAGGGAAATGGTATGTCTTATGATCAACAAGTTCAATCAGAGGTTTGATTGGAAAAAAAAATAAGAAAAGTTAGGAATCAAAAATCTTAGTCGATTGAAATTGTGTATCTTATGAACATTTCCGAGTTCTTTTTGAGCTACGGTCCCTGTGAGTAACTTTTTTAAATAATAAGATCTGAATTCTTTATTAGAGAAAAATCCTCGCGCTCCACTACACTAGCCGCTATTTCCCCATGGCGCAATGGGCTCCGCGACAGGATGACGTTTCGCAGGTGTGACGTTTCGAAAGTACGACGTTTCGAAAGCGCGAATTTCAACTTATTCTGGGAAAAAGTACAGAGAGATATTTTTTCTCCAGAATGATTTGAAATTTTTGCTTTCGAAATGTCGCACTTGCGAAACGTCACACTTTCGAAACGTCATATTTCAAACTGTCGCAACGCAACTGAGTTTTCTGTACTTCATTTTCCTATGCTAACAATCTTTTTCTGTGCTTCGGAATTCGTTCATTCCTTTTGATCCCCTGACGTCTCCAAAGCTTCTAAAGCACAAATCTCCTCCAAAACTTCCATCATTTTTATTCTCAGTTTCCCATATCAGTTTGTCTGTGAAATATCCCCTCTTTCTCCCTTTTTGATTATAACCTGTTTTTGCTTCTTTTTGTCTCTTTAAAGAACAAAATTGTTGTACATTACACTATTTTTGGGTTGATTCCGATTATTCTGCAAATGAGACGAAGATAAGAAGAAAAAGAAGAAGAGATTTATTGGCAAGAATATTTATGACTTTATATTTCTAACAGAACAAGAAATTGCACAAAATAGAAGAATAGAGACCCGACACTTGAGGAAATAGAAGAAAATGGATTCTATACATTAACTTCTTGAGTTCTTCCGGTGAGAACGGACCAAAGAGATTGCCAACTTTCCATTGAAGCAAGTGCACCGAAGTCGATGAATCTGAATATATATATAATATATATATAATGTTTGAGATGGTTACTTAGGAAAAAGGATCCTTTCTGAGAAACTCTTTGGCGTTTATGTTCGCAACAACAAAAAACGCTCAACTGTAAAGAACGAAAATGTGACTCGTATTCGGGCACATACTCTAATAGAATGATACCCAATTGAGCCCGAAAAGAGCACTTTCTCAGATTTGCGAGCACCTGGAAGTGGTCTCAATCGATTCCTTGTCAAAAATAGACTAGGATCAATATAAAACACATTGTGAGCTGCTTCTCAAAAATTAGTTATGGACACTTTTGTGAAATTGCTATTTCGATTTTAGGGAGGTTGATCAATAGAAGAACATGTCCCTCTATTAGAGGTTTTACGATACCTACAAACTAGATCAATTAGCAAATAATTTCTGTTTTCCTCGATTCTCAAGTTTTCAAATTTTTCGGAGCAATTCTTGGAATCCAAAACTTTCAAAGAAACCCTTACCGAATCTTGCTCAAATCCTTCGGAGCATACGCTCCTTTCACTATAATCGTATCATGTGTTTTCTTTTGTCCATATTTCTGCTGCAGAACACTTGCATATCTCATTAAATCCGGAACATGAACCATTTTACCACCAACGTTTACCAGAGCAAATCGAGCGTCCTGGAATGAGGATAACACTATTCATACAGTAATTCAAAGTATCTCCCTGTTAAAGGAGGATTCCGGGCAAAATGAGTTTATAATTCAATCGATGCAAATTTTCATGCTGATTCCGAATATATATATATGAAAACACTCAAAAATGCTTCCCAGGCCAGAAAAACGTCAACAAAGTTGCAAAAAAGTGATCACTCCTGGCCTAACTTTTCGTGTGGACAGTGCGAAAATTGTAATCCACGTGGAAAACACGACAAAAGTTAGGCCAGGAGCGATAACTTTTTTGCAACTTTGAATGCCTGTTTTGGGCCAGCGAAGCATTTTCGAGTGTTTTCATAATTATATTCGGAATCAGCATAAAATTTTTCATCGATTAAACTATAAACTCATTTTTTCCCGGAAACCTCCTTTAAAGTTAATAGGGGATATTCAAATGAACTTACTTTTATAGCTCTTCCAAAGTAATGCATCTTTCGAATGTACTGAATACCGACCAAATCGATACACATTGTACTGAACATTTCATCATTTCCATGGGTTCTCAAAATAATATAAACTTACGTAATTGACAATCCTATAATGATATAACAAAGATCCAGAATATAATATTCTCGTTTCAACGGAACAATATCTCCAAATCCTACAGTAGTCATTGTGATGAAACTGAAATAGAATCCGGAGAAGAAATCCCATCCTTCCCACATGCTCAAAACAACTGCTCCAAATGTGATATAACTTAGAAGAATGGCGACAATCAAAAATATTGGAATTGAGATGTAGTTCTCGAATTGGTGATCCTGAAAATGGAAGATACTGCTGATGCAAAAACGGTCAATAACTTACCAAATTCAAATCTACCTCCTTATTCTTATCATCTTTGTTGGAAATCACACTGTACTTTTGTTTCGAACACTTTTCCCTCAACTTTCGATACCTAAAAATTTACATTTCGTAAAAGAGATTGGTTCCCAAAACCCCTACCATGTATACAACTGAACGATATTTTCAGACAGAAACTTTCCAATATCAGCGACTGTGATCAAAATCAGCGGAACTCCGAATAGAGCGTACAATATGCATAGAAACTTTCCTCTTCCAGTCACAGGTGTCAGATTACCGTAACCAATTGTGGTAAGGAGAGTTGTAGTGAAGAATAAAGCGGTCATATATGTCCAGTTGTACTGAAATCAATAAAACTTGTATCAAGGCAGCTAGATTTATTATTTTTCAGCTCCGCGACGTTTCGCAAGTGTGACATTTCGAAAGTGCGACATTTCACATGTGCGACGTCTTGCTTTTGAAACGTCGCTCTTTCGAAATGTCACACTTTCGAAACGTCATCTTCCGAAACGTCGCGCACATATGGATATTCATATTCTATTCCAAACTTACATCCTCATCCTCTCCTCCCGGCCTCAAATGCTTTGCTCCAATGCAATGAGTATCAAAAGCTTCGAACAATATTCTAGTGACATTATCGACGTATTTTACAGCCATATCTTCCACGACATCTGAAAATTTTATTAGAATTCATTCTCATTGTAAGTGTATTAGTTTTGCACAATTTCGAAACTTAAAAGACCATTTTAACATTGCGCATTTTTTCATGGTTTTTTTCTAGTGAAAATTTGCTTGATTTCGCCACTAAACCCAAGGTTTCAGCTGACTTCCTCGGAAGAGTTTCGCCCCGCCCACTTGCACACAGAACATAGTGACGCGCGGAACCCTGGAGATGTCGGGACATTGACTGAATGACCTCCTCGCCGATTCCTTCCTAATTTGGTTTTCACCCCAATAACCAAGGTAAAGATTAATTTCGACCTTTCGAATGAGAGTGTTGATACAAATAATTTTTGGAACTGCTTCTTCGGGGTTATCCGTTGAAGCGATAGTGATTGAATCGTCTTTTCTCACTGCCGCAATTTTGCCCTCAGTTTCCCATAGAAAATTTTACATCTTCAAAAAACGACTTACGTTGTCCGATTCCACTGCTTCTCATCTCCCATAAATGATCGATCATCTGTCTCTTGTGAACATTGAATCTCTCTATATTTCGTGCTCTCACTTCCACCTCATTCGGTTGCTCCAATTGATAGAATAGAAATGCACCGAATCCCACATAGACAACTGACAAAACAATCAAACTGACATGGGCCAAAATGATACGCGCATAGCTCTTCCACGTGGCCATTGGTCGTTGAGTGATCTGAAAATTACAGAAATTATTGGGGAATTCTGGAGTTTATGAAGTCTGAAATCTTAATAAACTATTGTTATCACAAAAACGAATAGAACTATTCAGGTTTATTAGTCAAAAATACATCATTTTCATTTTGATCCTGTTGTCCTCGTCGATGATGATGTTGATGTAACGGTCTGACGAATAATCCAACTCTTCCAGGAGTATACGGTAAATGTGAAGTCACAAAGGGCATCTGAATCGGAAAATGTAAAAAAAACAGAAGGCAGAGTATGGAAAGTAAGGTTTCCTCATAAAAATTTGAGTTTCTAGAGTCAATATTTTGGGAAAACTGTCCTGGACAAGAAAGCCTAAAATGACAACTTGAAATTCGTACAAATTTCGAGAGAAACTGAGACATTTGTTCTTCTTTTCTCTCAAAAAAGGTCATAAAAGTTGAAACATTCATCTCAGGGTGCGAATTGCTCTATTTTGCACCAATGAGTTTTGTTTCTTTTTCTCTTTTTTCCAACGCCGGTTTTCTTCTCCTTGTTGAACAATAACAACACCCTGGAGACGTTTTGATGAATTTCATCGTTGGAAAAAAAAAACCGAAAAGAAACAGAAGAACATGGAAATGGAGAAGAAGGAGAATCTCGGGGGAAAATTGAGGGGGCTCGTTTTTTTTTATGAGAATGAAGTCAGTTCCTGTTCATTTTGAAAGGCTCCGTTTAGTTTTCAGCCAGGAGAGTTTTTGGAAAAAACATGTGCCTATAGGTGGTAAGGGTTCTGAGAAACTTTAAGAAACTTAGAAAAGTTGAAAATTAAGTTTATCAGGTTTTCAGAGTTTCAGACAGCATCGAATTTCTATTTTCCAAAAAAATTGGCTCGGATCAAAGCTATGAAAAAAAGAGTATTCACAAGAAGAGTTCCAGGAAAAAAACTTGTAGAATTCAAGAATTTTGCTGTTCAAAAAACGGTTAATCTTCAACTTCAATTTTAGATTAAGGTTTCTGACTTTGTGAACTTGAATCCTAGTAGTAAGGATAACTATCTGATGTCAATATTTTCAAAGTTGCCCCATTGAGAAAATGGCTCGAATTCGAACCTCTGGTCCTTCGCGCACACGAAGGTCTAAAAGGCTGCTGGTAGGTGGTTCAGAAATTCGAAGAGATATAGGCTCCACCGGAGAAACAATGAAACTATGTACAAACTGGAAGAAAATCTAATGTTACCCGGCTCTAAATTCCAACTCGTAATACCTATAGTGACCATGAGAAGTTTTCAAAAAGTATACATATTTTTGATGCAAACTGACCAGTCCAAAAAACTGAGAAAGAGTTTAGCACAGAGATATCTCAGTGGCGGTGCAAATCAAATTTGCACAAACAAAAACAAACAAATTCGTTTGTTTCGCTCTTCTTCTCGTTTTTAACACAATGATTGAATCAGAAACGGTAAAAACTTACATGCATTTTTGAATTTTCGCTTATTTTTGAGAAAGTAGTAGTTGTAGTGGAATAAGAAGTGGGGAAATATCTAGAGAAACATGCTCATCATCATCATTTTTGTTCAAACAGACTCTCTCTTTCTTTTTTTGTTTCAAAAACGGTCCCCGAGGATGCGAAATGGGCGATATTTCACACGGACTCACTTATTTTCCGGACATTGAAACTTTCGAGGAACAAAAGGGAAATAAAACAGAAAAAATAAAGTGCAAAAAATAGTTGAAAATGCGCGAGCTCGATCAGTTAGCTTGGCTCATAGAATGTCTGTAAACTTTACACTTACCTATCTTTTTTCCCAATAAATATCACCGAAAAAAATAGATTCAAACACAGTATATAGTGATCCTAATCCTCTGAAAACAGCCTCTCAACTCAAATGAGAGCTGTCACTTTTCACAGTTTCTCTGCGTCTCTTTGTCTTGTGTACTCTCTAATTGAAAGTTTATTTGATGGGTCCTCTACTCGTTTTCTCTCTTTTTCTCTTCAGTCAATTTCCAAATTAATCCTTTTCGGGCCGAATGCGGAAAACCGAATTTCGAAAATTGGCTGGGATCATCGAATGAAAATGAAATGAAGAAGGAGTGGATGATCAGTTGTACTTTTCGAAATTGGATTCAGTTAATTTTTTAGGGAGAATGTTTTCTGAATTACGGTAACTTTTGTCTATAGAGATTCCCTAACATTTCTTCCAGCTACTTGAAAGAAAAAATAGAAACAACCAACAAACAGTTTTTTTTAACTTTCGATCGATGTTTTAGATTCAGAACATCCGACAGGTTTTGGTTTTTTCCTACTTTGATTACTGAATTTAGCGCTTGGGCGTTTACGATTTTGAAAAGGTCGGATTCCGTTTTTTCAAATTCGAATTTACTTTTATTCCTTTTTCTACTTCATTAAAAATCTAGAACCTTGAAAATTTACCAGAACGTCCAGCAGATTTTTGTTTTTCCATGTTTTGATAATTGAATTGAACGCTGATTCTTTGCGATTTTGAGAAGCTAAGGTTCATAAATCAGCCTCATTTGCTTTCATTCCTTTTTCTACTTCATTAAAAATCAAGAAACTTGAAAATTTACCTGTTCTCCACTGAGCAACTGATCCAAATCCCATGGATCCGCTTCGACCATTGGCGAATAATCATCACTCGATATCCCATCGATTATCATTTTACTCTGTAGAGAATACATTCTGTGGAGAGCACCTTCCTTCGCTTCAGAAGACGAAAAGAGTCGGAAAGAATGAGGATGGAAATGACAAAACACGTTCTTTGAGAATTTATGGTACCTCATTTTTGGTTGAAATGGCATTTTGGAGAGGAAAGAGAAAAGGATTGAAAAAATGACACGATTTTTAAGAGGAGATTATGAATTGGGCAGTTTTTTGAATGGTTCAGAAATTTGGGAAAATTTTTGGTACTCTCTATTTTTCGGTTTTCTAACTTTACATTGTTGATTTTTTCCAAAGTTTTTTTTTTTTTGAAAAATCAAGTAAAGTTAGAGCAAAGATGCAACAACAAAAACAGCTGGTAGAAATCCAGCTTGTCCAAAGTGACACTATTTAGTAAAACTTAAAAATCCAACTTTTAGAAACACGAATGAAAAGTTTTAATAAAAGACCCAGGATTCTAAAAGCAGGACAAGAACTGGTCCTTCAGAATTTAGGGAAATTTTGAGATTCTGAAGGACTTCTGAATTCTAGACCTGTAAAGTCGCTATCTTGCCACATTTGATTTCGAAAGGCTCACGAGATAGAAAAGTTTATTTGAACTTCAGAACTGTAACCACATTTTTCCACATTGGAGCAAATTTGAGAAAAGAAAAAGTTCTGAAAAGCTTGGAAATTCTCTTCGAAATCCTCAGAGCAAGAAAACTTTTTTGAAGACTTGTCGACATTATCTCATCAGAAGCTGTCAAGAATCTCCATTCCAGAAGAGTTTTGGGATTTCAAACTTTTCAAAAAGAAGAAAAAGAAAGGAATCAGTATTCAAATGAAAGCAATACTAGGCAGCTCTTCTCTCCAAAACCAAAACCGTTTATCTGGTCCAATATATCTGGACTCTTCTCATTTCAATTTCCCGAAAAAGAGAGAGTTTATGAGCAATTTGGGTTGGAAGAGAGAGAGAGAGAGAGGGTCCCTTTCAACAGATACATACACGGGTAGAAAAAGAGAGAAAACTCTTTGAATCGAATCGAATCTCGTTGAGTTTGAGGAAGGGAAAGTCTCTTTTCCGATTGGAATACTCTCGAGGGAATTGGTAAAAATGATGATGAAGATGATGATACACCTTGTGGGAAAAAAGAAGAAGGCAAACAAAAACCAACTTTGGTCTTTTTTTGGTGAGAAAAGAGCAAAGGGTGACAAATGTTCTGGTTCGAAAAAACATGGAGTCTTTGATTCATGAACGAATGCGAAAATGAAATAGAGAACTTTTTGGATTCTAGTAAGAAGATTTATTGCAGTTTACGGGATCTTCTGAGCCTATTTTGTTAGCTTAGAAGCTCCAAAGACCAGATTCATGAAAAAAGATCATCAGTTTTCGAATTATGGTTTTTTGTTGTTCAACAGTTTTTGAACTTATCGATTTCCACCAAGTCACAAAAGTATCAAAATATTGGTTTTCTAAAATCCAAAACGATTCCTTCTTCTAAAAACTGAAAAGCAAGACAAGTGGTAAATTTGAAAAGAAACAAATAGATTTGAATCTAAAGGAAATAGAAACCCCCTTCTTCTTTTGAAATGAGCACCTTCTGCTCGAAGAAAACGAAAAAGAGAGAAAAAAGAGAGAAAATTGAAATTAACGAAGTTCTGGTTTAGTGCATCAAATTGAAATTGAGAAACACATACACACACAAAAACAAAACACGAATTTCATTTTTTTAGGGTGAGAAATATAGGATTTCATTTTGAACTTTAAATGAAGAGTCATTCGAGGCAATCGGTCCGTTAAAAAAAGCTAAACTTTCATAAAATGATCCGAGAATTTGAAGAAATATTGTTAGATTTTTTTGAAATCAGCAATATCAAATCCACATTGAAAACACCCGTCTCTATAACTACCCGTTGCTCACATATATCGACCAGAAATCAATTGACAACCAAAATGTTTCTCTGATCGTCCATTTTTATCGACGTCCATCGCGACGGATAGAAATCATCTGGATCCAGCACTCCTTTTTTCTGAAAGATAAATCTCCTGAACTCTTTCAATCTTGTAGAAAACTCACATAGTTTACATCATTCGTAGACCGAATATCTTGATAATACACATTTTGTCCCTTCGACAAATATCCCAGCCACCATCCAAATGTTGACGATGGAGCAGTTATTAAAACTGAATCACAATGATATTTCGAAAAAGCAAGATCATCGTAGGGAGTGTTGTCGGACACAAAGTATTCTGTCTGAAATCATCCTTGAAGTGAAAATAATTCGATATCGTTGATACTGTATTCTTTAACTCTGCCCCTTGTCTTGCCCTCATCGCGCCTTCGAATATTTTTTCCTCAAATTCAGCATCATCTCCCATTATCACTGTGAGCATTCTTTTCTTCTTCCCACTCTCCTCGTTTCTCTCTGAAAAAAAACTTTCAGTACGAAATACTAATCTACCGTAAAATCTGTATTAGAAGGACATGCCCTTCTATTTTTCCACCATCTAAAAAAGTATTTCTGAATTCTTAAAATGGACCCCGACATCGTTCGGAGAAGAGATTTGAAACATAGTTTGCGGCCTGCCCAGTCAACTTTTGACGATGATTCTAATAAGACTAATTTCAATCCGTTTGAAGTTGAACAATGTGCTCATTTTGAGCTCATTGGGGTGCCCTTATGATACATATTTAACGGTATTTCTAACAGTACCTCGTTTCTGAATAAACTCCAATGCCACTTTCACAAATATGACGTCTGAAGAATGATGTTGACCATCAACAAAATCGGTTCTCCGAATATGAATACAGGTTCTGAATTCAAGGAATGAAAGAATCCTTAATACTCCTCACTTACACAAAGTTTTCGTCATCTGAAGTTGGAAGTGGACTGAAATCTATCGTCGACTTTACAAAGTCTCGTATTTCCTTCAAGTGTCTATCGAAATATTTCCAACTCTGAAATTCTTTAAATAATTTGAAACTTGATGAATTAAGAACCGGAAACCTGATAAAAATGGCCTGTTAAGTGAAGATACTTGCTTGTAATATTTTCCAGACGACTTGGATTATCATAAACACAACACTTATCATTAAACAATATATTTTTTGCTTCTTGAACAACCTTTAAAATAGAATATGTTTCGAAAAAGTGAAGAATCACAAACCGGTCGATCGATTATCTCAAACTGCTCCAACAAACCAGGCATAATTTTTCTAACGCTGTTTACCAAGAGATGATAATTGGGCTCCTCGATAAAAATTGCAGGTTTACGATTGAGAGTTTTTGAGATTCCATAGATAGAAACTAATTCAAAAATATGATTCGCTGAAAACGAAATTTCATATTCGATAGGGACTTCGAAAAATACCTAATCTTGCAGTTGAAGCTAATCTTGATGATAAAAACTGTTCTGTTGGTATTTCATCTGGAGTCCTTCTATATTCGGAGAATGAAAGTTTCCTAAGAAAATATTATCATTTTGAAATATAAATTTCCATTACATAGTCCTCAAACCATGGCTCCAATAATCTCTTTGCTCAAATCGAAGGTTCATTATCATAAGAACGATTACTGTAACAAAAAGTATGAATTTCATTAAAAAAGAAGAAGAAACAATACCAACTATCAGAATAATATAAAAGCAAATGCATTTAAGTATGTTTCCCATAACTTTCTGAAACTCAAATTATACCAAAATTTCGGAGACAAATCATCTAACAAATAATAGGGAAACACTAACGTTCACAATGTTTATTCAACTGTTCTGTAGTATAAATAAGGGTGAAAATTATGGAAAATGTGAGAAGAAGGGAGAGAGAAAACAAGGATGAATCCAAATAGTAAGAATTTATACTATTCACACAGAAAGCGAACCGGTAACCAATTTGTTTTCTTCCAATTTGACAAATTCGCCAAAAAAGCACCAACCAACGGTTCTTCGTTTTTGAGTTTCCGCCAACGGTCTCTGCGTCTCTCGCCTTTGCCACACTGTCTCGTCAAGTTGCAAGTGCGCTCCGTTGCAACGCGAGTTTTCGCCAATTTTTTGGTTCTCACATTTTTTTTCATTTTTTTCCTCTTTCTTCGCTCTTTTTACAGTTTTCCATTAATTCATTGCTGGAAAACTATCTTAAAACCAAATAAGAGTTTGTAGGAGCTATTTTAACACATTTCCTGTGTATGTGTTGCTTTTTAAACGAATATTTAGGACCCTAATAGGAACGTTCCTCTTTTTATCGATTTTTGGCTCTACTGAAACATGTTTTCGAAACATTAACCCCTATTCTAAAAATCAATTGTTTACAGAAGCAAAAAATGGGCAAGCGCAATCTCGATGAGACAGCAAATGAGTCCGTCGTGTCGGAAAACGGTGGAGACGCTACAGCTCTCACAACTGAGAAAGACGAGTATCAGGCACTCTGTGAGCTGGTAAGAAAAAAATTATTCTTTCTCTTCGATGAAAATCCTAAATTTCAGGTGAACCCAATTGCCCAGCCACTTGCCAATCGAAAATTGGCCAAGAAGGTTTACAAACTCATCAAGAAGGCAGCCGCTGGAGAAAAGACTCTTCGTGAGGGTATCAAGGATGTGCAGAAGGAGCTTCGCAGAAACGAGAAGGGAATTTGCATTCTCGCAGGAAACGTCTCCCCAATCGATGTCTACTCCCACATCCCAGCCATCTGTGAGGAGAAGGAGATCCCATACGTGTACATTCCATCCCGTGAACAACTCGGACTCGCTGTCGGTCATCGTCGTCCATCGATTTTGATCTTCATCAAGCCAAGCGCTGACTTCCAGGAGCTCTACGACGAGGTAGCCGAGACTCTCCACCATCTCACCGTCGACGCCGCCTAAATTTCTCTTTGTTATATTGTTCATGTTGTTGAGTTTTTTCCCCATACAAATTGTTTTCCCTTATTATTTTACCTTCCAACTTGACCTCATTTCATTTTGTTTTCTTCCAATAAATTTGTTGTTTTTGTCTTAACTTGGAATTTCAAAAACATTTATGTACACTAACTCATTTACAGTATCGCGAGAAGTCACAAGGAATCATAAAAATAGAAATATAGATATTTTCAGAGCAGAAATGATAAGCGGAACACTGGTTGCTCCCGGAGACAAAGTTCTCGATGGAATAGCAGATTATAAGATGGGAAGTGGACTGTATGAAGCCAATCGAAGAATTTTCGCTGCTGTCGCTGGATTTGTTAATGTTTACGGGTTTAGAGATGTGAGAACAGAAAGAAAATTTTAAAAACTAATTTTGAATTACAGAAATCAGATAATCTTGTTCAAGTAATAGAAGTACGGCGAAGCGAAGACCAGCTTGACAATGAGCTTCTTCCCTTCAACGGTGCTATTGTTACCGCCAAAGTGATGGCTGTTGGATTGAGGTGAATCAAGAAAATGATATTTTCGAACTTTGAAGTTTTCAGATTTGCAAAATGCGATATTATCAGCATTGGAGATAAAGTCTACAAGAAAAGATTTTCGGCATTGTTACCAAAGAAAAAGCTGCGACCACTCGAGCCTGAACTGGTATCTATAACACTTCTTCTAGTTCTGAGAAACGTTTTATTTTTCAGAGCGAACCATTCAAAAACTTTGTACGCCCTAACGACTACATCCTCGCCAAAGTTTGCGAAGACACGGGAATAAAAGACAAATTCGTATTATCCATTGCCGAAGACGAGCTGGGAGTGGTTCTGTGTCGTGGAAAGTATGGAGAACCAATGAAAAAGCTAGACTGGAACACCGTTGTCTCCACAAGAACAGGCAAAACGGAACCAAGGAAAATGGCAAAAGTACCGCAGAAGTGTATGCTGCCAACTGATTCATTGGAGATGGAAACGGATGCATAATTTAATTGATTCCTTTTTTGAAAGTGCATCTCAAAATAACTTCAGAAAAGTTGTAGATTTTTGATTCTTTTGGACAACTACATGCTGCAGTTTTGGAAAACTTTTCGATCACATTTCTATTGTTCAAAAAAATAATTACTCTGTTTCATTCTCAATTGTTTTCGTTCCCGTTGAACCGCCCTTTTTGTTACAACTTTTCTGTTCTGCACATTACTGTTGTTCTTTTCGCTCATTTTTTTCATGAAAAAATCTCCAAATTTCAATGTTCCAATACATCATTCTTCAGAGATCTTCCCTTCCAACCATAGTCTCCCCATCATCTCCTGAAAAACGACGATGTTTTCTTGATGTTTCGCCTTCCAGATTCGCTGTAAGAAAAGAAGCGAAAATGGCCCACTTTCATGAATTTTGTGTGTTTTGGAACGGGGAGTCGTAGAAATGGAGCAAAAAGGGGGCGGAGTCTAATCCAAAATGCATTGAGGATGAGCCTCTGTGTGAAAAGAACCATCTGAAAAATGAAGGAGAAGAGCCCTCTTTTTCACAACAAAAAACCAGAATGAGGTGTCCTATATTCCTCGAAAATCACTTTGTTTTTGTCTCCAGAGTCTTCTTTGCAGGAATTACTGTAGTCTGCAGTAAAAATCCCTTGAAAATATTTGAGTGATAAAGTTTCAGGTGTGAGAATGTGAAAAACCCGAGAGTAAACCTAATTTTGTCACCTAATCCAATATCCCTAGAATTTTCTTAATCAAATTGAACCCGTTTATTGAATATAAAAATCGATTCTGATTGATTCCAGTGCCACGACACTCTGATAAACAATTCAAAATCGCACCTCCGATTCCTCAAAACCGGACAATTATGAGGTAAGAAGAGCATTCGAAACCCAAAAGGTGTCAATTGTCTCGTTTTTCACATAAATCCATCTCATCTCGAATATGCTTCAGAAGACGTGGTTTCCATTGGTGACCGACGTCTTCTGAAGCATTCACGCCACTAGTAGTCTCTTCCGAGTATTCTTTGTTATGGATTCTGATGAATGTTGTTGCAGTCATCAAGCTACCCATTTTGGGGTTAAAAAGAAATGGAAAGCTAATGGAAATGGAGCTGGAGCCGGTGGTGGAGGAGGAGGACTTTCGGCGTTTGCCAGAATGAAACGTAAGTCGCAGAAAGCTATGTTCGAGAGTCTGCTAAATAATTATTGTCCAGTGTAGTAGAGTTTCTTTTCTTCTCGTACTATGAAAAACTTTGAACTTAAAAAAAACTCATAAACAAAATGAGGCAGGACCAAGAGGAAGAGAACCTTCGCCAATTTCCCGAATGGAGCGTAAGTTTAAAAAAAAATTTTTGGTTTCAACTAAATTTTAGTTCAAGAAGTCTTGATTGAGTATATCTATTTGCTGTGGATTCTGTTTTCTCTGTTTCAAACTAGATATAGCCAAGATTACTGTAGTTATCGTACTTGCAGAAGGTTCTCTATAACCGATTGTTGAAGAAAAATCGGCCCTGCTCTAGAATAATTGAAACGGGCCTTTGGAAATATAGGAATCCTAATTTATAGGTCCTTTAGGGTAAAATAAAGGTCCTTTGAGAAAAAAACGGTCCTTTGAGAAATATAAAGGTCCTACGGTCAAAAAAGCTTGTCGTCCATACTAGTTTTACAAACTTTACTTTTCTTTACTTCATTTTAAAGGACCGTTTTAATTGTTAAAGGACCGTTATTTCACCAAAGGACTGCTTTTTTTGACCGAAGGATCTTTATATTTCTCGAAGGACCGTTTTATTAGCCAATGGACCTTCATTTCGATCAAAGGACCGACACTCAGGAACAGAGCCGAAAAATCTATGAAACGAAACCAATTTTTAACTTTTTCCTCTTAAAAAAGGGATGTTTTTGCCCAAATGACTTCTGTTCCTTTGTGAAAACTTATTTTTGAAAACTCCTAATAACTTTGTAACCCGGAAGTCCAGAAGTCACCTCACTCCTCTCATTTTCCCCCCTTTTTCTTCGTAACATCATCCATCCTTTTTTCATTTTTCGATTCTTCCTTACGTACTATAATATGTATTTGATCGCCCTGGTCACTCCGAAAATGGAAACTATTCTTTTTTGCACGTCACCAAAAATGTTTCCTTTTTTGGGGTCGAAAGGCACAAACAATTTTTGTTTTTGCAAAAAATTTGCAAGGAATCTATTTATAGAGCTTCTACAGTACCTTTGAACTCTCACATGTTGTGAATATTGAGCGTAGACTCGTTAAAACCGACTTTACTGAAAAAAATTCTGAAATTTGAGAATTGAGGCTGTGAGAATTGGAGTGAAATAATCTCACACTTCTGAAACGACCAAAAAGCTAAGAAATGAGAACGTTATTTTTATATTCATGAGGACATGATCGACAAGTGCAAATGATTCAGAGAAAGTGATCCAGAAGGGGAAAGAGATGACGTGGAAGGTTAGAAAGGCTCAAAAAATGCTCAAAAGGCGTATCGATGAAACATTTGGAGCTAGAAAATGACAGTAAAATCTTTATTTGAAGAGCCCCCTAATGAGCCCAGAATGAGCACATTCTTGAAATTCAAACGGATTGAAATTCGTCTTATTAGAATCCCCGTCAAAAATGACTGGATAGGTCACAAAATATGCTTCAAATCTCTTCTCCAACAGATGTTATGATCCATTTTGAAAATTCAGAAATATTTTTTTGGGTGATGGAAAAATAGTGGGACATGTCTTTCTGATACAGATTTTACGGTAATTTTTTAAGACAGTACTCAGAAGTTTAGAAGAGTATTAAAAAATTCAAGATTTGTGCTCCCATTCAGTTCTTCGTATTTTAAATTTGATTTCAACTTTTAGGTTTTAAGTTCAAAATCCCTCGATTTCTGAAAACCTGTAATAATTTCATTGAATTAACATTTCTTAACAAAAATAACTGTTCAAAATTTCAATTTCCAGCGACTCTTGATCCATCAGCCGATCGAATCTGGACTATTGGACAGATCATTTATCAACGTCATCACGATTTCAACCGAAATTCTCCTATCAAAAGCCGTAAGTTTTCGTTTTTCTTCTTAGAAAGTACAATCGATTACTCACTTTTCCTTTCGAACCAAATTCAATTTGAAGTCTGAAAATTAGCATTAGTACGTTTTCCACTCTCTGAAAAAAGTTTTCACCTGTTTCGGGTGATTTTAGTTGTGTGGTTGGGGAAGCAGAAGATTATTGAGTTACGACTAAAATACTTACAACCGAATATTTATTTTCCAGAAGGAAAAATGAAGATTTCAGAAGACAATGGAAGCTTTGACTACATTGATATGGTATCACAGAATTCTCTTATTTTGGACAGGTGGGTCTTTTTTTTAAAGAAATCAGATATACCTACAGGGTTAATATATTGTTTCTGATTGATATTTGTGTTATGGCCAATATCCGATTAAAAGGTGTGAAAACTAATCAATCGGACGCTTAAAAATGTTGTCACTTTCTCTAGACCTGGAAAACTTATAACCGTGTGATTTTCCTTTCCGTTGAAAATATGAAAACTCAATTTTCATATTATCAAATTTCTTTTCTTCACACTTTCCTCTCTCTCTTTTGACCACTACACCGTTATATTCACCTACAAATTCACCTTCCCTGCCAACAGGCTCCGCCCACTTTATTCAATTATATTTCGGGAGTGGAAAGAAGAAGAAAGAGAATAAAGCACTCTTTCCATTCTTTCCTTTTGTTTGATTTTTTAAATACTGATATTCTGAAATGTGGAAACAGAGAATCATTGAAGCGGCTAGGAGGGAAAAAGAGAGAGAACAGAAGGATCGATGGAAGGAAATCACGAGAAAACTTGTCAAGTAAGTAACCATGATTCGGAAGAGACTGCAAATGAATTGTGCAAAAGTTAGTCATCTGAAATTTCTGCATGATTGGGTTCATACTCTCAAATTTGAACTTTTGAGTTTTCATTAGAATTTGCAAATGACTAATCTTAATGAATAGGGTTGGAGGCAACGAACGGCAACTCATTCTAGTGCGAAAAAATTTTTTTCAGGTGGATAGGGTAAAAATACGGTCAACAAAAAGATAATCCTTATTAAAAAAGCTATCGATTTGTAAAAAAATGTCAAATTTCCTCAAACCTTAACAGAATTACGCCCCGTGTTGCCAAAGAGTTGCTTTAACAGTTGTCTAATAATCGAGAACTCGAGAACTTTTCGACAACGCAAGGCGTAACTTTGTTAATTTTTGATGAAATTTGACGGTTTTTTGACCAATCGATAGCTGTTTTAATATGGAACATTTTTCCTGTTGACCCTATTTTTACACAATATCCCTGAAAAAAGTAATTCGCATTTGAATGAGTTGCCGAAATTCGGTGCCGCCCAGCCCTGTTAATGAAGTCACGATTTTGGAAGTTTCGCAAAGATATTTGGAGAATGATCATGATAAATTGGTGGAACCGAATAGGTTCTCAAAATTTTTGAAAACTGTTTCATTGAGCGATTCAAAGACCAAATCCAAATTTCGAAACTACTCGTTATCAAAAAAGTCTTAATAAGTTTGCTGACTTTTGGGAACACCTTATAACTTTTCGTCTTCTTTCATTATGACAAATGTCTAGACTAGAAAATTCCCAAGAAAATATAGGTCATGGGAAAACAGTATTCGATCCTTCCAACTGAACCCCAATTAAAAACAAAAACGTAGTTTGAATCTCTTCTTTCATCTTCTTGTTTTTTCGACTCTTTCATGCTCATCCATATTCATAATTTCCACGATAGTCTCCCTCTTTTAAAAAGAATGTAAATGGATCTGAAAGAGAGACGAAAACCCTTTTCTCTCATCATAAAAGTGTTCTCTTTTTCAATTTCCTCCATTCAACTTTTCATGAATTATATCAAAATGTATTAGTATGTGGATTTGGAAAATAGAAACAAGCTGAGGATTCTGGAGTTTTAGAGAAAAGAGCAGGTGCTCCTAATTTCATGAAAACGTAGTGTTTGCCAGATTCTCACGAGAATTTAACATGGAAAAGTTTACGATTTCCCAAAATAATATGATTCTTGTTCTCCTCAACAATTTATAATCCACAAAAGGGTCTCTCGAAAATAGTTAATCTTCTACTATGTCTACCTAGAAAAACAAGAATTCAAATGAGTATTTTGGCTTTCTGTTATTCATTCCAACGATTCTTCTAGATTCTTCAATTTTCGTTAAGATTCCTAACCAAACCTAATCATATTGTACTTCCTCATATGTCTAGGTACAATTCCCACTTGGAAGTACATTATTCAAGTTCGTTCTGAATATGAATCATTCTTCAGAATGTCTTCAATTCTTTTGTGAAACATCATAACTATTTCTAATGACGCCTAGAATCATGCGATCCCACCGTCATAACTCTTTAGTCAGTGTGCCAATGATTCTCATGGAAATCCGCTTTTCCTACATGGATTTTGCCGTTTGGAAAAGTATTTAGTATTGCTCATCGAGTTCGTTTTTGAAGATGTATGTATATTTTTTGAAATCGCATTCGAAGTTTTCGAATATTTGAAAACTAGCAATTCCAAATCAGTCGATGCTAACTTTCAAATACTGTCGAAAAATTGTATTTTTCTCTCGTAGGTCTTTCAGACTTTATTGGAACTATATATTCTTTGTTATATTATTGCAGTCTTTAGCCAATCTCCTTCAAAAATTCATCTACTTTTAGTTGAAAAGGAGAAGAGCTCAAATTGTAAACTTTTGGTTGCGCCAGTTTTTTGAAATGAAATTATACGAATTCGTGGTGAGATATCTTTTTGAATGAGTTAATAAGATTGTAAAAAACTGGTAACATACTGTGAAAATGTAATGCCAAAAAATGTTCTTGAATTCAAATGAACAATAATACAGTAAAACTTCTAATAGAGACCTGACCAACAGTTCAATAAACCTTATATTGAAATTACCCTCAACTTTTTGAGAATTACTTATAGTGAGTTTTATAGCTGAAAAAACTGTCTGAATTATATTTTCTAAATTTTTGAGTATTCAGTGATTTGAACCAGCCGTGTCAAAAAATTTCTATATCTAGAAATCTGTATTTTTGAACTCCATTTCATATTACAACAGCAAAACACACTATTAGGATTGCATCAAGAATAGAAGAAGATGAGATGGACTAATAAAAAAGGCAAAATCATTCTCGTTTCTTGGCAACAACAAAAAAGAGAAGATTTGCCCTTAGAATTGGAATCTTGAATGTCCTAAACGCCTCTTTTCTTCTCATTCAATTCTATTATTTCTTTTCATTTATTCGATTATCGAAGAGCACAAACGGGGACAAAAGAGGACCAAAAGAGATAGAGAGAACTGATCCGAAGAAAGATTTCTCTTTTTCTTTTCTATTCTGATGTATATATATATATTTTTCTTGTTATGCAAAAACCAAAAACACATATCTTTTGCCCCTTTTCTTTATCCCTTTTCTTCTTTCTTCGTGTGTCTTTTTGTCTGACTTCTTATCACACTCTGGAGTCTCAACGATTTTGGATTTTTCCTTCTCCAGCTTAATATTATCACATGTCTTTAAGAGGCGTGAGAATTTAACACCAATTTAAAGTTTTTGGTTTTTGCATGTAAAAAGAAGATTTCTTTATCTATTCTTATCAGTCAGGTGAGGGAAATCATAATTGAGCCAGGCAATGATAAAGCTTAGACCCAATGCTCTCTCGGATCTGGTCTCAAATTGAGAAAACCCTCATGATGAACTTTTTAGAATAGTGATCTGGATATTGGACCCGGTAGGGTTTTGAATTCAGTGAAAAAACTTTGAAGATTCTGCAGCTATAAAGTTTTTCAGAGCTGCACATGAGAACTTTGTTGCCAGTTTCCTTATCTTTAACACTTTCATTATCCATCACTGACGTTAGAAAGCTTTTCGTTACAAAAGGCACACCATTACTTTTTATCTTAACAAAAGATTCTAATCTCGCCCCTTACCTCACCTTATCAACAACATCCTAATCTCATTTTAATACTCTCATGGGTGATTTAGAATACAATAGAATACAGATAGACTTATTCAAAGTGCTGAAAGCTAGAAAAGAATAGTGGATGAAGAGATGGTGACTGACTGAATGAGCAGTTGATGACCGGAAGTTTCGAAGAGAAAACAGGAAATGGAGTCGGAAGAGTTTCTATGCACTTTTTCTCCTCTTTTCCTACCACTTTTCATCCAACTTCTCGACCCCCTTTGTTTCGGTTTTTTTGCTCAATTTTTTAGTTCCTAATGTGTCTTTATCTGGTTTGAGTGACTTGTGATCAGACTTTTCACTAAAATCTCTCGATTCTGTCAAACTTCAATTTTTGTTTTCGTAAACGAAAAATAGCAATTATCAGAATCTCCAATAGATTTTTGACTTCATTCTGTAGTCGTCGTCGTCTTCTGAAGAAACAATAGCGGATTTAATGACTTTCCGGTCACACTTTCCATTTTCATACATTTCGTTTTGTTTCTCACATTTTCGCATTACCAAATTTGGTGATTTTGAAAAAGGAGACATGTAGGGATTAGGAAGGAGAGAATCATACCCTCTTTTCGCACTTTATCCCGCCTTTTCTTCTGATGAATGATGGATTAGAAGACGATGGAGCCATTAGTCTAAAGAAAACTAAGATTACCTCTTCTTCATTTGTATTCTCGACTTGATCGGTTCCCAGAACTCAATTTCATGTTTTTTGACTCAATTGTCACGTCACTTTTCTCAAATAAAGTGGGTCATTTTGCGAGAGAAACAAAGCGATTGAGCAGGTCAAAAGTGGTTTTTTGACGGGTGAAAGTTCATATTCTGTCGCATGAGTTGAATAGAATATTTTAGTCTAGGAATTGAGAGACGGGGATTCAGGAGATTTATTATTAGACAACAGGGATCATAGTGAATTTTGTTTGGTTAGTTTTTGAGCCCAGACTTTTTCTAATCTTCATGGTTTAGAACTTTCTTCTCTCATATATCTTATCATTTGTTCTAAATACCTCTTTCTTCTACTTATTCACCACTCCTCTCCAATGATTTAATTTCGCAGTAGCCATGAATTCGGCAATAATGCAAGGAGCCGCAATGGCTACCTCGCACGGAATTGCCCGTCTAAATCGACACAATGCACAACGGAACCATTTTCACATTCCAACTGCCAATCGACTCTATTATCAACTACAGACGGCATGCACGTCAGTGCGTTTTTCAAGAAAACTGAAAAAAAGGAATTTAGATCAATATATAACTGTTTTTATGCCACAAACTTATCTTGACAAATTTCAGAAGTACCGAAGATGAGCGTCGTACGATTCAAACCGACGATGCGGCGGAGATGGGAGTGCAGAAACCAGACTATCAAATGTACTGTGGAGAGACGGAAATCAGTGAACAATTTATAAAGTTGAATGTTGGAGGACAGAGATTCATGCTCAGGAAGGACACGATTCGTAAACGAGGAGTTGGTAAGTAATATGTCGTAAAATCTCTAATAGAAGGACACCCAAGTGAGCCCGAAAATAGCACTTTCTCAGATTCCTGTGCATCTGAAAGTAGCCTCAATCGATTCATTGTCAAAAATCAACTAGGATCAATACGAAACAAGTTATGAGTTGCTTCTCAGAAATTAGTAATGGATACTTTTGTGAAATACGTATTTTGATTTTGAGAAGGTTGAACAATAGACGGACATGTCCTTCTATTAGAGGTTTTACGGTAGTTCAAACTTATACGGTAAACAAATTCCCAATATGAGTATAAATTCTCAGGACGTCTTCTGGATCTTGTCAACAAATCCGTCACGGATTCCAACGCCGACGCCTACTTTAGCTCAACAGCCGAATTCTATTTCGAACGACCGCCCGCATTATTTCATATCGTTTATCAATTCTACCTCAATGGTAAATCTCTTGACAGTTTTTGCTTAAACTCATAATATTCAGGTGTAATCCATCAACCAACCAATCTATGTCCTGTGGATATTATTGAAGAACTTGAATACTGGAGGATCATTCCCGACGAGTACTTGGCGTCGTGTTGTTGTGCACAGCAATTGGTGAACTTGAAAATGAAAGGTTTTTTACTAGAAAGAGTTTTAGGACGAAGATGACGAGGAGCTTGAAGAGCAAGACAAGCCGAATCTTTTCAAGACCCTCAGATTTGGAGAGATCCGCAGAACAATCTGGAATATTATTGAGGAACCAGCGAGCTCTGGAAAAGCACAAGTCTTCGCAGTGTTCTCTGTTTTCTTTGTTTTGATTTCAATCAGTGGACTCGTTCTCGGAAGTCTTCCTGAACTACAAGTTGCCACTAGACAAAAGAATAATTTGACTGGAGAGGAATACGTGGAAATGGAGCCAATGCCAATACTGGGATACATTGAATATGTTTGCATTGTTTGGTTTTCTGTAGAATATGGTAAGAGTTTAGGCAACTGGCATATTTTACACCTGAAAATTTAGGTCTGAAAATGCTGGTGAGTGCTGAAAGGAGTCGAACATTCCGCCAATTGCTGAATATCATTGATCTTCTCGCAATTCTTCCGTTTCTTATCGAAATGTTGCTGTTGATTTTTGGAATTTCCACAGAGCAGTTGAGGGATTTGAAGGTAAACTTAAAATTTCAAGACTAAACTTACTATCAAACTTTAGGGAGCCTTCCTGGTCATTCGAATTCTTCGAGTTCTCCGAGTCATTCGAGTCTTGAAGTTGGGAAGATACTCGAGTGGATTGCAAATGTTTGGAAAAACATTGAAGGTAATCATCTTGGAACTTTTACGTTTAAAAAAATTCTTCAGGCTTCCTTCCGCCAACTTGGAATGATGGCAATGGTTGTGATGACTGGTGTAATCTTCTTCTCAACATTGGTTTACTTCCTGGAGAAGGTAGAATTTATTGAGTCCTTGATTAAACTTTAATTTTGAGTTTTAGGATGAGCCTGGCTCAAAATTCCACTCGATTCCGGCAGCTTGTTGGTGGTGAGTAATTAATTGAAACAAAGTGTTTTTTTGAAAATCGAAAAACTATTGTGATTCAGGTGTATTGTAACAATGACGACAGTCGGTAAGATATAAATGTTGTATCGTGATTTTAAATTTCTTCTCATTTGATTTTAACTTTTAACGAATATATCATTTCAGGATACGGTGATCTAACCCCCATTACAGTCCGTAAGTGCACTCTTAAATTTTTCGAGATTACGTTTTCCCATTTCAGCTGGAAAACTTGTTGCAACCGGAGCAATCGCTTGTGGAGTACTCGTTCTCGCACTTCCCATTACCATTATCGTGAGTCGAATTTGTTCCGAAATCCTGAATTTTTTATTAGCTTTTATCCCCAGTCAAAAGACATCTTCATTTCCATTTAGGCTCAAGTCGCATTCTCATTGAAATCTCGAGAACGTGAGAGATTGGCAAAAAAGTGTGTTTTATTGAATTACTTCACTTTTTTCTGTGGTTTCAGCTTTGTCGATAAAACTATTAAAAAGAGAGCAGCAAAAAAAGTTTTCTAAAAACACTTGTACTTTGTCCTAGCTCCGCCGGTGTGTCATTCAAATATTTTACTAGGAATAACACATTTTCTCATTCCAAAAATTTCAGGTCGATAACTTTATGAAGGTAGCTGAAACTGAACGACCTGCTGGTGGAAATCGCTACCGTACCTCCCAGTATCCATCAGAAACAAAGGCAACAAAATCAGAGCAAATGGTTCTCAAAGTTGCATGATTCTTTGGACTTTTATGCGTATAATTGTTTACCCTTCACACATATTTGTGTACCTCTAATCAAAATTTTAAATAATCGTATTATGTAATTTTATTCATGAAATTTTCTCAACTAAAACTTTAATATTCGGTTTTGTCCGGCTTGTTTGACCACATTTGGAATGGAAGAAGGTAGTTGTCAGCGGCCAGATGCTCGAGTTTTCGAATCTCGTCGGTTTTTGGATCCTTGAGGAAATCGTGGAAAGCTTTGTCGTCGAAACCAATTTCAGCAGCCTGAATTAGAACTTTATAGAACTTTGAAACTTTTTTCCAGGCTAACCTGTTGAGCAGTTGCTCCATAGTAGATTGCATCGAATCTGGCCCATAGACTCGCTCCCATGCACATTGGACACGGATAACAAGATGTGTAGAGAGTCAGTCCGGAGAGATCGAATGTTCCTGAAAAGTTCACTGATGAGAAGATTGAATAAATTAGATTCCAACCTAAAGCCTTGCATGCATTTCTAATTGCAGTCATTTCAGCGTGCATTGTTGGATCATTGGTAACCAGAACCATATTATGTCCCTTTGCAACAATATTTCCTTTTTTGTCCACAATAACTGCTCCAAATGGTCCTCCATCTCCACATTCAACACCTCGACATGCCTCTGCAACTGCTTCCGCCATTCGTTCTTTATGGTGTGGTGGAAGAGTATTATTATCAATTGATGGTGTCATTTTTGAATGTGTGGGAGGTCTGAAAACATCAAAATATCGCTATCATCAAGAAGAAATCAACGAGTCCCATTATAAAATGGAAGCGAAGAAAAACGAGGAAAGGTGAAAAATGTCGTTGAAACAGGACGCGACCCGTCTGATTTTCTGATTAAAATGATCGGTGCTATCAGTTTTTGTTTCAAGCTCTCTTCTCTGGAACCACGTGATACGCTTGCCTTTTTTTGTTCTCAAACACCAGATTAAATCTGATTATAGTGATAAGAAAAGAGTAGAGAAAACGCGAAATGGGAATTTATGGGGAGAAATGAGCGAAGGTTGGGTTATCAGGTGAGAATGAACTTTGTTAGGAAAATTGAGGGGGGAATTCAACTTTTGTCAAGAAAAGATCAAACAATCAGGAAGTTGAATTTCGCAACTTTTTCAGGAGATCTTAGGGAAGGCTTTCAAATTTTGAAGAAATCCATATTTCCACATCATGCAACTCAAAAAGGAAACAGTATCAAAAGCATGGTCCAAAATCAAGGAAGTTCCCCTATCTAGATGTTATTCAAGAATTCAACTTGAAATTTTATATTTCGAGCCAAATTTCTTACTCTTTTTGTGTCAAAAATGAAATTTTCAGCAGATTTTAGACCCCAAAAAGTTGGTTTTTCAGTCAAAATTCTAACTGCAAAATTTGGATTTTGAGCTAAACCGAAGGGCTGTAATAGTCTGAAATTTTAAGAAAATGAAACCATCACAAAAATCATTTCTAACTGCTTTTCACACCTATTTATTGTTGATTTTTGCCTGCCATCAAAAGCCTTTGGAAAAACAAAAATTCAGCACTATCAACGATGAAAACGTACAAAAAACTAATAAAGAAAACAAATCTTTGATACATCAAAAATGAATGTACCTATTGAGACTCCAACCATAATATCAAACCTACAATAAATCTTCTTCGAACAGACAATTGTTCTGCAAAGACTTTTATACAACCATAGTCTCTTTTTCTCCCCATTCGACCTACTTAACTAATAACTGATAAGACGTCATGAAACCACGTGGTTCACGTGTTCTTCATGGCAAAGTACACTTGGCTCATGTAGATTTAGGTGCCCCTTCGATGATCCATAATCAAGTTTATTTACATGCTCAAAACTGATAACAACTTTCAAAAGCGTTTCAATGATCAGAAATGTACAAAAAATTACAGATGAGAAGGGGATGGGTTGATGATGAAAAGTTGTTTGATGCTTCGGCCTTCCATGGACTTTTCGATTGCCTTTTGGTGATCCTTCATACTAACCTTCTCCATTGGAATGGCTGTTAGTTTTCCGGCAACAGCGAGTTTCTGGAAAAAAAAAAACTTTGAGATGATGTTATGATCTCGCCTTCCATACCTGAACTTCTTCAACACAATGATTCCATTCCTCCAAATTTTCCTCTTGTCTCGCCCACATTCCAACTGCTACTCCCCTCACTTGAATGTCATTGAAGACCAGCGCCGATGTGGTGAATTCGTGTGCTTTTTTAGACATGCCACCTGGAATAAGAGGAGATTAGAGACCATGAAATTACAAATAGAAAACTATCATATTTCTTGTAATA
Organism: Caenorhabditis zanzibari; assembly: GCA_963966625.1. Lineage (NCBI taxonomy): Eukaryota > Metazoa > Nematoda > Chromadorea > Rhabditida > Rhabditidae > Caenorhabditis > Caenorhabditis zanzibari. The sequence goes on along the minus strand of OZ016470.1, from coordinate 9,558,928 downwards.
ACCTACCATAAGTAACGCACGTTCCTCCTCTTTCCAAAACTGAACTAATTTGCAGAGCACTCTTCCCTCCGACACCATTCAATGCCAGTTTCGGACGAGCGTTGATCGATTTCAAAAACTGAAAACTTCAAACTCCAATTTAATCTTTTTTCTCAAAACCAACTTCTCTTGACGTCTGTTTGAACTCTTCTTCTGTGAATACATGATCTGCTCCGATTCTCCATAAGTCAGTTTTCAATGATTCTATGTTATTTCGATTCCTCACAATGTTAATACTCTTATATCCGAAAGCCTTACACAATTCGATCACACTTCTTCCAACTCCCGAATTCGCGGAATTTTGAATCATATAATCCCCTTTGGCAAGCTTTACGTACTTTTGGAGCATTATCCATGCAGTGGGAGGATTAATCATAAGAGTCGCCGCAAGATCCTATGAACACTTTGAAAATAAATATGGAAAGAGAGATTCTTTTACCAAAAGTATTCTGTTGTCCAACTTCACAAGCTCGTCATCATCCACAATCCCATATTCTGTCCAAAATGGAGTTTCAGATGAGAAAATCGTCACGTGTTCCCCAATTTTAAAACGAGATCCGGAGCCGGCCTAAAATAAATTGGAGAGTAAATACAGAGAATAGAAGTCCTACAGTACCTTTACAACTCTCCCAACACCTTCACTCCCTCCAATGACAGGGGGTTCTGTTTTGAGTGCATAGTTTCCTTGTATTCTGATTATTTACTTTATTGACTACCTTTTTTTCTCAAAATATAAAATATGTACCTGTTTATATCAAGAGGATTGACAGGGGAAGCAAGCCATTCCACAAGACATGCTCCACTAGGTGGATCAGCAGGAACTATCACAGTGTCTAGTTCCAGAACCTGTCTTGGATCTCCGAATTTTTTGTAGACCAGAGCCCGAGAATGAATTGACTTTTTCATCTGGAACTTTGTGAGAAAGTTTAGAAAACTATGAGAAGAAACATTTATTGAAAAAAAACTGAAGCGAATTGGGGAATGTTCCGTGTTTCTCATCTTGTTTTCTATTGATAAGACGACTACAAGGTAGTCTACATATTTGGATGGGATGTATTCGGCTACACTAGAAGATGCAAATGGTTGGACGTTGATTTTTGGCCCCAGGAATATCTGGAAAAAATGTAATGGGAACTCTATGAAGACCAGTGTTTTGGGAAAATAACTTCGTTAGCATCCAGTGCCTGTAAATTTCTAATTGATATCAATAGAAGTAGAGAACTCTATTGTTAGTCTTATTTTTCAAGAGAAGAACCACAACTCCATTCTTTGCAATCACAAGTTTCGTTTTTCAAGACTTCTGAATGATTTCTGAACGGTTTCTGAACATTACACTTTTTTGGGCGGTACGGTTATCTACTCCGCAAGTTGTCGTAGGATATGTTGTCTACGAACGCAAAAAAACATTGCATAAAAAACGGAGACGCAGAGATTTCAACATTCGTTTTTTACTTTTCGATTCAGATGTTTCACACATTTTTTCAAACATCTTTGCGTCATGTCGCTTATCTTCATTTCCAATCAGAGATAATTTTTACTTGTAAGATTAGCTCAAGTAATGAAAATCTAATCTCTTTCAACTTTCATCCTTATTATCTCTGTTCCTAGAAATAGGATTTTGTTTCTTTCGTGTTACTGTGGGATTCGAATTCGTTACGGTATTTATAACGGAGATCAGATGCATTTTTCAATATGATGATTTCCAGTCTGGCATCTCCGCTCCATACTTTACCATTATGCACTTTAACCTATAGAAAACAACGAATGTTTGAATTTTTATTGCCTAATCCCTCTCTCATGTAACGCAGTAAACAACGCAAGTGAAAGATTTCGCAATTTTCCCTTGTTTTTATTCCGATTAGGGGAAATCTCGGGAAGCTCGACACATAGAATATGTCTTTAATCGAAAACAGAGTTCCAGATGCCCTAAGTTTTCACGCATTCTCTGATGAATGAGCGCTTACAATGAATGTCATAGAGTACGCGTTCTTTTCGTCTTAGGCATAGCGTGTAAGTATCTCCAAAAGCATATGATCCCTCATCTTGTCCTTCATGTTCTCTACTCCAACACTCTGCTTCTACGCAACGCACACCTCATAATCAGTGCCTCCCCGTGTCCTTTCTCATAGCGGTCGTCGTATTCAGCTTTCTTCCATTAATCTACTCTGTGTGTGTGCCTCTTGGCTCCGTGTGAGCTCCCTCTCTAGTAGCACCCGGCATCGTCTTTTTCACTTGCGTCTCCGTCTCTTTCGTTTTCTTCGCCTCACTTCTAAAGAAGGAGTCTCATTTATTCGCGCCTGTCTCGAGCTCATTCGATTCCTATCCCGATTTCGTCTATCCTGAGGAAAAGAACAAGAACGACCTTTGGGTCATCCTGTTGAGAACAACAGAGCAATAGCTTTAGCTATGAAGTTTCGCACTGTAAGCGTTCATGTTTTCTTTTGTCTTATCTCTCACTGTTTTGGTTAATTCATTGGTTCTTCTTTCAGAAGACTCCTTCAAAAAACTTGGGCGATTCTATGAGAAGAAGTTTAACAACATCGACTCAGCAACCATCAAACGTCCAGAAAGGAAAAGAGGGCAACTCTCCATCAGATAAAGACGCTTTGAACAGAAAAGAGGTGATTTTTATATAAACATATATCGATTTTCCTGGACATCTAGAATTTCTTTCGGAATTGATGCACGGAAACGTATAAAACACCTGCCTACATCATAGTAGCTGTCTGCTAATCGAAGCGCGCTAATTTCCTCTTCGGCTGTTCGGTTTCCCAGGCAACCCAGGCAGACACGTGATGAAAGATTCCTAGCGCGTGTTGGCGATAAAATTAGAAGAACATTGATGGCGCAAGTGCGTTAGCAAATTCAAATATTGTTTTCCAGGTTCGTATTGGAGAAGAATTGGATCAGTTGGACACCGCCATTTTCGAATCAATACTCAGAGACGTTGCTTCTTCTAAATTAGTTAGTTGTTTTATGTTTTCAAATCGAGCTCTTCCTAATATTATATATCTGATTGTTCTATGAGGCGTTTATATTGCTTCGAGGGGTGAAGAAAAAGTTTACTTTCTCTAATGGAAAAGCGTCTCTGAAGTTTTATAGTTCTTTGATGATTCATTTCTACCGCAATTTGATATAAATAACAGAGAGAGAGAGAGAGAGATTACAATCGCTTCGAACGAAAATTGATCTTTAATGTTTTTTCTGTTCATCTGTCTAGACTTTTTATGTCCATTCGGCACATAATCGATGACACAGAGCCATTTGTAAGCGTCTAGGTAATCGCGCTCTGTTGAGAATGCCGTGATTCTCATATGCGCATCTGATGTCTATGGCATCTGCCTCGCGTTTTTTATATTTTTGTCCTTAACTCTGCTTCTGATAAGTAGTGCACACTCTACATGACCTCGCTAATCTGCATCTCGTCCTCTACTTTGTGTTTTCTTGAATCCATAAGTTGTTGTGCGCTAGTTTTGTAACACTTTTTTTCAATTCAAAGCTTAGGCATTCAGCAATGTTCGGATTCGCAATCCTTCTTTTTTTGTCATACTGCCCACACTCGAAATAGTTCATTTACTGATATTATCGAAACATCCCAAGTTTCATCGCGCTCCATTGCGAACTTGGGGAAATTCAAAATTTTTAGGTTTCCCGCTCACTTGTTTCTCTTGTAGGTCACGTCGAAACCGCAAAATCAACAAAATTTTTATATTTGACGTGACCTACAAGAGAAAAAATTGAGCGGGAAACCTAAAAATTTTGAATTTCCCCAAGTTCGCAATGGAGCGCGATGAAACTTGGGATGTTTCGATAATAGCAACTTTCTATCATTACTTCTTTCGTTCTCTCTTTTTTACACCACATGTTGACATAAACCCTCGCGGTTGCTGTTTACGTTTCCATGTGCTGCCGCGCAAATATCTAATTAGTTGAATACCGGGAGAAGTTTCCAAGCCTAATTATAATGCACCGCACTTCATTTCCTTCTGTAGGGACGAGTCATAATTCCGAAAATATGTAGCCCTTTTGCCTGATCATCAGTTTACTGTTAGAAAGATGCAAATAATATTTACCAAGCCTAAATTTTATTACTATTCAGGATTTGGTGAAAAACATTGAAACGTCTGGGACCGATCCGGTGATAATGGGTCTCATCGACGATGCCAAACAACGACAAACTGCGGAAAAGAATGCCAATGATACTGCCAACACTAAAGCACCGTCAGTTTTAATCGCTTGTTATCCTTGTGGGCGCTTTGAATGTTGTTAATTTATCATTTTCCCTTGTTCAAGTACCATTCAAAACGTCCATTTTTTCAGTGTCAAGTTCGACGAAGTTATCGATTTCATCGATGATGGGTACTAACCAAACTAACTTTTGGAAGTTTCGCTGAATTTTCTAAATGTTCTCTTTACAGAGATGATGACATTGTCATTGGTAAGCCACCCATTCTAAACTCGAATATGCTCTCACGCAATCCGAATATCAAATCACCAATTCGAGGAAACCCAGTAACAGATTACGACAAAATAAACGCAATGAACGGGTTCGTGAGATAAATCAACTCATAGAAGTAACACGAAATTCTTTACAGTGTCGGTGATGAGAATCCGGTCGATTCTAGCAACGACATATTCTCTCGTTTGGAAATGGGACATCACAGTGGAGATCTGTTTGATGAGAATAAAATCAAAGATTACCAGAAAAACGTCAAATGTGACGAAGTTTGTTGCCGTTTTTTTAATCTTCTAATCAGTCCTTGAAATTTGCAGAAGGAACAGCTGGACTACATGAAAGAGAAAGGACTGAACGATTACGCTAAATTTGATTCGGTTCTCGGACCAGGTTAGCTTTTTTCTTACTTCAAATTCCTACCTTATCCACTGAATGGAAATGAGTTTAATTTCAGCATCACAGGGCGAGTTTGCTTCGTTTGCTCAGAACTTGACCCCAGTCATTGCCTCTGAATTGGGCGTTCTTAATCCAGTGAACTCATCATGCTACAATATTTTCCAAACTTGCACAACTAACGGGCGACTTCTTCCAGCTGTACCACGCAAGTATTTCTGTACTACTGAGAATCATCCGCGTCCGACACATCGCCCAACTCCACAAAAGCCTCCGGTCACCATTATGCTACAGTCTGCCGCTCCATCCCTTCTCAACACTACTTTGACAGATTCCCAAGTGTCAGGCATTTACTCACAAACGCTTATGTCTCCCTCGCCACCTCCATCTGACGAACAGGGAACTTCTGAATCTGCTAGTGCGAAAAAACGAGCGAAAAAAGCTAAGAAAGCAGCATCAAAAGCAACTGACGATAGCGAGGACAAAGAGGATGTTGAAGATGAGGAGGAAAAGGAGAATAACATGGACGACGGATTGACAGATAAGGAACGCGAGGCTCGTCGTAAGAAGAACATGAAGAATAAGGAAAAGAAGAAGGCCAAAAAGCTCGAAGAGAAGAAAGAGCTTGAATCTAAAACCGTTGATGTCCCAGAAACACCAGTCAACAGTGGGCGTGGAAGTCAAAATCAGAGCCAGAAAATGTCTCCTCTTGGGGTGGGCTTTCAGAAAAAAATATGCAGAATCGTGTCGTTTTTTCCAATACCGTTTCGGGAACCCATACTTAATCTGACTACTACCGAGCCAGTATACTGTCATGTTGTCATTTTCTTCATCGGAAGAAATGCGTTCCGTGTTCTTCACGTACTTTCTTCCTGTTTGCAAAAACCAGCAATTAGTGTTTTTCTGGTATAATTCAAGTATACCGCACTCCAGTGGAAAAATCACCGTTTCGGGACCTTTTGCCACAGGAGTGCGGTGGCGCAAGTCGTCCAGCTGCATTTTACCGCCACAATACAAATGATACCGCAGCTCCGTTTTGGGTTCGGTTACCACCTAGAATTACGGTATGCGCCAAACGCTACGCGAAAATGGGGGGCTCAAATTGAATGGGTGGGTGGTTCAAATTGAAGAACTTCCAAGTCTGGAGTGGGGGACTTTCCTTGAACCTGAACTAAAATTCAAAATGGGGGCTTTTCTTAGATAGGGAGGGGGGCTCTATTTGAATACTGCCGTTTTTCTCAGTAGTTACTTAACTCTGTTGCAGACCTACTGGAAAATTTCGAATATTTTAAAGAGTTTCCGGGACCCGGTATTGGGCGCCTAAAAACAGCAGGAGTTTGCGCCACCGCACTCATGTGGTAAAAGGTCCCGACACGATGATTTTTTCCACAGTAGTGCGGTGGCGCAAACTCCAGCATACACATTTTTTCATCGTAGATCAAAAAAATTCGTTTGACTCGCGCGCTTTTTTTTTCCGCGCGACTATTCGCAAGCGTCCGAAAGTTTCTTTGTTTTAATTTGCAAACCACTAGTAATTGACAACAAGTGTTTTCATCGGCTTTTCTCGATCTGTCATTTTTTAAACTTTTATTTCATCGCAGATTTGTCATTGATTGTTCGCATTTCGTTTAATATCCGCTATCGTTCCTCGAACCGCTTACTTCTCTTATGTTCCGTTAATTACATTTATTTCTCACAGTTCAACTCATCTTGAAGGATCTCACCTGATCACCAAATAATCGAAAAATGGGTCTGTTCGGTACGTCTGCACAGTCTCAAGACCACTGGGCACTCGACAAGCATGCCGAATCGGATCAACGTCCTAGACCATTGCCTCGAACTCGCGACATTGAGCGTTTCATGTCTGCTGACCGATTCGGGATCGCAGAAAAAATGAACTTTTGCAAAATTCTCGGTCTCTCACCGTGGAGTTTTATCACAGTGAGTTAAATTTAAATGTAGGTCGCACTTTTTCAAAATGCTCCTGTACTGGTGGTGCATAATCAATCGTTTCTATTGCTTTCTATCTAGTTTTCGATATTGATAACAAACCACACGTCTCTATTGAGGCTTTTGTAGTCATATGATGCAATAACTCATTTTATACTTTAGCTGGAAACATAGAGTTTTGGAAGACATCGTCATATTTTTTATTTGTATGATGAGGAATCCCAAGGCGTATTGCTGACGTAGTCTTCACATTAGTCTATCATACAATATTCTACTAACGTCAAATGTTTTATTTTGTGGTATAGTTCTGATTTATCCGGTCATATTACACTTTTGAGTCTGTTTGGGACCACTCGTGGTCGAAGATCATTTTCAAAATTTAAACCATTCGAATCGACTAGAAAAAAATAAACAAAATATGCTATTAGTCATCACTTCTTTTCTTTTTCTCAATTTTCGTTTTATAAGTGCTATTCTTTCATAAACGTCTTCCTTTCAAATAATGTGATCAGAGAATCTCACAACGGCGCTAATTTTTTTTCAGTATTGCGTTGACTAACTTATTGTCCTTTCAACCTATATAACAGGCGATCGGACATTCCTTCTTCCCAATTTTGAAGACGAGAATCGCTTGTACTCTATATCTTTTCATCTCAGCGTCTCCATTCCATTTTGGTATTGCACTCTCATTCTCGACGCCGACAACACCGCCACCGCGCTCGCGTTGCCCACATTTTCGAATCGACTCCGCTGGTGAGGCAGCCTCCCACATGAGCGGAGCTCTAGAGACTTGTCCGGAGGTGTCCTTTTTCGTCTCTTCTCTGCGTCTCTATTACCGCTTCTCGATTTCCATGGAAGGCGGAGTCGCTTCATAGTATTCTTTCTTCTCCAACGCATTGTGCACTATTTCTGAATCCAGATGAACAGATGTTCGCGTTTGGGGAACAGTGCGTTTTTTCTCATGAAAAAAAAAACGAAAGAGTAGCAGCAATTGTTTGTTTTATTCTAAATGATCGTGATATTCTTAGGTCTGCCGACTAAACATTGCAATGTTTTCCCACTAGTTTCTTTAACTTTTTGTTGCGAGCTGAAATAATTTGTCTGCTTCAAATTTGTTATCACTTTATTTTCTCGAGACTCCGTCTTATATTTCCCATGTGGCACTCTACAGAAATTCTGCGTCTCACGGTCGGTGTCTGGGTTTCTTCAATCGTCCGGCGGTTCGATGAACCTAAGGTTCATCCCGTTCTCTCAGAACCCCGTAGATTACTTGGTTCCTGTGCTATTAGTCATCATGATTGGATACAAAATTCTGTATTTATTGTACAAAAAGGTTTGTCGACAGAGAATGCAATCAAATAGCGGGTCAGATTGAATGTGTTGCTGAAACAAATTGGAAAGAACGATGGAATATTTTTACTTTCATCTTAGATCGTTTTAATTTAATTTTTTTAGGCTGGGTCTGGATCACCAGATGAATCGCCAAAGAACCAACAGAGCAATGTCCGTCGTACCAGCTCTAACGGTGGTAAGAACAAGAAAACTGAGAAAGGAGTGAGCGCGGAGTACACAGTCGGAAATAACGGTGAGTATATTAATTTTTTGTGTCTTAAAGGCTTTACGTTTTTCTTTGTTTTCGATATCAGTTGGCTGACATAAGTTATAGTTTCAGTGGAACTAACTTAACCATCCAATCAGGATAAGCTTACTCTTGCTTTTTTTCTCAAGTTATTAAGTATTTATGAAAGTGGTGGTATATTCCTCTGAGTTTTCTCCATCTTTCCTTTCTCATCTGATTTTTTAAAATATCAAACCATCACTGCATTTCTCCGCGTTCTTCAAGAAATATTCCATTTCTTTCAACTTTCCTGTTTTATTAACTGATAAGTACTTAGTGCCAAGTAAAAAGCGAAAAAAACAGGTCAACCATTGTTTTCTATTCGGACAGTTAGGTTTTCTTTCAGCAAAAGCGAATAAGAAATCAAAGGATCCTTCTATTGACCGTGAAGATATCGGTTGGAAAGACGAGAGTGAGTAAAACAAATCTATTCGCTTTAATTCCTGCATGTTTGTTATACTTGTTCACTGCTTCCCTGCCTGACGTTTGCTAAACTTGCATGCTGTCCTACTGAATGTCATTTTATAGGTATTTTTGGACTAGCCGTAATACTGATGACACGAACTTGTGAACTGGCCGCAGCGTGTATCAGACCAAATGACTGCCGGCAAAATGAACATATGGATTTGATGTTGGCACAAAGTCGTCGCAATCTCGAGAACTCGAGAAGAATGTTATTTGTCAGACTTTTGTGTCATGCAAATGGCATGATTTCAGCGGAGGAATTTTCAGTGAAATGCGAAGGTGTTCAATACTTTAAAGAACGAAACTTTATCAATAATTTTGAAATGAAATAAACCGAAGGCGCCTGCGTCTCATAACTGAGGCTAACCCCTATTTGTTTACTTTCTCGTCGGCGACTCTGTTCATCCGCATTCAGCCTTTGCATTCCGACCAGCGGTCTCCCTGTTTGTCTCTGTTTCCACGAAAACGCCGTGCGCCACGCAGTATGGAAGCGACGCTCCCTTCAACGTCTTCTTATATTCTCTGCGCTTCTGTGTTCTACTCTCTCCCCGTGACCTTGCTTGCTCCATCTCCGTTTCCCTCTGTGCCTGCGTCTCTAGGATTCATACGCTAGTTTCACTATTTTTGGAAACGAATGGCCCCACACGACTTATTTCAATTCATCGGGGTTTTTTCTATCGTTTTGGTACGTAGAGCCGTTACTGCCATCGTTATTCTTCTTCCATAATTACTATTTCCACGCGGTCGGCGCCCGGATCTTTTCTCCTTGAACAGTCTACGTCTCTCACAGCCGACCGCAATGGTTTTTTTTTGATGAGTGAGGCGCGCATCGCCCAAAAAAAAACCTTCGGCGTTAGTTTCCTCTTGTTGGCGGTCGCTAACCTATCCTTTTCTCGTTCACAGTTTCATATGAATCGAACTACAAGCTTTCAAAATTTTCTTGAGTAAAATTTCACCCTTGAATGCTAATGTTTTATTTTTACTACATAACCCAGTGTTTCACATGTGCCTGTCGATAGATTCACTTTTGCGCTCCTTCAACAAAACAATAAAATGACTCAGACCATCGTTGTATTTATCTGCTTCTTAAGTTCTGTCTTGTCCGTTTGTGATTTGCATGGCCGTAATTTACAGGCGTCGGCTCTCACTCATTGGACGAGATCTTGAAAAACTTTGGATACGAGGTTTCAGAACCCGCCGAAAAGCCGAAGAAAAACAAAAAAGGCAACAACGCTTCCAAGAAGGCTACTAAGCAACAGCAGAAGAAAGAACCAGCTGTTAAGGAAACTGCACGATCGCCTCCATCAGACAACGAGCTGTCATTGGACGACGAAGTGGAAAGGAACAAGAAGCAACACGGCAAGAAGAAGATGGACGAAGTCTCGGTGGCAGCTTCTATTACGTAAGTTTCTTATCAACACTGTTTCAACAAAAAAATCGCGAATTATTTCAACTCAGAAATATTTCAGAAAGCGCTGCTCGTCTGGAGTTGGACAGTCCGAGGAAGACGATGACCAATCCTATGTTTCGGCTCAAGAAAACCTTGGAGGATCGGCTAGCCGTTTGTCAACTCCACCGGTACGGTTTTTATACTTTTTTCCGGAGTTTACTGGTTCTTTATAAACTTGAAATACGCTTCGCTCGACGAATTTTCGTATTAGTTACAGACGGAATTCGCGGATGCTCGCCAATCCCGCGACGACATCACTGAGAATGTTATGCTTGATCCTAACAACTACCGGGATGATGAAGACGTTGAAACCCTTGCCAAACAACTTCAGCAACAAGAAGATGAGTTCATAACTGTTGGAAAGAACAAGAAGAAGAACAAGAAGCAAGCGTCTGTTCAAGATAATTTGCCCGCATCTTCCACAGCTTCTTCATCCTCTCCACCCAACCGTCGCAACTCGACCACAGGCCAAACATCGATTGTGTCTCCATTGGGTAATAATCCATCTCAACATCATCAACATCAACGGAACAACAACCGACCAGTTGCTCATCCAACAACACTTGGCGATTTCATGGAATCTACCAAGAAGGATACGCATAAGAACATAAAGCACAAGAAGATTGTCAGTCCCGTCAATACAACGGTTCAGAAAAAACAAGCATCACTGGAAGAGCCCTTTCCAAACTCCCCCGCTTTTGTCGACGCTCTGGAAACTCCTATTTCTGTTAATACGGTAAGATAATTGTTATGCTAGATGCGGTATTTCTCGGAGAAATTAGAAATTTTCTCCGCAAGTTGATCCCAAGTGAATACAGTATTATTTATAGGGTAATAAAAGAAATAGCGGGAAAACTCATTGGTGCCTGAGCGCTTCGGTATGCAAATGAAAAGAAAAAACCAACTTTGACACTTTCTTCTCAAACCCAAACAATAATGATTTTTCGACTTTCCAGGCACCCGCCTTCTCGTATGCCGATGCGGCTAAAAAGTCATCCGGGGAAAACACACCAGCCCATGAAATGTCTCCAGTGCCACAGTTAGCTACTAACGCTGCATCTACATCTGCGAAGAAAGAATCTCACTCGATTTATTCTTCTGAAACTCCAAAAGAAACTAAGAATGTCACGGATACATCTTCATCTGTTTCCCCTAAATTCGTCTCTACCACGAAGTCTAGTGCAGTTCAACTACCGGCATCATCTGTCGCAGCCGCTGACTCTGATATTTCGTTTGGTTACGAGGAAACTCTGGGTAAGCGCGGATTTTGTGTCCTGCCTAAACAGTTCTACGTTTCAGAAGACAAGCGCAGACGTGAACAGAAAGAGGCGAAACCAGTAACTCGGAAAACAGAAGTCGAAGATGGGCCTGCACAAAACTTCCTCAAGAATTTCTCAAGTGAAAATAAGTTGAATGATATGCCCAAGAATGGATCTTCTGAGTCCAATGTTCTTGCCAATGAAATCGTGGTGCTGTGGAATTCTCGCTGGGGCAAATACTCAAGTGAGAATAGTAAGTTTCACTATACATCGTCGGGTTCTAAAAGTTGTTTGTTCAGAGCCTCGTGTGTACACGCCGCAACATAAGAAATAAGTGCAAGACAGCCAAGGAGAACGTTCCAATTATTTTTGTATCTTCCTTTTCTGGCTCCCAAGACTACTACATTATTTTCGACCGTTGGGTCTCATATTCTACCAATTTTTCGTTTCTTCATATACAATCTCTTTATATGTGAATTTCTTAACTTTTTTGTCTATGCAAATCCCAAGTTCAATCGTTTTTCCCCCCGCTTAAAGAAATCCTCCTCTCCCCTGAAAATCTCTCTGAATTCTGGTATAATATTTCCCGTTTTTATGTGTTCCCATTCAAAAAAATGCGAGTTCCCATCCTCATTGACCCCGTTTATAGAATCATTACGTTCCATATTTTTGCCTTCCCCGCTCCAATTTTCTTGCACCCCTTGTTTTTCACTAATGCTGATTGACATTAAGTTTCAGTCTCATATCTAAAGTCATATTCCCCGGCGCATTTTCTTCGCCCCAAACTATTTCTTTGTGATGTTAGAATATTTGTCCCCTTGATTCACTGAAATCGTATCAGAGTTCAGTAGTACCAAACGGAATATCATATAATCACTGCTCCCTCTCCCGGCTCCACCCAAATCCGTTTTTTAGGAATATGAAATTTCTTCGGGACACTTTTATATTTTATTAGCTCCCCGTCCCACGTCCTGTTTGACCCTTTCACCGTTTGTTGGTACCAGACTTGTCACGGGCCGGGCCGGGCCGGGCCGAAACAGGAAAGTTCTCCGGCCCGGCCCGGCCCGTGGCCCGGCCCGGGTTGGCCCGGCCCGGGTCGGCCCGTCGGCCCGGATTTTTTCAAAAATTGTTTTTTTCTTTCAAAATCTTCCAGTGATTGACATTTTTTGTTGTAGTTTGAGCGATTTTTAGGCAAAATTATATGTTTTTAACCCTTGTAACTTAGTTTTAGTAAGATTTGGGCAAAATTTCTGTTGTTGGGAATTTTTTTTTACTACCAATCACACATTTTTTTTTAACCCGGGCCGACCGGGCCGGGCCGGGCCGGCAAAATTTTTCCATCGGCCCGGCCCGTGGCCCGGCCCGCCCGGGCCGGGCCGGGCCGGCCCGGAAAATCACAAGTCTGGTTGGTACCTTATGTATGGCCTAGTGTTTCGTGTCAAGAGCTTGCTAGCTACTTGGTCGACAACATCAAGGCAATCCCGAACTAATGAAGTGGGCATTCAATCAATTCACTGTTATAGTCAATACAGAAACATTAAAATTCACAAAAAACAATAGATGAGATCAGTTCGCCTGCACTCCCATTTACAGTGAATGCAATATGGTTCAACACATAAAATCTCGAAAAATTAAAATATGGTCATCTTCAGAGACTGATTCTCTGCTGTTAGAACCGGCAGGCACACGAAAGATATTTTTCATTGAAATTTATATTATGTTTGTATAAACTAGACTCGATACACTCCTATAATTACTAGAGAAGAATACAAATATTCGAAACCATGCACATCGGGAAGAAAAAACGGGAGGAAGGATGAAAAGCGTGCGCACATTGCAAAAAGTGCGCGCAGGGGTTGCAAACTGCTTTCGTTGCGAGAATTTTTGTCTCTTGTACAGTAACCCCCGCGATTGCGTCTCGCCACGAAAACCGGAGCCCAACTTGAGCGGTTCTTTTTTTTTCAGAATCTCACTTTGATTTTTTTTGTTTCTGGGAGCTTTCGAACGGATAAATATAAATTCATTGCACAATCTTCCTGTTCTCCCAACGAAAACGTTCATGTTTCTTTCAGCCGTTTGTCTCACTCTGTTCAGCGAAAATGCCTCGTAAATCGACCGAAAAACAGCCAGTAAGCCAACTAACTGGGGCGTCATGCGAGTTAGTCAGCTTATCGGATATCGATGGTTCTTTGATTTTAAAAGTTCAAGAAAAAAGACACGAAGATGTTTGCCACAGGTAAAAAAAATGTTTGATTCAATATGCATCCGAAATTTTCAGAGGCGACTCCAAGAATAACCAAGACTTGCTCAAAATTCTCAAGCAATTCTACGGTATTCTGCATACGAAGCAGATTGAGCAGCTCCGTCTCTATGGAATTAAGAGTAGACACTTCAATGTCAAAGGCAGAGATAAATTTGCAATCCAATCTATTGTATTCGACAAAAACACTGATCTCAATGTTCTTTTCGACCTCATTCCGTTGTGCTCCACTCTAAAGCATGTTAGTTTGAGAGGAAACACTAAATATTCATATGAGAAAAGAGTGAGTCTCCTATCGCATGGTTCTCCATGAAAGATCGCTCAAATTCAGCACTATGTTGTTCGTGTACATTATTCGGATATCATTCCACTCGGGACAGAGGACTTCGAATACATCAGCCAATCTATCTTCAGTAAGGACCCTGAGTATCCAAACGATCCGAAGTTTTTGCCAAAGGTTTGTTTCACGAATTAACCTTTAAACGTTCTAAATTCACAGACGATTCTCTTGAAGCCCTTGCCTTATAACACCGAAATTTTTGTCCGTTATCACCTTACCCCAAAGGGATTAGCTGATCTTACTGGATACATCGCTTCGCAAGGAGGATTGTAAATACATAGCAGTGGCTTATTTTTTAATTATCTAATGATTTTCAGCTTCTATCAAAAAGAGTGGATGGTATACCAAATGAACAGGTGCTGCCAACTCTTTTGTAAAATTGGAATCAACGGAATTTACTGTGTTGTTGTACCGTCCGGCGTTGATACGATTGTTCGAACGGTTTGACAAGCGATTGTGAAACGCAAAAGAACAATTAATTTTCCAGCCTCTGGAGCAGTTTACATGGAATGATGCTGATCAGAAAGTTGAGGAGTTGCTGAGAACCCCGCAAGAAGTGAATGAGAGAATGGAAAAACCAATTGAATGGAGTTATCTCCCTGATGGAGTGAAACTGCTTTGCATTGACAGAATGCATTTCAAAACTAGGTGTTGATGAGATTCTCACGCAAAAATTTCAAATTTTGTTTCAGAATGAACCTCCGTAGCACCTGTCACGCCGAGAGAACATTAGTCGATTCGTCCACTCCATATGAGTTCAAATTCGTCAAAGTAGAACATCTCACCTATAGCGACGATTCACAGACAATGAGTGTGGTAGCTCAGAATCCGAAAGAAACTATAAATATTCGTTCTGAACGCTGGTATGCAACATTATTAATTTTTTGACTTTATCAAGCTTCTGTTATAGGGTGGAGAGCGGAAAATGCGATGCCGCATCGTCTTTCGATTTGACTGTTTCTGCAATCAAGAGTATTCTCCAGTTTTGTAAAATTGACGGATTCTTTTTGTATCCTGGTGCACAAGAAGAAGGAATGAACCAATTACGTCAAGCTATCACTGGCAGTGCTCCCTTCAAGTTTTCCACATTTTTTTCGAATGTGTTGAATCCGGAGATGCAGTTTTTCCTTATTGAAAACTGTGATGCCTTACCGGATCTGGTCTTCCTGAGAGCCACAAAACGCTTCACTCCGAAAAAGTACTTTGATATTCCCAAGGTTTGATCCTTTGCCCTTTTATCTTTATCGGTACTGTTTTTTTGCAGCTCATCAGTGGCAAATGTTTGCAATTGCAACTGGACAAACCAGGAGAACTGACAAGTGCTGTACAAATGCTGGTTATGGTGAGAGTTGGTAGTGTGAAGAAGAAACATCAAATATTTCCAGAAATGGATTGGAATGGACGCTGAAGTTGGCAAGAAGGTTGTTTTTGGAATCGAGGACCGTTTCAACAACTTCAGCACAGAGTTACTTGTTGCCAAATTGTACAAAAAAGTAATGTAAGTCTGATTTGTGTCGCTGAAAATAGTGTGCGACGTTTTTTTCAGTACTTCAAAACCAGATGAAATGGTTCTTCTTCGGATGGATGACAACACCAAACAAGTATTGGTTTCTGTGTATGACGATCATGACGAGAATACTTACATTACCTGTCGAGTGATTTCGTCCCAATTGAAAGAAGATGAATATGAACTGTACGATAGGCCATGGGTTGGCGAAAGCGAGGTTATCTACGACTTCCAGCAGTATGATGAAGAGGAAGAGTACGACTATCGAAACAACTCCTTCGAATGAAGACGAATATTTTTCTAATTCGTGTCTTCTACTATATTAGTTACGTTTTTTATTAATGTACCAATCGGTGTATGCCGTTTTTGCGTACTTGTAGTTTTAAAATACTGTTCATCATTTTATGTGCATCCAAATGTATACCCTTGTTCTTTTTTGTTTTATATATTATTCAGTTTTCCCAAGTTTCATCGCGCTCCATTGCGAACTAGGGGAAATTCAAAATTTTGAGCGTTCCCGCTCACTTGTTTCTCTTGTAGGTCACGTCGAAACCGCAAAATTAACAAAATTATTATATTTGACGTGACCTACATGAGAAAAAAGTGGGCGGGAAAGGCCAAAATTTTGAATTTTCCCAAGTTCGCAATGGAGCGCGATGAAACTTGGGAAAACTGAATAATATACCCTTTTCGAGAATGAAAATTCTGCAAAAATTCAACTGTATTGTGCCAGATGCATTGTTCTCCCATTCAATCTAATGTCTGCCCTTATGTCTTATTTCCTAGTCTGCAGCTTTGCGTGCTTGTGTTTGCATACATTTCTCCCGGCGCGGATGGTTTTTATTTGAACAAAATCCCATTATTCCGTAATTCGCCTTGAGACCTATTGCTTGCGGAATAATAACCAAAAATGTCTAAAATTCCTGTTGCACAGAAAGGATTCAGATCGTGGCTCTCTACAAACGAAGGTAAACCATCGAAAGGCGTTCTTTACGAACAGAAATATCAAAATCATCACGATCGAATAAGGTAATTTTTCTCCATAGCAACCACCTCTTCCTATGGAAAAAATGTTTCAGAAACAAGGAAAACATGTCTGAAAACGAAGGCCAGTCTTCTTCCACCTTCCCTTCAATGGGTAAAATCGATTTTTCTGCTTCAAAAAAATAATTGTCTCTCGTTTAGTTAATCCGCAGCCCACGGCAAAAGACTATGAAGAATACGACAAAGATAGGAGAATCAAAGAAAAAGCGAGGAACATGCGTGTTGCACAGCGCTCAGCGTCTTCTTCGGCTCGAACTTCACTTTCGTTGACTCCAGAGCCGAAAGAAACGTCACCAACAAATGATCAGTATTTCACCCCAAAACGGGGAAGTGGCGATGGGCTGGATGAAGAGTTCGTAACACCTTCCACTTCAAAAAAAGAGAAAAGGAGAGATGGTAGATCTTCCGGCAGCCAAAATCTCACACCTGTTTCGTCAAAGCCACCGAGACATAGTAGGAATATAGTCAAAATTACTGATATTAATTATTAGTACGACATTTCAGGATCAACAGAAGAGCATGCGTATTATACAACCTGTCTCAGTCGCAAGATGGAAGAAAACTTTACTCGAATGCAAGACTTTGTGTTCAGTGGTCATTCCGTGAAAGAAGCTCGTGAAAGAGCTCTCTTAGAGACTACAACGGTAGTTTCAGCAACTCAAAGCAGTCCCCGAACATCGCGAAGATCAGTAGAAGAAACTACAGTGATAGTCAATCGGAGTTCTTCTCAACCACCTCCAATTGAAACACTGAACTCGTTTCAACGAGTTTCGCGAGCAGAATCACCAGGACCGACTCGTGTTAAGGAATTTCCTGTCATTCGAACATCTTATGTGGACACATTGGTAGCAACGCATCAACGGCACATGCAGTATGCTGACCGAGTTGTTGTTTCCGTTGAAAAGCAGATGACAAAGTTGGAAAGCATGAAGGTACTGTTTCAATATAATTACATCAATGGAGGGAACTTTTACTGCGACATGCTTTACGTGAATGATCCAGCACTTGAGCTCTTTTTCCAATCGCAGCCACGTATTTGCCAGCATGCTCGTAAAAGCACCCTCCAGGTGTACATTCCACAACTAACCAGGTTTTCTAATCCCGTTTCAAAGTTATTGCAGAACTTGGCCGCGTTGAGTCCAGCCGCAAAGGAGGCTAAAAGAAGGAGAACTGCTGCTGAAGCTCTTCGAAAACTGATGGAAACCGAAGAGCAAACTGAAAAAAAGCGTTCAGTGGTTCGTGATTTGAAAGATCGTATTTCGAAAATCTCAGAAGTTCAGCTAGCAACGCATAAGTTGGTATCGAGGTTTGATCTTGACCTTCGATTTTTCTATAAATTGTCTGATAATTACAGCCGTCCGTTCCGAGCTGATCCGTATAACGAAAGGCTCCTACAATCTCTGGATGGATGGGTTGCGCTCCCGTTCGACGAGTTCGATGTTCAAACTGCTCGAGAGCTGCAAGCCTTACATAAGAAGATGCTTGTCACGTTGGACAAATTCAAAAATGTAGCTGCCCTTCATCGAAAAAACCACAATCGATCTTTCAACTCTAGCCGGAGAAGTATTGCCATGAGAGTAAGTCAATTTTGAAATGTGCGAGGGTTGATACAAAGCTTTTATAGATTCTCCCCTCGGAGTTTTCCACTGCTGAATCTACCTCTGATCCACCGCGTCACCTTGCCAACGACGATCAAACACGAGAAGCTGCGACACAAGTGACCGCTCGATTGGCAGATGTTGCAATGACCCAAACGAGTCCAAGACGACTTGGAGTAGAACCATTGGATTTATCGTCTCTTGAAAAAAGGCATTCCGCTTCCCAAACCACACCTCCTCGAGTAGCAAGTACGGTATTAACTGAAGATGCAGCACAGCAAACGACTCCCAAAGAAACTCAGCCGTCGAATTCTTTCCCCAATCCTTCAAATGCGGTTACACTGTCAATGACACAACCGACGATAGTTGATATAGACGAGATGCTCAACAATATTCAGCTTCATAACGAAAGTTTAGAAACTATCGAACCATTTTCCCACTTCAAGTCCGATATTAGTTATCCGCTTGTTTCTGCAGAACAGTCAGCAGAAAGTACTCCAAGAAGTGCCCGTGTTTCGCTGGATTCAGAGTCAGCTCGCCGCCTCTCCGCTGGAGTCTCTCATTTCTTGGAAAAAGTGAAGAAGGAGAATGAATCGTTTGAAAAAAGTGATGCACCAGAAACAGGATTCAAGCAAGAGCAACCTATGAATGATCCTCCAATGATAGAAGTGGATTCGCCATCGACAGCAGAGAACTCAGCTGTCAGTTCTGAAAATCAATCTCCACCACTCAACGAGGAGTCCGAAGCAGAGCTGAATATCAACGAACATGATGCGACTCAATTCGAACATGAAATGGAGGAACAGGAAGAACAAAGAATGCTTCGGGAAAGTGCTGTTACCCCAACTCCACCCAGGAAGTTAGAACAAGATTCAGTTGTCGAAGGTTACCAACAGATGAGTTATATTGATCCTGAAGATGATGAGGACGAGACTAAAAAGTTTGTTAATAGCGATGAATTCGAGAGGAGTTTGGAAGACGAAGGATTCGATCCACAAGACATTGAAGGACCCGATGATAGTGCGGATGATTCGGGATTCCTACTTGATAACAGGGTACACTTTGTTTTTTTCTTAAAATTCTCTCTAAACGCAAGTTTTTTTCAGCCAGCTCCTCACTTGAAGTCGATTTTCGATAATCAAGTGCGATCTCCGAATTCTAATTTGCGAGCCGATACTCCACGAGTTTCTGATCAAGCAAACGAAACAACGTTCGGAAACCTGGATATGGAGGAGTATTGTCAGAACGATTTTCTAAAAGAAATTGTAAGAATTGTTTTGTATATGCTCATCACCTAGTTTTTTACAGGGCCCAGTTATGGTTCGCAAAGCGATCGAATTTCAAAACGAGCTTCGTGGTCTGGATTGGATATCTGCTCAAGCTGTCTGGAAGCCTCCATCTTTCGAGGAGATTCATATGGATTTCTATGACCACTTCGATTTCTTCGATTCATATTCTATTCTCATCTGGGGTGCGGTTGTGGATCTGATAAATGTGAATTATTTGAAGTTTGGTCGAA
Source organism: Caenorhabditis zanzibari (assembly GCA_963966625.1). NCBI lineage: Eukaryota > Metazoa > Nematoda > Chromadorea > Rhabditida > Rhabditidae > Caenorhabditis > Caenorhabditis zanzibari. The sequence goes on along the minus strand of OZ016470.1, from coordinate 9,539,030 downwards.
AACTCACCGATTTGGAAGAGCGGAATTTCGAAAAAGAAGCACTCGATTTGCTACAAACAGAATATGGTCCAGAATCGAAGAAAAGAGAGTGGAGTAAAGAAGTTAAAATGAGCAAGAAACTGGCTGGAATGATGCCGTATGACCTCGATTATCGTTATGATGTACGCCGAGGGATACCTGACAGTGACAAACAGAAGTATCAGTGGCAACAAGTTCAAATGTCAGTCATTGCTGATAGATATCCAAGGAAACAACTGGTCAGTTTTACGCTTTGAGATCGATAATCACAATAATGAATTTGCAGAGAGATGAACTTGACAAAGTGTACAACTCCGAGAAAGAAAATCTAGGTCAGATTATCATAGATACCGAATTGGAGCAAGTTTTAAACGGAACCGAGGAAGAATCAAAACCACAAGATTCTGCAGAGAAAATCGCTGGGGTTTCCGATGTCTAGCTTTACCTAAATAAATCAATACACTGTTTATCTATTCGTACTAATTGTACAATACTTTAGTCTTTATATCACTCATTTTGTATTATTTTGTCTGTAATTTTTCATATTTTTTGCAACCACTAGGTTTCAAAAAATTAACTTTTGTGGCAGCAAGATATAGTTTTTGACAACATTTCAAATGATCGGCTGTACTTTGCAAACTTGATGCGAATTCTACAGCGCTCAGTCTATTTTTCGATTCATTCAATAAATTTGTAAAACAAATTTGGGGTGTATTCAGAATGAGAATCCTCTACGGGTCAAACTTCAAACTCATCGACGCCAGTAGTAAAAGAGAAGTCTGTGTTGACGAGATTCGAGAAAAAGTTAACTGCATCATGAAGAATATAAAAGAATCAGAGATTCGAAACTCGGATGTGATGTATCTGAAAATGGAACGGAGCATTGATGCAGTCTTGGCGATTATTGCGTAGGATTCATTTTCAGATTGAGACATTTCTCGACTTATTAATTTTCAGATGTCTCCAACTTGAACTCGCATTCACTTTCTGTAATACGAATCATGAAATGTGGAAAACGCAATGCACTCATCGTAAATTCAGAACAACACTCACATTCGACGGAGAAAAAGTAGAAACTCATAAAGTTTCAGAGAATTATAGAATTTTCAGGTGACTAGAATAACTGACCCGGAAAACGATGAGAATCTTAAAATTTGTTATGTCATCAACACAAGTGGCACATCTGGAAGTATTAAGAAACAAGTAGCAGTTCCAGTGGATTGTATCATGAAAAATATCGAACATTTTTCGTAAGTCTAGCTTCGATTCTATTCTAAAATACTCCTGAATTTCAGTTCATTATTCCAAGTGACATCTTCTGATTCAATTCTTTTCTCAACTTCTCTTCTTTTCGATCCATCGATCGTTGAATTATTCATGGCATTCCACACGGGATGTCGACTGTTTCTAACACCGGATTCCTTCCGAAGCGAGCCTAATCGGATGCGAAAAGCAATCGAAGAATTCCGACCAACGATTGCTCAATTCACTCCGACTGTATTCGAGATGCTCCCTTCGCCCGATTCTCTTCTCTCTGTCACCTCGTCTCTCCGTATTCTTCTACTGGGAGGCTCTCATTTTCCACTGGATTTTATAAACTCAATTAAAAGTTCAAATAGCCAGACTCGAGTCTTTAATGTGTATGGTGTAACTGAAGTTTCGTGTTGGGCCAGTGCTTTTGAGGTAGAGAAGGGATGTTCTGCAGTGGAGATTGGTACTGAGATCGTTGGAACGACGTTTGAAGTTGATTCGAATGGAGAATTGATTTTAGGTAAGTTACGGATTCAAAATCAAGAAATAGCTGAAAGTTTCAGATGGTCCAAGGCAATGTTACGTTAATGGAAAGAAATCGGAAAAGCATAAAACAGGAGATAGAGTGGAGAAAACAAAAGAAGGAGGATTACGGATAATTGGGAGAATGGATAGAATGGTGAAGCATCAAGGAATACGAATTTGTTTGGATAACCTCAACGATATGTTACTTCGAGAAAATCCTTCGATCCAGGCTTCTCATTTGATTCATTATAACAACCGGAACCTTATACAATTTGTCACCTCGAGAGACAGAGAATCTGCTAGTGAACCGAAATTGATAAAAATAGATGAGTCCACAACCGTCGTGATAACAACAATCATAATCAGCAAGTTACCTATAAATTCGAGTGGGAAAGTGGATGAAAACGAGTTGAGAAGAATATGTGATCAGCGATTCAATGAAAAGGATTCGATTGCAAATAGAATAAAACGAATGTTGAAAGAAAAACTCGATATTAATTTGGATGAAGTATTGAATCAGAGTTTTGTGTCTATTGGTGTGAATTCTCTGATGGCAGCAGAGATGTCGTTATACTTTGGAGAAAATCAGGAAAATGCGATACGGGAAATTTTGGATGATCGAAAAACGATTCGATTTATATTAGATTCGTTCGAGGTGGGAAGATCCAAAAATTTGGACTCGAAGAAAATGGATATCATAGAAGTCGCTGTCACAAAGAAACGACAACCAAGAATGAAATGGGCGGTGGATTTGAAAAAGTGTATAGATGGAAATGTTCTAGTTATTAGGTAAGTATGCTCATTATTCTCTGAAAATATTCCCTTTTTAGAAACGATCTTGTAGTTTGTGCATCGCATTCGGGAATGGTGGTAGCTGTAAATCCACTGAAAAGTACGTGTTTATGGAGAACAGAATGTAACGTTCGATTCGAATGTTCTCCCATTTTAGTGAATAAGGAGATCGTCATTGGTGAGAAACTAAATTCAAAAACTTACTAAATGAGACATTTTCCAGGATCTAAAAATCGAGGTTTATGGTTTCTGAGCGTTGAAACTGGTGAAATCCTGGAAATTAAAGTTTTCGATGAGAGCTCAGGAGTTCGTTCAAAATGCACATTCGACGGAAATTTCATTTATTGCACATCGGAAAACGGCTGGCTTCATGCTATTAACTCAGAGGTTGGTTAGAAAGCTTGAAAAATATATAAATTTCATGGTTTCAGAATCGCAGCTCAGTTTTCCATCACTGCGTAGAACCAAACGGAGGTGGAACTTCCGTCGGACCTGTTTCTGCTCCGTGTGGCTCTGTTTTTGCAACAACAACTTCTGGATATGTCACGAAAATATCGGTAAATTTCTTATTGATTTCCCAATCCCAAAGTCTCGTTTTACAGACAACTCCTATCTTTCAATTTCAATATTCTAAACGCTTCGGACCTTTATTTTCTGCACCAGTTTTCCTCGATGATGAATCAGTGTCGATCACTTCAGTACATGGAAATATAAAAGTACTCAGTTTGAAAACAGGAGAAGAAATAGTATGGCTAATATTCTTGTAATCTATCAACGCATTATTATTTTCAGGACTCGATCACACTAGACAACGAAAACTGCTTCTGTGCTCCACTGAGTATTAGAAACAAGCTTCTCGTAGCCACTCAATCCGGAAAACTCATCATCACGAACATTAAACCAAAACTTGAAATTTCAAAAATTATCAAGTTTAATCTTCCTGGAACATCATTTGTTAAGACTCCGAAAGTTCTCAACGATTCTGAAACTTCTGCAGTGTTGATGATAATTTCAAAAAATGGATGGTTAATATACGGCCAATTTATATATTCAGAAGAAAGTTTTGAAGAAATGAGAGCAATTCGAGTATCAAACAAAGCAGTTTTTACATCTCCAGAAATTATCGATACTGGATCGGAGAAAATAATGTTAGTTGCTGGAAGAGATGATTATTTGAGATGTTTCCATTTTGATAATGCTCTTTAACGAGAACATAAATGATTATTCTCTCAAATTGCTATGCTATAAATAGAAAATAAAAAAGATTTTCAAGATAGCTTTTATTCATTCAGTGGGGAATAGAAAGAGTGCAGTTTCGGATATCAATAAATACAAGAGGAGGCAAAAATGAGAGATTTAAGCAAGCGGAAGTGCAGTTTTTTCGTTGACTTTTGAATCAATTGAATAGTAGTCTGTGATCCATCCAAAACCTTCCTTCTTCTTCATCTCTCCAACGATTTTGTATCTATACCAAAAATAAGGTATACCGCCAGAATATTTCCATATGTACAAAACGTCAAGTTGATGATAGGAGACCGTCAGTTCAATGCAACGAATACAATCGAAAATCAAGGAGAATGATGCCCAGAGGATCACTTCTGACATAAAACGGAGGGACTCATCAGGGCATTCGTCGTGTTCATGGGGGATTGCGGGAGTGAATAAGAAGACTAGTACAGCAAGGATGGCACCGGCGATTCTCAATGGAATGTTTCGAAATTTTTTATATTCTTCTCTTAATGTGGCGAGGCGGCAATGTTTGAACACGAAGGCTTCACTGAATAGGAGAATATGGATATTAACCACGAAAAACTGGTAGGAATGCACCTGAAAATTAAAAGTTGAAAGAAATCAATTGTTTGTTTCCAATTTCGGGAAACAAGAAACTTACAATCGAAACTGTCCGAAGAAATACAAGAATGGATGTGAATGATATTATGAGGAAAGTCATAAAACTATCCACATTGACTACCAAATTTCTTGTGAGTTTTATTTTCACACAGGAAATAAGTGCGTAGCAAAGAATAATGTAGACAGAAAAGTAGATGAGTGGCAGAATAAGGCGGTAGACTCCTGGTGGATTTTCTTGGACCAAACACAAAATTTTGGAACTCTCCTCGGCAAATTTGAAACTCTCTTCGGGAAATTTGGAATTCTCATTGGCAAAATTGTAACACTTAACGGCAAAATTGGAACTCTCCTCGGCAAATACAGTCGTGATAGAGATTGAAGAAAACAGAACACTCCATGAGAAGTCTTTGAGCCGAGCAGCATTCTCCCAAAAATCTCCATCGAGGAGAGACGGTGTCCCAAGAGGACAGTATCGAGGCATTGTAGAGGGAAAGAAATGAGAGAAACGATGTCGGGGTGGCGTATTTATGTGTAAGGAAGCAGATGGAACGCGGCAGGAACAGAGCAGATGGCTCTCAGGGAAGGTCATTCAGACTGTTGTCTCGATCAATAATGCAACGGACCATGATATCTTATATTACATTAAGAAAAGGAAGGAGAGGATGGGAGGCTTCTGCTGACAATGAAATAGACACGCCGGAAATGAAAGGGAACGGAGAATGAATGTCAAAGGAAAACTGATTACACATTTATAGTCCCGGTATATATCTTATGAAAGTTTCAGGTATAGTTCTGTAATCGATTGTTCTCGTTTCATTCCCGTATTTGCGAAAGTATCAAAAATAGCCTCTAAAACGAATTCTTCTTACAATCGAATCCAGAAATCGACACTTTTGATGATGTGAGAGGAAGGAGTCTGTTTCATAAAAATGCGTTTGTTTGACATTCGATAAGGAAGACTGTTTTCCCAAGTTCAGATTAAGAGGCCAATGAGAAACGAGGAGGAATTGATTTTGAAAATGAAATCGGAAGAGGTGAAACTTCTGCAACCTCAACATCAACGCCTGGCGACGATCACCAGTCCTACTCCGGAGATGATCAATTTCATACTGAACAGGTAATAACTATTTTATCTCTCCACGAATCCAATCTTTTCATCTGCTTCACAATCAACCTCTTCTCCATGGCCTCTTCCACGACACAATGCTTCACTTCACCGTCCGGCTTCTCATATAACTGCACCAGCTACTCAAATCAATCAAAACATCTACTGGAATACACTCGCCACTCCTCAAACATCTACATCGGACGCCAATGAGAAATTTTGAGAGATTTTCAAGACAATTTTTATTTATTCAATGGGGAATAGAAGGATTGCAGGAAATCAATAAAATAAAAGGGGAAGACAAAAATAAGGATTTAAACAATTGAAGGTTCTGTTTTTTTGGTGATTGCTGAATCAGTTGAATAGTATCGCGTGATCCATCCAAAGCCTTCCTTCTTCTTCATCTTTCCAACGCTTTTGTATCTATAGTAACAAAATGGGATAATCCAAGAATATTGCCATATGTAGAAAACGTCAGATTGATGATAGTAGATCATCCGTTCAATGCAGCGAATACAGTAGTAAATAAGGAAGAATGATATCCAGAAGTACATTTCTGACATAAAACGGAGGAACTCATCAGGGCATTCGTCGTGTTTATGGGGGATTATGGGAGTGAATAAGAAGACTAGTACAGCAAGGATGACACCGGCGATTCTCAATGAAATAATTCGAAATTTTCTTAACCTTTCTTTCGATGGGGAGAGGTAGGAGCATTTGAAGAGAAGAATGTCGCTGAATAGGAGAATGTGGATATTAACCATCAAAAACAGGACGTAAGGCACCTGAATATTTAAAGTTAGAAAAGATAAATAGTACTTTGTTTAGAATTTCGGAAAACAAAAACTTACATTTAAACCTATCCGAAAAAATACAAGAGCGGATGTCAATGATACAATGAGGAGAGTTCGAAACGAAACGACATTGACTACCAGGTTTCTTGTGAGTTTGATTTTCACACAGGAAATGAGTGCATAGCAAAGAATCGAGTAGATAGATATGTAGATAAATTTGGACAGAATATCACTGAAGATTACTAGTGGATTCTCCTGGAGCCAACGCAAAAATTTGGAATTCTCGTCTGCAAAATCAGTCTTGTTCGGATTTGAAGAAAGCAGAACACTCCATGAGAAGTCTTTGAGTCGAGCAGCATTCTCCCAGAAATCTCCATCGAGGAGAGACGGTGTCCCAAGAGGACAGTATCGAGGCATTGTAGAGGGAAAGTAATGAGAAAAACGATGTCGGGGTGGCGTATTTATGTGTAAGGAAGCAGATGGGTCTCAGGGAAGGTCAATTAGACAGTTGTCTCGATCAATAATGCAACGGACCATTCTATTGACATGGGACGTACTCTGCGTATCCATACTTTCTATCTGTTTATTTTTTATGAAGTGGTCCGCACACTCGGGTGTGCAACGGACCATTCTGTCTTATGTTATTATCGAAAAAAGGAAACTGAGACTTGGTGTTTGCACTATGTCGATTTACGAGGCCCCGCCCACAAATCAAAATGCGCGGCGCGCAGTTGTTTTTGTTTCGTGGGCGGGACCTCGTAAATCGACATAGTGCAAACACCGAGTCTCAGTTTTATTTTTTCGATAATACATAAAGAAAAGGATGGAGAGGGTGGGAAACTTCAGTCAATAATGAAATAGACAGGCCTGAAATGAAGGGAAACTGAATGAGCGCCAAAGAAAAATAGAGAATACATTTGTAGTCCCGGTATATAAGATGGATACTACAGGAAGTTCCAGGTTTTCAGGAAATTCTGGAGTCGATTATTTGGTATCAAATGTAGCTTCTAAAACGAATTCTTCCTACAATAAAATTCAGAAATCGACACTCTTGATGATGTGATAGGAAGAAGTTTGTTTCATAAAAGTGCGTTTGTTTGACATTTGATAAGGCAGACTATTTTCCCAAGTTCAACTATTCTTATCACTTTTCAATACTATTGGGAAACTCTATTCTCCCCTTGCTCACTCCTTTTATTCTTATTTTACTTCTCCATGGAACAACGTTGTTTGATTCTAGATTTTAATTCGGCTACTAGAGTTGCTTCATGTTATTGTAAGGAGAATTTCGATTTGATTCTGGTAAAAATCGAAAATGGAGTCAGGTTTGTTGAAGTTTGAAAAGAAACATTTCTTAAGAATCTTATGAAATTTCAGTCCAGTTCCGGGACAATTCTTGATTTTCAATTTTGCACAATCTATAAAACAAAATGAAATTATAACAGCGAATAGTGTAAGGCTCGAAGAACCAAAAGTGGAAGATTGTATTGTGAAGAATCCAAATGAACCAATTCGAATTTCGTCATGGATCGCATTCAGTGATGATAAACGACACAAAACATACGAAAGAAAATTAGCTTTCTCGGATTGGTATGGTTTCGTGGATGCAACTGAAATCAAATGGACTCCTAATTTTAAAAAGTTTGAAGCATTCACAAGCTTCATCGTTGTGTGAGTTTCTCAGCTTTTGATTTCTGGGGAATTTGTAGTTTTCAGAAATGACTTGAATTACAAACGGAATAAAACACAATTGTTCAAAGTTAAATTGATCAAGAAACCAAAGAGAAGCGATTATGAGGAATTGATTGAAAAAATGAAGTTGGAAGAAGAGAAACTTCTGAAACCTCAACCTCAACGCCCGGCGAGAAGAATTGATGATCAAAGGATTGAAAGTGGGGACGATAACAACATCAATGCTTTCAGCCTTGAATCTCTTCTTGCAAATCTGACGAATCCCAGCCCTACTTCGGAGACACATAATCAATTTCATACTGGACTCGGACCAAGGTACTGACTTTTGGAAACACTTATATCATCTGAGTATGTTCCTTCTGTCTTCCAATCTGTCTAGATTTTAAAATCTGAAAGTTTTTTCAAACCCTTGTAAGCTTCCAGAGCTCTCCCATCTTCTACTCCTTACACCAATGCTTCGAATGAACAATTTCATTCGAATGACGAGGCCCTGATAATAAGACAAGAATCTGAAGATCGCTATGTAGCATGGCTAACCCAAAGAAAAGAAGCTGCTTTGTTATCAGTGTAAGATAAATGTTTTCAAAGATCCTGAAAAGAAAATAAAATTGAAGATCGAGAGTGGGATTGGTGAGACTTGGAGTTTTGTACAAGTGTATCTTTGAACAGAAACCAGAAGACAGTTTTGAAATTACTGTAGGTTTTTTTTCAGTTGAATATTTTTTCATGGAAATTTTAGAATATCGAAAAACCATTGGAACATCTTCCTTTTGAAACCGAACAATCGGAATTCGTTAATGCCAAAATTCGTGTAAATCTTTGCTCACCAAATACAAAATGTGCATTATGGTCATTCCATATGGGCACTGCGTTTCTGAACTCTCCAGATGTCGGAATCGTTACGATTGCTGATTTTGTAAGTTCAAATTGAATAAAATAATGAAAATTTCATTCAATTTTTAGGTGGACACACCGTTCGGAAGAAATAAAAGTTGGCAAGAGGCTCTACGAGAGTATTTAGGAGAGCCCCAGCATGAAAATATGCTCTGTGTTTGCCGATTGGTAAAACAAAAAGTGCCCAAAAAATTGACGAATGCCTTTTTGATGGATGATTTCTTGAGTGTATCACGATACACGTGGCAGGTGATCAAGATTTGTGAAACGGAGAAGGTGCACGAATTCAAAGAGAAACGGTTGAAGAATGAAAATGTAAGGGATTTTAAGTAATACTTCAGACTGCCGTAAAATCTGTATTAGAAGGGAACCTATAATAAAAGGGCTTAATGAGCCCAAAATGAGCACATTCTTGAAATTCTAGCGGATCGAAATTAGTCTTGTCCGAATCCTCGTCGAAAGTTGACTGGACGCATCACAAACTATGTTTCGAATCTCTTCTCCGACAGATGTTATGATCCATTTTGCGAATTCAGAAATACTTGAAAAAAATGAAAATAGAAGGGAACGCCCTTCCAATACAGATTTTACAGTATGTGAAGGTTTTGCTCACTTCTCTCATGTTTTTGATTTCCAGCTCGGAGGAAAAGTCTACGAATACGAAGAAGACGATGAAATAGCAAGAGCCAAACGAGAAACCAAAAATCGAGTTCGATTCGGACCCGATAGAACCCATTTGAACTACGATCAACAGCCATGTTCTTCTGGATCTCCTTACATCAGATTTGAATAATTCTCTTCATTTCAAATCTTGTATTAAACTAAATAAAAGTTATTGTTATTTCGTAGAGATGCCAGTCGACATTTGTGTTGAAAATGCAGTCGTGGAGGCTTGAGTCACTCTTGAAGTCTTCAAGATTCTTTGTTGAATGCGTGTGAAGAATTCTGAAACTCATCAAACTTTAATAAAATCTTCCTAATTTCTTCTGGCACCTTTCAAAGCTTTTCTATAGTTCTTAACTATAAAAATAGTTGGTAACGGATTAAGAGCGGGATACATAGCAATTGTGAGACTGAGAGTTTGACCGACGATTTCAGTTGAATTATTGAAAAATATGGTGATATAAATAGCAGAAGCAGGCAGATGCATCAAGAATACTGGGATTAGAGTTTGGAATACGAGGGCATGGAATAATTGCTTTTGAACACTTTTAAACTTTTCCGAACAACTCGTCTGAGAGATTAATCTATTCATACTTCGATATCCTTTGACGCCAAAAAATATCATTATTGAGCTGGAGAGACTCTGAAATGAAATCTGGATCTTCTAAGCTGATGTGTCTGAAATCCTCACAATCAGACCCATCACAATCACAGAACCGCCTGCTCCTTTCCAACTGAAATAAATTTCATTCGATGGATACGGTCGTTTCGGCCAAAAGAATGGTCCCATATAGTATAAATCATCAAGATTTGTGATGTTTTCGGTTAGTACCGGATAGTTTTCACTGAAAATATCAAAATCCAGACATCCTTTTTGTTTTTCTCACTTCATAAATCTATCCGTTTCCTGGTCGGCACATAGAATTATACCACCAGTGATCATGAACAGAACACCATTTAGAAGAGGAATCATGAACCATAAAACGATTTTCCAAGAATCGAAGGATTTCAAGTGACGGTTACTGTAAGGGATACGATACTTTTGACTTGAAGTATTAGTGAGAAATTTACTTTGTAATACTCAAAAATCTATAAATAAAATGAAGAGCCAGAATTGCAATTGATATTCCGAAAAATCCAACGAACAACACTGAAAATTCAAAAAAAGTTAGAGAATCTCTAGAAAGCCTTACAATCCAGAATGCAAGCGATGAATTTCGGAAAAATCGACTCTCTCCAGTTGACAATCAAGAAAAATGCACAGTCTTTGGTAAATAGATCCTTAATATTTTACATTAATACACATTTTTCTAAATCAAAAACTTACAGGTTTTTCAGCACAATATAAAATGGCATAGGTGAACTCGAAAAGATTGATATAAATCATAAGATATTTGTAAGATCCTAGGGATTTTGGAGACTTTTTCAGAATTAAACAAATCAAAAGAAAATTGATAGAAACAGCACAAGCAGCTGAAATATTGAGCCATAGAACATCGTCGATTTGCATTTTGATGAATGATTCGAGAAATGAAAATTCCAGGAGAGTTCACAGTTTGTTTACTGCTTGATTGTTTTTCATTCACTGATTCATATCTGTCTAGAAAGTTTTGTAGTTTAGAATTGTAGAAGAGAATGAGGGAGGTGATTCAAGGAAATTCTGATTTGTGATGACAGTTATTTCACTTTCTATTTCGTTTTAAGGCACAATTTCGGGGGTGGAGCATCAAAATACGTGAGTTCAGTAACAGATGAGTTTGGGTAGTGTTTGTTTAATCCGAGTGATGTGTAATCTCGTTTCGATAATCCATGAATTCCGGAAAAGTTGAAGAAACATCACTGAAGAAAAGTGCACCTGATTTGGAGGAAATTTGAATTTCTAGTAAAACTGGACGAATCCTTTCGGATAAAAAACTGAAAATTTATTTTATAACAACAAATTGAAAACGGAAAACAACGAAGAGGCTGCGAAAAAATGTTACAGACAATATAATAAGAACAAATGATTTGATATAATAAGAGCTTATTTCTCTTGTGCAGATTCGAAACGTAATTCGGAAATGAACTTTCCGCCATCACCGATATCCTTTCGGTCGCAATACGGAACCGCTTTGAACTGACCCACTTTCTTTCCATTGACATCGAAACAGAACTCTTTGTAACACGACGAACACAAGTACGCCGGAGAGTTGGGGAGCATGTTCTCGTGCTCCACGATCATCCACCTGAAAACAGAAAATTCATGAACTTAGAATTATTAAAAGCATACTGTGCCGACGCTTCTTTACAGATGTCACATGCGATACGTCTGAAGTTTCTCTCAACAAGACGACGTGGGAACTCGATTTTGTCGTGTGACTCATCTCTGTAAACATATTCATAGACTCCGAAGCTATTCATGATGTGAAACCTCAAGAACAGGTCGTTGAAAACCACGAGATGCTCACATACGCCTTGATGAATGTAGACGTATGGTTGCCCAAGACGGCACACCAACTGAGCGAGTTTTTTATTCGCCATCGATTCAACATACATTGGGCCAATATAGTTTCGATTTTGAGCCCAAGTTCTGATCGTTCTTAAAGCAAATGATTATCTTTCTGCTCTTCATCAGAAGTAAACTTACACAGACGGATCCTCCCAACCCTCATGATCATGTTGCTCGACATAGAAAGTGTCGTGAATGAAAAACATTGATGATGGCCACTTGTTTTTCGCGAAGTCTTGAATAGTCGGCTTCTTCTCACTGAAATCTTCCACGAATGCGAAATCTGCTGGGCACGAGAATGCATTCTTCAAATCCAAAAGTGTATGTTCTCCGGTCAATTCAAGCCGATCCGTCACTTTTAGCAGTCTTCCGAGACGGATTTCGTGATAGTGCAGCTCACGAGTGTATCCAAGATAAACAGAGACACTGACGATCAAATCTTTTTCTGGAGCATCAACTTCAACTTCGTTCGCCGGCTGAGGCGGTCTGATAACAATGATATCAGGCTCATAAATTTGAATATCATTGTCGTTTTCCTCGCTGATCTCTTCCTCGACTTCTTCTTTTTCGTCCTCTTCAGGAATCATCAGATGTGGAGATTTTCTGGCCAATGAACTATGATCAATATGATCATAGCGAAGTGCTCGAAGTGCGATTGATTTGAATTGTGCATTTCGCCTTCTTGAGTTCTCATCCAGCAAGATCGCCTGTGATGTCAGCCGGTTTCTCTCAAGGCCGCCGTCCATTTCCCGATTGAAAACTAATGGGCACAAATCAGATACGCTGAACATTCAGTATTGTCATGGGGTTTGATTATAATTACTTACTCTAGAGCACTGAGAATTTCTTTGGCAATAGTGTCTGGGGCATTGGTTGTTTTCTGAAAATTGTCGATAGCCTTCTCTTCCGGTGCGGCTAATCGGCAAAACTCGGCAGACGCTTTGGCATAATAGAGGAAATCGCTGAAGACGTTAGTTGTGAAACGTTAAAATCGTTTTTCAAACCTGAAGCTTACAGGCTCCGAAACGAACGGCTGTTCGTCAGCCTTCATCATTTGATCCATCGACATGATAAAATACTGAAAGATTAGAAATAAGAGACGTCAATTACAACGAGGAATTTTCAGAAAAAATGGGAGAAATTTAAGTAAATAGTAAATTAGTTCCGAACTTGGAGTAAAATTTTAGAGCTTCACAATCCCAAAAAAATTGTCCGAATATTCCATTTCGTTGTGAGACCCTCCTCATTCAGTCATGCGCCTTGGAGGATTACGGTAGCGCGCGCAATATTTTCTCGGCGGATTTTTTTGAACTTCATCAATTTTCTGTTGCGCTTCTCGACATTCATTTTTATTTTTACTCCTCGTCCTGCCAACTTTTTGACTTCTCTCTTCATTCATTTTTTTTCAAGTTTCAGCGGCTACTAACCTGTACACATACACCCTTGCCGCGCACTCATTTCACTTATCACAATGGACGGTTTGTGGATTCGTAGAAGCATCGCGACTTCATCCGGATCTTCATCGATTGATGGAACAGGATTGTTTGGCAACGGAACGTTCGATCTTATGAACGCTTCCCACTCGGACTTCTCGATGTTCAGAGTCAGTAACAACAACATCACGAAGCAATCAGTCAAATTGAAGCCACCAGTCAAATTGCTTCCACTATCCAATCGTAGAGCGACATTTTCCAGCAACAACCTCACTCCGGACTCGGGAAGTGTCTTCTTCAACGGCACTGTTGCTGACGATACCTTCACGGCGGTGGACAAGCTCCAAAGCCCCTCTCCCACATTATTCAACATGGGAGCCATTGAGCCAGTTCGCCCAGAAATCTCCCTCCAAGATGTTATTGCTGGCGACCAACTGATCGATTTTGCTATCGACCGCTACGGTGTCAAGTTCCTTGAACTCCACTATCCTCAGGATGCGAACGATCAACTTCATAAGATAGTTTTTGGGAAACTCACCGATTCGATAACTCTGTTCAATGGGTTGTGCCACAATGCTAATGGCAATTTTATCATCCAAAAACTTGTCGAATATGCAACCGTCGGCGAACAGCAGCTGCTACTCCAAAAAATGGCAGAAGGCGGATTGATGGAAATGTGCAAAGATAAATTTGCATGCCGTGTCGTACAGATTTCTGTTCAGGTGGTTACCCATACATTTATCGTAATACAAATGTTTTACAGAAATTTGACCGCCCAGTTGTCTCCCAACTCGTCACGATGCTTACCTCGTTGGATTTGATGGCGATTTGCACTGATCAGATATCGATTCATGCAATGCAATGTGTCGTAAAGCATCTACCTGCGGATATTTGGACGGCGTTCGTCAAGTTTCTGTATACTGGTGATAATCTGATGTCAGTGTGTCGAGACAAATACGGATGCAGACTCGTTCAGCAAGTCATCGACAGACTATCCGAGAATCCAAAGGCCCCATGCTTCAACTCGCGCCTTCAACTTCTTCATAATCTGATGTCATGTGTCATTAGCAATTGCTATCGACTGTCGTCGAACGAATTTGCCAACTATGTTATTCAATTCGTGATCAAGTCATCAGGAATCATGGAGATGTATCGTGACATGATCATCGACAAGTGCCTTCTCCGCAATCTTCTCTCGATGTCTCAAGATAAATACGCATCACACGTCATCGAAGGAGCCTTCATATTTGCGCCGTCCACTCTTCTCAATGAAATGATGAATGAGATATTCGATGGTTACGTTAAAGAACATGGCTCGAACCGTGATGCACTGGACATTCTGCTGTTCCATCAGTACGGAAACTATGTCGTTCAACAGATGATAACCATCTGCACATCTGCTTTGATGGGAAAGGAGTGAGTATTCCTAGTTTTCATTCTTTTTTAATTGTTCTTCTTCCAGAGAACGTCGACTATCAGCATCGGATCTTGGAATGTATGCCACTTGGTATGAAAAGATCAGAGCTCGAGTACAGCGACACTCCTCCCGGCTGGAACGCTTCTCATCTGGAAAGAAAATCATAGACTCGCTCATGAAGTTTCCAGCAGTTGCACCATCCGTGACACAACCACCAAAGGCTCCGTCTCTTCTAGACATGACGGCTCAGTTGGATGCCTTGTTCCCCTCTTTCCCCAGTAACTCGCTCATGTTTTAAATTGTACATTTTCGTGTGTTTTCTATAGCCTCCTTTGCCATACAGATTTTTACTTATTACCCCCTTTCGCGATGTTTTACCTACAGTTAATCATTCTTGTGATGGTAATAACTGAAAATTTATTATTCCTATCTACTCGCCACTACAGTTCTTGTATAATGCCTTCCCTAGATCTATTCACATTGAAACGTGTACATTTTTCCCTGTTTCCATGTTGTATTAGACAAATAAAATAAAGGCTGAGTCCGTAAATCTACACTTGCCCTAATATCTTCAGGATAAAATATGTAATGAGCTTATTTTTCACATTCCATCTAATTTTCGTTCTTTTGATCTCGGAAGATCTCCGGAGAGTTGATTAAGCTGTAATTCAGGAATCCATAGGCACAAATATTTTGATGAACGAGGAATTCAAACCACAAACTGCTCGTATTTTACTTCCCCATTTTGACTTCAGAAAAAGAAAATGTTCAGGAATCTTCACCTCGTTTTTCAGAGGACTTTTGCTTCAATCGGAGTCTTTAATAATTTGATTCTAATCTTTCTAATCATATTCAAGTCACCAAAAAAGTTGGGAAACTACAAAATGATGATGGTCTACATATCAATTTTCGAGATTCTATACTCTGTTCTGGATTTCCTAGCTGTGCCAGTGAGTATTGTAGCAACCATTTTGAATGGGAAATTTATGAAATTCCAGACGATCTACAGTAATAATTCAGCATTTCTCATTGTGATTGACAAGAGACTCGCATTGATTCCAGATACATTTTTGCAAGTTGCTAATGGTGAAATTCGAAAATGGGAAACTAACTAGAAACTGACAAACTTTCAGTGTCATTTTGTAGTTTGTTCGGAATGTCAATGGCGATTTTTGCGATACATTTCGTTTACAGAATGTTAGTTGTTACCGGGTAGGAATAACAAAAGTTTCTAGAGAGCTCAAGTGTATTTAGAAGTAAAAATCTCCTTCGGAATCATCTTCTCAAAATCTTTCTTCTCATTCTATTCACCCTTGTTATTGGTTCCTTATGGACTACTGCAATGTACATGTTTCTGTGTCCCAATAATTATTCCGATAATCTTTTGAGGTTTCTTAACTATTTAATATTCTGGATACTGAGACTTTATCTTCAGCGTTGAATATCTGGAGCCACGAAATTTGAAGCTGTTAAATGTCGACTACGTCGGTGCTCATTTTCATCAAATCAGCGAAAATGGAAATGTTTTAATTAATTGGAATTCTATGTTTGCTATTATTCTTATGACAATTGTGATCGTAAGTGAATCTCGATTCCTCCAAATCCTCTTACTCTCCCTCAGCTTCTGAGTTTCTCAACCGTCTTCTTCTGTGGTCACAAAATCTACAAAAACATGCAAGAAATGATGTCAATGCGCTCCTCCAGTGACCATAATCTTCAATCCCAACTCTTCTGGGCTCTTGTTTTTCAGACCCTTATCCCAGTTCTTCTGATGCATATTCCAGCATCCTTCGGTTTCCTTTTTTCAATGTTCAACAGTTCGACTGAATTATTGGGAGAAATTCCGGCAACCACTATATTTCTCTATCCCGCTCTGGATCCACTTCCCAATTTTTTCATTATCAAAAACTATCGGAATGCTATTTTAGGTGAAGAAAATTAGAAACAATTAACACAACTTTTGTTTCAGATTTTTTCGGATGTCGAGGATCGATTGTAGTTCCAGTCGATTCAAGTCATCAGAATAGCAATACTTCTATTCAGTTACCAATGACAAATTGAAACTGGGATTGCAACCCGGGCCGAAACGGGAGATTTTGGTCCGGCCGCTTTCTGACGTTTTATGGAAAATATAGATATGGAATTTAGATATTCCAACTACCATTCTGTAGATCTCATCGAATTCCACATTTTCATATAAATTTTGACTTGAAAATCTAAATTTAGAGGGAAGAAAATAGCCGGCCCGGATTGCAACCCCGATTGAAACGAATTTTTCCCTTTTTCATTAGCTCTGTGAAATGCAAAATCATAAACTTCATTCAAAGAAAAAATAAATTATTTCCTTGGCTTGTATCGATACTTCTTTTTTCCTCCAATATCCGGCGATTGAACGATTGGGAAATCAGTGAAATACACAGAACGATCTGAAATTGTAATTTGCTTCCAGAAGATTTCATATTCTCACCTTGCTGCTTCTGAACTGGACTATGCTTCTGTGGTTCATCGTCATCAACCATCACAGCCGTCGCATTTGCATTTACTCCAGAAGGAGGAGTTGATGCTTTTTTCCGATTCGAACCCAACAGTTGAGGAGCTACTGGACGGACTGAAATTAATTTCTAAAGATTCAAAAAGTGAAAAGATCTCACTTTCAGAAACGTAAACACTTCTATCCTTTTTCTCATTTCCATTCTCAAAACTATCTGCCGTCGTCGTTGCAGTTGCCTCGGCTTCTGACACTTCCTTGGATCTTTTCTGTTTTCTCGCCTTTTGTTGAGCCTTCAATTTCTTCGTCGCTGATCTATCATACCATTCAGGATTCCATTTCTCTCCAGAAGTCGTTCTTCGATTCATCGTCAATCCATCGATAAGACGTCTCGAAATTTCCGGATAAACAGGAAATGTATCCGTTCGGAGGACCTTTGCAATTTCCAAAACTTGCAATGGAAAATCGGAAGTTCGATTCGGTAGGCTTTTCATGAAGTCTCTTTTCATCGAAACAACTTTGTCGATCTTGTTATTGTCTCGCCAGGGGAGAGGCTTCATTCTGAAAATTAAAAAACAAATTGAAGACATCCCTCAATTCAAAGACTCACAAATCCACCAAAACATAAAACCACGATTCCAAGTCTTGTTGAAAACTCGAATAAGAATTTGAAATCAGAAGATCATGAGCCTCCAGGGACAAGTAGGGAAGAGTGGAGCCGTCAGGGGGACTTAATCTGAAAATAACAGATAAGGAACATTTCTGTGAGCCAGAGAGCATACGGGGAATTCTTGCCGACTGTGATACAATCTCCGTAATCAATCAAATACCACTGGTCACGATTCTGATAACTGAGAACAATGTTGGTGGGTTTGATGTCTCGATGAACCAGTTGACGACGATGGAGAAACTGGAAAATTGTTTTTCTTCTGAAGAAAATTGAAATAGAAAAACCTTGATAGCCAGAAATATTTCTTGTGCAATATGAAAAGCAGATTGAACACAAAACGGCCCTCCGCCCATTTGCTCTCGACACTTTTCCAAATTGACATCGAAGATTGAGGTGACTAAAAATATATCCTAATTTCGAGAATCATTAGAATTCGATGCAAACCATAAAATGGAACTCCTAGAATCTTTCCCTGATGCAGAATGGGTGGAATACGTGGCGGTTGATCGTTGCCTTTTGACCAGAGAGTTTTCAAAGCACTGATTTCTCTCTGAAATTTGAAATTTTCGATGAAATTTTGGAGGAAAATAAACCGAAAGACGATAGACAATCTGATGACTCGACAGTTGTCTCAACGCTGTTTTCATCATGAAACGAGCATTTCCGACTGAAACCACGTCGTTGCTGAAATTCTTCGTTTATAGAAAAGTTCAGATTTGAAAAACTAACTCAACAGCCGATTCATTCTGAACCATATAGATTGCGCCAAAGCGTCCCTCGTCGAATTTCGTCAAGATTTTCAGCCGAGTCGTCGCTTTTTTGTCATCATCATCGACTCTGAAACAGTCATCGTTATAAATCTAAACTGAGAAACAAACTTTTCAGCGATAACGACGTGATCAGTGGATTTGAGTTCAGCGCGATTCTTGAGATATCCATCCAAAGTTTTCACTGTTTCGTATGTCACTTTTGGATCTATACTCATTTCATTCCATTCCGCTTCTAATACTTTTCTGGCAAAGTTCGGAGGATCCTCGGGCTTTTTGATCAAAGCACCCGCCATTCGATACTTCTTATCAATGTTGGCTGCATCGACTGCCAATTTCGATTGAACAGTTTTCAACTGTCTCTGACTCTCATCAGAAGTTTCCGAATCTTCTGAACTCGACGAATCCCGAGATCTCGATCCTCGTTTTCTCTTCTTTTCTTTTTTCTTTTGTTTCTTCTTTTTCCCTGTTTTCGTTGTTGTATTACTCGATCTTTTCGGATTTTGTTTCTCTTTCCTCTTTTTTTCAGCTCTCTTTTTCTTCTTTTCGAACTTTTTCTTTATAAGATCCTGATGAAATTGTTAGTCATTGAAAAGTGAATTTACGATTCCTATAAACTCACCATCGGATTTGTCTAACAGCTTTTCTGAACGCTGGTTTCTTTTTTTCAAAAGTGACCAACGTCACACCGATAACCAAATGTTTGAAAATAATTGAATTTTGTGTCTCTGGGAGATTTCGATCACCGGATTTATCTTCAGTTTCGTGGCAGTTTATGGTGGTGAGAACACGTTGGCTGTGAAATAATTTAGATTCTTCTTCTGAAACTCAGACAGGATTTTCGTCAGGACGGCGGATGATTTGCGGAGTGAAGGGGATTTCGGAGCATCGTTGCGTATTTTGCCGACAAGTCAAATCAGTCGAATGCAATTTTTTCTGGAATTCCGCGATGAAAATAGCAAAATTTTTTATAAAAATAAACAATTTGATTGTCAGAATCGTTCTAGGTGGTTTTTATTTCGTAAAATCGCATTTGAACGGAAATACGCACGGTCAAAATTTTTTGACTATTTTTTGATGTTTTTGTGTCTGAACTGTTTCGAAAAATAGCAATAATAGTTGTAATACAACGTAGTGTATTTGTTTCTACAGGTCCGCACCAAAAACATCAAAAAATAGTCAAAAAATTTTGACCGTGCGTATTTCCGTTCAAATGCGATTTTACGAAATAAAAACCACCTAGAACGATTCTGACAATCAAATTGTTTATTTTTATAAAAAATTTTGCTATTTTCATCGCGGAATTCCAGAAAAAATTGCATTCGACTGATTTGACTTGTCGGCAAAATGCGCAACGATGCTCCGAAATCCCCTTCACTCCGCAAATCATCCGCCGTCCTGACGAAAATCCTGTCTGAGAAGGGAAATGTAACTGAAATAAGGAATTGGGCTAGAAGAAGGAACTTTTTTAAAACGAAACTTCCTACACTTGTCTCCAGTGGGCGAATAGTTCCTGTGAAAACAAATTTCAGTTTCTTCGAATATGAAAAACAATAGGCGTCACCTATCCCAAAGGATTTCACAGTTACCGTCTTAATTCATATGTTTTGCCTCTTCATTATTTTCGTTTTC
This sequence comes from Caenorhabditis zanzibari, assembly GCA_963966625.1. Taxonomy (NCBI): domain Eukaryota; kingdom Metazoa; phylum Nematoda; class Chromadorea; order Rhabditida; family Rhabditidae; genus Caenorhabditis; species Caenorhabditis zanzibari. The sequence continues at coordinate 9,518,550 of OZ016470.1, read as the reverse complement.
TTCGGCGAAAATAAGATTCAAGATGAAATTTCCAAGTTATCGATTATTGTATCAACGATCTGTGGCTTCTTTGGGAATCTTGAACAATCTAATTCTGATCCTTTTGATTGTTTTTAAATCTCCAAAACAATTGGGCCATTATAAATATCTTATGGGTTACATTTCGGTATTCGAAATACTTTACTCTATTCTAGATTTTGTATCAGTTGCAGTAAGTATTCCACCAAAAAGTAGAATTCAACTGAAATGACAAATTTCAGGAAATCTATAGCAAAAACTCACTTTTTGTGATTATAATCTACAAAAGTCTAGCAATACTTCCAGAATGTTTGTTGAAATATGCTAACTGTAAGTTATATCATTTCATTAGTTATTTAAAGTATCTCAATTTCCAGATGCCTTCTGTAGTTTGTTCGGAATGTCAATGGCTATTTTTGCCATTCATTTTGTCTACAGATACTTGATTATCACTGGGTAGTTTTTTCTAGTTTTCTTCATCATAAAAATATTATTCAGAAGTCGATTCCTTCAAAAGAGACACCTTGAGAAGGTGCTTTCTCTAATTGGTTTTACGATTCTAGTCGGATTTCTGTGGAGTCTGGCAATGCGTTGGTTTCTCAACAACAATGTTTTCTCGGATCTTGTTTTGAAGTTTGTTTGATAATTGTCATGGGGAAGAGTGGGATTTTGAGTTTACAGCAAAGACTATCTGGACCCACGTCATCTGAACCTTTCCCATATTGATTATATCGGTGCACATTTTCATCAAATCGACGAATATGGTGTACAATTTGTGAATTGGAAATCAATGGGAGCAATTGGAATGATGACCGTGGTTATTGTGAGGATCCTTTCTTTCCAATCTTTTCCCAAAAATTCAGTCAGTTTCCAGTTCTTGAGCTTCTCCACTGTCTTTTATTGTGGTATTCAAATCTACAGTAGGATGGGAATCATGTCCTCAATACTATCTTCATCCTCGAAGAATCTTCAATCTCAATTATTCTGGGCTCTCGTCTTTCAAACTCTTATTCCAGTATTCCTAATGCATATCCCTGCGTCTATTGGTTTCATAACTTCCATGTTAAACTGTACAAATGAGTTATTAGGGGAAGTTATCACATATTCTATCTTCATGTATCCGGCTCTTGATCCACTTCCAAACTTCTTCATTATCAAAAGTTTCCGTCAAGCGATTTTAGGTTGGTTTGGATTCGAAACGATGAAATAACATTTTTTCAAGATTTCTTCGGATGCATTCGCAAGGATATCGTTCCACAGAACAGCAAATCTGTAAGCTCCCAGAAGAAACCAAATGTTCAAGCGATTTTTAATTGATTCTTTTTGTGTGTTTAGATTGTTATCATTCAGAATATAATAAACCCAAACGGATATACATGACATCCTCTGATGCTCCAGTATTACTGTAGCTCCGGAAATTGAATTTTTACTACGTGTCGTAGTGGAAAACAGTCTAGACCCTCGAATCTACCAAAACAATACCTCATTTGGAACTAAAAAACAAGCTCAAAATGTTCTCAAACTATCGTGTTCTTTTTCAACGATCCGTCGCTTTTCTTGGGATCCTTAACAATTCGATTCTTGCTCTTCTGATTCTCTATAAATCTCCGAAGAAATTGGGATACTACAAATATCTCATGATGTACATCTCTATTTTCGAGATTATTTATTCCCTTCTTGACTTCTCAACAGTCCCTGAAATATTCAGTAAAGATTCTGCATTTCTTATTGTCATCGATAAAAACTCAACTATTCTTCCCGATATTTCATTGATTTGTGCTCTTGGTATGAAACGTTTTTGTTTTAATATTTGATAATTTATAGTAAGAGTGTAGAATTTTTTTTGCTGATTTGAACTCGCTTAATTTCCCAGCTCAAAATGCTGTAGAAAAAATGTTCAGTTAATTTTTTGTCAGCAGCGGTGAGCGCTACAGAAGCTTATGTGTCGGCAGCGGCGAGCACGACGAAGTGAAAAATTGTTCATTAAAAAATTGAAATAGTGTTTTGAGCAGTGAAATCAGGTGAAATGGGTTAGAAAAATGTAAGTTCGCGATTTGGAAATCGATTTTCTCTAGTTTTAAGGATTTTTTTCTATTTTTCATAAATATTGGAATCGGGACGCTCATTTGAGTGAAAATAGAAAGTGACTGTAATCCAAATTTAATCTTGATTTTAGTGGCATTCTGCAGCCTATTCGGAATGTCAATGGCAATATTTGCAATTCATTTTGTGTACAGATTTTTGGTTATCACTGGGTAAGTTAAACCTGACCAGAAAGATTCAGTTTTTTTTTTCAATTCCAGAAGCACCATTCTGCAAAAAAACCATCACAGAAAAGTGCTTGGTCTGATTTCCTTCACGATTTACATCGGAATCATCTGGAGTATTTTCTCATTCAACTTCCTTCGTTCCAATGAATTTGCTGAAGAAGTCTTGAACCAAGAATATCTCAAATCCCGTCACCTCCATTTGACAGAAGTCAATTATATGGGTCCTCTATTCTTATTTCCCACTGAAAATGGAAAATATGTTCCCAATTTCGATGCATTTGTGACAATCGCTTTTATGACTGTTCTGATTGTAAGCTTGAATTTTTAATAATTTGGTCAACTCTTCCATTTCAGGGTCTCAGTTTTATTACAGTATTCTATTGTGGATACGGTATTTATAAAAAGATGAAATCCATGACAATGTTGAGATCATCAGGAATCGATCGATCATTACAATCTCAACTATTCTGGGCTCTTGTTTTTCAGACGATGATTCCTGTTGTGTTAATGCATATTCCAGCAAGTTTTGGTTTCGTTTTTTCAATGTTTGGGATATCGAAAGAACTGTTTGGAGAGCTTCCCACAATCACTATTTTCATTTATCCAGCACTCGATCCACTTCCCAGTTTCTTCATTATCAAGAATTTCAGACTAGCCATTCTGGGTTAGAATTGTTGTAGGCACAATTAACACTATGTGATTTCAGACTTCTTCGGATGCGGAAAAAAGAAATCATCGCCAACTTCAAGTAATGAAAGTAATCCGAATAAACGAGAATCATTGGAAATGCAACAGAGACCTTATGTAATTGAAGCGAATTGAGTGAAAATAAATGTTGGTTTTTAATTAATGTTGATAATATTATTATGTTTTTTTCCTTCACTCGGAGCACGACATTGAATTGTTCGATATCCTCAAAATGAATCTTCGAATTTCACAAAAGTATCCATAACTGGTTTCGGACAAGCAATTTTGAAGGTTTTTTGCGTTCTGCCTAGTTTATTTTTCACAAGAAATCGATTGAGACGACTTTCAGCCACACAGCCATTCGAGAAAATGCTCTCTTTGAGCTGACTTGAGTGCTCTTCTATTAAATATACACTTCAATAAGAAGCGTCCTATTATTAGAGCAAATACGGTATTTTTCAATTCTTGTTCTTCTAATTTCTCTATGCTACTCAAGAAAGACATAATGAGGAGCTAAAATCCTCTAGGCAGATATCGTAAACTTGGCACGTTACCAAGAAGTGGGCGGAGCCTAGAACTCTTCCCGGAGGACAACAATAATAAGCCACGTAGGTTCTTGCACATATTCTCATTCCTCTTTTGCTAGGTGAAATGTGAATTCGCCTTTGTTTATGATTTTTGCGAAGCTATCGATCCCCCACTGTTATTCTAAGCGACTTTGTGAATAGTTGCTGATCCTTTTGGTATATGATTTTCTATAAATTTAAAAAATAGTCAAGAAACAAGTAAGTTGAAATCTATATTTAAAAAAACGGATAGCTCATATTTTCAGCATACAAAAGACATCGCAACGAGAAAAGATGGTCGGCTGGAACTCATTCATTCAGACGTCAACACTTGCTTCATATGTAATGTTCGTTACGAAACACATCGAAGATAGCGTAGTTGGCAGAAAATGGAAAATGCTCTAGAATACTCTACAACCAAAAACGAATATTATGCAATTTGTGATGAAGAAAAAGGATATCATGTTGACGGATACAACAAAGAAATTTACGAAATCCATGGTTACCTATGGCATGGTTGTCCCAATGTTTCATGCCACCTGTCCTCGAGATGCAAATCTGACTAATAATTATCTTTCTTTAGATTTCTAATCAAGATTCTTGAATAAAAACATCTCCACCATATCCCTAATCGACTATTTGAGACCTTTTTTCCCAATTTATCTGAAAAAGTTGGTTTTTGACGGTCTCCTGCTGATTCCCCGCTGATAAGAATCTCAAAATCCCGAAATATTGGAATCTCAGCATTAATACCTGGAACCTGAAATATGTGGAACAATTTTGAACTCACCCAGAAAATTGTGATTTGAATTTCGCACTGTCCCAATTTTTCATTACCGTAATCTCAAAGAAATCAAAATGATTCAATCAAGCGTCATCGAATGTTTCCGATCACTTTCCATGTTCTTCACTCAATTTGCATATTATATCCGTTTTCCATCCCATTTCGTTTCCTCAAGTTGTTGCAAACGTTTCGCCTCTCCGAAATGGGGTGTTAACTGTTAACGACTAAGCGAAAGAGTGTTGAGAATAGAGATACGCAGACATTATGATATTTCGGGAGCGATCCTCCTCGGTCTAACAAGAATCAGGCGGATACTTTACACTGATCGTTTTCTCCTTTTTCTTCTCGTTCTTCTTCATTTCGTTTCGGTAAATAGACACTCAATCACACATATTTTCTGGTAGAAGGGAAGAAATGGATGAGAGAGGCTAGTTATGAACGGTTTTAACACACAAGTGACACACACTTGACACTCATCATTTTTCCTTTTCCTTTTCATTTTCTCGACTGTTTTTTTTTGTTTTTTCTTTTGTTTCTGTCATTTCCGGTGCGAGGGTATTTTTTGAACAGGTTGTTTCTGAATTCTATCATTTTGTAAGTTCAAGGATCTCAAGATATTCAAAAGTGTTCAAGTTTCTTGTAGCTTTAACATAGGCTCTGTAAAATGAAACATTTTGAAAATTACGATTTGAGAAGTTGAAACTTACAAAAAAACTGAAAATTCTAAAAGTTATTTTTCGAATTTTCAAGGAGAAACTCACCGAAATTCTTGAAATTTCTTTCAGCCTCGTGGATATCTAATTTCCAACAAGACTACTGTACCCTCTATTCCTCAGTTTTAATTTCACAATTTCCCTCTCCAACCCCCTCGTCCACAAAAAAATTTCAAAATGTTTCTCCCAATAATATTTAGCCACTCATCCCCTGGTGTCAATCTTCAATCCTTCCATCTTCCCATCCATTTTTTAAACAAGAACCACCAATTCATGATGTCCGCTCATAAATGCTGTGTCATTTTCTCCGCATCTCTTCCTCTCGCACAATATTTCTCTGAAATGAACCAACTGCTTTCTCGATTCTTTCCCGCATGCTCTCGGGCTCCCGTTGTCTGATTCCTCGCTCCCAATAGAGGGTCTACCGATTGCAATTGTCTCAAATTTCGATTGTATTCGTTCCCTTTTCCATTCACTTTTTCTTCCCGTAGCAAACATGAAAATAGTAGGTCAAGTCAAGAGAATTGAGTGCTCCCCTAGAGCTTAGTACAGTTTTCTCACACCTCCGGCTCTATGGCAAACAGAAGGAAAAAGAAGGTCTGGTCTCTTGGGGGGAAAAAGAGGAATAGAGCAATTCAAAGAGCAAGTACAGCAACAATTACTTTTCTAGTATTGAGAGAACTTTTCGATTGATTCGTACTTTTTGATTTACTTTAGTTTAGGTTTTGAGAGATCTAGGTTTCAGCAGAATCGAAAAAGAATAGATCTAGATAATCGCTACTACTCAAAAATGGAGATTTCTAAATTTACAAAACCCAGCTCTCTATTTTGCCTAATTTCTATATTCCAGACACCCCAATAGTACCCTCGGTTTCAATGACACGTGATTTGAACAAGCTGTTGTATTTGTAGAGATCTCAGTCAATACATAAAGAATGAAAAAACCTTTGGATGTCTTACATTTGAACGTACTCTCTCTCTAGATTCGCCTCTATTTTCCTTACTCCTTGAGCTCTCAAGTACACGGTAAAGCTCGAAAAAGTGTTTGCTTTCTCACCTCTTATCAATTTGAAATTGACCATTACATTTTATGGTGATTGATATTGACGGGTCTAAGTTAGATGAAAGTTTTGAAATCGAGGCTGCGTTGGAAACGAGTTTTTTAAAAAAAACTTTTTGTGTCTGAATATTCTCGGAAATCTTATTTTGAAGTTACCTTCTCGTTTCATCCTTCAAGTTTCAAATAAATTTCAAAAAGATTCGAATAATTCTTCCCGCCTAATGCCCTTCTTTCTCTATCCGTCTCCATTTCAAATTTATCTTTTTTCGAAGGTAATTCTCACTTTCAAAATGACGGTACAAAGACAAGAGGAGGGGTGCAATCAAAAAATGGAAAAGTTGTAGAAGAAAAAAGAATGAGTGAATAAGAGAGTGAGAAAACAAAAGACAAAAATGATAGTGTGACATGGAGAACTTTCCACTTTACTCCCCAAATTCCTTCACTCGTTTTCTGCCCCAAAATGTTTTATTCGGTCACGTTTTTCGACTCCATTAACATCTGGAGTCAGTCACCACAACCAGATGTCTCATTTTTGTGTATTTTTGTGTGTGGGGGAGAATAATCTTGATCGTTTGTTCACACTCCTCGTTTTTTCTAGAAGAAACTTCGGGAAACGTTATTTCGACAACTTTTAAAGTTTCTAATCGAAGTTGATTTTGGTGGGGATTCCAATTCGATATTTTCTGAGCGTTTCGTTTTCGAGGTCCTTTGATTTGAACCCAATGAATTACTGAAAATTTAAAAATGAAGATGTTTCTGGAGCATTGTTTTGAGAAAATGGCTGCATTTTGAATTTTAGGCATTTCGGGACATAAAAACTAGAAAAACTTTGAACTTGAGAAGACATCAAGGATCAAAAATTATTGATTTTAATGATTCAAAAATTCGAAAATCCAAGAGTTCTAGAACCTGAGAATCCAAAGTCCCATCTTACTATTAGAATTTACAATTTCAAAATTTCATTTGCGTAGTCCTCGTAAAGATATAAGAAAGGTTGAATTTCAAAAGTTTTTGATTTGTAGCCGGAATCGTCAGTTTTATATAGATTGTGTACTTTTTTAACAGATTTTCATCAAAGTTAGTTATAATGCCATAAACACCGATTTTTATACAGTTTTTTAGAATCGCTGCCATCAAACAGGAATTCGTGTACTTATTTTTTTGTTAGCGTTGAATATCCAGCAAACTTATCTTCCTTCTTCTGTTCTTTTTTTTCCGAACACAGAAAATTCGTCTCAAAAAATCTGTGTTTTCGTGGCAAAGGTACAGAAATTTCGTTTCAAAAAATCTGTGTCTTCGTGGCAAAGGTACAGAAAATTTGTCTAAAAAAATCTGTGTTTATTTGCCACGAATATACAGAAATTTTGAGACAAAAAATCTGTTGTTGAGCGGAAAATAGAAAAACGTGAAAATATACAGAAAAATGACCAAGATTTTCTGTACTTTTTTAGAAGGTGATGTGGATTATTGTTGAAAACAAACCCATTTGAATGATCAAAAAGAAACCACAACTGTATTCGGATCAATTTAAAACATTCGGGTGAGATCTATAACGCCATTAAAGGGGGCGAGTGCTAATTCTAAGCTTATGGGTTTATACATGGATCGATGCAGAAAAACAGACCGATCACATTTTCAACTTTTCTTCACGTTTTGCAAAAGTGGTCGGTCTACTCGGGTGTTTACTTTTTTGAGCTGTTTTGACCTATATATTTTGATTGATCGATTTTCGTGACATTGTGCAAGAGAATTTTCCTTCTAACTTTTTTTCTGCATCGATCAATGTAAAAAACCCATAAGCTTAGAATTAGCACTCGCCCCCTTTAATGACGTTATAGATCTCACCCGAATGTTTTAAATTGATCCGAATACAGTTGTGGTTTCTTTTTGATCATTCAAATGGGTTTGTTTTCAACAATAATCCACATCACCTTCTAAAAAAGTACAGAAAATCTTGGTCATTTTTCTGTATATTTTCACGTTTTTCTATTTTCCGCTCAACAACAGATTTTTTGTCTCAAAATTTCTGTATATTCGTGGCAAATAAACACAGATTTTTTGAGACAAATTTTCTGTACCTTTGCCACGAAGACACAGATTTTTTGAAACGAAATTTCTGTACCTTTGCCACGAAAACACAGATTTTTTGAGTCGAAATTTCTGTGTTCGGAAAAAAAGAACAGAAAAAGGACGAGAAATGACCCATTCCGAATGGGACCAATGAATGAGACGAATGAGATTCCGAATGAGACATGTTTTTCATCGGGGTAATGGAGACGAAAAAATGCTGGAGTTGGTACGGAAAATAAGAAGAATTTTTCAAACAAAATAATTTTCAAAAACTTTTGAAACTTGCATTTTCTTATATGCTTTATTGGTCAAATCTACTGCATTCCCTGGATAATATAACTTTTTTCTTCCCTTGTTTTGATTTTCAAATTTCCTTTCACAATCCCCTCGTCATCATTGTTATTATAACCTCATCATGTTCATCTAGATTCACCTCACCCCATATGTCTGTAGTACAATATAACAAAACTAAACCGTTTTCAAAAAAAAGAAATAACCAAAAAAGTATAGAAATAAATATGACACACATTCTGTGAGAGAGAAGTATATCTAACAGAAAGTTTGTCTGTCGTCTCCGTTAGGTTCTATTGTCTGTAATTGTAGGTAATTGAATAGAAAAAAAAATATGGAAGAGAGGTGAAAAAGGGGTTTGGTTGGGTTCCAAAGTGTTTCAGAGTGTAGAGAAAACTTTCGATTTTTGATCAGCAGAAGGTTTTGATGAGGATTTTCTTTGTTGATACTTTTTGATCTTTGACCATGTTCAAAAAAGAAAATGCTCGAAAGTGACTGTTTACGATAGTCTTCGAGGTTCAAATGAGTTTCATGTGCGCCAAAATCACAAGGAAGTTTGAAACTGATTCAACCCCAAGTCCTGTCACAATTCTGTCATACTCATGATTTCCCTAATTAGACACCTGAAAAATAGAAAATGTTTCATAATCAATTATAACTTGAAAAATGATATGCATTCAAATGGAAAATCATCCTAACCGTTTTTTTGTAAACATCAATCAAATTCTCTTTTCCTTTCTTCTTCTTCTTTATTTTCCTATCACCATCTTTGTCATACATATCATCATCATCTAATAAAAAGTGTACGGAACCCGTTTCAGCTGACGACCATCAGCACTTTTACGATTCCAATTTCCGTGTGTTCCTTTGAATTTTTGTACTGATTCTGAATCTGTATAAATCTAATTAATCTTCACTCTGCTATCTTCTTTTTTATCTCATTTCTCGGATCTTTTTCGCATTGACCCGAGTAAGAAGACTAGTACTACTAATATGTCTTTATTCCGTTTGTATTTTGTCCAATTTTTGGAATTTTTCGTATATATTGTGCGTTTATGGTCCATAACATCTTGAAAAACGTCTATTATATTGGAAAACGCAAAAATATTTACGAAAAGATCCAAAAAATTGGGCTAAAACGCGATTCCTAACTTTCGAATTGTCCCGGAGCCCAATTTTCATTGTATCCTTTTAAATATTTTAATTGTAAGGTAGCTTGAAACTTTTGGCTTTTTATGACTTTGAATCATTATGAAATCATTTGGATTAGTAGCTGTATTTTTGTATCTCTGAATCGTATACTTTCAATCTGATTCTACATTGTAACCAACTCTAAAAATCGGAAAAGCTCTACCTTCATCATTCTGCAACTTTGCAATCATCTTACTCTACAGTTTCACTCTCAAAAACTCAAAATGTGCTCACAATGAATTCCCGTTCTCCTCCTCTCCCTCTCTCTCTCTCCACCTGTCTATAACCACAATCAAAAAACCTGAAGCAACACAAAACGCTTATCAACTTGAATTGATGTCTCCGTTTCAAATCGTGTCACACTTTCTCACTTTTTTTTGACACATTCCTTATCTTGCCACGTCATCAACAGTTACCTTCCCGACAAATGTTCTGTTCCGCTTGTTGTTTTTTCTCCTCATTTTTCTTCTCTCTTTACATTTTCTTATCGTCTTTCAGTCATCCTCATTTGATTCTCTGCGTCTCCTACTCTCTCTGTTATCTCTTCCAACGATCATCTCCTCCTCAAAAACCGTCTTTCTTAGATTCCTTACAAAGCTATCCATGAAATGGATCCTTCATTAATACTTGTCTCCATCTGAAACTTTTTAATTCTAAATCTTCAAGTTCCAATTTTCCAGGTAATGGACGTTCCAGCGGCACCGCGACCACACTCCAAGTTTGTTTTAACTCTCCAAAAATTTTCAGAAATTCAGACAAATCTAAAATTTCAGCAATCAGCGCCCCACACAGGCCTACTATGTGCCTCGGAAGCTGCTCGAGTGTGGTCGCGGCCCGCAATCAAAACCGACGAAAACAGAAAAAAATGAAAAGGTTCGTAGTAGATCTGGGACAGATAAAATCTATAGAATTTTGAAAAATTATCGGGATCTGAAAACTTTTTTACAGCCCATACAAACTTCTGCCCAACAGAAGCAGAAGCCCCGCCCACTTATGGATAATGTCATCACAGCGCAGCCTTCTTCTCTCAAGGTAAATCCCCTTTACCTCAACTATCAAATTTTTTTGCATTTCTAGGAGAAGTCTTCCCAGTCAAACCGTCAAAAATCAAACGCCCCTGCAACAGCGAAGAAGTCTTCTTCTTCTTCGACGTCTCCACGAAAATCGCCACCAGCAATGACTCCATATCAGCCACCAGTACAGTATCCTTCATCGCCACGAGACCTTCATCTCGTATCATCGACGCCATCCTCTCGTTCTTCCTCTTCAATGAGCTCATCGGGAATTGCACCACAAGTTTCTCCAACTCTCACGATGTCATCTCCACGTATCCTCCAAGTTAAAGGAGGTCCACAGAAGTATTCTCTGCCACGCCCAAATGCATTTGCTCCAATGATTGCACAATCCGACGAGAAGGAATGCATTTGTGATAGGAAGAAGACGCATGTAGTTTGTAAAAGGTAAGTATCCTCACTTCATCCGAATTTTGAAGGGCTTTCGTACTTTCGCTTCAACGGATAACCCCGAAGAAGCAGTTCCAAAAGTTATTTTAATCAACACTTTCTTTTGAAAGGTCGAAATTAATCTTTACCTTGGTTACTGGGGTAAAAACCGAATTGAGAAGGAATCGGCGGGGAGGTCATTCAGCGAGTGTACCGACATCTCACGGGTTCCGCGCGACACCATGTTTTGTGTGCGAAGTGGGCGGGGCGAATGGATCCAGACATCAGAAGTCTTGAAGAAATCGTTCAAGTCAACTTATTTTACAATTATTATATTTCTGAGCTAATTTCTGTCAAACTATTGTTGAAACGGCTTACAATGACTTCTGGAGCCGAGAAATATTCATTTTTGCCATCCGCCTCGTCGTCCCGCCCACTTCGCGCACAAACAGCAGTGACGCGCGGAACCTGTGAGATGTCGGGACACTGGTTGATTGACCTCCCCGCCGATTTCTTATCAATTTGGTTTTTTACCCTGTAACCAAGGTAAATATTAATTTCGACCTTTTGAAAGAGAGTGTTGAAACTAATAATTTTTGGAACTGCTTCTTCGGGGTTATCCGTTGAGGCGATCGAACAATTTCACATATGAATTAAAGATGCGGCTACGAATGCGTTGGTCGTGTTCAAATTACTTGTGGACAACATCCAATGATTCTCGCTTTGAACGATCTTCGTGAGTGTCCGAACCCAGTATGTCATAGTGTCCAACTCCTGGAATGTGACGAATTCGGAGATGAAGATGTTCATGATGATAGTGTTGAACAATTGCTCGCAGAGCCCATTGAGAAGATCGATTTACAAGCTTAATATTAAATTCAGAATTCTAACCAACTCTAATCTTATCTGAAAATGTGCTACACTGACAAAACCATATTGATTAAATCCAAAAAACTAAACAAAAAACTTGCACTTCTGACACCTGCTCATTCGGGTAAATTCTTACAGTTAATTTTCCTACATTTTCTTTGACTAATTTGCCATTTCCTCTTTTCCCATTTGCTGTACATTTCTGATGCTTTTATTGTGAACCTAATATTCGGATAAAAAATTTTCCAAATACATGAATTCATTGTAAAGGAGACACAAAGAAGGAAAAACCAGATAGGAGATCTATGCGAAATACGGGGCAACAGAAACTATGAGCATTACAAACTGGGAAAAAAAACAAGGCTAGAAAACTTTGAACATCGGGTACATGTATGGTATAGACAATTTAACTGCTAGCATCACTTGGAATATCCTCTCCAAGCTCGATCGATTTGGCACGTTGCTCAGCGATTTGAGCCTCCCACATCGAAGCGTACACACCTTTTTGTGCCAGGAGTTGTTTATGGCTGAAACAATTAATGAACAGTACTGTGAAAACCAGAATCGAATTTGACTACTCACTTTCCTCTTTCCAGGATGACTCCTTTGTCGAGAACCAAAATAAGATCCGCTTTAACTACAGTACTCAATCGATGGGCAACCACAACTCCGGTTCTTGATTTGCACAGCTTCTCCAAACATTTTTGAATCGCCCGTTCAGTTGGAGTATCCAGAGCAGAAGTTGCTTCATCAAGAAAGATGAACTGTGGTTTTTTGAGAATCGTTCTTGCAATCGCAACTCTCTGTTTCTCTCCTCCACTAAGCTTCAATCCTCTTTCTCCAACCATTGTAGCATAGGCTTCTGGAAGGGAGGAGATCTTCTCATGAATCATTGCTGCTTTCGCTGCCTCGATAACTTCTTCATCTGAAGCATCAGGTCTTCCGAAGCGAATATTGTACATGATGGTATCATTGAAGAGTACTGTATCTTGAGGGACTATTCCGATTTGTTGTCGGAGAGAGTGCATTGTGTAGTTTCGAACATCAGTTCCATCGAATTCAATGCTTCCTTCCGTTGATTCGAACAATCGGAAAAGGAGACGAATGAGTGTACTTTTTCCAGATCCAGACGAACCGACCAAGGCCACAGTTTGTCCGTTTCCAATTTCGAAACTGATGTTTTTGATCACAGGCAATCCAGTATTGTATTCGAATGTGAGGTTCTTGACAGAAATCGTACCGCGAGCATCTTTGTAGGGAAGAGCATGAGGAAGATCCTTGACTTCAACTTCATCATTCATCAAATCGAACATATTCTCCATATCAACAAATGCCTTTTGGATCACTCTGTAGATGGTTCCGAAGAAGTTGAGTGGAGTGTAGAGTTGGAGAAGATAAGTTGTGAAGAGAACATAATCTCCGACTGTAAGTGTCTTCTCGTGAACGATCATGTAAACAACGAAAACGGATCCACCGATCATTCCGACTCCAATAATAGCATTCTGAAGACAATTCAAGAATGCAAGGGACGCTTGAGTCTTCCATTCTGTAACTTGATAGCTGAAACGAAGACAAAATTATAAACTCGAAATTTACGAAACGACGAACCTTTCAATGGATTTTTTGAAGCGATTCACTTCGAATTCCTCATTTCCATAGTACTTTACAGTCTCATAGTTAATCAATGAGTCTGTTGCGATTGCAGACGTCGCATTGTCTTTTTCATTGGCTTCTCGAATGTATTGAGTCCTCCATTCGGTGATGGAAATTGTGACAGCTGAAAATGATTCAAGGCTATTTGGTTCGTGAAAAAATATGGCTTACCCAAATACAAAACCATTGTCGCAAAAACGATCAATCCAAAGTAAGCGTTGAAAGCGGAAAAGAAGAATATCACAGCAATGATAATATCAGCAATTGTTGGTACAACGTTGAACAAAATATAACTGAAATTTTTCTGTATTTGTTGTTCTATAAAATATTAAGGCTTACTTGAGAATGTTGTTCACTGAGCTCGTTCCTCTATCCATAACTCTCAACACTTGTCCAGTTTTTCTCGATAAATGCCACCGAAGAGATAGAGAATGAAGATGTTTGAATAGCTCTACTTCAAGCTCTCTCGTCGTGTACTGTTGAATTGGAATCCAGAGATAAGTTCGGACAGTGTTCAAGAATCCTCCCATAGCACCGTTTCCTTGAAGGAATTTCAAGAAAGTAGCCAGGAATATAAGCGAGTAGTGGAAGTTTTCCGGTGTGGAGAGCTCATCGACTGAAACAACTTATTTCATGATTAGATTTTTTACAATACCATACCAATCCATTTGCTGAGAATTGGCAAAGAGACATTAATCAATCTTCCAGCAATCAGCAGAAATAGACAAAAGACGACACGGAGCTGGAGGGTAATTGATTTCGTTGGCCAAATATACGGAGCCACCTTTACAACTTTCTTTGAGAAGTTGTTCCAAGCCTGAAGTTTGCATATGATACAGGTTTAAAAGCGTAATAGCTTACAGATTCTCTCATTGAAAATCCAGAACAATTGAAGAGTACGGTAACGATAGAGAAGAAGAAGACCATACTGACAAGAGAAAGTTCAATCAGGTAAAAAGTGACATCTCCACGATTGTGTGTGGCTCCGTCAAAGTACTTCTTCCAAGCAGTCAGTGGAATGAAATCAATGAGAAGTGCAGCTGTGAAGGCGAACGCCAACGAGATCGGGGTGAACTGTTGGTTACGCCACTTTGAAAAAGAGCATAACGAAAATATCCAGAAGAACTGAAAATGTTACTAAATGATTGTGTATCTTCATAAAAGATGCCATACCAGCTTTGAAATGCAAAATGCCAGAAGGAGATGAGTATACGGATGGAAATAGAACACGAAGCAAATGTAGAAAATTGATTGACAAATTACAGCGAACAGTGAGCAAATTGAGAGGATTTTGGACATTGTAAGTCTGGAAACTGTCCTCCCTTCGTCATCTGGAACCTTTTTAGATAAAATTTGAGGTTTTTTTGCTGAAAACTACCTATTTGACGATAGTTGTTCTCTGTATTCGGTATGCATAATACAATAAAGTTTACAACGATGAAAAACGAGTAAACTCCGAAGGACATGATCTGAAAACGGTCTTTCAAAAAAAGGAAACGAGAAAAAATGAAAACCTTATTGCATGACGGGCCAACAGGCCAAAATCCTTCAGCTCGACATTCGTCGAGAAACGGTGAGAAACCCATTATTCTGAAATTATATCTTGGAAATCTGTGTGAAAAAGGAAACTGGGATATTTAGGAAAGAAGTGGGAGAACGACCGAAGGAAGCAATAAAATATCGCCATCAGTATCATTTTATTTTTTCTAGAACAACAACAACAAAAAAAAAACAGTAACAACGAAGACATCGAAAACAAGAGTATACAGAAAAAGAACAAAGTTGAGAGAAAAGTTCGAAATTACTGATAACCGACACACTTTTTGCAAATGAATCTTTCTTGTCTGCCATTTTTGTCTCCTATCACCAATTTTCAAAGTGGGGTAAAAAAGTGTTCAATGGGGTAAAAGTACGTGAAAGATCAGGAGAGCAGAGAAAACAAAACGAATAATGTTTGCTGAGCAAAAGTAGGCGGGGCTAGTTGAAAAGTGACCCTGATGTATTTCAGACGTCAGAAGAAATAAGCCAAGAGGCGGCAGTCTTGAAGCGTTCACTTTTTCCTTGCCGCTTTGAAATAGCAATTCGAACAGCAGACATTGAGTTATATACTTGTTTCTGAAAATTTGATGTCACTATATTCTGCTTTTTTGAAAAATTTTCGTTGCTTATAAGGGGACTTGAAGATCTTATTTCGCAATACTTCAGTTTCAATGATGACAAAAGATATAGAAGGTTCTTGAACCTTTTTTTTCGAATATCAATTTGTTAAAATTGAAAAAAGGTGACAAATCTCAAGACTTCAAAAAAAAAACTCACCCTAAAGTCCTTGAGCAAAAATTCATTCGGTTGGTTCTCAGCTCCTCTGACGACAGATTCAATCAGTCTCACTCCTTGAATCATAAACTGACCACCAACATCTTCCAGAACAATATTAGCTGAAAGAAAAAAAACACTGTAAATTGGATATAAAAATTATCAGGCTCACAAATAATGGGAGCCAGAACGGTGGAAAGGTTGAGGAGAGCATCCGGTAACTCGAATGGTGACACGGCATGTGATTTGGAAGAACTGACGACTCCGAAATCAAAAGGACTCGCATCAGGATTCTGATAAATAATTATATATCCGTTAAAAAGGAGTAACGGACTCACTTGAGTGAATACTCGCTTCAAGTTCACATCGCCATCTCTCTTGCCGTCTTCAAAGTTAATTTTTACGTCTGTGATTTCTACTTTTCGTTCTCGATTCATGTCGTATACCTGAACAAAATTATCGATAAAAATAAAATTATTACAAAAGGCTTTACATTGATGAAGTTGAGAATAGTTTCGATGAGACCAGGCTTGTTCCAAGCTAAACGTTTCGAACTGCCGATATAGTTAATGAAGCAAGGGAAGAGATCAGCATGATTACGGCAAAGTGAAGGATATCGATCAAGAAGAACGGAGAGTGTGCTCAAAGCTAAATGACGAACTCTGAAAAATCGACACTATGGACAACGGTAGATTTTAATAGCTTACTCTGTAACGATATTCGTTAATGCACGGAGAACGTGTGCTAGGAAAAGTGTAATATGAGCAGACATAGCTTGGATAGAAGCAGTACAAAGAATCTTGTACAGATTCAGAAGATTTTGTCTAGTTGGAGGATCGAATGAGGCATCAGAGACATGGACAGCGACGCACGGGACCAGTAACCTTAAATGGACGTTGACAAGATCTGGACGCGATGTGAGAATCTGTTTCAATCCTTGGATAGCATTCATCTTCACTTTCTGCAAAATTGATACTCCGCAAAATACGATTTGTATTATCAAACCGCATTGAAATGACCCATTTGCTTGCACAACTCGTCGAGAGTCAGTCCACGAAAACTTAGCGGATTTTCGTCCGTTTCGATTTTTTCTTCTAACTGTGCTGCCAAAACGACTCGTTTTGCTGCAAATATTTAGAATTTAAATATGGGAAAAAAAATAAATATTACCTTTAATAGTGGTATCAGTTGTCGTCGTCTTTTTCAGTTTCTTTCCGACCTTCAGCTTAACTTTCTTGAAATCTTCATTTTTCCTTGCTTTTTTCTTGGTCACCATCTGTAAAAATTGAATAAAGGATGAATAGATTTGATGAAAAAACAAGGAAAAGTTGAGAAAATCTTGAAATTTTTGACATTTTTCTAATGAAGAAAGTGCGCTCCACCGTTCTGCGGTAAAAAGCGGCGCGCGAACCAAACTTTCGAATGATTTTTTTCATGATTTCGCTTTTTTTCAGAACTATTTTTGTGAATAAATTTACAGCATTTTTCTTCTAGAAGATTATATAAATTGCCAAGTATTAAATAGCTTCAGATGTCAGACTCTGAGAACAATGCGGATACCGATGTTCGGCGCTCTTCTCGCCGTTGTGGAGTCAGCGCCAAAACGACGAAAGCCATGTCTGCTATAGAGCAGCTGAAACAAGCTCGTGCATCTGGAAGAGCACACAGACCTGATGTAAGCTTGATTTCTCAAATAGTTGAATTTAAAAAAAAACGATTTTTAGCTCGAAGTTGAGGATGTCTACGACACCGTTGATGACGCGGAGTATGAAAAGATCGTATCGAAGAGACAAGCTGACAATTTCGTCGTGGACGATGGTAATAATTGAGAAATTGCAATTTGGTTTCATATTTATATTTCAGATGGAATGGGATATGTTGATACCGGCGTAGACTTCGAGGATGATGAGTATGAAAGTTATGAAGAAGATGAGCCAAGAGAATCTAAAAAAGACAAGAAGGCCAAAAAGGAAAAGAAAGAAAAGAGAAAGAAAGGCGCCATGGACTCATTTCTCTCTTCCACAGCATCCAAAAAAACCATTGTCGATGAGTCAAAAGTGAAAGCGAGCATGGACGACGATGATGATCTCAAAGGCATTTTAGAGTCTTTGGAAGGAGATGATGAAGAAGAACATAATTATAAATCATCGAGAACCGCCCCTTCAAATCCATTCAAAAGAGGAAGACCTGCAGAATCGCCTAGTTCTGATTCTCTAGTTCGCAGACCAATCCTCAAGAAACCGAAGACATCTGCAAACGTTACGGGATTGGCTGCTCATCGATTCCCAAACAAGAACACGCCCGTTGTACGAAGAGCGTCTCCTGAGTTAGAACCAGATCAAGATGATGAAGATTATGGTGTTCCAGAGATTGAAGATCCTGTTATCGACTCCCCTATCAAAAATAAAGTAGTTTCTCCGGTTAATACTAGAAGAAACGATGAAACACACACAGAAGTGAAAAAGGAAGATGTGAAAATGGAAGTGGATGAGGATGAGCAAGTAATATCGAGCAGAATGAAAGATGTAGAGGATAATCTTGCCAAGTTTCGAGTGATTGATGACGTTTGGACTGGAAGCCAGGAAAACGATGAGGAAGAAAAGGTTGAAGTTAAAACAGGAACAGAGCCTTTCTATGTCACAAGTGGGGATAGTGAGGATATCAAAGCAATCAGAATGTACTGGATAGATGCTTATGAAGACGTGCACAAATCGAACGGAACTGTTTACTTGTTCGGAAAAGTAAAAACTAGTCCCACAAGTTGGGAGACTTGCTGTATTGTTGCCAAAAATATCTGCCGAAAAGTTTACTTCATGCCACGGTCTGAGGTGAGTAAAATAACGGAAGTAGTTTCATTCCAACAATACTTTCTTTTTCCAGAATCTGAGAACTGGTCAGGAATCGAACCTGGCTGACTTGCATAAGGAGATCGGAGATGTCTTGAAGCATAAATTCAATGCTCAAGAATTTAAGTGTAAGATGGTAGAGAAGGAGTTGATTCGTGACGAAAGCTTTGGAAACAATGGAGGAATGAAAACTCCATTGATGGAAGTTTTGTATCCGGTCAGTTATCATCGTAAAAATGCACATTTCAATGTTGCAGGCAGAAAAAGGAAAACTTCCGAACGATCTCAGCGGTAACACTTTCTCGCACACTTTCAACACTTCGGTCAATCCGTTGGAACGTCTTCTTATCGAGAAAAAATTCATGGGACCTGGGTGGATCGAGCTCTACAACTATTCTGATCCCAAAGCAAAAACTTCGAACTGCAAGTACGAATTTGAAGTTGACATGGAGAAAATGAAAAACATCAAGTATCTCGAAGGAGAGGATCTGGAAAAGATGAAGGGATACTCCGCGGTGCCTTTTATCAAACTTCTTGCACTGAACGTAGTGACGACATTGAACGAGAAGAAGGAAAACGAAATTTGTATGATTTCGACGTTGATAAATTCTAAATGTAATCTCACTCACCCAAGTGGCGAAAACAAAGATTTCAAACCGAGATGCTGTAAGTTTAATTTCCGGTTATCCCAAAAATTAATAGAATTCGTTTCAGTGATAACCAAGCCGCATGGTGGATCTCTTCCGTATGACATACAAAAGCGGCTGGAGTCCAATAAACTTTCCAAATTCGTCAAGACCGTTCCGAACGAAAAGGCTCTTCTTACTCTATTCCTCGCTGAGATTAATGATGAGGAACCGGATATGATTGTTGGTCATGACCTATCTGCTTCGATTGCACTTCTTGTTTCACGACTTGAAAAGCTGAAACTTCCGAACTGGTCTCGAATTTCTCGCCTCAAACGTTCCATTAACATTGGAAAACTAGGACATTCAAAATCCGGACAATGGGAATTGACAGCAGGAAGAATGATGCTCGATTCAAAGTTGGCTGCTATGGAGTTGGTAAAATCAAGAAGTTTCGATCTAACTGAGCTTTCACAACAAATCCTTGGAATGACCCGACACGAAATATATGCAAATGAAATCTCACATCTATATTCGTAAGTTGAAATATTTCTGTATTCTATCCATGTTCTTTTGTTTCAGTGATTCGAAAGATCTAATGCGGTTGATCAATTGGTCTTGGCATGACCTCCTACTTTCGATTCGAATCGTCGTTCGTCTCAATGCCCTCCCACTCTACATACAAATCTCTCAAATTGTTGGTGGTATCGCTTCAAGAACAATGATGGGAGGAAGAGCCGAAAGAAACGAATATCTTCTGCTCCATGCATTCGAAAAGGCTGATCTTATCGCACCTGATAAGTATAGCGCTTTTGACAACAAAAAGAAGAAAGAGCAGCAATCAGGGGAAGAAGGTGGAGAGGAAAAGAAGAGTGGAAAAGCACAATATTCTGGAGGATTGGTGTTGGAGCCGAAAAAAGGGTTGTACGAGACACTCATCTTGTTGCTCGATTTCAATTCACTGTATCCGAGTATCATTCAAGAATATAACATTTGTTATACAACATTGGAATATGCAAAAGATAGTGATGAGCAGTTATCTGTCCCACAGAATACAGATGTTGAAGGAGTTCTTCCACGAGAAATTCGAAAACTTGTAGAATGTCGTCGAGATGTGAAGGCTCTTATGAAGACAGAGAGAAACGAATCGAAGCGAAAACAAATGGATATCCGTCAAATGGCTCTTAAACTCACTGCCAACTCAATGTATGGATGTCTCGGATTCCAATATTCTCGATTCTATGCCAAACCTCTTGCTGCTCTTGTCACTGCGAAAGGAAGAGAAATTCTTATGCATTCTAAGGATCTTGTTGAAAAAATGGGATATTCTGTTGTATATGGAGATACTGATTCTATCATGATCAACACAAATCAGGAGGATTTGGAGGTGGCGAAGAAATTGGGAACTGAAATCAAGAAAGCAGTGAACAAATGCCATCGCCTCCTTGAACTCGATTTGGATGGAGTTTTCAAGAGAATGTTACTGCTGAAAAAGAAGAAGTATGCCGCATTGACGATCAATCCAGATACGAAGGTCGAAGCCAAAGAGTTGAAGGGTCTCGATATCGTCAGACGAGATTGGTCTCAGTTGGCTAAACAAACCGGAACGTAAGTTATACAAAAACCTCAATGTTTCTGATGTCAATGTTTCAGTGAAGTTGTCAATCGGATTCTAGACGCCACGTTGACACGCGACGATATGGTTTCCGCTATTGATGATCTTCTTAAAGACATTCGCCAGCGACTGGATGAGGGAACCGTTCCACTTGAAATGTTCCAAATCAGTAAACAGCTGACTCGAAACCCCGAGCAATACTCAGACGTCAAGGCACAATCTCATGCTGCTGTTGCTCAGAGACTGAACAAGAGTGGAAAGTTCCACTTGAGACACAATGATATTGTTGAATATGTGATCTGTGAAGATGGAACTGAAAATGCAGCGACACAAAGAGCATATCATCGTACTGAAATGGCAGAAAACAAGAGCTTGAAAATCGGTAACAATATTGAATTTTGGAAGGGATGTTTATGATGTTTTTCAGATTTACTTTACTATCTCGCTCATCAAATTCACCCAGTCGTCTCTCGTCTCATTGAACCAATCGAGGAAACTGATGCAGTTCGAATCGCAGAAGATCTTGGTTTAGATTCCACCAATTATCGAAGAGCCGCTGCTGCTCATGCTTCGCAGAAGGCTGCTGAAGAGGATTGCGCTTGGCAACAGGAGGTTACATCTCATTCAATTTTTTCAAATCTAAGAAATCTATTTTCAGAATTACGATGCATGTGAAGGAGTGCTTATTATTTGCCCTCACCCAGGGTGTGGTCATTCCAACATTATTCGCGAAACGTTTGATTGTGTGGTAAGTGAACCATATACTATTGAGACGCAGACACAAACAAAGCGAGGTTGGCATGGCGATTTCGCAAGTTTTTTGAGAAGCGCTCTAGACAAAAACATTTTTCAACTATTCAATTACTCCTTTTCTAGACAGATCCAACGTCTCCTCGTTTCCTGATTGCTGGATGCGAAAAATGCGAAGAATCATGGGAGTCGGCAGAGCATCAAGCTGTCATTTTCAATCAAATAGACCGTCAACTCGGTGAATTCGTGTCCAGACATCATCTTGCCGCATTTAAGTATGCGTTAATGTTTTCCTATACAGTTTCAAATAAGTTTTCTTCAGATGCGATGAACCGACTTGTGAATTCAAAACGAGAGTTCAAACAATGAAGTGGTGCCGGGAAGGTTTGGAGTGCATTCGTTGTTCAACAGGGGTTTTGCGGCGAGAATATACTTCTAAACAACTTTTCGATCAGCAAATGTTCTTCCGTCAAATCTTCGATGTGGAGGCTGCTATTCGCAAGATGAGCGATTCACAAAAAAGTAAGATTTTGGATTTGGTTCTCATCTGATAATACCATTCTTCAGGAGCTGCCGAGAATCGTGACAGACAACGATTCACAGCATGCCGCATAGACTCGATGGAGATCGTTAATCAAATCAACAAAAAGTATCTTGAACGTAACTCCTACAACCGTGTGGACCTTTCCTATATCTTCGCTCCAATGGTGAAGATCTAGTCTGACAAATCTCGAACTGTCTTTTTCCTAATTCTAATTACTCAAATCATATTTGTAGCATATTGAACTCTTCCAGGATTGCTATGCCTAGCTATTGACTCATCTTACCAATTGATAAAATTTCGAATTTATACATACCTTTCATTTCGTAACTTTTTTCCACATTTTGAAATCTTGAAGAGTTTCGAAGCGCTCTTTTTTATTTCCACAACTCTGAAACAATTTTGAAATTGTTATTTAAAGATGGATGAAACTCGCTTCGAAGAAGATGATTTCGAAGGGGCCGCCAATAAGAAATACACCTTTTTCGTGATTGATGGTAATCCGGCGATGTTCGAGACATCGAAAGCTGGAGAAGAATCAGAATTTCGAGTTGCATTAAAGTTGGTTCTCGATGAAATGGTTCGTGTGTGTTGTTCGAGAAGTTTAAACAACCACATCGGAGTTATAGTTACCGGAACTGTATGTGCTCAATTTTCTGAAATTAAAATTGAGACTTATTTTTTAGAAAAACTCGGAAACAGACTGTCTCGAGAATAGCACCGTGCTTGTGCCAATGGGCGTTCTTGGTCAAGAAGAAGTGAATACTATAAAAGAAATTAAAGAAGAAGGTAAACTCATTGATTCTCTTCGTCAGTTGATCAACTATTCCCAGATGACCTATCTTCTGCTGTCAGCAATTTGACTGGTGGTCATCACGAATCAGATCTTTCGAATGTCCTGAACTACTGTAAGCGAGTCTTCGCCAGTTGCCCAAATACTCGTCACCAATCAGTTATCTATCTCACCAATAATCGTAATCCATTCGGAAGAGATGACTTCTGGGAATCTTCATACTTTGTTTGTTGTACATTTTGTATCGTAAATTATATGAATTTTCTTCAGAAACGCACTAAAACTGCTGTCACAAAAATAATCGGTCTTGGGCATCGCAAAACTCTGGGAGAGTTTTCAGTGATTCTTCTTCCAGAAGATGGATACAAACCACAGGAAAAGGAAGAGAAACGCAAAGAGCCATGGGTAGCTCAAAAAGTTAAAAATGTTGAAATAATTATTCTCATTTTCAGTATCAACTCGACACAGAGGTATTCAGTAAAGAATGCGATGCAGCCGCTCGTATTCGTCAGAAGATTACAGCTCAACGCTCACATGCAACTCTTACAGTCAATGTCGGCCCCGGAGTCACTTTCGACGTTTCTGTGTATGTTCAGAGAATCACTATTTTATTTTGAATCCTCTAGACTTCCAGGTTCTCGATGGTTATGGAAGCAAAACCTTTAGACCACAGCCAAAAATATACAGCTGACACGGAAGAGAAGATTGTCAAAACGGCCGGTTATGTAACGAAAAAGGCAAAATTAGAAGTAGAAGGAAGTAGTGATGCGGATGAAACTCAAGGGACATCGGTTACTATTGATGAGACAGAGAGAACTTTGCAAAAGTGCAGTAAGTGAAGATGATCAAATAACTTCGGAACTGCTTGTTTTGCAGGACTTATTCAAGAAGAAGCTATTCGTAACAGGCGGGATCTGAAAAAGTCGATTGTGTTGGGTGGAGAGAAAATCATTTTGGACGGAGAACAGTATGAATTCATGAATGAAGTAAACTCGAAAGGAGTGGATGTCATTGGTTTTGTACCAATGGATCGAGTTGATCGAGAAGTTGCAGTCGTTTCTTCCAAGATCATCCAACCAAATGACCAAACAACTTTGGGCAGCACCAACATGTATCGTGCACTATTAGACAGATGCTGGGCGAGACAGCAAGCGATGGTTGCCAAATATCAAAGTAGATCGAAACAAAAGATGAGAATCGTTGCACTCGTTCCATTCAAGAAGGATATGACGTTGATTGAGCCGAAGAATTCTGGAGAGGACACCGATGGGATAGAAGATAAGAAACCTGATTTGGTAAGCCTTGTGTTCAGAAAGATTTTGAGATGACCAATGTTGTTCAGCTCCGCCTGGAACAACAGCGTGCTCAAGCCGATTCTTCTGAATGGCTTCATGAGGGATTCATGTTAGTCGGTCTTCCATTCCGTGAAGAACTTCGAGATGACTTCCGTCGATTTGAAGAGCAACAAACTGCTCTGACAACACAACCTTCTGACGGTCAAGTAGATGCCATGAAACAGTTCGTGAAAAAATTGACAATGAGTTACAATCCCAGCTTCTACGAAAATCCACGTCTTCTATCAGAGAGATCTGCTCTTTGTTTGGAGGCAACTGGAGAGGAGTTGATAGAGA
Organism: Caenorhabditis zanzibari; assembly: GCA_963966625.1. Lineage (NCBI taxonomy): Eukaryota > Metazoa > Nematoda > Chromadorea > Rhabditida > Rhabditidae > Caenorhabditis > Caenorhabditis zanzibari. The sequence goes on along the minus strand of OZ016470.1, from coordinate 9,493,820 downwards.
GAAGAGATACTCTTGGTGAGTTTATGGCTCACATTTCTAAAACCATTTGATTTTTTTCAGAACCCTACTTTCAAATTCCAAATCGCCTTCAAAGAGTTGGTGACCAGATCGAAACTATTGTCGAGTCGTTCGGTTTGAATGAAGAGAAGGAAGTAAAAGCGAAACCGAAAGCAGCTCCTAGAAAAAGAAAGACAGATGGCGAGACTGGAAATGAGCCGGACGCAAAGAAGGTTATGACTGTTCGAGAGTGTATCGCTGCTGATCAGATGTCGAAATTCAAAAAGGATGAACTTGTCGCAATGGCCGTGGAGCATTGCGAAGCACCGAAATCTATCAAGAGCAAGACTAAAAATGATCTAATCGCCTTGATTGAAAATTACTTGGAAGATAATCCATCCACAACATGGAATATTTAACCCCGACTAATCCTTAATATTGTATTGTACCCTGTGATTTTGTCAAATATAAACCGATGATATAAATTCAAAGAATTTATTTTTCAACCATATTCCATAAATTTGTCCTCAAAAAATGACAGTTCCACGATGTGAAGACTGGCGAGAGCAGCAAGTGCCCATAGGGTGAGCATGAAGGAAGAAAGAATGAAAACTATATAAGAACAGAAACGAATCTGAAAAAAGCTTCGATTTTTGTATGAGAACTGTATTTGCTTACGAAAATAACGATTTTCGGTGAATCCGTGGAACTTTCGAAGAAACTCTCTGGCGGAGTGACTTCATCTTCATAATTGACAGTCATCGCTGAAATTCCATCGGTTGACACTGGAGTGACCGTATTCGAAGTTGTTGTAGTGGATGGAGTACATGAGTTCGCCGTGGAGACTGTCTTCGTAAAAACTGAATTTATCGGGGGTGTCTTGGTGGGCACGGTTCGAGTTGGAATCCGTTTTTGGGGTGACAGTGCTGGAGATGGTGTCATCGGAGATGTACTAGGTTTTGACGGAGTCCTTGGCGGGGTTCTAGTCGGAGTACTTCTCATCCCAGTTGGCGTTCCAGTTGGGGATTTAGTAGGTGTCGGAGTCGTCGGCGTTCTTGGAGGAGTTCGAGTAGGAGAAACCGTATTCTGGGGACGTTTTGAGACTGGAGACTTGGCAAGGGGTGGTGGTTGTTGGCCAACTTTCACATCACCCAAATTCATGTACGTGGCACCACAATGAATATTCATGTAGGTGTCACCTCGATGTTTTTGAGGAGCAGTTTTCACGTCTTGTAGATTCACATAGTTTCCGTCCACTGAAATTGTGAGAAAGATATGGAGAGCAGTTGAGGAACTCACTTTCGATTAGGTTCGTTATGTCCGTTGATAATTTCTTTTCGAATACAAATATACAAACTGAACGCGATTGGGGATGTTTTTCCGAAGATTTGATCGAAGAGATTCTTCCTTTTTCTTGCTTCCACGTTGGTTCTGTAGGGTTTTTTTTGTAAATTTGATCGAGGAAAACTATTTTTCCTTTTCATGAAGCAGTGTTCCTCTATTGAACGGCTACTGTATATTATATCTTCCCTTTCTATAACTCGAATAGTTTCTATAAAGCGTACTAGTACATGTACTATAAAATTATTGCAATAGCCGTAGAGCATTGCAAATAACACTTTTTCATTTCTATCTATTGAAGCGTCTAGACTCTACCTAGAAAAAAACGAGTTCCAAAAAAGACTTCCGAAAGACTTCAAGAAACCTTTGGTACCTGTTTTGGTCAAAACTTCGGTTCAAAACTCGAGAAGAGAACATGACTTGAGTAGTAAAAATATTTAGATCAAGTCCACGTTCAAATTTTAAAAAAATTCTACGCGACCTCCAAAATTTCTACGTGACCTCCTTCTAATCCATTTTTTTTCTTGCCACGTGTTGAAATTCGGTAGTCTAGGGAAAATCGAAGAATCAGAGGAATCAGTACTCGAAAATTACCTCAACTGCTACTAAGAAACCAATAGCTTCTGAAACAAGTAAGTTTCCTATTTCGCAGCTTCCGGATTCTAAGATTGAAGTTTTCAGGACTTGGCAAGCCGAGGATTCGAGATCACCTACTAGCCAAGAAGGAAGCCTGCTAATCTACATAACAACCTATTGATAACAGTAACTTTATTCTGAATTCTCACATCTTCTGAAATCTCTAACGTCCTTTTGCCACATTTTTCTTTTCTTCTACCTCATTCCTTTGCCACTTCCAGTTTGTCGCATTCTGATGTCTAATTCCCACGGATTTCCGAACAGACATACGTGTTCACTAGATTCGACCAGGATAGCTGGCGGTCCGTTGGCATCAGGGTGTCTAGATTCTCTTAATTCTGAAGATTTTCATTCTGACGTCTTCTGAATTCCTTAACTTCCATTTTGTCACATTCTGATGTCTAATTCCCACGGATTTCCGAACAGACATACGTGTTCACTAGATTCGACCAGGATAGCTGGCGGTCCGTTGACATCGGGATGTCTAGATTCTCTTAATTCTGAAGATTTTCATTCTGACGTCTTCTGAATTCCTTAACTTCCATTTTGTCACATTCTGATGTCTAATTCCCACGGATTTCCGAACAGACATACGTGTTCACTAGATTCGACCAGGATAGCTGGCGGTCCGTTGACATCGGGATGTCTAGATTCTCTTAATTCTGAAGATTTTCATTCTGACGTCTTCTGAATTCCTTAACTTCCATTTTGTCACATTCTGATGTCTAATTCCCACGGATTTCCGAACAGACATACGTGTTCACTAGATTCGACCAGGATAGCTGGCGGTCCGTTGGCATCAGGGTGTCTAGATTCTCTTAATTCTGAAGATTTTCATTCTGACGTCTTCTGAATTCCTTAACTTCCATTTTGTCACATTCTGATGTCTAATTCCCACGGATTTCCGAACAGACATACGTGTTCACTAGATTCGACCAGGATAGCTGGCGGTCCGTTGACATCGGGATGTCTAGATTCTCTTAATTCTGAAGATTTTCATTCTGACGTCTTCTGAATTCCTTAACTTCCATTTTGTCACATTCTGATGTCTAATTCCCACGGATTTCCGAACAGACATACGTGTTCACTAGATTCGACCAGGATAGCTGGCGGTCCGTTGGCATCAGGGTGTCTAGATTCTCTTAATTCTGAAGATTTTCATTCTGACGTCTTCTGAATTCCTTAACTTCCATTTTGTCACATTCTGATGTCTAATTCCCACGGATTTCCGAACAGACATACGTGTTCACTAGATTCGACCAGGATAGCTGGCGGTCCGTTGACATCGGGATGTCTAGATTCTCTTAATTCTGAAGATTTTCATTCTGACGTCTTCCGAATTCCTTAACTTCCATTTTGTCACATTCTGATGTCTAATTCCCACGGATTTCCGAACAGACATACGTGTTCACTAGATTCGACCAGGATAGCTGGCGGTCCGTTGACATCGGGATGTCTAGATTCTCCTAATTCTGATGATTCTTATTCTGATTTTGTATCACCTTCCTTTTTTCTGCTTTACTGTTACTGTTCTTTTGCATGTAATGTTGATTTTTTTGTGTTGAGTTTTTTGTTTCACCAAACGCGCCCAAGTCCCCAATAAAGTTTGTTTTTTCAAAATTCTTGGGCGCGTTTGTGTAACTGTATTTTGGACTCAATAAAAGCGATTCCAAAATGCAATTACGTTTTACAGATCTCTTCGAAAATAGCATAGACATCACCAAATTTCAAAAAGGAACCGCATTTTATCAGTCACATTCTGAAACGAATCTGAAAATGTGCTCCATTGGCCTGTTTGAAATGTTTGATCTTGTTTACTGTAGTCTTTTTTCTAATTAGATTGTTTATTGTTGGTTCAAAATATATAAGAATGCGCAATTGTTGGGGGAAATAGCATTTTTGGAAAAGGAAGAAAGGACAGATATGTAACCGACAGACAGGAAAAAAGAAGAAGTACGGGTGGAAAGAAAGAAACAGAAAAAAGAAAACAAAAACAGGATAAAAACTAGTATGCTAAAAGGGACAGGTGTTTTGGAAACTAAAAGCGCAAGCGTGGAGTTCTATACATTTTGTTCAGTACGACGACAAGTGGAGACAGAAAAAGAGAGATGCCAGGAGAAGAAAACGAATCATGGGGAAGAAGTACAAGTTTTCGGGAGGATTACTAGATTGAAATGAGAAACAATGTGAGAGAAAATTCAATTCATAGGAACTGTAAACAGTCAATGAGCTCAATTTTGGTGGCTCGGTACAATAGAAAAAGATTAAGAAGGGATTGGAGAGAGACATGGAACCCTGTGCTGATTAGACCAACATTTTGGGGGAAGGGGCGAGAATAATCGAGATCGATTGAATTAAAATTATTTGTGTTTGGGTTTTCGGGATAGGGATGAACTGGCGAGAGAATCAAGAGATGAATAGAAGAAATGATCGGGTTTCTGTATCAGGGAAAAGGGCAAGAATCTATAATGGAACAGTGTTTGTGTGAGAGAGAACAGTTGAACAAAAGGGAAAACTTTTCGAGAAATGATAAATGGAAAAAGAAAGAAGAAAACTAAAAGTAGAGAAACATGAATGTGATAAATTTGGAGAGAACTGAGAGAGTCATGGTTGCTAAAATGGTTTGGGAAACGAATCATGAGAAATAACTGAGAAGGGAACTAGATTTGAATCTGGGAGTTTTTCAGAGATTACAGTTGAGATTGCAGTATATAAATAAGAATCCATGAGAAAGTAAGAAAATGATAGCTTAAAACTGGCGAGATCTCTTCTCCAATGGAGCATCGGAGTCATCGTCGGAAGAACGACGGCGTGAAGTGCGGAGATGTGAGAAGTCAGCGTTCAGGAACTCGTTGTCGTCATCGATTTCCAACTCGGGAAACATCATGCGACCCAAAGATGGGGATTCCTGAGAAGAAAATGATGATGATTTAACCTTTTTGGTACATGTGCACAAAGGTAAGGCAGGAAAATGGACAAAACAAAAATAACGTACCGATGAGCCGCCGAGACCAGCATCTTCATAAACGATGTCATAATCATAAGAGTACGATGACTTGGAGCGTTGAAGCAATTCTGAAAGAAAAGACAAGGTTAAGAAGAATCTGCACTAAAAATTTACCATTGGCAAGGAGATCGCACTTGACGAAGAATTCGTTCTTCGACTTATCATCCAAGTACTGACGAGAGCTCACTGAACTTTGGATCTCGGATTGATCAACACAGATAGTAACAAAGTGGAGAAGATTCTTGCGGTGAGCGTCGTCATTGAGAAGGCTGTAGACATTCCGACGTTTTCTTGAAGTGAGAATGGTCTCTTGATAAGTTCCATCCGCATTGTGTGATCGGACGACCGGGATATTACCGGCTTCCTTCACTTTCACTGTCAATCGATCCTTCACTTTATTGACTTCATCAACGAAGTCGCTAACAGACATCGGTGGAACTGGAACCAACTCTGGAGGGACTGAGACGAAAGCCACGGATTTCTCTTGCATGAAGTGTCCGTTGCCTCCGTTTCTATCATCTTCGCCTCCAAATCCCCCCGAACAAACTGCCAGCTGATCTTGTTGTCTTCCAGCATCAATATTGGCGAGTTTGAGCGCCTCACGACGGACAGCACGGCGTCTTCGCTGGACCATGACATCCATTCCTCCCAAATTGAGTCCTGGCAAGTCATCATCGCCTGAATCGAATCCATCGTCGAATTCCTCCTCATCTCCCAATCCAACAACTCGGTCCAAAACTCCATCGTATACCTGATGAGCGGCTTCAACGAATCCTTCATCTGCCTCGAATGCAACCGATCTGATTGGACGTTTCTCAACGGCGTTCAAGTTGTGGAAGTTGGCGATACGCCAAAAGGTGTTTGCACGAAGACGGGCGGCATCAGTGAGATGGAATGAAGCACGATCGAATCCACTGCTATGATAATAGTTATGGAGAATATCAATTTCCCCGCGGTCTGGGAACCGTTCTCCCTCGTGGAGAGTCAGACCAATTTGCTCAGAAGCATACTTCATTGTGTCGAAAATGCTCATCAATGTATTTCTGTCTGGAACGTCGAATACAGACAAATGAAGAGCATCAACAACCATGCGAGAGCAACCAAGATCAGAAGCCAATTGAAGAATGTCAGCAATCAAAAAGCCTGAAAATTAATTGATTATAACAAACTATAAATATTTTTATAACTCACTTCTCATTCCTGAAGTGCTGCTGCTTCTGTTTCCATTCTGAGCAACTGATCCAGCAGTCTCCAAAGTTCCACTTCCACTTGATGCACTTGAACGAGAAGAGCTTGCACCAGATCCAGATCCTCTATCATTAGATCCACCACGAGAGATAGTGACCACTTGAGCAGATCTTGGATTCTCCTCTTCATCGTCCGACATATCTTCATCCTCCTCTGGGTGTGGAGATGGTGGAGCTGGAACTCTGTTGCTCTCCATTTGTTGACGGAGCAATGGACGTTCAGTCGGTTGAGAGACCGGAATAATTGGAGCTGGGGCAACCGATGTTGGAATGAATGAATCGACGCGAACTGGTGCTTGGAGCATGAGGTTTGGCATGCCGAACATCGGTGCAGTGGTGGCTCCGATAGGAGTAAGTGGAGTTAATGGATTGATTGGAGTAATCGGAGTGATTGGAGTATGTGGAGTCATCATTGTTGGAGTCGGTGGAGTGACTTGTTGTTGATGTTGAAGAAGATTCATCACATTTGCTGGTCTTGGAGCAAGCATCGATGCCATTGGATTCATGGAAGCCATTGGATTCATTTGAGGCATCGATGGGAATGGGAGAAGCGGAGTTTGCGAGTTGAGAATATTATTCTGGAGAATGTGGGCTTGTTGAAGAGCCGCTTGATGCATTTGGGCTTGCATGACAACTTGTTGATGTTGCATTTGTGCTGCCATATGTTGTTGCATCATCTGGGCTTGAAACATTTGAGCCTGTTGGGCTTGAGCCTGGGATACTTGAACCGCGGCGGCGGCATCGATCAATGGAGCTTGGTTCTGAAAACTTTATGTTGAAAACTAATTAGTTGTTTAGGTCCGCCTAGAAAACTCAAATAAATCATGATACCCAAAAGTTATTAGTGATAGGTAAAAAATGGGGGTAAAGTATGTGCAAACCATGCTGACACAACATTTGAACTCATTGTTATAAGAAAAATTAGAAAACTTTAAAAAACTCCCGTACCGCCATGAGTTGAGCACGTTGATGATGATGATGTTGAGCCAGAGCCAGATTGATCTAGAAAAAAAAGGAGAAATAATGAAGTGTTAGGGAGAAGTTGGTGTATAGGGAAATAGTGTGTGTGTGGAGGGAAAAATCATGCATAAAAACAGAAACTTTTTTCTGATTTTTTAACTTACAAAGTTCTGCTGATGGACACTTTGGCCTGCTGGACCAGTTGGCACTGATGGAATAGTCGGATTGAGATATGGATGAGACATTGCACCAGTTGGCGGAGGCATTCTGGGATCCGGACGTCGTCGATTCGAATAGTTTGGCGGTCGAGACTTCTTTGCCTTCTCGTATTCCTCGTCTCCGTGCACCGCTTTGATGTGCTTGCGGAGCGACGACGGATCAGTATAAGACTTCTGGCAGCCCGGGATTTGACAAGAGTATGGTTTCTGCAATGGAAATCTTGTTCGTGTTTTCCCGCCGGTCACCGTCAAGGGGAATCCGCTCTGAATCAAGTTTTTGTGGATACTCAAATTGGAGACAAAATGAACAGATAGGAGGGTCCCGAGGTAGCGGGGACACTTGAGCAAACAGAAAAACGTGATTCAGACATGGTATGAGGAAGTAAAGCAGCAGTTATTCTATTGTTTTTCCACATTAACTTACCAAGTTCGAATGCGTGCGATTCTGATGTTTGGCACGATCCGAGGCGTTACTGAACGCCTTCTCGCAATCAGCAAACTCGCATTTGTATGGCTTTTCTCCAGTGTGAGTGCGACGATGAGTCTTCAGATTCTCCAGACGACTGTATTCCTTTCCACATCCAGGATACTGAAATAGATGAATGTTTAAAGGTTGTATTTTTGTGTACCCGGCTGTCAGCAGTGCTGCGACGGGTCGGGTCGGCCCGTCAGCATACTGAAAAATTTCAGTCCGAAATTTTGCTTGATGATCTATTGTTCTATATTTGATATCAATAGATGTTAGAAAAGTATCTCAAAGTGAAATCGAAAGTTTTAAACTGTTCTTATATCAAAAAGTTTGAACAGATTTCAAAATTTCTAAGATTATTAATGTTCAATATTTTTTTCAAAAACGGGCCGGCGATCCGCAGCCCTGACGGTCAGTAACGAGCCTCCGTAACGAGCCCTCAATTCTTCTGTTTCACCAACCTCACACTTGTTCGGCTTCTCTCCAGTGTGACGACGAACGTGCACAATGAGCATGTAGAGAGCCTTGAACGTTTCGTTCCGATCGCAACCTTCCCATTCACAACGCCACGCATGGTGCTCTTGCTCGGTGGACTGAACATGCTTCTCTTGGACGTGCTCGACGAGTCCCTGGAACGAAAGAAATATAAAATCTATGTAAATACCAGATTGATGAATGCTTACCTTTAGTGCAGTGAACTTCTGCATGCAGTCTTTCCAACGACAAGTGAGATCAGTGGATGTGTCCGATTCGGTTTCATCGCCATGGCTCGTGTTCGGTGCCGGGTTGTTTGGTGGTCTCTTGAAGGTTCCTGGTGGACGTCCAACGCGTTTTCCCTGGAAAAATAAGAATTATTTTATGTTACGCTTATCTGAAGGCTTCTAATCTTTACTCTTTACTATTAACAAACGCAAAATTCTGTGTGTCTGTGTGTCTGTGCTGTGTCTGTCGCCGGCCCTAGCTCAGTCCCCACTGGACCGATTTTTTCAAAATTTTGACAGGTTATCAGTAATTCTAACGAGATGATGCCCGTCTAATTTGTTTTTCGAATCGTCAAGAAATGAGGTCACCAGGACGCGAAAACCTCCATTTTGGTACCATTCAGTAGTTTTTCTTACGAAAGGGGAGAGAGTGACGAGTTCACGGCATTATTTTTCAAAATTTCAAAATTTTCATTTCTAAAAATTTCACGTTGCCCGATGGGCCCCAGAGGGGCGTAGCCCGTCTGGTTAACTTACATTGACAGTGAGGCGAACATTCTGTCCGACTGAAGTGGCCACCGTACTGCCGTTAGGAGTTGTCTGATTCGTGAATTTGACGACTGGAACTGTTGGAATGGCTGATGACGTGGTGGCAACGACTGATGGCTCATCTGTTGTTGGAGCTGTGGCAGCCTCTGGATTCTCAACGACCGGTGGAATAGGGACAGCAGGGAGAGATGCTCCAGCTGCCCCAGCAGCAATCATGTTTGAGACAATTCCATTTGCTTGGTTGACTGAAAATATTAGTTAAAAATAGGAAAAAAAAATTGAATAATGTATGATTTCTACAGCACTTAGAGCTCACGAGACCTTCAAATCTCAACTTACTCAATGTTTCTGAAACATGTTTTAGAAGTTCTCCCAATTCCACTGACAACAACTCGTTGCTACCAAGTTGGGGAACCCCTTTCGGCACCTCCGGAGGCAACGCAAACAGAGAAGCTAACGTCGGCGCAGTGGAAGGCCAGAGAAGTGAAGAAGAAGAAGAATTAGGTTCAGATGACGTTGAAAATTCAGATGAGGAAGAAGAGGAACAGGAAGACGACGCCCACAGAAAAGCAGAAGAGTTTGGAGAACCTTCTGCTTCTGGAGATGAAGTCGTGTTGAACGAGGAGTTTGGGGTCAGAAATAGAGGAGCAACAGCTGACAGTAATGGTATTGACTGTTGCTCTGACACCAAACTGTTTGGGATTGGTTCCGGGTATTCCATTTTCTCCAAGTTCGGAGGCGACATCTCTTCACTGTTGTCCACCTCTCTATCCTCCATAAATATCTGAAGATTTGAGGCTCAAGAAGAATAAAGTGAGAGAGAGAGAGAGAGAGAGAGCAAGAGAAAGTGTACAGTATGCGGGAAAAGAAGGGGGAGGAGTCACAAATCACGTGCTAAAGGTCACTTGTTTATGATCTTCTAATTGGCAGCGGTCTGTCTTTGGAGTCGTAAGAAGAGAAGCGGAAAGTTCAGTCGGCTCTTTTGTCTTGGACAGAGAAGCGCGGAATCAAGATAAGCTCGCAGATGATTTACAACTCTGGTACGGTAACAGGCAAGATTGAGATATGGACATATCAAATTACAAGGAATAAACACATTTATCTCTTTGATCTAAATCTAGATATACTCTAGGTTGCTCGAATTTTCGAGTCTTGAAAATGATGAGAATATGAATACGTAAAAGCAAGAAGAAAACGAGAAGAAGGGGATTCTCGTTTTCCGTCCGTCCTCTTTTTTCATCAAACTTCTTCTGCTTCTTTTGGTTTTTGAGCCGCGATGCACCAAGAGGATGAAGATATCGAATCAATTTCGAAGGAAGACGCCGCTCCAAATTAGAACAATTTCTCCACAAGAAAAAGGGAATTGAGAACTTTGTGTCAAATGATGGAGAAAAGAAACACTTTCAAAAATAGGGGGCGGAGCTTCGGAGGAAGAGCTTATTAGGCTCTGACACACACTTGTATGTGCTTTTACAAATGAGGATCGAAGCAAAAAAGTGCGAAAGTGGCGAGATTGAATCATGGCGATATACATGTTCGACCGGATTAGTTGGCGCCAGAAAAAAAAATGATTGAGATTAGGAATAACTGCTCGAGTAGGTCTAGTCTTTTTCGGGAATCACTTTGGAATTATCCTGAATTGTGTGATGAGCTCGATCAAAGTCTGATCGAATGGATTTTCGAAGTCTGTTGATTCGCAAGTGGTGGAACTGAACGTACTCTTGGAGTTCGAATCAATTGGAGATTTGAATATTCAACTCTAACAAGTAGAACACTGTCATGAGCCCCAATGTGGCAACCCTTTCAAATGTGAATAAGTTTTTTCTGAAAAATCGGGTAAAAATACGGTCCACAGAAAAAATGTTCCTTATTAAAAAAGCTATCGGTTGGTTAAACAACCGTCAAATTTCATCTAGAATTAACAGAGTTACACCCTGTGTTGCCGAAAAGTTACCGGCTTTGGCAGTTTCGGCAACTTTTCGGCAACACAGGGCGTAACTCTGTTAATTCTAGATGAAATTAGACGATTTTTAAACCAATCGATAGCTTTTTTAATATGGAACATTTTTCCTTTTGACGTATTTTCATCCGATTTTTCTGAAAAAAAGTTATTCAAACTTGAATGCGTTGCCGAAACTCGGTGTCGCTGAGCCCTGGCCCGAATTCACACAACGAAAATTCAACCTTATACTGCGGAAACTTTCTGGAAGAGCATTTACCATGCTCAGAAACTTCTTGGACTCCCAGAATCCTTTGCACTCCTACCCTGCTCCCACAGAAAATGCCATTGGACCGGCGTCCTGTTTACGACGATTGCAACTTTTTCTCTCCTCCTTTATTGCCCTTTTTTCCCTCCCATCATCAGCATCATCATCGACACATAAACATTGACCGACAACGCCGGAGCAAACACACATTCCCTTCTTTCAGCTCCCCCACTCTGCTCCCTTTCTCTGCCATCTCTGCGTCTCTTCTTCTCACACACTCTCTCTTTCAATTCTCAACGTGTGTGGCGACGCGTCGTGGTGGTCGGCGCGGCGCCTCGAGAAACTAGAAGAGTACGAGAGAGAGAGAGAATGTATGGATCAGTGAAGCGGATGGAATATATGATTAGAAGAGAGGAAGAGAGAGGAAAAGTGCATGTCGTGTGTCAGAGTATGTTGCCGTTTCTTATTCTGAAAGCCCTCCGTGGCCGGTGGTCGCCGCCGCGCCGCCCGACGCCTTCGGATGATGATGGGCGGTCGTCGAGAAGCTGTGGCGAGCAGGAGGGTCGGAAGTGTGCGTGTGTGCGATAGAGAAAAAGCTTCAGTGCCCTTTTTGTGTACTTTTAAGTTTCCACTCGGGCTTTTCATCTTTCTTCGAGAAGTTTCTATGACAAGGGATAAAAATATTTCGAATGAAGAAGTTGAGTTGGGTAATGATACTTAGACTATCCCTAATACTATCAGAAACATCTCTAATTTCGTAATCCACCGTAAAACTTCTATAGAAGGGCACCCTGAAGGCCAACTTTCGATAGTCCGCACGACCGTAATTTTGGTTTTCTTGCGCTAAAACTTCCAGCAAACGAAAACATACTTTTCAGCTACAAAATGCAATATATGTGATTCTCAGAAAGTTGATTGTATTTTAATGAAAAGGTTTACAAACTAGATTTTTCGGCGTCCTTCTGTTAGAGGTTTTACGGTAATAGAACTTATAAGAGCAAAACTACGGTGATGAGAAGGGAAAGATTCGAGAACCTAACAGAACAACTGTTCTCATAACTCAAAAGAAAGTTGGAGCAACACAAACAAGTATAGATATGAGAACCTAATCTGAGCCGAACAGAGGTGAAACAAAATTATAGGGTTTCCCCCCGTCAGTTTCTCCTTTGAAGTCACGCCTACCGAAGCATAGAAAGAACAGCTGAAAACCGCAAGCTTCTAACATTATCAGAAGGAAAGAAATGAGAAATTTGTAATGTCATCTGAAAAAGTGTTCGAAACAGGAGCAGCAAGAGGAGAAGAAAAGAGAGCAATTACAGCCAATACTAACATCATCAATATATATTTTTTCCTTCTCTGGAAGTCGGATGACAGAAGAGGCAAACCATCCAAACAAGTGGGTGGTCATGCCCTTCTTCTCTACAAACAGGGCGGTCTCCAGAATTGAGTGCCCTCCTCGGGTTTTGTGTCGTCGTTGTGGTCGAGGGCAAAAAAACGGAGAAGAGAGGAAAAAATGGAAAATATGAGAGAACGAGTGTGCCAAAGTGTGAGTGCCAAAATCGGCTTCCCGAGCAGCAGGAGCAGAAAAAAGAGTTCAAGTTCGTTAGCATGTTATTTTTTCGATAGTTTGAGAAGGAAGAAAGAAAGGTGTGTGTTGGCGCCTGATCACCTTGAAAGATGACAAATGGACTAGAGGCAAAAAAAAGGAACGTAAATTCTACAGGGTGGCCATCTGGAAGACTTTATCTATTCTCAATCGGATGTTCACTTGCAGTTTTTCTAGGAAGTAATGTTTTCCAAGTTCTCAGGGTACCGGAATTTCAAAACATTAGGATCCTGGTTTTTTTTAGGAAACTAAAGAATCTGGATGATGTTCCGATTCCTAAGAAACTATTGGATTCTTAAAATTTTCAGAAACTGCAAAGATCCAAAACTGGAAGAACGGAGATCCTGAAACCCATAACTAGATTCTGAGCAAAAAGGAAATAATCGATTCAAAAAGTGTGCATCACCATCAGAAAGGGCGGCTTAAAACTCGCTGCATTTTCTCTTTCCTCTCTGAAAGTGCTCCGTTTTCTTTTTCAGTGCTCATCAGAGCAAGAGAGCCCTGTGTTGCGCGTTCTTGCACTCTAATTAGCATTCCCCCGAGAAGAAGGAAACCGAGTTTTTCGCCGTTTCTAATTTCCAGTTCGGCTCCTCCTTCATTTTTTTTATTCTTCCTCTTCTTCTCGTATTCAAATTTTTCTACGCTACTATGAATCAGTTCGTTTTCTCAACAGATAACCTTCTTAAATTTCCAAGATTAGGCGGGAACATAAAACACAAAAATGAGAGAGAATACAGTACTTTAATGTTTGGGAATCGGATGGTGGCACAGTGATACTCGAGAGAGAGAGAGAGAGAAAACCCAACTGATAACAAGAAAAACGACGACTTCCCAAATTAAGACCGCCAATGAAATAGTGGTGGGGTTCCGTGACTCCGCCCCCATTATTAAATGTGTGTGTCTGGAATTCAAAGCTCAAAAATTCAAATTTAAAAGTGCAAGCTGACCACTACAATTACTCGTACCAAGCTCTGACGTGAGAAGAAATGAGAAATTCGAGGAATTCAAGCAGAAGTGATTTTTCAAGAGTTAAGGTATCATTAAAATGAATAAGAGGGCAGTAGACATATCAACCCCCAGTTGGTATTTATGAAAAAGTGCAACTAGAATTTGTAGAGAAAGCAAAATCTGATCACTCGTGAAGAAGAATTTGGTTTTCGTTCGAGATGTCATCTTTGGAACCCCAAGACCTCCCATTGCTTCTCACCTTGTGTCATACAAATCGCCGCCAGAATCCCATTCAGAGTTTCAGCTTGTTCTACGACTTCCGACGTTCTTCTTGTATTGGTGTCCATCTCGTTCTGTCGTCGCCGCATGGAATGATTCGTGGAAAGTGCCAATCATTCGGTTATCAGTAAATGTGGCTACTTTCTTGTCATTCAGGTCGTTTACCCAAAAGCGAGAGGTAGAAATAGTAATGGAGGTTTCACAAATTGATAAACGTGCCGGGTGGGCATAAAGATCGCCGTGCTCCTCCTCCTTCAACAGGGTGGTTCTCTCTGTCTGTCTCATTAGAACACGCACTCTTCTCTTTCTGTCATCAACAATTTTTTGAGAGGGATTCTCTCTCCTCCTCCATCCATCCATCGTTTCTTTCTTCCCAATATTTTTTTTCAGTTTGACTTCTTCACCCCCGGTGTAATCATCACGATGTATAAACCCATACGACGTCTCTCTTCTGTACCGTATACCGCCATCGAGGAAAAAACTAAAAAAGAGAAACGGGGAGTAAGAAGACCCCACTTTCACTTTCTCTCCTCCTCATCGGGATGGCAACCAAACATTGATAGAGAACAGATAAGTATCTAACGTCCGAAAAAAAGAGAGAAAAGAACTTGGGTTCCGGGTGAAACAATTATGAAATGAAGAGGAGATTGATTGACTGGTTACGGTAGATGACGATGCCCCGTTTCTGTCGCCAGGATAAAAAAGAAACTGGTTTTGTCAGTTTAAACGAAAAAGGAAACTGAAACAGAAAAAAAACTCGAGAATGAGATCGCTATCGTCATCGAGAAAAAAAGAAAGCAGTAAATGGGCGAAAATTGGCAAAATTATGACGACTGAAAAACTCTATGCTTTTCCCTACATCCTCTCATTTTTTGGCCACCCATATCACCTAGGAAACAACATCCGGCCCGGATGCCTTCAAACCTGCCTCATCTAGACATATTACACTACAGTTTTCAGAACCTCCCTGCTTCTCCTCTGCATCGTCACCAACAAATAATCCTTTACCCTCGAAGGAAAAGTGGGAAAAAAGTTGCCAGTCAGCATTTTCTCTTATCTCATTTGAGGGTCTTTCCAAATTTTCATCACTTTCTGATAGGATACAGTACTCCATTCCCACTCTGACCAATCATCGAGAGTGGGGAATGAAATGAAGAAGAGTTCAGAAAAGCAGCGAATAAGAAAGAAGTTGTGATATCGTAGTGCATCAAACACTTTGTAATGTAAACCTTCAGGAATCCATTCGGATCGGAAGAACCTCGGCGTAATCAATCAAGGAGAAGTCTTCCCAAAGAGCTTGAGTCGAGAAGGAGAAAAAGTACGCGAACATTTTTCATTTTTCGCCCGTCCTGTCTGTTATCCCCATCGAAGACCCTCCGGAGCAAGAGAGATAGGGATCACTTAAACGAAGTTTCGGGAGGCAAATGGGGGCCATCATCAGTCACCACACGACAAAAAAAAGAACAGAGAAAATGTGTTTTCACTGATATTTCTTGACGGCTGTTTCAGTGGGATCAGACCGATAAAACACACGTAATGGGGTGATGAGGGAGGTGAAGAAGAAGTTTCAAATAAAAATATCATTGGGCACTAAAAATGTGAGGGGAAAAGGGCAGAGCAAAACGAATCTGGAAGCACTTTTATATCCATACCACAAGACGAAGTTTCTGACTTTTACAATTCGAAGATTATTCCCCTCTGATTTCTCAGATTTTCAAGACACCCTCCAAAGTCTGCATGCACTTTCTTTACTTTTACTCCCCCATAATAATGTTATTTGTTGCCGAGTATCCCCAAAATTGTAGGTTGATCCTGTCTCGTGAGCTCTACGTGATGAGAATGAAGAAAACCAGAAACTAACCTGGAGGTGACGGAGGTTCGAGTTGCAATGGATTGGTTGCAGTCTGATGGGATGGAGCCATTGATGATTGAATGAATTTGATGGTAGCAGATCCCAATGGTGGAGATGTTGTTTTCTTGGCACCTGAAGGATTACTGTAGGTTTCGGGGATGGTGTTGGTAGTGACTTACCATTTGATGATCCATTCTGTTGCTCCTCAGAGCTCACTCCGGGCACACAGCTCATTGGTTCCATGTGCTTTGGCTGAAATTTTATTCATTCTTTTAAAGTTTTCAAAATTATCCGCGATTTCAAAAGACAGCAACATTCTCAGAAAGTTTTTTTGCTGGCGAATTGTAATTGCAAAAGTTTTCGAGTGGAAAACTTTCGAGATCTCTCATCTTCCCTCTATCTAGAAATGAATCCTAATAACCGAAAAAGTACAAAAACTCTCTGATTATTATTCTCATCACTGCTCCTTCTCTCATTTTCTCTCACGACAGCACATCGGTGGCGACCAGTCGGTGCTCGGCGGTACCAGTGGCATGGAGAGAAAGTGCAAGAGCACTTTTTTGGGTTTTCAGATAAAACTAGAAATTGTTAAATTATAGCTTGGGCTCCTATATCAAGAGATTGTAAACAAGTTCGTTTTGGACGAAACGGGGAACAAGAAAGATGAAAGCTATTATAGAACTAGAGCTCGAAATGCATTCTAATCTTTTTTGGTCAGAATTCCTTATCAGGAAACCCCACTACGTGGCATCAGGAAAAGAATATGCGACTGGGGCAGTGTTCGATGATCGAAATGGCGCGGCGATGAAACAAAAACGGGCGGTCTAGACACGTAGGCTCTCGGCTCTATGGGTAGAAGAAATCGGTACTGGTCGTCTGATCTACGTGAGAAATTTCCTTGGGCATGATTCAGAGTTAATAATAACTAACAGAAGTTACACGACTTGACGTCAACACCTACCAAATCACTGACAAGGTCTCCCTTTCCCCATCCATTCGAGTTCTTCTTCTTCGAGAAGCTTCCACGACGTTGGGCATCGGTTACAACTTCGGGGTCCTGGAAGGTTCATTTTGTTTATGATTACAGTAGGATTTTTGATAATTTTCATCTTGTGTCCATGTTAAAAAAACTATGCTACTGATTTAAAGGAGGATTCCGGGCAAAATGAGTTTTTGGTTCAATCGATGCAAAATTTCATGCTGATTTCGAATATCACAAAACAACGCTCAAAAATGCTTCGAAGGCTTAAAAAACGCCGCCAAAGTTGCAGAAAAGTTATCACTCTAGGCCTAACTTTTCGCAAGAACAGTGTGAAAATTGTAACACGGCAAAAGTTCGGCCACGAAGGATAACTTTTATGCAACTTTGAAAGCGTTTTTTGGGTCTCACAAGCGTTTTTGAGCCTTTTCAAAGTGATATTCGAAATCAGCATTAAATTTTGCATCCATTGAACCATAAACTCGTTTTGCCCGGAATCCTCCTTTAAAGCTTGACAACTTCAGAACATTTTTCGACGGATTTGTCCGAAAAATGCCACTAATTAGTGTACCCGAAGCTCTCTCAACTCATGCCACTTTCCCTATATCTTTTCAAACACCTAGCTTAGCTCATTCTATTCACATACCTCAGTGCTAGGGGCCATCATGCCGTCGATGTTGAGTTTCAGAATGTCGATGTAACCGTTCTGATTCGAAACACCGCTGTCCACTCCTTGCGAGAGAAACGTATTTGGTTGGTGCTGCTGCTCCAAATGCTCCGAATGACTTTGGTTATTCAGAAGATAACGTGAAGAGCTGGCTGGCACATTTTCTGGAAACAAAAAGTTTGTGTTTGTTGATACGAGAGACATAAATCGAACAAAGTGTGTGTATTTCCCAGAAAAAAAGAAACGAGAAAAAGGAGTCAAAAAATTCAGGCGAAGCTTTTCCTTTTTTGCCTGAAGCACTGATAACACATTTTGGAGAACTCCCTACTCTCTCTTTCGCTCTCTCTTTCGACCCTCTTTGCCTCTCTTCTAACCCTAATTCAGACTAGAAAATAGTGTATGAGACATAGAGACGCAGACAATTTTTTGGTAAACTGATAAAAACTGATAAAAAACGCTCTCAAACCACCACATCGGGCCGCCACCGCCGCTGAATCTAAAATATTGAAAACTGGAGAGGTTGGTACTGTAGCCACCTTGTGTTTCGTTTTTCGAATGGGTTGAACGGAAATTAGTAAAAAAAGTAAAAAGAAAAAGGAAACCAGTGAAAGTGGTGATAGATGAAGAAATATCACAGGAGATGAAGAGACGCAGAAATGGAATAGAATGGTGGAAGAAAAAAAAGTTGGATGATACACTTGATAAAAGGATGAAATGTGAAGAAGAGAATTCAGAGAAATCGAACGGAAACCCAATACATCAAACTTTTTTTGTTTGGAATTCAAATGAAGACTTTATAAGATAATAAAGTTACATTGAGTAAAAATGAAGACGTTAGAGTGATTCAGGAGCAATTTTGGAGACAACTACGGTAGCCAATGGAAACCTAGACTATGTTTGTAACTTGGAGGTGGAGATCCAGAATGGTGTTCAAATGGAAGTTGTTTAGAACATCGTTTTCAAAAATTATGTTTTGCGGTTAGATTTCGATTCAAAAATTGAGTAGATTCCATTCTAACAAAAACAATTCCAGGATTTTCCGATTCTTTGGAGCTTTAAAGCCGTAATAATTCCGAATGAAACTTTAGTTTGATTCTTCCTAGTTCTCTGATCTTTCGAATTTCCTCATTCTTATGGTCACAATTCATCGGAATTCATCCCGTTGTCACGTATCAACCAGTATATGTTTCGTTTCAATTCCCCTACGAAACCACAGTAAACTTCGATCATCCCTCCGTATCATTTATATATTACTTATCACCGTTTTTTCTTTCTTCTCGATTTCTCCATTTCAATGCATTGCACCCCGAGAACGCAACATTCGCATTTTTCGATCGTCGGGGCACAAAACCGATCATGACGGCGGCGAAATGGTTGGGGCAAAAGAGAGTGAAATGAGAAGAGAGAAAGAGCTCTCTAATCAAATCAAAAACGATCGCTTCTCACGGAGAGATGAGGCTTCTTATCACCTATTGGAGGTTTGATGACAACATTCGTTTTTACTTTTCAGACACGGAGAAACTACATTGGGGAGAAGCGAAGCGGAGGGTTACGGTAGCTAGGAGAAAAGAGCGGTGAAGTTGACAGGGTGTTAGTTTTGGTGGAGGGGGGCTAGAAGGGGCTATTTTCTCGTTTTGGAGCCGCTAAGGAAATGATTTCTTGGAGTAGTATCATTGTTATGTGGTATAATCGAGTTGGAAGACGTTTCAGAGGAGATAAAACAATTAATCTTTGAACCAGCTCTGGCTGTAATGGTTCGCTTTGATCTTTCAAGAAATTAGAAGTAGAAGTTTCATATTTAGAAAAAAGTAGAGAGACGAAAATTTCAATCGATGTATGAAGACGGAACAAAATGAAATATTGGTCGTTATCTACAGTATGCCTTAATGCATTTTTATAAATTAAAGGTAAGTTTTAATAATCTGAAAGCATGTAAGCTTAAAGTCCTGTTAGCCTAAATGTACGGCTTTTCTGAAATCCAAAAAACTCAAAATACTTAGTAAAAAACTTCAAAAGTGGTTCCAAACCAAGATGGTCACTGCCAAACCAATCTATTCATCGTAAAACATCCAAAACTGTCCAGGAGGTACAGAATATATCAAATGACGAGTGGGTTTCTTCAATTGGCAACATCATCCATTACACTCCCTCAAAAACCTTTTCCCACTCGTTCTGCGTCTCCTTGTGATCCCAAAAAAAACTCTGACACAGCTTCTCCTTCCTCTTCTTTCTACCCTTTTTTTCCCAAAAAAGAATAAAGTAGCCACACGAATAAAGAAGAAGACGTAGAGAGGGGCAAACAGTTTTTGGTTGGAAGAGTGAAAGTGTAATACACCTTATCATCCATCAAAATCGTCCCAAAACCCTATTCTTTTCTTCTTTTACTTTTACTCGAATAATTGAGAGAAAAATTGAAAACTTTCCATTTGAACAGGTAACTAAAGACGCCTTCGGAAAAAAGAAAAGAAGAAGAATTCGAATTTTGATCTCTATATTTTTGAACACGAAAAAAAAGGGAAATCAGAACGAAGATTAGTTCGTCATGAAGAGATTAGATAATCGCGGCGAGGATTGTAGTTTTTTCAGCAAAAAAAGATTGAGAAGCGCAATTTGCGATCAAGAGGGCAAAATTATGAATAAAGCTCCTCAGAATAACA
Organism: Caenorhabditis zanzibari; assembly: GCA_963966625.1. Taxonomy (NCBI): domain Eukaryota; kingdom Metazoa; phylum Nematoda; class Chromadorea; order Rhabditida; family Rhabditidae; genus Caenorhabditis; species Caenorhabditis zanzibari. Next base: position 9,473,500 of record OZ016470.1, on the reverse strand, counting down.
TGGGTAGAATTGCCAATTTCAATGTATAGAAACTCCAAGGAAAAGTTTAAAAGAAGAAGTAACAATTGGAGAAAAAAAAACGAGTGAACAGTCGATACATGAACAAAAACAGTGATAAGAAAGGAGTAGGAATAGGTTGTATAATTATGAAATAGCTTCACATTTGGTTTTATTTTTGAGTTAGGACTTTTTAATAAGTTCTGAATTTCGGAATGTTAGTGCTTGAAAATTGAAATCGGTTTTGAAAAATCTTTCTGAAATTCAAATATATTTTGAAGATAAAATTCTGATGAAAATGTTTAAGAGCATCTATACCCAGCCGTCTCATTTTTCAGATTAATCAAAAAGTCAGATTTAGAATTTCCAATATTGATTTGAAAAAGCTGAAAAGTCGAACTATCTTCAGATTTCGCTCATCAGAGTTTTTAAAACCCCATTTTATAATCCTAGTTTCAGCTTCATAGAAAACAACTGTAGAACTATAATCCAAATTGCACAGCTTCTTCTCTTTCACTCAAAACTTTCCCTCAAAAAGTAAAATCCTCTTTGAAAAATATGACCGAAAAGGCCCAAAAAACGCCTCCAAAAAAAAAAAAGAATGATTGCCCACACGAACCCAAGAAAATCCCTTAAAAGAATAGTGCAGCTGAGATGGTCCCTCAGAAAAAGAAGGGGTGGTGCACATGCACACAAAGAGAACCCGCTCAGAAAAAAACCCCGCGTTCTCTTGCAACATTGAGCCCTTTTTTTCCTCTTTCCGTCTCTATTCCCCTCAAAATGCTCTCCTCGTTTCCAATAGAATTTTTCACGAAGAAGAAAAAAAAGAACACACTTTGAAATACCGCCCCCCCCCCCCCCCCCCCCATAAACCGACGGAGGCGCACATTTTATGGGTTCCGACGCAGAAAACGTTTTTCTTCTGAAAAAAAGAGAAGACAGAGATTGTTGTCTCATCTGAGTCTCTCCATGACAAGACGATCTTTTGTAAGTTTTATGGAGTTGCACTATTCTGGTATAGGAGATGGAGAGGCACCGAGAAGATGGAAAAAAGTGACACTGAGAAACACCGAAAAGAACTGAAAGAGTGAGAGAAAGAGAATGATTATGCTAATTTTTCGGTCCGGATCGTTTTTTCTGTAGTCGTTACGAAAGTCAGAACGGATGGAAGAATTACAGAAAACAAAACACATTCCGAATGGATTCGGAAAGGAAATCATGGTGGCAATTTGGCTGTTATAGGAATAATTCTGGAAAGATAACGGGTTTGTGCATAATTGAGAGTCATATAATTAGTACCTGTGAGTGGGAAGGTCGGGAAGATTTAGAAGATCCGAATAGTTTCGGATCTCTAGGGATATATTCAATTATCAATAAACTGCGAAGTTCTGGAACGTGGAAGTCAGAAAATCCGTATTTCGGAGCATCAAGAATTATTAATTCTTCCAACCGTTAATATTGAAATTTCAAGATTTTCAAATCTTCCCATCTCAAGTTTTGACAAATTTCGAGATCTTAAATTCTTGATTCGCAGAGAATCCGTTCAAGATTCTCCGTCCGAGATTCTGAGGAGGCACTATCCCATTTTTTTAGTTAAGAAGATTTTTTCAGATCTTCTTTTTTGGAAAATCACTATTGGCAACTACCTACTCAACTCAGCTGAAAGCGCGGAATATCGTGGGAATATCACGTTTTTAGGTTTCTTAGAAACTTCTAGATTTCACCGACCTACAGTAACCCAGATCCTTTAAACTAATTCTCTCTCTCCCCCAACTCCTCATCGCAGTTCTAAAATAAAACGCCTCGGTGAGCATCCGAAGTTATCTCATCTAATTCCCCACCATCATTTAATTCTTCATTTTCTGAATCACCCGTCATTCCGATCCACGCGAACTTTTTCCGCCCGTCCGTCCTCAAGACTTGACAACTGCTCCTCAAAAATCTTTTCGCGAACCAATCAGAAGTCATAAAAAACTCGCTGGTGTACCTTTTGACTGGTGGCGCCAGGAGACATTTCATTAAACATTTTTATATACCACGGTCCCTTGGATACTTTTGACGAAAAAAAAGTGATTGGATAGTGGAGAAAATTGGAAAATTCTAGAAAAGTTGTATAGTGTGAGATATATTGGGAAATAAGAAAAATACGAGAGAATTTTAAGGTCGGAATAAGCAAAAATAGGGTAATGAGGGCAATTCATGAGAGGCTTTAAAGGGAAAAAAGAGTCATATGAGCATGTCTGGAAATTTCAGTGTTACTAGAATTTCATTATTGCGGCTTATCGCGGCTATAACTAATAGATTGGTCAACTTCGAGGGAATTTGCAATAAATTAAAGGCACTTTATTCTAAAATTGAAATTCTGGAGAGTTCTACGCGTTCTTTTTAGAAGGTAAAAGATATAGTGTTTTTTCGGAGGTACCGTAATCCTGACTACTATTATTCTGAAATTCTGCTAATTCTGATAGCTCTACATTGTATGCATAATAATAATAGTAGCCTAGACAAGGTATTAATGAGGATCAGAATCCAGGAAATTATCCAATTAGCTTCTATCAGATTGTCATAATTCTCTAACTTGAGAATCTCGGATTACGGTATTTAGCTGGACACTATATCAAAACTACCCATATTACATCTTCTCTCTAGTTTGAAACATATTAGGGAGGTGTTCAATGCACAAAGATCTGCCAAACTAAAAAACTCCAACGAAAAAAACGAGAGAGGAGGAAAAAAGGAAGAGGAAAAAAAGGACGGCGTCCTTCTCTTATAAAACGAAGAGTAGTGGAGAGAGCTCCTGCTCCGAAACCTCTCTCTCTCTCTCTTTCTCTAGCGCCAAAGAGAAAAAGAAGAAAAAAAGAGAGAAGGGACAGCCCTCCCCGAGTCCTTCTCCGTCCGTCGTCGTGGGGCGTCGCCGTCGTTGTCGTCGTCGCTCCTTTCCGTCGCCGGGCCAGAGCCAAGAGCCAACGAGACAGGGCGCCAAACGAGAAAAAATAGAAGAGGAGGAACATGAAAGTAAGAGAAAAAGAGAGAGAAAAGAGCAACATCCTGAGTCAAGGCGAGAAGAAACCGAGCAGGAGGACCTCCGACCGCCCGTTGTTGGTTTGGAAGAAGAAGAGAGAAAAGAGCAACATGATACAGAATTCTGTTGAAACGTGTGGCGGTTGTGTGGTACGAAAAGCAGCTCTGGGTTAGACACACAAAAAATGGCTCAGAACATATGTGCATTCTCAATGAATCGCTTCTGGACAAAGATACAAAGCATGGAGATTCTAGGTGTTAGAACGTGTTTATTACCAGGAACCGATGTGTTTTTGTCTGTTCGAATTGTATTCAGAATACATTACTTGTCTCAAGGCACTTAAAGATCGAAAATTAGAGGATATTTGGTTCCGCGTTCAAACTTCAGATTTTCAGCTGTGTCGCGAAAGTGGGCATTTGTTTATCAATTTTGGATCAAAATTTTTCAAATATGCTCCGATTGAAGCTGAATTTCCTGTTGCTATCTCAAATTTGTCATCAGCGATTCTATAAAAGTTTAAACTAAATCATCTGGAACAACTGATTGGAATACGGTACTCTAACCTAGTTCGAAACAAGGTATATGCTCAGACCTACGTCAATAAACGTCGTTGTTTTCTAATTGGAAATATGAGTCTTCTCGGGTACCCCCTTCAGGCTCCGCCCACCTTTTTTATGGCTCGCCTAAACTTTGATTTCGTTGTTTCCGTCCCTCGGTTTTATCCTAATTAGCTTTTTTGGCTTTGACCAGTTGAGCAAGGCACTCACACAGGATTTAATTTGAGAAGATGAAGGGAACTAAAGGTCCATGCCGAAAAAAGAAACATTCAGAATGGAAGGATTACGGTAGAGATGGCAGAAGACGTGGAAAAAGAAGAAGGATGAGAGCAAAAAGAAGGCAATTATTGGGAGAAAGAAGATGTAAACATAAGAGTTAGATGGGACAAAAAAGGTGGAATTTAGTGATGACGTGCCCGCGGCCAGAGAGTGGGAAAATTCCGGAATTTTTTAGCCGGAGGGGCCGAAAAAGTGTCGAATTTCAAAGAAGAGAAGAACGACTGGGTGGTGGTGTAGAGATAGAGAGAGGAAAGAATGAAAATTTGGAAACTTTGGACTGTTCAGAAGTCTTTTTTTTAAGCATCGGACGAAGAAGAAACACTCTAAATGGGAAAAAAAGAGGAAGGGAATTCTTAACTAATGCCCTGGCATGTCTATCGATGTGAGAGCTCTTTTCCGAAAAGCTGTGGATGGTTCTCCAGAAAAAAAGGAAAAAAAGAAGAAGATGTGAAGAAGAAGAGAAGACATGGCGAGCCCTTCGGCCGCCGCGTCGACTTCAGAAGGCCTAGTGTTCTTTTTTGTAAAGTTCTCTCTACACTCTCTCAAGTTTCCATGATATTTCCACTGGAAATCGAAAGAACAGTCGAACTCATGAGGCGAAAAAGAAAACGGAAACATCTGCTCCTCAGAGGTTGAGCTCTTCTCGTTTTGGTTGGAAACGGAGACATAGAGAGCAGAATGAAATTGTGGTGTTGGTTTGGTGTTGCTGCTGAAAATGAAGAAACTAGAAATGAGTGGGATGACGATGAAGAGCAAAGAAGAAGAAGATGGAAAATGAAACGGAAGGGGTTGAAAAAGAGAGGAAGATTACTGTGGCATCTCGAATTAATATAATTGCTGCTGGAAATCAAAGTTTTTAAAAAAGGTGAAGGTTGTGAAAGCTAAGAATGGATAGAACAGGGAACATTTAAACATAAGATCTTGAACTTCACAGTTAGTAAAGAATTCTTTCTTAAGGTTTTTCTGGCTTACAAGGGAAACACTTGATACAAGTATTGAAATTTCATGAATATTTGCCTCAAGGTACTTTCAACTATGCTGAGTTCAAACCTGGAATAAAACTCTGCTAACTGTTTTTTGTAAGATATGAGCTCTCAAAGTTGGAGCTAACACTAATATTATAGGACTTTGAGGACCCAGCTCAAAACTACTTTCCGAAAGTCTAGTTTTTTTTATTTCGTACTCAGAACTTACCATTTAACAACATCTTATGCTGTTTGAAGAGAGAAAATAGCTTGCTCATGACTACCGTACTCCTCTTCTCTATACAAAACCAAACGAATTCGTGTTCTTCCAAATACATACATCATAAATTGGAACATGTGCTCTTTCTCTCTCCATTCCATCTCCATTTTTTAATGTTTCGCTTCCTGCTGTGTGAGCGAATTAGAGTCCTCTCCATGTGCTCTTTCCCCTTCCCCTTTATGACGTTTTGACACTGACACACACCGAATGAAACAGAGAAAATTGAAGCAATTGGGGGGATGGGGATGGAAATTGAATTCGGAATACATATACGAAATTTATCGAAAATTCTCGATCACACAAGTCGGATACAACAGGAGATGAGTTGACATTTTTTGGATTATAAGTGCGGAAATTGAGAAAAATAGGACTAGTCATGGAGCATTATCTGTATAGTAGACAGGAAAACTGAAAGGAAATTGAGTTTTTATAGACAGAAAAGAGGGCATTCGAAGGATAGGTACAATGTGATGATAATCAGGGAGACTACGAGTGATGCTGATTTTCAAGGTTACCAAAAATACCAGAGATGTTTACTTTTTTTGGGGTACGAATTCTGAAAACGTGGGACTAGAATTTAGAGAAAGTCCGAATGAAGAGACGTCACTTTAGAAGAGCAAAGATTGAAAATGGTCTATAAGAGAAAAAATATATGACGAAGGTTAAACGACTACAGTAACCCATATTTCCTGTCCCTGGAAACCGGAAAAATGAGTCAGATATCGAGATAAACATCTGATTTATGTTTTCAGGCAAATTCTACAAATTAGGGTGCGGCATAAGAAACTTCATTTTGAAGCTAGGAAACTTATTGGTTTTGAAAATACCGTATTTCTGTCAGCTCAGGAAATTACTAATTCTGTACTAATACTTAAAACAGAAGAAAGGAATCAATAAATTTATTACCAGGTTATTGTATCTCAAATAAATCCTGCCTTGAACTGTTCAGGAAAGTTGAAAATTTGAGAACTTGATGACCAAAGCGGACTTAACTCAATGACAATATTCTATCCTCATTTGCTCTTTTTTAGTTTCCAGAAGTTTATGTTTTAGATGGATCTTCAAACGAGGTTCAATTTGAATTGAGTTCAATGGAAGATAATCTTCAGAAATCGACATATTCAGAAATAAGACAAAGTGGAGAGCATCTCAGAATGTGCTAATGGTGAATTCTAATGTTTTCAAATGTTCTAACAACATTTAACTCCATCAAGACCAAATAGTCACTCTGCGAATACTTCCAGCGTCCCTAAAACCAAAAATTCTCTCAAGCAGAAAATAAAAAAGCAGTGGGCGGTCCCAAAAGTGTTGCGTTTTATTCGAAAGAAACATTAAAGAGACACTTTGAAAGAAGAAAAGTTCTGGGGTCGTTTCGGACCGAGATTTATAGTGCCTTCAGACGTCGAGTGGGGGTCTAGTCTTATTTCTGTTGTTTCTACATGCATCGGACCTCGGCTGGAGGCAATCTGAATGAAACGAAGAGGACGGAATCGACGATTTATGGGCCACCCTCCGACAACACCTAGGCGGCACTGGTGGAGACAAGAAAAAGGGGTGAATTTCCATTGGGAAGAGGAATAAGAATAAGAGAAAGAAGAAGAAACAGGCAGGACAATTTGAAAATTGTTGCGTTTTCTGCCTAGGCGGCGGCGAAAGAAGAAAGGAAAAAGGCAGAAGGAATCATTAACAAGATAAACACAGATTTGTTATATTACTTTGAAAGCAAAAACACGACTGTTAAAGAGAATTCTGGCTGGGTGGCCTTGCGGTAAATTGGGTTGGATATTCAGGAATTAATTTATTGGTTTGGTTTATGTTTGAATCGATTGGTCGAAACTTGGAGAGGATCATTTGATTGCCGGGGAAAGCCGTAAATGTATTAGTGGAATTTTACGATCCTTTGAAAATACTTTGGATAGGTTTGGTCTCGAGAAAAAAGTCACATGTTTATGTGTGCGGTTTACAGAAATCTGGAGCATTTAGTTGGCTTTCTAGAAGTGTGCTCAACAGATACTTGACGGTGGAATTACTGGCAGTTGACTACGAATGAGGGATTTTCCTTGAAAGTTTAAAAATCATCTAGCTATTAGAAATGAGTTCCATTCCTTCTATAACCAGCTTCTTGCCACCGTAATTTTTCCCGTTATATCATTTTCATGGTGTAATTCCACTCGACAAACTAATCCAAAGCCGGTATTCAAAAAAATACTATTCTTTTCAAAAAATTAAGATTTGAAGATAGAAATCCCTTTTTTTGGACTACTGACCTCAATGGGATTAATCAAAGCTGAAAGTGTCTGGAACTCCATGGTTTTGAAATTTTATTTTTGGATAGAAGATAAAAAATTGGATTATAAGATCAAGAAACTGAATAGCCTTTTTTTGGAAAAAAAAACGGATTTGTTTTGGAGTATAGGGAGGTTCAGGTTCCGCCCATTTTTGGTGAAAGTGGGCGGGACTTGCTAGAGGGAAAAATGGAGAAAGAATGGAGATGTAAAAAAAAGTGAAAAAAGTAGGCAAAAGTAAGAAGGGAGGTATTTGAACAAGATGGAAAAGACATTCGATAGTTTAGTCATAAAAAGAGAAAATTGAAAAAAAGCTGATAGCAATGCTTGAAAAAAATATGAAGACGATTTATACGATTCAGATTAGTATGGAAAATAAAAAAGTCAAGATTGTGCAAGTTTCAAAAATAGAGAACAATGGCTTTGCAAAGAGCAAGAAGTTAATTAAAAAGAACGAAAGTGCCTCTCAAATTTCAGATGTTTATCGTATTCTTTTTCTTCGTTTTTCTCGATACCTCCCCTTAGAAAAAACCACAAAAGAAAGACAAAAGTTGTTCTTGTCCTCCTCTTCTACTTTTCCGATTCAATTTCCTCCTACCAGTCTCTTCTTTCGTTTTTTTTTCATTCCAAAAACGGACGAATGTTTGGAAAATGGACGAATCAAGGAGGGATGAAAAGAGCATTGAAATCGGAGAGGCATTCCAGAAAAAAAGAACAAAACTTTTCTCTCTCCCTCGATTCGTTCCTCGTTTCGGGTCCTCCTCGCCCGGCGACATATCAAAAGTGTTTGCGAGAGAATGTGTGATTTTAAGAGAGTTTAGAAAGTTCCCCTCCCGGACGAAAAGAGCGAACACACAGACCTCCCAGACATTTTTTTCGGTGAGGGCGCGGGAAGGAGGAAAATAATATAAGAGTTGTAAGAAGAAAAGGAATTGAATGGGTGGTTTGGAAAACAGTTAGGGATATCATTTGAGCAAGACTGAAAGTGCCAAGGGAGCACGTTTGCACTTTTAAACTATACAAACCTTGGTAGGTCAAAAGGTCATTTACACATTTTCACAGCCACCATTTAATAAACAACCCTACAGTAACCCGACACCTTTTTCTATTGAAAAAATGTTGCGAGGAAAGACCAACAACCATAAGAAAAATAAAAGAAGTAAAATGGGCTTTGAGTATGTTGGTGTCTGTGATAAAATATGGAACACAGTTCGTTTGACTGCCTCGGTTTCTCCTCGCTGGATACGGTCTCTCTTATTTCCAGACAGTCTCTTTTTGTGTATGCTCACTTCCCTCCTCCGATAGAGGGATGCTAACGGGGTGGCCACGGAGCAAATATTTGGAACGAGTCGTTGAGGAGACCCCATTTTTTTGCTCAGGAGGTGGAATACCTCCATGTTTTTTGTGGAGGGAGGGATAGAAGCAGGAGAAATTGGATCTTTGCGGGAGTGAGTTAAAGTTGACGTGAGCATTATTAATGAGACGAAAAACATGTCAATTCATCAGAATTAATAACTCAATTGGATGTGTTCCAGAAAAAAGGAGCTCAAAAAACGATGAAAACATGGATCTTCTGCAGATGTGTGATCGGAAAAAAAATAAGCAAAGTGACGGTTTTCATAATTTAAAATTATAATCGAAGGTCGACTGGAAAATCTCTACTAATCAATAAAAATACTGGAGATTTTGATCAGGGAACGGAATACTGAGCTTGTAAAATTAAAACGGAGCACATTTGCTGATAAAATTTTACGATAATACTCATACCGATTCAGCCGATTCAGCTGTAAAGAAGAGCTTATACTGGGTTTCAAAAACTTCAGGTATCGAAAGTTGGTCCTGAATTCTCGGTGATTTCCTCTGAATGATACACCACATCTGAGTGACTAATAAAATTCTGGACCCTGAAGAAAGGTTTTGAATCCCCTAAAAAATGAAGAAAAAACAAGTCCAGTAATCGCCTTTTCAAAGTTCGAACTAATCGTATAGAATTGACTACATTATTTTTGGTAACTCATAGAGATCGCCTGCAATTGAAAGACGATTAATGTTTCTTACTAATATCCTGCGTCTGAAAGTGTTGTTTAACGCTAAATTGGGTGGCAGAGCTCTATGAAAATGCTTAAATAACTAAACTCACAATTGCAAAATAATCTACTGTAACAATGAGACAAGGTAAAATAAAGTGAATCAAAACTAAAAAGATCACACACTCTAGATGGAGTTGTCTCCTAGCAACGAGATGAAAATCTATATTTTCATCAGTTGGAAGGGATGATCAGAGAGTACTTTTACTACCAGAGATTCATCCTCTTCTCTCTGTGCCTATTCAGTCCAACCTTCTCCTCCTCCCATTCTTTCCCATTTCTGCCCTTTTTTCCACCTCGCGACAACTTTTTTATTGCATTTTTCGTCTCCATTTAATCCGCCTCCCTTCCTTTTTTTGATTCGCGTGTCTCCCTCCATCTGTGTGTTCGAAAAATTCGAATGAGCGAGGTTGAATAGAAATGGAACCAGGCCTATTATATTCTCGGGTACTTCTCTTTTCTTCTTCTACTGATTCCTATCTCTTATGTTTATAGACTTGTTTTCGGCGGACCTACTTGGGTAGAAATGGACCCAGAAGCATTGAGTTGATTTAGCAGAATTCGAATTAGAACAAAGATCGAGAAGATAATTAAAAAATACACTCCAAAATTGTCTAGACCAAAAGGGAGGTCATTTCGATTAGTGACGGTGGTTAAGAAAAGCGTGGAGGTACTATTTTTTGTTTTTTCTTCACTAGACAATATCTAAATGATGTTTCTGCATCAACAGTTGTCTAAAGTGTTTTCTCTGGAGCTTTGTCTCTTATCATATACATATCCTCTCCGCGGAATACTGTAAACTTGACCTACACATAAAAAATAGTCCCCTCCGGTATCGGATGTTGTTGCGATTGTGTCAACTGATAAGAGAGTTAACATGGGGGCGAACGAAGGAAAGAAGAGGCGGTATTTGGTAAAGGAAAACGGAGACAAATGAAGATTGAATGGAATGAGAACGAATAGCGGGAAGAAGAAGAGATTTTGATTCGGAAAGAAGGGCCGGCAGGTGACAATACTCTACTGTAGGTTTGAGTTAGTTTAGTAAGTATTTTGTAGGTAGGATAAGAGGGATTAGGGATTTTGGAGCACTCTGTACACTTTAAAATGAGCAAAGTTATGGTCACGAGACACTTTACAGGAGATTGAGCTCAAGAACAGAAATTTGCAGAAATTCCCAAGATTTGAAGTCTCGAAAAAAGGTGTTCTGAAGATACTTACTAGCTGAGTTTACTATTTCTTCGCTGTAGTCCCGGATTACTCAAAACTGACTCTTATATAAATCAACTGATCACATTTGATGAACTTCAAGCTATGAAGCAGCTAAAATAGTTTTCTTCAAATTAAAATGCTGATGGAAAAAGCTTTTTCAGGATGATAATCAAAACTTCTCCAGAATCTGACCATCAGAATCTGCTTCGTAGAGTTTTTGAAAGAGCCAACTATTGTCAGGAGCCCACTACTAACAATTTTCAGAAGAATAAGAGACATAATTTTCATTGTAACTTTATCAAAAATCAGATATAATACATTCTATGTAATTCAAATATAAATAAGTGGAGATTGAGCAAAATGCGAACGAAAGCCCGAACGATTTCTCCCAAACAGTTGTCCCAAGAAACGCAAATTGAACGTCGGAGGTGGTGAGCCCCGGAGAACAAAAAGAAGAAAAAGAAGAAGAGCAACATGTGTTGGGGGGTCTTCCGAGAAACAGTTGTCACTGACCCTTCGGCCATTTTGTGTTTAACAGTGCACCCAAGGGGTGTTGTAACTTTTTGAGAGAAACTGGTAGAGCTCGGGTAGGTATGATAGATTATGAGAATGTCCAAAACACGTTGGAGCTCTTACAATTAGCTCAATTGTATTAAAAAGTAAGAGGTCTCAATCAACCTTATCTCTCGATCTAAAACATTTATAATTGGAGTACCAGTAATCAAAATACTGCACCTGTATTAATCTACTGCTAACTGTACTGTAACTAATGTGAATCCGACTTTTCCATTTTTCTTTCGAATGGGACCATGAAATCTTATAAGTTCTATGGATACATCTTTACAGTATCGAGCTTCGGGAGATCTTTATGCTCCTTTGATTATCTGGATCCTCTAGAATCCCCTCGCCAAAATAAAATGTTCGCTTAACAAGTAAATTAAAAAGACACCGACTCCAAAACGCATCTGCCCCTTTTTTTCAATATTCCTCTCTGTTGTCGGGGTCAAGCCCTCGGGGTTTCTATTTTGATGTCCTCAGCAATAGTGCCTTCTTTCTCTGCGTCTCTATCTCTCACAAACTATTTCTCTCGAAGACTCAGTAATCGAGAGAGGAACGAATCGACCAAAAAAACTGACTTTCTCCTCCCCATCGATGTTTCGCGTGCGACATGTTTCACACACTGCCTGGAAAAATAGTAAAAAGGAAATGGAACGAGGAAAAGAAGAAAGAAGAAGAAGGACAGGAGGGAACGAATGTGCGATGAATCGAAAATGTTGCGGGAAAAAAATGGGGGATGCGGCTGGTTTAATGGACCGTTTTTTGTCGGTTTGCGACGCCAATTTCGACTCCTTCAATTTCCTTTTTTTTTGTCCGAGAAAAGATGCCAATTTTCTTGAGACTTTACTGACTATTTGAGGGACCAATGACACACTTTGGAAATTGGAGAGCCTTCAAGATGAATGGCTGTCTTTTTGGCTTTGGATTTTCGAAATGGTAGTGCCAGGTGGAAAGGGATCGAGTCTTTTGGATGTTTTCAAACAAAACGGAGTATCCGGGAGAGGCCATAGGGACTCATATAAGCAGACATAGGTTTTTGGATCCACAGAACCACTCCTGGGAGCCTTAAACCTTTCGATCAGGGAATATATTAGTAATCTAAACCCTCAGTAAGATCAAGGAATTTTGAGCTTCAAGAAACTTCAGATGTACCGGAAATTACATGTCTATATCATTAACTGTCTCGTTTCCTTTTCTAAGAATCATTGTACACCGGAAATTGTATTCTCAACGATCACCATGAGCATTTCCCTGTCTATAACAATGTATTCCTACTAAACCCACCTACGCTATTACCTAGACGTGTGGTCGAATAAAACGAGACAATAACAAAAACAAGAGAGGCGGTTTGCGTCGTCGTCAGCAACATAGGAGTAATCCGATGGGAAAGAGAGTGGTTAGAGAAACATCAGGGTGTCTATAACATGGTATAGAAACTGATAAGTGGGCTCTCTTGGGTGATGGTAGGAAGAGTTATTATAGGGGAAACAAGATTAGCGGTGAAGTTTCAAGAGATAAAATACTGTTTTTGAATATGTTGCTTCTTTTAGTAAAGATGAACAAATTGGAAAGAGACGAGCTCAAAATTGTCAACTAATCTAAAAATTACACACCAGAAGAAAATACCAGAAACACAACACGATACATACAAACTCCATAAATTTCAGAAACACATATACCGTAAAATCTGTACTAGAAAGACACCCCGATGAGCTCAAAATGAGCACATTCTTGAAATTTAAACGAATTGGAAATAGTCTTATTAGAATCCTCGTCAAATGTTGATTAGACAAGTTACAAAATATGTTTCAAGTCTCTTCTCCAACAGATGTTGTGATCCATTCTGAGAATTCAGAAATATTTTTTAAGATGTCGGAAAATAGAAGGGCATGCCCTTCTCATACAGATTATACGGTTTTTCTTTTTTTACCACTAGCTAGACGTTCTACAGATTCATTTATTCTTGATTCTCTACCTACCACCACAACCAATTCTCCTCTGAACCTACCAATTGCTTCAATTCCAAATGCTTGCTTCTGATCGAACAACCAATCCCGTATCCGACACGTTCTTGGAATAACACCCTTTGCTCGCGGCATTGTTCCCGAATCGTCGTTAGAAACAACAACAATATAGAGAGTCTAATGGATATTAAAGGTAATGGGGTAGGGCTGTGTTGACGGGAGGGAGCCCTCTTCCTTCTGACTGACTGCTTTCGAATAGATGAATCGGAATAATGAGCAATGAGCAATGATATCTTACGGGGTGGCGAATAGGCGGAGAATTTGAGTAACACAGGAAATTGCAATATTGGTTCAAGGTATTGTGATGATGAGAAATTGTAGTAAAAAAAGGAAAAACATCTGTGATAGGAACTAGTAATGGTGAGCTTGGAGCGAGAACGGAGAGAATTCACAAAAAAAAATACAATTTTGCTTTCGACAGCTGAGCTCTCCAAAACAAAAATTCCTAAAATTTCCTTTCCATCGAAATGGGCATCATCTCCAAAAGTGTTTCGGCTTCTTTCTCCAGAATAATGGTATCTAGTGACTCCTCCTTCTTATTTTCCCACTTCTTTCCCTTACCCCAACGTTCCCCATAAATCTCCATAATGACGCCCATTCGCCGCGGGGGGACTCTAATGAAGTCACCCTCTTACTGTACCCCTCTCTCCTATTGTAGTTGAGGCATCGGATGCGGATTGAAATTTAGAAGTTTTGTTTTTTAACACTTTTCCAATTTTTAACATCATACCCAAAAATGCCGAAGATAACTTACGTTTGAACGCAGCAGCCAGAAGCGCTGCAATGTTTGGAGTCTCCTCCATCGCGACAAAAAAATGACTGACGAGAGTTTATGATTCCCAATGATCTGATATCTGAAAAATGAATGGAAATTTGAAACTTTCAACAAGTTTGTTTATCTTATAAACAATTGAACTCAAATTCTCAATAGTACGTTCAGATCAAAAGCTATAAAAGACGAGAGAGAAAACAGAGAAAGAGAGAGTGTTGAGAAAATTGAGAGACGCAGACAGAAGCGATTACCATATTTCACATGGTTCCAAGGAGTCAGAAAATTGAAACAATAGGGGTCTCTTTCAACATGTGTCTACTGTATCCATCTTTTTTCAATTCATTCGGGGGGCCACCGTGTCAAAGGAAGAGAGGCGCCCGCTGAGAAGAGGGACTCATTGGAGCCAAGTGATGGATTGACTAGAGTGAAGAGAAGAAGATGATGGAATTCAGGATGAATATTGATGTGTGGAAAATTAGGCGTGACTGTGGATATTTTGGATGGTAGGAATCTAATCACAATTACAGAGAGAAGATTTCAAAAACGACTTCAACTCCCAGTTAAAACTCATATGAATAGAAGAGACCTACATAGGGAAGAAAACTTCAAGGAATTCTTAGAAACTCTTAGGAATCCTACTAAAAACATGTTTTTAAATGAAACTTAACTGAAAGCAGGTTTATCTCAATAGAATGTTCTTGTGAACTCTACTCCCTAATTTTCAGAAAATGTTCGCTGAGCATTCAAGAGTAAGAATTTATGCTCTTTCAATGTTTTGTTCGGAGTTTACAGACGCTCTTATGGCCAAAAATCCGAAAATCCAAAAACTAAAATGTTCCTACACTCTTGAAAAAAATTTCTAAACCTTAGAACTTTCTAGATGCTTCAGAAGAATCTGAGCTTGATTCCTTATTAACTTCGCTCAAATGCTCACAGAGTAAAATTCACTTATATAAAATCTTTGAGCAGCAGACCAAAACCATGTTCTTATCAAACTCTGCTTCGCTCATTCAAAATAAAAAGTGCATTTCACTTGTCAGAAAATGTGACACGTACTAACTAATCCGCGACATTCATTTCGTTCTCGGTACCTACAAAAAATATCCAGTAATACAATATCTGTCGGTTACAACTGGTTCCTGGCACTGGAACAAAATGAAAATTCGTAGGCAACATTCGAAGAAGATGACTAAAAAATTGTGTCTTATTATTTCTCTTGACTGAAAGCGATAATTATCATTCGCTTGATTTGGCATTTCAGACGAATGGAAACGTGTGTTTAATGATTAGGTTGGCTCTGAGGGGGCAAGGTGACGTAGAATTTCTAGAGTTTTGAGAGAGGGATCGGATCATAAAGGTTTCTTTTAAAGACTACAGAATCCGGAGCGGAAGTTTCAAAATTTTCAAAACTGAGCATCATCTCTTTGAGCAAATTTTCTCCATAGAACGTTCTCCTTAGAAAAGTTGAAAATTGACCAGCTGTCTTCTTCGGCCGGCGCTAATTCCCAAAATCCCGAAATGTGGTAAAGGAACGAAGTGTCTCAAGCTGACTATGATATCTCGGGAAAGTGAAGGCGGGATCTGTATGTTCAGATAACGAATCTCATCTTAAAATTTAAAGTTATGATGAAATTATTCAAAAACAAGATTGTAGACGATGAGACTCAACAGTTTCACTATAACTCTAACTATACGAAGCTTGGAAATCACGCGAGAAACGGAACACATACTACATCTGCCATCTCCCAATTCTATCCCCTCCCATCAAATCGAATATAAACAATTCGAGTGTCCGGGCGGCGGCAAAACTTTTCATGCACCGCCGGAGTCGAGAAGAAGTGATGTAAACAGTTGGAAAGAAAAACGGCTGACCTCAAAAAGAAAATGGAGCAGATGGGGGGAAAACGAAGAGAGAGGATCGTCTGAGACGGGTGTATAACAGGCGGCGATGTCTTTTTGGATTGGGCTTCGAAGGGAAAAGGATCCGCCTTTTTTTCGAGAATTGGGAAAGTTAGAAGAGACAAAAAATGAAATAACAGAATGTGGGATTTCGAATATCTGGAAAACCTAAACCCAACTCAAATTCACATGCCTTAAAATCTGTATTATGGCATGTCCTTCTATTTTACAACACCTAAAAATAGATATTTCTGAATTCTCAAAATGGATTTATAACATGAGCTCACCGGGGTGCCCTTCTATTTAAGGTGCCTTTCTAATAAAGGTTTTACGGTATCTTCAAAACTGGGGTCAGTATGATCTCCAGTATGGTTCCGCTTGAAACTTTATTAACTTGGAAAAAGTGAAAAGCAGAACAGTACTTTGATAGACACTTGGTAAGAAATTTATGACTAAAGCTCTGGAAGTCTCACAACAGAAATGGCTATCGGATTTCTACACCTATTCTGTATTTCGGAGATCTGGACAGTTTCGGGATCTAGGAAATATCTTCAATAATCAAAACCGATTTTTTTTCATACAAAGCCTTTCAGCGAACCTTGAAATAACCTTGAGAATACAATAGTAGTCTGATATGTCTGCTAATTATACCGGTCACGTGACAGTATCACGGGTTACACTCAATCTGTATCCTAGCAAGAGAAAACCAATCTGAAGTAAAAGCTTCTATTTCGCAACGAAAAACTTGGCCACTTTCAAGGTCCGCCCCTCGAACACTTCCCTCATGACTTATCATCACAAAGATGTTTTCAGTTCTTCTTTTCCTGAAAAGGGATCATTCAAGGACGTTCCCCTTCTTCTTCTGATTGTGACGAAAAAGCATTTTTGTCGTCTTCTGATTAGCGGTCTCCGAAAAAGAGTGCGCACGCGGGAAATTGTGTCCCAAATATGCGAATGAAGGTTACTTTGAAGTTCCGAGAGGAGGAGAAAAGGAAAACATTGATTTTTTGAAGGTAATATGTATGGGATTTATTGTTATGCTTGAAGCGAACAGAAATAGTAGAGAGATCTTATCAGGTTATGAGTCATGTTTTGAAATTGTGAAATATGAGATGTCATCTGATTGAAATCAGTCTACAACTACATACATGAAAATTACAGTAATCGTAGATGATTATCGGTATTCTAGAAGATATCCACAGATAAGTTGTGAAACTAGATTCAAGGGTATAGGGAGGAATCTTTCAGATCATTTCAGAAACCGAAGTTCTTATGAAGTGCTATTTTCAGAATGGGAAAAAGGTGATCATGGCAAACAGTCTAGTTGAATTTAGTATGACGTCACGAACTATCGTAAAAAATCATCGATTGATTTTCAAAACTATGCGTATTTCAATTTCAGGTTACATTCGGACTCGAAACAATCTAAAAAAAACTCAAAACTTTCCGTCATTGTGTCTCATTTCAAAGTTCAGTTCAATTTCAGTTTGATGAGAGTCATTGCATTCAGAAAATTGTACTCCTGAAATGCCTTACGACCTCATTCTCCATTACAATTTCCGAAAACTGGTCAACTCCATTTTCCTTACCTCAATTCATTTTTACGTTCTCAAATTCTTTTCCCTCCTGCCCTACTAAAAACGATTCGAAAAATTCAAGACGTGATTCTTTTTTAAATCCACCACACCAAAAATTTCTCTTATCTGGATCCACGTTTCGATATCCCCTCTCTAGAAAATTAGTCAGTTCTTCAAAAATTCAGTGCTTTTCAAAGATGCAAGTTGTCGTAGTCGATGAGCAGAAATATCGAGAATTCGAGCCAATAAACGAGATGATTGTGAATAGGAGCGGAGCAAAACTGCAACCGGAGCCAAAATTCATGATCAGTGGATTGGTGGATGATGAAGAATATGTGATGAAGTTACGAATCGAGTTAGCCGATGAGTCTAGGTAAGTTTTCTTTCAAAAACATATAAAGTTTGAGCTTTACAGATATACATATCGAAGAAATCAGTGGGTCGCAGTGTCTCAATGCATCAAGAATGCGTATATGTGTAAAATGAGTATATCTGAAAGTCGAAAAGAATTGGGATCCACGTGGCACTCGAGGACTGTTCAATTTGAAAAAATGCGGCTGACAAGAGAGTTCGGAGAGTTGAAACAGAACATGGTGAGTGTTTTGAAAAAGTTTAACGGAGGATTCCGAGCAAAAAATTGTTTTGCTTTAATTTATGTAAAAAGTGGCGCTGATTTTGAATATCACAATGAAGGAGCCAGAAAACGCCCTTTAAAGGGGGAGTGTAGTAATTCTAAAAATTTGAGATTTTTATATGGTTAGATGCAGAATTCATTTTCGGTTCGAAAATTCTCTTGGGCTATGGTCTGAAAATTGCTCCTTCTCGAGATATCCTCAAAAAACAGGTCAAAAATATCAACGTAGAGTGGTCAAATTTGACAAAACTTGAGTTGAGAAATTCCCAGAGTGGTCAACGTGAAAAATATGACCACTCTACGTTGATATTTTTGACCTGTTTTTTGAGGATATCTCGAGAGGGAGCAATTTTCAGACCATAGCCCAAGAGAATTTTCGAACCGAAAATGAATTCTGCGTCGAACCACATATAATTATCCCTATTTTAAAATTACTTCACTCCCCCTTTAAGGGGTCAAAATGGGGGCGAAAAGAGAGTACTTTGAGCAAAAAATTGCCTCTTTGACGGCGTTTTTCAGCTCCGGCAAGTATTTTTTAGCATCTCTCTGTGATATTCGGAATCAGCGTCAAGTTTTACATCTTTTAAAGCAATAAAAATTTTTGCCCGGAATCCTCCTTTTAATCACTTTATGTTTTTGTAAGCGCTTCATTATTTCCATTTGCAGGCATACGTGGAACCTGGTCACAAGTACATTCCAATTCTGTCGATAATCAATGTCACTACTGGAGTCTCCATTGATTATCGTTTCGATCTTCTCATCTTCATTGCCGTCAAAAGTTATCAATCGATACCAGTACGTCATGCAAAGAGATCCAGTCGACATTCCCCGATTCTTCCGTCCAGTCCAGTTGAAATTGTCATTGAAGAAGAGAAAGAAGAAAAACCAGAGAGTCTTCTGACTCTGCGAGTTCCACCTCAGGAATCTCAAGTTGCCCAATTCTATCCATCTTACTCGTACGGATACTCAAATGGAATGGCAAGAGACATTCCATATTCCCATCATCCGTATCCATTCGACTATTTTCTTCTCTATCCACAACTACAGTATCCGATTCATCATGCATTACCGTATTCCATTCCATTTTCTCCGATCCCCGTACAGTATGCTCAAATGAAGCATCCAATGATTCAACAAATGATTCAAGAAGACGAGGAATTCCAAGAAGAAGATGAAGAAGACATTTATACTCCTGAATATGGTTGGAATTCGATTCTGGTTCCCGGATCCAAGATGGAGCACATTGGAGAAGACGTGCACAATTTGTTGGGATTTCATAATGAAATATGGGCACCTCAAGAAATGGAACTCGAGACATTGTATTATCAGGCTAAACTGGTGAGAATGAGATGAAAGGAGATGCAAAATAAACTTGATTTATTTCAGAATTATCATTCGTTGGAGATGAACTAACAACAAAAAAGGAAGAAAAAGAAGTACTTGAATAAGCGACCTCTCCATATCAATTTTCACTCACAAAAAACTAGTCGAATAAAAATTCAAAAATACAAAAAAAAAAACTTGTAAAGATCTTTGTTCTGGTTGCGAAGTTTGTAAAAAACATGGGCTTTCTACTTTATTTTTATTAAAAATCCACGTGAAATCAGTTTAAAATTACAACATTTCTACGTCCGACAGTTTCCCTCACCTTGCTCTCCCCCAGAAATTCATTATTTCTAGAAAATGGAGTCTTCAAAAACTGGTAATCTCTTCCCCCCTGATTCTTTAAATATCGAGGCCTTTTCAGAGGTCACAAAGACATTATTGAGTGCACGAGAGACCGAAAACAACGATATTGATGTGGGAAAATGGGATAACTTGGTGACGTTGCAATGGAAAAATTTGAAGGTTTCCTGAAAACATATTGAGCTCGCCTAAATATATTATTTCAGGTAACAACAAAAGCAGGACGAGTTCTTCTGAATGGAGTTAGTGGATGTGCTGTTCCGGGAGAAGTTGTCGCTTTGATGGGAGCCAGTGGTGCTGGAAAAACGACACTTTTGAATACTCTTCTCCAGAGAAATCTGAAGGGATTAGATGTGGAAGGAGAGATTCTGGTGAATGGACAGAATATCGGGAAGGGAGTTACAAGTGTATCGGCTTATGTTCAACAGGAAGATCTTTTCATGGGAACTCTGACAGTTTGTTTATCTTTGGAAAATCAGAAAAACAAGAAGATAATTTCCAGGTGAAAGAGCATCTTGATATTCAAGCAAAGCTTCGACTCCCTCCAGGAACGTCTGCTTCAGAACGAGCGAAACGTGTTGAGGAAGTGATGAAGGAAATGTTATTGGAGAAACCGAAGAATAGTAGAATTGGAATTCCTGGAATTAAGAAGGGGATTTCCGGTGGAGAAATGAAACGATTAGCTTTTGCCACTGAAATGATCAATAATCCTCCAATTATTTTCTGTGATGAACCAACGACTGGATTGGATTCTCATATGTCGCTTCAAGTGGTTAAAGTTGGTCATTTTACCTTTTTGTATTAAAAAAACATTCAATTTTCAGACCCTCGAGGCAATGGCACTTGAGAAAGGGAAAACCATAATCTGCACTATCCACCAGCCATCGTCTGAAGTTTTTGAAATATTCGATAAGGCAAGTGTGCTCTATTTAGAGTTCCATATAAAAATTAAGATTTCCAGGTTGTATTTCTGGCTCAAGGACGCATCGCATTCCATGGTGCTATCGATGAGGCCATTCATCACTTCTCTGCGTGTGGTTACCAAGTACCCGACCATACAAACCCCGCCGACTATTTCATTGATGTATGTTGACGAGGCGAACGTGCCCGTATAGCTCAGTGGCAGAGCGTCTGTCTCGTAAACAGAAGGTCGGCGGTTCAATCCCGCCTGGGGGCATTTCTTTTTAGTTACATTTTTGTATCTAGAAACTGGACTTTTCAGACATTGGCAATAAGACCGTCTGAAGCGGAAATTTGCAAGAAGAGATGCCAAGAACTATGTGACAAGTTTGAGAAAAGTGTTTACCACGAACGTCTTCTGAAATTGATGGATCAAACGAAAGAAGTTCGAGCGATGACTCCACATCATTCAGCTTCATATTTTGTTCTTCTCGCAGCATTGTTCTATAGATACATGCTTGACAACATTCGGAACCCTGCAATTATGAAGGCTAAATTGATTCAAAAGTTGTTCATGGGTCTTTTCATTGGATTACTATTCTATGGTCTTGAAGTGGATCAAGACGGTTTGGCAGGATATAAAGGAGCTCTCTTCTACTACATTTCCGAGTTGACCTATTCTACAATTTTCGGAATTCAAGCCTTTATGCCAGCTGATTATCCACCATTGGTCCGTGAATATGATGATAGGATTTATCCGATTTCCGCCTACTACATTTCCAAAATTCTCTCATTTCTCCCAATTTTCACTGTCGATGGAATCGTTCTCGTGTTGGCTTCTTATTTCTTTGTCGGATTCCCAATCAACTTTGTGACATTTATCAGACAACTGGTCACTTGTATGATCATTGAATGGAATGTTGCTGCATTGGGAATCGCTGTTTGTGCTGTGAGTTTCAGCTAATTATCGAAAATCAATAGTTTGCGAATTTCAGACTGCACCATCTTATGCTATCGCTGTTACGGTCACTGGACCCCTTCTTACCGTATTCTCTCTGACTGGAGGTCTCTTCACAAATGTTGCTGAAATGCATTCATGGATTAGTTGGGTACAGTATCTCTCATGGTTCCGATATGGTTACGAATCTCTGGTTGTCAACCAATTTCAACATGAAAAGTTCAACAACATCACTTGTAAAGCAATGAATCCACACGGACAGAAGCAAGTGATTCCGGATTCGTTGTGCGAAGAAAGTGGAAAGACTGTCGTCGAGAATTTTTCATTCGATTCTGCAAATTTATATACCAATTGGATGGCAATGATCTATTTGACGATTGTCATTTATATCGTTGGATACGTTGGTCTTGTACGGAGAGTTGTAGCGAATCGATGAAGACTGATTTTATGTTTCTATGATCAGATTAGTTTAATTTCTAGGAAATTTTTCATGATGAATAAATCCGTTGCGGTTTGAAAATGTACATAGGTAACTCATTTTTGATCGTTTCTTCCCCAGAAAACGTCGTCCCTTTTTTCGCTCCTTTCAATTGCGCAATCCATTCGCTCCAGAGTGCGAAAGAAAGTGTGAGTGAAGACATTTATAAACAAAAGTTGAATAGTTATCTGCTCCCATCCTAACATTACCGTCCGTTGTCACATGAGTGCGAGGGGTGCACACACTTCGTTCATGATGAAATAATTTGTTAGGTAGTTGATCAACTATTAGAAAATATGTAAAAGAGACCTTGGAGAGGAATGTTGGATGATCGTGAAAACTTGGAATGGGATCCGGGAAGCCAAGGATTACAGAAAAGTACTGGGTCCCAAGGCTGTCACACGGCCGGCTTTTCTGGGCCGCGGTTGAATCCAACCGTACTTTTGAAAATAAGCTCATTGGATCAAAAGAGCTCAGGGCTGCGCGGCCGCCGTAGGTTTCGATAATCACAAGTACCCGAACCATAAACAAAATAACCAGTGCCGGCTATGTGACAGCTTTGCTGTGCCACATGATAATTCCCGACAACACTGAGATTGGAAAGGAATTCATGCATCTAGTTGTACATGAGCGCGAAGATTAACAATAACAGATAAAAGAAACAAAACACTAATTTTCATTCATTTCAATAAAAAAGTCACAATTACCACTAATATCAGAAGACACGATTTGATTTCTTCTGGCGGGATGAGGCACAAACTTCTGTGTTGTCGTCGGTTGGAGACGGCTGCATTCGAATCAATCGAAGCGCAACTCGACGTCGTACTTGTCGAGGAAATCGAGAGCTTGTTTGTAGAGAGCAGCAGTCGCATCGACGTTGAACTTGTCCTTCGCTTCTCTTTTGCCAACGGGATTCTGGGGATTTTTGACAATCTGAGAAGAATGGACAGCCTTCGGAAGAGAGATGACAGAATCCTCTTTTTCTTTGTCCGACATCTTCTCGAATTCCTTGGCAGCGTCTTTGACGTGTTGCTGAAAATGAGAAATGAGGAATGAGTAATTAAGATTTCAAAGAAACTTACAATCAATCTCTCCTTGAGGTCCTTTGGTGTAGGAAGGTAGCGATTCACAACAACATCAGGAACCGAGATTTCAGCTCGAAGAAGATAGTCATCGACATTGAGCTTTCCGATATTGTCGGAGATGAACTGGTTGTGCTTGCCGGATGGTTTTTTGTTTTGGGCGTTGGTCAACGAAACGGCGGCGACAAGGAGGATGGCGGAAAGAGTTCTCATGACTTTTCCGAGATTGTCCGACTGCGGCAATAACTGATTTTTCAACGTTTTCCTTCTTTTATAAGCGATTTTCAGATGGATCCAGTGATAAGATAACGAGAACTGGGCAATGTCACGTTCGTGTTTTCTGATTTTAATCAATAGGTTTCAATGAAAAAAGGAAGAGAAAAATTGAATTTTTTCCAAATGCGGGAAAATGGTTTCAATATTTTAGAATTTTTCTATCTAATTGCAGACGTCAAGAAGGCCATCACGTTTTTTTCCTGTTGATTTGTTTCTGGATGGGAGCACTTTGAAGCTTTTCCGGATTATAACTTTTTTCCGACTCATTTTCAGAGTTCAGGCGGCAACTATATTTCGTCAGAATGTTGCTTGGAAATTCGACATCCTCGTAATCCTGATTTCCCCTCTTTCCCGTTATCTTCTCTTTTCCAGTTACATATTTAGTTAACGCTACACCACGGCTGAGCGGCAACTCTTCAAATTTGAATAACTTTTTTAGGGGGACAGGATAAAGACATGGTTAACAGAAAAATGTGCCTTATTAAAAAATCTATTGACTGGTGAAAAAAAAATTTGTCAAATTTTATCAAAAATTAACAGGGTTGCGCTTTGCGTTCACGAAAAAATGTAGATTTCGGCAATTTCGGCAAAGTTTGGGTAACACAGGGCGTAGCTCTGTTAATTTTCGATGAAATTTGATGGTTTTTTAACCAATCGATATATTTTTTAATGAGAAACATTTTTTCTGTTGACCGTATTTTTACCAGATCCATCTGAAAAAATTTATTCACATTTGAACGAGTTGCCGAAATTCGTCTCCGCTCACCTCTGCTCTACACTCAAAACAACTAGGTCTAGTTGCACTCAGGTGCGAACGGGCGGTTCTTTTTTGGGGGGAAACAAATGAATTTTGAGATGTCTGGGATGGGAATAGTTAACCTCTGGAATATGTCTTCACTTACACTTTTCATTTCACTCAGGTGCCAACGGATTGCGCAATCGAGGGGAGCAAAGAGGGGGAGAAGAACTGTAGTCGTTGGGCTAATGAATAGAAATAGAAAAGAAAGGAAATTTTGGGTTAATCAAGGTTTGGAACCTTCAATTTATCTTCCTTCGTTTTATTCGATTCCGAATAATTCCATTTTGACTCACAATCTATCATACTCGACGTAAATGCTCTCATAGCAACCATCGGTAAGAGGTCTGCATTCGTAGACAACACTTGAATTGGAAACCTTTTAAAACTTCTTCCTTCACTAATACCAACAGCCTGAACTACTGAGCTACTATATTTTTTACTAATTTTTATCTGACCATTCAAGCGAATTTCAAATTTTCAGGTTACTCTATAAGATCACTTCTGATTCAGTCTTCGTCATATTTCTTCCAGTTCAATTCCAAGTACGTAATCAATGACGTATCACTGGAATGATCTTCTCAACCATATCCCCCTCAATTTCCAGATCGTTGCTCCCATTGTTTTCTCATAACAAGAGGTGCGAATTCGCACCTTTCTTGCCGACTGAAACATCTCTTCACTTACACTTAGGTTACCCCCCGTCAATGGGGTCCTCGTTAGGTCTTTTTTTAGGTCTTCTATACTATGCGTGACTCCGCCTCCGAACTATATGGCATAGTTAAGAACGCCCATACTCACTATCCCGTCAAATCAGTCATTGTTTTTTTTCTACAACCTGATTTAGCGGTTGGCTGACACTATTTTTCGCTTTCCATCAGAATAAGGTATTCCTTCTCCCCCACTCTCGCTCCTTTTCTCCCGCTCCCTTCTCTTTTTTTCGCGTGGCGCCCCTCGTTCTCCTTTCCTTTTCATTCTCCGTCTCTTTTCTGCTCTGTCTCATAACTGCAACGAAGACCAGTTGTTTCCGTAGCCCGTATAGCTCAGTGGCAGAGCGTCTGTCTCGTAAACAGAAGGTCGGCGGTTCAATCCCGCCTGGGGGCATTTTTTGAATTCTTGAAAAAAAAGGAAAAGAGAACAACGGCAGAGATTCGTGTCACCTTTCATATCAGAGTTCAGCGCGATTGCTGGTGTCGTTTATCACTTTTAAGCATACTTTCCTAGGTTGAAAAATCGAAACATCTTCTTCAAATACAGATGACCAGTGCTGAAAAAAAAAATGGAAAAAAATAACTTCCATCCATGTCACTATTTCTCTGGCTTGTTTTTTCTTTGATGTAAGGTTTCCTAGTTGATCTTTCTTTAACTCCTTGTGACGTCCCCACTTCATGTTGTATATGTTTTAAGAAGAAGACTTTTATTAAGAATTCTACGTCATTCTTCGACGTTAAGAGTCGGTGTAGCACATTTTAATTATCTCTATTTTACCAGCTCTGTAGAATCAGTACTATTTTCTTCTACATATGACCCTTCAACCCTGGAAACCCTTTAGGTCTCTCTCCATTCCCAAAACTTGGCTCGTTGCCAACCATGACGTAACATGTACGTATTCTTGTCCCAATCAACTTCAAAAAGAAGAGGACCTAGCCGACGATCAATGTGAAGATTTTTAGACAAAGAACTGTAGTTGCCTCCCCCTAGGTTACCTCCCTGTACCCTGGAATCGATTGATTTTTTGTGTCTATGGAACAAAAGGGACCTAAGAAACCCTTCACATGGTTACCTCCCCCTGGATTAACACTCGTATGGTTAGGTCCCTAACTCACCTGGACTAGGCTAGAACAATGATATTGACCATATCGTATAGTTTAGTTGTAAGGGACCTAAATCCAGACTGTCAACATTCATTCAGTCCATCTTAGGTCCTCTTCAGAGATTTAGTTCATTTCCCCTCTGCCTAACCGTATTTTTTCCAATCTTTTTATTTTGTAGTGGCATTTTCTCTGAATTGCTCACTACATCTTTGAAACATTTAACTTGTAATCTTGTTTTATCGATTCCTCTAAATTCCCCTATCAATCAATGTATTTTTTCAGACTTAAAAAAATGGAATCTTGCGAATCTCCATCCGGTGTGACAGTGTCTCTTTGCGATTCGAAAACATGGAAAGAATTCTATCCAAAAACCGAAATGATTGTGACAAAGAAGAGCGGACGTGTCATATTCCCACATCTCACCTACAACATCAAGGGATTGAATCCTGCCGCCCATTATGAGATTTTCATTCATTTGGAGAGAACCGACGGAATCAAGTAAGTTATCTAAGTTCATAACTCAATCTCAATTTCACTTTTCCAGATACAAGTTCGATCATGGAGAATGGCAAGAAGTTGGAAAAGGAGATGCGATTCTTCCGATTCAATCAAAAATGCATCCAGATGGATCACGCCCAGGAGAACATTGGATGAAGGATCCTGTCTCATTTTCTCATCTCAAAATCACCAACGATCCGGAGAACACTCATCCCAAAATGATTCTCGTGCAAAGTATGCACAAGTTCCGCCCAGTTGTCACAATCAGAAGGACCGGGAACAACAGAGGAGAAGAATTCAGACTTTCGATCACGGAATTCTACGTTGTCACTGCTTACCAATCAGAATCAATCATTCAATTGAAAGTGGCTCATAACAAATTCGCATCTGGATTCCGATCAAATGGAAAAAGAAAGAACTCCTTCAAAGATGATTCTCCAAATAACAAACGTCGATCAACATCCTCATCGGATTCTTCAACATCCACTCCTCTTGCCCTCACTCCACCATCTCCTTGGGATACTCCACTGAATGCATTGATTCCATTGAATCCAGTTGATCCAGTGTTGTTCAATCAAAATCAAATCTCCAGTCAGACTCCAGTCATTCCAAATCAATTCCTCGATTTTCTACCATGGTCTCAATATCACACCGGACCTGCTTGGTATACTTATGATCAAATGGGATTCAATATGGCTCAATGGAACAATCCTCAAACTGAGAATACTGCTCCGAATAGATTCCCTGGAATTTAATTTTCTCGTTTCAAATCGTTTAAATTATTTTCTTAGCCGTAGTCACATTTTCCTTTGATCTCTTTTCTTCATCACTTTTTTACGGTTTCCACTTTTTTGAAAATCTCTTTTTGCCCCCTTTGCATCTTTTATCTGTCTCCCTTTTCTCCTGCTTTCATTCAAACTTCGAAACCCTTTAATCGCATCCGGGTTAAGAAAAATTTCTGTGTTTCGATTCTGAAAAAAGTTCAAATGTATGTTCATGTTTTTACTGATAAATGTCAAAAAAAAATTTAATTTTACATGCAATGCAATCACAATTTCTTCGATATTTTGGCTCCAAAATATTTTTCTGGAAAAAAATCCTGTTTTACATCAAATTTTAGATAACAAACAAAAAACTAGGCCTTCCGAAATGATTTTGAGCTGACTAGTGAGTTACGGACCCTCAAAGTTTCACTATAGCCCTGACGGTTGCTACTTCGAAGGCTCATATCTCGAGTTGCGTGAACATTTCATTGAATTTTCTAGCAGATTCGGTCTTTTCGGGGCTGATATTGTATAGGACCAAAGTTTCAGAACAAAGTTCAACTGTAGTGGTCGCGGACCTTATTTGTTAGATATCCAAAATTCAAAAAAAACCGGCAGACTCCAAAAAGCCCAGAACGTTGGCTAGAAGTACCAAAGGATCCAAATCTATTCAAAAATGACGCAGATAACAGAAGCCAAAGATTCTGAATGCCAAGAAACTCAGAATCCTAAGTTGAGTTAACTCCAGTTATAATTTGAAAATTTCAATAACAGTCAAGTTCAGAATTTCGGAACTCTGAATTGAGAGTCTTGGTATCCCAAGTTAACAGTCACATTTTCTGAAACCGAAAACTGTAGTTCCTCGTACTTCAAGAGTATCAAATTTTCAAAGCGTCGACACCTCAAAAATGAACTTCTCTGATTAAAATCTCTCACCTTGATATCCATTCTCCAATCAAGTAACCTAATCATATATCCATCTACGTCCATTCCTATCCACTTCTGCTATCTTCTCCTTCTTTCATTCTTTTTACTTGACCCGACCAGCCGTCCTCTTCTTCTTCTTCTTCGTCACAACTTCCAACGTGTCCTCCTTAGCAGCTGTCTCTGATTCTCTCACTTTCTCATTCTATTTCTCTCTGAAGACAAAAGAGAAGAAGAAGGGGACGGCTGGCGGTTCGTCAGGAGGTGGCCAGTCACCCCACATAACACAAAATATACCCAATCTGTCCCACTGACCCTCTAGTCTTTCTTTTTTTTGCAAAAAGTTTATTATTTTATTGTGTTTCACGATGAAGATTGAAAATTTTAACTTTCTAATTTCAATTTCTGGAAGAATATATTTTCAAGTTTTAAATTCGGGTTAGAAAACAGAAATCGCACTTTGTTTGTACTGGATTGACACACAATCCATGTAATCCCTATTTGAATACCAACTTCGGAAAATTTCTTAGAAAAAAATCCGAAAAATGTGGGTAAGGAACATTTTCAAATAAAATTGATTGCTATTCCAATTGGATTTTCTTATCGTAAATTTTTGCTGCATATAATTTTCTATTATTCGAAAAATCCTTCGAAATTTCATGGAGATTTTTGATACGAAATCTTGCCGTTTCCAATTTGATTCTGCGAAAACGAAAAAGAGCAGAAGAATTTCGAAGTTAACCTGATTCATCTGAAATCTGTATTTTGTATGGATTTTGTACTAATTCAATTTTCAGAACTTTTTGAAGCCCTTTTTGTATCAAGTTGCCAAAAAAGCACAAGATTTACTTTGATATTCGTGTTTTTCAATTACATGGTTAAAATTTAGCTAATTTTCTCAAAACTTTGCTAATTCGATACTCTACCCCATCATTTTAGGATCATTCTAAACCTGTCAAAAGTAAATAAACCGAAAGACATTTCAACCTCATTTTTCATTCATCTCATTCCACCTATCCAATTATTCCCTTCTCTTCCTGACACCTTCTTTTGTTCATACTCATTTTATATACAATACCTATTTCCAATATCCTCTCTTCTTCCTCTTTTTGTTTCTCTCTGTCAATACTTCCGATTCAAAAGAATACGTGAATTTCTTGACAAGAAGAGAGAATCCGCCTTATTCGCGATCGTAACTGGATCTGCAAAGGCTTAGTTTTTATGTGTCGATTAGTGTGAAGAAGCTTTTTGAAGATGGATTATTATGAAACACTCTGGTCTCCGAAATTTTCCGATGTTCTATGATCACCGTTACTTTTTGAATTTTAACTCGATTGAAGTCACTGGGAAGCTTGAAATTCCGTTTCTGAAAAAGTTTCAAAACCAGGAGTACATTTTTAGTCCACCATCTCTATTGTGTGCATACAATCGTAATGTTATGCTGATGTGTCAATGTGTATTCTATTATTTAGATTATGAAAAAATGACACAAAAGAGTCCAGTGGATTGGGGAAAAGTTTCAATTTGTGTAGGTGGCTGAGCTGGTCGAAAAATCGGTTTTTTTGCTACGTTTCATAAATGTTTCTGGGTTTTGGCACGCAGAATAACCTTTTTTAACTCTAATAGTTAGTTTATGTTTTTAAGAAACTTCTGAAAACATGGACGATTCACAAAATGCTGAACTAGAATTTCAAATTCGGACTCAAATTTAGTAATCGAAACTTTCGGTTTATGCTGCGTTTCATAAAAGTTTTTGGATTTTGGCACGCAGATTAACCTGCTTGGAACTCAAAATGATAGTTGAGGTTTTCAAGAAACTTTAGGATTTGAAATAGTTTCCAGAGCGCGAATTCAAAAACTCTGCACTATAACTTCAGATTCTATTATAATGATATTTCCATAACTTTCACCTTTCCTAAATCAACGTCATCTAGTTTTCTCCTCGATCTCTGTGTCTTCTGATCTCTAATTTTCTTGTAAGTCTACGTGTCGAAACCAGACCTTCATATATATTTAACCGACTATCTCTCTTTCTTCCAAACAAACTTCCTCTTCCTCGTTACATCACCTAACACCTTCAATTTATATTCTCTTTTGTAAAATTCCACAATTTCAGAATGCGTCTAGCACTTCTCGTGCTGGCCTTCTTCGGCCATGTCGCTGCAGATTTGTTCACATCGATTGCGGATATGCAACAGCTTTTAGAAACAGAGAAAAATATTCCGAAACTTTTGGATAAATACATTCATGAAGAGGAGGAGAGGCTGGTTCAGTTGAAGAAACTGTCAGATGAGTATTCGAAGAAAAATGAGCAATCGATTGAAAATGGAATGAAAGACATTGTGAATCCGATCAATGCGTTCTTGTTGATCAAGAGAAAGGTACGCATTTTAATGAATCCAAAAATCTTCCAAAATTTGATTTTGAGCTAACCCTCTGTTTTCAGATCTTCGACTGGAAAGAGATCGAATCCAAAATGAATGCAAACAAAGCCGGAAACTTGGTTTCCTCAATCACCGATGACAACTATGGAGTCCGATATCCAACTGCCGATGATTTGAGTGGAGCCGCCATCGGATTGCTCCGTCTTCAAGATACTTATCGTTTGGATACCAGAGATTTGGCAGATGGAAAGATCTATCAGGACCAAGGAAACTACACATTCTCCGCTAAAGATTGCTTTGAAATCGCTCGCGCTGCTTATAATGAGCACGACTTTTATCATACTGTAATGTGGATGGAAGAGGCAAAAAGGCGAAATGAAGACGAGCCGGAGCCAACTGCAGATGTTGAAGATGTAGGTTTTGGATACTTTTTTTAGTAAATTGTTTGATGTTTCAGATTCTCGAATATCTTGCCTTTGCTCTTTACAAGCAAAACAATTTGAAACATGCTTTGAAGCTTACCGATGAGTTGTACAAAATGAGTAAGTCTTAAGAATAGACGATTCCAAATTTTTAATTTTGAAACTTCCAGACCCAACCCACCCACGTGCCAAAGGAAACATCAAGTGGTACGAGGATCTTCTGGAGCAAGAAGGAGTTCGTCGTAGTGAAATGAGAAAGAGCATTCCTCCAGTTCAAAACCGTCGTCCAGATTCAGTTCTTGGCAACTCCGAGAGAACAATGTACGAGGCTCTCTGCAGAAACGAGATTCCAGTTTCCCAAAAGGAAATTTCCAAACTTTATTGTTACTACAAAAGAGACCGCCCATTCTTGATCTACGCTCCAATTAAAGTTGAAATCAAGAGATTCAATCCACTTGCCGTTCTATTCAAGGATGTTATCTCTGATGAGGAAGTTGCCACAATTCAAGAACTCGCAAAACCAAAACTCGCAAGAGCAACTGTTCATGATTCAGTCACCGGAAAACTTGTCACAGCCACTTACCGTATTTCAAAGAGTGCTTGGTTGAAGGCATGGGAACATGAAGTTGTTGAGAGAGTCAATAGGAGAATCGATCTGATGACTAATTTGGAAATGGAAACAGCCGAAGAATTACAAATTGCCAATTATGGAATCGGAGGACATTATGATCCACATTTTGATCATGCTAAGAAGGAAGAATCGAAAAGTTTCGAGAGTTTGGGAACCGGAAATCGTATTGCTACTGTACTTTTCTATGTGAGTATTAAGCCTTAAAAGTTGTTCTTCCGATTCCAATGTATCCTTTATGTTTCAGATGTCTCAACCTTCTCATGGAGGTGGTACCGTATTCACCGAAGTCAAATCCACCGTACTTCCAACCAAGAACGATGCTCTTTTCTGGTACAATCTCTATAAACAAGGAGACGGAAATCCAGATACTCGTCATGCTGCTTGCCCAGTTCTTGTTGGAATCAAATGGGTTAGTACCAAAAAATTCAACTTATCAGACACCAATATCTAAAAAATTTCCAGGTTTCAAACAAATGGATCCACGAGAAAGGAAACGAGTTCCGTCGACCATGCGGTCTGAAATCTTCCGATAAGGAACGATTCGTCGGAGATCTCGGAGTTGGACCAGAGCCAAGAGATGCTCCAAATCTTTCGCCAGTTCTTGGAAAAGATGTTTGGGAGACTATCTAATTGTTTTTTTTTGTTGTCCCATTTCTACATAATAATTATGCATAATTTATCCCATAAAACCGGGTGGTTTTTATACATGTTTTCTTTTTGTTGCCTTTTTTATTTTTGAATCTATTTTCTATGAAGATTTCTCACTTGCCAAATACTTTTTTCTTTATTACTGTTAAAAGCAACTATTCCAAGTCTAGAATAGTCGATGGTAAGTCTCTGGGTAATGGTGGAATCGCATAGGAAGGAGGTCTTGAGGAAAAAGTGGAAACTTTTCGAACTTGAGTTGACACTTTGCACGGAAGAATGTCGTCCAGTTCCCGATAGTGTCTTATTTGAATTATTCTTCCTTCGAAAGCTCGTCGTTGGATGGTGGTGGTTTTGGAGGGTAAAGCGTCTAGTGGGAAGGCTATCGACCTGGAATTTGAAAGTTTTCGGTAGAAGTTTTCTTTCATTCCCTCAATACATCATCCAAACACTTTTTACTAGGGAATGGTGTAAGCTTACCTTGGAATTATGAGTCGAGACCTATATCATTGAAAATCTGATGATCAGTTAGGCACACATTTGAATTTATAGCTGTCCAATGCCCTTGTGAGCTGAGTTATTTGGGTTTAAAGTGCTGAAAATGTACCTAACTTTCTATCAGCTTTCGAACGATATAGGTCTCGACTCATAACTCAAAATTATGTTTGAACCATTCCCTATAGGCAAGTTAGTCTGCCCTTTCCCAGCAAGTTTTACCCAGTTTATGTGAAAGACCTGATTTATGAAGACCAATTTCCCACTGAGATTTGGAAAGAGTTAACTCAGCTTAACAACCAAAAATTATTATAAGCTGACGCCAACCAAACTTTTGACCTTCTTTTCTCAAAATTTGTCGATAAATCTTACATTTGAGGACAATCCTTATTCGTAATGCATCTCATTCGGTTCAGCTGAATGAAGCAATCCTCGTTGTTTACCTGGAAAATAAGTTAGGATGTTACTGACTCATTTTTTGTTTTCAGATGGCATTCGGAAACCCGAATGCCATCTTTTTTCTTACCTCATAAATAATCGCTGGCATGACTCGATGGTGTTGAAGAATCACTGTATGGAGTATAAAGAGAAACAATGGAAAATTGAAATTTGGAAACAAAATCGGAAATCCAAATATAGTTTGGGGGCAGTATATTCCAAAAGAGACGTCTAGAAGTTCAATCTGAATTGAAAAATCAGAAGAACCACTGAAGATAGATGACATACCAAAACAGTCGAAAAGTAAAAATAAATAGAGACGAAAGTCAAAATCATTGCTCTATTATACAAGTAGTGACGTCTTTGAACGGCATTATAGATCAACCTGGAAATAATTATTTTTTTGATTCGTATGAATACAAACTAACTTGCTCAATTTTGCAAAATCCTTTGCATACGGATAAAATGCGATGGAGGTTGATGCGAAAATAATAACCAAGAATATCGGGGCAGATGCAACTCTGATACTATTGGACAAAGATCTCGTGAGGAATGGAAATCCAAGTGCTGCGCCAAAATGACGACCGGGAAATGTTGAACGAACGGAACAGGTTTTTAGACTGTAAAACAAAATAGATTTTTTTTTGAAGAATTGTGGATGAAAATCGAACAATTTAGTGCCGATGAAGCCTTCAAACTTGTTAGAAATCAATCGAACCAAACAGAAAACAATGAAAAGAACAGTGGCACGACGTTGAGATTCACATTCTTCCCGAGTGACATCGAAGGATGTTGTATTTCTGAAAAAGGGTTTATTCAGATTCCAAGGAAATTCGAATTCAAAAGAGTAGTGTTTAACCCACCTATCATCATAAAAATCACAAAGATGAGCAATTTTCGGAGTCAGCAGATAATTGATCACCGACGTCGCAAACAACAATGAAAACAGTACGACAAAGAATACAACTGTCTTCAGAATCCTCCACGTCTTCTGAATTTTCGGATGCATTCAGATGAGCATTCGGAAGACGTCTGGCTTTTTGAATCAGAATGCTCCGAATCGAGGAAAATTTGGAGAAGAATAGAAACTCTTTTGTGTTGCAAGAATCAGAGAAATAGGGTAAACGGATTGTTTTCTGGACTTGAAGAAGGGAGCGAAAAAAAAGGAGGCGGAGTGAAATTCGATTTTGAGACTTTGTCAAATTTTAACATTAAGGAAAAAGGAGAGAGGGAAGAAAGTGAGAACTTTTTCTGATTCAAGATCATGATTTTTTATGAGTCATAATATTCACGGCCCGAGACTTTTTGCTTCCGGCCCGGCACTCCCAACAAAGGCTCTCAACAATTTTCGAAACGTCGAAATTCACAAATGATCGATACCTAGAAATTGTTCCCCATAGATCGATTATGGATTAGATGGCATTGTAGAATGCCAAAAATTAGAAAATTCGTATGTTGCAAACTCCAGATATTGACGTCAACATATCCGCAGTTCGGTCAAAATCAAGGTGAGCGGCAACGAATATTTGGCAATTCATTAAAATGGTAATAACTTTTTTCAGGGGTTCCGGGTAGAAATATTGTCAACAGAAAAAATGTTCCTTATTAAAACAGCTATCGATTGGTTAAAAATTCATTTAATTTTATTGAAAATCAACAGAGTTACATCTTGTGTTGCCGAAAAGTAGCCGAAAAAGTAGCCGAAATGCTGCAATTGGGAACTTTTCGGTGGTACGTACTGTATAGGACGTAACTTTGTTATTTTTTGACGAAAATTGACGATTAATTCAGACTAATTCAGCGCGTTTTTGGAAATTTTTACCGTAGCTGCATTTGTTTGCAAACAAGTCAACTGGGCCAATTCGACTACGAGGAATCCGAATATGATTTTAGTTTAGCTGTGTCTAGTCTAGAAAAAATTTTACCGCGATTCTGAAAAATTCAACTTTTTGACGATTTTCGAACATGATTTGTTCATTCATATTCATTATGTCACATTTAATACTGATTGAAGCAACAAAAATTCTCAAATGGTTTGATGATACAGAAAAACGCATTGGGATGGAGGTGGAATAAAAATAAACTTTTGACCGAGATAAAACAAAAAAGTAGAAAAAAATAACTAAAAGCACCGGTGAATTAAGATCAGTTGAAATTCAAAAAAAGATTCGAGATCATTTGAAACTATTATCAATTCGTTGACTTCTCAACGAAGAAGTAGCTCTGATTTGACGGATTCTTTGTTTGCTTGCATCCATTGGAGAATTAGGGACACTTGATCCGATTCCAGAAGATCCAGATGAACCATTTGCAGTTTGAAGGAGGGAGACAATGGATTCATTTCCCGATATCAATGCAACATCCATTGCTGTTCTTCCCATCGAATCCTTGATTTTTGGTTCCGCTCCAAACTTCAAAAGGAGATTCACCAGGTCACGATCACCAATTTGAGCAGCAATAGAGAGAGCTGTGGCACCCTGGAAACTTTTATTTTATTTATAATCAATCGAATATTTCAAGATTACCTGTCGATCAGTTCTGTTTGGATCAACACTACAGCCATCCAGTAGGAAAACTGAAATCGCCACGTGTCTTGCCCAGACAGCAGTCATCAAAGCAGTCCTTCCTCCTCTATCAACTGCTTCAAAATTCACTCCGCCAATCCTTTTCAACATTTTTGCAGCAGCGACATGATTTGTAGAAGCAACCACATGAACACACGTTCTTCCGTGAGCATCCAAATCAGATGAAGATCCACCGTTCGTCAAGTAGACTTCTGCCACGTAGATCAAGTTGGAGAGAATCAAAGTATGAATGAGAGGAGTTCCATCTGTATCCCTTTGACTCCAATCGGTGATTCTCGGAGCAATCGACTCAATTATTGAGGTATGAGATGCCATGGCAGCAAGGGAAAGAGCAGAGCGACCCTCGTGGTCTGGTTGATTGATTATATCGGATACTTCCATTAGGTATTCGAGAACCTGAAAAATCTTGGTTTGATTCAAGAAGGCTTCTCTCTTCCGCAGAAATGCTATGGGCCGGGTTTCTGGAGTCAAAAATTTGGGCTTAATTTTTGAAGAAAAATTGATTTTTTGTTGATTTTTTTCCTGAATAATTCATGTTTTTCAATGATTCAATATTTTGTGTTACTGTGAAGCGAAAATTTACAACAAAATTACTAAATTTTTCACTAATTTTGCCTACCAGGGCCGGAATTTGCCAAGTCTACTTTTCCGTATGAAAAAATCAAAAACTCACTTTCAAATTCCCATTAGCAGCAGCAATCATCATCGGATGCTGCCCATATCGATCCTTTGCTTCCACTGTATGTTTATTCGTCAAAGCCTTCACCAACTCCACATTATCATGAGTAACTGCATAATGTAATGCCACTGCTCCATCATTATCTTTATGTCCTTCATCTGATCCAATTCCACAAAGATGCTCCACAACTTTTGACTGCCCATTTATCGCCGCCCATTGCAATGCTGTTCTCCCATTATTATCAATCGAATCTACATCTGCATGAGCTGTTTCCGTTAAGAATTTCACTGATGAAAGTTGTCCTTGACTGGCAGCCAACATTAGCGGAGTCTGTCCCATGTTATCCGTTATATCCACTATTGGATTCTTTTCGAAAATCAATGGAAGACATGGATCACCGTGATAAGCGGCAAGATGAAGTGCCACTCGACCGTTAGCATCCTCGATTTTGCAGTCAGCATTGTCTGAAAATAGATTATCTTCTAGGATCGTCTAGAGAAAACTAATACTTACATTCCAATAAAAGCCGTGTAGTCTCCGAATGTTCATCCTGTTTTGATCCATTTGATAGATTCAAATGGAGCGCAGTTGCTCCAGATTTATCAACAGCATTCACATCAGCTCCATATTGAATTATCACTGAAACAACATCTCGATGACCCATAAACGCAGCGGCCATCAACGCAGTCCTCTGTTCAGAATCTCTTCGATCCACTTGTGCTCCAGTTTGTAATAATAACTGAACCGCGGCAAGTTGTCCAGACCAAGCAGCTGCTCGGAGTGCCGTACGATCACTATGCCCACATTCATCCACATCGACTCCTTTTTCAAGAAGTAAATGAAGAATTTCAAGTTGTCCATAGCAAGCAGCACTTCTCAATGCATTCCATTCTCCGCAACACGAAGAGGTGACTAATTGTGGAAATTGATCAGCAAGGAATCGACACATTTCAATGTTTCCACGAGCGGCAGCGGTGAGAAGTCCGAAGCAGATCTCCTAAAAATGGGATTTGTGAAGCTGTTATTTTTGGATATTTTTGGACAGTAGTTTTGTCATCTCTCTCTCAAAAAAAACTCACCATTGCCACTGGCTTGACCTCCCTAAGAATCGCATCCAAATAATTGACATCTCCAACTGAACAAGCAAACACTATATCATAATTATTCTCTTCCATTTTGGCTCCTGCTGATTTTAACAATGCCGTCGTCGGTAAATCAATAATATGACATCGAAGAATCAAATTGCCAGCTCCAACACTTTGTAAAGTCTTGATTGCATTTATTGGATTGGTTGTAGAATGAGAGAGATGATAAGCAAGTTCACAAATATCCTGTGCACTTTTTCTTCTTTTTGTCTTATAATGTTCCGCCCATGCAGCATGGCATCGAAGATTCTCTTCACCAACCAAATAGAACCAGATATCGGGAACATCGAATAATTCAGAATCTTGAGGGGAAGTTCCGATCAACGAATTTATCAACCGAATATCTTTTTCCAGTATTGCAATATCTCGAGATATCAACATTTGAGAAACAGCGAGAAGTTGTTGACGAGTTGGACGGCAACGGCTCGTCTGGAAATATTTCTTTCTCATTTTCTTCAATATAACTTAAACTCACCTTGGCTAATCTCACAATATCAGCAAATGCTCCTGGAAGACTTCTGGCTACCAAGTGCATCATCTTTTCCACCCCATTCGGAGGTACTAAATCACTTGGAATCATTCCCAAATCCACAGCTCTCGATAGTTGATCCACATAAAACCAAGAACCTTCCGAAGCATCTCTGACTTCTTCCACGTGGCAATGTGGCAGTTTTGATCTAATGAATCTATCGAAGTCCGCGTCGTTCATTGAGTCCAACTCTATTATCTCATTCCGATTTTCTCCTTTTCGATTGGAACTCTCTTGCCTTGAAGTTGTCACCATTCGAATCCACGTTGGTAGGATATCAATCAACATTTCTATCAACACCTGCGTCTCTTCATCTTCCACACTATCTATCACAATGAAGACTGGCTTCGATGAAGAGGGCATTGTCTCTAGAGGAAGTCGAAGAAAGTGATCAAGTGCTGATACTGTATCTTCTAGAAGCGTTACAGTAGTCAATCGTGGTAAGACCAAATTGGGAAAACGTTTCATTAGTTGTTCCCCAAGAGATCGGATTACTGTAGCTGGCTCCGAAGATTGCGGCTCATCGGGACGGCAGAAATGGGAAGCGACGCATTCGGACATTTCAGACAGCTGAAATTCGATCATTTCTGGGAGCCATTTTTGGGAATCGATTTTGTGAATACGTTTTCCCTGGCTGTTCTTGAGCCTTATTTTTTCAGAATCGAGTTCGTAACAATTCCAAAAAAGATCCCCCACTATATCCATCTATACTGTATCCCAGTCAATTATGGCGTGATTCTTCTCTTTTCTCAAGTGTTCGTATGCATTATAGCTCCTCCTTGACACATGCTCCATCGCCTTTTCAAGTGTCACTCAAGGAGTAGTGCACATACAACGTTTTACTGGACAATATGGTTATACGTTTTTAAAAACTTAAAAAATATCTCACTTTTCTAGCGAACCATGTTTTCCCACAATGCTCTTTTCCAATTATCTCCAACCTTCTTGATCTTTTATTTTTCGATGAATCTGAATGTTGGAACCATTCTTGAAACTTTGCCGTCGCTTCGTTCCTGGATGCTCCGTGACTCGGAGCATTGCCAGTATGGGCTCCGTAGCTCAGTGGCTCTCGCATTTTGTCACTTGATCATTTGAAGTTTTCAGAAGAAGAATCAATATCTGAAAAAGTCCAATTTGAAAAAAAGTGGGCAGAACAATAAGATAAACGAGTCGAGAAAAGTGGCATTTCAATTTTTCTGTATCTTTTCTGCAGAAAGAAATGGGACCACCCATTTCCTCCTTCCGTTTCTTCCAAAAACTCATAAATCAAGGAAAAGCGGCTCGGAGACAAAATTGACATTGACATGTCATCTGGAGTCGAGGAAACTGAAGAAGAGGAAGAGATGAGCACCGAGAAATGTCCCGTAACAGGAGAGCACAATGAAAATGAAGAGCAAGAGGATGGGTTAGAAGAAGGAAGAAGAGCAAACATTTGAGAGAGGGAATTGAGTGTCTCTATTGGGTTTGACGAAAGAAAACAGAGGATTTATGTAGATTTACGTGTGAAAATCTGATGAGAATGTTACGAAATGTAAAGATGGGAGGAAAATGAATGAGAGAAAACAGGTCATGAGGGGTTGGAAACAGTAGCAATTTTTGAATTCAGCCTCGAAGTTTTTAAGGGTTTTCAGATAAACAAATTTGTTTCATAATTTCTGGTTTTCGGTCTCAAAATATATGACGTGCAGAACGGGAAATCCTATGAAGAAAAATTTTCGGAATCAAAATCCGATTTTTAAGAAAAACGTAGCGAAGAAAAAGTTATGGTAAGACAAATATATATGTCGAACTGCTTTTCGCTTTTCGAAATCATCAATTTACCAATACTTTTTCAGTTTCGGGAGGATTTTCCAGAAAAAGTTCATTTTTAACGAAAAATACCGTTAAAAATGACCATTTTCAAAATTCCGACTATTTGAAACTCGGAAAATTCCGAAGTTCCGAAATTCCGAAAATTCCCATTCTGTAAATCCCTGTTTGTAACTGTTCAGGAAACAAGATTTTGATTTGGGCCCTCAAAAAAAGTAATCTGATAAAGCGCAATCCGCCAAAACAAGAATAGAATTTCATAGCGACATATGGAAGAAAAAGAAAATCGGAACACAATTATGTACTTTCACTCTTCCTTGATTGTCACTTTTGGAGCAAGCAGGGTGTCAATAAAATTAAGAGAGAGGGTCGTTGATACTCTCTTGGCATTCAACCGTACATAACAATGTTGATTCTGGGAACAATAACTATCGGAATGAATGAAACAAAAAGTGGCCTAGTTTAAAACCTAAACCATTTGAAAAAGCACACATTAGAATTACCAGTTTTCGGTATGTTCCCCCATCGTTCTCGAATCAAGACAAAAAGTAGGACGAGAGAAGAGAAAGAAGAATCAGAAGAGGGAGAGATTCTCGGGAAAAAGTGAGAATATGATGATGATGAAGGACGGAAAATGACATGGTTTAGAAGAGAGAGGATATATTATGAATACAGAGGAAAGTGTGAGGAACAAAAGAGGTGGACTTAATAATAATAACGATCTGGGAACGATGGAGATTTCATTAATAGACAGAACCATACATGTCTGAACCCCGACGGGGTTTTGAGACCCATTTTTTCCGAGATTTTTTGACTATCTTCCGTTCAATTTTAAAATGTTTCATACTTTTAGTTCTTTCCTGATTTTTTATGCAACTTCAAAACTTTTTCATGAAAAATTGAACTTTTTTCGGAAATTTTTCGACAGAAATTTCCTGCCCGGATTTGAACATGGATTTGAACACAGAACAAGAACGGTTATGAGGAGTTCATAGATTTCTGTAGTAAATCAAATTGAGCACGTTTATCCGGAGAATCCGGAAGCACTCTTTGCCTAAATTCCCCCGTTATATTTATTTTTGTTTCGGGTGTCGATTGTAAAATGAAATTGAATAAACATGAAAAGAAATTGATATAAGGTAGGCGGCTCGGGAGAAAGTTTTTGAAAGGTTGACAAATATTCGGACGAAAATGCTCGTGCATGGAAATGAGGCTTCTGTTGCTTCTCACTCCGAAAACTAACCCAATTAGGGTCCGCCCGTATTTCATTGTTATTATATTGTTATTATGAGACAGGAGGGAGAATGGGAATGAGGTTATGGCACTGTAATGATGTTGGATGATGACCGTGGAAATGTAATTAGAGAGGTAACAAAACGGAAATGGCAGTTTGAATTCACAAACAGAAGCTTTCAGAGCTTCCTTCCTGTGAATAAAAAAGTAGGGGGTAGCGAAAGTTGAAAGAAGGAGATGTGTTCGCATGACTAATTGCCACCCGTAACATTGTCCATTGTTTGGGTTGACTGATAAGGAGAGAGAAGAGAGTATAGGAAAATAAGAGACGCAGAGATGAAGGAAACGGAAAGAAAGAAAGGTTGACATCTGGGTGATAGGTATAGGAGAAGAAGAAAGAGACCCGACCGAATGGAGATGTACAGTGTGGGAAAATTTTGCGAGAAGAAAAAGAAGAAGAAGAAGTGATTATGAAGTGAGAATGATTATGCGGTGGGTAAAAATATGCTTTTTGGTTTGAGAATTGAGCGAGAAATGATAACTCTATGTATGAGCTAGAGCAGTCTTGTAACCTTGAAAAATTGAGCAAAAGACTCAATTTTTTGCAGTAAAATCACCGAAGTTTTGAGAATATCTGAAAAAACTTAAACTCCACAACATGTAGCATTGTGAAAACACAGATAATATCAAAACTAGACAATCAGGTACAAACTTTGAAAATTTCAAAGGAATCGGCAAACTTTGAGAATATGAAAGGGTTACCGACACACTTTCGGTCCCAAAATTAGTACTACAAACTCCTGAAAAAAGCCGTAACTTGCTCCAATTTTAACCTATCTAAAACAAATTACATGGGCATCATCTGGGAAAAAATGCTGATCTTTCTATAAAAAATTTGTCCAAATCGGTTCAAATTGAGAAGAGTTACAGCTCGCGACAAACAGACAAACATACATAAGCTTTCAAGTGTTATTATTAAAGATGATAACCTTAAAACTTTTTTTGATTTTTCAAAACCTTCAACTGCAGTTAACTGTGGAAAAGATTCCAAAATCCATCGAGAAATCCAATCCATCGAGAAATCCAAAAACACTCAGCATAAATAAAATTAAAATAAAGGTAGCTGTCAGATAGGCAAATTCGTTTCAAGCCTAATCCGCCAGATTTGCATCGAAAAGAGAATGGATTAAAGATTAACCGGAAAAGTGGGCGTGGTCAAGTCTATTTCAATTTCCGATTTCGGTCGACTGAAGAATTGAAGAATCCAAGGAGTTTCTGAGGCTAAACAAAAAAGAAAAAATGAGTGATGGGACTAAAAAAATAGGAAAAAAAGGAAGGGAAAGATGACAAATTGAAGGGGAAAAGCATAAGAAAAAAGGACATCTTTTAGTGCTTTTCTTATGAATTTTTGATGGATAAGTGGTGGATTGTCAGAGAAAAAAGTTTATGAGTTTTTTTAGATAGTCCATCAGGAAAGAAGCAAAAGAAGTGGAAAGAGATGTTGTTTTGCTTTTATCAAAAATCAGAGCTGGCTCCAGAGTGAGCAGAATGGCACGGAATTTCGAGTGGTCAGAAATGAGTGGGAGAGATTTATCAGTGTATTGATAACAGAAAGAGACGCAGAGAAAAAGTGGGAGAGACGGAGAGATAGTAATCGAAAAATGTTGAAGTGGAAGATTTTGGGAGGAAGAAAGGAGAGAGAGAGAGCTCGAACACCTGTCTATTTCATAGGTGTCTCTATTGATACACTTTTACATACATGATTAGGATATGCAATACGGAGAGAGAGAGAGAGAGAAAAGGTTAATAAGATACATATAGGTACTAATGGGTTTACATGGAGAAGCAGAGAGAGCAGGTGGTGGTCAAGGATAGGGAAAAAAATGAAAATCTATGGGAGGAGAGAGAGAGAGAAGGGATGTTGTTCAAAACAACAAAAACGAAAAAAACAAGGTTGATCGTGTAAAGATCGAGTATTGGACATAACAAAAACAATCGGGGTTTCATGATTGCTAAAATATTTCTTCGCTATTTTCATCATCAATTATTGAAAAGTGACGAGTTTTTTGAGTTTCCGGGGTGGTTTATGCTGTAAAATTGGCATAAGGTTCACTAACGAAAAAGTTTTGAGCACCTTTCGCAGATGATTCTGTGAGCAAGAAAAGATTGAGTTGTGAGCTGAATAGGATTTCAGCAAGGGTTTCCAAATTGACTAAGCCACAATAAATTTTATCCGAGAAATGGAATGTTTATTTAGTAAAAGTCTATAATCTTGACCCCGTGTCCTGATGATAATAATTTCTAGATTTCCAGACATTCTACGGGCCGGACCGGGCCAGGGCCGAGATAAGAAATTCTGTCGACCCGGTCCGGGTTTGTGGAATCAAAAATTTTGGGTGCGACTTTTTTAAGCAAAAAATCGATTTTTTGTGGTTTTTCCTGAAAAAAAAATTGAAATTAGCATAACAGCAAAATTAAAAATAACGAACAGCTAACCACTATACCAAACTTCCAAATGGAACACATATTTTTCGATAATTGAATTTTTTGCGTTGTTTTTACAGCGAAAAATTCCAACATTTTCCAAATTTGAGAAAAACTTTCAAAAAAGTTTCCCTATATTTTCATACCCGGGCTGGCGAAATTTTCCTCTGGCCCGGCCCGGAATTTGCCTAGTCTGTAGGTTTCCAATTTGGAACCTCTTCTCTATGAAAGGTTTTGTAATTTTGTTGTTTTCCAAAATTTGTTAATTTCAACTTCTGAAAATATTTCCGAATTTCAATTTCAGATCTGTTGGAGGCACGATATCATATTCGACCGTATTGACAGCGGTACCTCAGAACCCTCCAAACCGAATTTCGAAGCCTCCTCGACTACCGTATCCAATGTTTATAATATTGCCAAAAGATCGAGTCGCAAATTAGAAAAGAAGACGTGAGATGTCATCTAGAAAAGGTCATAAAAGGAAGCGATGTCTGTTTGAGGGACAAGGGGTCGGATAATAAATAGTTTATAGGCGATGTCATTGGACTTTAAAAGGGGTGGGGGCGAGTAAGAAAAGGAAACCATCTGTCAATACGAACAGGCGGAAAAACGAAACATTTGAGAAGAGGGAGAGAGACAT
Organism: Caenorhabditis zanzibari; assembly: GCA_963966625.1. Classification (NCBI taxonomy): domain Eukaryota; kingdom Metazoa; phylum Nematoda; class Chromadorea; order Rhabditida; family Rhabditidae; genus Caenorhabditis; species Caenorhabditis zanzibari. Next base: position 9,429,060 of record OZ016470.1, on the reverse strand, counting down.
AATTATCGTCTTATTTGCGCAATATTTTCAAAAGAGTTGTTGGGGACGGATTAGGAGGTAAGAGTTCGAAATATTTAAGTGGTGTCTGATTGAATGTTCTGAATGTGTAAATAGTACTTTCGAGAACGAGTGAGGGAGTTGTGTGGGGGTTTCAGATGCAGAGAGTACTGTAGTCTACAATTCTCAATGGAAAACTGAAATTTTTTGTAGCTCCACTTTATGGAACCGATGAAAGTTTTGATGAAACTGAAATACTCAACACCTAGTTTCCAGAAAGAATGGTATCAGATCGAAAGTTAAAATCAGAAATCGAAAAACTAAATTTCTACGATTGAGCTAGCCTGGTTGCCCAATCAAACCAATATACCTAATTTTGGCAAAACAAATTTTTAAAAAAATCCGGGGAAACCTAAAAATAAGAACATTTCTCACCTATTTATTGACCAAAAAGGGAACGGTCGTCGTTGTCGAAAAAGCAAACAAACGGTCCTTTTCTTTTTAAGGAATACATTCAAAAGAAGGAGCTCTTTTCTTATTATTTCTTTACAATTCTCGTATTTCTTCTCGTTTTCCGAAATTTCGAAACAACACCGGGAAGAGCTCACACTCTCAAAATGAAATTCAAATGAGTTTTTGTTTTTTTTTTTTTGAGAAGGAAAGCGATGTACTACAATTCACTGCCAAAAGTTCGGTTGAAACGAAACGAAAAGGCAAATTGCATTTCGGAAGACAAGCTACAATACCGCCCCCAAATCGAACGCAATGAGATTAGACTCACTGACTAACTTCTTCTCCTTCTTCTTTTCCCTCCGTTTCCTAAAAATTGGAAAAGGATAAAGATTCCATTATTTCCCAACGACTACATCCATAATTGATAGCTCCAACAATACGAAGTTCTGGGATTCGAACAAAAAACGTGTGGCCCAGGGCAGTTCTATTCGAGCTAGACAGATTTTGAGAGAAATTCGTTATTGACACAAAATTCTTATCTCTAGAAGGTTTTTCGCTTCTTCCTAGTCAAAAAAGGAGACAATATTGTTAATGGAATCTCTGAAAACCACCTAGAAGGGAATAAAAAGTCAAAGGAGAAAGCTAAGAAGAAGGCGAAAAAACGAAAGTAAGAGTGCAAATAAAGCTTTTTTATGTGATAGTAAAACGTATACACAACACGCTTCACACCCATTTACACATGTCAGTTTCGTTCTTTTTTCCACTTTGAATATGTTAGAAAAAACATTTTCTCTAGAATGGACAACATTGTCTTCTGGCCAAGGGGGAGAAAAATAAAAAAGCAATGGAGGAGCCGGGTCGAGAGTAATCTTGGTTCGAAAGAAAGTGAAAAGATTGTCACAACAGATACCCGGCCGTCGTGAAACAAAACAATTGTTGCTATTGAAGAAAACGAGAAAGAAGGGAAGATACTCTGCCTTCGGCGATCAAAAAAGCCTGATCTCGGGCGGGCTCGAACCACCGACCTTCTGTGTGTTAGACAGATGTGATAACCACTACACCACGAGACCGACGGTGGGGAGAGGGGTGATGGACGTACAAGTTGTGATGGAATTGGGCGACAACTGTGTCAAGGAACTTCGAACCTGAATAGAAAAAAGCTAATAAAGTGAGGAAGGAGAAGAAGTCGAGTGGACACTGCCTAAACGGCTCCTCAATAATGGAGCAAAAGAAGTGGTCAGTGAAGAGAAAGAAGAAGAGAAAAAGGACAGAAGGTTTTGCTCTCCGTGCGTAAACTTTGCGGGCGGTCCTTCGTCAAAAGAAGCCAAATTAGTGGTCGGAGGAAGGAGAGAATGCATTCCGGTTACTGGAATGCACTTTTCTGTTTGTGTACTTTATTCCAAACTCTAACTTTTTTATTCTCAAAAAAAGAGAGAAAAACCGATTACTGTAGCTTTCTGATTCCAAGTCAATCACTCATTTCTTCTCGAAAAGAGTCACCCAAAAAGAAAAACGCATCGAATTCTCGAAATGAGTGAAAATTGGGTAGGAAAAGTCAGGAAATGCATAAAAATGGAAAGAAGCAGGAGAAGAAGACGTAAATTCTCAAGAGATTCAAGTAAGAAAAAGATAACAGAAAATGGGAAGGAAAGAATATGCTCCGGATGAATATGTGTCAAATATAGGATGAGTGTATTTGACATTCCGTTTGACGTGTTAATTCGATTGGAAAAGATGCTCGGATAGAGACAATGGAAGAGAAAGAGACGAAGAAAAATGAGCTGTATAGTTGAGAAGGTGTAGGGTACAGATATTGAAAGTTAAGTTTTTACAGGGTTAAAAAACTATCGAGGGTCATAAGAAAACTGAAAAAAAATTGATGATGATTTCTAAACCCAAACTTTCGAGACAAATTTAGTACTATACGCAAATCTGGAAACTGTAAATGATAATATAAAAGTTGCAAGGTTTCCAATTTGTCGGTACAATTCAACTTCTAGAAGCCAAACCAGAAGTCTTGAGCCAAAAATCTTGACTCTTTTCTCTCTCATCATCTGCATCTTTACACACCGGAAATTAAAACAAATTTTATTGTTTTTTGATAGAATCTTCTTCTCCTCCTCTATTGTCTTCTCACTGCGGAAATTGTATCGGAAACGAAGAGAAAAATAATGCATGAATTCTTGAATAATAGCTGTACTACACAGACCTTTCTTCTATGGTTTTTTACGAATTCTGAAATGATGAGAAATGCGGAAAAAGGCGATGGGAATGACGAGAGTGGAACGGAAATAAACGAACACATTTTGCTATACATATGATTGGATTTTGGATGGAAAGAAGAGAGGGGAAATGTGATACAATTTAACTCTCTTTTTATGGAATCAGAACCATTTCTTCTTTTTTGCCAGATGACCATCCAACAGGCGGAACATCACCAGAGAGTGATAAAATCATCGGATCGTTAATATTATTTGCCTTTTTTCCTTTTTGCCTCAAGCCGACTGAATGCGACGAGTGAGCCATGACTAATTTGTTCATTTAGAACAAGAAAAGGAGAGGAAAAGGTGTGTTCCTCTCAGTGGTGATTTCTAATAACCATGGGATGGGTAATGATTTGGGATTCAAGATTCTACATTGAAAAAATTACAGTTTTTGACTTTCACTGTTCAAAAAATGAGAGCTTCGTTTGGAATGTGTTAAGTTGGGAGAGAAAAGTATCTGGGATCGAGAAAGCTGGATTCAAATCGCTTGAACGAAAACAAGCACAAACATCTAAAACTGTTTAGAAAAAACTTCAAATCGTCTGAAACATTGAATCGAATCTCAAACTAACAAAACCGTTGTTTTAGAAAGTTCGTGAAGCTTTTTTTCACAGAAGACATTCCACATATTCAGAGTCTACAAGGTCGTTGACAACCTGTAATTTCAGTGGAGCATATAACACTTGATAAAGAAAGAATACAGTAATGTTCATCTATAAAAAAGTATAAAAATTTTCACTCAATTTGACAACTCTTGGTTTGTACATGTGTTTAAAATTTTTGAGCCGTTTTGAACATATTCCAGATTTTAACAATGAAAAAAGTTGAAACTGTTTCAAAGCTTCCGAACTCTGGTTCTGAATTACCTCAAACTTTCTTTCCTGTGTTAGTTTTGGCTGTACTCTGAACTTTTCTGTTTAGATTTTCTATTTCTCCATAGTCTTAATACCAGCTTTTTCCCAAAAAAAGAAATTCTTTACTCATTTTTTCAACTTCTGTTTATTAAAAGTTCGCACAACTTGGCACTAATCGAATGATTTATTATCACTCTTCGTTCTAATTGAAAGTGCATTTTTCCGATCTAAAAATCAAAATTTATCATCAACTTTTTCGCTCAATCATTATCACCTTTCTCCTTTCACATACTTAACTTTTTCACTCGGTCACTTCATCAACTGATAACCAATGAAAAAGTTGGAAATCGCCATAATTTTTGAATATTCCTACTCCTTTTTGAATTTCAAGTCAATTCGGACACTCCAAATTAAAACAACACATGATTCGGTTTTTTTGGAGTTGAACTACATTTGCACTCTCATTTGAGGCGACACAGATCGTCATCATCATCGGTTTTTTGTTTGCTTTTTGTTTCGTGTCTTTTCAATGTGTTTCGATTTGTCCCATTTGACCAGAAAGTATTGGATATTTTTTCAGAGAATTAAAGATGGAGAATCTAAACCAAAAGTAGTAAAGTTCTTAATTCAATCAGGTTAAAGTGCTTTGGGTTTTCACAAAAATGAATCCTTTTAGGACAAATTGAAATTATCGGTTCCCATTTGAAAAGTTCCGGGTTTTTTGGCTCCTACTTTGATTAGGAATCTTGAAAAATGACTCTCAAAATTGTCTTATCAAAGAGTATATTGTCTACAATTTTGTAATTTAGGATGAACTTTTGCAACTCTTTTACAGTTAGAATTCCGATGTAATCAAATCCCTAACGTCTCTAGAAGTAGTATACTTTCTGATCTGAAAATTTGTCCAAAAAAAAATAGATATAAACTGTCAACGGAGCTAACAAGGGTCTGTTCGGGTAGCTAATTTCTCATATTTTCAATTCAAAATTGGTTTCAGGTTTGAACAAATTTTCGGAATTTTTTCTTAACTGACACTCCCATTATCTCAAAATTCTGAATCGTTCCATATATACAAATTAGTATTTCTAGAATAGTTCGCTCCCTGTTTAACTTGAATCCTCAAATATCCAAAACTCCTTCTTACAAAAGCTGAAAAATCTTTTTCAAAACCTTCACATTTTTACTTTGTATTGTTTTGTGTTTGTTTCTTTTTCCCATCCATTTTCGTATCTTTTTTTCGGAATTTTCCCATCGACAATTGGATTATGGAAATATGAATGTGGGTGGTAATGGACCACTTTTCAAAGTGATATTTTTCTATTTTTTCACTTTCAGTTTACTTTCCGGAAAACGAGTTTTTGTCTGTTTGCCTATATTGAACGAAGTTTTTTGAACTTTTAATTAAGTTTTTACTCGGTAAAAAATTCCCAATTCTTCTCCCGTTTTTCTTCTTTTCAACGTCTCCTCATCTCTCATCTCATCCTCCAAAAATTCAATTAGGTCCTCTTCTTTTTCCCTTTTCTCCTATATTTCAGCCCCGTCCACTCCAGTTTTACTCTTGATCGCTCAATTTTCAGATTTGAGTTCCCTCTAAATATGTCTAGAATTCTCAAAATACAAATTCATTGAATCAAAATCTCGAATCCTAGACAAGAATCAGAAAACACTTCCTTTGACTCTCTTACTTAAAAATATCCGTTTTCCTAATTCGAATTTCTCCACTTTCGTCATCGACTCTTTTTCTCATAGAGACACTGACATGTATCCATTTCATTTTAGTTTTTTTTTCGTAGACTTGTATTCAAATTTCTTTCGTCTGATGGAAAATATAAAAGTTCCTGTTGGTTTCTAGGGACTAGAAGAAGTGCTTCTTCAAAGTGACGTATTATTTTTTGAATCGAAAGTTGAACGTTATCGAGTTCATTAATTTAAATTCCGATAAGAAAACTTCAAAATTGAGATTTTTTATTTGAAATGTTCCAAGATTCAAGCAATACTAACTTTCTTTTTTTTTCAAAATCAAATTTGCATAATCGCCAAAATATTCATGGCCATAAGTGGTGATCGCACCTCAACCTCAAAAATCATTTCAAAATTGACAATTTTGGAGTCAATAACAATGTTATTGCCGATGATTCCAGAATCCAGAATTCATATTATGATCCATATGTCATTTTGTAGACTCCAAATTCCACCTCAAAAACCGATACCACTTGAATTTTCAGAAGGGATGTTTATATGATCTGACCACCCATCAAGTCCCTTCCGTTTTCTTTTGTCCCCTCCATCTTTTTTTGCATGATTTCCGTGTTCGTTCCCCCCCCCCCCCCCCCCCCCTCTTCTCCATTCCTTCCATATATTTGCCGTTTCCTCTTTGACTTTTTTTCGTTTCTCTTCTATGTTCCGCCGTTTTCCGTCCATTCACACTCACTTTTTGCTCTCTCTCTCTTTTTCTTTCATATGGCTTTCCTTTAATGAAGAGGAGGAAGCAGAGAGAAAGAGAGCTCAGTGTTTATTTGGTTTGTCTTTTCCTCAATTATTTCTTATGATGCCGTTTTAGTTTTGGGATTTGGTTTTGGAAGTTGGAGTCATAATTCTTTTCGGAGTTGCAAGAGCCAGGTGGGTAATAGTAAAAATAAACCTTCTGAAGTTAACTTTCGAAGTTTTTGAGATGCTCCACCTCTTTTTCTTCTAGCCATTTCATTTTTCCATGTCTTCCTCTTCTTAGGGTTTCAGACTGAAACTTCTATAATTAGAGCCATAAAGACAACTCCCAGGTGTACCGTATTGCGTCACTTGATTCAAAAATAGGAATCCCTGAGCAACAAAAAGTACACTATACTTTTGAAAAGGACACAAATTATAGGCTTTATCATTCAGCACTTGCGTCAGAAACATCTCAACTTTCTCAGGGATTACTTTTCCTGTTGAAGAATTTATAGATTTGTGACTTCATATTGTAAATGTAGAAGGTGTGTTTCTTTTGGAAATTTGTTAAACCATTTTCTGTCATTTACAATTTTAAGATTCCTATAGGAGAAAAATGCGGATTTCTTGAATTTTCAAACGCTTCTAACTCGAATTGTATCGGAGATTTTCGCTTGAAATTTTGAGAGCGAGCTTTTCATCTCTTTCTAAACATAATGATACCAAGAAATTCTGGAAAAAACCCCGTTTGAAAAAATCTTTGGGCCTACCTATAGTAAAAACATCAGGACTCGAATTCTGATTCTCAAACCCCAATTTCACTTCAGATTTTTCATATTTTTATTTCAGATTCAGAAACATGTAAGTGACTTCATGTAGTGAATGTAGAAGACGTGGTCCTTTCTAAAACGAAAAAGTTTAAAATTATATTTCAGGAAGTTTTATTAGTTCGAAAGAGCTGGAACATCTTCCATTTTCAGTTTTCGAATTGCTATAGTGAAATTTAATAATGATCGGGTCTACTGAATTCCAAATCTCCATGTGACCTTTGATCCAGCCACCCTAGTAGAGTTTATGTAAAACACTTCGCCAATCTCATTAGACTTTGCTCCAGAATCCGCCTCTTCGTTATCTAGTAATTTCTGATGTCTTCGCTTCTTCTTTCTTCTTACTTCGTTCCCTCTCCATCGTTTTTTTTCTTTTTGATTAAACATCTATTTTGGCGTCATTTCCTGCTTTTCAAGATACTCTTGGGGAATGTGTTGATGATGTCAGTAGACGATTCAGTTATTCAGAAGGATAACAATAATTTGTTAATTTCATATATCAACGATGAACCTCTGAAGCTCTCGAATTTCAACCTTTTTCTTGACGTCACACCATTTTGTTTCCGAATCTTCAAACTTCCAACCAAGCACAGCCTTCTCCGCAGAAACGCCCCCCAATTTTCGTTCGATTCGACGCTTAAAAATTTATGATCCGCCCGCTTCTCCCCGCATTTTCTGTCAGTATTCTTCCGAATTTGCTGACTTCTCTAGGTGACAAGTTTTGAAGTTTGTAGATTCGAGTCCATGAAACAGTTTTCGAATTTGAGCACACTCATTTTTCACAAAGCTCATCTCCTCCAGACTTTTCCACGAAACAAAGAAGATTTTTCATCTCGAGGGCATAGCTGTGTCACAGCTGTGCTTATACGGGAGAGTTCATTTCTTCGTCTCTTCACTTTTTCCACTTTTTCCATATACATTTACGGGAGTGTGTCACCCTTTCTCCGATCGTTTACCACTTTCATTTGTCTTTTCTTCTTCATCGAACTCTAAATGTATTCATTGAGTTTAGGTAATAGTGCAAATCTTGTTAGAAACAGAATCGAAAAGGGAATGCGGGTCAACGTGGCAAGAGTTTGGGAAGATTCGGACTATCAGAAAGTCAGAAATCTATGTGAAGAGAATGATGGATGGGTTGAGGTGGGTTCTCAATCAGGGCTGAGTGGCAAGAAATTTTGGTAACTTATTCAAATGTGAATAATTTTTTTCAGGGACATTGCGTAAAAACAGGGTCAACATAAAACAGGTTCCTTAGTATGTAAAAATTGCCCAAATCGGCAACACAAGGCATAACTTTGTTACCTTTCGATGAAATTTGACGGTTGCTTAACCTATCAATAGCTTTTTGATGAAGAACATTTTCTATGTCGACCGTATTTTTACCCGATGTCCCTGAAAAAAGTTATTCAGATTTGAATAAATTGCCGAAATTCGTTGCCGTCCAGCTTTTTTCTCAATATATACTCCAAATGAGAGAGCTTCCATTTCAGGTCTACAAAAAGAAAGATATCACGGTATGCACTCAAAATATCGAGAACAGCAGTTATCAAATGATCAAAGCGATTGCTTTCTTCCCAGATGTTTCAGCTAGTGTTGCTTATGATGTTCTTCATGATTCGGGTAATTTGGACATGGCGATTTATTATTTCAACTTTGTCTGTTTCAGCGTACCGAGCAAAATGGGACAAGTATATGATCAAACAGGAGAACATTGGGATCATCAACCCCAACAATGATGTGTGCTACTATTCATGTATAAGTTCCGAAATTCCAATGTTTTAATGCAATAAGTTTTCAGTGAACTCAGTTTCTCCGATTCGTCCACGAGACTTTGTGATGCAAAGAAGCTGGCTGGAAACTGACAAAGATCGTCTCATTTGTTCTCACTCTGTTTGCCACGAAGACTATCCACCAGCAAAAGGATGTATTAGGGCTACAGTACTCCTCTCTGGATATCTCATAAAGGAGAAAGATGAAGGATGTGAAGTCATTTATATCAGTCACTCTGATCCAAAAGGAAAGTTGCCAACGTGGCTTGTCAACCGGGTAACCAAGGTTGTTGCTCCAAAAGTGATCAAAAAGTTGCACAAGGCTTGCTTGGGTTATCCAGAGTGGAAAGAGAAGCATCATCCAACATGGAAACCATGGAGTATTCCAGAGCAACAGGTTTCAACTAGAAATCGAATTTATAACATCTTTTGAATTTCAGATGGATCTTGCTCGTGTCGATCTTCAAAAATGTCAACCAAAAGACTACGATCAAGAAATAATTGATGAATCAAATCTTTCTGCGATGAGCATCAGCACCAAAGATGATGAAGATGAGGACTCCCTCAAGAACTGATTCAATTACAACTTTATCGTATTAACCCCTTTTTTCCAAATACTCCCTACAAATCGTTAGTCTCTGGATTAGCTCTCGCACTCTGTTCCCCTGTGATGTCAAATTGAAATTGATTTGAACGTTTTCTGATTGAATCTGGACATATTTATATGAAATTCGTTGTTGGAATGAAATTAATAAATTAATGTGAAATCTTATTGAATTAAAACTTTGGCAAATTGACACTGATGTGAGATCAGATAGTTGACATTTTCACAAAGACATTAAAACCTGTGAGAGTTGGATAACTCAAGCATTAGGGATTGGGGAAAGATATGATTTTTGGGAATACTATACTCTTCCGGTGGGGAACACGAACGTCAGGTAATCTGTCCAAACGAGTCCTTGAGCGCGGTAGTGCTGAAAATTAGCTACATTTTTTGCGGAAAGAAAATTGATTTTTCAATACTCAATACTGACAAGCTTTTCTCGAAATGAACACATTTTTTGAACTCGAACGGATTGAAATTAGTCTTATTAGAATCACTGTCAAAAGTTGCCTGAATTCGTCACAAAATATGTTTCAAATTTCTTCTCCAACAGATTTTGTGATCCGTTTTGAAAATTCATAATTTTTTTAGTGCTGGAAAAATAGACGGACCCTTCTAATACAGATTTTACCGGCAAAAAAATTTCTACAAGTTTGAAATCAGGGAAATTCAATATTTTCAGGAAAGTAGAAAACAATTGTTCGTCTTCTGATTAATTCTTCTAGTCTATTGATGCTATTAACCTGGAAGAAGATTTCCCATCCACACAGCAGCACAATCCAGAATATCGATCCAATGATACTTCCAATCACATATTTTCGAATTTGTCGTCGATGATTGTTTATTGGTTTGCAAAAGGCGTCGGAGAAAAACCAGAACGAGTTAACAATCCATACGAGTGGCAAGAAACATGCTCCAATTAGAAAATATCTGAAAATCTAGGTGAAAAGATTTGAATTCAGATTATAAATGACTTACTTTTTACATAAATCTACTTTTTTGACGTCGGTGAGCTTTGAAATGTCCATTGTTAGTGGTGAATTGTGAATAAAACCTGGTGAATTTGTGAATAAAATTGCTGTCGTAAAATGATGCGCCGCGTACGCAGCCTTAAAGGCGGAGTGTTTGCGGACGACAATTTTGCAAAAATTGGAGTTTTCACTAATTCAGCTCCTAATTTTCTTGTTTTTCCCTTGTTTTTGATGTTTTCTCTTTCAATTTCTTCTTGAACCACTTATTGATGCTTTTACAACGTTTTCTCAAAAGTTTCAGGCTGAGGAGAAGCATACAACTTCAAAACCTCGGTTCAACATGTCGGTCTTACAAAAAATCGCGGATATTGAGGCCGAGGTAAGAATCTAGAAGATTTCTATTACAAAAAAATTGAAAATGTTGTTTTCAGATGGCCAGAACCCAAAAGAACAAAGCCACCAACGCTCACTTGGGTATTCTGAAGGTAAGCCAAGGATCCAAGTCTTTTTGGGAGAAGGGATCACGTTGAAGCTGAATTCTGCATTCTTAATTCCGAATCTGGAAGCTCTGATCAAAGTTTATTGAACAAAATCTCGAAAAAAATGATGAGAACTGTTTTTATTAAAATATCCTACACAAATGTAAATATCAAACACCTGGAAAACTCCTTTTAGAACATCGCAAAAAAAATGTAAAGTGAATTTGTAATCTCATTATCCTCTTTTTTTCAGGCAAAACTCGCCAAACTTCGTCGTGATCTCATCACTCCAAAAGGAGGAGGTGGTGGACCAGGAGAAGGTTTCGATGTCGCAAAAACTGGAGATGCTCGTATTGGATTCGTCGGTACGTTTTATTAAAAATCTAATAAAAGTCTTCATAAGAGGATTCCAAAATAGTCACAAAAAGAGTCTCAGAGGCACACGGGGAAAGAAAGTTGGTTTGAATTTCAAGTTCACAAATTAAAATAGCTATTCAATCTATGGCCATGTTCTACATTTCAACACCGGGTGAAGAAAATAGCTATCAGAAGCAATTTGTTTGAATTTTAAATAAATAGTAGACATTTGAAAGAATGAGTTGAGCAATTGAACTGTCAAAAAATACATATATCGAAGAAATCGGATGGAAGGTTTAGATATTTGTCATCGAAGATCGTCTTCATCCTCTTCTTCACTCATTTCTTGGCTCCGTTGATGATGCATTTGATTAGAACCGGACCCTGACTCAGGTGGAGAATCAGGGAACATTCCGGGTGGTGGTGGTGGTAGTGACTGAAAAAAAGTAGATGAGTGCCTGTCAACAACACAAAACATGAATGAATTCTTCAAAATGGAAATGTTAACTTCATCATGCGACTCGGAAAGTTAGGTACAAAAAATTCAAGCTGTTACCTTTATGGGTACCAAATCTAAGTCGGTTGTGTCCAAATCCACTACTATAGGGGGTTGGGGTGATAGTTCTTCTCGGAGACGTTCATACACGAAGTCATCGTCTTTCTCAGCGATATCCGCATCTTTTGCATCATCTGGTATGGGTTCGTTCTCTTCTGAATATTTAATGATAAAGAAAACAAACTCGAGCACGGTTAGAAGCTTATATAGAAAAGGGTAGAAGTTGTGTGTCAAATCTTAAAGTAATTTTCACCTTCGGAATCTGAATCATTGTTATGATTAAGATGGTTCTGGATATGAATTTGGATCGGAGATGATGGTGGAGTTTCAGTTCGTTTTTTGATGATATCCACATGGTTTTCTGAACCAGGAAGAGTTCTTCCTTGTGATTCAGCTTCTTTCTCCAGCTCAGCCTTCGCCATTGCCTTTTTCCAATCCAACTCTTCTCTTGTGACATCTTCATCGTCACTCATCTTGTAGTAGACGTCGACTTCTCCTTCTTCACTTGAAGACCACCGATCTTCTTCATCAACTGAACCTTTGATACTACTGATGGGAACTGGTACATCCATTGGTTCAGCCAGAGGATCATCGGTTCTGTAATTTTTTAAATTAACGAAACAATTATATTCAAATTATTACCGAAGGGGTTTCAGTTCATGCAAGTCCAGTTGTCCTTCCACTTCGTCTATCCGACTTCCTCTTCTTGATCTAGGACGGGCAAATGCTGGACTATCGCCACTCCTCAGGCCATCATCAGGATGGTTTTGTTTCCCAGAGTGATTTTGCATCGTCAAGGGTAAATCGGGCGTATCCGATTGAAGAAGTACAACTGGTGGAACATATTTTCCGCCAATTTCGTCCCAAGGATCTTCATTGGGAGACTTTGGTACATCCTCTGTTGGACTGTTTGAAGATGCTCTACTCTTGTGAAACTGATCCTCAACATAATCCGAAAAATCTTTGGATGGTGGAAATATGGTCTCTGAACTCGTTGTTGCTTGTGAAGATAACATTGGTGATACTGGCTTACTTGGCTCTTTCTCGTCTGTCCTTTTGGTGAGGATCTGGAAATAGGAGTTGTGATATCTGTAGTTGGGAACCTGCGAATCTTACCGGAGACTCTTCTTTGACCTTGAATTCATCAGTTGGTTTTGGTGTTGTCGTTGAAGCAGCTGGTGGATTCTGATATGAGTCCACGAAACTGGTAGGGTACGTTGGCTCTCTGGGAAGTTGGGAAGCATCACATTTGAACCAATTCCTCATTTGTCTCTGGGATAGAGACTGTGAATTGTCCTGCAAAGATAAATTATTTCTCATTAGAATTTCAATATTTCTCACATCTGGAACTTCGTCGATTGCTTCATATGTCGTCAATGGAGTTCTTTCTTCTGTATGAATATGACCATTCCTTGAGGGTTTCCTTTGCTTGATCTCACAGGTACCGTAGTTTTTGGCTTCTACTGTCACCAGACTATGCTCGGCTAACTTAGCTTCCTTCTTCGCTTTTCTTTTTCGCAGCATCCATCTTATACACTGATAGATTCCGATACAGTAGGTGATTATGAAGAATCCGGCTACACATGCGACAATCATAATAAGTTTACTATTGTCTTTCTGATTGTCTCGACGCTGTTCTGGAGTACTGTAGCTCAGTGAGCCGAACGCGCCAGAGTTTCTTTTCAGTTTCGACTGTCGAACACTGTCGATTTTGATTCCACCAAGAACTCGTGACAATGGACCGACTTGACTGGCGATAATGTATTTGATCTGGAAAATGTTATTCCTTCGAGTCAAATACTACGTTAAAATGTACCTTGACTGGATCAATAATCGTATCCTCGTTTATAACTCCGTTATTTCTATCATTCTTCGTGAGAATGAAGAGAATTCTTGTAAGATTCCCTCGTAAATGATCCATTCTCAGAATGACGACATTCTCCTGAAATATTGGGTTATCTGACAAAACACTTTGAAAAGTCAGGGTTTCTAGTAGGAGTGAAGCAGTTGATAATTCAGAAGTTTTGGTGAAACCCTCAGCATTTTTCATTCAAATAAGCACCTTTGTAAAAAGTGGTTCCGATTCGTCACGTTCGGCATACACAACCGATTTGTCTAGATCTAATTCTTCGGCCTCTTGATCGCTCAAGTTTTGGAGCATTTCCTTTAAAAATTGGTGTTGACAATTTTAATGCGAAACATAGTATAATCAGAAAGAAAAATCATAACCGAGGAGTTTGGAAAGTGCATTCCATTTCGAATGGGGGTGAATACGACGACGAATACGTGACGTGAGGGTTAGATATAGAAAGTACATATTATGTAATATGTATCATGATGATCGTGCATCTTTCAGCCAATTGTAGCAGTTCTTATTCTCCGAAAAAGCTGAGCTCACAACAGTCTACTAAAGATTCGGTTTGGGTGAACCTTTTCAAAATCGGTTTATAGCTACATTCGGATAGACGGAAAGAAAAGAAAACGTGCAATACCTGACTCACATGACTCATCCTCAGCGAAACACCCGGACATTCATTGGTATTATGCTGACAGTAATGAGATACTATCGTCGAGATTCGTCTCTTGAAGTACTCCTGAAATTAAGCATTCAGTGCTAGCATGTTTAGTTTCAATTTCAACCTCATAACTGTCTCCTGTATACAGTTTTGCTTCGGTGTTCACTTGTCGCATTCTCATATCTACGACTGGAAGATCATCGGTCTGAAAATTAGCTGTTTTATTGTTCCCGTCTTTTGTTTCGCATTTCCTTGTGACCCTCATCACTCTTCAAAAAAAAAAGAAACCCAATACACGATAGACTACTCAGGTTTCTCACCATCTGTTGCTCTCGTCGAAGGAGTTTTTCTTTTTTTAGTATTATACGGGAAAAATGGGTAACTGATCTAGGAAGGAAAACCTCTGGTGACTGATTTAGTTTACTCTGGTAACCAATGGTGGATTCAGGGAACGACTCGACGCTACCAAACTTGTTGGTATAGCAATTTATTCTGCTTCTAGGGTTCTATGACTGAAATAATCTGAGCCATTCCATTTTACGATTTCTCCATTTCAGTTTTTGTTTTTCTATGTGTTCAGTTTTTTCCTTTTTTCGCAAATCGTCAGTTTCCCTTCGTCGCGCCATTCGCTGTAGTCGTCGATGCGCTCCGTTTTCTTCGTCCTCGTTGCAAAGTTGTCATCGTCGTTTTTTGTGTGTATGTGTGTGCATGTGTGTGTGAATAGAAAGACTGCCTCACTCGTTTTTGGTCTTCTCTATCTTTTCACAGCTTCACATTGCACCACGCCTGTCGCGTTGAAGCTGACGCCTTCTATTTCTTCTACTTTTTTCAATGGCACCAGCCAACAAAAAGAGGAAGGGGTCTCCTTTTGAATTTTTTGTTTGGCCCTCCAAACTTTTCAATGATGAAGTGAGGAATGAAAATGGACGAACTATTGGAAAGAGCAAAGAACAGAGAGATTTTAGTTTTAGAGAGACACGAAACACTAAAAGCTGCCTTTCAGAAAGACTATGTTCTTGGAATAGCCTTTTGTGTTATGAACTCGTGATCTTTTCATGTTCTCCCGAAATATCTTCGTGAGCAGTCTCCTCTAAATAGAAACATTAGAGAGACGTTTCTTTTCTCACAATCAGGTATTAACAAATGTCAGTCTGATACGAGAGACAATTATATATGGGATATGATAACAGCCTTTGGCAAAGCTCAGAATATGATTTTCAAGATTCGATTTGACCAATGTGGCCAAGATAAAAACTTGATTAAAAATTGTGTCAGAATTCTCTGAAAGGTTTTGGAATGTTCCGACTTCTCAGCCGATAACAATCACTTGTCTTCAATTCCTCTTCCAAGTGATTTAATATCACTACAAAACATCGAATCTCTGGAGTAAAAAACATCACAATCCTAGACATGAGTTGGCTCATTTTTCTAGTAATCTGTGTCTCTCTGTACCTCGATCTTTCTCTCCAGTAGTTCTATTTTCTTTTTTGAAAACCCGAAGAAATGATAAGTTTTTGGGTGTCCCCGGAGACTAGTCTTCCCTCGAAATTCCGGGCTCTTTTCTTTTTGAAAAATAGAGGAAGGAAACGGGGTCTTCTTTTTACGTCGATGATACCTAAAGGTCCCCTAGACCACCCGACAGGGAAACAAAGAATAGGAACAATTGTTTTGTCTCCCTTCATCATCACCATTACTTGTTTTCTGCTCAACTATTTCCCCCGGGAGAAACGCAAAGAAACAAAGAGAAATACCTTGATGAACACACTGCAATCAGGAGCAGACGGATGTGCCAAAATGGGAGAGTGTGGCGATGAATATGGTTTCATACAGACACATTCGTATTCGGTTTGGTTGTTGCAGAGAATGGGACGAGGAGATAAGACAATTGATTCAGGAGTGGATAGAGGGTGTGGATCATATGGATACGTTGGTGGAATGATTCCATATGGTTCGGAGTCCAAATTTGGGTGGTATGGGTTGAGAGACCTCCTGAAAGTAGAATCAATATACTTCGTTTCTACAAAAGTTTCTAATTTTGATTACCGGCAAAGTCTATTTCTCATTTCAAATACCTCTAGTCTTACTGTACATCTATGCTACTATTCTCACCTAACTGAAATGGCTAATGTTGGATCCAACTGTGCCAGGAGCATGAATAAGGAGATCATCATTCTGATGTTGTCGAGGCGACGACCTCCGTCGGCATACTTTCCAAACCTTTTCCTGCGTAACATAATTGGAGTACAGTAGGAATAAAAAGAATCAGAAGGAATATCACGGTACCAGATGAGATGCCATGTGGACAGAAGAACAGAAAAACCTCCTTTCACACTGTTTTCAGTTTTGTTTTTTTTTTGTGTATTTAGGAGCAGCTCCTCGCCTTCACTGAGCTTCTGAGGGTGGGGGTGGCCGAGTATAAGTATAGAGAGAAAGAAGACAGGGAAAGAAGATAGAGAGACTCTGAGAAAACGGGCAAGCTTCTTTTTTTGCGGCGCAAAGCTACACGGACCCCCACTGGGGAGTAGGGATACATGGATTCACGATTCTCTAGAGAAAGACGCAGAGAGAAAAGGACATGGGCGGTTGACGGATCGAGAAGAAAGAGAGACTTTATTTCTCTGGAACTCTCTGAAATAAAAAGAAAAAAGACTCACGTCTTCTGCTTCGAAAAAAAAAGAAGACGAGAAGAAGGGCGACGGCAAAAAGTGTGTGAGCCGTTGAGGCCAACTCTACTCATTTTTGGGAAAGGATTCGTGCACGATGATGCTATGTTTAAGAGAAGGGAAAACAATCGTATGCATCTAAATACAAACCTAGTAATTTAGGCATCAAATTGACTAGATTATGACATGCAATTTTTATCCTTTTTTGAGAATTTTCCCGGATTTTAAAGTTTTTTGTAAACTAAATCCTTTATTCTTTCCCAAGAGATATATCAAATTACAGTAGGCCCATTTCTTAGCATGAAAAATAATTTTATTAGATTTGATTTCTTGAGAGAAAATTTTCTATCAATTTTCAATTTACAATATGATTGCAATTAAGAATGCGAAAAAATTCACTAATCTAATAAAACCGTAGATCTATTTTTTCCAAAAATTGAATAAACTTCTTATGCACGCGAAAATTTTAGGAAGGGTTACATGGAAACAAAAAGAGAAAAGAATGACACAATTATTGCTTGTCAGGGTAGAAGAAAAGAAGAATAGACATCTCCGAAAAGAAGGAAGAAAAGAGCAGCCATCTAATCCGGTCAAACAAGATGATAGATGAGAATATGGAAATGAAGAAATGAGAATATTTCAAATGTATGTGTTTTTGTGTCTAGAGATGCACTTTTATGTCGTATCGTACCTGTTCGGTTCCAAATGAGCATCACGTTTCTTCTGAAATTGGACGTCGTCACTTCTGTGTCATAGTTTTTATAAGTCTAGAATCGAGATGACATGAATAAGAAGCTTCCGCTTTTAATCTCCGATTTAGACTACCATGAGTGAAAACAACTGGTGATGAGGATCACAGAATTTTCTGTTCGGATATCTGTCAATTGAAAATTTTCATAAGTCGCCAGTCGAGACAAAACTCTTATTTTTTATTTTCCGGAGAGGAACTTTTTGAAAATCTCTAAAAATTTATGGGAGACGAACGAAAGGATTGTGCCGCAACCGCTTTTTACTTCAAACGCCGCCACTCATTCGTCAAAGAAAGATGATTGAGATGTTCGTAGAAATGGAGATTCTTCTCCGAAGAAGGAAATGACGAATTCGAACGAGAAAAAATAGCAAACGTTTCCGAAAAGAAGAGATTCGCTAGGCTCTCGCTACTCTTCCGCATGAGTTCACAATTAGCATAGTTCGAGATTATTCGGTGTTAATCAGAGAAAACTTTGAAACTTCCAATGATATGAATCATTTGTAAAACTCGGACTGACTCATGTAACCTCGAAACCAATATCATGCTATTATGAAAAAAGTGGGGAAAAAAACAGAAAGTTTGAACAATAATAAAAGCCGTGGGACGAGATAAAAACGGAAATGAGTCCTGAATAGGAAGGAGTTGTCATGCAAATTGACATCAAATTTCCGTTATTCTCTGCTTTTCTCTCAACTTTTAGGCATCTAAATCTGTTTATTTTTATCATCGCCTTCGTTTCCGGGAAAGCATATTGATGAACAAACCTGTCACCGTTTACTTTTTGAAGAGTAAATATGATAGGTGGGATTAGGGGCACGAAACCCAAAAGATATTACTCTAAAAAACGAATAAAATCCAGCACAACGGCGGATGGAAAAAAAAACAATTTGGCTTTATTTTATGGATTCTTACAACAAACGAGTTGAAGGGTCCTCCGTTTTTACGCGAAATTCCACACATAAAATTGATGACTTTATGACTGAAACAAAAAGAGAATAACAATAAATAGTGAAGCTTCAGGCCAAGGGCAAAATATTGAAAAAAAGAAGGATCTAGAATGAAAATTTGAGTTAATTTTTACAGGATTCCCATCCGTCGGAAAGTCAACACTTCTCTGTAATTTGGCTGGAGTTTTCTCGGAAGTTGCGGCCTATGAATTCACAACACTTACCACAGTACCAGGAGTCATTCGTTACAAGGTTGGACTTCGAATACATTTAGAAACTATTTATATTTTTTACAGGGAGCTAAGATCCAACTCCTCGATCTTCCTGGAATCATTGAAGGAGCTAAAGACGGAAAAGGTCGTGGAAAGCAAGTTATTGCTGGTAAGGCACTCGAAACTATTTTTTTTTCTATTTTAATTTTCAGTTGCCCGTACCTGCTCACTGATTCTGATGGTACTCGATGTTATGAAACCGTTGCAACACAAGAAACTTCTCGAATACGAGTTGGAAGGATTCGGAATCCGTCTCAACAAGCAACCACCAAATATTGGTTTCAAGAGAAAAGAGAAGGGTGGTATCAATCTGACAATGCTCGTTCCACAGACTGAACTCGATTTGGATCTTGTGAAGAGCATCTTAGCCGAATACCGTATCCACAATGCTGACGTCACTCTTCGTTATGATGCTACATCCGAAGATTTGATCGATGTCATCGAAGGAAATCGTGTCTACATTCCATGCATCTACGTTCTGAATAAGATCGATCAAATTTCGATCGAGGAGCTCGACATCATCTACCGTATCCCTCACACCGTTCCAATCTCCGCCCATCACAAATGGAACTTTGATGACTTGTTGGAGAAGGTTTGGGAATACCTCAACTTGATTCGCATGTGAGTTATCAAATTCATTTGACTGATTCCGAGCGATATTATTCCAGCTACACCAAGCCGAAGGGACAACTTCCCGATTACTCCCAACCGATTGTTCTGAATGCTGAACGAAAGAGCATAGAAGATTTGTGTATGAAGATTCACAAGTCCCTCCAGAAAGACTTCAAATGGTATGTAATCTCATAATTAAATTCTGACAACCTTTAACTTTTTCAGCGCTCTTGTCTGGGGAGCTTCTGCCAAGCACAATCCACAACGTGTCGGACGCGATCACATCCTTATTGACGAAGATGTTGTCCAAGTTATCAAAAAGTAGTTTTGCTCAAAATAAATCTGATTTTAAGTAAAAACTTCAATTTTCAGGGTTTAAACGCAATCACCTGCAACTTCCGGAGATTCTCTCATTATCTGTGTGTTTCGTTTTTTCTTCTTTGTTTTTTCGTCTATCTAATTGGTATTCATGTTTTCTCTATTATATTTTCTTGGTCATTGTTTTTCCCGATGTTCCATTCTCTGAACTAAACTTGATTTCTACCGTACCTTTCGAAGCTGCAACCGTAAATTGGAACGAATTAAAATTAAAATGAGTTTATTCGTTCTCCAACAAAATTCGACAAACAAATTTTCGAAATAGAAAAAAAGCTAATTCTATAACACATCTCACGACCCAACAAACGGACGTTCTTCTCCGCGGACAAGAAGATTCTCGGTTTCCAATACAACCTTCCTCTCGTCTTTCATCGCAACTCTCTCCCATTTGTTCTCGTTGCAGTGCTGAAATTAGAATTAGAATTCTCGAATTAGTCGTACAAACTCACCGAGCAATGTTTTACAGGCATCATTTCAAAACAAACTGTTCGTTTTTTGCATCCGGTGCACTTGAAGAATCGTTTATCAGCGGTGTGGCGGACCAATTTGTGCTCTTTTTTAATGCAATCAGATGAAGCGAATTGAGCGGTGTATTTGCACTGTACAAAGTGAAGTTATACTAAATTTAACGCACCGGAGCCTTACCTCTTTACATGTTACAACTTTAACATTCTTCACTTCCATACAAGTCGATGTGAATGTTTCCACTTTCTCTCGTTCTTCCATTCCGGTCAGATGACGTTGGAGCATGTCGTGCTCAGCCTGAAATTTATACAAGGGATTCGAGAATCTTAAAAGTCACAACATTCCTTTTCAGCTTCTTTGTGATGAGTACTTTTTCTAGCCAACAATGCTTTAATTTCTTCCATTTTTGAACTAACACTTTTCGGTCGCTTCGCTTCCGACTCTGTTGCTGTTTCAACAGCCTTACGCTTCACAGGTCCAGTTTTTCCTTCTTCGGCTTCTTTTCGTTTTGCTTTGAGAATTGCAATCGCACGAAGCTGAAAAATGAGGTCTCAATTTGAATAAGGATATCTCTAAAAACTTACTCTGGCAGCATGTTCTTGAGCATCTTTATGTCCAATTGGACCTTTTTTGTTTGCCAATGACATTGTCCAGAGTTTAGATCCTCCTGGAGATGATGAATTGGAAGATTGTAGATCCACCACTTTCGCTTTCTCTTTTTCAGTGTCTGCTTTGAGAAACTCTCCAAAACTGGAATGTTTCGATTTTTCTTCCTTCTGATTGCTCGCCAAAAAATTGATCATATCATCCATTCCTTCTGAGCTTTTCTCATCTTTCTTCTCTTTCAGCTTCAGAATTTGACGAGCGGCAAATGAATTTTTCTGGAATACTTGAATGATAAACTCTTCGAAAAATACTAGTAACTCACTCTCTCATTTAGTATATCATTGAATGAAGATTTTTCTTCCTCCTTGGTGATTTGCTTTAAAACAGTAGTTGGTGTTGTCAATGTGTTACTATCAGCTGGTCGCATTGTGTCTCGAAGCATTGGAGATCCACTGGAACTATCAAAACGTCAGAGTCAACTATCTGAATACACTTACTTAGAAAGTCCAGATGAAATTAATCCAGGTCTAATTGGAGTTTGAGATTTTGGAGTCGTCGTCTTTTTATTGAACGAGAGACCTCCGACGTTAGGTCCACATGTGAGAGCATTGAAGACGCCTGTAAAAACAATTTAGAATCTCCCAAAAATCGCATTCATCCCCATTTTTTCCTGATCTTCCTCTTCCTATTTACTCAATTGACACAAAAAGCTCTGCTGTGTGTCAAAGCAAATAAAATGAGCAGCAAGCGAAACGAGCAGAAATGGCCTTCGAGCACTGACTCATACACATCGACTGACCTCGTTTGGCGGATAGTTTTCTCGCCGCGCTCATCACGTGGAATACACAGAATTCGCTCAACGATGTGTTCACGAAATTGCTGCAACGCTGACCGTCTTGTTGTCGGATTCCCTGTAAAGCCTTTTTTGACTATTAGTTCTTGGAAACGAATTTTACTTTGCAAGTTCCGAAATGAGCTGATTGCCCGATCTCAATGATATTATTCGATTTCGATACTTTCAATGTTGCTGTCACAGTCTCTACAAAAACTCATTGATTTTATTTTAGTTCGAAATGATATTCCTACTGTTGGATCCGGATGCTGACGAATCATCGGCAATTTGCGCAGATATCAAGCCAATCACTGATCCGAGCTGAAAAAGAAAAATCTGAGTGAGATATTATGGTTAGTTTTGTACACACCTTAATTTCCCAATGCTCCTTGATAGCGTCTCCAAACATCAAAAGTTTCACTGGTTGGCTTTGGCAATCCTAAAACAAATCAATTTTCCTGGCATCCAAAAATTGTAAACTACCTTCAGATCATGAAGTTTCCAAATCAAAAAATCGTTTCCATTTGCACTTTTCTTCCTGAACCCTTTCTCCACAATCACACCCATTGTGCACCAAGCTTCTTTAAAATTAGATGTTGGTTTGAGATCAGAGAGTTTTTCCAGTTTCATTCCAGCTGTGAATGCTCCAAAACTAGTTGCACTAACTTTAGGATTACGAATCGAAATTTGAAATTTATCAAATCGTACGATTCCGACGGTTACTGTCTCTGTGGATGGTTTCGTTAGTCCCGTAAGCATTGATTTCTGAAATAAACTGTGTAATTCTTTTTTCTTTGATTTGTTCTTTACTCTATTAGTTTTCCATGCTTCCGTTGCTTTTGGTCCACTCGTGGAGCTGTTTTTCTTCAAGTGCCTTTCCAACTGTTCACCTTGCTCAGACAGCTCTCGCTTCTTCACATAGAGCTCCTCATCGTCACTATTCTCATTTTCATAGGTATTTTTCTTGGGTTCAGATTCCGAAGACTTTCCTAATTTTTTTCTTTCCAATTCTGCGAGAGCCTCCTCTCGCATATCAATAGTTCTAGGAAGACTGTTCTTGGTTGGCTCTATAGGTTTTAATTCTTCATCTTCCACTCCTTCTAGTTGGGTGAGTAGATCATCTAATGGATCCATTTGTTCTCTGAAATTTCTAAATTAAAGCAGAGCCCCGTAAACCAGAAAATCTTCGCAGGAACTGAAGAAAACTGAATTTTTGTCGATTCCCGCAAATTTCTGAAGTTTCCTACGCGCAAACGGTGTAAACACAACGACGAACTATTGCACACAATTTCGTGTTTGTTCTCCGAAAATCGACTGTTTTTCGTCTTTTTCTCTATCAATTCCGCTGTTTTCACTGCAATTTAATCCGTTCTCTCCTCGTTTGTCGTTGGTGATTCATAAAAATTACGCTTCTGCTAATAAAATGTATCTTTCCACTTATAGTCAAAGGGTGTCTGGATTATGGATTGATTTTCAAACATTTTAGTGAAAAGATGCCAAAACGAGCCGTTTCATTCGCGGATGATATCGAAACTCGAGTTTTCAAACGGGATAAAAAGGAAATCGAAAATGATGATCTTGATATTCCAATGGAAGAGGATGCGATCAAAGAGCGTCCAGTGAACGAAGAGGTAGTATTTTATAAATTGTTTGCTACTTTTTTACTTCAATATTTTCAGGGAGAGGAAGATAAGAAGAAATTTCACACCCTTGAATCCGATGAGGAAGAAGAAGAGGATCATAAACGTCTCGATACTAGAAAAGTGGAAGGCCAGGAGGACTGCGATATGGATTTCGATGGATCCATCAAAATCACTGCATTCAACATGAAAGAAGATGAAGAAGACGGTCATTTCGATGAAACGGGAAACTTTGTTTTCGATAAGAAAACGAAAGATGTTCAGGATGCATGGCTCGACGGAATCGATTGGAGTTTGGTGAAAAAAAGGGCAGGAGATCAATGGGAAGGCGATGGCGAAAAGGTTTTTTATTCATTATTCGGGCTTTAAAAATAAAAAAAAAATATTATAGAAAGATAATGATGATGATGAACCAGAACCTGTAACAATGAGCGATGCACGAAAAAAAGAAATTTATGAACAGCTGGTTCAAGCTCTCCAACCAAACCAATCTATCGCCAGAGCACTATCAGAACTTAAGAAGAAAAAAGGCATGACAGCTGCAGAAGAAAGAAAATTGAGATGGGCGGCGAAGAAAGCTGGAAAAGAGTTTCAGCCGACAGACGGACAAAAAGAAACAGCTTTGTTGTCTGGACTCGCCGACGAACTTATTTCAGCTGGATTTGTAAGATTCCATTTTTTTAGAAATCGGCATAAGTTTCTATATTGCAGATGGACGCATATGAATGGCACCGTGAAAAAATCAATTTCTTGTTGCAAAAAATGGTAAGCACTGCTGCGGATGAGCTCGATATGTTCTCGGATGAGCCAGCAACTTCAACTTCAACCTCTGCGGTGGCACCAGATGACGAAGAAGATGCAGTTAAATGGGAGTACAAGGCGAATGAGGAAGCCAAGATTGAGGTATTAAATAGAAAATTTTGAAGAAACCATTTGAAACGGTTAAAAATCACTCATAAAAATTATTAAAATAATTGGAAAATTAGGTAATAATGATTTAAAAACTTCAGGGACCATTTTCAACGACTGAAATGATGGATCGACAATCAAAAGGAACCCTTTCGGCCGAAGGTGTCGCCAGACGAGAGGGAACCAATGGTCATTTTAATCCTGTTGCCAGAATTGATTTCGAGTTGTATTTGTGAGAAGTGCGATGATTCACAACGTTACATTTTTTGTTTCCTTTTCTTTCATTCTTACTCTATCTCTCTTGTTCTCTCCCACAATGCTGTCCATTCCATTATAATTCACATTGCATGTCCGACAGCTGAAACGATTTCTCCCTGAAAAATGGTTCAACGTCGCCTTTTCAAATATCGAGAACTCGTTGAAACCACCGCTGACTCTGTGGATTCCGATGATTTTTCAGGTGCTTATCTGACTCTTTTTTCTTTGTTGTTAATCTCATGGTTACCCAGTGTTTCTATTCAAAAAGTATCTCTGTAAAATCAAGTTTATCTCTTTCTCAGTTTTTATTTATTTTATACTTTATCAAAAAAAAATACAATACTTGTCGGATTTTTTCTTAATTTACGGTCATAGCCCGACGAATATCTTGAAAATTTGTGTGTGATTAAGGAACTGTATTTTCGTCAACAAACGGTTTGTAAATATGGTATTTTCAGAAAAACAGCCATCCACAATGGCAGGCACTCGAGACTATGATCATTTGTTCAAGCTTCTGATTATTGGAGATTCTGGAGTCGGAAAAAGCAGTTTATTGCTGCGATTTGCTGATAATACTTTCTCTGGTAATTTTTTAAACTGATAGATTTAGAGCCATGAAAACTTTCAAAATTCAGAAAACTATATCACAACAATCGGAGTGGATTTCAAAATCCGAACAATGGACATCAACGGACAGAGAGTGAAACTTCAGATTTGGGACACTGCCGGACAGGAACGGTTCAGAACCATCACTTCAACGTACGTATTAAAATTTCGTTAAGAAATATTTAATGAGTCACTAAATCGAATCACGAACGGGAAAGTTCTTACAGATATTATCGCGGAACCCATGGAGTCGTTGTTGTCTATGACGTTACAAACGGAGAATCATTCGGAAACGTCAAACGATGGCTTCAGGAAATCGAGAATAACTGTGATTCAGTCCAGAAAGTTCTTGGTAATCTATCAATCTAAACTATTATACTATAAGCATCATTTCAGTTGGAAACAAATGCGAAGAATCCGAGCGTCGAGTGGTTCTCGAAAGTGATGCACGCAATTATGCCCAATCGATGAATATTGCTTTCTTCGAAACTTCAGCCAAAGAAGACAAGAATGTCGAACCGGTAAGTTGTCTGCCAATCTGCTACAGATCATAAGCATATTGTTCCAGATGTTCACTTGCATCACAAGCCTCGTTCTCACTGCCAAACTCGCGAACCCGTCATCTGCATCGAAAGAACAGCATCGTACAGGCGGTGTATCACTAAAGGACACATCTGGAAATGCCAACCAGAAGAAAAAGTGCAAGTGCGGATAAATTACAAAGTTATTCTTCGTTATTTTGTCTATGAAAACTTCTCGATCACTGTCTAACCACTCACCATCCCCCTCCTTCTCAAATTCTGTTCACTTTGTAATATGTCTCATTTCGAATAATTATATTTCGCACCCCTCCCACCCAAAAAATGATTTTCTGCCTTCTCGCATGTGCATATACGTCCCAACTCTTCGATCGATCGATTGAATGCTTTCAGCCTTTTTAATGTTTAAATTATAAACGTCTATAAGTTTTTCTATCCATTTACAATTTATGAACTTTAGCAGTGAATTACAATAGATAAGGAGGACAATAGGGTTTCTGGAGATCAATTTTCAAGCAAAACTCTTGGGATGGGTGGCGATAAAAGATCATAGTACAATTAAGTTCGGTGGGTAGAGGTATATTGCGCCGTTGAAGGAATAAAGTGAATTTTTTGATGGGAATGGCCGAATGGGGAAAAGGATAACTAGGGCCAAGAGTGGATAAGTTCATATTAACATGTTCGACGATTATCCATGAGTGGTGTCGTCTTCGACAAAGTCGTATGCTTGATCACGAGTGACAGCATCGATGTGTGAGACTTTGTTGCGGAAACGAACTCCGTAGAACTGCTCGGCAGTGGCGAGCAACTCGGGACGGAAAGTAGTCGTGATGAATTGAGCTTGGTCTGATAGCGATCGAATCATTTCTGTAAACACATCATTAGACAATGCTGGCGATAACTAAAATACTCGCCTGCTACAGATTTCCTATGTTGAGCATCAAGAGCGGCGTCGATTTCGTCAAACAGGTAAAATGGAGCTGGATCGCATTTCTGAAATAAATTCGTTTGAAAATAATAATAAAATGAACAACCAACCTGGATAGCGAAAATAATTGCAAGAGCAACAAGGGACTTTTGTCCTCCCGATAGTTGAGTCATTTCGCGAGTTTCAGAGGTTCCGTCATCCGAAACAAAGGAAACCAACACCGTGATTCCCTTATAAGCCTCAACGTTGTGCCTATTTGGATCTGCGTTGTCGTCTAGGTTCTCCGTACGTAGACGCATTTTACCACTACCTGGAAAAAAATATTTTGAAAAAAAAGATAATTTGATTTGGCCAAATCTCACCTTGGGGAACGAGTTGTTTGAAAACTTCGGAAAAGTTCTTCGAAACTTGCTTGAATGTCAACTCGATGGCTTCGAATTTACGTGTCTCGAGAACTTTGAGCAACTCTTCGATAGACTGAAAATTAACGAGTTGAACACATTTCAGGTATTTATTCTCCTTACCTCCTCGCTCTTCTTTTGTTCGTCCATTCTTTTAGTCAACTCTTCTTTTTGGGTAGATGCAGTCATGTATTGATCCAGAGCCTTCTTGTTAACATTCTCGTACTTTTTCAAGTTGTTCACACATTCGATCAATTTCTTCTCCAATTCGCGTTGTTTCACATTTTGCCATTTAGAAAAGGTATCGGTCGGCAGAGCTCCAAGAAGGCGCATCTAAAAACAATCATCATCTATTTATGTATGTCCTTTATATTCCCTTACCTTTCTCAAGCTGTCTTCCCTTTTCATTTTCACTTCTTCTTCTTTCGCCGAGATTTTGTCGAGTTCAGCTTGAACGTCACGTTGTTGCTTCTCAAAGTCTCTCTGTTGTTCCATGAAATTTTCATATCGCAGTTGAACGGACTTCTCGTTCGATTCGAATTCTTGAAGTTCAACGATGGCTGCATCCAACTGCTCTCTATTCTTTTTCATTCGATCCAGAAGCGAACCTCTCTGTGTCTCAGCGATATCGATGCGATGCTTACGCTCCTTTTCCGATATATCGTCGACTTGCTGGAAGAATTTAATGAGTGAAAAAATGCTAATACGAAAATACCGAAGTGAGAGTATCTTTCTTCTTATACAATTTACTCGTTAGTCGATTTTCGATGTCATTCTTGCGATGCATAAGGTCCATACGACGTCGAGAAACATCAGCTAATTGTTGCTTCATCTGGTCAACTGCTTTCTGAATAAAAAACAATATATAAAAACCCGTCAAATGGATTGAAACAAACCCTAGCATCTCTCAGCGTCGCGCGATCTTGATCGGACAACTGACTGGACAACTCGCCTCCGAGCTCAGCCTCAAGACTTTCCTTTTGTGCTCTCAACTCGCGGATACCATTTTCCAGTTGCAATAGCTGAACGGTCATTGGTTCCAGACTTTTTTTCCGAAGGAAGTACGATTGGCTCATCGCGTTTTTAGTTTCAGTTAACTGACGATGTTTGCGATGTAAGTCACTAATGTAACTCTCGTTTTGATTCATGCGGTTTCTAATTTGCTCAGCCTCGCGAGTTTTAGCTTTAACATTCTCTTCCGCTTTCTTCAATTGCTCCTGAAGATCGTCAATATCCTTTCTGATAGCAGATTTCTTGCTGTGAATTTCCAATTTGTTCCGCTTTTTATCAATAAAACCACCAGTCATGACTCCTTTTTTAGACATTTGATCTCCATCCGCAGTTACAACATCAAATTGTTCGTCGCGAATTTCACGAGCGCTTTGGTCGAGAGAACGTACAATTACGGTGTTGGCTGTGATGTTACGAACGATTTTGTCGTATTTGGCATCGTAATCGACAACATCCAAGAGCGCACGTGCATTCTAAAAGAAATGAGTGTGACACTAGATGAATGAAGTATTATAACTAACTGGTCTTGGATTAAAATGCTTCTCTCTTGGTGCAGTGACACGGTTCATTGGGAAGAAGTTGACCTCTCCAGGAAGTTGCATTTCATTGAACTTTTTCAAAATCTTTGTAGCAATTCTATCGGTGTCAACAACGTGGAAGAAGAGTCGGTTCGTGGCGATGACTTCGAAAGCAGTAATGAACATGTTATCCACTTCAATCAAGTCAATCAGAGTTCCTGAAATATGAACAGTTTTTTGAAAGTATACCACATAATCACAAACCATGGAAACCGTTGATGACATCATCATGTTGTCCATTATTGTTTTCTTTTCTAAACTCTTCCATGACAATTTGAACTCCATTAATCCCATTGTAAACAGGCTGAAACTCCATAATATTAGCCTCGTCAACTTCAAAATCTACTAACCCGTGCGATCAATCTTCTCAATTGATCTTTGGCAGCGGTCTCATCCTGTTCAAGACTATTTATTTGTTCTCGAATCGTCTTTTCTTCTCGAGATGCGGTCCTATGATTAAATTGTTTTTTTTTAATTTGAAGTTAGACAAAACTCACTGTAGAGCAGAGTATGCAATATCGTATTCTCCTTTGAGTTCTTTTGTCTTTCCCGAGTTGTTGTCTCTGTCTAAATCGATTTGCTGTATATCGAGATCCAGAGACTAAAACCATAAAGACGTTTTTATTATATGGAGATATGTATAATACCTTCACATCGTTGCTCAGCATCTCACATTCGCGTTCAGCATCCTTGATCTCTCTTTCTATAGCTTCTTTCTGATCGTTTCTGTCCGCAATGAGTCTATCGATGCGACGAATATCGTTGTTGATAGCTTTATCGCGTTCGGCAGCAGAGTTATATTGACTTCGTTGGCCTTGTCTAGCCATTATCTCTTTGATGCGTGACTCATTGATACGAATGTCGGTATTCAAACGAGATTCCTCTTTGACAAGATTCTATAAGGTATGTCATCACAAATAGAAGAACTCCGTTAATAACACTTACATCATACTGCGGCTTGATTCCTTTCAGTTCTTGTTCATTTCTGCTGATTTCTTCTTGAATCTGTTCCAACGAGTTTTGTGCATTTTGACGGCCTTGATTGTCTCTGTAAAAAACAGGTTCAGTTGAAAATTGGACTCTCTAAACCAACTTTGCATCTTCTTCCTTCAGTGAATCGATCTCCAGAGTAAGCGCCATCTTTTCTTCCACCATTTTTGTGTCCTCAGCTTGCAATAACTCCTTGTCTTCACGAAGGCCTCTGCCCTGGGCTTCAAGCTTTCTTTTATCGGTTTTACATTTCGCCAACTCGGCGGCGATCTCAGCCAGCTGAGTTTTCGCTGCATTGTCCTTGCTGGTGTAGTCACGTCGTTGCTCATCTAATTTGGCCTTTTCCTTTATCGCTTCTTTGTTGGTATTGTCATACATAGTGTATTCTATACTTCTTTTAGTTTTATCCAACTTTTGATACTCTTTCAGATCTTCTTTCTCGTTCTCTAAAGTCTGAAGGCGCTCGTCGATGTACTTCAGAAGTCCTTCGATTTTCTCGGTTTTAATCTCTGCACATAGGATATTTACCTATTTATATAATTTCCGGAAATATCAACTCACTCGTCTCTTTCAAAATCTTTGTACTTTCTTCTTTCCTCTCATCGTAAACCTTCGTTCCTGCAACTTCTCTCAACAATTTCAGCTTGTAAGTGTCAGCTGATGTCGCCAGTTCGTTGATTTTTCCTTGTTTAACGATGTAGTATGGATTGGACCGCGAGAAACCAGCAGATTCCATGAGATTCACAACCTGGAATAGAAATATTTTCAATTGATGCCTCGGGTGCCGATAATAACCTCTGCACGTGGCACCATTTTATTGTCGATATAGTATTGATCCTTCTTTTTTCCTACTTGACGAACGATTTTCACTTCTGAACTGTCGAATGCCATCAAACGCCTTTCACTGTTATCAAATGTGATTTCAACACGAGCATGGGAGACTTTTGGACCAGTACTTTCGTGGAGAATTCCGAGTCGCTGTTCTTCTTTCAAATGAGCGTAATCATCAGACAAGACAAATTGAATCGCTGAAACAGTTCCGATGAGTGTGAGGCCTGCGAATAATTTTGAACAAACCATGGAAAAAGTTGGATTTTCCTGATCCATTTCTACCGACAACGACATTGGAACGGGGGCTGAAGCCAGAGACGTTCGTATTGTCTTTGTAGCTTCGAAAGCCGTTGATTTTTACCTAAAAACATTTGATATAAAGCTCATTACGAGATTCGCTGTCACAAACTCACTTCTTTGATCTTCATTGGTTTATTGCATCAAGTGGTGGGATGTTTACTGTAAATTTGATAATGATTTACTTTTTCGGTTATGTATTTTATTTAAAACAAGTTTCAACGCTGAAAACTCATGAAAATTGTTCAGAAACTGCTGAAATTACAAAATGAGCTGTTAACGAACACAAGTCGATTCGAAACAATTATTCGCGGGCGCGGCCCCGGGACTAGGAAAGTACTCGGCCACTCTGCGCGGACTCCTCTCGGATTAGACATTTGAACGTGCAGAGAAGAAGAAAAGATCAGTCTTCTGAATTCAGAGATCCAATTCTAGAAAACGTTATAATGAGTAAGAATTTCGTAAAATTAAGTGGTTAAGAAGTGAAAAAAGAGATTATTATGTTTATTAACGATATTCACAGATTTATTCAAAATACAGTAAAAATACAGTATGGCAACAGGGGTCAGAGAAACGCAATTGATTTATTGAAGAGAAACGAAAAGGCAAGATTGAGTAACAACCTACTCCTTGTAGTCCTAATCCAGGAATTGAGTCCGGTGCATACCGGACTGTTTGGGATCAGTAATTGGCCCAGTACAAAACTTCTATATCAGAATCCACGCCTCCGTCTTCAACACCCGGTCAGAAACAGAATCCACAAAAATCAGGATCAAATGAAGATAAATAAATAGGTGGACCTATGGTTCTTCTATATTAAAGAAAAAATATTAATTTAATTTCACGTGTTGCCCTTCCTTATCTCTAGACTAAATCTTCCATTACTGTCGATGTAAGCCTTCCGATGGGATATTCTGCTCATTTTGTAATTCAACTAACACTTACTCGCTTTCTACTAACTTTACTAACCAAACGATGTCTAACATCCCCAGCTTTATCGATCGACTATTATCAGGTAAAGAATACCAAAAAGAATTCAAGAAAACGAATTTCTCTTCAGTAAACGACACAGCGAATCCCTCTCTGACTCACTGCATTAAAGAGTCCGAAATCGACGATGTCATCCAAATGTGTACTCAGATTATTCTGGAACAAGCGACGATGGTCGAGGTGCAGGCACCAATTGCGGTCTGCGGAGACATCCACGGCCAGTACGTCGACTTGCTCCGAATTTTCAATCGATGCAGTTTCCCTCCTGATCAAAACTATCTTTTCCTCGGAGACTACGTGGATCGTGGACGTCAACAACTCGAAGTTATCTGTCTGCTTATGGCTTACAAGATTCGATACCGTAATACATTCTTCATTCTTCGTGGAAATCATGAGTGTGCTTCGATTAACCGTACCTATGGATTCTATGACGAGTGCAAACGACGGTACTCGTTGAGTTTGTACAATGCTTTCCAGGTTAGCTACAGCACGTTTCCAGAATACATTTCCAAAGTTTAGGATCTTTTCAATGGTCTCCCGTTGTGTGCCATGATATCTGGTCGTATTTTCTGTATGCACGGAGGATTGAGTCCACAACTGGAATCATGGAAACAGTTGGCATCCATCAAACGTCCATTCGATCCACCAAACAAATCTCTCGCAATGGACCTTTTGTGGGCGGATCCAGAGAATAATATGTCAGGATGGGCGAAGAACTCAAGAGGTGTTTCGTATATTTTTGGTTCGGATGTTGTCAAGGATTTCACG
This sequence comes from Caenorhabditis zanzibari, assembly GCA_963966625.1. Taxonomy (NCBI): domain Eukaryota; kingdom Metazoa; phylum Nematoda; class Chromadorea; order Rhabditida; family Rhabditidae; genus Caenorhabditis; species Caenorhabditis zanzibari. Next base: position 9,396,714 of record OZ016470.1, on the reverse strand, counting down.
GAGAAGATGAACATTGATTTGATTGCCAGAGGACATCAGGTCGTTCAAGATGGATACGAGTTCTTTGCCGGAAAACGACTCGTGACAATATTCTCGGCTCCAAAATATTGTGGAGAATTTGATAACAATGCAGGAGTGATGATTGTCGATGAACGTTTGATAATTTCATTTGACATTTTGAAACCAGCGATTCGAGAAGTGACTATTCGTGCACGAGGAACGGCGAAAAATGCATCCACGAGAAGTATGCTTGTCAGCAGTCGAGGACCAAAATCAAAGATGGGATGAACTGAGAAAAGATTGATAATAACTATTTGAATTAAAAATGAATATACCTTGATACCGTAATACCTTTAATAGAAGGACGCCAAAGTGACCACAAAAAGGGCACTTTATCAGATTTACCGTAAAATCTGTATTAGAAGATCATCTAAGAAATAGTTTTTTTGAATTCTCAAAAAGATCATAAAATCTGTTGGAGAAAAGATTTTAAACATATTTTGTAACCTGTCTAGTCAACTTTTGACAAGGATTCTGATGAGACCAACTTCAACTCGTTTTAACTTCAAGATTGTGCTCATTTTGAGCTCATTGGGGGGGGGGGGGGCCTTATATCAGAGGTGCCCTTCTATTGGAGGTGTCCTTCTAATACAGATTTTACGGTATGTGAATCTGAAAGTAGTCTCAATCGAAAGTAGTCTCAATTGTCAAAAACAGATTAGAATCAATTTGAAACACGTTATGAGTTGCTTCTCAAAAATCAGTAATGTAAACTTGTGAAATTCGAATTTTGATTGTGAGGAGGATTAGAGGTTCTACGGTAAGACCACCACGAAGGGGCGGAGCCTAATTTACTGCTTCAAGCCTTGTTTGCCTTTCTAGAAAGAAATTCCTCAAATAATTTACGCCGGTTTTTTCTACGTGGAAGCCTTGAAACTACCGTACTACCGTACTTCCAACAGGGCAACCAAAATCGAAATAACCGTCAGTTTGATTTTCCCAAAAGATGGAACAAAACAATGAAATCTTTGTACAAAACGAACAATCTACGAATGATTTCTGTGTTGGTGATCGAGTTCTCATATCGGAGATTGGTCCGAATCACGCACAGCGAAGAAACTTGTACAATAATGTCAGCTGGACGAAGACTCATATGGCCGTGAGTGGATTCTATCTATTTTATGATTTCATTCAACAGTTTTAGCTCCTCGGACACGTTGGCTTCATTTACAGTTTGGATGAAGTGAGAAGAACTGCACAGGTTCGTATATTCTACACACTGCCACCAAGTACTGATCTTGTGAGTTCCCAATAATCAGATCCAGTTTTTACTTCAAATTCTCAGCTTCAAAATCTGACTGAATGGCCTCTAGAAGCTCTGGAATATCCTCGAATTGTTGAACATTCAAAAGGAGACGTCGTGGCAATCACACGTGGCGATGTAATAAAAACAGCGATCGGAGTGATTGCTGCCAATGAAATTGTCAACTTTGAGGGAGTTCCTAAATGGTCTGTCTCGCTGAAAAATGCAGAGAATCCGACGATGATGAGAGATATTCAAGTGACGATTGATGTGAATCCAGGATGGACTGATGGACGAAGAGACTTATTTTTGTGTCCGGTTTATTCGGGACCCCGGTTGTCAATGATTACAAGGGATAGAAATGAACACAGCATTCACACTTACAAGGTTGAAAAAAGGATTCGTGGAATGTATTATTTTCATTTTTTTCAGCACACCATCCATGGATACACAACGGAAAACTTGATGAACATCATTATAAACTGGACAGAAGATTCCGGTAGTTATGCAAAACTAGTTGAGTCGATTCGAGCGAATCCTCAACAAGTCCGAAGTCTTTTCGATGGACAACTTCCAATATTTCGTGCAGTTTCTGATGACTTATGGAATGTCGTTGTGATGTTGATTTCATTAGGAGCTGACAAGACAGCAAGAGATGGAAATGAGAAGACAATTGTGCACGTAGCAGCTGAACGGTTTTAAGACTGAAATAATTAGACTCAAAGTTTATATTTTCAGAGGACTAGACAAAATGCTCGAAGGTGTCTTACTTCTTCTCCCAAAAGAAGTCAACTCTACTTCTTCAAATGGTGATACTCCACTTCATTTAGCTGCTCGTCATGCTCATGCAGCTTGCATTGATCGTCTTCTGGGATCGAGTGCATGTCTTCCGTGTGCTGCTAATAAGAATGGAGACACTCCTCTTCATGAAGTTTGTAAACTTCCAGAGTCTGGGAATAAGGTATTGGGATAGTTTTGTTGTATAGCCAGGTTTCATTTTCGAGGATCTTCAGAAAGCAGCTATTAGTCGTATTCTGACAAACACTCGTGCGAATATTCATCAGATGAACAACTCAAATATGACACCACTGCAAATATCCATATCTGGAGGGCATGTTAGGTGCTAGAATTTGTTTGGTTTATCTTTTTAAAAATTACTGATTCCAGCACTGTCGAACAACTTCTCCTTCTTCGTTCTTCCTACCGTAATACCACCACAAAAAATGGCATGAACGCATTACACTATGCAGCTGGATGTGGCCATGTGAATGTGGTTAACAAATTGATTACGGTAGGATCCAGTTTATTTTATGAACTTTCGAGTTTTCAATTTTCAGTTAGGTCTTGAAGTGCACCGTCGTGACAAGTTTGGACGTGGAGTTCTCCATTATGCTCTTGAAAAATGGACTGGAGAGGCTGACAAAGATTGTGGGCGTTTAGCAACTATTCAAGCACTCGTCAGAGCTGGAGCACCACCGAATGTTGTTGATTCAAGTGGACAGACACCTCTATTCCATCTTGTTCGTGAAATTGTAAAACAGAACGAACAGTTTCCACCCACATTGGTTCCAGTATGTGCTCAACTCGTTCGTACCAATTTGAATCTTGACGAAATGGCAAGTCGACTTCGTCCAAAATGGCAGCTAGCCACAATTTGTTTCATGGTTTCTAATGGCGCTGATTTGAATCTAAAGTTTGTTGTTTTTATTCTGACGTTTCTTTTATTTTAGGTAATTACAGAGATCGAAAACAGAAAGGGATAGTTGATCTGTGCGAGGACTCCACACTCCGCCCAATCATTGTTCACCTCGCCCAGACAAAACAGAGGTTTAGAAAACCAAAAACCAGAGCTCTTCCTAACTCTTAGTTTTCCAGAACTGTTATGCCCATGCTGGCATTAACTCAGGACAAATTCGACGCAGCCGAGGTTACGATGTGCGCTTTCTCGTGTCTGGATTCAGTGGCAACTGTGAAATTGAATCCATGCGGACATCGTGTTGCTTGTGTTGATTGTGCAGAGAAGACATCAATCAGAAGATGTCCAGTTTGTTATCAATTTATTGCCAGTGCTCATGATCAGGGTATTCTGAGGAGAAGCTTTATATCTTCTAAAATTTCATATTTTCAGAAGGAGTCCAAATTCAAATTGGTTCTCGATCGAATGATCCATCGGAATCGCAGAATCCCAAAATGTCTGCTGAATTATGCAAAAAGATAGCAGAAGATGCCGCTCGCGAGGCGAAGATTGAAGTCGAACGAGAGAAACAAAAGGAATTGAATTTGTTGAAAAAGAAACTGGAACAATTGGAATTGGAAACTAGTTGTGCTATTTGTATGGATTCGAAGATTGCTGTGAGTTTCTTTGAATCTCAAATCTCAAATTCTTTTTTCTTCTTTAGGTTGTCTTCAACTGTGGTCACACTGCTTGCGTGGATTGTGCGGATAAACTGAACAAACTGTGTCACATTTGCAGAAAGACTATTGAGACCACACAACCCATTTACTCGTAATTCTCCTGTTTTCTTAAAATGAAGTTTTTGACATTTTTATGAGACTCTGATTTCAAGTCACTTTTACAAATGAAGGTTGTACAAAAATTGTAAAGTGTTTAAAACTATTAGGATATTTTAGATGCATCGATTCAGACTTTTGCAGACAAGAAAAAATCATCTTGGAGGTATCTCCAAAAGCTGACCTAAATCAACGGAGGACTCCGATCAAAATTACTCAGTGCACGGTCTCCTGCGTGAATTTTAGGGACAGGTGACATCACAAAATGTGGATTTTCCAGAAAATTTGAGAAACTTTAGCGTGAAGCAAATTTTGGCTTGAAAATCAGGTTAATAGTCGTTTTATCGGGAAGAAAAATTATTTTCCAAAATTTTCCCCAATAAATTTCTTCACAACAGCGATATTTAGAAACCTTGTGTAGTTTTTTCAGGTAATTACCTTGTGTAGTTTTTTCAGGTAATTATCATTTCAAAAACCAAAATTTCAACTGAAAACCTACAAACACTTACAAAAAATCGGGGAAAAATGAAGAAAATTCGTTGAAAAATCGAGAAAATAATAGTTTTGCATTTTTCATGGGATTTTCGTAGGGTTTTCAGTGTTTTTGACCGAAAAATCAATTTAAAATCGATTTTTTCACCCAGAAATAAAAAAAAATCAAAAAAATTGACGAAAAATGACGAAAATCTATTGAAAACGAGTGAGTTCATTGTCCCCCTCACCTCACATTTTTCTCTGACCGCGAGAGAGTGTGTGGCAGCGCGGAGAGGCACACAAAAAAACATCGAGGGCGGCGGAACCCGTGAGGTGCCGACCGCTCTCCAGGACGACCCTATATGATGGCCGTCGCATTCTCGTGTGTCCGCACAAGTGTCGATGTTCTAACGACCATTCAGGTATGAGGAAGGCACCCCCCGGGGATGCTGAGTAGGTACCGGTGGCTGAGGGACCTGTGGGTGGTGAAATCTCGCGAAAGTAGCCACCCCGCTTGAGTGCGAGGAAGTCGATACCCCGGAGCTGCAGTAACCGGGCATTTTTCAAGCTCCGGGGGGCCGGTCCATCGTACCATGACCATCGTTGCCCATGGTTGGGGGTTGGGGGACTGGCGCCGCGCGGAAGGGCGCAGGGAGGCGGCTCGGAGCCCGCGGACAAGAAGCCAGTTTTTTGGAATTCATCCATGGCTCCCAACGAAGTCCTTCCTTCGTTTTCCCAGGGACTATTCGCCCGATTACAGTACGACATTACGGCCCATGACTGCGCACAGTCGCTAGGCCAACTGGGTCCCCGAGGGTGTTAGAAAATTTTGCGGGCGGCAGGGGTCCAGGCGTGCAAAAAAAGCTCGAAAACTTTTGAAAAATATGCTAAATCGTTAAATAACTTCAGAACGGCAGTACGTAATTACCTGAAAAAACTACACAAGGTTTCTATCGCTGTTGTGAAGAAATTTATTGGGGAAAATTTTGGAAAATAATTTTTCTTCGCGAGAAAACGACTATTAACCTGATTTTCAAGCCAAAATTTACTTCACGCTAAAGTTTCTCAAATTTTCTGGAAAATCCACATTTTGTGATGTCACCTGTCCCTAAAATTCACGCAGGAGACCGTGCAGTGTCTACTTGCAAGGCTGTCGGAGTATATTGGGAAGATTTAAAATATAAAACGCATCGAGTCCCAGTTCAATGTTTTAATAATAGAAAAATCAGTGTAACTTTGATAATTCTTGGAAATTGAAAAAAAACCCAGATCCTCTTGAGTTTTGAAACTTGAATCACCGCGCATTTTCTTTTCGGGGTCGTGGCCGCGCTCGGAGGAAACTCGGCCATTTAGAATTTTTGCCACGTTTTTCAACTTTTATTTTATTTTTATGGGTTTCAGCAGATTTGCAGAAAGCCCCTGAAAAAAAATTCAGAAAACTCTAAAATTCAATAAAATAAATAATTTTCAGAATGCTTCGGTACATTATTCCTCGCAAGAAGGGCTCGTTTGTCATCGCCGCCTTTCTCACTGTCGCCTTCTTCTGCATCGTTATTTATCACCGAAACGATCGGCGACGGACGAAATTCCAGTTTCCTGATATAGGTGAGATTTGAAGATATTATCCCACAATAAGGGAAAATATATCCGCCGCGCTCGCTACTGTTTCAAGTTGTTTTTACGCGATTTTCTTAGTTTTCAGAAAAGTATGCAGAGGAACTAGTAAGATTACCGGAAACTTGGAATGGAGAATTACATCAAATTCCTGATTACACCAAACCACGCGACGGACCCGGAGAAAAAGGAAAACCCGTAGTATTGACTGGGAAAGAAGCAGAACTTGGCCAAGCTGATATGAAGAAATGGTTCATGAATGTTCACGCTTCCGATAAAATCTCACTCGATCGAGATGTACCGGATCCGAGAATACAAGCTTGCAAAGACATAAAATACGATTACGCATCTTTACCTAAGACCTCGGTCATTATTATCTTCACCGATGAAGCATGGACACCTTTACTGAGAACGGTTCATTCTGTAATCAATCGAAGTCCTCCAGAGCTTTTAAAAGAGATTATTCTATTGGACGATAACAGCAAAAGACGTAAGTTTTCTGATTCAAAAGAAACGTTTTCATTGATGGTATTTCAGAAGAACTACAAGAACCTCTCGATGAACATATAAAACGTTTTGGAGGGAAGGTCAGACTAATCCGGAAACATGTTCGCCATGGACTGATTCGTGCAAAGTTGGCGGGAGCTCGTGAAGCTGTCGGAGATATTATCGTATTTTTGGATTCCCATTGTGAAGCGAATCATGGATGGCTAGAGCCGATTGTCCAACGAATCAGCGATGAGAGAACTGCGATCGTTTGTCCGATGATCGATTCGATTTCTGATTCTACATTGGCTTATCATGGAGATTGGTCGTTATCCGTCGGTGGATTCTCGTGGGCTCTTCATTTTACATGGGAAGGATTGTCAGATGAAGAACAAAAACGACGCACCAAAGTCACGGATTACATTCGTTCTCCAACAATGGCTGGAGGCTTATTAGCAGCAAATCGAGAGTATTTCTTTGAGGTTGGAGGATATGATGAAGAAATGGATATTTGGGGAGGAGAGAATCTGGAAATATCGTTCAGAGTGAGTCACAGTTATAAGTAAGAATCAAAATTACTAATCGAATTTCAGGCTTGGATGTGCGGTGGCTCCATTGAATTCATTCCATGCTCTCATGTCGGACACATTTTCAGAGCTGGACATCCTTACAATATGACAGGTAATTTCTGAAAGATTGTATTTCTACTGTGTATTGTTTCATGTTACAGGACGAAACAACAACAAAGATGTACATGGAACAAATTCAAAACGTTTAGCAGAAGTATGGATGGACGACTATAAACGTCTATATTATATGCATCGTGAAGATTTGAGAACTAAGGATGTTGGAGATTTGTCTTCAAGACACGAGCTCCGAAAAAGACTCAACTGTAAGCCGTTCAAATGGTTCCTGGACAATATTGCGAAAGGGAAATTCATTATGGATGAAGATGTCCAAGCTTATGGAGCTGTAAATTATTTCGGTGTCTTTAATTCTTGCAATTTCTTAAATTTCAGCTTCACACTGTCGTGAGTGGAACTCGAATGTGCACTGACACTCTTCAGAGAGATGAGAAAATGTCTCAATTGCTTGGAGTGTTCCATTGTCAAGGAAAGGGTAGCTCGCCTCAGTTGATGTCATTGTCAAGGGAAGGATATCTCCGTCGAGAAAATACATGCGCTTCGGAGGAAAATGGAAACGTACGCATGAAAACCTGCTCGAAGAGAGCTCAATTTAATGAAAGATGGGCATATGAGGTATCAGAACTACGAGAATAAAAAATAATAGAATTCAAAATTCCAGAAACAAATGCTACGAAATTTGAAAAGTGGGAAGTGTTTGTCAACAGCCAATCTGAAAGCCGGTGATGATGCGATTGTGGTGGAATGCGATGAAAATGATCCACATCAAAAATGGAACTTTGTCGATCCGGCCAAAGCGGAATGAGATTGATTCATAATAATCTATTTATATTTTTTGTTTTTTAAACTTTAAATGTTAGGCTTTAATTGTATTCCAAATGCTCTGAACTTAATTCCAAAGTTGCTCCATCTGTGATTGTTCTTGCTGTATCCCCCGTTTTTGGGTCACAAAGTATTTATATTCTGCACGGTTTCGTTTTAATGTTATTATTGCCAATTTTTAAAACTAGTCAATTCCTGGTTTCACTTGATGGTTTGCCTTTTTTCCCTTTACATGGTTGTGATACTCTTTGCTTTTTGGGTGGTTTTTTACAAATAGATGGGTTCATGTATATTCTGAAGTTTTGATGAAAATCGTTTCCGTTTCGCATTCGGATAATTTATTTGTATAATTTAGCAACTATTACGAATATCCCAAGATTTTTCTATAAACAGAATGGCTTCCGAAGATGGAGAAACCGCAGTCATTCAATCTTTAGCACCAGGACCAACGGAAGGTGTTTCGTATCCATTGAAGGTGTTTTACTGTGGACGTAAGTTGATTTCTTCAAAATAATTTCAAGGAGTTCCATTTCCAGAGTGCTCAATGCCAACCGAGTACTGTGACTACTCGGGACAGACTGATCTTTGTCGTGCATGGGCAACTCAAAATGCCCCAGAACTTTTGGAAGGTCTCGAGATTTCTGAAGAGCCAGCAGAAGGTGATGAGAAGAAAAAACAGAAGAGAGGAGGAAAAGGATCAAAAACTGGAGCCGCTGCTGCGTCAGCATCAGGAAAAAAGAAGGGTGGCGTACAGAAGGTGACTCTACAAAGAGAGCCACGTGGCAAGAAGAGTGTGACAGTCATCAAGGGTCTCGCCACTTTCGGTAATTACAGTTTTGGAAAACATTTGTTCTCTAACATTCATTTCTAGATATCGACCTGAAAGTTGCATCGAAGCTGTTCGCTCAAAAGTTCGCCTGTGGTTCATCGGTTACCGGAGCAGACGAGATTGTGATTCAAGGAGATGTGAAGGACGACCTGCTGGATCTGATTCCGGAAAAGTGGTCTCAGGTCACTGATGAACTCATCGACGATCTTGGAGACAAAAAACGATAATTTTCGTGTTTTTTCCGTGTCAAAATATATATCTTTCTCACTGTTCCTGCTAATTAATTATTGAATCCTTTGAGTATCAAAACATAATTTTTCAAGATAAATTTATTATTTGTGAAATGGAATGATTGGATCATGAAATGGAATTGAGTGACAAGAAATACAGATATTGCACACGAATCATTGATATACTTCTTTTTCACCTGAAATCACTGCTTCGAAGGCGTTGGTGGTTTCTCCCGGAATGCGTTTCCATAGTATATCCAGTTCATCTTTCTAGTTTCACTGAGGTTTTCTCGGATTTTGAGCATTCTGATGTCGTGAAGTCCTGTTAATTAGTTTTGGTATAGTTGAAATATTCAAAAATCAGTAAATTCAAATTTAAAAAACTCACTGTTTGGCATATTACTAATCATCTTGTAGTCTTTTTCTGCATCTGCATATCTCTCGCGTTCCAAAGTTGGTGCTGAAAAACTCTAATAAAAAAAGATAAGTAGGAAAAGATCTTACGCTCATCACTTTGATCGCTCATTCTGTATTGAATTGGTTTCTGGTTAGATAAAGATGTCTGAAGGTATATTAGTTTTGGGATAGAAAGAGTCGCGAAAATCAATAGAGGAATCCCGACAAAAAGAGAGAGACGAGAGTGGGAGAACGCAGAGAAGGAGGGCAACGAGGGAGAACAAAAAAATGCCTTCTAAAAGGACTTTTGAGAAAAATTCTGGATAGAGAGATGTTTCATGGGGAAACGGGAAGAATATCCGAATTAAAAACTGCAAAATCTTAAAATCCATTTGTCTTTTTTCTCAGTTTCTAAAACTCTGGTACAGTACCCCCAATCCAAGATCTAAATGAATAACCAAATTAAAAACTGCAAAATCTCAAAATTCCTGAACCTTTTCATTTTTCTATTACCAAGCACTCTGTTACCGTACCCCTAACTCCAAATTTCGGATCGTTCCCTTCCTACATTTTCCTCTAAAATGTAGTGTTAAAAACTCGAATGCAAACAGATAAATTTAGAATCTCGAGTTTCTATTTGTTCGCAAATCAGTCGTTTGTCTTTCAACGGACTCCAACTGGTTTTCGACAAATTGCTCACTTTTATTTATCAGTAATCTTCGTTTTGTTTTCAATTCGAAGTATTTAGGTTTTTAGTTTTTAACGGTTTTTAGAATTGACACCAGCACGAAGAAATCCAAATTTCCAAATCTAGAAGACGCCTAGTTCGGTGTTACTGAACTTCTATCGTAAATAGTATACATGAAAATATGAACGAATACGAATACACAACACGAAATGAGCACAAAATGAAGGCGGTGTCTCTTCTCATCGGGGTGGGGCACTCTTGGACATGTTTATTTGTCTTCTCTCCTCCGTCCTGTCGTCATACCGACCTTTCTTTTTCTTCATCGTTTTTCGTTTCTCTTTTTTCTTTCTTTTCCACCACCTGAGCCCGAAACGTCGCTTTTTTCGTACATTTTGAACTGCCATCGAGAACACCAGGCTTCCTCGAAATGTTGCTCTTTGCTTAAGAACCAATTCGCATAAATCCATCTCCCCAAACCTCTCGCGGAGAATAAATTTCCTGTCGGATTGAATAGAAAAAAGTGAGAGAATGTGAATACGAAAGATTCGATGCAAGTTATATTCGTAAAGTATCTAGTACTTGTCTCATGCCCTATATCTCTTTTTCTGCTGCTTCCTTCTCTCGTGAAAAAAACGTTTTTTGAGCTTCTCCGGTTTCATTTGTTTTCTGGAGGAAATGAGTTAACCCGGCTGCCCTTCCATCATACCTTCCAGTCATCAAAGCCCAATTCAAGTTCCAGTATTTAGAATACAATTTGACCGAATTTTCACATTTTTGAAATTGTCACATGTCCACAGGGATAATTTATAAATACTGACCCATGCGGTTCTCACTGTACAGTCTTCGATTGTTGACTAGAAAAACATTTTTCTTTCTTTATCGGGCGAGGAGGCCCATACTCCCGGGGTACATCAGAATGGGGTACATCGGGGGTACATCGTGCTCATGGGGTACAAAGTCTCAGGGGGTACATAGTCTCATGGGGTACATTTTAGGGATAATCTCATGGGGTACATTTTTGGCTTTCTCATGGGGTACATCTCTGAAATACTCATGGGGTACATCGCTTTGTCTCAGGGGGTACATCGCATTAAATCTCATGTGGTATACACCAAGTCTCATTCTACAGTTTCAGCGCTCTTAGCTGCCTGATTTTTCCAATATTAGTTACACATTATGAGTTTTTTTTGTTTTCCATGTAGTTATTCAAGAATGTTATTTTTCTTCTAATGTGTTTTGGAACAGAGATAACTGTACAACATTATTTCGGCAAAAAATTCGGAGGGTACAACGATTCGGGGGTACAAGGGGATACAAAGGATTTTGGGGTACAAAATAAGTGATTCGGGGGGTGCAAAATTCCAGGGTACAAAAATTCGGGGGTACAACGATTCAAGGGTACAAAATTACAATGATTCAGGGGTACCACTGAATTCCTTCAAGGGTACAACGTTTATGATTTTGGGGTACAAAAACTTCAGGGGTACAAAATGTTTTAAAACTAGTTTTTGGATCTAAAATTTTGTGATAGTCGCATGAAATCATGAAGACTCGAGTGATACTTCCGAGAGATGTAAATTTTTTTCAGAAACTGTATACTTTTAGTAATTGTTGATTTTAGATAGGGGAACCAAGCTAGGGACAAATACTCATTGGCTACAGCTCATGGGGTACACCTCTTGAATACACAGGTGCTACGTCGCACTGAATCTCATTTGATATATACCAAGTGGAATTTCAGTTTCAGCTCTCATGGCTGCCTAATTGTTCTAGCATTCTTTACACATTATGAGTTTTTTTGTTTTCCATGGAATTATTCATGATTGTATTTACGCTTTTAATATGGTTTTTGAAATGAGATAACTGTCAGCATTATCATTTTTCAGACATAATTCAGCAACAAATTGCTGATTAAAAAACAAATTGCCTATTGCAAATAGTAGGAAGTTCTCGTTGAGTTGATCAAAGCCAACACAGCGAGACTTGTTGCACTTTCAGTGATTTTGATAAAAAATGAGGAATCGTAAGTATAGTAATAAGAAAGACAGCATAAAATAATCTTTATTTCATTTATTATGGATTTTTCGAAAAGTGGCCCTAAAGAGGGCCGTTGGGATCGACGTGGAGTTGCGACGGGGGCTTCAACGGACGAGTGTTCCTGAAAAAAAAACAGATTTCGTGTCGGAAGGATAATAAAAATATGCAAATTTGCGACGAAGGGGACAAAAATATACGTTTAAAAACTGAGAAAGCGGGAAAAGTGAAAAAATGGAATTTTGAGCAGCAAAAACAGCAGAATTCTTCATATTTTCGCATTAAAAAATTTTTAAGTGAGAAATTTAGTTGAAATTTTTAAAAAATCGATGTACCAATGAAAAAACTGTTTTACAAAGTTCGCGGCCTAGGGCTCACATGCATTAACGTAGAATACTCAGTCAACAATTCGCTTCGTAACGAACATCGCTTCGATACCATGCAGTGTGTCGATTTACGACAGCCTAAAAATTCGGCATTTTTCCGCGAGTTCTATTGAAAATTTATATTTTGTCCATCGCAAAACGAAAAATTGGAATAATTTCAACTAAATTTCTCACTTAAAAAATTTTTAATGCGAAAATATGAAGAATTCTGCTGTTTTTGCTGCTCAAAATTCCATTTTTTCACTTTTCCCGCTTTCTCAGTTTTTAAACGTATATTTTTGTCCCCTTCGTCGCAAATTTGCATATTTTTATTATCCTTCCGACACGAAATCTGTTTTTTTTTCAGGAACACTCGTCCGTTGAAGCCCCCGTCGCAACTCCACGTCGATCCCAACGGCCCTCTTTAGGGCCACTTTTCGAAAAATCCATAATAAATGAAATAAAGATTATTTTATGCTGTCTTTCTTATTACTATACTTACGATTCCTCATTTTTTATCAAAATCACTGAAAGTGCAACAAGTCTCGCTGTGTTGGCTTTGATCAACTCAACGAGAACTTCCTACTATTTGCAATAGGCAATTTGTTTTTTAATCAGCAATTTGTTGCTGAATTATGTCTGAAAAATGATGATGCTGACAGTTATCTCATTTCAAAAACCATATTAAAAGCGTAAATACAATCATGAATAATTCCATGGAAAACAAAAAAACTCATAATGTGTAAAGAATGCTAGAACAATTAGGCAGCCATGAGAGCTGAAACTGAAATTCCACTTGGTATATATCAAATGAGATTCAGTGCGACGTAGCACCTGTGTATTCAAGAGGTGTACCCCATGAGCTGTAGCCAATGAGTATTTGTCCCTAGCTTGGTTCCCCTATCTAAAATCAACAATTACTAAAAGTATACAGTTTCTGAAAAAAATTTACATCTCTCGGAAGTATCACTCGAGTCTTCATGATTTCATGCGACTATCACAAAATTTTAGATCCAAAAACTAGTTTTAAAACATTTTGTACCCCTGAAGTTTTTGTACCCCAAAATCATAAACGTTGTACCCTTGAAGGAATTCAGTGGTACCCCTGAATCATTGTAATTTTGTACCCTTGAATCGTTGTACCCCCGAATTTTTGTACCCTGGAATTTTGCACCCCCGAATCACTTATTTTGTACCCCAAAATCCTTTGTATCCCCTTGTACCCCCGAATCGTTGTACCCTCCGAATTTTTTGCCGAAATAATGTTGTACAGTTATCTCTGTTCCAAAACACATTAGAAGAAAAATAACATTCTTGAATAACTACATGGAAAACAAAAAAAACTCATAATGTGTAACTAATATTGGAAAAATCAGGCAGCTAAGAGCGCTGAAACTGTAGAATGAGACTTGGTGTATACCACATGAGATTTAATGCGATGTACCCCCTGAGACAAAGCGATGTACCCCATGAGTATTTCAGAGATGTACCCCATGAGAAAGCCAAAAATGTACCCCATGAGATTATCCCTAAAATGTACCCCATGAGACTATGTACCCCCTGAGACTTTGTACCCCATGAGCACGATGTACCCCATTTTGATGTACCCCGGGAGTATGGGCCGGGCGAGGACGAATAATTTCAAAACAACAAAGTCTTATTTTTCCTCTCCTATTCCATCTGAAAATAGGTTCAAAATTTGATAACTCTCTTTTTATGTCTTAAAGTACACAGACTAGGTGTGGTCAGTTTCATTTTGAAGCTTCTTCTCCAGAACCCGGTTGTGACTAATGCTAGGGGAGAAGCATTATCAGAAATATTGAAAAATGATTCACAACGTTTTTGATCAAGTTGTATAGTTTCAGTTTTGGTGACAGATTTCTATTTTCAAAGAAGAATTTAAGATCTTCGTATTGTTTTCTCTATTCTACTCTATCCTTATCAATATTTCTCTTATCTTTTCCTGTTGTTCGGTGCTTTTTCTCCTTCCCATCAACTTCATTCAGTCAATTTTCGATGCCCGTGTTTTCAGATTTTCTCCGAAAACGGAGAGGACGACAAAGACGTCTTCCGGCAGATTCTCTAAAGTATAATAATAATCAGAAGAAGAAAAATAATAAAATGTCGACAGCTTCATCTGGAAAATCACAGAGAGGACGAGCTTCCTCGCTAAACTCCATCAACAATTTTGAACATTTAGCGTGAGTTTTTATGTCGAAAATATTGGGGATCCTTGCGTGTGGATTCTAAAGAAATGTGGATACATTTTGTATTGAACTTTTTGATTCCTCGTTTAGTTTATAAAAATGTCCTTCCATCCCTTTTTAAGCGCAAGGTGATCTAATAATGAGATTTTTTGAATTCCTTTAATTTTTCAGATCAGTAGAAAAGGCTGGATGGTTGAATAAATGGACGAATTACTTGAAAGGTTATCGACAAAGATGGTTTGTACTCGATTCGAATGCTACACTCAGTTATTATAGGTGAGTTTTTTGATAACCAAAAAAATGCAGTCGAGTTCTGTTTGGAAGCCACAATTCTCTCCTCAAAATTTCTCATCGAATCTCCTGCTCCCGGATCATAGAAACTTGACACAAACTGATAGCGAATTCTGATATCACTTTCCATCTGACAATTCGAAACTTCGAACAACTCAACAATTCTTCTGCTATATGTTGTTTGTCTGTGCTCGCAACTCTCATAAAACTGACTCATACTATTATTTGACATTTTCCCTTCAAACTTTTCTCTCCATTTTTTTCTTGTCAGTTCGGTTCGTTTCGCTCTGATTCAACCCGTGGTCTGTATTCGGGTACAGTTCAACACGAACTTTTTTGGAAAAATGTGGTGATCTGAATTGGTAGCTGAATCATATCGTGGTGTAGTCTGTCGTGAAATTAAATAGGAATTTGGATCTGAATTTCAAATTTAAAAATTAGTCAAGTTTTCAAAACTTCAATATTGTACATTCTCGTCTAATCTGTCAAACAGTCAATGACAGACCTACATTAAAACTTGTCCAAAGTGTAAAACTTGGAGAATTTTATCTCTCTCCTGTTTTACGATTACCCATTTTCCTTTTTTTCCTTATTCCGTAACTGTAACTGCCTTCAGAATGCCTTCAGTATAGTTTTTGAGAACCCATTCCCATCTTAAACCAGTTTTAACTTTCCCATCCTGTCTGTTAGTTTACTTTCACTATTGTACTTTGTGGTCTCCCCGTGCATGATATTTTTATTTGATTTCGGTTTTTTTCTCGTTTTGTATGCCTGTGTATTTCCCTCCTCGCACTTTCTCCCCCCATCACTCTCCTCACCTCTCTTTATTTTCTCTGTTTGACTTTTGATGGGAAAGAAAAAACTGAATTTATTGATTTGTATAAATAGTTCCAACGTTTTGAATTCAGAAGTTATCATTCTCTTTAGTTAAAAAAATGATTGACAGTTATCTACCGGAATTTTTGAATTCTTCACTGATAAAATGTGTGTTTTCTGTTCAACGTCATCTAAGCGAGAGCTGGTCGGTTTTTATGAAGAACTTGTAGCGATGATTGATTAGAATGAAAAAAATGATAAGAACTCCAGTTCAAAAATGACAAAGTTCAACTTTTATAGGTGGTACTTTGATTTTTGAAACGAGATTTCTGGAAAAGGGGTTCGGTATTTTCTAGATTTTCAGTCCCATCATTCAGAAACCAAGAACCAGAAATCAACATAAAGCTTGTTATTGAAAATTATTGTTTTATATAAACAGTAAGTCAACTCCAACCCTCGTGATTGTGTTGTTGAATGTTTTTATTTATGCAAATCCACGATTCTGAACTACATTCTATAATATATATCCAGAATCTGAATCTCCTCATTATCGAGATTCTTGAGATTTCAAAAGTAAGATTCGGATCTTGATCTATCCTCTCTTTTTCTCTCTCTACCTTGCGCCGATCGTTTCGAATTCTCTTCTCCTTGAATACACCCAAAAATCGTTCCGTTTTGAAGAAATGCCTAAAAAATGGTCCCAAATCATTGCGTAATGTTAGATGAGATGGAAAAAGCAGCTGCTAAGGAAACCGACATCATATTATCAGAAAACAAGAAAAAGACGAGGAAAACGATAATTGATAGCAGACAAAAACGAGAGAATCACCATCGAGAAGAGGGCGAAAAGAAGAAGGAGATAGGGAGTGGAAACGATAACGATCCTCGACAGTCGTCACTCATAGACCTCACTTCTTGTTCTCTTTCTTCTTCTTCCTCCTATTCTTCTACTAACTTACCTTCAACGTCTCGTTCTTCTTCTACGTCGACGCACTGCTCAGTAAGCTCGAATCCTTGCAAGAGTAAACGAATCCATCGTAGAATCATGGGAACGTTACGAGGACGTCTTCGTCAGGCTCGGAAACAGATCACTTGGTGTGCCTTTCCGGTCGGAAGACGGACCAGAAGGAATAATTCTGGAGAAGATAATAGTGATAATGAAAGTGTTTATGAATCTGCTTGTGGAGACTCTATGCAGAGATATGTGTATGCTGCAAATGGAGAAGATGAGAAAGTGAAGATATTGGAGAAGGAATCGGAGGAGGAGAGGTAATGCTCCCAGCAGAACAGACTTGCTCAAAAACTAATTTTTATTAAAATTTGAATCAAAATCAAGTTTCTTTTTTTTTCCAGAAACCCCAGTGAAGTCGGTCATACGTGTCGTGGAAGTATCAATTTGCAGGAAGCTCGTGTTCATACTGATAAGGTTTGTCGAAATAATTAGAAATGATTGATATACATTTTTTTCAGCCAACCTCATGCATCGTGATTTCTGGACAGTCTCAAACGTTCCATGTGAAACCACACAATGAAATGGACCGACAACAATGGGTCAACTCGCTGGAATACATGAGACATAAAGCAATCACAAAAGCTGAAAGTGGTAGGAGATTGAATCAAGGATTCCTGAAAATTATTTCCAAGTTTTAGAAGAGGATGAAGATGCTCATATGGCTCAAAACGATTCGACTAGATCGGATGCACTGATTCTTTCAAATAGAGAAATGTCTGGAAAATTGTGTGATTTGAGAACAGCTGCCAATATGATGAGTTAGTTTTCTATTTTTTCCACTCAAAAAATATTGTGATTTTCAGATAAACAAGGAGACGAATTGATGCGTGCTCTAAATGGTACAGTGGAAACGGATAAGAACCATTTGGCTGAGAGAGCAGATCTTTTGAAGGTATTTGAAGTATACGGTATTACTAACTTCCAATGGATTTGAATTACAGATGACCACAGCAGCAGTTCTACAAGCAGCCGAAGAATTCGTGGAATTGTCAGAACAATCTGCGAAACGTCTCAACAAGATTGTGGCTGTTGAGCAAAAGGAGAAGGCATTTTTGCAGGTGAGAAGAAAACCCTGAGTGCTTTTTTGCATTCAAAGTGCTTCTATTTTTGTTTCTTGTTCCGGATGGCGGTCGTCATGGGAGATATTGAGCGAGTTTTTTTTTCCAGGAGCAACTGGAAGCCCTTGCCAAACAACACTCTTCTTTGGAACGGGCGGCCACGAAGTGTGCATCTGGAGCTCCAGTTTCAGCGTATAGTGATCAAGAAGACGAATTCCACGACGCCGAAGAAGATCTAATGTGAGTCTTTAAGTTTTTTTTTTCTCTGCCCCAAATTCATGCCTATGACCGGGAACAGGAGAAAGTAGAGGATTCCCGATTTTTTATCTCATCTATTTTTTTGGGTTTGTGTTCAATTCGATTGAACGAGAAAAAACGTGGATAGAGAGAAAACAGAAGAGATACATTTCACTTTCACTCTGTTGGTTTTGTCTCTGTTGTTTTTTTTTCGGCCTCTCTCGTTTATTTCTCTGCGTTCTCATTGAGAGGCACTGACAAGTAGCACTCCAAGTTGAAACAAAAGGGCCTCCTAGGGTTTTTTTTCTGATTTTTTAATGTTCAACGTCCGGAAAGGACAAGAAATCTTACTTTTGAATTTTATGGGAAAGGGTCTCCGGTGGAGATTATGGAATTTAGCCATATATTTAGCGCCTATTTTAGATTATAAAATCTGAATTTCATATTAGTCTGTCTTTTCAAACGAAGACTTTTTGTCTGAAGTGCACTTTTTGTTCAAAATGTGTTTTTCTTTGTGTTTTGATTTATAGCAGAAGATAATGCCCTCTCTAGACATCATGCCGTCAAATTTGAAATCTGTCACAAAGCTTTTGGCTTTTCTTCTCTCCCATGTTCAGAACAGAATTGTTCGTAGAATACATTATACTCTCTTACGGACACATGAGAACGAACTGGTTATTTTTTAGATGTTGTGGTTGAACGAACAAGTAAAGGAAAGGTTCGCCATGTCCCCGCGTTTTCTCTAAAATCTCTTTTCTCCGTTCCTTCTATCTTTTCCTAATTTGCCACATTAGCCTCGTCTACAAACGAACTTTAGCCTTTCTTCTGCCCATCTCCATAAAATTTCACTCTCTACGAACCTGATGGTCATTTTTTCGAAAACATTCACCAATCAGTTTTGATCAACTGATTCGATTCTTTCTTTGTATTCCACCTGACTGTAAATTCGAAGAACCAAATAGTTTTCTTCCTTTTGATTTTCTTCAAAAAGAAATCATTGTTTAGTCGTTTCTTGTAAGTAGTTTGAATCCTATTATGTGATTTCCAGTCACACCTATTTTAACGAGACTATCCTTTAACTGTGTGATCACTTTTGATGGGGATTCTTTGTTTTTCAAGTTCTTATCGACTGACTAGAATCCCTAAAAACTAATTAAATCAATTGGTTTCAATGAAACACAAAAAACCACTGAAATTTTGTTGGAACAGGAAACGTGTGACGACCGGAAGTATAGAATAGCACCCCGCTCTCTGTCTATCCTCTCTCATGACTCACATTTTTCCATTTTCTCTCTCTATTATTCTTTCCATGTTTCCCATTCTCACACAGACAGATTCTGGATGGAAAATAATGAAATTTGTTCGTCTGAAATGTAGAACTTCAAATTGATCCATTTCTTTACTTTGAGCTGAAACTGAAGCTTCTCGTTGTTTGAACAGCTTTGCTAGTGAGCTGAATAGAAATGCTCAAACTTTCAAATAGATTTCCTACTTTCAGTTTGACTCCACAACTCAAGACTCTAAATTTAAAACTAACCCTTCTCAATTTTCAGAATGCCATGTAACTCCACTGCTCCAGCCGGTGTCCACGCAGCTCCCACGGTACGATCTGAACGTCATTCGGCTGCTGGAGAGCCTTCCTCCTCCTCTCCTCCTTCTTCCCAATCAGATGCACCAAAAGGAAGACAAAGAAGGACTACGGTACCAGAAAGACCAGATCTCCCCATCAATTTATGGTCAATCATGAAGAATTGTATCGGAAAAGAGCTTTCAAAAATCCCGATGCCTGTAAATTTCTCGGAACCCATCTCGGTTTTGCAACGTGTCACTGAAGATTTGGAATATGCTGATCTATTAGAAATTGGAGCGAAATTAGTAAGGAAAAAGTTGAGATTCCCGAAATATCTAGTTTCCATTTTCAGTCGACTCTTGAACAAATGTGCTATGTGGCGGCATACGCGGCAAGCAACTACTCAACAACATGTCACCGAACAAATAAGCCTTTCAATCCATTGTTGGGAGAAACTTTCGAGTTTGATCGAATGGAAGATTTGGGATGGAGAAGTGTGACGGAACAAGTGTCTCATCATCCACCAGCAGCTGCTCATCATGCAGAAGGACGTGGATGGACGATGTATCAGGACTTCACGATGACTTCCAGATTCCGTGGAAAGTATCTATCTGTCATTCCAATTGGATTCACTCATGTCGTTTTTCCATCCACCAATTCCCACTTTTCCTATCGCAAAATCACAACGACAGTTCACAACATCATTGTCGGAAAATTGTGGATCGATAATCATGGAGAAATGGAAATCACCAATCACACCACCAACGAAAAGTGTGTCTTGAAGTTTATCCCATACTCGTATTTCAGTCGAGAGCAGCCGAGAAAAGTGGGTTTTCAGCTCAGCTATACTGATTTCTCAATGGAAACATTTCCAGGTATACGGTATTGTTCGTGACGCAGAAGGTGTTCCCAAGTACGTCGTCCAAGGAACATGGGACAAATCGATTGATATGTTGAAAGTGTCAAGTTGGAATGGAAATCAAGAAAAGCCAAAAGTAGAAGTGGATGAGACTAGCTTGAAACGAATCTGGACAGCCCACCCACTACCGTAAGCCGATTCTCGAAAAAATCATTGAAATTTGGAAATTTTCAGAAAAGGAGCCGAGAAAATGCACAACTTCACCAAGTTCACAATTGAACTCAACGAGCCAGAAGACGGCGTGGCACCGACTGATTCACGTCTTCGACCAGATCAACGAATGATGGAAAATGGACAGTAAGTGATTGAAATTAGAGTGGAATTTCCAATGTATTGTTGTTCCAGATGGGATGAGGCAAATAAAAAGAAATTGGAAATTGAAGAGAAACAAAGAATTGTGAGAAGACGTCGTGAAGCTGAGAAAGAGTTGGCTATGAAGAGAGGTAATCATAATTTTATTCTCGAACTTTACAATTAGAATGTTGTTTTCCAGGAGACAAATACGAGGAATACGAGCCAACATGGTTTGTTCGAGTTCAAGACGAATCGAACGGAGCTCTTATTCATCAGTACAAAGGCGGCTACTGGGAGTCGAAGGACAAACACGATTGGAACAAATGCCCAGACATTTTCTAAATTTCAACTCAATTCACTTAACTTTTTCACTTTCTCCAAATTCCTTACAAAATGGGTATAAGTATGCACCACTATTCCCTCATTTAGTTATTTCTTTTCATTTGCCCGAATTTCCGTTTGCTTCGAATACAACTAGAATGGTTCTCGTTTTGCCTGTGATTTGTTTTTTCCAGTTCCTTCCCTGTAAATAGACTGAAAGCAATAAATGTGTGATTCCTTTATTACAATCGAACTCTTATTAATACAATTTAAATTATCAAACTGAATATTCCTCTTCGTCTTCCTGCTCTTCTTTCTCTCGTTCTGCCTTCGCTTTGAGTCGAGCTTTTTCCTCCTTCTTCGCCGATTTCTCACTTTGACGAGCACGCCACCATTGACGGTAGTATCGAGAAGTTTTGATGTAGTAGAGAATGAGAATTGCCAAGAAGATGAAGATTATTGCACTTCCGGAGAGACTGGAAATTTACAGAACTGAAAAATCAGAACTGAGAAAATTTACAGATTTTTCAGATTAAAAAAATTTTCAGTTTGAAAATCACTGTTGAGGCACAAATTAAATTCAAAAAGATCTTTTCAGCCTTTCTAATAGTTGTTCTTACATAACAGAGAAGATCAGACTTTCTTTTAAGATTCAGAAAAAAAATTAATTATTTATCATATTTCTGTCGTCCTATTTTAAGTTCTACTGTAAAATTATCAACTAAAAATCAAAATTGATCAATATTTTAATAAAATTCAAAAGTTTAAATTTCATTCTGACACTTCCTGACTGAATGAAAAGACATCCAACACCGCGCCTTTTTGACCGCAACACGAAAAGAAAAGTGATGAATCGGAACTTTAGAAGATCATTAGAAGTCACCCTCATTTAAAACGAAATAATTCCAAAAAGACACTCACATGAGAGATTCGTACAGCTGTTCTTTCTTGGCTGAAAGAACCGTCGGTCCAGTAGTTGTAGTCCCATTCCACGTGTCAACAATAATTGTATCGTTCATTATTCCGCTGTCACTGAAAACAGAAAATAACCTGAATAACTCTCCATTTTTCTTGTTGTCCATATTTATATGGGAATCAGAATATGGACTACGTCAATGCGTGGGGATACAAAAAATGAAATGAGAAATTTCGTTGTTTTAAACTCAACGACGCCTTCTAGACAACTTTGAACTATCAATGGTCTATCTCTTTTTCTCTGAATCTCTTCCTTCTTAATTATATTTTTGAATGATTGGAATTTGAGAAAAGTTTTGATAAAAGAGAAGTCTTATGATTACAAACAGTATCTGCAAAATCATGTTTTTCTTCAATTTAGATGAAAGATGAGAATTGGAAAAAATGAACTGGAAATAGAATTTGGACCGGAAAAACGTTATCAAAACATGGGAGAATGAATTTCCATTTCCCTTTGTTGAGAGCTATTTTCGGGTCAAAAAATGATCAAAACTCAAATTTTGAGAATGTGGGAATTCTTGAATAATTCACGAAATCTTCATCATTTTCAATATTCCGAAAAAAAGAGTTCCTTGATCATCTCACATCTTCTGAATCCATTTGAATTTTAAGCGAAACGACGGCAAATTGCATTTTCAGACAAGGAAGAACAGAAAAGTTTTTTTTTTCTAAGAAAATGAAAAAGTGTTTTTGAATTCAAGTGACCACCCATTCGATTCGAAATCGTGTGATATTATTTATTCGAAAACGAGAGGAAAAAATGGAATTTTAGGAGGAGCGAAGGGAAGGATTCGAGAAAATAACAGACGGTGTTTTTGTCAGTGTCTGCAAGAAATCAGACAGATAATAAAAACTACAAAAAAACGCGTTGAAGTTACGATTTCAAGAAGACGAAAACACAGATTTTCGATTTCCGTAAAGTGATTTTTGTTATTCTAGTAACGACCAAAACTTCAAATTCAATTTTGGTAATTCATAATTTTTAAAAACGTTTTTTTTTCAGAATATCAAAGCGTTTCAATCATCATAAAACCAAACTCTTCTGAATTCCCCAGTGAGCAATTATTTCCATAAAACTCACTCATCATTCATAATCTCGGCAATCAGTTCCATTTCCATCGATCAGTTGGAAGTTCAAGTACAATTGCGAATGTATCTACAGTCAGAAGTCGTCGTCCACTCTTCTCTTCCCCTTATCATTATAAAAAAGAGTGTCCATCGATTTGTTACACTTCCCCATGGCGCCCTTGTCAATGTATTTTATCAAACCTATTCATCTTGTCTTCTCTTGTCTCCAAAATTGGCGGAAATGTTCTGTTGAGATTGTCAACTTTCAGTCGTTTATTAATTCAAAACCTAGATGTTTGGGATTTTTTCAATTTTTGTAAAGGAACGGAAAGGCAAAAGAAGGGCTATAAAAGGCACTTTGATAGGGTGGAGGTGGTATTCAAGAGCGTATGTGTTTACAACAAAAAAAACGAAAGAAAATCAAATCACGACGATTCAGCCAGTTTTGATGGGAGCAAATAAAGTAGGTTGGGGGTGGGGGCGTCAAGGAAGAAAGATAATGTGGGGTACACACAGAAATGAATGAAATGAGCAATGGGCTACCGTAATCCCGGCATAGTGCATCCTCTAGTAGGAATGTCACAGGAAAAATAAAGACCAAAACGACAAAGCAAGAAAACGAAGAGGCGAGTTATCCCAAACACAAAAACAAGCCAGAGATTAAAATACCTCCGTATTTTAGATGATTCTGAAATTCGAGAGAAAGTATACATGACTATCTCAGAGTTCAATACTCTCCCTCGAACTTCGCAAATCTACAGATCGTAATCTCTGGTGGGATGAGCCAGTGAAATAAATTTGATTAAGATATTGAAACAATTACAAAAAGGGTTAGGAGAAAAAAGATGGATACAAGAAATAATAACAAGGGAACCATTTTTAAAAAGTGTCTGAGAATTTTCTCTAAATTTGCTCAGTTATAGTTTCGAATATGGGCTTTCGAATGCTCTAGGTGGCTACCTGCGCAAACTTCTAGAACTCGAGATATCTTGCTCCAAAGTTTGGTGCATTTTTCACAATATCCGTCCCTCGAACGCCTTTCAATTTCCTCCCCATTTTTCACCGCCTTGAGAGGCGTTGAAAAAATGTGTTGGATGGCCGAGTGGATAGGGCGCGGGGATGGTAATCTGGTGATGCAGGGTTCGATTCCACTTTTTGTCATTTTTCTTTTCATGACTTTTTATTAGTTTTTTACATGTTTTTATCACATTTCATCGCTCGTTTTGTCTTCCTAGGAACCTAAAGAAAGTGCTGTGACATTTTGAAAAACTTTGATTTTTTCGAAAATTGGAAAGTTTCTCCATGCCAAGGGTTGATGAATATTTCGAGAATTTTTTTCGATTGAAAATCATGTAGAAAATCTTCCGCTGTGATAAAGTACGGTATGGTGGAAGACTACACGAGGCTTGATATCAGAAATACGTGTTCTTTCCTATAGTTAGAGATATTTGAAAGAGGAATGCAGTATCATGTATTTTGTTCTGTGCTCTTCTTCCAAGGTTGTCAGCCACCAATTTTCGCCTGGTCCACTATAATATGGTATTCTATCACAGCGAAAGGTTTTCTACATGATTTTCAATCGAAAAAAAATTCTCGAAATGTTCATCAACCCTTGGCATGGAGAAACTTTCCAACTTTCGAAAAAATCAAAGTTTGTCAAAATGTCACAGCACTTTCTTTAGGGTCCTAGGAAGACAAAACGAGCGATGAAATGTGATAAAAACATGTAAAAAACTAATAAAAAGCCATGAAAAGAAAATGACAAAAAGTGGAATCGAACCCTGCATCACTAGATTACCATCCCCGCGCCTTATCCACTCGGCCATCCAACACATTTTTTCATTGCCTCTCGAGGCGGTGAAAAATGGGGAGGAAATTGAAAGGCGTTCGAGGGACGGATATTGTGAAAAATGCACCAAACTTTGGAGCAAGATATCTCGAGTTCTAGAAGTTTGCGCAGGTAGCCACCTAGAGCATTCGAAAGCCCATATTCGAAACTATAACTGAGCAAATTTAGAGAAAATTCTCAGACACTTTTTAAAAATGGTTCCCTTGTAAGAGTAGTGAAGAAAAAACGACACGTCAGGAAACATGATGATGAAGATGGAGACAAGACAAGAACAGAATGACACGAGATTCGGAATCACATCACCCTTTTTGGCATTGCAATTGGTGTCGATGCCGTGCTTCCGATAGTGGTCGGTCTTGTACCACTTCCACCGTTTCCAGTTGTCTCACGGCTTTCGCTCGCTCGTGGAGTGGATGTATCCATGGCATCATCCTCCGAAAATCCTCCAAACGGAGTGAAATCTGCACGTTGATGACTTGAAGTGGCTGATGGAGCACCACCAAAGAACATTTGAGACTCGTGATCAGATCCATGACCAAAAAGATTAGAATGACCTCCATGCTGAATATGAGCTGTTTCTGGATCTCCTGGCCTGAAAATTATTGGGAAAATTATAATGGTGAAAATGGATGAAAACACTCACTTTCTGGGGCTCTTTCCATGAAGTCCTGCATTTCTTGACATTGATGATGCCAAGTGTGCCACACTGATTCCGTGTCCTTTGTTCATCATTTCGAGAACCGATGGAGCTACATATGTGAATCCGACAAACGGATTGTCACCGTTCAAACTGAAGTTTGTCTCACACGGAGAATCAACTGGAGTCATCTTGGTGAATCTGGTGTCGAATAGTGATACATCCTCGTCATTTTCTATCTCTGGCTTGAATGGCGCTTCAAGTTTGCGAGCGTAAACAAGTTCCCAATCGGTCTTCTGAAAGAATGGATGTGCTTTGATTTCCTCGGCATCAGAAGTTCCTGCTCCAAGACGAGTATCCACATGGCGTTTCAAGAGTTTCTTGATGAGATCACGAGCCTCGTTAGACAGATATGCTGGAAGTGTCAAACGACCTTTAAGAATCTTGTCAATTGTCTTTCGTCGATTTTCAGCCGTGAATGGTGGTCCTCCAGTCAGCATATCAAACATAAGAGCTCCAAGACTCCACCAATCTACGGCCTTTCCATGTCCGCATCGCATTAAAATTTCAGGAGCCATGTACTCGATAGTTCCACAGAAAGTGTGTGTCTTCTGATCTCCCTCGATCTCCTCTTTACATAATCCGAAATCCGTAAGCTTGACATGTCCGAAACAGTCCAAGAGAATATTCTCCGGCTTCAAATCACGATAAATGATTCCTTGTTGATGAAGATGTTCCAGTGCAACAACAATTTCAGATAGATAGAATTTGGCAACATTCTCCATGAACATTCCTTCTCTTTCAAGATGCATGAAGAGCTCACCGCCTGACAAATATTCTAAGATCAAATACAATTTTCCACCAGTTTGAAATGCGTAGAGAAGATCACAAATGAATGGAGACTTGACAGCTTCGAGAATATTTCGTTCGGCTTTCGTGTGAGCCGTGTCCTTTTGATTTCTCACAATTGTTGCCTTTTGAAGAACTTTCATCGCAAAGATTTTTCCAGAATCAGTACCGGTGGTTTTGCGTACTTGGAAAACCTACAATATTGATGATGATTTTATGGTTTTGTAGAAATTGAAAATCACATACCTTTCCATATCCTCCTTTTCCGAGAACTTTCAAAAGCTGGAAATCTTCTGGTCCCACTCGAACATTTGGTGGATTGATTGCACTAGCACACAGTTGGATCGACTCCATCATTGGATCTTCCATGTACGATGAGCTCGGTGGTGGTGCAGAAATCTGCCCCTGTAAACCGAGCAACTCAGTATCCGAACAATCATCTTCGGAATCTGAAGAGGTACTTACGTCAGCGACGTTGCTGTACATGTGATCATCTTCCATAACTTCCGAGTGATTATCATACTGGTATCTGAAAATATAGCAATTAAAATTTCAAAAGAGGTGGGTTTTCAAAGTTAGAAAAACCCTTATTTTTAGGATTAAATGACCTTATTGTGAAATGGTTCTAGCTTTAATTTTACCCAAGAATGAGTGTTTGTTGTTCCGTGTAATCAGTGATCGGTTCAGAGTGTCATTCGTCAGGTGATATAAGTAGAGGGTATGATGGAAAAAAAAGTGTCACCAGACTACAATAATGACAAGTAATACAACTGTAGCTACAATTATCACTTAGTGTTAATTAGTAGGCTAATATCAATCATTCTTATCAATTTAGAAATGGAAAATTTGTGAAGGAAACTCACAGATGACGTTGTGGTGATGGTTGGGCTTCGTGTCCGTCCAATTCAAATTCGAAAACGTCGGCCATTGTTATAATTTTATATGAGCACTTAGTGCGATAGCCTATAATATTATGAGCAAAAAATCTGGGAGCAACTGGAAAACAGCGTCCGAGAGGTCAGCCCATCCAATGTACAGTATATGGTTTTTATGACCTGTAAAAAGATAGATTTGACTAGAAGAAAGAAAAAGACACGTCAGAGATAAGAGAGCGATATGAGAGAAACAAAAAAAGGAAGAATAGAAATAGAACGGAGAGCAAATGTAATCTTGACAAATTGACAGGTTTAGAATTATTTGAGGGGCACTGTAGGCAATGAGATTGATCGATATGGTAATAATCTTTTCCTGATTTATTCGTTTATAAAACTAGTCAGTGTGAAACTATGGAGGAAAATGTAGAAACAGAGCCAAAGAACAAGGCGTTATCAGTTTCATTGTATGTGCTCCTTCATCGTTTTCACTTTCCACGGAAAAATCAATCAAAACTTTCGTTTTGCTGGGCGCAATCATTTTGAGAGGACGGCGAAAGATTTTATACGCCGAATTCGACCGAAAAAACTAAGAAGACTAAAGGATTGACATTGATAATGTGGCAATTGCGAAAATGATCAGGAGGCAGAAGTGTTCTAGTAAATTCTCAATGTTTTCATAGCCAGTCAGGTGTTTGTCATCATTTTGGTGTTTTTTTTGGTGAGGCAATATTTCGAAACAACTATTCACCTATTGGAGCCTCACAGTAGTCATCAAAATTTCTAGGTTAGACTGATCAATCGATAGTGCTGATTTCATAAGAACCGGTAAAAGAGAGGGCAGAGTGGAGAGAGAGAAAGAGGTGACACAGGTAGAAACGATTGAAAAACTGGGAGGGACGAAATAGCATACAAATATACGGAGAGCCCAGAGAACGATCAACCTAAGAGTGGAATTTGCGAGAGGGGAGAGACTGGGAGCGTCTTTCTCTTTGTGACACAGAGAGAGTGCGTGTCACCACACTGCGCATTCATCGTCTCTCGAAATTCCATGGTATCTCGATGATGCGACGATCTGAGCGTCGGTTGCAACATTCATTGTGTGAGTTGGTGTGGTATATTAGTGAGAAGAAAGCTTGTTCACACCAGGTTTACTACAGCTTTTTCCAGCAACAAAATGAACATTGAGAATGCATTGCTTGACCCATTCTAACTGTACATCGAGGCTTAGATAAGGCTTCAAATTTGAGATTTTTTGAGCACATCTCTGCATAGGATGTCGATACAATAAAATACTATAGTGAGTTTAGTTTCCATTTGAAACTGTTAGATCTAAAACAGAAGAGAGCTTTCCGTTTAATCTACCATCTAATGAATCGAGAGCAATGAGCACCTGCTCAAACGGAAAATCGGAAAACACGCACTTTCTCCTCCATCCCGAACAGCCGCTCCTGTTTTCTCTTTCTCTACCTCAATATCAGTTCTAATCAGCAGCTTGCAGCAGAAATGTTAAAATGAGCTGTCTGTAGGGTGTAAAAATCAGACGCGTACTTTTAGAGTTCATTGTGATACGAAAGTTTGGAGGCTAACTTCAAAGAATGGTCAAACCAGACTAAAAATTCGATATTGTATGTATTATCGGCAACCGATAGTTTGAACACCTTCAATGGATTAAAACCCAGAGAATTCGGCAACTACAAAGAGATCATAAACTATTTGTCAATCGATATAATAGGAAAGCGAAAGTAGAAGACAAACGGACAGGTAACAAGGAAGGAAAAGAAAGAAAGCTAACACGACTACTAGTAGTCCTCAGAATGAATTACGGAATACTTTTTGTTTATGACAGCGTCGCGCGCAAGCTCTCACGCTTTCACCTAGGCAACCAGGACTCTTCAGGATGAGAATTTCGACAGAACAACACTCTGAGGAAAACTGAAACACATGAAAGGAAACTTCTTATAGTGTCGAAAGCACCCCAAATCTATATAAGCGAAAACATCCACATCCGGGTTTAATAAAATTAAATGAAGTTCGATATCTGAACATCCGATTCAGCTAATAAGATAATAAGTAACTGTAAACTGGAGAAAGTAGAAAATCGAAACTATAACAAGCGAAGTAGATAAAAGTAATGAGTGAAACGGAGACCGATAGGGCATTGAAGGACATTACGAAGAATTGTAATTTTTCTCTTGTAAAGTGTCACTTCGGTTCGACAGCCAACCAATTGCTAGTCTGACACTTTCGATAAAAAACTAGTTGGAAAAGAGAGTCAATTTGAGATAAAGAGACGGATACAAAATTATAGTGCATCCGAAGGACATCAGACAAAGACAGTAGGATCAGTGTTTTGAGACATTTGATAAAGGCCCAATCATTAAAGGTATTATTATTATTATTTTAACTGGGCAATATACGTCACTATTAAAATTGTATGTTTAAATGCAGTATGTTTTTCGTCAATTTATGTCAAATACTCTGTCACAATACAAAATATGATGACGTATCTGAACAAAACTATTGCTGAATGGATAGATTTATCAGTTTCTATTAGTTTTTATTTTCGTCTTCTAATTTCAGAGAAGAGGAAAAATCCAGTCTATTGTTTGTTGGGGGATGAAGGCAAAAGTCAGAGGGTGGAGAGCGAATAAACGGGCAAAAAACAACAACAACATGGCTGTTGTTCGGTTGTAAGAGAGCGAAATAACAAATATTTTTGAAAACGTTCGAAATAAAACGACACAACAATCGAATTTTGCTTGTCTAATTTTTCCCACAAAACGCCTAGTAAAACAAAAAGCACATTTCCGACGAGTACATGGGGCTCATTAGTGCAATTTTAACCAGTAGAGCACTATTTAGTAGCCTGGAGCTAGTATAGCGATGCGAGTATGAAATTTGACACTATTGAGTCGAGTGGGGCGAGAGGAAGTGTTATATGAAAATCCAAATGAATCCATGAACGAGGATGAATAGATGATGGATAGGCATTTATTTTTCCTTGTGCGGGTTTCAACAACACGTCAATAAGGTATGCTTTTCAGATACATTTTTGGAAAATGGGAAAAAAAAAACTTGTTTCGTTTTTTTTTGAGATCAAAAATAGAGAAAGAACTACGCGTAAAACTGTTGCGCATGAATATAGAAAACAGAAACACAGACCACGAGCGAAATGAGGAGAGGGAGAGAGCATTTGATTCAAAGAAACGTTAGAACATTATCGCTGAGAACCCCAAAAAATCATTTATATCGGCTCGCTAGCGTTCACAAAAATGACGCATTCGATGAAAATCGAATCATATTCGTAGGCGGTGGTTTTTTACGATAGATTCATTTATTTATAGATATAAAAGTACCGTGCAAAACGGCTACTGTTGGAATAATTCGGACGACTGAACGGATGAAAAATTTGTATTAAAAAATAAATAAAAATTACAAGAATTGATTCGAGAATGGAACTAAACAAAAAGGCTAAGCAGTAAACAGAAGTAGTGAACAAATTGGAATGTCAAATTATTCACAGAAATTTTGGAGCGGAACTTTTGGGTTTGGAAAAATGAGAAATTCAATGAAACGAAAAAATAAAGCTGTAAAAAGGCAGGTTTTTATACTATGTACAATCAGCTCGATATTTTTACGGGTGGTAAATTTCCGAGTGGACCGTATGAATGGAAAATACTACGTTTGCGTTTCTTAAAATTACTATATGAACATAACTGAAAAGGAACAAAAAGTGACAGGTAAAAAGGGAAAAAGAATGTATAATACACAACTAAAATAGGAAGAAAAACTCGGATTGATGGTGATTGTGAACAATTTCGGTTTCAGCGGGCATATGTCAACTGGGATTTCAAGTGAATAATTTTTAGACAGGCTTATATAGAAGAGTTGTAACGAACTTCTTGCGATAGCGCTGTGTCGACGACAGAACCATTACACTATCTTTGATGGAGAGCGCATACATGTGGTTCAACATAACATGATTCGGTTCGGGAAGGACATTCGGATCACAGGATTCTGGAGTTTCCTTGTTGAGAAGTACCTAAAATCATAATTTGTCTACATTTAGAAGGTGATGTGGTGGTAAGTACCTGCATCAACTGCGGTGGGATGACAGGTGGACCAGCTGCTCTTCGAAGCATATCCATCGATGGAATTTCCTGTGTGAACGAGCGAAGCTTTTCAAGTTCTCTATAAATTGGAATACTGAATATTTGTTGGGTTATCTCTTCTCGGGGCAGATAAATATGAACAAAAATACTTTAGAAATTACCTGTCATTCGGAGTATCGTGGTTTTTAGTACTCTCCGATTCTCCGCGAAGAACTTCTCCAGCAGTTGAAGATTGGAAGTCCTCATCAAGTGCCTCAAATACTGCGAAGTCGGAGTCTTGGATGTTGATCATATTATTCTCGTTGCCAGCAGCATCCTGTGTCTTGCCTTGATTATCGTCTACAACCCAGGATCCATCCACTTGAAATTTGTATTCGTACTGTCCTGGTTGCAGATCGATGATGGTTGAAAAATCGTTAGTAGATTTCACCATTGGGATTCTCGTTTGCCAGTTGTCCCAAGATCCAACAATATGAACTGTGCGTGGCTGAGCGTTTTGAGTGAAACTCCAGCGAAAAACTACTGGGCATTCCCCAGATTTGTCTTCATGACCGTCCTGAAAGCTACCGTATTTTCGTTGTAGAATGAAGAATGCCGAAACTTTTAAAAATTTAGGTGTATGCAGAAAATTCTAAAAACGTACATCGAACATCATCGGTGGTCCATCAGGATTTGGAAGTACTTGTCCAGCAACTCTAGCAGTTTCACTCATCATGCGATGTCTGCGTAATCCTGCTTTTTCATTTGGGCCTCCATAGCGACCTTCTGGTCCACCAGACTGATTATTGCCCATTTTCACCTAGAAAAAAGCCGATTATTAGGAAATGTTATATGCGAATGTTTTTGAAGAAATCATTATTTTAAAAACTTAAAACGATTTCGGAAAAGTGACCTAAACTTTGATAAAAGGACCGATGAAAATAAACAAACATCTGAAAGAATGCACATGATTGCGGTGCGGCAGGGAAAAGTGGGCGGAGTCTGATGGGTGCAATGGCGCCGCACACTTTTTTCGCACATTTTTTTTAGCAGGGATTAGGTTTTTTTAAACCTGAAAAGGCTCCCTATAAAAAAATGACAATAGAAGAGCCGCCACCAAAAATAAGGAAAGTCGATAGTGCCATCAGTAATGAGTAAGTCGAAATGCTATTTCTAACCGAATTGCAATGGAATTCTTCAGACTCCAAGTCTTCCCGATACTGGATCCCAAATTGACATGTGCGACAGTCCCTTCTACTTCTTTTCAAGCACTACAGTTAGAAAACAAGAAAGTTATTGGCCAAGTAATCATTTTCCCAAAGCCATCAGTAAAAATCTTTCACATTGCAGATTATTGGTCGTCTAAAAGAACTTCCTGAATGTTTTCAACATTTGAAGCGAGTTGGAAAAGATGGAAGTGTTTTGATTTCGGAAAGTGAAGAATGTGCAACAAGGGTTGTAATGGATCTGGATCACCCTGAAGCGCCGATAGGCAACTTGAAAGTAAGAAAAGGTGTTCGAATATTTCCAGAACCCGATATTTCAGACGGTGCAGGTTCCTTCAATAAAGCCGTCAACCCGACGACAATTTGAATTTGCCAAGCAACTTTGGCCTACTGGTTTCCATCCAAATCATGAGATCGAGCAATTACTCGATGGGTCATTTCTCACGAATACGACCAAAGAATACATTTTCCGATGGATTCAGAAAGCCGTCGAGCTGAAAAACGGATGCTGTGTTGTACACGTTGGTTTCTTCTTTTAAAAAGAGAAATTATCTCACTTTTCTCAGAATGGCACATTACTATCATCTGGCAGTCCATGTTCACATCCACTTGGTCACGCTGTCATGGAAATGGTTAGAAGCCTTCCAAAACGAACAGGATCCGATTATCTAGGCACTGGAGCCGACGTTTTTCTAGTCAACGAACCATGTGCGATGTGCTCGATGGCACTGGTTCATTTTCGGATCAAACGTGTTTTCTACGTTCAGAATTCGAAAAATGGAGTGCTGAAAGAAGGTAGGGTATCTGAAAACTTTCGTTTCAAGATTTTCCGAGTTTCAGATGGCTGGCAGTTGCATATGGAACCTTCCATCAATCACCATTACGAAGTATTCAAAGTAATTTTACCTGAAGGTTCAAGGATAGTTTCAGATAATAGTAACTTTGATCAAAACTGTTTATGCACTAATTCAAAATAAAATCGTTAAAATTGAATTATAGTTTTGAAAAAGACCACATGGAGTTCATTCAGGTTTTCATAAAGACCGTCATCCTGTTCCGAAAAAAGATTCCTCAAGATTCCCTCGAGCCCAATCAAGATTGCAGCCATACGAGCAAAAGTCAAAAGTTCACATCAGCATCCATTTCTTTTCCTTCCTTGTCCCATAAAACGTATCAACCAACTACAATTACCACTCCACAGAACCGTCACCAAATCATTGTGTCTTGACCAAAAAATAAAATAAAACCGGTCCTCTTCCAATCTACTTTCTTCCAAATGAGCTCTTCCAATTGGAAGGCTAATTAACTGGAAGCAAAACGTATTAGACCAGACAGGTCAACTGAGAAAAGAGAATGGGTTAATGTGATAAGAGAGAAAAAGAGATATGAGCACTAAAAAAAGGAGATACCGGTTCAGAACGGTGGCGCCAACTATCTTCTTATTTTCCTTTTCTCTCTCCGTTTTCAAATTAAACAGTTTCGATCTTTTGTCGCCGGAATGACCGGAATAGGATAAAAGGAAGGTTGGAAGACAGGTCAGCAGTACATTCAACTTTACTTCTTCTTCTCTTTTCTACTTCTAAAAATGTTCAAGTCATTCGGATTCTTCGCTATTTGCATTGTTGGATGTTCTATTGCAGCACCAATTCACGGAGATGCTGATGATGAGCTTTTGGTCCGTTCAAATTTTATAGATTCAAATGAATCCAGAATTCCAGGGACTCGCTTGGGAAGCTGCTGCAACAAGTGTCAACGTTGGAAACAGTGGAAAGTTCTGGGTTCCAATTGAAATTCAAAGTTCGGAAAGATCTGGATCCGTGACGACTCTTGTTGTTGTCTTCCAAGAGTCTTGGTGCAGTCCATCTGAAGGAAATAATCTTGAAGATGTTTGCGAATCGATGTGTCCAGTTTATTACGGAGGAGCTAAGGCGGTAAGTTGATTGTGGATTCTTCAAAAAAAAATACTGTTTTTTTTCAGACCTACCGTATCACCGCCACTGAAACTAATGGAGGAAGCGATTTCGAGTCCGTCAGAATGGAATAATCATTTTGTAGATAATTCAATTGTAAATTTTTTAATAGATGTATGTATCTTTTAAATTGTAGATATTCAATAAACATGAATTCGAGTAGTAAAGGCTTCAAAATTTTCAATTTTTCAAAATCGTAAAGATAACAATTCAACTCTTTATTCAAACAAATGGACATATCAATACTCATCATCTCCATTCTCTGCGTCATTTGAATCTGAATCAGCTGCAACCTCTTCATAATCTTTTTCCAAAGCTGCCAAGTCTTCTCGAGCTTCCGAGAATTCGCCCTCTTCCATTCCTTCTCCGACATACCTGAACATGAAAATGGATTTCCTAAATCCTTCAGTGATTCCCTACCAGTGAACGAATGCTCTCTTAGCGTACATCAAGTCAAACTTATAATCCAATCTTTGCCACGCCTCTGCAATAGCAGTCGTATTTGAAAGCATGCATACAGCCCGTGGCACTTTTGCCATATCGCCTCCCGGGATTACTGTAGGTGGTTGATAATTCAAACCAACTTTGAATCCAGTCGGACACCAATCGACGAATTGAACGGATCGTTGAGTTTTGATTGATTTAATCGCAGCGGAAACGTCTTTTGGAACAACGTCTCCGCGGTAAAGGAGGCATACGGCCATGTATTTTCCGTGTTTTGGATCACATTTGACCATTTGATTTGCTGATTCAAAACAGCTCTTTGTGATTTCATCAACCGAAAGAATCTCATGATGGGCGGAAGCAATTAGTGGATTGTAAGCAACCAATGGGAAATGGATTCTTGGATATGGGACCAAGTTGGTTTGGAATTCATTTAGGTCCACATTCAGAGCACCATCGAATCTTAGAGAAGCTGTGATTGAGGATACAACCTAAAATTATATTATTAAACCTATGATGATCATCTTCTCACCTGAGAAATGATTCGATTCAGATTGGTGTAGGATGGTCTCGGAACTCTCAAATTACGTTTACAAATATCGTAAATTGCTTCATTATCCACCATAAACGAACAATCCGAGTGTTCCAATGTTGTATGTGTTGTCAGAATGGAATTGTATGGTTCAACGACAGCTGTTGAAATCTGAAACTTCAATTTTCAGTTTTGAATTCCATTTCGTATACCTGTGGAGCTGGATAAATCGAGAATTCCAGTTTACTCTTCTTCCCATATTCTCCGGAGAGTTTCTCCATTAACATAGAAGTGAATCCACTTCCAGTTCCTCCTCCAAAAGAGTGAAATACGAAAAATCCTTGAAGACCATCACAATTGTTCGCGAGTCTTCTGATTCTATCCAAAGTGGTATCAATTATCTCTTTCCCAACTGTGTAGTGTCCACGAGCATAATTATTAGCGGCGTCCTCTTTTCCTGTGAGCATTTGTTCCGGGTGGAAGAGTTTCTTGTAAGTTCCCGTGCGGATCTCATCTGAAAATCGAAAAAAAACCTCGGAAAGACTAATCATGCTAGCACGGAAATCTTCAGGACATGGGGTTTTGTCTTCATTGGTTGGGAATTGAAACTGGCGGGCCGTGAGCGGCAGGCAGCAAGGCTAACCACTAGACCACGCGTGCATCACAGTGGAGAGCGCGATAGAGTGTATTTAGAGGAGAGGGAAAGTGCGCGTAGAGGAGGCAAGGGAAAACGACTTGATGTCTGTTTCAGCGTTTACTTTTTCAACAATATAACATTTTATGAATAAGAAAATGAATTTCGACATACATCTGTGATATTTTCAATTTCACAATGTCTCTTACCTACTACAGTCGGCTCCAAATCGACGAAAATCGAACGTGGAACATATCTACCGTATCCAGTATCAGAGAAGAATGTGGTCAAAGACCCAGAATTTCCATCTGGATCGAGGAAAGTACCATCCGGAAGAATTCCGTGTTCCAGACAGTACAACTCCCAGCAAGCGTTTCCAATTTGAACTCCCGCCTGACCGACATGAATTGAAATGACTTCTCTCATGGTTGAAAACTGAAAATTCA
The DNA here is from genome assembly GCA_963966625.1 of Caenorhabditis zanzibari. Taxonomy (NCBI): domain Eukaryota; kingdom Metazoa; phylum Nematoda; class Chromadorea; order Rhabditida; family Rhabditidae; genus Caenorhabditis; species Caenorhabditis zanzibari. The sequence goes on along the minus strand of OZ016470.1, from coordinate 9,359,997 downwards.
GAATTTCAGAAAGTCTACAATTCGGAAAAACTGGAAGAAGAGCTTATGAGGAGCAGAAAAGAAGTGATGTTGTAGAATATAAGAAGTGATAAGAGGAAGAGAAAAAGAGCAAACAAATATAAAAAAGGGTATGGCGGTCTGAAACTAGAAGAAAACGTGACGTAGTGATAAAACTACGGAATATGGGTAATTGACATTGAAAAGTGTTCTCCGGAATGGACAGGGGGTACTGTAGTATCTGTTAATCAAAGAAAGAGATTATGAAACGAATAAAGTCAGAATGACTTACTGTCAAGCAGGGCTGTGCGGCAACAAATTCCGGCAACTCATTCAAATGTGAATAACTTTTTTCAGGGGGATCTGGGAAAAATACGGTCAACAGAAAAAATGTTCCTTATTAAAATAGCTATCGATTGGTAAAAACCCCGTAAAATTTGATCAAAAATTAACAAAGTTACGCCTTGGTTTCCAAAAAGTTGACTTTCGACAATTTCAGCCATTTTTCTGCAACACAAGGCGCAACTTTGTTAATTTTCGATGAAACTTGACAGTTTCTTAACCAATCGATAGATTTTTTGATGAGGAACATTTTTTCTGTTGACCGTATTTTTACCCGATTCCTCTCAAAAAAGTTGTTCATATTTGAATGAGTTGTCGAAATTGGTTATCGCTCAGTCCTGCTGTAAAGGTTACAGATTTCAAGTTCAGTGCAAAGGCAAATCGTCATTGACTACAGCATTTTGAGGCTTGATACGTAATAGATAACTTCAATACTTTTCTAAGCCTGAATTTTGCAAAAAATATTCCAGAAAATATATGTGAACCAACTGTACTCGTGTAGTCAACGAGTACTGTACTCAATGATTCCAAAACGTTTCCAAAAATTTGTTTTTTGTTCAAAAGATGACAAAGTGTACTGTAAAATGTTTCCTAGTACTTTGATCCCATTTATATATTCTAAGAATATCTCCTTCGTACTCATTAGTGCATCAAATTTGCATGGGCGAGATTTTCCATTTCCGTTTCACTGATCTCATTTCTTTTCTTTTTCCTATTCTCTTCCAATTAATCTTTGAAAAATCACATATTTAGGCTTCAAAAAACCTCGATCTTCTTTCCGTCCTTATACGAAGTGTTCCTGTTCTCACAATCAGTCCACTGAGCTCAAAACAGATAGTCTTAATGAGAATAGGTCATGGGAGAGTCGAAATTAGTTTCAATGAACTCTCCACTACGTTTTTACTCTTTTGATTTCTGATTTCAATGCTCAAAGTTTCCACTTGACCACATTCTTTCCCCTTATTTTTTTTGGTTTTCGAATGGATCAGAGTATCTCAATGATTGTCAACTATTACTATATCGGGTTTGTGATTCTATCACTACCGCTGAATTTTCTTTTGATTTTTCTGATTTTGGTCAAGTCTCCGATGTCATTCAGCACTTACAGGTTTGTGTCAGAATCCAAATGTGTCCATTAAATTTTGAGTTTTTCCCAGATTACTCCTCCTAAATACCAGTGTCAGTGAGACTTTCCTGATCATCTTCTCCTTCTCCTTACAAATGAGGTTCTCCTTGTTCTTTATAATACATTCATTATTTTCTGATTCAGAATAATCAGTGCCGGTGATTCAGTGGCTCTGCTACCTTACGGTCCTCTTCGTATCGCCTCTCTTGAAGTTTCTTTCATCTGTTACAATATCTATAACCTATTTCTTTGCACTACAAATCTTTCCATATTGTTGTCAATGTACTATAGATATTCTTTGATCTGTAATGGGAAATCTGAAAACTTAGTTGTTGCTAGAAACTTTGGGTTGTCTTGGATTTTACCTGTTGGCATGTTGGTAAGACAATTTTCCCAAAAGCTGTCTAGCTTAAGTTTCAGTTAGCGATAATAATCCCTCCATATGATTTTCCCACTGTAATGCGCAACACCCAGAAGGCTTATCCCAGTTATCATCTCCTTGAAACTTTCGGAGAATTTGGAGGATTCAAATCAACAAGTCGTCTGGTGTATCTGATAAATACGACCATTTTGATGGGTATTCCATATTTGCTGCCTGTTTTTATTCTTCTATGGAGACACAAAATATTCAAACAGATTAATGAAGTGCAAACTCATTTGAGTGAACGGACAAAGAAGTCTTCTTTAGACTTGGTCAGGGTAAGGGTCATTTCTGTAAAAGATTTATTTTCCATAAGACCTTTTAGGCACTGACGATGCAAGCAATGTTCCCAATGATTTGTTTGATTCCTAATGTGGTCTATTTTGTCGTATCGCAGGTATTAAAATATGAATTTGAGACAAAAATATTCCGTTTTCAGAGAATCCACATTGAGTTTGAAATCGCCGAGTTTATCCCGTTCCCAACCTGTGTTATTCCTTGTTTCATCGATCCGATTCTCACAATCTACTACGTGGCACCGTATAGAAACTTTATAACTAGAAGACGGAGCCGTGTATCAATGGCTCTAACAGTTTCTGTTGCGCCATCTTCAACGAGAACTGTGTGATAATTTTTGAAATGAAAAGTTTTATTTAGAGAAGAATGAGGTTAGGGGTTATCAGAAATTCCGATTTTAATGATATCCGTTGATCGAAGGACTGCTTTGTTGATGATTCCAATCGGTGTGGAAAGGTTTTCTGAAGAAAAAAAAAACAGATTTTGAGTTTTGCGCTACAGTAACCCACCAACGATAACATGGTCTGATGATACTTGAAAAGCTTTGATTGTCGCTGTTACATTTGTTTTTTCGCACATTTCTATCGTCGCTTGTTTATCGATAGACTTCTGAATTTCATTTTGGTTTCAGGCTCAACTTAATTAGTTTTTTACCTGCAGGAAACTCAAATATCGTTCCCTTAGAACTGCTCGACGTCGTTGCTCCTCTTCTTCTGTTATTTCAGAACTCATCTGAAATTTAGATTCTGAATCCATTCCAAGTGAAGAACGGCGTGATAAACCCGAACAGATAAAACTCGTTTTCAATCAGCTTAGAACTTTTTTTTGTATAAACCAGTAAAAGTCTTAAAATTTATTTTAGTGAGATCAAATTTACAACAAAAAATACATCAAAAATATCACTCGTTGGGTCGTGCACTCATTTGAACATTTGAGATCTCGGTCAACTTCTTTTGCACAACTGAGACTAGATAACCGCTCTCCTGAACCAGTTCTCTGAGTTCTTCAACCGTTTCCCTCTGAACCTTGTCGTTTTGGACCATTTGCGCTTCCACTTCGTTCTCAATGTCTCCCGCTTCAATCGGAAAAGTGTCAATTAGGAGCTGAAAATGTTGCACGATTTTTACCAGACAAAAAGAGCTTCAACTCACTTCAATGTTTTTCGCGGATCTAGCAATATTTGCCGCGAAAATTGCACAATTCGGTTCGTCTTCAAGGTCTTGGGAAATGGCTCCGAACTCGCATGGTGTGGCGGTCGCTTGCAATACTCCAATGGCATTGGTCATCAATGATGCCATTTCGTTAATCATATCTTGTAACTGGGTCATTCGGTCCGCCATTTTTATGAGTGAGAGCTTATAATAGAGATCATAAAAAGCCAAAAATATCGGAAAAGGCGGCATAAATATTGTTGATGAGAAATAAATCAATCGTTAAAAGAATTAATAAAACAATATTATTATGAAAAGCTTTATGGCAATGCAATAGACTAGACACAAAAATGTCCATAGAAATTAGTGCTTCTTATTTTTTTCGCTTTTATCCCAAAACCAGTGATCAGAAAGCCATCCAGCTCTATCCAATGGCCATATCCGAGCAGTAAGACGAACTTGAACAAGACCTTCAGGGACAGGGCCGAAGTTACGAGAATCGGTAGAGACTGGTAGATTGTCTCCTTGTAGCCAAACATGGCCGATTGGAACACGACCAGATGGAAGCATATGAGAAGTAACTGGATCACCCTCCTAAAGAAATTTTAATTTAGGAAGTTTTTATTATAAATGCGATGCTAACCTTTCCAGCGATTCGTTTACAGAGCAGCTCTCTTGGCTTCTGTGGGTTGAGACAGCCGACAATATCTCCGATTATGATGTTATCGTTTTTGACACCTGAAATAAGATTTTATAAAGGTTTTACGGAATAAAAACTCTTACTCAACCGTTCTGCTATAACCAAATCGCCCTCGTGTATGGTTGGATACATTGAAGGTCCGGTGCAATAGACGATTTCTGCGACATGTCTACTTACAACATGACAAACGGCGTATAGTGCAGTGGTTCCTGAAAACAATTTATTAGTTTTTTTTTTTGAAAATGAATTTACTGATTAATTGAAGTACTTTAAAGGAGGATTCCGAGCAAAAATTTTTATTGCTTTAAAAGATGTAAAACAGGGCGCTGATTCCGAATATCGCAACGAAAATGCTCAAAAATACTCGCCGAAGCCAGAAAACGCCGTCAAAGGGGGAAAATTGCGCCCAAAGTGCTCCCTTTTAGCCGAGTTTTCTCCGGAGTTTTCTAGGCCACGCTGCAGTAAATGGCTCATATTTGACGGACTTGTACAAACTTTCTCATTATTTCACTGACAATAGTATTGGATGACACTCTGGCATGTAAATTACCAAAAAAATTTGACTAATGCCGTCTAAAAATCACAGGAGAAGCAAGGGAGCACTTCTGGCCCGTTTCGACCCCTTTGACGACGTTTTCTGGCTCCGAGAGACATTTTCGAGCATTTTCGTTGTGATATTCGGACTCAGCGCAATATTCTGCATCTATTGAAGCAATAAAAAGTTTTGCTCGGAATCCTCCTTTAACATATAACTTACCTGTGGCAAACCTCCATAGCTTTCGTGTCGTCATAATTAGCTGAAATATCGATAAAATTATGAAAAATGTGATAACATATTGGAGAAAAACAGTAAAATCTCAAAAAAAACAAACAAAAACAACTTTTCGATTTCTCAAAATTTTTGCACTGGGTCCGCAATCGGAAGTGTTTGCGGACGAAACACCAGAAAACGGTGCACGTGACGTGTAATTTCTTTGAGAATTTCAATAGATTTTATCGGTTTTCTCCCGGATTTCGAAAGGAAACTTCCCACGTTGGAACGTTTTGAAAAGCTTTCAACCTCCTAAACTCACATATTAAACATCCTACATATTTAGGCGGTCGTCGTCAATCAAAGATGGCGACCAATGGCGTCTATATTGTCATGGGTGAGGCGAATTGTGTCGTGGCTCTTCTGAACAAAGCTCGAAGGTTAGAAAAGTGAAAAACAGAAAAAGAATAAGAATTATGTTGCAGACAATACCAACTATCGCAGGTTCCCACATTAGAAGACACAGATCCATTGCTTCGGAATTTTACCGATTTGAAAGAAGTTCTAAATGAGGTTGTGGATGTCTTGAATTTTTAAAAATTATTTTAAAAAATCTGTTTCAGGTAGCTGATCTTGCTGATATGAATCCTCAAACGTACCTTTCACCGTTTCTCGATGTGGTTAAAGCTCAAAATACCAATGGACCTATAACAGAAGCTGCTTTGGCCGCCGTGGCGAAGTTTCTTAATTATGGACTCATCGACGCGAGCAGTATTAAAGCAGCGAATGCAGTAGAATCCATTGCCTATGCAGTTGTCCACACCAAATTCATTGGAGGAAAAAGCACAGGAAGCGATGAATGTGTTCTTTTCAAAATTCTACAGGTACTGTAGTTTTACATTCTGTTTTCACCTTTCTTCTCCACAAACTGAAACCTTGATGCTCTTTCAGGTTCTACGATCTCTTCTGTTATCTCCACCCGGTATCCTGTTATCGAACGAAGCTGTTTGTGATATGATGCAGTCGTGTTTCAGAATAGTGTTCGAACAAAACCTCTCACTCTTGCTGCGGAAAGTGAGTATTTTAATAGTCGTAATATTTCAAAAAATTCAAAAGCCAATTGTTCAAAAAGTGTTACAACTAAAGGATATCTTTCCAGGCTGCGGAATCGACTCTTGCGGATATGACTCAACTAATTTTCACAAGACTTCCCACATTTGTTGAGGATACACGCCATCCATATATTCGTCAATTGGTATTACTGTAACTCGTTAACTTCAAAATCATTTTTCTTTGAAGGTGAATCCTACTGAAAAGCGTCAGAAACGCAAGAAGAAGCGTCAGTTGTCAACACATATTGAACGTAAGGAGAAGAAAGATGAGGAAACTGATAGCACCGTGACGGAGTCGGCAAAGCTCATTAATGCAAGTTCAGAAACAGAGATAGACGGAGCAGCGAAACTTGGTAAGACTCTGAAACTCAACTTTCAAAACACATGTGCTTCAAGCTTCAGGATATGATGTAGTCTTGACCGCCGATCCACCTGTGGACACAATAACACATCCTGACCCAGTTATTGAAGAGTTGAAGAAAGAAAACAGGTCGGAAGGAGAAGAGGCTGATTCAGAATCAGAAGGTGGGGAAGAGGAGCGTCCAATCAGAACTCATGGGGGATTACAAAGAGAGATTGTATCTGATGAAGAAGATCCATTATCAAATGATGATCAGGCTATTAGCACAGAAGAGAAGATGCCTTACGGTCTACCATGTTGCAGAGAATTGCTCAGGTAAGCTCAGTATTCAAAAAACAATTATTCAAGTCGCTCTTCAGATTTCTCATAACCATGATCAATCCTTTGGATCGTCATAACACCGAATCCATGGTCGTTCTCGGTTTGAATCTGCTCATTGTGGCATTGGAAGCAGTATCTGATTTTCTTCCAAATTATGAAATCTTGATGCCTCTCATCAAAAACGAGCTATGCAGAAGTCTTCTACAACTTTTGGACACCGAGAAACTTCCTGTTTTGGCTGCCACAAATCGATGCTGCTTTTTGCTTTTTGAATCGATGAGAATGCATCTGAAGTTTCAATTGGAGAGTTATTTGAAGAAGTTACAATCAATTGTGTTGTCAGAGAAAAATCTCACCAACAGCGGAACAGAGCAGAAAGAAATGGCTTTGGAGTCTCTTGTTCAACTATGGAGAATTCCTGGACTTGTAACTGAAATGTATTTGAATTTCGATTGTGATCTTTATTGCGGGTAAGCGTTTTGTTTTCAATTTAATATCCTATCAACAGTATTTTTCAGCAACATTTTCGAAGATCTCACAAAGCTTCTTGTCGAAAATTCATTCCCAACTCTCGGAGGACACACTGCTTCTCTTTTATCACTGGATGCCCTTCTAGTTGTTATTGAGACAATCGAGCAAAATTGTGAAGATCGAGAAAACGGAAGAGGAGAAATCAGCAAGGATCAAGAGCAAAAAGAGTTGGTTCAAGATTCTCGTTTACTGTACTGTATATTTTCTTTTCAGTCTGAAAAAGCTGGGTCTTCCTGTTCTCAGTGGGTATGATATTGGAAGGAAAATGAACACACCAACTGGTGATCAAAAGCTTCCGAGCTCATCACCAATCCCGCCAGCAGCGTCTTCCACGCTCTTGCTCCGCTCGAATCGGCACGCTCCATCAGAAAATCTCCCTTCGATGACTGAAATAATCGAGCAGAAGAAACGTAAGAGGTTGATCGCAGAAGGAACGGAGCTCTTTAATCAAAGTCCGAAAAAAGGAATCGCGTTTTTGAGAGAAAAGGGAATTCTTGGGCACGATGAAGAAAGCTTGGTACAGTGGCTCAGAGCTAATCCACAATTAGACAAAAAGGCTATTGCGGATTATATTTGCAACCGTAAACATGCTGAGGTTGGTTGATGAATGATTATAATACTATTCAACGTCGCATTTCAGACTTTGAAAGCTTTCGTCAAAAGTTTCCCATTCGAAAATACCCGTCTGGATGTTGCTCTTCGCATGTTCCTTGAAACCTTCCGTCTGCCAGGAGAATCTGCAGAAATTTCTCTTGTGATGCAACACTTCTCTGAGGAGTGGTCCATGGCCAATAATGAACCATTCAATCATATCGATGCCGCATTCACACTGTCATATGCTATCATCATGCTGAATGTTGATCAGCACAATCCACAGGTGAGTTTTCTTCACTACTATCCAAGAATTGAAAATTAAACTAATTTTTTCAAGGCCAAGCGCAATCAACCTCCGATGACTGTGGACTGTTTCAAGAAGAACCTTTCTGGAACAAATGGATCGAAAGACTTTGACCCTGGCATGCTCACTGATATGTATCATGCCATCAAATCCGAGGAGATTGTTATGCCAGCGGAACAGAAAGGAAGTGTGAAGGAGGATTATATGTGGAAGGTTCTTCTTCGTCGCGGAGAGACAAGTGAAGGTTCATTCTTCCATGCTCCAACTGGATGGAATGATCATGATTTGTTCGCGGTGTGCTGGGGTCCAGCGGTGGCTGCATTGAGTTATGTCTTCGACAAATCGGAACATGAACAAATACTTCAAAAAGCTCTAACTGGATACAGGAAGTGCGCCAAGATTTCAGCTTATTATGGAATGAAAGAAGTATTCGATAACTTGTGCATTCATCTCTGCAAATTCACTACACTCACTACAATGCGAGACGGAGGCGTCGATGATGCGTTAGATCTTCAACGACACAGATCGATGATTGATGTTTCGAACAGTGGAAACTCCGCATCATCAGGAGGTCTGGCAAATCATTCTCCAGAAGTAGTGTCATTGGCTTTTGGAGAAAATCATAAGGCTCAGTTGGCAACTCGTACTCTCTTCTATCTTGTTCATGAGAATGGAAACATCCTTCGTGAAGGATGGAGAAATTTGTGTGAAGTCTTGCTGCAGTTGTTCCGAGCTCGTCTTCTTCCTTCTGATTTGATCGAAGTGGAGGATTATGTTGATGAGAAAGGATGGGTCAGCATTCAACGCGTTCATCAGAAGTGAGACAACGCATTCGGATTTTTTCCAATAATTGTTACTTTCAGAGAGCTCCCGAACACCCGAAACGATTCCGGTTTGCTTTCATGGTTTGGTCTCGGTGGAAGTTCTTCCGAAGTTGATCGTCGTAAGCCAACACAAGAGCAACTGAGTGCTATGAAACTAGCTTCCCAAGTCATCGTTGAGTGCCGTCCATCTCAAATTGTAGCAGACAGCAAATATCTAACGAGCACTGCACTAGCAGAAATGCTATCATCAATTGCTGCCAACAGTGCAATGATTGTGGATCAGGCAGAACCGCAACAAAAAGTTTGTAATGTGTATGGAATAGGTATAATTTTTAGTGAACATTCTTTTCAGGCGGCAAGTCTGAGTGGAGAAGATGAAGACGCTCTGGTGTTCTACTTGGAGCTCATTGTAGCAATTACTCTCGAAAACAAAGATCGTCTTCCTCTAGTTTGGCCACATGTTCGGCGCCACCTTGAATGGCTCCTTTCGCCTCGCTTCGGTCGTTGCCCCATATTGGTGGAGCGTGCAGTAGTTGGACTACTCAGAGTAGCCAACCGCAATCTGTTCCGTGATAATACAGTTTCCGACGATGTACTTCATTCACTCGCAATGCTTCTTCGTTTGTCTCCGAAAGCTTTGTTCGTATTCAGTCGACAGATTGCATTCGGACTCTACGAGCTGATTCGTGCAAATGCAGCGAATGTTCACAAAAAAGAGCACTGGGCTGTGCTCTTTGCTCTACTTGAAGCAGCTGGAGCAGCAGTTCTGCCAGATGAATACGCGATGCAATTGGAGAAGAATAGTCTGAAAGTTGGAACCGACCAGCGTAATGCATTCTCCGATGTTGAAGGTGGCTCAGGACGCGGTGGTGCTGGTTACGATGAGCGAGCGTACACTTCTGAAGGAGAAGAGAGAAGACGTGGAAATTATGGTAAGACGTTGGATCGATATATACTTTATACCATTTATCATTCTAGATTCAGGAAGCGATATGGAAAGTCGTGTTGATTCCGCTGGTTCACTGACAGGAGGGCATAAACAACCTGCCGATTGGATTCATCTTGACCACAAAGATGCAGCAAAGGCAACCGAAGAAGCGTTGACTGCTCTCGGAGCAAATGCGCATAAGAAGAACTTCCGCCAATACGGAAGTCTTGTTCTCCGAAATGGTCTCGGTAGGCACGAGCCGGCAGCATTCCTGAAAGTTTGTGAATGTTTGGCATTCCTACTCCGCGATGCCGTTCACGTCACTCCAGACAATTTCGAATCCAGTCTGCAATGTTTAAGAACGATGGTAGAAGCAAGTCTTGATGGAGGAGTCTATGCCGCAGGACCTTTGAGTGGCGATGCACAAAATCGATTGAGAAGTACAGTAACCGATGAGAGAGCTACGAAAAAACATCATCACCATAGCCATAGCAAGAAAAAAGATTTATCGACAGATGTTGCTGATGAGGCGGATGATAGTAGAAATGAAGAGCAACAATTGACTGCGAATTATCAACAGGTGAGCCAATAATATTTTTAAAATTATATAAGTGTTTATTTTTCAGATGTCTCTCCATTTACTTGATTTGTGCTCTCAACTTCATTCCCAAACTCCAGCCATTTTTGCTAAATGGGCTCAACAAGAAAGCGTAACCACAGGCAAACTTTCCTCTGTTGCTTTCATCTGGACTGATATTTGGCGTCCACTTTTGCAAGCCATGGGACGACTCAGCTGTGATTGTCGGCGAGGTGTTCGAGCTGCCGCATTGACCCATTTGCAGGTTAACTCAATTTTTTCGTCCAATAGTAATATAACGTTTTTTTTCAGAGAGCATTTCTTCCTGCGAACATGGCAACTCTGGGAGCTGCTGAATGGCAGTCGTGCTTTGGAGAAGTGCTTTTCCCACTACTCACAAAACTTCTGGAGTCGTTCTCTCCGATGGATCCCATTGGAATGGAAGATACGCGAGTCCGAACTCTTCAAATAGTTGCCAAAACTCTGCTGAATCATTTATCTGCACTGTCAGCGTTGGAATCATTCCCGGATTTGTGGATGCTTCTAATAGACTACATGGAACAATATTTACGAGTGGATAGCTGTGGAAATTTGAACGAGGCTGTGCCAGAATCTTTGAAGAATATGCTGCTGGTCATGGATAGCACTGCGATTTTCACTGCTATTCCAGGACTGTACGAAATGACTGTCGAGAGATTGAACCGATTTATGCCGCAGCTGATCAAAGATACTATCCCGAACCCACCGATGAGAAGTGAAGCTCAACCACCGGAGCAGAATGTGCCATCCCATTCCCAAATGATACCACAATCAGAACATGCCCCTGGACTTGAGGTATTCCTTTTAAACTATTTCGCCACTTCACTAAATTTTTTCAGCCACCGTCGTCTTCCACCGCTGCCACTTCTACATCCGAACCGTCCATCACACAAATTTCTGCATCAACAGCTTCTGTTGCTTCGTCCGTAGCTCCACAACTAACCACATGCCTAGAAGACACTTCGGCGTCAAGTGCTCCTATTCCGATTCAACAGCCTGTGGTCCCACTGGTAAATAAACATAGTTTCCCTCAGTTCCAAAACGGTCTTCTTTTCAGACAGAAGTGATTGTTCATTCTGGACCGACTTCCCCGATCGGGTCACCTCCACAAGGGCATGCAGCTGAAACTCCATCTGCATCAAGCCCACCACAGCAACATCCACACATGACTCAACAGCAACACTATGAACAATATCACCAACAGCAACAATACGCGCATTATCCGGTAAATTTCTTTGCCCCCAAATATTTTTAGTGTTTTGATATATTTTCAGAACTACCAGCACCACCAGCAACATCAATCCCCACAGTACCCACATCCGTCTCAGCAACAATATGCATATTCTCCTGAAGCGGCAGCATATTATCAACAACAGTATGCCCAGCAGCAACAGCAATATGCAGAACACTACGGTGAGAAAATCATCATTCCTTTTACACTTTTCATCTGAGTTTCAGCCACCCATTATCAGCAATACCAACAACAACAGCAACACCCATCAGCAAATGCAACAAATCCGAGTGTTCATGGACAGGTAAAAATTATTAACGATTTTTTTGTCACCTCACTTCATTTATTACAGTTCTCCGTTGCCAATCCTCTCCCAGTACCATCTCATCCTACATCTTATCATACTATTGTTTCTCCGTCTGCGAACAGCGCTTTCTCCCAAGTTTATACATCGTCGCAAGGTGTAAGTTAGAATGGCATATTTCGAGAAACATTTACAAGATTCGAATTGACTATTACAGAATATACCATCTGGCCAAGCAACGTCTCAGGAATCGCCATACTTCACGCCGATTCCATATAATCCGAACCAACAACAGCAACCATAAGATGTTGTACAGTCTTCCTTAACTTATTTCTTTTACTCGCCCGATTGTTCCTTGGTATAATTGCCGCCCCCTAAATGTGATAATTTATTGTATCCCGTTTTTTAGTTAGTACCCAATTTTTCTAAAATGTTTTTCGTGTGTAAAAATCGAGTCTGAAGCTTTTCAGCACTAAAAATAGTCTGCCGCCTTTCTCTTAATATCGCGTAGGTATGAGCGTCGCCGATTTTTAAAGGTCAATAACTTGGGTTAGAATGTGTTGCTATGGTTATTTTTCTCTCACCAGCGTTCTGTATGTATTTTTTAAGAAGTGCACCATGAGTACACTTTTAATAAATTCATTATCATTCTTCTTGCTATCTCGTTTCTGTGTCAACGTCGATTCAACCGACTATCAATCTCCGGATATCCCCATTAGAAGTCCCAAAATAAAAAGTTTTTGAAATTTGAATTTTTTCGCATGTGCGCTCTGCTGAACTCCAAAGTTTTCGCGCGAGTTTCAATTTCCAGCTTCATTTCTATCGAAACATGTTTCGCGAGAAAGAAAGTGTCAGTTTTCTTCAGTTGTCTTCTCGAACTAAATAATCCAAGTGTACGCGCTTTTTCTTGCTCAAAATTTCTCCATCCTTGAAAAAAATTGAAGCTCACCGAACGTTTATGAATGTTTCGCCGGCGTCAATTGCAGTTTCTATTTCACGACTGAATGCCAAATCTTTTTTTCCAGCGATGTCAGTCTACAGAAAATCTCGTGTTATTATTTCCTCGGATGAGGAAGAAGAGGAGGTACAATTTCAGATTTATATTATCCTTTTTGACCAATAAGTTTTATAGAAAACGCCAAAACGGGTACCAGCCGTCGTATTGTCTGATGATTCGTTGTCAGAATCGCAAGATGAAAGCGTCGTCGGTGTATCGGATGATTCTGTCACTGAGAATTCCGAGTCTTCGAAAAGTGCATCGGATCGCTCGGATGCTACAGCAGAAAAATCTAAAACGAATGATTCAGACGTATCCAAAACTGAATCAATGCGATCCGTTGCCAGTTCCAATCATCCAGAAACAATGAATGATCATTCCGCTAGTCTAAACGCTTCTGAGTTGTCTCCTCATTCCAGCATTCTCACCTCAACTCCAAACTCTAAATCTAACTCGTTTGCATCGTCCCGAAGTGCTTCTGCGACATATTGTAGCTCGAAAAACTCCAGAGACAGCCATGATCATGATCGTTCTCGTAGCTTCATTGACTCAGAAAACGAACAACCAATCACACCAATCACCAAAAAATTGACCGAGGCAACTGATGTAAAATCAAAGCAACAACTGCGTGAACGACTTCTTCGCAAAACTCTGAAGCAAAACAGTGAAGGTCAATCGAGATCGTCTACAACCTCTAAAAGTGGCTGGGGAGGAAGTCAGGATACAAGTCAGGGCAGCAACGAATTACTCACTTCCACTCTCTCCCCAATCGTCAAAAAATCCGCTTCTCAAAATATCTTCGACCCAGAAGTGTCTATGGTGGGTTTTTTGGAGGAAGTTTACAGCCGATACCACTTTTTTTTCAGGCTCTCGACTCTCCATTAAAAACCGCCATCTCTCCAAAGACTCCACCTCCATCATCTCCTCTGAAAACCGTTTCACCACCAAAAACGCCAAATACCGCAATATCTCCAAAAAAAGAATCGGTTTCCCCAAACACTATCTCTGAATTCTCGAAAATGTCGATGAAAGATTTGGAAGCGAAAAAGCAACAATTAATGCAACTTGTATTGTACAGCAAGAATCTTCCTGACAAAGGAGAGCGCCTATTGAAACAAAGAGAAAGAGTGATCAAAGAAATCGAACGTCGACTGGAGAATGGCGAAGAGGATAAGTTCGCCAAAACGGAAGAAGAACATGTAGACGTGCAGGCTCCAGGACCAGCTCCGCCTCCAAGCAAAGTTCCACCGAAAAATCTCATAGCTCTTCCACAACAAGATTTTGGTGCCATGTTGGACAAAAACGGAAGAAAAATCTTCGGTGGAAAGATGACCGATGAGAAGATACTCAAAGTCGGGAGAATCTCCGATCGATTAACTCAACAATTGGCAGAGTAAGTAAACGTGAAGTTTTTATGATTGAAGAATTTATTTACTTGTTTGATTGCAATCATGAATTAGTGTTTTGGGACACCAACGCTGATAACTCCGTCCAATTTCTTGCCTGTTCCATGATGCTTCGGTTTGGCGAATGAAGTGAAGACTTCGGTGTCCGAACGAATAGACGAAATGAACAACATTGCGAGAACTAACAGAATGTAGAATTTCATGGTCGAGAGAGAACAGAAAACAGAGTTTCTTGTTGCAAACTATACAAGCGGCTTCTTGCTTTTATATGCGCAAAAATGGGGGGAAACTTTTTATTGCAACAGAAAACTTTGGTTGGTTTTCGATCGCTGTTAAAAAAAAACTTATAGGGTAACAAAAACTTGCGATGAAACCGAATTCATAACGCAACATGTTTTTTTTTCAGTGCCACCCACACGATCCCTGCAGAAACGGACTTGACTGAAACTCCGAAAGGATTACTCTTCAATTTGATGCCGCACCAACAAGCAGGGTTGACTTGGATGCTCTGGCGAGAAGCTCAACCACATTCCGGCGGAATCTTAGCAGATGATATGGGACTCGGAAAGACACTTTCAATGATTTCGTTGATTGTTCATCAGAAAGCGGCTCGTAAAGCAAGAAAAGATGCTGATGATAACGCTGAAGACAAGGCAAAACGACAAGCGTCGAAGAATGAAGGTCTTTTCGCTTCGAATGGAACGTTGATTGTCGCACCTGCTTCCTTAATTCATCAATGGGAAGCCGAAATCGAAAGAAGACTGGAGGAAGACACTCTTTCAGTTTTCATGTATCATGGATCCAAGAAACAAAGACAGATTGATCCAAAAAAATTAGCTCGTTATGACGTTGTCATTACAACATACACTATTGTTGCAAATGAGCTGATTCAAAAGAAAAAGCCAGGAACCAAAGAAGAGGAGTCTGATTCTGATATCTCCGGTGAGCTTTAAGACTTGTTCTTTTATTATGTAATCAATTTCAGAGGACGAAGCAAGACGTCGTCGCAGAGAGAGAAACGACGATTCTCCACTTGCTAAAATCGGATGGGTCCGTGTGATTCTTGATGAAGCACATGCCATCAAAAATCGTCTCTCGCAATGTTCAAAAGCCGTGTGTCGCCTTTCCGCATTTTCTCGCTGGGCACTATCTGGAACTCCGATCCATAACAATCTCTGGGATCTTTATAGTCTCATTAAGTTCATTCGTGTTCCGTTGTTCAGCGATCGCAAGTATTGGGCCGACACAATCATGCCTATGAGAAATCCTGATCGGGTCAATTTACTCACAAAAAATCTGCTACTCCGTCGCACCAAAGATCAGGCGTGTTCTGTGACAAAAAAGAAAATCGTCGACTTGGAACCAAAGAGCATCGAGATTCATGAATTGCAAATGGAAGGAGATGAAGCGAACGGATATGGAATTATGATGGAAGCAGCTAAAAAATTAGTCAAGCAAATTGTGACCAATACGGATGATATGAACACTTATGGATATGTCAGAAGACGCCGACAACGCGGAGCAGACGGGGAAATGCTCAATCCGTTTAATGGTTAGTTTACTGTTATGTGAGGTCAAATTGTGCAGCATTTGTTTTTTTTTCAGTGGGTCCTCGCAGTTTAGCAACTAACTCAAAGTTCCAAAACATGTCATGCATTCTTCTTCTTCTCATGCGTCTTCGGCAAGCCTGTGTTCATTTCCATATCACAAAATCTGGAATGGATTTGGATGCTTTCAAAATAAACGGTGGTGATGACGACGCGGACATGGACGAGCTGGAGAACTTGATGGAGAAAACTATGGCTGACTTGACGTTGGCGGATGGAAGCGATGATGATGATGATGAACCAAAAGCTTCAAGTCCGAAAAGACAACCGCCAACTCGTATTTTTGAGCCTAGCTTCATCAGTTGCAAGATGCAGAAGACTCTCGAAATTGTTAAAGATATTCTTGAGAAAGATGAGAAAGTGTAAGTTCGACGTTTTCTCTCCGTCACTGACGACTTGTTTTCAGCGTTATTGTTTCACAATGGACTTCTGTTCTTAATCTTGTCGAAAAGCATATTCAAGACGGTGGACACGAATACACTTCTATCACTGGACAAGTGCAAGTTAAAGATCGTCAAGAACGTGTAGATAGTTTCAACAAGGAGAAAGGCGGCGCTAGAGTCATGCTGCTTTCTCTTACTGCTGGTGGCGTTGGACTCAATTTAGTTGGTGGAAACCATCTGATTATGGTTGATTTGCACTGGAATCCGGCTCTGGAGCAACAGGCCTGTGATCGTATTTACCGTATGGGCCAAAAGAAACCAGTTTACATTCACAGGTACGTCTGAAGATGTGTTTTTGTTCTAACCATTATGCTCTCTAGATTAATCGTCAAAGGAACCATTGAGCAACGTGTCGTGGACCTTCAAGAGAAAAAATTGGCGTTGGCTGCTTCTGTGTTGGATGGAACCGCTACTCGCAAGTTGAACAAACTGACCACCGCTGACATCCGTATGCTCTTCGATCTCGATGATGGTAAAAGACGTGACTGAATGAACTGATCAGGTCATATCATTTGATTTTCATTTCTGCATTCTCTCTTTTTTTAAATCCCCGTTTTCCCTTTTACTAGTTCCCTGTTAGTGATTATTTTAACTGCATTTGATACTTATTTTTAAAGATTTATTAGCCATCCAAGATTGTATAATGAAATCCTCATCGAATTCTACCACATTGTACATTACTCATCAATATCATCTGTGGGGACAGTAAGAAATTCGATGTAACTTGTTCGGCCTTCTCCGTAGTCGATGCAAAAATTACATGAGATCACACCGCGCTCATCAACTCGAAGAATGAGCTGAAAGTAAAAATATTGAGTGGAAGAATGGAACCTATCGTACTTTTGAAGCCAAAGCGAAAGCTGCATTCATTCGTTGCAGAAGGGATAATTGATAACGGTGTTCTGCTTCTTCCGAACATTTCACACATTCCATCTGAAGACTTCGAGATGGGATTGACACCTGAAGGAAAGCATTATTATTGAAAGGAATGGAGTGACACATTACCGTAGTCTCTCCAACTTCTCCGAATGTTGTAAAGCAAAGAGCCGTTTGTGAAAACTTCATTTTTACCGTCCGACTTGTATCGTCAAAGTCCTGAAATTTTGTTTTTTATACAAAGAGCGTAAACGGAAATAAAGAAACCTTGAAAACCTCCTTGAGTACTTGTGTTTTGAGCAAGTAGCGGACTGAAACAGCTGAATCATCGAACTCGAAATCTAATTCCTGAAAAACTTTATGAATTTTGAATTTTTCGGAGTTATTTTTTCACACCTGATCACCAATGGAACTGTTGAATTTGCCTCTGATTACGCAACCATCGGATTCTTCAATTAACAGCTTTATAGGTTCGAACATTCCAGAGTACGAAAGTTTGACAGAATTGGAATTTCCTTCTGGAATACTCAGAAACTCCTGAAACGGGCCATGATTTGCAAGACTCAAATTTGATAACCTACATAAATTGTCTTGATTGGCAGCTTCAAATCAATAGGCTCTTTGACATTGAAATCAGAGAAAATTGTAGGATTGAGAAATACGCTCGCTTGTTGGAATGCTCCATCATCTACTGTGATTTTCAGACCCGATGTATATGCGTGCATCATGCCAAACTGAAAAATGGATGAATTTATGTGAAAAGTACGCAGAAAATCGTACATCTTTGAAAGTTATTGTTTTGAGGACCTGTGCGAGTTCTTTTACGTTTTCTTTCTTCATCTCCACCACTGTACATTGACCCGTTTCTAGCTCCATTTATGCTTAATGTTCCTGAAATTTTATCTGTTTTTATCGAGAATTTGATTAATTTGATTCAAAAAATTGAAAAGTTGTGTTTCGCGCCATTGTCTGAGAGGAGTACACAAGTGTCGGTTTTTCGGCCATCTCAATTCGGTCATTTACTTTTAACGCGGTAATATGAATTTTCACTTCTCTCTACCGTAACCCTAGAATGGATTTTGTTGTTTCTTGATCTCTTCTTTTTCGGCAAAGTGTAACTTTTCCCTTCTCACTTCCTTCAAAAAAAAATTGTGCGAAAATGATGAGGGATGACAACATGTGGCAGTTTGGCTCGCGGTGTAAAGTACTTTCTCCCTTTCACTCTTTTTTTCGAAATTTTGTTTGTGTGTAGGATGAGACGAGCTCAGAAGCTGATTGCGTGACACTGCTTCGTATCATCTCGTTTCGACTCCAAATTTTTCGTCTTTTCGACCAAAACGATGATCGTGTCTTTGAATTTGTGCTCTTTTTAGTTGGCTCCGGATGAGCTTCAGCTTCGAAACGAAAGAAGAAACGCCCTCTGGCTCCACAACAATCACGCAACTATTATGAAATCCCCCTCCCTCGTTTGCCACCAAAAACGAAAAAGAGAGAAAGAAAGAGCAATTTTGGAGCAAAATCTCTGGAGCCCCATAACCAACGATTTGTTCATACATCATTGCGCTTTCATTTTCGAATATTTTTTTTTTCATTCTTCAAGGTCCCCAAATATAAAGAAATACATACTAAGAATCTAGGTGTTTTTAGATCCTTGCCTCACAATATCGAATTGAGACATTCTTAAGATTCTGAAAAATAATAAAAGCTATCAGTAATCTTCTCATTAAAAAAATCCACTTCCTCTTTACGTTGTTTTCCTTTGATCATTCACCGTTCCTAGAGAATCCCAAAACGGGGTCGAATTGTAAATATTTACACATCCATTGATTCTCCCTCAACACACAGCTCCCTCCTGTGTTTCTCATTTTGAAGTTCTTTTCCTCCGGTTCATTTTTTTAGATTCCTGTCAACATCAGCATTTTTCCAGCATCGCAATTTCTGCAAAACTCGAACATCTTCTAAAGCAACATTCCTGGAAAAAATTCATTTGAAAACGAAGGAAACCGAACTAAAAAACAAGAATATCTTGTTTTCGTTATTCGCTTTCTCCACCCCTACGGACCTCCTTTTTTTTCGAAAAATTTGTCTCTCTTTTTCAGTTTTGGTTCGTTAGGCTTCGGCTACAAGCTTCGGGGTCCTCACTTTTTGCTTCTTATTTTATTGGCTTGGAAAAAAGAACGAGGCTGATTTTTGAACAGAGCTGTACTATTTCAAATAAAAGATAAAAAAGTGTCATTAAATAGAAATAATATAAACTGTAAAATCTGTATTAGAAGACCATCTTTAATAGAAGGGTACATTTAATAGTAGAGAACCCCACTGAGCTCAAAATGAGCACATTCTTGAAATTGAAACGGATTGAAATTAGTCTGATTAGAATCCTCGTCAAAAGTTTACTGGCACTTCCCAAAATGTGTTTCAAATCTTTTCTCCAACAGATTTTACGGTTCATTTTGAAAATGCAGGAATACTTTTTTAGGTGTTGGAAAAATAGAAGGACATGACTTTCTAATACAGACTTCACAGTAATTACGACCTTAATTGGATTCATTTTTAATAAAACAACCTAATTACCATCTGCTCCTTAACAAAAAGATCAACTGATCGAAAATTATTTCTCAGTTTTTTGCGATTCTATTTTTGAACCTAGTTGTTTTTTCAACAAGTTTTCTATTCAGAACCTTTTTCAGATCTTTTCAGATTACTTTGTTCAAAAACTCTTTGGATTCCTAGAGCTACCGTAATCCTCCCAACTCCAAACCGTTTGAATAATTCAAAAAGTTACCCAAAAAGACACACCAATCCACCCCAAACAACCAAATTATGTACTGAAAAAAGTTATATATCCAGTTTTCTTGTCTCCTTTCCCTCTGGAACAATTATCGTCGTCCAGTTCATTGTCTTTTCTCTACGTCTCTCTCTATTTCTCAAAAAACTCCAATTTGTTGTCCCTATTTTCATCTCGACGCTCATTCCTTGGTGGTCTCGTGAAATCTGTGAATTTGACCAGATGAAAAAAAGTGTCGTTTTGCTTTACTATTTGATTTTCTCTATGGTTTTCTAATCAAGTGAAGTACTCTTGCACCAGCAAAGAATATCAGACAAGTGATTCGAAAATTGAGTTAAAATCAATGTGACGTGGCAGTGAAAGAGGAGAATGAATTGAAATGAGTAAATGTAATTGGATTTGGTCGATTTCGGAAAAAAAGCTTTTAGTGAAAGTAGATCTTTCTACCAGAAAACGCTGGATTCTTCATTCGCTTTTCAAAGAATAAAAGCCACCCAGTTTCCTTTTTTTCGGGAGATTTTACAGTTTAAAGAACAATTTTCTGTAAAATTCTAAACTTTGAGAGTAGCAGAATCCTAGCTGTCCTTGGAAATCTATCCGAGATCTTTGTCTAAATACAAAATTAGTTCCGGACGATTTCACAAGTTTAGTGAATCATCGATTATTCCAAAAATACCTGAATTCCCTTCAAAAACACCCTCTTTTCATCTCCCCTCGTGACTCATTTATTGTTCTCTTTGTGGCCTTGTTCTCTTCGATTTTCACTAGGAAACCATCCTTGACATCTGAATTATTACGAATTCTCTAGTATAAGTTTCTCAAGTTTCCTTACCTCTTGAATCAAGGAGAATTGTGTTAGAAGTAAGGCAATAATGTCAAGTCTTTTGTTTGATGTTCTAACATGAATCATTCTGGAACGAAACATTTGATATCATAATAAAACAAAAAATGATGTTATAAAACCAGGAAAGCTCGGATGTTTCTGATTTTGATCCATCATAAAACTTCAAAGTTCTTGATTTCACCCGAAAACCATAAAATGGACTCCCCAAGACTCAAGATCAAGAAAATCCTTCGTCATTTTCTCGTTTCCCATTCTCATTTTTTTCTCTTTTTTCATTTGTTTCCTGTCATGTTTTCCTATAATAGGTCTTTCACTTTCTTTTCTCGAATCATTCCTTTCTTTTTTTTCGAATTTCCAATCTATTTTTCTTTGATCTCTTGTTCGTTTCACTTTTATTCTATTTCATGATTTTCGATGTAAACATTTTTGGAACAAAGCAACAGCCAATCAGAGTTCAATTTCAGTATTTCAATTTTTCAGTTCCCCACTAAACCCCCAAACCTTCAAATTTTGACATCTAGACATATATATTCATCTACATTCAAATCCTAATCTCTTATTCATTCGAATTTCAATTTTCGTCTCAAAATTTGTTCAAATTTTTCACTCAATTTTGTAGTATGACAGGGAAAAGATAAAGTGTCAAAGATCTCGTTCTAAAAAAAGTCATGCAATGCATTCTTAAACACTTCCAAATGTACATGTTATTGGGGTGGAAACCTCGATATTTGGTCCGAGAAATGGAGTCCGAAAATGGAATTTTCTTCCGAGAGAAAGCATACAGTGATGCATGTTTGCTGAACTTTATAGTTTTGTATGCATTTTTGTCCCTCTTCATATTGATTTCACAGTTCCATTCCCCCCTCAACGTCATCTGAATTTTCCCTCATGACTTCTGAATCCTTCTATTCAATGTCTCTCAACTCTGACCATCAGATGACGTGGCAGATTTAACAGTGAATAAACAGAGTCCAGGGGAACACAGATTCCGAAATCGTGTACAAATTCGACTATTTGTTTGATCAAACTTTTCTCTCTTTCTTTTTTTCTCACCTTTATTTTCCTCAATCCTTCTCTTCGATGAAAACCTCACCAACAAGAAAAAAAAACGTCCTTCACCAACACATTTCGACCAATACTTGAAAAGGGGAGAGAAATTGAGAGGATACTACGGGCACTCGTGTTTGTTGCAACTTTTTGAAATACACTCAGAGAATTTTGGGGAGCAGGTTGGGGGGTATGTGGCTTGTATATGGGAGTTACCCGAAGCAAACGGGAGTTACCTTTAGAAAATGGGAGTTACCCGTTGTTTATGGGAGTTACCCGTTGATTTCGGGAGTTACCCGCTGATACTGGGAGTTTCCCGTTTGCTACCCGTTTCGGGGGCTATGTGGGGCCTACTCGGGAATCGGGTAATCCCCGGTTCCCTCCCATACACGCGGGGCCTCTGTGGGGGCTATGTGGGAACTACTCAGAGAATTTTGGGGAGCAGGTTGGGGAGTATGTGGCTTGTATATGGGAGTTACCCGCAGCAAACGGGAGTTACCCTGAGAAAATGGGAGTTACCCGTTGTTTATGGGAGTTACCCGTTGATTTCGGGAGTTACCCGCTGATAATGGGAGTTTCCCGTTTGTTACCCGTTTCGGGGGCTATGTGGGGCCTACTCGGGAATCGGCTAATCCCCGGTTCCCTCCCATACACGCGGGGCCTCTGTGGGGGCTATGTGGGAACTAAGTTGGGAGGCTATCGGGGCCTATCCGGGGCCTGTTCGGGAGCTACATGGGAAGCGCAAGGAGTGCCACTGAGACAACTCGTTTGTGGAAGGCAAGAAAACAGTTTTTTTTTCGTTTCGAATTTATTATTTTCCCGTTCTTCTATTTTAAAATCAGACCGATTGCTCGATCATCATCTTTGTATAAAAAAGTGAGTTTATTTATTAGTTTCATATGGATTTTCAATTTTTTTTCCAGAACATAACGACTGAAGTCATGCCCATTTGCTCTCAAAAAGAGGTGAAAAAGAAACAGAATGGATAACCAAAAATGAAATGTAAGTTAGTTAATCTAATTAGAAGTTGTCAAAAAATGTAATGTTTCAGAAAATTTGGTAAAACTATGGCTGGTCAAAAGTCGGAAGGAACAGGAAAATTACAACAATACACCCGCTGTGAACAAGACGAAACAAAAAATGATAGTTTTCTTTTTTTTCTATAAAATTTAGTAGTTTCATGCTTATATATGTATGTATGTATTATATATGTATTTTACATGTACTATTCAGTGATAATAAACATATTAATGCTAGAATAAGTGCTCGTTTTGGGATACAAGCGGGAGCTAAACGGGAGCTGAACGGGGGCTGAACGGGGGCTGAACGGGGGCTGAACGGGGGCTGAACGGGAGGAGAACGGGAGGAGAACGGGAGGAGAACGGGAGCTGCCCATATCGCCCCCGTGGGTCACAAACGGGAGTTACCCGACGAAAACGGGAGTTACCCGTCAAAAACGGGAGTTACCCGTCCAATTCGGGAGCTTCCCCATCGGTCATTGGGGAAGCTCCCGAATTGGACGGGTAACTCCCGTTTTCGACGGGTAACTCCCTGAGAAACACGTGAGCAGTTTTTGAAACATTTCGAATTGAACCTATTTGTTTTGGCATTTTTGGTATAGGTGTTTGAGGTGAATGGGATCAAGGATCAAGGGTAGATTATACTTTGAGGAACTACAGTAAACGGAGATCTTTGGAAATTTAGATTTGAAGGTAATTTTAAGTTTCTAGGGCTTCTAGGGTAGCTTTTCTGAGAAAAATGAGCTTGACATTAAAAACATACCATGTTAGTCCAGTTTTCTTGAGTAACTTTAAGATTTCTGGGTTAGTTCTAAACCTGCTTCAATCTTCTGTTGTTTCCATCTTCTGTATGGTTTTCAAATCAGGAGCAATCGTAAGTTCTTCAAATTCAACAGTTGCTCGAACCAACAGACTATCTGCTCAACAGCTGACATATCTATTACATATGATTGTAATAAGTACTGTACCCTGATTTCCCCGGTCATTTCTCTACTCTACCAGACGGGCTACGCCCCTCTGGGGCCCTTCAGGCGAAGTGAAATTTTTAGAAATGAAAATTTTGAAATTTTGAAAAATAATACCGTGAACTCGCCACTCTCTCCCCTTCGATAAGAAAAAACTACTGAATGGTCCCAAAAATGGGGTTTTTGCGCTCTCCTGACCTCATTTCTACATGAATCGAAAAACAAAATAGACGGGCATCATTAGAGCTCAACTTCTGATAACCTGACAAAATTTGAAATAAATCGGCCCAGTGGGAACTGAGCTAGGGCGGGATACCTACGCAGTACAGACACACACACACACAGAACTTTGCGTTTGTTAATAGTAAAGACCAGACGGGCTACGCCCCTCTGGGGCCCTTCAGGCAACGTGAATTTTTAGAAATGGAAATTTTGAAATTTGGAAAAATAATTCCGTGAACTCGCCACTCTCTTCTTTCCATTAAAAAAAAACTACTAACTGATCCCAAAATGGAGGTTTTTGTGCTCTCGCGACCTCAATTCTTGACGAATCGAAAAACAAAATAGACGGGCATCATTAGAGACAGAATACTGATAACCTGCCAAAATTTGGTGAAAATCGGTCCAGTGGGGACTGAGCTAGGGCGGGATACCTACGCAGTACGGACACACACACACACAGAACTTTGCGTTTGTTAATAGTAAAGATACCTCAAATGCAACTTATAATAATTTATGATGAGAACCAAACACCACTTCAAAAGTGCAATAAACAATCAAAATAAAAACAAACACTGTTTGTTTTGAAAACTGGTTACAGTTCCCATGATATGATGATAAGCTGATGACATGGAAAGTCTTTGATTTTTTAAAAATATCACATTCCCTCTGTCTCCCACTCATTTTTCTTCCTCCCACTTTCTTCCTCGTTTTTTTCGACCAATTCAAAACGACCACAAACCGAACCAAACACACATCCCATCTATCTTTAGGGTCCACTCTCTTCCAAGTTGTCATCCTCTTTTAATCTCTGACCGACTCTTGTCTCTAAAACTCTCGATTTCATACGCTATTCTCCATTTTTTTGGTCATAGTCCCATCTTCACAATCTGGTGAAATTATCTATCTTTTTGAAAAAAGAAACCACCCGCTAACTTTTAACTTTTTCTTCTTCCATTGTTTGGTTTCTTTTCCTTTTCAAGAGTTTTTTCTCTTCAGCAACTTCGAACACATCATGATGTCCTACCTGGCTCTTGCTGCATGCATCGGAATCGCATTGGCTGCAAATGTGGAACACGATGTTAAGAGTGCAGTCAATGAGGTTACAACCACCAAGGTAGGTTGAGAATTGGGATTGTAAAGTGTGGAACTTAGAAGTTACTGTAAAATCTGTATTAGAAGGGCACCACGATAAGCTCAAAGAGATCACATTCTTGAAATTCAAACGAATTGAAATTAGTCTTATTAGAATCCTCGTCAAAAGTTGACTGGGCTGGTCACAAAGTATGTGTCGAATGTCGTCTACAACACATGCTATGATCCATTTTGAGAATTCAGAAAAAAAATGCTGGAAAAATAGAACGCTGAACATTTGACTATTCCAGGACGGAGACACCTATTGCCCAGTCCCATTGGTCGGAACAAAGTGTGGAACTTCTAGCATTTTCCACTACTGGAAGTGCTGCGGAGAACTCAACAAGGAATGCTGCTTCAACCTCCAAGTGAGTTTAAGTTAGCTTAGGTGATGGCCTTGGAACTTTTGAGACCCCTTAAACGTCTCGGTAACTATTAGCTATATTTTCAAAGTTCCACTGCGTTCTGTTGAGACCATAGCCGAAATTTCCGCTTGCGAGACCTCGTATACGCCTCGTGGACTATTCGAGCCACACTTATTACTTGTTACCTCTACAAGTGTTCCCGAGAATTTAGCCACGAGAAGGTCCAGAAATTCAAATTTAACTAACTAGTTCTCAATGGAGCGCGGTGAAACTTCAAAAATGTCGCTAATATTTAATACAAATCAAGTATCCCTATTAAAACTGAATCATTCTTTCAGACCTGGGTGTGGATAACCCTCGCACTCTTCGGAGTCATCTTCATCGCTTCCTTCGTCATTTCTCTTGTCCGTTGTGTCTGCTGCCGCAAGTAAATTCTCAATTCCTAGCTCTCTCTTCCATTCTGATTCCATTTTTCTTTCCTGATTTTACCTTGCACTTTTCCCTAGTTTTAATTCCAGATACTCGATTCCCCGTTTTACTGAAAACTCTCAGCCTATCGCAATTTATATATACGTACTCCCAAAAAACAATGGCTCAACTGCATCTTTTTTGATTAAAAAAAAATGTTTTCTCGCATAAATAATTCTCACATAATTTTGTCTCTCTTTTTGATGTAATTGCATTTTTGTACTGCTGAAAGCTTGTATTATTCTTCTTTTATTGTCATTCTCATTTGCTAATAAAAATTTTAAAAAGTATCTCTTGAAATTTTAAAGTTTCCAAAGAAACGAGTGAAACTAATATACCGTATTTACTATACTAGACCAGCATCTCTATATATTCGGCACCCTCGAATTTCGAGCTTTTGACACAAATTTTGGATTTTTCAGCATTTCTGATGATCTGTGCCCTTTACAACTATTCGAAAAGGGATTTCCATATTCATTTTCCAGTGAAAAACACCAATGTTTCATTAGTTTATTTTTATTTTGACTATTCAAAAATAGAAAATACGGTAGTTAATGGAGTCCTGATCCAATAAAAGTTTCGTCTTGATACGAGGAGACTTATAGATTCAGAATATTTTTAGATCGTGGAACAAGAAATGAGGTTCTGATAATCTCAACCCCTCTTTTCAGGTCCCACATTTTCCTGTGTTCCATATTTCTACGTGCTCCAGTATGCTACGTCCCGAATCGATTAGATCTTTATCTCTCCACGTCGAAATCTCAATCAAATCTTCCCTCCAATAATCAGTCCTTCCCAACCTTTTTCTCAACTTTCACTTTGAGTTGAACACCTTCCGAACCCAATTCTAACAGCGCTTCGCATTGTGTGAATTGTCTGTAAGTTTTGACATTTGGAGACGATTTCATCAGTGAATTCGATTCGTTTCAGGATCATGCTCAACGTCAAACTTATTGGATTTTGTGTGATCGTTGTGGCGATTGCTCTGGTGTTTGGTGCTAATGATGGAGGGACAAACGAGGCTGGAAATGCAGCGAAGACTGGGAACTTATCGGCCGTGGTTAGCAAAAACGTAAGTTCCGCGTATCCACAGATTCATCAGTTTTTTCCGGTTTCAGGAAGCTCGCTACTGCCCAAGTGAAACTAGCATAAATAAGAAGGACTGTGGAGAAGCATCATTTGCTCATTACCACACGTGTTGTAGAGACGGAGAGAAAGAATGTTGTTTTGCTCTTCAGGTATCAATTTTTAATTTATGAGATGTCGATGGTACACTTTTTTGTTTAGATTTGGGTATATGTCGTTCTTGCCGTTATCGTCCTTGCCATTATCATCTCGACAATCGTCGGAATCATTTGTTGCTGTTGCAAGAAGTGATCATCCCAGTCATTCCAGAAGGCGTCTTTACCGGAGCACATAGTGTAATGACGCTTTTTATTGTGTATAGATGATAAATGAATGTTTCATGAGATAATTATCTATTCTGCTCAATAAAAATGAATTTCGCGTGACTGAGATACTTAACAGACCTTGCTCTGATAATCTAGAACTTTTGAGATGATGTGATCTTAATGGCGCGCCCGTATTTCCACCCCTGTATTCCGAAGGGGTTTTCCCTGATTGCACTGAATTCTGATTATGTGTGCAAAACACTGTGCATTCGATGGGGGAGATTCTGTCATATTCTGCAAAGCTGACGTGCTCCAGTCTTTTTAAACCCTATTTGTTGAGTTAGAGCTCTGCAAATATTCAGAACGAATAATATGCCTTTCTGAAACTGACGCGTCATCAGATGGCAGCAAACGGTAACTTGCTGGAATGATAACAAACTGCCGAATCAGCCAGAAAATTGCTAATAATTTGGGGAAGTTACTGTTATCTCCAGCAAGTTGCCCTACGCCCAGCAACTTGCTATTTGCTTGCCCAAAATTCCCTGAGTGGTTCCTGTGCGGCTCTCAGCAGTTTGACCTCTTTGGTTGGCGATCCATCTCTCTTCATCGATACAAGTCTTCAGAAGAGGTGGATCCGGGTGGGCCCAGAAGATCCTCCAGATGTTGATTTTGGGGTTGGTGTTGGACACAGATGGTCCTCCACTGGATAGAAGCTGTATTATGATAACAATCCCTCCTAAAACCGTCATTTTCTATTTCCCAAACACTGTCAAGTTTCCCAGTTGAATGATTATTACATTGAATTGCTTGACCTCGAGAATAATGGAGAAGAAAAAGAAAAGGACAAGACAACACAGCTGATTGTGACTAATTATACAAAAAGAAAAAGGGAAAAGCTGCCGACCGAGAATAACGACATTCATCTTTTTGGCATTACTTTTTGGAGACTTTTCAGGTGTAACATTTATGATGATCATTCATTTCAAAACTTTTTGTCTACTTTTTTTTCGAGAAAACGGTTTACAATGTCTACTTTTTTCAACTTGGATTCTCAGTTTTGTGAATTTATCAGCTGTTTTTAGTTTTTTGAGCTCATTCAACTCCAGAAAAATAATAATTACTGTTTATTCTGATAGATCTTGAGTTCATTTTCTATTCTCCTTTTCTTTCTCTTCTTTTCTTTTCATCACAACAATTCGTTCTTCTATCGGTTCCCTCGATGAAATTGATGACAACTGGAACGAAAGTGGCGAGCCAAAGCAGAAAAAAAGTGCCGAGAAGGAATATGAACCAAGTCTGAAAGTTTAAAAATTCTCGAAATTTTCTATTTCGAAAACTTTGTACCTGGAAGAAAACGCAACACTCATTGGTGATATCGAACGGACTGTTTCCTTTTTTGACATTTTGATTCATGGATTTCCAGAAGAAAAGAAAACTTTCGTCTCGACAAATTGGATCACTTTTTGAGAGCAGATATCCATTGACGGTGGAGGACAAAAATGTCAACAAGAACAACGATTTCCACATGTTTCGATCGTTTCCACTGATTTATTTCTCTTGAAATGACGATTCAAAGTCTGGAGGATGAAGGGAATTTAATTTTTAAAAATGTAGAAGATGATGACGAAAAATGTCACGTTTTCAAATAAGCGTCTGTGGCTCGTTTTCAATGGTGACCTCTTCGTTTGTTTCTTTATTTTTAGCACTTTCAGGGCCTCTAGGGAAAATTATCGCAAAACTTTTCCCTTTCCTTGTTATCTACAGTAATTCATATTCCCCTTAACATTCTGGAATGTTGGAATCTTGTCAATACACACAGTCATTAATTCTTATAAATAATTCTTCTCATCTGATCAACTAGTTTTTTCTTTCTTCTATTCATATATCCATATTCTTCTCGTTTTTTTTCACACTTATCTTTATCGTCATTCCTATTTCATTCAATACAAAAACGATCGTCTGTTCATGCCAATTATCTTCAGAAAAAAAGAAGAAAAGCTGGGATTTTAAGTGCAGAATTGAAAACGTCGTTCCTTTCCGTTTATCCCTCACTTTTTGTTGTTGAAGGATTAGTAAAATATCTGAAGAGATTGAACATCTTTCATAAAATATTCTGATTCTACATTTTTCTCCAACTTCTCGTTACCTTTCTCCAATTTTTTCCCATTGTTTACACAGTGGAATAAGCCGTTTAAAGGAGGCTTAAAGAGGGGTCAAGTGTTTGACACTGACAACCACTTTTCACCTTCACTAGTCACTTTTTGAATAAATAAATTTGTGGCGAAGAATAGGGTCTGACGTGGCACTTCCTCTCATTTTTTGTTGTCATACTAGATTCAGAGAGTGGTGAAATAGATCAAGAGCAAGGGGGTATAAGTGCTCTGTTGTGGGTTCGAGGTTTTCAATGTTCGTTTTCTGATATGAAAATGGAGCTGGTTATTTTCAGAACTTCCCAAACTTTTCCCATCTTCTAATAATATTACTTCCCATTAGAAAAACTAAGAACTTTACAGTTTACGGAATTTCCAAATTTCAAAATCTCAAACGTTCAGAAGTTGAACATTTTCCCTGTTTTCTGAGCTGACTTCTTTTCCCGTCTGAAGCTCAAAACTATGCACAATATCCGAAACCGGTAAATGAAGAACTCTGAGGATTTAAAACTCTCTAAATTTTAAAGTCCTAAAAAATAAAGTGTCCGAGTCATTTTGAAGCTCACATCAGACACGACTTTTTTGAATATCAGACTTTTGCAATGCTCTGATACAAAAATTTCTATAACTGGAAACGTTAGAGATCGAAAACGTTGGAACCTTTCCAGAATCTGAAAATTTCAGGTTCCTAGTCATTTGAAAAATCCTAATGCATCAATGCCTAATTTTTTTGAAAGTATCAAACTTGCCTGATAGCCAATGTCTCTGAATTTGAAACAATTTTAAGAGCCCCAAGACCTGAGTTTTTTTCAAATTTTCAATGCCAACATAACCTCTTCTACTCGTGTTATTGTGATCAACTGTATTAATCTTGTAAACACTACAGTATCCCTCAACCTTGTCTCTCCCCGATTCCCCTATTCAATCTCCATGAAAATCCAGAAAATCCAGAACCTGGGTAACATAGATATCCATTACCCTCCCAACTCTCGTTTCCTTTTGCTTCTCGAAAAGTTGTTCCGTGTTCTCCTTCCGCGCTCTGCGTCTCTTCGTCTCACACACTATTTCTCCTTGTTTTATTTGTTCCGATCATTGTTCGCATTGTTTGTGAGCATGATCTCTTTCTCTCATTGCCACCGACTGACTTATTCAAATATTTTCCAATGAATGACACTTTTCATTTGCAGCCTTACAACTTTTGGATCATAAGTTTTGACTCTCATTGAAAGGTGAATTTCAATATTGTGCGGTAGGTTATTGGGTTTTTAATTCTGTCCCACAAGTATCTAAACATTGACATCCGTGGAATCAGATTCTAATGTTCTTGAAAATGAAAGAATCTTTGAAACACATCAGAACTTTGACTTACCGCTGAAAAAGTTATAATGACAATGTCAGAAAAATATAAAAAACTGTTAATCTTGAGCACCAATAACTTCAACTCTTTGAAATTTTTTAAATTTTTAAGGGTCGTAGATGTCAGAGTTTCAAAATATCATGAGCTCAATAGGAGCGCTTTCTGATTCCAAAAACAATTGAAAATGTTGAAAGAAATTAGAATCTTCTTAAAACCTATTTTTAATAAACCTCATCTTTTTTTAGTTCTCCGGTTGGAAAGTTAACATTTCCGTCCAGAATCCATCTACAGGAACCAAAATCGTTCCGTTCAGAATTCTCCGTTCCCACAGTTCTCCAGAATTCCAATTTCATCTCATTTTATTTCCTCACACTTTTTCCCTCTCTTTCTATCCAGTACATTTCCGGTTTCCCATTTTCTCTCTCTCTCTCTCTCTCTCTCTCTCTCTCTCTCTCTCTCTCTCTCTCTCTCTCTCTCTCTCTCTCTCTCTCTCTCTCTCTCTCAATATCATTATCATTTTTATTCCTCAAGAGATTTTATATCAAGAGGTCATAATGGTGTGTACTTCTAAGCCATCCCGCGCCACAACCTGATTTCTCTGCGCCTCTTCATCTTCCCTATCATTTTTTCATTCGGAAAAAAGGATCTTATCACTTCATTTTCACCGATTTTTTTGTTGGATTGTATTGGCAGTTGCAAGTTTTTTTTTCTCGCAGATGGTTTGATTAGAGGATCACTGTTTTGAATAGACCCATTTCCAAACAAATAAAAATCTAGTTCGGAAAAGAAATGAGTTCTGAAAAATGCAAATACCTTCTGTTCCTCTCTTATCATCATGCCCTTCCTCTCTGTTATCAGTTTTTGAAATTCATAACCTACATTTCGTGTCTCTTGTTCTTTCAAACATCATCACGCGGTCACTTTTTTTTGCATAAAACGTTTTCCGAAAAACCTAATTTTCGTCGATATTTTCAGCGATGAAACGAATACAAGAAATTCAACAAAGTTTGGAGCAACTTGCAGAAATGGATGAGCAATTGGAGCATTGTGAAGAATGGAATTTTGTGGCTCAGGAAATTGTGAAGAAACTAAGTACGATTAAAAAAGAAGTGGAGAGAAGCACTGCTCCGACTCCTTTACTGTTGACTCCTCCAGGATCTTGTGGCTCTGGAAGTATCTACTGTAAGTTTCATAATCTAATTTTGGAAATAGTGAGATAACATTTTAGTTACTTATAAAAAATTTGCTAGAGATATTTTAAAAATTTCACAAAACTATAAACGAGATTACGCTAAACCCCAAAACTTCAAACGACAGTCATTTTCTCAGTGGAGCGCAGTGAAACTGTGAAAATACGCTGATAAAAACTAGGAACTTGCTAACTTTTAAACAATCGACTTCTCCTAA
Organism: Caenorhabditis zanzibari; assembly: GCA_963966625.1. Lineage (NCBI taxonomy): Eukaryota > Metazoa > Nematoda > Chromadorea > Rhabditida > Rhabditidae > Caenorhabditis > Caenorhabditis zanzibari. Next base: position 9,327,603 of record OZ016470.1, on the reverse strand, counting down.
ATACAGTCAAACTAGAATCTAGAAGCTTCAAAAAACATATTTCAGATCGTTATTTTCGATCTAGACGTTTTCTAAAAAACTTTCAAATGTACACGATATCCTACGCATGAAATGTTTTGAGAATAGTGTATCGCCCACTTAATGCTGAACCTGCTGACCTAGATCAAAAATATTGTGGTTTTTCACTGATTTTCAGCTTTAAAAACATGTCAAACTGAAAATTGCCATCCTTTTTTGTAAATTGCTTTTTTCCAAAGTTTCTAGCTCCAAATCGTCTTGATTCACACTCGAGAAGATCCTGAAATTTCAGTACGTAGCGAGAGAGTATTCTCAAAAAGTTCACGCGTAGGAGATGGTGATGTCCTATACTTCTCCTTTCGCCCAATCCAATTATTCAGCCGACACATCATCTGGAATCGATAACGTCTACACAGAAGCAGTCGAAGCGTACGATCAACAGATCTATTCTAGATGTGTTCGACTGGTTGAAAGTGCAAATAGAGAATCTCCAGTTGATATGTAAACTGACTCTTGGCCTTTTTAATCTCTTCAATTTCTCTCTTCAGGTGCCTAATCTCCCTGGCCCATCATTCTTATGCTGAAATGGTAAACGCCGCTAGTGGATCAGACGATGCAATGAAATTCGCAAAATGGTGGGCGGAGTTTCTGGATTCAGTTGAAGCTGGAAGAGGTCACAGTGAGAAGATTGAATTATTAGACTATGAAGCGGTGGCTTATGAAAAAATTGTTCGATTGGGAGGTACTTCTGATATTGAGAAATTGATTGAAGTGGTCGTCAGAAGTTATAAGGTGAGATTTTGAATAATAATTTATGCAATTAATCGAGTTTTCAGATGGTGACACTTCTAAACCGCCCGTATCACATTCTATCCCTCCAAAAACTTTTCCGTCTCGCAAGTGTAATCAGTTCGGAAATCGATAGTGGTAATTGCGCACCTGAAATTTTTCTCTTGAATTCTGGAACTTTTCAGATTCAGACTCGTTTTCTCACGCGAAAACCGTCGTCTTCAATGGTATTCAGAATGTTATCCGAGACAGAAAAAAGTTTTCTCAACTTGGAAAGTTCAATGAACACAATATCAAAATGGTGAGAATGGAACAACTGAATTCATAATGAAATCGAATTTCAGTGTGATGAACTTCTGAGTCAAATATTCGAATTCGAGTTTGTTAAGAATGATGAAAACTCCGTTTCTTACCGTCTGATGTCCCTATCGCCTGTTCCAGTTGATGGACAAAATAATATTGTTATGAGACTTTGAGATAATTATTGGTTTCCAGTAATAAAGTGTTTTCTGCTTTTGTTTCAACTTTTTATTCCAGATTTCCAGATAATTCAAGAATATTAATTTCAAGTTCTGAATCGGAGATCAACTGCAGCTGTATTGAAAAAAAACAAGATTTATAGTAATTAGGTTTATTAACTTAAGAAAAATGATCACAATTAAGACAACTCGTAACATGAAAACAAATAGAGATCCACTAAAAATAAAGTTACAAAATGATAAAGATAGAAAAAATGAATAAATTAATCGACTTCTTCAACAGTTGGTCCTTGTGGATAATTGTTGGAATTGAATCCAGAATATCTAGATTGTCCTCCACATCCTCCAGAAGGTTGTTGTTGTTGTTGTTGTCCAAATTGATGCATTTTTGAGAGAATCGATTGACAAATACTCTTCAATTCCTTATCCTTTGATTCAATTTCATCTTTTTCAGCCAATGAATTTGAATCCAACCAACGAAGAGTATCTTCAACAGCTTCTTTTGCACGAGATGCATCTTCCGATGCCAATTTTGATCCATATTCATCAAGAGCTTGTTTCACTTGGAATGCATATGCCTCCAATTGATTACGAGCCATCACACGTTGCCGTTGTTCTTCATCTTCCTTTTCGAATTGTTTTGCCTCATGCACCATTCGATCAATATCTGATTGTGACAATCGTCCCTTCTCATTCTTGATTGTGATTCGATTCACTTTTCCAGTTGATTTATCCTCAGCTGACACATTCAGAATTCCATTTGCATCGATATCAAAAGTGACTTCAATCTGTGGAACTCCACGTGGAGCTGGTGGAATTCCACTCAATTCGAATGTTCCAAGACGATGATTATCTCGAGTCATGGCACGTTCTCCTTCGTAGACTTGAATTGAAACTCCTGGTTGATTATCGGCATATGTTGTGAATGTTTTCGATGCCTTTGTTGGGATTCGAGTGTTTCGATCAATCAGATTAGTCATCACACCACCAGCTGTCTCAATTCCAAGACTCAATGGAGCAACATCAACGAGTAGAACATCTTTGATTGTTTGATCCTGGACTCCAGATAGTACGGCTGCTTGAACTGCAGCTCCAAATGCAACTGCCTCGTCTGGATTGATTGAGCAATTGAGTTCCTTTCCATTGAAAAAGTCTTTGAGCATCTTCTGAATCTTTGGAACACGAGTCGATCCTCCAACCAACACAACTTCATCAATCTTCGATTTGTCGAGTTTTGCATCTCGAAGAGCCTTCTCAACTGGTTCAAGAGTTTTCCGGAACAGATCAGCACACAGTTCTTCGAATCGAGCACGAGTTATCTTTGAACACAAATCGATTCCTTCGAAAAGAGAATCAACTTCAACGGTGGCTTCAGATGAACTTGAAAGTGTTCTCTTCGCTCGTTCACATGCAGTTCGAAGACGTCGGATGGCACGTGGATTCGGTGAAATGTCCTTTCCAGTCTTTCTCTTGAATTCGTTCATAAAGTGTTGAAGCATTCTTTGATCGAAATCCTCTCCTCCGAGATGAGTATCTCCAGCTGTTGATTTAACTTCGAAGATGGATCCTTCAGCAATTGAAAGGATTGAAACATCAAAAGTACCTCCTCCGAGATCAAAGATCAATACATTCTTCTCTTCACTGATCCCTTTATCCAATCCATAAGCAAGAGCAGCTGCAGTTGGTTCATTGATAATTCGAATGGCATTCAATCCAGCAATTGTAGCTGCATCTTTTGTCGCTTGTCTCTGACTATCATTGAAATATGCAGGTACAGTAATCACTGCATCCTTGACTGCATGTCCCAGATACGTTTCTGCTGTTTCCTTCATCTTCTGAAGTACCATTGCTGAGATTTCTTCCGGATTGAATTGTCTCTTCTCTCCTTTCATTTCAACTTCAATCACTGGTTTTCCTTGTTTTCCTTTCACTCCAAATGGCCAATGTTTGCAGTCTGATTGAACTGTTGTCTCATCGAAACGTCGTCCAATCAATCTCTTTGCATCGAATACTGTATTCTCTGGATTTCGAGCTGCTTGATCTTTTGCTGCATCTCCAACCAATCGTTCTGTATCAGTGAATGCAACATATGAAGGTGTTGTCTTGTTTCCTTCTGAATTTGCAAGAATCTCGACCTGAAAATAGAATAGAATTAGAAATTGAACATTAAATCCAAAAATAGAGACTTACCTTTCCATTCTGATAGACTCCAACACATGAATATGTTGTTCCGAGGTCGATTCCAATTGCTTTGCACGAAGACATTGTAGTTTGTAGTTTTAAGAGCAGTAGAATCAAATTCTTCTGAGGGTGACATTCTTCGGATTCTGCTCGGCTTATATACTGTTTGGATCGACATCTTCTGGAATGTTTGAGAACCTTCTTGAGCCCTCAAGTCTTATTTTTGTCTGGTTTCTCTTGTTCTCCCATTGTCTTTTCTCTTTCTTTGCTGTGTTTGTTCGAGATCATTCTAGAACATTCTAAAAAGAGGAGGAGTAGAGAAAGAAAAGACTGAGGAAAACGTAGAGACGCAGACAACGGGAGGAGAAGAAACGTTGTTTGGTGAAGAGACGATAGAGAAACCACAGGGAAGGAGGCCTCGCGAACATTCTCGAACATTCCAGAAGACGTTGATCCAAACAGTATATAAGCCGAGCAGAATCCGAAGAATGTCACCCTCAGAAGAATTTGATTCTACTGCTCTTAAAACTACAAACTACAATGTCTTCGTGCAAAGCAATTGGAATCGACCTCGGAACAACATATTCATGTGTTGGAGTCTATCAGAATGGAAAGGTAAGTCTCTATTTTTGGATTTAATGTTCAATTTCTAATTCTATTCTATTTTCAGGTCGAGATTCTTGCAAATTCAGAAGGAAACAAGACAACGCCTTCATATGTTGCATTCACTGATACGGAACGATTGGTTGGAGATGCAGCAAAAGATCAAGCAGCTCGAAATCCAGAGAATACAGTATTCGATGCAAAGAGATTGATTGGACGACGTTTCGATGAGACAACAGTTCAATCAGACTGCAAACATTGGCCATTTGGAGTGAAAGAAAAACAAGGAAAACCAGTGATTGAAGTTGAAATGAAAGGAGAGAAGAGACAATTCAATCCGGAAGAAATCTCAGCAATGGTACTTCAGAAGATGAAGGAAACAGCAGAAACGTATCTGGGACATGCAGTCAAGGATGCAGTGATTACTGTACCTGCATATTTCAATGATAGTCAGAGACAAGCGACAAAAGATGCAGCTACAATTGCTGGATTGAATGCCATTCGAATTATCAATGAACCAACTGCAGCTGCTCTTGCTTATGGATTGGATAAAGGGATCAGTGAAGAGAAGAATGTATTGATCTTTGATCTTGGAGGAGGTACTTTTGATGTTTCAATCCTTTCAATTGCTGAAGGATCCATCTTCGAAGTTAAATCAACAGCTGGAGATACTCATCTCGGAGGAGAGGATTTCGATCAAAGAATGCTTCAACACTTTATGAACGAATTCAAGAGAAAGACTGGAAAGGACATTTCACCGAATCCACGTGCCATCCGACGTCTTCGAACTGCATGTGAACGAGCGAAGAGAACACTTTCAAGTTCATCTGAAGCCACCGTTGAAGTTGATTCTCTTTTCGAAGGAATCGATTTGTGTTCAAAGATAACTCGTGCTCGATTCGAAGAACTGTGTGCTGATCTGTTCCGGAAAACTCTTGAACCAGTTGAGAAGGCTCTTCGAGATGCAAAACTCGACAAATCGAAGATTGATGAAGTTGTGTTGGTTGGAGGATCGACTCGTGTTCCAAAGATTCAGAAGATGCTCAAAGACTTTTTCAATGGAAAGGAACTCAATTGCTCAATCAATCCAGACGAGGCAGTTGCATTTGGAGCTGCAGTTCAAGCAGCCGTACTATCTGGAGTCCAGGATCAAACAATCAAAGATGTTCTACTCGTTGATGTTGCTCCATTGAGTCTTGGAATTGAGACAGCTGGTGGTGTGATGACTAATCTGATTGATCGAAACACTCGAATCCCAACAAAGGCATCGAAAACATTCACAACATATGCCGATAATCAACCAGGAGTTTCAATTCAAGTCTACGAAGGAGAACGTGCCATGACTCGAGATAATCATCGTCTTGGAACATTCGAATTGAGTGGAATTCCACCAGCTCCACGTGGAGTTCCACAGATTGAAGTCACTTTTGATATCGATGCAAATGGAATTCTGAATGTGTCAGCTGAGGATAAATCAACTGGAAAAGTGAATCGAATCACAATCAAGAATGAGAAGGGACGATTGTCACAATCAGATATTGATCGAATGGTGCATGAGGCAAAACAATTCGAAAAGGAAGATGAAGAACAACGGCAACGTGTGATGGCTCGTAATCAATTGGAGGCATATGCATTCCAAGTGAAACAAGCTCTTGATGAATATGGATCAAAATTGGCATCGGAAGATGCATCTCGTGCAAAAGAAGCTGTTGAAGATACTCTTCGTTGGTTGGATTCAAATTCATTGGCTGAAAAAGATGAAATTGAATCAAAGGATAAGGAATTGAAGAGTATTTGTCAATCGATTCTCTCAAAAATGCATCAATTTGGACAACAACAACAACAACAACCTTCTGGAGGATGTGGAGGACAATCTAGATATTCTGGATTCAATTCCAACAATTATCCACAAGGACCAACTGTTGAAGAAGTCGATTAATTTATTCATTTTTTCTATTTTTATCATTTTGTAATTTTATTTGTAGTAGATTTCTAATTGGTTTTTTTGTTACGAGTTTTCTTAAGTATGTAGTTTTCTTGAAAGTTTAAACCTAATTACTATAAACCTTGTTTTCTACCGAAGATCTTCCAATAAACCCGAAAATCTCAAACTAAAGAAGTTGACTCCTGAAAATAGTTTGTTCATTTGACCGACTCTAATCTTTTGGTCAGAAAACTCGCTAATTTTTCGTTAAAACAAACATTTTCCGAAATGGTTCAGTCCCTCCTACTGTCTGCGTCTCTTCGTCTACTACACTTTCTCGTTTCCCTTTCCTTTCAGTCGACGTTTCATAATGAATGTTGGAAGTTTTGAGCTGGACTCTTATGAAATATCAGCAAAAATGGGAGGTATAAAAACTGAAAATGTAGAATGAGAAAGCATCAGCTTTTTCTCCTTACTTTTCTGAATAGCTATGGATTTCGAAGCAGTTACCAAGTTCGTTTCCCACTCGGAAAGAGTGAAATGTGTTGATATTCACCCTGATCAACCATGGCTTCTCACTGCTCTTCACACTGGAACAATTCAAATCTGGAATTATGAAACCAAGACTTTGGTCAAGGCAATTGAGGTAATAGTTTCCCTCAAACTACTATTCATTTCAATTTTTAGATCTGTGAAAACTCGGTTCGCTCCGCCAAGTTCATCCCACGAAAAAACTGGATCTGCACAGCTTCTGACGACAAGGTCATTCGAATTTTCGATTCTGAATCCTTCGATCTCGTACACAAATTCGAAGCACATTCTGATTTCATTCGATCTCTTGTTATTCATCCATTCCTTCCATACATCATCTCCGCTTCTGATGACAAAACAATCAAAGTTTGGGATTGGGAAAACGAATTTGCTCTGGAGCGAACATTTGAAGGACACGAGCATTACATCATGCAAATTGCTCTGAATCCGAATAATTCCGACATTTTAGTCAGTGCTTCGTTGGATAAAACTGTGAAAATCTGGTCATTGGAAGAAGAAAAGGAAATCGGCACTTTGGAGGGACATGAAAAGGGAGTCAATTGTGTTGGCTTCATCAGAACATTTCCTTATCCGAAAATCATTTCCGGATCAGACGATAAATCGATTCGTATTTGGGACTATACGGTGCGCCAGATTATAAAAAAAGTGATTTATTTTTAAACTTCAGGACAAGAATTGTATCGAAAACCTTCAAGGAGCTCATCAACACAATGTTACTTTCGTAACTTCTTTCAACGATTGGATCATCAGTGGATCCGAAGATAGCATTGTGAAGATTTGGAATGCAAAGTCTAGCCGGTTGGTTTTTCTAATTATTACCCTTAAAAATTCGATTAGTTTCAGACTTGGAAAGGAATTGAACTTCGAAATGGGAAGAGTCTGGAGCATTTGTATCGCGGATTCTGGAGTCATCTCAGTCGGATTCGATTCCGGAGCAGTCGTTTTGAAGATTTAATAATTTCGTGTGAATTTCGTGTTTAAAATCCAAATCTTGTTTACTCTTTACATGTTTTCAAATGTATAAACCAAGTTTTCGAAGTTATCAAGAATTCATTGTTATGTTTCAACATGAAACCGAAATGTGGATAACAAAGACCAAAAGTAGAATAAAGCCCGTACAAAAAAATGAATTTGTCACTGATTAGGTAATTCTAGAAACCGGCTCGATTCGAAGTGGCAAGAAGAAGTCCACAATTCGGACAATTATGGTCGATGTCTTTCGAGGCATCACAACACAAAAAGAAGAGAATTGGCCAACAAAAAAGGAATGTTCCGAAGAAACAAATGAGCCACCAGCACATTCCAATGTGAGAATTCACGGATGTCATTATTGTGGTCTGAAAGTTTAGGAGAATCTTTTGACATGTCATGACAGAAAAAAGAGTATCTAACTCACCTGACACTTCGGACAGAATTCCAAGAATGGAGTTTTGATTGGAGTTTCCTGAAATTATTATAAGGTCTACTGGAATTCAAGTTTTGAGAAACCCACTTTTACAACATGTCGTACCACTTTCACTGGCTGAATAACATGTGGAATGGGAAAATCGTCAGGATAAGACATTTATCGATTAGTTTAGAGATTCTCAGTTGAAAAATCTAAAAAAAGACTGGCAAAATCGGCGGTCTCTTTCTCGAGTTAGAGTTGGTAAAGTAAAACCCAAGTCAATATTTACATTATAAAAAAAGTGTCTCTCCTCGAAAAATATAATGTTTTTTGGATAGACTTAGGTTCTCTGGTCATGTGTGGTGCAATGGTGTGTCATACGGCAGCACCGGATTGTGAACAGATCGAAAATTTTCATATTTTTTGGTAAACATGTATCTTTCGGACATCGGTTGCAAACGTGAAACCTAAATTCAAACAGCCGCGCAAAGAATGTAGGTTTGTTCAGTGGAGCGCGAGTGCAAAAATCGCCGAAAATGCGTTTTCTCGTTTTTCTGTGGTGACATGCCAACCTAATGAATCGATTATCCTTCCTGTCATGTGCATTTCTTTGTCATATTCCTTTTTAACTCAAGTATTTGTGTTTCAGCAGCAGAAAATGGCGCAAGAACTGTTCTTCGAAATTCGTCGGAGACAAATGCACATGTATGTCGATGCGGAAGAGACTCAAACAGTCCTGGATTTGAAGAAAATGGTAGCTGGAATCACTAACGTTAGTTTGCGGTATTTTCGATTTTTAAATACATGCATGTTTTTCCAGCAGTCCACTCAACACATGGAATTGTGGAAACTCGACGATGACAACAGGAAAACTCAAATTCTGCACGACACAGCGACTTTGGTCGACTGTGGATTCACATCAATCAACGCCAAAGTGAGTAAAGTTATGGATAATTACAGAAAGATAACTTTAAAACATCTTCAGGCTCAACAACCCGCTCCACTCGGTCTGCGAATCACCACCTCCGATGAAACCGTCGAGATTGCCGAAGTTTCGACGCCTCCTCCAATTCCAGACACAATGCGCGCCGACCCTGCTCCACAGGATTAGATCTCATCCCATCACCGAACTCCCCATAATTACCCAGTTTATTCGCTTCTCCCCATCATTTTTCTCTTTCTTGGTCCATTTCGCGTCGAAAAAGTTCTGAACTGTGTCACCATTGACTAACACCTTGCTATGTATTTTCGTGAATTATAAAATTACAACGCATAAACATTTCTCTGTAATTTGAACATTGCACGAATTCAATGCGGTAACACCCGTTTCATATTTTGACATTCCAAAAAAAAAGAAAATCAATTAAATAAAGCTAGTTCAGGCTTTGACAAATGTCCAAAAGAAAGCTGAAAACGTCGGAATCAGAGGCGTCATCATCGCAGAAAGTGTTCAAAACCGTTGATAATTTCTCGGAATTCTGGAATCAGCATGTTGATGAAATCGGAAGTGCTCAACTAACTGATGTAAAAGCTCGAACAAAGAGTGCACAGAAAGTTGAAATTCCTGGAATCGGAGCATCATCAATTTATAAAGGAATTCAAGATTTTGAAATTCCAACAGACTCTGCCAGCTTTGCAGACCTTGGTTGGAATGAAGGAATTATCGAAAACATGACATCACTTTTAGAAGAAACAGAAGTCGATGAAAAAGATGAGGAACAAGTGGAGGCTGAGAGACAGACAGTTCTGAAGCTGACATCTCAATACAGAGATGTACTGGCTATCTCCAAGGATCAAGATGGATATCGGGTTTGTGACAATTTCAAATTTAAATAATTCGAATTTATTTCAGTCTGTCTACTGTGCCCACATTATGCAACATCTGATTCGTAACAAGAATCTGATTATTGGAAACAAGCGAAAATTGGAAGTTGCATCCGTGAAAGATGGTGGTGCTGATGAAGAGACGATTGAATCGTGCCGAGATTCTGGATTCGTTCGACCTGTCGTTTTGATTCTCTGCCCATTCAAAAAAGACGCTTATGACATTATCAACCGATTACGAAAAATAATTCATGGAGACGACGAAAAAGGTGAAGTGTGGAATAAGAATCGATTTGAAGAAGAATACAGTGGTCCAACAGAGCTACCAACTACCAGAGCTGATTTTCCCGACGATCATAAGGTACTTGAGGCTTAAATGAATTATTGAAAAAAAGAGTTGCGTTTCAGGAACTACTACTTGGAAACAATGATGACGCTTTCCGAATCGGTATCGCGCTTTCGAAAAAAGTTCTAAAATTGTACGAGAAATTCGAAAAGGCTGATATCTTGGTTTGCTCGCCTCTCGGACTCCGAATGATTCTGAATGGAGACGATGGAAATGAATCACACCTTATTAGCAGTATCAATTTAACCGTTGTTGACAGGGTATTAGGTTATTGATATACGATTTTGTTATCCTACAATTTCCAGTCCGACATCATGATTCAACAGAATTGGGAAAACGTGCAACTCATTTTCTCTCATCTTCATTCGCAGCCCTCTAAAATTGATGTGGATATTTCAAGGGTTCGGAAATTATATCTAGATGGTCACTCGAAGCACTTCTCCCAGCTCTTGATGTTCTCCAGATATTCTCACGAGTTGTTCACATCGCTAGTTCTCCAAAATTCCCAAAACCATCGTGGTCTTGTTGCCGCCAAGCCAAAACAATTAGGAACTCTGAGTGATGTACGTAAAGTTTAAAAGTTTCTGCACTCTGAGTTTCGACTCTTCAGATTGAGATTCCACTCTGTCAAGAGCTCCACAAATTCGAAGTAAAGGACCCGAATGAAACTTCCGATTTGAGATTCAAATATTTCGTTGATAAGGTAGTCAAGAATTCATTAATCGTTTCTAAGTTCCTGGAGTTTTCAGATCATGCCAACACTTGTTCCCCGAACACTCATCGTTATCCCATCGTATTTTGACTTTGTCCGTGTCCGAAACCACTTCAAAAAGGCAGAAGAGAGTTTTGTGATGTGTCATGAATACGCGAACCGGGCGAAGGTTGACAGAGCCAGAGAAATGTTTTACCACGAAAGAAAAAGTTATTTGGTGGTCACTGAACGTTGGTACTTTTTCAATCGAAGACAATTGACAGTGAGTTGTTTCCTCAAAAATAAGAAAACTGGAATGTTAATCTTTGATTTCCAGGGAGTCCACCGAGTCGTGTTCTACCAACTACCGTCCCATCCACTCTTCTATTCCGAGTTCATCAATATGTCAGATGCCGACACTTCTCAACGTTTTCTCGCTGTTCTCCTTCTCTGCAAATACGACAGAATCCGACTGGAAAACACCTTTGGAACTGAAATGGCTGCTGCTGTTATGGCCAACAAACAGACAGTGCAGGCCATTGTGAGCCAATAGTCAATTCCATTAGAGCAATCGACTAACTTTTTTGTTAAAGAATCATGTTTCTGTTTTCTGTTATTGTTATCCTTTGTTGAGTTGTTTGAGTTGGAGTTTTTTTCTTTTTTTTTTTGAGTTAGAATTTTCACCTGTTTTTTGTTTTCGCTTTTCAGAAAGTTTATATAAAGCAAATTGAAACACCAACTCCTCCTGTTTGCATTAGGATTGAACTCTTGGAATTGTTCAAAATCATTTTTGGTTAACCAGACTTTGAAACTATAGAAACACTTTCTCCAAGTCTATCACTATGTCCCCTCCGAACAGTTGTTTATTTTCCGCGCGGAACAGCAGAACTAGCCGTCAGTGAGAAAGGAAATGATGAAGAAATAACATGGTTTCCGCGGAGAAATGTCACTTTTCCGCCCAATGACTTTTCAGTTTATCGATTTTCTCGCCCCATTGTTGGCAAGGAAAATCGGCATTTTATGATTAGTGAACTCTCATGTTTTATTCATGATATCCTTTTTTCTTTTTTACATTGAAATTCAATGTTATTTAGCCAACGCACTTTCCTCACTTCATTGTTCCAGTTACTTCCGTTTGTTTTCATTAAAATTATATTCGAATTCAGATGAAGTTTCTATTCCATTTTTTAATAACCCTCTCGCTTCCGTCCATCTCGTATGGATACATGGGAGCAGTTATGGGGAAATTGACGACGTGTGACGATGCGAAGACGAATTTGAATGAGGATTGGGATGCGAAAGATTTTAGTGCATTCACTTGTTCTTCTTCTATTCATTATGCTGTTCAGAAGGTAAATTTTGATTGAATCAAGATTCAAAAAATGAGTTTCATTCTAGGACGTTGACCCGATCCTTTTCGACATGGTCCAGCAAAACAGCTCATATGATCCCAGAAAAGACCAAGTTATGCACAAGTGTATGGATGAGAGCATTGAATATGAAGATCGGATTCCTGTCAGGTAAATATGCTTAAAATAGGATTTCAGTCACTTTTTTATTTTCTTAAACGATCGTTCCAATTCCATTATTCACGAAGATAACCATATTTTTGCACAAAAATCGTTGAAACTCGAGAGAATCGATTTTCAAAACGCCTACTTACCTTTTTTCTAACCTATTTCAAAAAATTTAGAATTTTTCGCTGATTCGAGAGCACCTAATATCGTTGCTCAAAACGCAATAGAAACCGTTTTATTAACAAATGTGCACTTTGTCGCTCTTGTCGCTGCCGGCTCATAAGTCACTTTAACTCCTTTCGATTTTCTGCTTTTTAGAGGAGACCATCGTCCAAACTGGGCCCGTTTTGGAGAGTATCTCTACGTTCCAGTTCAAAGATGGCTTCATAACTTGGAACACGGATCAATTGTCCTTTTGTATCATCCATGTGTTGATGTGGATGAATTGAATAAGTTGAGACAACTCGTGACATCATGTATCTATCGCCACGTCATCACTCCTTATATCAAATTGACAGCTGAAAGAGTTAGTATTTTATTTTTTGTAATATGTTCAGTGCAACTTTTTCAGCCATTGGCTCTAGTTGGATGGGGATCCCGCTTTGAGATGAATTCTGTTGATGAGAAGAAAGTAATCGATTATATCAAGAATTATGGAAATCGAGCACCGGAAGAGATCACCAGAGATGGAGCATACGATGAATATTTGATTCAGGAAGCTAAATTTGTTAGTGAAGATGATAAGACTCTTTGTCCAAATCATTAACTTTTCTTTTGATGTTCTGATGATTTTGTACCGGTTAATTTATTTTGATGCATGCATAAATATTGATTTCAAGGCAACCCCAAAAAGTTGTAATTTACCGCAAGATCTGTATTAGGAGGACACCCAAGTGAGCCCGAAAAGAGCACTTTTTTAGATTTCTGCGCATTTGAAAGTAGTCTCAATCGATTCCTTGTCAAAAATAGACTAGGATCAAAATGAAACACGTTATGAGTTGCTTCACAAGAATTAGTAGTGGATACTTTTGTGAAACTCGAATTTTGATTTTGAGGAGGTTGAACAATAGACGGACATGTCCTTTTATTAGAGGTTTTACGTTAACTGGGAAAGTGAGAACCAAAGAAATTCATATTTTCTGCCTTCTACACCAACATTGACTATTTCTCTTTTGTTGTTCAAAAACCAAGACTGACAAAAAATCCAATTTGGTTACAGTTTACAGTATTCAATTTCTTTCATTCAAATAACTTTCCCTCCTTTTCCTCTAATAACAAAAACGTTTCCCTTCTGATGGACAAGAAGTGGATGTTCCCAGAGACAAGGAGAATAAGGAAATTACTATGATGATAATATGGAAGACGGCTTGAAACTAGGAAGTAAGAATTCTGTCCTCTTCTCATGATAATGCGGAAGAATTGAATAGGAACTGTTCTTAATTAATTACGGTGAGAAAGTAGGGGAGGGGACTGGGAAGATGTGACCTTCAGGGAGGGAGAAATTGATAGAACTCAATCTAAACTTCCTCGTTGTAAACATTCTGATGGGAAGTATAAAAGGAAGGTCTGGAGACACGAATGGCATCCTTTCCCAGAAGGTTAAAGAAATGGTAATGGACGATATTACTCGAAGAAACGCTTACCGTTTTGTCGCCTATTCGGCTGTCATTTTTTCCGTTGTTGCTGTGTTCTCGGTATGTCTATCTTACGATAGCCGAACATTCTAAAATAATTTTCAGCTATGCATCACTCTCCCATTGGTCTACAACTACGTTCATGGAGTCAAGACTCAAATCAATCACCAGATTTCCTTCTGCAAACATTCCGCCCGTGACATCTTCTCCGAGGTTAACCATATCCGTGCCAATCCAAATAACGCTACTCTTCGTGAGAAACGTCAAGCTGGAGAATGCTCTGGATGCTGCCTTCCAGGAGCAGCTGGACCAGCGGGAACCCCAGGAAAGCCAGGAAGACCAGGACGTCCAGGAGCCGCTGGACTCCCAGGAAACCCAGGACGCCCACCAGCACAGCCATGTGATCCAATCACTCCACCACCATGCCGTCCATGCCCACAAGGAGCACCAGGAGCTCCAGGAGCCCCAGGACCACAAGGAGATGCCGGAGCTCCAGGAGCCCCAGGATTCGGAAGCGGAGTTGGAGCACCAGGACCAGCTGGACCAAAGGGACCACGTGGAGCACCAGGAAACCCAGGACAAGCCGGAGCTCCAGGACAACCAGGAGCCGATGCTCAATCTCAATCAACACCAGGAGCACCAGGACCAGCTGGACCACAAGGACCACCAGGACCATCGGGTGCACCAGGACAACCAGGAGGACCAGGATTCCCAGGAGCTCCAGGACCAAAGGGACCATCTGGAGCACCAGGATTCCCAGGAGCCGATGGAAATCCAGGAGCTCCAGGACAACCAGGACAATCTGGAGGATCTGGAGAACGTGGAATCTGTCCAAAATATTGCGCCATTGATGGAGGAGTCTTCTTCGATGATGGAACTTTCCGTAGACGTTAATTCTCTTTTGATTTGTGTTATCAGATTTGAGTTTTTCTCTCTGAAAATGAATCGGTTTAGAGCAAATTCTGTCTAGGCAATAAGTGGAGTTTGATGAGCTCCTGGTGCGAGATTGTAGATCTCGAAAACTGGTAAAATGACCACTGTATTCATAATAAGAATCTTTGACGTTGAGAAGCATGAGAACATGAATCATTTTGAGGCTCATTGGATGTTGGACTGGACCTTCTGATCCCCTATCAGAAATTCCGATTGGGGACCGTGTGGATCCGTACGACAGAAGTTTTGGTCCGTACGACAGAAGTTTTCGTTATTTTCCGGTAATAATTTTAGTAAACAAGGATTCTTTTATTAGCTACAAAACGCACTAAATATGATTTTCATAAAGTTGAGAAGAATTTCAAAAAAAAAGAGCTTCTAACATGTTGGTCTGTCGCTTTATTAACTGAAATTTGAACAAAAGCTTGGTTTTAACGACAATGACGTCGACCGTGTCTTCTAATTGCTTTGGGATTATCGCCAAGAATATCGTCAAGTGTGAGAATAATGTTAACGAAATGATGAAGAGATAGGAGATGAGAAGAACATTTTGTGTATGTGGAACTAACATTTGGGATTTCACTATAATTTGCCTTCAGTTACATCCTACAAACTTTTGTTAAGGTCAAGAAACATTTGTTTCAAACTACAGTATTGATGCTTGGTGTTCTGAATAATACTAGATGTTATCATGAAAACAAATGAAAATGCAATTCTTTATTGAAACGAGTGAGACATCTACTTTCTTCTGGTTCCATCCTCGAAGAAAACTCCTCCATCGATAGCGCAATACTTTGGACAGATTCCGCGGTTTCCGGCACCTCCGGCTTGTCCTGGTTGTCCTGGGGCTCCTGGGTTTCCGTCGGATCCTGGCTGTCCTGGGGCTCCAGATGGTCCCTTTGGTCCTGGGGCTCCTGGTCTTCCTGGTCCTCCTGGAGCTCCTGGAGATCCGGCTGGTCCTGGTGGTCCTTGTGGTCCAGCTGGTCCTGGTTGTCCTGGAGTGTTCTGAGATTGAGCATCAGCTCCTGGACGTCCTGGGAATCCAGCTTGCCCTGGGTTTCCTGGTGCTCCGCGTGGTCCCTTTGGTCCAGCTGGTCCTGGCGCTCCGGCACCACCTCCATATCCTGGCTGTCCTGGTGCTCCAGCATCTCCTTGTGGTCCTGGGGCTCCTGGAGCTCCTGGTGGTCCTTGTGGGCATGGACGGCATGGCGGTGGGGTGACTGGATGGCATGGCTGCGCTGGTGGGCGTCCTGGATTTCCTGGGAGTCCAGCAGCTCCCGGACGTCCTGGCCTTCCTGGCTTTCCTGGGGTTCCAGCTGGTCCGGCGGCTCCTGGAAGGCAGCATCCAGAGCAAGATCCTCCATTTCCTCCGCTGCTGCTTGGAGCAGAAGCAAAAGAGTCGACAGCTCCAGAATCAAAGTCGTATCCAGCTTGACGAGCGAAACGAGTGTTGTTCATCTTTGGATTGGCACGGATGTGGTTAACCTCGGAGAAGATATCACGGGCGGAATGTTTGCAGAACGAAATTTGATGATCGATTTGGGTCTTGATGGTGTTGACGTAGTTGTAGACCATTGGAATGGTGATACAGAGCTGAAAATCGAAATATGAAATTTCTGAAACTAGGAGCACGAGCAACTAACCGAGAATACAGCTACAACTGAGAATGTGACAGCTGCATAGGCCACAAAGCGATAGGCATTTCTGCGAGTGATATCCTCCATTTTTCTTCGAAACGAAAGAATGATTTGAACATTGCCAGGGTTACCTTTATATACTCATTTTTCAAAGTTTCAAAGTTCAGGCCAATCCATCTTTTTCTCGGTTATCTCTCTCGGTTTAATGTGTTCAATTCGTTGTCAAGGAACTGAATTCTTTGAGAGAAAAAAGGAAGTAACTTGTTTTCGTCTATCTTTTTGGTTTTTCTAATTGTTTCATTTTGTTAAAGGAGGTGACACAACACAGAAAAGAAGAGAGAACACATGATGATGATGTGATGGTCAGATGGAACGGTTTGCAGATGGAGAAGGTTAGCCTTGAATTACGGAAGAAGTGAAAGTGAGAACTGTTTAGATAAATGATTTTTAAAGATGAAACATCTGCTGATGAGTAATTTGATACTGAAAAGAGATGCTATCGAACTGATGATTAGTATTTCAAGAATTCGAGAAGGACAGTGTCGGAACAAATCGCCCGGGCTATTGTGGAACATCCTTTGAAGTTCAATTGAAAGATGTTGCAGAGCTCAGTCGAATAAAATCTAGTGTCTCTGTGGTTGAATCCGGCCGTCCTTTCGACAATAGGTTTTTTTGGATCGAAGAAGAGCCGCCAGGCCGCCGTGAATTTCCATTATCAGAAGTACCGTAACCAGGATGTCGCGACTTTAAAAAACTATGTTTTAATGCTCTCAACGGCAGCTCAATTCCAGCTCTAACAGCTTAAGATTGCTCTTATCGGATATTCTCTCATTTGTTATCATGATCTCTCCATTTTGATTCAAAAGAATTCGTGCACTTTTCATGTCTTGTATTTCCATTTCCACTTTTTCATGTCCTCTCCAACTTACCAGAATCATCTCCCAAACCGGTTTTCAAAATCAATTTATCAGCTGGAGATAAAAACTTCCATTCCCTTTCATCTTGACCACCGCCCTTTTCAAGACATGAGAATTGCAAAACAGTACATACAATCGATTCATGGTAGAGATACTGATATCTTCTCAAATCTGATAACAAAAATCAAGAAGAATGTGAGAGTTAATGTCGATGAAAAGTTCCATCATCGAAGAAGACTCCTCCATCAATAGCACAATACTTTGGACAGATTCCACGTTCTCCAGATTCTTCAGATTGTCCTGATTGTCCTGGAGCTCCTGGATTTCCATCGGCTCCTGGGAATCCTGGTGCTCCAGATGGTCCCTTTGGTCCTGGGGCTCCTGGGAATCCTGATCCTCCTGGTTGTCCTGAGGGAAACGATGATATTGGTGGTCCTTGTGGTCCAGCTGGTCCAGGTTGTCCTGGAGTGTTCTGAGATTGAGCATCAGCTCCTGCACCACTTTAGCTATAAATTGAGGACCCTAACGAATAGACTGAAAACTATTATGACTAATTGAGGTAAAACCATCTTTTTTTTCTCTTAAACTCCCAAAACCCCTGAAGAACAACAGTTAGTTGACTAGAAGTTCTAGTCTAGAACTGAGAAGAAACCAGAGAAAAAACTTCATTTGGAAAATGAAAATTCATCAGAAAAGATGATAGAGAGGAATCAGCATTCATCTGGAAAATATAAAAGTTCAGTTTTCTTTTTTTAGAGCTCTCACCATCTTCATCGTCATCATCACCTCCAATATCAAATTGTGGTTGTCTTCCACCACCTCCACCTTTCTTCCCACTTCCACCCGAATTGATCACAATGATATTAGGCTGTCCATTCGCATTCTGTCCGTTCATTCCATTTTGTGGCATTGCTCCTAAAAATATGTATCTTTTAGAAGGATCAGTTACTGTTAGAAACGTACCTGGGGGATAGTAGAAGCCACCGGGAGGTGGATAAGGGTAATGATAACCAGGAGGATATGGGTATCCAGGTGGATAAGGATAACCAGGTGGTGGTGGATATGGATATTGTCCATTTCCAGGGAGACCATTTCCATTTCCATTGTTGGCTCCGTTTCCATTACCGTTTCCGTTATTTCCATTTCCATTGCCTGAAAAGATTAATGTCCAGAACGTTCGAGCAAGATTTAACAATATTCGAAGATCTTGACCATCTGCATCTTGTTTGGAAAATTTCAAACCTTGCTTGAAAAATCAGAAAGAAACTTTCAAAAACTGTTAGTCGATCCATGTTGCCCAGTTTTCAAGCTCACCATTACCGTTATTTCCATTTCCATTACCATTGTTTCCGTTTCCATTACCTAAAAGATGGGGAATAAAAATGATATTCAGGACCGTTCTAACAAATTTTAACAATAGTCGAAGATCTCTAACGTCCATATCTTGTTTGGAAGATTTTCTAAACTAAAGAATCCGTAGGAAATTTCAATAATAGCTAGTCGATTCAAGTTTCCCGATTTTCAAGCTCACTGTTTCCGTTTCCACTATTTCCATTTCCACTTCCATTGTCGGCTCCATTTCCTTTTCCAGTGTTTCCATTGTTTCCGTTGCCATTTCCATTACCATTTCCGTTATTTCCATTTCCATTTCCATTGTTATTAACATTGCCATTTCCATTTCCATTATTTGATCCAGATCCGCTTCCATTATTTCCGTTACCGTTTCCACTGTTTCCAGCGTTGTTATTTCCATTGTTTCCATTATTGTTACTTCCACTTCCGTTACCAGAATTATTACTAGAATTGTTAGAGTTATTGGAATTGTTCGAGTTGGATCCACTATTCGATCCACTGTTCGATCCAGGAACAATAATATCGGATCCTCCGAGATGCGCATTTGGATCTTCAGCGAGTGGATTTTGGACTTTCGGTGTAGTTGTGGGAACTGGAGTTGTTGTTGGAGTCGTAGGAACTGGTGTAGTAGAAGCGTTTGGATCGGGGATTGCGGGTCTTACGCAATTCCTGGAAATTAAGAATTACTGGAGCATTCTAAATCAAAGGGAAAACGCTTCAAATTAGATTTTATCCTTAAAACTTACATGGTAACCGTATCAACCGACCAGTCTCCATATCCAATCACATTTCCAATTCCCCAATTCAACGGATGTCTGTATTTATAGGTTTTTATACCCATTCCACCCATCCATATTTGAAAAACTTTTGGAGCTCTCCTGTAATTAATTTTTGAGTTACTCAACAAACAACTGAATTTTTACAAAATTGAGATAGTGTAGTCAGTATCACTTTTGAAAGGCTGTCTTCCGAATTCTTCCTTATCCCATACTCTCTGGAAAGGTAAACTTTTGAAATTATCAGAGATCAGGTGCTCACATTGAAACTGTTGTAGATGATTGCGTTTCTTCTATACTGAACTCTCACATGAATCACAACGGGACTTTTCATGAAAACACTGTCAAACCCAGCGTATAAGTTTATATAGGACCTGAAAAGGTAGATTTTGTCGAATAAGAAACACGAGTATTTTTTACATGTTAGCTCTAGGTCTGATTCTTCCTGTGAATGTGAGATTGTCACCAATTTCCATGGGTCTTGCGAATCTGATCATTTGGAAGTGAAGATTCGGTCCTGTCTAGAATTGAACTACTTATTTCCAGATGTACCAATTAAAACCGTACCAATGTGTTGCAATTCAAAAGTGGCATGTCTACTCTTCCAGAAGTTGTAGGTATCCATGACAGAAAAGAAACAAATAAAAGAAGAAGCAACATTTTGACAATGAAAAGAGGTTGCACAGAAGGGGGCGAAGTTGTTGCTTCGCAGTTTTATAGCTTTCCGGGTTTTACAAAACTTTTTTCTTGATTTCGATGATGTTTATTACCGGAAAAGTGATAAAAGTTGGTGTAGCACAGCATACAAAAACCGCAGATTTTTAAGGGTTTCGGGAGGAAAAGAAATGGACAATCAAGAGTTGAAATTTTGATACGAAATCAATAGTGAAAGAGGTTCAAACTACAACTATGAATATTACCATTTTAGCCGATACAGAAAGCATTTGTCCTGAAAAAAAAAACAGAAAAAATGAAGAATCTGAAATAACAAAAGAGGATATTAGTGCTCCAAAAATTAGGTACCTAAAATTAGAACTAGTGAATGGAAGAAGCCAATATGTTACAGTATCTGCTATTATCCATTGTTGGTCCATATCTTGAAGAAAGTGAAGCATCGCGTGAAAGCGGCTTCGGTTTTTTGAAAATGGAAACCTCCTCGGCTATATG
This sequence comes from Caenorhabditis zanzibari, assembly GCA_963966625.1. NCBI lineage: Eukaryota > Metazoa > Nematoda > Chromadorea > Rhabditida > Rhabditidae > Caenorhabditis > Caenorhabditis zanzibari. The sequence continues at coordinate 9,306,875 of OZ016470.1, read as the reverse complement.
CCCGTAACTTTAAGGCGGAGGGTGGGCTGTTTTCGGCTTTTAAAGGAGGCGTAACACAGATTCCGCCACGTGGCAATTCTGCACTCGCTCAGTACTAATTTTTGGCCTGTTTTAGGCTTATAACTCAAAAACTAGGCATTTTCAGACTATGCTCCAAGAGAATTTATTGTTCTCACAAAAATTCTGCGTCGAACCATGTAAAAATATTAACGAAAAAAAAATTATGTTACGCCTCCTTTAAAGGTGGTAGGACACCTCAAAAAAAGTTTTGCTCAAATTTTGCCAGAATGTACCTTAGGTGGACTCGAACCTGTCGGCGCTTTGCTACGGGTACAGCACCACTACCGGCTGCGCCACGCGGACGCAAACAGGAGCGCCGACCGAGGGCGTATAAAAGGAGGCATAAAAATCGCCCCCCATTCTGCCCCCCATTTTGCGAGCTGTCTCACCCCCTTTAAGCGAATGTTCATCAACTTTTGGGCGAAGGTTGACGTGTCACGTCATCTGTGTATGATAGGCGAAGGTTTGGCGAAAGGTTTGATGGTAAGACAACGAAGGCACCACCAAAGGAGCAAGACACAATAGGAGCTTTGAACAAGAACTGGAATCAGCGTCTTTTGAGCTGATCTTAGGCGGCTTTAGTAAAAAAATAAGGCGACATCCGCCCAAGGTTCGCTCAGATGACGGCGAGTCCTCGCCCAAAAGTTGCCGAGAACAGCCTAGTAAGAACTGATTATTCATCAGTAGTCAGTTTTCACTCAAATAAGAATCGAACGGTCGAAAAGGAAGAAACATTGCTCTTCTCGAGAGATACATTTTTAAAAACGCCTGTCCTTTCCTTGGTTACGATCACGCTAGTCTTTTTGACATTTCCTTTGAAATTTTTATGATTGACATTGTTCTGAAGTAATTTTCAATGTATTGAAGAAAGCATGTTTGCACCCCAGACTCGCTTTTACGGAGTCTAGAATGCGTCGAAAAAATTCAAATGTTTATTCAGTACAATTACAGTAATTAGAAACCAAATGACAAGAGATAACAAAGAATATACTTTGAAAACAGGGAATGTCTCAAATGAATTCCGAAGATACGGAAAATTAAGATAAAATCTTCTGAATTAGTGGATTCTAGACATTCTGATATCCTCCAAACCGTCGGCTATTCACGACGTTAGGTGCACATGTATGTCTGTGCGGCAATTCAGAGGGGAATCGATATCAGAATGTTTTTTACGAAAGGGTCAATTTAAGGAATTCAGAAGTTGCGAAAAAGATTGTAAAATCTTCTGAATTAGTGGAATCTAGACATTCTGATATCCTCCAAACCGTCGGCTATTCACGACGTTAGGTGCACATGTATGTCTGTGCGGCAATTCAGAGGGGAATCGATATCAGAATGTTTTTTACGAAAGGGTCAATTTAAGGAATTCAGAAGACGTCAAAAAGAACGTAAAATCTTCTGAATTAGTGGAATCTAGACATTCCGATATCCTCCAAACCGTCGGCTATTCACGACGTTAGGTGCACATGTATGTCTGTGCGGCAATTCAGAGGGGAATCGATATCAGAATGTGTTTTACGAAAGGGTCAATTTAAGGAATTCAAAAGATACGAAAAGTATAAAATCTTCTGAATTAGTGGATTCTAGACATTCTGATATCCTCCAAACCGTCGGCTATTCACGACGTTAGGTGCACATGTATGTCTGTGCGGCAATTCAGAGGGGAATCGATATCAGAATGTGTTTTACGAAAGGGTCAATTTAAGGAATTCAAAAGATACGAAAAGTATAAAATCTTCTGAATTAGTGGATTCTAGACATTCTGATATCCTCCAAACCGTCGGCTATTCACGACGTTAGGTGCACATGTATGTCTGTGCGGCAATTCAGAGGGGAATCGATATCAGAATGTGTTTTACGAAAGGGTCAATTTAAGGAATTCAGAAGTTGCGAAAAAGATTGTAAAATCTTCTGAATTAGTGGAATCTAGACATTCTGATATCCTCCAAACCGTCGGCTATTCACGACGTTAGGTGCACATGTATGTCTGTGCGGCAATTCAGAGGGGAATTGATATCAGAATGCTTTTTACGAAAGGGTCAATTTAAGGAATTCAGAAGACGTCAAAAAGAACGTAAAATCTTCTGAATTAGTGGATTCTAGACATTCTGATATCCTCCAAACCGTCGGCTATTCACGACGTTAGGTGCAAATGTATGTCTGTGCGGCAATTCAGAGGGGAATCGATATCAGAATGTTTTTTACGAAAGGGTCAATTTAAGGAATTCAGAAGTTGCGAAAAAGATTGTAAAATCTTCTGAATTAGTGGAATCTAGACATTCTGATATCCTCCAAACCGTCGGCTATTCACGACGTTAGGTGCACATGTATGTCTGTGCGGCAATTCAGAGGGGAATTGATATCAGAATGCTTTTTACGAAAGGGTCAATTTAAGGAATTCAGAAGTTGCGAAAAAGATTGTAAAATCTTCTGAATTAGTGGAATCTAGACATTCTGATATCCTCCAAACCGTCGGCTATTCACGACGTTAGGTGCACATGTATGTCTGTGCGGCAATTCAGAGGGGAATCGATATCAGAATGTTTTACGAAAAGGGGAAATTTAAGAAATTAAAGAAAGAAAGGAAGATGTTAAAGGAATAAGTCAAGGGAAGATTGTATATTTTTCTAAATGAAAGGATTCTAGAGATTCATAGATTGAAGAAGGGCCCCGCATCAGTAGGGTGCTACGAAAAGGTTTGCCTAGCCAAAAAAATCAAAGCTACATGAATTATCGAGGTCCATTGTTGTCGACTATGATCCTGCAGGGTCCTCCGTGGCGCACGACGATCCGCATTCCTCGATTTCGAAAATCTGAGATTTCCGATTTCAGAAAACTCTATTGAACACTAAAGAAAACTCACAAGTCCATAGTTCCTGTCGTTTTTGTTTTGTTGAGAGAAGTTGATTTTATCGAGAACTGATTGTCTTCATCGATTTTTGGACTCTCATCGAGGCTGCCAAATTTTGCAACGTGGAAAAAAATGGGGTAACAGGAAACGTGAAAAGGGAAATCCATAGATTTTCTGGTTTAAAACGTGGAAAATCCATGTTAACTAGTGCATACTTTTATTCTCTTCTCGTTCAAAAATGAACCTTTGGAATCGCCGACGTCATCAAAACGAAAAGAAAAAGTTCGAAGATGAAGTCAACAAACGGCTTGAAAATACTAAAGCGTAATTCTTGTAGAAGTTGCACTTTGGATTCTGAAATCTTTTCAGAGAAATGGATCAAATTCAAATTGCAATGGAGCCTAACGACGTGGAAATCACATCGACTAGAAGGGGATTTTGGGAGGTTCAAAGATGGAAGAAAACCTGAAATTGAAACTTTTTATTTTCAGCATGAGATAGTAAATCTGTCGGATTTTGATGTGGTCTGTCGTGTAAAGGCAACAAATTCAAAATTATTTTCGGTTAACAAGAATGCTTTCTATATCAAATCAAAAGATCAATTTTTATTGAAGGCGAGATCTTGAAAACTGTATTGAAAAATGTTTGATAGCTTCAGATATCCCGAGCACCCCATGAAATCCGTTCACATCATCTGAAAATCAACGTCACAAAATACGTGGAATCGTTCGATCCATCCAGCCTACTCGACTATTTTATTGGTCCGTATCCCTATAAAACATTCATAATTCGATATCATGGTGCACCGAGATATTGGTCAGACGCATTGGAAATGAATGATTGGATGACTGGAGAACAAATGGATGATAAATGGGAAACGGAGTTAAAGAAGACGTCGAAAGAGAAAAAATCGTCAATAGAGACTTCTGAAATCAGCAGTATGAATGAGAATCAAGAGGAAGAGGAGGAAGTGAATACGCTTTATCCGGTTAGAATCACTTTTATTCTTGGAATAAAATAATGTTTCAGGCAAACATGAACGTAACCAATGTGTTGATAGTGTCGAATCAAGTACCGGATGAAGTGAAGAAAGAGGATAAAATGGAATCGGATTCAGATGATTCCAGTGATTTGGATAGAACGCTCGAGAACGAAAACAACGAAAACTGGGCCAAAAATGAAACTTGAAGTTGCTTTTTTTCAATGAATTTTATGTGTAGAGCCTAGAGAACTCTAGACTACGTTTCTCTCAAATCACAAAATACGAGAGACTAATAGAAAGAGAGACATAGACAATAAGACGGTGGTGTTGAACAAATCACAAAATAGGAAATAGTTGATAGAAGAAGAGACGCAGAAAGTTAGAAATTGAGATGATGAGATAATGTCTTACAAAAAGTGTAGCCAAAGGGGAATATTCTGGAGAGAACCTGGAATGAGTATATCTATTCTGAGTATACCTATTATATTTCAGAGGTAGCTGTTATTTCCATTTACTCTCGATGTAAAAGAGTTAACAGATATTTGGTTACTGTATTTTATTCTAGTATACAATGTTCATTGATCTTTCTATTTGTTTGTTTCATTGCTTCTGTCACATTTGATTATATCTTCTACGACCTTTCTTACCATTTAATTCTCTTCAGATTTTTATCGAATCAAGGTACTTCGTCCTCCCGCTCACCTGCTCACCTGCAAAAATGGGAAATGTGAGTCAAATCTTCCACAAAAAGTTAAACGTTTGCTTTCAGAATCCAACAAAAGAAATGCTTGAAAATCAAGCAGAATTCAATGAACAACGAAAGAATGGGTTCGAGAGTTTTCGAAAACTATCGGCTCCGGAATTTCTTCTCAATGATGAGAGGATTGTGGGAGAATGGAAGACAGAAAAAGATTTGGAGTCGTTTTTCAGGGATATTGTGGAATTAGACTTGCAAAGTTTGATAGGTACGCATTTTTTTGGATAACATTGTATGGGTTCCAAACTTCTTCTTTGATATTTCCAGATAGACTCCAAACAAAAAATGACTTGAATGCCTACACTGTCCTCTGTGCATACACTCAGAAAATGTTGGATAGCCAGATCCGATTGAATTGTGTCACTGAAGTTATTCGAGAGGTTTTGATTTCCAAATTTCAGTAGTTCAAGAACCCATTTTATAGGCCTTCGAAACAGCAGAACAACATGATAAACGGTGGTATGATTCTGATGAGAAACCTCCTCTTTATGGGGTTCCTTTCAGTGTGAAGTGTAACTTTGATGTTAGTTTGAGTTTTGAGATGAGTTACTATTAACCAATTTTCAGATGAAAGGGTATCATACCACAATTGGATTTTTGAAGAAACTTTCCGAGGCAAAAAAAGAGATTGACTGCCCATTTGTGGTACATTTGAGGAACTTGGGAGGGGTGATATCCTGAAAAAAATGAATTCAATTACAAAGCAAATTTAAGGTCCCATTCGTGCTCACTAACGTTCCTCAAGGCTTCATTTCATACATCAGTTCGAATCCTCTTTACGGAACTACTCGTAATCCTTGGGCTCTCGATTGTACTCCTGGAGGATCATCTGGAGGAGAAGCGGCTCTCGTGGCAGATGGTGGATCTCCGTTTGGAACTGGATCAGATCTCGGTGGAAGCTTGAGAATACCTGCAGCATTCTGTGGATTGGTCACATTGAAACCTACGCAAAGTCAGTTTCTAAAAAGTTTCCAAAAGCAAACTATTAGAGTTCAATTCCAGATCGTTTTCATGTGTCCTACAACTACGGAGGTCTTCCAGGACGTGGCCGCCTTGGTCTCAGCTATGGATTCTATACGAAAAGTGTCAAGGAACAAGTATTCCTTTTGCAGCTGATCATGGGTTCTCCAGAATATCGAAAACTAGAACCCATGTCTTCTCCAGCTCCACTCAAAATGGACGCAGTCAAGAAAGAAAAATTCAGAATCGGATGGTACGATGATGATGGATTCAATCCTCCAGTTCCATCGTACGGCTTTTTTTATTTTTGGTATTTTTAATTCAATTGTATTACAGTAATCGTCGTGCCGTATTGGAAACAGTATCCAATTTGGAAAAAGAAGGACATGAAGTTGTGAGATTCCGAATGGAAGATGTGGATCCCAAATTCCATCCATTTTATGTAGCATCTATGCTTTTTAAGGTTCTTTGTTCAAAAATGTATCGTTTCAAGCTTCCAAATTTCAGAACGTTCTTCCTGACGACGGAAAGTTCATTTTGGATCTTTACGAAAACGAACCACACGATCCGTACATGTCCAGATTCTCTAGAATATTAAGATTGAATGATTGGGCAATTGTCCGATTCATTTCTGCTCCAATTATCTCTTTATTCTCAAAACGAGGAGCTCTCATCGCCCGAGCTAGAAATGGAAGCCTTGCAGAGCTAAGAAAAACTCAAGAGGAGACTGATATCTACCGGTTGAAAGTGGGTTAAAACTATTATGAAATCCTTTACAATCCTTTAAAATTTCAGTTTATTGAATATTGGAAAAAGTTGGAAATCGACGCTCTCATATGCCCATCGTTCTGTAGTAAGTTTTGTGGTCAGAAATTCTCGATGTCTAGTTTCTGCAGCCCCGGCAATCCCACATCAATATCCACCCGAACTAGCCAATGCAGTTTTCTCCACTGGTCTCTTCAATTTACTTGATTTCCCAGCTGGGATAGTGCCAGCTGGCCACGTCACAGCAGATGATGTTGCGAATCTAGAAGACGAGAAAATATTTCCCATTGGTAAATTTGAATACATTAAAAAATTCAATGAAACTGTTGCAGACGACTTCCTTCTTCGAAAACAAAGAGATGCGTGTGTGAATTCAGAAGCGATGCCGAATGCTGTTCAGATCGTCGGACTTCCGAATGAAGAAGAAACTGTACTAGAAGTGATGAGAATAGTCGAGATTTTTTATGGGCAAATGAGAAAACCCAATTGATATTGAATTGTAGTCCCTGATGAATCTTTGATCAACGATTGCGTTTCCTTTTTGATAATGATACAGTAAATAAAATGACGTGCCACTGATCTTACTTGTTACTTTTTCATCTCATACTACCTAGTAATGTCTATTACTTTTCAGGTGAAGAATAGATTTTTTTAATAAGCTTTGGAACAAAATGTGTTTTTAAAGAATTCACGAAGAAGTTTATTGGAAGGAGGCTATCAAAGAGTGTCGTTAGCTTGCTCGGCAACATGCTCGATGTAGATGTTTACATTAGCACGGATTTTCTGAAACCTTTTTTACGCTCGTTCTGAATCTTGAAATTCCACAACTTTTGGAGCTGAAATTCTCGAATTCAAAACAAAATCTGCAATGGACGACGCAGTGCACAAACACATAAACCTACGACAAATTACGGACTTTTCATCCGCCAACGCTTTGATGAACTGTTGTCTGTGTCTCATCGTTTTATACAGTGTCTCGCCGATCGGCAAACATCTGATTCCATTTCATTCCCGTTTCACGTGACGTCAGACACTCCCAAATTACACACTTTTTTATTAGATCAAAAAATAACAAAAAAATAACCTAAAATATTCCATTTTTCATGTGCAACTCATTTTTCTATTTTTTATATATTTCTTAACCTCTTCTAAAAATTTTCAAATTTGTCTGAAATTTCAGAAATTGGTTTTTCCCTAATTCCCAAAAACTCGGTTATCTATTCACCTATTGATTCTTTTTGGTTTCGGTCTCTGAATTGAAATTCTCACATTTTTATATCCCCCAATGCTGTTTTATTCGGTTTTTATCTTTCTCTCTCCAAGTTTCTATCTTTTATTCCACATTCTCTTTCAAAAATTTCCTTTTTCCAGGCTTTCTTGCACACAAAACGAGTAAAAATGACAGCGAAGGGTAACGGATCATCACAAATTAATGTAAGTCGATTATTCTTGATAAAAAATTATTAAAAAACCATTAATAAAAACAAAAATGCTCAAAAAAACTGCTTAAAAAAGAAGACTGACCAACGGAAGCTGTTACAAATGTCAAATTGAAGTTATTCTTCAAATCTAAATAAATTTCCTTCAATTTTAGCAAATCTTGAGCAATTTTTAGCCATCACACTGGAAGAATTGAAGCCTTTCTCTTGATTATGAGTTTAGATTTCTAGAAGCCTTTTTCCCTTCATCGATCTGATCAAAATTCTTAAAATTAGTCGCGAGTTTTTTTCTCTAGACTATTCTCGCAATTTGAATTTTTTTCTCCCTTGCAAGGACCTTTGAATACTAAAAAAACATCTGCGTTCTAATTTGTAGTCTAGACTCAATTCTGATACCTTCGTCTGTTCCAAAAAACGAGATGATGATTCCTCCCGAAATTCTTTTTCCAAAGCTGTAATTTTTTGAGCTTTCTCAAAACTGACGCCACCATTTTAGTTTTTTCGAGAAACTGAAAACTAAAAATTCGGAGCGGATGTTTACGAAACTTCTTCTTTCTCTAGGCAAGTTTAAAGAATGTGTTCTTTTTTGATATAACAAAAATAGTACTATTTTCGAATTTATTCGTTGTTTTGGATGGCGAAATCCTTTAAAATCTTTTTTTTTTGAATTTTGATAGTTCCCGTGAGAAAGTCGAAAGGTCTATTTCAAATCGGTGTTTAGATAATAGACAAAATTTTAAGTTCTTAACGAATAGATTTCATAAATTTACCTTTACCATTTCAAAGAAATTCCCACCTGATACTTGAAACAAGACATCTTGTTCAAGTCTGTGACTAACCTTCCTTATAACTGGTAGCCCTACTTCCAAATAATTATACCTTACCTCTTTTCTAGTTGTCTCGACATAGATGAATCACATTGAGTTGATTCGATAAACATTGGCCGTTTTTGTTCAATTTCAACTCGCCTTTCTAGTTTGACTCTAAAAGGTGACGTGTTACTATTCTCTCTCTCTCTCCAGAATCAGATTGTTTCAATGTTTGATCCTTTTTCCCTGTCTTTCACTGAAATTGGATTGGCCGACCCTTCTGTCCGTGCAATTCTACCCGCAGAAATCTAATGTTCTTTTCCGTTTTTTCTTTTTCTCTCCAACTGATTCTCCCTATTTTTTGACCGAATTCTGTTTCAGTTCTATCTTTTCTTCTGTTTCACTACAACTAATACTCTTGAAATGAAAATGACCTCGTGATGTCCTTCTGTCTCTCCAATCCGAATTGTCTCTATTCGGAAGTTGAACCCTCTTTTCCGTGAACCATCTCACCGTAACTGGTTTCAAGAGTAGTTCTCATCATTTATTTGTGTCTTCTTTTTTCCAATTCTCGACGATGGGGTAATTTTAATTATAGACCAGAACAGGTAGTTTGTACCGGAGACAACATAAACAAAAAGTTCTCTGAATCTCAAACTGAAAATCCTTTTTTCCTAACAAGCTGTCTCCGTATGGTTCCTGACCATTGACATATAATTTGAGAAGTCATTTATCGGCTCTTTGCCACTTCCTTTATCTTTCTCTCTCCATATTCTTTTTTGACGATCTCCTTCTTTTCTTTTCCGTTTTTTTCCCTTTTTTCGGATGACGAGAGCTTTGATTGACACCCTTCTTCCCCCTCATTTTCTTGAATCTCCATTGCCCATTCCATGCTCCTTTCTTTTTTCCCCTTTTTTGTGTGTATGTTTCTCGGTCTATCGGCCCAATTTGTGTCGCCCCCCTCGAGGGGCTCCCTTTCTTCATTTTTTCCTCTCCCATCTGGGCGCTCAATGAATGTCTCTTTGGGACATTGAGAGAAAAAGATCAGTTTGTTTGAGTTTGGGTTTCGAGACCGCGGCGGATTGGGAACGGAACGAAAGAGCATTTGGGAAGAAGAGAATGAGAAAATAGGTCAAACAGTGTTTGAAAAAAAAACGCCTGTTGGAATACAAGTTGTCTCATTTTTGATCGGCCGAAAAAAACTGAAGAGTAATAGTCTTCCAATTCTGAAAAGCCCACATTTAGCTTTACAATATTTTTATTTCCATGGAAACCAAGGGTTGTTTTATTCAAAGCTCTGGGTTCCAGTATCAGTATCAGTACAGAGTATCCAGAGCTCCAAAGCTCCAGAGCCCTGCAGAGAATAACGGTAACTTCCTAATTTTGGAAGCTTTGAGAAAAAACTATTTGATCCAGCCATAATTTTTTCAATACAGTAACCAGTGCCGTAAAGACTCGTTTTCACTCCATATCGAGCTGTCTCTGTTTACCCCGATTCCGCCGTCCAATCTCAACTCAAAACTCTTTGACTGATCTTTTGTGCCTTTCTCTCTCTTGGCAACTCGATCATCATTATATCTTCTACTCGACGAGTTGCTTTCTTGTTTTCTCAAACCGAGCCAGCAGCAATTCTCTCATGTCAACTCATTGTGATTTTCGGACTTTTGAGTCCGTCTCTATCAATAGAAACCACCTTCGCCCCCTGGTGCTCTTGCTTCTTTCAGTTTGTCCCATTTTTCTATCCCATGGACAGCACACGGGAGAGAGTGTGTTTGTCACTCTCTTCTTCTTTCTTTTTTTGCTCTATTCAATGTGTCATCTGCCATGTCACAACTATAAGAAAAAGTAGAAAGAAAAGAAGAAGGACATCATTTGAATGCTGGGGATTCCATCGCCGCTTTTTTGTTCCATCTTTTGAGCTTCTCAACTTTTTGAATATCCCAGTCTTGGTTCTCTTGACATTTCAAGCGTCGAAGTTTCGAGTCTTGGAGCCCTTTTTGTCAAAAAGAAGATGAGAATGTCCACTTTATCTGAAATTTAAGGTATCTTTCTTCTTCCTTCTTCCGCCCCCAGAATTTCTTCTCAAAATGACTTTTCGTGGATGAAACATAGCGAACAGTTCGTCGTTTTTTTCACCTCCCCCATTCCAATCCGAACGTTCAGTTGTTTGCCCAAAATTGGAGACCCAAACCGACATTTACACAGGCACACAACACTGTCTGTGTGTGCTCGCAACGGTATGGAGAGAAAGCTCGGGACGAAAAGAAAAAGAACGGCGAAATAAAAAACGGGAAGATAGAGTTGCATACAGTCTTATAATACTCTTCGAAAGCCGCGAGGCTAACACCGAATATGCTGAAAAAAATGGTTTTGAAAGATGATTTTGAATCCTATCACTCGAAGGATAGAAGAAGCTCTGAAAAATATTGGATCTGAAGTTTTAATAATCATATTTCTCGTTTCCCTTGTTCCACTGATGTTTCTTTTTTTCCAATTCAATTCATTCCTTATCCCTTTCTCTTTCTTCTGCCTTCATTTTTCCTCTTTCTCCAACTCCTTCTATCTTTTTTCCTTTCAACACGGGTGCACATTTTTTTTGCTGTCTCTTTTTCCGTTTTTTTCACCCATCTCTTCATTGCCCTTCTGCATCCAGTATTCCTAGGCCTTCTCCCCCGATTTCCGTGTTATCTGATGCCTTTTCGCTTTTTTTTTGCTTTCGAATATCCAGAAATCTCGAAATTCTAAAAACTGAAAATTTAAGTGAATCACATTTTTTTCTGTCCCGGTGATCTTTTCGATTGCCGGAAAGTACTTGACAAATTGAATTCTCAAGTGTCTAAATCAAGAACATCTTGATCGAAAACTGTCGTCTCTCTAGGAAATTTAGGTTTTTGAACTTTGGATCCCATGAAGTTTTAATGAAGAGCACAAAGAACATACATCGCTCGAAAAGGATCGTTTATCCGATCAGATTACCAGATTTTCACAGAAATTTACCATAGTTTTTTCGGCACTTTCCGCACCAAAGGTTCGATTAAAATCCTCCTATTAATAACATTACTGAAACAAAGACTACTGTATCAGGGTAATCTTGAAAGCCTCATTTAATGATCAGTTTCCCTGAATCTAATAATTGAGAAGCTAATCACGTTCCTCTATAATTATCTCCGGATTCTGTCCCTAGAATTTTTGCTTCTTCGTTTTTTCTTTTTCTGTCGTTGTCACGGTGATCGAGGTGTCTTTTTTCTCACCCATTTAGTTATTCCTAACACTCTCCTCAACACACAATTTTCGATTCATTTTTCCTTCTAACACCAAAGAGCTCAGTCCACAAAAAAATGGCTCAAGGACACAGGTGTTTTATGAAGAAAATGAGTTATTCCTCATTCTGAAATAGGCTAAACGGATGACGTTGCCATCAAACTGAAGTCCCTGTGAGTATTCTCAGTTGATATTGTCTGTATATCATATCCCCCATCTAATGATTTCTATTCTAATTAGTAAAAATAGTAGATAGAAAGAGATGACGTAGAAATGATATATGTCTAGAGAAGCGGAAAACAAATGAAAAGGAAATAGAATTCTTATATCATTGATATATTTCGATGAGTCTTCTGAATTCTCCCATTCTGAAGCTCTTCGTTTCCTCTCCGTCGTCACCACCAAAATGTGCTCGAATTCCGTCTTCCTGAAGATTAAATTTCGCTTCCGTTACTAGATGCTCAAAAAACGTTATCTTTTTGCATTTTTCTGACTTTCAAAAAAGGACAACGTGCATTCACCGAAACGAATGTAATTGAATTTTTCTGATATCCGAAAGTATCACCTGCATCAGTAAACCTCGAATATTTATATCCTTCCTTCTATACTGACTTATGCTCCAAATTCATCTGTTTTCAAGAAATCCGTAATTTCTATGCGTGGGTGAACATAGTTTGCCTCTTTTACTTTTTCAATTATTCCTCCAGTAACTTAGTGTAATAAAATTGCACTATTTTTCCGTCCAAATGTGAAACATATTCTACGATGCGCATCGGAACAGAAAAAAACTAAAACAGTGTCTGTGTTGATGATGTGTCCCTCAATTTCGTCGAATAGCCATGATGAAAATGACGTCATTTTTCTCTTCACTGTTGTCACTATAATCTTCTTTCGAATTCCATTCGTCAAGTCTACCATATTACAGTAATATAATTTTATTCCTTCCGGAAATCAATCCTTCAAAAATAGAACTTGAGTCATATTTACATAGTTATCGTTGTTGTACTAGGAATTTTTTTGTCATTTCTTTGATATTGCGTGTACATATTTATCTTCAATGTTATCATACGTTCTTCTCGCCAGTTTTCACATAATCTTCTGTTAGAGCTGCATTCCTAGAAAAATACGATCCTAGGTAGAGGATATTAAAAAATGTCTGTTTTCTCGACACGTCATTCTTTTTGAAAAGATTAGTTGCTATCTTCTTTTTTCGAGTGCTCGTTTTTTCCTGTCGGTTAACTTGTGTTATACAAAAGTTTTTACTGTAAAGTGCCATGAAAACTCAGATTCTAGAACCACTATTCTTAGCCATCAGACATAATATGATGTTATAAATGTCTTTTCGAAATAGACTATGCATATTTTGTTTAGAGTTTCAAACATGAATCATTCTGCTCTGAATGATTTTCTACTTTCCATTCTGATTTGAGTTAGCATCGTCATCCAATTTCCCGAGTCGAAAGATCAGCTGTTATCTCCTGAGAAAATCTCAAAAAAGTTCACCCAGAGAAGTCTTCCAGAAAGTGTCGATTCTGGTCAATGACCACGTCATTCACCCAAAAAAAAGTGTGCTTCTAAAAAAATGAAACTCAAGTTGCTCTCGATTTGTCCCTTCTACCCCTTTTACTCCTACTTCGTTTCCTCGCTCCAATTTCTTTTTTCACCTGCTCAAACGGCGCATAAAGTGAGTTTTCCTCCTCTCCATCGGGACAAAAATTTGTGTCTTTCTCTTTTTTTCCACCCATTTCTTCTAGTTTCCTTGCCGTTTTCACCTCAATTTCCATCACACACTCCATCAGACATTGCCTCTTTTGAAGAAGGGGTTTTGTTCTTGTTTTACCTCACTGTTTCTTCGGTTTTCTTACAATTCCTCGTCTAGGAAAATACATTTTTGGTTCCTATTCACACGTGGTGGTGGTGTTTTGACGCTGCTTTGGCACGAAAAAAAAATCTGCCTGCAGTCATATCTGAATATGAGGATAATCAGGTGACCATTATGCGACAAGAAAAAAATATTACAAGAAATGAGAAGAAGAGGGAGAGATTAGAGATTAACTTTTAGGATAAATCTCCGCTGATGATAAGCTCCCAGCTGTTGACTCTCTTATCTTTATGAGCCCCCTAATCCACATATTTGTGAATTGAGGCGGTGATTGAAAGGATTCCACAGAGAGAAAAAAGGACTAGGACACAAAATTTTGGAAGTTTCCAAAGATCAAGATGTTTTTCTCAAAAGTTTCCGTATATCCTTTGCATCAAACTACTCTAAAATTCTAATCTCTAATCCGTCGGATCTGAAACATTCTTTAAAGTGTCCTAATAATCCTCAATCTCTTTAAGTGATTCATCATAACGCCTCCCACTTTCATAAATCATAAGTTTGAAGGTTTCCTTTCCATGTTCACAGTTCACTTTATCCATGCATTTTTGAGTTTTGTTCCCCCAGTTTCTTCGAAGTTCGATGTCATACCGACCATGAAAACATGAACAGAAGATAATGAATGTATCTCATTTGCAACTAGAAAAAAACATGATGACCGATAAATAGTAACACAGATAGTGGCTAATAGTAGACAGAAAATGAGACAGAGAGAGGGTTTTATCACATTCCTTTCTTGTTTTTTTCTTGTTGTATTCTCTTTTTTCACACGTTTTCGTGTATGTTATTCTGAATGAAATCAGTCCGATCCTCTCTTTTTTTTACTCGAAAGTGAAAGGTTTCGGACTATTCTGCATAATGTTCGCCAACTATTATTATTGTTATTTTTCCGAAATGTTGCCATATAGGTTTGACTCCGAGCTGTCTCTTATCGCGTGATCTCTCCATTCATTTAGTCTTTGCTCTCCTTTTCTAGCTCATACCTCCTGCCCCCGGTTTCTTCATTGCCATTTCTCACTTCTCACGCACTCGATTTAATTTTTTTTCTCTCCTCCCCCAAAACACTTGCCATGAGCAGAGTCGAGTTGTGAGAGGTGGAAAGGCAGAATTTAATTAATCCTATCATTGAGAGCTGAAAAGAGACAATGTGGAAACAACGTGGGGAGAGAAACACTGAAAATGAGTTAATTGAGAATAAGGAAAACCCGAAAAGCAGGAAGAAGAGAGGATTCAGATGATGTGATGGCATTAGAAACCTTTCAACTACACTTTTAAAGTTTCTCACCTTTGAAAATTCCAAAAATCCAGTCTGGTGTTAAAAGTAGTGCTAATCTGATGAACACTATGAAAATCTCATTGAACTCTCAGAATTTTATTTGGCTATTACAAATTCCAGAAATTCTGATTGAACAGATTTCATTATGTTATCATTCAGATAATAAAGGATAATTTTGATTTTCTATCATTTTTCTTTGGCTTCCCTCTTTTCCACCCCTGAAAATTCACAAGAACCCATAAAAAACCTAGCAGCAGCTAAAAGGTTTCAAGTTTCATAATCGGAATATTTTAAAGAATAGTCGACCCTCTGCAAATAAACCTTTTTTTGGAGAGCCTGCTCTTTTTCCTTGAGTTCAAATAGGTCCAATTTTTTTTCGGAATTCTTTAGGTTTTAGATCAAAACACACAGGATCCCTGGATACTTTATACTTTCCGTTTCCAGAGGCCATAGCTCATACACATGTTTCTCTTTGCATTTACTCTCTTGCTCTTCACCCATTTTTTAATGCATTTTTTATCCACTAGATTCTATCTATAACAAATATTCATACAAGAATCTGCACTTTTGTGCCGCCACGTGGTTTGATGAGAACTTTTTGAATCCGAAAATTAGGAATTCAAGAATCCCGGAAAAATCTGTTTTTGTCTCAAAAATTACAAAACAATCAGCTCGATGGTGTCGTCATGAGTCATTTTTAATCCTGATCCTTTGATCGAATAATAATTCTCATCACCCCTCTCTTCTTCGTTTTTTCTTATTCAATCAGAGGAATCCTGATAATATCCGGCAAATCATTGAGCACACACGAGACAGGTGTTGTGTTTTTTTCTCAAAATTTCAATCTCAATTACAGCCGCACCTCTACAGTAATCCTCGCGGTTTTCGTTATATCATATTGTTTCCTCGAATCACTCACCCAAAACTACATGTTTTGCATCCAAATCCGATATTCGGAGTATCTCAGAATCAAAAATTCTCACCGAGTAAGTAGCTACATTCATTTCGAAAATGTATTCATGTAAATATTCTCAATCTCCTTCATTTTTCTATCTTCATTTCCGTCTCCTTCCTCCCATTTTCATCACAGATTTGCTCCACAATCTCGACTGCTTAGCACGTGGATCTTCCCCGATTCCTAACCCTCTTTTTCCTCGCCCATTTCCATCTTTCACTCTCATCACATTATCCATGGAATTATAAATATTTTTTCTCCCCTCCTTCTCCTAGTTTTTTCCCCTTCCATCATCATTTATGTCCACATCTTTCAGATAGGCGAAAGATGAGTTTGTCCTCTACCACCATCACCGTTTTTATGATTAATTATACTTGCTTCTTTTTAGATTTCTCTTCCTGATCTTTCAAAAATCAAAGTCTTTCGATGTGTTTTCTCGTAATAGTGCAAACGAATTTTGACTAAATTTGGAGTATTTTCTGATTCTGATTGTCTAGGATACACATCTCTAGAATTGTGACATTCCGACAGAAGTCGTCGAAAAACGCGGATCGCAGTGTTCACACCAGGTGTCCCAGAATACTCACAATTCGACCTTTCGATAGAGCGCATTCGCATAGTACTAACCGTTAGAGGAGGGAATTTGAATTCTAAAATCCAATACTTTCACCCTAACCCTGTTATCTATTTCTGATTGTCGCAATGGTTTTCCAGTGGTTAAAGGTAAGGTTCTAGTGATCGATTACAAGATAAATCTAGAAGAAAGTGTCGAAATTGTAGACCATACTGATAACTCCCCAAATCACCCAAGGACCTTTATGTTTCTTATTCAATTTTCCTAATCCAATCTCATATCAATATATTAAATGCCACTCGTGTTATTTTTTCTCGCTTTTTCGTTTTTCTTCAAATTAAAAAAACTTATTTTTGGGTCTTCCTGTAGCCCTCACCACCAGTCGACGGTCATTTAAACCAGAGAAAAAAAACCATCATATCTGATTGTATTTTTCTCATACTCTATCTGACTGGGTTCCCCACGGGCTGAAGCTGACTATGGCAACGATGACGAGTGCATCGAACTGTTCCCCAGCGGCTGGCTCTCCTCTGATGATGCTCTTGTTTAAGGTACCCAACAGCAACACGGTAATAAGATTTTTGGTTTTTCCGTAGATTCTAGAATAATATACAGTAGAAATCAAATTGATAAGTTGGTCAGTCTTTTTTAGGTTGCAAGAGCGAAAACGATAGAAAAAATAAAGCTCATCAGGATCAACACAAACTAATTAAAAATCTTTTTCAGGCTATGCAAGAGGGTGCAGACAGTGAAGATGAAGCACGGAGAAGGCGAGAACAACTAAATCGGAGGCCATCATATCGGTTAGTTCACTTTTTTTCACTTTTTCGATCCCTCTTTTCTCAAAATCAAGAAACCTTCACCCATATGCACGCCGGCTCAACTAGAGATATAGAGCAATTTCCCAGAGGAAATTATAGTTTTCGGTGGTTTTCGAAACAACTCGAAATGTTTTTCTAAAAGAAATTTTCAAGATGATGCCATAATTTCCCTCGAATCGCTTTACAGAAAAGAATAAATGCTGGTAAAGGCACGTGTGTATCCGAAATTCAGAGAAAAGATAATCATAGAGTGCTTGTCCATGTTGAAATGTAAAAGTTGGAAGAAGTACGAGCTGGCACGTTAAGAGCACCGATAGTAATGATATGTATTCAAAGTTATATTCACTCTGATCGATCTGAAAATGTGCTGAAAGTCAAAGATGGAATACTTCTAACTAGATTGACTCACAAGCCTCAATCCGATGACGAGGAAAATAAAATACAATCGTAATCCACCTCCCAAGCTCGGGATGCCCGATATTTGATCAGTTGTAACAACTTCTTCACTGCTGAAAAAAAACACGATTAGAAGTATAGAGAATGGCCATTCGGGGGGTTAGTTCCAGATGCCGTAAAATGTTCATCGCCATCCATGACATCACCGAAGAGTTTTCTCCATCGTTTTTCTTTCATTTTCAATTATTCTTTCGTCCTCATCGTTTGGGTCTCGTGTCTTTTTCTTCTATTCCTCTAGTCTATGTAACATTCTGAAAGCTCAATGCCTCCAGGCGAGACGAAGAGATCGAAGCAAAACAGAGCGGGTGAACGGAAGAATCGAATACATTCAAACAATTCGCTACGTTTCTTTTCTTCCCTTTTCTTTCCTGTGAAACCTACAATACGTCACTCTGCGTATTGTCGATTTTTCTTACAGTTTTTTGAACTGTTTCTTCTGAAAAAAGAATTTTGGAAGATCTTCTTTGAATTCTTCTCATCTCCTTTTCCTGGCAATATCACCATGGGTTACTAGAAATCAGTAACATTTCGATTATGCTGGCTCAAATTTTTCAGATGATGTTATGTTTAGAATCTTGTTTTCTCCACCCTCAAACTGATTGATAGGTTGTAAATGTTGATAACATTTTCAAGAAACTCTAGAAAAGTATATTTATGAGTACATTATAGGTTCTCATGAACTATAAGAGATTTTGAGATCCAGAGAAATCATGAAAGTGATGTGATGAAGTACCGTATACCGAGAATTTCCAACATTTCAGAACAGATGGAATCCAGCTCTATCACTTGACTTTGCGCTCATTCCCTAAGCATAACCTTTTGTTTACCATCCAAATTTTCTGAATCTGATTTGGCCAATAACCATTTTTCTCTCTTTCAGTTTGAAAGGTCGAAGGTTTTGCAGATGGAAAGAGAGAGCAAAAAAGAGTTTGCTCTCTCTCTCTCTTCCTATCTCCCTCCCTCATACTGGCAAACCACAAATAATTCATCTGCAACAACCCATCCCTCCCTCTATCCATTTGTCCATGTCTTCACGGAAATGAGAAGAGAAGAAGGAGGAGACGGGGCGAAAAAGGAAGAGACTGACGAATTTTGCCACTGAGTTTTTTTCCTTCGACTGGCTCGTGTTCCGACGTTCTTTGAGAAATGTGTCATGAAACGATCATTTTTGATTAGTCCAGAAAACTCGCGTCATTTTTTTTTCAAAAACTTTGGAATCCTTCTGAGTGCATGTTCGGTCATGTTTAATCTGTGACCTGTAACCGTTCAGAGAAAGAAAAAAACAACTGGGAAGACCTTGATGATAATTATGAAGCCCTTGTCTTATCCCATTTTCTACTTTCTTTTCAGACGGATCTAAAGTTCCTGTCGGTGCCACCCTCAACAACACCTAGTCCTTTTTTTTTGATAATCTTCACCGAATGGAGGTCTTTCCTTATCAGAACGAGAACGGGGCTTCTTCCATTTCCTTTTTCTCACATCTTCTTGTTTTTCAGTATTGAACTTTTTATTCACTGTAACCACCTTCAATATTATTCTAATCTTTTGCCTATTCTTCTTCATTAGTTTCTCATTTCCCTTCTCTGAATAATCAAACATTAGGAGTCGCGAAGTATTCGAGCGAAATCTGTCTACAATGTGAAAAAAAAAACTTTTGGTGTTCATTAGCACGACAGATGATAAGGGTGAAAAACTGAAAAACGGAGACGTTGGCTGGGGAATTCAAGGTTTTTCCTGTTTGCACCTAACATGATCTGGATAAGAGTTGGGAAATCCTTGTAAATTCGAGAAGGTGTTTACATTTCTCTTTGCTGCTAAACCATACTACTCGAATCTCTTGACCACACACTTGCCAATGCACCAAATGTGATATTTGAAACCTTTTTCGGGGGTGGGATGGTGCTAACCACTACAGCCGTTTTTTCCTTCTTCTTCATCTTCATCTCCCCATATTGTGACTTGTAGTTTGAGTGATCTTGGTAACTCTAACCATTTTTAATGACAAGACCCTGGAGGTTAGAAGTCAGACATCGGTTTTGGTGAGATCCTAACAAGGATTAATGCACGTGATATGAAGAGGAAATGATATTTGTCAATTTTTTTTTTGAAAAAATGATTTGACAACCGGATTTGCCTGGATTCAAAAGTATTCGGATGTTACAAACAGAGTTTAGTCTCGTCTTTTGTTATCCCTTCCTTTTTCCCTTTATGGTGATCCAGTTTGTTCTCAGAATTTCTCAAAGTCATGTGGATGTCGAATAAATCATTCGCTGAATTTTCAGTCATAAATTCCTTTTTTCATTCTTCTCGGCGGTCTTTCGCTTCTCGTTCGAACGACATCGTGGCTCCCAAATTTTTATGTGTCTGTGCTGCTTCATGGACAATTTCCAATGCTTCAGAGAGAATGTTGCTAGGTGCCCGAGTCGTGGCAATGACACTGCATCCCATTCTGAAGGTTCAAACATTTATGTAGAAACACATTCACTCCTCTTCCTTCTTTTTGTCATTTCCATTCATCCCATATCCTTATTAACTCTCAGAAAGCACCGCCCATAAAAACGGAGAAGGAGGACAACAAGTTTTTGGGTGGTGGCTGATGATGGGAAAATCGGAGGAAGCAGAGATGCTCTAACTCTCACCGAATTACTCGAGTAGAGGTAGAATATAAGGAGGCGGAGCTTAGAAGCCACCACCCCCACCTCTCTCTCTCTTCTCAGTCACCAAACACAGAAGGAAGAAATCTGATATCAGAGCCGTTTTCCATTTTCTCTTTTTTCGGTTGGTTTTTTCGCTCCTTCCGTTTTTCAACATCATCATCATCATCATCATCAGCATCTTCCCCGTTGTCTTAAAAGAATCTTAGGACGTCTTATTGAATTGTTGTTCACTGTATGTGTTGCAGTGGGCACTCTTTTTTTCAGACGGCACAAGCTTTGCCCTGCTTTTCGTTTTCTTTTGCCTTGATTTAATTAGAAATGAGCACCCAACCTCCACCCTCAGAACATTGGTTTTAGGTCGTCTCAGTTGAATAGGGAAAACGAAGAAAAAAAAAGAAGACATTTCTATGTAACGATTTGAAGCGTCTCAGCTTTTAGGATTCATTGGGTGTCTAATGTACTTACACCCGAGTCATAGTTACAAAAATTCTGTATAGTGAATGTACTCTCATATCACAAGTCTTCCTAATTCCTCTGTCATTCTATAATTTTTCATGAAATTTGAGATCGGGGGATTAGTCACCAAGTAATAATGAGTAAACAGCCTTATAGCAATTAGCTGTATGATTATTTCCTCTCTATAGAGATCTAATGATCAAACGATACTCGAAGTATTCCCACCCTCCCTCCAAGTTTTTGCTCTCACATGCAAACAACAATTTGGTGCTCTTTAATTTCCCACCCTCTCATCATCCTCCACTTCATATTTTTCCCCCACCCTCACCTTGCTCCGCCCCCTAACTCACGTGTGCCTTTCTCGGTTGCTCCACACTACCCAGATCAACACATGGAAAATTAGATTGTTGTTTTTGGCAAGAACGAGCGAGAAAGGGGGCCGATTTAAATTTGTATGTACCCAGAAAAATGAATCATGATGCGAGGAACAGGCTAGAACAGAACAATACAAAAAATAAATGGTGAGAAGCAAATTCGATTAGCTCTTTTCATCTCCTTCGCTATAGACATTACAGAATGTCACGACCGAAATTTTTCTCTTTTTTTCTGATTAATCATAAGGATGACCAACTTCCTCCCTCGCATCAATGACTATCTCAACATTTTTTCAAGCTCTTTTTTTATTTCTTCGCAACACTGATTTTTACTTTCTACTTTCTTGCTTTTTCCGTTCAACACACCGTGTGCAGAAGTGTCTCTTCTGATTCAGAGGGCGCCACCACGTCTTCGTCTTCACCACTCCCACCGGCGTCGACGGTGACGCTGTCTGCGTTTAGACCACCATCAAAGACGGCGATGCTTCCATCATTGGTGTCCTCCCAAGCAATGCCACCACAATTCCAGCAGCTCGTTGCTGTGCCAACTGCAATCAATGTCACCGATAATGGAGTCGCCGCGGAGATCTATAAACAACTTCTCGCACAGCAACAGTCTCACAGTAACTTGCTATCACGGCAACGTTGGCAGGATTGCATCTATCAAGTTATCAATAAGAACATATCATTGGTTCCACCACCACGAAGGTTAGGATCATCAAACTTTAGTGTTATAGAAAATCGAACTCGCGGAATCGGGAAGTACACTGTAGTTTCTCTCTAAATTCTAATCTGTGAATATCTGGTTTTTGTGCATCTGGACATGTCAGAAACCAGCTTTTCAACCCATTTCCGCTCAGTCGTTGACCCAAAATGAGTTACTCCCCTTCTCTCCGAAAAACAATGAGTCTTTTCCCGATCCTAGATTTTCGGGGCTCCCAAAGATCTACTCAAGCACCAGATTGACTCCATTCGATTCCGGATGGTTCTCTTTCTTCTCCTTCCGGAACACCTTCATCTCTCTTGTCCTTTCGGGGGTAGATATAAGGAGTCAGATGAAGAACAGAAGGAAATGAGAGAGAGAGAGAGTGCTAGAGAGCTCAGGAAAAACACGTCGTCAATCATTTGGTAGATGAAGACGAAGGAGGACGGGTTAAAAAGAGTAAACGTCATGATCGTAGAAAAAAAATGAGGAAACACGAATTCCTATTCAGTAAAGCATTTTGACATAAATAAAAAATTAGATACACTATGATGTAAGTGGTTGTAAGAATTTCGGATTTGATTCGAAAAACGTGCGAGATTTATTCAAAATGACGAGGAAGAGTCTTTAAAATAACCTAGTTTGAAATCGGCTTTTGAAGCATCAATGAGTGGAAATTGGAGCATGATTTCATCAAAAATGAGACAATTCTGGAGAACAAGTCCAAAAATCTGTAACTGAATTTCTATCAGACAAATATACACACATTGAGAATGAAACTATCTCAAAGTATAGAAAATACAGTAATCCCAGTCTAATAAGTTTTCTCTCGCCTTCCCCATTAACCACCTTCTATTTCTGTCGTAAAGAAGGTTCGGTGCCCGTGTTGAAAACAAAATGAGACAGTCGGTCTACTCTGTGTTTCTTGATGACGTCACTGATCATTTCGTTCGTTCTTTTCTGTCATTTTTATCAACGGTTATCAGTTTCTCCATCTTTTCTCCACCTCTTTTTTGCCACATGCTGACGTCATCATTTTTTTGACACTGCGAATCTTAGATAATTCAACCACTTCTGGATGAGAATCATCAGAAAAAGACAGAGAAAATGTCTACAAGTGTACTCTGCAAGTGAGTTTTCTATGTCCCCTACAAGCAAAAATAGGGGTATTGCGTTCAAAAAATGGGTGATAGTTTCTTGAAAATAATTACAAAATCATGCATCATAGAAGAAACGTTCTGATCGATTTATATTTACAGCATGATACTCAAAGATCTGGAGACGGCGGATAAAGTGATGAAGAAAGAACCAGAGGAAACGCCACCTTCCAGTGTTGACGCGTCGCCATTACAGGTAAAGGGCTACAACATTTAGAGAAAAAAGTTTTGAAATTTCAAAAAGGTACCTGAGAAACAAAAGGTCTCTATTCAAAAGATCACTAGGCTTTCCCATTGACTAGATTAGATTTAGCCCTCACCAAGAAAAGAAAACCTTTCAAAAACACCTGCATTTTCTTTTTTCTTTGATTCCACCCTCACCTCTATCTTAATGTCAACGTCTCCGAAAAGTTCCTTCTTCTTCGACATTTTTGCTACAAAGTGTTTCACTAGGTTACCTAGGTGAAATGACAACGGATCCGAGGGTATTTAAGAGAGTTGTCTGATACTAGGTTAGCCCCCTCTATTCGAACTACTAAAATGTTTTTCTTCCAGGTACGATAAAATAACGTTGTCTATAAGAAACCATGAAATATTTTCAGTCAGTAATGCGACCTCCTCCACCACAACTACCCACCAACGTTCCTCCACCACCACCCGCTCCAACGGCAGTCACACCAAGTCGAATCGTAACGACAAGTAGTGCTGCATCTCCATATGGATCACCACTGGGAGCATCTCTTCTTGGAAACCAAAACATTGTCTTCCCGATAACATCTATCAACGGGGATTTCGATTTTGCGGCGATCGCTGCAGCAGCACAACCAAAACCTCCAGGTGAGAGTTACGATGCATTCGTTTTTGAAAATATCATTTTCAATCATTTCGTAGGGTGAATTTTCGAATTGCAACAAAGTACACAATAGGGTTAGAATGATGAATACAGTTTTTTCTCTTTCGATACGTTCCATCAACCGTATCAAAAAATTCCGAAGTGAGAGAATCTAACATGTGTGATATCACTTCTCTCGGAGATAGTCCTTTCATCTAAAATGACTATTCGGTTTTTAGTTTTTATCACATTCACATCATTTCGTTCTGGTTTTGTCCCCTTTTGATCCTAAAGGATCATCAAAATTAAAACATTAAAGAAAATTTAAAAGTTTCGTGCCCGAAACTGTTCTCCATCCGGGTTACTGTTTTCTCACCCGCCATCATTTTTTTTCGGTTAGATAGTTATTTAGTTGTGACAACCGAGAGATAGATAGTTATGTTATCATTGGTTGCCTCTGCGCCTCTCGCTCCAATCAACACTATATTTTGGAGTCGACCGTTTTGTATCTTTCTCTGAACTTCACCAACTCCTTGACACTCTCATCCACAAATTGACGTCATTTTTTCGGTGGTTGCCTTGTCGAAAAGACTGAGACCGAGAAGGCCAGAGACGATTGGGAAAAGAGAATAGTTTCTCTTTTCTTCTTCTGTATATTTGTGTCTATTCTCGATCAGTTGTCGACAGTATTCTATATTATTCTCGACGGTCTTCTGGAGACGTTAGGACGAAAAAAATATGGAGTCATTGGTATTCAATGGTCATTCTAATATGAATGGTACGAATTAAACAAGAAAGGTGAAATTTAGAATAAATATAACTCATTTTAATTTTCCGAATTTTCTAAAAAAGAATCCTTGATTCATAACCCTTTAACCTTTCTCCTGTTTGTGTTCTGATCAGATCAGATCTTCAAGAGATAAAGTGTTTCAATGATTCTGAGATTCTATTCTGATCACCAAAATTTACGATCTAGTGTGATTCTTGCAAACTAGATTTTATTCAGAAACCCCAGCAAGGTGGGCAAATTCACCTTTCTCTAGATCGATAAAAATTTCAGCTTTCCCAAGAACGTTCTTATTTCCAAAGACCGTGAGAAACAGAAATCAGCCGACTTATAACCTTTTGAGAGTTCAAAACCTTATTCTATTGGTTTCAAGTTTCGAATCAAGGTCTTACAAAAATATGTCTCCTTTTTCATTTGGAAAATTCTAATAACATTTATAAAAACATGGGTTATGAGCTAATTCGATTCCTTCATTATTTTCAAACATCCTCTCTCATTCATCACAACCCTGTTCTAATCGTTCATCAGTGTTTCCAGGAGGACCACCTCAAAACGGACTCGGCGGAGGAGGCGGTGTGCCCGGACCGTCGAGTGGAATCGTCGGAATGCCAGTTCAACCGCCAACAAGCACTCCATCTCAACCACCGCCAGGCGTCGAAGGTACATCCGGACTAATCGGATCGGCCATGAAGCCAACGATGTTGGGAATCGAGACGCCAACATTTCCAGGTTTGTCTAGAGACTGAGTATTTTTTACTATTAAATTTTAGCTTATTCAGAATTCGGTTCAACTGATTGGCAATCCCCGATGCTGTCAGGTGGCTATAGTTCCAGTCCTTCTCCAACGATGACTGATGGCAGAGGTTCAATGAGAATGGGCGGAGGACCAATGCATGGAGGAGAGGATGAATCAAATCGTAAAAGACAAGTACGATTGCTCAAAAATAGAGAGGCAGCCAAAGAATGTCGTAGGAAAAAGAAGGTAAAGATTTTCTCAGAATTCTTCGTTTGATTGTAATCAATAAGTTTCAGGAGTATGTCAAATGCCTCGAAAATCGCGTATCAGTGCTGGAAAACCAGAACAAAGCACTGATCGAAGAGTTGAAAACTCTAAAAGAGCTGTATTGCCGAAAGGAAAAGGATGGAATGTAATTCGCCTACATTGTTCGACCTCTTCTTTGCCACCTCCTCTGTCTCAATTCTCCTCAAAAGAAATCTCCACAGAAATCTCGTCTTGACACTGTCTCTGTATACTATTAATCAAATTTGATCCCATTTTTATTCTCAATTTTCTACTTTTATCCCGCATAGTTATTTGATTTACAACATGTGATAATAATCGGTTTCTGTTTAATGTTTCTCTGGAAATTTAGGAATTTTATTTTTATCTTCCTCATTTCTTCTCTGTGCGATTCTCCCCCAAAGCCGCCCTTTCCCAGTTACATCTTCTTGTGAATCATACAATACTTTTCTTGTTAACATCTCTGCTCCCCACTAACCCCACTCCCCGTCTACCATTCATCCCTGTTTGCCATATTTGTGTTTTATTTTCTCTAATCAGTGCTCCAAGTTGTTCGTGAAACAACTGTTTCAGTCATTATAGAATGTAAATCTCTTTTAGCCAATTTACCGTAGTTCTCCACCTCAACTCATCACTCTCTTCTTTCATGTGAAGACCAATGTAACTTAAATTTTGAATGATAACTAATAAGAAAAAAAACAAATTCATATTGTTTTCTTTCCTATAATCAGGAATAAACTTAACATATCCCTATAGACAATCTCTTCAACAGATCATATTCTTGTGAGAAAGAGCTACTATCAAAAAACAATTAAGAGAATGAGAAACACAAAAATGTGATCCGTGTGAAAATGAAACGGAAATTTATTTCCACTCGGACAGCTATCAAACTTTCAATGGGAAAAAACGGAAATTGGAATATATTGATCCCTTCCTTGGGAAAGATTAGCGATCCACATTCAATCCAGTCACAAAAAGTGAAAGTTCTAGAGCTGGAAATTGATTCAAATGCAGAGTCTTTCTATTTTTCTCTTGTGCTTGCTATTTGTGAAGATGGCTCACGAACAAGGTAAGTGGGAGAATCGAAATTTTACATTCTGGAAAATGTTTTATTTTCTGTCTTCCTGAATAGTAGTTCTCCGGTTCTTTGCTGTCCGTTACGAAGAAATATTCAAAATCAAGATAACTCAAAGTGCTGTAATTTTTATGATTCAGTCTTGCTCTAATTTTTTCTTTTTTTCGAACCAGCTAAAGTTGAAAACGAAAATTTCGGAAAATCGAAGCTTCTTCCGAAAATTTATTCACCGAGAATCTCCCCGACTAGAAAAAAATAAGGTTTAGAAATTATGATTTTCTGTAATTAAAGGATTTGGTGGCCCAATCGATGCTCCCTCAACTCATCCTCCAACAACTACCACAACCACGACTACCGTACTCCCTCCAACGACAACTCAAACATCCATTCAGACGACAACTTCTTTCTCGAATTCAATCAATTTCCCGTTTTTTGTTCTTCTCATATCAATCCATCTGGTGTTTCCGTTCGTTAATTGAATTATTATAAACGAATTTTCACAAGTTTTCATGAAAATCCAATCAAAAAGGATTAGGGGTTGAAAGAGGCGGAGTCTGCGCACAAACTTCACCGGATTACTGATAGGAAATTGAATTATTTGACTTGATAAAAAGAGACTAGATATTCAGCTTTCAGTCTTCATTCGATATCAGCTGAAATGAAGTTTGCTCTTATTCTTCTTTCCATTTCCATTGTCTCCATTGCTCATGCAGCACCAGCTCCACAAACCGGAATGCTTGGGAATTCAATGCAGCCAGAAGTTCATGCGACCGGTAAGTACAGAAGAACTATTTAGTCTATGAGAATATTATTTATCATTGATTAAATTTTGAGCCTAAATCTGAGGCTTAGAAGAATCTTGTTAACTTCAGGACTGATCCCGATGATAACTGGAACTAACGTTCCGGAATCTGAAGAAGAAATCGAGGCCCCAATCTATGATCAGCATGAAGTCGATAAAGTGCTTGGCCTGGTCAAACAAACCGCTGAAAACGGAAGAGATCCGGAGAAGGCTTTCCCAGGATTCATAGAGGCGAATCCGGGAATCATGTCGACTGTCGAGACTCTTCGTATTTCTGGATTGGGAGAGACAACTACCGTCGCCCCGTCGGTTTCCACTTCTCCCAAACCAATCTTCACTCTTCCAAGTGGAATTCCAACCATCACCACCGAGAAGAAATCGAGTGGCACCGTTGCAACCACTGCTACTGCTTCGACCACTACTGCATCTGCGACCACCACTGTCAAATCTCATTAATTTCTGACTCCTTAAACTCCGAATAAAGTCGCAATGTTAACAATCAGTTGTCGTTATGCGTAAAGTACACAAGCACTGCAGATGAAAACAATTTTTTGAGCGAATTTGGTGTCTAGTGAATTTTTGGGGGCACTAGGCAGGGATAGAATGAGCATTGACTATAGTACTGTAATCGGGCGTATAGTCCCTGGGAAAAAAAACAAAGAAGACCTCGTTAGGAGCCACGGAGGAATTCCAAAAATGTTTCTGTGCATCCACGGAGTGGAAAAATGCAATTTTATTAGGGTGGCAAGAAAGTTTTTGACCATAGATGAAATGAGCATTATCTGAACAGAATAAGTAGCGGCCAATTTTTTCTTGTGTGATTTCTAAACTACGATAGATACAGAAACTGTAGACAAGTTAGCCGTTTATCTGCTATCGTATTAGCCGGAAGGTATACCCATGATGTTTGAAGTCCATTTTTCGGGTTTAAAGCGGGAAAAGATTTGGGGTGTCCTTGAAAAGATAGGAAATCGTCAGATATTTTCTGTGTAGTGAGCCATATATCTGAGCTGTTGATAGCCAATAACAAAACAGATACGGTTACCTTTCAAGATCAGGAGACATTTTCGAACATTAAAGGAGGCGTAACATAATTATTTTTTTGTTGAGATTTTTACATGAATCAACGCAGAATTTTTGTGAGAACGATAAATTCTCTTGGAGCATAGTCTAAAAATTCCTAGTTTTTGATTTATAAGCCGAAAACGGGCCAAAAATTAGTACTGAGCGAGTGCAGAATTGCCACGTGGCGGAATCTGCACTCGCTCAGTACTAATTTTTGGCCTATTTTCGACTTATAAATCAAAAACTGGGCATTTTCAGACTATGCTCCAAGAGGATTTATTGTTCTCACAAAAATTCTGCGTCGAATCATGTAAAAATCTCAACAAAAAAATAATTATGTTACGCCTCCTTTAAGTTGACTAACCAAGATTTTCAGAAAAATCGAAAAAGTTCTCTAAACTCGTTCATTCGAAAGATTTTTTTCATGGCTTTTGCAGAAATTACTTAGAATAATAGACAAACCTTTAACTATAGTTTCTAAATAACAACTCAAGATTTGTGGAAAATATCCCACTTTTTCGAATTTTTCATCTTTTTGGTGATAATAACAAATCTACAATTAAGGGTGAAGGAAATTATAGTGCAAATTGTTAACAGACATACTTGTAACAACATATCAAAAAATCATGGAAAAATCTATTCCTTGTCATGAGTTATGCTAACCAGTAGATACCCAATTTTTTTCGAAAAATGACACATTTACATTTTTGATCTGTAACTCGCTGAAATCATTTCGTGTGGTGCTAAAATTTTGGGTATGATATTTTCGTTTCATCATATACATGAATTGTATAAAATGAGGCTCTTGGAATAGAAGGTCTTAGAGTACTAGAAGCTTGAATCATGGTCAAAAACTTTCTTGCCACCCTAATAAACAACTTTCGATATTAAAACTGTCAAAACTCGTAAAAATACAGGAAAACTGAAACTTTTCAGCCAAATAAGTAATGAGTTCGGAAAATTCCGAGAGGATTTTGAAGGATTCTAAAATACTCTGGGTGTTTTGGAAACTCCAGGTTTGAAAACCGTTCCCTAATTTTCCTTCCCAGTTCGCGGCGTTCACGAAATTCTGAACCTCTTAAACTCGGTTTGTTCTGGAGGCCCCTCAATTCAACCGTAACCTGATATGTTTTTTTATTTCCAGTTCCCCGCTGTTCCTCAATTTTCGATCTGAAAAAAAAAACTGTCCCTGTCTCCCCACACATTTTTCTTTTTTTGTATCTTGATTCTTGTTGTCACCATCAATGTGTTGACCATATTTAAGTCATGGTATTTTTCCTCTTACCCAACCAAATATCATTTACTTTTCGAGAAATTTTCAATTATTTATATTCGCGAAGCTTGGGTTTTTTAATTTTTTTTCTGAATCTCTCATGAAAGATGACATCGTGCAAATTGGGAAGAAGGGTGGAAAGCGTGCGCACATTGCAGAAATTGTGCGCAGGGGCTGCAAATTGCTTGAGGTTACTGTATCCAACTAAAACTCTCGCAACGAAAAGCAATTAGCAACCCCGGCGCACAGTTTTTGCAGTGTGCGCACGCTTTTCACCATTTTTTCTTCCCGATTTTTTTCTTCCCGGTTTGCATTCTTCCCGATAAAAAATTAGTTCAAGTAAACGTTTTTTTCAGCTCAATGACAGAAGCATGGATCACACTAGCAACCAACGATCGGAACGCCAATCAACAAAAAACTATGAAACCGAATGAAGTTGATGAAGAAGGTGGGGGTCCGGTAATGCTTGATAAACCAAAATGTCAGTGGAAGAACTGCATGCAGCAGTTTGATAAAACCGAGGTATCCTGAAGATGTATGTTGTTTAAATCTGAGATTTATTGTTTCAGGATCTGATTAATCACGTTCAGGGAACGCACGTTCCAGAACAGAAACAACATAACTGGCGTTGTGAATGGGAAGGTTGTGATCGACAGAATGGTTTTAAATTCCGTTATATGCTCAGTCTGCACGTGCGAACCCACACCGGAGATAAACCGAATAGATGTGAGGTTGGTTAATTTTACTGGTAAAACCAGATTATCTTTACTTTCAGCATCCTGGATGTGGGAAGAAATACAGCCGCATGGAAAATCTGAAAATTCACCAACGAACGCATTCCGGAGAGAAACCATACAAATGCGGATTCACCGATTGCGAAAGGAGGTTTAGCAATATTTCTGATCGTCTGAGACATCAGAATTTTGCTCACTCAAATTTGGTGCGCGTGCTTTCTTAATTTAGAAGTACACTCCAAGAATATTCTTTTTCCAGAAAGCATACTTGTGTCACATGCCCCATTGTCAAAAGTCCTATTCGGATCCATCATCTCTTCGAAAACACATCCTGACAGTGCACGGAGCCGCAGAATACGACAAGGTGAAAGGATCCAAATTGCGAAATCGCAAACGTTCAGGATTGACTCCGCTGAAATTTGAAGAATCTGAAGATGAAGATCATCTTCAACTTAATGATAATGTTCGCAGCGGAAAAAAGGGATCCGATGATCACAACGGTAGATCGGGGTATGCGTCGATATTGGCTTGTTCTAGTGCTACGAATGAGAATGGAAAATTGGCGAGTTCCCGAGTGGACGAACAGAAACAAAACGGAAACAACAATACTGCTGGAAAAAGAAGTCAGTTTTAGTTCAAATTTTACAGAATTATGTACTGGTTTCAGGTTTTTTGATTGCCGACATCCTCCAGATGGCTTGCGAATTTAGCAGCGACCGTTTGCTCACAGATGGTGCGTTGAATGAAATCAGTTATGTTGATTTCCAGTTTTTTTTTCAGCTCTCCACTTGTCAATTTTCGAAATTCCTTGCCGCGACAAACTTTATCACATTTATCGAACTTTCGAAAACGCTTGTTTGTACATGGATATGACCATTGTTGCACCGGACAAGCGTTTTCCGACCTGGGAAGAAGTCGACATTCTTCACACTTACTATCATCATTCTGGATACGATCGAAGTAAATTTCATGCAAGCGCAGAGGCTCGAATACGCGCCAATCTTTTCTGGCGCTTTATTAATTTCCACAACTCTACTGCGACAGAACAAGGTCGCCCGATTAGATCAGTTTCATTGAGCGCCGATGAGGGTTTTGCGGATGCCATCAGTCCCATCCATGATGACAACACATCTGTATTTTCTGATGATGATATGAGCTCTCAAAGCAGCTTTGCGGAATACTCGGAGGATGAAGATATTCCTGGAATAAATTTTGAAGGCTTGCATGTTATTGTTCAGCGACGACGTCGAACTGTCCGGCGCGAGGCTCTGAAAAGGGCATATGCAGATTTTGGAGGACCACCGGAGAAAAGGACGACTATCGATAATGGTTTTGTTCATGAGGATGAAGAAAACGGCGACAAGAATGAAGACACGCAGGAGCGAATCCTTGCATTTGTCGACCTCACTCCGAAAAGAACAGAAGTTGATGTGATGTCTGTCGAAGAGTTCATGGTTGATGTATCGAAAGCTAGAGCGGCATGTGATGCTGTTGTTAAAAACGCAACACCGATACCGGTTTTGCGAACTAGTAAAGACGATGAAATTTATCCAGAATTCAATGCATCACAGCTGGCAGAGCCTCCTACACAACGTCAAAGTATCTACAGAATGATTAATGAATATCCTCAACTCCGCACCGACCTACTCCGATTTGTGACGGTTCAAATTGACAGCGCCGAAATCGCAGAATCTGTGTCCTCTCGACACTACTTGGACGATAACGCTGAGAACGATTTTTACATTCAGCACCGTCGTGCTATGGAAGGTAGTGAATATGAAAAGACGATTTAAAAGTATATATTTTTCAGTTCTACCATTCTTAAACCATCATGATATCATCGAGGTTGCTTTTGAGTATCTTCACGATTCAGAACATTTGGTTTGTTTGTTTTAAGACATACACTGGGTGGCATAATTATGGATCCACTTGAATTTTCGATTTTTCTCGAGAACAAAGTTAATTGAGAAAATGGTTTTGGTCTCAAAAAATGCCTTTTTTGATAGTATTCCATTGCTTGAGTATGAGAAAAAAATTTGAAATTAGTTCAGAAAAAAATCAAAAAATTGACAAAAGTGAACATTTTCAGTGGGTCATAATTATGGATCCACCCATGTAAATAGTTGAAATCGTTGTAATAGCAGAGTAACATGTGCAAAAACGGACAGAGCATCAAAAATTGGTCTAGAAACCCCATGGTACAAATAAACTTTAGTGGAATTTTTTTCGGAGAATCGCGTTTTTTCGTTAAAAAATGAGACTTTACGCATTCGTCCTATTTTAGAATCAGGAAGAGCTTGAACCTGATTCAAACAAGTGGTATCCTTGTCCCACAGTCCGTGACATTCAAAATCAGTAGTTACTTCTCATCTACGGTGGCTTGCACCTATTGAAAAAACCATGAAGTTTCGAATGTTCACCAAAATTAGGGTATTTTTGCTTCCTTTCGAAGTGTAGATTCATTGTAGATCCACTTGCTTCTTAGCTTGGAAGCCAACTACTATTTGAGAAATTGCGCTATCGATTATGACCAAATTCGTGTAAATCGGCCCAGTAATAGCCAAGTTATGACGTGCCAAAGTGAGAAAGTCTTGCTGAAATCAGTACTAAAGATTAGAAAAGATGTCATAAGAACTATTTTTGATGGTAGGTTTAAAATCTTTTTGGTATTGTGTTTCTCGCTGCGTTTTACACATTTCGTCAGTACACAACAAAATCCCAACTTTTACGGATCAGCTGGAAAAACTGATCTAATCTTTAGTACTGATTTCAGCAAGACTTTCTCACTTTGGCACGTCATAACTTGGCTATTACTGGGCCGATTTACACGGATTTTAGTCATAATCGATAGCGCAATTTCTCAAATAGTAGTTGGCTTCCAAGCTAAGAAGCAAGTGGATCTACAATGAATCTACACTTCAAAAGGAAGCAAAAATACCCTAATTTTGGTGAACATTCGAAACTTCATGGTTTTTTCAATAGGTGCAAGCCACCGTAGATGAGAAGTAACTACTGATTTTGAATGTCACGGACTGTGGGACAAGGATACCACTTGTTTGAATCAGGTTCAAGCTCTTCCTGATTCTAAAATAGGACGAATGCGTAAAGTCTCATTTTTTAACGAAAAAACGCGATTCTCCGAAAAAAATTCCACTAAAGTTTATTTGTACCATGGGGTTTCCAGACCAATTTTTGATGCTCTGTCCGTTTTTGCACATGTTACTCTGCTATTACAACGATTCCAACTATTTACATGGGTGGATCCATAATTATGACCCACTGAAAATGTTCACTTTTGTCAATTTTTTGATTTTTTTCTGAACTAATTTCAAATTTTTTTCTCATACTCAAGCAATGGAATACTATCAAAAAAGGCATTTTTTGAGACCAAAACCATTTTCTCAATTAACTTTGTTCTCGAGAAAAATCGAAAATTCAAGTGGATCCATAATTATGCCACCCAGTGTATTATCTGAGAAATTCAACTATCGTCCAACTGATGTACGGACATGAAAAAATTAGGCTTCTGCTCTTTTTGCATTTAGCGTATTCATAGACTTCATAGAGAATCATAGTACCAAAATTTTAAAATCTTTGAAATATTGTTCTGGTCTCTCTTCGTGGCAAGGGTTTTTTTTCAGGATTCATCAGCATTGGTTAGAATGTCTCCAGAATCACATGAGCAACCGAACGCAAACCATACTGTTCTATTGGATATCAGCTCGTCACGTCGTCGCTTTATCGATTCTGACTCGGACGATCTTTTGAAGAAAAAACCACGCTGATTGTATAACTAATCAAACTTGCACATTTTTATCATGAGCATTTTTCAAATTCACTTTGTAGCACATTTTTGATTCATCTTCTATTTTCTTTACTGTTCCATTATTTATTCATTTTTCTCTTGTTATTCTCCTCTTTGTTCCGTTTCCCATCTGTCTTTGAGCATGCTGTTAACATTTTGGATTTCGATTTATAAACAGAATGTACAAAGGAAAGGATTAGAACACAAAAAGATCGATCAGACAGTAACTGAATTATTTATTCAATATTCATTTGGCAGAAATGAATGAAGCTGGAAGACGGCGAACACCTTCAATTTTCGAATTGGTCCAAAGTTCGCGAGCAGTCCGTCCGTCACTATGAGTATGATAGAAGGCAAAATAATGGCATTTCGACATTGCATCCTTCTTATCTTGATTCTGATACCAAATCGCAATTGACACAGTTTCATTGGCTTTTACGAATCCAAGTGGAGGTTGAACACGAAAGATATCGGCCGAAGTGCAGCGAACTTTGAACGAAACTGTTTCGTTTGTTGGATTGAAAACTTTCACAAATACTGATGCTGGCTTTTTGTCTTCGGTGCACTTGAACTCGATCTGAAAATAAGTTGAATTACGGTTAATTCAATTCCTTAGAATTCACTTTGTTCACATTGATAGCCAACTTGAATGGTGGCTCTCCTGGCTTGTTCATCAAAGAAGTCGACGGTCCTGCATCGACGAAATTCGAGTTACCAGATGGAGGAGCAACTGCTGCACCGAGACTTGTACCACCTGGAGGAGCATTTACAGATTTTTTGTCAGCCATCTTGGTTACTGTAATTTCATATTGGTTTTATTGAAAACATGAGGAGAGAGTTACCTTCTAGTTGCTATAAAACGAGCAGAACACAAGTAAGAAAAAGCGAAAATGAATGGAATAAAATCAAGAAAGTTTGGATTCATTTTCAACGTGAGGGTGAATAAATAGAATAATCCTGAACATTCTATGATCTGGAAGTGAAAATAAGCTTTCTTTCAATTTAAGGAATTCTAACAGCTCAAAAAAAAAGCTTACACCCAAAATCCCAAGGAAACTGAAGATTTTAGCATTTTCTTCCTAACCCAGTTTTTTTTTCATTCTTGATTCTCCATGGTTCCTTCCGACCGATATTATCTAGAATCAAATTCTCAACTATCTTTTTCACAATTCACTTTTCAAATTCCGTTTTTCTATTACTAAAATCTTTATTAAAAATTCAATTAAATAAGAAGAATACCAGTTTTCAAACAGTATTAATGTTCATTCTTAAAGTTCATCATGAACCTTTGGCTCCAATTCTGGATAGACATTCTCAATGAACCATTTCATATCTTTGCACTTCAGACGATCTCTCACTTTGATACTTTCACTGATATCACCGAACACAACCTTCAATCCACGTGGCTTGGCAGCGAAGAAGTTCTTCTGAATTGTTGATTTTCACCTATCCAGTCAGCTTCTCTTAATCAAACCTCATAATCTCCCAACCAAGTCTTCGCTACTCTCACTGCATTATAGAGAGCAGTATCCATTCCGGGTTTCGAAGTGTATGGACGTCTCATTCTGAAGACGTGACCAACACGAGAGCATGGTGCAACGACAACTCGTCCACCACAGAGCCATGCCTTCAATGAGAGCTCAATGTTTTCAGATCCCCAGATCTCCATTCCCATATCGTATTCTCCGAGCTCAACGAAATATTCTCTTCTCATTGCCAGTAAACCTCCTGGCATTGCTGGGGAACTGAAAAAGAAAATGATGAAAAAAAGAGAAACGATGAGTATGACTCACT
Source organism: Caenorhabditis zanzibari (assembly GCA_963966625.1). Classification (NCBI taxonomy): domain Eukaryota; kingdom Metazoa; phylum Nematoda; class Chromadorea; order Rhabditida; family Rhabditidae; genus Caenorhabditis; species Caenorhabditis zanzibari. Next base: position 9,270,495 of record OZ016470.1, on the reverse strand, counting down.
TGAATGGTTTGACATTATTCTCTGGAGTCTCAAAATATTCCCATGGAAGATAAATCCATTTGAAGGTGAGTCCCCAGTCGAATCCACTCTTTGCAACCATTGAAGAGGAGTAATCGAAGGAAACCGGGTTGATCAAGTCGACGACAGGAAGAACAATGCTGGAATTGGGTTTCTAGGATTTGGAGAATTGTCAAAAGTTTTTGACAAAAAGAAGAACCTCTACAAGACTACCGTAACACCTCTAATAAAAGGACATCCTGAAGGCTAAATTTCGTGAGTCGCGAGTACCGTAATTTTTGTTTTCTTGCGGCCAAACTTCTAGCAAACGAAAATAAACTCTTCAGCTACAAAATGCACTACAATTGAATCTAAGAAAGTTGATTATATTTTCATGAAAAGGGTTACAAACTTGATTTTACGTTGTCACTCTATCATTGTCGCGCCCATCACAAGGCGATGGACTCGACCTTTATTCTCTTCAGTAACATTCATTCCCATCGTCTCAATCCCCAGCAATTCCATCGCACACAACGGAAAGCAGACATGCTTCTTCACCGTCTTCTCCGAGAGGACTACAAAGACGGCGCGCTCCACCGCACTTCCCGCCAAAACACTCATTCAAATCCGGCGGGAAAGATTTCGCAATAATTAATTGTTTGGCCTAAAATCCCTCACTTCTCACTTCTTCACTCTTTACTTCTCCCTCAACTCACTTCTCCCAAATTCTCCCTCGAGAACGGTGACGTGTGTCACCTTTCTCTCCCTCTAAATTGTCCCCAATATGTTCTACTAATAAAGGAGATCATCCAATATTCGCTATTCTAGTATTCGTAGCCGAAGCGCTATTCCTACAATGAACCACCACCGATCGCAAACCACCGCAGGAATTGTGACTGCTGCTAAGTCACAATTCTCCCTCCAGTGGAACGTCTAACGGGACATCATCCACAGACTGAGTCACTCGAAGACCCCAGCTTTACGCCCGTAGGCTGGTTAAACTCCCACGGCGCGACATGGTGCATCGACCGGATTGTACCGATTGGTACAGAGAGCCCAAAAAGAGTGAACCATCAGTCGCAAGGACATCAGTCGAGAAGCCCGGAGTGGCGAGAGAGAAGGTGAGAAGTCAACATGCAGCAATCGGCGAAGTCCGCTTCTGTTTGGCATCCAGCGACGCATCTTCCAGCACGAGAAGTGTTCGGCGACGAGCGATAACGAAGTTTATCGATCGTCAATTGTCGGCGACACGGAAATCATCACCGCATGAAGTACCAACGAAGGAAAAATGCTGAAAAACCTGGAAAATGTGAAGTTCGCTGTGCGATGTTCGGTAACGAAGATTATCGATTTTTCGTCGTCGGAAACAAAGAAAACATCGCCGCGAGACGTATCAACGCATGGAAATGCCGAAAAATCAGGAAAATGTTCACCAGCCCTGTTGTTGTGGGCTCGGAGAACGACGCAGAAGAAGATGAAGCCAAGGAGAAGGCTGAAAAGGGCTGAAAAGCCAAATCACACCAGCATTCGGCGAAGTCCGCTTTGTTTGGCAGCCAGCAAGACGTCTTCAAGCACAGAAGGTGTGCCGCGATGTTCGATGATGAAGATTATCGATTTTTGTTCGTCGGCGACACTGAAGATAACACCGCAAGGCGTTCCAAAGCTAGAAAACTGCTGAAAAATCAGGAAATGTCCATCAGCCCTGCTGTTGAGGGCTCGGACAACGAAGTAGAAGCAGACGGAGCCGAGGAGAATGCTGAAGAAGGGCTGGAAAGCCAAAAACCCCCAGCACAGGAGTAAGTCACCGTCATTGGCTTTCAGAGACACGTCTCCAAGCACGAAAAGTGTTCCACAACGATCGGCAACGAAGAGATTATCGAGTTTTTCTTGTCGGCGACACTTCAACACCACTACGGAACGTGCCAAAGGAGGAAAACACGCCGAAAAAAGTGAAAATGTCCACAAGCTCTGCTGTTAAGGGCTCGGACTACAAAGATGAAGCAGGCGGAGCCACGACGAAGGCTGAAACATGCTGAAAAAGGCTGAAAGTGCCGAAACCCCCAGCATACAATGAAGTCCCCTTTGTTCGACACCCAACGACATGTCTTCACGCAAAGGAAGTGTCCCACGATGACCGATAATGACGCAATTATCGATTTTTTGTCGTCAGCGACACGGAAACATCACCGAGAGACGTGCCATTGCAAACAATAGCTGAAAACAACGAAAATGTCCACCGGTCCTGTTGCTAAGGGCTCGGACAACGAAACAGCAACAAATGGAGTCGTATAAAAGGCAAAGTATGCTGAAAAATGCCGAGAAATCGGAAGCGTTGCGGTCTCCACGCAGACTGGAGAGAGTGGCAACGCAACGACGCCGCAGAGCGTCTGTAAAGCTGAGTCGAGGACGACAAGAGCAACCCCTAGCACGAGGTAACAAACTAGTTACCGAACGCTCATCACTCAGCTGCTCAAAACGATTGTAGTTTGTACTTGCTGATACGAGCGAAGTCTCGAGCAAGTACTTAAGAAACACAGCTTCATCATACACCAATCCTAAACTAGTCGGCAAACGGCATATTGATCATGCCTTCCCGTACTTATACAAACGAGGAAAGTACATTGGCAAGGGAATGTGCAGGGAAGCAGTGTACGCTACATGGACCCCCAGCATGGCTATAAGGATGGAAATGGACCGAGAAATGCCAATAGCGAGGAGCGAGCCGAAGAATCGAGGACTCGAATCACGGAATGCGCCTAGCTAACGATTAGTCTCATGTCTAGTTTATCAATATTAGATCTAATTACCTTTACTCTAGGCCAAGGGTAACTAATTAGGTAATAATAACGTCCCCATAAACTAGGTGTAGGCTAAAATCCACCCATTTCAATAATTATAAGCCAAGCTCCTAACCCAACAGGGATACCAAGTATGGCGCTTACAAATTACGAGGGGGCCCCTTATGCTGGTAAAAATAGGCTAATCATCCAGGGATGGTTAGTGTCTAAGCCCCGGCGCCACCCAAGGACAACTGTCCTCCTAGTTTCCCACTAATAAGCTAGCAAATATTTAGTAGGTAACTCTTAGGATAGTTTAAAAATACGCCCAGCTCATCTAGTCACGCGTAGGGCATAAAAGCCAGTGCGGCGCCCACGTCCTTGGGGGACCTATCGAGATCTCGAAGGCCAAATCGAGATGGTCCTAAAGACAGAAACTCGTGAGTTCCTGCCAAAAGAAAAACTATTTTTGGAGGAACCAGTGCGTGCTATTCAACACGGGAATAGACGTCACCCACCCACCAGTCCGCTAAGGACACATTAGCTCGGAAAGAGCAAACCAAGCAACCACTCCAGGTGCTGTAAACCTGGTTTGGAGTGCACCACCCAATGGATGTTGTCGGAGAAATATGAAAAGAGAGATGCTTGGCTCAGGTGAAACCCTGAAACGAGTAGATCCTCTACGAACGCTGCGGAAATGCGTCAATAAGCAGTGGACGTCAGCAACCCCCAGCCCAGGCACATTACGTCTTCACAAGAATCTCTTCTGTAACAACGCCAGAGGAACGATATTGAGAGGCAAATGATGCCAACCGTACATTCGACTTGTGGGACCAAGTAGATCGTGGCAGGATGCACGGAAGAGTGGGAGCAATCTCACTCGCCCCCAGCTGAAGAAACCGGTCTGTCTGCCGGCGGAAGCAACCGAGAAGCAAACAAGCTTCAAGGACTCAAAGGACAAACTGATACCCAAAGCAATCTTCATCAATGTCAACCAATTGGACAAGCATAAACCAAGAACAACAAGGATTTCACCGTTACGGCGCGTAGTCGTCGTTCGGTCGAAAGAAAGAAAGTCGGTCGAGTAGCCACGCTTTTGCTGGAGAATTCCCGACTACTACTACATCTTCATCAACGCCAACCAATTGGAAACCAGGGATCAAGAGTGACAAGGATGTCACAAACACGGCGCGAAGTCGTCGTCAAGTCGACAATAGGTGTAGGTCGGTCGAGTAGCCACCTCATCACTGGAGAATTCCCGACTATTGCACATTGCCGACACAACTTCTTCACTTCTTCTCGCGAAAAGCTTATAACTGGAAGTCGGTCGAGTAGCCGCCACACGCCGAAAAATTCCCGACTCGTCCCGATCAAAATGCAACATCATTTGCAGATAGCGGCTCGGCCTTCTGTTGCTAAGAAGATCCGAGTGCTATCAGTACAAGAAAGGATCAGGATCCCCCGTCATATGCCCAAGCAGGGAAGTGAAGAACCCACCAACTACCTGTAAAGGTAGCTACACAAAAGGAAGATGAATCGACAACGTCACGGGACAAAAATCGTCGTGGAAAACGAGAAGTTGACTAACGTCGTCAAAAGAAGGTCGTCTCTTCATACGTCTTGCCCTCTTCTGTTAGGAGAGCAAGTCGGAGAACGAGACACAGTAAAGCGTCAGTGCCAACGTCATCATGGATAAAACGCGCACCAACATAGGCAAAGCAAGGAAGTCATCGGAGTATGACAGCCAAGCTAATCCACAAGTACACGGAAGGCTAGAACAACTGTTCCTGCAAAAGCGAGCCACGCTCATACGATAAATGAGACGCAACCGGACGGAAACAACAGAAGAAGAGACCTAATCCCTCTTCAAACGACCGGAGATCCAAGATGTACCGCCAAGTGACCTGGAATGGTTCACGAGGTGATCACTTGGAGAAAGAAGCTTCAAACGTGACGTAAGAGCTCAACATTGTCTACGACAGTATCAACAACGACGATCAAAGAATAACAGCCCAGCAAGACGAAAAAAACGACTACTAGTCAATCGGACAACGATGCTGAAGCTTAATACAGATCTTCCGAGGAGACCGGATTCGTGCAATCGAACCAGACGTCAGGAAGCAGAACATGGTGAAATCCATGGAAAAAGTTGCCGACATCGACATGCAGAATTCCCCCGCCGGCCATCATATCGCGCTGAGTCAGTTGACCTCATGAACAACTTCAAGTTCCCAAAGAACAACCACGTGGTTCTGTCCGAATCGCTTCACACGTTTCGACATACGCCAACAAGATGAGACCCTTGGAGTCAATCCGGATGATTCATTCTCCATCAAGGACGTCGTCAAGAGGCTTCCGGAGAAACTGGCCATCGCGCTCAATGATAAAAGAGCAAGAGCTGTTCACAGAGTCGGAGTTACTCTCGAGGAGCTCATGGAGGAAGCTCACAACTTTGTCGAATTCGAGAAGGTTTACAAGAGGCCAACGGGTCAGGATCGGGAAGTCAGAAGCGACTTCTAAACCAACTCAAAGACCGATGTCAACTAACCGATTCCTCACCCATTGTTTTTTGTCTTCTCACCCGAACGTCTCCAATCATAAGCTCACGGACGCCCGTTGACAAGGCATCCAGAGAACAATCCCCCAGCTATAACAATCAATGCTTGAAGCTGCTGAAAAGCTGAAAGTTTTGTCTAAATAAGATCTCAACGCAAGGAGTAGATCACGTTGGAAGTGATTGAGTCGTCCGAAAAACGATCAAAATCATTTTAGTCAATAATGACGACTCAAGAAAGCACTTCGCAACTTCCAACATCGGAGCGAAGTCTCGATCCCAATCTACGACAACGTCCGACGGAGTTTCGATCTAAATTTAGTCAAAATTCCAGCCAATTATCAGCCCCAAGACAGGCAATAACACGGAGGATTAAATCTCGAATGCCAGTCAATTCCCTATTGTTAATTTTCGTCCCCTTTCTTTCCACATAGTCCACCCTAAATTCATTTTCTTCTAGTTCTCCATTTTTCCCCATTTGTCAAAATTCAGCCCCATTATTTTTCCCAAGCTCCTAAAGCTCACCCCATCATCCCCAATTTTCCCCGTTTTTCAACATTTTCTACCCCCCTCCCCTTTCCCAATTGAGTTATAATTTCTAGCGCAATTTCACCCCTATTTCACCATTTTCACCCCTAAAATTTTCGTCAATTTGTACACCCCCCCCCCCCCCCCCCCCCCATTCAGTCTTACCCAATATACACGGAACCTCGTCTGAATCCATAGGACGAGCAACAAAGCCAAGTATACCGAGTGGAGACCCATGGACCAACAACAGCTATCCCGAAGTCGCCGAACAAAGGATCGCCGTCAAATGCGCATCAAAAGCCAATCTGACGAAGTTCAGAAACGGCTAAGAAGACGTCAAAGGAAGTCCAAGCAAAGGAAAGAGACCCCCCCAGCAGTCAAACGATCGATTCCAAAGGGATGCAGTTCCCAGGAAAAGACCGAAGGAATAACATCATGGGCGAATACCAACTATGATCTACTGATAAGATCTGTGGTGGTCAGTCAGGATGGAAACGTGTCTACCAAGTTTTCAAACGAAGGATTCGGATCCAGAGACAGGAGAGGAGTCCCAATGAACAGTGCATTCCTTCTGAGGACAGTTCAAGTCAACTCAAAACCAACTCGAGGAAGGATGCGATGGTCATTCATTCAACCCTGTTCAATCCACTTTCCATCGTCAACTCCGGAAAGTAGATTCTCCTGGCCCCCCCAGTGTCGCGCCCATCACAAGGCGATGGACTCGACCTTTATTCTCTTCAGTAACATTCATTCCCATCGTCTCAATCCCCAGCAATTCCATCGCACACAACGGAAAGCAGACATGCTTCTTCACCGTCTTCTCCGAGAGGACTACAAAGACGGCGCGCTCCACCGCACTTCCCGCCAAAACACTCATTCAAATCCGGCGGGAAAGATTTCGCAATAATTAATTGTTTGGCCTAAAATCCCTCACTTCTCACTTCTTCACTCTTTACTTCTCCCTCAACTCACTTCTCCCAAATTCTCCCTCGAGAACGGTGACGTGTGTCACCTTTCTCTCCCTCTAAATTGTCCCCAATATGTTCTACTAATAAAGGAGATCATCCAATATTCGCTATTCTAGTATTCGTAGCCGAAGCGCTATTCCTACAATGAACCACCACCGATCGCAAACCACCGCAGGAATTGTGACTGCTGCTAAGTCACAATTCTCCCTCCAGTGGAACGTCTAACGGGACATCATCCACAGACTGAGTCACTCGAAGACCCCAGCTTTACGCCCGTAGGCTGGTTAAACTCCCACGGCGCGACAATCATAGATAACCTACAAACTAAAAACCATATTCACCTGTTTGGATCTTCCTTTATTGGTTGCAGTAGAGGCTCCAACCATCTTTCAGAAACTTCGCAATGTGAATCCATGAAGACAATAACCTCTCCAGTAGCAAGCCTCGAAGCATGAACCTTTGCTCGAATCAAACCCTGAAAATTCCTTTTTAAAACCACCTTTATTTCTCAATTCCCACCTGTCTGTATTCACTTCTATGAATGATCAATTTATCCTCGAGACCCTTGAGTTTTGCGAATTTCTCCAAATGTTTAGTTAGAATATGATCCTCTTCAGAAGCGTCTTCGTACAAGACAATCTCTTTGAGAAGTGATTTTGGAGTAAACTCGATCAGTCCATTGATCATTCTGAGAATCGTGGAAAGAGCTTCATTATGATGAATGACAACAACTGATGTGGAGAATGAAGCGTCGTATTTCTCCTCCTCGCAGCTGAAACTTTTATTTCAAATAATTTTCTAATTCATTATTTCTTACAGCTTGTGAGCCTGTTTTCCAACATTTCTCAATGGTCCCAACTTTTCAGAAGACAGAGCGTCGAATGCGAAACTTTTGATTCCCCAATCAGCTTTCTTTGCTTCCTGAAATATTATTTTCTTGGTATCTCCGTTCCCTAACTGTTACTTACACTTTCAGAAAGATCATCTTTAACAGTTGTATGATTGCATTTTCGCTCTGCCGGAGTTTTCAAAGCCAGCCATCCTTCCAGACTGAAATCAAGATGATTCTCAACGATTTAAAAATAGACTCACTTCTCATAAGGATCCACGTGTTCACATTTCGGAAGTTTCTCCTTCTCTGTCTCTTCCGAAAAAACCACTTGACTGCATAGTAAAATACACAAAAATGAGGTCACGACGGTATGTCGCATTCTGAAAAGTTAGATTGATTAGAAAAAAGATAAATTAACGATAGAAAATATCAAAACTGAAGAGAATCGCGAAAATCAAAAATGAAACTGAACAAAAAATATCGAAAACTTCCTCCTTTATAAATTCGTTTCTTCTAAATCTCTCACTTTTTTCTTGAGAAGAGAAGGAAGCGAAACAAGAATGATTCCAGTTTCTTTATATACCCTCTACCTTTTTTTCGGAAGATTCTATGTCTCCAACACACAAACTGGTCAATGTCATCTCTTTTCTTTTTCTCCTCTTCTGAATACCGGTGGTTATTACCATTAGAAGCTTCCAGAAGTCCAGAAAAGACCGTAGTGAAAGGAGAAAATGGATCGAAGGAAAATCAGTTGAGTGGAAAAAATAAAACAAGGTGTGAAGACAAATCTTATTCGATCTAGTATAAACCCATCCCTTTTTTGGGAGTATAATTGAGGCCAAGGCCAAAAAAAGAAGACAGAAAAACAATGTGTTCAAATTGTTTGAATAGGTATAGAAGGTAGAAAACCAATGTTTTCTCATTGCATGTTCCTTTTTGGATGTGAAGAGCGACCTTGCCTTACTTTCCGGCGAGAGATTGGAGATTGTTATCTGCAAAGCAATCGATGATATAAAACAATTTTTGATTTAACATTTTGCAAGTTGAAGAAGAGAAAAAGTGGTATAGGAAAGGTTCAAAAACTTATATTCATTGTTTAAATGTTGGGAGAAATGGAAATCTGTAATTGCATAGTGCAGTAGTCTGATGAGAGGATCAGAGCAAGGATCGAGAAAGGCAACAGATACAGTATTACATAACTCGGAGAAAAGGACACAGTAATCTGAAAGACACTGTGGGACATGCCGTGTAATCGACGTACGCAACAGGGATGTGCGAGAAAAAACCCTTCGAGACAGTATTTTCTCTTAACAATTAGGGATTCTGGAGTTTTAACTATCATTGATAAGTTTCATATCGTTTTCCTTCGCTGTCCACCAGTCAACAGAGGGAAAGAAAATAGAATAGTTTTTTAATTTTTTGGTTGTGTGGTTAGCATCAAGTCGAAATTCCACCGATACTCTCCGATAACGATTTTTAGAACATTCTTTTCCTAATTTGTGAAATCATTCTATTGAGATCTGCAGACTACTCCTTTCCCGATTTTTTTAATGGCTACTGTAGACATCGGTACGCAATGCACAACTACAGTAATCTCGTCCGCAACTTTGCGTTTGATTCAGTGTTTTAAAATTTTGCGGCGCCGGCGGGATTTTTATGATTTTGTTTTTCTCGCCTTTTGCTTTTTTTATTTATTCCTCATAATAATCACTTTTTTTCTGTTGCTCACCTATTTTTTTCTTGCAAATCTGATCAGTTTTTCTAACGAATCGTCTAATTATGCCTACTTCCAGTTCGCAAAATGACAGAAGCATGGATCACACTCGCAACCAACGATCGGTACGCCCAAGGTGCGATCACTCTACTCAACTCGCTTCACTCATCGGGCACGAACCGAAGAATTCATTGCTTGATCACCAATGAGGTATTATATATGGAACTTGTCAGAAAATAACACATCCATCAGGTCTCGTCAGGTGTTCGACAAGAACTCGAGAACAAATTCGACGAGGTGACTGTTGTCGACGTTTTCAACAGCAACGACTCGGAAAACCTCGCGTTGATCGGTCGTCCGGATCTTGGAGTCACCTTCACCAAACTTCATTGCTGGCGTCTCACTCAATATTCGAAAGCCGTGTTCCTTGATGCTGACACAATGGTTATCCGAAATTCCGATGAGCTATTCGAGCGTCCAGATTTCTCAGCAGCTGCGGATATCGGATGGCCGGATATGTTCAATTCGGGAGTGTTCGTATTCTCGCCGTCACTAGACACTTATCGTGCGTAATCTGGGATCTTTCCAATGAATAAAATTGAGTTTTCAGGGGCTCTTATTGCTCTTGCCACTTCTGCTGGTTCCTTCGATGGTGGAGATCAGGGTCTTCTCAACGAGTACTTCTCTAATTGGCGGGATCAGTCATCCGCCCACCGACTTCCGTTCATCTACAACATGACTGGTGGTGAATTCTACTCTTACGCCGCTGCTTATCGAAAATATGGAAGTCAAACGAAAATCGTTCATTTCATCGGTGCTCAGAAGCCATGGAGTTCGAATACGAGCGAGATCGGAATCCACAAAAGCGAGCACTATCAGCAGTGGCATAAGTTCAGTCAACAGAAGCACTCGCCAACGAAGAGAGTCTACGGACAAGGCCCAGTTCAGAAGCCACACGATGATTCGGAAATGCAACGTGTCGCATGGGAGGCTGGACACCCAGATTACCTGGGAAAAGACGCATTCAAGAACATCCAAAAGGCACTTGATGAGAGTATGGCTGATCCAAAGCCCAAAAGCCAATAGTATCCTCTTTTATTGGCCTCCATCATATCTCATTATTTATTGCATTTTTAGACAAATTTCATAGATTCACATATTTATTTATAGGCTTTATTGCACCAACTAATGTTCTTGTGTCATGAATTCCGGCTAACTTGAACCAGTCTGAATATGAAAAAGAGTGTAATAAATTGAATTCTGCAGTAGACAGTTTTATTCATTTCGAAGATTAACATGAACAATCAAGTTAAGATTTTTCTGAGGTTATTTTATAAATCACAATATCAATTCTTCGGCTTCAAGTGTCCACTAAGCCATTTCCACCATCCACTTTTCTGTGGCTCCAGATTCTTCGAAGGATTTTTACCAGTGATTCTAAAATATTCTCAGTTGCTCTGGACATAAAGATGTTTCACCTACTTGCCCATATAAATGGGAACGTGGCGATTGGTGTCCCAAAGGATAGCACAGAAAGGGAACGGTACAATTTCATTATTTTCACTTTCCTTTACGATATTTCTTGTTACTTTATCAAGATTTGGCTCGTCTGATGGGATTCTGGTGCTTGGAGAATTATAAAAATTGAGAATTGAAAAGTTTTGAAGATGACCACCGGAGGATGGAACAGCGCTGGATACAGCCAAATCTCCAAACCCTCCTTCCGTGAATGTCTCATCAATGTCCACGATTTTCTGAAAGATTTCCTTTGATTTCTTAATCACAAATTGACTCACCTGTAGTCTTTCGGCAAATCGATTCGGATGAAAATCAGATTCACTCCAATAGGGAAAATATAAATTTTCCTTTATTTGGTCAGTGGCTCCTTGACTCTCTTTACTCGGTTTCCTCTCACATTTCCGAACAATACATGGAGCGAATTGATGATGTTCATCAATATGAACACGAAGCTCTTCGTATGAGCAAAGATTTCGAGAGAAATTGTAGATGAGAACGAAACAAATATCAGGTTTCACACAAGGGAGGACGACCATATTCCATGCTGAAAAATTGGTTTTTAGATTCATTAAAATTAGTATCTTACGTTTTTCAGATTCTCGTTCACGAATACTTAGTTTTGGTGTAGATTGCACTCGGAAATGTGGTGTATCATTGAATGTATACAAATATTTGACATCGAAAACATCCGAACGAATTGCCACATTTGCATGACTGATCCAAACGAGAATTGGAGATTTTTTAGCAAGTTCGACTGAATTATTGGATCCTTCTACGGGTTTCGTTTCTATATCAGCAGAATCCTCATCATCGTTTATTGACTCCTCATCCCATACATTCACAACTGTATGTTTCTCAAAGTTTCCCTAAAATTTAGTTGATTTTTCAATAGAAAATTGGAATTCTCACCTCCAAATTCTCACTAATCCAAGTACGATGCTCTTCCGCTCCTTCAAAAAGTTTCATTTCCACAAAATACCGACGAAGACATTCGAGAGTTTTCAGATGAAAAGAAACTGCACACGATGGATGACAAAGGACTCGACGAGCAGTTTTGATGTGGCCTGGTTTCGCTGTTTGATTCAATTCATTCTTCCAAGTTTTCATAAATTTCTGAGTTATTTCCATCAGATTCTTGTGTTGAACTTGAAGTGCCAGCTCTCCAGAAGTTGAACTCCAACCGAATTCCGTTCGAAATCCAGTCGTTTTCTCTTGACAAATTGACATTAGAAACGATAGTTGAGAGATGAATTGTGGGAAACTCAAGAAGAATGAGTACTCTGAATTATCAAGCATATTTCTGAAAACTTTGTTATTTGGAGTTGATAAGAAAAGATTCAGAATTACCCATAAAGTCGATATCCAATTTTCATCCATTTTCTGATACTCTGAAAGTTGAAAAAAAACTATTAATTTCCGAAATGAGATAAACCAAAGAAGCATCTGATGGATCCGTTGTTCCGAAATCCAAAAAGTTTTCTGAAATCGGTTGAAGATCCTCTGCCTTGGACATACTTTCAGGAATAGTGTCAGCAATTAGAGAAAGTTGGTTGTTATCTATTTCACGTGGCAATTTTTGTATTTCTGTAGAAGGTTCACGTAATTTTCTCCCACGCCACTTATTATAATGGATTACGGTAACATTTTTTGGAAACTGAACTTGATGACCGCGACCTCATCAAAAAATCTTAATCATCTTCCTGGATCTGTAAAATCTTTCATTATCCTATTAACATCATCATGCACACTAACACTTTTATCACTTACTTCCTCATCGTGTCACTCATTTTCTCAACCGTCGATTCACGAATTGCTGTCGAACGGAAGTCAATCCCAACCCGATTTGAGAAAAGTACGTTTATTTTGGAAGCTGTTCTAGTTTCATGATTTACGAATTTAAAGACTCCGAACGTTCCAAACGAGGATTCGATCCACAAGCTTCTCCACTGAATACGATTAAATCTGCTTCGCAATGGAGACCAAAGAATCAACAGCCGGAGGGACAAGTCTATTTGAAATGAGCTAATAAAGACTTTGATGATTTTCTTTTTTTCTGTTGTTTGATAAGGGCCTTTGAAAAGAGTTTCTCAAGTTATGTACGTCTCCAGCTACAAGCCATGATACGTACTAATAGTGGCCCCCTCAACTTCAATTATACCTCACTGTTGGTATCATTTTCATACTTTAAATGTCACCCAAATACGTACTGAACCGTCTATTAACATTTTCAAAATCCGTTGAGCATCCCATTCGACGACTATATGTTGATTCATTTTTCAATGTTTGTTTTTCTACATTTCTCGAAGCAATTACCTGATAACGACATCGCTAATTTTCATCAGAGAATTCATCTGAATCTTCCCACATTTGTCATCCAACCTTCCCCCGGTACCACACTTCCCCCGGTACCAACTTCTTCAAACTCCCTCTTTCATCGTCGGGGAAATCTTCTCGCGTCGGTAAGAAAAAAGGTGTCGGGAATACCTCTTTTTGATGTTCTCCCGCCTTCGGGTCCGAAACAAAAAAGAGAAGAAGACGTCATCAATCTGTCACTTATTCTTATGGGATTACATGCGAGTTACACGTGTCAACACGAATCGAGATAATGGAGTGGGTGCTAATTGAGATGGAATCGGTGTCGAAAAGTTCATTCTTTATTCGAGATCAAGAAAAAAGGAACCAGTATAAAAGTAACCGAAAAGAAAACACACAGTTTAATTAGACTTATTAGAAATTAGATACCTAGAATCGATTCAAATTTTTAAAATCAGACAATATCAATTTCCTCCTCCGACTCGATCTTGATGGCTTTTTCAAAGACCGAACTTTCCACTGGAGCACTGTTTGGAGATGAAGGGACACTGGTTGGAGTGATGGATGGAGAAGGGGTTGGGAAACAATCAGTTGGGTTGGGGAATTGGAAATTTGGTGGGAATTGCATTGGGAATCCCATGGACATGAATGGGTTCATGAAGCACATCATCGAGAGGAATGGGTTAGTGGTTGGATTGGCAGAAAATGGGGAACTAGGCGTCGAATCAGTGGTTTCTGTGGATGGAACGGCCATGTTGGGGAGGAAAGTATTGAGTGCCGGTTGTCCTCCGAACATGTTGAGCATTGATGATACATCTGGAGTCACTTCCTTCTTTGCTTTCTTAGTCACTCGTACAGTTGGAGTATGGACTTCCCGTTGCAGGCGACGATCCATACGAGATCCCGTTGCATACGGATTACTGTTTGTCTTGAAGATTCCGACTTCACTGTTCTAAAAACGATTGTTTGAGTTTTTTTTGGGAAGAGCAAACTTACGTGATAAGAAGTGACAGCAATAAAGAGAGTGTGTGGAAGTTTGAATTCTTGAACTTTCTGATCTCCAGAGTGGATACTGAGAACTGGAATGTAACGGTGTTGGGCAAGGAGATGAACCTGAAAATTGAATAAGTTGAGATTGACGAATTTCTAGTACAAAAACTTACAAATGATGGACTCTTGTCCTCCACCGACTTCTTGTTCGTAATTCTAATTTGATCAAAGTTCACTGCCTTATTCATCCAGAAACTTCCCGATTGTACACCATGTTTGTGCCATACTTTTCTTGGCGCATCCTTCTTCTCAGTTGAAATTGATTCAGTATATGAACCTTCGACATATCTCAACTTCTTATTATCGACGAGCTCCAAGCGCATGCACATCGAGTACAACTTTGTTGGCTCCAATCCGGTTACACTATATTCCAGAGTCGGGAAGATTCTTCGTCCAGGACACGTCAGAATCATTTCGTTTTGGAGTGCATGGCACGACAACCAGAGTGGCTCCACAGTGGAGGAGAGGGTGGCATTTATGTTAGTAGTGGAGTACATGGTTTCTGGAAAATCAATGATTTCTGGAGTGCAGGAGGAGAGAAATGAGAAATCGAGAGAAGATGAATATGACGACTGAATAAATGAATATGGTCACTGAGGAGTTAGCGCGCCAAAACTGTCTGAGTTGACTCCGCCCCTTCCCGTTAGGGTACGGTGAGAACAATGTGCAGGTGTGACCCGTCTCACATAAACGCGCGGCGAACACACTCTTGAAAGGTGATTCCCCGGGAGCAAAGTTTTGGTTATTTTGTGTGGATAAGGGTGAAGGGTTAAGATATGGAAGGAGGTAGAAAATGAATGCCGACGTCACTGAAAAGAAAGATCAATTAGATGTAATGGAATATGACACTTAATAATTTCAAATGAATACAGATGGAAAATTACCGTAAAAACTCTAATAATGGTCTACTCGTTTGGTCTACTCCAAATGAGGATAGAAAACTCGAGAATCTACTAACTTTTGCTCAAAATTTATCCTCATGAAAAGTACTGAGATTTGGAAGAAAGCATTCGAAAGTTCAGCGAAATGTCTTTGTAACAGAGTTTTTTTAAAGGTAACAACTTTTGTGGAATTTCTACAGAGTTTAGCAAGTGTATTTATAGGTTTCGCGCTTAAGTTTGTGGGTACAACATGAAATATGGTTTTACATTTACAAAAAGTGTTGGGAAAATGAGCTGAGATGCTGATGGAGCAAAATTGTAAAACAGATGTTTAGCCGACAAAACAAGCGATCAATTTATCAAAAAAAAAACCGTCAGATACAATAGTGTGAAACCGTTCACAGTCAAGTGTAAACCATGAAGAAACCATGAGTTTGACGAGCCCCACAGCCAGCTGACCACAAAAATGTCTTTGTGTGAGTATTGGAGGTCCAACAATTCGTGGCAGATGGTCTTGCTATAAGTATCTTAAAATTTCCCCTCACATGGACAAAGGACATCTTCCTCACCTCCCTCGTTGACCTGTCATGTTTGTAGGAATTAAGGGATAAAGGTGAAGAGATTCTGGTAGAGGTAGAGATACAAGAGAAATTCGGAAATTGGAAAAACTAATTTTGATAAAGAATTTTCATTTTTGATCAAAAGTTGGCTGGACGAGTCCTAAAAATGTTTCAAATCTCTTCTCCAACAGACGTTATGATCCACTTTGAGAAAAAAAAATAGAAGGGCATGTCCTTCTAATAAAGATTTAACGGATAGTCTCATCGTTGTACTGCAAGTGTAGATTGGACTACTAGCAATTTTCCCACCTTTATTCTTTACCCTTCCCTGGGACCACTTCCGTTCAATTTTTATCTTTCTACTCCAAATCTACAAAATGCAAGAGTCGGCAAGGAAAAAGGTGTACCACTATTTGAGACTTCTTTTGATATAATGCCGCCGTATGGTCCGAAACAATGTAGAAAAGAAGACGTCATCACCCTGTCACCCTGTCACTTGTTGTATCACTTACAGATGTTGATTCTCAAAGAGGGTGATAATCTCAAACTGAATTAATTCTCGTTTGTAAATATAAACATAGTTTATGTTCGAATCTTCATCTATACTTCTATCGATAATTACATGAAATAATCAAGTTTTTTTTACAATCAAGTTCTATCAGTACAGTTTCTCCAACTCGGGCTTCTCCGTCATATGTATACAGTATGAAGTGACACAATAAATAATATTGACCACTTTTTCCTTCTCAATTCCATATGCAACTTCAAGAAGAAAATCCGGAAGACGATTCTCAAAACAATCCACAATTTTCGATTGTTGTTGTGAAGTGAGACGACTCCAAAGATCTTCAGTCGACAATGATTCTCGAAAGATTGTGCAGTTACGGATAAACTGAAAATTCTTTTGTATTTTTTGGATCATTACTTTCAAAGAATTCCTCACATCGTAACGCCAAATCTTTTTCTTCGTCAGAAAACAATTCAAAAAATGGAATTCGATTTCTTTTTGGAAACAATATGAGTTTCGGATCACGATATCCACTGGCTGATTCTCGGATTGAGCGTACAGTTTGAACGTAAATGCCAACCGAATCCCGTTTTTCAGACGGATTTTTGCGAGACCAGAATACGAAGTTCCGATGAATTCTTCCCATGTTTGTCCATGTTCAAGGATTGTGAATCTGTTCAAGAACGAAGTACTTTTCTCATAAGGAACCGTGTAGTTGGTTCCAGTATTCAGAAAGAGCCTCCCTTGCTCATCCATATGACAATAATGAGGATTCTCTGAAATTCAGAGTCTGAAATCATTCTAGAATCGAGTACAAACTTCTGAAGAAGACACTCTTTGGGCCGTTATAATTCACCCATTGAGAGACAAGACTACGGAGAGAAGAGAGCGTTGTGAAGACGTCAACGTCATGAAGGAACTGAAAAATAATGACAGACAGTAAGAATGTGATTTCGATGAAAATACTTTTGTTGGATTGCAATCGGCATCTTTCAACATAAGAAAATCAGTCAGAATTGGACACGGGAAGATTTCGGGCATTTCACCGTTTCTTCTGAAAATTAGTTTTATTCCAAACCCAAGATACCAACAAACTTTTTAGGGATATCAACTCCACTTGGATAAAGAATATTCGGAAGTTTTTCCACAGAAATTTCCTCTGTTTCTGTGATCTCTTCTGCGTAATTCTGATTCTCATCTGAAGTCGTTTTCCGTTTCTGATGACGATGAAATGTTTCGAAATTGTTGAAGAATTCGAGTTGAATGGATCTGTTCAATCTCTCCATGTTCTCTTTTGTTCAGGATATTGATTTTGATTACTAGTAGAAGTTCTAAAAGTTTCGAAAACTTCTACAAAAAAATCTGAAATTGTCAAACCCAAGATTCAGAGAAAGAATTTCGAGCGAAGTCGGGAAAACTTGAGTAATGATTTTGAGAAAATTCGAAATTTCATGAAAACGAAGAAATTAAATTTTGGATTTTATATTTGGCGAGACGTGTTTACAAAAGTTTTTTATTAGGTTTAAAACTAGGCATGAAAAATAACTTTTTTTCGTTTCGGAGTTACCTGAAATTGAAGAAAATGAAGAACTCACATATTTTTATCATCACCATCAACATCATGATAATCGAAATTCTTATCAACTGTTTTGAAATATTTTCGAAACTTCTTGAAAATTTCTAGAAAATTGTTAAGAAATTGTTTGCTCTACTTTTGAAATCATCCATCATGGAAACTATAAACATTTCGTCTAGATTTGAAAAACATGTTGCAAGCTAAAAAACTCAATTTCGAAAACTTTGATATACTGTAAAAGTTACGTAGCTCCATTTTCGATTTTTCAGTTTTCTGCTTGACGTGGCAATGAGACTATTTTTGGAAAGAATTACAGAATCAGATATTCCAATATTATTTCTTTTTCTAAACATCAAAAATTTTCGAGGTAAGCTTCCCCACTCCGTTCAGCTCGAATTCATAGATTTTCAGATGGAACTTGCAGTCGTAAAATATGAGCCAAAAACATCTTCTTCATCTTATTATCAATTTCCAAACGACAATGAATTATATAAACGGAATCCACATCCGTCTCTAGAAGAAATGATTTGCATTTCAAAAGAGATCAACATTCCCTATAAACAAATATTCAGTCGATTTTCGGAATTTCGTCTAAATAGTGGAGAGAGATGTTTGAAGAGTTGTGTATGTATCAGAGTGTTCAAGTATTTCTATTGTTCTGAAACATTAAATGGAAGCGTTGGAATGAGAAATCTGAAAATCATGCACGAAGAATTCGAGTTTATTGGGATAGTTGAACAGTTACCAGTGGAGAATTTACATTTGATTATGCAATGGACGAATCTTGCTGAAAGTGTTATAAAAGAAGAATATAAAATGTGGAAGAAAGGAAAAAATAAAAAGAGTAATAAAGTGAGTACTTGATTTTCTCTTTTGAAATTCATATGGGTTTCATTTTTTAGTATCCCATCGAACTGACAACTGGAATGAAACAATTCCTCCAATCCAAATACGAAGAAGATCCGCTGATGAGTGAGTCTGAAATCAGAGATCTGGCTGGAATCACACGTCTTCCTGCTGGACAAGTTGAAAGTTTCTTTGATTCTCTTCATCTTGATGAGACGTTTGAGGATTCTGAAATAGTGAGCCATCATTTTCTGATTGATTTACTCTACTAGAACATTTTCAGTTCGACAGTCCTGGAAATGTCAAAATGATAGAATGTCATGGTGATAAGAAAGAAGGGAATCCGTTTCTGAGTCCTCTGAGTTTAGCAAAGGTTCCCACACCTGGAAAATTGAAAGAAGGCAACGAAGAGGTAATTAATTTCATTTGAATTCAAAGCAATCGGAATCTTTTTAGAACGATGAAACAGATGAAAAGCTTCTGAGTTTATTGGATTCTTCTCCAAATGAATTCCCATTTGATCTTGAATTGTTCGACGAAAACCGACATCCATCAGTTCGGCAAATGATCGAAATTTCATTGAAATGCAATGTTTCGTATGAAAATGTTATCAAAAGATTCTTCGAATTGAGAATGGTTCTTCGAGAAAAGTGCAAACGAAATGACACGTGTCAGAAGATATCGCAATTTTTGGAAGAGAAGGAAGATGTTTTATTGGATGAAAAGAACAAACGACTTTTGGAACAAGAATTTGCAAAAGTGAAACATTTGGATCGGAATCAATTGACTGGACAATTTCATTTGATCATGGATAAAAGCTGTTTGCCATCTGAATTCGTTCAGAAAAAATATAACGAGTGGAATCAGAATCGGACTGCTGTAAATCGTACCAATCGTGTAAGTAATCCTGATGGATGTATGCTCTAATGATAGAAGTTTTTAGCAACGTTATCGTCAGTTTCTGAAGTCAGAATTCAAAAAGAGTTCAGTTCTATCGAGGGAAAGAGCAATGTATTTGGCTATGAAATGTGGTCTCAAGTGGCCTACGGTCCATCGATACTTCTCCGCTCTGAGAAAATCTCAACGACTCAATTGGACCACTTCTTACAACTGATCCATTCTAGAATAAAATTTTTACCAAGGTGAAATTATACATACAAAAGAGATCATAAATTCAAAGTATATCAACAAAACAGCGATAAAATACAAATAGTACAACAAGTTAGAGCAAAAATGCAGTGATAATTTCGTAGCAATCACAGTCAACTCCATCACGTCCAGGGGATTTGTAGATGACTGCTTTCCCAGATCCACTCGGATCACAACTCAAACTGATAGCTAATAGTCGTGTTTTTCCAAAAGTTGTAGGCACGTTGAAGACAACACTGAAAATTTTGACAATTTGAAAAAACTTGAGTTCAAACTTACCGGAACTTTTGCTTTCCTTTCCAACTGTAAAATTGATGAAGAACGAAGTTTCTCGGATTCATATGCATACGAAGATATGTTACGAGAATAAGCTCGTTTGCAATCATTTTCCGGCGTGCTTCCGGGTTTTTGAGATAAAACTGAAATGAAGTCGTTCGATATCTCTCATTCCAACTTTCGATTGCTTACCAGTTGTGCCTCTGTCACCATCGCATTCTTCTGAACTTCGTCGAGTTTTTTTCTCGGTTTTCCAGACGCCATATTGTTCAAGTCCTCATATAAAAGCCAACAAATGTTTGGAGGAAAAAGCGTCGAATCGATACCCGGAAGAATATCGAACATATCTTGAGGATGTGAAAGAAGGATATGAAGAGCACCTATTCTGTCGGATTGGTGACGCATCACAACCTAAATGAATTACTGTTTACTTTGAATTAAACTCTAGGAATACCTGAAATCCCCTCAGTGGATTTTCCTTGTCGAATTCTTGTGCTGTTTCATTCCCATACATCACTGAAACCACTTGTTTCCATTCTAAATTTTGTTTCTCGTCCTCGTCATAAAGCATCATTTTTGTGAAAACTTTTTGAGTGCGAACCACTTGGGCCCCTTGTCCTTTCAGTAAGTTTTGAACTCTTGCTTCAAGTACAGAAAGATCGTATTCTTCAAGTTTATCAAATAGTTCTGAAAATTTTCAATGAGTGGAAAATTATAAACCATAGTCTCACTGAATTCCTCGATGATCTTTTGGAGCTCTATGCCGAATATTACACTAACATTGGAAGCGAATCTAAGAAACTGTGAATCTTGCTCTGAGGTTGCCGATGTTTTGACTTTCGATCTTGTTGATGTGGCTTCATGAACCGTTGTGTTAACTTCCACTCCCGAAGACTTGGTTGAAGTAGAAGTTTTGTAATCGGTTTCACATTGTTGAGAACCTGAAAAGCACGATCTGATAAATGCATTTCTATAGTAGAATTCTAACTGGATTCAGTTTTCTCCGTTTGTTTGCTACTTCCTTGTACTCCTGGTGGATACACATTGGGTCCGTTTGATACTTTTGGATCAAACACAGGAGGGCCACCGCGTCCTCCAGTTTCGATCATTGTCGCTTGCTTCTCAAGTGCCATCGCAGCATCATACTGTTTTAATAACTGTCCGGTTGTAACCCCAGGTGTTTTGCGCATTTCCTCGGCTAATGCCATTGCCTAAATACCATTTTAGTTTCAAATTTCTAACTTTGAGATTACTTGCTGAGCATGACCGCGAGCTTCGGCGGCCTTTGCAGCGGATTTCGGATCGACTGCGGCTGATTCCCCGGCAGTTGCTGAAAACGATTAGTTTGAATCTTTGAAATTAGTTCGAGATAACCATTTTCCCAAGCACCGGCAATTTTTCCTCCTTGATATCCAGCGAGTCCATCAAAAACTGGAACAGCCAATGCATCGAAAACAGTTCCTCCAGATGGATTATCAATTACTTGTTGAACACTTGCAAATATCCCTTCTGGTCTGGAAAATACTTTCCACGTGAATTCCTAATTTTCATCTCACTTGTATTCGTTTTCTAAGACAGATGATGTTAAAGTGGCTGCACCATCCAAAGCTCCTCCTGTAGCAATTCCTCCAGCAACTGCGCCAGCCGGTCCACCGACGAGGAATCCTCAAAGAATTACATTAAAATGTACTGATTTGCATAAACGTACCTAGAGCCCCACCAGCCATCACTCCTGTGGTTCTTGTTGCCGCTCGAAGTGCATTATTTCCTCCTTCATGATCTCCCACAATATGATGAATTGTTCCTTTGACATGACCCACCACTGGAACACCATCAGCAAAATTGGATAGGGACTTTCCACACCTAACTTGAGTTTCTTCGGCTTTGTCTTTGTCACCTTTTGCTAAGTAGATCAATGAAGTGACCTGAAATAATATATTTTCGGATAAAGAGTAAATTGGAGAACGTACCTGTGATACGCCAACACACTCGTGGAGAAATTTTTCTTGAGTTTCCCGAGCACCTTTTGTATCACCACATGCTGCTTGAACAGCTGATTTTGCTTGTGAAACCACCGGAATTGTGTTGACGTTACCCATTTCAAAATGATCGTTATTCGGACTTCCGGATTATCTAAATTCCCATTTAGAATCGCGATTCGAAAAAAAAATTAGGAAAATTTTTTTCGGATTCTGCGAAACGAAAATTTGAACAAGCGCCGAAAAAACGAGCATCACTGGAGCGCAATTTCGCTAATTTTTTTCGAGCATTTTTTTTTGCATAATTTTCAGTTTTTCCAATAAAATTTAGTGTTCAGAGCAGTAAAAAAGTTATTTAATTTCCAGATGAATCGGCTAGTAAAAACTGTTTTGATATCCGCACGCCGGGCAGCACATAAAGGAGCTGGAAAGCGAAAAACGCCTTTCGAAGGAGATGAAGTTCACATTCCCGACGAACCATACATTAGTACAGTGAGACTTTCCTCGTCGATGATAATTTCAATAAAATAAATATTCAGATTGATGAATCTCTTTTATCGGAAATGCCAAAAATCGATGCCAAGCTGATTAATCATTTAGAACGGCTCTCGTTGGTTCGTTTTGATTCCGAACAAGCAGTTGCAAACTTACGAGATTCAATTCGTATGGCAAAGAAGCTTGAACTTGTTGATACAGAGGTAAAATATTTTCCACTATTCATGAATTGTTCTGGAATGATAATTCAGGGAGTCGAGCCAATGTACACAGTCTGGGAAGATCAAGAATGTCCAACGTTCGATGATGTTGAAGAAGAACCGCTTCCTATCGATGAAGTCTTCCGAAATGCTCCCGATCGTTATGATGATTTCTTCGTAACTCCTCCAGGAAACGTCCCTCTCGAATCTAAAGAACGATTCGATTTGAATGTTATCAACGAGTGGGACACAATAGGAAAACCTGTAGCGCCTGAAGTAAAAACTACAAAAAGAACGGGAGAGAAATAATAGTTCATTTTTGAAATGATTAGATGAAATAAACTTTTATTATGAAGGTGAAGCATTATACAAGAGTTCCTCGCTTTCTTTTTGCGTTTGGTGTAGCTGAAACTGATGATGATGGAGTCTCGGGCACTGCGAACTTTCCGCTGGATGATGCTGCAGCAGAGGTAAATCCTTTTCGCTTCAGAGCATCGTGAACAATCCGAGCATTCATGGTGTACGATTCTGCTGTTTCTCTCTGTAATTCGAATAAGTTTAAACATGGAATCGAGATCACAGAGGGAATGCAATAATATTTAACACTCACAGCTTCCATCTCTTCCTCTTCTTCTCCTTCCATTGTCGAAACTGTCACACTTCCCATCTTTCCTTGATTCTTTACATTTCTCTTCATAATAACCTTCTTCGCTCTTTGTTCCTCGTTATTTCCACTGAAACCGCCAACTTCTTGCGCTGACAGAAGAGCGTCGGCAAAAATGAAGGTGCGCGATAGAGCTGATGGATGTTGATAGAAAAGTGGAACAGAGCATTTTTTACAGATTTTTCGGTATTGTTGTTCCAATCCAATCGACCGTTTTATATAGACAGTGTCCCCTTGCTTGGCGAATGTCTTGGCTGTGGTTCTCTCTGGAGTAATCACGCGTGCTCCATCTCTTTGACGTTTCGGCATTCGATTGATAAGAGTGTCACTGATCATTGCCATCTAGAAAATTCGTGATCTTTACTATTAACAAACGCAAATTTCTGTGTGTGTGTGTGTGTGTGTCTGTCTGTGCTGTGTCCGGATCCCGCTCTAGCGCCGTCCCCACTAGACCGATTTTTTTCAAATTTTGGCAGGTTATCAGTAATTCCTGCTTAATGATGCCCATCTATTTTGATTTTCAAAATTTCAAAAAAAAAATTTTAGACATGCCCGAAGGGCCCCAGAGGGGCGTAGCCCGTCTGGTTTGTCACAAAATTTTAAAAAACTAACCTCTCCGCAAGTACAGTAATACGTGTACAGTGGTTTGACAAAGTATTCCTCTCGATCATCGACATCAATTATCGCTGCTTCTCCTTGAACTCCTCGGTCATCTTCCACATGAGCAATTTCCAAACCATCTGATTTCAATACTCCGGACATGGCTCCTACATATATTATGATAATCTTTGAAAACTTTTGACATAGAAATATTAATTGTTTTCGAACAAGTGTCTTCCGTAAGGAGTGCAGCAATAAATAACAAATGTTTCGCTTTATCATAATCGAATTCAACGGTTAAGCCTTCGGTAATACGAAGGAACACTGGGTGAAATGTTATAAACGGACATTTTTTTAAAAACTCGATATGGGAAAATAGTAAAATTTAACAAAACAACGGTTTCGAATCGGAAAGATTCGGAACCCCCCAGAAATAAACAAACAATAGAAAATTGAAATCGAACAAAAAGGGAATATTAAAGGATAAAATGAGACCGAAGCAATTTCAAAGAAATCAATAATAAGTTGATTAATAAAGATGCTCAGTGTTTGAGTTGCGGGGAACTTTGATCTTCTCATAGTTTTTCATGATCATATCGTGAAGAGTCGAGAAGTGGTTGCGCATTTCAAGAACAACCAGTCTGAAAGTATATACTAAAAAATAATAAATATGAACAAAAAGGATACCTGATGTTGATGAACTGTTTCTCATCCATGTCCAAGATAGCGCGTCTGTAGTCATCCACATGTGGATACTTGGCAATCTTGGTTATGAGCTTTCCACGAGTTGTGAAGTATCGGCTCATCTGGTCCAGGAACGAGGCAGCCTCACTCTCGACGTTTCTAACCTCAGACAGAGTTTCTTCCTGAATTCCGACGCCGAAGTTGTTTCCGTCCTCGATACGAGGAATCAGAAGTGTAATCCACATTTTGACTGTGTTGCACTGTTCTACGGCATCTCGGAGCTTTGGACGAACGAGATCCATCAATTGGGCAAGATTCTCATTGCATGGCACAGTTCCGCTGGTGAAGGCGTAGACTGGTGGGCCGGATTTGAACTTGTCACCAGCATCGTCGACTTTCTGTCTCTTCGTAGCAGGCTCGTCGCTATCGGTGTTTCCGTTCTGAAATGCGTAGCTTTATTCAATGAGAATACTAGAGCAAAATTGAAATGATTACATCGACATCTGGAACCGGAATGTTCAGTGATTTGTCAGGCAGGATTTGAGCAAGACGGTCGTATGACAATTTGGGACTTCTGAGAAGCCCATCAAACTCGATTACGTTCTTTGGGAACTCTTCTTTCACTATTTTCTCAGCATCCGCAAATAACCTTTGCTTGTACTCGGAAAGTTCTTTGTTCTCCACATGAACCTGCTTCTTGGTCATTCTCGTATCTGTAAATTCTTGCTCGTAATATTAAATTCCATAAGCTGTTGAGTACAAGATAATTAATGCGGCTTTAAACCGTTTCAAGTTGAAAATGATAAAAATACGATTGTGACCAGATCAAATGCATGACAAATTGAGCAAGAATCAGCAAAGATGTACACTTTAAGTTAACGCTACGCAGATATGTTTTAAATATAATACAATCACAATTTACAGAAAGGAAGAGAAAACAATCAGTTCTTCCGCTTCAAGAAGTCGATGGTTGTTTCATGACAAGGCCGTTGATCCATGTCTAAGGCGCCGAGCACATATTTTCCTTCGGGTGGCTTGAAGTAATCTAAACCTCTACCACTCTTCACGACCCATCCGTTATCGAAACTGCAATAATTTAATCAGTGATTATAAATTGGACATGAAGCATACATTATCTCCCTATCGTGAATGGTGCTGCTGAAATCAACTTGAAGGGTCACACCTCGCTTTTCTAAGCTTCTGGAAACATATATTCCTCATTGTTTTATGCTGAAATTCACCTTGCCAACTCCTGAAAATCTGCTTGATTTTTCGAAGCGTCTTCTCCAGTCTTCAGCGTGATGACTAGCAAATTTGGGGACAGTGGAACGATTAGCTCGCAAAATCGAACAAAATTCAGAAGCTGATGATGGGCCACAATATAGGCGTCCTGGACATGTACCATTCGTAGGTTTTTATCACAGCACCTTGTGAATATCCGATTGTACGAATGACCGGTTGAATTCGCGGCGATTCGATATTGATCCACTTCAGCCTAAAATTCCTGCATGTAGATTTGAAAAATTTTGTGGCTAGCAGACTACTTTCAAGATCAACAGTGGAAAAAATACTCACCGCTGTTTTATTGAGATACTCCAACTCTGCAACTTTTCTAACGTAAATGGCGAAATTTTTCATAATCTTCTCACGATCGGCACATCCTAACGGCATCAAGCTGAAGGAAATCGATTGATGTTTATCGAATTTCAACTTTTCTGTCGAGAGTGCCTACCGCATCGCTTGAGCTATTAATTCGATGCCTTGTTTGTATCTGACCATCGCTCGACTAGTTTTTCCGTCTTTCTCGTCCTTGACAGCATCACAGAGAATAGGCCCAGCCTTTTTCAGCAACTCTTTTTCTGACGGAGCCATTTTCGTCGATTTATAGACGAGGAAAGCTACGGAAAATACGATAAGAGTGCGAAGAGTTTCGAAAAATTAGAAAAAAAAGTGATTTTCATGATCAATGCAAGTGCGCCCCCTCGCAATTTTTCAAGGGCGGGAGTTCAAAATGCGGCTGCGGCGAAGAAGAAAATTTCTTATCCCAGACTAGTCTGCAGACTTTTAAAAGAAAATCTTTAAAAATGAGAAAAAAGAATCTAAAATACATTTATTCATAATCTCAGTCATAATAGCAAGTGTGTTGCTCAATAGACGAACGATATGCAAAAATAGTGAGCATAATAAGAGCCACAAGGAACCACCAATTGGATTCAGAATTGTAGAAAATGTTTTCCATCTTGCGAATCATCGAGACTTTGGAAGTGGATCCGGTGGCATGTTCAGGAGCAGCAGGAGACGATGGCATGAAGACCAAAGAGCTATTTGATTCAGATCCAGGCGGTGGAAATGGTTTCTTGTCTTGAGCAGATTTCTCAACTGGAGCTGGAAGAATGACGACGTTTGGTTGAGATTGAACTGGTGGCTGTGGAACAAGTGGAGGTTGGTGAGCCCCCGGTGAGATATTGTACATCTCAGAAACTGGTGACATGACAACTGGATTCATAATAGGAATCTTTGATGAGCGTTGAGAAGAATGAGACCGTGGAGCATCTTGAAGCTCATTGGCTGTTGGTGGCGGTGTTTCTGGATCTTCTGGTTCAAGATCAGACATTCCGATTTGTCCAGGGACGGTGTGGATCTGAAAGAAAGTTTTAAAAAAAGGTTTGAATGCCTAAACTACCTTTTTGGGATCGATGAGTTTAACCGGATGTCTTGCTTCTTCGTACAACTTGCACCAGTGCTGTTGAGTGGCTGGAGATGCTTCCGAGTTCGGTGGAGCCAACAAAAGAGGATGATCCGAAGAGATTGACTTAGAAGAAGCAGACAGAGAGCGATTACGACGATGACGACGACGTTGCTTGCTACTTGCTTTGCTGAAAATAAAGTTACAGTAATCCGAGAACGATAGAGCTTACCTTTTGCTACTTTTTGCCTTCTTGCTCTTCTTCTCCATAATCAAATTCTCCCTGTACTCTTTCGGGGACAATTCCAGAGCAGATTTTGCGGCTTCTGCCTTCTCACATTTCTCACAATCACACACAGGAACAACATCAGTTTGTTCAGAATAATCTTTATGATCGTTTTTGTTCACAGCAATCGAATCAACAATATCCGTACGAACATTCTTTGTCTTCCAAACAGCACCATCGAGTTGTTCTTCTGCTGGACTAACAGTTTCTCTTGTTCTTGGTCCTCCATTACATTCGGTTCTTTTCACCGCCTTCCAGTTACCACGAAGTGGACGGACATTCAGACGAACGCTCACCTAAAGAGTCTGAAGTGCAGGCTTCTTGTTTTTAAAGTTACTTTTGGATTTTTGCGCTCGCGTTTCTTTTTTTCCGATGCCTGTTGCATTTGTCCTATTGATACCAAGTTTAGAATATCGTCAAGTTTGGGAATGATCGAGGAACAGAAGATGGGGGAGAGTTTGAAAAAATAAGTTCATGTTTTCTGAGGTTTCACGTTATAGATAGGCGCAAGAGGCAGACTGGCATTCTGAAGATAACATTTCTGGGGAAATCAACGTGGAATCGTTCTGGTTTTTTTTTCTAAACTCGTCCCCAGAACACTCGTTTCAATCCAACGTTATTTTCGATTTTTCGCCTCCTTGCAAACCAAAAATGGCGGCAACGACACCAGTGATAATTCAACTGAACAATGGCGATAAAGTGAATCGATTCACGGTTTTCAAAAAACTAGGAGAAGGTACCTTCGGAGCAGTTTATGCTGTGAGAGACGACAATGGAGCAGAGCATGCATTGAAAGCGGAATTGGCGGAAGAGAAGATTCCATTGCTGAAATTGGAGTTGTATGTAATGCAGAAGTTAACACAGAAAGGAGCCAAACACATGCCCACTTTGATTGGTTAGTAGTTTTGGGAAATGGGGCTTTGTCGAAATTCCAACTTTTCAGAGAAAGGAAGACATGCAAACTTCAATTACATCATCATGAAATTTCTGGGCAAATCTCTCCAAGATGCGAAGAAGACAGGGCCAAATGGACATCTGACACTGGGATCAGCGATTGGAGCATCAATTCAATGTCTGGAAGCACTTGAAGAACTTCATTGGTGTGGATTCCTGCACCGAGACGTCAAACCAGGAAATTTCTGTTTGGGAAGAGCAGAAACCGGAGAGCTTCGAAAGATATTTGTGCTGGATTTCGGACTGTGCCGTCGATTTGTGAACGAACAGAATGTAATGTTACAGCCGAGAAAAAAGGCACCGTATCGAGGAACACCTAGATATGCTCCAATCGCATCTCATAATTCCATGGAACACGGAAGGAAAGATGATATTGAGAGTTGGTTCTACATGCTTGTCGACTTCACAAATGCAGCTCTTCCATGGAAAGTTGTCACTGAAATGAAAGAAGTTGGACAAATGAAAAAGAATGCTCGTTTCGATCCGACCATGTCTCAAATGTTCATGGGATGTCCGATGGATGAGTATCGTCAGATTATGAAGTTATTTATTTAACTTGGGAATGTTTCATAAATCTGTATGTTTCAGTCACATCGACAGTCTTTCATTCTTCATGGAACCCAACTACGGTTTGATCTACTCGATACTCAGAACTTTGATGCAAACGAAAAACATCAAGGAGCATCCGTATGATTGGGAAGCAGAATATGGTGCTGGAAAATAGAACTTTCTCCCAAATAAACCTGTTTCTCTGAATCTTCGAATACAGTATCACAATTTATTAATCATCATTCATTTGAAAAGTTACGATATTAATGGTTTGACAAAAAAAGAAATGAAAAACATGATTGATCATCATAGTCAACAAACAAAGGCCACTGAGAAAATGAGATGATTGAACTTCAGGCTTGTAC
Organism: Caenorhabditis zanzibari; assembly: GCA_963966625.1. Taxonomy (NCBI): domain Eukaryota; kingdom Metazoa; phylum Nematoda; class Chromadorea; order Rhabditida; family Rhabditidae; genus Caenorhabditis; species Caenorhabditis zanzibari. The sequence continues at coordinate 9,240,986 of OZ016470.1, read as the reverse complement.
TGAAATGTACCAAGACTGAATTTCAGTCTTTTAATACTGTAATGATAAGAACTAACAAGAGCGAAATCGTTGAACAACTGAACTAAAGCCGACAATAGAGGAGAAGGGAAACATTGCAGAGATTGAGGGGAATGAGAAATATTGGGGGACCTTCTAAAACGAAGGGGGTCGGTTATTATTATTATTATTCATTAGTCAATTGAATCATGATTCATCAGTTACTTAGCTTCACCTATGCTGACTAAATGAACATGATTCAAGTGGTGAGGTGTCGATTAGAAATGAGTAATAATACCAGAAATTATGATCACGCGTGTTTTTGAAAGTATCGAGTTGAGGTATGTCAATCTACCGGGAGAGAAAAACAAGTGGTTTCAGTTTAGGTGGCGAACGCCTTCTTTACGACCAGATTGAGGCAGATATCATCAATGGAACGACGCTTGTTGGCTTGTTTCGCCTTCTGGAGAGCATTGACTACAAAGTCAGTGGCAGAATTTGGAGAAGCTCCAGATGTATTTGGTGGAGAGACGGATGATGGACTTGGAGTGTTGCTCACTGGCCCTGATCCGATACCAGACTCAGCACTGTCGAATGAAGCACTGACTGGTTGCTCAGTTTTTACGGATAGGAAATCAGCACCAACGGCCTTGACGAGAAGATCCTGAAAAAATGAAGTTTAGCTTTATTCAATGAGAATATTAATTTACCTTCTCATCATCCATGTTCTCCTCCTCAATTTTTATTTCATCGAGTGTCGATGGTTCTCCCTCGTTGTTATTAATAGCAGCTAACACAGACTCCAATGTAGATGGTTCTGGAGTTGGAGCAATGTCCATTTCAGAAGACGTTGAAGTAGTCGAAGATGCAGATGAGCTTTGCATGGGTGCGAAAAAGGGTAGAAGAGCTGGATTGATTTGGACAAGACGATTGATCCATTCAAGCGGTGCAGCGACTGTAGGAGGCTGTTCAACGACTGCAGCAACTGGCTGGGATGGTTGAGCCGAAAGGAGACCATTGAGAAGTTTCATGAGTTGATCTGGATCCGAGTTTACAGTAGGAGCCGAAAATTCACTGGCTCTTTTCTTCGACCGAGGAGTTCGTTCTTCACCGCGAAGTTCATGTTGAGATAGAGATCCTAAAACTATGGATTATTATTAAATATCGATCGATTTGAGTACTTACCTGGTTTACGACTACTACGAGCAATGACATTTGCGTCTCCGGGAAGACCAGATTTCATCATCGAATTGTTGTGTGAATGAAGTTCCTTCTTATCCGGGAATGTCCAATTACAGCATCCACAAGTGAAAACTCTTTGGATGTCATGTTCGGTTTGCATATGTCGACGGATTGTCTCGTTGTGTGGGATCTTTCGTTGGCAAACAAGACACTGTTGGTCGTCTCCATGGAAGTTGAGACGGTGTCGATTGAGAGAGGCCGCGTGGCAGAACGTTTTACCGCAATGACCGCAGAGGAACTCTCCCTTCAAATCGGGACGTTTCAATTCGGCTTCTGGGCGGTATGGCATCGCGTCTTGTTCAGTAGAAGAGTCAAGACTCTGAAAATATTGATACTATAATAAGATAAGAGATAAGAAGAAGAAGCTCGAAAAAAATTGAAACAGGCAAAAGCACATAAAATCAAGAGTCTGTCACATGAAGGTGGAATTCAAAAGTTGAAAACATTTTCATGCTTCAAAAAATGATATCAAAATAGGGGGCATGAAAAGCATGCGGGAGTAAAAAAGTACAAGTAAATAAATAGGTTTGAATGGTTGGAACACTCAAAAGACGAAAAAACTGTAGAGATTCCCTATGGGGATATTGGTCAATATGACATCTGAACACTATCCCCTCTGTCTCTGTGTGTCCCACTGTGTGTGGGCGGAGTTTCCTAGAGGCTATGGACCACCCAAATGCATGCTAATCCGAACGAGAGAGTGTTGAGAAATGAGATACGCAGACACAACCCAAGTTCAAGGCCTACACCATTCTACCGCACTGGGTCGATACCGAGCTTACCGAGACGACCCCAACTAAATATTAGATAGGGAGGGCTGTTGGGTCGAGACGACGAAGAAGGAGACGATTTTTGATGATAGATATCGAATGATAAGATAGTGATGAAGACAAGTAGTATCGGGTCACAAGCTATTTGTTTTCTGAGCTGAATGCTGCAATGTTTGTAACTTGGGAAGGGGTCGTTACTGTATTGGAAAGGAGAGGGCGAATCTCTAATTTTCGTGGGAAACTCTATAATTGCTTCCACAAAGGACTTCAAGGCGGCAAAAATAGATCGTTTTGGAAAGCACGAAACAGTGTACCCGGTCGATAATCCTACTCCATCCCGACAAGCCTATAACCTCGCTAAGCCTTTCCCTCCCCATTACCATAATATTCAAAAGTATTCATGTGAGAGTGTGTCATCAACAACTTCTCTCTGTCAGCATTTCCTTTGTTTCCGAATCATGGCACAACAAGGCAATTCGAAAGCTACGGTAGATGAGTCTAGACCAATTACACCTGTTTTTCTTCTTCGTCTTTTTCTCATCTCTTTCCGTCACTGTTATCCCTGGGAAAAACAAACATACAGCTCACCTCCTGCCACGTCATCATCATAAAGCTGTGCCGATCTGTCAAGCATTTTTTGGTTTACGGGAAGAAGGAGAACGAGACTGTTGCCGACTTAAGGACCACGTCATATGGTTGCCTGTACGATGCTTATCACTTCGGTCGATTGCGCAATTTAGATCAGGAGGGGGGTCAAACCATCAAGCATTAAATACATATTTGAATACATGGACCCTTTCCTAATGAATTCCTCCCGGAAGATGCCTAAGTACTAGTTGATATTGAATACAATAGAGAGCAGGTAGTGGTAGGTCAATGAGCCGACAGTAGCAGAATACAATAGAAAGTGGGTACGACTCAAATTCCGATGAGGAGTTCTTTTACCGACGACACCTTGAGTAATTAGTTGCAGCTTGGATGGATTCGTATACTGTACACATGAAAGAAATAAGCTCTATTCAGAGCTTCTCGAATAATTCTCTTATTTTTCTCTAGAGAAGAATGGAATAAGAAAGTGGAGATGCTGATGCCGACCAATAATAACATTCAATTAGGACCGATTTCGAGTGAGAGAGACACTTCTCGAGCTCTGACATTGTTGACTCGACTCCATTTTGAGCTTTCATCGACCAAACACTGTACGCAGAATAATAAGAAGAAGTCATTTGAAGACGATCTTCTGAGATGGTCATTTCTTCATGTGGACAGTAAAAAAGGAAGAAGTCATTTTGGGGAGAAGCCACGAGAAAGAGAGAGAGAGAGAGAAAAACAGGGAGATGGGGGGATGATTCGAGAAAATTGAGGGCAAAACTGACCTTGGAGAGAACGACGTCGAAGCAGTAAGCAGAAATGATGAAAACTGGTACGGAAAAAAACCATGAAGAAGAAGAAAATTGTAGTGGGCAAGGAGATGCAGATGGAGAAAAAAGTTAGAAGCGATGGTGGGATGGGACGACGGTCTGCTTTTTAGGAGGTACTTCAGAATCGCGGTTACTTGAGATAGGGTTACTGTAGCCAAAAGGGAGCACAGGCTGGAGGTTATGTTTTGGAGTTGAGAAAACAGTGATTCCATACTTTAAACAATATAACTGGCACCCCTTGAATGCTACCTTTTGTTTAGTAGCTCTAACCCTACATGTCCACCCCGGGCCGACCGGGTCGACGCGGTCCGGCTCCTTTCAAATTCATGTTGCTGGTTCGGGTGTTTCACGGAAGCCAGCAACATATTCAGCCAGTGAGTGTTGTTGGTTCATACATCATTTTGTAGATCTCAATGAGATCTACATTTTGGTATAAAGTTTGATGAGAAAATCATTATTTTAGATTTTGAAAAAGCATGCCCGCGTCAGCTCTGGGTGGACATGTATGACTCTAACAAGCTAGCTAGCAGTCCAAAACTTTTTTTGGTATTCAGCTAGTCTTCCTACAGAACTCCACCAGATTCCCCCAAACCAAATTTCCATTATCTCCAATTATGATCCTGGGAGAAAAGATCCAGGTGGGTCGGTCTCTATAATCTTCGCTCCTCAATCATTACCTGTCAACAGTATCTGACTGACATTTAATAATTCCCTGACTGCTCAAAAAAGGTTCAATAAGATCTCGAGAGAGATATGGGAAGTGTTGTAAATTCTAACGCATACAAAAGACAACGTCTTCTAATCCACCAATTACACAGGGACCTTCTTCTGGGAAGGTCGAGACTTGGAAAAGGTAAGTGTGAATGGGAGAACAAAAGAATTAGGGGTTGTAGTGTGATTATCGAATTGTGCCAGTAACACTTCGATTAGGTTGGAAGGAAGAACACAAACAACTACAGTAACCTTCAGGAGAAGCCAAGAAAAAAGGGAATATATTCCTCGTTACGCAATGATAGTAATCCTCTTCTTCTTCTTCCCTTTTCCAAACTGCCCATCCTTCTTTTTCTCTCTCCCGATTCAGGGTCATTTAGCTTACCGGTCACTCACTAAAAACAGTCACAAGGTGTATGCCCTCTGACCAATAAGAAAAGCAAAAGGAATTTTAAAAACAACAAGAGGAGCATAGGGGTTGCGATAAAAATGGAATGCTTCTGACTTTTCCCTCAAACTTGAACGCTTTATGATCGTGAAAATTAGCATAAGGATGGGGGGAAAAGAGACAACCAAGACTTTATCGTTTTTCAATGATTCAACAAGAGGTGTTACAGAAGAAAAGCACAACGGGGGGTAAGAATGTAGCAGATGGTTGAAAAGTAAGGAAAAGGAAATGACAGTAAGGAGTGGATGACCTTTTTATGGTGCTAAAAATTGCGATACTTTGGAGGGTTGAGAGGATTCTTGAGGCGTGTCTGGGGGTAGTTTGAGCTGACAAGAAGGGTAACTTATGTTAGGTTAATTACTTAGGAAATTAATAATTGCGATACTAAGCTGATATATGATATATTGACTGCATTCTGTTAGAATTGAATAAAACAGAGCCAAAAGTTTGAAAATCTAGCCTTTTTAAGATTATCTTAAAATATGCGCTATCATTGAGTCTCTACTGATGAAACCGGCTGAAACTTTCAGAATTCAATCCACGAGAAATATAAATATGGATTGAAGCCGTACCTATTTCTGAAATCCAACGTTGATCATGGAAAACAAAAAAGGAGATAAGGCTCATGACTATCTTGACGTGACTGTAAAGCTGTCACGAGACCCTAAACATCGAAAACGAATTCAGAGTTACTATCACTACAGCCAACGCAATTCTGATTCTCGCCCTTCACATTCATCAGCTTCTGATCCGAATCTCACCCCCGTAACCCTTCAATCAACCAATCCGATAACATCGGACCGAGAGACAAAAGAGTATATTTCGGTATTTGAGTTTTATGAATGCCGACCTGAGTGAGTACCTCTTCTCCGTCGTTTTTCCCCTTCGGATGCTTCTCTATCGTCTGACCTTGGCACATGATGATGGCCACCAGTGGAAGAGAAGAGACAAAGCCTACTACTACTACTACTACTTTTGAGTACTCCTCTTCTTCTATCGGACTGCCAAATCAGGCGACTCGCCGCATCGCAGCATTTCGATTAGGCTAAATAGATGACCGACGGGACGGTTCGGTGCGCGGTGGAAGATGGAGAGAATGAAAAAAAAGGAGAAGGGAAGCTGAAATGACCTTTACTTTTGACATTGCATTTCCTTCTACCAGTTACCTTGAAGCCTCACCGGCGATTAGCATCGGAAGGGAGAAAAAGTTTCGGATGGAAGGAGTACGAGAAAGATTTATTGAAGTGTGGGAGTGTTTCGAGAAGCTGGGGTTACGGTATTCGGAAAAACAGTGTTTGCTGCGAAAGAAAGTTGTAGGGGGAAGAAATTAGCTGGAAGTGTGAAAAACGAAACCTGAACCCTACCTAAATGAGAGCCTTCAAGCTTTCGGCTCTTTGTTTCCCCTCTCCCTTCTATTAGAAGCTTACTGTAGTGGTGCTCTCGAGGGTGCATAATTAGGCGTCTAGAAAGCTTTTCTACTCCATCACCCCCTTCATCCCTATTATTACCGTTTTAAGCCTCTCCGAATACAAACACATACCGACACATTGAAGGTGTCAATGGCTTAGCGGGATCAACACATAGCCGAAGGCAGGTGTTTGTGTGATCTCAGGCGGCAATGAACCCAGAATTACATGGTATTAAAGAGGAAAAGCACAAAAAACGGGCCCGAAATACTAATGAAATATAGGTTTCCAATAGTATGCTCCGCCCACTTTTATCTTTTTTGTAAACCAGAAAAACCTAACACCTAGAGACCTCAAAAATAACAAGATGATTGGGTGCGATGAAAACGAAAATGAAGAAAATGAAATATAGGTGAGAAGAGAGAAATTCCTGTGATTGATAATGAAAAAATAATTCGGACTCCGCCCACTTTTGTCGTCGAGACGAACGAGAGAATGGGGTTCGTCAAGAGAACTTTTTAACTTGAAGTTCAATACAGTAATCCTGAGGAAGAGACTACTTTCGAAGTATGAATTTAGTAAGAAAGAAAGAGAGAAAGCTCTAGGACTAGACGGTTATCAGTGAATCATCGATAGGTATCGGAATAAATGAAAAGAAGATATAAAAATCTCGATGACGTTCATGGATGACAGTGTCGAAAACAGAGAAAATGTGGATTGTTTTGCCTCGAAAAAAAGTGGAAATCGGGAGGTAGGTTAATGAAAACAAAATAGAAACCTGGAGAAGGTCGAAAACTCGGATAAAATATCGTTCCTGGAATACAGCCGGCGCGTCTCATCTCAATTCTAGCGCGCGCTAAAAAGTTTGGCTTCAGAAGAGATCAAATTTAAATTCATCAGTTAGTCTTTTTTCGGGACAATTTGATAAACCAGCGTCTCTGAAATATAGCCGGTGCGCTAAAATGCTTGGATTACAGAAAGAGAGAAAATGGGGAAGTTTTTTCTGATGATTATCGATTATTATGACAAATTGAGCATTTTTAAAGCCAGGTCAACTAAAAATGAGTTCGATAACATGATCAGAAGTCCTTTTGGATCAGTTTTGAATCAGAGCTTCGTGTACATAAGAAGGTCTTCTTGGAGTTTCAGAACTCAAGATCAGAGCTTATTTAAATTTTGGATCAACACAACTTTTTGGATCATGCAAAACTTATGAGCATTGAATATTAATAGCTGAATCTTGAAGCTCAGGGAAACCCAGGATTCTGGATAACCATCCTCAGTTCCACCATAAAATGATCACAGGAAAAAGATTTCAGACATAGGAATTGTAAATTGTGGATAGATGGTCTCTCTCACCCAATCGACAGTTCTGTGTCATCGAAAAGGGAAATGCTGCAGTTCTTCAACCCCAAATACAGCCTGCTTTGCCCTGCCCTCCCATCGCTTCCTCACCGTCAGCCAAAAATGGAATGGTTACTTACTTTTTCTCTCTTTTTTTTCCAATCTCTATTACTTTACCAGGTTACCTCTCTTTTCCCGCGCACACACACACTGCCGCTCACTTCATTTTTCTCATTCTCTCTCTCCCAGTCAGACATTTCAAAATCATCGTTATTTCTCATACTCTCTGTCTGTTTCTGTACTTCATCTTCTCCAGAGAGAGATTACATGAAGTGGAGAGAGTCTAATGATAACATGGTACTGTAGGAAGGGGGGACTGAGCTGCATCGGAGAGTAGAAGAGAAGCCAGACGACGACGACACCCCCCGACCAATCCGGTTTTCAGAAGCGTCGTGTTTCTGTGTTTCCGACTGTGAGGACCGAAAGGCTTGTGCCTATTCTCGTCGTCAACCGGCGGGTAACAAGTAACATTGCAAAAAATGAGTTTTGGGGAGATGGCATGGGCGAATTTGTCGAACAATCGTGTTTCGAAACTGCCAGGACAATGCGAATATAAATTTTGGTGGATGATTCTAGACAAAAAGCAATATAAAGGATAATAGGTTCATGGGCTGTAGAAGAAAGGGCATGGGAAGGAGAAAGAAGAAGATGGGGAATCTGGAAATAGTTTCGAGCTCTGGAGTTTCATATGAGTATATTCAACTCTCGAGTTCATCCTAAAGAGCCAAATCGCGCAGATGCACAATGAGCACATTCTTCAGATATGGGGCTGAACTTTCTTGGGACAGGTACCGGAGATGGATAAGCTCCTAGTTCTGATAAAGTTCTAATTCTTTGATAAAATCAGTCTATGGAGAGTTTGCATTGATTCGAATGATTCGAGCTCATTCGGAAACTCAAATGCTGAAAATCTGAAAATCATGAACTGTTTTCTTGCTTCTCCTTCTCTCCGACCCTTGAAATCATACGTCTCCTCATTTCGTCAAATTACCACCTTACGTAATCCAGAAGAATCCGATTACGCAATCCGAATGTCGCAATTGAAATTGAACAGTTCCCATTGCGTATCCCTCTTTCTCTAACCTTTCCTCTTACTTTTTTCTAGACTTTTTGTCTCGAGAATTCACCAACGCAATCAAGGGCTTCAGATTGACAACAATAGTGGTTGGTTACTTGGCAAATACGAAAAATAGGTTTGTTTGAGCTCGGGAGCAAAAAAGGAGAAAACCGGGGGTGTCAAAAGTAACACTTGAAAGCGCGGCAGAAAGTGAAATAAGTAATAAGAGAATGAATTGATCAACGATTTCCAAATATACTGTTCGATTCTTCCTCTACTTTTCCAACCCAATACACTCCGTCCATGACGTGCCTGTAAATAGGGAGGGAGAAGAGTAAGCATGTTTTCCATAAATAAGAGTAGAAGGGGTCAGATGATGTGATCATGGAAGATGTAGATGAAGATCATCTGAAGATGTTAGTGTGGTTCACGTCATCAAGAAGAAGTTGAATTCAGTGTCTGGAACATCATCTGTATTTTCAGATTCTTATTTATTTTTAGATTCATCTCGCTGTATGATTGATGACTGGTTTCTAAGTTTCTTTCGATATCAACTGTTCAAGATCAGGGGAATGGGATCCTCTCCAACGGATATAAGATTCATCTAGAATTGAAGAAAACTGGAGTACATAAATGTTGCTTTGAAATTCGAAAACCATGTTTTTCTTGTTTACCCTCTGTTCACATTTTCAACACAATAGGCTCAGTTCAAGGGACGGCCAAACAGCAGTACAGTAATTGAAGGACGTTTTCCGAAAAGTTAGTGAAGCGCACGCTCAATTCTTTTCCCCTCTTTTTTACTAAAATTCGAATCATCATTGAAATTCGAAAGACGCAGCAGAGGAGACGACACAACTGGCAGCTTGACCTTCGGCTTTTGTCCATCTTCGCAACCTTATTTGCCGCCCATGAAAGCGAGGAGTGGAATTTTTGAAATTTGAAAATCAGGGGGGCTGTGTTGAATTGATGAGTTCGGCCTTCAACTGCTTTTCACTAGTTGTGGTGGAATCTGAACCTTTGGTTGCAACACAAAAAAGAATTGCCCTGAACCAGGATCGAACTGGTGACCTTTAGATCTTCAGTCTAACGCTCTCCCAACTGAGCTATCAAGGCACCCATTCTGCCTCGTCTCTGATTGAATACAGATTGCGGACGTTTTTCTCTGATCGATGTGATGACTGATGCCTGAAATCCGTTTTTCGTCGGGAATAAAATCAAACGGTAGGAAAGAGAGAGGAAGGCGTGCGCTTCTCTCATTTTTCAAGCCCGGTTTTTCGATTTTCCGTCGTTGTCAACTCTTCGGGTAATGTGTCGTCCAGAGAAAGTGTGGTTGAAAACGAGAGAATCAGAGAAAAAGGGCAACCTGTATTTGTCTCATGTGATGTTTTTTTTCATTCTGTTTTCTGTATTTTTTCGAATTTTATTCGAATTCAATTGATGATGACGCCACCATCCGACGACGACAACTTGCGGCAGCAGCTTCAATTCAAAAAGAAAATCACTTCAGAATTCATTAGGGGTCTTTTGAATTAAAAAATTCAGATAATGACCACTACTGCAAAGTTCATCTCGAGAATTTTTTACAGCATCTGAATGTGTCGGACAGTCAGAAGAGGAGACGCAGAAGAAGACGTTAGAAGGGCGAGAAAAAAAGAAGAAGAAGTTGAATTGAAATTGAATGGGATTACAACGAGAAGAGACATGAAAAGGAAAAAAGACCACGACTTCTGGTCAAAAAATTGATGGTTGACACCAAGAATCAAGCTACAAAAAAAAAGGAAAAGTGTGTGGGGAGACCGGGGACAGTTTCAGGTCGAAAATTGAAGAACAGCGGGAAACTGGAAATAGAAAAAAAACATATCGTCTCAGGTTACGGTAGAATTTAAAGATCTCCAGAACAAACTGAATTTATTCAGAATTCCATGGAAACCCCAATGTAGGAATTCAGAATATATTGTTAAAAATGGATACCAATTAGAAACAGTTACCATAATATTGTTCCCAAGAGTCTGAATTCAGGATCAAATAAGTTATTTATCTCTCAAGTCAATGAGTACTGTAATCAATGTGTATTTGCTGATATATTGCTCTCCTGGAAAATTAGGGAATGGTCTTGAAGTCTTCGGAGCAGGGCTGGGCGGCAACGAACTTCGGCAACTCTTTCAAGTGCGAATAACTTTTTTCAGGGGGATCGGGTCAAAATACGATCAACGGAGAAAATGCTCCTTATCAAAGAAGCTATTGATTAGTCAAGAATCTTTCAAGTTTCATCAAAAATTAACAGAGTTACGTCCCGTGTTGCCAAAAATTTGCCGATTTCAGCAATTTCTGCAACTTTTCGGCGACTCAAAGCGTTTCTTTGTTAATTTTTGATGAAATTTGACGATTTTTAAAGCAATCAATAGCTTCTTTAATAAGAAACATTTTCTCTGTTGATCGTATTTTGATCCGATCCCCCTGAAAAAAGTTATTCGCACTTGAAAGAGTTGCCCAAATTCGTTGCCGCCCAGCCCTGCTTCGGAGTTTCCAAAAGAACAAGAGTCTTTCAGAATCCTTCAAAATAATTTCAGAATTTTCCTCTCTTTGATCATATTTTTTTCAGTTTTCAGTGTTTCAAGCAGTTTCAGATGCATGTATTTTTGTTAATCCCTTCATCAAAAGCCATTTTTTGAATCAGATTTCAACTTGGACAACACTGAAATCCGAGACTTCGCAGATTTATTTGAGATTTTCTGAAATATTTTTTTGCTACATTTCGTGCTAATAAAGAGTTTTCCATTAACATTTTTTCCATACGAACACTTTCAGAAGTCGAAATGTTTTAACTCAAAAAAGTCAACCAATGCTCCCCGTGTGATACGAAACATCTTATTTTTTGAGTTTCATATGGTTTACTGTCACTTTTTAATCTCCCAGATTATCTGATAACCAACACAATAAGTCCATCGATTCGAAAAGTCTTCACATTTTTGAGAAAGTACAAAAACTGTCACCCAAACACTTTTTGACAGTTATTACTTTTCAATTTCCTGTATTATTTTCCCCGGATCGTAAACTTTAACAGCTCTTTCTTAAAAGGGTTATAACTACTTATCAGCGTCTACGTACTCCATAAACCTCACCTTTTTCTGCGTAACTTCCCTGTGAGGAGACTTTGCGAGTTGGGATTTCAGAGTACTGTATTTTTGAAAGGATAACAGTTTTTTGCAAGGGACCGACATTTTCTGAAAAAAATGCACACATTTGACTCGACTGCTCAAACCATGAATTCCAATTTCAAAAATATAATTTCAATGTAGAATACATAAAATTTAAAAAAAAAACGCTACGATTGAATACTTATTGTTGGGGCCAGCGTCTATGTGAAACCGGAATTGGATCGCCAGGAAACTTGGAAACCTCTAATTTCCATTTTCAGACATCTGAAAACAAGGGAGGAAACAGAACGTCTTGGCGTCTCTCCCTCCAATGATTGATATCATAAAATACTAAACCCTCACAAACATTTTATGGCTCTTCTCCTTATCATTTCAGAAAGAGAGAGTCTCTCTTGTGTGGTCACTCGATCGTCTGAATATTTGTGATATCAAAAATGTTGATTTTGATACTGTTCAATTTTTAGCTTCGACACCTTTCCATTTTGATAATAGTTATTGAAATTTATTTCAGAATGCGTATCCAAAAAGTGGACGATGTATTTGAACTGGATTCATATCAACTCATCGTCCTCGCTTTCAATGAATTCCTGATCTTCACAATGCTCTCTAATGTCGTTTTCAATATGTTCGGAGCAGCAGCTCCTCGTGTTCCAGGCTGCGATGATATTATTTACAATGCGACGAGTCCATTTCAACAATGTGAACAATACGATCTACATCTGGATTGTCAGAATCCAACGATGGAATATGAATTCAAATCTGTTGCAGTGGAGTTTAAAGAACTTTGTAATCGACATGAGCAGGAATCGTATATGGATATAATCACTCAGTTATTTGGAGTCAATAATCGAGTCAGATTTTCAACAACTTCCCAGATGATTGGTATCATGATTGGATCAGCTGTGGCTGGACAATTGTCGGACTTATATGGAAGAAAGAAGGTAGATATCAATTTTGATGCTTCTGATTCTTTACCTTCCATGAAATGTCTTTCTTCAGATCACTCTTCTCTTCCTCTGCCAAATGCTCTTTTTCTCCACATTCTCCAGTTTCTCCACTACTATCGAAATCTTCATCATCTTCAGATTCTTCATTGGAATTTGTTGTGGAGGCTTGACAACGTTGGTTATCTTCTGAAGTCTGACACTAAAAACTTATTTCCAGAGTCGGTTGTATCTTTGTCGTGGAAAATCTTCCATCGGCTCATAGATTATGGATGAGTACTGTAGTTACTTGGGCTCCAAACTATATGCTTTTTGCCCTGTTTGCTTATATTACTGGAGAGTGGAGATATCTTGCAAGGATGTCGAATGTGATGACTATTTTTGCTATTTTCTTGTGCGCATTGTAAGTTTTTTTTGATAACCAATTCAAAGATTCGGAAAAGCAAGTTTTCAGTATACTCCCGGAGAGTCCGAAGTACTTGATTCAGGCGAGAAAACGAAAGGAAGCTGTGAAAAGTTTGAAGTATATAAACAGATTCAAAAGAATTAGAAATCAGGTAATTAAGTTCCAAGTAGGGAGAGCAATGAGAGAAATAATTTCAGCTAACCGATGATGAAATCGAATCTGTTGTCAATAAAGCCATCGAAGCAGATGAAAAATCTAGAGCCAAAGCGAAGAAATACAGTTTCATTCATCTCTACATTCATCCCAAAATCACTATTCAAACTCTTGTCGCCTCGATTTCGATGTGAGTTTTTTCTTTCTCTCCAAAGTTTTCACTCTCATCTTCAGGTTCTCTGTGAGCTACGTAACTTACGGTCTCCTTTTTAATTATGATGTTCTTACTGGTTCCATTTATATGAATGCAGCTGTTTCTGGCCTACTTCGTTATGTTGTCGGAGCACTTGTTGCAATTCTCGATCATTTTGGAGGTCGACATGTTGGAAGAAAGAGAATGCACTTTATTACAGTATCTTTTATCATGTGCTGCATGTTTGGAATATTTTATATTTATTTCATGGGTAAGAGTTTCAGTTTCAGTTAGTATTTCACTTCTCCCTAAATAATCCTTTTCAGATATGGTCCTTGAATACAGAACATGGATTCGAGCTCTCACTCTTCTTGCATTCGGTACAACTGGTTGTCTTTTCCTTCAACTTCTTTTGATTACTGCGGAAATGTTTCCAACTGGAATCCGAAATATCGCATCTGCGCATATCAACGTTTGTGGACGACTTGGAAATGTTTTCGGACCGATGGTTTTTAGCTATGTAAGTTTAGAGAGTTGAGATACCGTAAAACCTCTAATAGAGGGGCACTCCGATGAGCTCAAACTGAGCCCATTCGTGAAATAGAATCACATTGCAACTAGTCTTATTAGAATCCTCTTCAAAAATTGACTAGACACGTCACAAAATATGTTTCAAATCTATTTTCTAACGGATGTTATGACACATTTTGAGAATTCAAATATATTTTTTGAGGTTTTGGAAAAATATAGAGGCATGCCCTTCTAATACAGTTTTACGGTAACTTTAAAACATTCCAAATTTTTTCAAATTAAAATCAATTACTAAAAGAATAACAACCATCAAATTTAAAAAACTAATTTTTTCAGAAACTAGGTTTTCCTGGATCCGGTTATCTCATCCTAGGAATCATCTGCCTCCTTGACGTTATCGTATTCCACATCTTCATCCCAGAAACTAAAAATCAACCTCTTCCACAAGGAATGCCAACGAAAAAGAAGCAGAAACAGGATCCAGAAGCCCAGAAAACATTGATGACGATATCAGAGGAGTGATGAGATCAATTTTAAATGTATATATGTGTTAAATAAAGTATTTTCACAATTTTCTATGGTTTCTTGGAAGTTGTGATTAACAGTCTGATTTTTTGACCTCATTTCCCTTTTCATTGTGTCAGAGACCAAGAAATCATAGACATTCAACATTGCACAACATTTTGTCTGCGTCTCTAACCCCTCTATTTAAATACACATGGAAATATAAACACTCATTCCACTATTAGTCAAGTTTCATGACAAGAATAGCTTGAATTATAATGAATATTCAAAGTGATGTGAGTTGCAATTAACCTTTCTTCACTATTTCATTTTTTCCAGGCTTTTTGCTTCGATTCTGTATTCCAAAATAAGATTTTAGCTGAGAAAATATTGAAGGAATTGCGAATTGAAAACGAAATATTCAGTCATTTAGATCTCCGAGTATGTTCAATATCATTTTCCAATTGTTGAGTTATCCATTTTTCAGTTTGTTTCGAAGGCATTTAACTCGGAATTTCTGAAGCTAATTAGGAAGCATTGTCAATATTTGAAATTGGATTTGTCATTTGATTGGGACGAATATGAAACAGTGACAAGAATCAATAACCAGATTATTCCAAGTGTTGAAGTGGCTAATTGTTTTAGGTTTGTCTATATGACTATAATATTGGAACCTTAAAATTTTCCAGATTTCTTCGAAACATAGCAAATATTGATATAAAATCTGTTGATTTCTCAGGTGATAGTGATTTTTCAAACACATTTCAATTGCACGAACTATTCATGAAAACATTGGTTCTAACTAATGGTTTGAAGTTATCTGTTAGAACATTAAAAATAATAGCTTTTGAAGAGAAAACTGTGAAAGCTCTAACAGCTGATCAAGTGGAAATATGCTCGGCAAATGGAAAAGATAAAATCTGTCTTTCATGCAGACACTTAGTTCCAACATGTGGCGAATACGGTCCAATGACTATGGATGTACTTTTGAATGCATTTGAGCAACCACATCATTTCAAAGTTTTGAAGATCACTGACTTGTGAGTTTCTGCTTTACGGATTAATCAAGTCAATCGTATACATTTTTAGCCTACTCCAAAGAATTGCAATTGATTGTACAGCTGAGACTGAAACCAAAGAGGAATGTCTATCACTGATGAACACATTTGTAACCCCCAATATCACCTGTGATCATCTATTTCTTCCGATCTTCGTAATGGATTGGAATATGGGAAACTGTGAATATGCTCAACCAAGAGAAGTCATCACTGAGATTTTGAGAAAATGGAAGCCCGAAACAATCAGTTTGAGATTCATCAAAAATCGATACAAGAATGTATCCAGACCTTGGCGACGTCCAAATAAACGATTCTTCACTCAATTCCACTTCGCCAAAAATCCAACTACAGTGGAGGTTACCGACTTGGAGAATCTATCGATTCGTCATGTAATTGTGGATGCGAAGTGGTCAGAAATGGAATACGCGGATTCGGATTATTGGCGAGAACCATATCTTCACTTGTTTTCAAATCTACTTCGAGTTTTCCCAACAAGCGAAGACATCTTTGTGGTTCGAGAGCTGAAAAAAGATGTGACTCTCATGCTGGAAGAGATGCTGAGCAATCTCGTACAACATTCATGGGACGATTGCCCAGAGAATAACAACTCAAAACTATTTGTTCGTTTGAAATATTCTGAATATAGAATTCATTCCAAACGAGAGGAAGATATCCCAATTGTAAGTTTTCGAATTTTGAATTCCTCAAAGATAATTGATGGTTTTCAGGTATCCGGAAGTACTATTCATGGATTCCAATTGTTACCAGCATCGCTAGAAATTGGAAGGAAGTTCGAAGATTGGAGAAACCTTTTGAACGATTACGATTCAACGGATGTGCGACAGCCATTCACATTAAAAGATTCATCGTCGGGTCGAGAATTACATTTTGAATTGGTATACACCGAATCTGTATACGGAACTGCCAGAACAAATTTGTGCACTCCGTTTCAAACTATGATTTTCAAATTGCTGTTTTATTATCAGAAATTTAGTGCTTCTTGATTTAGCACCAGACGGGCTACGCCCCTCTGGGGCCCTTCGGGCATGTCTAAAATTTTTTTTTAATTTTGAAAAACAAAATAGATGGGCATCATTAAGCAGGAATTACTGATAGCCTGCAAAAGTTTGAGAAAATTTGGTCCAGTGCGGACTGAGCTAGAGTGGGATCCGGACACAGCACAGACACACAGACACACAGAATTTTGCGTTTGTTAATAGTAAAGATTGGGTTTGAAACATTCAGAAAATAAACTTTCATTCAATGAGAAAAATTAAGAATTACAGCAGACGAAAAATATTCAAACAGAACTCAGAATCATAAACTCGATATTACATTCTTAACAATTTGTACCACTTCTGCTACATTTTCAGAATCCTGAAGCATTGAATAATGATCGCCATTTATTTTATGAGTTTTGATATTTCTCGAATATTTAGACCATCCCAAATCACTTCCATTGACAGATAAAATATGAATCTGATGATCCAAACTAGTTTCCGGTTGATAATTCTTCAAGACTTGTAGAGTATTCCAAGATTCTTTTGCCATTTTTTGAGCAGTATCAAAATCGACTTGAAAGTTTTTCAAGTTTTCCACCATTTCCTGAAAACAGAGTTATGAGACTTTGGGGGTTCAAAATACTTACTTTCTCATGTTTAACGTAATTCAACTTTTCAATCAAGTTCCAGAAAGTTCCTGAATCTAGAAGAATAACTGTTACATTTTCAGGATTATTGAAATTCTGTGAAGTAGCAAATGCAAAAGTTCCCGCCGATGAAGCACCAATGAATATGAATGAGGATGGTGGCTTTTCAACTGAAAAATGAAAACATTAGCGCTTAGAATAAAAATGGTCTCACCTTTTGCTAGAATTTGGTTCTTGTAGCGAATTGCAACCTCATCTACACTTTCTCCAAACTCTTCGTCAAGCAGAATAATATCGACAGATTCAGTGATTGAATTTTTCAACAAAGTGATCATTTTTAGATACGCAGTACATCCACCATAAAGTGCTGGGAAAAACACGATTGTTTTCGATTTTTCTTCAATTGGCTGATCTTCTAATAATCCTTTCTTCTGCTTAATAAGCATCAGCATGTTTCCGAACTTCAAATTTTCTAAAATCTCAGGAACAGTGAGATTGATATCTAATTTGGTCTGAATCATATGACGTAGACGAATAAGAAGAAGAGAATGGCCACCAATGAGGAAGAAATGATCAGAGGAAGATGGTTTTGAACAATTGAGAAGCGATATCCAGATGGCAGAGAGCTCAGATTCTAGGGGGCTCGGTTTCAATGGATTCGTAAAACATCCTGGATCTGGAAATATTTTGGAAATTTGGACAAAAAAACAGTATGAAATCTCACTTTTCACTATATCCATCAACTTCCCTTTGTCGATTTTTGAGTTTCCTGTCAATGGGAATTCCTCAATAAGGTTGAAAGTTGAAGGTATTTTCTGAGGTTCCAAAAATCGTTCACATTGTTTTCGTACATTTTCCGGGTTTTCCTTTCCAGTGTAAAAGACGTGAATTTGTTGAGTTTCTGGTTCGAACAAAGCTTTGCAAATTATAACATCGGTATTCGATTCAACGACTGCCTCGATTTCAGATAATTCAACTCGAAATCCGCGAATTTTTATCTGAAAATTCAATGTGGTTTGAAGATATTTCCCATCAAATCATACCTGAGAGTCAGTTCTTCCTATAAATTCAACTTCAGAATTATTGAATACTCTGCAAATATCACCACTGGAATACCAATACTCATTGTTCGCCAGCTTGAAGTATTCAGCTGGAACTTGATTTAAATATCCTCTCATTATTCCTCTTCCTGATATCAATAGTTCTCCTTGACCATTTTCTCTTTTCTGAATCTTCATTTTTGAATTCACAGAAGGATATCCAATCTGGCATCCAACGTCCCCCTTCTTCATTTGTTTGGCAATCGCAAACGCTGTTGTTTCAGTCGGACCATAATTTTGAATAACTTGAACACCTAGATCTAGTGCTGCATCTAGAAGACTCTGCGGAAGACGTTCTCCACCAACAATCCAGTATGGAAGTTTTCTGATTTTTGAGGCTTCGAAAGATTGCACCAAACTTGGAAACAGGAGGCAATGAGTAATTCCCGAACTTTCGATTGATTTTTCAAATTCCACAGGGTCAAAACTGGGAGATCCGTATATCAATGTTGCTTGTGAAGCTATGGTCATAGAGACTTCCAACACTGAATTGTCGAAAACGAAATTAGTGAACTGGAATATTCGACTGAAACTCGAAACTCTCATGGAGAGAGTGGAAGATAGACATAGATTTGATAGAGAATCAGCTCCGATTGCCACGGATTTCGGATGTCCTGTAGTACCAGAAGTTGTGATCACATAAGAGAGGCAATATGGAGATGAGATGGAGAAATGACGGCGATGTTCTGGAGGATTGGTTGAATCTGAAAACAGGAGAATGATAAATGAATATCTGTCATCTACACTTACCTGATGAGTCACTGAAAACGAATACTGCATCCTTCAATATTTGCTTCTGTCTTTCTTGAGGATAACTTTGGTCAACTGGAAGATAAGCAGCTCCAGCAAATTTAACAGATAAACATTTCAGTGTAGTTTCTATTGATTTGGAACCAATCACTGCGATAATATCATCAGATCGAATTGGTCTTCCTTTTTCCATGATAAAATCACGAGACAGTTTCCAGGAGAGTTGGAGAAGTTGTTGATAGGCTTGATGGTAAAACAGATTTCGATCAGAAGACGTCGAGAATACAGATGTCAAATTAGTATTAAATAACTTTTTATAGAGGTTAGGAATTGAGTAGTTTGGAGTGTCCTTCTTGAGACCATAGAGTATTTCTCCGAATTCATCATCCTGATTCTCAGAAATACTCAATTGATCTTTCACTCGTTTCAATATTTCCTCCATTTTCTTCCGATCAAACACGTTCGATCTCATTGTAACTCGATAAGTCTCGTTTGCCAAAAGATCCACATCAATTTCAATTGGAAAATGCAGTTTCAAAGGAACTAAATCCAAAAGTACTTCATCGTCTGATTCATCGTATTCTAAATCGTATCGACAGTTTATATAGACCTCGGCAACGGGTGCATATTTTCCAGACACTCTTCGCACTTCTCTAACAACATCGGAATACGGTAGGTTGGAATTCAAAACTGTTGGAAGATCCGAGAGATGGGCGGTGTTGATAAGTAAATTGTTTAGGAAGTATCCACAAATATTGGAAGTTTTTTCGTTTCGATTGAGCACAGGGAAAGCTATATTGAAACATGCAGAGCTTGTGAAGAGCGAAGATGACACGGTTTTGAGGAAAATAGAAAATGGCGAGTTTTCAGATTTCCCTTGAGCCAACCTTTCCGTTATGGCTTTTTTCGGAATATCAATGAAACATTTTTCCGGTTTCCGTGTTTCCAGAAAATTTCGTTTCACTTCGTTTATGCCCGATACCAATGTGCGAATATACTCATCATTGAGTATCGTCTGCTCTTCGTGCTCCTGTCGACAGTAATCCATGTAGGTGTAGTTCAATCTCGTCGCACATCTCCTTGAGTTATCAAAAAACGATTTCATAGTAGAATTAGTTAGCTGAGTGGACCTTGCATCGCTAATCAAATGATGCAGATGCAAAAATGCTACATTCTTTTGAGGAGAGCTCACAAATGTTGCTCTCAATAGTGGAAATCCACTCAAGACATTGATCTGATCCTCACAAAGTTCTCGGATTCTCGAATGAAGATTTTCTTCGCTTTCAACAAGCTCCACATTACATCTGATAAATGCTTCTGTCATCGAAACCACTTCTTGATAAGGCTCTCCAGTTTCCGAATCGATTCTGAAAACTGTTCTGAAAATGTTCTGCTCTTGAATTGTCATCAAAAGTGATTGATGAATTTCAAAAGGTGATATTGAAGATGGAAATGGTTGAATGAAAGGAAGTTGATATTCCAAAGAGTTTTCGGTTAGTTGAGAAAGATAGAACATTTGATGTTGTTGGCGAGAAAGTGGATATTTGTATTTCATCAGATCAGATTCTTCATTGCTATGTTCGGCTTGAGTATTCTCGTTTTCAGTTTTTAAAACATCCATCATTTCTTCGATCTTCCCGGATCTCAAGGTAGAAATTGCCTCTTCCAGTCTCTTCGGAGTTCTATTCTCGAAAATGAGTTTCAACGGAATCTCAAATTCAAGAACATCACTCAAGTGATCTATCAACTTCATCGCAATCAGTGAATGTCCTCCAGCATGGAAGAAATCGGTATTCTCGGATACTTTTGAATTCAGGAATTTCTGGAAAACTTCAACAAAGTTTACTGTGATCCGTTCGTCTGATGGCGGACAATCCAATTGATTCAGAATTTCAATTTTCAAAGTGTTCACTTTTTCCATCGAAATTAAGGATTCATCGAATTCCAATTCAGCCATATTTTCCGATTCCGAGTAAGTGAGAAGCATTGGAAATTGACAGAAATCATCCACATAATTTCCTCCAAGGCTTTTGTGAAAGTTCAAACCGAAATCAGCAAAGATTCCAGAAGACCCACTTGGAAGAATATCAGTTAAAGGGATGTTTGAATTATCGTTCAACTTGTAACACTTTTCTGCGAAATGTTCCAAACTTTGTTCCTGATCACAAACTAAAGGTAAGGTGTTGGTAAACATGGATACTGTATCCCAATTGTCCGCAGTTCGGTTTGCAAGAGTAGTCGCGATAGGGAAAATTGATCGAAGTTTGAAGGTTCGAGCTATAGCTTGAGCGTAAGCATATGCAACTTTGAATGTTGCAGGTACATCTTCAGTTTTTATTGCTATTGGAAAACTGTGTTTTGAGCTTCGAGATCCGATTTGAAACGTTGGATAAATGGATTTCCAATGTTCCAAACCAGAGAATAAACCTCGAGGAATGTTAGATACGGCGAGACTCGAGAAGTTATTTTCAAACGAAATACTTTCCATTCTTCCACGGAAAACTCGTTTTATTTGATCTTCTAGAATGTTCAAACTTCTTCCATCACAGATTATATGATGTATCGAAATGAACAATTTGGATCCACCTTGATCTAACCAGATTTTCGTCACAAACGGATCTGGCTTCCCAGAATCGCAGGCTTTAACGGTTACATTCCGGAAACATTCAGTTGCGGAAAGAAGAATAAATCGATATTCTCCTTGAACTCTCTGAAGTCTTGTCCGAAGCATTTGGTTACCCATGAAAACGCGATTTGCTGCCAGATTAACAAGATCGGGAGATGGAATATCAATAGAAAATTGAAGACCAAAAGGATCAGATGAGGTGATTATCCTGGATAAGAAAAGTATCCGTTGCTGGATATGATTCAAGGTGATGAAGTATTCTTGAGGTTTTTCAACTGGGATAGACTTTGAGATTCTTCCAGAAGTTTCAGAGTTCGCAGTTGTGCTGTAGAACCAATCAACAATTTTCCGAATTGTCTTGCACTTGAAAAACATTTTTACTGGAATCTCAATCCCTTCAGTTCTCAACTTCTGCATTGTCAACATCACAGATATGGAGTCCACTCCAGAAAGAAAAAAGTCAGTTTTGTCAGAACTGATTTTGGATTTTGAGTAGTATTGGAGCCATTTTAGCAGGGAAGAAGACAACTTTTCACAATTTGGAGTGTTCCTTTTTTCCTCATTTTTGATTACAACATCTTCACTTTTCGACATTTCTTGAAGTTTCTTCTTGTCGATTTTTCCGGTTCTGAAAATTCTCACTTTTCCAGTTTCATTTGGAAAAAAAACTCACCTTGTAAGCGGAAAACTTTCCAGGCGAATCAACCGTTCTGGTATTTTATAAGAAACTAGCTCCTTCTCTAAATGGTTTTGAAGTTTTAAAGTTCCTCCATCCGTGTCCACTGATGATTTCAACTTGAAGTAGAGTATCAAATATTTTGATTCAACAGCGATGCAAGTGCAAGACTCAAGAACATGCGTTGATAAAGCTATGCACTCGATCTATAAATATTAAGATTTCAGTTTTATTCAAAAAGTGGAGCTCACCTCAAATAGATCAATTCTATGGCCACGTATCTTCACTTGCGAATCCTTCCTCCCAATAAAAAGTGTTTCTCCATTTTCCAATTTCCTCACTTCATCTCCAGTTGGGAATTCTTCAACCGGTTTCTTAGTGACTCCAAAATATCCTCTCATCAAGCCAACTCCCCTTAAAACCAGCTGTCCCCTGATGCAAATTTCATTTGGAATCGTGAAACTTCTGATTTCCATTTGAATATTATCAAAGCACTCTCCAATCTTTCTCATTTCATCAGAATCGTTTAGTCTTGATGGCAGAATCCTTCTTCTTGCTGAATACACCGTCTGTTCCGTTAAACCGAATTCCTGCCAAACTTTCAATTTTCCGTTACTCTTGAATATCTGTTTCAAAACTTGCGGTGCCAATGGTTCTCCTCCATATTGCAATGTTTCCATATTATTCAAGCACTTCATATCGGGGACTCTTGATAAAAAGGCAGGCATCAAGTAAACATTTGTGCATTCTTCGAGTTCCGAAGACGTGGCAATGGCATCCTGAGCCAGAAGGAGACATGCTCCGTTAGTAAATGCTTTTACAACATCAGCAAAGAAAATGTCAAATGATGGATCAACAACTTGTCCAATAACATCTTTAGATGATATTTGAAACGATGTTGTATATTGGCGAGCAAGATTTGAATGTCCTTCAAATGAAGTTCCCACGAGTTTCGGTGTTCCAGTACTTCCAGATGTTGATGTTACATAGGCAAGATCATATAAACTTGTTCTATTGAATACTCGTCCCCGGGAGTTGAATTCAAAATCGTCAAAGTTTTTCAAATCAAGAACTTCTTCCATTCCAAGTCCCTGACACGTTTTCTGAATTTGCTCTTCCGTAACACTTCTATGTAATGGTACAGGATAGAAACCAGCGTTCCAGCATCCTAACACCGCTTGAATCAGATTTGGACTTCTTGGAATATTCAGAATAATTGGGCATTCTGAGAGTAGTTGGCAATAAAGTTGGATGTGGGTTTTGAGAAGGTGAGAGGAAAGAGGACCAGAATGGATTCTTGAACTTTTCTGAAGATGTTGAATCCGTGCTCCTTCTGGATTAGAACAGATGATTTGAGACACTGAAAAAGGTGGGTAATCACTTTTTCGACATGGGTTTACGGATTCTCTCCGTTTTTCACTTCCAATCAATGAATTGACGGTTTTGAGCATTTCTTCTAATGCGGACACAACCGTCTCTTCTTTAAAAAGCTCTTTTGCAAATTCCACTTCCACATTCAATTGATCATTTCCAAACTGTCTCAAATACCAAGTCATCGGATATTTCGCAACTTTTTTCTCCGTGGATTCTGTATCTTGAATTATGTTTACATGGACAGTTTCATCTTCAAAACGAACTCTTCTTTTGCTTTTTTCATTGGTTACTGGATCTACTTCCACTACATCGTTGACCACAAAAACTTGAAAAAGATTCCCATCGTTTCCAGATAGACGTACCAGAGATTCAAATGGAATATCACCATGGCTTCTGGATTCTCTTAACGTCTTCTGACAAGTTTTCAAGCAAGAATCAATAGTTTCATTGGAAGGATTATTGATGATGTACAGTAAGACGTTTGTGAAACATCCAACAGTTTCGAAAAACGGGAAAGTTCTTTGATCAACCGCGAATCCCAATGCGACAGGATTGGATAGACCAAAGACACGACGAAGAGAAATTTCAAGAAGACCAAGGAATAGTTCAAACCGAGTAAATGCGTTTTCCAGACACACAGTGTCAAACTTCCTCTGTATCGAATTAGGGAAAGGAACATGTAGATATGAAGCAGTTAGAATATCAGAATATTCCGGAAAATCGTAAGGAAGTTTTTCAATTTCCAAGTTCAAATACTGCTTCCAGTACTCTACGGTTTCTTTAGAAACATCTGGAGTGGCTAATCTACAGTAATCATAATACTGCAAAGCACTGGTTGGTTGTTGGAAGTTTCGAGAATTCATCATCTCTTTGAATTGTTTATAAAAGATCGATAACGATCGACCATCAATTGAAATATGATTGAAAATTATTTTCAGAATCCCATTTGATTTCAAAATACAGCGTACGGATGGAATGAAATCCGAAGCGGTATTCTCAATATCTTTCACTGTGACAGCCACAAAACACTCTGTTCCAGATAGAAGATATTGAAAATCTTCACAGCATTGAGTTCTGAGAATCGAGTGAAAAATAATCAGTTGATTCAGAATCTGGGTAATCTTTTTGTGAGATGACATTGTAATTTGAAGACAAACTGGCTCATCGAATTGCGATGCGATATTTGAATCTTTCAATTGCTCTATTTCCAATTCTCGAACGAATAAGATTCGTTTTTGTTGAGAAGAAAGCGGAATCTTGAACTGATTTAGAGTTGGGAGATGAACAACTTCCTTGTGTTCCGGTTGAATATCTTTTCCCTCTCTTTTCTTCTCATCCAAAAATTGAGCCACCTGAGCCAATGTCTTGAAAGAAACCAAAAATGGAGCCTTCAGATGACAATCTTCAAATTCTGCAGACTTTACGATATGGTATTCCAACTCTGCAAGTCTCAATGAATCGATTCCGAGATATGGAAGTGGTGTAGATGAAATATCATTTGATTCGGATTTCAGAAGATTCATTTGGTTTTGAAGAATCGAGATTAGTAATGGCATGGATTCGGTAGGTTTTGTGATCACGTTTGGAGCCTCAAAAATCTCTCGATCTTCTGAAGATTCTTCGGATTCCACCTCATCAGAAGCAAACTTAGTCTTCAATACTTTTTCTGATAGAAAAAGTTCTTGTTCAACTGGCTCCTCGTTTTCAGAAATATCCATAAACCCGAATAAGGATCCGAATAAATTGAATATCTCCACTCTCACATCTCCAGATTTCTCCTCCAATCTCACAGAAATTCGAACCTTTCCAAAATGAACGAATGGAATACATAATTGTCTGATTTGATTGCATTCCTTTCTTATTTTCAACTCCTCCAACATCAAATAAATCGATTCAAAAAGAGCACTTCTCGTTGTTTTCTGCCCTTTTTTCAGATTCACATGCAGATAAATCTCATTTTTCTCTTTCTGAGACAGTTTGATTTCAGTTGGAGAACACGAGAATATCTCTTGAAAAGTGGGATTCAATTCGATTTCATAATTTCGAATTTCAATATGAGAAACATACGGATCAGATTCTCTCGGAAGAATGAGACGGGCGTTTAGAGCAAGAACTTCTGCTGGAATTTCACAATTTTTGATCAAGGAACTCCCTGAAAATCCATATCATTTTAGGATAGATAGAAACGAATACCTTGACCAAAGATTCCAAACATCATTTCATCTGTTTCTGTCATTTTCTTTTGTTTCACAACTCTACAATTCTCCAAAACCGCCAAACATCTCATTCCATCAATTTGAAATATCACGTCATCAGGACTGAAAATTCAGGGAAAAAATTGAAAGATTTTGATGAAAAACTAACCGTTTGTGTCCATTATCAATTCTCAAATTCCTGATGAATATATTCAAAGAATCCGGAAATCGTATTCGTTCATAAAGTCTGCATAGCTCTGGGAGGATTTCGCAGAATATTGTCTCATTCTGAGAATTCATGTCAGGAATAATATCAAGGAGCAAAACATTGCGTTCAGTTGTAAACATTTCCAATTCCTCTTCTTGATTGGCTCTTATTACAACATACAGTTCTCCATGAGAGATACAATGATCCCTCCGGAAATAAGGCCATTTAGTGAAGGAGGGGTGTTGTTGTTCAATGTAATTGTTTTTGGGGGGGGGGGGGGGGGGGGGATATAATTTTTGTACTTCATCCATGTTTCTATGAGCCCAGTGTTTTTGCAATGGTTAAATAACTCAATCTTTTAAATTTATTGATGCTCACAGTGCGAACACAAAACTCGTAAATGCATTAAACCGGAAAAATAAATTAGGACATTAATCAGTGAGAAAAAAAAATGTATAAAGATAGAAGAATTAAAATGATAAAGATGAATAGATTCACTGGCGGAACCTCTTGAAAAGCGGATGTCTCTCAGTGATCGCTTTCGCCTTCGCATGGTATTGTGCTCCTTGGCCTCCAGACATCGAAGCCATTGTTGCTTCACGGCGAGCGACACGGATCGTTCCGTCAGCAAGCTCTTCCTGAAATTTTAGAATTTTGAAGAGGTTAGAAACGTTATCAAAATCACCTTGATATCTTCTTCCTCGGCATCTGCATCAGAAGTAGCAAGAACCTGAGCGAGAAGCTGAAGTTGAGATTCTCTAGTTGCCAGCTTCAAATCTTCTTGTTCCATTCCAGGTAACCTGTTGACCACTTTGTATGCGTATCCTTGATTCACTAAGAATCGCTGACGCTTTCTGGAATATCCCATTTCTACAGTATCCTGTGATACAAGAGAGTAGAAGAATGCGTTGAACTGATCCGTCGAATGCTTCTTGGCACGTAAAATTCTTCCAAGACGTTGCGCTTCTTGTCTTCGAGATCCACCATGAGCCGAAATCTGGATGAGCACGTTGGCTTCTGGCAAATCAAACGAAGTATCGGCGACTTTTGATACGAAGATTGTGTTGACACGTGGATTGTATTGGAAATTTTGAAGAATCTTCATACGCTCGTTTTGTGATGTTTCTCCGTACAAGAAAGGCTTCTGCATCTCGATAGCGTATCGTTTCAAAGCGAAAACATTATCAGAGAAGACAATGATTTTGTCGTTACGACGCTCGTGAAACTTGATTAGAAATTGGCAGATGCGGAATTTGTTAGGATTCATCACAGCGAGTAGCAGCTTTCGAGCGATTTGAGATCTGAAAATTTCGGGATATCGTCTAAATATATTACGGTAGATTACCTGAGATAATAGGAATAAAAAGCTGATGTCATCGGGCACCATACTTCTGCACACTGAACTTTTGCAATATGTCCGGCCTTCTGCAACTCCATCCAATTTGCTTCGTAGATTTTCGGACCAATCAAAAAGTTCAGATCCGTGATTTTATCGTCTTCACGAACAAGCGTAGCCGTCAGTCCTAGTTTACAGTGAGCTTGCACTATCGTTAGCACTCGACGGAACATTTTGGCAGGGATTGTGTGCACCTCGTCTAGCAATAGGAGTCCCCATTCTTGTTTTTCGATAAACTTCATGGCTTCTTCAGCTTGCAGTGTACGACGTCCGGAATAAGCAACCATAGAGTAGGTACTGATGCAAACGACAGGCTGAAAAATTATATGAAATTTTTGTTCCTAGAAACTATATTCACCTTAGCAGCATCTGCTCCAGATGGTGCTGGATCTTTTGCTTCTCGTGTGAATCGAACCAATTGTTTGTCTTGAATCGTACTCCATAATTTGAATTGTGCTCTCCATTGCTCCACTGACACGTTTGAATTGGCAAGAACGAGACATCTTTTGTTGACGGTGGTAACTGCAGTAACTCCAACTAATGTCTTTCCGGCACCACACGGCAATACGATTACTCCACTTCGAGCACGACTATTTCCGAACATTTTCCGGAGAGATTTTTCTTGATAAGGACGGAGAGTAGTCGATGGTTTTAAATCAATCCCAAGATTCGGATTCATTGTGTCGTTTCTGAAATCGTACTCAGCCAAAAGTGGATATTCCAACTCAATGCATCTTCTTTGAACGGTTTCGATCGTTTCTTGTTTGATTTCGAACGTCAGCAATTGCAAATTTCGAATTTCCGCGTCTTCCTCGTCGTCTCCGTCCATTTTTCCATAAAACTCATCGATATCAGCAGGAACCTTTCCATCTGCGTTTTCTGTTCCGTCTTTATCCGTACCGTCCTTTTCATTCCCGTGAGAAAACTTAATTTTCTCCTGTTGAGGCAAACTTGTTTCTTCTGCTGGTTGTACTCGATCATCAAGAATACATGTCTGAATGACTGGATCCTTGAGAAGTTTTTGCATCACATCGGAATGTCGAGACTCCACAAAATATCTATTGTGTTTGAGTACAAGTTTTACTTTTCCATAACTGACTGTGCACATTTGAATGAAAGTAATGACTCCTTTCGGAAGTTGACTCTTGCTTAGTCTTTCAAGATATTCGATGATGTCCTTGGTTTGTAGACCGACTGAAACGGCAGCGTAAAGAGAGTATGCGGTTAATTGGTATTCGTGGATATGTTGAGGACGGCAGATTGGCTGAAAACACATTTTTTTGTACTTTCAGATTTTCTCAATAAAGTTTTAACCTCCGAAATGGCGATGAGGAAATCTCTGGCATGTTTGTACACTGGACTGAATGATTCCAGAAAGATATGTCCATCAGGAGCAACCCATAATGGTCGAGCTGAGAAGTCTGCCTGAAAAAAAGTTTATCGTATTTACACTTGCTCAGACCTGGAGTTTTGAGTCGTTTCAATTTTTTAAAAGTTTCAAATGGTATTTCAATAATTTGAAATGTTCGTTTTTGTAAATAACACAAAAACGTATTTTCCTCAAAACTCGTACTTTCAGTGGCATATCCCTTCGATAATCTTTTGCTCCGAACTCGTCCGTCATAACGGTAGGTGCATTTTCTCCGCTTAAATTGTGCGAAGCTGCCTTTGGAACTAAAAATTGGGTTTATTTTTCACTAAATTCAGTTTTTCCCAAGCCTCACCAGCAGACCCGCCATCTTTATCAGAACTATTTGCGCCGGACGATGAAGGACCGTCATCTGACTTGAATGCATCCCATTTTCCACGTCTTTTCCTGTCTTTAGTTGCCATTCTTTGGAAACTGTTCAGAATAAACGAAAAAATACGAAGGAAAATGTGTGCAGGAGAAAGTACGCAAGCGTCGCAGATGACGACAAACCCAATATAGAACGACACATTTCTTGAACCAAAAAATTGAAATTCAAATCATTCATTGAGAAAAAAAATCGCTGAGAAATTCAGAAAAAACGATTTTCAACGAAAAAATAAAAGATCACTGTGGTTAGTTGCTCTGTACAAATTGAGCAGTGATGACTTGAACATTGGATGGGAGATTTTTGGGAAACTGAATAGTACTGATTTCTTCAAAATGAACTCCTCCGTCACGAATAATCATACGGCGAGTTTCGATTTTCATAGTGTCCGGAGAAACTGAAATTAAATTATAGAAAAATAAGGACGGGGTAATAAATACTTTCGACAGGCTTCAAAACCTGGACATCCGTGTTTTTGATTGGTTGAACTTGAAGCGCTCTTTCGCTTTTTCCCAGATCAGAAATTGATTTAATGTTTGCTGGAGGCGATTCTCTCGTAGATTCTCTGTTTCTTGTCAATCCACGTGGAGACGGAGCATCGACGATAGAATCACAAAGAGATGGGATTTTCTTTCCGTAGGAGTAGGCACCGTAGTATGAATCTCGTGGTTTTTTCTCAATTGATTTCGTTTCTTCAACAATTTTATTGGAGATGTCCGAACCTTAATGCAAAATTTGTAGAATTGTTTCGAAATTTGAACATACTTATTGGTTTCGCGCACAATGATCTAGGATTGTAGATTGATATTGTTCCAGTTTGGCATTCTTTATTCTCGGGGCGGGGAGGTCTAGATTTATTGAATGGATCCATTCCTAAACTCTTTTTCAACTCTAGTGTTGCATCTGGATTTCCACGGCTCGATCTCATTTTTGAAGGATTGAAATATGTAAATTGTCCATTAATAAATTGAGTGAAGCTGAAACCTTACGATTTTTTGAAAAATTCTTTTCATTGGACAGTTGCGTCTTGTACGAGCTCAATGATGATCTATACTCATTTCTTGATTTCTCAATTCTTTTCGCATTATTCGAATATGGCCACGGATTTGGCGCCCGAAGTTTCTCAGAGTTTTCTGCGAATCCTTTAATCATTTTAATCGATTTGATTCTTCACTTTTCGGAGGAATAAACATGATTTTTTGTAAAACCTTTGATCAAAGAAAAACTCAATGAAAATGTGGAACGGAGACGTGTCTGAATGTTCGAAAAACGTACCGACGAGTGGGATTCGTAAGCACTGCGTCGAATTTCGTAAATATTTTACTTAGATTTTTAGAATATTTCGACTTGTTTCCATCTTTAAATCAGCCAAAGATACTGAAAAACAGAAAAAATGAAAAATATTTTCACCTCGTAGTACTGTATTAAAGGAACATACATTGCGGATGTTTGCGGGCTCTCACAACGTTCAATTTTTTTCTCTTCATGTTTTCCTCTTTTGAAAAGTATTTTCTTCACTTGCTCATTTTCCTCTAAATTTTTGTTTTCAGTAATGCAAAGAACTCAAAGGCCAGTAACTTATAAACGAAGCTATCCGAATTTGGACTCTCTGTTCGGACATGTTTTCAACAATTTATTGGGAGAGCCGCTGTCGCCGATGAAGGTGAGCTTTAATCAGATTTAAAAATAAAATTATAATCATTTCCAGATCTCAATCTTCTACCTCATCCGCATTCTATTCCAAACCCATTTCGGTCATCTTCACAAGCCAAGTCCTTTGGAGCCGTTCTCTAGTCAAGAGAAACTAAGGTGAGCTGGTTTGGTTTCAGTTTCAATTCGGTGATTCTCAGACTCTTTCATTTCCTTTATGCATTGATGTCCACACCGAAAGAACTGACATACGACGAAATGCGCGTCATCACCCGAGAAGCGTTTGGACAAGATCGCGAGATCTGTCTGAAGTTTTACGCAGCGTGAGTTGGAAGCCATCGGTCTCCTCTTTATTTATCATCAAAATTTCAGCATGGAACAAATCGCTTGTGAAGAAGCCGACGTGAACCTGGCAATTGAAGACGAGTTCTACACCAACAAGTACGCCAAAGATCCCAGTTTGCCAAGAGACGATCCTAGACACGAAGCTGCTGAGCTCGCCGCTAAAGATGATCTTCACTTCTCTTCCACGCACTCTTATATCTATCGATGGCTCAAAAAAGTGAGATTTTAGCGAAGATTCTTAGTCAACCGTTTTTGAATTTCAGATTCTCGCTCAGTGGAACAAGGCCGATACGAACACTATCTTCCAGCTTTCCTCAGCCATGCGATTCTGGATTCTCAATGGGAACCAAGTTGTGTGAGTTTACTTCATTCAAAGAAATGTCTGATCCTTCGTTTTCAGGCATCCTTCTAGTCTTCCCTACCCGGTCCTCCCCTACTTTTTGAATTGCTCCAGTAGAGCTCGCGAATCAATTGCTTCATTCATCACGATAATTCAGAAGAACCCGTTCGCAACATTTTCAATCAAAGAATTGCTTCAGATGACAGAACAGGTGAAGAAATATCACAAAGACGTGTACGAAGCACATCTTCTCGAAGGAATTATCGCTGTCCAACAAAAAGAGATTTTAAAAGCGACAAGATCATTCAAAAAGTACTTTGATTTATCGATGTTCGAGTATGTTGAAATGTGGAAAATTTGTGTTCATCCTTACGAGTTACAGATTGACTGACGACATCACTCATTTCGCTAGAACTCATCGCCTTGGCGTACCCAACCACACACCAATGATGTATGGACCAATTATACAGGCTAGAGTCTGTCGTTTATTCGGTGATATGTCAGTCAGAAAGTACAAGCGAAATTCAGGATAATTTCTCTCAATTTCAGTCCAATGGCACGGCAGTTGCTTCACGAAAGTCTCCAACAAGCACAGGTCAGATGTGATGAGATTGCTCATCAACTAGCCAATACCGAACTTCACACCTTAGATTTTATCGGTGGTGGTGCAATTTTGGAGGACAAATCTAACAGTACGCTTTGAAAAATACAGCAAATTCTAAAATGTTCAAAGCTTCAGAGGCTCGTAACATTGACAACGACCGACGCATCGTCAGAAAGGCTTTGAGACACATAAATGAGTAAGATTATTTGATGAGAAAATGAAGTTATGATAAATAATGTTTTTTCCAGTCTTCACGGTCATCACCGCACTGGTCCATGCTGTAGAAACGCGGAAGAGGATTTTGAAGTCGTGCACGAATTGGATTCATACGGGAAACTGCTGATGGCCGTCAGAGACATTTCTGAAGGTCGGTACCGATTGAAGTATGGAATGATCGCCGAAACGGGATTCTCCTGTCCATTGGAGTCGGATATAGATGATCGGTCTCGCAAAGTTTCCGCCTATGGATATTCAATCATCACGAGCAACATGTGAGTTTGGCTCGAGATTTTGACTCGGTGAATCTTTTTGTTTTAGGGTGCGCAATGGATTTTTCCAGCAGGCAATTTCTTCTGGATTAGAGCTCATGCGCATCAACATGATCCATGAAGAAGGAGGAAAATACCTCTCTGAACCTATTGTATGTAATTTTATAAATTTCTGAAATTGTCACATTTCAAAAACGTTTTATAACAGGCTGTTGCGATGGCCAATGTTGCATACGGTCATGCTGCCAAAGGAAACTACCAAAAAGCGTTGGATATTATTCACAAGACTAATGTTTTCTCGGAAAAGAATTTATGGCAATGCCATCGTCATGGCGTCATTGCTGAAGCGGTCATCAACTTCGAGATGTCCTTCCTTAATCAGAAGTGGAAACAGTGCAAGGGGTCCATACAGTACTTGAACACCCATTCAGAATTCGAGGCAGGCATTCGGTAAGTTTTCGAATATTTTGAGAAAATCTTCAACCGAAGCCTGTTGCAGTCGCGCTCTTCTCTGTGCAGCGACCGGAAGACATTTCGATAGTTTCGCGATTCTGAAAAACATGACTCTCGCAGACGTGTATGCGAGAATTCGTATCCACATGCAATGTGGATGCTTCCATACAGCACAAGGAATGTTTGAAAAAGCCAAAGAACAATTTAACGAAGCCATGCAGCTCGCAATGGGTACGACGATCAAAAACATTCGTTCTATGATTATTCGACGGATGGCAACTATGGAGGTGAGCAAGAGGATTAGAATACTTTTTAAAAACGAGGACTGAATCTGAAAAATATGAAAATTCACAAATCCACGAATCTCTCTAACTTCCAAATTTGTAGATCCACCGTGGCAATTATGAGCAAGCTGCGGAACTAATCAAGAAATGTAGTGAAGAGATAGAGGTCAACGGATCTTACACCGAGAAGTGTTGTTTCTTCATGACTAAAGCCAAGATTGCACGCGCCATGAGAAAGGACCCACGCCTCTTCCTCAAACACTGTCGTGTCTTATCCCACAAACGTTGGCCCGGAATGGAGAAGATGGTATTCGCCGAACTTGCCGCATTTCATGGTCCAAGTGGTCAGCAACCAGACTCAAATCATTTGTCTAATATCTGTGAGAGATTCGCCAGTCTAGAGGAGGATTTCCCGGGACCATGTGATTGGGTGCTCCTCTGAACAACTCCTTATGTTATTTCGATCATCATCCGAGATTCATTTTTCTGTAGTATTGATAACAAACTATTTGCTTTACTTTGCCTTTCGACGTATCTCAATGTCTAGCACCTTTGGACTGTTAAATTGTCTGTATAGAATGAATAAAATGCCGGTGAAAATTGACTCTGCTAAACAAGAAATTCGAGCATAATAATATTAATTATCATCAAGAGTTTGAATAAAAACAGGCTGGGAATAAAACTTGTCGAGAACGAATATGGAGGGCATCGAGGTGAACAGACAATAAACAGGTACACAGTGAGAGTTCAGAGATTTGAAACAATCAAATAAGATTGTAAAATTGGTCAGCGAATTAGCGGGTACATAAGAATGCCATGAAGATTTTATCATTCACCACGCCAGTTATGATTTTCGCTTCCACGGCGGGATGAACCACGAGGCTTGCTTCCTCTTCTATGTGAGTCAAATCGTGTTGGTTGTTGCTCTGGACGATGGCCTTGATAATCATTGTTGGCCATTGGGTAGTTGTTATCTCTTCGGTGGTTTCCAAAACTTCCTCCAATCGGCCCTCTACTTGGATAAGCATCCATGAGCGAACTGATAATGGGATGTTGCACAGGTGGTTGCTGCTGATACATCGGCCCTCTCGAATTCCGTGGTGGACCTGACTGGGAGTTGTGACGAGGGATACGAACACCTCTATCGTTTGTAACGTGTTCTTCCTTCTTGCGATTCGAGTGATAGTTGTCCCGGTGGTGATCACGACGATTTTCCTGGTTATCTTTATTGTTTTCCGACTTTCTTCCAGGACCACGATTATACTCAGCCGAAATTTGAGAAGCGCCCGGGTTCTTGGTGAATTTCGATTTTCGCTCTTGTTCTCTTTTGAGCGTTTCTTCTTGTTTCAATTTCTCCTCTTTTCGCAATTCGTCAGCCTTAATGATCGCTGGCCACAGAGAATCCATGATGAAATCGATCAAAAGGCCTCCGCCATTCATGAATTGGCTGTAATAGTAGTTTCAATCGACATGGATAAAATATGTTTGACTTACTCAAAAGAGTCTTTGAGTTTTGTTGACGGCGGAATCTTTCTATTGATTCTCATCTGAATACATTCAACTGGTGGGGCGTCTGGAAATGCAATGGATCCTGAAAACATTATTTGTAAACGCGCTGAATTCTAAGAAGTCACTCACGATGCAACGAGAGTTTTAAAAGAATCTTTGAATGAAACTTTCCAGTGGTCGTCTTGAACGTGATTTCCTTAGAAGACTTCGCCGCATAAAACCCGACTGGTTCAAAACGATCCGAGCGCTGGAAAATGTTCACATCACATTTTAATAGGATAAAAACCAACTTTGTTTGCAAATTGAAGATCCAGGACTTCCCTGTGCAGTTTCTCGAACGTGGCGCTCACATTTCGGCCATTGGCGATTTGGTAAAGAACTAAAATTGTCGAGGTTTAGAATATTTTAACAAAAAAAAATTACACTCGGTATGATCAGGATCCTGGTTGATAAGTGCTTGCAATTTGAATTTTTCTCTTTTTAGGAAGGTTTCCTTGCTGTTTCTAAGTAACTGAAATACGTATTTATTCTAAATCATGAAAACTTTAAACGCTTACATCGTCGTTGCCTCGTAATACATCCACTGCCTTCTTTAAGCTGATGTTGAAATCATTCGGTCTTTCAAAAAACATCTTATTGTCCTGCGACACAAGAAAACTGGGTTTGGAAAAATTGAACAGAAAAGGTGAGAAAGTTTTCTGTGTGAACACGAGAAGTTTCGATATTACAGTACTCAACTTTAAAGGCGCATAGGTGCCCAAGTCAACATTTTTCTCAACACGATCGTGTCAGGGCACTGTCGATTTTTCGTTTTTTTTCTTTTTTTTTTGAGAATTTTTGTTTTGAGAATTTTCACCGAATATTTGTTCTTCTTCTTGAATGATTTGCATATTTTTTCAGAGATATTGCTTTATAAGCTTTAGAATAGTTAGATCAATAAGATTTTCACTTAAAAATGGTTTATTCACTCCTTAAATAGAAAGGCTCAATTTTTCGAATGTGCATTGGTCGTTTCTGTAGCCGATGTTTCAGTGTCTTCTGTAAAAGCAAAATTATAATTCCAATTTTTATGTTATTCGGCTTACTCGAACATGCCTCTCCGCTGAAGGATTTCGAAAGAGTCTCCTTCGCACTGAAAATTCAATCTTAAATTTTCAATCCCATTTTCTCTGGTTGCTCACGGTAATTCATCAAACTCGATATCCATAGATTCATTCGGATTATCTTTCGCATCGAGTTTTGCTGAAGCCTGATGAGATTCGCCGAGTTCACCAACAAAAATAGCCTTCTGCTGCATCCTTTCGTTGTTTTGCCAATCCAACGGCTCTTTCAATGTTACTTTATTTTCTGCAGCTGCTTCTGCCAGTAAATCACCCATACGCTTGTAATCCGGACGATCAAAAAAGTCCGTTGAATCAAGAATAGTGAGAATCTCATTGAACTGTTTCGGAACTCCTTCGAAAAACTCAGATCTCGCAGGTTCAGATCTAATTCTCAATTTAGCATCACCAATCAGCTTGTGATTTTTATGACCATCGATACTTGCCCAGGGAAGAGGCCCCTTCAACAGTTCGACTGCCATGTAGAACCAACTTTCCAAGTCGTCTCGAGCACATTGATCCTTATGGGAATGTGCTGAAACTGCACAGTATTGGAAGGTTCCCATCAGAGCTGCAGCGCTTCTAGGTGGTATGATTTTTCCTTCTTTGTCCCTGTATATAGTCCGTTATTATCATTTCCATTTAAAAAAACGTACACAAACTTTCGAGCAAAACCAAAATCAAGTATGTAGACAGTAGCCTCATGCTCTCCGATACCAATGCAGAAATTCGGTGCTTTGACATCACGACACAACCATCCGCAGTTGTGGAGATCTTCGAGGCGTCTCAAGGTTTGTCCCAGAATTTGAAGTGCTGTAGCAAGGGAGAAGCGACGTTCGGGGCGAGTTCTACGCAAGCGTCCGAGATCCGGACCGACGAGTTGCATAATACAGTACCTAAACTGAATTGTAACTTTATATTCCTCCATGTACTCGAAACCTATAAACATCGGTTCTTCCAGCAGCCACAAATTTCGGGAACCCCTTGAGTCCTTTCGTGGCCATAAGAACCAATACGTCAAGTTTTAAAACTGGACGAGAATTTCCTTCTTGTCTCTCGCACTTCATGGCATACTTTTCATTTGTCGCCACCTGAATTTGAAGAATTTTTTTCATTCCTAATCCTAGTTTCCTACTAACATCGGCAACAACATAGACATCTGAAAAAGGCCCGGAGTAGATATTACGCAACACTTTCCACTTATGGTCACTGCTCTGATGTTCGATAATGAATCCAGGCTGAATATTTCATTCTTCTGGAATCTACAAGATCTTTCGGCACTCACTTGTGGCATTCCACGAGAATCATGCAGTTTCTCATCACTGCTCATTTTGGAAAATAATTAATTTTTGTCTTTTTAGTTTTGTCTAATGGCACTTCACGTGTTTGCCTAGCTTTTTATAAATAAATCGGATTGAAATTCACGCGGGCGCTGTTTTCGAAGTTCCTAACGAACATCTAGGTCTCTTTCTGAAGCATCTTCAAGATCGAACATTTTTTTCTCAATTCCTTGATGATCTCGAAAATCGAGCATTATTCTTTTCCACACTGGGACTTCACTTCCTCTTTTCATACCACGAAGCGTTTCTTATAAATATCTGCGTCTTCGTCTCTAATACTCGCCAGTTGAGCGCACTTCTCTCACTCCGGCCGTTAGAAAAATTCTTGCACTTTTTTCTTATTAACCGATGTTTTTCATGCTTTAACCTTTGTTAATCACTAAAAATAAGGCAGAATTTCAGTCTGGCCGGTCGTGGAAATGCGATGCAACCTATCCTTATTCAGCTACTTGTATCACTGTCGATAGTTTCGCTATCGGCAAGTGATGCAACCATTATGTGCACGGATTTAGACCCTGCTCAGTAAGTTTTGTTTTTTGTTTTAGCACACTACAAATAATCTAATAATTTTTAAGATATCTATGCAAAAACTATGCGGTGGATCCGGTTACTCAACAATCAGTAACATGCGCCGCTGATAATTCTGTTCAAGGTTGGTTGTAATAATTCTGGAAGCTCGTAATTGAAATGAAAATCAGTTTCCAGTTATGTGTGAGTCAGCAGATTATATCAATTGTATCGGAAAGCAGCACGGAGTTTTCAACAAAACGGTAAATGTCTCACCCTAGGATTCATCTTTTTACTTGATATTGTTTTTATAGATACCTGATGCTTGCCACTATGGAGCTCATTTGAATTACACAACTGCAGTACTTCTATCAATATTTCTGGGATTTTTTGGAATCGATAGGATTTATCTCGGGTACTATGCACTCGGTAAGAAGAACATCTTTTTAGGGAATCCAAAGAATATGTTTGTTATTCTACAGGTTTCGTGAAAATGTTCTCGATGGGCGGTCTCATTGTATTCTGGCTCGTTGACATCGTCCTTATCACTCTTCAACTGCTCGGGCCCGCCGATGGAACTGACTACGCAATGGCTTACTATGGACCTAAAGTCCAGCGAATAAGATAAGTTTGAATGCAGATTGAGCTCAAAAATAATGTTTATAAATTCTAATAATCTCTTTTTCACGTTCGACAGCCACACCAACTTTTCATTTTACACCTGCGATGGATGTGTCTGATTCAAGAGAGGAACATTGCCAATCATTTTGTAAATACATTCCATTTTTCCTTGCACCTTTCATGTATAAATTTTCGAAGTTTTCAATCCAATCTGATACGTTTCTTGCTAATGTGGTTGAGTCCCACATAATATCTTTTCCTGTTCAGGAATTATTATTAAAATGCAACTTGATTTCCGAGTTCAGAAATCCTATACAATATGGCTACGGACGCACAAATGGCCCAGGTTGCCGAGTTGGAGGTAAGCAAGTTTCTTGTTTTTGTATCAAAAAATTTTAAATATTTTAGGTGGAAATGATGTCGGATATGTATCGCCGGATGACCAATGCATGCCAAGCAAAATGCATTGCTACCGCTTTCAAAGAATCTGAATTGACCAAAGTAAGTTTTTATTAATTTCTGAAATCCACTTCTGGTCATTTTTTGGCTGCTCAAAAATATCAATTTTCTTTTTTTATATACCAATCTCTTCAAGAATATGAGCAATTTCAGGGAGAAGCAGTATGTCTGGATCGTTGCGTTGCCAAATATCTGGATGTCCATGAGAAGCTTGGAAAACGATTGACAAGCATGTCACAGGGAGATGAAGCAGCACTTCAGAAGATTGCTCAACAATAATTTCCATTTTTTCTAGAGATTAGCTTTTTTGTTCTTTTTGTTGCTTTCAATTTCCTTGTTGTTGTGATGATTTTCAAATAAATTATCAGTAATCAGTGAGGCTTCTACTCGTTCCGTATTGGTACAATAGTCCTAGATTTGCTTCAATCAATGAATTCCACAAGTGGAGTAAATCTGAATAATTTTCAGACGAAAACAGCTGAGTTGAAAATTCAAATTCATTCTCCGACAAAAGGCAAACAGGTCAGTAATGTTTTTAAAAATAAAAAGGTAAAGCACGGTAACAGAGTGAAAACTGGGCTACATTTATCGGGCAAAAGTGAACGACTTGCACATAAATATATCTAGAATGCGTATTTGTAATAGGATGATGCGTATAATATGGCAAAAAAATTGTGTAAAAAATAGAAAACCGTAATTTTTATGCAGTAAGGAGATTCAAAGACAGGATGTACAAGTCCTCATCATGCAGAGAATTGCTGACAGAAGGTTGAGGAAAACTGAAATTATTTTATTGATTCGCGTTTAGACCTCAATACTTACTT
Source organism: Caenorhabditis zanzibari (assembly GCA_963966625.1). Lineage (NCBI taxonomy): Eukaryota > Metazoa > Nematoda > Chromadorea > Rhabditida > Rhabditidae > Caenorhabditis > Caenorhabditis zanzibari. The sequence continues at coordinate 9,201,290 of OZ016470.1, read as the reverse complement.
TCGAGAGCAGCAACCACAAATTGCACCGAGTTTACGGCAACTCCGACCTTTAACTGCCAAAGGCATCTGGCGTAATCGTATTTGTCCATATGTGTAAAAATGTAGGAAATTCTGTAAAAAGACCGAGTTTCAACCCGAGTTTCGTGTATTCATCCTTACCTGGCAGCGTCATGGCTACCCAACAAACAGAATGCTTCATCTCGTTCGATTCTTGGGTGATGATAAGTTCCAACCGTAATCCAGTTTCTTGCTGAGATACCTCCACTGATCAAGCACATCATAACTGACACCAAAGACAGTGTCAAGTGTGCCATGTAGAGATTGATTGCTCCTCTTTTGGCGGCTACTATCCCCACTATTGCATTGATAATATAAATCAAAGATGTCCAGATAGCCGAATAGTACGGACAATAGTCCGAAGTATCGTGATAGCACCAGATTCCTCCTCCGAAAATCACCACTGAAAATCATTGTTTCTAGTGTTCTCTATTCAATAAAACACTCACCGCCTAACATCAACTCAACCAAACAGAGCCTGAACATTCCTCTGTTCTCCCTTCTCGGAAATCGATCGAACCATAAAGGGTTGAATCCAGGCTGATCTGGAACACAATACTCTGGAGGTGGTGGTGGTGGGGCTGATGGAGGGGCCATACGGCGAGGGAGAGAAGATGCAGATGCATTGCCATAACGTGGTAGGGAAGAGGAAGAAGAAGATCCTTGGTTCTGAAAAATTTTCATATAAAATGAATTTCGAGACCCAAGAAAAGAGCCTACTTGGTTTATCGTAATCTCCATTGATGGAGCAGCAGGCGCAGGAGCATATCCATATGGACGGTAACCACCACCGTATTTGTAGTCCTTGCCCATCTGAAAAAAAAGAATAGAAGAACGCATAAATCAATCTGAATTTCGAGAGGTTCCTCCAACCTCAAAAACCAAACGAACATGAAAACGGAAATATGCAGAGAAAACAAAAGAGAATCGAGGAAAAAAAAGAGACGAGAGGGGTGTGAGACGCTATCCATTTTTTGATAGTAATGTGACCTTCTTTTTCCCTTTTCTTTCAATTTCACACTATCATCATAAAGACAGACTGAGGCATTTTTCGGCGATTGCAGGGCGCGGTGTCTCTGTCAGTGAAATGGAATGGAGGAGTATGAGTGATGTTGAATTGAAAAATAAAAAGAAAGAGAGTTATAGAAACAGACACAAAAATGTACTGTGGAATCTGGAGAGCTTTTGATTTTTTATATGACTCATAAATTGACAGAAGAATCGGGAGAGATTGGAGCGAAGCTGAAAGAAAGGGAGAAACAAGGACTAGTTTAATCTTTAATCTACAAAACATTCATTAGTCATATCAGAAATTTCAGACTAGTCTTTATACAGTAGTCACTTAATTTTCAAAATCACAAAATCTTGGAATATTCGTAGATGACGTTTTGATTGTTTTCTACTATATGGCTGAAAACTGGAAAAAGAGCAAGGAATTTCCAAGATTTACTAGTTTTAAAACTTTTTCTTGCATCACTGAAAGAAAAAGTTTAACGATTTGTGAGCTTCGAAAAAAGAAAGAAAAATGTCAAGAAAAGAAGAACACTCTCTTTTTCTTGCTCTGATTGCCAGGAAATCTCTTGCATGTTCTTCTTCTTCTTCTTTTCTTTAGATCCCAATACCCCTTGTACCAGTATTTGGGGTTTGAAAAAATTGAAGAAGAAAGTATGGGCGAAAGGCTTCTCGCGCATAGAGTACATACTCTCTCGCGCATCTATATAAAATGTCTGGCTTCTTCTACATTTTTCTGCCGTCAGCACATGGAAATTCGACACCTCTCCATCGATACGTGTGATTCTGGGAGGCATGACGAAAAGAGAGAGCTCTTCTGGTCAATTTTGAGCTTAGGGACCGGGGTGGATAAAAACGGAAATTATCACCTCCGCAAGTTCATTCAAGAACCATAGCACCCAGGAGCTAAAAAAGTTTGAGAGGCGCAGTATATGTTTGACGAGAGAAAAATCGGAAGCTTCTCCTGTGGTAGTAGTAGCTCTATTAGCCGAGGCGAAGGGTTTTTTGTTTGCTCACCTTTAGAGCACACAAACTCCCCTTTAACTTGTTTCATCATAATTTGGAAGGTACCAAAGAGATAGAAAAAAGAAGGAAAAGCACGCAACACGAAGAAAAACTAAAGACTGTATTTCCATAGGGAAGATTACGAAATCAGACGATGTTATAGGTAGTGTTTGTTATCAAATTAGAGAGGCTGTGAGGTCAAAAAGTATGGGACATCAGGCGGAAGATTCAAGAATATTCTGAAGACCTGCAGCATGAATTCAGATTTTACGTTTGGAGTTATTAATTAATAAATCCGGAATTCTGATTTTTGGTTCCTAACGAAATTTAAAATAGAGTCCGACGCTCCCAGACATCTAAAAACTGAGAAAAAAGTTGCGAATCTTTCTTCTTCTTTTTTTTCATCGCCTTTCTTAGCAAGTCAATCTCGGGGGCAACGATGATTGCGCGAGACAAACCCGTAGAAAATAGTGTCACGAATTCAGAGACTCTGTGAGCATGCAATAGTGCAATTGAGTCGGGGGAGTGACGATGTCACTCGCACATCTTTTATAAAACATCAGAATAAGGGACTAACTCTAGATTTGTTTTCAGATTCCGAATGAGGTTTCTCCGAGGATTCTCTACAAAAACTTTGGATGGATGGGCGAAAAGTGTTCAAAAGAGTGGAAAGAACATATTTGTGAAAGTTGATGACGGGAGATCACAAGGATTAACTCAATTAGTAGCTGACAAAAGTATAGGCCAGGAAGGTATGCTTGTTCGGATTCATTTTTGCTAACGTCAAACAGTTTTCCAGTTAGAGTTGGCAATGCAATTCGAGCAACTGGAAGTGTAGAGAAAAGTCAAGGATCACAGCAGGAAACCGAGTTTGTAGCTGAACAGTTGAGAGTAGTTGGGAAAGATGAAAATGTAGGATTTGAATCTTTGATTTAAAAAAACGTTTTCTTCCAGCCTAGATACGACGATCTATCTGCTGACAATCTCCGGAAAAAGACGCATCTTCGTGCCAGAAACGCCCAGTTCGCTGCACTGCTTCGTGCTCGATCTGCCATTTTCCGTGAGACGCATGAGTTCTTTATGTCTCGTGACTTTATCCATATTGATACTCCAAAGTTGACCCGGAACGATTGTGAAGGTGGAGGAGAAGTTTTCGATGTAGTTACCACGTCATCTGAAGCTTTGAATGGTCCGGATGGAATTAAAGAAGATCCTATGTATCTATCTGTTAGCTCTCAATTGCATTTGGAAGCCATGGTTAGGTGAGATTTCACAGAAGAAATTTTTTAAATGCAAACTTTTCAGTCGACTACGAAAAGTATATACATTAGGACCAGCATTTCGAGCTGAAAAACAACAGAGTCACGCCCATCTCAGCGAGTTTCATATGTTAGAAGCGGAAGTTGCATTTGTTGAGGTCTAGTATCTCTAAAAACTTCTAAAATTTCTAATTCTAAATTTTTCAGACTGTGGACGAAATGTGTTCGCTTGTAGAATCGTATGTTCAACACATGTTTTCGAGCCTAAACTCCCCGAAACTTCAATCTGAATTAAATATTATTGGCTCGAAAAGCACCGTACCCATTCCAACATCTTCTCCGTTTTCTCGAATTACATACGATGATGCCGTGGATCTCCTCACTTCGAAAGGATCAAAAGTGACAGCGAAAAGTGGATTATCGAAGAAAAATGAGTTGGATCTTGTCAAATATCACGGCAATCTTCCAGTTTTTGTCACAAACTATCCAACGAACCAGAAGCCTTTTTATATGGCTAGAACACCAGATGACACAAAAACTTTATCATTTGATCTCTTGGTTCCTGTTGTAGGTGAATTAGCTGGTGGATCTGTTCGAGAAGCAGATGAAGAGAAATTGAAAAATAGAGGATGTGGAATCGATTGGTATTTGGAGACAAGGAGACGAGGACAGCCACCAACAGCTGGATTTGGAATCGGTTTCGAACGCCTTCTACAGTACCTCCTCGGAATTCAGAACATCAAGGATACACTGGCATTCCCAAGATGGCATAGGCATTGTCAATGTTGATTTATTTTTTTGTTAGATAGAGTAGATTATTTATTTGTTACAATGAATTGTTTCTCTCCATTAGCTGTTTCTTTCTTCAAGTTCTGTTTCTCACAGTTTCATACTTCCCGGTTTCCTCCCGGAGCCCCAACTCCACTTCCAAATTGTTTCAGATCACAAAAAAATGGTGAAGATCAAAAATCGTTACTATGTTGTTCGAATGATAACAAACGATGGTTCTCAACCAACCCCCTACAAACCACTCATCTTCAAAGAATTCATGAAACTCGCTGCTGAAATGTTTGGAGATTTTGGATATTCGATTCTCAAAATGAGTCTTTCGGTAAATTCCAAATAGAGATTCGGAATACAAATATGAAAATTAGGTTCGAGTTCTCGATGAAGAAGTGATTGTGCTACGAGTGGCAGAAGGTGGCAACAAATACTTCGGAGCAATTCTTCCTTGTGTTCACAAGATTGACAAACAGCCGATGGTGCTGCAGACCATTTTTATCGGTTAGAGAGAGTAGGGAAAGTGGTTGCAGAAACTTTTAATTTCCAGGTCGAAGCATGCGTTCTTGTGAAAAACGGTTAATCAGAACAAGACGAGATGAACTTCATTCTGCACTCAAAAAATGCACAACTACGGGTACAGCTCTTGTCACAATTTTCAAGGATCTCAATATATAACTTTCAGAAACTCGAACGCAACTTCTCGGAGCAGTTAAGGAAATCTGCGGTCAACCAGCCAGAATTTTCACCGACGAACAGCGGAAAGATCAAGGAAACAGTTAAAACAATCAAGTTCTGACCTTTTTATTTGTTAATTTTGTACACTTTTGTTAACATTTTTAATACAAATTCATTTCTTTTCCATTCTTCTCTTTCGGAATCGTTTCATTCCAGAAAACGTCTCGTGCAGTTCTTAAATCTGCATCGTCCACCTGTTCCAGTGACTTCTCCTGTGTTTTATTCAATCTCGGGCTATAGACAGATTTCTCATTCAGTGGCGAGCTGGTTCGAGAGTTTTCTCTATCAGAACCCACTTTGATAGGTGACTTTGATTTGCGCTGAAATATGCTTTTAACTGAAATCGATTTGAAGTTTCTCACCACAGAAGCGTTATCATAGTAAGAGTCTTGAGTCGGTGGAGACAACAGAGGATTGAATGGACTGGAAATGGATGTTCATTGGAGCACACATTCTCAAAATCTTACGGTATATGTGCTCCTCCTGGTGGTCCAGTATCATAATCATCTCTTTGTGTGTCTTCTAGACTCAATCTCAAATTGCTCGTTTTTCTTACTGTCTTCTTTTTATTTTCCTTCTTCTTTTCTTTCTTTTCCTTCTTTTCTTTTTCCTTTTTCTCCTTCTTTTCTGCTGATTTCGTTTTCTTCACTGGCTTTTTCTTCTGCTTTGGCTCCTCCTTCTCGGATTTTTGCGTGGGCTCCGCCTCAAGAAGACTGCTCTTTTGGGTCTGGAAAAAAACTGAGAAAATCTGAATCCGACATCCTCATAAATTACCGGTGATAGCTCATCAGGTTCTGGTTCTCCCTTTGCGATTCTCTCAAGCTTTTCTTCTTGGAGTCTCTAAAATTAGGAACTTTTCAAATCTCAAAATTAGAGAACCTACTATTCTTTCAATCTGTTTGCTCAACTCTTTTTTGAAAATACAAATGTGATAAAAAGTTAAAGATGCGAAGAAGATTGCCATTTCGATAGATGTAACGATAGCGACACTGGTCTAAAAATCAAGATACAATGAGCACATTTACAGGTTAAGAATGCTCACAATCCAGGCGCTGAAGCTTCGAGAATCGTCGTGCTGTGGCATTGCAAATGGGGACGAGAAGATATTGGACTTTTTTTCAAATATCCACGAAAATCCACAATTTTTCTAGGTTTTTATGCTTTCGTTTCTTACTGTAACGTGGATCCATCTCCTAATATTAATAAGAAGTAGAGAAGACGTCAAACAATTGTGTGACCTTCATATTTGAATAATTCCAGTGAAAAAGAGAGGAAATACCAATTTGAATGAATACAAAAATTGGATTTATGCGTTTTGCGCGCAAATCTAGGACACCTCTGACCAATAATTGCATTCATTTTACGGGTGGCAGAAGGGGGGAAGAAGAGGGACTTCTCGTCACAAAAACATAAACATTTTACTATGGGAATTTGAGAAGTGTGGAGATGAGGTTCAAAAAATGGATCAAATATTCAAAAAAGCAAGTGTCAAGGCAACTTCCGAAAGACTGAAATAAGCACTTGATTGCCTCGGTTTGCGACTTTTTTTGGCTCGAAATGATACGATTAGATTTAAAGAGAGGTTAAATGAATTATTAGATTATTAACCTAGTTTCAAATGTATGGCAATTTCGATTCATCATAGTTTGCGTTACTGTAGATTCTTTCAAATGGAAAAAATTGGGTCGAAATAAGGAGAATGACTTCAAATATTGGGTCGAAATATGAAGAATAAGTTTGATCAGGAATGGGATTTTCATTTTGAACAGTTCAACTGAAATCCAAGAAACTTTCTTGTCCTTGCTATCGTTGGAATACCGAGCATAAATCTTCTGAATTTTACAGCATTTTGAGTTCTCAGGGAAGCTACCGTAGAACTTCTAATAGAGCGACACGGGACCAACGGGTTAATAAACGTTGTTTCGAAAGTATCCCCAGCGTTCTGAAAACCACATATAATGATTTTTGTAGCTGAAGAAACTATCATCATTTACTGAAAATTTCTTCGCCAAATAACAAAAATTGCGGTCGTAAGGGCTTCCGAAATTCGGAATTCTGAGTGTCGCTCTATTAGAGGTTTTACGGTGTCTACATACGGTAAGAAAAAATAAACTACAAACTTCCATCCGACATTCTTTTTGTGTTTTTCTGTCTTTTCTAAACACAATACGAAGAAAAAATCTAATAGAATTCGAGCTTCAACTCCATTTTCCAATTTCACCTTTTACCGGTAAGGGGAAGCTCACAGTCCCATACTACATCTAACCCGATTCTAGGCGCTCGGAACTTTTTTGATCTTATTTTTTTGTCCTCCCAACTAACACCTATAAATTTGACCGCAGCTTACTCACCCACCTGTTCCAACTGGTTTTCATACGGTACCCCACATTCAAATCCTTTTCTTTTTTATTCAAATGTCCATCCCTCTCTTTATTCAATCCACCATTCTCAACTCGTCACCGATCTCATTACTTCTCCTTTCCTTCACCCAGCAAAAAAAACGTCTGTCCTGTCTTCTCCACCCCTCTCACACCCATTTTTTTGTATTCTTCCAAACCTCCCCACCCACCAACTGGTCACTCGACTATTTGCTGACCTTTCTCCATCTTCTCTTCATCTCAAACACTATTTCCCCCGAAGCTTTGGTGGGATTTAAGAGGACCCTCTCATTATCTCCCACTATTTCTCTCCTTCTCCCCTTCGCCAAACTGTCCGAATCTCCTTTCCGACCACCCAATAGCCACCAACCATTTGTCCGCTCGAGGAGGTCCCCCGTCGTTTTTTGTTTGGTGGGTGTCTTCTTTTCTTCACCGAAAAAATGAAGAGAAAGGACCATCTTGTGGCTTCTCTGCGGCTCTCGATCTATCACACTATTTCTCTAAGGGTGTCACCAAGACAATGCACCATTTGTCCTCTTTATTCTGACCTTTTTTGTACCTTCAGGGCAGTTGGTGTTTCGGATGGTCTTACCTTTTTGAGGGATGTTAGGGGAGGAGACAAGGCTCTCTGAGACTTCTGTTTGGAAACTTTTGATCAGAATCTGCATGGTTTAGAGCTATTAGTAGGTCAATCTAGGTTACGTAAGCTCTAATTAGGCATCTGATAAAATCTAGGATATAGGGAAGGTGGTGGTAATCCCTTGAGAAATATGATTGTTTGTAAAACATAATTTGGAATCTAGTTACTGACTTACTAGATGCTGACTAGGTACAATCTAGCTACTGACTTATTTAGAATCTTGGTACTAATCTTGATACTGGTACTGATTAAGACCCATAAGATCAGTAATGTTCGTCGAGCTCTCGTTTTTTTCTGATGAAACTGATAAATTTCATCTCAGTTTTTATAAAGTTGAATAGAATGTTACAGAATTTCTGCAATTATTGAGATCCTAGTAATTTTTTTGACGTTTAAGGACTGTAAACCTATACAGCGACTGAGCTTCAAAATATCAGTTGAATACCTAGGAAGCGGACATTAGTTCCAACTCTTGCTCCAAAGAAATCACTGTTTCCGATTTCCCAACCCTTACCATATAACTATCCCAAAACCATAATTCCTCACTCTCCCTCCCAACTCCCCCTAATTCAAACCGTCATTCACCCTCTGTCTCCCCCTCTCCATCAACCCATTCACCCAATTTTTTCCGTGTCATTCTCGTCCTTGAACCACCTATATTCTCCTCAATTTTCGGACCAATACATTCTTTTCCCCCCGTCCATCACACAGTCTTTCTTTCTCGTAAAAAACCCCCGTTCTCTAAACCATAAATGAGCGTCTGTCCGTGTGCATTATTATGATGCTTGCGTAACCAATTTCCTCACCCCCAAAAGACCCCCTTACTATCCATTTTGGACCACCTGTTCTACTCATTGAAATAATATTATAACAAGAAATACAATGAATAGAGCCATTTATTGAGGATCTAAAAGGAATCCTGATCCCACTTTTCTACCATTTTTTTTCAATTTTAATCGTCCTTGGTCACACTTTTTTCTTTTTTTAGATGGACAATCAAATGTGTCAATCTTTCACGGCCCACAGCGTTGCAAAAATAGAAATATTGGGAGAAACCATTTTTTGTCAAAAAATTTACAAACCTCACAATTTAGAGATTTTGAATTAGAGGTTTTCGCTATTTTTGAAGGCCCCACTTCTCAGTTTTCAAGATTTCGAAAAAATCTTCAGGACTACAAAAATTTTGACATTTAGAATTCAAATTGTACTGGTAGACTTCTTGCTTTCATTTTCAATGCACTTTTCCTATTTAGTCTTCTCTGATTTCAAAATTTCACAGTTCAAAAAAATTCAAATTCAAAAATCACCTATTCATCGAGCCTTTTATATCATCAATTTCACACTTCTCTTTTCTCCAACTGTTTCTTTTCCAAAGTGTTCATTTCAACATAATCATTTTGTTCCCACCCTCTTCTTCTTCTTCGTTTTTTTAATCCCCCTGTCATGTACCCATCCTTTTCACTATTTTCTGTTCCTTATGTCGAATAAAAGTGCCGACAAAAGAAAAAAAAAAGAAGAAAAACGATCTTTTAGGAGGAAAATAAAGGGCGGTCTAATTAGTAAGGGTCGAAAAGAAAATGGAGGTTGAAGAGCATTAAAATTGAATTGAGGGCAAACAAAAATGAAAGAAGGAGAGAAGAAGAGTTCAGTTTGAAATGTTATGTAAATTTCAAAGTTCTAAAACAAGTATAAGAATTGGTTTAAGGACTGAAGAAGTTTTCAAAATTTGAAAAAGTCGAAAGCCAATTCCGACTATCGAAGTTTGCTCTAACCCTAGATATTGTTCTTACAACAGATTTCCCTGAACCCTTGAGTTGAACTTTTTCTGAAACTTTGACCCTAGACTAAATTGATCCTGAAAATCCCAAATCTGCAATAAAAAGTAGGCAAATGTTCCCGTAACTCGAGATATGAGCCCTCAAAGTTGCAGCCAACACAAAAATTCAGGGAAGTACCTTGTTAGAACAAAATGCTGAAACTTCAAACCAGTAAGTCCCTTCCAAAATTTCAAACAATTGAAAGTTATATTCATTCAAGAATTTCAACGAATTCCGACCCGATGGCCTATATATTTCTTGCCTTCTGTTTTTTTCTGTATCCGTCACGCCGCCGCATAACATTGCTAGACAGTATTTTGACGAGTTTCTCACTTCCTTTTCTCTCCGCTCGCCAACATCAAAAATCTTCCGAAGAGATATTTTTGACACTACGGAACTAGCTAACCCTTTTTTATCACGGAGGTGAAAGTTGAACTTTCATCATTTCGGTTTGAACGATAAGGTAGAGTCGGATTACTGTAGAATTGTTTTCTTCGACTTGCTATTCATCCATTCTCCAATTTGTTCAATTTCGATGTCATCCATGTCAAAATTGCGCCCAGTGTCTACCTGAACGCATTTCGTCGTTTTTTTAGGTGCCTCTTGCAAAAAACCATTATAAATGATGAGAAGGACCTTCAAATTGGTTTTGACGATATATACCAATTTCTTTTTCACGGAATCCCAATCAAGGTCGCCTCCGTTTTTTTGGCTTTAAAATTTGTCCGGTTGTCCTCAGGAACATTTATTTTCACTCTGATGGAGAGGATTTTCGGATTCTGGATTTCTCAGAAATTTTTTTCGTTTTTTGACTGAAAAGCGTCCTTGCGGAGATTGGGCTCATTGAGCTCAAACTGTTTTTCAAAAATTTTGGATCGATGAACTTGCTCCGATACAAAATTGAGCTGGAGCCAGTTTTGAAAACTCATCCATTTTTTTTCTGAATCTCCACAGAGCCTTGATTTTTTTCTAATTTTACTGTATTTTACCGATAAGACCGTATTGGAATTAAAAGTTTGGGCTCATATCAGATTTTCAAAGTTTCCGGAGGATCCAGTCTCGTGGCAAGCTCATTTTTAAAATTCTTCAAAACTGAAAACTGAAACATTTTCGAATCTTCTTCTTTTACCAACTCCGCAGATCTCATTCTAGAATTATTAAGATTTTGGAGCCCGAAATATCTTGAACCAATCTGCTCAATGAAAGTTCATACACATTTTTGCAAACACGATTCTGGCTCGGCGCGTCGGATCCCACCAAAAAGTTTCCCAATGATTTTTCGATCTACCGTAACCTTGGAAACCAAAGCCAAATTCCATTTTTCACAGCCCCTCCCATCAAGATATATAATTAAATTCGACTGTTCGTTCATATTCAAAAAAAAAGAAGACCTTCACTTTTTTCCCAATTTCGAATCCTTTTCCGAAGGGACACCCGTCTGTTTTTTTTTTCAATCGTCCGCCCCGTCCGCAAACCGTTTGATGATGCCCTTGTGTGCCCGGCGGTGCCCGGGCCGCCCGTTAAAAAAAGCGAATTTTCAACGGCCCCTTCGACATTGTCTGCGTCTCTTCGTCTTCTAATATCTATCAAATTTTCATGAAGATTTCAACAGTCTCTCTTTCCCTCTGCCTCTCTTTTTGACCAGGCGCTTCGAATTGAGGTCATTTTCAAGATGGACAGACGGCCGTGCCAGTGTTTTTTGAAGAAAAAAAAAGAGGTCTTCTGTGTGAAGATGTGAAAAGTAGAACTACTGGACAGAGGGAGAGAGAGAGAGAAATTGAAATTACACGGCATAAAAATGGGGAGGAGGAGGAAAAGAGAACGGATCAAAATTTTTTGATACGAAGAAAAAAATTGACGGCGTCTGTAGAATCAGATGATGTTCATCCTAGCACTTTTTGCAAAGAGTTTGGTGTAGACCGTTTCCGCGGCACGCTTCCAGATTTTCCACAGTACTATTCCCTATGCTACCCTGGAATTTTATTTGAAAAGATTTTCAAATGCTGAGTTCCGAGCAATCAGATGCTTTTGAATAACTTGGAACTTTACTTATTTGAACCCTCAAAGCCTTCAATTTCCTAATTTCAAAATCTAGATCTCATTATTAAACACTGCTGAAAATCGGAACCAGCATTTTTTCACTTCACTAATCTTTCTATCTTCTCATTCTTTTTCCCTTTCTCAGATCGTAATGTAGATGTCGTCATAACTGTAAACATGCCACGTCATCTCACTCATTAATTTCATTTATAGCATCTTTTCTTCTATCCAAATTCCTTTGGTTTTCTGGAAAAATACAGTCATCCCCATTATTCTCCTCCGATTTTCGTCGATTCCCTCTTCCTCTCCCCCGTCCGTTTTTTTCCTTTTCCCAATATAATAATAACAATAATAATATCACGTTTCGAACTAATAACGGTTCGGGTTTTGCGTTCGGAAAAGCTAAGCGAATGGTCATATCCATTCATCCGATCGACATGAATTCTTTTGAGGAAAAGTCGAAAAAACGAAAAGAGAGGGGATGGGGGGACGGAAGAGGAAGGGAAAAAAGTTGACGTCGTCGTAATTTGAATACTGTAGAAAATTGAAAACGAATTGAGATTCGAGGAGAGATGCATTGGGTTTTATTCTGAGTTGCAGGGGAAGTTTGGTTTGGAATGGTTGGAGTTGGGAGTGGGGAGTTCTGGAGCAACAAATGAATTTTCATATGTGTGTCCAAATGTCCAGATGTCCCAGATTTCAGGATTTCTGTAATTGAAAACAGGACGCTTTCTATAAAAACGCACAACCGGGACACCTTTGCCTACGTCTGTGAGCAACTTTGAATGTTCTGATTTTCATTTGCTTCAATATTTCGAGTTTCAGATGCTTCATTTAAAAATCTGAATGCTGAATGTATAATGAATGTAGGAATTATACGAACTACTCGGTTTAATACTTTAGATTTAAGAGTTAATTATCGAAATATCCGTTTTCATAAAGAAAATGGTGTCCTTTCCAAAATCCTTCTCAAAATTCCACTATCTCAATAAACCGATTCGCTCTTGGATCTGAATAGTAACTGGTTAGTTCTCTTTTCCGAATTCTTTCTCTCATTTTTGTCAAATTCTTCTTCTAGATATTCTCCAAAAGATATGTATTTCCCCTTCCTTTTTTCCCTTCAGAATGTAAATGTATGTGTTTTCGTTTTCAAATCGAAAAAATCCGTCGTCTCTCCGAACATTTTCATCAGGATTTTGGTCTGTAGATCGTAAAGTTTTGCCGAATGAATATTCCAGTTTCTTTTGGCTTTTTCAAAAAGTAAAGACATTTGTAATTTTCGCTTCGATTTGCATTGGTTTCTTGTAATTCGCTCATTCATCCAACATCTTCCAGAAATTTTCTGAATTATTCTTCTTATTCCTCTTTTATATAAGCCTTTCAAAATTCTCAAAGGATATTCAATTACTGTAAGAAATTTTTGAAAAAGTTGCGATATTTGAAAAGCAAAAAAAATACGGGTGCATCTCACCTATTTTTCCTCCGTTTTGTGTGTATCTGCCCTCATTTCTTCTCCCCCGTTTTTTTCTACTGTCCACTCTTCCGTCCTATTTGCTCATTTCTCTGCGTCTCTTCGTCTCCTACACTATTTCTCTCTGGTTTTTGGGATCAACCATTTGACGCGTAAAGGTCCGTACTTCCTCGTTTTCCGCGAAGCAACAAAAAAAAAAGAAAGAACGTAAATAGTGGACAGAGGAGAAACTGTTTCACAATATTTCAAACTAAAGTTTATGTGATTTATGGTTTTGTTTTATGAGTTGCACTTTTTAAAGATACTGTAACATTTTTCTCGAAATCTGAATATTCTGATATTCCTGTTTAGAACCTGCTTCATTCGACTGGAAATCTTATGTCAATAGTCTCCAAATCAAATTCTAAGGGCGTGGCCTGAAAAGTTATTTATGAGCTCCAGACACTTCTAGGAATTTTTCAGAGCAATAAACCATGGAGCTCCACATAATCTGAAATTCTGAGTTTTTTTTTGTAAAATCTATATTTGGCTCATTCGATTAGACTTTTTCTGCATAATTTTTGGAACCCCCCCCCCCCCCATTTCATTTCCGCTGTATTGGCTAGTCCACAAGGACTCGCAAAAAGAGAAATTGGAATTCAAAAACACCGAAAAATGTCCCATTAACACACATACACGACCAGCTGTTCACTTTTACTACTTTGCACTTTCACTCCTCAAAAAAAACCTTTCAATTTGAAATTTCCTCTTTTTTCTTCAGAATTTAAAATGAATTGTGCTCATCCATTTCTTTTTCTTCTTCCAAAATATATTTCTACTCCTTTGACCTATTTCTTCCTCCACTTCTTCTTCCTCTTCCTCTTGTCTTTCTAAAAAGAGCAAATTCTATTTTTTATGGAGTCTCCTCCGCTTCAAATTTCGAAATTTGCCCCTCTCTCTCCCTCCAATTTTTTTGACCAGCCAACCAAAAAAGTTATGTGCCCCTATTTTTTTGGTGGATTGGAGACTGGTGGAGACCCCCCCCCCCCCCCCCCCCCCTAAAAAAAGAAGAGGAGAGAAATGAAATTTTTGTTTCGCTTATTTTTTTAGTTTTTTTTGTGTACACGGGGTGGGCTTACTGGAGGGAAAAGAGACCCGTCCCGTCCCGACCACCCCACTCTCAAAATTCGATTTTTGACGACTCCATTTTTTGGTTCTGGGGGGTGCCTTTAAAGTCGTTTTTCGTTTGAATTTTTTCTTGTAAAAGCACCCTGCGAGTTTTTTCATGTCCAGAGGGAAAATAATAGCAGGCCCTCTTTTATTGTTTTCGTTTCGAAACAATTTTTCTTTTTTTGAAATTTCTTTTTTTTGACTCGAGGAACCTTCTAGAATTCAAATTTTTGAAAAATGTCCTTGATTCTTCGACTTTGGTTTTTTGAATTTTGAATCAGCAATCAGAATAGTACAAATTATTCTTCAACCATTGCCATCATCCGATTTAATCTCAGAAACTTTCGTTCTGAAATCTTTTAGACTGTAAATTTTGAAAATTTTGAAAATCCAAAGTTTTCTAATCCTTTTTTATGTCACCAGAAACATGCGAGGTTTCGAATGGACTCCAAATCTTTTCATACGTATACGCCACTAGAAAAAAAAATTCTCAAGCTCCAATTTTTTTTTCAAATTTTCTTTCTCTTTCTCTCTCTCTTCTGCTAAATAATTCCAAAAATATGAAAGCAGGATTAGTGAAATTTTATATGTCAAAAGCGGAGGCAAACAATTTTTTCTCCTTTTTGCCTTTTGGCTCTCAGCAATTTTCGTCCCCATGAAAAATAGGCGACGAATGACCTTAAAAATATATTACAGCTGTCTTGGATTGAATTTTTTGTATTCTCGAAATCCATGACTTCTCGAGTTTCGTACAATTCATTTTCATCCCGGTGTGGTATCTCGTCTCATTTTCAATTTCATCCCACTCGAAAGCTTCTGAAGATATTTTCCCAAAAATTTTAATGATCATCACAAAAGTTTTACGATCCTCAATGTTGTGTTATCGGCCAGATGAGGGATGATGATGATCATCATCATCATCGCCGTCGAAGACAATGATGATGGGAAAATTAGTTTTTTTTTTTTCATTTTGGTTTTGAGAAAATGAGGAAAACAAAAAAGTTTCTCTCTCCGTTCCAACGTTTTTATTTTCATCTGAATTTCATTTGAAAATTCTGGAAGAAAATGGGCGGGAGCAGAAGTTTTTGTTGTCGAAATAACTCAGAAGTTTCGAATAGAGAATTCAGTCTGAAATTTTGATGATACTGAGAATAGTGAAAAGCTTGAGAAGTTCATCAATGATTTCAGTTTTCATAAATTTCCTAAACCCCAAATCTACAAAAAAAGTTAAAGATTTTCGGGAAACTCCTAAAAAAAATCACAATTTCTTGTTCTCGACGTTTTGGAGCTTCAAGAGTTCATATTTCCCCAAGTGAGCTCAAAGCTAAGATTGAGCACAATTAAGTGCTCCACCGAATTTTCAACCCTAGAATCGTCCAATTTCCTACCGTAATCCTCAGAATCTAAATATTCCTGATTTATCCTGTCTCCCTTAATTCTTTCCTTCTCAAATCGTCTTTTCGAATCGAATTATGTATATATTATTACAAAACTAGTCTATATATGTTCAAATGCCCATCCTCCCAAGCCCCCCAAAAAGATAAAGTGATTCGGAAAATGCGATTTCGGGTATCCTCTCTCTTTTTTTCTGGACCTACAGGATAGAAAACAGAAATGAGGCAAAAAGGGCAATTAATTTCGAATCGCCGCTCCGACCATTCCTCCTCTTTTCCTCCTGTCCGTTCATTTTCTTTTTCCTGACTTCGTTCGCTTTTCCAACCAATTATAGGAGATCGTAAAAATACAGCTTTTGGTGGAAAAGAAGCTGAGAGAGAGAGAGAGAGAGAGAGAGAGAGAGAGAGAGAGAGAGAGAGAGAGAGAGAGAGAGAGAGAGATACTAGAAGAAGATCACAACATTTCTCCGCCCCAGCATATATATTATATAATAACAGCCGCCCCTTTTTAGTTCTTCTGGATACTATATCGTTTTGTTCGGAATTGAGAGGAGACCTTTCAAATCGCTGCTTCAAACCGTTTAGTTTTCACTTTTCGCTTACTTTACTTCTTTTTTGAATTTCCACGTATTTCGTACGGCTTCATGGATTCTTCTGCTTCTTCTTTTGAGTATTCCTTTTCTAACTTTTTAGTTTTTCTACATCTAGGTGGAAGTGTCTGAAATATTATGTAGGTCCATTTAAGGTATTCGTTCCATTTTAGTCTCTAATTGGAAGTTTTCAAATTTTTAACTCGAAATTTTCCCGGTTGCCATGGAGACTTAAATTTTTCATTAATGACATTTCCTGAAATTTCTAAGTTAAAATTTTAAGTTCAAAGTACCAATATTTTTTTCAGAACACTTTCTGTAACTTTTAATACAAGTATGATCTTAGTTTTGAGCATCAGAAAGCAAATTACAGTAACACTGAATACCAGAGCAGTTTTTTATTGTTAGGTGATTCCTTATTTTCAAATTTCCAGTATCCTTCAAAGTATCTGTTACTGTAGAAATTTCCCCAAATTTTTTTGAACCCTATAATGGTTCCGTTTTTTAAATGTGCTCCGGACTAAGAGTTTCAAAAAGAGAGTTCAAATTTCAGTATTTCTTTGAACGGACTCTGGAGCATTGACTATTGAAACAGTGAGAACCTCCCCCAAAATAATTAGGGCTTGCTCAAAACGTACAAGAGATCCATGCTCATTTTGCTCCTAGTTTTTAAATTCTCAAAATCTCTATTTTTCTCTGCGAGACCCAAATTCATGTTTCGGTTTCAGCAATTGACTAATTTGCTGAAAAAGAGAACGTTCCCATTTTCCAATTCCTTTTTTCGTGTCTTATTTGTTGTGATGAATACAATAAACATTTATGATGTCTTCTCTCATTCTTTTTTGCTTAAAAAAGAAGACGTTACCAGTTCTGACAATTTTTCGCGTCCCCCTCCTCTTATTCTATTCCATTTACATCAGATATACATACAGTAGTAGTATAAATGTGTATGTATGCATCTTTTTATATGTAATAAGAAAAAAGAAGCGCTCGTTCCCTCCTCCGATATTTGTTAATTTACACAGAAGCAGTAGAAGAGGACTGTAGAAAAAGGGAAAAATGAAGGAGGAGGAGGAAATTCTTGTATTTTGAGAAGATGAATAACAAGTCTTTTTCACATTTACCAATCATTTCAGATCTCTACTAATTTTAAATAGTTTCGTCTTCATTTGTAGAAATTTTCATGTTCACTCGATCTTTCTTTCGAGGCTCAGATTAAAGGTTGGAGTTCTGACGGTACTTGGTATTGATGGCTCTGGAATTTTTATAGAGATCCACAATTTTCACATAATCAGATTCTGAAATTTTTGAATTTTGAGCACCTTCTCAAAGAATACGAACTTCCATTTTATCAACGAAATTCTGAAATTATTGGAAATTTTGAAATAGGGACCTTTCTCGTGGTTCGACCCTTCCTAGGAGCAGCCTCATTCCTTGACCTCATTATTTTTTTGTTTCTTTTGTCTGTACTCTCCAATTCAGTCAATATTTTCTTCTTGAATTTTCTTTTTTTTTTAAATTTTACCTCCCAAAATTGCACCAAATCCCCATTTCCATTTTTTTTCCAGAAGAATGACATCGTTACTTGGAGGACAATTCGATGCAATTCACTCAGCCATTCTCAACACTCAACTAAATGCTCTCAATCAGAAGACGTCGGATTCAGATGCTCCAACGACGTTCAGCTCATCATCTTCTAGCGATTCTCCTCCATACGACGTCATGTCGTTGGTTGGAGCAGGAATGGAACAAAACGGTGCATTGATCGAAATGTTCAAGGATGGCTTGGCTAACTTCAATGTGGGTTTGATTTCTTGAAAATTTGGGTTTCAGACTTTTGGGATTTGAAAAATAAATAATGTCCCTGGGAATATACGTCAGCAACATCGTTCTATAAGAACATTGTTTATTGAACTCTGAAAACTGTAGAAATCTATACAAATATTTTGAACGTTTCTTACAGTAGTTACTGTAGTTAATTACATTTTTTTCGCTTGTCATAAAATGAAAAACAAAGAACGTCATTGGGAACATGTCTCAACTAATCTTTAGTTCTCTGAAAATTCAACTGAAATCCAATAATCCAATACTCCGTGACTCAAATCGAAATCCCATCTTTTCAGTTGGCCCTCGTTCACCAAACACCGACGGATGTCGCCCATTCGGATACCGCCAGTTCGGAATCTCCAGAACCAGCTGCCCAGAATACAGAATACGAGGAAAATGGAACAGAAGAGGTATCGTTTCATGAAAAAAATGTAAAATTCAAACTGCAAAAATGCAAATTTTCCTCTTCTCTCTTTCTCTGTTCCCCTTTTTTTGGCGAAATGACTCACAAAAATTTCAATTTTGAATAGTAGTTTCAAAAATTTCGTATTATTTTCCAGAACAACTCTGCTGCTCTCTCCCTCATTCAATCATTCGGAACCCCGATCGCAGATTCTGAAGAGTTATCGAAAGCATCGCTTCGTGATTTGATGCCAGTTTTAGTACAAGCTGCTCAAGCACCAACTTCAGAATCTTCTTCTTATCAGAATGGACTTCATCTCGCAAATGGATCGAATTCATCTCCATCTGCATGGGCAAGAAATGCGGGAAGAAAAAAGTCTCATCCAGTTTGGGACTTCTTCAAAGATCTCAAGGATTCAAGTAAGTGCAAATTCGCTCAAGGGTACCTTGCCATGGCAACCAAGGTCTTGGCTCAGAGCCTTCCGTTTCTTCCCTTTTCCCTCTTTAAAAAAGTGTTGCTTTTCAGCTGGAGCCGGAGGAGTGATCTGTTTACATTGCAGTTGGAGTGGTGATGATCGAAGTCCGAATAATTTGAGAACTCATTTAAAGAAATTTCATTCGGACGACGGAATCTTCAATCGATTCAGTGAAAAGCTGGCCAAGGTTAGTTGAAAAGGGAATGAAATGCGCGATATTGGGCTTTTGGGTTCATAAATGGGGAATCGAATATGGCTTGGGTTTGTTGAAGTATTGGGAATTTTTTCAAATCGGCACAAACCGTTTGTGGAGCTGTGGCCAATGATTATACCTTCTGCTCAGCCGAAGTTATTTTCTGGAATAGACAATTGAATGTTTTCAATTTTTGAAAAATTTGATGCTCTAATCTAGCATTCTCCAAAGTTAGTCTACAACGTAAGGTGACAGATTTGACACCAGCACCGAATTCTCCGATTCCGTCTTCTGGTGACCCCCAAAGTTGGGGACGACAAATTGCGTACCTTCTTCTTCTTCCTCTTGCAAGATATTGGTACCTATCCAATTTCCATTTCTCTCTTTTCTCATCCCAAACGACCTCGAATCCCCCGCGTGATGATGAGACCGTACTCGGCCCCGCGCTCGCTCGTCCCCCCGTGAAGTACGCTCTCCTCGTCCGACCCAAAAATGGAAATAAAGTGAAGGAGAGAGACCCCTCTCCTCCCCAAAACCCCCCGTCCTCGCTCCACAACAGTCCGTCACAACAGGATTTCACCTCTCTGTTGCCTTTATTAGCACAGGCACCTCTTTCTTTCTCTCTCTCGCTCCCCCCTATCTTCCGAACGGTCAGCAGTTCCCTTCCCTCTCTCCCTATTTTCTCTCTTTCTTTGCTTTTCACATTCCCGACCTCATCCTTCTCTCTTTCCCGTAAGAGAGAAACGACCTACACGGCGGGGAAAATGGACTGGACCCCGTCGCCATCATCACCCATCTCCCTCCCAACTAGCGCCGGCGCGGCCGAAAAGTAGAGGAATTGGAAAAAGGAAGCAAAAAGGATGGAGGGGAGTCGGGGCGGGGTCCCCCCACGCCGCGGGGGTTTTTTGCCGGCCTAGGAGTCTCTGGATCTCTCACATCGGCGCATGATCTCTAATTTCCTACTTCAGCCCCTCCGGTACTCTTTTCGTCCCCCCGTAGTCGAAGGAGACCTCCCTTCTTCCATTCCGAAAGAGATCGAGACGGGGGCGCGGCCCCCTTCTTCTTCCCCCTGTCATCATCGACATCTTCTTTGTCGTGTCTTCTTATTCTTCTCATTTTCTCATTTTCGTATGTCCCATCCAACCAACTAACAACTGGATTTTGTTCATCCTTACTTTTTGTGCATATGAAGTTTTGGGGGTCCAGTGAGCTAAAAAATTCTAACTCGTTGTTATTGGTTAC
Organism: Caenorhabditis zanzibari; assembly: GCA_963966625.1. NCBI lineage: Eukaryota > Metazoa > Nematoda > Chromadorea > Rhabditida > Rhabditidae > Caenorhabditis > Caenorhabditis zanzibari. The sequence continues at coordinate 9,180,821 of OZ016470.1, read as the reverse complement.
GTTGGATATCAAGGGGTCTAAAATTGATATGACGACTAATTGTGCAACTGTTTTGTATTCGTCATCATATGACAAGATTCAGAATCTCCTACTGATAACACACTAACTAAATAAGAAATTTCTGATTTCCCATGAACTTTCAATTTCTGAAAGCGGTTTGCAAAAGCTCCGAAATTCTTGAATGCCCTATTCAAAAACTTGGCCTAAAATTTCGATGCTCACTTTATTTCTACGGAGACACCCCCTTTTCCAAAACACAAACACTACCGTAACCCCACTTGGCTCCACCGGATCACTTTTGGATATACGGGGACCTCTAAGACCACCCAAAAAGCTTCTTCATCTATTCTCTCCTACGTTTTCTTCCTTTTTTTGCCCCCTCATCTGCTTCCAACACTTCTCCCTGTGGTGTCCCTATGTGAGAGTATTTGTGTATGTGGGCGGTATGTGTACGAGAGTGAGTCGGAGCGCGCAAGCACACGGGGCCCCCGCCCCGTGCCCCGTTTTGACGCTCCTTTCCCCCGTTTTGTTTCTCTTTGGTTCTCTTTTCGTGTTTCGCTCTAACACACCGGTCCCTCGCTATTTTCCACTTTTTGGTCGTCGTATGTGTCGACTTTTTGTTATCGATTCACCCCGTCGTCTCGGGGCTTTTTGCCGACGGGGGGAAAATATTGGGGCGGAGGAGAGAATAGGAGAATAGGGGCGTCATGGCCACACTTCTTTCCCCCCGTCGCTCCTCTTTTTTCCTTGTGGTCTCATCGTCCGACCGACCAGCCGACTACCTATACACTTACCTTTCACTTCACTTCAACCGTCCCCCCAATTTGGGTTCCTGTTTCTATATTCCTTTGTCCTTCTTTCTTTTGGTCCCTTACTTTCATACCGTAACCTACTTTACTGTACTGTTTCTATATAGAAATGAGCCGTCGTAAGCAACAAGACAGCACATTGGTCATGGAGCCCCTCCATTCCAAGGATGACTCAGCCTTCTATGATACTGCGACTAGCTCCGATGGAGCTGAAATTGATGCGTCCCATTTGATGGCTCTTCTGGAGCAACATTCATCATCTAGTTCGGCTTCAAATGATTCTCCCATGGTCGCAGCTCTTCTGAAGAAGGATTCTCTAGACAAGGATGTTTCTCCTCTCACGGCTGCTCGAGCCAGCGAGATTCTTTTTGCCGCCGGAATGCGTCCACATAAGAAAACTTCTGAAATTTGGGAGCATTACAAATGCCTCAACGAGAAGCAAAATGTGGAATGCATTTACTGTTGGAAGGTTTTGAAAAGAAACGATAGCAGTACAAAGTCCATGTGGGGACACATGAATGCATATCATCAAGATATTTTGAGAGATGGAACTACTCGTAAGAAGATTAAGAGACCCGCGGGATCTGGAACCCTTGATTTTGAAGAGGTACTTTTAGAGTGCGCGTTTTAATCTAGACTACCAAAACATCACATTTCTGTAATTAATTTCAATTTTTCCAGACTCCAACTCAACCATACGTTAAAAGAGTCCGTGGAGGTGGAAGTGCATCATCCAGTTCAATGCCTCACAGTCTTCCATCAATGGTAAAAATGGAACAAAAATCAATGGCTGATTCAATGGCATTCCTTCAACAACTTCAACAACAAAGCGGAACACTTTCAGAGGTAAATTGAATTTTTAGGAGATTCCAAACAATTTTCAATTTTCAGGCTGATTTCTCCTCATTCGCCAATGGATCCTCTTTGAACTTCTTGGACTCTCTTCCAAAATCTTCTGAAGTTATCAACATCAACAGTGGTCTCGTGAAGAAGGAAGAATTGGAAGATGATACCGAAAATCATGTCGAGGTAAGGGAATGTTATCAGTATGAAAGTATGAAGGGACACGTCAGTCTGGTGCTCTAGAATGTTGGAAGGGGAAAATTGACAGGTTTGCGGGGCGCCGCGAAACATTGAATGATAAGGACCCAAAAGTGATAAAGAGAGAGAAAGAGAGCATATGATCAGACATTGAGCGTAGAGCAGGACACTGAACATTTTTATGATTGGAATTATCAGGGAACTATAACGGGGCTCAAAACTAAAAAAAGACGTCCGCAACATTTATAAAATTGTTTCAGGCAGCCTCCTCTTCCAGCTCCGATGAGCCAATCAAATCAGAAAGTCCGGATACCTATGGATCCCCGAATACATCTACGAACGAAGATAATCAGTTGGCCGATTTCGTAAGGGTTCTCTCCAGTTCCAACCCAGCAATGTTCGCAATGTTGAATGCCGTTGGTGCCGGAAACGGAGCCCAGGCGCCGTCTTACGTGATGTCAAAACCTCCTACAGTATCCACTGCTCAAACTAACGGAACAACGAGATCAGCATCCCCTTCCACCACTCATGACACTTCGAATGGATCATTGTCTCCATCGAAATTGGAAAAGGACCCATCATCATTCTCATTGAGTGAAGGTCATTGTGCAGCCCAATTAATGTCGATGGCTCTCGATTTGGAAATGACAATGTCTTATCATAAAAGACGATCTGAAATCGAGTTATGTTTCGAGAGTAACAAAACTGTAGAAGAGCAGGGAGGATCCAGAAAAGTCATTTGTTTAACGGACCTTGGAAAGGAAATCAAGTGAGTTTTATATCAAAAAATGAAACCTGAAATCTATCTTTTTGATAATTTCAGAATCACCGAGAGAGTGAATGGAGCAGTTCGTGATACAGAGCTTTGGGTGAAGACAGATTTCAATCAATTCCATTGGGCAATTCGTGGAAAGTGTCAAAAATGTTTCAACAAAAGCAGCCCTTGAATTTCTTCTCATTTCATAGGAACTCATAATCGTGCTTTATCAGTTTTTCACTCATTCCAAACTCGAGCTACCACTAATTAATATATTTTCATTAATCTCGTTTATTTGGTTTAATATAACTTTCCCCAAAAACGCGCTGGTCGTCACTTGTACACAATTTTCAATAATTTCTCAACTTTTCAAAATATTCCAATTCTCACTGACATCTTTTTGTGCCCTACTGTGTCTCCCGCTAATAATCGTTTTTCAAAATCCTTTATCAAGTGTACGGTATACTCATATTTCATCACCGCCTTTTTTCTCTTCTTCCTCGAATTGAAGGGATTCTTTCATATCTCAATTCTGCGTTTTAGAAAGAAATAAAATATTAAATTATTCTAATTCATTTGGGTACAGAAACAAAAAAAGAAATAAGTAGCAAGAATAATTGGAACGCGAGTTGTCCTGCTCTCAAATGAACTTCTGAGATTTTAACATCAAGTCGGATTTCCAGATTAACAAAAATTCAGACTGATAAAAAACTAAAACTCGAAACAAATTTCAATTTACAGATTAGATCTGAAATTTATAAATATTGAAGTGCAAGGATCAAGTTAGGTTTTAGTATGTAACCGTTTCGGCTGAGAAAAACTGTTCTATGCATGGAGCAATTTTGAGAACAAATTCCAAGTTAATGAAAACGATTTCAGGTCTTACAGGACAATAGAAGCAATGAAATTTTGGGGTATACAAAGTCCATACCAAAAAGATTTGGTTTCTGTCTGAATTTGTATAAAATCTTAAGTTCTTGGTAATTAGCTTGAGATCATGTGGAAACAAAAAATGGGACGGTAAATAATTATATGGGATAGGAAATCTTACAAAAACTAAACGAATGTCCGATTATTGAAGTTGAACGTAAAGTTAGAGTTTTAACTTCAACACTTTAAAAAACTTTCAAGGATGTGACTACGAAGATATTGAAATAGTGATCCAAATGAAATCTCTGTGAAGTATCAGGACCTGGAAGACAACATTTATACTAAGAATGAGGTTTGGAGGCCAGCTTTCCAAATATTAAACAATGCTATTAGCGATTTTCAGACCGCGAGCTGTAGTGGCGCAGTATGAACAGCAGAGCGCTCATATGCTCGATCCCGAGCTGGGCAGAACTCCGACGTCCTTCTTTTAAAAGTTATACTTCCGCCCAAAACTGATTCGAGCCAACCTTTGGCCAATTGAAAGAGAAATTTTTTCGTGGTGTTCTACCATTTTTTAACTTCCAGTTTGAACACGAAACTGTAAAAGATCCTAAAAAGCTTAAAACAAGAACTTCGTGTCGGGCACTGACTGTTGTGAGATCGTATTTCACAAGTCATTAAATCAAAAAGATTCAAAATTTCGATGGTTATTGTTCCTCTTCTCATCGGAGTTCACCTTCTTCCGAATCGGAGTAATCCAGAATCTGAGATCCTCATTATAAGAAAACTTTCGGACGTTAGGGCACCAGAAAAAAAGCCTCACTCCATGTGAATCTTTATGTGAAAAACCCTGAAAAAATTGATTTAAAAATTATTTTAAAAATTTTTAAAATTATTTTAAAAATTAATGTATTATCAGAATCCAAAAAATAACAAAAAAAGTCATATGCAAAAGAGAATGGGATCAACCCGTTGGGTGCACACGAAAGGAAAGTGAGTAGAAATTTGTATATGGACAGGTAGAAAGAAGCATTTGGAAAGAAAGGAAATAAAAGCAAGAGATCAGAAGAAAATGATTGATTGGGATCAACTGGGATCACGGATGAGATGGAAAGGCAAGGAACGGACACAAATTGACAAATGAAAGAGAACCGAAAGAAATGTGATATGGATATGAGGAATGGATTGAGGAATCCATTATAATTGTTGAGTGGTACGAGGCTCGATTTCAAATGATCGACATGGTTCAGCATGGGAAGAGGAAACATCGGAAGAGTAGCTGAAAAGTTGAAACATTTAGATAATGTTTTTTTCTGAATTTCAAAATCCTAAACTCACCCTCCTATCCGCACTGAAAAATCGATCTGATTTCTTGATCTCAACTGACGTCTTTTCGGACAACTTCGAGTTCTTGGAGCCAATGGTTGTGGAATTGGACGTTGATGAGATGATGGACGAGTTATTGAGGGAAATGGATGAAGATTAGTACGGTGGGAACGAGATGGGCGGGATGAACGAATTGTTGAAACTGATAGAGGATCATCTGATGGAGATGTTCGGGGAAGGAGAGATGCGGTGTCGTCGTTGGGTCTGAAAATAGATAAAATGTTTTCATAGCCAAATACAGCTCTAGAAATATTAACTCACCCTGACGCCTTCTCGGGCGAATCCACCTTTGGATAGTGTTTATAAACAACATCGAATTGACACAAAGGACATCTCCGTTTGGATAATAACCAAGGATCCACACATTTTGGATGGAATTCGTGGCCACAGAAAAGAACTCTTAGTTCCGTTCCTTCTTCGTAATCATCTAAACAGATTGCACATCTTTCTGGTGTTGAATGAGATGAAGATTGAGCAACTGAAGTTAATGATCCAAATACAGCCAGATATGATGAATGTCTTGATGATGATCTGTGTTGCTTCAAACGGGCAAATGTACTTCCACCGGATTTTTTCTTCCCGTTATCAGCACTTTTCTCCTTCTGGAAACTTCGAATCTCCATTTTGCTCAAAGCAGTTCTGGCGAGAGCACGAAGCCAAAGTTCTCGATGCATTGTTGGTTGGCATCGAATCTTGATAACTACTAGAAGAGAAACAAAAACAATAAGAATGATGAGAAGACCAAGAAGGGTGATGTTGAGAACAGTTGGACGGAAGACCTGGAGTTTCAGAACTTTTGCTGGTTTCTCGTCAATAAAAGAGATCCGGAGTTTGGCGACTGCGCCACGATCAGAAGCAGATTTGAGTTCAGCACGAAGGCGTTCAGTTTCTTCGTCGTCCAGAACAATGATTGGGATTTTTGAGCCACCGATCTGCAAATAAACCATGGCTAGGAAGAATTCCTATTCCCTTATTTCTGGCATACTTCACACATTCTACAGGTGTGCAATTCTTTCGAAAAATAGTAGAGAAAGTTACGCAACTCCTACTCAACGCCTATTCTCAAAAAGGCGGCAAAATGATGCCATCCACCCATCTAATCCCATATTATCCACTTACCGTCATTGGTCTCGTCGTCCTCTCCACTCTCGATGCTGGTCCTACCACTAATGCCATTGCTCCGGACTTTTCAGCGAATCTCGCCTGATTATCCAATGCAACGCATCCAGTTAAAAATGGCTGAACATCATCAACGAAAACCACGGAGACGTGTTCGAATACAGTATGATCAAGACCTTTTCGACGAGCATCACAGGCACGGAATGAGGAAACCTGAAATGTGTGGTTGTAAATCAACGATTTCTTATGACTTTCTACAGTAATCCCTTCGAATCTCATGCATTTTGGAGAAAGGGGTCATCAATGGGATTACACCATCCCATCTCATTTCCCTACACAAAATTTATGCGCCCCCTTTTGGGCTCTTTTGAGCATCGCCGCCGACTAAAAAGAAGCCTAGGAGGACCGGGCGAATAAGATGATGATGATGGTGAAAAGAAGAAAAAGAAGATGTTGGAAGAAAGGAGACGTAGTAATTGTGTGTATTATTTGTTTGTTGTATTTTCTCTCCATGTTTGTCTTCTTCTTTTTCTCGGGAGCTATCCGTGTACTTGTTAGCACATGCATTGAACAAAAAGAGTCTCCAGAAGAAGAAGAAGACCCCCCGAAAAAAGAAATTTCATTTAGCGTCTCAACAGAAAACCGAGACCTTACTCAAGTGCTCCCAAGAGAGTGGACCCTTTTTGACCTCCGTCTCTCTTTCGGTTTGGCGCAGAAAACATGTTAAGGAAAATCGAGCACCTAATCGGTGATATATGACTGGAAAAATGGGGCAGATGGGAGAATTTGGGAGGCAAGCTTGAATTTATGTTGCGAATTGGGAAAAGGAAGTGAATTCTGAAAAGGATGGAAGTGGTTTGAATAAGGATAGTTTTTGAGGTTACGGTATTAGGTCTGGAGAGCATTCGAAGTTCATAATTTTGGTTAAGAAGGATCAGAATAAATGGAAGAGTTTTGAATTTAGAATAAATTCAACTGTATTGTCAAACCGATGGGCCCATCAGAAGCAGTTCAAAAATATGGCAAAATTCTGAAAGCAAGATATTTTTTGAACAAAAAGGCACTGTAGCAAAGTTGGTATAAGTGTAGTACTGAAAATTCACGAAAAGAGCCGTAACTTGCTCCATTTTCAAGCTATCAGAACAAAAATACATGGGCATCATCTCGGAAAAAAAATTTCTGATCTTACTGTGAACAATTTGTCCAAATCGGTTCAGGTTTTAGCAGAGTTACAGCTCGCGACAAACAGACGAACATACATGTGTTCAATTGTTATTAGTAAAGATCTTAGTTTCAAACACCAGAAAGGTACATACGCTAATCATTAGTTTTGATTCTTTGAGTCTGATTGTACAAAAAAGTGTATATTAGGAGTCTGGAGTGTATTCCGATTGGTACGATTTGAAAGATTTCAATCTCATGTCCTGAGTCCAGCTATCAGAATCCCAATACCGTTACTATCCTAGCTCTATTTCAGGATCCCATTCCCTTCCTTGTTTACATTCGATTCCTATCAGATAATTGACCACCATGTATTTCCATCAAAAAGAGAGGGTCAAAGCTTCTCTCTCTCTCTCTCCAAAATTCGATTAGTTTCTTCTGCCAGTACATTCTTTCTCATTCTCTACTTCTTTACGGAAATTGGACAGAGAAAGCCTCAGGGTCCGTTACCCCTAATGCATTGTGCAAATACACACTAAATTGTATTTTCGTGTCAAAAACCAATCCTCCACCAGTTTTCCATGTGTTTCTTCGCTCGAAAACACAACAACTAATATTTTAGAGCGGTTGAGCTCCCGAGAAGAGGGTCCCTCTGGGAGATAGACTTCAAAAAACCGGGTTAAGCTTTCGTGAGAGAGAGAGCACCACGCATTTTCTATGGAAATATATCATCTGAAAGGCCGAGAGAGCCCTCATCCGAATGCACAACAGATGCCTTTCTGACAAATGGTAATATGAAAATAGACACGCACCTGTACAATGTCTCCACCTGTTTCATAATTGCTTCCGACAGCCGAGAACGTGCCAGTCAGCTTGATTGTTTTTTCATCTTGGGTACGATCTGTAATTGACTAATTTTGGTAATGGAACGGAAGTAACAGGTGGAGGTGTTTGGAAAATGTTTTGAGAGGAAACCTTGGACGGAAACGGTCAGTAGTATGAAAGAAAAACATCCGTGTCCACTAACAGTAACAGCCATTTTCTATACCTCAAATGTTTCTGGACCAATGTAATTCGTTAGGTAAAGTTTTTGTTATTTTGAGTGATAAATCAGATTCAGACACAACACTTCTGAATCTCAACCTTTCAAAGAAACTGAAACCGGAGATTTGCAGGAAACCGATCCCCTACAAACCATACGTCAGATTCTATTTCTAGATTATTGTTCCTCTTTTGATTTTCAAAACTCCAGAATCCTCTGACGTCAATTCGGAACAGTACTTCTTCTTCTCCACCGAAAAACGTACCTTCATTGATATTCGTGTGCGTCACAAAAATATCGGCTTTTTCGGCGAATTTGAATTGCGACGCAAGCGTCGTGTGGGAAACCGATGGACGGGCATCGATGGTATAATAATTGCAGAAAATAACAATAAGTAATATGAATAACAGTAAACGCATTGTTGTGATGTAGAGATGTGTGTTGAATTAGCAGAATATAGACATACAGGGATCTGAAAATTGGCTAAATTTGAATGAAGAGAAACCGAGAGAAAAAGAAAAACGGAGAGCAACGAATAAAAAAGATTGACATGACGGAAAATGACAGGAAAATAAGTAGGAAAACGAAGATTTCCCGGTTACTATGACTAAATAGATCCGAAAATGGAAGTGGATGAGTTTTTCGAAACTCGGACCAATTCACATAAAAATGAGCTCTAGTTCTTACGAAATGAGCAACGAGTTTGAGCCTATTTTCTATTCTTCGAGTCCATACAGTAGTATTCTCAAGATTCAAATACTTGCAGAAAAGAAGACGAAAATTCGAATCACCATTTCTCTTCTTTCCTCTCCGATTTTCCGATCGTGTCGGCACCAGTAAAAAGAGAAGAAAAGCAATAAAAAATCAGTGTGGGGTCTCACTTCTTTAGTGTTCAACTCAAAGGTGTCACGACTTGAAAAAAAGAGTTCGTTCTTCTTCTTCTTTTTCTTCTTCCTCTCCAGACGGGTAACGAGACAAGAGAAACGAGGAATGAATGTTTTAGAATGGGGCGGAGCTAGGGAACGTGTTGTAGAGAGAGAAGAGGGAGAGACGGAGAGAAGAAACAGAAGAAAGAATACAGAGAGAAATAGAGGGAGAGAACGAAAAAAAACCATAAAAATGGATGGGTGAACGAGAGTTTGGTGGAGATGGAGAGAGGGGAAGATAGGTAGATCAAGCATCAGGAAAATGGAGGGAAGATTTGAATAGGATTGGTTGGAGGTGAGAACTTGGGCAGAGTACGGTAAGAAAAACTGAAGTAAAAATAAATTGTTTGAAGGGATCGGGAACTTCGTTACAGCGGAAACCGTCAAATGGTTAGAATCTGGGAATTTTCAGATTATCAAATGTCGGCAACGTTAGAACTTGATTCTACTACAGTATCAGAATCAGTTAACCTTATAATTGGTACCGATCGAATCCTCGGTTTTTTCGTCATCCATGCGGATAGGCAGTGGCTTAATATCGAAACATTGAAAACTCAGAAAATCAGAACCCATAGAGACATCCGTCCAAATCTCAACGAAACCTGAGAATCTGAGGATCATCATATTCTCACCAACAGAATCCTTCGATCATATCTGATCCTTGGAAAGTCCAGATCTACCCAGCCGACTGTCAAGAACTTGCTCGCTTGCTTCTTACTGTCCACAGTTTTCTGAACAAAAACGTCAACTTGGGGCTCTTGAACTATAGGGAATCTCATTTTAAAACGTTCTAGTCAACTCAACGATAATTCGATGGTTAATTTTTGGTCCGACTTCAATCGATTTTAGCTGATTTTTGGTCAATTTAGGCTCACTCAGGATAGTTTTCTGCGGGTTTTGACTCATTCTCAGTTAAAAATCAGGTATTTTCCCTGCAAAATTATTCCAGATACCTTCGAAACACAAGACAACTTTTTGCACCCGATTCTGCAAGAAAACGGCACAAGTGTTCTCGTGATCTCTCCCTTACTATTATTGTTATACCTCTTCCGATTACGATTTTCTAGAAGCTGCTGCTGTGGGTGTCTTCTATTCGGAAAGAGAAAAGAAGAAAAACCATAAAATCTCTTCTCTCCCTCCCCACCAGGTCATCAATCGGAGCGTCGTATTGCGCGGTGCGAGAAAAGAGAGAAAGATTAGAAGAAAAGGAACTCATTCCACGTTTTATATGTTTATGTGTTCTTCGGCACGACGATAGGATACAACACACACACATCTGGTGGGTCCCCCCACCACTTGAGAATGAATATTTATGTACACCTAGATTTGATCTGACTTTTATCTAATCCCCCTAAGAGTCAATTTTTATAGTCAATGACCGAACAGAGAGCAGAGGAATCGAGCAGATGTTCGAATCATCAGAAACATATGTGTGTTTGTGGATACTCTAGAATCGGGGCGAAAGAAGAAGAAGAAGACAGCAGAGATAAGATTTATGACGTGGAATTGGTGGGTGAGGATTGAATTATGGGCTGCGATGGGCACGCAAGAGACGAGGAAAAATCGAGAAGATGGATATGTTTTCAGATGGATTTTCTGGAAAAGGTTGGCGTTAGAAAGCCTCAAAAGAGCACAGGAGGATATAGCATCAGATTTTCTCAATCGGGATTTCAAAACATAAAATTTGGGATCCATCGAATGTTCCGGTTTCCTGTTTTTCAAATCGGTGATTCTCAAAGCTTGAAACCTTTCAGGACCGATTCTCACTTTGATAGCATAATATAAAACTTCAAAATGTTCAGCACGGTATTTCCGCAGTTTCCCCCTTTCTTAAAAACTTAGATAATCAAATTCAATATTTTTTAAACAAATGCTTAAAAAATTTTCAATCCTAGCTCTGTATTTGAAACAATCTGTACATTTTCATCAATATGATGTTGTACCTAAACTTAGGATTCAGAAGAATAGTTTCAAACAAGGTATCAAACAGTCATCAAAAACCGTAAACATTCAAAGGCCACAACTCATTCTAAACCTCAATTGTTGCATATCAATGCACTCTTTTCCCTATTATCATTCAAAAAATAGTGATGTAAAGAGGAGAAAGACAAAAAGGTCAGAACAGAAAGGCAACAAAAATGAGAGAAAAAAGAGGAGGGTGGTCCTGGGCTTGTGTTATCTGTCTGTCTATGTGTGTGTGAAGAAAAGAACGGAGGAGTGAGAATAGGAGGCGGCTCTGGCAAAAAGTGTTGTGGTGACAGGTTGTGATGGCTTGTGGTGATGGATTATTGATGGAAGAAGTAAAAGAAGAAAAAGAACGCCTTCAGGACACACTTTACGACCAATTGGAGAGGAGGAGGACCACAAAAAATGAAGAAAAGATGAATGGGATAGTGGTACAAATTAAATGAGAAAATGTATCAAGAATGGGGAGATCAAACTTTTGTGAAAGAGTGAGAATACAACTTTTTAAAAAAGATCCATTCTCGGCTGGATCTTCAATGACGAACTCTACTCAATTCAATTTAATTTTTAGGGGATTCCAATCTTATCTTGAAATTTTTAAGATTCCAGTTTTGAAAAAAAAACGTTCAAAAATAGATCAACTTGTTAATACAGCAAAACTTGACCTATCAGAACAAACTTGTAATTTTCACAGCGGCATTTTGAAGCTCAAACACAAATACATTGAGCATTTTTTGAATCGAAAGAATCGAGACTGTTTGAAGTATAACGAAAACGAATATAAGAAAAAGTGCGTGCACTTTTCGCTTCAACATCTGCGATTTTCATTTTTCTCAAAAAGAGCGAAGGTTCGGAATGAAAGTGAAAATATCCATCATATTGCGGTGTCTCTTTGGAGCAGCAGCAGGAGATGCAGAACTCGAGACTAAAAACGCAACTTTTTAGAATGGAAGAAAACGGGGCGACGACAATGTGGCGGTAAAGATGAAAGAGAAATTGGCGGCGGAGAAAAGAAAACATTGATAAAAAATATGGGGAGGGGAAGAGGAGGGAAGGAACGAAATGAATGAGATGGAAAAAGTATGCAAAGGTAGACGACACGGGGTCGGAGACAGAAACATCGAGACAAATCGGATAATGACCTTGGTGTGAAATAATAAAACGAACGGGCGAAGGGTGTGAACTTTTGGGGAGAGGAAGCTGATCGGAGGTAAAAGGAAACATGTGTTATTCTTTCGGAGGAAGCAAAAAAGAAGAGCTCGGGGTGATCGATGCGTAATTGAAGTCAATTAAAATAAGAGACCCTCTTCAGAATTTTTTGAATTTTCGAAACCTTGCATATGTCTGGTTTTGGAAACGGAGCACAAAATTGGATTGGACACTGTTTAGAGGAAATTTTCTATGGGATTAATAGGAGGAAATTTGAAATTTCAAGGGGGTGGATAACATGGAAGGTGTAGAAGGTTAACAGTTTCTGATTGGAATTTCGGATCCAAGAAGCATAGAAAAAAGCAATTTTATTATTGATCTACCTGTAGTATTCCTATATTTTCCAGAGAACCAATTCGGGCGATAACAATGTATTAAATGTAGCTTTCTGGTAAAAATAGACAATAGGAACCATGTTCAATCTATTTCTGAGCTACAGTAAATGATTCGGCTCAGGTACTATATATTTTCTGGTTTAGAATCCTCACTCAAACATCACAAAACTTATTCTCAAAAAAATGAAGTCAGAGCGAAAATGCAACTCCTCGAAATTTATAATAGAAATTCAGGATTAATGATTGAAGCTAAAATAGAAAAAAGCGCAACTAACTCAAAGTACCGCAACGAATACCATTCAAACTCTCCTAATTACATTCAAACCAGAAAACCTTGAATCCAGAAGCTCCGAACCCATAAAATATCCCATAACCATAAAATTTGGTTGTACCGAACGCTTAATTAATTATTACACATTTGGGTGAACGAGAGAATTCATTCAAAATTACAAACATATGGTAACGAGAGAATCATAAAACTAGGCGCACAAAAACACATAAAAATAGTCAATCTTCTCGTTGCTCTCCCAAAACCTAATGGTCCTTTTTCCTCTCTGTTATAATGTTTCTGTTATCTTGAGAATACATTGGGGGTGGTCGTAAAGTCTTCTTCTTCTTCTTCTTCTTCTTCTTCTTCTTCTTCTTCTTCTTCTCTATACTATACCATAAAAACGTTATTAGAGTCTTCTCTTTCAAATCAAAAATCAAGAAGTTTAGGAAGGAAAACGACAGATTCTCAGCAGTATGACTTCAAAGAGGATTGATTCAATCCAGGCCACTAATCACTCCTTATCACCCTCTTTTATCACTCATTTTCACTTTTCGAAAATGTGAAGAATAACGGGAAAAGAGTAGAAGACGACGATATACTACATGTATTCGTTTGCTTTACATTTACATATTATTGCGAATCGGAAATCGGTTATTCGAGAAAGAAAGAGAGAGGGAGAAGAGGAAAATGTGTGACAGACAAAACACATAACTGTTTGATAAACGAGCAATCGTATGAAGAAGAAAAAGAAGAAGAGAAGTGTCGACTTGGACGAAGAAATGGGTAAATTTAGTGGGGACAAGAATCTGGTAAGAAGTGGAGATCCAAGGGGTTCTGAAGAAGAGCCATTGTCCGAGATCCGAAATTCCTGTGAGATCCAACTGAAAACCTGACTCCCATACGTATTCATAAAATAAAAACCGTGACCAGATCGTTAACAGAAAAATCAAAGAGAAACCGACCTATATAGTTTTTACGATCACATTCCCAAAAATTGCAACATCTTCCTCTCTATCAATTTTTTATCTCCATCTTATCAGCCGTTTTCATCCGACACTTTGTAGAAATTTATGAACCTCTTTGTTGCGGAGCCGATTATTCAAAGATAGGCAACATCAAAAGTAGGGACTTATTAGACTTTGAAACCAAAAGCTGTTTTTTGTGTGTTTGATTGAAGACATGAAATTGAAGACTGTCTGAAAAACAAGCTAAAAAACTACCCTTTTACGGTCTAGATTTCCGAAACAAACTTTTGTCCAAGAATGGGAAAACCGTATTTTGTCACTATTTTGATGTTTTTCATTTGGTTTTCAAATAAGAGTTGTTTCCAGTTTTGAAGAATCCGGATGAAGAAGTAGGAGATGAACATTTGGATGGGATGATTACTTCAAAAGATAAAGTTGGATGAACAGAGATGGATCAAATTTTTAATTTTTTATCTGAATTACAGTTGATCCAGGGTTTCTGAGTTTTAATCTGGAAAACTATCTTATTATGCGTTTTAAGGTTTTCAGGATGGGTACAAATCGAACAGTAAAGCCAAGGAGGAGAAGAATGAAAATATCGGAAAATTTGCCAGCATTCTTACTGTAGATAGACAGTTTTCGAAGAGCATGGTGAGCTGATGTTGGAAGACGACACATCCAGATTCATACCGTAAAACTCGGTGAGCTCAAAATGAGCACATTCTTGGAAGCCAAACCGATTGAAAATAGTCTTATTAGAATCCTCGTCAAAAGTTGATTAGACTCGTTACAAAATATGTTTCACATCTCTTCTCCAACTTCTCCCACATATATATCTCTCTATTTAGAGAATTCAGAAATGTTTTTAGGAAGTTTTTAGACCCACTTCAAACGACTGGGGACGCAGTTAATTATTTCCCCCAAGACGCTGCCCCATCTGTCTGATAGTGAGCTCATAGTTGTCTAGGAGAAAAAGAAGTTGTCCAAGAAGTTGAAAAAGTTAATAATTCAAGCTCTTTTTTATGCAACATCAGCGGATAAGATGCAACACGAAATCAAAATCATTCTAGCTTCAACGCATATAAACAAGAAAACAAATAAAAATGGGTAGGGATTTTGAGATTCGCAAAATATAAGCGTCACTAAACGAAACTTTAAAGATCTCATTGTAAGAGTTTTCCAATTTTCATCCAGTCCAGAATTCTTCCAATTTTTTCGAATCGTCATCGGGAGATGAGAATACTTCCCATCGTCACACGATCCGGAATCATCAGAATTCCAGTTCGAATCCATAAGAAATTACGAAATCCTTCCAGCTCCTCGTGGTCTATCTTTTTCTTCTTATCAATGTTTCATCAGGCTCTTTTGTCATAATTGACCGGAACCCCCCTCCCACGTGATTCAGTGTCTGAAAGTGTCATTCTATTGTTGTCTTCGTTTTTTTAAAGTTTCAATCTTCTTCCCTCCCCTCCTCTATTGTCAATATTTTCATCATCTCAGATCATCTTTTTTCGAATTCTCCATCATCACGACTTCTTCTTTCTCTCCTCAATTGATTGGTGTACCTGTACTCTATAACACCGAAATAACTCACTTATCTCTTCTATGAGTTGCCAATGTCAAAAAACCGAGAGAGAGTGTATGATCCTGAGAGATGCAGACAGTAAAACAGTGTGTCTACAAGACAAGAAGATAGGGGGTCTTCTCACTCTCTCTCATCTCTTTCTCAAACTTTTTCTTTGATTTTTCATCCCTTTTTTTCTCAACTCATTTTGCAATTTGCACTTTTCAATACAAACTATCGATTGATTAGGTTCTAAAAGTGACGTTTTTCTCTTTTAAAAGAGTCCAGTTTCTTTTTTCTGTAAATATTTATGATTGACCAAAATGTCTTGTGACTCATTGATCTTGTAGACTACAAACAGATGAGACGGAGATACACAAAGACAGCTGATCATTTACTCTTTTTCTTCTTTATGGATTTTCCCTTTGTGCTTTGATTTGTTTCAATTTCACAAACTTTTTTTTTTTGAAGATAACTCTTAGCTACTCAAAAAGTGACGTCATTCTGTCTGGAGTAGTTGGAGAACTATGGATTGTTCATTTTGTGGGAGAAGTTGAAGAATGGTTCAAAGAAAGTTCCCAAATTGAAGGAAATCAAAAATTTTGAAAATTCAAAAATCTGGGAATTCTAAAAACTTGAGGGGTTTCTGATAATTCAGAGTTTTCAGAATTGCTTCAAAAATTAGAAAGATCCAAAAACTGATTAGACTTTATCTAGAAAGTGGAAACCCTTTATTTTTAGAGAAGAAAAATGGAAAAGTTTGGATTTATCTTACAGGATTCTGTTTTCAGTTTCATAGTCAGTAGAAAACTCAAAATTTGAATCAAATGATTTTTCGTCACATGTATAGATTATTGTTCTATACAAATTTTCAAACACTCTTTTTTGGCTTTTTTCAACAATTTTTAACTCCACACATCATTTTCCACTCATCAGTCGTTATACTCAGGTTTGTGGTCTGATTCACTGAAAAAATGTGCAAATTAGTCTAGACTTATGAATCATTTTCAATCGGAAATTTGAAATTTCGTAATTAAGTTATTATTTTTTAGCCTCCACATAACTCTATTCACTGTAGCTTTCTTACTGACGCAACTGATTTTTCGATTTTTCTTTCGACTATACTGAAATTATCAATTCCCTTTCATATCATTAACTATTGTCTTCTGGAAATATGGAAAAAAAGTTGCTGATGATAAGAAAGTTTTTGACAGCAACTTTTTCCTCCCAATCGTTCGATTGTTTCTACAGAAAAGAGTATTGTCCATTCATTGAAATTCACCGAAAATTATCTCTCCGTCGAATCTCATTCCATCCCATAAACATGTTTTCGTCTACTTTTTCTCCTGAAGAAGATACCTGAAACTTGTTGACTAACAGAAAATTAGAAATTTCATTGAAATACTTCCCGCGTTCCGTTATAATACTTTGCAGCTCATATTCTTTGTGCTCTGTAAACATAAAAAAGATAACAAGAAATGAAAACTGATTCCTTGTTGACCGTTTAGTTAATAAGCCTAGATGATTTTTGTGGTGCATTTTCAGTTCACGAGTAATACATGTGAATTGAAGATGCATAGTTTTGCTTAGGCGATCCTGAACCTTTTCATTGTTCAGCTCTGGTTTAAAGCATTTACCGTGGCAGCTCAATTAGCAGTTGAGCAGCTATGTGTTCTACTAAGAAAAACTTGCAGTTCTTTCTCTGTTAAAATACTTTTTCAGTAGCCACAACGTTTCTACAGTTTCCTCTCATTCGGGTGTCAATCCAACATTCTTCCCTTCTGGTTCTCCTATTGACATTGGCTTGATTTGGAAGCTAGAAACTAGAAACTAATTTTCTAATTTTCCTTCGCTTGATCAGAACTCTGGAGCCCGTAGTAAGCAACGATGAGCTTTTTTGTGTGCTTTGGATGTAAGATGTTCTTTGATTTTTCACAATTTTGATCAATTTTGATTACCCACCAAATTTCTAAACTCATATCCTCATATTTCAATGCTGGTTTTTTATAGTTTCCATATCAAAAGTCGAATTCCTTTGACCAATCCTCTGAATTCCCCAGGTTTCTGTGAAGTCCTACTACGTACAACCTTCACAGGTGAGTCGCAAACTATCCGTTACGGGTGGATCGCCAGTCGCGCGCGGTTGAAATAGGAATGCTATATGGATCCATATCCGATCCGTAATGGATCCGTCGTTAACGTTTGTTGATCCGTATTTCACCCGTTTCACGCGTTTTACGAATTCTCTCAATTCTAGGTTTTCCGTTGTTTTACAATTTTTCTTTGCTAGTGTATTGTCTTAAGAACAGATATTCCAACAAAATTCATGTATACATTCAAAAACAAACAGATAAGTGACAAAATAATAAAGAAAACAATTGAGAACAGCGGAATTATCAATAATTAGAAAACATTCTGCGTAGACACTGGCTCAATTCGACTTCATTTTGCGTTGATGTCCAAAAGCTGTAGACCCCGATGCTTGAGTTCTATATGAATCTATCTGAAAAACTATATGAGTTGGTTTTTTTAAACAAGTATCAAACTCACAATAATTTAACAGGTACTTCACTTTAGCAGCACAGCTCGAAGTTGTGAACACTTTATCGGTGAACTTCTATCCCAGATGATCCGCTGCGAATTCTAAAAACGTATTGATATTACAGTAGAAAACTGGTAAAACTGACTTGAATTTCGCTTGTGTCCTTGAAGACATCATTTTAGGTATATTGTCTGTGAAGAACCTGGAAAAATATCATTAAATACATATTCCAGTAGCAAAAATCTTACTCGTCGTTCATTTTTGAGTTGAAAATGCGCGAATTTGTACAGTAAAACGCTTGGAAATCCAGAAAATTGAACAATTTGAAATGGCGAAAATAATAAGAAAAAAAATCGAAAAATTAGATGGAAGAGCTTTTCAGCTAGTTCGGCCATCCATAACCGATCAGTATGCGAATCCGTATCTGATCCGAACGCGAACTTCAACCCGCTCCCACGCGCAACCGTTTCTGAACCGTATGCGAACCCATATTCGGACCGTTTGCGAACGGAAATCTTGTTCTCAAAATACGGTCCGTACGCGAATCCTCGTTCGCAAAAACACCCGTAACGGATCAGTTATGCGTCGAATACCTTACCTAGACCCAAACGGATCCGACTGCACTTCACCTGTGTTTGATGTCAAGATTTATGATCTCCATTACTTTAGAATCTTACCCGAAGACAATCCATCGTCAACATAAAACAAATCGATTCTCCGTTTCTATCAGGAACACCTTCATACCCTCTTTGATTTCCTCTTCAAACATCATAAAACGCTGAAAAATTCCTCTTCCATCAGCATTTTTCCTCTTTTTTCTGTTTCCTCCAACCAGTCATCGGAGGTGTTTCTAGATTTCTTATCAGTTTATTTTATCAATTTTCTCTCCTGTCTTTTTCACCTCGATTCTGAATTTTGATTTTGATAACTTTTCCTTCTTTTCTTTTTATTCGTGTCTCCAATTCACCCAACAAAAATTGTTGCTTTTTTTGCAGAATGAACGAAGAGTTCGATGGCGATGTGCCAATGTCAGATCCTTTTCTGTCATTGGTCACTAAACTAGACGATATTGCGCGTAAGTCAATGACAAAGACAATCTCGAAAGAATTTTGGAATTTCAGCTTTTCCAAATAATGATTCTATGGATTTCGATATGGAACAAAACTGGCAGGAACCAGGACCATCGCAACAACACGATTCGAGTGTACCAGGGAATCAGCACAGTCCGCCACAAGAGTATTATGATGTTGATGGGTAAGTTTCTAAAAAACTGAATGTTTATTCGATTTAACTAAAGTATTTTTTAACAACTCCTTCTGTTTCAGCCAACAACACGACGTAAGCCGAATACAATCTCTTCTAAAAAACAACCACGAAGACTTTTTCTCCATGAGATTCTCTCCTCCCGTATTCGATCTAAGCGGCGGACAAGGACCTTCTGCAACTCAACAATTATCTGGAGAGGGTCCTGCAAGTATGCTCAATCCACTTCACACATCACCACTATCTCCATTATCAAGTAATTATCCAGCTGATGCATATCGACCTCTTTCCCTTGCTCAACAACTAGCTGCTCCAGCAATGACACCTGGAGGAACTTCTCTTTATGTGAATACGAATGGAATTGAACAAAAGGTAAGAATCGAAAAATGACATAGAAAAGTGCAAGTTTTACGAGGAAAATGTTGCAGTCAGGGTGTTCTTATCGGTCGAAAAAGGAGCTATAAATGTCAAAATCCGAAAAAAAGCGGACATAAAAGCCAAATGCCAGAAATAAATTGGTTCTATGGTAAAGACGAACATGAAAATGAAATAATACTGTACCGGGGACCTCAAAAAAATGAAGCTAAATCTGAAAAAAACATAAATTTTCAGAACTTTCCACACGAAATGCTTTCTCCACCTCATCATACATCAATGACTTCATCTCCCTATGTCGATCCAATGGAACATATCAACGGGTACATGTCTCCGTACAACTCAGGTACTCTACCATGGAGCCTTCCAATTCAAATCCTTCCATTTTCAGCTCAAGGTTATCATACTTATCATCCCCATCAATCTCACACTCCTCATCAAATTTCTCATCATCAACATCATCATTTAAACCATATTCCAAGTCAACCGACTATTCTTGAACATCCGGAAGCTGTGGCCTCTCCTTCTTCCGAAGAACACAAGGATGAAAAACCCTTGAAAATGATGGAGGCAAAGAGTCCAACAAGTCCTCAGAATATGAAAGAAGAACTTCTTCGAATGCTAGTCAACATGTCTCCAAGTGAAGTTGAAAGGTTGAAAAATAAGAAATCCGGAAGCTCAAAAAGCTATCAGAAATCATCGAAAGTCACGATACAAGAACCCGTAGAAGCAGAAGACGATGAAGACGATGATGATAGCGATTCAGGAGAACCTTCTCAAGGAGCGGCGGTTATTGTGAGAAGTGAGTGAACTTTTTAGTTAAAGAAATTGCTATTTCGAAAGTTGCAGGACCAAAAACAGAACGAAGAACGGCTCACAATCTAATCGAGAAAAAGTACAGATGCTCTATCAATGACAGAATTCAACAATTGAAAGTTTTATTATGTGGAGAAGAAGCGAAATTATCGAAATCAGCGACATTAAGGAAAGCAATAGAGCATATTGATGAGATAGAACACGAGAATCAACAGTTGAGATATCAAGTCGAGCAGATGAGGAAAACACTTCAGATGAATGGATTGCCGGTTCGTAACTGCATTAAAATGGGTGCACAATCACCTTTTTCCGGGTTCACTGGTCACATTTGAAACAAGAAAATATCAAATCAAGACGTTCATCAATCGTGCTCTTATTTTTAGTGAATTAGTAGATTTATTAGATAGATATTTCGTTAATAAAGTATTTTCAAATTAATTATCAACATTTGAAAAAACAGATTTAGCTATTATTTTGCAATAGAGAGCGCGATTGATGACCTTGATCTTCAAATGACACTTTGGATAGTTTCTCATGTTAGTATTTTCTTAGATTTTCCCCAGAACTGATAAAATTTGATAAGTGATCTCGGAAAAATGGGTACTAATTTTTTGTCTTTTTTTAGTACCCTGAACCCATGCAGTTTGCTGACTATGCCGCTCAATCCCCAGTCGAATCTTCTCCATCTCCTCCGAGAAACGAAAGAAAAAGATCAAGAATGAGTACGAATACTCCAGTCAAAAATGAAACTAAAGATGGTTCAAGGGTCACACTTTTCGCTATGCTTCTAGCAGTTATGATTTTCAATCCGATTGGGTTTGTGTATCAAAAGGAAATCGAAAATCTAACTTTCGAACTTTAGATTACTCGCTGGAAGTGCAATGTTCTCAACAGCAGCAGCTGACACCAAAGCTCCAATTGCATCTCCATTTGAACATGGAAGAGTTTTGGATGATTCTGATGGAAGTGCTCCTCGATCGACGATATTTGGATTGGATAGTCCTTGGGTTTGGACTTTGAACATCGTGATAACTCTTTTCGTATTAATCAAATTGATGGTGAACGGAGACCCAATTCAAGACTTCATGTCTCCTTCATGGCAAACATTTGCATCTATCCGAGAAAAAGCGAGAGAAGAATTGAGATCTGGAAATTTGAAAGAGGCACAGAGACAGTTCAGAGAGTGTCTAGTTGTTCTTGGTTGTGGAATTCCAAATCCCGGAGTTGAATCTGTTGCTTATGTTGCATGGGAATGTCTTCGACACTTGATGAGTTGGCTATGGATCGGAAGATATATGGCGAGAAGAAGGAGATCAACGACTAAACCAGTTTCTGTTGTCTGTAGAAGTCATGCGCATACAGCTGTTCTGTATCATGAAATTCATCAGCTTCATCTAATGGGTATCACCGGTCACACCAACGATGGGGATGATCCAAGATATCTGCCTGGTCTGTATCTCGCAATGTGCGCAGTCAACATGGCTGAAGCTGCTGGAGCATCCAACGACGGTCTTCCACGTGCAGTCATGGCTCAGATCTATATAGCAGCATCAATCCGCTGCCGTCTTGCTCTTCCTAATCTTCTTGCTCCATTCTTCTCTGGATACTTCCTTCGTAGAGCTCGTAGACATGTGAGGAGAGCTCCAGAGCATTCGGTATCTCATTTGTTGTGGATATTCCATCCGGCAGCAAGAAAGTATATGGCAGATCCTACAAGATTAGAGCATGTTTTGAGTTCGAAACAAAAGAACTTGAGATTCGGATCATTCGTGGAAGATGAGCAATGTAAGTTGGAAATGAAGGGTGTTAAAATGAATAACTTTGTTTCAGTATCACCACTTGCCAGAATTCGAACAACGCTGAAAGTTTATCTCTTGTCGAAACTGGTTCAAGAACTCGTCGGTGGAGATGAAATTTTCACGAAAAATGTGGAAAGAATTCTGAATGACAACGATCGTTTGGATGATGACGTGGATGTTGTCGATGTTTCAAGACTTCTTGTCTCGATTTCAACGCAGTGTGCAGCAATGTTAACTAATGAGAAGGACGAAGCAGCTAGTAAGTTCAAGAGGTTCAATTGTAATAATCAAAACTCACGAATTTCAGAGTTCGGATCGTGGCTAACACGGAATGGAGATGCTTGTTGTACATGGTGGACTCATGTGTTAACATGTGGAATCTATTGGAGAACTAACAAAACTGAACTAGCCAGACAACATTACTCATTGATCCGGAATTGCCCACCAAAGATTCTGACGGAGTAAGTTCCGCTCATCCAAAAATTCAAATATCTTTTCCTCTTCAGTCCATTGGGTTTGGCAGTTGGCCATGCTCTTTGTGCACGAAAAATCTGCATTGACGATCGTGATTCATCAAAAGTCAGTCAATACGTGTGCATTCACACTAAAAAGGCTCTCGAATCCCTTCGACTGTTCTCAACATCTTCAAGAACTTCTGGAGTTGTGTCGGGAATTCAAGAAGGCACCAGGAGGATGGCCTATGAATGGATAATGAGTTCATTGTTAGATGCATGGAGATTCAATCTTTCCTCTTCAAAACCTTATTGGACTCAAAGTTTCAAAGGGCAGTCTACGTTTAGTACACTGTATCAAGAGGCTTATAATCATTATGCAGTTGTTCAAGGAACCCGTGGAGACTGTTGGAGGGTAAGGAAGACGTTTTGGTTCGAAATTTGCATAGTTTTTGATTTTCAGCTCTTTGTTTATGAATTGACGTGTCGAATGTTGAATGGAGCAAACCCACAAGCAACTTGGTCAGGTGTTCGACGTGTTCGATCCACGAAAATGGATGCTGTTCGTGGAAGAGTGAGTATGAGAAGATCGGCTCAACCGGATGCATTCCATCTCCATACACTGGTCAAACTTCATTCTTCAATGGATCTTTAGTGATAATAATATTAACTAGAATATTGAACAAAACACGAATTTATTCAAAAAATGATGACGATGATGATAAATATGATTAAATCAGTTATCGGGTCAAGATGTACAGACAAGACACAAATAATGAAACAAAATACTGTCGGACAGGTGGAAAGGGGAGAGAAAGAATAGGATTAGGATGGTATCCAGGATACTATACTTTAGTATCTTTGTGATTTTCTGAAAGCCCGTTGGATTTTTTGGGGGATTACTGGATACAATTTAGGAACTTCTTAAAGACGTCTGCGGACGCAAGCTCCTTGAAGTGGCTCGTAAGCTCCGGCGCATTGGCAGATTCCAGCGGAGCAGACGGCTCCTGGAACACAGGCTGGAGCAGCGGCGACGGCGACTGGGGCGGCACATGGGGCTCCGAGGGCAACTGGGACAACTGGGGCAACTGGGATGACTGGTGGTGGGACGACTCCGTAGATGGTGCGGGCAACGCAGACGGTTCCTTCTTGAATAAGCTCTGGTGGGCAGAGGCAGACTCCGACGGAGCAGACGGATCCTCCGGTGCACTCGACTCCTGGCTCACATGGGGATCCTGGAAGGGCTTGTGGGATGAGACGTCCGGCGACGACTGGAGCTGGAGCAACTGGGACAGCTGGAGCGATTGGGATGGCTGGTTGGCATCCGACGACTGGAGAGTAGGCGACAGCTGGGTTAGCACAGGCGCAGGCTCCGGCGACACATTGGGCAGCTCCGAGGCATGGGGCGGCGCATCCGAGGGCTGGTTGAGCGGCGATCACTGGGGCTGGTGGGGCGGCGAGTGGGGCAGCGAATACTGGGGCTGGAGCAGCGACGACTGGAGCTGGAGCATAGGCTGGAAGTGGGGCAACTGGAGCTGGGGCGAAGGCTGGGGCGTAGGCTGGGAGTGGAGCTGGAGCAGCCAAGACCTGAAAAATTGGAAGGATGAGGATGGGAATAAACTAACGGAGTGAGAATCAGAGTGAGTACTTAGGAGATTTGGATGTTTTGTTCATACTAGTAGTGATCAAACTTGAATCGCATCAGAAATATTTTGAATTAAAACTCACTGGTGGAGCAGCGGCGACAGTTGGAACGCAGACGGAAGCCTGGCAGACTGCCGGGGCGGCACACGGAACAGCGGCACTGCACGCAGAGTACAGAGGAGCCACTGAAAATAGACTCAGATGAGAGAAACAAATAATGAAGATACAGTAAAACTAAAAGTAAAAATGAAAAAGAAAGAAAGGGTCTATACCTGGCACCTGAGCGGCGGAGAGGGCGACGAGTGTGGCGCAGATGGTAAGTCTGAACATTGGCTTCTTCTTCTATGAAATGGAAGTGATTGAATGGCATCCAGATCATGACTTAAATACTCGCATCGTCAAGACGGAGGCGGAGGCTGTGAATCGGCAATGGCAAAAAGTTGCCGGCACGGAAAAAAGAGGTGCGGAGAGGGGCGACGCGCCAATTGTAAACACATTGCAATGCGGAAAAAAATGCGCAAAAGCGGAGCTGTGTTGGACCGGTGAGAAATACAGAGACTGTTCAGTTAATCGAGAGACGATGGATGGGGGAAGGGGTCTTGACTTTCGACCAAAAGGAATGTTGCCAATTTGGAAACAAGGGGGTACACATAGTTGAGGGGTTTTTTTGGGTGGGAAACTTTTTGAGGCGGTTTCACAGATTTAGAGCTGATTTTTTCTTTTTTAGCGAGGTCCAGCCTTTCAATTTTTTCATATTTGAGTACCTTATACTTGAAAACCACTAAAACTTTGTTTCTTTTGTATTTGTGAGTTCAAAAAGTCATTTTGCCAGTTTAAGATTCTGACAGTTTTGTACAAATTTTAATTTAGAATTGGATTTGAAATTGGTTAGAATATTTGCAATTTTCAAGAGTTAATCTTTGCAAGATCCTGAGTCAAGTCCAGGAAAATTACAAAGCTTTCAGCTATTTGAACTGGATGTTAGCTGTTTTTTACATCTAACACTGTAGCAATCCCCTTTTTTTGTTGAAAAAAAATTGAATTAGAAAACTGCTCTACTGAGTTATGGGTACGAGAAAATCTATCAACAAAACGCTATGATTTCTAAGAAACATGAGACGCTTTATTAGTTAAAACTCCCCCTCAAAAATGTTGAATTCCTGGAAAAGATAGTGAGTTCTGAAATCCCATCTCTACTTCTTCAAAGATGCTTTGCCTTCATCAGACCCATTTTTCCGCCCAATAGCTTTCATTTCAATCCTCCGTATTTTTCATAATCCAATCCTATCAGACTGGAATTTTAGGAACCGTTCCTCCAGTGTTCCCTCTTTCAGTCCACCGACACTTTTGACATTCTCCGCGAACTTTTCATCTCTAGTTTGACAGTACTGGTTGTATGTTAAAAATAACTCTTGAGTAAGACTCAAGTCAATCTTTGTTCCCTTATCAACACACACTTTCTTCCGCGTGTGCTCTCACTCTTTTTCTCTCCGCTCCGCGCGGAACGAAACTGTAGAAAAGGTGCCGAAAGTCTCACGTTGTCCTCTCATCTGGGCGCAAACAAAGAAACTTTAATTCTTCTTCTTCTTATTTCTCTCTATCTTCACCGCAGTCATGTCTTTTTTACCGGTGCACCACATTAAGAGGATATATTGCGCCAGTGTGCAAACATGAACATTTACGTCTATTATACGGTCCTTCGTCAGTCAGTCAGGCAGTCAAGAAATAAGAGGAGCGGGGCGAAATCATTCCAGTTTTCTTCTTTTTTTTTGCTTCTTGCAACTTTTTTCTATGTGGCCGATGAAAGTGTTTTCCGTCTAGGGGGTTGCGACTGTTTTGTGCATTTTGATCGCTTAGAACTTTTGGTTTAGAGCACCTGGAGGCACAAGGACACATATTTTCCGCAGATCTCATATCTCAGAATGGATCACAGTTGTAGCTAAAATGTTGTAGTCTGTTTTTAATGAGCTTTTTGATCCACGGACCTGATCGGGAAGCAAGAACGAATGCTTTTGAAAATTGAATCCATTAATGTTGCTCACTACTCCATTGAGCAGAACTTCAATCTTTTCTGAACTTTTAATTGTAATTTTTTGCGGAAACTTGTCTTTGAATCATTTTCCTTACTATTCCAAACCTTTTCACCCCTAAACCAGCTCCCTTTATAACGTCATCACATTTCTCGAATTCCCGTCAAATTTGACCTACTTTGGGAAGTGCTCTCATTCATACAAAACAGGTGTTTGTCTTTGCTCCCACTCACTTTCTCTCTTCCTTCCGATTCTCATTCAATTACAACAATAGAAAACATTTTTCATAATACAAAAGAAGAACGTAACTGTCGACTAGAAACATAAGAGAGAGGCAGCGGAAACAGAAAGAGAGAAAAAGTATTCTGGGGGAGGAAAAGGTTATTCCGGAAACAAAAAAAAACGGAGAGGAATTGAAAACAGAGACAAAAACCGTATTGAAAAATTACCAGTATTAAAGACAAAAAGCACTAAATGACATCATGATCAAGGGAATATTGACGAATTATTTTGATCGGACTCTGCCGATTTGTAGCCGGATTATGGATACCTTTTTCGTGTTGAATCACATAGTCGGAGACCTGAAACATTTAGTTTTAGAATCAATAGATTCTCGAGGTTCCATTACCTTTCCACGAGAAATTCCAGTTGGCAGGGACGGATGCCTGGAGAGAATTCCCCGCTTGTTACATGGTCGTTTCGGCGAAATTGACCGACTTTTTTCGGAGCTCTGAAACTAATTCACATTGCTGATAGGTTTTAAAATGTACAGATGAACAAAAAAGAAACACAAAATCTTTACTAATAACATTTGAAAACTTTGTATGTCCGTTTGTATGTCGCCAGCTGTAACTCAGCCCAAACTCAACCAATTTGGATGAAACTTTTACAGAAATATCAGGCTTGGCGTTACGTTGATGCTCATATGTTTAGATTTTTGATATCTCAAAAATTGAGCAAGTTACGGCTCTTTTAGTGAATTTTCAGTACTAATTTCGGTATCGAAAATGTGTTGCAAGTCATAACTCGATCCAGAATTGGCCGATTCTTTCGAGATTTTCACAGTTTGTTTGTGATTATCTAAGGATGATGCACGACTTTTTTGTTTTTCGAAATTCCAATTTTGAAGCATTCTGGAGCACTTTTCCTGAGCAACTGGGTTCATTTTTGCACGCGCGGCGACAGAGAGGCAGAGTCATTTTCACTAGCGCGGCGGCAGAGAGGCAGCGCACACACAAAGTATAGTGGCCGACGCGGACCTCGATTGATGTCGGCTGCTCGATTTCATCACCACCGCCGACACGAGACGAGGCGCCGGTTCAGTTACCCAAGTTTGAGGTAAACTTCGCGATGGAGAGAGATAGATGGGTCGAATTTTATATCATTCTGTTCGTCTCAATGCGAGGAGACAGAAAATGTGAGAAAATTTTGGAAAAGTTGAGTTTGAAGGATGTTTATCGGGGTCAGAAGTTTGAAGACGTGCCTGTTCCGACTCCGATAGCAGTGACGCATGTAATTCCGTCCCTTTTTTCCGTATTCCGTCTTTTTTTGACATTGGAAAAACAACAAAAGCCTCAAAACCTCCAATTTGAGATCAATGAGTAGTTTAATTATTCCTACTTTTTTCCAAAACATGTGAAATTTCTCAATTTTTGTAACACTCCCGTTGGTTAAAAGTGAACGTGTTTTGATTACAGTGTTTGAACTTCACCATGCGCGGAACGCGCTTCAGATTGCGTTTGGATTAAATGGAATAGAAAATGAATGAAGAAATCGTTGTAGGTGCGAAGCACCTACAACGATCTCGTTATTAATTTTCTATAGTGAATTATCTGTGATTCAGGCAATAAGCAATGGAGCCGGCGGCTTCCACTGTTGAGTCAAAAAGGTCGCAGGCCCTAAGAAATGGAGCCACAGGCTCTTAGGAACGGATCCGAAGGCTCCCCATTTTTAAGTGAGAAGGGCCGGAGGCCCTACAGAATGGGGCCGAGGGCTCCCCACATTCTAGAAAAAAGAGCCGAAGGCTCCACGTTTTTAAATGAAAGGGCCGCGGGCCCTGAGGAATCGAGCCAGGGCTGTGCGGAATGGAAATTTTCGGAATTTCGGAACGTCAGAATATTCCGAGTTTCAAATTTTCGGAATTTCGGAACGTCGGAATATTCTGAGTTTTAAAATTTCGGAATTTCGGAATATCGGAATTTTCCGAGTTTCAAATAGTCGGAATTTCGGAATTTTCGGAATATCGAAAATGGTCATTTTTTTGCGTTTTTTTCGTTAAAAAAGAACTTTTTCGGGAAAAGCCTTCTGAAAGTTAAAACGTTTTGGTAAATTGACTGCTTTGAAAAGCGAGAACCAATTGAAAAATGCATATTCGACATACAATAATTTTTTTTCGCTACTTTTTTCTCAAAAATCGGAATTTGATTCCGAAAATTTTTCTTCGGAATATTCCGGTCGGAATTTGATTCCGAAAATTTTTCTTCGGAATATTCCTGTCGGAATTTCATTCCGAAAAAACCGAAATTTTCGGAATTTTCGGAATTCCGAATTCCGTTCCGCACACCCCTGGAATCGAGCCGAAGGCTCCATGTTCTTAATTGAAAGGGCCGCAGGCCCTGAAGAATGGAGCCGGAAGCTCCACGTTTTTAATTGAAAGGGCCGCAGGCCCTGAGGAATGGAGCCGGAACGTTTTAAGTGAAAGGGCCGCAGGCCCCAAAGGAAAGGGGCCGGAGGCTCCACGTTTTAAGTGAAAGGGCCGCAGGCCCTGAGGAATGGAGCCGAAGGCTCCAAAACAAAAAAACAAGCAAAAGCCAGGTGGTGAAGCCCCCGAAGGGGGCGGAGTCCACCTGGTAGTTTATTATTAGCTAAGGGAAAATTAGAATAATTTAAGTTTAGAATGGTTATTCTCTATGTATGTTGATTAATTGAAGCGTTAATCAATGTGGATGCCTACTATCAACTTACCCTTCGGTGGTGATTCCTCTTCAATCTAAATGTGATTATTAGATGTGCAAAAATGGAATAAAAATGAATAATTGAAAATCAAAGTTTGAGAAAGGGGACTGAAAAATTAAACTTACCAAGACATCCTTCAGAAGTTCTGCATCCATCGACTGTCCAGTTTGTGATTCTCCGTGTCTCATATCTTGGCGAGACTTCTTTCGGCCACGGCCTATACTGGCACGGCGGCCGCCGAAGTAGTAGTGACTGCGTTCCGATGGACGGTCACTTCTGGAAATTGTTCGATTTTATTAGCGATATTTTCCAAGTTTCAACGCGCCCCATTGCGAACTTATCTGAAACTAGACATTTGAGAATTCCCGCTCGCTTTTCTGCCTCGAAATCAATTATAATAAACTACTTTATTAATTTTTGGATTTCCAGTTGATCGCAACAGAAAATAGGCAGGCGGGAACTCTCGAATGTCCAGTCACAAGTTCGCAATAGAGCATGTTGAAACTTGGAAAATATCGCTAATAGAAACATTAAATGCACAATTAATCTTTGTGGTTTGCGGATAGTTTGAATCCCAATCATAACAAAAAACCTTACTTGAATGGTTCAACTTCTTTCGAAGACAACGGAGCTGCTGCACAAACTGGCAAAAATTGAGTTTTGTTATTCCTATACTCATCCAATCTCCTTGCAATTTTCAGATACGAATCATCAGTTTGAACAATAACTTCTTGCCTCGTCTCCTCTTCAAATATACTCGTACCCATTCCACTCGTGGATGAACTTCTTGCTCTTGTTCCATATGGTTCCACTGATAATCGATCACATCCTGGAGGTGGAGAATATTGGGTGCTCATTGAGACACTTGCTGACATATTCGGAGCTATGAATGTCTTCTTCTTCTTCTTGTTCTTTTCAGAATCTTTTAGAGATTCAGAAGCTGACGAAGTGTTGGAAGACGTCAGAACATCGGAACCCAATGATGAGGCTTGACTATTCTCTTCCCTCGACACCTTCTTTTTCTTCTTGTCTTTCGACTTCCCAACGTCTTCACAAATCGAAGTTTGTTGAGATTCATCCTTCCTCTTCAGAAGTTTCCCGAACCATTCACTAATCGATGTTTGCATACTTCGGTCATCCTGAAAACATGATAAGAACTAGAGACAGAGTGACGGGGGTATCGAATTACATAGTCAGCAGTCTGCTCAATGGGCGAAGTGTTTTGATCTCGGTGGGCTGTCGAGACAGGAGACACCATTCTGTCCATCATTTGGATTTGAACACTTTGTGACGTTTCCTGAAGACACGGAAAAATATATATTAGTTGTGTTTTGAGAGCTGTATAGTTACAGTTACTGCGTCATCTCTTCCGATTGGTGACGTCACGGTGGAACGATGGACCAGCTGTGAAGTGCACGGGTCTGTTGCCATATGGACAAGATTTTGTCTTCTGAAACGAACCTCAGGTTAAGAAGACTATTGTAGCTTTAACAACTTACAATGAAGTCTGCGTCTCCTCCTCATGCATACTTCCAGGGAACGGTGACGTGGACATCGATCTCATCTGTTTTTGTTTCTGCTCTCTTTTCAGATCTTCACAAAGCGATACCACTGGCGATGTAGCTATTGAGGTACGAGATGGTGGTGTAGTAGAAGTACTGGCAGAGGAGGTGGATGACCGTGATGAGGCTGGGAGAGCCAAGCTTGTCAGTTGGGATTTGTCCTGGAAACAGTAATAATAAGATAGTTTAAAAAATCTTTACTAATAACATTTGAAAACTTTGTATGTCCGTTTGTATGTCGCCAGCTGTAACTCAGCCCAAACTCAACCAATTTGGATGAAACTTTTACAGAAATATCAGGCTTGGCGTTACGTTGATGCTCATATGTTTAGATTTTTGATATCTCAAAAATTGAGCAAGTTACGGCTCTTTTAGTGAATTTTCAGTACTAATTTCGGTATCGAAAATGTGTTGCAAGTCATAACTCGATCCAGAATTGGCCGATTCTTTCGAGATTTTCACAGTTTGTTTGTGATTATCTAAGGATGATGCACGACTTTTTTGTTTTTCGAAATTCCAATTTTGAAGCATTCTGGAGCACTTTTCCTGAGCAACTGGGTTCATTTTTGCACGCGCGGCGACAGAGAGGCAGAGTCATTTTCACTAGCGCGGCGGCAGAGAGGCAGCGCACACACAAAGTATAGTGGCCGACGCGGACCTCGATTGATGTCGGCTGCTCGATTTCATCACCACCGCCGACACGAGACGAGGCGCCGGTTCAGTTACCCAAGTTTGAGGTAAACTTCGCGATGGAGAGAGATAGATGGGTCGAATTTTATATCATTCTGTTCGTCTCAATGCGAGGAGACAGAAAATGTGAGAAAATTTTGGAAAAGTTGAGTTTGAAGGATGTTTATCGGGGTCAGAAGTTTGAAGACGTGCCTGTTCCGACTCCGATAGCAGTGACGCATGTAATTCCGTCCCTTTTTTCCGTATTCCGTCTTTTTTTGACATTGGAAAAACAACAAAAGCCTCAAAACCTCCAATTTGAGATCAATGAGTAGTTTAATTATTCCTACTTTTTTCCAAAACATGTGAAATTTCTCAATTTTTGTAACACTCCCGTTGGTTAAAAGTGAACGTGTTTTGATTACAGTGTTTGAACTTCACCATGCGCGGAACGCGCTTCAGATTGCGTTTGGATTAAATGGAATAGAAAATGAATGAAGAAATCGTTGTAGGTGCGAAGCACCTACAACGATCTCGTTATTAATTTTCTATAGTGAATTATCTGTGATTCAGGCAATAAGCAATGGAGCCGGCGGCTTCCACTGTTGAGTCAAAAAGGTCGCAGGCCCTAAGAAATGGAGCCACAGGCTCTTAGGAACGGATCCGAAGGCTCCCCATTTTTAAGTGAGAAGGGCCGGAGGCCCTACAGAATGGGGCCGAGGGCTCCCCACATTCTAGAAAAAAGAGCCGAAGGCTCCACGTTTTTAAATGAAAGGGCCGCGGGCCCTGAGGAATCGAGCCAGGGCTGTGCGGAATGGAAATTTTCGGAATTTCGGAACGTCAGAATATTCCGAGTTTCAAATTTTCGGAATTTCGGAACGTCGGAATATTCTGAGTTTTAAAATTTCGGAATTTCGGAATATCGGAATTTTCCGAGTTTCAAATAGTCGGAATTTCGGAATTTTCGGAATATCGAAAATGGTCATTTTTTTGCGTTTTTTTCGTTAAAAAAGAACTTTTTCGGGAAAAGCCTTCTGAAAGTTAAAACGTTTTGGTAAATTGACTGCTTTGAAAAGCGAGAACCAATTGAAAAATGCATATTCGACATACAATAATTTTTTTTCGCTACTTTTTTCTCAAAAATCGGAATTTGATTCCGAAAATTTTTCTTCGGAATATTCCGGTCGGAATTTGATTCCGAAAATTTTTCTTCGGAATATTCCTGTCGGAATTTCATTCCGAAAAAACCGAAATTTTCGGAATTTTCGGAATTCCGAATTCCGTTCCGCACACCCCTGGAATCGAGCCGAAGGCTCCATGTTCTTAATTGAAAGGGCCGCAGGCCCTGAAGAATGGAGCCGGAAGCTCCACGTTTTTAATTGAAAGGGCCGCAGGCCCTGAGGAATGGAGCCGGAACGTTTTAAGTGAAAGGGCCGCAGGCCCCAAAGGAAAGGGGCCGGAGGCTCCACGTTTTAAGTGAAAGGGCCGCAGGCCCTGAGGAATGGAGCCGAAGGCTCCAAAACAAAAAAACAAGCAAAAGCCAGGTGGTGAAGCCCCCGAAGGGGGCGGAGTCCACCTGGTATAACTTACTGCAAATGTGGTCTCGTAATCCTTTCCAACAGCAACATCTGCAATTTGTTTCAACGCTTCCTGGCTGTTCTGAAAACAATTCTTGTCAAATTTTCTTGTTAAATCCAAGCCAACCTTATAAAAAGAGCTACTCATTGCCTCACAGATCACATTGATCTCAGCTTGAGACAATCCACGTGGTAAATCGAGAGCTTCCGAGTTGACAGGTGAATCCTCCATAAACGCAGATGTGGCCATTTCGACAATTGGAGGTCGAACTCGTTGGGTCTGAAAATTCAAGGAAATGATGAGGTTTTGCGGAGGTAATATCCACCTGAAGATTAGCTAGTTTAATCGCGATTTCGTCAATTTGGAATTGAGCGAGGTCGGTTTGAGCGGTTCCATCGCAACGGGCTCCAGGGGCGAAATGGACAGATGGATTGGTTTGAGTGGAAGGAATATCACATTGGCAGACGGCACATTCCTGGAGAAAGTAACACTATTTCATCATTAGCGATTTTGTCTTTTAGTTCTAATCATCGACACCTCCTCTACATATATTTTCAGAATATCTCACCCCTTTCTTATTCTTTTTCTTTGCCACTGGCGAACTCATAGAATCCATCGGCAAACTTGTTGCATCAGAAATAGAATCTCTGAAGTCATTGGATCTTCTAGAAACCGACGTTGCGTCATCCCTTTGCAACTTCAACTCTTCAACCTTTTCCTGTCCAGTTGTTTCATCGAGAATTTGTCTGAAATCGAAAATCTCTGGTTATCTTCTCGTAATCTGAGCTCTCACCTCGACCACTGAGTTCCCTGATGCTCTTCTGGTTTTAGATGATTGCTCATTGGATCGCAGGCCATACTCTGAAGGAATCAAAAAACATCAGAGACGTATTTTAAAGATGTTTTACCTGTTCATACTTTTCCACTTGAGTCGACATTCCTCTACTGGGAAGTTCCGTTTGAATCTCTTTACTTTCCTTCAGAAGTCTTTCAAACTTTTCCACAGTATTCTCAAGCTTATTATTTTGCTGTCCAGACATGATAGAGGGTCCAACAAGTTGCATCCACGGAGACTCTTTTTCCAATATCTTTTTGTAAAGCTCTCCCGGATTCGGATGCTCTCCGTTTTCAATAGCTTGAGTGTATTCTTGCTGAAATCAGGAAAAGTTCTGATGCGAAGAAAATAGAAAATTCATACCTGAATTTTCTTGATCAAATGATACAGCCATTCTTCCATCTTAATCTGGACGACTGAGATGAACATGGAGACAATACTAAGTCCGACAATGACAAGAACAAACATGATGATGAACATGTGTGGTTTGTCAGGAACGATGTCACCTGAAAATGGAAAAGTCAGTTGATAGGCTCCACTGAAAACTCCTGACTAATAAGTCTTCATTCTAACGATCAAATACAAAAACTCACCCAGACCAATAGTGGAAAGAGAAATGCAAAAGAAGTATAAACTGGTGAAAAATGTCCATCGAGTCTCCCAAAGCAAGAAAAGTGACGAGCATCCACAAACATAGACAACACAAATAAGTAGTGCCAGCCAGATCGGAATGGTTCTAGACTCAAGTTCAAGCTCATCTAATCCTTCCAAAGCCATTGGGTTTCCGGTTTCCAAAATTTCCATGTTCAACCTACAATAAATCGAGTTCAATAAGAAACCAGTGAATAACTGAATCACTTCTTCTTTCCTCTCAACCGATTCGTTGTCATTTTGGCTTTTTCTTTGATTCGAAGACGATGCTGTTGCCATGAAACCGATAAAGATGTCGTCATCCATTTTCCGCATTTTGAGAGGATAGCAAGAACCAATGGGATTCCTTCAAAATTGATTTTCACAGAAGAAATTTTAGCAGTAAATCTTACCAACGATGGCATAAATGACCGATGCAGCTCTTCCCAGTGCAGTTCTCGGAGCAATATTACCATATCCGATCGTTGTGAAAAGCGTTCCCACATAAAATAACGCACCCCAATAATCCCAATCCAAACATTCCGGAAGTCGAACTTTGTGTAGTCTCTTTTCATAATCAATGAACACTTCTCTATAATTTTTCATCTTCTCATTGAATCTATCTTTAAACCCACTCAAAGTTCGAGTTGGCTCCCTGCCTGAACACCATTGATGTAATACGTTGAAATGTGTCATTTCGAAGCATTCGAAGATCGATCCTCTCTTTCCTGCAAACGAAAAAAAAATGGGGGAAAAATAACCAGAGATTGTTGATCAATTGGTAGGAAAAGCAATTAGTTAAAATGTGAAGGGTTAGAAAAATATTATGAAATAAGTCTGGAGAAGAGACTCACTGCTTGACCTCCTTTTCGTAATCATGCTCGAAATAATAAAAGACCCAGGCGCCCAGAAATGAGTAGAGAATCAGAAGAACACTGGCGGAGATTCGGTGGATTTTGTATTTGTCGTAGAAGTATTTACACTGAAAACAGAAAATTTTGAGAGTTGGAGGGGTGGGTTCAAGATTTCTCTCTTGCATAGATGATAGGATAATTTTGAAAATAGTTACTGCTAAAAAATGTTTTGAATCTCTTGAATTTGAAAACACAACTTTTTTGGCACCCAAATATTGTTGAAAGATTTCTAAACTTCTGAAAATCGAAATGAAATCATACCCTTCCCAAAAATGAAGTTGGTGGTGGCGACAATTGAACTTCACTTTCTCCATCAATCTCCAAAGATCCAGTTCTTGAAAACTGACCAGCAAACATTCTGACTACTTTTGCCTGAAAAAAAAGTTATAGCATAATGTCTAAAAACTGACACTTTCAGTAACCTGTAATGTATTTTTCTGCTCCCTTCGATACTCGTCGTCGTCGTTTATGGTTGTACCATCATCTCTCGATTGAAAACTGAATTGAGACAAACGGATTTTCGATCCAAGTGATGTATTTGATAATAGCGATTCCCTTGAATACGGCCGAGATGCTCTGAACGGAAGAACAAATGAAATGACGAATGAGATGAGGTGGGTGGATGAAAGAAGAGTGTCAGGAGCAACATACTTTTTGAGTTGGAGCAATAAAAAAACGGAATGTGTTTATCTGATTTCTCTGGGAGACTGAGAGATTTCTTCAAGTACAAGAGGAATCATGTGAAGAAGAAATGTTGCTGAGAAAACGTTGTAGGTCAAAAGATTCTTTCATCTCTTGGAAGAATGAAAATAAGATTGACATGCTCTATCTCTCTACGTGTTTGTTGTGAAAATGAGATGACAAGGCGATTGATGGACAAGACATCTTTTAATCGAAGAGAAGTGAGAATTTGTGGTTTGTCTGGGGACCAGTAACAAATAACACAGAGAATCGAAGATCTCTTCTATTATCGGCCAATTGTTCGATTCTCTCACACCTGATTGTTCTTCTAGATCTTTCGTAATGTGACTTGAGACACAAAAAAGTAATAAACTATAAAAATAGCGAGAGGGGCTGACGTAGTGAGCTAAAGGGAGAGCAATAAGAAGACTTTGACGAGCTTATTTTGAGCTGAAAGTCTAGTTGAACAAAGCAAAGTGAAACAAGTACCTTTTCTATACGACTTTGTTTCTGAAAATGATGTAGAGTCGCTTGGATTGTTCTAGATCGGAAATTTGATGTTCGAGCTTTGTTATTATTGTCGCAAATAGCAATCATTAGATTTCGACTTCAGAAGCTTATAGATTGAAAAAACGCGAACGCTCTAGCTAGTATCTTAAAATCAAGTTCAATCTAAAAAATTGAATTTGCAAACGGGCTGCTCAATATTTTTTTTTAATTAACGGTTCACGCAGGCCGGCGCTTTCGGCGGCACAGAGACTCAGTTAACAATTACTCGATACTGAGGTTTAATTTAGACTTGTTAACGTGATACCAAATTCTTGGACGGGTTTTTGGCATTGAGCCAAGCGATCGTTTTTTTTTTTGAGCCCGTTCGCGACCCGTTGAGCTACAACAGCTTAGAATACAAAGTTTAAGTCAAAGGTTAGTTTACCGGAGGTCATAGAGGTTGACGGGATTTTGCAGCGCAATTTTAACGATTGGTACTAAAACAGACCAACAACCGAAAAGATTTCTGAAAGTTTTTGGGAAAAAGCTCTATTGAAAATGGAGAAACGTAACGAGTGATGAAGATAGATCGGAGACTATGGAGAAAATAGAAATACCTTTGATTTTTGCTCTCTCAATCAACTCATTCTAATCACGAAAATCAAGGAAACATTTTTTAATATAGTAAAGTTCAGAACGCCTTTCAAAATATGAAAACGAAATAGGAACAAAAATTCGGAGAGGAAAACTTTTGAAAAGAGGATTCAAAAAAGCTAGCAGATGTCATAATATCCTCAGACAAAGTGTGATTTTGAAGAAGGTGTCATTTTGAGCAGATCCGTTCACACACAAAAAAACCAGTGAAACTTGAGACAAAAGATTCGACTGCTCCCCGAACTTCTAACCTTATCATCTTATCAATGAGCAATCGAATAAAAGTGATAAATGTCAGTGAGAGAGAGAAGATCTTAAACTAGCTCGATAATACGAATTGGTTGAAAAAGAGTCAGTCGTAAAGAGAGCCACCACCTGGGAAGAAACGGGAGGGACCAATACAACGGACGTGTTATTTTAGTTAAGTGGTGGAGATAGGTAGGAGGGGAGAATCGGATGAAGAAGAAACGAAAAGAAGGAAACTAAAAAAATGAGACAGAGAAATGAATCAGTCTCTTTTTTGTCAGCTGTCCATGGTCTTTTTTTCAGAAAGTATCCGTTTTGCCGCCCTTTCACAAAAACACCAAGAAACGATGACGATCGTCATCGACGATGAGAAAATAAATGAGCTTTTGATTCGAGTTTTTCTATAAGAAAAGTTAGTGAGGGCGTGTGCACTTTTAATCGGCAAATTATTAGCTTGAGAGTGAGAGATCTGGTTTTTTATTCTTGAAGAATATACAGTTTTCTTTTTCGAGAAAAAAAAGAAACTCATTGAATAAACCATTTTCTGGTGAAATCTAGAAAAAAAAACGTATGTTTTCCTTTAAAAAACGAGGAAAGTGAAATCATCAAGCAATGCAGATTTCTTGAAGTTTAAATCCGAAAAAAACGATGCTCAACAAAGTCGAAATAACGAAAAAAGTATGTAACATTTCCAGCTATTTTTTGAAAAACTTTGATTCACTTTTCAGTTTGTTATCAGTTTTTAAAGGCACATGAACTTATTCGAAAAGTTCTACAAATCGATCTAGGTACTTTCAGTTCAAAAAGTGAGCATGAACTGAAAACTTTGTATGGTGTCAGTTTTTTGAACTGAAAGTTGATCGGTTCGTGACGAGATATCACTCTTATTAGTCCATGCGTCCAGATAGTGAAAAGATTTCCAAAATTCTGCGAAATTATAACTGCAGAATCGTCTTATACAAGAATGTTCACCTAAAACTTTGGATCTTTAAGTGCTAAAAACGACAGAAAAACCAAAAATAATCCACAGATCCTCAACACTATTCAGATCTTCAAAAACTTTATAGTTTAACAAGAAAACCTAACGAAAATCTTCTAGCAACTTTCAAAAATCGAGTATATACAAATCCTCACAGATCACTCAACTGAAATTTGAAACATTGTTTTCCAATTTTTTGTTGAAAACACGAAAACAATCAGATAAACACACTCGTAACTCTCAAATTTCCATAGATCTCTTTAAAAAAGTTAGAAACTCACCGAAAATTATCATATTTGCTTCCCAACGCATCATCCGTGTATCCATCTGCCAATACCGTAGTCGTTGGAGATGCATGACGCATCGAAGCGGTAAAGAACATGTTCCTGTTGGATTTCAGTAGTTGTGCATAATATAATAAAGTGTTCTCTCACTCTTCGTCTTCACATTCAAATGAATGTGTAATGGATGGAACGGATGAGGAGAGAAATGAGCAGGAATTGCCTCTCCTCAACTTGATATGACACCAATTCGCGCAAACGACAGTTGTCTCTTTCTCACTGCTCTTCGATTGATTTCTGAGGATTATGCACAACGAATCGAGTGTAACTTTAATCGGTTTCGCAGTTTGACAACTTTATTGTTAAGAAACTTCAAAGAGAAT
This sequence comes from Caenorhabditis zanzibari, assembly GCA_963966625.1. Lineage (NCBI taxonomy): Eukaryota > Metazoa > Nematoda > Chromadorea > Rhabditida > Rhabditidae > Caenorhabditis > Caenorhabditis zanzibari. Next base: position 9,141,624 of record OZ016470.1, on the reverse strand, counting down.
CACAAAATTCAAAAGGGATCACTTGATTCCGATCTTCATGACTGCTTCATCTACCCGTTTTCGAAGTTTTTGCTCAAAACGATCCAAACTGGTATCTTCAATGAGATCATATTGTAACTGATGACATTCTTTCTGGGATTCCCATGGACATTCTGATTTGTAATGAAGTTTCACGGCCTCTGAAGCCGAAAAGTATTGAGATTTGGCGACTGTTGGAGAGAGTTTGTGCAGGGCGAAATGATTGAAAACAGTTGCAACTGTCGATGTACTGAAATAAAAAAATATTGGACTAACAACAAGACCAAACAAAATAACACTAACCTACTGAAACTTTTCCCGTATTCTCCTTTTGGACTCGTTTTCCTTGATCGTTTCTTATTTGAGATCATGTAGTGATAATGGGGAAATAGTGTGAAGTTCGAAGGGAATTTAAATACGTTCCGACTGGAAATGGAGCTCAGATGGAAACCAGTTGCTTTTGATTCGAAATCTCTTAGAAGGTCTCCTAAAACTCTAAACTTTTGGAAATGCAATTTCCCACAAGAATTACCATAGTTGTCATGTTCAACGGGAACAATGACTTCATCGATATCGATAATTAAAACATAACGATGAGTATGAATATGACTGTAAAAGCAATCGTTATATGGAAGAAGTTCGTGTCTTCGTTTCTGTGGGCGATTCGCTTTCAAAAATTTGCCCCGTTCAATTGGCTCATTCGGATTTCCAGGGGGTAAGGAGAGAGAGATCTGCGAGGAAAACTTGCTTTATATAGTAACAGAAGGACTCACGACTGTCAAATTTTTCGCTTTCTTGTAGTATTCCAATATCTTATGAGTTTGCTGAGAAAGATAGAAATGATAGATTGAAACTGTGTCAGCTCCGAGAAGATACTGCATTTCGATCCATTCCAAAAGTCGGCTGGAGATGTCTTCCGGAAAATATAATTTTTTTAAACTCTAGTTTTTTGTTAGATGTTTTATCAGATTGAAAAACGTTTTTAAAAAACTGAAATTCCGTTGCAAAACTAGTGAAAAAAGAAAAAACAGTTTTGCTTTCCAATTCCAGCTGCTGATCAAAACTCACTTGATAATCCAATCCTTTCACACAAACTGCCACATCCTTTTTCTTCTCCAAATTCCTCGGTTTCATAATCACTTCCATCGCACTATCTACACTTTTACATTTCCTTCTTGTCAATGATACACTCATTTTCTCGGATCCTTCAATTCTTTTGGAAATTGGACATGTGATGAGACTTGGTACTTGAAAAGAGTCCCGCGGATCCCATCCAGTTTGCCATATTTCTCGAATGTATCCTTTCACGGTTGAGTAAGAGGAAGATGTGAAAATGTTACAGTAGATGCTTATTTTTGATTCGATTGAGTGATTTGACATGACCAGAATCTGAAATTTTCTAATCATATTTTTCATATTTTAGACCAATTTTCTACCTGAACTGCTGAATTCTCCGGGAAAAGAGAATTGTCCCTATCGTCAAAATATGCACTATAAACTTCAATTGCACCCATTCTCAACCAACTTTTCGATTTTCCAACATTCTCTGGTCTCTTCAAAAAACACCAATAATTTTCTTCAACATCGGATTTCTTCTCGACCACTGGACGGGCGGGAGCTCTTCCCATTTGCATCAATTTCAGGTAGTTTTTCACAAAAATGTCGTCCTTCTCAGCATCAAATTCATCCTCGTAGTCATCAATCTCCTAAAACATTTTTCTAAATTCTCATAAGATATCAATAGGTAACCTCATAATCATTGACATAATTCAAAAACAAATAGACCAGGAAAACCAGAGAAATAAGAACTACTAAAATTCGTCGAATCGCCCATTTAAATCGCATTGGATTGGAAAAGTTATATATTCATCAGAAGTTTAGAATGATGAAGGAAAAATTAGGTTGTGGTGAGAGGAGAATGGTTTAGTTGGTAAGAAAAGAACACAATACGGAATGAATAACTGACCTTGAACATAGGAGAATGGAAATGAAGAAGAATACGAGAGAGGGGTGAGATGAAGAAAGAGGAGAAAATTTGGAGGATTTGAAGAACGTTGAGGTTTTTAATAAATTATTACCTATTTTGAATGAGAAGTTCAGAGAAGACGAAAGCGAAGGAGTCTGTGAAAAGAATAAAAAATGGGAGGCTGGAAAAAGAGCTTGAAAAAGTTGTCGCTGGAATCCGTTTACCAAATTACTGATTTCCGATTCTTGAGTCCGAAGCAAAAAACTAGGCTTTCGAGCTGAGAAATGGCATGTCAAAGTTTTCCGTCAGTCTTGTTAGCTGCAAAGTTGAAGGACCCTATCTTGAGTGACGTAACTTTTATGAGATCTCCAGGGTCGATCTTACATATTAGCGATACTTTCCAAGTTTCGACGCGCTCCTGTTTTCTGTAGAGATCAACTGGAGATCCCAAAATTAATAGAAATTAGTTTATTTGAATTGATTTCAAAGGGAAAAAGCGAGCGGGAAATCTCGAATGTCCAGTTTCAGACAAGTTTGCAATCGTTTAGACTTGGAAAATACGCCTAATATATCCTCACTTCCAAAAAAAGTATAACCCGCCACCTCAAACACCTTCCTTGTGAAGCCCTTCGTTTTTATTTTCACGGTAGACCACTCATAAATCCACTTCCCTAACTTTTTCTTCCAGAATAACGTGAATCCGATCTGTTTCCCTGAACATGATTCCTGCCCCCGTAATACTATCTGAGGTTAGCCTGTTCATGTATCCAATAAAAAGTTCATGTCAACCTCTCTGTAAAGACAACTTCAATCTTTAAAAATTTTCCCGATTCAACTTCGACGGCGGAATTGTTTTCATCAGAAAAAAAGTAAGTCTTCATCTAAACAAACAGATAAGAAATTTAACTCAAAATTGATATCTTTACTTTGAATCACTGACTTTCTGAGTTTTTCAAAAGCAACTGATTTCATCTTATCTCATAATCTTTTATCACTTTTTGAAATCAGCCATAGAAAAAGTAAGCAGAATGCCGATTATTCACAATTTGATCTTGGCTGCTTAAGCATCTTTTCAACACAAATCAGTAAGCTTGTGGAAAACGAAACAACTAAACGCAGATTTTCAGGTCAACCTAAGAAGTCGAAAACAGTATGCATATGGCTAACAGACTGTTTTTCTTAATTTGCACACTTTTTGTGATTGCACCATCAGATCAATCTCAAAATGGTTAGTTTCTTGGAAACAGAGGCTCAGCATACTTCTTTTTTTCAGTCGAAAATCTGTCTCAATTCATCGAAAAACTACAAACCCTGGCTCGTCTCACCAACGGAATAATTCTGGAAGTTGATCTCATGAAGGGATCGATACCTTCTGATGACGTCATTTCTGAACTTCTTCACATGGGATCAGTTTCAATCGATGACCTTCTGAAATTGGATTCCAATCAACTAAACGATACTTTCCATATGTATCACAATCTTTCCCAATTGGCTACTTCTGATGAAATCGAGTTTGTTGAAGCAAGATTCAATTTTCTAGATGATATTAGAAAAGAAGTGGTGCAATTAGAAGATCTTAAGGTGAGCAGACTTCCGATTTTTCTTCATGAAAACCACTGAAATATGGGTTTGGAATTCAAGTCTCAACAAAATGTTGTTTTCAGAACCTTCCTGGCCACAAAGAGTATCAAACCAGTGTAACTCAATTGAATAGTGTCAAAATTGATGAGAATATATTGAAAACCATTTTCTCGAATTTGGACCAACTTGAAGAACAAATAAAAAATGTTAGTTCGATGAAACTCGCGGATCCAAAAAAACCAGCAGACGTCGAAAAACAAGTGACTGATGTACAGGAAATGGTCAAAAGTTTAGAAGCACTCTCCGCTGACATTACGAAATTCAACAAGATTCTAACGGAACTCGCCACTCTAAAATCGTTCGCAACTGTTGAAACTTCATTTTTGGATCCATTGAAGAAGGAATTAGAAGTGAGGCAGAAATATATTACTGGATCTTCATCTGGAGCCAAAATCAATTTCAAATTGATTGAAAACAATGTGGAACAATGGTTGAATTCTTCAATTGTTTTCGAAAGTTCAAAAGACATGGTGGGTCCAATTCAAAAACTAATCGAATCGAGAATAGACATCCAAAAGTGGACCCGAATATTTTCTCCGGGATTTTCAAGTGGTCTGGAAAATTTTCCAAATCTCCCGATCGATGCGAAAAACGAGTATCTCAAAGTTCTTTTCAGTGAATCTGATAGTGATTGGGTATCTGAACATTTATCGAAATCTCTGATCCCGATCACTGAATTCGGAAAAAATGTTTCCGAGCAAGAAGAACTCTGGAAACTTCTATCCTCTCAAAACTCTCTTGATGTCTTGAAAATGGTAGTTACGTCTCTCGAAGAACTCGCAAAACATGCGAGTCAGAAAGATGCAGTTTTGGCGAAAATGAAAGAATTCGAAAAATGTGATCATTTCTCTGAAAATCCGAAATCGAAAGCCCAAACTCTGGATGCTATTGACAAGTTGAATGCGGCAGTGGATGATTTGAAATCAGCTTTTTTGGGATTTGAGTCTTTCGATTATCTGAAAACTCCCCCCGATTTCAAACAACTTGCACGCTACAAAAAACTGGCAGTTTTGAAGCAGACGGATTTGGACAGTTTGAAATCAGTAATCAGTTCCTCTTTAACAGTGATAACCACGTTGAAAGAAGACTTTCCAGAGTTCAAGACCAACATTTCACAGCTTACTGTTGTGATTAAAAATGTGAATCCACTTCCGATTGGACAGCATTTGAAATCTCTAGAAGTTTCTGGATATTTGGGATTTTATTCGTGTCTAAAAGACAACATAGGATCAAAAGCAGAAGACGGAAAGATAGTTGTGGACTTTCTGAACGAACTTTCCGAGTTCCGAAAGAATGCTCCGAATTCAAAAAGTCAAGAAGCACTAGATGTCGTTGGCTCGGTTTTAAACTCCTTGGATAACTTGAAAGATTTGAAAAAGTATGGAAATGAGATGAAGAATATTGTTGATACAGAGGCAGTTGCTTTGAAAAATTCAAAGTTTGATGACAGTCAAAATGAATTAAAGAAGTTGGTGAAATCAATAGAGGGACTGGTGAAAATAAAAGAGTTTTCTGAAAAGAAGAAAGAGTTGGAAGCCCTCCTTGATGATCTCTCTCCCATCAGGACATCTGCAGAGAGTAATAAAGCCAAGTTGAAAACGGAAGAGTATGAAAGTGTGGCGAAAGTTGAAAGTCTGAAAACGGTTCTGTCAGAAGCACTTCTGAAAATTGAAGAGTTGAATCAGAAGATTGATAAATTGGAAGCCAAGGAATTCGAAAGTTTCGCTACGATTCTGGAAGCAGCCAACGAGATTCCAGACGTCACAGAAGACGTTAAATCATTGGTTTCGGCATTAAATGCATTGTCTGCAATTGATCCGGCTATTCAAAATAAGGTCACTGAAATTGTGAAGTCTTCGAGTTTTTTGGAATCTTTGGACATGAAATTCTCCACTTACGAAATTTCATCTGGGATAGATGCTCTGAAATTTCTCGATATATTTTTCTCTTCGTTCAAGCAAAACATTCCTCCACCTCCCACAGACCCACCAACTTCAACTGTTCTTGTAACCACCACCGAATCTCCTAAAACAATTCAATCCACTTCGATCCCAGTTGCTCTTCCTTCATCTCCACTGGCCCTGAAGGAAACTACAAGTTCCACTGCAAAGGCTATGCCGGAATGGCAAATCGGGTATTATGTTTTTTTTAAAAATATCTTTAACTATTAGTATTTTTCCAGATTGATCGTTGCGTTGTGTCTGATTGTAGTAGCAGCAGTGATCCTTGGTATTCTCTCATATTGTCGTGGATGGTTATGCTTCAAGAAGAAAACAGCCAAATCATCGTATTCTTCATCGAGTGAGAATGATATAGTGACTATTCTTGCACCTGTTGGACCTGTCCCTGCCGAGCAATCTCTTTACATTCCACCTCCATCCATGTACCATCCTGCCCCTTCTGCTCCTCCACCACCACCTCAGCCAGCCAAACCGAAGTCAGTTTCCATGAATGTTGCAACTGCTCAACAAGGACCAAATGATTTCCCGCAGGCAGAATGGACAGTGGAACCGACTCAGGAAAACGAGGTTGTTCAAGTTTTTGAAATGTTTAGATGATTTCATAAAATTTCAGCCGAAGGCGAAAACAGTGGAAGATACGCCAAAGTCGAAGGAAGGAGGGACTGGATCGAAGGAGTCCACTTCGAAAGGATCAACCTCGAAATCCAAGGAAGACATCAAAATGAAGCCAAGTCAAGAAGTCATGTGAACTGTTGTTTTTCATATGAATCATTTATTGGAAAAATTTTTTTTACAAGGTGCTTAATAATTATTGCACTGCGACGGTGCGCTGTCATAACTTGCTTGAGAATAGCGCGAATCTCATGAAGCTCGGCGAATGTATGAAACTCTTTTAGAAAAACATGCTGACAAAATTTGGGAAGGTAACTATCAGTTTCATGAGAGATGCATAGATTATTTTGATGCTCACTCTCTAAAAACCGTGCACACCTAGGGCATTCCTTCTTATCAAAATAGCAGAAAGAGGATCGAAAGTTGATCATCCGGTTATTGTGACCTAAATAGTTGGAAACATTTTTCAAATTAAAGTTCAAACTCCACGTTTGAATCTGTGGTTTTTTCTCCCCCACACTTTGCTCCCCATCATTTCTAAATTTCTTCGTCATCATCTCCCTTTCTTCAAAAATGTCTTGTCCATATACAACATTAGAACTCTTCTCAAGGTAAACCAAACAAAACTGAATTATCTTCAACTACCCTAAATTTCCAGCTACGCTCTATGTAGTGCAAGTCTATGGATGATAGTGGCGTGTTCTTGTATGACACTCTTAACAATGATTTTAACGATGTATATGCAACACGGATTCAGAAGAGATATGCGATGGCTTACGTTCGCTCAGTGGAAGGTTTGGGTTTCTTTGAAATTATTCAGAAACATTGAAATTTCTAGCTGCAACAACTAGGCGAACGTCTTCGTTACCAGGAGCCAAATGTGATACTTTTGGAGCAAATAACACGAAAAGTGAATGAGAAGAAGGAAACGGATAAGAATGCATTTGATTTCTTCAATAACAATAGAGATGCTAACAATAATGTTCCGGGAGTTTTGAATCAAAATCAAACTGCGAATAAAGACAAAGAATCGAACGGAGAGACGGATCGAGTGGCTGCACAAGTCAAAAAGGCAAAAGATGATGATGCGGAGAAGGTTCTCAGAGATACGAATATCGATGCAAACACTCCCATGGTGTAAGTTTATTTTTTTTCGATTCAAGTTTCAGTTTCATAAAGAATTTCCAGGCAACCATCTCAACCCGGCAACGGAGGATCTCAGAAGATATTGAAGAAGTTCACAGATGCCACGAAAGATATGTTGGCAATCAATGACGATAACGATGATGATAAGAAGATTCGTGTTGATAAAACTCAAGATGATTGAGACTATAAACTATATAGTATATTATCATATAGAGACTAATGTGCACTTTTTGTCTTTTTAATAAAACTTTTAAAAACAACAAAAACCTTTATTTCAAAACGTCAGATCAGTTCACAAACACCTGATTTACAGACAGCTTTCTGACTGGTTCCACAATCCGCATCACTTCCACACTTATTCTCCGCACATTTTCCATCGAGACACCATCCTCTGATATCACAATCATTCTTTGTCTCACACTTTTTCGATCGATCTCCAGGAATACATTTTCCTGAACGACACACTTCGCATCTCGTGCAATGATAGTCTCGTGTACAGGTTTCTGGTTTTTGATGCACACAAATTCCAGATAAGCAGACGTCACATTTCGAAAGACAATGATAGTCGCGGGTGCATTTTAGAGGAGTTGGAGTAGTTGTGGAATGTTGAGGAACGGTGGAAGTGGAGTTGTCAGCAATTGAGTGGGAACAGAAGATGATCTGGAAATTTTGTATTTTGGAAAGTTTTGGCTTCATTTTTGAGCTGCTACTTAAGAATCACTTATGGGCGCTATTGTGAAATTCGATGTTTCATTTTGAAGGGGTTATCCTCCACTATTATCAGCCAGCTAAAACTCAAACAGTAAAATATTATTAGACTTACCACGATACATAGAATAACAGTTTCAGATCTCATGATTGGCGGCAGAAAAAAGGAAGAATGAAAATAAAAAGTTGGCAGAAAAAAGAAACAAAAGTATATTGATTCTCTTCTTTTTCTCCTGTTTTCCGTCCTTTTACACCGTTTTTCAGACAACTGTTCTCTGTGAAATATGAAATCTTTTATTTTCTTTCTTCTATGCACACACATCAACACACATACAAATACAAACATAAACTATCTCATAAACCGTTCATTTTCCCCCAATTCACCCCCCGCTTGAATCATTCATTGCTGAAATCGACAACGTCATTCGAAATGCAAACTTGAACTCTGATTCTTTATGAAAAAGCGTTTAAAGGAAGTGTTCGGAAAGAGTTAAATTAAAAAGCAATTTCACAAAAAAAGTTGTTGAATCGAAAGATCTTCCGTATGATTCGAGCTGCATTTCAATCCCTGGAGTGTTGTTTTTTTCTGTTCAAAAAGATTTCTTGTGATTCAACACAAAAAGGAAATATCTAGAAAAGATTTTAGATAAAAGTTTATTTGTGAAAAGCATTGAAGCGAGGTGTCATTTAGATTCAGATTGGATGAAATCATGGACACCAAAAATAGATAAATGCCTGGTTGAGTATGAGATCTAGCATCAAAATAAGTATAACACAAAAACTATCCCAGTGGTTTTCTGGAAGCTGGTAAGTAGCGAGTGAAACTTCTTGGACGCTCATCATTCTTGACAAAGTATACGGCGGAGTTGTGAAGCCAGCGGACCTGGAAATGGAGATTCTGATTCTTGACATGAAGTCTTTAGTCTGAGGCGGTTGAAGATCATTTTTCTCTTTTACATGTTCAACAAGTTTGCAAACGTTTCCGAACTTCTCCTCACATTTTTATCCTCGTCAATCAACTTCTGCAGCGGTTCAGGAAAATTTCGATTAACTCCTTTATTAGTTGGATGTTTCACATCGACATCCTTTCGGACCTGAAAACGAAAAAATTACATTCGCGTTTTTTGTTTTGACATGTTCCGTGTCATGAGGAGAACTTTAATTGGATTTTTAGGAAGACGTGACATGAAGAAGAAACATGAAAACACCGAATGAGATGAGGAAGAGTCCTCTTGTTATGAAAAAGGAAACATGAAACAAAGATACCTGGGTGTAGTATTGAACGATGGCTGGATATTCTTGTCTTTTTGAGCAAACGTGCTCTATTAGACCATTGAAGGCGTGCTCTTCGACTCGAAGAAGAAGATCCGTGTGAGTTTCGTTGAAGTAGTAGCAGCCTAGAAAAGTTTAGTATGGATGGTTCTGTTTCAGAAGCCTAGATATCCGGATCTGGTATTAATTTTGACCCTGTGTTTTGTGTGTTTTTAATAAGCAACAGAAAAACAAAGTTTTCTTAGAAATCCTAAATGTCCCTTGGTATTTTAGAGGTAGCGTGAAAAGGGGAAAAATAATGATTGCGTACCAAAAAATGGTCTTGTAAAAATGGTAATGTTCAAATCAACATCTGTTTTTTAATTAGCCTATATTCTTACCTGTAATCCATCTACCAGTTGAAAGACACAACCACTGAAAGCTTCCATCTCTATACTCTTGTCCGACACGAATTTTCGTTCCATTGAACTCACAGAAGGGCTCTATAAATCAAATTTTGTGCAAGATCTTTCAATTTTCTCTCGACTCACCAATTTCATAATAAATCTTCTGCTTATCCTGTGTGCAAACTTGCCATAAATCACCAATTGTCATGTTTTGTCCAACCGGAACATCTCCGTCTACTCCATGACATCCAGTCAGTGTTGACTCGGATCTGGAATTAAGTTTTAGAGAGTATAGAAGGCGACTGCTGAGCTTTTTACTCAAAAGATTCCATGTCTACTTTCTCCACTATACCTTTCTTTCCCATCACAAGAATATTTCCAAACATCATCATCAATCCATTTCTCTCCATTCACTCGACATCCACCATACCAATCTCGACAATCGCAGTCTTCTGAAAATTCGAAATTTCCCACGAACATCTCCCTCCACTTTTTCTAAATTCAAAACAATCAACATCATCATATTTCCATCTTTTTTCCAATTCCAGATAATTAAATGCACATAAAATATTTCTCATATCCTTCACTCTTTTTTCCAATTCTAATTTAATTTGCAACATTAAAAACTGGATGACTCTGGAAAAAGTAATAAGAATGACGAACGTTTCTCATCACATGCAAATCGCTGCTAATTTCAATTCACTTTTTTCTTCTTCCTTTTTTTCCGTTTTCTCACGAAACTGGTAACCTTTCCTTGAACGATGTTCGACTTTTGGATGATATCAGAATCATTTGGAAAGAGAATTAAAATTCAAAAACATCTTTTGAAATGTATATTGCTTGGAAGTTTTCTTTTGGAAGATTTGAAATGTGATATTTCCGGCTTCTCACATCACTATGTGTTTCCACTTTGATCTGCAACTCTTATAAAATCCCACTGGTATGGGCTGCGCAAAAAGGGGGCGTGGCCTGTCAAAAAATTTGAGGATTTTTTTGTCGATTTTTTTGGCGATTTTTTTTTGTCACAATTGAACGCTTATAACTTTGCTCAAACTCAATGTTTTTTAAAAATTCTTTTTTTGTTGAATTGGCCGTATTAAGCCGCTTGTGAAGATCTAAAAAACAGTGTTATTCGATCATTTTGAGCCAAGAAATGCTCCGTTTTCCAAAAATCGTTTTTTGGGTCAAAAAGTTTGGCTTGGAAAAAACGGAACTTTTTCGTTTAAATCGTTACAGTAGCTTGCGGAATTGAGCTACAGGTCTGAAATTTGGAATATATTTTGGAAATATAACTGGCCAGGGGAAGTAAAAAGAACAAAAATCATATCTTGAAAAGTAAAAATTCCAGCCATAAAAATATGAGGATCTTCTTTTACAGCCATTTTTTAACTTTTTTGCGTTTTCTGAGAGAACGGAAAAAGGTATCGAGCTGATTTTTGGTGTGCGCAGAAATAGAAGCACTATGATTCGAGTGAAAGAATCAGATTATAAAAATTCACAAAATTGACCGAGATGAGCTCAAAAACTGTCGAAAAATGGCTCTTTCCCTCCCCAAATTAGGCTCCGCCCACTTTTAGTTTTTCGCCTGTATCTCGGCCAGTTTTGGGAGTTGGAAGGAAATTTTTTTTTGGAGAGATGCGCAAAAAAAATACGGAATGGAACATATAAATTTTGTAAATTTTTTAGTGGAAAAATTTTTGGAAAATCACGAAAAACATGGTTCAGGCAAACATCAAAAATATTTTTTAAAGTTTCACATTTTTCCATTAGCGAATTTTATACAGATACAGAAAATGTATGTTGCTTTGCTGGAAAATTAGTAGAACTCGAGATATTTTGCGATTTCTCCAAAATTTCGCTGAAAAAATTTGGTGAATGCATTTTTCATTTTCAATCGTGCTCGCCATTCGAACGGCGTTCCTCTTCCCCCACTCTCCTCTATGCCATGGGGAGGGATCGTGTTGTGTGCTGTCGGTGGTCGAGTGGTTAGCGGGCTGAGTCAGTGATCTCGAGGTCATGGTTCGACTCCGCCATTTGTCATTTTTCTTTTTATTTCTTTCTACATTGTATTCATCTCATTAAAAGTTAATTTGGGCCAAAGGCGCACCGAGTGAGGGGTCGTGGGACCCAAATGCAATCTTAATTTGGGTCGAAGGCCCACCCAGTGATAGGCCGTAGGCCCGAACACAATCAATTTGGGTCGTAGGACCCGAATGCAATTTCAATTAAGTAGCACAAATCGGGCAGCATTTTTGATTGGCAAATTTTTATTAATTTATAACCGCTCAGCTTTTTTGTAAATATGCGCGGTACGCGCATCAGATTGCGTTTGGATAAAATGAAATAGAAAATGAATGAAAAAGTCGTTGTAGGTGCGAAGCACCTGCAACGACTTTTTCATTCATTTTCTATTCCATTTTATCGAAGGCTACAAAAAAAGTATCTGTAATTCACCAATAACGAATGAAGCCGGGTGCTCCGCTCTTTTGAGTTAAAAGAGCCGCCGGCCCTGAGGAATGGAATGGACTCGGGGTCTACGGCTTCTCACTGTGTGGGCGATTTGGCCCAAAAAAACATCGGATTCGGGGCCTACAGCCCCTCACTCTATGAGCCTTCGACCCAAATCGAAATTAGTTTCGTGGCCTACGACCCTCACTGGATGGGCCTTCCGCCCAGGCCTCATTTCAGCTTTTGGATAATGAGTGTTATGCTATTATTATTCTCGAAAAAAATCTAATCACAAACTGCTCTTTTTTAAAACTCTTCATTCTTTTAAGCGAACACTTATTAATAAGTAACACGGCGCAGCCGTGTCCAGCGACGCGAAGCGGCGCTAGTCCGATTCAAAAAGAAGGATTACAGTGGATTAGAACAAATTTTATTTTGATCTGTTTAGTCTAGTTTGACCTAGTTGAGTCAAGATGATTTTGAAGACCTTCATCTTAATTTTCTTTCATAATTTCAAAATTTGTCTTTCTAGAAGGAAAATGTGCCAATTTACCATTATTATCTTTATTCAAGAATCTTTGAGCTCAACTCACCTGGCAAGATTTCAATATCATAGTCCTTGGCCCACGAAAATTTAAGTAATACCAAGAATACTGTAGAAGAAATGAAAAACTTCATAGTTTCAGTGTACGCAAATCTCAGAAAATGACAGTTTCTCTTCTGTCCTCCGGGTGGTCAGAGAACTAGTCGGAATAAAAGGAGGGAAATAGAAAAAAGAGAGAAAGAGAAGATACAAAAAATGGAAAGGAGATAAAAGAGAAAGTGTTGCGTAATGTGATATGCCGATTGAATAATAATAATAACAAATTGTGACGGAAACAAATGATTTCTAATTCAATTGCGCAGTCGGTGACTTTTTGTGAATGGCAATAGTTGCTGGAACTGGAACCATTCTGGTTCTTTAGTAAATTTATCTAGAAGATGGTCATTTTTGGGTTGGTAAGGGATTATTTCGGAGCAATTTGAAGAGGCAAAAAGGGCCCCGAAACGTTCTGAAACCGGTCGTTTGAAATCTGCGGCACCTCAAAAATATGACTTCCAAAATCAGATTTTTCAATGCAAGACATTTCATAACTAATAAGTTCCAAATTCAACCGTTTCAACCACGGCTTGTTAAGTGCGGAAAACGAAGAAAAAACAATTAAAACTGTTTCGAGCAGAAATTAACAACATTTCTCTTCAGCACAACTGCTTTTGTAGAGTTTTTATTGCTGAGAAAATGAGCGGATCTATAATTTTTTGCTCCAAACGTTGTTCCGAGAACCCGGTTTTGGAACGGCTTGTTTTGAAACGTCCGGTAATGAATTGTTTTGAACTATTGCGATTTTGAAAGTTCTTGACAACAGCCGCTGAAATGAGTTGCAACTATTCAAAAAGTGCTCAAAAAATATAACTTTTTGGAAATATCTCTACAAAAAGTATAATTTCGAGGAGGGGATTTCGAGGAAGTATTTCCAATTAACAATTTTTTAAACGATTTGAAATCATGACCTAAATCTTCCCCGAACCCTGTACTTCTAAATATCATCCGTGATCTCCCTGCTCCCCCACTGTTCAATAATCATCCCCTTGTGTCATATCTAATCTCTTCCAGAACATTCTCCATTTTATTTATGAAAGGAACTTGACTGAAATGTTTTTGCAGTCGTTTAATTAGGGACCACAACGTGAGGGGGCGGAGCCTAATTTATTTTCTCCTCAGCGGGTTATGTCAACTTTGGATGCTTGTAACTCGACCCCCGATTGATAAATCTTGCTCATTTTTGGAAGATATATCAAATCAACCACAGGGATTCCGAATATCTAACCAGATTTTTTCTAGCATCTCTAGTTTCCGAGTTATAGAATGTCGCGGCAAGTTTTTTGCCTCGAAAATGTGTCAGAGCTGAGGTACCTCTAATTTTATTCCACTATCTCAAAGACTTAAGTTTAGTGAATAGGGAAAGATAGTTGAAACGGCCCAGTGAGTTGGCCCTCATATTGAGAAATTAGGTCAAACTTCGCGTAAGTTTGCTGTTTCCACCTAGGAATAAAAACGATTTCTTGTTATAAAACCTCTAAAACTAACTTTCGTTCACCAGACTGCTAAATTTTATAAAGTTTCATGAAGTTTGAGCCATTTTTTCTCGGTCCAGAATAAAACTACTTTCAAACTGTCTCTGATTTTAGGTCATTTCGTTGCTTTACTGACGAGGTACCTTTGTTTTTTCAATTCCATTAAAATCTACGCAAAATTTAGGTCTAGATGAACTTTCAATCATGTTCCCACGAGTTAGCACTTTTTTCCTATTTGCGTTTATATCTACAATTTCAACTTCTTTTCTGTTATTTCGGTTGCCCTAGTTTCATTGCAGAGAAAATTTATTTGAATGAGAGACACGTTTTCACACAAAATATATTGGCGGCACCAACATGGACTAAAAGCGTGACCAATAGCTCAGCGGTTAGCATTAATGGTTTCGACTTGATGGATCCAAGTTCGATTCCTTTTGAAGAATCAGTTTTTTAAAACTCGATTTCACGTGAATTCAGTACTTCTTTTAATCTGCGTTGATATTGCAGTTGTTTGACCCCGCCCTAGAAAATTATTCTTGGGGAGAAAGTCAGTTGAAACAGGCGCACAGAAGATGACCTATATCTCAAGAACCGATTCATATTTTTTGATGAATTTTTCAAAACATGCTTGTATTGAGGAGAGGAAGAAAACTATGTAAAAACTTTGAAGAAACTCAATGTTTGAAAATTATGTTGTGGTCCCTACGTTTAATCAATCAAACCAAAAAACTTATTGAAATGTGTCCATATATTCTTCCACGTCATCAATATTTCCTTTTGAAACGACGACGTCTGCTCAATGTCAGACAGATTCGACACCCACACGTCCGAGTAGTATGCACGTCTTGTTGACGAAATGAGAAGAAGGAAGTTCTCTTTCTTGGGGGAATGGATTGAGATTCAAGAACTTTCTATTTTCAGATGGAAATTATTGTGGGAGTTCTGAAAGCTTGAATCAATGGAGGAGGCTGGAAACTGTGCGTTTATTCAAAATAGAATTCCAGATATAATATGACGGGAGAACAGTTTGTTGGATGCACTAATTTCAAAGTAACACATTTTGTATCTTCTTAATCAATTTTCACACCCAGGGCCACATCATTGAACCAATATAATTCCAGTGAACCGAACGACTACAAAATAATTTTCACTTATTCACATTCACTCAAAAATTGGTTTCCGGAATCCTCCCCCTGTTCCCCTAGTCCAACCAATACTCAATTTGTCATTGTTTTATGTGAATTGCTCCCAGAAATAATCTATCCCCAACCACTTTTTCATAAATATCCAATAAGAAGTCACACTCTTCGCTGTTTGATATCTCACTTTTTTTCCAACTTTCTCGAGTTTTCTGGTTCTTTTTTTGGCACGTCATTTCATTGAATGAAGGACCATAGTGCTTCAAAATTATAGGGTTTATTTTAAGAAAGGAAGAAGACAAGTGACATCAAAAGTAGTGGGAGAAGAGGGCAATTCGGTGAAGTGTAGGAGGATAATGGGATTCGTACAGTCAAAATTAGAATGGGAGAGAAAATGGAAATTTAGGTAGAGATGAGTTTGCGATTCGGGACAGGAAAACTGCAAAATGTGCAATGTTAAGTTTATCTCTTCATTATCATGCTGATTGAATCAACTATTCCTGTATTTATGTTATCCATACTTCTGATAGACCTAACATTTTAGGTCGCATGTTCAAGAGCTACCAAAATTCCAAATAAGAAAACGAGTACCAGACAATCTCTTAAAAGTCAAAACTAAGATTTCGAATCTAAAAATGAACAGGGTCCTTACATCCAGAAATAGATCCCGAATGACGCAGTTCATTTCAAGATGTCAAAACCAGAATCGTTGCAAAAACAGTTTGCAAACTCCGGTTCATATTAACTGGTAGCATCTGAATTGGTACAGAAGTGAAATTAGATTGTTATATTCTCTACATTTCGACTTTTCCTATACATAATTTAAACCTTGTTTCTCATTTATTTTCGATTTTACCAAACCAGAAACAAAACCTTCTGAAACTTCCCACGATCCCTATTTTCAATGATTTCATGCTCGTTTTCTGATCAAAAAATTTCAACCTACAAACTTTTTTCCCTGTGAGAAACATCTTCTAACTTTTCGTTTGTCACGTTGTTCCTAAAGTTTGTGGCTTTTTCCTCCCCTTCTCAAAAAAGTTGAATTCTTCCATTTTTCAAATATTTGAAACGTATATAAATCGGTCCTCAGGGACGGGAACATCTTCTATTTACAAATCGTTTTCTAATCCAAAAATCTTCCAAGAAACATCAAAAATCGGTTCAAAACATATCGTTCGGAAAAAATTCTGTTTCTGGAACATCTAAAAATGGACATAATTATTTTCTCGTGGAGGATTTCAGAAGATTATCTTTTCTAGAAGCAGCTAAAGACGAACGGCTCAGTCTCACCTCCGCGATAGCCTCTGAGAATTAAAGTTGATTTTCTAGAAAGAGATCCTTGACTCTCAGAATCGGAAAACATTTTTCTAATAGTTAGTTTCCGGTATCTAACTACTCGTACGTAGACAAGTCCTTAAAATAGTGAATTTCCGGTTATTGTCTACGGATCTACTCATTTAGATGCTTATAATTATGATCCGATATGATAGTTTGTTTTAGAATGGTTTATTTCTAGATACAGAAATTGGGAAAAACATTAAGGGCGTTCAGTTTTGGTTTTCTGCTGTTCTGATGAATCGGATGATCATATTTAGAATTTCAACGTTCAAAAACTATGAATTGGTACCAAATGAGCAAACCTTACATTTCTAACCTTACATTGCGTTTTTTAGAATTTCGTTTGAAGGTCGTTACATCTTTTCAGCTTCTCAAGATTCCTTGTTCAAAACTCCTAACTGCTCTCCAAATCCTATTTTCAAAGATCATTCATCCAATTGTTTACCTATCCCTGCTGCTTATTTTCTGAACCTTGAATCCATGTCCTTGTAAGAAGTTCATCTCTGACCCTCTCTTCTTCTTCTTCTTCTTTTTCCTTCACATCTTCTGCCTCTTTCCCCTAAGCCCCGCCCCTTCCCCTGCTCCTGGCCCCGCCCACCTTTCCCGACGTTGCTCCGTTGCTTTCTTTCCGATCATTCTGATATTCGCATCGACGACTTTTTTCAGAAAAGAAGAAAGTGAACGTCGAAAGAAACAATGCGTCACTCACTTAGCACTGTTCTATTCTTTGGACTAGCAGGTTAGTTTATTTATGGAAATTCTTACTGTAGTTTCATCAACGTTAGATTTTTCAATTTTTAAGTAATTCAAATTCTCCTTATTCGATACAAAACTAACGGTTGAAAAAGAAAATAGTAAAAAACAAAAGAGAAGGGTGTATATAAATCATGGCCTCAATTTCTCCACGATAGCATCTGATTCCCCAGTGGCTTCATTTTCTGAAAAAGAAACGAAAAGTGAGCTCAAAAAATAAACATGCTCACATTGTTTGATGGATCTTCTGTGACGACGCCAACGTCATCTGAAATCGAGAATCCTGGAGACTTTTCTTCGTTTCTTTTTCGAAGAAAATTGATGACCATCCCTTTTCTAGAAGAAGTTAAAAAGGGAGGTCCCCTGTTGATTGGCTTTCTCATCTTCATTTTCGTTAAGTGGCTCTCGGACAAAAAAGAAAAGACAAAAGAAAGCTTATTTCTCATTTCTCGACTTCGAATTCAGAAAGTTTCGAGTACTACAAATGGTGCCACATGATGATGTCATCAAGGGGGACAAGAAAAATTGTGAAGGAAAAAGCGGAATCCCGTTGGGGCCAATTCAATTTGACGAACTTCTTCTTCTTCTTCTTGTCCTACTTCATCATCATTTTTTATTTGAAGTCGTTGAAAATGAAGTTCTATTTTCGGAACAACCTGGATGAACAGAATTTGAAGAAAATAAATAGGGTTTCTTGTAGTAATTGGAGGAGTGACCAGTGGGCAGTATAGAAGCCATAGAAATTGGAATGAAATTGTAAAGTTTGGAAATTTTGGAAGTGTTCAGTTTCAATCCAAAGAAGGAAGTGTTTAATTCTGTGGGCTTTTGTAGAGAAGAAAACAGTATTATCTAGGTTTTTTATTCCGATTTATAGGCGCAACACTTTTTTGACAGTATCCCATCGATGTCTATGTGAGGTACACTCAATTATTTCATGCGCCTTTAAGCCGAACTGACAACGGACGGCGGCTTAATCCCCCGCTGTTGACTTTCAAAGAGCACATTTACTTTTGTGAGCCCTCGAGCTATAATATCTCGTCATCTCTGATCAAAGTGCTACTTCGAATACATTTCGCTCAGAACAAGACAAACCCTAACTCATTTACTTCATCTTCTTGTTTTTTGTCTGAAAATGAAATAAAAATAGATGAGTTGTATGCTTGCAAAGAAGAAGAAGAAGAACAAATTCAGATCCGCATTGGAAGTGACACTCTCTTCCTGTCCACCCACAAAAAAAACTTGTTTTGAATTACCAGCCGGGGAAAAAGAGAGATGTTCGAAGTTCTAGAAGGAGCTCACTGATTCATGTAGAGGGACAACTCGAGCTCATCGTTTATGAGTTTACGTCTTTTTTGGAATTCGTTAATCATGGAAGCCTGAATTTCCACGAAATAGAACATGCGCAAATTCTAGTGGTTTTTGCAAGAAATTTGAAGAATGAGTCGTATTTTGCAACAGTTATTTTTGTTCAAAATCAAGCTCTTGAGATCAACCAAGTCAAATACTACGGGAAGGCATCGGACCATATGTGACTCAACTCAAACTTTTTGTTTTTCTCCTCCTGGCGGTATCTTCAATTAAAATCGAAAGTAAAAAGTTTTAATCCAAAAAGATAGAATTCTGTTTTTCTGTTCAATTTCAGAGAACACATCATTCTAGCCATTGAGTAGGCGAACTAATTACAGCTGTTAAGAAATATTTAATCTTTGAAGTGTACTGATTCAATATGAAATCATAATCTATAACCTAAACAGCTGGAACTAATAACCTAATTTCAGCCCTTGTCATGGTGCTCAATGCCCAATACACTTCCGATTTCCAAGAGGATGAGAAACGCGGAGGAGCTCGTGCGATGCTCCAAAAACGTGGCGGAGCTCGAGCATTCTCAGCCGACGTCGGTGACGAGTTCAAGCGTGGCGGAGGACGTGCATTCTATGATGAGAAGAGAGGAGGCGCCCGTGCATTCTTGACCGAAATGAAACGTGGCGGAGCTCGTGCATTCCAAGGATTCGATGAGGAGAAACGCGGCGGAGCCCGTGCTTTTTTGATGGATAAGAGAGGTGGAGGACGTGCGTTCGGAGAAATGATGAAGAGAGGAGGAGCTCGTGCATTCTTGGAGAGCAAACGAGATGAAGATTGGGTTATTCAACCATTCGCCGGAGAAGATGATCGCCTTGGTGTGTTCTAGAAAGAGAGCGTTTTTATGAAACCCTTTTTTATCTTCTTCTTCTACTTCTGTTCTTCGTCTTATTCTTCTACTCCTACACTTCTTCACTTCTTCTACCCTTCTTCCGAGCACTACAAAAATATTTCGGTGTGTTTTCCCGTCTCTCGATGTCGTTTTTTGTCCGTTTACGTGTGTTGTCCTTGTACCAAGAAAAACCGAAAATTCGAAAAAACCAAAGAGTGTTGCCAAAATTGCAAATTTATGGTAATTCTTGACACATCGTAGATCCACGTAGATTGATGTTGATTGATGATTGAGCATCTGAATCAACGTCATCTTGAAAAGAAAAGTTCATATAGAAATTTTGAGTTCACTACTTACCTATTGCATGCCTGTTCCACTGTAAACTAGCAACCGTAAATGCTTCTGCTGCACATATTTATTTCGAACTGATTTTGGTTGATTAACAATGGATCTTGAATATCTTTTTTGATCTACCAAGATAGTGTGTGCAGTAGAGCACAATTTCATTCTCTATTTTTCAACTTCACTTTTTTCAGAAAAACGCGGCGGCGGTCGTTCGTTTCCGGTCAAGCCAGGAAGACTAGATGTCTGAATGATGTCAACAAAAAACAATTCCATTTTAATTTTATCTAAAATCAATTTTGTTTATTTTTTATTTTATGTCATCAGCCCCCATTCCCCCTGATCTTCTCGTTTCTTCATTTTCATCAAAACGATTTATTCAAAATGAAAAAGTGTTGAGTTAAAAGGAAAACTGTTATAACCAAATTTTCCTGCGAAATTGGAAAAAAACTGCTGAAAGGAAAGAGCCAAAATAAGGAACATGACAAACTGTTTATTGAAATGTTAGTATTAACAAAGAAACTGAGAAATATTAAAATCATGGATCGAGATTAAAATGAAGACGTCACGGAGCAAAGTAATGGTTTCCAGATGTGAATGGAGGTACAGGCGATTCACAGTTTACTTCGGATTTTTGAACTCGAACTGAAAATGGTATCCAAAGTTAAAGTTGGAACTATTTATTAGAAAACTTACTGTTTATTGGATTCATGAAGTATCCTTTTCCAGAACGATAGAATTCGTATTCAGAAGCAACGGCTACACAATCGACATCTCGTCGAAGACGACTGAAGCAGACATGAGGAGTTAGGCATCGGGAAACCTGAAAGAATTTATAGTGGTGGTGGTTTGAAGATTCAAAAAAAGTCATAAATCTTTTCAAGTGCTATCACGATCCGTGTAATGAATCAAAACATTAGAAGAGCAACAAACCTTCATTGTCCAATGCTCATCATTGATAGCGCCCATACACCTATCGAAATCTTCCAAATATTCAGTGTTGGTCTTGTTGAGAATTTCCGATTTCATATCGGTAAAGGATTCGATTCGGTTCTGCCATTGCCTGCAAAAGTAATGGATGATTTTCATTCTTTGAGGAGGACAACTGGGAAATCTTGACAATAAACTAACTTATTGAGCATATCTGCCAATGGAGACATGTTGATTGGAGTTGGCGATGGCACCGTGTTATGAGAATGACGAAGATGATAGAAATGAGCCTGACGACATGGGACTCTTGTTTGGACGTAACCGAAACGATGGATTCCGGTTTCGTGCATGTTAACACTATCAACACGACCTGAAAGACTTTGGAAAGATGGAAAAATCATTTGAAATTCCACTCACTTGCATTAACAACAACTCTGGTCTTCATTCTCCATACATTACAATTCATTTTATTCTTTGAATTTCTCAAAAACTCAAAATTGAAGTTGGCCAAACTTTGATCTTCTTGACGATTCGGAGGAACAAATTGAACATCACGATGCTCAAAGAGTAGAGATCCAGCTTGGGGATGCTCCGCGAATAGATTCTGAAAACCGCAAGCTGATATGGATTGATTCGAAAAACTCACTCTCAAGATTTGCAAGTTGTCTCCCGGTGAAACTGTAGATGGATCCAGAGGCAGTAGGAAATCATCGATATCAGAGAAAACCACAATATCTGACCACGGTTTCACAAAGAACAAACAGTTGACATGAGACTCTTCGATTCCTCTTGACAAAACCAATCCATTCGGATTCGTGTCTGACATGATTGGCCATTTTGGCCAGTGCCGAATTATTACGATTCCCTTTTTCTCGTATTCTTGAAGTATTCTATATGTTGCACTGGATGCTGATTGTACTGGAACCACTATCTTTGTTGCTCCCATGGCTAACCACAGCTCGATTCCTGTTACGAGGATTTCCCAGTCCGTGTAGATGTACATTGGAGCCATACAAACTACCATATCGTGACGGGGTTCCCTGGAAAACATACGTGTGTTAGTTTAAAATTTCCTAGGTCATCAAAGCCATCACTCAAGATGGTTTTAAAACAAGGTAACGCTTTCAAGTTACTATTACCTCAATGGAGCTTCAGGTGTCACTAGCATTGCATCTTCCACATTTGGAGTCGTACTGATCCTGAAGAATAATAAGTAATGTATTTACGAATTATCTTGAGATCTTACTTGAATTCTTTCATCGCATGAACATCCAAATCGCATTCCGCAATATGTCCAGACCAAGAACAAATGTCTGATGAAGCACGCTTACCACGATGAATTCGTTGGACAGTTGCTCGAGTGACTAAAATGATTATTGGTTTCTTAAGAGCTTTACCCCGATACTCACTCAAATACCGATTATTAGCTTGAATTGAGAAACAATAAAGTGGATGCTCAATTCTTCCATCACCCAAAAAATGAATGACTGCGAAACGTCCGTCTACATTCTGTTCCCTCTCGTCCCTCCAAAAACTACCCAGAATAATTTGGCGAGTATCTGAAAACGATATTTCAGAAGAATTTAGGAAAATGTCTACTAACTAATATCCTTCCGAAGAAACGTGTCTCCAATATTCTTCATTGCCCACATGTTTATTGTTCGTGTATACCAGGCGAAACCGCATAGGAATGCAAATATTACTAGTGATATCCGAAATGTCTGAAAACCCTATACATTGGAATCGAATCTAATTTTAAATGGGACAGGATTTCTTCGAAAAACTGTGGTTTGTTTGACGTAGAAGCAGACAACTTTTCATTGAATGACAATGACTACCGTATTTTCTCTACTAGGAGGTATACCCTTCACTGATCAAACTTCTGAGAATGAACTGATGTTTGAGATGCACTTCATAGAACTTTCAAACTTGAGGCAAGTCTACTTTTGGCGAGAAATTGATTGAGACAACTTTAAGTCCCATAGAAGTCAAAGAAAGATTTTTTTCGAGCTCGTTCCTCCTATCGGAGGTGCACCACAATTAGAGAAAATATGATAAATCCGAAATTTCAAAATCTTCTGAAGCTTTCAGACCAAATCTATCAAATTTCGTATGTTGAGGAGAACAGATAACTTTTTATCCCTGGATCTGTTACTTAACCCGAAATATCTCTAATCTTTAGTAAAACCACAGTATCCGCAGTTTTTCAAGTGTTAGTGATAACCTCCAAGACTAAAAACCTACCCAATCTCCAATAGTACTTGCTCTCTGATTACTACACATTCTGATTTTTCTCTGCAACGTCGACAGTGTCCGTAACACTGTCCTTTGCATTATCTGAAAACCATCATTTTTTGCAAAGACCCTAAAATTTCAATCAATACTTCAAAAACAAGAGAAAATAGAAATAATGTGTTGGTTGATGAAGGAAAGCCGGCTGGCGTGAGAAGAGTTTGTATTCGAAAAAGAGGTCGGAGATATCTATCTGGTCCGATTCAGAACGATCCGCCGAACTTCTCTTCATTTTCCCGAAAAGTGAGGGAGAGAGGCAAGATACGATTTGAATGGAAGATTGGGATGGGAAGAAAAAGGAGTGAAAAGGAAGAATGTCTCAAGCTACAACTTCAGAAACAAGGAATCAGTTGGTGGAAA
Organism: Caenorhabditis zanzibari; assembly: GCA_963966625.1. Classification (NCBI taxonomy): domain Eukaryota; kingdom Metazoa; phylum Nematoda; class Chromadorea; order Rhabditida; family Rhabditidae; genus Caenorhabditis; species Caenorhabditis zanzibari. The sequence goes on along the minus strand of OZ016470.1, from coordinate 9,118,006 downwards.
AAAGTTAGGATTTCGAGAATAATCGGATCACGAGTAAAAATTTACAGAACGAATTAAAATTTGCCTGTTTTTTACACCAACGTCAATACTCAAATGGGACTTCAAAATTGTTATCAGTAGAAAATAGTTTTCAAGATTTCTTGGGACATGCCATCAAAAACTCGCCTGTAATCTGTTACTCTTTTTTATCCAAGAAAAGTGTTTTCTAGCAAGAAATCCATAACTTCTGCCAAATTCCTGTGTCGACACCACGAACAAAGCTGCAAACCTTGGAAATTTCCGATTCCGATACTCGGGTTCAATTATTTCAAGCATTTCAATTTCCCACCCAAGTTCGCATTTCAAAACCATTTCAATTTTCTAACTCTTGACCTCTCTTTTTTTATTCTCTTTCTTTTTATCTCTGTATTTTTCTTGCAAATCGCGTGTGCTTCTCAAAATTGAGTTGCTTCTGTTCTTTTTCTTTTTCTCTCCATCTTCAGACAAATGATGAAAAGAGGAGAGATGACGATATTTTACTCTTTTCTCAAATAATCATGGAGAGCTTTTATTTTTGTTCCTGGTCCGATAGCTGTATTCTTTTGAGTTCCCATTAGGCTCCCCATGACCAGGTATATCCCAGAAAGCTCCCGAATCTGGGAACTGCACAAAAGTAGTCGGATAACTCCCTATTTAACGGGTTATATTCCCAAAGCTGCCGGAGAATGTCGAGATTTAATTACTTGACCAACAATTGACAGTTTAACAATGAAACTCTAAATAGTTCAAAGTTTCGAACATTTCAAAGTCGTAATTCTCAGAAAAAAGTGAGCGTCATGTTGGACAAATTTCCAATCGATTGATGCTACACTTTATAAATGAAAATATTGAACTGACAGGTGATCAAGAACTGACAGTTTCGTGAGACAGTTTAACCGTCAATGGTCATCATGTTTTCAGTTGCCGAGCCTGTATTTTTCCTTCAACAAATCTATTTCTGGATTCCCATTTGTTTCTTCTGACTTCTTCACTAAATATCACTAAATATTCACCCCCCTCTCTCTTCTCATCGTCTTCTTATTCTTCTACAACAAATCGGAATTCGTTTCAAGTCTTCGGTCGAGTCAACGATGCCTAAGAAGGAAGACGTCGCGCATTTCCGGGCGGCCCTTGGGGACTTGTTGGTGTCGTTTCGAAGAGGCACTTTTGAGTCCCGACGTCTTCTTATTCTACCCCAACAACGTCTTCTTCTTCTTGTTGTCGTCTATCAATCCGCCCGGGTGCCTAAACATACACTCTTCTTCCCCAGTTTCTATACCAAAGTTGTCTTTCTCTCTGCAAAAAAGATAAACCACAACACAAGCGGATACACGCAAACGTCTCTTCCCTTTTCAGCTCTCTTCCATCTATTCCCTATATTTCCCTTTGTTACCCTCAGACCCATATATCCCTCAAACTTTTTGACTTTTTTCCCTTTCTCTTGTTTTTTTTTCAAAATCTTTAAGTTCGATCAGTATATGTAGTTAGCGTTCAGCTTATCGCGACCTGGTGTCCTTTTGTTTCTTCCAAATATATCGTGTAGCTCTTTTGTTTAAGTTTTGGTGATTCGAGTCCTGATAATTACCCGAATTGGTATACGAAGTAGACCGAATTCTATAGTTCCAACTGTTTTACTTTCCCTTCGTCAATTTATGGCTCCGCGACATTTCGAAAGAAGACGTTTCGAAAGTGGGAAGTTTTGCAAGTGTGACGTTTTGTTCGCGAGTGCGACGTTTCGAAAGCAAAACTCTCAAACCAGCCCAAATGCTGCAATGTACTGACATATATTTTTCCTCCAGAATGTTTTGAAATGTTTGCTTTCGAAAAGTCTTCTTTCGAAATGTTGCGGAGCCACATTTGCAATAAGTTGATATTCATGACAGTCGAATACAGTACCTCTCAATTCATTTTGAGATAATCTTCCGTAAATTCGAAAGGAAATATTCATATCGTTTCAGGAAATATTTACCTTCGTTTTTTTTCTCTGGAAGTATATTGATTTCGATCGACTCATTTTTTGTCTCACCAGTTATTCCGTTTCCAAGAGTTGTTATTTTCCGATCCATCTCCACCAATTCCCAGATGGCAGTCAAGTAGCATCTCGGTCGACACAAAATGAGGGACGAAGTTAGATCGTTCTGTCTAAAAGTCACCACTTTTGTCAGAACGGTGAGTTTTTTCTTTCTTCGATTGAGTTTAGACTACCTTATTTCAGGCAACAATATTTACAATAACCCATGTTGGATTATGTTTTCTGGTGGCTCTCTACGCTGTCGCCGGTGCATTCATGTTTCAGGCAGTCGAGTATCCATATGAATTAGGACTACAGGGAAAAGTGAAGAACGCGTCGCTGAAGGTTCGAATTCGGAGAGTTTTCAGCAAGACGAAAAAAGATTTTCAGGTGGTCGACGACATTTATCGATTCATCAACAAGAAGAACGTAATAGAAGAGACTGCAGTGAAGAATGAATCACAATGGGCGTTGAAAGAATTCGAGATGCTTCTGGTACATGCGATGAATTTTGAAGGATACGATGAGCACGATGAAGAGAGACCGACATTTCAATGGACGTTTTCCGGGGCACTATTGTATTCGATTACTGTATTTACGACTATTGGTGAGTCTTTGAAGAAGTTCTGAAGGGGAAGGAAATCGAAAAATGGTTCTTACCGCACATATATTTAACAGGATGCTGATTTTAGATCTCAGGGAACAAAACGTTTATTCATTAGTCACTTTTTCATGCATCGGTTTTTTTTTTCGGATTAGAATCCTATTTCAAAAATACAGTTTATTCAAATTCAATACATGCATTTTTCAAATGTTAATTTCTATAGACCCATTATTCTTGAATCTTCACTGTCAGTAACGTCAATAATTTTCCAATGTTCATAATCTCCCAATATTTTTCCCCCTCAAAGATGTTTGTTGTGACTCCCTTGAGAATCCTCTTCCATTTCTACACATTCTTTATTTTTCTCTCCAAAGAGCCCCATAACATTCTAAATTTAGCATTTTGAATTGGAGAGAAAACAAAAAAATTGTCGTTTTTTCTGTTTAATCTTGATCTCCAAATCTAAAACTCTGGAAAGTTTTGATAATTTCAATCGAACAAGCTCTAAACGAGAAGATCAGAATTACAAATAGGAATACGTCACAAGTCTCTGGAGAATTTGCGAAGAGAACACGAAACAATGTTCGAAACATTTTTGAGTGAGAATTGATGAGAAAAACTAGAAGACCAAGATTCTTGGGACCAATGAATTATAAAATATGAACAAGATGGGAAAATAAAAAGTTTCAATTTTCTTTTTGAACTTTTGATTCCCTTTTTTTCAGGATACGGTCATATCTGCCCAAAAACCGACACAGGGAGGCTGTTGACAATTTTATATTCGGTACTTGGAATTCCATTGATGCTCCTGTGTTTGGCCAATATTGCAGAAACACTCGCACAGGTAAAAAGAAAAGTCCGTTTCCCTTTCAATAATATCTCATCTTTCCAGGTATTCACCTACATCTATTTCAAACTCTGTTGTGCTTATTGTCGTTGGCAAAAGAATCGAAGACGTGTCAGACGTGCGGCTCTAAGTTTTCGATACCATCCGAATGCTGCTGTTAATGTGAAAAGAGTTCAAAGTTCTCGAAGTGTTCAAAGGCATAATACAGTTCGGAGGCATGCTTCCTTGAATCGATCCAGGACGAGAAGTAATGATACGAAATCTGTTAGAAGTTTTAACAGGTGAGAACTTTTATGGGAAATCGAATTTCCCTTATTCTTTAAGATATGAAACAACGAATGCTCAACTATCAAATCAACCACCTCGATTCGACACAATGTCTCTTCCGGGAAGACGAAAAATCAGTCAACAAAGCAGAAGTCCGAATGGAACGATGCCTCGACTTCCCAATTTTCCACAACAAAAACGGTATCGCCTGATTCGGTTTTTGAGTTTTTGTACCCGTCTCTGTTATTTTTCAGAAGTTTCAGAGGAGCACACCTTCAAAAATCAAATACTGCTATCAATATGGAACAGTTGTATACAGATGAAAAGAGGAGTCGAAGAGGAAGACATGCAGTTAGTGAGAGTCCAGCGAGAGAGTATAAAGGTTTGGCCTGAAATTTAAACTTGAAGGTTTTGAACTTTTACTTAAGGAGGTCTGCTTGTCCGTGCTCAACATCAACCTGATGAAGGTGTTGTTGATCTGAAAGCGTACGGTGGATCAGCTGCTGCATTCCATGATCTGGTGACCAGAAAACAAAGAAGAGACGATGCAGTTCCAAATGTCATAATTTCAAGAACCAGAGATGAAGATGTGAAGTCTGACCCAGAGAAGACAGAGGAAACAAGCGTATGTTTTTTAACTTGATTTGACTTTAGATTAGTAGAATTTTCTTTTCAGATGTCACTAACCGATGATGAGGACATGCAGAAACCACCGAGAAGAAATAACTCAGCCAGAGAATTAAGAGAGAAAGAAATGATGATGATGCATTCGATGTCACATAAACAGCCGAGTATGGATAGTAGTACATCGAGAAGAATGAGAGATATTGATGGAAGAAGTTATCGATCGGATCGATCCGAGAGATCGGATGAGATGTCACTGCATTCTTTGAGAAGAAATGTGAGTTTTGGAATTGAAAAGAGTAGAAGATCAAAAAAATGAAACATTTTTAGAAACTGATACTTTCAAAATTAGAGCTGACAAAATCATTATTGCAATTGTGATTTTAACGGTTGCACCATAAGATCCGAGTGTTTAGGAAGGTTTTGAATACAAATGAATACATTTAAATAAGAATCACTTTGCCAAGAGCTCTATTAAATGAAACTTGCCACAAATGTATTCCTATCCTTCATCTAAATTTCAGGGCCATCGAGCTCACGAAAAAATGCCAGTGAGCGTCGGAATTTGCATCGTCTTTGCGTTCATATCGGGCGGTGCTTGGCTATTTGCATGGTGGGAAAACTGGAATGGATTCGATGGTGCTTACTACTGTTTCATCACACTGAGGTATACCTTATAACTTAAACTGAAACTTTGAATACGTAGTTTTAATGGAAATTTTAGTACCATCGGCTTCGGAGACATCGTACCAGGCCAGGCTTTAGATGAGGGAAGTCAGGAAAAACTGGTCGTCTGCGCTCTATATCTTCTTTTTGGAATGGCACTCATTGGTAATTTACTTCTTTTTTAACAAAGAAATCATCTTCCGTTTTCAGCGATGTGCTTCAAATTGATGCAAGACGATGTTGTTCAGAAAGCCAGATGGCTTGGACAAAAAATTGGAATTCTGGGTAAGTTAACGAAATCTTGCTTTTTATGTGAATTGCATCAGCTTCTGTGTTGTCTTTTTTATTTCAGCCAGGCCGTTCGAATTGTCTCGTGAAATCGCTAAACATGCAATATTTCTGTTCGGATACTCCATTTCAAGTACTAACCCATTTAGTTTTTTCTTGGAAGAGCTCCCAAAAAACGAAACAATTTTCAGTTCGTGATGAATCATCTGAATCTGAATCAGATTTCGATGAAGACGATATGATAGAGGAAGATGAAGAAGATGGAAGTGAGGGAAGGAACGATCAGGTATATGTGAGTAGAGTAGATTAAAGAATCATTCTTACCTTTTGACTCATTTAGAAATTGTTTTAGGATAAACGAACGATTTCATCTGGTTCTTCGAAACAAAATGATGAATATATTCATCCGAGGAAATATCATCATCATAATAGACGATAGCTTTTTCCTATTTTCTACTCAATTTCAGCTGTTTAAATCATTAAAATAACGGTGTTCAAACGGGAAGTATTTTTTTAATTTTTGATCCAGCTCACTTTTTTAAAACTGTTTTACAATATTTTCATACGATCTCCTCCATCTCATCTCAGCTTTTGTTACTTTTCGCTTCTATTATTTTTAATACAGTGTCCGCCTTTTCCATTAAAAATATCTTCATTCAGTATAACAATGATAAATTAAAAATGCCAATTGTGGTTCCCGTCCTTGTAAATACAAAGAAACCAAATTAACAAGAACATGTTCTCTATCAAAAACAAGCTGAGAATCAGAAAGATTATTCGGGTTTTATGATTCGAAAAGTAGTTGCTAATCGCTCCGAAACACGAGGTTTCAGCTGAACCAGCGGATTCATGAACACTCGAAACTTCTGGATCACGAATCCGAACCTTTCTCACTGGCTTGTCTTCTCTTATTTTCAGACGAAAATTCTCCAAAACTTGAATTGAAAACGATGGATCCTCTCGGAGGATTCGTTGAATCTTCTTCCACGCAACTCGGTTTATCCATTCTCTATCGTATTCTGGAGTTTTTGAGAATTCGTCGAGACGGGCTAGAAGGGTTGTCATTCGGAAGCGACATGCCAGAAGAAGAAGTTCCGTGAAATAGTAACCTGAAAACAATATTAGAATTAGATTCTTGTCTAGCGTAGCTACAAGCTACATGATAAGTGCCAAATTATGACGTTTTCTGGAAACTCTTATTAGCTAACAATAGGTAAACTAATAATCTCTTCTGCATTGAAAATACACTTTCTGCAAACTAATCCTAATCTGTCTATACGAAAAAAACTAACGAGATATTCGTTTGAAGGGAGGATTCAGGACTCGAAGCATCTCGAAGAAACTATCTGGATTCACATCACACATTTTCATCGTCACATCTTCAGAATGGTTGAGAGCGTCGCTGAGAATTCCAGACTGAAGGATGATAGTCTGAAGTTATAGAATTGTTTTAAAATTCGATGCAAAACTTGCATCCATATTCAGAAACACTTTCTGATTCCCTACAACCACAACAATCCCATTCTGATCCTCGGTGTAGTTTTCAGAAGGATCGAGGTAATCTTCTCCGTAAAGTTTAGTAACTCGAAAGATGACTTCAATTGATATCCAATCTTGGTCAACAATCTCATATTCATCTCCTTTTTTATCATCAAATGGAAATGGCTCGGTTCGTTCATAATGGCAGAAATGCTCATCTTTGAACCAGATTTTTACAGAAGCATGATATTCGATTTGAGGGGGGTCTTTGAAGCATCCCATGATGTGAAATGTCTTATCTTCAACGAAGAAAAACCTGAAACGACTATCATTTTAGCTCTGCCCCAAGACTAGTTTACTATAAACAAAACATTAGACTACCCTCTGACTAAACTTCATAGAAAAAGCGACTCACCACAAGTAGTTCGCTACATAAGCATACTGTGGATTCGTATTAGAATCCCTCGTAATAACCACATTCTTCTCTGCCAACGCATCCTCCCATACTCGATAAACGTCGTTCATCTCCTCAAAATGACAAAATGAAAAGAGGAAGACAACGAATATAAAAAGAAATGGATTAGACTCTTCGGTTGCCAAGAGCGACTAATAACCTGAGGAAGAGAACCGAGATATTGTCAAGGGAATGATGCGATCAAAAGATAGGGGGAAAAGAGAAAGAGAGCGGAAGTTTAGTAACTCAAAATTGTTATTAAAGAGAAGAGGAATTGTTATTGAGCTGGTCTTTTGGTTTTCATGGTATCAGGGGATAAAATAAAGAGGTCAGTGAGAAACTCAGCTGATTCTTTCAAATGGATATATGTAAAGAGAAAAAACGTAAGCAAACTATGGAGCAATTTATTTTTCGTAAATACATATTTGACGAAAAAAAGATAGGTTGAAGAGGAAAGGAATTAAGGAGGGGTTGGTTTTATTAATTTTAGGTTTTAGATTCTATGTATAGTAAAGGTATTTGCAAAATAGCAATTATCTAGCTCGATTTGTATATCATGAGTTCAAAGATCTTGTTGAACTTTGAAATTGTTTTCAAGCATTAACGATGTTCGAAAATTACGTCTGATTGGGACTTCACAAACTGCAAAACACTATAAGAGGATTCCATATTGTCACCGATCATTCGAAGAAGAACTGGAATTACCCATTGCTCGCTAACTTTTTGAAGGACTTCGGTTACGGTATTGGTTCCATCTTGACAGAGTGAACTTTTCCATTGTTCCATTTCAAATTCTCACTGTTATTCTGCGAGATTTGCAACCGTTCTAGGAAAAAGTGTTCACTACAAAAATGAAGTTCATTTTTTCGTTTCCAGCCATTCTTTAATGTCATAAGTTTATCTGCTTCTAGACTCTGAAACAATATTCAATGTATTTTTCTACAATAATACGGGTCGTTCCTCTGACTTAAAATTTAGTTGAAAGATCGAATTCTCCAGGTGGTCCTATCGATATTTCCAGCTTGCAGATGGTACCTTATGTTAGTACGGAGCCGTGAAAAGTGCTAGGAATATGAAAATTTGACTCCTGGTGTTTCTTTGGATTCTAAATCAAATGGCGTTTACTATAACTTTCTTAGTTTTTCTTAAAACTCCCAAAAAGGAGGTTGTCCTATAGATATTAATCGCACTGTATAATCTAGACTCTCCACCAAAAAGCCCGAACCTGAACTTCCAAAATATCCTGAATAAGATATCCCTTATCGTTTTTCATATGTTCCTCCAATATCGTCTCTAATCTCCGTGTCCGTTTTACCTTTTTTCTTCGTCTTCTAATTTCTGTCATCGGAATAAATCTTTCTGATGGAAGAAGCAGCAAAGTGGTCAATAGTAGCCACACCCATTACTTTCAATCACTTTTCTTTAACGTCTTCTTCCACAGTACTACCAGATGATTATTCCCGACGGAACACGAATCCATTTGTATCGAGTAGTAGAATGCGCGAAAAAACACACCCCGCCCTCCGAAAGCATGGTCATTTCACCGACGCAATTTGATTCGAATTCGAAATACGAATTACCCGAGACTGTCTCTCTCGTACGTCTTCGTCTTCTTCTGTCATCCGAACCTCGCCAATTATCTTCTACGGAAAAGAAAACGATGAAGGGCGTTGTTGTCGTCGTCGCAGGCGTTGGAATGCCTACATTTTACGTGTCTCTTTTCTCTTTCAATCTCTGTTTCTCTGTATGTTTATGTTTCGTATATTCATCCCCCATCAACCTCCAAAACTTTTGACATTTCAACTATCCTCATCTTCTCTAGTTGATACTTTCTCACTGGTCTTACTACATCCTTAGTTAATGTACTTTTAGACCTAACAAAGTATATAATTTTTAGACCTAACAAGTTTGGTACCGTTCTTCAGAATTTTCACCAGTTTCATTTCCTAATTCATGGATTTTCTCATTTCTGTGTTTGTCTATTTTGTCGTCGTAATTCTTGTTTTCACCAGAATCTGAAAAGTGAAACTTGAAGTCGAGATTCGAAAATTCTAGGTATCACTGCTTCACTTTGATTGAATAATATCTAGTGTGTATTTTACGAAATTTAGCTTCCGAAACTATCGGAACTCACAGCTACTACAAACATCTTTTAATTTCGATTTTTCTTCACTTTCAGAAACACTTTCTCCCATATACTCTCAACCTTCTTACTCAACACCATCTGAATCGCTTGAATGTCTAAATTCACACCATTGCCATAACATTTTCTTCGTCTTCTTCGCTGCAAATCCAAAATCCGACAGGTTTCCATTTCTCTTCTCTGAAACCACAAAACGATTCATTGTCGAGGTCTAATCCCCCTTTTTTTCGCCCCCTCATCCAATGCCGTTGTCGTCGTTTTTTCACTTTTTTCACTTAAAAAGATGCCATTCCAAAGCCACACCCGATCATTGGGCGGACAAAGAGGAACCTTGGAACCTTAAAAAAGTTATTTATCAAGTTAGAAGACAGTCAATGACCATCCATTTTGGGGAGAGTTTTGATTAATACGGAAAAATGTAAGATTTTCCTTTTTTCATCGGAATCGTCTTTCCTCTGACCCTTTATTATAAGTACTTTCACCTTTGAACGTTCATCCGAAAAAGGAATAGAAAACTGTTAGTTTCGCGGTTTTGATTTTATACAATTAGAAAACAGAAATACTTTCACTTGAAATGGTTTCATCTAATTTCAGGTTTTCTAAAGGTTTCTAAGTTTTGAGGCGATGAGAAAAAGATAGTTCGAATTGGGTTTTAATTGAGAAATAACAGATATCCTCCAAAATCGGAGTTTTGGAGAATCAAAAATAACTGAAACCAAATCCATAGTTTCCAAACATTCTCTCATGTATCTTTTTACCTGTATACAATTACCTCATCGGATATTTCTGGATGATGTTTTGGCACGCGCTTGGTAATGTGAATGTCATTTTGTCTCTGAATCTCCAACTCCCTCTCTATTTCTCTCAATGCAACAACTCATAAGACCTTGTATGGGGGCAAAAACAGTATACAACAAGAAGATGATGTTGAGAAGAGAAAAAGAAGAAAAAGGGTGTGGTTTTGGTGTGATTCGTTTTTTTTTCGATGGATTGAGGCAGCGCCTTCTCTCTTTTTCTCTCTTCCCCCCGCAATGCGACCGATTACAATTCACGATTATCTTCGTTTTTGTGTCCCTTCAGAAATTTCGACTTTTTATGACTCTTCCGGAATCCGCCAAGTTTTATTTATACGATTCTTTGTATTCCAAATGTGTGTCCATGACACCAAGTATCCCTTCAAAGCTCTGTGGGATATTTTCGGAGGTCAGATTCTACTTGAATCCTCAATCTTTGACTTTCCATCATCTTCCACTTTGGATGAAACATTTTCTATTCAGACATTTTTTTTTGCAAAATTCAAGATCACTTTCCTGAAGAGTGTTTGACTTTGCACGTCGTCCAAATCCTTTCTCATGTTTTCCTTCTCAAAACCAAAAAATGATACGATTCGACCTTCTTCTTCATATCAAACGACTACTTGTTCTATTTGTCAAACCGTATTTTCTTTCTTCTTTTGTGTAGAATCTGATAAATTCTATCACAAAAACTGGGACAAATACTAACGTCTTCTTATTTGGTGTTTCATCTCTTCTTTTCTTCTTTTGATTTTTATCCTTTTTCACTATCTTTGTAGCAATTTCTACCTGAATTTTTCAAGTTTTATTTGTCCGTCTTATTTTTAAATTTTTCTGGGTGATTTCCAAATTCAAAATGTGTTATCAATACCATTTTCTATTCTTCGAATTTCAGAATGGCAAAAGTGGAAGTTCAAATTCGTCGTTGTTTCTGTTGTGGTCTCTCCGTTGCCACATCGGTCATCGCAGTCTACACATTCGTAAGTTCCAATTTTCTCCTAAAATCAAAAAGAGCCACGCCCAGTTTCCCGTCTCTTTTTTCTCTTTAATCATTCCCATTTTCTATGTTGAAAACTGGATTGTTTCACCGTAATATTACACAACCCGTAATGGGCTATATTGCCAATCGGAAAAGAGAAAAAAGAAGAAGAAGGCAATCACTTTTGATTTATAACAACACTGTTAGAGGGTGGCAAATGAGGAGACATTGAAAACTGTGTTTATGGGATTTTGATAAAAGATAATATCATATTATGAAGGGATATCGAACATCTCATTGGAAGAGATAAGGTTTTCCTGCCTTCCATGAAATGCCTTCAATAGAAGAACACTCAATTGAGCCCAAAAAGAGTATTTTCTCATATCTCTGTGCATCTGAAAGTAGTCTCAATCGATTCCTTGCCAAAAAGCAGACTAGGATCAGTATAAAATAAGTTATGAGTTGCTTCTCAAAAATTAGTAATAGCAATACTTTTGTGAAATTCAAATTTTGAGGAAGTTGAACAATAGAAGGAGATATCAGTCTATTGGAGGTTTTACGGAAGAAATACCTTATTCCGCGAGCCCTCCATTTTCAGCACTAAAACTGTAAAACTTCTAGATACTCTACCTTCTCCTCGCCATCGCCGCTGGAGTCGCTCTTTCTGACACTGCCACAAATGGAGATGCATCTCATTACAACTCTTGTGAATTAGAGGCACAAGGAAAAATAAATGCGGAAAATCGAAAACTGACATTCACTGGAGGAAAAACGGTTGTCGTAGTACAGGACTCGACTTCTTATCATTGCTCACTTGGACTTTATACCGAGGAATTGAAGTACTCAGCAGCGAGTAAGCCCCTCTCTTTCAGTCCATTCAATTACTATAAACTTTCAGATCGCTACACATCTCTCCTCATCGATATTGTTCTATACATCTCTCTTTGTCTTGCTTCAATTGTCCTTCTAATCGGACTTTGCAGCTATAATCAATGGCTTCTTTTGCCATGGGCATGCTTGATGATTATTGACATTGTTCGTGGATTCATTTCTGTATTCTTCATCTTCTGGTATTCTTACGGTAACTTGGCAAGAATCGCCACTGGAATTTTCTTCCTCGGGCTCCAATTCCTTCACGTTTGTTTCCACTGGAAATCCGAAAACAAGAAATTTTAACTTTCAGATCTCACTGTGGATGATCATCGCTGCTAAATTCCAAAGAATTCACAACAGAAAGAACGGAATTCCAGACAAAGTGGTAAATATCAAACTTGTGAAGTTCAAGAACTGATGATCATTTTTCAGTACGATGTCCGTGGTGGATCCCGTGCTCCATCTACTTACTACGGTGAGACTCACGCTGTTGCTCCACCACCACATCGTGGAGCAGAATACTATCCAGATCAACACAGGCCACAGCCATACGGTCATTATGATCAACACCCACCATACAGATATTAAGATCATTGTTTCTTTGTTGTTTCTCATTTCAAGTCCCAAAACTTTTTGTTCCCATTCATTTGTTTATACCGGTATCTCCCTTTCTCTCTTGCTCCTCACCACTCTACCTTTGTATAATTTGAAAGAAAATGTTTTTTTAGTTGTTTTTATAGCGAAAAAGAGTATTAATAAAACAAGATTTATTTCCACTCAAATCCATGCGAGAAACCGACGAATCCATCGAAGCAGAAAATTGGCGACAAATGGCCAGAATACAAAAAAGATCACAGATTTCCAGGACATCGCCTTGGGGACGAGAATGTATACTGTCTGGAAGCAAAACCTTTTTAGATTACAGAATCTGAGAACCTACTGCTTTTTTCATTAATGCAAGCAATAAATTGTGTCTCTCCTCGACTGCCTTTCCGAGTTTATCAATCGATTCATTGATTACTTTGAGCTCTTTTTCCAATCTAAAAAATCAAGAATTTGAAAAATAAAGTTTGTGCAACAAACCGGTGGCATGTGTTTTTGAGAGTTGGAGAACCTTGGCGAGAAACTCGATTTCGAGATGATGTGCGTGGTTCGGTGAAAGATGAAGATCTGAAACTCCCATTCTCAAAATACATAATTTATGAATCCGACTTACCTCGACTGTATTTCGTCATCTAAAGCATCTGCATATGTTGTCAAATATGCCTTTGTTGTCACAAATTTGACAACTTGAAATGCTATTAGCAGCCCCATCTGGTATTGCCCACAATACTAGGCTGCTAATATCATTTATGATCCATCAATAATGTCTCAATACTTTATACTATGTCATTCAATGCTTTAATTCACTTAATATGCGATTCCGTCATTATATTTGAACAGCGCGGGCTTTTCCAAGGCGCAGCGGCGCAGACGCGCCCCACTGCCACACAAGCCGGGTCTCGCCACGACGCGAGAAGCGCACACACGCAATCGACCGTAATCACTCGCAGAGTGATTGCTCAGGGAGGTTGTTGTTGCCCTATTATGTTGCATTCCTTTTTGGGATTGTTTTACCCGTTATGCCATGTGGTTTTTCCCCTTTTTCCCATGAGCAGGGTTTTTACGATGCAGTTTTTTATGCTATTTCAGTAGTTTTCTGCCGCGTATTAGTAATCCCCCAATTAGGCACTCGCTTTTAGCCAGGTTTTAGGCCGTGATGCCATGTTTTCCTGACTAGCCTGGAGTATTGAGACGCTCGCCTTATTGTCTCTGCCGCTCCCTAGCAGCTTTTATAAGGTCTTCGGACCCCAGTTTTGCCGCAAGCCGTGACCGGTAGTCACGGTCCCTTTCCCTAAGCCATGGAAGTCAAGCCAAGCAAGCTCCTATAATTATTGTATAGCTCCGATGTTTGCCCCTGGTCCTTTGATATTTTCCCTGATCGTAATAATAAATCGTATTTCGATTGTACCACCGTCTTATATCTTTTACCGCACCGCTTATCCGATTAGAATATAGAAACACAGTAGAGACACATGCAGGGCAAGTTAGGTCTTTCTGAGTGGTTCGGTTGCGACTTATCGAACCCTCAACATGGTGCATCGACCGTTTTTCCCTTCTGGGAAGATCGGCTTAGGACCCCCCTAGTCGCCTTGCCTTGCAGTCTCGTTCGCTTTTTACCGTGTTTTTTCTTTTCGGAACCCGCTTTTTAACGGTGTTCACCCTTTCTTAATTTTTTCTCTTCCCTCGGCTATCTTCAGAGCGGCAGATAGGAGAAAAAATTCCCTTTCTTTAAGTATTTCTCTTCCCTCGGCTAGCTTCAGAGCGGCAGATAGGAGAAATTCGCTTAGTTTCAGTGTTTTCCCGATTCAGAATGCTCTTCGGAGTAGCTGGAAAAGGAATTTTTGCACTGCCTTCAATGCCAATGTTGAAGTTTTTAGTCTTTTTGCATACTCAGTTAGCTCTTTGGAGCGGCGAGAGGGCAAAATTGAGTCACAATGCCAATGTTGTGATATGGCTAATTTTTTGGGCCGTCGCCCTGATTGATTTTTCAACAAAGACATCCTTTTTTCATCTCCTGCACTTCCCTTTTGGGAGGATGTGGATGGGCGTTTCGCTTGGGAGTGCTGCGGCACCCCTGTCAGTCGTTACGTGTCTAAGAATTGTCAGGGTCGGCCGAAGGCTATACTCAAATTTTTAGAACCATCCCGAACTTAGCGGATTTTCTGCGGAAACTTAGTGACTTGCTGTGAACGACTTATAGCGGCGCAGCGTTTACTAAGTGGCGATTTTGCGTTTTGAATCTTGTCAATTTATTGCCGTGCATTCGTTCCGTGATTTATCGCTCAATTTCCGTGTCCTGAAGCTATATTCATGTCAATTCTCCTAATTTTTCAGTGCACCTCGAAGATGAACAACGATCAGGAGAACACCCCACCTACACACGCCATGAGAAGCCTCGGAAAGGCCAGCCAGGACAGAGCTGTCGACGACGCAGTGGTTCGTCGTGTAAGTTGTGGGAAGAAAAAGCTTCCATGCTTGAAATCAACGACAAATTGTCTTGAAGAGTGTGCTGATTAGCTTACTTATGAATTGTTAGCAGAATTTGTCAGTTTGCGGCTAAATTTCCTCAAATGTCTAAAGATTTAGCGTAAAAATAGCTAAATTCGAGGTCAAGTCATAAAATTGTACGTATTCCGAGCTAAAAATGTATAAAAACTAGCTGTGATCGATGCGTTTAGTGTGTCAGCTGAAAATTTAGATTTTAAAATCGATTTTCCTTTGATTTCTCGTGATCAGTTCAGTGAAAAGCATTTATACAGCGAGAATTTCCGTAAAAATGCGCAATAGGCATCCCCGCCCCCCGGAACGCGTCGCGGTCGCGTAGCGGTCCGAGGGTGAAAAAATCGATATTCGAATTTCAGGCTGCGTACACGCCAATTAAACGGAATTGAGCTGATATGTTAAGAGATGCGTACAAATAACATTGTGACTAATTCGGATTTCTTTCCAGACCGACAAACGCCCAGCAGGCATCAAAGAGAAGCCGTGCAAAAATTGCGCCGTGATTGCTCCGAAGAGAGACGATATGAGGAAATGCCGTGTTGTCGACGCGTCGAAGCCAGGAGCTGAAAAGTCGGAAAAACAGCCACGATCTGTGGACAAACAGCCGAGAAGCTTTGAAGCAGAAGTGCATCCGAAGGCCTCGAGAAGCGACGAGAATGCTGCCGCGATCGACGAGCTGACAAGAAGTAAGTCATGAATCAGATGGCATTTGCGTAATGACGATTCCTTCAGGGTTCGAGGAGCACCAAGCACAGTCGAACAAGAGAATCGAGCATTTGGCCACGTGTATTCAAGCCTGGTCAGCCGTCACACGTCACCAATGTGTAGCCATGAAATACGCAGTGAAATCTTGCCAGGAGACGCGAGAAATGAGCTGTGACATGATCACCTCATTTTTATTGCAACTCAGTGAACACTGCGAAACTACAGCACGCCTTGGGAAAGAAGATGTGAGCGCTAGTATCAATCATAATAAATATGAATTGTTACAGAGTCCGCCAAGCACGAATTGCCTCTTCTGTGACACCGACACTCATAATACTGACGAATGCCGTGAATACGCCAATTATGAGGAAAGGGA
This sequence comes from Caenorhabditis zanzibari, assembly GCA_963966625.1. Classification (NCBI taxonomy): domain Eukaryota; kingdom Metazoa; phylum Nematoda; class Chromadorea; order Rhabditida; family Rhabditidae; genus Caenorhabditis; species Caenorhabditis zanzibari. The sequence continues at coordinate 9,101,773 of OZ016470.1, read as the reverse complement.
CAGAGTCGCTGCAGTGAAGAACATCTGTAAGATGTGCACAAAGCCGATGAGAGGAGATCCAGCTCATGCCAACATCTGTATTGCCAAAAGCAAGCTGTGTGATTACTGCTGGTTTCTTCCCAAATCGATGAGATGCCACGACAGAATCTTCTGCTATGCAGTGAATTGCGACAAACAGGGAAAGCCAGGGAGTAGACAGGGCAATGCAGTGAGCGTAAGCAACAGTTCGTTATAAGATAGATGGCCAATAGATACTTTCAGGAGCCACCAGCAAGGACGTCCTACAGAGCCAATATGCCGAAGTAGCATAAGCCAGGAGTGACATCACAAGCCGGGTTAAAGCCATGACGATATCTAACCTCTACACTGTTGCCACTAATTGTTTTTTGCCATGTTTTCATTCTCGCCTTGATTATACCCTACCCATAGTTACCTTGTTAATAAAGTTATTTTATTTAACACTCTCCATGTTTCTATTCTTGTATAATTCCGAGTTTTAGTACTCTTTCGTATACTCGTCGTTAGAAAAGAATCCGAGAACCGTTGAGTTGTGAACAAGCAAGCCTAAGCGTACAAGCATGCAAAGTCAGTTAAGAGACAATTGTCATGATCCCCCTAAAACAAAAAACCTTTCTATGCAACAACAATAAGTGGACCGCGTTCTCTTTCAAGGTGAAGACAACTGAGGGAAGCAGTTATAACATCAGAAGAGAGAATAGGTCAACACCCCCCAAAGTAAAGTCAGTATCTGCGAAGCGATGGCTACGCCAGGCAGAGAGACCAACAACGATAAAACATATAGGGATATATTCACAGCTAACGCCCAAGATTGCCAGTTAGAAGCAACAGCGGAAGTCAGAACTGAAAGTACCCCACAAATATGCGCGCCCCGTTATAAAATAAGCAACAAAGCTTATTATTTCCCATGAATTGACCAAGCGATCCTTGCACTCTGCAAGATCATTTACTGCGCTGTTCCATTGGATACGGGAGAGTCCGTGTGGATGGAGTGCCGAGCTTTCCATTAAGGACGCAACATTTTCTGAAAGGAATTCGCGACTCCTAGTAGGAACTGAGTCAAAATCGAGTCAATCTCTAGATTCAATGAGTGCGTTATGCTATATAGTGGCAGTATACAAGCACAGAAGAAGTTGAACTCATTCTTAGTCGGCCAACTAAGTATCAGAGTTGAGATTTGACGATGACTCAGCACAGAAACATCGATACGAAGTTCGAGCGAATAAAACACGCAAACTTTGTGAAGTCCTTATGATTTCTGTGATGCGGCAGAGGTGAAAAGCAGAGCACTTTCATACATTCTGGATTATCCTAGCAAACGAACGAGTTGGTTTATAAGATGCGAGGCGTCATCAGTAGCTGTGTGTCTTAGCAGCCAACAAATCAAGTCAAGTTCGCGGAGCTGGGCGTATGCCAGATATGCACCAATCCACGGAATAGCCATGCAGTAACATCCACATACAGAGTGACTTTTAAAGCCAGTGAATAGTCATCAAGATCTAGATTGTCATGCACAGTGATGTAAAAGATAGTAGATCTTAGAACAATATAGGCCAGAACACATGAAACACTGTCACATAGCCCAGCTACGGTTATTAACAGAAGACGGGAGACGATTTCTCTAGACACAAAAACATATCAAGTTTGCGTGCTATCGCCCGATCTCTTCAAAGCCATGCTCGCAAGCTATTCAAAATTCGGTTCTCGGTATCTTCATTGTAAACGTATAATTGACTGAAAATAATGACTTTTCATTTTCAGATACGTACAAGAGAAGAGCCACGACATAAGAGGAATCTGAAGTACAGCGACAGATTGCCATGAGCCACGGTGCCAATGCCGGGCAGAAGACATTATTAATTGCCGTGTATACTATTGTAAGCGGTTAAGAGCGGCACTCTAGTCTAACCCAGTTATTCCAGTCATTAATTGAGCGTTTCCAGACTCGCCAACAGCCAAATGGTCAACGCCGTTGTCTGCACTCTCTCGTGTGCGCACACTCTCTCACTTGACAACGACACTCCGCTGTGACACTCATTCGGTCTACAACTTTGGCGGAGGCGGCGATTGGAGGAAGATGTCTGCGTCTCTCACTCTCTCGCTGACGGGTATATAAGGCGACCGGAACGCTCATTCGAGGCAATTCAGGAGTTTCCGACTGGACTCCGGTGATTTCACTAATTGCTGCGTTTTTACCCGTTGCTTTCCCCATTCGCCCTTGCTCTTGTTCCCCCTATTGCACTAACTAACTTGTAGCTTGTTTAGCCTAATAAACCTGTAGCTCTTTAATCACGCTTCCACACACTGCTTATCTCACACCAATGCTAGGCCAGCATTACTGGTAGCAGCGAGTGCGGACGGCGCTCTTATTTTCTTTTGCCGTCCGTACCTCGGTTTTTTCCCCCTGGTTAGGTTCGCGCGCTCACATTAGGTTAGGTTTTCTACATTTTTACTGCATTTTTAGGTCATTTAGCATATCCCTTTTCTTTTCCCTTTCTTTTACTTCTGCAGGGTTTTAGTTAGGTCGTAAATTTTTAGGCGTTTTGCGTTTCGGGTTAGTAACATTCTAGGGTTTTAAATTCAGCCACCGGGGCTAATGGGTTAGATTTAAGCGCGTCTTAAGCGTAGGCCTTGGCGCTTATCGCCCTTTTCTCTTCCCATTCTCTTATACTCGTCGCCCCAAAGGGACGTAGTATTTTCCAGTCTAAAAGGCGATATTTTATCGTCTTTCACTCCTTTTCCCCCCAAACGGTTCGCTCGGCGGGCAGCCAGCGATGCACGTGTCATACATTTCAGGTAAACCAGGTATAAGGTGTCGCTAGTACACAGCGACAAGCAGTGACGATGCGATGCGGATTGCGGAGTGAGCGGTAACAGTGGCGATCGGAGTCGCTGTTGGTTGAGGACATTGTAAGGTTAGTTAGTCGTTTCTCGTCGCATTAGGCGGCGAGATCGACGAACAGTGGTGGGCATGGGTTCCGAGCAGATGGTAGCACCTATGTGCTTCCATTCGGCAGTCCCTCCACCACTGCGATTCTCTCTTTTCCAACCACACACTTCGGGTGTTACCCGCCTTAGCTCACTATTTTAATCGCTCGTCAGAGAGCTTTTACAGGTCATCATTTTCGGACAGCTTCCTCGCTCGAATATCGTTCAAGGAGACAACGGAAGGGACACACGCAGGATACAAGTACAGGTGGAGGCCGGAGCTCTTCGGGAGACTCCGCAAGATGACGAGGGGAAAGTCATCGGGGGAAGACATGTCGATACGTCTTCCACGACACTGGCCAGGGCTCTTACACTACCATCGTGCAGAGCAGACACCGTTCTTGAAGTTTCGAAACGTTCAGACGCCGAGACGGAGAGGACGGCTGTCGGTAAAGATTAGTCAGCATTTTCGACAAACTGACAGGTTACACCACCCGATCGGATGGAACGGATGCAAATCCGGAGGATCGCGGCGGAATGGGCGGTATCGCGAACCCGCCGTGCGCTGGATCTTTGTCCAGCGCAGGGATGATCGATACCGTTCCGGTTAGGACTCATTTTGAATCTCGCTCAATCGAGCAAACTTTAATCACCCTCTGTAGGTTTTTACAGAAATATTTTTGTGTCAGGTCATCGGACACAAGGAGCGCATCGTTCACATGCGGAGACGGATTCAGGAAGGCACGGATGCTGCCAGGCATACGATCGGAGGAAGGCACGGAAGCTGCCAGGCATTTGACGTCGTCAACGGAAGTCAACGGAAGCCCAAGTAGTTCCATACTTGGCGGGCACTCAGCACAGTCAGAAGGTCACTTCTAGGAGTGCAATCAATGCAGCAACAACGCATTGAGGAGGCGGGATCAGTCACGATCTCGCAACACAATACACGACATTCTCGTGTATGACCGATGGATGCAACATACATCAGCAGGACATCAATCGCAGAACCAGGATTTCCTAGGATCAAGCGACTTCCAATATTCAACGGAAGCGATATCTTGTCGTTGTGGTCAGGGCAACAACACGGATTAACGGATGAACAATAACTCATCATCAAGCCAGTTGTTATCAAGAAGGCCAAGCAAGCCAGAGATGGTCGGTTATCTTAGCTGGATCAAAGCTATCGGAAGGAGAACCCGCTGGCAGTAGTACCTACGTTCTACTGTGGGATGACACTTTCGATAGGCTCCAGCTAAAAGAAAATTTTACTCAATGAATCGTCAGATTCACAAAAGTCAGGTGGACGACCAGTCCACACGGTCGTCGAAGTAACACCAGGAGTAAGGAACGCAGAAGAGCGTTGATGACGACAGCCGAAGTCAAATTGGTCGAGAAGATCGACGGAAATGCAGGGATTCGACACAATCCAACGAGAAGTCGTTCGACGATAGCCAGACGTCACGGAACTGGGCACTCCCCACCTGAAAAGCTGCTTTTCACAAGCAGATTGTCTGTTTCGATGTAAATATCGATTTTTCTTTCGGGATTTGCAATGGTTTTCGCAAGGATTCGTCGTCAAAACCGACGAAAACGCGGATTATCGACGATCGGTCGAGTTTATTCCAAAATTCGAATTTTTGGAGTTCCCGCCAAAAGATTAGCAAAAGGACGAACGATTACGGTTCACAACGAGGTCTCGACGCGATGTGCACACAGACGTCGCGGTGTTTGCGGACATAGTCACACGAGGGGCGCCAAAACTGTTTTTGCAGTCATTTGGCCTAAATTTTGGCAAAATTTCCTTATTTTTGTCTCAAAATTTGCGTTTTTGGTTGAAAAACCTCGTTTCGTTTCGTTTTGTGGCATCGCTTGTTATGGAACTCGCGATTTTTACGTGATTCGTTAACCGGTTTAAGTAATTACGTCATTTTTCAGATCAACTGCGAAAAATCGACAGGAAATCACCGCGTACACCGATGGAGTCCACCGAGGACGAAGCAAAGAAGGACGTCGTTCTGATGCCGACGTCGACGGAAGCCAAGCAACCGCCGGATCCGAGGACAACGGAGGAGGACACAGTTTTGAAGGTAAGTGCCCATACCAAACCCCTCCAGCAGACCTCGCAGACTGCTGGATCTTTGTCCAGCAGTGAGATGACGCTGGAGGAGGGGGCAAAAACACAACAGCCACTGACCAGTATTGGTCATTTCGATTTATCGAATTCCTCCAATTCCCTTACTCGAATCGACATGCAAAACTGTCGTGAGGCGAACCCGCGGGTTGGTGGACAAATGTCCAGCAATGGGATGATCCTCACGATGGTGTCGAGCTCGAGACTCTCTCAACCGTCACTGTGTGATACACAGCCACAATCCGCTAAAAGCGCTCCCTCGGAGCATGTTACAGATCAAACTGCATGGAACAGTTCACAACACGATGACTGCATTCCCCGTGTTTGCATGGTATCACTCGCCGATGAACCAGTACTATTGCCGTACTCAGGAGACACGGAGGAAAACTTGATGGAATTCAAGCAGAACTTCGAGGCTATGCTGAAGCACTCACCGCATCTGAAGGACAAGGCAGTCAAACTCCTGCTTGTTTATCTTACAGGTGAAGCACGCGAAGTCGTAAGAGACTTGGAAGAGGACGCTAAACCATCAAAGACGTTGACAACTGATGAAGTTCTCCAATACTTGGAGAGTCGTTTCGAAGGACCAATTTTCCGAGAGCGCCTCAAGAGTAAACTCTCCATAGCACAGCAAGGTGCCCAGGAATCGGTAAAAGAATTCTTTTGCGGAATACTTCGCTTAGCCTATCGTGCTTTTGCCAGGGAAGGACCAGAGATAGTCAGCAAAGCATTGCTCAAGAGTTTCGTCAAGGGTCTCGACAGAGATGTCGGACAGCATGTCACGAACCGGATGCCGACAACGCCGTTGCAGGCTTACACGTACGCATTAACTGCCGAAGAGATGAATGCTCTCCGTCGTCGTATGGACGAAATGGAGGTATCACATAGAAGATCGTGGGATCTCTTAACAAGGATCGTCGAGCACCTGGAAAGTGTTCCCACCGCTGACAAGCAAGAGGAGCCTGCAAAGGACAACAACAGAAGCAGCTCCTATCAACACGACATCTCGCAAAAAGGACAGGTGAGGTGCAACTATTGCAGGAAGGCCGGTCACCAAGGGAGTGAGTGTCGGAAAAAGGAACACGACAAGACACAAGGTTTCCGGACCTCATGCCAGTACTGTCCCAAGTTCGGACATACCAGTGACGAGTGTCGGAAACGTCGAAACGTTGAAACGAAGGGCAGAAAAGCGACAACCGCTCGAGATCCAGCAGGAAGTCATCCGATGACCAACGAATCGGTGGTTAACACGCTCGATAAAGGATGTCAAACGAACCTCGCAAGGAAGGCCCCACGGAGAAAGAAGGATCAGGCGAAGTCTTCGGTTCTCCGAGAGACAAGCTCAGGACAACAATCGGCTGCCGAAAAGACCGCAGCAGACCGACGTCGCCGTCAAATCAACTCGAGAAGCAAACGGTCTGAAAAGACTTCCCTTTGAGTTCTCTCAGGAGAATCTGGTAATCTTTGCAAGAATTTCGTGGCAGAATCTTCGATAGGAGCGAATCTCAGCGACTGTACGATTTTCATCCAAAATTCGCACTGAGTAACAGCCAGTCGAATTGTTTCATCGCTTGCGATTGGCCGGCATTTTATTAAACGCCGTCTTGGTAGCCGCTCTCTGCACGAAAAGTCTTCAAAGAGTTCAGTCAGCACTAAAAGTTCGTCTTTTCAGACAGAACCAAGTCAGTTAGACAAGTCCAGAGACATCGAAGGAACAGTCGTGAAGGAACAGTCACCATCATCAGCAGAAGTTCTACCTTCAAGTCGTGGTAACCAGACACCCAGTACAGCTGTCATACGGACTCTTTCGACGAGCTCATCTTCGTCCTGAGCTGGAATCGACACCACTTAGCTGATCACGTCGACGGTCACCCTCAGCTTAGCTGACAAGGCTAACGGAGCACCACGCAGTGCAACAAGTTCGGACTTCACCAAACGACGAAGAACTATGGTCCATCAAGAAGGTCACACACTCGCGGACGAGTCATCAAGAAAGAAGAAGTTGCCACCGTCAGGAACAGACGCCAAGTTCAGCTAGACAGCCAGTCAACAAGGACGAGAAGGGTACCGTCGCCAGGACAGAAGCGATCTCCGGATACTGATGATTCCAAGTCACCAGCCAACACGATGCCTGCGAAGAAGCCAATGGTCGCGAAGGAAGATCAGTCAGGTAACTAGGTAAGACCTTATCCCCTGGCACTTTCTGAGCCCACCCTGCAGAATCCGCTGGCAGCAGAACCGATGTTCTGCTGTGGAATGACGCAGGACTGGGTTGCCAATCACAACACTACCACCGTCGAGGACTTTCCTCATGTTTCTCACGTTTTGAGATCACATAGCCACGACTCTACCGAGTCGCTTAACGTTCCTTCCCAGGAACAGTTACAGGAATCTTCCCGCAAACAGTCTGAGGGGCCCATCGAACAGCGGTTATTCGAGAAGGAAGCTCACGAGCCTCTAGATTCATCATCTGGTGAGGAAGAGACGGTTATGGACACTGCGGACAAATCCGGACTTACGCCGAAGTACAAGGTCGAGTTCACGAAGCCCAACAAGCCTGAACAACCGAGTCACCCACACGGACCATGGGACCGATATTTACGTCCCGAAGAGATCATCGCACGGTCCCTGTCACCATCAACGAATTTCATTCGCCAAGCACATCGGCGTCATCAACATCACGTTGGAGAGAAGAACCGTCAACACGTCAAGCTGATATTGGCACCGCGCCGATCACAAGGAAGCCCAGGTAGACAGCAGAACCACGAAGCTTCTACACCAGCTATACTTCGTCTCCAACGACTGCATCCACGATGAGCCAGGAGTCTTCAAGTTGTTTTCGGACGGTCAACGCTCGCGGAACTTCCACTCGACGTCAGCTCGAAAGGTCACGCCATCTGGAGCGTCGAGGTCGATTTTGAATAGCTCAACATCGCGGATGACAGCCAACCAGGACCGAGTACATCCCAAGGACTTCACTAAGTCACACCCAACACGCTGCAAGGATTGGTATCAAGCCCAGAGCTACACAAGGACAGGACACCTCAAACCCTTTCAAGTCTAAGTTTACCAGACCGGGGACGGTCTTCTTCTAAAGGGGGGAGGTGGTAAGGGTTTGAAACGCCCAATTTTGCCATTCCCGACACAAGCTCCTTAACCGATACCAGGTTCAAAAGTTAATCAGACCGAGGTCGGTCTTGTTCAAAAGGAGGGAGGTGTAAGCGGTTAAGAGCGGCACTCTAGTCTAACCCAGTTATTCCAGTCATTAATTGAGCGTTTCCAGACTCGCCAACAGCCAAATGGTCAACGCCGTTGTCTGCACTCTCTCGTGTGCGCACACTCTCTCACTTGACAACGACACTCCGCTGTGACACTCATTCGGTCTACAACTTTGGCGGAGGCGGCGATTGGAGGAAGATGTCTGCGTCTCTCACTCTCTCGCTGACGGGTATATAAGGCGACCGGAACGCTCATTCGAGGCAATTCAGGAGTTTCCGACTGGACTCCGGTGATTTCACTAATTGCTGCGTTTTTACCCGTTGCTTTCCCCATTCGCCCTTGCTCTTGTTCCCCCTATTGCACTAACTAACTTGTAGCTTGTTTAGCCTAATAAACCTGTAGCTCTTTAATCACGCTTCCACACACTGCTTATCTCACACCAATGCTAGGCCAGCATTACTCTATGTATTCTTCCCCTCGAATAAACCTTTTTTGTATAAAACAGTGTTCGTGTTAATATGCCCTATTTCTACACTGATTGCTGAAAAATCAGTTGAATGAAGATCGCATAAGCTATCCATGAAACAAATCACTATGACAATATCGACTATTCTGAGCTCTATTAGTAAGACAAGTAAATCGCATAGTCTAAAAATATGACATGAAGTATAGTTCATATGCACGATCGAATACCGAAGAGACCCAATTCATAATACCGGTAGTCGTGATAAATGAAATCTCCTTCGATTAAGTCATATAGCCTCGTTGAACAAGAGAGTAACTCATAGAAACACAAAAGAAAACGATTAATTGTAACATCTAAAATCGAACATTGTGACGAAATGAGAACATCTCCAGATTACAATAAGCCAGGGAAGTCTACTCATGAACACGGTCGAATACCGAAGAGAGTCAGTCATAGCACCGGTAGTCGTGATAAATGAAAATTCTTCCACATGCCTGGCTCAGTCAGAATGGAATTAAGTACCAGGACTAGAATGTGGCTAGCCCCGGGAAAACCTCCAAGTCTACTGTCAGTAAGTCGCTATATTGATAAGGTGTCGTTATGGATTGCCTAAAGGACTAGCTCTGGTCTCGGCCGGGATCACCGTCAATGGTCTTGGGGCATAACGACACACTTCAGTGAAACCTGGCAGTTCACTGAAACTTGTCAAACGAGTAAAAGAGCAATATGTAAATAATAGTAAAAGTCTTGATAAGGTGTCAAGTGAGCCCATAAGACCAGCGTAACCTTGGCCAGGTTATTGTCGAAAGTCCAGGGACATGGAGGCGCATCCCAATGTCTTCACCAATTCATTGGGACCTGCATATCAAGCACAGTATTTGCCAATTAAACTGAGCTCACCGATAGTTCCGTCAGACATTGAGAAGGTCTCAGAGCTGGCTAACTTATTTCCATCAGACATTGAGTAGGTCTCAGAGCTGGCCGACTTATTTCCGTCAGACACGAGTTGGTGCCTCAGAGCTGGCCGACTTATTTCCGTCAGACACGAGATAGTGCCTCAGAGCTGGTCGACTTATTTCCGTCAGACACGAGATAGTTCCTCAGAGCTGACCGATCGATTTCCGTGAGACGAGCCACCACTGTATTTTTCCCTTCCCAAATGGAGTATATTTCATTAACACGATCAAATATCGAGGTAGTTATGAATACTGTTAATCGATAGTCGTGATAAATGAGAATTCTTCAAAGAAGTCATGGTACGGTAACGAGCCGAGACAGTAGTCGCTACTAGGGAGTGTACACCCGTCTTCGAAGCGCGAAGTACGAACATGGTTTTCCCCCACAAGAAAAAATTCGATATGCACAGAGGTCTTCCCATTTAATAGCATCTCAAGCAAATTCGAAGTTCTTCCCTTCCCGTAATACTGCAGACAAAGCCGAGTTTAGAGCTGAAGTCCACAGTTAACATTTCCTGACAGACCACCATGCTTGTATGCCTTTAAGGCGATTATTTGTGTCAAATGACACGGTTCTCGGAGACAATTTAGTCTTTTGCAGAACAATAATCGTGGTTCATTTTTTCAGCTATTTGCAATCGTTACTGTTATAAACGATAAGAAATCATGGCCATGCAGAATTCGGATCAGTCCAGATCCTCGTCTCTAAAAGATCTCACGGTGACTATGTCCACTCTTGGACAAGAGTTGCCTCCAGAGAGACAACCTTATGCTTCTGATAAGATCATTGAAGCCTCTTTAAACTCCGAGACCCATTCGAAAGAGTGTGTAACGGAAAAGCTTAAGAGTCAACAAGCCACGTACTCAAAGTTGCAGTTGAAAAAGAAGGAACTTATGGTTGGCCAGCATCAAAAAGAACCAGTTAATCGTGTTCTGAATGCAAAAGTAAACCAGCCTAATGTTTCAACAGCTTCGAACAGTCGTGCACCGACTCATGTAGCGTCTGAAGTTGAAGATAACCGCCGTGAAGTCCATTTCAAGGACCCGAACGTTCTCAAATTCAGCACGTTATTAACATTGATTCGTCCATTTGACGGCTCTGGTAACTATGAATTCTTCAGACAATCGATTATGGACGGAGTTGTGAACAAGCCACAGATAGATGCTTTCACAAAATACTCTGTTCTCTCTGAGAAACTAGTTGGCGAAGCTGCTCAATGTCTGTCTAATGCTGGCGAGGCAACAGATAGAATTGAACGAACCATGAAAAACTTAGACACTATTTATAGTGTAACTAAGTACGACCTAGTGAAAAAGCTCCGTAGCCTGGAATTTCATCAAACTGATACGTTGACGATGAAGTTGGATCTCTTTCAACATTCTGACTTATTGTGTCGATTAAGTGCCAAGAATGCCTCCGGTCCTACCGGCGACTTTGGATTTATTGTCGTAGCAAAACTTCCAGTTCCTATGAGGAGAGAGATGGCCACGTACATTTCCAAAATTGGCCGTGATAAGATCACTCATGAGCAGATCGTCAGCCGTATTGAACAACTGATCAGTGCACAGGAGTCTTACGAGTTCATCAATAGGAACTACGCTCCTGTACCGACTTCAGTGAATGAGATTCCCAGCCAGGACACTAAAGGTTGTGTAAACCACATAAATGCTTCTGGAAAGATTGATACCAGTCGTTCAGAAAGTACCAAAGCAGTGAGAGCAGAAATATGCTTTCATACATTCCTTCGGAGCATCCAAAAAGCTACTATGACAAACTGACTAAAACAAACTTGGAAGGCTTTTATGCGCCAGGTAGAAAGTCAGCTAATCAGAAGTTGGTGCAACGTACCTTCCCAGGCCAAAGAGAGGAGCCAGGAGTTTCGTGTGCCACTTGTGATGGTGGTCATAGCTCAATGAGATGCACGCTGTCCAGTTTGGAATTCAGAGAGGAAGCTAAGAAACGTGGACTCTGTGCGCTTTGCAATGGTAATCATGACATTACCAAGTGCAAAAGCAAGTTTCGATGTGTCTACTGTAATGGTCTGCATTACATGGGTGGATGTCCGTTGAAAGAGCACTGCAGAAATATCAAGAATCGCCCGGAGAGCAATATAAAGCAGCAGACTCGCTTTCGTGGCGGCTCGTCCGTCACTAAACAGCAATAACGGTGCTTCAGCACCTGCCGGGAAAGCCAGGTCTGCAGCCGTGTTTTATGCCTTGTATGTATCTCCTGCCGTGTGGGTTTCTTCTTATGCCATGCTAAATTATTCTAAGACCTTCTATTCTGATAGAGCCTCGAGAGATGCCATGAAAAAAAAAAAGTTATGAATGCTAAGCCAAGTTGTATACCCGTGAAAAAATTTAACTCGGATGAATCAACAATAGCCATGAATAACAAGTGTTCTAGCCTTGAGAGTCACTCCTATTCAATGAAGCCGCAAACGAATAAACTTGCCATGGATCAGATCGCCAATCAGGGGCACCACCCTCAATCGCCCGTATTCTTTGTCCAAAGAAGAGTGAGCAAAACGTTCAAAAGACCTATATGGACGCTGAGCGTCAGTAGTGAGCCCCTAACATCCAAAAAAGATGAGGAAGTTCGCTCGGTTAAGGTAATATGCCGTGGACAGGAGACTACCAGAGCTCGTTGTCAGTTGATCCCGCTCGATATTCATCGCCTACCACCGATCCACCGATCGGGCGGTGTAACTGACTATAATTCGGGTTTTCCAGTCGTTTCCAGGGAAACGGCGGAGACAACAAAGTTGTCTCATTTCACTTTACCGACAACCGTGACAGTCGACTGGACTGTCGAATACGTTTCAAATGTGTTGCCAGGAAAAGTCTTTACGAACATTAATGAAGCTCCAAAGGACATTGAAAAAGTAAATAGCAATAGTGATGAAGCAGACATTTTGTAAGTCTCAAAGACACGATGGAGCAGATCAACCCAGAGGTAATCTATGACAAGGATTCAGATCCGGGTAGTGGACCTTGTCGAGGTCCACAAGGGACTCTTCCAGAGTGGGCAGAGATGTGAATGCTGAAATTTTTCGGAAGGTCGCACCAGGGACTATCGAGCCCGCAGTGCAAAGACCAATCACATCGACTACGTCCATTGCGTGGCCTGGATAGTACCTGGTGGACCCCCGCCCCCGGGAATGTTGTCAAATATGCCTTTGTTGTCACAAATTTGACAACTTGAAATGCTATTAGCAGCCCCATCTGGTATTGCCCACAATACTAGGCTGCTAATATCATTTATGATCCATCAATAATGTCTCAATACTTTATACTATGTCATTCAATGCTTTAATTCACTTAATATGCGATTCCGTCATTATATTTGAACAGCGCGGGCTTTTCCAAGGCGCAGCGGCGCAGACGCGCCCCACTGCCACACAAGCCGGGTCTCGCCACGACGCGAGAAGCGCACACACGCAATCGACCGTAATCACTCGCAGAGTGATTGCTCAGGGAGGTTGTTGTTGCCCTATTATGTTGCATTCCTTTTTGGGATTGTTTTACCCGTTATGCCATGTGGTTTTTCCCCTTTTTCCCATGAGCAGGGTTTTTACGATGCAGTTTTTTATGCTATTTCAGTAGTTTTCTGCCGCGTATTAGTAATCCCCCAATTAGGCACTCGCTTTTAGCCAGGTTTTAGGCCGTGATGCCATGTTTTCCTGACTAGCCTGGAGTATTGAGACGCTCGCCTTATTGTCTCTGCCGCTCCCTAGCAGCTTTTATAAGGTCTTCGGACCCCAGTTTTGCCGCAAGCCGTGACCGGTAGTCACGGTCCCTTTCCCTAAGCCATGGAAGTCAAGCCAAGCAAGCTCCTATAATTATTGTATAGCTCCGATGTTTGCCCCTGGTCCTTTGATATTTTCCCTGATCGTAATAATAAATCGTATTTCGATTGTACCACCGTCTTATATCTTTTACCGCACCGCTTATCCGATTAGAATATAGAAACACAGTAGAGACACATGCAGGGCAAGTTAGGTCTTTCTGAGTGGTTCGGTTGCGACTTATCGAACCCTCAACAGCATACTCGTTATCAGAAAGTACGCAAGCGCTGGAATTTACAGATTCTTCATTTTCTTTCACATGGGGTCTCTCTTGTATTTCAGCTTCCTCTTGAACGTTTTCCATCACAACTTCTGGTTCAGAATCGTGTGTTTCTTCTTCCTTCTTTTTCTCCAGAATCCCCAAAATCTCAAACTTTGGAGCCAACAAATCATAAACGTCTCCTTTCATCCATTCCTCTGTCTTGTACGTTTTCTGAACATCTCGAATCTTCTGAACAATTGCTTCAACATATGCATCTTTTGCTTCTTCAGCTGTCATTGTGTCTAATTTATTCCATGCATTCCATTTGTAGACTCCTTGGACATCGAAGAAACTTGGCTTCGGGACATCACATTTTCCATGAGTAGCTTGTTTGAAAAGTCCGTAGAAATTCAGTTTTTCATCAGTTGATGTCTTCACCGGGCCTGGAAGCTCACTTAGTTTCACACGAAGTCTAAATTACCGTAAATTCTCTATTAGAAGAGCATGCCAGCTAACTTTTGACGAGGATTCTAAAAGACTAATTTCAATCCGCTTGAATTTCAAAAATGTGCTCTTTTTGATCTCATGGGGGTGCCCTTCTATTAGAGGTGCTCTTAATACAGATCTTACGGTATATTTAGTACGGTATACCAGGATTCACATACCGTCTTTTGGTAAATTCTGAACGATGAAAACTGCAGTTTCGAAAACGGACATTGGGAAGAACTGGGACCGGAGTTGATCAACAACGGAAAGAAGTAGAAAAATAATTCTGAAATAGTTTCTTGACGTCGGCACAAATTAGATGCTGATAACAGGAGAATGTATGATAACGGAGAATCTGACAATACAGGAACGCGGTAATTTATGTTAGTTGTTGAGAAGTTTGTTGTTTCGGAATCTATAAGTTACTGCACTGAATGGATTGAAAAGAGTATATCAGATTTATTTCGAATATGAGGAACAAAAGAAAAAACTTCAGATATGGAAGAAAACAAGGAATGCCAGAGTGATAGATTAATTGATAAGGCAAGACGACAGTGTAGCCGTTCAAAGATTGTGGAGAAGAAACGGCAAATGAGAGAAAAGGGAAAGTTCTCGAAAAAACAAATTGGAAGGGGAAACTGATTTTGATATCAATGGAAACCGATGGGGATGATTGATTCGATTCAGTGGACTGAAGTTCATCAGTTTTGGAGATGTCGATGATGCTGTTCAATCGCCAATTGATGACCTCTTCTCATACTGAGAAATTCCTCCGCATTTTTGATTTTGGACTCTACTGCTAACACATATCGGAAAATATTATAATACCTTTTTAAAAAACTTCAGAGACCTTAAGATGAACGCCGGGCTCCGCAATATTTCGTAGCTGACTGAAACAACAGTTTCCTGTTTTTTTAAGTGCAAAAACATCGAGAACTCCCTTCATTTTTTTCTATATGTTTTTTGTAATTTTTACGAAGACTTCATAGTTATCCTGTTGTGATAAGCGATGAATATGTTTGCTAACAAAAATACAGTTTATCCTTTTTTCTGTTATAAATATCTTTCCAACGTATTCATGGCTCCGGATTCCCTAGCTTTTCCATTTTTATTTTTCTGCACTCATTTTCTCTTGCAAAAAAATTGTTGTTTACAGGTCCGCAGTTGCGCGTGAGGGTGAACACGTGACTGTGCAAACACAGCTGCACACCGTAGTTTCGGTTTTTAGGACAAAACGAAATTCCTATTTTTCATTTTGGACCCAAATTCACGGAAATTTCAATGCTTCTATAAATTTTTACTTTTCGAAATTCCCCAAAATCTCGCCCAATCGGCACAACAACAAGAGGTACGTCAGTGGGTCTCGATAAGTTTTTAGACAATAGATTGGGAGTTTTAGGATTCGTTGAAAATCGTTTTTCAGCCTATGTTAGACTGAAATCTCAGTTGTTTAAACTCGAAATAAAACATATTCGAGCCCAATATTGATAATTTTTCAGAAATGGCTGATGACTGGGGATGTAATGTGGATTTGTTCGGCGAGACGAGCAAGCCGAGCTCCAAATCGTTGACAGAACTCGTTGAAAGCCTCACAAAAAAGAACATGGTGAGCCGAGATCTTAGTTATTTCATAATTTTGTGTGATTTTCTAGAACGGAAACAGACAACCCGTTGCACCTACTCCACAGGAAGCGGAAAACGTGAAGATTGTTGCCTTCAAACGCGTTGGAGCCTCGAAAATTCCAATGGTGCATGCCCCGAAGATCTTGAAAAAGAAGAAGGCTAACGGTCATAACAACAATAACAATGTGAAAGTTCTCAACGATGCTAACCCAAAGAGAGTTCATTTCGATGTAAGGCAGAGAAGGGCGTTTCTTTCTTCGATTCTATTCGTAAATTTTACAGATTGAACAGTTTCTGTCACGAGAAGCAAGCAAAGACGACCGAGTCGAGGCTCGTGAGCGAATGCTCGCCTCATTGGGAGCTGCTCCGTCGAAGCGCGACTACGTCAACTACAAGGATCTGAAGATCGATCGAGCACAGAAAAAGGCCGAGGCAAAAGCTCATGCCGAAATGAACCACGCCAACAGCCTCTCCATGCTCAATATCAAGAAGAAAAACAAAAAGAAGAAGTAGATGTCTTCTTGATTTTTATCTGTTTTCGTTCCAATAGTAACACCCTCCCCCTCATACAGTTTTATCATATTCAATGCACGCTGGACGTGAAAACGCACTGCTGGCATCAGATCCTTACTCTTTACCCTTTCTCTGTCTCTTTCTCTCATCTCAACAATTGGAAAAGTCAATTTCTTAGAATTTTGTGTGTCTTGTGATTTGATTTGCCTTCATTTCCACCCCAACTTCCGATAGACTGTACATCAACTCCCCTTCCCCCTCTCTACCATCTCTGTTCTTTGTTTTTACGTGTTAATAAAGCTTCAAAAATATTGCTGATTTTCATCAATTCCAACTCCTTTTGCCGTCTGAGTCGGCATTTTATCTTGAAAAAAGCGCAGCTATTGCTTGTGTGTATTGATTCATTAAAAATGTAAATGCGCTCCTTTGGACGAGTAACCACGACGCCGCGCGCGCACGTTTCGCGACGTTTTTATTGGTTTCCTTGCTAGGTCTACATCTTGAAAAAAAAAACTTCATTTCTTCCTTTGTCTCCTTTCATGTTCACTGTTCTGAACGCTTCATTTGTATTTTTTTCAGACGACAATGGGTTTGCGTTCACAGAGTCATAGCCGTTCTCCGTCGCGTTCTCGAGGGGTAAGTTGGTGCATTTTATTGATTTAACCTCCCTAACAACGAGTTGTGAAATAAATTTCACCTAACGCACTGAACGCTGAAACTGATTTTTTCAATTGATTTTGGATAAGTGTAAAACTGTAATATTCTGCAGACTTGTCTGAAAATGAAATGAAAGAAGAAAGAAAGCTTGAGATCAAGAATGGGATGAAAGAAAAAAGCAGTATTCAAATTTTGAACGCGGAGGAAAAAGAAGAATAAATCTGTGAAGGCTTGAAGAAAGAAATAAAAGAAGCAAATATAGCAAGAGTTCAGAAGACATTTGGGGGAAGAAATACAGCCTAACTCATGCAATTTGACGATTAAGACGATTTCCGGACTTTGCCCCGTTTTGCAGAACTCTCGCGGGCGCTCCAGATCAGCTACACCAGAATATCGGAGAGAACGCGGAGGGTAAGATAATGTCCCCTTTACAACGATCCAATCGCTAAAAATTTCAGTCGCTCTCGTTCCCCACGTGGTCGCTACGGCGGTGGTGGTGGTGGAAGTGGTCGCGGGCGTGGTGGAGGTGGAAATGATCGTGAGAATCCACCACCATCTAAATGTCTTGGTGTTTTCAATCTTTCCTCATACACAACTGAAAAAGATCTGCGCGATGTTTTCGGAGAATTCGGTGAAATCGACAAATGCGATTTAGTCTATGATCGCCCATCGGGAAATTCACGTGGATTTGGTTTCATCTACTTCAATTTGCTCGAAGATGCAACTGCAGCAAGGGAAAAGCTGTGCAACACAGATTTGGACGGACATAAGGTTTGTGTGGCGTTAGGGTATTGCATTATTGCATTACGCTGATTTTCAGATCCGTGTCGACTACTCATTCACCAAACGTGGGCACTCTCCAACACCAGGGCAATACATGGGAGATCGTCACGGAGGAGGAAGTAGTGGTGGAAGAGATCGTTTCCACGATAGAGGAGGTCGTGGTGGAGGTGACAGATATGGCGGTGACCGTTACGGTGGTGATCGCCGTGGTGGAGATCGCTATGGTGGTGGAGGAGATCGCTACGGTGGAGATCGTGGTGGTCGCAGAGGATCTCCTGAAAGACGGTACGGTTTAGTTTAAAATTCTTCGAAAATTTATTCGATGTTTTTCAGGCACGGAGGAGGCGGTTTTCGCAACGGAGGAGGTGGCGGCAGCTACATGAGAAATGGTGGTGGTGGAGGAATGGATCGACGTGATTACCGCGACAATGACAGAAATGGTGGTGGTGGTGGTCATCGCCCATATGATCCTCAGTTCAGACGTCGAGTTGAGTCGTATGGATCTGGCGGTGGAGGACAACGTCGCGATGACAGATACTGATCTATGGATCATTCTTTCCATTTTTTAATCACTGAAAAACTGAGCATCGTGTATCTTCCAATTCGATATATTCGAAATTTAATCCTGTTTTGATCACAAACAATGTTTTAAATCCCAATGACACTCCTTATCATATACTCTCCACATGCCACCCATCTCGTTTTCTATATACTTATTATTACATGTATCTGTTCAGCAGGATCTGTCTTCAATAAATGATCAGAAACCTCAAGATCGAACTTGAATTCTCTTTATTGACGAATAAATGTTTTTCAAAGAGAAGTGTGGGAGTGAAATCAAATTTTAAGGAGGTAACTTCATAAATGGATAGAGAAAGTCGGGTAGATAATTAAATAACAGAAACAAAAAATATTAAGGTGACTATTGCTTATCCAATCTCTCTGGGAACATCATTCAGGTACCCGCACTCAGAAAGAATGGTAAATTTGATCGAGAATACCGCGACGTCTATCTAAAGATGAAAAAAGGGGGACGCTATGAAATACTACAGCGCCTAGGATTCTGGGTGGAAATCTATAATACTTCGGGAGGCAGGGGAGGGATCTAAACTACAATTTTTCTCAAAAGGAATTCAAGTTACGGTAGGCCAGACACAATGAAAAAAGGGGAAATAGATAACGTGCTGGGGGGAGGAATTGTAAAATATAGGAAATGAGAGATTGTAGGAAAGTGAGAGACGCGAAGAGAGTGAGACTGATTCAGTCGAAATCCTTATCCTCGAGGAATTTGTACTCGAAAGTGAACGACTCTTTTTTGCGTTGAGACCATTTCTCGAAATCGAAATACACGTATGTGCCCTGAAAAATCAATGTTTTTTTTTTCTGCAAATCTTTTCTTCTGTTACCTGCTCATAATCGTCGGTGATCTGTTTCGGTTCCTCGTGCCGTTGGAACCACGTCAAGTACTTGGTGTGGAAACGCCATGACAGCTTTTTGAGAGCCTTCGCAGCAAGAAGTTGAGCTCGAGTTCCTTCCATGTAATAGAAAATGAAAAACAGAGTGTCAGGCGCCAGGCGGAGATAGTATTCAAGACTGTCTGATGTATTTGGAGCAGTCTAAATTGGTATTACATATATTTTTCAATTTCATATAGCTCCCCACCTGTCCATACCAACTCGGCACCGGGAACGACATCTTCGATAAGTAGTTTCTCGGCTTTTCACTATCCAACGGGAACGTCGCCTTGTCACAAGCCAACTCCAGCGCAGCTAATTGCGAATCGAATTCTTTCGTCATCGATGTACGCCCAAGTGGCGATGCCCCAAGCCAAGCGGGAATGTGAGCCCGTTTTGGCCCGGTGGCGACAGCCGGTTGAGTCGCGGCCATGTTGAGTGCAGCTTGCAGTGCCGGGTCGTCAGAAGACATTCCACCCAACATGGACGACGCAGTGGTAGGAATGGCTGACGGCTGCTGCTGCTGCTGTGGCGTCGACCGAGCCAAGCTCGTTGCCTCCCCTGAAAATGAATATTTTAAGTTGAATTTTTGTGAAAACTGAAAAAAAGGCATGAAAAGAAAAATCTAGAAGTTAGCTATGCCTTCCCAAGAATAAAACTGTAACACTAATCTCAACGAATCAAATATAGAGTATAGATGAGCATCAACAAGTCCAAAAACTGCAGGAAAGTTGCTTCAATAAAAACAGAAAAGAATTCTTCTTCTCTTTGGAGTGTTCAGAAAACGTCTCACCGTTCTACCTTACTAATCGTCTGTACTTCTGTCAACCCCTGAACAGTTTTGAAATCGTCTTATAATTGAAGTGGTACCAAAGACTACGGAAAATGAGGTCTAAAAAACTGGATGAGGTAGTTTTGGCGCGGCGCCATGACGTGAGAGAAGCAAAGAATCAGAGAGTCACAGAAAAAAAAGCAGGCGAACGAGGCATTAAAAAAATCAAACAAAGTGCTACCACACGAGGGAGTGAGTGAGGAACAGACAAACAGACGAATCAATACAGTGTGATAAGAAGTACGAGCACATGGGATAAGATGAAAACTGAGATTGTTTTGAAGTTTCTATGACTGAATGAAAAAAAGCATTCGAGCCCTCGGGAACTAGAAACTGGCGAAACCCTTGCTCAAAGGTCAAAGTGACGCAATATGTTCACTTGCTCTTCTTGCAAAGCGCTTGCAGTCAATCTCTTCAAGAGCATGAATGTCCAGAGAATCTTTGAACCAGAGTCAACCTCCAGAAAAAAAACACTGTTCTACACGAAGAGGTTGCGAAATATATTTGCTTCTCATTATGCTGAGCGTGAGCTCCGTCCAGCCCACTGGCTTTACGGCATGTGGGCGGCTCCCGACCCCAAAAACTGACGTCACGCCTACTTTAAGAGTGAATTTCGGGAAAGTTTAGTACATGATATAGCTTCTTCTTCTATCGTCACCACGAGATATGAAGAAAAAGGAAAATGAGGCAAGAGAAAGAAGAATGATGAAAAGAAGGAAGATACAAGGAAAAGGAGAAACCAGGTCAACAACGAGAAAAAAACGAACTCGACCGACTAACACATTGCGTTCTCCGATCTTTTGTGTCTATGAAGGAGAATACATAAAAACACATGTGACACATGAAAAGGAAGGAAGAACAGAATAACGTGTTTCTCAGTTGTATTCTATATCATAATGAGGCTGAAACAGCATTGTGACGATGTTTTGGAGGGATAGTTTTGATTGCAATTCTTGCCAGAATTCTGATGAAAGAAGACTAAGTTGCCTCCGCATTGAGATTCCATTTTGAATCTAGGTTAACACAGAATTCTCTTCTAGACTAATAAAACCATCTCAACTCTATTGCACCTGTGACAAGCCGTTATTCTTCGTCTCCGCGCTGCTTCTAGCCAATTACGTCATCATTGAAGACAGCTGCATTCAAAAGGAGCGATGTTCAATAGAAGACGTAAAGGAAGGGAGCGCGATGAGAATCGAAAGAGGGAAACTCAAGGAGAAACAAAGAAAAGGACAGACGGACTTCAATAAAAAAGGGATTGAGAAGAAGAAGAAGGTGAATGGCTCGAGGAGAAAAAAGGTTCCCTTTTTCGGGTTTCCCTTCGCTATAATCATCATAATCGGCCCCATTTCCACGAAAAGAACTGAGGCTTCAGACAATTAAAGACGAAGAGACGCAGAGAGATTGGGTACGTAAATGCTCTCATGTCGCGCCACCAAAAAAATGATGACTATTCAAGAAAATAATGTGATCTACTGGTAAAATCGATGTAGGTCAAGTTGTGCGATGTGAGTCTAAAAATTATAGTCCAATCCCTCAACGTTCCAAAATTTTTCCTAAAATCAGATGAAGAAAAACTTTTCTTACTGTAGCTCTAATTGAATTCTTCTGAACTATAGATTCTAACAAAACTAGTCAAGCTTTTTTCCTTTTCGTTACTCGAGCATCTAATAAAGTCAATTCAAGTATTAATCTTGCCAATTTTAGAAAGTCTTCACTATTTCTCTCTCGGTCACCACCTCTTTCTAATAAAAATATGTGTGCGCTTGTTATGAATAGACATGAATCATCTTGAAAGCTGAATCAGGTAGGGACCGTTGTAGGCATACAAACAGAAAATAACGTAATTTTCTCACCATTCACACTGTCCGTTTTCGCCGTCGAATTCGAAGTTGGCTGATTAGACGGTTCCAGTGGATCCGTAGTTGTCGTCGTAGTGGCTGCGGTGGATCCACGAGAAGTTGTTGAAGCGACGCTATCCTTCTTTTGAGGAACCTATAAATATTCAAGTTAAATGATAAATTAGTCAAGGTAAATATCAAACACAGCACGTTCTAACTACTGAGTTGACAAACCAAATAGTTTCCCATGAATAATTAATACTGACGAATGTAACAAGAATCCAGGTATAGAAACGCTATCTATGATATCTTTTTTCAATTCCAAGATAGAAAAGGCTAGAGCAAAATCGATCAGAAACCTACAACTCCTCGTGCAAATCTCTTTTTTTTCGCCATACGCCACGGTTGTCGTCGGGGTGCCTAACGCCGACAGCTAAGAAGTAGACAACTGCTGTCATAAATCTGTCGTCTACGATTCTTGTCCGAATAGGGAGCTTCTCTTCCGCCCCGCCTTCTCGTGTTGCTTGGTACCCCGTCATTTTGCTGCTCGCCGGTTTCGCCTAGCTTTCACTTTCACGAAGTGGTCGAATTTTTACTCGATTTTAATCGATTAGTATCGGAGTCTTTTCTATGCTCCATCGACAAAGTTCTTCTTATTTTCTATGGAGTAAAATCTCCGGTTATGAAAAGTTCAATATAGAAGGGAAGTCTTTACAACAATAGACACGAATCCACACATTTCATGCTTTCTATCCATTTAGTAATCTATTTCTATATAGTCTATTACAGATCACTATCACAACAATATGTTCACCTCATCCCCAACAGGATTCAGTTGCTCTTTCTCTTCAGAAGACGGAGCAGAGTCCGTAGAAGGTGACTTCTCTGTTGATTCCAGAGAAGTCGGTGGCGAAGAATCTTCGGAGAGCTTCTCGACCACCTTCGTAACAGGTTTCACTTCTTTCTTGACGCACTCCTCTTCCTGTTTACGATTGATAACTTTGATGATTTCAAATGCTAACTCTAGTTTCTAGTTCGCTTATTTTCTTACTGTTGTATTTCAACGTGGCTATCTATTTCACAAACCTCGGTAACGGAGCTTATGGACGCCGGAACAGTTTTTCCTGTGATGATCGGAGATGGAGCTGATGCGTGTGTCAGAGATGGAGCTGGAGAGTTCACCGATATTGGTGTTGAAGGAATCGGTGTCGTCGTACTCCGTCCTGCTGCCACCGAGTTGTATGGTATCCCTGGTGGCGGTGGAGCTGTTGATGCTGAAAAGAAAAGTTACACTCATTTCTTTTATTACCCCGAAACTCTAAAAATTCACTTTCTTGAGACTTACCCGGCGTGACAGGTGGTGTCTTCGGTCTGTCCACATTCGAGTCCTTACTCGCCAACCTCTTCAGTTCGGGTGTTGCAGCATGCGGAGAAGGCATTGTAAGAGGTGCAACCCGTCGACCAGCTGGACTCGGTGGTTGTCCGTTCTCTCCACTCGTATGACGAGATCCAGCGACAGCTCCAGATTCCGATGTATCGATACCCAACTCGTGTCCATTTTCTCTGTGATCCTCGTCGACCGAAAGCATGTTGACCCCACCAATTTGTTGACAGAGCTTCTCCAAGTTAAGATCGTCGTAAGCGTCATCCGGATCGTAGTTGTCAGCTTCCTCCGAATCTTCGTCATTGATCATTTCCACATAGGTCTCAATTGCTTCTTTCAGTGTGTCGTAAACTTTCTTCGCACTTAAACTTTCATTACTAACCATTCGCATGCAAATCTGTAAAACTATCGTATATTTCTCACAATGAAGTGTTTATGAGTACCTCTAATTTTTCAATGTGAAAGTTTATTCGTTCCAAATGGTGCTTTAAAACTTCTACTCGTTTCTCTCGCTCGTTTTTCGCCCTCGCATCTTCTTTCTTTCCTCGTTTTCCTTTTCCGACATCTGTATTAGCAAGTGATTCCAGTTGCATTTCTGTCCGATCAACTTCTTCATTCAATGACCTTATTTGATGTTGAATCCAGTCCATCGTGTCAGACTTTTCTTTTTCTTTTGGATCGAGCTTCTCTTCCGCAGAAAGTCCCTGAAATTCATGATTGCGCTACTGTTTTTATTTAGGAATACTTTGAAGCACATTCCGCTTTTTTAATTCGCAGAGGCCCTGGTTCAGCTCTATCAATATTCTCGAGGTATTGATTCCGGCTTTTGAAAAATAGGTTACTGCTTCAAGTTCAAGCAGTTTTCGAAATTTAAGTTATTTTGATTCCGTACCAGTTTACTATGTGGCTTTGTCTTGTTTTCTCGCTCCACGTCTTTGAACTGCTCCATTCGCTGCTCAATCAGCTTTCTGTAGGAATTCAGCTTTTCCTTATCCTGAAATTCAGCGATTCACGTTTGATAGTCCTGATTCCGTGTTACCTTGATTTCACTAGCGTTCTGCCAATTTTTAACCTGGTCTCTGAGCCTCTGAAGCTTTTTAATTTCCTTTTTTAAGTCATCCTGATACTTGTCTCGTTGATTGTCACTGTTCGCTTCATGCATCTTTTCCATTGTTTCTTCGAAAAGTTCGACACCTTCGTCGATCTGAAAAACGAAATGGGAGTTGTGGTCACTTTTACTTCTATGGTTTACCTTTTTGAAACATTTTTCAATTTCCGCTAACAGTTTTCGCTTTTCAGCCATGATCTGAAAAATAATTATTGCTTTAAACGGCTGGAAATAACACGACGTGTGGATCAAGATTCAAGAATTACTAGTCAACAAAATGAACTGAAAATTATCGAGATATGCGGCTATAAGACCGAAAAAACTCGCGAGAAAAAGCAGTTTGAATCGAGAGTAACTAGCGAGAGTTTGCCATAAAGTGGAAACGCAGAGAATGAGAGATGCAAAACAAGCGACTTCATCGACGTTTTCTCAGTCCCGCTAGGAAAACCTATTGATTAAATTACGAATTATGCTCGAGAAAACAAATTTTACATCGGAGAAATAGATGAATGAGAGTATCGACATTAACGGAAACCGATGAGCAAGAAGCTTTTACAAAATCAATCAAAAAGCCGACCAGTCTTAGAAACATGCAGCTTATTTTTTGCCGTATATCAAATTTTATCCATAGAATTTACGTTTACAGCGGTTTTGTAGAGTAACACATGGAAATAATCATTTTGAACAAAATTGGACGGCAGGCGATCACTTACACATCACCGAATTATCGATCTGGTTTTTGATTTATTCTAGAGTGTCGATATTTTTGCCGTAGCGTTAGAATGGAAGGAATGAAGCCGAAATGTGATAAACAAAAAGCCGGATGAAAATTTTTGCCCTAAAATGAAAATCAATCTCTTTTTTTTGAGTTTTACTCAGCACCAGAAACGTCCGCGATTGAACGGATATGTTTTCTCAGCAGAATCTTGCCCATATTTGCTTTGTTTACGAAAAATTAAGCTTCCGTAGTATCACAATTTTGAAAATCGGATTATTCTCTGAAATATCAACACCGGCGCGAGAATCATCTGACGAGGTACGGTTGACGATTGTCGGCGAGTAAATTTTCCGCAGTGGTGTTTGCGGACTCGCATACCGTACTCGCTCTTTCGTTCAAACTCCGAATTTTCATAATTTCTGTTTTTTTCGAGGAGCTTCTTGAAATGCCAGTGTTCTCTCTTTCTGTGAACGTCTCTGCGTCGGAAGAAAAGAAGAATGCGCTTCTGAAGGAGTTATCTGCGGTTGTCGGTAAACTTCTTAAAAAACCGGAACAGGTATACATTCGTTTCACTTAAACAGAATCATAAAATCGGCATTCAGTATATGTGCATTCATATCAACACCGATCAGGCAATTTCCTTTGCTGGAACCACCGAACCGGCAGGTTTTGCCGTTCTAAAATCGATCGGTGGTGTTGGCACTTCAGAACAGAACAATGCGATTTCCGCCAAAGTTTTCCCGATTATCAAGAACCACTTTGGGATTCCAGGGGATCGGTACGAAAACTAGAAGACTAATGGTCATACCTAGTAAGATTTTTTCAGTCTCTATATCGAGTTCGTCAACATTGGCCTCGCCGACATTGCACTCAACGGAAAAACGTTTGCTTAATATTTCTTAGTTTGACTGTAAATTAAATATGTATATTCGAATCTAGATAATGCTCTCTGGATGTATTTAAACTGAGTATTCAAATTATTCCAAGCTTTTTCTAATATGCTTGCTTGAACAACTAAACTGAAAATTCGGTCAGCAAAAAACATGTTTTATTCTGAGAACTCACTACAATGCCAACAGATATTCGAAGAGCAGGTTCAGGAACCTTTACAAAGCTACCACATAAAAAGAAGGTGATAAGAACATGATAGGAAAGTGAAACGGATGGTTTTAGAATAGTATTATCTGAATGAAAACCCGGGATAGAGCAACAAAGTGGACGATTTTGGTAATTTGGTAGTAGAAGTTGAGAAAAAAAGGTTATCACATGGTTAGAAAGAGAATATACGATTCGAGCAACTAATCCCAAATCGCAGTTATGATAGATCAAAAACAGAGCGAACACGTAACTGGTAAATATCATATCTGGTTTTTAGTACATCGGAAATGAGACTAATTAATGGCTAGTTTTACGAAACCAATCAGAACGTTGAGAACAAGGACTGCAGTTCCAAATGTGAGAGTTGTGTACTGTATCATTTCACGGCGCCTGAAAGAAGGATATTGAGCTCCATACCAAAATGGAATTCGTACTTAACACTGAATCCAGTGCCTTTCAGTAATGTTCTAACTATATATTGTCCGTCTAGGGCGTAAACTGGCATAGCATTGAATAAACCAAGAGCCAAGGATAGTGTGAACATATATTTGACAGCCAACTCGAAGTTATCAAGCCATGAAATATGAGCAAATGAAAAGCGAGGAGTCAGAGGAGAGATGGAAACCATTTGAAGCATCTGTAAACAAAATAATTCGATTCATGTTTAAGTTTTGGAATTACCTCATTCAGTTGTCCGACAAACAGTATCGGCTTATGACGATTGGCTAATCCAATTTTCACAAGTCGAGTACCATTATGAAGTGCCGGATAGACACAGACTTTTTCAGCTTCAACTTCATCCTTTTTACACGGTTCGCTAACATTACAAACTGCTTGTTCCACAACATGTCTTGCATGAAGGCAACTATATTTTGTCACAGTTTTCTCCTCGACTTGAACAGTTCCACCATTATATGGTGCATCGCCTCGCCCCTCTAATCCAAGAAGTGCATTCAGCTGAGGAGCCCGTGTTTGAGTCTCAATCCCTCGTGCTACTTTTTCCTCTCTTTCAAAGCACACATGGGCGGTTGTTACGTTGAATTCGTCACAGCATAGAATTTCGTCAGCTTCAGTACGATGGTTGAACGCAGTAGCTGCTTCAACAGCTTCCTTGTCCACACACCTCCCGTTATGCATATTTTTTGAAGCTCGAATGCATCTCCACCAATCGGCTACTGTTTCTACTACACATTCATCAATGCTTTTCACAATATCGCCATAAACAAGCCCAGTTCTCGGATTCGAGAGACCTGATCTCACATCGACTCCTTTCACCGAGACACCGTAAGCTTGGGCAAAGACAGGCGACACAATAATCGGTGTCAGATGAAAAACTGTCATCGCGAGCAAAGCAAGAAGAAGATTGTGCCAGATTCCAGCTCCAAAAATCTGAAGACGCCGAAACGGAGAAGCGCGTTTCAGTGAAACAGGCTCTATGTCTGTGAACGCTCCGGGATAGACGGCAAGAATAAAAATTCCAAAACCGTTCACAGTGACTCCGTTCGAGATTGCAGCCCAGGCATGTCCAAGCTGTAAGCTATTTTAATTTTTTTGTAGTTTCTAGATAACTTTTCCGTACTTCATGAAAAACTGCAGCGACCACCAATACGGCCATAAAGATGGGAATATGACTCCATGGAAGATTGAATCCTGGTATAATGGGAACCAAACCTCGATTCGTTGATTTCTGACCATCTTCTATCATATCGTAGTCCGAGTTTTCCATTATATTAGGGTTATGCATCTCATCAGATTCTGTTGTCTGAAAGAAAACTATGAATACTAAACTTCAAATTTTGAGATTACAGATTTGACTTCCGGTGGAGACATGGAAGTCAGAACTTCGTGCATTGATCGATACTCCATTCCTCTGTAAGCTTGAGTTTTTGGTCTTGTTGTTGTGACGAACTGTCCGACATCTTTCATCAAAAGGTGTGTCATGTAGAATGTCATTCCGAAGAGACAGACGACGGAAGCAAAAACACCAAAGGCGAACCATATTCGTATCAGCAAATTACGACATTTTGAACGACGAGATTCTTCGAAAAATATATCTGAAACGAATACTATTCCATACTGCTGTTGTTTCTTCGAACCAACCACTTTTCTTCTCATCTTCCAAAATATCGGCCTTTTCATTCAATAGAATAGTCTCTTTTGGTGGTGATGTTATATAGAATCGAAGTTGAAAAGGCGAAACTTCGATACCGTAACGATTCGATAAACGGAGATATGGCTCGAAGTGGGCGACACGGAGGACATAATCAATCAAGAATATTGCACTCCATGCGATTAAGAATATCGCAATCGCACTAGTGGCCAGCATATAGCGTTCTGAAAATCTTGTCTAGTCAGATCAGCAGAACTAGGATTACTCACATTGAAGTTCTCTTATCACTTTATCCTCATTCTCTGATTGTATTATTTTCTGTGAACTGAAGAAAAATTAGGAGATGGTAATAACTTTGGAAAAATGAAAATAGATTCCAAGGATGCAATCAACCTTCTGCACTGAAGAATAAGACAACTAAAAATACATTAAAACTCTTTATTCGAAAAAAACGAGATTTTAAAATTGGCGAAAGAAACTGGCATTTAGTGACCCGAGCATTGGAGACATATATCATTTCAATATTATATAGTAACTATCAAATCTTCTTAATTTGTTTTTTGAGCATAGCAACTCTTTGTTTATGAGCTTCCGTAGGCAAGTGTTTCTCTTTTGATAAGTCTATCGTTTCATTTTGATTTCCAAAGATGTGTGTAGCAGCACGTGGAACCTAAAAAAACATTCTTTCAGTTCAATGGTTCAGATGGAAAACTCACCACAGGCATGTTATAAATGTTTTTGAGAATGAATTCAATATCACGAGACTCGATTTTCTTAACATCTCTATTCTTGATCATCTTGCAGGCTTTATCCACTAAACCACTGACGAAGTCATCCGCGTATTCGATGAGAACATCTTTTACACTTTCTTCCAGTACGGTTGACAGACTAATTTGTTGCATCAAGTCGTCCAGTTTTGACTGAAATTTAAAAAAATTAATTGAAATATAAGGAATTTCCAAACAAACGTACCTTCTCCATAATAGCCCCACACGAAACGCCAGTTTGAACTACAACATTTGGCGGCGCTTGTTGTTGCTGCATTTGCTGAATTTGTTGAGGTGGAGGAGGAGCTTGCTGCTGTAATTGTGGTGGACCTTGTTGATGCATTTGCTGAGGATGAGGTTGTTGTTGCATTGTCATCATTTGAGGAGGTGGCATAGGTGAGTTCGGCTAAAAAATGATAATTTTATACTTTCTTGATAATCAAAACTTACCATGAACTGTTGCGGATGACCACCTTGTTGCATTCCATGTGGTGGTGGTCCACCAACCATTCCCATTGGATGTCCAGAAGGTCCTGGCTGAAACTTCACAATTATGTTTTTTCGAAAATCTATTATAATACGCACCCCTGAAGACATTCCCATCGGCATTGGGCCTCCTTGATTCTGTGGTTGCATTGGACGTTGCCCCATTTGAATCGGTTGCCCATTTGGAGTGAACTGTTGTTGTTGCTGCATTCCCATCGGAGAAAAGTGCTGAGGTCCTTGATTACGTATTTGATGTTGAGGGTAGGGCATTTGACGCACTGAAAAAAAAGGATCAGTTGATTGTTAATGAGATTCACAATTCCTTACTTGGCTGCTGCATTTGAACTCTGATCGGTCCACCCATTCCACCCATCTGTGGTGGGGACACGAACTGCTGTTCGTTTGGATTCTGATGATTCGGAGGCGGCGGTCCCTGTTGCATTGGCTGAAAGTGCGGATAGAATATAGGGTATCCTTGGGGGAAGGGCCACATAGTTTTAGTAATATTTAGTAAGTATAGTCGTGACGGAGGACGGCGTGAAGCTTTTGTGATAGAAGAGAGAAGAAAGAGAGAGAGAGAGGGGGCACAATCGATATTGGAATAATACACATACGGAAAGAGACCGAAGAGACGAGAGGTGCTTTCCGATTTTTTATTATATTTTTACTTTTTTCGGACGGAGGCCAAAAACAGTCACGGTGGCGAACAAAGATACATATTGAAGCATATATGACTCATTTTAGGTTGAAGACGAAGGTGAACAGAATTAGGGTAAGTATGTTTTAGGGCGCTTCTAGCTAATAAACACAGGCTGAATTGGTCAATTCGAACACTGTAGTCTTACAGAATTTGCGGAGAGAGCCGCAGCAATTTGAGGATTCGCTTGAATTATAATGTGATTATTCGGTGACGGCGGCAATGAAGGATCATCCATGTTTAAAACTATCTGAAAATCATGAATACCAAGTGGAAAGTATTCCGAGATCATTCGAATTTTTTTTGTACTAGGAAAATTTATATGGTCGTTCTTAGAATCAAATCAAGCGCATTCAAGGTTTATTTCTTAGGTATCGATCAGTAGAAAATTAGAATTAATTAATTTAAGAATAAAATATGAATTCCAGAAAGAATGAGCGTTTTTCAGAAGAGAGTATAAAAAAAGGAAATCGTATAATAATTGTGAGATGGGAAGCAAAATACTTGGATGAATAGGAGATTGGAAATTTGAAAGTGAAAACAAAAGGAAATTGGGGATTTAGTAAAATCGATAGTGAATCCGAAGACGGAAAATTGATGAGATTTTGGCTAAAAATATGCAAAAATCAATAATGAGCGATTCGTTGTGGGACCATCAAAAAATTTCTATTCAGGTGTGTCCCTTTAAAGGAGGATTACTGTGGGGAGTATGTCGAGATTTTATTTTCATCGAAAAAAATCGAAAAATGAGTTCAAATTCAACTTGTGTATTAAAAATATGAGGACAGCTCTTCAGTTCTGATGTGGATATAATTTTTAAAACAATAACTTCGCAAAATAAACCCGCATTCAAAAACCCAATGCGTCCAAAACCCGTGAATTCGATCGATAAAATGTACTAATCAGTATTCAAAAAAAAAAGAATGAGAGACGACTAAAGAAATCAATATTGAAATGAGTAGGTGAAAATACTGGGCAGAATTGGATTGTACATGATTGATACGAGATGTCGTAAAAATAAGAACATTCTGAATATCTTCAAAAAGGAAAACGATCCGAGAAATGTAGGACATTGAGATTCGAAGAGAGACGTAGGGAAAGAGAAATTGAGGCCAATGAATAGAGGGTAGGACATTCCCTCTCTCTCTCTCTCTCTCTCACTCTGTCTGTCTGCCTCTTTTCCTTCTCTCATTGAAAATAAATGAACGTGGACGTGGGAATACTAGGCCAGTAGTGAGAGAATCAGACGATATATCGACAAAGTGCAAACAAATATAGAGCAGGACTTACAAAAATAAACATGTCACAGAGTTTTAGATGTCTTTCTGTCCACTTTTTTGACAGATAATTTCGGATAACTTTATCACAACAGATCATCAATACAAAAATAGTATTTCAACTGTTTCTTCCAACAAAAAAAATAGAGGAGAATTGAAATTGGCTATATCCACAAGCACAATGAAAAAGTTGTGCAACAAGCGTTTCAATATTACTTTTGAAAAAAGCGATGAGGAAATGGCTGTGTCAATAGAGTGTGGGAGTATCATGTGTTTATCGAATTATCATATTTTTATTGTCTGGTCACCAAATAGAATTCCTATTTTTATGTTTTCGGAAAGAACACACTTTCTTGGAATCAACATGTTGTAAAACTGTACTGTTTTTCCCCAATGATACGGTTTTCCAGATTTTAAAATATTTTCAAATGATCCCGGAAATTGGGAATATTGAAAATCTAATCTAAACTATATGTATTGTCGATAGATTTTTAAAGGGGGGGGATCAACACGAATTCCAATACTTTGAAGACTTTTATATTAATGTATTATTTTCTTGAGAAGAAAAAACTTCTCTTGGAGCATATTCTGAAAATCACTCCCCGTGAAGATATAGGTCAAAAACAGGCCAAAATTTAGTTTTGCACACTTTCGAAAATTTTACAGTGAAAACGTGAAAATCTACAGACTCTCAATAATTTTTGGCCGATTTTTGGCCTACGTTTTTTGAAGGACTGATTTTCAGAGAATTCTCCAAGAGATTTTTCTATTTCTGAAAAGTTCTGTGTCGACGGATATAAAAACTCCAAATTTTTGAATGAGTGTTCTCCCTCTTTGATTTTGGAGAAGATTTTCACTTCCGAATCTCAACCACAATGTCATAATTCTGTCTG
This sequence comes from Caenorhabditis zanzibari, assembly GCA_963966625.1. Classification (NCBI taxonomy): domain Eukaryota; kingdom Metazoa; phylum Nematoda; class Chromadorea; order Rhabditida; family Rhabditidae; genus Caenorhabditis; species Caenorhabditis zanzibari. The sequence goes on along the minus strand of OZ016470.1, from coordinate 9,069,278 downwards.
GAACTCAACAAAATTTATTTAGAGGATATGAACAATGGAGTAAATAAAATGATTCACTTGTATTGACAACGAAATAATTTATAACCAGTTTGATTCTTTTTTCTATTCTTTTAAATCACATTTAAGCAGATTGAGCTGCACGGGCGGCACGTAGTCTTCCAGCTTCTCGAATTTCACTCATCAATGAATCTCTCAAGTCTGGATTCTTAGATGCAAGCGGTTGAAGAGCCGGTGAGGATAGAGGTGGAGGAGGCGGAGGAGGAGGGGGAGGAGTTGAAGATGGGCGGGTTGATGATGATGGTTCTGTATCGAGTACTTTTCCCAGAGATATTCCAGATCTTTCGACAGGCATTCCAACTTTTCGAAGCTTCGGTCCTTTTAGTACATCAGAAATGTCGAATGTTTCTCCTTGAGGCGTCGTTGGTTTCGAAGGTTTCGGCGCATTTGGAACAGCAGACTTTATTGGGATTACTGTAGGACCATTTGAACCTTTCGGATACGGTGGTGACGTGGCAGAAGTGAGTGTAGGCTTTGATGATGTGGCAGAGAGGATACCAGAAGTTGGCATGCTTCTTCTATTAGACGAAGGAGACGGAGCAGGATTCTCGGTTGACAATGATCTGAATGTAGCTGGTGGTTGGAGAGACGAAGTAGTCACTGGAGCTGAGATTTTACGGAACGTAGATGGAGATCCAACGGGAGTAGAGGGTTGGTCGGTAGACATTGCTCGAGTCATTGGAGACATTTTTGAAGGAGATGGAGTTCTTCTTTGGGTATATGGAGACGTTGCAATGTTAATTGTGGTCTTTGAAGCGTATCCATGATTCGGTTGATCTTCGGAGACAGTTCTTGCCAACGGAGCAGCAGCTACTGCTTTCACCATTTTCCGATAGTTTACTGATGTTGGAGTTGTCGGGGGTTGATTGGTGGGAGCAGACTGTGTTCCATTGGTGATTGTGACTCTTGTAGAGTATCCGTATCCATTTTGATCTACAGATGCACCTCGTGTCATTGGAGGATTCATTTGACTTTTTCTGTATGAAGGAGATGATGATGAAGTGGCAGTTATCATTCCTCCATTGACCATTTGTGGATGAACTTGAGGCTTCTCATATTTCTTTTCTTCTTTCACTGGAGCAGATGAGTAAACTTTAGGGGACACTGAAACTCCACTTGGCTCCGGATTCTTCCTCAAGAGTTTTGGCGATGAAGCGAATTCGGGTCCACTATACGGCTTTTGTGCAATTTTCTGGAAGTTTGGAGAAACCACGGGAGCAATCGGAGCAGGTTTCTTTGCTGCTGCTCCATTCATCTGGAGTCGAACGTAACCATTTGAAGGTACTGTAGGCATACGAGGAGCAGTTGATTGTTGCTCTTTTCGGTATTCAGAGAGCTTTGGTGGAGGGGTGTTTGGAATCGGTGGAGCCTTCTCATCAATTTCTTCATAAATGTCTTCAGGATCCACTGGAAGACCTGGAGATTTCATTGGCTTGTATTCAACCATTCGGGGTCCAGGTTTTGTCGGAGACGATGGTGGCGGGGGAAGAACTTCTTTTCGTTTTGGTTCCGGTGATTTGACTTGAACGGACAGAGTTTTTGGATTTCGATAATCTTTGACTTCTCTTTCTCTCTGTCGTTGCTCTTCCACTTCTCTACGTAGTCTATCGACAGCTTCTGTATTCTGGACAGCTGTAGCGGAAACTTTTTTCTTCACTTCATTCCGATTCTCGTCAGTTTTTGGAGACATTGGTTTTCCATTAGGAACAGTAGAAGACGATGGAGACGGAGTGGATGATGTTGGTGGTGCCCTTAAATTCGGATAATAAATACATAAATTGAGATAATGTTAAAGGGGTACTAAAGTGTTCCAAAAAAGTGGGATATTTTGTATATGGATCGATTCAGATTTCTGCAGACCAGAAAAAATCCTCTTGGAGACATATCCAACAGTTGACCTAAATCAAATTTCAAGCTCTCAAATTGCCAAAAAAAGCGCTTCCGTGGACCCATTTCACAGAGGACCACGAAATTTTTCCAAGTTTTTTTCGCTGAAAATGGGACCACGGAAGCGCGTTTTTGGCAATTTGAAAGCTTGAAATTTGATTTAGGTCAACTTTGAAATTTGATTTAGGTCAGTCTTTTCTCCAAGAGGATTTTTTTTCTGGTCTGCAGAAATCTGAATCGATCCATATAAAAATATCCCACTTTTTTGGAACACTTTAGTAGCCTTTAAACTTACTTTTCTACTTTTTGGTATACTGTACCTCCAGGTACCGGGCCTACACGTGCACTGGTAGTATTGGGTGGAGTGTAAAAGTTTCCATATTGAGGAATTTTCACAGGAGAATGCTGCTTTTTTACGTTGTTATTGATGTTGTTGTTGGTAATTTTTGAGTTGTTGTTATTTGAAGAGCTACCACTTGATTTTGGCCGATCTGAAATTTTCGGAGTCACAATCCATTTTATTCTTTCTGCACAAGTACCTGAAGTGATTTGTTTTTCCAGCAGAAGTTTCAGTTTCTCATGATCCTTTAACATTTCCGCCTTGATTCTCTCTTCCTTTATCGATCCTCCATCCTCTAATCTCACCATATTCCACTCATCAAACTTATTCTGTAATTTCTTCAACATCTCCTCATAGTCAATCTCATTCTCTTGTTTTCGATGAGGAGGAGGTGGTGGAGGAGAATTTGGTGTATTTGAAATCATAGAGTTTGTGGATGTCTGTCGAAAATGTTTTGCAGAGAGAGAAGGAGACATCGGTGGAATTGAAGCGATTGCAGATGGCTGTGTTGATGGAGGTGGTGGTGGAGGAGCAGCACGTTTGGTACGTGGTTTTTGAACAATTGGCGACTCATCATATTGACTGACGGGAGTTGAGATTACTCTGACACACAAAATAATTGAAACAGGTATTATTTAGTTTATTGTGGCTCCTAATATACTTGTAAGTTTGTAAGTTATCTGTTAGTAAACTACAAGGTTTCATTTTTTTCAGCACTAATTCAGCACGAAAGTTGTAACATTGAAAATACCAACAAGATACTCACGATTCTTCATCTTCCAAGACGATGTTGCTTTTCCTTGTGATAACTACCGTACCACTGTCATCTGATCCTCCAGAAACTACTGATGACGTGGCAGATGGTGGAAATGAAGCACGTACAGTACCCGGAGGAGAATAGTGAATTACACTTGTTTGAGCAATACTTCCTTTTCTCTGAAAACATATTGAAATCTATTTGGGTCCAAAACAATGTCTTACCGGTGGCATGACGTCTTCTGGAAGAGTAGGAATCGAATCGACGAATGACGTCCTCGTCTCCTCTTCCGTAGATGTACTCACAGCAGCGGCAGTGCTGTAATTCAATTCGCAATCATCTCTCTTTCTCTCTTTTTTCTTTGCTTGAACAGTTTAAAGAAATATAATTGAAGTCCGAGAGAGTGTTAGGATAGAGACTAAAACTATACGATCATAGCAAAAGGGACAGGTATAATGTTGCGCATAATTATGTGAAAAGTGAGTGTCCCGAAGAGAGGTTTATATACTTATATTAGCTGATTTCGAACGAAAGAGAGACAAAATGAAAGTGGTAACCAAGTGGACGATTTGGTCAGTAGATTCAGGGAAGGGAGAATAAGAAGGGAACAGAGATCATAGGGAAAACTGAGAAACTTTTTGGCGAGCTTTGGTTTATCGGAGCAAAAAGAAGAACAGTAAAGTAAAAAGATAATATCAGTTTCTGTGAGAATTTGGTATTGGAGTTAATTTTCAAAACCAGAGAATTGGCCTCAAGAACTTTAGAAGGTTTAATATGTAGTACCAAAAAGTTGAGATTTCTGGTTCAATACGGAATTCAAATTCACTTTCAGTTCGGAAACTTTCTTAGGAAATACCTAAATATCTGGATATCTTGAGAATGAGAAATTTCCAGACCAATACCAGGAGAGTTTTCGGACCGAAAGTTAAATCACATTTTAAAAATATAAAATACTTCAATTTTTGTGATTACAAAGGTATCTCTTTGAAAGGTTTGTATAAGAAAGCTTTGCACGGAATTCAACTATCGAAACAAGAAAATCAGAATAAAAACTTTCAGAATACTAGTAGTGAAAAAAATTCAGCTTTAAAACGTTTAGGTAATGATCGCTAATGTTAGTTTCCTAGAACAGGAGTTTCCATTGCTATGGCTATTTCAGAGAACATTCAACGGAGTACCAAAGTGTGCATAATTTTACTAGGTTACTGTTTCAATAAAGTGAGAAGTAGAATTTGTGTTACACATAGAAGCCAATTCGGACAACTATTCTGCCGGAATAACTGTGATTCTGAAAATTTTATATAACAGAAACTTCTTCAGATGTTCCAGACTAAGCACTTCAAAATTTCTGAAATGATAAAGATGTTCACAATAGGATTCAATTATATGCATGAACTGGATATATTTTGTTTGTGAAATGTGAAAACGAAACAGCAGGAACATGAAAGCTTCGCGTGAGAAAGAGAGCTCTGGGGAGCTGAACAAATATGCTATTTGTCACTTTTTGAATAAAAACGAAAACGGGAGTTTTTCAAACTGTGACGTGGCAATGCAAGTCTAGTTTGAGTTTCAGCTCCGTTCCTCTCCATTTTTTCGCTCTTATCTTCTTTACCTAAAACACGTCACTTCTCATGCCATCATCGTAATGTTATAAACTTCTTTTTCAAAGCTTCTGCTTCTTCCTATTCAATTCCCATCATTTCAATCGTTTTATAAATATATAATCATCAACATCTACATTTAGAAGAAGTGAAAACAAGTGGAAAATGAAAGAAGAAGTGGTGACGATGAGATCGAAAAAAATGGAAACGGAATTGAATTCATTTTCGGATTTGGATGGGATTGGTGACAACGAAAACGTTGAATGGATATAAAGAATTTGTGAAATTAATGGAAACCTTGAACGGTTTTTGAATGAAAGTATGAATTCGAATCCTAGTACTACTTTTTGAATTTTATTTTACCAAACTCATTCATACTACAAGTTGAAATCAGAAAGGCTTGTATGAGAGATTGAAGGAAAAGAAAAGGAAGTTACGGTATACTGATTTTTGAATCTTGAAAATTAGGAAATGAAATCAGAAAATAACTCAAGTTTGAAATGCATGAAAAATGTTGAAATGGAATTGATGACTAATATTCTCTGAAATGGAACTTCAAGTTTACTTAATTTAAGACTCAACCCAAAACTAACCATTTTTCAATACTTTAAAGTTTATAGAAACCTCTTTCAGGACATCAAGAAAACGGTAAAACGAACGGTCCGAAACTAGAAACTCAAGAAAACGTTAGTATAGCTAATCGGAAAAAGAGACACAAACCTGTTTGAATCTACAGTTTCCTGTGGAGGAGGAGCCGCCGGCGCCGGCGTTGTCTTCTGGAAAATTCAAAGTTTAAAAAATCTATTAGACAAATGAACCAACCTTTTTGAAGATTCCCAAAAATCTCTTTTCTTTTGTTTTCATCTTTTCATCTATAATACAATTACGAAATTTGAAAGAAGTAGTTAGATGGGGAAAAAAATTGAAGAAAAGAGCAAGTAACACAATTCGAATGTCGGAGGTAGTGCTGATAAGGGGAAATGTTATAGATTGTGAGGACAAGAGAATTACAGAGAAATTATTGATAAGAAGATGTTGATATGGGGAAAGGAATATAACAGGAACTTCAGATCGACGAGAACAAAGGAACTTTCATTATTTTACAGAATTTCGATCATAGACTCCCTTTTTGTTTGACCTATTCTATTTTAGAAAGCTTTAAGGAGAACCAAATGCAACAAAAAGGTATGAAATGTTTGTCCAGAATAAACCAGAACGTTTTCATGAATTCAATTTCGATGGAATGTTCAATTATGAGAACATTTCGCACTGTTACCTTATGTTCCGTTTTGAATCCTTCCAAAAAAGGAATATCTGAGAATGGGAAAATGAATAGAAGAACTGACCGGAGATATATGGGAAAGCTTTTGTCTCGAAAAGAGTCTATTAGGTGGGAGACAACGAAGAAAAGGCGGAAAAAGAAAACGGTTTGAAGTGGAAAAGTGGGCGAGAGAAATGGTGGCGGGAGAGAAAAGAAATCATGCAATTGTCTGTGTGAAATACAATATGCACACAGTCAATGAACACGAAGGAGCACAACTTGGGAACGAACGGGTACTTGAGATAAGACAAAACGAGAACATTTTCGCAGTTTCATTCTAATTTGTTGTTAGTCACAGGAAAGCAATTAGAAAACATATACCGTAACAACTGTAATAGAAAGGCACTCCGATGAGCTCAAAATGAGCACATTCTCGAAACGCAAACGTATTGAAATCAGTCTTATTAGAATCCTCGTCAATAGTTGACTGGAAATGTCAAAAAATATGTTTCGAATTTCTTCTTTAACAGATGTTGTTATCCATTTTGAGAATTCAGGATATTTTAAAAAATTGATTTTACGGTATTCATGAAAAAGTTAGAATGGTGAACATTGGGCTGAAAACTGGTTCATGTGACATAACTAGAATGCGATGATTTTCAGAATTTAGAGATTCTTGAGTTTTGAAAAAGTTCGGCTGTTTAAAACTTTATTAGGATTCTCTATATTGAAAACAACAAACAAATGAGAAATTGAAAAAAAAGTTTCTCGTTGAAGTTTCACAAAGAAGACATTAGAAAATCCAAAAACCTGACAAATAACAGAAACGAAATCTCACTTGAAACTTTTTTGAAAAGGCAATGCTTTAGAATCAGTGTATTACTGTGACATATCAAAGACTACAAACATGAATATCAACAATTAAAAAACTCAAAAAATTAATCCAAATAAACCAAAAACTGAAAATAAAAACAAGGTGGCGTCTTCAAAACGTCCATTCCTTCTCTCCTCCCTCTCCACTTCTAAACGCAGTGATAAGATGTCGGAAAGTAAGAAAAGAGAGTACATATCTACATATTATGCACACTTTTTTCTCTCCGCTTCTTCCTCTTCCACACTATTTCATCTCGTTTTGACAGGTTGAGTAGGTGTGGTCGAGCACACACAAATACTCTCGCTTTGTAGGGTAACTGACAAGGTGAAAAGAAGAATAAGGAGAGAGGAATAGGTGATAGGTGTAATAAAGTTAGGGAGTGGAACACACAGAGAGAAAAGAGAAATAAGTTCGTTTCAGTTTCAGAATGAATTTCCAAATATCATAAAATCCAAGAACTCATGTTATCAGCGCACAGTATCCCGACAAGTACTTGAGGTTGCAGATTGAACTTTTCATGAAAGATTGGGCCAAGGTTCTTTCAAGAATGCTGAATCCGATTCTGAATTAAAACCCGGCCAAATGTTCACGTAACTCAAGATAAGAGCTCTCAACGTTGGCGCTAACACTAATATTGGGGTGCTTTGAGGATCCATATCTCAGCTTAAAATCACTTTCAGAAGGTGTTTCGTACTCAGAATTTCCCATTGAACAACATCGTATGCTTTTTGAGAAAAAAATTTAGAGAAAAAACTTTGAGTGTCAGTTGTTTGTTTCCTGGAACTACCCTGCTTTCAGATTATTTCAAAATGAGTCATCTTTTTTTTTCAGAAAACCTAATTGGAATGTCAATAATAAAAAAGCTGCTGATAAATTCCATTACCACAAAAAAAAAACAAAATGACGAGTTGGCGGAAATCAGATAAAGAAAACAAAAACAGGAAGACGAAGAAACAAATTGTAGTCTGAAAGTACTAAAAAAAAAATCAAAAGATGAATCAAATCATTCATTCGAATATATTTACAAGAATACATCGGTCAGTCATCATTTTGTGATGAAGTCAGTTGATGGATCGAGAGAAGAGGTCAGCGTTATATCGAATGATTGCTATTTGAATTGGATTGTGCCCTTTATCACCATCTTGTTACGACGTCATCGTCATCAGAAATATCAAAAAGATTGTCAAGAAATGGATGATCGGATAACGAGACCATACGGAGCGCCGATTTCGCTTCAGCCAAATCGGGAAGTGCCTGAAAATTGACAGTTTTCACCGATTTCCTCTTTTAAAAAATCAACAAACCTGCCACTTTCTTGCCCTCAAATCCAATCTTTCCGATTCTTTCGTCGTTGATTGTCCATCGAATCCACCAGCCACATAAATCGAATAATCCAATGGACAAGCGGAAAAGTTGGATCTCGCAGTGTGCATCACCGATACAGGATGCCAGAGACCTTCTCTTGTATCGTATATTTCAGCAGTATCAAGTCTTTTGATTCCATTAAATCCTCCAATTACCATACAAACATGATTCATTATTGGAACAGCAGTGCATCCGGTTCGGCGAGTTCTCATATTCGATGACAGTGAATGCCATTTGTCAATTATCGGATCGTAGGTCTCACCACCGAAATGAATATTTCTTCCGTCGAATCCTCCAATGGCTATTACTTTATTATCTACTGATACCACTGCTCCGTCTGATCTCAAATTACTCATACTGCAAATTTCAGTCCATCGGTCCGCTTTGCAGTCGTACATTTCAGCTGTTTTTAGTCGAGAAACTCCGTTCATTCTGGAAAAATATGAGATAATTCAGAAATGAGGATACATTCAAATTACCCTCCACAAGCATAAATCAGCTGCCTTCCGTGAGAATCCTTGACTTTTGCTGCTGTCACATAACATCTCTTATCATGCATATTTGCTCCAGTCTTCCAACTTTTCGTCTCCAAATCGAAAACGGTCGTCGTCTGAAAGTGTTGAAGTCCGTTAAATCCGCCAAACACCACAAGTTTGTCGTCGACGATTTCGATTCCGTTGTATGCTCGACGAATATTTGGTCTGAATGGGAATAGATGGGTTGAGAATTCAGATGGCAACTCACACATCATAATCAAAGTTACACGTTTGCCAACGATCACATCTTGTGTTGAAAACTTCGATTTTCTGAGCAACTCCACGACTTGCCCAGCCACCTGAAACATTTCAGGTTTTAGCAAGATTACCGTACTAAAGTCTCTTTCAAAATAGAAGAGTAATAGAAGTTAATTTCCGTAAAAATGTCTGTAAAAATCACTAGAACACTAATTTGGATTTTTGAGATTTTGGTATCATTCGATGCAGAATTAGGGCGCGGGAGGAAAATTCTCTTGGACCATGGTCCAAAAATGCCTCATTTTCGAAATACGGGTCAAAAACAGCAGACTTGTGATCCGGGCCAAAACGGGCCGGCGCGGGCCGGCGAGTTTCTCACCTCTAAATTGTGATTTTCAAGTCGAAATTTATATGAAAATGTAGAACTCGATGAGATCCGGGCCGGGCCGGAAAAACGGGTCGAAATCTCGGCCCGGCTCGGCCCGTGACGTTTTATGGAAAATATAGACATGGAATTCAGATATTCTAACTACCAATCTGTAGATCTCATCGAGTTCTACATTTTCATATAAATTTCGACTTGAAAATCACAATTTAGAGGTGAGAAATTTGCCGGCCCGCGCCGGCCCGTTTCGGCCCGGATCACAAGTCTGAAAAACAGCCTTAAAAAATCAACTGTGAGGGTGCAATTTTTTCGCGTGCGCCCTCAAGGATTCACGCGTCCTCAGAAATACAGCATTTTTAGCCAATTTGCACCCTCACAGTTGATCTTTTTGGGCTGTTTTTGACCCATACTTCGAAAATGAGACATTTTTGGACCATGGTCCAAGAGAATTTTCTTCCCGCGCCCTAATTCTGCATCGAATGATACCAAAATCTCGAAATTTCCCCCTTTAACCATACGTGTAATCCGGGCCTTCGTGGACCTTTGCGGGCCGTCGATTTTCTCCGCTTCAAATTTTAATTTTTTGGTCAATCTTAACATCAAAATGTAGAACTCGATGAGATCTATTGATGTAAAGATTGACCAAAAAATTAAAATTTGAACCGGAGAAAATCGACGGCCAGCAAATACCCATGAAGGCCCGGATCACATGTGTCACTTTTAACTTACCAAATGATACAACTGCTCCAATCGGTTGTCGATTCCGAATAACCTCATATTTGGTGCCATCTGGTAGTGGTTTCCTCGAAAAGTTCCTCTGAGCAAACTGCATGATTCGATCAGATTGAAGCGGAGAATTGTGTTTGATCCAGTTGACAATCACTGTCCGTTCATCTTCACTTCTCAAATTCAAATGTTTATCAGTGAGTAGTCCAATCAATTCGTTCTCTTTTAGTGTCAAATACACCTCCGTTGTGAACATCTGAAAGTTTGAAATTAGTGAAATTGCAATCTCCTTTTTTGAATTAAACCGTCTGAAACTGTCGAATCATTGCTCTCCAAACTCTGACGGCTAACGGAGTGTGGTAGAGCAAAGCGAGACGGAAGATTTTGATGATATCTGAAAATGTATGGGTCTTTTTGGGTTTTCCAGAAAATTTACTAACTCTCATGCGACAAGTTTGCACAGATGATGTCACTTATGTAGTCAAGAGCCACGTTGATTTGGAGGAAGGCAGCAGGTTCGAGAAGCTGAAATTTCCTACAGTAATCTATTTGTATGGATTTCCTCACCTCAACAGCTTTTTGTACATTAATATTTGGCTTGATTCCTTGTTCGAAAGCTCGTGGAATTGTGATAAGAAGATGAAAATCGGAAGCAGAAATTAAACGAATTCTGGAAGAAACTTTGAGATTTGAATTGGAAATCAGATTACAAACCGATGAGAAGATGATTGTGAGTCACGGAATTGGCTGGAGAAGAGGACACGAAAGTATGTTGAATAGTGTGATAAAAGGTTCCGATCGACAAAAACCTGAAAGAATCGGAGTCTCTATTAATCTGAAAGTTGAGAACCAACTTCTTCATTATTCCGAAGTATAAGAGTGACTGTTTGACTGAGATTCTCGTTGAATGATTTGGTGAGTTCACGCGAAAATTTCACTCGTTTCGCCGGCGACTCTTCGAATGAAGAGTTGTAATCGATGGCTCTTCTCGGTGCAGGACTGGTGTCCACTTGGATACCAGAGATATCACTGAGATCCATCTGAAGACGATTTTCAACAATTATTGAAGATTATCAACTCACCAAATTTTTAATGTATCGTTGACGGCGGCGAAAAGTGAAATGAAAGTTAGGGAAATCGAGTCGAGAAATGAGTTTGTATGTAAACGAGTTGATTTGAAATTGATGTTTGTTTATTCTTTTTTTGTAGAAGATGTTGGAAAAAATGAAACGGATTGGAGAAACACCACGTAGTTCACGGACTCAGTTTTTTTTTTTGAAAACGAAAACATGTTTTTAGTTTGGTCTGTCAGGAGAAAAGTTTCTAGGATGCTACGTAAAAAAGGAAACTAAAAGATTCTTCGATTTGACTTGATTCCAACTGTGAAGCTATTTTATCAGTTGATAGAGTGATAGTAAACTAATCATTCATTATTAGAAACTCAGGAACAAAACTGGGTTTTCAGTTTTCATCTTTATTATGAACAATAAAAGAAAAACAATACAGAACATTTAGGTATTGAACGAGTCCACGAGTTCCTTGTATTGATCGTTGCATTTCTGCATGAAGTTCTCCTCGACAATTGTATCTTCAAACTCCTCCTTGAAGTATTTCATGATCAGATCGGGTATCTCATCCACTAGTTTTTTGGCTGTGGCACATTCCTTAGCCATTTTCCTGTATCCTTCCATACTGATATGGTAGGAAATTGGAAGTGGAGGGATCATACCGGTGAGTTGTGCACCATATGCTGTAGCATACAAGGACACGTCGTTGACGAACGTTTCGATTTCGTCTTCCAGTGATTGTTCTTCCACTTCAAGAAGGCCATTTTCGAGACACTTCGGGAACTCAGAGTACTCGTCCTCGGCAGGGCCGAACTCCGAGAGCAACGAGCATCTTGCCATATGTTGCATCATGTGAAGAAATTTGTCATCATGGTTGATGGCACTCAACTGAGACTTTAACTCGTTGAATGCTCGTACGAAGACGATCGGAGTGTAAGGACGTTCTCCAAGGACCTCGCTCATATCTTCAAAGACTTGTTCCAGTTCCAATTGAACATGACGAGCCAAAGCACGGACTCGTTTTTTGGTTGATGCGTTTGGATCGGAGACTTTGGATGCAGCAGCAGCGATGGAAGCACGGAGGAAAGACATCTTGGATAGCTGTAAAAATAGTTAAATGAATAAATATGAACCAAATTGAGAATTGAAACGGAATCTGAACGAGAAGGGTGTACAACAGGGCTGGGCAGCAACAAATTTCTGCAACTCATTCAAATGTGAATAACATCTTTCAGGGGGATCGAGTAAAAATACGGTCAACAGAAAAAATGTTCCTTATCAAAAAAGCTATCGATTCGTTACAATCCCGTCAAATTTTATTAAAAACTAACAGAGTTACGCCTTGTGTTGCCGAAAAGTGCCGGTTTTGGGGATTTGGGCAATATTTTCCTCAACACAAGGCGTAGCTCTGTTAATTTTTTATAAAATTTAACGAGTTTTTAACAAATCGATAGCTTTTTTGATAATGAACATATTTTCTGTGGACTATATTTTTACACGATCTTCATGAAAAAAAAGTTATTCAGATTTGAATAAGTGGCCGAAATTTGTTGCCGCCCAGTCTTGGTGTAGAATAGATTAAAAAATATTGCGAAAAATGGAATGAGTGGTTACGAAGAATATCCTCAAGATTCAGGAGACTAACTGAGAGAATAAAGGACAGAATTCTCTTCACCTTTGATGACAATGGATGTCACACAGTCACACAATGTCACATAATCAATCGATCAAGTTTTACCTATTGTTTGGATACACATGGATACTGTTTTCCTAATCTCCATGGGAAAAAGTTCTCTTTGTCTCTATAGTAACATAACGAATCATATGGGAAAGATAGTTACGGGGCGGAGCATAATGGTCGGCGAGAAGAAAACAAATATACCGTAAAATCTGTATTAGAAGGGCATGCCTTCTATTTCTCCATCACCTAGAAAAAATATATCTGAGTTTTCAAAATGGATCATAACAGCTGTTGGAGAAGAGATTTGAAATATAATTTTGGGACTTGTCCAGTCAACTTTTGCCGGAGATTCCAATAAGACTAGTCTCAATCCGTTTGAATTTCAAGAATGTGCTCATTTTGAGGTCATCGGGGTGCCCATATTTTGTGACCACTCAAGTCAACTGGTCATCGAGGTTCCTTTTTAATACAGATTTTACGGTAACGTTTTTTATTTTCATTTATCTGTTTTTGATCAGCAAAAGTTGAGGAATAATACAAGGTGAAATTGAAAGAATTCAATTACCGCATTCATCCTTGTAGACGGGCCCCTCTCTTACGGTATCTTTTAAAAAAATCGTTCAATATTTTTAGTGTTTTCTTCTTGTCGACCATTCAACTTCGCCCCGTAACTATCTTTTCCATGTGATCCGTTGTGTTACTATAGAGACAGAGAGAACATTTTCCCATGGAGATTAGGAAAACTGTATCCATGTATACTGTAAACAATGGAAGAAACGTTGATCGATTGATTATGTGACATTGTGTTATGTGACATCCATTGTCATCGAAGGTGAAGAGAATACTAACATTTATTCTTTCATTCAGCCTCCTAAATGAATATTTGAGAATATTCTTCACAACCACTCATTCAGTTTTTCGCAATATTTGCTATCTCTTGTACACCCTTCTCGTTCAGATTCCGTTTCAATTCTCAATTTAGTTCATATTTATTCATTTAACTATTTTTACAGCTATCCAAGATGTCTTTCCTCCGTGCTTCCATCGCTGCTGCTGCTGCATCCAACGTCTCCGACCCAAACACATCCACGAAGAAACGAGTCCGTGTTTTGGCTCGTCATGTTCAATTGGAACTGGAAAAAGTCTTTGAAGATATGAGCGAGGTCCTTGGAGAACGTCCTTACACTCCGATCGTCTTCGTACGAGCATTCAACGAGTTAAAATCTCAGTTGAGTGCCATCAACCATGATGACAAATTTCTTCACATGATGCAACATATGGCAAGATGCTCGTTGCTCTCGGAGTTTGGACCAGCCGAGGACGAGTACTCTGAGTTCCCGAAGTGTCTCGAAAATGGCCTTCTTGAAGTGGAAGAACAATCACTGGAAGACGAAATCGAAACGTTCGTCAACGACGTGTCCTTGTATGCTACAGCATATGGTGCACAACTCACCGGTATGATCCCTCCACTTCCAATTTCCTACCATATCAGTATGGAAGGATACAGGAAAATGGCTAAGGAATGTGCCACTGCCAAAAAACTAGTGGATGAGATTCCCGATCTGATCATGAAATACTTCAAGGAGGAGTTTGAAGATACAATTGTCGAGGAGAACTTCATGCAGAAATGCAACGATCAATACAAGGAACTCGTGGACTCGTTCAATACCTAAATGTGCTGCATTATTTTCATTATAAATAATAAAGTTTAAAAAATGTTTTTTTGCGAACATTTCTTACGGTATTTATTTATTTATGTTCAGGGTTATCGAGATAAATGAGATACAATAGTAGTAAAGGTTAATATAATGACTCGATTTAAAAAAATCAGAAACTCTTTCCAGAAGTTTTCATTTTCTCAATTCTCTCGAAACATTCCAAACTGTCTCCATTGGTCCAAATCGTTTGATTCTCTGATTTCCATGTCAACATTTGAACACCTTCACTAATCTCTTCCACAATTTTCATAACTTTCAAACACATTTCCTCATGATTCGGAAGAGTTACAATTTGTACAGCATTTGGCATTCCAGTGGTCTCTTTCATTGCTTTTGCCTGGAGTCTCAGAACAAAGTCTCCCTTCGATTTGAAGTTATCGTTCTCTTTTTCACGGACTGGAGATACTGGAACTACTCCGGCGGGACAGTCGAGCATGTTGAATAATCCAGTTATGAAGACACCAGTGGAGAGTTGGACAGGATACTCGAATGGTTGTGCGGGGGCTGAAATTTCATGTTTTTATTTTGTTTCTTACCAACGATATCTTCCCAAACTCACTAATAAACGATGGACAAATCAACGCATCGATTCCCAAACTCTTCCAATACTTGATCCATTTGAACTTGAACGCATCGGTCTTCTCCTGATTTTGCCGAACACAACTGGGATTCGCATTGTATGCATTTCCAAGACACAATACTTGTTTTGATTTCAATGGAGTCAATTGAGCAAGAGGAAGAACGACGTGTTGAGCGAGCCATCGAATGACAAATAGCTGTTTGTAGCGAACGAGACGAATGAAATGAGACATGTAACGATCATAGGGCTCGCCTGCGTACATCTGTGACATGTATGCTCCGTTGTCTGGCATTACGTTCTTAACGGAAAATTATGATTCATATTGAACTATTCCTGATTACTCACCCTGAAGAGCATATCAGCTACCACGTAAGGTTGAAAGTGTTCATCGATATCACTCATTTTGAACTCCTTTATCTCAAAACCTCTCAATTTGAGTGCCTCAACAGTTTCTTCAACTGCACGACGATTCGAAGGTGCGACTTGTCCAAATCCATCATCCACAAACCATCCAATGACTGGCTTTCTTCCACCTGGCAAATCGCCAGTTGATAACAAAGGTGAAAGAGAAGAATATGGACACATTTGATGATACTTCGGATTTCCCACAATCTGTCTCAATAGAAACTCCTGATCAGCCACATTTCTAGTAAAGAATCCAGAACTCAATCCAAGTCGTCCTCTTCCAGGAAGTCCAGGATTCATTGCACTTTCGTGAAGTCTATCCTGAGTCGGTTTCAGTGTGACTATTCCACAAAATGCAGCAGGTATTCGGAGACTTCCAACCAAATCATTTCCAATTCCAAAAACAGCTCCGCCAGCAGCCAAAAGAGCTGCTTCTCCTCCAGAAGATCCTCCGGGAGTACGAGAGAAATCCCATGGATTTTTGGTTGTACCATAGAGGGGATTAGATGTAATGTATGATAGAAGACCTTGTGGAACGTTAGTAAGACAGAATGGGATGGCACCTTGATCTTTCAAAAATTGAACTAATGAACATGTAGAAGTCTCTCGATTCTCCAAAAGACTCGCCAACCCGACAGTTGCTTCGTACCCGCTCATCTGAACATATAAGACAGTTAAAATTATTTCAACTCTCATCTAAACTCACATGGAAATTACTCTTCACTGAAAACGGAATTCCGAATAGAACTGGTTTTGAGTGTCCTCGATACTCATCATCCAATCTAGCAGCGTCTAAAAACTTCCATTTTACGGGATTCAATCTTTGCAAAGTTCATTTTACCAGTGAATGCCTCCTTGATAACTTCAGTGATACAGTTGAGTTTTCGGTTTATTTTGATAGCTCTCCAGACATAAGCACTCAAAACGGTATATGCATTGTACTTTTCAGATTGAAGGGAAGCTGAAAATATGATGTATTGAAAACTACCGTAAAACCTCTAATAGAGGGACACGTCCTTCTATTGTTCAACCTCCTCACAATCAAAACTCCAATTTCACAAAAGTATCCATAGCAAATTTTTGAGAAGCAACATAATGTATTTCATATTGATCCTAGTCTATTTTTGACAAGGAATCGATTGAAACTATTTTCAGATCCACAGAAATCTGAGAAAGTGCTCTTTTATGGCTCACTTGGGTGTCCTTCTATAAGAGGTACATCTGATTGAAAAAATTAAAAGGTCAAAGTTGGTCTTTTAAGTTAGTCTATAAGATTGGCGACTCCATACCTCTTAAAGTTGGGAAATCCATAGCTAAAACAGATTGAAAAGTTTTCTCGATGTCCTCTGCAGATGCTTTCGAGCCAGTTATCCTTTCACTATGAAGAAGATTCGCGGGAAGAGTTCGGTTCTCGAAATCCACGAATCCATCAGTTTGACGAATTTGAAAGTTACGAATTCTACGTTTTCGAGCAGGTTTTCGACACTGAATGTTTTCTGTTATAAGTTGGGATTTCTTCAATCTCACCTTTTCGTATAAAACTTTAGGAATTGCATAAATCATCAAGAAGGGAAGACTAGCCAAATAGAATATGAAGACAAGAAACCCGATGATGAATCTTCCAAGACAACTCATCTTTCAGAGAAGAAAGAGCTCTCAAATGGAGTCAAAAAGCAGATTAAATGAATCTATTCAACTGCATAGACCGGAATAAAAGGGGTCTGTTATTGTGATGCCATTGTTACTAATTCATTTTTTGAAGTCGTGTGGGCAATTGTAGGAAAAGAAAAAGGAGAGTACGATTCGATGTGGTTTTCCGTCAGCCATATTCCTAGATTGATGTCATTAACTGTCATCGGTTGATTCGAGCACTTAGAGATTCTTAAAACAGCCTCGGCGTTTTTTTTTTGGAACAGTTTTATTAATATATTTTATTAATAATATTTTGGAACAGTTTTATTAATAATAGTTTTTTTTTTGGAACAGTTTTATTAATAACATGAACTCATAAAAAAACCGAAAAAAAAACTCGAATCAATCAACACATTTCAATTCATAAATTTCATTCTGCCTTATCGACATCTGTGCAACATCTCGTTCCAGAAAATAGGTTTTCATCGTCACAATCTTCACTTCAACCTTCCGCACGTCTTCGAAACTTTCCACCTCTTCTGATGTGGTAGCCACCATCAACGCCTTCTTGTTATGAGCCAGAATCCGTGTAAGAGTTAGAAGACGTTGAGGGCTGATTTCATCGGCAACGAGCACTCCGGCAGATGAGTGATAGAATTGAGCGCCGAGGCAATAGATTACTGTAATAGGACGAGTATTTCTGAGAATCTACAGAAGAATATCACATACAAAAATCACATCCAAAAGTGTGTCCACTAGAAACAATCCATCCGTTTAATTTCAGAAACCGAAAAACTGCATAAGATTTGCCAAACTGTGATCCTCTATCATCGTAATCTTTCATTTTCAGCCAAACTTCATGCTCCGTCAATATGTTATTTCCTTTTTTGACATTTAATATGCCCCAATCAATTGATAGAAGAACTGTTTCCATCGGGGACAAAACGAGAGCATTGGAAACTGGAGTTTGATCTGAAATCAAAATGGGATTCAACAAGTCTACTTTCTTCTAAATTACAAACCTGACCAACTCCGTCCAGGATTCTGACTGGAAGTATCTTTGTTTTTCTCTCTGAAACAAGTCCTACTAACTTCTTGACTCTCTTTTCTCTCATCATCCAAAAACTGGCCAATCCCTGCGATTTCATGTAAAATTCCAGCAGCAATATCGTCGAATATCAAAACGATACCACCGTTCTGAAAATAATCATCAGGTGGATGGGTTTTAAATAACCTTCTTACTAAGTGAGCATCAATTTTCTGTTGTCCGAGCATTTCAACAACGTCGTCTTTATTTAAAGCGACTGGTACATTAAATAAATTTTTGTTTCGTTTTGCATCGAATTCTAGGAGATCCATAACTAAAAAATGAAACTATTAACATTGACTTTCCAGATAAAGAATGACAGTGAGGTCTTCGCATTTCTAGAATATATGAATTCAAACACTACAACGTTTTGACAAGATTTTATTCAATCCATACAGATCATAATACAATGGATACATTGAGTTAATGGTATATAAGTGAGGTATATAAGAAATAAGTGAACTACTATGATGTAGATTCCGATCTGCTCGTCGATCAAAATTTGTTTTCTCGCGCGAACAGTATTTGACTCTTTTCCTTTCCATTCAAACTATTTTCGAGTGCAACACCATTGTTCCATACGAGTTTCTTAGCGTCAGGATAGACGTCCTCAATCATTTTCATAACACATAGACATTCTTCTTCGCGATTCGGAAGAGTGACTACCTGAAATAGCAAAACTTTGCAAAAATTATAAATAATTACTTCTTAAAGTAACAAACATAATCGAATTCAGAAACACACCTGTACTGCATTAGGCAACCCTTCAGTATCCAACGATATATCCCTCTGCTTGACCAATACACGATCAGGGCGAATACCGAAAAACCTTTGGGTGGTTGAAAAGTTGTTCAACTTTCCTACATCGTAGCTATTTACATTGGATACAGGAACGATGCCAGCGGGAACATCAAGCATATTGAAAAGACCAGTGACATATGTTCCCGGTGCTAAAATAGGTGGGCCATCGAAAGGCTGAGCAGGAGCTGGAAACTTTGGAATTTGGTGTGGAATTCAATTGAAAAACTAACTGATGAATGAAGGACAGATTAGAGCGTCAAATTGTTTTTCATTCCAGTAGTTTATCCATTTCTCCTTGAACCGATCTGTCTTTTCCTGATTTTCACGAACAGAAGCTGGGGAACCAGAGACTGCTCCGGCAACACAGGCGAAGCATTTAGAATAGAAAGAAGTAATAATTTCTGCGAACCGCTTGAAAGGAACAATTTTGACATAGATGAGAATAATGAAGATCCACAAGTATTTATCCATTTTCTCTCGGAAGTACAACGAACGCATATATTTACCATTGTCCGGCATCACGTTCTGAAACAATTCATCTAGGATATAGAGTCTTCATAATTTAAAAATTATGAAAAATATCTAAAAACACAACTTACTTTGAACAACATTTGAGCGGTATCGTAAGCGTTCTGCTTAAAGTCACTTTTTTCTTGGCCGTTATAAAAATCACCCCAATCGAATTTGACTAGTTCCACTTGTTCTCCATAGTTCTTTTCAAGACGTTTGACGGTTTCCTCCACAGCTCTTTCATTTGATGGAACAACAGGAATGTATCCGTTTTCTGTGAAGTACGCGATTTTGAGTGGAGCACGTTTCACATCCTGGGATGATGCATTGCTCGGTCCAGGTTGTGAACTATTATTGTCTGGTTTATTGCCAATCTTTTCCAAATAAGAAATCGAAGAAAATTTTGTTCGAGAAGAAACTGGATTCAGTTTTGTGTATTCTTCGCTTCCAACGATGAGACGAAGAAGAAACTCTTGCTCCAAAACTGTTTTCGTGAAAAATCCGGAACTTAAACCAAGGCGTCCACGACCATAAAGTCCAGGATGCATTTCAAATTCATCCAGTCGATTTTGAGTCGGTTTCAAAGTGACGAGACCACAGAAAGCCGCTGGAATTCTTAGACTTCCAACCAAATCGTTTCCAATTCCGAATGCAATACCACCAGCAGCGAGAAGAGCTGCTTCTCCTCCAGATGATCCTCCAGGAGTACGGGATAAGTCCCATGGATTTCTAGTGGTTCCGTGTAACGGATTTGAAGTGACGTATGCAAGTAGTCCTTGTGGAACGTTTGTGAGACAAATAGGAACAGCGCCTTGATCGATGAGAAATTGTACTAGTGCACAAGTTTTGGTGGGATAGTTGTTTTCTCTGAGCTGTTTCGCTAATCCGATAGTTGCGGGATATCCTTGAACCTATAAGGAAATCAATAAAATTGAAAAAAAAAAACTGTATCGACTTTTAGAACTTACATGGAAATTGCTTTTAATGGAAAACGGCAGGCCAAACAATGGCCCTTTCTCCCTCTTTTCATCTAGTTTTCTTGCTTCTTCTATCGGATTATTCATCATTTGAGTAATACAATTAAGTTTTTCGTCAATTTCAATTGCCCGCTTCACAAACGACGAGACTACATCAACGGCTGTGAGTTCTCCTCGTTGCAACGCATCTGAACAGATTTTATTAATCATAGAAATGTTGTAACTCTCACCTCTTAGATCGAACATGCTTCTCTTCACAATCTCCTCTGCATTGGGGTACGCTCTTGTTTCATTTTTTAGAGCTTCGATAATAGCTCTTCGCTGTGTTCGGAACCTTTCGACTTCTGCAGCATGACCAGTCCCCCAAACTCCCCAGGAATCGTAATTCTAGAAACAGATATCATCGAGTCCCATAATTAAAACTCACTTGTAAACCATCTGGGGGTTCCGGTACTTCGTGTTGCGCATTTTGCTGTTGCTGTACTTGGACCTGAGCAACGTGAGCTGCAGGCACTTGAGCACCTTCTGGCTCTCCAACCTGGACTGCTCTATTGTCTTGATCGGCTTGTTCAGGTTCTTGTTGAACTTGTCCCGGGATTTGTCGGTCTTCTTCCACAGGCGGTTCTATTTGTGGATGCACGCTCATTCAGGTAGTGGTAGATTCTGGAAGAAAGTATTGCAGATGGGAAAAAAATTGAATGGACTTTTATGACAGTAATTGAATTCTTAATCACATTACTGAAGTTTTCTTACAAAATTACGCAAACAGAAAACAAGTTAGATAGGCCAGACTGGAAACGGGAAAGGAGACAAAATGGTAAATGGAAGAAATTTGGAAAAGTTAGAATTTACGCGCCATTCGAAATTTCTGACCACAAAACAAATGTAGATCAAAAATTTACAGTACTTATTTATTGACTGGTTGGCCTAAAAGGGGACCCATTGACTTACGACATTCTGAACATCCTGGTTGTTTTGAGAAGACGAAGATTCATAGATTTTATCACAAAGATCTGCAGAATTTCAGATTAATCTCTGCAAGTTAAGCTATTCGATTGAAATTGAGCAGGATGTAAACCGTTTTCGGAGAGGTATCAGAATTGACTGAGGAGCTATAACGTTTTCGAGTATGTTCGTTTCAGTATGCGTCAAAGTTCGAAGGTTTCATATACAGTTCGGGGAATAATCGAGAGAAATACAAAACGGAAGAAGGAATCCGTGTTTAGAATCACATATAGATAATCACGATAAAATAAATAAGATCAATTGTACATGAAATTTGAAATTAAATCACTCCGAAGGATGAAGATTCACTCGCTTGAAATGTCCAATGCTTTCAGTAATCCCAGAAGGAGTATTTTTCGGGTCAATTTGAGCAGCTTCATCTTCTTCAGTTCTCCACTGAAGTTGTTGAACTCCGACGCTTGCCTCTTCAACCAGTTTCATCACACGAAGACACATTTCTTCCATGTGAGGAAGAGTGACAATCTGAATTTTAATTGTTTGGAATGTTGATTTTCAGAAGCTTACCTGAACGGCATTTGGCAAACCATCTGATTTCAGTGCGGCTTCGCGTTGTTTCTTGAGCATAATATCGCCTTCCAATGGGAATCCATGGATTGGATCATTCAGAAGATCAAGATCGTTTTTGTTAACAGGGGCAACAGGTACCACTCCAGCAGGAACATCCAACATATTGAAGAGTCCCGTGAGGAACGCGCCATTTGACAATTGAGCGGGATATTCAAATGGTTGAGCAGGAGCTGATTAATATTACAGAATAATTTATTTATTTATTTTTAGAAACTCACTTATGAATGATGGACAAATCAGTGCATCGAGACCTTTGCTCTTCCAATATCTGATCCAATGTAATTTGTAATTATCCGTATTCTCCTGATTCTGTCTCAAGGCACCAAGGTCTGAATTGTGAGCGCTTCCAATGCACGCAAGTCTCTTCGATAGCAAAAGTCTTGCCAGTGGCATCGCACCGTAGCGAATAAGCCAACTGACAACCATGTTCTGCTTAACACGAACAAGACGAATGAACAATTTCATGTACTCATCGTATTGCTCTCCACCGTACATTTCTGACATGTATGCTCCGTTATCAGGCATCACGTTCTGAAGTTCATTCCCTTTCAGAATAACGGAGCTGACAAATTACTTACTCGGAACAGCATGTTGGCCACAACAAATGCTGGAAACTCATCGGAAACTTCGGAGAGTTTGAACTCAACAATCGTATGACCTTGTTTTTTGAGATTACTGATTGTATCCTCCACTGCGCGTCGATTCGATGGTACAACTGGATTGAATCCATCGTCCACAAACCATCCGATAGTTAGTTTTTGTTCGGGATTTGTTTCAGTGTTTCCTAGAGGAGATCCATCAGACATTGGACAAAGATCAAGATATTCAGGGTTTCCCACAATTTTTCGAAGAAGAAATTCTTGTTCTTTTACCGTCTTTGTATAAAATCCAAAGCTCAATCCAAGTCTTCCACGTCCCGGAAGTCCACCATGTGTATCTGTGACATAGAGTCTTTCCTGTGTTGGTTTCAAAGTCACAAGGCCACAGAAGGCAGCGGGGATTCTCAAACTTCCAGCTAGATCTGATCCAATTCCAAAGGATGAGCCACCAGCAGCGAGAAGAGCTGCTTCTCCTCCAGATGATCCTCCAGGAGTACGAGTGAAATCCCATGGATTCTTCGTGGTTCCATAGATTGGATTTGAGCAGACATACGACAAAAGACCTTGTGGAACGTTTGTCAAACAGAAAGGAATGGCGCCTTGTTCCATTAAGAATTCAACCATCGGGCATGTAGTTGTCTTTGGTTGTTCCAGAAGTTTTGCTAGTCCACAAGTCACATCGTAGTTTTTGACCTGATTTAAACCATTTTTTTAAAGTCTTGGTTTCTCACACTTACGTAGAAATTGCTTTTGACCGAGAATGGCAATCCGAACAAATCACCCTTCTCTCCAGATTGCTCATACTCATCATCGAGACGTTCGGCAGTACTAAAAGCTTCTCGGATCAGTTCTGTGATGCAATTAATTTCTTGATTAATTTTGATTGCGCGCCAGACGTACGCACATAAGACAGTGTATGCGTTGTAGTCATCCGTTTGAAGACGTGCTGAAAATAACTGACAGTAAGAAAACA
The DNA here is from genome assembly GCA_963966625.1 of Caenorhabditis zanzibari. Lineage (NCBI taxonomy): Eukaryota > Metazoa > Nematoda > Chromadorea > Rhabditida > Rhabditidae > Caenorhabditis > Caenorhabditis zanzibari. Next base: position 9,045,668 of record OZ016470.1, on the reverse strand, counting down.
CGATTCTCACTTTTATCCATACTCACATTTCAATGTAATCAGGTCGAGCTGAAGAATCTCGCAAAAAGTCTTCTCAATCTGTTCAGCTGTTTCGTTTCGTTTTACAATCCTTGAATTCCCAACCAGATTCTTCGGATCGGAAAGTTGCTCAAATTCAGTAAAAAGCGCTTCACGACTTTTCTGGAATCTTTCCACTGCGCCACGATTGCCTCCCCACATCTGAAAAGTGGAAAACTTCTGGAAGATGATTTCGGGACTAGACGAGTGGATGCTGTTGGAAATAAAGCGAGTGCGGAATGAAGCGTTTGCGTTTTTTTCGGTGCCATTTTAAAAATATTCAATGTCAAACATGAATGCTACCTTCTCAACTAGCAGCTTCATTAGTAAGTAGAGGACAATAGCAGGCCAAATTATAGAGAAAATGCGCTGGGAAGAAGACCACGACGTCCAGAAGTTCTATAGATTCAATATAAAGAAGAGTTCAATTTTAAAAGAACAAAGAACAAACATACGTTTCCCATTTTAATCCGATGTACCAAGTAGAGGCAGCAAGTTTTTTGTCCTTTCCACTGTAAAAATAATTCGATGATTGAGTAGAAAATTATTTTGTTATTGTGACTGCTACATTATGGAAGAGGTCATAAAAACAGAATAACGAAAGTGTTAGGGTAAAAACAACATTTTTAAAGGTTTTACGAGTTTCCATTGGACTGATCTAGGTTCTAATTATACAAGTATTTCATCGAACAAGCAAGACGAAGGGAATAATCAGTCAGCGCAAAATAGCGAGAAACCTCTGATTAATCGAAATAATTTATTGACATGAAATTCCGGTAATCGGTAAAAAAACTATTCAGTTAAGCGGTCATATGTATAGAAAACAATCACGGGAGCAGTTTCGGAGCAAACTCGGAGGATAATACAAAGAAGAGGCAAAAAGGCACATTTGGTGTGTGAAAGTGAAATAACGGAAGTAAGTGAAATTTACATAACAAGGAGGAAGAAAATATGAAAAGTGAGAACGCTGAAAAATAAACGAACTTTGGTATTCAATTAAAGTCTGAAGGATTGCACAGCAACCGACCGTAATGTTAAAGTTGAAAAATAAAAATATCTACACAACATCTCCAATAAGTCTTGAAGATCTTGAACCATTTGTCCTTGATTTCAATCTGGCGCACTTTGGACAATGAGTGTCCCGCGGTACATCTCGTCTTGGGCATTTTGGAGAGTGGGAAAGATGACCACATCCCTCACATCGTGAAATCGCGCGTTCTTCGAAAGGGAACAGACGATCAGTCATATCATTACATCGAACACACACTGGAGCTTGTAAACGACATCTTTTACAATGAAGAATATGTTCTCGACCTCTTTTGGCAAGTGGTTCCAACAGTGATAGAAGATCCTAGAATAAGGTAAAAATAGGAAAAAGGAAAATTTTAAATGTATTTACCTTGTTGTAAACTCTCTGTAAATCATTGAGAGAAAAGAGATCATCATGTTCAAGAAGATAACGGTCCATACTTGCGAACATAGTGCTCAAATTTCCAAACTCGAATACTTGATTGGATGCGTCTATACAAATCTAAATAAAGAACGAGATTTAGAGAAAAAACGAAATATTATATTCTCCAACCTTTATGAAACTTTCCATATGTTTCAATTTTTGTCTCAGTTCTACAACTGCCCTCAGCGGCTTGTTCTTCTTCAGCATCTCTCCTGACAAATCGCGAACACGAAAAACAGGAACTTCTCTGACTGCTCGTAGAAACCTCATTGCTCTATCCGAAACTGGATGTTCAGTGAAATTCCATTGTGTAATTACGCGAGAAGGAATGATGGATTTTTCTCCACCATGGCAGAGTGAACAGAAAAAGAGACCGTAGTAGTCACAAAACTTAGGACATGTATCTCGATCGTTGATGTTGTGAGGAGGAAGTGATTGGCGACAAGCTGCACATTTCCATTGCTGCGCCTCAAGTCCTTGACGAATGGCTGGCTGTTTGTGAATTGACAAAATCCAATCTTCAGTCAGAGGAGGGACTTCGAAAGAATACTTATCATGCTTTCGGGAAGCAGGTGCCACCTGAAATATTTGGAATTTTACAGATAAAATTTCCTTTAATTACCTCTTGAATCCAAGTATCCACTTCAGCAAAACCTCTCATCCATGCAATCATTCTTTTGTCAATCGGTGGATCCATATCGACAGCATGTCGAATGATAGCTGAGCATACGGATGAAGGTGTGTCATTGATTCTTCGTCCAATTTCAATGGCTTGTATTCCTTTTCGTGCAGGCACAATTGTCCGCGTCATTCCTTTACAAAAATTGTTCATAGTAGAATTCTGAGCCGTTTCATCGAGTATCCCATTTGTCTCTAATGAAATTGGACGAACAACCGTTTGAAGTGAGCCGGCACAAGAAGAGGAAGAAACGGAAGTAGCAGGAGGTCTTTGGAAATCGAGACCGTTTTCGTTTTGCAAATCTTCTTCGTCAACTTGAGTTGTTTCTGAATCGTCTTCCACCGCATGCAAATTCGGGAACTCTTTATCCAGCTCTTGAACTAATCGTGACATTACAGGATTGCGAGCTATATGGTTCAGCCACCGTGATCTTTCACATAATCCCATGGAGATTTGAAGTGTCCTACACATGGTTTCTAGTTGGTTATCATCAACATCATGATCGAATCGACAAACTCTGCCTCGGTTTGATATTGGGAGAACCAGTTTCGAAGCATCAACTTCTGTTTCCGTGAACCAAAAAATCGAATTTCTGACAATAACACTTTCCTTTAAATTTGCTGGCTCATAGAGAGAGGAAGGGAAGGTGGATGCTTGTGATGACGCAGCGGGACTTTCAGCAGAGAGAATCGAATTGTCCTCAGATGTTCCTAGAAATAAACAAGCGTCAATAATTATAGGAATTCTTCAAAATTTACCAGGCAAATTCAGTTCGTCCTCAAAAGAAATTAGATCATTCGATACTTGAAGTCGGCCTGCTTCTTTGTGTGCTGTTGTATCCATCGCAGTCACATATCCTTCATGTTCCCCCGATGAACAAGAACTTGTAAAAGAGATCTGGTCTACTTCTATCGGGTCATCAGTATCTCCACCAACTTGTTGATAAGGGGCTCGTCCGAACCATTTGGATGGATCGAACATATGTCGAACTGAATTAAGCATATCGTACATACATTTTTAAGAATTTTAAAAGTATTTTTGAAAAGAAAACAACTTTTTTACTGAATAGAAGTTAAACTTTTTTCAAATGTTATTATTGATTGGATCTCAACTGCTCCACAGAAAAAAAATGGTTGAACAAAAATCTATGTAGCTAAAGATAAGGTTATCAGCAAACATGATAAATATAGTCTATTAGAAAACATCTTCTTTGTCAGCAATGTACTGGAAGATGTCGCGTGGTGTTTTGAAACGGTCGGCATCTCCGTCTGGAATTTCGAATCCGAACTCTTCTTCCATAGCCATGACTACTTCTACATGATCCAAGGAGTCGAGACCAAGGTCTTTAGTGAAATCAGAATCCATCGTTAGCTTCTTGGCATCAATTTTGTCGTAGAGGGAAAGAACGAGAACGATTCGCTCTTCCAAAGTCTTCTTGGTGAGTGGAGCCTGAAATAATTGAAATTCTCGTTTTGAGATTGTGTTTTTCATTAGTTGATATTCAAATTATTCGCGGGACTATCCGCTACACACCTTGGCAGAATATTGTCTGATTTGGAAAGTTGGTTTCCCAGCAGAAATGATCACTGGAGTGAACACTCTAGTTTGAAGGGCATTGCTGCTCAAAAACCGAGCCGATGTAGTGCGGAAAGCAGTAGAGACGGCGAGACGGAACATGCCTTAAACGAGAATAATAGTTGAACTTGTATCGAATCAGTAAAACGGGAACAATGTGTTTAAAAAAACACCGGATGCCTCTGTTTTTAATGACTCAGCGTTTTAAAGAATGACAACGAAGTTACGAGACTCACGAATATCGCACAAAAATTATTAAATGAAGCATCTTGTATTTTCAGGACTCAACACTTCGAAAATCAGAAAAAATCTAAAAGGAAGTCTGAAAAATATCTAAAAACCAGAAAAAGAAGCGCGCATTATTCCCCAGTTTCGCTGTCGTCATATTCGATGTTACGTACGCAAACACCATTACGCGAGATTGCGGAGTCAACATCGAGTTCAAACGAATTTTGTTTTTTTTTTCAGTGCCGGTTTGTCTCTATTATTATGACAACTTCCACAGATTTTGGTGCTACACCGCCCACTTCGGAGCAACAAATGAACATGTTTCGACTTCGGGACAAGATGAGTTTGCTCAACGCAGAGTTCCTAAAAGTACTCAACGGATTCTACACGGAGAAAAATCACTATGACTTTGTATGTTTCACAGAACTAGTACTTTTTCATGTATATTTTTTCAGACCGGAACAATGCAATCGTATATGCAGCATGTGAAGGACTTGAAATCAATGTACCGGGTGGACGATAGCTCCGCTCTGCCCGCAATTTTGGCTCCGAAAGAAGCAGTTACGAAAATCGTCGAAACGAAGACAATCCGTCCTGAAGGAACTTCACTTCATCGTAAAATAGCTAAAGCTGTTCGTCGAAACGGTACGGCAACCAACGCCTCGAGTGCTACAGATTCTCCGAAAATCGCGAATTCCACAGTTTTCGCCGCTTCTAGTCCAGCAGCTGCACTATCGGTACCGAAGTTCGGGTAAGGATAAGCGAAGAAAAATTAAGATGATAAGCAGGAATCTGTTTCAGGGATATCTCTGTCATCGCCAAAGAGACACCGTTGCCGTCTGCAAAGTCTGCTGACGCTCCAGCCCCTGCTGCTCCAGCAACTGCTCGCAAACGAGCCATTCGTGGAGGAGGACCACTTGGAGGCTCTGAGTCTGTTATTTTCAAATCAGGAAGTGAACCAGCAGCTCAAACATCTTCTGTGAATATACCGACGACTACAATCAAATTCCCGGAACCCACTAAAGATTTCTGGACGAAAAAAGACTCCAGTAACGGCGAAGGTAAAGCTGAGGCGCCAAACAATGGTGGTTCCTTATTCGCATTCCTGGCTAAGGAGTAAGTTTGTTTTTTTTTTTTTTGGCGAATTATAAACTTAAATTTCTAGTGGAGAGAAAGCCAAAGAGCCAGCAAAATTCTCTGGATTCTCGTTCAGCAAGAAGCCTGATGCCGTCGACAACAAAACAGAAGACACTTCAAACAAGCCTGCATTCAGATCCCCATCAGCGAAAAGTGAACCTGTTGCTGCTGTCAAGCCAAATGGAGGTTCACTGTTCGGAGGAATCGCAAAAGTTCCAGGCACTTCCACATCTCCTTTCGGAAGCATCACGAAAGCACCAGAAGCATCTACAACTCCTGCAAAACCAGTTTTCGGTGAACCGAAGAAAGACGAGAATGCTGGACCAAAGCCATTTTCCGCACTATCCTTCGGTGCCTCGCTGTTTGGATCAAGCGCTTCGAATTCAGCCTCAACAAGTACTACTGCTCCAGCTCTATCATTCGGCTCTGGAAGTGCTTCTGGAAGTGGAAGTATGTTCGGCGGATTCGCTGGATTAGCACAAAAAGCCATGGAAAACCAAGCGAAACCTGAAGGTGGTGATGATGACGAGGGAGAGTATGTACCGCCAAAAGTGGAGGCAGTAGAGGCCGAAGAGCCGGACGCAGTTATCAGCAGCAAGTAAGTGATTGACTTGTTTTATCTTTGAAAACGCTATAATAATTCAGAGTCGCTGTGTTCAAATTCTCAGGGAAGGAATATACCAAGCTTGGTGTAGGAATGCTTCATGTCAAGCATACTGATGACAAATTCAGTGTGCTAATCAGAGCAGCTACTGCCACTGGAACTGTTTGGCTTAACGCCTTATGCAACAAAGCAATGAAGGCTACCAAAGTAGATGATAAAGGAGAGAGAATTCGACTTACATGCCCAACTTCTAAAACTGAAATGGTTACGCTGATGATTCGCTTCGGGACGGCAGATGGTGCTAAGAAGTTCCTTGACAAAATCGAAGAAGTTTCTAAGTAGTTCAATCATAATATTGTTCTCTGATCTATTTTTATACTTTAGGTTCATGTTGAAACCTGTCTTTTCATTCCAATTTGTGTTTGCCTAATGTTCACCGTTGAAAACTAAATCTTTTAACTTAATTTTTCATAGGGAAACACAAAATCAACAAACCGAACAAAAAATAACAATAAAAAACAGAACGAGGATCATTGGTATTTGGTAGTTATTTCTTCTCAGCCTCTTCTGTAGTGATCGGGATTTCACATTGCTCTGGAAGCTCGACGCGTGTTTTCAGTGTGATGGCTGGGAAGAAACCAGAACCTCCAGCAGCATTGGCTTCTGCCTGGGTGTATGGAACTTCCTTTAGCGTCTTCACTCGATTTTTGTGCAGCTTTGTTTTTCGGTGGAGCTGTCGAGTTTTCTCGTCGATAAAATGTCTTTCACACTCAATGCAGTAGAACTGACCGTTTCCTGGGAGATCATAGTCGACCTAGAAAATTTATAGTTACTCTATTCTGATTGGGAAAACGGTACCTCTTGCTGAAGAAGTTTCGCAGCTTTTTCAGGTTTCAAATCCTCGTGTATTTGATCCAAATCCTTCCCTGGCCGTTTGCGAGTTTTGTTTGAGATTGTGTGCTTTCTTTGTCCACCACTCGGCATTATGCTTAAAAATGAGGATAGACATGTTCCCAGCAAGAATCATAAAATTTTACAATATATTCACTGCAGTTACTGACTGTGATAACATCAAGACAGAACATTTTGTTTGTATGTTTCGAAAATTTTATATTTTTTTGGGCATAGGGAATGGGAAAAGATGAAAATAAAAATTACACGGGCTCCGATCCTAACTGCTGGAAATCAAAATCAAATCGACTTCCCAGTCATCCCTATCTAAATTAGCCTATCAAGCTGAGGAGAGCCGGGAAACAATCAGAAAACCACAAAGCAAAGGACGCGAATATTAGGTGGAAAAATTGGGTGAGAGATGGAGAAATAATATGGGAATGGGTAGACAAACAGAATGAATTTACAAAAAAATTTTGGTTGAAGACAAGGGAGAGTAATTTTGTGATTGATTTGGGTGTGAAACGGGTGGAAATGCGACCAAAATTCGACAAAGAAATAGACACATGAGAAGAAAAAGAAAAGAGATCACACCAGTTGGAAGGAGAGAAAATGAAAAGGACTATTTATAAGTTTGGCATATCCGGCGAGTTGTTTTTTCGACCCGTTCTACGCGTTAACTTGTTGCTGAATTCCACCCATTCCTTGTGTTGGATCTTCACCAAGTCGAGCTTGAGCACCGGCATGGAAGAGGGATAAGGATGATCCGAGACCGAACATGTGGCCGCAAATGAGAGGTGCGATTTGGCTCCAGCTATCTCCGAAGAACTGTTTCTTGATCTTGAAAAATGTTGCCGCAGTTAGAAGAGCATCGGATCCAGCCTGATGACGAGTTCCTTGTCTCTTCACATCCAATTGATCAGCAACTTCTTGAAGACCTCCTTTCAGTTTCGCCGACGCGCAGTTTGGTGTTCGGAGAAGAATCTTGATGTCGAAACTAGTAGGAAAGAGAGTTTTGTGGCATGAGAAGAACGTCGATTCTTCTTTGGGCAGATCACCAAGCGTTATGCTCTTCAACAGATATCCAAAATCATAGCCAGAGGAGAACGTCAACCACGTGATCCGAGGGTCCGTAATGAGTCCAGAAGTTGTCAACAATTCGCCGAACACATGAGTGGGTATTCCCTCGTGCTGAATAAAATGGTTCAAAACGGGAAGGTAAAATAAATATTGCTTGCCTGCAACGCATTGAAATCGATACCGGCTTGTCGAAGCATTTCAACACTATCATGTGAGTACATATCTTCAGAAAACGAGAAATTGAAATTGAACTGCCAGACATCGCCCGTTGGCGGCAGCTCTCCTTTATCGTTGACCATCGCGAAGCCAACCTAAGTAATCTATTTATTAGCGGACCGATGAGACAATTCCGCTACCTGTATTAATTTCAGCATGTTAACATTACAGAAGACTTGCTGATAATTGAAGTCTTCTTTGCTACGGAATGTTCCCAATGGCGTCGCCACAACTCCAGGAAATTCTGTGTCCATCGCCACATAAGGGTAATCCTTAAAATTTCAGATCACATTCCAACAAAACTATATTTTTCCAACCTCAACCAATCCACGAATTCTCGCGAACTCCTCTTCCACATTCGCTAAGAAGACGTTGTGAATTCTAATGTCTCCACTGCTACTGGAAGCCATTTTATTGTCTGAAAACCATTAACATTTTTCACATTATTGCCGTATCGATATCAGTCAATTTAAGGAATTAATTAACACGCCCAATTTTTGATACTGTTCTCCTCAATAGCGAAACCAAAGTAAGCAAAACCACAGCTTGTGATCGTTTTTTGAGAATCGATTCAGGCGAGGCGCATAAAAGCGTTCAAAGGCGCGTAGAGTTTTCCATTCGGCGGGTCTCGCAACGATTACGAGAGAACTGCAAAGTGACTGGGAGTGAGAGAGTGTGTACGATTGAGAGAGAGGCAGTGTGTACGATTTTTACGTGAATGCTGTTGAGAAGAAAGGAAACACTTTTTTGGAAGTCGACTTATTAATTTTTAGTTAATTATTTGTCTTACACTGATCTTGGTACAACACACACTCATTTGACTTCTAACCGTTTCCTACTCAAAATCAGTCGTTTTATTCTAATAACTTGAAATTTCAGGTAATAATGTTGAAGACTATCGTTGCTCTCTGTTTGGTCGCTTCTGCGCTCTGTAAGTTTGAACGAAATACTTTGAAAATTATATGATTTTTGATTTCAGGCAGCAAGTGTGAATCTCCAAAATACTCCGCCTCGTCTTTCTCTACCACCGATGGATTCTTCCACTACAGAACCACTTTCATCACAGAGTTCACACTCCAATGCAGCAACAACCCAAAGAATGTCCAATATACCGCTGAAGTGAATGGTCGTCTGATCCCAGTCTCCACCTCTGACGAGACTGCTAAATACCAAGTCTCATGGACTTCTGATCACGCCGCGGCTGGAGCTCAAACCTTCAATATCAACATTTATGATGAGGAAGGAGCCGCTCAATTCGCTAAGAACCCATCTACTAAGCCACTTTTCACTGTCCAACATAACCACACCGTGAGTAATTGAAAATTGAGAAACAAAAAGAGAAAACCAGAAGGAAATCTGCTTATAAACTCCAGAAATTAGTTTTTGATTTTCAAGATGATATTTATTTAAAAAAAAACGTTTAAAAGGATTCAAGAAATGCTTTTACTTGTAATTATTTTGGAGATAATCAGATAGACGGAAATCTAGTTTTTCTTAGAATATATATTCAGAAAGTGTTTCAAAAGTCATTTTATTTTATTGGCCTGGCTAGAAAAGATAAGATTTCAACCTGGAATATCAGAATTTTCCTAATACATAATATTCTCAACATGGTTTACAGGGACTCGCTTCGAAATCTCCAGTCTCCTCCGAAACAGTTGCCGTCATCGTTCTCGTCCTAGCACTGTACCAAGCCATCCGCCAAAAGACTGAACTCGTTAACTAATTAGAGTCCAATTTATCGATCGTTAAAATACTGGTTGCCGCACATTTTCGGAACGTGCTGGGTTATTATCGCGTTTTGTTATATTTATGTGTGTAGAAATGTAATTTATTGACTCCTTTTTCCTGTATTTTCATAAAGCACTTCTAAATAGCAATAAATATCTATTATCTTATAATTGAAATAGTTTGAGTGCAAAAAATTAAAAGCACGAGAGTTCCACTACCCGATCAAGTATTTCTACAATCAGGAATTACTCATGAGAAGAAACCGACATTGTTCAGAATGCTTCTGGTCCGTTCAATAATTCGAGTTGAAAGAGTATGCTGTTCTCGCAGTCTCTGTTGTATACAAAACAAATATCCGTCAAGTTCAACAAACAGGTTCACCCACACCACAGGGATATTGAATGATAAGTCAAAAGAACCGAAACAGCCAGACGATCAAAAATGGAAGTTCTTCCGAATGACAATGTCAGATGAACAGAAAGCAGCCAAAACCGCTAAAATTGAACAAATGAGAGCAGAAGAAACACCAAAAGGAATTTTCGCAAAAGTGAAATACTATTTTAAAAGATATTGGTACATTGCTGTACCTGCACATGCTGCATCGTGTACTGCCTGGTTCATAGCATTATATCTGGTCGTGAAAAGTGGAGTGGACGTAATTGCCCTTCTGGAATGGATGCATATGCCGGATGCGATTGTGGAAAAAGTCAAGAATACACCAGAGTCAGCTGGTGTCGTCGTGGTTTCGCTGATCCTGTATAAGGTATGTCTTGGACTATTTGAGATCCTGATGGACTCTATTGCAGATCGCTATGCCATTTCGCTATATGACAACTCTTGTTCTAATTCAAGCCACGTTCTGGACACTTCGACGAATGGGAAAACTGAAGACAGCTCGTGAAGTTGAATATAAGGTTGGCTTTTGATCATTTTGTTTACAATTCATTGATTTTCTAGGTTCGACATGAATACGAGCTTAATAAAGCGCTTCACGGAAGAAAGTGGTATCGGTGAGCTTGCTAAAAATAGCATCATCCCATTTGATTTTTTTATTTTCTAGTTATCGCCATTTGGGAGTCCGAAGTGTGAGCCGTAAGAACAGTGTACATGCAACAACAGCGCATTTGGGACAAGTTCAACGGCTTCAAAAAGAACATGAAAAGCTGAACGAACCATCGAAGCCACACTCGTCTGAACCGAATAAAAAAGATAATTGAATCAGTGTTATCAGATTATTGAAGTCTTTGTTCTAAAAGACTTTGAAAGCTCATTCTTACTAGAAGTATTGAATTAGGTAATAACGTCTAGTAACCTGTATTTTCTGTCCTCCATGAATGAATATATTGTTTGACGTGATTTTTTTCCCGTACTTTTAAAAGAATGACCTGATTTCGACCAGTTCTCAATTTCTGACAAGAACAACAATCATTGATTTTTCGTTATCTGTAGTATTTAGTTGACCGCATGTTGACCACAGTTTTCCGGCGAACAATGGCAACTGGACGGCACTTCGTGAGTCATCTTGAATCCTTTTTTTCTAAGAAATCTGAAAGTTCGGTTATTCAGATAGCAGTATGTCAAATGACAAGCGACAATGATCTCGAAAAGAACTTCGAAACGGCTAAAAATATGATTGAGAGAGCCGGGGAGAAAAAGTGTGAGGTATTTATTATTGAACATTTAGAAAATATGTGTTCCAATCTATTTTCTCACAGATGGTTTTCCTGCCAGAATGTTTCGACTTCATCGGAATAAACAAAAACGAACAGGTTGATTTGGCGATGACGGCTGACTGTGAATATATGCAAAGATACAGAGATTTAGCGAAGAAACATAATGTCTGGTTATCATTGGGTGGACTTCATCATAAGGTTTAGTCCAGTTTAACAATTTGAAATAAATGTATCTTTTAGGATCCGTCTGATCATGCCCATCCATGGAATACCCATCTAGTCATTGACTCTCAAGGAGCCACCCGTGTTGAGTACAATAAACTTCATCTATTCGATTTGGAAATTCCCGGAAAAGTTCGGTTGATGGAAAGCGAGTTCAGCAAGGCCGGGAGCAAAGTTAATCTCCTAAAAAGAGAAAATAAGTAGATCATAATGTTTCAGATGGTTCCCCCAGTAGACACCCCAGTTGGTCGTCTTGGTCTCTCTATCTGCTACGATGTACGCTTCCCAGAGCTCTCATTATGGAATCGTAAACGTGGTGCTCAATTGCTCTCATTCCCCAGTGCATTCACTCTGAACACCGGCCTGGCTCACTGGGAAACTCTTCTTCGTGCTCGTGCAATTGAGAATCAGTGCTACGTAGTGGCTGCTGCTCAGACTGGTGCTCACAATCCAAAGAGACAGTCATACGGTCATGCAATGGTTGTGGATCCTTGGGGAGCAGTGGTTGCTCAATGTTCAGAGAGAGTTGGTAAGTGCGACTTTTCATTTTCATTCAAAGAGAGAGTGTGCTTTTCAGACATGTGTTTCGCTGAAATCGACCTCAGCTACGTCGACAGTCTTCGGGAAATGCAACCAGTGTTCTCACATCGTCGTTCCGATTTATACACCCTCCATGTCAACGAGAGAGTCTCTGAAGATACAGATCTGAAATTCGCCGAGTTCAATATTCCAGCGGATCACATTTTCTACCGTACCCAACATTCGTTCGCGTTTGTCAATTTGAAACCTGTAACTGATGGACGTTAGTTTTACTCCTATTAGTATTTATTGAGTACAAATACCGATATTATAGATGTTCTGATCAGTCCAATACGAGTTACACAACATCTGACGGATTTGACGGATGCTGAAACATCAGATTTGTTCATTGTTGCCAAGAAGGTACAAGCAATGCTCGAAAAGGTAATTATATTTCCGAAAAAAAGTATTCAAGTTCTACTTTCAGCATCATAACGTCAAGGCATCCACAATATGTGTGCAAGATGGAAAAGAAGCTGGACAGACGGTTCCTGTAAGATTTTAGTTACTCTAATTTCAACAATCGATATTAATTTCAGCATGTACACATCCATATTCTCGCCCGTCGTTCAGGCGATTTTGGTGATAATGAAATCTATCAGAAACTCGCCTCTCACGACAAGGAACCGGAGAGAAAGCCAAGATCCTCAGATCAAATGGCTCAAGAAGCCGAAGTTTATAGAAAACTAATGTAAAATCAGAACATTTTTTGCAACGTTTGTATAAAAAATTAGATGTTTGCCTACTAGCTTTATGAATAAATACTGTAATTTAAGTTTTATTCAAATGATTTCTGAGTCGTTCCATGGACAGGATTACTGTAATTTTCATTTCTGTAAGCTTGGTCAGTTGCAACTTTAGGCTCTAATTGTAAGTACTGTTTTAATATGTGTAGATTATCTAGTAGAATGCAATTTGACACAAGCTTTACTCAAAAAGTGAATGGATTGGAATGAAGAAGGCACAAGCGAAAAAACCCGAAAAACAAAAAAAGATATTATCGAAAAAATCAAACTGAGACTCGGTGTTTGCACTGTGTCGATTTACGAGGCCCCGCCCACAAAACAAAAACAACTGCGCGCATTTTGATTTGTGGGCGGGGCCTCGTAAATCGACACAGTGCAAACACCGAGTCTCAGTTTGATTTTTTCGATAATACACAAGAGGACTAGAAAATAGGAAACCGGGGAGTTAGTCATAGGATCAAAAAGGTTATAAAAGGCAGAATAATATTATCCATAACACTAAGATATGCTTCGAGAAGAGAAGCAATCAAGGATGCACAAATTATTGAGATTATTGAAGATGCATCATGGATGAAGACGTTAGTGATTACAAGGAACATAATCATTGAGAAGAACATGGACAGGGTTCCTTCCAGAGACTTTTGACTACTGAAATTAACTAAAGTAAAGAGACTCCATGGTTACAGTAACTCACCCAGTCCACTTCGTTTTCCCCCATTGTGATCCAACAATAGCTGCCATTGAATCACCGACTCCCACTGCAGCAACTCCAGCAAAATGGGATAACTTCGGTTCGAAATCTGGCTTTCCAGCGTCTGCGGAAAGCATCAGGGGCAAAAAGATTCCAACGAGCAGGTAAATTGGAGTGAGAAGTAGTTCTGAATCTTGCGCATCTTTGAAAATCAGTAAATGCTCATTCAAAACAGCACCCCATGGTGGAACATTGAGATAACGAAGAAGTTCGATGAGAATGAAAATGCACAACCAGAGCCAGGCACAGAGCCATGAAAATAGAGGATCTAGAAGGATTCCGGAGATGTAAATGAGAGAAACTGTCAAGTGGAAGAATTTCCGATGCACTGTGCTACTTCTTCCACTCGCTGTCACGTACACACAGAAGATCACCGAGATGGCAACGTTTGCTAGCCAAAATGCGACCATGTATACTCTGAATAATATTTTAGTTTCAAGGTTAAAATTAACACGAGTTACCTATTCCATGAATGATTTGGACCAATAACCAGCCGGAAAAGAAGTTCGAAGGTCTCAAAAACTGATCGATTCACAAGGTTGGAGTACGCGAAAATCGCAAGAGGAATGACGATTCCGAATACGAAATTGATAGAAACAGGCTTTCTGAATACACAAAATTCACTGACTTTCTAATATTCTACTACTCACTTTTTCAAAATCCACGAGAATCCGACTATAGTTGCTGTGGATACGGTAGCAACCACCACTAAACTACCGTACTCGTCGCCAATCATTCTGAACCTAAACTTTTATTCTGAAATATGAGAAAAACGGGAATTCGGATGTATTTTTCTATGAGAAGTATCTACATGTGCAGTGTAGATTGGAGAATCGGGTGAACTAAATTTTGAGGAAAAACATTTATTTTGAAATTCATGGAAATTTTTTGACGAGAAGGATAAGTAGGTGGGAAAGGAGCATAAATCTGAGTGAAAGCTGTTTCTTCCGAATAATTTACAATTGAGAAAGATTATAAACTGAAAGTATCATGGAGCAATCGAAAAGATTTGGAGCAACTGGTGTCTTGAAGAGATATTGCTTATTGTGCTGGAGTCTGAAAAATATATCAGTTAGTTTCCCAACTTTTTTCAATGAACATTTGGAAGGGCGACGTTGCATGGTATGATCTAAGAATCTGTAATTTTTTTTTGAAACCCATACTTTTTCAGCTGAACCACTTTAAAAATCACCTGAACTAATTTATTTTACTTTTATTATTTTATTATTTCTGGTTCTCTTCCATTTGATCTGAAGTGAAAAAAATGTGCTCATTTCTCTTTCTATTCCATTTTCTACCCCTTCTTCTGCTCACAACTAATTAGAGTTTGTGGGTTGGGTAGTGGATGAATAGAGTAAGAACAATTCTTGAATAATGTTTTGAAAAGATCATAAAACATATTCCAAATAGTTCATCACATCGTTTATAATCCCAGTCAAGAACACCTCAATGCTCTTCGGATTTCGGCCATTTTACAAACATCTGGATGTCTCCTGGGTGCCTTCGAATAGTCACATCAAAAAGACGTAAACTCTTCTTTTTCGTCTTTCTTCGGCCACATGTCTGTCCATCTTCTACTTCTCCGATTACAAAAAGCAAAAGTATGAAAAAGAAAAAGAAGCGGAAAGTTTTTTGAGTCAAACACGAAGAGATGAGGATAGAGCAACTGTTCGTTTTCGAGCCAATTGTCTGCTGAATAGCGAAAGAGGTCATTCGAGAAAAAGACAACTGACAACGTGATTGACATGAGTAGACGGCACACTCAGGTTTCAATATGAGCACTCATGTTAACCAGGATTCAGAGGGTAGATACCTTCCAAAACATTCAACTTCATCTGATGAACACGAAAAAACATTTGCATAATTGAATAACCGAAGTCCACTGTAATCTTCTTGATTCTTTTCTGAAAGACCATCATTTCATCCAGCTCCATTCTCGGCCTATTCTCAAGATGGTTGCCCCAACAACGTCACCATAAATATCTGATGATAACATCAGCACCGCCCGGAGCTTAATCTACACCTCTTCATCTCGTATACTATTTCATTTTGTTCCCCATTTGCTATTTCTTATTCGTCTTCTTTTCTTAGCGAGCTTCTTCCGTTTCCGTCAAGAGCTTGGAAGCCGGACGAAGTAGAAGAAGAAGAAGGGAGCAGTGAAGAAGGACTGAAATGCATTAACACGTACGTGTGTGTGCAAGTAAAAGAGAAGAAGAAGAAAACAGAGGAGTGTCTCTGTCCCTGTGCCCCCACTCGCTTCCAAAATAGGACAGCTTTTCGACGTTGAGCACTGCCATCGCGCGCCTGGAGCAAAAGCCGCCGGCGATGGCGACGGAATGAAGAGAGAAAATAATGGAAAGAATAGAAAATTGCGAATTATGTTGTAATTCGTGTTTTATTTCCATGAATTCTAGAAATATCTTTTTAGACCATATCTGAGAACCAAAAGTTGAAGTACGGTACTATTTAAAAGGGTACAATTTGAAAGCTTTTAGTTTGCGACATGGCTCGATTCATAATTATTTTTCTGAATTTTCTTGATTCGGATCTTTGGATCATTCTAGAATTACACAAGAAATTTTCCATTTCTAATATAAGACGTTCCCCAGTTTTAACTTCTAGCGCGCCCAACTCAATTTCTAAAATATTCTTTCAGAAGCTTGAAAAAGGAAGTCGAAGTTTTTGTTTCTTCACACATCAAAAACAATAAGAAAACTGAAAAAAAAGTCCGAGTCAAAATGCCGGCCTAAGCGAATCTGAGCCCAGGCTTCATGTGACATGATCGAAGACTGTGGCAAAGCATTCACTTAAACGGCGTTGACTCGGGAAGGGACAGCTCAAAAAGTGACATGGGAGGGGACACGAATGAATGTGAACAAAAAAAGAGACATGACACATAGAAGGCTCGCGGAAAAAAAACGAAGCTGTTTCTTTCGGAGAGCACAATGTTTCCGGAAAAGCCCTTCTCGGAGAGCCCCAGATGACTATCCGAGGCTCACTTGTCTCTTTTTTTATTCGAGGGGGACCTATACGGGGAAATCCTACCTGTTCCTGGAGGTCAGCGAGCCGAACTAAATAGGAAGCCAATTCGCGCAAGTCGCCGGCTCCGAGTGATAGTAGTGATAGGGAAAGGAAGCCGTGAGAGACAGAGTCCATGGCGACACCGGGGAAAGAAGAAGGAGCAGAAGGCAGCTGGAATACGTATGTGTGTGCTGGAGCTCGAATGAGTGAAGTGAGAGAGCTGCTCTAGGAGAGGGGACACACAACGATGAGATCGAATAGGGGGCGGAGTTTCGGGGTGGAGGATAGAGGATGATGAGGAAGTGGGCGGAGTCAAGAGATTGGAGGATGGATTACCTGAGATATCTGAGAATCAGAAAGTGAACACAATTACAGATTTCCAGTTTGAATCGTCTAACGGTTTTTCATCTGATCTGGACGGTTCCCTTTTTGACAGAGAAGAAAGAGTTAGCCTCGAGAAAGTTTGATTCCCTACGCTAACGCCAATGCAATAACCTTTTCCTTCTCTTTCTCTTTTCCATTTTTTCCAACAATTTATAGGTCATTGCGAGAAAAAAACAGAATAGAGAAAGAGAGGCATTCATTGATGATTATGATGGTGGATCCCATATATTACAACAAACGATGCTCCCCACAGAAGAAAGAGAAAAAGGGACTGGAGGGCAAGTGGATAGACAATTTAATGAATCTTTCTGCTTCTGGGTCCAAAGAGATGTTTCTTTTTGGAGGGAAGAAAAAGGGAAGAGTCTCAATGAGATTGCACAAAAACAAATGAAAAAAATGTCGGTCCCCTTTCAAACGAAGGATAGGGCACACAACCGAAATTGGTTAACTAGAAGGACGCGGAGGGCACCAAAACGGAACTTAAGATGATTGGAAAGGGACGGATCTCATTGCTGTGTTCCAAGAGAAGCAGAAAACTGATAAATACCTTTTCATCAATTTTACAAATCATCTCCTCAATCGCTGCTCGACGCGCTTTGTTGAGAAGTTCTTTTTGGGAATCCGGTATAACGAATGACTTTGGTTGAAAAATTTTGTGGAAAGAAGCACGGACTGCCGATTCGATGTCGTTCTTTTCTTCGGGTCCTTCAGATTCTTTGCTCATTATAAGATCAGTCTCCGTTTTGAGCTTTTCGGTATCCGGAGGCTGGATAGGAAATCATTGGAGAAAGAAAAAGGCCTGATTGAAATCCACAGCAATAACTCGAGATGGAAATACATACGGAAAGAATGCAGAGAAGAAACCCAGACACACATGCCTGATTTTTATAAAACTCGTTTTTCAGAAACACTAGTGGACGGTAGCAAAAACGGTTTTGCAGCATGTATCAACTTTTTATGCTTGTTTCAATGAGTACACTTTCAGCAAAAACCCTGGACACACTTCGGGTACATTACATGTTAGTACTTTTCAAAAACAGATTCATCAGATCTTCAACATGCCCTTTGTGAATCTTGAGAAAACTGCAAGAAAAATACAAAATCCCAACATACTTCGATAAACAGTTTTTAAAGATTCAAAGATCAAAACCATGCCACGTCATCCCACTCATAAATCTGCAATCAACGCACCTCTTCTCCATCTTCCACATCCAAATCCACGCTTTCCAATTGTTGCAAAAGTTGAACATC
Source organism: Caenorhabditis zanzibari (assembly GCA_963966625.1). Taxonomy (NCBI): domain Eukaryota; kingdom Metazoa; phylum Nematoda; class Chromadorea; order Rhabditida; family Rhabditidae; genus Caenorhabditis; species Caenorhabditis zanzibari. The sequence goes on along the minus strand of OZ016470.1, from coordinate 9,027,390 downwards.
ATCATCATTCAAATCCGATCCACCCGTTTCCTTGATGTGCTCCAATCGTTCTCTCATTGCTGTTAGATTACTGCAAATTTTAATGGTTTTATTATTTCAATCAAATTAACTGATACCTTAAGTTCGCTTTAGCGTTTGCCAGAATATCATCCAGCGACTTCTCGGTCATATGTTCTTCGTCTCCTTCTTCAGCATCTGGAGCAGCAATCGGAGCGGATTCTCCTTCTTCTTGAGATTGGCGAGGTGTTTCAGGTGTCAATGGGATCCCTTCTATAAAAATATTGATAATTTGACATCAGAAATCTCAATCCAAAATACCTCCAGTTTGTTTGATAGTAGCTTCAAGCTTCTCTTTTTGTTCTTCTTGTTTCTCCAACATTTTTCTAATCTGCTGAAGTCTCTTTCTTCTTGCGTCCATAGACGCGAGTTTCTCGCGGATCAAAGTATTTACTTGCTCTTTTCTGAAAATATCAATCATTAGCCAATTGGTCAGTTGTCCATCTCATTGCTCATCTCTCCCTTCTCATATCTCGGCTCAACTAAAAATAAAAGATCCACAGGAGAAAGATGGGACGGGGAGGACAGGGTTCTCAGAAAGTGTGTAAAAATTTCGAAAAGTGTCAGGTGTACTACTACTCCAGTTGCTTCTCTCCGGATTCTGCAGCAGAGGGATAGAGGGAGAGAAAAGAGCAAAATTGTTATGTGTAAAAGAGAGAAATAATAGTGTATTTGCGATGGATCGATCGAATCGACCGGAGAGAAGAGATAGATGAATGAAAGGGTGTAAACCGGTCCACGGGGGAAAGCTCTCAGAGGGGAAATCGCCGGATCGATTTGTGGATAAATTGGTGGATCGGAATACCGTAAAAACTCTAATAGAAGGACATGTCCTTCTATTTTTCAACTTTCTCGAAATCAAAATTCGTGTTTCACAAACAGTATCTATCACTAATTTTTGAAAAGTTTCATTGATCCTAGTCTATTTTTGACAAGGAATCGATTGAGACTACTTTCAGATGCACAGAAATCTGAGAATGTGCTCTTTTCGGGCTCACTTGGGTGTCCTTCAATTAGAGGTTTTACGGTATCTTTTCAGTTAACTTTGGTAAATAAGAGAGAAAATTTCAGATTTTTCACAGTTTCAACCATACTACAGTAATAGTACAGTAATTTCCAATTACACTTACTTCTCCATTTCCTTCTTAATATTCTCTCTAATTTCCTCTCTTCTTTTCTCCTTTTCCTCTTCGTTTAAAGCAGGCTTTTCATAAGTTTCAGCAATCATTGGAACCCTTTGATTATCATCTAAGACTGCATCAATAGCATTTGGATCAAGATCTTTTTGGTCATCAGCACCAAGTTGGAGTCCCAATTCGAGACATTGCTTTTGTAATGCCTTCAGTTCTTTCTCTTGTCGTCCAGTTGTCTTTTTGAGAGCAGCCACTGAAGAAAAAAAATTGAATATGGGAAACATGAACTTGAATGTCTCACTTTTATTTATCCTCTCCATAACCTCTGCTCTTGCTCTGCTAGCTTCTTCGTCCAATTCCTTGGCTTTCTTGGCGCGGACTTCCATCATGGCACTCTTCTGAACTTCTCACTTTGCAGGAATGAAGAATACAACAAAAAGGCAAACCTTCTTCTTTGTCAACTGAAGTCGTTCTACCAGTTTTTCATTCAATTCTGAAGCAGCCACTGCAGCCTCGGAAACTTTTTTCAGCTCAAGAAGTGCTTCCTGGAGTTCAGCCATCACTTCGCTATTTGCCAATTCTTCAGGTGTCTTTTCTGAATTATCTTCCTCTGATTCTTTTTCTTCCTCTTCTTCTTTTTGTTTTTCCTTTTTCTCTTTCAATTTTTCAGCGTCTCTCTTGATTTTCTCCTCAAAGTCCTTGGCAATATCTAATGTAGCTTGTTCATGAATTCCCTGTAATTGAAAAAAGATTGCAGAGGTTCACTCTCCAAAACTATTTACCACAATAGTTTTAAGAATATCCATATACTGTGTTTCTTGTGCTGAAATAGCATCGTAAGCTGCCACCAACTGTTTCATGTTCTCTTTTACCTCCGCATTCTCTTGTGGTTTTCCGATTTTCAATTCTCGTAAAGCTTGGGCAATTTCAGCTTTCTTACCACGAATATCTTCTATGGCTTGCATAATCTTTTTTCGTCGAGTAATCTGAAAAAATAATGGATTTCTGAGAATCAATGTGGAAAATGAATCCTACCAGATTATCATCCATAAGTTGAGGCAGTTCGATCGAACTCATTGTTGGATGTGGAGGATCTGGAAATATGGAATTGTTACGAGAAAAGCATGGTGCAGAGAAAAAATTCACTTAAAAAGTCAGAAACTCGACTGCTCTGCTAAAATTCGAAAAGTACACACACTACTACCACCTAAAGGTAAACTAAACACCGCATACAAAGCGATCATAGAGACAAAGCGAACCGAGGAGACTCTCCAGACACGAATTGATCGAACCGTCGCAAACTGTACGGACGGAAAAACTGCCTATTTCTATGCGCGCTCTCTCTCTTTCACTCGCCGAAATTAGTCAGGCAAAAAGTTGAGAAGAGGGAGAAGGAGAGAGTGGGTGAGTGATTCATGGAGGGAAACGCCCCTCTATATGGATGATTGAAAGGAACGGAGATGTGGGTGGTGACACCTTCTGTATAGTTAGGAAATAGTTAAGTTGAGACTAGGAACTAAGCATGAAATTGAATCCTGAAGTTACCATGAATATATTTTTACTTGGGTATCATGGAGGTAGGAAAACTCATTTCCAGGAAACTTGAGATTGAAGAAAATTATTCGAGGTGGAGTGATAATTCTGAAAAGAAGTACGAACTACTGAATGATAACCGTAGCATCAATATGAGAAGCGGACCACGATGAACTCAAAATGAGCACATTCTTGAAATTCAAACGGTTTGAAATTAGTCTCTTCAGAATTCTCTTCAAAAGTGAACTGGTCAGCTCACAAAATGTTTTAAATCTTTTCTCCAACAGATTTTGGGATCCATTTTGAGAATTCAGAAATATCGTTTTAAGTGTTGGAAAAAGAGAGGGACATGCACTCAGAATACAGATGTTACGGTATATATGGACACTCACAAATTTCAGAAGAACTGAGGAAAATGACCTTATCAAATAAAAATGCATTTGAATGTCAGTCGACACTAACAGAAATGTGAGGAATGAGCAAGACTATATTAACTTCCTGCTATTTACCTTCTCCTCCTTCTCATTTGACTCCTTCTGATAACATTCTCCTCTTTCTTCCAGTTGTACATTTTAACAGCCAGGCACCTATACAAAAGACGAGCGAGATAGTGCGTGGGCAGACAGTCGAGCAACCTGGAATATGTTTGTGCACGGGCTTATCGAACCTCTTCGAAAGTTTTGGCGATCGGGAGAAAACATGATCAGACCGGAAGATAGAACTGGTGAAGTCAAGACAACTTTAGATAACCGTAATGATTCTTTCACATTTCAAAACAACAACAACTTGAAGAAAAACAACATTTATTACGAGAATCAAAATGAACCGGATATGTAAAACATGTGTAAAAACAAACTGATATACTTTAGACCCACTTGAAGAAATTACACTTATCTGATGAGGTATACGGTAGAGAGCATGTATAAAACTTTTTTCCCTTGTTTGGTCCTTCTTTTTGTACAACTTTCACAACTGCTTTCATTGGCTGTGGACAGGTACACATCACATCATTTTCTTCGCTAAACTCATTTTCCAATCCGTTTGATGCATCTGGGGGAGCACTTTTTCTAGGAGCACGTGGTTTTCGAGCCGGTTTCGGATTCGTGAGGCTTCCCAAAACTTCACTGAGAGTGACAATCTGGAAGTAAAATGATTTTTAGGTATCAAACTTTGAAATTCCTACCGTGCCGTTTTCCGAATCGTTTTTATATGTAGGGCTCGCCGACTTTCTCGCTTGTTTTCCGCGTGGTTTTGCTGGTGGTTTAGGTGGTGCTGGACCCTTCGGACCTCCACCACCACCAGGTCCTCTTGGTGGACCACCTCCACCTCCACCGCCGCCTCCTCCTCCTGCTTGAATGTTTTTGTTCAAATATCTTTGTAAACTTCGAGAAAGGGTTTCAATATTTCTCTCAGCTTCCACGAAAATCGCCTTGTACTTTCCAATTTGTTCATCAAGCACATCTTGTTTCTGTCGTCTTCCATCACAAATATCCTTCAATCCGATTTCCAAATTGGCACGCAGGTCTGGTTTACTCATTGCGAAACCCATATCATCGTATCCATCAACGAGTGCAAGTCCGAGAAACGAGGGAATCAGTTTTCCATCTGGTTTTACACCAATGTATTCACGAGTTTTGATCTTCTCAATGTGTTCTGCATGAGTGGCGTCTGTGCCGATTCCGAACTTATCCATAAGTGCAATGAGGTCAGCTGAATACAAAAATGTTTGAGATCAGCATTCTAGTAAAAACCTTCAGTCAGTAAATCCGGTGGCTGCGTCTTTCCATCACTAATTTTCAACTTATAGTCACTGAATCGTTCTCCTTGAGTGTATGTTGGCAATAAACGATTTCCCCATCTTTCATAAATGTAAACTTTCAGATATCCCATATCTCTGATCCGGAGTCCGGATGAATGGAATTTTTCGGATCCAACTTTCAGGTTTACCATTGTCTCTTCTCCCTGAGCATCTTGGGAAACACATGCGAGGAAATGACGAACAATAAGTTCATAAACTTTCCAATCATCTCCGGTTAATGTGTTTCTGAAAAAACGATTCAATGTGCCAAAATCATTCAATACTGTTTCCCACTTATCAGCAAATGTCAATGGATGGATCGGTGGATGGGCTTCGTCACTTTTGTTTCCATTTCTAGGAGTAACACCGTTTTGAATAACCTGCAAAATATAGTAAGAATGTTTTCTCTAAAGCTAAAACACCTCATTAGCGAAATCTCCCCAAATAATGGATTGAGTCTGTTGTTGAACCAAAGGTTCCAAATTCAATCCAGGCGGAAATTTATTTGTTTCAGTTCTTGGATAGGAGATGAATCCTTTACTGTACAACTTCTCAGCCACTTGCATCGTTTGTTTCGCCGACATTCTCAACTTTGAGATTCCCAACTTTTCCAATTCTACAGTATCCAGTGCTTGAGGTCTCCATTTGCTCTTCGGTTTCTTTGTAACTTTTTCAACAATTGCTTCTTTGGCTTCTTTGCATTCATCATGAAGAATATTAACGACGTCTCTATCGAAAAGTCGGTTTCTATCCCATAAAAATTCCACTTTATGCCCTTCCCGTGTATGCTCAACACCCAATTTCCAAAATGGTTCCGAGATGAAATTTTCGATTTGCTTATAACGATCAGTAACAAAACCAAGTGTAGGAAACTGACAGGATCCGTAACTAATTACTTTCGACTTATCTGAAATTTGAAAATGGAGTTTATAATATCTAGTATGATCCTTACCATCGCCTAATAAATCTCTGAATCTATTTCTGAGATGCAACGTTTGCAATCGTGTGAATGCTGATCCGATTCTCAAATCTAATTCACTTCGACAATCAACTGCAGCTACGATTTTTTCGTCTAGTCTAATCAGATTCCGTGCAGCTCGTGTGATCGCAGGTTTTGTAATTTCGGAGAATCTGAACGAGAATTTTCCACTGAATCGGAAACACTAGTTACTAACCTTGCTCTAAAAATATCAATTCGTCTGTTGCTTTCTCTACAAACTCTCACAATTTCAGCTCCAATCGCCTCTCCTTCCCGATCACAATCCGTCCAGACAACTAGCAAATCGTGTCGTTGTGCTTCCTCTCTGAAAGATTTCACGTTTTTTCAGAAACATTGTATTTCCGACCTCAATGTTTGTTCAATCAGCTTCATATCTGGAATGACCGTATTCTTGACTGGTGCTTCAAAAAGTTCAACCATCGTTGTCGTCTGCCAATTCGACATATTCTCGTGAAATTGCATATTCATTAAATGTCCAGATACACTTGTTACGGAAATCGCTGCTCTCTGAAAAATTCCAATTTTTTGGTATTGAAGGGTTTGCTTTCCACCTGTCCAAAAAGTTCAGAATTCAGTGTGTAAATTTTGTTGAACTTGCTCCGTCCCTCTTTTCGATTCGATGTTCCATTCGATAGTATAGCTGCTACTCCTTTCGCTACATCGTTCTTCTCAGCAACAAATAATGCTCTTTTCATACTGAAACAGTCAGCACTGAGGATTATATTCTGCACGACACAGATAGTTGGGTGTTAGTACCTGAAACGTTTCCGGAATTCAAAAAAGTCTATCAAAATGAATTTATTCACATGCTATAAGAATAAATGAAAAGCAGAGTAACAACACAGTTGTCTGGTGGGAATTGAATAGGAATTGTTACATATGGCCTAAGAAATGATTAAGTTGAGTTTTAAAAAAAATATATTTTCAATTAAAGTTACACAGAAGATGTTCAGTATTCTTCATATCTCATCTGTCGAAAACATCAATATCATCGTGTATTAATGAGACATCTTCATCAATTTCTTCGATTGGTCTCACGTAATGCCTTTTCGGATCCTGTTTCCGTCTAGAAGAGCCAGTTGCGGACCGTTCTGGTTGATAAGAATGATCCTCTCGGGTATGACCTATTTTAGTTGTTTGATGATTTCCAGTTGAAGATTCTAACTGCCGAGAAATGTTCCGATTTGGGAAATGTATATTGGGCGAACTGGACTCCATGTCTCCATCTGGGATGTACCGCGGCAAAGTTCTGAAATGTTGTTTTAATTTTAAAAAATAGAGAGCTTATGGAATCACCTGGATCGTCGCATGACTGGGCCTTTTATCACAGAACTGCGGATATGATGATTTACAATGTGCCGATCTAAATTTCTTTTCGTAATTGTTCGGTAGTCACAGTCTGGACATGGATACGGTTTCTCGCCAGTATGTGATCTTTTGTGTACTTTGAGGGATGATGTCGTTCTGAATCGTTTTCCGCAAAAATCACAGCCATACGGCTGTTCACCTGTGTGGATCCGAAAATGAGCGGCGAAATTGTGACGATATAGAACAAGTGCACAGGTGGGACACTCCATTTTAGGTTTCGATCCATCATCTGGATTCGCAAGAGCTCCAATCACTTTGCCAGATGGAATGTAGGGTATCGGGGGTTGTTCTTCACCAAACGAGTCGGCTTCTTCGCCTTCTTCTTCATCATCATCTTCTTCATGATTGTTATCAACGTTCTCTTCTTCATTTCCGTAATTCTGATCACTTGGATTGACCTGAGACACTAATATGGGAGGCTCACTATCATCATCGTCATCAACGTCAGATGAATATGTTTCTTCAGTTTGTGGTTCAACTGATACAATGATTTTATGTCCGCGAATTCCAGAAATTATTTCTTCAGAGTTTCTTTGATTATTTCGACTAGTGGACGGTGACGATATCGTTAATGATTCAGACGGTTTCTTCCGTGGCAACGACGTTTCTATACCGCCACGTTGATCCATTTTTGTGGGTACCTGGATATGTTTTTTTATTGAATTTCAATTATCTATTACAGTGATGAATTACAATGTGTCCAACAGATGAAGGTGGGGGATCCCATTCATCTTCCTGTTCGTCCATTTCTTCCACTGCCCGAGAGCTACTCATTGCAACTTCCCGTTCAAATGCTTCCAGTAGACAATCCTCGGCGTGCCAAACAAATTCTCTCTGAAAATGTTTTTTCTTTCCAATCAGGGAAAATCGTAAAAATTCATACCTTATTACGGAAGTATTTCCTGCATTCATTACACAAAAAGTGACGACTCACTGAAGTCCAGCTTCGATCATCGTCTACTTTTTGTCGTCGCATTTTATATTCTGAAACCCTATAATAAAGAACGGAAATTGAGATAAAATCCAGATACGGAAACTGACGAAAAATACGATAACGAAAAACAATACTATTTTTTTTAGTATCAGACTATTTTATAGAAATGGTTAGAGTTGAAATAACATTAAAAAAATAAGAAGGAAAATCGATAAAACGAACAAATGCAGGGCCCTCCCATTGACCAGTGAATGTGAGTGAGAGAGTGACGAGAAACTGGAGTCGCAGACAAGACGACGGTTGGTTTTTCACAAATCGTTCCAATTGATGGTGTTTCTACCGGAATTTTCGAGCTCCGTATTGCACTTGGAGAAACATTTGCATCCCCACCATTTGCGTGCACTTAGAGGAGATGGATGAGCAGTCTGAAAACAAACCATATCGATTTTCATGGATACTATATGAGAAAGGAATTTGTGCGCTCGTTTTAGATATTATAAAAATGATTTACCTTTATCACGACGTGCTTTTTTGTGTCAATCAACTCTTCTTTCTTGTGTGCGAATCCACCCCACAATAAGAAGACGATCGGCTTCTCCGATTTTCTAGATATGATCCTGATGACCGTATCCGTGAATGTTTGCCATCCAATTTTCGCATGAGAATTCGCTTCGTGGGCACGAACTGTCAGGGTTGCATTCAGCATGAAGACGCCTTGTCGAGCCCAACCTAGAAGATTTCCATGATCGGGTCTTTTGAAACCTTCAACGTCAGATTCTAGTTCCTTGAAGATGTTTTTCAACGAAGGCGGAGGTTTTACACCCTTTTGAACACTGAACGACAATCCATGAGCTTGGTTGTCATCGTGATACGGATCCTGGCCAATGACAACGACACTGATATCATCGAATGGGAGAATATTAAATGTCGTGAAGATCTGAGAGGGAGGAGGAAAGAATTGTTTGCCCTTTCTCACTTCATCGTTCAGATATTTTTCGATTTTCGAAATGTATCCTTTGTTGAACTCCTCTTCTAGCAGTTTTGACCACGATTCGCTTTGGAGCAAAGTTTTCAAGGTTATTTCTTTGTTGAGAACTTCTGACGTTTTTACTAATGTCTCCGGTTTTAATGAACTATCATCTGCCTTCATCTTTTTGGACGTTTGATTCTCCTTGACCTCATCTGATACGTTTCCTGTTGCTGGATCGAAATTATTTGTCGATTTTCTGTAAATATTATGCGATTTATTGTGATTCTAACTATCTTGTCAATTTGATTTACCGTTTGGCGGCAGCAGAAGCCTTCAAAAACATATCCGGAATTTTGACAGCTTTAGACATTCTGAAACAGAGACAAGTACATGTGAAAGGTTTTCATTTCCAATAATCTCAAAGAAGACGGCAATAAGAATGTTCGGAGAAAAAACAAAGGGAATTTCAAAGAAGGATGCACAAAGGAAAATATGACAAAAACACGAAATGAGATGTATTTGAGATACGGGAAGATAATTTCAAAAACTACGATCTCTAGAAGATTCGGTATTATTATTGAAATTAATCAAAAATTGAGGATAGTTCAGATTGATTTCAGGATAATCGTCGAGATGTGGTTGGAAACCGGTATTGGAATGAAAATCGAAGTTGAAACCTGAAAAGTTTTTTCATGAAAAAATTTCGATGTGATTACGGTATGATGTTTTCTGCATTTTGACACCGCGGTGTTCACGTACTCGCTGAATTTCTCAAAAAATTGTTTTTTCTTTGAGATTTTTTTGATTTTCAGACAATTTCAAGAACTATTGTTTTCACTACTAATTACTCATCACCTAGTAAAGATTCTGGCTCTTACAATAATATTTTTGTTCAAAAATACTTTTTTTAACTAGCGATCTTACTGTTAGCTTATTGAAAAGTTATTTTTCAGAATCGAATCCGAAACGCCATGCCACCGAAGAATCAAGTGAGTTGTGATTTGAGTGAGATAATTAAATTGGAAAAAATGAGAGCAAACATCTTGCACGGTCCATGATAAAAAATCATTGAGATGTATTGAGATGTATTCAATATAAAAAAAAGTTGCTAAAAAGTGTTAAAAAAGATGTACGCGTATTTCTGGGAAATATGTCTAATCTTATTTAGCATTTGAATTGAACCTTTAATGAGTTTACCGCCAAGAGTGCGCTATTAATGTTGTTACGATGAAACATCGGCCACGTTTCTTCGGCCGCTGCCTAAGAATAATACATACTAGTTGTTTGCAACAAGACTCTTTTTTTTTCGGAGAGATAGTGGAATTTTAAAACATTTTTTGATAGTTTTACCTGATGTTTGTTCAGTAGTCTTATGGTGAGAGTTCTGAAACGATCCCTGCGTTGTATCCTGCACGGGATAGTAATTTGTATGAGTGTAGGGCCAGTTATAATTAGCATTGGTCGTGTAATCCATAGATGAGTTACTGCCATAGTTCTGTGGAAGTGGTTGATTCCATGACGCGTGTACAGTTTCCGGCTCTACACATATGGACGATTGTGTTGTGAATTGCTTTTGCGACTCGTTGTCTTTAGGATCGGGCTGCGCGGATTTCTCCGATTCAGGACGTTTGCTCACAGTACTCCGGCGTATTCGCTTCCGTGGAGGTTTTTTTGGAGTGCTCGATTGCGGTAACCCATCAGCACTACTGGTCGTTTTATACAAATCAGGGTTGCTGATAAAGGGAGCATCGAAGTCGATTGGGTTGATGGAGCTCGCAGAATCCTGTCCCACTTCACCATTTTGAGAGTTAGGACCTGGAAAATATAAGATTCCATAATTTCCTTTTTTTAGAATGGAAGCTAACCTATCGAAGATTGAACATCAGACTCTGAATTTATGTCGGTGATGTTTTCGTTTTTCTTCTTCGACCTGTTTCGGGTTGAACTGCGCCTTGAACCTGATTCTCTCGGTCTTCTGAGCCTTGCGAAATCTCCATTATCACACTCAATGGATCCATTTCGTGCAACTGTTTTACGTGCTCTCTTCGATCGTCGAGGCGAAGTTTCGACTTCGCCGGACTTCTCTTGGTGAACTATTTCTATTTCTGGAATTGTTTTTTCGCCATACGAAGAGTCTTTTGGAACAGTATTCTTTTCCTCCGAATCGGTTTTATCATTTTTCCACAGGGTCGCAGCGCGGTACATGATTTGAATTGCCACGCAAATTTTCGCATGCGGGACGTGTCGCGTGTCAGGTGCGACATATTCGCTGCGTAGCGACTCAATTTTGTTTTTCCCACGATAAACTTCACAAAATTTGAATTTGGCGGGAAACCGCATGCTGTCTGCGTCTCTCTCTTAGAGTGGCCGTGCGACAGAGCGCGCTTTCTCGATGTACCGCGCTGCGACCCTGTGTTTTTCTGATCCGCTTGTTTTGACGAGGAACTTGCACAGCTCGTTTCGGATGGAGCTTCCGTACCGGAAAGTTTACTCTTTTCAGCAGATTCATCATCCACTTTGCTGAAATTTGTCTTTTCCACTCCAGTCAGAGTTGTTTCTGATATCAAGTTTGGAGTAGAATCATGCAGAGGGAGCGGTTCCGAATTTTGACTTCCACATTGAGACAGTGAAACGTCATGTAGCGTTTTCATTGAAACTGTAATTTGAAATTTTGAAATGCAAAGATTTCTGGAGCGTCCTCACCAGTTTTTGTTACACTTGACTCGACTAATGTAACTGTCTGCACAGCTTTTTCCAATTCTTGGGTATCTACCACTCCCGAAGTATCAATAATGGGTCTATCATAAACCTCCAATCCTGTAGCTGACTGATCTCCGGTACTGTCGAATATCGGTTCGTTACGTTCAGCTCCTAGAAAACGAAAATAGTTCAACTCAAAAGAAACATTTTTCAGATCGAATCACCTTCTTTCTCACTTATCAGTCGTGATCCGGTAGCAATTAGGTTGTTCGAATTGTCATTTATCAATTTTTCAACCGATGATTGGGTCACAATACTTTTACTGACTTCTTCACCTGCCGTTATACGGTCTCCATCATTACCGTAATCGGTTTCATCAGAAGTCTCAGATGAAGATGATGGACATTCAGATCTCCGATCTGGCGAATGGCGGAATGTGGATGTTATTTCTTCTTGGCGAACAGATGATTCATTTTCAAACCCATTTATGGCTTTCTCTTGTAGTGAAACTACTCTCGAGCCGGCAGCTGTGTGATGCACAGAATCAAGAATATGCTTTTCGTTTGGAGAAGTCACCAATGCATTTTTGCATTCGTCCATACAGTCCTCCTCTTGTTTGAATCCTAAGTAGACCGAATTCAAATACTTTGAAAAGAAATTTCGGACTTTAGTGTTTCTCGATTCCAGATCTCCATCATCATAACGTTCTTTTAAGCCTTGCACCACGTAGTTCAGAAGTACGACTATTTCTTGAGGATTTTCACGAATTACTTTCTTGATGGAATTGCTCAATGTCTTGATATTTTGATTTGAAACAGTTGCCGGCAGAGCCAATTGAACTTCTAGACAAATTTGTTGAGCCATTTCTGCCTTCATTTTCTGGTCCAAGAAACTACTTTTATCAGCGATAATTTGACGAATCTCCCTCCTCGTCTGCTCAATGATTGTGAAGGCATTGTTATTATGAGACACTCTGAAATACTTAGAAATGTCGTAAATCTCCAAATCATGAAACTATCCGCGAAATATCACTCACATAGAAGCGCACATTGAAAGCCTTGTGTTATGGAAACCATGAGACAATGTTCTTTCGACTCTGTAAAAGAAAATTCATAATTATTATATAGAGATGTAGGAGAACTTACTCTCCAGCGCATTGTGAACTACTTAGATTCTGCTCCATCTCTTTCTATAGAAGAATCTGTAAAACAAAGTTGAGAACTCAATGTCCCAAGTGCACACCTAATGTGAACTTGATGACCGAAGAACTACTAGATAGAAGTGAAATTGGTAGGGTAAAAGTACTTAATAGCAGGATTCATCTGAAGAATCAGTGTGATATTGCTTTGTGCCAAACGACTTCTAATGACCGGATACGATAGACTATGTTTTTTTTTAATGCTTGAGAAAACCATTCGTTGTTAGGAAAAAGAGAACGGCCTTCGTCAAAAATTGAAGATCGGGAAAATAAAACAGAAAGGAGACGGCGGTTTATTTTTTGTGGCTGGAGAGAAGAGGACGGCAGCAGTACGGGCCACAAAAAGAAAAAAAGATGATGAACAAAGACATAGAGAAATAAAGAACGAGAAAGAAGATTTGATTGAAGGAGACGTAGATGATGATAAATGAGAAGCACTTTTAGACGAATTGAAAGAATACAGATTCGTGAGAAAATCTAAACTTTCCAACGATATCTTTTGTGTCTGAAGGTGAACTTTCTATTTTCTATTTGAACAATTGTGTCTTTTTGAACGAAACTGTTTAAGCAATGGCTTTTCACACTTACGGATACTGATTTTATCTAATACTCTTTAACAATAACTTCTGCAATGGAGTTACTCGTAACTCCATTCCTCGAGAGAAACTACAGTACTACTCTCAACCTTTCGAGTACATGTAAATCCTCCGATAATAATGAAGATTTAGGTTCATTAAAACAACTTCCTAAACTGCAATACATGAACTTTGAAAATATATCAGTTTTCACCAGAAGAAAGAACTGAAAACGTTCGCGCACATGCACGTGTGTTGTGAACTGGCCACGGAGAAGAACGAAATGGGGCATCAGCGGGGGCAATGGCACTTCGCCACTCCCTTTTTTGTCTCTCGTCTCTCCGTCTGCCGAATCACTCATCGTTTGGTCATTTTTTGCATGCGATAGTATAAAATAAACATACACTAGCAGATGTTCAAAGTTTCCACGAGTTAGTGTAGTTTCCCATCGGTAACTGCTATAGAAGTAGACATAAAATCGTTCGAAAATCGTTTTAGACATCTAAGAAATTTCTAGGTTTTTGTAAATATGAAATGCGTAAAATAATGTTCCCATTATTAAAGTCACCAAAAAAATAAACTTCGATTCCAGAAAAGTATGTCAGACAACGCTATGGACACCAACAAACTGGCGAAAGCGGCTGCAATAGCAGCTGGAACGAAAACCACCGTATCGGCAGATTCATCGCGAAATCCTACACCACCTGCTACAGTACCAGCTTCTATGATTGCAAAGCCTGGTCCCTCAGCCGTGCCAGTTCCTGCTCCTATTCCTGGACCTGTTCTTGTTCCATTAACTACCGTTCCCTCGACATCAGCAACACCGATGATGGAACAACAAAAAGGAGCGCTTGCACAAGTAGGTTTCTTTATATTGATTAAAATGTTAATTTACATAATTTCAGTTGGTAAAAACATCGAAGATGAACAGAGGCCGTGGTTCGGCATTAGCGGAAAAGCCAGAAGTGCAGCAAATGCTCGACAAGGATCTTTTTCTGATCCAGTCAGATCGGCGTACAAAAATGTCTCCTCTACAACAAATGCAACTTCTTCGAGTTTTGTCTCAATTTTTCTTGGTAAGTTTCAGTGTCAAAAATATAGAAAAAAATATTCACTGTAACGAATTGCTATCCATCATGAATACGTTGTCTTTTATAGGGAATTATTAAAACAGGGAGAATTATGAATAGGGACCACCACACGTGAGGGGCGGGGCGTTCTGATTTTTCATCCGTTTTTCCTTTGCCATGTTTGATGGCTCATAAGTCAACTTGTAGTGGACAAAAACACATGACATTTTGTGGACTTATGTAATAGACTACGGAGAAACGATATATCAAAAAGTTTTTTTGGTCCGGGCACTGACTAGGCAGATAATGCGAAAAAAGTGTGATGAGAAGTCCATTTGACCTAGATACGAGGAGCGTTCGTTTGAAATTTGATAAAATTTTGAATGTTCATAGTATGTAGCATCAACTTTTGTGCCTGGAATTTAGTTCCTACCGTGCCCGTGTGGTGAAAAACTAGGTCAAACTTTAACACCCATTTTGACCCAGTTCAGAGGAATAACAAAAATTCTTTATAAGACAGAAAGTTTTGGCATCTCATGTAGTGACCCTCTGCAAATTTTAAAAGCAAATGGACAACAACGAAGCAAGTTAGGAGGAATACCAAGCAGTATATAAAAATACAATAACAGTTTTTGAGGGTTTTCCATCCCTAACCAAGAGCGTTCGCTCAAAATCTAAAGCTCATCAGATGCAGAATTGAATTTTCTATCACTTTCCAGTTGATCACTTTTTGATCTGACCGTGCCCGTGGGTCGAAAAATGCACTTTTCTATATTCTTCAGTACATTTTGAGGCCTAAAATGTTTTTGATCTTTGGTTTTGTACTGTGAAAAAGATGAAAACGTGAAAATTACGTGCTCTACTTAATGGTATTCACTGTTCTAAGCTCCGCCCACAAGGAGAGAATCAGTTAAAATTGAAAAGGCACATTTATGGCTGTATCTCGGTCAAGACCAATTCTTTTCACGTGAAAACTCAGGATCGCCCTTCTTTGAACCTAATAAACAAGATAATGTTAAAAGTTTTTGGAAATTTTCGCTTTTGTGAAGCAGCTGGTGGTCCCTAATTATGAAGGAGTAGGAAAAAAGCAGGATAATCGCGCCTTAGTATACATATTAAACGTCGAGCCCGAGAAGGGCGCAGACGAAAGAACGGCATCGATAAGCTAGAGTTCTTTTTTCGGTATTCTGTTCTGCCCGCCCATGAAAGGAGAGCTGCAGACACAAGGCTCTCAACAAAAACATGCGTGGTTCTCCGTTTCTCTGTGTTTCTTGTTGTTCTCATGTACATGCACTCTACTCCAAAAATGCATTCATAGACGCAGAAGAGCGGAGAAGTACATTTCATGCACAACAGATAATCGTGGCTTTTTGAACAGAAGAGTATAATAGATCTATGGGATCTGTTAGGCATACAAATATTTTTTGATGCAAAGGAAATAAAATTATTCTCTACAGGAACGAGTAGATGACGGGCACCGCTATGCATACTTCGAGGCAATATTTCTTGGAAGAGCAGAAGATCCAACTCTCAACGAATATCGCCTTTCTGTTATGTTCCAATTGGTATCATTTTCGATACAGTATCCAGCCTTGCAAATTTTGAACCATGTTATGAGTTGGCTCAGCAAATTGGACAACGAGAATCAACAAATAAAGTATTCCGATAAACTGATCGATATGTTAGTGGAACATTTCGTACGATCTTCTGAAAATCGTATGGTACGTTTTTGCCATAGTTCTTATTCTTAATGTTATGGGTTGCAGAATGAATACCTCTTTCCTTTTGAAACGAGTTGCAGTGAGTTTTGTGCTCTTTTCATCGCTCGTGCACCGCTTAACGGAGTTTTGAATACTCCACTGATTCAGCTGATTGTCAAATATAGCTCACACAACATGCCCTTCATTTTACGCCACTTTCGAGATACTCCTTGGCAAGGCAATGATTTCGCAGAGAAGGTTGTCCCGAAGCTTGTTGTAAGAATGTTGACCGTCGACACCGTTGAATCAGACAATATCGCATCCTGCTTATGTTACTTTTTGAAAAGATGGCATATCGACGTTCTCGAAAATGAAGATAGGAAAGGACCCACAAAAAGTATTCAAGTGATGAGTGAGCTAAAACAAGTTTATTTGAAATTTCATTGTTCCCGTTATAGACCAACTTCTCTCTCCAAATTATTTGTGGACCAAACGAAGAGCTGTCGTTTTAGCCACTGCTATTGCGGCATCAACGAGAACTGAAGAAGATATACAAAAGGAGTTGAAGTTGTTGTATATACCAGACAGCTTCAAACCTGTTATTGATATTCTATGCTCAGGGGAGGTTAAAGCTGATCCACAGAAAATTGTAGACGCCATTTCGGAAATTGGTTTGACCAGTGAGCTGGGTACGGTAAATCCAGAGGAGAGTTAATTAAGCACATTATATTTTTCCATTTTTTGACTTTATATCTTTATTTGAACATTTATGTTGATCTCTACATAAAAATGAAAATTTCACATTTTTAAAACTAAAGTTCATTCTTGCTCTGATTTTTTTCCAGTTTTGTCCTGATGAATTACTATCTGTCTTGCACAGTTCCAGCCGAAAGCATTTTCAAATGTTTATTTGTAAACAGCGTTTCAGGATCCGTCCACTGCATTTTCCAAACGGTAAATTGTAAACAACAACAAAAACAAAACAGTTGGCGAATCCTAAAATTTGTTTACAATTAAAATTCGCAAAGTTTCACCTTGCAATTCACTTGAATTCTCCACCGGTCTTGCCGAATTTTGCTCTGAAATCGTTTTTTTTTTCTAGAATATATTTTTTTACTTCCCAACAAATTTACCCCTGTGCGGGCTCGAAAGATTTTCGGATGATTTGAACCGAAAATAATGAGGCTTCCGTAAGATATGCCTACTCTAATTTACATCATCGTTTTCTTCTTTTTCTCTTCACACCTCTTCTTTTTCCTCGCTCTTTTCAACTCTCCGATTTTTATCATTGCTAGTAGAGCATGTTTACACTCCAGTCGCCCGCCCGTCACCTGTTGTAGAGTTTCATTTCTTTCACTAAGCCTTTGTTTTATATTTTTCTAAACATAATTTTTTGGCAGGTAGAATAGATCAAAATCACGAAAAATCATGTTGTTGCGAGCAGTTGGACGACAGATGACGTCGGTTATTCGACAGCAAACAGCTATTAGAAGCATTACAATCAGTAGAGCTGCTCTCGGAGGCGGAGGACATCACCATGGTATGAATATACGAAATTAAAACAATCGATTAATCTATAATTATTTTAGATCCACAACCAGTATACATCCCAAAGCCAGGATCTCTTGACTGGTCGCTCTGTGGAAACACACACGCAAAATCAGCTCATCCTCACGAACCACACAAGACAGATGTTGGATCTCTTGTTGGTGCTGCTGTTTTCATCGGTCTTACTGTAGCAGCAGTTCTTTTCAAAACCGACACATTCAAGAAGGACGATCATCATGGACACCACGCGAAACATGCTGTCGACAAAGTAGAAGAAGTTCACCACGAACCAGCAGAGAAACATGTTGAACACCGCAAACCGGAAGAAGTTCTTGCAGCTCGTGAAGCTCCAGCCGCCGTTGAGGATCCAGTCCCGTCAACATCTAAACACTCTGAGCAGCAAATAGAAGCTGCTGCAGCTTCTGAAACAAATGTGAGTTTTTAATGTATTTGTTTTCTGAATCAAGTCGATTTTTAATACGAAAGCTCTCAAATATTTCAATTTCAATGTATTTCAGTCCGTCGAAGTGGAGGAGAACTCGCCTGAACCACAAGAGTCTACAGAAAACCGTTTGCCAGAAGAAGTTCATGCTGCTAGAGGCGCCCCAGCAGCTGTTGAGGAACCAGTACCGTCTACATCTAAGGTAGTTTCATAGTTTCCTGATGCGTCAGAAGATAATTTCCTACTTTTTCAGCCATCTGACGAGCCAACGCCATCAGAATCGAAAGAAGAGGTACAGTAATCACAATTCTTCTGCATCCAACCATCGTCCCCACACCAATCCAGTTAGAAAGCCATTATCATTTTTAGTTAATTTTCCCTTGTTCTACACACAAGTTTGAAACTTTTATCGGTTTATTTCTCGGTTTTTCTGCTCGACGAAAAGTGTTATTGTGTGTATGTGCCTTTGACTGTAGTTCTGAACACATTCAGACTGTCCCATTCTACACAACTGTTTTCCCAACAATAAAGAAGCTTTTCGCATTTGCGTCAGATGTACAGCTATAAATTAAAGGGAAACAGAAAATCGTTTCAGAATTCATCGCTTCACTGTGAATATGTCATCATTGGTTCTGGAACAGCGGCGTACTATGCATCTTTGGCAATCAGAGCAAAACAAGCAGAGGCCAAAGTTTTGATGGTTCGTTCAGAAATTAATTCAAGTATCATGTTTTAGATAATAAAATTGTGATTTTCAGATTGGAGAAGAGTCAGAATTACCATATAATCGTCCTCCACTATCAAAAGAGCTCTGGTGGTATGGAGATGAGACAGCTGCATCAAAGCTCGATTACACTTCGCTTTCTGGAAAGAAACGAGACATTTTCTACGAAGTTGATGGATTCTTCGTTTCTCCAGAAGACATTCGGAAAGCAGCACATGGAGGAGTATCGTTGTTGCGTGAAAAGAAAGCTGTCAAGATTTGTGCCGATGATAAAACGGTTGTTTTGGAAGATGGAACAACGATTGGATACGATAAAGTGCTGATTGCCACTGGAGTTCGGCCAAAGAAAGAAAAAGTTTTTGATGAAGCAAGCGAAGATGCCAAGGAGAAAATCACATATTATCATTATGTAGGAAAGAAATCATTTGATCAAATATAACTGTTTTAATTTCAGCCAAAAGATTTCAAGCGAGTCGAGAGAGGACTTTCCGATAAATCGGTTCAGAAATTAACCATTATTGGAAACGGATTGTTGGCGTCTGAATTGGCTTATTCGATCAAGAGAAAGTATGGAGAAGGTGTCGAAGTGCACCAGGTATTCGAGCAGAAATTCCCGGCTGAAGATATCCTTCCAACTCATCTTGCCAAAAAATCATTCGACGCAATCAAAAACAGTGGAGTTGATATTCGTGCCGAACAAAAAGTTGAATCCGTCCGTAAATGTTGCAAAAACGTAGTGATGAAGTTGTCCGATGGATCAGAACTCAGATCTGATCTGATTATTGTGGCAACTGGAGAAGAGCCAAATCATGAAATCATTGAAGCATCCGGACTGAAAGTCGATGAGAACGAGGGTGGAGTTCGTACTGATAAGTATTTGAAAGTTACGGATAATGTGTGGGCAGCTGGAGCGATTGCTTCATTCGATGATAGTGTTCTTGGAACACGAAGAATCAGCTCATGGGAGAATGCACAAGTTAGTGGAAGATTGGCTGGTGAGAATATGGCCACTGCTGGAAAAACCGAGAAAGCATTCTGGTATCAACCATCATTCTTCACAAAATTCGCCCCGCATCTTCACATAAACGCAGTTGGCCAATGTGATTCCACTCTGGAGACTGTCACAGTATATGCTGAACCTGATGGCGAGAATCCATTGGAGAAGGCTGTTGTTTTCTATAAATCAAAAGAAAACGGAAATGTAAGTGTTTCCATAGGCTTCAGAAGATTGATACTAGCTTTTTTAGGTCGTTGGAGTCCTTTTGGTGAACGTCTTCGGACCATCTCTCGATGTGGCTCGTCGCATTATTGATGACCGAAAGAAAGTTGACGAATATAAGGAGATCGCAAAGTTATTCCCTCTCTATGAACCACCAAAAGTTGAAGAAGAAGCAAAAGAAAAGAGCCCATGACTCAATGGCATCTCCATTACATAAATAGTTCTCTAGTTTTCGCCCCATTCGTTGTTTTGTTCGTGTTCATTGTTTGATTTTTTTCTTGTTTGTTCTAACATAATAAAGCTAATTTTATCATTTTTTTAAATTTTATTTAACAGGAGACACATGGCGTATTGCTACCAATTCCAGACATGTGATACTATCCTCGACTGATGAATGTCCAGTCTTATGGGATTGAATGTCTTTTTGAAGATACACCTTCGCCAAGTTCTGAAGCGAAAGTTTCACCCAGTTGCCTCTGTAGATATCCAGAGCTCGGAATAGGACCGATGTGTCAATGACATTCTCATGGACAATACGGAGTGCTTTGAAGTCGGATTCCAGAGAGTGGCCGACAAGAAGAGTTTCTGCATTTATGTACTGGAATAGTTGCAGACGACACTGAAGGAAATGAATATTTTAGAGCCAATATCCAGTCATTAATTAACTTACAGCTTCAAACGAGATGGCCTTCTCCAAATCCTTCTCCGTCACTCCCGAGAATGCTGTATTCAGACTCAGAATTTGGTATTGTGGAAGGACAAACGTGTCAAGAATGACACGCCCCTTCACATCGACAAGACTGACTCTGGCTAATTCCATTCCATTCAGAGTATGAATCAGTTCACAGTCCAATCCATACACTTTCTTTGATCTATAATCGTTGGGTCCTTTAGAGGCTGGCGTTGATACGAAATCCCATAGAGTATCTTCCCATGCAGCTGAGAAGACGTGACTCTCTTCTACCATACATCCTCCAGAAGATGTTGTCGGATGGGCGGAGCAACATGTACGTCTGAGACGGCGGGTGGCATGATCGTACTTGCTCTTGTGATGGTAGAAACATTTCTGTGTTGGGATGGTTCCATCAATATTCAATTCAAACACTGTGGAACATCTCGAGCATTTTCGATGGAAATCTGGAATGTTATTATTTTGAATCCATTTTGACAAATAGAAAAATATTATTATTGTTATTTAATGCTACTAACCATCAGGTGCCACCCAGTCTCTCTGATTCGTTGCCGTTGGTGGGAAGACAACATTTTTTTGGTTCAAATACGGATATCCGTTTTCGAGACGCTGTTCTTCTGTCAGTTTGTACTGTGATAATTCCGTATGGAGTCGAGCTGGAGCCATTTTCTGGAGAGGCTCAGGCGATGCGCACAGGGACACTGAAAACATTTTTCGTTCTTGACGCAAAGAACAGATGAAACAAGGAACTGAAATGTGTTCTCAAGACGAGAAATCACATGAAATTTTCAGACTCGTGTCTTTAATTGTAAACAAAAATGTACCTGGCACAGCTGGTTCTGTCTATGAGTGATATTTCAAAAATTGGTGTCGATTTTTATAAGTTCAAACAGTGATTTGGAAGGTTATGTGGTTGTACGTGGAATCAGATTACCAATAAAAATTAGAATGGGATCTCCTAAACTTGCTAGGATTGCACAAAAAAAGAAAATACCGTAAAACCTCTAATAGAGGGGCATGTCCTTCATTCTCCTCAAAATCAAAATTGGAATTTCATAAAAGTACCCATTACTAATTTTTGAGAAGAAACTCATAAAGAGAGTCATATTGATCCTTGTCTGTTTTTGATAAGGAATCGATTGAGGCTACTTTCAGATGAACAGAAATCTGAAAAAGTGCTCTTTTCGGGCTCAATTGGGTGTCCTTCTATTAAAGGTTTTACGGTACCTTGAAGATTCTGGGTTATACTTGGGTACGGGGGGCTAACCTCATTTTGAATCGGTGTAAAACATGAAGTCCACTAGGTGGGGGGGGCTTTATTTAGCTTCATTTTGGGGGGCTATATTTGAATACCCCCCCCCCCCCCCCCAAGATTCTTTCAAAACGGTTTTCAAAAGTGAACTTAATTTCAGTAAACTTTAGTCTCTAAAACTTTTGAAGAATTAGAATAGTAGTTCAGAAAATATTTTTGGAATTCAAATGTGTTCTTTAGGTATTTTTTGAACTCCTACAGGATCTATATCATAATGAACTATTCAGTTACCGTAATCCTTAAAAAGACTTACCATCTTCATCAGAACTACTGGAGCTGATGCTGGTTCCACAACGTTTTTTCTTCATTTTTGAAAAGTTTCTCTCAATTCCCATAATAAAAGTTGTATTCGAGAAGTGCTGAAATAGCGAATATGAATATTTTCGTTCACCAGGACTTGTTATATAAAGTGATCATGAAGAATAGAAAAACGAAAAAAAAATGAAAAAAAGAAAGTCAGCAGGTCGACATGTTCTGAAAGTGCAGACCAACGTACGAAGCGAATGTACTTTGATGAAAAGGGAACGATTGAAACGAGTGGATGCACTGTGGCTCCATTACTGCCGCATGATCTCTATCTCTCTGACCGCGACTATCTCTATTAGAGATAAGATGAAAACAAAGAGGCGCAGATGGAGAAAGTGTGAGAAAAACCGACAGGGAGACACGGATGGACACGGCCTGTTTTTGTGTATTGATAAAGAATTCGGGGTGAAGAAAAAAAGAAGAAAAAGGAGAGGAACAGGTGAGAGGAGATATAGAGAAAGAGTGCGTTCTCAGAAGACGTTTGGATTAGATATAAATCTTTCATTCGAGAGTAACATGAGAAAGAAAAACTATGGTGTGTTGATGATCACATTTTGACACAGAAAAACAAATAAATATTTGTTTGTGGTTTTGATGGTTTTGTGTACAAAAAGGGAGGGGTGAACAACTAACTATAGTAGTTCAAGTTTTTGTTCAAAAAAGACGAAGATAGGCGGTAAACACAAACAGCGGGGGGTGAGAAAGAGAATATTTCAGATTTGATATGGTGGGTGGGGGAAAATATTATGTGACTCATTGGGTTGTGTTATGCTACGTCGTCTTAGGAAGAAAGAGACGAAAGGTTCAGGGAGTGAGTCATCGGAGTTCGAAGATTTACAATTGGAATAGAGTTCAACCAAGAGATCAAAAAGTTGATTTGAGTGCAGGGAGACTCATCATCTGAGGTTCCAACTTATTTGGGACAATATGTGAATATTCTTTCTGATCAAATTAAAGAGGGTTCATAATTCTCTTGAATTAAAGGAGGACCAAAAAGTAATTTTGCTTCAAAAGATGTTAAAAAAATAGCGCTGATTCCGGTTCTTTGGGCGAGATTATTGCCCCTTTGACGGCGTTTTCAGGCTCCGGCAAAACTTTTTGAGCATTTTCGTCGTGGTATTCGGAATCAGTGTCATGTTTTACACATTTTAAAGAAAAATTATTTTTTTGGTCGTAATCCTCCTTTAAGTACCGAAATCAGTAAAGCAAGATAGTAAACGCTGAATAAAAGTGGTTCAAGAAAATTAGAAGGATGAAAATCGATCAGGAAATTCAGTTTAGAGGGTAACCGGTTCAAAGGAATTCACATTTCTCACGCCTATCTGACTCCGCAAAGAAGTTCCAGTTTTCGTTGAGTTCTTAGAATGAATAGAAGAGAAATTAGGACGAAAACCGAATGTACTCGAATTCTGAGAACTGAATCGATTCAGAGAATACATCAGAACACAACACCTGAACCAATTCTCTCCTCATATAAAAAGACACAAGACCACCCGAGACGATTCTAGAAGAAGACTCATGACCTCCAGAAACATAAATCTAAGATCTCGTGTCTTTTCGATTTTATAGTTTTCCTCATGGTAAATACTACAAAATGTTTACATTCTGGTGATAATAGTAGACAAGAGGAGCGTTGAATGTTTCAATTGTCCACGAGGAGATCAACGAGTGAGGTATCATCTGTTTGGAAAGAGAAAGAGATAGAATGGGTTTGCAAAAAAACCAAAATGATGCAAAGAGGAAGCAAAAGGGGTTGCGAAATTGGGAAACTAGACCGAAAGGGAACTGTGTCAATAAAAGGGATCCTAAGAAAAGAAACTGTCTGGTCTGTGTGTCCGAAAAGAGAGGTTTACTTCATGTTATAAATTCAGAAAAACAATAGTCACCGGGGCGGGTAAGCCGTTAAGAAGAACGAAAAGATAAGAGACGAAATAGGAAATGAGTGTGTGAGTAATGCGGGGGAATGGAATAAAAAACGAAGAGAATGACGACGAGAATCGACTATAAATGAGTGAGAGAAGAATACTGACGACTACCTAATTGTACACCTATTTTCATTATCATGAGCTGGGAATGCGCGGGAAAAAGAGACCAACAAAGAGGGGACACGTGGAGGATTACGGGTCCAGAATACAAATCGATTGATCGACTCTGTAGTGTTATGAAAACCTCTGGTAAGTCTAGGATTAGGGGTAAGATATGAATATACTGTAAAATCGTAAAATATTAGAAGGGCGTATACGTTTCAAACAGCTGAAAATATATTTCCGAAATCTGAAAAGAGATCATAACATATGTTTGAGAAGAGTTTTGGGAAATGTTTTAGTCAACTTTTCACGAGGAGGAGATTTTTTCAAGGAAGAGGAGGAATGTGCTCATTTCGAACTCATTATTGTTCCCTTTTATTAGAGATTTTACGGTATTCTGAACCTACACATGTAAGATGTTCACACATCATACTCTCACATTCACTTCCGCATTTTATTAACACTATATGCATTTAGAAGGTAGGCGTTAATCAAAGAGCAGATTCTTTCGCATGATGTTGTTCTCGAGACATTAGGGAAAAATGTTGATTCTAGGAAAAAAACCAAACATTACCCTAATTTATAATTATAGTTCTGAACAGGTGAAAATTCCAACTCCCCCTCAGTCTCATGTACACCGACCATTTGAGCTCAATTCGTCAGTAAAAATTAGAATACAAAACTGGAAGTAAAAAATTGAGACCACGCTAGATAACTTGGTGTTTTTGTTCAGATTTACGTTCTCTTGTTATGAACTGAAGAGATAAAACCGTTTTTTTCTAGATTATTGATGTACAGAAGTACGAGGAAGTTCAACAGAATCGGATTCCATTTTTTTTGGAAATCTTTTTAATCAGAGAGTGCCTTTCCCTTTTTATATATATATATATATATATATATATATATATATATATATATATATATATATATATATATATATATATATATATATATATATATATTGAATAATAAATAAGGAGCTAAAAATGAGATAACAACAAAAAATACTCAGTAAAACGTGTCGCTTCGCAAAAAGCAGATCAGTTGTAATGGGATGCAAAAAACAGCTTCGATTTTTTATCAAATGCAAATTAGTTTGAATATTGATAAGAGAATTGAGGACAACAAAACAGAAGTAGTAATCGTTTTTGATCAACAGAGATAATCGAACAAAAACTCTAGAATGCCTCGCTGACCTTAAATTTTTGGTGGTCGAGTTTCATCTGTTGAACCAAACAATACGGGTTCATTACTTTCAACTTTATTATAGATAAGTACTGAAAATAAAAGAATCGAGAGTTGAAGGAATACATAGTGCATTCTTCGATGCAGTCGTCAACAATAATCAAGGTTTAAAATCCATTTACCGTAAAACCTCGACTTCAACAAGTTAGTAACATTTCGAAAATATTCTCAACTTTCTACGGATCATATTTACTGTGTCTGTAGCTGAAACATGTATCTTTGTTTACTGAAAATTTCACCGGCAATTAACAAAAATTGAGGTCGTACGGACTTCCGAAAGTCGACCTCATGGGTGTCGATCAATTAGAGATTTTAGGGTATGTGTTACTTGACTATTTATTATTATAATTTGATACTCAATTTATTTTTGAAGTCTCTGTTTAAAGAAAAAGTTGGAAACTGCTTCACAAAAATACACATCTATTTATCAAATGACTATTTTTTGAGAGTTCGATTACGATGAGCACTCTTATTGCTTTTCTCCTTTGCCGCTTTATCCTGCATCCTTTTCTTTTTGTCCTCTTTTACAGTATCACCTCTGACGACAGTTGTTTGATAAATCATAAGAAGTCCTTGTTGAAAGTGTGCAAAGTGGAATTCACGATTGTCTTTTACGAAAGTTTGAAGGTTGGATAACAGGAGCAGCTGAAAGTTGCAAAAATGAATGGAGAACTTTTCAGTGGGCTGACTTGAACATCCAACTGATTAACGGCTTTATGATATTTGGAGCATTGATCTCGAAGATCTCTAACAATTAATGCCTTTTCTACTTTCTTTCTTCTTCGATTGCATGTTTTTATGAGATTATCCACTGCTCGATTTGCTTTCTCGACTTCATCTCGACGAGCACGGGATGTTACGATGACGTTTGAATCACTGTCGACGTGGAAAAACTCATCTGAATTAAAAATTCAATAACATCAAGAATAATAAATTTCTTACAGTAACGATCCTCTTCAGCACGTCCTAGTTTATCGAATAGACGTCGCAGACTATCCGCATCTGCTGAATTCTTCTTCGTATAATCCACTTTCTTCAAATAATTAGGCATATATCTCCAACCACTATTCGGCACTTCCAACTTTGTATCAGTGTGCCAACTTTTTCCAGTCTCAAAATTTCAGATTCTCAATTTCTTATCAATTTTTAAAACCAACCAGACACATTGTCTGAATCGCATCGGTGGCTCCTCTCATTGCAGCTAGATACTTGATAATCCAATCAACTTCAGATCGAAAATTTTCGTTTAATTTAAACTGATCTCTACCCAAAATTCTTCCAACGAAATTAGTGTCTTCTTCTTCCGAACTTTCTCTGAAAATTGGAAAATTTCGATTATGGGGGGAGTATTGAAACCAACTGATTGTTAGATGCCTGATTTTCTTCTTGTGTTGGCGTTGTCATTTTTGAAAAATAATTTCGATTTTTTTCAAAACTTGAAATGTGATGATGGGGATAACTCACGTTTTAAAACTTCGCGTTTTAGTAGAAAACCAGAAGAGATGGACGCTCTGGCATAAAGGGTAAAGGTTTTGAAAACTCATGGTCTCTTCCGTAAAACCTTCATTAGAGCGACACCAGACCAATAGGATAGTAAACCTTATTCCGGAAAATTCCTGAACGTTTGGTTTGTAGCTGACAAATTTATTTTTGTTTAATGATAGTTTTACAGGCAAAGCCGCAAAAACTGTGATCCTACGGATTCCCGAAAGTCGGCCTACTGGGCGTTGCTCTATTACGAATAGTATCATTCTCCCCGAATGCCATAGTTAAATCCCTGACTATTTTTTTTCGTTTTCCGACGTCTTCTCAAGTTTGAAACATCAAAAATCTACAATAAAAAGTCCCCTGTATCATTTTTCAGTTCTCTCCAAACCACAAAAACCCTTTCCTCTTTCCTATGTGTTCGTTACGCCTCATTACAGAAATCCCTAATTCAACATCTTCTTCTTCTTCTTCCCCAAACGGGTGCCACGTCATCAGTCTCATGTGAATCACATGACTCTTTTTTCCCTCTGTTTACCATCTTCTTGCAAAATAAGAAAAAAAACTTCTAAATTTCCCAATGTCATCATCATCTACATGTTTTTCATCGTGGTTTGGATACTGTATCATCTGAATCTGTGACGTCGTTTCCTCTTTTTTTGAAGAAAGAAAAGTGCATTATAATCCGAAAATTGCCTGTGTATGTAGTCGCCATTTTAGCCTTTAGGACTTGTTTTTTCCTTTTGTTTGTCGTGGTTTTTTCATTCCACTCGTAGCCTCGAAATTTGTAGAAAATGTTCAGTTTAGTTTGTATAAGTGTCCGGTTATGGAAGTGGAAAATGTGAAGAATGGAAAGAAAAGTGGAATTGAGAATAACAAAAAAACAACATAACTATTATTGAAGCGTTTCGAAGTTTGGAAATTAAATTGGAAATGAAGAAAGTAAGAGCATCAGAAGACTTTTAAAGATTTGGAGTGATACTTTAAAAGTGGGAATCCGTAAGAAACTCTTCTAGCAAATTCAATAATTTCAACTTGAAGGAAGATGTGCAATGCAGATGCTTGAGAAAACTGTTTAAAAAATTGATAATAGTTGTAAGGAAACTTACTTTCCTGTAACTTTGCGATAAAATCGGATTCCAGGAACGGAAAATTTGAAAACAACTTAACGGAAACAAAAGTTTAGAATGTTCCAGTCCCTTCTTGCTGTAAGATGTGAATAAACATTTTTACTTTATATGTTTGATATTCATTATTTTGAAAACAACAAAATTTGTTTGAGACAACAAAGTTGAAATCTTCGATGCAATGCTGGTAAACAGTTTCTTTCAGGAATGACTTTCAGGTATAAGTTTCAGGATACAATATGAATGAGGGGAACTTATCTTAAATTGAATATTGGAAAGGAAAACATGATTCATCATCTGGAAAACTTGAATACCCAAAGTTTAGAGCAAAATGTGTGAATTGAGTACCTTCGATTCACAAAGACAGGTTGGAAAACTCCGAGAGCAACACTATACGAAGATATAAGGGAACATTAGTGATAGATCTGCCAAATCTCATGTGTGAACCCGAGTTCACAAGATTTTCTGAACTTGGCCCCGAAAATTCAAGCTGAAAATTAGACGGATGGAAAGTTAGTAGAAACTTCGCTTTAAACAATTCGATATTTCAGAATCTTTCTAGAAACAAGCGAAGCATGCTTCTTCCCTCGGATCGTCTTCAAAACCACAGTTTCTAAACAAAGATCTTTACATCTTCCCCATTCTGATTCTTCAAAAAGCTCCGCATTTTTTCATACAAAAACCACCCAGAAGCAACATTTTTTCAAGGGTCACGACCTCCCTCTGCGCTTCCCCCATATTATTCCATCCATCGCTTCTTTTTTCTTTTCAATTCTCGGTTCCGTTTTCTCTGCGTCTCTCCCACTTCACACAATATTTACCATTTTCAAAGATGGACGCCTTCTGTAGTAGGTGAAATTTCCATCCCAAAAAGAACGGGTTTTCCTCATCCATTGCTTCTGTATATTGTCAAATGATTCGGCCATATTCATATAGAGAGAACGAGAAAAAAAGAGACTCAAATTGGCACCCTTTTTTCTCTCCTCCATTATTCTATTTTCCAGTTGTTTATGGATTTGGATCTTTGAATCACCCACAACTTTTTCAAGTGCACCTAGATTTGTACCGTCCATTGTCCAAGTTCCTAGATTTCTGGTTACTGATTCAAATGAAACATCGAATGTTCATTAGGATCTGTCACCATCGATAACAGATCAGTACCAAATGCAAAAATAAGTACAGTAATACTCTCAGATGACCACATAAACTAAAGACACTTCAGAAAACCGGTAATTTTGTCGGTTTTCTCCATTTTCTTCTACTTTCTTTTCTCTTATCGTCCACTCAATATTCGTTAATCAAATCACTGAAAATAACCTTCAGTCTGGCAATTGGAAAAAATACTCACATAAATGGAAATTGCAGAAAATTCGTTTTTTGGATGATTGGTTAAGGGGAATTGTTATGGGTGTCTGTCTAGAGAAATTGACCATTTCTGAAAATCCAGTTTTTCGATGGTTTCCGGGAAATTATTGAGAGAGTAGGGGTGTTAGAGTATTCTTAACTTTGTGCAAGATTGAAAACGGTCGTACGATATCTTAGGCTAAAAACTTAAAGAAAAAGCATTTGAAATTCTCAAGAAAACCGAGAATTTATAAAACGATTCAGAATCTCTGCAAAAATGACTGAATCAAAAACGGAAACTCTAAAACATTATTGAAAACATTACTACATATTTTACGAACCGATTTTAAATCCAGAAAATTGTTAGAAAAAGTAATGACAGAACTTCGGAGATTATGTTGGCTCAAAAGAAGCTTTCATGAGTTCCAGTCCCGTTTTTCATCATATTTTTCATCATAATTCAATTAAACGTTGCCCCCGAATCAGATGTGTTTCTGAAACTCTCTCCAAATCTAACATTTTCTTTACAAATCCCTTTTTCCTGCCTCATTAGTCAGCTTCTTGTAAATGTCAAAACACAGAACCTATCCAGTATACGTGTTGTGATCAAAAACTCTTCGAAGTCGTAATGATTCATCTTCTCCCCCCAAAACGTCTCCTTTTTTCAATCAGTCATCTAGAGATCCAATCGTAAAACCAGCTTCCTTTTTGGTCTTCTTCTACCATTTCTGCCACCATCAGCTGTTTCATTTTTTTTCGGATTTTACCATTTTAGTATCGATTGACTGACTCTTCATCGAACAATTCAGAGTAGATAATTGCAGTCCTCTTTTTTCCCAACCATGTGATTGTCCGAAAAAAAGAGAAAAACTAACCTTGACACTAGTTGAATCGCCTTTCGAGAACCTTCCAAAATTCGTCATTTCCTTCAAATTCGCCAAACTTTTTCCTCAATATGTGTTATTTCCATAATTTTTCCTCTTGTTAATCCTTGTGTTCCATTCTATCTGTTCAATTGAAAGAAGAAAAATGAAAGAGTTATCAAAAATTTGAATCTAAAGAAACAAAGTGTACAGGTAGATTCTTTTTGTAGATAAATTAGAGAATTTTTTGCGGCAAATTAAAAAAAAATAGCTGTAAAAAGAATCGAAATGAGTCGGGTGACTTAACATCAAAAATATTTCCATTTTAAGAAACATTTAATTGATCTTTACTTCCTCAGATTTTCAAATAAGAATCAAGTATGAATTTTGAATTTCAAGTTCTAGCAAAAAATAAGGAATTGTGGCACTTCAGGTTTCGTATATTTTGTAAGGTTTTCTTTTGAATGGAGCTTACTGTATGCTGCATACAAATTTAAGTTTAAGTTTTTTATTGGAAGACTTTGCTGGAGCCAACTAAGCTTCTTGAAATTCTTCCCTGATGCTCATTTCTTTTCTCCGACATCGGATCTCAAAACTCAGACAGAAAACACTTCTGAAGTGTATACTGTATCATGACGATCTAAAAAAACTTTTTCTCATAACAGTTTCCAAATCCAATTATCTATGATTTTTCCCATTTCCGTATTCCAAAATTTGACAGTTTCATGATATCCAAACAGTTCGCAAAAACCATTTTCCAAGCAGTCTATCAGTAAAATTCTTTACCCTTCTGAAAGTGTAACGTCGCATTGTGAATTGGAAGCAAATTTTTCAAAGGGGTCACGGAACGATGACCACCCGAAACTTTCGCTTTTTAATAAAATGAAGGTCAAAGACAGTTTTGGGTAATTTTCAACGAAATTCCTCTGAAACTGTGACTCATTGGAAAACTGAAGAAACTGGAATCTTTTCGGAAATTCCAATGTTTACCTGGAAAAAATGCCAAGAGCTCTTGAATGTAAAACTGGAAATTGTACAGAAATTTGTGATGGTTGTGTTGGAGCAACACTTTTTACTATGTTTTCGCAGCTCAAAAATCTGGACAACACTTTTTTCCCGAAAATTTCCATTCTTATTCCAATGATCTTTTCTCGTAATTACGGTTTCATAATTGATATATCTCGCCAAAGAACACAAGTCAAAACCATTAAAATAACCAGTTTTCAGAAGGCCCCTTCTCCTCATCTCAAAATCTTGTTTTTGACCTTTTTTGTTATCATTACTAATTAATTTTTCTCTGAAAATCATCGTTACCACCCTCTTCTCTCTCTTCATCTTTTTTTCTTCTCTGTATGTCAAACACTGTGTGATAAAGACTCCGCCCACTCCTCCGTTTTGACCGACGTCTTCTTTTTCGTTTTTCAATTCGGACGTCGAGAAGAAGAAGAAGAGACATTCGGGTTGTCTTCTCCTTCTTTTCATTTTTATTTCGCCTCCTTTTTCGGTCTCAATCATTTTTAGAAGAAGAACGATTTCCTTTTTTCTGAAAATGGTATTGATTCGAGTTTGATTGAGTGTATTCGAAAGGAACAAAAATGAAATTAAATACCGTACTCTCTGTATTAAAAGAGCACCCCAATGAGCTCAAAACGAGCAAATTCTTGAAAACCAAACGGATTGAAATTAGCCTTTTAAAATCTTTGTCAAAAATTGACTGGATCCGTAACAAAATATGTTTCAAATCTCTTCTCCAACAGATGTTATGATCCATTTTGAGAATTCTGAAATTTTTTTCAGGTGTTGGAAAAATAGATGGCCCTTCTAATGTAGATTTTACGGTATAAAGTCTCTGTAGGGGTTTAAATTAAAGAGACTGAAATGAAATGTACTTTTGAGAAATAGACAAGGAAGGTTACCGTAATAGTACCCAAAACAAGATAAAAGTTGCTTCATTAGTTTGAAAAAACTCTTTTAAAATTCAGACTCCGGATTTCATAGTTTTCCACATCCGATTTCTATTTTCCCTTTCAACTTCAAACTTTAAAAATCCCCCATCCCTCACCCTAATTTCCACCATCCAACCTACCTCTATTTTTACCTCAAAACGTCGAAAATCGAACAATAGTGGAACCGTTTCTTGTCTACCCAATTATTTTGAAGGTCTTTTTCATGTTTTTGAGAGAATAGACCTTCTCAATGCTTCTTTTTGTCTCCTCATAACCTTCAAAAACTTCATTTTTCAAAAGAAAACCACTTGGAAATTTAAACGGTCAATTGAAGACACGAAGGTCTCTTTTTCAACGAGAATCATTGTATTCCAAGTTTTTGTTTTTTTGTACCTCCAGTCACTAGCAATTCATTATAAATCTTCAATGATCCTTGAGATTTTTGAACTTGTAATAAATCACGAATCAAATCAAAAAGCAAAGTATCCCTCTTCTTTTGCATCCATTTTCCTTTCTATCACCTGATCAAGAATAGAAAACGAATATTCCCGTATCAGTCAATCGAGATCATGTCGTCATCAATGTTTTCTCTCTTGAGTGTACAGTAACCCATCGAGAGAAGTGTCTTTCTTCATTTTTGAAAACCGGTTTCTGTTTTTTCTTATTTTCAAATTCAACTTGGCCATGACCATTACGAGTTTTCCTACCGTCTACACTAGACTAAACTCAACATCGGAAGATCACTTTTTGTTCAATCCGCGCGGACAATTCGTGATAACAAACGCCTCGTATGCCAACCTGTCAAAAAGCTCCGAGAGTGCATTCTTCTTGTTTTCTCAAATCCTCTTTTTCTTTAGTTCATCTCTCAAATGTCTGTTGTTTTTTACTCGGAATTTGCACGCAGTAGAAACGAAGAAATCAAAAACTGTCTTAATTGATCTTTTGCAGATGACCAAACTAGGCGCCCAACCCGGTGTTCACGGGAGTGAGGACATCGAGAAAGAGCCGATTAAGATTGATCCAAAGGTTGGTTTCAGTTTCAGTTTCAGGATTTTTTTAAGCTTAGTTTGTCCCGTTTTTTATTATCAATGTGACAAATTTTCTTAAAATGGCATTCATATTAGATGCTACAATTATAACTCAAGTTACCGTATTTGCTCTAATAGACCGGCAGTCAAATGATCATTTTGAATTTTTTTTTGAAAAAAGCACCCCAAAAATTAGTCAAGTACTATTTCTTGAGAATTTCAAGTTTTTCCAACGTTTTTCACACAAATTTTGGATTTCACACGATTTCAGATGGTCTTTGCCCTTTATAACTGCGCGAAAAGGCTTTATCGTACATTTTTTCAATGAAAAAGCAAAAATGTTTTTGATTATTTTTTGGTATATTGACTCTTTGAAAAATAGACTGTCACCCTCTTATAAACCGGCATCAGAATGGGGACCATGAAAATTTAAACGACATGTCGCTCTATTAGATTAAATACGGTATTCGGAAATTGTAGTCTGATCAACATAGCGGAAGCGAGTAAAACATTTTCATCAGACTGTTTTTTTTTAAATCTCTGTTCTCCAGGTGTTCACAGTACTCCAACCAACCATCATCCCAATGCCGGCTCCACCAACAAAACCTGCTCCATCTCCAGCATTCCAAGCAATGCGTGCCTGCTTCCATTGCATGTTCTTTGCCACGTGCCTTCTTCTCGTAACTCTTCTCGGATTCTACTTCTTGGCCGCCACTCCAGATATCTTCAAGGTATTTGAAGACGTCTCTAGTTAGTTTCCACATTCCATTGTTTTTTCAGAAAACCGAAACCATTTCCTCAGTCGATAAGCCACAAATGGAAGCTTTACTCGCGGCCACACCAATCGAAGTATCATCGGAAAAATCAACGAATTCAGCAGAGAACGTCGGAATCATGGCTGTTCCATTGGCTCGAGTAGTCGTTGTTGAAGACATTTCCAAGAATAGTGGAGAAAAGAAAACAGTTGTCGATGGATCTGTTGAAGAGAAATCGACTTCCAACTTGGATCGTCCACTTCATCCAGATGAGATCGAGCAATACCGTATGATGGAAGCTCGTCAACAATTCCAACAAATGATGGAGGAACGTATGTACATGCAACAAATGATGGCGATGAGAATGATGAGAATGAGAAGACTCCAAGCTGCTTATTATCAACAACAGCAGATGAAAATGGCCTTCTATCAACAGCAACAACAACAAATGCAAGAAGAATCCGCCCGTCAGCAATGGGCTGAGAGAGCCAGATACGAGGAAGAGCAACGTCGTCAGTGGGAGGCCCAACAAGCTTATGCTCAACAACAGAGAGCTCAAGCTTTCTGGCAACAACATCAGATGGAGATTCAAGCTCAACAGGCTCAAGCTCAACAAGCTCAGGCTCAATGGCAACAACAGCAAGAGCAACAACAGCAACCACAACAACAGCAGCAACATTTCTGGCCAAGACCAATGATGCATCAACAACAATGGCAGAGACCAACTGTCTGGCAGGTATGTTAATGATAGTTAAACACTTTCACTTTCTGATTTCTTTCCAGCAACCACCACAACAATTCTTCTTCCCATCCCAGCAACAACAACAACAAAATCAACAACAACAACCAGAAGATCGTTTCCCACAAGCACCACAATTCTTCCAACCAATTCCACAACCATCAGTTCACGACAAGATTTACGAAGAATTGCAGAAGAAGTCTCAAAACATTCCAGTCAATGCTCCATCTCGTCAAATCTGGACTGCCATCACTCCAACTCCAGCTCCAGAAGAACAATCTGGAAATGCTGATGTGACTGTTGCTCCAAATACCGCCATTCCAGCTGTCGTTGCCAGCAGCACTCCAATGCCAGAAGATGCCGCTGAGGTTTCTGATACTATTCTCAGAGATATCTTCTCCGCTTTCGATGAACAGAAGAACTCAGAGGTAACGAAGATTTCATAAATAATTTTTCAAGGAAAGATTTTCCAGGCTGCTAACAAAGAACTTGTCCCATCGACTACCGAAGAGCCGGAACTCGAAGGAAAAGGAGCCATCGTGATTGAAGACAGTTTCCCAAGAATCGAGGAACGCACGACGACTCCAGAACCAATGGAATCTGAGGAAGAGATTGAACATTCTTCAGATGAGGATAAGGACCATGAGAAAGAATTGGATCCCTTCGCAGCTGTTCTCAAGTTTTTCGAAAACAATCCACCACGTGAAGTTATCGAGCAACAGACAACTGAGCAACCACAAAAACCACTCATCATCTGAAGTTGTTTGAGTTGAATTATGAAAAATAACAAAAACTTCAAAAAAAATCTGTAATAATTGTTATACAATTCTCGATGTTCCCACTCTTCCCAATGTTTTCCCCCCAAAATTCCATCATCTGAATCTTTTACGCGTGCAGGTTTGTAAATAAAATTATTCACTGTTGATCTGGATTCTGTCACAACAGTCAAAATTAAAATTGAAGCCTCGTTTCCCCAAGAAAAGTTTATTTTCAAAATCGCAAAACACTCAACTTTGAGTGTGTCAAAAATCCTTCCTCCACAGACTTTGCGTACGCATAACATCGATTTATCAGCGTGAATTGAAGAATCGAAACTGAAATCAATCAATAAATTCTACAAGATTCCTGAAAAACATACGTGCAACTCCAGCCGTTGTGATAATTTCAACAGAGTATCCAGTTACCAAACCCATCACAAATCGATCTTCTTCTGCCGTGTTGACTCCAAGAATATTAGGATAAGTGTCATTTGATTCGTATCCAGAAGCCATTTGACTAGCAAAGTACACTGGGGTCACTAAAATAGCACCAAAGTCGAATGCCAGATGGATTAGCTGGAAATTTGAGGAATTTCTCAAAACTATCTTATTATGAAATCCCCACCGAGATGTACATTGAAATTCTCAAAAGTTTCGATTTATCCTTGATTACTCCGTATAATAATACAACTTCCAGAACTGCCGACATTACTCCAGTAGTCTTTGTTACAAGATCTCCATTAAATATGGTTTGCCAAAGACATTCAATTAATCCGGAAATCGAGAAGAAAATGACAACGTAACGGGTTTGAAAACAGAAAATGTGAGGCTGAAAATCATTATTATTGTCTGGAATCTTTCAGATAACTTACAGGACCACCACATGACATTTTTTCACAATTCTGAAAACCATGAAAAATCAATGGTTCATGACATGAGGATTCTTTCTAAAAACCGGTTATCCCCGGTTAATCCGTTTGTTTCTTTTGTTTTCGTTTTGAACGTTTTATTTTTTCAATTTTTTTATTTTAGAATCACATCGGTATTTGTAAAGTGCAAAGTTATCATGAATTTTAGTGTAAATTGTGTACAGTAATCCTTGGTCCAGCAGCCGTCACATTCGCAGAAATACGTGGAATTTTGGTCCATCTGTAGACTATTAGTACTGCATAGAATCGGATAGCATATACTGTAACAGGTTTGACATACTTATGTTCTAGATAAAAGTGACTTACAAGTTAAAACGGATAAAATGAAGATTTCTACTACAATAGCTGTCCAAAAAGCTTCCATTTCATTTTGAATCTTGAAGTATTGCCTATATGTTGTCATAAGAGACACTGAAATTGAATTTTTTGTAGTATTTTTAAGACCATGAAGTTTCATACCGGAACCATAGATGAAAATTAAATTGAAGGCAACTGCATCAGCAATTAATTGAATAGCCTAAAAAGTTAAATTTCGAAAGATCCCACCGTTAAGATATACTTACGAACAGAATAAGAGCCAAAAGAATACAACATTTGCATTCGAGACAAATGATCATTGTGAAGATCACATCCATCATTATTCTAATTACTATGGACACATAAACATTCCATTCTTTTTTGACAGGGCCTTTCCATTCTTGTGTTAACGAGATGATGAATGCAACCAGAAATAGAAATGAAATTGAAACAGCCACGATCTAAACATTTATGATTGATCAGTCAAAAAATGCGTTCTAGAATTGGTATTATAGTTAAATAGGGACATGAAAAGTTCCAAAATCCATAAATAAAGGCTTCTACTAATCCGAGAGTAGAATAAAATGAGAATTTTCATATGTTTCAACTTTTTAGCCCACCTTCGCAAATAGAACTTTCTTTGGAGCATTCTGAAAAAATGACAGTTTTCAATATGATTTCTATTCAGAAAGCTTACCCGAAAAATAATCATTTTACCAACAAAGTACAGTTGAAGATAATGTTTTTTTTTCGTTTCTTCCATTTTCTTTTATACAGTTTCCTTTCTACATTTCGTCTGATTCATCGGTGAAAAGAAAACTTTTTGGTGCTCTATACAAAAACATTTATTCGTCACTTTTCTGTGCTTCATGTCAGAAAAGAAAAGTAGCGAAACGACGTTTTATGTGAGAAAATTAATTAGACGAAATTGAAGAAAAAAGAGATGAGCATATCGAGGTGTACTGTACACCGAGTACAGTAGTACTCTCCTTCTTATATTCCTTGGATCATCTTTTTCTATGAAAGATTTATTTGGAAATCCTGTCAAGTGATATACGGTACCGTATACCATCACTTCCTTTATTTTTTGTCTATAGTTTCTCTTCAAATCGAATTCAATAAATAATTCATTCAAAAAGAATATATCAAAATGCATTCATTCGAGTTCAAGAATAGCACTTGGAGGGCATTCGAAAGTCATGTTCATAACTGATCCAACTTGAGAAACCTGAAAATTTCAATCATTTTCTGGGTTCAGAATTCAAATTACCATACCCATCTATAAGTCAACGCCTTCATTCCTTTTTTCACTTTTTTGTTCTCCACTCTTAAATACGCATATTCATGTTCATACATTGGCTGCCAAATTCCTTGAATCACTGGAAAATTCTTGGCATTTTCAAACTTCTAGCGTTTCAGAAACTTACATCCAGGACAGTTGTACTCTTGAAGAATTGTTTGATTGTTCAAGTAGTCTTTACTAAAAGAAACCTCTAACTAATCAAGAAACATTCTAAGAAATACCTACATCGAGTTCACAACCATGTAACTGTCGTATTTGGTGAGTGTAACGGAACTCATTTCATCGAATTCCATCTGGAAACAAGTAAAGAAGAAATCGTAACAAAAAAACCTATCTCACTTCCATTCCATACTCTTTTGTCAGAAAAATGAAACAAGAGAAAGTGGCGAGCATGATAACGAGGAGAAGAAGTGAAGGAAAGACGAATTGGATGACAAGTTCAAACGGAGGAGTGTAATGGAAACGGTATCGAGTCGGGTCGATTAGGTAGGGGTATTCGCCAGTTTCAACTGAAAATTAGGGATGAATTATTGAATTAGATATCCTTATTATATGCCGTGACTGACTGTGTCTGAAAGGCCACTAAATATCATGTGTGGTCCCGGTGCATGCACAGAAACTTCGCAGACCTAGACTTCTCCCAACTTCTTAGACGGAAACTCTGCCAACATTGATAATCCCTTTTATCTTACTCTTTCCAGAGCTAAAATAATTTTTGTTGTCCCCTCGGGGACTGGGCCGAGCCCGGCAGCAGTGCAACGCCAGGACGACCCTTGGAAAGTCGGAGCAAGCCCCGAGTCTTTCCTTGGTTCCAAAAATCATATAACCTTTATTACACTCATTCGAGTGTATACCGTAGGTTAATACGATAAGAACAGATACTACACTTTGATCTTAGCTAATAAGCCGAAGAAGCGATGTAGAGAAGGCGAGGCGACGGGGGTAGTGGGAGCCTGTGTACGGACAAAAACCGGGCTCGCGTAGGCCACTATACCCACGTGGTTTGAGAGAAATTTGGGCAGAGACAAATGGGTTATCTACGGGAAGCAGAGTGAATAAACAAATGAAAACTTTCTTAAAACAATTCAAGAACTCACATGACATGAGTTCATTCTCAAACTCTCTTCTCCTCGCTCTTTCCAAATTCTTATCACATCCGGGTCTAACATGAGAAATCAAATGAGTCCTTCGATTCAATTCCTTATTCCCTTTTTTTGATTTCGGTTTGATTGGAACTGCCGTTTTCACAGTTTCTTGTCTCTCACTTCTTTTATCAGGTGCAACATCTGGAGTCGGAGTGATTGCAGGGGGCCCTTTTCCTTCTTCAAAAGATCCTTTTGATTTCTGAATCGTACTTAAAATCAACGGAGTTGTCGATGGAGTTTGACTTGTTTTCGGTGCTCCAATTCCCTTTTGTTTCTTTTTTTGAGGTGCCGGAGATTTAGCTGAATTCGCTGTTGGCGGCATTTCTTCGATTTCCTTCGATGGTTTCTTCACCATTTGTTCTTTCTTTCCCTTTGCTTCATCTCTTATGGATTTCGACTTTTTGAAATTTTTCTCGTCTACATTTCTTCTTGAAGATGGTATCTTTTCAGCTGTTTTCAATTTCGATTTGTTCTTTTTACGAGAATCCTTTGAACTTGCTTCACTTTTAGTCTCTTGCTGAGTCGGCTGTTCTTTTTCCTCTGATTTTTTTATTTTCTGGAATCAGATTTTCAGCAATTGCATCTCCAATTCTAACTGTCAGTCTCGACTCACAAGTTCTTTTCCAGATTTCTCTTCGACGCTCATTTTTGTAGAAACTGATTTGGCATACGGTGCCAAGGCAGTTTGTTAGTGACACATTTTTCAAGTTGGCGTTCACGTTTTATATTTGTTCCAAGATTTATTGTTATGAAAGTGAAATATTACATATGCGAATTTTGCGAAGGAAGCTATGTAATTTAGGAGATTCTGACAAAACCGATACTATTATAAAATGGGTAACAGTGTGGAAAAGAGTTAAAAAGATATAAAGCACTGGAATTCCCAAAATCACTGCGGTGGCCAGTAGTGTTGTTGTTGATTTCCATTGATACCGTACGCTGATGTACCATTATTCGGTGGTTGCTGCATCTGTGGGTTTTGTTGATAATATTGTTGCTGTTGTGGCGGTTGAAGTGGGTATTGTTGCGGTTGCGCTGGTGGATACTGTGGTGGGAACTGGTGCTGTTGCTGCTGCTGGACATATTGTGGTGGATAACCGTTTTGTTGTGGCGGCTGTTGTTGGTACACTGGATGTTGAATACCGTACTGCTGAGCATATAGTGATTGTTGTTGCGGCTGCTGAGGTTGTGCGTACATCTGGAATCATGCTTTTTAATATATTTCACCAACAAAAAAGAGTCTTACCTGTTGTGGGTACTGTTGCTGATATTGAGGCGCTCCAGGATTCATTGGCGGGTATCCTTGCTCTGCTGTCTGATAAATCATCTGCTGTGGTTGGTGCTGGGATGGCTGTTGAACAACTTTGACAGCAATTGGAGCTGGCATCCCAAGAGATGGATTTGCCAGGGGTCGACCAGTCGATGGAGCTGGAGGCACCTGAGGGAGACTTTTAACTGGAGTAGCAGTGGCTGAACTCGGCGTAACGATAACAACCGAAGAAGAATCAGACGGCGCTGGAGATGCAGTTGCGGCTGGTACTTGTGATACTGTTGCTGACTGTTGATTTACGAGTTCACCACTTGGAAGAATAGTTCTTTTCAGCGGAATTTTCTGCCCTGGTAGCTTTTCTGCTTCTGTTGCCATTTGATTGGACTGCGTCTTTTGATCCGAATTTGATTTTTGACTCAAATTCGGTCGTATAAGTTGGTAGACGTCTTGATATTCATCATCATCTGAATCGTCGTCCGAATGCTCCTTTTCATTTGTATTTGTTTTAACAGCAGAAGTATTTATAGATGTAGGTGGATCTGAATAGAAGGAGAGCGCGGCATTCTGTCCTGTCGCCTTTGTTTGGGGCAATGTTTGGCTTCCAAAGAATTGTGAATACACTGATTTTGGAGGTTCTTGAGAAGGGATTCCATACTGCGGTTGTGAATGTTGTAGTTGTTGAGGTTGTGTTTGGACTATAGTCGACTGCACATACTGATGATTTGAATTACTCTTTGCTCCGATCCCATATGATGATATCACATCGCTTATGCTGCTGGTGGATTGTCGTGGGATAATCTGGAATTTTCATTTTGAATAGTTCATCGGGTTTTCTTCTTACTTTTTCTTGTTTGTTGGTTTTTACGAATTCTTCTACAGCTCTATCTCCTTCCAGTTCATTGAACCCAAATCTTCCATAAATGTCGAGCACCAACACGCGAGGCACATTGTCGCCGTATTTAGCAATCAGCTCTTCCAAATCTAACAAAACGCCCATAATTTTTTGCGTGCGACTCTGAAATGACTGAAAACCAATTTCGATAGATACTTCAGTAACTAACCGTTTCCTCTTCCTTTCTCCGAGTTTCCAGAACTCGAATATCCGCAGAATGCGTCGGTACGATAGGTACAGATGGAGGAGGAGTATTCGTTACAGATAATGCATCAATCTGTGATCCTCTAATAACTCCTGATTGGGCCAACGCACGAACTGTAGAAAGTTTCGAATTGAAGTCCGTCATCTGTTTTACTTGAGATTGAGCGACTTGGGGAGGCATCGGTTGAGTCGTTTGAGCGTTGGGTTGGTATGACGGACCTTTGGCACCGGAAGAAGATTTCCCATCTCCAAGTTTCGCCAAAAATGAATCGGTCTGATCAGCCCATGTGTTCTGACGGGATCGAGAAGATCGAGATTGATGACGATCACGGCTTCTACTTCTTGAACGACTTCTCGAACGAGTCCTGCTGCGAGACCTTCGATCTCTACGACTTCGGTGATATCTATCGTAAGAACGGCTTCTTGAGCGAGTTCGACTTCGTCGGCGTCTATTCTCTCGACTTCTAGATCGTCGGGAGCGATCACGGCTGTAACTTCAAAACGAATTTTAGGAAATATTCTATGATCACGGTCTCCCAGACGTGAAATTTTTTCTAAATTTGTATATTTCTCTGCGTCTCTAACCTCTCGCTTTTCAGTGATTTTTTGCACTGAAATACCTAAAATCTGGATTGAGGCTCTTATGAGCTAGAACGTTTTGAAAAAATGAGGGTTGCCTAAAAACACATAAAGAATTGGACTGAATGTGTTTTTAAAGCCGAAATTTGCCGTTAAAGTACTGTTTTTCAAATTAGGTCAATAGTCCCCACTAAAGAAAAAAAACTAAGCATTCTAGCTTGTTGTGAATTTTACTAGGATCATTTTCCACTATCAACCGTTCGATTTGAAGCAGAAATAAGAGCGCAATGCTCGAAATAAGCTAAACCAAAAATTGACCTATATTCAGCCTCAATATGGAAATTTTGAGCTCTGAATTTTTTATGGAGCTCTCCTGACATCTAGGTTCATATTGTGAGTACATGGGAACACTTTTGTAAGCTTTAGACGTCGTACTCGATTTTACAGTAATCCGAGTGAACAAGGTCAGTCAACTTTGACCCAGCATAAGTCTATCACATCTTGGTCAAATTTTAAAAATTAAAAGCACAAAAATATCAGAATGATAGTTCTAACAATCGCTCCGCGTTACTTTTTTGAATAAGGACCTCGTTCTTTCAAAAAATTGACAAATGTCCCAAATTTAGGCCTATTTTGCAAGTTTTGAACTGAAACTTGTACCCCTACATTTTTTCGCGAGTTTTCAACCAAATTTCTTGGATGATAGCTTAAAATGTTTGTCTCAATGCCCTCTACAATCGCTCCGTCTTCGATTTTTGATTTTTAGTGTTTCCAGACGGATCTAGGTCAATAGAACAATGTAATTTCATTTCTAGCTCTTTGTGCGCAGGATGACGAAGTGAATAATGATTTTCAACTATAAGACTTCAATAAAACTTTATGTCTTGCTATTCCAGCTAAAATGTTTTACTCACATAGCACCTGAACCTAGAAAATCTCATATATCAAGTGTCAGTCAACAACTGAGATTTTTTTAAGGAATAAACGTCTCAAACATCTTGAAACTTTTAGCAGACCACCATTATCTATTCTAGAATCTTTTTGCCAAATTTCATTCAAAAATTCCCACTTTTACTGATTTTTGACAAATTACTGTAAGTGTTAATAATTTAAAGCTAAATTTGATGCAAACGTGCTCTGCTGGCACGTGAGAGAGAGTGAGAAACGCAGAGACAATTTTAGAAGAAAAAATTTGAATAAAATTTTCACGTTGGGAGGCCGTGTATGATTGAATTTTATGATACCTTCTACTTCTAGAACGTCTTCTTTCCCGTACATCATGCTTCCTTTTCGGAACTTCTTTCTGGTCGATTTCCATGTCATCACTGTCAATTAACGCTGGAACTTTGACTGCGTCTGGCAAGACGATCGAAGGACCGGCTACTGGTTTGAAACCGCCGCTCGACCATGCCTGCGTAGGAGCTTTTCTGTTGAAATACTCCTCGTAACCTGGCCAGAGTCTTCCAATTGTTGCTTTATCCAAAAGAGTCCTCATACGAAGATTGATTACTTCACCAACATGTTTTTTCTGGAAAATAAAATTGGGTAGGAAACTTTACAATATGAATTTTTACCTTTAAATCACTGATGAAATTCTTGAAAATCGATTTGCGGATAACTGGATTCTCTTCGCGCATAACTTCATCGTAATACGTGCGATACTTGAAATGCAGGAACTTAGTTTTGTGCTCTACGGAGCTCAAGTGCTTGATCATTCCGCTTGGATCCGTCCAATCGTGGCATATCGTACACAGATACGAATCGAGAGAAGGATCATCGAGACAAACGATCTGAAACTGATACATTTGAAGAAGAATTATAAATTTGTTTGTATTCCCAAATGAAGAGAAATCATACCTCAGTAACATAGGCAACTCCAAATGTATCCGGATGATCTTGAATTTTCTGACTCAATTCGTGTGGAAGTTCAGACTGGTCCACAATTGAAATAGCACCTTGTGAATGCACTGAAAAAAAGGAATGTAATTGACTGGTCATGAATAAAAAAAAGTCTAATTTGAATATAATTTGCAGAATATGGCATGCTTTAAAACTTCAAAAGTAAATACACAGAAAGTTCACAGATTTGCACAATTTAATAATTAGATGTTTGAATTATTTAGTTTCAAAGTATCAATGAGTTCTCGGTAGATTCAGAATGGTGATCTTGCTGTTGTGATATAATATTCTGAAAAAAGTGGTTGGTTAATTTCTTACTGTGTTCCAACAAATCAGCTTTGTTCTTGATTTTGGTAGCATCATGAATGACGGGATCCACAAGTTGTCCTCTCAGCGATGGTCTATAAACAATTAATTTAGAAATAATGATCATCCAGGAGTTCAATGTGAATTTAATATGAACGAAGCATGTTCACACTGCTTTTCACTTTCAATCCATATACATTACCTCTTTACGTAAGCCGGAAGATCTTGCTCCCGCTGTGTGAAAAGTGGAAA
The DNA here is from genome assembly GCA_963966625.1 of Caenorhabditis zanzibari. Classification (NCBI taxonomy): domain Eukaryota; kingdom Metazoa; phylum Nematoda; class Chromadorea; order Rhabditida; family Rhabditidae; genus Caenorhabditis; species Caenorhabditis zanzibari. The sequence continues at coordinate 8,982,719 of OZ016470.1, read as the reverse complement.
AGTTCTCGGGAGTGTTGGCGGTGGTAGGTTTTGCTGGAAAGTTGCTGGAGGAGGTGGTCCGAAGAATGATTGTGGTGGTGGCTGAATATTAGTTGGGTGACAGCGAATAGCTTAGATAGTTCGTGAAATAAATGAAAAACAAGAAAAAACATAATGTCTAATATAGTCGCGCTGAGAACCATGTTTCTATCAGACTGGAGGAAATAGGAAGTTGAGTAACGCAATTAAAACTTGAAATAAACGAGGAGATAATTATGTGCCCTGAGATTGATGAAAAAATCGTACGCTTCAATTTCCTGGGAATCAGGATAAGTATTTAGAACTGAAATGCACGGCCCAATATGATGATCACGATAAAACAAAAGATAAACGATAAAACAAAGAAAAACTTATAATAAATTACCTGTTGCATCTGGGAAGCTTGTGGCATATTGAATCTAGCTGCATCAGGAGGAAGGTTTATCCCCGGTGGCGCTGCAGGCATTGATGTCCCGTATGGATTGTGAGCAACATTTGGTTGAGATTTTAATTGAGGAAACACGACAAGTTTTGGACCATTCGGTGCTGATGACTGTGTCATGCCAGATGCCGATAAAAGTTTTCGCCTCTCTGCTTCCAGTTTTGCTTTTTGTAAATCGATTGACTCCCTTTCGGCGCATTTCTGAAAAAATTGTGATATCGAGGTATAAAGAGAATCTCAATTGGACCGGAGAGGATATTTTCGAATATACCAACTCACCTGTTGCTCGAGCATACTATTGACATTCAATCGCTTGTTATATGCTATCTCTTCTGGAGTTTGCTGGCGATACTTGTGAACATTTCTTTGAGCATACTCGAGACGAGCAGCATTTTCAGCCTGTTTAGCCTTTGCTTTTTCTAAGTGACGTTGTTCATCTTCCAGTAATTTCTGACGCGCGAGGAGTCGTTGTTCTTCCATCTTTTTATCCCGTTCTTCTCTTTCCAACCTCTTCCGTTCTTTCTCTGAAAACACTGAATGAGGAACAATTCAACTAATTTTTTAAAGTTTTAAATATCTCTGTTTACATCATCTTAGTTTAATACTTGTTCAACATTAAATTGAAATATTACACGAGTTTTTCAGAACTAAGAACTCTAAATCATACCAGCGAGTGCCTTCTCTCTTCCTGCCTCCATTTTCTTCCTTTTTTCCTCTGCTTGTATTCTCTGTTTGATTTCGTTCTGTCTGTCTTTTTCAACTCCATCCGGATCGTAAGCTAACATACAGTAGCCAGGTGGCGGATGAACGTCTTTCAACAGTCCTTGCAAAAACTTTCGGAACTCTTTCCCTTTATCGGTATTGTTTGTCATCAAAGTGAACATCTCGCGAATGTGAGAGGGGCGATGTTTGTGAACCCAGTTGACACAGTGTGACATCTCTCTCATATGTAACGCTAATTCATCACCACGTTTCTGGAGAACAGTTGCGCATAGTGTACAGTAAAATTCGGTTTTCGTTTCTATTCCCTCAATATTTCGATCATCAGGAACACAGCAATCGATAATATCCTCCAGACCAACTAAGCCATGAACATATTCGTGTTTTTTTGTAGAATCATTCCACTGCCACACAACTTTCTAAAAACTGAAACATTTTCAGAACTGAATTAGTATAATTCACCTTGTTCTCAGCTTTTTGAACGTATGGCTTTACAATGTAAGATGATCTTTCATGACGTATTCCATAAGCATTTACGATGTGTTTTTTGCGAACTTCCGTTCGATCTCGGTGTTCTTTCGTGCATAGATGAGAATCGAAAATGTCTTTTTGCCAGGTGGCTGCGTCAACAATGACAAGAAGTCCGCAATCCTGAAAAGAAAAGGAAATAAGGAATAATGCTTTTAGAACAAATAAGAAAATGAAACTTACTTCGCATCGACAGACCACTGAGCCGAGTTCCTTATCAGCACCTCTGGTGGTATTAATAATCACCATTCGAGTGTATAGTAGAGCTTCCTTCGCGCTTATTTTGTCTCCTAAAAGTATTTACAAAATGATCAAGCTTTGATTGATTTCGCTCACCTCCATCACTTGCGACTTTATCCACAAGATCATTTATTGTATCAAAACAGTCTCTATCAAAGTTTTCCATCGTCATTGACATTTGAATAAAAGAACGCGAAACCGGAGTCCAAGAAGCCAAATCGAGAGTTTTCTTTTTGGAGTAAAGCTGCAATGAGACACCACATAAATCTAGATAGGCGAATTCTAATTTCGCTTACATTCATTCGTTTTGGAAACAATCCTGATTGTCTACTCAGAAAATCCATCATGAACTCTTTCTTGTGTTCGTCCACTTCAGGTCCAAGGAGTATTCTTACGTTATCCGGTGCACAGGCGAACTGAAATCTCGTATTAAATGGAAAACCCAAGCATTGACAACGCACAATATACTGCTTGAGATGATCGTAAGAGCGAACATGTTGGTTGACTAGAGCCGGATTCTTTGAAAGTACCTTCCAACAACATTGGCAAGTCACTTCATTGGCTTGATCATCTTCGACCATGAATTCGAGACCAACATCGCATTGAGTTTGGATAAGCACATTCTTTAATCGAAACTATTTTTTATGATTTCTTTTTTTACTCAGTACCTTGTTATCAACTTTCCATACACCTTTTATGTCTGTCTCTGCATTAGAAATGGTTGGAGAATACGGTACAAGATATTGCAGATCTTAAATTCAAACTAGAAAGAAAATATATTAATTTTCAATTACCAAAATGAGAACGAGTTCTAATAGCAGCCGTATCAAAATGATCGGTGCTCAGAACGTGACTCTTCCATGCTGCCGACATTCTTTTTGGTGTGTCGACAGTATTCGCATCAAATTCAATAAATGTGGAACATGACGGGCAGAATCTGTAAATCTTTCCAGTCGTCTCCTTGAAATCATCAATAGTTGCAATTTCGGCGTCTGGGTAGACATGGAAGTCTCCAGATAACTCCTGCTTTATGGCAGTTGGAAATCGTGAGAGTGTAGTAACCACTTTCACAGTGTCAGTTTCTAACGAATAAGCGGACAACAGAGTAGTCAGAGCTTTCGCACGTCGTTCTGATCCAGATAGTTGTTGTGCGACATAGGTACTATGAGGCTTTATCATGCTCTGGAAGTTTTAAGTTTTTATGACACATTTCTGATGTTATTTGAACTGACCAGATACTTCATAGTATGATACTCTGAACTGAAATGCTCTGTAACATTATCGGAGTTCACCAAGGCATAACAGACTGTACACATGGTTTCCTCTCCCGCGCGAATCGAATAACGAAAACCGCATGGCTGACTCAAATACCACTGGTCCGGATTCTTCTCTATCCATTTTGTGTCTTCAGAGCTGTTGAACTCTTCGTAAATTTCTTCTGGCTTGACTGTAAACGCGATTTCAAATTAAAACACTTTGATTTGCATTGTACGTACATTCATTAATAATAGCAAGGATTCTCGCATATCTTTGATGAGTCGGAAGTTCCAAATGGTTGGCACGAGCTCTCTCAGCTGTATATTTTCCAACTATATGCACTGGTGCTACTTCGTTGCAAGTCTGCAACGTTGAATTTTAAAAAAGATTTTTGTAGAAGTAACATACACTGCAATAGAGTATTTTATGAGCATCGTCTCCAGGACAAGCCTGAAATGATACATCAGACACATCGTCTATTCCGAGTCGCTTTTTCCCATCTTCTGTGCTGAAGTTCATACGGAGAATGCTTGGTGGCTGAAGTCCTTCCACTCCGCCTTCGCGTTCGAAAATTTGTTGAGCAGCAACACAATATCTTTCGTACTTATTACACTCGTCGTTTTCGCATTCCTTTTCAATCTCTTCTTTCTCATCACATTCACATTCGTCCTATAGTACAGAGTTTCAAGGTCAATAAATAGTTGAAGAAAAATACAAAAACGAATTATCAAAAATAAAACTGGAAAATTTTGATTATATTTCAAAACATCACTTCTGAATCTATGAAATGCCGAATCAAAACATTACCATATAGTTTCTGATGTGATTCATGGAATTCAAATGATCATCGGCTGACTGATACGTGGCTCCTGCTTCGTAACATATGTTGCAAGTCCAAAAGTTTGCTTTATCATGATTGGAAAATCCAACTTGTTGAATTTCTTGACACTGATGAAGGCCTTAAAATAAAGTATTATATCTGAATGTTACGCCGAGAACATACCAATAACAGGCAGCTTCCTCAATTTGTATCGTTCGAGCATTTCAGACACTCCGATCGCTCCATGATTCACTGAATCTTGTGTGAAAAACTTGTGCAAGTTCCATTTCTGAAAAATGGGGGTTTTTTAATCTGGCCACAATGGAGAAAATTAACAAAACTAACTTTTATATGGATTTGACTATTACGATGATTCTGCTTTTCAACTTCATCAGCGCATTTCATTCGGCAAGCGTTGCAGTACTCGTCTCTTCCCCAAATATCTTCATCGTTTTCTTCCATGATCTGAGCCAGAATTAAAAAAGGTCAATAAAATACGAATGGAAAACTGCGAAAAGTAAAAAAAGATAGGAGGGCGAATGTAAAACGCAAAAAAAAAAGATGAAAAACCATAAAAAGTTGTTGAAAATATTGTTCTCTAGAAATTGCTTAAAGATAGAAAGAAGATTTCAGGTTAAAGCAAGTTTTAAAATTTTTGTCATATTCAATGATAGGATTAAAAGAAGTAGAAAGTATACACAGAAAATCACATGATGAATAAAAGCGGATTGGAATTGAGGTGGAGCGATAAAATGTAATTTTTAGTCAACTGATTTGGCGATGGAAGACGTTCAGACCAATGAGGGATGATTCTGAAAGAACGGAATCCCCATTTTAGACAATAATACAAAATTAATTTGTAGAAAAACCATGGCAAACTTGTTATCCAACATTCATGCGTTTTGTGTTAACTATCTCTCAAAACTTTCACTCTAATTAGATTTCAAATTTTCAAGACCGTTTCAAACATTTCAATTGTAGTGGTAGAAACTTACTCGACAAAATTCTAGTGTTTCCTGAACTTAAGAATATAAAAATAAAAAAATGTTGAAAAAACATACCTTCAAGTCCCAAAGGGCAACAATTCCATCAGTACCACATGTAGTAAACTTGACCACGTTACCAACAGAGCCCGAATGAGGGAGAATTTGACTGAAAATCACCGAATTGTTTATTTTGACATTGAAATTTGAAGGCTACGACTTACGTAATACGATTCTGATGAAGCGTTTTCAATGCGACATTGACTTTCTCAGCGGCATTATTTCTGACAGAAAAAAAATTAAATTTCAACAATAAAGCCATGAAATTATTTACCTGTCAATATTTTTGAAAAGCTGTAAAGCACTATTCACACTCGAAGATTTGGCAGCGGAAGGAACATCCAGCTTGCAAACTTCTTTCAGAACGTCTTGAGACACAACAAAGAGTACTGGTGAGCAATCATGACCCTGGAATATGAATAACTTAATTTGATCTCCAAATATAACACTTACTGCGGTAACAACACTGTTCTCTGTGATCCATTCCACGGTAGTGAATGGAAGGTGGATTGTGCGCAAGTTTTGAACTTTTTGGCTATCCTAAAAACTTTGTAAATTATCACAATTATTGGACATCAAATCTTCAGTAAGAAACTCACAACAGTAGAATCAACGAATGAAACCGAAGAATCATGAGATACAAATGCCAATCGACATCCAGAAGGAGAAAAAGCCACTCGATGAACCCATCCGCCGACTGAATACTCACTCATCAATTGCCCGAATGGCATCTTCTGTCCCCACGGATTCGGCGATGGTTTTTCATCGACTTCCTTCACATAGGCAGAAAAAACGCGACACTTGAAATCACAAGAACCGACTGCTAGAAGAACATTGTTCGGATGCCAATCCAAGCAAGTGACAGTCGATCGAATTGGTTTTTTGATTTGCTTCGAAACCCACCTGCAATTATTACCTTTTGAAACTAAGAAACAAGAAAAATTCGGAAAAGGTAATAAAAAATACCACCACCAATACTCACCAATGGTTTTCTTGTTCATAATAGCAGATGGAGACCAGCTTAGCGCCACTTCCGACAGCAAATTTGTTTTCTAGTGGCGACCATTTTACATAAGTGGCAGCGCGATTGAAACGAACTAAAACCAACTCTGGCTTCCATACATTTTTGTCGAAGGTCCAAACAAATGCATTTTTGTCTTGTGAGCAGGAAACAATTCTATTGGTTTTGGTTCCCCAGTCGAGACCAGTGACAGGAAGATCATGTTCAGTGAGAGTGTGAATCGACTGCCAATCCCCATTACGCCATTCGAAAATATGAATTTCGTTGGAAGATGCAGAGACAGCGATTTCTGAAAAGAACAAATTGAATCGGGGTTCTGCTGAATGTCGGCACTGGAAGTTTACCGACGCCTTTTTTCGATCAATATTTCGATTCAGAAACTTACGAGTACGGTCTTTATTCCAAGCGTGGCATGTGATTGGCCCGATTCCGAAATTCCAGTGAAGCACTGGAACACCAGATGACGACATTTTCAAGAAGATGCCTGGAACTGAACGTAATTTAATTCAATTACTTCTGTTTTGAGAATAAAAGTAAGAGATCGAGAAAAAACATGTAATAAAGTGTTTCACTAGATGACAGCTTATTTATTCAAGAGAATACAAGCAGTCTTCGCCGGAAAACGATCGATTTGCGGCTTACTTTGTGTACAAATGTGTGTCCGAATTTCGGCCAAGATTAATCATCTGTGCAGACACCCGCACGACACAATGCGGATGATACACATTATTTGACGCCAAATTAGTAAAGATGCTCCCGCCAGATTTTTTTCTTTTTTTTCTCAGTCTCCCAGATTTTCAATCAATCTTTAAATATCCTTAACCCAGTTTTAACATATTTAGATAATTAAAAAATAAAAAATTGCTTGAAGTTGCTCTACATGTTTTCTTCCTTACACTAATTTTTGTTTTTTGTTCAGCTCAGTCGATCAGACCTCATAAAACACTTTTTTGTCTTCAGGCGCTGAACCACGATCATTATCCCAGAAAGAACAAATCAGGTGAGGATTTAAATTTTCCACTGTCTCATTAAATGCCATTATCGGAAAATTTGAAAGATAATTAAAACATTCTAAAACCCCACTTTCATGATTTTTTTTCTGGTTTGTTGTTTTCTGTTTCTCTCTGTGTCTCGTTCCTTTCACTCATCTTTTTATCGTTTCCGTTCAGTTTCCCATCAATTGGTAAAACGAGCAAAGGAAGCTCGGGAGCTCCCTCTTCTTCGCATCTTTGTTTCGCAATGAAATTTTCACTGAGAAACCCAAGAAAAGATCCCCCTCCCTCATAGACGCAGAGGATTACATGTCCAAGTACTCCCGTGACAGATTTTCGAAGTTTGTATCTGATTTCAAATCAAATTCAAAACTAAAAAATCTAGAAGAAGTGGTTCCAACGTTCCTTCGCATTTTCATCCCGTTTTCATCATTTTAATAAAAAATTAATGCAGGAACATTCTTGGTTCAAACTTTTGAATTCACTACCAACACTGTTCTTTTTCGTTTTCACCTTTTCTGAGGGCGCAGGTGGTCATGTTAAAGCAAAGTTGTTAATTGGCAGGGTGAGTGGTCCCTCCGGATACTCGCTTCCCAAAATGCTAACTAATCCTTCGTCGTCTTCTCGTTTTCCCTCCCCTCCCGGTTTTGTGCGCCCATCGAATCAACCCACGACACCCGCCTGCCCTTTAGCTCTTTCGAATGGAAACGAGAAGAAAGCAGCTCACATCTCTACACGCCTAGTTAATTCCTAGTTGCATTGTCCATTCCATGCATATTTTCTTTTGCGGAGTGCCCAGTATTTGAAAATGATTGAACCCTCAAAATGTTCTGCTGAAAGAAAGTTTTACTAGAAATATTTATCCTTCAAAGTCCTCCTCCAGATAAAAAAAATCACTTGCACAAAAATCCCTCCCCTCATTTGTCCTTTATAAATACTATCATTTGGTTCAAGGTTTACCAACATTACTCCACACATCTCACCACCCTTCTAGCTTAAAAATTTCTTTCCCATTTTTCCGTTTTGTCCGTTCTTTTACTCCTGCTCTTATGTGATTGTTCACTTTTGCTAATATTGGTGTTTTTTGGTGACAGATACGACTCGACTGCTCGGATTATGCCACAAACATCAACATGGGAAATAGACGAACGAGTAGCTGCATCTGGACCGTCTCATCAGGGAGATGCAGGGAACAATGGGATCACGAACGGCGCCAATACACTGCCACGTGTCACTAAACGGTTTTCCACTTCTGGAAAGGCTTCGAATATTCCTAGATTCAAACGACGTAAGATTTGCTTATCACACATGGGATTCTGTTTTGTATCGTAGGTTTTTGTTGCTTGCTTGCGCCGTTCGGTACCGAAGCTTGGTTTTGGATCCGGTGTAGGCTTACTGTCTTGGGTACTAATTTCTCTATCAACGAAATTTTTTCATTCCAAATATTCCGTAAATCCATAAATCCTATTGATATTATCTATATCCCCGTGTGTCTTTACCTCACACTTCATCTATATCGCGGTTTCCCGATAAGAATGAATAGAAAAGAAAGTGAGAATAGCTGAACGTTTACAAACGGCGAACACTTATTCGTAGTAGCCTCGTTTTTAGTTTCTTTCTATACAGTGTTGTGGAAAATAATAAGTCATTTTGAGCCAATAAGACATGGCTATCAAGTTTATGGGAATTTTTTTTTCAGAGGAAGAAACAATCTTAGAAACAATAATTTCGGAAAATGTAGTGGTAACGATCATAAATGAGCATATTTTCAGCTCATCCGCCGCATACCACCCGTCCACACTCCGCCATAATTTCTTCGTCGCCTGGTATATATCGGAAAAATAGCCCATCTAGCTCCGCTCCGTCTACCTCATCCACTCGTCGATTTTCTCAGCTACCACACCAACACATTCATAATCATCTTCATCAGCCAAATCACACGCTTCATCATTCTTCGATAATTGGAGAAGAGCTGACGACACCACGTGCATCGACATTCAACCTGAACCAAACCCATCAAAACGTCTTCGCGACAACGACAACTTCCTTCGGAAGCATGCCGAATAGCGGCACGAACACTGCAGAAGCGTCGATGACGTCTTCGGTATGTGCAATGGAAACAGATGGAACGTCAATGGGAAATTCGGCAGAAGAACTTGCTGAATCTCGAGATATGGTATCTGAAATGCAGAAAAGATGCAGGATTGGTCCTTCTGGTTATCCACACCTAGTTAAAGCCAAGAGATTGAGGTTCTACCGTAATGGAGACCAATACTTCAAAGGGATTCAGTATGCTTTACAATGTGATCGGGTCAAGAGCATGCAACCTTTGATGGAAGAATTGATGAAGGTAAGAGATCCTATCCAAAATTCAGAGCAATCATGATATTTTACAGACAGTTATATGTGATTCTACTGCACTTCCCCACGGAATCCGACACATTTTCACAATGGACGGAACGCAGCGAATAACATCTGTTGAACAATTTGAAGATGGCGGAGGTTATGTATGCTCAAGTACAGACGTATTCAAGCCAGTCGACTACTCAAGAGCTGCCGAACCCAGCTGGAGATTGACACTTGCTAATCGGTACAATCGACATCTGGAAACGAAAAAGTTGGCTCTGAGTGTGGTTGAGCCTGCTAATGAGAATACCGATTTTGTGATCCCGAAAATTATCAAAGTAATTCGTAATGGGGTGAAACCGCGTCGAATCAGTAGACACTTGTTAAACAAGAAAACTGCAAGGTACGAATAATGCTTGAATGGTGGCAAACCTCATATTCGTTTTTTTTCAGATCCTTCGACCAAGTACTTCGTGATTTGACATTGATTGTGAAACTAGATGCAGGAGCAATTCGCAAACTGTTCACACTTTCTGGTCGGCCTGTTCTCACATTACAAGATTTTTTCCGGGAAGACGATGTTTTCGTTGCTTATGGTGGAAATGATAAAATGGCTGCTGACGATTTGCTAGTCGCATCAGAAGAGCATAAATGTGTTGGAGCGAGTACGTCATCAAAAATTCGAAGGTAAGGATTAATACAACTTATTTTATAATTTTTTTTTCTTTAAGAACAAGTCGACGCTCAGCAATGCCAAATCGCAATGAATCGCTACGACAGGACCGATCTGGAAGTGTTATTCCAGATCAAGATCAACAACGACTTCCTTTGGCACTCGATGAAAAGTTCCAACTAGTTCGATTGATAGGAGATGGAAATACCGCGGTCGTGTACGAAGTTGTCGATAAGTCAGTTCCAATTATTTAATCGCTCCACTTATTCTACAAATTTCAGAATCAACCATGATCGAAGAGCAATGAAGGTTATTGCACGAGAGAATGTTATTGGAAAAGAGCATTTGATTGAAATGGAACTTTCTATTCTCCAAAAAATTGATCATACTTTCATCGTGCAACTCTACGATCACTGGTTTGTCGATGATTCCTACTTTTTGTCTTTGGAGTTGATCGAGGTAAGTTCTGAGTTATTCAATTTTTTAAAACAAAAATTGCAATTCAGATGGGCGATTTATTCGAACATCTTCGTCGCGTGCGTCGTGTTCCTGAACGAGATGCCGTTCGAATGATGACTTGTCTTGGGCAAGCATTAGAATATATTCATGAGTTAGGAATAGTGCATCGAGATGTAAAACTGGAAAATCTATTGGTAACTAATAACAGCAATGTAGCTCATCAATTCCTTTGTCTTACAGATTGTTAAAGACGAATTCGGAGAACTCGGCGTAAAACTTGCAGACTTTGGGTTGGCTTCTGAAATGCCCGAGGGCAATGGTGTGCTCACAACGATTTGTGGGACGCCTACTTACGTGGCACCGGAAGTTTTGAACAAATCAGGTTACGGTCCAAAGGTAGACATCTGGGCCGCTGGTGTCATTCTTTATGCGATCCTCGTTGGTTTTCCTCCATTCCAAAGCTCCGATGGTTCAGAACAAGACTTGTTTAGTGCTATCATGAGTGGAGAGTTCAGCTTCCCTTCACCATCTTGGGATGATGTGAGTCTTAGTTTTTGTATAAAAGATATGAATATGAGTATCTTTTCAGGTATCATGGTCAGTTCGCCATCTCATTATGTGCCTGATCCATACCGATTCATTCCATCGCTATTCTGCTAGCGAATTGCTCAATGACGAATGGATGGTGGTTAGTATTTTGTGTCGTTTGTATTTTTCTGAGCTCTAAAAACAGTCTGTTCATTCTTTGTTATTTCAGAACCTAGGTGACGTGGATCCCGAATACGAAGAGTGGGCACATCTCTTTGTTCAATCCAAGATGCACGTCGAAGAAGAACAGGAAACTCCATATGAGTACTATACATCTCGTCGAACATCTATGGATGAATTGTCTGAAAGCGCAGGTGTCGAATTCTCATTTTCGCGGGAAGGATAAATATTGAATCACTGTAATTTGCTATATTTAAGATTGCATTAGATATCGATTTATTTCATTACCCATGTTTTCCCCTAATTTATCAGCCTCGGAACGTCTAATCTCCCCCTCTCTTGTTTGAAATAATTCGCATAACAACGGGTTCAATTTTCTCGTTTAGGAAGTTTTCTATGAAAATTTCCCCCTTTTTTCGCTTTCATCCTCTGTTTCTCATCACCTCGATAGCTCTTCTTTTTTTTCGGTCAGACCATTTTTTAAGTGGTTCTTGGTATGTACTGTATTCCGGTGTTTTTCTCCGTTTCTAAAATGAATTTGTGCTCTTATTTCAATCTTCACGATTTCTTCAAAACAATCCTAGAAAAACGTTGGCATTGTTTGTAGTGTGATTTCTGACTTCTATGAAATTGTAACTCGGGAATCGGAAAACATGCCACGCCTTTCTTGGGTTCGCTCGAATCATTCAAACATCATACATTCGTGAAAATGAGCTCTCTATCTGGTATTTGCTCCATTTGTCAATGCTCTTCTAATTCATTCAATTATGGAGTGAGATACTAATCATAGTTCTTTTTGTTCCATTATCAATTTCAGGTCTCATGCTGTACAGCTTGTAAACTATTCTTCCGTCGTGCAATTTTTGGGAAACCATTGAAATGTTGTCCGAATTCTGGAGAATGCGAACCCACTTCATGCAGGTGGTGTCGAATGAAACAATGTATTGAATCTGGAATGAGATTCAAAATAACACAAATTCAATCCGATCAAGACGACATTTTCAAATTACTCGAAAATCTAAAAATATTGAATACTCAGAGGGATCGTCTCCTCCATGATTTCCGTTTCGTCGGAGATCCAACTGTTGAAGAATTGACACAGCTTTCGGGTCCCATACAATTCCAATCGAGACCCGAAAATTATCAACTGGATAATATTGAATGGGGAAATCTGGCTGCTCTCACTACAATTGATTATATGAAAAAGTTCAATTTTCTGAATCTTTTAGAATACAGAGATCAAGTGATCTTAATCAGAAGCTCTTTCACTGATTTCGATATGATTTCGAACGCGATGCGATCATATGGACTCAGAAAATCAAATTCCTCCTTCCCAGATGGTTCTGATATTTTTGTGAAAACCGATACAGAAATTTGTAAGAATCTGGAGAATAATATAAGATGTCGTCTAATTGGAAGACTTGTCGATCTCAAAATTACTCCTGAAGAATTTCTTCTACTCACTTCTATTTTCTTCTGCAATCCAGGTATTCAATTTTCCATAATAAAAAAACCAAAAACCTTCAGCAATCTCGATTTCACTTCCGGGAAGAACTATTCTAACCGCTTATCAGAAGATATATACATCTTGTCTTCTACAGTATTGCTTTATCAATTATCAACAAAATGGTCCCTCTCGATTCACTGATTTATTATCACTATATCATTCGATTAAAAAGGCACACGAAGAGATTCAAATTTATTTCTTCTTCTGTAAAACCAAAATGCCACATTTACCATTTAAACGACTGTTCTCTCATGAGCCTTGAAGCAATTTCTCAGGCAAAATAAAGATTTAATCCTTTCCCATGTGTAAGATTCCAAAATAGTTATCTTTCAGTGTAAACCCTCACATACCGTAAAATCTGTATTAGAACTTCGGCTCTGTCCCAGAATAACGGTCCTTTACATTCTCAGCGGTCCTTTGTCAAAATAGAGGTCCGTTGATCAAAATAAAGGTCCTTTGAGAAATTGAACGGTCCTTTGGTCAAAAAAGCGGTCCTTTGAGAAATAAAACGGTCCTTTGAGAAACAAAACGGTCCTTTGAGAAACAAAACGGTCCTTTGAGAAATAAAGCGGTCCTTTGGTCAAAAAAGCGATTCCTTTGGTGAAAAAAAAACAGTCCTATGAAAAATTCGCGGGTTAAACAGGATTTTTGACAAAATATAAGGATACCAAATTAATTGTTCGTTTGAAATTCAGGCTTAGAAAGGGTTGGGAGTGCTCTACTACGTACGAAGTTAACTGACAAGACGTTTCTAATAGTAAGCCTAATTTGTAGTACTGAATGATAGGAAGAAAAATTCGAATTCATGACAGACTTACTCCCAACGTCAAAGGACCGTTATTTTTTTCTCAAAGGACCGTTTTTATTTTTCAAAGGACCGTTATTTTAGCCCCACGGACCTTCATATTTCTAAAAGGACCGTTTTTTTGACCAAAGGACCGTTATATTTCTCAATGGACCGTTTTGTTTCTCAAAGGACCGTTTTATTTCTCAAAGGACCGTTTTATTTTTCAAAGGACCGTTTTATTTTCCAAAGGACCGTTGTAATCCCAAAAGGACCGTTATATTTCTCAAAGGACCTTTTTATTTCCAAAGGACCGTCGTAATACCCAAAAGACCTTTATATTAACCCAAAGGACCGTTATATTTCTTCAAAGAACCTTTATATTTCCAAAGGACCTTTTTATTTCTTCAAAGGACCTTTTTATTTCGCGCCGGACCGTTATTTTCACAAAGGACCGTTATTCTGGGAAAGAGCCAGAACTTCTAACTGAGAAGGGCACCCCGATGAGCTCAAAATAAGCACATTCTTGAAATTCAAATGGATTGAAATTTGTATTATTAGAATCCTCGTCAAAAGTTGACTGAATCCGTCACAAAATATGTTTCGAACCTCTCCTCCAACAGATGTCATGACCTATTTCGAGAAGTCAAAAGATAATTTTTTAGGTGTTGGAAAAATAGAAGGGCATTCGAAAATATGGTGATCTATCAGATTTCAATAATTCGATGTGTATGAATCTCTCTTTTTTCATTGTTACATTATAATAAATTACATATTTTCCATGAGAAAATCATAAAGACGAATATGCTTCAAAATTCACTTCAAATGATAATCAATCGCTCCTTTCATCATTTCCTTCCATTCCATTCCAGGTTGGTAGACTTGAAGCAAAATCGCAACACTATTTATATCTTGTCGTGTTTTTGAGATGACATGACAAGTTGATAGTAGCTCAGCAAAACGAGTAGGAGCGTTCTTCTGATAGCGGATTTGACAGTATTTGACTAGAAGAGAACTGTACATTTGTTGGTAGCTATGCAGAAGTAGACGACCGGTTTCTGACATTCCCGACACATCTGAAAGTTGGCTTTCAAGATCGAAACTTCCCAATGCGAAAGCTTACCTGGATTGCAAATAACAATAACATTAAGAAGAAGAAACTCTTCTTTTGTTATCCTGAGCTCCTGAAGTTTTCCAATCATCCGACATTTGATGTTATTTATTAATTTAGGACACTTATCCGCTATAACATCAATCTCTTTTGGGAATACAGAACATTCTTCTGGATAAGTTATGAAATCCAAATTACTGAAATATGATTGTGCTGCTAATGCAAATATGCAAACGTTCATATAGCAGTTCTTGAGGAACATTTTTGAGTCTGATGATGTCAATAATCTCACAAAATCAAGTTTTTTGATGAAGTCAATTGTGACAACATGATTAATTGACTCCCAGTCGTGATAAGTGCTTCGAATATTCGCAGATTTCAGAGTAAACGGAGTCCGAACGGAATCAGTAACTTCTTCAAATGTTATTTTATCCGGTGCTCGATAATTCAAAAAGAGATTCCATTTTTCGGCTTCCATGCGTGCCAATACAGGTAGAAGATTGAAAAACTCAATTCTTTCGTGATTTTGAATCATTTGAGCACGAAGACATTGTTGAAAACGACATAGTCTACAGTTAAAGTTTTTGATTTCCTCTGGGTTTTTGAAACAATTATCTTCGTTTTCACATTCTTGCAAAGAAGTTTTCAATGTGACCACTCGACGGAAGAACATTTTACATGCATTGCAACTTTGCACCTATAATAATAACAACAATTTTGAACGAGTTTTTAAAGTTACTCACTCCATAGTTAAATAAGCTCGTTGGACGATAACAAATCGCACATTTTTCTGGTTTCGTTGACATCATCGTGGGATTGTTTTTTGTACTTGAGATTTATTCCTGTTTTATCAGAACCAAAAGCTCAAAATCAAAATAACCAAACTAGACACGTCCCTAAAAGGTAGAAAATGAGATTCAGAGCCATCTGAAAAGCAAACGGAAAGAAGGAATTCTGCGTTCAATTGAAAGTTGAAAATCATAATTTCTCGAAAAGATTATTGAGTCATCAGGACAAAATATCTTATTTAATAGAAAAAGTGGCTCGAATGAGCATACGAAATTAGGTGTCTCGCAAACTCAATAGAACATATAATCTTTGATGAGAAAAGTAGGGAAATTGGAAAAAGCAGAAAGAAACTATGATATTTCTTACACATAAGTCTTGCCATAACATGCTGCAAAATGTTTTGAGATCTTAAAGACAGCTCAGAGATCCATTCTAGTTCAGTCACGAAATCAGATACGCTATTGTGGTTTCTTGAATGAAATTTTCACTGAAATGAAGAAAAAAGCAAGGAAAAACAAAGTGAAAAGGCAGATGTAGAAGAAGTGACGTTTGGTAGTCTAGCTGAGAAAATTATTATTTTTATTTTTGAGGAAAGATATTTTGTTCTGACTGAAGTGCTCATTATAAGATTAAGACTATCAAGAAATGAGTCAGAATCAGATGATCAGCCGATTTTCAGTATGACTTATGTGCTTGCTTTGAACTCATTGGTCTAGTTGCTACTGGATTTCCGGTCTGTTTATTTTTAAGGTAGGGATATTCGCCATTATTGAATTAGATATCCTTATTATATGCCTTGGCTGATTATGTGTGAAGGGCCACTAAATCTCATTTTGTTGTCCCCTCGGGGATTGGGCCGAGCCCGGCAGCGGTGCACATACAGAAACTTTGCAGACCTAGATTTCTCCCACATTCTGGAAAGAAGACGCAAGATCTACCCAACATCGATTACCTCTTTTCATTACCATTTCGTGTTGATAATACTGGTAGAATGTGGTAGACATTGTGCAAAGAGCCTTGGGTTTCAGAGGAAAACATTCAATTTTTGTAACTTTTGACAAAAAATTGGAGCAAGCTGTTCTAACCCCGGTATTTTCATTGCTATCAAAAATTTGAAAGATTTAGAAGTTTTATTTGTGTATATTATAACTGAGTATTGTAAGAAAAATTAAGAAAAATATTCAAATAAGTATCTTATCTCAACATTCCATCATGCATCGGAAGAAAACATTCATGTTTCAAAGAATTGAAATGGCTGGTAAGTTAAATTTCCAGGCGTCTCGCAATGCCAACTTATCACTGTGGTTGTAATCGTCGGCTGATGACTAATTTTGAGTTGTTGGGCTTTGACAAGATTTTCAGTGTAGAAACACGACGGCATCCTCCACATAGTTCGCTTAGCATCATACATCGTCGCCCAATCATCAAACTTGAAGACATTGCCGCTGATTAACGTAGCGCCCAACTCAACCTTAAAAATCTAAATTAACAAAAGATATCAACCTTCATGAAGCCTCATGGAGGCTTCATGGAAAAAAAACAAATTAAAATTTTAAAAAACATACCAAAGCTGTTGACACGGTCTGCTGGTTAACGTCGAAATCCCCGTTTTTCAAAAACGCATTTTGGTAGGTCAAGACCAAAATTGGATAATGGACGTTTACGGATTCTTTTTTTAACCAATTGACAGTTTTTGAATCCAAGTCAAATCGCTTCCCAACCTCTTCAACATTCAAACAAGGACCGTTATTTTCACATCTGAAACACGGTCATATTATAGCTTAAATTTATATACCTAACATGCATAGAAATGTAGTAAAACTAACACTGAGCTTGAACCACCAGACGAAGTGATAACGGCCATTCTCGATAAGATCTAAATTAAACATAATTTTTAAAAAAGCAACGCGGACCCTCTTTTCCCGAGATACAGTGGCGAAAAATGATGAGTGTAGCTCTATACTTTTGATGATAACTTTGCTGAAACATGCCCAAAAGACAAGAAATTTTGTGGAGACATTGCTGATCAGATTAGGAAAAACTCTATAAGTTTTTTGAATTTCAAAATGGTTTCGTTCCTTCAGAATATCATCAGATGTGGGCAAACGCTCTTTGACTACACAATCTCTTTGACTACATGTTTTCTTTGACTTCACTTTTTCTCTTTGACTACACCTATCAAGATACCAAATCACTCGTTCGTCTGAAATTCAGGCTTAGAAAGGTTTTGAAGTGTTCTATAACGTGCGAAGTTTACTGACAAGGCGTTTTCTAAGCCTGATTTTTCGAATGGACCTCAGAAATGGCACAATTTTTTTCAGAAAAGTGTAGTCAAAGAGCAAAGTGTAGTCAAAGGGAAAGTGGAGTCAAAGAGTGGGTGTAGTCAAAGAGTGTTTGCACAGATGGCTTCAAAATTGGAATTTCGAAAAAAAATTTTGAGCATACTAAAGGGTTAGCGACACATTTTCGGTATCGAAATTAGTACTGAAAATTCACGAAAAGAGCCGCAACTTGCTCAGTTTTCGAGCTATCAAAAATCTAAACATATGAACATCAATGTAGACAAATTTCTGATCGTTCTGTTAAACTTTCATCAAAATCGGTTCAGTTTGAACTGAGTTACAGCGTGACGCATATTTACAAACAGACATACTGAAGTTTTCGAATGTTATTAGTAAAGATATGTGCAAAAAAAGGTTTCATCTGGTGATGATATCCGTAGATTCACATTTTTTCTCAATAAGAATGAAAAGTTAGACAAAAGTGTCAGTTGAAAGTTTGATTAAAATCAAATTTCCTACAAAAAATTGAAGCTCTAGGATCCACTTAAAATTATCTAATGTTCAATATAATATCCGATTTTCAAAAAATCTCAAAAAAAATTTTTGGGAGTTCTATGTTTAACGCAAGAAAAAAAATTTTTTCACAGAGTTATAAATTGGCATTATCTGTGTTTCGTAGCAAATTTGGCGTATATTCCGAATCTAAAATAAAAACCTCCGTCTTTCCAGCTCCCCGAGCCAAAAAATCATTTTTATTTAAAAAAGTGGAAAATTTGACTTTTTTTGGTATTTTCTAAGCGAAGGAGTGAAGCTGTCAAGTTGGCTTCGGGGTTGCAATCCGGGCCAAAACGGGCCGGAGATTTCGGCCCGTGTGAGCTCGGCCCGTCCACTTTCCGACGTTTTTGAAAAATGTAGACATGGAATTCAGGTATTCTAACTACCATTCTGTAGATCTCATCGAGTTCTACATTTTCACATAAATTTTGACTTGAAAATCAATTTGGAGAAGAGAAAATCGCCGGCATGTTTCGGCCCGGATTGCAACCCCGAGTTGGCTTGAACACAAAAAATGCTCTTAAAATGTCAGAAATCGATTGCAAAAAAAGATTGGATTGATATCTCAATCTGGAAAAAGTTTTCATATTTTCAGTTTTTTGAACATATTTGAGCACCATGTGAACCATTTGGACTCAAAATAAGATTAATGTATTCTGGGCACTTCCGAAGTGTCACTTCGTATTACCACTATGTTCAATATTAGCCAAAAAAATTTTTTGACCTGAGAGAGGGGGACTCAAAAATACAGAAGGAATACTTCCGGACCATTACATGTAAAAAATCAATGGAAGAATGCGAGGTTGGTGGCAGTTTCTCGCCCTCCACTGCGTCTCCACAGACACGTCACTCTCATCGCTATTCCACTATTGCCCAACGCGTTCGCGTGTCGCGTCATTGGTTCGACTGGGATAACTGTGTCCTAGGTTAGAGTGAGGAAGAGAAGGAAGGTCACACAAAGAGAAAGAGAATATGCCATGGAGAAGGTATCGCAAATTGAGAGAACTGAAGGAAAAAGAGAGAGAGCGGTCTCACTAGGGAATGGTGCGAATTTGACAATGACACTTCGATATGTGACAGGTATCATTCGAAAAAAGAGGTTCTGAAATGTACACATCTGCTTTCAAAAAGTGCTGTCGACCTCCAGGAACCGAGATATGGCCTTCGAAAGTTTGCTCTTTTCTGCGGATAATAGTCTACCTCCTCAACACTGTAGGCAAAGTGTGGCTGGATGGCCGAGGGGGCGAAGACAAGATCTACCAACTTCGATAATACCTTTTCATCTTACTCTTTCCAGAGCTAAAATAATTTTTGTTGTCCCCGCAGGGACTGGGCCGAGCCCGGCAGCAGTGCAACGCCAGGACGACCCTTGGAAAGTCGGAGCAAGCCCCGAGTCTTTCCTTGGTTCCAAAAATCATATAACCTTTATTACACTCATTCGAGTGTATACCGTAGGTTAATACGATAAGAACAGATACTACACTTTGATCTTAGCTAATAAGCCGAAGAAGCGATGGAGAGAAGGCGAGGCGACGGGGGTAGTGGTAGCCTGTGTACGGACAAAAACCGGGCTCGCGTCGACCACTATACCCAAAGGGTGAGGGGTGAAGATGGAGTTTAGGCAGTTTTTTGACAGATAGTTGGATAGGAACGGTTATGACAATGTATATTTTATGAAGATTTTCAATAATGTTTAGTTTTCACAAGTTCTCGAAACCCAGGAAGAAAGACTTTTTTTCTGGAAACTCTGAATAATGGGTACTGTAATTATGACAGCAAATTGACACACAATTGAC
This sequence comes from Caenorhabditis zanzibari, assembly GCA_963966625.1. NCBI lineage: Eukaryota > Metazoa > Nematoda > Chromadorea > Rhabditida > Rhabditidae > Caenorhabditis > Caenorhabditis zanzibari. The sequence continues at coordinate 8,962,628 of OZ016470.1, read as the reverse complement.
TATGCGAATAAACGAAACATCAGATTCCTGTTGTTTTGATAACCGTATTCACTCTCATTTTAGGACACCACTTTTTGTAAGGCACTCAAATGAGTTCGAGATGAATATTTTCTCCAAATTGTGTGCGAGCAACACTGGATTCACAAAACATTTTATTTGTCATGATAATATAGATCTTAAGACGACAAGGTTACATTATAAGAAAAACAATAAAATGGAATAACCAAGACGAAAAGAAGGATAGAAGCAACCAGGGATAACCATGCTGAATAACCGAGGCTCACTGTAATACCCGAAACCTTAAATGGATCTATCTGAGTTCCAATAATAGTTACAGACACGACAGTGAAAATGAAAATTGTTAGAGAGAATGCAGCAATGAGATCGATGAATCTTCGAAGCTCAGGATAGAATCCATTTTTGATGACGAGCAAACTGAAATTTCGATTTTTATTCAATCTGGTTTAAAAAAAACTAACCTTGTTAGTCCAAAAGCAGCAATTGTGAAAATGTAGAGTGGAATCGTCAAGTACATCAGAATACTGGCAACGCCAATAGATGGAAGTAAGCCCTGAAATTATTCTTCTCAGAAATTGACATTTTCAAAACACCCTACTGTAATCTCCTTTCTATATGGAACGATTCCAATTGCGTCATACCACTTATCTATTATTAGCAATTTTTTTGAGGAAACAACCCATGATGTAGTGAATACTCCAACTGTGTTCAGAATAAAGGCAATTAGTAAAACAACACCAAATACAATAATGGCTATTTGATGCTTTTTCATTTTTCTTTCAAACAAAAAAGTTCGATTCGGATTGAAATGTGAATATTTATTTATTGTTCATCTTTAAATACTCTGCAATGGTCCTTCACTTTTTAGTTTCCCTGAGCAAACACATTTTCTAAAGCTTTATTTAGTTTTCTCTGGTTTAAGAAAGTTTGCAACATAAAATTGAATATCTGCAAATACAAAAAAGGAGGTTTATTGTTTCTTCAGGTGATAAAACTTTTTTGGTTTTCGAATTCTTTGCACTATGAATGTATCTTGAACTTATGATTTAATACATGAATATGTAATAAATGAACCAGGGAAGTTCAGAACGAACTTGTATTAAGTTCTTCAGTTTTGCCTCAACAAAATAGATTTGAGACTGAAAGTTTTTTTCTGCTCTCTTATTAAATGCGGAACTTAGTCGAATACGATTCTCCATAAATGTTTTATTACCGTATTCACTCTAATATGCCGATCCATCGAAAAACCAACGGAAAATTGCAGATTTCTCGCTAAAAACATGAGATTGACTAGCCATTTCGAACAGTTATGAAGGGCAAAAACTAAATATCAGAAATGATGTGAAATCCAAAGTTTATATGTATATGTATATATGTATTCGTTTATTGAATTTTGAAAGGAGGCAAGAGATGAATATAAATGATACAGATAGGATTAAAACGAAATTAAGTAGGATAAACCCGACAGAGTTTAACATAATAAATAATAGCGAAGCATGGCAAGGGAGACTTTTTTGAGAATGTGGCGGTGGAACTTAAGGGATTGGTCCGTAATCAGACCGAGGTCTCTAATTTCGGTTGAGGGGAGAATGGGGGAGCGAGCAATAGTGTAGGAATGATTAGAATTTGAGGAGCCCAGATGAAGGAGGGATGTTTTAGAAGTTGCGAGAGGGAGAAGGTTATTAACTGACCAGGCGTAGATGATGTCAATAGATTGCTGAATAATAGTGGGGGAGTCGTGGAAGATCTTGATGTGGTCTGCGAAAACTGAGAAATGGACGGCATTGGGGAGAGAGCAAAGCAAGTCGTTCAGAAAAATCAAGAAGAGAAATGGGCCTGAAACAGACCCCTGAGGAACCCCCGAAGGGATCGGGAAGGAGTTGGAGTCAACAAAGGAATTAATTTTAACCGTTTGTGAAAAGAAAAAATCAAAAAATAGTGATTGAAAAAAAAGTCTATTTAGATCTGCTGAAAATTTGTAATTTAAAAATTGCTTTTCATTTTTGGGGTGCCGGTTTTTTCAAAATGATTATTTGCCTTCAGAAACCCAATATGTCAGAATGAAACAATTATCAGCAGAAACCAATAAAAATGACTCATTGTCCGTGTTTCCCAACTTTCCTCTTTTGGGATTAAAAAACTGGAAAGAAGTGACATCAAATAACGTAGCTGTGATAATAAGTTCAAGACAAAAGCTTCTTCAGATAAGGAAATTCAGTTGAAAAGGGAATTCCTTCGTGCACGTAACCTGATTCATTCAATAGAAAACAATGGTTGATCAGAACGTCGGTGTTCTCGGTCTTCTAATTGGAGTTGCTTTTGTTTTAAATGGAGTTGGAGTATTTACGCCTGCTTGGATTGTTGACACAATATCTTATCAAGGATATTCTCTTAGTTTCACTGGTGGAATTGTCCCATTCAAAACGGTAATTTTTCCATAAAAATGTAGTAATGATGCTGGGAATCAAATAGAGAACATAAATTGAATTGGAATTCCTAAACTCAATCGAAGATTCGTTTCAAAACACACACAAGTTTTTTGTTAGCTTTTTTAGCTTTCAGGACGCCTATGGATGGTTCCAAGCAGCAAGCATTCTTATGTATACTACCTTTGCCGAGTTTTTCATATTGTCTCTCATTTACTGTGTCGTTTTGTAAGTTGCTCATATTCATGTTATCTCACTTTTTAACAATTTTCAGTTCAAAAGTCCATGAACATGGTTATTCGTGTCATATGCGTCGAAGATTCTACAGTATGGCAATGGCTGCTATAATAATCGTTGTATTCACTGTCACATCAGTTATTCTATTGGGAGTCAATTTCAGTTCTTTAAATATTCCCTTGTCAAGTGTAACGGTAGGAAATGTTTGAGGTACTGTAGCTGATTTCAGTCGATTTTCAGCTTGGATATTCTGCATGGCTATGTGTTGCTTCTGCTGCTATTTGTGTGGCTATTTTCGGATTATGCATTCATATTGCCATGAGATCGTGCCACTGAGATTGGGAAACAATATTTTTTATGAAGATGTTGCAAAAAATTTAATTTTGCAAATTTATAGAAGTTCCATATTAATAAAATGTAAATAACTTCTACTAAAAGTCTACTCGGATAGTGAGAGTTTGCATATAAAAATCGCTTCTTGACTTCCAGAAAAAGTAGCAAACGTAAAAAGTAGTGTTTTGAAATCAGCCACTCCCAAAACAGTGTGAATCATCTGTTGTGTTTTCATTATGAACTAGAAACGTGGGAGAAAAGGGTTGCACTGATGACATTTCAACTAGAAAAACTTTGGAATTGATAAGAAATAAATAGAAATATACCAAAAGAAGAGATTGTCAGAACTATTCGAACTCATCATGGTTGACAGAAAGTTATTCATTCTCGGTGTTCTAATCTTTATTTCGTTTGTTTTGAATACAATCGGAGTATTCACCCCTTGTTGGTTCGTGTCTTCATCAGGGGCGACGGGAGGAATTGTTCCATATAATAAAGTAAGATACTCAGTTTCCGGATCTCGAATTTCATAATACTTTTTCATTATTAAACTTTCAGTTAGCAGAACTATGGTTCCTCGCAGCCACTGTGGCCATGTATTTCTCATTTGTTCTCTTTTCATTCATGTTATTTATCTACTTGTATACATTGTAAGATTACCTTCTGTTGACTATTTCTCATAGTTTTTTTTTCAGTTCACTAGTACACAGATACGGATATTCTCGAAGTGTCCGAAAATGGTTCAAGCTGATGACTAACTCTTCCGGAATGATCGTGATGTTTACGATTCTTGCTCTGATCCTTTTTGGAGTGAATTTATCAAAAACTAGTGGATCATCAGAAACTTATTGGGTAAGAGAGTCTGTATAAAGTCATTAAATTTTTCTTTTAGTTGGGATATTCGGCATGGTTGTGTTGTGCTGCTGCTGCAATTTCTCTTGGAATTTTTGTTCTTGTTGTCATTATTATTGAAAAGGAGTGCAAATGAATTGATTTCCAAAAAAATCTGTTCAGAAGGCAAAAACGAATAAATTCTGAAAAACACTAATTCTTGAAATTTGTATTCTTCATATCTTGATTTTGATCTACTCATCAGCAAAGCTCTCTTTTCACATTTTATGAATATCCTCTTAAGCAAATCCAGGAATGTTGGACTTTATTCAATCTACGATTATTGAAATCAACGAGCCTGAAACGTTCAGGACAAATTGTAAAAATCGAAATCGTAAACTTGATCCCTCTTTTGAGAACAATCAGAGATTTCTAATTAAAAAGGGGCGGAGCCCAAAAACTCAGGCACCAAAGCAAGCCAGCTTGCTTTCCCACAGTTCCAGGAACTCATTTCTCTTCACCTTTTCTGCAGAACCTATTTTATGGTCGTATAGACTATTGTTCTCTCTTTTGTCACTAATCCTAAGCTCGGGTCATCTTGACTCCGCCCACATAGACTCTAAAGTCAGAAAACAGTAATGGCTCACCATTCTCTCATTGTTTTTATCCAACTACCTACATTTTCTCATTAGCTTCTGATTATAGGTTTTCTCCAAAATCGATTCTCTCTAGATCGTTTGTCTTATTTTGAATAACGATTTTCGAACAACCTCAACTTTTCAAGCGAACTGCATAATCTAGCGGAGTTTTTTTTCTTTCAACAGTTGTCAATCACGATATCAAGATTATCATATCTAAAAATGTATTATTGCACAATCGAAAAATGCGGGAACATATTGCACTGAACAAGAAAAAATGTAATGGTTCTACTCATATCATTGATAATTCTGGATTCGAAGAATCCTTATTGAGCCTTCGTTGCTTGCTTTCCATTTTCCCAGGCGGTTGTCTTCAAGGTGGCGGAAGCTTTTTTGGCACCGGCTCCTCCCTGGAATGCCAATTTTTTAGTTTTGGAGACTATAGTTTTTAAAAAAATACTAGTTGAAAATGACAATTTCAGAATATTGAAGAACCAAACTAAAACTACAGTAATCCGAGATGAAACAAACCTTGGTGCAGAGACGAGTGACTTGAGCAGCGATCTGCGAGTAACGGACGTAGTTAAGTCCAGCGGCTCTCCAGGCGACCATTTTTCAGAGTTTGGAGGATTTATTAACCTAAATTTAGCAACAAAAGTTAAATATTTTCCTAAAAACCGTGAAATACCAATAGGTTGAGAACCAAAATGATCCATATCTCTGAAAATTCAAAACAAAATCTTTATACAATCTAAGTTCAACGATTCGAGAACAATTGTTTGGTCCAAAACGAAAACAAGTTATTCAATAAATATCTAATTACAGTAATCTTTATATTGTTCAATTGGTTGATTCTCACTCCAAACAAGTTATCAATTGTTAAGCTCATGCATTTTTTAGTTATCATTTTCGGTTCAGTTATTTGGTAAAAACACGGGCAAAAAACAGCAAATCGTTTATTTCATAACAAAAAAAGTATAATTATTACTTATTGGAAAAGCAGAAAAAAGAATTACGCAAATGGGATGTGCTGAAGTGGGAGCGAATTGTGCGAATTTGGGGAAGGATTTTTAGAGAGCGGAGCAAGCAAACTTACAGACACTCACACGCATGCAAAAAAACTGGTTGCGTGGAGAAGGAACAGACGAGTAAACCAGAGAACCTCGTGTCAGATTAGTAAAACTGAAACAAGAAAAATGGGAAAGAAATAGTTAGAAAAAGGCAATAGGTGGGAAACGATGGTAGCTATAAACACTCTCAGTATTTGAAACATTACTTGTTCGTATTCTACATGGAAAAAGAAGCGAGAAGTGGGGGGAAAATATAACACAACCAACCGAATTAAGATATTCAGGGAACTTCCAGAAGCCACAAAAAATCTTATAAGTTACTAGACTAATAGTGAAAAAAAGCCCTTCGAGAAAATATCACAAAGCCAGAGAAACATAGAAAAGCAGATAATTTTTTTGATCAGTCTTCAGTACAATTGTTTCGATTTCATCGAACTCCGGGAAGACATGATGAGTTTGACGAGTAGACTTGGAGAAATCACGCTGAAAAACATTGTTTAGTGAAAAAGGACAGACAACATATGTTAATTTTTGAGGAACGAGAGGGAGAAAGGAACGCCTCATTCACACTCGATAGACTTTTTTCACACTTCAACTCTGATTCACACTATTTTTAAAAAGTTGGAAATATCTAAAGAATAAAATTATTCGCTAGTTTTGAACCCGTCAAATTTCAGCAATCAGTTGTGAAATTGTCATTTTTGATGGTAGTTGATTACTAAACAGTGCTGGTGACTGTTGTGCATTGAACACACCATTTGGTCCGTTGGAAGATGGAGCTCCTTGCGTCATACCAGCTGATGGAGATGTATACACTTGTCCTGGGCGAATCGGCTTCACAATTTGTGGAGCGTTCATTCGTCGCATGTTACGTTGTCGGACAGCTTCTTTGATTCGTTCGACTTCTTGCTGATACTTCTTTCGTTCAGCCTGACTACGTTGTTTTGAGTCACGGAGAGCGGTTTCCAGCATCTTAATGCGATCTTCACGACCACGAAGTCGAGCTTCCATCTTTGGAAGTTCGACACGCAAGTCAGCATTGTCCCGAACGAGCTGAAAAAATTTGTAGAGCATTCAATAATAAAAATTCGATTAGACGGAACTTACCTGCTTGTGCACTTTGGTCAGCTTATCCAAATTATTTTCCAAAAATTGGATTCGTTGTTTTTGAGCAGGTCCACTGAGAGAATCTTCACCCTCGATATCTTGATTTGTTTGGCATCTGGCAATGATGACTCGCATGAACTCCTTTTTCAAGTTTTTCAAAGTTGCCAACTCCATATTCACACGATCGGTGAGTGGTTTTATCTCCTTGGAAGCTTGATCCCTTACGAGAAGTTGCTTCATACGTCCTGCATCTTGGCCAGACTCAACTCTGGCTACGTCAGCAGCAAGCTTGGCTTCAGCATCATGTTCGGCAGCAGTGCTGGTTTCTTTCGCAGCAGAATATTCGGAGAAAAGCTTGGAGACTCCAATTCTTACATGATTTAGAAGATCGTGATCAGGAAGTTGATCATTTTGAGTGGCAATGTCGGCAATGTTGAACTCGCGAATAACATTGTAAATACCTTCTTTGAAATGTCGGATTTTTGGACCACATTCGTCAAGATGGGCATTTAGAAGGGATGTTGCCTGGTTCATTCTATCTTCTAGACTCTGGTTTTCTTCTTGAACCACTTCCAACTCGCGCTTCAATTTTTCGCATTCCGCTTGCCGGACATCCAAATTCACAGCGATTTCTTCCAATGCGGTCATCATTTCCTTTCCTTCTTGTTGTTTATCCTCTGCTTCCTTTTGGAATCTGTTATTCTCCTCACGAATCAACTCCTCGTTCTCGCGCATTGTTCCGAGAGCTTCTTCTTGAAGAAGAACTTGTTGTCGGAGCTTCTCGAGCTCTTGCGACACTTTCTGGATCTCGTCGTCTTTTTCGTCGAGTTGTTGGTAGAGTTTGACACGCTCTTCTTCGTATTTCTTCTTCTCTTCGTCTGTGATCGGACCAGTTGTAGAAGTGAGCATTGGTGGTGCAGGAGCAATGGATCTCTCCATGAGAGGAGTAGACCCGCCAGAAACTTCTGAAACTGCCATTTGAGCTGTCTCTGACAGATTGACCCATTCGGTTTCCGATACGGATTCTCCTGCTCGCCACCGAGATAGTTCCAAAGCGGCTGCCTGGAGCAATGCAGACAAACGCGTGACTTTCTCCTTCTCCTTCTCGTACCGCCTCTTCCATTCTTCCGCAGTGAGCTCTTCGTTGATTTGTACAACGTTCTTGATCGTTTTTGCACGTTGACCGAACAGAAGTGTTGATTTTGTTTCAGCCTCGTTGAAATGGGACGGCGATGCGCAAATTATAACCGTTGTTCGAGAGTTTCCTCCGAGTGATTCTTGGAGAATACGAGTCAACTTCGAATCACGATATGGAACGTGGGATTTCTGAAAATTTGGTGGTTTAAAATCTAACTCGGGTTGATAAGTGAATTCCGCTAATCCTTGAGAAACGAAAAAAAAATCAAAATATTTACTTACCGTTCCCTCGGCTAAAGCTGAAATGACGATTCCGAGAGCAGTGAGAGACTTATTGATATTTTTCGCTTCTTCTAATACAGCACCTTGAGCACCAGTTTTGCTGACCTTCTCAGAACCAGCCAAATCTACCAGATAAAGTTTTCCAGTAAGTTGCTTCTTCGTTGTCTGGTGTTCTTGTTTTACGGTAATCAGGAACACTGAATGGGAACGAGAAGAATGTTCATTCATGTCTGGAAATTCGCTCACCATTGGATACACAGTTTTTCTAGTTTTTTAACTCACTCGTTACGGCAACCATCCTGTTTGATTTTCCGTCTTCAATCGCCTGCAGAACCTCATCAGGTCCTCCAACGAATCGCTCGGTAGCTCCTTTCACATAAGGTACCCGGTTCTTATCTTCATGAATGGAAAGGTTGACTTTTTCAGGATCCAACAAATCACGAATCTTCTCATTATAAATCTCATAGTAAGAAACTTTAATATGGAATTGAAGATTTTCGTCCATATTATAGATGTGATTGAAGATGTCAGCAACAATACGTGGGATGATACCGGAGAGATTTCCATCGCCAATTACTCCCTGTAAATTTCGATATTGAAGATCCCAATGGGCGTAAAAGAAAGCTGTTAGATGTCTGACGTCATTTTCTTTCAAAAGATAACTCCTTTTACGTTATTTTCGAAGATTGATATGAAACATTATTCGTACCTCCATTGTGTGCGTTTTTCCGGAAGATGTTTGTCCGTAGGCGAAAACAGTCCCGTTATACCCGGAGAGAACATCTTGAACAATGTGATAAGCGGCTCCCTTGTAAACTTGTTCTTGCGTCGTGTTAGGCTTAAACACTTTGTCGAACACGAATACTTTTCCCTGAAAAATCGATATATCCTTTCATGTCCTCCTTGTGTACTTTAAAACAGATGAATGTGTCATGTGAGAGAATTGACACACCTGCACTCCGCTTCCCCCGTCCCTGTTGACATAATTGTCCTCTACAACCCTTTTGTGTTACTCACCCCAAGCGAAATACTGTCCTCGGAAGGAAATTTCGGCAGAAAACGGTCCGCATTCTTCTCTTCTGTCTTGTTTAAAGGTCTAATACGACAGAACACCTGTAAAAACGTATTCTATACAGACGGTCACAAATTTGGCTTCATTACCTGGACACCGCATTCTGCTCCATCTGTCCGCGGCTCCATACTATTAGATTACTGATATCCAGTTGGCTTCTTCTGCTGTGCTAATTACCCGGCTGCTCCGTACAACGCCTACAAAACGGGTCAATCGATAAACTGCAAGAAAGACCGAAGCCAATTGTGGAAGAAGAGAAATAGAGAAAAGGGGAAAGTGGGCACATTGCGAAATTTCGGGATATTTCATCACTCGTTTTAGTTGAACTGCTCAATGTGGAAGGGAAAAGGAAAAGGACTGCGTGTTTTGTTTGATTGGATGCTCTGACAGAAAAAGAACAGAAGGTTCATAGATTAACTATAACAGACGAAACGAAAAGATATGGACATCAACTCGAAAATTGCAGTTTCGTGAAAAGAAAAAGATTTTTCACATACTAAATGGGGGGAAACTTCATTCGATATCGATTGCCACATGAATATGATGAGGAACACGTGGCGCGCAATGCGAAGTTTTTCGTTTGTTGACCGAATTAATATTTATGAATAAATCACATTTTTTAGTTTTACTGAATTTTGCAAGTATAAATATCGGAAAAAGCGAAAAATTCGCGAAATGAGGAAAAAATTCACTCAGACAGGATTTTCGTCAGGACGGCGGATGATTTGCGGAGTGAAGGGGATTTCGGAGCATCGTTGCGTATTTTGCCGACAAGTCAAATCAGTCGAATGCAATTTTTTCTGGAATTCCGCGATGAAAATAGCAAAATTTTTTATAAAAATAAACAATTTGATTGTCAGAATCGTTCTAGGTGGTTTTTATTTCGTAAAATCGCATTTGAACGGAAATACGCACGGTCAAAATTTTTTGACTATTTTTTGATGTTTTTGTGTCTGAACTGTTTCGAAAAATAGCAATAATAGTTGTAATACAACGTAGTGTATTTGTTTCTACAGGTCCGCACCAAAAACATCAAAAAATAGTCAAAAAATTTTGACCGTGCGTATTTCCGTTCAAATGCGATTTTACGAAATAAAAACCACCTAGAACGATTCTGACAATCAAATTGTTTATTTTTATAAAAAATTTTGCTATTTTCATCGCGGAATTCCAGAAAAAATTGCATTCGACTGATTTGACTTGTCGGCAAAATGCGCAACGATGCTCCGAAATCCCCTTCACTCCGCAAATCATCCGCCGTCCTGACGAAAATCCTGTCTGAGCAGGAAACATTCCTGTAAGTTCGAAAATACCATAAGAACGCCGCACAAGATTAAATTGTTTTTTTGGTCTCGCCTGGAAAAGTTTTACTGTAGTTTTTTCTAGACAAAACAATGGTTTGAGTTCTTCACTTTTTTCAATTTTTTTTTGCAAGATGTGCTTTGGCTAATAACTCTACGAAAATAAAAATAAAAGCAATTAAAATTCCGTCTTTTCATAATAAACAAAATTCATGAAACAGTGAGAGCATTTGAGCAAAAGATATTTTTGGAGATATTAACCTCCTTATTAGGCGATTTCAACGAGTTTTATTTTCAAAAATTCAAATAGATATTATGCAGTTTTATGTACTTGAATTAGATCAACTCTGATTTCGCATAGATAAGTGTACATACACAAAACGGGAGGATATCTAAAGGCAAACAAGGAGAGACTCAAACCAAATATGGTCATCAAATTGACAATGAGTAATGGCCGATACGACACGATACGGCAGATGGTGGAGAAAAACGGAGGGCGACAGATTCGGAATCGAAAACGACGATAAGGAGGAAAAGACACCGCAGGTTGGGGTATTGCGTTCAGCAGATTTTCGTTGTGGGACCTCGAGGATGGTCGGTGCAAAAGCTTCTCTCTTTTCATTGGAGAAGAGTGAAACGAGAAGAGAGACACACTCACAACATTCATTTGTTTGGCGGGGGGAAAGAGACGAGGGGGGCTTTAGTATCGGCTGGTAGGAAGAGAGAAGAGAATAAAGATTCTCGAAATAGTCGTTATGGACTTTAGACGCAGATACATCCGTTTTTCTCTGCTCCCTCCTCATTTCATATAATGCTTCTCCGTTAGTAGGGGCGATGGGCTGTCTATTCAAACACTCACAGAACACTCACTCATCGCACTCACTAGTAGAGTAGAAAAGAAACAAGGTTAATAAAAAAATATTCAAAAAAAAAACAAATATTCAGCACTTTCATTAATTATCAAAGTTCAAACACTTTTAAAGAGATCGTACACAACCTAAAAAAATTATATAGACATTTTAGGTTACTACCATTTTCTCGGTCCATATCCATATAATGAATTGGGATCGGTTTCTGGCACTGGTGGTGGATATAAAGGCGCATAGCCAGCAGCTGCCGATGGATCCAAAGGAAGTTGAATTGTTGATGTGGCTGGAACTGAAGTTACTGGTCTAGAGGGTGTCGGGTAGGCTGTGTGATTCGTAGGCTGAAATTGGATCAAACGTTAGAAAAACAACTCTCTAAATATCAAATGAAGGAAGTACTCCTCCAACTCACCAAATGGATCCGTTGCTGTCTACTCTGCTCTTTGATTTTGTGCTCGGCCATTCGAATAGATTCCTTTAAAACGGCTCGTCGAATAAATATCAGAACATCCTAAAACAACACAATCAAATTCAGCATATGTGATGCTACCTACTCTGATATAAATAGACTTCGTTAGAATAACATCAACAGATTTAGAGTCAGCAAACGTTATGATGCAGAAATGTAGCGGTCCTTCAGCATCCTGAATGAAAATTCAATCAATTCTGAAAAAGAAGTGTAGAAAACTCACACTGACAAACTCAACATCTGTGATTTTTCCATATGGACCAAATGTAGATTTCAATTCTTTCGAAGTCAATCTATCCAATGGAAAATAGGAAACAAAAAGTCTTTTCGACTCCAGTTTCAATTTCACATCTTGTTCGTCTTTTGCCAATTCAATCGTGCAGTTTACTTTATTAATTTCGTGAGTGTCTGACTTCATGCACTTCGTATAACCATCCATATCGAGAAAAGTAACATATGCATAACCGGCGCATGTTCTTTTTGCACTTTCGGTGAACAATTCTCCTTCGCCAACCTTCTCTTAAAATATTTTGTTTTCCATATTCTATACTATAGCCTTACTCATATAATTTTCAAATGATCCATGTTTCTTGATGTCGTACTGCTCCACTTCCAGTTCGTCGTCCAACACTTCGTCTTGATCGACAGGTTCATAACGAATCGAAGATCGAGTTTCAATGTCTTCATTGTCGGGGCCGGAATCAACAACCTGAAACAAAACATTTATATTTCTTTCTCTCTGACGCTTTTAAACCGAATATCTTGGCGGTGCCGGCACCACGCACTCATAAAGTTTTCCGAACTGCTCGAAATATTGTCGAACAGTTGCTTCAGTTGTGTAGGAGCTCAATCCTTGAACGAAAATTCGTTTTACCATTGATGCTCGATGAAAAAACGGAAAAAAATCTTTTAAATGCCCTCGCAAGGCCAGCGCGTAAATCGACACAAAACATAGCTTTGACCATTGGTCTCGCCACGAAAAGTGTGCCATTTGAAGGTGGCTCTCGTTCGATCCGTTCTGATTTCAAACGGCGTTCCGGTAATTTTTCTTGAAATCAATTTATGTTTCAGAGGCTTTCATTTAATTATATACTTCTCATCTGTTCTTTGTAATAACGTCACACATCGAGAGTACCACGGCAGACCGTTTGCAGAAGTCATTCAAACAGTTCGTTTTCAGAAATGTCAAAAAGAACAAACGAAGGTGGTGGGAGTTATGCGAATAGTCCTATTGATGATAATCAACAAAAACGTCGAAGGATTCAGTTTGAGTCGGTGCGACTCGCCGCCGTCAGCAATTTGGTAAGTTCAGCTCCTGATCCAACACAATTTCTCCACAAACGTGCTTCAGACAGATTTGAAATATCATGAAGTGTGTTACAAGTACTCGAAATTGAGGCAATTGGTTATCCAAAAGAGTAAAAGAATTGCGGAGCTGGAGAAAGAAAATGAGAGATCAAAGCGCCGCCAACAAACTGACGAAAGCAACTTCTTGAAAGTTTATAATTTGTTTTGTGAGGTACGTTGTACTACCTGAATTAATCATTCATCAATTTTAATTTGAGGTGGAGAAATTCATATGGAGTCAGACCAAAGATGAGTTTGGAGACGTGGTGATGACACCAACAGCTCCGGCTGGGACAGACGTTCAAGGGATGACGCCGGATGCATATCAAAACTTCGTCGCTAATGCTAAATCTAATCTGTGAGGGAAAATTGCAAACGCGTTGTTATTGAACTGTATATTTTCAGAAGAGCTGCATTCACGTCCTACGCAAAAGCTCGTCACGATCGGAATAGAGAATCGATTGCTTTTGTGAACAAACTGAAAACTCTAATGGGCGATCCCAAACTGAACGCAGCTGACATTAACAAAGAGCTTGCAACAAGAATGGCGGATGTTCTTTCACAGAATGATAAATTACAAGCTGACATTCATAAAATGCAAAGTGATAGTCATAACGTGGAACGCAAGCGCCGGCAGATGCAAGACAAATGTGGACTACTGGAAAATAGAATTCAGGAAGTAGAGAAGCTTTTGGAAGATGCTCGTTTCGAGGCTGAAAAGCAGATGCGTGTGGCAAGCAAGTTTGAATCAAGACTTCTCCTAGAGCACGAAGCGAGAACTTACACCACTCCATCAAACAACACGAATCAGGTTGAGAAGAAGGCATCCGTTGTCGCAGCTGCGCCGAGTGAAACTATAGATCTAGAAGTAAGTTAGAAACATGATTTTCGAGGAAGTCCGCAAAGTTGTAATCGCGGTGTGTCGTTCGTAGAAATGAGAATTGCAACGTTTTCCTAGATTTTAGTCGCTATGTCATGTTAATGTTCGAAGGACTTTTGTAAGGCAACTTTTAGAAGATTTTTGCGAATTTTCTTTTAAAATTGTTAGATTATAAGTAAAGAAGCAGTAAAAAATGCATTTTTCAGGTTGAAGGGATTCGTAAAGAACTTGATGAACAGAAGGCCCTTGCCAATCGCCGCCTTCAAGAGCTCGAAGAAGCTTCCAAGAAGTATCAGTCGTTAACACAGGAAAATGGCAAACTGAAAATGGAGGTATGTTAACTGATCAAAGCTTCTATTCTAGCCATTCTATAGTTGCAGATAAAACAATCTTTATCCTCTGATGATGTTTTCAACTCCGAAGAGTATAAAACTCTGAAGAAGTACTATTCCTTGTCGTGCAAAGAATATGAGCGTCTCTGCAAGGAGTTGGACGAATGCGCTAGTGAAAGGGAACAGTTCCGGAGTTTGAAAGAAAATCGTGAAAAAACGATGTTAGAAGAACATCAGAAGACCATGAAAGAAATTCAGCAGCAGTCCGATATTCACCTCACGTTCTATCGCGTATCTCATGATAGCGAAGTCCTGCGTGCTGAGTTTGAAACTGTCAAGGAAGAATATAACAAAACTGTTAAACAGAGTGAATGGGATGAAATGAAGACAACTCTGAACACAATGCGAGCGTTGAACAAAACTATAAAGGCCCAACTCAATCGTACGAGAAAAAGGGAAGATGGCTCGCAGAAGGAGATTGAAAACCTCAAAGCAGAGTTAGACAAGATGAAAGAACTTCACCGAAATTCCATTCTGGTGCCAACTGTGGAAAGCTGTGGCAGTGCCGGTTCAGAAGATATCAACACGGTTAGAAAAGAAAATGAGGCGCTTCGACGACAGGTTGTGATCCTTGGAAACGAGAAACAGAAACTTGTAGATGTGAGTTATATCATTAATTTCAAAAAGCGTACTATTTTTTAATAAAATATTATATTTTTTTACACAACATCGTACGAGTCGTCAGATAAATTAATTAATAAATTTCAGGCGGAAATCGAACGTAGGATTGGTGAAAAGCTGAAGGAGATGGAAACAATCAAGACCGCGAATGAAACATTGACTCAGGATGAGCAGTCTCTTTCGGATGAACTCGATTCAATTTGCCTTACCATCGAAGAAGAGCAAGAGAGAAATTCACAGCTTGTATGCGAGAAGCGAGAGCAGGAAGATAGAAATCTCAAAATGATGAATGAACGTATGATTCAAAATCAAGTGCAAAACAGGATGCGCGAAAAGTTGGAAATGTTAGAGAATAAAGCTCATACGGATGCCCAAATCGCAAAAATGAACGAGTTTGAAAAGAAAGCTTCAGAGGACACCATGAGCAAACTGCAAGAAACTCTTCAGTTCAAATCGTCAGAGTTAACGTTAGTGCCAAATAAAATTTTTATCATGTATCATTTATTTTCCAGACGTATAAACAGTCAGTTGGAAAGCTTCAAAAAGCATTTGGCAGAACTTGGCATGGCAAAAGAAGAAACTCAAATCAAGTTCGACCGTTCTGAAGCTCAATTGAAGAGCATTCAAGATCTGTATAGTTCCAAATCTCGTGAAGTCGAAGAGATTAAATTCAAACGACAACGCATAGAAGAAGAGCTCGAGCTATATCGTACCAAGTACGAACGGACAAAACGCAATGATCCCGGCCAGACTGGTGATCAAGTTCTTGAAGAAGCAAATAGACAGATGAAGGAGACTTTGACATGTCCCTCGTGCAAGACAAGGCCAAAGGACTGCATCATGTTAAAGTGCTATCATCTGTTCTGTGAAACGTGCATCAAGACTATGTATGTTTTTGTGAAGAATATTCGATTTTTAAATTTATTTTTTCAGGTACGACACTCGTCAACGGAAATGTCCGAAATGCGCCAGCAACTTTGGTGCCAACGATTTTCATCGTATTTTCATTTAGGCTAAACTCTGTTAATTCTTCACCATCTCATTTGACAATCTCTTTTACGAAATGGGTATTTCTCACCTCAACTCGCACTTCTTCCCTTGCATTAGGTCCAATTCACCCTTCTCATTGCCTCTCGGCGTATATTTATTCCTTCACCCGATTCAACTCCCCAATGATGTCCTACTTGCACTGTAATTCGCAGTTCATTCGGCGAAAGGTTTTCATCCGCTAATCTGTTAGATACATTGCATCTTCGTGCAAACGTACAAAAGTACTATTGCAAAGTTCCTAATATTTATTAGATTTTAAATTTGTAAATTGGATCTTGAATGAAGTCATAATTTAAATAGTTTATTAGGACGCTTTTCAAAGCTCTGTGTGATGACCAGAAACCGAAGCAGCTGCGTTACCTCCTCCCTGCATGAAAGGACATCCACCAGTGCCTCCGGATTCAGATATTGGCTGATGGCGAGCGAAAGGCTGAAATTTAAATTGAAATTATTGAAATACTACTATCAACTAGCTACATCTGTTTCTAAGAAGAGTGTATGATCTGGCAGAACAATTGTTTCTTCCATTCCAAAAAGAGCATTTATCTTCTCAACTTGAAGATATCGTAGAGGATGAGGATCTTTCGTGGAGAGCACTTCTGAAACGAAAATATGATTTATTGAGCTGAAATAATGATTCTTACTGTCTGCTTCTTCTGTGCTGATTGTCTGAAGTATTTTTTGAAGATGATCCGGACATTTTGGCTTTGAAATTGAGATCAGATGAACCCGATCTTTGTTCAGTAAAACAATGCCAGCATCAATATCAGCGATCCCCAATGCTTCTTTTGTTTTTCGAATATTTGTGCTCTCTCCATCGATTTTTGTGAAGATATACGATTTGTGAGCATCCTGGCGAGCAGAAAGTTTCGTGAATGGTTCAGATTCGCCACCAAAAAGAATCAAAATCGGACGCTTCTGATGAAACAGAACATCGGTGGTAAATCCATTTGATATGTCAATCTTAAAATAGTCAGAAGTTGAATGTAAAAAAGAAAGGAAGGCTTACCACAGATGGCATAGATGACTTTGTGATGAATTCCATAAGTGTAGCCGGATCGAATTTTCCAGAGTAATCAGTTCTTTTTTGCTTCTCTGAGTGACGATACGTTGTGATTGCAGACTTGGATCTAAAATATTATTTTCAGGTGATCTCTGAGAGGTTCAACTAACTTTTCATTTATGAAATAACCAATGTAATATTTTCCAGCCAATTTCTCAGCTGCAATTTGGAAATGTCGAAAAGAAGTATCCTGGTCTGATGGAAACACTCCGATTGTAACTGATGACCGCTTTTTGTTATTGACAATTCCTTTTTTGAATTCGGAAAGTTTTGATTCATCTTCGATTTTTTGAATATTTCCAAGAAGTGATCTAGAGAAAAATAAATATATTTTATAGACTCTATAACTCACAATTCTATCCAATTCTCATAGAACTCTTCATCTCCAATATTTTCGGTTTTTCCAGTATTTTGCCCGTTTCTGAAAAAAAAGTAACTTGTTTGAGTTGTTGATATGGGATAGTCTCACTTATAAGAAACTACAGTATGATAGTCTTCCGCATTCAATCCTTGACAGAATTCTGTGCTCTCGTGACATGGAACATGAGCCAAAAGAGTATCTGAAATGAGAATAACTGGAATTTGGAAAATAGTTCAGAGTGCCATTACCAGCAGATACTTTTATCTTATCTCCAACTCGTGACCATAGATTGAAAGTGTGCAGACTGATCATTCTATCTGGAAACTTGGAAGTCAACAGTTTTTATTTTTACATTTTCTTTGAATTGGCAATGTTTGTGGTAACCGGTTTATATCTTTTGGCCTTTTTGAATTTTTTCAACTGTTTTTTGAGCTAAAATGTTTTTAAACACCCGCTCATTTATACCGGGTCGTGTACTCCTCGTGGACAATTCAACTACAACTTTTTTTTCTTCGACGCGGCTCCCAACAAACGGGTTTCGATTTCAATTTTTCTCGAGCACTAAATCAAAGTAGGTTAAAATTTGAACATTTTGCTCATTAAAAAAAATCAGCTCAGTTCCCTACTTCGTTCCCAATTCTTAAAACTCAATGCTGTCGAAAATCATCGCCATAAAATTATATGCCACGAAGACCTGATTTTCGGGGAAATTCATGTACGTGATCTAATTCAACGCTCAATTTTATGTCACTTCCAATGCCTGTTGTTTTTTAGAGATGGGTCAAAGGGTCACCACGTCAAGTAGGTCATGCCGTCGGGAGGTCAACAGGGGTCATCAAAATGTCAGTTGCTCCGAGTTACAGCCAGTTCTGGATTTTGTTTTCGTGGAAAACAGTGGTATCCACTTTCCATTCTTCCACAAAGGTAACAGAAAAACTCAAATTCTTCGACCGAATAGGAGCATTTTCAGAATGGACACCTCTAATCAGAGAAAACGACAATTAGTTGACAGCTACATGAATAGCGAAGGCTCGAAAAAGATGCTAACTGCGGAACAAGAAGCATCGGACGAATTCGAAAAAGGGGATTCTCCAGCTCCTTCATCGGCCACTCCGATTCTTTCTTCTATTATTGCAACTCCTCCTTCGCCGCCAACCGCTGCTTCAAAAAACTCGACTGCTCGTATTCCATCGACTCCTCCCATCAACTATTTGACTCTTTTCAGTGAGTTTACTACTAATCGAGGCTGCCACACAACCGGCCTCTGGGCCGCGTCCAGGGTCGTAGGTAGGGTGGCATGGTTGAATCCGGCCGTACTTTTGAAAATAATATTTTTGGATCAAAAAAGGTCAGGGTCGCCGAATTCAACCATGGCAACCTACCCACAGCCCGGGCCACGGCCCCAGAGAGCCGTGCTGTGCAAATTCTACAATTTTTAATCAATTTTCAGCTGCTTTCCGTCAGTTTCTCAATGGATACGTGCAAGCTGGTGGGGATGCGAACTACGCGAATGCTCTTGCCACATGTGCTTCTGCTCTTCCGATGCCACCAAACCCTATGAAGCCTATGATATCCTTGTCGCCTCATAACTCTCTTACTCCATCACCACCGGTTACTTCCGAAGATTCTAAGGTTTCCCCAGCTCTTCCAACAATCAAGTCGGAGGATCCGGAGGCAGAAAATCCTGCGCCACCAGTCGCGGAAACTGCGGTTACATTGAGCTCTGCATTAGGAGAGGAAGGCGCAGATTCAGGAAAACAAATTTCTTCGTCGTCTGATTCGCCACCGCCACCACCGAATCCAGAAGTCAAGCAGCATCCGATGTTTCCAATGATTCCTCAGTTTCCTATGCTCCCAATTCTCCCGGCACCGAAACCCGCTGCCCCTGAAGTTACTTCAGAGATTCAACGTCTTCGTGAAGCTGCTTTTGGAAGATACAAGAATGTTCTATGTGTCATATGCAATGAATGGATTTGTTCCAGAAATCGGTTTGTCAGTATTTTCAATCCTCCTTTTCAATTGCAATTTTTAGCAAAAACCATATCGAAGCTCATTTGAACTATCGTCCCTATAAATGCTCTGCGTGCAGCTATGCAAGACGTCGTGAGATTTTCGTGATCCAACACATCAAGACTCAGCATAAAGATGAAAAGGCTGAAATGTTGAGTTCGGTCGACTTGCATGTCGCTATGGAGTGAGTTCATGGAAATTCATCAAATGTTAATATTGTATTTCTAGAGTTGACCGTCTTGCCGATGAATGTGTTGCTCGCACAAGAAAGCTCATCGATAGCATGCAAGAAAAGAAAGATGGAGACTTTGGAGAGAATAAGGATTTCGATGAGAAGGCTCTGGAACTCATGATGGCGGAAGAAGCTGAGAAGAAGGTGGTTGTGATTGAATCGGTCAAAGAAGTGCGTCCAAAGGTTGCCAACTATCATCGTAGACAACGGACTAAAGTTCTCAAGAAAATCTACGATACTGACGTGGCTAAACAGGCGGAGTTGAAGATCGTGAAGGACGGGGAAACTGAAACTTCTCCATCGATTAAAATGGAAGAAGGATTCGAGATCAACATTGATGATTTGATGAAGATGGTCGAGGCTGCTGGTGAGAATCAAGAACCGAAGGCTGTCAGTTCCACTGAAGATGGACCTAGTGAGCCGAAGGAGAGTACACCAACCGAAACATAAAAGGATGCCCCAAACCCGTCAGATTGTTTCAAAAGAGTTTTTGCATGTATCCAGAGATCTCTCTATTATTTGTTTTAACCTTTCGCTCTTCCCTTCTCGGTGTTAGTCTCTGTTAAATAAAATTAGAAACTTGAGAATTATGACCTGGTTCTCATTACTCGCCAATAAAAAAAACTCACTACTTGTCCAAAATAAAACGAAAACATTTTTGTATTCATCCAAGACTTTGTCGAATTCCTTAGAAGACCCAATTTTTCTCAAAGATTCAGAAGTCAGTTTGAGATCGGATCCAGTTCGAACTTCTAGCAAAGCTGGTTCCACAAGATTAAGCTCGTTTGGTCCGAATTTTTCCAACGAAATGGAACGATGCGAATTTTTTCCACTCAGGGTCTGAAATTTGGAATGAAAGGATTTAGAATCATTGTGAAAACAGGACATACATCGATCTCTTGAACTGTCAATGCACGGATATATCCAACTTCCTTTTCGGCTTCTGGAGAGGCGAAAGCAATGAGAGAAGATGGAGAATGTCGGGAAAAAGCACTTAAAATATTTGTAATAAATAGAAAACCTTCATGAAATCAACCAACTCCAGAAGAGCCATCTCAATGGTCCCATCATTTTTCTCGTTGTTTTTCCTATCGAAAGTGTAAGTGACAGCTCCTTTTTTTCTGAATCAAATTGTTCAAAAATATATTATTTTCTCAACTAAACATACTGATCTTCAACTATCAAATAATTCCATGTTCCTGTCGTCGGATACTCTTGGCATCTATAGTGATCTGTTGGAGATGAGCATTCAATCTGAAAGTTGAACATTTTTTGAATGAAAATTTCCTGAATCATTTACATTCTCGTTTTCTAGAGTTAATCTTGCCGACTTTGCCAACCGAGTTCGCGTTTCTTTTAGAACATTAACAACTCGAGATGAAAACGTTTTCTCTTGAACTGAAAAATCATCATTTATGATACTAATCTCAACTTCAGACTCTCACCATTCGGAGATCTATAAATATAAGTTGATTGAATGTAGTGAGGCTCCGGAACAATCCCCGGAGCAGCGGTTTCATCGTAATCCCATCCCTGTAAACTATATTTGAAGCCGATGTCTGATCCTTGTAATCCTACCTCATCTCCTTCTGGGAATTTTCCAGGTGGACTGGGACCCGAAGGTGGTCCCGGTGGTTTTACACCCATCATGTGAGGACAATGACATCTGAAAGTTTTCAAAAACTTAGATTGTTTGATTTCCAAGAAGGCCAGAAACCTCTACTCTCACTCTTTCTCTTCCGATGAAAGTAGGTCAACCTAACAAAGCCCAACTTTCTTTCATAGCCCTGACAACTTTTGCAAAATGAAACTCACTCTGACGATCTGAATAATAAAAAGCACCCAAGAACCCATATGGCGAAGGAAATAAAGCTTGGACCACCCGAGGAAGGTGTCATTGTGGGTAAGAAACAAAAAAAGAAGAAAGTTGAATAGGATGGAGGAGAGAATGTCCTTGGAACGAGACACCGAGAGAGTGAAAGAACCGTCTCTTTTGATGACGGGAACGATAGAGAAAAGGGTGTCTTGAGAAGAGGAGGATGAAGAAGAATTGATTGTTTCTGATGGATTGGAATGATAACAAAATGGATTATTGTGGTGTTAAGAAGGGGAGGATAAAAAGAAACTGAAATGATTCTATTGGGACGGAAAAGACAAAAATGAGTGAAATAGAACAACTGATAGAAAAAAATGAGTGTATTCTCAAATGCAAAGAAATCTTATAAAACTGCAAAACCATGTTTAATCTGAAATTCGGGTCCCGTTGATAGGAGCTTTTGGAGAAAATAAGATTTTTATGAAAGTTCAAAATTCGAAAAATAGTTATCTTACAGTGGTTCTACGATTTCGTGTTTATGCCTCGACCAAAAATTTTTTTGAAATGTTTTAAAAGTTTCAAACTTCCAGGAGTTTCCTGAACCGAAGAATATTCAAAAAACCTTTTGTGAATCAGATTCTGATACATCATAAGCATCAGAGTTGGGCGGAAATGAAAATTATTTAAAGACGGAAGTTGGAAGTGGAAATTTCAAACCAAACTTAAATTATCAGAATATCTCAAATTGGTCAATTTTTTAGAAAATTTGCCATAATAGGCTTAAAAATCTTAAGAAATTACCTCGTTTTTCAAATTTTCTTCACTTTTTTGTTTTTTTTTTCAGATTTTGAATTGGAGGTCGGAAGTGAAATTTCCAACTCGGAAGTCGGAATTTTTTCTAACTCTGATAAGCCTTATCAGTTTCCAACACCTAAAAATGTAATTCAGAATTCTCAAATGGACCATAACATCTGTTGGAGAAGAGATTTGAAACATATTTTGAGACGTGCCCAGTCAACTTTTGACGAGGATTCTAATAAGAAAATTTCAATCCGTTTTAACTTCAAGAATGTGCTCATTTCGAGCTCATTTGGGTGCTCTTCTAATACAGGTAACTATCTCAGCAATTACTCGTGAATTCGAAAATTCATGCGTGCTACCCTCTATTTTTTGTTTGTTCCAGAATACACATATAAAAGAATCCAAATCGTTTCGCTTCAATTATTTTTAAGTCCGAAATTCCTAGAAGGAACAAAACGTTCAAGTAATTCTCAATGATACATTTATCGAAAACGAATCAGAACAGTCCTGCAGACATCGAGATTATCAGGAAAGGAGAAGCAAGTTTCTATAGATGAACGATTATTTGAAACATGAATAATTTTAGCCTTTGAGTGATCTGGAACTCAGTGATAATGGACAAGCAGGCAGTGATCAGATATCAGATTGTAGCAGTACTGGCTCGGCAGCAGATAATATGTCAGGAACTTGTGAAATGGAAAAATCAGTTGATGTTTGTTCGATTCTCAATTGAATTATCAAATAAATTGGAATTCAGGACTACATCAATTCCATTTTAAAACATTACCTCTGGTATCACGGAATGATGTTTGGGACGACTGTCGAGAAAATATTGAAATGGGAACATTCTTATCTTATTCGTCGAACAATCCGAAGATCTTCAATGAAGAAAACATTGTGTATTTCAGTGAAGCTTGATGGAAAGATTTGGAATTTTCTACTAGATTTGAATGAAGATGGCTGGGGTTCCTCAAAAGTAATTTTTCTGAAAGAGTTCATCTACATTTCAAATTGTATCATTTAGCTCGTGGCAAAGTTTCCGAAGATTCCTATAAGAAGATATGCCCACATCTATCAACTTTTGGATGCTTGGTCTCTTGCTGTCCATTCTATAATCCCTGTCCCAAGAAAACAGATAGTCCTCTACCACAAATCTATCACTATTGAGAATAAACTGGGAAGTGGAGCATTTGGAGAGGTTTATAAGGCAAAATACTTGGCAAGAGGAGCAACAGAACCGATTGAAGTCGCTGTGAAACGAGCGATTGGAGATGCTCAGAGATTCATGATTCAAGAGTTTTGTCACGAAGCAGAGATCATGGGACGTCTTCAACATGTGAATATCGTTTGTCTCTATGGGATCGCTTCGTTGGAACAACCATTGATGCTGGTGATGGAGTTAGTGACCGGAGGAGATCTCAAGGTTTCTTTTCAAAATTTGAAACATTTGACTGATTTTCTTTTTTCAGAACTATCTTCAGAAGACTCCAAACATTCTCCCTCGTCAATTGTTTCACTTTGCAATAGACATTGCTTCTGGAATGAAACATTTGGCTAAAAGAAAAGTGATTCATCGAGATTTAGCTGCTAGAAATTGTTTGATCACAAAGTCTTTGCAAGTGAAAATCTCAGATTTCGGATTATCTCAACTAGGGCCAGAAGTGATTGTGAAGAAGTTGAAAAAGGCACCAATTCGATGGTTGGCTCCCGAAACACTTCTCAAAGGAATATTCAATGAGAAAACGGATGTTTGGTCGTATGGTGTTGTTTTGACTGAAATAATTACAAGATGCGCTGCTGATCCATTATCGCCAAGAACACTGAAAGAAGCATCCGAATGGATCAAAGAATCAGATCATCCTCATCGTATTAAAAATGGAGAACCGAAAGAATTAGCAGAACTTGTGGATGTTTGTTGTGATAAGGTAAATTAAAAGGTGTAACTTAATTTATTGAAATCTGTTTTAGAATCCGATAACCCGTCCAAACTTCCAAACAGTTCGGCGTCGACTAAGAGGAATTCTCGAATCATTGCACTCATTCGTCCCAAGTTCAGGCTCTTTAGAAACGGTTACAGTTACTCTGGAATTCCTCACCCAATCATCAAAAATTACAGAAGAAGTCAGATGAGCGAAAGATTACATCCACGGACAGGAAACCTTCGAATAATTTGGCTCGGAAGAAGTCGAGAGATGGAAGAGGAAAAGATAGATCGACTGAAAGAAAAGGAGGAACTCAAAGAAGGGCAACGTCTAACCGCAGAAGGGATACTGGACAGTTGAAGCTTCCAACGGGGATGAATTGTGTTGAGAAACCATCACCACCAACGATTCTCTCGCCTGCTACTGCTACACCACAAGTTCCTTCGCCTTCGGCAAATACAAAATCGATGTAATATTTTTTTGAATAAATCTTAGATGACTCCTATTGACTCCTATCGCATACAATTTGTTTGTATTGTGTGATTTGGCCAGCTTGTCTGGAATGTGGTTAATCTGGTATTTCCAAATCGGATTAATCACATTTATCTTTTTTGTATCCTCCAGGAGAGCATTTCTCCAATAGTAAAACCTCATTTGAGGTCGATGGTGTCGTCACTCAAACATTCTCAAAATAAAAACACCTGGTATGAAGATGTCTCCCTTCAAGTATTTATAAAAATACAGTGCGTTCCATAAGTATAAGGCCACCCCTGAATCTGCTTGTAATTTGACAGAAAATCACGTTTTTGGAAAACTAACAGTAGGATCGTGTTCAGCATCTAAAATTACCCCAGGGTGCGAATTTTTATTACCTGATTCCAAAAACTGACTGAATGGCGTGGCAAAGACTGAAAAAAGGCCACTTGCAACCGTAACACAAGTATAAGGCCACCCTACTAGGTCACCACTTGCCACGTAAATCACGTGAAATGATTGGTGAAAAAGTTACTGAAAAGATTGTCAGGTACCATATCAGTCATTATCATCGAAAAACATCCAGATCCCAGGTTGTAGAACTTGATTGAACCATCAAAACGAGTTCAGAAGCTGCTGATCGTCCGATTGTCAGCTGTCTCAGCTCAGATCCGGGTCTGCATGATAGCAGTTGACCTGAACTTGTTTGCCAGGACATAACAAGTGCCACTAATCCTATTCCTTCACTTTTGACAGCGAACTCGTGGATTTAGGTCAACTCTGGTGAGCTTCAAGTTTGATCCTCTACCTGAACTGATCGGATCCTGGTCCATCTCGGCCTGAAACGGCTAGATTGTTGACTGAATCTTAGGGGACATCATTGTGCCATACTCTCTCAACCATTTTCATTGCGCTGCCCTGACACGGGCTCCCCAGGAGGCCTGTATCGGAGTCCAAAGAGTATTCATTCAGGGTAAGAGCTGCCTTGTTTGAGACGAGTGCATACGATCATGCTTCAGCCTACTTCAAAGTTTCGAATTTCGGTGCTGAATCAGTCCAATACCTTCTCAGCCATATATTTGAGAAGAATTGTGAAATTTAGAACAAATTAGCACACAATGTGCACATTTTGAGGCAGCTCCTTGATCCCGTTAACTCAACTGGGGAAACTGTGTCCTAAACATCGGTTCTCGGCTCCGATACAGGCCTCCTGGGGAGCCCGTGTCAGGGCAGCGCAATGAAAATGGTTGAGAGAGTATGGCACAATGATGTCCCCTAAGATTCAGTCAACAATCTAGCCGTTTCAGGCCGAGATGGACCAGGATCCGATCAGTTCAGGTAGAGGATCAAACTTGAAGCTCACCAGAGTTGACCTAAATCCACGAGTTCGCTGTCAAAAGTGAAGGAATAGGATTAGTGGCACTTGTTATGTCCTGGCAAACAAGTTCAGGTCAACTGCTATCATGCAGACCCGGATCTGAGCTGAGACAGCTGACAATCGGACGATCAGCAGCTTCTGAACTCGTTTTGATGGTTCAATCAAGTTCAACAACCTGGGATCTG
Source organism: Caenorhabditis zanzibari (assembly GCA_963966625.1). Classification (NCBI taxonomy): domain Eukaryota; kingdom Metazoa; phylum Nematoda; class Chromadorea; order Rhabditida; family Rhabditidae; genus Caenorhabditis; species Caenorhabditis zanzibari. The sequence goes on along the minus strand of OZ016470.1, from coordinate 8,936,309 downwards.
GATGTTTTTCGATGATAATGACTGATATGGTACCTGACAATCTTTTCAGTAACTTTTTCACCAATCATTTCACGTGATTTACGTGGCAAGTGGTGACCTAGTAGGGTGGCCTTATACTTGTGTTACGGTTGCAAGTGGCCTTTTTTCAGTCTTTGCCACGCCATTCAGTCAGTTTTTGGAATCAGGTAATAAAAATTCGCACCCTGGGGTAATTTTAGATGCTGAACACGATCCTACTGTTAGTTTTCCAAAAACGTGATTTTCTGTCAAATTACAAGCAGATTTAGGGGTGGCCTTATACTTATGGAACGCACTGTAGTTAATAACCATCGAGCATGTGGCATTATTTGTTACTTTTTTGTGATACGTCAGACTAACTGACACCTCGACAAACAGTAGATAGTCGGTGGTCTCCCAATAGAAGTGGAGTAAATCAGTGATTTCAAGACAGCTGGGTGATGAGTATTTACTGGGTGTTTAAAAAATCTTCAATCATTTTCTCTCGTTTTCGGAAATTTCCATTCATTTTTCTTCCACACAGAAATAGTGTTACAGTTAGAGTGTTGAGTCGATGACTGCATATTCGACGAAAATCGGAAAAAGTCGATGAAATCGGTGTCGACTTCATCGATTTAAACAAAATCGATTATTGAAAAAAATCGACTAAAGTCGATTATGAAAAAATCGACTACGACAATCGTCGATTTTTAGTCGACGATCATCGACAAAAATCGACTAATAATCGATGACAATCGACTTTGAATCGACTAAATGTCGACTAATAATCGATGACAATCGACTTTGAATCGACTAAATGTCGACAAAACATCGACTGAATTGTCCGAGAGGATTACACGGGCGATGGCCTAGAATTTGCAGCGGGAATTCAAATTTACTTGGTGGAATAATTCTTTTTCGTTCAATTTTCGATTGAAAAAACTTTTTTTTTTTCGTTTCCTGGTTTTTTTTTAACTTTTTCGCAATTTTGCTGAGTAAAGAATGGTTTTTTAGATGAAAGACTCAATCGCGTGGGATTTCTTCACCAATAAAAGTGACGGAAAAACTGTGCAATGTAAACTTTGCCATACACGGCATCCTCGAATGGAAATTCAAAATTTTAAAATTTTATATAATTTTCTCGTGAACTCAAAATTGAAGACAATCCTCGCAAGCTATGAACGGTTTGACCTGGATTTCAGGAACAACAGTACTTTTTGAACATTTTCGACATTCAAAAAATACAGATCATGTCTTTCTGATTATTTTGAACATACTTTTGCCGTAGTTTGCACTCGATCATTTTACTTAGCTCCACTGTTCTGAATTTCCCCAGTTGGTACTTTGAGGCGATATATCTCAGTCGGTTTTGAATAGTCAGAAACGATTTCTATCATTTACGAAAGCCAAAAAAATTCTGAACAGCTTCGGGCAAGCCAATTTTTCAAATTGGTCCTTAAAAACTTTTTAGGTCTAAATTACCCTGACTTTTCACATTTTCAATGAAAACTTTGAGGCGATATATCTCAGTCGGTAGTCAATAGTCAGAAACGACTTTTATCATATAAGAAAGCCAAGAAAATTCTGAACAACTTGGGGCAAGCCGATTTTTCAAATAGATCCCCAAAAACTTTTTAGGTCTTAAAAACCCGTGTTTTTAACATTTTCAGTACAAAACTTCACTGCGATATATCTCTATTGGTGTTGAGAGTTGAAAGACGTTTTTTATAATCTGAGGAAGCCAAGAAAAATCTGAAAAACTTGGGGCAAGCCGATTTTCGAATTAATTTTTTGTTTTTAAGTTATGAGCTAAAACACGTATTTTTCAGTGTTAATTTTGCCCATTTTTGAAAAGAATTGCTTCTTTTTTATGCCCCAGATAAAAAAGCAGCCGTGAAACGTAGTTCCAATCGAGGATGCCGTGCCATAGAACAATAAAGTTTTTCTCGTCAACATCAGCTATGCTACAACACCTAAATAATGTGCACCCCAGAGAGATGGAAAAACATAAAGTTATCGTATGCAAAAAAAGGTATATTTGTCTTTCAAATTATAATTTAAGGCCGTGAGGAGTGTGACAATCGTGTGACAACTTTATTTCAGTACCTGTGGAGCGATTTTGAGCAACAGCAGAAGAAATAGAATGAAACCAAAAACGCTCAGTCTTCATCTTCTCAATGCTGCGCTTTCGACGTTGGAGTAAGATTCGACAGTTTTTTGTTTACATGTTAATTTTGTAGGTCAAAAGATTAATGCACAGAAGAATACGAACGCGACGACGATTCGGATTATGAAGGTGAAGGAAATACAGAGAAACGAGAATACAACGACGACTTCTTCGAACAATATCTTGTAACATCGATCAATCTATCATTTTGAAACATTCAAATTTCCTGCATTCAAAGTAACTTTTATTGATTCCCCAAGAGGCAGTTTTATCGATCTCTTATGACTCAGTATGTGAATCGATTTTTCACCATCTAATATGATTTTCCCACTTTAAAATATCTTTTCTCCTTTGTTACGGTTTTAATTAGACATAATAAAAATTTTCTCTCTGACAAATATTACCCAACCGAAGATATTCGTGACAGAAAAGCTTTCTTCAATAGAAAAAAAATGCTTTCACTTCAATTCTTTGATAAAAAAACGTCCATTTTTACCTAATTTAGTCGATGAAAAGTCGACTTTTCATCGACTAAAGTCGATTTTTAGTCGACGAAAAGTCGATTTTTGCGTCGACGAAAATCGACGAAAGTCGACATTAGTCGATGAAAAGTCGACTTTTCATCGACTAAAGTCGACTTTTGTCGATGAAAAGTCGACTTTTCATCGACTAATGTCGACTTTTGTCGATTTTAGTCGACGCAAAAATCGACTAGAGTCGACTACTAAATAATCGACTTTCGTCGACGAGAAAAATCCTCGATTAAAAAAAAGTCGGTTGTGTCGATTTTCCAAGTCGACTAAAAATCGTCGATTTTCGCGTCGACTCAACACTCTAGTTACAGTACACAGCCCACGAGAAAATTAAAGGCGCATGAGAAAATTTTTTGAATGGGTCCCGAAACGATTCAAAACAGTTTTTTGATTTGCATTTTTGCACAAAAAAATTTCGCGTCTTTTTCGTTCGTTTCTCACTTTTTTTCGCCTTTTTCAACATTTTTCAAAGCAATATTTTCCTGGTTTCGATAAGTTTCAGCTAGGTTTCACAATATTGAGTAATTTTCGACACCTTCACCCATGTATCCTGTACCGTTTATGCACAAATCAATAACGTGTAGTCATAAGATTCAATTAACTGGTTTCTTGCTAATGTTTTCTATTGTTTTTTCATGTGATAAACAAATGATGCGAGGCGTTTTCCAAAAACCTAGACAACTTTTATCCTAATTACACAACATTCAGTTGTGTAATTTTTACTCTTGTCTTCTGCTCAGTCAATACCAACCTTTCTTCAACTTTTCAGCACGTGAGAGTGCGTGTTTCCTCCTTTCTTCCTCCTCACCCGCACTCACACAATTCGAATCGACTCATTCTTTGTACTTCTGCGTCTCTAGCCCCTCCACACACTTTCCCACTCTTCCTCATCGCGTTCAAATTTTCGAATGGGTGCGTTGGGGAACGTTGATGCGCTGATGGTTCTTACCCGCTATTTTGAATACTTTTTATTCTTTTGTTTTTCCACCAAATACCTAAAATTACTTCAAATTTCACGTGAAAAACCTGTTTCAGGTCGCTTATCTAATCTTTATTACCCATTTTAACATTCTGTCTCCTCTCTTGATTTCTCACACACTCCCTTATGTTTTACACTTTGAACCCTCGATTTCATTTAGTTTTTTTGTATTAACTGAAAGAGAAACCATTCGAAAGAATATGAAAAGTGAGGAATTTTCGAAATTGAACTCGTTGCGAAATTTTAGGTCAACGTTGCCTTAGTATCTTTATTGAAGCAGCTATTTTTTTCTGATTTCGGACGTTTTTTGAGAAAGGGAATAAAACGAAAATTAGAGAAAAAAAACAAAAAGAAAGTCTCGTTCTCTTTGCCTCGATTTCTTTAACCGACAATTCGATTTCTAGCAGAAACCAACAGTTCTTCCTCAGCAACGTAATTTATGAATCGGCTCAACGAAATTTAAAAAAAAGAGTTGATAATGTTGATTATATTTATTTCAGTTGATGAGCACCTTCGCTTTGATTTCAGAGCATTCGTCTGTGGATCCTTCTTTTTTTGCATTCTTTTTCACGGCTGACGAATTTACGAGGTCATGTTGTAACATTGTCGCCACCGAAATGAAATCGAAGACACTCTCGAAAAAAGACTTTGTCCTCAATACCGATCTCTTTCGCTTTGTCTCAGTTCCTTAAATTCATAATGAAACACAACTTGACCGTAAGTTGACTCCTCTGTGAGCTCCTCTTCATCGACATGAGAAAACAATTTCCGCCAGCCTGTTTTCAATATGTCACATGTGTTTGTGTCATTACAACTAACTTTCGAACTCTTATTTTTCTTCAAGCATCTCTGAAGTTCAACAGATTGTCAGTGATCTGCCTCACACACGAGCTTGAATTGAAATTCATTTCTATCCTACAGTAGACCAATGAAACCTGAACTTTGCCCCCTAAAACTTTTCTATCTTTCGTACTTATCTCTTGATATATCACATTAGTGTCACTGACCCTATATAAGTCCTCTCTCACGGTAATCGCACCGACGGTGTTAATGTTTTGATAAGAACGTTAATATTTATCACCTTTTGTGGCGCCGCAATTTTATCCAGATGAAGTTAGCGCTCCAGCACGTTCTGCTATTTTTACACGAAAATTTCTTCTGGCTGTGTTACAGAAACAAAATGATTCATTTTTTGTTATTCCTGTTCCTTTGTATCAGGCACCCATAGTTTCCCATTCTCTCTGGTTTTTTCTTTCAATTCCTTTTCGAGTTGAATTTTGAAGAGGGGCAGAAGTATTCTCAAAGTTTCATATTTTTTACATAGGTTATGTATAACAGTATGAAATATGAAACTTTGAGAACACATATTATGTCTCCTTTAAGTAGCGTGTGTTTTTGCCTCATAATTGATTTTAATTTTCAGACAAAATAACGGAGAATGGCACAATACGCTCTGGAGGCTGGCGTCAGCTGGCTCGCCACCTCCGTTTCTGTTGTAGCCAGCGGTACATGGCAATTTGCCAAATGGTCACATAGATATATCATGCAAGAATCAGAGGATGTTGAAGAAGAACCAGAAGAATCTCATTTCCAACAGATGATAGATAAAGAAAAGGCGTTCCATAATTACGTGCGTCAACAGATTGTGAGTTATATCCTTCACAGAATCAACTGAATGAAAAATTTCAGATTTGCATGTGGCTCTTCATGTTATTCTATCTGTTCGCCTACTGGCTGATCTCGAGATTGAAACGTAAAACGGAACGAGAAGCACTGTATGCTGGTGAAGAAGACTACTTTGTGTATCGAGTGTCGTAAGTTCAAATCAAAAAGTATTGTGTAGAATATGAATTTCTTCAGAGTTTGGATCAGTAGTACCGCAACAGCCACATCGATTGGATCTCTGACACTTCTTCCTTTCTCAGTCATTGGAGCAGAGCTTCTACAGCTGTACGATGGAAATTATTACCTTCAGTGGTTATCGTATTCACTAATCGGAGCACTCTGGCATTATGTTTTCGTGCTCTCCAATGTGTCACTTTTTGTACTACTACCATTCTCTTATTTTTTCATCGAGTCTCAAGGGTTCTCTACATCAAACCTAGGAAACGTAAGTTTATTTTTCATACAATCTTTCAACCGAGATCACAGTTTCAGTCCACCACTCAACGGGTTTATGAAGCGATGGCGATATCTTTCCTGTTTGCATTCGTACTACTCTGTCTTGCCGAGATCGTGCTCACCATTCTCGACTATCCCGTTTCGTTTCTCTCGATCACATCAGTCAATCTCCCATTAATCTACTCTTGTGTCAGTTTCATTGGAGCCCTACTGTTACTCGTTTCAACACCATATGGATTCGCTAAAATGTTTTCAATGGCAAGAGAGTTTTTGGTTACTGAACAAGAAACAGAAAACAAACCTCTCGACACGGAAGAAACAACATCCGAATCGTCCGAAGATGTGGTATCAGAATCCAAGCTATTGGACTCTGAAGAAACACTAAATGGGCACGAAATTGTTCGAAGTGAAACTCCGCATTTAGAGGATGTTGTGACGGGTATCGTTGAAACTGTCGATGGCGACGGTGAGTGCCGGAAAGATAGCGATAGCGGTATCGAGTCTGGATCTACAGAAGAAATGCGACTAAATACTGACGACGAAGAAGAAGAAACCAGCATAGTCAATATTGATAGAGACCCTGGTAGTGGGGATGCTGGTAATACAACTCCTACAAAACCGAAAAGGCGAAGGTGGAAGCATGACTACGCTTCAAGCCCTGTTGTTCGAAAATGGGAAGAACCAAAAAGATTGCCCAACCCAAACTTTGATTATCGGAATTTCAACGAATATGTGAAAGCAGCTCGTCGACAAAGATCTTCCCTTTCTGATTCGGACGATTTTTGGGTGGGATCGCCTCCAAGGAACACATTTTCTGCTAATTATTACTCGTCAAAGTTCGTGGAATCTTTTCTACCTAATTGAATTATTTTTTTTTCAGAATCTCTCATTGGAGACATGGTTCAGAGTTTTCCCTGAATCCGTCTTCTCCGCTCACGGTGGATCCATTTGCTTCTGGAGACTCTCCTGAAGCAGCTTCTTCCGAAGCATCGTCTGTACTACTATCACCGAATCGCCGCACAAAATCAGAAGAAGCCATTTGGAAACCAGTGATTCATACGGTCAAATCGTCAAAATTTTACAAAAGAGCGATTGAAAAACAAGGGAGACTTTTGAAACTTTTCATGCGACTCCGATATCCAGTGGTAATTGCTATTTTATTAGCTTTGACCACATGCTCGCTGATAATGGTGGCAATCAACACTCTGAAGCTTTTATTCGGTTATCGGAGTCTTCCAGTTTACGCCCAATATATTGAGGTTAGTTATGCGACAGGAGATAAATAAAATTATTTGCCTTTTCAGGTTCACACACGACACTCTTTTGGATTCTTTGGTGCCTGCATCGAGACTCTCATAATCATCTATGTTATGCTAGTTTCCTTTGTTGGACTTTACTCTCTGCCACTTTTCCGATCCCTTCGCCCAGTTCGAAAAGATACACCTATGCCAACAATAATAATCAACTCATCGATCGTTCTCGTAGTTTCCTCAGCTCTGCCTGTTGCAGTCAATACTATCGGAATGACAACGTTCGATCTGCTTGGTTCACACTCATCACTACAATGGCTTAGCTCCTTTAGAGTAGTAGTCGCGTACAATACAATGTTCGTAGTGTTGTCAATCTCATTCTTATTCAACCAATTAACAGCATCGATGCGAAGACAAATTTGGAGATGGTAAGGGTACCTCATACTGTATGGTGCAATTGTAACAATGATTTCAGGATTTGCCATCTGCGTTGCGGTAGAAGACGACCTGACGACGCAAAAGACGCAATTGTCATTGTGGACGGCAGCGAAAAAAAGAACAACTAAATATTTTCACTCGAATTCTCTCATCATTTCTTACCCACTTTCGTCGCTTTTATTCTCTTTTTTTCTCTTGAAACAAGGTCCCTAATACTACTACCGGGTTTTTCATTTTTTCTAATAATTCAGCATCATCGATTATTTGCCAATCATCTGCTTTACTTGTATCAAATCTACTCTTTTTCCTTTACAATTCTAGTATTTCCTCCAGTCACAAAAATTCTTGTCACTCTCATCTAGTTTTAAATCCTCTCAAGAACCGGAGTCTTCTGAAAGACTTGTTTGTGTTTTCCAATTTTTTGTACCATACCACTTTCTGAACATTTCGGTTAACAACCATTAAATCTATTGCATTGTTTACATCGTGTAGGATAATTGAAATACACTATTTTCTCTTGTCAATTTTTTTTACATGTTTAACATGCGTTCAGAATTTAAAATCTATGAGATTCGTTGTTAAATTCCGCAGATTTATCTTGATTCTGACAATGTGCGTCAGAAAAAAAATAATATATTGTCATTCATTTAATTATAGATGGACCCCGACGAGAAACTACTGAACGAGGCATCCGATGGAAGCGTTCTCGTAGGTCTTTTGATTAACGAATAGGAGGTGAATTTTTCTGGACAATGTCATTTTTCAGACTGTCGATTTAACAGAAGAGAACGATTCAGTGGAAGAAATTCAGCCAGTTGTAAGCAACGGCGCTCTCCAGAATTCCGAAGTCGCCGATTTGGACAATACTTCCGAGCGGCAGGGTGAAATTGGAATAGCGGAGAACGGAGTTCAAGCTGTAAACAAGGCGGAAATGGAAATACAGGAAGAAAATGATGATGTATGTTTCATTTCTAGATAAAGATTTTGAGTTTGGTGAAGTGTTCTTCTTAAGATACTAAAAATAAAGTTTTTACATGGAGAAACAGAAAACTATCAGAATTTCCTATGATTTGAATTGCAGGATGACCTCATAATAGAAGAGGAACCCCAACAAGATGTGAATGAGATGCGAAATGCCCGATCGAAGAAACAAACGGAGCTTCTCTCGTGGTTCAAAAAACTCAAACCTCAACATTTCGTCAACTTCAATGCGGCCGGTGATCAATATTTGACAGAATATGTCGGCGAAAAGCCTTTCCTGCCAACCGATCAGTGCGTAAGCATTGCCAAGGATTACAAGGAGAGTGGATCGTTAACTGGTCTCGCGGAGAAATGGGAGCTGGAAAACGACGAGTTATTAGTTGCAGCTATCTGTATTGGAATTCTCGAAAGTACGATTTTTTTTCTTATTTCTATTAATCCACATAACGATTTTTAGGCAATAACTCCTTTGATATCGATTTCGGAGCTCTCGGAGATGATCGGATTGATGGATGGAGTATTGAGAAAGGCCAGAAATATTTCGAGAAGATGTCATCGGGAAGAAGTTCCTCAAACAGTCCATTGAAGTTCATGCAGTTCACAATGACATCTCCCGCATCTGCGATGATTCTCTTAACTTACCTGAATATGTTCACAAATGACTTCCAGTGTCAATTTGATCCGGATGATTGTTTGTTAGATCGAATCGGCGATATCGATGTCAAAAAACTGGCCGGTGAAATTGTGGATACCGCAGCTAAATATTGGGGAGAACGAAAGGATACTATTAGTCAGAACGCTCATGCGAATGTGACCAAGTTTGTTCACTAATTTTCTATTTATACTGCAGCAATCCGTTTCAGAGAACTCAACGACTTTTTCCACGAAATCGAAGCGACATCATCTGAAATGAAAGATCACTTTGAGAGTACACTTGGTCAACGTTCGGAAATACTAAAGCTTATGAGAAACAAGGTTCCACAGGTGGAAATCCCCGATGTGCTTGATGAAGAACTTCTTTCGAAAGAGGCCCGTGAAGAGCTTTCTCGTGCTCAAGCTAAGATGGAATTATTGAAAGAAGAAATGGAGAACTTCGCCACAGAAGCCAGAAAAGTTTACGAAAAAAAGTCTACTTTGGAACAGCTGCACACTCTCAAGCCTGGAGATTTCTGCCTGGCACGTACGATAAACTTGGACAGCTCTGATTTAAAATATGCGATGGTTGAAAAAGTGTTAAGCGCAGAGAAATATAGGGTCAAGTTTATACATTCGAACCAACTCGAGGAGTGTCACATCAGAGACATGGCACTCACTAATCACGGATTGTGTCATCCAGCATACAACGTTTCGGGATATGTCGGTAAGTCATAATAAGCTGTTTCTGGTTATCCTTGATTTTGCTACTCAAAACTCAACCCATTTCTATGTTGAATTTTTAAAATTTCAGGTCTCCGAGTTGCGGTCTTTCTTCCTCGAAGAACCAAATCGGCTCAACCCGGTTCAGCCAATCAATTTCACCAGAAATGGCAATGGGAGACTGGAACAATTGGCGGTCGTCGCAGTAACAATAGTGGCGAGTTTCTAGTGTTCTTTGATGATGGAAGTGATGCTTATGCTTCTGCTCCTGTCGACGTCATGGACACTGGATACGAGCAAGTTGTTTCAAAACCAATTGGAGCTCCTGTCACTTTTCAAGACATTTTGACTAGAATGAAAGCAGCACGGATTGCAGTTATGGTTGGTCAACCGATTGGTTCGTCTGGAGTAATTGAAAAACGATTGAGTCACGGATGGGTTCGAGATAAACATCGAGCTGAATACATCAAACACTACATGGCGGTGTATCCTGAGTTCTGGCTTCTCAAAATGCCAATCGGCATGGTGACTTATCTCCACGGTATTCCACCAGACAAGAAACGACAAAGAGTTACTGTAGTGGGACAGAACAAATCGTTTGCTATTGTGAGACCGCATCGTGATGTAGGCTACAATTGTTTGGATTATCCATGCCCGAATAAAGCTCATTTACACGATGATGACATCTCAATCTACAGAGGATCTGCTCGTCTAGAAGAGGGATCAGTGGTGAGTGTTTTAGGACGGATAGTATTGAATCATGTGTTTTCCTTTTTTTTTAGAAAAGAAGAGAAATGATGCTGACGAAATCGAACAATAACCTTTCAAGGCGCAAAAGAGATCAAATTGCTTTAGGATTTGAGCTAGCAGAATCAAGCAGAGTGATGCCGCAAAGAGTCAATTCACATCAGTACATAGACATGAGACATCATATACCTGCTGCTCCCGCCGCACTAGAAGAAAGAAAGAAAACACAAGCGGAAATTGAAAAGAAGAAGAAAAATCAATTTTTGTACCATAAAACTGTTGTACATGTTCCACAGTTACCTCCGAATAGTGGCATAGGTCCACACTCCCACTGCGGTCCGGATTGTCTTCTAAAAATGGATGCGAACCCCTATGATGCGAAATTTCATAAAAATTCTCCACTTCACACGCCGATACTTTGTGGTTGGAGACGTTTGAAGTACACGATGCACAACGGAAAGAAACGCAGCGCGTTCAAGAAATTAATTATGTATATTGCTCCATGTGGAAAACCTCTGGAAAAATTGGAAGAGATTTCTGAATATCTTCGGGACACTAGAAGTCAGCTATCAATTGATTGTTTCACATATGCAGCAGACGTTGACACGGAAACATACGTCGTTGTAGACGAAAAGTACGTTAGAATGGCAGACTTGTCTCAAGGAATAGAAGGAATACCTATTCCTCTCGTCAATTCTGTCGATGACGATCCGAATCCAAAACTCGAATATTGCAAACGTCGTTTCCCTTACAACCAAACTGTGGACATTTCGAGTATATCTCAAGAGTTTTGCTCAGGATGCTCATGCGACGGAGATTGCAGTATCAGCGAAAATTGTGAATGTCAGATGTTGTCCAAATCTTCAGCAGAAAGACTTCCGATTCATGTGCAATACGACCACAACAAGAAACAGTAAGATTTTTAGGAAATATTTTCATAAATTACATATTCTTACAGAGACTCAATGTACGCAAACCGTAGCCTCCCGAACAAAGTCGTATCTGGAATTTATGAATGTAACGATAAATGCAAATGCAAGCGAGATGCTTGTCACAACAGAGTTGTTCAGAACAATATCAAGTATCCCGTGCAGGTGAGGAGAGGGTTTTGATTTGTGAACGTTCTTCATATCGGAATGTTTTCAGATTTTCAAAACTGCTCAATCTGGATGGGGATGTAGAGCTCTTACTGACATTCCGGGAGGAGCATTTGTTTGCACGTACGTGGGAGCTTTACTCACCAACGAGTTGGCTGAACAACTTCAAAATGATGATCAATACTTTGCCGACTTGGACTTGAAGGACGGAGTTGAAATGCTCAAGGTTCAGGAAGATCATGACACCGACTTGGGTTACGGTGGAGAAGAATCCAACGAAGAGGACTTTAGTGATCATGACCCGGACGATTACGAAGACGACGTAAATGACAAGAACGTTAGACATCGTGCGGATCCAAACACTGGCGAGAGACCAAAACGAGTTACGAGAGGATCCAGTCAAGAAGAGAAAGTAGAAGATGCTACATTCGGTGGGGATGAAGAACAAGATGGAAAACCAGATAATGGTAAAAAGGACGAACCAGTCTTCAACTGGGACGATTACTTCGATAAGTCGGCTCTATTCGTCGTGGATGCGAAGGTCAGAGGAAATATCGGAAGGTGGGAATTTGATTTTCTGAAATCAACTCTAATAATAAATTCCAGATTCCTTAATCATTCGTGCTCTCCAAATTGCATAGTGCAACATGTTATGTACGACACCCACGATTTGCGCTTGCCGTGGGTCGCCTTTTTCACCGTGACCACTGTCAAGGCTGGAGAAGAGCTCACCTGGGATTACCAGTACACAACCACCAATACGGAGCAGACACGACTTCACTGTCACTGTGGATCAGACATTTGTCGTAATCGCCTCTTGTAATCATTCATACGCTTTTTATTTATTGCTTTGTCAAATTTGTAACACTTCTTTTAAGCATCTTTTATTTATTAACTTTCTCGATCAAGAATCTCCATGTTCCTGATCTCCAAAACGAATGAACTTTTTAGAGTTATCAGCTCTTTTCAAACTATTCCAAACTGTTTTGTTCTCAATAGTTTACATTGTTTCGTTAGCAATAAAGTTAAAAGAAACGTTCACAGTCATGCATCGCATACGCGTTTTACGTCACTTTGTGATTCTCACTTCATCAAGAGTAACTGCTTCCGCTAGAATATTCGATCGATCTTTCTGTTCACAAACTCCATCAACTAGTTTTGCATCAGGTACTACAATCACGGATACTCAGTCATGTAGAATAGAGTTTCAGAAGCAGCTGCAAAATATGAAAAGAAAAGTCCGATTGAACATGTGCTGCTCAGACCGGATACATACATTGGTGGTGTCGCAATGAGAGAATCTGAAACCGTTTGGATTCGGAATTCAGAGACGAAGCGAATGTTCCCGAAAGAGGTGACTTATCCTCCGGGACTACTGAAAATTTTCGATGAAATCCTTGTGAATGCGGCTGATAACAAATCGAGGGACCCGAGTATGAACAGATTGGAAGTTTGGTTAGACAGGTATTTTTGTATTTGAAATCCTATTTGGAAGCACGAGAAATCCTACTTAGAGAGAAATCACGAATATCAGTTTGGAACAACGGAAAAGGGCTTCCCGTAGAGATCCATCCGACGGAAGGTATTTATGTCCCTACACTTGTTTTCGGAAATTTATTCACGTCTTCAAACTACGATGATAGCGAAATCAGAACAGTTGGAGGAAGAAATGGATATGGTGCAAAGCTGTGCAATATTTTCTCAAAAGAGTTCATTGTGGAGACTGTGGATTCGAAAACAAGAAAAAAGTTTAGACAGGTAAACACTATTGTGATCGAAACAAACGAATTTGAAAGATTTCAGAGGTGGTACAACAACATGAGCGAGTTCGATGAAGCGGTTGTTGAGACTCTCGACGATTCCCATGTTTCGGACTACACAAAAGTGAACACACTCGTTAAAAAAAAATTGAATCTTCGTGTTTTCAGGTAGAGTTCGTTCCAGATCTTCGAAGATTCAACGTCGATGAAATATCGGAGGATGTCATGACTTTCATCGAGCAACGTGTACTCGAAGTTGCTGCAACTCTTCCAATGGATGTTCAAGTATTCATGAACGGTAAAAAATGTGAAGTGGATGGATTCGAAAACTACGTCAGATCGTTCAACGATGGTGATCCATCCGATTTTCTATTCCTTCATCCAACTTCTCGATGGCAAGTCGGTCTGTCGAAACGGAACACATTCTCAGGAGAAAATCCAGTTACTCTTCCGAAGGTTATCAGTTTTGTGAACAATATCCATACAGAGAAAGGAGGAAGTCATGTGGATTATGTGATGGATAAAGTAGTCAGCATCATCAAGCCGTTAGTGGATTCGAGACTCGGAGACAATTCAAGAAGTGTGAAACCTGCACTGATTAAGAATCATTTATCACTATTCATCAATTGTCTCATTGATAATCCATCATTTGAAAGTCAAACAAAAGAGACTGTTACTACGAAACCAAAATTCTTCGGATCCAGTTTTGATTGTGACTCAAAGGTAAGTTCAGAAAAAAGTTCAACGAATTACAAAACGATATTCCAGAAAGTTTCAAGGTGGGCAGAGGAAAATGGTTTATTGGATGAAATCGTCGAAGATGTTCTGAATATCAAGAAGAAAAAAACTGTTATGAAACGTTCATCAGCTTCTTCCGTGAGAGACATCGTGAAATTAGAAGACGCCGAATGGGCAGGAGTTCCAGGGAAATCTGAAAAATGTACCCTTATCTTAACGGAAGGTATTTTTAAAAATAATACTCAGAAAAAGATTCATATCTTTTCAGGAGATTCTGCGAAAGCCTTAGCCCTTGCTGGCCTAGAAGTTCTCGGACGTGAATCATACGGTGTATTTCCATTGAAGGGAAAATTGTTGAATGTTTCCAACCTGGATAAAGAAAAATCATCTAAAAACGATGAAATTTTAAAGCTCACCAGAATTCTTGGTTTGAACTTCGATGATCCGAATCCCTCGAAAAATGCCATTCGCTACGGACGTCTTCTGATTTTGGCAGATCAAGATGAAGACGGAAGTCATATTAAAGGACTTGTCATTAATTTTATTCACAAGTTTTGGCCTAGTCTGATTCATTCTGGAGACTTCATTCAATCCTTTCGAACGCCTCTATTGAAGGCTAAAAAAGGAGAAGAAATAAAGGCGTTCTTCTCGATGAATGAATATCGAAAATGGACAGAGACAATGGACGGAAAATGGAAGATCAAGTACTATAAGGGTCTTGGAACATCGACTTCAAAGGAGGCTAGAGAATATTTTAGTGATTTGAACCATCATACAGTCAAGTGAGTCGAAGAATCTAAACGTTGAAGGAAAGAAGTTTTCAGTTTCACATATGCTGGACCGAAAGACGATGAATCAATTTGTATGGCTTTCGATCGTGAGAAAAGTGATGAACGAAAAGAATGGATACGAGGATCGGGAGACGATGTCTCTCTTGAAGAAGACGGAAAAACCGATTTGTGTTACGAAGAGTTTGTGAATGGGCAATTGATGCAATTCGGAATGGTAGATCTTAAAAGGTGTGTAGGGACTCTTATTTTTCAATTGAACAATGAGATTTCAGATCTATTCCATCGTTGATTGATGGATTGAAACCATCACAAAGAAAAATTCTCTGGACACTTCTCAACATGGACGAGACATCAGAAATGAAAGTTTCTCAGCTAGCAGGTGCAGTTGCACACCGTCAATCATATCATCATGGAGAGGAATCGCTTGTAAGAACGATCATTCGAATGGGACAAAATTTCTGTGGTTCATCGAATCTTCCACTTCTGCAGCCAATCGGACAATTTGGAACACGGCATGAGGGTGGAAATGACGCCGCTTCTGCCAGATATATTTTCACTGCTTTGGCGTATGTTTACACCGATCTAGGGCGAACTCGTTGATCTTCTTCTTCTGGAACCTTTTTAGATTAGAGAAGTTTTAAGGACGTCAAACTTTGTAAAATTCGAAAAGATTTGTTTTTATGATGTCTAGATTATCTCCCATCTAGGAATATAATAATTCTACAGTAACCCAAAATTGTTCAGCCCCACAACACGTCTCCTCTTCCCACTTGCTGACGATCATCTTCTGCAGAGAAAAGTTGAAGAAGGAATGATAGTTGAACCAAATTGGTAAGCGGTTCATTCAATGAACTACTGTATAATTTAATCTTTAAGGATGTGCCCTATCATTCCCATGATCCTTGTCAACGGAACAGAAGGAATCGGAACAGGATGGTCAACTAAAATTGCGAATAGAAATCCAATTGATGTTATTGATATGATTCGACGAAGAATTGATTCCATTGAGCATGATGATGAAATACCTCCATTCTACGATGACTACAAAGGAAAGATAGAAGTGATATCTTCTGAGAAATTCATGAGTACTGGAAAGATCCATTTGTGCCGATCAGAACGGAAAAATGCTTCCACATTTGCTATTCAGATTAGTGAATTGCCGATTGGAGTTTGGACTTCAAAATACAAGGAGAAGCTTCAGAAGATCTTGGAAAATCTCCCAGTCACCGAATTCTCCGAACGGCACACAGAAAAACGAGTGGACTTTCGAATGACGATAGATAGAAAAAAAGCATCGAGATTTCTTCAAAAAAGTAACTCGGAACTTTTGAACTATTTCAAACTTCGAACAAGTATTACTGAGAATCGAGTACTTTTTGATACAAATGGAAAATTGAGAGAGTTTGGAGATATCTCGGAAATCGTTTCCCAATTTTTCGATGTTCGAAGAGATCTTTACCAGAAAAGATTACTTGTTCAGAAGGACGGATGCGGTGCTAAGCTTAGATATGTGGATAATCAGGTTTGCCATTTCAATGTTTTTATTGTCAACATTTTATTATTTCTAGATAAAATTCATTGATTTGGTAACAAATGGAACTATTGAGTTGAGGTCAATGGGAAGAGAAGAGCTAGAATCAAAACTGAAGGAATACGAGTTTGAAGCTGATCCATTGGCATCGAAAACCAATAAAAAGGTTTGGGAGTAGTTCCACTTAGTAATAAACCCATATTCTTTCAGTCTGATTACGGATATCTGCTTGAAATGCCGCTTTCTCGACTAACTTCCGATGAGATCGTTCGATTGATGGAACGAAGGAATCGAAGAAGAATCGAACTGCAAACAGCCGAATCAGCTGATTGGAAATCCACGTGGCACTCTGAACTGGACAGGTTGACAGTGGCTTTGGACAAGAAGAGTACTAAATGATTGAAATACTTTTTTAGGTTGTGATATTTGAAAAAAGAGCTTTATAAAAAATTAAATAAATCAATGTGATGTTCACTTCCGATTGGGTGGGGTCGTCATTGAAACAATTGTTTCTGAATTCTGCTTTGCTGGAATAACAGTTGGTGGAGTTCCGACGATTGTGGTGGCGAGAGTAGTGTTAGGAACAAAGGACTCTGTTGAAGATGCCTGATGAAGTGGAGTTTCAGAGTATGACAATGTTGGGGGAGTTCTTCCAGCTTCTGAAATTTGAAAAACTGATATTGTAGAGTAGGTGGATGATGCCTAGCATGTTGTAATTGTTCATTTCACTCCGTTGAGAAGAAATGACATACGTTGAAACATCACTTCCAATTGAAGAACCTGGAACCTTTTCGGCACTCAGAATGCGTTGATCCACTTGAGGAGGTGTTTGTGGTTCTGTAAATCTCCTCAATCGAATGGATGATTCTCTGAAAATCTTACTGGTCGGGATTTCAACCGAAACTTCTCCAATGGCTGTCTTTGTATTTTTCTCTTCTGGAATCACTCCGATTGGCTTCAAATCCGTCAAGCTCTTCTTCGATGATAACTCGTCAGTACTTGGTTCCAACGATCTTACTTTCACCACTTCCTTTTGGATTTCTTTCGGGTTTTCTGTTTTCGTCTCATCCTTATTTTTAACCGAGTACACGTCCACTTTTGACGACACTTCTGGTCTTTCAGTCTGAAATTTTGGAAATCAAGACATTCCTTCCAACTATTTAAAAATTCACATTTTCCGATGACTTTTCAGATTTCGAGTTATTCTCCCGTATACTTCCAGTTGCACTAATCCGAGAATTAGTCTGATTATTAATTGCAGTCAACCTTTCTCTAAAAATTCTTTCTTCTTCAAGTCTTCTCTCTTCCTCATGAGATTGATTCTTTTTGTGTTGTGACTTCAAATACATGACGAACATGTAGAAAGACACGATCAGAATCAATGCGATCAGAAACAATCCGAAACTCCATGCGATCCAATTCATCGGACTTTTTTCTAGAGCAAAGTTCGACTACACATTTTCAAATGAGGTTTACTACCTGCGTTTCCATACATTACTATACCAATAATCGAGTGGATGATGTTTACTATTCGGCGAAAATCAGTGATAGACTTATTCAATTCATTAATGAAATTCGCAAAACATTTTATCCAGTTCGACCTTTTCTAATTTTTCAATTTCAAAAGTTCACGAATATTACAAAAAAAGTTAGCAAGGATCACGTATAAAGTTTTTGAAAAAGAAAGTAAACACGTAAAAATTTTTTTACGTGTTTACTTGAACTGTCCTGACACGACCTGCTCCACTGACCTTGGAAGGGGGGGGGGGGTCCAATCAGAGAGATCAATCGATCAATCAATCAGTCTCGACTTCAGCTCCCCAAGAAGAATCTCCTCTTCTTCCTGAGCTCTTCCCAATGGCTCCAAGGATAATACGGTAACATAGCTCTTTGGCGGAAATCATTATTTTGGTTTTCATTCTTCAGGCCCAGTCGGAAGTTCAACCATCCAAATGCACGATTTCTTCTGGCCCTTTCTGGATGGATTTTGGATTTCGAATTCGTGGATTGTAAGGCAACAGCGCATTGTAACCACTATTGCAGTTCTAATTCTTCAGGTACGATCTAATATTCAACTACACCAACGATAACTCCACGACTTCTCTTCTCTTTTCTGGATCCTTCTGATTGGAATTTGGATTTTGGAAGACGAGGATCGTAAGGTACGAGCGTATTGTGATAGTGATTAGTTCTGGGTGCCAGACACGCTGACTTCAGAGTCATAGTTTTCTTCGTAACTTCCGTCCATCGTTTGAAGGAACCATTTGTGGACCCTTCCTCGTTCCTCCGGCTCTAATTTAGTACTAACACCATCCTTTCTAATCGGGGAATCAAATATGAATGTTTTTTGTTCCACCACTGTCTTAAGCAGTTTCGAAATTCTAATTTTTTTTGTGTATTATGACAATTAGACCTCTAGGATTCTCTAGGATTCTCTAGGATACAGAATCAAAGTTAGAAATCTAGAATCTCCTCGTACATGCCAGGGAGGACACCGTCTGCTCCGTTTGACGGTATTTATTGGATTTTCTCTAATAATTACGTCGACTGGTGGGTAAGCATGTCCACTGGGTGTCTTGAGCAGTTTCGAAATTCTGATTTTTTTGTGTATGAATATCTTGGACTGAGTTCCGTTGTTTTGTCCAACGGTAGGATAATATAATGATGTTTCAGCTTTTCAGGATGGAAGAATTCACGAATCATCATCGAACTTGTATTTGTTGTTTTATTATTATTTTGATTTTGTTATTAGAGATACCGGTCCAATTTATTGTCGGACACTACCCGATTCAGTTAAATGGACAGTCATCGGAATTTGAAATTTTTCTAAAAACTCTAGGTAGTTTTCAAACCTCTTCAAAATAAGAAGCCAACTAGTGCACACAGTACTTCAAAGCGTCTGTTTTGAAAAGATTCAAAATCAGCTGTCGAATGTTACTTGAGGTTCTGAACGTTAAAAATATTATTCTCGAGAAGGGCAACAAAATGAAAAATGGCATGGAATAAGAAAAAGAAGGAGATTATCATCTAAATCCCGTTCTGAATTTGTCACGCGGAATACTGTAGGGGGAATGATTTCTAGCATTGTAAATACTAATATGGCAAATGAAGATACAGAGAAAATAGGATCAAATATATACAGGAATCATGAGAATAAACCCGAAACAAGATTCGTTTTTTGTCATGGAGATCCGTATCAATTTCGTGTTTCTGTCAAGTTTATGCCATGAGCTGTGTAGATTTCCATTCGTTCTTCCACTTTTTGTTCGACTGAAAATAATACGTTTTCGAAGCATAAGGTTTGGCAGATTTTTTGCTTTTAAAGTTCACAGTTTCTTACTTTTGATTCTCTACTTTAACATGCACTGTATGTTGCGGAAATAATGGCTCTACCATTCCTTCCTCAACCTTTTTACATCTGGTAATAAGGATTAAAGGAATTAATAGAGTATTTGAGCTACGTGTTGACCAAAACGTGTAATTTCATCTTATCTTATCAACGATCTGGTCAATCGTCGCTATATAAGCTGGGAATATCAACGGGATAGTCAGTGTCAGTATCTGCACTCTTCACTGGTTCGACGGCCAACGACGGGAGGACGCCGGAAGTCTACACTTCACTCCATCTGGGAGCTTCAAACCTTATTGAACCAATCTCTATTTGGTTAATAAACTGGTTATAAAGAAAGACTCATAGTTGTACTTCTCCAAGAATTAGCGCTCTCTTGTTCTCTGGACGGTTACGGGCTCACCCCCCAATATGCCGGTCCCAACACTGTAATATTTGTCCCTCAAAAACATTTGAGCAGTCCTCATGGAAAAAATAGGGACTCTGTGAGGATTTGAGAAAGATATGGGAAATATTTCATTTTTTGCAAGTCTTCTTTTTTTCTTTTGCAGAAACCGAATATCTCAATTGTCTCATTCTTTCCATAAATCTTTCCTCTATATTTTTCACATCCCGATGACTAATTTCTCGTTTTTTTTCAGAACCCCGAATGCTCTCTTTTTTCTGTTTTCCTTTTCTACTTGACAGAGCAATTTAGATCGGGGCGAGGCAATAAATACACTATCTCTATAATGTGCAGTACATCATATGGCAGTTATATGAAACGGAAATTTTCCAATAAATGCCTATTGACATCATCCGAAAATGATCACGTCATCTGTTATTCAGAAGTTCAAGTGGCAATATCAAGTTTGAATCTGAAATCAAAAGAGCCTCTTACCCATCAAATCAATTTTTCTTCCGAGTGCCAGTGAGAAAGCAACAAGAGCCAACGAAAGAAGTGTCATTGCAATGGCAACAAATCCAACGACTCGTTTCACACGCTTCTGATTATGTTCCTGGAAATAGAATACGTTTCATTTTGGGGACTTTTTCTAACGATGAATGGGGGTGGAAGTTTGAACTGAAATTCGATCCAGAATCTGATCTGGAATCTGATCTGAACATGAATGGGGGTTGTGGTTTCATTTATTTTTGGAGCAATAGGAAGTTCAAATGTTAGAAAAGCGAAATCCTTGAAAGTTTCGGTTTTGGTGAAATGTCCACTTGGATGATTCATAACACGGCATCCTGGAATGGAAATAGGTTTCACGGCAATCTTTTTTTTCTGACAATTTGGGGCAAATTTTATCTTTTTAAAAACAGCAAAAATTAGTACTGAAAAATCCGTGATTTCGGTCATAACTTGAGAAAAAAAATTTAATTGAAAATTCGGCCGAGATAGAAATGTTGAAAACAATGTCAGCTATCTGATGGTGTAAAAATTATTTCTGGACGTCTACTGCAAACCGAGTCATGTTGACTTAAAGTTTGGCCCAAAAATGTACTGAAATTTTGATTTTTTGGACCTAAAAAAATTTTGAGGACCTAATTCAAAAATCCGCCGAGATAGAATTGTAGATTAATGTTAGACCTACAGTTTGGTGTATTCATCTTGATATATGGGCCATCCCGAGCCGAGTCATGTTGACTTTTATATTTTGAGTCAACAGGTTATTTGGTTGAAAAATAACTATCATAGGCAAATTTAGGTTCAAAATGATCAGGAAAAGATGAATTACATTTTGAGCAATCTTAAAAGTTTCTAGAATCGACTAGATTTTGTAAATCCAGGTCAAAACGGAACAAAGTCTAAACGATTAACTCTATTCAAGAGTTCACGCCAAAAATTCTATGAAATTTCTTTTTTTCCTATTTCCAATCGAGGATGCCGTGCATAACCTAAATCCAGATGAAAGTATTTTTCTAATTTCAAACCGATGCAGTTCCCCGCTAATTTCCGATTGCTAACACATGCTAATTTCCTGTCACTTCCTGTTTGCTATTCCAAGTGTTCCTACTAATAGGTCAACATCTTCTTTCTGCTCCCAACTACACAAAAATTCAAATTTATCGGAATTTAAGTGTTCATACAAAGATCCATCCTAGTTCCTGATGTGTTCTTCTTTTTGTTTTTTCTTTTCATAATAATAGAATATCAAATCGTTTAGTGACTTGTTGTTGTGACATCCGTCAAGAAAACTCTCCGTTCTTTTTTCTGTTTTCTCTTCGTCTCCACCCCTTCCCATTCTATTTCTCTTTCAGCCATAAGGATGTAAAAAAATAAAGATGACACGAAATCAGATGTAAGGGAATGGGGTGGATGAAGGGTGGACGGAAGCATCTTCCCGGGAAAAAAAAAACTTTTGAGAAGAAAAAAAAATCAAAAGTCGACAGCAAAGTTTGCAGAATTATTCATGAATTAACGACGATGTCGTCTTTTCGAAAATCTCCATTTTGGAAGAAGAAGACGTCGCCTCTTCGTCATATTCTGAAGATGACTGGGAATGGGGAAAAGTTGACATTCAAATTTATGGACACACGCAATGTTTCGAGAAGAAAAGTCCTGATGACTCTTGGGAAAGAAATCGGAGCCAGAAACAAAAAATTTGAATACTGTAATCAATATGGAAATACGAATGTTCAAATTGGTTTTTATCTGCCAGTACTTCTCATCATCAACTTGATCATAATTTCATAAAATTCCTCTTACTGAATCTGACGTAGACACTACTCTCTGAACCTTTCATTCATCTATTTCTCCTCTAAAAAATGATCTCCGAACGATTCAATTAGCATCTCATCCCCTTCTTCTTTCTGTTCTTCGATCCCTTTTCTTTCCACGGGCATAATCCAAAATGAGAAAAAAAAGACACAAGGCCTTTTTCTTCTTCCGACAAAGCAGCTCCCCTCCCTGCCAAGTGCATCATTTTGAGATCCATTTCTGTTTTCTCTCAGTCATTTGATACGAGGAAAAAAAAGAAAGGAAGAAGACTTTTTTCCTTTTTTTTTCCCCTACTTGCAAATTTATATGTGTATGAGCATGTATTCTTGTATTCTAGAGTTGAAGAAAAAAAAATTGTGTAAGGAGATATCCGGAGGAAGAATGTATGTAGATGAAGTTAGAAAAAGAAGAAGTGGATCGAGATGAGAGAAAAGTGATGATATTGCAGTTTGCATATATTTCCTCAAAAAAGTCACGAAACTTTCAAAGTGAGAAGACTTATGGATCTGACTGAACGTGAAGGATTACGGTGCACAGCTGCAGCAAAAGTTTTTGAATGTTTGAAGACCGGAATAGTGCAAAAATTTCTCCATAACCTAGTGTTTTCTGGGTTTAAAAAGTTCAAAATTATTGAATCATGATTCCCAGAAGACATCGAAGTGTAATTCCTAACCTAACTTTTCATTACTCACTATGAGAATCCAAAACTATTCTTAATTAAAGTCCAAAAACTTGACTCATTTCTGAAACGTTGCTCCCACGAGCACGAGTTCCTCTCTTCAAAAAAAGTGCATTTCCCAGACGAAGATCATTAGAACGAGAATAAAAACCAAAGAAGAAAAAGAAAACGTTCCGGATTTCCCATTCCTTCCGCGGTAATCCATACATCAAATGGGATTTCTTTAGTTCAGAACACCAAAAATCTCAGAAAAAAAAGTTTTAAAGACTTTGAACTAGTATTAATTTACTAACGGAATTTAAAAGAAATCCCAATTATAAAATTTCCCAAAACTAACTTTCAATTGTTGAATCTCGATGTCAGTGAGTTCATATTCAGCTCCAGCAGGTTGAAGTGCTTCGAAGTTTGTAGTCTTTTGTATATTCATGTTCTCCTGAAAAATATTCGTAAATAGACAAAATAAAAAATAGAAGAAAAGAAAAAGAAGGAATGCATATTCCAAGTCAAAAAAATCTGATATCTGTTGGTGACCGACGACAAATAAGCTCACTCTTTTTTTTCCCAAAGAGTCAGATGAAAAAGAGAGAAGAGAACGAGAGAGGAGCAAAACAACCGACAAAGTGGGCGGAGTCTATAGAAGACCACGAGAAACGGAGACAACGACACGGAAACGAGCAAGAAGATGAAGAAGAAGATGTTCTAACTTTCTGTCCCTATTGCTCTTCAGCTTATCATCATCAACCCCTTCTTCTTCTGCCAACATCATCATCATCATCATCTTGAAGAGCAGAATGTCGCGGTGGTGGTAGAAGATGTTGGCGGGAGCAAGAGAGAAAAAGAGATGGCAGAGAAAATAGAGGATTTGTGACGTAGAAAAAGAGACATCTCCGCATATAGAGACGACATCTAGAATTTTGGAATACCCGGCGGAAAGAAGAAGAGACACTTCTTGAATATGCATTGTTGTATCTTCTTTTGGCTAACTCAACTTGAAGAAAAAAAACGACGTCAATGGGTTTGACACGCATTAAATGAGAAATGAGATTGGCAGATGATTCAGAAATAATGACAACGTCTGAAATGGTACTTGAGATGAGTATCAACACATTTAGATGACAATTTCAGATATGTTCAATGGGGATTTATTGCGGCCATCGGATGCAAGAATTGGTTTTTCCAAAATGGATGGCTCTGAATAGCAGTTCAGATTCCTCAGATAATGAAAGTGACAGATTTATAATAAGTTCTGAGAATAGAATCCTTCAAGAGCCTCTACTTTACATATTCCCACAAGAAATATTTGCTTTTTCTTGAAGAAATATTTCTTGAAAGTAAAATCGTGGTTTTTTAGGCTTATTTGGAAGTTTCAGTCCTTTTTTTTCATAATTGATTTCGACATTAAAATTGAACTGTTTTTGAACAACTTTTAATTTTAGAAATACACAATTTATGAACTCTAGTAAAGTTCTTTCCACTGAAAATCTGTTCCGGGTTTCAAGAAAATCAAAATGCGAACCAGTTTTTTGCACAAAGAAAAGAGACAAATTCCAGCTTCCACAACGTCTTAATGAAGTACTAATACTTGTTTTGGTGAGTAATAATTCAAGAAAATGAAGATCCACTGTGGGAAAATTTCAAGTAGGAACTTTCGGAAATTTCATCAACAAATTCTTCATTCTTCATATAGCAAATCAGTATTCATCGAGTTCCCGAAAGTTCAATGAATGTTTATCATTTATTCTTGATAGTTTGTTTCTTGTTCCAATCCACTTCCGGAGTCATCGCAAGAGTATCATAAATTGTGTTATCAGGTGCTTTCGAAATCTAAAACAAAATTCAGATTAATTTGAATTTCCTCCCCATTATTACCGTATCCATGGGAGGACGAATCATCGGAGCTCCGACGACTGGATTCGGAGATGGTTTATTTCCAGGAGAAGGTCCCAATTCACTGCGAATCGGCTCGGAGAGATTATCGTATTTGGAGACGTTCTCATCTGCGTTGGGATTCTTCACAGGAGTTTCTGGACCGATGAGAAGTCGAGAACTTATCTGAATTTCAGGCGGTTTTCAAGATGGATATAGATGCTTACAGTATTAGAAACGGTTGGCGATACAACGCTTATAACAAGTCCCATTTGGTTGAGTTTTTTAAAGAATTAAAAGAATCGAGTTGAAATGAATTATTATCATTTTGTTTAATTTTCATTTCGTTGGTTAACCAAGGCAGTGATACGATCGTATCAACAAACACGCATCAATTCAATATCTTCATTTTTCAATTTTAAAAGTTCAATGTTTCTCAGCACTGTGCGTGCGATCCTTCCACAATCCATCGTACTGACGATCGGTCTCAACTGAAAATAAAATAATTGGAATAGAAAACTGAAAACGACTTACTCATTGCATCAGAAACTGTCTCTCCGAGCTCCCGAATTTCTTCATCTGACGGAGATTTCTTCGTTTTCTTTGGGGAAGACTCTTCATCAGTGAAATGAACATGCTTCGAGCTTGAAGACGAAGCTGACGGATGAGGGTGAAGACGTTTACGAGGACTGTTCACTCCTGAATTCTCTAATTTCTTATTTATTTCAGTCATTCAGATACTTACCCGGAGTGTGTTTTTTCATTGGAGTCGGCGGTTTTGGTGTGAATCTGTCAAGAAGATCAGGATTGGCACTCAATAGAGAAACAGCGACAAAGGGAATCCCGTCGACGGTGATGGAAAATGCTTGGAATTCCGGAGAAAGAGAATAATCAGAGAGGAATCCACGAACTGAAAACAAAAGAAATTATCCATGATTCAGTTTTTCAAATTACCTTGATTCTTGATCGCTGGATTTTTGATCATTGCAAATTGTCCAAGTGGGCGAACTGCTGACTTTTTCTTTGGAGATTTCTTAGCTGGTCTTGAAATAGAGCGTTTTCTTGGAGTACTTCTCTTCCCATTCTTTTTCAGAATACTCTTTCGACTGGCATTCGAACCAGCACTGGACCCAGAACGACGAGACGAACGACTGTGGGAATCAGAAGTATTGCGACGTCTTCTGAGACTTCCCGGACTTCTCGGAGAGTAGAGCGAATCTCGACGAGAACGACGACTTGGTGAGCTACAAGATCCAGTTGTGAATCTGTAGGAAGCGTCACTGGGAATCTTAAAATTATTTTTAAGATTTCGAATTTCGCATGATTATCTCACAGTTCCTGAACTATTCGAAGAGCCCGTGAAATCCAAAGTACGAGATGATGCAGTTGAATACGAAGATGATTCCGATTCACCGTCATAAGAAGGAGATGCTCCAGTGGATAAGGCAGAGCCAGTGTCACTGGCAATCTGAAAGTGGAATTTGGAAACATTTCTAATTTGAAAAATCCTTACATCCTTTTGGTTATTTTTCAAGTTTGGCGGAGCCATCGAGTGTTGCAATCAACTTTGCACTTCTAGTTGTGAGATTTTCGAGAAACTAATTTTTATTTTGATTTTTGTTGCAGAAAGATTGTTAGAAGGGTCTCGGGTCCACGGAAATAAAATATCCGTCAATGAAATTTGTGCAATTATTTCAAAAGCTTTCAAAACTTTCCATTCTTTTTTCCAACTTCCCATACCTGTTTAGTACGATCCAAAAGTTTCCCTCCAAAAAAAACAAACATTTCAGAAGTGTCCACACCTTTTCTCCTCCCAAACAAACATTTTTCAGAATTTCAAAAATTCTGAATACGATAGGAGTGCCCCCTTCCCTTTTCTTCCAGATACTGACCATTCTGTTGAAAAATTCCAACAAATTTCGTTCAATTTCTTGTATACAACACCAAAACGATTCATAGATGTTTGTACCAAAAAAAATATGGGCGGGTTGTACAAAGAGAGAGACAACGAAGCGAGAAATTGGTTTTTCGAGAATAGTCATATATGCATCATGTCGTTTTCTTGTGATCATGTATTTTTGTGTACTTTCTCTCAATGTATTCTGGAAAATCGGAATATTCGATTCCTTCTCTTTATGGTCTTGTTTTTCCGGAATGTCTCCGGAATATGTTTTTCAAAATCTTTGGATGAGAAGATTTTAGAGTTTCTCGGAACTTTTATTTGTTTCACCTACTTGTGAAACTAACAACTCACAAAAACTCAAAATGGTTTTTAATCTTCCCGCCAAAAAATTTAGTACTGATTACGACAAATACTCTGACACGCCATGAACGAAAGAGTATTATGAAACCTCCAATAGAAGGTAACCTCTAATAGAAGGATACCCAAGTGAGCTCGAAAAGAGCACATTCTCAAGTTTCTGTGCATCTGAAAGTAGTCTCAATCGATTCCTTGTCAAAAATAGACTAGGATCAATATAAAATATGTTTTGAGTTGTTCTCAAAAATTAGTAATAGATACTTTTATGGAATTCGAATTTCGATTTTGAGGAGAATGAACAATAGAAAGAGATGTCCCTCTATTAGAGGTTTTACGATATTTTTCCTTATTTCCGGTGCTTTTTGACTACATTTCTCCCAATCCAAACAGCTAATAAACCTTTCGATTAAACCATAACATGTGTCATCATCTGAATATACTATTATTCCGTCCGAACGGTCCCCTTTCTGTTACTCACTTTGTTTACAAAACGTGCGATACTTCAGGCACTTCTTTCAGGAAAGTAAGGTCATCGTTCCCGCCGAAAAATCGGTATAATAATAGAAATTGTGGTGTTTTCGTTGCTGGAGCAAGTTTTCCCAGTTTTTGAATGATTCCAAATATGTCTATATTGACTTCCAATGATTCCTATTTTAATTCTTGGATCTCTTTGAATAAACTTAAAATAATTGTCCCTAATCACAGATAAACCATGTCCTATTACGGTGGATACGGTAACTGCGGCGGTGGAATTCTCGGATCCGTTCTCGGAATGGCGGGTGGTTACGGTGGAGGTTATGGGGGTTATGGGTTTGTCTGGCACCTTCTTGAATCTGTATCTTCTTTTTTGAAATTTTCAGACGATGTGGAGCTGATAATATCTTCTATAGATGGCGCTGCTGTGATTATAGTCCCTACGAATGTTGTATTCAATTGGAGACGTGGGTTGTGTGAGTTTATTTTAGTCCAAAACTATCTTCCCTCTTTTATAACATTTCAGAGTGTTCCTTGTCATCTTCATAATTGGGTTCTTTGTTTGCTTGTGTGCCTGTCTTGCTGGATGTGTGTGGTCTGCTCGTAATCGTCAATGATACAACTCTTTTTCGCTCTCTATTTGCCTCTTTTCGATAATCATCTTTTTATCCTGTTGCATTTACATTTGACATGATTTTTGTTTCTTTACACTTTATGAGAAAAAGAAGACATAAACGCATAATGCATAATATTACACGAATTGATTCCCAACATTGTGAGAATAATTATTCACTGATTAAGAATCGGGATGTTGGTGTATTTCCCGAGAAGAGTGGAGAAGAGAGCTGGACCATAACCAGTAGCACGGTCTCCGCTCTCAGCTGGAGCAGCAATGTCAAGATGAAGCCATTTAAGTCCTTCTCCGAAACCGATGTGAGCACCAATGAAAAGACCAGCGACGGCTGATGGCGGACCTTCCATCTTTCCAAGATTCGAGTTTCTCATATCTGCGATTGGCGATTTCAAATCAGCATAGAAGAGATCGGGAGCGAAAAGCATTGGGGACACAAGATCTCCTGAACGTTTTCCAGCACTGACCATCTAAAAAATGAAAATGTTTTGCTTGCTATTGTAGTCGGAGGTTTCACTTACATCATTCTCCAGTTGCTCGTCGTTCGTCATCGCAGCTCCATGCAATCTACCAGAAAGCCAAGCTTGGGCGCCAGTCAATGTCGCCATATCAATAATTGTTGTTGCTTTGAGGTATTCCTTCGCGTAGAATACTCCATCAGCAAGGATCAACCGACCTTCTGCGTCTGTGTTGTTGATCTCCACCGTTTTCCCACTCAACATTTGAATCACGTCATCAGGTTTGCTAAAAACATTCGACATATGTATATCATGAAGTTTTTCATCTTACTTGGCAATTGGGCTGACATTGTTCTCCACGATACAGAGACACACATGAAGCGTCTGAGAGAATCCTTGCTTAACCAGAGTCGAAAAAGCTTCTAGCACGCCAGCGGCTCCTCCCATATCTCTCTTCATATCTGAAAATAAAGATGAATAAAAACCAAAAACTCCAAGTCTATCTCACTTGGCATTCCAGTCTTGGTTTTGATTTGAAGACCTCCGGTATCGTAGACAACTCCTTTTCCGACAAGAGCAATGTGTTCGGTGGATCCAGAAACTTCGTGAGACAACACAACGAAAGCTGGTGGTGTTGGACCAGCCTTTCCAACATGATAGATTCCCCCAAAACCGCCACTGAGAAGATCTTCTCCACGGATGACAGTGATCTTAGAGCCAAGAGCATTTCCAATTTTTTGAGCTTCCTCAACTAGTGCATCGGTTGTGAGAATATTGGCTGGAGTATCGATGAGTCTAGCAGTTTCACGGACTGATTCAGATAAATCAGTGAGGAACGCAGCATCTTCTCCAGTGAGCTGCAAATATAAATTTTTGTCAGTTGAACTTTTCCGAATTCCCAATAACTGTCTTGTAAGATAATTTAATTTCGTCACACTTCGTAAGGCGTCTCTTATCTATTTCTAAACGTTTATCAGCACAAAATTCCAGAAAAGGCGATTGAAATGTCTCCAGAAATGATGTAATCCGGCAAATTTTTAGGTTTGCAAAAGGCGCGAGCACATGGTGTCTGCTGCCTGTCACTTATCAGTTTTAGCTGTGAAACCAAGTAGATCAATAAATCAAACAATACACTAGGTACGATTTTCCATACAATGAAGTACTTTTCTATAATGAAATAGATTCACATACCTGGTCACAAACTACATCGATATTGACGGACAATGAACGTTTTTCAGTTGTTTTCATGGAAAACTTGTAGAATGTTCGGGCGATTGCAGCGACGTGAGCAAGGACATCCGAATATTCGGCGAACAGAACAACATGAACATTTTTTACATCAGCTGGATACGTGACTGATTTCAGTTCACGATAGAGTGCGTGGGAATTGGTAGGAGTGTTTCCACGAGAAGAAGTATCCGATACGGCAATCAAGTGAGCCAACTCGTAGTGCAGTGGAAGACGTCCCGCCGCGTTGACTCGAGAAAGCATAGAATTCCATGACGAACTGTCTGAAAAGTCAATTGGTAATTATTTAGCTTATTTTGTTCATGAATGATTTACCCCCAACAAACTTTTGGGCAACTTGTTGGAAAGTGCCTTCGAACGGAACTCCTTGCAACACACTTTTCTTTCCGATTATGACTAAACTAGTCAATCCCTCCCCGACAGCTTGTATCCCATTTCGCACCAGAATTTGTGCCATTTTTACCTGGTCCAAATTCCTGAAATAAAAAAAATAACACCTTTACATTTCTACGAAGACAATAGCAAATCTCACAACATCTGAGACCTAAAGAAACGAATTCGGAAAGAGAAAACCGTTTTCTGCTGAATAGAATAGGTGTAAAAATGGTCACCCAAATAAATGCTTTATCAGTTATCACAGACGAGAAGAAAAGAGTGACTAGAGAAATCAAGTGGGAAAGGATGATAAAGAAAAGGCGAAGAGGAAGGTTTGGCACAAGGACCGAACAATTGTTCGACACTATTTGCCTTCACGGGCATGGAATCAACAATGACAAATGAATATAAAAATAATCGGGTTATGAAATGAGAAGCGATGTACTGATATCACTTACTTGTTCCTAATCGAAAAAACAATATGAACATCACCTATTTCAAAAGTGTAAAATACATTTGTCGCAAAATCCCGTAGAATGAAAAATGAGCAAGGTGTTAATCGTGATCAAAATGACTAATTGACATCTACTTGATTAAATTTAAAAATCTTGGTATTACCTCAAAATTTTTGGATAAGTACTAATAAAAGCTAATCGAAGGTGTTAGAAATATTTGAAGCATGCAATAGAAATCCCGAGACTAAGTTATACAGGTGCCAAAGTCTCTTTCAACATTCGAACTTCCTCCAACGAGGTGACACGCAACGGTTGATTGTCTTGCTTTCCCATGGAGACCTTGTTTATTGGCGCATTCTTTTTGGCAACTGAAGCAGATGCATGATACCAGTGGCACTTGGTCCACTCTACCAAGTTTGGAATATTCGAGCTGTTCACTCCACATCCGACAAGGATATCGATTTTGTCCTTGAACAATTCCTGCATTTTTCGTATGATATAGACACCATCGAGTGCTGTAGGCTCTTGTCCACTAGTCAAGACGGCTTTGAATCCAACTTCAATGGCTTCTTCCAGGCAGCTTTTCCAGTCATATGCAACGTCAATAGCACGATGGAACGTGACAGGATGAGGACGAGCAGTTTCAATGACCGTCTCACAAGCATCTCGATCCAAAGTTCCCACCCTAAAAATATATTTTCGATTTCACTCTGATCACAAATCTTATATTGCTTACGTCGTCAAAGCTCCAAAAACAAATCCGGCAGCACCAGCTTTTTTGAGCCATTCCACATCCTCAATGTTCGCTTTCATTTCGTCTTCGGTGTAAACAAAGTTACCCGGACGCTGACGAATCATGCAATAAAGTGGAGTGTCTGGGTACTTGTAACGAAGCATGGACACGAATCCTAAACTACTTTGGTTCTTCGAAAATTTCCGCTCATTTCTGTACACATTCTCAAAAGCGTACCGACGGAAGGGGTGAGACCTCCAAGTTGCAAAGAAGAACACACTTCCAATCTGTCTGCTCCTCCGGCAACGGCGTTTTCTGCCGATTCGAGGTTATCGATACATATTTCTAGCATGATCCTCTTCTTTGCTTCTTCCTCAGCCATCTGGATTAAGAGACAACATTGACTGCTAGTTGTTGGAAACGCATTCAAGGGTGCATGAAGATATCATAGTGGTTCAAAATCCAAATAAGGAAATAACTGATAAATAGTTGTATATTGAATAAAAAGTTGTATTCGATGCATGCAAATAATAAATAAGAAATCAATCGCTCAATAATATTGATAAATAGTGAAAAAGTTTTGGTATCGGTATGGTCATCACAGGAAGATTCGATTTTTTTTTGGAATGTTTACATGAACTGGGTTGAGTTTCCATTGAAGCTGGCACGCTCTTCTGGATCATCGTCATTCGGATTTTCGAGACCGGCAACATTTCCGCGCTGGAAAAGAAATAACTATGTTTGAACTTGGTCGGATACGAAACTCACTCGGCGGACTTCAGCACTTCTTGGCATACCACGTCGGGAAGGCTGAGCTGTGGATCCTCCCGCGTCTTCGTTCTTTTTGTTCCCGGCTTGTCCCTGATTGCTGTTAGTGTTCCAACCTAGCATGCTGCAAAACACGCCCCAAATGGCGGTAAACGGATACATCAGCCATGTGAAGATTGGAACGCTTGTTGTGTTCACAGCGTACGATCCTGACGGTCCAAAACCAGACGAACCAGATGATTTCAGTACAACAACAAGAGCGCATGAAGGGGTCAGTTCATTATCAAGGAACGATTTTGAGTAGTCATCGGAAGTGAACACACGGCGTGGATACGGCTGTTGAAGTTCGAAACTGCACCCTCCCATCGACGGTTTCTGGCGAATAATCTCAATGAGCGAATTGAGCACATCGTTTGATGGGAACTCCTCAACAAATGAAGATCCATCAGGAAGACGGATTTGCAAACGACATCTATCTGATGGTACTGCTTTTCCAGCCACAGTTCCAGTTCCTTCCTTCTGTTCGGTTGGCTGAGCAGTATTGCTCACATTTCCAAAACGCTTTCGTGTGTTTTCTCTGAAAATAATAGTTTTGAAAGAGCACCTAATTGTGTATTCCCCACCTATCCGCCTTGATTTGAGCCAATATTCTCTCCTTTTCCTTACCAGCCTCCATTTTCTCCATTTTCCTCTGCTTTGCTGCTTCCATAAGTGCTTTATCGTCTCTCTCCTGTTTCGCTTCGCGTGCTTTCGTCATTTCATCTTTCATTTGTTTGTCAGCTTCCCGCTTTTTTTCAGCATCTTTCTGTTTTTTCTGCTCCAGTAGCGCCTTGGCACGAGCTACTTTTTCAGCCAGCTCCGGAGTCATTTCTTGAGATGTCGCTGGAACTGCAGAAGGAAATGTAGCAGGGGTTGGGGCTTGAAGAGACTCCTGTGCTTGAGTTGGGGCGGGATCTTGTGTGGGGTTCGAAGGGCTAGGAACATTAGAAGCACTTGCAGCTGGTAACCCATTGATAAATTGTGATGTTGCTCTGTCAAATTTCGAACGGAATTGATCAAACGTTTTCCCGACCAATGTTGTGATCACTTCCAAAGGTTTCCCGTTTTGATCAATCAGATATGCAGCTGGCACGATTGGTGTAGGATCTAAAAATAGAAAGGAAATGTTTTTTGTTTCTTCTGGAGTTAAGTATTCTCGAACTCACAAATATCGGCAA
The DNA here is from genome assembly GCA_963966625.1 of Caenorhabditis zanzibari. NCBI lineage: Eukaryota > Metazoa > Nematoda > Chromadorea > Rhabditida > Rhabditidae > Caenorhabditis > Caenorhabditis zanzibari. The sequence goes on along the minus strand of OZ016470.1, from coordinate 8,902,606 downwards.
ACTGCGAAGCGGCGGTTTCTCCAGCATTCAGTTTGATACCCACAACAGGACAAAGGAGATTAGATACGTCAATATGTGTCCAGAATTCATCGAAAAGTCTTCCATCTTCGGAATCAGTAGTGATATGAACGATTAAAAGTGCTCGATTTTTACGGGAAACTTGAATTGCTGTCGTTACATTTCCAGCAAACCACTGCATTCTGAAATTCCAATCAATTTTGAGGCTGCGTTATCGCAATTATAATGATTTTTTGAAAAATAAAACGATTGGAATAATCCAAATAATCTTTAAAACTTGAATGACAAGAATATTACAAGCTTTCATGCATGGGTTATCTGAAATTTCAGCTGAAAAGAAAAAAGACGTCGAATAATTCGTGGAGTTGCAAAACCGTGCGGTGCTTGCGTTTTCGGCTCCGCCCCCTTTTCTAAGCCCCGCCCACAATTCGTCCGGCAAGTTGTCAAGAAACAAGGCACCGTCTCCCCAATTTGAAATTCAAACTGCAAGAAAACGTGAAAAATTAAATAAAAATTTTCACGTTTTTATTCAGTTCTTTTATTTTTGTACTGAAATTCTAGTTTTTTGAGGTTTTCAGCCAACTGGTCAGACGAAATTTTGATGTCTTCCATCAACTTTGTAGAAAATTCAAATCTCTATATAGCTCTATCTAATGATCTACGACTCCAAAATTTTGACTCAAAACTGATGGACCTGATTAAAAATAACTGAATTTCAGAAAAATAGGTCTACTTTTGAAACCAATCATTTTTGAGGCTGGAAATTGAAATACAGATTCAGAATCAGTTCTTGCGCATATATAGAAAAATTCAGCCTCAAAAAACTATTGGTGTTAGAAATAGACCTATTTTTCTGAAATTCAGCTATTTTTAATCAGGTCCTTCAGTTTTGAGTCAAAATTTTGGAGTCGTAGATCATTAGATAGAGATTTGAATTTTCTACAAAGTTGATGGAAGACATCAAAATTTCATCTGACCAGTCGGCTGAAAGCCTCAAAAAACTAGAATTTCAGTACAAAAATAAAAGAAGTGAATAAAAACGTGAAAATTTTTATTTAATTTTTTCACGTTTTCTTGCAGTTTGAATTTTAAATTGGGGAGACGGTGCAAGGGATTTTAAGAATCTAAGAATCTAAGAATCTAAGAATCTAAGAATCTAAGAATCTAAGAATCTAAGAATCTAAGAATCTAAGAATCTAAGAATCTAAGAATCTAAGAATCTAAGAATCTAAGAATCTAAGAATCTAAGAATCTAAGAATCTAAGAATCTAAGAATCTAAGAATCTAAGAATCTAAGAATCTAAGAATCTAAGAATCTAAGAATCTAAGAATCTAAGAATCTAAGAATCTAAGAATCTAAGAATCTAAGAATCTAAGAATCTAAGAATCTAAGAATCTAAGAATCTAAGAATCTAAGAATCTAAGAATCTAAGAATCTAAGAATCTAAGAATCTAAGAATCTAAGAATCTAAGAATCTAAGAATCTAAGAATCTAAGAATCTAAGAATCTAAGAATCTAAGAATCTAAGAATCTAAGAATCTAAGAATCTAAAAATCTAAGAATCTAAGAATCTAAGAATCTAAGAATCTAAGAATCTAAGAATCTAAGAATCTAAGAATCTAAGAATCTAAGAATCTAAGAATCTAAGAATCTAAGAATCTAAGAATCTAAGAATCTAAGAATCTAAGAATCTAAGAATCTAAGAATCTAAGAATCTAAGAATCTAAGAATCTAAGAATCTAAGAATCTAAGAATCTAAGAATCTAAGAATCTTAGAATCTTAGAATCTAAGAATCTAAGAATCTTAGAATCTTAGAATCTAAGAATCTAAGAATCTAAGAATCTAAGAATCTAAGAATCTAAGAATCTAAGAATCTAAGAATCTAAGAATCTAAGAATCTAAGAATCTAAGAATCTAAGAATCTAAGAATCTAAGAATCTAAGAATCTAAGAATCTAAGAATCTAAGAATCTAAGAATCTAAGAATCTAAGAATCTAAGAATCTAAGAATCTAAGAATCTAAGAATCTAAGAATCTAAGAATCTAAGAATCTAAGAATCTAAGAATCTAAGAATCTAAGAATCTAAGAATCTAAGAATCTAAGAATCTAAGAATCTAAGAATCTAAGAATCTAAGAATCTAAGAATCTAAGAATCTTAGAATCTTAGAATCTAAGAATCTAAGAATCTAAGAATCTAAGAATCTAAGAATCTAAGAATCTAAGAATCTAAGAATCTAAGAATCTAAGAATCTAAGAATCTAAGAATCTAAGAATCTAAGAATCTAAGAATCTTAGAATCTTAGAATCTAAGAATCTAAGAATCTAAGAATCTAAGAATCTAAGAATCTTAGAATCTTAGAATCTAAGAATCTAAGAATCTAAGAATCTAAGAATCTAAGAATCTAAGAATCTAAGAATCTAAGAATCTAAGAATCTAAGAATCTAAGAATCTAAGAATCTTAGAATCTTAGAATCTAAGAATCTAAGAATCTAAGAATCTAAGAATCTAAGAATCTTAGAATCTTAGAATCTAAGAATCTAAGAATCTAAGAACAGCGAAAAGATCTGCTCCGAAGACGACCAAGTCTTGCTCAAAAGTTGCCGAAAACAGCAGAGTGGCTGCGAAATGACTGGTTGCGAAACGTCAAGGACCATTTATTACAAAAACCATTCATGAACAATACAGTAACAACAACAAAACAAATCTTACTTGTATACAGCAGCGCGATACGGTCGCGGCCCACGCGCATCACGCGCAGAATACAATACACTGGGGTGCAACGAATTCGATTTCACAAAGAGCTCTTTCCAGAGAGCAGCGTCGAGTTGTGATGGATCTTCTGGAACAATCGACAGAAAATCGTCGTGGGTTTTCAGTCCGGATATGCATTTTTCCTGAAAATTGTTTTCCTGTGATTAATAGAGCGCATTTCCTCACCTTCAACTTATCCAAATTATACTTGACTGCCGCGTTGAATTTTTCTTTCAGTGGTAGATTAGATCGCTCGCCCAAAAAATGCACACATTTTCTGATCGCAGACTTTGAGTCGAAGAAATCAGCGATTTGAAGAATTTGGAGAACCGAAGAATCTGAAATTTCAAATTTCCCGATGGTCTCTCTTTGGAGCGCATTTACCGTTAACTTCAGTTTCTCCATAGATGAGATCCAGGAAGTACTGCAAATCGTCTTGATTGATGTCCTTGAGCTCGATTTCTAATTGTTTGGATTCAGAGAAATTTCCGAAGAAGAGAGATTTGAAGTAGGTGGAGTGAGTGGAGAGATACTGTAAAAGGAGGCGGAGATTGATAAGGATTTGGATTATTGAGGGTTTAGAGGCATTTTCAAGGGATGCGTCAGTTGGAATAGTGGCTCAGTATAAAATGTTACATATTTTTTTGCTGTGAATTGTTACCAATGCCTTGAAATCAAACTAAAACTTTCAATTAGTGTGGTCTTTAATTTTTGTATCGGAAAATTTAAAGACCTGATTTTTTTTTAATTCGGAAAATTTTACTATTGCCTGAATTTTTCAATTTTCAAAAAATCATATTTGCTCACCTTTTTCAGCACATGGAATTTCTGTTTCTTGACAATCAGTGTGACATCTGAATCCTCTTTCGCCTCGTCATCGTCGAAGTTTCTCGATTTTTTGACGACATCCAGAACGAGTCCGGTGGCGTTTTCGATGATCACAGAAAACTCGCAGAACAAACCTCTATTGTTGATAAAATATTCAGGATTGTTTATATCAAGACAACTGTAATGGCATTCTTGTTTTCTTGCGCAGAAGGGATCCAAAAGACGTGAACCATCGATACGAGCTTCAATGAACCACCCCTTTATGTCGATCGGCATCATACAATCGAGAAAAACGCATATGAATGAGCGTCTCCGAATAATTCGAATTTTCCTGAAAAAGGTCAACATTTGTTCTTATGATTTGTCAATAGAGCGCATTTACAAACCATGGAGTGTTGAAGTGATGCTCGATAGGACCGTTCATTGTTTCGCCTACTCCCATATTCTTGGCATCTCTGAAGGTGTGCTTGATCACGAATTTCTTCTCTTTGGCCTTGTCGTTCATTTTCGATTGAAGAATATTAGTATGTAACCTGAAAAGATGAAAAATCGAAAATAAAAGTCGCTCGCAAAATGTCAGAAAACCTCAGAAAAGACAAGGGCCGTCTTCCCAAGACCAATATCTTGTTAGAGTGTCTATTCGTCTCTTATAGAATTTTCAGATAGTGCTCATGGGAAGACGATAGGGGCGGGAACACAACTTGGGTCTCGACACGAAACAATGCACTCACAAGAGGTCGTGAGAAAGGGGGGTCTGAAAGAGATGGTATATAAGAGAACCCCAATTTGAAAATTTTTTTTTCTTGAAAGTTTTTTACCGAAACTTTGATATTTATGTACAAATTTCGCAGAAACGCCAAATATTTGAGTTTATCAGAATAGGGCGGGTAAAATACATGAAATTGAAGTGAATGTTGTGTTCAACACAATCCTGGATGCGGCGCAAGTTGGTTTCCCATTTATTGAACATTGTAATGGTTTTTTAAAAACATTTATTCATTTCACGTGAAATATAAAAAACATGTGACCCATACAAAGTTATCCCAGGATAACTTTGTATGAAACACAGAATTGTCCCAGGGACAATTCTGTACAAAAACATATTTTAGAAATAAAAAACGAGTGACCACGGGAAATGAGAAGGAAAAACACAGAGTTGTCCCAGGGCCGATTCTGTGTAAGAAAAGTTGGGAAAATAAAATTGGATTGCGTGACCCAGGAAACAATGATGTGGAGGAATTGAGAAACATTCAGAAAAAAGAAAATCGATTATCGACCAGCACAGGAACCGTCAGGTTTTTGGCCTTCTTCAATCATCGACTCGATTCCAAATATTTGAGAACAGTGAGTGATGGATCTTATCTAGAGAAATCTGTAATTAATCGGACCTTTTCAGGTCTCCGATTGATTTCCGAAAAAGCCCATCGGATTGCTGAAATATTGAAAATTTAGGGATACATTTTGATGTTCAACTTACACATTTTACCGAGTGCTTTAAAATCATTTAGCTGTTTTTAATTTCGACATAAAATGCGGAAAAGAATTTTAACAGACAAAACTAAGTACAACTTTGTAGATAATTTCGAAGCACTCGGTAAAATGTGTAAATTGAACATCAAAATCTATCCCTAAATTTTCAATATTTCGGCAATCCGATGGGCTTTTTCGGAAATCAATCGGAGACCTGAAAAGGTCCGATTAATTACAGATTTCTCTAGATAAGATCCATCACTCACTGTTCTCAAATATTTGGAATCGAGTCGATGATTGAAGAAGGCCAAAAACCTGACGGTTCCTGTGCTGGTCGATAATCGATTTTCTTTTTTCTGAATGTTTCTCAATTCCTCCACATCATTGTTTCCTGGGTCACGCAATCCAATTTTATTTTCCCAACTTTTCTTACACAGAATCGGCCCTGGGACAACTCTGTGTTTTTCCTTCTCATTTCCCGTGGTCACTCGTTTTTTATTTCTAAAATATGTTTTTGTACAGAATTGTCCCTGGGACAATTCTGTGTTTCATACAAAGTTATCCTGGGATAACTTTGTATGGGTCACGTGTTTTTTATATTTCACGTGAAATGAATAAATGTTTTTAAAAAACCATTACAATGTTCAATAAAGGAAGTGTCAAAAACAAATCAGGAAAAGAAGATACGCGTCTTAAACATAAATGAAAATCGATCATCAATCTGCTGTCTGAAAAAGCACATAAATATTCAAGTTTCTGTCAAAAACTTTCCAGAAATAAAAATTTTGAAATCAGGGTTCTCTCATATGGTGTTCAACGTGTTTGAATTTTTGTGAAAAGACGCAGAAATACATTAAAAATGATTCTACAACAAATTATCAGATTTGGTTAGGGACCGCAACGTGAGGGGGCGGAGCTTCGATTTCTTTCTCTTGGGGGTGAAATGGACCCTTTGGAACCTGTATCTCTCGTCGTTGTCATTCAAATTTTTAGAAAATTTGGGGAATTACTAAATCGACTATGCAGAATTTGAATATCTAATTTGTTTTACTTTATCAGTGACCTAACTATTCAAAATTCAATTCGGATCCAGTTTTACTGGTCTAAATAGGTCATAAAGTCCATATACGCAAGGTTTCTTTATGAAATTTGATAAACCGTTGTCTCCTTTATAGTTTCCAATTAGCAGGATCTGATAAAAAACTAGCCGAAAAATACTGAATCAGGTCAAACTACAATCGCATGTAGTTTCAGGTTAGGAGGGACATTTAATTCATTTTTTTATTTCGTTTGATAGAGAAACTCATTTTTCACATGCTCCCAAAATTTGAACAAGATTGAACCATTTTGAACATTTTTTTCATTCATTCAAAGAACCAGCAATCCGAAAAAAAATTGGTTTTTTTATGTTTTGGCATTGTTCCAGGTCATATACGCTCGATTTCTTATAACCATCGGTTTCTACGTAAAATTTCGGTCTAGACCATATATTTAAGAATTCTATAAAAACTAGCCGAAATGAAATATTTGGGTCAAAATCAGCAAAAATGTGGAAACTATATCGTAAAAAGTCATCCAAGAAAAAAGATTATCCACGTGCAATGTATAAAACATTTGAACAGAAGTTAAAACGTGTTGTTTAGCGTAGTGGATATCAATTCTGTTTATGAATTTTTATATCAAGGTTCGACTCCACTCGAAAACTTTTGTTTTTTGAAATGAAATTTCACGTGGAATTAAATCAAAAATTGTATGCGGCGATATTGCAACTTTTGACCCCGCCTCTAAAACCGTGCCTTATGCAACTCCTTCAAGAGAAAATATACAGGGTGCATCCGCCATTAAAACGGCTATAACTCGAGAACGAGTAGACGTAATGACTTGAAATTTGGAGGGGAGTCTTATGTCAAGGAGTAGAACATCTTCAGATAAAGAAAACTTGAAAAAAGATCGTTTGAAAATTATGTTGCGGTCCCTAGATTTGGTGACTATAAAATTTTTCATTGTATTTCACCATCGAGGGGGGTACGTTGATTTTTTTTTTCGGAAGAACACGGGTCAAATCGAACGTTCTTTGTATCAAAATGTGTGTTTTTCTTATCTTAACAATTGTTACTAAATTTTGAAGCAAACAAAACGGGGCAAAACTGAGAAACCTAGTAAAATTCAGTTTTCCACTGTATCGAGAAACGCGTCAACAAAAACAAAAAAAGCAAAATTCGAAAATTATTCGCCGTGCAGAAGAGAGAAGAGAGCCATGGAAAACTTGGAATAATAATGAAAAGTGAAACGAGAAAACTGAAAATATAATTTGTTGTAGGATCATTTTTAATGTATTTCTGCGTCTTTTCACAAAAATTCAAACACGTTGAACACCATTCGACTGAGCTAATTTACTTGGAATGTCAGTCATAATGAGTAGTTTTTCAGTATTTTCAAATTGAGGCCGCAAGCTAGAGACTATTCAGAATAGTTCAAAATTTCGGGAAAAGACGCAGAAGTACATTAAAATGATCCTATAACAAATTATCAGATTTGGTGACTATAAAATTTTTCATCGTATTTCACCATGGAGGGGGGTACGTTGATTTTAAAGGGTCTGAAGGATAAACTGGCCGAAAAGTCATATGAGGCACTGGAATCTATAAGATTTCATTAACTATTATTATGATTAAGGGTCCGTTCTTACTTTTTTCAATAATATCTCGTTGGCCCGCTATAGTAAAATTTTCTGAAAAAGTAGAGTTAAAGAAAAAATTGGTAAAATTTTCGATCAAAAATTTCAAATCTTCAGAATCGAGTTCTTTCGGACTACAAGTTGTTGGAAACTATGCTACCGGCTTTTAAACGTTTAAATGCGTTCATTTTTATATAAATTTCTTTGGGAAATTGTCATTTTTAGGTCGCCAGAGTTTCTGAATCGATCGGAAAGAGTTGTAAAAGGTCTGGAAACGAGAGGGACAGTACTCATTCGTCCATACAAAGTGACTTCATTCGAATGAGTATTGTCAACGAGAAGAAGAGAGAAAGAAAAGAAAGAGTTGGTTCTAGAGTGGCGACTATAACAGGGAGAATGGATCGATCGGAAAGAGTTGTAAAAGGTCTGGAAACGAGAGGGACAGTACTCATTCGTCCATACAAAGTGACTTCATTCGAATGAGTATTGTCAACGAAGAAGAGAGAGAGAGAAAAGAAAGAGATGGTTCTAGAGTGGCGACTATAAGAGGGAGAATGGATCGATCGGAAAGAGTTGTAAAAGGTCTGGAAACGAGAGGACAGTACTCATTCGTCCATACAAAGTGACTTCATTCGAATGAGTATTGTCAACGAGAAGAAGAGAGAAAGAAAAGAAAGAGATGGTTCTAGAGTGGCGACTATAAGAGGGAGAATGGATCGATCGGAAAGAGTTGTAAAAGGTCTGGAAACGAGAGGGACAGTACTCATTCGTCCATACAAAGTGACTTCATTCGAATGAGTATTGTCAACGAGAAGAAGAGAGAAAGAAAAGAAAGAGTTGGTTCTAGAGTGGCGACTATAACAGGGAGAATGGATCGATCGGAAAGAGTTGTAAAAGGTCTGGAAACGAGAGGACAGTACTCATTCGTCCATACAAAGTGACTTCATTCGAATGAGTATTGTCAACGAGAAGAAGAGAGAAAGAAAAGAAAGAGTTGGTTCTAGAGTGGCGACTATAACAGGGAGAATGGATCGATCGGAAAGAGTTGTAAAAGGTCTGGAAACGAGAGGGACAGTACTCATTCGTCCATACAAAGTGACTTCATTCGAATGAGTATTGTCAACGAAGAAGAGAGAGAGAGAAAAGAAAGAGATGGTTCTAGAGTGGCGACTATAAGAGGGAGAATGGATCGATCGGAAAGAGTTGTAAAAGGTCTGGAAACGAGAGGACAGTACTCATTCGTCCATACAAAGTGACTTCATTCGAATGAGTATTGTCAACGAGAAGAAGAGAGAAAGAAAAGAAAGAGATGGTTCTAGAGTGGCGACTATAAGAGGGAGAATGGATCGATCGGAAAGAGTTGTAAAAGGTCTGGAAACGAGAGGGACAGTACTCATTCGTCCATACAAAGTGACTTCATTCGAATGAGTATTGTCAACGAGAAGAAGAGAGAAAGAAAAGAAAGAGTTGGTTCTAGAGTGGCGACTATAACAGGGAGAATGGATCGATCGGAAAGAGTTGTAAAAGGTCTGGAAACGAGAGGGCAGTACTCATTCGTCCATACAAAGTGACTTCATTCGAATGAGTATTGTCAACGAGAAGAAGAGAGAAAGAAAAGAAAGAGTTGGTTCTAGAGTGGCGACTATAACAGGGAGAATGGATCGATCGGAAAGAGTTGTAAAAGGTCTGGAAACGAGAGGGACAGTACTCATTCGTCCATACAAAGTGACTTCATTCGAATGAGTATTGTCAACGAAGAAGAGAGAGAGAGAAAAGAAAGAGATGGTTCTAGAGTGGCGACTATAAGAGGGAGAATGGATCGATCGGAAAGAGTTGTAAAAGGTCTGGAAACGAGAGGACAGTACTCATTCGTCCATACAAAGTGACTTCATTCGAATGAGTATTGTCAACGAGAAGAAGAGAGAAAGAAAAGAAAGAGATGGTTCTAGAGTGGCGACTATAAGAGGGAGAATGGATCGATCGGAAAGAGTTGTAAAAGGTCTGGAAACGAGAGGGACAGTACTCATTCGTCCATACAAAGTGACTTCATTCGAATGAGTATTGTCAACGAGAAGAAGAGAGAAAGAAAAGAAAGAGTTGGTTCTAGAGTGGCGACTATAACAGGGAGAATGGATCGATCGGAAAGAGTTGTAAAAGGTCTGGAAACGAGAGGACAGTACTCATTCGTCCATACAAAGTGACTTCATTCGAATGAGTATTGTCAACGAGAAGAAGAGAGAAAGAAAAGAAAGAGTTGGTTCTAGAGTGGCGACTATAACAGGGAGAATGGATCGATCGGAAAGAGTTGTAAAAGGTCTGGAAACGAGAGGACAGTACTCATTCGTCCATACAAAGTGACTTCATTCGAATGAGTATTGTCAACAAGAAGAAGAGAGAGAGAGAAAAGAAAGAGATGGTTCTAGAGTGACATTTCGAAACTGACATGATTTGCGAAACGACTGGTTGTGAAACGGATTGTAATCAATATAATTCAAAAAAGAGTGATTTCTAGATAAAGAGACGCAGACAACCATATACCATCTCTTTCAGACCCCCCTTTCTCACGACCTCTTGTGAGTGCATTGTTTCGTGTCGAGACCCAAGTTGTGTTCCCGCCCCTATCGTCTTCCCATGAGCACTATCTGAAAATTCTATAAGAGACGAATAGACACTCTAACAAGATATTGGTCTTGGGAATACGGCCCTTGTCTTTTCTGAGGTTTTCTGACATTTTGCGAGCGACTTTTATTTTCGATTTTTCATCTTTTCAGGTTACATACTAATATTCTTCAATCGAAAATGAACGACAAGGCCAAAGAGAAGAAATTCGTGATCAAGCACACCTTCAGAGATGCCAAGAATATGGGAGTAGGCGAAACAATGAACGGTCCTATCGAGCATCACTTCAACACTCCATGGTTTGTAAATGCGCTCTATTGACAAATCATAAGAACAAATGTTGACCTTTTTCAGGAAAATTCGAATTATTCGGAGACGCTCATTCATATGCGTTTTTCTCGATTGTATGATGCCGATCGACATAAAGGGGTGGTTCATTGAAGCTCGTATCGATGGTTCACGTCTTTTGGATCCCTTCTGCGCAAGAAAACAAGAATGCCATTACAGTTGTCTTGATATAAACAATCCTGAATATTTTATCAACAATAGAGGTTTGTTCTGCGAGTTTTCTGTGATCATCGAAAACGCCACCGGACTCGTTCTGGATGTCGTCAAAAAATCGAGAAACTTCGACGATGACGAGGCGAAAGAGGATTCAGATGTCACACTGATTGTCAAGAAACAGAAATTCCATGTGCTGAAAAAGGTGAGCAAATATGATTTTTTGAAAATTGAAAAATTCAGGCAATAGTAAAATTTTCCGAATTAAAAAAAAATCAGGTCTTTAAATTTTCCGATACAAAAATTAAAGACCACACTAATTGAAAGTTTTAGTTTGATTTCAAGGCATTGGTAACAATTCACAGCAAAAAAATATGTAACATTTTATACTGAGCCACTATTCCAACTGACGCATCCCTTGAAAATGCCTCTAAACCCTCAATAATCCAAATCCTTATCAATCTCCGCCTCCTTTTACAGTATCTCTCCACTCACTCCACCTACTTCAAATCTCTCTTCTTCGGAAATTTCTCTGAATCCAAACAATTAGAAATCGAGCTCAAGGACATCAATCAAGACGATTTGCAGTACTTCCTGGATCTCATCTATGGAGAAACTGAAGTTAACGGTAAATGCGCTCCAAAGAGAGACCATCGGGAAATTTGAAATTTCAGATTCTTCGGTTCTCCAAATTCTTCAAATCGCTGATTTCTTCGACTCAAAGTCTGCGATCAGAAAATGTGTGCATTTTTTGGGCGAGCGATCTAATCTACCACTGAAAGAAAAATTCAACGCGGCAGTCAAGTATAATTTGGATAAGTTGAAGGTGAGGAAATGCGCTCTATTAATCACAGGAAAACAATTTTCAGGAAAAATGCATATCCGGACTGAAAACCCACGACGATTTTCTGTCGATTGTTCCAGAAGATCCATCACAACTCGACGCTGCTCTCTGGAAAGAGCTCTTTGTGAAATCGAATTCGTTGCACCCCAGTGTATTGTATTCTGCGCGTGATGCGCGTGGGCCGCGACCGTATCGCGCTGCTGTATACAAGTAAGATTTGTTTTGTTGTTGTTACTGTATTGTTCATGAATGGTTTTTGTAATAAATGGTCCTTGACGTTTCGCAACCAGTCATTTCGCAGCCACTCTGCTGTTTTCGGCAACTTTTGAGCAAGACTTGGTCGTCTTCGGAGCAGATCTTTTCGCTGTTCTTACATTCTTAGATTCTTAGATTCTAAGATTCTAAGATTCTAAGATTCTAAGATTCTTAGATTCTTAGATTCTTAGATTCTTAGATTCTTAGATTCTTAGATTCTTAGATTCTTAGATTCTTAGATTCTTAGATTCTTAGATTCTTAGATTCTTAGATTCTTAGATTCTTAGATTCTTAGATTCTTAGATTCTTAGATTCTTAGATTCTTAGATTCTTAGATTCTTAGATTCTTAGATTCTTAGATTCTTAGATTCTTAGATTCTTAGATTCTTAGATTCTTAGATTCTTAGATTCTTAGATTCTTAGATTCTTAGATTCTTAGATTCTTAGATTCTTAGATTCTTAGATTCTTAGATTCTTAGATTCTTAGATTCTTAGATTCTTAGATTCTTAGATTCTTAGATTCTTAGATTCTTAGATTCTTAGATTCTTAGATTCTTAGATTCTTAGATTCTTAGATTCTTAGATTCTTAGATTCTTAGATTCTTAGATTCTTAGATTCTTAGATTCTTAGATTCTTAGATTCTTAGATTCTTAGATTCTTAGATTCTTAGATTCTTAGATTCTTAGATTCTTAGATTCTTAGATTCTTAGATTCTTAGATTCTTAGATTCTTAGATTCTTAGATTCTTAGATTCTTAGATTCTTAGATTCTTAGATTCTTAGATTCTTAGATTCTTAGATTCTTAGATTCTTAGATTCTTAGATTCTTAGATTCTTAGATTCTTAGATTCTTAGATTCTTAGATTCTTAGATTCTTAGATTCTTAGATTCTTAGATTCTTAGATTCTTAGATTCTTAGATTCTTAGATTCTTAGATTCTTAGATTCTTAGATTCTTAGATTCTTAGATTCTTAGATTCTTAGATTCTTAGATTCTTAGATTCTTAGATTCTTAGATTCTTAGATTCTTAGATTCTTAGATTCTTAGATTCTTAGATTCTTAGATTCTTAGATTCTTAGATTCTTAGATTCTTAGATTCTTAGATTCTTAGATTCTTAGATTCTTAGATTCTTAGATTCTTAGATTCTTAGATTCTTAGATTCTTAGATTCTTAGATTCTTAGATTCTTAGATTCTTAGATTCTTAGATTCTTAGATTCTTAGATTCTTAGATTCTTAGATTCTTAGATTCTTAGATTCTTAGATTCTTAGATTCTTAGATTCTTAGATTCTTAGATTCTTAGATTCTTAGATTCTTAGATTCTTAGATTCTTAGATTCTTAGATTCTTAGATTCTTAGATTCTTAGATTCTTAGATTCTTAGATTCTTAGATTCTTAGATTCTTAGATTCTTAGATTCTTAGATTCTTAGATTCTTAGATTCTTAGATTCTTAGATTCTTAGATTCTTAGATTCTTAGATTCTTAGATTCTTAGATTCTTAGATTCTTAGATTCTTAGATTCTTAGATTCTTAGATTCTTAGATTCTTAGATTCTTAGAATCTTAGATTCTTAGAATCTTAGATTCTTAGATTCTTAGATTCTTAGATTCTTAGATTCTTAGATTCTTAGATTCTTAGATTCTTAGAATCTTAGATTCTTAGATTCTTAGATTCTTAGATTCTTAGATTCTTAGATTCTTAGATTCTTAGATTCTTAGATTCTTAGATTCTTAGATTCTTAGATTCTTAGATTCTTAGATTCTTAGATTCTTAGATTCTTAGATTCTTAGATTCTTAGATTCTTAGATTCTTAGATTCTTAGATTCTTAGATTCTTAGATTCTTAGATTCTTAGATTCTTAGATTCTTAGATTCTTAGATTCTTAGATTCTTAGATTCTTAGATTCTTAGATTCTTAGATTCTTAGATTCTTAGATTCTTAGATTCTTAGATTCTTAGATTCTTAGATTCTTAGATTCTTAGATTCTTAGATTCTTAGATTCTAGTTGCTCATGTTACACGATCAAAAGGGCGACGATGTATATCGGGGCATCGTGACGCCACGTGGCAATCCTCAGGCCACGGAGGCGTGGGATGGGATTTTGCCTTCGGCAACTTCCCCCTCCTATCACAGTCCGGACCCCTGACCGGATGTGCCCGTTTCTTTCCACTCGGCTCCACCATATCCACCTTGTTAACATTCCCTCTTCTTCTCCCGCGTACTTGCTCCCATGGAACCCTCAACTTTTCATCTCCACCGATCAACTGAACTTTTGCCGAGTTATCTGTAGTTTCCACCACACGACACGGCCCTTTCCATTTCGCCAGTGCTTCGCACCAGCTACTCTCTTTTTGTTCCGACTCCTTGACAACCGAGACAGCATTGATTCCTCGATCAATCTCCATTCTCACTTGCTCCTGAGCACTTCTCATCTCCACGTTGCTCTGGGAGGCAATAAATTGGTTTAGTCGTGTGATTTGTGTTGTTTTTGGTAATTTACAAGACCCTATACCCGATACCACGGGCAACTTGGGGGCCGAACCGGTTTGTTTTTCGTGATTTTGTGGATTTAAGTGGATTCCCGAAGGAATTTCTCAAGAATTTTACAAATTTTCCGAACGTTCCCAAGAGTTGAATAACTTTGCGGAATTAGTGAGCTTGATTGAAAATCAGCAAAAACAGTCAATTCTTTTGAATAAAGTTTTGTCTGCTGGAGCCAAATCAACAACAAGTCAACGTTGACTGATAAAGAAGAAAAGAAGATCGAGAAGAAAGAAGTCGAGGAGCCAGCCAGGATCGAGGGGATCGACATGAGGCAGCTCGAGGGTGGCTTGGTGAGCATCGGTGAGGGGCGGAAGAGAGTCCGCGCGTTCAAGGACTTCATGGAGGCGTCCAACAATAAGGAAAAGGAAGTCGGGAACAAGCTGGTCACTATGACAAAGTTCTCGGATAGACAGCGAGATATGGTGATGGAACCAGTCGTGAAGTTCAATGAGGAGCTTCGCGAGCGGTTCGAGGAAATCGGGTGCCCCGAATTGTTGGGGAAAGCGATGGGAAGACTCAAGCAGGAGAAGAGTGATTTCCAGGAAATCTGCCAAAGGGAGAACGAGAGAGCGCAGAAGGCGATGGAAGAAGCGATGTCGGAGATCGCGATGCTGCGCGAAGAGAATAGAGTGCTCGAAGAGGAGCTTAAGAAGGGAAAGAAGGCGTTTAAAGAAGAGAAGCTTGTAGCCGAAGGGATGAGGAGAAACATCGGCTCTTTCCGGTTTTAGTGGTCCTATGAATAATTATCGGTCCAAAAAATATGACTGGTCCCATGTTGGGACCAATGGTCCCATGATGAGACCTAAGGTCCCATGACGGAGAGTGGTCCCATCACGGGACCGATGGTCCCAAAATTATTAGGCTGGTCCCATCATCGGACCGTCGGTCCTAAAACAATAGGCAAGTACCCAACTGGCTTTATAAGAAAAATAACAGTCTCTTTTACTATGTGTAGGGACCGCAACGTGAGGGGGCGGAGCTTCGATTTCGTTCCCTTGGGTGTGAAATGGACCCCTTGGACACCTGTATCTCTTGTCGTTGTTATTTAAATTTTTAGAAAATTTGGGGAAATACTAACTCGACTATGCAGAATTCGAATATCTAATTTGTTTTACTTTATCAGTGACCTAAATATTCAAAACGCGATTCGGATTCAGTTTTACTGGTCTAAATAGGTCATAAAGTCCATATACGCAAGGTTTCTTTATGAAATCTGATAAGCCTTTGCCTCCTTTATAGTTTCCAATTAGCAAGATCTAATAAAAAACTAGCCGAAAAATACTGAATCAGGTCAAACTACGATCGCATGTAGTTTCAGGCCAGGACGGACATTTAATTCATTTTTTATTTCATTTGATATAGAAAATTATATTTCGCATGCTCCCAAAATTTGAACAAAATTGAACCATTTTGAACATTTTTTTCATTCGTGCAAATTGAACATTTTTTTATTTGAACATTTTTTTCATTCGTGCAAATTGAACATTTTTTTATTTGAACATTTTTTTCATTTGTGCAAAGAAAGAGCACTTCGAAAAAAATTTGGTTTTCTATGTTTTCGCGTTGTTCCAGGTCATATACGCTCGATTTCTCATAACCATCGGTTTCTACGTAAAATTTCGGTCTAGACCATATATTTGAGAATTCTAGAAAAACTAGCCGAAATGAAATATTTGGGTCAGAATCAGCAAAAATGTGGAAACTGTATTGTAAAAAGTCATCCAAGAAAAAAAAATCCACGTGCAATGTATAAAACATTTGAACAGAAATTGAAACGTGTTGTAAACCAAATTTTTTTCGAAGTGCTCTTTCTTTGCACAAATGAAAAAAATGTTCAAATAAAAAAATGTTCAATTTGCACGAATGAAAAAAATGTTCAAATAAAAAAATGTTCAATTTGCACGAATGAAAAAAATGTTCAAAATGGTTCAATTTTGTTCAAATTTTGGGAGCATGCGAAATATAATTTTCTCTATCAAATGAAATAAAAAATGAATTAAATGTCCGTCCTGGCCTGAAACTACATGCGATCGTAGTTTGACCTGATTCAGTATTTTTCGGCTAGTTTTTTATTAGATCTTGCTAATTGGAAACTATAAAGGAGGCAAAGGCTTATCAGATTTCATAAAGAAACCTTGCGTATATGGACTTTATGACCTATTTAGACCAGTAAAACTGAATCCGAATCGCGTTTTGAATATTTAGGTCACTGATAAAGTAAAACAAATTAGATATTCGAATTCTGCATAGTCGAGTTAGTATTTCCCCAAATTTTCTAAAAATTTAAATAACAACGACAAGAGATACAGGTGTCCAAGGGGTCCATTTCACACCCAAGGGAACGAAATCGAAGCTCCGCCCCCTCACGTTGCGGTCCCTACACATAGTAAAAGAGACTGTTATTTTTCTTATAAAGCCAGTTGGGTACTTGCCTATTGTTTTAGGACCGACGGTCCGATGATGGGACCAGCCTAATAATTTTGGGACCATCGGTCCCGTGATGGGACCACTCTCCGTCATGGGACCTTAGGTCTCATCATGGGACCATTGGTCCCAACATGGGACCAGTCATATTTTTTGGACCGATAATTATTCATAGGACCACTAAAACCGGAAAGAGCCGATGTTTCTCCTCATCCCTTCGGCTACAAGCTTCTCTTCTTTAAACGCCTTCTTTCCCTTCTTAAGCTCCTCTTCGAGCACTCTATTCTCTTCGCGCAGCATCGCGATCTCCGACATCGCTTCTTCCATCGCCTTCTGCGCTCTCTCGTTCTCCCTTTGGCAGATTTCCTGGAAATCACTCTTCTCCTGCTTGAGTCTTCCCATCGCTTTCCCCAACAATTCGGGGCACCCGATTTCCTCGAACCGCTCGCGAAGCTCCTCATTGAACTTCACGACTGGTTCCATCACCATATCTCGCTGTCTATCCGAGAACTTTGTCATAGTGACCAGCTTGTTCCCGACTTCCTTTTCCTTATTGTTGGACGCCTCCATGAAGTCCTTGAACGCGCGGACTCTCTTCCGCCCCTCACCGATGCTCACCAAGCCACCCTCGAGCTGCCTCATGTCGATCCCCTCGATCCTGGCTGGCTCCTCGACTTCTTTCTTCTCGATCTTCTTTTCTTCTTTATCAGTCAACGTTGACTTGTTGTTGATTTGGCTCCAGCAGACAAAACTTTATTCAAAAGAATTGACTGTTTTTGCTGATTTTCAATCAAGCTCACTAATTCCGCAAAGTTATTCAACTCTTGGGAACGTTCGGAAAATTTGTAAAATTCTTGAGAAATTCCTTCGGGAATCCACTTAAATCCACAAAATCACGAAAAACAAACCGGTTCGGCCCCCAAGTTGCCCGTGGTATCGGGTATAGGGTCTTGTAAATTACCAAAAACAACACAAATCACACGACTAAACCAATTTATTGCCTCCCAGAGCAACGTGGAGATGAGAAGTGCTCAGGAGCAAGTGAGAATGGAGATTGATCGAGGAATCAATGCTGTCTCGGTTGTCAAGGAGTCGGAACAAAAAGAGAGTAGCTGGTGCGAAGCACTGGCGAAATGGAAAGGGCCGTGTCGTGTGGTGGAAACTACAGATAACTCGGCAAAAGTTCAGTTGATCGGTGGAGATGAAAAGTTGAGGGTTCCATGGGAGCAAGTACGCGGGAGAAGAAGAGGGAATGTTAACAAGGTGGATATGGTGAAGCCGAGTGGAAAGAAACGGGCACATCCGGTCAGGGGTCCGGACTGTGATAGGAGGGGGAAGTTGCCGAAGGCAAAATCCCATCCCACGCCTCCGTGGCCTGAGGATTGCCACGTGGCGTCACGATGCCCCGATATACATCGTCGCCCTTTTGATCGTGTAACATGAGCAACTAGAATCTAAGAATCTAAGAATCTAAGAATCTAAGAATCTAAGAATCTAAGAATCTAAGAATCTAAGAATCTAAGAATCTAAGAATCTAAGAATCTAAGAATCTAAGAATCTAAGAATCTAAGAATCTAAGAATCTAAGAATCTAAGAATCTAAGAATCTAAGAATCTAAGAATCTAAGAATCTAAGAATCTAAGAATCTAAGAATCTAAGAATCTAAGAATCTAAGAATCTAAGAATCTAAGAATCTAAGAATCTAAGAATCTAAGAATCTAAGAATCTTAGAATCTTAGAATCTAAGAATCTAAGAATCTAAGAATCTAAGAATCTAAGAATCTTAGAATCTTAGAATCTAAGAATCTTAGAATCTTAGAATCTAAGAATCTAAGAATCTAAGAACAGCGAAAAGATCTGCTCCGAAGACGACCAAGTCTTGCTCAAAAGTTGCCGAAAACAGCAGAGTGGCTGCGAAATGACTGGTTGCGAAACGTCAAGGACCATTTATTACAAAAACCATTCATGAACAATACAGTAACAACAACAAAACAAATCTTACTTGTATACAGCAGCGCGATACGGTCGCGGCCCACGCGCATCACGCGCAGAATACAATACACTGGGGTGCAACGAATTCGATTTCACAAAGAGCTCTTTCCAGAGAGCAGCGTCGAGTTGTGATGGATCTTCTGGAACAATCGACAGAAAATCGTCGTGGGTTTTCAGTCCGGATATGCATTTTTCCTGAAAATTGTTTTCCTGTGATTAATAGAGCGCATTTCCTCACCTTCAACTTATCCAAATTATACTTGACTGCCGCGTTGAATTTTTCTTTCAGTGGTAGATTAGATCGCTCGCCCAAAAAATGCACACATTTTCTGATCGCAGACTTTGAGTCGAAGAAATCAGCGATTTGAAGAATTTGGAGAACCGAAGAATCTGAAATTTCAAATTTCCCGATGGTCTCTCTTTGGAGCGCATTTACCGTTAACTTCAGTTTCTCCATAGATGAGATCCAGGAAGTACTGCAAATCGTCTGGATTGATGTCCTTGAGCTCGATTTCTAATTGTTTGGATTCAGAGAAATTTCCGAAGAAGAGAGATTTGAAGTAGGTGGAGTGAGTGGAGAGATACTGTAAAAGGAGGCGGAGATTGATAAGGATTTGGATTATTGAGGGTTTAGAGGCATTTTCAAGGGATGCGTCAGTTGGAATAGTGGCTCAGTATAAAATGTTACATATTTTTTTGCTGTGAATTGTTACCAATGCCTTGAAATCAAACTAAAACTTTCAATTAGTGTGGTCTTTAATTTTTGTATCGGAAAATTTAAAGACCTGATTTTTTTTTAATTCGGAAAATTTTACTATTGCCTGAATTTTTCAATTTTCAAAAAATCATATTTGCTCACCTTTTTCAGCACATGGAATTTCTGTTTCTTGACAATCAGTGTGACATCTGAATCCTCTTTCGCCTCGTCATCGTCGAAGTTTCTCGATTTTTTGACGACATCCAGAACGAGTCCGGTGGCGTTTTCGATGATCACAGAAAACTCGCAGAACAAACCTCTATTGTTGATAAAATATTCAGGATTGTTTATATCAAGACAACTGTAATGGCATTCTTGTTTTCTTGCGCAGAAGGGATCCAAAAGACGTGAACCATCGATACGAGCTTCAATGAACCACCCCTTTATGTCGATCGGCATCATACAATCGAGAAAAACGCATATGAATGAGCGTCTCCGAATAATTCGAATTTTCCTGAAAAAGGTCAACATTTGTTCTTATGATTTGTCAATAGAGCGCATTTACAAACCATGGAGTGTTGAAGTGATGCTCGATAGGACCGTTCATTGTTTCGCCTACTCCCATATTCTTGGCATCTCTGAAGGTGTGCTTGATCACGAATTTCTTCTCTTTGGCCTTGTCGTTCATTTTCGATTGAAGAATATTAGTATGTAACCTGAAAAGATGAAAAATCGAAAATAAAAGTCGCTCGCAAAATGTCAGAAAACCTCAGAAAAGACAAGGGCCGTATTCCCAAGACCAATATCTTGTTAGAGTGTCTATTCGTCTCTTATAGAATTTTCAGATAGTGCTCATGGGAAGACGATAGGGGCGGGAACACAACTTGGGTCTCGACACGAAACAATGCACTCACAAGAGGTCGTGAGAAAGGGGGGTCTGAAAGAGATGGTATATGGTTGTCTGCGTCTCTTTATCTAGAAATCACTCTTTTTTGAATTATATTGATTACAATCCGTTTCACAACCAGTCGTTTCGCAAATCATGTCAGTTTCGAAATGTACGCTCGCACGGCGCCCTAGAATCCAGGATACTGTGGGTCCGCAATCATAGCGGCGTGGCGCGTTGGTATTGTTGAAGAAAACGGGTGTAAAGTCAAAAAAAAAATTAACTCTTCATTGGATTTTTATTCCATGGGCTGACTAAACAAATGTCCTAGATGAGAACGTACCGTTCAGTTTGTGTTCATTTCATGTAAGGCACATAGACACAGTGTCCGTTACCCACTCCTCAACTAACCGGCCTGGCGTTGATGTTGAAAGACGTCGAAATTCAGATATGAACGATACCTAGAAATTTCTTTCCGTACATCGATTAAGGGTTAGATGGCTTTGTAGCATGCCAAAAATCATAAAGTTCGTATGTTGCAACTACAGATATTGACGTCGACATATAAGAGACGTGACTTTTCAAAACTTTTATTTGGATTTTATTACAAAAGACTTTCAAAATTATGTGATTTTGTTTCTTGAAAGGCCTTTTCAAGTTGATTTTCCATTTTAACATTTCTCTTCTTCGGAACAAATATGTGAATTTCCGCTTGGTGGGCCAGCGCTATGTGGGCCTCCGGCCCAAATTGAAATCGCATTCGGGGCCTTTGGCAGAAAATAACACCTTCGAAAAAGTGCAAGCACATCTACAAAGGACAGAAGAAGAACCAGAGATGAAGCTGCTGAAGAACCGGAATACTGTCTAATTTCGTAGTATAAAAGCTCCGTCTTTTCTGTACCTCTTCATACTGACATTTCATTTCTTCTTCCAAACCGTTGTTCCCTTTTTCCCCGATTTCATCATCTTTTGGCCCTTACGTTTTGAAAAGCCTGTGTTCCCTGGTCTTAAGGAGCGCTCACGTCAAGGAAGACGTGGGTTTTGTGAGTTTATTTTATTTTACAGTTTTAAACTATCCTACCCTTTTGTAACATTTGTAATTTCAGAGTGTTCCTTGTCATCTTCATAACTGGGTTCTTTGTTTGCCTGTGTGTGGTCTGCTCGTAATCGTCAATGATACAATACATTTTTTATCGCTCACTATTTGCCTCTTCCCGATAATCATATTTTTATCCTGTTGCATTTACATTTGACATGATTTTTGTTTCTTTACACTTTATGAGAAAAAAAGACATAAACGCATAATGCATAATATTACTCGAATTGATTCCCAACATTTTGAGAATAATTATTCACTGATTAAGAATCGGGATGTTGGTGTATTTCCCGAGAAGAGTGGAGAATAGAGCTGGACCTTAACCAGTAGCACGGTCTCCGCTCTCAGCTCGAGCAGCAATAAAAAGGTGAAGCCATTTGAGTCCTTCTCCGAAGCCGATGTGAGCACCAATGAAAAGACCAGCGACGGCTGATGGTGGTCCTTCCATCTTTCCAAGATTCGAGTTTCTCATATCAGCTATTGGCGATTTCAAACCAGCATAGAAGAGATCGGTGTTATGGGACCATCGCACGCTCCTCTGGTAAATCGTTCAGATGCTAATTCGGGATAGAGCGGAACCTAATTGGGGCAATTCTCCATTCTAACTTGCCAAGATCAGGTCCGACTGCAAGCCTGCTCAGATCCCGCTACAGCCTGGTCAGGTTCCGAAGCTTCGGAGCGGAGCGTCGTTGTTTTTTTTGCTTATTTAGTAAAATCAAGCTCACATTGAATTAAACGCTGGTTAAAAAACATCATTTATTGAAATCAGCAAAATACTGTCATCAGAAATCAAATTAAGATAAATAATGAGGCTTTTTCACTCCGATTAGGTCCTGCTGAAACCACAATTAGGTTCCACTTTCTTTTTCATATCGAATTAGATCCTGCTTGAGCCTGATCAGGTCCGCTTTTTTCATATTCCCCGATTAGGTACCGCTCTATCCCGAATTAGCATCTGAACGATTTACCAGAGCTCTAAAAACACGCTCATATTTCCCATCTGTCTCAGGGTGTGTCCACGAAGGGTTAACGCGGAAGAAACAAAGACACGCGTTCGCAGCGCAGAGTGTAGCCATCAAAGCCATCACATATGAGGACGTTAGAATTCAGGCTTCCAACAAGTCAGTCTCGCCTGTCTTCGCTCCGGAAACTGGGGACAGGCTCCCCGTTCTTCCCAAGAGTCGAAGACAGTATGCTCCGTGAGTGAGACTCACCATTTTATCCAATGTAATCAGTATTTCATTTATCTTTTCTGTAATCTTTCTCTTATAACCTCCCTCATTAATAATCATACACTTTATCTATATTTTACCTTTTGCATTTATGGTCTTAAACCACTCAAGTTCATCATAATAAATTGGTAACTATCTCGATCATGTGTATTCGTTTTCTTTGAGTTTCAGGGAAAGAATATAATTAGATGAGCCTAAACGGTCACCATCTAACATCGGGAGCGAAAAGCATTGGGGACAAAAGATCTCCTGATCGTTTTCCAGCAGAGACCATCTGGAAATATCAAAATATTTATTTTCCTTGGAGTCAGGAATTTCACTTACATCATTCTCCAGTTGCTCGTCGTTCGTCATCGCAGCTCCATGCAATCTACCAGAAAGCCAAGCTTGGGCGCCAGTCAATGTAGCCATATCAATAATCGTTGTAGCTTTGAGGTATTCCTTCGCGTAGAATACTCCATCAGCAAGGATCAACCGACCTTCTGCGTCTGTGTTGTTGATCTCCACCGTTTTCCCACTCAACATTTGAATCACGTCATCAGGTTTGCTAAATACATTTGATATATTTATATCATGAATTTTTTCATCTTACCTGGCAATCGGGCTGACATTGTTCTCCACAATACAGAGACACACAAGAAATCTAAGAATCTAAGAATCTAAGAATCTAAGAATCTAAGAATCTAAGAATCTAAGAATCTAAGAATCTAAGAATCTAAGAATCTAAGAATCTAAGAATCTAAGAATCTAAGAATCTAAGAATCTAAGAATCTAAGAATCTAAGAATCTAAGAATCTAAGAATCTAAGAATCTAAGAATCTAAGAATCTAAGAATCTAAGAATCTAAGAATCTAAGAATCTAAGAATCTAAGAATCTAAGAATCTAAGAATCTAAGAATCTAAGAATCTAAGAATCTAAGAATCTAAGAATCTAAGAATCTAAGAATCTAAGAATCTAAGAATCTAAGAATCTAAGAATCTAAGAATCTAAGAATCTAAGAATCTAAGAATCTAAGAATCTAAGAATCTAAGAATCTAAGAATCTAAGAATCTAAGAATCTAAGAATCTAAGAATCTAAGAATCTAAGAATCTAAGAATCTAAGAATCTAAGAATCTAAGAATCTAAGAATCTAAGAATCTAAGAATCTAAGAATCTAAGAATCTAAGAATCTAAGAATCTAAGAATCTAAGAATCTAAGAATCTAAGAATCTAAGAATCTAAGAATCTAAGAATCTAAGAATCTAAGAATCTAAGAATCTAAGAATCTAAGAATCTAAGAATCTAAGAATCTAAGAATCTAAGAATCTAAGAATCTAAGAATCTAAGAATCTAAGAATCTAAGAATCTAAGAATCTAAGAATCTAAGAATCTAAGAATCTAAGAATCTAAGAATCTAAGAATCTAAGAATCTAAGAATCTAAGAATCTAAGAATCTAAGAATCTAAGAATCTAAGAATCTAAGAATCTAAGAATCTAAGAATCTAAGAATCTAAGAATCTAAGAATCTAAGAATCTAAGAATCTAAGAATCTAAGAATCTAAGAATCTAAGAATCTAAGAATCTAAGAATCTAAGAATCTAAGAATCTAAGAATCTAAGAATCTAAGAATCTAAGAATCTAAGAATCTAAGAATCTAAGAATCTAAGAATCTAAGAATCTAAGAATCTAAGAATCTAAGAATCTAAGAATCTAAGAATCTGAGAATCTAAGAATCTAAGAATCTAAGAATCTGAGAATCTAAGAATCTAAGAATCTAAGAATCTAAGAATCTAAGAATCTAAGAATCTAAGAATCTAAGAATCTAAGAATCTAAGAATCTAAGAATCTAAGAATCTAAGAATCTAAGAATCTAAGAATCTAAGAATCTAAGAATCTAAGAATCTAAGAATCTAAGAATCTAAGAATCTAAGAATCTAAGAATCTAAGAATCTAAGAATCTAAGAATCTAAGAAACTAAGAATCTAAGAATCTAAGAATCTAAGAATCTAAGAATCTAAGAAACTAAGAATCTAAGAATCTAAGAATCTAAGAATCTAAGAAACTAAGAATCTAAGAATCTAAGAATCTAAGAATCTAAGAATCTAAGAATCTAAGAATCTAAGAATCTAAGAATCTAAGAATCTAAGAATCTAAGAATCTAAGAATCTAAGAATCTAAGAATCTAAGAATCTAAGAATCTAAGAATCTAAGAATCTAAGAATCTAAGAATCTAAGAATCTAAGAATCTAAGAATCTAAGAATCTAAGAATCTAAGAATCTAAGAATCTAAGAATCTAAGAATCTAAGAATCTAAGAATCTAAGAATCTAAGAATCTAAGAATCTAAGAATCTAAGAATCTAAGAATCTAAGAATTATTTTTTCGGATATCAGCGAATGAAAGATCAAGTTATTTTGGAATCACTGAAAACTATCAGCAAGTCTGTGACAATTTAAAAAATCTTTCATCTCAATATCAAATTTCAGAACTTTGAAAGAGGCAGATGACGAGGATAAAATAAAACGACGTACAGCCATCACCAATATGTTCAGACTACGTCGACGGAAAAAGAAAGCAGATGTCTCCTGTACTGATGTCTCCTCCCAGAAGACAAATTCTGTGCAAGCTTTGATAAAATCGAATAAAAAGTAAAATAATAAGTTTATGTATTGCACCGAAAAAAAAAACAAATGTACAGCGAATAATGATATGAATGAATGTGAAATTAAAGCAAAAACGAATGTCCATATGATTTTACTAACTAGAATTTTCTCTATGTTTCTGTTCCTTTTCTGAGTCTTCAAATGGATCTCTAACATCGATAGTTGCTGCTTCTGAATTGGCAGCCCGATTCCGTAGGGACACCAAAACATCAGTGGAAACTTCTGGAATATCAGGAGTAATAGGGGGCGGAGCTTCTAAACTGATATCCTCGTCGTATTCGTCGCTTCGATCAAATGGATCCGAATCGTGTCCAGTTCCATCAGCTTTTGTTTGGTTGAGTGTAATTTCAGCCATCGATTCTTCGTATAAATTCGGATTGGCCAGCTTTTCGTCTTCTTCTTCATGCTCGGGGACTTGATCTTCTTTTCCTATTCTCTCAGGATTATCTTCCATCTTAAAAGTAAGGTGAGTAACATTCCGAATCAATTAAAAAAGGTCTTTAAAACATTGAAATACCAGGCGATACTCACCAAAACACGATTCAGTGGTTAGCAAAGATATTCAACAACAAAATTCATTGGGAAAATGAAAAGATGAACAAAGAAACGAGTAGAACAACAATAGGTTAACAAGAAAAACGTGCAGGAGCTCAGATGAAATCCTGCTTGACAACAAATTCTTGTGCATATCCATTATCAGGAACTTGACAGCTCGCAGAGCAGCTGTAAACGTAAACAGAAGCCCAGTCGATACTTTGACCTGAAATACAGTGATTGAAAACATTTCCAGAAGTAACAATTAACTACCAATAGCATCCACATCAATGAGAGAAAGAAGATGGGGCATCAGCTGCATTTCAAAACGACGAGGTGCTCCACAAAGTTCACATGGCTCAACGACTTCTGGAAGCTCCGAGCGTCCAGTAGCACGAAGAGGCATTCCGTGTCTTTTGTATCGCAAAATTTGATCAGGATTCAAGTTAACGAGTCGATTGAATTTGTCGAAGTCAACGTCTTTCGGTTGTTCAGCAGTTGCTGCATCCAAATCTTCCTTTGTCATATCAGCGTTTTTCTACAAGTAATATATACGTATGATACTGTTGTTCAATTCACACTTACGCCTCTGTTTTCTTTTACGAATTTCTCAAACTCCTTCATTCTGGCCTTCCTCTCCTCTTCTGTCTCATCATCCTCATTTCCATCATCTCCGTCCTCATCGTCATCTTCATCGTCGCTGATTTCTTCGAATAAATTCGCAGGCACGTATTCTTGACCAATTTCTACCTCAAACTCCTTGAAAACGAATGCATTTCGTGGGTTCTTCGGTTCCTCGATGATTGATCCATCGTTACCCGCTTTAGCACATTCCAGTTTGTGGGTCGGCCAGTCGATGACTTGATGAGCTTGAGAGCAGTACCTTTAAAACTTCGGTTTCAAATTATCTTGTTGTTTTCTCTTACCTTGCGACTTGACATTTTCCACATTTTTTCGCAGCTGCACAACCACAAATTTGGCACAATGGAACACCCTCAGCCAGAGCACGTGGATCGGGGACATCTCCAAAATCTGGGTCCATCGGACCGTCGAATGAGTAGAAGTCATTAGCACGTGGCAATTGACATCTGAATGCTTTGAGATTGGAGGCATCATTCTGACGGGAACAAGCTAGATTGCGGCACACGGAGAGGAAGAGAGTCCGATGAAATGCGTGTGGAGGTTCGCACTCGCCGCCGTTAGCGTACACCTGCATCAAGAAACACATAGGCTTCTCGCAAACCTGAAATTTTACTTATTTTCATCAATCAAACCAAAATGACTAGCCTTGCATTGAAGATCTGTCGTTTTCGGCAAATGTTTCGGGTTCAACCATGCCGGCTTTCCGCCAATTTTTCCAAGTGGCAAAAACTGCGAACGAAGATGGTACAGATCATCGACCTCGAGCGGATTTCCGAATCCCAAATGAACTGGCTCATCTGGAATTGATCTGATGAGGCAGAGATTAATGAAAAGGGTTGTAGACCATGGAGATTATTATTACAGAAATTATTATTTATTATTACACAATAAGGCATGAGAGGGACAAGAATTGAAAATTTCCAGAGACCACGAATAATTACAAATTATCGAATAATTAGAATAAACAGA
Organism: Caenorhabditis zanzibari; assembly: GCA_963966625.1. Lineage (NCBI taxonomy): Eukaryota > Metazoa > Nematoda > Chromadorea > Rhabditida > Rhabditidae > Caenorhabditis > Caenorhabditis zanzibari. The sequence continues at coordinate 8,874,980 of OZ016470.1, read as the reverse complement.
ACAAATAAAACAGATAAGCACATAACATCAAAGATTGTTAAGCTGTCGAGTTGAGATGAAACGCGTGGTGGCGCTGTTTGTGGTAGCATTTCCGAAAAATTAAAATTTAAAAAAATCTACTTTTTTTGAAATCGGTTTCAAAAGTTGAAAATCAATTTTTAGTACCTGCGGAGAGCGTAGCCTCCCGAAAATCACTGAGACCGGATGGCGACGGGGAGATGTTGATGTAGAAACTATTGTACGAGGCGGCGAAAAGATCAAAATCCTCGTTAGAAATCTTCGGAAAACCATTTGCAGATGTTGGATAAACATCGGGTCTTTCATCGGTAAAGGAGAATGAAGTGAAATCTAGTCCGTCTATCAGTCTATGGCAGTTGTTTTGAGTTTCGAGCCTGGAAAAAAGTGAAACAATTTGTGAATAATATGTAAGCTTCACTCACATTCGAAGTCGTTCTCTGATTCCTTCAACGCCCCAAGCCACTTGAATAATGAAGTCAGTTCCAGGGATTCCACGTCTTCGCAGTGATGCAATTGAAGTAGCAGAGGAGACATTTGACATTGCAGAAGAAGTTCTGCGACTTGCGAATGCAGCGCAATGCTCAATATACGAGGAATCGATTCGAGCGTCTATTCGTTTCTCGGAATTTCTACCAAGCACAACTCCTCGAGACGGGTTGAAGCGAACATATTCGCTTGGAACGGGCCGCATTGCCGAGTCGTAGACTGCCAAAAGCGCGAATCCGCTTCTGAATAGGGAAAATTTAAAAAATATATTAAAATTTATCCTACCGAGTTCCGCTATTTCCGAGCTTGAAAGAAATACGGCGCATATCGTACGAGTACATTGCAAATTCAGATGAGTTCGAGGTGGGTCGAAGATCCTGAGCAAGAATAGGAGCAACTTTGGAAATTCCTCCGAATCCCCACACGGAAACCTGCAGAATTATATAATTATATTTTATAGTTTCAATAAAGGCAAACATACCAGTTGAGTGAAATTCTGTGTTGGAACTTCAATTTTTAGATAAATTGAATAACGCCCGAGAGATGTTGGAGTAAACGCTACGCGAAATTTGATAGTCTTCTTCGGAGCAACCATCATTGCCTTATTATCCAAAAGTTGAAAACATGGTTTGGTTGAATTTCCGTCAAAAGAAGCATGCACTTGGCACGACCGATCCGATACGTTCTCCACTTCCAATTGCATTGTCAATGTCTCTCCTGTTGGAACGTAACCAAAAGCCAGTCTGCTTGTATGTATTCTTAATGGTTTGAAGGCTCCTGACATTGAATTCTTTCGTTTTACCTCTGATTTCTCGAATTCTGGCATCAACCGGTCATCCATATGACATTTGCGACCTCTTTGGTAAGTCCTTCTGGCTACAAAATAGAAATTAGATAATTCCGGTGAGTTAAATAGGATCACATACTACTCCACTCTGTAGAAATCTCTTCAAAAAATTGCTCAGCTCCAATCCCATCGGGAGTGTGAAGGTCTTCATCGCATTCATAAATGGTTGAACACGCTTTACGAGTGTGAAAGTTGGATTTTCGACGATTCTCCGTCTCTTCTGAAGTCGATTGGACATGTTCAAAATCTTCATCTGACACCGGAGAGTCAACTGGTGTTGAAAAATAGTCGTATAAACCATCCTCAAACTCGAACGATCTCAAATCGCACACTTGCTCTGAAAAATTCTGATTTCGACCGCAATCTAGGGAGAAAGAAAACTCCTGAGAAAAAACTCCTGAGAAAAGGCGGGGCTTAAGACAGTTACCGTAAAATCTCTAATTCAACCTCCTCAAAACCAACGTTCCAATTTCACAAAAGTATCCACTACTAATTATTGAGAAGCAACTTTCATATTGATTTTAGTTCATTTTTGAAAAGGAATTGATTGAGACTACTTTTAAATGCACATAAATCTGAGAAAATCCTCTTTTCGAACTCACTTGAATGTCCTTCTATTAGAGGTTACGGTATATGTTAAGCGTAGAAGAAGTCTCAATATGATGGGTTTTTCAGTGCTATTTTAGTAGCATAGTAGATTATCACATTATCCCGGGGCATTACTAAACCTATGTCATAACAGGGATACGAAAAGCTTAAAGGTGGTAGGACACATCAAAACAAGTTGCCGTGTCAAATAATCTGCTTGCCGACGGTCAGCGGCAAGCAACATTTTCGACACGGAAACTTGCTAAATTGTGCGGCAAGTTGTCCCAGAATTACCTGAGTAGACACTATTGGGTGCTGAAGGCCCTTGTTTACAATAACAGGGTTCGGAGCTTGAAGAGACTCCCGTGCTTGAGTTTTGGCGAGATCTTGCGTGGAGTTGAAAAACCATCGGAACATTAGAAGTACTTGCAGCTGGTAACCCATTGATAAATTGTGATGTTGCTCTGTCAAATTTCGAACGGAATTGATCAAACGTTTTCCCGACTAATGTTGTGATCACTTCCAAAGGTTTCCCGTTTTGATCAATCAGATATGCAGCTGGCACGATTGGTGTAGGATCTAAAAATAGAAAGGAAATGTTTTTTGTTTCTTCTGGAGTTAAGTATTCTCGAACTCACAAATATCGGCAAACTGTGATGCTGCGGTTTCTCCAGCATTCAATTTGATACCAACAACAGGACAAAGGAGGTTAGATACGTCGATATGTGTCCAGAATTCATCGAAAAGTCTACCATTTTCGGAATCAGTAGTGATATAAGCGATTAAAAGTGCTCGATTTTTACGAGAAACTTGGATTGCTGTCGTTACATTTCCAGCAAACCACTGCATTCTGAAATTTTAATCAAATTTGAGGCTGAGCTATCGCAGTTATAATGATTTTTTGAAAAATAAAACGATTTTAATAATCTAAATAATCTTTAAAACTTAAATGACAAAAATATTACAAGCTTTCATGAATGGAGAATCTGAAATTTCAGCTGAAAAGAAAAAAGACGTCGAATAATTCGTGGAGTTGCGAAACCGTGCGGCGCTTGCGTTTTCGGCTCCTCCCCCTTTTCTAAACCCCGCCCACAATTCGTCCGGCAAGTTGTCAAGAAACAGGGGATTTTAATTTGATTTATGATTAGTCTTGTTGAAAAATAGCGTTTACTTTCAAGTTTGAAAGAATTAACCATTTGTTTGTAACGTATAATTATTTCAGTGTTTGATGTTCATCTCATTTTTCTCAGAATTGTATCGATTTTCCATTAATTTGCAGGTCCTGCTCTTCCCGGGTTTCAGCCTCTCCTAATGCGATAATTGAAGTTCCTTTTTAAAAATAAACGTTCGTGAGTTACTATTCTTTGCTCTTTCGAAGTATAAACGCGAAGATAAAATTGTATTATTACAGGCAATGGGAAATTCTTCGTGTTGCCTGCGAACGAGGTCGTCGAGCGGAGAAGACAAATCGTATAATAATGATGGACAGTATATAAGAACTAATCAAGTTGAGGTATGCAATGCGAAACCACATATGAAAAACAACTTTTTTTTGGAAGAAAAAGGGATATTAAAAATGGATTTAAAAACGGTATTTTAGTTTCAAGAAAGTATTCAACTGGTTTCAAGACAATTCAGAGATAAAAATCTTATCCATGCTATTCGAAAAATTTATTCGATTCACTATCATCAATTTTTCACCCTTTCACAAATATTTCTCAGTTCCAGTACGTCAATCAAGTGTTCCCTCGAGATGAAACATCCACTAATTTTCTACCACACATCAGTGAACGGGAGGTTGCAGAGGGTAATTTTATCCGAGTTTTATCAGAAAGAACACAACTATTTTCTCAGGTTATGAGGAAGATCCATCTACAAATCCAACTGCCCGACCGACGTTTATGGAGAGGAGCAAGAGTGAAATGAAGTGTGAGTTTTTCATTCAAAAAATACTTTTATCGAGCTAGATTAACTTCTCATAATATCGTTTTCAGTAAAAGACAATCGACGGTCATGTTATATGTTGGATGCTTTAGCCGCCGGCGGTCATCATCCTGGGGTTTTACCTAGAAGTTTAAGAAAATCCAGTAGTTGCAGTACAATTTATATAGGTAAGTACTTTCTGAGAACGTAATTAATTTCAAAATTTTAGACGATTCAACTGTCAGTCAACCTCATCTGAAAAACACCATAAAATGCATTTCATTAGCAATATACTATCATATTTCAAACCGTAAGAATCGAGGTCATGAACGACTGATGGAGATTTTTGAAGAACGCCTTCATCCAATTTTCGTAAGTTAGGAAAACTTCCAGAAATCATATTCTCACCATTTGAAAGTTTTTTCAGAGAGATCCGATCCCTCCTGAACAAATGACTCGCGATCCAGACCATAGAAATATATATCGTTTCGTGAGAAATCTATTCAGCTCCGCACAGCTCACTGCTGAATGTGCAATTATCACTTTGGTGTATATCGAGCGCTTACTGAATTACGCTGAAATGGATTTGTGTCCATCCAACTGGCGTCGTGTTGTTCTTGGTTCGATCATGCTGGCTTCGAAAGTTTGGGATGATCAAGCAGTTTGGAATGTTGATTATTGTCAAATTTTAAGAGATACAAATGTGGATGATATGTAAGTTTGAAAACATGTATCTTGTTTCGAACCTATTCAATTTTCAGGAACGAATTAGAACGGCGGTTCTTGGAATGTCTAGATTTCAATATCGAAGTTCCATCATCTGTATACGCAAAATATTATTTCGATCTCCGAACACTTGCCCTTGCGAACGACTTGCAGTTACCTATTCAACCATTGTACAAAGAGAGGGCACAGAGGCTTGAGGTATTATTTTCAATCCAAACTCTGAATGCAAATGAGATTTTTCAGGCTCTGAGTCGAGTATTCGAAGATAAGGTTCAAATGTCTACTCTTCCAAAACGCGCTCGTTCCGCTGAACATCTTGTATTCGAACATCCAGCGGTGCTTTCGTAGATTCATAGTTATTTTCTTTTCTTTCATCGCATTTACCGCATAATTTATGCGTTTGCAACAGAGATTCTCTAGAAATCGGGCTGTGGATCTTCAAGCATTTGCGGAGTTCTTCTGTTGTAAATATCCTGTAACTTATTAAAACCCTGTTTTTCCTCACAACACCAATGAATATGTTCTATGACGTCGTCACGAGGTTCTCGAGAGAGTGGTCAATTGATAGTCAACTTGAAGAGTATCGATTCACCATTCCGTTCGCGAACTTGTGAGTCAATTTCTCTGCAGTTGTTTTTAATAGTGGTCTCCTTTTCTTTTCTATCCTCTTTCATCTTTCCACTATTGTTTTTTATCTTGAACACGGCTACTTTCCTTTTTACAACCATCTACAGTTTTTTGAATTGCTTTTAATTTGCAAAGTTTGTTGGCTATTATTGACTCATCTTCTCACACAATCTCAACTGTCATCTTTTTTTCTTTCTGTTCTTCTTTCATTTCCACCCAGTATTAAAATATCTTCAAGCACTTCTGTGCCGCCTCGTTTCTCAGAATCACAATAAAAAGTTTGATTCGGCATTTTTTCAGAAGGTTTAAAACTATGAGGTTTCAAATACCCATACTTTGCAGACCATTGAAATTAGGTGGAACATGAACTTTTTAGCGAAGTGAAATGTGTTCTCATGGACATTCTCACAATTGTGTTTCTGAGCACATCCCAGAAGGTTCGGGTGACGATATCTACCGATACGATATGGTCAGCTACATTGACCTTGAAAGAGTAAGCACTATTTGGTCTCTTTGAGAAACTTTCCTAGACCTCAACAGAAGGTTGAATATTAATAGGATTCTTCCAGGTCACGACTCTGAATGAATCAGTCGACGGTGACGGGAAGAAAGTTTTCAAAATAATGGAAAACCGCGATAACAAGTGAGTTCAGCTTGCGTGCAATCACAAGAATCAAAGAGCATCGGAAAAAAGTGATACCTTACTCATTTTTTCACAAACGCTCTAATACATGTAGTTAAAATGAAATCGGTGACAGCTGCCTTCCCATCTGTCAATAGTGCGTAAACCCTAATGACCGCATTGACGGCTGACCAAACGATAATGACGAGAGTTTTGCTCCTATCGCGAAATACGGCTTCAATTTTTTTGAATTTTGCAGAACCGATTTTGTCGAAAGTGATTGTGACCACGAGCTTCTCTTCAACATCCCATTCACCGGACATGTTCGCCTCACTGGACTTTCTATAATCGGAGATGAAGACGGATCACATCCTGCCAAGATTCGTCTCTTTAAAGATCGAGAAGCAATGTCATTCGATGATTGTAGTATCGAAGCGGATCAAGAAATCGATCTGAAGCAGGATCCACGTGGCCTTGTAGACTACCCGCTGAAAGCATCGAAGTTTGGAAACGTCCATCATTTGTCGATTATGGTGGATGCGAATTTCGGAGAGGATGAGACGAAAGTCTTCTACATCGGACTACGTGGTGAATTCCAGCACGAGTTCAGACAGAGAGTAAGTATAATGATAGAAACGTTTCTAGAGACCGTTTTTATCATCGTCTTCAACTTTTAGGTCGCCATTGCTACTTACGAATCACGAGCTCAGCTGAAAGACCACAAAAACGAAATTCCGGACAGCGTGACAAGAAGCTTGTTCTAAAAGTACACTTCCTAATTTATCATCACTTGTACTTGTAACGATTTTATTATCCTTTCCTTGCATAACTTCAATGAAGTATTATAATTTATTCCGACTACCGTAATCTCCTTCTCACCCTCTCCCAAATTCATCTGACGAGATGATGACAGCCCTCGGGGAGGCACACACGCACCCTTCTCGCTCCTTTTTTCTTTTCTTTCAATGTATTTATGAACGAATGAATGTGAACGAGAAAAACGGAAGTAGTGTGGAGAGAAGTAGAAGCGGAGAGAAAAAATGAAAGAACTGACTTTCGAAGACAACTCAACGCCTGAAGAGAAAATTTGAAAAATCAATGAGAATTTTTACCATATCAGACTTCATACCGTAATCCAGAACTTGGACTTCTGATTTTTGAAAATCTTGAGAACCAATTCTAGAGAAAAGGATCGTTTTCCCAAATTGTTTCAGTTCGAACACAAACACCAGAGCTTCTTCTCAGGCAGAAGATGTCCAAAAACCCTGAATATTTCATGAGGATTGGGACGCCTACTTTGCATTTTCTTCGCAGTGCAATAATTAGTTTTCGGTTGACGGTTTGTCATCAAAAGTGGCAAGTAATTACTCGATTGGAGACAAAGAAACCATTGGTTACTGTATATAATGGATGTTTCAAGTTTCCAGAAATGTATTCGATTCCTGAAATTTGATTTACCGTATGTTTCCCTCTGGGAATCCAAAGATTATTTTCATGAAGAATGTGACTCACACGTATTCGCCATTATCATATAAGCATCAGATGACCCATGTTATAGAATTTGACTAATAGATTCGTCTTCTTGAGTCTATCGAGGCCACCTTCAAAATAATCAGAATGTGAAACTAAAGCCCTTAGTTTAACATGTTACAATCCACCAGAGTTGTATTTAAGGGAGGGAAATTTTGAAACTCGGAAGTCGGAAGGGAATTTTTTTATCTGGAAGTCGGAAGTAGGAACATCGGGTCAAAATAAAAATTCTCAATTTCGATTAAAATTGTCTACTTTTTGGAAAATTTCGCCTAGTTAGAACCAAAAATCTAAAAAAAAATAGTGTCGATTTCCGAAAATTTCTCAGCTTGTTAACAAAGTTTTTACTTCGGAAGGCGGAAGTAAAAAATTTCTTAGCCGGAAGTCGGAAGTCGGTAGCAAAACTTTATGACGGAAGTCGGAAGTGAAAAAAAGCCCGGATGTCGGAAGTCGGAATTCCCTACAACTCTGCAATCCACCATAATCACTAAGAAACCAGGTATATATCTGTATGAGAACGCAGCCGGGTGTCTACTTCAAATTTTAAAACTACAGTAAGAAACGACGAAACTGTGATCCTACTCCGGGATTCTCCGAAATACCGTTCATGTATATTTCTATGTTTCTATTTTTTATGAATCATAAAAAAAGAATAGAAACTTTTTTGTTCTCTATCGAGAACCCCAAAGGAAATCTTTGCTTCTCGGAAAGTCATTCCAAATATATGCACTAGTCTTGTACTTTTTTTTGATTCAGAACGATTTCCCACAGATTTCAAATTTATAACCAGCTAAGCTCTTGCTCGTGATTCAGGTTTTTGTTTTCAGTTTTCGCTCTTTTCATAATTCTAGAATAGCCAAAGTAGAATTAAAGTTGAAGCTGATTGTGAGATGAGTCATTTTCAAGATTCCCCAGTTTTGAAGATTTACTGTTCAATGATCAGACCTGAATCATTTTTAATTAGGAACATCCTATTTCTACAAATAGAATTAGGAAGTATGGTCTGCTTTGAAATTGATTTCAGTTTAAGAATTCGGGTTGTTTTTTTTCCGTCCCTCAAGAAACCCCACAATTAATAAGCCTCTCGAGACAAACAACCGCCGCCGCTATATTTTGGTCGTGGTGATTGTTATTGACTGAGTGAGTGACAAATCTTGCCACAACTCTGATACAAAAAAGGAACACCGGAATAAGACCCAAACGACGCAAAAGTGAAAAGAAAAGTTAACAATTATACAATGAATATCAAGGAATTATTTATTTGGCACAAGCTTATAGTAGTTTTGTTTAGATTGTTTCTTGTCGCATGCTTTTGACTCATTTCCTACTCAGATTTCCCAAGCTAGATTAACTTTCTTTCCAAGCCTTTCCAAACATACTCAATCGTGTGACTATCAATTCAAGTGGACACCTCTTCTCAAAAGAGAAAAGAGTTGATTCATATCAAAGGACATATTTGTTGACATTTCCCGTCGGGAGTCAAGACAATGTCGTTTCTTTTGGAGAGTCCATTCTACCATAATCAATGATGTGTATTGACACGGGGGAAACCCGATAATTATAATAGTAAGATGATCCGACCGATTACAATCCAATGGGATTTTGGTTAAGATTCCAAGTTTTTATTTTGGGTTACACAATTCTCTATGAAGATACTAGATGCTGATATCCAAAACAGAAGAGGCAAAGTAATTCAGAATGATCTTTAGAGCCTGGTCCATTGTGAATAAGGATATTGATAATCTTCTCTTCCTATTTTCAGCTGAATCAACTCATACACCCATGTCATTACAAAATCCTTCATTATCCATCTTCCATTTCCACGATTTCCTTAACATCCCAATCAAATCGTTACATATTATACCTACCGTAATCTCCCATTACATAATAATTTTCTTTTTTATTTCTTTCTCTCTCTCTTTTTCATCCATCGGCCACTTCAAAACCCATCAAAATGGGGGAGTGGAATGAGGCAGGATATCTCTTTTCTGTTCCTCTCCTAACCTAATTACCGTACTCCCATCCCTTTCAATTATTCGTCACACAATCCTCCGCTCCCAACAAACAGCACCGTGAGAAGGGCCCCGTGTGTTTTTTCTCTCTTATCTCTGCGTCCCTCTATCTTTTCTTTTTTTTCTTCAAAAAAATATATATGCGCGCGCGCCTGGTGCCTTCCTCCTTTCCGCTCGCTGCCTCCTTTCGTCACCATTTATTTACACATACATACACATAAAATCTAAGCGGGGGAAATAGTATGATAATAAAAGAGGCGAGAGGAAGTGGGCGGAGTCTATGAACGGGATACGGTAGAGGCACGACGCCCAGCTCGATTCAATTGTTTACACCAGGCTGTCAGCGGAGGAAAGGAAGAGAGAGAGAGACTCTCTCCACAAACACTATGCTTCTCTATGATTGATCGATTGAAAGAGAAAAAGAAAGAGACGGCCTTTTTTCCATGCTCCGAGAGTCGAAGGCCCACTTGTCTGCGTCTCTTCGTTTTCCTCTTTTTCCCTCCGAACTCTTTTTGCGCCAGAATGATGCGCATTCCCTCTTCTCCCTCCCTTTTCACTCGATAATCGTTGGGAGACCGAAAGAGAGAAAGTAGTCGGGCCTTCCCCTCCGCGGTATACTGTACTCTATCTCTCCGCCCATCTCGCACCACATCGAAGGCGTGTCCCTCGTCTCCTATTGGCCAAACCCTATTATTCTGTGTGTGCCTCGTGTATTCTCTATTTCTCTTCCTTTCCCATTATGTCTCGTCTCTTCGTGCCGATTGCATGTTTTCAAAAAGAAAATTAGGGGTTGTTTGGTAAAGTTTGATGTTTTCCTATTGGTTGATATAAATATGACATTGATCTACAGTATGTATTTACTATCGATTTTCCAATAAAATTTTCAGCCAAAGAAAGTAGGATTTTTCTGAGGTTATGTTTCGATTCTTTTAGCCAATTTTCTGCCGATTGTTTCTGAGTTTCGTACTTTCTATTTGCTCATATCATATGCTCATAACTAAATAGCAAAAAGCCATTGATACAGTTTTAAAATTCAGTATCAGCTTCCTCTTAATTTCCAACTATGTCTTCAAAAAACCCCAATCAAAAAACAAAAACAAAACGGCGAGCATCCTAATTACAATTGGAAAAGGGGCGTGCCCTCCGCTGTTGTTGAGATTTATTGTCTTCTTCGTCAACCCCCAAAATAGAGTCATCAATAAAAATCCTACTGGATTACATCTTGAATCCTCCAGATTATGAGTCTGATGAGAAAAACAAACAAGTCAGAATGAGAAATCTGAAACTTTTTTTATTCTTGTCTGTAATGATCAAGTTCGTTGGCAATGTGAACATATCTCTGATGACCAATCTATCTCTCTTGTTTTCACTTATTACGTAAAAAGATGATAGCATTTCAAAGGGCAAAGGTGATTTGCCATTCGGTAGTCTTGATATTCTTTCTTCTGATTTCTTATATAATCGTTAAGACCTTCCAGACACAGCACTACAAATGGTCTGCTCATTCCCCGTCTTTTTGTATTAGATAAAAAGACCAACGTACACAGATTCTCACAGTTTTCTGTGAGAAAAGAAGTCGTCACATTTTCCTCACTTCTCTCTTTTCTTCGTATTCCAATTCCCTTTTCCCACATCTTCTTCCTCTCTTAAATAGGTTTTCTCTTCTTCTTATTGTTGTCATTAATTCCTCTAATGGTCGTCTTCTAAATGCACAATCTTATCATTTGAAGTTCTATGGAAACTCGAAAAACCCTTATCAGAACTATAACGATTACCGTAATTCTCAGTTCGCAATTGAAAATTGAACCTTTACCTTTTGGAGAATAGAAAAAGCACAAGCCCCGAATGAGTATAGGAAATCGACTGTTTTTAAATTCAAAATGGGTATTTGTTTGCGACAAGCCCAAATAAAAAGAAACCAATGAAATATTAAACAAGCAACACTCGAATCAAAATGCTCCGCAGGTTGAGAGCCTTCAAGACCAGATTGAGGTATCAGAAAAGTGGACTTCCCCAAATCCACAGGTGAGTCGCAAACTATCCGTTACGGGTGGATCGCCAGTCGCGCGCGGTTGAAATAGGAATGCTATATGGATCCATATCCGATCCGTAATGGATCCATCGTTAACGTCTGTTGATCCGTATTTCACCCGTTTCACGCGTTTTACGGATTCTCCCCAGTTCTAGGTTTGCCTTGTTTTCACAATTTTTCTTTGCTAGTGTATTGTCTGAAGAATAGAAATTCTAACCAAATTTATATATACATACTTCAAAAATAAACAGATAAGTAACAAAAAAAGAAAAAGTTGAGAATAACGAAATTATCAATAGGTAGAAAAATACTGTGAAGACATTGGCTCATCTCGCATCCGATTTGCGTCGATGTTCGAACGGTGAAGATCCCGATCTTTGAATTCTATATTAATCGGACATCTGGAAAACTGTGTGACTATTTTTTTTAACCAGTAACAAACTCACAAGAATTTAAAAAGTGCTTCTCTTCAGTAATACAGCTCGAAGTTGTGAAGATTGTATCGGTAAACTTCTGCCCAAGATTATCTGCTCCGAATCCTAAAAAAACGTGTTGATATTACAGTAGAAAACTGACGAAACTAACTTGGAATTTTCTTGTCTCTTCGAAGACGTCATTTTCGGTATTTTTTCTGCGAAGTGCCTGGAAAAATATCATCAAATTCCTATTCCAGTAGCAAACCTCTCACTCGTCGTTGAATTTTTCGTTGAAAATTCGCGAATTTGTACATTGATACGTTTGGAAGTCCAGAAATTGGGGCGATTTGAAATGACGAAAATAATAAGAAAAAAATTCGAAAAATTCGGTGGAAGAGCTTTTCAGCTAGTTCGGCCATCCATAACCGATCAGTATGCGAATCCGTATTCTATCCGCGCGCGAGCCCACTCCTACTATCCACACCCACCCGTATCCCATCCATATGCGCACCCGTATCCTATCCGTATGCGAATCAACATGGTGTTTTCAAAATACGGACCGTATGCGAATCCTCGTTCGTAAAAACACCCGTAACGGATCAGTTATGCGTCGAATACCTTACCTAGACCCAAACGGATCCGACTGCACTTCACCTGTGTCTTCTGAAAATCGAACCTAGATTTATTGAGTTTTCCTTCCTTCTTACCAACTCTTCATTCGTCTTCTCTTGGTAATTACAAATTATTCTTTTAATGGATCTTTGGAATTTCTTTACAAACGAAATCAACAAGATATTTTTCCAGAATGCCCGACGAAACTCGAGTATTCGTGAATTCCAAAATGGAAATAATCGTCAAGGCTCCACCAACAAGACAATTAACTGCGGAAGAAGAAGCAGAACGATTAATTGAAATTCCAATCGTGAATGAGAAACTTGAAGGTCCGAAATCTGTGTTTCCGAAGCCACTGGCCAGTTATCTTCTGAAGAAAACGGAACTGACTGAGGAAGCATTGAAGTAAGGATTTTGAGCTTTTTGAGATCACTTTTTGCTAAAGTTGGCTTCAGATCGATTAATATATGTATTTACAAATATTGTTTTTTTTTCAGCCAAGCACAAACCGCTCCGTACCGCTTCGACGATGTCATTCTGGTCCGGTGTCGCTTCGAAAAAGATGAGAAATACGGTTCCATGAAAGATATTGTTATAGCATGTCCTGGAAATGCCAGAGTCAATAATGTAGAGGAAGTGCTACGAGCTTCTTTGGGAGCAGATAGGGCATTTGTGATCTTTAAGATTTATTTGGACACCAAACGTAATAATCTCCTGGACGGAATGCAAGATGTTCGATCATTGGCATCTAAAAATAAAGAGTCGCCAGAGGTTGTATTTTTTGTGAAGTTCGAACCATCGGATTTGTGGAAAGAAAGTTTTGTGATGGAGGAAGTTAGAAAAGAAAGCAATGAAGAAGAAAAGGAAGATACTTCCGATAAGAACATTCCATCTACATCTTCATCTTTGCCTCCAGCAGTAGCATCTACATCTCAAGAGTCTCACACAGTTCCTGTAACAGAAAAACAAGACAATGGAGAAGAAGAGAATGATGAGATGCCAAAACTGGATATGGAAACACCATGTGAAGAGCCAGAGATCGAACCGAGTACTTCACCACAAATTGTTCAATCTGAAGCCAGAGTTGTTTATGTTGAACGTTCTCCAAGTTACATGCGACCTACGTCTACTCAAAGTATTCCTATTATTCACCGTCCTAATCAACCACAAACAACCAAAAACGAAGGTGTTGATCTCAAACCACAATACGCCATATTCTCCATGAAAGATCAAGAAGAAATTCTCCGATTTGTGGGACATGCTACAGCAATTCCTGAGAATAACAATATCATGTTATTCGATAAGTTTTATTCTCATGTCTCACCTCAACAAGTTGCTGATTACCTTCGAATAAGTATAGCAATGCACGAGGAATTCATTTCCAAAATGAGCTCCGAGACGCCATCTTACGAGTCAAAACAGGCTGAGTGCAGCAGGCTTAAGAGTCTTCTGGAAAAGTTTTGCACCAGCGTGAACAAAGCTGCGGAGGAGTCAAATAAACGAAAACAATCACAACAACAAAGGCATACTCAAAAAATACGACAGGTTCGTTAAAAAAACTGATTTCCAAGTAATATCTAAATAGATTGAATGCTCAAAGCAAGTGTGAATGTTCTTTATTACAGAATCATCTTACGTCTTCTGCTCATTGCCAACCGACAGGTACTAATCCCAGATATACCCTCGGATCACCTGTCAATCTTTCACAATTAAACTTGTGCAGTTTGAAACCAGTGGGAAAATTAAACGTCAATCAAGCTCCACCATCAACACAGTTAATAAGAGTTCCAAATCAGCACGAAATGATGCAGTGGAATTTCCCTCCTAGTGATACACCGACAGTAAGAAAACGTTTCAATAGAATATGTATCTATAATCACTTATTTCCAGGAACTAAACAAGGATAATACCATAAAAGCCATCCACGAATATGCGAAGCTTGCTAGAGATCATAATATTGCTGCTCAAGAATTCTTAAAATCATACACATCATCAGAACGTATGCCAGAAAAGGGAACTATCCTTACAAAGAGACAGTTCGATAACTTCTTTTCAAGAAGAAATTGTAATCAGCGAAATGTGATAATTCCAAAACTCAACGGACAACTTCAAGAAGATCTTTATCACTCAATTCTGAATCGGAACGAGTCACCATTATCAATGGCAAGAGTGTACTCGATTTTGGGATGGGAACAGAATACTCAGAAAAGACCATTAGATATTGGATATTCTGCCACAAGAAGCATTGTTCCGCCTAAAATCAGAAAAGTGAGTGGCATAAGTGGCGCTTCACCAACGTCTTCTGAAAGCTCATTCGCTTCGAATATCTCCTCTCCGGAATCCATGGAACAAAGAACAGTGAGTGAAGGGTGCAGAATTTTCAAGCAAACATAATTATTAATTTCAGAATTTGTGAATCCTCGTCTGCACTTCTTCTGTGTCATCCGGAAAGATCCCGTTATCTCCAGTTGTATATTACCATTTTTCTAATTTTACTGTTGTGATCCTCCATTTGCTTTGTACAATCATTCCTTTTTCCCCCAATCCTGCATTGGTTTATTGTTATTTTCCCAGATCTTTTAATTTGTTTTGCTTTTTTTAGTTGTTAGTTTTTAGCTTTGTATATATAAATCACGTTCATTTTATACGTAGTTCACATACTTTCGCTATCAATGTATATCGAATGCTGCTTCAAATATATTATATTTCAAAATTACTGATAGAATCTTGTGAGGAGCTGAATGGTCTGTCTTTGTGATGAATAATTAACTCCAGCTCAATCATTTAGTTATTCATAGCAGCTACTAGGCTTTGGTAACTGAAAAAACATACAACTTAGATTCCAGGATTACTCACAAGGAATCTTTTTGACCTCGAACTTTGAATTTTTTCTGAAACTTTGATCCTAGAATATGTAGACCCTGAAAAGGCCATTTGCGTTAAAATTCCACTCAATGTTCAAGTCACTCAAGTTATGAGCTCTAGAAGTTGCAGTCAAAACTAAATTTGGGGTTTTTGTGGATCCATATCTTGGCTCAAAATGCCAAATTCTGAACCAACGAGTTTTCCAGCTCACAATTAAGTGATTCACTTTGTGGAGGCTCTATTCACTTGGTTACTGTAATCTAAACAAAAATTGTGTTGCAACTGTTTTTTAATCGTGATAGTTTTCGAGAACCAAATATTGATAAAATTTTTTTAGGTCAATCCCCACGTCGACTCTTGATGACGTTCCCACGAATATAAACTCTCATAAATCAAAGGTGTTGTATCCCTTTCCTTTTCCTGTGGAAGGAACACAAAGAAACAATTTTAGTTCCAACCATCCAACCCTTTCAATATCCCATTTTTAATAAACTTCTCCTCTTCTCGATTGTTTTTTCCTTTCTTTCTTTCCCACCTCACCTCTTTTTTTCTAAAAATGCTGCCTAAACAGAGACCGAGAGAAAGAAAACGACCCTCTGTATTGAGCGTTGTGGTTTGCTTGGACACATCGAGGTGACTAGAGCCAGTAAATAATAGTTTGTGAGCGGAGGAGAGACCCGACACAAACCAATCGTTAGGGAGATTGAAAAGAACACGCGCGGGCGGTGCGGAAAAGAAAAAAAGGCCTTCTCGTTCTCTCAGTCTCACCAACACACAAACAATCCAAGTTGGCGTCGTAGTCGTCGTCTTCTCGTTACTTCCAATTCTCTTCTCCATTTTACTCTCTCTCCCTCTTCACTCTCTTTTCCTTCTATCAGCAAATTTCGTTCTTGCTCTCTCCTTTTTTACTTCTGCTGTATGCTTTTCACAAGGTGGATTCAGACAACAATTCCAGAGGTCCCAAA
Source organism: Caenorhabditis zanzibari (assembly GCA_963966625.1). NCBI lineage: Eukaryota > Metazoa > Nematoda > Chromadorea > Rhabditida > Rhabditidae > Caenorhabditis > Caenorhabditis zanzibari. The sequence goes on along the minus strand of OZ016470.1, from coordinate 8,858,711 downwards.
AAATGGAACATTATAAAAAACAGCGAGATCCGTTGGGTCCCTTCATGATCTTCATTTTTTCAGTGTGCGAGTCTATGTGTCTCTTTTGAAAATTTTTGTTGTTTTTACTTTCTCTACTGATCATTGGAACTTTCGTCCACTTCATGAGACCAAAAAACTCAAATTGGACAAAACAACATGCTCCATGTTTTCTAAATTTGGCACAAGTGCTCGAGTTTTAATTCATAGTTGAGATTCAGATGGAACACATGTGAAACCCCTAGACATGCTTCTGATAGTAGAAAATCCTGAATGATCATTTCAAAAATTTGTGATTCCTGTTCCAATAAGATCAACTTTATTTCTCTCCTTGAAATGCTTCTTCTTTCTCCTTCCACCTACTATTATCAATTCAACTCTCGATGTTTCGTTTCTCTCCATTTTTCACTCAAATTTTGATAACAATCACTGATAACCTCCTTCTGAAGATATTCAAAATTTGAAATTTTTCAGCCATGTCTGATGAAGTGTTCAAAGTTGAAGCAATTCTCAAGCATAGGAAAAGAAAGGTGAGAAAAAGTCATTTGTATCTTAATTTATTCGGCTCGCAAAGCTGGCACACGAATCATTATTTTGTTTGAGAGACGCAGAATTACAAGATTCAGAGAAGCAAAACTAGAGAGCCCCATTTGAGAAATTCAAATAATGTTAATTTTCAGGGAAAAACTGAATTCTTCATCAAGTGGCATGGGTATGACAACAAGTAAGTTTACTTCGAATATTCAAATTTTAACGAGTTTTTGGGAATCAGGAATACTTCTCGGAAAGAAATAATGTCACAGGCATTGATAACGTTAAAAAGAATTACTGAATGTCAAAATTCTCAAAACTTGGAACTCATCGAGTCCTTTTTTCAGACACAACAGCTGGGAACCAGAGGCTAACATCCTGGATCCAATATTGATTCAAGATTTCTTCGCGAGAGAAGCTGAAGACAAGACATCAAACAAATCAAAATTAAGCCCAGCTAAAAAGAACGCTGCTTCTCCAACCAAGAGAACCTCTTCGAGCAACGCCACTTCATCGTCAAGCGGAAATTCTTCGTCTCAAAATGGTAGAAAATCAACAAAAGGATCACCACCAAAAAGACGACTGGCTGGAGGTGATATTCGTCCAGATAGTGATTCGGATGAAGAGGAAAAAGCCAATGTACCAGAAGAAGAAGATATGGAGGATGAAGAAGACGATGAGTTGCCAGTTCCAAAGAAGAAAAAGAAGGTGAAGGAAGAGGATGAAGAGGAAGAAGAAGAAGGAGAGGAGGAAGATGAGGAGCAACTTCCAGAAGCTGTGCAAGAAGAGGCCAATGAAGTGGAGAAATCCGAAGAGGTTCAGGAGAAAGAGGCTGAAGCTGTCGAGCCAGCTAAAGAAGAAGTTGTTCCAGCTGCTGAAGTCCAACAAGATGTTCAGGAAGAAAAGGTAGAGCAACAACAACAAAAAGATGACGTTGAGAGAACTGAAGAGGTTGGAGAGGAGACTGCCGATCAGAAAACTGATGAAGTAAGATCCTATATTCAGAAGCTCAAACTTTTATTTTACTTCCAGGTTAAAAAACAAGAGTCATCTGGAGAAACCCAGCCATCCACCTCCAGTGAACCATCAACGTCATCTGCTCCTACTACTTCCCAAAATGGTGAATCTGCTCCAGCGGCTCCTCCAGCTGCTCCTGTCGTCGTTCCAGATGACGACGATGATGTTACCATCCTTGAGTAACCTTCCATTATCTACCGTAACTGCTCTGATTCTCCTTTCGTTTGTGAAAATCTCTCTTTATTTCCTTCCATTACCACTTATGTATTTTGATTTATACACATTCATTTCTTTCAATATCTATCAAAGATGTACTTTTCTGTCGTCATTTCTTCAATTTCATTCATTAATCACCAAAAATTCATCTTTCAGCTTATATCGAACTTCATATATTGTCATTCAACCGCCACCATCCCATCAGAAAATAATTCCAGTTTCAATTATTCTATTCTTTCAGAAATGGTTTTTAAATTCAATAAAACAATTTTACAGTCCTCGGATTTCTAGAACAATGAATTCGAAATGAAGAAGCTCCACTACCGTACCAGGGAGAATCTCCTTTCCCATATTATGCCCTTGTTGTGACTCAAATGCAAACAATTTGATATCTCTGTTTTAAAAGCTAGTTTTTTAAAAATTATATTTTGGTTTCATTGTGACTGGTTCTGTAAATATATCTGGAAATTTGCCACTTTTTCGTGGGGAAATCAGTAAAAAAATCACTGTGTCTGCGTTTCCTGTCTCTCACCGGGGCCTGTGGAGCGCAATTCATTTTCTTCATTTTTCATTTATTTTTGCACATTTTCCACATTAAATCTCGAAATTTCAGTTGTTCTATGCCAAGACGACGATTATTGAATTTGTCATTTTTTCTGGAACTTCGAGAAATATGCAGACACTACTCGTCCGCAGGAGATCCCACAAAACTCATTAGCCTGGCAGAGTTTACTCCGGATAAAATTCGAAATTTCGGAATTGTAGCTCACGTCGATCATGGAAAATCAACTCTTGCTGATCGTCTGTTAGAAATGTGTGGAGCAGTTCCTCCAGGACAACAACAGGTGAGCACATTGACATTTGAAATGGGAAACTTCCGAATTTAGATGCTGGATAAGCTTCAAGTGGAACGAGAACGAGGGATCACCGTGAAAGCGCAAACAGCTGCTTTGAAGCATAATGGATATCTTCTGAATCTAATCGACACACCTGGCCACGTCGATTTTTCAGCAGAAGTGTGATTCTTTCTACTTTACTCTCTCCATTTACGGATTTCAGGTATCTAGAAGTTTGGCCGTTTGCGATGGAATTCTTCTTCTTGTTGCTGCAAATCAAGGAGTTCAAGCTCAAACTATCGCAAATTTCTGGTTGGCTTTCGAGAAAAATATTCAAATTATTCCAGTTATCAACAAAATCGATCTACCGGGCGCTGATATCAAGTCAGTGAGTCATTAAATTTCTGAATGAAAAATATCGTCCTGAATTCAGGTAGAAACTCAATTGAAAAATTTATTTGAGTTTAATTCCGATGAGTGTCTTCACATTTCCGCGAAAAGTGGAATAAATGTCGAGAAGGTTCTGGATGCTATAATTGATCGAGTTCCCGCCCCAACAGCAAATGTAACCGCACCGTTTCGGTATCGAAAATGTCCATTTGAAAAATTCAAAAGTTTATTCCAGCTCACTAATCTTCGACTCCTATTTCGATCACTTCCGTGGTGCTATTGCTCATATTATGGTCAAAGAAGGAACAGTTAAAAAGGGAGACAAAATTCGGTCATATCAAAACGACAAAGTCTACGATGTAACAGAAGTAGGAGTGATGAAACCCGAAATGGTGAAATGCACAGAACTGAGGGCTGGCCAAGTAGGATATTTGGTGTGTAATATGAGGACAGTGAAGGTAATCCGGAAAGTTATATTGATAAAACGTTTATTTTCTTACAGGAAGCTGTGGTTGGAGAAACTCTTTATTCAGTGGATACTTCTAGAGAATCAGTACAAACTTTTGCCGAGATAAAAGGAGTCAAACCTACAGTATACGCCGGATTGTTTCCAGTTGAGACATCTGACTATGAGAGTCTAAAACAAGCCGTCGAACGTCTTTGTCTCAACGACCCTTCCGTTACCGTCACTCCAGATGCAAGCAAAGCACTAGGTCTAGGATGGAGAATTGGTTTTCTCGGTGTTCTTCATATGGAAGTGTTTGGAGCCCGTCTTTCGCAAGAATACGATGCAAGTGTGATCCTATGCCAACCAAGTGTAGAATTCAGAGCCAAAATCAAAGATAACGAAAGTATTCGCAAGAAGAGATATGATGGAATGAGTGAAGTTCGAATTCTCGACCCCAGCAAATTTCCCGATGAAAGCGATGTGGAAAGCTTCCTCGAGCCAATGGTCAAAGTTAGAATGATTGTGCCTAATGAAATGATGGGTACAGTTAATGGTTTATGCTCTGAATGTCGAGGAGAACGTGGCGAGATATCATCGATCGACACCACTCGTTTGATGATTTTGTGGCGGCTTCCATTGGCCGAAGTGGCTGTTGACTTCTTCGAAAGATTAAAAAAGTTGACAAGTGGATATGCATCATTTGATTATGAACCAGATGGATGGCAGGAAACTCGGCTTGTAAAACTGTCTATTTTGATCAATGGAAAAGAGGTCTGCGAGTTTTCACAAATTCTACCAGCCGCTATGGCTCGTGACCGAGCAAAAACGTTAGTTCAAAGACTGAAAAGAGAGATTCCACGCCAGCAATTCGAAGTCACAATAAAAGGTATTTGTATCGAGCACAAAATCTCTACAGTATCTTATTTCAGCATGTCTCGGTTCTTCAACAAAAGCTCTTTCACAAATCGTCATTCAGCCTATGAAGCGAGATTTTTCCCAATTGCTAAAAGGGAATTTCGGTGGAGGAGGAATGGAGCGATTGAACAAAAAATTGAGTCATCAGAAAAAAGGAAAGGAGAGGATGAAAATGGTCGGAAATGTACAAATTCCGAAAGAAGCTTTTCTGAATGTTCTTAGAACTTAGAAATTTTAGTTTAGGATAGTTTGTTGTTTTGTTTTCGATTTTTGTTGATGATTTCTCAAATATCAAATAAATTTTTTAATTATTTTCGTTTCACTAATAATATCTAAACAACCAAAACAAACGAATAGTCAACAAATCATTTTTCAGTCCCATCGTTTTCTATCTGCCAGTGCTGCTAGCGAGTCTTCAACTGTTGCATGACTATGCAAAAGATTTCCAACGTTAGCTCGTTTTTTGATGATTGCTTTTGATCCTTCCGTGTTCTTCGGCTTTCCGGGCATACGCTGTGCTTCCAAAGTTTGGAATTCCTTATTTCTCAACTCTTCCAATGATGACACATTCTTCCGCGTTTCCAGATATGTCAATTCGGCCTCCTGTGATAAGTTTGACATGTTTTTAAAATTTCTAACTCATTGCAAAACTGACCGCTGTGGAATAGGGACGAGTGAGCAAATTCATTACAATCTGTTCTCTCGCGAGCCGTTCACGCAGAATATTCACACGATTAGCGGAAACAGGATAATCAGGACGACCAGTTCTGTAATTCGAGAAGCATTTAAACAGAAAAGAGTCTTTAAACTAACGCTTTTTGCTGTGGAAGAATTGGTCCTCGATATCCGACTTCCCAAATGCGACGATTCCAATGCCGGGTATTCAAATTCCTGGAGAGAGCTCGTGATAGATGCATCTGAAAATTTATATGAAATTTTAGTGCATTTTCAAATATATGCAACTGAGTTTGGTTGGTTTTTTAAAATAAAATAAAATATTCTCAAAAACACTGAAAAAAAATGAGAAAAATTCTGTGTAGATTTACGGTAAACAGCGCGCTTTGCGTTATAGCGGAGCGTCGTTGGCAAAATCACACATTGGTCCCGCCCCTTTTTCCTCGCAATCCGTTCCTCGAAGACAGCCCCTCCTGTGAGAAAGAAACACAGGATATTTATTGAACTTCATTGGAAAAATTTGTTTAAAATCGAAAAAATAACTGAAACTCCGGCGAAAATAAATAGAAACCCTTCAGTTGGCCTAAAATATCAGTTTGATGGAAGTAAAAATTAGAAGTGAATGATTGTGGAAAGAAGTAACAAATACAATATTTACAAAAATATAAATGCGAGTTTCATTGATTCCTTAGTTTGGATCCAGCCGATCGAGTCCTTTGTGCTCCGCGCAGTTCCGTGATTAGCAGTTTTAGAGATGAGAGCCAGAACCACGTTTTGGAGATTTCCTCAGGAATGTTCTGTACAAATCTTCCATAGTGTTCCCATGCCAGTTGGTAGTTTTCGTACTCGATGGCTGAAAAAATATTGAATCGTCTTAGATTAGATTCGTCTACGTATTTGCTGAGCTAACTTACAGTCAACAACATAATTCAACCCTCTGACATAATTTTCGGGTATTCTATCTTCAAGGATCATGGATTGCAACTGATAGAATCTTTTCTTGATTCCTTCCGCTTTTGCCTGTAACTGTCTTGTATGTATTTATATAATCTTTATCTAAAATACCTGTTTATCTTTGACTTCATGTAGTCTATCGGCCGCTTTGAACAAAAACGGCATCAATTCTGCTCCACTCAAATCCAAATCACCTCGAACCTTTTTGGGCAATCTGAAAATTTAAATGATCACATGTGATTTCAAACTTTTCGAATTCATACTTATCGGGGTCCATACTCTGAGAAGTACTGGGTAGTTGAACACAATTTGGTAATGTGAATTGAGACAGAGCATCTTCAGAACTCGAAAGTGGTGTGCCTTCTTTGTTGAAAGAACTGGACGTTGTTGGACGAGAACTGAATGATGATCTTTCCGCCATTGAGGAACCTGAAAAATATTGTTAATGAGAGTCTCAAAAATAATGACTTTTGGGTGGTGGAAAATGAGAGCTTGCTCTTTCTCTCTCACTTCTTTTAAAAAGCACTCTTCTTAGGTGGGCGGAGTTTCTCTATTCAGAAACCAATAGGTGCTGGATACCACGTGGGTAACATCCATCAAAGGATTAGAGATGTAAAAAATGCGTATTAGAGATTGCTACTACCGTATACTTTTATGATTAAGATTGCAATAAATTTCTTGTTCTTAAAACTTTAGATTTTTCAACCCGAAAAAAATTAGCTTGATGTATTTACGACTCTGTTTTTACTATCCTTCAAAGTCCACTTCCATAAAAAACAAGTCATTAAAATTTAAAAATTGTTCGGTTCAAAAGAAGACGAAGAGAAATCGAGAATGTGCCTTGTGACTGAATTCAAAATCTGACAAGAATTTTGTAGTCGTATAGATACAATTCTTTGGGTATAGATTTTTGTCTGAAGAATATCAATTATCATAACAAAACAAGATTTCAGGCCATAAGGAAGCGGGAAAATGATTCCAACAAAAACAAAGTTACATGTATGGCAGATGTGAGAACACAATGCAACCAGATCTCGTGAGAAAATTCAAGAAAAACTGAAAAATAAATCAAAGAGAGTTTCATTTGCCCAAGAATGCCTTCTGAATCTTTTAGTTGAAAGGATAATAAATTGAAGTATTCTACTCCTTTTGTTATTTTTTGATATGTAATCCATTTAGATCACAGTTAGAACGCTTTTATTCCTCTCCAACTTTATCCTTGAAACTAACATCAACTCTTCCCGTCTCTCCAAAACTCACCTAGAAAACTTTCAAAATATCCAGATGAATCCATCGAATGCATAGTTTCGTTCATTTTGCTTCCTCGTTTCACTGCAAGAATGAAAACCCATGGAAATTGAATTGAAAAAAGGTTCGATATATTTTGAGCACTCACACGAAAGAGTCGTTATGAGAATGAGAGTAAACGAGACCACACCAAGATACTAGGATATAATTAAATTTCGTCGGTAAGCTTGTCGAAAAGATTCTAGGTTTTGAATTCGAATCAGAGCAGTCACATAGGAAGAAGAGATTGCTCATTCGTATCTTTTGGAGGGGAGAGGGGGATAATCCGAGTTGATTAAGAAGAAAGAAGGAAAAAAAGAGTTACAAAAGGAGAGATTAGAAATGAAAAGAGGGATTTGTGAATTGAAAGAGAATGAGTATAAGGAGAGGTAATCTCGAGTTTTATTTTTAGTCAGATTTCCGTCTTCAATGAAAGATAGGGATGAGAAATGCGTGAAAGGGGAGAGAGAACGAGAACAGGAAAAAAAGTATTTTCAAGTCAGATGGAAACTAATCTATTTTATATCATAAAACAGGGAGATCGTCAAAATTTGAAACAAAATTCCATGTCCGGATTATCTCAGTCATAAGTGTACTTTCTGCTCTTCCAAAAATCAAAGTTTGTTTTGTTAGAAGAGTCGATAGAGATAATCTTCGAAAACGTTCAAAAAATGACGGAAAAATCGTTTCCATTCAACTTTTAAATGAGTCCAGCTTCAAATTCCTCGAAAAAACAAACACATCTGTGAACTCCTGTAGGCAGGTGAATTTTAATCAGTACTGCTGGATATACTTTGTTTAAAGAGTTCGCGAATAGTTTCTCAACGATCTTCAATATCTTTACTGGACCACTAATGGAATACCAAAAGAAGGCATGGAAACTTTTGGTTCAGAAAAGCTTTAAAAGTTCAATGAGAACTTTGGAGAATTTTCGAGAAGCGGAAAAAAGATGAGAAGAACGATTACGTAATGGAATGAATGAGTTGAACAGAAAAACTAGAGAGAGAGCGGAGATTTTCGTCTACCTTATAATGAAAAAGAAGTAGCTCAGGTGAGGGGAAAAGAGACACACCTGGCTGAACATGACAACCCAAACAGAAGCTGTATTGATTATGAGAAAGAAGACGAAAAAAGAGGTGGAGAAGAAGGAAAAAAGAAAAGGAATATTAAGAGAAGAAGGGGAAAGGTAACAAGAAGCGAGAATATATCAGTTAGGCTTTACTCATTTTTCTCATGCGAGTTACACTTTGTGAATTTTGATGTCACACTTTTCATTATCTGGTAAACAATTCATAATCTCGTGATATTTTTCAAATCTTTCGATGCTGAAGTAATTAGTAATTGGAAAAGATGAGAGGTAAACAGAAAATTAGTGAAATGAATCATGAAAGCTTAAAGGAGGATTCCGGGCAAAAATTTTTATTGCTATAAGAGATGCAGAATTTTGCGCTGATTCCGAATATCACAACGAAAGTGCTCCAAACAATTTTTTTCCGGAGTCTGAAAACGCCACCAAATGGGAAAAATGCGCCCAAAGTACTCCATTTTAGCCGTACTTTCAATGAATCCGAGTAAAACAAATCGGTCCTATTTTAGTACGGTATCGGTCTAATTATGATGATCCCAATGATTTTCGAAGCAAAATAGAAGTTAAGTATGTATCAAGATGAGAATCTTTTTTGAAATCCAGAAAAAGAATGAAACTCAAAATCTTTCATGGTAGAACTTCAGTTATTTTCAGCAATTTCTCTAGTTTTCTTATTCTGTACTATTTTGGAAAACTTGTTTTGGAATGTTTACAATCATTTCAATTTTCTTTCAATCGAGCACATACTCTTTAAAAAATGCAATTGGAAATTGAGAAAAAAGCAATTGAAAATTGTTCGATTCACATCTAAGCTGTCGTGAACTCTTTTGGAAAATGGAATTCAGAATCTTGCAAGGATCACAAATTCTTCTGAATTTGAAAATACTCTCTAAATTTTTATAGGGCACCCGTACTTTCTAAATATACACCTATCTCATCATTTCTTCGATGACGTCGGTGATGTTTTCTGCAAATCTAAAACGCATCGTTGATTAAAAATGACGGAAAACAATTCCACTAAAATAAGTCTCAAGACTTCCTAATTTCCTTCGTCGGCTCTTGTTCCCGTCTGAATACTCATTCATCATCTGACCATGTGCACACCTGGTCTCCCCTCCACCCCCACTTCTGCTTCCCTTCTTAACTCTTAGAGTAGTAGTGTGCATGTGTATAATGGAATCAGACATGACCGAAAGAAGTGAATGGAGAAGAAAATTAGGAGTCCGAGGAAGGTGTGAGAAACTAAAAATGTTTGCAAGTGGAGAACAAGAATCAGAATCAAAATTTATCACAGAAAAGGAGACTCGACTAAATATTTAAATAAAGGGGATGAGGGAACATCGTAACAGAAAGGCATTGGGGGAAAAATGAAAATAAATAATTGGGTTATTATGCATATTTACATTCCGTAATGTTGTTGTGGACCTCCAGCTCCAGGATATTGCTGGCCATACTGTTGGTTTTGCTGTTGTTGCCCATATTGTGGTTGCTGCTGTTGCTGATAAGCTTGATATTGCTGTTGTTGATACTGCTGTGGATCTTGTTGAGCTGCTCCATACGGGGAAGCGGTACCATAAGGATTTGCAGTTTGTGGGGCAGCACCGTAGCCGACGTTTCCCTGAAATTATTCATGCTATTTATAAACCGATACTGCATGAAAACTAACAGTGATTGACGGATCCACAGGTCTCCTCCGCATATTTGTCAGTCGATTTGGTGTAGATCCAGCTGTTGGCAGCATTGCTGGGGGATCATTCCATCCGGGTGTTACAGTTGGTGGAAGAGCAGTTTGATAGGATTCCCGGTCTGACTGAGGGGTTGGGACTTGCTGTTGCTGTTGAGGTGGATATTGTTGTGGCTGCTGAAAGTTCCAGTTTTACTACACTTCTGAGCTCTGTAAACCTTACTCCTTGTGGGAATTGTTGTACATTTGCTTGTTGCTGGTATGGTTGAAATTGTTGCTGAAACTGCTGTGGCGGTGATGGTTGTTGCCCATATGGTTGCTGTGTAAGTGGAGCTGCACCGGACCCCATGACTGGTGGAGACGGTTGTTGAGGCAGGAGCCCCGGTTGCTGAGGATACGCTTGGTACATTCTGAAAGGATTTCGGTGGAAGCGATGGAAAATGGAAGGGTTGACAATGGTATGATAGAAGATGAGGATGGAACCTCCGATCAGATAATAAACAAACAAAAACAGTGTAATAAATACTTTATAGATTTGGTGTCAGAAAATGATTGTTGATGAATGAAAATGATAGAGATGCAGGATTTAGAAGGGATTCAACATAAGAAAGATGTGAATCGAGAAACTAAATTGGAACAGTTGTGACCACGTTCAGGTGTCGTTATCGTTCTTCTATGTACACACTTCCTCTTCTGTATCTTCTCTTATTCGGCGGCAAGCGGCGATTCTAGGCGAATTAGACGATTCGATTGTTCCGCGATTTCATGAATCGACACTCGACCACGTTGGTTTATGAATTTCGCAACTGCAAATAATAAAGATGAAACTCAAAACGGACACAGAGGAGTTATCTTTGAGGCTTCTAGTCTATCGGATAGAGAATAAATATTCCAACCTGCCGCGAATTCCTCGTCTGAGATGTAAATGAATTTTCCTCGATCGTCCATGACTCCTTGAATAAGGCCTTCCTGTATGAAGTGCTGCAGTCTATTCACAGCCTCTTCTGATTTCAGACCAAAGTGTGCAGACAACTCGTCAATATTAACAACTTTGTTGGTCTTCACATATTCTACAAAATCACGAATCAGATTTTCGGCTTCCTCTCCTTCGATTGCGTCGGTTCCTTCTTCTTCGATCGCGAATGAAGCTTTCAACTAAAAAAAATGCTGGGTTCGAAATCAATTTTCGAATTCTGTGTAGTTTCACTTACCGCCAAATATTCTTCAGTTTCTTTTCTCTCTTTTTCTTCTCGTTCTTTTTTCAAACGTTCTTCTTCAGCTTTCTCTTCGGCTGCTTCCTTGGCCTTTTCTTCATCCCGTTTTTTCTCCCGTTCTTCTTCTCGTCGCTTACGTTCTTCTCTTTCTCGCAGCTCATATTCGCGCATCTGACGTTTTTCTTCCTTAGCCGCTAGTTTAGCAGCCTTTCTTTTTCCGATTTTTTTGCCATCAGCATCGTATTCGAACTGGTCATCGCCTTCCTCAACATCTTCATCGTCGTTCAGCATGTGATTCACGAATCCATCTTCTGGCTCATCTCGATTAACACGCCGTCTCGCATTACGACGCATTCCTCCGGCAACTAAAATCATAGTCTATAAAAATATCAATTGAAAAACGCACCATTTGCTCCTCTTCGATCGTCGGCCCCTTCATTCATTGCTAGTAACATTTCCGTCCTATCTCGAGCTGCTTTCTCATCTGATTGGAACTTCAGAAGACGCCAAATAATGAATGTCAGTCTGAAATATGCTCCAATTGAAATAATAAGGTATAGAACACTTACGCAAGTACTATAATACTAACAGATCCAATGAGAAGAGGATCCAAGCCATCTCCAGTTGATCCACCAACGCTATAAGATGCATCTGCATTCGATTTTCCCTGATTTCTGTCCATTTTCTGAAATTCTAAATAATAATTAAAGTTTAGCGAAGAACAAATGTTAGACAAATTGAAAATCGGCTAAATCAGAATAACCGATCTGTAAAGGTCTTTTTGAAATAACTTTATAACACTTGTTTATAATACCACACATATTTTCTTAAAGTGAAATCGGTTTCACAGCTTTCGCCCTCCACGCTGTCGCAGAGTTCGGCCAGAGAAACTTAGGTCACCATTTGTCGGCCATGTGCGAAATACGTCGATGAATGCATTATTAGGAAATCATCAGAACTCCGAGAAAACAAGGACATTTTTATAAATTGATGGAACTGAATCAAACCCAGAAAACCTCTGTTACTGAGCAACTAATCAATTTATAGTTCGGTTACTGAACTTCAGTATTTACATTTTGGAGACTAAAACGACTTATTTACAAAAATTTCACATCAAATAATTGTGAAATTGAACAACTTCAGAAGTACAGTACTCTCAGTAATCCTTGACGAAAGATCTGGGACAATGTGAAACTTGAATATCTCACGCAGCTCTCGCTTGTCATAAGCCCATAGACATCGGTTCCCATTGGGAACTTCCCAATATGTCCTAATGTCAGATTCTTGCACATTAATATAAAAACCATGGAAAACTACGTATCATAAATATTTTATCACTGTTCAAAAAAAGATTCAGGTGCAAAAATATACCTCATCGGCTAAACTAAAATTAAACAGGGACTTGATTGAGAAATAAATATAAATATTAAAAAATTTAAAGAGAACAACCGGACCATAATATTGTCTAGTATGCGAGCGGATACAAAAGTGTTCGATTCGAGATCTTACTAGAGAGGACATAGAAATCGATAACACAATGGGAACACACACTAGGGATCACGAAAACGGATGAAAAAAGAAAACATGGGTTCATTCAGGCAATTGAGATTGTCGTTTGATAGAAAGTGATAACATGGGAAGAGATCTAATCGACATCCATTTCTCCTGGCTGAGATTGCGGCTGATCTCCGGCAGCTGGCTGAGGCTCTTCCTTCTTCGGCGGAACTGGTGCAGCAGGCTTCTTTTTGTTAAGAATTGGGTTTACGATGTTTTCAAAAGCCTGAAAATTGTTGTTTATTTTTAGACTTCCAGCTTTATGTCAACTCACGTTCTTGTTCTGGTTGATTTCCTCAGTGAAAACCACCGGGGCATCGGTCTTGGAACGAGTATCTTGTTTGTGACGAGCTTCGTCGAGCCACTTCTTCTTGTCTTCGATAGCATTGATAACTTTTTCCATTTCTTTGCTGTCGAGATGAGCATAAGTTGGACCACCGTTCGCGTAGTCTTCATACGCTCGGCGCACACGGAGAATTGACTGATCGAACGAATCGAAAGCAGGCTTCCTCGTTTCGAATTCTCTGTAACGCTCAACAACTGGTGTTCCAACAGACTTGAGCTCGTAAAGTCTCTTCTCGTAGACATCACGCTCGGCATCTTCTCCTTCATCATAGAGCCAGTCTTCAGTAGAAGTAAGCGAAGAACGGAACTCGTCAGCAGCAGCTGGGGTGATAAAATCAGCAAACTGCTCAGAAAGCTTATCACGCATTTCGTAGACGTACTCTTCGAGCGAGTTCTTGGCGTCGGCTTTGTCCTTTTCTTTGGCGTCAACAGCTTGCATACGAAGTTCTTCTTGATGAAACTTCTGAACATCGTATGTAACCGGAATCGACTCAAGAACCTCCAAATCGACAGGAATGAGCTTGGTTTTCTTAACCGGCTCTTGAGGTTCCGCAGGAGGAGCGTCTGGGTTGGCGTTTCCATCAACCTCCATGGGCTCAGTTGGAGCTTCTTCAACAATCTTTGGCTCGTACATAATAGCTGATGCGATTGTGAAAACTCCGTCTGGGTTGACGCGAACCTTGACCTTGACTTTCTGGTTACCTCCGTCCGCTCCTGGTCGAGCACCATTCACCTTCCATGATCCAATATGAACCTGGTTATGAGGAACGATGTTTGGCTGAGCATAGTGAGCGTCGACTTGGAATGGGCCACTACGGAGAAGAGAAACAAGCTTGGAAAACGGAACCTCGTCGCGTGGTGCAAAGACATCGTTTTCACTGAAACAAAAGTTAAAGTTACCGTTTGTCATGTTCTTTTTTTCGAAAGACTTCAAAATGAAATAAAAATTACTCACCCTCCATTTCCTCCTGGTCCATTCCAGCTGAGGCGAATGCGGTATGGTTGTGAGTCCTTGATAGCAAATTCGCGAACGCGGAACGTTGGAGACAGAATAGCGCACTGCATAGCAGCTCCACGAGCAACAGCTTCGTCCTGATTCATAGTGGTCTTCGGCTCTTTCCCGAAAAGATCCTTCACAATCTGTCTGATCATTGGAATTCTAGATGAACCTCCAACAATCTCGATTTCCTCCACATCCTCCGGCTTGATGACCACATCATCAGTAAACAAGTTGACGAGAACTTGCTTGATACGATTGAAAATAGGTGCAGCAAGCTCTTCAAACTCTTGGCGCTGCATTTTTCCAGTGACATCCTTGTCTTCCATGAAACATTCGATGTTCAGTGGAATTGGTGTTTGGTTTGCAGACATTTGCTTTTTGACACGTTCACATTCATCGAGAAGTCGGAGCCATGGCCGTGGGGAGGTCGCAGCATCGATTCCTAAAAAATTCTACTATATTGGAAAAAAAAAAGTTGTGCCTGAACTCACCATACTTGGTCTTGAACTCTTTTCTAAAATGTTCACGGATGAGGGCGTCAAACCATAGACCTCCAGCCTCCAAATCATATGAGGTATTCACCATTTGCAGTTTTCCACGGTTAAAAGAAACCAGAGATGCTTGAGTTGAAGAATGTCCAATATCGAGGAATACAACGTTCCGCGGTTTCGCTTCTTCTTCTGGGAGATCTTGTTTGTAGATACCATATGCTAGAGCAATAGCGGTGGTCTCATTGATAACACGAAGTGAATTGAGACCAGCATATTCAATTGCCGAAAGAACAGCGCGTCTTTGAACATCAGTGAAGTAGGAAGGAACCTGAAATTATTATATTATAAACACAGATTGAAAACTAAACATACCGCGAGAACGCAATCCGACACTTTCCTAACGTCAGTTAACTGTGACTCGACAATTGTGCGAAGTTTTGTGAGCAAAGCCGCAAGTACTTGTTCTGGAGTGAAGGTGTGAGGCTCTCCGAGATAACTGACTTGGATTCCAATGTCATCGTTTGGAAGCTGGACGACTTTACATGGGATGAAAGGGATGAAGCGTTGAGCAATGGGATCACTGAACTTGCGTCCAACCAAATGCTTGAAATTGATAACAGTGTTTTTGATGTTTGTGTTGACTGCTTGACGAGCAGCAACTCCCATCGATCGATCTTTTGGTCCAAAAGATACGCAAGCTCTATAATAAACAGAATAGTTCGAAGGTGATGAAATATTCAACTTACGGAGTGGCATGCAGGGAATAATCGTTTGTGATAACCTCAATACCTCCTTGGCGGGCAACGCCGATGTAGCAGTTGAGATTACCAATGTCAAATCCGAGAACCGACATTTTATTGATAGCAAGGGCGCTGAAAGCAGAAATATTTGTGGAACAAAACTTGAAAAAAAGAACTTCTACATAGATAAGAGGTTTATATAAACAAGTTACAGCTAGCAATCTAGAAGTTTCGAGAAAATTCGGCAATAATGAGCAAGAAATACGACGACAACTGCGAAAAACGACCAAAAAGGGCGTGGTCCGACGGTTTTCCCTCGAAATGGTGTTTAAAGGAGCACAGAATATTCAGGAAAAGTCTAGCAAATCGTGGTGAGACCAACATCAGCAGTGTGCGGTAGAGCGCAAGCGCGAAATAACATATTTTTTCAAAATCATCATTTTCCAAGCTATTCCGGCACGGTGATTTTTTCGCTACATTTTTTTTGGTTTTCTCTTCCAGAAATCGTTGGGAAGTTAGGCCGCGAAATTGAAACGCTCAATGTTAATTTCTCTTCCATCTCTGATTTTTGACTTCAAACAGAAATTTCTCGAAAAAAATTCCAGATTTTTCAAAAAAAATTTCAGATTAACCTCCTAAATTTAATTAACTTTGAGTAGTAAAAGTATGAAACCCGAAAAAAACTTCCTTCGCACTTTCGTTTTGAATCTCCGTTATCATTTTTGATGATGGAAGAGAAAATTTAGCCGCGGCCACCTTACTGTAGAGAAAAATCCGAGAAAAAGTGTGCGGCGCTCTTGCGTTTTTAAAAACCGTGCCCCGCTGATGATTGGCTGGCGCCGATTTTTCTGCTGCTTTTGAACCCTTAATTTTTGCCACTAAAAATGTAGCGAAAAAATCACCGTGTCCGGGGATGTTGTTGTTTTTTACACACCGATAGTCACTGCATTGGGTGTTTTTTGTTAAAAAGATGTTTAGAGAAAGCTGAAATTAAATATTTCTTGATTTTCAGATGTTTTCTACTTTTGTCTCATTCAATTATACCTCACCTGCTTCTTTTCGTTTTGTGTTTTCTTTTTCTTCTTCTTTATATAGTTTTAACTTTGAGGCGTTTTTTGGATAATCAATAATAGTTTTCATTTCAGGACGATGGCACCAAAAACTGGAGAAACCGCCGAGAAAATGGAAGTTGACGAAGCGAAGCAAGAAGTTGAGGACAAAAAAGAACCTGCGAAAGATCTGAATGCAATTGCGATTGAAAGTAAGCGGATATTATTTTTCATTCCATTTAACTTCGTTTGATAGATATCAAGGAGCAATTGGCAGCATTGGATAAAGGAGAGGAACATTTAGTCAGCCGTGTTCTGCAATTGTTGACAAAGACCCGCAAGCAACTGAACGACATCGTGCTTCACAAACTCGTGTCGACACATTTGAGCAATGATAACCAGTTCGGTGAAAGTCTTCTCAAATTCCTTCATTATACTCCTCCACCGGTCGATTCCGAAGTTCAGCCAATGGACACAACGGCTCCGAAATCCAAGTCGCCCAAGAAAGGAGTGAAGCCTGTGTATGCGTCAGTCGAATCAGATTGCTACTTGCGCCTCTTGGTTTTGTTGCATCTCTACGCTCAAAAGAAACACGCTGAAGCTCTAACAATTGCAGAGCATCAGCTAACATCTAGTAAGTTACAGCACCATCTTTCAAAATTTTAAAAATTAATTTAGTTTACAACACTGACAAACGCTCACTTGACGGATTGGCTGCTAAAACGCTTTACTTCCTTTGTGTCATTTATGAACGCGAGGGACGTCTGTTCGATCTCCAAGGCTTCCTCAACTCTCGACTTCGTACAGCTACTCTCCGCCATTTCAATGAATCGCAAGCAGTTCTTATCTGTTGGCTGCTTCGTTGCTACTTGATCAATCGTCAATATCAATCTGCTGCTCACCTTGTATCGAAAGTCGCGTTCCCAGAAAATGCTTCCAACAACGACCTTGCTCGCTACATGTACTATCAAGGACGCATCAAGGCTCTTCAACTTGATTACAATTCAGCAGCAGGATATTTCCTTCAAGCTCAACGGAAAGCTCCACAGGAGGGTGCTATCGGATTTAAGCAAGCAGTTCAGAAATGGGTTGTTGTGATCGGATTGCTTCAGGGTGAAATCCCAGATCGCAGTGTGTTCCGCCAGCCAATTTATCGGAAATGCTTGGCTCATTATTTGGATTTGAGCCGTGGTGTTCGCGATGGAGATGTTGCTCGTTTCAATCACAATTTGGAGCAGCACAAAGCGGAATTCGAAGCAGATGATACTCTTACACTGATCGTTCGTCTTCGCCAGAATGTCATTAAAACTGCTATCAAACAAATTTCTCTGGCGTATTCGAGAATCTATATTAAGGATATCGCAAAGAAACTGTACATGACCAACGAAACTGAGACCGAATACATTGTTAGTCGCAGCTATTTTATTTATGTTCTTACTATTTGAATTCTTTCAGGTTGCCAAAGCAATTGCTGATGGAGCCATTGACGCGGTTATCACATCCGACGTTCGTGATGGACCAAGATACATGCAAAGCTCTGAGACAGCTGATATTTACCGCACGTCAGAACCACAAGCGCACTTCGATACTCGTATCCGTTATTGCCTCGAACTCCACAACCAGGCCGTCAAAGCGCTCAGATATCCCCCAAAAAAGAAGATCGCTGTGGAAACAATTGAGCAAGCCCGTGAGCGGGAACAGCAAGAATTGGAATTCGCGAAAGAATTGGCGGATGAGGAAGAAGATGATTTTTAGGTTCTTCAGACCTATTTTTAATTTATTCTGAAAATTGCATTGGAACGTGTTTGCCTCCGTAAATATTTTTGTATTTTATTCGAATTTTCTCTACCTGAGAACTCTTTTCTTTTTTTACCCGATCCCGAATGAATTCTAAACGAATAAACTTCTTTGAATCAGGATGTGATTGAGTGAAACTAAAATCTGAAAGATAATCTTGATAGATATTGTCGGATTTTTTAAAGTGAGACTCGGTGTTTGCGGACTTTACAGTATCGCAAGCCAAATTTGGCTTGGTGAACTGAAAAGTCCGCAAACAGCGAGTCTCACTTTAAAAAATCCGACAATAGTCTGCGAAATAACTCTCGTATATCATCTGAACACAACAGGAATTGCTTAATGTTATTTATAGTTTTTCGTTAAAAAACTACGGTAGGCAACGATTTGTGCGATGCGTCTCAGCGTGTTTGCGGTCTTTCTTGCCGCGCATGAATTTCAAATTTCCACGGAATCAGTTTCCAACAATCTGCAATTTTAACTTGGTTTTTGCATAATTTGGGTGCTGAAAATGCGTAGCAGTCGCAATTTGTTGGTGAGTACGATTTAAAAAAATGAAATTGCAAGTAATAAATGCTCAGACTCAACGAATGGCGTCATCTCGCGCATCCGGCTCCTCTGGAGGTCTCAAGTTTGTTGGGCTCACTGTTGGAGCAGTTGCAGCTGGAGCAGCTGGCGTTGCTGGGTACGCTTCGTACGATAATGATTTTAGGAAAATGGTTTGTTTGCTACATTTGTTTTGAAAATTATAATTCATTAAACAGCTCGAAAACTCGATTCCCGGAACAAGAAATATTCTGAATTATACAATTGGAGTGGAAGAACCTCCCGCGCCATGTCTCAAGGATATTCGCCCTCTTCAGTTTTCGACTGACCCGAAAGTTCCACCAAAACCGTTCGAGCCAAAACCGGTGGAGTTGCCGGCAGAAGGAACATCAATTGTTGTGGATAGATCTTTGACGGAAGGGAAAAAGTCAGAGAAACCTGTTGAGAAGTCGAGGAACCCTTATGTTGGAGCAAAGGAACCAGTTAATCCACAGAAGAAAAACGAGAATCTCACAGAATCGCTCAAAAAGCATATAATCGAGGCAGAGAAGGATACCAAAACTGCCACAGGAGCTAAACTTGAAACGATTAGAGCCATTGAATATCATATTCAAACCATTCGGGAGGCTATTGAAGCAGGAAAAGATGGTGATTGGGATGCAGTAACGGTGGCGCATTTGAAGGCAAAACGACTGGCCGCAGCGGACGGAGAATTCGAAAAGAAAGCGAGAAACTCAGTGGCTGAACTCGTCAAGGAAGCGAACCTCGGAGGACAAGGAGAAACTACTCAGCTAAATCCACTGGTCCCTGTCTCGAAGGCTACTGCTGCGAAGTTGTCTCATGAGTTAGATGAAATGATCTCTAATGTAAAGCATGTAGATTCGGAAAGAATCTTTGTTCACGACTACAGCGATCGAGTAGCGGAAAGCAGAAAAAAGTTCCAGTTGGAACTCAAAGCAGTTCATCCGAACTTGAACTACGAAGATGGAATGCAAATGAAGAAATCGGATTTACAAACGATCCTGGCTCATGCGCATTTGAGAATCGATCAGCTCAGTCAGAGACTGATTGATAACAAGGTATGTTTTTCCAGTGACTGCAGTGTCTTATTTCTTATTTCAGCTGAACGAAGAAAAACGCATCCAAACAGCCGTCTCTAAGAAAAAGCAGGATCTTCTAGAAAAGCTTCGTCTTGAATCGAAAAGCAATATTGCAACGATTTCTGAGGTTGATAGGAAAAAATTGGATGACGATCTCGCTCGTGCCACTGCTGACATTCAGAAGAAGTATGATGAGAAGTTGCAGGAGGTTGTTCGTACTCAGAAGCAATTGTACGACATAGAACATGCTAAAGATGTTGATAACGCCGTGCAAAAAGAGCGAAACGCTCACTCGTTGGCTGTTGGAAAAGCTATTGCTCGCTTAGAAGGAATCGAAAAGGCACTTGTTGGACATCTTCAAATGGACATCGAAAATCGGAAGTAAGAAATACATTTGTATTAATCAAATATGGTTTTTTGTTCCAGATCTAAGCAGATGTGGTTGGCGACCCAAAATCTCAAGGAGACGGTTGTCTTCGGAAACCGTGCCAGTTGTTGTATGGAGGGGCGCCGTGCACCTCTTGGAGATCAGATGAAGGTAGAATTGCTATCCGCAATTGTTAAAACTTGTTCGATTTCAGACTCTGCTCTCGTGCGGTGGAAATAATGACGAATTCGTGAAAACCATCGATGCGGCTATGGCAAAAACGTCAAAAGTGCAAGGAGAGTATACTGAAGAAGATCTGAACACTCGTTTCAACAAAGTATGCCGTATTGGTCGTCGTGTCGCCTATGTGCACGAAGGAGGAGCCCTTGCACATCTTTACTCGTGGCTGAAATCTTCCATTACCATCGATCTCACCCCCAAAAAAGGTTTGAACGAGACCTTAACTCCTGCTGCTGAAACCAACTTCACCCTGTTGACCCGTGCCGAACAATTGTGGAAATCAGGCAAAAAGGGAGAAGCCATTCGTGTTCTCCAGATGACCGACGGTGCCACCAGAAGAGTTGCTGCTGATTTTATTCGTGATGCACGTCGTCAACAAGAAGCCCTTGTTCTCACTCGTCTTTTGCTTGCTCATTCCGCTCTTACATCAATTCGTTCTACCTATTAAATCGGTATTAATAGATTTTACTTTTGTGGTGTTCGAGTTAGTGGTATTTGAAATGTCTCTATAAATATGTTTGCTTAAAAGAATTTCAATATTTCAATCGAAATTTCATTTTTAAAGATTTGTTCCAAATATCGGTTTTTACAGATAATATGAATCATACAAGTATTGTCTATGACCGGTGAAATGAGAGCAGTTAGTAAAATGTTCCAGATAAGAGCAAGATTGAAATGGTGTCAGAGATACATGTGTTCACTGCAATGCATTAACGATAGTTGAGTTTCGTTCGCAGATTGAGTAGAGCAAGTAGGTGCATGGATAGAAGTACGTGTAAGATGCAGACTCTACGGCAGCTGGGGACTTGTAGCTAGCAGCACAATTGGCGAACTGGGTCCATCCGTTGACAACCGGCTTATATGGTTTGATCAGCCAATTTCTGGAAATAGAGAAAATTAACTTTTGATTAGTCTGATAACGACATACATTTTCGCTGGGTTGATAGCTCCTTCGGTCTGCCATCTTGGCAACTGTTCACTCTTCTCGTAGTGCGTAAATCTGACGAGACCGATCCAGGAAAAGTAGGCTTCTTTGGAACGAGCGCGAATCGAATCCCACTCCTCGAGAGAATTGGCAACGAAAAGCGTCGATTGCTTCTCGAAACACTTTCTTTCCGCTTTGGCGAATCCCGTCAGCTCCGTCTCGATCCAGTAACAAGAGTCGGCGAATCGAAGCCATCCATCAGGACAATTATCGGATTGGTTAACTGGGGCTGGTGGTGGACGGGATGGGTAAGGAATGTCTTCGAAAGCCGTTGTACCGAGATCCTTGTAGTCCCAATTGTAGAATTGAACTGGAAAATATCATTTATTTGTGTGAAAGGAAAAAATCAAACTTACGTCTCATGTGCGGCTGTTCTTCGCTGTTTTCCAACAAGTTCTGTGGCACTTCTCCGCTGGCATCAACGACATCGTTAGTTCCAGAAGCGACTAAGACCCACAGAGTTGCCGAGAGGACACAAAACAGAATATATCTGATGGAACACATAATATGCAGTGAATACACATCAAATGACAACACCTGAGCCTTTTATAGGCTTCAGTTTCGCGCGTAATTTCAATGACAAAGTTTTTAGCGCCTTCTCAAAACTGTCAAATCGAAACTGCAGGTACTGTAGAAAAATTAGAAAATTTACGATTTTTTTTCAAAAGTTATTGATTAGCTCGATAGTTTAAAATATCACAAACTTTAAAATTTTGTTTTTGATTTCATTTGCAACAATACAGAAATTCTTGTTTGCAAAAGCTGTGAGTTTTTTTCGCGATTTTCGCAAAATTTGCAACTGACCAGAAACTTTTTTCAAATTCCCTCTCAAATCCGCACAGTTTTGTCGTAAGCTCCTACGCATTGTCTGCAAACACAACTAGCAGGTTTGCGGACGGAGCCAAAAACTTGCAGATTGACTTTTTATTTAATTTATCTATTAAAAAAAAAAGGTTTTCAGATATTTATCAGAGCTGCGAAAGGTGTATTAACGATTATTTTTACGTAGATCTATTTATTTTCGTCATAATATTCTCGATATTCACAGTTTTCCGTATATTCTTGCAGTACTCCTAGTTCACTCAAGTTAAAATTAAAATTTCAGGATGAATGAAGCTCGAGCACGGATTCTAATTAACCTCAGACAGTCGATAGATTCGCTTTTGCGCATTTTCGGTAGCCGATCGCAACAACCACCATCCCTCGGCTTGGCATTTGACGTCGCGGCAACACCATCTTCAGCTGTTCAAAAATCACCCATCACTTATGGGAGTGTCAGAGAAATGATTGAAGATTTCAGTATCGTTTTCGGAGTTCCGAAGTACCGAACAAGCAAACGTAAGTAAATTTGAAACAGCTCAACTTGCTACAAAATTGTAATTCTTTCAGCAAAAAAAGTCACACGAAAGTTTTCATTCACTCGTCTTCTGCAGCCAGTTGAAAACCTTGTAACGTGTCCAGCTTGCTCGAATATTCATCCATCGGATACTATCTGCGATGCTTGTTACGCTAAAGTTCATCAATTGACTTCTGAAATCAAAAAGAAAATGATGCAGTATAATCCATATGTTGGAGAGAAACAAGACAGAGAGGTATTACAAGGCTGTACTCATGAAATAATCTATTTCAATAACTTTCAGGTGTACGTCAAGTTCCAAGGAGAGAAAGAAGTAGCGCCAGAAGTTGTTAAAGGCAAACGAGTTCTGGAAATCGAGCGAGATCGGCCAACATGGTTCAAGAAGTTGACCATCAAAGAATAGATGTTTTTTTTTAATAGTTCATTAGTATGCTTGTTTTGTTTGTTTTCTTCAAAATTAAAACGTTTTCTGTTCATTCCCTTTTTTCAATATGCTCTTCTACAAAACATCCAGGCGATAACCAAAACCTTTGCGTGTTATAGGTGTGACACAGCTGGATCGATTCTTCTGAGTTCCTCTCCGGTTACTCTTGTTCCTAAGAAGGATGTGTGACACTTGTTTACATTCCTTTTTTCTAATGTGGTCTTGTCACGATCACTCAAGGAGTTGAGCAGTGTACATGCGTTTGCATGATTGGAAAGGAGAGTGCGCTAAATTGTGCGATTGGATTTCATTGAGCACCATTGTTATCGTAAAAAATTAAACTGAGACTTGGAGATTGTGTCGATTGGAGATTGTGTCGATTTACGGGGCCGCGCCCACCGAACACAATGCGCGGCACGCCGTAGTTTCAGGTATGTGAGCGAATCCTCGTAAATCGACGCAGTGCTAATACCGAGTCTCAGTTTTTTGATAATATATGTACTGATGAAACGGTATAAAAACAAAATATGGAGATAATTTTATTGAATCAATTTTGTATGATCACTTTCGGGAGACTGCACTACAGTCATTCGAAGGACGGATATGGTGAATGCACCATTTTTCAGACCAAAATTTTAGTCAGTTCCAAGAATCTGAGCAGTCAGTCACATATCACATTCGAAAGCCCATATTAGAAACTATAAATGAGATAATTTAGAAAAAAGTTTATGTCGGTTTTTGAAAAAGGTTCTCTTGTTAGAAAAAATATAATTTAATCCCGACGAAAAATAGGAAAGTCGAAATTATTACTGTTACCGTATGTTACTGTTACCTTATGCAATAGTCGCCCCATACAACGACAATTTTCCAAACAAGAAACCCTCTCGAAATTCGTTTCTTCTCATTTTCAACCCGATTTCTTTCTCTCTTCAGAGACCCTTCTGTTCGTATCTTACCGCACATTGAGACTGATAGTTGAATTGCGTGACAAACATATTTCGATCTCCATTCCATTTTCTCTGCGTCACACTTTCCATCACACTATTTCTCAGACACTGAGGTTAATGATGAATGCATTTTGTACCAATCGAGAGTCGAAGAGACATCCTTTTCTATCGAACTTGAGAAGTTGAAAGTGAGAAAAACGAAATACTATGAATTTTTTCGTTCTTTTTGTCTGTAGAACTGAAGAATACGGTAGCTCAAGCAACAATGATTTCAGTAAACTTTTCCTTCACTCCAGAACTACAAAACCTGAAGACCTGAAGTGCACGAACCGAAAATCTCTGGAGAAGTCCCAATCTCATCTGTGAGTTGTTCAGAAGTCATGGATATACCCCTCTCATCGTCAGAGCCAATGTGACTATGAATATTGGGTTTCACCACCACCAACCATCACGAATCCAAAAAGACTCAACCCCACATTTTAGGGGCTTCTTCTTCTTCTTTTTCTATCTCAGTTTACTTTACTCTCACTAAAAGTAAGGAGAAGCCTCTTCCTTCCTTTTCTAATGAGTGAGGAGGAGGAGGATGAGGTTGAGGATTATCCTTTCATCAAACCATATTTGGTTCTCGGAAAAATGGAAGAATAAGAGCAATAGAAAATCGAAAAGGCTGAGGTACGGTAGGTAACTGAAGAAAAAACGGATATTGAAAAGTTTCGTTCTGGACTGATTGACAGTGAGACCGTTGGGATAATTTTCAGAGTTTTCCGAGGCCACAATATTTTTCATAAGATATTTTTATTTTTTTATCGAAAGTTTTAAAAGAAAAAACCAATAATTTCAAAGATACTGGACGGAGAGAATATGAGGACTTTGAATTGTTCCTATTTTCAACCGAAGAATAGTGATCTCAAATTATTTCTTGTGCAAAGTTATGATACCGTAAAACCTCTAGTAGAGCGACACCGAACCAAAAAGTTAGTAACACTAATTTTGAAAATATCCTTTACTTTCTTAAGGTGATATTTATAACTACATATAGTGCGTTTTGTAGATGAGAAGAGTATCTTTGTTTACTGAAATTTTTACCGGCAAAAAACGAAAATTGCGGGACTTTCGCAAGTCGTCCTTCTGAGTTTCGCCCTATTAGAGGTTTTACGGTACATTTAGTTGAAGATTATCGTTTCGTTATTCGAAAAAAAGAGTTCAGATCAGTATCTGTAAACTTCAAAAGTTATACAACAATTTCCCGCAAACTTCAATCCTATTCGTTGGACCAGCAAACCCTCTGATCAGATTACAATATGAATTATCACCAGCTTCCATTTTTTCCAGATTTTTTTTCAGAAGACGTTCCAGAAGAAGAAGAAACCGAAAACATTCTCCCTTACCGCTCCGCCCACTTCTTCTTCTTCTACCAGTAGCCGAGCTGACCGAATAACCCAAGAAGCCCCACCCCTTCAGCCATCAGTCAGCAACAACTTCTCCAGTAGCTTCTTCCAACTCTTTAGACTCTTCATTGTCTTTCCTTTTGAACTTTTCTTTCACTCAAAACGAGAATAAAAAGAGAAAAGAATACGTTGGCGGGTCCTTTTTCTCCGTCTATTCATGAACCGCTTTTGGTCCGCCCGTAGGTAACCCAGGTGATCGTCTTTCTCGGAGCAACAATGAGAAGAGCTCGTCCTCCGAGAGTGAGACGATGGATGAGACTCATTTTTGTTCGACAAAAAGTGCTTCTTCTTTCGGAAACAACGACAAAGATTTATTCATTCGAGTTTCAAATTTTCAGTGAGGTTCTATTCCATGGCCTACAGGTTAGGGTATATGATTTGAAACTGAAAAAAGAGTCAATTTTTTTGAATCAAAGAACATTCTAAAGGTATATTGAATAGCTTCTACCTGAATCAGAACCAGAATCTGGGTAATCATTAGTTAACTTTTTGGCACAAGATAATTGTTTTCCTTACAAACTTCCAATTCAAAAGAAAAATCCGCTCTTCTCAAATTACATTCCTTCCTCTTTCTTTGATAACGATGCTTCTAACTTTTAAAAAACTAGATTGGTACGTAATGGAACGTTCGGAAACTGTTTCAAACTCCAGGCACCGCCTGTTCCACTTCATTTCACTTATTAAGAACATATGTTTCCATTTTTGCCAGTTGCATCAAAGTTTGAAGTACAGTAGTTTCTCCTGTAAGGTTTCAAAGTGTGTCGAGGGGTTATCTCCACATACCTAAAAGGTTTCCTCTCATTTAAGGTTTCCCTTTCTTCTCTCAAATCAGGTGTCCTGCTCGATGAGCACATTTGCACTCTCTGTTCATTCGGAGAGATACGAAAGGGGATAAGTGTGTCTGTATTTGGAAAGAAAATGCACTTGTTATCACCTCAAAAAAAGCAATAGGAGGAGGTTCATCGTCTCAAGTGGGTTTGTTTACCCGGAGAGAGGAATGCACTTCATTTTCTGTTCGTTTTTGGGTTCTAGACTTTTTCTGATGATTTGAGAGCAGAGAACTGTAATTGATTGTTCTTCAAATCAGCATGGAACTAGGGAATTCGAGAAACTTAGAATCCACAAATTGCATTTTCAGGTTCACAAATAACTAGAGTTGAGTCTCTGAAATATAACAGACGTCGCCCGAACCTACTTATTTTCCAGTTTACATTCTAGTCTCCGGAAGCTCCCACTGCTCATTATCCTCGTCTTTCAACCTAACCGAACCCCTCTTTTTCCCTCATAACTGATCCTTATTAATTGAGTCCTTTCCTCCGGGTAAACACACAGGTACCCAATCCAGTACCTACCACCACCTTCTTCTTCTTCTTCGTATTCCTTCCGTCGTCACCCTAATCCGTCCATAATTTTGTTCCCTTTTTGCCTCTACAATGACCTCTTCTTCTCTTTTCCAACCCTTCTGATCGTCGTGGTTTAATCCGCCTATCCCTTCTCCGAACCTACCACCTTCGAACCCTTTTTCGACTTCTTCCCAATCCCGTATTCTCATTTTCTCAACAAGTCACATCCTCACCTTTTTTCATATGTTTGACCCTCATTTCAGGAAATTAGTTATTAGGACAAAAAGTTGCGAGAAAAGACAGATTCATTTCGAATTTTATCTTGGAAGTCGTGTTTTCTTGAGTAATGTTTTCCGGTTTCACAAAAGCAAAGTTATCAGGAAAAGTTGGAGATTTTGAAAATGGTCGAGGACCATGACTTTGATAACTTTGATTCAAGTCCTTTAAAATGAAAAAAAACTTTCGAATCTTCGCATTTAAAGAGCATGCTCCTAGTTTCTTCGATATCCGTAACTTACAGTTTTTCATTCTTTCATATACTTTCAGTTCAATCTCCACCCACCATCAGTTCAATCTTTTATCAACATTCTACCCTCTACCGATTCAATTAAAATCCCATCGTTTCACTTTTCTATCACTTCCTTCACTTTCCCTTTTCCAATCCCTCCAACGATCACAAAAATTGGTTTCGTCCCACGAGCTCTTTTTCATTCTTCTCTTCCTGTCCTAAAACAAACTTTCCTTCCATTTTTTTACCAAAACATTTGGTACCACCCGTCTTCAACCAAAGCTTTCTCTTTGTCGTCGTAGGGAGGCAATTAAAAAATCAGATTTGCCCCTCACCCCAAAATCTAAGACACAAATTCTGTTTTCTCTCGGATTGACTCGGTGAAAAAAGGAGAAAAAAGTTGAATGCAGTATTCTTTTTTCCATCTGAGTTTTCACTTTCAAAATTAAATTATCGTGCGAGAACTGTATCTTTTGCTTTTTTCGAGAACTTTTAGTTTTTGCTGACCTCTAAAACATCGTGATCCTCAAAGAATGTATATTGCTCGTAACTGTCAGTGATATGCTCTCAAAATGAGTCATTTTGTGCAAGAAAGATTGATATTTAGGTACACTTTGTGTTCCTCTCAAGGGGAAAGAGAGTGAAAAGTGAAAAACAGTAATATATGCAAAACCTTAAACTGGGTTGAGTTAACAATACGAGTACCTATTTTGTTTTCAAAAATCGTAAAGTCGTTGCAAGTGAAATACGAATCAAATTGTAGTAAAATTTTGGAATTCGGCTTTTTCAAAAACCCAATACATCCAATTCGGAATGAGCTTGAAATGTTCTCTGTGTTTGATCTGAAGTTTTCTTGTTTCCGATTGAGAAGATTTATCAAACTTCCCCGATTTTCCAGATTCTCAGATTGTAGAATTCTAAGATTCAGAACTTCAAAATTTCTGCAGTTTTTGAATTCCGTAACAATAAAATTTGGACCGTAGAGCTCCAAAACCTTACACATCACCTTCATTTACTCCATGATACTCCGAAATCCCTCCTGAAATTCATTCTGTTTCCTGTCTACCTACCTACACCTCCCCGCTTTTGGCTCCTTATCCCAATTTCCATTTCGTTTCCGTCACCTTTCCCTTCTTCACATTTTCTTTGTCACTTTCTTATTTCTCCCCTCGATTTTCCGTTTTCTTTTCGACCCACTACCCTATAATGAGTGCGTTTTCGTACGGTAAAAGAAAGAGCAATTAGTGTAAAACGCCTTGTCTCCTTATAAGACGTTGTCGTCGGGCACCCCAAAAAACCAAAAAAAAAAGATTGGCACCAGAATTCAGAAGATCTCACTTTTCTGCTTCTTCAAGGGAAAAGGCCCAATTTGTCGATCAAACACTTTCACTCAGAGAGACGACTCGAGAATCAACTAGGTTTTATGACGTGGCAATTGAGAAACTATTGACCTGAATTGGGAAAGAATGAAAAATAAAAACGAAGAAGAAGAAGAAGTGTATGGTGTATTTGTTGAGAAAGGTTATCAAAAAGGGTTCCTCTTCTTTTTAGCACTACCACACATAGAGAAAGAGGGACGAATATATATGTTTATATACCACATGTGTCATCCCGTTTACTAAGCGATAGTGATAGTACTACTAAACTTAAGGTACGAAATGGTGCTGTGTGCGATTTATGATCTCATCACAATAGTACTGTCGTCCCTCATTCTCGAGTGAAAATACTTTTTTCAAATTTTTGAGGTTCGCTAGGAATTGAAATATTGCTGAAGCCATACTGGTTTCGAATAGGTCTTCCCAGTCAGTGGTCAAAATTTTAGGGATTCATTATAAGAACTGAGTCTTGGCTAGCAATTCGGTCAAAGGTAAAAGAGCTCTGGAGTCTATCGTAGCTATGACACCTCCAACAGGATAATGTACTCTGAACCTACCGTAAGCTCTGTATTAGAAGGACATCCTCTTCTATTTTTCCACAACCTAATTTTAAAAAGATATTTCTGAATTCGCAAAATGGATCAGAAAATCTGCTGAAGAAGAGTTTTGAAATATATTTTGTGACTTGTCCATTCAACTTTTCACGAGGATTCTAATCAGACTGATTTCAATTTGTTTAAATTTTAAGAATAAGCTCATTTTGAGCTCATCGGGGTGCCTTTCTATTAAGGGTGCCCTTCTAATACAGATTTTAAGATATTTCCAGTTATTTTCTGAAACTCAAGACTCCACTTTTTCTTTCAATCTTTTACACCCAACTTATGGTTTTTTGAACCTCTAGAACCTAAAAAACGAAAAACTAAGCCGATACCCTCCTTAGTAACTCACAACATCAAAACTTTTTCCACCACTACCTCCAAAATCCATTTCATATTTTCTCTCCCAACTTTCCTGTCACATTTTGAATCATTCAGTTCGCCGACACCTCGTCTCATAATACAAAAAAGAGTTGAATAGGTCGAGAGCTTTTTTCAATTTTCCCTAAAAAGTACCACCCGTTGCTTTTCCCGAGAGTCAGAGAGAGTTGACATTTCATTTTCGTTTTGTGTAATCGACTTTTTACTAAAAAAAAAGGGTTGGCTAGGCAAAAGTTACAAAACGTTTCGATTTCCTTGAAATGGTTGAGAGCATTTTGCATTATTTTCATGTTGATTTCCTTGAAAGAACCCCATGACTCTCTCCAATATAACAGTTTTCCTTTCTTCTCAAAAATCCAATGAATATAATTACAAGTAGCTTTCTCCAATATCCTTCCAAAACAAGGGTTGTTATCTTTGGGACCAATCAATTATAAACAACTTCCGATCGCCTTCCTATATGTACTCCACGACGCACATCTTAATTTACTTTTCACTCTTCTTCGGGCTCCTTTTTCTTGAAAAGGCCTTTCCTCTCTTGTATCCGCTCAATTACACCATCAACCATCATGGAGAGTCAGTCAGTTGAAGGAACCAGGCTGACCTGTTTTCCGTTTTTTGTCAATCTTACTCCAGTTTTCGAAATCCAAGCTTCTGCTCCATCAGAAAGTGATCGAGTGGCCAGATTTTCAAAGAAAAAATTGAGATCGAAACCAAGAATGGGGATATGGGGTTCATAGATTTGAAGAATTCATATCTGGTATTTTTGTTTTCAGTTGATTAGGGAATGGTGCAAACTTAATTTGGAGTTACGAGTCGAAACCTGCATCATTGAAAAGTTATACAGTGAAAAATCAGCTCAAAAAGGCATTGGGCAGCTATAATTCATAACTTTTTATCAGCTTTTCAAGAATATAGGTCTCAACTCACAACTCCAAATTA
Source organism: Caenorhabditis zanzibari (assembly GCA_963966625.1). Taxonomy (NCBI): domain Eukaryota; kingdom Metazoa; phylum Nematoda; class Chromadorea; order Rhabditida; family Rhabditidae; genus Caenorhabditis; species Caenorhabditis zanzibari. Next base: position 8,827,906 of record OZ016470.1, on the reverse strand, counting down.
AGATTGCACCATTCCTTAGCTGTTTTGGCGCTAGAAGGAGTTTCTAATAGTGCCTAGTTTCTGTTTCCAAGAGAAACTTTATCCCTTTGAAATGTGTTCCAATGAACGCAAACTCTCCTTTTCCATTCACCTGCATTAGGTGAGCATCTTTCTTCTGCTCCTCCTCTATCATGCGTTAGGGAGGATCCGGAAATGGTGCACTTCCGATTAATGTTACCTGAAGATAAGCGGAGGGTTTTGAGGTGGTGGTAAATAGGAAAATGCGGTTAGCTTCTCTTGGAAAGGGTTGAGAAATTAGTCGAGATGAATATGACAGGATGTTTAGACATTAGTGGTTAAAGAAGAAGATGAAGATGAGGTTATTGACACACTCGGAGTGACTGCCATTTGCATTTCAACTCAACTTTGAGTTTGAATGAGTTTTACTTATACTTTTAGTATTCTGGTTTGGAGCCTGTTGATATAGTCTTATGAATCTTCGAAGAGCTTACACAATCCCAACAACTTTAGTTTTTCTAAATTTGATACTTTTTTGCTAATTTTGAAACACTGAGAGTGGACCAACTTCCTTGGAACCAAATCAAATCAAAAAGAAACTTTGAGCTTTCTCGAAATGCATAGAATAGATTTCAGTTCCACTGGTAATACTTATAACCCCTTCTTCTATTAACTTCCTCTCCCATACAGTTTTCTCTGTCTACATTACCAAAAAGGAAAAAATAAAGAGAACTATAAACCATTTGGAAAGGAGAAGCGGTACCAGTACTTGTTATTTGTCTCCTTACAATACATACATACACTTGACTGATATCCTTATCAGTTTATCAGTTACGCAACCGTGTCGAACTGGTTTCCAGACGAAGGCGTCGTGGTCTTCTTTTTGGTTTCCAGTCAGGGTAAATGCCTATCAGTGACAAAAGGAAAAAAAAGAAGGGCAAGATAATAGGAAGAAGCATAATTTTGTTTTTGGAAGAATGCATCCTAATATGAAGATCGAACATCTTCTAGATTTTGGGATTCCAGAGATTCCTTGGGGGAGAGCTGACTTCCATGAGTTGAAGTTCAAGGCGATTATGTAGCTTTCAGATTCCAGACAAACTTCTTTTAGTCCCTACCTCGCAACTTCAAATTTCTAAAGTTTGAAAGTGCAGTCATCCTAAAATTCACTAAAATCCAGAATCCCCAATCCCACACAATTCGTCATTGTCTTTTTATTCTTCTTCTTCTTCGATATTCTCTTCTCTTCATTTTCATCATCATCTCATGATCCACCAATTTGTGCATACTCGAGCAACTTTCAATACCTTTTTTCGAATCGGGTGTGAAGTCGAAATCAAATATTCTGATTCCTCACAACCACACCCCTTCCACTTCTTCTTCTTCTTCTTCTTTTTGCTTCTACTCATTCCTGCGTCTCTCATCTGGGTATACGGTAGGCGGAGCGAAGCGGACCTGTCACTAGCATCCACCCACCCACTTTTCTTTTTTCTTTTCGAACAACGGAGGAGAATAGGGGCACATCTTCTGAATTTTACTCTTTCCTTGTTGATCCATTTTGATTGTTTTGCTTATTTTATTGTTAGCACTGTTATTGGTGAGCTGACGTTCCGAGGAGCCTATCTATGCTATCAAGAAAATCAAGTTATCCATACCAACTCATTCCTCTAACTCAAATTTAGAAATTTACCCCTACTTTTCGTCCAGTTTGTTATCAACTTCCTCCCTAGAACCTTCCAGAATCCCATCTAGGTATTCTCATCTCTCTGTTGACATTCACTTTTTTAGGCTCTGAGGCTTCCTCCTGATGTTTTCAGAACGAAGAAATCGGGTTATTTCTGGAAACACACTGACATCAAGGCTTGTCTAGCAAATAAGTTTATCTAATGATGTACACTAATCAGAATATTCTCATCAAGTCTATCAGGACATGATGAAGTTAGATCTCGAGAGACCAGCTTTTCTAAAATCTGGGTTTTACTTTCAAAATGAACCTACCCTCTGTGAACAATTCATTGTTTTAAATGGAGTTCCTTCCTCAAGTACATAAGTGCATCCTTCCTTCTATGATTACCTATTCAGTCTCCGGATACTATAACTTCCAACCTTCTACAAAAATCAAATCCCAACAAATATTCGATCCGATTCAAGTGAAAGGGATGTGTTTCCTCCCAGACAACGTTCTGTACATATTCTCTTTTGACCCATCATCCGAAAATACAAATAACTCCTTCTCCTTGTTCATCTCCCGACCACTTAAAAGAGAAAAGGATTTGCTTCCGTTTAGAGCCTACCCGGAGAAGGGAATCTGGTTCAAGTAGTGGTACTTTTGAAAACTTTCATTTCAATTGAAAACAGTAGTTATAGAGATGACACATATTCCGAATTAGAAGTGGGTAACAGTTCGTGGATGTGGATCTGGACGGATTCTTGGGATCCATAAAGTTCACAAGGGTTCTGAAAATACGGAGCAGTAAACAACCCTTACCAAGAATCCAGGTACCGTAACCTCAACCTCGTTCATTCCATACCAATACCGTATGAGTTTTTCCAATCAAGAATCTCGGAATTCACTCACAAACCAGTAAGGTTCCGACCTCAATCCGACAAAATGCGCATCGTTAGAGATTCGTGCGAGTGTATCAAATGAAGCCTTGAAACTAACTTTTTTCATTCATTCCATCGCATCTCCGATATCTTCTCGAAATCAACTTCCACCCGACAACACTTTCCCTCCGATGTAACTTTTTCGGTGCCTGAATGACCTCATCTCACAAATACTACTACTTCTCTCTGTGATATATTCCAGGCACTTTTTTATCCATCATTTCGGCGCAGAAAAGTACAAGGTGTTGTGTGTTGTCCTCTGTTCATTTCCTCACACTTTTTGGGTTTCCTTGAGGGTAATGGAGTTCGGATTCAAGGTGACTGACTGATCACATATATCCCGTGTCTCTAAGAATTGCATTTTTTGTTGCTGTATTCTCTCATCACGGTCAATTGAGTCACTTTGATGACACTTTTTGGGGTTCATATTGTGGGTATATCTGAGAGAATTAGTGAGGAACACTTTAGGTTAGCAAGTCCGAAGTGGTCTGAATTATAGATATCGAAGAGCTTGAGAACTTTGAATCGTTACTAATAGTAGGAATTGGAATCGCTATAAGAGACGGTGTTCCTACTTATACGAGGGTACCTCTTTGAGGTTTTTAGGACCACAGTAGAATAGATCAGTTCCAAGCCCAAGTCAAGCATCCCTTTTCCTGAATCCTAAACCATCAACAAATCCATTAGTCTCAGATGATCATCGACCCATCTGTATTGAGTTCATAAACTCTTTTGTCCTCTCTCTTCCAACCACATTCCTCACTTTCACCCAATCTTCAATTCTTCCCTTCTCGCCTTCCCATCGCTTCCAACCCTTTCTCTAAAATAAACATTTTTAACTTTTTCTCCCACATTTTCCCGCATTTTCCTCTGTACTTTTCCCCCTGTCAATGTTTCTCCGTGTTCCGATTCGATGTGCTTCTGCTTCTTCTTCTTCTATTATTAGCTCTTCTTTTTCCCTCGTCGACCGTTTTGAATAGATTGAGAAGAGTCACCGATTGCCACGTCATCGTCTTCTGTTTTTTGCGTCAACTGTACATACAGAACCCTCGTTTTACCTCTCAGAAATACATCATCACTTCTTTTTTCCCTTTTTGTTTCCATCGATTCTTTTCCATCCCAAAACAAAAAGAATGATATTGAGTTGAGAACGTTTTGAGAACCAAGAAAAATTCAGACTTTGTCAGCACTTACACGAGGAGCTACATTCAATCTAAAAAGTCTAGGTTTGGTACCGTAATCTCGGAATTCCAACTTTCCCTTTGTATGATTCCTACTTTGCTCAGAATCCCATAAGTCTTCACAGAAAACCGGGAAAATCCACCACCAACGCTTCCCCGTCTATCATTGCTAAATGTTTGGTGAAAATTATATGACCCAAGGGATCCAGAAAAAAGAGCAAAAAAGGGTTGCCCTTATTGGCACCGGAACCTGAATGTTTTTGGAAAAGTACAAAGAAGGGGAACCCCAGCGGTTCATTTTCAGTGAGCTACCAAACTATTATAAGTTACAGTAATCCCTCAAGATATTCGTTAGTTTGAAGTTGAATCTTCTTTAGAGAGTTGGACATCGATAACTTCAAGCAAAATTTTTAGAGATGATGTACATTTATCTACGAGTAATACTGACTTGATTCTCAGAGAATCTGCTCATCCGTCAACCCAAAACCTTGTCCCCTTATTCTCATGTTTTTGCAACAAAGCGACTCGGGTGCACATCCTCTTCTATCCAACCAAAGCTAGCGTCTTCAACAACGAGAGCGCGCCAATTTTTGATGGATTATGTCGTTTTGATGGGTAAGAGCACCTGATGCTCCTTAGGGGGATGCGAGGGGGATACATGCCTTCAGAAGGGGAGGGAAGTCCAACGTTTATGGTGTGTGAGTATGATTGATGGCCTAGGTTCGTTATACACTATGACAACTTCTTCTTCAACCATCATTGTGTGCCAAACAAACTTGCTTTTGTTTCTCTTTTGTGATTACATCTTCTCACTTATTCCCGATTGGCTTACCGTAGTACTTGGGTGTCGGGAGTAGGAGGAGTATTTGGAATTCTTTGACTTCGGGGACTGAAATTCGGATTACATAGTGACAATGGTCATGTATACTTATAAGGTTACAGAAGCATATGGTTTCAAAAATCTTGCAGTTTCGATCAACGCCTTGTAAGATAAAATATTACTAGCTTATCAAAAAGTTCTAGGTTCTTTGATATTATTGGAAACGTCAGAGATTCGAAAAAAAGTTGAGTACAATTACAACACATTATCCCTATTTCTCATGAATAGCATCTTTCCAAATTGACATTCTCCCAAATTCCAAAAATCCCGATTCATTGGCTTCACCAATTTTTCACACCGCAATTACAATGTTCACCTCTAACCTCATCGGTTCCATTCCTTTCATCCATCCATTTGTCTTTTTGGTTTTTGTGTCGATTCCTTTTCCTGCTCATCCTCCGTTTTTCTAACATCTTCCGAGGCCAATTTTCCCTCGAAAAATCCGAAGCAACAACCGCCTCAAAAAGAGTAACCCATAAATTTGCGGCTTCTCCTTCACCACGAGACGATGCCTCATTTCCAAATAAATTCATATTTTTCTCTCCTTTTAGGTTTTGTAAAGAGTGAGAAAGAGAGGTCCACCCATAAGTCCCGCCTTCTTCCCGAGGGGCATCCCAATTTTCATTTTTCTTCTTTACCGGTTTCCTCGTGTTTCTGATTTATCGCAATATCGGTCATTCGGGTTCAATTTCTACCTTTTTCAGAAATCCAACAAAAGTCTTCGAATCCTTGGGTCTACTTCCCTCTCTTTGCACAGTAAGTTATCCACAAGAGCATGTTTTGAGGATTCCAAAAGTATTTTAAAACTGTTACGGCACTTTTGCCTAACCTGAAAACGACAAGTAACGTTTCATTTTATAAAGCCTCTCATTGAAAACTTCAACGTCTTAAGACCATTTCCCCACCAAAATGTCTTTCTAAAAAGTTACCAACGCTACATAAATTCAATATCCATTCAGTACCATGTGATAGGTAGAAAACTCTTCCAAATCCTCCTTTCTTCCACTCCCAACTCAAACCCAATTCAATTCATCATTCTATTTTCCATAACTTTTACATTGTTCTACTTTCTCTAGCCCTCTCCTCAAATCCCACACTATTTCTTGTCATCCAAATTGGCGATAAGTGCTCTCCAGAAACCGCCGGATTCTCCTGACAAAGGAAAGAAAAAGCCACAGAAGAAGATGGTTTGAGTTGGAATTCTTCTTCTTCGGAAAGGAATGAGAGAGGGAGGAACACTTTACACAAGTTTTTAGGAGGTCTATTGATGAGAAGACGACACGGGTGGTGGTGGTTTTTGGGGAGATGGATCCATCTGGTTTAGGTTACTTTCGGGAAAAACGGAAGAACAGATTAGTTGAAATGAGAAGAGATTTGAGTCACATTTGAGTTTTTGTTTTACAAAAAAATATAGTCGTTCCGGAGTGATGTAGTGAGGATCGGGGCTGAATGTTTTCAACTATTGTTGGGATTCTGTGATTTTGACGATCAGAAGTATTTCAAAAACCAATTGATTATGGTATCTACTTTCTAAAAGAATCGAATTCTAGATTCGAGGTTACTGTAACCCTTGTCTTCTGGAAAACTTCCCAGAGTCTAAACTATACTCAGAAGTTTCTAAAAATAAATGACTTACTAAAAAACTCCTAGACCACCTGGCGTTCGACCATTTTCTACAAAAAGTCTCCGGAAACTAAGTTTATTTTCTTCTTGTTTCTCACTTTCTCAAAACATGATAAAATGAGTCAGATTTTGTTCTTTTTTCATTGTAAATTTTAAAAAAATCAGTTATCACATGATCTAAATAATTTTATGGGTTTCGAATTCATTCCTAAATTTTGTTATGATTCCATCCACACAAATTGCTCATACGTTTCCATTAGGTTCTTGTTTATTTACTCAAATTTCTCACTTTCTTTGTGACTTCTCGGTATAATACGAGTCAATTTTCCCTCTCTCTCTCTTTCTCCAACCCAAACGATCATCAACTACTGTGGAAGAGCCCTGACTCATTTCGAATCGAAAATTGGCGATCATTACTAATATTTTCTCCCATCCCTCCCATTCTCTTTCCCTTATTATTCTTGCCTCCTCAACAAAACCGTTTCTCGCCTCCCAAAAACGGAAATTCATTCGATTTCTCGAAACTTTCCATTTGAAGTTTTGGGTTTTTCGGGATATATGTATTTCGAACGTCGCTTTGTTTGAACGCTGTTTGAACAAGTAGACAGATAGCCCACTTCTTTTTCGCCTTCTGGGGTAGATTTCTATCTTTTTTTATGCGTAATGAGAGAAGGAGGAGGAGGCCGAGACAGATTTCAAGAAATGAATATGGTTACGAGATGAGAACATTTTTCTATTTGAAATCCTAGGTTTCTATAACTTATAACCTAAAATCAGGCTTTTTCAACCCTGCAGAAACTATCTCAAACTAGAAAAATGAGCTCAATGATGTCAGATTCTAAAGAAACTTTGTCATTTTTCTAATGTATGTCCCACTAATCAGTTTCTTTCATTCAATTTTTGATCCTTCGATTCGCATTCTCGAGAAATCTATACCAAACCAAAAACAATCAAATCTAGATATTCCTCTATTTCTCCATTTCCCTTTTTTTTTTGTCAAAATCCCGTCTCAAAATCGGCTCTGTTCATAAGGGGACGATCACCTTCTCTTTCTTCTTTCTCTTCAACTGCCCCCTCGTCTTCTTCACAAAAAAAAAAAAAGTCTCCCCGTCATGCATCCTCACGCGTCCCAAGAAGCTTACTGATAAGCCAGCGGCTCTTCTTCTTGACAGATACGATCGGTTTTTCAACTCAGTTTTCAACAACTCAGGTATACAATAATATTTTTGGATCTCTTCATCTGAATATTCTAATATTTTCTACACAAAAATAAAGATTAGCAAACAGGATTTTCGTCTTACAGTATACCTGTGGTCGGTTGAGAAATGAGGTTTGCTGTCCATTAGATCTTAAGAAACTTCATTTATCTTTAAGCGACAACTTGGGTCTTCTATCCGAATCACACATGTTCAATTTATTTGGGACGGTTCTTTTTTTAATGACGAACCGTCTCCGAAGAACAAATTTTTTTGAAGAATCGTAGAAAAAATTTTGAAAAACAATTTTGATGACCTAATTCGATCCAAATTTTTTTCGACGAGGTCCTAGGTTAGGATAACCCTAACATGTGCGATCCGAATACCGTAGTACACAGTCATTTCATTCATTTATTGAAATCTAAAATTACTTTTCTGTAATAAGTTCTTATCACCTTTTAGACTATAGTTTTATCGAATACCTGTCTAACAAATTGGTTTGAGCCTTCCAACCTTTATTTTCACAAAATCTCATTGTACACATTTAACTTCATTTCAAAAAAAGAGTCTCAAATTTCAACAGAAACCAAGTTATTTTCTTTTAAAACCTATAGTTAATCCGCTTTCCAGGTTATCTAGACTCCTTACTGATTCATCGGATCGCTTACCTTAATATCTCCGAGAGCAAAGATTTTTGAGGATCTGAAAATGATCTACTCGAATTAATAAGGGTAACTGAGTGGGTGGTCTTTTATAGAATCATTTGGAGAAGGCTCACATTGATTTTAGAACGCGAGAAAAGAAATCCTTATGGTGTTCTCAAGATTAGCTGAAAACAGAAAATGTGTTGAAAATATACATTTATTTTGTCCTCAAAAATCGTTTCAATCAAAATTTTGAAATCTAGAATACATGATTTGGTGATTCATTGTTTTCATTCTGTGAGAAATGTAAAGTTGATCCAAATTTTGAATTGAATTTCATTTTCTAGATTTCTACAGTTTGCTTTTTACAAGCAAGACGTTTGGAAACGCTCAAATTTGATAAAACTTACATTAGGTATCTCCAGATATCAAAATCCGTCTTCCACTCCGAATCAGCTCAGATTTGATGAATAAAACTTACATCCAGATATTGAAACCCGCGTTTTACTCCAAATCAGCTTCTTGTTCCCTTCTCTCACAGTCCAATTAGCTCAAATCTTTACTATCAACTCCCTCGAGCGTGGGAATTTTTGCAGAATAAATTCTTACCTAAACTCGTTTTAGGTTTTTCATTCGACTACAGAATGGGTGTTACTCAGAATATTCTAGTTTCAACAACAATTTCAACACCTGCCTTTTTATCCTCTTTTCTTCATTACCTTAGGAGCTCTCATGTCTACCTGAAAAAAGATTATCCGCCTTTTTCTACCGGTTGTTGATGTACTCTCACTCTTCGTTCTTTCTTTTTCTTGTTCTCTCTTCATTCAGTTTCCAATCTACTAAGTGTTACATACCTTCCCCACATTTTTCTTCTGCTCTTCCTCCCCATAAGCTCCGCCCATTGCTGTCTTATGTTGAAAACATAATCGGCCTAAAAAGAGATGAACAAGACCCATGACAGATAGAGAAATCCAAATGAAAATATAAGAGAGTGGTCCAGTTTTTGGAATCAAACACACACACTTCCCATATCGTCTCCTGAAAATTCAACAATAAATCTTTCCACTGATTGAAAAGAATAATTGAAGAATTGAAAAAAGAAGAAAAAATATCAAAAGAGTAACTTTGAAATCGAAAGATAAAAGGTGAAAATTGAGAAAATTCCCCCCAAAAATTTTGAATAATGCAATCAAAATTGGAACGACCAATTGCACAGTATTCCTATTTTTTCATCAAAAACGATCAACGCCAACCAATTGCGGCGAACAGACGTCGTGAAGGTCAGAATCATAGGGTTTTAGGTTTAGATAGTTGTTGAAATTATTTGAATTTTTCGAGTCCACTTCTGTGTAGTTTACTTTGGAGTATCACTAGAAAGTTAGAGGAGGTTATCGTTTCGCCAACCAGCCAACAAAACTTAAAAATAAACCCAGACGTTCCATGAACACTTTTGATTCAAGCATCGTAAGGAGCAATCTCCAAAGTTTCAAAAGTTCAAAAGTTATACCCAATTTCTGTATGCCAAGTAATAAAGTTTATCTGATTCATACAGAACTCTCAGGGATACGGTAGATCTGAAGATCAAAAGTGAGCTCTACTGAACTTTTTCGGCACCCATTAAGATTTTCTGATAACACAACGTGTTCATCCCGACCTCACAGAAACATCAAAAGGCGTATTGTGTCAGTGATAGACCAAGCTTCTCATCCTTCGGCTCATCCCATGACGTTGATCTAGAATCCCTAAAAACTTCAATCCGAAAAAAACCCTTTGTGTTGAAACCTAATAGACGCCTCCGAAATAATGATCAAAATCGTTTCCTCAATTTTTCTTTCCCCTTTTCCATATATATTTGCCAACCGTAAAGGGATACAACTCAAAACCCAAATATACAGTCATTTCCCTTTGCCCAGTGGCTTCGTTTTGCACATAATGGCGAAACGATGCAATATATCACATTGTTTGCGAGAGCGACCGGGGAGGGGGGCCCCATCTGAACCAACACAGTATATGGAAGAATGCGCCAAAGGAGGAACGAATAGGCGCATTTTTACCTCAAAATCGCATTTTACTTTTATATGAGACTGTATTCCGTCGAAGTGTGCTTCTCTCCATTTCTGAAATGGCTTACTATTAGTTCCGGGGAGAGAAAAATGAAACAAAGGCAAATAGAAAAAACCTTTTTTTATCATATAGTTCGTTTTGGGTGGCTTCGTGGGAAATCACCGACCACACACTGACTGAACCGTTTTTCCTTTTTCATTTTTTTTGTTTCTACTCGTGGCTGAATTGAAATAGAAACATCTGTAGGTGGTTGGAAAGTAATTCGGTTAGAGGTACAGTAAACATTTCCCTGTTTGATTGAATTTAAAAATTGAAGGAATAACTGTTCTAAATACCGTAAAACCTCTGATAGAAGGGTATCCTGAAAGCCAATTTTCGAGGGTCCGCACGACCGTAATTTTTGTTTTCTTGCGGAAAAACTTCCAGTAAACAAAAATAGACTCTTCAGAAAGTTAATTTTATTTTCATGAAAAAGTTTACAAACTTAATTTTTCGGTGTCCCTCTATTAAAGGTTTTACGGTAAGTAGAATGGGATTAGTGTAGGTGTGGAAGCCAATTTTCGTAGAAGTGGTTTAGTTCTGTCAAAAACCTGAACACAAAGAGCCCTGGTAGAAATTAGAATCAACCTTTTTATACGATAATCGAAAAGAGCCTTCAGGGCATCTAGACAGAAAGTAACGGCAACCTAGACGACTAGAAGAGAATCCCCTTCATTCTCAGTTAACTCTCCAGGTCTCCGATTTTTTCAGAACCTTCCCCAAGAATAAACTTTACCTCTGCATTGTTTGTGCACACCTATAAAAAATATGGAAATAATTCACATGACATTGAGTGATACCGAAAAATGAGATGTATTGAATTTTATTATCCAAAAGGCGGTGGGAGCCCACGCATTACATCCATAACCTTGTTTCTCTCTTTTTTTCCTATTTCACTTGTTACGGTTACATCCCACTGTCTTTTTCTAATTCATGAGTTTTATGCTCCTCTAACTTTAAATGATTGTTTAAGGTGCTGCATGCGATAGCGTTCTTGAACGTGACGATTCGACTAACACAATGAGCAGTAATAGCAGTGCGGATACAGATGGACCACCAGAGACAAAACGATTTCGAATCGATGTCAACACTCAGGTTAGTTAGTTATCCTTGGTAACTCTGTTTTTCCTTGATATTTCGATTTTTGCGTAGGTGTGATTGTGATCACACGGTTTTCCTTCGTTTGTTCTCTGTTTGAAAGAAAAAAAAACAGGAATCAAATGGAATCGGATTGACAAATCTAGAAATGTTAGGTGATGCTATAGGGAGAGAAATGGAAATCAAAACCAAATCCAAGTCGGATTGTAGAAATTCTTTTTTTTTCATCTCCATTTCCTTTCTTAAGCGATTTGGTGATAACTGCTGACTCTTGAAAAAACCAATTTCAATAATTGAAATTGAAAAGAAACCAAGCGGATAAGCCCATGTGTCTTCTCCTGAAATTATATTTCCACATATCATCGCCGGATTTCAATATAGAGAAAGAGACCGGAAACGAAACGTGTATTCTTTCGAATTCAAATGATATTCGAATGAGTTTGATTTGAGAGTTGGTCAACATAAGGGATGAGTCTTGGCATCAGACATGAGGATTTATGAATAAAAGACAACAAGTGATGTTGAAAATTAAAGATAGAAAATAAGTGACGGGGGTTGAAGTAAATAGAAGAATTGACAATCACAACTAGTATACGAAGAGCACAAATGCCGTACTAGGAGCAGGTTTGTAGTAGATTTCGAGTCTGAAAACGAGAGGGAAAATGCACCATTTTTCTCTGACCCTATCTTGACTTTCTCCTCAACTCATCAATGATTATCCTCTCAACTCGGATTTAAGTTATTTTTTTCTTGAAACGGTAGGTGGGGGTTAAGATAAGTAGGTTCAAATAGGAGGAGATCGAGGTTTTTTCATATTTCCTTCAAAAGTTATTCGAAAAATAGACATATTTTTTCCAAACGAGAAATTTCAAAGGTTACATCGGAAATAAAAATATTTCAAATCACCTGTTTTTTCCCAAACCGGAAATTTACTATTGACTCACTCAACCTGGCACTGGAAATATCATGCAACTCCCCCTCTCTCAATTTCCTTTATTTCTCAACTCAAAATGTTGCAGGCTGGTCTCGATGCCCAATCTGGCTCAACAAATTGTGCTCCTTCTGTTGCCGGTGAAGCTTCACAAGACGGACAATCTCCCGCCGGACCCTCATCAGCCAGTTACCGTTCATCAAACAGCAGTGTCATATCGTCATCTGAATCTCCGAGTAAAGTAGAAGAAGACGTTGATGTTGGAGTAGAAGAGGATGAACCAGAAGATATGGATGTCAATGAAGCTGGAGTCACTGGAACAATTGTCAACAACACAGAGATATTCGAAATGCTGAACAAAACATTTGGAGGAGTATTCAATTGTGATTTGGAAGGAATCATGCGTCCGAATGCTCTACTTCATCCATCAACTCCACCTACACCAGTTCAATCGGCAGTTCCTGGAGCAGTTGCAGTTGCTCAAAGTCCGGCCGCTCAACTGTTTGCTACAGATGATTGGAGTTGGCATCGGAATCCAGCTGCATCGATACGCAGTGGAGGAACTAACAAGCAAACTCCCGTCTGGAAATACTTTGTCTATAACAAAGCTGAAAATCTGAGCAGGTAAGGAACCTCATAAAGTATTGCTATAAATCAATAGAGCGCTTTCAGATGCATTGTTGGCGACTGTACATATATGCTCAAAGGTCCACACACTTCCACTTTGGCGTGTCATTTGAAAAAACACACTCGAGAGTATTCCGAGTTTCAGAAGCTCAAAACGGAATACTCTCGTACTAAATTGGACCAAGTGCCAAAGATCCCAGACGGAGCACCCCATCCGTTGACTCTTCAAACCCAGAATGCTCCAAGACAGACTGGATCACCTGCATCTACATGCAACACAAATACCAATACTTCGTCGTCCGCATCTTCTGGATCTGCATCTGGACCAACTTCTGGATCAAATTCAACTATGGATTTGAGTATGAAAAAGCCAAAGAAGGAACCAAGTACCACTAAACTGAATGAAATGCTCTTGAATGGACTTCGTCAAGTTTCCGCCAATAACTCTACTGGATCTCCTCCAACAACTCCTCAACAAACTCCACCAATGATGCCAAACTTCGTTACTAATATGATGCTCCAGATGAATCCATTGCACATGATGTTGGCTCAAACTCTTCCGTCAGCTCCTCCACCAACTTCCACTAACAATTCTTCGTCTAACGGATTGAATGCTCTTCAACAAGCTGGCTTGGCACTAGCTGCAAACGGACAAATTATTCAATCGAAGAAGTGGAGAAATGATGATAAGAAGCAGAAGGAGTTATGTGCAAAACTCGCATTGGCTCTTGCAACTTCTCATGTCGATTCGGAAGTTCTTCAGAATCCTTTATGGAAGGAAGTATTTGAAATGGCTCAGCCGAAGTTCTCCGTTCCAACTGGACCTCAATACGAGAGCATCGTCAATTCTTTCGCTCAAAAATTGGTTCAATCCTTGAAAGGTCAACTTTGCACCAACAAGAGGCTCAATCTCCTTCTCGACATCACCAAGATCACCGCTGACATTTCCCGGGTTACTGTATCTGCTGCTCTGACCGGCGGTGGTGGAAACAGTTATGAGACACAAGTCATTCTTCTTGCATTCCGTAACATCACTGGAAATCAATCAGAGGATCTAAGTGCCGTATTCGAAAAAGTCCTAGATGACTACAGTATCACACCATCAACCATCAATCGTGTCATATGCTCTGGTCTCAGTGAACTTTCCGAACCAGCTGAACTTCCAAAACAAATGGATGCATTCTCTTCTCGTCTTGCTCATTGCTTTCAAGTTTGGATCGAAACTTCTCCAACTATGGATATTCTGAAAAAGAATATCTACCAAATGATTCTTTCCTATCTGACTGTCCCGAGTGCAATGCAGTTAGCCAGTCAAATGCTGAAGACCAAATTTGTTTTGCCAGTCACTGAAACGTTCACTGTAATTGTGGAGAACCTCATGACTCATCGAGATATCTATCAAATGAAACTGGAAGGACTTCAACCCATAACTGAAAGAGAATGGAATCAAGTGATTGGGATTCACAGTCTCATGAATATTTTCAAACCATTGACGACCTACACTACAGATATGACAACTGTGGATACGGTGATTCCGACGATTGTTCAGATTCAGAATGTTCTCGAAAAGGTTGGTTTTCAAACAGTTTTTATTTGTAATCAATTCCTATTTTCAGGACATCTATCGCCTCGAGGATATCGGATCTGATCTTCTCTCTTCTCTGAAATCAACAGTTGCCCCAATCATGGATCCAGAACATGAGAAATTCGATTCCACCTACATCCAAGCCACCGCTCTCAATCCACAATTAGCAGTTACTCTGAGTTCCGATCAAATGACTCTTGCCAGAACCCTAATCGAATCTGAAATCTCCAAACGATCCAAGAAGATGAAGAAGGCTCATAGTGAGAAGAAACTGGCAATGGGAGTGGATTCACTTCTGGCAAATGTGATGAGAAAAGGAGATGGAAGTGATGGAGGCTGTGATACATTGGCCATTTATGGAGATTTGTTCCAATCGATGAGCAAAAATTCTGAAACAAAAGAAAATATTGTCAATCAGTACTTCGATGAGATTTCCAATGCGGTTAGTTGTTTTCTTTTCTTCTCAATATCCTTGTGGAAACTTGCAAACTTTTGGATGACGTGCAGAAAAAAAAGTATTTATGAGAAAAGTAAAACCGGATGAAAAGATAGAAGATAATCTAGAGAGCACTTTCTCTTGATTGCTTCTACAAAAAAAGATAATCGTCGGGTAGATGTACCTAGAATCCTAGATGTACCTAGAATCTGTAAATAAGAAGATGAAGACTAATCGAGAGTGTTGATGTTAAAAATCTGGAAGCTTCTGTAATGATTTGTGCTCTAATCCTGTTGAAATATTTCCAGAATCTTTATTTGATGATAAACAATTCAAGAATCAGATTAGAAGGAAAAACAATCTGTATGAACAGGAATAGATTGTCTGTGCCAGAGATCACTAAAAAATAAAGTTTTCAGAATTCCGTCGAGAGTATGTTCATGCTTCGAACATTCGGAAATCCAATGCAAGCTCCTCTCTCCTATTGGAAATCGTGCTCTTCTCGATGCTCCGAACTCTCGGATCTTGCCACCGAACTCCTTTCCATTCCCATTTTCACACTTACAGCCGAGAAAGTTGTTAACTTTTCTTCGTCTACATCTCAATTGAATACTAATTTGATACTTAACTCTCTGGATTCTGCTGATCATTTTGAGAAACAATTATTGCTTCGTTTCAACCGTCAACTTGTTGCTAAACTTTTTACCTAGATTCCAGAATGTGTTTTCTATTTTCCATCATTACACGTGTTTCTTCTATTCTCGCTTCTTTCTTTTCCCCCAAAACCAAAATCTCCTAGTCTTCTCTTCTTTCCACAGAACTTTCTTCCTTCCAATGCCATTCGTCTTCTTCCCTTTTTTCTTCTCCAGAATTCCTTGAAATTATAATTTGCTTTAATAATGTTGTGAGTTACTCTTGCCTTACGTTTGAAGCATAATTTTCCTTTTTTCTTTGCTTGCATTAATTTATTGTTGTATTTATTGCAGTTATAAAAATTCTTCCCCCAAAAAACGAAACGGTGACTATTCCTCTTTTCCCCTGAAACTCTCCCCCAGCAAACCAATGTGCAATTTCAATTTTCTTTCTGTTTTTCCTCCCATTCCATGGCTTTTTCGTGTGATAAATCATGTATTTTTAAACAATGTCCAATCCAAAATCTGTATTTTAAGTAGTCGTCTTTTCATTTCCTAATCTTTGCGTTTTCGGTGGCTTCCTTTCTCCAGAAAATTTTCAATAAAAGTTGATTTGTATTTTTATCACAAGAAACACCCAGAAAAATACTGAATTAATTAGGCTTATTATGCAATTAGAAAAAATTTCCGAAATTAAAATTGGCTTCCGTTCTCGACTGAAATACCAGGTTGGTTCGGAAGGAAAGCCAACGTATGCTTCCCTTTGGCTGTCATCTTTCCATCGGATTTCCGTCTGAATTCACAATCAGTGAACGCCATTGATCGACCAACTTTCAAAACATGAGCAGTGATTTCTAGAACATCGCCAACTTTCACAGGGAGAAGATAACTGAAAAAGATATTTTACTGAATCTCGGGAAAGTTGTATAGATCATTTACCTGACCGCCAACTCAACAGAAGCCATTCCTTTATCCTTCACTGTGACTCCAACAGCTCGAGCAGTGATTACATCGGTCAGTGTAGCAGTTTGGCCACCATGGAGGGTTCCCTGGAAATTCAAAAGTTGATGGTGTTCAATCAATGAACTTTACCTTTGAATTCAGATGCTGCTCTTGAACGACCATCTCGCATACCAATTTGCTTTTTGTCACCTCCACAGGATAGACCTGAATGAATTGCCCATTTTCAGTACAAAAAAAAATTACTTTAGAATTTTTAATTTATCAAAATTAAAAAAAAACTTTCATCCTCAGCGACTCGGTTGAAATTCGTTGAGCCTTTCATCCGTTCGAAAACCCGAACCTGCTCGGCGAGCAACTCTTCGCTTGTCTGAACACTATTTCGATCATTATAACAAAAGAAAATTTGTTGAAAACCTTACCGGTTCGCTAACAACGACATCGACAGCAGAATCTGAGTGACTGACCATTTCTGAGGTGAGAAAATCTGAAATGATGAATGATTTTTTGTTATCAGCAGACTTCTTATCAACGAGAGAGCATTTCCGCATATACGTGGGGTAGAAATGGGTAGAAAGTACAAGGTTTGCGGTGGTCAGAATTTTAAAAATCAGAAGGAAGCTAGAATGTGATGACGAATTTGATAAAAAAGAAATTATTGGAAAAAAAATTCGCAAAAAAAAATGTTTGCAGAATCTTGCCACGAAAACGTTTTTTTGCAAGATGACATGTCCCTTTAAATCTACCGTAATTTCGCAATAAGACCGCAAAACATTCAAAGAATCCGAAAAGAAGCTCCAGACATTGAAAAACGTGTCAAGTTGAGACAATATGTCAAGGTTATTCTCCAAAGACAATCCTCATCCGAAGGACAAATCTTTCGGGAAACAAAAAGAGATGAACACGAGAGATATCGGGTTGAAAGAAACGCAGACACCTCGACTATAGACTTTAGGAGGGCATTGGTAAAATAACATGAGGGCAGAAAAGTTTCTTTATTTCTTTTGTCTGTTATCTTCAAAACCAAAAACATTTTTCCATTTTGTATGTTTTCAATCTCCTGGAGATGTTCGGTGAAGATAAGAGAAGAATTTGTTTGTGAAACGGTGGTCATTCATGCGGAAAGAATGTAGAGGGCGGATATTGAAATAGATTCGGAATGAACCAACACTAGGCTTTTTTTGAAATTTTTTTTCTGAATTCAGATCTGTGGATGATTTCTGGATTCTTTCATTAAAAGAACGCGAACTTTATTAGTGTATCTCAGACTCTGTCAGATTTCGTTTGGAAACCAATGTCAGAGATATTAGCGATGTTTTAAAAGTTTGAACGCGCTCTATTGCGAACATAGCTGAAATTTGAATTGTGAGCTTTCACGCTCGCCTGTTTCTCCTCGAGAAAAACTTGGATTCCTTATATTTTTTGTTAATTTTGAGATCTCAGTTGCCCACGACCGTAAAAAGATACCGTATTTACTCCAATAGACCGGCATGCCGGTTTATTTTTCGTGGTCCTCATTTTGATGCCGGTTTATTAGAGAGTGCCGGTCATTTAGAGGGTGCCGGTCTATTTTTCAAAGAGTCAATTTATAAAAAATTTAACAAAAAAATGTTGCTTTTTCACTGAAAATGAGCATGATAAAGCCTTTTTTGAATAGTTTAAAAAGCAAACACTATTCGAAATGCTGATAAATATTGAAATTGTGTGAAAAACACTGGAAAAAATTCGAATTTCTCAAAAAATAGTACTTTCCAATTTCATTAATTTTTGGGGTGCCGGATTATTGGAGGCTGCCGGTTTATTTTTCAAAATGATCATTTGACTGCCGGTCTATTAGAGGGTGCCGGACATATAGAGGTGCCGGTCTATTAGAGTAAATACGGTAAGCGGAAAAGCTCACAATTCAAATTTCAGCCATGCTCGCCATAGAGCGCGTTGAAACTTCTAAAATATCGCTAATAGTATAGAGCCCAAGTCATTAACCTTTCGAAAAGAGAGTTCGAGACCTGACCTCAATACTTACAAAACATTTCAGTCCGCTCATCGGCTGACTCAACATCTATTGTCCTCATACCCAATGTAGCCGATTCATTACTTTCCAGTCTGTTTCCCAGTTTTCCACTGACCATTTGGTCCCCCGAAAATATCTATACATCAATTCTCGAGTGTGAATCTCTCTCTCTCAGTTTTCGGACTCTTGTCATTTGCTTCTAACACTTGCACAAAACGTCAGTTGTCGTCCAATTTCTGTTTTCTTTCCACCAAATGGGATTCAAAGGACAAGCCGATTTTTCCACTCCTTCTCTCAAACTAACCCCCATCCGGCTCTTTTTTGTTTCGTTTAATTGCTCACTTCATTAACGGAAATTGCAGTTTTATGAGTGTCCATTTGTTGATTAGGTCCAGGAGCTGCTAACCTAAGAATGTCTTCAAGAACTTTTCAGAACTATTTTTTGGAATATTTCGATTCTTTGTTTCATGCTCTCTGTGTACGAAAGTGGAGCTCTCCACACCCCTACTCCTTGACAAATGGTCATTCTACAGCTGGATGCAATCTATCCATTCCTCCCAAATGATTCTGCTTGTTGACCCTAAAAAACTTTTTTCCTATTTTTTATCGAATATCTCACTCCACCCAAAAGTAACAATACACATTAGTTCCGCCGCTCCGAATCATCATCATCATCATCATCAACACAATATAGAGTGTGAAACGGAACCTCCGGAGTCCACAATGTCGTCTTCGTCTTTTCCTGCTTCTTCTTCTTGCCTTCTCGTCTTAGTTGTTCTACTCAGTATTACATTCTTCCAAATGTTTACCAGTGTGTCTTGTTGAGAAAAGAGTGGGAGGGCAGTAACGGAAAGGGAACGTATCACATTTCAGTTTCAATCATAATTCACTTTCCGCTCATGTGAACATTATCCGTTTTGCTCGCTACTAGTAATCTGTCTCAGTTTCCGTATTGTGTTCCATGCCAAAAACTGTTGGAATTTTGATAGCTTCCGATGAAAATTGGAAAGTGTATCAAGAGTATTCAAAATTTTGGAAGGAAAATTAATGGAAGTTCAAGTAAGCCAAGTTCTGGCTCATTAAGATGTCGTCCAAATTGAATAAAATTCATTGAAATAAATTCCAAATTCCTTCAAGTTGTCTTGTTTAGAAGCTTGCAATCCCATTTCCAAATATGGTCATTTTTTATGGAAAATTTGGAATCCTCTCATTCGATTTGACTCTTGATCCAGTTCTTGAAATTATTACAATTTTACCGTTGAGGATTTCAATGGGCTTTCAAAATATTCTAAATCATCTCTTCAAAAATGGTTTTTTTTATTCCAGAATCTTCATGATTTCTTATCGGCCCCACTACTTCTTATTATTATTCCAATTCCCCACAAAAAATGTGGTTCATTTCAAATTTCGTTCAGCTAATCCATCCCCGGATTTTATTCCTTCTTCTTCTTCTCTTTCTCATCTCTAGATCCGAAGCTTTTTCTTCTTCTTATGTTACAACAGAGAGAGTGACCAGCAGGAGACAACCTGCCTTCTTCCCGCTCTCTCTACTGCCCCCGCAATCATTTTGTCTCAAGAATTCTCACAATTCTTTTAGCTTCATCTCTCCCCGAGATAAATGGATAAATCATCATCGTCCGGTTTTAATTTATTCTAATCATTTCACTTTTTGGCAACATATTTTTGGAAGAAAGGCATACGGATCAGAGAGAACCCAAGCATGAATCTATTCTTCTTGGATCCATGATTCCGAAATTCTTAATTTCATTTCAAAAACTTCTCTCTCATTTTTGTTTACCATCTCCTCTTGTATAGTTTTCATTCGCAGTTTCCATATTCGTATTCTTTTCGGTTTTCAATTCAATATCAATATTAAAAAATTCGGAAAATTCATACGGAGGATGATGCATCACATCATGTTATACGTACGAATTCTCTCCACTTCCAAGCGTTCACTTTACACACCGCCCATCCTGATGGGCTCCTCCGAGGGAGCATCCCGTGAGCCTTCATTCTTATGGCTCCGGCGGCGGCTATTTTAAACTCAAAACTACTTTTTCGAAAATGAGCTCTCAAAGCGTCTAGTACTTTCCCTTCGGTTCCATATACTATTCGAGTAGTCGTTTCTTTGAGAAATAGGGGTCATCATGATGCTCTTTTGAACTTTTGAGAAACGCATTTTTTCCTTTTTTAAAAAGATATTTCCTTCAGATAAACCTTTTAGGATTGGGTTCCTTCCCTTTTTAAAATTAAAAAAAAATAATTTTCTGAATATTAATGAGCAACCAAAAACGCACTAAAGTGCGTTCGTTTCGTTTTTGGGCGTCTTTTTTTGTTCGAAAATGGATCAATTTTTAGTGGTGTTGTTTCATAATTGTCGATTTCATGAGAAGAATGTAAACATAAGTTCATTATGTGTCATCTGAAATTTCACATGATTTCAATGGACGACTATTTTTTTGCGAAATTCAACAAACTTTTTGTTTTTGAATGTGGTATTTTCCTTCGATTTTAGAAGAGCTAAAGAGTTTGGCAGGATACTGTAGGAGATACTGTAGGAGCAAAACCTGAAGACTTCAAACTTCATAGTTTTTTAATGAATATAATGATTGCTGTTTAAGAAAAGAAAGTTTTCAAATTTGAAGAGTTTCAAAAAATTTTGTTATTAGAACTTCAAGTTATAAAAGTTTTTCAAACTTGAAGCTTGACCACATCAGAAAAACTTTTTGAAGTTTTCTAGGACTTTCATATTTTGAACAAACTCCAAGGTAGCTGGAAAAATAAACTAGTTTCTAGAAAAAACTGTACAAATTAAGTAAACCTTCAAAAAAACCTTTCTAATTACAAGTACAAACTTTTTCAGAACTACTTTTGCTTCTTTGGAGTTCCGAAATTCCTTTTCAAATCACAATTTCATTCTCATTAAGAAACCTCCCTGTAATGTTTCACCAATACCTTCTTTTGATAAACTTTTTGTTAGTGATTGTGAGCCAAAAGTGTATGAATGTTTGTGCACAAAAGAGCAAATGTGTGAGTGTAGTGTCTTGTCGGCTCCATGAATAAATAACACTTTCTCTCCTTTCTCCTCCTCTTCCCTATTTTTTCCAACCCAAAAAATCTTTGTACAATCACCACTATCCGCCATCCCTATCCCTCCCAGTCGTTCGTTTCGCGCCTCGTTTACTTTTACTCATACATTTTTTTGGGTTTTCTGTCTCTCTCCCTCTCTCTCCATTCATACTTCTAACCTAACTCAACCGTTTCGATATGTTTACTCTATCTGTCTGCGTCTCTTGATCTCTAATTATCTATCACTTTCATGCCATTCACTCAACTCGACCCTCCGTCGAGGTAAAACTTTTCAAACCTAATTCGAACTTAATTCTTTTTCCGTTTCTTTTGTTTTCAAATAGGGTTTAGAATTCCCGAGGACACTTGGTCAAACATCCTCTATTCTTAGATCCGGAACCTTATTGAACTTTTTCTATCGGATTAACACAATAATTATTTCTCTTTTTCAGCCATGAGCAAAAAGTGTGCTCGTGAGGACTGCGGGAAGACAGTATACCCGATCGAAGAGCTGAAATGCCTCGATAAGGTTTGGCATAAACAATGCTTCAAGTGTACTGTATGTGGAATGACTCTTTCGATGAAGAATTATAAGGGATACGATAAGAAACCCTATTGTGATCCGTGAGTTTTTGGAACTTCTCAGTTCGAGTACGATTTTTAATTTCAGACATTATCCAAAAACAGTGGCTTCGGTTGTTGCTGACACTCCAGAAATGAGAAGAATCGCCGAGAATACCAAGAATCAGAGCAATGTATGTTTTTGAAATTCAAAATATAGACAAAGAAATATGGATAATTTCAGATCAAATACCACGCGGAATATGAAAAGATGAAAGGAACCAAAATCGAGATTGCCGACGATCCGGAATTGGAGAGACTGAAGAAGAACACTCAGGTAGAATTGTTTTCAATTTTTTAAAATTCAAAATATTAAAGGTCCAATCAAACGTCTCTTATCACGGAGTTCTTGGCCAGAAGGCTCGTCAGGAAGAAAGTCGTCCGAAGGAGGAAATCTCTCCAAATCCGACCCCAAGTAAGTTTTTCTTTGTCAACATGTGTCGTCCCGTTGTGTCTGTTCATGTTTTGAGTTTTGCACGGGCAGCAAAAACATTTTTCATTTTGCTATATGTTTTTTCGTATCGCATTTTTTATTTTCACAACCAGTCTATCAACTGGTCACTGGAAACGGAGGAGTTGTATATGGAATTGGAGTTGGTGAAGCCACGAGAGAAGGAGACGAAGAAGGAGATAATGAATTAACAGAAAATGTAGAAGCAAAGAATCTGGAGGAAGAAGAAGATGAGGAAGACGAGGATTATTGGCAGATCCCTGTTATAGTATATCCAAAATAGCTAGTGTTCTTTTTTGTTTTAGATTAGATCATTTTTCTCTTCTCTACCTCCTTTTTTGGGTATTTCGATGTGTCTCAGATTTCAACTTTTTGCTTTTTATTTCTTCTGACTCTTCTAATCTTTTCTCTATCACTTCTTCTTTTTGTGACATATCGGTGTCCTGGAAGGTTATCGGAAAACAATATGATATTCTTGGGATCAGGGCTGGGCGGCAACAAATTTCGGAAACCCATTTAAATGTGAATAACTTTTTTCAAGGGGATCCGGTGAAAATGCGGTCAACAAGAAAAATGTTCCTTATTGAAAAAGCTATCGATTGGTTAAAGAACCGTCAAGTTTAATGAAAAATTACCATGCCTTGTGTTGCCGAAAAGTGATAGATTTCGGCAAATTCAGCAACTTTTCGGCAACACAAGGCGTAACTATGTTGATTTACTATGAAATTTGACGCTTTTTAAACCAATCGATGACTTTTTAATAAGGAACATTTTTCCTTTAGACCGTATGTTCACCCGATCCCCCTGAAAAAAGTTATTCACATTTGAATGAGTGCTTGGCACCAAAAATCCTCGAAAATCATATTGCTATCTTCAAATCTTCAAATTTCTTCTAAAACCACATTAATTCTCTAAAACACCTTCAGGTGTTGTTGAACAACCCCTTCAACCCATTCAATCCACTCCAACTCCTCCAGTAACTGACCAAAAGCCGAAATCCGTCACTTCGACTTTCAAGAAAGGGCCGGCATCAGCCAAGACTGTTAAAGCTTGAAAATCCTTCAGTTCTTTCTTTCGTTTCATGACAATAAAGAATATTCTCTATTTTTATGTTGAATGCCTCCTGTCCTCTTCCCCTCTTTCACTCACTTTTCGTATTCCACTAACCATTTTCTTTCTCATTTCAGCTCCCATTTCTCCAATGAATCATCAAACTTATTCTGCTCCGACTCAAGCCGTAGCTGCCAACTCTCATCTCATCTATTCGACAGAACAAGGAGGAGCAGGTGTGTCTTTTTAGTTAGATATAAATCTGATTTTTGTTGATTCATCATAGCTTATGTTATGCTCATGTGCTGATTATCCCTTTTTATTTCGCTTTCAGTTTCTCCCACACCTCAAAAAACAATCGGAAGTATTGCTGACTATGATCCAATGAATGGACAATGGGGAACAGCGGCGAATCAACCGAGAAATTCTGAAAAACTGGGATACCTGAGTAAGGCTTTCCGCATTTTTGACTTGAATGATTTCGTGGCTTCCTTTTTTTGGCACACTCAAAATGCATGAATGGAAAAAAGACAAAATACATTTTGATTCCTAAACACTCTTTGATTTGTTTTCTATTAACCGTTTGTTGCAGAGAATCAAGTGGATAAAGGGCCCGCAAGATTTTGTGCGGATTTTGCAGGGGCTCCTCCTCCATCCTCTGTATCCTCAACATCTCCCCATTCGACACTTTCCTCACCACAAAGTGCAGTATCTCCAACTGGAAAAGCTGGATTCGCTGTAAAAGCAATCTATGATTATGCAGCTGCTGATAAAGATGAGGTATCAGAATCTATTCTTGTATTGAAATCCAATCTCCCAGTTTTCAGATTTCATTTTTGGAAGGAGATATTATCGTAAACTGTGAGAAGATCGATGATGGATGGATGACTGGAACTGTTCAAAGAACTCTTCAATGGGGAATGCTCCCAGCTAATTATGTCCAACCTCATAAACTTCCCACTGGACTTCATCGACTATCTTAAAATTCGAATTCCTTGATTTTTATCATCATGACTTGCTTTTGCTCACATCTTACTTCCAAGAGCCACCGCTTTCTCCGTGCTTCAACTTTTAAACAACAATCCTCTACACGGGTAATCTTCTCCTTCTAAATGCCTTTTTTCCTTATTTTTAACTAAAATTTTCTGGTGCTCTATAATAAAGAATCATGAAACCCAAATTATTATTATTTGAAAAAAATAGTGTACAAGTGAAAATGAACAACTCTTATAAATAATAATCTCTAGCTAACAGAATGGAATAAAAATATTCAAAAGAAATCTCCTGCTTGAGCTCGTCCAGCATCAGAAGAAGTTGATGGTCCACCATCGCCGTTTCCTGGCCTTCGAATCATTGATTCAACGTTAGGTGTACCAGGAGTTCGAGCACCTTGACTCCATGATGATCCTGGAGTTCTCGACCCGCGACTCCACGCTGAACCAGGAGTTGCTGACCGTTTAGAGTCTGATGATCTTGACCAGTTTGATTCGATCTTCGGAGAGGCAAATGGAGATTTATGTGCAGGAATCATTTTGAGTCCAAGTTTCTTGGTGGCAAGTTTTTGAGCGGCAGGAGATAGTTGAGACAGTTTGTCCGAAACTCGTTTAGAACCGAAACCAGGAGTACGACTAAAAATTTTATAGCATGAAAATCGATTCATAAGAAAAATAAAAAACTTACTGTGCTCCTTCTGCCGCTTTCATCGCAACTTTCCGTTTATCCCTGTATTTAGCAGCGATTGAGTCGTTCATTGACTGTGCAATTTTTTCACGATATGGCATGTCTGGTATTTTGAATATTGGTGCAGCATCAGGCAATGAATGCTCTGTGACATCCGGGGCGTCAAGACGAAACGGGGTTCCATCGATTTCTCCCCAGGTCATTAGAGGGGAATCCATATCGTCTGGGTTGGGATTTGGTGTTTCCAGTAATTTGAATGAGTTCGCCGGATTCACTTCGTTTCCAAGAGCATCAACTTTTCCAGCATTGGCAAACGCGTGGCTAACAGCAGCTCGAGTCATTGCTTCATCGCTAGGCTTCAATGTTCCGCTGTCTGGAAATCGGGTCCCTTTCCGATTTATTTCAGTCTTCTGTTTCTTCGCAGCTTCTGCTTGTTCTGTAGGTGTCAGAGCAGCTCCTTCTGGGTTGAACAACACAGTATTCCATGCTTTGTATTGCCAGTTATCTAAATGTAATGGCCGATTATCATCAGCATCTACAGCATGCTTCAGAGCGAGTTGTACATCTGCTTCTGCAGCTATCGCTTGTCGAGTGACCTGAAAAATTAACAAACTTGGTTTGTGGAAGCTTTTTGAAAAACCCACTTACCAAGTTCTTATTGTGTTCCTCTTCTGCTTTATACACCCATGGTCTTCTTGCATCTTCTCTTTCTCTCATAACCTTAGTCAGTTCTTCGAATGAAGCATTGTCCTCTGAAGTGTATTTGTTCAAATAAGATGTCACAGTCACTTGTTTTTTCTTGGCACGCTTCCGGCTTATCGCCTGTAAATCTTGTCGAAGGGTTATTAATAAAAACCTTTCAAAACCTCACCTCGTTGTCTCCTTCTTCGTTTGCAAAAGGCATGGGACTTTGCATCCAATCATGTTTTCCAGAGTTCGAAGCAGAAGAAGGACCAGGAGTTTCTGAGTCGAAAGGTTCGTCATCCGGAGCTTCAGAAGTAGTTGAACGAGTTGTCGGTGGATTGATAGAAGTCCGATCAGTACGAATACTGCCAGAACTGCAATACTTCAATTGAAGCTCCTTGATTTTTGTAATATCTTTCTTCGCAACAGCTTCCAGATATTCTTTTTGCACCTGTAACATTATTTCGTTTATTACTGACCATTTCTAACTTTGTTGTCTACCTGCATTTTTTTCAATTGTGGAAAATAATCCTTTTCTATGATTTTATCTAGTCCAGCGATGTATTTTTCTTCGGGAACCACTTGCCGTTCGAATTTCTTGCTAACTAGCGTTTTTTGTGAAACTTTGACGACTTTACCATCATTGACAGATTTCGGTACAATGAGTTTAGCTTTTTCGTCGACTTTGTCGAAAGACGACATCTGCAAATCAATAAATTGGTTGCAATTATGGTTTTCAGTCTCTGATTAGAACGATTAATTGATTTTGTTGTTGAAAAATATAGAAAGAACATTTCACATGAGAAAATTTAGAAAAAAAAAACAATGAAAATTCATGAAAAAAATGAAAAATAACCGAGCGTCGTTGCGAAATTTTGTTTTTATGGCGGCCGCGGACTAGGATCCGGCTGTTGTGTACTCTTCGTGTACAAGCGGTCTGTAGCTTTTTTGTTTTTTGTTCATATTGAAAGACTTTCTGTGTTTTTCTAGTTTATTCCTTATACACAAATTATTTCTGAGCTTATTTTGATGTGGACACTTACAAAAATGTATATCATACAACAGAATTGCAGGAACACGCTCTTATCAAGAAGATAATGTCTTTGCCCAAGGAAGAAGTCGTACGGATGAGTTCCGATGAATACTGGCAAGATATAAAAGATGAGTACTTCCAACGACTTGCCAGCACCGATCCAGCAGAAATCTATCCAAGTAACAATCCAGGACCAGAAACGGCTGACGGTAAAGTAAATTTTGAGTGTCATTGTGTGGCTCACCTCGTTGCAAGTCCATGCGGTTACGAATTCCGGGAAGCAATCACTTGTCAAAAAAGTAATAGCAACGAACAAATCGAACAGGTGAGAAGTATAAGTGCAACTACTTTTTTATTCAAAATTTCAGGGAGCTTGTGGAGATGAGTTACTTTCATTCATGGAATGCGTCACACGGACAGAGTGCTTCGCCTCCAGCAAGAAGAATAATGAACAGAGTAAATGATTCCCTCATCTTTTTATAAATTGTTATTTTCATTTTGCCATAAAAGTTTTTCTTTTCTTCTTTATCCTTTCTGTTTTATGCATTACAGTAGTGTCTTGCGAAATGTTTATTTGCTCACATCCCATCCTCGATCCTCGAAAATTTCTTTTTTTTTTTGGTTTTCCTTTTCGCTGTTCGAATGTTCTTTCGGACAGCTTGAAACACTTCTCTTTTTTTCATATCCACTTGAAGTCCTAGTTGATTCGGTTCAAACAGCAGCGTCCGCAGCTTAAATATGGTAATAACGTCGGAGATCTGCGGCCGACAATCGAGAATTGTACACTGTTTCAAAGAGTGAAGACTAGTTTCATCGATGCATTCGATTTGATGAATTACCATATTTTCCAAGTTTCCTAGAAACTTGAATCGTTTTGGATCTGAATATAAGAATTGGGTGCTCCTCTAGGATTCATATTTTCGCAAACTTTCTGTTCCGTTTTTCGAACCAATTAGATAGGGGATGACTTTTTAATTTCCGAATGTTCCGGAGTCGAAGCTTCACTGTTGTTTTTTTGAATTTCGTTCTTATTCTCGTATACGGTATCACCAGATAATGTAGGAATAAGCTTAGATATGTTTATATCATATCCCAAACAAAAATATCAAGTAGACAGTAAGAAGGGGGGCCTAGGCCAATCTTACAGATTTAGAGATTCAGAGAAACTGTGGGTGTCTGTTGAAGTGTAGGCTTTTCTCCTCAGTGTTTGCGCCTCTCCGCACCCTGTTAGAGACGGTAGAAAAAGGGAAAAACCGAGAAGCTACTTGAAAATGTCTCGTGTTGGTAGAGAGAAGGAAAGAAGATGAAAGAAAAGCAAAACTTATGAGATATCAGCTATACTCTCAGTCAGCACACCACTTGATATGACAGTAGTATGTGTTGCTCCTTTAAGCGTTGTGACTCATTTTTTGTTTTTTTTTTCGAACAGTTTCTTTGGCCTCATCTCTTATTCCGAATGGATTCAGTTCTAACGGCGAACTCAAATGAATTGATGAGTGCGTTCGAAATAATTGGTAGACCTAAATTTTTTTCATCCATCCACAGATCAAGATATTAGGAACCTACTATCAGCCACAGAAATCTTCTCAAGATTCATTGAATCGACCTATTCTCTAATTAAGTAAACGTACTCTCGAATATTAGGCAGTTCTTTTTCAAAACTTTTGAACACGGATTCACTCTCGATAAGTTGCGTTTTTTTACGACCGTCGTACCTGGATCAATGCACGAGAACACTGGTTGGTGAGAGTGGCCAACAAGCAAACAGTGTAACTTCGTATCAAATTTTTTCGGTCGAGCTATTTTTAATAGCAGATGACGAAGAATCACTGTGGGGACTTCCCTCAGAAAGAGTACGGTAGCTTTGTCTCCTATCATTCTAGGTCATTCTAGTTTTAAGCCCATTGTAGTATTTTTTTCAGATGATGCGACCTGTCAACATTGATAATTTTACAATACCTTTTCACATCACCTCTTGAAATATGCGCAAGCGCCTATTTATTTCCCGCACTCACTTTCCAAGCCGTTTTCGGTGTCTTCTTATCCTTCTGCGCCTCTTTACCTCTCAATTCTCTATTTCACCTCTTCTCGTCGACCTTTTTTTGCAACCTGTTCTCCATCGTTCCACTAAATGGTACATTTTTGAAAAAAATCGTTATTGAAGAATGGTTATTTTACTGGGTCTCAATTTCCAAAAGTTTTACACGCGCGCAGACATGCGTATTTCTGTGTTTTTGAACTATCTTTAGGACCTGTGGTGGGTTTTTTAACGCGCCAAAGTTTACAGAAGAGCTTGTTTTGGGAAGATAAGCACACAGTTTAGAAAGCAGAATCGGCCGAGAAAAGATCATGAATCAGGTGCTGGGAGTTCCTTTTTTGCACTGGTGTATTGAGTTGATCTAGTATTTTTTTTTGCTCATTCAGAAATTTGTTCCATTAATGAGACATAACCCCAATAGTTATGAAAATCACTTTCAACTATTCCTTTCATGATGAAAGTTTCATCAATTAATTGCTAATATTCTCAAACCCTCACATCTTTTCTAATTTGAACAGACTCATAAACAGTCTATTGGTTTCGTTTCTATACGTTTCAATTCAGCAGTAATTTTCGATGGGGTAGTTTGGATTTGATCCTTCCAATTTCGAATGCATTTCGTCCTCGTCGTCATTGCCTCTTTCACTCCTCATCACCACCATCGGTTACATAATAATTATCGTTTTGTGGTCGGGGCGCCACATTCGAAACCGCCGCCACAAGAAGGCCGATGCAGTACCATGGGGACCTCTGATGCTTGTTAGCGTGGCACACATAGACGTAGACAATTCGTTCATTCATCAGAATCTGAGGACAGTAGTGGACAAGAGGGCCACGATGATGACAAGCGTGTCAAGGTGAACTCGCGTAGTAGTCTTTCCGTCCGTGTTTGCCTCGTTTTCGCGCGCGCACCTCTTCTCCATCGGCGCACCTGCTTGTCCTTTTCACCGAATATCTGTTCCGGACTTACCTTAGAACCTTATTTCATTTAGCTTAACAATTCATTAATATTTTTCAGTAGTTGTAGATGTGACAATGGTTTTTCGTTCATTCCGTAGAACTGGAAGATGGATTCTGAAGCTGGTAGTTTTGGAAAAGCCTATTTGCTCAATTTACTTGAACCAAGAATCCTATACGAGAAGGAAGATAGGAACTTTGTCGAACCTTTCATCCTAAGAAATATTACTTTGTATAGTAAATTTCTGTTCAATAGTTTTCTAATCTCGAGCTTCGAAACATCCCTCGTTTCACTATCTGAATATCTACATCTGGATGTCACTTCCGGTTTTAATACTATGAGATGCCAATCGACAATGTTGATGATGATGATGATGGAAAAAAAGAAAGGAGGATTTACTTTTGTTTTCTTTTCGAACATCTGCTTTTGCCTGCGTTTTTTTCATTCCTCCTTCGTTTTCCCTATTTCCCTGCCAAGTGGGAACAAGTTTTTTGTTGGAAACTTCTTCCTCCTCCTCGCCTCTTTCGTATTTCACTCGTAGTCGTTTTCCTCATTTTCATAAGCAAATTCCATGTTGGTTTTGTGTCGGAATACTGTCTAGTTGAGTTTTAAGGTTTACTAAAAGGTCTCGAAAAATTTGACCCGAATACGAGGAATGTGTGGGAGCGATAACCCGGACGATCGGTATGTATGTGCAAAATCACCAACGCATATTGATGTGCCTGCCCACGCCTGCACAGATTTTATTGCTCGTTATTTTACGTCGACGAATCGAAGGTGGAGAGAAGGATACCTCAACTTCGCACTTTTTGATGCACAACGGAGCATTTCTCACCTTGATCGTTTATTTGTGCGTAGTTTCCCGGATTCCAACCTACTCAGTTATTTTTCTGCTCAAATCTATTCTCAATGAGACATGTGGAATGATGCTAGTTTTTGCTCAATTATCCGTTTCTGATATATAAATTTGCATACTCCACCTCATGTCCCTTGAAATTATCTCATAAACATGGCCCCCAAATGTTGACGATAACAGCGCAATTTAAATTTCATTCAGGATGAATACTCTGTTTTCGAAATGCTCAAAGGTCGTTGGATTGCGAACGGACATAATATATTTCCTTTGTTTCTTATTTTCCGTTTTCCTATTCGCATTCGCACCACTATTTAGCTCTTCAAATTTTCGATCCATCTTTTTTTCAAAATTCTGTAATACTGCACCCAAAGTAGTTTTTACATGAAAAAAAAACAGTTGTCTAAAGTAATATGAGACCGTACAAATCGGAAAGAAATGGAAATCGGAAAGAAACGAATCGGAAAGAAACAAATCGGAAAGAAACGAATCGGAAAGAATGTGCAAAATCCACCACGTCTGAATGCACAAACACCGAAAATTCTGTAAACCGTACTCCTTTCAATTCATTCTTTCGTTTTAAAAGTACGGTTCACAAAATTTTTACAGTATTTTTGGTGTTTTTGGTGCATTCAGACGTGGCGGATTTTGCACATTCTTTCCGATTCGTTTCTTTCCGATTTGTTTCTTTCCGATTCGTTTCTTTCCGATTTCCAATTCTTTCCGATTGGTACGGTCTCAGTAATATTGCATATTTGCGTATTTGCGTATTTTGGCTGCAATCGCTGCGAGACCAAATGTAATACCGTATCAAATCTTGAAAGACGCATCGTTTTTTCTGCAAATATAAAGTTCTTACGGTTCGGGAAGTGGTCTCGCAACGAACAGCCGCAAAAAGACGCAAATTTTTCGTTTTGCTTGGACACCTGTTTGTTGCAAATTTTTGAGTGCAAAATCTACTTTGGACGTAGCCTGAAGAAACATACTTTCCACTAAATTTCATGAAAATAATTCTGTCTTCAACAAATCAAAATATATTGAAAATCCGGCTCTCTTCCTCTTTCTTCACGAATACATTTTCTGAGAAACGAAACTTTGTATTATTTCAGATAATAATAGTGTGCGTCAGACGGCACACGACGCCAAACACGTCAAACAACAGCGAAAAGAAGAAGGGGAGACGGGAACAGAAGGACAGCATTGGAGGGTGTCAGCTCAATGAATGAGCACCACCGACGGCTTCATGTCAAGGCGGAGCGTGCGTCTGTGATAGGAGGAGACATTGTCGACGGCTCATTCGGCAGTTGGGCTCTAAGAGCGGCGCGCAGTGAGCATCAGTTGAAGCAACAGAGCAACGAAGATCTCGCTCAGGTTAGTTTTTTCCTAACATCCTTCTGCGTTGGTGTACACCATGCTTGCTTTAGTTGTGAACTGGGAAAGTAATCATACTATTTTTTGGTTTTGCCTTACCTACGAAAGTAAAAGCGTCATAAAGTTCAAACTCTTTACTCTTCGACGGCTCGGCATTACCCCAAAAACGGAAGTCTACTATAAATTTTTTTTTCCACCGCCTAGATTTTTCCATTAGCCTCCGTCTTACCCAGAACCCATTTCGGTGCAGAGTGCCAGCCAAAAGAGTGAGTAAAATACGAATTGATTAGCGTTTATCGCCTTTTAGTGCCTTCTAAAAAATGCCTTTTTTCAGTCAGAATCTCGGGTTTTTTTCTCTTCATTCTCTCTTCGTTTTCGTCTTCCATAAAATTGGTTGTGCTTTCTTCCCATTTTCTCTGCTCTCCACGCGTTTTACCGACTTCCTATTATCCAATTTTATGGTCTTTACCAAGAATAGAAATTGAAGAGAAGATTACAGAGGGTACTGTAGCTTTATTTCTCTTATCCTAGCCACGCCTCCTCTCAGTTTTCTCCTGAGCTCATTTATTCCAAAACCTGGTTTCAGAATGCTCGGATCTCCGCATTGCTTGGGGAGATGCGTCCCCGGATGTCGGCAACACCACCTAATGGACACCAACAACAGTATCCACTTCAGCAAAGAAGGAAGGCTAATACTACTAATATTGTCGATGTGTCGTCACAAATTCCAGCAGGTAAGCTTTTTTTCATGCTCGATAATACCTTCTACAAAACCGTGATAAACATTTCCCAGAGTTTTCAGGTAAAAATGCGATCTACGGTTCTTGGCAAGATCGCCACCGGTCGTCCCGCCTCTATGGAAGTCAGCTGGTTTCTTCGTCGTCAACACTTCCGAAGTATGATCAATTGTATTGTAATACTACTCCTACTATCAACGGAAACGGATCGACTAATACAATTGCTACCACTGGAATCAGAAGAGAACCACCAGAATACGGGTACGAAAATTGTAGCAGAATTCTTGTTATTGAATATTTTCTCAGTACAAAAAGGTATTATCGCGCCTTCGTCTGCTGTCACTCCGATTTAAAGACGCATTCTAAAAAATGTTATATCGCGGCGAAAAATTTAAATGTCGATTTACGAAGCTCCTCCCAAAGTGCGATACAGTTGCAATGTGCGGCACACTCTTTATTGCATAGTTGTGGGCGGAGCCTCGTAAATCGACATTTCTCGAAACACAAGGGGTGATAATCAGTTTGTTTTCGTTTTTTCCGGTTTAGTTCAGTTTCTAATTTCTTGCAAAGAATGGAAATTTCTTCTGTTTTATCCACATTATTTACCATCAATTTTCAGAAAAGTTGGTCGGTCGGTATCAACATGGCAGGTCACAAACTCAGAACATCGTCCCACACTTCAAGCTGGATGGCTGAAAAGTTCTCGGCCGTTGGCTCGCGGAGCACTCTCGCCCGCCGCCTACTTCCGGGATTTGGAGAATCGACATAGCAGCGGAGCAAGCTCTCCGATTGTCGGAGGATTATCCGTTGTAGCAGTTTCAATTACACATCGGGCAATTCCACCAGGAGCAGTTTCTGTGTCTGACGAGGTAAGTAGGATAATTATCATTCGAAGATTAAGAACAATTTTTAGACGAATGCTCAAGTTACAACCGATGCTGAGAATCGTCAGCAAAATGAAATTTCGGAAAAAGGCGGCCAGGAGACTGGATTATTGTCCCGTAATACTCCACGTCAAGCTAGTTTCATTGCTGCCATGCAAAGACATCCTCTGAAAGAGAGTGAGTGCATTCGTTTAACTACATATATTAGACAATAATACTTGATTTTTAAGGTAACTCTAGCGAAAGTAGCAGTGCTAAGTCTGGTAGTGACGATCAAGTTTCTGTAATTAAACCAGACCCCTCCTCACCTCAAAATGAAAAATTGGAAGAGTCGTTGACTCAAGAAATCAGTGAAACCCCGATAAGAAGAGCACGCGATCGGAATCCCTCACTGAGAAGTCGTCAATCTAGGTGAGTTTTCTACTTGGCAGAGCTTGTTTCTCACTCTCCTCTGAAAATTCCATATACTTCAGCCGCAGTCTGGGTGGAATCGATTTCGAAAAGCTGAGACTGGGAACCGCTCGAACAGTCATTCCCGCTCAAAATGAAGACTCAACGGAAATTGGTTAGTTTTTTTTTTCGTCCATTTGGGCCCCAGTCGTTGCATTCCATTTTTCGGTTTCCGTTTCTCTGCCGACGCGGTTCGGTAGAAAATGACCGAGGAGAGTGATCGGTAGCCATCGGGCGGCTGTTTGTATTTCAATTTTCGCGCCTCTCTTTGATTTCTTCATTCTTCTTCTCCTTCTTCTTCTTGGTCTTTCACTCTTTTTTGTTATATGTGTGTGGTCATTTAACACAGCATACGGACGAAAGAGGTACTCCTGCGCACAGACACCGATTTCTCAGCATTTCTCAAATCATCGCACATTTTCTACGCGGTATTCAGAAACTCGACAATTTTTTGAGTGGGTAGATTCTGTCATTTTGTAGACTTTTTTGCAAGACTTTTTTCGTTGAAATGCAGCGATTATGACTTTCCCTTACTAGGTTTTAGCAGAATCCTATGACTTCGTATTCGTGTGATAGGTTCTCAAACTTTTCATGGATAGTAATCAATTAGCACAGCCAAACGCTCACAAAATTATTGAACGCCTTTCTTTTTTTTTGTTCTCTTTGTTTCTTTAGTATATCGAAAAGTTTTGACTTTTGCCTTCCCCAACACAAAAATCCCATCATCTCGCCGCCAAATGGGATTGCGTTACATGACTGTTTTATGATTCATTTCTTGCCAGTCTTTTCACTTACATTGGTTGAGGAACTATTGTATGCATGGACAAAAAGAAAGCAACTTTACTGCCAGCACACAACTTTTGTTGTTCTTTTTTGGGTTTCTCCCACTGAACCTCAAGGTATCTGCAATTAGAAGTTTCGTTAACGTTTAGGTTTTTCCTGCGATTACTTCGAATTATCTGAAGGCCATTTCTGAAGTTCAGTATCCGAGCGTCCACAAAGGCCTAAAGCGTCCACAAAGGCCGTACACCTTGAACGAGAGCAGCGTCCAATGCTTCTTTTTCAGGTGGCCCCCGCGCGGGGTCTTCGGCCGCCGTCCCACTCCCTTCTGGGAACTCCCTCCAAGGCCTCGTAAGCCTAGGAGGGAGGGGACAAAAATACCAACCCACGAAAAAATCAATCACAAATATAGATAAAGGACCGGATCAATCCACCGGACCAAAGCCCGGACCAGGTACCGATACCCCCCTGGGAAGGGCTCCGGTGCAGCAGAAGGGGGTATCAAACCCATTCGGAACGATGCCATACACCAAGCAAAAACCACACACCAAACCCACCTCCAACCCTAAACAGCCAAAGCTGAAGAGAAGGGATCTCTTCCGGATTGGGACGTGGAACTGTCGTAGTGTCTCGAGTGAGGCGAAGCTTCACCCAGCGGTCCAGTACTGCAGAGAATCTGGATGCCACATCGTGGCGATTCAAGAATCCCTCCACCCACAGTCTCGACAGTCCGTAGATGGCTCCGACTACGAGCTCCTCTTCAACCCACGAGTATCATCAAAGGATAGGGGTCTCGCGTTTTTCATAGTGAAATCAAAAGAGCTTCTCGTCGATTCCGTCGAATGGCCGCGTCCAGGGATCGGAATCTTAAAATTCCAATATCAAAAGACGCCCCATGTCCTCTTGAATATCTATGCTCCCGTAGTCAAGAAAAATTCGGAAGTTGACGCGTTACGATTCTTCAGACATCTCGAATCCGTGCTCATAGAGCTTCGAAAAGTTTCCAAAGGAAAAGTCGTTCTTTGTGGTGACTTCAATGCGGCTGCGAACCAATGTCACAACAATGAACTTGCTCCGTATATCCACAAACACATTCTTGGAAACGGCAATGACCACGGAGACCTCCTGTACAATTTCCTCGCCGCCAACAAGCTCCACCTTCTAAACTCCAGATTCCCTAAAAAGACGTCAAAGAAATGGACTCATCACGGCCCTAAAGGGAAATCGGAAATCGATTTCTTTATAGCCTACCACACCAACACTATCTCTGACATCGCAACGTTTTCTTCGCCCCTGAACCTAAGCGACCACCGCATGGTCCGGGCGTACTGGAAACCAGAGGCTTCCAAGCCCATCAACCACAAATTCAATGGCTTGAGTCCCATGAGAAATGATAAGAGGAATTGGGAATCATTCGAGAACGACATCCATGGGATCGAATCGCTCGGGAGGGTGAAGGACTACGAGGAGCTAGCAAAAACGCTCGTCGAGTGCTCTACAAGGCTCCCCAAAGCTCCCAAAAAACCCTTGTACTGTTCCGACACCCAGCAACTTCTCCGGGAGAGAAGAGCAGAGCTCGAATCGGCAAGCCCAGACGCTACCAAGCTGAGGGACCTCTCCAAGAGAGCCAGAATTGCCATAAAAAACGAAAAATCAGCCAAGCTTCTTCTCTTACTAGATACCTGCAAAAAGAAAAAGTCCATGAAACCACTCCAGAGAAAATTGAAGAAAGAAGTTCCCCTGCAAGTTCTAGAAAGGATGGATGGTTCCTTGACGGGCAACAGGTCTGAAATTGTCGAACTTGTCAAGAAGCACTATCTCGAGACTTTCTCGATCCCCAACGCTAGGCAAAGCCAAAACGCTCCCAGGGACTACTTTTTACAAGCTCCCATCCTCCGCGATGAAGTCAGAGCGGCGATCAAGAATCTAAAGCCAAACACGGCTCCGGGCGTGGATAAAGTAGATACTTATATGATAAAGAAAGGTGGAGAACCAGTGGTGGAGTGCTTCACAAATTTGTTTAATGATGCCCTCAAGAGCATGTCCACGCCGGATTACTGGAAGAAGTCATTAGTGAAGTTGCTCCCGAAAAAGCCTAACCCGATACGTATGAAAGACTATCGCCCGATATCTCTTCTTTCTCTCCCCTCAAAACTCATGACGAGTGTACTGACAAAGAGACTCTCAAGAACTCAAGAAGATTTCCTCGACGAAAGTCAATGCGGCTTCAGAAGGGGAAGAGGATGCGTAGAGCACATTCAAACAGTCGCACAAGTCATCGAGAAGGGCAACGAATTCAATATTCCTTGGATTTTGATATTCGTAGACTTTTCGGCTGCCTTCGACAAAGTCACCCATTCCGGTGTACTGAAGAGTCTACAGGAAGCGGGCGCCGACGACTATCTAGTCGACTTCTTCTCGGTCACTATGGCAAGCGGTACAGCCCTTATTCCAATCCATGGCCGCTCTATCAAGATCCCGCTGCACCGAGGCGTCCGCCAAGGTGACTCCGCTTCTCCATCTCTCTTCGCAATGTCGCTCCAGTCAGCTCTCAACAGAGCCGATGAAGAGTATGAAGGTGAAGGGCTTTCGATAGACGGAGCTAACCTCCGCCGACTGGAATTCGCCGATGATGTCGTACTACTCGCCTCCGATGAGATCGAAATAAAGGAAAGACTAAAACTGTTGAAGAAATATGGAAAGGACATAGGGCTCACCATAAATGCTTCAAAAACTGTCCTGCTCTCCAACATTCCGACGCTGCTTTCCATCGATATAGATGGGGACAAAATCCTAAAATCCTCTGGCTGCCGTTACCTAGGACGTTGGATAGAAAGCTCAGGCAACCTCGACAACGAAATCTCCAGAAGAATCCAGGCAGGCTGGGCAGCTTTTCATTCCCTAAAACCCCTAGTCAGATCCTTGGACCAGAGGGAAAAGAAGTACATGTTCCACCAGAACATCCTCCCTGCCCTATTGTATGCCGCCGAAACATGGAACACCTCTGCCCCTACCATAAATCGGCTCCAATCGGCTGCCAACGCGATCGCCAACTCCTGCGAAATCTCCAATTGGCTCCCCGACATCCAACATATACTCCTCGCCAAGAAGTGCAGATGGGCTGGACACATCGCAAGAGCCAGTTCTCTCAGATGGTCAAAAATCGTCACAGAATGGCAACCGAGGAACGGCAAGAGGAATTGTGGTCGTCCGAAGAAACGATGGAGTGATGACATCAAAGACGCCCTAAGAGAATACAAAGACGCCCAGTCGAGACGCAATGGCATTGTCGAAGGAAGGAAAAGGCTGGGAATCCTATTACCGAAGACCACCTGGTCTACCGAAGCCAGGAAGGACCGATCCTTGTGGTCTGATTTTGTCCGCAGCTGCTCCAGCTTGAAACCCACGGACATCTAAGTATCTAAGTAAGTAAGGACAAAAAGAAAGCAACTTTACTGCCAGCACACAACTTTTGTTGTTCTTTTTTGGGTTTCTCCCACTGAACCTCAAGGTATCTGCAATTAGAAGTTTCGTTAACGTTTAGGTTTTTCCTGCGATTACTTCGAATTATCTGAAGGCCATTTCTGAAGTTCAGTATCCGAGAGAGGGGTATGATGAGCAAATTATCCTAATTGCAAATAGGTGGCATTTCTCACCTCTTTCTCCCTTCCATCAGCGATATATAAACTTGAGTTTCGGAGTTTTGGGGAGTGATTAAATTAATCTCAATTACAAATACTTGGTTTTTTTTCGGAAGAAATATAAAATACTATTTATGGGATTTACTGGAATGGAAAGGCATTACTCCTTAGAGAGGGAATTTTGTCCTATTAATCAGATAACATTTTTCTTGAAGCTTATGCAGGATACTCGTTAAATTGGCATAACCTTTTTGTCGGCCACGGCTAGTTTTAACTCTTGCCCGTTTCCATATAATTTTCTCTGACTCTCATCCATTTCGAAAAATTTCACACACCGAATGATTCGACTTTCCATTCGCAACAAAATAGTTCGACGTTCGGTTTTTTCCTTTTCTTCGTATCATCCACAAACACAGGTTTGAGGCGGTTTGTGTTTTTTTGAGAAAAAGGCCGAAACGACAAGAAGGCAAAAAAAAATGCAGCAGTAACACAGACACACAGCAGGTGGTGCTCCCTCTTTTGTATCTGTTTGTTCTTATCAGCAGCTCCTTCTCTGGCTCTCTGTGCCCCTCATCGGGTTGCCCTACCTGCTGCTTTTTGATTATTATTGATGTATTTTCTACCAATATTCCTCATCGATAACCTAAGCCAATTGAAATGATGACAGTCGATTATTATCCTCTACTGTTTCATTATTGTCATGAAAACTTTTTAAGACGACGAAGAAGAAAGAAGGATGTTGAGAAAGGTTTGTGAGAATTATATTTTGAAATTTTGTTTCCGACAAAAAGAGAGAGAGAGAGAGAGCCAACGGCAATAGCTAAGGCACGATGATGACTGCTCGAAAAAAGTGAAGACTTTAGTGAAACGAATGAAAGCAATTTTATGTCTCGATTTGTGGCTATTACGATGAAGAAGCTCAGAAGATGAAAAGAGACCATGCTATTAGTAGTAGCAGCGAAAATTTCAAACTCAATTCACGAAGGTGAATTCATTTGTTGGAATTTTTGTAATTGTTATATTACTGTTATGGACAATAGGCTATGCATTTTTGAAAATGGGACATTTCTGCCACCCATGATAAAAAAACGGCATTCAACTTTATCAACAACGGGGAGGTCTAAATTTTATATCTGAAGAATTCACTGTTTACATCCAGTACCACAACTAGAAAAATGAATTTAGCGTCTCCAGATTCTTCTACCACTTGGCTCACATATCGTCGCCGTTGACCATATGCTGAGTGCATTTTCTGCGTGTGTGTTGTCTTGTCTCCCGCACGAGTACTCTACCTCTTTTCGTCTCTCGTTTATTTCGAGTTTCTCCCACTGTGCTCCCCCACCAACATCATCATAGAAAACGAGGTGATTAGAGGAAGAGAGAAAGGGAAGACCCCTCTTTAATTTTTTGTGATCAACTCTGATCCCATCTACACAAAAACTATTTGAAAGTCTCCTCTCATCCAATTGATCAAATCGTTGATCAAATCGTTCGGTTCTCAAAAAAAAAGTTCGAGGGATGATGAAGAAAGCAGAGATATTAAGATAGAAATGGGTACTTGAAAATGAGCAAAGTTTGCGTTGACTCTCTTTCACCTTTTTCTTCCATCTTTCCATTTACTATTTTCATTTTTCCACATTGACAACTAATCTCAAGGAACCTTTATTCTGTCAATGAATCCTAATTTAGAAGGTATGATCTTCTCCTTTCTTGAACTTAGGCGTAAAAATAGGGACGAAGATGTTTCCAGTACAGTTCCCGGTAGCAAAGTTAACTTCCAAAGCTAGATTTCAAGATAAGGGTCATAATAATAATGATAAGACTGAAGAAAAAAGAAAGAGCCTGACGACGACAACAGTTGTCTTTTTGTCTTTTTGATGAGCAATGAGAGTTGAGGAAAATGCTTGCTCAACAGACTTGAATCTTCTTCGACAACAAAGTTGCCACACTCATTGAGAAATCGAAAACATCACCAAAACCTATATATCCCCAACTCGTTTGTTTTCACTTATCATTACAGCATTTTTTGCTGTTGTGGTACATCCTGATAGATTCATTGATCTGGCTCATAAAATTCATCTGCCCCTCATAAACGAATCGTTTTTTCGCCAATCTGTTCATCTGCATTTCGTATCCGAGTCAGAATTCAATTCGTTGTTCTCCCAAGAGAGTCCCTAAAGGCATGAATTCTCTTCTAGATCGCAATCTTTTTGTCTGATTCTTGCAGCATACACTTTGACGTTTTAGTGCTTCAAAATTAGCTCGCCATGACGTCATTTTATCGAAAGTACGAAGTGATTTCAGCTTGATTTTTTTTCAATAAAAACCTTTCTATGCTTCAAGTAAATGAGATTTGT
The DNA here is from genome assembly GCA_963966625.1 of Caenorhabditis zanzibari. Taxonomy (NCBI): domain Eukaryota; kingdom Metazoa; phylum Nematoda; class Chromadorea; order Rhabditida; family Rhabditidae; genus Caenorhabditis; species Caenorhabditis zanzibari. Next base: position 8,786,738 of record OZ016470.1, on the reverse strand, counting down.
ATTTTGTTTGTTGGCCAACAACAAATTGTCTGATGATTTAGGAGTCATATTTCTATGCGCCATCTGTTCATCTATATGACTAATTGAGTTTTAACTCCTCAATTCATTCTGATTGTCAGTTTTATGACCCACGACGTTGGTATTCTTTTCATTTCCCTTCGGACCACATATTTTACATTGTTAGTTGAAAACTGTTGTCTTCTATATATTTTCTATCTGAAAAGTGAATCAAATCATCACAAATCATCTATCAAAATTCCAATTCACCTATGAATAATTCATTTTACCCACACATAAACTATCTAAATCACGGAAAATATAATCCCCGTAGAATTTCGTGCCTAAACTTGCGCCGTTGACAATCATCAACATAACAGCAGTCAATTGCTGATGGTGATTCGATTCAATTCTGAATTGATACAGTCTGAAAATCGACATTTCTATGAACAACTTAGTTCTGCTCCGATAAGAAAACGAATTATTCAATATGGAAGCAATGCGACGATTCAGTAGTATTATCTCACTTCTTAAGAAATCAGGTTAATGAATTATTTGATTTTCCACTATTCTCATCACCCCTTCAATCCACTTCTTCCCATTTTTTCACCCTTCAAATTCAGGCTCATCCTCTTCGTCGTCACGTAAAAACTCCCGTGACGACGGTTTGACCTCTTCTTCTCCCACTTCAACTGCTCCGGCTCCTGTATTCTCAACTTCGTCGACTTCCTCGGTGTCCACCTCCGGCGAAGCGACAACATCCGGAACTACAGTTGAACCGACAGCAGCGACCACTTCGAGGCAGACGTCTTCAAATTCGTCCGTCGATTCGAATCATAATGGTGGGTGGAGACAAGAGGATACTTGAGTACTCACTTAGAAACCAAAAGAAATGTACACACTCGCATATATGACACGGTGATCTGAAAACTGAATACCATAGACTACAGTAAGATAGTAACTGAAAATAGAATTTAGTTTCTTAGTGTCACTACGCTGAATTGGCTGAAAGCGAAGTTCCTTCTGAAAAATGTGAACCAATGATTTTAGAATTCCGATATTCCACCGAGGCCTTTTTCGTTTCCCTATAGTCTTTCACTAGTTCCCCTCATTGGCTATGCCTCGAACTCTTCATTCGTATAACACGAGCCATATTCCATTTTCTCGACATTGAAAAGCATAGAATGAGGTTCATATTCGAACCAAATTGACGTGTGAGTGTAAGAAAGGTCCCTAGAATAAACAATGCATCCCTACTTTGCGCTTATTCTGCCTACTCCTCTCCATTCGTCGTTTTGGGATCATCTCTCTTTCTCCTTTCAACTACAAGAAGCCCTCTTCTACAACATGAACCGGTTCACTTGTGTGGAAATGAAAGAAAACGATGGAATACAGAGTAGAACAACTTATTCCATAATAGATGTGCGAAAAGGACAAATTGACCGATTTACTCTTTTGGCCGCTCTTTTCTCTTCAATATCTTCGAAACTAAAATGAACCAACTGCTAATTGTTGTAGTAAGCATTCCCAGTCATTTCTGCCCCTGTTCTCTACCACTAGTCGAACATTCCGTTGTTCGTACAGACACATAAAAATAACAATGAGATTGGTATCAACGTATTGTCAACTTACGATCCTACCGTTAGGCAACTCAAATGAAAAAATCCCTGAACTTACAAGTTTTCAGTTTTCCTCAATCCCCTGAACGTAGTTTATTTCTGTCATCTTTAATTCTAGAAATACGCCTCTCCATCCACTTCCGTTCACCACCTCTTCTTTATCCATCCATCTGCCGCCGCCTCCTCTTCCTTTTTCTCTTTTCATCTTCTCTTTTTTTGAGGAACGATGCTAATTTTACTCATCCTGAAGTCCTCCCCCTCAAAGGATCCCTTCCGTCGTGTATTTGCTCTTTTTTCTAATGATGATTAAAAATTGTGAGGGGGTAGATGATGATGATGATGATGATGATGATGGGACCAGAAACGGGATGAAAGTGGATTCTTGTGGTCATCGGTCCAGTCCACTTTCCATTCGATGTCGTCGTTTATGACACTTTTCTTCATTTTTTTTATTTGGTAGCAATGTGGTCGTTTTTGTGACACACTTGCAAGTCTTCCGCCTCATCTCAAAACGATTCGATCTGATATCATCACATGAGAAGACAGACAGAGGATCGTTAATCAAATTTTATCAATTATTTTAGTAGTCGCTGTCGGAGTTTTTATCCGTTGCAAATCATTTTGACACTTTCGGCACATGATCATCGTCTTTGAAGACAAAAGGTTCATCCGTTCTCATTTCAAACAGAAGATTGGCTTCAGCGACGGCTTCCCGCAAAGAAAATGTCCTCGGTGGTAAAACACCGAAGAAGGTGATTAGCCAACACTCACATACAAAGGTTAATTGCTACCGGGGCAGAAGACCATGTTCTCTTGTGTCTCCGACAACGACGACAATCAAGATTCTCGAGAAACACTTGTCGAGAGGAAGTGGAGGATGCGCCAGGGGTGGTAGCGAAGGAAGACATTCAGTTTCGTTTCTTCAGTTTCGTATGTTCGTTCGTTTCTAATTGTCTAAGTTTTTGATTCAAATCCCATAAGACACGTCTGCGAGGTATCCATGGTTCTGGCAGCATCCCTTGGAGACACGAATATCCGCGCCAGACATTTCATTTAGTGCTCTTCAATATTTCTCATCCACTATACAACTCCATCTACCTATTTATAGGGTAACCTTAAGTTTTCCAGACTTCTAGCTGGTTTTCCAACGTCATCGTTTTCATCAAGTATAGATGATGCTCTTTGTATTTTCCTTTGTCTTCTTTTCTTCGCCACCTCTTTTATGTTTTCCAGAAAAGTTGTAAGGTTGTGTAAACAGCGCGTAACGTGCGTCACGAACCTCTCTCTTACTACATCAACTGAATCATTTTGGACCCTGTTGTTCGGGAATTCTTCCACTATCGTCTCACGTCATCTACTTACCTTCATTGCGTGACTTTTAACGCCTCCAAAAGGATATGAAGAGGGTGGAGCAGTTGACTACTCTGTCTCTTCTTGCCACCACCAGAGAGATGACACTTGTCTTCTACATGAGTAGCAACACCAGTAGAAGAGGAAATAGAAACAGAACTATCACTCATTTTGACAAGTTGGCTCTCTCTACTCTTACCGCGCTCTCATCCGCCCCACACAGCCCTCTATTTTTTGTTGCGTTTTAGATGTTCTTTTGGGAAAAAATTGTGAAAATGCGACTAAATTTCACTATTACCGTATCCTCGAATATTCCTTGCGCCTCGAGGTATCCCCCATAATTTTTTCTCTCCCTCAGAAGATTATCGTGAAGCTGTCTCGGAGGTGGACACAGCACAAACACCCCATAATAGGCCTTTCCCACTTTTCCTGTCAGTGTCACGCCACTTCATTCGTTGTCCTCCTCCCTATTGGTCCCATTTTGTCTCAGCTTCTCAGGTGCTTTCAAATTCTCCCTCCCTCTTTCCCATTCCCAGACCACCTTCACCCTTCACCTCTTCGTCTATTCATGACACCTTTTCATCCATGAATGAGCTTTCGACTAAACGATTTGAAGGTACAGAAATGCTCCGTGTTTCTCCAGAAACATTTCCTAATTTTCCGTCTCTAGTGGGATCTATAGGAAATCTGAAACTGTTCAGAACTTTGAACTGTTCCAAAAATGAACAGAATATCGAATATTCATTCGTTTTGAGAAACATCTTCCCTCATCGAATCTTCCCCATGTGCATGTTTTAAATATCAAGTTTCTTTCTGCTTCCTCCTCTTACTACTCCCACATGAAATGACTCTTTTCCATGGCGCTCTATTTGTATTCAGATGGCTCTTGTTTCAGAAAACATAAAAGGAAATTGCATCCCAACCACCAATGGTATTCCAAAAAAAAATCATCTTTCTATTTAGAATTCATATTTTTCCCCAAACGATCTATAATATATTATACGAAGAAAGGAAAAATGGTCTTGGAGATTCGAAATTAATTCTTGATACTTTTCATAAGCAATTATTACCAATCCAAAGGCTTCCCCCATAAATAATTGTTTTTCTGTGCGACCCAGATTCAAAGCATAATTTGCGGAAGAGCAGGTGTTTCATCGTTCTGTCACCCATGCACACACATAAACACACACCTAACCTCGTTTTCTACCTTTAAAGGAAAAAAAGAGGTATTCTCCCTACGGTCTTCCTAGAGGTTATATATGCAGTCCGTCTGTGTGTTTACCGTCTTCTTCTTCTCACTCACCTGTCTTTTAATATCTAAGGCGTCTCCCGATTCGGTATACTATCTCTAACACTGTCAACCATCCGTATCTAGGTTTAGGTATAGAGCTACAGACCTTTAAGGAATTTTCTTTTCGTTGAACTAGTAAAAACTGAACAAAACTTTTCAATATTTTGCATACAAAGTAATTCAAATATATCATATTTTTCAACTCCATTTTCACATTCGATCGCTCTACTCCCACAATGACACGATTTGACAATGTCTATCAATCATGACGCCTCCTCTTAAGATGCGAGTCAACCCTACGAAGAAAATATATCCCTCCTTTAGTTGATAGAATTAATTAGCATAAATTAACATTTATCTCATCTGATTGGTCATGAAAACAATTTTGTGAGTATTGAGCTTTGTGCTCTGATTGAAAATTCCGTCACTTTCTCAGTTTTGCAGAACTAGTAAAATGTTCAAGATACATCTTACTAGGAATTCGCAATGATTGCTATTCTATTCCATCTAAACCATCGTTTTATCTCTCGTTTTAGTGTATTCTAATCAAACACAAATCTATCCACACTAATCTAATAGTGGTTAAACAAATTATAATTTCCAGAAGCAATGAAGATGATACGCCGCGCCAGACCTAAATCATATGTGCTGGCGACGTCGGCATCGATGAATGACGACGTGCTTTCATCGTCAATCATAGCCAATGAACGTGAGTTTCCTAATCCACGCCTTCTCTCTCAGTTTGAATCTTCTTCAGAGTCGTCGTCGATTTCACATGATACCACTACATCTGGCCGTGAGTTGCCTTCTTCACTGATGGGATCCACAACGTCGATAGAGGTGAGGAGTGGAAGAGCGACTGCGTCTTCAACAACTACGACAACTTCTAATTCGGGACAGCAAACATCGAGAAGTCTCAATGCACCACACCCACCGGCAACTCATCGTCTCCAGAGATTCATTGCCCTGTTCAATACTAGTGTGAGTTATAAATCGAAGAATTTATAAAAATAGAGTAAAGTTTCCTCTGAAGAAATGTTAACTCTTTTAGAAAACATCTGATGGATCTGGTGAGCATAAAAAGTCTCGGATGAAAAGATCCCGAACGTCTCTTCCTGCAAGTCGTTTCGCTCTTCCTGGTACCATTCTTCAACGAGACGGTGTTGCCCGTCAGACATGGGTCAAACATCAAGAGATTGCGCTTGGAAAATCTGGAAAACGAAATCATTGGGAAGACCGATGGGCAGTATTGTGCCGGAGGTGTCTATATCTGTGTGTAGAGTCACCCACATTCACTTCTGAAAAGGTGAGACATAGTTTTACACTTATTGGTACACTTATTGGCTAAAAGCTTCATTTTGGTTATTTTCAGACCATCGAACTCAGCAGTCATACCCGTGTTGACATTTGCAACGCCATCGTCGATATCGCCTATGATTGGCTCTCCTCATCGTTTTCCAAACAACGTCATGTTGTTAGAATTGTGACCCAAAATCGGAGCGAACATCTTATCGAACTGAACACAGAATCCGAAATGCTCTCATGGATTTCGGTATTACAGTCGAGCTCGGAAGACGGATTATCTGTGATAGGAGGAGTTGATGAGAATGAAGTTGGAAATTCAAGTGGAAACAATAATAAGGTCCCATCAAGTTCAGCGATACTTCACAATTCGCAATCGGTATGTTTTGACTTTTAAAATCTGAAATTTCGAATTCTTAAAAAGTTGCTGAGAACGATAAAAGTAGTCGTTCCAGTTCTACCCTAATTTTTTCTCTGTTACCTAAAAACTTCCGTGTTCTCTGAAGTCACCTTACCCACCTATTCCATTAACATCCAATTATTTTCTCAAGTTTTAGCGTTAGATGTTCATCTATCACCATTTATCTTCAAATTTATGCGGATGGGAGAAGACTGAGCAAAAAAGCGTTTCTATTCTTTTCTTGTTCATCCTTTTTTTCCCCTGACATACAAAGTTTTGGCCAGAGCAGCTACACACGCGAAGTGAGCCGGAAAGAGACACTCGCCTGTGCCCCGGCTGGCACTGAGAGCAAAGCCTGAAAGCGTCGGACTTGTGGACTCGTTGGTAGCATTGAAAGAGTGGAAGAAGAAGAAGAAGAGGAAGAGATGGTGTGGGGTGGTATATGAAAACGGATTAAGTTAGTCGTCGTAGGAGGCATCGGCATCTAGAAAGGAAGGGAGCTTCAAAAAGCAGCTCTCTTTCTCCTCATTCGGTCAGTCGCCTTCTACGAGGAGCATCTTTGTCTACGTCTTCTTCTTCTTCTCCTTAGCCTCGTTGGCGATCAGTGAGAAGTTAAAGAGACACAGACATCATGGGTGTGTGTGTGTGTGTGTGTGTGTGTGTGTGTGTGTGTGTGTGTGTGTGTGTGTGTGTGTGTGTGTTTCTTTTTAATTAATTCTCACCGAAAGAAGCGAAAAGAGAGAAAAAGAAGGAAGGAAAGATATCTTCTTTTTTTGTTTCTTTTTTCTTAAAACGACAATGACAATGTCTTTTGCTTAGCCCTCGTCATACAGCGGCCCATCATTCAGAATCCGTACGGAAGGTCCGTCTGAAAGTCAGCCTGAAGCATTGGACCCCAGAAAAGGGGATTGTTTGTCAGTGGTCGTGTTGTTGGCAAATGGAGAGAGAAGAGAAGAGGAAACAGCGAAGAAATCTCATTTCCTCGCTCTTCTTTTCCCTCTTCTTGCTCATCTTCTACTTCGTTCACTTCGTCGTCGTCTTCTCTCTTCTTTTTGTGGAAATTTTTTAGTTTCAAGGATCTTTTCGATCACCCCTAGTAATCCAGTCTAGGCTACAGTTTCGCGGATGTTTTCCGAATCTGTGCACCAGATTGTGCTTTTCTTGTTCTCATTTTTCTGTTTCTTTTTGACTTGCTTCGCGACAACAGACGGCAAGTATCAGTTTACAAGCTGAGCGGACACGAGAAGTGGGGAGTTAGAATGATGAATGGATGAATTTCTTTCCTCCTTGTGTGTTTTATTATGCCACCCCACTTGCCTAATAATTAGATTTACCTTTTTAGAACCAGCTAACACTATTTCATTTTCAAAAAAAAATAGTTTCTCATTAAATCTCGGAAAAATCTTTGCGACATTTTAGGCTACTGTAGTGCATCTCCAAAATGCTCGTCTCCTTCTTAGCATTTCGAATAGCCGAGCAATGTGATCTTGTAAGAAATTGCTCATCAACATTTATAGTAGTTAACAAGCAACTAGATGCATCGAAAGAGAATTTGTGAAGAGAAAAGAAAATGAGAGGAGAGGAGAAAAAGTCAGAATCTCAGGTTACTTTCTCGCTCTTCCTCTCCTTTTCATCCCATTCTCTTTGGAATAATTGGACTGTTTTCCCCTTTTTTTTCTCCTTCTTTTTCTTGGCTATTAGTCAGTGAAAGAAGCCCGTAGAAGAGGGGCCCGATGGCCTGCGGTTATTTGTTCCACACTGCTCCTGTTGGCCGTCTTCGTCGCCGAGCCCTCTTGTTTCTTCTGCTCCTTTTTGGCAACTGTTTTCTTCTTCTTCTTCTCTTTTTGCTTCCCCTTTTTGGCTCTGAGCATTGAGAGGAGCAAAACGAGGAGAGCTCGTAACAGAATGATGACAGCCCCTGGGTCGTCCCCTCTTTCTTTCTCCCGGGCTCGTCGTCACGCACATTCCTTTGCTCATCACCCACCACCCAAAAATCTTCCAGTCATGATCGTTGAGGGACATGGAGAAGAGAGGCTCTCCACCAAACTGAGTTGGAATTCGGGAATAATTAGAAGATCCTTCGCCACTTGTACTGATTTGCAAGAAAAAATGAAGAAGAAGAAGATCCTCTCATCTTCTTCCCATCTTTCTTCTCAGTTTTCTGGTCAGCGCCTTCGTCTCCTCTTCGGTCGTCGTTGTCGTTTATCCGGCTCTAATTCTGTTTACATGTAGGCGGACAGAAAGAAGACGAAGAAGGCAATTCGTTTTCTTTTTCCGCCGTCTCCTAGTCGTCTCCTCCACTTTGGCCGTCGCCTCTCGTAGTTTCCGTCTTCTCACTTTTCCTTCATAGGTGACAGATCTTCTAAAAAATTGCTCGTCAAAACTGTACTTTTCCTTCGTGAATAACCTTCCGATTGGATTGACGACTCTTTTTAGAAGACTTTACGGACTTCTCGGCGAAACAATTCTGAGCTCACGAAGAGCATCTGTCACTCAGCATCATGGCTTGAGAGCTTGTCTGAAAAAAAACTAATCCATCTAATCTATCCTGATTCATTCATTCATTTCTTCTTCTTCTTCCTCGCATATCTTGCCCATGTTTCGTCTTCATCCCGTCTCCATTAGCAAAAGTGCTGTGCCTAGTGCATGCGCAACGGCGTCGGCGGCGTGACGACGACCCCTGGCAATAAGAGACCACTGAAGCGTGACCAAGGTAACATACTTTTCTCTATTTCACCTTCTGTCTCCTTCCTCCATCCAAAAGGTGTCCTTCCATTGGAGTTGCACCAACATGTTGTCGTGACGACGTAGGATGGATAGAAGGCAATAGTAGTGCAACTTTTCTAGTCCAGAAAGGACGGTGCTCCTAATACTTTACTCGCAGATGCGGTTACACTTTGAAATTCTGAATCTCAGTTAGTTTTTTGTTTAGTTCTTTTTTTCGAACATGAGCAAACAACAACCGAGTTTTTGTCGTCTTTTCAATTTTTCATTCCATACAGGCGTCGCCCAGGAGCGCTGCCCGGCCATCACGGCACTACACAAAGCGATAGAGAAAAAGAGAGAAAAAGGATAATAATAGGCATTGTGGGTAACGGAAGCACACATACATACACCTTTTCTCCCTCTATTTTCCACTCTTTTTCATCGCTCTTCCGTCCTTCCTTCCACATTTTTCACTTCACTTCGGTTCTCTCACTTTCCAACATTCTCATTTTCAAGGACAACCTTTTTGTCTATTATTGTCATTATTGTTGTTGTTGTCGAAACTTAACATAATAATGATTTATTTCAATTCATCATCATCGTTACCTCGTACAGACTGTCCGGTAATTACAGATCGCATCGTTGGCGTCATCGTCATGTTCGACAGCCACTACTTCTGAATTTCTGAACTCGCAACACCCTCAAGCGAATCAACAACAAAAACATCAGCAGACAGTTAATGAATTGAGCACTGGAGTTGCTTCATGTAAGTTTTTCTCTTTCTTCTGCACTCTCGAAATTTGAAATATTTTCAGATTTGCCGACGTCGAAAAGTTTTGGAGGGTTGTCCACGACAGCGTCGTCGACGACGGAAAGCGCCAAGAATCGTCTGATTATGCATCGGTGAGCTTCATGAAAAATATTATTTAAATCTCCAAATGTATTGAAAAATCTAGAGAACAAAAATAATCTTCCCAATACCGTATACCTCAGAATAATAAATCAGGATTTCAACTGTTTTTCGGCAACCGGTCTAGTTTGCATAATAAATGCTGCTACTCTGGATTTTTTTCGTGTCATGATTCATAATTCATGTGGTTTTCATCCAATTTCACGGTTGAAATAGCAGTCAATAGAAGTCAACCCCAATTCCCTCACTCTCATTCATATTTTTGTCTTTCGATTCTTTATTCTTTTTTCTCAAAATTTACGATTCCTGATTTCTTGTATTTAAAATAGGAAAAAAAATCTCATTGATAGGAAACATGTAAAAAAGTAATGTTTATTTATTTTTCCAACGCCGATAAGAAAACCGATAATATTGGATTGCCTATCAGTTTTCGCTCTTTTCTGAAAGAAACGAAGACGTTCAAACGGCATGTTTCATTGAGACTGGTTCAACTATCCTATTAGTTTCCAATGCATAACATTTAAAATTCAATTATAATTAATCCTAAAACCTTATTGTTCATCCTTTAATCCTCCCATTGTTAACATCTACGAATCATGACGCTCAATGAGCAATGAAGCTGAGCAGGTGCTCAAACTTGGTCACATAGTGTCATCTATTCACTCTTCATCCACACCTCTCCCCTCTCACATTGCTCGCCGTTTCCGTTTTTTAGTGTTGATGGTGTGCTCAATATGCTCTTTTTAACTAAACTAGTGGACTCCATGTGCTCCGAAAAATGCGTGAAGTAGCTTCCACAGCGACAAATATTGATCAAAAATACACTAACAAAATTCGATACGTTTTGAACAACCAACTATGATTTCTGGTTTTTTCAGATATATCGCTAAAAACTCTCAACTCCAATCACCAACTGCCAATAAGAAAATGGAAGGAGATCCGTCTACAGTACCCTCTAGTTCAAACGCCACAACATTACATCACTCGTCGCAAGCCGGTCCTAGTCGAGAATCTGAAAATGGAGACGGTCCGACAGCATCAGGAACTACTCCAAAATCGGGCAGAAAATGGAAGAAATCGAAAGCGGCGAAACAAGGGAGTGGAGGTGGAAGTAGTGGAAGCTCATCGGGAAGCCAGCAACAGGGAGCAGCAGCGCCTCAACCGGTACTCGGTGTTCGATTAGCAGATTGTCCGATAGGAAGTTGTGAGGATCACGTACCGATGCTTGTACAAATTTGTGTCTGTGTCGTGGAAACATACGGAATGGATACAGTGGGTATTTACCGTATTCCGGGTAATACGGCAGCCGTTAATGCACTGAAAGAATCATTATCAAATAGAGGATTCGATAGTGTTGATTTATCAAAAGTAGAATCATTAGATCCTCGATGGAGGGATGTCAACGTTGTATCGTCACTGTTGAAAATGTTCCTGCGGAAGTTACCTGAACCTCTTCTCACCGATAAGCTTTATCCATTCTTCATTGATGCTAATCGAATTTCAACGCATCACAATCGGCTGCACAAATTGAGAAATTTGCTGAGAAAACTACCTCGTCCTCATTACGATACTCTCCGTTTTCTAATTATCCATCTTTCTGAAATCACGAAGCACAGTGATGTGAATAAAATGGAATGTCGAAATTTGGCTCTGATGTTTGGACCTTCGATCGTGAGGCCGTCGGATGACAATATGGCAACAATGGTGACACATATGAGCGATCAGTGCAAAATTATTGAAACGCTGATTCATTATGTAAGTTTAGACATTGCCAGGACTTTTTCTAGTTTTTCCAATTTCCAGAATCTCTGGATGTTTGATGAAACGTCAACAACAGAAGACGCAGTACCCGAACAACATCCTGCAGACGGCCAGAATCCTCTAGAACCTGGGGGATATGGTGTCGGTGTACCTACTGGAGTTTCTGCTGCATCTTTCAATGACATGCATAATTTGATACGAAAAGCCAATGAAGATCAGGCGGCAGCGATGATGAATGAAGGCGGAAAGGGGCAGAAAATCAAGAATATGCTTAGAAGAAACTCTCGTCGTGATAAGTCAAAGTCGAAACTGAAAATTGAGTCAACGGCTCCAGCAGCAGTGAATCCACGTGGATGGACTCAACCAACACCTTCCAACACGTCAGCTGCCAGTGTTGAAAGTGCATTCTGTGGAAATTATCAGGAAAGGGATATCGATGCTGAAATCGAATCGAGGCAAACTGTATCTCCACAAATGAATTCTGGCTCAGCTGACGGGGCATCATCCACACGTCTCGACCAAAGCCCATCTCTTGAAAGCTCTCTTGGAAGCCTGCCTGACACTTCAAGGACAGAACCAATATTGGGTTCGTCTGGATATAACAACGATGACGAAGAAGCCAAAGAGGCTGCACGGCGGAAGCGTCAAGAGGAAATGTATTCGGCTCGACGGATTTTTATCGCTGGAGCAGCGGGAGCAGCAGCGGCGGCGACAACAAGTGCGGATGCAGAGAAGGCAGCGATAGATGCGTTGGCGAATCACTCGCAACATCTTCACTTGGCGAGCAGTCCGGCGTTTGAGGTGCTTAGTGAGGAGACCAGAGAAAAGATTCGAAGAATGCAGAAAAAACAGAGTTGGCATGATACAAAAGAGCTGAGGAGTACTGGCGAATTATTGAAAGTGAGAAATTTCGTTATTGAGAGAGTGGTCGGTTCCATTTTAATACAAAAAAAAGAAACATGGATGAAGTGGAGCTTCTAACATTTTTCATCCATTTTAACTTTTGAAGTTCTTGCGGTGGGAGAGTGCGATAATTACAATGATGATAATTTGCTCACTTCACATCAAAGCTAACATTTTAATTCTTAATTGAAAACGAAATATTCATCCCTTTTTTATAGACATACTCCCCAACCAAAGACCTGACTGATGCTCTATCTTGCACTTCTGATTACTCAACAACAAGTTCCGCCCCTCTCAGTACGAATCCACCGTTGGCTGTCGCGTGTGCTGATCAACCAAACTCTAGCTCAGATTATGCTTCAAGGTAACACATCCATTTCACAGATTCTCCAAGATAATCTCCATCTTTTAGTGATCCATCACCTTGCGCTCGCAATCCATCCACCTCTCCAGCTTCCCGTCCATCAAATCTCGCTATTTCTCCATCTCAACTCCACTCAACTTCATCTGCCACGTCGCAAGCTCAACCTCCAATGAGCAGAAGTCAGAAAATTCGGTTACGGACGAAGCTTGGATCTCGTGATCCAGCCAGAAGACATACTTTGAGTGATGTTGATACATTGAAGGTAATTTATCTGCAATTAGAGCTTGATAAACCGTTTATAAGTTTTCCAGGAAGGTCGGCTCGACAAACTGGCGCGCTGGTTCGGTATACGGAAATCGAGTCCGGATGTGAGCCGAGATGAAGTGTCAGATGACGATAAGAACAATACAGAATCACAGAATCCCCCACCACTTCCCAACGCCGCACCACCCGTCATTGTTCGAACATCACCAAATGAGTTGACTCCGGTTTCGGGTGATGAACAGCTTTGAATGGTCTCTGTTCCAACACATACTTTCTTCCCACATACATGTATAACTTCATCTCTCTTTCAATCATTATGATTTACGGGTTCCCACCTCTTTCCCAAGTTTTATTTTCAGACCTATATCTGAAAATTACCAACTTCACCACCTACTACGACTTGTGATTTCTCGGTTTCTTTGAATTTTGAAGAATTCCCTTTACACTGTTTCTAGTAAGATCTCCGGAAAACAAAATCTTTATTATTTTTATAGTTGTTAATCCTCTTTTCTCTTTCTTCCTTCTCCTGCTCTCCAACTTCGTTCAATTTTTTAGAATATCATTATTCGTACCTCCGGTATGGGTCTCGTCTCCTCATTTCTTCATTCATTTCGCATACATATTTCTTTAATTTTCTTACATCTTCCTGTATCCTATTTTGCCTTTTTCCTTCTGAATCATACAAACCTCAGTTCTTCACGAAACAAAGTCTTTGATTTTAACATAAAAAAAGTTATCACACAAAGAAAAAAAAGTTCCACACAGAATTTATTGAGAATTCAGATTTCAACCTTTGTTAGCAGTTTTCACCATATAACACGAAGCATTGGTGGTTTTCTCGTGAGGCGCAAAGAACGATGCTTCTGGTTCGATTTTCGAGCCAAGCGTCGACGATGTTCTTGACGTTGATGCTCCTCCGACAGCCTGCCGATGTTTTTCATTGGAAGAATAACTTTATAAAAATCCAAACCTTTTGCTGTTTTGGAACTCGTGGTTTTGTTGGTATTTTAGCCAATGGATTCTCCTCATCATCATCAAATTCGTCCCGCTTCTCTTCGACTGGCTTGACATTGATGTCGATTTTAACATCTTCTGAAAAGTTCAAGAGTTTTCTATGAGTAAGAAAATACATTTACCGTCAGTCTCAGATTTCTTTATATTTTTTCCATTCTTCTCTTTTTCACCATTAGAGCTCTTTTTCTGTGATTTTCCTTTCTAAAATTGTCATTTTATAGACCTTCATCAAGATTCGAAAGATAACTTACACAAATTGTCAAACCAACCATAACTGCACAAATAAATATAACGATAAATCGGAGACTTCCGAGTAACGTGCTTAATTCCAAGATGGTTTCCATTTCTGCTTTTTCTTCCTTAGTTTCGACTTAAAAATAAGAATTGTTTCATTTTACAATATGATTCGCTGTATGAAGATTACAATCTGTATCCACGTCTGGAATTCTCGGTTTATTTCGGAAAAGCGTGACTACTTTTGAAAGAGTAGATTACCGTAAAACTTCTAATAGAAGGAGACCCTGAAACACGGCGAATAATTCTTGAAATTTAGAAAAAGGAATATTGTTGACGCGTTTCTCGTCACAGAAGGAAAATGTGGATTTCAAAAGTTAGAAATGAAAATTTTCGAGGAAAAAAGCAAGAGGAGGAGTTGATAGCAGCAGATGCAGAAGCTGTTAAGACATATTTTGTTGTGTTGCTGTACTAAAAACATCCCAATTACATGTAGAAAGTCCAAAAATTGCATGGACAGCCATAAGCTGACCATTTCCCAGGAGGAATAGTCTAGTAGTGACTCTGGTGATAACTAGGTCATAATTGAAAAATGAACACGAATTGAAGCAAGGTTTCTCAAAGAAAAGTTTGCTCGAGTTTCTAATTGAGTTTTAAAATCTTCAGGAATTGTTTTAAAAGTCAATGAGCTTGAAAATCCTGAAAAACTTCTTCATCTTACTTTGATTAGGCCTGAAACACTGAAAAGCAGGTCAAAACTACTAAATTATTGTTTATTTTAGTAATTGAGACTAATACCAACATATTTCCTTTCAATTCCAAATGAAAAGTTACGGTAGGTTCAATGCAGGCAAACTTTTGTCAGCCATCACAAGATGACTGAAATAACGAGACTTGGTACTTTTTTTTGGTTCAAAAATTGATCTCAAACTGAATTTGCACCCCAGGCATTATTTCTGTACAACTTATAGACTTTTAAACCTATCCAGACTGAAGAAATCCTTTTTTGAAAATTTATGGGTACCCAAAACGGAGCTAGAAAATCTTTCAGCGATCTCATTTCTGATTATTTTTGTTTGAATTTATTATCAAAATGTTCGCAAAAAAATTCTGCACAAATGTTACTAAACGAGAAAATGATTGTGATTTAGAGCTCGCCAGGAACCTCCAAAAACCGCAAAAAGTAGCGATTTTCAGTTGATTTTCTAGAAAATCTTTCAGCGTGTTTATTTCTGGGTCAAATTGAACGTTTTTTGTCTCAAAATGTGTGTTTTTCTTATCTTAATAATTGTTACTAAAATTGGAAGCAAACAAAACGGTGCAAAACTGAGAAACCTATTAAAATTCAGTTATCCACTGTATCGAGAAACGCGTCAACAAAAACAAAAAAAGCAAATTTCGAAAATTATTCGCCGTGTGAAAGCCAACTGTCGAGAGTCCGCGAGACCGAATGTTATAAACTAATCGGCTTTCTGTAGCGAATAAGCTTAACTTTTCTGGACATTATACAAATATTTTTGGACTTCTGGATAACTATTTGAATGAAAATCAGAGTACTGTAGCTGTTTCTTTGTTGTAGATTGAGGCTGAAAATTGTAAATTTTGTTTTCGCTGACATACACAAAAACAAAAAATTATATGAACTGTGTGAACTGATGATATCTAAATGAGCCTTTTTGTAGTCTGAAAAGGTGTTCTAGTAGTAGAAATCTTCTTTTTATTTTGAGCTAGACAATCTGAGAATAAAAATTGGCAAGGGAACAAAAACTGAAAAGAGAAAGAAAGAATCAAAAAAATTGTACATTGAGAAATTATTTCTTGCGTCCATACTGGTAGACAGATGGAGAATATTGAACATTGTTTGCTGGTTGCTGTTGTTGGGAATTATATCCTTGTTGAGTCTGATAACAACACGTGGAGCTCACTTGAGAACAACATGAGATGGCGTCAGCGGAATATTGTGGAGATGGAGTACTGCTACCGTATTGTTGAGTGCTTGGATTGTACATTGGTTGATTGTTGTATCCCATATCGTATTGCTGATTCTGACTGTTGTATTGACTTCCATACTGCTGTTGATTGTTGTATGGTTGCTGTTGAGTGCTACTGGCATACATGAAAGTACTGGTCATGGTATTCTGTGGATTGATGTACATCATCTGATTCTGATTCTGATTCTGGTACATGGATCCCTGGTTGTTATTGTATCCTTGAGTAGTACTGTACATCTGTTGATTGGATTGATCTCTCAACACTTGATTTTGATTCGTATATTGTGGGAAGCCAGCATTCACACCGAGAACCGAATTGTATTGAGCAGATGATGGAACTCTCTGGTAGTAATATGGAGAGTTTTGATTTGTGGTGTCATAGGCAACAAAGTTTTGGTTTGTTCCTTGAGTTTCTTGGGTTCGTTGTTGGGTGTTTCCATAAGAAGTTGATGGGTTGGAATATCCAGTTGATGAGGAAGAAGAAGCAGATGGGTTGTAGTATTGATTTGAGTATCCATAAGAGGTTGTCGGAGCATATGTCGTGGAAGTGGAGCCTGGAAATCAAATGAACTGGTAAAGCAGGTTTCAGTTGTGGATTTGTTGAAATTTGATTAGCAATATTGTACTAAATTTAGTACTAATTTTTTTTTAGCTAAATGTGCAAAAAGAAGTAAATTTCCATGTTACTTATGTAATTTGATTACAGTTATTCACAATAAATTAACGTTGAGTATTATGGAAACTCGGTCGTCTAATTAGCATACCGTCATATCTGCCACCTCTAATTGTATGGACATCTCTAATAGTAGGACAGAATGTGCTCAAAATAAGCGCATTCTTAAAACCAAAACGAAATTTAATTAGTCTTATTAGAATCCTCGTCAAAAGTGGACTGGAAACGTCACAAAATATGTCACGAACTTCTTCTCCGACAGATTTTATGATCAGTTTTGAGAATCCAGAAATATATTTTTATGATTTTGAAAAATAGAGAGGCATGTCCTTTTAATACAGATTTTACGGTATATGTCATCTGAGTTTCAAGAAAGTTTTTCGAGGTACTATTTCCCTTTTCAGCTAAATAATTAGAAACTAGTTCATTAATCCAAAAAACTATGACCTGTTCAATACCTAGTACCGAAATCTGAAATAAAATTTATCTATGAAAAATTTTGCAGACAGTTTCTAAAGTTTTCAGAAAATCTTTTCAATTTGAAATGGAAGTCAAGGTTCTTTCCTAGATTCTTCGATTCTCTTCTCCACATTTTTATAGCAGGGAAAGCATGCAAAGTTCCGACATTCTTCATGTATTTTCATTCATTCATTCATTTATTAATCAAGCAGGAAGAAAAGCAAATAACACATGGGGATTCAGGAAATATACATTATCGTGAAAATCTTCAAAACATCGGATGGAGTTCTTTCGGGGATAACATTTTCGGGCAAGTGGGATGAAACAGCAGTGACTTTCTTCAATTTTTAATCGAAATCTTAGAATTGGACAGGGCCGAAATGTCTTCTGAATCGACACGTTGTGCAACCGTTACTGTATTGTTGTTGTTGTTGTGGGGAAGAAGAAGATGGTTGATAGAGAGTTGGGTAATTGGTGGTGCCAGTTTGATAGAGAGCTTGACCATTGGATGAGTAAGAAGTGGATTGTTGTTGTTGTGGATTGTATTGCTGATTGGAATACTGTTGTTGTTGTTGATTATACTGACCGGTTGGAGATGTTGTCGATCCTCCATTCATTCCTTGTTGAGCTGGAGTCTCTGGTGGTGGGGATGGAGCACCTCCGATCGAATCGAAGAATGCTCTGTTCAATGCTTGAGTCTCGGCAATTCGTTGTGGATCGGTGTATCGGTCGCCTTGATAATCGGGAAGGTATCCTGGCTGATTGGAAGAAGAAGAGCCAGTCGAGTCACGTTGAACTGAGTTCGTGTTGTATGATGATGATCCATATGATCCAGATGAAGAACCTGAGAATAACATTCAACACCGGGATAACTGAGAGGGAGGATTCAAAATCATTCGAGTGTTCTAACTTTTATTCATTCGGTGCTCAAGGCTCGTTTCAACGAGGGGTGTGCGGAATGGAAATTCCTTCTTGAAGTAAAAATACGTTTTGGTAAAATGATGGTTTCGAAAAGCGGAAAGCGATTTAGCATGCATTTTTTCCATACCATAACTTTTTCTTCGCTACGTTTTTCTTAAAGATCGAAATTTGATTCCGAAAATAGCCAAAACTTTCGGAATTTTCCAGAATTCCGAATTCCGTTCGGCACACTCCTGGTTTCAACCAAGAAGAAGTCATTCAAAATTGAGGTTTGAGGGTTGCATTGAGGTTTGCATTCAAAACGTTTAACCCGTTTTGTTTCAACATCTTAGAAAATGTGAATAATAATTAAAATTAGTCATATTTATTGCGTAAAATCGAGTTGTGAAGAATGATGAGGTGAATGGCAAGTGGGTGAACGTTATAAGTTAAAAATATTAATAATGTACTTCATCGAGAAACCTCTCTGAAGTATGTAAAGTGTCAAATGTACAGATAAAAGTTTGTGAATCTAATTATTAGGAATACGAGTTAGTGTTCTATCGGCTCCATATGCTTCAATTGATCATCTTCAACAAATTCCAATCGAAAATCCTTCTGAATATATCTCGGATCATCTCTTGACAATGCTTCGATTATTGCTCTCGTAGCTTCTGATTCGAAAAAACTTGGATCATTTCCTTGCGTTGATCGGTAGATGGTTCCATCCTCATTTGGTTCCAACGAAAATTGAACAAATTCCAGCGTCGGGGTACTTTTTGTGGTGGTATTAGAGTCATCCCCGTGTACTTCTACGAATATTGTGGGTTCTCGATGCTTCGGATCTTCTGGATCAGCGAATACTACTGGGATCGGGCGGTTTTTGAAAGTGTGATGGTATTGGGGTTCTGGTTGATCATTTACTTGAACATGGATAGGTTGAGAATCCATTTGAGGAGTTAGAATCGGGTCAGAAAATGATGGAATTGATGACGACGAAGGAGAAGGTGATTGTGTGAGGGAATCGAAGAATGCCTGATTCAGACGAAGAGTCTCCTGTCGTCGTGCATCCGAAGAGAATGCATCTGATTGGTAAGTGTTAGGGAGGAAGCCAGGAACTTGGTGAGAATTGAATTGTTGTTGACGTTTATGACGGTGGTGAGAGTTATCTGTGTTCATGTTATGGTTATTATGTTGATAAGTATTTCACGGGGAGTGTTATGGATATTTTTGTTTGGATTTAGAATAAAAAATGGATACTCACCATAGTTCGAGTTGGTGTTGCAGGTGGTGCACGAGGAGGTCAATTGAGCAATTGATAATGCTACCAAAGAGGTGAACACTCTGGAAAAGTTGGATTTTTAAATATCAAATTTTATGATAACGACTTATACGCCTCAGCATCAAACTTGATTTTACGTTTCGAATCGAACTTAGAATAAAATTAGGAAAAATAACTCGAAACGGTCAAAGCCCAAATTATCACTAAAGCTAAACCGAAACTAATCCAAATGGAACAGAAATCGAAAGAAAAACTTACAAAACTCGGAGCATCATTTCGTGTGAGTATAGGAGAAGTATGTGCAGACGGGGTCTCACAACTTAGAATTTCTTTTGCCCAATCCTTTCTTTTATACCCAAACAGTGTCCTCCTCTCTTGGGGGTGGGGCGTGCCGTCGATCACTCACATTGCTCCACAAAATAATAAGTAAACAGACAGTTCTTCTTTCTTTCCTCTTCTAATTCTCTTACTCCTATCTCTTTTTTGTGCTCTGATCCAAGACCCCGGTCCCCGCCCTCGTTTTCTTACTTTCAATGAATCAACTTTTTCACACATGTTCGAATAAAGTAGACGATGAGATGACACGTGTAAAATATCTAGTCTATCCGATGAATGATATCTCTCTTTCCATCGGAAATCCGATCCCTTTTCCACAGTTCTTCCGACACAATTTTCGACGCCCCTGGAGGACCGGAGAATACTCTTGAGAGGGTGTCGCAAAAAGTTTGATTGAATTGAATCGGAAAAGATGGCAAAGAAAGAGTATCTATCTGGAAGCAAAAAAGAACATGATGTTTCGTGGAATTAGAGGAGCAAAATGAGTTGGAGGGAAGAAAAGGAACGATAGGGTCAGATTGTCTCGGATTTCTGATCTTTCGTGCAGCAACGGAATGTTCCAAACGGAGAGAGAAAGAAGGATAATCTAGTTTACAAGAGATCAATTGAAGGAGTTCAGAATATTGGATTTTTTTTTAAATCTTCCAAGGCGGATTCGACCTTTCTCAAGACCTTTGTGCTCCGACCGGAGCCAACAGGATCAGTTGAAGTTCAAAATTTAAAAAAAAAAAACTATATTTTTTGCAAGAAAATGGTACGCGTTGGGCTTTTTGTCCTTGTTCCTACTTTTCATTTCCAACCTAAGCTTTTCCCTGTCCCAAAGATTCTTGAAATCCCATTTTTTCCCATCGAAAAGTGTTTCAAGTACACTCTCAGTTACCAGGGAGAGTAGTGATAGGACACTTGTGTTGTGTGGTCGAGTCTCAGATATTTTTAAACTTTTTGTGTACGATTTTCAAGTTTTTTCAAAAGAGCTGAGAACGTTTCTTATTGCGAGGAAATATTGTGCAGGATCTAAGAAAGAGACCTAAAATACTGTATTTTCCCTAATAGTGGGGCTTTCGAAAAAGAGTTCATAACTTTTTCCGTTTCGAGTCTAGTATCTTTTGACCATGAATCGACTGATACAATTTTCAGTAGCACCGGAACCCAAAAAAAATGCTTCCTGAAAGCTCGCTTGGGTGTCCCATTTTTAAAATATCGTAAAATCTGCATTAGAAGGGCACTTATAATAGAAGGGCACCCCGATGGGCTCAAAACGTGCACATTCTTGAAATTCAAACGGATTGAAATTATTTTTATTAGAATCCTCGTCGAAAGTTGACTGGACACCTCACTAAATATGGTGTTTTCCAAGTCCGTAACGGATGTTATGATCTATTTTAAGAATTCAAAAAAAGTATTTTTTGATGATGGAGAAATAGAAGAGCACGCCCTTCTAAAACACGGTAAACACGATTTGCGAAGTATAACTCCGAATCTAGAACTAATGATTTTCTAGAATCTCTTTAGAGCTACGGTCCCACCAAAAATTTCAAAAAACTTTGCTCTCCAACCCATCAAACATCATGTTCACAAATCGTTGAAACAGTACACTCCCTTCTTTTCAATTGAAATCTTCTTCTTTTTTCTAACAAGAAAGTGTTCCCTGTGCCATTGCAGTAGCTCCGTAAACATTCAATTCAATGGCCAACAACAATAACCTTCTCGCTTCTACGATAACTCTTTTGTATTTCTCCGACCAGTTCATCAGCCATCATCGAATCATCGAATCACAATTCTCCCCCTTCTTTTCGTTTTTATTTGCCCATCTCTTTATTTTTTCATTCAGTTTTTCCGGTCCGTTCTTCTAATCCGCTCTTCTTTTCACACCTTTTTTCACAGACGTGTGGATTGCAGAATTCTTGATGCGGGATGAGATTCAGGATTCCACGTCATCTTCTAAAGAATCCGAAAACAACGAAAACAGTACCAGTTTGTGTTCATGTTGATTCTCCGCGTTATTTTGAGTGTTTTTGACACGATAATATTGAGAAAAAAAAAAATATTTTTTTGGATATTTATGGTTGGAGTAGTTAAGGTAAGGGAAAGTAAACGAACACTTTTTTCGGGCTCATATTTTTATTTATTGTCAACAGTATTTGTCCCTTTTCTTTCCACTTTTTTGCTTCACATTCCTTTCCGTACCCCTCCCCATTTACTGACGATGGTGAGCAACACGAAAAAAGTAAGTAAAGAAAGAGATGGATAGAAAAAATGGATGGTAACTGAGAGGTAAAATCACAATTTTAGAGTAAGAGCAGATAAACAGACAGATTGTGTACATGCATCCTATTTGAAAAACTACAATTTTTCAATTTTGATGCGGGAGATTGAAAATTGGGAAGTTTGAGGTTCAGAAGACATTCGAGCTCACTTTTGTAAATAGTTTTTATTGAAATGGATTTACCGTAAAACCTGTATTAGAATAGCATCTCTAATAGAAAGGCATCCCCGTGAGCTGAAAAGAGCACATTCTTGAAATTCGAACTGATTGAAATTAGTCTTATTAGAATCCCCGTCAGAACTTGATTGGACACCTCACCAAATATGTTTAAAATTTCTTCTCCAACACATTTTATGATCCATTTTGAGAATCCAGAAATATTCTTTTAGGTGTTGGAAAAATAGAGGGGCATTCCCTTTTAATACAGATTAGTTGTTTTTGTTCTCATTCAAATGTAAAGTTCCTAAAATTGCTTCTCCAAAATCAGTTATGGGTACATTTTTGGAAAGCGAAAACTCGTTTAGAAGAAGGTAAAGGATATGCCCCACTATTAGAGAAAAAACGGTAGCACTTTTTCATGTTCTCATTCCACAAAACCCTGGACATACTTCACGTTCTAGAACGTTCTTATATCAGTTTAACCTCTGAACTCTTCAATCTCTCATAAAACATTTTTTCCATACACCGTCTCGCTGACGGAAACAGTTTCTCCACATTTTGACAGGAACACCAACACAGAAAAATGGCGCAAATTGTGCAGAAGAGAAACAGTTGGAAAAAAGTAAATAGGAATCGGAAATTTGAGAAAAAACAGAGAAGGGAGGGGTATTCGATTTGATTAGGTTTGCACTTTGAAGTTTTTTTGGTCTCTCTGGATGTATGACAACAGACATTCGAGAAAGAAGAGAGTTTATATTTAGATGTTCAGCATTAAGCTATGGGTGTGGCAGGGTGAGAGATTTATCTGAACGGTTAGCATTTTTTTTTGATTTTCAGGACAAAGGCAGTTTCAGTTCGAGAAATCAACTTGATCCGGGAAGATTTATTCAAAACTAATCCATATTCACTTGGTTGAAAGTTTCTAGAATAACTTGAGATTCCAAAGCAAAATGGAAGATTTTTCAGATTCAAGGATTTTATGAAATCGATCTTGATAACGAGACGCAATCGATCAATTCCAAAACTTCTGCAAATGGTTTTCTGCAAAAAAAGAGAGCAAAAGTTCTGAATACCAGGGGTGCCATTCCGTTGTCTTTATCTCTTTCACTATTTGTTTATCACGTGGCTATCACCCAGTGATCTCTATTTGACCTACTTTCGCCCGCGCTCTCCTTCTTCTTCCTGTCCATAAGTAAAAACTTTCGAAACTGTTCAAAAACCACTCAAGCCATTCGGAAAAGAATGTTGTGTTTAGATGTGTTTGTATTTGTACGTGTTGTCTCTGTGTGCCATTCCAAACTAACTCTACTGATTGTCCTCTCCTCACCATTCGAATCGATTCTTCACACCCACTTGCCCCCAATGATCACTGAGCAACTAAACTTGATGATGCACTTTTAACAATGAAAACTCATGTGAATGGCAACGAATACCTGGAAAAAAGTGAACGACTCAGACAGATCGTTGTTCGCAAATTTGAGTCAATATAAAAAGAAAAGTGGTTTTTATTCAGGTACCATTTCAGGAACTGACATGGTAAGAAGTTATTGGAGGAAAAAAGGTAGACAACACTCTGAGGGACTGGAAAAGAGTATACTGGAAGATTAACTGCAGTTTTTAGCATCTTCAAACACAAAGTACTAAAATTATGAAACTTAAAATCAGATTTCTGAGCGTCTGATTAAAAACTTCCATACCGATATGAATGATTCATGAAATATCCTGTTCCAATTTGTGTTACTAAATTTAAACAAGTCAGTCATCCTGAGATTGTCAAATACCTTTAATGAACTTCGATTCGTATGGAGTTCGATGGCTTTACATTTTGTAGTGGCTTGATAAAAGTGGTACCAGAATTGGAAGAACAAATATGTGTCTTGTTTATTTCACATACAGTGGCGGCAAATGGTGAGGGTCACTTTACGTTTATGTTTATAACTTTGCTCAAATATGTTCAGTTGACACGATATTTGGCATGTTACTGAACGATATGACTGAGAGTAGAACACATAGTTTTTTGAAAATCGAAAAGGATTCTGGGCTCCAGAATCCTTCCGGATGTAGGCGTCATCCAAAAATCAAAAAAATAACTTTTCCTGTGGCCAATGAGTTTTTGTAATTTGTTTGAGAAAATGTTGCTACTAGATGAAATAAGCAACGTACAAAGTTTGGTTCACTTTGGATGATTGGCTCCGGAGATATGGACGTCGGAGCACAAAATGACATGTTCGGAACATTGAGCATATCTCGGCTGAAACTGATCGTAGGACTCTCAAATTTTCAGAAAACATGTATCTTGTTTTGCTCTACACAATGGCAAAAACAACTTTTTATTTTGAGCAAAAAAAAATTTTTTTTCGACAGTGCCTCCATTTGGTCATAAATGGCCCTGTCCTTCGCCAAAAAAATTTTTTGTGCAAAATCAGAAATCCTTGTGGCCATCTTGTAGTACATTTGAAAATACATATTCCCTGAAAATTTGAGAGTCCTACGATCAGTTTCAGCCGAGATATGCTCAATGTTCTGACCATGTTATTTTGTGCTCCGACGTCCATATCTCCGGAGCCAATCATCCAAAGTGAACCAAACTTTGTACGTTGCTTATTTCATCTAGTAGCAACATTTTCTTAAACAAATTACAACAACTCATTGGCCACAGGAAAAGTTATTTTTTTGATTTTTGGATGACGCCTACATCCGGAAGGATTCTGGAGTCCAGAATCCTTTTTGATTTTCGAAAAACTATGTGTTCTACTCTCAGTCATATCGTTCAGTAACATGCCAAATTTCGTGTCGATTGAACATATTTGAGCCAAGTTATAAACGAAAACATAAAGTGACCCTCACCATTTGCCGCCACTGTATGTAAGGTCGTTTCGGACCATTCGGTTATGTCCCAATTCAGGGGTTTCCGGAGACGAATTTGGCCGCTTTCGACCTCCAGGTAGTCAATCTTCTTTTCGGACACATCAGAAATCATTTCGGACCGTTCCGTATGTGCTAACCCTGTATGTCGTGGTACCGAGGTGGGGTGGATCTGTAATATAAAGGAATTAAGAATTTCAAGACATAATTTTAATCTTTTATTGCGTTACCAAAGATGACCATGCTGGTGACCCCAAGCTACGATCTTGAAATCAGTCTCATTCGAGTATATTTTATTACATATCTAGTATAATATACATATTATGTACATATTATGGATAGTGTTGCGGTAATAAGGGTTGTTTCAGACTTCAGAATTTATTCAAAAAGTAACATGTGAGCCATAATCACTTTGTTTGTTTTTTAGAACTCGCATCCAATCTTCAACAAAAACGGAAATTCAAATTACAATGCGATCGACCAGAACACACCTCCGCAAGACTTGACCACCACTCTGAAATCCGTTTCGCAGAACAAAATTATTCAGCGACGGCACAAAATGTAAATTTCAATAACTAACTTTCTTTTTGGAAACTTCATCCAATTTCATAAAAGAGGGTTCCTCCCGAAAATGAAGATGTGCCCTCCTTTCCTCTTCTTCTTCTTTTGGAGAGGGACGTTGATTGGCCATCTTTCTCTCATTCTCTTCTTCTCTTACACTATTCGAGTGCTCAGAGGTGAGTCTGAAATGCAATTTAGGGTTTGCGAGTGCTCCTCCGCTCCTTGCCTCTCTCTTTTTTTCTCTTTACACACTTGGCTGCGGACAGGAGGGTCCTCCTCCAATTCTTCTTCGTTTTGGTCACTTCGTACTTTTCAAGAAGAAACGAATTCGGTTTTCTTTTGACCTTTCTTCTTACTCTTCTCTGTTTCTTTTCGAGACATGTGTTAATCCCGACAAGACACACATTTTCACATCCAATTTGCTGACACACAATGAAGTGAAAGATCTCGAATTTCGGACAAAAGCAAGAAGGAAGAAGACATCGTTCCTTGTCTGTCTCATTCACAATGATTTCGTCAAAAAGCTCTCGGAGCATGTTGACAACTGTTCTCTTCACATTGCTCAATTTTACAATAGTTGATCCGTATCCAAGTCATATTATTATCAGTGAGTTTTAATTTTGGAGTGGAAATAATGTTGCATAATTTTCAGAATCATTTGGAAACAATGAGGAAGTATCAAGAGTAGCTCTAAAGGCAATGGAATACACTTCGGATCATATCAATTCCAGAGATGATGTTCCGTTCAAGTTAGTATACCATACATCTGTTTTTCTATGAATTGTTCTTGTAGACTTGCATTTGATCATCGAGTAGTTGAAGAAGGATCAGCGGTTTCGTGGAATATGGTGAACGCCGTTTGTGATGAATTAAAGGAAGGTGCAATGACATTACTCTCAAGTGTCGATGGGAAAGGAATCGAAGGAATTCGAGGAGTTTCTGATGCACTTGAAATGCCTCTTATCTCATTGACAGCTCCTTCGAATGATGAGCAACAACAGTTTGGGAACCTTTTCGAAGTATCTGTCAGACCTCCAATCAGTGAACTTTTGGCCGATTTCATAGTTCACAAAGGGTGGAGCGAGGTGTTAGTTATGATTGATCCACTTCATGGTAAGCCGAAAAATATCAGTTCATTTTGAGTTTTTGATTTCAGCAAGTCTCCATCTTCCATCATTATGGCGTCATCTTCGAACGAGAACCAACACTTCTGTGAAAGCGTCGATGTTCGATCTTCCGGCAGATGAGGGCCATTTTGAATCCTATTTGATGCAATTCAATATGATGAGAAACAATGAAACAAACAGAATTTTGATAGATTGTGCATCTCCAAAACGATTAAAGAAACTTCTAATCAATATCCGATCTGCACAGTTCAATCAAGCCAATTATCATTACGTTCTTGCAAATTATGTAATAATTGTTCTAATCCTTAGTCTTCAAAAATGTCAAAAATTTCCAGGACTTCCTTCCATATGATCAAGAAATGTTCCAAAACGGAAACATCAACATCTCCGGATTCAATATAATTAATAAAGACGGCAGAGAGTATTGGTCTCTGAAAAAACATCTGAAAACTTCGTCTTCGTTGGGTGGAGGAGATGATGTTAGTGTCGAGGCAGCTGTTGGACATGATGCAATGTTGGTGACTTGGCATGGATTTGCAAAGTGTCTTCAAGCGAATGACTCGTTATTCCATGGAACATTTAGGCATCGAAGGTTCTTTAATCGTGGATTTCCGGGTAAGTGGGAACCGAAAAGAGAACGAAGTTAAAAAAAGAGATCCGCCGCGAGTCTCCTGCAAATGGGGATTTCCCGGTCTAATTTCAAACTAATGTCGAGTATTGAGTTGAATGAATAAACTTTGAATACTTTCAGGAATCTACTGTGATCCTCTCTCCGATCGTTCTCATCCGAACCGCCCATTTTCTTCATTCGAACATGGCAAAACAATAGGAGTCGCTTTTCGAAATGTATCTTTTTCATTCTTTACCATTTCCAAAGAACATTTTTAACAGATGAAAATCGGAGCGAAAGAAGGAACATTGACTGGAAATATCGAGTTTGATCGTTTTGGAAACCGGAAGAATTTTGATGTTTCCATTGTGGACTTGGTGTCGAACACGAAGGCAACATTCAATTCGAAGGAAGTATTGGCATGGCGACAAGGAGTTGGATTCTTCTCGAATCGAACAGTTGCTCAACATTCGAGAAAAAGTCAAAGTGATCTTAAGGATAATCAAGTTATCGTACTCACTAATTTGGTTGCTCCGTTTGTGATGATAAAAAGAGAATGTGCTGAGATGGGAAATCTGACTGAATGTCAAGGGAATAACAAGTACGAGGGCTTCTGTATTGATCTCTTGAAACTTTTGGCTGACAAGATTGAAGGTTTCAATTATGTTATCAAATTGGGAACTAAGGTAATTTGTTTTTCCAAAGTTTTAATTAGTTGAATAAATAATTTCAGGCAGGATCAAAGCAACCTGATGGAAGTTGGGATGGTATGATTGGAGAGCTTCTAAACGGGAATGCTCACGCTGTCGTTGCTTCGTTGACTATCAATCAGGAAAGAGAAAGAGTTGTCGATTTCTCAAAACCATTCATGACGACTGGAATTTCGATTATGATCAAGAAACCGGATAAGCAAGAGTTCTCCGTTTTTTCATTCATGCAACCGTTGAGTACCGAGATTTGGATGTATATTATTTTTGCTTATATTGGGGTTGGTTTGGAAACAAGAGTAACTTTTTCATTCACGGTGTCATACATTTTTAGGTCTCCGTTGTAATTTTCTTGGTATCTCGTTTCTCACCTTATGAATGGCGAGTCGAAGAAACTTCCAGAGGAGGATTCACAATTTCAAATGACTTTTCCGTTTACAACTGTCTCTGGTTCACATTGGCCGCGTTCATGCAGCAAGGAACTGATATTTTACCGAGGTGAGACTTTGAAAATTTTCTTTCGAAGCTTATGAGTTTCCAGATCAATCTCTGGCCGAATCGCTTCTTCCGCTTGGTGGTTCTTCACTATGATTATCGTTTCCTCATACACTGCAAATCTTGCTGCCTTCCTTACCCTCGAAAAAATGCAAGCTCCAATTGAAAGTGTGGAAGATCTTGCAAAACAGACGAAAATCAAATATGGAATTCAGGGAGGTGGATCTACTGCTTCGTTCTTTAAGGTACCTTTTCGTTGATTCGTTTTCCAATTTGAAAATCTTCTAGTACTCTTCTGTTCAAATCTACCAACGAATGTGGAGATACATGGAGTCACAAGTTCCACCGGTATTCGTTGCAAGTTATGCAGAAGGAATTGAAAGAGTCCGAAGTCATAAAGGGAGGTATGCATTCCTTCTGGAAGCCACTGCCAATGAGTATGAGAATACAAGAAAACCATGTGATACTATGAAAGTTGGTAAGTAGACGGTTGAATTGAAAAAAAGTGTCAATTTTTCATTTTAGGTGCCAACTTGAACAGTATTGGATACGGAATCGCGACTCCATTTGGTTCCGATTGGAAGGATCACATCAACTTGGCAATTCTGGCACTTCAAGAACGAGGAGAACTCAAAAAGCTGGAAAACAAATGGTGGTACGATAGAGGCCAATGTGATGCGGGAATAACTGTCGACGGGTCATCGGCTAGTTTGAATCTTTCGAAAGTGGCTGGTATATTTTATATTCTCATGGGTGGAATGGTCATTTCCATGTTGGCGGCACTTGGAGAATTCCTTTATCGAAGTCGGATAGAAGCGAGGAAGTCGAACTCGAATTCGATGGTTGCGAATTTCGCGGTAAGTTTCATTAACAGAAAACAGAGAGAAAACAGTTAGTTTTTCAGAAAAATCTGAAGAGCGCATTGTCTTCACAACTTCGATTGTCAATCGAAGGTGGAGCAGTTGCTCAACCAGGATCTCAATCTCACAATGCAATTAGGAGGCAACAGGTATGAAAAATAAAGGCTTCATCAGGTTTAGGTATTTTAAAATCTTATTTTATTTCACAGTTTCAATTTGAGTTTTCCCGCTGACCTGTTTAAGATCAAACAGGATACACGGATTTGTAGACATTTTTTTGATCTCAAGTTGACTTCGAGAGGAAACAGGGGAGCGGGAAAACTCGAATCTCAAGTTTCAGTCATGTTCTCAATAGCAAAATATCGCTAATATGTATAATTAAAAAGGTTCTGCTCACTTTCACCTGACCTAAATCCTTCCTTTTTTTCTCATTCCGATTTCAAATATTTTTCAGGTCGCAGCCTTCCTCCCTGCCAACGAAAAAGAAGCTTTCAACAATGTCGATCGCCCTCCCAGTACTCTTTATAACACTGCTGTTTGAACCAAAGAATTAAAAGTTTTGTGATTCTTAAGGAAAACGTTGTTTATGCAAGTTTTTTGAAATTTTAAATAATGCTTTGTTTCCTGTTTTCTCTAAGCTGTCTGGTCTGAAAATGCAAACTGATAACATATAGTTTGCACATATTTTTTTGTATTGTTGCGAAATGTGTTTTGTTATCTTGAAAATGTGAAAAACTTTCGAAAATGAAATAGAAGTCAAATTCCCGTTTATTAAAAAACAAGGAACGAAAATCATCACAAAAAGGCAGCCAAAACTAGGTCAGAGAGGTGTGTAACCCGTATCTAAAGAACCAATGCATCAATCATAATACAGCTCGAAAAACAGCAAAAAATTCAAGAAAATCATGGCGGATAGGGAGATAAAAAGCATTAGAATCCCCTAAATAACCCGTTTCGAAGGTGACTAACAAGGGGAAAAACACTGGAAAAACATGACGGGGAATTGGAAAAAAAGAAACATGATTGGAGGGCGGGAGAGAAAGGCGGTTACCAGTAGAAGATAGTAAAACTCTGAAATTGAAATGGGCAGAAAAAAAATGAGGAGTATTTACACACAAAATGTTATTGGAGAGAAAAAAGCTGAAAAGTAGGTCACCGGGAATCACGAAGAAGTATCAAGAGAGAGTGTATACACGTAGATATACACACAGGAAGCGAAAAAAAATCTGAATCTATCCCCGTTTTGGATCGGGGAAAATCGATATCGATGAGGAGTGGTTGAATGTCACGGATGAAAAGTGAGAGAGAAAGGAGTGAAGAAATAAGAATGATAGAGAAAATAATACACCTAGAAAAAAGATAGACATCTGAAAAGAAAAAAAAGAGAAGTGGGGGTTATGTTGATGAAGAAGAACATGGATCTTGAAGGAAGTGGACATGCGTTCTTTCCAGTTCAGCTTCATCGTGCACTGTTTCGATCGATGTTTGACTCCTGAAAACGGATAAATTTTTGATTGAAAAAGCTGAAGAATGTAGGAGGTGGAGGGGTTAGAAGAGTTTTAGCCGTTTCCCAAGGAATCCAAGTTTCTTAATATTATTAAATTTCACCAAGGTTTCAAACTCCCAAAATATGTATACATTACGTCAAAATTTCAGTGTCTTCTTCCAAACAAATCGAAGAGAATCCGGGAGTGACAGAACGAGAGCTTGGCCATCTTCACAATAATGTTTTCAGTTCGGAAATTTTTAAATTCAAATTTAAAAAGCTCACCTTAATGAAGCGGAGCTCGCGCTCGACTGACATGTACTCGTTCGTGATTGGAATCCGCTGGATCCCGTTTTGTCACTGAGATCACTCTTGTCGCGACTGCTGTTTGTTGTCTGGAATGGATTAGCTCTAATATCAGAGTTATAGGATTTTTGTATCTTTCATCTTCACCTTCTCAATTTCTTTTTTCAAGACCCGCCGGTCAAGAAAGAGGCAAAAGTTTTTTGTTTGCATAGTTGTCTGTTCATTTTCGTTAAAAAAACTCACATTAGTTCCATAGGTTCCAATCTGAACTCCCTGCAAACCAGGCCCTCCAGTTGGTAACTTTTTCCATTTTGGCCCAACGTGCTCATCCAAACAAGCATCGAGGAAAGTGGACAGTGTGTAAATACGCCAATGCTCACAGATACCCAACCCAAGACCACAGAGAACACAGAGTATTCCCATGGCAAAGATAAGGTAAAAGCAGAAGGAGAAGGTTGCTGTCAGATCAACTCTTTCAAAGTTTTCCCCAGTGAATGCAATCCGGAGTTCGCATGGAGACAGGAGAAGGTAGACGAGGCAAGCGATGAGACAAGAGATTCCAGTGGCAAGAATTGACTGAAGAAGTCTTTTTTTCAAAAAAAATATTTTTTAAATAAGAAAATTTACCTTATAAGCATTGTGTGGTAACAAGAAGAGAAGTACCACAGAGAGACACCAACAAGCGAATGCAAACCAAACAGCTGCGTTTGTGTAGTGACCAGCAACCCTATAATGTCTTCCCCAATCAAAAGCGTCTTGATTCAGAGAGAAATATTCAAGAACACTGAGCATCGGATAAGGGAGGCCGTTTTCAAGACCATGATGAAGTGCCTCTGCCATTGAGGATACTGAAAATTAAGATGGTCATCTTGATTGGAATTTGAAAACTAACTTCCTGAAATATCGAACCCCTCATTGTAGTACAACTCGGTCATATCGCTTCCAGGAAGAACATCACTTGATGATAGTAATCGTTCGACTGAAAACTCGAAATTTTATATGAATTTTATATAGTTTCCTTACATTTAAGAGTGACATTCACTTTCTGCAACCCGATCTCCACCCCGATTTTGGCCAATATCCTCTCGTTTGAGTGACCGCGAAACTGGGTGTAGATCATTTGAGAACCCGACGCCCAACATGGAAGAATCAGAGATGCTGGAAAGGAAAAAGAGATGGTAATGTCGGAAAATGAAAAGATTTACCTATTAAAGAGGCGCCTACTACTAGCATAAGAACATATGTGACTGTGGTGATGACTCGCTTTCGTCGTACTCCAGGAAGGATTAGGAGGTAGGCGATGAACGGAATTAGAAATACCGAGAATATCTGGAAATAGTTTAAAAGGGGCTCAGGTAACTAGAATTTCAAAATAACTTACCACAAAAGCGTGCATATTAAAATTGGGAATAGCCGCATTTGGATAATCAGACGGACTCGGATTTCCACCGAACCACAACATCTTCTGATTCTTCTGATATTTGTGTTCGGTTCGTTTCGATTATTGGTTCGTCTGGAAATCAGCCGAATAGATCAAAAAGTAATGGTAGTAGTGAAGCAAAAGTCATGTTGAGGAAAAGTTTAAGAATTCGAGCAATTTATATAATAGAAACCGTGGGTTGGTTGATATTGGGGCGGGTGGTCAAAGTAAATAAAAGGGGCGGAGCCGAGACGGAGAGCCTTCGTGTCATTTTTGAAATAGAGAAGAGGAGTTTATTTATTTATTTGTTTATTTTCAATACCAGTATATGCTCTGAGACTATTTTCATGTAGTCTTTGTCTGTTTTCCGGATGATGATGCATGTTTTTTGTTATCTCAAAAAGGAAGAAGAAGAAGCAAAAGCGGTAAAAGTCAACAAAAACAGTTTCGAAAGAGTAAATAGAACTAGGAAAAATAAGGTTAAACACGTACATTTCAGAATCAGAATTGAAAGACTATAATAAGAAGAATAGGTAAGAATAAAAAAGACTGGAAAAAAGAGCAAATATTGATGAGGGAGGAGAGATGAAAATAGGTTGGAAGGCAGGCGGAAACCGGAAAAGTTCAGTTATATTTGTAAGGTGTTTGCAGTAAAGTAACAAACTTTTCGAGAAAGCGAGATGGCACAATTATTTATTTGCAAATATTTAGATTGATGGGGTGAAAATTTGGAGAAGCTGGGGGGAAGACAAAAAGTGACAAGTTTTTGAAAAGTTGAGAAGTATTCGGAGAGAGAGAGAGAGATTGGAAATCTATATCCGATCTTTTAATAATCGGCGCAAAATTGGGAAAAAAACTAGAAAAAAAGAGAAAAGAAATTAAAAGAGCAATTTTCACAGAGAAGAGAGTCGGGTTACTGTAGTTTTCAAAATTAAGTGAGAAAATGGTCAATTTTAAATGAGAATCTTGCAAAATTACTGAAGACTACTATGACAGCTGTTCTCACTTCATAAATGTCTTGAAAAATTGAGTTTCGAAAATTCAACGTATTTTGGAAGATAATTTTCAGTTTCCATATTTCGTTATAACAATTCTGCCTTTGTTCTCGGATTTAAAAAGCTCGGATTAAAACATTTTTTGAATTCTAGCTCATTTAAAATCGGAGCCCCACCAAAAACTTGAAAATTTTCCAGTGCACCCGCTCTCAACCTGTCCGAAAATCCCAAACATTTTTGTTATTTTTCTTTCCCTTTTCCCGATGTTTCAAACCATGTTTCCATTGCCAATTAATTGGTTTCCCTCTATTACTGATTAGAGAGGAAAAGGACACCGAGAAACAAACAGAAGAAACCGAAACCAAAACGGGCGAGATGGGGACAAGTGGGCCCCCAAAAAGGGAAAGTCAAAAGAGAGACGAAAAGAGAGAAAAGAGAGAGATGCTGTAATAGAAAAAGGTCAAGCTAATACTACTATATCAGTGACGATTGTGGTTGTCAAGAAGAGAAGGCAAAATAGAAGAAGAAGACTTCTTGAAGAGTAGATACTTCTGTCTCTTTTGTTTTGATATTTCATAGAGAAAACTTGTAAAGCAATAAGGGGAACAACACATACGACACTTCAATCATACGTGTGAATTGGGGTGGGAACGTGCTGGAAATATAGGGGGAAATTATTATATTACAAACATAAATTGAATCTCTTTGGTAGGCAAACAAGAATGAAAAGGCAACAAAGAATTGACTCTGGAGACAGAGAACTCAAAAAAAAATGGGGAAAAGAGGTATTCTCTTTTAAAGATTATCTTCTAGAATGGAGATAAAAAGAAACAGTTTTGGGGCGAGAAGATGAAAGAAACGGCCGTGTAGACTTGTCTTAACGGGGCGAACTGTTGCTATCTGGTTGACAAATCTAGTTGGTTGTACTTATCTCTCTGTCAAAATTCGGTTCCACCTCTTCTTTTCGTTTCATCGCTAAACAACTAATACCTATTTTTTCGACAAAACATTTTAGCTCTTCAAAATTTTCTTGAAATCTAGATCTGTTGAAGTCATAAATTTAATGGAGAAAGAGGAAGTTATTTCGGGGTGAAGTAAGAGGAAGAAGGCAGATATATTTTGAGAGAAACTATTATACGGCCAGTTAGGAAAAGAATCATTGAGCTGAAGCCTAGGTTTTTGAGACCAGAGTTGAGGGGAAATTTTTAAAATTCGGAAGCCGGAATTCTGCTCAACTCTGTTTTAGAGCTTTAGTCATCTCAACTTAAAACGAAAACTTCCCTACGAGTAACTTTCAAGGTAGACGTTTTCCACAATAGGTGATGTTTGAAAAAGAGTTGAAAACTTGAACTTCCCGCTCGTTTCATTTTGCACCCGATCATTTGTTGGTTTCTCAAACTGTTCGAAACTTCGGACAAGACACGGAAACCCACGCGGGGAGTATGCCAAAGAAAGCACAAAGGTTGAGCCATACATACAGAATCAGAAAGTTCCACGTTTACAGTATACTACCATTCAAAAAGAAAAGAAACACCAATCTCAAATTCTAATCAGCTGTCCACCCCGAAAAACGCATCACTCTTTGTACTCTTATTATTTACCTCAAAACTTTGTCCTCTCCTCTCTTCCTTTTATCTTCTTCCCGTTATCTGAAATTTGAATCTGGTATTCCAACGGTTCCACTACTTCGTTTCGAAAAAACGCAAAACGTCACACATGACATACCGAAAACATCGGGAAAAAAAATGAATGGAGGAATGTAATTTCTCAAATTTCTAGCTCCACGATTCTTATCGTTTTTCTCGATTTTCCTCTCTCTTCTCAACCCGTGTCACTCTTCGCCCAAAACGATTCAGATGGCTAGATCAAGTCAAGGTCGGAAAAACGTCAACGGAAAATTCTTCGGAGGGTTTTTAGACGTCTTCTCGAGAAAAACCTCGGGCTAAGAAGGGAACGATGAAGGAAGTATAGATGAAGAAGGAGAAAACTATCGTCATTTTATCAGAAGACGTTGACGTCGCCAGCTATCGGCTGTTAACACCTTCAAGAACGGTAAACAAACCAGTAGAAGTCATTTTTATCCTCGAAAAGGGATACATCTGAAATAACATGTTGTATTCCTCGAAAATGTTTCCGATCACTTTCAAAATGACTACATAAAAGTTTGCCATCCGAAGAAGAAGAGGCGCGTAGGAGGAGTAGGTGACCTAATCTTTGCGCTTACGAATTTCTGTGTACTTTTTTATTTGAGGAAACCGAGAGACAGACAAACTTGGTCAAATACCGGCGGCTGTTTGTTGCTTGCTCACAGATTTCCGTGCTGGTCAAGAAGGAAAAAAGATTATGGAGAATTAATGGTCATTTAAGGAAAGTGAGGAAATGGTCAAAACTGGTACGATACACTAACTTCCTCAACGTAACGAAACAGACAGAAAAAGGTAAATTATTGTTTGTGTGTTGTCCACTTGAGTACTTACGTTGCAAATCGTTCAATCTTTGGAATTTCGATTTCCGGAAATAGGGATCGGTCAGTTTTGAACGATCAGAATTCAAGGATAGAGGTTGGTTTGGAGCGAAGATATGATTACAGTTAGCAATATTTGAAAGATTCTGGGTGTCTCAGATAGATTTGAGCCTATAGATTTGAGGTCAGTCATAGCGTATTGGTATTATCGGTGTTGACTTAGCAGCTATTTTTTCATTTATCAAAAAGGATACCATTAATATCAGATTCAAAAAACGAATTTATTTGAATGGCCTTTCAAAAAGCGTTGATATTAATATTAGCATGGATAGAAATTGCATTACCACCTCTTATTAATATAAAATTTAGGCAAAAAAGGTCTTCTCGGTCATCAAATGTCCACTAGGTCATCAAAAACTAACAAGTCAAAAGTAGGTTTGATTCGCTTTCACAATCGCTCTCTCATCATTTTTTCCCAAAACAAAAAAGGGTTCTTCTCCGAATAAAAGGTGTGGATGATTTCTGATCATTTCGATTTTTCGTTCGACCACTGCCCATCAAACGGTTTTCTCTGTGTTTCTCGGGAACCCACATAATTCATTAGGAGGGAATTCGAGAAATTTGTCGCCTCAAAGTCTCCCAAGAATTCCCTCGTAGAGGTCAGTGGAGGAGAGACAGAAGGGATACTTTGGAATTAAAATAAGAAAGATTCTTTGAAAATGAGTAACCAATTGGAACAAAGTAGAAATGTTCAGTTTTGACCCCCAAAGAATTTGATGAAATTAGGAAAAGAAGGAAGGTAGAAGATAAAAAAGAAAGTGAAAATAGATATCCTCGAATTTGAAAACTACAGTAAGATAAGGAAGTTCCAGGAACCAGGAAGATGAAAGAAAATAGGAAGTTACCCAGTAACCCAGTAACCTTTTTCTCTCCAGAACCCTTTTCTCAGAAGACGTCTTCATTCATCTTCCATTCTCTAAAAAACGACGTTGTCTCAAAAAGAAGATGATATAGAAGGGAAAACGAAAGAGAAAGAGACGATGAGACATGATAGTTTTTGAGTGAGAGCGATAGTCAGATAAACAGTTTTTGCGGTTTTTGCATCCTTCATATATGTGTCTTTTCTTCTTTTTGAGAATAGATCTTATAGCATAGAAAACGGAAAAAATAGAATATGAAGGCATCTGAAAATGAATGAAAACCAAAAAATTACTCATTCTTTGCAGTCTGCCATTATTGGGGAACTCGTCATTTTGTACCTTTTGTTTTTTTTGTGAGTTGTTCTTTTGATATTCGATTGATATTGGAATGGAGCTTTCATGGGCTCAAAATGTGGTAACTGGGTTCAGTTTCCAGAATTATGTTCGAATGAAAAGAGTGTTGGCCTAGCTATGTTTTAGAATATTGAGGAAGTAAAATGGTATTTTCAGAAACGCCATAGGATTTTAAGTGCAAATGGATATTACCGTGTCTCTACAGAAGAGCCGAGAAGATACTGTAACACTGCCAAAGTCTGTACTGCACCGAAGCGATTTACAGTAATCTGGAGATTCAAGAAAAAGTGGGTTAGATGCTGGAGCTATGAAAAGAACACTTAAAACCAGGTAAGACCTCCAAAACCCCTTCAAACGGTACCAAAAAAGAGCTAAGCCATATAATCGGATCGATTACGAGGCAGAAGCCATTCAGATATCAGAGAAAGAGAGAGAGAGAGAGAGAGAGAGAGAGAGAGAGAAAAAGAAAGAGGGAGAAAAGAAGGTTCATCTGCGCAGAGGGAAGACTTTTCTCCGAATGCCAATTGTTTCTCTTTTTCTCTCTATATCTCTCAATCCATATCTCTAGAAGAACCAGGAAACCGAATGAAGACTGTCTTCTGTTTAGTTGCGCAATTCATTTTCTCTATGTATATATTGCGTAACGGTTGATATAAAAAAGAGAACGCGCATTTTTTCGAAAAAAGAAAACATCAATATACAGGAAATGATAAGGAGAAATCTGCAGCAGTTTTCCCCGCATACCACAGTAAGTTTTTATATGAATTCTCTTATCAGTAACGTCCGCCACTAATTTTTGTTTTTTTCAGTCTTATTGGTCAACTGTCTCACAGAACAATCTCTCATTGATGATTCAGAATGTTCATGAAAGGAAGGAACAAATGTCTGAAGCAGAGGAAGAAATTAAAGAATGTAAGAAGGAATTTCAAATGAAAACATATGTTTGAACTATTACTAATGAATAACCATGGGTACAGGATGAGGAAGGAGTGACACATGTGGACACGCTTCAGAAAGGAAAGTAAAGATTTATGAAAGAATTTGTAGGGGGAAAAGTATGAACGGAAGGGGAAAGTAAGGGAAAAGTAAAGAAGATAAAAGAATGAATGAAATAGAGAATGAACCATGAGATAATCAAGGAAATAAAATCAGATTAATGCGTTACAAAGTGAGTGGAGACACATGTACACGTCTTAGTAGGTCGATGACACAGTAATCAGACCAAAATTCAATTGGACGAACGGGAGAAAAGAACGCGTTGGGTCGACAGGAAAATCAGAAGAGCATGTTGAGAAATTGGAAGTTTTTCAAAAAAAATTCAATAGAAACATGATGATGCTGTAAAAACTCTATTAGAGCGGCACCTCTAATATTTAGAACGACAAAGAGAACGGGAAGAGGCTATTTTTTTCCAAGCTGAATGGAACATCTATAGCGATAGTCCACTCTTCTGAAACTCAAAAGCTTTGTCGAAGAGCCGGGATCCATGTTATTTCTGTCATACATATATATATGAATTCTAAATAAAAGTTTCTAGGCTTCCCCAGTACTTTTTATGAATTCCATCTATCCAAATCTTTGCCATTCGCTAAAAAACAAGCTAAAGTCTCAAACCTCACTTCCTATGACCTTTCCATTGGAACAGATCAAGAGAAATCACACAACACCACTCGATTAGCTGTCCCATCACCAATTTGATAAGAAAATACCGAGATTTCTCTCTTTCAAATAAAAACAACAGCAAAACGAATAAAAGTGTCTATATAAACCCAACTAGGTCCCCACTTTTTTCCCTATCAAAACAAAAAGTAATAGTTTCGATAACCAAAGATCATGGATACATAAAACTGGAACTCCATCTCATGTAGTTGGTTATTGTTCAAGCAAAATAAACAAGGGGAAAATGAGGAGAAAGTCTGGAAAAGTGTAGATTCCAGGGGCTCCAAAATTGAGAGTTGCCAGAAGATGGGCGGTCCTGGAATAAGGAAATTGAACTTGTTATTTTGAGTTTGAGTTTGTTGAAGAACGGCAACTAAAAGGATAAGAGATCAAAATTCCAAAGAGGGGGATCATGAAAAGAGATTTTATTGACGAGAGAGAAGGACAGGAAGCTAACCTTAGCCTTTATGGAGTGTATGTGTCTATGTGATGATGATGATGCCAACAGGGGGCAAATTTACACTGTATATAGATAGAGAGAGAGAGAAGAAACCCTTTCTCTCTCTCCCTCTCTGGCAGTTGATCGTCGTGTCGAATGACTTGCCATTGGTATCGTTTTGGGAAGGGGGGCGCGACGTATTAATTGGAACGGGAAACTACTCTCACTTTGGTGTCTATGATGACACGCGTGATGATGAGGACAGCATAGTACCAAGAATTATGCTACTTGCAACACACAGCTGTTGCTTTTGCCTTTTTTTCACTCTCTTGATGTCATGTTTCTTCAACTGGATATGTATTCATGTACTTGTGAGTGGCTGTACTTGTCGCCACCGGATGTTTTCAGAAGAGAATAATTCGAGATGGTATTGTGGTGTAAAAGGAGATGTAGTTGACTGGAATGGAATTCGATTTGGTTTCAGAATGTGTACTGTAATAGTGATAGAGAACTGGAAAAATGGGAACCTCAAGGGGAGAGAATGTTTCGAGAATTCGGAAAACTGTGGAACGATTCGTTGAACTAAATTACAGTAAGCCAAATGACTCGAAAGTATTGTTTCTGAAATTCATCGGGATTTTGATAGAAGCTCTTATGGGAATAGAGTAGCTTCCGTTGCTCAGTTTGAGCACTAGGAGCAAGATCAAAAATTTTTGAAAAAAATTTTTTTTTTTTTTTTTTTTTTGAAAAACTTTCAGCTCTCGCACCTCTTCCACCGGACCAAATGTAGATTTACAGGCTCACCCCTTTATTTGTCTAATAAAACATCCAGGCTCAATGACTCTTTGTTGTTTCATGTTTCAGACAACTTTCAAATATTCGTTTCTAGAATCTTTAAATCTGTTCTAAAGATAATAGATGGTTTTCTGCTTCCTAATACTTCATTTTGACCACATCTGAAACTTTTGTCCGCCGAAAAATACCACCTGACTTTACTGCAACTACCGAAATCATTTTTCTACTGTTACACTAATTAAGCCTATTCTAACTTTGCTTATTTACTTTTCTCATCTAATTGAACACATTTTTTGCATGTATTGGCTCAAGGTCAATACATATTTTCCGGTCTAAAAAAAGAGAAACGTTCCTCTTTCCCCCCTCCCACAGATGATCCAATTAATGATTTTCTCTTTTCCCTCGTACCGAGAATGGCATCGAAAAAAAGAGAGAGAGGAAAAGCGGAGAAAGTGTGATCCCCTCTTCTCTTTCCGCGCGGGAACCGCCAAGTGAGGAAGACACTCGTTCTTTTAACGAGGGCAACTTTATGATACTTTTTGACGACGGGACGATGGCGAGAGAGAGAGAAGAAGATGAAGATGTTGGGGCAGGAATAAAAAAACCAGTGGGATTTTGACACTCTCAATCTTTCTTTTTTTGGCATGAGAGGGTGGCGCAACAGGTGCCATAAGCAGAGAAGATGAACGATTTATGACAGGGAAAAAGGAACGGGAATCATATCGAAAAAGAAAAAGAATATGAGAAGATTATGGGTGTGGATTCGGGAAAAAAAGATGCGTGGGATAAGAGTTTCAGAGTTGCTTTAGGGTGTCAGGAATGGAGAGAAAAAATAATGAAAGAAAACGTGCAGGGTTACAAGGAAAATTTCGATCAAAAATTTTCGGTCCTAATTTTTAATTTCCAGTTTAAGTCACTATTTTATGAATAAGCGTTCGAAGAACTTCTGTGACACAATGTTTTTTTTGAAAATGTGCTAATTTGCTTTTAAAATTTTGAGAAACTTGAGAATTTTTCCTCTCGGATACGCGGGCCGGGCCGAGCCCAGAACTATTTTTTGAGCCCGGCCCGTCAAATTACTAACCCTGGAAAAGTGCGAGATCAAGAGTACTGATCTTCAATGTTGCATTTACTCATTTGGAGCACTATCATTGTCTAATCACATCTATGGATGTTACTGGATGATAAGTTGATAAAATGAGTTAAAAACTGAAGTTTGAGCTCTGATTATAGCAGTGGCTCAGATTTAAAGAAATACAAATTACATTCCCATACCCCGGTAAGAACAATCTTTCCGAAAAATTCATAGATTGGAAACTCTGAAACTTTAAGAAAACTAGCCATGCTAACTAATATTTAGTTTTCAAACTTTCTGAACATTCTCTGAAATCAAGAAAACGTAAAAATGAAAATAATAATTCCAGTTCACCACCACTGTACTGCCTCATCATAACCATCATCACCAGGCTCCGCCCACTTTTTTCAAAAACTAAAAATTCCAGAAGCTTGTCTCTATTGAGAAACCGGTTGAACCCCTGGGAGAGTAGTATTGAATACACGAAACACCTCATCAGTAGTTCGGAGAATCAAAATTTGAGAATCAAAATTCAAAAGATGTCAAAAAGAATGAATATTTCTCAATTCTGGAATTCAATTTTTATGTTCGAAATATACGTTTTCTATTCTCATTTTCTTTGTGAAGCCGCGCTGGAATGTGTCGTTGTGGTCTAAAAGAAGAAGAAGGTCAAATTGACCAACACCTCTGGAATTTTGTAATTGGGAACAGGTTCTCTCTCTCTCTCTCTCTCTCTCTCTCTCTCTCTCTCTCTCTCTCTCTCTCTCTCTCTCTCTCTCTCTCTCTCTCTCTCTCTCTCTCACTACTACTTCATCATCATTTTTCTGACAGTGCATATACTGAATTTTCAACCATTTCAAGATGACAAGAAAACAAAAAAAAACAAAAAAAGGCGGGAAGGGCAAAGGAGAAGAAGAAGCATAAGCGGACGTCTGCAAAGTGTAAAAGTATAAGTGATCGGAATAAGAAGATGAAGAGAAGTAAAAGAAGTAGAAGCAGACCAGTGTGTGTGTTTATGCAAATTGTTACACAGTTAATCTGAAGATGATGAACACACAATGAGGATTTTGCACTTTTGAATTACCAAGTTACCGAAGATGATGCAATTTTAGAGCTCAGGTGGGAATATTTTAAGGATTCATGAATTAGAAACTTCACTCAGTCCTGTGTATCAATGAGCCACGGCTTTTGAACAACGGTTCTGATTTCTAGTACTCCAAGTTCCAAACTTGTCTAAGCGTTTGAATACAGTTTCAGAAGTTCTTTAAAAACGTAACACATTTCGGCTACTATGACTTTTCCGATTTTCATAAACTCTGAGGGTTGTAAGTCAAAGAAGCTGACACTCTAAAGAATAATGGGTGATTCGAAGACCTTCCATTTTCTATTCTAGTACTATCCAGATAATCCTGACTTCGGATTGAGATACTACTAAGGCTGTCACACTTCTGGTTATTTTCTTTATGGTTCAGGTACTTCCGATTGTGGAAACCTACGGCGGCAGTGGTGCCCTGAGCTCTTCTGATCCTAAGAGATTATTTTTAAAAGTACGGCCGGATTTAACCATGGCGGGCTACACACGTTCCGGAGCGCGGCTCAGAAAAGCCGGCCTTATGACAACCTTGGATAATACACAACATATACCATAAACCTCTAATAGAAGGACACCTAAGTGAGACCGAAAAGAGCAGTTTCTCGGATTTCTGTGAATCTGAAAGTAATCTCAATCGATTCCTTATCAAAAATAGACTAGGATCAAAATGAAACAAGTTATGAATTGCTTCTCAAAAATTAGTTATGGATGCTTTTGTGAAACTTGAATTTTGATTTTGAGGAGTTTGAACAATAGAAGGACATGTCCCTCTATTAGAGGTTTTACGGTAATTTCAAATATAGAAAAAAAATTAGTAGACGAACCGTTGCTTTTGAATTGTGAAAAATGTGCTCGATAGCTGAGCTCAAAACTGCCTAGTAGAAACTTTTTTATAGCCCTAACTCAGATTCAAACCAGGCTTCTAAAACCTCAAATAGCCCAAATTCTTCACATGAAAGCAGAAGTCCAAATAATCTGTAACTACATAAAACAAGCGAGAGAAAGGTCATTCTTCTTAACAGCTGTTTCTTTCGGTGACTAATTTCATCGCAATTTTCCTTCGTTTCACTCACAATCTCGACTAGAATCACGTAATCTAGAATTTCGCTAACGCAACAAATACATAGACACCGGTCCTCTCATGCCTTGTCTTTATAATTATGTATGATGAATGAGATGGTGTAATAATTTATAAATATATGCATATATTGTCAATAATCTGTCTAGAACCTAATAGAAAATCAAATACTGAAAGTTATAGTCGAGAAAATACTGATGCTTGTAGATTCAAAAAAGAAGTAATCTTGTGAAAAGCATAGAAACATAATCCTATTGTGAAATGAAGAATGATGGCATTGGAAAGAGGTCAAGAAAAAGAAAAAAGAGAATGCTTCTTCTCTGAAAAAAAGCAGAACACAAAGAAGAAGACGTGAGTAGCCGGTACAGTATTACACTTTTTCTCATCAAAGTGGTCTGTGTCTATCAGAAAAAGAGTAAAAGAATAAGTTTCCTCATTCTTTTACTTCTTCTCTCTGTTCTTCTTCGTCTTCTGATGCTTCTGCTTCTAGAAGAAGAATTACCGCCCAATTAGAGGTCAATGTGAGGGTCACAAGATAATGTCCTTGGTTACTTACTTATGATTTAAATGACCTACATCTAGGGTGTGGCTTCTTATTCTGAATCTCTCTAGAACAATTAGATTTTGCAGAAGCTGAAACGGTTTGAAATTTGTTTTTGAAAACTGTGGTCATTAGAAAAATTTGAAAAGCGATACTTGACACTGATCGAAAATCGGACGTACTTCTGAACTGTCATCATCGATGAAAAGCTAAATTTTTGCAGAAAAATAACAAAGAAGAGAATCTAACGAAAATGATAAAATGTTCCGCTCGAAAACCTAAAAACTTCTTAATGACAAGATTAACTTGTAAGATCAGTGGCAGTAGGTCAACATTGACGACCCATCTCAAAAAGTGAGTACGTGTAAATTTAGTATGATCCAAGGTAGATAAAACAGATAAAAGTTGGATAGAGAGCTTCGCTTTTAAATCAAATAATATAGATCACAATGCTTCTATGTACAAAAGAAAAAAGTGTGTAGAAAAAATGGTACAAGAAAAATGAAGATAGAATTACGAACGTCAAGAGTTACCGTACATACTTAAAAATAGAGTAGAGGAAACCAAAATGTTTCGAAACTTTAGGATATCAATGACAGAAATTAAAAGCGAAAGACACATTTAGACCTTGAAAAACTACGAATTTCTTCAAAAATGGATCAGAGGGCAGAAGTCAGAATTCGAACAAAAGGTACGAAAAGAGTGTGCCAGAAAAAGAACAGTGAGTTCATATTTACTTTCAAAAAATTCTTGCAAATTTGAGAAAAACCTCCCGACACAAAGTTCACTCGAAGAACTTGACCTACAGACCATTTTTGAAAACTAGAAATTTTAAGGGTAAAAAACAAAGAAAGTATC
Source organism: Caenorhabditis zanzibari (assembly GCA_963966625.1). Classification (NCBI taxonomy): domain Eukaryota; kingdom Metazoa; phylum Nematoda; class Chromadorea; order Rhabditida; family Rhabditidae; genus Caenorhabditis; species Caenorhabditis zanzibari. The sequence continues at coordinate 8,741,849 of OZ016470.1, read as the reverse complement.
TCAACTTGTTTATTTCCCCACTATTTCTCACACATTTTGTTTCAGAAATTGTTTTGTTTTCTCAAGTGTTTGCAAGTTTTTTAACCAATAATGTACTTGAATTGAAGAAAAATGAGGAGAGAATGTTTATAGTGTAAGCAATTTCCGGATATTCTGAAGAAACAAGTGAGAGAGTACGGGATAGTGGGGTGGAGACGGAGAGACGCAGACAGAGAAAAATATTCAGAGATGGTAATAAGCCGCAATGGATATTGATCATATTAGGAGCATTACTGTAGATTAAAGAGCGAAAAAATGTGTCGGAAATGGGGATAATGACGATCGCGACTTCAGGAAATACGGGTTTCGTAGAGAATTTCAGAACTGGCTCTAGCCGGGATGGGTTGAATATGTTTTTCTGATGAATCAATAGAAGAGAAAAATTGAAATCGGGAAGTAACAGAAATGGATCTCAATGAAATGAAAATGTTGGCAGTTCCGTTTTGGTTCTTTGAGAAATGTTCATTAATTCCAAAGTAGAAAACATTTTTAAAGTAAATGGAAAACAGTGGATTTATATACCTCAAAATAAACTAGAAGTTTAACACGAGGTAAAATGGAGCTTGCATACTGTTCACAATTATGATATTCTTTCTAAGAAATGGTTCTAATTTCGAAAAAACATCAGATTGGGACTCCGATCAACCTTCTGAAATCAACTACAAAGAGAAAAAAATGCCTGGATGAACTCATGATGAAAAATGATTAATCCACATAAACAAAGAAATATGGGGGAAAAGATGAATTAGAGAGAAAGAAGCAAAAGAAGAAGAAGACCAAAAAACGGTAGTCATCGTCGGACCCGATAAGAATCTTCGGGTGTCTTCCAGTCGAAGACTTCTCCTTCCCCAGTCGACGTCTTCTTTTCTCTTCAGAGTCTTCTTCTTCATTCCTCTCCGTGAGAAGGAAGGAAAATCAGAAAAAAAGAAAGAAGAAGATTCGCTCATTTCACGCATATCGTTTTGATGTGTTTGGTGTACGGAGGAGGCGATGGAAGAATCTTTGTATACATTAAGAAACAACGGGAGACACACGCAAAAAGGACACACATCATTTTGATAGATTTATGCACGAAACGAGAGAATACCGTTTTTTGCAGAAAATTCCGAGTGAATGGGAATAACCCCGAATCAAATGGGTCATCTTTTGCAGGAGAATGATTTCTGTACTGTCTTGAGTCGAACGGAGTCATAGGGAGCCAGTGATGTAACATTTTCGCCTCCTGTTGTCAGTTCGATTTAAAGGCGCATGCAGTTATTTTGAATGATTCTTGCGGCGAATAACTTGAACAAGATCCAACCGCAGTGTGTTCCGGTGATTCCTGAATCAGCACTGCCCGAATCAAAACTAGGCGAAATCGAACTTGCGCGGCACTCGATAGCTCGAGCTTCTTCAAAATATACACGATGTATTTGAGAATATTTAAGGATATTTTAATTTTTAAGCAAAAATGTTTTTGAAAAAAAGGTGTGACAAGGTAAATAAAATAGTTATGATTCGGGTTAGCACCTGCATTTCTGCACTAGGAAGATTACTGTCGAAGTTATTCGCGACGAGAAATGTAATAACAAAAAGTGGAAGTACGATCGAATTATTGAACTGGATTTGCATTCTGACGGGCTCAATATTTGGAGCCGATGGCTCATCAATTCGAAATGTTACATAACTGATCTTAGATGGAACTTAGAAAAAGGTCAAGTGGTTTGCTCAGACACAGAATTCGGACACAAAAGCGAAAGTAATCTCGTAGATCATGGTGTTCAAATTGTTGAAATCTCTGGTAAAGTTAAAAAAAAATCATTAGAGAATATGTTGGTGTTTTGATGAAACAGTCTTCCAGCTAGGAGTTGAAGATTTCAGTTCCTCTTATCATTCAATCACTTCTGAATCTCATGTGAAAATTGAAAGTAAGTCTTTAGCTCATTTTTCAAATATTCAATTGGCGGCAAATCTACATCACAATTGATTGAATACGGTATATGAAAATCAGTTCCATAACACAAGTTTCTGGTATTTTAGTGTTTGAACCTACAGTCATCTTTGGAAAGTGCTCATTGAGTTCTTCTAACAAGGGAACCCATATTTGACAGTGATTTTTAAAAGAGATCATTTCGAGAGTATCTTTGTTTATTTTGCAGGATGCCTCAGTTACTGTATTATGTTCTCCAAAAGACAAGAGAACACCCAGAATTCAGAAATGAATAGGTTTTCGGTCACTGTGACAAACGAAAGAAGAAACGAAAAAATACGGATAGGAGTGAGAAACAAAAACACAGAAACCACCGAATAATCGAAAGTTGTGGGCAATGGCATACACCGGCCAAATGGCACTATTATGCATATTACCTCCTCACCCCTTTTTCTTTTTGACTATGTCCACTAATTGGATGATTATGACTAATAGGATGATAACGAAACAGAAGTGATTTGGCCAAAAGGAAGAAGACCATCTCGGAGAACTTCAAAAATCTCTTTTTGCCGTTTGCAGACTTACTGTCAAACTCCTCAAAAAAGCGGCCTCGTTGTTGAAGAGTATGTAAGAGAAGGGGAAAACTATTTGCACAATGTGCCATAACACACACTTTTTGATCAATCTCGTGTACATTTACAAGTGGTTTTGATGCATTTTTAGAGAGTTTAAGCGAGAAAAAAATTTGAGGGATGTGGGTGGATGAATGAGATGGAAGATCAGTATCATTCGATATCAGGTGTGGAAGTTTTTTATGGAGAATGGGAGACTCGATTTTGTTTCTACGGACGTTTCGGGGCTTTCATTGTGGTATTTTTCAGAATTTCAGTTCTACAATTGTGCCCATTTTTGCCAAGCTATTTTGTAGAAAGCCTTCGTTTACCTGTTCTCCAATCCTGAAACATGGCTTGTTATCTCAATAACGACATCTTTCGAAAACTTAGTATCGAGAAACCTATCCAATTAAAGCCAAATTTGGTGTGAAATACTTCTGTGAACCAAATCAAAGCCTAACGAGCCAACGTCGCGCCAGACAACTCAATCTCCCTTACTTTTAAAGCTCATCTCCTATTCCTAGATATTTGCCAAAGACCCTGAACTGACCGGAGAACAAGTGGAAGATTTTCGGGTTCTGGGTCAACACAAAAACCATGTGATTATTGAATAGACAAGATCCAATTTGCACTCGAAAAGTAACTAGAGGGAAAACTGTGGAGTTTGGTGATAACTATTGAAAAAAATTTTCGTCTAGAATAGTGGTCAGTGAACGCCCACGCAGTTGACATATCGTAAAAAGATGAAAAGTTACAAATTGGGAAAATAATCTGAGAGAACATTTACGATCTGAAATTTCAGATCTCACAAAAAAAATGAAAAATCTAAAACAATAGGAAAGTGTGAAGATCAAGAACAAACAAGAAATTGATGAGCCAAGAGTTTCCATGACACCTTATATACTATGTTACCTCTCTTCTGTTCTTCTATTTACTTTTCATTCCAGTTCCCCCTCTTTCTACAGTAGTTTCAATTCCAAAGTTACTTTACTCGCAAGTAATTCGCGTTTCATTCAAGCTGCTCATTTTCGAAATGTCAACAAAAACCATGATGAGGAAGAAGAATACTTGCGCTCTTTTCGGGAGGGCAAATATCAATATAATAACTTGAATTCGAGTAAAGTGTATTGACTCCTGGGTCAGTGGAGAAAACTGGTTACAAGCTATACAACGTGCCAAATGGAATACAATTTGATTTTATGGAAGTTACAAATAGATTCTTTACTTAGATATTTACAAATAGTAGTTCTAGGAACACTCAAATTGATTTTTGTTGTCTTTTAGACTGAGTTTTATGAATAATTTGCATCATCACTTCATCACATCCAGCGCCAATCGAGAAGATTCTGAAGTCTCGGAATGCGCGAGATATTCCATTGTCATTCAGGTAGCCAGCACCGCCCCAGATCTGAAAATAACAATTTCAAAGAAATCCAGTTCCCAACTCCGAATTCACCTGCAAGCACTGATCAGTCACTTTTCTCGCGAGTCTTCCAATTTTCAATTTCGCCATCGCTGTCAACATGCTAACGTCTTCATCCTGGCATCGTGCCATGACTGTCCGATAGAGCAAAGATCGAGTTGCCTCGAGTTCCGCTTCCAACTCAGCCAGTCGAAATTGAACATATTGTTGATCGAGTAGTGTCTTTCCGAATATTGACCGTTCTCTCGCGTACTCGATAGTCTCGTTTATACACTTTTGAAGTGGAAGAAGGCCGACGGCAACTGTTACAAGACGTTCGTCATTGAACTGTTTCATTTGATAAGCGAAGCCACGCCCCTCTTCTCCGATTATGTAAGAGGAGGGTACCTGCAAGATGGAGAGCGATTTACCGTAAATTCTGTATTAGAAGGGCGTCTTTAATAGGAGGACACCCAAGTGAGCCCGAAAAGAGCACTTTCTCAGACTAGGATCAATATGAAATACGTTATGAGATGCTTCTCAAAAAATAGTTATTCATATTTTTGTGAAATTCGAATTTTGATTTGGAGGAGGTTGATCAATAGAAGGACATGTCTATCTATTAAAAGTTTTACGGTTTGTGGAGTTCTCCAATTGGAGTTTGTCCAATTTATCATTCTTTTAACCAGAAAAAAACGTATTTTTCTTAACTTATTTCTGAATGTTCCACACTTACTCTGACATCCTCAAAGAACAATTGAACTGTATCCGAACTTCTCATTCCCAACTTATCCAATGGTGTTGATCGATGTACTCCAGGTGTATCCAATGGAATACAAATCAACGATTTATTTTTATGTAGATTTTTCTCATTTGATGTATTCACCAGAACACATGCCCAATCTGCCTGGTCCCCATTCGTTATCCACATTTTTGATCCATTTATTATCAAATCGTCTCCGTAACGACGAGCGTATGTACGAATTGCAGATACATCTGATCCGGCATGTGGCTCTGAAACTGCAATAGAACTGACGAGATCTCCATTCATTGAGGGACGGAGGAATCGGTTACGAAGGAAGTCGGATCCTGGAAAGGAAATTTCTTTAACCTTTTTTATTTTGACTAACCGAATTGTGCAAGAGCAGGTGTACTCATATCAGTCTGAACCATAACTGACATTGGAATCGATCCACAATCCACTGCTCCAATCTGCTCGGCAACTGCTATTGACATTGAAAAATCTCGGCCAGTTCCTCCGAATTCTGAAACTCATTTGATATGAAAATTATTTGATTGTCTTATTTTAGACTCACCAACAGGTTTATTCACTGCGAAAACTCCCAGTTGTCCTAACATTTTGAATACATAATGTGCTGGATATCGACCACTTTTTTCCCATTGTGCAACATTTGGATTTATTTTTTCTTTGATCAGTTTTGAAAGACTGTTTTGCATTGCAAAGTGTGATTCATCGTATATCATATGCTTGACTGCAGAAGACGTTGACGCTGGCAGAAGAGCCGGTGTTTTGCGAGCGAGTAACGCCATTTTGAACGTGGAAAGTTAGAAAAGAACTCAATTATATGTAGTAGTTTTGGAACTTCCTGAAAATAGGGGTAAAAATGAACCAAAAGCTGTTCCAAAAAGCGAGGAAGAAAAAGTGAGAGAACAAGAAACAATTTGAAATCAATACCGGTTTAGGGTATCGGAATTTTCTAAAGGTGGGAAAAGCTGGGGATTAACGTAACAAAAAAACAAAAAATTCAAGATAGTGAGGATTGGATTATCTAATAGATCACACTTCAAAAATCGTGTAGTCTGGATTCAGGTTCCGAATCGTTTTCCAACTGATTGTAGTCTGATTATTTTGTTCGAAGATATTTACAAGGTCTAGTGGAAATTAGGAAAGAAGACTTGGTTCAAGATTTTTATAGTATGGATCTTGGAAAAATTGTGGAAAAAAGGTTTTTCAAGAACTGTAATTGTGTAGGATTGTGACTTGGGACTCTTTTTCTGTATTGTTTTGTACCCATCTAACTGTACCGATTCTTCGACATAATAAAAAAAAGTGAAAAAAAATAGAAAACCAACAGCTGACGCAAATGAACAGTAATTAATCGAAAACATAATTACTAAATGTATATTAGTCAGCTAGCGTTTATAAACTCAATTATCAGCTGATTTCAGCGACAGTTCCTTGTTGAAAATTGATAGTTTCATTCCAAAAAAACTGGTGAAAAAATATATTTCTTGCAAAATATTACCTTTCCAAACTTCTATTTTCCTATACACAACTGTATGAAAAGGAAACTTTCTTTTTTCTTGCATTTTCTATAGTTTTTGCTAGAGTTACCGTGATTACTGTGATAGGCCGACACCTCTAAATGACCGACACCCTCAAATAAACCGGCATCAAAATGAGGCTCCGGGACATTCCGCAGCGAGACGTTTCGCAGCGGCGACAATTCGCAGCGGGGACGTTTCGCAGCGGGGACGTTTCGCAGCGAGACGTTTCGCAGCGGGGACGTTTCGCAGCGATTTTGTGCTGTTTGAGGCTAGAACACAACCTTATGAACTAAAAAAATGCGCAAAATTGGAAGGAAATGTTATTGAGAACTGAATTGAATGTGGGAACACATATTTTGCGAAGAAAATCGTTTTCTAGTGGCAACAGATACTATTTTGATGAAATTGACCACAGAATGATAGAAAACTATTTTCTTCGCAAAATATGTGTTCCCACATTCAATTCAGTTCTCAATAACATTTCCTTCCAATTTTGCGCATTTTTTTAGTTCATAAGGTTGTGTTCTAGCCTCAAACAGCACAAAATCGCTGCGAAACGTCCCCGCTGCGAAACGTCTCGCTGCGAAATGTCTCGCTGCGAAACGTCCCCGCTGCGAATTGTCGCCGCTGTGAAACGTCTCGCTGCGGAATGTCCCGGAGCCCAAAATGAAAACGTCTGTTAAAGTAAATAAGGTAATTTGATAATGATAAAAGTACACTTGCGCAATAAATGAAGCTAACATAAAAGAGAGAAAAGATATGGATAAGCGAATTACGTCACACTGAAACATTCATAGAAATCGTTAAAGATATCGGTTTCTCCTCCTTTTCCTCTCTCACTTCAATCCGATTCCTCCCACTTTTTTCATCATTTAGCTTCCTGTTATCGCATGTTTTCCACAACTACCAAAATGAGACAGAGAGATTGCAATTAACATTTCAAATCGAAGAGAGATGAAAAGAAATGAATCTGAAGAAATTCTAGAAGAATGATTTCACGAGTCAATTGACACCAGAATTCTTCCTGAGACTACCAAGATTCGATTATCTATTCAGACGGCTTCTATTTCGGCTTAATGACGAGTGATATGGAATTTGGAGAAATTAGAGAGGGGAGAAGGGGTCAATGATATGAATAGAAAGAAGTAAGATAAATAGTTAAGCATCAATTTATTCCCCGAATCTCGAATCTACATAAAAAGAGGTCTAATTTTTCAAAGATGCTTGAGAAGTATCATCGCTTCTAGAATTGGAAAGTATTCTCAGGGAAATGATTTGGGAACGATATCATGAAAATTAGGATGGAGAAATATGTTTCAAAATGATTTCTGGAATTCTGTAACTCTTGGAGTTCTGTAAGTATTCTGTAACTGTTGCTAACTTTTCCTCAAAATTACAACGTTTTTCAGAGTTCAAAAATGATTGACTTTCAAGTGAGTCAGTTGTGCTTGTTCGTTCTGAATTCAGACTGAAAAAATTTTGAACAAACTGCTTCACCTGGAATTATTAGAGTTTCCAGAACGAAACTCATATATCAAACGAAATCTTCAGATTCGCAGGAAAAGTGACAAATTGAATGGCAAACAGAGGAAAAAGCAGCTGATTGAATCACACATCGTTTTATTCGCATCGTAGATTCTTTCCTTTCGTAGTCAGTGTCTTCGTAAATCCCTCCTCTATTCTCCTCTCTTTTTCCATTTTTTTCCATCCATTTAAGAATGAAAAGACTAGTTTGTGGTCACACTTTTCGAATGTTTCATAAGTTAGAGAATCTGTTTATTTCAGATAACAAAATAAATTAATTACAAACTAATTAAATCTAGAAACAACGAAATTATATGAATAAAAACCCGCGAAAAGTCTGAAAGGCACTCATGGACACCATAAATAGAAGAGAACCCGAAATATATAAATTACTGTAGTGAGCTTAAATAATCTTTACATGGTTGAGGAACAGGTTGCATCGCTTCGCAAACATTTTGAGTTAAATCATAAAGAGCATCTGAGTTTCTAGATCCATTAATTACGATCCATGGAATGAAGTCAACCGCTGGACTCAATGCAGCTGTTTTCTGACCGGAAAGAGCTAGAAGACGTCGACCACGGGCACCAGAAGCACATTCACGCATTCTGAAAATGGAAAACTATTTCAATGATACGTTGGAACTTTCAAGTTATAATTTAGTAAACTGAATACCGTACGAATTTTGAGGTTACTGTAAGTCCCAAACAGTTTTCGTTTACCTCCATACTCCTCCCCACGAGAATTCGTTCATTCAAACGAACCTGTTATATTCAGAAGGGAAATTCTCCGTAACGCATGTCATTGCCTCATCCAATGAATATTTTCCCTGCATACACAAAACAGCTGGCATATAACGGTGTGGGAAACCGAAACGATCTATCACGCAATTCATCAATTGATTGATTTCACATTCTGTCGGACCGTGTTGGCATTGACAACTGGAAACATTAAGGTAATCGATTTCAACTTTAGCTTTTATAGAAAAAAAACTCACACAAAATCATTTCCTTTCTCTTGACATCTAGCTTTTCCAAATGGAACTATGTTCAGTTCAATCCTATTCAATCTTCCCAAAAGATCCCAAGCTTTTTTGAGTTGTTGTCGGAAGAATCTGAAATTTTGAATCTTTCGAATCTCTCAGCTTCAAACTTCAGAATCCCACCTTGATGTATCCGGACACTGAGCCTCCATATAAATGTCTAATCTCACCATATTTACAACTGGCTCCTTTATCGTTGGAGCAAGAACATTTGGCTGATATTCCATAAACTGAAAAGGCATCATTTGAATTTTCCACATTTTTCAAAAAACGTACATCTCCATTCCGACCAATACCCATCTTATCATTGTTGTTCAGGGATCGGTAGAGGAGGAAAATTGATAAAATGAAAAGAGTTGCATATATGTATTTCCGGATTTTGTTGCGGGTGGACGGCCGGATGTGAGCTGAAAATTAAAATTAGATTCAGGTGGAAAATCAGGAATTCAATACTTTGAAAAACTTAACAATTGACAAAACCCATACATTTTCAGGATGATTATGTTATTGAAACTATAAGCTATAGAGATTCAAAAATGAACCCTTTTTGCCATTTTTTGTCAGCTCCCTCTCTTTAACTCATTTTTTCTTTTGTCTGTCCTGTTTTGAGTGACCATCTGTCTCTAGGTCAGCCATCGCATCATACCAGTCTATCTACTTTTTTTTTGATTTTTTAGTCCAGATTGCTCATAGTCAGAAGAAATTTGAAAACTCACGTAGCAGTGGCTCTTGCTGATCTCTTGAAATCTTCTTCATACTGAAAAAACGATGGCAGGCGTAAAGTCCAAGAATGAGGAGGATAATTGTGACTGGCTTTTGATATTACGGAGACTCCTGAAAATCAGAAAATGTCAAAACAGTGAGAGCAAGAAAAAGGAAAACGTCAAAATTTGGCGGAAAATGGGAAGGAGAGGGTCGTGAGCAAATATTAGGAGCAAATGGGATTGAACAAAAAACAACATGAATGAAACATACTCATGGAACTAGTAAAATGGTTTGACTGGTTTTTGAAATGAAACGACTTCTTATTGGAAGGAGAAACTGGAAAACCTAGAATTTATGGGGTGGAAGAGAGAGGAATGGATTCGTATCTTATCTCTATCTCTCTCATTCACAGACAATTCTCAATATATCTCTCATTTTCTTCGTTTTCTTCTCAAAACCGTTCGATTCATTACAATTGAAACATCAGCGATGAGCTTCTTTACGTAGTAATTGTCGTGGCACTAGCAAAAGGTGCAGAAAACGAAGACAGGTGACGAGAGAGAGGGAAAAATATCGAGAATGTAATGGAGACGCAGACATGACAAGTGACGTGAAGAAGAGGAAAAAGTGGAGGCGGGCGGGGAGAGAGAAGAAGAACTCTTTGTGGAGAGTATACTCAATAAGTAGAAGTAAGAAGAAGAGAAGGAGGAGCATCTCGGATTCACAATATTGAAGATGGATTTGTGAATAAATAATTAGAAATTGAGAAGAAATGGAGAAGAATCATCAACAAGCTTACTAGAGGGTCTATGCACGTCAATTAAGCTAGCGAATTTTCAGGAAATTTCTTTGGAGAATTCTATACAATTGAGGCAAGTGAAAAGATGAAGAAAAAAGGGATGGCTGTTGTGAGACCCCGAACAAGTCGTTCCCAAAATATTCAGCTGGTGTTCTCATGAGAAATAATGAGGTCTCTCGAGTTTGAACAAAAATAACTGATGAATTCTTCTACTGATGAAGTCTAGTCTTCCAGTTTCCGAAAAAAGAGGGAAAGTAACAAGTTAGACACTTTCAATTCTAATTTTGACCAACTTTAAAACATCTAGAAATAATTTTCTTTCAAATTTGAGATCACGATTAAAATTCTATTCATCTTCCTAGCAAAATATAATTATTCTTGATGAGAAAACTAGGATTTTTCGTTTCACATTCCAGAAGAACTGAACAAAAAATGAGACAATCCTACGGAAAGTGTAGCTAATGGATCTCAGCAGACCTCCAAATCTCGTAATCTTCATTTTTACTAAAAATTAGAACAATTGTTCTATAAAAAATTGGCTCGAAGACTGAGGACACCAAAAACGCACACATAAAAAAGGAGTCAGTAAGAAGAACGCGTTCTTTTTGTTTTGCTCCTATGCAAACAAACCAAAAAAATCTTTTCAAAACAATAGAGGGTTTGAATTTCTCATGAAAATGACCAAGTTTAGTGAGAAGATATCTCATAAAGTTTTGAAGAAACCAACTTTGAATGCCATTTGCGAATGAAACGAGGAAGGCGATTGGTTTGCAAAAAGTCGAGACATCCGCATCTTCTTTTCAATGAAAATGAAAGTGACTGGATGGACGAGACGAAGAGGGAGAAAAAGAAGAAGAACAATCAGATCTTGTCCTCGATTCTCTTCTCTAAATGCATTGTCTTTTGTGATATAAACATAAGCAATTCGTTAATCCAGTCGGTTTACTTTATTCACAACGCTCAATACATATAGTTTATACAAATTTACAGTCCAAAATCGTAATTTGGGTTTCCTCCTTTCAAGAATTCGCCGAAGAATCCAACTCCCAAAGCTGTCGGTTGACTGGCAGCAGCCACTTCTGGGATCGCTTCGATCGTTTTGTACCATTTGGAAAGTTTCGGGAAATTTGGTCCTGGGAAAGATTCAGAGCTCAATGGAAGATCGGTAAGAATATGAGTTCCCCAGAAGACACGTTGGATGTTCGGGTAGATGAGATAGTCGACGAATCCAGGTTTTGATTTTCCTGGAAAAAAATTGAGGGTTTGTAAATTTCACGTTCCCGACTACTCACCAGAAAAGAAATCTCCAGTCAACAACTTCTCCGCCTGCTCGAACGCTTTCACAACCTCTGCATACTTTTCTTCCTTCAGCTCTGGTTTGCTGATAATTTGAGCAACTCCGTAGAATGCAGGAGCAATTGCTCCAAGTCTCTCCAACAAAAGTTTCTGTTGAACCTTCTCGAATGGATCAGTTGGAAGAATCCGTGTCTCTGGGAACAAATCATCCAAATATTCCGGAATGTGAGCAGATTCAATCACGTGTTTCTTTCCCTCGTCATGTTCCAAAGCTGGTACTTGTCCCTTGTAGTGTTTCGAGAAGTACCAATCTGGTTTCTCCTTCAGATGGATATTGATCACCTCACTTGGAATATTCTTCACTGATGCATAAATCAAAGCACGTTGAGCCCATGGGCAGAAGCGCATATTGTAGATGCGGAAGGTTCCAGCCGCTGGTGGAGATGGAGCTGGGTCACCTGAAAGTAATCCGATCAGTCTAGTTCAAGAATATTTTTGCTTTTTTTGCATATCTCAATCAAAATACCTTCTAACTCTCATCATTTCAAACTCAGAATTAGTGAGAAAATGAAATCCTCGCATTTTGAAAATCGATTATTCGGTTACAGTTCGATTATTCGGTTATAAAGTTTTTATAATTTTTCCCAAAAAAAGATTCCTAATTTAAAACTAACCATTTTGAGTTTTCGAAATATGATTTCTCCATGAAAACCAATTGGTATACATTGTCCTTGTTTTTTTTTGTAGAAGAGAATGAAAAAGAGAACAGGAGCGGAAATTAGAATATGCTCGTTTCTCTCTGACTTTGAAGGAAAACAACGAGAGAAAAAGAGGAAAGAAAGATGCATAAACAACTAACTAACTCCCTTTCTAGTTAACTCATATTTCTGAGAATGAAAAAAGTTTTTTTTAGATAAAAAACCAACCATTCTTGACGACTTTGGTGTTCATTCCAGCGAGAACGGTCATTGTTCTTTGAGCAGCAAATTGATTGATTGATCTGGAAAACAAAGAAATTGGGTTTCAAGCTTTTTTAAAAATTGAAAATAATTGCGATTATTATGAGAGTTTCTAGAAGGTAGGAAGGAGGACAGTCAGAGCATACGAAATTGAGTTTCCCTCACTTTGAGAGCGCCAAAAAAAGGTCAAAAAGTGACCCGAGCGATCGAAAACTTATTGGTCGACCTGGCAAATGGTGTTGTATAAATAGGGCGGTGAGATAGAGGAGGAGACCGAAAATGATGACAAACATCATATTGTGTCTGCGTTTCTCACTTTTTCTAGGAATCTGTTTCTGTTTCTTGTGCCGGTAAACTACAGACAACAGTTTTGTTTCATCGGAGGAATAATGCCAAAACTACCTGGATAGCATATGAAGGGAAAATTGAGAGATGAAGGTTTTTGTTCTGTAAATGAAAGGTTTGGAAAGAGGAAGAATACAAAAAGAGAGCACGCACAAAGAGAGATTTAGAGATAAAAAGAACTAAAAGGACCTTTGTATTTGTCAGCAAAACATATAGTGATCTACCACAGGGTTCAAAGAACGATGATGACTATTGAAAGAATATCCATCTCCTTCGAAATGACTTCGAAGTTTATAGCAAGTCACAAAGTTTCAGAAAATAGCATAGAGGTCCTAAGAAATGGTCCTAGGTTAGAAGATACAAGGAGTTGTGACTTTCAGAAGTTTCCATTTTTCAAAACTACAATAAAAACCTTTGAAAAACAATAACAATTCATTATGATGCCTATAATTTATCAAATTTCGTCAGACTCTAAATCATTTCGTGTTTTCGTGAACACAAAAGAACACAAAATGAGTTGGAGGAAACACAGAAAGTTACAAAGTTTATCAGTACAGTATCTTGACTAAAAATGATAATGGTTGCTAACTCTTTGAACAATCGATGATTCGTAAGCGGAAAAAATGAAATATAACCATTCATGGAACATGTGTGCGAAGTCAATGATCATTCTAGTAGGCGTTAAAAATATTCGAATCCGGAACTGAATGAGTACTTTTCACCGGGAAGAAAACTACTAGCTGGCATATTCAGAATTCGAAATCCGCTTCAACTACTCTAAAAATCTGAAAATTCACACCACTGGCAGATCTTTAAACATCATATCCGTTCCTCTTTTCTTTTTTCTTCACATGAAATAATCGCTCATGCGCAGAACTTGTCTGGAATAGGGGAAAAAGGGATGGAGCAAATCGAGGGTTGTCAGAAAAAAACGGAAAGATTTAAATGTATTGAGGAAGAAGAGATTCTTGTCGGGTTTTAATTTCTCTCTCACTCAAACTCTTTTATCGGTTCTTTTTTTTCAACCAGACACGAACATTGGCACCTGGGATTTCGAAAAAGTCCAGCTTTCTTTTGTTTCCTTCAGTTTCAGAAGCAATTCATCAGGGACTGTTTCTGACTATTTACCCTTTTACTTGAGACCGTCTAGACTATTTGGAAATCGAAAATTTATCATTATAGTACATTAATTCACCACTTTTTATCACTTTTCTGTAGGCTTTTGGAGCTTTGTTTCTTTTCAGAAAAGTCAGTAGTACGACTACAGAACATTTTATTGAATTATAGACACGAGTATGTCTAACAACTGCTCTTCAAGTGATCCTTAAAAACGTTTTCCTTGTCGGGAACAGACCAAAAGAAATATTTTACTGTGTTTTTCTGGGAAGTTGATATTAACGGAAACCCAGTTTGTAGATGAGCGTATTGTTTTTATTTTATTTCATTTTAATGTTTCTTCAAAACTTTCTTGGTTCTCTGAAACTGCGAAAAGTGTCACTTTGGAAATCCGAAACTGAAAATGACGTCATGTTTAGGCTCTTCAAAAAGATAAAAATTGAGAAGAAGTCTTCTTTTTTGTCCTGTTGCCACAGAAGAGACTAATAAATTGTTTATTTCCTAGAGAGCAACATTTTATTGAAGAGTTTTCGAAATTCAAACATCTTCTTCCAGAAGTCACAAGACTCGAAGGAACACCTGCGAATATTGGAATATCTGAAAAAAATCACACCACCCAGCCAGAATTTTTTCATCGTGATTCATGTCTAACTAATGAGAAATCTAACTGGAAAGTTTTGGTCTATGCATTTTGAATGATTTCTGGAATTTTTTGACACATCTTTAGAGTGTTTTTGTTGTGAACGCTTCCCGGGGGAACTTGCACTATTTAACCATGTTCATGAGGTTATTGATTTTCTTGTTTTTCTTCGGGTTTTGTTCCAGCAGCTGATTTTTTTGACTGTGAGTCCTGTGAGCATGAACTGACTTACTTTATTTAGAACTGGGATAGAACACTCAAATTTTGAATTGATTTATTCCAGAGCTCGTAACGTGAGCTTCAAACTTTCGGGTTTGATCGTGTTTCAAGTCGCATCTGGAACGCTGTCGAATTCTTTAATATCAAATATTGTTTATTTTTTTGTAATCCAAGTCCTATAAACCATATAGTATGATTCGTATGGTATCAGTCCAACAATTGGTTGATTTTCCAAACAAAATATTATCGAATTAAAATACTGGATTTTGTGGGATTCACTTGAGTCTGCTCTTTCATGAAAGTTTTTTCAACAAAAATATTTTTCCAATATACATCGGCAATATTGACTCTTTCCGTTATACAATAATGTTTTTGAATATAAATTGGAATCTGAAATTCCAAAATTTGCCACTGTCACTACCACCTCTTCCCTGTTTTTCCCCTTGCCTGCCTGCAAATCTCTTCAAATCTCTCCCGGAATCCAAAAGTTCTTCATCTCTTCGTTTTACCACGTTTTTCATTCTTTTTCATGTTTAATTTTCCCACCCTTCGTGTCATCAGTTTGCCCCCCTAAACCGGTCAGAAAAAGTTCGCGACAATAGACGAGAGCCTCTCATCTAATGAGATTTTCCTGTGTGGATGAAAAAGTGAAAAAAGGAAAAAAGGATTCAACAAGTCAAAACCAAAAACAGAAAAAGCGAGGAAAGAAAAATAGGGGAAGAATTGATGAAAAAGTTCAAGTCTTCCATCCGATTTTTCCATTTTCTTCCCTTTTTTCTTATCCAAAAGAGAGCCAGATTGATAGGTTTCAGTAGACAGGCAGAACGACTTTTAACCCATTTCCGGAAAGAAATTGAAAATGGAAACGGAGCAAAATCGAAATTGGCACTTTTAAAATGAAAAAAAGAGCAACAAAAGATTTTCAGGTTCCGATTGTTTCTTCTTGTTGCCAGTGTCATGTGATCCATTTCGGTCTCATTGGTATTCGAATTGTTTAAACTTTAAATTGTTATACATAGATCTCGATTTGAGTTTGGTTTAGTGATCTGAGTATTTTGTTGATCACAACTTTTCTGACTAATTAAATAGTTATGAATCAGAGTGACTAATATTGTAAACCCAATGGAAATGGTTTAAAGGTGGTGTGCGGGTTTTTAACATAAGGGCTCACATGGGGTAAAAATATGTGAATTTTCATAATATCATGATGAAAACGCGCAAAAAAATTTCTTACGGCCGCAAAACGCCGTCAAAGTGCGATTTTTTGGTACGGTAGTGGTCCCTGATGGAAGAGCTGGCCTAGTTTTTTCCACTAGTCCTCGGGCCGCCGACGCGGCGAAATTCGCATATTTTCCAGAAATTTTCAATTTTTTAGCCAATTTGCGGATAAATTATCAGTTTTTCTGCATAATATGTTAGAAAATCACCTGACAATGCTGCCACAAATGAGTTTTCACTGTTTTTCGCTAAAAATAAGCGAAATTCGGTTCACGAGAAAGGGACCACTACCGTAGTGCAAATCGCACTTTGACGGCGTTTTGCGGTCGTAAGAAATTTTTTTGCGCGTTTTCATCATGATATTATGAAAATACATGTATTTTTACCCCATTTGAGCCCTTATGTTAAAAACCCGCACACCACCTTTAATCAAAGAGTCTCGTGATTGTTGAACACTTTCATAAAAGTAGATCAGTCAAAACATAGAATAGTCGGAATTCATATTGTCTAGTCTTTCCTGAAATTACAAATCAAAGTTTGCGAAATTTTGAAAAGCGTTATAAACATTGCTTTACCCGTATGTGTAGTCTTTAAAGTGATTCAAACCCTTTTTGAACCTTTCCATAACTGCTCGTCTGTTTAACTTCTGAAGAACTTTGAAAAGTCGAAGACAATTTTTACCGGCATCAAGCCACAGAATTCCAAATATATCCGTCACTATTTTTCAATAGAGACTGGGCCAGCTATACCAATTGATAGAAAAACCTTTTCTTGAATCTGAAAAATACCTCCACCTACCTTAAGAATTTCGAATTCAGTACGGAGCCCACCCATATCACCGGAAAAAAGGTTTTCTGTTCTTCCATTTTTTCTTCCTCTCATCACTTCAGCATTTTTTTCACTTCTTTCTAGAAGATTAACGAACACACTTTTTTTTTCTCAAAGTCACTTTAGAATCTTGCGACGTCTTCTGCTCCTTCTTCTTCTTCCTTCTATTCCGACGTCGTTTTTTTCTTCTGTTCACATCCCTCTTAATCAGGAAAAGAGGACACGCCCATCTTTCTCTCAGCACTCTTTTGTTGATTTTTTGAACCGAACTTTTTCCCGAAAAAGTAAAAAGTTCCAGGTTTGGAGATCAGAGAAGACTTTGAAACATTTTTAGTTCATTTTTAATGATCTCTGAAGAATTTAACTTTCGAGATCATATGGTTGTTTTCTTTTTTTTTGTCTCTTTATTAACCTACAATTATAAAATGCTCTTTACTGGAGCGAAAAAACACTCTGCCTCGGGGCTTATTCTGCTAGAGTAGAGGAACTCAAACCTATTATATCTTCATTCGAAACTATACACATTCTTTTATTCTGGGAGGTCCAATGATCTCAATTCTGTAATTAGTTTCTATGACGGGAAGTTAATTACGAGAGCAGAAAACGGAAAAACAAAAAACATGAGTGTTGTCGCTATTTCCTATTGAGCAACATATCGAAGAGATAACTTGATTCTGTAGATTGAATGGTTTTGCTATTCTTTTTTGGATAGTTCTATCGTGAGAAGTAATTATTTTGGAAAGTTGATGAAGCTTTCTGTAAATTATTTGATGCACTCATGGCGCTTTCATTGGTGTATTATCTGTTCGGTTTCTAGAAAATGTTCAAGATTTTATAGAATCAAATCATCTCATCATTCACTTTTCTTCTAAACCCGTTCCCTTCAACTACCTCATACCAAAATAGACTGAAACATCAGCCTCACCTCCATCTAATCTTCGACTCCTTTCAACATGTTCAAGGAGGGTGAAAAACTCCGAAAAAAAGAGTTCTGAAACCTCCCCTATCGAGACCTCCAAGCAATCGTCACATTCTCTTCTCAATACCCGTTCCTTGATGAATAGGTCATTATCAATTATTCATATTCGTTGCATGCCCTTTTCCCTTCGTTTTTTCAAACCATTTTTAGTTTCGTTCAAGATATTAACCCAAAAAGTCAAGTTTTAATTTGAATTTTCGTTCGTTGCCCACATTCCCATTTCTCTGTCAATGCCTTCATAAAGTGTCTCTTTTTCAAGAATTTTCAATTGAATCCATTTGCAAAAAAAAGTTCGTTTCATTCTTCTCTTTTGGTCTGTGCTCCTTTTCATTCTCCATTCTTCTCCAATCAGCTTCTATTTTCCACCTCCAGACATTCACTCATTCCGATCACTTTTTTCATTTTTACTACTTATTTCTTTGCAGTATGATACCCCCACCTCCGAACACATCTTCGCTTGCGTGTACTCCAGAAGAAGAAGGAAAAAATTATGAAGCCGTTGAGAATGCATTCGCAACGTTATACTTTATATTACCATTTAGCGCTTTGGGAGCTTTGACAGGTTCGTTTTGAGAGAACGTATGGGTATTTTTGAATTTCTCAATTTTCAGCAAACGTCATCTATTTGATAGTGGTTACGGTAGGAATCCGAAAAGGAAAACTTCCTTTGAAACGCTATGCACTGACTATAAACCGAACTTGTGCCGACATCTTTACAATATTGGTTGGCACTTATTTTTATATGAAACAAAAAATGGAAAGATGCGATGATCATATATGTCATCCAGTGGAAACCGAAGTTTCTCGATATGTGCTTCAAGTTGTTTTTGTTCTCAATTATTGGTGTGTCAGTCTATCGTATTCCGGAATTGCTGTTCTCACTAACTATGCGGTTAGAGCACCATTACAATATAAGGTTGGTTTGAAGTTGAACGGGATTATAAAAGAGTCTTCAGGTGAATTTGACATCGATGAAAGTGGCAAAATACATTTTCATGGGTTGGCTGGCGCTTTTATTCTGCTTTTTCCTTTGTGTTCTACTGGTTCATCGAGGAGAATTGGATTACAATAGCAATTCAGTAATTCATTTGTTTCTTGATGACTTTGATTCCGATGAGGTAAGATATCATTTTGAAAGTTTTATCGTTTTAAAATCCAAATGTTTCAGTACATCGGAGAATGGATTGTCGACTTGTGCCTTCATGTGAATTCCCATCCTGGGACTCGAAGTCTCATCGTAACAATTCTTCCTCCGATACTCTTCTACATGATTTCTGTCGTCAGCTATGTATTCATTATTCATCTTTTATTCTCCAGGAGAAAAGTTTCATCGTATCATCGGCATTGGGGATCAATGCTTCGTCTTGGCATTCATTTGATACTATTTGCTGGAACTTGTGTTCTTACGGGAACTGCGTATTTGGGATCTTTTTCAATTGGAGAAATTTGTGCGCAGCATTCATCGGTTGGTTACAGTCCGACTTGGCAAACCCCGGGTCGAGCCAGTGGAAAATTTTGCCGGTCCGGCCCGGATAGGGAAAAATAGGGAAAATTTTCACAATTGTTTTAAAAACAACAAAAAAAAGATTTTTTTTCCTTAAAAACTTCACACCAAAATTGTTCACTCCAGAAAACCGGGCCGACCCGGTATGTCTGGTTACAGTTAAATCTGTATTATAAGAGTACCCCGATGATCTCAAAATGAGCGCACTCTTGAAATTCAAACGGATTGAAATTAGTCTTATTAGAATCCTTGTCAAAATTTTACTGGATAGGTCAAAAAATATGTTTCAAATCTTTTCTCGAACAGATGTAGAGACTTCTGAACATCTCGAAGCCTACATATAAAACTGGTAGAGAACTGTATAATAGTAGAAGTCATTCATTAGTATTGGAAATTAAAGACATCCTTCAAACTCGTCAGACTTTTCATGACATTTAAAAGCTCCAAAATTCGGAACCACAAAATCCATAAAATTTCAGAACGAACCAATGTGTCTCGACTCTCTAGTATCCTACATGTGGAATCTCGCCGCTGCTCTCATCGGATGGATATGTCGAATGATAATTGATGCAACAGTTGATACGGTAGATCTCATCTGCGTTCTCGTCACTCGTTCTAAGGTATCCCCCTACTCATTTTCATGCTTCTGATTTTCAGTTAAATGACGACGTGCTTCGGCGAACGTTTTTCAACAGTATCCGACACCGCATTTCTTATGGAACTACTAATACGCATCTTGATGTACGATTATATGCACTCGCTTTTTATTTGGTAGTTGAATTTCTTGGAGATTTTTTTTGAGAGATTCCAATTCATTTTCCGCCGCTCAAAAACTGAAAATTTCAAGAAAAGCTACCAAATAAAACGCCGCTTAATGACTTAACCTACTAACAGTTTTTCGCTTTCAGACAAAATTAATATTGAATCAAATTGAGGTATGTTAAGATGTCTCTCTCACTTTTCCTACACTATTATCAGTTTGCGCGTTCACCAAGACTTTTCACTCACATCCTGATTGTTTTGAGCATGTTTGCAGTGTTCTGAATGCTTCTATTCTAACTATTCTAAAGTTCCTAATTGTCTGTTCTAACTTTATGTAGATTCCTAGAAGTGTAACAACTCGAGAAAATATTTTGAAATTCTGAAAATCCTTGTAATTTTCTATTGTTATTTTCAGATCTCCTGTCACAAGACATCAACTGGTCCACCGAGGAAAACTGAAAGTGTCCAAATGGAATCGTTGATCAAAAAGTTGCCATCAAAAACTCGGAGACTAAAAATTAATTCTCATAATAATGCGACGATTTTGGAAGAAAGTTTTGCTTGAATTTGCTATATTTTTCGCCTAGACTTTATTATTGACATGCTTTGTTTTTAACTTCAATTGATCTACATTCTTGTTGAACCAAATATTTATGAGATGAAATTGAACCTATCATTCGGAAGTGTTTTTAAAATTGATAGATACCCGTTTGAATTGAAAAAAAACAAGACTACTTGTCGACATTGAATTCAACATGACTATGAGATGCAGGACTTTTCACTTCAGCCATTCCACTGATTAATCGATCGAATTTTTCGTTCATTTCCTTCCGTAAAGTTTCCATCAGCTCGACGGCTGACAGATTTTCTTGAGATGCTCTGAAAATGTGGACGTTTTGACAAATCAGTAGAAATAGATGAACAAACCTCAAAACTCCTCTGGGTGGTTTCACAACAGACGTATCCAAAGAAGTTCCATTTATTGGGAAACTCATTGAAGTATCTGTTTTTCGAAGAGCACTGTGAGGAGGTTGAGCAAAGACAGGAAGCAGTTTTGGCTGAAAATTTATTGGTTTTTTCAGTTGAAATAAACTGTCAAAATTCTAATATCATCTCACCGTAAAAGAAGACGTAAAAGTTTCCGACAATGGTCGATCCGGTAATTTTGAATCAGCTTCGCTTGCTCTTCTTTTCTGATTCTTCCTTACTGGAGCTTCTTCACTTATGATTCCAGGCAACGTTGAGTTTACAGGCGGTGTATACAACACAGATGACTTTCGAGATCTGAAAATGAAGTTTTCATTTGTTGGTCTCAACGATATTTTTGCCAAAACGAAATTCTACACTAAAAGCAAAAACCAAAAAAAGAGAAGTGCAGAAGTAGAAGAAAGTACTTTAGGAAAAACCTCGTCTCATCAGCCTCTTCGTCAGTTGAACTTGTCTCATCTGATTTCTCATCTTCTTCTGATTCTTCCGCTACTGACGGCCGAGTCTTTGGTAATCTCATACTTCCACCGTATACTCTTGCTCGGGAATTTGTGCTCATTGTTCTCATGATATCTCGTTTTACAGCATCGATATGAGAAGAGCTGCGGACGATTTCACGACGACGATCGTCTCGAAGTTCGTATCTGAAATTTTCAAATTGAGAATTGGTTTCTTTTCAAATATTCACCGCAAACTACTGATATCTTGCTTGATTTCATGTAAATCATCTTCATTAACTCCATCCATTTTCATTTCTTTCTTCGTCTGATGTATAAATCTTGCCACAAGTCTCTGTATTATACTTGCATATGTCAAAGGTGCCTTCCCAGAATCATCATCTTGCCCGCCAGATTTTTCCATCTCGTTTCGTTTCCGAGAGTATCCGGGTCTCTGGAATCAAATATTTATCAAAATATTAACAATCTCTCGACTCACCCTAATCGTTGCTCGATTTCGATTCTTCTGATAAGTGTATTTCCCTAATAACCATCTTACTGTGTTCAGCAGACAATTAACAAAGTTAATAAGAGATTTGGGAGTGATTATGATATTAAAAGGTGGCGGAAGACTCGATCCTTCATCAAAATGGGCCATCCAGAGTTTAGTTCGATGAAATTTCCACTCGAGATCCGCATGATCGTTGATAATTTGAAACGAGTGAGACATCATAGCAATAAGCATATTGAGGAGAACAATGATGGATGTGCAATGATACATTATGAACATTCCTTGACCAACCCATTGTGTTATTTTGTGATTTTCAATCACATCGGTGTCTTCTGGTTTTGTTATTGAAAACAGGGACCAGAGAAGAGTTAGGTAGGAATCGGCGATTGAGGAGAAGACGTTGGTACTGGATCGGCAGGTGGCACCAGGTACACAAACATCCGTGTTTGGATCATAGTACCAGTAGAGTTGAGCAAGCCCGATGGAAAACGAACTGATGATAAGGACAAAGATGAAACAGAACTTGGCCACATCGACAAGCATGCAGCCAAGGGAGATCTGAATAGCGGTATTGTAAAATATTCGAAGTCTGTCTAGGTCTTGAACAGGAATTACCGTAAAATCTGTATTCAAAAAAGATTCTCAAAATGGATCATAACGTCTGTTAGAGAAGAGATTTGAAACATAACTTTGACTGACTTGTGTAACCAATTTTCGTCGAGGATCCTAACACGACTAATTTTAATTCGTTCGAATTTCAAGAATGTACTCATTTTGAGCTCATTCGGGCGCCCTTCTAATACAGCTTTTACGGTATATCCTTGTTAGCCGTTTTCAGCCTAGACTATTATTTTTTAACTCACCTGAAGCGGTCCCAAATACGGATTCGTTTGAAAGAGGTAGATGATCCGAGCAAATGAGAAAACATTTCCAACAGCAAACAAAGCTTCAGCCACCAACATTGGTTCTTCTGATTGCCAATGTGTCCGAACTGTGTATCGGTATGGATCCTCGCGATATGTAAAGATATAATACGCGCTTAACCTGAAAATCTTTCCTTTTAAATATAATAACTTCAAAGCTCAAACCTTATAGAAATCGTGCAGAGATATAGACAAATCATCAAAAAGTCAAGCCAATTCCACCATTGTCTCATGTATCTCTTGAATCCTTCCTCCCATAATTGCTTGATTTCCGACCATAACATTCCAATAACCCATGTGAAAACTAGAGATTCAACCCATGTTGCAGGAGGTCCTCGGTCTGATGCTCGTGTTACTCCGCCCTGGAATTATCTCAAACTTTTGAAGTATAGCTTAGTTTCAGACTAACTCTTTCTCCTTTCTCATATCGATAATCTTCAAACGTTGCCCATGTGAGTAGCCCTAGAAATGTTGCAAAGGAAATTGAATAGTAGAAAAATTTCATGAAAGGGGATCGAACCAGTTTTCCCAAACGACTTCGTGGCATCTGAAATGTTTCAGAATTTTTATAATTCAAATTTAAGGGAGACTCACCAAAATGTACAAAAGACAGAAAACCGGCCAAAAAATGAGCAAAAATGCGTAAAGAAAGAAGCTGGCCCATGTTCCACTTTGTTGTCGATATGGAATACCTTCATACCAAATGGAAGTGAGAAGTTGTTGGCAGTGAGGATGAGACACGAACTGAAATAATTTACAGATGAAAATGCAATAAATCGTTTCTCACCGCTTTTTGCTCGTATTTAATCGCCAATTTCAGTCTAGCCAGTGACAGTTTGCTTGCCCATAAATCAATATTATCATTGTTGTCATTTTCCTTGTTTAAAATCGCAATAACTTCTTCAGAACTCCGACATTGACTCAGTAAATCACACGAATATTGCTTGCATTGCTCCGATAGTTGAAGATAAGTTTCTTTGAATTCATGTTCTTCAAATGCCAATCTTTGTAGAGCCCATGATAGTTTGAATGCTTCGTTGATGGGATCAGAACTAGTGAGTGACATATAGGCAGGACTTGCGAGTGCTCGATATGTGTTTATTCGTTTTAACGAGTACTGAAGGGAATCATTTAGGCGTTCTCGATCGCAAGTTTCACAGATGCAAGTGTGACTGAAAGTTGAGTGCTTCTAGAATGCTTTTAAAAACTAAGAATTTCAAAACCTACTTATGCGGGGGATCAATCTTTGCATCCTTTCTTATCAACATCTGCAGAATTTCAAACTGATTTAGTTGAGCTGCCAGAATGACTGGAGAAATATCACTTGAATATTCTGCACTTGCTGCTTCCGAAGGATCCAAAGCCTGTGTCCAACCTTCTCCGAGCATTTCTTTTGTGATATTTGGATGGTTCACAAGGACTTCAACAAGACGATATACTCCTGAAAATGAATACGAAGTTTGAAATCATACAAATCAAAAAGTGAACCTTCTCGAATAGCACACAGCAAAGCATTTCCAATTCGAATATCTGGTTGTTGCAATAGAAGTTCCACTACCTCCATATTCTCATTATCAACTGCAATTTCAAGAGCAGTTCGACCCATTGAATCGAGGCAATTCACGTTCAGGCGACGTTCTCCGTCATGCTAGAAAATAAAGGGGAGTAAAATTTAAGAGATTCGAAAACTCACATAATCCAGGAACTCTTGCAACGTTGGCTTGTTTCCCAGTTCTGCTGCTTCCAAAAACCTGAAGACGTTTAGTGAATTAGAGAGTCTCAGTGAAAGTTTTGGAGAAGCGATACACTACATTCTAGTTCTTCCGAACAAAACAATTTTTGAGAAGAAATCTGACAGCCAATTTGGGAGAAATTAATGCATTTCAGCTTGACTTAAATCTCAGGGTTGCTCAAAAAAGAGCAAAACCTTCGAAAAGCGGTTGTATGATCCCATAAGTTTTCCAATCACCAAGAAAGCCTTACTATAAATAAACCTTCTCATGCTTCATAAATTCTTCACTTCTATTTCTCACCTCCTCTCCTCTGGACTTATCATATCATTTGTCCTTATATGTACTGCTGCCGGTGGAGGCATATTCGTCAGATTCCTGTTTCTTGGTCGTGGAGATGGAGCACAGCGAGAGAATCGACGTCCTTGGGCCGAGAGCATCCTTCAATTTAAAACTGATTTATTCGACTTCCTTTGGAGTTTTTTAGTTTCTTGGTCCCCAATAATGTTTCATGAGCGTCTTTATAGTTTGACTCAGGAAAAAAATCAAAGAATTTCCTTGTCTCAATAAAACCGAATCGTTTAGATGGATGCTCCAGTCACCGCTAAACATTTGATTGGGCAATTGGAAGGAAATAAAGTTGTGCTATTCCCTCTGATTTCTCTCTCAATCGCGTCTATTACACCTCTTACGTAGTCTACTTCTTCCCCCGCAGATTCTATATATTCAGAAGTCAGTACTCGAAAAACTTATTAACTCAAGTGGGGGTCTTAAAAAAGAAAATTGGAGCAGTAGAAGAAGAAGATGTACCGGACGCCATCCTCCATTCCAATCATTTCTCTCCTCTCGCCTCGACGTCCTTCTTCCCGTGAATCTTTGGATGCAATCTTTCTTGGTATATTTTTTGAACAAGCTGAACAGTTGTACTTTTAGAAGAAGAAAGAGAAATTGGAGAAGAAATAAAGAGGTCCTCTGGTCATATCTTCAAACAGATGATTGAGAAGGAAATAAAAGAAAACAGAGGAAAATTAGACAGAGGGAAATTGAATAAAAAACAAAAACAGATGTTTTGTGTTGTCTCGGCTATACGGGAGAAAGAGGTGAAACTCTTTTGAATGACATTTTGTCAACTTTTTTCTAAATATTGTGTCAGTAATGAAAATGGAATGTTGGAAGAATCAGGACAAGCATGGAAAATTTCAAATCCTAGAAAATTCGATGCCGTTAAATATTTTTCTGTTTCATAGAGTTTATTACAAGGAAATTATTTCATCCAAGCTAATTTTTGAAGCGAGGGTGGGCTCAAAGAAAAAAGTGATTGAAAGGGCAATAATATTTTTACCTTATTTTTGGCTCACAATAACATTGACTTTTCAAAAATAAATGTGAAAGTGGAACATCGCTTTAAAAAATTATGCTAAAAATATAAAGCTCTTTATATAATAAAAGACAACATTAACTGGGTCATTTTTAGTCGGATATCGTGATAATACAGTACCTCTTCTTTTAGATAAAAAATATTTTTCAGCACAAACGAGACGCCTCCTTACATTGAAAAAAGGCAAAACCGAATGTCAGAACGTCTATAAATCTTTGAAAAAACTTGAGAAAACGACGGGAAAGACCTCCCCGAGGACCCGACATATTTTTGAAAGTTCAAAACAATTGGACACGTGTCTTTGGGTCTTTGAGCTGTGATTTCATGGTGACCGACGGTGGGGAACAATTGTTTGTCTGGATGAAAATGAAAGAGGGAATGATTGTAGGAGTTTGGTCAGTTAAATCAACATTCTTCTAGAACCTTAAACTAGAGTGAAAAGTTTCACAATTTCAAACGAGAAATTATCTTTAGGTTTTTTAACAAGTGAGAGTTTTTAAGAGATTAGAACTTCAGAAAAACGTTTTTTTTCTAAAATTTCAGTTTTAGAATTCAAAAATTTTCTGGATAACCGATGTTCCATGGTAACTGAAAACGCTTGGAGTGATGAGGAAACTGGAGAAACGATGAAAAGAGACAGGAAGGAATCGGGAAAAATGCCCTAAGGGAAGTGTGGAGGAATGTCCAGAAAATCAGTGAGTGTGAAGATGAAGAAGGAAGAGAGAAGGAACCACGGCGGTTTGAAGAATACGAAGAATGATAGAAAGAAAAAAGAAAACAGAAGGCGATGTCGCCCGAATTTGACGAGATGAGCCCGTTTTTCTTTCTTTCTCTTGTCAAAAAAAACGAGACTTGTGATATCGAACACGAATAGACTCCGCCCACTTTTTTGCCGTTTCTCTCCTATTGAAGATGTTGAAAAACTTGACAAAAAATAGAAAATGGAAAATGCTCTCGACCGAGAAGTCGTCGTTTCGTAAGCACCGCCCGGTAATCTCATTCGAATGGGCAGAGAGTGAGCAAAGATGTCAAAAGTCTTTCTTCTTCTTCTCTTAACAACTTCTGAATCATCGGATGGGTACAGTTGAACCGGAATTTTGAAAAATTATGGAAAACCTCAAAAGATTGATATCCCTGGAGACCAGTTATGGACTCACTTGAATCATATTTCAGCGAAAAGAGCACATTTCTCATCGAGAGGGAACTCAGGCTCTAGTTTTTCTCATTCTTCTTTTTTTACGGACGTGCCATCTTTTTTTTTGGAGCGAAAGTGCAGGGATCATTTTTTGTCTGCTGCAGCTCGACAGAGATTTCCAAATTTTTCAAACTCATCCGGTTGGTCATCTGGAGTTGACAGAATGAGTACACACTAGTTTTGAGATTTCGGATTTGGAGAAGAAGAAATTTCGATAAAGTTATGATGTTCTTGGGGTAAAAAGGAGTTGGAACATCAAGCATGCTCCAAATTAGTTCTGAAAATCGCAAAAACTGGAAACAGGTGTCTAGACAATTACAAACTTCGAATCGGAGTATCTGAGGTCTGAGAATCATTTTCGACCCGGTAACTTCGCTATGACACCTCAATGATTTCTACATTATGTTCTAAATGTGAACACAAAATAAAAAAGAAAATAAAAACTTACGACTCCGTATCGAGATACTGATACGACTTTTTGTGATTCATCGTCGTTTCCTTGTCTCAACCAGCTCCTTTCTCGATGCCTTCTTCCCTCGATAAACTCGTCGTCATTTAATTTTGGTGTGCCGCCTAAATTTCTGAAATCTGTGGACTACTACGATGCAAAAAAATTGGAAAACGGAGGGTTAATCAAATCAGTGACGAAAGAATCGGATTCCCCCAAAGAAGTTGTAAGGATCAGAGAATGATGGGGGAGGATAAAATGGAACATTTGAGAAAGGATCTTAACTCAAAGAAAAAACAAGTAGACCATTTTCTGGTACGACCACGTCTCGAGGGATTCTGAAAAGAATAGAGACAGAAAACTTCTGTTGGAAGAAAACGAAAAGACAACGAGGACTTCATTGGGGATGACTGGAAAAGGAGAAAAAAGAGAATCGGGGATGGTTCCCACGGCAAAACGATTCGAAAAGAAATTAGATACTTCTATCGAAATTGCGTGACATTTTTGAGGAAGTCGACAATAGAACGAGACCTATTTGGAAGTGAAATAGCCCAGGAAAAAGAAGGAAAATAACTGGAATCAGGTGCTAGAGCTGTTATGAAAATAATAAAACGAGCCACAAGGTATGGCTCCGAGAAATAAAAAAAAATAGGGCGGAGTCATCGCTCTGGTTATGCATCATAAAAAATCGACGGAGCAGATGGTAAGCCTACTTTCAATCTCACTGAGTTTTTTAAAAATGTAAAAGGTCAAAAAGACATCTGATCAAAGCAAGTGGTGGAAGCGACCATGTTTTGTTGATTCAAGCCATCTTGACCTCTTTTTTTAGCGTCTCAATAGTTATGAAAACAGATTAATTTAGAATTAGATTAATTCCTGTATTCACACCTATCCTGCACATGTCCCTGATATTTTACTACTTCTAGAATGAGACATATTCCAGCAATACGAACGACACGATGAATTACCACGTTGACCCGGATTTCTCAAACCACGTGGCTCTTGAGCACTTTTTGAATATGATTTCCGATGTTTTAGGTCATCAGCTTTCGAATGGTATAGGTCGCATGCTGTAACGCCACGGAAAGGTCTAACCTTTAGACTTTGTAGTTTTATACGTGACACTAAACGCCTGATTTAAAAAATGAGTCCTTCCAAAAAACGGGTTTCCCAAAATTTGTAATTCATTTTCAACCATTCGTGTTTAGTTCTTCTTCTGAACAAAGCAATTCACGATCACAAGAAGACAAAAAATTGCTGGAATGTCATTCGTAGACTATCTCATTCTCGTCCAGAACATTTTTCTGATTTGCTTCATCTCGATTCCAACATGGATACTCTGCAAAGGAAAAAAGAAAGCCGCCGGAGCAAAGACACCATCCAAATCTGCTGAATCGCTTGCTGTCAAATCTGCTATTGTAAGTTTGAATTGAGAATTTTCCATTGCTCTCAAAAATTAATATTACAGAAACCAGCAGTTACTGATCCAACTCCAAGTGCCACGAATCCAGTGAAGGAAGAAACAAAAAATGAAGAAGCAAAAGATGAGAAGAAGACAAGTGGAGAAGGTAAAGATGGAGATGGAAAGGGATCAGCAGATGGAAAAGAGAATGGAGACGGGCAAAAAGATACTACGGATACAAAAGAATCAAAAGAACGATCTCTGAAACCATTCCCAAAGTTTGAAATGCCTACTGAAAGCAAGAAAAATAAGAAGATTAATGATCACGAAAAGGATAAGAAGGAAAAAGTGAAGGCTGGATTCTACCAAGAAAAGTCAGATGAGGATGACACGTTGGAAAAAGTGGATAGTCTTCGAGTTGAACAATCCGATAAAACAAAAAGATCGCAGAAAAAGAAAAAGTAGAAGAATCGAAAGAAGGAAAGAACTATTTGAACAAGTGATCTGAAAATGGTTTCTAGAAAATAAATTTTGATTTTTTTGCTTACTGCGTTTTGATATCTTTGTAAACAAGTTGATAACGTTCTCAGTTGCCGTCTTGTCTTTTTCTATTTCCAGATTTCCCATAGAAACTCTGGAAATAAGGCGGACGGTCCCGATTTCCACTCAGACTCACATGTTCATTCTAGAAGAAATTCGAGTCCCGTCTCGACGAGAAACCCGCAAGAAGAGAATTTCTGACCGAACAACAAAAAACGAGCAGCGAAAAAACGTTGAATTCCTATTCCTACTTTCTTATACTGACCTAAAAACCAGATTTTGTGGGAGATTTTATTCAATGACCGATTATTATACACATTTAAAAACACAGTTTTTTGATTGGCAACCAATGAGATTCAGGAGAGAGAAAGTAACATTATTGAGTGACAATATATGGTTCTTCATTTTCACTGTAGTAGTTCTTGATCCAGCCGAATCCCTCTTTCTTCTTTTCTTGTCCAATCACCTTCTTGTAGTTCCTGAATCCAGTTTTCTCGTAGATGTAGAAAACATCGGATTGATGATTGTAGATCATGTAGTCTAGCATTCGGTAAGACAGAAAGATGTAGCCGAATGTACAATAAAAGAAGAGTTCTGAGAAAGCACGGAGGACTCTTTTTGGACATTCGTCTCCGTGATGAGCGATTGATGGGGTGAAGAAGAAGACGAGAACGGAGATGACGAGGAAGGAGATTCTCAGTGGAGTGTTTCCGAAGCCCATATAGCTCTTGATCGATGGAATGAGGTCGTAGCATTTCTTTTGGATGACATAGTAGGGGACGAAAACGTGGTAGAAGACCAAGTTAATGATGAGTAAGGCCGTCTAAAATATTGTTGAATTCAAAACCTGATAATCAACAAAAAAGGAAACTCACATCTGGAATTTGTCGATGGACCACGAGCAGCGCTGTGAATGAAGCAAACCAGACGGCACCGAAGGTGATGACGGAGACTACCAAATTTCTTGTTAGTTCGATTTTGATGCATGCGACGATTGCCTTGCAAATGCATGCGTAGATTGCTGTGTATAAGAAGAAGACGAGAAGAACGACGAACGAGTTTTCTAGAAACTCGAGTGGATGATCCTTGAAAAAGTGGAGGACCACCGATCCGATGGATGGTTCCGTATGAGTTGGATCAGAAGAGAAGAATACACTCCATGAAAAGTCTTTGAGACGAGCAACATTCTCCAAGAAGTCTCCGTTAAGAAGAGATGGTGTGCCCAATGGGCAGTATCCAGCAACCATTGTGGAGAATGAAGGAAACGGCGGCAAAGAGTGCGTTTTTATATGCGAGGAGGCGAGGAGAATGGACGAGAGAAGAAGAAATAAAACGATCAATATATTCTAGTGAGCTATTCTTTCTCTCTTGCAAGGCGCTCGGAGAGGTTATATGAAGAGGGTGCGAGACATTTATGATACGGAAAATACGGAGTTTTGTTTGTGACAGGTTGCTAGGTAACACCGCGAGGCACCAAAAGATGTCTAGGGGTAACGAAATACGAATAACAAATTTAGAAGGAGAATTAGGGTTGTGAATAACAAGCCAATTACTTTATCTCAAATCAAAAAAACTTCGAACACTTTATTGAAGAAAAGGCAAAGTTCAATGGACTGATGCGCTTCTTGATTTCTTGTTCAATGGACGGAGCACCTGAAAATCGAACAATTTTATATTTTCCGTTTTCCAAACTCACATGAAAAGAGCATATCAAGTTCTCATCTACATTCATAATCGCAGCCGAGTTATCAAATTGTCCACAGTAGTGAGGAGCTGAGAAGATAGTCACCAATTTCTTTTCCGCGAAAAATTCATATCCATCCTGTACAACTTGATGAGCTCTGGCAATCAGATCAATTCCCAACGTCTCGATTGCTTGCTTCACCACATTTGCTCCAAAAATATAGGATACTCCTCGAAGATTGGGTGCCCAATCAGAGATAGAGTTATCTGGATCACTCCAGAGCAAATCGATGTGAAGAGATGGACTTGGAGGATCCATTGGACGAGTCAATTCACGGAGTACATCGAGATTTGTTAATTTTGGAGACAATCCTCCGTGCATACACAGAATACGACCAGAGACAAGTCCAGTGAATGGCATTGCAGCGAATGCTTCCTGAAATGCCAACCACAAACGAGTACTTGCATATCTCTTGTTGCATTCCTCATAGAATCCGTACACTCGATTCACAGCCGGACACTCGTGGTTTCCTCGAAGCATGAAGAATCTATCAAAGAATTTGATTTTGTAGCAGAGGAACAATGTGATGAGCTCGAGATTCTGACGGCCACGATCCACGTAGTCGCCCAGAAAGATGTAATTTGAGTGGGGAGGAAAACGAGCGATATTGAACAGGCGGATCACATCTGAATGTTGAATTATGTCGTTTTTAAGGAATTCAAAAGTACCTGAATACTGTCCATGGACATCTCCACAAACTTTAATCGGTGCTTCAACTTCCACCATCGCCGGTTGGAGCAAGAAACTTTTCTTGGCCAAATTGCACAATGCTATCAAGTCTTGCTCTTTCACAGTTTTCGTCATACTTTTCTCAGGATGACCAACCGATAAAATTTTGATGATCAGCTCATCGATATCGAGTCTGGATGCCAGATTATCTTGAAGGATTCCAAGATTTAAAAGTTTATAATAGTGTGTCTTACCATCTAAAACTCTATAACCTGAAGCCATCTTTGTCGGTATAAAGAATGTTTAGAAGATTCGAAAGTAATTACAGAAGTGAATAAGTATGAAATGATGATGACGATAGATAAGATCCCAATGATTCGGATTATTTGAATTCTTTGGAACACGTAGAAATGTGGAAAGAGGATCAGAAGCTAGTTTCAAATTTTATCAACATTTGTAAACATGATCATGAAAATTAGGAACGTGACCCTATTCTTTTTTAAACGAAACTATCTGAATCAAAAAGACGATAAGATCTCATTTCAAACTTGGAAAATCTCCGAAAAAAACATCTCATTTTGTTTCTACTCCATCAACAACTCTACACATAAATAATGCACTTTCTCTGGTTTCTTTGGGAGCATGTAAGATTGTCGTTTGAATTCTGAAACATTCTAAAATCTTTTCAGATTCATATCGTCTTCTTCTTTCTTCTACCGTATTCCCTCGTTCAATGCAAACCGAAAAAGAAGTTCCAAGGCGATTCTCGAGTAACACTCGGCTTTTCTTTATTTCAAAATATTCATTATTCAGGTTCAACTAATCGATCAGAATACTCCAAATAATCAGTCCGCAAAGGCATCGGGCCATCGTCCACAATCTCAGTATGTATCCGTTTCAATCATTTTTCTAATCCTTTCTTTCAGAGTTGCTCCGAAAGCGACACCAGTGGGCACAGCAACAGCGACAGATGATACCTTGGCGTAAGGAAACTTTGAAAAAACTCCGAAAAATGACTTTCTTTTAGAAACGTCGCCTCCATTGCTCCGGATGTTTCAACTGGAGCGCCGCCAAAAAAGTGAACTGAACTGTCAAAACGAAATAAAAGAATTACTTTATCAAGGGAGTTTAAAGTCTCATATTCAAAGTACTAACTGTGAAAGAAAATTAGTGGGGAATAGTGATGACACACTATCGCAATATTCAGCTTAAAAGAGCATCTAAACGCAGAAAAATCATAAATTATCGAGGCAGCTGGTCGGGCAATGTTGAGGTAAAAGTAGGAGCAGTTCGTGAGAAGTTTGTGAAATTTTCAGAATCAAAATATGAAACCAATCTTATAAATGCGAAAGCTTGAATGAGAAAATCTGAAAGTGGGAATGGCAATGGAACAAGGAGATAGGGATTATTTTCTAGAACGTCTGGTTGATGCTCTTGATCGAACAGGAGGAGCAGAGGTCGATGGTTCCTGAAAAATGTTACTGTATTTGAAGTTTAGCTGCGAAATCGTTACCTCATCATCTTCTTCGATAGGCAAACCATACTTGTTGGCGGATGATCCGTTAGAAGTTGAAGGTCTTGAAGTGTTTCTAGCTGAGGATTTTTGTGGAGATGTGGCGGAGGCTTTCGATTTCTTCGCAGGAGACGTTTTTTTGACAGTAACCACAGGAGCTCTCTTTGCTCTTGGAGTCGACGGAGCACGTCTTCCAGAAGTTCTTTTGTTCGGAGATGAAGATTCTGGGACAGCTACCTCTTCATCTTCCTCCTGTACAGGCTCTTCATCTTCTTCAACAAGTTCCGATCTTTTACGCTTCGTAGTTTTTGGCTTTGGAGCGGGCAGAGGAGTTGAAGCTGTGATGGTTGCCGTTGCAGCAATCGTACGAGCGCTTCGTCGAGCCTAAAAGTGAAAAGTTATTAACTGTTTCAAACGTCACTAATTCGGCGAAAAAAATGGTTACTGAATCACAGATTTTCTGAAATCGGACAGGTTGCTATGCTCGATACGAGAACACGTAAAAGAAATCGTGTTGAATAAAAAACGAACCCTTCCAGAAGACTCATTCAGAATAGGCGATATAACAAGATTGTCCAGTGAAACACCATCGGTTCTTTCCTCCTCTTCTTCATGACTAGATGTCTCTACTTCGTCTCTATTGCTGGCTTGTCGTCCTTTGTTTCTGGGCGGAACCCGTTTTCTCGGTGAGGGGTTTCCGTTACTTGATGATCCTCCATTGGTAGAAGCCGAAGACTGTGATTTTTTCACCGAGCGACGGCTTGGTGGTGGACTATCTTCTCTCATTTCGTCAATCGGTTCTTCTGGAGCTGAAGATGTAGTTGGTCGTTCATATCGACGTTTCCTCGGTGGGGTATCTCCTTTCATCTCGTCAACCTTCTCTTCAGGAGCTGAAGTCCTAGGTTTACCGACACGTCGTCTTGGAGATGATGAAAATTCTTCTATTTCGTCCTCTTCCGCTCTGGCAGTCGGAGCACTACGACGTTTCGGCGTCCTTATAACTTCTTCGTCATCTTCTTCATGCGGCAAGCCATATTTTTCGGAATCTCCATTCTTTTTAGATTTAGGTGATGACTGAAAAAATGAAACATTGCTTATTGCTTTTCGTTCTAACTTTTTACCTTAGCGCCACTTGCATCACCTTCGTCCTCACTATCGAACGTTGGGCCACTGTTTCTTTTATTTTTTCCACCTCCTCTCTTTTTCCCAGTTGATGTATTAGCGTTTCTTTTCGAAGTATTTTTCGATGAACTCGAAGCATTCGACTCATTTCCTTGTGCTGGAGGAGCGAAATCAGCTGTAATGTCGGCAATATGGAAGACATGTCCTGGCTTTGGCAGCCTTCCATTTCGATTTTTTTCGGTGTTGATAAGGATGTCAGGGGCATAGACATTGGACGGATCAGATTTGTTTTTCTCGCAAACGTAGAAAAACTGAAGATTGAGTCCAAGATCTCTCGATTCTCGATCTTCCATTTGAAGTTTCGCACGGTATAGCATCATTGTAATTCCCAGATCGCAAATTGCCCAAATTTTCTGGAATTTGAAAATTGAGATTGACGCTTCTAGTGGTATATACCTTATTGTGTTGTAATAATTCTGCAGATCTCAAAGTTCTATTCTCTCGCATAGGCTTGTCTCCACATGTTTTCAACTTTTCCAAGATCTGCCAAACTTTTTGCATGTTACACTTCGCGTTTTTGAGAATGTCGATGATGAACCAGAGACATCTGGAAATATATATTGTCATAGGTGAATATATCATTTATTAAACGTACTCCTGTAGCTCAGCGAGCAAGTTGAGATTTGCCGCTTTTTTCGCAAGGACTTCTGCTGAATCCTTTTTATCAGCATCTCCTTCAATTACCTCCAGCTCATCGTAATTCGCAAGCAGCCAAACGACATATGCAATCACGGTTTCCGCGCAAAACATTACTCGTCTAGGACCATGGATGTTACACGCGTTTGCTTTTTCCTCAGTTCTCTCCGAAAAAGCTATATGTGCTTGATTCGCGCAAATCGTTTTGAATCCTTCCAGTTTTGTCTGTCCTTCTTCTTCTGTCAATCCCAAGTTGACAAGGCCGTAACATGCAGCGAATTCGATCGGTAACCTGAGAATTATAGTCTATTTCTGATGTTTTACCGATTAGTCTATACCTTCTTTCAAGTCCTTTCTTCACGTGTTTTGCATAATAGAAACGGACGCAATATGCCTCGTCCGTAATCATGTATGACATCTTTCTAAAGAGCGCAGGATGAATTTTAGTTCTGAATGGGAACACGACGCTGAGCTTAAGAAGACATCCAGCTGCAGTCGCGCGAAGACGTGCTTTCTCGAGTTCACTGTAAACGGAAACTTAACGAATCTGAGTTTTCGTGTAAGTAGTACAACTACGGAAACAAACCAACCATTGCCTGTGACCCAACTGTCCCATTTTATCAATAATTTCGCCAAGAATGTCAATCAAGTTTTGAGCAGCCTTTTCAATGTCCTGTCTATTTTCGGGACCAGCATGGTGATACATAGCACACAGTGCTTTCGCGGCAAATTTAGCCGAATAGACCTGCAAACGCATACATAAATTATGTGAAGAAACACATACTCTTAATCTTACAGCATTGTAAACGAAATCAGAAACATCTACCTAGAGTACACTCCAAAGCAAAACGCATAATCGTCATACTTACCTTGGCGGCTGTATATTTAGGCCAGGGCTGCTTATCGAAGTGCACTGAATCATTGAAATCAATGGGATCCTCCTCGCTGTACTGATTTGAACTAAGAATCATAGGACCAATTTTATCAGATTGCAGAATCGTCATGATTCGTGAGAAGTAATGAGGTACATCCGTTTGGAAAATCTCTGCAAGCACTTGGAAAGCGCTGGCAGCTCCTTCGTTCTCCAAATAAAGCCGGTCAAGAAGTTCCTGTAATGTTCGATATGGATGGAATTCTGTTGAAATCAACTAACGTCAAATTTCGATTCGAAGAACTCTAGTGCCTTCTCCTTTCCAAGGAAGGAAGCAACCAGGCGTGTGGCCAGTTTGCAGCTTCGTCGTAACTCACGTTCATCTCTCATTACGAATTCTGAAAAAAAGAGAACAATCGGAATTAGGTTGTCAAAAATACCTTTCAGTTTCAATCCGATTGCCAAAAACCATTTTTCTTTCCGTGTTGATTCGTCATCTAATTTCAGCCGAAAACCGGAATTTGCAAAAATTTTGCTCAACACATGAAGTGCAACTTCTATCGGTGTGGGCTCATCGAGGTTCAATATTTTGTCACGAATTCGTTCCACAGTTTCTTCGTCCGCAAATGTATGTGCAAAGTTGTCACTAAAAAGCTTCAAAAGCTCTATATCTCGTTCGAAACATTTCAGTGCCCAGCTTTTTTGGTCGATTTTCGCGGTGATAGTTTCTGCGACAAGATTTATCAATTCCTGCAAAACGTTAATTAGTTAAAGACATTCGCGTTTTCTACCTTTGCGGCTAACACATCAAAACTCAATGGAATAACACGATCAATAAAATGGCGGAATATAGTTTGATGATTTTTTCCGGATAACTTCTTCTCCATTTGGCTTTTGAAGGCTAGCTGAAATAGAAATATTTATTTTTGACAATTGAACAATAGACTTACCACCGTGGCTACACTCTCTTTGGTAGTAATACGCTCGGCCATCAAGTTTTTCAATGCATCGAAAGTCTCGGATTCTAAACCTAATTGATTTACAAGAAGCATCATTACTTTCTCGAGAGTAGCTGACTCAGGAAACATTTGAGAAATTTTGCGAATGATCGTTCTCACTTGAGCCGCACCATCCGCTCCCACATCCTTTGACGATCCAATTGCACTCAAAAGAGTAATCATCGCACGACGCAGATGCGAGGAACGAATTATAACATCAACAAACATTCTGAAAATGAATTATTCGATTTAACTAATATTTAAAATTAGACATACATTCGTGACATGTCATTCAGATTTCTGTACAAATCAGCCATTATCTCCATTCGTTTCTTTGCCTCGGTTTGGAAAGGAATGAGGTACATCTGGATGTATCGTTCGATTAGTAACCTCGAGTCAAGGAATGCTGGAGCTCTTTGTGCCAATCGAATAGTGTTGAAAATTTCGTTTGGAATGAAACGAACACAATCTTTATCGGACTCTGTGTATGGTAATGCAGTATCATCTGTCCTCCTCATAGAATTGATTCCATCTTTTGAGTAGAAAATTGTTTGCTTCGAAGTCATAACATGGTGATAAAGTTCCATCATCAGCTTGATCGAGATGTTTCGAACTTTTGGCTGAAAATTCTCAGATGACTGTTTTATTCCTCCAGTATCCCTATTGTTACTTTTTTATCCTTGAACCGCGCTGCACATAACTTCAGTAGTTTATCACTGATGGCTTCCAATTTGCTTTTTGCAACATCGGTTACAGCGGAAACCACACGAATACGAACTTCGTCGTCAACGTCTTGCGAAAGACGTAGAAGAGCGTCTGCAAGAAGTGACCAGAAATATGTATTTTAAGAATATT
Source organism: Caenorhabditis zanzibari (assembly GCA_963966625.1). Classification (NCBI taxonomy): domain Eukaryota; kingdom Metazoa; phylum Nematoda; class Chromadorea; order Rhabditida; family Rhabditidae; genus Caenorhabditis; species Caenorhabditis zanzibari. Next base: position 8,703,643 of record OZ016470.1, on the reverse strand, counting down.
AAAAACTCACTTATGATTTGACCCCGAAGATGAGAATGGTTAGACATCAAAACATGAATTGATTGTTCTACAAACTCATAGCGAACTTTTTCGTCTTGATCAATAGATCTATAAAATCCATGATAAGTTCAGATTGTAAGGATAAAACCTACGCATTCATAAATGCAGTCCATGTAGCATCGTTTTCATCCATTCCGAATTGGCAGTGCTTATCGCGCGTACACAATCCGACAATTTGGACTGCTTCTTTCCTATATTGTGCATTTTCCGACTGTAGAAAATATACTTTACATATTTCTATTTTTTTCAATTTCTCACCTGCAGCCAAAACTTGATCTCCTCGACGGCACCCGAGACCAGTACTGGTGAGATGAAGTGAAGATAAATTACTAAATCAAAGAGCTTGTGCCGACTATCGTTTCCAGTTTTATAGAACTCCTCGGGAAACTTTCCTTCTTTTACAGCAGCAGTCATCACATTCCTGATCGCAATGATTAATGCGTGTTCATCAATTTCTTTTTTCATGCATTTGTTAATGATAGATTCTACCATCGACCGCGTTTCCGGAAAGTGAGTCTGAAGTATTTTATAATTTTCAATAAAAATTGAATTCTCACTCTTTGATGACTGGTAATTTGTGATAGAATAACATCGAGAATTTCATTCGGCACGTAATCCATATCCAAAACATTTTTAGAAATATCAACGAGCATGTTTCGAATATTTTGCGGTGAGATTTCTTCTATCACATTCTCGTCTTCGTCATCTTGGGATTCAGAACTACTAGGACCCTGCTGCTTGGTCATTTTCCTTTCTTCGTCAGCTAGATTCTTTTGCCAAGCTTTTCCAGAAGTAACAGTCAGTATCTCTTTGATTAGACATCGGATGACCGTGTTTGCCTCTTTTTCGTCTTCATTTCTCATATCGGAAAGAGGTCCGCAAATTTCGGAAATTGTCTGAAGAAAACTTCATCATCATCTAAAAAAATTAGCATGGACAAACCTTTACAAGAACGAAATATTTTTGGAATCTCGGGTTGTCTGTTGTTGTCTCTCCTAAACCACGAAGTGAACGGAAAATGTGCAGATAGACGTCCTTAATTAATAAGTTTTGTGCGGTAAGTGAAAGATTACACTGTTCTTTCAATGCAAAACTAAAACTTCCTTACCTTTAAATCTACTGGAGTTGAAGTCGGAATATCTGGATTAAAAATTCGTAGAATTTGAGCTAAGCACAATGATAGATAAAAACGAGCGTCCGCGTTCGAGCTTTCAAGGAAACAATCTTGCGAAAGATGCCTGAATAGATCGGCGAACCGTTTCGGATTATTTACATCTTCATGTGTGTTTTCTTGGCAATCGTACAACGCGTCATATAGATTCTGCAATTTCAATTTGCGACAGAAAGTATAATTTTTTTCAAAATCTTACCCGTAACCTTTCAACTTGTTGAGTCACATTTAGCGTGTTTTCAATTGGAAGGCATCCTTTCGGATATTCTAAGTCTTCATCCATTTCTGCAAAGTTGGTTTTAATTTTAGACAGCGTAATTGTTTTTCAAAAATCAGTGTTTGAAAAAAAAAACGACAGAAAATTATTGAGCCTAGTGTACTGTATTAAAGGGACATTGCCGCAATGTGCAAAATGGTTTCGAACGGATTGTTTTGTTTCTGCATGCTTCATCGACTTTTTTCTTCAGAAAAACTGTTTCAATCTGTTTTCAACTCAAATTTTCATTCTTTATGGCACAAATTGCATTTAACTATTAACGATTTTCTAGGATTCCTTTAAAAAGAGCAAGCAAATGAGGAGATTTAGAGAAGCGGTTCAAACAAGGCAACGACACTCCAGTCCACTAAACTCTGCGCGTATTCTGTGGTCTGACGGCGCGCGTTGCTGCTGCCGTCGAGTCTCGTGCCTTCTATTCTTCTTCAGTTTTTTCGCTTCACGTCGCTGTAATCACTATTGAATCGTTTAAAAATGTTCCCGTTCACATTTTCCTTCATAAAGACACCCCTTTCATACTTGCAGGAAATTTCTACTGGGACCATCAGATATTCAACATGAATCGCCTGAAGACAGATCAGAAAAACAAGGTTGGTAAGAGGAAACAAGCCGCACAAGAGATGATGAGTGAACCGGAAAATGATGTGAAAAAGAGTAGAGCCCAGCACACGGTATAAGATCGGCGATCCAGTGCTGATTATCGATTTTCCTTATCATTTCAGCACATGTCTTGTGCAAGCTCAAGTTCTCAGGAATTAGCTCAAAGCACAATTCTTTCTAAGAAGTTACCTAAGAACTACGAAGCGAGCGTGAGTTTGAGGATACTACTGCATCTCTTCCAAAAATATTCTGAGTCTTTCTGTGGAGTAGTCTATAATAGGAACTAGCGCCGCTTCGCGTCGCTGGACACGGCTGCGCCGTGTTACTTATTAATAAGTGCTCGCTTAAAAGAATGAAGAGTTTAAAAAAAGAGCAGTTTGTGTTTAGATTTTTCCGACAATAATAATGGCATAACACTCAAAATCCAAAAGCTGAAATGAGGCCTGGGCGGAAGGCCCATCCAGTGAGGCCCGTAGGCCACGAAACTAATTTCGATTTGGGTCGAAGGCCCATCCAGTAAGGGACCGTAGGCCCCGAATCCGATGTTTTTTTTTGGGCCGAAGGCCCACACAGTGAGAAGCCGTAGACCCCGAGTCCATTCCATTTCTCAGGGCCTGCGGCTCTTTCAACTCAAAAGAGCGGAGCATCCGGCTTCATTCGTTATTGGTAAATTACAGATACTTTTTTTTTGTAGCCTTCCGTAAAATGGAATAGAAAATGAATGAAAAAGTCGTTATAGGTGCTCGCGCCTGCTTCGCACCTACAACGACTTTTTCATTCATTTTCTATTCCATTTTATCCAAACGCAATCTGATGCGCGTTCCGCGCATAGTCAAGTTCGAAATCTGTAGTCACAACACGTTCACTTTTGACCAACGTGATCTCAGAATGGATGTTTTAAGACTCTTTTTTCAATACCAAAAATTATGGAATACGGAAGATACCATTCACCTCTGGTATCGAAGTGAAAATAATCACTTTGTCAAACTTCACACGCCGATGACATTTCTTCAAAACTATAACATATCTTCTGAATGCTGAAATGGACGAATAATCAGTTCATCGTTGTAGCCTTCGATAAAATGAAATAGAAAATGAATGAAAAAGTCGTTGCAGGTGCTTCGCACCTACAACGACTTTTTCATTCATTTTCTATTTCATTTTATCCAAACGTAATCTGATGCGCGTACCGCGCATATTTACAAAAAAGCTGAGCGGTTATAAATTAATAAGCATTTGCCAATCAAAAATGCTGCCCGATTTGTGTTCCCTAATTGAAATTGCATTCGGGTCCTACGACCCAAATTGATTGTGTTCGGGCCTACGGTCCCTCACTGAATGGCCTTAGGCCCAAATTAAGATTGCATTTGGGCCCCACGACCCCTCACTCAGTGCGCCTTTGGCCCAAATTAACTTTTAATGAGATGAATACAATGTAGAAAGAAATAAAAAGAAAAATGACAAACGACGGAATCGAACCAGGACCTCGAGATTACTGACCCAGCCCGCTATCCACTCGACCACTCACTACACACATGACAGTCTCCTCCTCACGGCATAGAGGATAGTGGGGGAAGAGGAACGCCGTTCGAAGGGCGAGAGTACGATTGAAAATGAAAAATGCATTCACCAAAATTTTTAGCGAAATTTCGGAGAAATCGCAAAAAATCTCGAGTTTCGGTAATTTTCTAGCAAAGCAACATACATTTTCTGTATCAGCGTCAAATTCTCTAATGGAATCATGACAAACTTTCTGAAATATTCTTGATGTTTGCCTGAACCATGTTTTTCGTGATTTTCCAAAAATTTTTCCACTAAAAAATTTACAAAACTTATATGTTCCATTCCGTATTTTTTTTGCGCATCTCTCCAAAAAAAAATTTCCTTCCTACTCCCAAAACTGGCCGAGATACAGGCGAAAAACTAAAAGTGGGCGGAGCCTAATTTGGGGAAGGAAAGAGCCATTTTTCGACAGTTTTTTGAGCTCATCTCGGTCAATTTTGCGAATTTTTATAATCTGATTCTTTCACTCGAATTATAATGCTTCTATTTCTGTGCACACCAAAAATCAGCTCGATACCTTTTTCCGTTCTCTCAGAAAACGCAAAAAAGTAAAAAAATGGCTGAAAAAGATGATCCTCATATTTTTATGGCTGGAATTTTTGCTTTTCAAGATATGATTTTTGTTCTTTTTTCTTCCCCTGGCCAGTTATATTGCCAAAATATATTCCAAATTTCAGACCTGTAGCTCAATTCCTCAAGCTACTGTAACGATTTAAACGAAAAAGTTCCGTTTTTTCCAAGCCAAACTTTTTGACCCAAAAACGGTTTTTGGAAAACGGAGCATTTCTTGGCTCAAAATGATCGGATAACATTGTTCTTTAGATCTTCACAAGCGGCTTAATACGGTCAATTCAACAAAAAAAGAATTTTTGAAAAACATTGAGTTTGAGCAAAGTTATAAGCGTTCAATTGTGACAAAAAAAAATCGCCAAAAAAATCGACAAAAAAATCGCCATTTTTTTTTGACAGGCCACGCCCCCTTTTTTGGCAGCCCATACCAGTGGGATTTTATAAGAGTAGCAGACATGTTTTTTTTATTTCTGCTCGCGTCAAAATACCCATTGATTAGTTAATTGCCTCTGGCAATCACCGGCAATGCCATTTCGATTACTCTTGATGACCCTATTCGCCACCTGTCCAGTAGAACCTCCCGTCCAACGTCGGTCTTTAGGGTGCCCAGCCGTTGGTGGGCGATCAGTTTGCATCAAAAAGTTCCGTGAAGGTGCTCAAGTACCGATTATAGAAAACTATCACAATAATTTAATTTTTCTTTTCTATTATTCAGTTTTCCCAAGTTTCATCGCGCTCCATTGCGAACTTGGGAAAATTCAAAATTTTGGCCTTTCCCGCTCACTTTTTTCTAATGTAGGTCACGTCAAATATAATAATTTTGTTTATTTTGCGGTTTCGACGTGACCTACAAGAGAAACAAGTGAGCGGGAACGCTCAAAATTTTGAATCTCACCAAGTTCGCAATGGAGCGCGATAAAACTTGGGAAAACTGAATAATACATTGCTCATTACAAAAATAATACCGTAGCTACAGTACTCTTTTCTTCTATCTTGCTCACTCTTATTTACTAATACTGAAAAAAAACTATTCCGAATCGAGGAACCGCTTCCCGGAATGATAAAGGGCGGATTTTCGGTCGGAAAACAGTTCCACAGTTGCAATTTATTTTAATCCGCGCTGGTTGTTTCCCCGAATTGGGTGGGCCGTTAAAACTAATTTAGATGTGATACAAATTTCTTGTTCGAAATTCTGTAGAAATTTGTTGTTTGCATTTTTGAAAATTTGTAAACCATGAGCTCATCATTAACAATTATATCGATTCCAGCTCCGCCAATTTGTGCAGTGGACTCAAGCTACTGAACAAGTTTCGATCAATTTCCTGGCAAAAGCGAACTGGAATATCGAATACGCGATGACTCTGTACTATGATAATCCAAATCTATTCTCGAGCTCGACTCCACCGACTGTTGATCCAAATAAGGTAACAAAGCAACTCTCACAACGTCTCATCTAACCCTTAACTTTTTGAAGACTGCGAAGCTCTTCCGCAGTTATGAAGATCCCCGCGACAATTTCGTAGATCGTATTGGACCTCATGGAATGCAACGACTTCTCAATGATCTTGGATATGAGCCCACGGATAGACGAGTGCTTGTTCTCGCGTGGGCATTCAAAGCTGCGACTCAGTGTGAATTCACTATGAAAGAATTCACAGATGGAATGGCCAGTTTACAAGTCGATAATGTACAAGCGTTGAAACAAAAAATCGATGCACTTGATGGGGAGATGAAGACGGATAGGGCGAAGGTAAGTGGCAAAACTGAAACTGTTTATTGAAGAACTTTATTACAGTTCCGAGATCTATACGTGTTCGCATTCAACTACGGAAAGGCCGCTGCGAGTCGTAGCTTGGAGCTCGAGATGGCTATCTGTTACTGGGATGTTCTCTTCGGTCAACGAACTGCCCTCATGTCCCAATGGATCGATTTCTTGTACGGACAAGAAAAAATCGCTTACGCTCGTTTGGAGCAAGAACTCGGTCCCACGAATGCCCAAAAAATTAAATCGGTGTGGATCACACGCGACACTTGGAATCTTTTCTGGGACTTCAACGTTCTCAGCAAGCCAGATTTGTCCGATTACGACGAGGAAGGAGCATGGCCAGTGCTCATCGATCAGTTTGTCGACCATTGCCGCGAGAAATTGAACTATCCAAAGCCGATAAGGGCTGAGAGCGAAGCCATGGAGCAAGCGAGTTATTATTAGATGGATTAATGAGTGAGTATTCAGTTTCCAAAAGTCGGTTACGTTTTCCAAAGGATGTAACTTTAGAACATTATTATTTTGCAGACGTTGCCAATTGTATAGTCTTCATTCCAACACAGCACATCATGGTATGAATCGATATTATCCTGCCTTCAGCCCATCGTCTCTATCTCTCATCATTTTCTTTTTATTCTGTTGTCTCCTCCTTCAATCAGGAATCCCACTTATTTTTGTTTTCCTCTCTACCCACCATCTCACGTCAACTTTTTTCTCTATATATTTCACTCTCTTGCTGTCTCCTAAGATCCACACACACACTCTTTTTCTTTCTTTCCTATGTCTGCACATACTCTTTGACGGGTTGCTGCTCCTACAAGCTTCACATCTCTATCTCTTCCCTATTTCCTGGCGCTGAGAAGGAGATGAAAAGCATAAAAATAACTAGAAAAATAAATTCGAAAAAGAAACTTTCATTATTTCTCCTGTGTATGTCTGCTGGATATTTGTCAATTCATCCCCGTTTTTTTTTTGTCTGTAATCATAAAGAACCCCTTTTTTCTCATTCAATTCACATTTGTCGAGTACGTCCGTTCCGGACTCACTTTTAATCACTTCGAAGTGTATACTTACATATAAATATATTTCTGAAACCTTTCGTTTTTATGATTTTTCGAATTAGAATGTTGGAATCTGGCTGCAATATCTCTTGAAACACCGAGATATATTCGACGATTCGTGTTTTCAGATGGAAAGGAATAAGAGGCGGAAGGATGATGCTGGTGTGATGACCAAAACTTTAGCTGGAATTGCAGCTGTGGTAAGATTTTTGAGCTTAAAAAATAATTGGGGTCTGAATCACTGTCGACTACCAATTTCAATACATGAAATATTTATTTCCTTTCAAACATTTCTTTCAGAAAACAAAATTACAGACATTCCTCATCTCTTTCATTTGTTCATCATATGAAATCACTTTCACTCATGTCATTTCAACGATCGATGTAATCCTAGAAGAATCAGAATATTACAAATCAACGAAAGAATGGATGGCTAGTTCTATAGATGCCACGTGGCAAGAAGTTTCGATACCGTCGAGGAAAGCGGAACATCTTCAGGTATGAGTAGGTTGGGCACCGAGACTTATTGAGATTTATTTTCAGGCGATTAATCCGGAAGTAGACGTTGCTGCTGGTGGAAAACATGTTTTCACTTCAGAACAGTTGCACTTTTTTGATGGAACTCGGGATTCGAAGTAAGCTAACCTTGTAACGACAATAACGAAAAAAATGCTTTCTTCAGACCAATTTATCTGGCGATTCTGGGACGTGTATATAATGTAGATGGTAAAAAAGAATACTACGGACCTGGAAAGTCGTATCATCATTTTGCCGGACGAGATGCTACCAGGGCATTTACTACGGGCGATTTTACAGAAGCTGGATTAGTGGCAAGTACGCATGGATTATCACACGATGAGTTACTGTGTTAGTTTTGATTCAAATGAGATAGAGGCATGCTGAAAAAATGTAATTTCAGCCATCCGTGATTGGGTTTCATTCTACGACAAAGAGTATCCATTGGTAGGAGTTGTGGCGGATCTATACTACGATTCCGATGGTCAACCAACTGCCGAGTTAACAGATGTATTGGCTAGAGTAGAGAAGGCGAACGAATACCGGAAAGCCCAAGCAGTAGAGATTGAAGTGTTCCCTCCGTGCAACAGTGAATATAATCAAAATGGAGGAAGAGTTTGGTGTTCGACGAAAAGTGGAGGAGTCGAGAGGCAATGGGCTGGTGTACCAAGGTAAGAAATATCATAAAAGAATCCTATTTCATTTCCTGATTCTCAGAAAGTTGATTGAACCAACCACCAACAAATTCCGATGCGCTTGTGTCAAAAACTTTGGACCGGGAGTATCAGGAGCGGAAGAAGTGAAAGCATCGAGTAATCGCGGAGATCTCGATCATCCAGACCTTGAACTTTTCCCAGATTGCTCACCAACATCAAATAGTTGCAAAATTGTATCCTAAACTTTTTGTAAACGAGTATTAAATGTAGTTTTCTAGTCTCATCCCGTTCCCAGAAATTCTGTTTTAGTCGCCCCCTTTGAATTCTTACTGTTCCACTCAAAATTACGGTTCAAATCTCCTCAAAAGTGCTGCCTTTTCACACCCAAACTCTGTGTTTTCTTCTTTTCCCAAAGCTTCAAAACATTTCATTTTAGAATATTGTAATTTTCGTCGTTCCTAACAAGTTTTACACATGTTTAGAGCCTAATAAATATTGTTAATAATAATAATAATAATAATGTTCATGAATTTCAGCCCAAGTAACATTTTTGTTAAACATGGATCACTCAGGGGATTTGAAAATGACGTGACCTTACTATTGAATTATCATCATGCCTGGTGATTTTTTCTAGATTGAATCTTATTCCAACAAGAATCTCATCACTTGAAAATGTTCACATACTTGTTCCTTCTAAAACATGTGAGAATCAAGTTTAATCTTTTCTGGAATTCGTCTAGGTTCTCAGATCATCTTCCTGGTCTTCTGTTCGTTCTCTTTGATTCAGTGCAAAAAGAGAAAAAAGTTTCAAAGTGATAACAAAGTGAGAGATAACATTTTTGTTCATTCTAAATAAAATCCTAGGCCAGACTAGTGGATCCAAATGCTCCAGCAAGTCCCCAATCGGTCAAAGATGTTCATCGTCCAGTGTCACAGTAGGTTACCGTATTCCTTTATATTTCAATAATAGATACTAATCCAGAGCTCCACCAACTATGACACCTATTGAGAGCCAACAAATTCTTCCTGGTTCTGAAATGGACACAATGGCGTTAGTTACAGAATGGAATGGTCAAAATGGGTTTACCTTTTTCAGAAATGTTGCATCGATAAAACCAGACTTCTCAACGGGACAGCCTCTTCCAGTAAAGTGAACTAACTTGTATATAATATTTATGAATTCTTTATTTTTTCGAACCTTCAATATTTACTTTGATAATTTCTTGGACACTCTCACTATAAGTGTTCGTGAACCGTCCAGTCAAACTTTTTCTGAAAATTGTGGTCAGAATTTCTGAAACGGTCACGTGAACCGAGTTGTAACATAATGAAGGTCCGGGCAATACTAAATTTGTTGGATTGAATTTGGATTGAACTTTCTCAGAACAGCTATAAAGGTTTTACAACTAAACTTCTAATAGAATTGTTGTCTAGAAAACAACTCACTAGCAACAGTGATGTGCTCATCAAGGCTCTTGTCACCTCCAATTTGGAAAGCGAGTCCTCTGTATTGAAGGATTACTGCAAGTGGGTCTCCTGGTTCATAACTCGGTTCACATGACAGTTTCGAAAATTCTGACTATAGAAATGGATTCCCCAAGGTCGATTGTATATTCACCCAAATTTTCAGAAAATGTTTGACTGAACGGTTCACGAACACTCCTAGTAAATTAGAGTAATTCTACGAACACTGAAGTGCACATTTCTTCTATACCACTCTCATCATAAAAAAAGAAAGAGAGCTCACTGCGCGTCGTCTGCCAACCAATTTGAAATTGCTCAAAAAGCTTCTTCTCTTTCTCTAAACTCTCTTGGCTCCGCATGCTATCTCCCCTCCTTCCACTCTCCATCTGTTTGAGAAACGGCTTTCCGAAAGTAAAGAGGGACATCCATTTTCACAGAAATTCACTTTATTCTCACTGTCTGCGTCTCACTTGGAGGTTAGATTTATAATTTTGATTATTTTGATCCGAATTCTATCCAGAATATGATCAACGTCACTCCAGAAGGCATTATTCTGATGTTCCTCTTGGCATTCCACATCTGGTGCGTCGTCTACTCATGATTTCGGATTCAAATTATTTTGTCTCTTATTCTTTTATTTCGGGTTGTTTGTAATACGTATTATAATACTCATGTTGAAAAAATGAACTGTTGAATAACTAAAGAATTCATTGAAATGTTGCCGTCTGGAAATAAAGCAGATCTGTATGGTGTGAGCTTCAGAATCTTCAGATGATATCACAGATTCTGAGCAAACACCATCACAATAATTTGGTCAACATTTGGTACAAAGTAAAAATGTTATGGCTTAGGTGACAAAAAGAGCTCAAATGGGTCAATAATAGGTGTAAAATAATCACCGAAATGATCCAGATGGGCTCTTTAAAGGCACAGAAACAGTAAAGGGGGAATTTTTGAAAAAAAAGGAACATCAATCATGGCTTTTGGCAAAAGGCAAAAATTAAAGTGTGAAACGGGAAATTTTAATGGCAATTGCGTAATTAATGCTTTCAGATTTAAGAAGTTGAATGAGAGTAAATAATGATTGAAACTGATTAAATACTGTAGAAGTGATAGGTTTAAATGTGCTCCGGGAGCCATGTCATCTCGGTTATTTTCCATTTCTGAAATGCATTTTCTAGTCTTAGTGTCTTCAAAGGAACCAACCTGTCTTTCGTCGGAACTTCTACATTTGTCTAAAATCGGAGGATTAAACTCGTCTTTTGTCGGGTCGAATATATCTGGAGAGGCCAAACACAAACCAGTTTTTCGATTCTTGAAACGACCAATCTGAACCAGAAGATTCCTCAGGAATTCTCTTTTTCAGTCTACCTTTGGTTTAAAATCCCAATATTCTGTATCAAACCCTGCGCACTCTTTCAACTGAATTTTCCAATCGGAAGAAGTGTGAAGCAGTTGAACTACAGACAAGCACAAATGTTCGTCCGTTCGTATTCGGTGGTCTCCGGTGTAGAGCCAAAGCTGAAATTGAACATTTTTCTTAATTGGAGCAGACTAAAAAATATAAATCCATTCAACCTGCCACAAATCAAATCCCATAGTACACGGTGCTCCAAGTAATCTATGATTCTTGGGACCAGTGTCTCCTGGACGGAATGCAGTGCAATAGTTTTCGTTAGACATCTGGAATTGAAAAAATGGTATTACCTGAGTTTTATGGAAAATGTCAAGACAATTGGCAGTTGCTGGAGTCTTGATTCCAGATGAACGGAGAGTCCATGCCAAACATAAACTTGAATTTGAAGATGACGTCATCTGAAGATGAAGGCATGGACTCAACGTCATCGAGATAAAAAAAATGAAAACTCACTCTTCCAAATCTATCAACCGGAGTTGGTAGAAAGTGATCCTTGAATACATTTTGGAGATACCATTTGAAACTTTTGCAATTCAATTTCTTCCTGAGCTCAACTCTTTCGGAAACATCAATAGATTGACGCATTCGGAAGGCTTGGGGTGCTATTTTATAAAAATAATACTTCCATTCATCCATCCATACTTCAGCAACTCTCAGAAGATTTGCATTCAGTACTTTTCCACTTGATTTTCCTGGGAAATCATGAGGAGAAGATTTTCGGAATACATGGCCAACATGAGAGCATGGCAGAATTTCTACTCGACCTCCACATTGCCAAATCTGAAATTTAAGATTGTTCTGAAAATCCATTATTGTTTTTTACTTACTCTGAAGCTCATTTCTAAATTCTCTCCTCCCCAGATATCCATTCCTGGATCGTATTCTCCAAGTTCTTCAAAATAATTGCGATCAATCGAGAAGAGACCACCAGCCATTGTTGGACTTTCGATTGGACCAGTTGGATCCAGTAAATGTTGTTTTGCCATTTCAGACGGCATACCGTACCATCTGAATTGCAAATTCCAATTGAATCCTCCCCGAAACATTTCTATTCCTTTTTGATATTGAAAGGTATTATCGTTGATGATATCAATTACTGGACATGGAACAGCTTTTCGATTCAATTTGATTCGAGTCAATAGAGGTTCCAACCATCCTTTCGTGCACTCACAATGCGAATCCAAAAAAGTCAAAACGTCTCCCTGTGCCTCCTGAGCACCCATCATTCTTGCTCTTATTAATCCAACTCGTTCTTTTGCTCTAATAATCTTTATATCAGTTGGAAGAGGTTTCAAGGAAGCATCCAGTGTTGGATATCGAAGGAATTCTGGAAATTGTTAGTTTATAAAAACGATTGTGAGCAAATTTACCTCTATCTGAATAATCGTCAACTAGAATAATTTCCTTCAATAAATGTTTTGGTGATCTATCAATAACACTCCATACAGTTCTTAAAAGGGTTGAGTAGGCTTCATTATGGTAGACAATAATAACAGAAGTTGTAGGAAGATCGACTGAAATACGGTAGAGTTACTTAGAAACCTAAATTTTTGATTCTCGCCTGGATAGGTTATATTTCTACACGATGGTTTACGGATTTCTGGTAAAGATCTTCGAACCGAAATTCCATCGCTGACAAGAAGATTGAATTGATTAACAGCAAATGTGGAATCAGCCAATTTTTGTTGCTCCGGTGTTAAATGAGTCACTCCAGATCCGCCTTCTCCCCAATCATCATGAGGCGAATAGAGGTTCGCGTTCAGTTCTTCAGATGTTAGATTTCTTTTTTTGTCTTCAGGTAGATTGCCATTGTAGTGACCTACTACTACCTATAAGAATCGTATAAAAACATAAACTTTAGAAGGAATCAACTGACATGAAAATTAGATCTTCCAGCTTGTTTTGAAGCTTTCTGCGTAGATATGGGAGGTTCTCCAAAGTACTGAAAATCAATTCTCGAAAATTTACAATTTTGGGTTTTCACTCACTGTATCACTCAAAAAGAACAATATCAGCGCAAAAGAGCACCAAAGTGCTAGAAATCCGAAAAGAAAGACAGCATATGCAACAAGTCGTTTGGATCTTCGACGAGAACGGAGCAACGAGGCGAGCATGCTCATGGAGCACCACCCAAGTGAGACACTAGGTCATCTGAAAAAGAGTTTTTAAAAGAAATTGAACTGGGTAAAATCAATTATTATTGTCAACTGATACTACTATTTGGGAATTGAAACACACAGTAATTTGGGAAGAAACGGAAAAACCAACGGAGATGAAGAACAACATGAATGTCGTCCTTGTGTTGTTGAGAGAGAAAAGGGAATGATCAAGAAAAAAAGAAGACAGTGATAGGGGGTGATAGATTGATAAAGGAGATGTGGGGGATTGATACAAACAGGACAGTTTCTATGTATCAATTTATGTTAGAAAAGTGATGATGATGATAAGAGTTGGAAGTGAGAAGAAGAAGGATGAAACACGTTTCATTCAGGATAATGTTCGGAGACAGATTCTTCATGGATTTCTATCCTAATTCGACGAAAAATGCTTTTGGAAAGTACTTCATCTAGTTGGGTATAAAGTTTTTGGTTCCCGGATTTTTGGACGAAATGAGTTGAAAACGAATCCCGAAGATTAACTATGAGGATCATTAATGTCTGAACCCGGGCTGGGCCTTTAAATTTTTGACGGAAATTTCAAACCAGGGCCGGGCCGGGACGGATTTGGACATGTGGGATGAGAAAAAACTTTATTATAAGACCCATTTTCAAATTCTGCATCATCGGTTTTCATATTTACCAGGAACACTAAAAATTGATATCGCAAAACGATTCAGTATACAAACGATAATCCTTGTGTAGACTATTCCCCCATATAATCCATCGCCAAAAATTTTGAATCTCTGTGAACAGAACACTTCATGAGTTCAGAATACACTTTTCTACAGGATCACAGAAAAAAGGGGGATATTTCAAGGTCATTTCACAGTTTTATGTTGCAATTGTTCTATTTGAATGGGACAGTGAAAATGAGATAGGAACTCAAATTTATAGTGGAAGAGTTCAAATGGAATTCTCATTCCTTTCGCATTGTAACTGTTTGAACAATTTGATTTCAGAGTCGTCAGAATTCTAAAAATTTTAGGCTAAAATACACTCTCAACAGTAAGAGGATCACCCAAATCAAACCAAATCTTGTCCCATGACAACACCGATTGTTTTCAAAACTTTTAGGATTTCAAATAAACAATTTGGCAACAAAAGTAAACCAAAACAATAGACATCTGTATATCCCCTTGTTCTCGCTCCCCCTTCGAATAATGATTGAGGCTCAAGAAATAGTGCATAAAATGGGGAGACCAGTATACATGGGAACCTGATTGAATACGTGATTTGTATTTCCAAAAAAGGTATTGGAAGGGAGAAAATCGGCGTGAAAAGAGGGAAAGAAACGGGAATATTGAAGAACTGTGGAGAAGGAACTATCTCGAGACAAGGAAAGAGAAGGAGAAGATGTGTTGTAATGTGAGAAAGGTGTCATGTTTTGACATAAGGTTGAGTAAACAATGATATTCTGAAACTAGATGGGCATTCTATCAGAGTGGAACGCATTTAGTAGAGTTTCAATGTTTCAGGGAATCAGAAGAAACATATTACTTAAACGAAAGCAGTCGGCTTTTCAGAGTATTTGATTTTTCCAATTTGGGGAATTCTAGCCAAAATCAAGGACTAGAAAATTTAAACTGATAACAAAACTCAACTTTTTGATCTAATTTCAATTCTCGGACCAATTAATCCCAAAATGAAACATGACAATTTCCATTATTTGTTGACTTTAACAAGACGAAAATGGCCTACCTGACTGACAAATCTCTCTTTTTGGAGGCGGCGACTGTATAAGAAGGGAGATAGAAACGTTTTTGAAACAGAAGATTGTCTTCTTTTTTCGAAGGTTTTTCTTTCCGAAAAAAAGGAGACAATCTCGGGATTATTCTTAGAATATCGACGAAGATAAGACTAAGTAAAAGTTTTCCTTCTAATAGAGAATCTTCCTTTTGAAAATTGAATAGTATCTATTTCAGAGAAACGCAGACACGAAGCCTCTCCAGAAACTGTAGAAGTGGACAAAAGAAGAGAAGAAGAGAATGGAAAAAGAACGGCCTCGAATGGGGTCATTCGGGAAGAAGAAATAATGAATATTGGAGAAAATCGAGAGGTTCAGAGAACTTTGGATTTTTGCGAAGATGATGAGTGAAGTAGAAGAAGAAGTTGAAAAGAAGGAATAGGTGGTGTGGAAAGTGTTTGAAGCCTCGGAACTTGAGCCGTCCGTTTAGAAATGAATCAGAGAACCAGCTAGGGTTACTGTAAGGAATACTCTTCTGGAACAATACGAAGAAGATCCTGATGCTTTGATGATCCCAAGAACAAAACTTCTGTTGTAATCTGAATAAATATTTCAAATCTGGAGTTCTATAACATTTGAAAATTGATGAATTTTTTAAGAATCTGAACAGTCTGAAAACGAGATTAGCTCATTACAAAGAGCTCTGTGATTTTTCAAAGGACATTACAAGTGTACGATGCTTCAGACTGGCTTCTCAGTCCATGATCGAAACATTGCGAATCTAGAATTGTAGAGGTTCGATTCTTCCATTAACATATTCAGAAACATACTCTCGGCTATACTGTCAGATCCATCCTCCATACGAATTCGCTTTATTTGGGTCTAGATAAGTATCTCCACGTTGTCCATGGATTTCATTTTGATATCAGTGAATTATTATAATGAGCAATAATTCGAAACAATCGGCTAATTAGAGAAATCTCTGACCACCAATTTCCCGTGCTCATAGCTAATTTTTATTGTCTCAACTTTTATCACTATGAATGGACAATAAACATTTTCTTCAATTTGGTGTTCATATTTATTTATGTTTGCTATATTTTTCTTATCAACTTCGACGAAACACCATAAAACTCCGAGAACCCCTCCCGTTTATGATGAGAGAGCGCACAGAATGAGGAGAGGAGAAAGAGTCAAAAACGCAACCGCCGCACGGTTTCGGTGGGCGGAGCCAATCAATTTCGGTGCTATTCGACCAAAAAAATACTTTTTCTTCACTTTTCATCAATCTTTCGATAAATAAGCAAGATCGATAACTTTATTTGATAACTTATCAAAAAAAAGTCTCCAAATACGCATTAGAAATGAGCGAAACTTTGAAATTTTTCGTGATTATTGATTTGGACTGTGTTTCTCAATATTTTGGTTTCAGTTAGTTTCACTCGACGAAAACAGATCACAACTAATTCATAGTAAAAATTGGGAGCTGAAAGCAAATCCTTGTGAGTTTGTAAACCTATTTTGTGTCCTGGGTTTTCTTTGGAAAAGTTTCTGCGGGTTATATTTATTCGCTTGGGTTTCAGTCTCGATGAGTTTCGACTCGCCAACCGACGGTTCTAATTTGGCCAACAGTGACCGTTCTGACGGTAGTGCAGTGTCAAAAGGGGAGGGTCAGTCATTTATTAATTTGAATATGCTTGATGCCGTAGCCAGTAAATGTGCATGCGTCGTTTGTAGCTTTGCACCCTCATCATAAATCCGCTGTTTTTTTTGTACGCTGTCAATGTCGTGTCGTCTATTTTTGTTTTTTTTAACACTTTCACATTGAAATTTCATCAATTTTCAGCAATGGACATATCGCCTGGCTCATCGATACACGAGAAAGACCGAAGGAGTCATCGAGAACATCGTGAAAGAACGAGAAGCCACAGTGGATCACGATCGCCATCGAGGCATTATGAAAAGGATAAGCGAGGTGGATCGAGACAAGGGAATAGAGGAAGAGACCGAAATTCCAGAGAATCGATTACGCCTCCTTACAAGCAACGGTATTTTTTATTGACATTTCCAACTTTCTTTTGAAAGCAAAATTTAAAAAACAATCATAATACCTTCAGTTTTACTCCTGTCCAATGTCTAATCCCCCAATCAGTTACAGAGGCTATTCGAGTCCCTCCAGGAGAGGCGGTGGAGGTGGCGGTGGCAGAGACCGTGGGAGGAACGATGTGAGCCATCGGAAGAAGAGCAAGGAACGGAAACGTCGTGATAATAAGAGAAGTCGCAGTCGGAGCAGACATCGATCACCACGACGAAGTGGATCTTCGAAGAAGAGCAGAAGAAGAAATTCATCCGGATCGTCATCTTCTGACATGTAAGTTGAAAATACCGGCAGAACTGGTCGTTCGATGATTACTGTTTGAATGAGAGCTGTTTTACAATTTCGGAGTTGCTGTAAAATAATAACCTTAAGAAAATTAGCTTCTGAGCAGTTATTGAGAATATTGGTAGCTCTCTCCTAGATGATTTCAAGTACCTGCTAACGTATCTTGTTTTACGCAGCCAGAAGAACTAGACATTTTAAACTTCCCTAATTTGCAGCGACTATTGCACCTGCCAACGTCTTTCCAAAATGAAATGCGCTAAGTTGAACGCGCTAGTTAGTAGTGTGACTTATAATTATGTATACCCTTCGCTACGAATGATTGAATTCTGAGCACGACTGAATTTTAATCAAGTTTCCAGACATACACGCCCCAGCGGTTTCATTTGATGTCAATCTTTTACTTGAATTGTTTGAAATGGGAAAAAAATTACTAGTCTTTTGATTAAATTGTATATAAGACTTCTTTCCGATATAGTTTTGAGAAAATGGTGTCGGACTTGATTCGTTTGGCATTTCAAAAAATATCGATGCTAGATTCTAACCTATTATTTTCGTATAGTTTTCTTTTTCCGAGAACTGTACCTGATTTGACTGTAATTATTCGCAGTTTTGACTAGCAGGGAACCATCTATAGAAAAATATAACAGAATACTTCAATTTCAACGCAATTTGGAGAACATTGTTGGTGTGCGGCGTGGGAATCGAAAACCGTTTAGTCACTCTATATTCCTGACGTTTCGTTCGGCGCCTATTGCACTCTCTATTTCCCCTATGCATTCTTCATCCCATTGTCCATTCCCTTTTTCTCTCCTCTTCGACACATATCCATAAAAAAAGGAGAAAATGAAGATGCCACCAAAACATTTTCCATGTGGTGCCATGAGACGCAGAACAGAAGACAAACGACACTTTCTCTCTTGTTACGCGCACCCTTCTTGTCCATTGGGTCCCCATACCCTCTCCCCTCGCTCTCTCTGTCTCCGGCTATTCCAACCAACAAGCCACCGGTGAGTGAAGCTTGACGGCGCCGTTGGTCGTCGTATTCGCTGTCTCACGGCTTCTGCGTCTCCTCGTCATATCGTTGTCTTTTCTGTCTGAGTCTTCACATCCCAGCTTCACATTTCTCGTCTATTCTTCTTACTATCTCTCACTGTTTGGGGGTTCCTGGCGACAAACACACGCGTTTTCATTCCAGCCAGTACCACCTCAGTGCACTTTGCGGGACTTTGTTGTAGACCGTGTAGGCTTTAGTGGTTCCGTTGTACTATGCGTGGCTGGCAAAATTATAATGAGGAACGTGGTAAAAAGAGGTCTTCACCTGGGTAAGATTTTTCTGTATGATCATAGTTCTGATGTCAGTGTAGGAGGGACAAAAGCTATCCAAATTAACAGTATTCTATAAATTGAGATTGCTATTTTAGCTCTCGAAGGGAGATCTAACATTTTCGATCTTTTATATTCTCTTCTAGACGTTACAGAATGGACACATCACTGATTGGAGAAATAAAGAAGAAGCATGGTACCGACATTCCATCGTCTAAAAGCAAAAAGAAGAGCAGCCGAAAACGCCGAAAGCACAGCAGTTCTTCTTCAAGCAGCTCCGGAGAGGTTAGTTTTTTTATTAAAAAATATATTATTTCGAATTAGAGTAACATTCATGTATGTTTCTCGAAAAATATCAATATATCTTCGTAAGAAATATTAATTATCTCCAATATTCTTCAGCTTGATGCTGTGCGAACAACAAATGGAATGCACGTTACTGCTGTGCCACCACCTCTTCCAAGTTTTATAGCCCAATCTTTTCCACCTCCACCTCCTCCATTGGTTTGTATTTTCGCATTCGATTTTCGTATATCATACTGAGTATTTCAGCCACCAACCAATCACAATCACTTCATCTCACCTCCGCCGATGCCTCCACCAATGTTTGGAATGCCACCTCCTCCAATGGAAACTCATTTTATGTCTGCAACTGCATCTAGTGTTATGATCAGCTCAATACCACCTCCACCTCCTCCCCAAATGGAACCTCCTTCAAGTTCGAGACGAGATGTGTTGCCGATGCCTCCGGATAGCAGGAGAATAGCGACGAAGCCAGTGTAAGTTCAACTTTATGAGTTTTCTCTAATGCGAAAATAAAATGTGATGAGAAAATAGTTCGGAATAGTATTATTGTCTATTTTGTAGAATTATAACACGGCGTGGTGTCACCACTACTCGGCCTTCGGATTCTGATTCGTGGTATAAAAGCAGTTTGACTCACTATGAAATGTTGGATCAAATTGGAGAAGGTACTTATGGACAGGTCTACAAAGCGGTCAACAAACTCACCGGTGAGCAGTTTTGTATTTTAATATTCTAATATCAATAGCAAATTACAGGCGAACAAGTCGCTCTGAAGCGAGTTAGATTGGAGAATGAAAAAGAAGGATTCCCGATAACAGCAATACGAGAAATCAAAATTCTCCGCCAGCTTCATCATAAAAATATTGTTCGACTAATAGACATTGTCATAGACGATATTTCAATGGAAGAACTCAAGCGTACGAGGGCTAACTTTTATTTGGTTTTCGAATATGTAGATCATGATTTGATTGGATTACTTGAATCGAAAGAGCTTGTCGAGTTCAACAAGGATCAAATCTGTTCACTTTTCAAACAATTGCTCGAGGTGAGATTCTTTAAAACATTAAAAAAAAATAAAATCGAATATTCAGGGTCTCGCCTACATACACACAACCGGATTTCTGCATAGAGACATTAAATGCAGTAACATTTTGGTTAACAACAGAGGCGAACTGAAAATTGCTGATCTCGGTCTAGCACGTCTCTGGCAGAAAGAGTCGAGGTTGTATACAAACCGAGTGATCACACTATGGTATCGACCGCCAGAACTGCTTCTTGGGGACGAGAGATATGGCCCAGCAATCGATGTATGGAGCGCGGGGTAAAGGCTTACCGTTGAACCCGCGTATTATCGAGTTTCCTTTTTCAGATGCATGCTCGGTGAGCTGTTCACGAGAAAACCGTTATTCAATGGTAGCAATGAATTTGGGCAGCTGGAATTGATCAGTAAAGTATGTTTTCCCAAATAATTATTCAATGATGATTCATTCTTTTCAGATCTGTGGCTCTCCAAACCCGGACTCATGGCCAGAATTGACTGCTCTGACTGGCTGGAATACTTTCAAACAACGTAGAAACTACCCACGAAAGATTAGAGAAGAGTTCGAGCAGTAAGTGTTTTTGATATAATTGCACTTGAAAAATGTTTGTTTGCAGTATAATGCCGCGGGAAGCTGTAGACTTACTCGACAAAATGCTCACTTTGAATCCAGAAAAGCGCATTGGAGCCAAAGATGCACTCAACCACCCATGGATTCGAAATTTGGAGCATGCAACTGTTCTTCCTCTACAACTTCCTCAACATCAGGATTGCCACGAGATGTGGAGTAAGAAACAAAAACGATCAGCACGTCTTGGACGGCAAGCGGAAGGTTCGAGTGGGAGTGGACATAGTAACCGAGCGAGTTCCCATCCCCGAGGTAATTTGGTTCCAGCGAAAACATTTACACTTTTATTGGATCGTTGATTCTATCGAATAATAAAAGGTTTTTTAAACGTTGTTAGCATTTTAAGCAGCTCCAGTTCCACCACCGCCACCACCACCTCCACCAAGCATTTCTAATTCGTCCAACTCGCGATCGAATGGTGCTTCATATCACAACCAACATGCATCTTCAGTTCCACCATCAGGAATGCGCCCAATGATTCCTCCACCCTCTTCCTCAGCTCATAACAATCATCATCCAGTCCATCCACCATTTCAACCAGTGTTCTTCAAGTGATTCACTTGTAAAATTTCTCGTGTTCAAGGATAATATCTATAATTTCTTGTTTTGTCTATCGGTTCCTCGCCTATTTTTACATCTTTGTTTTTGTATTCTATTAGTTAGGTTGCCTTTTCTGAAAAAAAATGTGTATTTCGTAAAGTCTCCTTTCAATTTATTATTCCCTTCTATTGTCTATCCCCTATCTTCATGTTCGACTCCCTGATTGTCCCAATTTTTTCCGCTCTTATTTGTCATTAAAACTGAAAAAGTGTCTGAATGTCACTACTGTAACAGGAATCTAGGAGCGGACACAATTCCATCAAGGGACAGTGGACAAGGCGGAAGACTAACTGAGCGGCAGGTTTATTTTTTCACTTTTGAAATTTCAGAAATAAACTTGAGATGTACATGAGCGCTAAAAGTTCCATAGCAACTCAAAATCTAGATCCAATAGTTTTATCAATCAAATTTAGTTTTATGAGTAGTTGTTTTTAGTCGGGAACTGCTCTGAAGTGATCTCGTCTGTGGAATTGAACGTATCAATTGCTGATAACGTTGTGAAAATCATGATTCTCTATCCACGATCCTCATATGTATCATACGGATTTGAAATATCTTCCTTCCTTATCACTTTCGGTATCAACAGAAACAATTTACGTGCTCATAAGTAGGAACAGGTGAGTACCTAACATTGAGGTTTCTCGAAGTTATTAAAATCCTTCAGTTCTATGCATTCGAATTATTTAGTTTTTGATAATAGGAACTTTCATGAAAATACTCTAATCGCTCAGAAACCTATTCGAATCGTTCTTACGGACTACTTTACCGTATCGAAAAGTAACTATAATCCGCCTCTCAGGTTCTTATAGAAATCGTTCAGTCACATTTTGAGTTCATCAAAATCTTTAAATACTCAGTGATTCCATCTCTCGGATCAAGATTACCGGTATAACGCATTCACTTCCCCATTTTTATTTCAATTTTCTATCTTGGTGTGAATCTGGAAATTCTTTAGCATTTTTAATTCTTATTTCAAATTTTACCGGTTTTTCACTTTTTGTGTATTTTTCGTTCATTCATCATCATTGTAAATCTTTTTGTTGATATTACTGTATTTATAATCATTTTCAGCTTGTGATATAAACTGTGTTACTTTTTTTTTGTGTGACCAATAAATTATGTAATTTTTATGAAGATTTTCAAAACATCACAATAAGAGATCGAGGAATGAGATTATGTTGATTCCGATGTCGCTGTTAATTTTGTGGAGGGTTCCATTTTCTGAAAATTAAAAACTTAGCCGCATCAAATATAGCAATTACTAGCCTCTGTAATCGTCACACCGTATTCCTCTTCATATGCTTTTTCCAGTTTTTCCCATGGATTGCTCCACATTGATGGAATAAGGCATTTGCTCGAATCGATTGGTCCCTGAAATTCAATCTCTGAGTAAAAGCATAGAGGACATTTCTAAGAAACCATAAAAAAGAAAGAATCTCTACATGATTTTTGTTTCCCCCGCCACCCCTTCCTCCTTGAAATCCTTGACCACCACTCCGTCCTCTGCCACCACGATATCCTCCATTATTCTGATTTCCACCGTAATAGTTTCCTCTTTGGTTTCCTCGATATCCTTGATATCCTCCACCATCTCTGTTACCGTAGTTTTGGTTCACTCCATAGTTTCCCCAACTGTTGTTGCTGTTGTTGCTCTGATAACCTCCACCATATCCTCCCCGATTGTCATTTCCTCTCCAACCACCACCTCCGCCTCTGCCACGACCATATGGTCTCCATTTGTTTTCTGTAAATTTTTTAAAAATGTAATTTTATTGAATGAATTACCTCCGCGTTGTTGCCAATGACCTCTTTCATTGTCCATTGCGAAAAATTGATCGAATTTTCGAAGAAAAATAAAATGTTGGGAAGGTTTTCTCGTTGTCCACGAGGAGAACACAGCTGGTGGCCGAGTCTCCCGCCTAACTTTTTCTTAGGCCATCTGCCATTTTTGTTCGATTTTCATTTTCAAAACGTTTTTTCTGTAAACAAATATAATAAAACTATAAAATGACTCGATATTATTTGTAGAGAGCTTGAAATTATGGATCCGGAAGCGTTCAGCTCAGACAGTCACGTAGCTGCTGCAATAGCCACCCGGCGTCGTTCAAACTCGGTCTCCGATGACTATTCCGTTCAGAGAACCAACGACGATGCGACTCAATGCAAATATTTTGCCATTCAGGTTGAAATTCATGTGTACAACCTTCCATTCACAACGAATCCATTACAGAAAGGATATTGGAAAGATGACTTCATCGCACGTTTCGCTAATTCTTCGGCCAACGTTGCCGAAGCTCGTCGTTTTCCAGAAATTTCAATGGGATACTGGGCGAGAACAGCTGCAATCGAGAAATACGTCCGACAGTTTCTAGCAGAGTTCAATGGAAATGCCCAGGTTGTCAGCTTTGGTGAGTTTACCTGTTTTCTATTTGGGGGTAATTCGGCAAATAGAAGTCGTTAAGACTAAGTCGGATCAACGCGATCAGGATGTCATATATTTTAAAGATTACGTTTCTTCTTATCAAATATCCCTTATCACAGGCTGCGGATTCGACACCCTCTTCTGGCGTCTCGTATCTTCCGGCGCGAAACTTGCCAAATATGTGGAGGTTGATTTCTCATCAGTCACTTCCAAAAAAATCCGTCATATTCTGAAGCCAGCTGGAACAGGAACTGCGGATTTGAAGAAAAGCTTTGAAAGTGAAGGTAAACATATTATTTTGTTTGAAACTTTTGAATGACCATTTATTCAGCTGTTGTTTCTCACCATTCCGATCTTCATGCCGGAAACTATCACTTAATCGGAGCTGATTTGCGTCAAGGAAACGAATTGGATCAAAAGTTGGCTACGTGTCAACTCGATCATGATCTTCCAACAATTTTTATTGCTGAGTAAGTATTTAATAGCATAATCTCCCTACTATTGATTCTCTTAGATGTGTTCTTGTGTATATGTCAGCTGATTCGAGCTCGACTCTCTTGAAATCAATCGTTTCTCAATTTCGTCAGCCAGCATTTGTCAACTATGAACAGTTTCGCACTTCTGACGCATTCACTCGTGTCATGGAACAAAATTTGGGGGAGAGAGGAATTCAACTGCATGGATTGGAAATGTGCGAAAGTGCTGAAAAACAAGAAGAGAGGTTAGCTTTTCAAAGATTTCCTTTCTAAATACAAATTACTACTTCTGTTTCAGATTCCGAAATGCTGGATTCAAATCGGTGAAAGTTATGGACATGAACCAGATTTTCAGCCAGTTTCTCGATCAGGATGAAGTCGCAAGAATCCGTTGTATCGAAATGCTGGACGAAATGGAGCTTCTCGAACAACTTCTCGCTCACTACTGCGTCGTTTTTGCCAGAGTTTGATAAAATATTGATTCCCTTGTAAATTTCCCTGAAGTATTCCTTTTTATTCCGATTTAATTTATATATCGTTCCCTCCCCGTGTGCTTCTGTTTGTTTCTGAATTAAGTTTTGTGCAATTCCGAGTCCTCTGATCAACCCACTGGTTTCTTATCAACCAAGCTATATTTTAAGATCTATTTGAAGTTATTTCTAAAGCTTATTGAGAGATTATAGAAAGACTGAAATCTGGAGCTGATGAAATGCTTGCGGTGGCGATCGAATCGCCATCGAATCTACTTATTCTTCGCATGCGCCTCGCTCTTGTTGCTCTCTAAACAATTTTCGAACCAAGTTGAACAACCTGATGAAGAAGATGAAGAACTCAATCCGGTCGACTTACAAGAGGAGAAGGTAGTCCAGATTCTAGAAGTTAGTTTTCAAGCCTTCCCAGTTTTTCAGCAGAAATTGGAGTGTGAACCTCCTGGTGCTGTTGAATCAAAGTGTACTGCGGACAATGGAAAACAAATGAGATGCTGGAAAGATGAAGAAGAAGTCTATTTCCCGACTTCTTATCTCAAAAAACGATTCGATATGACTGGAAAACTGGGAAAAGACGGATCCACATTTGAATTGTTCACTTCCTATGCAAAAATGCGAACTCCAGACGCATCCTATCAACCTCTCGGCCCATTCGGTCACTTTTCAACGTACAGTGTAGAAACGAGAGATCGTGTAAGATGTATCAGTGCAAAGACAAGTATGAATACATTCCAGTTCTCACTGATTATTTAAGTGGAATTTTCAGATGTACCCATGTCAACTCAATGGGACCCGATTCCATACTACTACCCAATCCAAATCGCACAGTACGGACTGCAACATTACAGTAGAATTAAAATAGGTATTTTTTTTTTAAATTTTGAAGTAAAAGGCTACCAGGGAGTGTCAAAAAGAATGAATTTCTATTTGAAATCCTAAGTTCAGATTCCATCAGTAATAAATCCGAAGACAAAACCGATGTGATGGTTGGAGTGAAGTCAAACGAATGGAAAGGTGCAGCTGGAATGCATGAGACCACAGAAAGATTGTTCTTTAATGATGAAGAAAAAGGAAAAGTTGTGAATATCAGTGCTGGGCGTACGTTTTTATCCACCATTAGCAGAAAATAATAAGCTTTATTTCAGATGCTCTGGCGAACGCAGGAGCGTATGTGTACCTCGATAAGTCACCAGATCTGCATGTAATATCCTTCGATTGGAAGCCGTATGATGGAAATTCATCTTTCACAGTTTTGGCAAAGGTATTCTAAAAGCGAAGCGAGAATTTCCTGCTTCTAATTTTCCTAATAAACCACAAATGATTATTCAGATGAAGCAAGATGATCTTCTGGTTCTTATCAACTACGTTTTCACAGAAGGAAATGGGAAGTGCGTATGGCAGGAAGAAGAGAAGAGTTTTGATGATGAAACGATTGTTTTGAAACCAAGAAAAGACGGGCAAATATCTTATTCGTATTCTTACACTGGAAGTGCTCCGTATGGAGAATGGTCTACTGTAACTCGAGATGTTCTTGTTGATGTTTCTCGTGCTCTTTCCAGTGGAGAAAATCGGAAAAAAGACGCCAATGTTGTTCTTCATCCAGGAGATCTTCGTCTTGTTTCGTTAGGATTCCGAGGTCAACTGACAGTCAGACAACAAATAAATCAGCGAAAGGAACAACATTCCCATGCATTCCGATCAGCTTCTGATTGGTTGGTGGAGAATCAAGACAAGAAGGGCGGCTGGCCAGTACCTGTGGAACGATCAATTGCAGATAGAAAACTAGTTTTAGCTCCCGGTTGGCATAGTGCAATGGCACAAGGTAATGAAGCAATGTCATTGGATTATACATTATTTTGTTTTTAGGTCATGGTATATCCGTTCTCACCCGGGCTTACAAACATTTCAACGACGAAAAGTATTTGAAATCTGCAATAAATGCTCTGGAACTCTTCAAGACCAATTCATCCGAAGGTGGTGTTCGTGCAGAATTCTTTGGAAATGTTTGGTACGAAGAGTATCCGACGACTCCAGGCTCTTTTGTTCTCAACGGATTTCTTTACTCTCTCATTGGTCTTTACGATCTTTCAAAATTGGAAGTTTCGGGAATCCACAATTCTGAAGTTCAGGAGGCGCGAAAATTATATTCAGCAGGAGTCGAGTCATTGAAAAAGTTACTTCCATTATACGATACAGGAAGTGGAACGATCTATGATCTTCGACACGTTGCACTGGGCACAGCTCCGAATCTTGCTAGATGGGATTATCATGCAGTACATGTATATCTTTTGAAATGGATCGCTGGTATAGAAAAAGACGAGTTTTTGAGCAAAACCGCTGATCGTTGGATAGGATACGCGTATGGAAAACGGGCAAAACACAATTAAATATATGTAAGGATGGTTGAAAAAAAATCAATGTTATTCTGAGTTTCAGATCAAAGACCAACGAGAATCCTCTTCAACAGACATCGGGTTCACACACAACGTCATCCAATTTCACGTCGTTCGATTTCACCCATACTCACTTTCTGTCCCATTTTTCATACTTTTTAATCTCCCGAGTAGCACTTTGTCTTCTTCTCACAGTTATGCGCATATTTTAGCGAATAGAAATTTACCGTTGTCACATTTTTTCCATCCTATTCACCCCCATTTTTTTCACTTCTATCATGTTCTCTTTTGTCACAATTTTTCTTTTTCTTGCTGCAATTTGAAATCAATGTGCTATAAGTTTTCTTTGTATGTTTGTCCCATGATCTCAATTGTTTCATAGGTGCTATATAAATGCTTCCTTCTAGTTTCAGCACAAGTTCAAACTTGAAAATGGGCCGACGCTATGGTTGGATAGATGAGATTCGCACCTTCTTTCCAACCATTTGGCTCATTTTGGCTCCCCTCATACTAAGTCCTCTCATTTTCTTGGGACAAGAAGGGAAATGTACATTTGTAATATTAACGATGTCATGTTATTGGGTGGCTGAAGTGGTACCTCTTGCTGTAACTTCTTTTATGCCAATGATAGCTCTTCCATTTTTGGGGATTGTCAGTATTAAACAAGTGGCACCAAAGTATTTTGCAGTAAGTTTATATCAAAGAGTTTTGTGAATCTTTGTAATGGTTTAGGACACAAATATCGTGTTTTTCAATAGTTTGATGCTCTCATTGGCAGTTGAAGAATGTCAACTTCACAAGAGAATCGCACTGAAAATGTTGACTTACGTGGGCACCAGACCTCATTGGTAGGGAATGAAATGATACAGAATATGAAAAAATGAAAACTCGTTTAGGTTGATGGCTGGTTTCATGATAATTACTAGTTTCATGTGGGTTTGTTTCTAGAAAATCAAAAATAAAAGTCTTGATTAAGATCACTTTGGATATCAGATACGGCTTGTTGTGCATTAATGGCTCCGATTGCCTATGCTCTTCTTGAAGAAATAATGATTCCCAAAATGAGGGAAGATAAGAAAATAGAGGAAATTCAAGATCTAGAGGATGTAAAGTGAGATATTAGAAGAGATACATTTTAATTTTTGAAATTCCGGAATTTCAGCGAACGTAAATTAGACACCTCCAAACTGTCAGCCAGAGATCGAGGTGAGTCACAACGATAAGTACATAAACTTAAAATTTATTTTCAGGGATCTGTAAATGTATGATGCTTCTGGTTGCTCATGCTTCGTTAATCGGAGGGACTGGAACTATCAATTCAACCGGACCAAATCTTATTTTCAGAGACAACATTGAAAAGTGAGTCTTCCGAATGTTTTCACTATTTCTGATTTTTCAGAAACTTCCCGAATGAAGATCACGGAATATCATATCTCTCGTGGATGGCTTTTGCAATTCCTCCAATGATATTCTATATGTTTTCCTCTTGGTTCATTGTCCAATTACAGTTTCTCGGCCCTCGTCATTTGATGGGAATGTTCCGGAAACCAACAGAATCTGAAAAACAAGAAGAAGAAGTTGCTCGAAAAGCCGTATGGAAGAGTTATGATCAATTGGGACCAATGACGTAAGACAATGGAAACAACAAGAGAGCCAAAACCTTTTTGTTTATAGATGGGCCGAGAAAAGTACCCTTGTCATTTTCTTGCTCGCAGTTTTATCGTGGATCTCATCGGATCCAAAAGTGATTCCAGGATGGTCAGATTTATTCAGAAAGGGATATGTCACGGATTCTTGTTCCGGATTAGTAGCTGTATTCTTTCTTTTCATATGGCCAAAAAATAAGCCGGACTTTAGAATTCTCAGAAAAGGTTCCTAGTGGGAAACTGTGAAGTTTTTCAAGTATTGTTTTCAGACAAAAACAGAGCATCAGTTCGTCAAGAACCTCTAATTGATTGGGATTGTGTTCGCCGTCGTTTTCCATGGTCCATCATTCTTCTTCTTGGAGCAGGATTCGCAATTTCAGAAGCAGTCAAAGTGAGCTCTTTGTCCAACTATTTACTTCCAAAATTCTCTTCTTTCAGGTTAGTGGTCTCTCTTCTTTGATTGCTTGCAATTTGAATAGCACAATTTCTTCTCTTCCGTTATTCGGAATGCAAGTGATTCTTTCGATTGTAGTTGTTGTGATGACAGAGTTTTCAACGAATTCTGCAACTGCTTCTATTTTTATTCCAATTTCTTTCACGATGGCAGAATCAGTTCGTGCACATCCGTTGTATTTTTCCATACCAACAGCAATCGGACCCTCGTTTTCTTTTATGCTTCCAATGGCAACACCTGCGAATGCAATCGTTTATGAGACGAAGACGATTCGAATGATTGATATGGTTAGAAAATTTCTAAACAGAGTTAATTTACTGTAGAACCTTTAATAGAGGGACATGTCCTTCTATTGTTCAACCTCCACAAAATCAAAATTCGAATTTCAAAAAAGTATCCATTACTAATTTTTGAGAAGCATTTCATAACTTGTTTCATATCGATTCTAATCTATTTTTGACAAGGAATCGATTGAGACTATTTTCAGATGCACAGAAATCTGAGAAAGTGCTCTTTTCGGGCTCACTTGAGTGTCCTTCTATTAGGGGCGCCCTTCTAATCTTCTACTGGAGGTTTTACGGTAATTTACTAACTTCCGGGTTCGATTGTAAGATCCTGTAACTTTGGTTCTTTCTGGGTATATTTTCTCCCATTCTTTCCCAATCCTTATAACCTCGATTCCAATAGGCATTTCATTCTATTACGCAACTACCTCCCGTCTTCTCTGTCCATATATTCTAGAATATCAGCTGTTGCACAGACTACCAAAAAACCGCAAGAGAAGGGTACTTAGAATTTTATGATACCTTGCAACGGGGCACCCCACTGTGACAAAATAGTAACCCAACAGGCACAAATATCCCAGAAGGGAAGTTGAGACATTAATGGAGGTCTCTGTATAATATGTTCAAAATAATCAAATTCCAGGTATCCTGTGGTGTTCTTCTCAACATCTTCTGCATTGTGATCACCGTGATTAATATGAATACATGGGCATATTGGTTGTTCAATATGGGTACCTATCCGGATTATGCTCTTCGCCATGCATCGAATTTGACCGGAAATTCTACAAATTGTTTTTAACTTCCCGTTGATAGTATGTAAATAAAAACTGTGTCAATCTTAAAGGGGGAGTAAACTATTTCAAAAATTTCGAATTTTTTTGTATAGTCCGACTCAGAATTTCGAGATAATGGGAGTCTCCGTTGAGAAAAAGTTTTAAAAAAGTTCGTCCGAATAAAGTTATAGGCTGTCAACGGTGCTAAAAAGGGTCCGTTCGGGCAGCTAATTTCTCATATTTTCAATTCAAAATTGGTTTCGGGAAGGTCGTGAAAAAAATGAATTTTATGTGAATCTTTCTTTTTCTGTTGTATATCGTCCCATTTTCGACTTTCCCTTCTCTCCCCTCTCCCCAACGTCTTCAACTCCATCACCGAATCCTTTACCTTACTTACATATCTTATTACACTCCTCTCCCTCCATTACGCAATTTGGAAAGTATCTCTCTGGTTGCGTGGACAGTATCAAATACCCATACCGACTCCTTGCTCCGATTGCTCCGCCCCATCCCGGCTCTCCTCTTTCCCGCTCGCCGCCCCGATCGCCTGTTGCTTCGGTGGTCCTTTCTCTTCGAATAGGCCACGCCCATTTCTCCGGAGAGTCCCTCGTCATTCTTTGCTCATCGTCTTGACCTAGTTTTCTTATTATATTCTTCTGCTATATCTACCCATAAGAAGTTTCCCCATGGCTCCGCCACCTGCATCCCCGTCTAAAAAGGAAAAAGGGTCTTGTCTTCTGTTTTCCTTAATTGCTGTTCTTATTGGAATTCTTGTCTGTGCCGGTCTTCTGACATGGTTATTCGTGCTTCGGGAAAATGGAGATGGTCCTGATGCTGATTGGCAAAATGCAACTGAAATTCCGACAACCACAACAAGAGCTACATTATCACCGACTACAACACAGCTAGAATCCACAACAACGTCCGCTGAAATCGCCAGAACTGATGCTACCACAACGACGCAGTCTGGGAACATTGAAGAAGAACTGACAACGACGACAATTTCATCGACTTCCACGACTACAGAAGAGGAGACAACCACCACGACTACTGCCACAGTGGCTCCGGAAATTGTCATGCCTGTAGATGTTGCCTCGATTTTGAAGGAGAAGACGAAAGAGTTCGAGGTAAGCATTTTTGAGAAAAGTTTATCCTTATCATCAGATTCCACGTGTCCTATCAATCATCTTGATAACCAATTCTTTACCTAGAAAACAATAGTGATACATCATGCTCATTGATAAGATATTCTTTCTAATGCTCCAACACCATCTGAATACCTTTTTCCTCCCTTCTCATCATCACCCAGCTCGTTCATTTATCTTGCCAAGGTCCTCTTTGTTTCCCCGGGGCGTGTGCAATGAGTCATATCCTTCTAGTTTTACACTTTCTTTCCACATTTCACTTGTCAAAATTCCTGACTCACACACACCACTATCCGACCGCATAAACATGTATGTTTTGTGGACGAAAATAAGATATTTTCGTGAAGATTTCTGGGTAAATGAGTATTGTGAAATGGGTCATTGAAGGCTGATAATTTTGAGAGGGAAATGAGAATTCAAAACCAAAACGGATCTGGAAAATGTTATGATTTTTTCGTTGCTCCAGTTGAGTTTTTTAGACCTAAAATACACAATTTTATATGTATTCATTTATCAAAGAAAATCCAAACTCTGCACAAAACTAAAATTGAATATGCCGAAACATTAAAAACAGCCAAAATATTTCAGATTGTTGAAAAATGTGCTCAAATCCAAGTGATCCCAGTCTCCTGCTCTCCATCTCCATCTCCATTGTCCTCCGATCCATCAAAGTTCCAACCGATCCACTACACCCTCAACATCACCATTCGAGATATCAGAAAACCAGTTTTGGAAGGACACATGCAACTTTTCGCCTCTACAAAAGACCAAATCCAAGCCATCTCTCTTCACTCATCGAAAATCCACAATCTGGAAAATCGCGATCGTGTGCATGTCGTCAACTGTAATACAGGTGAGCACATTTTCTCGGATTTGATGAATTTGCTCCACGAGCACACCCACCATTCTTCACTGATTCTCTGATGACAGATTAACATGATAATGGGAAAACGAGGTGATGGCGGAGCACAAGCACTTGTTGCTCTCTTCCTTTCACTCATTTCTCTTCATTCATTTTACACACTTTTTGAGCAAAAAAAGATGCTCGGAGAAGGTGGAGAAGAAGGGAAATGAATGGATAGGGTTGTTTTATGGGTAACAGGTGAAAGACAAATTGGTTTGTGTTATAA
The DNA here is from genome assembly GCA_963966625.1 of Caenorhabditis zanzibari. Taxonomy (NCBI): domain Eukaryota; kingdom Metazoa; phylum Nematoda; class Chromadorea; order Rhabditida; family Rhabditidae; genus Caenorhabditis; species Caenorhabditis zanzibari. The sequence continues at coordinate 8,671,193 of OZ016470.1, read as the reverse complement.
GTGTCAGATAGAAAGTGACAGTATTCTTGAGTTTGAAAAAAAACTTCGTTTGCGTAGTTCTGGCTGACTACTACCACTAGAACAACCTCTAATTCTGGCTCATGCAATCCTCATTTTTAAAAGCTTCTCCCAAAACCTTTTCCATTTTTCCATTTTCCATTTTCCATCAAAAGTGTTGTTAGAACTATAGCTCATAACTAACTAAACGTCTAAAGAGCACTCTCTTCTTCTACTTTTTGTGCATCAGAAACGGACAGCAGCTGTTCTTACTCTCTCTCCGGTCATTCAATACTTTTTGTCGTCCTCCGTCTAAATGTTTACGACGAACTGACGCCCTCCAACGGAGTGATCTGGATAGGAAAAGCAGAAATGAAGAAGAAATGAAGGAGAAAAGGGAAAAAACACTGACCCGGGTGATTAATTGAAGTAGATATTGATTAGAAACAACAACAATTTTAACAACAGCAACTTTTTTCTGTTTGATGCTTCCCACCGATTCTACATACTAACTAAGGAAGCTCGAATTTGATTGAGACCTTCAAAAATTACTCGGTCACGCTCTCGAACTCAGAAAAAGTATTCTAGTGCTGCTAAAACAGATAAACCTAACTTTTGAATTTAACCGGTTCCCGATTGCCCAATTCAATTCCTAACATTGTCAAGAATCCTCATTTATTTTCTGTTTCTCATTGTGCTGTCATCACACAGCTGTTGCAATTAATAAAAAAGTTTTTGGCTCTCCGAGCAAGCAGTCTGGCCTGTAATAATAAGAAAACGCCGACTCGGTAGCTACCTCCCCGCGAAAAAGAATCGAAAGTTTACGATCGAGAGGTTAGACTCTAAGAATAAGAAAAAGAGGAACAGTTGCGGTGGTGACACCCGAGTGAAATATGACCAAAAGGTCAGTCGGATTCTTTTTCAGAACAAAAGATATAGAAAGAGGATTATAAATAGGTGACAGGTTTTCAAAGTTTTGTGACTTCGAAAAACTACCAAGGATTCAATATTCGAATTTTCAGGTGAATCAATCTGCGTGTCTCGAGTCCATCAAATCGATGAAATTGTGCATTTGGAACTTGCTCAAAGTGTCTCATCTGGAGTTGATCTCCGTATCGATATTGATGGATTCATCTCGGCTGATTCGGGACCACATCATGTCTACAAACAAATTCCAACTGCTAAATGGAGAGTTCCTCAAATGATTGGATCCCGTTTTGAGCCAACTTCTGCTCGCCACGTTTTCCCATCTCTGGATCTACACAATCAGAAGGCGACATTCAATCTGTGCTTGAATCATGGACCATCAATGACTGCTATTTCTAATTCTCTTATCAATCCAAATGTCTCTACTTCTGGAATCACTTGTTTCGAGAAGACCGTTCCATTGACTGCTCAACAACTTGCCTTCGTTGCTTTCGAAAAGACAAATCCTCTATTCTATAATACTACAACATTAGATGGTGCATATCTCCCAGAAATCAATATGATCTTCAATTTGAATGCCAAAAACTTCCAACAATACGAATGGATTCATTCTGAAGTCTCGAAAGTGATGGCTCTGATGTCCAAATGGTCTGGATTCTCATATCCATTGCCAAGACTCGAAATCGTCGTAGCTCCAGTAAATGCTGGACATTCTGCACTTGGGGTTATCACTTTGCCAGTAAGTGTGCTTTTAATGTATTCATATTCTAATTTTTTATATTTTTTCGGCCCAAGCAATTGCCTACCAAAAGCACACATCTACTCACGAAACTCTAATCAAAGAAGTAATCGGACAATGGATGGAAGGAGTAGTGACCACCGAACACACATGTTTTGAGGTTAGTTTTGAAATCCGACACCTCGTTTCACCACTCAGAATTCTCTTTGATTTCATTCGATTCGAATCACATAAAGTGTATTCTTTGGGTTTGTGACAGAGAATCCCGAATTGTTAAACACATATGTTATGATATTGAACGTCGTGTAATCCATCATAAAATCGCCAACTCGCTTCACCCGATTGTAATAATAACCGGATAGTGATTGGGTGGTTTTCTAGAATTGGGGAAATTTGTGAACTACAGGCAACACACTGAAAGTTTCCTCTCGTTGACTCTCCATTCCTTTATCACCCTTACCCTCCTCTATGCTAAACACATCGCGTTCTCTCGCAGCACGGATGGCCGAGTGGTCTAAGGCGCCAGACTCAAGCGTATCGCTTGCCTCAAGTTCGAGGTCTACTGGGTGTTCTGGTACTCGTATGGGTGCGTGGGTTCGAATCCCACTTCGTGCAGATTCTTTTGCTTCTTTTTTCGTCTGTTATTTGTATAAAAACAACGACGATTCTGCGGTAAATTGAGCTGATTACGTCAAGAGGATACATCTTCTTTGTACAAGTGCGCTAATCTTGTGTGCCAATAAGTAATAAACGCGGCTGTCTCTTTTTTCTGCAACTATTTTCTTTGTCAATTTCGCACCTAACCGACTCGAGTTTCTCGAAGAGATCTCAGATCATAAACACTGGTTGAGGGGAGGCAACTCAGGGAATTTTTGGGCAACTTGCCGTGCAAAAAAGTTTGCTTGCCGCTGACAAACGGCAAGCAGGAAAATTTGCACGGCAACTTGCTGATTTTTGCGGCAAGTTGCCGATTGCTTGCTATTGCGGTGCCGATTTCTTGCCCTCACGAATCGGCAACTTGCCGCAACAACAGCAAGCAATCGGCAACTTGCTGATTAGCAAGTTGCCGATTCGCGCAGCAAGTTGCCGATTCAGCCAGCAAATTGCTAACAATCCGGGCAAGTTGCTATTTTCTCCAGCAAGTTGCCTTACGCCCAGCAACTTGCTATTTGCTTGCCCAAAATTCCCTGAGTAAGATGGCATTTAATTCGGAGGGTACAACAATTCGGGGGTACAACGGGGTACAAATCATTCGGGGGTACAAATTTGTAATTCGGGGGTACAAAATTCAGGGGTACAATAATTCGGGGGTACCACATTTTGAGGGTACAAAATTCGAAAAATTCGGGGGTACAAAAAAATTATTTCGAGGGTACCAAATTATAATTTTGGGGTACAAAATTATTTTAGGGTACAAAAACATAAAAAAAGTCAAAAATTTGTTTTTTTTTTTTGTGCAAAAATGATTTTTGTACTTTCTCTGACTAGGGAACGGTGGCTCTATTGGCATAGAATGGTCTCACAAGGGAACACCCCCAGCTGTCCCCCCGGTATGAGTCAAATTTTATATGGAATTAGTAGCCCCTAGACAGAGTATGAACATAGCAAATTTATAGGGGCCCGTTTTCAGTTTTGGGAAAATTGTATAACATTTTGTGTTTTGGTAAAAAAAATTGCAAAATTTTTTCAAATCAATATTTATTCGCTCGTTTTTGTTCTACAGTTTTGAGCAGTAGCTCATTTTGAAGCTCGTTATCTGCGCTTTCAAAAAGTCTCTTGACCCATGTTTCTATCTGTTACGTCCGTTTCAGAAAAATTCAAAGTGTGTGAATCTCAGTTTCTACATGTTTCAATAAGTGGCAATTTTTGAACATCGGGGAACGGGGGACTACTACCATTAGCATTGTCACGTCCGATGATGTACATATACGTATTCAAATATAGGTCTCACCTTTGAGTTACGAGACTTTTTTCAATTTTTGAAAAAATTTTTAATTTTTCAACGTATCCCTATACGATGAAAATTCAAAATTTGATTTTTCCAAAAGGCTTCAACGTCCATTTTTGTTATCGAAACACTCTTTTTGGCTTCAAAAACGGTGGAATTGGCAATAAAAAACCATCAATCTGTATTTTGATTTTTTGGTCAAAACGTCATCGTATAGGGATACGTTGAAAAATTAAAAATTTTTTCAAAAATTGAAAAAAGTCTCGTAACTCAAAGGTGAGACCTATATTTGAATACGTATATGTACATCATCGGACGTGACAATGCTAATGGTAGTAGTCCCCCGTTCTCCGATGTTCAAAAATTGCCACTTATTGAAACATGTAGAAACTGAGATTCACACACTTTGAATTTTTCTGAAACGGACGTAACAGATAGAAACATGGGTCAAGAGACTTTTTGAAAGCGCAGATAACGAGCTTCAAAATGAGCTACTGCTCAAAACTGTAGAACAAAAACGAGCGAATAAATATTGATTTGAAAAAATTTTGCAATTTTTTTTACCAAAACACAAAATGTTATACAATTTTCCCAAAACTGAAAACGGGCCCCTATAAATTTGCTATGTTCATACTCTGTCTAGGGGCTACTAATTCCATATAAAATTTGACTCATACCGGGGGGACAGCTGGGGGTGTTCCCTTGTGAGACCATTCTATGCCAATAGAGCCACCGTTCCCTAGTCAGAGAAAGTACAAAAATCATTTTTGCACAAAAAAAAAAAACAAATTTTTGACTTTTTTTATGTTTTTGTACCCTAAAATAATTTTGTACCCCAAAATTATAATTTGGTACCCTCGAAATAATTTTTTTGTACCCCCGAATTTTTCGAATTTTGTACCCTCAAAATGTGGTACCCCCGAATTATTGTACCCCTGAATTTTGTACCCCCGAATTACAAATTTGTACCCCCGAATGATTTGTACCCCGTTGTACCCCCGAATTGTTGTACCCTCCGAATTAAATGCCGATAGTTTTAGTTTAGTTTACAAAAAGTGCTGTTCGCCTCTCGAGAAGTGACCCACCAGACATATAAACGAGATAGTACGTGGAACAGAGAGAATCAGAGAATCGAGCAATTGCGCAATGTACAAAAGGTCACCAGACGCCACCAAGTGGAGCTCATACAATTTATCGTTTTCTGAGTAGAGAGCAACTGTAGAAAAGATAGAGATATACGATATATGTCAAACGGGAGAAACCAAGGATCAGAATAATCTATGAATGTTTATTTTCAGAAAGCCCTGATTGCCTACCTCGAATGGAAAATCAACGAGGAACTTCAAATTGTGAAAAAGACAAGAAAGATGGAAGTTTCTCGAAGTCGCCCACGAAATTTGAATGAGACCGCAGACCAACTCAGAGTTATTCGTCAGATCAAGGCTCAAAGCTCGAACTTGTGTTCTCCAAGATTTGTGGAAGTGTTTTATACACTTGACGAGACCTATGGACAAAATACTGTCGTTGGAATGATTCGAGTGGTAATTTGAAATCATTCCGAATTCTAATAACAATTGAATGAACTTCAGATCTTCGACAAATTCGCATTTTCCACGGCCACCATCTCGGATTGGGCCTCAGCTGCTGAAACTGCTGCCGGAGGACGTTCGGAGGCTGGATCCCTCATTCTTCAGTGGTATCGTCCATCTACAAAAATCTCTCGTCCAGTTCTTCGTGCTGTCGTTTCGTCAAACAGCATCGAGTTCAATCAATTGACTGAAGACAACTGGACAGTTCCTCTTGAAATATCTGGATCCGCTGGAACTCAGTTGGCAGTGATATCGGAGAAGAAACAAACTATTCCATTCGTGTCAACTGACTACGTTGTTGTGGATGCTAATAGAAAATCACACGCATTTGTTGTTTATGATGTAAGTTAGGTAGTTATAGGGAAAAAAAAACCTATTTTAAAATTCCAGGCTGACACTTACCTGCGATTGATACGATGCTTCGGAGACTCTAGATGCCCATCCAAGGAAATCGGTGGAGCCTTCGCTGATCTTGGAGCTGCTCTGTTGGCTAATATTTTACCAAAGCCAGAAAATCATGAAGTGGCGAAATGGAAATCTGTATTCAAGGTGAGAAGAAAAACTATAATTTTTTAAACTAATTTACAATTTATTCCAGTTCATGGCCCAACAAAATCTAGTCGAAGGAACCGCAGCGTGTTGTGTGGAGCATGCGATTCGAGAAATGAGAAAATGCTCGTATTGGGATATTCAAGATGTCTGCACCAAGATTGACTTCAATACAGTTTTGGCGGCTGTCGCCTAAACTTTTTGTTGAAAACTTGTTCAGAATTGAAATTCTTCCTTAAATCCCTGTCAACCAATATATCTTGTATTTTTCTCCCCCATCTCCTTTCTGTTGTGATCTTTTCTCTCTTTTTTCTTTTCTTGAATTATAACTCACAAGTCCATGAATATTTTCTTCCTTTCTTTCCTTTTTTCTCCCCTCAGATACTCATTTTTTGTTCCCCATACTCTGCTTTTCTGCTCAACACATTCTTTTACCTGTGTTCATTTTTATGTTCATAGAACAGCAAACATCATCTCATCTCGATGAGCTTCCATTTCTTTCCAACATTTTTCAATATTTGTACAATTCAAAAATGTTCAAAAATGAAACGATTTCGAACTAAAAAAGAGTAAGGCAACTGCGCTCCGAGGAAATAGAACACAAATTGTTGAGAATTTCTTCTTAGTTTTTCAACGGAACACTACAAACTACGGAAATAGAGATAAATGTACTAATGCAGTCACAAAACTAGAGACCGTTAAAAATGTTGGTTTGTTGATCTTTGTGTCTCTATTTGACACAAAAAGAGACACACCTGCCTAGTTTGTTAGTCATTGTGTCTATTTCTCTGACATTCATTTTTCTCTCATTTGGAATTGATATTCATTAATTCAAGCAACAATGAAACCAATAAAAGTGAGTAGCCTCAGAAAAAAATTTTAAGAATAGCATTTCAGAAACTTTTCTCGGAAAATGAGCCGGATTCTGATGTCATAATTGAGAAAGTCATGGAATTGGGACGAGATTTCATGGGTGGAGAATGGAAAAAAGTGGATAAAACTCAAGTGAAAGTTGTCCGAATTCTGTAAGGAACCATTCTTTGTTTTTTTTAATCGGGTCTTTCTTATAGAGGTGGTCAATCAAACCACATGTTCCACGTGACGTCATCAACTTCTGCGAAAGAATATCTTCTGAGAATTCATCGTCAAGGAGATGCCCATGTGTTTCCAGACACTGTCAACTTTGCTATTTTCTCAGGTATCTGTAGACGAACATTTCTTTCAAAGTTTTTTTTAAATTTCAGAACGGGGATTGGGTCCAAAATTGTATGGGTTCTTTGATGGAGGGAGAATGGAAGAATATCTTCCAAGCGTAACATTGGATTCTGATAGGATTCTCGATCCAGAGTAAGAATTGATTAGAGATTGGTTGAAATTATAATGATTGTGTTTTCAGAATCTCTCGAAAAGTTGGTGCTGCATTCCCAAAATATCATGCCATTGATGTGCCAGTTTCGAAAAACAGGAGATGTTTTCAAGTGATGAGAGAGTCTTTGAAAGAGTATCAGTGAGTTTAGCTTTCTTCAATCTTGGACTATTGGTAGTAAGGAAGTCAGCAAAAACATTTAGACTCAATAGACAATTTTTAAAAAGATAGATATCCAAACGTTCATGATATTATAACATTGAATAAGTTCAACTCAAAACTCCCGATGCTCTCTCATCATGATCTATTTCCCTCGCGTGTCCTTCATTTGCCGGTTGCCAACGATGCGTTTGTGATAGACCACTGACGTCTCGTTTTTGAATCCAATAGATTACCAACTGAAAATTCCAAATCTTCATGATTTTCCTCTTGGCAAAAACAAACCTGTCTCAACAGATAGATCAACGGGAACGCACTGATTGCAGCGTAGAGAAACACGGGCCAGTGGTAGTATTGATACTTTTTGACAATCACAGACATTATGGAGAACTGGAAAAAAGTTGAGTTTTCCCGCTGTCCCATCATTATTTCAACAGACCAAGCATGAAATTGGTAGTAAAACAGTCCACATAATATAGAGCAGGATACGATTCCTCTCTACGAATCGGTACGTTCTCGGATGATGTTTCAGCATTGTCTGAAAATTCGGAACTTCGAAAATGTTCTGAAAAAGATAGATTCTCACCAGAACATTGACAATAAGTCGTTTATGACCATATACAATCGAAACTGAAACCAATTGAATGAATACTGAAGTGGACACCAATCCAACTACATAGTCATCAAGCTCCAACTCTGTTCTATAGCCAACGACTCCTTTTTTGTACTGAAATCAATCGATTATTTTTTAGTTTTATACCTCACTAGCTAACCGGTAATCCAAGAATGTAAAGAGCAAGAAGGAAGGTAACTGTCGCCATGATAACACAAAGTTTCACTGGTTTCTGTTTGAGATACAGAAGACGTGGGAAAACGTGATGTAGAGAGTTCATCAGTATTTCGAATGTGATGACTTGATAAGCAACGAAAGCGAAATTGATGGTTCCGAACAAAAGTGCATAAGCAGAAAACAGAAATGGAGAACTGATTCCTGGAATTGAATATGAGGGAAGAGCCGAGAAGAATATTTCGATGGCATGGAATTGAACAAGCTCTCCTTTGTCTGAAAACCAGAAACTATTGTCATTTTTCCTTCTCTAAATCTCACTATAGACGTTCTTAGCAAATGGATACAGTAGATCGTTTCCAACATAATAGACTGGTAGTAATCCGAAACAAAGAATCAAACGGTATGCCGCTCCAGAAGCAGCCAAAAGGAACGCGTCTCTGGAAAATCGGCATTTTTCAGATAGTATTTTTTGACTATCTTACTTGACAAAGTTGTGTCTGAAATCTGCCATGCTCCCGAGCGCCATCAAAGTTCCATCGGCAATGTAAACTGTTTTAACGCTCTGCAAATTTCCATTCAGAATTCTCTCACTAGCTAAAAGAGAACTCACTACTCTCGCTGCATTGAGCCACGCAGATTTTTCCATAATCTTACTGATATTGTTATTCTTTATCATGTCCTTGAAAAAGTGTTTCTTCCCAGAACCAACATCGTAATAGAATAGAACCACAACTGGAATCATTCCAAGAATCGGAAGAAACACGAAAAATCCGGATACCTAAATTAAGACTAAGGCTGAAAAAATGAATCCGATTATTTTACAGATGCGAAAAATCGGTGTCCTTTGTAAGTGATAAGACCGGCAACTAGTAAAAATGCTAATGCAGCCAGGACATTGTCCAGTGTGTCGAGATTGTTGATTTCTCTGAAGTTTGAATTTTGAAGAATGTCACTTTCATAAAAAGTACTCACTTGTAAAGTTGAGCTGGGATTAGACTCAATAATCGTAATTCTCGGAATCCAAAATAGGTCAAAATTCCATAATCGTGTTGTCTGAAAAAAGGGGAAAACTAAAGTCCTGGATAGAATCTTTGATTACTTCTCCAATTTTCCCCAAGGAACATTTTTGATACATTTTCCATTCAATCTCCAATCATTTATCTCACACGAAAGTGTTGGATCAAAGCATCGAACTCCTTTATAATCATCACAATGAATCCAGTCATCGTTGCGGGTGATTACTGTAGTTAGACACTTGTAGGCGTAAAGGAGAAAACGGGGATCAAATGCAATGTAGACTGTGTAGATGCAACGGAGAATAAGAATCAAGTATGGGATTCCTGGAATATTATCGAATTATGAAAATAACTTGAGTTTCCTTTGTACCTCCCAACAAAGGAGCCATTCGATTAAACATTCCATTCATAGGAATCGAGGAAAATTGAGCAAGAGCCAACTCGAAAATCGCCATGGGAACACCCAAAGTGAATAAGATTATGAAGTAAGGAATGAGAAAGTAAACTGAAATTTTAGATTACGAATGAGGAATTGAAAAATGGGAAAACGTACTTCCTCCATGATTGAAAAAGCATTCAATGAACACCAAATTATTTTTCAAAAGTGTGACACAAGTCAGAAGAAGTGAAAGTTGACGATAGGTACTTGGTCTCGAGACGTTTCGGGAACCGATTTCTTGTTCGAGTTCTTCTGTTTCAATCTGAAAATAACGAATTGATTTCGGGTGATCGGAAACTCCTTCTTACCTTTGTCGGATCCACAATTGGATTTCCAGTTGGACTTATCGCCAAGTCATCATCATTATCAAACTTCTCCACACCTTCTGGATGTTCCGAAGAGCTTTCCGTTGAATCTGTTCTTCGTTTTCTTTTCCTTTTTCTATCGTATCCATACACAATGTTGAATTCGATTTCTTCTCTCACTAGATTCGCCTCATTTTCCGGCTTCTTATCGGTTGATTCTTCAGAAGTCGTGCCAGAATTTGAATTGATTAATCGTTTACGAATCTGAAACAAAAACGTTCAATTTCTCATGACTGCTCATCAGACTCACCATTTCAAAATTGAATTTCTAGAGGATTGAAAGCAATAATTTCATAGAGGGATGTGAAAAGATGATACGTTGCATTTTTTATGTTGGCAAAAAATAAAAGAAAAGTTTACGTTTGTGAAATTGAAAATCCAAAGAAATTTCAGAGAACTGGGTGGAAGTGACTACGCTATTATCCCAACTACCGTAACCTATTCTCAACACCCGAATACAGTATCCTTGAAAGATCTTCACAAAGAAATTGACTTGATGGAAAAATGGGCGAATGAGCTGTTTGAAGATACGGTGGTTTTCTGTCATAACGATTTAGCTGTAAGATTTATAGATTTTATATTTAAATTTCGAAACCACTTTTCCCTATTTCAGTGCGCCAATGTTCTTGAACTTGACGCCAACAAAGAAATCGTCCTAATTGATTGGGAGTTCGGATCATACAACTGTCGAGGATTTGATCTAGCAATGCATTTGTCTGAAACTGCCGTCGATTTTAGAGATCAAACACCTCCAGGAATCAAATTCAGCGAGCAATTGACTGATAATCCACCGAATTTGCTGAGATTTTGTGAAGCGTATGTGGATGCTGATAACAAGGTGAACAGTGAGTGGTTTCAAGAATGTTTTCCTATCAATATTTTCAGCTTAAAAACCGTGTTCCCTCTGATCGTGATGCTGAAATCTCGAAACTAGTAAAGGAGTGTCAATTCTTTTGGCCAATTACACATCTCTTCTGGGCGTGCTTTGTGATGAAATTGGCACTTTTGAAGTACAATTGTGGAGTTGATATGGATGTTCAGGCAAAGGATCGATTTGCTATTTATTATCACTTGAAGTCGAGAACTGAGAAGATTTGGGAAGAGTTGAGAAAGAAATGACAGGAAATTTATTGCTAATTTTTCTAAATTACAGCCCATTTCTTCGATTTATTTTTTTCCTGGATTTTATTTTGTATTTTATTGTTGTAAAAATTTTAAAAGTTTAAAAAATTATATGAACCCAATGAAATCTTTTTTATGTACAATTCACACACTAATCATAAAATGGGATTTCCCTTTTGAAACACTACTGATAACCTGCCAAAATTTGAGAAAACGGTATAGTGGGGACTGAGCTAGAGCGGGATCCGGACACGGCACAGACAGACACACAGAATTTTGCGTTTGTTAATGGTAAATATTGTACGGAAACGTTTTTCAGCTATATTTTGACCGAAAATCAACATTCTACTAGTAGGACTGTGTAAACATGATAAAAATGTAAATGTTCTAGACAAGTGCATTATAATACGGTTTATTGACACTCTTCTCGTCATTTGAAGAGAGAATTCTATTGACTTTTTGGTCAACAGTTGCACAACATTTCTGTCTTCTACATTTTTTAAACTTCAAAAAAGATGAGAGACGTCGAGGTAAGGTGAAATTCTTCAAAAAATAGTTTCAACTTTTTTTAGAAACTATTCACTGAAAATGAACCATATTCTGATGTGATTCTCCAAAAAGTTATCGAACTTGGTTCGGATTTTTTGGGCGGAGAGTGGAAAAATATGAAGAAGAATCAAGTGAGAGTAACCAAAATTATGTAGGTTTCAATACAAAAAATATACGCTTTAAATTTGAATTTTCAGAGGCGGCCAATCGAATCATATTTTCCATGTGACGTCATCAACTTCTGCAAAAGAATATCTTTTGAGAATTCATCGCCAAGGAGACGCCCATGTGTTCTCGGATACCGTGATTTTTTCCATTCTCTCAGGTATCTTTTTGAAATAATTTTGAATTATGAAATTTCTCAGAACGAGGAATTGGTCCCAAGCTTTATGGATTTTTCGACGGAGGAAGAATGGAAGAGTACTTGCCAAGTAGGACATTAGATGCTCATTCCGTTCAAGAATCTGAGTAAATGTTTCTATGATATGTGAAGAAAACATATATTATTTCCAGAACTTGTCGAAAAATCGGAGCAGCATTCCCTAAATACCATTCAATGAATGTTCCCCTGTCTAAGAAACGAAACTGTTTTCAGATTATGAGAGAGGTTCTACAGGAATATCAGTGAGTCTTTGTTCCAGAATTTATACTCTTCATGTGTTTCTAAATAGAAAACTCGGAGGAGGAAACTTCGATCTTTTACCAACTTTTGTCGCATATACCGATCACCCGGATTTCATATCGGTAGAAGAATTGTTTAAAGAAATCGACTTAATGGAAACCTGGTCAAGGGAAATTTTCGATGATACTGTGGTTTTTTGTCATAACGATTTGGCGGTGCCCATATGAATTGGATTACAAATAAAACAAGATAATTTTCAGTGTGCAAACATTCTGGAGCTCAATGCCGACAAATCGCTCGTATTCATTGACTGGGAATTCGCTTCTTACAATTGTAGAGGATTCGATTTGGCCATGTTTTTATCAGAAACTGCTATAGCAAGAGGTCTAAAATCAACTGGAGCTCAAATCAATCAAGAAATGACTGAAAACCCTCCAAACCTTCGTGTACTCTGTGAAGCTTATGTTGATGCTGATATTTTGGTTTGTCTGTTTCTTTGAAGTCAACATTATTTCATTTTCAGCTGAAAAATTGCACTTCTTCCAATCGCGAATCGGAAATTCTGAAACTAATGAAAGAATGTCAGTTCTTCTGCCCAATCACTCATTTGTTCTGGGCATGTTTTGTGATGAAAATTGGATTGATTAATTACATTCCTGGAGTGGATATCAGTATCAGAGCACGGGACAGATTGGCTGTATATTTCCATCTAAAATCCAGGTCTCAGAAAATTTATGAGGAATTAAGAAGAGAGCTGTGAACTGTTAATGTTTTTTTATGTTGTATTTAAAAGTTTTTCCCGTGTTTTTGTGCATGTAATAAAGTGGAAATAAAGGGTTTTTGTTAGTGAGTTTAGATTTGTGGAAGTCTTGATGCCGGTGAAGCAATTTTGAAAAAAAAAACATATATGAACTACAATTGAAAAAATAGTTACAATATAACTTATAAAGAATTTGAAATTGATAAGTGCATTTATCTGGACATTTAGAGCATAGATGGATCGACGTGTAACATCTTATTACTACTCTAAACAAAGTTCATTTTCTGGAAATTCATTCGATTTGTTTTTGAAGACTGTTTCCAGTAACTTTCAAACGTGGTTTTCTCTAGTGAAAAATTGATCCAAATGACAAATTTAAAAGTGCGAAATATCAGATAAGCGACCCGATTGACCGAACATATGACATTTGGTTTTTTGATCTGTGAGATGCAGTCTTTTTCTTAGTGTACTAAGCATTTTGCACTTTTCCTTCAGCTGTTGGTAGCTTTTTTAAAAAAGCTCTTCCCAAATATTCCATGGACATTTTTTATACAAGAGCGGACAACAGAAATGCAAACGCGCCCTTATAAATCCTTCCTCAGTTTCTATTAACCCCTTTGAGTGACCAACAAAACAAAAAAGAACACAGACACACACACACATTGATCTCTTGAACACAAGTGTGTGTGTTCTTTTCTTCTCTGTTGTCCTTTTTCAGTTAACGCAACGTGTACTTATTCGTCTGCCGTCTGCTGGTTTCTTGTATAAAAACCTTTTTGATAAGCTGATAAGTATATTTTATTAATTTATTCAACTTGTGTAAACATATTAATTTTTTTCAATAAAAACTATTTCAGATTCCACAAATCAAGCGATCCCAGGATGACTGCCATTGAGGTAAGTCTATACATCTTCTACATAAACTTTATTTTTCCATGTTTTCAGAAGTTTTTCATCGAAAATGCTCCCGATTCTGATGCGGTTTTACTGAAAGTTATCGAATTGGGAAAAGATTTTTTGGGAGGAGAATGGAAAAATACGGAGAAGAGCCAAGTGAATGTTGCTAGAATCATGTGAGCTCTTTTTCTTGAAAAGTATTCTGAAAGTAGATATTTTAGTGGTGGTCAATCGAATCATATGTTCCACGTGACGTCATCAACATCTGCCACTCCGTTTCTTCTGAGAATCCATCGTCAACCACCCAGCCAAGTTTTTATGGATACTGTCAACTTTGCTATTTTCTCGGGTATCATCCATTTGAAAATATTCATTCCACCTGTATTTGTTTTGGTTTTCAGAACGGGGACTGGGCCCAAAACTTTATGGATTCTTTGAAGGAGGGAGAATGGAAGAATATCTTCCAAGTAGAACATTGAATTTTGACGACGTTCTGTGTCCAGAGTGAGTCAAAATGTCTGTACATTTGTTAAACAAAGTGAAAAATCGGCAGGATCTCTAAAAAAGTTGGATCTTTATTTCCTCGTTATCATGCTGTGGAGGTTCCAGTCTCCAAGAATAGAAGATGTGTTCAGTTAATGAGAGATTGGCTCGATGGATACAAGTAAGAACTACTCGCTTTGAATAAACACTACATAGATATCAAAAATTTCAGAGCACTTGGAGGGGGAGACTATGAGATTCTTCCAACTACAGTATCTTATTCTGAACATCCTAAAAAAGTTTCAATAAGCGATCTAGCGAAAGAAATCGACTTATTTGAGAAATGGGCAACAGAACTATACGAGGAAACGCTAGTTTTCAGTCATAATGATTTGGCTGTAAGTTTGACAAAAGGAAAAAGTATTAATGGAATTTATGATTTCAGAGTGGAAACATACTTGAGCTGAATTCTACAAAAGAATTGGTACTGATTGACTGGGAATTCGCAACTTATAATTGGAGAGGATTCGATTTGGCCATGCATTTGGCAGAAACCGCTATTGACTTCCGTGTTCCATTTCCTCCTGGAATCAAGATTATCGAAAACTTGACTGCTCAGGCAATTTTTGGGAGTTACCCGACGAAAACGGGAGTTACCCGACCATTTCGGGGCGGTTCCCAGGAACATATGGGAGCCGCCCCAAAATGGTCGGGTAACTCCCGTTTTCGTCGGGTAACTCCCGTTTTCGCCGGGTAATTCCCGTTTGACACGCCGCGCGGGCGGGTGGTAGCCCACGCTTAGCTCCCATTTATCTCCCATTTACCTCCCGTATGCACCCCGCGCAGATCCCATTTAGCTCCCGTATGGCTCCCGTTTAGATCCCATTTAGCTCCCACTTGCATCCCAAACAACGAAAACTTGTTTCCAAATCTACAATTTATTATGACTAGAAAGTACATGAGAATTCTACGAATAGAACTATTTCAAAAACTATAATGAAAATTATACAATAATTAATTTCCTATTGACATAAGCCATCGGGTTGTTGTCTGCGTTGTGATCCATGCAAGTTATGATGAGCCAAAGTTACCCGACGTTCTCTAAAACATGAAAATTCATGACAGCTTTCAATTAATTCCACTCACTTTATTTTTGGTTATCCCTTTGGTGTTGGGGCGCTTGTTTCCCTGGTGTTGAAACTAATTCGAAGTGTATGACATTATCTCGGTTCATTCGTTCTGAAGTGAAGAAAGATATAATACATTTAAAATAAGTGAATAACAAACCTACATTTTCATATTATCGAGCGATCGGGTTGATTTGAAGATGGGAAAAATAGGAAAAACGTAGAAAAATTAATTTCGAAATTAAACAATAAAACAGTTTTCGTGCCTTCCACAAATAAGTTGTGTCAGCAAAACTCTTTGCGCTTCCCATTTAGCTCCCGAGCAGGTCCCACGTAGGTCCCGTTTACCTCCCAGCATAATTCCCACATATCCCCCACAAAGGTCCCGCGTGTATGGGAGGTAAGTGGGAATTAACCCAATCCCCCACAGTAGGCCCCACATAGTTCCCGAAACGGGTAACTCCCATAATCAACGGGTAACTCCCATTTTCTATGGGTAACTCCCGTTTGCTACCGGTAACTCCCAAAATCCTTGGGTAACTCCCACATACAACCCACATACACCCCAACCTGCTCCCCAAAATTGCCTGAGTGAGAATCCACCGAATCTTCCAGTCTTCTGCGAGGCATATCTGGATTCGGATAACAAGGTAAAATTAAAGAAAAGGGTTATGTGCAAACTAAATTTCATATTTTCAGCTGAAGAACAAAACTCCGGTCGATAGAGAATCTGAAATCGAGTCACTTATTCAAGAGTGTCTCTTCTTCTGGCCACTTACTCATTTATTCTGGGCTCTTTCCGCAATGAAACATGCTCTTCTGAAGTTTGAAAATGGAGTGGACCTCGATGTTCAGGCACGAGATAGACTCGCAGTGTACTTCCATTTGAAGCCAAGATCTCAAGAAATTTATGAAAAGTTGAGCAAGAAGTAGATAGTAATTAGATAATCACTTTCATTGTTCCTATTGCGATATTTGGTTGTTAAATTGTGCTCGAGAAACATAAATATGTATGAAAAAATTCTATAAATTGAAAAATTAGAATTGGAAATAAGAAACATTGAACTGTATAAAAAATGTAACAAAGTAGCAAATCTAGTTCGTCACAAAAGTCGTTGGTAACCAAGAGGTATACCTGAAGTACTGTAAAAACTGTATCAGAAGGGCATGCCCTCTATTTTTCCAGAATATAAAAACTATTCTCACAATAAATCGAAATATATGTATGTTGTAGGAGAGATTTGAAACATATTTGGTGACGTGTACAGTCAACTTTAAACTAGGATTCTAATAAGACTAATTTCAATCTATTTGAATTTCAACAGTGTGCTCATTTTGTGCTCATTGGAGTGCCCTTTTATTAGAGGTGCCCTTCTAATAAAGATTTTACGGTCTATTATCATGTGCAGCTACTGGGAACATACGTTGATTATATTGCAACAACAACCAAGAACAGAATTTTTCAAACACCAAATGTTTTCACTTTCACTTGTTACAAGGTCATGCATGATTAATCAGAGCCTTGACCGCTTACATATTTTCAAAAGACAACTCTAATACATTTTCTTTGTCCAATCTCATCGTGATAAAAGCTCCGTCTATTGTAATATTTTGGTTTGAAAGCTTCTTTTTTTTCGCTGTGAACCAGAATGAAGGAGATTGTGGTAAGGTTTATCCAAAAATTTATCTCAGAGAAACTATTTTCAGAAATTATTTACCGAAAATCCCCTTGATTCTGATTCCGTTCTTCAAAAAGTGATTGAGTTAGGAATAGAGTTTCTCGGTGGAGAATGGAAAAATGTGAAAAAGTGTCAGGTTACAGTTTCTAAAATTTTGTTAGTTATAATCTTTTTTCGAAAATTTGTAACTTTCAAAAATTCAGAGGTGGTCAAACGAACTACATGTTCCATGTGACATCATCTTCTTCTGCAATTCCATATTTGCTTAGAATCCATAAAGAAGGACAGAGTCAGTTCTTCACTGATATTGTTAACTTTGCTATTTTCTCTGGTATGTCTCTACATTTTTATCGGTTTAAATTTGAAAAATTCAAGAACGCGGACTTGGACCAAGGCTTTATGGATTTTTCGATGGAGGAAGAATGGAAGAGTTTCTTCCGAGCAAGACTCTGACTCCGGAAGATGTTCTAAATCCTGAGTTAGTCTATAAATAACTATAAATTATTTTAATTTTACTTTCTCAGGATATCACGCAAAATCGGAGCAGCCTTCCCCCAGTATCATTCGATCGAAGTTCCTGTCTCCAAAAATCGTCGATGCTTTCAAATTATGAGAGAATCACTCATCGGATACGTGTATGTATTGAATGTCTTAACATGGTTCCATTTGAAGATTTCAGTGAGCTCGGAGGCGGAGATTATGATATTTCTCCGAAGAAAGTAACCTATTTCGATCATCCACAGACGGTGTCAACTGAAAATCTTTTCAAGGAAATTGACTTGATGGAAAAGATGGCAACCGATTTATTCGAAGAGACGTTAGTATTTTCTCACAACGATTTAACGGTATTTCATTTTTCTTTGATTCCTCTCTGGATTTTATATTTTCAGTGTGCCAATATTCTTCAACTAAACTCTAATTCTGAAATCATGTTCATCGACTGGGAATTCGCAACCTATAACTTCAGAGGATATGATTTGGCGATGCATCTTTCGGAAAGTGCGATTCTTCGAATGACATTGCCGTCTGGAATCAAAATTAACGAAGAATACACTGATGACCCGCCTAATCTTCGCATATTTTGTGAAGCATATGTGGATTCTGAAAATAAGGTACAGAGATACGATTAGGAACACTTTTCAGCGTATTTTTACAGCTTAAAAGTCTTCCATCCGTGGATCGTGATTTGAAAGTTGATCGTCTAATCCAAGAGTGTCTATTCTTCTGGCCCATCACTCATCTATTCTGGGCATGTTTGATAATGAAATTGGGAAGAATGGAGTGTAACCGAGGAATCGGTTTGGATATTCAAGCAAATGATAGACTTGCAGTATACTATCATTTGAAACAAAGATCTGTGGATATTTACGGGAAAACCATGAAGGAAAGAATCCAAGGAAAAGGTCGAGAGGCAAAGGTCGGGAAGAAAAAGGAGTAGGTTTGTCTAACTAGCGCGTTTTTTAAAAATAAAGTCGTTTGTATTTTTAACTTTTTGGTTCATGTTTTCATCTAGACAAGATAAGCTCAAAAATTAAGTACAGTGTCCCTTGACAAGAACAAACAATGGTGAAAATTGCAGTATCAAAGTATTTCAACTATCCTAAATTCCACTTCACAACAGAAAACAATTCTAAGAACGGTCACTTTTCAATATTTGATTCCCAGTCCATGGTTTCCTCCAACTTCATCGTCTGTGTACACCATTCCATAGTAAAACTGTGCTTACTCTTCAAATTTCCTTCGCAGGACCAAAATCATTGAATTGGAAATGCAAAACCAATTTGAATATATCTAACGGTACACACACCAGCTGATCTCTTTTTATTTTCTCACAGCTTCTTCTCATTTTTTTTACTGAATCAGGTATTCTGAAAAGAGAGAAATAGACAGAGACAGATGACGACCAAACACTTTCGATTTTTATGTGTACGCAACCAAAGAAAAAGACTTCGAAGACGGCAGGCACACACCGATATATGAAAACTTTCGATTTTCGCCCCTTTTCCGCATCTTTTCGACGATCGGAAAACGAAATGAAAAATGGAAGAAAGTGTAAATTTGTTACAGTTTTATCTCGTAAATATCTGGTACTCAAAAAGAGTTTGGAGCATTTGCAGGTCATCTGTAGAGAGAACTTTGTATTCGGAACTCTCAGTCTTCATAGAAATACTGGAACAGCGAAGATAAATGCGGAATCCTAATCTACTCAGAGCTTTCTTTGGGATTCACGTCTAGCTAGCAAGAAATCTAGAGTATTTTCGTTATGCGTAATGCTATATCATAATTTCTTTTGATTCGATCACATCATTATTGACCTCGCGAAAACCTTCGCTTTCAATAAAGCCCGCTACCGACAAAAAATGACTAAGTCGTCGCGAGGGCAGATTGGGTGAAGCTTCGTCAGAAGAATCAAAGGTTATATGAATGTACTTTATGGGAAATCAGAAGAGGTAACAGGTTTCAGATGGAATAAACAGTAAGGTTACGGACCCGTAACGATATTTCTCGCGAGTTGAATCCTAAAGGCGTCAGCTCGCTTGGTACTTGTGACCTTTATCATACAGAAAGAATACATGTTGAGACTGAGAAGGCCAGTTTCATCACTGGCGGAATCAAAAAATATAGCCGAATGACACAAATGCCAATAAGAATTGATTCAACACTAACTATGGCGTTCGCTCTCTGATGATTCGAATGGAGAACAAAAGAGAGTTGGTGTTTCCAAAATCCCGCTGAATCAGAAACTGTAGACGGGTATCCGATGGTTCAGAATTCAAAAGGAAAATCACTTCAATTCCGCTGGAATCAAAGCTGGGCACAATGTAACTTGCAAACCCCTAAAACTGGATATGAAAACCGAATTTGGAGCACAGGCACACGACAGAAAATCAGAAAAACCGACACTCATTTTCAAGGCTTTCTCGATCATTAATGTCTCATAATCTTGCACACTTTCTATATCATACACTCATCCAGCATGAAGATCATCTCAACTGGAAACAGTTCTCCATTACACTTCGGATGGAAAGGAATCTGGATTTATGGAATGGGTCAATGACCACACCGTTCGAAAGTGTGAAGAAATGGGAACTTTCATTTGAAAACATGGCCTTCTTCGTTTCAGAAGTTGTAACATTCAGATGTTCCCAGATAATGAAATTCGCTCGTTTCCAGTCAAATCTTCTTTCCGTTTCAACACAAAACCTAATCCAGTTATCCATATCTTTGCGTCTTCAGTTCTTTTTCATTTTGTTCAGTAGTAATTCCGATAACGATCCCCTCAACAGTCTCTTTCTTCGGCTTCTTCGTCTCATTCCGATACGTTCCTTGTCTTTTTCTCCCTCTAACCACTTTCTCATGGAACCGCCCATCCCCTCTACCTCTCCCTTCTTTAAGCATTAAGCGAGATGTCATTTTCTTGTATTGCGCAACAGTTTCTCTTCCGCAAAAAGAAGAAGAAGCCTCGTGTTTAATCTATTATTTTTGTATCTTTCTCTGACAGATGCATGATTTCTTCAGTTTTGTTACGTAACGCTTCTAGAATTCAAAGATCCTCCTAATAATATACACATGGAATATTGCTTTTAAGTTTTTGAATGGAATAATAGCTAGAATGAGGTTGTAGGAATTATAAGAGAATTTTGAACTAGAAAGTTGAGAGATTCCAAGATAGAAGTTTCGATGGAGATATTTGAAAATTCTTTTCATTTAAAGTCTCCGAATAAACGCTCTTTCAGTTGAACTCCTCTTACCGTAACTCTTGCCGCTTCCATCTAAAATTCTCAAAAGTCTGACCAATTTCCAATTCCTTTATTCTGTTGTGTCCTATTCAAATTTTCCTGTCACACACACTCTTTTTTCACTTTCACTCTGCAGCTTCTTCTCATGATTTCCTCCAACACTTCTAGATATAAAGTAGGTTGTAGACAAATGGAGGAAGCACCACTTGAATGAACGAAGAACGTCTGACGGGTAAAAATTAGGAGACGAAAAATCCGTGGAGACAGGTTACTCATTTCTCCGGAATCCTTGATGTCATGAGTCTGGGGGATAGTGGTCTGGATCTTTCCTGTGACTAGGTCTTAACGGGGACACTTTTTTATTTAGAATATAAACTATGTATTTCTGACTAGGTGTTTTCCCATAGGAAGTGCTCAATACGGAACCCCTCGATTCTCGAATCCAGATCTTCATGGATTCTTTATTTCCTCAAAACACTGAGTGGCAATAACCGCAGTGTTATTGGCAAAACCGATGATGATGAAGTGATTTGATTTATGATAGGCGGAACCTTCACTTCTCGATACGATAACATCTTTATCCCGATATCTTGATTATGTCATTCTCTTCTCGTTTTCCACCATTAGCAACTGGGTGATGAAAAGGAAACAAAACCGATTGTTGGCATTGAGAAAAACGAGGAAAAAAAACCATGGAGGAACGGGTAGATTGGCCAAAAAATGACTTGATAAGGAAGTGGATATTTCGAAATTATATGGAAAAACAATAACATTGAGATACGGTAGTTTTTTGGTCTAGGTTTTGAGTGATAGTGCTATTTTCAAAGTTTCAAAGTGGTTCCGAATTCCACTTGCTCTCAGGGTTCGAATTCGTTCTTAAAATCTTATGAATCCCACTTTTTGAAAATACCGTAATAACTTCCATTCAATGTTCCAAGGCATCATAGACCTCCCTTCTCATTTCCAAATCCTAAAATCCTACAAAGTTTTGACCTCAAAAAACTTGATTCCATTGGTAGTTTCAACTGTATAGAAATCTATCGAAATCTCATAATTGGGCATTTCTTGTTCAAAGTGAAACTATATGTTCTTTTTCTCCTTCGTTGCTGCTTCCTGCAAAAAAATGTTTGCAGTTTTTGGAATACTGTAGAAATCAGAGATTGAACAAAAAGTTGGAAAGATTAGGGCGGATCCCGTTGCAAAACTGTGAAGTTTGGCATTATTAGAAAAAGTGGTTTGATAGAAGAGATATCAACGAAACGGTTTTTATCACGTATCAGAGTACTGTAGATTTTGGTTAGTTGTTCATTTTGTCTACTGAGAATCTCCAGAATTTTCTGTCTATCACTTATTGTGATGAAAGAACAAAGTTCCTCTGGCGTAGAATTTTTCCCATTTCTAGCATTCAGAGCTTCAAAAAGTTTATTTGATCTGCTAGCAATTTAGATTTTACAAATCCACATTCTTCGACAGTCACAGTTCACTCAAATTAAGAAAAGTTCCACATTCCCAACACCTTGTAAACTTTTTTCTCAAGCGAAACCATATAGACCGTATAAAAGTACGTTTCGGAAATCAGAGTTCTACCAGTAACTTCAGAAGATTCTCGTTCTTATCAAACTTCCCGATCGCGCAATCAGATTACTTGCGACATTCCGTTTGTTGACTAA
The DNA here is from genome assembly GCA_963966625.1 of Caenorhabditis zanzibari. Lineage (NCBI taxonomy): Eukaryota > Metazoa > Nematoda > Chromadorea > Rhabditida > Rhabditidae > Caenorhabditis > Caenorhabditis zanzibari. Next base: position 8,648,660 of record OZ016470.1, on the reverse strand, counting down.
TCTTATCTCAACATGAATGGCAACATGCTTCATCTTCTCTCCTCTCCAAATTACCAGAACATCATGCCTACCAGTTTTTGCTGTCCCTTTTCCTCACTCCCGATTCTTGCCCCTCTTCTCGTCTTTTATTCCAACATTGCCACAACCATCCACAAATCTTTATGATGTCCAGACACTTTTTCATTTAATGTATTTTCTCTTCTCAATTCATTTCTCTCTTGATGATTTAAGAATCTATTTACATTCACATGCTTCCGCGCCTTTTCAGGAAATGAAAGTGGTTTTCTTACGGTTTTCAGAGTATTGTTTAGTTGTGTGCTTGCGTATGTTTGTATTATTCAATAACAAGAATAATACTACAAAAAGTGTGTTGGTGTTGAAAAGTGATGCTTTTGCTCTCTCGTTACCTCTATCTTTCTCTGGTTCATTTTTTAAATTTTTCTTTCAGATGCTCGTGTTACTTGTCGCATTTTTATTCCCACTCTTGGCACAAGCTCAGGTAATATTCTAGAAGACAATCAGGTATCAGTTTCTTCGTTTTTTCAGCAAGTCAATGTTACAATCTTCACTGAATCTCAATGTCCCTACTGCACCAAGTTGCTTCGAGAGCAAATCTGGCCATTCTATGTCAACAGACCTGGAATCATGAACTTGCAGGTAGATTTGATCGTTTCTATGATAACTTCAACAGATCTTGTATTCCAGATTGTTCCATTCGGAAAGGGAGATTGTACCTATGACTACAACCGTAACTTCCACTGTACTTGCATGCACGGAGCGACTGAATGCGACTTGAACCGTCTTCAAAACTGCGCTATCTCGGTTGGTTTATTATTGACTTAGTTTAAAATTGCCTTGTTTTTCAGTACTTCCCACGGCGTCATCTCGGACTTGTCACTTGCCTCCAGGGACTTGGAACCTTGAGAGAAGGATTCTCAAAGTGCCTGAGCAGATTGTCCCCAAATACTCAGAGGTGAGAGAAAAATGCAATTATGAACATAAGAAGTTAAAATATTCAGAAAATTGATTGAATGTGCTACAACTCAAACTGGAGAACTTCTCAACTACTATTCCATGGTTAACACTCACAGAGCGGGAGTCAGAGTGAGTCTATTTGGATTTACTTATTTCTACTTCAAATCTTTCTTATCAGATCTGGCCAACAATGTACGTAAACGGAGTCTTCTTCGATCGCAGCTACCCAGTTGAGCATAAACTCTGTGAGCACACTGCCTGGTGCTAAATCTAAATTTATCTCGCCTTTCTTTTCTGATTCTCAGGGTTTTGATTTGATAATTTATTGCTCACTTTTTTGTTTTTTCCTCGTTCTAAATTCTAAATTATATCATCTTATTCATCACATACCGTATTTACTCCAATAGACCGGCATGCCGGTTTATTTTTCGTGGTCCTCATTTTGATGCCGGTTTATTAGAGAGTGCCGGTCATTTAGAGGGTGCCGGTCTATTTTTCAAAGAGTCAATTTATAAAAAATTTAACAAAAAAATGTTGCTTTTTCACTGAAAATGAGCATGATAAAGCCTTTTTTGAATAGTTTAAAAAGCAAACACTATTCGAAATGCTGATAAATATTGAAATTGTGTGAAAAACACTGGAAAAAATTCGAATTTCTCAAAAAATAGTACTTTCCAATTTCATTAATTTTTGGGGTGCCGGATTATTGGAGGCTGCCGGTTTATTTTTCAAAATGATCATTTGACTGCCGGTCTATTAGAGGGTGCCGGACATATAGAGGTGCCGGTCTATTAGAGTAAATACGGTATGTAGTTTCTCTTGTTCAATGAAGTTTTTATTTATTCTTTATTAATTTTTGATAAAATTACAATTCCTAGAATAGCGGAAAAAATCAAGATTCCAAACTGATATGAATAAGTCAGTGAGTTCAAGAATTGAAAGGGATAAAGTATTTCTAGAATGCATGAGGTTTCAGATGGACAATGAAATCTTCCTCTTTGTAAATCAAACTTGGAAAGTGGCGAAGTTTGTGGAAAATCAAAGAATTGAATTATGTGCTTTTGAGGTTCCGAAGATAGCTCAGATGAAGATGTCACAACTACGGAATAGATGAATCCATGTGTATGGTAGATGGAAATTGTTGTAGATCCGCAAAATGTAGCATTTGGAGTCAAGTATCTGAAACTTTCAATAAATATTCAGAATCTGAAAGTGGTCACTCACAAAATGGGGACTTGACAACGCGGAGAATTCCTGCAATTACAGAAAAATACATCGTCAGGAAATGGAGCCGAGCATTCCTGAAATTTCACAGATTGACTGTTACTAGAAGTTAAACTAAAATAACCGTAATCTTGAGCAATCTAGTGCTATTGATAGCAAATGAAAATATAGGGAAAATATCTGAAAAATGGTTTAATCCTCATTTTCTGCAGTTATGAACTCACTGGTATCATTTTCTCCTCCTATGAGAACTGTTTCATGCCGACTATAATTTTTGCAATAATTGAAATCTTCTAGAAGCGAATTCGTCGAGTTTTCATTGCCAATGTATGGATTCAACTCTTCCTTTTCTTCTTTATATTTTTGGATAATTTGTGTGTTGATCTGAATGCTAAAATAAACTAAAAAAAGAACTAGATATCCTACCAATACATCTTCAAGCTCGATAAAGATTGAAGTGTTCCCAGTTCTTTGAACTCGTCTCACAACATTCTCACAAACATTCCCATTTTGAAAAGGTATTTTGCACTCTGTGTTGTCTCCTGATGTACACTCTTCTAAGCCTTCAGAATCTGTCCAAAAACTATACGAAAGCTGAGAAGTTGGAAGACAATTTGAAGAAGATACAACAGTTATGCATTGTTCAAAAGACTCCAGAATAGGACAAGTCCAGTTGAGTTTTCTGAAGAAATCAAATTTTATTCGTCTTTTTTTAGTAAATATTACCGTTTGGTCGGTAACGACGACACTGGATACTGTAGTTCCTCAAGTCGAAATGAGTTTTTGGAGTTTTCTGCTGTCTTTTCGAAGAAGTTTTCAAAGAACGAATCTATCAGAGTAGGAAAACCACCGACTATTCGAAATGGATCAAATCTAAATAATGAAACTTCACTAGAAATTTCAAAAAGGCGTTTACCCCAAACAAATGGGTACTTCCCAATTCCCAAATAGTTTATAGCATAAAAGAAATAGTAACAGATTGCAAATTATAGTGAACCTCATGTGTTTTATGTTTTCTCCAATACAACTTAAGAATATATGTTCATTTCTCTCCCCTCTTCTTCCGTTTCCATGGTAATTCCTGCTCCACCCCTCGTTCTCAAGGATTTTTATTTTACACTGTGATTTTTACCGGAGATTGGGCAAAAACGAATTTTAGCTGCAGTGAAACGAAAATGGGCGGAGTTAAGGTCGCTGATTGGCTAGCCAACGATGCTGATTGGTCAGACAGTTCCCGGCCACGGCCTAACTTGGAAAAAAGCTAGGCCACCGCATTTTTTTTGCGCCGTAAAACAAAAATGCTGGTCGTAGGACATTTTTTTAGGACCTGATTTTTTGTACAAAAATTGAAAACTAAATTTAAAAGAAAAATATCCGTAGAAAAAAAAAAGTTATCCGCTAGATTTTGAGAAATTTTCAGTTGAGTGAATTGGAAGATAAATTAACACTGCAAAAATTCGGTGGCCGCGGCCGACAGGCGGCAAGGCCGGGGGGCCGTGGCCTAGGCTCCCAAACTGAATCTCCGGTAAAAATCACAGTGATTTTCAAACGCGGCATGCATTCGCGCTCCATTGAGATACGCGCGCGGCACGCAGCGCGTTCAAAAGAGTGAAATATCCGTTCGAAATCAAAAAGGTTTGTTTTTGTAGCGATTTTTACTGATTTTTCAGCTTTTATTATGTTTCAACGTCTACGTTCTCATAGATTATGGAAATATCTTGTGATAAATTCTGAGATAAATGGTGTGCCTCTCCATGCTCTCTTTATAAACGTCTTTTCTTCCCGTTAAACTCGAGTATTATGTTAAATTGTTATTATTTTCAGAAAATGTCGACCAGTACTAAAACATTGTCTCAGACGTACGGCCCTCGGCCTCAGAGCTTCAGCCTGGATGACACCGGAGAGAAGTATTACATCGGTTCGGAAATCGGTGCATATTTGCGACTTCATCGTGGAACTCTCTATAAGAAGTATCCTTTGCTCTGGCGAAAAGTTGCAACATCGGATGACAAAGACAGGTTGAAGCAGATCGCTATGTCGAATGCTTTTCTGCACACCAATATCATGTAAGAAAAATTGGAAATAATAGTAGTTTGAGCAATAGAATGATGAACCAATTTTTCAGGCTTCTGAAAGCCCATGAAGTGGACGAGCTTTTGGACGGATCTGAAGAAAAGTACCGCGCTGCTGGAGCTGTTCCATCCACGCCCCGAACCGAAGGTGGCGTATCTCGTACTGCCGCGAAAACACCGGCGACTGGGTGGGCTGGACAGCAAGTCACCAGTGGCTCTCATCACTTGGAATCTGTTCCATGTTCATGCCCAATCGCGCATTCTCGAGGTCGTATGAAGCATCGCGAGTTAGTTTATTCTGCTGAAGATCTGGAAATGTCGAAGAAAGTTATGGAAAATGCTGAGGAGGGAGAAGATCTCGTTCCGATTCGTCTCGATATGGAGCTAGATGGTATCAAGCTTCGTGACACCTTCTGTTTCAACCGAAACGAAAAGATTATTACTCCTGAGCAGATCGCTGAGATCATGTGTGAAGACCTTGATCTTCCATTAGCAGTTTTCCAGCCAGCCATCACCGCTGCTATCAATCAACAGCTTGAAGCATCTACGGAAGCACCTCCACTAGACCACAACATATGCGATCAAAGAGCCGTACTCAAGTTGAATATCAATGTCGGAAATCAGAGTCTTGTCGACCAGTTCGAGTATGACAATCAAAACACATCCTGGATAAAAAAATTATTTCAGATGGGATATGTCTGATCCCAACAACAGCCCCGAAGAGTTTGCTAGAAACATTTGCAAAGAACTGGGTCTCGGAGGCGAGTTCATGTCCGGAATCGCTTATTCCATCCGTGGGCAACTGCAATGGAATCAAAGAACATATGCGTTCTCTGAGAGTCCTTTGGCTACGGTAGATTGTCCATTCAGGTGAGTGGTTTCAAACACCAATCTCTTTTTTGAATAACTCCATATTTGCAGAACAGCAACGGAGGTTGAATCCTGGGGACCCTTCCTTGAAACTTTAACAGATGCCGAAATCGAGAAAAAAATGCGCGACCAAGACAGAAACACCAGAAGAATGCGCCGTCTTGTTGGTGGTGGTTTCAACTATTAAATGTATTCAGATCTCTACAAATATCTTGTGTCTATATTTTCATTTTATCCACTCAATTTGAAATTGCTTAACCGATCTTCTCAGAATGTATTCTACTTTAATTTATTTATTATTCCTTTTCTTGTGACTTCCTTCCTTTTTCGTGTTGACTGCTCTTTCCAAAAGGAATTTGAGGCGGTCTCTTGCATCTCGATTGAAAAATAAATAAATAAAATTTTCAGATCTCTTCTCAATCAAGCAGTGAAAATGGGTGATAATGACGTTGAGATGGAGGACGTGGTGGTCAATGCAGAGAAATCGAAAGGAAGAGGACTGGCACAGGTAAATCTCAATCTTTGTTATCATCATCAGTCACTATTTATTCTTGATCAATAATCATCATCACATTGTTTTCCCTTGCATTATTAGTTCCTTGCAGACCCGCAATCGTGAAAAGATCACATACGATGTGGTCGACGAGGAATCGACTGCCACAAGTGGTGGGCCACAACGATCTGTCGAAGGATGGATCGTGTTCGTGACAAACATACACGAAGAAGCCACTGAGGATGACGTTCACGACAAATTCTCCGAGTATGGAAAAATAAAAAACATTCATCTGAATCTGGACAGACGAACTGGGTTCCTGAAGGGATATGCTCTCGTTGAGTACGAAACCCAAAAGGTAACGGTTTGCTGTTGTTTATGGCAACATTTTTTTGTTTTTCAGGAAGCGAACGAAGCCATTGAGAAGAGCAATGACACAGATTTGCTCGGTCAGAACGTCAAAGTCGATTGGTGCTTCATAAAGGGAAAGAAGTCATCAGGAAGACGTTGAACAGCTATCAAGCCCGAGTGATTCTGGCCTCAAATGTTTTTCTAAATCCACGATTCACGACTTTGACAACACGACTGTCGTTAAGTTCTGCTTCTCTTTTCAAATTTATTATCCGCGCCTATTTATTTTGTCTCTTCTTCGTTTTTTTTGAGACAACTCTCCATGTTGATACATTAACTGTTTTTAACTTTCGATTTTAAACTATCTTATGGTCTCAATTTTCACACTTTCTACAGTTTTCTGCGTCTATTTCTCTCATCACGTTGACGCTATAAATTGAATAAAACGACCAATTTTCATCGAAATTCGCATTCATTTTTCTTTCTCTTATCGTCCCTCTGTAAAGAGCGATTCTGAATATCTGTTTTGGCTTCCGTATCAAAACTGCTGGGGTTGTAAAAATTATTTTTCAAGATGCTCGGTTCTGCTGTTCGTGCTTTCTGCCGCACCGTCCCATCCTCGGTCGCAGTGGCTTCTCGCCAATTGAGCGTTTCTCGTACTCTTTTGTCGCTCCGTCCTCTTGGACCAAAGAACACCGTTCCAGCATTCAAGGGAACCGCTGTCGTCGATGGGGATTTCAAAGTACAGAATTCAAAAAGCCGTATGATAATTACATTGAATCATTCTTGCAGGTGATTTCTGACCAAGATTACAAGGGAAAATGGCTCGTCATGTTCTTCTATCCACTCGATTTCACTTTCGTTTGCCCAACTGAAATCATCGCTTACGGAGATCGCGCCAACGAGTTCCGAGCTCTCGGCGCCGAAGTTGTTGCTTGCTCGTGTGATTCTCACTTCTCCCATCTTGCCTGGGTGAACACTCCACGAAAGGATGGAGGTCTCGGAGACATGGATATTCCACTTCTCGCAGATTTCAACAAGAAGATCGCCGATTCCTTCGGCGTTCTCGACAAAGAATCCGGACTCTCCTACCGTGGATTGTTCCTGATTGATCCATCTGGAACTGTTCGTCACACTACTTGCAATGATCTCCCAGTTGGAAGATCTGTTGATGAGACTTTGAGAGTTCTTAAAGCATTCCAATTCTCTGACAAACACGGAGAGGTAACATGAACAAAAGTTAAAATTTATATTTATACAATTGTTTCAGGTGTGCCCAGCTGATTGGAAGGAGGACTCTCCAACTATCAAGCCAGGAGTCTCTTCCAGCAAAGAATACTTCAACAAGGTCAACAAGTAGATCAGTGATACGAGTTTCCCAACAAAGATATTACCGTTTTTTATCACATTGATAACATTAGTTTGTGTTTAAATAAATAGATGGAAATGAGAGACTTGTGTTTTTTGAATGGTGTTTCAGAGATTCCATTAACAATACCGATAGCGTTGTGTTCTCAATTCCTCTTGAAACAAAGAATTTCCAGTGAACTATGAACAAGAAAGGGTTATCTGCTTATGGACAAGAATTTGAAGATGATGATGACGAAGGTTCGTATATAATGAGAAAGAAGAGGAATAGTATCAATATAATAATTTTCAGGACTGACAGTTTCCAAAAAACCTACTCAAATTCATGAAGAAATCGCAACAGATGAGAAAGGTAAAAGAAGGTAGATTACTGACCCATGGGCGCACATAAATCTTATTTTTCAGGTTTCATGGAGCTTTCACTGGTGGTTTTTCTGCTGGTTATTGGAATACTGTCGGATCAAAACAAGGATGGGTGCCACAAGTTTTCTCTTCTTCAAAAGATGCTCGCGGAGACAAGATCAAACAGAGAGCAGAAGACTTCATGGATGCTGAAGATCTCGGAGAGTACGGAATCGGCAATCGATCAATAAAGCAGACTTCAGCTTTTGGAAATGGGGAATCTTCGACTCAAAAAAGAAAAATGGCATGGGAGAGGGATTCGGCGAGTCTTTCGACCATAACTCAGATGTTCGAAGATGTTGTAAAACCTGTGAGCAATTCCATTGGTGTTAGAATGTTAAGATCGATGGGTTGGCGAGAAGGAAGAGGGGTTGGATTGGCTAATACAAAACAGAAACAAAGTCGAGGCGGTTTATCGGAAGAAGCAGAATTCGATCGAGAGCAAGCTGCGAAAGTAGCTCCTTTGTATGAACTTGCGAATGAAGATGCTCTTGTAAAACAATTGACACCTCTCACAGGTTCACATGGAATCGGATATCAGGTAGAGATTTTCCCTCTGTATTCTTAAATTTTTGTTTTTAGGGACTCAGGCAAACAACTGTGCTAGATGAATCGTACGGAAGAACTGCTTTAGCTTTGAAGTCAGACAAGAAGAATAGCAAGGGAATTAGAGGCCAAGCGTTTGGAGTCGGAGCATTCGAGGAAGAAGATGAAAGTGTCTATTCGAATTATGACCTCTCGCAATTTGATTTCTCATTGGACGTGGCTGGAACTTCTGGTGAAAGTGATTTGAAAACGCAGAGAGTTGATACAGCATTCGAACTTCAACCGAAACGACTCAACCCCCGAAAGTTCTATGCTCCACCTAGAGTACCACCTAATTTCCGAGGAGATCACAGACCGATTCCGATGGATGTTTCCAAATTGCCACAGATGATGAAAGAAGATGTTAAGCAGATGACCGCTGTCCAGAGAGCTAAGTCAGTGTTGTTTTTATATTCATTTCATTGTTTTGTTTTCATTTCGAAGTGATTTATTTCAGGTTCCTCGGTGAAGACCGCGTCGTTGCTCTCGAAATCGGCGGAAAGGATAATAAAAAGCCAACAGAAAGAAGAAGTCGATGGGATATCAAAGCAAATGAAGTTGAGCAACGGGAAGGTGAACGTGGTGGTGAAGTAGACGAAGAAAGAGATCGACGTCAACGAAATCGAATCGAATTCCCAGATGAACCAATGCGACAAGCGCGTTTCAAAGAGTTCCTTCATTACATCAGAAGAGGACTTCCTTACCCTCAGCCAACCGATTTGACAGTTTGGGAATGGGAATGGGAGAAGAAGGAATTCGAGTCGAAATTGACTACAGAAGAACGAGGAATGCTTCCAGAGGTGCAATCCAGAGCTCAGCCTCTTGCCAAAACTGCCATATCTGCTCCAATACATGAAATGATGGCGTCCAAGTTTGTGAAGGAAGCCGGTGGGGATCTGAGAGTCGGAACGAAAGACGAGGATAAACTGGCTGCTGTAAAAATGGAAATGTTCGGTGATCGTACAAGACAGAGTTTCGAGTGGTGAGAGTTTGAAGCAACTCAGTTTTCATCTGTATAATATACATTTTTAGGTATCCTGACACTCTTCTCGCTAAACGTTTCAATGTGCCTCATCCATTCCCCGGATGCGATATGGTTGGAGTCCCAGCTCTTCAGAAAACAAATTGGAAACGTAAAGACACGCTAGCTGATATCGGTGGCGTATCGTCATCTGTTGGACTTCCGAACACTGCAAATGAGATAGAAATGAGAGAACGACTTTTGAAAACACGAGCACGGCGTGTGGCTGAAGAAAGAAAGCAAGAAGAATCAGAAGAAGAAGAAGTGTATGAAGATGCAGAAAAAGACAAGGATCTGGATGAAGAAGAAGAAAAAGAAGAGAAGAAAGAAGAGAAAGCACCACAGTCATTTTTCGATGTCATTTTTGGAGATGGTCAGGATTCTGATGATTCGGATGACAGTGAAGCTGAAAAGGAAGAAGAGCGGGAAAGGAAGGAAGCACTCAAGAGAAGAGAGGAAGAAGCGAGACAGAGGAAAGAAAGAATCGAAAAGCAAGATGAAGAACAGAGAAGGCAAAACCAAAAAGATCTGAAAAAGTGGGAGGAGAAAAATCGTATTGAAGCGAAAAGACCTGATGATGACGAGGACATACAAGTTATTGAGGAAATTTCTAAGGTTTGTGATAATTCGATTTTATTATACAAGAAGGATGGGCTCTCCCGGCTCGCATAATTTTAGAAAACAAACTGATCGATCTTCATAATTTTGAGGAAATTCTAGGAAAATCGATGCAGTAGGGGCTGCAATAGGGATCCCTGAATATAAATTTTCACAAACGAACACACATAGTTAATAATAAAATCTGTTCAGACGACAACATCATATGGTCCCGCACTACCTCCAAAAGTTGCCCTTTCCAAAGATTCTGTACTTCAAATTCTGGAAAAAAGTATGAAAGAGAAAAAGGAATCCAAAAAGAAACACAAGAAAGATAAGAAGAAGTCGAAGAAATCCAAGAAGAGCAAGAAAGAAAAGAAGAGGAGGAGACGTTCTTCATCCAGTGACGACGGTTCCAGTGACGAGTCCGATGATTGGCAGGAGAAAAAATAATATATTTCATCTGTTAAATTTTATTTTTTGTTCAGTGCTCCATTTCAAAGTAATAAAATAGTTATCTGTGATAAAGTGATGTCTGAACTACTTTTTGTCTCCTCCTTTGTGGCTATTTGTCCCTATTGAATTGTCTGTGTCTTTCTTTCTCATATTCTCTTCCTCTTCCTCATACTTCGATTTTCCCGCGGCTTTTCTCTCGAAAAAATATTTTGTGACGTTTGGTTCCTGCGAACCCTTGCACCCAGGTCACATTTTTACGAGAGGAGTTTGATGTGGGAGAGGGTTTCTTTTTGATTGTTAAGCTGCAAATGTTTCGGAACTCGTTAGATCAAACTATTCAATTTTCGAAGCAAAGAACGATTAAAAACAATTCCGATCAGCATTATCATGTAGTTATCTTTGGTTTCGTATTTTTCTCCAAATCTCAGTGACGGGAGTCCCCTCTTACTTATCAAAATTATTTACTATCACTGTCGACTCAAAAGTTTCTTTTTTCTCCTTATCATCGCCATGTTTTTCTTATCAACACTAAAAAAAATCGGACGGTTCCTAGATTTCTCACGCGATTCACTGAAATGAACAGTAATCAGACTTCACGAAAGATAGTTTTCAGATGTCTCGAGTTATATCAAAAGTTACGACTTACTTCAAGCAACATTCGACAGCCGAATGGAAACACTATTTCATGTCAACCCATTTCTGGGGTCCAGTTGCCAACTGGGGACTTCCGTTGGCTGCGCTCGGGGATTTGAAGGTAAGGTTTTTCAAATACTTTGAAAACGAACCATATTTATTTTTTTCTAGAAAAACCCTGACATGATCAGTGGACCGATGACATCAGCTCTTCTGATTTACTCGAGTGTCTTCATGCGATTCGCTTGGCATGTTCAGCCAAGGAATCTTCTCCTCTTCGCCTGCCATCTCGCCAATTTCAGTGCTCAAGGAGCTCAGGTACGATCAGACTCGTTTGATTCTATTCTGACCTAATGATTTCAGTTGGGACGTTTCATAAACCACAACTACCTTCACTACGTCGAAGATCCGGTTCATCACAAATTGATGGTTCAAAAAGAGATTCTAGAGCATGAACATGATGTTGAGATCAAGAAAGCTCATTAAAGAAGACGTTATCAATTAAATATATGTTTTCGGGTTTTGCTATATTCATCCTTTTTTTCAATTTTAGGATAACTCAGATTTAAAAAAAGCCAATAAAATATTGCTTGTTGAATCTAATCTTTCTACACCCGGGGGCCACTTAAAAACTTTCAGATGTGTATGGATTAACGTTCAACTTCCTCCACAAGTTTAAGCTAACATTATGTGTCAATTTGAGAAAATGTTCTTTCAAAAAGAATCAGCCAACATCAGTGACATCTGCGAAATTCAGAATTGAGAACTTATGTTGACTGAACTCTTTTCACGTCATTAACTTCTGGATTTCAATATTCATAAAACGAAATAAATCTTCGCCACGTGGCTGATCTTATCGCATCAAATCTGACATTTGAAACAGAATATCGATTTATTTCAATATTGATCTCCTAGAAGAGACGTTCTCCACATCAATTGAACAGGATTCGATTCTGTTAAAAGAGGTTATGTCAATGACAAAAATAGAAGTTGTTCGAGTGATTACTTTCAGAACGAAAACAGAGAAAAATGGGATCCAAAGAAATCGGAGGATCAAAAGAGCTGTTTGCACAATCGCTCTATGCACAATCGGTGCCAGCAGGACCGAAATCGAAAGAAGCAACAAGCATTGCACCGAAGAGTATGCCAGCAACATCTGCTCCAATTGGAACATCGCTTTCGAGGTACCTTGGATTTTGATAAAATTGTAATCAAAGTCCTTTTTTAGAAACCCTGCTTCCTCGCCAGCAACCACACCCTCCAGAGGTGAAAACTCGAAGCACGAAAAGGCGCCGGATGATAGAAGAGGTGGGAAGGAAAAGGAGGAAAAAACGACAAATGATAGAGGACGAGAGAAGGAGAAACAGCAAGAAGTGACTTTTTTATATTTGTCAAGATTACAAACTGTTTTCAGACCACACAACAGGCTACCGAAAACAGTCAACTCGGAAAAGCTCCAGACGACAAGAAGAAGAAAAAGAAGCGTCGCAGCCGAGGCGCTTCCGCTGCATCTTGCTCTGTGGCCGAGGAGAAGACGTCGAATCTTCCGGATAAAGAAGATTTTCCAGTGCTTGAGAAGAAACTTCGTGAATTCCCATTCTATCATGGATTCATGCCACGAGAAGATCTTCAATCCACGTTGACAAATCCGGGAGATTACCTCTTACGTGTATCAGAGATTGTGGTGGATGAAACGAAAGTTCAACGAGAAGTCATTTTATCGTTGATTCCAGTGTTGGCAGAAGGAAAAGACGACGAAGAGAAGAAGAGATGCCGTAACGTGGTTGTCAAACGTGTCTCCAATATGTTCTTCTGTGAACAAACACGTCCTTTTGACTCAATCTCGGAACTAATCACCTATTACACCAAACATACCGGTGCATGCTCATCGGCAACTTTTCAACTGAAGAATCCGATTCTCCTCCAACCATGGGAATTCATGCATTCGGATGTGACTGTGGGGAAGATTTTAGGAGAAGGAGCATTCGGAAAAGTCTGCGCTGGAACTCTTAAGCTGAAAGATGGAAGTACTGTAGATGTGGCCATCAAAATGACCAAAGTGTCGGCGTTCCTGAGTAAGATGAAAATTAAAGAAATGATGAATGAGGCCCGTTTCATTCGCAACTTCAACCACAAAAATGTTGTTCGAATGTACGGAGTTGCTCACGATGAACAGCCACTCTACATTCTCTTGGAGTTGGTCAAGGGTGGATCCCTTCAAGATCACATGAAGAAAGCAAAGGCATCTGGAACTTCTGTCTCGGTTCTCGAGCGAATCAAGTTCTGTGTTGGAGCCGGAAGAGGGATCGAATACCTCCATCAGAATCACTGCATTCATCGGTAATTGTGTCTTTGATAAAAGGAAAATAATATGTTTCATATTTCAGTGACATCGCCGCCAGAAACTGTCTCCTTCATGAGAAAGAAGTCAAGATTACTGACTTTGGATTATCTCGCACCGGTCCCAGCTACAAGTTGAAAACGACTTGTAAACTGCCAGTCAAATGGCTTGCACCAGAGACACTATCGACGCTCAGCTTCTCCTATGCCACGGATGTTTACAGGTTGCATTTTCTGTATTTTTACTCAACTCGATCTTCTGTTTCAGCTGGGGCATCACATGCTACGAAGTCTTCGCAGACGGCGGAGAACCATTTGAAGGAGTCGCCAATAGTGTCGTGAAGTCAGACGTGCTCAGCTCCAAGTTCCTTCAATTGCCTTCGAACACTCCAGAAGCTATCAAGAAGTACATCAACACTTTCATCTTCGTGGAGGCCGCTCGTCGTGCCAGTATGTCGATGGCAGTTGGAGAATTCGATCGGATGGCAGTCATGTGTGAGAATGGAACACTTGAAATGGGCGGAGCCAGACAGAAGATCCTGAAGGTGTTCAAGAAAAGACACGAAAAACAATCTAAGGGAGAGTGAACTATCGAAAATATGAATTATCGTGTAAATAGTGCAAATTTAAATGAATCGTACTGAAAAATGTTGTGGAAAAATCTGGCTCGGTCATAAGGTTACTGTAGCTGCTGAAACTGAGTAGCAAACTTAATTTCGAGTTGTGAGTCGCGATTTATAACATTCGAGAGCTAAAAACGTTAGATTCAAGTTCGAAATTACAGTGTCCCAAATCCCCTTGTGTCTAAACTGGTTGCGAAACGTTCTAGTTGCAAAGTGTCCTAGTTGCAGAACGCCAGGAAGCCAAAACTTGACAATGCAACTTTTGAGGGTCTGAAAAATTGGGATACATTGGGGGCTTCCCATTTTGATCAAAAAGTTCAAAGCGGTGTATCTCGACTCACAGAGGCTCAAACAAAACCAAATTTTCAGAATAGATTACTTCCTTATTCATAACGATCTCCGAAAAAACTTCACGTTTTTTCGGACTACGTGTCATTTGGTCAGTAAGTTTTATCAGTTTTTGCGTGATATTGGTCTCGATTCATAACTCCAAATCAAGTTTTCAGCATTCTCTGGGAAAGTTTAAGATACATCAAGCTTTTTATTCAAAAAGGTCGAGCGTTCAACAGAATAACCATTTTTTCTTCTGCTTCCTGGTTTTCTCTGACTGTCTCATCTCCCCATCCTCTTGGTCCATCATTCTTCCTGTGACTCTGAAAACATCAAAAACTCCAGAAAACTCGATTAGAAACTAACTGTCCCATATAGGCCGGAGCTTGTCTGTTTTTGTCCCACAATACCACACATATTGGATAATTGATAGTCTCTGCTTGTTCCGCTGAAAAATTGAAAACATTGGAACTAAATGTTTGGAACAGAGTACCATTCAGTTCTAGAATTGCTTTTCTTTCTTTTTCCTCTCCCTGGTTTCTTTTGATTTCCGATTTCCATCCACCTCGACGCAGTAACGACTTAGTTTTCCTAGAATCGGATAACTCGGTTTCATAAATCAAACTAAAAATTATGCCACTCACACAATCTGGGGAAACTTTTGTCGAGGAGAGTTTCGAAATGAAAGAAGTCCATAATGTTGCAAATGACTGACTTTTTTCGGATCTCCAGTAGCAGATGGGCTGGCATCGGAAGCTGCTAGATCTCCAAAACCACCAGGAACAAATACCGAATGGAGGTTCGCCGTGGCCACTAGATGTTGAGCGATTCGGTTTGGTGAGAAGTTTTTTGTTTTCCAGTTTGGAATGTAGACGGATTTCAGAGTAGCCGATTTATCCTAAAACATTGAGATTAGGGATACTCGAAGAATCTAACAACTAACAGTTTCTTGTTTTCTAAAAACAAGACACGGTCCTCGCGAATCAAAATAATTGGAAACGAAGAGACGCATGGCTTCCAGTGAGCACAACTTTGAATCGTAATCGTAGAAAATGAGCATCACTAATTGACGATTTTGAGTCGGAATCATAAGTGTGCTGAAATCTGAAATGAAAGAATTCATTATCTATTCCTTATACAGAATCGTACCAAATTTCCCTCTTAAAACACGTATTGATTCTGCTGGTGATTCATGAATCTTTAAATATTCTTTATCATTCCAAGTGTAGATTTTATCTCCATCAAAAAACTCATCAGGAATCTCTACTACGGCATGACTCATCCAAACCAATATCGGTGATTTCTTATCAGCTTCACAAATGGTTTTCTTCAATCGAATTGATGGATTATTGGATGGGATCATTGGAAGAAGAGAAGACGCCTTTTTCGGAAGAACTCCAGATTTTTTCGATCTGACTTTTGTACTTATTTCTTCGGCCATTCTCTGCTGTCTCATTTTATCAATATTCGACTGATCCCACGGCCAAGTGATCAACATTCTCTGAGAAGACGGGCAACTAGTCTACAAATTTGAAAACGTTTGTATTTCTTCTGATTTCAAAATGATACCTTTAAACATCGTGCAGCCCAACTTTGAATCTCCTCAGGTCCCTCAAATATTTTCTCTTCAACTCTGAAAAATCGAAAATACTGGAAGGTGTTCTCCGTATGAGGATGAACGAATTTGGGATGAGCATATACTCTTCTGGCTCGATGATAATGTCCAGGAGTCAGAAGAGTTCTCAATTCTCCACTCCATTTGTGCCCGAACTTCATGGTGTGATCAATCAGAAAATCTATCTGCATACAAATCAACGTTTTCCAAAAAGTTCAGATTCATAATTTACATCATGTTTATCATCTCCACCCTGAAGTTCATGAACTAATCCATCTGCATTGTGTTTGCAAACTCCCAAAATGAATCCGAGACTCGAAATGATTTGAGGAGCAGAAATGAAGAATGAGACATCAGATGAGTATACCATTCTTCTGAAAATTGAAGAATTCGTGAAGAAAATCAAAATACCACTAACTCGTAAACCTTGAATACTAATTCCGCCCATTTTTTGCAAACCTCTGGTGCTGCTGTACTTTCTGATTTACTTGTTTGACTTCCAGATTCATTCGAACCTGACTCCATTTCAAATTACAAAAATGATTGGAATCCGCGAAAATCTTTTTTGCAGATGGAAAATTCAGAAAAGGTTACACGTTGAATCTACGAATTCCAGAATTTCCGAATTCCCGAATTATTAATTTCCAATTATTTTCAATGTAATGCCAACGTTTCGGTTTCGATTTCAGCCAAAGTTCGTTTTATGGCTTTTTGGAATTTTTTGCACAAGTGAAACAATAAAATATACAGATGTGTGAGTCATTTATGGATACTATTAGAATTATTGAAAAGTTTTCAGAATATCATTCATGTGTCCACTGAGTAGGACTCCAATCAGATATGAAGAATATGAAAAACTTATTGATAGGGCACCTGATAACAGTACAGAAGTCTGTTTTCCAACTGTTCGATTTCAAAAAATAAAACTTTTTCAGCACATTACAAAATGTCTTCTTCCGGATTACTCTTGTGCAAAAATAAAAGTGCCAAAAAAGGGATATCTCTTTGCTTGTCTTCCCGATTATGGTGATATCCGACCGGCTGTTTTCGAACATTTCAATGCCTCCAAAATCTACAAAGTCGTCTTGGAAGATCATTTTTCATTGACAAAGTGAGATTCTGAGAAATTCTATCCAATAGTTTTTTTTTTCCTTCAGAGGCTGCAGTCTAATTGGCTCTAATTTCACCTCTACAACTTTAACTACAGTAACCTACATGAGTTTGACATTCGTCACAGAAATGACATGTTGTAAAGGAGATGTGTGTTTTGGGAGTAATTGGAGGAAAATTTGGGGTTTGTTTTCAGTTTTTTCATATTTTTTCAAAACTTTCGATTCCAGATGACAACGAATACACAATTGGAGAATTCGTGAGAGCTTTGATTAATTTCTCCCTTGGAAAAATGATTTTTCAGCATCCACGAAACAACATGTTCTGGTACACGAGCATCATTGTTACAGCCACACTTCTGAGTTTGATTTTCGGAAAATCCAGTTTTTTCGGTTACCAACGATTGAAGGATCAAGTTATTTTGGAATCACTGAAAACTATCAGCAAGTCTGTTTGCCCAATCGAAAATCTTTCATCTCAATAACAAATTTCAGAACTTTGAAAGAGGCAGATGATGAGGATAAAATAAAACGACGTACAGCCATCACGAATATGTTCAGACTACGTCGACGGAAAAAGAAAGCAGATGTCTCCTGTACTGATGTCTCCTCACAGAAGACGAACTCTGTGCAAGCTTTGATAAAATCGAATAAAAAGTAAAATAAGAAGTTTATGTATTGGACCGAGAGAAAAACAAATGTACAGCGAATAATGATATGAATGAATGTGAAATTAAAGCAAAAACGAATGTCCATATGATCCTACTAACTAGAAGTTTCTCTATGTTTCTGTTCTTTGTCTGAGTCTTCAAATGGATCTCTAACATCGATAGTTGCTGCTTCTGAATTGGCAGCTCGATTCCGTAGAGATATCAAAACATCAGTGGAAACTTCTGGAATATCAGGGGTAATAGGGGGCGGAGCTTCTAAATTGACATCTACGTCGTATTCGTCGCTTCGATCGAATGGATCCGAATCGTGTCCAGTTCCATCAGCTTTTGTTTCATTTAGTGTGATTTCAGCCATCGATTCTTCGTATAAATTCGGATTGGTCAGCTCTTCGTCCTCTTCCTCGTGTTCGGGGACTTGATCTTCTTTTCCCTTTTTTTCAGGATTGTCTTCCATCTTAAAATCAAGATGAGCAAAATTCACAATCGATTGATATCGAACTAAAAACGTTGAAATATGAGGCGACACTCACCATAAAACGATTTAGTGGTTAACAATGATATTCAACAACAAAGTTCATTGGGAAAATGAAAAGATGAACAAAGAAACGAGTAGAACAACAATAGGTTAACAAGAAAAAAATGCAGAAGCTCAGATGAAATCCTGCTTGACAACAAATTCTTGTGCATATCCGTTATCAGGGACTTGACAGCTCGCAGAGCAGCTGTAAACGTAAACAGAAGCCCAGTCGATACTTTGACCTGAAAAACAGAGATTGAAAGACATTTCCAGAAGTAACAATTGAATACCAATAGCATCTACATCAATGAGAGAAAGAAGATGGGGCATCAGCTGCATTTCAAAACGACGAGGTGCTCCACAAAGTTCACATGGCTCAACGACTTCGGGAAGCTCCGAGCGTCCAGTAGCACGAAGAGGAATACCGTGTCTTTTGTATCGCAAAATTTGATCAGGATTCAAGTTAACGAGACGATTGAATTTGTCGAAGTCGACGTCTTTCGGTTGTTCAGCTGTTGCTGCATCCAAATCTTCCTTCGTCATATCAGCGTTTTTCTACAAGAAATATATAAGTAAGATACTGCAGTTCAACTCCTACTTACGCCTCTGTTCTCTTTTACGAATTTCTCAAACTCTTTCATTCTGGCCTTCCTGTCTTCTTCTGTCTCATCATCATCATTTCCATCATCTCCGTCCTCATCGTCATCTTCATCATCACTGATTTCTTCGAATAAATTTGCAGGTACGTATTCTTGACCAATTTCTACCTCAAACTCCTTGAAGACGAATGCATTGCGTGGGTTCTTCGGTTCTTCGATGATCGATCCATCGTTAGCCGCTTTAGTACATTCCAGTTTGTGAGTCGGCCAGTCGATGACTTGATGAGCTTGAGAGCAGTACCTTTAAAACTTCATTTTAAACTATCTTGTTTTTTTTCTCTTACCTTGCAACTTGACATTTTCCACATTTTTTCGCAGCTGCACAACCACAAATTTGGCACAATGGAACACCCTCAGCCAGAGCACGTGGATCGGGGACATCTCCGAAATCTGGGTCCATCGGACCGTCGAATGAGTAGAAGTCATTAGCACGTGGTAACTGACATCTGAACGCTTTGAGATTGGAGGCATCATTCTGACGGGAACAAGCTGGATTGCGGCACACGAAGAGGAAGAGTGTGCGATGAAATGCGTGCGGAGGTTCGCACTCGCCGCCGTTCGCGTACACCTGCATCAAGAAACACATAGGCTTCTCGCAAACCTGAAATTTTATTAATTTTCATCAACCAAACCAAAATGACTAGCCTTGCATTGAAGATCTGTCGTTTTTGGCAAATGTTTCGGGTTCAACCATGACGGTTTTCCGCCAATTTTTCCAAGTGGCAAAAACTGTGAACGAAGACGGTACAGATCATCGACCTCGAGCGGATTTCCAAATCCCAAATGAACTGGCTCATCTGGAATTGATCTGATGAGGCAGCGATTTATGAAAAGGGTTGTAGACTATGGAGAATTTTACATTTATTATTACAGACTTGATGATCTTTGCATAAATATAAATCAGATGACTGATAGGAAAAAATAAGGCATGAAAGGGGCGAGAAGTGAAAATTTTCAGAGAACCATGTGCATCGGCTTGCATTATTGAGTTTAGTCCAGTTTGTTTTCTCTCTTCTTGCGATCCTCTCCTTTGGTGGCAGCCAATAGCCAGATACCAAGAACTACGTGGACGAGAATGACAGCAATGATCGCAGAATACGTCAAAGCGTCGTTCGATGCGAATCCAAGGAGAGCTGAAAACGAGAATGAGAAAAAAAAAAATGATTGAAGACTAAGAAATTTGAAAAAATGAACAAAGGCTGTCTTATTGATATTCGAAAACATATGTACCTTCGAAAAAGTACTGTTTGAGAAGGAACATAGATGCAAGTGGAACAATCAGAATAACGAGACTGTATGTCAGGAGATTCTTAACAGCGGATTGGACCTCTTGATCGCGAAAATTGGGGAACAGAGTTGCCATAGTCGATTGCGGGGGAACAGAAGTGGAGGTGGAAGTGGCCATTTCACTGCAAACAACTCGGTATATCCATGGAAATTACAGAGAAGAAAATAATTAATACACAAACACTAATCACAGGCTTACCAACTGGATTTAACACTTATGAGATATCTAGAAACTGATGGACTTGGCAAGATCAGTTTTTGATTTCCCGGATATTCCGAGTTGTTACAGCTGAGCCAAAAAAAAAAACAAAGGGGACATAATAGGTACAGATTCGCGTTAAATACGCGTTTATCAGGAATTTTAAGACATTGAAACAATTTTTCGTTTTATGTACAAACTGTCCGGCAAGGAAACTAACACAGCGAAGGAATAGTTTTGATCACAATAGGGCTTATGAGGTCAAAAGAGAAGCGAATTATCTAAACAATTAAGGATATAAATATAAATTGTACCAGAATTTATCATTCTGCTTTTTTCTCGGCTTTGAGTTTGTCTTCTGCATCCTTTTCTTCTTTCCATGCAATATAGCAGAAAGCAGCAGCAATTATAATTACGACAAGGGCAGCACCGATTCCAGAATACAGCATAGCTTCGGGGGGAGGGAGATGAAAGTAATCTGTAATATGGGGGTTGGAAATTTTGAAATTATATTATTGATGTACTTGAACTTACCAATGAATACCCAATAATAAAGAGTAGCCATAGTTAGAAGCGGAAGAGTAAACATCATAGCTGAAAATGCAATGAGCAAAGTAATCGCTCTACTTGAAGCTTCAGCGGTGTAGAACTGTTCCTGGTCGGGGCGAATTGGAGCTCTCAATGCTTCTTCTACTAAATCCTCTCCATCTTTTTCGGGTTTTCGTTCAGCATCGTCTTTGATCGATTGATCGACAAATGGAAGCTTCGGTTCTTCCTCTTCCTCTTCTTGTGGAGCGGAACTTGTGTCCCCGTTGATGGTTTTGTCATTTTCTTCTTCTTCGTTTTCACTCACCGATTGACTGTCTGAACTTCTGTTCTTTCATTATGAGTGCTTCACAAAAAATATATTTACCTGTTTTCTTGTCATCGACCGCTTCAAAACTGTCCGAAGTGCTGGATTTGCGCTCAGCACCATCCACAAGTTCAAAATCTTGTTCAGGAGTATCAGTCATTCTGTAAAACGGCAACTATTGTAGTGAGCGTTATGTGTGTCGACTTCTCAATTCAAGACGACGTGTAACTAGACGTTTCAAAATTTTAAAACACAAAAACTGCCAACGGCGGCAAAATTATGAAATTCATGAGAGAAAAAGGACGAAAATCGGAAAAAATGTGATCGATCTCTGAAAGTCTGCAAAAGCGCGTGTTGGTGTGCGACTGAAGGCGTCACAATTTACGCGCAAGCGGCAATTCGAAAGGAGCTTTTCTCATCTTGAGAGTTTCAATTCGGATATTTCCGATCGGATTGTTATTTTTATAAATTCTGTCTGAAACGCACACCCTGATTCAATGCTATATTAGTAAAATTGCTGTAGTCTTAAAATTCTTTACCAATTTCATAACCGGAGTGTGTGAAAGTTGGTGAAAATTTGTCGTTGTTGTTTGCGTACCGCAATACTGAAAACTTTATGAGCTTCACAACACTCACACTTTAAAACGTTTTTCTTTTCTTATATTTATGTTTCGCAACAGATACCGAACAACTCAATTGCTTTTTTTCAGAAGATGCCTCCAAAGAAATCTTCTCCGGGAATTACCGTAATCCTCATCGATGCAGGGGTCAACATGAATGCCAAAAACTCAACAAATGGGAAGACCGACTTCGATAATGCTTTAAATGCAGCAAACTCAATTCTTTCCAGAAAAGTGTGAAACCACTAGATGATCAAAATCTCATGTGTCTTGTTTCCAGATTTTCTCTGAGGATCCCGAAAACTTCGTAGTTATGGCTTATAACTTGGATCCTTCGGTCAAAACGAAAATTGGAAAAGAAACCTACGGAGGTGTTCTTGTGCATAGTGAAGAGTTTATCCCTGCAAGTTTTGATCATCTGAAGTTCCTTCTGACGGAGTTGAAACAAAATTCGGATTCTACACCATTTATTGAGCCAAACTGTAAGATAGAAAACATATGTATTCTCAAACTTTTTCATGCTTAATTTTCCAGTTTTCAAAGGAGTTCTCGCAGCAGTTTCTCTTTTGAAGGATCAGGTTGAAGAAGTTCCGAATCCGTCTGGAATCACTCTCATTGTTCTTACGAACGGCCTGAATGAAAATATTCGGCAAGAAAACTTCGATCTTTTGGTGGATGCCCTCACTGAGAGCAATACTGATTTGTTGATAATGTTAGTGTGATATTTGGTTTTACACTCACTACAGTACTCCACATAAATATAGGTTCACCCCTCGAAAATCATGAAAAATTCGAATTTTTGAAAATTTCAAAAACGGTCCTAGTAGAAAAAATAGGCATCAATTAGACTTATATTTATAGCCTAGAGTGAGTTATGAGTCATCTTTAGTTTTTTAGAAAAACTTAATTTTTCGAGATTTGAGGTCAATCCGATCCACAAAATGATAGGTTCACCCTATGAGAAATCATAAAAAGCATGATTCTCACCAACAGATTGGTTTCTTTAAACCAGTAATCGGTGAAAGGTCTCTTGTTTTTACAATTGATACAAAAATATCGAGAATCCGTTGACTGATATAGCGAATCCATGAGATTTTGGTCCACCAAATGTCAATTCTTAATAACGGGTATCTTGAACTTTGGAACGTTTTGATACATTTGGAATCCAGTCTGGATCTTGTGCACAGTGAATCCCTGAACATTTTCAATAATTTTCGAGTCAGGAAAACCGGCTTTCCAGACATGTGCAGGGACCCCCTAGGCCCTCCATCCATCTGATTGCGCTAAAACTCAGCAATAGCAGGCTCTGGAACGTATGAATTCAACATTATGATGTGGGTTTCGATGTAAAATGTGAGTACACAATGTCTCAAACAACATGTGCACTAGGCTCAGTTTATTCCACACAAAAAAAGCCAAGTTTAGCTCTTCCCAGTAAGATGATTCCAGCCTCAATCTTGCATTCAATATCTTTAGGACCTAACGGAAAAGAAATTGAGTTCTTGTTTTTGCAAATCATATGAAAACAATCAATAATCATCTGGAATAACGTATTCACACTTTTTTCCATCAGAAAATCTGTTCCGGGTTTATTAACCGTATTTTCGTTAGTGTCAGTAATCCTTATCACTCCGCAAAGCCTTTACGGAACACTGAGGACGTTTTCGTTCTCGTAGACCACCCAGAAACGTGTAAACATTGTTTTAGACATTGTGTACTCACATTTTACATCGAAACCCACATCATAATGTTGAATTCATACGTTCCAGAGCCTGCTATTGCTGAGTTTTAGCGCAATCAGATGGATGGAGGGCCTAGGGGGTCCCTGCACATGTCTGGAAAGCCGGTTTTCCTGACTCGAAAATTATTGAAAATGTTCAGGGATTCACTGTGCACAAGATCCAGACTGGATTCCAAATGTATCAAAACGTTTCAAAGTTCAAGACACCCGTTATTAAGAATTGACATTTGGTGGACCAAAATCTCATGGATTCGCTATATCAGTCAACGGATTCTCGATATTTTTGTATCAATTGTAAAAACAAGAGACCTTTCACCGATTACTGGTTGAAAGAAACCAATCTGTTGGTGAGAATCATGCTTTTTATGATTTCTCATAGGGTGAACCTATCATTTTGTGGATCGGATTGACCTCAAATATCGAAAAATTAAGTTTTTCTAAAAAACTAAATATGACTCATAACTCACTCTAGGCTATAAATATAAGTCTAATTGATGCCTATTTTTTCTACTAGGACCGTTTTTGAAATTTTCGAAGATTCTAATTTTTCATGATTTTCGAGGGGTGAACCTATATTTATGTGGAGCACTGTATGTGATATTTCAGTGGACTCCCAGAAAACCCCGAATACCCAGCGTCTAGAATATCCGAATTGGCTGATACTATGGAAGGACGTGCATATACTTTTGAGTAAGATTTCTAGAACTTTCTAGAAAACCCTGTTTGTATTCAGTAATGTCTCAAAACAACTCTCCAACTATCAAGCTCGACAAAAGTCAGAGCGCAAGTACAACAAAATGTGGGAGGTAGAGATAAACCGCTTGAAATCAGTGCAAAAGCGACTTATTCAGATTGCTCCGGGCATCCGTCTCCCTGTAACTTTCGCTGTCAAATCCGAAAAATCAACTGCCTTGCTGAAGTTCAAAAATGCCGACTCGGAAGGAAACGAAATGGTCCGCTTAGAGCAAATGCATGTTGCAACTCACGAAACAGTAGAAAGTCGAAACGACGACGATACTGTTGGTCAGGTGACAGAAACCCAGACGTCTTCGTACAAAAGTTCAAAGAGCTACAAACCAGTGGAGAATATCAAGACTATGCATGGTAATCATCACACTTGTTGAATAAGTTAACTGAAAATCGTTTCAGGTTACAACTTTGGAAAATCGGTGATAATGATGGATCCTGAATATCTGAAAGAGAAGTATAACGATCATAACTTCAACGAAGGACAAACAGGAGGAGTACTGAAACTGATTCAGTTCACAAAACGAGCTAATGTAAAAATTCAGATTGTGGAGAAAAAACAACAGGAACATTTTCCAGATTCTCGATTCATACCTGCTCGACGCCAGTGCAAAAACCGTTCTTCCATCTCTAAGTTCTCCATCTTCTGGCTCCACACAAGCGACAGTTGCTCTGATTCAAGCTATGCACAATCTTCGAGTTGCTGCCATTTGCCGATACACATTCCACGCTAAATCTCATGTCCAACTCATCGCTCTTCTACCGCACTGTGACGAAGAAACTGGTGTATTCTATTTAAGATCTGTCAAGTTGCCATTTGCAGACGACATGAGAACCTTGAAATTCCCAAAGTTCACATTTGACGACGATGAGGTTGACTCCAGTAAACCCACAGGTAGTAGGTTCTGCAACAAATTCGGCAAATAATAATACAAACTTCTAGTTGCCCAACTATCAGCAGTAGATGATTTGATCGATTGCATGCAATTACAAGAAAACGAAATGTGAGTAAACCCAAATTTGAGCAGAACAATAATCTTTTCCAGCTCATCTCTGGTTGAAGGAGGTATGAGCGATCCAAAACTCCAAATGCAATGTCATTTCATCAAAAGTTTAGTTCTTCATCCGGAAGGTGAGAACCCAAATGAGTGTGTTATCAGTGTGTCTTTATTAAGATTCGATGGAAAAACATTCTACACGAACCAACGAAATTCTCGAAGATATCATGGCACCGAAACGAAAAGTGGAAGCTGAAAATGCCGAGATTTTCGAAAAACTCGGCCGTGAATTCAATCTCCAACCAATACAGAAAACTAAACGAGAGAGGGTTGCCGTGGAACCAGAAGATCTTCAGGCGATGATATCTGAATGGAGTGACAAAAAAGATAAACTTTCACAAACGGATGAATCAGAGGATGGACCGAGTCCGAAGAAAAAGAAAAAGTTCAATACATCTGGAGCGAAGAGGATGTCGAGACGAGAAGAAGTTCAATTGGAAATCGAAGAAGATGGTGGTGCCAGTCGCGTGTGCTCAAAGATTCTTGAAATGATATCAAACACTTGCAAGTTCACACCAAATGGTGCTATCAGTGGATTCTTTCAGGTACTTTTTCGATATTAAGGAATCCTTTAACCCTTCAATTTTTTTAGTTGCTTGTGAACGAACTGAACGTCATCCGATCAGTGTTTGTTGAAAAGTCGAGATACGAAGAATTCAACGAACTTCTCAAAAAGTTGAAAGATGAGGAAGACTTTGAACATTTTGCTGCGGTTCTCGCAGAGGGTAAATTCGAACGATTCTTTGAAAGTGTACTAAAAATCTGATTTCAGAGAAAACATGCAATCCAATCAGTTCCGCGGAAGTGCAAACATCGGATATCTCTGACTTTGATGCCGCTGAATTCTGGGAGGAGGAATAAAGAACCCACTGATCATATTTATCACACGTATCTAGGGACCGCAACGTGAAGGGGCGGGGCTTAAACTTTCTTCTCTTGGGTCCGTTCTGCCTACTTTGGATGGCTGAAACTCAGCTCCAGATGAACCAAATTTAATGAAAGTCGACGTCCATACGTAATCGGCTGCGTAGATTCCGAATATGTAACCTATTTAATCCTAACTTCTCCCGTTTCACTGATATCAACAAAAAAGTGAAATTTCTCTTAGTTTTTGCTTTATATCAGGTGAAAGTATCACGAGGGACACATAATTTTTTTTGATAATCCGATAAATGAATTGATTTTACAACTTGTCTGAAGGTTTCAGAAAAATTTATTCGTGCCGAAACGTAATAATCTAGGTCAAACTTCAGGCATTATTTGTTGTTGACTGAAATGAAATGATTCAAATTTTTTACTTAGATATGATTGAACAACTTCTCAGTAGTCTCCTGGCAAAATTTCAGAAAATTTAAGCAACTTTGAGCTTAGTTTTACTCACTCGGAAGAGGCGGCAGTCGGCAACCGAGTCGGTTTTTCGCAGTTTTGAGGTATTTGCAGCACGAGGGACACATATTTTTTTAACAGATTCGGATTCTATGTAAAATTTGGGTCAGGATGATAGTTGAAAATCGAAAATCCACTCGTGCCGAAAAAAGTTACGCATGTTTGTTTCTGCGATTTGCTGCAAAAATGCTAATTCAATGAAAAAATCTTTTGATCAGAAAAAAAGAGATAGTCACAATTACGTGTAAAACTTTTCGAACAACTTTTCCAACGTCACGAATAGTGTAGTGGATATCCCTTCCGTTTACAAAAATTTACACCCCACGGTCTCCTACGCGTGAAATTTTAAATAGTTTTGTTTTTTGGCTGTGTCTGTTTTTTTGGAGAGAATACTTTCTGTGATTTCAGGAATCTTCTCAGGTGTCAAATGAGCCTATCTGTAGCTAGAAACTTCCGGAAAAAAAGGATTGATATAGAAAATACTGGGAATTTTCAGTTTGGCATGTTTTTAGAGCTAGAAATCAGCGAGTAACCACAACTTTTTTGATCTAGGTTAAAAGAAAAAAAACTCAAAATCGCTTTATCAAAAATCGGACCAGACAGTTTTTAGACAATTGAGCCAAGAGTGTGATGCAACATGAATTGAACGATTTGAGTCAAAACTGACAGACTAGATATCAAAACCATTTCAGTACAAAATACTCGATTTTGAGACTAAATCTGGATGATCTCGGAAACTAAGCCACTTGCAAGAAAATCGCTCACTGAAAAGTTGCGCAGTATCCTTGCGCTTCTTTTGAGCCATCTTACCTTCCGATCGATCCACAACGAAAAGTGTTAATACAGTTTTCGTGGAGCCTCTGTGCTGATAAAGTTCTTCTGTCATACTTACTGAAAAAAGATCCAGAAATCATAGCCATCTTTCCCAGAACGATCTCCAGACGTGTTTTAAAAAAACGAAAAAAGGCATGTGGTCCTAAAAAAGCCCAATCCGCACTGAACAATTAATTTATCAGCACAGAGGCTCCACGAAAACTGTATTAACACTTTTCGTTGTGGATCGATCGGAAGGTAAGATGGCTCAAAAGAAGCGCAAGGATACTGCGCAACTTTTCAGTGAGCGATTTTCTTGCAAGTGGCTTAGTTTCCGAGATCATCCAGATTTAGTCTCAAAATCGAGTATTTTGTACTGAAATGGTTTTGATATCTAGTCTGTCAGTTTTGACTCAAATCGTTCAATTCATGTTGCATCACACTCTTGGCTCAATTGTCTAAAAACTGTCTGGTCCGATTTTTGATAAAGCGATTTTGAGTTTTTTTCTTTTAACCTAGATCAAAAAAGTTGTGGCTTCTCGCTGATTTCTAGCTCTAAAAACATGCCAAACTGAAAATTCCCAGTATTTTCTATATCAATCCCTTTTTTCCGGAAGTTTCTAGCTACAGATAGGCTCATTTGACACCTGAGAAGATTCCTGAAATCACAGAAAGTATTCTCTCCAAAAAAACAGACACAGCCAAAAAACAAAACTTTTTAAAATTTCACGCGTAGGAGACCGTGCACCCAGGTTCGACTCCACTCGAAAATTTTTGTTTTTTGAAAAAATATTCACGTGAAATTAAATCAAAAATTACATGCGGCGAAATTGCAACTTTTGACCCCGCCTTCAAAACCGTGCCTTATGCAACTCCCTCAAGAGAAAATATACTGAGAGCACTTGGCAATAAAACGTCTATAACTCGAGAACCAGTAGACGTAGTGACTTGAAATTTTGACGGAAGTCTTATGTCAAAGAGTAGAACATCCTCAAATGAAGAAATCTTCACAAAACGGCGTTTGAAATTTATGTTGCGGTCCCTACACGTATCTCATCATTAACAACACTCACTGTCAAATTTTATGGAACCAGAAAATAAATCATTCAGTACGATTCGAGTTATTACAAGTTCAATAACACATCTTCATTTCTTCTGATTGTTCGATTTAGCCTCTTCCGCTTCTTTCAATTTCTCAATTTTATCTACCTCATCAAATCCGACTGTTTTCTTTCTCTTTGCAAGATCTTGGACGATTGTATTCTTTTCATCGCTATCGATATTCGACAGAACGTCAGATTCAGAAGCAGACTTCAACTTTACTTCGGCTGAAAATGAAAAATTAGTCAAAAAATTTGGAACGCTTCACGAATTTGCGTGTCATCCTTGCGCAGGGGCCATGCTAATCTTCTCTGTATTGTTCCAATTTTAGTATATGTTCTCGGAAGAACAAGACACGCACAGACGGAGGCTGTTTATATAGGGGCTCTCTAGAGAGCAGCCGACATCTCCCGGGTTCCGCGCGTCACCGTACATTGTGTGGGAAAGGGGCGGGGCTTATGTTGTAGTGTTTTCAATGTGAAGAGGAGTGCATGGGAAATCAATATACCTTTATGATAGCATGCCACCAAATGTTCATATTGTTTGTGAGTCTCCACTTCATCGGAATCCAGATCGTCGAAGAAATCACATACAGATTCGTCACTTGATTTTTCACTCCATTTGTATCGTTTCTTCGTCTCTCCCTCGTCGTCAGAAGACCATGTTGATGTTGTCCACGAAGAGAATGAGGTAGCTGAAGAATCACTGGAGATTGACGATTCTTCTCCATACAAATCCTTATTCATTTCGAAAAGAAACTCTCGAGTCACGGGTCGCCGTACGTTTTTCTTTCCCGGCGGTGCATTGGGAGTAGTTTCTTCTTGCTGAAAATGAAGGAATCCTGGTTTTATATAAATCCAAGTCTTACAATCTTCACTTCCTCTTTTTTCTTATTCTTGTCAAGCTTCGTAACCGCTTGATTCGGATCCTTCTTTTTCTGCATATTCGAAGGCATCGAACATTGCTCCGTTGAAGTCGGTTCCGACATCAAATGCTCGGGAACTCCTCTTTTTGGCGGAGTCAAGTTCCCAGCCTTATTCTTCTTCTGATTGCTACTTCTTGCCTCGTCCGATGAACTTGCTTCCGACCATTGTTCACTATTCGAGGATGCTTCAGATTGTGACATTTGTTGAGTTTCATCTTCTTTCAGTAGAGCCTTCTTTTCCATTTTCGATTTTCTTGCCGCTTCCTCTTTTTTCTTGCTTTCTTTATCCGTCTTATCCACTTCGGAATCTCTTCCATCTTCAGAATCGGATTCATCCAAAGGATTCCAATGGTTTTCAACGAGCTCAAAATCCTTCTCATCTTCAGAATCTGGACGCTTATTTTTGATGATCTCTTCCAATTCTTTCAGACTCCAAAGTCTTGGTTGAGTCTTGTCTGGATACTGCATAACATCGACTGAGAAGAAGAAATCTGAAATCAAAATTTTTAAAAAGTGGAGAAAGAAATGGTATAAACTCACTCATACTTTTCAAAAATCCTTCATAAGTCACAGTCTTATCACGAATTAAAGCAACAGCCATCGGAACGGCTTCACTGCATTCCTCATATTCAAAATCAATGGGATCATGGAAAAATGCTTCTTTTAATTCTAACATATTTGTCGGGTCTTGAAACCATGGAAGTCCAGCAGTGCACAAATGAATCATCTGAGAAACTATTAATGTCATCAATAAAGTTTGAATTCAGCTACCGTATAAACCCATCCTTCAAAATCCACAAATTGATCGAATTCGGCGTCTTTTTGATGGAAAAATCTTGGAGTGAACGAGTCAGGTTTGATGTCATCCGGAGTTTTCATGTGAGGCCTGAAATTGAACTTTTCTTGTTTTTGTTTTTCAGAATGGATCTACTTTTTCTTAATACATCTCGAGTAGTCGACTAATTTAATGTTGAACGGATGATGAATGATATTGAATGAAGACGGACGAATGTCACAATGAACGATGTCAAAAGAATGAAGTTCTTTGATGGCATTGAATGAAAAGTAAGTGATGAGGAATGTAGTAGCCGAGCTGAAACAGTTCAAGTTATATTTTGATACTGATTATAAATCTCACTTTAATCCATGTCCAAACTCTTCGAAAAAAGTCAGAAAATCCATTCCCAAGTCTTCATAAATCAAATATCTGAATAATTATGGAATATTCAAATTTCAAGAAAACAACAAACTTGAAATTATCATCGTAGCCGACATCGACGAGTTTTGCGATATGAGATGGCTTCGAGAGTTCTGGAAGCAGCTCATACAGAAGTTTTCTTTCTTTCTGTAACAAACAAAATCAAGATTTGAAAATTATGTTAATAGTATTACATCCAAATACTTCTGTATTTGTAAATGATCTGGATTCTTTCTGCTCACTAATTTTGCCGAAAACATGCATCCTGTTCCAAGTTGTTGAATTAACCAAAGTTGTTTGGATATCTGAGAATACGAAATTATGAAAATCAGAGTTCAGTTCATTTACATCTGAATTCGGTTTAGTTGCATCTTGTTCTTCCAACATTTCATAGTTGTTTTTAGTTCCCAAGACAGCAGGCAATGGTTGTGGAAAGTGCTTGAGCTTCTGAAAATATACTTCGAAAGTTTAAATATTTTTCAAAACTCCAACTTCTTTCATCAACGGAGCATTATCTCCGATGACAGCAGCATTTGAAAATACACTCTCAACACGATTCATTGCTTGTCCCAATGCATCCAAATGTTTTTCAAGATCAGAATCTGTATCAGTTGAAGCATACAAGTCATCCGATTGCCAGTTGAACTTCTCCAAATCATATTCACGAGCATCGATATCTGCATCCGAAGAGGAAATTTCTAGAGAATCGGAGAGTGATACGTCAGAATTCGGTGGAGTCGTTGAAGAATCCCCCGACGGAGGGGCATCAGTGGGCTCAGCTGCAGTCGATGGCTCTTGAGCTGAACTTTCACAAGATTTCGTATTTGTTTGGGATTTCGAAGTCTGTTCTTCAAACATGTCATCAAGTTCCTTCATTTTTTCCTGTTTTTCAGAATCGTCAGAATCTGAATTCGCTCTTCCTCTTCTTTCTTCTGCTTTTTCCATCTCTTTCAACATATTTTCCAAATACTTGATTTCATCGTCAACATTCATTTCATCATCAGAAGACGAAATCGTCTCATCAGAAGACACAATTCGCTTTATTTTAGACATCAAAGAAGCATCAGCATTCTCATCTGTCAATGGAACTCCGTCTTCTGATGAAGTGGACGTAGATGAAGAAGACGTTGAGATAGTAAGTTCAGAATTTGACTTGCATTCTGATTCCGTGCAGCAACAAGTACGCATTATTCTGAAAACTGGTCAAATCTGAAAACTTTTGAGAAAATGAACGTACTTCATCTTTTTCAATTGAACACGGTCTCTTGCAACATCATTCTCATATAATCCTTCTATCGCGTCAGTTTCAGATGTGTCTCCAACAGAATCCCAATTTTCAGAAGCAGAAGAAGAGCATCCGGTATAGAATGGAATCTTGATAGCTTGTTTCTCCATTCTTCTAATTTCATCTATCAAAGCCTTCTCCTTCTCATTCACGATCTCAACTGGAGCATCTCCATCAACTTCTTCCTCTTCTGATCCAGAAATCTCTTTTTGTTTTGGTTCAACTCCTTCTTCTAGAGCTTGTTTTGTCTGGAAAAGTGAAGGTATTCTGAGTAAAAACGTAGCTGAAACAAACCACAACATGATGATCGAAACTTGGATAATCAATCACTCGTTCCACATATTCAAAAGGAAAATCCATTTTCTGAAGAAAATACCGAAATAAGTTTTTTGAGAGAATCCAGAGGAAAGAAGACAGTGTATCGTGGATTGGCTCCCATTACGTCAATGGAGGCAAATGCCGTCACCTGGATTGATTCACGTTGAAATTCTAAGAATTCAAGTATTTATGAAAGTCCTCTGGAAAATCTGTAAAATTTGTTGCGGTTAGATTAGGGACAGCCGCATCCCTCACAAAAATGAGAAGCTAACTGAGAAATGGACCAAAATTTCGAATATCCCGCCCCTAGATTAGATGGATCTTTCTGATTTTGATGCATCATTAGGCTGCTGAATCCAAATCAATCCTTAATACACCATCAAAACTTCTTTTCTGCAGACAGTTTCTCTCCACTTGTCTTTTTCCAATATTTGCCAATAAACCAAACATGGTGAAAAACTCAAGAAATCGCTGTTTGTTTGAACTTTTCTCTCTCCTCCATACAAAAGTTCTCTTTATTTACAAAACACATTGCCCCAAGTTTTCTTTCCCAATTTTTTATTATAGTTTCCAATGAGTATTTGGATAGAAATTTGTGAGAAGACAACTCGTATTGTTTAGTTAACATTCGAGATATTGGGAAAGAGTTTGTACTTATTTTTAACTCGTTTTCACTTTTAAACAGAAATTTTTTTTTCCTTTAGTTTTTGAAAGACTTCTTGTGTGAGCGGATCACTGCTTTGACAGTTGGAGTACCAGTTATGAAAGTTTAGAATCTTGATTGAGTTCTGAATTATCAAATTTTGTGAAGTTCAAATTAGTGCTCAATATTCTATGCAGATCTTGAAGGTACAGAAGATATGCTTCCTATATATTCTTGGATCACCGAAATTTGAAGAAATTGTTCCTAATGTACACCAACTAAACTATTATTGAAAACTATCCAAGTTCAGCCACCCATACGAGTAGCTTTTCCAATCCTCTTAATATGTATACCACTTCCATTCTAGCATTCACCACCAACATCGTTATTATTTTCATACACAATTCAATTGAATTCGTTCCTCCTTCATCTCCGAATCCTCACTTTCTCTTTCAAAATCTGCCGTTCGATGAGACACGAAAATGATGATCTGCTGGTCACCACAACACCACACCTTTGGTATTTCACAAGTTTTTCGTATCGAAATGTTTCGATTAGAAACTCTTCTCTCTCTATTCATGAAATTCATAACGAATTCATCATGTAATTGATATCGAAAATATTCATTTCACAATTTGATTTTTCTCTTTCTCAATGAATCATCATTCTTTCTCTTTTCGATTTTTTCAAAGATACCAAACCACTCCCACTCCATCTTTTTGTCCAAAAATAAAAGTGTTTAGAAAACAGAACATTGTTGACTCATCCATTTTACCGTCCCTTTCAAAAACAATCAAGTCTGGTTTTGTTATTTTAACCAAATTGGAACATCAGAGATGAAAACGTTTGGAAATTTTTGGAATTTATATAAATTTCATGAACGGTTTTTTTTCCAAATTGTTTCTGTGTGAATAAAAAACCTGCTTTGGTAAACGAATATTGAAATTTTAAAAAATTGAACAAGTCAAGTTTCTGAAATCAGTTCATTTTTTTCATGTTCGTTCATCCCTAAATTATCTTATTCGTTCAATATTCATCCCGACTAAACCTAAAATCATAAAAGAACAACGTTTTTAACATGAATTCTTCTTTGCCGTACTTTTCTTACCAATTAAAAAAACATGTTCCTTACTCTCAAAATTTAATGCATAAAAGACCTAATGGATATTCCAGTGAGAAACTTTTCCAATCATGGCAACTGCTAAAATCCATTTCAAGCCATATTTCGATGAGGTAATTTCGAAATTTAAAGAATCTGGAATTCACACTGAATTCTTTCAGGTGATGGCTGCTGAGCAACTAGAGAAGGCATTGCGAAACAAAGAAAAACTGAAAGTTCTAGAGATTTTGGTCTCTGTCAACAATACGCAACGTCAAATGGTAAGTTATCCAGAAATAGTATTCACTCAATCGATGCCCATTTCAGATCCGAACACCCTATAAAACTCGTTACGGTAAAGATTTGGAGGAAGAGGTCAAGAAGACATTTTCGGGAGATTTCGAAGATTTTCTGGTGGCTCTTCTCCAAACTCCAACTAAACTAGATGTTACGGAATTGAATAGAGCTGTGAAGGGACTTGGAACAAATGAAAAGAATCTTATTGAAATTTTGACAACCAGAACCAATGATGAGATCGAAGCTACAAAGTGAGTATACATAAATCAGGATTCGAAGAGTTTCAAAATGGTTCTAGGAACACTTACTTCATGACATACGGGAAGTCCCTCGAAGATGCTATTTCTGCCGATACTTCTGGAGATTTCCGACGTCTTCTTATTATCATTCTCCAAGCTAAAAGAGAAGAAAGTGGATTTCCGGACACTTTCAAAGTTGGAAACCATGCCGCTCAGATTCTGAAGAGCTTTGACAAAAAGTCAGGAGTTGAGAAGTTTGACGCTTTTAAAATCTTTGCAACTGCAAACGGAGCTCATATTCAAAAAGTGATTGAAGAAGTGGAAAGACAATCTGGAAAGGAGTTCCAGAAGATTGCAGAGAAGGAATTGAGTGGAGATTTCAAAAACTTGATCCTTTCTCTGATTGAGACATCCAGAAATAAGCCAAGATTCTTGGCCAACTCCATTCATTTAGCTACGAAAGTGAGTTCACTGAGAATCTGAAGTTTTCGTAACCATAATTTCAGGGAATGGGAACTCGCGATAAGGATTTAATTCGTATTCTCGTATCAAGATCTGAAAATGATTTGGTTCTCATTGAGCATGAATTCCAGGCTCTTTTCGGAAAACCCCTCACTCAGGTTTGTTATTTTCATCTGTATACTTTTTTGCTATTCGATGTTTGACAATATTTTTCGTCAGAAATGTAATTTTTCCCAAAATTACAGCTAATCAAAGAGGAGTGCAAGGCCGAATACCGAGATGGTTTGACGATGCTTGTCAAGGGAAATACCAGACATTGAATCTGTTTTTTGAAAACTTTTCTGGATTCTGACATTTAACGCTGCCTGCTTTTTTGAAAATCTTGCTTTACTTTTCCTGAATAAAAATTTTGCATTTTTTACAATCTGAATGGATATATCAATCTAAATTTTAGAGGTTTAAGGAAATTTTTCTAATAGAGGGGTACCGGAACATTAGCAAAGCTATTCAAAAATTGAGTGAGTCAACATTTTTTGGAATAGAATTTTTTTTGAAATGCTGATCTGAAATCAGAAGTTGATTCGGATTCACAGGATATTGAGAAAACCGTATCCGCTTGTGCTTTACGGATTATCGTAACTTCTGATTTCAAGAAACCCTCAATCCCATCCCGACGCCTTCTTCGATGTTCTACATCCGTGTTTTGCCCATAGAAACCTTTATAATTACTTGTTTCCTGAGAAGAGGTCCTTTTCAGAAGAAATAAGAAAACGGCGTTTCCCTTTTTCGGTGTCTCCCCCATCCATTGTTCCTCATTCTGACCCTCGGATCGAAAATTGCCGGGTGTTCATCTTTATCCATCGGTATCCTTCTTCTATTCATTCATGCTCCTATTTTCCAATAATTCAAACCTTCCCCCATTTCATTCAAGAAGAGGTCATCACTCGAATTCCCACCGTAATTCAGGCGCCGTTCCGTCGTGCCTCTCTCTTCTTCGAAACCGCCAAAAGTCGTCACGAACGTCGAAATTGTGAAAAAATGAATGCGTTGCGCTTTGCCGCGATGGCGGCGGGGGAAAATAAAAACAGTGAAGTGATTTATGGAAATTCGAGTGAGAAAACAATGGAAAATGTTGAAATATGCGATTGATTTTGGGTTCGTTGAGTGTTTTATTATGTGAATTGATCCAGTAATTATACCATTCTGGCCATCAGGGGAGAAACCGTTATGCGAGTTTTCGCTTTCTGTAAACTCCAGATTTTTTCGAAGGCGAAATCGGTGGGTTTTTTTTCTATTCTCGCTCTCTGAAAATCTGGATTCTGCAAACTATTCGAGTCTAACTTGAGCATCAATATATTTTTAATTTTTATTCAATTTTCAAATTCACTAGAACTTAAAACAAACGATGAGAGGAAATGGGAAGAGATTTTTTGGTTTTAGTTTTAATTAAACAATAATCTACATAATAAATAGCGATTAATAATTGGCAAAAACTGAATACGGGCACCCGGTTGACCGTAAGATTAGAAGAAAAAAAAAGGAATCGAAAAGTTGAGAAAATGAACATTTGGATGAATGGGGAAAGGAGCACACAGGTTGAAAAGGAGAGTATTAAAGAAAGATCCGAGGAGATCTGGAACGGAAAAAATGGAGGAGAAAATAACTAAAATGAGAAATCAGTACTGTGAATATGAGTGTGGATAAAATGAGCCATAATAAGGCATCGACATATCATATGGACTCAGAACGTGCTGCTTATCAGCTTCATATTTCAGATCATATGCATTGAGTCCAGCCATTGTTGGAATTGAGCTCACTGGCGGAAGATGCTGACTTGGAGCTGTTGGAATATGTGAAAGAGTTGGCCAATCAGGCATCATTGATCCATTTGGAGTTGAATGATTTACTGGTGGAGATGAGTTATCCTGCAAAGATTTGGGTTTAGAATTTTTGTTTTTTTTTGAGAGCATGTGATTTCTGAACTAGATTTTGAAATTCATCTTAGAGTTAGATTTATAAGTGGTAGTTTGAACGGAATCTCTAAAAATGTGCATTTTGAGTGAAAAGTTAAAGATTATCGGTTATGCACTTCTCGAAAAGATCGTGAACTTCTACAGATTTTGGGTTCCTTGTCTGGTTCGAATATCAAAGATTAAAGTAACTACTACCATAAAATCCAAGAAATCAGACACATTAAGCAAAACTGAAAATATTGAGAACACTGACACTCCACTATATCAAAAACTTCCGATCTCAAACCTTATCACTTTTCAATTTTCTTTGTTTCAAAATCTTTCAAAAGGTTTCCAAAAACTCTCGAATCTCAGTTTCCCTTACCGTTCCATATTCCTCTTTCAGTTCGGTTTTTATCGAAGTAGAACCAAGTGGGCGTTCACTGCTCACCTGATTCATCATAGAATTGCTCATCGGAGAGCTCTCGGGCTTCGATTCCTCGGTGTCATCGTCTTCGTCTGAAGCACGATCCGATGTGCCGCCCTTTGATTTCTTCTGTTTTGATCGTCGGTTTTGGAACCAGATTTTTACCTGAAAGATAGTCATTTTCATGTGCCATAGAGTCTATCTGTTTGTTTTTGTTGTTATTTTGTTTAAATCAACATTTCCCCCTAACTCTCTGATCCTTCTTTTTCTCCTCATTCACCGACTCAATTATTTTCCGATCCGTCGATTTTGAAAAACCTTCCTCAATGTACACACACTGTGGTTGTCCGTGGTGACATCCGTGGAAAAAGACAGAGAAAGATAATTAGCCTTCCGCTAGTGAATAGATTCCTATATAGAGGTCACACTCTCTTTTCATGAACTAACCGGTGTGTGTACAGAAGGGACAGTCCCAGAAGGCAAAGAGTCATGGATCACAACAAAAAGAAAATGTAGGATACTGTAGATGCAGAACTGAATTTCGAAAATGTTCAGGGGTTTCTGGGTCAAGTACTTTCAATGAAGAACCTTCAGGTTATTTCAGATTGAGCAGTTTTTTTACAGCTCAAAGGATGACCATGGAGTCCTCAGACATTCTCAAATTGGACATTCTCATCGCTGAACGAAGCTCAATTTGAAAGATTTGGAATAATATGGTTTAGCAAGATTTTGGAACACGATTCCGCGAAAGAGCACAATCAATGGTCTCCAAAAATAAGAAACAACAGCTGAAGATCCTGAAGTCTCAAAGTAATCCTATAACTTTGTTCACAATTCGCTGTCATCCTTCTGACAATGCTTGTCAATCACTCATCTCCTGTATATTTCCGCTGACTTAAGATACGATCTCACTTCTTTATTCGGAGAAGACACATGTTTTGGTTACGGTATGATTGATAGACGCATTTCCGTTCCGATAACAATCTAACACCTGCGCGCGTGCCTCTTGTCCTTTTTTGGCTATTTATCAATAAATTTAGCTTCGTCCAGTCAACATTTCTTCTCTTTCTCATCTGTTGACTTCTCATAATTATGGAGTTTGAGCATTTCTAGAGCCAATTGAAAGACTAGGTTCTAACAAGAGACGGAGAGAGAAAAGATCCCAAGGGATAACAGAAAATAATAATTAAAAGCTATGCCACGTCACGAAAGTTGCCTTTTCACACATTCTCCTCAATTCACAGAACTCAATAGGCCGTATGCTAAAAAGTTAAAATGGAATGGCGACCTTCTCAAGACACACATTCGAGCGAGGCAACAGTTAATGAGACAGTTTTTATGAGGAGAATCGAAGAGACACGTGTGAAAGAAAAACTAAGACGAAGGGACTAAGAAGGCTGAGGATTAGGTACCGAGATTACGACTGGATTATTACCTGATGGTGTGCATTTCTTACGTTTTGAGGAAGTACAAGGTCATTGATAGGATGGATCACCTGCGGAAGGAGGAAAGAGGTCCTAACCAACAGCATTCTAATTCGGAGCTCTCAGAAATTGTTTTCCTCTTAAACTACATCGCCCACCCATAAATAGAACTTTTCCTTTACTCACCTGAGTCTGAGACAATCCCAATTCGGCTGCTAGGGCGGCTCTATCCGGGAGTGCCAAGTACTGCGTTTTGTCGAATCTGGAAATAATATTTCATTACCAAGTTTTGCTCTTATTTCCTACTTTTTCTGGAGCATTTGTAGCTGCGAAGTGTTGTAGATTGTCCGTGGTTTCCTCATTTTCTTTCCCTTCGTGTTATACTTCGCCTCGCAACCTTCCACAATTTTTGTTGTTGTGTGTTCCGAATATTGGTTTTCTGCAAATAATATGCTTATTTCCGTTGGCCATCGAATCGTTTCTGATCACTATTGACGTCTTCAGAATCTTATTCGGAAATCCAAGTCAAGACCCACATCTAGCAGATGACCTGGATACTTGTAGTCAGAATCAGAAAATGTATCCAGAAAAGGCCACAATTTCTAAAGTTAGATGGACGACTGACGTCTTAGAAATGGGATAACGAGAAGAAGTAAACTAGAAATGATAAGTGACGTGATTTTTAAAAACCTATGTCTTATTTTCTAGATCTTCAGATTTCGAAAGACTGAGCAAGTCAAAAATACAGAATTTGTCAACCGACGTCAATTGAGAGCAGAATGCGAAAAGCAGGAAAAACGAGTTTCGACCACGGCAGGATTCGAACCTACAATCTTCTGCTCCGTAGGCAGACGCGTTATCCATTGCGCCACGCGGCCACATTTATGACAGGCGCAGATGGCGTAGATGTTATTATGCAAGCGCGGGGTTGAGAGGAAAAGAGTGTTGCTGATAACCAGACGCTGCGCTAGGTGACCCTTACTCAAAATACTAACCTTCTGGTGAACTTCCTGGACCTGTTCCATACATATTATATGCTGATGGTTGTTGTGGAGTACCGTACATGGCAGCAGCGGCAGATCCATCAGTCGACGACGTTGGAAATGGATAAGGTAAATATGGTGTCATCTGATTTGAACTCGGTCCATTCGCTGATCCTCCAGCGGCTGTTTGATAATAACTCGCTGTGTAGTCAAAGGTTTTAGTTGGTTCCATCTGAAATTCTGGGCATATTTTGGAGAATTTTCAGTTGTAAAATTGAATATTGAACGTTGAAACAATGAACGCAAAGGTGTGAGAAGACTGCATGAAAAGGTTAGGAACTAGAAAACTTCTCAATGAAATTCCGTTTCTCACGAAGCTAGAAAGGTCATGATTCTCACAGTAAATCCTTTTACAAACGCAATAACGATGAATACAGAAGTCATGGTTCATGGTTCAGTTCTTGATATTTGGATAGAGGAGCAAGTGAATGACATTAAACAAAATAGAAAGTTCTCTGATGGTACATATTACTCATGATGACAAAAGGTGAAAGTTGTGTTGACTGTAGAGACGAGCAAAAGGAGTTTCGACCACGGCAGGATTCGAACCTACAATCTTCTGCTCCGTAGGCAGACGCGTTATCCATTGCGCCACGCGGCCATGCCGAGAGATAATCACATATGAGTATGTAAATAGGGAGTCAAGGCTGATAAGAAGTGATGTGAGAGGCGGGAGAACGAGCTTCACCATCCTATGTTTCCCATGTCGAATTCTTTGCCCTAACTCGAAAGTGCGATTCTCGATATCAGATGATTTCCAGCCTACTTTCGGTCTAATATTCTCCCAGATGATAGGTTTCCAACAGGACATGCTCCAAACTCCACTTCGCAATGTGTTATTATCCACGTAATGACATAATTGGAGGTTGTTAACTTGTTTCCCACCACGCCCCCTCAGGATCATTTTCCATCAATTATCAACGGCAATTTGCAATTTCAGAATCGAGAGGAAGTCAAGGTAAAGAGAGAGAGGAAGACAATTACCTAAAATTTGAGCGAAAAAAGAAGAAAATGGCGAAGCACAGCGGGAAAGGTACGAATTAGGATAATAAGAGAGAAAGAGGTGGAATTCAGAAGAAGAACAAGAAGGAGATTCAGATGACATTCAGAAGGCGTTGAAGAAGAAGAAGACGTTGATGATGATGATGGGGGGATGCAGTTGGCCAGTAGAAGAAGAGGCACATAGCACAACACACCATCGAAAAGAGAGGAAGAAGACGTAGGGAGAGACGACGGGATGGATGGAGAGAGACACCCCAAAACGGGTGGGCGGTACGTCCGATGGTGGGCGGAGCTTGCGATTCTCATTGGACACAGTATCCATCTCGGAATAAGGGAGGAGCATCAATTGAAGAACACCTGAGAATCTCTTATCACTGAAAATATGTTTCCAGCACATCCCAAATGACCCCCGTATCAAATTTTCGAGATGAGGGAAACAATTATTTGCTGGACGCGGGGAAAAGTGCCGGACAGGGGGGAGAGAGGAGAAAAATGGTTGAGGTATAATTTAGCCCAATTATCTTTCAGAGTGTGCCTGAGGGGACCCCGCCCTATATTGTAGCTAATTGCTGGGTGTAGGTATAGAGAGAAGGATAAAGAGAGAGGGAAATAGTGAATTGTGGCTGTAATTGCGTGTAGCCAAAAGGGCCTCAATCTTCTCTCCCCGGTCCCAACCACATACACAAACGCCATCATTCCTTCAGTCTGAACGTTTCGTTCCGCCCGTCTCTTTTTTTTCCGATCTCGATTTTTCCTCGAGATTTTCAGATCTGCTCATTCTCTCTACTCTAGGGACTCCTAACCCTGAGATCCTCCTTCTTTTTGAAAATTGAGTTTTAGTATTTTCGATTTCCAGCTTGTTCTGCTCGTTTCTAAGCACATTTTTTATTGGAATAGGAATAGCATTTATTACCACATAAAATAGGTACAACCAACTATGTCTATCTTTTCGAGTTAGTTTTTACGACGACCTATAAGCTTTTGATCAGCATTCAGAGCTAAACGACGTTAGGGGTACGGTACCATTGGGATTTTGATGTTCGCTTCCGCAGACTAGGAATAGTATTCCACTCTATCTAGCTCTTAATCCTAGATCACTTCTAACAATGTGGAAGGGCTCATATTTCAAATAAGAGGCCTAAAATTTTCGGGTTTTCACTAATGCCTTGGGTCTTCAACCCCTGGTGGCTCTTCTTGTCCGCGAACTAGTCGCTTAGATCTCAATTAGAGCCTGTCACCTAATTAGAACTCCGAGACTTTTCACAGCTTCAGAATCCTTTTGACGGTATGTCGCCAGCTACCATCTGCTTTACGGGTGTTAGCAACTGTTCTCTCAGAATTTGATCGAGAAGTTTTAGACTTTTGGATAACGTCATCTAAAGGCGTCTGAGCAATTAGAGTCTAAGCAATCACATCATTCCGTTTTGTTGGCTGAGTATCAGATGAAGCTGATGGGATCGGTGAAACCGGAAGTGAATGTTAGACAACTGTTTGCGATTAATCATTCTGGCTCTACATGTTTCTGAGCCGATATCAGTCACCAACTCTTCATCAGGAATCAGTAATTATTAAAATTGGAATAAAATCAGAATAAGTATTCTGGCTCTAAATGTCTCTGAGCCGATATTAAACCAGTGCCAATAACTCAAAAAGAGCACTCTGGTGTCAGGACCACTGGAAACCAAGATATCTCATACATAGTAACCCTTCCGTGAT
The DNA here is from genome assembly GCA_963966625.1 of Caenorhabditis zanzibari. Lineage (NCBI taxonomy): Eukaryota > Metazoa > Nematoda > Chromadorea > Rhabditida > Rhabditidae > Caenorhabditis > Caenorhabditis zanzibari. The sequence continues at coordinate 8,605,914 of OZ016470.1, read as the reverse complement.
CCCACTGGTACAAACCCATTGTCTTCCGTTCTCTCGCGGGATCGATGTGAAGAATAATCTATATGTGCACCTAGTCATTGACACACCGTAATCTTTTGAAAATCGAAGTGCGAATCATAGAATAAAGATGTACGACTAGACGGTGTCCTTTGGTACGAATTTGCACTAGAGTGCAGTCAATTTTGCTTTGGCAAAACATCTTTTGATCGTTGTCGGCATATAGTTAAGATGGTAGACTGGTTGAGGGGTTTAGAAGAATCTCATGTTTTTCTTTTCTTTCCGAGAATCAATATTTTCTCGAGAATTCCGCTCACCAAAACCCCCAATTTAAGCCAGACGAGCAGTATATTTTCTGTTTTCCATCTTTTCGAGAATTCTCGAAATGACGTTGTTTGGAAAGCATGCGAAGGAATCGGGGTAGATCTGAATTTCGTTATTCAACGCCATCTGAAACCGTTTTTCGAGATTTCCAGTTTCCAGAAAAAGGAGAAGGGGGCGGATTCAGAAAGTGTGAACTAAAAATAGTCCAATTAAAATAATCACCAGTCTCTTCAAAACCTTTTCTTCCACACCCTCCAACCCATGACTCCGCCCACTTTTCCATCTGATCCTTCTCGATTTGATGCGCTATTTCGGTGGTAATTACCAACCAAAAATAATTAGAATAATTGCTCCAATCCACCAACATACGCCTTCAGAAAAGAAAACTGGAGAATTGTCATAGTGGTAATACGTTTCTTCTACAAGTCTCCAAAGTCAATCCATTTTTCTGGCTTCGTTCCTTGATTTTAAATTTCTCAGTTTTCTAAAGAATGTTTCTGTGATAAACCGTTGCCCATATTTTCACTCGGGTGAATATCGAATATATGTAAATTGTTTATACGGTCTCTCTTTGTCGGGTCAGTTCTGAAAAGCTTGGATCTTATGTGTTAGAGATTTTTGGGATGAGATACTCTTTGTTAGAAACTATTGCAAGATCTGGCAGTCTGTTACTACGGAGAGTTTAGGAATTCGGGGTTCGGAGATCCGGAGTTTAATTTCCTAACTTTTTATCTTTTCATACAGTACTACTTCACATGCTCCAAATTCAACAAAAAAAAGTGCTTTTAGTGCAAAGCCTAACTTTTAAACAAAGCTCGTATCAACGATACTGTCAGTTGAGACCGCCCATGTTTTTTCAGGTTTTTGCACTGAAAGACTCGTGAATTTCTAATTCATAATATTTTTCCTAAATGTGAACCATTGTCCCAAAACCAAACCATATGCTGCTGTTCCGATATGCTTTTCCACCACTGCTTTCTCCCTCCGTCGATTACTCAATCGTTGAGATTTTTATCTTTTTGCCACACACCTGCTACATCTGTCTCCCTTATCTTGATCTACCTGTTTCTTCCCAGACATTCACCGGAACAAGGAGGTATACATAGTTAACGGAAAGGTTTCTCGGGGTGCGCATGCATACGGATGTCAATCATTTTGACAATCGAATTCCCATTGTCAATCCGTGAAAATGTAAAAGTCCACGATTGAGAACATGAGGGGAAGGGAGACGATGGATTGTTTCTCAATTTTGAGACTTCATAATTACCTTGCTCACATTTCCGGTCGTTCGATCTTGTCTATTGTCTCTTGTCCACTCTCCAGCTACAGTATCTTCCCAGAATCCAGAATTTGCAAGATATTGTAGAAGGCCAAGAATAAGACAGCATGCCACGTGTCAATCAAAAACGAACATATTTCGGAAGGAGAAGACAGGTGTACTAATCTAGACAACGAAGAAGACACTCTCTCTTATGTTCACAGGACCGGAAGGCGATTTTTGTGAGAGCAAGAACATGTCAAGTGAGAAAGGGATATGTGTAATACATAGGTGTCAGAATAGATTCTTGACTTTTTGAGAGCTTTGATCGACTTTCGGAAGAGGTGAAATTGAAAGGGTTCGTATGGAAAACAGTAAGAATTTTGAATTTTAGAGAATCATCGAGTTTGCGAAGACTTTTTCATCACTTGTAAAGTTTTTAAAAATTACTGTAGCTGAATTTTGAATTTGCCTCGGCTGTAAAATTGTTGAATTCAGAAGTCATTCTGAAGTCCTTCTATATTTTTTAAAGTTCTGAGCCTTCAAGATATTGCTTCATTGAAAGTGTCCATTTTCAAACTTGGCCCACGAACCACCGAACTTTCAAGGTTTTCCATCCCACCAACCCAACTTAATCACGAGATACCAAATTTCCTGTACCATCTTCTTGACCCTTCTCTATTATTCTCCAAAAGAAGACGTCCTGTTATGCTCAGATGAATAATGGAGGCATCGAATGGATGAAAGGATTAGACCATACCTATGCAACATGTTCATATCTCAGACTCACATGTGCATTCTCTTCTTTCTATTGTTACGTCTTCACACTAATTACAGGACTTCTTCAATCAGACGTCCCGCAGTGCTCTACATTGTCTTGAATTCTGTTCCTTCCTCCCAGAGAGGTCCCGTTTTTGGATTTTCGAAAAATTGGGAGGAGAAGCTTTTAGGGGTCATAAAGGGAACGTATGAGGTGGTTTATGTCAACACCTGCCATCGTATGGGGTGCTATAATGACCTCGATAAAAGTCAGTTTTTGTTGATGATGATGATGGCTTCAACGGGAGGAGAGAATGGGGAATTGGAACGGAGGGAATGGAATGGGGAAGCGTCATGAAAAAGTGGTAATAATGAGATGATGATGAGATATAAAAACAATGTATGTTTAGAGGGGAAGAGTCACAAATGATACTCTTTTTCGAAATTCAATTGATAGGAGGAGACATTGTTCCGTTGGGGTTTCAACAATAGAGCATCTGCATCAGAACTCTCACATCTTATGCTCCTTGTGCTCCAAGAATCTAAGAAGGGTTGCTTCTAAAAAATTAAAGATTTGGCGAGGACATTATTCAAATCAATAACTTCAGTAGTGCTAACAATGTCCAAGTTACACCACTTTTTTTCAGTTAAAGGTTTCCTTCTATCTTTTTTGCCATCCTCCATGACATATCTCATACCTAATCTTGATTTTTGAGCCACTCGGCCCACTCACTTTCAGACGACTCTTTCTTTCAAACCTATAATTTTCAAGATCAGTAAAGCACATGAGCATCAATCCTGTACTTATTTTCCACTTGTACTTTCTTTTCAGTTCACTTCCCACATATGCTCTTTCCTGATTTCAGATCTTTCGAGTGAATTTGCCACCACATCATGATTGTCTCCCATCTGGTGTACAGTATCATGCATATCAATCACTTCCCGTTTCTATTCTTATCCATTTTATCCGTCAAGTTCATCTCAGGTTATCTGAAAATCTCTCCCTTCCTCCATATGTTCTCAGAAAGGTGTCCTCTGTCACAATTCTTGATCTCTAAATTGCTCTTCCCTTCTCGTGACGTGGCAACTCTGCTCTCTTGACCTCCTTCTCTCTAAAATGGGTTACCTACCGTATTCCCTTCGAGTTTTTTCCTCTTTTCGATCGACTTCCGGATAGAGGTCGTCCCGACCTTCTTCTTCTTTTTCTTTCGCTCTCAAAACTACCGTAATCCCTTTCGAAAACCACAAAAAAGGCGCAACGAGGCAAATGTTGGAAATAGTGTGTGATCTCGAGAGACGCAGAGAGAACAGAGAGGAGCAATTATATGAGAGAGAGAGGGGCGCCACGTCTTCGTCTTTCTACCTCTCTCCATCATTCTCTCTATACACACAAAACCCGACAATTATTCCTTCACAGTGAGGAAAAAAGAGAGATTTTTTCATTCTCAGAGTCTCTCACTCTTTTGGTTTCCTTTCGCATCTATATAGTCAAAACTTGTCTTCTTTTTTATTTTTTATTTTGGAGAAAGAAACCAAAAGAGGAGAGAGAAAGAAGAAGGAGAAGTCAGAAGTCTGTCCAGGGAAGAGGGATACTGTAGGTTGAGAAAAAAGAAGTGGTTGGTTGTAAACACGGAGGACAAGAAGAAGACGCTTTTCTCCTCTCTTGTTTGCTTCTTCTGTTTTTAAGACGATTTTCGAAAGGAAACTAAGGGGTGGAGAACAGAAGAGGAAGGTACAGTATCGAGGTTACTGTAGTTTTTCGGATAGTGATAGGGCACACAGAGTTGCAACATCGCTTGATTCCCCGCAGGTAGTTCAGAGCTGGGTCGCGATACCCAAGTTTGATGGCCGGAAAATAGCAACTGGTCCCAGTCATATTAACAACAATTTGACAATGTTCGGAACTTTTGAATAATCTTCAGCTTGATCTTTAAAAATTTTCAAGGAAATAGGATTGATGGGACTTCTCTGGAATTAAAAAATAGTTTTAAATTTGTTCTGGGCTCCCAATAGCAGAGTTTCAGACATGGCTATATCCAATATTTTCATAATCCAAATCCACTTCAATCCCAACTAATCTCTCCTTTTCTGATCCCCCTAGTTACATATTTAATCGAACTCCTCCCATCTTCCCAGAAGCAAAATTCTTTTCAAACTGTTTTTAGTCGTCGGTATTCTCTTTCAACTCGGATTCACACCTTTCATAACTTTCCTTGGTTTCAGATTATCTCGTTCTTGGATTCTTCTTCACCGATGTTTTCACCTCGATTCTTACGCTTTCAGATTGCCGATTTTGATATTTTTTCAAATTAAGAATACTGTACAGTATGGGAATCCTTTTGTTTTCTTATTCGAATAAAAATTTGTCTCTGAAACTTTTGCAAACAGAAACCAAAACTTCCAGATTTCGTCATCCCCCCTTCACATGTATCCATCTTTTTTCCTTCCCGATTCGACAAGTGTGCTCACACAAAGACTCATCTGTCTCCCGAGGCACCTGTAATATGAACAGTAATGCAATTATAGTTTCCGTTTTGACATGAGAATAAGAATATTGTGACAAGGTTAAGACCCAATATGATGGATCGAGGCAAAAGAAAGAGACGAATCTGAAACAGGAAGGGTGTATGAGTAACTGGGGACTATCCATATTCAGTTAGTGAAGATTAAAGTTGAACGTGTTTCTTGAATTTCAAAATTATCGCATATTCAAAGTTTGAGTAATTTTTCCTTTAAAATTACTCAAACTTTGCATATCTACCGTATCAGTAGTTTCAAAAAATTTGCTAATGATTAAAGAAACAGCAGAATTTTGTAATCGTGCAATTTTTAAGTTTCTTTTGGCATTTCCGTACTTTAGCTTCAAAAAATTTTCGATTCCGGCATTTCGCAGATGTCAAAAAGTTGTGTTTTCTGGTTATAAATGACTAACATTCAGAAGAAATCTAACATTTTGAGATTTCTCCAAGAACTTCCAAATACCGTATCCTCCGAAATAGTCATCCGGAAACTAAGCCCAAAATCGAGACCCTCCAAAACGTGCTCAATCGAGCGTAGTGTATACATTTCTCTCAATTCATCCATTCTCTCTTTCAAATTCTGGGCGGCAAAACACACACCTAATTATAGGAAAGGAGCTTTTCTCTGCTGCCCGGATGGACCTTCTTTCCTTTTCTCAGTTCATGTCGGTATCTTTTCACAATTGACAGAAAAGAGTCTACAGGTGATTCAAACGAAAGGATGAAGGAAGGAGGAAAAGGAGGATCGAGCTGAGAAGAGAAAACACCATATGGTCACAATCGGATTGACGTATCATATAAGGATGGATAGGTGTAGAGGATACCTTTTTGAATTTTTATTGGGAACGGGGAATAACAAAGAAGACTGGTGAAAAATGCTTGGAGCAGAATAGTTTGCGGATTCTTACTGTAGCTGAATATATCTGCGAATGTAATTCCTGAAAAAGTTTGAAAGTTTAAATAGAATCTTCCACCTTCAGCCAGATTCAAGTCGAAAATCCATAAATAACTGGAACTGTCTTCTGTCTCCTCCATTTTCTTGAACAATGGCGCCTTCTTTTTCTCGATTCTCTCAGGAAACCATTCATCTCTTGAATCTTTCTCTCTGTCTTCAGCTCTCGGAGCTCCAAAAGAAAAGAGACCACGACCCATAATTATCGACGAGAAACTTCCGGAGTTGGGCGCAGCGGCGATTCGAAGTATTCGAATGACGATATATTGTTGGATGGAAAACTGAAGGAAGAAAAAGTGAATGAAGTGGGGACCATTGGGTGCGAAGAATGCAGTTTGAAGTGATGGAAACGTAATGGGATATCGAAAGAAAATGAAGGGAATGGGTTGGAAAAAGAATGAAATACTGAAGCTGATCTACGGTATAAACTCCCTCTTTTCTTATCACGAAGTTTCAAGTCTAGGAGTCTAAAAGGAGTCTGAAATGAGTCTACATGAATCTAAAACTTCAGAGATACACTTGTTTATATAAAATTCAATTCTCAGATTCTCAAGTGGCTAACTTATTTGAGTTTCTGGAAAAAACGTTGACCATTTCGCACTTGGTTGCATACGAATGGTCCTTCCGTATTCACACTTTGCGTAATCCACCACTCAAGTGACAACAAAAAACTCTTCCGGTTATGTTATTATTTTAATAATTGAGTGAGAACATACTGTTGATGTAGATGAAAAGAAACGTTTTAGACCATGCGTACGAAAGTTTTGAGCATATGGTGACAATCTATACGAGGTGGAGGAGACTGTTAATGGGGGACATGCGCATTCCAAAGAATCACCGATGGCCAGGTTTATTATGGACCATGTGTTGAGGGAACGAGAATTGTAGGGGTTAGAAAAAATACTGAATCACGTATACACGGAAGACTAGCTTCATCCAAATGCAAGATTTGGCAAGGAAGGTCCTCGACCTCTACTATTAAACTTTTTCTGAAACTTTGAACCAAGACTATACCTTGTTAAGACCAAATCTGCAATAAAATTCCGGTAAATGTTTACGCAACTCGTGATATGAGCCCTCAATGTTACAGCCAAGACTAAAATTTGGATATTTTGAGAAGGCAAAACAGACGACATCACTTTCAGAAGGTCTAGTTTTTGTATTGGACTCAAAATAGTTTGTTCGTGAAACGAATCTGACACAATTTTCAGGAGCACAGCACTTCCACCCTTTTAAATGCTCGGCTCCGTATGAATTCCCATAATCAACAACATCTTTCGTTTCGCTATTTTCTATCCAGGGTGAAATCTACGCTTGTGCACAAGTATCCAATTCGAAGGTGCTTCCAGCTGTAACACCTTCTGAAATTCTATCTCTCATCCCATCACCTGAACAGGTCAAAAACTACGAAACGAACAATAGAAACTGTTACAACACCTCCCTAATTAGTGCCACCTGTACCGAAAAAGGAGAGTCCACGAGCATCTTCTCCTCTTCTCCTTGCTTCTTTTGTTCCGAACCAAAAAAACAGTAATTGGGTGTCAGCATCTGTATTTTTGGGAAGGTGAGAGACATGTTTCTTTTATTAAGATATCCTACTGTGAAGAGGTACTCGAAAAGGTAAAGTACGGACAAGGACAAGGGTATAAAGGGATTAGAATGGAAGAGCACTTGAGAACTCAAAGGTATAGAAAACACTGGGAAAAGTTTGAAGTTTCATTTCAAGGCTTTATCGCTGCTCAAGTTGTTGGATTCTGAACTTCCTTGTCTTCATGACGGATTTCTCGCACTGTTTCTAATGTAATTTAGAAAATTTTTAAACTGTAAATATTTTCAGATATTTTCCTCTATTTTTTGTTCTTTTGCTTTCGTATAGCTTCTTAGCCTTTCACAAGTCTCGTCTTCGCTGTTGTTTTCAGAATTTTTCAGAAATTGCGAATTTCGAAAATTTCTCGAAGGTTGTCATTAGATTAGTCAATTTGAAAACTGAAAGACCGAATATTCAAAACAGAAATGACGAGTCTGTCTACGACAAATGAACAGGAAAATAGGTACGAAAAGGGACCTAATCACGGAAGAGAATCCGAATTTCCACTTTTCCAAGATAAATCATGCTTGCTTCAAATTCCCATGCCCAGTCAGTTATGCAACCTTTTTTCTTCCAAAAAAAAGACCGATGGTGACCGGTTCATGACAGTTTTCCTTTTGATATTTATTACCAACTGGACCACCCAACAATCCGAAGTGATTTATTTTCAAATACACCTGAAGAGTCTTTTTCATCCTTTAATCCGTGTGAGTGTCGGCCTGTATGCACACAGGAAGGAGGAGGTAATAAAGCAGTCGGAAAAGGAGAATAAAGAGTCCCAAAATGAAAACAATGAGAATTCGAGGACACATGCATTGACAGGCGGCACACTCTTTTTACAGTCTTTTATTCCTCTCTTTGCAACTTTTTTACGAGGAATTGAGGTGGTGACAACAAGGTCAGAATACAGAGAAAAAACTAACAAGGGAAACGCCCTAGAACTTATGAAATAATTGTACATATCAAGGGGGACTTGGGGATTTGAGAAATCTTCTGTTGTGAGTTTCGCATGCCAAACCATCGAAAAACGGGCGCAAAAAAACAAATTTACTATCATTCCAAATATATAAAGTATCACAGCTAAAAACAATAACTTCACAAGCTCAGAACATATATCACAAAAAAGCAACTATTTTTCGACCCGTTTTCCGAATAATTTTCCATGTTCTCCTATTCCAATTCATATTTCTCAAACTGCCGCTGGTTGCTGTTGTCTATCCTGAGTATGAGCCTGTGCATAACGATGCAATTGTTCCGGATAAGTCAGATATCGAATGGGTCTCGTCACGAAAACATCCAAACAAAGTGCCAATGCATAGGAGAGAATTGCAGCAGACGTGGCGGTGTAGAGCTGAAAGGAAACAAAATACACGATGAAAGTGAAAACGAACACCTGTGTTAAATGAGAGGAAAAGTGTCAAAGAGAGTAGTACATTTCGCGGGTCATTTGAGATTGTTGATTTGTTTCATTCAACCTTTTTTGCACCTGTGGATTCGGTAGCCTACATTTGTATTTTCACTTTTTTTCGATTTTTGATGGCCGATGGAGAAATAGGAAAAAGAAAAATGGATTAGGGATCGAATCGAGATATAAAGGAACCTCTACATAAAGGTGTCTCTTCTCTCTAAATTCCAAACTTTCTCAAATGTCGGCACATTCAAAGTTCTGGCAGGAAGTATTGCATGAATAAACAAAAAGCATTTCTTCTATTTCAGCGGGAAGGGTGTCATGCCAATCACACATCAATCCATTTCTCTTCTTCTCAATTTCTCCTATCGTCAATAATTCATTTCGGTTCTCTCTCAGAGAATGCCGCAAAAATCAAAGAGAAAAAGGACCTACCGTACTCCAATGTGTTGCATAAGCAGGTTTATTGAGGGACGAGAAAAAGTAAAGAATGATGGGCTCAGCGAGCACCAAAGCAATCCACGTCACTTTGGAGAGTGGGGTAAATGCACGGAATTCGAGAAGAGCATTGATCCATTCTGAAAATCTCTTTTAGAATTAAAAATATTGGGAAATGCTTACTGAATGCTCCATGATGACAAAGATAGACGAACGAGAGAAGACAGAATGACCACATTGGTCTGTGAAGAGCTGCATAGAGTGCATTGACGAATCTGAAGTTTGCAGACCAATTCCATGCAGAATACGGGAATGCTCCGACGATTGGGAAGATTCCGGAAATTATACAAGCAAATGCAAGAACCAAGTGCCATCTCTGAAAGTTTTACTTTTCTATGCCCCTTTTCCTCAAACTCACATAGCTCAATCCTTGTTTTCTGAGATCTTCCGAAGCAGTTGCACAACCAATTCCAAAAATGAATCCCAAGCAGTAACTACTACTTCTAGAGAACAAACTGAGCATCAATTGATCGTACACGGCATAGATTTTCTCCAATCTGAATATCCATTTAGTTTTTTCATTTGAAAAAAGTTCACTTACGGTTCTGGCTCCAAAGTGAGCATTGGTGCAGGTGGAAGATCTTGACGATATGCTCTGATGAATGAAAAAACGATTGATGCTCCGAAAATTAAATATGCCACAAGCTGAAAAATGTCTTCGTTAAGAAAATAAGAATTCCAAAAGATGGTACCTGCGTGAGTAATGAAAACTTGGAGGACAAGTAGATGAAGAGAATGAGAATCACGAAATACTGAGCTTCCAATGAAATGACATATCCAAGATCAACACAAGTGTCAGTTACATTAAACCAATTATTGATGAATAAAAGATTCTTCCACCATCCGCCTTCACAACGATTTACAGTATCTGTATGAATCCACATTGGTCCAGAAGAGACTCCAGGGAAAACTGTGTACATGAAGATTACACAGAAGATGTATGCTGGCCAAAATCTGAAAGTGGGTTGAGGTTTGCAAAAATTCTCTCTTATAAGTTATCGAGGCTTGAAACGTAAAAGTAAAGAACCAACCTTGCCAATCTCTGAACGATAGATTCGAGTGCTGCTCTGATGGTGGGAATTGTTCCGAACAACATATAAGTTGTATAGAATGCAGATAGAGCCAAAAGACCATCAATTTGATACGAATAGTTGTTGACAATGTGCATTGGAAAAGAGGAAACTCCTTCGAAAGAGAATGCAACATTTTCTGAAAACTTTGACTTTGAAAACTTTCTGAAAAGAGAGAATTACCAATATATGGGAGCATGAAATTGTAGACCATTCCACAGACAATTGAAAGGAATAACAAGAATTCGAGACCATGGACAACATGAAGATGTGGAGAATCTCTTCTTGTCGACAATGTTCTCTTTGCATTTTCAGAAAACGAGAAACAGCTGAGGACAGAGTCATTCAATGATGGTTGAATAGTTGCGACGAATTGTGGAATGAGCCAAATGGCAACGAGAAGAAGCAGGATTATTGTAACAACAGACCAACGACCTTGGGATTCGCATTCGACTTTCAGGTTGTAGGGAAGGTACACTGAAATTAATTTTTACTGTTTTGAGACGTTTACACGAATGGAGTTGTTTTGTTTGTATCATGGTCATATGATTTTTTGATTTTCTAGCAACCATAAACCAGAAAACAACAATTTGATGTTCTATTGAAATGTTTGTTCATCTAACGGACTAAACAGAACTAGAATGAATCAAAACTAACGCGATGAAACTTTGGCTAAGTCTGAAACAGAACAACCCGATGGGAAGCAGACACCAAGAATAATTGACAATGGATCTGTTTGCGGACATCCGGACTCAACTCCTGCATCCGGAACTTCCATTTCAACTCGACAATATTGTCCATCGAATGAACCTTCACTGAAATTACTCGACTACTAAAGGGACTACTGAACAAGTAAATTACCTAGTGAGTGTAGTACAAAGTTCGTAGTCTCCAAGCCAATAATAGTTTCCTTCGGTGATTCCTGCTGCAGGTTTTCCAAGTGAATCGAACCCTAAAAGTATTTTTGATATTCCAAATCCAACATTTTAAAAAAGCTCACATCTGAGAACCCAACTATTATCAGCTTTCTGGTATGCACATTTCGAGCATTGCTCTTGCTCGTTTAATGATTTATTCAAAGTTGATTGACAGCCACTGAACGTATCTGTAAAACATCTTTGTACAATTTTTGACTTTCAGAAAACGGAAGTCTCAATCAATAGTTAAACCAACCTGTCAATAGATCTGCTGAGCAAAATATTTTCTCAAATTGAGCCCTGCATCCTGCATCAACTGGCCAGTCTTTGGACGAGTTACAAAACTTTGGCATCTTTTCCAAATCGAAATTTTTTCCTCCGACTTTCGGGAGTTTATACTGATCCAATGGTCTTGGTCTGGGAGGTGTTCGGAACGGACATAATGTACAAGAGAGAGCCAAATGGCATAGTGTCAAAAGTAAAACTATTGGCCTCATTGGCCTGCTGAAAATGAAAATAAAAATAAAATTAGAGATGGTTTGGGTTGGAAGGAGAAGAGAAGAAATGGAACGGAACGGAAATGAGAGAAAAGAGAAGAATGGGTTTACAAATCACGAAAAACCACTTGACACTTTCACTTTTTCAATGTTTTTTATATGTTTCAAATTGAAAGAGAAAAGTGACAAATTTGATAAGAATCTGTTCTCTTTTTGTTGCACTATTTCGAATTACAAGATTCCTATAGCTGATTTCACAATCAAGACACATTCTAGGTTACTGTCAGAACGGAAAAAAAGGACAAAAAGCCGCAATGAGTTTTTTATGAAGTGAGAATTTGATAAGGAGAATTTGATTGGCGTTAAAAGGAATGAAAGCTGGAAGAATAGAAGAGAAAACCACGTGGCAAAGATCTGAAGACTCCAGGATCAGAATAGAGAAAAATTGAGTTGAAACATGAAAACTTCGATTTGTGATTATGGATGAAGATGAAGTTTGAAATATGATTTTGTAAGAATTGAAAATTGATTTTCATTAGATAAAAACGGAACGTTTAGATTTCAAAACAATACATGATTCATTCAGAAAAACAATATGTGACATACCCTGGGAAGTAATTTTGAATATTCCGATTTTGCGTCTATCCAAGGATAACCCAAATCTTTCATCAGATAGTTTACATGATCAAGCCCACTGTCCAAAAAACCTATAAAATGAGAAAAAAACGACTGTAAATGTGTCATTCTCGTACAATGTTCAGGAGATGGTGTCTGTAGAATTAGAAATGAGGAGAGAAGTGTTCTCTGTCTCTCTACGTCTCTCTGTTTCAAATAATATTTTCTTCTGAATGTTATCATCAAATCACACCAAAAGTGACACAAAACGAAGAGTGTTAACCAAGAGTTTTGGAAGAGGGCAACTTGATAATTCGATAACAATGTGCCTTTGACATTGGCTCGGGGTGATAGTAGATGATTATAACAAAGGAAATTTCAAGTTCCAAGTTTTTGTCTGCAATTAATTTCATTTATAACTCATTATTGAGAATAAATCAAAAAGTAATAGACATCAAAAAAGATTCCATCAGTAAAACAGAAATCATTGATGAATATGCAGTTGGGTGTTCCGGCAAAGTTCTTTTTGTTATAATCCATATGAGGAGACAAGAGGTCATCCATAAAATAGAGACTGTACTAATTTGGTAGAACGCAGTCTCGAGTGGTCTCTCCTTTCGCCTCCGTGTTAATTGGATTGACTGAAGCGGCACAAAACGAAATAGTCGTTTTCTGTCGAGATCAGATAAACACGCTGTACTAATCATTTGCAAAAAAATGCAAAAAATATTTCGACCACGGCAGGACTCGAACCTACACAGGTGATTCGTGACTTGTCAATTGCAGATTAAAGGGTATAATCCACCTATATTCTACCAATCGCGAAAATCTGAATATGCAAAATGTCTATCGCGAGGCGTTCGCGATTTATCAATAATCGACCTATACACTGTCTATCGCGAATCTATAAACAGTCTATCGCGAAGACGAAACAATCTGAACTTGTTTCTGTAACTCCGCCAGGACACCTAATTATATAGTTTCTGAATACATTTATTAAAGTCAAGAATATATAAGAGTCTCAACAACAAAAAAGAAAATGCGCTACTAACTTGAATGTAGCTAGGTTCGATAACGCTGAGAAAGATTTCCGAATCTAGTTAGAAAATCCGCTTCTAACTAGAAAATTTTCGAATCGAATCATGAAATGCATTTCTAATGCAATCTAATTAAACTTTCAACTCTTTGTTTACAATTTTTTTCGTTTTTCATAATTTTATATGTTTTTGTTGGAAATATTTATTTTTTTTGTTGCCAATTCTTATTTTTTGTTGCTAATTCTTATGTTGTTAATTCTTATGAGCAATAAATCGTTTTTTCTAGCCTAAAAAGTTGTTTACAAGTAAATTTTGCAAAAGTTACAGCTCATTATCCTTCCGATTCATTTTGAATAGACAATAGTTAATAACTAGACGTGAAACTATCTACCTGACTAGGAAATGGTCAGAACTCAAAGTGGAGTTTTGACAGTTCCCGAACAGTAAAAAAACCGCGGTTGCTCAAAAATTGATTTGTTTCAGTATTTAAAGTGGAGTTTTGTTATGTGACCTATATCATTCAATAACCCTTCAAAAATTATAGAAAAACATTTAATTTTTATCGACGGAGGACCATTGTGAACCACGGGAATTCGGGTCAAATGATCTTTTTTCTCTGTTTTCCCTATATTTTGCAGTTATATTTTCTCATCGTGAATTTGTAAGAGAGCAAAAAATATAAATTTTTAAAGTCGGAGTTCACAGTAAGAAAAATATAACGGCAAAGTATAGGGAAAACAAGAGGAAAACTGACCATTTGACCCGAATTCCCGTGGTTCACAATGGTCCTCCGTCGATAAAAATTAAATGTTTTTCTATAATTTTTGAAGGGTTATTGAATGATATAGGTCACATACCAAAACTCCACTTTAAATACTGAAACAAAACAATTTTTGAGCTACCGCGGTTTTTTACTGTTCGGGAACTGTCAATTTATAGCCTTCGCGATATATCGATTACAGCTCATTTTGTTCGCGATAGGTAGAATATTGGTAGTTTACAGCTAACTTTTCGCGATAGACCTGTAATCGGTCTATTATAGACGCGATTCCCAGTACGTTTTCTACAAGTGCGCGAACGATATTCTACCAATAATAGACATTTCGCGAATCACCTGTGTACAATCCCCAGATCCGAAGTCTGGTGCCTTATCCATTAGGCCACGCGGCCACGACTGCCGCCTCACTCCTATGACACACAAATAGGAAACAACCAGAAAGAAAAAACTATTTTTCTATTCACTGCCTCCCCTATTCCTGCAATACCAGCTAGTTGAGTCACCAGAAAAAGACTCACAAACGTAGATACCATTTTCACTCTCTTCTTGACTTATGGAATCAAATTATTTCTGAATTGTGTGAAAGCAACAAAGTGAATCTTTTTCAATCATTCATTTAATCCAAATCCATTTATCAGAACACATAACCTGCTTATTTTTGAAATAAGGATCAGAAATATGTCTGTTAAAAGTTGGAGCAAGGTGGTAAACTGCTTATGAAAAAACGTAGCACAACATTAAATGTGCTCAACGGGAAAACATGAAAAAGGAAGCGCAATGATAAAGGGTCCTACAAACATAATAAGAGAACACTAAACTTGCAGTGTACAAAAGTTTCGGGGGACAATTCATTCGAGATGGACAAAAAGATGGAAATGAAAATGAGTGTACCCTTATAAAACTGTTCGTATTTCGAGAGATCTTCTTTGCAACCATAGGGGTGCTCGAAAGCCTCTACAAAAGTTTTTATACAACCTTTTTATCATAAAAGGAACTTGGAGGATTTGGCTGTGGGAGGAAGAACAAGTGAATACCAGCTTACAAGAAAAAAGGGAAGACTGAACATAAGGTTCAAAAAAGGTTGGGTGGGGAAAGAAGTGAAATCATCGAGAAAAGTGGATCCTGTAAACCCGAAGCAAGGCAACTGGAACCACAGGAGTTCGCTTTACTACCGAGAACTACTCGAGCAGCGGGGGATCAATAAAAACACGTTGAAGATGCGTCAATATAACAAAAAATTAGAAAAAGAAAAGGGAAACGAACTTATTACGGGGAACATTACGAGAACCATCAATGAATGTACCTACCGGGATGTAGGCATCAAATAATGGATGGGAAACCCCGCTGTTTCCTTCGATTTCATATAGCTAAAACGAAATCGAAGCAAATAGCGATGGTAAAGCGAATTTGATGTAACATGAGGGGCAGAGGTCAAAAAAGATAGGATTACATGAACAAGAGAAAAGAAAACAATACGAATACATGACTATTTGTACCCGTTTGGTGGATGGTAAGCGATAAACATGTTTGAATATATGTGAAGGGGTATGAAAAACTGCTATTATGAACTGGGAATCGAACGATGAGCCTTTCACTTTTGACCAGCTGTCAGCTGCTTCTCGAGGTCTTCAAGCGACATTGGGCGAGCTGAGGTTGGGATGCGATCTCCAGATCCTGAAATATTCGTGTTTAATTTCGATTTAAAAATCTGCAACTCACCAGTGAACTGGGAACCCTGCACTCCGACTGATGCAAGCAGCTTCTCGAGGGGAGTCTGAATGGGTCCAACCTACAAGAAATTCGTTTAGATGGTTGAAATTTCAATAATAAAAATACCTGCGAAAGCTCGGAGGGCACCGACTGCTGCTGTTGTTGCTGGTGATGATTGTGGCTGGAGCCTTGTCTCTCTTGCAAACTAGCCATCTAAACATTTGTTTTGTCAAACAACATTAAACTTTATTCAAAATTACCTGAGCTTGATGTTGCTGCATATGAGCCAATTTGGCCATCAACAGTTGCTGCTGTTGAGCACGAGTGTATATCATCTTGATGTGCTGCATTTGCGCTTGCTGGTGTTGAGCCATCAACATTTGCACATTCGGTGGCAACTGCTGCTGTCCATTGACGGCACCGTTGCCACGAGGCCATCCAACCCCCGAATTCATAGCTTGCACCATATTGGCATAATTTTGCTGCATTTGCATTTTCTTCAATTGGTTCGCAACATCTGATTGAAGCTGTGCATCAGCACCTTCTTGTGCACTCTCTGTAGGACTTTGGCTAGACTTTTCCTTTTTCTGATCAGCGTTCGATGAACTTTTCTGTAGCTGTCGCTGAACAGAAGCTGGTATCATAGCGGGAGTGCGTCCCTTCTGCTGTTGGTGTTGTTGATGCTGTTGCTGGTGGTGCTGAAGGTTTTGATGTTGCTGCTGAAGAGAGACAAATGCGAGAGTCTGCGACTGCAAGAACGCCTTGTTGCGCATTGACGCCATTCGCAGTTGTTCGTCTGAAATAGGAGCTAACGTTAATTAAAATCTTTGAGCCAGTACTGAAACTTACGAAGTTGTGCCGGGATTTGCTGGCCATTGTTTGCACGAATAGCAGCGTTGATGGCTTCCTGAAGTTGGTTTTCAACATAAGCGTTCAGAACAAGTGGATTCTGGGCAAAGTTCGCGAGCAGTGCGGGGTCGGCTATGATTGGCATCTGCTGCTGATGGTGGAACGCATGATGCATTTGCTGTTGGTGATGCGGACCTCCATTTGGTGGTGTAGGTTGTCTTTGATGCTGCATTTGTTGAGCGGCTTCGGCCTGTTGCTTAGCGACCTTTTGCAGATGATGCATCAGCTGTGCTTGTTGCGTTGGATCCTGGAGTGGACTAACTTTTGACGTTTCTTTAGTGTCGATGCCCTTCTCTAAATCCTCCAATCGCATTCCACCCTTCATGTCACCGAGACCAGAAGATGATGCGTTGTTATCGCCTCCACCGTGATTGAACAATTTCGCCAACATCGGATTAGCAATGTTCTCCTCGTTTCCTCCACCAACAGATGCTAGCATTGCTTCCAATTCTGGAGACTTGCTCTTCTTTCCGAAGAAACGACTGAGGCGGCTAGTTCCTCCAGCGGAGCCTTCGTTTTTATGAGAAAAGGCGATATCCTCGCCTTCCGCCTTCCGCGAAGCTTTTTGAATATCGAGGCATCCTAAGAGCGCTGCTAGCTCTTGATCAGTTGCAGGTAAAGCTCCACCAGCGGATGAGTAGGCGATAGCCGGATCATCGATTGGCTCAGTTGTTTTTGTTCCATTTGAAGATGGTCTGGATCCCGTGCATTCAGGAGCATCAGGCTGCTTGGCTTCTTTCTCCTTCTTTTCCTTCGGATTCTTTTTGTTTTTGCTTTCTGAAAAAATACAATTTAAATCTGATTTCAGCACGGCTTTTTACTTTTCGGTTCATCGAATCCACGCAGTTCAATCATATCGTCCATAGTTGTCGGTCCGTCTGCCCATTCAGGCAACTTCTCACTACCGCTCACGCTATTTAGACGATCTTCTCGTCGGGACGTAAATTTCGTTCCACGAGCCGCCTCTTTCTTCCAGTCGGTCCCTCGAACAGCACCACGGTCAAGCTGTCCACCTTTTTGCTGAAAACAGAATCTTGAAAGATTGATGGAAATAGCTGCTTACGAAAGATGTCTTGAAATCATTTCCTCGTTGTGCGAACTTATCGGCACCTCCAGTACTACCGTTTCTCCAGTTCTTGCCATGACCTCCCAATCTTTCATATTCGCCTAAAAATTAAATTCAATGTTTCTTTTTTTACTAGCTTTTTACTAGTGCATACCATCTCTTCCTTTATCATCAGTTGGAGCTTTGCAACCACTACTAAATGCTCTCCGTTGCGGAGAAAGACCCGTATTTTCATCAGCGCCAGCGCATAACGAATCAATTTTTTTCGATAGTGGACGATTTTTGATTCCTTCCACTTCCCATCGGTGCTCGAGCCATTTCAAAGGAGAGAACTTTCCGTCTTCGCTGAATACACATTTCATGAATTTTTCTCTCGTCTAATCACTAACCCATTATAATCTTCTGAAAGGTTTTCAGGCCTTGTCATGCTCGCTTTCGTGGTTCTCAGTTCCATCATTCGTTCGCGACTGTATGTTCTGATTGGCGATGTGGGAAGAGTTCCTCCGCTGCCAAGAAGGCTCGAGACCGCTGGGATGATAGCTTCGTCGTCTAGATGACTAGTCATATTTACACTGAAAATTGCACTTCATGATTTTCTTTCAAAAAGAGTTCATTGATTTTTATTTATGAGATCGTCTATAAAGAAGAAAAAAGAATTCCTGCCGCGCGGTGAGGTAGCATTGTAATCGAGTTTGTATCGATTTTCTATTCAGGCAAGTAAATAGTTTTTCTCAACCTGTACTCATCGCAAGCAACAGGCAAGACATAATCTATGATTAAATGAAAAACTTTTTTAGGATTTGCTAGAAAAAAAAACAAAAAATTAGCGCCGAACGGCTGCACATTTGGCGCCGAACACAGTAACTCGATTTTAAAAATGAATTGACAAGATCGTACAGAACTAATGCTTCACAGGTTAAACATAGTGGTAAAATAAATGAGAATCAGGCTAATAAGGCTCACTAATTTTTATCTCGACAAGTTTTGGAACGGTTCTGGAATAGGCGCATGAATGAACGATAACCAGAGCCTGTTTGAGGAGATGCCCTCACGCGCTGAGACTACGGTAAACAGCGTTATGGAGCGTCGAAAGGAGTGTATGGCGTACACTTGCCGCTTTGTTCAGCACTCGCGAAATTTTTGGGATTTCCCTACTTTTTTTTTCTTCTTCCAAACTCTCTTCATGATTTTTTTTTCAATTTTAAAATTTTAAAAATTCGGAGGTTTCCACATAATTCTAAGTTGTGGTGCAATCATAGTAGCGGATTCGCCAGAAAAGTATAGCCCAATTTTTATTTAGATTTTCTACTTCGAACCGTTTCTGAAACTTCTGTCAGATTCTGCCGTTTTTCGCAAAATCTTACTTATATATAATCCGCTAGGATTTCTGTCCGGTCTTGGTCAGGGTGTCCGCTTTAGTTTTCCGAAATTTAAAGAATTTTGTCGCGCCACAAAACCGAACCCGCGACTATCGCGTGGTAGTGCAGCGCGATACCGACTGCGCTACACGTGACACAGAAACTATGTGGCAGGCGGCGTATAAAAATGTGAGCAAAAGTGAGCGGCGCAGCCGCGAATCCGGCCTGCGGTAAGCAGGCTGGTATTTTTAAATTTTCGTTGCACTCTTAATAAAAATGCAAATTTCATCAAATTAACAATCTCAGTTTTTAGAATCTTTCGGGTTCCCCTTCTTTCTTACTATGCTCTTCAGGACTTTCTGAATTTATCTTTTTTTTATAGACACAGCTTGGTATCAATCCGCTTCAAACATGGCGGTCGGAAAGAACAATAACAAGATGGGAAAGAAGGGAGGTAAGAAGAAGGCCGTTGACCCGTTCTCCCGCAAGGAATGGTACGACATCAAGGCTCCAAACATGTTCAACACCCGTCAGGTAACGTTTTGCGAAATCTAAAATTTCATTAATTATTGACTTTCAGGTTGGAAAGACCCTTATCAACAGAACCCAAGGAACCAAAATCGCTTCCGAAGGACTTAAGGGACGCGTCTTCGAGGTCTCCCTCGGAGATTTGAACAACTCTGAAGCCGACTTCAGAAAGTTCAAGCTCATCGCTGAAGATGTCCAAGGAAAGAACGTCCTTACCAACTTCCACGCTATGTCGATGACCCACGACAAGTTGTGCTCCATCGTCAAGAAGTGGCACACTCTTATCGAGGCCAACACTGCCGTCAAGACCACCGATGGATACACCCTCCGTGTGTTCGTCATCGCCTTCACCAAGAAGTCCGCCAACCAAGTCAAGAAGACTTCTTACACCAAGACCTCCAAGATCCGCAAGATTCGTTCCGAGATGATCTCCTGCATTGAGAAGGAGGTTGGTATAATTTTCAATTGGTGTTTGTTATTTATTTCTATTCTCTCAGGTGACTGGATGCGACCTCAAGGAGGTTGTCAGCAAGCTCATCCCAGACTCCATCGGAAAAGACATCGAGAAGACCTGCTCCAAGCTCTACCCACTCCAGGAGGTCTACATCCGCAAGGTTAAGATCATCAAGAGACCGAAGATCGATCTTGGAAGACTTCACGACTTGCACGGAGACTCTATCACCGTCGGAGCTGACGGAGAGAAGGTTGACCGCCCAGACGACTACGAGCCACCAGTTCAACAAGAAGTCTAAGTCTCAATTTCATTGTTATATCGCATTGCGATAAATGTTAAAATTGAATTCTTTGTTATTACAATATACAACACATTTCTGAAAATTCGAAGTTTAGAATTTGTTAACGAATTATTTATGAGATCTAGAACCCAACAAGCATGAAGGTGGGAAGCATACAGAATGGGTGAAGGTGGGACAAGCAGGCGCAAGATGTTAAAAAGATGGTTGATATCGAAGGAGTACAGGGAGAACTTTCAATTCAGAGTTTTGAGGGAGAGGAATGAGTACAGTTTTTCATTTATCCGAAGGGATTGCAGATGGCGAATATATCGGTGAATTCGCATCCGGTTTCGCAGCACATATTCATTGTTCTCCCCAAGAGACTGCCACCACCGTCGTTGTAGTTTTCTGAGACACTCCTGCGGCGACGACGCATTGGGCAGATGAGGTTGAATGCGTCGAGGAAAGATGCACCTCCTGAAAAATTTTGAATAGACATGTTTTCTTGTTGAATCCAATCTTACCTGGAGGGCAGAGCTTGAGCGAACCATGCTTAGCACGTGGTGGTCGGATAGTATCACGAGTAATCGGAGCTGGCCTAGAGAAGAGACCAAAAGCGGCTACAACAGCCACAAACGACAGGAAAAGGAGTACCCCTCTTGTAGAGATCATTTGGAACACAGAAACTCGCCTATGTGGGAACGAGGAGCGAGTAACTGATTCTGAAAATTCAGCGTTTAATTTGAAGTTCTGTGAGAGAAAGGAAAGAAAACTGAAGTGTCCGAGAAAAGTATTTGGTACGAAAGAGAATCAGGCTTGCAGTATTTATAGTTTCTGCTAGAAGCGGAAGTCGTGACGATAGGAGATGGGAATGGTTTTTTTAGGTTCTCATTCTGCTAGAAAATAATGATTTCTTGATGAGTTTCGTTCGTTTCTCAAATGAACTTCTCCAGAAAAAGTCCAATTTCCGGGTTTTGTGCTTCATTCCCATATTTAATCGAAAACTTTCGTCCCATTGAGAAAAACTGGGAAATCGAAAAATTCGCTGCTGGGAGAATCTCGAGATGCACACAGCTGAAGCTGGAGAAAGTTTTCACTATTCTTAAACATAGAATAGAGAGTTGATTAGATACCGGATGAGACTCACGTCATCTCTTCTTTTAAAATGTTTTTCGAAACGTTGACTTTGGTTCGATTTCTATAAAAAGTTCTTATGAAAGATGAGGTTCCCTTCAAAAAAGTCTTTGTCAGAAGATTTTCTCTCGGATGAAACAAAAATTGAATTTCAAGACAAGGAAAAGCGAATCTCGCTTCTTCTGCTGAATTTGGTATCTGAATTAGAAATCTGAAGTGAAGCATTCAGAATTCAATTAGAAGAATCCTAGAGGAGAAAAGAAAAGAAGACGTCACATATTCTGGAGACCACATAATCTTTCCCAGCATTCGGACGACATTCTTTGCTTTTTTACGTAGATCTCATCAAGAATTCTCGCGATAAAAATAGTATATCCGTTTTTGCAATCAGCAGATAAAACTATATTCAGGACAACGATCTAGTTATAATGGAAGTTTCAATATTTTCGTAAGGAAAGGAAAAAAAAGATGTTTTGGATGTTGTCGCTGGACTCTCGCTTTATATATCCATGCTTTAGTCGTAAAACTGTCAACTTGTAATTGACAAGTTCATGGGAAATACAGTATCCATAGTTACAAAGCAACGTTTACTTTCGTTTTCGCACGTTTTTTTCGCTAAAGCCAGGAAAATATGACATCAGAAATGTAGAGAAGATTCAGAAGTTGAAGAAGGGGCAGGATGAGAAATATTGTACGGATACTGTAGTTTGATTTTTCAGAAACTTAAAATGAGTTTTTCAATAATGATCTTGAATTGATCCTGTTGAAAAGCGAGCCTTTTAAATCAAATAAGAAACAAAGGATTCAAAAGAATCATCAAGAGCATCCAAAAAATTTGAGCATTCCACTATCTATTCTACCCTTTTCTAATATTCTCGACCAACGATTTCCAATTCATCAGAGATCCATCTGGGAGTCAGAAAAAGGACTCAGACTAATTACCACTTATTGGAGTCTTTGGACTGAAAACAGAACACAAAAATTCGAAAAAAAAGAGGAAGTCTTTCAAAAAATGAAGAATAGAGAAGGAGGAGAACATGTGTTAGAACGTACAAAAAGAAGCGAAGAAAATGGGCGTCCGAATGTAAAATTTAATAGAAAAGTTCCGCCTGGTCAATTTCGTTTTGAGCCTGAATACAATTTGATCAGAAATATGATGGAAATTGTAAAAATGCACGGGGGAAAAGTGATATCATGTTGAACCATTCATCTGAGCATTTCGAATTTTTAGGTGTTCTTGTTTTCGGAATTCTGGATTTTTTTAAGTAAAAAAATTGAGCATCTTTTCGGTTTGTTTACAATAAGAAGATCTACTTCCAAATTCAATAAAGCTATTAAGATATAAATGATTCAGAGAGGAGATTAAATAATTATAGAATTGTTTTGGTTCAGAATAGAAATTTTTCCCTAATCAAAGCCCTCCCAAACTTCTTTTTTTTGAGTTCTCGGTTTCTGATTCGGGAAAGTTCAAAGCGAATTCGAGTGTCTCAAAATCTGAAGAAGTTGTCTAGTCGTGAAAAAGAAGATTTCAAATTCAAACAAAGACTCAAAGACACCGCCTTGTCCCATGAAAACTCTTGAAACATTGACGACATTTCTGATTTACAGAGAATTTGTCATTTGTAATAAATTTCGGTTTTTTCTTTCATTTTCTGAAGTTATTCGTTAGTCTGGGGAAGTATTTTTTTTGTGTCTGGAATATAATTACAGACGGAAGTTATGACGATGAGGGAATTCAGTATACAGTTTGGGGAAGATTGAGCAGAGAATATGAAAAATATGTTTAGGAGAAGAAATAATGCTATCTTTTGGAGT
The DNA here is from genome assembly GCA_963966625.1 of Caenorhabditis zanzibari. Lineage (NCBI taxonomy): Eukaryota > Metazoa > Nematoda > Chromadorea > Rhabditida > Rhabditidae > Caenorhabditis > Caenorhabditis zanzibari. Next base: position 8,582,443 of record OZ016470.1, on the reverse strand, counting down.
TTAGAAGAAAAAGGAACGAAGGTATACATACAATTGATATTGAGTTTAGCATAACGGCCTTTCTAAAACTGAACACTGATAACCAGAAGTCAAAATAGGGAGAATTATTTGAAATCGAATATTGAAACTCAAATATATCTGCACTAACAAAACTGAAGTTGAACACTCTCAATCATGTGGAACGTCATGTAAAAAAACCTTGAAAGTAAATTAATTGAGATAAGTCAAATTGAGATGCGTCTTTTGCAGTAAATGACATAGTTTTAGAAAGCAAGGCTTTCACACGGCCGGGCCTTCTGGACCGCGGTCCGGGCCTTGGGTCGGCCGCCATGGTTGAATCCGGCCGTAATTTTGAAAATAAGCTCTTTGGATCAAAAAGAATCAGGCCGCCGCCGTAGGTTTCCATAATCAGAAGTACCCGAACTATAAAGAAAATAACCAGAAGAGCCGGCAGTATGACAGCCTTGCTAGAAAGTAGTATCTAAATGAACATGGATCCGAAAACTTCAATATTGGCAAGAAAAACTGGATCTGCAATAAAAGGACTATAGTTCAAAAGTGGCATGTAATGGGGAAATGCAGCTATAAGAAGAGTGAATTTTAGATGAAATGAAATAATAAAAGTTTGAATTAACAAAGTGTTTATGAGTAAGAAAAGAAATTCATCATTCTTTCTTCTTTTTTTTTCTTGAGTTGAAAATTTTCTTTTTGAGTCGAAGAAAGTCTTCTGACGATAATTGCGGAGAGAGCTCAACGCATCCGTTTGAAGCTCTTCTTCAGAAGGAAGCATCCGCCAATTTACAAGAAAAAGGAAGAGCCGCTGATTGGAGATAGTGTTGAATAGTGAGAGAGAAGGAGAAAGTCAGATGACGTGACACTGTGAATAGACAAATTACAGTAGGATTAGAGAGAGCTAGAGAGAAAGAGAGAGAAAGTACGCTTGTAGAGACTGAATCACTTCCTGAATTACAAATTTCACTTGTTTTTGCTCCTTTTTTTCTTGCGTTTTGTTTTAGATTAAGATTCCTTTTTTGTTCAAGATTTTCCCTAATGATCAGATGACTTTCCCTTGGGAAATTTAGGATCTACGTGATTCTTTTCACTTTACAAGAACACATAATCTCGTTCGATTCTTTTTGATCTTCAAATGAAACGTTCGATTTGAACGTTTTCGCAAAAAAAATTCTGGATCAAGAAAGTACTTTCCATATTCAAGGAGCCACTCTCAAAAAAAAGGAGAAAAGATTATTTTCTTCACCGGATTCATTTCCTTCCGTGCATAAAAGATCTTGAAAATCGTTATGGAGTTCCATTATCTGGCAAAAGGAAAGGAAGTTAGAAAACATCCATTAGAAGAATGACTTCCAGATAGCGTTTGAAATGGGACGTCCCGGGGCGTCCCGCGTATTGTTGCAACGGGACGGTTCTCCAACAACGGGCCAACAATTTTCAAGAAAATTTTGACTTTTTGGTAGAGAATCAAATATTAGAAATAAAAATTAGAAAAAATTGACATTTTGTTGGTGCGGGACCCGTCCCCATCGCTTCAAAGTTGGGCGCGGGACGTCCCGGGACGTCCCACTTCGTCCCATTTCAAATGCTACTTCCAGATTGCTTTGTTTTTTTTAATCGAGCAGGTAACTGAAGGAATATTGAATGATAAATCTTTTTTGATGATTGGAAGAGTCAAAACATCCAGAGGAATATTGAAAACGATTACTGGATGAATTGAATATGGATTCTTATTATCTGAACCGATCATTTAGAACTTTGCATCTCGAAGTGGACTCATTTTTTATTCCATATGGGAAATCAGAGACATTGAAAGTTTAATTTTTATTGAGGTTGATTGGGATCACTATCAGAACACTCAGGTTTGCAAGTTCTCCGTTTGGTAGAATTTCGAAAATCACATCAGATTGAGAACTCATAAAGGAGAGCACGAGGAACGGTATAGGCTAACAAGGAAGTTCCTCGACCCCTACCGTTGAACTTTTTATGAAACTTCGGGTATTGACTAAATCGACCCAGAACAGACAGAATCTGAAATTTAATTTGGCTAAATGTTCCCGTAGTTCGAGATATGAGCCCTCAAAGGTGCAGCCCGCACTAAAATTGGGGTACTTTGAGGATCCATATAACGGCTCAAAATCTCTACATCAAATTTCACGTCCAAAACAAAAAACTAGACCTTCTAAAAGTGGACATTTAACCAAATTTTATTGCAGATTCTGTCTTTTTAGGGTCGATTTAGTCTAGAGCCAAAGTTTCAGAAAAAGGTCAAGGACATTCCTTGTAAGACAGAGCAACTTCAAGTTAGAAAATCAATAAAATTAATGGCTTAAGTGTTCCTGCAAATATGGAAAAAATCTATTTTTGAATTTAGCTTCTAAACTATACAAAGTGTGCATCGTTTGGTTTTGGAAAATAAAATATCCAATTTCATGTTGGATTTTCTTCAATAATCCTGGTTTATTCTGAATGGAAGAAGCGACGAAAAAGGGAAAGAGAGCAATTAAATAACGGAATCTGATGTCATTATATTTCTTGTTTTCAATTTTCTATTCTAGATTTCTTTAGATTTCAGATGCAAGAACTTGAGATTCACTATTGAGATTTTAAACTTTTCAGCAACATAGAAAACCTTATGAATGAGGATACAAGAATGGAAAAGAAAATAAAAAGATTAGAAGGAAAAAGAGATCAAAGAATAATACTGTTTGCGGAGATCTTCTCAAATGTCCTTTTCTCATTTTTAGGAAGATTTTTAGGATTAAAGGATTCAGATGATTCAGAAGAATAGAAGAGGGAACGAATTGAAAAATTTGAAGTCTAATTTTATTTAAAAAAGAGCTTTTTGGCATATTAGATCGATGGAGAGTTCTGCAGTTCCTGCAAGACGAAATTCGAAATAAAAATATAGCTGTCATGAGAAAGCTATGATGAGCGGAACCCCGCCTTCACTTTCTATTTTTCGACTACTTGAGCTAATTCCTTGAAATACTTCAGTGTTTCTTCTGAACAGATTTCTGAAGAAGAAACGTTTTCATGATCAGTCATATTTTCAGGGATAAAATCTGAAGGAAATGTCGAGAAACTCCCACCCAAACAAAATGATGATCAGAATTCAAATCATCATATAGACAACATCCGGTTACGAAATGATTTCTTTCTTGCTCTTTGATACGATTATCTGCTTACAGAAAAAGGGAAATGTCTGACGTTTACTTATTCTGTTCTGACGTTCACCTACATGATTTGTTTGCTGAAAAAGTGCAGATTATTCACAAAGAGGCTTGAGATGACGTGGATTTGACCTTGGAAACTAGGAACTGTTTTTTCAATTGAAATTACCCTAAAATCTGTATTAGTGTATGCCCTTCTATTTTTCCAATACCCAAAAAATATTTCAGAATTTTCAAAATGGATCATAACATGTGTTAGAGAAAAGATTTGAAACATATTTTATGACTTTTTGAGCCAACTTTTGATGAGGATACTAAAAAGACTAATTTCAATCCGTTTGGATTTCATGAATGTGCTCATTTTGAGCTCATCTAGATTCCCTTCTATCAAAGGCGCCCTTCTAGTACAGATTTTGCGGTAGTTTTATTTGCTAACAAGAAAAATTGGAGTCCAAATAAAATCTTAAAAATGGTGCTCAATTGAAAAAGATTGATACATCAAACAATTTCCGTTTCGTCCGGAGTTGGATTTCTTGGTTTCTTCGCTTTTCATATTTTTCCGAGAATGGTTTCAAATGACTCCTTCCAAATGTTTTCCACCCTCAATCTTGATTTCTAATATTATTTTTCTGCGTCTCTCGGTCTCACTATATGCTTCTAGAATTTATGACCCCTTCAAGTCTAGTAATTCGTATATTTTCCAAGAATTGAAACATAATGAAATCAAATAATCAGAAGGTGGACTGAATTTATTGCTTTTTTCAAGAATCGCAGGAAATTATTGCTAAATCCAAAGTGGTGGGTTCGAACAGGAAAAAAGCTTCACGGAAATGGAGAAAAAAGTCATTTTATTCTTGGTTTAGAAAAGGAAGAAAATGAGATCTGGAGGAGCAAGAAAAAAAGGATTTATTGTCTAATAAGAATGAATCATTCTCCTTATTTAATATCAAGAATCAAGCTTAACGTTGTGTCATGATCAGAAAAGATAGTTTGGCCCTGAATTGTGTGTGACGTAATAATCGAAAAGTTGGATCGTCATTTTGATAACCTTTCGGATGACAAAACATTGATTTCTTGGAAGCTGCATTGATAATTCAATTTCAGATTTTGCTCCGCACAGAGGTGGGCGCCGACGGTCTGTAAGGTCTTCGGCTGCGCGGAGGGAAGGGAAAAGGGAGAGAGCGCGCGCGTGCACTGGCGCAGTGGTAGAGTGCTAGGCAGCGAGAAGGGTGGGTGGGGGTTCAATCCCTCCCCGCGTCATTGTCTTTTTATTTTGTTTTTTTGAACATGTATGCACTTTTGAAAGACTAAAAATCATCGTTGAGTGGGTTTTCCTGTAATTATACACCGTTTCTGCCGTGGAAAAAATTTAATCAGTTGAAATCAGAATCGCTTATTTCGCCTAAATTTTCATTTTTGCACATCTAACTTATGAAAATTTTATGATATTTCACACTATTTGATTATCTTTTTCATTTTTTTTATTATAATTTACATTATTTATCCGAAAAACCATAAATATTCAGTCAAAACAGCTCTTTCCTTCCTTTTCCCGTGGCAAAATGCGACGGGAAAGAAAAGGGGGAGGAGCGAGGCGAGAGAGTGCCGCCGCGCGTGGTGAGAGGCGAGAGAGCGCAGACAAAACGTTCCCGTCTTCCCGTCGCGTATGGTCGCAGTGAGACCATGTCGCCCACCTCTGGCTCCGCATACATAGAGCTAGATTTCCAAAATCGAAGGTTTGAACAGAGACTGAAAAAAGTTATGATATACTGTGTTCGAATTTACACATACCGTGAAATACGTATTAGAAAGGCATGCTTCTATATTCCCCACCTAAAAGCATTTGTAAATTCTCAAAATGAATCATAAAATCTGTTGGGGAAAAGATTTGAAACATAGTTTGTGACATCTCCAGTCAACTTTTGACGAGGATTCTAATAACACTAATTTCAATCCGTTTGAATTTCAAGAATATGCTCAATTTGGGCTCATTGAGGAGCCCTTCTATTAGGGGTGCCCTTCTAATAAAGATTCCAAAGTCTCTTTAACATTCCTCAAAGAATTTCATACTCTAATGAAAGTTCAAGTCACATCATCAAAGAAAACTTCGGATTCTGTCACATATTTTTAAAAAAAGTCCTGAAAATATTTTAAATCAGATTACTCTGAATGAATTTTTGAATTTCATGACAGTTTTTACTCTTTCTACAGAGACTCTCTCGACTGATAAACATAAAATTTGCTCATAAATAAGATACTCGACTGAAACTCTCAAAACCATTTGAACCGAGAAAGAAAAAAAATGGCTCCTCTGTAATCTCGTTCCAAAATGAAGCCCTTTTCCACTGATGAAGTGCCGTTTCCGTCCGGTTTCAATGGGACGAAAAAACCGCAAAAATCCAATGAATTATTCAGTGTTTTTGTTTTGTTACGCGGTTCCCCGAGTCTGTACTGAAAGTGTTGGTCGAGATATTCAAAGGGTGCAATGATTCATTTTGTGTGTCAAGTTCAAAAAAAATAAAGAAAGGTGCAGGGTGGAGGACAAGTGTATAATCTACGCGGTGCCTAAATTTAGTCTTCAGGAACATAAAATGAACTTTTTTGATTTTTAGAGTATTTTTGATTGGTTGTACAAGAAAAATAACTAGAGAAGGTGACTTTTGAATTAAGGACTAGGCGGGGTGGGGGCATAAAAAAGAACATAAATAATTATTAAACTTTTCAAACTTCACCAAAAAACCTGTGGTTTTGTTTGCTCACAACACAAAATGGAAATGAGGAAGAAATTGAGAGAAAACTAATTGAGATTGCTCGGAAAAAGTAGAAAAGGAACTGGACTAAAAGTTTTCAGGGTTTGTTTATACATGTCAAATGTTAGCATGAAAAAAGTGTACAGAGTATTTTGTATGAGCGACGTAAAAAGCTTGAAACATTTTGATGAGGGGATCGGGGTTCCAAATGGAGGAATACACATAATATTCATGAGATTCAATCGGGAAAAGAGAACAAATAGCTGATGAAGTGAAAAAATAATGACAAGTGGGAGCAGAATGAATGACGGAGGAAATTCATCATAGTTTGGGCAATTTCAGATGCATTCCATTGAGTTGACCAAGACCATTCAGCATATCCGATGACGGTCCAGAGTACATTCCGTTGCTGTTAACACCGGGACGGTTTGCATGCAAACAGTTCTGAAAAATGCATGTATTTCAATAATTCAGTTTTTAAAAACTCACTGGATCATCGGTCAGCGGAACTCCTTTCAAGCAGACACATCTGGATTCTCTTTCATTCAATAGCGCAGTCACCCTTTCGAGTTCCCGACGCAACACTTGATTTTGTGTCTGAATAGCCTAATTAACCGTAGACATCATAACAGAATTTACTTCTTACCAGTAGTTGGTTCTTTTCTGCCTCCATTGCTTGAACTCTTCCCATCATGTCGTCATGTTCTTCCTTCTTTCTCTTTCTGTATCTAACGGCGGCAGCCTTGTTCCGCTCCAAAATGGTATTCCTTCGCTCATCCGGTTGCATGTCTGCTGTTGTACTTCTCCCTCGGCCACGCCCTCTTCCTGGTGTTCCATTTTGAGGACGACCAACTGGGTTTCCAGTACTTGTTGGAGCAGGTGGTGCAGGGTGAGGAGTTGAGGAAACTGTACTTTGATCTTGATCGGAACCAGAGGAGGACATACTGAAATTTGAAAAAAATTAGATAAGACTCTTGTAGAGCAAATGTCACTCACTTATTCCTCTCCATTAGCATCATTGCTTCGTCTCCATAATATTGGGGCTCTTTCTTTATCTGCTTCTCTCCGCTCATATCCCAATTCGATTCAGCTGGTGATTTTTGAGCAGACGCGGGCTGTGATGCTCCAACAGGGGAATGATATGAGCTCACAGTCTTTGGAGGGGCTAAGAGCATTGGTCCAGGTGCAACACTTGTTGATGGAAGGGTCATTGCATTTGTGAGAATCGACGCTGAGTTCGGAGCAGAAGATGATGGAGATCTTAGAAGTGCCGAAAAATCGGGTTTGTTATTTAGATAGTTGATTGTGTGCAGACGATCAGAATGCATATCAAGGACTGCATTCAGAACATCAGCAGTTCGGGGAGCTTGAGCCGAGAAGTCACCGGCCTGAAAAAAGATTGATAAATTTACTGATAAGACTGTGTCGACTATTTGTCTAGGAATCAGTCAGAACTTTTCTATCAGAAACTCCAAGTTCAATCACAAATTTGTCATAATTCTTCTCCCAATTAATACGCCCGAGAATTTTCCTTATCTAATTCACTTGATTTTTCGATCGAAAACTAACCACGGAAAGAAGCTTCGAAATATCAGCAGTCTTCAAATTCTCTCGAGTTGTTCCCTCAGTGTCTCCCGTAGAAGTCAGTAGTTGGATATTTGTGAATATGCCTGGTGACTGTTGAAGAGTTGTTTGGGGAATTTTGAGTAAAAGATCAGAAACAGAGCCAGCATTACTTCCACCGAAAGGTACTCCTCCGTTCGCTTCCAAGGCTTCAATCGATTGGTTTGCACCGGAAGTATTCGGTTGCATGCTCCCCGAACTGATCTTTTGATTCGCTTCTCGAAATTTCGCCTCGAACGGATTCACTGCTAGACATCGTTGCATCAATTCGGCCGTTGTGGGCAAATCAAGTGGAGTGAACATCAATTTTGGATTTGGAGTTTCGAGTCCAAAAGAGGACGTTGTCGGGTCGCTCATCAGTTGCACACGCTGGAATATTCTTATCATGAAATGAATGCAACATTCATGGTTTTTTGTGTTATAGACACTAATTCTAACTCATAACTTTTTCAAAACTTCAATCAATATTTTTATTACCTTTCCCACAAACAAATGCAAATAGTCATTCAGCATTTGAGATGCTTTTGTATCTCTTTCATTTTGCATCGTCGTTGGAATAACCATCGGACTGATTAGAGCAGCGGCAGCCGATGCAACGGCCGCTGCTACATCAAGCTCTCCGGTTTCCGGAGGCGATCCGTTCGATGTCATCATCGCCATCGGGGGTGCTGCCAGAGGAGCAGCAGCGATGCAGCTCATCAATCGGTACCGATTCAAATGAACGACAGAGGCTAGAAAGTCAGAAGCTATGAATGAACGATGATTCAGAAGAAAGGAGTTATTCCAGGCAGAAATTCGAAAACGAAAAGCGAAAAAAAGACACGGAAATGATTTGTTTGACATGATACCCGGAGAAATGTGCGATTGTGTGACATCAGTTGACCAGCGTCTTTTATCAATTCTCTATCAAAAACTTTCCGCCGAATTGTGGAGAATTGACAAAAAATGGAGGAGGGTAGACCTCGATATGACGTCAACAGGTCGACAAAAAGTTGCAGTTAGAAAACCCCTCGTAAAAACGGGTGAAAACCGTCGAAAGATCAAAAAATGTGTGTAGGGATAACACAGAGAAGAATGGGGCGGTACGGAACACATTTCAAGCCGTTGTTTCGCGCGTCACATGACTATTCTGATGGTGACAGAGACAGGCATGATGATAAAAAGTAAGTTACTGTAGGCAGTAGCTGATGATCAGACAATACTGATGATCTCTCCCGTCTGGTTCAATGGACAACAACATAGAAGGGTGAAGCTATAAACAATGACCCATAACGTTGGTCATGATCTCTCATGATGATTGAATCTCCGAGATTTTTTGAAACACAGAAAGGAATCCGGAGAAAAAATGAAGACGACGACGTGGAGATTGCGGAGAAAAGAAATGAGTCTCATCAAGACAGAAGACGTTAAAAAATAGAAAAGGAGAAGATCGAAGAACAGATGGTAGTTTGTAAACGAGGGTTAGAGGAGGAACAGAAACGCTTATGGATTTAGGACTGGAAACTGAAGTCTGGAATGTTGCTATTTTGCATAATAATACGGCTTCAAAAGACGGCTTAATCATAGATCTGCATTTCAAAAAAATCAGAAAACAAGAGATAGTAACAAAAAACTTTTTTTTTATTTTGGTGACCGATCATTCACTTTTTGAAACTTCGAAAATACCAGTCTTGAGTTAATTCAGACTACAACTTGGTGTATCAAACTCAGAAGTCTAGAATGAAACGAGTCTAATTGAATTCTAATCTTTGAATGAGCTTTAATGAACGAAAAAAGGTAGAGTATTACGCTCTGATCACTTTGAACTTAATTTGTCGGAAGTTATTCCATAAGCGATGATAGGATTAGAGTGTGCTCTGACACGCCTGACCAGGGAAAGTCACGTGAGCTAGCAGATTTCTTCGCCAGTTTTTTGTCTAACAATTCTGACTGAAAATCTCTTTTGAAGCCGATTTTGATCCTGATTCATCTCCAAATTCCAGGAGAAAGGATTGTCAAAAAAGACAAAAACAAGTCAAAATAATCTAGATAATTTTAAAAGATTATTGCGTCCAACATCGGTTCAGCGTGGACGCGACAAAAATTAGTCGCGAAAAACGACGATGACGATGAATCTTTGCTGCCAATTTTCGTCTTTTTGATATGATAACAGCGATCGACAAAAATCAGCAGGATGGGGCACTTCCCTCGATGCGTGACGATCTTCTATTTTGTCTTTCCCTCTCTGACGTCACCATGAAAACTGTCAGACTGTCAGATTGAAAAGTGGGAAAATGTAAAAGAAGAAAAAGGAATAGGAATAGGAGGGTTTTCAAAATGATGTCATCTTGTTTTTGTTTGTTTCTATCAACCAAAAATACACTATTATATTCAGGCTGATAGTGGTTATCGAGTGATTTAAATCAAAATGAAAATAGATGCCAGGAAACAAAACGCTTGCGAGAAAACTTTTGGTCTTAAAAACTGTTCTGAAAAACAGGAAACTTTTGTTCGCACGAGGGTGGGAAAGTTCAGACAAAAAGAGTGTGAAATATAGAAAAAAGGAGAGGAAATTGAGCATGAGATGAGCTCTTTTTGATGATAATTAAAGGGTGCGCTGACTGAACAGAAAAGAAAACGGAAAGAGAATAGGAATAGAGATTGCTTAGTTTTTTTTTCTTCAAAAGTTGCAGCAGAATTCCATTAGATTCTATCACTTCCATGATGAAGAGCTGTCAGAAACAGATCTTCTTCCAGTTTCGAATATGTAGATAAATAGATAATCTCAGTTTTTGTTCAACAAAATAATATGAAAACCATCACGATTTTAGCAGGAACCAAAGGCAAAAATAAGTACTGCGAGCTTCTAGGGTTAGGTGCTGAAAAATTAGAGGAAGGTTCTTACTTTCGATGCCATGATCAGTTACAATCCATAGAAGAAAGTGTTAGTTTGTGTCAGAGGAAAAATCCTCTCTTGCACCAGACACACCACACTTTTCACCTTTTTTGCGGTTGTTGGGGGAGGAGTCACGAGCTCTGAGCACTGAGCACCGTTTTGCTGGACTTTAGGCGGGAGAGACCAGAAAAGAAGAGAAAAGCCACGACAATTTAGTCATCAAACTGAGGAGTCTGTGATTTTTTGAAGCTATTCGGAATGAAAGGAGAAGAAGAAGAAATATAAGAAACATCCATGATATTCACATGTTGATGGAGGGAAAAAGAGCATAGAGCAACTGACATCCAATGAGCACTTTTATGCATTTCAAATTAGGAAAAAGAGAAGCCAGCCTCTTTTTGCTTGATGAATTCTGACCTCGACATGAGGGCATGAAGATATGCCAACCCATTACCATCAATAGGTTTGTTTCTCGAATGAGCCAGCATCGGGAGAAATGGGTCGCGAGAGGAAGAAGGTTTCTTCAATGTTTCAGACATTGATAGAAACGTGCAGATTGGAAAATAGGCAAATTCTCAGAAGAATTAGGGGGATTGAGAAAGAAAGTTAATGTCACGAGGTAGAATGTGGCCAGCCTAACTATAAGACTTATGCATAATTACTGGTTTTGAAAATTTATGATATGCACAAGTACAATCTCGAAAGCTTACTTCGTTAGGATAAACACGAAAAAGACGGTAATAAACCTAGATTTATGACTCCTACTTCGGATGCCAAGTTTGAGGGTGGACTCTTTCGAACCCAACAACGGGTCGTTCTCATGAAACTTGTCTGGATAGCAACAACACAAATCCAGGGAGTTAAGGAACACAACAAAGTTGTTGAGGCTCATCGTCATGACTCTCGATCTGTAGACCGAAAAAAAAAACGACGACGGACGGCAAGAGAAGAAATCCGATATTTCGCTGGGACGGCGTCGAATAGAGAAGAAAAGCGTAGTGGCCCACAAGTGAGTGTCCTCTGACACAGCAATCCCAAATGATGATGACGAAACGAAGAAAAAAAGGAAAAGATGAGAAAATAAGTGAGGGAAACGAGTATTGACTTGTTGTCTACGTCATTTTCACCTTCTCGGATTCTCTCGTTCTCTCGGCCTCTCCTCCACCGGAGGTGGTCAGTTTCGACTTTGAAAATCTTGCTTTGAAGACGAGTCTATTAATACTGGTAAAAAACAGAGCTCAACATGAACCAACGAATTTCAAATCGTGTATTACTTCTACTTTCTGAATCGAGAACTAACCTTTTTATTTGAATCCGACTGCATGCCTGTGCTCGTGACGACCGACATGACTGCGTTGGATTGCTGTCTGAAAACGAGGAATCAAATGCGTGAAAAATAAGAGAATATAATCAAAGGACTACATTCTTATCCTAATGTATGCATTATCAGCCAGAAAAAAAATGTAGTAGAAATCTGATAAAATCCACGCCTCTCGGATAAATCTTCAATGAGATTAGAGATCAATCGGAGCGGACGCTAAAGATTGACTATCCAAAAACAAAGCAACTTACCTCGACTATCAGTGAAGAAGTTGCTCACGAGGTGTCGAGTTCATCGTCTCTTCGAATCTGTCTTATTTAATAAACCGATTCCAAAACTCTAAAAGAACTACTGTTATAGGAGTGAAAAAAACAGAAAAAGTCAAATAAGCTTAGAGAAGATTAATAAAAAAATGTCATCAGAGAGCAAAACAGATCAGACACAGAAATCAACACTGAACATCGCTAAATGGATGTGACAGGATGTGAATTCAAATAGGCTATTCCTTCTTCTCGAAAAAAGCAGCAACAAACTTTATGGTAACAAAATGACAATAGAGTATCGTTGGGAAAGAAAAAGAATAACTGGGAGCAAGCATTATAAAAGGAAACATACGAAAAAAGGTAATAGCAGTTGGGAGAATGAAAAGAGAGTAATTAGAAACAAAATGTGAAGAAAAAAGAGGGAGATCGGTTGCGAAAGATTTTTATCTATCGCGACCATCAATGCTCGCCTTAGTAGCCCATCTTTTCATCATCCGGAACACGCACGTCGTCGATCTTGAGAATCATACGAACCACCTACAATCGCAATACTGTTCACAATATACCTAACATCCTATACATACCTGAGTGGCCAACGAAATTTGTTCGCGTTTGCTTAGCAGAGTTTCAATGACTTTTTGTTCTTTCATATCGTTGGTACCTGCGAAGACGGCGTCAATTCCGAGGAAGGAGTTTCCAGTTTCGATTTGTTTAGCCTGTAAAAATAAATTTCAGATTTGATTATGGGGACTTTTGTAAAAAAGATTATGGGGAAAAAGTTGAACTAACCTTCAAATCAGAAAGTGCCTCAATTGGGGCCAGTCCTGAATTCTCGGCCAAGGCCATTGGGATCGATTCTAGAGCATCAGCGAATGCTCGGAAAGCATACTGCTCGATTCCATCGATACGATCAGCCTCCTTTGCGACTTGGATAGCAGCAGCTAGCTCAGCGGATCCTCCTCCATAAACGATACGAGAATCGCGAACAAGATTTCGAATAACACACAGAGCATCATGAAGAGCGCGCTTCGCTTCATCGATAATCTGCAATCAACCGAATTTTAACATGACTAAATTGAAAATGTGTACCATTTTGTTTCCACCGCGAACGAACACGGTAACGGCTTTGTTGTTCGGGCATTGTTCGATGGAAAGCATACGGTCCTTGGCTGCTCCGAAGGTTATCTCACGAACGAGTCCGGCAGTTCCGAGTTTTTCCTTGGTCAGTTCAGAGAATCGTGGAACAATACGAGCGTTCGTAGCGATAGCCAGCAATTCAATTTCTGGTCCTCCAACCCATCTCACGGCAGGTAAGTCATTGGCTTGCAATAGATGGTTTGCTTCGTCATCAAATCCCCACTGACAGATTGCTAACGTAGCTCCGCTCTCTTTCACTTGACGAATCATCGTTTCGAATGTCTCACGTTCGTAATCACGGAGAGCTTTGAAATCTTCGGTAGAGGTGATGTCGAGCTTATGCTTGGTCTTTGGCTTTGGTGGCTCGAACGGGCAGGTGAGGATAGCGACCTTCGCGTTTTTGATCTCCTTCGGCATTTGGGGATGAGACATGGTCTTATCGATGACAATTCCTTTAACAAGAATGGTATCCTCGAGTCGTCCTCCAACCTTTCCTTCCATTTTGATCATTTCAAAGTTGACATCTTTAGTCTCGATGTCAGCGACGGAAAGCACAGCATCCACTGCGATCTCAGCAAATTGGCGGATTGAGCGATTCACACTGAAAATTTTTTATAGATTGAATTTACTTTTCTTTCTATTCTTACATTTTACTTCCAAGGCTAGTTTGAGCCGTCTCCACGAGGCGCTCGCGATTCTCTACCGGAAATTTGTCGGAGATCGAGTCGAGCGTCTCCAACGCCTTCTTGCAAGCCATATCGAATCCATCAGCGATCTTGATTGGGTGGATACCACGATCAATGAGTTTCTCAGCTTCTTCAAGAAGAGCGCCAGCAAGGACTGAAAAGCAAATAAATTAAGTAATGGTCGGTCTTCTGGATAATAAAAAACTTCTGGTCGTCATATGTTGAGAGTGAACAGGTAACGGTTTTAGATGTAAGAGCATAAGGTGACTCATTTTACGTTTTCAGGGAAATACGACTGAGCGACGTGACAAGGTAGAGAGAAGAGAGAATCTAATTTGAAGTGATTAATAATTATTACTGTATGAATTCATGACAATTATTCTGATAGGTGGATGGAACAGAAAATTACAGTAATTGTATTCATGAAAAAAATACATCTGTCAACAAATCAGCAAAATTCATAGATGAGTGACGTGGCCAGCTGAGATTAGGGAACTTACAAGAGTGATAGCGAAGAGAAGGCAAAAACGAAAAAGCGGTGGCGGAGATGAGAGATGGTGCGCACAATCAAAAAACCCTTCCTCTCTGAAGAGCAAACCGTTAGAAAAAGTTGAGGGTATGAGTGACGTGGCAGAACGGCGCACAAGGGAGAGCAGGAGGAATAGAGCACATTGGCCCAAGAGATCGAGCCAACGTAAATACACAAAAAAAAGAGAAAAACGTCAGACTCTTTCTTTTGGAAAACGTATGTTTGCCCAAAAAATAGAACACAGAGACAAGAGGATGTGCACAGGAACAGTTTGTCAAATTAACGCAAACTAATGATCAACCTAGATTTAATTAAACTGCTTTATTGAGGATCCTTATCTACGCGTTCAAAAAAAAACATTAGGAGATAGAGAAAATGCGTTGATTATAATAGAAAGCGACACCCTGTACAGCCCGGTAAGAATGCACACATTCCAAGATACGACCCTACGGCAAACCTCCTTTCTCCTGACCTGAAGGATAGTTGCGCAATCAGTTTCTGATGGTCCTATTCTTTTTCTCAACACATTACGACAGACTCATCTAGGCTGCTTGTTGCGTAGACGTGAGAAGGACACTATGCACTCGGACAATCCCAAATCGAAGCAAAGAACAGAAGGAGGAAGGGAACGATAGATCAAGTGATTGGAAAATCGAGACGCAGAGACGAAGGCTGTACATACTGTTGATGACGTAAGCTTTCTCTCCGTCTCACCCTCCCTCATATTTTCTTATGTCTACTCTCTCCTACCTTCACGAATAATAGGTGCATTATAAAAAAACAACTGGTCGGAAACAGAAAATACGAATAAAAAGTTAAATCAAATATCGAATCTCAATTTTCTCGCAATGCTTCTGGGTGTGAAAAACTATGAAGTTTTGATAAAAGGTGATGTGAGAAACACTGATTTAGTATACACCCACTCGCTTTGTCGATTATCAATGAATTGATATCGTGAAACGCAGGTGGAAAAGAAAATCGGAGAAGTGATATCATTCTTTCTTTTAATCGTCAACGAAAAAACACGAAGAACGAAAAAAGAAAATACAATACCAAGTTATTTTGCCATAGAACAATACATGACCCGAATTTCATCAAGAAATTTTTTTGAAAGTGAGATAATTCATGCATACTCTCGAAAAACTACAAAAAAAAATTGATGACAGGCCTCATTTCTCAACCACGAGTTATCAAAAGCAAATCCCTCCAGAGGGATCGAATAGGATTTTGGTTGGAAAACAACCATCTTCATCAATATGTCTCGACTCACGGAACGAATAGAGAACGTATTTCGAAACCCGATAAATTCCCGAGAAACCAAGTTTCTCTGGGTGAATTAGTTTGGGGAATTCCTTCAGACATTCAAAAAAGAGACGGAAACATACTACAAAAAAAACTTGAAGGAGCCGTGAACAATTTAGACATGTGTTAGCATCTAAACACGAAAAAAAGAGTGAAAAGCGGTTGACACACTTTTCCGTCTCTCTGTCTCTATTATCGTTGCCGATGTGGTCTGCGACAGAAAATGGAAAACTTAAGGAGATAAATATTTTTCACAGAACAAAGAAATATTACAAGAGAAACATTCGAGTATATCTTGCATGCATTGGTACAATATTTTTCAATAAGAAAAAAACCTAGTGTCTAACAAAATTGATCGAACCAACGTTCTATTCTGTGTTTCTAATAAATGCATTGAAGAAAACGCATGACTTTGGGAAACATGACAGTAATCTGAACCCTAACAATAGACGGAAAACTGAACGAAACTTGTCAGAAGTATGAAAATACTATGTTTTCACTACGAATTCTGTGAAATGAAGAAGAATTGAATATAATTTAACTAAAATGAAATGCTATACAAGAGTGCAAGCATAAAGTTCGTAACAAGTTGCAGCGACTTCACAAAGGAACATAATATTCTTTCGAACATTTACTTATGGTGTCATTCAGGAACAGGTAAAAGGTTTGTTTTCCTATATGTTTTATAATATTGAATAGCTTTTATGAATTGATATCTTGACAGCAGTAAAAGCTGAATAAATCTTCAGAAAATCAGAGAGTGTGACGAAATCGGTTAGCGAGAAAAATAGAGGGAGGCAAAAACGGCAACATGAGCAGAAAAAAGAAAGCGAGAGAAAGAAAAGAGACACATAGCAAAAAAGATAGCTCAGTGGCCCAGAGCTCGTGGTGGAGGCCAGAATCGATGTGAAGAGCAAGAAAAAAATGCAAGTAATAGAGAGCAAGAAGAAGAGAAGGCAAAAAGCGACATATTCAAATGCTCTGAAAAAAGTACACGCTCGGAGAGGCGAAAGAGAAATTCATTATGAGAAGCGACATATAATAAATTGTCGTTGCCTCTCAACTCCCACACGTGAGCAATTTCAGTTTTCACCTTTTTTCCACAGAGGAAATTGGATACTTATGCTTGAGGCCCTCAAGTTGAGGGTCTTGCAGTAGAAAGGACAATATTTCAGTTACTTTTTCACAACTGGAAGTTGAAACAATTCTAAACCTTTTATTAGGATATGGTTTCAGTTAGAGATAAACACGTGTCAAATACCAGGCCTTCCTTCCGATTTTCGATCGATTCATCGGCGATTTAACGCAGACAAACGAGAAAGGAGAGAGTACATAATCTGATGATGACATGAGTAAAACATGTGGAAAAACCAGTCGCCCTGGCGACCTTTCCGATAACCGTTTGGTTTTTTCGACGGAAGAAATAAACCAAAATTTTGAAGAATGAATTGGATTTTAAAACTTCGTCACCTGATGGAAAGACGGAGAATGCAATGCCAATCAGAAAAGGGAACAAACAAGAAAACAAAAAACCTCGTGACCCATCGCCTTACCTAATTCTCTGTAGGATCTCTAATCTATTTATACGAGTACATTGCAACCTATATGTCAAGAAAGCCCTACAATTACATGATATCATAAAACAGCAGGCTTGAAGTCAAACTACGATAAAACTAGATATTAAATTAACACGATTTTTAAAATTCGATTTCGACTGGAAAAAAATCGGCACTTCAAATGGATTTCCTACAGAATCCATATTTTCGAAGTCAATTCAATCAAAGATTAACAATCCTTAATACTAGCAAGAAGAAGCCGGAAATCCAATCCGATTATTCATTTCTTAAGCTCTCAGAGAAGATATCACGAGTCGGCTCTTTGCTGCGTGAATAACCAACCACTTTCCATCAAATCATAAATTCAAAGACATGGTGTGCGAGGGAAGAAACTGAGCAGTAAAACCTTTTATTTTTAAATACCCGCTTATTCTCTGAAAACTGCTGCTCAGATGAAAAAAAAGAGACAGATGAAGCTGCACGCTCGCATGTCGGTGACACCAATCTAATTATCGTCTCTTCTGTCTCTAGACTCAACGGAAGCCGAAACACTTGTTATGGGGCATAAAAGAGGCAAATAGAAAAAAGAGGAGCGCAGGGAGAAAAGGAGTGTTAGCGCAGGGGCGCGCGCCACAGCAACCACTCAATTATTTATCGAAGAGGGAAAAATGGAAGAAAAAACGATGGACGACATCAGACATTGGAATTGCATAAAAATGAAGAGGCATGAGTGCTCACAATGAAAACGGGGGTCGTCCAGAAGTGTATAGAATATTCCTGTCTTCGAGCAGTTTCAACAGTTTCAGTTTCGAAAAATGAAAAAGCGAGTAAGCTTGTCGTTTATTTAATATCCAAAGTCTTTTCGTCGTCAAAAAATGAACGAGACGACCAAAAATCCAAAAAAATCGCTCTCAATGGCTGAACTGAAGACGCTGCTATCGCAAAAGAAACAGTGTGATAAGAACTGGATTTTTTTTTACGATGCAATGCATATAAAACCATATTTGTCCAAGCTTATTGCAAGCATATGGTTTTTCGATGCGATTTTCCTAGGTGCAGACAAAATACTTAGAAATGAGAATTTATTTTTTTTTTGTTTCATGACAGGACAACCGAAAAGCTTCGAAGCCGAGTGGCGTTCACCAAACAGGGATGAAGTAAGACAGTGAGAAGACCTCACATTCAACTGCTGGGAAATGTGTGCTCACATCAACAAAAAAGAGCAAACTCCTTCTTTTTGCTGACTCGAATCAAAAAGCTGGTGTTTAGTTGAGAGGCCGCCCGAAAAGACGAAGAAAAAACACATCAAACTGTTTCATAGATCGTGAAATAGAAAACGTAAGAAAACGAATTCGCCCATCTTGAATTATGTTGAATAAAATAGAAACAATATCACGAAACGCTCAAATTGCAAGTATCGACGACGATGTATGATTACTGATAGAGGTTGTCCACTAGAAAATACAGTCTTGCAGTTCGTATTTATATTTTACGAGTTATCAATAGTTAAAGAATGACTCAAGCTGATAGCATTAATAGTTCAGACATATTCCGGGTAGATGACGTCAAGCGTTACGTGCAATAATTTTTTTACATAGGCAAAAACAGTACGATCAGTTACAGGTGTTATCGTCAAAAGAAATGAGCTTCGATAAAACAGTAGAGTTTACTTATTATCCAACTTTCCCGTTTCATCGCGCTCCATTGTGAACTTGGGAAAATTCAAAATTTTGAGTTTTCCCGCTCACTTTTTTCTCATGTAGGTCACGTCAAATAAATTAATTTTGTTGATTTTGTGGTTTCGACGTGACCTACATGCGAAAAAATGAGCGGGAAAACTCAAAATTTTGAATTTTCCCAAGTTCACAATGGAGCGCGATGAAACTTGGGAAAATTGAATAATATTTCCCGGTTTTGACAAGTTCCAACTTGAAAAGAAACCAAAAAGATAATTGTGTGAGAAATACAGCCCCAAAGCCACCCCTATTGACTTTTTGCTTCATCTCTAAGTAGTAAAACAACGGGGCTCAACCAATGACAAGATAAACCTTGCCAAATTTTAATAAACCAAAAATGAAATACCAGAATCTCAATCCTAACAACTTATATGCATGTCATGAAGCTGAAAAATAATAATCTAGAACTGAAGCTTCAAACGAGCAGATTTTCAGGGCATTTTCAGATACACTCCGTTTGGTATCAGCTTTACAACTAGGAGTTACAGACAACGTACCGACAACACCAGTAGTTCCGTCTCCGATTTCGTGGTCTTGGGATTTCGAGAGCTCAACCATAAGCTTAGCAACATGATGTTGCACATCCATTTTTTCCATGATGGTTGCTCCGTCATTGGTAATGGTAACGTCTCCATCTGGAGAGACGAGCATTTTATCGAGCCCACGGGGTCCAAGGGAAGTGCGAAGAGTGTTCGCGACGGCACGTGCAGCCAGGATATGACTCTGAAAGCGATTCACTGCTAAGTATAGAGCTTGTTTCGAAAACATTACCTTGACAGCTTCGACTCCAGTGATACGCTTCTGGTTTTCTTGCTCCCGCATCACGATGAACGGTTGCCCGCTCTCATCGAACAGTAGTTGCGCAGATGCCTGCGCCATTTTCTTATCCAAGTTTTGTGAAGATGTACACTGAAAATATTTTTTTAATAAAGTGTATTTATATTGATAAGCATTGAAAAATAGCGCCCGAACACCGTCGAATCTTGCGAGTTCGAATGAAATAAAGAAGATCGTGTGGTCACAATAGCAGCTGTTAAAATATTCGGGAGCTTCTCGAAGCTACTTCAAAATGCATTGGATAAAATTTACTTTTTACCTAAAAATTGTGCAAAATAAACGTTTTCTTGCATCAATATTTCAAGAAAGACTTAATTTAATTTTGACAACGGGAGGTAGAAGGAACAAATTGAAAAAGAACGAGATTCCACAAGTCTTTGATGAAGAAATTGAAAATTTTCTAGAAAAATTCATTGTGTGCAAATGTGCGTCAGAGTGCACTTGACAAGTCCGCAATTCACGACAGTAGGCGGCAAAAAAATTGCCGCCAGCACTCGGAATACGAAAAATTTGTTTCGAACAGAAGTTTCGCGTAAAATTACCGAAAGAAAAAAAATTGAGAAGAATTTTGAGAAGATATAAGACTAAGACTATCCTTATCAAAATATCAGCATAATAAAACATAATAAATAATATGAGTGTATTTTACAGGTGTTGCAGGACTACGATTTATTTCAATACATTTTTTAAAAATATTTGTACCGAGAACTTCTATTAGTCACGCAGAAAACAGGCGGATATTGCTACTCTGCAATCCTGGGAAAAACAGATTCCCCGGAACTTTTCACGACATAATGGCGGTCGAGTAATGTCCACCTGTTTTCTATCTCATATTTAATGTTTCAAACAGTCCCTATACATCTTTACTCTATTCATCAGTAATACTAAAGAGTGGCAGGGATTCTGTTTGAACCTCAGATATATAACTTTTGATTGATTGAGCGGGGAAGTGTCCCTTATACTCCATTGCTAAAGTCGTTACGTCTCTAATCTTCAAAGGGGTCAAGAGATTAAAAATGAGAAGAGTTATTCACGGTAAACGGCCCTCAAAAGTAGAATCAGAAAATCATAATAACTGGCGGGATTATTCTGTAGTCGGTCGTTATCATTTATCTTCTTCCTTTAGAGTTTATGACGACTAATGGTCAATAGATATGGATTTTAATTTTGATTGAATCCCTAGTTCTGAAATATTTTTTGAGAACTTTGTTTCAGATGAACACTTAGCCGAAGAATAACAGACTATCCATTTGGTTTCGAGAAGATGTCCCGAAGTTCACAATAATCTGATTTCGATTGACATACATTGAAATTCAAATGAAGTTGCATCAAGTACACCAAAAAACTCAAAACCTGTTTGAACACTTCCGTTGCTCTGAACTACAATTCATTGGGTTTGATTTTTACATATTTTGGCATTAAACAATTACCGTAAAATCGTATTAGAAGGACATGACCTTCTATTTTTCCATCACCTAAAAAAATATTTCTGAATTTGAAAAATGGATTATAAAATCTTTTGAAGAAGATATTTGAAACATATTTTGTGACGTTTCTGATCAACTTTTGACAAGGATTCTAATGAGACTATTTTCAATTCGTTTGAATTTCAAGAATGTGCTCATTTCGAGCTCCTCGGAGTGCCCTTCTATTAGAAGTGATTTTCTAATATAAATTTTATGGTATGTAGAATCTTTTCAGCTTTTATTCCATGGATACAATTTTCCTCGTCAAATCAAAACTATCTTGTCAATTCTTCTAAAGATCTATATATTTTCAGACTTCAGAGATTGAAGTAAACTTGCAGAATAGATTAATAGATGTTCTATTTGCACCATTATTCGTATTTTTAAAGGTCTGATTCCCATTGAATTTGTTAGGTTATGGAGTGCCCTCGGTATTAATGAGGAATTTCTCTATTTGAATCAACGTTCTGTTTCATTTTAAGGTGATTCCAAGTGTTCTTTTGGATCTCGGTGCATGAAAGCTCATATGCCAAATTTCATAACACTCTTTGATAGCTTCCGGCACTCAAATATTACACAATATCAAGCCACCGTATGATAACTTTACAACTCGAATTCACTCAAATAGTATCCCCACTCCCAAAACTTTCAGTGGGCACTTACTAATGCATTTATGTTTTGAATGAGGAGGTACTGTAGTTATAGAGAGTAACAGACAATCAAAAGAGTTATGATAGGCTTTTCTTTAGGTAGAATTGTGAACGATGGATTCCGAAAGCTCAGACAGCAATACTGTATTCGTGAAGAAAAATATTCCAGATTTTTCTCGATCCTGAAACCTCGCTGACCCCACTTTTTGAATTCAATTCTAAATGTTTGCTAATGGAATCTCTCTCGATGGTTACTTAGCAAATGAGCTTGTAATTAAGGTCTCTTTCCGGGAAGTCTGTGTGGTCCCCCTTGCCCTTCTTTGCCTCCCGTATGAGACGGGCGGTCTCTTCTTTCCCGGGGGTTACCAAAAGAATGAAAGAGAGTGGTCAGTCGGCTACATGTTGTCTCTCTGGTCGAGAGCACATGGAGCACAGAGAGAAAAAGAGCACATGGCGGTCAGAGCTCTTCTCGTTTTGGAAGGCCTTCTTCTCCGTCGCCGCCGCCACCGCCTTCATCTCTTCACCCATTCATTCACATTCTTCTACTACGTCTTCTTCTTTTTCTTCTTCGTTTTCCATCTTCTTTTCAATTCTTCTCGAAAGTTGGTGAAGCGTATGGGTTCACTAATTTCAACAAGGTTCCTTGTACTTTTTCTTATTATTTTTGGGGTGCATACTGAAAGATGCATAACTTATATTTGTAGTGCTTGGAACAAGTTCTAGTGATGGTTGCGTGAGTCGAAATTTCGTTCATCTTCTAAATAATACGAAGATACGAAAAACTACTGATTTTGGAATGTGGTTTCTTGATGTGGTGTTACATATTTCAAGTGTTTTCGTGAGATCCAAAGAGAAGATTTTCTAAAGTTTTTAACACGAAATTTGAGAGTTGAATTATTTTAATATTATTCCATTGCTTTTGTAAACGAATACAAGTTATCGGAATGATTTGAGAGGCTCCTTCACGAAACTTTTGGAGTATTCTGTTTCTGCCTGGAAAAATTGTGTTCGGTAATTCAATCATGAACCTTCTGGATCCATAATCTCATTTCTCACATCCCCAAAAAAGATGCCGTTATTCTCTTTATCGCACCCGTGTTTTCTTCGATCATTAATTAGTCAAACGGTATGTGTGCTGGTGCCTCCTTCTGTTCTTCTTTATTCTCATCCCGAACCGTCACCCTCTCCGTCCGTCCGCCCGTTCGTTCGTCCTGTCCACCTCCTAAGGTCACCAATGACGTAATTGCATTATTGTGGTCGTCTGCGTCTCTTTCGGGTCCACCTTTCACCATCTTCTCAACTCAATGAACCATGGTGACGGACCTGTTCAAATTAGACACTATATTGATCGATTTTCTCCGTTCGTTTTTTGTGTGTGCAATATTGTAAATATCTCATTTTTGGTTCTTGCACGTTTCTGAGATTGTTGTAATAGAGTTTTCTGTTTAGTTTTTTGTAATAATTTTGAGTCATTTTTCATTGAAATATTAAAGTTTAAAGTGAGCGATTGTGCCTTCATATTAGTAAGTGTATATACAGTATCATTTTCATCAAAAATTTCCCCGCCGTGCAGTCTCTTTTGTTTAAAAAAAAACTATCAGAAGCCAAATAGTGTTTCGTCACAAGGATAGCTAGGAGCAAGACATCTCGAGTTCTAGGCGTTCGTGCAGCCACCTAGTGCAATCGAAATCGCTCATCCGAATCTATAAATGAGCCGATTTAGAAAAAATTCTATGAGGCTTTTTGAAAAGGCTATCCGTGTCAGAGTTTTTTGAGTGATCGAAATTGTTAGAATACGATAGTTGATGGAATGAGCATCAAAGTATTTTTAGTTTTTATAAGGATCCAAATTTTGTTTTGATGATTTTGATCTAGATATCCAGTTAGTTAGATGAATCTAACACCTTCTTTAGAATTCTCTCCTAGATTAACTACTATTGAAAAAGTCTCAGTTCCAGGCAAAAAAGAGTTGTGTTGACAGCTACTACAAGTGAATGAGAGAGAAAACGATGTTGATTCTCTGCCGTAAACTTAACACATTAGTATTCAATTCCTTTTCAAGAAAACTGAAAAAAAACTCTTTTTGCATACAATCCAATTCAGTTTGTTGTCGGATTCAGCCAAACAACTGCTGTCCGGGGCACGAATCATCATCCTGATCACATCACCTATAGGCGCTAGTACAAACTGGTCGTTTTCGTCGCTTCTCTTCCAACACAACAAGCCTTTCCCAATTGAATTTCTACCTGCTGCAGAGGCCCCCCGTCAACCACTTCAAAACCTTTTTGTTTGACACCTGCCCGTCGTGTTTATGCATCTGTAGGTGGGAGACGATGTTTTTGCTATCGGACTGCACCCTTCTTTCTCCACCAACCAATGTGTTCGTAATATTAGGGATGCACATTTGAGTAGTTATGAGAATTTTGGAATTGTATCGGAAAAGGGTTTGAGAGCATCTGTTAGAGGTGACAGGCGGGATAGGTACACGAGAAGAGTAGCTGAAGAGCATTTTGGAAATGAAAGTAGTAGGGTCATTGTAACTGTCACCAGTCGACACATGGGCGACCTCCTCTCGAAAAAGAGCATGTGTTGGATTGCTCATTCTTCATTCTCTATTTATTACCTCATGTAGTAGTATTATTTTGGAATGGAGAGGGTGGTATACTCTTTTCGATTGAGGCTCATATCTTTCAATCTTGCATCCCGATCTCGGAAACCTACTATATAGAGTAACTAATTCTGTATTACCCAGGTACTCCCAACCCCTATTATTCGAATTCTCTTCTCTCTTTTTTTCTCCCATTATGGCGCCCCATTGCCTACTCAAAAAGTCCCATAATTAACACTCTCTCTTTTTCTATTGACTATGATAATTTCGCGACGAATTCTCAAAAGAAAATGCGAAATGTCATCTGAATTCCCATGCTCGTTAACATCTTCTTTGTTCTATCTTTCTGCCTATCACTTTCTTTCGGACTCTTCTGATTTGATTCACTTTGACATTTCGTGTCTCCAGTTTTCCATATAACCCCACCTACATATCTTCTCTTCTCGTTTATAAAACCAAAATCCCATTATGTTGGATATAAATCAAATTTCCATGTTTCTCTTATCCGACATAACAAATTCTGAGTTCAAGCTCATGAGTTTCAATAAAAAATAGAAAGTCTGTGGTTCCTCCTTTTCCCGATCCCTGATTTCTCGAGTATACTGAATGTCAAATAGTGTTTGACCAGTCGTAAATCTCTCCAGAAGAAGATTTGAAACAATAGAGATTCCTTTTCATTTGTTTGAAGGTCTCATTTTTATTTTTTTTCTTGATTCCCTGTCTTCACTAGTACCATTACCAATAGTCAATGCCATCCGATCCATTCTCTTCATTTTCTCTTCTTTTTCGTCATCGCTTCGGAATCCTACTCTTTTTCTCAATCTCCTTCCTATCTCACCTTGGAAGAACCTATTATGAATGCATCGTTAACTATCTCTGTCTGCACTGAGAAACAGAAAAAGAACGCGGATGGAATGAAAGAATTCAGACCAAAAAAAAAGAAGTGAGGTGTAATGTTATACTCCATCTATCTGTCTCTCTCAAAAAGTTTCATTTGTTTCTCTTTGGGGCACAATGTGCTTCTTCTTCCCATACAGTCACTCTCCCATGTGTAGTTGGTTGGCCCAATACCGAAAAAAGAGAGAAAAGAAGGGCTTGAGAGGAAGGTCAGTTTGCCTCCTCTCTGTATTTGCATTTGTGGGAGCAGCCGGTCTCTCTTTCGGTCTTTTGAGTGAAGTATTCAGAAATCTGATCAATAAATATTATATTTATAAATGTTAGAAATCAAGTGTCGATTGATCGCTTGTGAAAACACACTCCACGTTTGGCAGAGTTTTCTTGAAAAGGTTTGTAGGTTGAGGTTTGACCCAATTTGAGCTTTAAGACGTACTGTATCCTAGAAAAGTGCCTATTCGCTATCCTTGGTTAAAAGGGTTTTCCATTCTGTTGTAAGACCTAGAAATAAGTAAAGGAATGCGTCATCTAAATAATCAAAAAGAAAAATTCGAAAATGTTTTTGGTAGGAAGAGGAAGCCGGGTAGTAGCAACATTTTCCATTCTTCCATATTCCACTTTTTGTGTAACTTCCTATACAATATGTTAGATTTGTAGGGAGAAAGCCAAGAGACCAGAGCTAGACATTCTTGAAATCAAATTCCTTTACTGATCTGAAGAATAAGTATTTTTCCGGACGGACTAACTTCCTTTCTAGACCTTTCTAGACTATGTTCTTCGACAAAACTTTAAATGAATCCCTCTCCAGACTGTCTCCGTGCAAAGCCCCAGACTTTGCCAACAGAAATATCAATTTCTCATGTATTGATGCCTATTATATTCCGGAGATGCTCTCTCTCTCTCTCTCTCTCTCTCTCTCTCTCTCTCTCTCTCTCTCTCTCTCTCTCTCTCTCTCTCCCAATCGATGTCATCTGCCTATACACCAGAGATGAGCGGAATTCCGCCTTCCGCCTTCCGCTTTCCGCCTTCCGCCCATTTTTTTCATTCCGCCTTCCGCCTTCCGCCTTCCGCCGAAATTTTCCAACTTCCGCCTTCCGCCTTCCGCCTTCCGCCAAAAAATCGGAAAAATTAGGCGGAAGGCGGAATTTAAAAAATTTTTCAAACTTGATAAAAACAGCGCTTTTTCGGTCAATACATGCTTGAAACGATAAAATTAAGCAAAGCGGCGGCAAAAAATGTATCTTTTAGCCAGGAAAATCCAAGAAAGGGTAGGCAAAATTCCGCCTTCCGCCTTCCGCTTTCCGCTTTCCGCCCATTTTTTTCATTCCGCTTTCCGCCTTCCGCCTTCCGCCAAATTTTCTACAGTTCCGCCTTCCGCTTTCCGCCTTCCGCCAAAATTTTAAAAATTCCGCCTTCCGCCTTCCGCCTTCCGCCATTTCAAAAATGCTCTTCCGCTCATCTCTGCTATACACCTCTCTATTTGTTTAGGGATATGAGAAGGCTTTTCGAAACGAAACACTTTTTGTTTGATTCCAAGTTTCTTGAGCTTTCTCCATTCGGGTAATACATCATTCTTTCCGTTTTGCCATCCATTAAAAGTACTTGTAATCGAAAAGAAACCGTCAGGTTTTTTTGTTGCTAAAAACAGGAACAATCATAATAATAATAAATAAACCACGATTACGGTAATTACTGATTTTGCGTCGATCCCTCATCGTCTCCTATTAAGGCATATGCTTTTTATTAGCCCTGTGTGCCATCTGTCCTCCATCTTCTTCCTCTACTTCGTCTCTTTTCTTCTTCTTCATCGCAACCTCTCCGTCTTTCGACGGCCATCATTATTTGTTCCAAAGTGTTCTTTCTTTTTTCGCCCACACCCAATTCTCTCCAATATCTCTCTCGTTTTTTACTACGATTTGATCCTAAACACTTTTTTCTTTGTGCATTTTGAATATAGCTTCTGTCGGCATGGTGGTCCAAACCAGATGTTCCTTTAAACTTCGAGAGTTTTAGTACTTCTCAATTGAACGGAGAACTTTACGCTTTCATAGAATCCACTACTGAATCTTCTTAACTTTTTTTTTCCTTTTTTGTCTGCTCAATATTATTTACTGATAATCAGAATCATATTTCCAGAAAACATCAAAAACTGCCAAATGCAAGTGAGAAGGATATCGAACGAAACATAAAACTCTTGCATTATTCTAAATAAGCAAAACAATACCAGATCAAAATGAAGAAACATCGGGTATTTCACCTATTTCTTCTGATCTTCTGTAAAGCAGTTAATCTTGTCACAACGTCTTCCTCAACCGAACAAATATTCGAATTCACCTCTCCTCTCTACAATTTATCCGTCGAAGAAAATTCCATTGGTTCAAAGTATGCACGCTCCGAGAATTCCACGAAAATTGGAGTTCCTCTCCCGGAAAAAGATGCGAATTGCAAATTTCGAGTTGCCGAGATTGTGGTGAGAATTTGATTCATTGAAATGTTTCATGAAAATTTTGATAAATTCCAGGGAGAAAAATCGTCACTTTTCAAAGCACATTCTCGACAAGTTGGAGATTTCGTATTTCTTCGAATTCGATACAAAGGAGATAATCCATTGAACCGAGAACTTAAGGTGAGTATTTTAAACCTGAATTTAACTAATAAAAACTTTCTGAAAGTTCAGGATTTCTATGACATTCTTGTCAAAGCCACCTGTAAACGAAGAGATCTTTCCAATCTTGAAACGACAACACGGATTCATTTACGAGTCATTGATAGGAATGATGCTAGTCCAATGTTCCTGGCTGATGAGCAAGGATATGAAGCTGAAATTGATGATGATGTGAGTTTTCTAATCGGAATTTGATAATGTTTTGAAATTAATATTTCAGATTGAACCATTCTCCACAGTTCTCCAAGTGGAAGCATCTGATCCTGATGTTGGAATCAATTCAGCAATTTATTTCTCTCTAGTGAATCGGTCTCATGATTTTATCGTTGAGCCAGTTACGGGATGGATTCGAACTCTTCGTCATCTTAAACCTGGAAAATATCAGTTGAAAGTCAAAGCCGAAGATCGTGCATCTCGTCTTTATTTCGATGAAAATGTTATCCAGGAAGTTTGGACAGCTGATGCTCTGGTGAGTTTTTTCATTTTATTTAAAAAATTTATTGGATTTTTTCAGATAACGGTCCATGAAACGAAACCAAAACAAATGAAAATCTCAGTCGACAAAAAGAAAATCAGTCCGAATGTTCTGAAAACCCGTCAACTAGCTGCAACTATAACATTGAATGATGCTCCAAAGGATGTATTAGTTGGAATGAAAGGAAATGAAAAAGAGCATTGGTTTGAAATTGAACCGGAAGGAAAAGGAGAAGTACGATGGATGTTGTATGCGGTAAGATTTAATCTTTTTGAAGTTTTCGAATCTCTGATTCATCAAGAAACGAAACAAAAAGTTGCACTTTTTCAGAAAAACGGGACGAAAATTCATAAAAACACAAATGTCACCCTTACAATTGGGGAGGATTACATCCAAAAAAGTGGATTTTCGATCAGCAAAAAACCGAATCTTCCTGTCAACGAAACGGTGACAATTCAAATCGAACACTTTTCCGAACACTCAATTCAATTCGTTTCCAAAGAAAAACTGATGATTCGAACTGACGAAATGAGCCCGATTGGAAGAGTTTTAGGACGATTAAATGAAATTACTTTGGAGAATCCAGATGATATTTCATTGAGACGGTACTCTATTGTGAATTCAAATCCATCTTCCAACATCACACTCCCATTCACAATTGGCCTCAAAACGGGAATTCTGAGAGTTTCATCCAAAATAAACCTGTCTGAAAGAAACTACAACTTCAAAGTAGTTGTCAGTTTACATGGACTCAAAGGAAAGAATGATGAGAGAGAAGTCTCAGTGGAAGTTTTGGATTCCAACAATCATTCTCCAGTTTGGTCGGCAAAATGGATGAGACAAGCACCGATTTTGATAGGAAAAGTTGGAGATGTACTTGTGAAAGTGGATGCAACTGATCAAGATGAAGGAGATAATGGAAGAGTTGTTTATAAGATCAACAGCGAGCTTCCACTCGAAATAAATGCGAATACCGGAGAAATCACTTTAATCGAAATCCCAAAGAAGGGAAACAACTGGATGGCGACTGTGTGGGCTGTTGATTTAGGACTTCCGTTATCGAGAATGTCTGCATTAAATTTGATGTTCTATAAAAATGGAACAAAGGTACCGAAGAGGACAGAATTATTTTATTAGCTATTTGATTTTCTTTCAGATTCCCGCCAAGCCAAAACCAATCATCATTCAAGAAAGTGAAAACAAGCATTCTCCAGTTTTCTCATCGTTTCCAGAAGTCGTTGAAGTAACCGAAGACGCTCCAATCGGAACGGTTAGTAGTTTTATTTGATTCTAAATGTTGCATTTCAAGTGTCTCAATTCTTGATATTATCTCGAATTGAAACTATGATAATTGTCACCTCATTTGACATCTATTTCAAACTATTTTTCCCAACGGGACCGTTATTTCTGACGGAAAGAGTGGAGAAGTGGTGTCAAACAGATGACAGATGGCCCATGATTTGTCTCGACGCAGCGGCGAGAAGAGTTTTGACTGATTTGCAATGTGCGAAAAGGGCAACATTATATAAAAGGAGAAATGAGATTGAAAAGGGATTTAAAAGGGCAAGGACTTATAACTTTTGAATTATAAGTAAAGTCATGAGAAATTTAGTATTGGGGAATCTAAAAATTTTGATTCCAGGTTGTTGCAAAACTTCAAGCCACTGATGAAGACATGGGATACAATGGTCTGATCCGTTACACAATTCAAGAAGTCGCTGGAATTTCTCACGAAGTCTTAACTGTAGATGAGCAGAGTGGAGAAGTTACCGTAGCCTCTGATCTCACTCTTCTTATGAAAGAAAAACAAGAATCTGTTGAAATTCAGGTAACTGGAACGAACACAGAGTGCAACTCCAAATCCTATACGTTTCAGTTAAAAGTCAGTGCCATCGATTCCGGAAATCCAGTAAAATCGGCGACGAAAACCATGAAACTCCGCATAAAAGACGTCAACAATCATTCTCCACAGTTTGATGAGGTTAGTTGAGAGAAAGAGAGAGGAAATGGGCCAAAATATTTGGGAGGGTAATGATCCTTTAATTAATTGACACCGAACACAAGGGGCTTAGTTTGTATGGGTACAAGGATCCTTCGCTACAAGGGATTAGAGAATAAGATTAGTCAGTTAAGTATGTAATGGATGGGTGTGTACTTGGAGGGAAATGGTTTTGAGCTGGAATGAAGGCATGGGAAAGTTCCCTAGTATACATGGGGAAAGAATCTATAATTTAATGTGTCGATCAATTTTTTGGACGTCCTCTTATGTATTACTGTCAACACGTTCTCCTTCCATCGAGCCATAATATTCTCTATTTTCCTTTGATTTTCAGAACCTCTGTAGTGTAATTAGAGAATATGTGTGTTCTTCCGCCCGAACAGACATTCCAATTTAGAATATGAAACTTTGTATGAAACCTGACTCTTCGTACATTAGATATGCTCTTCCTCATTTTGCACTGCTTTCTCTTCTCTCTTTTCTCCGTTATAACATGAATACAATGTTCTTTTTCTTGTTGTTTCCATTCACTAATGGATACATGCTCAGCCCCTCTTAGAGAATGTGTTTGGAGCCCTGGTCATCATCATCCATAAGTGGAATAGGAAGGATACTAATGTGTAGAAGGGAGGGGAGGGGCCACCATACACGCACTTATCCTCTTACTGGCAGACGGTGGGGTCATCACTCCAAAAAAGGGGACATTCTCTAAATTAGAAAACTTTTTTCTCTTTCGATTTATATTTTTTAAAGTTTTTGTTTCGGTCTCTCGCGGACTTCACCGAATTCCAATTAGTTGCACACTGGGGAGTTCTTGAAAGGAAAAAAGGGGAAAAAGGAAAGATGGAAATGTGGAATGAGAAATGAAGTTCATGGTTTTGTTGTTTGTTGTTGTATAGTGTAGAGAGGGTTCTTGAGAGATACATAAAGTTAGGGAAAGAGACCAGGAAAGGGGCCAAGAAAATGAAACATTGAGTTCTCATCACAAATATTTTCAGCCTTCCTACTACGTGGCAATCAGCGAAAGTGAGAAACCAGGCAAGGATATTTTCAAAGTGACTGCCAATGACTTCGACGGAGGAAATAATGGGAAAATCAAATTCTCCCTTGGCAACAATGGAGCAGAGTCATCTGTCGTGGCTATTGACTCAAAAACTGGAATCATTAAACTATTGAAATCAGTGGACAGAGAAGACCAAGATGTTCATTATTTTTCAATTGTCGCTTCTGATGGAGGAGATCCGATGAAAGTTACAGTAACCAATCTGACGATAACTGTTGAAGATGTCAATGACAATCCACCAAGATGTGTATCTCAACATTCCAAAGCTCGAATCCCAGAAGATTTGCCACATGGTGCATTTGTTTCTTGTCTAGCTGCTTATGATGAAGACATTGGACTGAATTCGAAGTTAAAATTCACGATGAATTCTGAAGACGTGCCTTTCCGTATCGATCATCACTCTGGATGTCTGTTCATTCATTCTCCAAAATCTCCACTTGATTTTAAGAAAACTCCATTCTTCAATTTGTCGATTGAAGTTGCTGATCATGGAGAACCAATGCTCTCGACCACATGCCATTTACACATTGAACTTGTCGATGTTGCCCATAATCATCTTGCAATCGAGTTCGATGATGTCGCAAAAGAAGCAAGTGTCTACGAGAATTCAGAAATCGGAACAGAAGTGATTATGGTTGAAGCGAAAGAAACTGGAGACGAATTGAAAGTGAAGGCTGAGAATCTGGAGTATCGTATTATTGGCGGCGATGGTTGGCCATACTTTTCAATTGATCAAAAAGGAACGGTTCGTACTACTCATCTTCTGGATCGGGAAGCAAAATCAGCTTATTGGATTACTGTAGAAGCCAGGGACTCCAAATCCGATTTCTACAAAGACCCACGTCGCCGTGCGGTTCTCCACGTCTTCATCAGAATCCTCGATAGAAACGATCATCGTCCAGTTGCAAAAAGTGCCATGTACATTGCAAGTGTCCTCGAAAACTCTCCAGCTAACGTTGTCATTGTAAAAGTTGAAGCGACAGATGCGGATGACGTCGATAATGATGGTGCGGCACCATTGACATTCAAAATTGAACGAGGAGATCCACAATCATTCTTCCGAATCGATTTGACTTCTGGATACATCACAACATCTGGAATCAGACGCCTCGATAGAGAAAAACAAGTTGAACATGAACTTTGGGTTTCAATTTGTGATGGAGGAGAGCCCCAATTGTGTTCGAATGTAATCGTGATTGTGAAGGTCTTGGATGAAAATGACAATGCACCGACATTCACACAGACTATGCATCATTACAATGTTCGATCGAAATATGTTGGAAAACTTTGCAGGTAAGCTTTTTTTAAAGTTTTACAAATTTCAGTCATTCATATATATTTTTCAGAATATTCGCCGTTGATATCGACGAAGGAGAGAATGCTAAGTTATCCTACAACGTCACAGAAGGAGATCCACGTTTTTCGATTGACGAAAATGGAAACATCATGACTTCTGAAGCCATTCACGGTGATGAGAGCTACGCGTTGACACTCCAAGCGACAGATCATGGTTCACCATCTCAACAATTCGCTGCAACACGAGTTGTTTTGACAGCGATTGGTCAGAAGACAAAGAAAACGAAGAACTCTGCACCGGTTATCTCTGGAAAGAAATCAGATTATGTGATTCCAATATCGGATGCTGACCAAGTCGGACTAACTGTTGGAAAGTTGGAAGCAACGGATGCAGATGGTGACGATTTGTGGTGGAGCATTTCTTCTGGAGATCCGGATTCTGTATTCGACGTCCGGCAAGACACCGGACAACTTCTGTTGGCGAAGAAAGTTGAATTTTTGAAACGAGGAGAACTTCGACTGAATATAAGTGTTACTGATGGGCAAGAATGGGATCATACAACAGTCATAATCCAAGTGTCTCGACAAATCACCAAAAGACCAGCATTCTCTGCTGAAAGCTATACAACGATGGTCTCTGAAAAAGTAGCAGTCGGAACACAAATCTACACTTTGAAGGCTACAGGGGAAACTCTGGGAACCAAACCATTGGTTTACAGTCTTTTCAATGTGGACAGTATTGCGATGGAAGATAAAATTCGTGTTGAACCAAGCAGTGGAAATGTAATTGTAATGGAATCATTGGATTATGAAACAGCGAAAGAAATAAGAGCAGTGATGCAAGTACAACAAGCCAATATGAAAAGTTTCATCAAGCTGAAAGTCCAAATTTCTGATGAAAATGACAATGCGCCATACTTCGTAGACCACACTTCATGGGCTTTTGTTGATGAGAAGTGAGTTTTTTAGCTAATTGTTTTCTTACCATTACCTTTCGTAACTTTCAGTGATGCGGTTGATGATGTGCTCGCTACAGTAACTGCTTTCGACAAGGATCAAGGTCGAAACGGAATCGTTACATACTCGATTGTCAGTGGAAATGAGGAATCACTTTTCAAAATTGATCCTCAAACTGGAGAAGTTCGATTGGCTCGTCCACTTGATCCAGAACTTCAACATATTGTTTCAATTCTTCGAATCAGAGCCAGTGATTCAGCTACGAACTCTCTTAACGATGAAATGACACTTTACATCAAAAGTTCCACGTTGGCCCCAGAAACTGCGAAATTCGATCGTAAAGTCTATCAAACAACACTTCATGATTCAACTCGACCGGGAACACCAATCCTCGCTTTGAATGTTCTTCACCATGGATCTGTCACTTATAAACTGGAACCAAATTGCTCTTTCTTCGAAATTCACACTCTTTCCGGAGCGATCCATCTTGCTACTTGGCTCACTAAGGAGAAGAAATTGAAGAGTATCGAATGTATGGCATTTGTAGAGAGTGGTGATGGACAACAAGATTCAGCCAAGATTGTGGCCAAGATCATCAGAACAAATCAACACTCTCCAATATTCCGGAAACAAATCTATCGAGGAAACATTCGTGAAAATATGGAACCAGGAAGTTCAGTTCTTTCAAGTCGTCATCTACCACTTGTTGTATCTGCAATTGATGAAGATTCTGGTTCTAATGGACTTGTTGAATATCGAATACTTAATACTAAAGACGAGGAGATTTTCACAGTCGATCAGTATTCCGGAGTGATTCGTACGAAGAAGTCGTTGGATTATGAGAAAGTCAAGGAATACTCATTTTATGTGCAAGCAATGTAAGTCAAATAATTTGTTAAACGTTAAAATAGACATGAATTTCACTTCATAATTTCAGTGATATGGGTCAACCACCACGCCGATCTTTGATGCCAGCTCTTGTTGTGGTCACAGTGGAAGATGAAAACGACAAACCTCCTCGATTCTCCTCAAAAAGTATTGATGTTACAATGCTTCTTCCAACTGCTTCTGGAGTTCTAGTTGGAGGTCAGACTGCTGAAGACGATGATTCCATTGGAACACTTCGTTACTTCATCAAAGACTCTTCTTCTCCATTCTCCGTCGATAGTAAGACTGGAAAAGTTTATGTCAAAGACTCGAAATCGTTCACTGATGAGAAGAAACAATTCAATGTTGAAGTTTTTGTCACCGATGGAAATCAATCTGCCTCGTACACGATGAAAGTAACAACTGCATCTACATCTGGTGATTCGAAATTCAAGTTTTCTCAACTCGAATACCATGCATCTGTAACTGAGAACACCACCTTCACGCCAGGATCTGTGATTGTATCAGTTGCAACAACTGGAGAGAAACTTGCCCATTTCTCTATCGTCAATCCACACGAAGCTTTCTTCATTCATCATGGAACTGGAGTAATTTCAAGTACGGGAGTGTCTATTGACCGAGAAGTTTCTTCTGTAATTCGATTGATAGTTGAAGCTAAAACTCATGAGAAGAATCCGATGATTGCAAGAACAGTGGTCCTGATTGATGTTTTGAATGTTAACGATGAAGCTCCCACGTTCATTGGTACTCCATATGAAGTCACAATTGGATCTTCTGAAATCGGAACAGTTGTATTGGAACCCAAAGTCATTGACAAAGATGAAGGAGATCAAGTCATTGTTTCATCTGATGACATGCCGGAGTTCTTCAAACTTGTTGGAGGAAAAGTTGTTCTTGCAAAGAAGTTGCCTCCAATTGAAAATCAAGACTTGGAATACAATTTCAAGCTGATTGCCAGAGACAATTCGTCAGTTCATCAAATCGAAGAGCGAGTGAAAATCAGAGTTGTCGATAGAGCTCGTCCAGTATTCTCACAAAATACATACACAGCTCTCATCTCCAAAGAATTCACAAAGAAGAGTACTGTACTTGTGAAAGTGATGGCAAAGAGTTCACTCCAAGCAAAATCAAAAGGACTCATTGGATATACAATTGTTGACAAGAACAGTCATTTTTCCATTGACTACGTGACAGGAGAAGTGCGAATGAAGAGTTTGAAAGCTTTGGAGACAACTGAAAATGTTTTCGAAGTGGAGGCTCGAGAAGTGACTCGCCCGAAAATGACAGCAAGAGCTCAAGTGAAAATTAATGTGGAATCGAAGTCAGCAAATCTTCAGAAACCGAAGTTCGAGAAAGAAAAGTATACAATTTCAACTCCCGAATCAACATCTGTCGGTCAACGAATTGTAACAATCAAAGCAACAACTTCAGAAGAAAGCGATATTGTTGAATATCAACTGAAAAGTAACGAACCGCCCACATTTGAAATTCATTTGGAAACTGGAGATGTTACAATCAAGAAGACGTTGGATTACGAGAAGAAACAGAAGTATGAGCTGAAAGTCGTGGCAACGTCACCTGCGAAACAAGTTTCGTCAGAAGCAGAGCTGATTGTCTATATTGATGATGTCAACGACGAAGTGCCAGTATTCATCAAACCAGAAGTAAAAGCTCAAGTCTCAGATGCAGCAATCAGTGGACAGTTCATTACGATTATGTCTGCAACTGATATGGATACGACAAGTTCCCTGGATGATCAGAATCAAAAACTTCTATACAAAATCATTGATGGAGATGAGACACTGTTCAATATTCAACCATCCACTGGAGAAGTTTCGTTGGCAAGACCTATAGAACAAGAAGATTTGATGACGGAAGGAGACAAGATTCTGAATATTTCTGTGACGGATGGAATGTTCACTGCATATGCTAAACTTGTCGTGGAGATTCTCCGAAGTGGATCCATG
Source organism: Caenorhabditis zanzibari (assembly GCA_963966625.1). Taxonomy (NCBI): domain Eukaryota; kingdom Metazoa; phylum Nematoda; class Chromadorea; order Rhabditida; family Rhabditidae; genus Caenorhabditis; species Caenorhabditis zanzibari. Next base: position 8,545,715 of record OZ016470.1, on the reverse strand, counting down.
CAGCCACCGCCTAAATTTGAACAAAGTCATTATGTAGCGAATGCTCTAGAGAATACGTAAGTTATCAAGACTAAAAATTTGACTTCAATCTTTTCTTATTCAGAATCGTCAACAAATCCGCTCTTCTGACTGTCTCCGTCAAAGGAGGTGTACCTCCACTTCGCTATTCTCTCGGACCTGCAGCTTCCTCAAATTCTTCATCTAACAAAGATTCGTGGCCAGTGGCGATTGATAAGAAAACGGGAAGAATCCATGTTTCTCGAGTTCTCAACTACCACAACGACAAACTGTATCAGATACCATTAGTAGTGGAAGATGCGACTAGAAGACGTGCATTCTCTACATTAACACTATCGGTCATTGACATTAATGATAAGCCACCATTCTTCGTTCTCCCATTCTACAGCACTTCAATCCCTGAATCAGCGAAGGAAGGAGATACTGTATTGATGGTATCTGCTACTGATGAAGATGAAAATGATACGGTAAGATTGAGCTAAACGAATATTTCTTAAACAAGTTTTTTTTTTCAGATTGAATACTCTCTTCTTGATGGTAGTGAATCTCAATTCTTCTCGGTTCACCCGAAGCAAGGAACGATCACAGTTGCGAAGAAATTGGAACACAAGGCTGGAGTAACATTGTCTCTCACAATCAAAGCAACTGATTCTGCAAATCCACCACATCATGCGACGACAACAGTTGAGATCAATATTGCAAGTGAAAGTGTCCGAGTTCCACGATTCTCGAACAGTCATTATTTGTTCTCTGTTCCTGAAAACGCTGACATTGGATTCCAAATCGGAAGTGTTCAACAAATGGAAACGGAGATTGATGAAGTTCGATTCACTATTGTTCCGGGATCAGAGAAGCTAGAGAATCTACCATTCAGTGTTGAAAGATCCACGGGAAAGATTATTGTTAAAGGTAATCTGGATAGAGAACGAAGGAAACAATGGAAAATGACGATTCGAGCAGATGCAGCTGGTGGAGTTCATGCAATTACGACGGTTACTGTAGATATTGGAGATGTAAATGATAATGCACCGGCATTCCACGGAGACTATGAGAAATTGACAATATCGGAAGATGCAGCTGTTGGAACAAGTGTGACTATCTTCTCTGCAATGGATCGAGATGATTCTCCAAGTGGAAGAATTCGATTTTCATTGGTTGAGAAAGATGCACACTTTGAAATGAATGAGAATAGTGGATGGTTGACTGTTGCTTCACCATTGGATCGAGAAACAACTCATCATTATAAACTGATTGCTCGAGCAACAGATGAAGGCGGATTCAATACCGATCTACCGTTCACAATTGCTATAAGTGACGTCAATGATTCACCACCACAATTCGAGAAGAGCAAATTCAACATCGACCTGTCTCTTCCATCAACGACTCCAATTTTGAACTTTAAGATCAAGGATAATGATTTATCTCCAAACAATAACTCGTTGCTGTTCATTTCTGAAGGAAATGAGGAAGGAGTTTTCTGGATCGATTCGGAAAACAACTTACTATTGAAACGTCCTGAAATCGTGGAAAACAAAAAGGAGTACACACTGAAGATTACTGCGTTCGATGGAGTTTTCCAAACGAATACTCTTGTAAATATTCATCTGAAATCAACTGAAGACTCCAAAACTAAATGTCCAGAAGCCAATAAGACGGTGATTCTTCCGGAGAATTCAAAGAAAGGAACGGTTGTTCTTGGCGAATCCAGTCTACTTGGAACAAATACCACATTCAAATTGATTGGCGACGGGATTGACAATGTTTTTGTCATGAACTTTCGAAATGGAATAGTCAAAGTGAAAGAAGCGAGTCAGATCGATTACGAGAAGGTTCAACAATTGGAATTCAATCGGCTAACACTTCAAGGAAACGAAGAATTGTGTCATGAACAGATTACAGTACTTATAGAGAATCTCAATGACAATTCACCAAAGATTTTTGATAAATCTGTGTCTGTTTCAATTGAAGAAAACTTACCAACAAGTCAAGATTCCGGTCAATATCTCACTCGGATTGTAGCAGAAGACGCGGATCTCGATGACATAAAGTTCCGACTGGAGAAAGATTTCGATGGAATTTTCCAAATCGATGAGTATAGTGGAGTTGTAACTGCTGTGAAGACGTTGGATTCTGAAGCTGTTTCTTCTTTCAATTTAACCGTGATTGCCAGCGATGGAAAGTTTGAAGATAAAGGTACCATTTTCAGTTTTCAAACCAATTTTTTTAACCTATTTGTTGTTTTTTCAGCCACCGTCATTGTCTTCGTAATTGATCAAAACGACAACGCTCCCTCATTCGAAAAGTCAACGTATTCAATGCAAGTAATGGAATCAGAATCGATTGGCTACGAGTTGGCACGTCTTCGAGCATTTGGCGGAGATGTCAACGAAACTATTGAATATTCCTTGAAGGCTTCGGATCACAACCAGTTTGTGAATTTGGATTCTAAAACCGGAGTGCTCACATTGGCTAAACCATTGGATTTTGAGACACTTTCCAGTCTGAAACTCGTTGTGATTGCCAAGGATTCTGGAGTTCCACCGTTAGAAAGTGAAGCTCAGATTGAGATTTCTGTCATGGATGAGAACGATAATGCACCGAAATTCGAGAAGGAGAAATACGTTGGAAAAGTGAAAGAGAATTCGAAGATTGGAGAGAAAGTGATGAGTGTGAAGGCAACGGATGCGGATAGTGAACATTTTGGAGCAGTTTCTTACGAGTTGGAAATGATTGCTGATAAGTCATTGGGCGATGCTCCTGCTACAAATAAAATCCCCTTCACGATCAATGAACAAGGAGATATTTTGATCAATCAACCAATCGATTACGAGAAAACGAAGAAGTTCAATCTGAAAGTAATCGCAAAGGATGGCGGAACAGTTCCTCTTGTAGCAGAATCACTGTTAGAAATCCACGTGGAAGATGAGAATGACCACGCTCCGATGTTCGAAGACTGCAATATGACAGCTGTTATCCAAGAGGGTGAACCAATTGGACATCGACTTCTCAAATTCTCGATTTCCGATTTGGACGGTCCGACGAATGGAGCTCCATTCACGGTTGAGGTGCAAGGAGATGGAGCAAAATCATTCAAAGTGAACGAGAAAATGGAATTGTTGACTGCGAAGAAGTTGGAGCATCGAAAGAAAGATAAATACTTGTTGACTGTTGTGGCCAAAGATGTCAAAGGAAAATCGACGGATTGTCCATTGACAGTTTACATCAGACAAGCAAGTCGTCATGCTCCAACGATGAAACCGATGAGAATTCAAGTGAATACTTTACAAAATGAGCTACCAGAAGGCGTGATCGGCAGATTGAAGGCTTACGATGAAGATGAAGAGGATCAGAATGGATTACTTCGATTCGGAATTGTTGATGGATCTATTCAAAGTCCAAGAGCCCAGATGCAAGAATCTCGTCCTACTCATACATTCCGTGTTGATCCAACTGCAGGAGACATCTGGTCAGATCATTCGATTCCACAAGGACTTCATACCTTTAACGTCACTGTCACCGATGGAAAATTCACTACAGTCAGTTATGTGGAAATTCAAGTTACCTCGATTGATAACGACGTCATTGATCATGCCGTTTCAATCAGAGTTCGATCAATGACAGTTGAAGAATTCATGAAAAATCATGTCAAAGAGTTCCGTCGAGTAATTTCACATCATCTGAATCTCAACGACGAGAACAGTATTCATCTGATAAGTGTTCAATCTGTACCTTCCACCGATTCACAAAGAAATCGACGAAGCAGAAGAAGCTCTTCAGAAGACGTTGAAGTTTTGATGACAGCCCAACGAGGACACGGAAGAGGTTATTTGAAGCCAGATCATGTGTATTCTCGTCTGAAAAATGACTTCCAAAATATGAATGATCAAAGTCAGAGAATGCGTTATCAACTGATCACAGAAATGTGTACAACTGGAGTTTGTCTTCGTGGAGAATGTCGAGAAGTAATTGAATTGATTGAAGACAGTTGGACGAAGGTTTCGACTGAAGAATTCTCGTTTGTGTCTCCATTCCACTCTCGATCAGCTCAATGTCTTTGTCCAGATGGTTTCGGTGGAAAACGGTGTGAAATGGAAATGAACAAGTGCTCCAAATCTCCATGTGAACAATGGCAAATGTGTATTCCATCTGTCTACAATTCCACTTACGAATGTGTTTGCCCGTTGGGAATGGAAGGAGATAAGTGTTCAGTTCCTTCGTGTAAAAACGATGGAAAGTGTTTGGAAGGTAAGGGAAACTTTAGTTTATTGCTATGGATTTGAAATTTCCTTTTTTACAGAAGCCGAACTTTCTGTTGGAGGAGATGGCTACTTCGAAATCTCACTTTCCAATGAAATCGAGTCTCGAATGGAACTGGAAATCGAATTAAAGACAACAACGCCAAATGGAGTGATTATGTGGAGTCGCGGAATTCACGATTATCATATGCTCCGATTGGTTAATGGAACAGCGGAATATCACTGGGATGCTGGAACCGGAACAGGAATTGTCACATCGAAAACTCCAATTGTTGATGGACAATGGCATAGAATTACGATTTCAAGAAGACAGCGAAGAACTAGAATGACTATAGATGATGATGGATTACAAGAAGCTTTCAGGTTAGTGAATTTCAACATTATTTTCGAAATTAGTTGTATTACTTTTAGTCCCATCGGATCAACAGTTGTCAATTTACATCGATTCTCTCAAAAATTGGTTCTTGGAGCAAAAGTGGATAATGGAGATTTGACGGATGGAATCTCGGCATGCTTCAGAACAATTTCAGTAGATGGAATTAAAGTTTTGAAAACGAGACAAGGCATGAAATTGTTCGGAGTTCAACCAGGATGCTCTGCTTTGACATCTTCCCCATGTAATGATCTTCCTTGCAAGCATGGAGGAACTTGTGTATCTCATGGAAAATCTCAATTTGTGTAAGTCCTCAATTAAAAAGTGCAATACCTATAATTCAAGTTTCAGCTGTCAATGTCTATCTCGATACTCTGGTGACACATGTGAAATTGATCTCGAACCATGCTCATCGACTCCTTGCCCCACTGGCATCCAATGCATTCCATTCTATAATGATTATCTTTGTAAATGTCCAAATGGTTTCACCGGAAAACACTGCGAAGCACGAGGATTCGAGAACCACGAGACGTCTTCTTGCTCAAAGAATGTTTGTGGATCTTCAGGACAGTGCATCTCAATTCCCCGTTACTCTCTGGAAAGTTCTGATTTCATCTGTAACTGTACTGGAGGTGTCCTTCAGTCAAGACCCTGTACTGAGAAATCGGAAATTCTTTCGGATATTTTGGAGTTCCTATTGAAAGCGGAAATCTTCATTGCGATCATTGGTGTTATCTTCCTACTTCTAATCTGTTGCTTAGCATTTATCGTTTGGAAGTGTTGTAAGAAGAAGGGAGATCCAAAGTATGGAGCACATTGTGATGTACCTCATATGAGGAATACTCGAGTTTTGGTGCCAGTTGTTCCACCTCCACTTCCACCACGTGGATTCCGAAACGAATCATCCAACTTCATCGGAATATCAACATCATCAGCAACTACATCAACTCGTCCAATGGTTGAAGTCAAGCCGTATTCCTCAGACATCAGATACTCAAGATCACCATCAGCGTGTGGAAGTTCGAAGGGAACTCGAAGAGATCCTTTGCCATCGGATCAATTCCGAAGACCAGATGAAGCTGCGAACAGAATTCGAATGTCAGACAGAAGAGATCCACGTGGAGATGTTCTGACTGCTTTAAGACAATCACCGGATGATTGGTTGGGTATTGATGATAGAATTGATAGTGCATTAAAGTGAGTTTTTTTTGTTTAGGAGTTAATATTAAACGAGAACTATTTCAGATATTCCCGTGCTGCCGCTGGTGCTCTTGTAGTTGGAGATACTGAACTTCGACCTGTTATAAATGATGACGACTACATGACAATGAAACCACGAAAAGACAAAGCTTTCGAAAGGGATCCTCCTGCTGTTCCTGCTCACGCTGTTCCATTAGAATCCGTTCTCAGAATGTCTTCTTCAAGTGGAGAGGAAGCTCCAAGGCTTTACGACGATCCGATCTCATTAAACTCTCAATCGTTTGACGATATTGACGAAGAAGTCAACATCCACATCTCTTAGAATATTTAATATTTCAAACAATTTCACTTTTCCCCCCTCTCCCAATAATTCAAAACTCAAGGTGCTTTTCATCCCATTTTGACCCATAATTCTTTCATTCATTGTTTTGTTAACCCAGTGTTGTTATTTCCATGTATTTTTTATTTCCACAACCAAAACCTCAAATTTTCACTTTTTTTGCTGGAAATCCGCCCTGATATGGGTCATCTTGTTACGTGTATCAAAAAACCCTTCACGACTCAAAATTCGTTCAAAATAGCTTTGTATGCGTTCATTCCTTATCTTGTTTTTAATGGTTTCTATTCCTGAATCCTGAATAATAAATTTAATTAATTAATTAGTCCAAGTGCAACAAGAAAGTAATTGAATTTCAGAAAACAACTTTTTTATTCGAAGAATGCCAATACTCAAATGGATCTAAATAATTAAGAACACACAAATTGAAAACGTTTTATTTCGGCCTAAAGATTCACAGATTTCACAGATTCTGGACCAGTAGCCGTGATGATTCCACCGGAAACAACAGCAGGTGTAGATGGAATTCCTGGAGTCTTCGGAGTAGCTTGATTCGGTGTTCTATTATCACTTTTAGCAGTCTCCTCTTGAGTTGGAGCCAGCTTTCTCTCTTTCTGCGATTTTCTCGACGATGCTGGAAGTGGAGCTGGCATCTTCTCTTTGCTCCGACGAGGCGTCTTCTGTTTACTTTTTTCTTTTTTATCGGATAAAGGCATCTCGGAATTGACCTGAAAATAAGAGATAATAAGGAAACTTCTGGGGATAAAAAGCCAAACCTTAGTGCTCTCTTGCTCTTCTTTACTATCCGGACTATCAACCGTATCCCCGCCGGCATCATCTTTCGAACGACACGGATCATGACTTCTGACGACGAATACAAGACCAGTGTCATGCCAATGAACATGAGCACTGAAAATGATAATGATTTCACAAAGTAGATCGTAATTATTCTCACTTCTTCCACTTTTCATTCCTCTGATCCAATGCAGGCTCTCTCAATTCGGCTCGATATCTTTGTGGTGGATGAGGTGGCAATGCGTCAACCATTTTCTTCAAATCTTGCTTACTCGTTCTATTCACAATTCGACTTTTTTGAAGTTGCAACTTTGGAAAGTATTGATTCGTTTTATGCCTTGTTGCTGCTTCCTTTGCTGCATTCTCATCATTACATCCGCCTGGAAGTGTCGGAGTCAGAAGACGAACATTTGCCAGTGGGTCTTCCTGAACATCAACTGTTTGAATATTTTCCTGTGTTTCATCGTAATTTGGATCCGATGGAGGTTGTGGTTGATGATGTTCTTCAGGTGTTGGTTTTACAGGTTGTCTACGAGATTTTCGGCCACAGATTGTCATTAAAATATTACTCTAAAAATCCTAATCATTGAGTGTATTATCTACTGATTGACATACCACAAATAAAAGCAGAAAAGCCATATAATGACTCATAAAAATGTTGAATACGTCCATAATGAAAAATTATACAAATAGATACTGCTTCAGTATAGACGATGAACAATGTTGAAATAGTTTTATAGTCATTTTCGTGGAAACAGAATCTCAAAATCTTTTTTCCAGTTTCACGGATTTAATCGAATCGAACAACATTTTTTCGTATTAGGCGCATTGTCTACCTGGTTTTTATGCGCCTGCCACTATCGGGAGGTCGAAAGTGGCCAAAACCCCAAATGGGACATGTGTAGAATATTTTTACATGGTAAAAGTTTTATTCGACCCGAAACATTGAGACAAGAAATTGAAAAAAATAAGAGTCATGAAACTCTATTCGGTTTTCTTCTTTTCATGGGATTTCCTACAGCAACAACATCTGATAACAGCTTTGATAATACGGTAGAAAATGTAGAAAACTAGGAAAACAACAGCGAAAAGGAAACTGATGACATCCAGAGAGTGATATTGGAAGGAATTCAGTTTCTGTCCAGCAGGTTCCAAATTCTCAAGATGTTTGAATTCGGCAAGGAATTCTGACCATTTCAGAAGACGTTCAGCAGGTTTCATTGGTTGAGCACGAACCATTGCAGATAGACGAGTCACTTTTTGTTTGTAACTGAAACAATGGTAAATTTCAAATATTTGTTTGAAATAAAAGTACCTACCTGTCATTCTCTATAACTTCTTTTAATGCTTCCAAAATTGTTTCTTTTGAAATAGTTCCCTTATTGATATTAACAGCAAATCCATGTTTCTTCGCAACTTGAGCATTTTTTGGTTGATCTCCAAAAAGTGCAATAGTGACAAGAGGTACTCCAGCCGAAATCGCTTCCTTTAGAAATAAACAAAATATTCAAAAAATCAATGAAAATCAGAAAATACCTGCATTGAATTGTATCCTCCATGAGTAATGAATGCTTTTGTTTTGTTATGAAGAAGAAGATCCTTTTGTGGAAGCCATTTCGATAAGTGAACATTCTTTGGTAGTCTATCATTCAGATCAGTTCCCAAATATCTCATCACAAATTGATAATCCGGAAGTGAGACAAATGCTTCGAGAATCGCATTCTTCCATTCAAGAGGCATTTCATGAGCAGCTGCTACCGAACCAAATGAGAATACAATTAGTCCTTTTCCAGTTTCTGAGATCTTTTTGAATTCCTGAAATCGATAATCCGGTTAGTTTAGTATTCTGAATATAAAACAAACCCCGGTCAACGGTTTGGCACTATCGAATCCAACACCTAATCCACCGATATTGACTACTTTAGCCAAAGTAGGTCGTGGAAGATCGTAAAGTTCATTGCTATTCACGATGATCTAAAAAATAGTATTATTACAACAGCTTTAAATTCTCCTCTAACCAATGGACATTTTGCTCCAATATCCATGGTATGTGGGAAGGATGGGTCATTCAGTTCTTCTCGGAAAATTTGTGTTTCCGCATCTGAAGACATTCTGAAATAGCAAACGTTTCTTTTCCAATTTCCAATTCATTAACTGACCTTCTATGGAAAATAGACATCAAGAAATGACCAATGAAACTTTTGGTTCTGAAGAAGAATCCCATTTCATCATGAGATTCCATCATCAATGGAGGAACATAGCTGGGAATAATTGGAACTCCAGTTGTTTGAGCAACAAAATCCATCAATGCTCCACTGTTCAACCATACCCAAGATGGAATCTTTGCAGCATGAATCAAACCAATTGGACATGTAGAATATATGTATGCATATGCCACATCAAACTTTTCGTTTTCCAACCATTGCATGAATTCCTTATTGCGAATAATTGTCCGGCATCCGTCCTGGAACATTTTTCCAAATCTACTGAACATTGCCATCATCGCAGGCATATCCTTCAATCCAGTATCTTTGAATATCATTGCAGATTGTTCTTTCTCGACACTCTGTTTTGTGATTCCTTCAATATGAGCGTCCAGGTGGTACGCTGAAATACAAATTTCAGTGAAAAACTTCAGATGTTCACCACTCACACTTCACTCCCTTTGGGGTTTTCACATCGGTTTTGAAGTCGGATAAATGGTTGATAAAAAGCATTGTAACATCATGACCTCCATTGGCAAGAACTTCTGCTACTCGAGCACAGAATTGAGTCTGAAGACGTTCTCATTGAATTCCTAGTTCATTGAAATCATCAAATTGTTACCTGACTATTAGCCATATTGGGTACAAATATCACATACTTGTAGGATGCGACTGTCCCGAGGAGCAGTAGAAGTAATGAAAGCACTTTCATTTTTCGTCCTTAAACTGAATTTTTCGAGACTGATTCTTTCACTTTTATACTTTTTCATTTGCATCATTGTACATAGTCAATCACGAAACGTAATTCTCTTCCCGAAGAAGTCTTTTTCTCGACAAGAAATTGTGAGACTCGGAAAGAGTGTGTGAGAAGAGGAGACGCAGAACGAAAGAACAAGAGTATCGGAGGAAAAATTGTGGTTTATAGTCAACTGTGGTTTGATTGTTCCAATGGGAAAAATTTTTATGAGTTGAGCGTATCTTATCAATTTCAGTACATCTTTAATTCCAAATCAGCATCTTCAAATGATGTAAAGGCGATATTATGAAATTTGTTTGATTTGTGATACCAATTATATTTTTTGTCTTTTTTGCATAGCTTTTTGAGCAGAATAAACAGAGAGTAGAAAAAAAACCAACTGGGAAACAAGAATGTACTTTTAAAAACGACCAAAAAGTTGTGATTTTTTAGAGGAAAAACCTTTCGATCTTTTATTTGCCTCTCCTTCAGTTGTGATGCAACTATTTGTTTTCTCACAAGGCCCCGTAACTACACTATTCTTTCATGGTTTCACTAATAAACTGTTCTGTGAATTAGCTTGAAATTCATTTAAAACGGCGCGCTTGAAATTGATCACTATTATCAGTCTCCTTAAAAAGAGAGGACACAGTGTTTTAAAATTCATCTAACTGAGAACAACAAAAACAAATCTAAAATAGGAAATCTATAAACAAACAAGAATAAGTATTTCGAGATCATTTTGGTTGCTCCTTGACTCTCATCGTCGTAGCGCTGAATCGTGGCTGGAAGACGGCAGGTCCAGCATTCCAAGCTTCAACTTTCACAGGCAGTTCATTTCCATAGAGGTCCAGCAAAGCATTCTTATCAACTTCTTCATAAATCGACGAGCTCTTCGTTTTTGGTGCGTCCTGGAAATAACCTTCGTTGTGCTATGCATTTTATTTGGAAATAAACTTTCAAGATACTTTTTTCTGTGAAAAAAACTATACTTACCTGTTTGATGAATGGTTTCAGGTGCTCGAATTCCGGATCGATACTCAGAACAAGTGGTGCTCTTCGTGTTACGGCTTTCTCGTCCAACCCATTCTTTTTCGCACTCTTTTGAGAGAAATGGACTTGAAGTGGTGGCAGAGGGAACGTATCCGGAAGAACCATTTCTTGCATTGGTGTAGAGCACGATGTGTATGATTTCTCCTGATGCCTAAATAATTTCTATCACTAAATCTTTTTGAATGAAAGTAACTCACTTGTGAATCAACTGCCAGTCACTTCTGTTCAAATCTTTCGAAAATTCGTAGACTCCCAAATTCTTTCCACGAAACACCCATTCCGCATAAACTTTTCCTTCGAATAGCCAACGATCCATTCCCGGCTCTGCCTGAAATAATATCCACCTTTTTAAAAAAGTTCATCCGATTGCGCTGCTTACTCTCAGAATTCTCATATAAGACGGATTGTTCGGCCATTTCCTAGTCCACTCGTTTTTCGTTACAAGACGGCCAACACCAAACTGTAAAATATTTTTACTTTCTGAAACAGGAACAGGAAAATCAAGAAAACTCACATTACGCAGTTGAGAAAGAAGTTCGAAGAGGAATTTTCCTTCTGATGCGATGTCGTGGTTTCCGACGAACCGAATCAAGTTCGAAGACATTTTTCCGCTGAAATCTATAAAATATAAGCAAAAGATCGAGTAAATGGAGCAAGAAGCAAAAATTAGCAGCAGAAAAAATACCGAAAAAAGTGTGCGGCGGTGTTGCACCTTGCAAGAATGACCCTGCCGCACCTTTGAAGCTCCGCCTCCTTGAATTTTCAAGCTTTTTCAATTTCAAAGTTTCCTTTTTTTCCAAAAAAATAAAAAACCCTGAATATTCCTTCATCTTTATGTTGCTTTTTTTTCGAAATTTCATATAGTTTATTACAGAATGAGGTTATCACAGACGGCCCAAGTTTGCGTGTCAGCCATCAAGAACAGTCAAAAAACTGGCTTCGGACCGAACAGACTTCACAGAAAAGGAACTCATTTCGTTGGAACTGAGCCACCTGCCTTGAAGTATCATTTGGTATGCAGTATCAAGTTAATTGAAAAATGAATGCAAATTCTTCCAGCTACAAGATAAGAAACCCAATGAGGAATATGGACTTCAAGGAACCAATCATCTACTTCCAGGCACAGGAAAAGTACACAGTAAACTACCAACAAAGGTACTTAAAAAGTTAAAATATAATTTTACTGACTTAATATTTTTCAGGTGCACATGAAAAAAGACAAAGTTTATGCGTGGTGCAGTTGTGGGTACAGTGGATCTCAACCACTCTGTGATGGATCTCACAATTCGATTCGGATTCCAGATTTGAAATTAAAGCCAGTTCGTTTTATTCCGGATAAGGATATGACAGTGTGGCTTTGTAATTGTAAACAAACGAAAAATCGGTTGGTTCCCTATAAATGCTTGGAGTTGATAAAAATTGTATGTTTTTTTCAGCCCGTTCTGCGATGGATCTCACAAACTCGTAGCTGATGAAGACAAGAAAGCAGGACTTTTCGATTAATAATTCTTCCTGCCAGAATTATAGGAAATCAGAAGTTGTTTAGATTTCATAGTTTTTTGTTGTTTTCTTTGTTTCATAGATTCTTCCCCCTCCCATAGTTTTGATTCCATGTTTGTCTAGTTTACTCCATCATTAACTTTTTGTACTCTTCTTCTTTCCATACAGGTTCTCTGTCTTTAATCCTATCTGCTATTCTTCGTTTGTCTTCTTATTCAAGTCTGGTATGAAACGTTTATGAAAATCTTTTTGATTGTCTCAAAAAAAAAGTTAATCCACACCGATTTCACACAGAACAAAATAGATCTCTTTCCCCCTCACCTTCTCATTTTCCTCTGCTTATTCGTTTTTTCACAAACAAAAAGATCTTCCCACTAATTATGGAGAAAATTGGAAAGCGAATCGATTTCCTTCTTTCTGCTGCTTTGCCGAAAACCACACTTGAAACATCTTCCTAGACATAGACACTTGTAATTTACATAAGCATCCGTGTACAATTCTCCGTATTCTCCATAACAAACTATTCCAGGAAGCTGTTCCTATATTAGTCATCTCCCTCTCACTAGTTCCCAAGTATCCTTACCTGGAAAAAAGACTCAATGTTCTACATGACATCATAACATGCTCATAAGCATTTCTTTATTGAAAAGTGCGAAAATGCTCCGATATAATGTCTGCTGCTCACCTTTCCCTCGTCAATTCTCACCCAAATATTTGCGAATGGTCATGCTCGAAAAGAGCCCCGTCGATGAGAGCTGCCGCCTATCGTTTTTTTTTTGTATCCGAATATTCGATTCATTCGGTCTATAACACCACTCAATTCTCTCGCCGTTATTTCGATTTGCCAATCAACAAACCACACATTATCCGGTTGTTCTCACACCACGTTTTCTTTCAGTTTGTCATCAGGAAATTGATCTCATTTCTTCATATGATCTCTCCGCAAAACCAGTGAAACCTTTCTTGTAGATTACTGTAGTCTTTCGACTTTCTCCGTTAATTCCATTCTTGTTTTTCTGTCCTTACACCGCTACCGTAACGAATTTACTTTAAGCGACTTCACCTATTTTCCTTCAATTTCCAATCTCCACTATCAATCTATGCCTTATGGATTGCAGATCATTCCATTTACATGAAATTTCGATTTCACATTCTATCGTAATAGAGGGACATGCTCAAAATCAAAATACGAATTTCACAAAAGTATCCATTACTAATTTTTGAGAAGCAACTCATGACGAGTTTTATATTAATCCTAGTCTATTTTTGACAAGAAATGGATTGAGACTACTTTCAGACTCACAGAAAGGAAAGTGCTCTTTTCGGGCTCACTTGAATGTCCTTCTATTAGAGGTATTACGGTTTGTCTTATGGATTGCAGATCACTTCATTTACATGAAATTTCACTTAAGCTTTCACATTCTATTTGGAGTGAAACCCTGAGCTACTATGATGAATATATTCAGAAATAAAACTGTCTATTGTCACGCCAGATTCTAATAACTCCCACTTTTTCATGATCCCATCACAGGAAACATAATGTATATGTCAAAGTGATTGTCCTTCCGGAGAACATGAACAAAACCAGCTTCAATCTCTTTTCTTCTTCTTCTCTCAATCCTTTTTCTCTCCATTATTTTTCTTGGCTCGCCGCTTGACACATTGACAGTTTACCCCTCTTGATTCCGTAACACCTCGCAAATTCTTTCTGAGCCTTTTTTTCCAAGAATACATTTTTTCGAATTAAAAATCATGTTTCAGCTGGTTTCATGACTTAAAAGTACTCCAAAATGTCGTGGTTCTTCCAATCGAAAATCGCAAAATCTCATTTTTATGTCTGGTATTTGGGATCGAAAGAAGCAGACGGAGTAAGAGGAAGTGCGGTTAGTTTTCGCTTTCAGACTACCGTACTCCGACCAGACTAATGATTTATGCTTTTTCAGGTGGTCCTTCCGGTGATGCGACAGCTTCTGAAAGAAAGTTTCAAAAAGACACCCAGTAAGGCTACTGTACAGGTAATCAGAAACTAAATGGAAGATAACCATAGAATTTCGTTTTTCAGATATCTTCGAAAGGTCTCAAACTGATCCAATCGGTACCAGCGATGTCCAGAAGTGGAAAAGTAAAAATGCAATTAGTGAAGTTTCAAATTGCAGCTAATTGTATCACTTACAGGTAACTTATTCTGAGATTCGGTAATGTTGTGAAAATTAAATCAGAATAACTTTTCAGCATAACCGGAAAGGCTCCATTTGATGATGTCGTTGGGGTTGTGATGCTAGTTTTGAATCCCGAAATGCAATCACCGATGCACGTTCATTGCTACAGATGTGATAGTGCTGAAACTGCACAGATTATGTTGGCCAATTTACAGGTATTAGCGGTGTTAGATGTTGAGAAATTCGAAGAAATGGTTTTTCAGCTTCTTCTTTCTCGACCTGATGTTCAACGATCCATTAATGATTTGGAGCATAGGTTGTTCTTATCAGGATTATTGGTTCCGAGGTGAGTTGTATTAGTGGCTTCCACTTTCAAACATCCACTTTCAGAAACAACAACAATAACGGGAGTGAGAGCTCTGGCAGCATTAATCAAAACGCCTCACGCCCCCAAAGAAGTTGTTCTCAATCCCGAAGTGTAAGCAGATCGACAGCCGGATTTGATGAAAGATCATCTCCACTGGAAAGAGATCAGAGGAATAGAACATCTGATATTGACGCGTATGTATCTTAATTTAATGAAGAAAAACATCGAGATTATTTTTAGACCTCCTCGTCGGCAGGCTCCAACGATTTCCAGACGCGTGGTTGATGAACTGAAGAATCGAATAATTGGAGAATCGCGCCTTATGAATCTGGGAAGAAGTCGAGAGGTAATATTAATTAATTAGATTACTAAGCAGCAATCAAACAATTTCAGAGTTCTTTGAATCGATATGAATCAGAGAAACGAGCTTCACTCTCTGAGCTACCCATCGAAACTGATTCATCCCGATATCGAATGTTCGGAGATACGATGCTCAGGGATACTAAAAACAAGTCGAGAAGTTTGGATGACCTTGCAGCTGATCCTCTTGTTTCCACGTTAGTCACTCGATACTGCAGCACAGATATAAAAAATGCCTTTTCAGGAACCTTCGTGGAGGTGTTCTTCCACCTTCTCCGCCTCGCCGATTCCCACGTTCAGAATACGTTGCTGACCCTTTTGGGCACAATTCATACGAACGGACCAACACATTAGAAGGGTTCTGGAAACAAAAAATGCGCCGCTCCAGCAGCATCAAACTCGATTTCTAGGTCTCTAAGTTTTGTTTATGTACATTATGTCTCTGATTTACTTTTCAACCCTGCACATAAATAATTATTTTTCTGCGTGTATGTATATATTAGAAACCACCTGCCGTGCATTTCTTCCGGTAGAAAGGCTGGGCCCTCACTCTTGAGCTCTTCGAACTTATTTTTAGTTTTTGCTGAATTTCGAAACTTCATTGCGAGGAAGGTTTTCTTCCTAGTTACCCACTCCGGTAAAAAGTTGACCGGTTGTAGAACAGTGTCGCATTTACAGCTTTTGGCAAGCTCTGTCTATTTTTCAACGAGAGCTCCACTCATTTTTCCTCAAAATTTTGATCAAAATCGGTTTCTCGAAGAAAAATTTTTTGGGGTCGTTGTTTTTTTCGGTAGCATACGGTAGACGTTGAGTGTATGTGAACACGCCCCGCACTACTGCACACTTTCTTGTTTTGATTGTTTTTTTTTATTTGTCGCCTTCCGATTTTTTTCCTTTTCCTTTTTTAGAATCAATGATTTATTTAGCGATAATTATTCAGCCAATTAGTTTTTCTGACGAACTCGAAACTCCAGCGATGGATTTTCGTATCATTTTTGCACTTCCGACTTTGCGTTACTTTATTTCGGCAGAATTTTAGGACCAATCGTTTCAATAACAATATCAATCGTTTTCGTTGAACTTTGTGTGTGAATTATGAGTAATAACTGTATTTATTCCTCTTTCGTCTCAATATTTTTACTTACTTGATTGTTGCCAGTGTCTCAGCACTGACCTTTAGTCGTATTTCTATCGGAGTGTGTAGTAATAGAGAACACTCAAAAACTCAAACTGGCATGTTTATATCCAAACAGAAATTTTTCCATTCGATCGGCAACCTCTCTTTCTGTGTCTCCGAGCGCTTCGCGTCAGAGACTGCAGGGCCGAGGCGCCCATCTCGAGACATAGACGCCCTCCGCGTACACACTCGCATTCTCTGTTTCTCTTTGCCTCTAGTGTGCCACAGCCATCGTCGTCCTGCGTCCCGGTCTCCTTGCCTTGTGTGTGAAGAACGTCGCTCCTAATATTATTGATTTGCTGGCCATTCATCGCTGCCGTTGCAAAAAAAAAATCTGCAAAAAACATAGTTTAACACATGTCTTCTACCCTTCGTCAATTTTCTCGAAATAAACCATGAAACAAATTTACTAGGAACAACTTTCGGAAGTCTACTGTAGCGCGAGATGTAGGAATTGTATTCATTATCAGATTAAAAAGAAAAATACGACTCAGTGTCTGCAGACTTCATAGTTTCTCAAGCCGAATTAAGATTGATGTGCTGAAAAAGACTGCAAAAAACGAGTTACAGTTCTATTTTTCCGGCAATAGTTCGATCCTAACATAGGAAGCGTTGAAGATTGCCTACATATCTAATTATTTCAATATTTTCTCTTCGATTCTACCTCTTAGGTTCCTATCTAAAGTGATCACACTCCGTGAACTTATCTGCTAAATATCGGCTATCGTTGCAACTCTGTGTCATCAATGTCCTCGATTTATTTCTCCTGAACCCTTCAGCACCACAAAGTATGTGCTCGTCGTCAGTTGTCAACTTTTCACCGTCCGTCACACCTCTTTTCGTGCAAATGCTTTAATGCCCTTTCTAACATTACTCGCACCGTAGAAGTTGAATGCGATCGACAGGGATCTTAGAATAGCAAGAAGACAAATTTATATAAGAAATTGCCGTTCCCTTTTTACTCAATTTGGATTCTTCGAACTGTACGATGCCGAGTAGTGAGCTATGATTTATGGATGTTAGTTTGCGTATGTACTATTGCCGAAGAATGGTCATTCTCCATTTTTCATAGTTCATTCTTATCGCTTCTTTGTGAAATGAGCGCCGTTTGGTAGTAATCGGTTATCAGTAGATTCGTCTTCATCATGGTC
This sequence comes from Caenorhabditis zanzibari, assembly GCA_963966625.1. Classification (NCBI taxonomy): domain Eukaryota; kingdom Metazoa; phylum Nematoda; class Chromadorea; order Rhabditida; family Rhabditidae; genus Caenorhabditis; species Caenorhabditis zanzibari. The sequence goes on along the minus strand of OZ016470.1, from coordinate 8,528,029 downwards.
TTCTTTTCTCTCAATCACTCTCTTACCGACCACCACACTAATTTTCATGGCGTTTTTCATTGAAATAATACCCAGAAAAGTTATACCACACACATGCATCTTTACGTTCAATTCTTGATTGATTTATTTTTTCTGTTAGAGGGTCGATGTTTTTCTTCGGCGCGCTCGATTATCTTCAAGTACAAATTTGTGAGACGGATTCGTTTTTATTTGATACTCAAACGAATAAGTTTTTACCAAAGTACGAAGCGGGATTAATAAATTATGACTACTGAACCATAGGCTAGAATATGAGAAGAAAGAGCTTAGTTTAATCTCCAAATCAGATCGTGTAATGTATCTTGAATATGGAATTTGTACCGTTAAAAAATTTATGCTGTCAATTTCCGTCATATATTTCCGCATCCATTTTAGTAAAATACTAATGCATAAAGGTTTCAGGTAGTCAAAGTTTCGAGTCTTCCACATATAATCACATTGATTATTAATATCTCCTATATCTACAAACCATGGATTACTTCAATGCGGGAGGCGGAGCAGCTGGGAATGGAGCTGGTGATCCGTATGCAGTGATTCCTCAACAGTTCGGAAACGGTGGACAACAACCGCAACAGACAGTGGTTAGTTTCTTTTTTCAAATTAAAATCTTAACAATCTTAGTCGCTGTTAGTACTTTCAGTATCCCGAGTATCAGCAGGAAGGCGGCGTTGTGGACTATGAAACATATCAGCAACAACAACAATACAGAGGAGCCCAACAGTCCCAACCATCTCCATCACTTTACTATCAAGCTCAAATGAATCAAGCTAGTTACTTTCCGATTCATTCAGCTTCTGAACATGGTGAGTACTTGATTAAAATATGTGCGGGGGAAGACACAGTGCTCGGTTCCGAACACAAATCCGTTAATTTATATCTGATCTCAAACTCCGGCTAGAGTATGACGTGTGCGATACTTACCAATTCGTTTGGTGCATAATAGCAACACTATAATCAATCAGGGATCGCCAGTTCCACTTAAAGTCTTCCCCCATTATATAGTATTTGCACCCCATGATCTTATTTTAACCGTTGTTGGTGAGATTATCTTACAGATTTTCTTGGTCCACAACAGCCTGCAACTGGAACATCCACCACAAGTGCACAAAATGCTACACCTTACCAAGGCAGAAGCGGAGCCAACAAAGAGTTCATGCTTCAGCATCAGGTAAAAAAATACAGAATAAAACAATAAGGCAGCAATGTGTTTGAGTTCTAATGCCCAGTATTGAGATAGATGGGCATGCTATCCTTTGTTCACACTATAACGATTCCTGTATGTAAAATCGCTGGAGACCGGATAGAAACTTACCACTTGTGTATGTAAATTCTATTGTACTATCACCTTCTTTGCATATTTTACACTAGATTCCGTGTCAATTCTTGTCTCATATTTTATCACAGTTAAATATACTGTTCTTTTTTTCATTTCGGGTATACGCGCTCCTCGTAAACCGACACCAAGCTCTTTCCTCTTCATACTCGCATCATTCTTCGTCTTCGTCCCTCTTCTCCGTCGTTCTCCCCTCTTGTACGGCTTCATCTCCTGCACGTTTTTTTTCTCTCGTTGCTCTCCATATTCTACACGACATTTTTCGTGCTCTCTATCTCTCTTTTCTTCTCCCCTTCTTATGCCTGCACTGCGTTCGAATTTCGCTATTCTGTCGCGCACCACAACGTATCGAGATACTAACGTCTATTATCAATCGTGTCTCTTTTAGTTTGACTAACTGCGTTAGACTTTGCATCCCTGACTCTTTTTCTAATTGAAATGATTTCGAAACGGGGTAAAAAGCAAGTAAGTCTAAATTTTTCTCAATGAAAACTTGCAATCATTATGTGTGAAAAGACTAAGCTTACCGGATTGATCGATAATTACGAATGATGTTGATAAATTGCGATACTAAATAAAAAAATCACTAGCTCAGAAAATTCAATCGAAAAAAACATGTATTTTTTGTTTGTAGCTCACACGGTTTTGTCCTTAAAACATGATTCACTTACTACAATACCAAGATCACAAAATTTATGTCACATGTGACAAAAGAAAAATGTAATACTGTTTTCAGCAGCGTCGTGGAAATCAGTCGGGTGCGCAACAGAGCCAAAACGCTCAACAGAGTGGCCAACCAGGGCAACAGAATCAATCAGGACGTCAACAAAATCAGCAACAGATGCAACAACAACAGAGCCAACAGTCGCAACAAAACCAGCAACAGTCTCATTTCATGCATCATCAGATGCAAGCAGCGCAACAGCAGCAAGCTCAACAGATTCATCGCCTTCACGGTGCACCGATCAACACACAACAGTTTATGGTCCCACCACCGACAATGCTTCAAGCTCAGCAGCAACAAGTTCATCAGATGCATCAGATGCAGCACATGAATCCGCAACAACAACATCCACAATTGATTCAACAACAGCAAAATCAACAGGTTAGCGTTAATTTGTAGGTTTAACTATGTTGGACCTTCAGGCGTATCATTCGGTTCAAACAAATCAACAGCAGACGGGTGGGCATCATCAACATCACCAGAATCCAAATCAGCATCATAATCAAAATCACCCGGGTCCACATCACATTCCACAGAATCAAGTCATGCAACCACCACCACCACGGGTTATGGTGAGTTTTACTAGTGCTGTGTTTCGAAAAATTCCTGAAACTTTAAGCTGAGAGATTGGCCGATTAGATGTGTCGTGGAAGCAAAGTATCAACCTTTGATCATCGGCGAAAATGGTTCCACAATCAGAGAAATCGCCCAATCCTGTCATTGTCGTGTTGAATTCGTTAATCTCTCGAAAAAAGAGCGCATTGCTTTGGGAAATCCAAATGACCGGATATTAACAGTTCACGGACATGCTGAGCAAGCGTCGAAGGCTGTTGCCCGCATTTTGGACGTTATCCAAACCGAGGCGGCGGTCAAAGAAGATTCCATGGTGTAAGTCTGGAGGGTGTTTCGCTCGGTTAGAAACTTTAATTTTTCAGCGGCGCTGAAGTTCTTCTTCGTTTGAGAGCTCATAATCAACTTTGTGGACGTCTCATTGGCAAGAACGGAAACTCCATAAAGGACATCATGCAGAAAACCGGAACAACCATTACCGTGACCAAGTATGCAAGCTAGTTTTGTCAGTTTTCAATATCAATGTTTTTCAGATATATTGATGTGCCAATTAACATTGGAGAGCAGCTTCGCACTGGCGAGATGCTTGGCATTCAAGAGAGAACGATTTTGATCAAAGGACCATCAATCGAAGCTGTAGTTCAGGCAGAATCGCTTATTTCAGCAAAACTCAAAAAGTGTTATGAATCTGATTCGCAACTGAGAGTAAGTTACCTGGCAGCATTATTTTCAATAATAGCTTTTTTAGGCTCAAACAGTGCAAATGGCGCCAGTTATGATGCCACCTCTTCCACCACCGGTTACCCCGATGATCCCAGGAGCTCAATTGATTCCTACACCAGTTGGCATGATGCAAATTCAACACTTTGCTCGTTCACAACATCATCAGCTAACACAAAACAATGCTTTCCTCGCCCCTGGTGCTTTGCAAATTGCACCGGGTGTCTCGAACCTGCGTCATGTGAGAGTGTGGGTTCCGGATAACATGATTGGAGCTCTCATCGGCGCGAAGGGCAAAAACATCAAAATGATCATCCGAGACACCGGAGCGATAGTCAAAATCGAAGCTCCCGAAGAGAAAGCTCAACGGGAAGCTGAAGAAGCAGAAAAGAAACAGAAAAAGAATGAGGAAACTGAAAATGGCGAACACGATGGGGCCGCATCTGGAGATCACCCACAAGAGTTCCTTGAAGACAACGGCACAGTTACTTCCTCAGATGCAATTGAAGAGAAGGTAATGCTATTTATTATGAACATCAATATGTATATTTTTATTTTCAGCCAAAGCCTGTTTCTGAACGTATGGTTACCATTACGGGCGACGATCTTCAATTACTGAAGGCTCAATCTTTTGTGTTTACGAAAATAGCTGACACCACTTCACCGCAACCGGTTAACGGAATGGAGTTACCAATTCTTACACTCAAGCTTCGAACTGAAATTTGCGTTCCAACAAAGATCATTGGTAGAATTATCGGCAAAGGTGGTCAAAACGTGCGCGAACTTCAACGAATTACTGGTGCATGTGTCAAGATTCCAGAGGATGAGCGCAACGGTGGTTCAACTTTCACACACGATGATGGTCTGTTAATGTTTTAATTTGCATTTGTATTAAGAAAATATTTCCAGGACTTGTAGAAGAAATGACATTGATACGCATGACAGGACACATGTACTCAACTCATAATGTGCAATTCCGTCTTGCACATCTCGTTGGCGAGTACTATCGCGGAGGAGAACACCTTCCGAAATCAGCTGGAAGAGGAGGACGACCACAGTCCGCGCCAGGAAAAGATGGTTAGCAAAGCTTGCTTTGAGAACATTATTTATTAGTTAATGCTTTCAGGATCAGGTCTGGACAAAATGGATCAATTGGGACAAGTTCCACCATTGGCTAATAATGCAACCTCTCCAAAAACTCAACCTACACCAAAATCAAAGTCTCCATAAGATTGGTACCTGCTGCAATCATTTTTCGCGTCCAAATTACGTCAAAAGATCCCTTTTTCGAAAATTTCCTTTGTCTCTTCCCATCATCCGAACAAGCATTTCCCGTTGCCCTGTTCTGCAGTTTTCGAAGATATGAACAAAACTTGCGGAATATTTCATCCATCTCTTCCCGTTTACATATCCCCATCAAAATTCTAATGTACCCCAACAGTTGTTCTTGTTTTTCTAGGAATTTTTTCCCGTTTCCAATACCCTATTTTTCCTTCCGACGGGTGTGTACTGTATTCTCGGTCTCTTCGACGGGACACATTTCCACTTAAATGGAAAAAGAAAGAGAGAACTAAGCTGATATAACCTATATACGTAGATTAGGCTTCTTGCTAGAACTCTGGTAACGGAGACTTTTGTCTCAGCGCACATCATTATTTTGTTTGGTTAGTTGACTTTATTTGTCATAGATCTTTCATAGATATAAGATTTTCATAAATCCACTACCAACGGTTGTCTCAATTTTTTTCGTGCGTTGTCCCGTCGGCGCCACCATAAGCCACCACCACCTTCATTATCATCGACAGCTTCGTTCTGTTCTTACAGGCGAAACTTTTTGTCCTTTCAAAATTTGGTAATCTGTCCCTTTTCCTTCTCTGAATTTTTAGTAATAATGAGACTGTTTTTCCGAATGAAAGTTTCCATAAATGTTAAAACAGTTTACAAAATAAAACAAAAATATTAGAAATCAGTATTCGAAAAAAAACTTGAGGAAGGAGTTTTGGACTATTCATGAAACATTTGCAAATTCACAGTAGTGGAGTTTTTTTTTTCAGTTTACGAACTAACAATGATTCGAACAAGAAAATGAGTTATAATGATGATTCATGAAATGATTTATTAAAATTAATCTTTTTAAAAGGATTCTGAAGTTTAGGATTTCTTCGATACGGCACCAGACGATTCCTTCTTTGTCTTTTCCTTTTTTTCCTTCTCACTTTTCTTATTTTCTCTCTTCTTTGTTCGATTTTTTGCATCTTCCTTTTCCTCCTTTTTCTTCTGTCTCTTAATACTATCCTTCTCTCTTCTCGTTTTATTCGTCGATCCTTCAGCTGACATCTTCGCTTCCACTTCCAAATCAATTACTTTTCCGTCTCCCGGAACTTCAATTGGACCAATGTATGGTGTATCTGAATCCCAATCCAATGGATCAGTATCCTTGATTTTGTTGGCAGTCGCTGCGTGTTGGATACAGTAATAGACGAATCGATAGTCGGGAGTGGAGTAGAAATCGAGACTGTCGACATACTGAAAAATTTTGAATTATTGAATTATTTGTTTCAATGAAACCGATCCCCATTTTAAAAGTTTGGTATCAAATTTGAAGCGAACATTCTGAGACGATGACACCAAAAACATTTGAACTATTGTTATCCTAATTCTCACTTTCAGAATTCTGTGGAACTCCTTCCTTGGACAGTTATAATACATATCCTCCACAATTTCCTCCTTAACTCTCAATTCCTTTTTGAATCGAAGCACTTGATCTCTATCCGACGCCTTCAACTTTCTCCACGGCAATCCTCCAGAAGTCCATTCCACAACCATATACAACCAAGATTCGATATCATCCTTTCTTCCAGTATCCAATTCCAACATTGAATTCAATGGAGCATAACGAGTAGTACCTCTGAACGGTGCCGATTTTCGTTGAGTTCTGATTTTTCCCTCTTCTCTCTTCACAAATTCACGACAAAGACCGAAATCGAGCATCTTTACTAATAACAACCAGTGATTTCCGTATGTCTGTCTGTATGTTGCAGGCTGTAACTCAGCCCAAACTGAACCGATTTGGATGAATGTTTTACAGAAATATCAGAAATTTGTCTACGTTGATGCCCATATGTTTAGATTTTTGATATCTTGAAAATTGAGCAAGTTACGGCTCTTTTCGTGAGTTTTCAGTACTAATTTCGGTACCGAAAATGTGTTGCAAGTCATAACTCGCTTCAGAGTTCACCGATTCTCTTGAAATTTTCACAGTTTGTTCGTGATTATCTGAGGATGATGCACGTCTTTTTGGTTTTTCGAAATTCCAATTTTGAAGCCTTCTGGAGCACTTTTTCTGAGCAATCTTTACTAATAACAACCAGTGATTTCCGTATGTCTGTCTGTATGTTGCAGGCTGTAACTCAGCCCAAACTGAACCGATTTGGATGAATGTTTTACAGAAATATCAGAAATTTGTCTACGTTGATGCCCATATGTTTAGATTTTTGATATCTTGAAAATTGAGCAAGTTACGGCTCTTTTCGTGAGTTTTCAGTACTAATTTCGGTACCGAAAATGTGTTGCAAGTCATAACTCGCTTCAGAGTTCACCGATTCTCTTGAAATTTTCACAGTTTGTTCGTGATTATCTGAGGATGATGCACGTCTTTTTGGTTTTTCGAAATTCCAATTTTGAAGCCTTCTGGAGCACTTTTTCTGAGCAACTGGGTTCATTTTCGCACGCGCGGCGACAGAGAAGCAGAGTCATTTTCGCATGCGGCGGCGGCAGAGAGGCAGCGCACACACAAAGTATAGTGGCCGACGCGAACCCGGATTATGTCGGCTGCTTGATTTCATCACCCCCGCCGACAATGAACGAGGCGCCGGTTCAATTACCCCAGTTTGTGGTAAGCCGCGCGATGGAGAGAGATAGATGGGTCGAATTTAATATCATTCTGTTCGTCTCGAGGCGAGGAAACAGATTATGGAAAAAAATTTTGGAAAAATTGAATTTAAAGCAAGGTTATCGGGGTTTGAAATTCGAAAATGTGCCTAATATGATTTCCACAAGAACTAAATGTGTCGCGTTATGGTTCCGATGGTTTTCTATATCAGGGAAAAGCGCCAAAAACTCTTAAAATAGAACCGAAGGTTCCCAGCCGAAGGCTCTGAAAATGGAACCATAGGTTCAAAATACAGAGTAAGCGAAGGCCAGGTGGATGAGCCCCGAAGGGGCGACAGCCACCTGGTGAATATTGTATGGTGTTCGTTGGATTCTTTTCGTCCAGCTGCAAAGTTTCCAGGCTTAATATCACGATGAAGATAGCCGAACTGAAAATTTACATGGATTAAGAATGGTTGGATATTTCTTACTCTATGCAACTGTTCGATAGAAATCAAACACTGAGCGGCAGCTTTCAGAGCGGTTCCCAATGAGAATCGGCATTCGGATGTGTCCATTCTGAGATCCCATAGATTTCTTCCGATTAGTTTCATGACAATAAAATTGAAACGATCCTTGACTGCTGCCTGATCAACGACTGTACAAAAGTGACGACTCTTAATTTGAGCAGCACCTTTGAGCACATTGCAATCCATGTAGAGGGACTTCCGAACTGCAGATGCATTCTCACATTTAATCGCGAATTTCTCAGAATCCGACAGGCGAAGAACGGAATAAACTGCTCCGTATCCTCCTTTTCCAAGTAGTTGCAACACTTTGTATCTATCTTTTTTCGTTTTCAATTCCTCTTCTTCACGAGGCAATGGATCATCTCCTTCTTCTGACGACTGCATCCTTGTTTGTTTTCGATCGAGATTCGGTTTGAATTTTTTAAATCTCAAAAAGTAGAAAACTGAGTTTCTCCGCGAATCTTCAACTTTTATATCGTCATTTTTCTAGGGACAGTTGGCAAATTCGAAACCATGACACGCGGAAAATCTAGAAGTATTCAAACAAATTTGCATTTGGATTATACTATTTTCTGTAGACTCTGAGTCTTACAGTACTGGCCAAAACTTTTTGATACATTTTTTATAGTCGTTTTTGTGTATTTCTTGGTTTTCGATAAGTAGAAAAAGAAGAAAACAATCAATCAGGGTTCGTCGATGACAAAGATCCGGGACCGTGAGTATTTTTGTCTGTGTTACTATTTTAGTAACATCTTTCAAATCTCAAATAAGCGTGTACACTAGAAAGATTCGAAACTTCAAAACCGATCTTGCCGGAAGTTCAATTATATTCTCCACATGGTCTCAACGATTCGATTCTCGAAATGTTCAACATCTGAAAACGGTGACTATTGATCCGAAACTTTTGATGAATCCTTTCATGCATAGTCTACCAAATCAGTTAGCTTCTCCTTCCGTAACCAAAGCGATATTTTATGATAGTTTCACTTCAAGGGAATCCGAAAAATGAACACATTTGTATAGATCTATTAATATCTGACAAAGCTTACTAAATTTGTATTGCTATTGTTACTGATCTCAAAAAACCCCCCTGGAATAAACATTCATGAGTTCGCGCACGATTCTCACCCTTCTTCCCGGTTTGTTCCTTCCCGTTTTGAGTTTTTCCCGATTTGCACTGTCTCAGATGTTTATAAAAAGTTTCAGAAAATATGTGTCTGCGTTTTGTATTTATTACTGAAATATTAAATCTTCCTTTTATGCTCTACATTTTTCTTTATCAATCTAGTTACCATCTCCTTGGAGAAATATAACGCTCGAAATATATCATTTACCGTAAAACCTCTAATAGAAGGGCACCTCTATTAGAAGGGCACTCCTAATAGAAGGACGCCCAACTGAGCCCGAAAAGAGCACTTTCTCAGATTTTTGTGAATCTGAAAGTCGTCTCAATCGATTCCATGTCGAAAATAGACTCAAATCAATATGAAATACGTTATGAGTTGCTTCTCAATAATTAGTTATGGATACTTTTGTGAAATTCGAAATTTGATTTTGAGAGGTTTTGAAGTCATTATAGTGTTTTCGAACAGATCGTGTTTGCATTCTAGACTCGCTTTTACGGAGTCTAGAATGCGTCGAAAAATTCAATTGTTTATTTAGTGCAATAACAATTATTGGAAACCAAATGACAAGATATAACAAAGTGTACACAGAAACATAGATAGAAAACATGAAATTTCGCGAAAAAGACTGTAAAATCTTCTGAATTAGTGGAATCTAGACATTCTGATATCCTCCAAACCGTCGGCTATTCACGACGTTAGGTGCACATGTATGTCTGTGCGGCAATTCAGAGGGGAATTGATATCAGAATGTTTTTTACGAAAGGGACGATTTAAGGAATTCAAAAGATACGAAAAGTATAAAATCTTCTGAATTAGTGGAATCTAGACATTCTGATATCCTCCAAACCGTCGGCTATTCACGACGTTAGGTGCACATGTATGTCTGTGCGGCAATTCAGAGGGGAATTGATATCAGAATGTTTTTTACGAAAGGGACGATTTAAGGAATTCAAAAGATACGAAAAGTATAAAATCTTCTGAATTAGTGGAATCTAGACATTCTGATATCCTCCAAACTGTCGGCTATTCACGACGTTAGGTGCACATGTATGTCTGTGCGGCAATTCAGAGGGGAATTGATATCAGAATGTTTTTTACGAAAGGGACGATTTAAGGAATTCAAAAGATACGAAAAGTATAAAATCTTCTGAATTAGTGGAATCTAGACATTCTGATATCCTCCAAACCGTCGGCTATTCACGACGTTAGGTGCACATGTATGTCTGTGCGGCAATTCAGAGGGGAATTGATATCAGAATGTTTTTTACGAAAGGGACGATTTAAGGAATTCAAAAGATACGAAAAGTATAAAATCTTCTGAATTAGTGGAATCTAGACATTCTGATATCCTCCAAACCGTCGGCTATTCACGACGTTAGGTGCACATGTATGTCTGTGCGGCAATTCAGAGGGGAATTGATATCAGAATGTTTTTTACGAAAGGGACGATTTAAGGAATTCAAAAGATACGAAAAGTATAAAATTTTCTGAATTAGTGGAATCTAGACATTCTGATATCCTCCAAACTGTCGGCTATTCACGACGTTAGGTGCACATGTATGTCTGTGCGGCAATTCAGAGGGGAATTGATATCAGAATGTTTTTTACGAAAGGGACGATTTAAGGAATTCAAAAGATACGAAAAGTATAAAATCTTCTGAATTAGTGGAATCTAGACATTCTGATATCCTCCAAACCGTCGGCTATTCACGACGTTAGGTGCACATGTATGTCTGTGCGGCAATTCAGAGGGGAATTGATATCAGAATGTTTTTTACGAAAGGGTCAATTTAAGGAATTCAGAAGTTGAGAGAAAGATTGTAAAATCTTCTGAATTAGTGGAATCTAGACATTCTGATATCCTCCAAACCGTCGGCTATTCACGACGTTAGGTGCACATGTATGTCTGTGCGGCAATTCAGAGGGGAATTGATATCAGAATGTTTTTTACGAAAGGGACGATTTAAGGAATTCAAAAGATACGAAAAGTATAAAATCTTCTGAATTAGTGGAATCTAGACATTCTGATATCCTCCAAACCGTCGGCTATTCACGACGTTAGGTGCACATGTATGTCTGTGCGGCAATTCAGAGGGGAATTGATATCAGAATGTTTTTTACGAAAGGGTCAATTTAAGGAATTCAAAAGATACGAAAAGTATAAAATCTTCTGAATTAGTGGAATCTAGACATTCTGATATCCTCCAAACCGTCGGCTATTCACGACGTTAGGTGCACATGTATGTCTGTGCGGCAATTCAGAGGGGAATTGATATCAGAATGCTTTTTACGAAAGGGTCAATTTAAGGAATTCAGAAGTTGAGAGAAAGATTGTAAAATCTTCTAAATTAGTGGAATCTAGACATTCTGATATCCTCCAAACCGTCGGCTATTCACGACGTTAGGTGCACATGTATGTCTGTGCGGCAATTCAGAGGGGAATTGATATCAGAATGTTTTTTACGAAAGGGTCAATTTAAGGAATTCAGAAGTTGAGAGAAAGATTGTAAAATCTTCTAAATTAGTGGAATCTAGACATTCTGATATCCTCCAAACCGTCGGCTATTCACGACGTTAGGTGCACATGTATGTCTGTGCGGCAATTCAGAGGGGAATTGATATCAGAATGTTTTTTACGAAAGGGTCAATTTAAGGAATTCAGAAGTTGAGAGAAAGATTGTAAAATCTTCTGAATTAGTGGAATCTAGACATTCTGATATCCTCCAAACCGTCGGCTATTCACGACGTTAGGTGCACATGTATGTCTGTGCGGCAATTCAGAGGGGAATTGATATCAGAATGTTTTTTACGAAAGGGTCAATTTAAGGAATTCAGAAGTTGAGAGAAAGATTGTAAAATCTTCTGAATTAGTGGAATCTAGACATTCTGATATCCTCCAAACCGTCGGCTATTCACGACGTTAGGTGCACATGTATGTCTGTGCGGCAATTCAGAGGGGAATTGATATCAGAATGCTTTTTACGAAAGGGTCAATTTAAGGAATTCAGAAGTTGAGAGAAAGATTGTAAAATCTTCTAAATTAGTGGAATCTAGACATTCTGATATCCTCCAAACCGTCGGCTATTCACGACGTTAGGTGCACATGTATGTCTGTGCGGCAATTCAGAGGGGAATTGATATCAGAATGTTTTTTACGAAAGGGACGATTTAAGGAATTCAAAAGATACGAAAAGTATAAAATCTTCTGAATTAGTGGAATCTAGACATTCTGATATCCTCCAAACCGTCGGCTATTCACGACGTTAGGTGCACATGTATGTCTGTGCGGCAATTCAGAGGGGAATTGATATCAGAATGTTTTTTACGAAAGGGTCAATTTAAGGAATTCAAAAGATACGAAAAGTATAAAATCTTCTGAATTAGTGGAATCTAGACATTCTGATATCCTCCAAACCGTCGGCTATTCACGACGTTAGGTGCACATGTATGTCTGTGCGGCAATTCAGAGGGGAATTGATATCAGAATGCTTTTTACGAAAGGGTCAATTTAAGGAATTCAGAAGTTGAGAGAAAGATTGTAAAATCTTCTAAATTAGTGGAATCTAGACATTCTGATATCCTCCAAACCGTCGGCTATTCACGACGTTAGGTGCACATGTATGTCTGTGCGGCAATTCAGAGGGGAATTGATATCAGAATGCTTTTTACGAAAGGGTCAATTTAAGGAATTCAGAAGTTGAGAGAAAGATTGTAAAATCTTCTAAATTAGTGGAATCTAGACATTCTGATATCCTCCAAACCGTCGGCTATTCACGACGTTAGGTGCACATGTATGTCTGTGCGGCAATTCAGAGGGGAATTGATATCAGAATGCTTTTTACGAAAGGGTCAATTTAAGGAATTCAGAAGTTGAGAGAAAGATTGTAAAATCTTCTAAATTAGTGGAATCTAGACATTCTGATATCCTCCAAACCGTCGGCTATTCACGACGTTAGGTGCACATGTATGTCTGTGCGGCAATTCAGAGGGGAATTGATATCAGAATGTTTTTTACGAAAGGGACGATTTAAGGAATTCAAAAGATACGAAAAGTATAAAATCTTCTGAATTAGTGGAATCTAGACATTCTGATATCCTCCAAACCGTCGGCTATTCACGACGAGGTGCACATGTATGTCTGTGCGGCAATTCAGAGGGGAATTGATATCAGAATGCTTTTTACGAAAGGGTCAATTTAAGGAATTCAGAAGTTGAGAGAAAGATTGTAAAATCTTCTGAATTAGTGGAATCTAGACATTCTGATATCCTCCAAACCGTCGGCTATTCACGACGTTAGGTGCACATGTATGTCTGTGCGGCAATTCAGAGGGGAATTGATATCAGAATGTTTTTTACGAAAGGGACGATTTAAGGAATTCAAAAGATACGAAAAGTATAAAATCTTCTGAATTAGTGGAATCTAGACATTCTGATATCCTCCAAACCGTCGGCTATTCACGACGTTAGGTGCACATGTATGTCTGTGCGGCAATTCAGAGGGGAATTGATATCAGAATGTTTTTTACGAAAGGGACGATTTAAGGAATTCAAAAGATACGAAAAGTATAAAATCTTCTGAATTAGTGGAATCTAGACATTCTGATATCCTCCAAACCGTCGGCTATTCACGACGTTAGGTGCACATGTATGTCTGTGCGGCAATTCAGAGGGGAATTGATATCAGAATGTTTTTTACGAAAGGGACGATTTAAGGAATTCAAAAGATACGAAAAGTATAAAATCTTCTGAATTAGTGGAATCTAGACATTCTGATATCCTCCAAACCGTCGGCTATTCACGACGTTAGGTGCACATGTATGTCTGTGCGGCAATTCAGAGGGGAATTGATATCAGAATGTTTTTTACGAAAGGGTCAATTTAAGGAATTCAAAAGATACGAAAAGTATAAAATCTTCTGAATTAGTGGAATCTAGACATTCTGATATCCTCCAAACCGTCGGCTATTCACGACGTTAGGTGCACATGTATGTCTGTGCGGCAATTCAGAGGGGAATTGATATCAGAATGCTTTTTACGAAAGGGTCAATTTAAGGAATTCAGAAGTTGAGAGAAAGATTGTAAAATCTTCTAAATTAGTGGAATCTAGACATTCTGATATCCTCCAAACCGTCGGCTATTCACGACGTTAGGTGCACATGTATGTCTGTGCGGCAATTCAGAGGGGAATTGATATCAGAATGTTTTTTACGAAAGGGACGATTTAAGGAATTCAAAAGATACGAAAAGTATAAAATCTTCTGAATTAGTGGAATCTAGACATTCTGATATCCTCCAAACCGTCGGCTATTCACGACGTTAGGTGCACATGTATGTCTGTGCGGCAATTCAGAGGGGAATTGATATCAGAATGTTTTTTACGAAAGGGTCAATTTAAGGAATTCAAAAGATACGAAAAGTATAAAATCTTCTGAATTAGTGGAATCTAGACATTCTGATATCCTCCAAACCGTCGGCTATTCACGACGTTAGGTGCACATGTATGTCTGTGCGGCAATTCAGAGGGGAATTGATATCAGAATGCTTTTTACGAAAGGGTCAATTTAAGGAATTCAGAAGTTGAGAGAAAGATTGTAAAATCTTCTAAATTAGTGGAATCTAGACATTCTGATATCCTCCAAACCGTCGGCTATTCACGACGTTAGGTGCACATGTATGTCTGTGCGGCAATTCAGAGGGGAATTGATATCAGAATGTTTTTTACGAAAGGGACGATTTAAGGAATTCAAAAGATACGAAAAGTATAAAATCTTCTGAATTAGTGGAATCTAGACATTCTGATATCCTCCAAACCGTCGGCTATTCACGACGTTAGGTGCACATGTATGTCTGTGCGGCAATTCAGAGGGGAATTGATATCAGAATGTTTTTTACGAAAGGGTCAATTTAAGGAATTCAAAAGATACGAAAAGTATAAAATCTTCTGAATTAGTGGAATCTAGACATTCTGATATCCTCCAAACCGTCGGCTATTCACGACGTTAGGTGCACATGTATGTCTGTGCGGCAATTCAGAGGGGAATTGATATCAAAATGTTTTTTTACGAAAGGGACGATTTGAGAGATTAAAGAAGAATTTGAGTTATGAGAAGGAAAGGAAGAAGATTTTAAGGGAATATGTCAAGGAAC
The DNA here is from genome assembly GCA_963966625.1 of Caenorhabditis zanzibari. NCBI lineage: Eukaryota > Metazoa > Nematoda > Chromadorea > Rhabditida > Rhabditidae > Caenorhabditis > Caenorhabditis zanzibari. Next base: position 8,512,969 of record OZ016470.1, on the reverse strand, counting down.
GATTGCATAGCTTTCTAAATGAAATGGATTCTAGAGATTCATAAATTTTAGAACGACCCCGCATCAGAATGTTACTATGAAAAATTTGCCTAGTCAAAGAAAAAATCAAAGCTACATGAATTATCAAGATCCAGTGTTGTCGACAATGATCCTGTTGGTGGTGGCGCACGACGATCCGCATTCCTCGATATCGAAAATCTGGAATTTCCGATTTCACAAAACTCTGTCGAACACCCAAGAAAACTCACAAGTCCATAAGTCCTGTTGTTTTTGGTTTTGTTGAGAGAAGTTGATTTTATCAAGAACTGATTTTCTTTATCGATTTTTGGTCTCTCATCGAGGTTGCCAAATTTTGCAGCGTGGAAAAAAAGTAGGGGAACGGGAAACGTGAAAAGAGAAATCAGTAGCCTTTCAGATTTTGATGTCACTACAAACTATAAAATTGAAACTTGGTTGCGCTTGTTTGATACTCAATCACAGTTCTTATTTATTCTGAGTACGTTCGATAGTCAATCTCAATACCAATTTTGTTGCGTCAGTTTAATAGTCAGTATTTATTTCAATTTTGACTGGCTAAGAAAGGTCCAAGCAACAAACAACAAAACAAATAATTTATTCTATAGAGGATCAAACTACAACTACGAATTTTACCACTTTTGCTGATACATTGAAGTTTTGTCTGCCGCCTTTCTCTTAATATCGCGTAGTCCTGAAATAACAGAAAAAAGGAAGATTCTGCAATAATAAGAGAGGATCTTCCAAAGATCATGCTCGAATCGGCCTCTGAAAATCAAATTGTTGAACATGAAGAAACATTGTTTAAATTTCGAATGATATCAAACCTAACAATAGATAATAAACTAAATATTATAAATCTGTTCCCGTACAAGCAATATTCTAACTTATGAAATTATCCTTGCTGCCTTCTAAATTTGTGACACTGAAAACTCCCATATGGTTAGTGTTTCGGAAAATTTGAGTTCAGGATGCTCCAAAAAAGTGTTTCAGAAAGTTTCTAGAGATTGACTCTCCAGAGCCTATGAACTACTAAAGTAGAAAGTGTACAGTATCCCTCATTCCCAACATCTTAATCTTTCAGATGACGTCACCTGCCATTTGTTATAATGTCTATTCCTGTGAATGCGGAACAGTCGAATGCCTCGCGGAAGGATCTTTTTTCTCTCTCGTTTTTTGTCGTTCTTCTTGAGAAACCCAGACACATCAAAATGACCTCGTCCCTCAAATAAACAGAAATAGTATGGAAAAGTGAAGAGACGCAAGAATGGCGTCTTGCCTGACACCGCCTTGCACCGGCTCTGCGTCTCTTACCCGACTCTCGACATCTGACCATCTATCGCTTCTCTTCTTTTTTTTCTCGTTCCAACGACTGCGCATTTTCTACGTGTGGAGATGCCCAGTTTTCGTTTTTTTTTTCTTTGCAGGCAACGTTTTGGATATTTTGTTTCGAAACTTTCCGAAATTATTGAAACCAAGGAGGTTATGGATCTCTCTGAAATAGCAATTATTGTTTCTCTTTTTTGGTTTCCAATGAATCCGAATCTTTTTCGTTCATCAAGACTTTCTACCTAAACAAAATAATTCAGTTCACCAAACTATCTCTTCTTTATTTTTCATTGATCTGAAACCACTTCTTTTACAGTAAACCTTTTTTTATTCAATATTTCAAGTAAAAGAAAAACATTTGAAACCAGGAACTTTCAAAACGTTGTGTGCTTTATCAGCAATTTCAGTTTCGTTATCTTCAAATGTTCCTTAAAAATGGTCACGGGTTGGTTATACTGTTCCTGTCTGGAAAGTAAGACAGAAGTTTCAAGTTTCGATATCTCTGAAAGTGGCATGATTTCATCTTATGAAATGTTTTTCTGATAATACCATAATCTTTTGTTTATCGATGTTTGGCTATAAATGTCAGCTAACATTTTGGTTTGGAAATGTGTAAATAGAGTCTGAATCAGAGGAAATGAGCAACGTTTGCATGTCGGTCAAATTGGATTGTTTATAGCAGTACCAATTCAGAAACTTGAGTTTTAGTGTACAATCCAAAAAGTGTTGTCCAGAAATAAGGAGCTCCCGTGACCCAGAAAAAAAAAATTTTTCTTCAAAAAACGTTTTGGACGAGAATGATTATTTCGAGCAGATGTCTCATGAAAGAATGGGACAATTTGACCCAATACTCTCCTTGATGTTTTCTGAAAATCGTGAGAACTATCTGATTCTTCTAGAACACCCTAGATGTCCTTGTCTTCTGCACTTTCCTCCCATAACCTTGACCTCATTCGATTTCAAGAATCTTTATCTCATTACATCTCAATTCTTTTTTCATTTGATGACCGACCGCCGTGATAAACCCCCTTGACACCCTTTTCTCGTCCATCTCCTCATTTCACACAATCTCTCATTACTTTCAAAAGAACTAATGTTCATCGTCTCCTTCTTCCTTTCTCATTCCCTTTTACTCCTCCGCTCCCTTTCCGCCTATTGCTGACGGCTGCAGCTGTGTTTGAGAGTGTGTGCCCCGGTCCGCCAGCGCCAGCACCTCCTGGTACCCTCCGTCCCCCTCATACTCTCTTATTTTTCTATCCTATTTTCCTTGTCTCCGTCTTCTTTTTTGTCGAACCTTGGGCTGTTTGAGGGAAGGGCGCGAGTCGTTTGTTTGGGGGGCACCGAGCGCCAAGGAGATTTTAGATTTTTACGTAAAATTTTGAAATGCTCAACGTTCACTTTTCGGCTAGTAACTTCTTTTTCACCCACTTTTCTATATCATAATTCTATCGCTTTCTTAACATTACTTTCTATTTTTTTCAGAGAGAAATCGAAAAAAAACCCATTTACAAATCTCGTCTCGCCTTCAAAAATGCGAAGTCTACTAAACTTCGTTCTTCTTCTCCTAATCAGGATAGCGATTTCTGAAAAGACATGTGAAGATATTGAAAAATCGTTTTCTCGTGAATTGGACTCCCGCAAACAGGTAAAACTTTGCTTAATTATTTTCTTAATCCAATTTTTTCCCTTTCAGCCAGTTTGCATCTGTGCAGATACCGGACTCTTCAGCACAGTTACTGGATTCTCCGTCGAGTATGTTCCTCAACTTTTTTTCGATTCCATTAATTGTTTTTAACATTCAGATGTGAATATGCTTCAGTCAACACAATAATCGAGAATATGGCCTCTTTGAATAAGACTCCTTTGGGACGATTGTCGATTAGAGATTCTCCATTGAACTCGCTGCCGTCAAATATTTTTGATCACGTAAGTCTCAGATGATGTTTAAGCCAAATCTCAGATTATTCTTGTTTGTCTTCTAATAAGCCGAGTACTGTAGCAGTGGTCTTGGTTTCTAAAAATAGTATTATCCGCGTAGCTTCATGAAACATTTTTAGGTATCCGCCCAACACGTGAAGCTTGAAGGATGCCAAATTATGGGACTTTCTCCAAATGCTTTGCAAGCTCTCGGAGATTCTACGGAGCATTTGGCTCTCCGTGGAAACACATTCGAAAAGATCGAGAAAGGTGTTTTCAGTGGTCTTACAAAACTGAAAGATTTGGATCTGGCTAGAAACTCAATTCGTACTGTTGTTGATGGAGCATTCGAGGATCTTAAAGCTCTTGAGAATCTCATCCTGAATGAGAACAAAATCACAGAATTGAGACCAGGAATGTTTGAAGGATTGAAGAATCTGAAGCAGCTCTCAATCGAAAATTGCGAAATTGAGACTATTCAAAAGTGAGAAAACTAACAAGATAATGGATATTTTGAATGTTTGATTTTCAGAGGTTCATTCCGCGGACTGGAGAATCTGGAGCATTTGATTCTTTCTCATAATAAAATCAATGATCTCGATTGGTCGGTATTCTCATCCCTCAAGAATCTCCGTATTCTCGATTTGGGATCAAATAATATCTCAAATGTTGAATTGAAATCGTTCCCAAAACTTGAGAAGTTGGTACTCAACAACAACACGATCGATTCAATGAAAGCTATCAAGCTGAAGGGTAAGAAAACATCTCATAAAAGTTTATTAGTTCAATATTCTTCAGATCTCCCATCTCTGGTTGTTGCTCTTTTCGACCGTAACAAGATTCAATCGATCAATGATATGGATATGTTCGGATTGACAAGATCTGATCGTATTGAGACAATGTCTCTCGCATGGAATAACTTGAGTCAAATCAGTTCAAAAGCTTTCCAACATACACCAAATTTGATCACTCTGCTTCTTCAAAACAACCAGATCGCGGAGCTTTCAAGCAGTAAGATATCATTGGAGCCGTTTCAATTCTCAATTTTAATTTTTTAGATTCTTCATCCCAAGTTCGTACTCCATTCTTGGCAATGCTCAAGAAACTGATCACTCTCCAACTTTCTGCTAATAAGCTTTCGGTTATTCGAGCTGATGAACTTCCAAAATCTTTGATTAATCTCGCTCTCGATCACAATGTTATCACAAAGATTGAGGCTCGTGCTCTTGAAGGAATGGAAATCAAGAGATTGTATTTGCACAAAAACAAGCTTCAATACTTGTACAGAGGAACTTTCGATTCTTTCGAACCATCTTCCATTGAGGCTATCGACATTTCTTGTAAGTTTTGAAAGTTCGAAATCAGTTTCTGAATTCAAAAATTTACAGCGAACACTTGGGAATGCTTCTGCAATGATCCACGAGAATGGCTTCCACGTTGGTTATCTGAAGCCGAGGAAGCCGATGTTTCCGAGGGACCAATCGGATGTCTTGCTATTCCAGCATGTGGACAAGAAGAAGATGCAAACAAGATTCACGCGGAGAAGGAAGAAGTCGTCAGATCTGGATGGATTACTGTAGCTGCTACCATTTTGACGGTTGTCACAATCATTATTATGGTCATCATCGCAATGCTTTATTTCAAGGATTACAAATATCAGGTACAATATTTCGATGGTATTAACTCAAACATCCATGTTATTTCAGTTCCCACTCCGCGGACGTCGATCGGATTCAGATCTTCACAAATTGATTGAGAATGATCCATTGAATCTTCCATCTGATTCAATTCTCGTTGTTCCAGCAATGCCGAAGAAAAATGTTGGACCCAAAAAGACAGTACGATTCGAGAATTTTTAACTGAGATTCTTGAATCGAAACTAATAATTCTCATCTAATAATCAAAAGAACAAAAGACTGGATAACTTAACATTTCCCGGTTATATACCTCATTTCATTTTCGCTTCTTCCCATTTGTAAATAGAATGACTCCAGAATCCAGTGCATCTTCCGTTTGTCCTTCGTTTCTGTCTCTCTCTCTCTCTCTCGTCCCATCCCCAATCGATACGTGTTCTCTCCCATTTTTTCTTTTCGAAAATCTCTTTATATTACTCCTCTTCAACCCCCAAAACTTATCAGGTATTCTCTACTGATCTTTTCTGAACCACCCATCGAAAATTCATTTTTCATTTTCGAAGCTTTCAATTTCAACTTGTACCTAGGCGCCGAATGCGCGAATTGTCAATGACCCTCTCCCATGTTTTATACTATTTATTCGTCTGTTTCGATATCGACATAATAAAACCATTATTTCTTCATTTGTAATTAAAAAAAACCAGAAAAAGGAACGAGGGCAAGTAAATCACACGAATTTTTGTTACAATTGTATGGCACAGAATCTATATTCAAAATCTAATTTCAGCGATCAGAACAAGTAGGAGTTTCAGAATAATTTTGATACATTTTCATTCACCGCCATCTCTTTTCGTTCCGTATATGCAGCACTGTTCTCGTGAACTTTATCCAGATCATATCTGAAATTAAGTCATAATCGGAATTTCATTTCGGATACACACTTACCTATAGTTTACCATTATTCCGAAACTGTTGTTGATGCCACGATGACTCGTATCGCCATTCCAATTCATTCTATACAATTCAGCACCGTTGCGAATGTGAAAATTGGCTACAAATTGAGCAATAGAACATCATCCAATCTTCGAAACTAACCAACAGAATTCAACGCAAATCCGTTTCTCTTGGCTTTGCACAAATAATGAGCACATGCGTACATCAGAATGTGTTGAATCGCATTCAACTGCTCTTTCTTCGTTTTTTCATTGCTTATCACTTTTATAAGAGTTTCCGTAGCTTCTACTTCGCTCATTTTCTCATTTGAAATTTCTGACATCCATGAGATCACTTTCTCATTCATAATAGAAGCTGAAAGAAATTATGATTTCAAGCACATATGTTGAGTTGAACTCACGATATTCAGAATTTCCTTTCAAGTTTCTGATAAGCCAAGGTCGGAATCCAGGAATCGGGGAAAGAGTTGAGTGTGTTTTTACGGAAGGAACATCTTTCTGAAGTTGTGTTGCTACTTTTTTGATCAGCATGTTTCCCAAATCAATTCCAGAAAGTCCAGGCTGAGTGGAGGTGATAGAATAATAAATTGCAGTTGTTTGATCCTCTTCTCGTCCAGCTGGATCACCTCTTTTTGTTATTTCTTGCACACTATCCGCAATCTCACTGACCAAGGCAACATGAACCATTACTAGTGGATTACGGGGAAGGGCTTCATGAGAGAAATAGAAGCATCTGAAAGTATACAAATGATATCAGTGATTTCCTACAGAATGGAAGTATTCACCTTCGCAAAGGCCCAAGTCGTTTTCGGAAATCGGATAGACCTCTTACAGGATGCACCGCCTCATATTCAGCAACCTTTTGAAGAATATCTCCAGGAGAAGACCAAGTCAATCGTTCCAATTTCAAATTTCCGAGACAGAACCAAGATGTGAGAACTTCCCGAGTCGCAATTTCAATGTGCCGAAGATACGATGTCGTTGTTTTGTCAGTTTCGCGTTTCAGCAAAGCCTAAAATAATCTGTCACATTTGAAGTTATGAATATGCCAATACCAAAATATTCGCTCTCATTTCGCATATTTGGGCAACTCCACCAGGTAGATTTCCAATAGATTTTATCAAATTAACATAGGTAGCTGTAGCCGATGTCCGCACTTCTGGATACATCTGATTATTCTATAAAATATCAAGTAAGTTTTAAAATTCATTTCAATAGTGGATACCTTCGAATATAGTGAAATCGCATGATTCAGCGCTTCTTTATTCACTCCATAATTCGTTACAAGATTCACAAGCAATGATTTTCTAGACTCGGGTGCCGATTCGGAATATAATTTTGAGAATTTTTCACTGTAGGTCTGCAGCAATCTTGCATACAATTTGGCTGGTTCTACAATAACCTACCAACAACTTGTCTCCGCTCGTTCGATTCGTGAGTCCATCTAGAGAAGATAATAAGGTTGAAATCGAACGAATAGAATGCGTTGGTGAATATTGCCGAAGCATTAATTGAATCTGGAAGTTCAAAGATGTTTATGAACTACTTACAGGTTAGCATCTCAAATAAACAGAGAAAGTTCAATTTTTCTCATATTCCAGATAGATAATGAGAAAAAAACGATCAAATAAAGTGTAGAAAAGGTTAATATTAATACACTTAGCCCTAAGTATGAACGGAATCACCTGATAAGCGCAGAAAATAGAAAAACAATCAGAAGAAAAGCAACAAAACACTACGGCAGAAATCAATCAAGCGCCAACTGCTTTGAACATTCCCGTATTTCCTGGCAGCTGGCTAGAAATTGGAACTAAACACAAATCAATGAACACTCAAATTGCAAGAAAAACCAAAAACAAATGGAATTGAAGATAGAATTCAGATAAAAGTGCAAAAATGGCAAAAAAGGGAAAAGCGCGCAGGGACGTTGCGAAAACCGCGCGCGGGGCTTGCAAATCAATCGGTCGGCTCGTTCCGCCCACTTTCATGTGCATTTTTCAATAAATTGACCTTTTTCAGAAGTTGTTTTGATTTTTTGAATGAAAGTTATCAACGATCAAGTTTGCAAGAAAATGGTCATAAAAATATTGTCTTCAAAACCTGTTTATAACATCGATTTCAATTTTCTATCAATCACCAAATATAATACATAAAGTTTCTTATTGAAGGTAATCAACATGTCGAGCAACGTTCTCGGTCAAACTCTTCGTTCTTCGAAGAATGCCGTTCAGAAGGCGTTCGTCGCGACCGCTCCGAGCTCTGATATGCTCCGCTTCCGTTCTCCAGTCCTTCAAACCAACACGGTATGTGTTTAAAGAATGAATATAATGCATTGTGATTCGTTGTAGACCAAACTGGCTCGTTATGGAGGTCGTCACAATGTGACTGTGTTGCCAGGAGACGGAATCGGACCAGAAATGATCCATCACGTCGAGAGAATCCTTACAACCGTGCAGGCCCCAATTGACTTCGAAGAAGTCAACTTGACATCGAAAGAAGATGCTTCCGAAGATCTCGCAGAGGCTATCACTGCAATCAAGAGAAACGGAGTCGCTCTCAAGGTTATTGAATAACGGCAATAAATATTTTCAATCTAGTTCTGCAGGGTAACATTGAAACCAAGTTCGATAATCCAAGTTTCGTATCGCGCAATTTGGAGCTCCGCCGTCAACTCAATCTCTACGCTAATGTTCTTCATTGCTCAACCATTCCAACAGTTCCGAGCAGACACACTGTAAAAATTAGTTGTACACGATCTGTATTAAATCTGATTCGTTTCAGGGAATCGACATGGTCATCATTCGTGAAAACACAGAAGGTGAATATTCTGGCAACGAGCACGAAGCTGTGAATGCTCCACATCCGCGTGTTGTCGAATCCTTGAAGGTTGTTACTCGCGAGAAATCCGAGCAGATTACTCGTTTTGCATTCCAATTCGCTAAGAAGTACGGAAGGAAAAAGGTGACCGCTGTCCACAAGGCCAACATCCAAAAATTGGGTGACGGACTTTTCTTGAAAGTGGCAACAGACATCGCCAAGAACGAATACCCAGATATTGAATTCAATGCCATGATTGTCGATAACGCTTCAATGCAATTGGTAAGCTCTTTTTTCAAACTGAAAATCCGAAATCGGGTATATTAAATACATGTTCTGCAGGTCTCTCGTCCACAACAATTCGATGTTATGCTTATGCCAAACCTTTACGGAAACATCATCTCAAACATCGCATGCGGCCTCGTCGGAGGACCAGGACTCGTTTCTGGAATGAACATCGGAGAAGACTACGCCGTTTTTGAAACTGTGAGGATCTTGATTGAAGACATTAGCTTAATTTTAAAAATAATTTCAGGGAACTCGTAATACTGGAACAACACTTGCCGGAAAAGATCTAGCCAACCCAACCGCCTTTATCCGTGCTTCAGTGGATATGCTCCGTTTCCTCGGTCTCCAAATGCATGCTGACATCATCTCTGATTCGTTGTTCCGCACTCTCGTAGATAAGAGAATTCACACCGCTGATATTGGAGGATCTGCCAAGGTTTGTTTTTGATATGGTCTATAATTTTAAAAAAGCGAATTTTTCAGTCTTCCGAGCTCGTCCAATCAGTGATCGAATTCATCGAGAAAGAACTCGAGGACAGAAACTACCGTGTTTGAATGACGATCTGTTAATCGAAGAAAAACTATTTTCCCACATAGTGGCTAGCTTTACCTTTCTCATCTTCCCGTTTTCTCTTTTTCATTAATCCATGATTTGTGGCATAATGATTGGCTCATTGTGCTTTTTCTCTTTTGACCCCGTTGGCTGAAGGTTCCCCCGTATTTCCTCAAGTTTTCCGCCTGATGTCTCTTATCTCTCCTTGTCCTCTTCTTTCATGTTTCCAGAAATTCTTTGGATTTTTCGATTTCTCTAGTACAATGTTATAAATTTGGTGTAGTGAAATTCGATACTTTGCTGATTATGTTAATATTAAAATCCTGTCAAATAATTAGGCACTTTAAAGAGTACACTTAACCTGATTAATAAACACTTGAGTCCTTCTTAGAAGGAGGGCGGGGCTTCCCGCTTACTGTAACAGTAACCACAGATGCTGATTCTGTTAAATAGTGTCCATTGTCATATGTTCCAAAATAGAATCTAATAATTATCATTCATCTCACTAGATTTTCCGGCTAGTATTGAACTTATAGCAGGTTTAAGTTCAATATACCGGATAGTCTAGTGAGAGCATTCCTATTTAAAAAGGCAGGTCATTTGGTAATAATAATAATTCATTACGTTTACAGAAGTTGAATCAGCTAAATAGCTAGCTTGTAGATAGACTAGACGTCTGAAGCATATACATCCAAAACTTTTTTTTGGTGGTCCAAAAGAAGAATAATATGCAGAAATGTGCGGTATACTGGGAAAATTGGCTCTATCACAACTATAAGAAATATCAGAATGAAAAAGATAATATAGGTAAGCAAACGCTGCAGAAGTTGCAGAAGCAAATAATTTAGTAATTAGAAACAAAGTGATACTAATATTTTGACACAACGGAACGACCAGATGGAAATTTACAATGAACATAAACTACAATTAATAACTATTTACATTTCGTGTGCATCATCGTGATCCTCTGGTTGAAAAGAAGTATTCACAAAAGATGCATTCTTTCCTGTCAGAGTCGATTTCTTCTCTTCTGTAAATGCTTAATTTTTCACCAAATTTTTTTTCTGTTTCCACTCACTAGACAACTTTTTTACAACAGGTGGCACTGGGGAAGCGAATTGCAAATCGTTTGCACCAATGGATGGATGGGATGATCGAAGACCGAATGTGCTCTTTTTCTTCTTTTTCGAAAGAGTCATTGATCCATCGGCAGTCCACATTTCTGCCTCGGAACCATCTGTTTCTGGTTCAGATGAGCCTTTTTCTCGGTACTCTTCCAATCGAATTTTATCTTTTTTCCCTTCTTTTTTATCCTTCTTTTTCTCCTTTTTCAATATTTTTTCCACTTTCTCTCTGTCTTTCTTTGAAGTGGAAATTGAAGATATTGAAGTCTCTTTAATGGAAACTTCCTGAACATCGCGAAAACGTTCAATTTCTATTTTCTTTACTGGTGGAGGTTCTGTAGGTGCTCCAACCGATATCAGTGTTCCAATTACCGGCTCTATTGGCATTGAGTCTGCAATTTATGAAACATTTATGAAATACAATCATTTAATTACGAAAGAAACCTTCGGAAACTTTTACAGCCTCTGGGAATGAGGTGTTCGACATTGAAGGGATGATTGAAACAGGCGCAGCTGTAGGAAGATCAGGCTGAATAAAATAGTTGTTATTTTTTCTTCGATTTGATTCAAAAACCTTGAATCGGCAGACTAGTGGAGTAACCTGTCTGGGTAAAGTTGCAGGCGCAAATGAATTGTGTTGAGGAGATGGCCTCTCAAATACCGTATCTCTGCGATCCGTCCATCGATCTCCGAGGTCCCAATCATCCTCAACGCTTGGATTTTTTCCAGATGCAGTTGAAATAGGGAGAGGAGAAATCAATTTCGGAGTCAATTCATCTCGAAGGAATGGATTTGTTTTCGAATTCTGAGTAAGAGGAGAAGAAGTTCCGATGAAAAGTGGAGGGAAGTTGGCGGATGCAGAAGAGAATGATGAAATCAGTTCATGCTGAAATACGTTTCTTTAAACCAACTTCTGTATTGAAAACTCTTACATCATCATCATCTTCCAATCCATCATCTTCTAAAAGAGGACGACTCCCTCCTTCTCCATCTTCACTGCCTACTGTATTTTGAGAATCTTCGTCATGCGAGGTGTCGCCGCCGCGCTGAAAATATTTTCAAGGTTGGAATAGAAAACAAAATAAAAAAATTTCCCCAATACCTACCCGACTATCATCATCCTCATCTTCCGAATCATCCCGATCCGTTTTCCCTCGACTATCACTACTTGCATCATCGCCAACGCCGTCGATGTTTTCATAAGAGTATCGTCGACGATCCTTCATTCTTTGCTCGTCAATTTCGCTATCTTCTTCGGGCTAAAAGTTTAGAAATCAATTCTAGGAGCTCGTTTTTTAGTCTTACAATCGGCTCCTTCTTATTCTCAACTATGTCAACTGATTTCTCGTCCCGTTCTTCTTCATCAGTGTCACTGATCAGCTTCATTTCATCGTCCTCTTGAACAGCTGAAAATGAAAATGAACATTCCATAGAAAATATTTCATTCTATTTCTTTTGCATGATCAAATTTTTATATGTACATAACCACACATTGAAAAACATGCGAGAACCGAACGAAAAGAAAATAGAAAACCGAATAACACTATTCACAGGAACAACATCAAACGATTGAAAAGGGAAAGGGATAGAGGTGCTCTAAATCTGAATTAATTCACGCATGGAGATTGTAAAAATTACGAAAATACTATTGTAAAGCAGGAATCAAAAAGCCTCTGATTATTAAAGTAAAAGAAAATGCAAGGAAGGAATTCATGGCTACGTAACATCGTATTCTCTATACAGGGAAACCACGAGATGTGGTTCTTTGAGGTACAGGAGGCCGAGTTAGTACGTGCCGTAATAGTGGGGATGGTGCTATGGAAGATTGAGAAGGAAAACTACCTGGTGGTAGGGATACGAGCTGCGCAGATGAAGATGTTGATACAGTCAACTGATCGAATGGAGCTGCTCCGAATGGATCACGCGAGTCGATTGATGAAGTGTCGCTATCGATTTCAGCTGGAACTTCTGAAATAACATTTATTCTGCTGAGAAGTGAATATATTTTTAGACGGGATATCAGAAAATATAAATTGAATCACTCTCACCTCTTCTTCGAATTTCATCGAATGCCATTCCAAAATGTGAGTCGTCCATCGTTATCCTTCCTTCTGACCCATCTTCGCGTATCAAGGAAGAATTTGAAAAAGGAGCCGCTAAAAACGGATTCCACTCTCCAGCTCCATTGTGTGCTGTTTGCTTTGACATATCTTCCACACTTCGAACAACTTGTGAATTCGTTTTGGAAGTGGATTGCTGGCTACTGTAGGGCCTGAAAAATACTAATCCAAAACAAATCCCATATTTCAAAAAACCAACTTGAAAGCACTTCGAGAAACTTGACTTGTGTCACTGACGTTTCGCCGGTGTTGTTGTTGGAAAATAAAGTCCGCTTCATGTGGAACTCGTCGTTTTCCATCTGTCTGAGCTCGATCTCTTGGTGGAGCAGGTTTATCGAGATCCGTGAATCCTAAGTCAGAGGGTTTTATAAGTGGACATGATAAGGGTCCTGATGTATCCTGTTCTTCAGCCGAGAATGATTGTCTATGATGGAACTCTGGTGGCGCTTTGTTGCAGGTCTCTGATTCGTCTTGCTTCGACAAAAACTGCAAACAAAAAAAATTAGTTCGAGAATATTGAGAAAATAAAGCTAGAACTCTTTCAAAATAACATTTTACACTACCTTTAAATTTGCTATCCCAACAGGTGGCACAGGTGAGATACTTGGCACATTGGGAACAACGTTAGTTGCTTTTGGTCGGAGACGTGGCGCTACTGATGTCTTTCCTGTACATGAATCAGATGGAATAACAGTGGACATCGATGGAATGGGTTGAGTAATTGTTTGGGGCAGAAAAGAAGTGGGTGGTACTTCAGTATTGTTGGGCGAAGATTCTCTCCTGTTGCGAGGCTTCGAGTTATCTTTCATCAGTTGAATGCACTTTTTCAGGGATGGTACACTGTCTGAGAACTGAAAATAGACAATAATTGATTCCCTCAGAAAGTTTGAGAACAACTTACCTTCTTGTCTTGTATTTCCGTCGGTAGTTTCTTCTTGTTGGCTTCAAAAACTAGAGAAGCAGTTTGAAAAATTGATGGCCGCCGATTCACGTCAATGTCCAGAAGCATATCTGATAACATATCAGAAACTGCAGAAATACCAGAAAAATCACTTACAAATTATTGTTTTAATCTCATCTGACATTGTGGGAACGTTGGGAAACTGATAGTTGCCTGATTGAATGGCTAACGGCGATTCTTCAAATGGTACACAGAAATAGCATAGCCGATAAAGTAGTACTCCAAGTGCCCAGATGTCACCTTTTAAACCTGAAACAAAATGTCAAAAAATGTAATTAAAAATAAGAAAATAACTAACCGAGAGCTTGTCCACTATATAAATCGATCATTTCAGGGGACCTGTAGCACATTGTGGTATTCCTCTCTACTTCAGACCGCACGTATTCTACACCGAATTTGTCGATACTTAAAACTTGAGTGGTTGCACTTCCGAAATCGCATAGAACATAATTTGGTGTTTTGTGTGAAGATATCAGCACATTCTCCACTTTCAAATCTCGATGAATAATGGGTTGAGGCCGGTGGTGAATGAACGAAACTGCTTCACATAGGTCCGAGAATATTGAAAGTACCTCCTCATTCGTTAGATATTGGTTTTGCGAAATCCTTTCATTCATTAGTTGAAGGACATTTCCTGGAATGCACTTTTTATGGTTTTAAAAAATACAATTTCAAGAAACATACTTTGATGATATTCTGTTAACAGCATGCATTCCCATATTCCATTTCCAAGACAATTCACGTAGCTGTCTACGAATTCAACAATATTTTTATGCCCGATGCATTGCTTCTAAAATTGTTTCAATTCAGTGATATAAATTAAAAGAAAGACAAACCAAAAAAGTGTGTTCTCTGCAGCATGCGTCAAGCTGTTTCTGATTTTCTTTTGTGAACTGCCTTTTCAGAGCGAATTTATTGTTTTTCCTATCACTGGCAATGTAGACAATTGCGAATCCACCTGAAACAGAGATATTCTTGTGAAAATGATAACTTTTTAATAGTGAAGCTATATTTTTATTCGTCTTTCGACTATTCACATACCTTCGGCGATCTGCTTTTCGATTGTCACTCTAGTATGGTCCAGCTTTAAGGAAACTCCTGAAAATTTATTTGTCGAAATTAATGTCAAAGTAATGAAAAGAAAAACCTTTGCATTTGTTCTCGCTCAACTGCTTTGGCTCTTTTTTCTTGCTCCCTGCTGGTTTCTCATCACTCAAAGCCTGTGCTTTCCCGGAGCTAAATAGCCCGAGAGGCATGGCTTTCCGCCTGAAACTTCAATTAGATTAACTATGGTTAAGGTCGTAATTATTCAGAAAAGTGTGATTGAAAATTTCTATCAAAAACTAGATTTTCTCGAGCGAACAAATTGATCGAGGAGAGAGAAGAGCGTCGGAACGCAGAGGGGGAGGAGCCAGACGGGGAGGCGGAGACAAGTTGGCAAGCCTGCGGCGCACTTTTTCTGCTCTTTTTTATCTTGCTGTTTTTCATGTTGTTTATTTATTTTTTGCATGGTTTTTGAGCTAAGAAAGCCATATGTATAACTTACTCAAGTAAATTCATCAAAACGAGTTTCAGCAAAGAAAAAACATTTTGGAAAAAAAAATTGTCAAAAAAGTTTTCAATCGCTTTGAGACCAGTAACTGATTCTCAGCATGATCCTTTAAAGATACTGTAGGAAAAAAAAACTGTTTTGCAAAAAACTTTTTTGCTCTTTCTGACTTTCTCCTGTCGAGTTCACCAAAAAAACTGTTGAGACAGTTTTTGCTTCAAATTTTTCGTTAGATTTCATTCACAACTCCAAATTTCAGGTACTCTCCAATGCAATAAAATGTCAGGAGCATCTAATACCAGTCAAACTGGCTCAAAGAGAAAAGTGAGTGTTTTTTCCTGGAGTTTCAGTTCATTATTAAATTTTTGCAGTTATCATTCATAATTCGAGATGAGCAAGAACCTTCACATCGATCCGCCGTTAGCGCAATGCAATACGATGCTCTGAATGGTCGACTGTTCACAGGTGGCAGCGACACTATCATAAGAACATGGTCTGTACCTCAACACAAGGTTTGTAAATATTTTCCTTCATATGCAATAAACTTTGTTCGAATTTCGTCTAAACAAAAATTAATTTTCAGGACGCTTTCTCAGCGCGCGGAGGAGTTCGATCACCTGGGAAAAACTCCCCAGTTCAGTACCAAAGTTCTTTGGAGCAGCATACTGATTGGGTGACAGACATGGTTCTCTGCGGAAATGGGAAAATATGTAATTGCCTGTTGATGCCTTTGACTTTCTAAAGTTCGTATTTTACAGTGGTTTCATCTTCAAATGATACAACAGTTAAAGTGTGGAGTATCGAACGAGACAATAAACATGGTTATCTCGAGTGTCTCAAAGCTCATAAGGTATTTTATAAATATGAAGTTTACCAGCATATCTCAATTTCAGGACTACGTTAGTTGTCTGGCTTATGCACCGCATGCGGAGAAGGTAGTCAGTGCTAGTTTTGATAGGAACATTTTCGTTTACGATGCGAACGCTAACTTTACTTCCGGTATGTTTTGTTTTTAATCACGGTGATCTTGCAATCATTCATTTACTTCAGTGAATACGTTGATTGGATGCAAAAATAGCATTTACTCGCTGGCCACGACTCCTAATCTATCTTTGATTCTTGCTAGTGGAACAGAAAAGGTACGCATCATTCCTCGACATAATGCGGTTTATTTCTGTTTTCCAGCACATTCGAATGTTTGATCCACGTACCAATGAAAAACCAATGAAAATGCGCGGGCACACTGACAATGTACGTGCATTAGTCCTCAATGATGACGGAACACTTGCACTATCTGCTGGATCAGATGGAACAATTCGATTGTGGGACATTGGAATGCAGAAGAATATAGCGACGGGTTTCGCTCACGAAGAAGGAGTTTGGACACTTCAAGTACAGTTGTAGGAATTTATGTTGTTTCAAACTCATTATTTCAGGTCGATGCATCATTTACATACGTGTACAGTAGTGGAAGAGATAAATATGTACTGAAATCACCGATCAACGATATTTTGAAGTTTCAAGTTCTTTTCAAGGAAGAAGCACCGGTGAAAAAACTTTTGCTCAGTGAGAGAGAAAATCCTTCTTCGATATGGGTTGGTACATGGAAGTCTGATATCAAAAGGTGAAAGACGCGTCTCAGTTTATATGCAACATATTCATTTTCAGATGGTCGCTGCGCACTCCAACTCGTGCGTCTACCGGAGACGATCCACATTGTTCATCTGTGTGGTATACGCTAGGCGCTCCATCTTCATCGTCACCACCGGTGAAATTGACAGAAGTTGTGGTTCAAAAGCTAACAGATATAAATTCACAACAAAATACTCCTGAGCTCGTGATTCCTGGTAGGGGAATTTGACGTTCCGCATTAAATATCATCTGATTTACAATTTCAGGATCACCTGCTATAAACAAGCATAAAATTCTGAACGATAAGCGTCATGTTTTGACTAGCGATACAGACAATAATGTTGCACTTTACGATGTGTTGGCTGGCAAAAAGGTAAATTTCTGAAGAATTTTAATCATAATAGTTTTGCCACAGATAAAAGAATTCGGAAAAAGAAGCTTCGAAAAAGTTTTCGAGGAGAATTCCAAGACGGTTTATGTTCCCAGCTGGTTTATTGTTGATTCGAAAAGCGGAGTGAGTTAAAAAAATATTTTATGCACATAGTTCACAAGCCAGAAATACAGATGCTTCAAATCACACTTGACGAACTTGATGTGTTCTCTTCATGGTTAACCACAAAAGATGCTGGCTTTGACGATAGTGATAAAGAAACAAAAGGTGATTTTTCATAAAATATGATGATTCTAACCAATGTGTAAGTCGGTGCAGTGAACTACGGAGGAATGATGCTTCGCTCGTTATTCGAACGATGGCCGCCATGTAAATTGGCCAGTGCTGAAGCTGGAGAGTCAGATGAAGTTCAGAAAGCGACATGCCATTACTATACTCTTCCGGATCACACACCGTTCATTGTTTGGTAAGCATCCGTTTTCCAGCTTGACTGAGTTTAACAAACAGTTGTAAATTTCTGTAATTGATTTTTCCTTCGCAATTCAGTGCAGGCAATGATCGTCCATTGTTCCGTTTGCTGGTTGGCGATGCAGGAAAGGATTTTGAATCCAATGAACTGTCACAATGCGTTCCACCATGGGTAACTGATATGATTGAACGAAACATGCTTCCAAAGTTTAACAAGATGCCGTTCTACCTTCTTCCACATCCTTCAACGAATCCGAAACAGCCCAAGAAGTGAGATTTGAAAGAATTAACTATAATCGAAATTTAATTACTTTTTAGAGATCGACTTTCAGCAACGGAAATGTTGCTGGTACGAAAAGTTATGGAACATGTTTATGAAAAAGTTTTGGGTAATGGCGATGGTATGTTCATTAAATCCAAACGCACATACATTCAAAATGCTATTTTCAGGCAGCTCTGTCCCTCTCAGCCAAATTCATACAAAAATCGAAATGTACTGTAACGATCAAAAATTGGAGCCTGAAACGGATTTGCGAACAGTGAAACACTTTTATTGGAAACAGAGTGGAGAGCTCTTACTGTACTACAAGCCTATTAAAAACTAACTCACATCATATTTTATCCTGAATATGTCGATATTGTATCTATATTTAACATTGTAAAATTACTCATGACTCACTTTCACCTCAACAACGGGTTACATGGACATTCAATGAATGATTATGATCTTTTTTTAAACTTTTAAACTCATGTTGACGGTGATACATCCTCGAGCTAAATATTTTATGAAAATTTAATAATTAGTAAAACCAGGTTAATTCGATTATTATTCTATTAATAGATGACCGCATTGGAAGACTACGAGAAAATGATCGAAGTAAGTTTTCGAAGAATGTTGAGAAAAAACATGTACTTATTGCAGGTATGGCGAACTGAGTACATTACGAATCGGAATTCAAAAAAAAGATGGGAAATCTTGGAAAACCTGGCGAAAATCCAAATAGAGGCTGCTCAACAGATGGAGTAAGTTTTCAAAGCTCAGAACACAAGTCAGAAACATAACGAATCCTGATTTGCAGAACTCAAGAAAGCGGAGTTCTTTCCGACTTCGATGACTTCAGCACCAGCAAGCTTATCAACTTGATAATTGGAGATATTACAGCCAATGATCTTCTTGGGGATCATCAGGTAACATTACAAATCTCTGTCACTATACAACATAACTTTCCAGAATACTCTCCTCGAATTCATACCGACTGCACATCCAAATGTTCTCCGTCACGTTGTTCGAACGATTCGAGAGAAGAACGGTGCCATCGCTCTTCTCAATACAAAAGCTATCGCTGTAGCAGTTGCACTTGCTCGCAGAGTAACCGATTCAGAAGCTGGGGAAGAAATCGGGCGTCTATTGGCCTTGATTGTCGATAATCCATCTATTTGTGATGAACTGAAATTGCAATTGAGTGGAAAAAGTGGAAGAAACGATTCAGTGAATAGAAGCCGCATTTACACTGTAAGCCTACATAATTATTCATTTAAAATGTCAGTATCGCAAATAGCTACTATAGGTCGCAGCTGAAAGAGCTCGTGTTTCATCTGATTCTTCATGCATTCATTGGCTCTACGAAGAAATTTTGAAAACCGTTCTCGACAACAACGACGTTCTCGCCCAACTTGACGCTCTCGATACGTTTGTTGATATTGCTCTGAGCGGAAAGCAGAATGCAGAAACTCTCTATAATTTGAATATTGTGAAGAAGGTTTGTTCTCTTGTATTGATGCGTTCGTAACTTCTGCTTGAAGATCTACCAACTGATGGAACATTCTAAGAACTCACCAGACGGTGGCGAAATATACTTATGTAAGTTTGAAACTATTCAAAAAATACAAAACTCCATTTTGAGTTCAGATGGAACGCGTTTTCTGTGCTACATGGCTCGTTCCTATCCACAAGTCCTCAAATCCTTCCCAGATTTTGCCCGTCGATTGATGCTGGAGGTATTATCGAAAAATATGCCACATGCGTTGAAGACCAATTACAGATCAGAATGTTCGACCAATTAAGTGTTACTAGCCGTCTCGGAGCGTTCGATCATTTTGCTAGTCTTTGCTACTCCGAAGAAGCAAAAAATACACTTGAAGATATGTTCAAGGGTATGTTTTGGGAAGCTTTGGATGCAATTTTATTTCAAAATTTAGATTCCAAAGACCTCGATAACACTCTTGGCGCAGCCGGTGCTGCTTGTACGATGGGAACTATGGAGATGAAATGTCGAACACTTCAAGCAGTCACTATGCTTTTCCAAAATGGTATCAAATTTAACAAAGTACATAAATACTCTAGATGTTTTCAGCCAATGACGAATTGTCATCGTCGTGGTATGAAAAACTTGGAGGAAAAGCTCTCACTCATGTAGCTGTTACAACAGTCAAGAAGCCATTCCCTGAACTCAAAAAATGTATCTACGATTTCTGGCAACAGCTGTTCAACTATCCTGCAGTCGTGCAACAGTTCATCTCGTTCCAAAGGTGATATAAATTTTGAAAATTCGTCTAAGCCGTATTCAAAAAAAATTCTTTCAGCTTCATCGATTGGGCACTCGACGAAAAATCTGAAAGCGAACCGGAGCACGAGCTTCGTAAACGCCAAATCATTTATCGCATCATAGAGTTGTCGGAAAAGAAAGAGCACGAGAAAATTATCAATTCAGACCCGGATTTCATTAGCCGCCTCAAAAAATACCTTCAACCAGCTGCTGCACCTGTTCCGCTTGTTGAGGAAATGACCCTCTAAATTTTGAGATCTCATTTTCTTTCCTTCGGTTTTCTTCTGTTTATCCGAGACGATACATATTTAAGATGGTTTATTGAATCCATTTATTCTCTTTATAAAATAAAAATGTGATGATGATTTCTTTCATATTTTTTTGGTTGTTGAAGCTTCTCATTGTGAATTATATTTCGATTTCAGACGAAGGCCCCATTTCTTTATCAGGAATTCGGGGATTTTTTAGGTCGAGTTCCTCATTCGTCCGATATTTCTCCGAATTGAAAAATGTTTATTGTTAGAATTATTTCTCACGGCATCCTCAAATGGAAATAGAAAATTAGCAAATCAGTAGAATTTTCCCGTGAACTTTCCATTGGATAGAATTTGAGGAAGACAGTCAACTTTTTGACCTATTAATTCAAAAGTAGGCAATCTCTGCACAAAGATTAGATGACAGAAAGATCACCCTGTTTTTCCTGATCATTTTGAACCTAAATTTAGTCATCTGAGAGCCCCATACCATATCTTATGTTGACTGGAAACATGAAAATTGAAATAACTCTGCTCAACTTCAACCTAATTTCTTGAATTTGAGCTCAAAAGATGAGCACACGAATTTCCTACGTTTTGGCCAAAAAATATTTTTTGGATTGATCCATATAAATTTCTGTTTTTTTTTTCAGATTTTACTAAATGTCGATAGCACATCAACGTCCATTGATGAGAAAGAAGCCCACGGCAGGACAAGATGTTACTAAACTAAAACCAAAACAATACAATCCGGCTGCTCACATTCTCACAATTCAAGCACAAACAATCCTGGAAATGTCGGTCTCAGCAAGAAGAGTCTCATATAAAACTTTTCTGAACAACTTTTCGAATTATACGAAAAAAGATTTTGAGGTTGCATATTGGATCAGAAGAAGTTAATTAATTTTATTCTTTCAGGTGAAACTTCGGGAAATTCAAGAATCGAGTCCCGATTTTTCATTGGAAAACATAGTCGACGACCTTCATTTCTATGGTCATTTGTGCACTTTGCAAAAAGGTATTTACATCTAATTAGTCAATAACACTGTATATATATGTGTATATAGTCCCTCAATATTTCAAAATTTTTTACATTTAAAATATACTTCCTATTTTCAGGAATTCGAGAAGATATGTTTGTATTCACACCTTTCGAGCCCCGGACACCACATCCACAACCAGTGCAAAAAGCCGTTCCTCCAATCAACAGCGTTTCCCAGAAAAAAGTATCAGTAAGCATTGATTCCGCGACCGAAACGAATTCTGAAAGCATCCAAGTCTCGCAGAATGGAATTTCTCACCACACGCACAGAAAACAGGCAGAGATTGATGAGCTACTGAAGGTATTCCTCATTAAACATTTTTTGATTTGAATTTTAAACTCAGAAACACCAGGAGTACTCACAAAAATTGTTTTCCCAGCCGTCTTGGCCTTGGTTGAATGATATGCACAGAGAGAAATATCGAAAAATGTTCTTGAAGTTTCTTCAATCAGTGGACGGCGGGTTGGCTGATTACCAACAAGTATTCTTGTAAGTCTTTTGAGCTCAAAATATTATGTTTTATATGGAATAAGTGAAAAGAAAGCAGGAAGCCAAATTCAAACACTAGGTCATCAGGTATCTTCTTTACCATTTGACCAAGTACACTCTCAGATTTTTGTTTTATTAAATAGTTCAATAAGAATTTCAGAGAGGCAAAAAAGTTAGCTTCGGAGTTGTGGGAAACGATTCCCAATTTCCCACATGCCCTATACCTTCTCCATTTACTCTCCAAGCAGCATCCAAATGGATTTGAATTTTTCGATTTACACTCCGAACTCGATGTTGGTTTTTCTTTCAGTTTTATTAGAAAGATGCGTATTTCTTTCAGAAAGTTATTCCTCTATCGTGGCGTGAGAGGAATGTTTACAGTGAGGACATTATCCCAGAACCCTCAATTCTGATTCTTAAAAATCTGATCATTCCCACAGGCCCAGACGAATCTGGATTGGTAAACTTTCCCAAATATTCACAAAAATTCCAAATGCATATTCAGGTCAAAGTGAATCAACTTATCGATTATGTCGGATTCCATGAAATTTGGGACCGAGAAATTTCCATGGTATACTTTTTCGTCGGATCTACTCCAGATTCGAAAAGTTCAGAATGTGTTCATGAGGTGGATTACTGTACCAGTTTAATCTCAAGATTCATTATTTTCAGTTTATGAGCAAACACTGTCCGGAATGGTCCGATAATTACGATAAAACAACTGGCGCAGCTCGTGTAAATTCCGTTTGTCTTGAAAAAAAGAAAGTGAGAATAATTGGTTTCCCTACAATTCATTGCGAAATTATACATTGAAATTGCAATTTTTCAGATGTTCCGCACCGAGGATAATCACCACAAAACTAAAAAACATCTCTACAGAATCGGAGTGCCGATGTTTTTCCCCACTTCACCGGTGATTTCTCCATATAATTCTTGAAATTTTTATCCTACACTCGATCTCGATCCTATACTATATATGTTCTCGAAAAAACAATAGTTTTATATGATTACACACTTCTATTGTACCTCGTCTTCGATAATTCGCCTGTTTTGCAAGTGTTAACATGAATTTTAAAATATTCATTCATTTTCGTTTCCAACGGTTATTTAGTCGTTTCTCGTAGATTTTAAGATCCAATCGGCGAAATCTGATGTTGCTTTCTCGATGGGCAATGTCACGAAGCATGGAGTTTCCGCGGGGTGCAGGGAGCGAACACGCTGGAAACAAAGATTTAAAAATGATAAAAATGACATGATATTGATTCCGAATATCAAAATGGAAAAACAAGAAATCTGACCCATAGAAAGCCGTCACATTTTTTAGATAAAGAGATGTTAATTAAAACAAATCTCACTGTTTCGTTTGCCAGAATTACTTACTTCGGATAGCTTCTCAGTGTTACTTTCTACTGTTTTCATGACCACAATATGTTCTTGATCCTCCTCGATTTTCCCTTCCCATTTGTATCTGCAGGTATATCAAGTTCTATATTTTTTCTTCCTTTTTTATCTACGTACACCGAAGTTACTCCAGGAATAACATTCGCACACGCCACCAAGGATTCAGATACGGTGGTTCTGAAAATGAAAGTTTTTATTTGTTTTTTCTCAATTTAGTCAAGCACCTAGCTACATTCATTGCCACTTCTCTAGTCGGTACGGTGACGTGGACTAGGATCATTTTGATTGCTGGCGTTGTCATTTGTGAACCCTCCAGCCAGATTTATTTTCTCTCACACACACACCTACGCGGGAAAGTCGGCATCTTTGATGTATCATCCGCAGCCGCGCGGGATCGTGTTTGCGTAGGGCCGAAAAGCGCGCCAATTTCTGTTTAAATTCTGGCGCCAGCTCCCAGCGCTTCACCATCGATTGAAATCGTCGGAGCTCATTTCTCAGTTTTTCTTCCGTTTTTTACAATTTTGACTCCAGAACTCCAATCCAGTTGAAATAAGCTTTCCAGGCGGAATGGCCCCAAAGAAGGCAGCGGACCCTCCACCACAATCTGATGAATCTTTCTCAGAAGACGTTGAAGAGGAATCCGTAAGAAGAAAGCCGAAGAAAGCCAAAAAAGCACCAACTCATAAAAAAGTTTCCGCTCCGACAGAGAAAGTTTCCGATGATCCAGAAGAAGAACTCAAGGTATTGCAAGCGAGAGTAATAAAGCGACAAGATTCGTGTTTCAGAAAGCCGCGGATCGTATTTTTGACGGCAGTGATGGAGAGGACGACGATTCAGATCTCTTTTCTCTGGTATGTCACAAATAAATTATCCCGAAGATGAGTTATTTTACAGAGAATTCCACCGAAACCGGACTTTCTGGTTAGATCCACCAAAACAGATCGTTTAATGATCATGAATGTTGAAGTAGAAAATTTCAAAAGCTACTTCGGCAAGGCATCAATCGGCCCCTTTCACAAAAGTTTCACGTCTATCATTGGACCAAACGGTTCTGGAAAATCGAATCTCATCGACTCCCTTCTTTTCGTTTTCGGATTCCGTGCTTCCAAAATTCGCTCTACTAAGGTTGCGAATTTGATTCACGAAAGCGCAGGACGAAGACCTAATTCGTGCACGGTTACCATTCACTTTCAACGTATTATCGATGTGGTAAGCTCTCTTAATTCTTTTTTGTAGTAACTTGGTTTTTTTTCAGCCCGGTCATTATGAAATCGTGAAAGATTCAGCCTTTGAAATCTCTCGAACCGCCTTTAGGAACAACACCAGCGCATACGCTATTGACGGGAGAACCGCCTCAAAACCCGAAGTAGAAGCCCGCCTTCGCCAAGTTGACATCGATATCGAGCACAATCGATTCCTAATCCTTCAGGTTTAATAACCATTAGACAGAACGACAGTAATGCGATTTTTCAGGGAGAAGTTGAGCAAATCGCAATGATGAAACCTGTGAAGCAGACAAAAAGTGATACTGGTATGGTGGAATATTTGGAGGATATCGTCGGATCGAATCGCCTTGAAGCTTTTGTTAAGCGATTTCAGCGTAGAGTCAACAGACTGCATTGCGAACAAAGTCAGCAGAGAATCTCCCGAGATCACGCGAGAAAGAATAAAGTCGCAATGGAGCCTCAGGTGAAGCAAGCAGTTGAGTATTTGGTCAAAGAAAACGAGGCTGCGACGATTCAAATGAAACTGGATCAACGCAGAAGGTTCGTGATTTGTTCATATTGTGATAGATTTTCAATCTGGATCTTATGTTCTCAGGCAAAAATATCTGGACAAGGTTGCTCCAAAGCAAGCGGAACTCGACAAAAAACGAGAAGAATTGAGACTTATTACTGAAAAAATGGATGCCAACAAAACCGAGACCAGCAATGTTGAGGAGGAGGAGAAACGGCTGAAAATGGAGCGTATTAAGATTGACGGACAAGTTGATCAAATAACGAAAGAAATAAGCGATTTGGATGCAGAAGAGAAACGAAGGAAGGAGTCCATAAAACGCCACGAAACAGATATCTCGAAAACTTCAGCGGAGTTAGAGAAAGAAGAGAAAAAGAAGCAAAATTTCATCGCTGTACCGGAAAAGGCAGAGAAGAAAATACAGAAGCTGAAGGAAGAACGCGAAAAATTGGTAGAGGAGGAGAAAACTGCTAACAAAACAGCCGATGATAATGCTCCATTATTTGATAAGGAGAAAGAAAAGGTCGAAACTGAATTGAAGGCAGCTCAAGAAAATTGTACAAAGTGTAGTGACGAATACAACAAAATCAACTCCGAAGCAATGTTAG
Organism: Caenorhabditis zanzibari; assembly: GCA_963966625.1. Classification (NCBI taxonomy): domain Eukaryota; kingdom Metazoa; phylum Nematoda; class Chromadorea; order Rhabditida; family Rhabditidae; genus Caenorhabditis; species Caenorhabditis zanzibari. Next base: position 8,487,140 of record OZ016470.1, on the reverse strand, counting down.
CAAAGGCGGACTTAGATCAAGCAACCGAAACAGCAACTTCGGGAAAAAAGAAACTAGATTCTCTGAAGGAGCAGTTGAAATCTTTGGAAGAGGATCGTAGCATCAAGAAAGCATCCCTGGAAAAGATGCAATCAGATATGGAACAATTCTCACAGAGGAAGAATGAGCTTGAGGGAGTATTGCCTGGAATCCGAGAGGAGTACGCGCGAGTAAACAGGAATGTGAGTTGTATCATCAAAGAAAATACCGTCTCTTGAAATATAAACTGAAATATTATCTTTTTTTTTTCAATCCGTTATCTTTAGGTTCACGAAGCAGAGGAACAGCTGATAACTGTTTCACAGCGTAATGAGGCGCGCAACATGGGAGATTCAAAATTCTACAAACGTCTGAGACAAGAAGTAGAGTCTGGGCGGATTCCGAGTTATATTGGACGTCTTGGTGAACTCGGTGTTATCAACAAAAAGTACGAAGCAGCAATATGTACCAATTTCGGATACTGTCTGAATTTGAGCGTTTTCGGTCGCTCAGACGATGCGGTCAAAATGATTGACATTGCTAGAAAGGTTTGTTTATATACATGCACTCATTCTGATATACGTATGGTTTCCTACTATTGCACACTCTATTAGCCGTTGGAAGAAAATCACTGTTTTCAAGCTTAGGTTTGCAGGAGCGGCTCGGACGAATTAACACTATTTCGTTGGACAAATTGAGACAGCATAAACCAGCAGATTTGATGCCACCATCTGCAGGTCAATTTCCCGGACCGCGTATTTTCGATCTCATTGAATGTGAGCCAGAGTTCAAAAACTTGATGTTCGATCAATTCCGAAATACGATTGTGGCCGAATCGACGAGGGAAGCCATCCAATGGAATAAACATTTTCGTGGTGACATTGTTTCTATAGACGGTTCCAAAGTTTCACCTAACGGAAACGTCACTGGTGGCGGTAACCCTGCGCGAGGACTGATGCTTACTGATAAGAATAAGAAGCCCAAACTTGCCACTCCGGAAGATAAGGCAGCTCAGAAAAAATTGGAAGAAGATGTACAGGAGTTGAAACAGCAGTCTACCAAGTTGAAAGAGCAATTAGATAAAGTGAGTGCAGAAAATTCTGAAGGGAATTTTCCCGACGTTGTTCCCCATTCCAGCTTTCCTCCGAACAAAACGAAATTCGTTACAAGCTCACGTCGATCAAAAAACCTTTGGAGGATGCGGATTCAAGTCTCAGTATAATAGAACCGCAAATTGAGAATCTCAAAAGATTGGTTGAAGTTCAAGAAGAAGAAGTGGAGAAGGTTGTTGTGGATGCTAAAGTTATCGAGGAAAAGGAGAAAGTTTTCCGAGATCTTGAGAAGAGTAAGTGGAAGCAAAATACTAGACACAAAATCCATCTTTAGAGCGAGCTGAAGCTAAAGCGAATGCCGCAGAATCTAAAAAACGACAGGAGGAAGTCGAGGGAAAAGTCGATGAGATCTATAAGGAACTCGTTGGGCGCCACAAACAAGAAGCAAATGAAGCTGTTTCGAAACGTCAAAAAGTTGAAAAAGATATCGCAAAGGAGCAGGCAAGCGTGACGAATTCCGGAAGAAACATCGCGAAATGTGATGATAACATTGCAAGGTTAGAAAAGGACATTGAAAAGAAGCGTCGTCTCTGTGAGGAATTGCAAGAGAAGGCAATAGATGAAGAAATGTTAACTGCAAAAAAATCGTCTCTTGATGAACTAAAGAAGAAAAGTGCGGATATTGTTGCTGAACAAAACAGTATGGCTAAAAAATTTGCTGAATTGGTGGAAGCTGATGGAACGTTGGAAAAGGAAAAGAAAGCGGCAGAAGGAGAAGTTGAGAGTTTGATGGACGGTATGGCGGCTGACAAGCACAAGGTGAAGGAACTCGATAAAAAGGTAAATTCTATTTTTGAATTCGAACCGAAGATAACATTCTGGAATTAGTTTGTATCAGCCGATAATAGTTCAACAAGCTCTTTGATAAAAAAGTGATTTTTAAGCTCGATGGTCTACGAGTCAATCGAGTTCCACGGTTCCAATTTCTGACGGACTCCAGTAAACCAGAAGATCTTACATTGGCAGTTGATGATATGCCTTCTGACGAATATGAATCTCCTGAGAAAACTGAGAAGAATAAGAAACAAATGGCTTCGACTCTCGGTGATCAAGCATATGCTATGGAATACGGCCTCCGTCAGGATGGGTTGGGAAATATTGAGGCATATGACAATATCGGTGGTGACAAGATCCATGTCGAACTTCTGACCGCTGAACAAGTTGCCGAGATTACCGACCGCGATGTTGAACAATTGAAGTTTGATCTGAAGAATTGCGAACAGCAACTCGCAGCGTTAAAGCCTCAAGTCGATCTATCAGTCATTGGTACCTACGTAACGAAAGTAAACCAATACAACGAACAAGTTACAAAGCTGGCTGAAGTGAGCGAAAACCATAAACGGCATAATGAGAGGCTTCAACAGTTAAAAAGAGACAGACTGGAAGAATTTCATGTGAGTTTGTCCCAAGTTTTTTTATATGCATAAGTATTTTCAGTCGGCGTTCGAGTTTATCGGAAAACATCTGGTGGCTGTCTATAAAATGCTGACCGATGGAGGAGATGCGAAATTGGAATACATTGACAAGGATGACCCTTTCAAGGAGGGAATCAGTTTCATGTTGGTTACAGGAATCAGGCTAGCGGAAACAAGGCACACTTTGCACCGCTGAACTTCACCTGGAATGGAAGAGACGCGACATTCGAAAATTCGAAATTGCTGATGTTCCATTTCAGATAAAATCTATATGTGCAAAGTCGGTCTTGTTAATGGATGCATAGTATATTGTATTCTCAACATGGAAATTGTTTTACAGGGTACGTCCTGCAAAGAAGGCATGGAAACAGATTCAATTCCTATCAGGTGGAGAGAAGACTCTCTCTTCACTAGCTCTCATTTTTGCATTGCACATGTTCAGGTATCTAGCGTATCAGTGTGTTCACCACGAAGACCGGTATTTTCAGACCAACACCTTTCTATGTAATGGACGAAATCGATGCAGCTCTAGACTATCGTAACGTGTCAATTATTGCTCAATACATCCGACAGAAGACTGAAAACGCCCAGTTCATCATTATTTCCCTTAGAAATAACATGTTCGAGCTTGCTAATCGTCTTGTCGGAATTTACAAGGTTGATGGATGCACTAAAAATGTTGCTATCGATCCAGAGAAGGTGTGCGAAATGGCGAAGACTATTGCTGCCAGTTTGGGACAAGTTACGTGCACTCTTCCTCATGAAGTAACCCAGCGTTTCAATGAGACGACCAACAGAGATCGCCAGAGAATCACTGCTAATGAAAAGCAATATGCTAATTTCCCATCTACAAATGAAATCTCAAAGGCCGAAAAAATTGTTAGTGTGGAGGGACGCGTGAGGAAAGAGTTTCACCAAACGGATGATGACATCCCTGGTCCTTCGAGATCACAATCAAAGGCGACAACTCATAATGCGACAGATAGACCAGTTTCTACACGACCGGATTCTCGAGGCAATCGTAAGTTCGAATCAGTATCGACTGGGAAATGTATATGAAACATCGAGAGTGCACCAGATGTAAAAACTTTATCAGTTCGTATTTCTTTTGAGAATCAAGATATTAAGAAAAACTTATATTAAGCTGTCAGATTTTTCAGTTTACCTGATCTATTTTTAATTTCAGAAATGCGAGTTCCGAATCCTCGTCTTGTAGAGAGATCATCTACACTCTCAACCAGGTCGCCGCGGAAAGAAAGAAACGTTGATCCCGATGATGTTAGTTTTTTCGGTTCAGCACATAAATTAAAATCTTTTTGCAGACAACTCCTCCTGTCAAGCGATCAGCCTCCTCTTTGAGTGTTCCAACCGACCACGTTTCGAGTGGATCTCCACCAAGAAACAATAATCAGAGTCGCGAGGAAGAAAGAGGAGACTCTGACTGATATTCTTTCATAGATACTAATTTTCCCTAGCCGTTGATGTGCATTTTTTCATACGGGTTCATCCCAAAAGTATCTGATGAAAATAGTTTAAATTATTGATACTCATGTTAAATTTCTTTAACTCTTCTCTTACAATCTCTTTACCCTATTGTTTTATATTTTGTTTTGGAATGACAGTTCGGAGGTTTTGCCCCGGTTTTTTAATGTCTCATTTATCATTCCTTACCGTATTGATGGGTTTATTGAAGACAGGATGAAGCAAACGTCTTCACCTAACATTTGTCAATTTCCCACTAGGGTCTGCTTAACTAGCGCCCTGAAATATCTCTTTTCTATGTGGAGAAAATTTACGTTCTGTATTATTTCAGACATGGTTGCAACTGGTCACGTTTCGATTTCAGCTTTTGACAGCAATCACGAGAAAGAAGGAAATCAAATTATTCGCGTATTTAGGCCTTTATACTTATGTTAATTTGACCCTTTTGAATTTCTTTGATTCCTTTATTGCTTGGTGTCACACTCATTGAGAAGAAGATACTTTCTGTGATATACTGATTATGTTGTCATAAACTTTTTGAAAACAAATATTCTGAATTTATCTTTTTTGTATGAAAAGGTAGCTCAATGAGCAGCCCTACATATCTGATTTAGTTATTTACATACAGATTTATTTCAAACATTATTACAGCAATGTCTTCTACATCGTCGCATACTGTTCTCCTCATTCAGACCTCCCCTCGGTTAGATTCTCGTACATGGGGTGATTATGAAAGTGTCACTGACGCCCTCGACGGTAGCCGTTCATCTTTTTTTTAACCGTTCAACACTAAAATTTTCAGCAATTTGCAAGATGTTCGAGGAGTTTTTGACAAAGAAGTCTGCCAGTCCAGTCACGTACGATGTCTCCCAAGTGTACGAGTTCCTTGATAAGCTCTCCGATGTTTCGATGATGATCTTCAACCGTGTAAGCACTGGTTTCAACGCTAAGCGAGTCTTTGTCTTTAATTTGTGTTTGCAGGAAACTGGACAATACATTGGTCGTACTCGCGCGTGGATCAAGCAGCAAGTATACGAGATGATGCGTGGACGGTGCCAACATCCGGAAGGAGGAGAAAAAGTTATCGTCGGTTATTGATCTCCCAAATATCGTTTTCTCAATCACTTATTTTTGCTGGTTCCGTTTTCGAGTATTTATTTTCCAATTCAGATACGATATATGTTCTTTGTTCAAGTTTTCAAAAATGTGAAATGAATGAATCCGCAATTGGGAACTGTATTCAATTTGTTAATAAATAGGATGTGAGATGAAAGAGTACGATAGTGCAGATCATGGGACAGGTTTGTAATCAAAGTAAAATCGTGCGAAAAAAATTATTCAGCGATTTGCCATTCTTGTCGGCAGAGTGGACACTGGGCCCTCGGCTGATTTGATGGGGCGGCAATCCATTTGTCGATACAATGACGATGAAAGGCGTGTCGACATGCTCCGACAACAAGAGGGCAATCATCTCCCGGAAACTTGCATATGTTGCAAGCAGACTCGAACTCCATCCGACAGATTCCGCACGTATCCTCACCACCCTGTAGCCATTTCCATTCTCCACAAATCTAAAGTATTTCCATGAATTCAAAGCGGAGCGATTCCTTCAACTTACATGCAGTTTTTTGACCGTAATGTTCAACCTCGTTTTCGTTTCTAATGGTAGTCCTGGGAACGGCTCTCTTTTAGGAGCCTAAAAACTTCACTAATTTTTTCATATATAAATACACAACACACTTTTTCGGGGCTGTTTTCAAAACTGGTCGTCATATCTTGAGGTTCACTGCTATCATCCGACGTTCCGCTGCTGTTAATTACGTGTTCATCATCCATGATCACACGGACTGATGGCAATGAATTAGTTTAGTTCTCACTATAGGAGTGATAGGCAAAAGTAAAAATGAGGTCATTATGAACCTTCAGTCATTAGAACAAGCAAAAAATATTCAACACTTTATGAAAACGAAAGAGATGCTACTGTTATAATCAAATTTGATGTTGTCTTCGAAACGAACAATACTTGAACTCGGAAAAGAGATTTTCAGACGGCGATACCCTTGAGTTGTTGAATGGCGTTTTGGAGGAACTTCTCCTGGAAGTCCTTTTGTGAAACCTGTTTCTCCACACTCGCGTTGATGAGCTTCAATAGCTGATCACGCTCGAATCTGGCTTTGGTCTCTTCAGTTTCTTTCAGGTAATCAATACGACGCTTGATCTCACTCGAAACGGTTTGGACATTCTTTCTGGAAAAAGTGGTTCTCAAATCAAACTAATCCTATCAATGTCCAGTTTATGCAGACTGCTCAAAACCCTTCTACATGTGCTAGCATGAATGTATACCTGTAAGCAGCCTCCAACTGAAGTTGCATTGATTCTTTGAATGAAGTCGGCAAATTGTCCTTGAGGGCCGATAGAGATTCCGTCTGTTTGGCCGAACTATTGCGGAACTCGACCGCTTCTTTAAGATCTTCTTGAATGAGTCCTTTGAAGAAACCAACACGTTCCTGATAATCCTTATAAAGTCCAGCATCGATCTTATCTGAAACACAGGTGTATTGATATTATATAGAGTTCATGCATACATCCAGCTGTTCTTGAGACGAGGAGATAGAAGAGAATCCAGCCAACGGTCATATGTCCTTGCTCCTCAAACACCCACAGCTCCTTGTTGACCAAAAACGCGAACAATCCTCCGAAAAAGAGATATGGTCCCGAGGTTCCAGTAACCTTCTGGAATGCAGTGAACCACGAATCCGGCATCATCAAAAGACGACTTTTCGGAGGGTACATTGGGCGAGATGGGTACGGATAGTTGACCAAATCGCGGTCTGGATGTTCTTTGAAATCTTTTGGGACGGCAGGGAGAAGCTCGGGCGCCGACCACTCTTTGTTGCATGCATCAAACATCGATTTAGGCGCCTCAGTCTCTGTTGGCAGCGGAATACCTGCAGAGAATACGGTCTTAGCCTATTGCGGCGAAAACAATGCGCACTAACGAACCCTTGAATCGATAGGCGATTTTTTCGAAATACCCGATGTTGTTGTCCAAAGATGGAGCGGAGGCATCTAAAAAATTATTTTCGTTTCGTAAAAACGTGAAAGTAACTCACGACCAGTAGCGGCTCCCCGAGCAACCACAAAAAGGCGAGAGGAGAGCTGTGGAGAGGACAGACGGCTCAACGACATCTGAAAATAAATAGTTGCTGGATATTCAGATTCATACTTTCAGTAATGATTTTTTCTGTGAAAAAGTCTGAGGAAAACGCGGAAACAGCGAAGGAAAGCAATGAAAATGAAAAAAACGAGAAGGCCGCCTACTGCTTTCGAATACTGTACGCGTGGTGAGACCCACCCGCAGTTAATATATGTTCCTTTAAATATTAAAACGAAATGCGAGGAACGACGCCGATTTTTTTAGTTTAATTGAGTTAAAAAAGTGCACAATATGAACAATAGAAAGTTTTTTATTACACGAAATTTGATGATTTTGGAGCAGAATTGAGAGAAAAGATCAATCGACCAATTGGAACGAAAATAATTCACATAAATAAGATTTCTAAAGTACAATAAAAAGAAAATTAATTTAAAAAATCTGTTTTTAAACTTCTATATGGAGAAAAAACCATAAATCACAACCACAGTATCAAGAATATCACAAAAAGGGTTTTCGAAGAACTTCCCGAAAGATTGATAAACTACTCGCTACGTTCAATTATTATTGAGTTGACGATTGCGCCGGCTTCGTGGCTGAACTGTTCTGAATGTAACGATGTTTGTATTCGTAGTGCCAACGATTGAAATCAGCATTGAATACAACAATAGCTCCCGAATCAAGACCTCCCAAAATGAATCGATGTGAAGCAACCACGGCTACAGATCGCACGGCGCTGTTGAGTGGCTGAAAAAACTGGGATTCTCTACTTGATCATCTAATTTTCTATATACCTGATATGTATACAACTTGCTCAGCGGGAACATTCTCCAAATTGTAATGCGCCCGTTGATTGCTCCTGTCACCGCGAACTCACCATCACGAGTTACTGTCACACATTCAATTCTGAAAAAAAAGATTCAATGGAATAAGAAAAGAAATATTACTCACTTCTCATCGGCTAAAACTTCGTTGAGCTTCCTAGCAGTTGAAGAATATGTAACCATTCGTTTCGAATCAAACAATGCAAGAAGAATACACTCTCGACTCATAGACAACTGAGTGACCATTCCATGTCCACGAATGCGTCTAAGAAGGTCCGAAGTGGTCGTGTGAATCAGAATAACACCATCTTCACATCCACTGATGACAAGACCGTGTTCAGCAGAAACACAAAGAGCAGATATCGAAGCTTCGTGGCCAGTAAGAATCGAGCGAGGAGATGGAACTTCTCCCGGTTGGTTGTATTCACCAGCAATGAATCCAGTCTGGAATTAATAGATTCTGAAAATCCAAGTGAAAATAACACTTACAGTTCCATTCCAATGCCAAAGCACAACAGTACAATCCATACTTCCAGTAACTACGTAGCAGTCACTGAAAAGACTCGTTTCACTTCGAGCAATACAGGTGACCACATCTCCATGACCGTAGACAGCCTGGCGAACTCGTCCTGAGAAAGAAACTATTTTTTACGAAGGAACTAAATAGAAAACTCACCAGAATCAGTGTCTACGATTCGGAAACTGTAATCAGGATATCCACAGGCAAAAATGTACTTGCTGTCTGTGGTTGTAACAAAGTTTGAACATTGTACTTGAAGTCTCTGATCAAATGCATCACCAAGATGACGACGTGCAATCGGTGTCGTTGAAGCGGCAGTGGCCAATTGTGGATCAGCTGTGAGCGGAAGTGAGACTTGTCCTTCAGCGTTAGATGGGTCCATTGAGAGAGCACTTCTTTGACTGGCTCCATCTGGAAAACAATATAATGAGATTGGAACTTACAAACTTTCTACTCACAATTGTAAGAGTTGTCCCACTTATTCAGAGAAAACACCAAGTTCTGTGCCACTCCGACCACAGTCGGCTGTTGTAACTGATGGAAAGTGTTCGCAGCGAGATAGACAACTGGACTGTTGGAAATGTACTTCATCATCATGCATAAATCATCATCGTGTCTTCTGAATATTGTAGGAGCCAGACTCATAATGGAATGACGTGGCGGATGAGCTTCTGCGAGAAGTTGTGACGGTGTTTGTCCGAATGAGAGAATCTGTTGTTCAATTGCAGCCATTTGTCCAGGAGTCTCTGCCATTTTTGGAGTCACTGTTCCCTCATAAGTCAGATGATAAAATACGTTGGTAGCTCGAACAGCTTCTGCACCACGTTGTTTGTATCCGAATATTAGATCAATCCATTGATTGAGTTGACATGATACCAAATCAGATTCAAGAGCCTGTCTGTGCATCAAAACAAAATGTTCTGGAGATTCGGCCCATGGAGGCAACACAACATCATCAACTAGTGTTCCATCTGCTCTTCTTCCAAGATTGAATTTCGATGAATTTCTGAACATTTCTGGAAGATAGAACAGCTCTGGAATCAATTCTTTGACATCGTGCGAATCCCGCTGACATCTATCCCAACTATCCTTGATTGAGTGTGTTATACGGTCAGGATGGTCGAATTTCCCGTCATGAAGATTGATGAACATTGAAGCAAATGGCTCCTGGAATCAAGAAGTTCATAGTAAAAAACGTACAGTTTTCAACAAACCAATCGGAAGAGCCAGTTGAGTGTGAACGCAGGAGTTGAATAATGTGTACCGTAGTGGAATGCAGGTACTTGATCATCATCCCAACTTGTGTATCTATCATTGAAGAATTTCCGCCTCGCTTCACTCAATGCTCCAATCGGCTGAAATTCAAACAGTCATTTCGGGATTCTCAGAATGTCAAATATACCTTTGACAGATCTCTGAAATTCGATGCAACACTCAAGTCCAGGGTGTCAGAAGTGTAGTTGGTGAGAATCCACGGGAAGACTGGATATTGACTCAGATCATTGAAAGTGCGACCAGCTACCGTATTCAGGAACATGAGGTAGTCAAAGTTAGAGATTTCTCTCTTTTGCCATTTCACACACATATCAGAATGTTTGAATAACTGACGAGGTGTCATGAGAGAAGTCTTTCTGGATTGAGGGAGACCATATTTGACACCTGCATAACTTCTTTCATTAGTGATAACTCGCAATAATCCCACTCACCAACTCCAACTCTTGGCAATTGATAAACAACTCTTCTGACAGCTTCCTCTGAATCGAATGCAAACATGATGGCGGCTGAAAAGTTTGAAGATATGGATGGACCAGATATATAATGAACTGTACTTCTTGATGCCAGGAACATTTCCAGAGCAGTATTCTGGAGAAGGTATCGTCGAAGGAAAATAGCGCGAATTTCTTGAAGATTCCATCTTTGATGTAATGCTTCACAATATCGAAGAACCTGTAAATATTGAACTTTTTCAGTGCTCTTCCAACTATTTGTTTCTCCTTCTTCAAGTCAAATGGGATTCTTTCCATCCCAACTAAGTGGCTCCTCGTTGGTCATTTCTCCTTTCACTTTCTTTTCCCATTTATAATAATAATGATTGAGCCCCTCCTTCTGCAGAAAAAGTGCAGAGGGCCCACTGAACCGAGTGGTAACGCATACAGATAATTATGTGACGGTTGGTAGGCAATATGAGAAGAATAATGCACCCGGCGATTATGGAAGAACTGGGATAAACTGTGTTAAATTGCTAGGGCAGATTCATGCCGAGTGAATTGATATATGTTGTGGAGGGAAAAAAGAAGATCGCGTGATATTTGACACTCCAAAACTAGTCATACATTCATTTTTTTCCAGCCACGGTGCTTTTTTCCATCTAGTGTCATAACTTGATTCAGTAACTTCCGGAAGGATATCTCTAGGTAATCTAGTATCTCCACTTATCAACCCGTTCCCATCTCTTTTTTATTTCTTCCGGTATGAAAACTTTGGCGGCTTACGTAATCACCATGATGTGTTGGATGTGCATCAAAAGGTCATCTGATGATGAGAGAGACCTTAGAAGAGATTCTGACAGGAGAACTTAGTCATATTTTCATATGATTCGGAATTAGAATAAGCTAAGAACCTAGAATCTTAGTGCTACATGCTTCAAATAGATTCGCTGTTTTTAATTCTCTAACTAGGTTCTGACCAGGAAATACCGTATCACTCATATCGCTCGTGGAAAGTTTACGGTCTTCTGGGCTATTCCCTAGTAAGGGTGTGTTGCTCTTCCATAAGTTGTTTCCTCAAATCCCATACCCAAAAGTTACATATGTTCTTCTCCACTTCATTATTTATCACATATCAATAATCCCATCATTTTCTTCTTCAGGGTCGTTTTCTTTGGTAATGGAGGCCCTCCAGGAGGTGATGATAAGACGCGTGTGATATGAGAAAATGAAAAGAAGAAGGGAACGAGAAAAAGATAGGTAGAGTAGGGGGGAGAGAGATGATTGACACACCTTGTTATCTTTATCTCTCTTCTTCAATCTTCTACTCAAAAGTGTCCAGTGGGTCTGTTTGTGGTGGGCGCCAGTGCCCAGGTTGAAACAATCCGTATACATATCTACGTCTCCGTCCCTCTTACTTTTGACTCCGCCCCCTTTTCTGCCTGGAGGACTCTTCTCTATTCGTTCCGTCTGTAGCTGCCCATCATCGCCGTCATCGTCCAAACAAGAATACATCTCTCATAGAGTGCATTTTTTCACTTCTGTCCGAGAGATGCTCGGCCACAATCAGAACGTTGTTTATCAGGTGAGCAAGTGTTTTTTTGGATTTTTAACAAGCTTTAATTCCATTTAGGTGAACACATACTACAATGAGAAGGTTCAGCATAGAAAAGCTCGAGTGACTAAAGCTGTTCATAGAATCGCTAAGGTTGTTCAAGACATTCTGAAAGAAGTTGAAGCTCAGGAACCAAGATTTATCAATACTCTCAGTGAAACTGCTACTGGCAGATTTGATGGGGTTAGTATTCAACTGAATTCGCTTCTAAAATATCAGAAATTACAGATTGTGGTTCACTCTCCATCTGAGTATGAAGCCGTATTATATCTCAATCAAATGGGTGTCTTCAATTTCGTCGACGATGGAACTATTCAAGGATGTGCAGTGTTAAAATTGAGTGATGGTAGAAAGAGATCCATGTCATTATGGGTCGAATTCATCACTGCATCCGGCTATCTTTCGGCTAGAAAAATTCGTCATCGATTCCAGAATATTGTTGCACAAGTTCTCCAAACACCACAGTTCAGGTAACAACTCGGTAGTTGGATTTGTGAACCATCATGAAATTTCAGCGAGTACTGTAAACTTCTCCAAGACAATACTGATGTAAGAGTCCGTGTCGATGACAAATACACCGTTCAAATAACTTGTGCATTCCGATGCAATGGAATCTGGCCACGATCTGCGAGTCAATGGCCAATTTCTACTCTTCCGTGGCCAAATGCAGCATTGGCAAGTCAGACAAAAACTGAAGGATTCGATTTGACAAGCCGAGAAACAGCTGTAACCCAACAGAACAATCCTAATAAACAGGCGAGCACCATGGAAGCTGATGCCTGGGCAATGAAGATGCATACAGCAGAGAATATGCTCTTAACTGGTGGAAGAAGAAAAACGTTGAGTATTTTGAAATGCCTCCGAGATACTCATATGGATTTCCCGGGCACTCCTGTAACCAATTACATTCTGAAGACGTTGGTATTATACGAATGTGAGAAACATTGTAGTGAGTACGAGTGGGAAGATACTAACATTGGAGATCGTCTTGTTGGTGAGTGATTCTATTTTAAAAGTATATTATGTTAGTCCTCCAGTTCAATAATTCGTTCCGAATTCGTCGAGAAAACGCCATCGCGTGACAAAAGAAGTACTACTTTTTCCGTTTTTTGCCTCCTGCTTTCTCTCTTTTCCTAGGTGCTCTTTTCTGTTGCTCTTCACCATTTTTTCATTCTTTTTTTCACTCGCAATGGCATGCATTCCTAATGCATTCTTTCGTGTTCTGCGAAGGAATGCATTAAGGCAGCAAAAAAAGAAACTGAGGGACTTGCTTAGTTTCTTTATGATACAATTCTTCTTATTTTTTCTTTGAATCAACTAGTGGCGTGAAATCTATCGGAAAAGAAAAGAGCAGACACTGTGAGAATTGAGGAGAACTTGATGAAAAGTGTCATTTCGAATTAAGTCTTGACAAATGAGAGGAACCTATTTTGATTCGTAGAAAAGAGGTTTTGAAACTAGTTGGATTTTAAAAGGTCAACACTTTAGAATCTCTCATGACTAAATAAAGAGAACTACACCCAATTCAATAAACGGTTTTCAGGTGTTCTTCTCCAACTCGTAAGCTGCCTTCAATGCCGTCGATGCTCCCACTATTTCCTCCCGACTCTGGATCTTCTCCGTTCAAAACCATTACATTCCATCGAACACTCCGCCCAACTCGCATGGCATCTTGTTCGTAAACTCATGATTGATCCAAACGCCTTACAATCTCTATAGTTCCTTTTATTCCCCTTTCCCTCTTTCACAATGTTCTCTTCCCATTCTTTCTCCCCAATTCCAAAACTGGTATCCCTTCCATCTACTCGAGATAAATTATTATGCTACTTACCTGAGCACATTGTTTCTTGTAATTTGGATCAGATTCATTGGCATCGAAGAAAAGATCAGAAGCTGTTACTGATAGTGTTCCAGGAATGACGACACCAGGTGCAATGAGCTTAGCAGCAGTTGAGAAACAGGCAGTTTCTGAAATTAGATGAACACTTTCACTAGATTTACTATTTTCCGTTTAAGTGGTGCTCTTTTTCTTTCCAAAAGCATCATCATCAATTCATCTGAACAACCTCGGCCTTGTCCTCATAGATCATCGTCTGTTTTGACAAATGGCATAAGAGCAATTAAAGATGAGGGAAGAGAGTGCTCTCTCAGGTGCCTTCCTTTCTCTCTTTTTTGTTTATAAACCAAAAGGGGTCTTAAGAGATTCTATTGTCGAGCCAGTCACCAAAAAATGAAGTGAATGTTTGTCGCAAAAAGCGAACCCATTCACAAGAAAAGAGATTTCGGGAAGGGTTGCCGATTGATGAATTACCGAAACAACTGACACTTCAAGTAAAAAGTTATTTGAGTTTTTGCAGAAGAGCAAGAATTGGGTCTATAACATTAGTGGAATACTGAATAGAAATTCTAGAAACTTTCCAGAACAATTAGACTACTCTCTTAATCTCAGATCCTCGCAAGCTGTTATCCCAAAACAACATCTGTCGCATTTTTCACGAAACAGCGAGTCCGGATTTACCTCGTTTCATCTCATCTTTCGACTCCTAATTGGCTAATAATGAGGGGAGTATTTGACGATTAATGGGCAAGATGAGGCGGGTAGAATGAGCTTCTCAGACTAAGATACTGATTCTGAATGACACTCGAAGGGGATGTCTTCGAACAAAATTTGAAAATCTAGGTGGAAACCAAGAAAACCCTACTCAACCAGACCTCATAACTTTTTTCTAGAATTTTCTCAAAGTTTTAAAGTATTTCTTTACAGTTGAACAGATAAAGATCTGACGGTAGTCTAACGATGGAAGAGAGAACAGTAGTTCCAAAATAAAATGTCGGTTTTTAATGGTTTTCGGATCGACTTGGCGCAAATTTACGATTGTTTCTCACACTCACTCAAATTGCATTTCATGACTTCAACAGTTCCTAGCGTATCTTTTTTTTCTCTCAAGGAAACTTACGACTTGAGGGTGTTGGATCCACTTCTTGTGCCCATTTATCTATATCCGACTCGTCGACAAGTTCATGACTTCCACTTGATGTTTGCCTTTGGGAAAACAGTCTGAAAATTGGAAACCTCGGTTTGGAGAGAAAGAGGTTCAGCTTCTTACCCTTTGAGAACTTTCCGGATTCTTTCTTGTTCAGAAATTTCAGGTTCTTCGTTTTTCTCTCCTTCTGGAAGATTGGCTTCTTCGTGTCGACTTCCATATGGATTCGGTACGAAACGTTTTCTTCGTCTACTATCGTCTTCCCAGACGTCCAATTTCCAAAATTGAGTTCCCCTGAAAGAAGAAATATAAGACTCCTGAGTGAGAAAGAAGAAATTTACGATTTTG
The DNA here is from genome assembly GCA_963966625.1 of Caenorhabditis zanzibari. Taxonomy (NCBI): domain Eukaryota; kingdom Metazoa; phylum Nematoda; class Chromadorea; order Rhabditida; family Rhabditidae; genus Caenorhabditis; species Caenorhabditis zanzibari. Next base: position 8,471,962 of record OZ016470.1, on the reverse strand, counting down.
AATCATCTGGATCTGTCAGAATGGCAGACATTTTCTCCAAGAGACGAGTAGCATTCAGAGAATCTCGAAGACGTCCGGAAACAATTAGAAGATCACATCTACTATATTCTTCATGACGAGAGTTGAGTTGTTCACGAGATTCTGCCTCGAATTGTGCATGCTTGCTAACATCTTCAGCTCTCAATCGATTCAAAATGAAATCCGCTTCGTTTGCAACTCGAAGTACGTGGTCTCTTGTAGCATGAGCCATCAGTCTTCCTTCGTTAACGAGCTCGATGAAAGCGAGTCCAGCATGTTTTTGAAGAGACGTTTGCCATTCTTGGGAACACAACAACATAACAAGTTCAATTACAGACGCGTTTCTGTTTCGAAGTGTTTCCAAAACTGAAATATATTCATGTATTGCTTTCACACAAAAAAGTTTCTACCTTTAGTATCATTCATAATTTCTTGTCCATGAGTGCCCAATAATGTTTTTTGAAGGTAACCACGGAAATCTGACATCATTTCTCTTAAAAGTGGAGCACATGTCTCAAGTGCAGTCTGAAGAAGAACTCTTTTTTGGAAAGGCATAATTTTACTAGTCTACCTGAAGCTTTGTCGTCAAATAAGCTCTTCTTTCAGCAGTTTGTTGTACTGGCATCAGAGTCGAGGGACGTCGTCCATTGGACTGATGCATCTTTTTCAGCTCATCTTCCTGAAATTTAAAAATAAAACCATGTATTAAAATCTAGATAATTACTTTGTACTCGTTTCCATCTTTCTTCATATCAGAGTTTGCCACTTTTATCGCTGCAATCCTTCCTCCATCATCACCTTGTCCATCTTCTCCATGTTGCTCATTTGGTTCTTCGTCACCATTCTCACTGTTTTCTGATCCAGTCTTCACACTAACATGGTCTCCATCATTTCCTATTTTTCCATTGGAAAGTTGTGGTGAAGCACTAGATGATTCTGAAAAAATATTTAAAATTAGAGATAATATGACTCATGATAAGACTTATTTAACTTACCTGTATCTGGAGTATCCAGTTTTTGAGTTGTCGAGTCAAAGAATGGAGATGGAGAGGAGGGTGGTTCTAGAATGTCTCTATATCTTGATACCATTAAAACAGACACCAAATAAATAACAGAGAGAGCAAGAAACTGTGCTTGTCGATTCTCTTCAACCATATCCCGATAGACGATTCCTTTAATTCTCGTAATATCCGAATCTTGTACCAAACAATCAATATTTTCTAATCCATCCGTAGAAAGTTTCTCAAGTGCTTCTCGAACAAAATCCATGATACATTGATTCTTTTTGGCCGAGTTTGTCTCATATCTCGGAGTGTCTGGTTGTTGAATTCTTGAAGCAAGAATATGTCGGACAGTGACAGTTGCAGTGATTCGAAGAGATTGACGTAGAACTCCTCCAGCTGGCATATTCTTTTCTTGTTCTAATTCAGAAAATGATACTCCAGAAGCAAGAACAAAAGTGTCAACGAGACGAGCGAATCTCATCAGGAAATTAGCAGCAACTGAGATTGGAAGGTTCTGTTGGCAAGCATCCACGATTTCCATTTCGTTCTGCAAAAATAGAGAATACACTTGATCATTCTGAGAACTAATACTAACATTAGGAGCAGTAGCACTAGCGAGAAGAGGAAGAAGTCCACCACAAGCCATGATAAGACTGTCTGCCAGTTGAGAAATAACATGGACAACGTTTCCGACGAAAACTTGATTTTCAGAAGCATTACATTGATCCGAAATTCCTCCATCCATTCTGTAATTATAAAATGTTGGAAATAGTTAAATAATGCTTATGAACATACCCTTTCCACTCATCCACAGTCCTTTCAATTCCTGATAACAAATCAGCAAGAAGACGGATATGAACTTCAGACCACGCGAATTCCGGTGCTCTATATACGGGTGTTGGAACCATTTTTGCTCTGTAATTATTGTTCTTCGATGATTTGAAAAAAAATCTGATAAACTTACTCTTCTCCGTTTTCAGTCTTCTCTGCCTTTGTTTTTTCCTCTGCCAATCGTTTTTTGAATTTCTCGTAACTGACTTTTGAATGAGCAATGGCTAAAGTATCAACCCAAACTCTCCATCCACCGTATTCATGTCTCAATGCATGATGAAGAAGAATCGAAAATGCTTCCCAAACAAGTTCACTGACTTCATTTTGAGATTCAGTCGTATGGAAGACGTAGGCCAAACCTATCAGCCAATCTTGCCAAACAGACATCTGCAGAATAGTTCTCCTGTTTTCTTTACTTTCTCGACACAAATTGATGATATCGATGAGGAAACACTTTTTGATTTGAACAAGACTCTCCGACTCTTCACATTGACTGATGACGTGAGCGATCACTTTCAGTAGTTGTGGATTCTCAAACTTCCATTCTGGCTGAGCTGGTTGGTGGGCTGCATATGTGAACGTTGGTGTCATTTGCTCAACAAGAACTTCCAAAAGTACGTTGTAAGTTGGCAATGAAAGTATTCTTCGATGAGAAAGAAGACGTTCCCCAACCAAAGAAAACAGATTCTGATTTCCCATTGATTCTGTTTTTCGTTTCAATGTTGACCGCGACAAAAAGAATCCGAGAATCTTCAGTGCTGGGATTCGAATCAATTCGTTTGGAGAAGAGAGAAGATTGAATATGATTCCAAGTGCCTTGTTTTTATCAATTGCTGGAATCATGATAGCTGGGTGCTCAGCGAGCAATCTTGTGACAAGAGCAAGGACATCATACAAATTGTCATCTTCCCGAACTGTTGCCAATAGATTCAAAAGTGTTTGTACTTCTTGATCTCTTGCTTTTTCTTCCTCATCTGGACTATTCGATGCAATGATAATCCGATTGATAAATGTGAGAATAGCACTTCTAATCGCAACAATATCTGCAGTCGCGAAGTTTTCCGGTCTCTCCTCAACAGTGTAATCAGAAGCTGTTTGTGGAAGAGCCAGCCAATAGAAATGTTTGAGAGTGTGGCACATTTCAATCACTGTTGGAACTCTTCGAAGCATTTGTGAGAAGTTATTGTTGGCAAGGAAGTCAGTTGCCAAGTATTGATACAAATGAACTTGAACTTCTGGACGTGCTCGAATCCATAGTTTTGGATTGAAGAGAATGTAGTCAAAAAGATGTTTGAGAAGAGGTCCACCAGCAGGACAACGGAGTAAGAACTTTGCGATGTGGATGAGTTGTTCCAGAACTTTCATCGATAAATGAGATGGTGACGCTTTTTGTAGACATGAAGAGATGATGAGGAATCCTTTGCTGTGGAAGAGTTGTTGCTGGGAACTTTGTGAACTTGAAAGCAAAAGAGCAATCAAGGAAAGAAGAGTTTGACAAACTTCTCCGTCGATAGAGTTATCATGGGAAGACGGTAAATCGATTTGGGCGAAAAGAGGAAGAAGAATTTGAATTCCACCGACGGATTGAAGAGATTTGTGAATGGAATGAGTGGTGATAACTTCCACTCCCTAAAAATTATAGGTATTTTCTAACAGTCACATTTTAATTACAAACCTCTTTCATGACTGCATGTGGAATTTGAACAAAATATGTGTTCGCTGCAGTTTTGGGCGGAGTGTAAAGGCACAATTGCCCGTGACAGTTTTTAGGACAATATGCAAAAACCAGAGACGTATGAAGATGCCCATCGAAAAGATGCTGGAAAAATACTAGTTTAAAATATCACGACCATAAACTCTCAAACCTTTTTGTATCCTTCTGGAAGGCTCGTTTCAGAATCGTGTTTGAATGTCGACTGATATGCAGGACCGAGACAGAATAGAGAATTTGCTTGTTGTAGAGAAAGTGCTTCAGCGAAAAGATACATTGCACCCATTTGACCGCAGAATGCTGTATTAGCTGTACCATCAGCAGAGACTCCAATTGAGCAACGATCCCAGTTGGTAGCTGATGTTACCACCCTAGAAATTCAAATGTTCATGGTAATCCCATGAAAAATATACTGTTTTTTGGTCGTACAAATTTCTACAACTTACCATGACAACTCGATAGTTTCTGCCAGTTGGCCGTCAATAAAGCATTTGATATCACTTCGCCCCCAACGAGAATAACAATGGGCAATAGCGATATGATGCCATTTTCTTGCTCCCAATTCTGCTTTCACACATCTCGATTGCTCTTTTCCCTTCGCTTTCTCCACATTCACAACCAAACAATTTCCAGTGAAATGACACGAATATCCGATTCCTTTTGATGTTCGGAAACTGTACAATACTGGCTGCTCCTTTTCAAAAGTGACACTATTCAATGGTTCCATTCGAAGCCACGTGGCAAATGTCCATCCTTGTTGATACGGCATGGTTTTAATCGGGGGAAGGATGATTCCCTGTAAACTCGGATATTCAAAGGTTATAAAAAGATTTATGGTTACTCACGGATTGATCTTTTCCAGGAAACGAGAAGAATACATCTGCACTATCGTGTTGTGGCATTTCTTTCAGAACATGAAGCAATTTCAATGAGTTTGGGGGCTGAAAACATAGGTTTCTGTTGAAGAAATGTTTCTCATAGGAACTCACCCATTGATCCTTCGTAGATTTCAAGGCTCGCAGGAGATGTTTAGTTTGCTTGACATTGATGGAATATGCAACAAGTGCAGCAATGATTTGAACTAGAAGGTCAGCTAGAAGAGGAGGAGCCTCAGGAAGTAGGTCAAGAACTCTGAAAACGAACATTTTTAGTTTTTTGTAGACCATTCGTGCTCAGAAGTTCGGAATCTTTCAAGACACTTCCAGGGTTTAGGAATCTTGGTCTATAAAGTTTTCGAATTCTTTTCAATGTCAGATTTTGAAGTCTTTCACTAGTTTGCTATATTTCAGAAAGAACAAACTTACTTGGAAATCAATCCAACTCGAGTACATGCTTCCAAATTTCTGTTGCTCTTCTTCATGACAGCCAAGAATAAACTCCAAATTTCGTTCTAAAATATCTCACCATTTGAATCAAACTCTCTTTTCACAAACCTGAAGATCATAATCACAATGCGATAGAAGTGTGAGCATATGATCCACATTAGCTGCATCCTCGATCACAAATTTTGATTCCTGATCGAAATGTCCTCCAACAAGCAAATTGAATAAATGATCCACAATTTGAGTCCTATCGGTAGTTGGAGAATTCGAATGCAAAGTAGTGATAAGTCTTTGAATTGTCTCATCAGCACCTTCTTCGTTCGAATGAATCAATGTTGTTTTTGAAAGAAGGCGTGGTAGAGAAGAAGTGACGTCATCCTGGAAAATGAAAAATTGAAAAAAGTTGAATGGAAATGGAATTAAGCCGAAGAAGAGCCAAGCCTATCCAGTGAGAAGTATTTTTTGAAGTATTGTTCATGTACAAAATGAAAACTGAATAATTAGTTCTAATGTTAACTGTAGTTCTATAATATCATGCATATCACATTCCCATATCACCACCAACACTGAATGGAATTGAAATATTGAATGATTTGGAGAATGAAGCGAGACTTCCACGTCTTGATATATTTCCAGTTGCAGCATTATAACTGTCTCTACGACTTGTTGATCCAGGAGTTGGTGGTTGGGTCAGATCGTATTCAATGGAAAACTGAGCCGGTGTGAGCTCTTCTGGCTGAGTGAGAAAGAGAATTTTGAACATCAAAATACAACACAAATTATGGTATCCGATTAAAAAATATGGAACATTCAATTTTGAACTCTAGAGGAGTGGGATCAGGACTCCAATAACTGTCTATGCGTAGTTCAAATGTCTGGGATGAGATGATTGGAATAATTAAAAAAAAGGGTAATATAATTAAATTCAAATCATCCTGAATCCGATAGAGCACGATTGCTGACCAAAACAGGCCTTTGAACCTGACCCAATCTGGGGGTTTTGAAAAAAAAGAATTCATTTTAGCCCCTCTATTTTCAATTAAAATTCTCACCTCAAGTTCAAGTTCTTTACCCTCTGGCAATGGTGGAAGTGATTCAATTGCTGGTGGAGAAGGAATATCTTGGGATGGTGTAGAAGAGACGATTGATGAAGGAACCGATATTTCTTCTGGTTTTTTCACATCTTCTGAATCTTCTTTCGAATCATCTGAAGATTCATTGTCTACGTTCTTGAAGACGTTTTGAGCCGGAGCATCAGCAGATCTGAATTAGGAAAAGTAGGTACTATTAGAAATTATTATAATTGATCTTACGAATCATCCAATCCCAAATCGACCGTTTCCATATTTGATTCCTCGTCGTTCACTTCATCTTCCACAGGAATTTCAACATTTCCTACACAAAAAAGTAAATATTAGCTTAAGAAGTAATAATACTCAAATCTATCATCTCTCAAAAAAATCAATAGAACACTTACCATTCTCCTGAACCGGTGGACCTGATTCATTATGTGACGTTTCAGAGATCTCCATTCGAATAATCCCTATAAATAGATTTTTGAGTTCTTTTCCCAGATGGTATATCTATTTCAGAGAGCAATTGTACAAATAAGGAAAAAGGCGTAAAACGACGTGGAAGTGTTTGCGTACTAAAGAAAAAAGGAGGGACATTTTGCAGATGAATGCAGTTTAAAACGGGTCATAAAGTTTTGTTAAGAAACATGGTCAAAGTTGAGGAAAATAAATTAAATGAAAGAATCAAATAGAGTTCATAAACCAGGGGAGTAGTCACCTGAAATCTCAGATTAGTGTATTGTAGCTGAGTATCAAAATATTCCAGAAAATTCGCATATTTTGCCTATCATCATTCTCATTTTTTTCTCTCATTTCATCAATGTCAATAACTAACTATATATGGTTATGAAGTGGAATGAGACGAACGCAAACAGAATGAGACGCAAGATATAGAAGAAGTAAAAAGAGAGTGTGTAGGATTTAGAGACACAGAGAGAACGGAGCAGTCGGAAATCAAGGTGAAAAGGGGCATTCGGATAGTGTATGCAAATGTTGGAGATATAGAGAAAGCCCGGCGAGGAAGAGGACCTTTTGTCCTTTTTGCCTTGAATGCAGGGGGAGAAAAGTGGAAGGGAATGGAAAAACTAGGAGGGAAGGAAGTTTAGTCTTAATGGAAGAAAATTGCTTTAGGAATCCACGAATCAAAAAGAGAATAGAGAACTTCTATAGAAGTACACTAGAAGTGCCGAGTTTAGTTTGAAGTTCATATTTAAATCTATTTTCTACCAGGATGTGCTGAACCTGGATCTACATATGCGAATGAGAGTACTCAAAATGGTTTGAATACTGCAGAAAACTTATGATCTAAACTTGTGCGAGGTAGTGGGGATAAGACAATTTGCAAAGAATAAGAAGAGGGAGGGACACTATTGATCTCTTGTCTGCGGCGTGGACCAGACTAAAGATAACGGGTCTGAGAAGAGGAAAGGGCCGAATACAGTAGTCGTAAATGTAAACAATTTTGCTATGTACAGTAGGGTTTCAAAATAATGAAACCTGATTGGAATAACATTGAAAAGAAGAAAATCTGGGATAAGACGAAAACTTCAGTGATCAGGAAATAATTTTTGGTAGTCTTTTTTATCTCCAAACCACGTGGAAGAAAGTTACCCTGATATTTGTGAGCTGCCACTGGCGTGGGAGTTCAGCTTCACTGCGTTTCCACGTGTTAAAGTTTACAACTGAAAAAAAGAAGGTCGGATTTTTATTGACAAGAATGAAATTTCCCTAGTCCATATAACATTCTACTAGAAATTGTGGAAAGATGCAACTATTGAAACTGTATTCTCCTCGAAAACCGACCATAAAGATTCACTAATTAGGCCTAGTTAAAAATTGGAATGCAAAAAAAAATATGTTCTGTAAAATAAGTGATGTAGCTCGATTTGCAAGCAGAGTCATCCTAATCCTTGAATTCAAATGAAATCATTTTGAAAATTTTGAAAATCTTCGGTCGTTTGATTACGTCAAATGAAAGGAAGCCCCTTACAAGAGAATATTCAAGTGATGACTTCAAATTCTTCATTTCGGGATGCTCTTCGTCTGTCATTCTCTTCAAACATGAGCCACCCGCCAAAAAGTCATTATCTAGCATCCGAATCGGCTTGTTTTGCCTTTCATTCTTCCTTCAACTCAACTATTTTGTGCATTCTTGATAGGGAAGATTCCGGAAGAGATGAGCACGTCTAAGAAGTTTTCGAATGTCTTTTTTCATCAGACGATGAAAACTCAACCGACAAAAATGGAAAGAAGAAGAGAAGGGTGGTCCTTCAAAGGAATCATAGATTTTTTTCAGGAAGTGTACTAGTAATCGGAAACAAATTCTTTTAAAGAAAAAAAGAAGACATTATTGGGAAAACCACTTCCGAAGTCATGAGTACTACTGTGCTTCTTAGATATTCGTTGGGAACGAAATTTAGGTTGAAAGGGAATTTCAGAGATCCGAAGGGTTTTCAGAAAACAAATGAAAAAAGAGCAAAAAATATGTAGAATGTAATGTTGAGCATTCAAAAAAGGCCTTCGCACTTCAATTTTTCTCTCTTCAAAAATTCTTCAATTCACAGATAATAATCGGATTTCTCCTTTTTTCTCCTTACTTTTTTGCATGTGTCATACGCAACTTTTTCGTATTCCGATGGAGTAAAAAAATAAAAAAAGATGAAAACAAATAACCGAAAATATTTGAGGTTTTCAATTTCAAAAAAAACTCTTGTGAGCTTTGATTCGACACTCCGGAAAAATTCTTCCACTCCACTAAGCTTTCCAATTGTGACGTTTCGGTTTCAATTTTTCGAAAATCGTTCAAAATGAGAACTTGTCAGATTGAGAACATGAAATTGTCGGCTAAAAATGGACGAAAAGACTCTGGCAATTTATTTCTCAAGGCAATTAGTAAAGGCAAAAACGTTCGTCTCTCTGAAGGACAAAACGAGGAAAATTGAGGGAAAACTGGTACGTTTTGAGGGACGATTCGAAAGTGAGATATCATTGAATTTCGGGGTTGGAAGAAAAGAAAAAGGTTCGAAGGACACATGTGACATATTACTGAAAATAGAGCTAATACTGAAGAGAAAGTGAGAAATTAGGAGTTTGAAAACAAATTAGGGAAAATTTCGAAAGTAGATAAAAAGTTCAAGTTTACAAAAGATGCTATCTCGAATTTCGTAGTGGAACCTATCGGTTGCAAAAAATCGTATGCAAAAAATATGCAGTATGCAAAAAATCCTGGATTCCTCATGAGGTTTTGGAATTGGTTACGGTAGACGATGTAATAAAAAAAATTAAAAGAAAAAGGCCGACTGCCAAAATAAGTGAAGACTGTTGTTTTCTAAACAAGTACACACTACTGTTTAGTAATAATCGATACATTATTTTGGTCCAGGTGGTGGACAATGAGTCTGAGAAATCGATAAGTGAAATGCAGGTGACTAATAATGATAAAATTGATTGGGGAGTATCGAAGAATAATCAACTGGCTTTGGTTTAACACTGAAAGATTCTGAACTGAAAATTCGAAGATGTCGGTTCTCTAGAATTTTTGCAACATGCGCTGCTAGACCATAGGAATACGGTCCGTACAGAGGTAGACTTCCTTGTAATAATGTCGTATCCCGCCAATGCTGAAAGACGATTGTAGAATCTCAGAGAACACTCATGCGGTCCCTTCGCGGATGAAATAAGCCAGCCGTGCGTGGGACGAGTGCTCGCAAAACTAGTCTTCATGGATCCGTAACGATACTTTTCGCGAATTGATCCTAATCGCGTCAACTCGTTAACTACCTGTGCTCGTAACAGAGTTGGGCGGAAGTGAAAAAGTGCTCGGAAGGCGGAAGTCGGAAGTGAAGATTTTAGACCGAACTTAATTTGTCTGATTTTTCAAAAAATAGGTCAATTTTTCCGAAAATATTGCAATGGTAGGCCTAAAAATCTTGAAAAGGCCTAGATTTTCAAATTTTCTCCACTTCCCCGACTTCTCGATTTTAAGTCGGAAATCGGAATTCCGCCCAACTCTGGTTCAGAACCTCCTCTCATTGTTTGAGGTTCTGAAGTTAGCTCTGTTTGGGTTTACTTTTAAGTAAAATATGAAGCTTTGTATTTGAAATTCCAATTTGAATTAAAATCGAACAAAAAACTTGTTGAACAATCATCGAAAATACAACACGATTCATTTTCAATTACAGTATCCGTTCTGCGTCCCTTCTGCACACCAGATAGTACCATTCTGCTCGTATCCTGAGCTACCCTCAATCAAATCTCTATGAACCAGAGACCATCAGTTCCATTAGTTTCACTTTCAAATCATTCCGTATCAATGTTTGATTGATGTGACAAACTACACCCATGTTCCATTAAAAAGTCCATTGCTTTCTCCCCTCAAAAACTGTTGCATAATATCCTCCTTTCAATTTTCATCTCCGTCATCACCTGTCCTTTTCAACACTCAATTTTCTTTTTCTCTCCTTTCTGCCATTCGTCCATCTTCTTAGAAATCGCCTCTCTGGTCACTTATATGACACCCTGAAACCTGTTCATATTCATTCCGAAAAAGGAGGCAAAATGGCGTAAGAACCGGTCGATGTCTGAATCTCTTCATCTCTTATGCTATTTCTCATTTCTGACCATTTTCATCTCAATTTACATTTCCAGACGATATAGGCAGCATCTTTCTCTCCTGTGATTCATCTTCAGCTTTCTGATAGAGTGAGGACACAACTTTCTCGCTATATATTTTTGTTCTTTTTCCCGTACAATGAAGTGGTTGGTTTTACCATTTTTCATGAAGTTTCATTAATAAAACATTTTTGAAATTTTGAACTTTTGAACAACCCATCCCAATGAGTTGAACTTTTGTTGTTATCAATCTAACAATGCTAAAGAGGATCCTTTCTGCAGTTACTTTTGATCCTGGTTTTGGTTTCCCATAAAGTTACCGTAATCCAAAAAAAAATTTTTGCCTAAACCAAATAAACAAAGAAACGATAAAACAAATGAAACCTCAAAAATAAAGTTACACTGTTTAAGTCTACTTCTGCTAGTGGCACTTTGCTCGATTCATGTTCCCTCAATGGCTCAAAAATCAGGACCTCCTGGTCCCATGTCTTCTCATTTTGTAGATTGGTTGATTGCTCATGGGTAAATCTTAAATTCATTTTTTCCATTTGAAATAAATCAATTTTCAGCTATGAACAAGATGCATTCGACCGTCCGGATGTCGGTCCAAATGGAAGCTTTGGAGGAAAACGTAGATCTGGGGATCCAGTGGAAAAAGAGCCCGTCATTTTCATTCACGGCTCCGGAGACACTGCTCTTTTCACTCAACAACCATTGGCAACTGGATTCAGTAGAAGTATTCAATACTTTTTGGAGCAGAATTACACAGAATCTGAATTGTATGCGACGACGTGGGGAGATACATGGGGAAGTGGATCCATGTTGGATACTTATTCCACCATTCACACTTGTGGAAATTTGATTTATTTGAGAAGGTTAGGAAACGATTTTTAAATTTATCTATTCATTCAAAATTTCAGATTCCTTGAAGCTGTTATTGGCTACACTGGAGCTAAAAAAGTCGACATCATTGCTCATTCCGTTGGAGTTCCATTGATGAGAAAAGTCGTGAAAGGAGGTACTCTTATCGGAACTGATGGAAACTGTACTTTGGGTCCACCACTTGGAGCAAAAGTTGATACTTTCTTGGGTATCGCTGGTCCAAATTTTGGTCTTTGCGTATGTCAATTGGCTCAAACTGTTCCCGCATGGTGCAATGCTTTGGATGGTTTATATCCGGGATACACTTGTCAGGATCAGGTACATTTTCTGGTTTTTTTGGGTTCTAGAATCCATTTTTACAGCTCTGGTGTGGATATACATCTGGAAGTTGCAAACAAGAAAATTACTCGAATCTTTTACAAAAAACCAATGACGATCCAAATAGAGAAGGAGATCATGTTTATGCTATGTGGAGTGATGGTTCGTTTTTTTGATTAAAAAAAAAAGAAAAGGAAAATGGTATTTTTCAGTTGATGAAGTTCTACTTAACCGCGGAATGGTTTGGGGAAAACCAACAGCTCGAATTCCAGGTAAATTATCTCAAAAATCAAAAAAAAATACCCAACAAGTAATTGATTTCAGGAATGAATGGTCGATGGATTAGCGATAGAAATGGACATGTTGCCATGAAAGATCTCACAGAATTAAGACAATTTGAAGCTGTAGTTCATCATTCAATTTGAAGTTTTTTTTCCGTTCGGAACCAATTTTTGTTATTAATTTATTTTTTGTCACTCCTTACTCTTGTTAAATACGTTTGTCTGTACATTTGGGTTTTATTTCAAAGTTGCAATAAAAATTTAATTTATTAATCTCTCAAACAGGAATACACAGTATTCAGAAACTGAAAATGGGCTTTTCAGTTTTTACACCAATCGAAAGCATTTCTAAACATGCGAATCCATGGAGAGAGTGCAACTGTTTGTTGATCGAATCGTGTATTCCAGTTCACATTTTCAGACTCCGCCCACTGCCAAGACAAGAAAGAACGATCTGCGTGAGGCATCATGGCAAGATGACGCCCGTTACGACTACAAATTGCAGCGACGTCATCGATGGAACCATTTGGATTCCAGGGATACGGTAGTTTTGGAGCATTGTTATCTGCTCCAGTTTTTCCTTGATCATCACAGAAACGAACACAAATCTGTCCGTTGGTTTTTAGATTCTGTAGGTTTTCAATTGACTTATAAGTGAATTGACCTTCTCCATGGGATGACCATAATCCAAGCACGGAGTTTTCCATTCCAGATAACATGATACTGTTGCTCTTTTCAATCTGAAACATCTCGAACTATACTTAAAACTGAAATTCAAAACTGTCCCACCTTCACAGGCCCAAAGCTACTTTCAAACCGTCCACATTCATTTTCATCCAAAAATACCGTAGCTCCTTCCACGTCTTCATCTCCAACCCATCCCAATTGAGCCATCAACTGACATCCATTACAAACACCATACGAGAATGTATCAGTTCTTGAACGGAATTTTTCAAACTGCTTTGATACTTTTTTATTGAATAAAACACCAGCAGCCCATCCTTTCGCAGATCCAAGGACGTCCGCGAATGAGAATCCACCCACGAATGCGACTCCTCTGAAAGTTGAACTCTGAAACGTCAAGAAACTCAATTCCAAACCTGTATCCATCCAAAGTATGTCCTCCCAAAATATCAGTCATCGTCACATCAAAAGTTTGGAATCCAGCCAAAGTGAAGGCCGAAGCCATTTCACGATCACCATTGGAGCCTTCCTCTCGGATAATTGCCACTCGTGGAGCTGTCGAGAAATATTGCTCATGATAGATGAACGAAGTTTCATAGAACCAATCAAAGTCACATTTGTAAATTATCTTCGTACAGTTTTCTCGAACCTAAAGAATTTATTACAGCAAGTACGCGTTTGAATTTCCATTACATTTTTTGCCTCTTTCAGACTTTTGATATTGGTTTGAAACTCTCCCAACTTGTCACCAACCACCTCCCATTCCTCTCGAAGATTCCCCAATTTTTCATTCAATTCCATTTTATCGTTAACTCGAAGTGTCACATGTGCATCTGGTCCATACGTAGCTGACGAATATCCAATAACTTGACATTCGATTTCTGCGTTGTGGAATCTTTTGACGACGTCTTCTGGATCAGAAACTTCCAAAACGATTCCACATTCTTCAGCAAATAGAATATCAATTGGGTTTTTATGATCACTCTGAATATTGATATCAATTGAAACGTTTCCAGCAAATGCCATTTCCAGAATTGTAGTAATAAGTCCACCATCCGAAATATCATGTCCTAAACAAATTCAGATGTTTTCACTTTTATAGATTCAAAAGTTCACCTGCGAGTATCTTTGGCTTTTTCACCGTTCCAACCATCTTATCTTCCAACAAGAGATTTTGAACAATAGAGAAAACTTTTGAAATTTCAGAAAAATTCTCGATATCTGGACAATCGTCTCCAATCTGGAAAAAAAACAAGGATCAAAACTTGAGAAGTGATTGAACTTACTTGTGAATAAACTTGAGCCAATGCACTTCCTCCTAATCTCATTTTGTTCTTTTCACTTCCACATTTGACCCATAGAATTTTGGAATCAGGAGATGCTGTCAGGGCTGGATTAACTACTTTGGTAACATTTGTGCAAGGTGCATAAGCTGAGAGTACAAGTGTTCCAGGACTCTGAAACTTCCATATTTAGGAATATTTTCGAATAATTCCAAACCTTAACCAGTTCTCCATAAGCGGTCACTGCCATCGATAACGAGTCTTTACCCCCATCAATCGCACATCCAATCTCTCGAAGTCCTTTACAAAGACCTCCAACTGCTTCAACTAAACGAGCACCCTCTCCATCACATTTTGCTGCCCACATCCAGTTACCCGACATTTTTACGTCCTTCAAAATGGAGATGTTATTTTTTGATATTTGTTGTTTTTCAGTAATACCTTTAAATCGGTAATTGGTGCCCAAATGAGGTTCATTATTGTCTCCGAAATACACATTCTTGCTCCTTTCTCGGCATCAATTAGCATTTTTATTGGTTGTTCTCCAAGAGAGACTGCTCCACCGACCTGAAAATTTCGACAAGAATTTTTAATTAATTAAATTTTTGTGAATGTTCTATTAGGTTGGTCCATAAGTTTCTTCCGTTTTTCCGATTTTTTTTCATCCTAAATTTCTCACGGAGAGTTGATTCCAAAAAGTTAAAATGTATTGCTAGAGGAACTGTGTCTCTTTGTTAGTCACCCTGCAAGTCCCTAGCCCGATCCCACCAAATCTGAAGTTGTGGCATTCGGAAGTTGTGAGAGTACTACTTTTTGGAACTTTTTTTGGTCGACATATTTCTCATACAAGAAGCGGTCTATCAATTTCAAATTAAAAATATTCGAACAAAAAAAAATATTCGAAAATGATCTAGAGTACGAAATAAACACAGTTTCACAAGGTATACTGTGAAAACTTTACCCGAATCGCAGCTTTGAAAAAGTGTTCAGTTTTCGGTAGGCAACGTTCCAACGAGATTTGCTCATGCTCAAAATTGAGGAAGGCTGAATGCTTGAATTTTTAAAAATAATATTCATGATCATTTAAGCTTTGTTTTTGCCAAATTTGAACTAGCTACTACAACTATGAACTTAACGCGATACGATTCTAATCAGGTACCCAATTTTCACTGAATTTCGGGACGTTCAGGGATCTAGTTCTTTTCAAAAAGCCGCTATAGGATTGATATTTTGCCAAGTGATTTATCAACTAATTATACATCAATTACCATCAAATATTTTATCCCGCAACATTGTACATTCTGAGAAAAAATGTATCCAACAAAACTTGGTCGAAGTCGAAAATTTCGTATTTTTCCAAAACTGACAGTAACCTGCGGATCAATTTTTTTCTGGAATACTTGAATTTCTGGTTTAAAAAATGTGTTTTGCTAACAACTATTAATATACAGAAAATATCATAATTGGTCTCATGAATGTATGTTTTCACAGCGATTTGCAATAGCCAGTCAAAGTAGCATCTACCTAAAATAGAGTGGTAAAATGTTTCACCTCATAATTTTCCGGAAATACGATATTTATCTGAAATCTTTTTTGCAATATTCAGAAAAACTCTCGATGATTCAGAATCTGTTTTTTCTCACAACAACCGCAGTGTTGAGGTTATTAAATGGCTCTGTAGAAAATCTGATGCAATGTACTACCGTGACTAGTGTCAAAAGAATCACCGCTACAGGCGAACGAGTGAGTTTGCTATTGAAATATTATAGTGCTTGAAAGTCAATGAGTTGCTCTTACGAACGCAAAAAAACTTGTATCTGTAAAGAACCTGGGAAGCCAGATAATGATGGTCAAAGTTGAGTCATCAAAAACGGAAGAAACTTATGGACCAACCTAATATTATTCTTTTTTCCTAGACAATTTTATTGAGTCGAACGATGAGTCAAATGAGTTAAAATTCCATGCAGAGACAGACATTAGAATTGGATGAGCTGTAAATTGAGCTGATCGTTTCTGCAGATCAGAGGTAACTTTTTAAAAATATTTGATTATGTGTTTTCCAATTTTTCATCTCTTGTGGAGCGTCAGTTGCCCTTTCAGTTTTGAAATTTATTTCTGGAATTATGAGTTTATGGCTCAACTCGTGACCTAATTTTTCAAGTGTCCTTCTAAACCCTAAGAATCTAAGAATTCTAAGAATTCATCAGCAAAACAAATCGTCACTGTCCCACTCATCAGTTTTCCATCTGTGCTCCATGTTAATCCCATCGACAATAATAATAATTCGTACTTTCCGTTGGACCCCTCATTCGAACCCTTCTTTCATCCATATTTCCTCCGTACTCCTTCATTTTCCGGGTGGCTCCAAAGGGCTCAGTGATGCATAAAATGTCCTCCGACCCATTCTTCTCGTTTTGTTCTCCTCTTCAACTAAGCTCGAAACTCCCTCAATTGTTTTTGTTTCTCTCTCCCGGTATTTCTTATTTTTAGGTCGTTTCACTTTTTCTACTTTTCGAAGAATTCAGAAGCACTTCGTTGTCTTTCGGAATCCAATTCGTTCCATTCTCATTGTTCATCCTTTAATTTCCTTTTTTGATTCTTCTTATTCAACCAAAATATTCGCGGCGACGGAAAAATGAAGAGAAAGGAATTGGATTCCGGAAAGAGAAAATGGGTTTTGGCTTTAACATCATCATCAACCTAATGAATTGCTCCATTGTTGCTCATGAGTGGAATTACAACGAGAAAACGTTTGTTGATTGGCTTTTCGATGCATTTTTTTGGTATTTTTTTTTGGTGAAAGCTTTTGTTGTATCGAATTTAGATTTCTCTAAACAGTTTTCGTAAGGGAGCTGATGCTGCTAAAGAGTCATGACATTAAAGATTGGTTATGTGTTCAATAGAAACGAAAAGATTTATTTTTCGGGAAAAATTTGGGGACTAAAAGCTAATGCATGTGAGATATCTAGCTTTTATGAACTTTTTGAGGAAAATTCTGAGAAAGATGGAAAATAATATTTTCAGTAGATGTTAGTGACTTCATTCTCTCCCGAACCTTTACTTATCCCATTCAATATGCCGCATGTCATGTACGATTTCCTTTGTTTCATCTCTCGATACTTTTTGACCTCCCCGCTTCGCAAAAAGTCATCTCCTATCAAATCCTTTTTTCCTCTTTTCTCTCTTCTCCAACAAACGATTCTCGCTTTCCAATCTAATCACGCCTTCTTCTTTTTCTTGTGCTCCCGAGACTCCGCCCTCTTTTTTTGCTCCGACTACTCTTTCCTTTTTTGTTGCAGTCTCAGTCTGTGGACAAGAGGAACCAAGAAGAAGCCATTTAAAATGCGTATCCTCGTTTTAATGCTCTTTATGATGAGCATATTTCACAAGATTGGAGCAGACCTTTGTTCCCACTGTGACTGTGATTTCCTATCACATACAGTTGTCTGCAATAGGCCATCTCTCCTCGTGAGAACTGTTTCAATGCTACCAAATATTCAACAGCTGCATCTGACTTCTCTAAATCTTCCACAACCTCCTCATTTCTTGTTTCATCCGAATCTTCGCGTACTTCGAATGAGTCGATGTGGAATGCACGAGGTCCCGGGAAGTACTTTTCTTCCGTTGCCTGGATTGGAAGTAAGCCTCATTTCAATACCTTTTGTTCAAAACATTCTCATTTCAGGTTATTGACTTATCAAACAACCATTTGGAAACTCTTCCACCTACAGTACTCCGAAGCCTAAAATTCCTTCGTGTTCTGATTTTAACCAATAATCGGATTTCAAACCTCGATCAATTGGCATGGATTTTATCTCCAGGGGTGGTTCTCGAACAACTCGATTTATCAGGAAACCCAATCGCAATCGCCACTTCAATGACCGTATTCCCACCAGTTCGTCAACTTTTCCTGTCGGATACCAGAATGGAAAGTGTTAATGAAACATCAATTATGTTCAAAGTAAGTGATTTCTGAGATCTTCCGAAAGTTCGAACCGCTTCAAGTGGATCCATTCCCTCTCAAACACTTGAAAGTTCTCTTCAGCTGACTCATTTACTCATTACTTCAGAAACTACCCGGAAAGTGTGAAAAAGATGTCTGCCGTCACATTCCAATTCACAATTTGAATATTTCCCTTATCACAACAATCGACTTCTCCTCGAATCGAGAACTTGAAATTGATTCCGGAGCATTGGATGTCTTCTCGAATGCGACTTATGTGGATTTGAGTAACACTAGATTGCCAGTTGGATTTGAGGAGTGGTTGGAAAGGAAGAGTAGAGTCAAAAGTTTGAATATCAGTCATTGTCAGGTAATTTTTCATGGAACGAGTAAATCATTTGAGACCCTACACATTTCAGCTCCCCCTTCATGAAGACACATGGGCCGCTTGCGGTCAATTCTTACACTCTCTGGATATCTCCGGTATTGGAGCAAAACGTTTGAGATTTTCCAGATTCTGTCCTATCAGGTAGAAAACTATCTTTTTGTTCTCCGACAACCATCCATATTTCAGAACAGTTTTCGCACGTGATAACTTGCTCTCTACTGTCTATATCGATGCAGTTTCTATCGAATCAATGCATTTAGAGAGGAATATGTTCAGTGATTTCCCAATACCTCCTCCAGGAGTAGAACTAACTGAACTTCATACATTGAGTCTTTCTCACAATCTGATGACATCACTTCCACCACATGCTCTTCAGTCTTATCCCAATTTACAACATTTTGATATTTCGAATAATCAACTCAGCGAGGTACTTATTTCCAAGAAGCTAAAGAAATTAACTCTTTAAATTCCAGATCGATCCCCAAGCATTTCCTTCAATCGGACTTGGTCTCATTTCTCTGGATTTGAGTTCCAACCAGTTGTCATCTCTTCCCCATCCCATTCTTCCATCTTTACTCCTTCTCGATCTTTCCTCCAATACCGTTTCTCATTTGGATCCACACTTTTTTACTGGTCTTCCGATGCTCCAACAACTTCGAATCGCTTCAAATCCAACCCTTTTCTCTAGATGTCCAAATAGAGAATCGCCTTGTTGGAGTGATCATTTGGATGAGCTTACTTCATTAGTAGATTTGGATATTTCCAATTCTGGGCTGGAATTCTCCTTACATCTCCGACATTTGAGAACATTGAAATCGCTGATGCTACGTGGAAATGAGATCAGAGTTATCGATGCTAAATCGTTACCGGAGAATTTGAGAACATTGGATTTAGGAGAGAATCGAGTTCAGTTCACCTCGAATTTCTCAAAGTTGGAGCACTTGAGGTACGTCAAGGGAAAAAGTTGTTTAAAATTATTGAGTATGTTCAGAGACTTGCGAGTAGATCAGAATCCTCTCCGCTGTGATTGCTCTCTATATGATATTGTCCCTCATCTTCTGAATCAAAGTCAAATATCTGATCCTCTTCTCTATTACTGCTTCTCCGGTAAGTGCCTCTTCCACCCATTTCTCTAATTTCGTCATTTAGGATCCTGGCAATACCCTCTGCTCCCGTATTTGGCATCAGTGAAACCATGCGTCGATACAACTCGTAATTTTTATTCAGTTCTTATCACTACTTTTGTCATTGCCTTTGCTATCGTGGCAACTTTGATTGGCGGTTTCCTACTGTACAGAAAATATGCGGAACGAGCGAATTTCGTGTACAAAAGGATTTCACTCGTCGAGTCGCCAGTTAGATTATAAAAAGGAAGAGATCTCAGTTATTGAAAATGTGACGGGTTTTTTGAAAGTATCCGATGAGATTTGTGTATAAATAAAACTTTTTTCTGACAGAACAGAGATCTTCTTGATCCTAAAGTTTAGGAAGGGAAATGTTTCTATTTGCCACAACATTTGTTGTTGACAGAATCAGAATCTTCTGACGCCATTCTGTTTTTTTTGTACCAGAACGCTTGATTGTGGGGTCAGATTCTTCTTGTATCCGAGAGAAATTTCTTCTTTTTTGTTGCTTCAAATGTTGAAAGCTACATAATCAGAGGCGATTTGTCATTGGACATGTCAGCAGAAATGCGACTCTTTCTTCCATTCAAAACTTTTCCCAAGGGAAATTCAAAACGGAAATCTGACGCGAGAGAAAGAACGAAAGACATTTCCACACTTCTTCAACTTTTCTATCCCAAAAAGGGACTCTCTCTCACTTTCGACTTGTTGACTGTTTACTCACTTACACTACGAGACCTTATTTCAGTTATAAATCGAATTCCAAAAAAAAAAAGAAAAGGAACACAGAAAAGGCAGCCCCTTCCAGATTTACAAACACAAATTGTATTACTGAACCATGTCAAGAAGAAGAAGAAGTAGGAGCAGTTGGTTGGAAAAAAGAACTGAAAAGAGAACGAGACAGAAGAAAAACTAATTTCCGGCTGAATAAAACGAACGATGAAAACATTTTTAGGCGGTATTGGGTAAACATATTCTGGTTCCTAGAACGGTGTTTTAGAAAATCCAAACACATTTTCAGATTCTTGGAACTCTCTCGAATCAGTTTGAGGACCTACCGTATCAAAATGTGAAAGTGCAACCACGGCTACGTCAGCAAGCGGAGTATGAAGGGGTCCGACACATTGTTGCTGAGCCACTAATCCTGTTACAGATCGATCCACCTTACAAGTCAAATATCTACAATTTGGATATAATTTACTACTTTTTTCAACCAAACCATACCGTTTGCTAGCCACTGTCGGAAGTCTCAAGACTCTTCCCAATGCTTCTCTAACTGACAGATTTGCAGGTAACTCTAACTTCTTCAGAACACGTGGCACATGTTTCAACTGGAAAATCTTCTTCTCTCTTTCTCCCAATTGTCGAGTATCCAAATCAACTGCCACTTCTCCTGATTTTCCGATCAATTTGACTCTTTGCTCTGCGATAACATCTCCAACTACAGACACATGGCATTTCTCTCGGCGAGATATAGTTTGAAGAGCTTCCAATAAATTTGGATCAACGAGAGCTGCATCGTTTTCCTGAAAAGAGAAGGCATTATTCTGAAATAAATAGTCCCGAACCTGATACTCAGCTGTCCATAATTCTCTTAATGAAATACTCTCATCTCCAAATTGAAATTGCTTACTATCCACTGTGACTCCACATCCCTCAACTAATTCCTTGATAACATTTCCATTTCCACCAGCTCCTTGATCATGAATTGCCATCAGAGGATTCCCTTCATTTCTCTCTGCACATGCTCTCACAACTCGATTCAATTTACCGCCCATCTCAGCATCTCCACGTTGAACGGCGGCAAAATCCAATTGATTTTCTCGGTTTCCTTGTACTGACACTGAACTCGCTGCTCCACCACCAACACCGATTCGATAGACTGGTCCTCCGATTTTGACAACTTTTTGATGAGGGGCACACGGCTCTTTTTTAACTTCGTCGTCATCTGCAACATCTTCATCGATTTTGGAAATTCATCTGATATACACACCAATAGCTCCAATTCCCCCAGAGAACATAATTGGCTTCAGGTATTCGCATCTCTCCCCGTTATCTAATCTCTGCCCGAACGATCTTGCGAACCCACAAATCACGGGTTCTCCAAACTTGTTACCGTAATCCGAAGCTCCATTCGAAGCTTCGATGGCAATCTGAAACTTACTTTTGAAAGGTGCGCACTACTACAGGGTGACCAATAAATAATAGGACGCGATTTCGCGTCGAGTTTGGCGCCGTGGTACAGCGCTGAATGGGTACAGTAGTTATTTTTTTTTGTTGTTTATTATTTTGTTTTCAATGTTTTTCAAGTTTAAGCTCATAACTCCTTTTTTCAAGACAATGGTAGCCGCTTCCCCGTACAGAGTCGCCATCATCGACTGCGCTCGGAAAGGGATGACGAATCCAGAGATCGCTCGCAAGCTTGGCATTCACAAATCGTTGGTCCATCGCACTGTAAATCGTTACAGACATCTTGGGACATTCGAAGATGAAGCTAGAATTGGTCGCCCGGTCACTGTCTCCACTCCGAAAGTCATCAAAGCTGTGAGAGAACGAATCAGAAGAACCCCGGAAAGGAGCATGAGAACGTTGGCTAAGGACTTCAAAATTCCCAGGGAAACCATGCGAACAATTGTGAAAGAGAAGTTGAAGATGATCCCTTATCGTATTCAGAAGGGTGCTTTCTTAACAGAAAAAAATAAGGGTCTCCGTATTCAGAAAGCCAAACATCTTCTTCAAGGCACGCACTCTGGCACGCACTTGACAACGGTGTTTACTGATGAGAAAATTTTCACTGTGGAAGCAAATAAAAATGGTCAGAATCATCGGATTCTAGCACGAGATTATCAAGATGCTTGTAACAAAGGAAAAATTCTCAATAAGACGTCTCACCCAGCTTCTGTGATGGTTTTTGGTGGAATTTGTGCAACTGGCAAGACGCCATTGATTTTCGTCGATCTGGGAGCCAAGGTGAACCAACAGTATTACAGAGATCACATTTTGGAGTCGGAAGTGCTTCCGTGGGCCAAATCACACTTCGGAAACAACGATTGGACCTTTCAACAGGATGGGGCGCCTGCCCATCGAGCGAAAGCCACTCAACAGTGGTGCAAGGACCACTTTCCCAAGTTCATCACTGCTGCGGAATGGCCGTCTTCGTCGCCAGATCTCAATCCAATGGACTATGCCATTTGGGGATATTTGACCCAGAAGGTCTCTGCGAAAAACTATTCAAGTTTGGGAGCCCTGAAGGTCGCGCTGCTGAAGGAATGGGACAATCTTGTCGTCACTTACCTCCGTGCCGTCGTCGACGCCTACCCGAAGCGTCTCCGAGCTGTAATCAAGGCCAAGGGAGGACGATTCGAAAACTATTGTTAAATCTTGTTTCTATATTGTTTCAATAAACTTTTGTTAAAATTTCATGTTGATCGACCTATTTTCAGAGAAGTTACAGCGTTTACAACGCGTCCTATTATTTATTGGTCACCCTGTAAATTAACTCACTTTTGCAGGTTCACTAATCGACGTTGGATATTTGAATGATTGATCTTCCCAGGGGAGAGAAAGGCCGGGGATATTGAGATTTCCAAATGAGTAACCTACCGTACCTGAATATAAATTTCTCTAAATCTGGAAATCTACAAAACGAATTACCGGCAATTTCATAAGCTCCTCTTCCAGTAGCATGAATATCTCGAATTCTTCCTCCTGTTCCAGTCGTTGCTCCTTGAAAAGGGCAAACTGCAGTTGGGAAGTTATGAGTTTCAGCGGAATAAATCAAATGAGAAGGTGGACAGATAACATGCATTGGGGATACTGTAGTTGGATCCGATGGACGAATACGCCAAACTCTTTCGAAACCACGAATCGAACTGAATATAGAGAATTTTAAAACTTTTAAAAGATCAAAAATGAAACCTTGAGTTATCATTGAAAGCAATAAGACTATTATCATTGGAATATTTCAAACTGTCACGAATTGTTTTCATGAGTGATTCCTCTCTTCTGCTTTCATCTATCCATATCTCTCCACGAAAAAACCAATGTCGAGAATGCTCCGAATCGGATTGGGCAAGATCAAATAACTCAACATCCGTGGGATTTCTGAAGCTTGTGTCTTTAGGTTTTTATTCTCGATCAACCTACTTTTTGACTTTGTTCACGAAAAAATCATAGTAAAAGTCTAGATCAGCTTGGTCTAGTGCTAGTCCCAATTGTTCGTTAGCCTTAAAAATTCATAAAATTGATGTTTTATCACGAATATTACTTCAATCAGATTCTTCTTCGATGCCAATGCATCAATGAAGAAAACCTTCTCGATAGAATGACTCTCATCGTCGAACTTCACATCAGACGAATAAATTACATCTGAAAACTACAGTAATATGAAGTTCAACTATTTCCCACGAACCAGTCATTTTATCAGCTGCAATTTCGAAAAAGTCGTTCTCATTCACATTTTCTGGGACCAAATACCGTATTCCTCTCTCGATTCTTTCGACATTTCGAATTCCGGCACTTTCAAAAACACTCAGAATATTAGTGCATGCTGCTGTTTTGACTGCGGTCCTTGGACCGATTTCGATCACTTTTTCATTTTCGATGTCAAGTTGAGAATCTCTCCAAACAGATTTTTCGAATGGAGAATGAGAGAAGAGCGTGGAAAGTTTCAACCAGTTTGATTCAATGAAATCAGCCTGAAATTTTTTTTTCAGATTTCAAAAGAAAATAAAAAGAAAAAACTCACTTCGTTCACAATCAGATGAAAACAATATTCAACAGAACTCTCGAGTTTTCGATTGAATTTCTTCTCAAAATCCCGTTGGATTTGAGCTAATTTTCTTGATTCCACACCTCTAGTATAAAGTTTCAAATGAAACTTGGTCATATTCGGAATCTTCAAAAAAAAAGGATTCAAAAATGAACAGAAAACGTCGAAGAGCAAATGAGCTGATAAGAAAAGTATGTTTTCTATGTTTTTTTCAGTTCGTGTCGTTGACAAAATGAAGAATAACAAAGTCGAGAATAGACAGGTAATTGATATTATTTTATTACTATTTGAGATAAAAGTTTTATTGACACTTCAAAAAGTTGCAATCTTTCAAATTTTTTGATTTTCCTATCCAATTTTTAACCGGGGAGAAGCGTTTTTAATCGCATTGCAATGGATATCTTATATCTCACAAAAGAGTTTCTCATTCTTTTTGAACCATTCAGCACAATACAAGATGTTCAAAATTGCATCTTTATTATCATATTGATCATAAAATCGAGTAAAAACATAAGGAAGTGGAGGGAAAAATACAGTTTTCTAATACACATGGAACCACTAATTTCGGATGGACAATGATTTCACACTTTTAGTGGGGGAAAAGAAAAGACGCGTCATGGAAAGTAGACGGCGGAAAAATATGGGGGAGGGTGCGGTATAGAACAAAAATGGGGATTGGAGATATGCGAAAATTGGCTGGAAAAAACGAGTAGCATAAAAATGTAATGAATCGCCTGATCATTTTGTTTTTTTGATTATTTGATTTCAATGGCACTTTCAGACAATTTACTACATTAGAATCAATATTTTACAATTCTATCGAGAACTTGGCATTAAAAATCGCATGATTGTTTTAAAGGGGTAACCGGAAAACGCGTGAATGAAGGAAGGGTTCAAAATAATGTGGGGAGGACAGTTGGAAATGTGAAAAATGCTAAAGAAAGCTTGCATAATCAAATCTTAAACATCTCTATATTAAAAAATTGTTGATGGGAAGTCTTGTGAGCCAGAAGAAAAACGTGATAACTGAAGGTTTGTAAAGTTTCTATCACAGAATAATAGGAAACATTCGATGAAAATTCAAGTATAAAACAAATAATTCCGTTTCTTTTGAAACAATTCTGTCGAACATAACCCGGATGATTCGAAAAAGTTAGACTTGGAAATTAGCTGGAGCTGGTTCATTATCATCATCGTCATCTTCCTGCTCCACTACCCGTTCACCTGAAAAAATACACATTTGTTTATGTGAAGATGACATGAAATCAACTAAAACCTCCATTAAAGTTGTTTATCACGTGCATAATATCTTGTTGAATCTGACCTCCATCCTCGTTATTCTTCAAAAAGAAACACTTCGTTTGGTTCGTCGAATCTCTGATTTACAGACACTCATTGGTTAGTATTTAGATGGACTATTCTAAAAACTTTCAGAATCTAGAACATCGACTTACTCTATTTGCTAAAGACTAAAAAGAGCATAGTAAATGAAAAAAAAAAACTTACAACACCCGTGAAGACAGCTGGACGCGCACATTTAGCGAAGAGCGCATCTGGAGATTGGCCGTGGAGAAGCCCGACGATGACCACCTACAAGGGAAACTTCCGTACAAATTGGTTCAAGATTTCAAGTCTTACAGTCATATTATCACATCCTAGTCCGCCCATTTGACAATCTGGAGCCAAGCATCGGGTGAGGAGCTCTTCGCAGATCTGTAAGTTTTTGATTAAATTTCTATGATAATTTAGAATAAACTAACCGATTGTGGGTCTCTCTTCTCTGAGAGCTTCTCGCGAACGAAATCAACGACTTCTTGGTTTGTCATCACATCCCAAATACCATCGCATGCGAGAACGATGAATTCGTGATCCGGAGTCAGTTTGTCAGTGATCACATCAGGGTAAGCTGTAACACTAGAGGATTAGAATGTTACATAGCTAACTTTGTGAAATACCAGTTACTATTTGCTCCTCAGCTGGCTTTGTGTCGCAATTTTTGAATGCAAAGTCTCCGAGGGCTCGTGATAGAGCCAGGTTACCATTGACACGATTAAACTCAACCCATCCACCGGCAGCGATAATACGACGTGCCTCAATCTCATGAGATGGCTTGTGATCAAATGATAATGGACGGGCTTCTCCAAGCACCGAAGATACGGCACGAGAATCTCCAGCATTACCTGGAAAATTCAAATAGGAATATTTTGTTTTTATTTGTGCCCCAGTTATTGAAAAAAGAGAAACCACGTTTCTAAAATGGTTTTCGAAAAAATTTTGCTCATTCGCATTCTCCCAACCCATTAATGACGTTTTGAGGTCAAAGTGCAAAGTTGTCACTTCAAAAACCTACCACAATAAACATCTCCCTCCTTTATCAACACAACAACTGCTGTCGTTCCGCTAACATCGTCTTTTGTCTCCTCATCCACTCTCATCTGTTGATCCAAATCCAAGAAACCTCTCTCGATAGCCTCTTTCAGATTTCCTTCAGAAAACTCTTTCCGAGCAACGACCTTCTTGTGTAAATTAATTCCTGAATATTGTGAGACCTTTGATCCACCGTGACCGTCGTAGACAGCGAAGAATGCACATTTTGGATCATCGGGAAGTGATAGAAGATGAGTATGGGCATCCTCCATGTCTGAAAAAATCTCTTTATCAAAAACCATGAAACGGATATTCTTTCATTTCCAAAGCATGTGGGGAGTTCTCCCCGATCTCTGCTAGATTTTGTGCTTAAACCTTTTTTTAGACCGGAGAACAAAATTCAATGTGCCTGACCCTCAATTTTAATTCGATGAATGAATCACAACGTTTTTGTACCTCATTAAAAGTAAGTGCAGTCCGCACACTCATCATTATTTTCTTCGAAAACTAAGCTAATTAAAAACTAATGAGACATTCTTGAAATAAAAATAGTCTTCTTGTCTCTGTGCTTATAAAATTGCTTGATTTGAACTCACCGACTCTCCATCCTTGCATACAGCTGCTCCCAACTAAATAGTTCTCATTGGCGCATGACGCCGACTCTTTTTTTGTAACTGGCTCACTGAGCGTTTGTCCCATATTTCTGAAGACATAAATACATGAATAAGAAAGAGTACAAAAAAGTTCAAAAAGGGGGAAAAATTGCGATGTTTGAACGATAATCGGGGAAAGTGTAAAAAGAGACGAAAAGGGGAAAAATCGAGAGAATATTTGAACGAAAAATGATAGAAACGACGAGTAAGGTTATCACCTCGACAGAATCGCTACCTGTTCTTCGAGAAGTAAAGACCAAGAGAACACGTGTCACGTGATCAAAAGTTGAAATTATTTCCTTCGGAATGATTGAAGGAATGTTCGAATCGCTGGAAAAGTTGAATAATTTGAAAAAGGTTTTTTGCAACAAACAAATTTTTGTTTTCAGATTCACGATTTTAGCTTTTTCAATCGAGAAGTGAATAAATTTTTTAAAAAAAAGTTTCGACTTTTCCAAAAATAAATACCGTACTCACTTCGTAAAACTACAATCAAAGGCGCAGACCACAAACAAAAATGGTTCTGCAACGATTCCGATTTTTTCGAAGAAAAAAGAGCATTCCGATCAAAAATCGTTTCAAAAGTGCAAGTTTTCTTAGTTTTTCAAAGTTTTCCGCCTCAATCTTGTGGTTTAGGCTGGCGAGACTCTGGACACAGATGTGAGTAACCACAAAAATGTGCTTTTTGATGGTTGCGAAACAAAAATGAAAAAATCAGCGTGATGTCATTCAAAACTGCAAAAATCTGAAATTTTCAAAAAATTCGATACCACACAAATTTTAAATCTTGGCCCAACGCCGCAAGAAGAAACAATGCTATTAACCCTCAAAGCAAATAAAAGAAAGTTAGAAAAAATTGGAGGCACAGCCTAGTGATTATATTGTATTTTAACCGATAAAAGTTTTCGTCTCAAGACCACGTGCTAACAGGAAAAAAACGGCCGTCGGGAAATAAAAATGTGACACCAAGTTTCGGTTCATCTTCGTCGCGACGTTGGACGTCCCCCCTTGTCGCCGCATCGAAACAAACATTGATACCGAGACGCGAAAGAGGCGAGAGAAGAGACCGACAAACGGAGACAAGGCGGGAAGGCGAAAATCGATGTGACGAGAGAGTGCGAGAAGTCGGGATGATTAGACACTAGGTCTCCTCTATGACCACTGAAAATCACATGGCGCTATGCTGGGGAAACCCCCCCTCATGTGCGGGAAGTGATGCAATTGCGCTCTACTCAATGCATGAAAGTGTTGGAATTTATCAAATTTATCACGTTGACAGGTTACCTGAAAGAAGACATCAGAAAAGACTACATTGTACAAGAGGGTTCCCCGATTGATGTTGAAGACTTTAATTTGTGTTACAACAACATCAAAAGATACTATGATGGATGATATGAGTAGGTATTGTGGCGGTAAAATGCAGCTGGACTTGCGCCACCGCACTCCTGTGGTAAAAGGTCCCGAAACGGTGATTTTTCCACTGGAGTGCGGTGGAGCAAGTTTGCCTACATTTTACCGCCACAATAGGATGGTATCAAAGTTACCTTGCGGTTTCGTGTAAGCGGAACAGGAGTTGACCTTAAATGAAGTCGAATCTAAAACTGAATCCAGAAAAGAATACAACTCAAAGTTTAAATCTTCTCTATGAGGGACTCTGCCCCTTTGAAAAGAAACACTTTTTCCAAAGAACAACGAAATGGTTCTTGGTCCAAATAGATAGTGCTCCATCTGTCATTTCAGAATTTCCCTTTTTGGTCACATGAAGACAACGAACGATTTGTAGACGGAAATTGTGTTGATAAGCTGATAAACATTAGTTATTTACAAAAATGAATTCAAAAAATGACTTGAAGTCTCAACAATCAGATTCATACTTTTTCGGAACTCTTATTGTTATCGTGACCCAGTATGTTGACTCTCTGTATTCAAAACTTTAGGGATTTCTCTGAATATGTTCTAGTTTCCCAAATAGATTGTTCATTTGTTTGTGTCCCGTTTTTCTATATTCTTTTGTTTGTTCAGGATTTCATCTATTGAATCATTGAATTCTTAGTTCTTATTTCTTAATGTTCTATTTCATTCTTCCCATTTCTTGTGCCTTCTTTACTCTCTTGATAACACTATCTTCCTGTGTAAGTGAAAAATCCTCACTCTGAAAAAGCGCAAATTTCAGTGTCCCCCAAGTCTGGATAGTTTGAATCTTCCACCACCTGTCATTCATACAGAATGTTTAACAAGAAACAGTTGTCAGCGAGGATATATCTGTAGATTGAATAGATGTGTCGGTGGAAGAGCATTGGCCAGTAAGACAGTACAAATTGTGAGTAGAGTGAAAGGAGGGAGATAAATTATTGGAAACTTTTCTAGAATTCCGAGTATCATGAAACAATGAGAAAGTGTTGTTATGATCACTTTCTGCCTGAAAGATGCATGGGATTCTGTTCGCTAAACAGTTATAATGAGTCTTCCATACTTCGATTGCTCTCGGAACCCAATAGATGTCCGACTTCTTCGCTTCTGACGATTCATTACTGTGCTTCTCAAAATTTGGATCATCGGGAATGTTGTCAGAAGGTATAGTTTGAGATTAGAGTGATGAACCAGCTACCGGTTATGTTTTAGGTCTTCGAACACTCGTGGGTATTTATATAACTGTTTTACTAACGAGTTAACCATAATGGTCTTACATCTGAACTTTCAAAAATTGATATTCTAGAAGAAACCTTTCAGAAATCGATACCTCGCAGCTGCCTGGATCTCTGTTCTCCCTCTACTCCCACCATTCGATTCGATGAATCAAAACTCCATTGCTTACAGTACCTCTCACTAATGAAATCATGCTTTCATCCAAAGTTTTGATCGTAATAAATGTTGATCCCTTCTTTCTAATAACCATTTTTATGTTCATTGAACCTGAGTCTCCGGCATCCTGTCAAATCGAAACACAAACAAATCGTTCTTCTCGAATCCGGAAGAGATCCGGCCGATTTGTTGGCATGCCTATATAATGTGTGCATTTCCAAACATCACTTCACATTTTCTGATATGAACATAAAGTATTTCACTTTTCTAGTCGCTTCCGTACTTTGCGAATCTAACTTTACCGAGTCGGCACTCAAAAATGGTATGTTTCTACTTCCATTAGTTTTTTACCCCATTTTAAACTCTTAAACTCAACTTCCTATGAACTACTGTAATTACATATTTTTATCTTTCACAATCACGAATTGGCTGAACTTTGTGTTTTCATTAACTACGGGAGGCTTTTTGATTGCAAACTCGGCTATATGCCTGCAACTTTAGGGCGAAAGTTGGGTCATTTTCGGCTTTTGAGCGAAACTTGGGTAACTTTTGGGCGGACTTTGTCCAAAGTTCGGCTTTTGAGCGAATGTTCAGCAACTTTTAGGCGAAGGTTGACGTGTTCAATCATTTTAGTATATTGAGCGAACGTTTGGCGATACCTTAAGGTTTTCTCTTCATTGAAATATGTATCTGAAAATATGCTTTTAGTTTTATAAATCGATCTACTTTAATAAAAAATTTCACTTTGAGAAACTTTTTTTGAATTAAAAAATTACATTTAATTTTTAAGTTTGAAGACATTTTTCATTTTTAGAAACTACTCCTCTCGTTGATCTTTCAAAAGTTGCTCGAGATCAAGGTGCAATTGTGGTAGCAGCATTTCCTGCAATTTCCACAATAAAATCAAAAAATAAAAAGAAATTTGGACTTGGAGCATTTGAAAGAGGAAATGCAAATACTGGAGCAACGTTCTCCAGAAGAGGCGGTTCATCTACTGGAAATCCTTACTCATCGTGAGTAATTTTTTATTCAGAAATATTCACTGTATTAACATTTTTAGAGGGTACACTGGAGTTCCAGAATCTCAAAGTTCTCTTCCGGGAGAACGTATGGGAGGAATGACGAGAAGTGGGAAGAGAACATTCGGAAGTTACGGTATCTTCTGCTAATTCTGAAAAGTTTAAAAAGAGTTACGATTTGCAGGAAGCGTTGACACAGCGAAAGGACAATCGTCTGCCAGTAGAGCAGGAATGGGATCTGGATATAGAGGATCTTCAAGAAATAATAACAATAATGAAGGAGAAAACGATGATTGGAATAATGGAAACAACAACTTCAATTCGAATAAAAATAATAGAATGAACAAATACGGTAATAGGAATGAAGACGAGGATGAGTATGGAAACAATAATAATAATCAAGATAACTGGAATTATGGATCGAGTGGAGGAGGATCAGGAGGATGGAATAATAATGGTATGCTTAGAATTAGCTAAGAATATTTTGTTTTTAAAAACGGGCTTCTTTGATTTCAGGAGACAATGATGATGGTTGGGGCAGCTACAATCGCAACAACAACAATAATAAGAACAGTAACAATAACAATAACAATTACGGTAACAATTGGGGTACCAATGAGAATGACAACGATAACGGAAACTCATGGAAAGCATCCTCAGGAGGAGGTGGAAATGGTGACAACTGGGGAAATCAAGGAAATCAAGGTGGATCCGAAGGAGATTCGAATTATGGAAACGAGGGATCATGGAAACCAAGTGGAAATAGTTTTGGAAGAAATCGAGGAAATGGAGGAGGAGATGAGTGGGGAAATGGAAACAATAATGGAGATAATCTGAGCAATAACTGGAATGGAGGATCATCAAATGGAGGAAACAGTGATAATGACAATTGGGGAAGCAGCAATGGAAACTCGAATTCTGGAGGAGGATCGTGGAATAATGGTGGAGGAAATAATGGTGGAGGAAGTGACAATTGGGGAAACGGAGGGCAGGATAATGATAATGGAGGTGGAGCAGGATACGGTAGCAATAAATGGAATGGAAACGGAAATGAGGACAATGATAACTTTAATGGATACAACAAGAATAGTGGATATGGAAGCAGTAACAGTAACAGTAACAATAATAACAACGATGGATGGGGATATTCGAATAACGGAGGAAACTATGGAAACAACAATTGGAACAATAATGGAGGAGGATGGGGAAGCAGTAACAATGGAAATGATGGAAACGGAAATTGGGAATCAAATAATAATAACGGAGGAGGAGGAGGAGATAACTGGAATGGAAACGATGGAAACTATGGAAATGGAAATAATGGTGGAAACAATAATGGAAATAACAACGGAAATGGAGATGAAGACTATGGAGATTGGTACAGTATGAGAATGAAAGACCCGATTTCAAATGGAGCTGCAGCTGCTGAGGCAGTAACACTAGCAAAAGATCCGGAAGTGGAGAAAAAGATTGCAGAGTTGACCAATATGGATACTTACAGAAAAATGTGATTGTTGTTGTTTCCTCGTTGTTTATTTATTTATTTATTGCCTCTAATTTATTTCAATAAAATTGGTTATACCTTGAAGTCAAAAAGGAATCACATGAAAATATTAATCTCTTCCGTTTGCTAAAACATATTTTTCAGTGCAATCAATTGTTTCCGTCCAAATAAATCGAGTCGGGAATCCGACTCGGGATCAACATGAGTATGAAGTCGTCTGTTATTACAGAAAGTATATTGTTCCGAAATTATTTGCGGAAATCTCATGCTACACAGAGATATAACTGCCAGTAATTGGCTTTACGAAGATGGAACAGTCAAAACTTCTGATTTTAAGACATGATAAAAAGTGGTGTTGTGAATTTTTTGAAGAAAACACTTCTCGCATTTTCAATTATTATTTTTCAGGTGTAAACGCTAGTACACAGAATTCCTTATTCATCATTAAAGATCCAAGTCACTGCATCCTATTCCAGAAGCTGTTCCAATCGTGGACAAAACTTTAATTTTTGCTTCATCGAGAGAAGTAAATGTCTCGATTTTCCAATGATTTTCATTCTTTGTAATTTGTTTATACTTCCGAATTGTGAGAATGATACCAAAATAAATTGTTTAAAATCGTTACGCATCAATGTGAATGCACAACTTTTATTTGTGAGGAATCCCTGAAAAATTAATGTTTTTGAAGATAAAAAGAGTTCTTTCCCTTTCTTATCCTCCCCGACCCCTCATTGGAAACAAGCATCTCCAAAGAGTTGATGTTCCGGGTACAGTGGTTCCGAGAAGTCATTTCCAAACTTTTCACCCTCGTATGCAGTGTCTCCCTCAGAATACTAACTATCTTAAAAGTGAGCCGTCTCCAAATTAAACGGTCAAATTATCCACATCTCATTTCAACGGAATAGAGTTTTCATTTCGAGACCATCTAATGAAGTATACCCATAAAAAGAGAAGGATGACATTCTTTTGCTCTTTTCCTTTCTGTTTCAATACTATCGATTCTGTCTTCTTCTTCGTCTTCTTCAAAACTCTGCAGAGCAATGCTATAGTTGCTCTCTTTCCTCCCGCCTCCACGTTTTTCTCTTTTATTCTCTAACCGCTTCTCTAAAAGGAAAGAAGAAAGAGAAAAAGTAAGAGAGAGTCAGGCGGCACTGAATCGATTTGAAGTCGTCGTCCCCAACGTCCAAAATATTCTGCGTCTCACACTTTTTGCTCGATGAGCAACGACGATAAGAAGATGAAGAAAAGAAGAAGAAGAAGAAGAGAGAGTCTCATGAAAAAGAAGCAGCTCTCGCTCCTTTTTCTTCTTCCACAGAAATGTCGATGGGCTCGACGACGACTCTGATGGAGCAAAAGAAGGCAAAAGAAGAGACGATGTCGTTGTTTCCCTCTCTTTTTTCTTCCTTCTTCCTCTTACGTCCAATCTTCTTCAATACACATATATCCGTTTTCTAGTTCTCTTTTTGTAGTTTTCGTCTGGAAAATATTTGGGATTTTCGGTTTCAGTCGTAGCGACAATGGGCCCTAGATTCTCATGATATTTGTTTGTTATATGTCTGATATTTTTGCATGGCTTCTGGATTTTGAGAGAAACCTGATGGTTTCTCTTCTTTTCCAGAAGTACCTGAAACACTATGACAATCCATACCAAGATAACCGAGGTTGTTTTAATCGAAGTAATTTTTGAAGATGTATGTCTCCAACTCCAACTCTAAAAACAGACTACTCGAATTAACATCAGAGCATCCGTCAAAGTGCTTTTCTTGAAAGCATTCATTTCGTAAAGTCCAGTCAGCTTTGCTTTCGGAGCAAATGTCAAAATTATTAATCGTCTAAATCTGAACTCATTTTCATGGATTAGAGTTATCCAACGTTTCAGAAGTGTTCCAGTCTATTTTTTTGAGTTTATGAAGTATAGTTTAGTTATTTCGGAGCGTTGAATCCATTATAACATGACATCATCCCGAAGATTCATATTTATTTTTTTTCGCTGCCCGAATCCCAAAACGAAAATTTAAAATTTATTTATTTTTCAACTCCGGTACAGCCACCATCTTATAAGATGATTAGAGCTCAGAGCTGTGAGAGCAATCTTGAAATCTATAATTTTACAGATTTTTCAAAGTTTCCGAAATGCATTTCTTCCCCATCCTTCTACTTCTAATACAGTATCTATTTCCCATTTCATCATCTATCTAATTCTACCAGTGGTCCCATTCGACTTTTTCTATAATTGAAAAACCTAATCCAAAATGAACCTCCTCCGAATGTCACAAGAAATTGGAACATTCTCTGAAAACATTGCGAAACCCATCTCGATCTTCTTCCCTTCTGATGACGTCATCACGAAAGGGGACCAGCCTGTGTTTTCACCAAAAGTGTGCAGTGGAGCGAGCTTCTCCTTCTATTTCCTTCGAAAACCAATTAACTTTTTCCCTTCTCCAGTTTCCCTTTATCTAATATCTTCTTTTTTGTTATTTGTTCTATTCGTCACTATTTGATTCTCCCTAGCTCATAACACATTCAATGGGATAAACGGATAGAGAGAGAAAGTGGAAAAAATGAATACTATTCATAAGAACTTTTTCGCTCGACTTCGCTCGTAATATTTCTTGATTCTGAAGTCTTTGAAGAACCCTTTTTTCGTTTCAGGTATCAAACAACTACAAGTTCCATGTTTGAGTGAAGTAAGTATTCCAAAACTATACAATTATTTTGCCTGGGGCATCCAAACATAGCAGCCATTTTTTTTCGACCTACGTAATGTTTTCAGTCCAAAAACTTCCAGACCAAAACTACTTTGCCTCAGGCAGAATCCTAAACTCCCACTTATTTTTGAATATATAGCCTTTTTCAGAATCAAAATCACACAAAATGGGCGCAAACTTGACGTCACCATTGCCACATCATCATCGCACACAGACGACGTCCGTGTGCAATCATCTCTTTTCACCCGGAGATGGAGGACCCACTTTTGCACCACAAAGAGATTCAAATGCATCTTCAAGGAATTCATCATCCGCGAAAGAAAGTGTTTTGATGCAGGGATGGAATTGGAGCAAAAGGAATATTCAACCGGTTATGAGTAGGAGATCTCTTCCTAAATCTGGGTCGTCTTCAGGTACTTTTTGAGAAGGGAGGATTCTGAATTTCAAAAATGCAAACTTTCAGAAGCCACTTCATCAAAATCTAGTGACAGTTTGGTTTCTTTTACCAGAAATGTTAGCACTTCCACAACGTCTAGTCAATACGGAAAACTATCGATTTCTTTGGATCGGAATCAGAATTATAAAACGTAGGTGGTTACTGTAGAAATCTTGTTGAAAATGCTCACACGGCTGTCAATAAAGCCACTTATGAAGAAGACACTTTAAAGTGGCTCGATTGATGGTAATTTAACGAAAGACGTGCAGTTCGAAACTATCACAATTTTGTGTCTTTTTTTCAATGTTAGAGAAGACCCGAATGAGCATACTGTATAAAAAACCGCAAAAGTTGAAATGTAATTAATAATATTGAATTTCAGAGTTCCCCGACCAGGCGACACAACTACAATCATTCCCAACTATTACAGTCTTCGAGAAGAATTTCGACGAGGCCTTCAAATAAATACGAGACAGGATTTGGTGAATAATAACCTGACAGCCAATGAGCTCAGTGTTATTAGTTCTCCAAAACATGTTCCAAGGTAATTTCGAGATTTGTTTTATTGCAGACAATCGGAGCTTCACTCTCATTTTTAATTGTCTTTCAAAAACTTAGGTTATCAGATCAAATCAGATAAGGTCAAGTGTTTATCTCTTTTGAAATCTATACTTTTATTAGTCTAGGGGAACAGTCACACCTGCTCATTCAAAACTCATTAAAGATTTTTCTAACTATTCTGAAATGATTTGCATCATGTAAGTTTACCATTTTTTCTGGTATAAAACTACGCATTAGGGTGTGTAATAAAGATGCTCTTGTTTTTTAGAAGAGTCAATAATGTCATACTTATTTATATGAACTTTTCCAAATTACATCATTAAGTTTAACTTTCTTCCTTCAAATCAATTCAAAATTGCTTTCAGACCTCGCTCTGTTCGTGATGACAATGCAAATGCTGATCTTTCTCCAGGAGATCAACAAGAAAATGTGATATCAGATGTGAGTTCTTATCTAATTTCTCTGGTTCTTTATAACAAGAACATTCTAGAAAAGAGGCACAAAGAAGACTATAATCCAGGCCTCAACTTCCGAATTGCTCCGAGGACTCGGGATTTTCATCTCCAAAAATTGCGATGTCTCTGAATTCGAAGCTTCTCATTTGGTGACGTGGCTTCGATCAGTCGATCGATCTCTTCTTCTCCAAGGATGGCAAGATATTGCATTTATCAATCCTGCCAATCTTGTATTTATATTTTTGCTGGTCCGAGACGTGTTGCCAGGTAAAATTGGTAGAAGATTTCAAACGCCTGAGGTTGGAATTTCAGATGAACGTCACTTAATTCGTAGTTTGGATGAGCTACACGCGTGGATTCTGAGCTGTTTGTATGTTTCTTACTCGTATATGGGTAACGAGATCTCTTATCCATTGAAACCATTTTTGATTGGAAATGTAAGTGAACATCTTTGAAAACTTGAAGCAACTATTCCATTTCAGGATCGTAACACATTTTGGAACCGCTGTGTCTCAATGGTAACCTCCCACAGCCGTAAAATGCTTCTCCTCAATTCCTCATCAACATTCTTCACAGAAGTATTTACTGATCTCAAACACTGTTCCAATTCCTAATCTCACTTCTCCGCCTAAATGATTCTTCTGCTCTTCTTGCTTTTTCTTCCTTCATTTTTCTCACTTTGCTTTATGAATCTCTTACAACCAAATGTCTCCGATACGTGCTCATTTCCTGTTACTTTGTAACCCATTCTTCCCGTCTTCCCGCAGCTACTTGGTGCTATTTTCACTCTTCTAGAAGTTCCCCAGTTCTACTTTTTCTCATTTTTTGCCTGATAAAAACCTTGCAGCCCCGGTTAATAAATGCATTTTCCAATTAAAGTCCAAGTTTTTTCATAATTAAAACACCAAAAAACCCAAACAAAAGTTGGAAAGAGAGGGAATAAGGGTATTATGACAACATGCTCTCATCAGAAATATCACAAAAAGAAAAACGGGATATATTAGAACAAAATGGAAAGATATAGAAGTTTTGACAAGGAATGCAACTAAATCCAGTATTCTAATCAAATAAGTTAAAAAACACAGTTGGAAACATCGAACGATATGATTCGAGAGGGATCATTGAGAACTGTCAATGAAAAATAATGAGAAAATCACAGTGTCAAGAGATGGAATGATAAAAAAGTTAGTGAAAAAAAAAAGTATAAAACTCTGTCTAGAACCTAGTCATGAAATCTAAAAATTAGAAAAATGGAAATTTTGGGAGTGTTCATGTTTGAAGTGGTGAATCTTGCTGTTCATCATTTCTCGCTTTATCTCCTTTCTTTCTTGGTTGAGTCTCGTCCGGAAAACACAATCCCATCATCAAAACAAGTTGTTTTTCATCTTCCGGTGACCTGAAAATAAAAAATTATTATTATTTTCGCTGGATTTTGATTATATTTGAACAGTAATGAATAATTCCTCTCAAAAAATTTGGGAATCAATGATCCAATTTTTAATCAGCTGAAAACTTACATGGTATCAATGAAGGGTGTGAATTCAGCTGTTGGATGATCCTTCTTAAAATGCCCGGTTGCCAAGTCTTGTCGACTGAAAAACTTGTGACACAAAGCACATCTCAATCTGAAAAATTCGGCATTTTTTTAAATCTTCCATAAAATTATTTCTTACGTCTTGAAACCCAAATGAGTAATTGCATGCCGTCTTCGATGAGTTGTAATCAGAGAAACTTCTCGATTGCAAACATGACAGACACCTCGTTTTGTCGAAGCATACGCTGGCTTATAACGGATTGCGGAGGCAGGAGATCCATCCATTCGGAATGCATCTTGGAAATCAGATAATACACCTGACTTTCCATCCAAACTTTCATTATCATCCAAAGCCGAAAAACCATTGATAGCTCCATTTTGTCCTTTGGGAAACAATGCTTGCATCAATTGATTCTGTATCATTTCAGAATTCATAACATCTTCAACAGATGCATCTTCTTCTGGCTCTTCATCTTTGATTGAATCTCTTGAACTATCATTTTCATTCTTGATGAGTCCTCTTAACACTTGTCCCTCTTCCACGACCCAATTGTTATTTCCATTTCCGTTGGTTTTAATCGAAATACCCAAATCAACAGATTCAGAAGGTGTCGCCGAAGAGCATGGAGATACACAATCTGTGTCTCCGTTTGATAATTTTGATCTTTTTGCAGGTGGAGTATAGCATCTATCATCGTCGGTTTGTGTCGCGATTTCCCGCCATTTATCTGCAAGTTTGGAAATAATAAATCAAGGGTTGTTTTTGATTATTTCATCTAAATCCGAAATTTTTAAATAAAAGCATTGTGTCCCAGAAAAACACAGATGGGTTCTATAAAAAAGAAGAGTCCCATAAAACAAGATGGAACCCATAAAACACTGGGTCCCTCTCTGGGTTCCGAGAGTAAAACACTTGAATGAATAAATCAGTTTCCGCTGCAAAAATAGATGGAACACAAACGGATAGTGTAAGAATATACGGATTAAATGAATTCGAGAGGGGAATTAGAATTGAAAATGGATAATCTCTGATAGCATTTGGGTCTCTGCATAATTTTGATTTCTGGGATTACAATTCCTTTAGAAACCAAAATCTCAGCCTTCAAAACACAAAATATGAAAATATCTCACATAACTTAGTCTTGCTCATTCTCATTTTTTTCTCTTCTCTTTCGTTTCAATTTTCTTTCACCACCACAATACGTACTAATAATTATCGTTGACCCACACTCACAATTATGGCACATAATTATGGAACTGGGGCGAAATATAATTACTTTTTGGGTTCTAGAAACTCCGACTTTTAAAACAGAAAAGAAACGTACCAGGGCGTTCGTAAAGTTTCGAAAGATTATCCGTAACTGAAAAAGTGATTGTTTTCTGAGTCATGAAAGCCATGAGCTCATTGAGCGTTGTACCCGGATCCGTGTTGATAACTACGTACATTTGAAATCTGAAAAATATATGTTTTTATTCGGGATAAATGGAAGATAGAGAGGATCTTTCGATTCGACAAACAAAATTATAAGATGGAAAACGAAAGAGAGAATTTTGAGGATGAGAGCAAAACTCGAAAAGAAGAAAAAAAGATGAAAATGATGATGATAGGATGTGGTGGTGGTGGTAGAATAGAATGAAAAGAAGAAGAATTTATGAAAATGTACATTTAAAATATCTGGTCACGCCTTGCCAATTCCATCATCAAAAGAGTACATTCTGTCATTTGGGACTATTTGGGTCATTCGAGGAAGGAGTCCTGGTTAGGGGGGAAGAATAATAAAGGGTTTCGAGGAAAGAGGGAAGGTCATTGTGGTCCGATAACTATCAAGTGAGGATGTGGAATCCCCGATGTGGGTCAGTTATCCAAAGAAATAGGTTAAGAAATATTGATGGGTTCGAGATGTCCAAACTGGAAGATAATATACGTACAAAAAAAATGAAGGCTAGAAACCTAATGATTGAAAGAGTAACTCTTATTTATTTTTTTTAACGTCCAAAATCAGAAACTTTTAAATTTGTTTAAAGAAATTCTATAACTCGGAATGTTTTGGTAAAATACTTTTTCTTCAAAAAATGCTCAACTACCTCAAAATCCTATACCTGCATCTTCGTTTGGAAGCTCATAACATAGTCCCTATTTGAACTAATACAGTTTTAATGATCTGGGAAACAACGCTTACCTCCTGCTCTACTATATGCGTATACTCAATTGTGTTCTTTTTCC
The DNA here is from genome assembly GCA_963966625.1 of Caenorhabditis zanzibari. Taxonomy (NCBI): domain Eukaryota; kingdom Metazoa; phylum Nematoda; class Chromadorea; order Rhabditida; family Rhabditidae; genus Caenorhabditis; species Caenorhabditis zanzibari. Next base: position 8,431,455 of record OZ016470.1, on the reverse strand, counting down.
CATAATGGTATATCGACTCTTTTTACGGTACACTCTTTTCTCATCCCTCAGACTCGCAGTTCAGTCCTTTTATGCAGTTTGGGGAGGTGGCAAACCGTCTATCTCTCTCGGTGGAGACCCCTCATCCCTGAATGGGAATGACCTTTACAAAAGGTTACTCGACAGATGAACACACCCATTATTTCAACGCAAAGGTTTCGGTCTTATAATATCACTCAAATGGGACCCATTTCGTTCGGATTATGTGGGAAAAATTGGGATGAGCGGGGTTTTCCCAGAAGAAGAAAAACTATAGCACTTTTCATGAAAATGTATATGACGATAACCCAGACTACTTTTTTCAAAAATGTCCAAAACTTCGATACTTTATGAGAGTGAACGGAGCACACACCGACTTAGGAGAGCCAGATTTGTCAGAAACTTCCATAATTTCTGATTGAAAGGCTCACTCTAGGATCAGTGTATATGCTCGAACTACCTTCCTGGTCGGATAAAAACTTTGGAATTGACTAAAGTAGAGCACCTACAAGTGAGGCTCAATTCCGAACTTTCCCAGAACTCGTTCTCCCAAAAGTAGAAGGGAAATTTCAAACGTTCTTATATATATATATCGAAACCATAAAAATCCGAAAAACTAAAATTTTCAGGTTTTCAGGTTTTGTCAGCTTGAATTTTTAAAAAAAGTAGAAGTGAAAGAAATTAGGATTATGTTTCAAAAACGAAGTTTTCACTATCGCTAATTTACTTCCATGAGAGTGTTAGTAACCCACAACATTCCGATATTATTAAAACCATTACCCATGCCTGAAAAAAAACTGAAAACCATAAAAATAAAACCATTCAGGTTGCTCGGATGTTAGTATCACAAAGGTGGTACTGTGGAGGTGGTCCGTGTGTGAGGAATGCATGTGTCATTGTGGTCCCAGAGCAAATACAGTGAGCACTTGGGAATGGTACGATGTTTACAATAGAAGGGCGGGTTTTATAAGGTTCAGATTTATACAGTTTTCATATAGTAATGAATTTCCGATTGTGAGCAGCAGCAGTAGAAAATCTGTGCAAATACTATATGATCTAGCTATGGAAAGTCGTCTGAAGAAGAAGAAGAAGGTGGTATAGTGGTTAGTGGAATGAAAAGAGGGTTTATGGGCAAAAGTGGTCGAGGTCTTCTTCGTTCTTCTTTTCCATCTTCTTTTTTCTTCTTTCAACTGCATCTTCTCATGGTCAGAATGTCGGTCGGGGGGCCATTTCCACTATATGCGATTGGGGCACTACTAGGGCAGAAGGATCGGATGGGGAGGAATATTGTATCGAATCGAGAGACATAGAGAAACCGGCTGAGATCGGAAGGTACGGCCTTTGCAGTGCCTGGTAACCCGACGCGAACGCGTTTGAGGGATAGCCCACACAGCCAGTCTCTTTCTCTCTCTCTCTCCCCCGTTCTTCTCTTTTCTCTGATGTTCTCTTTTCCCCATTGATCCCTCCATCCCAGTTCCCCTCTCTTCTCTTTTTCGCTTGTTTTGCAAAAGTGGAGGAGACGAGAAAAGAAGAGAAGTGGTGTAGTGGGGTGGCTGTTTTTGGGGAAGATGATGGTGGTTATTGGGCCACCGAGAGAGGCGAAAAGATGAGAACATAGTCTCTCACATTCAGACCATGGTAACGGATAGAGAAAACGAAGAAGAAGATTGAGAAGAATGACGGGAAGAGAAGGAATACGTGGAAGAAGGGATGAAGAGAAAGTGGTGAGGATGATGATGACTTGTGAATGAATGTGTGTCTCTCTCTCCACTCGATATATGGAAAAGGGATGGACACGGACACTGAATTGGGAAACCAATTCGCATTTTTAGTTGGTATAATATTCGAGAACTAGTATGTACACATATGGTTGAAGTGAGGAAATAAGGGAGAGAGAGTGGGAATTCTCACCATAGTTCATATTCCGAAAAATATGTGTTATTAGCAATTCTAGACCATATAATCATCTATCGCAGCTCAAGTAGAGCTCGTGAAGTTTTCAAAGTTCTCATTTCTTTGCGAACTCTCTACAGAACTGCCCCATCATGGGACTCCCATGCATGATTAATCCGAGCTCCCTTAACAAAAACTTCTCAAATTTTCACTTGAACGCTTCCATGCTAATAACCTCAAAAGGTGTGAACCATCAAGATATTCGAGCAACTTCTAAACGAACCGAAAATAAGAATCCTCTTAGGACCGTACCTTCTCATTACCCACGCAATGCGTTATCAGATTCTGTCCCATAAGATCACCAGCTACTCCGTCTTCTCAGTAGGTCAACCGATTCTTATCGAGACACCAGAGTCGATGGGACAATCGAATTAGGCATCAGTCAATAAATTGGACAGGGATCCATAGTAGAAATATTGGTTAGTATTGGGACCGAGCTGATCGGTACTGGCATAGAAGACAACGAGTTTTGAAAACGGAAGTTTAAAATCCTCAGGATGGGTTGTAACTTTTTTTCTATTCGGCGAAGCTGAAGCTCAAAAAACTGAAAGCTCAAAACACTATCCTTTTTCTAAAGGTAATAAAGAAAGGCACTGACAACCGTCGACCGAAAATGGAATGTTCCCATTCGCGAAGAGTACGGAAAAGGGATTGAATTCATTGGGCATTGGTGACCTGGCCTTGAGAAAAGTGTACAATTGTTTCTCCGTTGGGGTCGTCATATTCCGATGGGAAGAAAAAATCTGATTCCACCCCAGAACACATGACTCATACTTTTTTCTCCCTCTCTTTTTCCCATTTTCTCACCCTTCTTCACCAAATGTCCCAGACACACTGATGACCTTCAGGGGGGATTCGGAGGTAAGAAGAATACAGATAAAAGTGAAATGGATAGTACAAATTTTACAAGAGAGGGTCGAAAGTGTATAATGCACAAGGATGGGATGAGAAAAGAGTTGTATTTGTAGTCAGTCGGGTGGCATTATGTATGTGTGTGTACTGATAGAAGGAAACCCACCAGCGAGGAAGGACGACGGACACAATTTATCAATACAATACACGTTGGTTGCCCCACTTTTCACTATTTGAAACATGAAGAAGAAGAAGAAGAAGAATAAGGGGTGGGAGAAGAAGAAGACAAGAAGAAGAAGAAGAAGGGAGACAATTGATAATGGTTTTGATAAGAAAGAGCAAGTGATGGCAACATTGGGGACAAGGGTCCTTCTGGTTCACCCGGAAGAAGCAGACAGCCGGAGAGAGATAGACATTCTCATGGAAATTGGAATTCTAAGGTTTCCATTATCCCAAGCGGTTGCTAGACACACCTTGATGACGTCTCTCTTTGACCTAAAGAATTCAGTGAATATACTAATCCAGATGGATTCGCTTTGCTGTCAGAGACTAATCTCTGGGAGTTCAGATGGAAGAGAGTGGAGGGATAAGTGAGATAACCATGGGAGGAAGTTTGAGCTTCTATTTAGAGGAAGCTTCGAAGAGAAGAGTCTATGCTGGTTAAAAAGCATGAATACGCAAAATAGCTTGAAATCAAACGTTTTCGGTTTGAGGAGCTGCGATACCATTCGAACTCAAAACTAAGAACATTAGTCAGGAAACAAATCGATTTCCAGAAAGATATTCGGTTTATTTGGATGACTCACTATGCTCTATTCAAATGAATCGCACGCCAAAATCGAATCGATTTGAATTTCACTTTTCGCGCCTTTTCGAACTGAGGCACCGGCCTATTGAAATTACACTCTTTTTTACGGGCTCTTTGAGGAATTCGTAAATACTTTTTTATACAGAATTCTTCATAGAGGATAGCAACAGCTGGTTACCGTATTTTTTTTTCAAATAGCCCATCTCATCTGCGAGCTTTGATCTACAAGAGATACCGAAATACGGAAGTGGACTAATCCAAATCTATCTGAATCTCATCTTAGTTTTCAAAATGGAAAGGTACCGTAGCTCCCAAGGAATATCTCAAAAGTACAACCTGATCGAAAGAACCAAAAAACTTTGTCATTCCACAATTCGTTATCGTTACCGTCTCATCCTTCTCGTCACCAGGCACAACCAAGTTTCTATTCTCTTTTAAAACCCACCGCAGTTTCAAATTTCAGTCTTATCACTGTCAAAACGATCTCACATGCTGAAGAAAGAACTCAAATTGAAAAAAGAATAAAGGAGAAAACCAAGAATCCAAGTGTATAATATCACAAGTAGTACTGAGAAAAGACTTTGACAACTAAATGGGTTTCGATATTGAAAATCTTGTTACCAAATGCCTCCAATTTGCACCTGTCCTGCCGCCGTCTGCCAACATAAGTCCATGAGTATTACCCATGGAAAGAAGGATTTAGCAGGAAAGAGAGAAAAGAAGAGAGAGAGAACAGGAAATGTGAATGCATATTGAAAGTTGGAAAACGGAGCATTGACAAAGGTGACAACGGATACAAAGTTATCTCGTTACAGATAATCCAAGGGAAACAAGCAAAAAGAATTTACATGAAAAAAAAAATCTTTAGCAAAGCTTCATTTACGGGTAGTCAAATTTATGGAGATTAAAAATACTGTATGTTGAAACAGTAAATACGCCAGTGATATTGTTTCCCTCAAGCCCCAATGGTAGTTATCAAGCGCGAACTCGAAGATAACAGAACAATAAAACTCCCGCAGTCGAAGTTCGAAGATCTGGAAGTGATCTGAAATATCCCAATCATTTCCATGGTTATGTAAATAGCGTAATCACCATTGTGAAGCCCTCGAAACCGGGGGAAAAAATCTCGAGCCCGCCCGGCATGCTTGCCCGTGAGGAAACATTTGACTCTTAACTTTTGGTCATCACTTACTCAGAATACTCAGATTTTAGTCGTTATTTCCTGTACAAAAATTTGAATGGTTTCTATAAAACATTTTTTTCCTGAAATTTCAGAAAATGTCGGTAATTTTTTCGAGACTTCTTGAGCCGGCCCAGTCCAAGCTCAGCAAGTTGGGCGTCGTCAATTGACAATTCTGCTCGACACGTGTCAGTACCGTATTCTGGAGAAGCTCATTCTCAAAGTAAATCTCAAATTCTGAACCGTCCAAAGGAATCTCAGTTTTGTGCTAATCCAAGAGATCGAAAAACAGTTTTTACGCTAGTTGGCTAATTTCGGAACAGTTGAATGACCTGCTTAAACAATTCTTCGATCACAAATACTCCGAATTCCACATTCTCTCATCCATTTCTGCAACTCCGTTTGTGCTTTGGTGACTCCTGATCGTGTTCGAAAATCTCCAGAATATCCTTTTTCCTGGAGGTATCGTGACACATTATCCAACTCATAAACCTATATTCTAAGAGCTATTTTAAATGTTTCCTCTGATTGATTAAACGACTTCTCTAATACTTCACGTCACTCACTTCCTTCTACTCCGTTGACATATCATTCTCAACTTCTGCATTTTTGAATCTTACCCACTAAAAAAAAGTCAGCCGTTAACAAAAATTTAACCTACAATCGAACGAAAGTAGAGGTTTTCTTTTCAATCCATCTGCCCACTTTCTACCATTTTTCTTCTTCTCCGATGTCCCTTGATCCAACAATTCTCTCAGAAAATGATGCGATTCCGATGGAATGTGATACTTCGTATTATTCCACTGTGGAACTGATAAAATACATTATTCAAGCATCTTATCTACTGTTAAATGTTATTCTCAATCTCATGTTACTTCGTGTTTTTGTGTTCAGCAAGAATCATAAATACAGAGACAGTCCATTCTTTATGATTTATGCAATCGATCTGATTATAGTAAGTTTCCTAACAAGCTAATGTGAATTTCATGTTTTTCAGGGAATTTATATGAGCTTATCTGAAATTTTGGTTGGTCGTCTTTTCATTTACATCACTTCACTTTGTCCAATTCTAAGTCCATATTTTTATGATCCTTCAATATCATTGAAAATCTTTTTTACTCTCACCCATTATTCTCAAGGATTCAAAACGATTTCTCAAGTGTTTTTCAGTTTCAATCGAATGACTTCTGTCATTTTTCCAGTTAGTTATTATAAGGTAAAGTTGTTTTCATAGGGATCTCGGAGATGAAATTTTTCGTTTTCAGAACTGGAAAACAATCCAATTACCCAGTATGATTCTTTTGTTCGTTTTGCCATTTGGAGTGATATGGAACATTGTCATTTCAAGAGTCTACATAAACCCGTCATCTGGAGGTTTCAGTGTTAATTATATTAGAAAAGTCGAATGGGTAAGTAGAATATTTTGTGGTTTCCAAACAAGTTACCTTCTCCTCAGGCAAGCTTATCAAAGTTTCATCTATCCTATTTCGCAGTATCTCTGATTTTGATTGTCTTCTTTTCTGGAATGACTCTTTACGGACTTTTCGTAATGAAAAATAGGCTGAAAAAAGCTGAAACATCCATCACAATTGCTACAATGGTGATATCATTAGAATTTTCACTTTTGGCAGTGTTCCAGGTAACTTCGAATAAACAAGACAAAGACTTAAAGTATTAGGTTGTCCGGAAAGTTTTCTACCATAAATGAATGCGTTCTCCTCGGTGGATAAGAAATCGCAGACAATTAGTTTTGTGCGGAATTGAATCACTATCTAATACTCTTTCTGCTCACATAATTCTAAAACATCAGGTTTTGAAATGAGCGAGTAATGTATACAAATACGGAAAGAACCATTTTTCGGATTTTCATGATAAAAATTGCTGAGAATATCTGGAGAAGTGACAGGTACACTTCCTAGTTTCTGAAAAGCAATGTGAACTAATATTCTGTAATTCTGCGAAATATCTTTTGAATTGATCAAAAACAAAGATCAGGAGGAGAGTTTGATTAAAAAATTTCAGATTTTCATTTTTGTGAAAAAATCGTTTTTTCCTCCTAACTTCCGAAACTGGCCGAGTCACAAACTGATTTTCACATAAAAAGTCACACCCATGAATTGAATTGTTTCAACAAAATTTGGAAATCCGATTTCACTTCACAGCAGAAAAAAACTGAAATTCCGGTTTTTTCGGTATTTGTCTGCAAAAATACTTTTCATCGGATACTCGTTAATAACATCAATGTGCATAATAACAAGGAAGATTCGTTCTTCATCATACCCAAAAATATTTAGTTTTTGACCATTCTGAAGTTAGAAACAAGCCCGAGTAAAACTGCGAATTGAAAATATCATTTCGACCTATTCGGAAAATGACTCTAAAATCTGAACGAAGAGGAGTAGATGGCCAGAATCAAATTTTTTTGTTAGAGGCGCATATCAGTTACTCAACACCAATAGGAATTATTTGGGGACCTACTGTGAGAAAAATAGGAAAACAAATAAAGTATGGTAGAAAACTTTCCGGACAACCTAATAATTTCAGATATATTTTGCATTCTTTTCTTCAACAACATCTTCCTGGAGGCCTTTTCTCTTGAGAGCTTTAGATTTTACTTATGACTTTTTGAATCTCTCGACAACTATCATTTTCATTGTATTCAATCAACAACTTCGAAACGAACTTTTCAAGTCTTGGACTGGAAACAACAGTCCGGAAACTTCAAGGTGAGACTTTTCAATTTGAAATTTGTCAAAATTATTTTCGGAATCTCAGCTTTGAGAAACTTTTTCGGAGTTTCAGGTTTTTGAACGTTCCGTATCAGTAAATTCCAAATAGTTAAAATTAGTTTCTAGTCCAATTCAGTGGACTGATGTCAGAATCAGTGGAGTCGAATGATTTTTAATATGCGACTTGCGTGGGAGTACAAAATAAACTATTTCAGTCTTTGTATAGAAACTCATTCTAGCGATACTGTATTACTAATTTCAGAAACTCAACAACAAAGATCACAGTTCCTGTGCAGTCAATTTGGAAAACTCCTTCTTCTCAAAAATTATCACCCGCTTCTCAAAAATGAATCATCTGATATTTATCGTTCCACTGGCTCATTTCCCTTCAGTGGTCTCAGTTTTGATTTTCAGTCTCGACCAAGAAATTGAAAATAACAAGAAAATGCAGGCTACCATGATGAAATAGAATAAGCAGTCATCCGAGGTAGGAGTGATTAACGATAACAGATGAAAATTTCTCGTTTTTTTTTTTGTTATTCCTGAAGAGACTTTTTCTATTTTACATTTCTGGAATAAAGAATACGTTTCTATTTAATACTGAATATTGTCATGGCTCAGAACACAAGAAGTTATTTACGGTGTTCGGTGTCCTAAGTGTTTTCAATAATATCCAATTTGAAAAATCTTTACTCTTTTGGTTTTCTAGATTTGATTGAAAGACTACAAGTTCTTTCCCAGACTGGAAATGAAACTTCTATATCTAATTTAGAATGGGCGGGGCTTTAGAGATCCGAACCCACTATCAGCTGCACTTACACGTCACCGTCTGAATCTTATTTCTCCTCTTGAACCACTTCTCAATGTGTCATGAACATCGTTTTAGTACAGTAGTCGTTGAACTCTTGATTTCTACGAAAACGGCTGAAAAAATGCTAGACAATTGAAAAGGTCGCGCAGCACATAATGCATCAAACTCTCTAATTCCCCTTCATTTTTTATTGAAACTTTCTTTATCAATCCAATTTGTAGTTTCAGGTATGACTTCTACAAAGTTCACACTCCCAGTCAATTTTTCATATGATGATCCACTGCCATTTAATTGTACAGAGAATACAAATCTTCCGGTTTCTCTGGCAATGTACGGTATTCAAGCCAGTTATCTAATTCTTGGAGCTGCTCTCAATTTTCTGATTGTTTTCACTATTTTCAAATCGAAGGGTAGCACATATCGGAATAATTCTTTCTACATTTTGTATACTGCTGATGCGATTATGGTATTATTTTTTGAATTCGAGCGAAAAGAAAGTGCTTGTGAAATATAGGTTTTATGGGATTCGTGAAGCTGGAAATAATAATTAGACAAGGATTCTAAAAATTATGGTTAATTTAATTCCAGGGAATCTATATAAACCTGGCTGAAGTATTCTTTGGTCGACTCTTCATCTATATCACACCATTATGTCCAATCGTTAGTCCATATTTCTTCACTCCTTCTATAATCACAAAATTCTATTATGCCGCTGTTCACTATAGTCTGGGATTCAAGACATTCTCTCAAATATTCATGAGTTTCAATCGAATGACATGTGTTATTTTACCGATGAAACATCAGAAAGTATGAAAAAAGATATTAACAAAGAAAATATAATAATGTTTTCAGTTGTGGAGACAAATATTGCATCCTGTCTTGGTTGTTTTGTTTATTCTTCCACTGGGTGTCATTTGGAATATTTTGATATCAAGAGTCTACGTAAATCCAAATGGTGCAGGTTTTTCGACTAATTATAAAGATACGATTCCATGGGTAAAAAATGAAACAACGAGGGTTAATTGAATAGGAAAGTTTCAGGCAAGCATTTCTCTACTTCATCTGATTCACTGTACAATTTGCTTTATATTGGTTATTATTTTCTTTTTTGTGACTATTTTCGGATTAGCAACATTAAAACAGAGAATCAAAAGTGCTGAGAGATCACTAACAATTGTGACAATGATTATGGCGGTGCAGACAATGATATTTGCATTCATTCAGGTATTTTGGGTAAATTGAATAGGGTATAAACGTAAGCAACCCTTGAAACATGAAGATTCTGATTCGATGGCTATAGCTTTACTGAAGTTTTTACTGGAAATATTCAAACTTTTTTTTCGGAAAAATGTATCATTTTAAATAAATTATCTATAAATTAAGATCTACTTTGCTTTCCTTGCCGTCTACACTCCCAGTATTCGTGGAATCCTTCTTCTGACTGTCTCTCTTGTTTTTGATTCCATGAACGTATTCGGTCCAATCGCATTGATTGTGATGAGTCGAAAACTTCGGAGGGATGTGTTCCGTTTGAAAAGTGATGATGAACCAGTCTCTAGGTTCGTCTCAAAATTCAAAAAAACTTTCAAAGATTCCCAATTTTCAGAAGTGTATCTACAACGTCTCATCATCAACCCTTATCGCGAGCTGTGTCGACGGTTGTCGTTCCGATCACTTCTTAATTTCCTGTTGTACATGAGTGATACATTTTTTTGTTAGACTATCTGATTTTTGTTATGTACATGAAAACGGGAACATTTTCCTAGTCATCCTTTTAGATCAAAATACTCCAATTATATCTCGATATGTAGGCGTGAAGCGTCATGGTCTAAACTTCACGCCACTTCATATTCTTAAATAAGATCTGGTCAGCTTGATTTGTGAAATCATTTGAGAGCATACGCGTTTGAATGCATATAAGAAGAAATGTAATAAAAGGAAGATAGAATTATGGAAACAGAAGAAAATGAATTAGATACTCAGGTGTCGAGCTTCAACAGTTGTTCGGAAGTTAAGGGGATTCGGCTTTAGGTCGGACCTAGGTCCGCTTTTGGTCAGACGTTGACGGTTTGCCGGATTTTTGTCCGCATTTGTGGCAACTTCCGACCCGTTCAAATTTGAAGTTTGTCGGGCCTTGGTCGGCTTTTGTAGCCGTCTTGTCCGGAACCCCACCAACTTCCGACCGAATGTTGCCGAATATTGCAGGCAACACCCGTGATGATATAGAAAAAAGATTCGCCAAGAAATGGAAGGGATATGGTTAAGGTGGTAGCCGGCGAATCTGCCGCTCTCACTATTCCGGAACCTTTTTCGCCTGCTTCTCGAAAGTTTTACGAAATTTTTTTTCAAATTTTTTTCGCAGATTTTCCAAGATCTTGGGCTTGGGGTGGCCAAGAGCCTGAAAAAGGCCACGACCGTGAATTTTCTTTGGATTCTAAAGTCACAAACCAAAAAATTTGGACTAAAAAAGTGCAAATTCCTATCAAAATGTTTATTAATTCCCTGACTAACATGATCTTTCGGATCATGTTATTATTTTCTTTTGCATCAATGCGCTTTTAATTTTTTCTTCCACTTTTTTCCCAAAATTCTTATTTGTACGTTAACATCTATGACTTCTAAAGTAGTTATTCCGTCTAATTTCTCCTACGAAGATTCAATACCATTTGAATGTGTTGAAGATGAGAACGTAGCACTATCTCTAGGATTTTATGCAATTCAAGCGATCTACCTGACGATTGGAACTATTTTGAATATTTTAATAATCAGAGTTGTAATACTTTCGAAAAAAGTTCTTTATAAAGATAACTCTTTTTATACTCTGTATACAGCTGATGCTGTTGTGGTATGCTTCAGAATCTTTGCAAAGAAAAACAAGATTTTAAGGCAATAATCAAATGCTTAATGGAACTTCTCTTCTCTAGAGTTATCAACTACGTAACTCCTCTGTGTCCGATTCTGTCTCCATATTTCTTCTCTCCGTCGATAATCACTAAAACTTATTTTGCTTTCCTTCATTACTCAACTTCGTTTCGAACGATATCTCAAATATTAATGAGTTTCAATCGGATGACTTGTGTCCAGATGCCTTTGAGACATAATAAAGTGAGAAAAAGGGCAATTCATCGATTTGGAAACTCGAATTTCAGATTTGGAAAGCAACTTTATTTCCTTTTCTGATACTCCTCTACGTTGTCTCTTTGGATACGACATGGATTGTTGTGATGTCTAGAGTATATGTGAATCCATATGGTTCAGGGTTCTCGGTTAATTACAGAGAAACTTTGGGATGGGTATGACTTGATGATAAGTTGATAAGAAAAGGGAAGAGATTTCAGCCAAAACTGTCACTGATTCATCTGATTGAATGTGTAGTAGCATTTGTTTTAATTGTTTTCTGTTTTGTATCCACTATAATTGGATTGACGACTCTAGATACTCGATTGAAAAATGCAGAAAGATCTCTAACTTTTACAACTTTTCTCATGGCTACACAGACGTTGCTGTTCGCACTAATACAGGTGAATTTGAGATTTCAGTTCCGAAAAATGAAAACTCTTTCAGATATATTTTGCATTCCTTGCCACTTCGACTCCTAATCTTCGTCAATATTTTCTTAAATCTCTTCCATTTGTTTCTGATTCCATTTATGTCCTCTCTCCGGTTTCGTTGATTTTGATGAATAGACAATTAAAATCTGACGTCTTCAATATGAATTCTCTACAAAGAGGATCAAGGTAGAGTTGAGTGTTGAGTTTCCTATTAATATGATCCAAAGTTTTCAGAAGCATTTCAATGACTCAACAACAAACTCTTTTTCGAATCAGTTCACGAGTTAACATTCTCTGATTGTTTGTATCTTTTTTCGATGTGACATGAAATAAAGTTTTTTTAATTGATTACAAAGTTGTGCTATTTTTGTATATATGCTCAAATGTCACACTTCGAAATCAACATGCTCTCGAACGCTCTCTGACTCTTCATACTAATTATATTGCCGTTCGACTAATTGGTGTTCTTCTGAAGTTCTGAATAGAGTTGGAGAAAACTGGTAGAAACCATATGAGCTGAACGTTGACGTGACGAGTTGTTTGAAAGCAACAAAGGAATTGCTGTCGAAAAGACGTTTCAAAATCAGAAATTAGAATTTTCAATCGAATATGAGAGAGAGTGCAATAAGGTGGTGTCAACGTTCAGTAGACGTCCTCAGATCGGAAAAGGCCATATTTCATTGAGATTAAATGCAATTCAATGAACTAAATAGCGATCGAGAGGCGAAATTGTTGATCGTGAATTTTGTTTGATGAATTGAGATATGCAAAAAAGCTTTGTTTTGCCGGACATTTGTCAGATGAAGATAAAAATGAAGTAGAAGGGAGGGCCGCAACAGAAGCTCTCATGTACGCCTTTTTCCTTTTTAAATCATATTTTGCTTTTTTGCTCTTCAATAATTTGCCTGCATTCTCCAAATTAACAACCAAAAGTTATAGAAACATCGAAAAAACGCTAATTTTCTTTATGACCCAGTTTCGCCTATTCCATCTGAGCACTTTTTGGATAGTTCTTCATTTCTTCTTTCAGCATTTCAGGGGTACTCAACTATTCCAAAAAGTCACACTTTTTATATGTACAAAATAACAGAAATAAGAAACAACTATCTTGGTGAGGTAGCTGAAAATGCCTCTGAAACGAACTATACGTTCTAAAAGTGGACTTCCAGATGCGTATGAGAATAGTTATGTTGTTTATGGCCTTCGCATCAACAATACTGATTTTCTTGAATTGGAGTACAATACATGGAATATCAAAGCGAGGGTACCGAATCCTTGACGGTGGGAATAAACAAATAAAACCAACGGCAACTGTGAAAAATGGAAACAAGTGGATTGTGGTGACAAGTATAAGTTATCCAACAGAAGATATTAAGGTATGGAATTAATTATAGAAAAAATAGATATTTGAATTTCAGAGATTGGCGTCTTTCGAAGATTGGAACCTAGTAGTAGTGGCAGATACAAAGACACCAACGGATTGGAAATTAGAAAATGTTCATTTTCTATCTGTTGAATATCAAAAAAATATGCGTAGGTTGTAAAACAGGAACGACTCTCTGAAGTTTATTTTTTAGCGTTTTCCCTCGCTTCTGTTCTTCCCTACAAATCATATACAAGAAAGAATATAGGATATTTGTATGCGATTTCACAAGGAGCAGAATGGATTTACGATACTGATGATGACAATAAACCATATGATAAGTCCAAAAAATATCAGTAAATCAGAATAATCGGATATTTTAAGATTGGGATTGAATCAATTTCAATATGATGATGTGGTATCAGGAGTACGGTACATTCAAAATGACAATTCAACTGAAATACTGTGAGTCATATCTAACCGAACACGATACAATTTCTTGGATATTCAGAAATCGCCTATTCAATCCATATCAGTTCTATGGATTGAGTAAAATGTGGCCAAGAGGATTTCCATTGGAATATATTCAGAAACATTCAAATGGAAAAGAAAATCAAATACTTTGTTATAAAATGAAAAGATCCTCGGTACAACAGGGATTAGTTCATCATGATCCAGATGTTGATGCTATTTACAGGTTTCCTTTCTTTCTTTTTCCAAATTAATTCCAATTTTCAGACTTTTGAATGCGGATTCTCAAACTGGATTGGATGTTCAATTTAATCAATTTGCACCGCCTATAACTCTTTCAACTGGAACATATTCACCATGGAATTCTCAAAATACTCTATTTCACAAATCAGCATTTCATACTCTTTTTCTTCCGACAACTGTTTCTTTCAGGTATTTTCTTTATAGAACTCCTTCGAAAAATAACATTTTTCAGAACAACAGACATCTGGAGATCATTTATTTCTCAGAAAATCCTTCATTTATCTGGATTAACTGTTTCATTCGTACCTACAAATGCAGTTCAATTCAGAAACGCTCATGATTATTTAAAGGATTTCAAAGATGAAACACAAGTTTATGCTGATTCTGGAAGAATTATTGAGTTTTTGGATAAATGGAATTGTTCTGAACAAAAGAATCTAGAAGAATGTATTTATGAATTGACGGAAGAATTGGTCACAATGGAACTGTGGGGTGAAGAAGACTCGAAATTGATGAAAACGTTTTTGAACGATTTGAAATCTATGGGGCAAGCTAGATCCAGAAACTCCATTTTGAATAAAAATACAAGAAAATTTCAGATTCGAACTTCCGGAAGTGTTGAGAGGAGATAATGGGGATCCCTACACTGCATCACAAAACGAAACAGAATTGAATGCGAATTGTCGAAGAATGAGCATCGAATTCAATCAAAGAGGGATTCAGAAAGAGGTAATACTTACCCTGACAGAGGGATTTTAAAGCGTTCTCCTAATCAAATACGTTTTTAGGATATCCAGAAATCTGAAGAAAAGTTGGAATATTTCGGAGATTTAGTTGACTGGTGCAATGAAACTGGATATTTCAGTAAGTTCCAAAATTCTTGAAAAAACAGAACTTTTTTTTCAGATTTATCGAAAACATTTATATCAGCTAAACAGCTTTCAAAGCAACACAAAGATTCGTATGTCTTGGAACAGAATAGCAAAAATGTGAGTATTTCAAAATAGGAATTTTCGAAAGAAATTATAGTTTTCAGGTTCTGGTAGTAGTGAATAACTATCCATGGAAATATGACCATGGAATAATCCAAAGACTCTATCAACCATATTTTGCTTCTGTTATTTTTTGTGGTTCATGGTATCCAAATGAGATAATTGAACAAGATAACTATACTTCAACCATCAATCCAATTAATTATATTCATATGAATCCAACGGAAATCCACAGTGGATACTTTGCATATCATTATGTTACTCTTGTTAAAGAAATGCAATTAAGCAATGTCAATGGATATTTCTTGATGGCTGATGATACAGTTTACAACATTTGGCAACCGATCGATTTCTCAAAAGTTCATCATTTGTCTGGATTCTCAAAAAAAGAAGATGGAGATTGGTGGTCTTCTGATTATGGTATTATTTTCAAAGTTTCACCGCGCTCTGTAGCGAACATGGCTGAAATTTGAGTTGTGAGCTTGCCCGCTTGCCTGTTTCTTCTTGCGATCAATTCGAATTTAATAATTTTTGCTAATTTTGAGATCTCAAGCTGCCCCCGGCTGGAAAACAGTAAATGGGAAAGCTCACAATTAAAATTTTAGCCATGTTCGTAATATAGCGTGGTGAAACTTTGATAATATCGCTAATAGGTGATAAGACATATTTCTCAAAAGTTATATCAAATTGTATTTAGGAGAGAATGCAGCTCAATCAATTCTCAATACCATCCAACAGAATACTGATAAAAAAATCGCCAACGTTTGGAAAGAGTTTGAATTGGGACTGAAAGAAAATGGATATCTTCTGGGCGATGAAATGACAAATCAAAGAGGAAAAGCTATTTCTGATTTGTAAGAATTCGAATATTTTCTTATTTTATTCGATATTTCAGCTACTACATTCCAACGTCCAAAATTGATTACTACGCAACGCTGATGAGAGTATTTTACGAAAATAAGTTCTTTCTGGAATTAGCAGTGAACAAGTTTTTGAAATCAGTCAAATTTCAAAAGTATGTCCAATAAAATAACCAAAATATACATTCGATACTTTTCAGTTCCCTGGATCGTGGTAAAATCTACATTTGGGGGCAAGATCGTTCAAATTGGAGCAGTTATTACAATGAAAGCCTTGTAGGACTACATCCCGTCAAAATGAGTCAATTCCGGATTCCAGGAAATGAAAGGAAAAAGTACGACTTTTAAGAAATAAGTTTCTGTACTAGCGACGCTTTGCGTCGCTGGACACGGCTGCGGCGCGTTACTTGCTGCAAAGTGTTAGCTCATCGCAGGAGAGATTCTAACGTCATCCTTTCATCCAAAAATTTTTGGAAATGAAAATTCGTTAAATTGAAGCTTTTTTCTAGAAAATCAAGATAAAAGATCAAAATGTGAGATAAGAGATTGAGAATGATCAAAAAGTGCCAAAATTGACATTTATTTTTATGGCTCTATTTTTTTATTTTTCAAGATAAAGCGCTGAAATTTGAGCTCAAGACAATTGCCGTTCCGCTCTTCATGGTGCTATTATATCGAAGAAAAATAAGTAAAACTGACTCATTGAGAGCCCAAAAAACCCTTTTCAGCTCAGTACAAAAGTTTCGACTGAAAACAAAGGTTTTGCCGCAGCGATCATAAATCGGGTCATCGTAGACTATATTCAACCCCTCTAAGTTTTCGATGGTCGGCCCACGTTTTCCTATCTGATGGTTCGAAAATCGAAGAAATCGGTTGAGTATGAATGAAGTTATGAATGCGCAAACTTTGTGACAAAATAATCTACAATTTTGTGGAAAAGTTAGGCTCCGCCCACAAATCGAAAAGCTCATGCTTTCCGCATTTAATAGAATAGGCAGATAAAAGACATTTCAGATATTGTGGAACGGTCCTTCAAACTTGGTCAGAGAAAATGTTCGGAGGACTCCGAAACTGGGAGTGACAGTGTGTAGAGGGCTGCCGAAGTTGTCGATTTTTTTATGATTAGATTTTAATGTTTGCTTTAGCAATTACAAGAAATAAAATATGTTTTATGGGAAAACTGATAATCACTGATGACTGCTAGAAAATATAAAAATAGTCAGATATTAGGATAAGATTCTGATGTTAGGCTACGAGGCGACGTATAACGTTTGAAATGCCAGGAAGAAGACTTGAAGGACTATCCGAAAAAGGGGTAATTTCTACCTTCAACCATTGTATCGTATCCTAGACATAAATGGAGCTAGTCATGAAATAAAACTTGTTTAAATTGATATCTCTACCTGATTGTGCTACTTTTTGCAGGAGCTCAGACTTCCATCCTTTGAAATCCCTATACTGTCGAACGCTCTCTGACTCTTCATACTTATCGCCGTTTGACTAATGAACTTGGTGTTCTTCTGAAGTTTTGCACAGAGTTGGGAAACACTGGTTTACCATATGAGCTGAACGTTGACTTGGCAGTTTCGATTCTTACTACCGGAAAAATATAAAATTTATTATGATTTTGGTTTTTATGAAAACTTTCAAATTCTAATTCACCAACTTTACAGAAAATTGAGTTTCTTTGGAATGTGCTTGATGCTCCGTTTATGTCTAGTAGGCGATACAACAAGAATGTTGAAGGTAGTGTACTCGCTTCACGAGTACTACTTCGTAAATTTTGAAAAAAAAAGAGCTTGGAACATTTTAGGACGTTACGTCAATACTCTTTGTTCTTCCTCTTTCCCATTAACTGTAGGAATGTATCATTACATTCTTGCAGATATTGCTTTTTGTTTCTATCTTTCATTGAATCCATGAGTCACTTTTCCACCCACATCACTTAGATATATTGTACTTATGCTCCGCCCCCATTTGTATTGTATAAAAGCCCTCTGGGCTTATAATCTGGGTGCGTCCAGAATGAATCTTCGATGTTAACCTTTTTATGGTGCATCTGACGATCATTCGAACGAGGATCTACCGCGTGGCGTTGAGTAGAGGCAAACCTGTTTCTATTCAGTTGGGCGAGCAACAAATGGACCACCACAATTTCAACTCAATTTTTTTGAAAATTCAATGGATCTAATCTACCGCAGTACAAAAGTTCTTGGAACAATACTCACGTTTCGGAACAATGGAACTATTGAGGAAATTGGATCGAACTGGGATCTACTACTCGACTGGAATCAAATCAATGGAATTCCTCGGACAGAACACGGACAACGTTTGGATCAAACGAAGTGGCGTTGCCGAGAGCCCAGAAGCCAAGAGCCAAGAGCCAATCAAGTGCCAGCAGCCAAGCGCCAGAGGCCAGAGCCAGAAGTCGAAATCCGCGAAAAGGGCTAGGTCGCCGAAATTCCGACTGTGGACCAAATCAAGATTATTCGTATCTAATGATTTTTTCAGAATCGAGAGCTGTTCTAACAGCAAACAGCAACCGATACAACAAGAATGTTGAAGGTATCATAGGAATGACCTCTTTTTTGGATCTTCCTTCTTGTCTTCTTTTTGCATTTCAAACGTGTCACGTTCCGTCATATATCTGCTTTCATGATAATTTTTCGACATTGCTGCAAGAGTTTTTTTTGTGAAATCCACTATCGAAAAAATGACTGAATCGATGTCGTCGATAATCATTTTCGTCACCCAAAAAAACGTTTTTAGCTTCGTGGCCACAATAAATTTAAAAGTCTAATTATGGAAATTTTTGTGGAAAGGAAACGGAAAGCCGCGTGTGGTATCTATCAGTCATCAAAAATGACAATTGGAACTCTAGTCCACTGAAATTTTTTTATTGATATCACTACGTGGTTGTACAATTTTTTTAGGAGCGGACGCTAAATTTAAAGTTGTTGGTGTTTTATATGGGTCGATTCAGAAAAACGCAAGGAGAAGAAAAGAGTTTTCTTAGAAAACTCTTTTGCGAAAAGTTTTAAAAATTGCTCCAAAAAAGTTTTAGGTTAAAAACAAACTCCCGAACTGAGCAGATTTAGTGATAAAAAATTTCAAATTATTAGCGTCCGCCCGCCCCCTTTAAAGTAGGATTACAGTCATTTTTTTTATTTTCTGAAATGATCGTCCCAATTCCATTATTTACGAAAATAACAATATTTTTGCACAAAAATCGTTAAAACTCGAGAAATTCGATTTTCAAAACGCCAACTTACATTTTTTCTAACCTATTTCAATGAATGTAGAATTTTTCGCTGATTCGAATGCACCTAATATCGCTGCTCAAAACGCAATAGAAACATTTTTATGAACAAATTTTCAATTGTCGCGCCGCCCGCTGAATACGCATGAGCATTTAGCGGGCGGCGCGACAGCAGATTTAAATCGGCAGCGGGCGGCGCGACAAAGTGCAATTTTGTTCATAAAAATGTTTCTATTGCGTTTTGAGCAGCGATATTAGGTGCGTTCGAATCAGCGAAAAATTCCACATTCAGTGAAATAGGTTAGAAAAAATGTAAGTTGGCGTTTTGAAAATCGATTTTCTCGATTCTCGATCTCGAAATCGATTTTTTTTGTGCAAAAATATTGTTATTTTCGTAAATAATGGAATTGGGACGATCATTTGAGAAAATAAAAAAAATGACTGTAATCCTACTTTAAGCTCAACTGCCATATGGCGAAATCCCCATACTCTCGAACGCTCTCTGATTCTTCATACTTATTCGATTACCGTTCCAGTAATGAATGTCCAGATGCGTATGAGAATAGTTATGTTGTTTATGGCCTTCGCATCAACAATACTGATTTTCTTGAATTGGAGTACAATACATGGAATATCAAAGCGAGGGTACCGAATCCTTGACGGTGGGAATAAACAAATAAAACCAACGGCAACTGTGAAAAATGGAAACAAGTGGATTGTGGTGACAAGTATAAGTTATCCAACAGAAGATGTTAAGGTATGGAATTAATTATAGAAAAAATAGATATTTGAATTTCAGAGATTGGCGTCTTTCGAAGATTGGAACCTAGTAGTAGTGGCAGATACAAAGACACCAACGGATTGGAAATTAGAAAATGTTCATTTTCTATCTGTTGAATATCAAAAAAATATGCGTAGGTTGTAAAACAGGAACGACTCTCTGAAGTTTATTTTTTAGCGTTTTCCCTCGCTTCTGTTCTTCCCTACAAATCATATACAAGAAAGAATATAGAATATTTGTATGCGATTTCACAAGGAGCAGAATGGATTTACGATACTGATGATGACAATAAACCATATGATAAGTCCAAAAAATATCAGTAAATCAGAATAATCGGATATTTTAAGATTGGGATTGAATCAATTTCAATATGATGATGTGGTATCAGGAGTACGGTACATTCAAAATGACAATTCAACTGAAATACTGTGAGTCATATCTAACCGAACACGATACAATTTCTTGGATATTCAGAAATCGCCTATTCAATCCATATCAGTTCTATGGATTGAGTAAAATGTGGCCAAGAGGATTTCCATTGGAATATATTCAGAAACATTCAAATGGAAAAGAAAATCAAATACTTTGTTATAAAATGAAAAGATCCTCGGTACAACAGGGATTAGTTCATCATGATCCAGATGTTGATGCTATTTACAGGTTTCCTTTCTTTCTTTTTCCAAATTAATTCCAATTTTCAGACTTTTGAATGCGGATTCTCAAACTGGATTGGATGTTCAATTTAATCAATTTGCACCGCCTATAACTCTTTCAACTGGAACATATTCACCATGGAATTCTCAAAATACTCTATTTCACAAATCAGCATTTCATACTCTTTTTCTTCCGACAACTGTTTCTTTCAGGTATTTTCTTTATAGAACTCCTTCGAAAAATAACATTTTTCAGAACAACAGACATCTGGAGATCATTTATTTCTCAGAAAATCCTTCATTTATCTGGATTAACTGTTTCATTCGTACCTACAAATGCAGTTCAATTCAGAAACGCTCATGATTATTTAAAGGATTTCAAAGATGAAACACAAGTTTATGCTGATTCTGGAAGAATTATTGAGTTTTTGGATAAATGGAATTGTTCTGAACAAAAGAATCTAGAAGAATGTATTTATGAATTGACGGAAGAATTGGTCACAATGGAACTGTGGGGTGAAGAAGACTCGAAATTGATGAAAACGTTTTTGAACGATTTGAAATCTATGGGGCAAGCTAGATCCAGAAACTCCATTTTGAATAAAAATACAAGAAAATTTCAGATTCGAACTTCCGGAAGTGTTGAGAGGAGATAATGGGGATCCCTACACTGCATCACAAAACGAAACAGAATTGAATGCGAATTGTCGAAGAATGAGCATCGAATTCAATCAAAGAGGGATTCAGAAAGAGGTAATACTTACCCTGACAGAGGGATTTTAAAGCGTTCTCCTAATCAAATACGTTTTTAGGATATCCAGAAATCTGAAGAAAAGTTGGAATATTTCGGAGATTTAGTTGACTGGTGCAATGAAACTGGAAATTTCAGTAAGTTCCAAAATTCTTGAAAAACAGAACTTTTTTTTCAGATTTATCGAAAACATTTATATCAGCTAAACAGCTTTCAAAGCAACACAAAGATTCGTATGTCTTGGAACAGAATAGCAAAAATGTGAGTATTTCAAAAGAGGAATTTTCGCAAGAAATTATAGTTTTCAGGTTCTGGTAGTAGTGAATAACTATCCATGGAAATATGACCATGGAATAATCCAAAGACTCTATCAACCATATTTTGCTTCTGTTATTTTTTGTGGTTCATGGTATCCAAATGAGATAATTGAACAAGATAACTATACTTCAACCATCAATCCAATTAATTATATTCATATGAATCCAACGGAAATCCACAGAGGATACTTTGCATATCATTATGTTACTCTTGTTAAAGAAATGCAATTAAGCAATGTCAATGGATATTTCTTGATGGCTGATGATACAGTTTACAACATTTGGCAACCGATCGATTTCTCAAAAGTTCATCATAAGACATATTTTTAAAAACATATTTTTCAAAAGTAATATCAAATTGTGCTCAGGAAAGAATGCAGCACAATCAATTCTTAATACTATCCAACAGAATACTGATCCAAAAATCGCCAAAGTTTGGAAAGAGTTTGAATTGGGACTGAAAGAAAATGGATATCTTCTGGGCGATGAAATGACAAACCAAAGAGGAAAAGCTATTTCTGATTTGTAAGAATTCGAATATTTTCTTATTTTATTCGATATTTCAGCTACTACATTCCAACGTCCAAAATTGATTACTACGCAACGCTGATGAGAGTATTTTACGAAAATAAGTTCTTTCTGGAATTAGCAGTGAACAAGTTTTTGAAATCAGTCAAATTTCAAAAGTATGTCCAATAAAATAACCAAAATATACATTCGATACTTTTCAGTTCCCTGGATCGTGGTAAAAGCTGCCTTTGGCGGCGAGACCGTTCAAATTGGAGCAGTTATTACAATGAAAGCCTTGTAGGACTACACCCAATCAAAATGAGTCAATTCCGGGTTCCAGGAACTGAAAGGACAAAGTACGATTTTTAAAGAATAAGTGTTTGTACCGAAGAAATTTCAGATATTGTGGAACGGTCCTTCAAACTTGGTCAGAGAAAATGTTCGGAGGACTCCGAAACTGGGAGTGACAATGTGTAGAGGGCTGCCGACGTTTTCGATTTTTCTTTATGATTAGATTTTAATGTTTGCTTTAGCAATTACAAGAAATAAAATATGTTTTGTGGGAAAAATTATAATTACTGATGACTAAGCAACAGCATAAGGGAAATGATCAGAGATTAGGATAAGATTCTGATGTTAGACTACAAGCAGACTAGTCAGCCTATAATTATCTAAATATTACCTTCTTCAAATTTAGTTTTCATTTTCCATTTTGTTCATTCACCTACTTCCCTATGCCAGACACAATTTTTCGACCGAAAATTTCAAATGAGAACGATCCGATTTTATTTCAATGCAATCCTGATTACTCACATCTTATTGAAGTCGGCAAGTACCTTCTACAGATTGCATATCTTATTCCAGGAGGTGATATCAATGAGAAATCATGAATGAATGAATCAATGAAATTTTTCAGGATATCTCAATGTCTTGTTAATTCATACAATATTATTCAAACATAGAATTATCTACGGCTCGAGTTCCTTTTTTGTACTTTTCTCAACAGATTGTGTCGTGAGTATTACAATGATTTCGACTGATCTCGTTGTCCGAGCGTTTATTTATTTCACTCCGTTGTGTCCAATACTTGCTCCTCTATTTTACGAACCTTTGCTCGTCTTCAAAATAATAATAATAATAATCATAAATCACTCGAAAGCCTGCAAATCCATTATACAAACCTTTTTGGTTTTGAATCGAATGTCCTGCGTTTTATTTCCATTAAAGTATGGACTCATGTGGAAGAAACCTATGAAGTGGATAATTATTTCAATCTTCGTCATCCCATTTTCAATTGACTGGAATTTGATAATATCCAGAGTTTACATGCAACCAACTTTTGGAGGATTCTACATGGAATACATTAAAAAGGTTACTTGGGTGAGACTTCGAATTGACGGTCTGATTTCCTCAACATTTCTAATTTATAGGCGAGTCAATCTCGTTTTCAACTTGTTTTCATTTTAATCGCTCTGATATTTACACTTGTGTGTACTTCCGTTACTTTCTATACCTTAGTTATGCTTCCGAAACTACTTCGAAAGGTTGAAAAGACTTTATCTTTAGCTTCTGCGTATATTTCAATGAGTTTCATTGTTCTTGCTGTTTTTCAAGTGAGTTTTCTGGTGAAACCAACGAAACTGACGAAGATTCAGATTCTTTTTGCTTTTTTCAACTACATTTTCACGACAAGTGCAGTTTTTGGATATTCTCTACTTTCCTATGACGTTCTCAATGTCGGGTAAAATCTCTTTTTGTATCTATTACAGGAAAGGAAACTGAAAATTTCAGGTCACCAATTATTATGCTTTGTATGAACCAAAAACTTCGTTGCCATGTGTTCGGAATCAAAAAGCAACCGACTGAGGTTATAGTCACTCGTGTTTTTTCAATGTCTATAAGTAATGTGTAAGTGTAGAAAGAAAGGGATAATGGGTAAATTGGGAGTTGGTTTTCAGACAAAACGAATCAGAATCTCAAATGGAGAGACGTCGGACAAGCTTTGGAAAAAGAGTCAATTATCGAATTGAATGAATTTATTTTTGAAAAATCATTACAAATGACCGGAATTTATTGAAATTGTGACAAGAAGAGCTCAATTAACAGCAAACAAAAGGAACAAATAACGCGTTATCATTGAAATAAAATTATTTTCAAAAATTTAGTATGTGCAGAATACTGGAGCTTTTGATGTATCCTTTGGAGTCCATGGCTTTTTAGGCTTACCTTGAGATGGTAGTGGATCTGAAGCGGTATTTATTGAAGATGGTGCTTCAAATTTCCTGAAATCAATAGTTTAATTTTCCGAGAACACGAATGAACTTACGCTTTGGACGATGTGACCGAGTCGCTACGGATTGGACGAAGTTTTGGTTTTTCTTGAATTTCTGGGGGAACGAATGGGACTGGAGCAGAATTACGACGAATTTGAATGCAATTCGCTGGATCTCCAGAAGCAGTTAGACTTTCTCGAATCTCTTGGAGAGCCATTAACATTGTTATTACTTTCTCATCGTCTTGGCGTTGATAGAGCATCTCTCCTTCGAAATGAACAAGACCATACTTTCTGGCACGAATCAGCATTCCAACCAACTGGAATGATTTTGTTTGGGTTCAAATTGGGTTTAGTTTGGTTAGGCTAACCTTATCGGAATAGAATGAATAAATATTGAACAGCTTTCCGAATTTCACCCATTTATGAGGTTCTTCTCCCTCTGCATTCTGATCGATTGTTTCACATAGAAATAGGATTTCTCTGCAAACATGGACACCGGCCTGAAAAGTTATTTTCTGGAAGGTTTCGAGTTCAAACAAATAACATTGGCTGAATTTCGAAATTCTGAACTTTCGTGAACTCCTCGTGATCAATGAAGTGTGGTTCGAATTGACTACAAGGAGTATGCAAGGTTTCATAAGTGGCGCGAAAGCTCAGAAATTCGAATTATAGCCATGTACATGATGCGCGAAACTTCGAAAAAAATAGAATATTCGCTAACCTTGATACCTCTGGCCTCTGTTTTACTGCCCGGAGGCGGTCTTCCATAATTTTTTGTATCAAACTGCTGGATTTTATACGTATCAGAGTAAGGATTCCTGGAAATCTTATTTGAAGTCCAACCATTCTGTATTTCTCACTTTTTCAATGTTTCCTCGTTTGCCTGGGCAACTGCATTGAATTTTCGAATAGTGTCACTGGCTGATCCGATAGGCATTGAAGGCTGAAATTGATTGGAGAAATGAGAAGAAAGATGAAAAATAGAGAAAGCAGATAGAAAGAGCCTCGAGATCACTCACACTTTACACAAACTCTTTCTTGTGAAAAACAAAAAACATACGAGCAGCTAAAGATGATTTTCTCTTTTTTTCTGGAAAATACTTGGAGCAAAATATTTTTAGAAAAATCAAAAGGTTTGAAGTGAATGAGCCATTTTAAAAGGGTTGAATAGTTTTTTTTGGGTAAATAACCCAATATTGTCAATGAGTCATTACAAATGTCTCAAGAAATATTGGTTCAGTGTTTCAGAAACAAAATTTGAGGGATTAATGTAAAATCGGAATCAAACAATTTAAAAACGGTTTCAGATCTTACTTTCTTTTCTTCTGGTTGTCCTGGCATTGCTCTTGAAAGGCCGACTGATCCTTGATAGTTCCTCTGCAGATTCGAACACAACTGATATCCCGAAATCCTTCTTTTTTTCAAATTGTGATAAGTTTAGCCAGTAGCAAAAAAGTAAGTGGCGCTCATTTTCGCAAGTATTTCTAGTGTCTGCGTCTCTCTGTCTCATGTGCTCATTCGTTGTTCAAATATAAAACAATGCACACACAATAAGAAAACGGCTATTTTTGACAGGAGTGAACTGAAAAGAAAAGACCAAGTAAAGTTGTTCGAAAATTTGGAAATTGGTGTTTGAGATACTGTACAAAAATGAAATTGGTTTGGTCATTTGAGAGATGTTCAAGTACTGTAGTTTTGAAACTGGATATTCGATACCAGAGATAATAGGAAGATTATGGAAACATTCCAAAAAAATAAGCTTGCATTCACGGAAACATAGTTAATCTGAAAGTATAGATTTGAGAGGTAAACCCCATTTCTTCCCAACTGCAAAGGGTTCAAAGGTTTTTTTCCTCTATCCAGAACTTTTCAAAAAATTTAAAACTTTCAAATCCAGTCGCTTTTTTTAAACATATTTCCAATTTACGTCACTGTTTATAGGGGTTTCCCCGCTATAAAACAGTTTGCTTTCAAATGTGAAACTTCAATCAGAATCCATGTGATTCAACACAATCGTTATCAGCAAAAAGTTCAAAAACTCTTCTGTCTCCCAAGTGACAAAACTGAACTTTTCAATGAAAAATAGAGACGATACGTCTAAAAACAGTGTAGAATTGGTGGAGCAGAATGGACACGATTCAATTTTTTATGATTGGCGACTGACTATCAACATTCGAAAGATAAAAACATGCACATTACTAGGCAATTGATTTCTTCTGACGACGATCACTTCGTCTTCGCAACATGTGCGGAATATTCGGAATAGTCGCTGCTGGAAAGTATGATAACTTGAATATTCTTGCTGCAAATGGACTTGCTTCCCTTCAACACAGGTTTGAATTTCTTTACTAATCCAAAAAAAAACACTGAAAATGATTTTGGGTCGAAATGAGGTGATCATTACCGTATCCCTTTAATTCAAAAACAATCTGCAAATAATCATAGTTTTGACCGATACAAATAAAATTGTAAACTTCCTAATTGTATCCAAGCCAGTTGAATCTGACTAGACGTCAATGGAGAAGTTACTATTCTTGCGTCTGAAATACGCTGAATCGCCAATATTGTGCTTCACATTGACAATTGGATGAATAGACGCGTAGGTGGGGTTCGAACCAACGACCTCCAAACAAATTACAAGAGTGTTACCCGCGAGGACACTCCGTTTGTCGTCTCTTCCTCTCTTCACTCGGCTGAAGTATCTAGAGAAAAGAAAACAATTTTCTGCCTGCGCGCTGTGGTCGAGTGGTTAGTGTGATTGTTAGAGGAAACTAACATGACGGTTCGTGCCATTTAGACACCGTTGATTCTCAATTGGGACACCTTATAATTGATGACCCAATCTCAAATCGACGGAATATAAAAGTTGGCTATTCGGTTGGAAGAGCGTCATCGTGTCTGACCTGATGAACCAATGAACAATTATTTTACAGGGGAACGGAATCATCAGGATTAGTTGGTTCTGATGGAGTTAGCAAGGATCATGTGGAAATAATTAAAGGACATGGACTCGTTCGAGATGTTATAACTGAAGATAACATTTCGAAAATGAATGGCCAATCCATTATTATTGGACATAATAGATATTCAACAGCTGGAAAGAAGAAATCTGGAATTAATTGTGTTCAACCATTTGTAGTTTACACTGCAATGGGAACAGTTGCAATTGCCCATAATGGAGAATTGGTGGATGCAAAACAAAAAAGAAAAGAAGTTTTGCACGAAGGAGTGGGACTTTCTACAGATACGGACTCTGAGTTGATTGCTCAGATGATTGCCAAGGCGATTGCTTTGAATGTGAAATGTAAAAATGGACAAGACATTGGGGACATCACAAGGGTACGTCAAAAGAATCGGAAGATTTCCAAAAATAATTTCAGGAGTTGGCAGTAACAATGTCTGCTTTGAATATGTCCTACTCCCTTCTTGTAATGACTTTCGATAGATTTTATGCAATTCGAGATCCATTTGGAAATCGGCCACTATGTGTTGGTACTGTACTTTCGTCAGAAGGAAAACCACAAGCATATATTGCCTCTTCTGAATCTTGCGCTTTTCCTGCAAATGCTAAACTCGATTTTGAAGTGAGACCCGGAGAAATTGTCGAGTTGTCTGCACGAGGAATCAAATCTGTTTGGCAGGTATACTTGCTTTTAGTTCTCGTCTTCAATCTTTGAGAAACTGATTCCAGATGAAACCGAATGCACCACTCGCAATGTGCATCTTCGAGTATGTTTATTTCGCTCGAAATGATTCAGAAATCGAAGGACAACAAGTGCAGACAGTTCGTGAAGAGTGTGGAAAGACAATGGCTTTGGAAGATGATCTAGAAGCAGATATTGTTGGAAATGTTCCAGATTCTTCACTTAGTGCAGCTATCGGATATGCATCTCAATCTGGAATTACTTATGAACCAGTG
This sequence comes from Caenorhabditis zanzibari, assembly GCA_963966625.1. Classification (NCBI taxonomy): domain Eukaryota; kingdom Metazoa; phylum Nematoda; class Chromadorea; order Rhabditida; family Rhabditidae; genus Caenorhabditis; species Caenorhabditis zanzibari. The sequence goes on along the minus strand of OZ016470.1, from coordinate 8,403,159 downwards.
TTGCATCGAAATTCTTATGTTGGACGGTCCTTCATTCAGCCAAATGATGAGATGAGACAAAATGCGATTAAAATGAAATTTGGTGAGAATCGAGGATGGAATGAACATGAATCATCTAGTGAATATTTAGGTGTACTGAAAAAGAAGATTCATAACCAGAGAATCGTTTTGGTCGATGACTCGATTGTACGCGGAAACACTATGAGAACATTGGTGAAGATGTTGAGAGATGCTGGAGCTAAAGAGGTGAATTGACTTTCTCAAATCATCATCTATTTTTTTTTCTGACTTCAGGTACATTTGAGAATCGCATCTCCCCCTGTGAAGTTTCCTTGTTTCATGGGAATCAACATTCCAACAAGCCAAGAATTGATAGCTGCCCAAAAATCAATCGATGAAATTTGCCAATACGTTGGTGCAGATTCAGTCCGTTATCTGTCGGTAGATGGATTGATTTCGGTATCTTGACAATTGAAAACTCAAAAAAATTATAATCCGCTTTCAGTCCGTGCAGAGGGGAATCGAAAGAGCAACTAATTTCTCTCCTGGACACTGTACGGCGTGCCTAACTGGGAAGTACCCGGTTCCAATTGATTTGTGATCATTTTATAATAATTGTGTTTTATCAAGAAAAAAAAATCAACAATGAAAATTAACTTATAATGATTTTGTCACACAACAGAAAACTGTAACAAAATAAAACAACAAGGATCAATTCATTAGGATGTTCACAAACTCTTCTTTTTTCCGCGTCCTTTAGCCACTGATTTCTTCTCAACAACAGCTGGGCGAGCGCTCGCAGCGACAGATTTCATGATTGTCTGAAAATTACAACCGTTTTTTTAAATATGAATTTCATCCTCACCTTGGAAAGAGTTGATTTAGCTTGCGGGGTTCCGAAAGCTGCAGCTTTTGCAGCACGAGTTTTCGGAGAGAACGCCGGTTTTTCAGCTGCCTTGACTTTGTCAGTTTGAGGAGTCTTGATGACTACTTTCTTTGTTGTAACTGGAGTAGCAACTTTCGGAGTTTCTGGCTTTGCAACCTTTGGAGTGGAAACCTTAGGGGTTGATGGTTTGGCAATCTTCGGTGTGTTTTGTTTTGGAGTAGCTGCCTTCGCGGTTTCAATCAGTTGAACATCGTTATCCACAACTTTCTTCAATGGTGTCTTCTTAACTCCAGCAACAGAGAAATCGTAGTCAATTCCCAAGTTTTGCAACTTGACCATGGTTTTTTTCAGGTTGTTCACACGTCTCTTCGTGTTTTCGGCATCATTCTTGGTGGTACATCTGTTTCTAGCAATGGCATCTTTCTTTGCGAGACCCATGAAGGATGGACGCATCACAAGAAGAGGCCCCTTCAACATTGACTTTGGAATTACAGTTGGCTTCATGACCTCAAACCGTCATTGTTCTTTTTGAATCAGATAACTTAATTATACCTTGCATTTAAGGCGTTGCTCGAACATCAAGTACCCGTTCATAGATTCAGCGGCGATTTCAGCAACCGCCTTATTGTCGAATCCAACATACGCCCATCCTTTATGATTTCCGGTCTGAATAATAACTGTTTCGTTCGTTATTGTTGCTAAAAACCTACTTTTCTGCTTCTGGCGACACGAATTCTGAGAACGTTTCCAAATTGGCGGAAATATCCGAGCAGTTCTTTTTCGAAAAATCCAAACGGAATACGTTGCAGTTTAACCACCCAAATTTTCTTTTGAGGCTTCTTCTGGATTTTATCCTGTTTCGGAGGCTGTTTGCGACCCCCTGCGCTGATGGACGTGGGATTTTGAGCAACCATCTCCAGTGAGATCTGTAAATTTTTCAGGAAATTTAATTAATTTTTATAAATTTTTTCAATCGAAAATTTGAGTTTTTTCATAATATTCGTTAAAAATGAACAAAAAACAAAATTGCAAAATGCTCAGACAGGATTTTCGTCAGGACGGCGGATGATTTGCGGAGTGAAGGGGATTTCGGAGCATCGTTGCGCATTTTGGCGACAAGTCAAATCAGTCGAATGCAATTTTTTCTGGAATTCCGCGATGAAAATAGCAAAATGTTTTATAAAAATAAACAATTTGATTGTCAGAATCGTTCTAGGTGGTTTTTAGTTCGTAAAATCGCATTTAAACGGAAATACGCACGGTCAAAATTTTTTGACGATTTTTCGATGTTTTTGGTGCGGACCTGTAGAAACAAATACACGACGTTGTATTACAACTATTATTGTTATTTTTGGAAACAGTTCAGACACAAAAACATCGAAAAATCGTCAAAAAATTTTGACCGTGCGTATTTCCGTTCAAATGCGATTTTACGAACTAAAAACCACCTAGAACGATTCTGACAAACAAATTGTTTATTTTTATAAAACATTTTGCTATTTTCATCGCGGAATTCCAGAAAAAATTGCATTCGACTGATTTGACTTGTCGCCAAATTGCGCAACGATGCTCCGAAATCCCCTTCACTCCGCAAATCATCCGCCGTCCTGACGAAAATCCTGTCTGAGTGATTTGGTTCGAAACTGAAAGGAAAAGTTTACTGGCGCGAATCTGTTGACCCATTTTCCGTGTTGGCGCGTTTCTTGCAAGGAGGCGCCGGCAGAAACAAACAATTTTGTTGTTTCGGCGCAATTCCAAAATATTTTTTGTTATCTCGTAATTTTTGATGTCTTATCATGAAGGTCGGCAGTATCTAGAAGTTTCAAAATCTCTTTTCTACTACTCTCAACCGCCTAGAAAATTTATAAATAAAAAATGAAGCACTGTGAAACTCTTAATGCTGGATTCTTCAAAATATTCCGTATAACAAATCCGAAAAATAAAGCTGACATAACCTAATTTCTAGCGCTACTACGACGTACTTTAGTTTATTGACCTATTCATTGTATTCTAGGGCTTCCACTGAAGATCATGAGCGATTCAGACAGTGACAATGCCTACAACGACTACCTTGAAAGTCGCAGAGCTGCACGTCTGAAGAAGCGGCAGCCTATTCAGACTTACAACAGTGACTCAGACGATGATGATTTTCCTGCACCGAAACTGAAAGCTCGGAAATCACAGGACTCTGGCGCGGCTGACTTTTCTGACGACGATTCTATCCTTGACTGCGAACAAAAACACGATGACGTCCTTTCTAAAAGACTTGATAATTTGGAAGACGGTTAGTTTAAAATATTCATAGAATCCAATTTTAAAAAATTACTCTTTCAGAATATCGTAAAAAGATCTTTGAATCAAAAGATACGGTGATCCATGTCCACAATGAAAATAATGATGCTCTGATGAAGGTAATTCGGAGGGTAGACGAATTCTGCGATTTCGAAAAAGAAAAGAAACAAAAGCAAGACTGTACAGAGGAAACAATTCCGGACACGGTGAGTCTGATTCCTCGAAGTATTTATAAATAGACTGTGAAAATTTTTTATCTTCTTACTGTTTTTTAGAGCACTATAGAAGAGTCCACTGTGGTTACGTTCGTTATCGTGGACTGTGAATCCCGTATCACTGATTCGGGAACGAGAATGCGCCGCGATGTTGATCTAGATGATACGTTTTCTGAAGTTCGTAAGGAGCTTGCCGAAAAATGGAAGTGCCGTTATGATGACGTTACGCTCGCACATGACGATCAAAAAATTGGCGAGAATGTCACCCCGAGAGAATTAGGATTTATTGCGATGCAGCTCCCATTCCCAAACATTCAAGCTGCCAAAGAAAATTTCAAAGATGTTACCAAAAATTCAGCTTCTCCCAAATCAGTCACGGTGGAAACCATACCGGACACGATGACGATCAAAATTCAACTCAAGGATCGCAAAAAGCCCATTCTTGTTCAAGTGCGAAAAGAGATGACTGTTGAGAATATTATGCAGAATGTTATCGACATATTGACCGAAAATGGGGAACCAGAGGACAAAATTCCTTCGATCGTCAAAATGAGAGCTATGTACGACGATGAGTACTGCGAAAACTCAAAGACATGTAAAGATTTGGAGCTGGACGATGAAGACTGTATTGACATTTACTACTAATTTCGGTTATAATTCAGCTATGAATCTCTCGTACCATGATCTACTTCTACCCTCATTTCGGTGTAACAACCGTTTTTTGTTTTTCTCACTATTCGGATACTCTTCAATTCGGTTACATTAGTTTTTTTCTTCAAATTTCTTTACTTGTAAAATGAACGGCTATTGCTTGTAACTAAATTCTTTGTATTACTTGAAAAATGGGTTTCAGCCCACTTATCTCACTCATTTCATTTTCATTTCCTTATCCCATTTTTTTCAGACTGAAAACCATGGTAAATACACGGCCTCCGAAAATTGAAGAACTACTGAAGGTCGATCCATACTTGCACGATTTCCAAGATGAAATTTCTCGTAGATACGGCGTATTCCTTGATTATCAGCGGCGCATCGAAGATTGTGGAGGCATTGAGGCGTTCACTTCTTCCTACAAGCAGTTTGGTCTGAACGTACAACCAGACAATTCTGTGAAGGGGCTTGAATGGGCACCGGCTGCTGAAAAATTAGCTCTGATTGGAGATTTCAGTGAGTGTCAAATTTGTTACCCTTTCAATAATTCAAAAATTTCAGATAACTGGGATCAGAATGCTAATGTCTACAACAAAGAAGAACATGGTAAATGGAGCGTGACGGTACCAGCCAACACCGATGGGTCGTGTGCTATTCCACATAACTCTGTTATCAAGATCGCTGTCACTCGACACGGACAAACCCATTTCAAACTGAGTCCTTGGGCTACGTTCGTGACATGCCCGAATCCAAAGGAGACTGTCATTTATCATCAAAACTTCTGGAATCCTCCCGAGAAATACCAACTGAAAGAGCAACGTCCAGCTCGTCCGGCATCTCTCAGAATCTACGAAGCTCATGTCGGCATCAGCAGTCACGAAGGGAAAATCAACACATATCGTGCGTTCGCGGATGAAGTTTTGCCCCGCATTCACAATCAAGGTTACAACGCCATTCAATTGATGGCAGTGATGGAGCATGTCTACTACGCTTCTTTCGGATACCAAGTATCTAATTTCTTCGCAGTTTCCAGTCGATGTGGAACTCCAGAAGATCTGAAATATTTGGTAGACAAGGCTCATTCCATGGGTATATTCATGCTTCTTGATGTTGTTCATTCGCATGCATCGAAGAACGTTGAAGATGGTCTCAACCAATGGGATGGTTCCAATGGAGGATATTTCCATGACAATGCACGCGGTTTCCATAATCTGTGGGATTCGAGATTGTTCGATTACACTCAGTAAGTAAGACTTGGAAAGCCACATTTTAAATATTTTTCAGAATCGAAACACTCCGTTTCCTTCTATCCAATGTTCGATGGTGGGTTGAAGAATACGGCTTCGATGGTTTCCGTTTCGATGGTGTGACTTCAATGATTTATCACTCACATGGAATGAGTTAGTAATTTCCCTTATTATATATATATATATATATATATATATATATATATATATATATATATATATATATATATATATATTCTTCGCACCAAAATTTCCCTTGCAGACGATTCATTCTGTGGTGGATATCCTATGTACTTCGGACTCAACGCTGACACCGACTCTCTTGTCTACTTAATGTTGGCCAACGATTTTCTTCATAAGAAATATCCCTTTATGGTGACTATTGCCGAAGAAGTTTCAGGAATGCCTGGAATATGTCGCCCTGTAGAAGAAGGAGGCCAAGGCTTTGACTACCGCTTGGCAATGGCCATTCCAGATATGTGGATCAAGATTCTAAAACATACCTCGGACGAAGATTGGAAAATTGAAGACATCGTTTTCAATTTGGAGAACAGACGTTATGCAGAGAAGCATGTTGCTTACGCTGAATCTCATGATCAGGCATTGGTTGGAGACAAGACAATCGCATTTTGGTTGATGGATAAGGAAATGTACGATTTCATGTCAACTGATTCTCCACTTACCCCTATTATTGATCGAGGCTTGGCACTGCACAAACTCATTCGTCTTATTACCATAGGATTGGGTACGTTTTGCTCGAAATCATATGAAGGAGATTCAAAATATCTTTCCTTGGAATTTTTTTTTTCAGGAGGCGAAGCTTGGCTCAACTTCATTGGGAACGAGTTCGGTCATCCCGAATGGTTGGACTTCCCTCGCGTTGGAAACGGTGAATCATTCCACTACGCTCGTCGTCAGTTCAACCTTGTCGATGCTGACTATCTTCGCTATAAGTTCCTGAACAATTGGGATCGAGAACTGATGCATCTCGAAGAGCGTACTGGATTCCTTCATAAAGGATACGCATACACTTCTTGGAAGCACGACGGAGACAAACTTGTGGTTTTCGAAAGAGGCGGTTTGGTGTTCGTCGTTAATTTCCACCCAAATAAGAGTTTTGCCGATTACTCGGTCGGAGTCAATACTCCTGGAAGGTAAAGAATGTATTCAGATTTAAAAAACAATACTCTTCTAAGATACCGCATCGCTTTGAACTCGGACAATGCGGAGTTTGGAGGTCACAGTCGTATCGAACAAGATACCATTTTCCACACCTTCGATGATGGATATGCTGGAAGACGTCATCGTCTTCAAGTCTACATCCCATGCCGCTCCGCAATCGTTCTCGAGAAGGTTGATGAATAATTGTTAATCCTGCTATATTTTGCTCATTTTTTCCAAGTTTCTAACACTTGCCATATGTACCCATACGAGATTTTTACTCCTCCGGTTAGATTTTTTCCCTTTTCTGGTGCCATTTTCTCCTTTTGTATTTTCTACCTCCAAAGTTAATATCATAATTTGTTTATGGCATTTATTGCATGCACAGAGAAGCTTAATTATTATATAGATCTATATATAGATGAAGTATTAGAGCAAAAAAACTAACATTTTCATAAAACGTAGGCTGGTCGAAATACCATTTTGGTTTTATTTCAATGGAAGTGAGAAGTTTCCCATTTTTAACATTGGGTTACATCGAGCAAAACCTTTCTCAGATTCGTTTTTAATCAAATGTATTCAGCTTTAAAATGATCCGTTTGGTAGTGAATCAAAGGAGGAATTTTTTCGGATCGATTCCATGTAGCAGTCAACAAGATCATTACAAAGTGTTGGGACTGGCACAATCTGCGAGCCAGAAAGATATAAAATCGGCATATTATAAGCTTTCGAAGCAACATCATCCAGATACGAATCCAGCGAATAAGGAAGATGCCGCTAAGAAATTCCATCAGGTAATAATTTCATAGTTAATAGTTATCACAACAAAAAATGGCTGACAATATAAGTTCAGGTCGCAATGGCTTACGAAGCATTAGGATCTGAAGATAAGCGGAAAGCATACGATATGACAAGGATAACAGCTTCGCCGATGCCCGGTGATCCATCTTCTGTTAGCAATCGTTATCGTCGCCGATCATCTGCATACGCAAAACAATATACCGATATCGATATTGATTATAAGGATTTTGAGCATTTCCAACGGAGCACACGGCGGAGACCTCAGTATCATTCACATTTCGACATGCCCAACGAATTCTATGCGGAGTTCGGTGGATTCAAGAAGCGAGTATTCAAAAGTGAATATGAAGCAGCTCAAGAGAAGGTTATTACTGATTTTAGCACTCTATAAGAACAATGTTCATGATTTCAGCATGGCGCAATGTATAAAGACGGTAGAGCAGCTCAGAGAGAAATGGAAGAACTCCGGCGTCAAGTAGAACGGGAGCAAGCTGCACACCAGGCTCGTTACCCTATTCCTACTTTTGAACAAATGATGAGAGATAAACGAGCAAAAGAAGCAAACGAGGCAAAGCAGTACATGGCTGGAATGTTTGTAACTGCTATTATAGCTGGATTTTTAACTGTATTGTTAACAAGATAGATTTATGTCACTTTCCGGTGGTTGTTTTTTTACTTTAGATTTTCGATAAATAGGCTTATTTCAATTCCAAAAAATGTGCAACATAATTTAATATTTCCAAAATATTTATGCAGTTGAAAAAAGTTAAAATCAGTTTGAGATTACGAAAAGATATTCTTGGCTCTCCAATCGATTGCATCGAGATCGATGTCATTCCCATCATCGTCAGACTCTTCCTCAAGTTCTTCTTGTCTTAGTCGTCTTTCCTTCGCTTGATACAATCTTTTCTCTTTTTGAATTTCCATATCGTTCAGTTTTTTAAGTGCTTCCATTTGCTCATCGATTCTTTCCAACTCAAGTTCTCTTTGCACAGCTGCTTCGTGCTCTTCCGCTTTAGCATCTTGATCCACTTGTTCTTCGCCGATTTCTTCTTTCCATCGTTCGTATTCAGCATCTAATTCGGCGTTTCTTTCTCGAGTCTCTCGAACGTTACTATCTAGACGTTTGTCATCGAAGAATCCGGCTGGAACACCTTCAATCAAGTTGCTGGAGTGCCCGCCGGCTGCTGTCTTAGAGTTATCTTTTCGGAACGGAGTGCTGAAAAACTTCCGAATTACAATGCTTACGAATTAAAATTCACCTGTCTTCTTCATCAAAAAAGTCTGTTGGCAAAGTAGTTGGACCTTGCTTCGGTAATTCTTTCTGTTTTTTGTTCGGTGGTTCCTCTGCACTTTTTTGTCCGCCTTCATTTCCTCGTTTTTGGGCATTCGTCCTCAGTTTTTCAATACTGTCTCTATGTTTCTTTCCATTCACATGAGCTGTCCAAATTTTCGGTTTAACCTCTGCATTACACACTAGACACTGAATGTTACCATTCGGTTTCTGTTTTGCAATCATAGGATTCAGATTCATCTGCAACAAAAAAAAACAGTTTTTAGTAGTCGTGCACAACTCTTTGAAAATATAGGCACCGGTTAAAAACCGAAAAAACTATACAAAAATCAACGTTTGTGGGTGGAAATGCTTTATGATACTGTGTTATTAACCGTTTGGCAAAATGTACAACTACCCGAATACCAGATAAAAAAAGGGTCGATGGGGATGATTTTATGTGCATTACAATTTTATCGGCTCTAAATCAAACTTGCATGTTGCATCAATGCGGAGAATGAAAGGTCCTTTTTCGCCAGCCTAAAAAGAAACTCATTTTATCGATTAATTTGAAAACTCCTTACAGTGTAGGTTGAAACTCTAACGTAATACGTTCCGGCTGGAACTTTATCTAGAGTTAGTACAGTATATCCTGGGCGATAGGCTCCGGAGCTTTTTGTCTCCAAGAATACTGTTCGATCGGAAGAATGTTGTTTCATCTCCAAGTTGACACAGAACTGCTTAGGAGCTTTCAGTTCCATGAAGAGTGCAATATCGTCAGATTTGGAATGAAGCACAAGCTTCATAACCGGGCTCCTGAAGTTTAAATACTTTTTTGAAATACTCATAACTGAAGGCTCACTTTTCAGATCCATCCCAATTTCCTTTTGTAGTTTTTGAAATGGTGTATGGCAATTTCACAGGTTCTAGTTTGATATCCGTAGTAGAGAAGACCCGAAGAGAATAGTTGATCGTATTCGTTTTTTCATATTGAGCAACAACCAATGTGTAATTTGTGATTCCGGGTTTTGTATTGAGAAGTTGGCATAAATACAATGGACTGTTGATGCGCACACCATCAGATATCGGACGAGGATTAGCTGAATATCAATTTTTGTGATTTCGGTTACACTTGGATTCTCTTACTTGGAATGTAAATTTTTTGACCAGTTTCATAGACGATTAATGTGATGAATTCTTTGTTGACAGCAAAATCATCGATAGCCGTGATATGGCGAGTCAACAAAATCCAAACTGCTGCTGCTGTTGTTTTTTGGCCGAGGCTTACTGTCAAACTGTACTGTGGATTGTCTCCTACAGTATACACGTCTCGAATAGGTCCTGTTTCTTGTTTCCATGTTGCATGATATACTGAGGTAAACGGGAACAAGTCTGCATTCCAATTGACATAAATAACATCAAAGAAATGTCGAACTGATTCGTAATCAATCCAAAATATTCCATCATCTTTCGTAGCAGCCACTTCTGGATCGAATGAGAGTGCACTTTTCATTTTGGGAGTCCAGTTTAGTTTGTCTTTGTCTGAAAAGTTTCCTTTCCAGCGGGAGTGAGTCCATGGATTTTTCACTTTCAGAAGTCGTTTGTTCTGAAAAAAGAAAACCGTTTAAAAAAATACAGCTTTCCGACAAACCTCTACGTTTCTTATGTCAATTACTGCATATGCATGTGTTTCGACTAATCCTGATCTTTTTTGCATTTCTTCTGTCATTTTACCGGTGGCTAAAGTGATAAGACAGTCTCCACGATGAAAGCGATCGAACAGTTTCCGGAAAATAGCGTCTGGATCAGCTTTTGATGACTCGTTCAGCTCAATTCTTTCGGGAATCCAACCAGTCAATGCATTCAGATCAATGTTCTTTAAAATGAGTTTACGAAATGGACACAATAATTGAAGAAGAACTTACCGAATTTGATCCTGGGAAATCGTAGCCACCCATCACTTTCATGTAAGCTTTCTCTAACAGAGAAACCCAAAGTTCACCTTTGTTTTCTGTTTGAGAACACATCATTCGATCGTTTTCATCAACAGGAAAGTAGTCGTCAATTACAACTTTTCTCCAAACTCCATTGATATGGAACTTGATCATGTACTTGCCAGCAGGGTTGTATATTGGTTTTCCTTGGCCATCTTGTGGATAGATTATGCTGAAAATTAAATCGACAATTGATAGTGAACGTACAAATCATACCTTGTGACTAGTTGTTTTCTGAATCTCTTTTCATATAGCGCTGCGATTGAAAGAGAAGAAATGAATGAGCAATCAGAAATTACAGTCTGTTTGATCGTGTGACAGTCGATAGACGAAATTATAGTCGGTTTCTCAAACAGTTCACTAGCACGTTTCCAACCCTGAACTCGAAACACGATATTATGATAGCCTGTAAAAGTTTATTAACTCACTTTCAACTTTAGTCTTTGTTTCTGTGTCAGTCCAATCTTTCCATCTGGATCTGTGAACTTTCCGTTTTGTCCTTTGAACTCGTTCACTTTGTCATAACTATGGAATGGAACATAGAGCTTGCCGTTAATATTAGAAGTTGTGGACAAAACATCGAGCTCTTCTTTGGTGAATTTTTGGGAATTGGATGGTGACGGCGGTATCGGAATATGTCGAGTAGGCGATTTGAACGGCTGGTGGTTTGTTGAAGGTGATGGAGTTTGATGCTCGCTAATATTAAGCTTTGAAAGATCTGAAATAACATTAAATAGATTATTAAAATGCCAGAATTTCGACTAACCATCCACGGGAACTTCAGGAAAAAGTAACTCGACTTCAGTAACTTTCTTTTTCAGAGTTACAAGTTCTTCTATACATTTCAGTGCACTTTCAGCCGTGGTTCTCAACTTTTTCAATGTTTCCTGCGGAAGTGAACGATTCCTAGAAGCTCCGAGGCATTGTTCAACAATAGTTTCGTAAATTTCTCTAGATTCTTCCATTTGATTTTCATAATTTTGAAAAACGGAAGCTTTGATCATGAGAAAGTCCACATTGTGAGCGACGTCATCGTTCGAAGGAGGATACTAAAACGAATAAAATACTATAAAATCTTGATAATGTATTCTTACCTGAATCTGTAGATTGGAAAGGTTGGCTTTCAGAAATTCGGCTCTGTTGATACACTCCATAACATTTTTCCGGAAAATGGGCAAACATTTCTTTTCTTGGACTAGTTTCAGCAATTGATTTCCAGCTTCTGTGTAACAGAAAATGGCTTCTTCGTACTTTTTACCCTGAAATCACGAACATAAATTTCGAAACTGTAATCTTATTGCTAACGGTAACTGAAAAAAAGGATTATATGAACGGTACCTGATCATAGTATACCGCTTTTTGTGATAATTCGAATGCAGACTGTGTAGCCTTTTCATCCATACGCTGAAAGAAAATTAAATATTCAGTTTTGTAAAAATATAGAAAATCAAATTTCTCAAAATTATAATCAAAAACTGTCTGCCGTCTCGCAATTCGCACACTCTTTCGCCTCTTCTCACCGGAGCGCAGATGCATTATTTCTGTTTTGGTGAAATTTTTATTTTCCAACTCATTTTATGAACCTCGGGTGTGGTTAAATTGTTTTAAATGAGGCTGTTTGAATACATTGAACCTGGGTTTCAAAGATTTCTCAAAGTTCTTCCTATCAACTGATGACGTTTTTCCTCAGGGAGCCTTGTTAGTCATTGAGCAAACATGCTCACGGATCTGGATTTTCCTTATTTCTTCGAAATTGAATGACCCTCGCATTTTTCAGGTATGATCAACCTACGGACAGTATGCCAGACCTCAAAAAGTTTGGCCCAGTTAACACGGGGGATGAAGAAGTACCCGTTTCCAGTTACATATGAAAGTGAGTGAAATTTCAAGTCAGAGGGGCAAGTATTCCATTTTTGTAACAATTCAACTCGTTTAGATGTACGATTTCCTCCAAATGGTCAACTCAAGCTACCTGTCATGCCAGCCGAACCAGCTTATGATGCAGAAAAAGGAGAGAAAAAGTGAGAATCTGAATTCAAATTTATCAAGTGCATGCAAATCATTATTTCAGATACAAATCGACAAAAAGAATGATTGAGGCTAGAGGTGTTGAAGAAGTACATACAGAATTGATTCACGAACAGTATGGTCTAGCAGCCGTTTCAGGAGGATTCATCGATAGTGATGATTTCAAATTCCTTCAGGACCGAATCAACAAAAATCTGATTGACAATCAGTTTGCCGTATGGAGAGTAGATGAACCATGGTTACCGAGAACCAAAAAAGCACAAGGAACGAGGTTGGGAGGTGGAAAAGGATCGATTCAGAAGTATGTTACTCCGGTGAGAGCAAACCGAATCATTTTGGAAGTTGGTGGTTACATTACTGAAGTGGAGGTACGTCGTCAAATGCCGAAAATAAATTGAAAAGTTTTTTTTTCAGGCGAAGGCTTTCCTTCTCTATTTGTGTGAACGATTCTCGTTCCCTGTCGAGTTCGTAAGTGAGTCAATGTTGGCCGAAAGACGACGAAAAGCAGAAGAAACGCGATTGATGAACAAGAATCAGTTCAACTGGGATCACGTCATCAAGTACAATATGCAAAATTGTAACAGCTGGTTATCGAACTACGATGTCGCTTGGAAGGGAAAATATCGATAAATATTTTTAAAGTGTTAGAATTAGATGTTAAAGTGTTGTTTTGTTATTACCATGAAGTTTTTTCTAGTATGCGCTGCAAATGTTCCTGTAAAAAAGGTTCCAGTCCTCTTTCGACTTTCTATGTTTAAAAAATCATCATGTTCTTCGAGTTTATTCTTCAGATCTGTAGGTTGGATGGCACTAGGCGAGGATGACATTTTATCAGTTCCATTCAAGTGAGTGCTATCCTTAGGATAATTCGGATTGTTCGTAAATTATCTTCTTCAGGTACTTCGTCTTCTGCATCGGTGGTCTCCCGTCTTCTGCCCTTTTAATATGTGTACTGCTCTCCCTTTTTCTTCATTTCGATCAATCGACGTCTACTCACTGTGAAGTGGCCAACTGGCTACCATCAATATCGGCAGCCGTATCAACATATACACCTGAAAAATACATTTGGAGAATTCTGATAGGATTACATATCGGCCCTCGCCTAGTTGTAGCCGTTGCGTTCAGAAATTTTCTGACGAGTTCTCCTTTGAGGCCGTATACAGGATTCAAACGATTCCGATTTTTGTGCAACTTGGCTTGTTGTCTGAATCTTCTCGAGAATTTCTTCTTACTGGCACTTACCTCCATCTCGTCCAGTGAAGATCATTGTAAAGATATTTGTTCCCGAGTTCCTCCATCACAGAACACTTTTTCAGCTCTTCATGCCAAATGCTTCGGAGGATTCGCCATCTCGTCAATTATCTACATGATCCTGAGCACGTACCTTTTCAGTGAATCAGGAAGACGAAGAGCCACGAATCTAGTAAATTAATAAAGACAGGAATTCAATAGATACTTTTATTTCAGGGTGAACGATCATATGAATACAAAATTCTTGGAGCATCGATATTCGTAGTCTGTTTCTTCCTTGGAGGTTATCTTTATTGGAGACACAACACCTATTGTGAACCCGGAATCTACACTCTCTTTGCCTTGGTGGAATATTCTGCAGTTCTCTCGAACATATTTTTCCATTGTACTCTATACTATGACTTCCATGGCAAAAATATCGCTTTAACCTCATCATTCGGCAGTGGACATTACAACCTATTGCCAACTCAAATCGAGAAGGACACATGAAAATCAATTCTTTGGGGGTCTTTAATTTCTGTGATGACATATTTTAATGCATTATAATATTATTTATTGAAACAGGATATTCCAATGTTTCTTTTCTGATCGCATCGGGTTTAGCTTCACTTACATTTTCCTAATAAATTGGTTGTTTTTTTTTCATTTGTATTCATTATTCGTCACCAAGATCTTCTATAAGTATTCGAGGAATAGACAATATAGACGTTCTCAATTTTTACAGCATCACTTCCAAAATAGAAATAACCTATTCTGCAAAAACGACTCCTTATAACTTAATTCTCATGCACAATTAAACAGTCATTTCAATTCTTCATCCAGACTATTCTCTGTCGTCCTTATTTCTCAGAATACCCTCACGTCACTTGGTCATTTCCTTTTCCTCACTCTCTCAGTTTTCTGGCTCCGAATCGATGTTCTCTGCCCGTCTCCGTGCTTCTGCCTCAAGACTCCGCCCACACTGGCTCCCTCTCTTTCACTCGGCTCTCGTCTCTAACGTCTTCTTCGTTTTCACTTCTTTTCTATTTCTTCTAGTCGGATGTGTTTGTGAGAATGCTTGGAAAAAGGGCTCACAACATCCAGAAATACATTTAATCGTCTTCACCTCTATTCTGAAAACTAGAAGTTTTCAGGTTGGAACATAATGTCTCTGAGCAAACAACAACGTCCCGAAGACCACCTTTCGCCGCTCGAACTATTAGGGGGCAAGCTGAACGTTCAAGCATATGAAACTGTGAGTCAATTGCTAGGTTGTAGTTTTTTTTTTTGAAAAGAGTCGAGACTACTGTAACTCCTGATTTTCATATTAGAATTGGGCCTAAGTTTAACACAGAATGCATTGAGTATAATCGAAATTCTAGAGGGATTACAATAGTTGTCGGTGACACACCTCGAAACAGTTCGTTTTCTAAGTCATTGTTCGTGTTGCCATTGTGTGGAAGACGTAAACTTTCTGTTTCTTTTTTTCCAAAGTTTCGAATTTCCAGCGTCTCAAAAAACGCTTCGATTTCAAAAAGAACAAGAAGAATGACTTCTTTGGATTGAACATAAAACACTTCTTCACTTCTCGCATCGGCAAACCAACGGATTCCGAAGAATGGCAGAAACATGTCATTGAGCAGGAAACATTTGAAGAGACTGAAGACGTGCAGGTTAGTTTTTCGAAGAATCTGGCACTTTGTTTCGTTTCTTAGAATTGCTCATTATTAGAATAAGTTTCTTCTTTTTTTATGTCTCTTGTGACTGAACTTTGATACGGAGAAATAGAGAGGAAGAGGGAAAATTGAAGAAGAAAAATAAGGGAAAGAAGAAGAAATTGCTGACGAAATTTATGGCTTTCAGGAATGGCAGAAGGCCTTTAGGAGATTGAAAAAATGGCATTCATTTGAGAAAATGGGAAATTGAGAGTACGGTAGTGAGATGGAATGGCTTTTTGAAAGAAAGATGGAAGGGTAAGAAAGTGGGTTGAAATTGGTTTTTTATCCTATTTACTTTCGATTAATGAAAGATTCGAAATGTGCTATACAAATTTAATTTAATCTAATGGGTTTCAGCAGGCGATGACTACCGTAATCCTTTGTTAACTTTTCCATTTCTAGTTCCCATGGATTGACGTTCCGGATGAGTTCCGAGAGATGATTGCCCATAAAATGGCACTTCAATCTGGCAACAACACGGCTGCCATTTCCAAAGAAGAACGTTCTTATGCAGATAACATTAAAGTGGATTGCAAACTTTTTGTCATCGAGGACTTGAGCCGTCGCACAACTAATCTTCTTCGTTATCCAGCACTTTATGACAAGGCTTACCCGAAATCAGGAGTAATATTATCTAGTGGATTATCAGAAAAATATAGATAATTCTTTATAGAAAAGATACTTCATCAATTTCCAATGTGATTGGGAACACGATATCGCCGTGTGCTTCTGTGAGCAGCGTCGTCCATTTCGTGAAATATCTACGAAGGTCTACTGGATCTCTCCAGGAGGCAACATTAAGAAGACAATAATTCAAGGAGTCAATGCTTATGATCTGGCTGTTCAGACTGCACGAGGATTCTTCCAAGTTATCACTGAAGATTGCAAAAGAGCGTCAATCGGATTGTCTGGATGGCCAGAGAAAGTGTTTGAGATTCCAGAGATTCAGAAAAGCTATATAATTGGTATAGGTTTATGGAAATATATCCCCTTACGGTTTATTCTAGGTTCGAGTTATGATGACGTGGAGTCCATTCACAAAACATACGATTTCTTTCAACCATATTCGTTCGATGTTTACATGCATAAAACGGCTATAAAGTACATTTGGCCGTTCTCGTTGCTCTCCGTTGCTCGTCACGGATTGACTGGATGGATGAGAATGAAGGAAAAGGATCGGGCACTCTCCGATCAGATGCTCGATAAGGATCTTCGTATCTTGATTCTCCATGATTCATTTGTCAGGTAATTTGTCTAATTTCCTATTTATAAAAATCTCGTATTTTTTAGTATTGAGGCAATTAATGGCTTTATGAAAAGATGGCAGAACGGACAGATATCGGACAAATTCTGCTGGTTTGCAATCAGCACTCACGTCTACATAGAAGTCGAAGAGGTTATTCAGGCACTCAATATTACATTCATTGAGGAGCGCTATGGGCCGAAATAGTGAGTGAATTGTTTCCGAATTGTTCTTTTATTTTAATGATTTGCTATTTCAGTAATTTCTCCAAGAAGTCCAAGGATTCCGATAAAAAACCAAAACCACCACAGATGGTCCGAATGGTTCGCTACAGTATCCAGAGTAGCGTTGACCGTAGTCTATACGGTACAATCATCATCCGCGACAAGATGATTCTCTTCTCAAATGCCGGAGCTGCCCCTAGAGTAGATGAGTTTGGACTGGTTACCTACAAGACTAGATCCGGAATCAACGAAACTCAATTCTGATTTCTTCCATCGATTGCTTCCTATTTCTCCTGTCTTCTGTTATGTATTTATGAATGCCGTGATCCCGGTATTGATTGTCTAATGATCTCTTTTTTTCCATCAAACGCATTTTACTGTCAGCTTTTTTCTTTTAGATTGTCTGAACCTTTGTTTATTTTGGCTTTATTGTAAATAAAAAATCATGCATGATCATGTGAGTTCCGTGTCCATGGGCCCGAGTCCTGACTACTCCTAGGGAGTTGAACGAAATCAGCTCATTTCTGGAAGTTTGGGTTTTTTTTGAAGATTTTCCATTCTGGAAGAAAAAGTAGGACTACGGTAAGCTACTCAAGGAAGGAACATTCGACGGATAACTTGTGAACTACCCTCCTTTCACCTCTTTCTACTCTCGAACTTCACTTTAATTATCTGCATAAATCAAAATTACCCAATTTCAAAGAAGTTTTTATTCACAATCTGATTCGGTAAAACAAACATAAGGTTGTAAACACGGAAATTAATACAAGACACTAAAGAAGTAGTTCTCCATCTCTGAATCTAAAGTTTACGTTTGAATCCTCCAGCACGTACTCTGCCTGGTTTCTGAGGGAGCTGATATGTTATTCTCAACATGTCTAGAAGTTTTACAAGTTTTCCTTTGCCGATTCTACCCAATGGTCCATCTGCCTTCTCAAGACGAACAAGCATCTCTTCCTGAAATTAAAATGTTTTATAGCGAAATGGGAAGAACACAAACCAAGGAAACTGGTTGAAGAGAGAGGATGTGTTCATACAAGACGGAATTCTGATCATCCCGGAGCCATGTCAAAAATGAGACTTTCAAAGCGCTCAAATCGTTTGACTTTCCACTACCATTCGAAGCTATCACATCATCATCATCCTCGTCTTCTTCTTCTAGAATATTATCGCCGCAGATTTTACCAACTTCTCGTTCATCATTTGAGAGATTCAACGTTTTATCAGCTTCACTATCTACTTCGACATCTCCAGAATCCTTCGATAAATTCATCAAAGACGTAGTTTTAAATACGATTTTTTTCGGAGAGCCCGCTATTCGTTCACTTAACGTTTTCGTCCTGAGGGTGGTCGTTGACTTTTTAGAATTTTTTCCATTATCCCTCTCCAAATTGTCGTTTCTTATCAATGGTCGGATGGTCGGTGTCCCTGTACACACTTCCGGATGCAATGTAGTATAAGCTTTTTTGAGAATCTGAATCATTGCTTTCTTCCCTTTTGGACGCATTCCAATTTCCTTCATTCGTTCTTTCAGTTCCGTCTCATTCATACTGTCAAAAAGAGGCATCGGAGTGATGTCGTTGGTTTTCAAGATTTTCACATGAGATCCGAAAATCGGCTTAGGAGCATTTCTCACAGGTGTTACGGCGGTGATTCCGGTTGATGTACTGGGAATGCTTGATGGCTGAAATTGAATAGACTGTTGAGTACTGTAGAATACAGATTACCTGATTACTCCATTCGTCGAACGAGTCCATTGTCACATTATCTCTCGAATTCGGAAGGTTGGAATGTGAAATTGCAGTAGGAAAATCGTCGAGAATAATATCTTCATCCTGACATTCGATTCCCATTTCATTAGAGGTTCCAAATCCAAGAAACGGGTCATCAGATGAGTAGAAATCCACAGGTGGCTGTTCCACTTCTTCAACGCTTTCTGCAACTGGTTCATCTGTCGCCATAGTCTCAACTTTTTCTGCTGATCCATCTATCTCCACATTCTGATTTCTAGTAATCACTCGCGTTGAGTCACGTTCATCGTTTTGTTTCTGCTCGTCTTGTACTGTCTTCTTATTTTCTTTGATCAAGTTTTCCAATCCAAGCGGTCCATACTTTATTGCCAACTCTCTGATACCATCTTTTTCTTCTTCACTCCATTCGATATTCGCAGTGAATACAAATGTTAGCCATGCTTTCAAAACATCTTTTGATTGTGTAACTTCGATATTCTCGGTTCGCGGATTCATTTTTATAATCGAAGTCCTGTGTTTCAGTATTGCATAATGGCATTTGATTGTGAATCCATCAGAAGACGTCAAAAAAATCAAAGGCGTCGTCACGTCAGAAGTGTCTTCCATTGTTTTCTGCATATCAAATGACAGTTGTTCGTAGCGAGAAAGCTGAAAACATTTATGAATACGGCTCAAGAATGTTTGACTCACTTTATCTAACATTTTCTTCATCTGAAACGCATGTTCCGTTACTCCTTTCTCGCTTTCGTTTTTAATTTTTACTGTTTTGGAATGAAATTCGTCGACGAATCGTGTATGAAGTGTAGTGAGAACCTCGCATTGACATTTTTTCGGTGCCAATTCTACAACTGCAAACGATCGTGGACGCTTTCTCTTCCGATTCTCTTCATCGTCAGCTGCGATTCTCGTGAATTTCACGTTATTTTTCGATAGTTCCCAGGATTTCTGGGGTTCTCGCGGTTCTAATGAATATTTTTCGAGTATCTGATCATCCCTGAAACTTCGGTTCCTCTTAAATGAAATTTACAGTTTTCACATACTTTTCTATAGTTTCTGTGAGTTTTTTCGACTTGAGCAAAGTTTTTCTTTCCTTTTCCTTCTCGGCTTTCTTCATGTTACAGACTTTGATGTGTATATCTCTGGAATATTTATCATTGAACTGATGTTTCCTTAATTGGTACTAACCGTCTCGAATTCATCCATTGTGTCATATCTTTCGAACATATTTTACATTTCACTACTTCTGCCGATACAGTTTTTTCTTCGTCATCACTCAAAACAATTTCGTCAAATAGAGGTGGACCTTCTGAAATTTCTTTCAATCCTTTATCTTTGAGTTTTCCCTTTTCCTACTTTGTTCGGGTTCATCAGGTACGATGCTTTGCACACTTCCAAGTTTTTGAGGACGTCTGAATCACAAAACGAAGAATGATCACAATTAACGTCTTGAAAATGTACCTGGGAGCTGATGATATTGAATTCAGTGAACATGTCGCCTTAAACGAAGAGTCATTCATGAGTATCTGCAACATCGTTTTCAAAATGACTCTCTTTTGTGAAACTCAAACATTCTGATACTGTAGAACGTTATGGACGTAATATCGAGATTTACAAATTTTGCAGAATCACGACGTTTACTGAGGGAAACAGCGACAGAATACAGTTTAGGGCCCAACACAAAACAATTGAAAATGAATCAGTATGTGATAAATATATACGCTGAATAACTTAAAACGGTGTGGGTAATCGTATGATCTGAAAGGGGAGAGAAGTATATAAATAGAGAAAGATCCTGATTATTAAACGAAGATTCAGAAAAGGAACAGAGAACGGTGCTATTCTAGAATAATAAATTATTGATCGGGTCTGAAAATCAACGGTAATATTGCTGCTGCGCCGATTGTTGATATGGAGCTGCCGGAGGGATGCCACCAATACGGCTGCCAGCCCGGTATGACGCCGATTGTCGTGCCTCTGGTGGTGGATCATTGAAATGACGTTTGAACCAGCCGAGCATACGGTCCAGAGTCTCGAAGTTTTGATGACGGAACCGAATACCTCTTGGTGAAACTGAAAACAAAAAGATTAGTGATGATGAAATGTACCATTCACAAACGCACTTTTGAAATACTCATGCCGGATTCGGTTGGAATTGTCGAACATATAGGAAATGCAAAACTGGCACGGTTGTCTGTATGATGCACTGAAAACGTATGGAGATCGTCCTAATTCTCGCTTCTTTTCGTGTACGAATGCTTCAAGTCTATCCGTGTCCTCACAGGTTCCGCGAGTGAAGAAATACTTATGTGTGGTGATTTCACGGGATATCTGGATCATTGGCTGAACAAAGCGCGAAGTCAATTCATCCAGATCCTCAAAATCTTCGCCACCAACAGATAGTTGACGACCGATTGAAAAGATCTGATCTTTTGCGGATTCTTTGACGAAGAAGTTGTGATAAACACCATCCCAGATCTTCCATGTAACAGAGAGTCCGGATTCCTTGTTGGCAGAAGGACGGATGATACAATCGCTCCAATCCATTGCATCCAACATTTTGGTCGCTTCTTCGTAAGACACATTCTTGAAATTAGAATTGTTAACAACTCTTGATACACGAGTGTCCGTGTCCTTCTTTTTTGAATTCGCCTTTTTCATCAGTATCATATCGTCGTCATACGTTGGCTGATCCCAGTAATCATCTCGCTGTGCTGGATTCTCATCTCGTAGATCGGTACTCTTACAACTCAACAACATCGAAAAGCGTTCTTTGTCGATGTTAATTACTTTGAAGTAGTATGGTTGATTGAGTTTGACACGAGTTAGCGGATTGTCTATGGGACTCGAAGAGATGTTCTTATTTGGACAGAATCCAACCATTCCGTTATCAAACTTGACCCGAATTCCCACAGGTGTTCCGGGACATCCACCGGGGGTGCCCTGAAAATACAGTTGGAAAAAACAGAATATCTTTGTTCTGAAGAATGACAAATTCGCAATACTACTTACAGCTCTGAGCAAATGAGTATGAATTGCATCTGGATCCAAAGAGGAGAACGATTTACAGCAGGGACATGTGTATTGGTCATCGTCTGTCTGGTCTGGCAGAAGAGTGTTGACGGCTTCTTTATCAACTTTGCGGTATTGAACAGACTGGACTGTTCCGAGAACCTTGCATCCTTGCTAAAAATGTCAATTGCTCGAAATTTTTCTGATAATGAGAAAAAAACATACTCTGATTTCTTTTCCACTGCGCGCGAGAAGATCGTATAGAAGTTCGCCACTGGGCTCCTCGAACGGAAGACGAAGATCTTTGTAACGAGCACTCAATTCACTCGAAATATCGTACAATGTTGCTTTCTTTTCTCCAAATCCTTGACGACTGAGCTCTTCGGCAAACGCATCCAAATCAAGATCTCTCAGTCGTTCAGGTGACTCCATGATTTCTTGAAGAGCTGCTGTGGGATCCGCCGAATCGTCAACTTCTAGAGCGTCTACGGCCATTTTCCTTGCCCATTCGTATGTTTCCGGATGAACTCTTGACCCATCAAGAACTTCGACATAAGCATCAGTTTTATCTGACACCTTGTGTGTATCGATTCGAATGAATCCAGCACAGTTCATGAAAACCTTCGGACCAAGTTTACATCCGACAACTAGTTTAGATCTGCTCTCAATCAAATTGTCGTTAGCTTTAATACTTTTAAGAAGTGATGTTGCTTTACGAGGTCCCAATCCACATGTGAACTGGAGCATATTGGTATAGTGGGGGAATTCAGCACATTTGTTGATGTCAACGCCTTCTTCGTTGACTTTGCTAACGAGTTCATGATTAAGAACACGAGCCAGAAGTTCTTGCTCGATGTCACGTTGGAGTGGATGCAAGGAAAGACAGAAAATGTCTTCATCGCTATTCCACAAATGGGCATATTCCGGTATCGGGTCAAGAAGAAGCCGGGCAAGAGAAACAGCTTGGCGGAGAGTTGGAGGATGATCCGGATTTTCAGCTACAGAAATGTTCGATCTCGAGTACACTTTTGCAGCTTCATTGTCCATCAAAAAGACCGGAATAAGACGTGCTATTTTTCCGTCCTTTAATAAGTCACTGATAGCTTCTTCCAAATCTTTCTGAAAATTACGATTTTTTAAGACAGTCTCAGTTCAAAAATTCAACCTTCAGCCTGGTGCAATCCATATCCTCTATATTGAGACCAATGGCGTGAGGCACTCGTCTTTGCACAAACTTCTTGAACAAGTCCATTGACTCAGCTTTTAGGGCACCAGTGTTTCCAGCTATATGACCTCTTTTGGTGAAATGAACCATCCGAAGATAATCGACGATCGAACCATTCTCATCCACCATCACTCCGAACGAAGCTTCGTCTCGGACAGTTGAATAGCAAACCGCCATTATGCGACGAGAGCCGTTGTGTTCCAAATCATAATCTTCTTCATTCACTCCATCGCTCTCTGGCTGTACATTCAATAGTTAAACTAGTCTCTAACTCCTGTAATACCTGGTATCCAGCTCGAGCAATTCTAGAAGCAAATTCCTTTCTGCATTTTTTCGCTACCGCAATCTTGGCCTCTTCGAGCATTGTATTGTACACCTCATCTTTGATGTATGGAACAAGCATATCGTTGATTGCCATTTTAACAACACGATCTCGCACTGCATTCCATTGCTCTACATTGTCCGTGTATTCATCTTTACGGAAAATTGAATCACTGAGGAATTTATTCACAAGGAAAATGTTGGCAGCTTGATCCTCGTCCGACTCATACATCATGACCATATCAACGAGACCGTCTTGTTTGGCTTTGTGGTAGTAAAGAAATTCTTCACCAGTTAGATTTCGAATCGGTTTGTTCTGAAAAATGTTATAATACAATTGAGTGGTCAATTGCTCAGACATCTAGCAAACCTTGATGTATCGTTTATCAAATAGTGGATGAGTCTCGTCGATAGTCTCTCTTCCTTTTTTCGTAGGCTTGATCCAGAAATGACAGTCACTGCGGAAATCTTGACGGATACGACTTCTAACCAAGGGCTGCCGGCTGATTTCTTTTGCCAACATAAACACAGCACCGTTCAAAGCGGTCTCTGCATCAGGAAACGCAGGACAGACATAACTTGCAGCTGTATCCATTGGGGGTACCGGTTCCTGTTCGATATCGTGCTTACGCCAGTCGAGGTTTTCAGCAAACTGCTTGGCAGTCAATCCAAATCGACCAGCAAGTTCTCCGATTCCGTTCTCCACGCACATTTGATATTTATCGTAACGCTTACTCGACTTGAACTTAGCTTTATATTCGGAATCGTCTCCATCTACTGCACGCCTATCTTTTTCCCATGCGGTCATACTCTCAAGGTGCGGTCCGTACAATAGTTGAAAATTTGCGTGAATATCAGTCAGTTGCTCGAGTGTCTCAGTGAAATTAACTCTGTAAAATTATAATTGAATTTGAAACGGCGACATATTCTCACTCAATCAAATCCATCTCGCTGATTAGACGTCGTGTTGCAGTAACGTCACCGCTTAGCTCTTGGTATTCTCTCATACGACGCATCAAATCATAGAGTTTTGCCTTTTTTGAAGCTAAATGACAATATTTCTCGTCAAAATCGTAGATAGTCCAGAGGTTATTCATTGTTAAAAGATTATCGATAGATTCTTTGCGGTAGAATCCGATGAACGGAACTTCGAAAGAGTTGGATTTTACTCGAATAAAATGAAGAACTGCTTTGATGGCATTTATCACAGCTCTCCTTCTATCATCGATATCCGACATATCAAGATTCATCATACACTCGAGTTTGTCTTCAGAATCCACGGAAGATTGGTTTGTAACTGTGGTATCCTCAAATGCGAACTTCATGATCCAATGAGCTTCTCGTTCCAGCTCGTCCTCATCTGCTTCTGTTACTGGCGTTGTCCTCAATTGGAATCTTTCTGGAGCGTCTTCAATCATGATTTTCTTATCGGCAGGTGTCAGGAAGCCTCGATCAATGTCACTTGGTTCGATAGACTCGAAAAGAGTTGTTTTCTTCGTAGTGTCGCGCTTTCGACGGATCTATGAACAAAATTATATATACAAACGGATTCTCGTAATATACCTTTATTTCACCACCTTCTCCGTCATCTTCAATGATTTCCTCTTCTTCATCTTCCATGCCTTCTTCTCCTTCATCTTCATCGTAGAATTCATCAAAATTGAAATCCTCAACTCCGAAAACATCTCGTGCATCTTCTTCGGCTCCTTCTGGTATGTGTTCATTTCCGCGATGACGGTTTCGATGTCTTCGTGGGCCTTCCCCGTCGTCTTCGATGAAATCATCTTCACTTCTGTCTGAATCTGAACCATATCCACCACGATCTTTATGACCAGGTCGTCTATCACCCTCTTCGCTTCCTCGATAAGATTGTCTATCGTCGTCACTTTGATTACCTCTCTGTAATTTTAACGGATTGGAGCATGAAAGTATTCGTGCTCTGTAATACTTAAAGCATAAAAATATAAACCTAACCCCAGCTGGTTCTTCATCGTCACTAGAATCTCCTAATCGAACACGATTCTTCTTTCTTTCTCCTTTGCGGTCCAGATTTTCGTCGATCAAATCGAGATCTTCGTCGTCAAGTTCGTCATTGACTTCGGAGCGTCTTGAGCGATCAGATACTTCAGATTTCGCGTCTTCCTCGTCATCCTCGTCAGCAATGAAACCTTGCATTTCTTTCCGTCCTGCTTCTTCATCATCTTCGTCGTCCTCGTCCTCATCGGAACTGAATATTTATTATGTAAAAAAGAAAGTTGAAGAGTTTTGTGTTAAAGTGAAAATTATACTGACTATATGTTCTTTACAACTATCAACAATACCTTGCTACAACCTTCTTCTTTTTCTTCGATTTTTCTTTCGCCATTTTCATCTTCTTTGATTGTGGTTCTTCATCATCGGATCTATCTGAGGAGGCATCGGATTCTTCCGCTTGGTTATCGATGAAATCCATTTTCTGTAATTAATATAATTTTTAAACAGCTATCGTGGTACGAAATCAATAATAGTGAGAATCAAATGGATGAACAGAAATTCCCTTCGGATGGTGGAAAAAATTCCCATCGGATGATTTAATCATATGATTGCATTTTAGGTGTATAAGGATTTAAAACTGTGGAACTAAAAGCATTATATCGCCAAAAACACACAAAAAAGTATTACGAAACGAATCGATGCGAAGAAAAAGTAAAAAGGGTAACTGAAAAATATGCTTTGGGATATTCCGTGGGTCGCGAAAAAAGGCCAACGTATTGAAAAGAGTGACATTCATGTGTCCTGCCTACTGTGAATAACAAAATCGCTGCAAGACCAGTATTGATTGGCAGAATTCTTTAAAAGAAAGATGGAATGAATAAGGTTAGATACTGAATTGACTCCGAAAATTTTTAAAAATAAGGAGACAATGCAATCACGCCCCGTTGAGGTGGTAGGCGAGGCAGTGTGTAGATTGGAGAGAGAGCAGAGTAGCAAAAAACGAGGCAACACAAATTTGTATTTTGGGGTTTTTTAGAATTTTCAGAAGATTTTTTTGCTGAATTATCTTGTTGTTCGCGGCGAGCGATGTTCGTCAAATTATTAAATTGAATAAAAGAACATATGATTTCTCATGTTCTCTACATAACAATGAGTAAGACCTCAATAAAACTCTTCAATACTGCTAATAAAAACTAACAGTAAGAATCGAAGGCAGGGAATTGAAAAATGTTCTAATTGCCCAGATGAATTGATAAGCCTCCAAACGAGAATACGGAAAACCTTACTGACAGTAACAACTCAGTAGAAAATATTTGACAGAATAAAATACCGTATTCACTCGAATAGTTGGGTACCTCTTTCAGAAAGATCTTTTTGAAAAAAAACTTGATATCTAAAAAAACTATGCAAGATTCCGGAGCATGGAGAGAACAATAGAAATTAGTAAAGTTCATTACATCTCACTGTTGATGAAGAAACATCTTCTTTGAGGATTTCCTGGCATGTTTCCTTCTTCTGAATTTCTTTATTTCTTCTTTTTTGCATACTTTAAAATTACACCAATCTTTTACGGTTTTATCCTTGATTTCTTTGGGTTTTTTGGTCCCGCGGAACTTCTATCTGAGTTCGCCGTGCTATTGGATGATGCATCTGGAAATTCTGAAACATTTGAAACGAGAGCATGAAAGTATTTATTTAGAAAGAAAGATCTCATTTTCACATTGTTGAAGAGCCACTTTAATCGACAATTTGTGGGTTTTCTTTGGGAATATGACATCCTCCCCAAATCCCATGAGAGCCTCAGAAATGAAGCCCAATCCAAGAGCACAATAATCGAGGCGAGCTCACTTTCTCATGTCTCTTCACTCTTTTCGGACCCCGCCCCAACTCCTCTGGGCCGAGAAGAGCGCGCAGCTTTTCGTTTACATCTCCGATTCTCTCTCATTTGTGTTCTCTTTCATTTTCTTTTACTTTCTCTCTCTCTCTTCCTCTGAAAAGGCTTTCAAAAGTAAGTGAAAGATTGAAAGAGTGTGGTTAGAGAAAGAGAAAGAGAGAGGGAACAACTACTACTCGCTCTCCTTCCTACTCTACTTGCCTCTTTCCCCTCCTCCTTTCGACGTCTTCGAAATTCTGAATTCTTCATTCCAAACAAGGATCACCTCATCATCTAGTCTCCTCTTCTGATCACGTCTTCTGGATTCATCCAGATGGACGACGATGTTGGTGAGCGAACGCCGGCTCTCGGTGGATCGTGTGGTCCATCAGTCCGTGCACACAGTAGCTCACCACGAAGAGTTCCCTTATTCGAACGAGCATCTGCCAGATGGTGGAATCCTCAATTTCGTTCTGCAACTCTCGAAGCTCAATATTGGAAATGTAGTTTTGGTCAACTAAGAGACCGTTTTCGATCTGGATTATTCTTTATTTTTGTTGTCATTATTCTATGGACAATCTATCAGTGCATATTCGACAACGAAATACTTCCGAATTGGGTGAGTTTTTTTCTTTAAAATTCTAATCTAGGAACCATGGATTGAGAAGCACCTGCAATGAAAACACACATAGACTTAACATGGAAAACCCTAAATCAATTTTAAAGCGAATAACGAATCTGGAAGTTTTGAAAAACAATTACAGACAACAAAACTGAGCCTTTCGGTTAGTTCCTTACAGTATCCAGGAATCCGTTTATCTTGTAGCTCTCTTTTAATACCCTCCAAGAAGATTATCCAATCTGAAAAAAGAGGTCCCCTTTGAATTATTCAAATTACCGCCGAAAAAGGACAGAGGCCATTTGCATTTTCGATGGCTTCTCGAGTCACTACTGCATCTCCTTACGATTTCAGCCATAGATGATACATACTTTTTACCGAGTTCTAAATATAAAGGGTGACAAAAATTTGGAAAATCATATTTCTCCAAGGTCAAGTGTTAGATTTTTTTCGAAACACTGTCAGTTTTCCTTCCTACCTTTTTTTCAATTGTCCATCACCCAGCCATTTTTTTTCGTTCATTCATTTCTTCAATCATTCTCTCGGACACCTCTATTGCATACAATACGCGAAGAGAGAAGACTGGTCGGACAAATAAATAAATTTATATATATACACATAGGTATAGTTGGGTTTGGTATATGAGTATAATGCAAATGGTATTGGGTAAACATTGAACAAGGGCTGGTTCGTTTTTCGCGAATTTGCAAGTTTCCTTGGGATTTGATTAGGGTGAACTGAATCAGTACAATGCATATCACGAGGTTCCCGAACTTCCTTTAACACAACTTTTGAGTACGTGTTCAGAAATCTAGATAATCCAAGGAGTCCCAGGATTTATTATTTATTTCTATCCGCTTGTTTCTAATAACTTGGATTCTGCATTTCTGAAATTCTGAGACGGACTTCCAATTCGGTTCTTGTAACCTACATGCACCAATTCTCTCATTCTAAAAATAACTCCCTTCTCGCGTTTTTTTCCACTTCCTCTTTTTTTTCTCTTCTCGCTGTCAGCTTTCATGAGCTCAGTGATAGAGCACAAGAGGAAAAAAGACAGAAAAGCAATTGTTGAAAAATGATGGAAACCCGAAAGAGAGAATAAGAGAGATGAAGAGAGGGAGCTGTGTAAATCTGCAATGTTGTGAGATGCATGTGCTCCGTTTTTGCCAGGAGAATGCTCCATGAGCTGGAGTAGAAGAAGAAGAAGATTCGTGGGGCAGGCACAACTGCGGATGTGCCAAAAACCAATTTCTCGCCACCGAAGAAGAAGAAAAAACGGAGAATGGGGGAATGTGACAGACACTTTCAACTCACAGAAAATGATGAGATGGACGGGAGACACAAAGTCAATTTAGGCTCGGAGATGCGCAGTGTCCTTCTACTCCGTTTTTTGGACAAAAATTCTTATTGTGCCTTTTTCAGGCAAAAAGAATGTCAGAAGAGGAGAGTCGGAGAAAAATCGAGTTGTCTACTTGAACGAAAACAAAGAGAAAAACTTGAAAACAAGGAAGTAACAGGTTGTTCACGACAAAACAAAAATAAGTCCCTTGGGTCAAAAAGCAAAATAAAGAATATTTGGGAACAAATTTGTAAATGAGTCTTACAACAAGAACATATACATCCATACATATGAGCAGCATCCCACTTCTCATTCGAGAGTTGACATAAATGGCCACTATAATTGATTTCACGGTTTTCAAATTTCAAATTCCCAGGGCACTCCAAAACTATTTCATATCCATTTCAGTTCGTCTCCATCAGTCTAGTTGGCATCATCGCGGCCATGTATGGCTTCACATGTTTGGCTGCCCAATATCAAAGGTAATTTCATTTTTACGAATGCCTCTCTTGTTTTTTTTTATTTCGGGCCCATAAAGATCGTAAAAAAGAACAATTTGAAGAGAAAACCCTCCGATCCTATTGAATGGTTTTGTTATATTATGAAAAGGGAGAAGATAGGAGAAGGTTTTAAAAAGTGACAAAAATGAGGGGACGATTGAAAGTTTGTTGGGAATACATTAAACTTGACATAAGTATTTTTTTCAGATTCTATATGCCAACCTCATTTCTATGCACCTTTTTAATATGCTTAGTGACTCTTCTGATCTTTTCCGCCGAGAATCAAGCAGCTTTCATGACTCCAGTCGCTTGTCTTGCCACTAGTTTCCAGGTTTGTCCTTTTACTGAAATTCAACTAGAACATTTTGGTTACAGGTTGTTCTGCTGATCTATACAGTGATTCCCTTGCCTCTCTATCTTTGTATGCTCATCGGAAGTATCTATTCAATTCTTTTCGAAATTCTCAACAAGAATAAAATTGGACTTGAAGAGCCCGGATACATTAAATTCGTTCTTCACACTGGCGTCCATTTGCTGGGTGTCCATTTGTTTATTTTGACTCAAGTACGACAACGGAAGACATTCTTGAAAGTGGGACAATCATTGTTGGCTAGAAAGGATTTGGAATTAGAAACACAATTCAAGGATCACATGATACAATCTGTGATGCCTAAAAAGGTACATGCATTTCGAATTTGACAAATGAGTGCGAGAGTTTTCCCATTTGTTTTGCAAGGGAACGGATTAGTTGAAACTGAAAAATGTGCATTTTTCTTTTCCAGGTCGCAGATGAACTCCTAAAAGATGCTTCTGAACTCCGTCGTCCATCAGCTTCTAATGATTCGAATTGTCGAACTTCGAATGCAACCCAAGTTGATCGTAAGAGACATAAATGAGAAAATTGCAAATATAAATAACTTTTTTTCAGAACCAATAGCGAAGGCAATTCCAGAATATCGAAAGTTCCGACCATTTACAATGAATCTCATGACAAATGTGTCGATTCTTTTCGCTGACATCGCAGGATTCACGAAAATGTCTTCGAATAAATCTGCCGACGAACTTGTCAACCTTCTCAATGACCTTTTCGGAAGATTCGATAATTTGTGTCGCTTCAGAGGGCTTGAGAAGATCTCCACTTTGGGTAAGTAGTTGAAAAAGTTCAAAGTAATTAGGAGTTTTCGAAATTCTTTCAGGTGACTGTTATTACTGTGTTGCCGGATGTCCAGAGCCGTGTGATGATCATGCCTGCAGAACTGTTGAAATGGGCCTTGATATGATTGTAGCCATTCGACAATTCGATATTGATAGAGGACAAGAAGTTAACATGAGAGTCGGTATTCATACGGGAAAAGTAATGTGCGGAATGGTGGGAACGAAACGATTCAAGTTCGATGTATTCTCGAATGACGTCACGTTGGCAAACGAAATGGAATCTTCTGGAGTGGCTGGAAGAGTTCATGTTTCGGAAGCAACTGCAAAAATTCTGAAAGGATTGTATGAAATCGAAGAGGGACCAGATTATGATGGACCTTTGAGAATGCAAGTGCAGGTGAGATTTCATATTAGATCTGATTCATGAGAACTTTGGATATTTTACAGGGAACCGAAAGAAGAGTCAAACCAGAAAGCATGAAAACCTTCTTCATCAAGGGACGTTTGAATGAGAAAGCTGAAGACGAGGTGATGAGAGTTCAGGAAGTAGAGAGTCTTCATAGTCAAAAGAGCTCGAAGAAAGGAATTCCGAAGATGAAATGGGTGGATAAGTTGAGAATGAATCACACGAATTCATATTCATTGAGAAGTTCAACGAGAGAAGGAGGAGGAAGCCTGAGAATAAAACTGGCAGAGAGGAATAGAAGTACTCAATTACTTCCAAAAGAACCTAATTCGATTTGTGTTATGGAAGATAACAGAAAGTCTGCATCACTTCAAGCATTGGCCACGAATAATTTCAATGGAAGCAATACCGATACGAATAACACTTACAGTGAGAGAGGAGTGGCTGGAAGTGTTAGCAAAAAATCAGTGGCTGGAAGTGAAAGTAATAGTATCAAGGGAAGCAGAAGCAGTGGGCTACAACTATCACTCCAGGATGGAAACTCTGATTTGAATTCAGTTGGAGGGCTTGATACTGCAATTAGTCACCATCACAATGCAGCATCTCTTACTCGATTCGATACTGATACGAACTTTGATCAAAGATTGGCAATGGTAATTGGACAAGGAGAGGCCACATTTGACGAAGGATTCTGGAATCACAATCATAGTTTGAATAAATGGACACTTCGATTCAATGAGAAAGATGTGGAACAAGAGTATCGAGCACACTTTGTTGAATCTGCTGAAAGATTTACATCTTCAAAGAAAGGACACGTGGAAAGACATCAAGATTTGATGGAACAAGGAACAGAAAAAGATGGAGTTGCTGGTTCAGCAGTTAATAAATACAGATATTCAGGTTGGTTGGAAATGGATATAGGCTCCATTAAATTATTATTCATTCAGGTGTCTTCATTGATATAATCGTTGCCACTTTGATTTTTGTAATTGCTGGAACAGTTGCTGTAATGGCAGTCCGTCCATTCCCTCTGTCTCTTGTTGCCTATTTTCCATTTGCTGCTGCCATTCTTGTTCTCACAATTATTTTCATTGGTCTTCCACTTCTTGCTCGTAGAAAATCCATCACTTGTACCAATCAATGGATGCCACGACATCTGATTGGAATTCTTCTAATCTCCCTTCCCGTCGGAGTTGCCATTTGTATTATGCCATCTTGTGCACTTGGAGATTGTGCCAATGTAATCTTGAATTACCGATTGGCATTCAGTTATGTCACAATGTTGGTCATATTCGCCCATTGTAACTTCTCTCAACTGGCTGCTCTTCCGAAAACATTGACGGCCGTTCTGATTGGAATTCTTCATATCGGCGGTGTTTTCTACTGTGAATACAATTTGAAACATCTTAACGAAGAGGTGGGTGTCCGAGAGAGATTCATATTCTTATTCTTTCTTTCCAGCAAGACGTCTGCAATGCGACTGAAATCATAATTCCACCTCTTCGAAAAGGGCTAAGTTCTACAATAGCATTGAACTCAACATCCGCAAGAGGGCTTTCACAAGGATATGGATCTCCTCTTTTCATTTGGGAACTTTGTTTAGATGTCTTCCTGTCAATCGTTCTCGTTGCATTCCTCAATTATCAGGTGAGCACGGTTATCGAATGAATTAATTTTATCCAATTGTTTTCAGTTCGAGACAGCGTTCAGGATGTCATTCTTCGGAGATGTCCAAGCTCGTAGAGACACAGAAAGAATGCAAATTGTCCGTGATCAAGCTGACTGGCTTCTGAATAACGTGATCCCAGCTCATGCAGTCGAAAGTTTGAAGACGGACACAAAATACAGTGAGAATCATGAAACAGTTGGAGTTCTTTTCGCATCGATTACCAATTGGAACGATATGTATGAAGAGAATTTCGAAGGAGGAAGAGAATTCTTAAGAGTACTGAATGAAGTCATCGGAGATTTCGATGAGTTACTCGATCGTCCTGACTTCACCCATATTGAGAAAATTAAAACAATCGGTCCAGCATATATGGCTGCAAGCGGGTTGAATCCAGAAAGAAAGAAAAATATGTTACATCCGAAAGAGCATTTATATCAAATGGTCGATTTCGCATTGGCTGTTCAACACGTTCTCAGTGTATTCAATGAGGATTTGCTCAACTTTGATTTTGTGTGCAAATTAGGACTCAATATTGGTTAGTTTCTTATTGAATTGTCACTTATTAATCTCTTATTTTCAGGACCAGTAACCGCTGGTGTCATCGGAACAACCAAATTGTATTATGATATTTGGGGAGATACTGTAAATATTGCGAGTCGAATGTACAGTACTGGAGTTTTGAATCGTATTCAAGTGTCTCAACATACCAGAGAATACCTTTTGGATCGATATGAATTTGAATTTAGAGATCATATTGAAGTGAAAGGAATCGATGGTGGAATGGACACATATCTTTTGGTTTGTTCTAATTTCATACTTTCAGTTTTAAACGTTTATTTCCAGGTTGGCAGAAAAGGAGATGGTATTCCTCCAGCTATCAAAGATAACAAGGAAGATGAATTCTAAATTTCAAAAATTCAAAAACAAATACAGCTTTAATAATTCAAGCTTTCACATTATTCCCTCACAAACTCATCTCATACCGTCTTGCCTTCTAGTTTAATTTTCAAAATTTTATTCCATTTTTTGTACACCAGTGACCATTTTCCGAAGACTGCTTTATTTCTGTTCCAATCAATTACTTTATGTTCTTGAATTTAAAAAATACGGGTAACCCAACTTCTCATCCCAGTTCCGCCATTTTTTTGCTTTTCCATTCTTACTGATCTAGTCATCGAATAAAAAGTTCTATGATCTGATTTCTGGGTTGAATATTGAAAGTTCAAATCACTAAGATCAAAATGAGGCGGTCAGCGATGAATTATTAGCTTCCAAAAAAACTTTGAACGATGGAGTTTTTTTTTCAATTTCAGGAGAGATCTTCAATTGAACCGCTTCCAAGGATTCGTGATTTTGGATAATTAACTAAATATATCAGCCACATTTCGCAGAGTTCCAGAAAGTTTAAAGAACACATGTTCCCTTTAGATAAAGTTAGGAAGAAGAGAGGAAAGAAAGAAGAAAAATTAATAAAATATGTTTACATAACTTTTTTCACTTTCTTCTGCTAACAGCTGTTCCCATCACATCTCCATGTCAATGTCACCTGGCTATCATTTTCTTTTCGTTTTTCATTATTTTTACCGATTCGCCGCCGAGAGCCACAAGAACAAAAACTAGATCATCTCTCACGTGTAACTGCCAGTTGGCTCCCTCCGGCGGATATCCATCCTCAAGATAAAAAAGAAGAAAATACGGACGACCGAAGAGAAAAGAGAAACAAAATTAGTTTTGTTTCTTCTTCTTTTTGTATCTGTGTCTCACTATGAGAGGTAGACAGGTGAGAAGCATTGCAAACATTCCCTCGTTTTTCACTCCTCGTACTAACTGAGAGTCAGATAAAACTATATGCTCACCTGTTCTCTAGTTTATCCATTTTTTTATATCAAAAGTTGGAGGACCTCTTTTGATCTTCTAATTGGATTTTTTTTTTTTTTTTCGGATAATTTTCGGATTTCAGGTTCAGATGAGTAACAACGATGCTGTCTCAGGAGCTCTATTCCAACATTTATTTCGTATATTCTCACTGTTTGCCGATCAAAATGATAAAGGTATCGAATTTATGTTTGTATTTCTACATCTCTTACGACTTCTAGACTATGTTTATGTTGAGTCTTTGCCATTACAATAGTGACAGTAACAAAATAAATTTTGAGATTTTAGGAAAGCTTACGGAAAGCTTACGTTAGATCACCATCTCGTACCTCTCTAAACCAGAATCATTGATTTCAGGAACATTTAAACCAGCTCAAGCCGAATTCCTAATCGACGAACTCCTCCGAGAGCTCCGTCGTCAGACGACACCAAAAGTGCATGATCTTCCTGACAATGTCACTTTTAATGAGTTTCTGAATCTCCTTCAAGTAATCTTCCCTGACCGAGAAGATCTTCAAATTGCCACTGATCGAGTTTTTGAGCGATATGTGAATCATGTGATTGGAAAAGTGAGTCGATCTGTCAGTCATCGCAAAAAATGCTGATTCCAGGGATTCGTTATGTTCCGAAAATTGAATCAAAAGAAGCGTGGTTGTATTCCAATCAAAAAAAGATCAAATGATTCCTGGCAGTTCGGATGGTTGCAAGTGATGCCAGGAGTTGCGAAAATCAGAAAGCAGAACACAGATATTGATGATATCATCCAATTTGATGAGGATACTGTCATTGAGGTAAACATGGCCTAGACTATTATTTTATTTCTGGACTTTCAGACGCCAGTGATCGATGGAGATTCTTCAATCTGGTCTGTCATCTGCAATTCCTCCACTGCATTCCAGTTCTCACACCTCGACCCAATTATGGCTCAGCTTTTTATGAAAGGTATGCATATCCAATTAGTAATACATATGAAACCTTTTTTTTTCAATTTCCAGATATGCGAACCGCCCGAGACTACCCGACAAGAGAAGAGTTGGCCAGATTCAATTATAGAAGATCCTTGAAAAACCGACCGAATAAGGAAGGAAAGATAAGGAAAGAGCTGGAAAAGGAGAGAAATCGACTAGAAAGTGAATTAGAAGAGGAAAAGAAAAATAGAAAGGATGAGGAAATTGTGAGAGGTTTGACAACTCGGTGAGCATTCTTTTTTTTCGGTTTTGAGAACAATTATTACAACTTTTTAGACTTCTGAAACAAGAAATGGAGAAGTCGGAACAGATGCAACAAGTGATTTATGAGCTTCGTTCGAAACTTGTCAATGGAGAAGACGGAGAGAGTTTGGGAGAGGAAGATGATGTGGAAATGATAGAAGATGAAGTATCAGAAGACGTTGGAGAAAATGAAGAGATTTCAATTACGTTGCCTTCGAGAGAAGAGAAAATTCAACAATACGCTTATCATTTGTATGCAACACAAGCAGAGGAACACGTCACTTCGGATGATGAAGAGATTTGGAAACAAAATTATAATCTGATTGTTTCTACTCAATCTGTCTGACTGTTATCCGTTCAATAAAAATCTTTTTTCGTTTGAAATTTTTAGATGGACCGACAAACAATACAGGTCAGAAAGGTCGATCAATTTAAACTCAATTTTTGTTGTACGGTAAAATTTTGATACTTCCATAAAATCCTAATCCGATTATTCAAAATCAAACCATTTATTTTCGAAGTATCGGTTCCAAAGTCCCATTGGTATGCAACGCGAATTCGAGTTCAAATATTATATGGAACACAACTATGAACTAAATCAAAACAAACCATATGTTTGTCCCTCTAATCGTTTCCCATGCCCCTTGAATCAACAAGTTTTTTTGATCTTTGATTCTTTAAAAATCCTCTAGTTTTCTAGTTTTCTCACTTCAAACTTTTGCACATAACAGATAACTAGCAAAAAAGAAATTTCGCCTTTTTATCTCAGGAGAGATAATATCATATTATGTCTGAATGAGAGACCGAAATCGGTACATAGATTCATTTGATACCAAATGACCTTGTTCTTCTTTTGATTCTCTGTTTCTTTTTTGCCTCTCTATCTCTCTTACAAGTTTTTGTTTACTACTTTTTTCGTTCAGTTCTTCTTGTATTTTCATCGGAACTGTCTATCTAAAAATGGCAAAACTCCGAGTCGGATTCATTGGATACGGACACTTAGGTTTGGATTTGACACTTCTTCTAGAATCCAATATTTCTCATTTACAGGGAAATTCTTAGTGCAGAAACTTCGAGAACTTCCTGATGAATTTGAAGTCGTAAGAATTTGGAACAGAAGTGTTGGAGAACCAGGAGTTCAGGGATTGGAAACATTGAATGCGGAGAATTTGAAGTCTGTAGATTTGAGTGATCCTATTCGAGTTTAATCTTTAATTTCAGTGAAATTGATTTGGTTGTCGAAGTTGCTCATCCGAAAATCATTGCGGAATACGGTGAACTGATTCTGGAACACTGTGATTTGTTCGCTGGATCTCCAACATGTTTCGCTGATCAAGAACTTCTCGAGAAATTGAGAAATCTATCTTTGATGCATGCAAGAAGACTTTTAGTTCCAGCTGGAGCACTTTGGGGATCGAATGATATTCAGAAAATGGCCGATGTTGGAAGTTTGAAGGTCAATTCTTATAATTTGGTTTGAGGAAACATAATTTAAATTTTAGGGGTTGACAGTCACTATGATCAAGCATCCGACATCGTTCAAACTGGGCTCACCACTTTTCGAAATCAACGAGAAAGCCAAATTGAAGGAAACTGAAGAGACTGTTCTTTATGAAGGTATCAGAATCAGATTGTATTCTAATTTAATTTTCAAATTTCAGGATCTGTCCGTGGATTATGTCCTTTGGCTCCGAATAATGTGAACACAATGGCTGGTGGAGCTCTTGCTGCCAGCAACTTGGGATTCGATAAAGTGAAAGCGAAACTGATTTCGGATCCAAAGATGACTGATTGGCATGTGGTTGAAGTACGTGTTGAAGGAGATGATGGATTCGAAGTGATAACAAAAAGAAATAATCCAGCTAAGCCAGGAGCTGTCACTGGACAATTGACTTATTATTCTTTCCTTTCTTCGATTAAAGAGTCTAGATATAAGCCTTCGGGAATTCAATTGTGCTAGATTATAGAGAAGTTCATCGGAAACTAAAACTATTATCATTTATCCTTTCTTCAAATCTTTGTTTTTGTTTATCATTCAAATAAACTTATAACATAAATAATTCAGTATAGATTTATTAGAAAAGAGTTCAACTCGAAAAATGAAAAAGATTAGAAAGAAAGAGACGAATTAGTGAAAAAAGCAATAAATTGATCTTAAAAAACGGAATCAAATCACAATGAAAAATCAATGGAATGCAACGGAATGGAACTAGAAAATTTAGGAAATTGAGCATTTTCCCTTGTCCTTTCGTTTTTTGGCTCGTGGAACAGAAGCCATGGAAGCCTGAAAAATGTTGAATTGAGATTATGATAGATACTACAGTATACCTCATGCTCTCCTTCATCACTCGGAAAACTACGAACAATACGAACAAGTTCATGGAATGCAGCATCAACATTTACTGGTGGTTCCTTGGCAGATGTCTCAATATACATCAACTTTAACTGAGCAGCCAATTCTCTTCCTTCTTCCTCCGAAACTACTCTTTGATTGATCAAATCACATTTATTGGCAACCAAAAGTACTGGATATTCACTTTTGTCCTTCACACGGAGCACTTGATTGTAGAGTTTGTGAGCCTCTTCGAATGATTTTCTCTCGGTGACCGAGAAAACCAAAAGGAAACCTCTTCCACCACGAATATACTGTTCACGCATTGCGGAGAACTCTTCCTGTCCAGCAGTATCAAGAACTACAAAGATATTCATTTATAATTTGATGATAGAGATGACTCACCGTCCATTATAACCCAATTTCCATCAATTTCACAATGTTGAATGTACTGATCTTCTATCGTTGGATCATAGTAATCCACGAATTGTTTCTGAAAATTCAAAATAAGACCGATGCAGCAGAAAATGGAAAAAAACCAACTTGGAAGAATTGAATAGTGAGAGATGACTTTCCGACACCTCCATCTCCAATTACTACCAATTTATAGTACGGTAGTTTGGAATCATCCTCCGGCGGCCTTTTACCTCCGTTTGACATAATATCTGAAATTATACTTGTTAGAAAAAGTGAGGATTAGGATTGTACAAAAAAGGAAAAAGGGAAATCACATCGAGAAAAAATAATAATTGAAGGTGTATCATGAAAGTATAGAAACATAATAAATGTTCATGAATCAAGCAGAAAAAGGATGTGAGATTAATGGATTAATATCGGATGAAAATTCAAGCTTATTCCGAAATTTCAAGATTTTCATTATAATTTGTGTTTTTGGAAATGACTCTATCGTACCTGATAGGAGTCGGACATTTCAGAAACAGTCAAATATTCATATTTAATACGTTTTTTATAATGTCCGTAAAACAGTTACTACATGTTGTGATCTCCAGTTAATCTGGTTGTTACTCTTTTTCTCTACTCACCTTTCAATTGCACTATTTTGGATTTACCCTATACATCATAATCTTTTACATTAGTTGTCCTCCTAACCAAATTCTTCAGTGAAAACTGTGATGAGAAATATAAATACTAGGAACAATGTATGCGGCTGATGCTAGGCATCAGAAGG
This sequence comes from Caenorhabditis zanzibari, assembly GCA_963966625.1. Classification (NCBI taxonomy): domain Eukaryota; kingdom Metazoa; phylum Nematoda; class Chromadorea; order Rhabditida; family Rhabditidae; genus Caenorhabditis; species Caenorhabditis zanzibari. The sequence goes on along the minus strand of OZ016470.1, from coordinate 8,363,748 downwards.
TTGTCAGTTTCTTATGGAATCCTTATTTTTTGACTGAAAGATTGAAAATCTCTGAAGTCTACAACAAAGCGTTTGCGTTTCAGAAACTGTCACCTTTTCAAAACAAAAACGTTCAAGTGTTCATAAGCCACAAAGAGTTCAAGTCTTAAAAAGGAAACAATGATAGTTACTTAAAAGCTGATTACCTTCTTGTATAACCGAAACCCGTACTGACCGGTTAATCACAGTGAATCAATAAATAGAGTGTGTCTGTTTCTGAGGGCAGTTAGTTAGTAAGTTTCATTGGATGGGGGCAAGAAAATAAGAAGAAGAAAAGAAGAACGGCCTCTTCTTGGTTTTCTGTTTCCTATCGGTATCCCAGTCTGTTATCCATCCTATCTTTTTCTCTCTTTTCAATTCTTCTCCGTTTTTTTCCTTCTATTTCCTTCATGATGACACACTCACACACGTACACCGCGATGCAACCGCAATAATCAATATTATCAGTTGGTTGACCCTTTCTCTTTTTTATCTTTTTTTCTCTTTTCAATGATAAAGAGAGAATAATGATGATGAAGATGGAGACGGTGTCTGTTTTCAAATTTGGATGGTAGTTCGCGAAGTTCGACAATTGATATCATTCGATTTTCTAATGAGAATGATAACAACAAAATAACAAGAAAAAATGAATATTGCTGACCTTCCGAATTGAGGAGAATATTGAGGCCTCTAACTAAGGATGCTGGAAATTCGATGAGCTCTGAATCTAAAACGGCGAAAATTTATTAGGAGTTGGTTGAGGGGGATTCCTTTATCCCAGTTTGAAGACTCTAAAAATTTTAAATTATCAAACGACCGTTATATTTTAGGAATCAAAATAAACAAACATATCAAACACTTTCAGAAAAAAATAAGTTTTATTCCATTTTCTTCACAACTTTTTCATCTTCTTTATTCGCAGAAACAGGCAACCATGCAATTCTCCATTGTCCCATTACCGACTTCACATTTTCTTGCCACGAGCCGAGATCATAAACCTGTGAAATAAATTGAAAAATACAGGTTTGAATACGCAAAACAAACCGTAGTCTCTCGAGATTCCTCAATCAAAGTTTGATTCCGGAAGAGATTGGGAAGTTGGTTCTTCAGAAGGTACAGTGCAGCAAATCCGACCATCTGAAAAATTTTAGACAAGAAAAATGTAAAATTTTCTTACCATCGCATTTGACACTCCTGTTCCTTTCAACTGTTCTGTGATACTCAATTCTTCTCCAGTATACGTGCTTCTTATCATCTAGAAAATTAATAATTTGGAAGTCGGAGAATTCAATTAATGTTCCAAAAACCTTCCAAAAATCGTAATATCCATGCCAGACAGTAAAAATAGCCATTTGTAGAGGCCAGAGGAGAAAGAGCAAAAAGTGTTTATGATTTCCGCTGTGAATGCATAACTGGAAAATGAATTCGTTTTTGAGCCTCTATGAAATTTCGTGTTGCCTGTAAAATGGGACAGTGATGATCCATTCGGTGTACACACTGGTTACATCGACGACAATGATGCCATCGGGGAGGTTTACGGTAGTTGCAAGGTTCACAGAATCCATCAATTGTTGATTCCTGAAGTTCTCGTCATTCATTCCAAAATTTTAAATTCATTTTATTACCTTTTCATTCTCAAAATGACATTTCGATGGAGGTGTGAACGAAGCGGAAAAATAGGAACAGACGATGATAATCCAGAGAAATTGAAAATAATAAAGAGCGAATTGTGTAATTTCTCCGTTTGCAGCATACAGTACAACCATTATTTGATACCAAAATGTGAATGCAATTGGCCATCCAATGTTGGCCAACATCCATTTCGTTCTTTCCAGCCACATTTTGCAGAAGGAGCAAAGATATCCATGAGAGCACAACGAATACATATGGTTGCCACGTTTCTAAAGCTTTTGAAAGTTCACGTTCAATTTAGATTGTGTCAGATTTCGCAAAATACAGAATGAAATGTGCAAGGGACTGCTTTTCAGCAATTTTCATCTATTTGGGTGTACACAGGTGGATGCGACTCGCGAGAAGTATCGCTCCGGATCCGTCAAGTTTCGCCAGCACTAGTCCGCGTACAGCTGGCTAATTTCATCTGCGAAGGGACCGCATCTGGAATACGACTTATTTCATCGTGATTCTTCAATCGTCTATCATCTCGTCCGCTCACGGGTGGGATATGTCGCCTTCGTCGTTGGTGGTCGAGCCATTGGAAGCGGCTTAATACTAATCTTTTTGGCTAATATTTCGGCCACTTTCAACGTCCGGATAGTTTTGGGTCATCTCAGACCATTCGGTTATGTCCCAATCCTGGGGTTTCCGGAGACGGATACTCCTACCGAATAGGTTTTTTTTTCGGTCGTCCACGACAGTCCGGTGTGCCCCCTTAAAGGTGGCGGGACAGCACTTTCTCGGGGGAAATTCCCGGGGGAAAATCGTGCATTTTTGCGTGAGCGTGTCAGTTGCAGTGTATGCGTACAATGCCTCAAACCTTACGACATTTCTTATTTTCGGTCTGTTTTCTGACCGAAATTAACTGAAATAGAACTGTTGGCATATCAGAATCAGCTTACACTATCTGTAGCTTCGGTTTACAGGAGTTTCAGAAAAATTAAAATTTTGCTGTCTCACCACCTTTAAGGAAACGTCAGACTAGTTTAGATCAATAAGAGTGAGAACTGGTACAATAATTGCACATTGTACCAGAACTGGAGACTAGGTGGAAGAATAAAATCAGGAAAATAGAACAAAAAAGAAGCGATAACTAGGGGACTACAAAAAAGGACAAGAAACTAATTTCCGAACCATATTTCTCTATTTTAACCTTTTTAGCCACTTTAATTATTCAGAGACAAGTGAATTAGACATTTTTTAAATACTCTAGTCGAAGAAATGTTTGAATTCAAGTGTATGTGAGAAGAGTTGTGTGAATCTTTAAAAATGCTTGATACAGTGTACTCATGAACACCTTATGGCCCCTCCCCTCACATGTGGTGGTCCCTACTTATGGACTCTTGAAATAAAGAATACTAGATAAGACGTGAACTTTTCTAGAGCTATCGAATCTGAAAAATCTTTGAATCAATTCCAATATTTCCAGTACACCGAAAAACTGTATTCAATCATGTTTATAGCGCTCAGTCAGGTAGTCTTGATCTGTTTCTTTTCTCATTTTATTTCAATCGTTCAGGTGTTCATTTCCATCGTCATCACTGCTCATTTGATGATTTTGTGCAAGAAAAAGAAACAAAGTGTAGTTGAGAATAATAACAATTATACTCCAGCACAAGTTCCAATTCAATATGATTCAAATACCGAATCATGTAGTGCACTGAGTCCAGCAAAAGCAGTCACTTCTGCAACTCCTGCTCCAAAAACCGTTTCGATCGTTGGAAAACCTCCTCCATCTGTCAAACATCCAACTCCTGCTCCATCAGAAGAAGCAGCTAAACCAGAAGAAAAGAAAGTAGAAGTCAGAGAGAAAGAAAAGAAGCCAGAGGTTAGTCTTATTCATTGTATATCTGAAACAATGAAATTTCAGAAGTCTCTGAACACCGCCTACAATGAGAGAATGAAAGAAGATCAGAGTGCTGGAGTATCGGAAACTGTTTGATTTTTAGACGAGTAAAGTGTTTCTTATTTATTATTATTATTTGCTTATTGTTTGAAAATTGAAACAGATGTCTGAAATATACACCAAACATTTCACAACTCTCTCTTTCTCTTCGCACTTGTCCTTGGTTCCTTTTTTCGTTTTCAAATAATAATTACCAACACTTTTCCAACACTAATTATGCAGAATCTCTTCCCCTCGCTTCCTTCTTGATTTTCCAGTTTTCACAGCCAATTACGGGTGCGAAAACAGAAGAAAATATTGCTTCTTTACACTTTTTTTACCTGTTGAAAACTGGATTTCAACTTTTGGATGTTGCATTCTTCCGTTGTTTTTGTCATTTTGACAACAAATGACCACTGATATGGACAATGACCAATTGTAAATAGACAGCCGGAAAGGAAAACAAAATTTTAGAGCTATTTCAAGAAAAAGGATTCTCAGATTCTTATAGTTTTCAACTGTCATTTTCTGATGAATGAATGAAACTGGATATGAATTAGTACAACAACTACTAATACAAGTAAATAACCAAACTTTTTCCTTCGTTAAGAAGATTCTTCGTGAAGATTCATTTATCTGTTGCGTCGATCAGTTTTTGTGATGATTCGGAAGTAAAGCCGGTATTCTGAATGAATGCGTTTCTGGAAGATTCTTTGTTGTCGTTACTGAAGTTTTTTTTTAAAGATTGCGTAACCATAATGTGAGATGATGCATATCGAAGGATCAACCTGGTTTTCTCTGGCAAAGTTTCAGAAAAAAGAGACGTTTTTTGTGTGAATAAAGCTGCTGAGAACTTTCTTTTTGAATGCAATCAGTGGAAAAGAGAAAATGCGTTTTCCTTTCAGCGTTTACTTTTCTCGGAAGTAAAAGTGAGACTGAAATTCGGAACTTTTCCTGGATTGAACGAAGGTATAGTTGAACAAAGAATCTGTAGCTGACTTTTGATTTATTTCAGGAATAAGGAGGAAATAGCAAATTAAACATCGAAAAGAAAGCTTGCTACTAGGACTATAGTGAACCACAATCTCAAAACAAGTTACCGTAAAATGATGCCCTTTTATTAGAGAGGTCCTTCAATAAAAGGTTTTACGGTGTGATAATCCTATTGAATTACCGTAAAACCTCTAATAGAGGGACATGTCCTTCTATTGTTCAACCTCCCCAAAATCAAAATTCAAATTTCACAAAAGCATCCATAACTAATTTTTGAGAAGCAATTCAGAGTGTATTTCATATCGATCCTAGTCTATTCTTAACAAGGAATCGATTGAGACTACTTTCAGATGAACAGAAATCTGAGAAAGTGCTCTTTTCGAGCTCACTTGGATGTCCTTGTATTAGAGATTTCCTTCTATCAAAGGTTTTAGGTATTTGGTTTCATAGTAAAACAGTATACGTTTTCTTGTATTAACACAGCACAGTATCCCACAGAATTCTCATCTGCAATAAATCGCTTCCTAATTGTTTTTTTTCCAAAAACTTGATAAAACACACCCATTCAAAAACATTGGAAATGGCAAAAAAGTTGTGAAACACATTGCCAATTCCAGAACACATCCAATCACCATTAACTCATTCATCCACACATCAACAATGTGTTCTTTCTTTTTCTTTTCTCATTATTTTGACGCCTTCATCTCCTGAAGACTCCGCCCAATTCACTAGAATCCACTTGACGCCTCCTTGTATAAAAGTCATCATCTTTCCGTCAGATTCTTCACTTCTCCTTCTTCTTTTCTTATTCCACTCAACCATGGAGAAATTCATTGTGGGCGTGGCTGCAACTGCTTCAACACTTGCTTGTTTGGTCATGGTTATTACCATTCCTCAACTTTACAATACCATTTTGGAGGTAAAAATGAAATCTCAAAGTAGCAATTTCATAATTTATTTCTATTTCAGGTCCATGACGAAGTACTCGATGGAGTCAGTGTGTTCCGTATGGAAACCGATGCTGCCTGGACTGATATGATGGATATTCAGATTACTGTCACACCTCCATCAAAGCCACGTGTCAACCCATTCAACTCCATTTTCCGTCAGAAAAGACAAGACTTCTCTGGACTTCCAGCTTGGTGTCAATGCGAACCAGCCAAGCCAGTCTGTCCTCCAGGACCACCGGGACCACCTGGAGAGCCTGGACAGCCAGGAAATGCCGGACCACCTGGACCACCAGGAGAGGATAATACTTCAACTTATGCTCCTATCACTTGCCCACCGAAAGATCCAGGATGTGTCAAGTGTCCAGCAGGTCCAGCCGGACCACCAGGACCAGAAGGACCAGCTGGACCAGCTGGATCAGATGGACAACCAGGTTCACAAGGAGATGCTGGAAAAGATGGACCAGCAGGTCCACCAGGACCAGATGGAGATGCTGGACCAAATGGAGATTCTGGACCAGACGGAGAACCAGGAGCACCAGGAAAAGATGGAGAAAAAGGAAAAGGAGAACCAGGACCCGCTGGGCCAGCTGGACCACCAGGACCCGGAGGACCACCAGGAGACTCTGGAAGTGCAGGAAGCGATGGAGCTCCAGGACCACAAGGACCACCCGGACAAGACGGTGCTCCAGGAAATGCCGGACCGGACGGTCAGCCAGGAGCACCAGGAGGTCCAGGACTTCCAGGAAACGATGCGGCTTACTGTCCATGCCCACCAAGATCAGCAGTGTTTGTCAACAGATTCGCACACTAAACCTGTCTATAACAATGAACATTTATCTATAATTTTTTCGTACTGCTTGTTAACAAAATATCGTGTCAGTAGTATGAAAAAGAAAATATACCGGTTGATCGAACTGTGCGTTCAAAAGGGAATCCGATATTTGTCGCAACTAATAACCGAACATGATTGTTCCCTTACTATTTAATTTATTTCATATCAAGCTGTTATTTATGGTAACGCTCCACTTATCTCTTTTCCTGCAGGATAATCAAAACAAATTTGTGCCCAACTCGATATATGATCTCCAATTTTTTCAGTTTAAAATTGCATTAATGATAACATAGTTAACAAGGTTTATTTCAAAGAACCAACATTGTAACGAATTAATTACCAGTTAGACTGGGCTGGGGCAGCGTTTCCCCACTCGTCGTTGGTCTTTCCTTCGTTGGTCCAGGTAGCAGTCTCAGCGGCCCAGTCTTCAACCTTTCCTCCTTGAGTGGTGAAGTCGATGTCGACAGCCTGTTGGAATTCTTGGGTCTCGGCAACCTCGGCGTGAGCTCCAGTCTCCTCCTTCTCAGTCTCAGTTGGGTCACGGTAGAAGTAGAGATCTGGCATAATCTCCTTTCCGTCGAGAACGAATCCAGTTTGACGAGAGATCTTTCCGCGGAGAATGAGGATCTCACGAGCAAGCATCCACCACATAAGTCCAATAGAGCGTTCTCCCTAAAATAGTGAATTTTTAAAAATCAGTGTAACCTTGAAGATCGATCATTACCTTGTTGTTGCATGGGACTCCGATATCGATCAATTTGAGTGGGGACTCGGTATTGACGAAGGAAATGACTGGAACTCCGACGTAAGAAGCCTCAGTGACGGCCTAAATTCGAATAATTAATAAATTTTGTGCAACACGGAATATTTTACCTGGTGGTCGATTCTTGGGTCAGAAATGACAAGAAGTCTTGGCTCCTTGAATGTCTTTTGGATCTGATTGGTAAGGCATCCTGGAGAGAAACGTCCGAAGATGGCGGTAGCTCCGGTGTGAGCAGCGAACTTGAGAAGAGCACGCTGGGCATATGGTCTAGCGGAGACGACGACGACGTCAGCTGGGTTCTCGACAGCGGCGATAGCGCGAGCGGCAAGAAGGAGCTTCTCCCACGTCTTCTTGACGTTGATGATGTTTGGACCTGGAAAATTTTGATAGAAAAATCGGCAAGGCATACATTCGCGGCACCTAAAAACAGATGAAGCGCATTGTCCACCTGTGCCTAATAATATTTTCAACTTACCATCAAAACGTCTCTTGTAGACGTATTGTTGCATCTGGAAGTTCAAGTTGGTGGATCCCAAATGGGCCTGGGTGGCCAGAAGTTTCATGACATCCTCCTCAGTGAGGGCGGAATGAGCAGCACCGCTCGACATATTACCTTAAAAAAACTGAATGAGCAAAAGCAGAGTATATTCGTAAAGATAAAACTGACGACAATAAGCTTTAGAACATAATAAAATTCACCATTTTACGAAACAGGACCGTTTTATTTTCCCTTCACTGGGAATAGTTTATTCTATGCAGATGCATAAATAATTGTAAAAACCTCCAAAAAAAATTCAAAATTAAGTTTTCGATGGTGCAGACATTTCAAAAGTTCGATATTTTTCCGGTTCCGTTCTGCAAAACTTTGTATCACCCTAATCCAAATCAATTTTCCCTGAAAATAAGATCGAGAAGCAAAAACAGTATTAAGTCAATTTGTGTTCAATTTTCTACATTTTAGATTATTTTTGCGATTTCACAATCAAAAAAGAAAAGATTTCCCCCAATATGTGAAGCCCTTAGTTGAAAACCAATCGGTTTGTGAACCTATGGTATGAATAATTTTATGCTCAACAAATTGAGAGACTCAAAAACAACGAAATTTCATCTGTCAATAACTCAACGAGAGAAAATATTTCAAAATTCAACGAAAAAACCGCGCAGGATCTTCATTTTTCCAAAAAAAAAAGAGGAAAATCGTCAATTCATTTTCCCTATTTTCAGTTCACAATGCAATACATTGAATACTCAGCCAACGGAATTGGCTGCTTGAGGCGGGTCTCGCACGGAAGTGGAGAGATGTTGATGTCGATTTACGCAGTGAAGAAGCGAATAAACATTTTTTCTTCGGAAAGTAGTTTCTTTCTGTTCCAACATCAAAAATCAATAAAACGTATTTTAATGATATTGTGGCGGTAAAATGATGCTGCCACCGCACTCCAGTGGAAAAATCACCGTTTCGGGACCTTTTACCACAGGAGTGCGGTGGAGCAAGTCCAGCTGTTTTTTTTACCGCCACAATATTAGAAACGCGAAAAAACCTTCGAATATACCGCTCATTTGGAAATTGACCTCCTTGTGTTTCTTTACAGATACCTGAACGATGCCAGCGGTAGTGAAGCTATGAATATACCAAAGGGCACATCGACATCTCCGAGTACTTTAAGGTACACAAATCTACCACTTCAAAAAATCAGGCATGATTGTTGATGTTTACAGCTTCGATGCAACATCCTTGATAAAATACAAGCTTTCTGATGAACTCCTGGCAAAAGTTGCTGCTTCGGGTTCTTTGAGATCATCGTCGTGCAGGTCTGCTGTATGGAGGGTTAGATAATTACCATGTTTTAATGTAATACTAACTATTTTTCAGCTGGTACTCCGTTGCCTCCCATATGAAACGAAAGATTGGGAAATCAGCCTTTCCCGCAGTAGAAACCATTATCGAGTTTTGAAAGAAACTCATTTGATAGATCCTCATGACACGAAATTTTCCCAAGATCCCCAGTTGAACAATCCACTGGCTTCTGTTGAGCATAATCCATGGAATACGTTTTTTGAAGACAACGATTTACGGGACATAATTGGAAAAGATGTTAGTCGAACATTTCCAGAAATCGAATTTTTTCAAAACGCTAACATACGCCAAATGATGTCCGACATTCTTCTCGTTTACGCTAAAGAACATCCATTCGCTAATTATCGGCAAGGGATGCACGAAATTCTTGCTCCGCTAATTTTCGTAATTTATTTGGACAATGAAGCGTTTCAACATGCGAAAGAAAACGATGAACTCAAAACGCTGACAGTAGAGGAAGAGGATATTCTCAATTGCCTGTTTTGTAAAGAGTATCTGGAACAAGATAGCTAGTGAGTCCGTAATTTTGGGGAAAAATGAGCAATATTTTTAGCACTCTATTCTGTGCTGTAATGCTGGAAGTTTCGAGATGGTACGAAGAGCCAGTACATTCTGATAATTCGAAGCAACCTTTGACCAAAGAACCGTATATGAGAGTACAAGATTCGGTACCTTCCTCTCGTCTCATGGAAGATTTGGTGGATATCGGAAACCTTCTACAAGAGACCGACCCAACTCTCGCGAAACATCTCAGCTCGCTGGATATTCCTCCGCAGCTATATGGAATGTAAGCCCTAGATGAACTGCGTTTTTCAAAATGTCTCACGTTACTGAATTTAGACGTTGGCTCCGTCTGTTGTTTGGTCGTGAGATCCCTCTACACGATTTGCTCTTTCTCTGGGATGTTATACTCATCGATCGCCCGATCGCCCCTTTATCAAAGTGTATTTTCGTTTCGTTGTTAGTCCAAATACGGCATCTTCGTAAGTTATCATAACATTAGGAAACGATAAACTCTACTTTTCAGTTCTGTCATCTGATTATGGAGGTTGTCTGCAGTATCTTATGCGGTATCCTCCTATAGCTGACATTGACTCATTTGTGAAACTAGCCAGGCATTACCGAAATCCAAAAGTAACTGATTGACAGTGCATAAAATATTTTTATCTTGCATTCTTCAGAAAAACGCCAAGCCCGTCATCAAATCAAACAATTTTTCACACATCACAGTTGCTGGAAGCAGCCATCCAAATCGAACTCAAAGACCTCAGAGGCCACCTACAACTTCAAAAACAAAGAACGACGATTCAGAGTCACCTCCGACGATTTTAGCTATTGCGCCGGTTCTCCAGAAGGTGAAAAACACGATACGGGACAGATCGAACACTGTTTCTGTTCCTTCATCCCCTCGTCGATCTAATGATGCACATCGGCAACCGTTAACCACTCCACAAAAGAACGACTGGGCGAGAGAAATACAAATGATGGAGGAACAGGTATCCACTCTTCAGACAAGATTGAATGAGCAAGATATGATGTGCTGCCAAGTGTCGAAAGCGCTAGGTTAGTTCATATAACAAATTTATTGAAACTTTATGAAAATTTAGAAGTCTGTGCCGATGATGTTAGAAATGCGAAGTCGAGTGAACAATGTGCTGCCCTTGCTCAAACTATATTAGATCTGAGCAGGACGCTCGTATCCATAAAAACGGTGCCCGTTCATCCAAGTTCCCCTAGAAATGGGAAAAGTGGAAGTGCTGAGGTCAAACAAAAGGTATGGCTCTAAATATGTTATTTTCCAATCACTGCTTTGTTTCTAGCGAGATTCGCCTCAAATACGACAAGTAAACGAGATGGTCGATATGACAATTAGACGGCCCCAATTGTAATTTCTACTTATTTATTCAAAATGATCTTGAAAACGAAAGAATTCTCCAATATTTTTGACACCGCTCGAAATGTACATAGAATATGTATTTATATTTTTATCATCCTGTAAGCCATTTTCATGTAACTCTCGCTTTTTTTATCGCTTGCCATTCCTGACAACCGCGCCCGATTATCAAAAATCATGACCTGTGACATGTTTCTGTAAATAGTATATATTCTCAACAGCAAATAAAGAATTCATCTTCATAATCGTTTATTGGTTCTTTTTCTCTGTCAACTTGTAACTAAAGCTGTTTGATGTCTCGACTAAACTTTCTTTTAAAAATTTTTTTTTTGTAAAAATTAATATTTTTGAAAAGCCGCCAAAATGAAAAGTGCGTCAAGTGCACTGTTGGCGCGCTTCAGGCAATGTTGTGCGCGTATCGCGTGCACTCGCGCGCGCGAAATTCGATTGAACAGAAGTCGTCAAGTTCTCATCCAGTCTATCCGAGCTCGAATCCGGGTTATTCGATTCGACAGTCGCTAAAATGTTGCCGAGTACCTACGGGAACTACGGTCAGCAGTTTCCACGTTCGTATTTTCCGCTTCAAGAATTACGCGACGAAGAACTCGTTCAGGTTTGTTTTTTTCAAAATCATTCGATTTCTGTTATTTTAAACTTATTTTTTCAGAACTCCCCACTTCTAAGGCTCAAGGATAGTATACTTGATATCATTGTTGAATATGTTCCTTTGAAAGATCGTCTTCTGAAGCTCCGATCAGTTTGTCATCGTTTGTCCGACTGCGTTAAACGATCAGTGAAATCTGTGGAGTTTCTTCGCGATGAACTTGATTATTGTGATGATGCCAAAATCGCGTTCTTCCTTTCTGTCTACGGAAAGAATGTTGAGCACATGAACTTCGATTTATTCCGTTCGTGCTCTCTTCGAGAATACACTCAATGGTCATGGCGCCAATCCGTTATCTCCTCCGTCACTCGGTGCTCACAGCTGAAACAGTTGGACATTCTTATCTGCTGTCGTCATCGACTGAGAGATGGTGATTTGCAAGTGATTTTCAAGCAATGCCAGCAGCTGGAAGTGCTCAGAATGGACGCGAGTTTCATCAATGGTCACTGTTTTTCGGTAAGTTACAAAACGGCTGGAATAATTGTTCTTTTTGAACTGATTGTCGTGAATCTTGGTCGACGTGTTCATTTTACTCGCGTTGATTGTAAAGGCCGACATATAAAAAATTTGACACAGCACAAAGACAAATCTGGAAATTTTTACCAAATTTTGCGTCGTGCTTCCTGCCAAACAAAGATTACTATGTTCCAGACATTTTCGTGAAAAAAATACATTAATGATCATGTTTACTTTCAGAAAGCTCCGTATTCTCTTCGCAAAGTCGAACTGGAATGTTGCCAGACCTTCACAAAACCAGGTTTTCTTGGAATGTGCTCACGACTTTATAAACTTCAAACACTTCATGTGTCTCTTTTTCCTTGCATCGATGAACAAATTATCAAGCGGATTGGCGATATGAAAAGTCTCAGAAACCTCTCGATAGTTGCTGATCCAGAAAAAAAGATGAACCAATTTCGTCTTGCTGAAATCAGACGCCTTCCGAAGCTTTCGACACTTTGTCTCGATGGTGTGAATAACGTCACCGACAAATTCCTCGGCGATTTGGCTGAAACAGGATCAGCGGCTGCTGGAAGCATCGAACATATTTCGTTATCGTTCTGCAAGAATATTGGACCAAGTGGAATTGCCAAACTGAAAAATCTTCCAAATCTGAAAAGTTTAAATCTTGATGGCGTATCGAAACGAGACATATCCGCTGGCCTGGAAGCAATTGGTAATGTTGGAAGACTGGAGAGGCTCTTCGTTTCTGAAAACACGTTTGTCAGCCCAAGAACAATTACCGATTTTGTGACGAAATGTGAGAGCTTGCGTACGTTAGATATAACTGCCAACGACCGGCTGAAGGATAAAGGATTCGCTAATCAAGTTGTAAGTGCATTCTGATTATGAGCTATTTCAAACGTTTTGTTTTTCAGTACAGTGCACGAGCGTTTTCGTTCGGAATGCCAATGGTCATTCTCACTGATTTCAAATCTATGTGGCGCCATTTACCAGCGTTCTCCTATCAATCTAGAGTCGAAATCGTGAACGTAAATGACCGTTATCCAGAAGAACAGACGGATGCCATTTCGCCCAACATTCCCCAACAGTTACCGCGTGGTCAGCTTCTTCCTGATTTGAGGAGAGGCAATCGTTACAAAATGCTGGATTTGTCACTGGATTTGACTGCCGAGCAGCTGGTTGATCCAGCCAACTTTGACCACGTCGATCAAGAAAATCAGCCCCCAGTGTCAAGTTATGGTCCTTTAGCAGGCTTGTCAGAAAAAGAGCAAGAAGAATTGGCTCTTGTGTTGATGCAAATTCAACAGCCATTAAACAACGTAAGTTGTGTTTTGCTGGATTATTTATTTTAATTTTCTTCTTTTACAGGCTTCGGATTGGCTAAATCAAAACAATTTTGTATTTCCCTCTGCTGTGCAATCGAATTTCACAGATTTTGAAAATAGTATCACAGTCGGATCAGCAGGAGCACCAGGACCGCCAACGAAAGATAAAGTCTCAGAAAAAATTCTAAAGCACTCTCGCCCAAGTCGCCCCAAGCGACAAGCACAAAAAGAGCGTGCCCAACAAAGACGATCTGGAGGAGCGATTTCTCAAAAAGCAACTGTTCCCATCGGTCCATCGTTCACTGATGACGACTTCCCGCCGCTTGGATAATTGTTATTGTTACATTTACTTATATTCTCGTATCCTTTCTCATTTTTCCTTGCTTCTGCCTATTCAGGTACAAATATTTGTATTTTAACTAATATTCCTTACAAAGACAAATGTTGCTGAATTTTGATATAAATTTAATAATTTCGTTTCCACAATGTATCGCACCAGATGACTAGACAAAAACACTATTGGAAACACCTTCATTGAGATTAACCGTAACAAAAGAAAATCTGAGAAATAGTAGCATCAAAATGGTCGACGAATACCAAAACTTCGCAATTCACTGAATTGCGCTTGATGCCGAGGGAGCTTGATGAGCAGTTGGAATCTTTTTGAGATGATAACGACGGAAGAAATTTCCGAGAACATGGTAGATAATACAACAAGTACGGCCAACAGTAACTGCTGCACAGAAATTAGTCTTTGGTTCCGAATGACGAGAACAATGAAAATCAGTTCCAGTTTCCCATGGAGAAGCATTCTGAATCAATGATATTTCACAATGTAACACGGTAAGGTAAAAGAAACCTCTTCTGCATCAACTTTCTGACCGAGAAGACTGAACCAACGCATAGTTTCCATATCAACTTTTTCGTTCATTATATCAGAAATAGCTTCGACGAATGCTTCGACGATCACAAAGTTGTTGTGATGGACCGGGAAACCTGGAACGTTTTAAAAGTAAATTTTACTTGTGATTCGCAAACCATCGTAATGAAAGCCAACAGTCTTGGCTAAATGTCTCATGCTTTCTACCATCAAATCGAGTTCAGATTGAAGTACAAGAATAAAACGACGATCATTCTTATCACACAACATTCCTGGATCTTTGAAGTTGTTCTTGATATTCAATTCAATTCTTGTTTTCTCGCTACACGAATCACTATAGAGTCCCACTTTGACACCTTGATGACAAGCGATACTTGGTTCCACTCGACCCAGTATTTCTTCTACGAGCTGAAACAATTTTAAAGGTTCACTTTCCTGAATTAATACCCCAAACCTTTCTTTTCGAAACAGTCGCAAGAGAATGTTGAAGAGGAATACGGTGAGTTTCGAATGCATGTCTACTGGCACGTCTTCTCGTTGATTCGTTGTCGGTTTGCCATGGTCCAACGATCGCATGAAACTTTTCAATAATACCAGAGAACAATGAGAATTCATTCATTCCCAATTCGGCCATCATACATTCTCCATCAATGTTTCCATATGTTTGGACAGAGGCCAACAAGAATCTCAAATCACGAATTCCATCAATGTTTCCATCAATCATGCTCATAACTCTCTCCTTCACAAACGTCACGTCTCGACGATATTTTCGAAGCAAGTCTGCGTCTTCATAGTTTCCAGAAGTGCTCTGCTGAACGATTTGATTGAGCATGACACCATTCCCTCGAAGAATTTCTTCTTCTACATCTGGATCCTCATAAAACTCATCTTCGATCGGTCTTCTCAGCATTCGCTTTTTCGCCTTCATTCGCGCCCATCTCTCTTTTCTGAAAAAGAAAATCTCATCCTGATGACTTTGAGAGTAACAACAACTGTTTTAAAACAAAAACTTCATTGAACTGCCAAATATGACCAAAAGAAACAAAAAATAAAGAAGGATATCATTCAAGTAGTTGGAAGGCTCGACCTACTTCATGTTCAAATCCGATCTTTTCCCCAGAAACGGATTGGATTGGGTACCAGACGCCAGGAATCCATCGAGATCTTCAACATGACCATGAGACGGGATATTTAATGTGGTGCTATGGGACGGTTTGGAAAATCCACCAAAATTTCCAGAAGAATTGGATCTCTGACTATAAGGATAGTGAGAGCTGGCAGTAGAGAAGGATCTTCCTTTGTACCAATTCGGAAGCATTCCAGAACTGGCACTTTCACGTGGAATTCCACGAGTCATGAATCCGTTTGGTTTGGAATTCATAGACGAGAAACTGTCTGAGAGATCACGCATTTGATCAGCACGATCATTGTAGAAACAATTATTGGAGAGAGAATGAGAGTTGTTGGAAGGAGTCGAGTCGTATTCGTAGTTGAATCTTTTACGGTTAGCAAATGGATTCGACTGAAAAAGTGATAAATAGATCAGTTGAGAACATAAGAAACTCACATTCTTATTAGAATCTCTACTGAAACCTCCAAATCCTCCAGGATTGCTGAAACCGCCCTGAGCTCCATTGTTGAATGGGCTGGTTTTTCCGTCGAATTTTGAATATGGAGATGGAGAAATACTCATACTCTCAATCGAGGGTTGTTTACGAACACAAGCAGCAAACGACATTGGTTCCATTGACATATTAGACTGATATTGAGATTGGGAAGGAATGGCAGCAATGTTCATCGATTCAGTGACAGCACGAATGTTGGCAAGATCGCTTGGTTGAGCATTGTATGGGACACGTTGAAGCGGTGGAGGGGTGACGTATTCTTCTGGTTCTTCAATTGGAGTTGGAGGAGTTGAGAGAATGGGAATTGGATCTTCCGCGATTGGAGTTGAGATCTCTGAAGGATTAATTTCGGATGAAATCTTCAAACAGAAACAAACCTGGAATGGCAACATCTGGAACTGGAACCATCTCTTCCTCCTTTTTCTCACTTTCCAATTCTTCCTTATTGACAACAACGGGCTCCTCTACCTCAGCAACAATTGGAGTAGGAATCAAAAGCTCTTTAGATGGAATCGGTTCTTCTTTTGGCTCTGGGATTGGAGTGGGAGGCTCCACACTTGGCAACTCTTCCTTCTTTGGTTTCTCCAATGGCTTATGGTTCTCTGGTTTTCCTTTTCCAACTGGTTTACCTTCAGAAAACTTTGCAACAGGTTTTGGTCTGGTGGTGAGAGATTTTCTGGGGCTTCTTGTTTTTCTCGGAATGGGATCACCTGAAAGAATATTAATTCACATCTACATTCCGAATCATTTACTTACAAGGCTCCGGAGCGAGAAGCACTTGAACAAGTTCCTGAATCGGTTCTGGCGTCGGTGCAGGAGGAGGAGTTTCCGGAGCAGCGACAACTGGAGCAGGATCAGGAATTGATGCTGGAGAAACGGCTAGAGCCTCATCGAGCAGTTGACGGCGAGCATTTTTGTCTCTTGCAAATAGTTCAACCGTCAAATTTTGCATCTGTTTTCTTGCAGTCTGTAAATAGAAATGAAACTTACAGTTAATCTATGGGAAACTCACTTGGTTTGGGCGATTTTGTTTTCTCATGATGTCTTTGAAATCAGCGATTTTGATACAGAGAACAGAGAGCAATACGGGTTGTTTGATGTGTTTTAAACTCACCTTTTTTGAGGATGTGTCAAGCCACGTCATTTAGGTTAATGAATTAGGATATCACAAACTAATTGAATACGTGAAAACGTTGAGAGTGAATCGTGGATGTTCTAAAATCGAGAGTAACGTGAATCACGTGAATAATTATTTTGATAGATTTTGTGTTGATTGAACATGTTTGAGCAAAGTTACTCCCTGAAAACCAAAGGTACACTCACCACATTCGTCACTGTAATATCAGGGCTTTTCTGAAACAAACCAAAAAACAATATTTCAATCTGAAACTTCTTAAAATGCTCTCTAAAAATTTCCAATATGGTTCTTGTAAAAATCCAAAAAAGATTCCTCCAATCAATCAGTTACAAATTTCTTTCAGAAAATGTTCCCATCTCATTAGTGAGTCATTATGTTGTTCTTGTTCAATCTTCCAAAATGAATAATCGTTCCCTTTTAGTTCCCTCATCCCGTCGGTTGTCCCGATTCGCATCCAATATATCGTCAATATATAATGATGGATTCGTAATGTATAACCTAACTGATATCTGATATATCACTGTTCTGATATCAACAAAGATTTCGTCGGGAATTTCTTTTACATTCTATTTCTATTTCGACAGATCCAGAGAAAAGAAAAAGAAAAGTGAAGAAATGTAAATGGAAGATTCTGGAATGGGATGATTAAGCAACATGTGGAATTCATTGAAATGTTGCATTTTCGAAAAAGAAGATGTCAATTGAATTAATGAAAAGAAGAGCACAGCAGGTGGGAAACCAAATGAATTGTGTCTCTCCAGGAAGGATTTCAAACGAAATGAAACATTTGGAATCCGAGTAATAGTGTCATGGATTTTGGAATTCAGAATCTTCGTTTGGTCGTTCTTATTCCAGGCGCTACAAATCTTGAATACTCTTAACATGAACATCTGAACTTTAAACTCTCTATTCTCAAATTCCTCTAGCTCCATTCTCTTCAAATAACTTCTGAAATAAGGGGGCGTGGCCTTCTGCTTTTCGGATCGAAAACCGCAATCCCCCTTCCAATGAACGTGTACACAAAACGTGAGAAACGCAGGATGAAGAGGAAATAAGAGACGGTCTCTTCTTCTGACTGCGCGTGTCATCCGCCCCGGAATCGTTCATTCTCGCGCGCCTATTCAAGCCCTCCTTCTTACTCCGATTCAGGATCATCTCACGATTCTCTCCCATCGTCTGAGAGAAAAATGGGAGGAGATGGAGTACTAGTTGTATTACTTATACATTTATCACTTGTTTTTGGGTTACATCCGTTTTCCGGTTCGTTTTTCTGGTGTTCGAATAAATGGTTCCATTCACAGGGCTACCGTACTATGACCATAAAAACGGATTTGATGGTTTTAGGAATTACTGTAACTGTTTTCATCTAGATGGTTTATGTTCTGAAATCATAATGCCCGTCTTTCAGTTTTCCAATCTTTTAAACTGATATCTGAAAGTTTCGGCTGAATATCTAGCAACTCATGAGTTCTATAATATGAAAAAATTAGAGAAATTTTCGATGGCATTAAATTGGGAATCTTAGGTTAAAGATTCACAACTCTGCTTCTATCTTTTTATTCCAACACTAATTTTGCAGGACATCAAAGGTATCGTCGGCAAATTCTGGATGAGCCGAATCAACAGATCGATTTAAATATAACAGTACCTTATATATTCTCAGCAAGATTATATACTTATGGAGCAAATCGGGGAGACATTTCTGTTCATGGCAGACAAGAAATCTACAAGCTGGAGAATCCTATTCATTTCATGGGAAATGTCTACGACAGTATCTATGTAAGTTTTTTTTTCTTTGAAAAATATTTGGAAGCATCTATAATTTTGGAAACCTTGTGCTCTTGAATATTTCCTCCGAACTAATTAAGCTAAAAAGCCTAGAATCTCATATTCCATCCATTTGTTGAAGTTATCCTCAGTCAAAATGCCATTCCTGACCGCATTCTCTATAAATTCCTAATGATTCACTCACTGTCTTCTGATGGCATATCTAATCGATCAAAAACTTAATATTTAGTCGAGACCTCCCCGTCGTTTTTCTTTTTTTCCCACTCGTCATATTATCCTCATCTTTTCGTATGCTTTTTCTGTTCACTTTCTTCCTTTTTCTCTCTTTATTCCACTTTCTTGTCCATCTCTTCTTATCGTTATCGACAATACAAGACATCGACGAAATGGTGTTAACTGACCGGCTGTCTTGTCTCTTGAGACGATGAAGCATATAAGAAAATCTGGTCTCGAATTGTTGGCAGAATTTTGATAAGAAGATTTGCATATTCACTCGGAAATCATTTTTAGGAATTTGGGAATCGGAATATTTTTGGAAGACGATGGAATTGTTTTTTGATTCAAGAAAGGGAAGATTTTTTCGAAATTCTAGCAAAAGCTTTACGATGGAAATGACACTATTCAAATAGTTCAAGCTTAACAAGTGAGCAAATTATTAGTAATCGTCAGTAGCCGATCTCAACTTCCAACTGATGTGAGATAATCGATAGAATGGAACATTTTATGATTTTTCAAAAGTTCTATGTAGAAAATTCTATGTTTTTGTTTCCTCATTGTCGAAGAATGAAGGAAATGTAGAAACTACCATTCTGTTCTTTTTTATGGAAATTATTGAAAGATTTATCTTCTATCAAATATTTTTTCAGCCACCATCTTTTTCTGAAAGCTATAAGGTTCAAGCATGTTCTATTAGAATAATTGATCCATCTTGTTTTCTTGTTTCCTTTCTAGTCATTAACTTTTTATCTTCGGTTAGTTGCCTTGTCTCTTCTTACAATTCTAATATTATCTTGTGAAAACTGGAACCAATTACAAAAAGTTCCAAGTTTTCTCTCTTTCATATACGTTCGTTCCCTATCACATTAGTTTGTAAAAGTGAAATCGTTCGTTCTCTTTCTCTTTTTCTCCTGATCGTTTCTCATATCAGTATCGTGAGGAGATGAGAGGTCAAAGCCAATTAAAATCATCATTCATAATCTGTACTATACAACAATTTCTGAGAATCGCTTTCACGCCTGTTTGAAATCCTCTCTCAACAGATGTGTTTTAACGGTTTTTTACCTGCATACGGGGAGGAGGATTACGCGAAGAGGTTTCGTAATAATAACGGGAACATATACATATCTGAATGGCTAATCAGATTCAATTCGGAATCAAAGAAATCGGATGGCAAACTAAAGCAAATAACGCTGGGCAGGTGTGAAACAGGAAACAAACATCCGATTATGAATTCACAATGACTTATTTAGGGTAATTGGAAGGAAATAACACTGACTGAAAGATGATGATTTGTTTGTTTAGTTAGATGAGAGAGGGAGAGAAATAAGAGTGATCTCAAATATGTACATATTTGGATCAAAAACAGGAAAAATAACAATGGGTTCCAAAAGGCATAGTTTAACAATAAACAAATTCAAACTAAAAATGTACGAGACTGAAATATTCGAAGAAAAACTGAAAATCCTACACCTTTAAAAAGTCTTCGAATGTCATCAACTCATTGTTACTGTCTCAAAAAACACGAAAACTTTCTCTTTTTCTCCGTTCTCTCTGTTCATTTAATCATCACTTTCAAGAGCACTCCAAAATATTCTCTCTTTTTTCTAACGGACAAAAAATGACATATATGTTTCCGGATTAAAAATCGTCATCTTGTTCAGATCTCAAGAGATGGATCGGTTGGATTCACGGAAAAACGGCAGAAACCATCGGCTCTTCCAGTCGAAGAACCCACGATCGCTGTGTTCTGGCAACCAGCGACTCTTGGAAACGTTTGGTATCGAGAGACATCTGGTAATAATGAAAACAAGGAAGATCTTCCGTTAATTTTGAAGATTCAGATGTCAACATAATGAATCTCGCTCATAATGAAGTCAACATTCAGTACAGATATGGATCGCAGTTTCGAGTTCGATCCGTTGTTCTTATCACTTGGGAAGGTGTGAAAGATCCTCTCGTTCCGGTTAGTTTTGAGCGAAAAAGAATTCAAACAGAAAAAACATCGAAAAAACAATTATTAAAATGAAGTAAGAATTCATGTTGGATTCGTTCCGTTTTTATTGGTTATTAAGTTTCGGAAGACGTCTGAACAACGTTTCTTTTCTTTTCACTGACACTAATAACTGTAATAATACATATCGAAAGAACACTCATTTTCTTTTGCAGACTAGTGAAGAGGTTATTAAACCAGATTCAATTCTAGGAATACAAGAAAAGGTCAATCAGCAAAAATCTACCCGTGTTTTTTTGGAAACGAAAACTCGAAATTAAAAATTTTCAGGAATCTGAAGGAAATACATTCCAATTGGCACTCATCATAGGCGATTCGATGACATTTGCTCATTTTATATACAGTAAACTCAATTATAATACAAATGCAATTGCTGGATTTTCAACTGGAGAATCATCTTATTCACTTCCCGATTCAGCAACTCATGACGCTATTCTTCTATCGGAAAAATCTGATATCGGAATTCCAGGAGAATGGTTATTCCGTGTAGATGGAGAACAAATCTATCTCTGTGGTGCTGGATTTAAAGGATTGGAATGCATTGAAAGTTGTGCTCCATCTCAATGGTTCAATGATTGTTCAAAGAGTTGTCATTGTGACGGAGGAGATTCTTGTGATCAAGAAAATGGAAGATGTCCAAACGGAAAATGTTCTCCAGGATGGACTAGTGAACCAGTTTGTGATGAAGATCTAGATGAATGTGATATGGGAATTGATAATTGTCCAAATGAGCAACCTGATTGTCTCAACACTCCTGGAAGTTTCTTGTGCTTATGTTTCGAATACGATGAAGGAAGACAGACATGCAAAAACTCAAAACCAGCTCCTCCGAGTGCTCCAATTCCAGTTGATGTTCTTCCAATGCATCCCACGTTCACAAGAAAACCATCAATTCCAAAAGTGACAGCTTCTCCCAGAAACCGATTCAAGTCAACGACGACTACAACTACGCAGGTTTTCACGACTAGACCTTCAAGTCCAGAACCAACAACAACTAGGTAAGCAAAGGATATTGAGAACATTATTCAGAGAGTTTCTATTCAGAGAAAGAACAATGTCGACGCCACTTTTGACAACTGAAGTTGTCACCAAACCTTCTACAACAAGCGTCTCGATGACAACACCATCAGCATGCTCCAGATGTGACCAAAATGCAAAATGTTCAAATGGAATCTGTGTTTGTTCCAAAGGATTCACAGGAGATGGATTCAGATGCTATGATGTAGATGAGTGCCAGATTCCTGAAGCTGTATGTGGAGATCATTCGATTTGTTCGAATACTATCGGAAGTTACGAATGTTCTTGTTATGGAGGATATAGATTTGAAGAGGGAAGATGTCAAGGTATTGAAATCTGGAGAAAAAAATACTTGAGAATCTTTTTTTAGATGTCGACGAGTGTCGGGAAACTCCAAAAATTTGCGGGGATCTGAACAAAGGAACGAGATGCATTAACAAAGATGGCTCATTTGAATGTTTGTGCAAAGACGGATACGAAGGGGATCCTTCTTCAGAGTGTAAAGATATCAATGAGTGCAAAAATGGAGACGCTTGTGGACCAAATGCACAATGCACCAATACGGTATGTTCATAACGTTATTTGTCATTTCAAAATTAAAAATCGTTCAGGAAGGAGGTTACGAGTGTGAATGTCTTGCGGGATTTGAGAGAATTGCTGAAGGAGCTCATTGTACTGATCGTGATGAATGCGCTGTTGAGCCATGCCATCCAGCGGCCACGTGTAGTAATACCAGAGGATCATATAAGTGTGAATGTATCGATGGATTTGTTGGAGATGGAAAAACATGTCATGAAACAATTCTCTATCCGATTTCAAACGATTCTACTGTTATACCAAGATCTTGGGATTCCGCTACAGCTATTCCACTGGCAAAGGAAATCACTGTGTTCGGACGGAAATATTCCAAGATTTATGTGGGTGTTTGTGTTTTCTAACGAACATTCTATTTTAAGAGTGCGTGTTTAAATCTGAATCTTAAAATAAAATCAGCCATTATCGTGATCAAAATAATATCTTATTTTTTGCAGCAGAATTCAGTCAGCTTATAGACTTATCGAAAACACTTTAACCGTATCTATGATTTCAGCTCTCCACAAATGGAATAATCTCGTTCGAAGAACCTCTTCAAGGCCTCATTGACCATGCAGACACACTCAAAAAACCTGCAATCTTTGCCCTTCATGCTCAATTCGATTACATCAGAGATGGATTGGTTGCGTACACATACATCAATGGTTAGTCATCCCAAAAAGTACTCTCTGGAACTCAACTATTCAGATACCGACGCCATAACCCTTCCCCTTCTAATGCGTTCTTCCATCGGCATCCAAACTGCAATGGGAATCGAGAATTTCAACACAAAACGTCTTCATATTTTCACTTTTGACAATGTAAAGCAATCTGGATCAGACAACTACAATTCCTTCCAAGTAGTGTTAGCTGAATCTGACAAGGACTACACTATTCTTTCCCTTATTTATGAAAAAGTACAAGCGCGTGGACCAATGACCGGAATTTCCACTCCAAGTCGTTTCCTCATGCTTCCAAATAATCGATTGACTAGTGGATCGAATGTTGGTCAACCTGGAAAATGGATGTATAGAGTGGATGTGGCAGACCTTCAAACATGTCCACCGGGACGAATCGGTGAACCACTTTGTGATAGAGAATGTGCAGCTGGGCATTATGGTAAGGATAATGAAAATATGAAGTTGTTCATAACTGATTCTAGGAATAAACTGTGAATCAACATGTCATTGCGATGGATCAGTCGCTTGTGATGTGATAACCGGAATGTGTCCTGGTGCACTATGTCGAGCCGGATGGGAAGGATCATCTTGTGATCAGGATATTGACGAATGCGGAATGAATCTAGTGACATGTGCAATGGGGTCAGAATGTGTTAATACACGTGGAGGATACAGATGTGATTGCAAAAAAGGATTCGTTCCAGTTGGAAAGGAATGCAAACGTTTGTTCTGAAATTCGAAGAGTCTGGAAAACAATCATTATTTCAGCTATCGATCACTGTTTATCCCGATTCTCAGTTCCATGTTCTCGGAATGCGGAATGCGTGGAATCAGAAGGCGTTGATCCAAAGTGTGTTTGTCGGAAAGGATATCATGGAGATGGATTCAGATGTACGACGAGAGAAAATGTGAAATCAGCTGGTGGAAACCGATTGGTCTCTGATTTGACTCATCATTTAATGGAAGTTGCCAGTGATGGTTAGTGGTTTTTTGAAAGTAAAACTGAAAAATCAGTGAGCAAAGGATGATCCCGGATTATTCAAGATCGAAAACTTATCATCCAAAGTGTTTGAGATTTTGTGAAATCAAAAACGACACTTAATTAATTTTTGAAAATAAAATCCTCTCTTGGATCTTCGGAGCGATTTTCTTGAATTTCAGATTTTCCAGGCACCAACTCCACGGACTCATCATCTGTCTCGGAAAATCCTTTCTTGATGAAGAATTGGGTTTCTGATCGAGTTGGAGAAACAACCGCAGTTCCGCAGAGACCGAAATTTGTAACAGTTCAAACTCCGCCACTTTTATATACAGGTTAGTTTTCATTTATTTTTGAAAACAGCTCACTGTATATTCCAAGTCTTTCAAGGATTGAATTATTTTTGAAAAGTGTTATTTTCATCTGGGGCTCAAAAAATGATCACAGGATCATGTTTATCTCGAAAGAGGATAACAATGGTATTATACCAGATTTTTTTACAATAAACAAACTCCAAAGAATACTGTCCCTCGAATAAAGAAGCTCGAAAATAAAGATTGGATCAGATATTCAGGAGTGTACGTAGTCTTGACGTCAGTAGAATCTCTCAATATCTAGATTCATTCATCTAACCCTTCTTAACCTAACTAAACCTCTAACTAGAGAGGGCATCATGAAAAATCGAGATTGTAATAGATGATATAAACCACAACTGTTCATCCTTTTTTAATCTGAAAATCGCGTCTCCTCCCATTTTCTCTGTTCATTTAAGAGCAGTCACAACTAGATAGTCTTCGATCTTTTATCTATTTTTTTCTTTATAACGAAGAGAAAATAAAAAACTCGAAAACTCGTCGACTAATCCCCATTTCCATTGCAAATTAACCCTCCACCTCCTTCCTTTTTTCATAGAAGAAAACGTCCCTCTCATTCATTTTGATTCTTGAGATTTCTACTTTGAGTGAATTAGGAAAATATCTATCTTTTACTTCCGAGCCTATACTGAACTTTCAATGGGAATTTACTGTGGAAGAGGTAAAATTGATATCTTCGTTTTCTATTTCTATTCTGAAACTTTTTTTCTGAAGAACCATTTTCAGCGCCACCAATAAAACCAAAAATGACCGACAAAAATATGGATCTGATGGATGGAGAGAAGCCACGAGCCGAAGAAAGCATAGCTCGTTAGTTTTCTAATGAAATCATTTTCTGTTTGAATCTGGAGAATAAAATTCGTTGTTCTCCACAGATTGATATAATTTCACATTTCGAAATTTCAGCCGTCTACCTCGTTGTCGGTCTGGCAATGATCTTCATTTGGGTCGTTCTCATAATTCTGGTTGTTGGAGTCATGTATATGAATAAGAGGTAAAAATGAGGAAAAAAGTGAGATAAAATAGTACAAATTTGGTGGCTGATCCTATTGAAGCATCCCAAAATGTTCAAAACTGAAATAAACCAAAAATCTTGAATTTTGTCTTAGGAAACGTCGAAATCAGGAGAGACAACAATATGCAGCAATGAGAGGATGGAAAGGAAGTCAATTTCATTCAAGATCGTCTAGAATGATAACCACTTCGAATCCCAACATTATGTACGGACAGACTCCGAGGATAACACCTTATGAGAGTTATTAATATTTTCTCAAAGTTATTTATTCTTCTTCCAACTTCAAAACGGGTCTTCAAATGCAGAGAGAATACGAAAACGTCAAGTTTTCCAAAAAATAATTTTCATTTACTTTCATTCATCACACAATTTGCTCATAATGATGTTGTTAATTTATTGAAAGTGCAATTAATAAAAAATCAAATTCTCGTTCGATTCTCTTCAATTACACAAATTCCTGTTGGATTCCGAATGAATCCTTTGGGACAACCACATCCGAATGCTCCGACGTCTTTTTGGAATGAGCAACGAGCTGCTGTGTTACATACTCCGTCATGCATTTCACAGTAGTCTGAAAACGAAGGAAAAGGAAGATTCAAGTACAATTGTAGTTCATCGTTTGTAGAAACGAAAACTGGATGATAACAAAAAGCCAACTCACTCTCATCGCTAGAATCCAAACAATCTTCCTTTCCATCTAACACTTTTGCCACATCAAGACACTCTCCATCTAAACATCTGAATTCTCCTAACTCACATCGTTCTGAAAATTCGATTTGTTCTTCTAAATCATACATGTGATCCGACCTTTTTTGAGCCTTCGCGTGCCGTCGATTTTCTCCGCTTCAAATTCAAATTTTCTGGTCAATCTTTATACCAAAATGTAGAGCTCGATGAGATCTATGAAATGGTACTAAAATCACCAAGATTACTTGTCTAAGTTTTTGTCTAGAACGTGTATAATACACTTGCTGAGACGCACGGGCCGAAAAGGCCTGGCCCGTTTGTTCTACAAGTTCTAGACAGAAAATAGGACAGGTAATTTTGGTGATTTTAGTACTATTGTATAGCTCTCATCAAACTCTACATTTGGGTATAAAGGTTGATCAACAAGTTTAAATTTAAAGTGGAGAAAATCGACTTCACGCGAAAGCCCAAAAAGGCTCGTAACACATGTATGTTCTAAACCAGACGGGCTACGCCCCTCTGGGGCCCTACAGGCAACGTGAAATTTTTAGAAATGAAAATTTTGAAACTTTAAAAAATAATTCCGTGAACTCGTCACTCTCTCCCCTTCCATAATAAAAACTACTGAATGGTCCCAAAATGGAGGTTTTTACGCTCTCGTGACCTCATTTCTTCATGAATCGAAAAATAAAATAGACGGGCATCATCTCGAAGGAATTTCTGATGACCTGCCAAAATTTGGGAAAAATCGGTCCAGTGGGGACTGAGCTAGGGCCGGCGACAGACACAGCACAGACACACAGACACACAGAATTTTGCGTTTGTTAATAGTAAAGATTATTCCAAGTGCCAACCTTTGACTAAAAGTTTCTTCTTGGGTTCTCTCGGTTTCTCCGTTGAAGTCACTGGCTCTAATACGGTCGTTGGAGCAGGTTCCGTCCCTCCACAAACCACCATTCCATTTGCACAAACATCCTCATCACTTCCATCTCCGCAGTCATCTTTCCCATCCATCAACCATTTTGCAAAGACGCAATTCATTGTTTTTGCGCACTTATATGTCCCTTGGTAGGCGCATAAGTGTTGCCCTAAACTCTTTAGATTTATTCTGAACTTCTTAAAAACTCACATTTTCTATCTAAACATAATGTAGCCATATCTTGAGGTCTCACACATTTTCCACATCTTTTCTGCCCGACTCCAGCATCACAAAGAATCGTTCCTTGACCACACCCTAAAATTATGATTTGAATTCAGATTTCTATTGAAAATAATTACATTCATCACTCATATTGGGACAATCAGGTGTACAATCCCTCACTGCTACTAGTGGAATACATAATGGAGTTTTTGCTCTCGGATCACAATCAAATTGAAATAGTCCACAACGGCCTCCTATCTTACCAGGATAATCTGAATCATATTTATATAGATCAAGTAAAAAAACCAAATTACCATTCGGTCCTGGTAACTGTCCAAATGAGTTTCCTATTCTTGAAATTATGAGAAGAAAATAAAACATTCTTTTTTTTTTGAGGAGACAAAGAGGCGCTCCGCAAAAAAACGGAGCACAAAGAGCTCCCCGGTTTCTCCGGGAAACCAAAAAAGTGGGAGGAGAGGAGCGAAGACGTCTATTATAAACCTTTTTCGCACTTCTTTTTTACTTTTTCGTTTTATAAAAAAGACTTTTTGAACTTCTTTTTGAAAGGAAGTAAAAAAAGTGAAGAGTGGGATGAACATTTATGGACTTTTATGGAAAGTTTTAGAAGACTCAAATCTCAATTATTTATTAACTTCACAAATTATAATCAACTCGAGCTGATTTTAAAACTGTTGCAAATGCCAATGATCCATTCTGAATTTTCTCATCTCTTCGAATCGTCACTTCATTCCAGAATGTCACATTTTCAGCGGTTCCAAAAAGATCTCTAGAGAATTGAGATTCCAAAGCTGATCTATCATCGTAGTAGTAGTTCTGAAATAAACATTTTTACTGATCAAGATCTTCAACTCACATCTGTTCCCGTGTAATCAATTTTTGGCATTTGAACACGAATTCTGAGAAGACATCTGTCTTGATTTCTATGGTATGCTTCAATATGTCCAAATGAATTACATTCGGATCCATTCTGAAGTTTTAAATAATATATTTTTCACTATATTTTTGATACCTTTGAAAATAAAGCTAGCAAATATAGGAAAGACGGTTTGACGACGTCAAAAGGAGCTTCTTGGAAGAATCTTGGAACAACTGCAGACACGGAATGTTCATCGTGAACAACGATTTCTGGGGGAGGGAGGAGAACGTCATCTAGAATTAAAATATGATTATTGGAGGGATTCATTTTGTTAAAACCAAGAAGATGACAAAATGTATAGTTGAGGGCTCCAGAACCACATGATGGGGGAACTATTGTGGCGCATTGACAGTTTTTATGGTCAGAAGTGAAACAGAATCTGAAAATTTGAAATGATGTAATTGGCTTCGAGATGTTGGGCTCGGCGAAATAAAGTTATTGTTACCTGGACCCATTAGTCAGACAGTCATGGCACATATCACATGATATTTGTTTTCCTGTTTGTTTCGGACACAAAACGGATTTGCATGAGCTTGATGCATTCCTGAAATTTGAAGTAAAAAATGTCCACATTATGAAAATGAGGACTTACTCCACGACCGTTAAAGCGAAGAGGATGAGAATAAAAGAAAAATGACATCGCATTCTGATTGATAAAGAAGTTTTACGACGTCAACGAAATAGATGGAGAAAAACAGAAAAGAAGACAACTTTTCCAATTCATCTGTTTACAATTCTCCTCCTTCCCCTGTTTTCTCTCGTTTCACTGTAAACGAAGAGACAAAACTAAACAATTTTTTAGATTGATTTATTTCTCTTTTCTTCGCAATTCGAGATCGGACAATGTAAGCGAGGTTTGAATGTTGAAATAAAAAATAATAAACTAAGAATGATATCATCAGAAAGCACATCACATAGATGCTGAAAAAGACGTTTAAATCATAAAACAAGCTCATACATATAAATAAATCCATATAAAATTTCAAAATTTCAAAGAACGACAGGTGAAAAATATTCTTCTCTAGATCAGAAACCTTTTTCAACCGGTGATCTATTGATAAACAACAAATGATAAATTTTGGAACAATTAGAAATATTGGGGTTGTTTGCGGACTGTTGGTGTGGGTGGATACAGTGGGCGATCTGTGTTCCGGAATCCGTTTAAATTGTTTGGCGTTGATGTGTAGAGGGGATGAGGCATAGGTCGCCGGGGACTGTAAAGAGAATATATAGAGAAACAAAGAATCTTAAAATAACGTACGTGCTCATCATGTCCGTCATTCCCACTCGTATACGGTTGCTTCGTGGGACTCTCGACGTTCCGAAGAAGTTCTGGATCGTCTGAATTTTCGACGTCGTCGCAGGGGATGGAATCCGCAGTGATGTTGTAGATCGAGAGAAGTTGTTGTGCGACGATATAGATGACGGTGTCGCTGGAGATGAGGACGAAGATGAACCCATTACCACTCCCGAATCGTTTTTGTGTTGAATGAACGAGGAACGCGATGAAGATGTCATTCTTGGTGTCATGTTGTTGGGAAGCGATTGTGGGGATTCGACTGAAAAAATATGATTTTATGATTCAAATTTCTAGAGAGAACTCACCAAACACACTGTCCACAGAAGTGTTATCTGGATGATTGGGGTCGAAGCAAATGAATCGCGAAGAAGACATGCGATTCCGAAGAAGTTGCTGTTGCTGCCTTTGCTGCCCTTCTTTATCTGAAATCCTTTATTTCTTTTTTTGAAAGCTAGGTGACATTACCGTAAAAGGGTGATTGGCACTGCATGACGATGTCTTCTTCGCTGAATGCTAGTTTTGAGGGGGGAGTGAGGACGAAGGACAGCTCGTTGCTTGATCGAAATGACCAGCTTTTGATTGTGTTGATGAGGCCTTTTGTAGATCTTTAAATTTACCTTTCAGAATAGTTTAATTTGAACAACTTACAACCGTCCAGTGACAGCAGACGGATGTCTGAAGTGAACCGAAACTGTAGAGGATGTGGATGGATGACGGGCTCTTTGCTGCATCATTGGAGACGATTCGATGGATGTAGAGGGAGGAGCTGTGTTGTAACGAATGAATTTGTGTCCGTTGTGAGAATTCACACAGCATTCCAAACACACGATGCATTCAAGTTTGTATTCTGTTCTTGTCATCAACTGCTTCTCGCAAGTTTCGCATTTTCTCATCATGCTCTTCATCACTCGATTATCGCACTCGTCGCACTGCCTCGTGTCGTTCTCCAGATACAACCGCCGTTCGTCCATTCGCTCAATGGCTTCTGCAAAATAGAGTAACATTAGAGAAACTTCAGTTCATGAAGACTAACCAATCAGCGCCAAATTGGGAGCAAATTTTGAGTATTTCGCGTCGCAAATTGGACATTTTTTCTTCTTTCGCTGATCTTGTTTAGACAGACACATCAAGCAAAACGTGTGAGAACATGGTAGCACATGTGGAGCAAGTAGACGAGAATCGTAGGCTGAAAATTCACATTTTTTCGTTTCATGAAAATCAGCAGTAAACTAACCAGTGTCGCATCCGGGACAAGGCCGAATGATATCGTGAAACAGCTGGGGAGCCAACATCATTTTAGGCTGAAAGAATGAAAATAGTTGAACACTACACGATAGAAAAATATATGGTTTAACGAGAAAATATGCATCAAAATCCAAAAAACATTCCTTTTTGAACTGAAATCAAACTAAATTCATTCAAAATTTACCGGTGAAAAGAAAATGACGGCAAAGTTTTGTGAAAAAGATACTGTAGATCGCTGCAGGACGCATTGGAAATTTTCACTCATGCACCTAAATTACGGTTATTTCGGATGAGAAATTCACCGAAATTTGAGATTCAGAACAACATTTCAAAAAACTCTTCGAAGTTGATGTTAAAATAAAACAGAGCTTGGTCAATCCATGAAGAGGAAATACATTTATTCAAAATCCAATTGGATCAGAGGAAAAGAAATCAGGATCGAATGGAAGAAGTTTGAGATATTCCTTTTTCAAATCATCAGCCTTCTCGTCAGATGAACTATTCTTCTCAGCGGACTGATTCTTCGACTTTTCTGCCTTTTCTTTACTTGCTCTCTCCTTACTGTTTTGATCATTCATCGTTCGTGCGGTTTTAACGTCTTCTTTACTCAAATTTTCTCTGCTCAATTTCTCACGGCTTCGATCCTTGGATACCGGTTCTTTACTAAGTCGGCGTGGAGTCGTTGGCGTTGGCTTCGGTGATGTAGACGGTCTAAAACTGCCGTTTCAAGTAACAGATCATGCTAATTCAACGTACGGAGCTTCCCAATCGTAAGGGTCATTCCAGAAAAAGCCTCCTTTTTGCATCACAGAGATAAGCAACATGAAGATCTTGTGATAGTCGGGACGATGGAAGTAAGTCAAACTTCTGGAATTCTTAGAGTTCTTGACAAATAAAAAACTCAAGTTGAACCTCAAATGCTTCGCTATTTCCAAGAACTCCATTGGGCAATTTCCAAGAACGTCTTCGTCCGAATGAAGTCTTTTCATCTCTCCTACGATTGTTTTGTCACTAAAAGTTTCTAACTATTTAAACATAAAAAGACAAAAGGGAATCACTTCTGTGCAGCCCATGGCAGTGATCCTCGAAGCTCTGCGAGTAAGTAGAGCATGCTCCAAAGATCATCGACTCTTCCCTGTTCTGCTCGGTCGTGCATTCGAATGGAGCAATATCGAGTTGTCCCTCTGAGAATTGAATGGATTTTTTAACTTTTCATTTCTGAATCACCTGAAAAGAGATCTCTCTCGTGGTCTTCTCATCATTAATTTGTTGGGTTCATCAGTGTGCGTAACCAAGTATTGTCGAGCAAGTCCAAAATCGAGAACATGGAAAAAGCGACACTCATCCGTGTTGGTTTTGTATCCGAGTGCCATATTGGCTGGTTTTAAATCACGATGAATGAAACCAATCTGGAAAATTTAGAATTGATTCAATAAAAGAGTTCAAAAAACATCATGGATTTGTTTTAGACAGAAGAGAACGTTGGCTGCAATGCGAACTTGTGAAGATACTGTAATTTGACGTCCAATTCTTCTAGAAATCAGAGTTTTCTTCCAAAATATTTAAACAGTCTCTCTCACTTGACGATTTTATTCAAACTTTCTCCGAGAAGAGTCATTATAACATAAGTGAAATCTGTGAGTCTTGCAGCAAATATGAACTGACACACATGTTGTTTTCCAGTTAATTTTTTGAGAATTGCAACTTCTAATTTGAGAACACATCCACCAGCTGCACTATTTGATTCTGCCTTCATTGCGGCTTCTGAATCATCTTCGAGATTCTTGACAAGGTACACACTTCCACATCCTCCTTCTCCGAGTTTTCGAACCACCTGCCACGTGTATCCAACTATTTTTCCTTTTGGCAACTCTATCGTACCATTATCGGCGTGTTTTACTGAAGCATAAAAGCTGATTTTACAGAGAGAGGATACAGAGAGAATACTATCTGTCATTATCTATTTTTTATGGTTAAACTTAATCAAAATCAATAAACGCAAATAAATTGAAAGTTTGTATAAAATATCATTTGGAGATCCATATATTCTAAATAACATCTAATGGATCCACGTACCGTACTTTCTCTAATAGTGGGTAGTCCCATTCTATAGTTCAACCGGCTCAAATGAGGATTGGAAGTTCACAAAATTACCCCTAACTAATTTTTGAGCAGCGATTCATAAAAACTTTTGTATCGAGTCTAGTCTATTTTTTGACAAGGAATCAATTGAGACTTTCAGTTTCATAGAAATCCAATAAAGTGCTATTTTCGGGCTCACTTGAGTGCCCTAGAGGTACCCCACAATTAGTGTAAATACGGTAGATGAAAATTACCTTCTCGAGGAGTTGCAATAAGCGGTCCTGCCCACATATGGTTTTCAGAAATAATACATTCTGAAGATGGTACTATAATCTTTACAATCATGGGTCAGTTGGTCATGGGAATGTTCTACGGTCTTTATTTTCGAGATTGAATTTTTTGGTAGATGAACTTTGAGTGTACTGAATCCAAAATATAACCCTTTTTCCATCTCTATCTATTGTAATTCCAACTCCTAATAGAAGTGTCCACAATCTTCTCGAAATCTTACTAATAATACTGATTCCTCTATCAATTTGTTCCACCTACCACTTCCTCCCTCCCTCATTCTTATTATTGCTCTCTTGTTTCCCATCTTCCCACACATCAAATTGACCTTTTCCTATTCTCTTCCAAGTCCGCAACTGAGTGTCCTTGTGTTTACGTATTTCCACAACCGTCTCTTCCCGCTCGTTTGAATACGAATCATAGACCAAACCACCCTATAGGTGCTAGATACATTTCGAATTGCCTGGAGTTAAAAAACCCAGAACTTTTTTCAGTTTCGAAATGGAAAAGGAAAATTCATCAATTTTCCAACCATATCATAAGTATGAATGTTGGCGAGGTGATAAACAAACTATTCTCAAAACTTCTATTGGTGAGTTTAGGTTTCATTTTTTCTTTTTCTTCGAATAGTTATTCTTGGACAAGATCCCAATTCATAAATCTTTAGGACGTCAACTTCCATATATTGTGAATTTCAAAAGGAATACATGTCAAATTTTTGATATCGAATGGGAACGGGTAACTCATTCGTACACCTTCCCAGAAGGATGTGAACTTGTGGATGTGGACTATTTCCCAACGAATGGTAAAGTGGAAAATAAAGAAGATTCAAATAACTATTGTTGATTTTAGAAGGTAAATTGGGAATCCTAGTTGCTGTACAAGATCCACGCCAATCATGGGGAACAGAGAATTTTGTGGTTGCTTTGGCAGCCAACACAGATAATCCAATGATGACTGTGACACATTCAGCAGAAGTTCCTGCGCAGATTACTGTAGTCAAAACTTTGTTCTCGAGTGCAGATATGACTAATCGAGCAAGCAGAGACGTTCTCAAACTGTACCATCGACTGATGTCATGGCACCATGTAGTGGCTATTGGTAAAGAGTTTTTTGTCAATTTTTCGATAAATTCGATAAATTTCAGGATGCAAAGAAACGAAATGTTTTCTGGCTCGATTGACTCCAGTTGAATCTTCTACAAGTCTCATTATCCCAATCCATTCTAATGATAGGAACTTGATAAACCTTATGGGACCTTTCTGTCCAAATGGGGAAGTATTCCAATATACTCAAAATGACGGCAGTTATCGAGATTACCCATCTGCTGCTGTTTCTATTTCTGCACTTGCTTTGATGCCAAGAAGTCGTACTCTTCTCGTTGGATTATCAATGGGTGGTATTCTAGCGGCATCTCTGAATCCTTCAAATCAAATGTCTTTCTTGGAATTGAGACATGAGAGACTTATTCGAAAGATTGCACCATTGGAACCAGAAGATGATCCAGACAAATTCGAATATTTTATTGCAGCTGTGGAGTGAGTAGTTTCATAAATTTGTAGTAACTCGATTTTCCCCTTTTTCAGTGCATCCCCTCGTCATCCAATCATGATTCAATTGTGGAGAGGATCATTCAAAACTCTAGAACAAGTAGAAGAGGAAGTGAAATACGATACACCGTATTTTGCTGTTTGTCTGGAACACAAAATTCTTTTTGGAGAAAAATGGATATCTGTGAATCCAATTGTAACTGAAAGAGATCATTCGATGACTACAAGGAAACGAGGAACAGAAGAATCTATGCTTAACGTATCACAAACATTCGGAGCAACTTCCAGTCGAAACGCAGTGCTCATGTCTTTCGAGAGACAGAAAGTGTTAATGCCTGGAGATGATCCAAATGGAGTTCCAGAGTATATTGTTGAAGCTGCTATTTTTGACATTGATGCATGGTACTACAAAAGAGTTCCTGGAAGAGTCTCAACTGATGGAACAGCTCTGAAGCAATGCGCTTTCATGTCCACTATCAAATCAAATATTCCGGCTGAAGGTGTCAACGACATCGGAATTCTGGCAATGAACGCCACCGACGTCTACAGATTCACGAGTATGATATCTGACGCAGATCAGCTGTTCTATCCATCTGCATTGACTTATGAGAGGGTTTTTGTTGCGAAAAACTCCAACATCGAATGGGTGAAAATTCAAAACATTCAGGATACTGTAAGTTCATTTGCCTCCTTACATATCAAATCTGAACATTTCAGATCCTGAACAAGTGTGCATCGAAACTTCCTTATTACCTCAACTCTGCTGACAGTGTTTCTGGAATTATTCTGTCGGCTGGTTTGGTTAGGAAAAACATTCTTTCAGGATCTCCTAACTCGGTTTGTCTTGTTTTCATGGAATATTTCTGAAGGTTTTCCAATTTCAGAGTGCTGTCGAAGCGAAGGAGTCCGAACTTTCTGTCGATCAAAAAGTACTTCTGAATCTAATCGTTTATTACGGAAAAGTCGAAGAATTGTGTGGAATTGTGGAACGACCGGAGATCAGTGATACTCTGAAAACAGAAATCGCCGATTGGGCATTCCATGAGGCTGTTGATTTCAAAAGAACTATTTCTGATAAGCTGGTTGCTATATTTCAAGGAAGATCTCATGATCTATCTCCTCTTGCGCAAGAAGCAATCACTCAAGGAATCAAATTGTTCCGTGTCGTATACGAATATCTCAAAACATGCTCGAAGCACTTGAAAAGTTCTCGACTTCACAATTTAGCCCATTCTATGAAGTGCTTGAGAAATCATACAAAGCTGACTCATCAGTTTATCGTTTTCGATATCATACCAGTGAATACAGAACGACAACAAAAAATGAGACATCTGCATGCGAAGAAGAAGTTGGCAGCAATTAGAAACTCGTATGTAAATTGGATGTGAATCTGAATTATGAAAATTATTCCAGGTCATCTCTTCCTGTTCAAGCAATAATTCGAAATATGAATCGACTGGCTCCAAATGCTCAATTCTGGGATGATGTATCTCATTCCGAATGGTACCCTCCGACACCAGTTGATCTTCTTGAATCTCTTCTCAGTGTCAACATCCCCGAAAGAATGAAAAGAGAAGTTGTTATTCAGTATATTGTTGACTGGATCCGTGCTTCTGGTGGAGTTGAAATGAATGAGAAACAACTGGCAATGGAAACAATCAAAATAATGACGAATCAGATGTTGGAAGTTGATCTGGAGAAGATTTATTATGTGTTGGATCAGGAAAAGAAGGCTTTAAGCGATAGCAAAAAGATGGAAGAAGTTAGGGCTCTCGGAGAAAAAGTGTTTTCGATGCAAAGAGAAGAAGTTACATATGAAAAGCTGTGGGGAGGAAGTGTCCCTGTTACAGTGACAATCAACAAACAAGATATGAAACGATTCGAGCAACGGATGAAAATGCAAATTG
This sequence comes from Caenorhabditis zanzibari, assembly GCA_963966625.1. Taxonomy (NCBI): domain Eukaryota; kingdom Metazoa; phylum Nematoda; class Chromadorea; order Rhabditida; family Rhabditidae; genus Caenorhabditis; species Caenorhabditis zanzibari. The sequence continues at coordinate 8,326,994 of OZ016470.1, read as the reverse complement.
AAAATGGAAAATGTAGATGTGAGTGGTCCTATTCATAATGAATTCATATTAATTCTTTTCAGTACCTGTTCTGGATCCCGAGTCCGAAATGCTCTATCAAGTGTATTTGTTTGAGAATGAGAAGTTTGATGCGATGTCTTCGGAAGCCATCAAATCCAACAAACTACTCTCAATGTTCATGCCAGGAATGTATAAGAAACGAGGATCGACTCCACAAAAGAATGCAAAAGAAAAGGAAATTGAGCAGAATGTGAAGACAATGTTCGAGAGACAGAAGGTCTTGGAAGACGAGGATGTCATTGAAGATGATGTTGTTGCGGTAGTCAAAGATCAGCAGAAAAGAAAAAGGTCAAATCGATTCGTCGATGATGATGAGAGCAACTCGAGTGTGGCTTCAGGACCATATGTTCCACCGGTTTGTTCACTCCTCCTGTTTTCTTAAAATATAACACAATTTATAGACGGCAAAGAAGATTTATGAGGCTAGGAGAGCAACTGAACCAAATCCACCAATTCAAGAACCAACAAATGTTAACAATTCAAGCATCACAAGTCTTGTGAATGCAGATGATACTGATCATAATCACGAGATTAATATGCTGATTGCAACACCAGCTCGTTATTACAAACGACCAAATGATGAAGATTTGGATACTGGATTGTTGTCTCCTACTGCTGACAAGTTACCACCACTTCCGACCCAAAATAGTATTCTGAAAACTGCAAAGGCAGTTCAATCTGCAAATCGAGGACGTATTAGATTCCATGAAAGTGTTCCGAGAGGAGCAGATGAGAGTGTTGAAGAAAGAAAAGATGCTCCGAAAGGATGGACATTGAACTTTGCAATTTTAGAAGATGAAGAAGAAGAGGAAACAATGACTACAAGGAGATCCAGAACAATTGAAAATCGAGATGAAGTTGAAATGGAAAAGGAGGAAGAAGTTATGGAAGAAATTGAAAAAGAAATTGAAGAAGACGATGGAAAATTAGAGGAAAGTATGGAAGATGAAGAGTGTGTTGAAACGGAAAAGTCATTTGAGAATCAAGAAGAATTCGAAGTTTTGGAGGACACTTCTGCTCCAGAAAAAGGCAAGGAGCAAGAAGAAGAAACATTCGAACCACGGGAAGATGATGTTATGCCACCTGTGGATGAAACATACGAATTGCCAGAAGAGGTTCCAATTCAAAAACAACCAGTTGAAGAAAATAAGAATACGGGTGAAGTGGATCTTTATGAAAATGTGGAGCATGAACAAGAGGAAGATGACGACGAAGAACCAGATGGCATTGTGAGAACAGTTGAAGTACAATCAGAAGATGAGATTGACACGTCAGAAGAAAAAGAGGATGACGAAGATGTTACTCCTGTAAATGAACTAAAACAGGATATCGTTGGACAAGAAATGGAAAAAGAGAAGGAAGAAATCCAAGAGGAAATTCAAGAAGAAATTCAAGAAGAAGTTCAAGAAGAAATTCAGGAAGATGAAGCTCCAGCTGTATCAGAATCAGAGGAACCGAATGAGACTCCTGCAGCTGCTGTAACCGCCACTGAAGCGAATCAAACATCTCCAGAATCGGAGGAAGTAGAAAGTGAAGAAGCAGTTCACACATCATTCGAAGTTCAAGAAGAAATAGAACCAATAGCAACAGAAGCAATTGAGGAAGATAGACCACCATCCGTAAGTCAATGATATTGTCCATATTCATTATGAAATTTTTTTCAGAGAAACACCCGATCCAGATCAGTGCAAAAGACACCAGCGCCTGTTCAAACAATCTCAAGAGTAGATGAAGAAAGTGCTCCCCCATCTGCAAGAACAAGAACTCGTTCCAGTTCAATCAAGCCTGATGACTCTGTAACAGTCACTCCAGCGAGAAGATCATCTTCTCGGCTCTCTAGAGCAAGGTCTGAATCCGTGGATCGTTCGATTATTGTACCAAAAACTTCGAAAACTCCAACCAAACGTTCTGGAAGTGTTACCAGAAAATCTGTAAGACTAACATTGTTTTTAGGATTTCCTTCGAATTATTTTCCAGAACTCTCGCGCGCAATCCGTCGAATTAGCTGAACCTTCTGTGGTTCAGGAAACACCTAAAAGACGAGGGAGACCTCGAGTAAATAGTATTAGTACACCATCTAGCTCAACCCGGAAAAGAGAGGGCTCAGTCGATAGTAAATCTGAGACGCCCAGCAAAAAACCGCGAGGACGTTCAGTTGTTCCGTTGGTGGCTATTCCTGAAGATGAACCAACTACATCATCTCCCAAACCAGAAGGAACCTTGGAAGAATCTGCCATGACACCAAGAAGAAGAGGACGGCCACGAAAGGTAGATAATTTATATCAGGAAGAAGGAGAAGAGCAAGAAGAACCAGCAGCAAATGTAAGAATCAGGAACTAGATAAAAATCTAATTTTAAACTATTATTTCAGACTTCTCTACGTCGTTCTACTCGTCGCTATCAACAGCAGTAACATCATAAGATTTTTTTTTGACGATATTTCGTTTTTTATTTATTTGGACCTATTTATAATTTTATTTTCTTTACTTTTTTTTTTGAAATCAGACATTGGTTTAATTTTTTGAATAAATGAATTTAAGCACTCAATATTAAAGACCAATTCGACAGAAAATGACTGAAGAAACTCTGAGAATAATTATGAATGATGTGTCCTAGGAGCTGGAATCGGTTTTCTTAATCATCAACAGAATCGTTTTTTAGAAAAACCAGTACTACGCAGCTGAAATTTTTTTTTCACCGTGATACAGGAGAGGAAGTAATTATTACTTTCTTTTTTCTGCTCCATTAATGAGACAGCAAAAAAAAAGAAAAGGGACATTTATTTGCTACCGTATCTTGGCTTTCGCGTTGAGACCTTAAAGGAAAGTTTTCCTGTTCAAAGTAGTGGTATCGACGAGAAGTACAAAAACCGTAGTAAATTTGTTTTTGTTTGACCGCCCTTTTTCCTGAAATGCGATTTGTGAAACGCAGTTCTTCAATTCAAACGTATTTTACTGTCAAATTCCGATTTTCTTGTTCCAGAGAGTTTTTGAAAATGCCTGACGATGACGAGGAGAAAAGGAAGAAGATGCGGATTCGCATCGACCGCGACGCCTACTCGGTGCTTCTCTCTTTCAAGGACGGTGCGAAACCAAAACAGGTGGAGCAAAGAATGGAGTTCGTTACTTTTCTTGAATGCTCTGAAACTTCGACGTTATTTCCAGCGAAACACTTGGTTACACATACAACTCCAAATATCATTTAGCTGGTGTCTATGATATGTCTCAAATCCTCCGAGAACATCCGCAAGTGCGACCGACTGCGGACGGAAAATTCAAGATCATGTAAGTAGTAAGCAGAACTTATATTTGGAAATCGAATTTGTGTAGAATTTCCCCTATTCCAAAGTTTAACCGTATTTCAAATTCTCGGTCTCGTTTTCAGCGCAAATGAAGATAATAAAGAACTTGTTGAATTGATTTCGAAGCAAAAAGATAACAAAAAAAGGAAAGGAAATGCTGCAAGAGGAGGACGTCGTCCAGCGACTTCTATGGGATATCATCATCACAATAGAAACGGCTTTGGTCAAGGGTTAACGCTAAAGTCTTCTCCAAAGGCAAACAATGGAATGCGCCCGTTGAGTTCAATGGCTAAATATTACCACCAAAAAGTTAGTAGTCCCTTGTATAATACGCACCATTCAAGTTTATTGTTGCAGCCACCGAGCTCTACATCCACAGTTTCTCGCCCTCCCCTTTCTATCGCAAATCCACGATTTTCTTTATTACTTCCGAAGTTTGGAGTCCCGAACAATGCTGCAAACCGTTCACTCCCTCTTGGCAATGCACAAAAAACCAACGCTGGATCAGCGAGAAGTTCTCCGCCTCCGAATCCATTCCCAGGCCAGCGTCCGCTTATGCGCGTTCCCACAACTTCTTCGGTTGCAAACAGCTCAATTTCGCTGGACAGCACCTGGTCTGACGCAACCCTAGTCCAATCCTCAGCGTCTTCATCACCTACACGTCCTCCTGGAAACATGCCTTCCATCAAAGAATTCACTGACAACACAAAGCGTATGCTGATTAATATACATCCTAAATCTATTCATGTGAGGTTAAAACAAACACATCGTTTATACGATTATCATTATTAACATTCCAAAACCGTTGGCATGTTCCACATTCATAAGAGTATGATGTTGAACTTAAAATGAAATTTACAGCTCTCCGAAATGACCGATCTATACAGTCAGGAGTACGGCGTCACTGTCGAGCCTCTACAGCTTTTCAGTAAAAGTTGGATGAATCTCGTGAAAACAAGTTTCAAGGAATGGCTACAAATGGTCGAGGAAGAGGTTTCATTGAAGCCAGATTGGTTTAAGAAATACGGAGCGAGTATGAAACGCACAATCGCTCCTAAGGAATTGACTGTTAAACAACCTGCCGCTACACCAAAGCCCAATAGAACTGTTGTTATTCCGGCGCCTTATGCTCCAGTTCTCAAGACAAACGTCGCGTCCGAGCAATTTGATCCATTCTCACCTTCGAACCCAACACTTCCTAGCATTCAAGGCTTTCGTTATCAAATTCCTCAACCGCCTAAAACCATGGAGGTCACTCACAAAATGAAAGGTCTGTCTGAAATTTAAAAAAAACTGTTGTGAACTGCGCATTTTGTTAGTGACAAATTGTTCATATTTTCTGTGAAAAAATTCAAATTTATCATAAAGCGAGCCGGGCAGGCAAATCACAAGTATGATGTTAGAAAACCTCTGAATAATATGCGCTTCAGCCGTAATATGAGACATAGCTTTGGTAGCCTACTTTAGATGATCCAATAAGTAAGAACAATGTTCACATTTATAGGACTTACTATTGGAAGTCGCCAGGTTTCGCGTAATGCAGAGAGGCTACCAGGTTTGAGGAAATCACCGGAAAACCCACCGGTTTTGGTCAAGGCTACAGAAAACTCGGTTTCAAAGATGGAACTACACTCTTTCGACGCTAAGCCAAGTTCAACAAGACAATCGCCGAGCGAACCAGTCAAGCGAGATTTTCCGACGCACTCGTCATCAGCGGCTCCCCATTATGATGCTCGGCAGCTTCGAAACCTGAAATTCGTGGAAAAGTCTAAGGAGTTGGTGGATGGTGTCGACACGGCTTTGAACGGTAAAGGTTTAGCTTATTCATTCCAGCGGCTTAAAAAACTAATGCATTTTTAGACAACCCTCAGCTGAAGAAATTTGTCAAAAAGACATCAAAGTCATCCTGGAAACCAAAGGAGATCTCGTCGGATATGTGCATCTCCAGTAGACCTGAAGCGAACATGCAAGCGAGTGCAACGATTAGCAGAGTCTCTGATCAGGTGCGTTCTTCCCCTACAATGGAACCACTTCGTACTCGTTCTACTGGAACACTTCGCAGCGGAGTGAGAATGTTTGGGCAGGCTCTTAATGATGTTTTAAAACAAGATGAGCCGAAGGTAAGTCCCATCTTGAAATTTAAACAAAATTCCAATTCAGCAGAAGACGCCGCCAAGACGCTCTCAGCAATCATTCTACACGGTGCCATCAGTGGCCACTCCGACTGCTCCTCCTACTGAGAAGACTGATTCTGATGACGGCTGGGGTAGCCCAGCTCCATCCAACAAGCGACTGGAGGCACGCACTATACTCGTTCTACATCGTTTAACAATGGAATTTCAGGCTCCTGTTCATCAGACTGTCACCCGCAAACTGTTGTTACCACCAATGTCAAAAGGATCCTCGAAAAATCAATGCCGTTCTCGATCTACTTCTATCTGCAAATCGATTTCCTCCCAAGATGGTGTGTTGCTGGAAAAAGCTCTTCATGCTACACTTCCAGATGATGATTTCTGGTGAATTCTAAATGTTTTTAACCATATTTTTAATGTATACACTGCACGTGTTTTGTTTTGTGTCTTCAGTTCCATCTAAGAATTTTAACCAACACCCCCTTCATATATTTTATGTGTATGATTATATATGCTTTCATACCAAATTGAATAATCAGCAAAGGATTTTTTATACAAAACTCTTGACATTTTTTATTGTCTGACGCAATATTGTGAGAATAGGCACTCTAAAAGCTCTCAAGACAGAAAAGGGTCTCTACATAAAATGGAAGTCTCTCTTCTTCTTGGCTGATGCAGTCGGCCCTTTATTTCCTGGTCATTATGAGATTGGCATCAAACGATGTTCGGCAAGCAAGGCTGGACGACTTGTGCACACAAGCGGACATGCCCATAAAAAGTGAATTTATTATTCTGTGGGTTCGCACAAGTCGTAGAAGAAGTACTTGAAAGAGGGAAGAAAGATCTATACGAAGATAGCGTTTTGAATATGGAACACCCTGTATCAAGGCTTATCCCGAAATAGTATAAGATAATCTGTTCCAAATGAATCGTATGGAACTCTCAGATGTTGCAATACGATTTTCGTGTAATCTCGGGTTCTAACCGAACGCCTATGATAACGTTTACAGCACATCACTGTATTCGAATCAATAGTCATTGTTTGTGTGCCTCTCTACCTCTTGTGTTTTGTCAGGACACAGTCTCTAACCCCGAAAAAGAGAGAGAGAGAGAGAACGCGGCCGTTTTTTCGCATCCATCTCTGCGTCTCCCATTCTTCATCTCTATTTCCCTCTGTTCTTGTTCCCTGGTCGAGAGGAAGAAGAGCGGATGCGTCACCACACAGAAATAATTTTGTTCTCTATTGGTTTTTTTTTGTGCTGGAATACTGAAAACAGCTTCATTGATAGTTTTGATCAGTTGCAAATGGGGGAAATATAAAAATATTTTTAATTGTTTTCGTGCAAATTATTTTTATTAGTTTAATTCCTGTGCTGTTGAATACCAGTCATGTCTGGTTTTTAAATATTTCGCAAGTTTTTCTCTCGGTTTTTTATTCCTGACTTTTAAAACGTTTGCGTTATTCTTGAGTTGAATTCTTAAGTAATTCAAGAAAATTGGTCAGAGTAGGCACTGAGCGGCTATCAAGTTACATTCATTAGTATTTGTCAGTCGAAAACGTTTTCTCCGGAGGAATAGCGCTGTATGATTACTATTATTTTTATTTTAAGCTTTTCAATAGGTTTTTCTTATATTATTTACTCACCGCGTTTTCATTTCACCCAATTTCATTCCTCACCGAAATTATTGAACACAATAAGCTCGGTCTATAGGTCTATCTTCCTTTTCTGTTTTTCCCATTCTCTTTTTCTATTTTTAAATACATGTTCCCGCATGCTTTTCCGGATGAATAATCTCATTTTTTTAGTCCGCATCACCCAAATGTCCGATCAGTGGCGTTCCAAATAGTTTTCGGCTCAACGTCTTAATTATCAGCAGTTCATCTCAGAAGATGACAACAGCAGTTCAGTCTTCTGACGTCACCGTATTCGGAGGAGGAGGTCCAGGACCTAGAGTCTCGGACCTGATTCAATTCCAAGAAATCGTTAGTTTTGCTTCTGAAAACATTTAAAACTTTCTATTGGGTAAATTATTACATTGATGTGTAATAGCCTTATGAGCGATAATAATCATCACCTCCCTTTGCTGTTTTACAACTTTATTCGGTGCAGATGTCTGAATCCAACGAGTCGTCATCCTCTTCCAGTCAAACCAATGTTTCCACAATTGCTGCGAACACTTCATCTGGAGGGAAAAATGAGCCAGTTCCAATTGAAGATCCTTCGCCTGTATACACCAACATAAGAGAGATTGAAGAGTTAAATAGGTTCGTAGAAATAGGCATTCTGAAAATGTAACCGAGTTATTCAGCTGAATGCTCAATATTTTCATTTTCTCGCTTTTAAAGCTCATAAAAACAAAAGCAAAGTTGCATTAGTTTCAGCCGCCCAGTCCCACCAACTCCTCAAGCTGATGCACGGCCAAGGAGAGATCTTTTGAATGGATGGTTTGAGTATGAAACAGATGTTGGTAGAACATTTTTCTATAACAAAGAGAGCGGGAAAAGTCAATGGATTCCTCCGAGGTTTATCAGGACCCCAGCTCAAGTTCAGGTAAATAATAATTTCATCTCTTTTTTTACATGTGAAGCAGATATCTGATAATTACTTTCAGGAATTCTTACGAGCTACACGAACGAATTTGGATCAAACATTCAGTTTCCAAGGATCTTCGACGTCGTCAGCTGAAGAACAGAAAGAGAATAAAATTGATGACTCACAATCAGATGATAGAAAAAGTCAAGAAATCGAAGACGAAGAAGTTTTCGATGAAATATGTGACGAAGTCGAAGACAACACTGAATCAGTCTTCGAAGCACCATCTCGACCTCTGCCGATTCCTAATTTCTCCGATGGTGAAGACGAAAGTACTAAACTTGAACCAAAAGATATCGACAAACCGAGTCAAATAGTTGACGACGGATTTTCGGATTCAGATTTTGATGACGAGGAGCAAATTCCAACAACTTCGAGGAAGGCTTCAGGCGCTTCAGGAGCGATGATGCCTCATCCATATGTACAAATGTCTACATTTCAGTCTACTTTCCCTAGGTATTTATTTTTCTACTTTTTCTCAATTCACAGAAAGTGTGTCTGGTTATATATTCAAAAATTGATGGTTTTTTTAGGAGCAAGGAAGCAGAGAAAGATAAATACACTCCATACATGATACCACCCGACGCAAGTGAAATATCGAAAGCCCCCAGTTCGATCCGTGTTCGTCGCCCGTCGCCGTCTAGTCTCCGATCGGTTTCTTTTCAAAATAAATGCACAGTATTGAAAAATGTCGCGATGCCACAAGTGCTTCCTACAACTTCCACAAGTTTCGATCATCCAAACTATCACGATACACCGGACCGGCCATGTTTCACAGAGGAATCCGTAGATTTGACATCATCATCATCATCACGATTTGATGAGAGAAGAGGAAGTAGCGAAGGACGAGAACCTGTTCGAACGATCCGATGTGGTGATATGGAGAGAAGTGAAAAGGAAGAACTTTTGGAAAAGTCCGTGAAACCGAAAAAACGAGAGTGGATTATGAACTACATGTATCTGACAACAGCCCATCTTATTCTATACAAAGATCAGAAGAGTGCAGAAGTAAATTGTTCAATAATTAACTTCAAGCATAGGGAGTATTTTCAGAAACACGGAAAACACTACGATGCTCCACAGGGAGTTTGGGATCTACGCGGAGCTACAGTGTCATGGTATCAAGACGAATTGCAGAAAAAGAAACAACGGAAATATATTCAACTAGAGTTGTGTAACACGAAAAAGTACCTGTTGAGGGGCTCCAATGACACGGAAATCGTTGAATGGTTCAAGTCGTTGGAAGACGTCGTTGCGAAACTGGTGAGTGTTTAGATCTGTTGTAGTAGGGCGGAAATGTGTTTTTGTTTCCGAATTTCATCCGTATTTCTTTTTCGAGATGGCAGTAACAATTAGAGGATTATACCCTGACAGAGATTAACTATTCTACAAACTTGTTTCCAACATTACTTACGTTACGAAGAAAGGCCAAAGTTTTCTTGTATTCAAAAAATCACATCCACTGTCTTTTCTGCTATACTGAAACAACACCATGTGGCATTCAGCTTGTACAAGAGTTAGAATGCTCAGTTTACAGAGATCGACTAGCGAGGTATCCAATTGCATCAGTTTTTTTCTTCTTTTTAATAGTGTCGATTATTTTCAGCCTGCACCGGGATCTTCGAGCCAAGCAATGATTGATGTGACTAACAGTGTTGCTCGTAATCCATCATACATTGGCAGTACGCGACCACTTTCTCATGCATTGATTCCAATGTGAGTTATTTTTTTCCGTTAAAAAACACGGTTCACGAATTTCTGTGATCTCAAATGACATTCAAAATGTTTTGTTTTTACAGAAGTCGAAGTATGCGTCGTCGTGATGATCCAATGTCACAATCAGCGATTGACTCAATGTCTACAAGCGCAGCTGTTGACGAATCAAGACCATCAAAGGAAACGATTCTGGAAAAGTTGAGAAGGTTTTTCCGTACCCGTCCTACTGTCGAAAGTCTCAAAGAGAAGGGGATTTATAAACGTAATCATTACCTTTCAAAACGAGCAGATTTTATTTTATTATTTTTAGCTGAGCCTGTATTCGGATCAACTCTTCCCGCTATTTGCCAACACGAAAACTCCCTAGTGCCCAAATTCATCAGAGTAATCACAGAAGTCATTGAGAGTAAGGGACTCGAAACGGACGGAATATACAGGTAGGATATTGAACAAAGACAAACACATCCATATTAGTTTTTCAGAGTCAGTGGTAATCTATCTGCAGTTCAAAAGATTCGCTGTCAAGCGGATCAGGACAACTACAAAGCTCTGGTTGCTGAAGAAGACATTCATGTTCTCACTGGAGCTCTGAAACTGTTCTTCCGAGAGCTTTCAGAGCCATTGTTCCCTATTTCTCTTCACAAAGAATACACTTCTGCGATGCGTAAGTTTATCTTCCGAAATCGCCGAAAATACAAATCAGATTTCAGAAATGCCAAACGCAACCAATCGATTCAAAAAATTTGAAGAATTGCTCAATCGCCTGCCAAATGAGAATCGAGAAACTCTGAAAATGCTGCTCCGACATTTGAATCGTGTAGCTTCACATTCATCACAAAACCGAATGCAACAGCATAATCTCGCAATAGTTTTTGGTCCGACGCTCTTTCACAATGGGGATGGAGCTGTCAACTCTGCAGCCAAGAATAAGAAAGCTGCGAAAAAGACGAAAAGTTCCAAAAAGGTTAGAATAGTTTATTGGATACATCAACTAGTACAGTTTCTGAATAGAAAACTGAATAGTTCCGATCTTTGTTTCAAATTTCAAACTCAAAACTAACTTCAGGAAGAGCCCCAACCAACTCCGATCCAATCAAATTCCCATCTTGCTTTCTCAATGATTATGCAGTCTCAAATTGTTCAATATCTCCTCGAATCAGCCAACAAGTTCGATATCCTCAAAGCACCTGTCAATATTGGAAGATAATTATAGAATATTGAATTTTTCTTTCGACTTTTTTCTGGTTTGACAAAAGTTGTGATAATGCTTCCCTCCGTTTCACTTTGGGTGTCCTATCTGCAAAATGGGTAATATCTTTCTTAATTCTTGAAGTATGATTCTCGACACATGATGATAATACTGTAAATATCGGCTTTCTCCATACGCTTATTCATTTTCAGCAACAATTTTCAGCACTAGTCCATTTTTTAATGATCCGTTTACTTAAACAGTCAATTATATGCTTTATGCAGTTCATGTATGTTATATTTTTAATTTCTTTCGCTCAAACACTGAATAAATTGTGATATTTGTAATGAGAAGAACAAACCATTTAGGTACATTCCCAATAATTCGATACTCTACATTTTTGCCGTCTTGTTTTCAGTGGATAATTCCAATGAACGCACAAGTTTCAGATGCACGACAAGAAAATTTTATGGATGCTCAATGAGCTAGAGGGATTCGAGAAACCGAAGATCAAGTTGGAGCAGTATGCCACTTCGTCTGAACTCGCAGGTAAGATCAAAGTTGGAGAAAACACATCGAATTTTTTCGCAGTATCGACTATGGATATGATCAATGAGACCGTAGGATTGAATGGAGTGAAATTAGTTGATATCGGATGTGGATGTGGAATGTTAATGACAACAGCAGCAACATTGTATGAACCAGAATCTGTGCTAGGAATCGACATCGATGAAGATGCGCTCGAGATTTGTGCTAGAAATTTAGAGACTGCAGATGTACAAGAACGGTAAAAGAATCAATATAGCTTCCTTTACTTTCTTTTTGTAGATGTGAAACTCTTCAAGCAGACGTTCTCGATCCAGAATCAGAAATCCCTCGTGGGGAATTTGATGTAGCTGTGATAAATCCACCATTTGGAACAAAAAATAATGCAGGTCAGTTACAAAGTCCTTCTAATAACATTGAAATGAATTCAGGAGTGGATATGAAATTTGTTCGAATTGGTCTTGATCTGGTCCGTCCTGGTGGGAGTGTTTTCTCACTACATAAATCATCTACAAGAGATTATATTCTAAAAACAGCAAACAAATGGGAAGGAGTAGAGGTTGGCATTGAAACTGATTCTTCGACTGAAAGAGAATGTTTCAGGCAAAGTGCTGTGCTCAAATGAGATGGCAACTACCGGCTACATATAAATTTCATAAGCAAAAAGCAGTTGATATTGATGTAGATTTGATGCATTTTAAAAAGACGGATGTTGCGAAAAACGAAGAAGGTGGATTAGGAGCTTCAAGTTGATGTTATAAAAAGATTTTCTAATGCAATATGTTGATTGTTGAAGTTTCTTGTTGTATGAGTCGTCGTAATTGTTAAAGAAATAAAAAATATGCTTCGTTCACTGTGATGCAAAACGTACAAAAATTTACTGAAAAAAGAGGGTATGTGTATTTACATCATCGCCGCTTTCCTGGAAAAAAGGAAAGCACGGGACAATCACAATAAAATAGAAGCTCTATATAGGGCAATATGGGGGTTAGAACATATTACATATTTGGGAATTTGAAACAATGTGTAAGACATCTGACAGGGGTCAGGAGAAATAATACTATCTGAGGGATGAATATTAGTACTGCATAAGAGCGAGAACAAAAATAACCGTAATCATTGTGAGACTGAAAGTGTTAGTGGGAAATAGACAATGTGAGGTTCAAATGGCACCTAGAGACGAACTTTCTGCTTGTCCCGACGATCCTTGGCACGCCTGAAAAATGTTTTAATTTGATTCAACATTTTCATGATTACATTTCTTTATGATCATCTATATTTCTAATTCTGGTATTATTCGATAAAACTAACAAGGATCAAAAGCACCGCCCAATACGGAATTCAAAAAGAAAGGCTCACTAATAAAAGAAAACATCCATCTTCTATTTATCTATTCATTTGCCCGTTCAATGACCGGTATGGTACATCTCCCCTTCTGTTACCTACTGTCCCTTCTTTCTGTGCACACGACAGGACTGGGTCGGCATGAGATGGACAATCATTTCCATTTTACAGCCCGATGGGAATCTGCCGGCATCAAGGATATTTCTATTGCACTCGTAAATCTTCAGATGCACACTAATGTTGTCAAACAAGGTAGCAGAAAATGTCTGTTTGACAGGCATCTTGGTTTACAGCTGTTCCAAAATGACATCTCGATGAAGCGGATCTCAGTAGACTTTTAAAAGAAAGTACAAAAGAGCCTCAGGTCTTAAAGTAATCTCCAGGTGATTAAAAAGTTTCGCCTCCGAATATTTGCCAATTTTCAATTAACAAGTCCTACTTTATCAACAGAATCGATCCCCACTAAAAAATCAAAATCTCTGTATGAACAGCGACGGAAAGACCTCGCTTACAGTAATCCCAATTAAAGAGTCGTAAACGGAACCAATTAACAAACTTCCCCTTCACCTCCTCATGAAGAGCGCACGCATCTCAAATTGTGGTCTCCCAATTACACAATTTTACGATATTTTAATTCCATGGAACAATCTCTCAGTGTGCGTAATCTCGAAGAAGACGAGGATTACGGTAGAAGAGATGCATGTAGATCCCGTCTTGTGGTCATCTCTTTCTTTATCTCGATTCAAGAGTATCCGAAAGAAGCTGAATCGAGCAAACAAAATATAGAGGCATGTTGCTGGGTAAGGACAGATTCTGATGAAGAATGAATTCAAATGAGATTTGCAACACCATCCGTTAATTAGATGACGTTGAGCAGGATGTGTCAATATTTGGGTTAACTCTTGGCACATAAAGATGTTTCTATTAAAAGATGGAAAAAAAACCTCGGAACTTTGCTAGAAATCTCAATCGAATATTCTGACACCATTTCAACATTCTATAAAACCTTATATAAACTACAAAAACTTATATATTTCCAAACGCCACAACCCAATTTGCCACCCACATCATTAAAAATGATCCAGAGAAGATACTAGAACTCACACGCAACTCTTTTCACGGCTAAACGGCGCATATCTATTCGCGACACGGGCCGAATTGCGTAAGCATCGTAACTCACACTGGCTGTCACCTATACCGCCCTTTCATCTCTCAACTATATCAGAAACTTTTTATTCACCTAATGTCCCCCCGAATTTGTACTCATCAATCAAAACATCACGGAGGTAACTAGTGAAAACAAAAAGAAACTGACCGATTCTGAAACCAAATTTTGATTTGTCGCTCAGTCAAAGTCAGCATTGTCGACAACTGAGATTTCCGTTCTGACGTTATGAATGGGGATGTGTGAAATTCCTTTTCCAATTCGAGTCGCTGATAATCCGAATAGACCATCCGATATTTGTCAGCTGTCCGCACACGAACATCTGAATAATATTTATGTGAAAAGTTAGGATGTTCTATTTCCCTCGCTCCTATTCTGACTCTACAAAAATAGTCGAATTATGAAGAGTCAAGTCATAAACATTGCTTTTCTACCTCTCAATCACTGATAAGACGATAGATAGCGGCTACTTCTCAAAGAGGAGCATACAGAAGAGACTGACAGACTCGAATACTGTAACGAAAAGAAACTTACTATTTGTACCCGGACCTGTTGGCAATGTTTTTGTGACACTGCTGGCTCTTCGTTCTTTTCCACTAGCACCTAATGGCATTTTCCATGCGAAAGGCTGAAAAAAAATGTATATGCAAGAAAATCAGTCACTACGGATACTCACTTGTTGATAATCCATGAAAGGCCACACTGACGGTTGATAACACGTGGCAGCTCTCATTTGATAGTTGGCAGCAGCGGCAGCGGCGGCTGAGATATCCGAAGACGAACTGGAAGAGACGACACCAGAAGACGTCGATGGGAATGGAGCCATGTCGCTTGGAGATGGATACATTCCACTATCACTGCTACTACTGCCATTCGAAAGTGGAAGTTTCACCTCAACAACGTCTGTTGTCGGAATATGACTATTAGAAGTCAATTGATTGAGTCCGAATGAAGAATAGATATCGGGATGACCCTGAAAATTCAAGATTTTCATTTGATAAAATGAATTTGAAACTAACATAGAATCCTGCGTCGCCCATTTGTGACCACCTTCCATAAAGTTGTGGGTCGAATGACGGCTGTAGCATCTTGTCTCTGAAAATCAGAAGATCCGATGAATAATTTCCGGAAACGAATAAAATTTTAAAGCTTAACACTTCTTTGATAAAGGATTCTTGACAATTGAAACATATATGCATAATACCACCCAGACACCTCATTCCATTCCGACAGTCAGCAGTCACAAGGGGCGGAGTCTCGGCTTCCAATGCGGTGCTGGGGCGGGGTTGCATGTGCTGGTCTACAGTAACCATACAGATAGGAAATTTGCATATAACCTTTAGAACAAATTTATCTGCTTGCCAAGAAGACGAAAATATTTGAGACGAGGCGGTAAGCAAATATTTTGAAGAAGGCAGACGATCGAAAGGGCATGGATTTACGACGATCCGTATTATAAATTAAACAATTTCATTGAATTCCCCTTATAATCGAACTCAAAGCATGCAAAAAATACGATTTTGAACTCACTTTAGCGGTTGTGCATTCATGAACGGCATCATTGAATAGTTGGGCCAAGCGACGTTTCCGACGTTCGTTGGTGACGAAGAAGAGGACGAGGAATCGTTTTCCGAAAATTCCGACTTGACGTCGACTGACATACTGTAAAGATGATTTTGTTTCTGTTGAAATAAATGACACAAAGGCGCGATTACATATAAAAAATTATAAGCGATGTTAAATACGTTCTGGATAATAACAATAAATGTCAGAATTCGAAAAACCGCACTGGAGCTCCGCCCTGCCATCGACATTGTGATGCTCGCAATGGGCGGAGATTTTTTTGCTAGATGACGAGGTTGAGCGATTTATGGCTTGGGAGGAAACACAGCTCAGCAGATCACGTTTATGATTATTCTATGATTCGGCGGCGGTAGGTAAATTGATGAAAAAGATGTTATCTGACATCGAACAGTGAAATTTTAACAGAAATTATTCACAATGAAAGCGAGAAAATGGAACGTTCGGAATTCAGTAGCTTTTTAAAAGAAATTTGAAAAAAAAACATTTAAAATTAAAAAAAGCATTGAGCAACACCTTGTGATCACAAAAAAAAACGGCAAAAACTTGCGATTTGCACGAGGAAACGAGTAAAAATCGCGGATAAAAGCATAAAAAATTAGTCGCCGACTTTGAATTTCGAATTGGCGCCAAACGCCTCGCACACAAATTTTTTCAAGGCTCACCTTATTTTTGATCTACCGGGACGAACAATCGCAAGCCTTCCTAGAAACGGATCCATTAAAAAGCATGGCTTCCAAAGAGGATTTATAGTAATAGGCACGATTGTGTAACTCATTTGGAAGAATCGGAAAATGAAAAGACAACATTTTGATTACGAATGCTCGCACTTGTGACTGACAGATTCATGTGGAAGCATGGAAAACGAAATACAGTAATCCAGAAAGTTTTCTCTCGTTATCAATGCATTTTTGAAAGTGGAATTGATCAGTATTTATTGAAAAATTACAAAACCTTCCAACATACATGTCCAAACCCGGGCCGGGCCGGGCCGGCGGAGGAATTTCTACCGGCCCGGCCCGGCCCGGCCCGGGTTTTGAGACACAATTTTTTCAAAGGTCAATTTTTGGAAAAAAATTCGATTTTTTGACTGTTTTCTGTTCAATTTTAGAATGTTTCATACTTTTAGTACTTTCATGATTTTTCATGCAATTCAGAAACTTTTTCATGAAAAATTGATTTTTTTTCGGAAAAATTTTGACGAAAATTTTCTACCCGGCCCGGCCCGGCCCGGGTTTGGACATGTATGCCTTCCAAGACATTGCTCTCGATGGAGTAAGATATTTGTGAGATACAAAAGTGTCCATGGACATGCATGCATCACTGATTAGTCGGTTCACAAAGACTCGGTGGCAGTGATAATGATTATTTGTAATGAGCACGAGAAGTTGAGTCGCCTGTAAAAAGGAGAAGGCCATTAAAATGTTTACGGTCTGGGAACTGTGCAATTGACTTCTTGAAGAATGATCTCAATATCAAAAATCTTTCGTCCGATTCCACCCACTGCACAGTATCAACTTTGACCCGTATTCGACCCGGTCGTCTATTACGTAATACCTTTGCTCTCGATGCACCGCCTTGGTGTGCCTTTTCTTCATGCTCACTGTTAGAACGGTACACCCATCTGGCAACAAGAGTAAACGTTTTATCGCTGTGAGTCTCAATTAAGAAGTTTGAATGGCAGTGACTTCTGAAGAGTATTTATTACATGGAACTCCTTTCTTTGGGTCTGCTTTTAGTTACTATTATTTCTAGGATAGTGCCAAATTAGTTTCTTCTCATTTGTACGGTATACTTCTCATGGGATTCCGACCATAGCCTGGATTATGGCCATTATCTCCTCGAGTTTTCTACAAACTTGCAAATTTGAGAATGAAACTTTCAGAAAAGAAGGCGTGACTCCATAGAATTGTCTGTTTTTCTCACAGATGGGTGGCGCAACCACTTGTATTGTCTTGTTGAGGATTAGTGTGCGGCAAAACACAAAACATTCGTTCTTCTCCATATTCTGTATAATGCAAGTGTTCCTTCTCTTTTTTTTGTAATGGGATACCGAAATTTATGGGTATCTTTGGCTCAGCTTGATACTCGTATTTACAACCGACTTTCGGAAGGAATAAAGAAAAAGCCTCGTGGACCATCGGCATATCTCCATGGGGCGTCGGCTCTCCGATTTCTTTTCGCGCATCTTTTGACACAAAGCCGACAAATGCCTCCAAGCACAATTGATATAAACAATTAGTGTGACCTTTTTCTTATGGATTGGTTATTATTAGAGAAATGTGATACAAAGGGAAAAGAAGATGATAGAGGATAAGTTACGGGGAAACGAGAAGAGCTCATTATTTTTGATTTAAAAGTATGATTTCCACCAGCTAATTAGTTCCTTCGCGATTCCATGTACTTTGTGATATCGGTTGAAAGTTGTTGCATTGCCGTGTCGAGCCCGTCACCAGTTAGAGCACAAGTCGAGTGAATCGACCACGTTCCACTTCGGTGAAGATTCAGACCTGGAATTCAAAAATGTTTTAATAGAATTCATGGATCTTTCTCTACCAAGTTTGGTGGATATTTCTTCCGATGTCATTGCTCCAGGTATATCCATTTTGTTGGCAAGGATCACAACTGGAATCTGAAAATTGACAGCATGAAGAATGAAGTTTATCAATCGTCATCTCTACGCTTGAAAAAAACAATCGTCATCTCTACGCTTGAAGAAAACCATGCAACTGTGAACTTTGAAAAAATATATTCTTATGGGAATAAAACGACAGTTATACAACAATTTACAACTAAAACCCTCTGCCCGTCGCATTCAACTTTTTCAATTGGATCTGTCACCCTGCAGAGATGTTTATGAGGGCCAACAGAACGAAGATTTTTCTTTACCGAATCTCAGATCAAAAGATTCCTTCCAATCATGAACTTACCCCCCGGGAAGCGACATCTTTGTGATCCATAACCATCCACAATTCGTCTTTGAGAAGTTCGATTCGAAGGCGATCCGAGCTGTCGAGAACAAAAATAACTCCTTGGGATGAATGGAAGTAACTTTCCCAAGTGCTCCGATATTTCACTGAAAAACTGAATTTAATGTCAATAACAACGTAATGTATTCACTCTGTCCTGCCATATCAAATGCATGAAAACTGAGATTTTGGGTAGTGAAGTTAGTCACAACATGACCAACCGTTGGAACAATCTGCTGACTTCTGGTCTCCGGGGTTTTCAACTGATTCAAAATCGTCGTCTGAAATCAATCTACCTTTACAGTATACTCTAGGCTGACTTCAAAACCTTTCCAGAGTTATCCAGGCCCACGACCACGATGTTTACATCTTTCTTTCCCATACCAAACAAGTTCGACAGTGACGAAAAGAAACCCATTTCGGTCTGAATTGTTTTTTTAAGATGATCAATCGGTTGTCAATAAAGAATAAGTGGCAGATTGACCTTTTCTCGGCGAGAGTTCAAATACAATGCTTCAAAGAAAGTATCGACATGCTGACAGATGGGTCGAGGACGTAACAGACGGTGAAACAAAGTAAGGCAGTTGTGGATTTAAAAAAAAGATAAACGGGAGTAATGGAGTAAAGGAGCAACTAATGGGGATGTCAGTGAACTCCTTTGCAAATCAGCAAAGATTTCTGTAGCTGTCGTTAAAACAATTATTTTGCGAACGGCTCAATGTTTAGGAAGTTGAGCCTAGTTATTGATATTTCAATCTATCAGTTAACCATTTCTAGATGAGCATTTTCCCTACATAACATTGCGCAACTCCGCCGTCTTTCAACTGTTTCCGCCTGTTGAACCTTTCTTTTAATCCGGTGATGGGTAGAAAAAGGGATTATAACGGAAAGGGTACCGAAATGCATAAATTTCCGTACCGGAGGGTGGTAATAAAACCGTCCGGTTGCTCAATTTCGTGCGCAATAAAGAAGAAGTGTGAAAGAAACTGAGAAAAAGGAAGAAGGGGTGAAGAAGAGAAACAGAGAATGAGAAAAAGAAGTCGATATTATTCTTCTGCCGTGTTTCGAAAACGTTTCCATGGAAACGAGCACGCGGCTTCCGGAGAGACGAAGAGAGAAACAAGAATAGAAAAAAGATTCAGGTTTATTTAAAGAAAGGAGTTTATTATGTACAAGCAGAGATTTATTGATACCCCGTTTTTGTTTCTTGCTCTTCCAACTGCCGTAGTTGTTTCGTATTTTTTACGTCAGAATCCAATCCTTCTAGTAGAATGGATCCAAGTTTTGAGACGATTGAGAAAAAGACAAAACAAGCTATGATGATGACAGCTGAAAAATATTCAGCTCAGCGAAAAGTTCGTTTGAACTTTGAAATATTAAAAATAACATTACCTCCAACAACTATTAATTGCCAACTTGGTTTCGTGAATAAAAATCCAATCAATGCAATTGCTTCCAAAATGTACACAAAACTAGCAGCTAGTTGACGATGAAGATGAGATCCCAAGAATGATCCAATTGGTCCTCCGCAGGCAGAAATCGGTACCGTAACCGAGAAATATCTCCATGCCATGATATCGATATCTCCCATCATAACAGCTCTATAGTAGAATCCAAATACAGCAATAGTTCCCTTCAAGACAACAGTTGTTGGAGTGGCAGTCTTTTCAGTGACACGGAAGAGGAGAGTGATAACTGAGAAGATGCAGATATCGATTCCGGATCCAGCGAAAGCATCGAAGATTCCTCCGATGATTCCAGTGAAGAAAATAACCCATCCTTTCCATGCACAGAACTTTGGAATCTCGCGGAATGTAGCTCTTTTCTTCTGTGAATTTAGAATTCCCAAAGAAAGTGCAAATGCTGTCCAAATCGAAACAAAAAGCATTTTCTTCTGTGGTCCAGTGAAGAGTGGATCGATATAATGAACTCCGACGATGAATCCTGGTATTGCCCCCAAACATCCAAATATCACAGCACGAGTTTCAAACTTTATTTTCATGAAGAGTACACAGACCAAAGCAGAAGTCATTCCTGGAAATTATTTATTTTATTCTGGAAGCTGAAAAATATTTATACCTATACTCTGCATCATCAACGCGAAATCTCTAGCGATAGTCGGATCGATATGAAGAGCAAGTGTCATGACTGGGAATGCAACAGCTCCAGCTCCTTCAGAAGTCATTCCTCCAATTATCGATCCAAGAATCATCACAACTGGCATATGCCAGTATGTAGGATAGTATTGAAACAGATTATATCGAATTGCAACTGACCACCAAATAATCTGAAACTTCGAACTTTTACAACGGAAAATGTCGTTTCGTACATGGAGATGTCCGATGTATTCAGAATCTGATTAAAAGCTCAGAGTATTTTAGGATTACTATGTTTTCAGAATTAGCAAATAGCTCACATGAATAAATGCCATTGGTAACAACATAGAAACCCATTTTCTGTATTTTATAAACAATAACTCCTCAATCGTTGGATTTTCAGAAAGCGTTTTCATTCGTTCTGCTTGCTCCTCATTCAAAGATTGACCTGAAAACTGCGGATTTATCAGAATAACATAGTTTATTTCTCACCTTCTAATAAGTATTTTTTGCACCAACACTTGATTTTCTGTCCCGTTGTCATTGTCTTATTTTTATCCATCTCATGACTTTTCACATTTTCTGAATATAGCTGTACCATTTTGTCTGATAAGGAAAATCGACCCCTTTCCCATTTCTTTGTCTCCTTTTTATACTTTTCAAGGGATACTGTAAATAGACACAACGGAAACGATGACGAAATGAATTCATCGTTGAACGATGAAAGTTGAAAGACCAATCGTCTGGGTTTCTTCGTTTTATCACAGTATTTCTCAATTTGATAAACGACGAAAACCCGGTCGGATTTGAATGAATTTGACCGATGGAGGGAGGAAAATTGAAGAGTTATTTTTAGGAGAAGAAAAAAGTGATTGTTTGATTCTTTTTGTTCTGATTCGATTCGTCACATTAGTTTTTTAAGGGTAGGAGGAACTATTCGAACTTGATGAGTGATCCTTGGAAGATTTGAGAAAAATTTTCTACCGCCAAGATAAAAGTAGAAAATGTTTTGAGAATGTGTTCAATAATCAGTTACGGGCCATTTTAGGAAATCATAAACTTCATTCGAAGAACTCGACAGAAGAGCATGTTCCATTATCTGAGATTTGGAGCCAAAAAACTTCGTTTGTCAACCTTCGCATAATGGGAAATCCAAAACCTGAGCTTTTGAATTTGAATATGATTTTGGTTCTAATAGACGATATTCAAAAACGTTCATGAAATCAAGTGAAACTCTCTAATTGTAAAATAAATGCACCTGAAAAATATTTCGGAATTCTCAAAATGGATCATAACATTTGTTGGAGAAGAGATTTGAAACATATTCTTTGACGTTTCAGGGGAACTTGTGAACTTGTGGATTCTAATAAGACTGGTTTCAATATATTTGACTTTCAAAAATGTGCTCATTCCGATCTCACCTGGCGCACTTGTATTAGAGGTGCCCTTCTAATACAGATTTTACGGTAACTTACCTTATTGGAAAACTTTAAAAACTCAATCTAGACGATTCAAAACGTTCTGGTACAAAAATGTGTCGTTTTTGAAATGACGTCGAAGAGAAACAGACTCATCACAAAAAGGATATAGCCCGATTATGTGAATTACATGATCAAAGATTAAAAAATAAAACACTGAAGTTTGTTTCGAAAATCCTCGACTGTTTCCTATTTTCGAATGAAAACATACAAAATTTATCGTCTGAATTCAATCTTATCATGGGGGTCTTCACCCGAAGAGAAAACGGAAGTTTATTTTGTATTCTAGTTGGAATAATTTACGAGTTTCTGAATTAGATTTTTGTTCTGGATTGTAAGTAACTTACAGATAAAATAGTTTTTTTTAAATGTTTTTATTGGAAAATACTGTATTCAGAGATCACAGAAAAAATGTTCACATAGGGAAGAGAAATGTCTAACAATTGAGAAAAAAAGAAAACGGTAAATTCAGAAACCCGTTGATGTCAAATGGTCTGTCAAGTAATGAGAACAAACGAGAAAAAAGAAAAAGAGAAGATTAGAAAGTAGAGGTGATTCCATTCTTCTGAGCTTCTTTTGCCTGGCGTGCCTCGACGCGATTCATCAGAATGGATCCGGCTTTGGAGAGAGCAGAGAAGAAGACAAATCCACCCAGGATAATGCAACCTGAAATAAACATTATTTAGAACGGTCATTTCTAGTTAGAAATATACTCACCTCCAACAGCAATGAGTTGCCAAGCTGGTCTCGTGAAGAGGAATCCAACAAGGGCGATTGCTTCGAGAACGTAGACGAATCCAGCAACGACTTGACGATGGAGATGAGATCCCAAGAACGATCCAATTGGTCCAGTAGCAGCAGAAACTGGGATAGAGACAGCGAAATATCTCCATGCCATGATATCGATATCTCCCATCATAACAGCTCTGTAGTAGAATCCAAATACAGCAATAGTTCCCTTCAAGACGACAGTTGTTGGAGTGGCAGTCTTTTCAGTGACACGGAAGAGAAGAGTGATAACTGAGAAGATGCAGATATCGATTCCGGATCCAGCGAAAGCATCGAAGATTCCTCCGATGATTCCAGTGAAGAAGAGAACCCATCCTTTCCAAGCACAGAACTCTGGAATCTCGCGGAATGTGGATCTCTTCTTTTGAGCGTTAAGGATTCCCAAAGCGAAAGCAAAGGCTGTCCAGATTGAGACGAAGAGCATTTTCTTTTGTGGTCCAGAGAAGAGTGGATCGATATAATGAACTCCGACGATGAATCCTGGAACAGCTCCGAGGCATCCGATGATGACAGCGCGGTGCTCGAATTTAACTCTCATGAAGAGAACACAGACGAGAGCAGAAGTCATTCCGATTGATTGGATCATCAAGGAGAAATCTCTGGCAATTTCTGGTTTAATGTGAAGAGCAAGAGTCATGACTGGGAAAGCAACAGCTCCCGATCCTTCAGAAGTCATTCCACCGACAAATGATCCAAGAGCCATTGTGACTGGCATGTGCCAGTAGTCATGATAGTACTGGAAGAGATTGTGACGGATGGCAGTGGACCACCAGACTGTCTGAAAATAATGAAATTAAAACAGTAAGGAAAGATTCGAAACATACATGAATGAGAAGGAATGGAATGAGCATAGCGACGAATTTTCTGTATTTGATGAAGACCAAATCTCCAAATGTTGGGTTTTCCGGAAGGTTGGTGAGTTTGTCGGCTTGTTCCTCATCAAGATGTTGACCTGAAAATGGGTACTTTAGACAAATGGTAACATTTTGAACCTTACCTTCCAAAAGATACTTCTTGCACCATCTCTTCACTTTTCCTCCACAAGTGAGCGGTTCTTCATGAGTGTACGGAGTCTTCTCGAGTTCCATCGGACGGATCGAGGTCATTTTCAGCCAACGGAAGCAAGTAAGGAGACAAGAGTTGGATGATGATGGTTGGAATGTTTGATCGCGAACTTATATATGATCAGAGTTATGGGCGGTACTTGGAAGTAAGGTACGGTAGGCGGGATGGTGGCAACGGAAATGATTGCAATGTCCGAGACAAAGAGGTCATGTATGCGCCTTTAAAATGGGCGGAGTTTATCGTTTTCTCTCTTCTATCTCTTTTCGGTCTAATTCTCTTCTTTTCTGAATTTCATCGATGGCCTCGGGGCATGATTTGTCGTTTATCGCTGAACGTTGAAAGATCACAAATGTCTGGGTATATGGAAATTGAATACTATTTAGGCATATTTTGTATAATTCTCTGGAGGCTCCATGACAAGAGTGAAAAGATGAAGAATTGAAGAAGGGACGATGGATTTAATTGTATTCACCATTCACCAGCCTCTACACTTCTACCTATGCATTTTTTTGCTGATGCGAGTTTGTGTAAATTTACATGTTCGGGTCAAAAATGGAGATTTTAGGTTTTTGGACGGTGTAGAGGTCATTTAGTTCCCCTTTAGACATGTGTAGAGAGTGATTGAATCTGGCTGGCGTTCCTCACTGTAGATTTTCGAAGAGTCCAACACCTAACAACGTGAAGCATGTATTAGAGCTTCAGAACTCCACCGTAAAACTTTCTAGTCTAGTACTTTCTGTTAGGATATGTTTGTAGGTATTCGGAACTTCATTATACTGGGAACTATCGTAAAATCTTACTATTAGAAGGGGACCCCCTTCATTTTTCCAGCGCCTAAAAATATTTCGGAATCCTCAAAATAGATCATATAATGGAGAAGAGATTTGAAACATATTTTGTGCCGTGTTCAGTCTACTTTGGACGAGTATTCTGATAAGACTATTTTCAGTTCGTTTGAATTACAATAATGTGCTCATTTTCAGCTCATTGGATGCACCCCGTATCAGAAGTGGCCTTCTAATACAGAATTTAGAGTAACTTTCCAGATTCCCATTCTGTTTTGAAACAATCTGTCTCGCCAGTTTACCTTCAAACTCGATTCCATGAATCATTTTTTTAAAAACAAAAAACTTTTGAATTCAGTTCCCAGTACTTAGAACTATATTCTGAAGCCAGTACCAGTTTCCAGTTTCACTAAATTTAGAAAACTGTAACCTGTCCAGATTACCGTTTTATATAAATCTGAGTGCATACTTTCTTCATAATTCAGAATATGATTCAAAAACAAATCGTGTTTTTTCATGCTGATCCGTTTGGTTACCAACGATAACAAACCGTTCTGTTGTCGTCATAAAATCGTTCTAGTTTTCTCATTCTTCTTCCTCTTTTTTTAAAAATTTATTGCTTTCTGAAAATATGAGAATAGCAGGCGGATATCCTGTCCTCATATTCTTCTGAATCTGTGATTTTATCCAAACTTTCAACGTCGACAAAGCGAAAATCGTCAGAGGAATCATGTTGATAGTGTCTCTATTCGAAGAAGATAAATTGTCTTCTCTCTTTTTTTTTCCGCATTTTTCACATGAATTTGCACTGACCAAGTGATATGACCAAGAGAAGAAGACTAGTCGATGGACGATCATCTCTTTCTGATTCAAAAACTTCTAACGGTTTGTTGTGGTTTGGTGACGTAGAAACATCAAGTTTCGATCAGAGAAGAGAAGAGTTGAGAGATGAAAATGGAGAGACGATTGACCAATCTCTTTTTCTTTTTTTTTCTATTTCGGGACGGCGGATGTGTTTCTGTCGACTGATTTATTTTCTTTTCTTAAGAATCTTTACTTTTAGGTTCAAATAAATTTGCAAACCAATACAGTATATTCGGATGAAGGTTGGAAGGGGTCACAATGAAAGTGCCAAGTTCGGACGGCTTACAACCAAAAAAAATAAAGTTTTTTTTTCGGCCGATTAGATTTTTGACTTTCCCCACTGAGCTCATCAGAGAAGATCTCAAACTTTCGGAAGTAAATTGAAAAAATCGAGCAAAAGATTATTTCGAGATAACTGGCGATTCGGACCTAGTAAGATTTAGAATTTTAAAATGTATATTTAAAAAAGCTTCGGTGAAAATGAATACCCAAACTTTGTATTGTTCAGATCATCAGCTTCCCACTTATTTTCAGTATTTCTCGATTACGGAGCAAACGTCGATAGAAGAACCAAACAAACTTCCAAAATGAAATTTCATTTCCATTTGAGAACCGGAAGAACTGAGGGTTATACATAGTAGTAGGTCATCGACATGTTTCAGTATATGGAAATCAGACAAACCTAGTCAAACTTTAGATTCAGTATCCCGCTACATTGTTACGGTTTCCAAATTATCGTGAAATATTACTGCTGTCCGTAATTTTTCATTAAATCATGACTTTTTATTTTAAAGGCCTAGTTCATCATAATACGGTAAATAGGTGAGGAGCACAGGCCTGTGAAATTTTGATAAACGCCGTGAGCCCATTTTGAGTAATTATTTTGAATTCCTCAACTCCAGTTCTGACCTCTTTTCTACCTCTTTCTCTGTTTTATGTCATTTCATCAGTGAGCTTTTTCATCCTCTCACCGAAAGCACTACAGTATCTAAAAAAGATGAACATTTTCCTTTGTCAACGTTTTGTTCCCATTATTTACTCTGTCTATTACACAAATCCCTCCTCAAGACTGAATGGACAGAGGAATCTACAGTAACCGATCAAGGTTGTTCTCGTTCAAATCTCGAATGTAACAGTGATATGAAATTAAGACGATTGTTTTCTCACACTTCAATATGTCAATTTTAATGGAATTCAATAAACAAAAAGAACCGGAAAATGTGTTATTTTGATGGATTCATTGGTGACGATGTGATTTTTCTCCCCAAAAAAAATGAGTTGGGTACTAATTGGGTACGATAGTGATTCATCCCAATTTGTTTTATTTAAATTTCATTCAGCTCTACTCTTGAATCAAGATGAAAATAATTTTAATCTCAAATATTTGAAAAATCCAACATTTGAATTTTAAACAAGTTTCTGTAAACCAAACAATTCAAACAAATCGTGTTCAAAAGGATTAGGAAACTCTTCAAATCACTGAGGTCTATTCTATTTGGTTTTGTCTGATTGGGTGCAATCTGAAAATCTTCGGACTTTGCATCAAAGAGCACCGCCTAAAATCCCAAACGAATCGAATAAAATCTGTTTTTCCTAGCCAGTTGACAATTTTCTTCCCAACAAAAAACACTTGAGCCCATGCGTCATGATGGAACTCATCATCATCCATCTATATGAGTTATTTAATTTCTGATGGTGTTCCAAAGTTACAGAATGCGTTTCCATATTCGAACGATTCCTTTCTATCTGCATATACCGTATTTACTCCAATAGACCGGCACTTCTATATGTCCGGCACCCCCTGATAGACCGGCAGTTAAATGATAATTTTGAAAAATAAACCGGCACCCTCCAATTATCCGGCACCCCAAAAGTTAATTGAATCAGAAAGTACTAGAATTTAAAGAGAATTTAAAGTGTTTTTCAGACATTTTTTACACAAATTTGGGATTTCACATCATTTGGGATGGTTTTTACCTTTAATAACGGTTCGAAAATGGATATATCCTACATATATCCTGTGAAAAAACCCCAATTTTTTGTTAATTTTTTGATGAATTGACTCTTTGAAAAATAGACCGGCACCCTCTAAATAACCAGCACTCTCTAATAAACCGGCATCAAAATGAGGACCACGAAAAATAAACCGGCATGCCGGTCTATTAGAGTAAATACGGTATCTTGGTGTACTTTTTTTCCCAAAATTTAGAACACAAAAGCAGACTATCTTATGTTAGGATCATAAACAGAATTTTCCAACATTCTGAAGCCCAGTCAAACACACATGGATGAAAATGCTTATTTACTTCAAGGAGCTCGAGTTGATTTAGATCCATTTACAAATAAAGCTGATCCCTCAATCTGCATATTGTACTTTGAAGCTTCCAGACTGCAATCAAATCTACACAATGCGTCATCTTTGGTTTTGTTAATGCATTTTAATAATAACATATTCTGAAAACAATAATTCTCAATCACGCTCCAACGAACCGGATGTTGTAGGCGTCGAACTCTACTCTTGCCACGTCATCCGTTCATTGTCCTATTCTTCCTCTCATCTGAATTCACACCTCTTGGCCATATCCAAATATAGGAACACAAAATGAATTGACGCCTGATACAAAAGGAGGTGTCAACCAATGAGAAACCGGTCCTTCTGCTGCACTCTGGACTGTACTCGATCAAAATGAGAAAATGGTCGATTGTCGTTCAAAGAGAAGATCGACAAAGGGATCAGGAGAATGATTAGATAAAAATAGGTGACACTTTTTATTGCAAAAAGAAAGAAATTGGAGTGGAGGTGGTCATGTGTCTCAATTTATGAGAGTTTGCATCGGAACGTAAACAGAACGGAGTAACAAAATACGATAGGAATGTAGCTGAAACTGAAAAAAAAATCAAAAATACGACGAATACAGAGATCTCAACAAAATTATCATGGCTTTTTGAGTACGGCTTCCAACTCTTTCTCTTTCTCTCGAATTGCTGCATTCTCCTTGAGTTGTTGAGATGAGAGACCTCCCTTGAGAAGAGTTTCTGCTTGATCCGAGATTGATGGCTCAGGAAGTGATGACTTGGGCTGAAATTAAAAAATTAAAGAGGTTGTTAGGAAGAATTCACTTTTGATATAGCAGGCAGAACAGGATGTGCTTTTTCAGGTTTCTCATCCGTAATCACACCAGCGTCATCGTAGTCATCATCGTCCCAATCGGAAATTAATTCACAATCGAAAAGGAACTGAAATATGGAGAAATTCTAATTGTTTTGTGTGTTTGAAACTCACTTTCATGCATCTATACCAGTCGAATCGAGTTGAAAAAGGATCACAAATAACCTGAGGGAGGTTATACAAATGAAGGCATCGATAGTGAACTGAACGGAAATTTTAATTTTTAATGTGAAAAGAGCTCACCTTTGATTCTGTCTTGCATCAATTGAATCAACTCATTTCCTTTATCTCTTCTTGTTTTTTCATCACAAGTCAATTCATATTTCTGACACCAACGGGCGGTTTCATATCCATAACGACGCCAGATATTATCATATGGTTCACAATAACAGTCAATATCATGAGTAAATGAAATACACGGATTCTTCTCACAATGTGTACAGAATCTCTTATAGTGATTGTATTCTTTTTCACACCAATCTTCTGATGGATAGTTTGCCTTTGCACACTGATGCTGAAAATACCAAAAATGAGTCGTGGTAAACACGTTTATTCTTTCGAAAAGTTTCAGAATAGTTTCCGAAACCACAACTATTCCTAAAATTCAGACGAAAATAGTGAGTTTCAACTTTCATACATTTTGATGAATTCCACAATTTCAGCACGAAGATGTGTCCATGTGTATTGATTGATAAACTGAGAAATGCGTTTGGCAAGAAAAAAGGAAAAAGTAAAGAAACGAGTCAATCGAGTAATTCGGCAACCAGTCCAGTGGATGTTGAAAATAGAAAAGAAAAAAGCAAGAAGAGTAAAAAGAGTAAAAGAAGTGAGAGAAGTAAAGGAAAGAGCAAAAGGAAGAGTAAGAAGGCACGGAGTAATATGAAGAGTCCCGATATTCCATCTTCCGATCCGAATAGTTTGAGTAGCAATGAAAGTAGACCGGATTTGGTTGTCAATGGTGTTGAGGTAAGGATTTTAAAGGTGGGGATAATGGTATGGAAACATTATGGTTTCAGCTTCTCGGACAAGTAATCCATAACAAACCGGATCCCAAAAACTTTATCATGAAAGTTCTCCAATCGGAACGTCCTGATTTGGTCGGTCCAGAGGCGAAATTGGAGCCTGGAGAGATTCAGACACTCGACACGTACTTGTGTAAGAAAGGAGAAATGAGAGACGGAATCAATCTTCAATTGGGAGACAATTGTCCAAGGTAATAACTTTTAAATTGTTAAAAACCAGACGGGCTACGCCCCTCTGGGGCCCTTCGGGCATGTCTAAAAATTTTTTTTGAAATTTTGAAAATCAAAATAGATGGGCATCATTAAGCAGGAATTACTGATAGCCTGCCAAAATTTGAGAAAAATCGGTCTAGTGGGGACGGAGCTAGGGACAGACACACAGAAATTTGCATTTGTTAATAGTAAAGACCAGACGGGCTACGCCCCTCTGGGGCCCTTCGGGCAGCGTAAAATTTTTAGAAAATTTTTTTTTGAAATTTTGAAAAACAAAATAGATGGGCATCATCTCGATGGAATTTCTGATAACCTGCCAAAATTTGAAAAAAATCGGTCCACCGAGCTAGAGCCGGATCCGGACACGGCACAGACACACAGACACACACACACAGAACTTTGCGTTTGTTAATAGTAAAGATTATCGCATTGCATTCCAGTAACGATTCAGTGAAAATGGGACTCGGTGGAGATGTGACTGTAGTTATGCTGTATGCACGAGGAAGATTCGCTTCTATTTATTTGATTCACCGGCAACCATCTCCAGATTCTGGGTGAGCAATTAAATAGTTATGTGGGATTCTCAACTTTTTTCTAGAAATGATGACAAGTTTCCGAGTGCATTGGCTCTGAAGACGAGTCGTCGAATGTACGCCGCGGCAAAAATCGAAAATGAAATCAAAGTTCTTCGTTACCTTTACGAAAGGGAACGAAAAGACAAAACTACACGACCGACTCATATCACTCCAATGTATTTTAACGGTACTTCCGGAGGTACTCCGTTTCTTGTGATGCCAGTTATGGATGCGAATTTGGAAAAGATCAGACAAGAGATCGGACATAAAATTCCCTGGGTTGATGCATTTTACATTGGACAAGAAGTGTTGATTGCGATGAGAGAATGCCATGAGAATTCGATTATTCATCGAGACATCAAACCGACAAACATCTTATTGTGCATTGAACATCCAAAAAGTTGGTGGATTTGCGATTTTGGGGACAGTTGTCCGATTGGAGAAACCAAAATCCTTTCTCCTCCAGATGCACTCACACTTCCATATATCTCGAGATACGGTCACGAAGCAATCCAAAAACCGATGAAAGCAACAATAGCAATGGATATTGAAAGCTGGTTTTACTTGTTTTTGGATCTGTGAGTGGTTGTTCTCGGTAATATTCAATAAGTATCGCATTTTCAGATTCATTGTTCTTCCTTGGAAAAACAAAGTAGAAGAAGCCGAGACTCTTGCGGCAAAGGATGCTTTTTGGGCGTCGATTGATGATTTCTTTGAGAAGAATTCATTAAAACTACCTCCACAAATTCTTCCGATTGCTCAAATAGTTGCAACTGCCACAGATCAAAAGTCGTGTTCACAATTGGCAACAATTCTTCGGGATGGATTTAACAAAAATAATAAAACACCTCCATGGAAGCCGAGTTGGATTGAGAAAAGACCAAAGAAGGCACCACCTCCGACTGCTGCGAAAACTCCAGAGAAGGGAGCAAAAAGTGGAATTTCGTCGTCGGCTGGAACAACTGAAAGTGTTAGTAAGAATCAGAAGACGACAGGGAAGAAGAGCGAAACAAAAAGTGTCACAAAGAGTACGACGAAGAGTTCGGTGAAGAGTGTTAGTAAAGGATAAAACTCAAAAATATTATTTTAATAAACCTTTTCTATTTTACTTTTAAAAACTTACTTTATATCCTAAACAAAAAGGAACAAGTTGAATCGGGGGTGAATCATCAGCACATGCCAATGCAAATGCATCAATTTCTCCCATACATAATCGATCTCTCATCATTTCATTTCTAGGATTGCAGAACCAATTCAAACGTTTTGGAAACCTGTTGGGAATGACCAGAATATCTTTTTCAAGACTTTTCTCTTCTTCTTCCTCCTCCAATTCTTCAGGAAACTCGAATGGACCTAATAACTTTTTTCAAAATTCCCTCTTTTTTCTATATCAAACTCACTGTTAACTGAAACTTGAGCATAAATGAAAGAACAAATAAATAATATTACGAAACAGATTCTCCTCATGATGAATCGGTGATTTGGTGTGACCGAAAAGATCAAGGCATAATTGTGGCAAAAAAACCAGATACTATAAAACACCTGGAGACGCAGACAAAGAAAAAACAGAATAAGGAAAAGGATAAGCTTGTTTAGACGAAAATGAAAACATGATAACTCAGGTGAGAAGATCGAGTATGTAGATTAAAGAGTAGAACATCTGAAAACTCCAAATGCAAATACTAATGTGAATAAGCAAGTTGCTGAACCGTACGAACGATTATAAAAGGGACCGAATTTCGAAAAAAATATTGTTAAACAAGTAGCCAATCGGTAATCAATTCAACAAACCTACGAGATTATTTCCAATAAATGCGGAATAAAAAATTGTATTCTCGTGAACTAGAAGAAAAAATAACGTTATGTCATCATTTTTATCGTTATCTATGCCCTAGATCTCTGAAATTGTTGCTATAAAGTTGGAAGGATTAGCAAAGAATCTCCATATTCTGAGCTCCAACCAACTCAAGAACATCTCAAGAAATGGCTGACAAGTCCGCATACATGTCCGCTGGAGGATACAGCTCCGGATACATGGGATCCAACGCTTCGTCTTCTGGCTATGCTCGTGAAGACTACGCATCCGGTGGATCAGGAGGATCAAACAACAACAATCAGGGAGGATCCGGAGGAACCACCAATCCAGGAGCACAGGTCTTCAAGGCTCGCACCGACCAATCTTGCTATTTGGGACCATAAATCCTCGAATTGAAGAAGCCGAAACCGCCACCAGCCGATCGTCGTGTCCTTTATCAAAAATGCGTACTTCTTTTTTTGATAAAAAAATGTGTATTTGAAATTTTCTTATTGTTGTTGCCTTGTTTTAAGGAATTTCGTTCTTCTCGTACCGGTACTCGTTCTCATTCGGTGTCTTGATTGAAACCCCTAATGGGCCTATTCACGTTGAGTGAAAGTCGCCAAAAACTCCCAAAAACCCTATTCACAGAAACTACCAAAAACTGCAAAAAACGTGGAGGTCAAGGAGAGTTTTGCAGTTTTTGGTAGTTTTTGTGAATAGGGTTTTTGGGAGTTTTTGGCGACTTTTACTCAACGTGAATAGGCCCATAAAGTCAGCCCGGCATTCCTCATTTTCGCACATTTTGTTCTTTTCCCAAAAACTTCCCTAGTTTGATCAAAAGTTGAAGATGTAATGGTTATTGATACTCTTCGATCATTGACCAAAATTTATTCAGCTGCTCTGTCCGGTTTGTGTTAAGTCTTGAACTTTGTCGACAGTTGTTCAAACTTTCGAAAACTTTTTGAGAGAGGAATTTCTGTCATAAATAGAGTGTTGGACACTTCAAATGTTCAAATCGCGTCCATGTCCTCCGTGACTATGTTCATTTCTATAATTTTCATTGCTTTTAGCCTGAAAATCATTTCATCCGATACAATCGATTCAGAGTGCAAAACGATTTTACCTGACGGATCGGTGAGTACGCGGGTTTTAAACTTTTTCTTCAAATTATCAATTTTAGTTTATTTGGTCTCCTCGTGCAACACATTGTGAGAATTCATATCGAGATAAAGACTGTGAACAACAATGGGGAGATGAATCGGTAGTTGTTGAAGGTGGATCTGCACCTCGATCAAAAAAATGTTGGATGTTGGAAGGAGCGAATGGATTGTATAATCCAGGAAGTGGAACATGGGAACCAAATGATATAGTGAGAAGAGGATCAATTGATGTATGTCCGAAGTATTGTGGATATTGTTGTATGGCTTCTGAATACACGTGTGAATGGCAGATTCCAGCTGGATATACTCCAGAAATTGAACAAATCTGTAAAGATGTGACATGGGATAAATGTCTACATTCGATTGCCTATCGTCCGATATATGCAAAATACTGTCCAAACTTTTGCGGATTTTGTCGAATCAATGGATGTATTGATGCCATCTCCAGTTGCACTTCGGACATTTGTGAATCTCCCGCAATGGCTACTTTTGCTAGTCAATATTGTCGTCATACATGTGGATATTGTGAACAATGTCAGGATAAACGGAGTGATTGTGCTCAATTGGTTGTAATTCAAGATTTGTGCAATACTGCATCGATTTCCACAATTAGAAACAGTTGTGGAAAGACTTGTAAAATGTGTTGAAATACTTTTTTAATCTTTTTTTTTTAAATAAATTTTTGGACAGTTTCTATTTTATTTCAAAAACCAATCATTCATTCCAGACAACTCTCAATTTATGTTCTCCCTGTGGTGGTCCATAATGCTCCGCCCATGCTCCTTCACAAGTACAATTCTCTGGTGCCGGAATATGATAAACTCCAAACTGTTGCTTATCGGATGGAGGATTTGTTTGGCCACCTCTGAAAAATTATTTGATTTCAAAATTGAATATTAGAAAAACAATTACTTGTAGATTAGAATGACATTGATAGTTTGATTGTAGTCAAGAATTCCA
The DNA here is from genome assembly GCA_963966625.1 of Caenorhabditis zanzibari. Classification (NCBI taxonomy): domain Eukaryota; kingdom Metazoa; phylum Nematoda; class Chromadorea; order Rhabditida; family Rhabditidae; genus Caenorhabditis; species Caenorhabditis zanzibari. Next base: position 8,292,423 of record OZ016470.1, on the reverse strand, counting down.
GTGGATGGTTTGATACGAAACAAATCATTTCGAGTACATTTTACTTTAAAAGCCTGCTTCATTTCACTTTGATTCGTAATCTTCAAAGTTGTCTTCTGTTCTTCTTGGGACGTTGTCACGAACTTGACCTGAAGTTTCTTTATTAAAAATTATGAGTTTCAGTTGAACGTACTTGATCACTTGGCTCCGTTGCAATGAAACGTTTATTCTCTGTCATTGATGCAGATTGTAATCGAGAAAACTAAAAATTGAAACTGATAACATAATAGACATGACCGACGAATTGACCACAGGATTACGTGGTTTCCAATTTATTTTTTTATTGTTGAATTGTTTTTGAGGAAAGAGAACCGATGACGATTTCGATTGATAGATTACCACGGATACTAAATCAAGAGAACCGAATGAGAACCAATTGAGCACCGGTACGAGAAAAACGCCTCAAAACAACACGAATCTTCTAGAAGATAGTCAATGATAACTGACTTTAGGGGTGTAGATCGTTAATAATCAAGACACCGCTAGTCACGACACCAATCAAGACATCAAGACACCGACACAGAATCAATCAAGACACCGAATGAGAACGAGTACCGGTACGAGAAGAACGAAATTCCTTAAAACAAGACAACAACAATAAGAAAATTTCAAATACACATTTTTTTATCAAAAAAAGAAGTACGCATTTTTGATAAAGGACACGACGATCGGCTGGTGGCGGTTTCGGCTTCTTCAATTCGAGGATTTATGGTCCCAAATAGCAAGATTGGTCGGTGCGAGCCTTGAAGATCTGTGCTCCTGGATTGGTGGTTCCTCCGGATCCTCCCTGATTGTTGTTGTTTGATCCTCCTGATCCACCGGATGCGTAGTCTTCACGAGCATAGCCAGAAGACGAAGCGTTGGATCCCATGTATCCGGAGCTGTATCCTCCAGCGGACATGTATGCGGACTTGTCAGCCATTTCTTGAGATGTTCTTGAGTTGGTTGGAGCTCAGAATATGGAGATTCTTTGCTAATCCTTCCAACTTTATAGCAACAATTTCAGAGATCTAGGGCATAGATAACGATAAAAATGATGACATAACGTTATTTTTTCTTCTAGTTCACGAGAATACAATTTTTTATTCCGCATTTATTGGAAATAATTTCGTAGATTCGTGAAGTTATTTAGTTTTTGTGGTTAATTGGTACAGCAATCAAAGAAACATATAAGAGGAACCAAATTTGAAAATTATTTTTCCTCGAGAAAGAAACTGCGGGTTTCCTTTCAGAATGAGGTTTTTTCCCAAAATTTGGGAAAACCACGAGGTTTCTCCAAAAACCCAAAATAACTGCAAATTAAAAATTTTCCCTTTTTTCTGGTAAAGGTTCCACTTTTAAAAAAAAGTTCAACACAATTATGAGTTAAAATAGTTTATTTAGGTTTAATTCGGTTCCTCTTATATATTCCGATTGGTTATTTGTTTTTAAATACTTTTTCGAATTTCCATTACATTATCTTCCATAATCGTACGGTTTCTGGATTCCCTTCGAAATCTGTTCCGTTCCATGATCATTTTATTTTGCAAAATCTCTGAAGATTAAAAAACCAGCCTTCTGCAATGATCTGGATCACATTCGCCTTTCCAACAACATCATCTTGGTGTTTCTTGGTTTTTCTCAAAATTAGAAATTCAATGTTCACTCCGTTTTTAGATCTAATTTCAAGATTAGATTCTGTTTTTTTGTCTCGAATGTTTTCATTTCGGATCCATTCTACTTAATATCGGATTAACAGGTCTACGAACCAATTCGGATAACTGAACGCAAAAAAAAACAACGGATACATTTGAAATTCTGAAAAAGACAAGGAAGAGGAAGACAAAGACCCTTGGGACCACATTTTCAGACATTTAAAAGCATTGAACCATGAAACTTCAATGGAGGTCAAATGAGGGCGTTTGGAGCCTTTTTTGCCATTCTTTGTATCGTTTTTTTCCAAATGATCTCTGGAAGATGTTAAGAAGATAATAAGATAACAAGATCCTCGCGAATGGAAGTTATGAGCTTCCGAGTTCGAAGCAAACTATTTAATGCTATAATTTGGTTGTATTGTTTACTGAAGATTGCTGACGTAATTTAGATTACGATTGTCTTCTAAACGGCTTCTGTTTTTGCCCATCACTATATTTCTGAATTTCGAAAATATGATTCACTCAGAAACATATTCTCCTGAATGATATCCTCCCACTGAAAATAGTTGTTTTCTGGATTTCATTGAATTGAAACTTCTGATATTCCATTTTCCGAGACAAGGAACTCATTTTTCCATCCATTTTATTTCGAAGTAATTTGGAACTCAATTGACATGCACTGCCTTCTGACTACATAACTAGTACTAGAAATGCTCATATTCCATTTTACTCTTCAACTAATTATCTCTCTTTTTCTTTCACAATATTTCTCTCATTTCATGAATTCCTTCAGAAAAAAACAGACACAGTCATCTTCTTTAAGTGCCTTTAAAAACTGAAGATTCATTATTATAATGGGACTGAAAAAAAAGAAAGTAAATGAATGTTGTGGATGATGGATGGAAACGAACCTGACAACATAAACATCATTCCTTTTTTGTTTTTTTTTTCGGTGATGAGAGATGCAAAAAAAAGAAGAAAATAAAGTATGACGGAACACTTTGAGTGGTGGCAGGAAAATGATGTATGTGCGATGTATGAATGAGTGAAAATATGTTTCAGGTTCGGGATGCACGTATTTTCAGAACTCGAACATTTTTTATTCATTTCACCGTCAGGGAAATAGTAGTTTGTAGTTTGAATTTCACTATACGAACACTTCTGTAAGTGACAAGTCTCTGATTTCAATTTTGGAAGCATTTTTACAAACAACTGAACTTCATATTCTCATGATTAAGATTCAGTATTAGATTTCACTTCGTTGCTAGTTAAGTGTTTTAATTGAGCCCGATGGTCTGAATCCAGAGCCCAAGAGAAACCATACCAGACCGGGAGTCAACTGAATTATGAAAAATTAACGATGTTTTTTTTTTGGGACTCCTGCAAAATATCGAATCCAGATCTAAAAATGACGTTGTTTCCAAAATCGTTCCTTATTTGATCATTCTCTGAATCGCAAATCCTTCTCGAAATATACAGAATCAAATTCAAACGCCCTCCTTTGTCTTCATCTTTCTCAACATCGTCATAATTTTTCTCGTTTTTTTTTTTTCATTCAAAAAATTTGCTCCCACTCTCTTCCAGTTATTCATTGTTTTTCTGCATTCCTGTGGAAATTTTAAATTTCATCGTATGACCTGACCAGTGAAAAGAAGAAGAAACAGAGAGTCGAATAATAAAAAAGTTCTGAAGATCTTCTTGTTTCTCTCTTGTCTTTCGTTATTTGGGATGATGAGTATGAGAGAAAAAGAGACGCAGAGAATTTCAGATGAGATCTTTCAAAAGGGGCGGAGATTCACTGAAAATGGTAATGACGGATTCATTTCAAGAAAAAAACTCTTCAGTCGAGATTTGAATGAAAATATGAAGAACTTGCTCCTAAAACATTTAATTCAATGTGTTAAAAGATTCAAATTTAAGCATGGTTTCCAATTATTTTTTTTGATGAGCTTAAAAACACTAATATTATTCCTATTCCAGCTTGAACTATTGAACATTTCTGCAGTTCATATCCATTTCAAATTTCAAAAAAACTTTTTACGCGGGTCGTGAGAATAGTTTCGAGCTCTCTAAACGATTCTTCTGTAAACTGCGTACGTGAGAAAACAAAACTAATCTCGGTCATCTTCTGAAACTGAATCATATTTCTGTCATGGTCTAGAATCTCAATTATGAAAAATGAGCCATACTCGTGGGTGTCCAATAGTAAACCAGGACGAATACTTGTTCGGGGTTTTTTTTCTGTTTTCGGACAATTCCATTCAAAGATTTTTTGTTCAATGATGTTCCATGGACCGTCCTTTAAAATCCTTATAATTCAAAAATGAAATTAGAATCCTACGTTTTCGACATTTCCAGAATCCCGAAGAATCCTCATTAATCCTTTCGGAAAACGTCTTTGTTGTGAATATAACCGAATTCTCATCTTTCCCCCGCTGATTCCCCATTCTACACATTCATTCTTTTCGTGCTCATCGTCTTGATTTCGTCATGGAAATTTTTGGTCAATAATTTCTGAACAAAACGAAAATCACAAGACAATCTAGCCAATAAAGCGTAGTCCTCAAAAAGTTGTCAAACTTCCTTAAAATCATTTTTTCAACGAAGCCAATTTCCAGTAGTCCTCAAGTACCGCCCATATTCACCTACACTTTTTTCCTTTCTCTAATTCAGACATCACTTCTAATATTTCAACATTTAAAACAATTCTTGGAGCATAACTCATTGTGTCTTGCTCTTTTCAAACTCGTTGCAATTAACTTTCTTCTCTTATTTCTTACCAAGAATTCCGTTTCTGCAAAATTTTCTTTGGATCGGAGCCAAAACTTAGATTGAATTTCGAATCCTCCTTACAAGTATTTTCAACTGAACTCAATCAGAACATCTTGAAGAATCGCGAACTTCAAATTAAGTTTGTGCTTAAGTTTTCAAACTTGAATTTACTTTCTAGTGGAGTACTTACAAAATCCCTTCCCAACATCCAAATTTCAACAATTAGTCATACCCTCTTGCAGTGTTTTTCAACTTTTCCATAAATCTGAAATTTCGTCCGTCTAGTCTGTTTGACATGCGTCTGCTGCCTGTCCGTGTGAATTTTTGAAAAAAAAAAAAAAACAAATCTTGAATGAATCACTTCGACGTATCCATTTTTTCTTCTTCCAGAGAATCTCAATTTTTTATTCGATTTCTTTGACTGAAACTAGATTGAACCAGAAATGAACGAATAAAAATTATCGATGCATACAAAATGCGTTTTTGGGAGTCCTCAGAGAAAACGTATGTTTCGATGGACTACATGAAAAATGTTTTCGTATTATTTCTCGTTTTCTCTCTCAGATCCGATTCGACTAAAGTACTTTTTCAAAAGGTTTCCAGAATTTTGTGGAACGAACTAAACCAGAACTGTAAGACAACATCATTCCACTAATCGGAAATAAAAATTCAGAATTTCAATCAGAATAAATTAAGTTACACCTGAAATATAGATCTAAAAATACCTTCTGATCCTCTTCAGATACCAAAAAAAGTAGTTTCTCTCCTGAAATCTCATGACTTTTCGTAGTGGACACACGAGGCTTTCATTGGATATCTCATAAAATATTTGTCGAATTCCAAATGATGGTCTGAAATTTTCAAAAAGATTTGACTCATTTCCAAGGGAAAATCTCAAGTTTGATGTAGTTTTTCACGAATTCAAAAGTAGAGGGTGGTACGGGATAGGTGCAAAAAGTATTTTCGGGGAAACTTCCGGAAGAGTTTTACCAAAAGATCTAGTTTAGTCTGTCTAGAACGTGCAGAATCATGTAACACATTTTAAGAAGAATCGTCCAAACTTCCACATAGTCTCGCAAATTTTCTTCCGTGTTCACCATACTTCAAATTTGCTAATATTTTCGAGCGAACGACTACAATAACAACTGATATCATTGATACCTCCAAAAAAGTGACGTGATCTCACTAATTTTCCATTCAGATCAGATTCAACTTATTCATTCCGTTTTCCTATCCTCCCACCTGATGTTTTCTTCTCAGTCTACTTTCAAACGATCAAGTTCCAAATTCAGATCGAATATATCTTTTCAGACTCCACTTCAATCAGAATACAGGATCTTTCGTTTATGTGTGTTTTTCCTCTATTTTACTTATTTCCTGCCTCCTTTTTCTCTCCTTCTCGTCTGGGACAAAACCTTTTTTTCTCATTTTCAGAGAAATGAAATTCATGTGGCGAACTCTTCTACTCGCAACTATCTTGCTTGTTTCCGTCACATTCGCATGCAACAAAAATGGCGAGGGATGTTTGTGTAAGTTTTATAAAACATTCAGAATATTTAAAAATTGAACTGATTTCAGTAATGAGAAATGTTCTCCGTGATCCACTTCGTCTCTCAACTTGGAAAATTTCTTCATTGAATCGGGCAATAAATCAGCTTCAAGCTTACCAGCAACTGTTTCACGGTTAGTTTTAGAATCTTCTATCTTTACTCAAGATTTTTGAACCCCTTTGAATATTTAGTTTCCCTTCAAACAAAATTTGTCGAAAACAGAGCAAGACTAGAAATGTGTTCATTCACAAGTTCTTACAGAAGACAAACGATCTGCAGTCTATTCCTCCTCCGATTACAGTCAATTCTCGGAAATGATGAGACGTCGTCGACGATGATTATGGCAATGAGAGTTGATGAGAGCCAATTCTCTTCTTGGGTTCACTTCTTCATTTCCTCCATATTTATTCTTCTCCTCTCTCATCTTGTGCATCATTTCAGTTTTTACTCCATCTTCTCTCTTTTTTGATGCCTCATTTAATGATTTGATAGTCACACCAATTCTCAGATCCAATCGAAGAAAAAACTAAAAGAACCAATAAAATATGTTTCCTGTTTTTGATTTTTTCTTAAGGTACAATGGAGAGCGCATTAGAAGATTTTAAACGGATGAGAGCTCGATTCGTACAAAGAAAAGTTTTGAAATTCGAGTTCGAGTTGTTCACGAAGTTCGAGAGTCATACACGAAACATTTGGGGACTCTATCAGCAAGCAATAATTGGAGATATCAATGTTCCAAGTGAGTATTCAATAATTTTAGATTCAGAGCCTGATATTATTTTTAAGAATTGAACTATATGGAAATCGACGAAGGTGAGAGATCGTGGATGTGGAGATGGATCAATGGAAATGAGAAATGGCATGCTTGGAATAAATTTAGAGGTAAAACTGAAGAATAGTGATTTAACATACCGTAAATTCTTTATTAGAAGGGAATGCTCTTCTATTTTTCCATCACCTAATGCAAAAATAATTCTGAATTCTTGAAAATGGATCGTACCATCTGTTGGGGAAGAGATTTGAAACATATTTTGTGACTTTTCGGCCAACTTTTGACGAGGATTCTAATTAGAACAATTTCGATCTGTTTGAATCTCAAGAACGTGCTCATTTTGACCTCATCGGGGTGCCCTTCTATTAGAGGTACCCTTCTAATACAAATTTTACGGTAAACGGATATTTTTCAGGACTCACAAAAGAAGAGGCGTCAATTAAATTTGTCGAGGAAGTGCAAAAACTTAAATCAGAACTTCATCAAATTCTAAATGAATGGAAAATTGAGATCAGCAATGATCCAAAAGGCACTGAGACTCGCATTAATCATGATTTACTCACTGAATGAACTATGCAGTTTTCAATAAAACTTGGTTTTTGTCAAAAAAAATATGTCTCTCCATGTATACAGATAATTTTCCACTAATTTCCCTAACTTCCGTTGAATTGATTTTGTCACAAGAAGTTTTACCAATAAAACCGCTATCTCTCATTCTTCTTGACTCTAAAATACTGCCAAAATCTTCAGCGTTTCGTTGAGCTGAAAAGTTTTACATTTTATGGTATACAGTTTCAAATAACTTGTATTTTCGTACAATTCGATTTTCATCTGCAGAAAAAGTAAGTCATTGGCAATAAATAATTGACAATAACAATCATGTGACATATTTTCAGAAAGACTTTTTATGAACAGCACAACTTTATGTTCAATGAAACAAAAAATCAGTTTAGACTGCAGGTTTTCCACAAACGTATCCTCTGAATCGATCATTCCATGACATATGACAAACCATTGAGAAAAATTCTCCATGTCGACGTTGCTTTACTTGTTTGCCTCCTGGAACCCACAACCACATCATTGCACAATTGTTTCCTCCTCCTCTGAAATAATATGAATGATGAGACCCCCAAGAACAATTGTCCCACCCATAGCTTCCTTGATTTGGTTCTCCTCCACTCCATTTAAGAGCATTCAAATCTTTAGCGTTGCCGTCAGTGACATAGAAGGGCTGAAAATTAGAAAAGGTTTAATGAACTTTTTATCTATTTAAAACAATAGAAAACCGCGTATCGCTGAACTCACACTATGAAGAGTGTCTCTTTTGATTCCAGTTCTTAATGTTCCAAACTTCCATCCAGATGATGTTGTCATTAAGAGTCTACCCAATTCAGCAATTATTTCTCTCTCTTCGTGACTTTCCACTGCTGACAATCTTGCTCCATGTTGAGCACAAAAACCTTCTGCTTTCGGTTGATTTGTCATACCAGCGAATACTTTCACACACCATCCTCCACTCATTCTTTTAATTCTTTTCCATCCAATTTCACACTTTGTTTCTGGTATCACTGGTGGATGGGGCCTCGGTGGTTTTCCTCCATGGTCACCCTTTCCTCCGTAATGGCTTCCATGATTACTTTTTCCTCCATAATACGAAGATTCATTAGAATCCGAATCTGATGCATCATTGAAGACGATGCAGTGTGCTGAGGAAATGTATATATTTTTTGTATAGTTCTGTCGATAATCTCACCTGTAACAACAAGAACAGCAAAGACGAAAAGAATCCGCATTGGGAAGGTCGCAAAATGAAAAATGAAAGAACTTTGCAATATTTTATAGTGTTATAAACTTTGCGGAAGTTTTCGAACCTCAAGAATCTTTGTTCAGGATCTTTCAAACTACATACATTTGAAGACTTCAAATAGTTTTAAAAATCGTTCGGTTCATTTTTCATATTTCTGTAAGTATTTTGATAACTCCGCCCATCCATGAGATATATCCTCTCTCGCACGAAATCATGTAATGTCGGGTGCTCTAGTTTCTTCGTGGCATAACGAGATTAAAAGATATGCTACAGAAATGTAATTCAATGAGAGATCGAGCTCTAGACTTGCTCAATATGCGTTCAAAGTTTCAACATAATCGGATGACGAGAACCCACTTTTTTGGACCCGCGAAGTTGACGGTATTCAACTTTAAGTAAATTTTGTTTCATCTCGTCATTTGGTTTCTTGCCAAATTCTGGGTCCCGTGCTCCTACATCTTCTGCTTCATCTACGCCGCCGAGCTGTTTTTTGTTTTGTATCAGTGTGCGCTCCACGTGTAATATTGGAGCCGTCGTCGCACCGCACATCTTCTCCTGGGTTCCCGGATCACAATTTTTGATTCTTTCCGGAGTTGTGTTTTCGCAAGAGACCAATGTTTAGTATCATAATATTTTTTGAAATTTAATTTTACGTTGCGTTTCAGGGTGGTGTTGTATTCTCGATTCGCAAACTCAAACTAAATTTTAGGAAAACAGATTTTATTTATGAACAACAAAATTAATCAATATAATAATTTGACCATTTTAACTTCGGACGATTATCGTGCCGCTTTTCCACAAACGAATCCTCGGAATGCTCCATCCCATGTCATATGACAGACTTTCGAAAAGAATTCTCCGTGTCTTCTTTGTTCCACTTGATCTCCTCCGGGTAACAATAACCACATTAAAACACAATTGTTATATCCAAATCTGTAAATTAGTTTAATAAAAGCAGAAAATGAAAAATCCACCTACTGTTGATTTCCAGGCGTAGGCTCTCCACCAGTCCATTTGATTCCACCAACTCCTTTAGAATGCCCATCCGTTGGAAGAAATGGCTAAATTTCACAAAAATTACAATACTTTCATCTGTTCGCAGCATTCCTTACACTGTTCACACTGGATCGTTGAATCCCGAATCGCAACGATCCTTGTCTCCATGATGTAGTCGATGTCATATAAGTTTTCCCTAGCTCCGCTACAATTTCTCGTTCCTTCTCACTTTCTACAGCAGACAAAGTTGCTCCATTTGAGTTACAAATTGATTCCGACTCTGGTTGATTGGTTTTTCCCGCGAATATCTTAATACACCATCCTCCGCTTTCTCTTTTTATTCTTGTCCATCCATTATCACATTTTGTTTCTGGTTTTACTGGTCTGTTTGGCTTTGGAGGTCTTCCTCCATGTCCTTTTCCATGGTTTCTTCCATGATTCCTTCCAGAATAATGCGAAGACTCATCAGAATCAGAGTATGAATCTGAATCTGATCCGACATCGAAAACAATACAATTGGCTGAAAATTGACATGATTTCTGGTTTTTGTGATAGCCTTACCAATGGCGAGCAGGGCAACAAGATAGAAGAGAAAACGCATGTTGAATGAGAAAAACTAGGTAACGGAGAGCGCTTGCAAGACTTTATAGAGGAAATAACTTTGCGGAAGTTTTGAATCTAGAAGAAGTTTTGATAGTGATCTTTTCGGAAACGAGCAGCTTTTACGAAGAACAAAAGTCGCACGTTTATGATCAGAGAATCGACAAATTTTGAAATTTTTTTTCTATATATTTTGTAATATTTGGGTTCAGGCATCTTATAAAATGTACATTGCAAAGAAACTAAATAATCAATATTGAAATCAAAGATTACTGTGCCACTTTTCCACAAACAAATCCTCTGAATGCTCCATCCCATGTCATATGACAGACTTTCGAAAAGAATTCTCCGTGTCTTCTTTGCTCAACTTGATCTCCTCCGGGTAATAATAACCACATTAAAACACAATTGTTATATCCAAATCTGTAAATTTTTATTGGATCCAGCAATATATAAATAGCCTCACTGTTGGTTCCCAATTGTTGGTTCTCCACCAGTCCATGTTATCCCAGCAACTCCGTTCGAAAATCCATCGGTCGGCAGAAATTGCTGAGAATCAAAAGTTTTTCGAAAAAATTTTAGGTTAAACCGATACGAAAAGTCTTCTTACACTATTGGCGTTCTTCCTCTGAATCCCGAATCGTAATGAGCCCTGTTTCCATGATGACGTGGTTGTCATGTATGTTTTGCCTAACTCTGCTACGATTCCTCTTTCGTTTTGATTTTCAATTCCAGACAAAGTTGCTCCATGCAAATTACAAATCGTTTCCGATTCTTGTTGATTCGTTTTCCCTTGAAATATTCTAATACACCATTCTCCCTGTTCCCTTTCGACAAGTGTCCAATCAACGTCACAACTAACAGTCGGAGGTCGGGGTGCTCGTACTGGAGATCTGTACAGATCACGACGGTCAAGAACAGCAGAGACAGAAGCGGATGTAATGACTGAAAAATGATAGGTTTCCGAACTGTGATACATTTAAGATTACCGATAAGCGAAATGATAAAAAATGGCAGCATTTTTTTATGATTGTTTGAAGGAGAACATGTGAGTTGCAACGTCAGAAAATGAATTTCACATACTTTACGAGCACAATAACTGCTCGAAAAATATCGACTTTCTCATCAATATCTGTTCCAATTTTCCTTTCTCATCAATATCTTAATATTCCGATATCTTGTTCCAAAAAAGCATCTTCAAAGATTTGAGAAAACTACGGTGTTGTCATTGACCATTCGAAAGTCAAGAAATACAAACTTATAAAGTTTATTTGAATCACAATCAGAATATAATATTTCTTCTTATGTAGCCTTCTTTCCACAGATATAACCTCTCCATCTGTCTGGAGGACTCGTCAAACATTCCATCGCGAAGAATGTTCCAAAAACACGTTTTCCTTCTTGTTTACCACCTGGAACCCACAACCACAAAAGACCACAATTGTTGGGACGACCCCTGAAAGACGGAATAAATTTCAATTGTGATATGAAAATGTATGATTACATCCAGTGTCCATTGTTCGGTTCCAACGGACTCCATACAATTCCGCCCATTCCAGTTGTAAATTGATCCGTTGTGTACCAAGGCTATACGGATTTACATAATTATAAAAAAGAATAATCAAAACTAACCGATCCAATTGCATCTCTTCTGAGTCCGGTTCGAATTGTTCCAAATTTCCATCCAGTTGGTAACATTTGTGTTAATCCAATATTTGCAATCGTATTTCTTTCATTTGCATTTTCAATTGACGAAAGAGTTGCTCCTTGTGCTCTACATCCATTTTCAGCATCTGCTTGACCTACAGCTCCCGCGAATAATTGAACACACCATGGACCTAATTGTCGATTGAAAAGTGTCCATCCAGCTGGACAAGTTGGTGTAGGTTTTGGAGTTGGACTAGGTGGACGATGAGGTGGTCTGTGTCCTCCTCTTCCAGAATAATGATGAGAGTGACGACCTCTTCCATTTCCGTATTCAGATGAATCAGAAGATGATGAGAAAGATGAAGATGAAGAAAATCCAGAATACTTTGACTTTCCTCTACTTAGTTCAATAGCATTCCCTGAAATTTTCGACTTAAAATAGCAGGTACCAAACTTGTATTAGGATATTAGGTCATACAAGTAAATTTTCTTCATAGGATCCAACTTCTTTCTTGAAAATTTCAAACATACCGATAAATATAAAAGTACTTATAACCAGAAAAACCCATATGAGTCGCATGTTTCTGCCCTTAACAGTTTTTTAAAACAGAATCGTTCTTTTATGACAATTTTTTGTTCTCAGAGAATATGCCTTCAAAACTGGCAAATATCAAATGATCGATTGAAGATCATCTAGTTCAAAAACCCTTATTTACCTATGAAGATTATAGCTCCGAAGAGGAGTGAAATCTCAAATAAATGCATCGAAGTGGGAAAGGAATTCTCTAAACTCTCTACCAACCTCGAACTTTTGTAGAGGATTTTATATTCCCGATAAAGTCAAAAAAGTCAGAGAAAACATTGAACATGATCATTCAGATGAACTTTTAAAGTTTCAGTTAATAGTAGCCCGATTCTGAAATGTATACTAGTTGCAGAACAGGAAAAATGAATATAAATTTTATAAGAACAAAACCGACAAAAAAATGAACAGGAAGAACGAAACCGAAATACAATTTAAAAAAAACATGGAATGCGAGAGAATCAAAAGAAACAAACTCCAAAGCTGAACAATTGATGTGATACGGGAAAGTGTTTTCAATATAATCCCCGAGTACTCTAATCCAAATATTAACTATGTATATGGCAGCTATGAAATAGAATCCATGAGAATAATAACCATGAGAAAGATATTGATATGCTACAATTTAATCACGAGACATCCATCATTAACCATTCGATATGTGATTTTACTCTCCACTAACAAAGAAATAATGCTTGGTTTGATTTTTGCGCCGTCTTTCGAATTGTTTCCAGATCCTGTCACCACTGTTAGAGTCCTTTCAGGTCTTCTTACTGAAAAAAAACTCTTCGAAATATTTTTTGTTCAACATTTCTCACCATATTTATTGTAATATCGAGCTGCTTCCAACGCCTCCTCCACCAGATTCATCGCACCATTCACAGACATATAATGTAAATCGAGAAAGTATGGATTTTGGTGAGCAGCGCGTATTTTTTTGTCAATATCATTAACTTGCTTTGCCAAGATTTCTCTTCTTCGAATCAATCGATCCATCATAACTGAACGGTGAAACTGTGGCGCCGCCGAAGGGTTGTGCGATTTTTCGTAGATGCGATCGTTTTCGAGAGAAGCTCGAGCGTTCAGAGCTTCTCTCTGAACTTCCGTCAGCGATTGATGTATCCTGAAATTTAGAAAAACACCCTAGAAACATTTTCCAGCAATTACTAACCGTGATGAAGTTGCATTTAAAAAATGATTTTTTCTTTCGTTTGCCGATTTTTCTGGCTTCCGTGTGACTTTACAGTTAGCCGCCGCTTTTGTGCTATACGAATTCGGAATCGTTTTTGGAAAGTTCGTTGCTTCTTTTTCATTAAACGTTTCAATAAGACAGTTCCGTGTCAATTCAAAGCTTATGTTGGCTTCCAGTGCAAATTTAATCAAGCTATCATCTGTTTTGGGGAAGCATTGTCTGAGTCTAGCTAGAATATCGTCCGTTTGAATCTGTTGAATATTTCCCTCTGCGTCTTGAAGTGCACGAGCAATTTCCTCATCGTTCTCCGTTTCATCTGGTATGACTGAAAATACGTATAGACTCTCGGTCATCCGCTAATCTATTTTTTATACTATTTAACTTACATATATCCTCGTTGAATTCCAGTCTTGCTCTTTCCGACCTTCTCATTTCCACTTCGTCTTCAACGTGTCTGTTTGAAATAGTATTGCCTTCCAAATAGCTGATTTCATCTCGAATCTCTCGGTCGTCATCAGGAAGGTTGAGATTAGGTTGGACGCACTCAAATCCATCGAACATGCCAAAGACTTTGTTGAAACCCAGGACTTGATGGTAATGCTTCAAAACAAGCAAATCAACGTCTGGCAAAACTGATTTCAACAATGAGAACTCTCTTTCTTCCTGTGTACCCCTGAAAAAGAAAACTCATGAACCTTTATTATTAAATTGTTTTTTATCTTTCTGAATTCCAAACTTTGATGTCGTGGGGTTGCTCGGGTTTTCATGCAAATAAGCTAATTTTTTCTGAACTGATTGAACATTTCTCTGAGCTTCTGAAGCACTGTTTTTGATCAGAATCAAAGCGTTTTCAGCTGAGTTATAGTTCGAGAAGTGGAAGCAGGCAAATGTGAACAACTCGGAAGTAATAAACATTTTTTAAGTTGTGGATGTACATATAATTCTGTAAGGTTTCAGCCGTTTCGATCAGACTAGTACCAACTTAATTGAATCATGATAAACTTACATGAGCAGCTTTTGTTGAGTTCGAAATAACACTTGCTCGTCGTTAAGGCGGACGACATCTTCCGTTTGAGTGCTTTGAGAAGGAGGTGTTTTACTACTTTTCGTCTCTTTTGCGTTAAAGTGTTCTTCTCTGACCAGGGAATATCCGCTTCCCTTTTCTCTGCTTTTGTGACCTGCGAGTTCGTAAATGACTGAAAACCATTCGATTTTGAAGGATTTCATTCTTTTACATACTGCATGCCATTGAGACGTTAGTTTCGACGGTCTTCATGCAGGTCATTTTAGGTGCTGGAACTAAGGAAAACAATTGGGTTGGAGACGTCGAGAACGAAGTTGACTGAGTAGAAATAGGTGTCGACACGCTAGTCGAAGTGTCGTTATGGTGAAAGTTCGAAACACTGGAAATGTATATATTGGTGCAGAAAGCATTTTCAGTCTTGAAGCAACAAACTAAGTCAAACATACATACTGCAGTACTAGAACCAGTTAACAAATAAAGACATAGTTAGAATTCAATTCTTCTGATTTTTCGGTGCTTTGATAAAAGTTAAAATACGTTAAATTTTTCAAATTGGAACTCACATAACACTTCCGGTAAAGATATGATTCCACGTAATCCGACTTTTGCGAATAACATCAATCTTTCTCTCAATCTCTTCAACATCTTCATCACGTTGACTGTATCTGAAAATGATACACTTCGAGCTCATTGAAAAATGTATAGATTTCGGATTACTTTCTACACTCATCCGCTTGATATTTCCAAAATGTGGTCGGTTCCATAACGTAGCACTCGTAAGAAGCTTGAATCAATACGCCTGTCAAAGTCTTAATCACTGAGCGTTCAACGTTTTCTGCATCAACGATAATCAAGGCCATGTCATTTTCGGTGGCATTGCGAACTGTAATTTTAAATTATCGGCTTCATATAACATTAGTGGAAGACATACCCTGTTTAGTGATCTGACTGCAGTATGTGTCGTCCGTGGAGATTAGAGCATGTTTTTCATTGGAAACATCGAAAAATTGGCTGAAATAATGATTTTTACACACCTTGATAGATACGCGGTTAACTAACTTGGCGAGTGTTGTTTTTCCTGATCCCGTAACTCCACGAAGTATCAAACCTACTCTGTGTCCTTCTTTCACACATTTCTGAACGTCGCCAGGATCGGCATCAAGTTGAAAACACTGTAAGTGTTCTTTTTTCGATTTCATTTCAACCTGCAAACGGATGTAAAAAATCATGTGAGATAAGAAAGATAACGCAAACATCGTGGGGGCATTTTCTAAGTGACTTCCAAATGATCAATATGTTTTTATCTATTTCAAAGCTTTCCGGATAAAAATTTTCCGGAAAGATGAAAGGGTTACTTAATTGAAATGAAATTTATTTATTTTTTAAAATAAATTTTATTTTAATAAAAAATATTTTAAATGAAGAAACTGTGCAAACACCGCAGCCCACATCGGTACTGATGCGCCACAACTGACGACATGTTTCTCCCGCCAATTTGAATCATCATCGCTTTTCTGCTTTCTGGATTCACATTTTCGTTCGCCGTTTCAATAATTCCGCTTATCAATAATAATTTTTCAGTGCATAAATTATATCGCTCAAGAATCATAATATATAAATGGTAAGTAGATGTTTCCAGTGATATTACTATAAATATGCGTTCAGGATTCTGAATCTGCTGGACCCTCGAATTCCAAAGACGTGGTCTTTGACGATAGTGAGTTTTATATTTTCTTTGAACATATGCGTTCATCGGTAAGTTGTAATATTTCATATTGAATATATTGTAGCGTTCGTCAGCAACGCAAGCAGAATGTCAATTGAAAAAATGACGGAGGAATTGGATCTACTGCGAAAAGGTTATAATTTCCTGCTAAGTTTTTATTGCTGAAATTTGTTTTTCAGGAACTCACCCACTTTTACAAACTGAACGCCGAAAAATCATGAAGCAAAAAGCGTTCCAACAAGAGAGGTTAGAACGACATCGAGAACGAGCACGAGCAAGAGGTTTCCTTGTGACAAAAAACATCAATTTTATTTTTATTTTTCTCAGCGACGCTTGACTTCAATACTAGAAAGCAAGAATACGAGAAACAGTTCCAAGATCGGTTGCAGGAACTAGAAGACCAGGCCGTAAAACGAGTAGAAGATATGGAAAAGCACAATATTCAAGAATATGGTGTCATTGATATCGCTAAAGCTTCCACTGCTCAAACAACTTTCGATAGTAGTAAGAAAACATTAAGAGGTCGTGGTGGTGGAAACCTGATTGAACCTGCTACGTACTTCAACACAAATCCGCCATCTCGGATACCCGAATTCAATTTACATCTGGCATATGAAGATTCAAGAATTAGGAGTGATCTTGACACGATTTGTAATCGTGATATGCTGCCTAGAAAGAAAGGACAATATAGCGTCGTAATTAACAAACCGAAGCTAGTCATTGACTCCAAGACGTTCAAGCATGGTGAAGAAGTAGCCGCCTGGAATAGAACATACCAAATGGTTCATGCGAGACTGGACATCGTTAGTGATAAGAACATCAGTTTGAAAGCAGTAAATGTTAGTTTATTTCTTTAAATAAATCAAAGGAATGTTTCTTTAGGGATGGGACTCACGACAATTAACCGCTACTATTGAGGATTTGGAAGATGGGCGTGTGACTATTGGCAAGCTGAGAGGAAAAGATAAAATACTTTGAAAGGTCGAAAATATATAGACTTATTATCATGTGCCTATTTTCTAAACTCATTTTTATTCATATATTCACATATTGATGTACCATGAACCAACCCAATGAAACTATTCAATCTACCTAGACATTTCTCGAATTTTTTTTATTCGTTTAAAACGGATACATGATATTTTAAAACGCTCTCTTTTTTTACTTATGAATTTGTTTCAGATGCTTTGTGAAATCGAATGTCGAGCCTTAAATGCCGCTCACACAATGCTCATTCAAGACTTTGAACCACGGGATGCGCTAACTTATTTGGAAGGTCAGAAGATTTTCACTGAAGATCACTCAGATCTCATAAGCACGATGCCAACTCGTCTCGAGAGAATTGCTAACTTTCTGAGAGCTTATCGACGTCAAGCGTCTGAATTGGGACCACTCATCGATTTTTTCACCTACAACAATCAAAACCATCTGACTGATTTTCTCGAGGAATATCTTTACTTTGCTATCAACGAACCTGAAAAATTGCGACCTGTTGTTCTTGCTCCGAAGTTTTCAAGGCAGATGCTGGACCGGAAGCTTCTTCTCGGAAACGTCCCAAAGCAAATGAGTTGTTACAGTCGAGAGTATCACGTCGATCGAGTGGTTGAGAAATTGGAAGATATGTGCGATTTGGGTAAGGAGAAAGTACATTAT
Organism: Caenorhabditis zanzibari; assembly: GCA_963966625.1. Taxonomy (NCBI): domain Eukaryota; kingdom Metazoa; phylum Nematoda; class Chromadorea; order Rhabditida; family Rhabditidae; genus Caenorhabditis; species Caenorhabditis zanzibari. The sequence continues at coordinate 8,274,428 of OZ016470.1, read as the reverse complement.
TTCGAACTGTTCCTAATGTAGATTTTTGCAGACTCTTTCTTCCTGTTTCTTCATGGTCGCTCAGGATCAGGGAAATCAGTCATAGCTGCACAGGCATTATCAAAATCTGATCAGCTTATTGGAATGTAAGTGCCAGTGATGTCTGAGTTTAAATAATGTTGAATTTTAGAAACTACGATTCAGTTGTATGGCTCAAAGACAGCGGAACAACACCTAAATCAACTTTTGACCTGTTCACGGATCTTCTGTTGATGCTAAAGTGAGTATTTTCCATAAACGAATCAACGAGAAACATGGAAGAGTGCTTTACTTTTTTGAATTCACCTTTTGCTTATTACCTCACCTTATTGCTATTAGTCTATTTTCCTGCACTCGCACGTTTGTGTGTTTGAAGACGAGCCCGTGTTGTGAGCGACACGGATGACTCGCACACGATCACCGACTTCACTAACCGTGTTCTTTCAAGAAGCGAAGATGATCTACTCAATTTTCCATCAGTCGAACATGTTACTTCGGTAGTGCTCAAAAAAATGGTAAGTAATTATTTGCCTTGGTATTCACGAGAGCTTCGTTTCTAAAACCCCATTTTTTGCAGATAGTTAACGCTTTAATCGATCGCCCGAACACTCTTTTCGTCCTCGATGATGTGGTTCGAGAAGACACAATCCGATGGGCTCAAGAGCTTCGTCTTCGTTGTCTCGTTACCACTCGCGACGTAGAGATTTCCAATGCCGCATCACCGACGTGCGAGTTTATCGAAGTAACTCCACTTGAAAACTTCGAATGCTACGACATGTTGGAAGCCTATGGAATGCCGATGCCAGCTGGGGAACGAGAAGAAGATGTCCTACACAAGGCTATCGAATTGACAAGCGGAAATCCAGCCGCCCTGATGATGATCTTCAAATCGTGTGAACCAAAAACTTTCGAGAAGTGAGTGTCTTATAAGATATCCTGGATTACTGGATACTTAGAACTCGTGTTTTTGAGCAAAACTATTTTGAGTTAATAAAACCAAAATTCTAGAATGGCTCAGCTAAATAGCAAGTTGGAAACTCGCGGGCTGTCCGGGATTGAATGCATCACACCTTATTGTTACAAATCTCTGTCCACTGCTCTTCAACGGTGTGTTGAAGTTCTCTCTGATGAAGATCGTAGTGCTCTTGCATTTGCCGTTATAATGCCTCCGGGTGTGGACATTCCAGTCAAAATATGGTCTTGTGTCATTCCAGTCGATATCTGTTCAAACGAAGAAGATCAATTGGACGAAGAAGTGGCAGACAGATTAAAGCGATTGAGCAAGTATGTTAACAAAAAATGTTCTTGAAAATAAATTATATTTCAGACGAGGAGCATTACTCAGTGGAAAACGGTCACCTGTTCTGACCTACAAAATAGACTATATCATTCACATGTTTCTGAAACACGTTGTTGACGTTCAAACCATTGCTGTAAGTTTAGTTTTGCTGTAATACACATCTTCAGCATGAAAAACTTTCGCGAACCATTTTCAGATTACCGTAAAATCTGTATTAGAAGGGCACCCAGATGAACTCGAAATGAGCACATTCTTGAAATTAAAATGAACTGAACTAGTCTGATTAGAATCCCCGTTAAAAGTTGACAAGACAGGTCACAAAATATGTTTCAAACCTTTTCTAAAACAGATGTTATGATCCATTTTGAAATTTCAAAAATAATTTGTCAGGCGTTGGAAAAATAGAAAGGCATACGCTTCTTATACAGATTTTACGGTATCTCAAATAAATTATTCTATTTGCAGAGCGGAATTTCGACCCTCGAAGAACGTCTTCAAGAGTTAGGAAACAATAACACCCCAACCGCAGAACGATTTCTTCCATCTCATCTACAAAAGTTTCGTCGTACTTCTACTGGCGATATGTTCCCAAAAACCGAAGATGCTGTTATTCGCCAGGAGGATTATCCAAAGTTCATGCAAATTCATCGTCACTTCTATGAATCATTGAAGAAATTCATTTCATCGTAGCTCTGATTCTTTGTTCTATTTACTCGTGTAAATTCTTTCAGTATTATTTGCATGTAAAATATCTCTGCTCTTCTGCCGATTTTTGTATTTTTACCCATCCCTTGCATTTTTACTTTATGTTCACTGTACAGGTATTCTTTCAAAAGAAAGGATGTATTTCTTCTCATGCCATTCTGATACTCCATCCGCACATACTTTCACTTTGTTATTTTTTAATGCATAATTTCGTCTCTATTCCTTTTACATGGAAGATTTTCGTCATAAATATTCATCTTACTTTATCTCGCTGCCTCGCTGCACTATCAGCGTGAACTTTACGCTTATAATATCGGCTTTTCAGTTCCTATTTGTTACTAGTAATGGAATGATCATTTTGGTGATCAAGAAACATCTGTTCTGAATTTCGAACTATGCAGTGAGTTCTGTGATAATTGTTTCTTTTTGGGTACACTCCGTAACCATCAATTCCTATGACATTTTGCAGAATCCTTTAGAATCCCAACTTATCTTTTCAGTTTCGAGGATGTTCGATTTCTTTCGTCTGTCAGTGTTATTTCTACTTTTGCTATCCTTTTTCATACAATTGAAGTGATTGCTAACTATGGAATACCAGTCAGACCGCTATCATTGCTCGTTCTTTTCTCCTTGTATATCGTTCGTCAATTCAGATGTTTTCTTCTCGAAACACATTTTTTCAGTGGTTTACTGTATTCGGTCAATGGATTTCTCGTGCAAGAAGGGCCACATTCAATGAGCAGAATCTCCTATTAACATATCAACCGAGAGCCTACACACATGGACATCTTTTTGTGGTAAGTATGAGAGGATATGTTTCTGTTTTCATTATTGATATATATTTTGTCTTTGTCAGCCGGACCCTCCTACTCCATGTCGATTCTCACAACAACCTTCCGAATCATGTACGGATTCCGAGTTTCGTAATGCCCGAGATGCGCACTACAAGGACGAATTTCACAGAGCCGTAAATTCTTCCGCCGAAAAAAGACTGATTCCACAAGAGGTTTAGTCAAAATTAAATGAAAATCTGTTCTAAACCCCATTTTTCAGACGATAGAATCGATGAGAATCGAGTTCGATCAGTCAACCTCGCCTTCTTCTTCCCCGAGTAAATCGGATAAATCGCCGAACTTTCATATATAATACAACATGAAATGAAGAATTATTTTGACCTCGTAAACCTCTTGTTTTTATTTTTGATCATGGTTCTTATCCTATCACTGATCCTTTTTTTCATAACTAACTTTAGTTTCAAACATGTCACCACAAAGTACTCAGAACTTGGCTTTTTCAGGTGTTGTAATGTCGGGTATCACAGACGAGACGCTTGAAATGTTGGATATTGAAGATCAGGTATGAAACAAATTTGACAAGGGACGTATTTGAGGTTACCCTTTCAACTATTTCTGTAAACTTGGGTGTAGGTAATATCGACCCTGGGGATCTCATAGCTGCTTTCAGAATCACCAAAGCGGGCACGTAACTCGAGTTATGAGCCATCAAAGTTGCAGCCAATACTAAAATTGGGGTACTTTGAGGACCCATATCTCAGCTCAAAATCACTTTCAGAAGGTCTAGTTTTTTGTTTTGTACTCAGAATTTGTTGATTTACAATGTGCAATCCTTTTTTTGACAAAAAAATTTTGAGCCAAAACTTTGAAATTTTCCTACCATTTGGGTAGGAAATTTTTCGATCAATCAGGAGTTACCAACTTTATTTTTTTGATCCACTAAATGGTGGCAGGAAACAAAGCATATATGTTTGTAACAAGGTTTTTAAATGTTTCATGACATTTTCCGAACATTTTTTTACTTGGCTGACCTGTTTAGGGCCAAAAACCATCTGGGATTTTCAGCCATCAGGTGACCTATAAACAGGCCCCCAACCGGCAAAAAAGTAAATGAAATTATTGAAAACTTTAATACAAATATTTATCTTTTGATTTCAACCTTGATATCGCAAATTGCACAAGCAGAAATGGCAAAAGAAGAATTCCGCACCGAATTGGTCGGAAATTTTAGTTGTTTTTGCTCAAATTTTTTTTCTTCAAAAAAGTGCAGGGCATTGTTTGGTATAAAATTCTAAGTACAAAACAAAACACTAGACCTTCTGAAAGTGATTTTGAGCCAAGATATGGGTCTTCAAAGTACTCCTAATGCACTGTTAGCTGCAACTTTGAGGGCTCATATCTCGAGTTACGTGACCGCTTTGGTGATTCTGAAAGCAGATATGAGATCCCCAGGGTCGATATTACCTACACCCAAGTTTACAGAAAAAGTTGAAAGGGTAACCTCAAATACGTCCCTTGTGAGATTAAAAAATATCTTAAATAATCTTGAAAAGTTTAGTGACTCGAACATTTTCGTTGCAGTGACTAAAATTTACAAAAACTTACAGAATTTTGAATGATACACATTGAGAAACTTGTTTATCAATAGGGTTATTAATTCTGATGAAAACTTTTTTCCTTGTAAACACAACTCACGAAACACCAAAAAAACCTAATTGATTACTGTACTCAATATTGCGATTACTGTAACTAATATGTCAGTCTCACAACGCTTTGGTTTTTTTGTGTTTCGCGAGCAGGAAAATACATCTTTTATTGACACTTCGTAAAAAAAGTATTTCATCAATATTTTTTCCCTATGAACCAGTTGTTTTTTTAGACTAGCGCATCCTGTCGCGAAGACGAAGAGCCTCGACCTAGAGACAGACCTAGCCCTATAAGAGTACAAAGCTATTTGGAACAAGTTGAAATGGAGCAAAACGTTTTCGAGTTTCCTGAATATCCTATTGATATAGACGAAATCATGATGAAGATCCCAGAAAACGAGAATGAAGAAGCCACCGATAATGAAGAAGACTCAAGTTCCTCGGCGTTGGAAACAGTCTTCCCTGGGCCTGATTTGACTTCTGCAGTCCACAACACATCAGATGCTCCTGCGCCAGGGGGATTGGATTTCAAGGCCCGAAGAATACGTTTGGTTCGACCAGGAGAGTTTCTCAACGTTTTGGACCATTTTGTAAGATTCCAAATTGTTTTATCAGTTCCACTCAATGTTTTAGGAAACGGGCAAGGAATGGTTCCACGAGCTACACACACACAAACAAAGAAAGCGACAGGGCAACATTGTAGGTACGGATATTTCTATTTTGAAGCATGTCATACATACTCGTAAAAATAATGCGAAATCATGTTTGATCCACCTGAAATTTCAGGTGATCTCAATGCCGAAGGAGAGTCGCTTGCTGAAGAAGAACTGACCCCAGAAGATTCCCTCGATGTAACCGCAAATGATCTTGACGACCTTTATGCCGAGATGAAAACAGAACTCTCGAGAACTGATAAACCGCATTTGGACTTCATAGCGTTTTTGGAGAAAAAGTATGAATCGATGAAAAGATTTGTTCGTCTTTACAAATCACAGAGTTATTCCATGAAACTCCTGCCAATCGATGCAGAAAAGCATTGGAGCAAGGAGAGACTCAGTCGTGAGGACCACGATGACAGAATCACACGATGGGATGTTGCTATGGCAGAAGCCCTTGCTGATGATATGAAGGAAGAGTTAGAAGTTATTCAAGAAGGCGGATTTATCGGCATCAGAGGAGACGAAGCCACATACTTTGAAAATATGGCCAAATCTTTCGAGCATAGAGTGAACAGACCATTGGAATATATGGACTATCCGGAAAACAAGTTTTACTATCACAGATTCGCTTTAACTGATGTTTTGGAGAAAAAGGAGATTAACGGTGTTTTCTTTCGCAAGGTATGGCTACATAACCTTACTAAAACAATTAATTTTCCATTGTTAGAAGTTGTTCATTTATATATTCTTGCAGGCTCTATCTCGATTGTTTACGGGATCAAAAAAGGAAGGGTTTCTGATTGGCCCACAAAAATGGAGAAATGTAAAGGTTATCCTGACAAAACACGGATTACAATGGGACCCCTTATATGCGGACATGCAGGAAATCGTCAAGAATGTAAGATCCTTGTAATAGGGTGCACCAAAATAGTTTACTTTTCAGAATCTCACACTTCCTAAAGGACGATTGTATTGTCAACTACTACTTAACATCGCTAGTTTGGTTTACTATGACCTCAAAAATAACACTTGGTGGTGCGAAAAATTAGTTGGGCCGGATCTGGAAAAGAGATTGTTCCACGGGATCCCATTCGATTATCAAGGAAGTATGTTTGATTTTAAGAATCGGTTTTTTTTAAAGTTTCAACCAAACGTCTGCGAAGTATGTTGGACGCACAATCAAATAGATATTAGATGCTGTATCTATCAGGTTACCCCCTATAAAACATAAAACTTTTTACAGATCCATTCACTTTCGAAGTAAACACTGTTGCTGAGGAACCTGTCGTCGAACAATAAAGAAAAACGATATGTCAAAACGTTTCAACTACTTACTAATTGATCTAATTTGCTTCGCAGGGTTGATACTCAAACGTCTTTTTTAGTATATCTTTTTGCTCAAACCAGTGTGAATATAGCTTTACTGCAATATTGCCATAAACATTTCAATTTTATTCGTGGTGGTTGATTGTATTTGTTCGGTTCCTTCACCTTCTACCTTCTCTATGAAAAATGGTAAGTTTTGAATCTAAAAAAGATGCTGAGAATTTCCAAACAAGCGAAATGTATTTTTGATTGGCGAAGATTATTGTGAAGAATTTATTTCGTTTTTTTTCCAGAATGGACCATCATGCGTATGTGAAGGAGAAAATGCCGTTGATTGGCATGGGGACGTGGCAGGTAGTTGTCATCAATGTATCTATCTTGTTATAAAGTTTTTCCAGATAAGAAAAGAGGAAACTCTGTGTAAAGTGGTTGACGAAGGTCTCAAGGAGGGATACCGATTTATTGACACTGCACAAGTATACGGAAACGAAGCAGCAATCGGAAGAATTCTTGAAAAGTTATTGCCGCAACATAGCCTCAAGAGGTAGAAATAACCTGAAGCATAAAACGGGGAGAATCGGTCAATTCTGGGGATGAAGAACTCCAGGGAACAAACTCCGAGACCGGATTGGTTGCGAAGAGGGGGGTTGTGAACAAGTGAACCAAAGATTTTTTCTTCCCCGGAATTGGTAGGATCTCATTACGAATAGCAGTTTACAGAGAGGATATATGGATCACTTCGAAACTTGGACCAGCCAATGCAGGTTTCAAATCGGCTAGGAAAAGCATTGAAAAGTCTCTAAAAGATCTAAAAGTCGATTACCTTGACTTGATGCTGATTCATTGGCCGGGGAGCACTCTGAAAAGTGAAAATCCGAAAAATAAAACATTGAGGGAAGAAAGTTGGAGTGTCATGTGTGAGATGATGAAAGAAGGGAAACTCAAAGCAATTGGAGTTTCTAATTTTGAAATCTGCCATCTCGAAGAACTGAAGAAAACAAGCGAAGTTGTTCCTGCTGTGAACCAGGTTTTAAGAAAGTTGTCTTGCTTTATTCCAACGGTCATTCCAGATTGAATATCATCCTCATTTCCATCAGGACGAACTTGTCAAGTACTGTAGAGACAACGATATCCACTTTCAAGTATATTCTATTATTTCGGTGATTCTACCTAATAAGTGAATTTTTTTCAGGCGTACAGCAGTCTGGGAAGTCCAACTTATAAAGAGGACCTATCTAAAGACAAACTAATTAAAGAACTTGCGACGAAGTATGATGTGGAAACTCCTGTAATTTTACTTGGATTTGCGTATTGCCAAGGAATCAGTGTTCTCCCTAGAACTACGAACCCGGAACATGCTGTCAGCAACTTCAAAGTCACGAAATTAGCGGTTGGCTTTATAAAAATTAGAGTGCAGCTCTATTTCCACTTTATTCAGATTTCTCAAGAAGACATGGATCGCCTACTCGCACTATCGGTGGAGCACAAAACATGCTGGGATCCCCGTGTCGTTGTCTAGATGCCAAAAACCTTCACATCATTGTCACTATTTATATATTTATTTCTAAGTATCCTTTAAAAGAAATCAAATATAAAATTTAAAGTTAGGCTGAAATCTGAATTCTAAGATCTTTTTCTGAATTCGGAGTGTACGTCATGGTATTCATTACTGGCAGATCATCTCAGTCTTCTTTTTTCGATTTAGCTCCTTTTTTCTGTTGTTGCTCATTGAACAAATTGACTAGATCGAAAGCAAGAACACAGTTTTCCTCGCTAAAAACGAAGGGAACGGCACGATGGCTGTCATTAACCAGAGGGCGTCGTGATATTTCTTTCGCGTCTCTGAAAAAGTCGATAAGTGTTTGATTATAAATAGCGGTGCTCACTTGAATACACAAATAGTTGGCAACTGTCGAGACATGGGATGAGCGTTCACCCTGAATCTTTCTCCTTCCTTCGACCATCGTCCAATGTCTAGTTTACCAAACTTCATGTTTGGCAGCGTATATTTCTGACTAAGCTCCGCGAAGACAGGGGTCACATGTTTGCATTCGGGACTCCAAGTCGTGAAAAATTGGATAACCCAAATCGTGTTCCTATTTCTAGCGAGTTCTTCGAACAGTTGTTCTCCTTGAAAGTAGGTCACTTGCTCAGGACCGTTGTAAACAGGTTCTGGGAACACAACCGTAATAACTGAAAAATTAGTTTCACATATCTGTTTGTACTAAATAGATCCCCTTACTGAGACAGGCCAAGATGTAGATAATACCAGCAAGAACATCTGCACGGATAAACAGAAACATGCCCGCGATCTGAGTTTTTTTCTAAAGGTCCTTGTTCTATAAGTTTCAGCTTACCTTGGAAAACAAGAAGATATTGTTGACATAGTGCATCCAGTTAGTGGCTTTTCTCCCTTTCCATGCCAGAATAATCAAAAGAAACATCAGAATCTCTCGTTCTCTCTGTATTGGTTTATAGAGTTTCATATATGAAGCAAATCGTAATACTCACGGAATCGATTTCACAAGTTTCATTTCCTTCGGTAGCAAAAACGTAGTCACATAAAAATGAAGATCGCAACACTGGAAAAGCCAATGCCAGAATTGTGTTGAAAAAATGGAAAGCAGTCAGAGCTCGACGTACCTCATCCAGACGAGGTAAAAGCATTTTCGGGCAATCTGTAAAAAAAAGAAATATTCCGATCATTCAGATGTGCAAGATATCGATTATAAAACCTCGGAACATCTTGAGTGAGTATGGAACGATATTAAGCTCGAATACTGAGCAATAGAGAGAAGTTAAAAAAAGTTTGTGTTTTTATTTAAAAACTTTTAATTCTGCTTTTTAATTTTGGTTTTCAATGGTTATCGGACCGGCAAAATTATAAAAAAAGCTCGCGAGCTGCAACTCACGAAAAACGTTTCTAGGCTCCTTCTCCGTGCTAAAATCCTAGGCCACCATACATTTTTTGTAATTTTTCCGCGCAAAGTTGTGCAATAAACTCTGTTCTGCGCAATAAAATAAGTCTAAACTTGATATTCTTTTATCTTTCTTTACATATAAAAATTTAAATTGGTTTGAACCCGTTTTAATTCAAAAAGTTTACCGGAAAAGTGCGATAAAGTTGGTGGCCTAACGATATTATTTTCTAGGCCATGTCATTTTTGCAAAAAAATTCATTTTTTTCTGAAAAAATATTGTGAGGCATGAAAATCAACACATATTTTCAGAATGCTAGCAGTCAGGCATATAACCAGACGTCTTGCAACATCTCCCCGACTGCTGGATGCATCGAAGAAGAAAACCGTAGAAGACATGACGCAAGAGATGTTGCAGGTTTTTATAAATGATTTAGGATGCGCACTTTATGATAGATTTTCAATTACAGATGCCTGTATCCCGAGTTCCACCGACTATTCAACGTTTCACAAGTTCATTGAAAATGAAATTCAAGTCAGACGGACTTGATCAGTCTGTAAAGTCGATTTTGGACCGCGCATCAGCTCAACTTTATTACAATTGTGCCGATAATTATGATTTCCAAAAACTATGTGAGGCGTTCGGACTTGGGGATTACATGTCGTCCTGGTAGTAAAATCTGAAGTTAGCGAACATTAAATTTAAAGTGAATTTCCAGGTACAAGTTGACGCTGATGCACACATGGATGGTTTTGATGAGACTACACTCGGAGTTCGATGGAAAAGCTTATATGAGACTGCAGCGTGGCCTTCTTTCCACAATGTGGTTGGATATTGATCACAGGTATCTTTTTGTTGAATCAGAAGATCCAGATAGTTTATTTTCTTTTCGAGCATACACTAAAAATTTCAGGTTGGGTATCGTAAGCAAGGAGTTGAATCAGATTATGACAGGTCAAAACGATATGAAGCACATGCATGGATTGCATTTACAGACATTTTTCGAATACGATGAGGTTCAGATTGTGTTCCAAATTCTGTGCTGAAATTTTGGGTTTTAGGGTTTTCTTCATGATGATCGTGTTCTTGCTGGAGCTATCTGGAGGTGTCTGTACATGAACCGTGAAGTTGATCCAATTCACTTGCTGAAAGTAGTAACTTACATGCGATCGACAGTTGCTTGGCTTGAAACCCAGGATACGAATAAAATTCTTGTTGAAGGAATATCCGAATGGAAACAACTTCGACCCGTTTCTTCTGCTTCTTGATACTATATTGTTTTCTAGAAGATCCTTGTTTTTGATTAGACGCTTTACATTATCGTTATTTTTTTACTTCGTTTCGTTCGCTCATTTTTCGAGTCTTCCGTTTCTTCTCCATTACCAAATTTTATAATAAAAAAATTTCAGATCATCTCGACTATCGTCGGATTATGGCTGCGAAAAAACCGGCAGCTTCTACTCTGAAATGGTTCCAACAAGAATTAGGTCCGATCTGCGAAAATCTCGGAATGGTCATGAGAAGTCAAATTGGGTATGATGGAAGAAGAATCGAGAAACAAATGAGAAGAAAAGTTCTTCAAACAGTTGTACTAGGTGGACAAGAAGTTAATCCTTTGGAAGTAAGTTTATCTAATACAATTCTAGAATTCCTATAATTTCCGTTATAGGAACCAAATAAAACAAACTCTTCAATTCTTTCTACAACTCTTCCATCTACAAATGAAGCTCTACAACGTGCCCGTGTGGTTGCAGCTGGAATAGAAACTTTTGCAAAACTGCTCTCACAAGGAACATATCCTGGATCAGCTGGATTCACGATATCAGAAACAGGGGAACGAAAATATGTCAAACAATCTTCTCCCATCCAATCGACGCTAGTTGCTAATCTAATGGCTACTGCGGACAAATTAAGCAAAGGAGCAGTTTCACTAGCACCGTTTCCGCTTCCAACGCTCACCAAATTAGGAACATGGGCCATTGAAAATCGACCGGTTGAATTACCTGTTCCGTCACAAATCAGAGCAGCTGTTCCAGCAATCCGTCAGGTGGAAGATTTGATTCAATCTGTACTTGGAGTTACTACATCTCGACAGAAAACTAGCACAGAAGCCAAAGAGCCAAAAAAGTTGAAGTTGGAGGGAGTTACTGATCAGCTGACAAACGATCCTGTTATTAACGGTAATTGTCTCCATTCATAAAAATCACCACTATGTCAAGAATAAATTCCAGCTGTCACGGTAGAAGACGTACCTCTGGATAAGACCTTGACAAAGGAAGAAGCTGAATTCTTAATCAAAGCAGCTCGATCAGTGCAAGACGATAATGCGGAGACTGCAATATATGGTGAAAAGAAGAGAAAACCAGAAGTTTATCGTCCAGAACTTCCGAAAAACTTCGAATTCAATCTTGAAATGGGAAACGTGCACACATTGACTCGTAGCAATGAAAGTTCTGTTCCTGCAACTCGAATCGGAAGATTAGCAACGTTTGGGCAGTTAGCGCTTGGTTTACTCGGTGGAGCAACTGCCGAAGTGACAAGAAGAACATTTGGAATGGGAAAGAAGCTGCAGGAGGAAGGGGTCCCTAAGAATCCGTTTCTATCTGAGGCCAATGCCGATCGAATTGTGGCCACTTTGTGCAGAGTAGGTCACACAATAGAATCCAGTAAAAACTTGATGTTTTCAAGGTTCGCGGAGCTGCTCTTAAACTGGGTCAGATGCTTTCGATTCAAGATTCCTCCACAGTGTCACCAGCTCTTCTTCAAATCTTCGAACGAGTCCGGCAGTCAGCTGACTTCATGCCATTGAAACAAGTGCATCGTCAAATGCGTGATGCGTTTGGAGACAATTGGAGGGATAAATTCCAGGATTTCGATGACAAACCATTTGCTTGTGCTTCAATTGGGCAAGTACACAAAGCCACTCTGAAAGACGGACGCGTAGTTGCAGTTAAAGTACAGTATCCTGGAGTAGCAGAAGGAATCGACTCGGATATTGACAATCTTGTGTCTGTACTATCGGTAGGAGGAATATTCCCAAAAGGAATGTTCTTGGATGCATTCGTTGGTGTTGCTAGAAGAGAATTGAAGCAAGAATGTGATTACGAACGAGAAGCAAGAGCGATGAGAAAGTTCCGAGAACTGATTGCTGATTGGGAGGATGTTTATGTTCCAGAAGTGATTGATGAACTTTCTTCCTCGAGAGTTCTTACAACTGAATTAGTTTACGGAAAACCAGTGGATGCATGTGTTGAAGAACCTCAAGTAGTTAGAGATTACATTGCTGGAAAATTCATCGAGCTGTGTCTGAAAGAGGTGATAATCAGATTTCTGTTCATGCCCAAAGTCACATTTAGATTTTCGTTTGGCGTTTCATGCAAACCGACCCGAACTGGTCCAATTTTTTCCTCGGTAAACATCCAAAAACCGGAGAACCACGACTAGTACTTCTGGATTTCGGGGCGTCGAGAGCTTATGGGAAAAAGTTCGTTGATATTTACATGAATATTATCAAGGCTGCTTATGACGGAGACAAGAAAAAGATTATCGAGTAAGTAGATTCAAAAACGTGTACAGTTTTTCATTCATTATTGCAGATATTCGCGAGAAATCGGTTTTCTAACCGGATATGAAACTTCCGTAATGGAAGATGCTCACGTGGAATCTGTCATGATTATGGGTGAAACGTTGGCAAGTAATCATCCATACGACTTTGCCAATCAAGACGTCACAAAGAGGATTCAAAAACTTATCCCTGTTATGTTGGAACACAGGTTAATTTTTGATCTAAAAAGGATTTCTTGATAATTTTCTTCTTCCAGGCTGACGTCTCCACCAGAAGAGATTTACTCCCTCCATCGAAAACTTTCGGGATGCTACCTTCTTGCCGCCAAACTCAAAGCTACCGTATCTTGCGGAGGCTTGTTCCATGAAATTCATGATAATTATGTGTATGGAGAAGATGGGAAAGATATTAATATTGATTAATTGAATCATATTTGTTTCTTTCAGTAGTTTCCTTCTTGTTTTTTGACATTAGTTTTGATTAGGATGGATGGATGTTTGATTTTCTAAATCTGTAATTGTCATATAAAGCATTGATACAAATGTTTGATTTATTTGAACGATATCAGTTGACTCTGGTTGTTTTGATATATCTTTAGCTTCCCGAGACTTTCACTTGTACAATTAACATTTTCAGATGCTTCCAGATTTGTCACCACATTTGCACACTAAAGAGTGCAATATGTTGATCGAGTTTTTGCAGCGATGTCATTCAGAGAAGCCAATTGGTAATTCAAAATCTGCAAATCATGAAAACGAAATGATTTTTTTTAGGTAAAATGCTGGGTAAATGCTCCTACTGGGACGAAGCTGTTTGGCAATGCACAAAAAAAGAGCGCATCTGGAGAAGGGACAACAATCCAGCCTACAAGCGAAGAATAGTTGAACTCCGAAATCTGCCAGAAAAATATTGGACTCCTGCACTGCACAAACTAAAAGAAGACGGTATTCTTATTGGAGGAGGCGATCAAAGTCAAGGCTGTAAAATATAGGATGTTACTAGAATTTGTTTTTAGCTGTCACTGAATAAAGCAATGAAGATACCAAACAGATTTCTCAGATAAGAATAACTTTTATTCAAGATAATTAGCATATATTGTGAATGAATAAGATATGTCATATCATATGTGCGATTAAATTCATACATTTATGGTCGGATGACGTTGGTTGACACTTTTTCAGCAATCACACACCAATTTCCATGTTCGAAACTAGTGGAAACAGCTTTCAGACAGTCCACAGAATCCACCAAATCAGCCAGTTCACCCTCTTTGAATACATGATAGAATCGATAGAATGTGACCTAGAACTTTATCTATTTTTAATTTCTGAATAAGAACCTACCTCTCTCAACGTTGCCATTGCTTCGGTGATTCCTTCTCTCAGAATCTGCTCTGACAATTCATCTGCATACTGATGTTCAACAGGAACCAACAGAGATTGCAATCGTCTTCCAAGCATTGGACTCCATCTTTTTATTCCAGAAATCAGATTAGTTTTAGTCGGAAGAAATTGTGGAGCAGCGGATGGAAGTTTTTGAATTGGAGAGGAAACAGATCCAGTTGGTGTACTTTGGTTACTGTAACCAGGAGAATGGGGGCATCGTTTTGAGAAGTACGGTAGTTGCTCAGTGAGAGAAGTCACCTGAATTGAAGATATTTTTTCTGTGAATGAAATGAAATCACTAACTTTATTCAAAACCCCTGTGTACCATCGTGGAGTGACAGGTCCTGTAGAAATATTAACAGGAATCGAAGCAGCAATGACTCGTTGTTCTTTCGTTGTGTTCAGATGAAATTTCACTTTTGGAAGACGACCTGAATTTCATTCATAGATTTGATTCAATGAGCTCAAATAGTACCTCCGATTGCCGTTTCGTGTAGATTCCATGGAACAAGAAGATCTTGAGCCGCGAATTTCCCGTTCGGCTGTTCGAATGCCCAGGCATAAATCATCATTTGACCTCCAACACAAAGACAACGAGCACATTCTGAAACCATTTTTCCATAAAGTTTTATCATAAATTCATGGTTACCTTGAATAACTTGTCGTCTTCTTGCAGTTGTGGACAGATGATGGATCACGGAAACATTTAGAATCGCATCAACACTTCCATCCCTGAAGATTTTACTTATAAAAGGTCAACTTGCAGAGATTCACACCTTATTGGCAAACTAACAGCATCCGCAAGACACAGATCAATATTCTCTTTCTTACTAGAACTCAATACTTCAGAGCACATATCAAATCCAATGATATGACTTTTTTGAGATGTATACTTCGCTTCACCACATCCTACATCTAGAATAATACTTCCTACAGATTGCTGATCGACAAATTGACGAACGCGTGGCCAGATACGGGGGGATGCCGGTTTTTGGTCCTAAAATTGATAAATCTATCGAAGTTTTAGATCGAAGTTTAAAAACCTTTTGTTGATAAGTTGCCAATCGAGAATAAATTGAGTGTACATACTCTTGCTCCACGCTATCTGAACTTATGCTCATCTTCTTTCCTACTTCTGTAAATAGTTTTGACTTGATATGGAGTTTATGAAACAGTGTGTTTTAAACATTGAGGAATTCAAATGGAAAAGGATAACGGGGAAAACGAACGAACCCCTCTGGGGTCATACTTTAAATTCATTTTATTTGTCCATGTAATCAACAGTTCTCGAATGTCTCGTATTTTGGAACCGCGATCAGAACCGGAGCGAAAAGAAAAAAAAGAGAAGAAGAAGAAGGATGAATCTATAAAGCATATAAGAGACGTGTAATTTCAAAATTTTTTTTTCTTGAAAGTTTTTGAAAGAAATTTCAATTTTTCTTTAAAGTACATAGTTGTTCCTGGGATAACTTTGTACTTTACAGAAAAACAACGTGATTTGTACCAAATTTGTTACAAATCACGTTGTTTTTCTGTAAAGTACAAAGTTATCCCAGGAACAACTATGTACTTTACAGAAAAATTGAAATTTCTTTCAAAAACTTTCAAGAAAAAAAAATTTTGAAATTACACGTCTCTTATATCTGAAAAAAAAGGATACGTTAAGGAAGTCTTCTGAGGATGAGACCGAAGTTACATGAAAAATTATCCAAACTATCAGGTGTCTCTCCAGAGCGGCTTGTGAGGTTCAAGAAAATCTACCGTAAAATCTGTATTAGAAAGGCATGCTCTTCTCTTTTCCACTAAAAATATATTTCTGAATTCTCAAAATGGACCATAAAATCTGTTAGAGAAGAAATTTGAAACTTATTTTGTAACATTTCCAGTCAATTTTCGACAAGGATCTGTTTGAATTTCAAAAATGTGCTTATTTTGAGCTCAGTGGGGTGCCCCTCTTTTAGAGGTGTCCTTCAATTGAAGGTGCCCTTATAATACAGATTTTACGGTAAATTGAATTCAGGTGGACTAGATTTCTCAAAAAAAATAAATCAATTCCAAGTTCCAAAACAAACTCGAGATAACTGAAAAATACTCGCTATGAAAATTTGAATGGTCTTGGAGAGAGAACTGTTCAAGATGGAAAAGTAGGGAGACTATGGAAAATATAAAGAATTCAAACTTCCAGAAAAGTCAATCGAAAAAGAGGTGCCAAAATACATATTTTGAGTGAGGCGGTCAGGGGAATTATTAATAGTAATAATAGGAGAAGAAGTCGGAAAAGGGAGAAGTTGAGAAGAAAGAAGAGAAGAGGAAAATAAGGAAGAGAAAGAGGAAGAGAAGAATGAGAGAAAGATGAAAAATGAGCAGAGATGAGATGACATGGAATTAATTATTTTTTTTATTACTTTTTTCCCACTTTCCTTTTCTGGTCAGAAATCAGATTGGGATGATTGCTGTGATCAGAACATTAAGGACAAAGTGGTAGGAAAATTCTACCGGAAACTGAACCGTAATTCTACAGCAAAACCTATAACCGATTTTGAACAAAACGTTTCCATTGATAATTCGCTGTTTTCTCAAAAGGAACCTTCGAAGTACGTACAAAACGAGAGGATTTGTCCTTCACAACTGATAAGTCCACATGACTGGATTGGAATGAAGAAGTGGATTTATGTGTCTCTTTGGTTACCCTTGGCTCCGAGTCCCTTTCTTTTCTCTGACATCTCATGCTCTTTTTTCCCGTTTTCGGCAAAGCGACGACAGCCAACCAACCACGAAAACTCAACGGCAGAGTATGGAGATGGATGTGGTGTGAGAAAGCAGGAGGACATGCATACACGCACGGAAAAGAGCACACTGAGCTCTGGAGACTCACTGAGAGCATACACCGTCATTGATTTGAAGATGAGAGACGACGCCGTTTTGACACATATATGCATGGAGAAAAGTTAGAAAAAACGAAGAGAAAAAAGAGATAGAGGATCAACTGAGAAGAGTATGAATGATAGGAAAGTATAGAGAACAACATAAAGTAACAATGAAATGGAAGATGTTAAGATCGGTCTGAATATGCTACCTAATTCCTGATATTATTAATTGCAATAATTTCAGATTTTAGGCATCTTCTTATAATTGTAATTATACACAATAAACAAAAATAATACACAAAAACTGAAAATCGAGAAGTAAAATTTTTCACTTCAGTAAAGAATTTCAAAATCACAATGAATTTAATGAAAAATCGACTCATTGGAAACTCTGAAAACTTTGAGAGATCAAGTATAAAGGTAACAAATGTTCTATCACTTTTGGACTTCCTGGATTTTTCGAGCTCCATCTGCAGTTTAAAAAATTTACGCGACTGCGATTATACAGGAGACAATAATATGTTTTGCAGAGTCTAGGAGACATTAACTTTTGATTAGTCCAATTAGAATATTCAGAAAATAAATTCTCAACTATTTCTTTTTCATATTTGTCAACAACTTCCATGAATTGAGTGCAGGAGTAAATAGGAACACTAGAAAAGTTTTCATTTTTCATATTTCCTACCTTTTCTTCTGAAAAAGAGGTGCAGATGAAAGAAAATACGTAAGGTTGAAGATGTGTGCTCTGTGAGCTCTTTTTCGTATAATGGCAGAGCTGAAGAATGACGAGATAATGAGTTTGTGGCGTGTAAGGAAAAGCAATTGAGAATAGAAAAATTGATAGAAAAGATTCAGTAAAACGTCGGAAAGGATTAGAGAGGAGGAGAAGAGAAGACTAGAAGATTTTTCCTGCGAAATTCTCTGCGAAAAGTCTTCGAAGATTTTATGATTATCTGGAAGGAGAAGAATTATTCAAAACCTTTCCAAATTTTTTTCTAACAAAAATCCACAGAAACTTTTCCTCAGATTATGACTGGCGATCCTTCTTTTTTGAAAACTATGTCTACAACTTTTTAGGTCGTAATTGAGAAATTTTATTTCCGTTTTCATTATTCTAATCAAAAATACAGAATTATTTCTTTTTCTTCTTTTCATCAATATCATCGGGTTGAGTGACATCTGTGGTCTCATTCGGTGACCCTCCGATCAATTCACAAAATTCTCCTCTTGGTGTCTCACCCACTCCTTTCTTTTTCTTTTCTGAAAATGGAATTGCAATCAAGAATACTGTTTTTAAACTGCTCACTCAAAGCTTCTTCAAACTCTTCGACACTATTCAAAAGTGTGGAAACTGATTCCTCCATGATCGACAGATTGCAACGACCATAGTTGACAACTGCTTTGATGAGCACTTTTCCATGGTACTGAATTGAAATTGAATAGTTCAAAAAGAACTAGGAAACTCTTACAGAGAATAGAGATAACTTAAGAGTAGAAGAAAGAATGAGATAGTTGTGGAACATCGAAGTGATTTTGTTGACGTCTTCTTTACGGTCCTTCACACTTTTCTAAAAAATACGGTAGTTTCAGGAGTAAAGAACCAGAACATACATTATTGTATTGGAATATAGCGACGCCATGTTCATTTGGATGACTCATTTCGAAAAACTCCGGGTGGTGGGTCAATCGTTCACAGAAGGCATTTCCAAGAATAACTTTCCGTTTGACAGCTTCTCGAATTGATCGAACTCCATAAAGACGAATCAGTATCCATAAACGAATCGGGTGTTCACCGTAGTGAACTTTAGCTAAAAATATAATAATTATTTAAAGGCTTTCATAAAAAAAGATCACCGCTGTCCATGTCTAGTTTTTCACAGCTCCAAACGACGGAAATTCGACCAGAGTATGGGAATAGAGATGAGCAGACAATATGAACAGAATTGACTTCGGTGATCAATGCACTGAAAATATAAAAGGTTACAACTTAATATCAACATTCTCACTTACTGAACATTACTGCGACTATTTGTATCGAGCCATTCGCATCCAGCATACGTAGCATCCAAATGCAACCAAATCTTTTTCCTGAAGTAATTTAAAGAATATTTTGAGCAAGGGAATAATACTTACTTTCTAGAAACTTTGACCAAATCCCAAATCTCATCATTTGCAGCAACATTCGCAGACCCGTAATTAGCCACAATCACCAACGGTATTAATCCTCTGGCCTTATCTTTATCCATTTGCTTTAACAAGTTACTAGCCGTCATAGCAGATGAATCCTTGTCAAAAGTGATCACTTTTCGAAGTCTGACTTTTGTGTTGTTGCATGCTTCTTCGAGAGAAATTTGAGAATCGTCACTACAGTAAACCACGTAATCCGAGAATTTGGGTTTTTCTCTGTCTGATTTTGGAGAATTCTCGTTCGTCTTTTCGGCATTTTCAATGGCATGTCGGATAATCGATATGAAGACGTCCCGGGGAGTGTAAAAAACAGTTCCGATTGGATCACGCAACTCATTCAAAATGGATTTTATTTGAGGAATTCCCATTGCAGACGACAACCATTTACAGATAATACGTTCTATTGAATCGATGATAGGAGATGAATTCTGGAAATATTTTTGGAATTCTGATGACTGAAAGGAAAAATCATGTACCACATCGTGTCCAAGTGCAGCCGAAATGGTACTTCCAACGATATCCGCCAGAGATTTTCCAGCAAACTTCGCATGATAACGAGGATGATGGGTGTGGCAAATCTAAAATGAGGGTCTCAATGAACATGTGAAGTTTTTGAGACTTGCATTTGGGATGACGATTTCTTTGAGATCTTTCAGAATTTCGCTGAAATCTTCGGGTTTCTCTGGCTCTTTCACGTGGATGCGCGTGGAATTGACGTCGTGTTCTAAAGTTGAAAGAGTGGTTCGTTTACAGTCATTGAATATAGGGATTACCTGGAACAACAGGCTGCTTATGTGATTCATCGAAGTATTCATTGATAAATTGCACAACCATATTCATACATTTCACAAATTCATCTCGCCCAACTGGTTCTTGAAGTCTTTGACGATCACTTCGTTGTTGAACTTCTTTAACAGGAACCTAAATCAATTGATCATTTCAGAACTTCATCCTTTTTCAAAATCCTACCCCTTGATCTGGTTTTATTTGTTCCGCTGATCGTTTCGCATTGACTGTTGGTTTCAGTGGAGCATCCTTAGGTTCTTTTTCCTTTTCAGGACTTCTCTGAGGGTTCGAAACGAATGATGCCGAATTCTTGGGGTACCCCTCCACGTCAGGATTATCCACTTTTTTGTATTCAGGCTTATTTCTACTGGAATATTCAGATTTTTTCGGTTTTTGAACCGCAAACGAACCTTCTCATTTTCAAAACCAGATAGATGATGAATCCAATATTGAAACACAATGAAATAGCAAGGCATACAATGAGAGCTGGTACTTCTGCTCCCATTTTATTGTTTTCTTGTTGCCAATCTGAATTTCAGCGTTGCTCACTTTTTTTTGTGTTGCTGTAGAATCACACTCACTTTCAAAGATTTACTTATCAAAAGGCAATCCCAATCACAGAGAAACGTGTATGGTGACAAAATCGAAATAACAAACTGGGCAATATGGTTCTCCATTCAAAGAGAAACTCGAAATAACGTAATACTGAAAGGTCACGGGAAAATAGGACAAAAATACATGTGACGAGAAAGGGGAGCTTGTCTAAATAGCTTTTAGAATGGATTTGGTAATATCCCGAACGTAGTCATCGGTGGTGAATTCCTTTTTTGAGATGGCCACGGACGGTTGTTTCTTGCCTGGACCATTTTCTTTGTCTTCTTCAACTTCGTTTTCCGATGATTCCACAACTGGGTGTTTCGCGAGATAGTTCTGTAATTGGGAAATCATTCATGATAATATGTTAAAAAAATGGATGAAGAGTGTATTTGGAGCATTGGAATACTAACCCCGATAAACTCTTTTTTTGAAATCAAATTTTTCTCATGAACGAAGAGAAAGACGTTGGAAACCTCTTCATTTGCAGTTGATTCTGTTGCATGAAGCGTGTATCCCTTTTCTGCAAAAAATAAGGTTGATTTTCCTAGTAAGCTTCGTTCTTTCACCAAGTACTCCAAATCTTTCGTTCAACGTGACTCGTTTTGAGGGATTTTTGTACTTGTTTTCCAGAATAGATGCGACTTTGTGGCTGTGCTCGCCTCCTTCTAATGGGATAACTTCATAATGGTTTCCAGAAGTCATGCTGAAATGAAATCGTATTTTTCAACAAAACGATAAAATTGAGACCGAACGACGCGTCGCGACGAAACACTTTTCGAAGAATAAAAAACTCGAGTTTTTTCTCCCAAAAGTGGCGATATTTCAGATTCGCGCCTCTTTTTAAAACGGAATGTGCAGGGAAGCGCGTTTGCATGCTCTCACAAAAATGCAAATAATGAATCATTTTCGGATTATCGACCGCAATTTTACGATTTTCGCCGGTGTTGCATGTTTCAATGTCTTTTCTTGGCATGTATATTGTTCTCTGAAAACTTTTAAAAGTTTTTCTTTAAATAAATTTTAAAATTTTGTCTCATTTCAGGTAATGAGTGCAACTCTTCAACCATATCTGGAGGCCGTGCGTCACACACTCCAGGCTGCTCTTTGCCTGGAGCAATTCAGTTCACAAGTGGTTGAAAGGCATAACAAACCAGAGGTAAGCTCATTTTTCAAAACTGAAATATACAGATTGATATAGCTTGCGAAACTGGAAACAGTATCGAAGCGAAACTGTATTTAAAAAAAATAATTTCCTGGAAATGATGTTTTTCAGGTAGAAGTACAAACATCAAAAGAACTGTTGATGACTCCAGTAGTTGTCGCTAGGAACAAACAAGAACGTGTGCTCATCGAGCCATCAGTCAATTCAGTCAGAATATCGATTGCCATCAAGCAATCAGACGAAATTGAAAAAATTCTGTGTCACAAGTTCACAAGATTCATGTGTCAGAGAGCAGATAATTTCTTCGTGCTTCGTCGTAAACCCTTGCCCGGTTAGTCCTAAATATTCAACTTTTCATGCAAATGAAACTTTCAGGATATGATATCTCGTTTCTAATTACTGCGTCTCACACTGAAGCGATGTTCAAACACAAGCTCGTTGACTTCTTGCTCCATTTCATGCAGGAAATTGATAAGGTAATTAATAGGAATTTGATAAAAATTCAGTAATTTGAAAGAGATACTGTTTCAGGGATTTGTGTTAAGAATATAACGCAAAAGTGGTTACCATAGTGTCCTATTAAAATAAACTTGCAATAAAATTTACAGGAAATCTCCGAAATGAAGCTGTCGCTCAACGCTCGTGCTCGTGTGTCGGCTGAAGAATTTTTGAAACGCTTCAACTAAATTGCCTTTATTCTGACGATTCCCGCTTTCCCCCTCTCATTTTCTCTCAAATTCCGACTTTATATTTTGAAAACACGGTTTTTAATCCATTTGTGTAAATATCTACCTATATCAACTTTTTCAAATTATTTTTAAAATTTACCCACAAACTCCTCTTTTATATTAGGTCTTATTTCTGACTTTTTGATTAATTTACTGCACACAATCGTTTTATGAATTATTTATTCAAATTTTGTTTTTTTTCCAATTCCAACCCGTTCAAAAACTTCGAGGTATGATATCTTTATGTTTTTTGTCTTTCATCTTAAACATGGAATCTTTAGGATGTGGGAATTCAAAGTTTTGCTTCTTTTCTCCCTTGTTCTGCTCAATGGAGCAACTGAAGAAGTCAGCAAAACTGAGCAAACATCCGCGTTGTTCTCCGTCGAAGGCGAGGTCAGTATTTTCATTTATTTGAGTTTAGGATTGAGGTCGAGTAAGATACGTACCAGTGCTATTCATCGAATGCTTTCGATTCAAGCTACGTCGTATACTTGATAATTTTACAGCTCGCTCTGCCATCCACCCGCAACTGTGCAAAATGGTCAGCCGGAGCACGAGTTCATCTGAATCATGGACAACACATTGGATTCGTCCGTCAGGATTGCACGTTCCGCGTTGATTTTGTTCCAAGTGGTACTTACATTGTACAGGTTGAAAACACTGATTTTGTCTTCGAACCGATTCGCGTTGATATTACGTCTAAAGGAAAGATGAGAGCTAGAAAATTGACAATTCTTCAGGTATTTCTAAACGCATGAATGACAAATAATTTCTAAATGATTTCCAGCCCAATAATGTTAATACTCTCCCGTATCCGCTCCGTCTATCTGCTCGAGGGCCAGCTCGGTACTTCCGAAAACGTGAAGAATGGAGAATCACTGATATGCTCTTCAGTCCAATGGTCTTGATGCTCGTTGTTCCGCTTGTTGTTATGCTAATACTACCAAAGTAAGTTTGAAACGAGTCTGAATAACCACTAAATATTTTCTTTTCAGAATGACAGCGAACGATCCAGAGTTGAAACGTGAAATGGAAAACATGCAAATGCCAAAAGTCGACATGCCCGACGTTGGTGAGATGATGGCTAATTTCTTCGGAGGACCAGCTCCCGCTAAAAAGAAAGCGGTGACCGGAGGAAGTGCACAACGCAGAAAATAAAATTTCAACAATAATGCTTCAATAATTCTCAATTATTCCTTCCAAGTTCTCGAAATGTACCGCTTGATAATTCCTGCTAATTTTTTCTGTCTCCAAATATTCTTGAAATAGTCAGCCTCTTTCAAACCGGGTGATTGTAGACTTTATCTTGATCGGAATCTTGGAGTGACCTATTAGTTCTGTCTTGTATAATAACCTCAGATTCCAAAAAAAAAACGACAATTGTTATTTAAACATAAACTAGGATTTCTGCTGTTTACTGTTTTCAGTATGCTCAATTATACAACGGAACTTTCTTAAAACTTTCAGGAATAAAATCAAATACTAGCTTTGCAAGCACTCGTCCGCGCTTAGTTGGCTCATTTCATCCGCGAAGGAACCGTATGAGTGTGACTATTATGAACCTAAAAACAACTAGAGTTTGCGCCACCGCACTCCTGTGGTAATAGGTCACGACGCGGTGATTTTTCCCCAGGTATCGTCTATTATCTTGTCTGCAAATTGGTGGGATACGTTGCCTTAGTCGTTGGTGGTGGAGGCATTGGAAGCGGCTCAATTCGAATATTTTTGGCGACTATTTCAGCCACTTTCAAAGTCCGGATAGTTTTAGGTCATCTCGGACACTTCAGGACTAGTTTTAGGTCATCTCGGACACTTCAGGACTAGTTTTAGGTCATCTCGGACACATCAGGACTAGTTTTAGGTCATCTCGGACCATTCGGTTTTAAGAAATGTCAGATTTTTCAATAAATAAGAGTGATAACTGGTACGATGCTTTGCGCTGGACCTGGAGACTAGGTGGTAGAATAAAGTCAGGAAAATAGAACAAAAAGATGACGATTGGAGGGCAAAGCAAATTGATGCATACCGTATTTACACTAATAGACCGGCATGCCGGTTTATTTTCCGTGGACCCCATTTTGATGCCGGTTTATTAGAGGGTGCCGGTTTATTTTTCAAAGAGCCAATTTATCAAAAACTTAACAAAAAATTGTTGTTTTTTCACTGCAAATATGTATGATAAAGCCTTTTCGAACAGTTGTAAATCCCAAAAATCATCCGAAATAATGTGAAATCCAATATTTGTGTGGAAAACACCGGAAAAAAATTTAAATTCTCAAAACATAGTACTTTCTGATTCCATTAATTTTTGGGGTGCCGGATAATTGGAGGGTGCCGGTTTATTTTTCAAAATGATCTTTTGACTGCCGGTCTAATAGAGGGTGCCGGACATATAGAGGTGCCGGTCTATTAGAGTAAATACGGTAATTTCCCAGGAGAGGTTTACAGATCGGTTGTGGTAATTGAATGAGAACTCAATAAAGCTAATTTTTTCAAAAAGCGAATATTAATTTTCGATTTTCCAATATAAATAATAGTTTGAAAGGTTTAGTTGAAGAAGTATTTTAATTCAAATACCTAGAGCAACAGGAAAGATTCTACTCAAAGTGAGAAAGTAGAAACGTTTATCGAAATTTTTAACTACTGGTCCTAGTGGTACTCAAATGAGATAAAAGTATAAAGTCTTAGATCTGAAATCTCAAATCCGAAAAACGTTTCAAAACTAACTGCGCTAGGTTCAAGGAAAGCTAACTGCAAACTTGGGAAAAATCAATAAAACTAACTTTGGAAACCCCAATAAGAGAAGAGAGATAGTGGAACAACAAAAAGGGAAGAATGACAGGACCATCATCGACTGCTGACTATATCCAAATGAACTGAGTCTGAATGACCGGAGCTAAGGATTAGTGACGCAATAGAGAACAATAGGCCATGGTTGTAAAACCGTTGTTTCTTAACAAGATAACAATCAGTAGGGATAATAATACTGTCGGTAGTGTTTTGGAGGGAAAAATTGGTCCCTGGGAAGAGGTTCATGGTACCCGGGGAAATCAAACGGTCCTTGTTGTTGAACTTTTTAGGCTCCACATCTTTTTTTACTAGAAATTGGAAAATAGCGCCATTTTTCTGCGATTTCTCTATTGGGAAAATCACGATTAAAATGATCAGAAACATCCTCGATTCTAACAATTTATTAAAATCCAATAGTCAATTCCAAAATGAGAATATAATCTCAGCTACATGTCATCAATTGTTTTCAGCCATTTCCTACAGAATCAAGAGAGAAGACTAGAAATTGTAAACATCAATTTTGTCTTCTATCGTTTTTCCAATCCCATATCCACAAATTTCAAAAATGACACTAAATCCTACTGTATTATTATTCACTTCCTCATTTCTTGGTTCTTGACCCTGTTTTTCATATAAGGAAGTTATTTTCTATAAAAATCAGCTCTCATTCCATTGTCTTATTTTTCGTTCTTTTCTTTTTCAGTTTTCTTTCTGAATTCCCCAAAATGAAGATTTTCTTGGCAATTGCTCAATCTGTATTCTCTATATTAGTCCTGATGATTTTGGCGTATGATATATCCCTTTTCGTCTCCGTTTTTAACAGACTACTAACGGGAAATCAATCCAAAAAAGTTCCCGCTGTTTACATATTTTTCATGACATTTTGTGGAATTCTGAATAAATTCTCAATAATTGTTTTATTCGATGCATATATTATTTCCAGTGTGCTCAATTCGACTGATGCATACACAGGTTCGATATGGAATTTTGAGAGTGTTCCCTAAAAGTATAAAGCGTAGTGCTTCATGGGTTTCCATGCCATTCATTTTTAATAAAACCTGTGTAACCTCTCAATTCCAGAATTTCACGAATCTCTCGGAAGAGAATTTACACTCCTCGCATCATTCACTTATCTGACACCAATCGATTTCAATTGTCTCATGACATTGAATAAATGTGTTATAATATTGTTTCCAACAAAAAGTAGGATCTTCTCAGAAAGACGATTATTTCTCTACTGTTTTCTGATTATGGTGAGTTCTAATATCAACTAGGATCATTCAAATATTCATTCAGATAATATCTTTTCTCATCTTGTTTTTTCCCTATCTTTCCAAATGTGCCATCAATTTTCAAGCATATCCCATGGATTTTATTTCTGATTGTGGGGAGTCTCGGCATCCGGTTGGTTCAGCTCATAACTTATTCAAAACGAAATCTCCAGATTACTGTACTTCAAAACAAATACACCATTTATCTACCACTGGCGTCTATGGTTGTCAACATCAGTTTGGTCATCCACATGAGATTTTTTCAAAACAAAACTTCTTCGAACTCTGGAATTTCACCATTGAAACGAGGAAAGTATATGATCCGATCTACTTTATTTATTTCTATTTATCTCTCCATATATGAATCCGGGAAGGCAATCATCAGAATACTTCCCGATACATTCCTTAAACTTCCGGACGAATTTCGAATTTGCTTTCAACTTCTTCGAGTTTTTTCGTTTTGTGCTCTCAACTTTGTTGTGTATTTCGTTAAGACGAAGTCAACTCGGGAGATTGTTTTAGAGTTTTACGGATTCACAAATAAAAGGAGCAGCATTTTTGCTGTTTCGTTGTGAATTTAGCCTGATGATGATTTGGATGCTTATCAATAAAAATTTCATGATGATATGATTTATTATGGCGCACAGACAGGAATGTTTAGCGAAATAAACCCAGTATCATACACAAATGGAAAAATTAACTGATTCACGAAATGGGTATGAAAAGAGAACTCGATACGGAAATGAAACGGGAGAGAAACAGAGGATCATTAAGATTAGGCAGTCAAAGTATAGAGGGGAAGAAATAAATGAAGAGAAAATGGCATGGAATAGGGGTTAAAAAAATGAAAAGAACGTGCTGTAATTTAATCGATTGCTCATAGACCAATTTCAAGATGTAGTGGAGAAAATAGAAGTACGAACGGTGTGAGCCACTGTACATTTCTTCTCATTGTTTTCCGAGAACACCTCGTTTGTAGAGCACAAAAACGGTATTCATGATGTAACGCCAATCCGTGAGTCCAGTGATCACGCTAGATACAGACGATGAGTCTTCGTCTGCACCAGAATCAGCTCCCGGAGAGGATGTCGAGACGATTCCAAGAGCTCGTTCATCGAACGGAATTTCGAGAAGTTGAAACGAGTGACGACAACGATTCACACAGTCACCGACAATTGGAGATATGGTGACATCTGGCATAGTTGATGGGAAAAGGTCGAAAATGAGAGCACAGAATGCACGACAATCTGTCCAATCGGAACTAAAGTTGGAGACCGTCAATTGATCCGAATATGGCTCAAGTCTGTAGAAAAAATACAGAAATTATGAAAAATTTTGTCCAACTTACGCTTTCTGGACCCATGCCAACAGAACATTCCGTCGAAGTGAATGTTTGTGTTGTGACATCAAAGTCACCCAATCATCTTCATCAGAAACACTTTTTGAGATAATCTCCAATTTATGTTCAGCTGCATCCTTGCGTAGAACAGCTTCTTTGAGAATCAATATGAAATCTTTGCGCGTTTTCCGAAAGTCGTCTTTTTGTTCGGCATTCTCTTTCTGATAAAGGGTATTATTAAAATGAGGACTACTTTTCATTTGATACCTTCAGTGTTTCAATTTCCTGCTGCAAAGCTTGAATTCGAGAAGTGTAGATTTCATCATCTTCCAAACATATCACATCCGGATGAATGTTTTCTTTTCCTGATTCGATGTTTTTATCCAGAATACCCTCTTCTAATTCTAAATTCTCCGTCATCGTGCCCTCATTTATCATTTCAAGGGAATCACATTGTTGCGAGCAGCTGACTTTCTGAACTTTTCTCATTTGACTATTCTGTTCAGCAAGTTGTAATTTCAAAGCGGCCATTTGGTTTCGAACTGTTTCCAGTTCATCCTTAAGAAGTTGTTCATTTTGATTTGTTGCAGTTACGGTAGATGGAGGGGATGGAGGAGAAATTTCTTTTGGTTGTTTCGATGAAGATCTAAAATTAAGTTTTATATTGATCTAACATCGATCGAAATAGAATTTACCTTCCAAAAACCTTGCGAACTGTTTCCATCGGAGAATTGGCACGACTTCTGAATACAGAAGCGAGCGAAGATGTTGATGTTCGCGACTTTTTAGTTTTGGCATTGGTTTCCACCGATGGTCCCTCGATTGAAATAGTTGGAGGAGCCCGGTTTCTGAAACAATATGTATGAAACCCTTCAATCGAGCTGACAAAACAAAGACAAACCTTCCAGCACAATGCCAAACGAAAGGCATTTAGGGTTAGAATTCGAGAATTCTCTTCAATATCAAGAGAATATCAACAAGTATTTATATTTCTATTAATGGAAA
Organism: Caenorhabditis zanzibari; assembly: GCA_963966625.1. Taxonomy (NCBI): domain Eukaryota; kingdom Metazoa; phylum Nematoda; class Chromadorea; order Rhabditida; family Rhabditidae; genus Caenorhabditis; species Caenorhabditis zanzibari. The sequence goes on along the minus strand of OZ016470.1, from coordinate 8,245,379 downwards.
AGAGAGATGGACGTGTCCAAAAGTGAGAGACTAAGAAATGAGCCAATATTTGTATGGCTAACCCTTTTTTCCGTGCTCAGATATATTGCGAGAGGGTGTTCGGAGAAAAAAAACTATTTGCTTAAAGGAGGGCGGAGGCAAGAAGTGAGTCAATTGTGAGCAGTGAATTGGGTCCAGTAAATGAGAATAATTGCGTTACGTGGTTTTGTTTCTTCGAGAAACAACATATATGATTGAGAAAATAATAATGAAATGTCCCCTGAAACTCACTCTTCATTTCTTTCAATATTTTCCTTTTTGCTCTGAGTTCGACGAATTTCAAACGCCTTTTGTTCTATCGGAGTCTTTCCAGAGCTGCTCATTCCTGCTCCGTCAGCTTCTTCGAAAATTCGACGTCGCTGTGGAACTAAATTGTTTCGAGTATAACAATTGCGAGGGGAAGAAGCAACAAAATCTGAAAGAATCCTTGGAGGTCAAGTTTTCAGCCATCTAACAATTACCGTCATCACCTTGCAGTGAAGTAGAAACTGTGGAAAGTTTCTTTCGATACGTAATATTCTGCTCATTGGCATGTGGCACCCCTTCAGACGATGTTTTCGTGAATCGATTCAAAGGTCGGGTGAATATGGACATTCTGTTGAAAAGTTCAGTATTTATTTTCAGAAACCTGAGTGACTTTGGGAGTTTTTGATGCATTGGAATAGATATTCAAAAATTAAAAATTCTAAGTTTGAGGGTGCTCATTTCCAAGTGACCAGAAAACAAAAGAAACTGAAATTTCGCCGGAACTCAAAAAACAAACAAACACCTGAGTGTCAGTTAGCAAAACGTGGAGAGAGTATCTTTTCCGTGAAAATTTTTTGGGTGAATCCGAAATGAAAACACTGCAAAAGTAAATGGACAAATATTGCGCACGGTTTTCTGGCAGAAAACGAGAACGGCAATTGGTTTTGAATTTTTGGGGAGGAAAATGGGTTTGAACTGAGGAAATTGGGGGATTTGTAAAGGTAAGAACACGAACACCGCACGTTAAAGCAACAAAGGAAAATACAGTAGTCAATACAGACTGACAATGGAAATGGAAGCAGAAACTTTATTTCGAACAAGGTAAAACAATTATGGCAAAATCGAAGACCAGATGAAAGACTGTCTAATGAAACTAGTGGGGGATACATAAAGAACAGTTCTAAAAAGAGAACTAAAAGGTTCAATGAATAGGGAGGGTTCGGTTATCATCCAGTTTTTGCTGGAAACAGCCACACCTCTTTTAATGCAGGCGATAATTGGCCTTTGATTAATTTGATATCACAGACCTTACGCTTCATGTGTTTTTGTGAAGAATGAAAATATTAAAATGTGTTCAGAATGCCGCATTTGTTACTTCCTTGCACACGGGGCAATCAAAAACGACAATTGGAAGTACTTCCTCATTGGCAGATGGAAGATAAGAAATTCGTTCTTGGATGTTTTTCGATTCTGAGAAGTACTTCATTTTACATCTGGAAATTGATGGGCATGATTTCACAAGTTTGAGAACAGGCAGACAAACTTTTCGCAAGTGATGCTATCTCTGTCTGGGGTGTTTTTGACGGCTTGATACGTTTTTGCTTGTCCACGATACTTTCGATTTTCAACTCTTTGAGCAGCGTAGTTCATTCGGGCAGCCGTTGATGTCTCATTTTTTCTTCCACGAGGCATGGGTAGAAATGGATTCGGCGCGTAGCCAATTTGGCTGAAACCAAAAGATCAATTATTTCTCGACGGGGATCTTTACTTGTCATCTTTTTGCTCGTCTGCATTGATCATACACGATGTCTGATAAGTCCATTTTCTTTTGTGGGTGCTCATAGTTCTGTAATTTCTAATGAAGTTTAGAATACCGACGAACTAAAAAAAACTAACGATGTCCCATGGAATTCCTTTGGAGGATGATAACTTCGATTACCGGAGGCTCTTTTTTTCTTTATTCTCGAAGGTTCCCCCATTTCGGAATGCATTTTGGTTTGTAGAGCATTCAGCGGTAGTTTCTCCTCTTTTTCAACCGTATCTGATCCTGATGCAACTCCATGGCATATTACATCCGGAAGTGTAAGAGATGGTGATGATGATCCATTACCTTCCTGATGGACTCTTCCACTAGAAACATCTTCAATCACTTCATCCAATGTGGCCGAATCAGATGGCTGCTCTACCTCCGTTCTACTTTCACTCTTTTCTTTACGATTCTTCTTACTCCGAACCATCCTACTTCTCAGTCCATCAGATCGAATGAATACTACCTGGCCTTCACCAAACATTAGTCCTGAAAACATTTTTCAAAATAAATTTGGATAGAAATGTGATTGAAATTCTCACTCATTTTCTTCTGGTGAGGTTCTTCTATTCCAATCTGAGCTAATTGACTTATCGATTGAGGCTGTTGAATCGAAGGCAACGAGTTCGGGAGTTGTTCTTCTTGATTTGAGGACATTTTTAAGATTACTGAAAAGATAAATAGTTTCGACAAGAAGCAATATTCGATATGAACATGAATATTTAGCATATATATTCAATCACGCGTCTGATTGATTATTGATATGTTTCTCTCTCACTATCGCTGTATATCTTTTCGTCTGTCTTACAACGGGGTTCGCCTTTCTCCGATACTCCACGCGCACCCGATACGCACTTTCTACTATTAACGAATCACATGAAATGAATCAGCCTGGTTCATGAATAACCCTTTATTTTTCATCAAACAATTTTAACGATGTGATAAACATAATAAAAATCTGAAAAGTCTTCGAGAAGAATGTACTAGAAAGCACTTTGGCTCATTGAAAATGGACACAGACATGAGGAAAAATGAAAGTGGTTAGCATGAAAATAAGAGTAAAATATCGCTCCAATGCTTGTTTCAGAAATTTGGATTGAGCGGGCAAATTTGAAATTCTTATAGGAAAGGGGACGGGCTTATATAAAAAAGAGGATAACAAATTGCATCTAGAACCATTACGAAACAGGGATAAAGGTGAGGTTGTTTCCGGGGGATGAAAATGAAAAAAAAATGTACACAAAAAACAGAAAAATGATCAAATAAACTTGCAAGAGAGTAATATAAGAAAAAGAAGAAATAGATTAACGAAATGTGATTTAGAAAAATTCTGTGATTCCTACGAGAAATTATGGATATATTTGGGGAGAGGGACTAGTGAAAGATACACTGCATAGAAAAGAAGCAAAGACACTCAATTATTGTTTTTACACCGAGAAGTCTAGTGAATTCGCATAGTGAAAGAGTTATACATGAGTAACCTCTAGAATAGCTATAAATGCAGGAAGCCGGGAAAATAATTTTTTGAGCACATTGGAAAATAGTGTAAATTTGGACGGGAACATTAAAACATCGGAGAATAGGTTTGGATAAATGGAAAAGTATAAGTTTTAAAAGGGTTGCACAGGGAGAAAAAATGAATTTGGGACAGAATAGGCGAGGTTTTGTGTAGATAAAGTGAAATAGAAGTATATCTTCGGAGCTTTACAGACGCTTCGAAAAGATCTGAAGATATACTAGGGTATAATAACATGATTCGTAAAGATGAATGGAAGTGAGTAAGATGTGAACGACCCAATTTTTAGAAATTTCGAAATTATTTTGGGGGTAACCTAAAAACTTTCTTAGAAATAGATACAAAACGAAGTAGACCTATGACAAGGAATGAGAAAAAGAAAACAAATTGAAGAAAGGGATAAACGAGACGGTCAAAAACATCTTGGGGGAAATGCTAACGGTATTTACAGTTTAACGAATAATATGGTATAAATTGAATAAATGTGAAAGAAGCTGTGAATAAACTGAGAAAGAACAAAAATAAATCGAAATTGAATTTGAAAAACGAAAAAAAAGGAAGTCATTGATAAGATGAGCTTATTGGAACATGAGGTGGCAAATGAGGTCTTAGAGGGGAAGAATCGAGAGATATGGGAATTGGTAAAGAAACTTAGGAACATAAAATGAAAGTGCCTCACTAAGGACAACAAGAATGAAGGCGAGTAAGCAAAGGTATTGACTGGAAGACAACTAGAAAGGTGAAAAAATGTACAAAGCGAAAGCATAACTCATTGGAACTTGCTAATAAGTGACGCCGAATGAGGAACTGGAGTTGGTACTGGTATTCCATTAGGAAGTATTAATGGTTTGAAGACAAACAATGTATGATTGTGTTTGCAGAGAGTTACTATATGTCCACTCTTCGCAATTCGAAGGCCGACACATCTTGAGAGCTGAAAACATAAAAACTTAATTCCATTTCCAGAGCTAAAAACTGTTTAGTAAACTTACCCGGAATTCATTATGAGTGAATGAGTGGATGTGTTGTCCTTCAGGAGAAAATACAACAACATGCAAATGATTTCCGTGGGTGTCCGCAACGAGTACCTCTCCGGCTTTCGAAACGTCTATTCCAATCGGATACGGAGTCTGCGATGGCTCGCCCATTTTGCGGATGAATTTGCCTAAAAAATAAGCGTTACATAATATGTCCAAAAGTTGATAATTACCTTCAGAAGTGTACACCTGTACGCAATGATGCTTGAAGTCAGTTATGTAAATCAGATTGTCGAACATGGCAACATCGGAAGCTTCACCGAGTTGAGAGGATGCATCAAACCAAAATGTGACTCGCGGAGCATCAACGTCGATTGAATACACAAATCCAGCAGTATCCACCAGGAGAAGCTGTCCGTTCGGAGTGGCAGCAGCCGCAGACACCTCTATACCTCCACGTGGCACAAGTGCCATCATATTCAGTCGTTTGACGAATTCTCCACGGGCCTCGAAGATTTGAGCGCGGGTCTTTCCATCACCGCCTTTGTCCAGAACTACATAACGCACAACTTCTCCTCGAAGAGCGATCACTTTACGTGGAAAGCACAACTGCCCGTCGTCAGTTCCAGGACGACCAATTTTCCAAGGATGAGGTGGTCCACATACGACAACTCGATGATTATTCGTATCAGCAATCAAAATGTCGTCCGTGTCTGATAGGCAAAATCCAGAGGGGCAGTGCAACTCGCGGATTGTACTTCCTTGTTGCGATGTTCCGAATACACTATGAACCTTGAGATCACTAACTCGCTGCAGTGAGTTCGAATTCGTAGAGTTTGCGTCAGCTCCGTTTGTAGTAGAAGTAGAGTTAGCCGCCGCAGTAGCAGCCAGAGCAGCAGCTGCAGCTGTTGAAATTTGTGGGTTCAAACTGAGCGAGCTCATTGCATTCATTGTCAACAGTTCTTGAAGCGATTGGTTGTTACGAATATTGTTCTGAAATATACATAGTTGTTAACGTTATATAGGAATGGTCTACCATCGAGAGCAATTGGGGATTTAGTCGACTGAGAGCAATTTGAGCCGCTGCCAATTTCTGCTGCATGTATGCAGCCGATGCATTCGAAGAGAGACCGGTTGTTGTTGGAGTGGGGACTGAACCAAGACCGGGACGAGCAGGCCACATTGGAAACATCGTTTCTGGAATCGGCGTTTGAGTTCCTGCGCCGGAGCCGTTGGTCAGAGCATTTAAGTCCATATGATTCGCCATTGCAACTAAGTCAGGACGCATACTCGCAGCAGCTGCAACCGCTGCAAGTGTAGCCGCACTAGGAAGATTGGCAAGTTGCTGTTGCGAGACGATAGCACCTTGTTGCGCGCCAGTCAGTAAAGCCTGTGGTCCGGTAGAAGGCGGCGGTGTTGCTGAATCCGGCGGATGACTGCTGGGCGGCCAATCTCTGAACGAGGTTTCTCCACTCGTTCGTGTTCCATTTGTTCCATTCTGAGTGTTTTTCTTGCGCTCTCCTCCGATAGCTCCAAGCTGAGGATTTTGTTGATATACCGGACGTCCCCAGTCTGCAAAATCAAGATGTTAAAAAAGCAATGAAACCAATGTGGTGAATAAAAACTGTTTACAACATAGAACTGACCATCTTGATTAGCAGCGTTAACAGCAGAATTAGATCTTCCCACAGGTTGAGATCCTGCTCTGTCCACTTTATCCGTTGTTCCTTCGATAGAGCCAGGAACATCTTTAACAGTTGGTTGAATAACTCGTCCAATAACATTTCCAGTCAGTTGATGAACGAAGTGATCGATTTGCTTCTTGGATGGAGTTAAAAATTCCAGCTCCACTTGGTGGCCATGTGATGGAATGGCGTGGGATAGATTACCGAATTGCTGAATGACTTTCTTGCGGGAAACGACTAGTTCCAAACCGTTTCCTTTGCTGAGAAGACGACGAGTGAAATTGACTGCATCGTGTACACGAGCTTCATTCACTTGAGATTTGCGATACATGTCGTCTATATTACCTTCCTGGCGGATACGAGATTCTTCAAGCTCATTGAGTATTTTTTGGTGGTTTTCCTGTAATATTTAATCATAATATTATTGTTTCACAATCAAGGTACACTATACTGACCTCAATGGCACTGCGCAAGTCATCATAATGTTTCTCCACTCGATATTTAGCTATCTCGTATTGCTCATTCAACTGTTGAGATTTGTCAGGCAGGCTATTCATGTCAGCGACTGAGTTGTTATATTTCTTTTCAAGTCGATCCACAGTGCTCGTTACATCTTCTCTGATCGCATTGATAACTAGCTCATTGATATCGATGATTTTATGATTCAAATGATCAACTTCCAGACATTGCTTACAAGCTGCTGTTTCGCAAGCAGCACATAGATATCTCATAGTTTGATTGTGTGTGGTGCACATCACTTGTCGTAACTCTGGATGAGCACCAGGAGAACGAAGATCCTCGAATGTAGTTACAATGTGGCCATCGAAAAGCTTCATGACTGTGTGAGCGGTAGTGCAGTTTTCACAAAGATCAGAAGAGCATTGCTCACAAAACGCAACAGCTTCTTGCTCCGATTTGCAGGCTGTGCATGGTTTGCTGTGGTGAGCCACCATCTTCTCTACTTCAACCTCTTTCATTTCTGCCAGACGGACCTAAAGATAAGTAAAGTATTATATTCGATCAACCGTATTAGGAAACGTTCCCCAACTGTGTGTAACTATGAACTCCTTTTTGTACTTGTTCATTAATTTCAAGGTTGAACTTACATAGTCTAAGAGCATAGCGTGAACATATCTGACATCGTTCCCGACATGCGATTCCTGTGCGCAAATTGGGCACCGAATAACTCCAGGAGGTGTTGGTCGTTCTTTAATTTTTGGAGTCTCCAGTTCGCAGTCGAGCATAGTCGATGTTACACGTTTCTGTTCTTCAATCGCCGCAGATTTAGCTTGGAGATGTCCATCAAGCTGTGCTATAATACAGTCTTCGCACATTGAATGAAGACAGTCCAGAACACGAGGTTTGCGAAAATCATGTTGACAATAGGGACACGATGCATGGTCATCTTCGGGCAATGGCTCAGTACCAAACAGTGGAGATGATGAGGTTGACCTGGAACCCGTATGAAATGAACTGACTAGAAGCAGGTGGAAATTTAGAGGTGTACTCTACGGTGCTCAACTTTTTTACATGTAGAAAACGATTTGTTTAAATATAGTGGGCGGAGTCTATTCAAAAAACCGCGCCGCGGCTATTGGTTATTGTTTTTCGAATCATAAACGCAATTGCCGCATGGTTTGAGAAAGAAGCTCCGCCCAGAATCCCTTGATTTTTGAAGATATCAGGGTAATGTGAGGCGTTACTCACCTCAATAGATCCTGTCCATTGAGACTTGGAGTACCACTGTTTTGAGTGTTATTAGTAGTCGTGGCCGGTGAATCGTGTTTTCCATTGACCGCGGAACTCGGCCGGTCTCCCGCTTTTTTCATCTTTTTGGGGAGTGATCCTTCCTATCCCTGTTCTCTCTGTGGTCTTGATGTTTTCCGAAATTCCAACTTCTTATTGCGTTACACTTTGAGCGCAACCTTAAAAATAGTTGAATTCAGAAACTAATTGAGGGTTTCATATACACAAAATGACGTTCATAGATTTTCAAAGTAAAAATATTACTGAGGTATCATATGAATATGAAAGTCGACAGTCCAGCTAATTACAAAACTAAGTAAAGTGGTCATAATAAACAGAATACAAACTAATAGCTAGACTGAAAACGTTCAAAAGTAGACAAGCGCATTCGATTTTCATCATGCGACTACTCCGCCTGACTGGAAAATTACTAGGTTAAAAAAAGGAATCACGCGCATGAATAAAGAGAACGAGTAGGTAAGATACTGCTGCGGAACAAACTTCCAATGAAGCAGCTAGTCTTGAATACGAATAGTTTTTTTTTGTATGGAAATATCATGCGGACACGATAAATAAACATGGATAGCTGTTGAGAAAGAAGATAATAAGTTCAATGAGGAGGAGGGAAAAAAATAGGTTCAGAAAAAAATGGTTTGATCGTTAAAATTCGAGAAAAAAATTCGTTAAAAAATCAACACAAAAGTCTTATACAAAACGGCGGTTTAGCGAATTAATTCATGATTTAAAGGCGTTTTTGAAGCAATAGGAGAAGCTTGATTGGAATTTTAAATAATACAAGAAAAAATAATTTGCAAAATTCGGTAAATGACGTCATTTTCACGAAAAAGAGCAATTAACAGCGCACTTTTGCACGAGACGCGTGCAGACAGACGCGAGAGAGTACACAGAATGAAGAGATCGTCGGACAGCAAAAGACATCGTGCTGTATCGTCTCGTACGCATGACACACGCTTTGGCAGCCGATACGCAGTGAATCCGCCCACTTGGCTTCGTGCCAACTGCGCTGTCTCCTCCAACCAGCCGACTGTTGGCTTTGTGCCAAGTGGGCGGAGCAATGGGCGGGCGAAAAACGCAAGGCTGCCGCATAGTTTTTCGACTATTTTTTTCATCATGCCCGCGTGCTATTTTTACACATGGAACAAATTTGTTCGTTCGTTTAGATAAATTTTTGAAAAATGGGAAGATTAAAAAGTATACTTTTAAATGAAATACATGATCAGAAACCGCACTTTTATGGGTGACTGAACCTGGAAAAAAATGACGATCAAGCTTCGAAATCGAAAAAACACCAATTTTTCAAAGATTTCATTTATAAAAAAGAATCGTTGTTCCAGCATATGTGAAAATAAGTCTCCGAATACATTGGGCGGAAGCATGAGAAAAACGGTTTTTGACATATCTGCTAAATAGCCAGTACACCGGATTTTTATCATTATTGTGCTTTCTTATCACAGCGACCCCTGTGTGTTATCAGTTCGACTTATTTGTAACCTTACTCTTCAAAATTCATTCCCCAACCACGACGTATCGTACATTTTCATCCCCAGAAGACTCAAAAAAGTAGAAAATCCTCCTTTTTTCAACAAAATATTACTGTTCCAGGTTAAAAAAGAATGAAAAACGCAACAAAAAAACGATGAGCGGTCGACAACCCCTAATTTCACCAGGATATCAAAGAATCGGTGTCAGCAAAGATAGAAAGCGGTAAGCAATAAGGCAGAACTCGAATTAATTGAAAGTAATATTTTTCAGATTCGTCGTTGTCACACTTTTCGATACTTCTATCACAATTCTTCTATGGGTACTATGTACTGTCACCGGCAATGACGATTGGGATGTAGCTTTTTTTAATCAAATAAATATCTTCGACCCAAAATTTATGAAAGTAAACGTTTCATTTTTCTGATTGGTGTATTTAATAGTAAGCTTTTCAGATTTCGCTTTTTGATGTAGTTCTTCTTGCCATTCTTCGGATGTTGATTTTGGGAATCGTGTACGGGATTTGTCTGGTTAAACAATGGTACACGGTAGCATTCACCACACTCGCATCGAGTGCATACATTCTAATGAAAGTAAATGATTTTTCGATCGTTTTAGCAGCTTTCAATTTTTCATTCGAATAATTAAATATTTTTAAAAATTATTTTTTCAGGTTTTGTTTTATTTCAACCATTCATCAAGTGCCGTACCACCTTTACTATTGATCATCGCTTCATTCACGCTTTGTTGGTCCGAATTTTATTTGATGCCATTCCAAATTTTGCCAAGGGAAAGAAGATGTAAGATAGTTTTGTGAAAAATTGTCAAAACGTGAAATATTCAGATGCTCGAAGAGATATGGATGGTTTGGAAAACCCTGAATTTTCAACTGACGATGAGACACGATCCAAGTGAGTCTTCAGAATTTTAAACGAAAGAGTTTTAAAATATAATTTTTACAGTTACCGACATCGTCGTGGTCGTCGTCAGCAGACCTCTGGCAACCAATCAGAAGTGCCTACAGCTGTGCCGTCTCGTGTATCTTCTGGAGTGTTCATAGCTTCGGACTATGATGAGTTTCGAAGCGCTGCCGAGTTTTCATCAGATGAGGAAGCAAGATCGCGACTGCTCGTGCCTCCAGACACAAAACGACTATTTGAAATCACACTGCGGGAGTGTATTGATCAAGTTGAAGAATTATTGAGAGATTCACGTCTTGGTGGATGGAAAACACTTCGATCAAGCACCCCAACTGTATTACAAGGCCCTGATAACTATTTTTTGGTTCGAGCGGAATTCAACAAATTTCCAGCTTTAGTACTCTTTAACATTGCTTGGAAAGATATGTTAAAGTGGAACACACAGGTGAGTGTTTTGAATATATGAACGCAAAAAAGTTTTGAATATATCAGGTCATCGAAGGAAAGATGATCGCTCATCTCGACAATGCCACTGATCTGTATTATTCCGTCAGTGCTCCTGCAATGCGTGGATACATTTCTTCTCGAGACTTTCTTGATCTAAGGAAAATAAAACTGGACTCGGCCGTAGACGTATACACTGGATATTTTGTATCGGTTGAATCTAATTTGTGCCCGAACAACGGAAATCCGAAAATCGTGAGAGGTCACAATTATCCGTCCATGATTCGAACTCTTAAAGATGAAAACGGCGTTACTTATTTTGAATGGCTCATGAAAACCGATTTGAAAGGTTTTTCTTTCATTTGAAAAACTAGAAACATGATACATTTTTCAGGTGGCCTTCCTAAACGACTCGTGAATTCCGGAATGACAAATTATTTTAGTGAACACGTAAAGCAAATGAACGAGTTTGCTGAAACACACTATCACTGTCCCGCCCCTTAGATTCAAAAAATTCTGATGTTTGCTCAAATGTGATTTTTCTGTAAGTATTTGGTCTAAAAGTTTGACTGTTAGATGTTCTATATTTCAACTTTGTACTTTAATCTTTTTCATGTTTTATCACTTTTTATTGTTTCATATCACCCTTGCCTTCCTTTACATCACTCGAAATTCCAGTCAATAAAAGTGCCCTCACTCTCATTCTCAAAAACGTATACTTAATCTAATTTTTGAACGCAACTGTGGAATTCTTGAAAATATATGAATTGGGCAACACGATTACACTTGAACTGATCCATTCTCGAACCAAACAAAAAAAAATCATATACTGATCCTGCCAATTCTTATTAGTAGTATTTATCTTCGAATTCAGAAGATGCGGTTTATTCGTTTTTGTTGTTAATCACATGAATATAAGTATACGTTTAAAACGATTTTCGTAGCATGGCTTGCTGTGACTCCACGATTGTTGTGAGCTCTGTGAGAACCTGCTTTCGATGAGCATACTCCTCCTCTTCTGCGTTCAGTATTTTTTCGAGACGTTCGATTTCTGCATCAGCTTCACTGAGCATATTTTCTGTAGCTTCTGATAAGTGCAAAGCGATGTCTCGTTTCGGCTGAAATCAACAAATAATGAGTTTTTATCAACCACTAAAACCCTTTACCTTCACGAAAGAATATCCAGTATCTCTTCCCAACTGTTGATTCACTTCTTCAGATTCTTTTGTCAATGTTTCCAATTCATCGAATAGTTCAATAATTTGATTCTCCTTGATCAACTCAGTCGTCTTCTCCTGCACCTTAATCTGCGTGGAACGGATCATTCGAGACATAACTGCATCGACTTCAGCTTTGGTCATGTTCATTTTTGAATGGCTGGTCTGTAGAAATATTTTGATTATTGAACTGAATATGTTACTAACTAGTTTAGATAAATCCTTCGACTCGGACACAACACTGGTGAAGGTTTTCAACGTCGTATCCAGCATCTTCGAGAGCTCTGTTTTCCGGTCAGGCATTGTATTTTCTTATGAAAAAAAAACTGAATTGATTGGAAAAAGATAACATATGGTAGAAATTCAAGTGTATTCAAAACACTATACACAGATAATAAATTAAAGGGGAACAGATGATTAAATTTTATTGATAAATATATAGAATGATTTAGTTACGGTCAAGACCTCCAGCTTCGTGGCCATGTGCAAAATGAGTGAGATGAAGAACGAAGGTTTTTCTGGGGAACAGAAATGAATAAAGAAGCTTACGAAACTGACTAACCGATTTTCAAACTCCCTCTTACATTCAGAACATTTGAATGGATTTTCAGCGTCGTGAAATCCAAGATGTGTCATCCAGAGAATAGCATCCGTAAAGCCCTGAAAGAAAACCAGACTGAGGAAACCGAGTATAGAGTATTTGAATTATACCATCATACAGTGCAAGCACTGATACTGTTCTCCCGAAGCTAGCGGAAATAAAGCAGCAATCACATCCGAGAATTTGTCAATCATTTCAGTGTTTGATTCGCCTGTATTTCCCATCGCAATCTGAAAATCATGAATATGGCGAAGTCTGGAATCTCGTGTACAACCTGTAACTGTTCGAATATGTCATTATTGTGTTCATGTTCTTGCTCTCCAACATGTGGCTCCACGATTGAGTTTCGAGTATTGTCAGACCCGTTTCCTTCCAAATCTCTCACGACATTTTCTCCATTCCCTGAACACGCCGTGGTCTTCTTGTCCTTCCTACTTTGGTTCCGTTTGACCCGAAGAAAATCTCGTTGCTTCTGGCTCATTTCGTCTGCAAACTTTTTAAGCTCGCCGTGTTTGAATGTATGATGATTTAGCATTTTGCGGAAGGACAAAGCAATTTCCAGGCAATCCTGAACAACAAATCGATTTCTAGTAAAAATAATCGTTAACTAACCTTGCATTTCATTTGCACAACTCCATCTACGCTATGTTTTTCATTTGCGTGATTTTCTCCATCATTCATTGAATTTACAACTACATCACAACCTTCAGCACAGCACGGGAGAGTCCTGGAAACCAAAAAAACGTCAATATCACAGAAATGGAACCCACCCTTTACTAATATGGTCGATAGTGTGCGAAAAAAGAGTGTCCGTCCTATTGAATAATCTATCGCAAAAGCAACACTTCAGAATTTTATCATCTGGAATATTTATTTTACCAGTGTTTAGCTTTGCAAAGCTAAACAAAGCGCTTTGCTATTACTCACTGTGAACCTTTATATGGCAACTGAGTGAGCGTTCAGACGAAAATGTACGATCGCATTGCTGGCACGGAATGTCTCCAGCAGAAAAGCTTTCAGCCTGAATCATGGATACAAAATTTTTGAAAACTGGTTCATGCTTGATTCTCACCTCTCCTGATAGCTCTCGATCCATCTCACTCAACAGAAGCCTGAGGTGAGCATTCGTCTACATCGCCACGTCTTCATTTCGAGCAGAAGGTCACGTTCACGCAGAACACACGGCTAAAACTGAATTTTTATGGAAATGCAAAAAGTGCGTTGACCAATTTGAATCGCGCCGTTTCCCGCCCAATTTTCGCGTGGCCTAGGTTTCGCACCTCACGGCCATCTGTGCAAAATTCGAGAGCACCACAGGGGTCGACCGACTGAGGTATGCAAACGCGCTCCCCTGATTTGGCCCTTTTTTCCAAACTTTGACGCCTTCTTATTCAAATTCCAGTGTTTTTTTCTGAATTTTTTTGCTTCAGAAAAATTCTCGACTGAATTTAGTACCGGAATAAAATACAATTTTTAAAAAAATGAGCGGAAATCGGGTCTAAAAAATTACTTTTAGGCCCGGCTTCTCTATAGAGCGCTTTTGCATACCTCTGGCGTTCGACCCCTGTGGAGCACTTGTCTATTATCGGGGCATGGTTCTCCAAAAACGGAATTTCTCCTTATGAAATTGTTGTAAGATGAACATTCAGAAGACTGGCGAACAGATTCATTTGAATTTTCTCGGAAAACTCGCTCTCAGAATTGTAGCAACTCATCAAAATGGTGGCCGAGGTATTAGAACGACACACAGAGTCCAGATAATTGAGCAAGTGAGACATGTAAAACCTGCACAAAGCAAAGAAACAGCAGCTGTCACCTGAATATATTCATAATATTTCATCACACATTATGCACTTAGCATTCATATTTTATAACCTGGATACTGGTAACTTTGAAGTCAATCTGGGTAGATATGAATCTGAATACTTCATTACAACTAGGTCACTTTACGCATCAGGATGCATTCGTATGGCATTTATTCCCGATTGTGACATTCTTCTGTTTGAAATAGAGGTATAACAAAGTCCTAGAGAAAAATGATTTTCATGGTCCTCGATAATTCTTTTCCGAGATTTCGAGCTCCTTGGATTACGGTAATCGTGCGAATCTCGAAGAGTTCCCAAAATCGATGTACTCTATCAGTAGTTATCTTTTTTTTTGCTATTTATGCTGTTGATATTTATTCATCTGTGCAAATATCGATAGAAAAAAGTATTTTTGATGTCCACTGTCTCTCCTCTTCCTCTTTTTCTTACTGTGTTTCCATATACACTTCGCCCGTTTTTCTTATCTGCTGTATCACCTCGGGCATTACTTTCTCTTCTCTATTCCCGACCTCCATTCCTATACATGACTCATCATATTTCATTCTTTTTTTCGAATCGACTATTTCGAAAAAAAGGAAGAGAAGTGGAGTAAATAAATGGTATTCAACTGACACCTCTCTTTTTGTTTTCCGGATGCATGCCCTTTTTTCTCGAAGTTTCCTGAATCATTTTGAATCTTCTGAATACACTCAAACATATAACTCAACCATTTTTATCCTTTCTAAATTTTCAGAACAAAGTCCATTTTTCAATATGTTTAGCAGCGAGGGAAAATTTCGAAAAACGTACCGACATCAGTTCAATCAACTACGCTCCGGAGATGAAACCGAAATTCCAATGTCAACACTGGCTTCTCGAATCGAAACGAGAAAGATTCCATTGAATAGTGGACAGATTAATGCAATTAAAGAAGCACCAGATGAATTAGTCGATGTTGATGGATTTCAAAGAATTGTGAGTAGTTTTATTATTCTTTGAAACGTTACTCTCAACGTAATTGAAAATGTTGCTCACTCTTACAATTGTTGTGAAAGTGTTCAAGATATTTTGATAGGTATCCATGAATCCTTTCTAAATTCTTTCAGGTAACATCTAAAGCAGCTCAAAGGTCTACAATCAAACGGTTTATGTATGATGTCGCAGATCCTGTGATGAGTAAAAGTCAGAAAATTGAAGTTCATTCATACATTGACTCATACTCCTGCTGTCCACCACCGATATTTATGTTTTTGATTACCTTGATACAAGTAATTCAAGCTATTACTGTGAAGATTCAATCTATTCTCAATTTCAGATCGGAATTTTTCTTTTCTATTGGGAATCAGATGGTCGTAAAAGCATTTGGACTGACTGTGCCGGATGTTTTCAACATCATAATCATACCGCACCGGGAATATTCATTTTCGCTCCAAAATTGAGGGGAGAAGTTTGGAGATTCACTTCTTATATGTTTCTTCATGCAGGGTCAGTTTTCTTTCTTTCTTCTTAAAGTATCAGATCATTTCAGTCTAAACCATCTTCTTGGAAATGTGGTAATACAGCTGTTGGTTGGAATCCCCTTGGAAGTTGCTCATAAAATTTGGAGAATCGGTCCCATTTACTTGTTGGCTGTTACAGCGGGATCTCTTCTACAGTATGCCATTGATCCGAATTCCCTTCTTGTTGGAGCCTCAGCAGGTGTCTATGCCCTGATTTTTGCACATGTTGCTAACGTTATTTTGGTAAGAATACACAATGAATAAGTGTGAAAGAATTCAAACAACTTTCAGAACTGGCACGAAATGCCCTTCAGATGGATCCGTGTTCTCATTCTGTCCGTATTCATCATATTTGATTTTGGAGGGGCCATCTATCGGCGATTCTATGCAGATCAGTGTGATTCCGTTTCTCATTTGGCGCATATTGCTGGTGCAGTCACTGGAATTTTCTTCGGATATGTTGTGCTTTACAATGTTGTTGAACATCGGATTGAAACAATCATTAGATATGTTTGTCTGTCACTATACTCATCTCTATTTGTAATTACTATTGTTTTTGTAATTGTAAGACAACCATATTCTCGAAACCTTTGGAACGATGAAAAATGTAGTTGATTCTGTAAAGAGCAACCTAATTTCTAGGATATCACTCGGGTTTCAGTTTTGAGTTTTCTATGTTTTTTTCTCCAACCAGTCATTCATTATTTGATGAAACTTTGTATAAATAAATACCACAACCAAAACCAAAAATTTTCAATAAATTAATCAGTTAATTTAAGGACGTTCCAGGAATTCGCGTATAGCATTGTATAGACGTTCTGATGTTCTACGGGCCATCATTAAAGGCGTGTCTCCGCTTCCAGATATCACACTAGCATCGATTCCTGGAATGATATAAGTAGATTCAGTTTTATATTGCAATGAATAATTACCTGGAGCCTGCAGAAGATATTTAACTGTCATATATACGTTTTCTGGTTCATCACTCGAACTATTCACAGCAAGATGCAGCGCCTGGAAGATATGAATGTTGCTGATAAAGTAAACGCATTCCTACTGTTAGATGTCCGTTGGAAAGAGCATTTACATCTGCTCCATTACTGAGAAGGCGTCCGACAATGTCGAAATTAGCCCAGTTGCTTGCAGAGAGTAATGGTGTCCATCCTTCATTTGTCCGCGATTCCTTGTTGGCTCCACAGGACAGTAAATGGTCAACGACATGAGAGTTGTTGTTGTAGGACGCTCTATGGAGTGCCGTGTATCCATCAGCATCCTTAGACTGTAACAAAAATAGTGGGATTTTGAATATAAAACAGGGAACTTACGTTAAGACGGGAAGGATCTTCTTCTAAAAACTTTTTGATCACCTCTAAATCACCTTCTTCTGCCGCTGTCAGCCATCTAGAAAATATCTATACAATGAAAATTGTTTACGAAATAAACTCACTTTTCAACAGGGTCCTCCATGTTTTTCTCATCGATACCTTCATTATCTTCTTGCCAAGCAGATACGAACATGCCAGGATTCGCTTCCTTTTTGTCACGGATCTCATCGATTAATTCTTTCTGAAATATGTTTTTTCCTCTTTTGACAGTCGCATTTTCTAACCGTGAATCCTAAATTGAGACCATCGTCAGTGGTTGATTGAGTTTCGAAATCGTTAATACTTTCAGACATTTTCTGAACCACAGAGGATAGTTCTGAAAAAAATGTAAAATAAGGATAATTTATATGTACGAAAGTATTATACACACTTGATAAGTGAAATTCGCTTCAAAAAACACGAAAAATGAATAGGAATGTTTATTTTATTAATATAACCGTACCAGCATTAAGAACCCTCAGTAATGAAAATTTTCAAAATTTAGTCAACAGATGACGAAGCAAATTCATTGAAACCGTATTTCTTCTCGTAATTTCTTGCGTCTTCAAGCCCACCGATAAACTTTCCGTGAACAAAAACCTGTAAGTCAAATTTGATGTTCAACATTGACAGTTAAAGCTTACGAATGGCGATAGTTTTGTTTCATATCGAGATTCCAGGAACTTCAATACAGCATCAGATATACTTACTGGCTGCTTGTCAAACTCGTAAACATGAAACTGTGCAGAATCTAGTCGATATGTAGAAACGAGCTGGCAAACTTTTCTGAAACAAGATGGATCGGTGTCGGAAGAGTTATAGTTTTAAAACCTGAAGTTAGGGCATGTACTGTGTCCGAATATTGCAATATTACCCGATCCTGAAACTGAATCCACAATATTGGTGGCAAGTTGCAGAGGCGAATTTTCAAGACTGTGCTCCGAAGAAGAAGTCGTATTGTCAATTTTTGAACGTCCAAGAGTTTGAAACGTCTGAAAAAGTAAAATATTGAAAGTGTGTTTCATGATCATTCCACAGACGGCAAATTCCTCTACGAACCTTTTCCTGTTCATCCAGTTCTTTTAGCCTCTTTTCAGCTAATTCTTTTTCTTTCTCTTCTCGTTTTTGTTTCTCGACTTTTTCTTGCTTATCGTGTTCCTCTTGTTGCCTCTTTCTTGCCATACGCATTTTTTGACCTTCTTTCTCTTGAACTTCTCGATCTGAAACAGATATTCAAAATTTTACCGGTTAATGGCACCCATCGTAAAATACATCTTACCAAACTTTTTCTGCTCAACAAGCCTTTTCTGTTCAGCCATATTTCTGAACAAGTCATAAATGTACTTTTTGTAAATCACGTAAGCCAAGATAGTGACGAAAACTGTAATCCACCCGTATGCCTCCAGAAAAGCCCATGTACTGGTGCGAAGATCTGCAAAACTTATAAATCCTAGGTAATGATCATGAATTTTTTGAAATTACTTTGAAACTAACCTTGAAAAACACTCATTCTCTTGAAATTAAAAGCAGCTGAGAATACGGAAAAAAAATAAATGTGAAACTGTCTTTTTCACGGGGACTACACGGCGTTTGGAGTTCTAGGCCGTGGCCGAGACCGAAAAGAAAAAAATTTTCGCCATTTTTCCACGAGTTTTTGAGTTCCAACATTTCGACAAACAACGTCATCATGTTTTATCCGAAGCGTTTATTTTTACAGAAAATCGTTAATTTACATCGCACTGAAACATATTTTCAGACTCTTCAGAATGGACTCTGCTACGCTGGCACGACTAGAAGATTTTGAAAAAAATAAAACGTTTTATGATGCTCTTCAATTCTATCGTACGAAGATTACTCGTAGTTTTCGATTGAAATCAGCGAATGAAGTAGCCCTTGCTCTCGTGAAGCACGCTTCAGACTTCTTCTTTAAAGGTTCGTTTCTTTGGGTTTGGACCCACCAGAGCAGAAAAATTGAATTTTTCCAACAACAGGTAATTGGATTGTTTTATTTTACAGAGAAACAATACCAATGTGTCATTGATATCACGACGCAATATGCTGAATGCCTTTCCAAAAATAATGTGGAGCTTGGAACAGCCGAATTCGAATTGCTCGCCGATAACGTTTCGAAGTTTGCGGAATTCGCGGAAATCGAAAATAATGCTGGAAACACACAACAGGAACAACTGCTCATTGCGGCACGTTGCAAGTGTGTCGACTTGTCCATTCAATGGTAAACCTCGATACGATATGAAACGATATGTTCCACTTGCTCATAAAATTATAGGACAAAACAGAAGTCGACTTCTCCGATAGACAAAAAGTACGGATCTGCTGCTTTCCATACCATTCTTGCCAAAAAATTCGCTGCAGTTGACCATCTCGACCTGGCTAAAAATCATTTTCTTCTTTCCGATGACTCAAAGTCTTTCGCATCTTTTATCCATAAAAAACTTGTCGAAGAATTAAATCGCAACCAAGAAGCGGATTTGATTATTGTGGAAACTGTTCTTCAGGCATTGAAATAACTTTCAGCACTCTAACTTTAGTAAGACTGTTTTTTTAGGTTCTCTGTCTTGATCGTTTTCCGTTCGCGGTTGCTCTTTTCAAGGAATTCGTAAAGCCGGACAAGTATCCATTCGCTAAGCCACTACTCAATTTCCAGCATATACTATTCGATGTTATTGAAACTGAAAATGTAAGAGTATTTGAATTAATATAAATATCATGTTTCTTGATCAATTGCGATTATTTTTCCAGCAACCTCAATATTCGGAACTCACGGTCAGCTATCAGTCCGAATTGAAACGGTGTTACGCATTCATTGGCTATCTGACTAGAATCGGTAAACTATACTTCGGGATTCGCGATAATCAATGCATGAGTGGCGGACTTGGTGGACTTTTTTCTGGATTGCTCGGAGCTCAAAAAGAAGATGAGACTGCAACATCACACATTACTTCTCGAACCCCAGCTCGGCAGAAGCCTACTGCAGCAACCCAGCCAGTTCCATTTAATCCATTTGCTGCATTCGCTCCACCTGCTGCTCCAGCTCCTGTTCCGAAAGCAGTTAAGAAAGTGGAAGTGGAAGAAGATCTCGATTAGTTCATACCCGGAAAAAATTATATTTGTTTATTAATTAATCTTACTTGTAAACCATCCCAATCAATTGCTTTTTAATAATTTTCATGTAACATTGGGTCTCTTGATGCTTTTATGTGAATAAAAGATTCATGCCTTATGTTAAAATATTTATTTTATAGAAACACTCGACAAAAATTAAATAACGAAAACAAGAAAAACAACATCCAAAATTAGAGCTTCTCTACATTTTTGGCACTTCACGAATTCCGAGAATTTTGAAACAAGTTGAGATAACGTTTGCGGTAACTTCACAAAGAGCCAAACGGTGGAAATGGACAACTACTGGCTCTGAAACAACGAATAAAATTGAATTTGATATTGCTTTTAATTAGAGATACTACACATAAAATATTTACAAAAATTTTCTCACCTCCTTCCTTCTTCTCGATAACATAGCATTCGTTGTAGAAATCGTGGAAGAGAGTAGCCAAGTTGTAGACATAATCACACATTTGATGCAACATCAAAGTGTCTAATACGAGAAGGACACAATCGGAAAGTTTAAGCAGTTGCTTAGCGAGCTTCAACTCGGCTGGATGATTCAATGGAAGAGAAGGTGTCTTGGCTATGTATGCAGATAACTGATCGTCGGTGATTCCAGATGTTCTAACAATAGAGCGAATCCTAGCATATGCGTACAGAAGATAGACAGCAGTGTTGCCACGATCGTCAAGCATCCGATCAAAGGAGAAAATGTAGTCCTAAAATGACTCGTATGCCTTAAAAAATATTTCGAACACAAACCTGAGTACGAGTGTGCGACAAATCGGCATACTTGACGCATCCAAAAGCGACGGCATCACGGGCAGCAGCTAACTCTTCTTCTGTCATAACTGCATCTCTTCCCTTTTCCTTCAATTTTTCGGTTGCTCGTTTCACTCCTTCAGAGAGCAAATCCAAAAGTCTAACGGTTTCTCCACTGCGAGTTTTGAACTTCTTCTTATCATCTCCAAGTACAAGTCCGAAACCAACATGTTCGACTCGATGGATTGATTCGTCGTACCTGAAACATCAATTTGTTTTGTTTCAAAACTTATTCAGAAACCATCCGAAATCCCTTCCAGCTGCATAAACAGTTTCCAAATGAAGATTTTGTCCTGCATCAACTACGTAAATATTCCAATCACATTTTTCTTCGAGCATTCTGTATTTCAATGCAGCCAAGTCTGAGGTATCGTATGTGAAACCTCCGTCAGATTTAACTACAGTCAATGGTACATCGCAGCCAGTTGGAAACATAATCTGCCGACCATCTTCTTCGGAGAGCATATCAGGTTCTACAAAAACGTTTGCGTGCCGTAAATTTATCCACGGAACCTACTATTATCTTTGATCCACTTCACAAGCTCGACCATCTTGTCTTGATAAAATGACTCTCCAACGTCTTTAATTTTGATATCCAGGTGATCATAAACGATTTGATTGTCTGGAATAGGTTACAATACCAATATAACAAAAGCAATTAGAACATGGTGAACTTACATTTCTTGGAAACATCGCAAATTGTGTTCCAAGCCTGAACGATTTCTCCATCACGACTTTGAAGTTTTACAACACATTCGTAAGCACGTTTTTTGAATACTTCATCTTCATCGAAACGCTTTTTAGATTCCTTGTAGAAAGCCTGAAGGTCGGAGATATCCGGAAGCTTCTTCAAAAAGTCTGGGAACCGATCATAAAGATGGGCAATGAGCATTCCAAATTGAGTTCCCCAATCACCAATATGATTAACTCGAAGCACCTGAAATAATGAATATATTATTTGAGCACTGGCAAAAAATCATACGTCATATCCCACTGCTTCGAAAAGTCGGCAAATTGAGTCACCGATAATAGTAGACCTCAAATGTCCAACATGCATTTCTTTTGCAATATTCGGCGAAGAAAAGTCAACAAGCACTCTTTTTTTGGCTACTTTCGGCAAAGCAATTCCAGACTTGGCAAGTTGAGAGATTTGACGACACAGGTAGTCCTTGTTCAAGAAAACATTGATGAATCCAGCTGGCATCACAGTGATCTTTTCTACAAAATCGATGTTTCCTGGCAGCTTTGCGTGAATCTCTCTGCCGACATCTCCTGGCTTTTTGTTGACACCCGTACTCTTCAACTTCTGCATAGAAAACAAAAAAAAATACATATCGTCACTTCAGATTAATTACCGCGGCGATCGGCATAGCAGAGTTACACTGATAGTCTCCGAACTGTGGGTTCGGTGTCTCAGCGAGAAGCAAAGGAACATCGAGGTCAGGATACGCATCCTGAATAGCTTTTTTGAAAAGAGATTGAAGTCTTCCGAGAATGCTGCTTCCATAATCCTCGACTTTCACGTAATCTACTTTTTTCGTTTGCTTCGGAGCAGCGCCGCCACTGAAATAAAACAAAGGGAAGGTGGATCGAAAAGACCAATTTCTAGGATGATGATTTTATTATGATGTTGGAACAATGCTGAAATCTGCATATCCGATAAATAAGAGAATGAAACATGAATTTCGATTAAATTTAGCCCTAACAAAGAACAACCTGAATACTCGTTAAATAAATTACACGCACGTTCTGCCGTCCTTCTTGGCTTTCTTTTCGACCGGAGCTGCGACAGATGAGGTTGCAGAAACTCCATTCTTCTTGTTCTTAGCAGTTTGATCAGCAACACTTTTTTCGAGGATTGCCTTCCGATATTTAAGTTTATCGTTCAGCTTTTTAGCTTCCATCAGTTCCGGAATCTGTTCCAACAATTCGTCAGTCAGGTCTTCTTTTGCCATTGCATCAATAAGACGATCGAGTAGAGAAGATTGCTCAAGCTGAAATGAAAGATGCATAAACAAATGGAATGCAACATTCACAACAATTTTTAATCCGTAAAAAAGCAGAAATAAATATCTTACTTATATATAATCCGCTAGGATTTCTGTCCGGTCTTGGTCAGGATGTCCGCTTTAGTTTTCCGAAAGGTAAAGAATTTTGTCGCGCCACAAAATCGAACCCGCGACTATCGCGTGGCAGTGCAGCGCGATACCGACTGCGCTACACGTGAAACAAAAGCAAAGTGGCCAGTGGCGTATAAAAACTAAGCAAAATTCAGCGGCGAAGCCGCGAGTCCAGCCTGCTGTAAGCAGGCTGGTATATATATATTATATTTACTTTTCAAAAAAAAATTATCACTCTAAAAATTTCTAGTAAAACTGGGAATTGAAGTGTTTCATAGAATTCTATCACCTTACAACAGATTGCGGCACAATTTCGACATTACTTTTGTAATTCGAATATCACAAAACAAGCCAACTTACCGCAGCTGAGTAGTCAGAGTAGCCTTGTTGCAGTTCTTTGTTTGCAGACATACTTGGAACCCTGCTCAGAACGAAAGTTGATAAGAAACGCAATATGATATATATGGGTGAAATATAAAACAGGCTGGATGCACTGAAACAATAGATAAGTGTGAACTAAAATCAACGAGGTAACTTTATTTTTCCGGATTTGGATCGTAGTAAATTAAATCAGTGAATGGAATGAGATGCTCAAAATTTCAATAAAACATGGAATAACAAGAAACAACAAATTAATTCATCGTGAAATCAAAAATCGGTTTTCTTCATGAGCAAATACAGGTTCATGTCGACTTCAAACCCGTGTAAGTTGATTGCTTCTCCCTTGAGTCGCATGAGAAGACCGCCGAAGGAAGCGTAAGCTGCCAGTTGCCCCCCATCTGTTCCACTATCATCGTCTTCCAAACGATATACTTTTCCATACATCACATATTCGTACTGTTTGATGCGTGGGTACTCAGCCTGGAATGAGATAACATGCGAGAGTGAGCCCCATAAAATCATGATCATACTTTTGGATCGTATTCTCCTTCATCGGCAAGACCGTCCTCGCGAAGTGTGGTTGCTAGCACGAGACGGAATTTATCATTCTGCTTCAATGGGTAGATTTGCGAATTGATATCGATGATAAGTTCCATCCTGAAAAATAAGAAATATTAATTTGTTGTCGACGACATCATTAGTTCACTTACTTGAAGGATTCCGCATCGCAGAAGTATCGAGATACACGGTCGAACTTTTTTCCATCTGGATCGACACTTCTCACACTGAACATATCATCGAAAATGATTCCGGCCATTTTTCTGAAATTTCGTAGAAGTTTAATTCACAAATTATTGAACGTCTTCGCTGATTTGAAAGGAACGAAGGAAGCAAATCTCAAAATGTCTTCGAAAAAAAGAATACTAGTGTTAAAGGCGCATGCATTTTTACAATATGGTCTCGACACGATTGGCACTGTTGAAGGCGGCAACTTGAAAATAAAAAAAAGGAAAGTAGAAAAAAAGTTAAACTTTAAACGTTATAACGTTACAACAGTTAAACGTTACAACTTGTTTTCGGATCGAGCAAAAATCGAGCCAAATATTCTAAGATTCATTAGATCTTGTTTTAGTAGTAAGCATATATACCTGAATTTTAAAATCAGACAAGAGAGCACTCTAGAGGAAGGAATGATTTATTTCCCGAGGACAGAATTGCATATTTATTCGAAGACGATAGACCGGACGAAAATTAACATTGATGTGTAGCTTTCACTGGTTCAAAGCTTGAACGTAGTCGATTCTTGAGTGTTTCCATCGAAGACAAATGTGTTATCGATAGGGACGTATTGATTAGTAGCCAGTTTAATGATTTCTTGAGAGGCGATTCCACCAACGTACGATGAAATAACGTGCAGCTCCGCAGCACCGAATCTGCACATTTCTGCTATAGCTGAATCACACACGTTGTTCAGAATCGGCTGAATATCTTCGTTTTCCTGAAATATAGTTTTGCACATTATCGTTGAGTCGGTTCCCAACCTTCAGTGATTCTTTTATCAAAGATTCAACTCTCTTTTTCAAATCTTGAGCATCAATTGACACTGGGACTCCATTTGTACCCGGGAATCTTCCCTTCTCCTTCTTGAACCGACCAGCTGCTCTCATCAGCAACAACCACGTAGTGCTGTCTACTTCTTGAACATTCTCATCCAGGTCTCGGAGCTTCTTGACAAGTTCATTTGTCTCTCCAACGTAATCCAACAAGTCACCATTTTGAACACGAATTCTGTCTGCATTCTTGCAAAATCGATAGCACACTTCTTCTGAGATAACGTCTCCGACACCGCGTTCTTTCTCTACTTCGCGAGTAAGACGAAGAACTTCCTGGGCATCAAGCAAAGCTTTTTCGTGAAACATCGTCGCTAGTCGAGTGTATCGAGATGAATCTGATGTCATATCCGGAAGTGTACCACGTAGTGGAAGAAGTCCGTTGTTTGACTCGACAAAGCGTCGGAGTGCTTCACATATCAACCAAAATGGCTGAGTTGATGTAGAACACTGTGGCGATGAAAGGATTTGTTTCACAGAGGCACCAATCTGAAGTTTTTAAAAAGTAATCGTTTTTCAGGATAATACATTTTCGTACCGTAGTTCTCTGGAACGCTCTCATTACCGCTGCTTTTGCCTCGTCAAAGTTCTCGGAATCTTTTGTACCCGAGTCTTCGTTGGATCGGCGGAAACTTTGAAGAATTTTCTGAATTTCCTTGCGATCGTCCGTTGTTGCTGGAAACGCGTTTTCGTCGTTCCGATTTTTACGGAAAACATCAAGAGCTGAAACAAATTTTTATGCAGTTTTCCTATCCTGAGAAAATATACCTTTAAAATGGAGAAGAATGTATGGAGTATGACGGAGCTGTTCAACGGTCATTTCATTTAGGTTCGTCTCGGCAATCATATCCAGTAGTTTTTGGAACGGAGCATCCAGTCTGAAGTTCGATTATAAAATCTGATTAGTGTTCAGCTAAACGTACCGTAGGTCTGGACGGGGATTTTCCTCGTGGGAGTTTGCTATTGTGTGCTCTTTCACGCAGATGCGAATCGTACCAATCAGTCCAAATGACCTGGAAAAATAATGTGATGGTTTTCCCAAACACGTTTAGATGAACCAACTTGATGCAAACAAACGGAACTCGGATATTGTACAGAACTTCTGCGAATTTCGAATCAACGTCTTCATT
The DNA here is from genome assembly GCA_963966625.1 of Caenorhabditis zanzibari. NCBI lineage: Eukaryota > Metazoa > Nematoda > Chromadorea > Rhabditida > Rhabditidae > Caenorhabditis > Caenorhabditis zanzibari. The sequence continues at coordinate 8,219,103 of OZ016470.1, read as the reverse complement.
TTGGTTCGCTGATACGACAACGGAGAATTTTGCAAGTCTCTCCATATCTTCTAGAGCCAAAGCTGTAGGCGATTGGCAGCTGTAGCTTCCCGAAACTGATGGATTGAGTTCAGTGAGTTTCTCCAGAGTAGCTTCTGCACGGTATCTACCAATGTCTTGCAGATGAAGGAAGAAATTTTGACCGATGTCTGCTTGTTCGACTCGACCATCATCGATAATCCAAAACGAGTGGATACCAGCGAGCACAAGGGATTTCAATGTTTCAGTAGCTAAAGTAGGGTACATGGGAAACTTTGAATACTGAAATGAATAAGATAAGCTTACCAAGGGAATCACTTCCAAGCATACAAACACTCGTCGAACCAATTGATGCTTGACCTTCTTCTCCCCAAAGGCGAACTTGTCGATCATATCGATTGGATGGATCAAATAAAGTTGATGATGGAGCCATTTTTGCTAAAAATGGAATAGATTTGTAATGGATGATAATATCGAAGAATAGAGAACGCTTCGATCATAAAGATACATTTTGATAGATAACAAATGGTACACTAGATTAAAAATTAAGAAAGAAAATCACAAAATTTATGGCAAGTAACTGAAATGAATGGCACAAGAAAACTAATTATGAACTTTCTGAAAATATGTATATTTATTTATTTTTGTCATGAAGGGCCGCTCGATTCCACTTCATTTTGGTGAATGAATCCGGACGAAGATAAGTCAGTTCTTCGTTTTTGTTTCGCATACACGCGGTGCGGCCAAGAACGAACAGAAGATCGCTCATTCTGAAAAAAAGAATAATGATAAATAAATGGTCTCTGGGAATGTCTAGAAAACTATGGGAATATAATTCAAATCGATTTGCAGGAATTTCATGAATCTTTCCTCACTAACCTATTCAAGAATTTCAACGCCATTGGGTCGACATTTTCATCTCTCATTAATGGAACAACACTTCTCTCAGCACGACGACAAATCGCTCTGGCATACTGTAGATTTGCTGAAGTCGTCCCTCCCCCCGAGAGAATGAACTGACGGATCGGTGGTAACTCGTCTCCATAACGATCAATTTCGGCATTAATCCATTCCACCATAGCAACATCGAAAGCAGTCCTTTCTAAATGGAACTTTTAATAGATTGAGTTGTTTCCTATTTTTATACTTTGCTTCCGTTCTGAAGAATTCTTCGGAGGTGTAGCAAGATGTGCTCCAACATCCTGAAGGCAACATTGAAGTCGTGTTAATGTTTCAACCACATCACTCATCACTCCGTCGTTTTGAGCATGAACTCCACAAATTCCCAAAAATGAGGACAATTCATCTGTTGCTCCGAGAGCATTGAATGTGTCGTCATCTTTCCAACGCCGTTCGTTATTATATAGAGAAGATTGACCAGAATCGCCGGTTCCGCGTCCTGGGAAACACAATATTTCATAATTTAGTTCGTTTTCGCAGAAGTACCTTGCTTGAAACCTCTGCCAGACAGCGGAGAAGACGTTGAAAACGAGCAGATGTGTAACGAAGAGCAAGATTTGAATAAGTTGAGGGTAGATGTCAGATTCACAATTTTTGCACAGTTTCGTAGCATCTACAATGTTTCCTGTTTCGAATGAAAGGAAAACCCTTTCTTTAAATTGGTGATACCTCCGAAAAGAGATTTAATTTAAACTGTTTTTTGTAAAGTAATAATAATATCCTGCAAAGATAGCCACGGAACAATAACCGATAGTATTTTATCGTTTACTGTGTAGTCAAAAATAAATAAATGTCATTTTTTGATGCACTACAATTCAGACTAGCTGAAAGAGTTTGACTGAAAAAAGGAAAACAAAGACTTCAATAGGAATTTTCAGAAAGACAGTTTGAGTTCAAAAAGAGGTAAATTTTGTTTGAATAAGGTTGGTAATTGAATACAATTGATTAACCTAAAAAAATTAACAGGGGATAAAACCAGAAAATGTTGACACGGACAATATGACAGTGGTCTCAGATCAACACAAAGATAAGTTATCGGACTGCATGAAAAAGGGATTATTACAGACAGAAGTCTGAAAAGGGAACAAAACATTGTACAGATTTTTATAGAAAAAATAATTAGGAACCGGCCTTAGTCTGTTTTGAGTAAACGAACTCTCCCTTCGATCCAGCGACGGGAATAGATAAACTCGAAATAGTAATGAAAACAAGTTCAACAATTAAGAGGAGCCTAAGAGAGATCAAATAGGTAAGTTTATTATTGCAACTTTTAGTTGAGGTATCCACGACATGTTTTTGCGCCGCACAAGCAGTCGATTTTGTCATCTTCCAATGGGAATTTGTAGTCGTACGTGATCTCTTCACCTTTGTTTATTACTGTTCTGCTGTAGATCACAATACGTTTCTCTCCGTCGATGGTCAACACCTAAATTTGTTACCAGATTGGAATCATTCTCACAAAGGACATAACTGTTACCTTGGCATAACAGTTCGGCTGACACGAATGATTAATGAAGCGAGCAAAGTTTCCTCTTTTCGTTGCGTCGATTACAGCATGCTCATCTATTCTAAACAGGTACGAGCTTCCTATTCCTCGCCTTTCATAAGCTTTTTCGCGTTCTTCGGCAACAAGGGAACGGATCTGTAAAACATTTAATTATATTAATTCTGTAAAATTTTTTTTAGTTTCATGTTTGTTTTTAAATTCAAATATCTCGACTTTCAGTTTCACGGATACCCGGAAAAGTTCTCCTTCCGAGCTCACTTGACTACCCTTCTATCAGAGATGCTTCCCTATTAGAGTAAATATGGTTTATATTTTAGTAAAAATACCTTTTGGCCAATATACTCCACAATCATTTCATCCTGGGCAATTGTTTCCATTGCATAAAGACCCCAACCGTGGATGCGTGATCGAGCAAATTTGATCATCTTCTTGCGGAACTAAATTAGAAAAATATTAGTAGTTCAAGGACATGCCCTTCTATTCTCAATCTTCTTGAAGACCTGTCCTTCTATTAGAATCAGGATTAACATTATATAAGATAAATTACCTTTAGCTGATTGATTTTGAAAAAGTCATTGCTAGTATCTCCGAGTGCAGTTAATAGTCTACGTTGCAGCAGTCGCATGTCTTTGTTAGCAACAAGTTGATGTCGCATTATCGTCTCATCTCTTTCATTGAACACAGCCGTCGGATAAAACTCGCTTTCAGGACGTCTAACAAGACTTCGTTTCTGTTTCATTGTCATCTTCTTGTATGGGCGAGCTCGTGCGCAGCCTTCTTCGACCGGTATCACTCCACCCAGGTCGAGATCTTCATAAAACTCGTCCGGAAGTCCTTTTTTGGAATGAATAGGATTGATCTGAAGTAATAATTTATTAGGGTGATTCAAAAGTTATTTTTAGTATTTCTTTTTGGCGGGAGAAATGAAGTCCATTTTTATTCTCTACCGGAGTATCGTATCTTAACATTTTCACCACCCGAGTTTAATAGCTAAAAGTTGCCGAAAATTATGATTCCCTCTGATACCAATTTGAACGCGAAACACAAAACTTACTCTCAAAACAGGATCGCATGGCTTGAGCATTTCCCTGAACGTGAGAATTCGCTTCCAGGGCAACTGTTCCACAGGAATGGTCTCTTGCATTTTATTCAGAGCATTTCTTAGATACCATTGGTCTTCTAAATCTGGCAATTCAGAAATGTTGCTGACGATTCGTTTCTTCTCTTCCAGTGTTCTTTCTTTGAAAATCTTTTTCGGTCGTGGAGGGAGAGGCTGAAATTAAATGGAACTGCTAAAAGAAAAACAAGATGAAACTTACCTTGATGACATCCGGCTCATTGAAACTATAAAAGTCCCTTTCGAAAGTTTGCTTTCTGGGTTTCTGCTTTTTCTGGATAGACTCAGTTTTAGTCGTCTTGTTCTCATTAACAGAATCCATATAAATCAGTGGCCCCGACTCGTGGAAGATTATATTTTCAGACGGTCCCCATGGGGCAGGACCTATTAGTAGAGGTTCCTGTCCATTCAGCAGATTCGGCTGTTCGTCAAATATTTGAATATCCTGTTGATTCCTTTCAGTTCTGAAGTAGCAGTGTTCAGTGGTGAAAGGATGGTATTCTTCCGAACGTATCGATCTCCCAGGAAGTGTGGTTACTGCAATGTTCGCTTTCTCCCAGCGAACTATCTTATAGCCAAGATAACTAGATTCTAAAGTGAGCGGTCCGGAAGATATAGTGTCCATGCGGATTGGGTCAGTAATAGGTGCACCAATTGAATCTTGTTCCATGTCAACGTTATCCGAGTCGAAATTGGATTGGTAGCGGACTTTTTTCTCCGGGGGTTCTATTTCCTCATCCAGATCCGAGCTGCTTTCACTGCTCGAAGAAGATGAATAAACGTCTTCTTCGTCTTCTTTTTCACTTGATTCTAGCCGTTTCCTCTTCCGGGAGTTTTCATCAATAATGTTGTCTCCATCGCTTGATTCTGATGAAAGCCTTTCAACCCTTTTACGCCGAGAGGATTTAAGCCGTGAATTCGGAGAACCCCCGAGACTTGTTGAACTGTAAGAAGATCGCGAGCCTCTTTTTTTACGCGGACGGATGCCTTCTTCCAGCTCCGGAGACTTCGCTTTTTGTTTTAAAATATTGTCTGACTCTTCGGCTTCACTCACATCAGAGTCATCAGAAACTTCTGATGCATTTCTAGACAATTCGGATCGAGAAGATGATGACGATGAGCGGCGAACACGTGGATTAGGTGATGATTCTCTGGATGAAGTCGACGAACGTAGAGAAGTTGGTGATGCATTGTTTCCACGATGATGATGATGTTCTTTGCGCGAATTTTTGTACTTCGGGATCGGTTTTTGCTTCTGAATATGGAACGTTTGAGATGAAGTGATTAAATTTCTGAAACGAAGAAGCTCACCCTGAGGAAAACATTGCGCCGCGTAGCGTTGGTAAACGACTGGTTGTTATAGAGAGTCTGAAAAATATTAATTTTGAAATCTTTTCACGGTTAAACAGTGTAAAAATTCAAAACTGAAACGCACCATCATGTCAGCAATCAAGTTGTGGTTCGGTTTTGCAGGTTCTTGTTTAGCCTTCTCTTCCCTTTCACGCTTTCTTTTCTCCTCATCGGCAACTTTCTTCAGCTGAAGTTTTTCGTCAAGTTGGACCATGCAATGTCTCATTATTTGCTGCCGAACATCATCTCCAATTTTCGAGTGAAGTTCGGCAAGAATTTTCTGATGACAATTGTAGACTATTGGTGGCGTTAGATCTTTCATCTGTTCCAACATCTGAAAATCAGCTTTTTTTTTAATTTTCTGTAAGCTAGTCAACAAAAAAGAAGAATTCCTACTTGACGTCTCCGTTCTTCCTTGCACTCATTGCGTTCAGTCTGCGATGTATTCGTTTCACCGTCACTGGAAACTTCGACATCCATATCTTCTAACGACTGGCGATCGTCATGCGATTCCGAATTCTTTGCAACATATTCTTGTCCATCTTCTGTTCCAAGTAGATCTTTCTTTTCGGAAGGACCGAACAAATCGTTGAATCGTTGATGGAGTGAAATTTGCTCCGGAGACTCCGATTTTGGAGGGATTTCGACTTCTTCTTTTGGTTCCACCAATAGAGGTTCAGGAGCAACACTCTCAGATGTGACCGAAAGTGAAGTAATTTGAACTAATCCAGGTTGTGGGAGATTCGGAGCCTGATATGGAATCCTCACTGCAGGTGATGGCGGAGGGTGCGGGGTCGGTGGATATGATGGTGTGAATGTTGAAATGAATCCAGGAGGTGGTTGACGAACATCGCATGAGCCAGGTATTTGATTGCTTGTTGCTGGAGGACCCATCATAGGAGGCGGATGAATCATCCTAGGAGGCGGAGGAACCATCATGTTAGGAGGTGGAGGAGCCATCATAGATGGGGGAGGGGCTCCAGGTGTGTAATTTGGATACATTTGGTAATATGACATCAAGTGTGGGTTGGATTGATGGTTGGGATGAAGATAATGACTTGGATGGTTCGATTGATGAAGAAGATGTCCTGGGACCGGCTTCGGCGGTGGAGGTGGTGGAGGGGATCTGTTTGTTCTCATATTTGGGACACTATGAGAATGGGAGTGTGAAAAATCTCGTTTCGAGGAAGACGTTGAATTTGTGAATTTCCCTGACTTTGGCTCCATATCCTTTGTCTTCCGTCTACCACCTCGTCCAATTCTGCTATCATCATCTGATTCGTCAGTATCAGACCACCCAAAACCCCGCGCCTTCGACTTTCTGTCTTCGTCGGATAGCTCAGGATACGTCGCTGTGGTGCTGGTACTGGTAGATGCTGATGGTGAAGGGTTTTCATCTGACGAAATATCTTGAGGTTGTTCTTTTCCTCGTATGACAGCCGTTCTTTTCCTGATATGAACCTGTTCATACTTCTCTCCTGATTCATATTTGATACTCCGCTTTTCCAGTTTTATAACGGTTTCAAACTTCACAACGCCAGCATCCTCTCCATTTGTGCTCGAGTGATTCCTTGAATCCGACCTTCGATTATACCGCCGATTAGAGCTTCTTGACGACCGTTCTTTTTCATCTGGGGAACTTTCAGACGTATGTCTTCGGCGAGAGTTCGATGCCCGACTAGTACTTCTGTGCGGATCTTCGCGGGAGTATGACGGAGGCGGTTCTAAATATGTTTGATTTTATTTTTATTCTTTCAAAAAATGTATTATAATCGTGCAAATTTGATATGAAAACAGCAGGTGAAAAGGGAAAGACAAACAACGTTAACATTTTGGATTATTAACCTGAAGAATAAGATGCGCTTCTTGAGCAGTCCGATTTTCTATAGGAAGATTTCAAAGTTTTGGGAATTCCTGTTGTTGAATCTCTATACTCATTCTTCAACTCGCGATCACTCCTCCGGTTGATGGGACAAGCGGCTAGAAACAGTTCATTGAATTTTGTCTCGCCAGAACAATTTTTCTCTTGTGCTTTTAAAACGTTCTTGTCAGTAAGAGTCTTCTGCTTCCATCCGCCAAATTGAAATGGTTTCTTTGGATATTGTACGGTTATCTCATCACTAAAACTATTCAAGTCTAAAGATTTAAAATTCGGTGATGATTGCCTCAAATTCTCCTCTCGATAATTCCCAATTGGTGGCGCGGATATCATCGATGATATATCTTTCCGTTTGATGTCTGAAAAGTGCAGGCGTGCAGGCAACACAATGTAAAAATGAGCATGCATGCAAATTCCGTGAAAGCAAAACAGTTTACTGGGCTTACCTGATGGACGAAAATCCGGCACATACATAGAGCTCGGACCAGGTGGAACATTGCTATAATACGGTTGTGAAACAATTTGAACAGCTGGGATTGGCGGGATTCCAAGAGGTCTAGGAGGTGGCGGCGGAGGTGGAGATTCTTGCCTGTTCGGCGGCGGCGGCGGAATTATTGGAGTGTGTTGTACTGAAGGCTCTTAAATTCAAACAGGTTAAATTTTGATGGTTTTTCAATACTCACTGTGATCCGTTTGGTAATTTCGTGATCCGTTTCCGTAGTATTCATTATTATGAATAAAATTGAAATATGAAGAATTATCCCGACTAACTTCAGGTTCTACACTCGGCTCTTTCTCATTGGTCCCATTTAATCCTCTCAAATAATTGAATCGCAATTCCCCGAGAACTAGACTATCAATAGCTTCGAGGTATCGTGGAAGCTGGGGGAGAACTTTTCCGTTCGTGGATTTTCCATACGCCTCGTTCAGCTGAGAAACTGAAAATTCGTTTTTATTTGTTATCACCGTATGAGAACAGTTTTTTAACTTACGAAACGGATCAATATGACATGTACATTTTGTAGCCAGAAGATGTTGCGTTTCATACTTGCTACAAAAGTCTTTTGCTTCTTTCGGTGACTTGAACACAATATAAGCCATTTTCATATGTCTGTTAGTTTCCGGGTGATGACATACGTAGGCTTTCTCCACTTGTCCGCATTCTCTGAAACAAAATAAACATGCTCTGGATAATTTGATTGCTCTAATGTTTAGAGATTTTAATAAGAATACAATCTTGACTCACTGAGCAAAATCTTTGAGAAGTGCTTCGGTACAATTATCATCCATGTTGAACAGAGAAACTTCTCGTTTCGGTGGAATCGTGCAATAATTCGAATCGACTCGAAGACGTGGAAGTGGAAGATAGCGATTCGTAGAGCGAAGTCCGACATCTTGATAGATCGAAGATTTCCGACTGTCCTGTTGTTTTCTTGGATCCGCTAGGTAAGATTTACCATCTCCTGACACCACCTTTTTGACACCAAATCGCTTTATTCTCTTAAAAATCGAAGGCTAAGTTTGAATACGTATTGTCACCCAAAACAAGAGGCAAAAATTTTACATTTTTTTCGTATGAAAAAAGACTATTAATAACTGTACCTCAAATTCTCCTGCGGAAAGACCCTGTTGTGGTGGACAACCATCCGCCCGGATAATATTTCTATCTGGCCCATAAATCTTTTGCCAGGCCGATTTGCATTTATGGTTTTCGATTTTTGGAGCATTACCACTTGTACTTTGCTGGAAACGTATCGATAATATAGAGTTTCTGAACTTTTCTATGAATTATTACCTTCGTTGGTGCTCTGCCAGGTTTCGAGTGCGATTTTCGGTGCGACGAGTTTAGATGTGTTTCATACGTAGACATTTTCCATTAGATTTTTTTTCCGGCGAATATTGCAGAAAGATGCAATGTTCATCCGATTTTCAAGAAACCTGGAAAACAATAAAAATTATCGTAGTTGGCATCTACTAAACAGCAGTTTGCGATAGAAATCTCGTAAAAATTAATAAAGTTCGAGTTTGAACGAAACATTTTTTCTTCGCATGTTATTATCGAAACATCCCAAGTTTCATCGCGCTCCATTGCGAACTTGGGGAAATTCAAAATTTTTAGGGTTCCCGCTCACTTTTTTCTCATGTAGGTCACGTCAAATATAAAAACTTTGTTAATTTTGCGGTTTCGACGTGACCTACAAAAGAAACAAGTGAGCGGGAAACCTAAAAATTTTGAATTTCCCCAAGTTCGCAATGGAGCGCGATGAAACTTGGGATGTTTCGATAATATTCGGCTCACTGTAATAAACCAGACGGGCTACGCCCCTCTGGGGCCCTTCGGGCATGTCTAAAATTTTTTTTTAAATTTTGAAAAACAAAATAGATGGGCATCATTAAGCAGGAATTACTGATAGCCTGCCAAAATTTGAGAAAAATCGGTATAGTGGGGAACGAGCTAGAGCAGGATCCGGACACAGCACAGACAGACACACACACACACACACACACACACACAGAAATTTGCGTTTGTTAATAGTAAAGATTTTAAATTTAGCGAAAAATGGCAGAGAAACCGCTATTTATTGCGTTGGTAAACCGGCGCGAAACTTGGTGGAGGACTGAGAGAGAAACTGGAGGTTTCTAGGTCAGGCCACACAACCGCGTGGCCGAGTATTCGCGCGCCAATTTAAAAACGCATTCATGCAGCGTCTTCGAAGATCTTCGAAAATTTTCAAATATTAACGCATTAAATCTTTTTTTAACTAGTCCCGTTGTGTCCAAAACAGTTTTTGAAAAAAAATTTTGCTCATGAAATTTGCAATGTCAAAATTACTGTTCGTCGCAAGACCATTAAGAAAACCGTAAGAATCTTATATTTGCAAAAAAATATGCGTCTTTGATACGGTCCTAGAGTTGGTCTCGCAGCGATTTTTATTTTCGGAAAATTCTCCGATTTTTTTTCGGGACCCAATTTTCCGGAAAATCGGAAAGAAAGATCCGAAAAATTCAAAAAAGTGAAAAACGGATTAGAAATATTTCAAAAATTGTTTTCTTCGGTTTCTATATTGTTCAATGAATGTTTTTTGGCAAATAAGTGTCTATAAAACTATCGCTAAAATTGAATGAAATAGCGAAAATAGTGCTCAAAAGCCAATTATAGACTGTTTGATATTTTTTCGTTTGTCCGAAAAAAAAGTCGGAAACTCGATTTTCCGAAAACTGAAATTTCGGGAAAAGATATTTTCTACCGATTTTTTGAAAGCTTAATTTTCGGAAATCTTCTCTTTTCCGAAATTTTTTTTTGCAAGCCTGGACCCGACATAATATTTACAATCAATCAATGTTTAAATAACTTTAGCCTTTCGGCTGCGAAGGAATATTCGTTGATGTAAAAAGTTGCTGCTCAGATTAATGGAATTTTTTATTGAAAAGGATAATTTTTTAAACAATAAAAACCAGACATATCAAATTAATCGCTTACTGGCTCCTTTTCTTTCTTCGTTATCGTTTACATCTGTGAGAGTGTGTAGATGATGACGCATGAGCTTCAGAGCACTTTTGAATTCGTCGATTTTTCCACTCTTAGCGCTTAACTGTAGAACGTGCTCGAAACGTATAGGTGTGTTGGGACGCATTTCGAGTGGAACATCACTTATCCATTTTTGAGACGTCAGAGAGGCTGACAGAGAGGAAATTCCCTGAAATCAATTGATAATTTTTGAACAAAACCTAATTATTCTATCATACCTGCTTTTCCTCCTCGCTCAGTTCGTCAATTTTATTCAGTACACAGACTGCGGGTTTTTTGGCTAATTTTTGGTTGTATAATTCTACTTCCCGGTTGAGAAGTGCAACTGATTCCAGTGGAGTTCTGTTAAAGAAGAGAAATATGATAGTTCTTGCATAAAACAAAATACCTGAATGGGCATCCTAATTCGTTCTTCAATTGAAATCCTTTGCAATCTACTACCATGACAATGACATCAGCATACTCCAGGTGTTTCAAAAACTGATAACCTCTGCCGCGATTTTGGGATGCACCTTCGATTATTCCAGGTAAATCTGCCACTGAGAGAGTGAAAGAATGATCTGGAATTTAATTAGGAAGTTTTCCATTTTTTAGAAGCACCTAACCTTCACTTCTGTTGCTTTCTTCTTCATTTTTGTAGAATGCTACTTGCGGGTTAACCGTCGTGAATGCATAATCCGCAATTTTTACTGATTTTTCGGGAACTAAAGCTTTCAGGAGAGTCGATTTTCCTGCGTTTGGAAATCCTAGGAATCCAATGTTAGGACGCAACTTTAGATGGACTTCAACATCGAATGTGTCTCCTTTTGTTCCTCTGAAATACAATTTTTGCAGAAAGGTGAAATAAGTTCGTGTAAACTCACTTATAACCGGTTTTTGAATATCCACCTTGGCCACCGCGAGCAATTAAATATCTATTAAATGGCTTTGAACATCTAGCAATAAGGGTATTTCTTTCCCGATCAACAACTTCGATTCCAATTGGCACATCAAAATATAGATTCTTGGCATGCTGTCCGATTAAGGAAGTTTTGGTGGCTGCTTGACCATTTTCTGCCCTGATCTTTATTTCAATTAATTTGATTTTTTGATTATAATTCATGAATAACTTACTTTCATTTTTTCTTTCAATCGTTTTTTGATATCTGTGAACGCCAATGATGGTTTGGCAACAAAGTAGACGTCTCCACCATTTCCTCCTACTCCATCGTATCTGAAATGCTGATACGTTTTTTTCTTAGTTCAGGTATTTTGCAAACCTTGCTAGACCAGATCCACCCGAACCTGCTCTTATATTTACGATGTATTTGTCAATTTTTAAAATATTGAGATCATCCTTGATAAGTTTTTGAACTTGGGAAATGGTTTGACGAAGACAGAATGAGAGCCGCATTGATCAACCTGGTGTTTATTAAAATTAGCAATATTACTTTTTTTTCTTGCTGCCAACAAAAGGAATGAAGAATATCGCAGAAGCCAGCTCAATTTGTACTTATATCGGAATAGGATTCGTCTTGTTACCAATTGGCTTGCTTCTACGGTGTTCTTCAGATCCGAGTGCATGGATGGAAGAAAACTCGGTCGCCGTTTATTTTTCTTCCATTAGATCGAGCGCGCTGCAGCGGCCGCTTGAATACTGATTCTTACTGAATGCTTACCAATCCTTAACGGTTATCTAAAACTTGCGATCTCCAATTTCTTCTCTGGTAAATCATATGTACATATTTTATCGAGTGATTATAAAGAATTGTGTAACTCAAGCGCATATTGTTTTTACTTCGTGCTGCGTCCAAAGTGGTTTTAGAATCCAAAATTTAAAAAAACCGGCGTCCACATTATGCAAAAAATTTATCTTATTAGCACTGTGATTTTTTCCGGAGATTGGGCAAAAACGAATTTTAGCTGCAGTGAAACGAAAATGGGCGGAGTTAAGGTCGCTGATTGGCTAGCCAACGATGCTGATTGGTCAGTCAGTTCCCGGCCACGGCCTAACTTGATAAAAAGCTATTATGGCAGTCTCCGTCAATGTCAGTCCTGGCCGAGTTTTCCGGATTTTTCGGCCGCGATATCTCGGCACGAAAATGCTACAGTAATCTTTTAAAATTTAAAGGAACATACCCTGATTTTCAGGCCAATTTTTTTATTTGTCATGTTTTTTCAACAAATTTCGGAATGAAATGTAATTTTCGGAGCAAAAAATAACATTTCGGTTCAAAATTCATTGAAAATCGTTCGAAAAACATGACAAATTAAAAAATTGGCTTAAAAATCAGGGTATGTTCCTTTAAATTTTAATAGATTACTGTAGCATTTTCATGCCGAGATATCGCGGCCGAAAAATCCGGAAAACTCGGCCAGGACTGACATTGACGGAGACTGGCATAATAGGCCACCGCATTTTTTTGCGCCGTAAAACAAAAATGCTGGCCGTAGGACATTTTTTTAGGACCTGATTTTTTGTTCAAAAATTGAAAACTAAATTTAAAAGAAAAATATCCGTAGAAAAAAAAAGTTATCCGCTAGATTTTGAGAAATTTTCAGTTGAGTGAATTGGAAGATAAATTAACACTGCAAAAATTCGGTGGCCGCGGCCGGGACTCGGCAAGGCCGGGGGGCCGTGGCCTAGGCTCCCAAATCAAATCTCCGGCAAAAATCACAGTGATTAGGGCGGCAAAAATTATCGTAAGTGCGCTCCCTCGCACCTGCCGAGCGTGGAAGAGGCGGGCCAAATTAATTTGAAAAACGCAGTGTATTTTTTGAATTTTCGGCTCTCGCGCCTCTTCCACCGGACCAAATGTAGATTTACGGGACTTACGATAAATTTTGCCGCCCTAATATTTATGGTTTTTTTTCTTTCGTAAATATTTTGGTTGCCGTCGCTGCGAGACCAATTCTAGGACCGTATCAAATCTTTAAAGGCGCATAGTTTTGTTTGCAAATTAAGGTTTCTTACGGTTCGAAATAAAAGTGGTCTCGCAACGAACAGCCTAAAAGTCGCAAATTTTTCTTTATGCTTTGGACATCTGTTTCCTGCAGAAAAACTTTCTGCTGGTTTAGTTTAATTAAGAATATTTCAGAACTCTACAGACCACTAATTATGTCATTGAACAACGAATCTAATAACCGCAAAACTTCTCCTGAAAAGATGCCTCAACTACGTGATTCTCCCAAAATGTGTCTCGAGAGTTCAACCAAATCAAATGCACATTTGAATTACGATAGTTCGGAATCAGAATGGGAAACCCCTTTCGGAAAGATGGATACACATATTCCAGTTGTGCCGAGTCTAAGAGAACCAAGAGAAAACAGATACACAGAGGAGCAAAAGGAAAATATTTCAAGATTGAAAGCTGAACTGAAACTGATGAGAAAACGAACGATTGATTTGGGTCAAAAACAAAAATATGTAAGAAAGAAGAAGTTGATGGAATTTTCTAATAATTCAGATTCAGAAGGTCAATACAAAATTCGTCTCGAATCCGAGTAAGAAAATAGAAGGGGATACTCCATTGCGTCCATTTTCAAAAGAGCTTCTCTGGTATAATCCAAAAATATCAGGAACTGCGAGCGAAGTTTTTGATATGATTTTTTCAAATAGGTAAGTCTTTAACCACGATAAAACAGGAAATGTACGGTAGTAGTACTTCATTAAAAATGTCACATGATTTTTCCTAAATTTCGATCTTTGTAGAATAGTATTAGTTCCAGATCCTCCGTGACTGAAACTCCATGGACAGAAGGAAACTTCTCGGCTTCAGCTGAGTACTGTAATGACCACACTCAGAAGCATCAAGAAATTTTGCAATCATACAGCGGTGTTTCGGTTGAAGAATGTTCACGTCTGAAGCAATTGAATGTGTTAGTAACATTGCAAGAACTTTTATGGATGATGCACTATCAACGAATTGATGCAAACCTTGAGAAAACGTTTCGTCTGATGATCGAAAAGTTTTATTGCCGATTCGACCAGAGCGGCAGATTAAGGCTTATTACCAAAAATGATTTTTCTTTAATTTGGAACAAGAGCATTTTATCAGAAAACTCATCAATTATGGGACAAAGAGAAGCTGGGTGGAGATTGAGACCAGTTTTCATAGGTGAGTGAGAGAATGTCTCCTCCGTCAAACAGCATATTGTTTCAGATGGTTTAGCATTTCTGAACATTTTCATTCCTTTCAAAAAGTATTCTCTCCCGGTAAAGCCTGATGATTCTAATAATCCAATCATCATACAGTTTTTACAGATATTGCCTACTAAAATCTTTCTTGAGCTTATCACTCATTTTATATTGGATGGTCATAAAACTGTTGTCTACTTACCTACTTACTATAATAGAGGCGAGCATGTATATGACACGAATGTTTTCAATTATCTTCGCGATATGGATCTCATTCAATTTGTTGATGGCCGAAGCCGAAAAGCAATAGAGAAGGAAACTCTGAAATGTGCGGAGAATGTGAGGAACTTTTTTAGATTCGACTCAAATTCAATTTTTTAGAGTTTTGGCATTGTTGTATCGCCATCAGAGACGCTTTCAACTATACAATCCATTCAATGTTTTCCGGTTGTCCATAGATATTCTAGCAAAACTGACGAATTCGTGCTAGCTACTCTCTTTGGAAACTCCGATACCCTTAAGACCAGGTTCGATGAAGAAGTTGATGGAAGAACAAGAAAATTATTCTGGAAAGTGATGGGCGTTCCAGATTATAAACCAGATACAAAGGATCGTTCAGAGGATATTGAAATAAAGTCTACTGAAACCTCTTATTGTGATCCAAGCTCTTCACGATCAGGAATCGGACCTCCCAAAGCCTCAAAAATAACCGACAATTTGAACGATAGTGAGATTGATGGATACGAAACTTCATCCTCAGAAACTTCATCTGATTCTTCTTTCCACGAAAAGCCTCAAAATAAGGAAAGCTATCAGGACTTCGAAAAAAACGTTAGTACAAAGTAAGCACAATCTCCAACATCAGTTTTCAGTGCCGTCTGTACTCCTACTCTGAAAAATTACAACTTGACACATCGTCTCATCAACTAACGCTCGAACACCAAGTTCAGCTGGTAAATAATTTTCCAATAACTTACTTACTTAGATACTTAGATGTCCGTGGGTTTCAAGCTGGAGCAGCTGCGGACAAAATCAGACCACAAGGATCGGTCCTTCCTGGCTTCGGTAGACCAGGTGGTCTTCGGTAATAGGATTCCCAGCCTTTTCCTTCCTTCGACAATGCCATTGCGTCTCGACTGGGCGTCTTTGTATTCTCTTAGGGCGTCTTTGATGTCATCACTCCATCGTTTCTTCGGACGACCACAATTCCTCTTGCCGTTCCTCGGTTGCCATTCTGTGACGATTTTTGACCATCTGAGAGAACTGGCTCTTGCGATGTGTCCAGCCCATCTGCACTTCTTGGCGAGGAGTATATGTTGGATGTCGGGGAGCCAATTGGAGATTTCGCAGGAGTTGGCGATCGCGTTGGCAGCCGATTGGAGCCGATTTATGGTAGGGGCAGAGGTGTTCCATGTTTCGGCGGCATACAATAGGGCAGGGAGGATATTCTGGTGGAACATGTACTTCTTTTCCCTCTGGTCCAAGGATCTGACTAGGGGTTTTAGGGAATGAAAAGCTGCCCAGCCTGCCTGGATTCTTCTGGAGATTTCGTTGTCGAGGTTGCCTGAGCTTTCTATCCAACGTCCTAGGTAACGGCAGCCAGAGGATTTTAGGATTTTGTCCCCATCTATATCGATGGAAAGCAGCGTCGGAATGTTGGAGAGCAGGACCGTTTTTGAAGCATTTATGGTGAGCCCTATGTCCTTTCCATATTTCTTCAACAGTTTTAGTCTTTCCTTTATTTCGATCTCATCGGAGGCGAGTAGTACGACATCATCGGCGAATTCCAGTCGGCGGAGGTTTGCTCCGTCTATCGAAAGCCCTTCACCTTCATACTCTTCATCGGCTCTGTTGAGAGCTGACTGGAGCGACATTGCGAAGAGAGATGGAGAAGCGGAGTCACCTTGGCGGACGCCTCGGTGCAGCGGGATCTTGATAGAGCGGCCATGGATTGGAATAAGGGCTGTACCGCTTGCCATAGTGACCGAGAAGAAGTCGACTAGATAGTCGTCGGCGCCCGCTTCCTGTAGACTCTTCAGTACACCGGAATGGGTGACTTTGTCGAAGGCAGCCGAAAAGTCTACGAATATCAAAATCCAAGGAATATTGAATTCGTTGCCCTTCTCGATGACTTGTGCGACTGTTTGAATGTGCTCTACGCATCCTCTTCCCCTTCTGAAGCCGCATTGACTTTCGTCGAGGAAATCTTCTTGAGTTCTTGAGAGTCTCTTTGTCAGTACACTCGTCATGAGTTTTGAGGGGAGAGAAAGAAGAGATATCGGGCGATAGTCTTTCATACGTATCGGGTTTGGCTTTTTCGGGAGCAACTTCACTAATGACTTCTTCCAGTAATCCGGCGTGGACATGCTCTTGAGGGCATCATTAAACAAATTTGTGAAGCACTCCACCACTGGTTCTCCACCTTTCTTTATCATATAAGCATCTACTTTATCCGCGCCCGGAGCCGTGTTTGGCTTTAGATTCTTGATCGCCGCTCTGACTTCATCGCGGAGGATGGGAGCTTGTAAAAAGTAGTCCCTGGGAGCGTTTTGGCTTTGCCTAGCGTTGGGGATCGAGAAAGTCTCGAGATAGTGCTTCTTGACAAGTTCGACAATTTCAGACCTGTTGCCCGTCAAGGAACCATCCATCCTTTCTAGAACTTGCAGGGGAACTTCTTTCTTCAATTTTCTCTGGAGTGGTTTCATGGACTTTTTCTTTTTGCAGGTATCTAGTAAGAGAAGAAGCTTGGCTGATTTTTCGTTTTTTATGGCAATTCTGGCTCTCTTGGAGAGGTCCCTCAGCTTGGTAGCGTCTGGGCTTGCCGATTCGAGCTCCGCTCTTCTCTCCCGGAGAAGTTGCTGGGTGTCGGAACAGTACAAGGGTTTTTTGGGAGCTTTGGGGAGCCTTGTAGAGCACTCGACGAGCGTTTTTGATAGCTCCTCGTAGTCCTTCACACTCCCGAGCGATTCGATCCCATGGATGTCGTTCTCGAATGATTCCCAATTCCTCTTATCATTTCTCATGGGACTCAAGCCATTGAATTTGTGGTTGATGGGCTTGGAAGCCTCTGGTTTCCAGTACGCCCGGACCATGCGGTGGTCGCTTAGGTTCAGGGGCGAAGAAAACGTTGCGATGTCAGAGATAGTGTTGGTGTGGTAGGCTATAAAGAAATCGATTTCCGATTTCCCTTTAGGGCCGTGATGAGTCCATTTCTTTGACGTCTTTTTAGGGAATCTGGAGTTTAGAAGGTGGAGCTTGTTGGCGGCGAGGAAATTGTACAGGAGGTCTCCGTGGTCATTGCCGTTTCCAAGAATGTGTTTGTGGATATACGGAGCTAGTTCATTGTTGTGACATTGGTTCGCAGCCGCATTGAAGTCACCACAAAGAACGACTTTTCCTTTGGAAACTTTTCGAAGCTCTATGAGCACGGATTCGAGATATCTGAAGAATCGTAACGCGTCAACTTCCGAATTTTTCTTGACTACGGGAGCATAGATATTCAAGAGGACATGGGGCGTCTTTTGATATTGGAATTTTAAGATTCCGATCCCTGGACGCGGCCATTCGACGGAATCGACGAGAAGCTCTTTTGATTTCACTATGAAGAACGCGAGACCCCTATCCTTTGATGATACTCGTGGGTTGAAGAGGAGCTCGTAGTCGGAGCCATCTACGGACTGTCGAGACTGTGGGTGGAGGGATTCTTGAATCGCCACGATGTGGCATCCAGATTCTCTGCAGTACTGGACCGCTGGGTGAAGCTTTGCCTCACTCGAGACACTACGACAGTTCCACGTACCAATCCGGAAGAGATCCCTTCTCTTCAGCTTTGGCTGTTTAGGGTTGGAGGTGGGTTTGGTGTGTGGTTTTTGCTTGGTGTATGGCATCGTTCCGAATGGGTTTGATACCCCCTTCTGCTGCACCGGAGCCCTTCCCAGGGGGGTATCGGTACCTGGTCCGGGCTTTGGTCCGGTGGATTGATCCGGTCCTTTATTCATATTTGTGATTGATTTTTTCGTGGGTTGGTATTTTTGTCCCCTCCCTCCTAGGCTTACGAGGCCTTGGAGGGAGTTCCCAGAAGGGAGTGGGACGGCGGCCGAAGACCCCGCGCGGGGGCCACCTGAAAAAGAAGCATTGGACGCTGCTCTCGTTCAAGGTGTACGGCCTTTGTGGACGCTTTAGCCCGTCTTGCCCAGCCTAGTGACCAACTCTAGACTCGAGGGCCGACTCGTCGGGAAAAGACGGGGTACACTCTCTCGCCCGCGCTAAGCGCTACTTTGAGGCACATCCACAATGAGAGAGTAAAAAAATTATCGTAAGTGCGCTCCCTCGCACCTGCCGAGCGTGGAAGAGGCGGGCCAAATTAATTTGAAAAACGCAGTGTATTTTTTGAATTTTCGGCTCTCGCGCCTCTTCCACCGGACCAAATGTAGATTTACGGGACTTACGATAAATTTTGCCGCCCTAATATTTATGGTTTTTTTTCTTTCGTAAATATTTTGGTTGCCGTCGCTGCGAGACCAATTCTAGGACCGTATCAAATCTTTAAAGGCGCATAGTTTTGTTTGCAAATTAAGGTTTCTTACGGTTCGAAATAAAAGTGGTCTCGCAACGAACAGCCTAAAAGTCGCAAATTTTTCTTTATGCTTTGGACATCTGTTTCCTGCAGAAAAACTTTCTGCTGGTTTAGTTTAATTAAGAATATTTCAGAACTCTACAGACCACTAATTATGTCATTGAACAACGAATCTAATAACCGCAAAACTTCTCCTGAAAAGATGCCTCAACTACGTGATTCTCCCAAAATGTGTCTCGAGAGTTCAACCAAATCAAATGCACATTTGAATTACGATAGTTCGGAATCAGAATGGGAAACCCCTTTCGGAAAGATGGATACACATATTCCAGTTGTGCCGAGTCTAAGAGAACCAAGAGAAAACAGATACACAGAGGAGCAAAAGGAAAATATTTCAAGATTGAAAGCTGAACTGAAACTGATGAGAAAACGAACGATTGATTTGGGTCAAAAACAAAAATATGTAAGAAAGAAGAAGTTGATGGAATTTTCTAATAATTCAGATTCAGAAGGTCAATACAAAATTCGTCTCGAATCCGAGTAAGAAAATAGAAGGGGATACTCCATTGCGTCCATTTTCAAAAGAGCTTCTCTGGTATAATCCAAAAATATCAGGAACTGCGAGCGAAGTTTTTGATATGATTTTTTCAAATAGGTAAGTCTTTAACCACGATAAAACAGGAAATGTACGGTAGTAGTACTTCATTAAAAATGTCACATGATTTTTCCTAAATTTCGATCTTTGTAGAATAGTATTAGTTCCAGATCCTCCGTGACTGAAACTCCATGGACAGAAGGAAACTTCTCGGCTTCAGCTGAGTACTGTAATGACCACACTCAGAAGCATCAAGAAATTTTGCAATCATACAGCGGTGTTTCGGTTGAAGAATGTTCACGTCTGAAGCAATTGAATGTGTTAGTAACATTGCAAGAACTTTTATGGATGATGCACTATCAACGAATTGATGCAAACCTTGAGAAAACGTTTCGTCTGATGATCGAAAAGTTTTATTGCCGATTCGACCAGAGCGGCAGATTAAGGCTTATTACCAAAAATGATTTTTCTTTAATTTGGAACAAGAGCATTTTATCAGAAAACTCATCAATTATGGGACAAAGAGAAGCTGGGTGGAGATTGAGACCAGTTTTCATAGGTGAGTGAGAGAATGTCTCCTCCGTCAAACAGCATATTGTTTCAGATGGTTTAGCATTTCTGAACATTTTCATTCCTTTCAAAAAGTATTCTCTCCCGGTAAAGCCTGATGATTCTAATAATCCAATCATCATACAGTTTTTACAGATATTGCCTACTAAAATCTTTCTTGAGCTTATCACTCATTTTATATTGGATGGTCATAAAACTGTTGTCTACTTACCTACTTACTATAATAGAGGCGAGCATGTATATGACACGAATGTTTTCAATTATCTTCGCGATATGGATCTCATTCAATTTGTTGATGGCCGAAGCCGAAAAGCAATAGAGAAGGAAACTCTGAAATGTGCGGAGAATGTGAGGAACTTTTTTAGATTCGACTCAAATTCAATTTTTTAGAGTTTTGGCATTGTTGTATCGCCATCAGAGACGCTTTCAACTATACAATCCATTCAATGTTTTCCGGTTGTCCATAGATATTCTAGCAAAACTGACGAATTCGTGCTAGCTACTCTCTTTGGAAACTCCGATACCCTTAAGACCAGGTTCGATGAAGAAGTTGATGGAAGAACAAGAAAATTATTCTGGAAAGTGATGGGCGTTCCAGATTATAAACCAGATACAAAGGATCGTTCAGAGGATATTGAAATAAAGTCTACTGAAACCTCTTATTGTGATCCAAGCTCTTCACGATCAGGAATCGGACCTCCCAAAGCCTCAAAAATAACCGACAATTTGAACGATAGTGAGATTGATGGATACGAAACTTCATCCTCAGAAACTTCATCTGATTCTTCTTTCCACGAAAAGCCTCAAAATAAGGAAAGCTATCAGGACTTCGAAAAAAACGTTAGTACAAAGTAAGCACAATCTCCAACATCAGTTTTCAGTGCCGTCTGTACTCCTACTCTGAAAAATTACAACTTGACACATCGTCTCATCAACTAACGCTCGAACACCAAGTTCAGCTGGTAAATAATTTTCCAATAATTAACACACAAGGCGAACAATACTTCTTACAGCTGTCTTCATTCGTACACTTCACAGTATTCCGTTTCCAACGTTATAGACAAATTCAAATGTTTTTCTTACTGATCAGTCGTCATGCACCAGAACTTCTCCCGGAGTTCATGAGGAAATCGCAAGTCGACGTTGTTAAAACTGCTATCGAAAACGTCAGGAACGAAGAAAACAACCCATATTTCCCTATGTACTCGATTTCCAAGCTTTAAATTGTGAATTTCTTAAAGTTTCTAGTTAATATTAATTTTTTATACAATTTTCATACATGTCTGTAATTTCAGAGATTTCTTATTTGAGTTTAAAACGTTTTCATCAATGGCATAAGTAACTGCTTATTTTGTCTCGTGCAACGTCACTCCGATCTTCCGCCGCTGCGCGCTGTTTATCAAATTTCGAACGCCAAAATTTATTTTGTTCTGAGCATTGATTTGACTTTATAAAATAGACAATTATCAGCTGAGCAGCATATTATTTGCTGGAAAAGTTTTTCGACATATTTTGACAACTATGGCTACCGTTTGAATGTATTTTTGAAAAATGTATCTCGCATTTTGCATTACAAACTTCACGACATTGGTTTCGAAGTAATACCATTTTTCAAATTTTATTTTCTTGAATTAAATAATAATTGTTACAACTCTTGCTAATTAAATAATCAATAACGAAATTTTCAGATGATACGTTCACTGGTTACCAGTGTACGACAAGGCCCCACACAAGAAGTAGCAGGACGTTTTCTTCTTGCAAACAGTGGACATATCGGTCAGCAAAGAGGTCGTCGGCGAACATTGACACCGGTTCCATGGCTCCCACCCATCAATGAGAATGTGCCAAAAACCAGCCTCGGCATCAGTAGAGGAACAAAGTGAGCAAGTTTAATCTCATTTTTTCATGAAAAATTTCAGAAATCTTCTGGAGAATGTTATTGAGAAGGAAACACTTGCTTCCGCAAAAATCGCTTATCAAAACTCTCAACGGGTCCCCGTGTCGATTACCGATATTCCTGCTTCGTCGCGCCGGGTGGGTCTTGTCGTTCGGAAAATCGGCATGCTCCCCCAATGGACAAACGAAGGAAATCGAATTTTGTGTACTGTACTCGAAGTCGATGAAAACCATGTGATCAGTGTTACATCTCCCGAGTCTTGGTACAAATCATCTGCTGTAGGAAAAAGAAAGGCATTTAACCGACGCGGACCCATGTGGAGAGTAACTGTCGGATCTGGAAATGATGACCCAACGAAATACACTCTGGCATATCGCAGACAATTTATCAGAGCCAGTGTACCCGTGAAAGGTAATAACGATCATAGAAATGGTGCACTATGATAATTTCAGAAAAACTGGGATGTTTTCTGGTGAGCGAAGATGCTCTTCCCTCAGCCGGACAACTATTGGACGCACGTCATTTCAGTGTAGGACAATATGTGACAGCAACAGGAAAGACGATTGATTGGGGATTTCAGGTTATTTGGCTTTTTCAAGTTCTTGCCTAAATTTATCTATTACTTGAAGAAAACAACTGAATTTCTTTTTTTTCAGGGTGGTATGCATCGGTGGGGAATGCGTGGACAGCCGACCAGACGTACTACGAAATCGCATCGTAGAATCGGATCTGTTGGATCGGTTGGAGATGCTAGAATCTGGCCAGGAAAGAGAATGCCTGGACATATGGGTTACGAATGGAGAACTGTTTCCGGTCTGGAGGTTGGACGATTAAAGTAATTTTCTTCTGAAATCTATTTTTCAGATTGTACGAATCAATATCGATAAGCAAGTAATATACGTCAAAGGATCAGTTCCAGGGGATATCGGAGAGACAATTTTGCTGAAGGATTGTCTTCAAGAGGAGAAGCGTTTGAAGGTTTTTTTCTAAATTGAAAAAAAATATTGAAAATTGATATTTAGTCGGGTCCAATGCCAACATGGGCTCCATCATTGGAGACTATCGAAGAAGAGCCGGAATCAGAACAACAGGATGGTATCATCCCGAAAAACTTATTGTTTAACGAAAAGTTCTCACCAAAAATGTTCCGCTTCACATCTCCATCTATTGTTTTCACCGATGCTGACGCAAAGAAAGCTACAGGAAGAGATAAGACCAAAGCCAAGATTGCTAAAGTTAAAAAATGAGCTTATTCATCTCCTGTAGTGGTTTAATGATGATTTTCTTGCTTATCGTCTGTTTGAAATTTATTTTTGTAGGACCTCATAGGCTCAATAGTTTCATTGTTCACTCTCTTTTGTTTCGTTTTTGAAATCACTTAAAATATTTTCAAAAGTTTCAGATTCGTTTGTAATTTTGATATCGGTTTCTTTACCGAATAT
Source organism: Caenorhabditis zanzibari (assembly GCA_963966625.1). Classification (NCBI taxonomy): domain Eukaryota; kingdom Metazoa; phylum Nematoda; class Chromadorea; order Rhabditida; family Rhabditidae; genus Caenorhabditis; species Caenorhabditis zanzibari. The sequence goes on along the minus strand of OZ016470.1, from coordinate 8,195,546 downwards.
TTTATCTGTCAAAGTGTGCGTTCATTTGTTGGATTAGTATTTCAGGTGTCTTTCTCATGATAGCCGATAAAACGTGATTAGATCTCTCATCAATAAGACATGGCTGAAAACAGTGGAGAAACGATAGTTCCGGATGAACAATGTAATCTGACAGCATCGACGCCAATGAAAAGTAGTGATCTGGAAGTAAGTTGTGGACATTTGAGTGATTAGGATTCCTGGTTCAGGAAGACGGGATTAAAAGTCGTACTGAATGGACTCATAATGTCATTGTTCCATGTTTCAGCAAGTGGAAAGTCCAACGGAACGGAAAACGTCCATCGCCGAATGTGATGGCGAAGGAAATCCGCCCTCTGGGAGTCCCGATGAGCCTGCTCCCCAGCTCGCACCTCATAGCGTTCCTCCTCGAAGACGTCGATCTCCTCGCCGACCAGAAGTTTCTGCAACACGATTACCTTTAAAAGTGTTAAATCATATCTTCCAGTATTTGTCACTGAAAGGTAAATTAACTTAAATCTCCAACATCTTCTTGCCCTTAACGCTGACAGTAAGGAAATTCCTTTAAAAGAAGATTCTATTGTTTTGCGGGCATTTAGATTGAAAAAAATGTCAAGAAAAAAAATTGAAAAAACAAGTATGGATTATCGTTTAAGTCATTTACAGATCTTCAATCTGCGATGCTAACATGTCACAGCTGGAATAACGCGCTTTCAATAGAAGATAGCGACATTTGGCAGCAACTTCTTGTGCAAAAACTTCCCGAAGCAGCCGTTACGGACCCATTCCTTTTTGTGGAGCTGGGATCGGCCCGAAAAAAGTTACGAGCATGGTACTTCGCATGGAACACAAGCGATATTTCTCGAAACAACTACATTCGAACCAACGGTTTTACTGTACATCGACAACCAGTTGCTCAATCAACAGATGGAGTTCGTGGGAAGAGAGGAGTGTCTCAAGGTGTTCATGCATTCGATATAACCTGGGATGGACCATTGGGGACTGTTGCCGTTGTTGGACTGGCTACAAAGTAAATTATAACTTCTCTAGATAAATGAGAATTTGATAATTCAGGCACGCTGCTCTTCATTGTGTTGGGTACATCGCATTACTCGGTTCAGATGATCAATCCTGGGGCTGGAATTTAGTTGACAACGTTCTGATGCATAACGGAGTGCAGCTTGGAGTTTATCCAAAAATGAACAATCCCCCAAAATATGAGGTCAGTCTTACAGAAACTGTGCGCGTACTTCTAAAAACGACGTAATCAACTTTCTGGAAGTTACCCGTCACATTTATTTAATATTGCTACTTCTTAAAAACAAAGAACGAGTTTAGGTTGGCGAAAAAATACGTCTCGTTATCGATTGCGACACTCATGTTGCATACTTTGAACGGAACTCCGAATTTCTGGGAATAGCCTTCAATCACATCCCACCACTTCGTCTTTATCCAGCGGTTTGTGCGGTTTACGGTAATACTGAAGTAACGATGGTCTACGTCGGAAGCCCACAGATGGGTTGAGTGACAGTATTTTCGATAGAGCGCACTTACCAGATTTACGCGCGTATTCAGTTTACGAGATTCCGCGAAAACCTTCTATTCCAAAAAAGTTATGTCTCCGAGCAACAGATTTCGAGGATATATAAACCGAGTTTTGATAAGAACAAAGTAGCAAATGTTGAAATTTTGTGTTTTCTAACCAGAACTCGGTTTCTTTTCCCCGCAATCTATTGATCGCAGACGGTCTTACTTTGGTATTGGGGATATATCTTATTTATCGAATTTTATAATCGTCTACACAATGTTTCAAAATGTAATTTCATCATCTCTCGCTTGTGGACTTCGCTATACCTGTACCATATACCTTCTGTTTTCAGCATTTTAATCAAACGATCTCATTATTGCATGATTTCTCATTTCATCCGATTTCCTACATTTTATGATCTCTTTTTCGTCAGAGCTTTTCTAGTCATCGCAATATTATCTTTTCTTTATAAATAATATGTATTCATTCAATGAAGCTTCATTCATCAAATCTTAATTTTAGTTGTGTTCCTTTCGGTGTCTGATTGTGAAACCGATAATTACTTCTGAATTTTATCTTTTTCTATACGGCTGTTTCGAGAAATGGTTTCTTTTTCGTTTCTACCCAAAGAGCATAAGTTTTGTTCATCGACAATGGTTATTGTTTCAGCTGCACTTCTGCCGAAACCAACGTAGGCAGAAATGATTTACAGTAACAAAATGATGTATGAGGAGGATGATGGTATGCAGGATGCGCCGATGGGTGGAGAATACGCCGACGAAACAGATGAAATCAGTCCGGAAGCGTGGCAAGAGGCTTGTTGGGTTGTAATCAGTGCATACTTTGACGAAAAGGTATTTTTTTAAAACTTTATATTGTACATCTCGTGTCGGATTCAACAAAAAAACTTCGACTCGGTGTTTGTATAATTTACAGTTTCTCGAGACAAAATCGGGGACCAGGCGGAGTTCATAAAACCACAAATTTCGGAAGATTTCAGGTGGAAAATTAAAAAAATTTTAAAGTTGCACATTGTTCTCAATTCCAGTTCCCAGTTTTCGTGGAATCTCCGAAAATTGGCTTAGTAAACTAAAAACTGCAAAATCCGAGCCGCAGCTTTAGTATGCCAACAATAAAAACGCTTTATTACAGGGTCTTGTTCGACAGCAGCTTGACTCCTTTGATGAGTTTGTACAAATGAATGTTCAAAGAATCGTGGAAGACTCACCGCCAGTTGAACTCCAATCGGAAAACCAGCATCTGGGCAATGATATGGAAAACCCCGCGAAATTCTCCCTGAAGTTCAACCAAATTTATCTGTCAAAGCCAACTCATTGGGAGAAGGATGGAGCCCCGATGCCTATGATGCCAAACGAAGCACGTCTTCGAAATCTGACTTATGCCTCACCACTATACGTGGATATTACGAAAGTAGTCACTCGAGATGAGTCTGTAAACGAGAAAGTCTATGAGAAAGTTTTCGTCGGAAAGGTTCCAGTAATGCTTCGATCTAGCTATTGTATGCTTTCGAACATGACAGATCGTGATCTCACAGAACTCAACGAGTGCCCGCTTGATCCAGGAGGTTATTTCGTCATCAATGGATCAGAGAAGGTTCTCATCGCTCAGGAGAAAATGGCCACAAATACAGTATATGTTTTCTCGATGAAAGACGGAAAATACGCATTCAAAACAGAGTGTCGATCGTGTCTGGAAAACTCATCTCGTCCAACATCCACGATGTGGGTTAATATGCTTGCTAGAGGAGGTGGTGGAGGAAAGAAAACAGCAATGGGTCAAAGAATCATTGGTATTCTGCCATACATCAAACAAGAAATTCCTATCATGATTGTCTTCCGTGCATTGGGATTCGTATCAGATCGTGATATTCTGGGACACATTATTTACGATTTCGAAGACCCAGAAATGATGGAGATGGTAAAACCTTCGTTGGATGAGGCATTTGTCATTCAGGTATTTTTCAAAAAGTTCCAAAGTTATTCGTTCAAAATTATGAATTACAGGAACAAAACGTTGCTCTCAATTTTATCGGAGCTCGTGGAGCTAAACCTGGTGTCACGAGAGAGCAGAGAATCAAGTACGCTCGTGAGATTCTTCAAAAAGAGTTGTTGCCCCATGTCGGAGTTTCTGAGCATTGTGAAACTAAGAAAGCATTTTTCATCGGCTACATGGTTCATCGTCTTCTACTGGCTGCTCTCGGTCGCCGTGAACTTGATGATCGTGATCACATCGGTAACAAGAGACTCGATTTAGCAGGACCACTCCTTGCTTTCCTTTTCCGTGCACTCTTCAGAAACTTGCTTAAAGAGGTAAAAATATATCAAGTTTTTGTGAAAAGTAAATGTTGTGTTTCAGATGAGAATGACAGCACAAAAGTACATCAACAAGAACGATGACTTTGCTCTCGATGTCTGCGTGAAGACTTCCACTATCACCCGAGGACTTGCTTATTCATTAGCAACTGGAAATTGGGGAGATCAAAAGAAGGCTCACCAGTCCAGAGCTGGCGTCTCCCAAGTACTCAACCGTCTTACCTACACTGCTACTCTTTCACATTTACGTCGTGCAAACTCTCCGATTGGTCGTGAAGGAAAACTTGCTAAACCGCGTCAGCTTCACAACACTCAATGGGGAATGGTATGCCCCGCTGAGACTCCAGAAGGACAAGCTGTCGGTTTGGTCAAAAATCTTGCTCTCATGGCTTATATTTCGGTCGGATCTTTGCCGGAACCAATTTTGGAATTTTTGGAAGAATGGTTCGTGTTTACAAAGTTCTTTGAAAAATTTCAGTGTTCTTCAAAATCAGTTTTTCAGGTCAATGGAGAATCTTGAAGAAGTTTCACCATCTGCAATTGCTGATGCAACTAAGATCTTTGTTAATGGAGCATGGGTAGGAATTCATCGTGAACCAGATCAATTGATGACGACGCTTAAAAAATTGCGTCGACAAATGGACATTATCGTTTCCGAAGTTTCTATGGTTCGTGATATCCGAGACAGAGAAATTCGGATTTACACTGATGCTGGAAGAGTTTGTCGACCACTGCTCATCGTGGAGGATCAGAAATTAGCCTTGAGAAAAACACATATTGATCAGTTGAAGGTACTTTTAATAAAATCTATTTATGTATCACACGTCTTCATTGTAGGATGTCGACGAAGCCAACAAATACACATGGTCCGATCTTGTTGGTGGTGGAGTTGTTGAGCTGATTGACTCGATGGAAGAGGAAACATCAATGATTGCAATGATGCCAGAAGATTTGAAGATTGGTGGATACTGTGACACTCATACTCACTGTGAAATTCACCCAGCCATGATTCTCGGTGTATGTGCGTCAATCATTCCATTCCCAGATCACAATCAGTCACCACGTAACACCTACCAAAGTGCTATGGGTAAACAAGCTATGGGAGTCTACACAACAAACTTCCACGTTAGAATGGACACACTTGCCCATGTGCTTTACTATCCTCAAAAACCACTCGTCACAACCAGATCCATGGAATATCTTCGGTTCAATGAGCTTCCGGCAGGTATCAACGCCATCGTTGCTATTCTCTCTTATTCGGGCTACAATCAAGAAGATTCTGTTATTATGAACAACTCAGCCATTGACAGAGGACTTTTCCGTTCCGTTTTCTATCGTTCGTATCGTGATAATGAAGCAAATCTCGACAACGCCAACGAGGAGCTTATCGAAAAGCCGACCCGTGAAAAGTGCTCAGGAATGCGTCACTCATTGTACGACAAGCTCGACGAAGATGGAATTATTTCACCAGGAATGCGTGTATCAGGAGACGATGTGATTATTGGAAAAACTGTTGCTTTGCCGGATATCGACGACGATTTGGATGCGACTGGAAAGAAATATCCAAAAAGAGATGCTTCGACATTTTTGAGAAGCTCGGAGACTGGTATTGTCGACCAAGTGATGCTCTCGCTCAACAATGATGGAAACAAATTTGTTAAAATCCGAATGCGTTCTGTTCGTCTTCCACAAATCGGTGACAAATTCGCGTCTCGACATGGTCAAAAGGGTACAATGGGTATCATGTATCGACAAGAAGATATGCCATTCACTGCGGAAGGTCTTACTCCTGATATCATTATCAATCCCCATGCCGTTCCATCTCGTATGACAATCGGTCACTTGATTGAATGCTTGCAGGTATTGTTTGATTTTCCTTTTTTTTTTGAAAGTTCGTGATGCCGGACATATAGAAATGACTTCTCATTAAAGTAAATACTGTATCTTTTTTCAGGGTAAACTATCTGCTAACAAGGGAGAAATTGGTGATGCCACACCATTTAACGATACTGTGAACGTACAAAAGATCTCTGGCCTTCTTTGCGAGTATGGCTATCATCTCCGTGGTAACGAAGTGATGTACAACGGTCATACCGGCAAGAAGCTTACTACTCAAATCTTCTTTGGTCCAACGTACTATCAACGTCTCAAGCATATGGTCGACGACAAAATCCACTCTCGCGCTCGTGGCCCAATCCAGGTGAGTAAATGAAGAATACCCGATACGATTTTTACAGTGGTTATTGGTACAATTGTTTTTTTACAGATGATGAATCGTCAACCCATGGAAGGAAGAGCTCGTGACGGTGGTCTTCGGTTCGGAGAAATGGAGCGTGATTGTCAAATTTCTCATGGAGCAACGCAATTCTTGAGGGAACGTCTATTCGAAGTTTCAGATCCTTATCATGTCTACGTGTGCAATAATTGTGGTTTGATCGTCGTTGCTAACCTAAGAACGAATAGCTTTGAGTGCAAGGTGCGTTTATATTTCTAGAAAACACCTGAATCGGTCCCATGAATGAATAAATATTAATTCAGGCGTGCCGTAACAAAACGCAAGTGTCAGCCGTGCGCATTCCGTATGCCTGTAAACTTCTCTTCCAAGAACTTATGTCAATGTCGATTGCTCCAAGACTCATGGTTAAACCGCAGGCTCCACGACGTGCTCATAAGCAACAATCAGAAGCATAGACTACATAGTAACATCAATTATTCTTATTTCTCTATTATCTCCCTCGCTTTCTTTCTCAGAATAATCATCGGCTTATTCCGGTAATTCCTCTCTCGTGGTCTCCTCATCATTTTGTTAACAGATTATCGAAGTTGTTTTCATTCTTTTTATCCATTCAATTAATTTATTTTTTCTCTTCGATGGACAGAAATATCATATGCCGATCCCAGTTTTGTGACCTTTTTGATTCCTATTACCAATTGATCCGTTTTGTTAAATATGAAATCAACGTATCGAATCACTTCTATTTTATTCGATGGCTTAACATCCGTCCACCGCCGTTCACATATCTTTATTTTTACTGTTTTTCTTTTCACTTATAAATCCATTCCAGATCAATTTGAGGGACCAAGTTGAACGTAGAAGAACATGATTGATGCACGCGCCTCCCCAGCTACACAGGCTCAACAAACGGCGGTTCCTTCATCAACTAACCTGGAGATCAACACGTATGTTTAATTCTGATTAAGCAAAAGAAGATAGGAATTTTCCTGGAGAACACTACGGTTTTTATTTCCAGAGATGAAATCATGCAATGGATCATCGATTTGCGGGACCCAGTCAAGCGGGAATTCGCTCTACTCGAGCTCAGCAAAAAGCGAGACAGTGTTCCTGATCTGCCAATCTGGCTTTGGCATTCATTTGGAACTATGTCTGCTCTCCTTCAGGAGGTAAAGAGTCCCTGACGGATCTTTTCAATTGGAGCTTGTTGCAGGTTGTGGCCATCTACCCAGCAATCATGCCTGCTAATCTCACCGCTGCTCAATCGAATCGTGTTTGTAATGCCCTCGCATTGATGCAATGTGTCGCCTCTCATCGTGAGACTCGTGGTCCATTTTTGCACGCCCATATTCCGCTCTACTTGTATCCATTCCTTCATACTACAAAAGTTTCACGATCTTTCGAATATCTCCGTCTAACCTCGCTCGGAGTCATTGGAGCTCTGGTCAAAACGGACGATAAAGAGCAACTTCTCGTCGTCATCAACTTCTTACTGTCAACAGAAATAATTCCTCTTTGTTTGCGCATTATGGAGCAAGGAACTGAGCTCTCCAAAACGGTTGCCACTTTCATCCTTCAGAAAATTCTACTTGACGACACAGGTCTCCTCTACATTTGTCAAACATACGAGCGCTTTAGTCACGTCGCCATGATTCTGGGAAAGATGGTTATGAAGTTGACTCGAGAGCCTTCGGTTCGATTGCTGAAGCACGTCGTGAGATGCTACAGTCGATTGAGTGACAATCCAAGGTGAATAATTTTAATTTTCTTCGATTCAGCCCCGGTTTTGTTTAATTTTCAGTTTGACTTTGGATGCACGAGTTGCGCAGGGAGGTGCCGGCCAAAATGTGAAGGTGCGTGCTCAGCAAGCGCTGAAGCAATGTCTTCCGGATCAGCTGAAAGACTTGACATTCAAAACTCTTCTCAAGGAGGATCCGAGCACAATGAACTGGCTTAGACTATTGCTCAACAATCTCGGTAAGCGGTTTTCGGTACAAAACTGTCTGCTGAACTATATTTTCAGAAATTGATGGAGCCATTCTTCACGACGAAGAACTGCTTCCGAAGTAATCCACATATCTCCAATCCTCTGCACACGTTTCCACTCTATGCTCTCCCTGTTCACGGCCGTACATCTCGCTCCAGTCCATACCGTCTATCTCCTCCCCGATCTAATATTTTCGTCCAGCCTTGATCAACTGATTTAGTCATTTATTCTCAGAAATTTGGATCGTGAAATCTCATCTATACATACCAAACGTACATAATTCGTAGTTTACAACTACCAGAAAAATCACTTCAATGGGTTCGATGTTTCTTTTCATGTTTCCTTCCTTTACTTTCCTTATTTCTGTTGTTTGTGAATATTTCTGCCCAGAACACCAAAGAGTAATTGCACATATTTACTCTATATTTATTTCCTTCTTTCGACAAAGCCTACTTTTTTTTGTAATTTTGTCTTCTTGAAATGTTCTTTCCCCTTTATATGTAAACCTGTAGTCACATAGTCTAGAGTCACATGCTAACTGTAGATTAAACTCATTCCACTTTTCGTTTCATGTATTATCGAAAAAATCGAACTGAGACTCGGTGTTTGCACTGTGTCGATTTACGAGGCCCCGCCCACCAAACAAACTGCGCGGCGCGCAGTTGGTTTTGTTTTGTGGGCGGGACCTCGTAAATCGACACAGTGCAAACACCGAGTCTCAGTTCGATTTTTTTGGATAATACAACTGCTACACATAATTCACGGATAGTGGAATGAGTTTACTTTAATTTTAGTGACTGTAAATATGAGTCCCATCCCTTCACAAAGCCCGAAGAATTATAGTTTTTACTCTTTTCCGGCATGCATACTTGAACTGCCGATTTTCCATCAATAAATTACAGGTTGATACAAAGCCTACTTCAATGTACAAGTCAAACAAATTCCCCGGTTCTTTGCGTTCCCTAGACTTTGGTGACCCTTGTAACACCTCCCCATCTCCATCAAAGGAAAAGCTCAACAGACGGGGGACTCCCTTCTCCGATCCTCTTTCTCTCACACATCATGTGTTCTTCCGTCTGTTTGCGCGCGCGCCTCGCCATAACCCTCGCCACCATCCTAATGATTCTCGTCTCTTCACTCCCAACGATTTCTTCGTTTTTCTTCGCCATCTGCCATAATGTTGTTGGGAGGAGGAGAGGGTGCCTCTCTTCTTCTTCTTCTTCTTTTGCCTCTGTGTGTGGTTAGTTTCCGCGGTGACCCGCGCCGATTCCGAGGACGCAGAGAAGTCCAATCGGGAGAGTCCCCTCAATGTTTTCATTTGGTGGAAGGACCGAGAAGAGAGTGTGGGACGGGGAGAGAGATAGAGATGCTTGAGAATGGGGGGAGGGTCCAATGAATATTCTAGGAACGTCCTTTTATAGGTCACAAGAACTTTCAGAACTTTTCAGGATGACTGATTCGGACATCAAACTTCCGTCTGAAATCTTTGAAAACGCGGATCTTCGTTCATATAACATTCATTCTGCAGCCAATATTGAGGGAAAAAATGTTTTTATCGAATGATGTCCTGGCTCCCGATATCTATCATAGAGACTTGGATTCTTTGAGAATATGCTCGTTTTTTGGTTTTCAGAACTTCCTATTCTGGATCCAAACTATCACAAAACTGTTCGTTGTTTTACAAAATGTGTTTAATAAAGATGTCCGATACTGTGATAAATGCATTAGAATACGTGGAAAAATCATGTCGATAAATTCTTAACCATGAAGAACTGAAACCTCAATATATCTATTCATTGCATTCTACAGTAACTTAGTTCATTAATCGAGACACTTTTATACTCATAAGTACATGCAACTTTATCAGGTTATTTTGCTGAACAAACAACAGGGGAGGGTCTTCAGCATGGAATGATATTGACACTTTCTAGATGAAAATAGAAGGAGACTACGGTACATCATAATGAAAAATAGGATCCTTGAGGCTTTCGAAATGGAAACTGAATCGCATTCTTTAATTACTAAAATGATTCTCATTAAAGATTGACTGGAAATATGAATGAGTTACAACTGATTTTTGAGAATTTCGAAGGCAGCGCGTCCACGAGGTCACTGGAAAAGTGCAAAAGTCCTTTTTGGCCGTTGGCACCCGAGTGGCTTCGGGAGCCGACGGAGATTCTGTGAAGGGATGTGGCTCTTTTTGAGAAATAGATGAAGAAATGTACTTTTTGCAAAGGAGAATACCGTAAAATCTGTATTGGAAGAGAATGCCCTTCTATTTTTCCAACTCTTAAAAAATTTTTTTTGAATTCTCAAAATAGATCATAACATCTGTTGGAGAAGATGTTTGAAACATATTTTGTGACATGTCCAGTCAACTTTTGACGAGAATCTAATTAAACGAATTGCGATCCTTTTGAATTTCAAAAATGTGCTCATTTTGAGTTCATCGGGTGCCCCCGGTATCAGAGAGATGGCCTTCTAATTCATAGATTACTGTATGTTGAGAGGTATTGGGTTACTGTAACTCTCAAGTCCAAAAATGCAGATTTTTTGTAAGATGGAAATAGTGAGATGAGAAGCTTTTTGACGATATACCAGAGCTCGTTCACCCTCGATTTCTTATGCCCCAAGTGCCGCCTTCTCAATGTGGGAGCAGTCGGTAGTCTACCAGTCTTGGTTTCAATTTTGTGGCGCGACCAAATTCTTGGTTTTTTTTTGTATGTAAAACGAAAGCGGACATCCTGGACCAAAAACAGACAAACTTCTGAGATTTTGTGGGAGACTGTACCTCACAAAGGTGTTCAAGCTGTTCGTCACATAAAAAGTATGTTCCTTTTTGTTTATCAGTATTTGTATTTCTCTCTACCTCCGACTCCCATCTCTTTTCATTCCGCGTTGCCTTCCGCGTCGCCCGTTTCCGCGCTATGCGTATACAACCTCCTCTCGCAATGCTTTTCTCTTATTCTTCTTCTACGCCCGCCCGTACAACATACACTCCCGCCGCCCCGTTCCGTCCCCATCCATCCGCCCCTCCCGCCCGCCGCCACACTCCCGACCCGGTTTGCCCCCCGCGTGCCCACTCCCCTCAACTATAACCGATACACAGAAGGGACCCGTCGCTCCCTGACTTTTCGTGGTACTTTTACTATTTGGAATACCTGCGCTTTTCCACAGCATACTTTCCAGCTCCCATATTTTTGATCCAATCAAAAAACTTCAACCTTCCTCTCTCAGTTGAGCTCTCTAGAATCTAATGGCGCCCGGAGTAGTCAGAGATTCAATGCCCCGTCAAAGACATAAACTTTCTTTTCATGGTTCTGGAATCTGGAAAATCACATGATTCGAAAATGTTTCATCGTGCTTAACTTACTAGATCCAAAAAACCTTTCTGGAATATGTAATTACAGTCACCTTTTCAATTTGTTTACGGGAGACTCAAACCAAGACATTCAAATACTCTCAAAACATCAATGATAAAATTCTACCTCTCAGCATCACCATGGTGCCACCACCTCAATTTTTTTTTCTCTCATTCCTCTTATTTTCTCGTACTGGGTGGTGATGGCGACACGGGACATCGTCAGGAGTATAGTGTGGAAGCGCGGTGAGGGGGGAGCAAAAACGAGAAAAAGAAGAAGAAGCGGTGACGATAATAGGGTGCTATGTGGGGCTGCTCTGGCTCTGGCTGGGAGGTCTTTTCCCGTTTTCTCGCTCCCTCTCTCGCCCTGCCGCGCGCCTCTATTTTGACGGGCGCGGCGGTCATCTGACCGCTTCTCTCTCGTTTTTTTCGTTTTTCTTCTTTTCTCATCTTGCTCTTTTTTTCACTTTTTCTCTATTCTTCTTTCCTCTGGTTCGGACCCTTCCTGGCGGGCTCCGGGAGTCGAGATCCAGGTCCTTTCCCTTTTCTACTTGTTGGCGTATGACTCCGCTTGAATGGAGGAGACATGGGATTCCAAAAGAGTCGCGAGACCACGAGTGGAAATTTCAGTTCTGATATAGTGACTCATCTTTTTCAGCTTCTGATTCAAGCTTACTCATGTCCGAATTCCTATTTTCCATATATTTCAAGTTCCCTTTTTCTTCTCAATATATATTTTTTTTGAAAACTGAAACCTCCGTCTAGAAACATTCATTTGTTGATATTAGTTTGTTTATCATAATTTATAAACTTCAATATATGCTATCAACACTTCTAAACCAATCATTTGAAATCCTATAACGCTCAATTGTTTTTTTTTCCAAATTTTGGCTCACTGATTTCAGTCAAATATACTCTTCTGATGGTTACTGACAGTATCTTTAAAGTAGGATTAAACTCTTTTTTTTAAAAATTTTCTCGAAGTTCGAAAGTTCTGCTTTTGTCCCTGAAAATCAGTTTTTTCGAATTAGTCTATGTCTTTTTTTGTTTTTGAAAATGGTTTACTACTAGGAACTACTAACTGTAATTCCTGTAGGTTCATGAATTCTCACATTAACCTGTTTTGCTTCTCGCGAAAATATTTTTTTTGCTGTTCAGCTTGTTTTAATATAGTTTTTGCTTAATTGGCAGCATTTTATAAAATTTAGACCTATTATTCTTTTTGGCAACTTTTGCAACTTTTACTTCAATTTCATTCCAGTTAAACTGATGAAATAATTAAACCAAAACCAGCATGACATCCAATAAATCTTTCCATCTTCCCAATTGTCACCCATTTCCCTTCTCCTCCTTCTCCTCCTCCGAGAACCATTTCGCATATTTAGTGGATTTCTTATGAAAGAGCACTACGACCAATGGCTCCGCAGCGTCTAAAGGACCCCCTGCTGCGTCCAGCTGGCGCCTGGCGCGACCATTTAGTTCCACCCCCACATATTTTGCACTCTCTGCCAAAAGATCACTTTCTTTCATATTCTATACAAACGTTAATGTATATTAAACACTGAAAAGAGGAGGCACATTGTGACCAACTGGAGGACGTCCTTTCGTATTTTTTGAAAATCTATCATACTTTAATATTAAACAACTGAAATTGATTATTGACTGGATCTTTAAATTTCTCTATTTCCCATCCTAGTTTCATTCATCTCTATACCTCTGAAACCATTTTAGCAATTCTTGATTGTTTGAAGGATTCATGAATCAATCGCTCTCTCACTCATCTACCGTAATCCTCTCCCTTTTCCGGGGCCCATGGCGCCATCCACATCCACTCTCCGCCCACATTGGGCGCCACTGCTATCCGTTCCGAATTCTCTCATTCAACTTCATAACGTTCCCCGTTCCCTCTTGTTGATCCTCATTTTTCTATTAATTCTCGTAATATTCAGACCGCCGTATGGTGGACACAATGATGAGTACAAACCATGACATCGTCACAACGGCGACAGCGATGGCGCCGCCGATATTTCCGTCCTCGGGCGCAAATAATAATAACGATGAGGAGTTGGCGGCTCTCGCCGATTTGGACAGAACACAAAAACAAATTGTGGCTGGACTACTCAGACAACAACCATCAATGGTTCAAGCAGCAGTTCAGGCGGCAGTAGCTGGAAACTCATCAGTGAGAACGGAAATTGATTCTGAATTGGTGAACTTCATACAGGTATGGATCAAACTATTGAAAGGTATTTTATTTCCATTTTCAGGCAATCCAAACATTCCAAGTCAATTCAAACACAACATTCCCAAATCTTGCCACAGTTCCATTTCAACTGGATTCATCAGCTATCATTCCTACAACTTTGAACACATCGTTGGTCGTAAAAGAAGAAATTCCAAAGTCTTCAAGCTCTTCTCCAAACTCTACATCAACTGCAATATCAACAGGCGCATCGTCTTCTAATACAGCAACATCTTCATCGACAATGAATGAACCAGAATACAAACCAAGAAATATTCGAGAAAAAGTATATGCAGATGGATTCATTATGTCGTTTGACAAGAAGTCATGTTGTGGAACAAAGTATTTTTGGAGATGTGAACGAAAGAATGATTGTAATGCAAGAATGCATTCGGATATTGAAACAAGAGAGATTGTAAGGAAGTTACACCCGCATAACCATTCAAAACCATCACCGGAGGAGCTGGCTTTTTATGAACAGGATTTCTCGATTCTCGACCCAAATTATTGTCATCCAGTGAAAAGCGTAAGTTTGAAACTCTTTCCTGTATTGTCATGATTACTCCATTTTCAAAGCTGTAATAAAACTTTCCCAATTTCAGATCAATCGTTCCTACATGCAACGTAAACTCAGCAGAGCTTCCCATGTCATTTCCCAAATCTCTCAACCGTTTTCTCAACTACCAGAACCAATGGAAATCGATACCAAACAATTCCAACAAAATAACAATTTGATGTTGTTTGGAACAATCGCTGCAGCTGCATCCGGATCCAGTCCACCAACCATTGGTCAGAACTTGGCGGCTCCCACCAATGTGACACCGAACAAAGTCAAATTAGTGAGTTTTACTTTTAAGAAACTTTCAGTTTTTGAAGACTGAATTTTCAGCCGAAACCGTCTAAAAAAGAGGATGATGAACAACTTGAGAAGGCAATAACAACTGAAGAACTTCGAATTGTTTACGATATAACAAAGAGAATCATGAAGATAATGAAACCAATAACTGAAATTGGTGTCAGATGGCAAGGAGATGAAGACGCTCTTCTTCTTTTTCTGTCTCACGACAATGGAGCTGAAGAAAACGTTTTCTTTCCGGTTGTTGTTATAAGCAGAGACTCGGTTAGTTTTTTGGAATCGTTAGCCTGAATCTTATTATTCAAATTCAGAAATCGCTGATGACTGCTCTCGAAGGTTTTACCGGAAAACGATGCGAAGGAAATGTCATTCTCTGTTTCTCACAAAGAGTCAATGTCCTTGTTCACGATGCTGTAAGTTATTGATTAATCATATTCCTATTTCAACTCATTTTCTGATTTCAGTTAATCTGCAATTGGACACATGGAAAACTGTTTCTCGTCAATTCTGATTCATCGGCCTTCTGGCGTCTAACGCCCGTCGATGCGTTCGGCGACCCGTTGCATCAAGGATAACAGAAACCAGTGAAAATAAAAAAAGTGCTCCCAGAGCATTGTATATTAACTTTCATCTAACTTATTTTTTCTCCACTTCTATTTTCTCTCTCTCTCTCATTTACCTTGTCACTTTCCCCCCTCTCCCAAGAAACTCGTCATCAACTGTACCCTAAAAATGGATCTCTTTTGTGGAATTCCCAGATTATTTTGCTTTTTTGTTACTTCTCGTTTCTATTTAGTGCTTTTTCACTCACTCTCTCCTCACCTTATAAGATTACGGAAAACAACCACCCAACTCAGGAAAAAACCCCCCTTATATGCTCCATTCGACTATATCAAGTAATGAATCATTATCTCTGATAAAGTTTTGAATAAATTTTTTTCTATGAATATCATGAGAGTCAACAAAACAGAAACAACAGAATAACAAAAAAGAAATGGGATGAGGAACAATTAGAACTTGGTTTTTCTCTTTCTTCCAGAGTATTTGGATTCGTGTCTGACATCACGACCTTGTTTAATTTGTCGTTGCCGTTTCGCTTCGATCCACGCTTTCGATCCTTTCACAACTTTCTCATTCTTACGCGAATTCCAGACAAACCTTCAAAAACCATTCAATTATTTGCCTCTATCCTTTCTCGATTTACATACCTTCTCCCAGCATTATCAATCTGGGTTCTTCCGTCTTCTCCGTCTTCGGTCAATGCTTGTGGCAATTGAACAACTCCTCCAGTCATCAAAACCAAATAGACTTTCTTTTTCTTCGCAGCTTCTGGGAAATCGACCACAAGTCCTCCGTTGAATCCAGCTTTATGTGCCTGACCCATAATCAAATCACACTGTTCATCATTCTCTGGGTAGAACTGGAAAACTGCACGAGATCCACGTCCAAGACATCCGTACAGTGACTGGAAGAAGAAAAGAAGGCGTTTTCGAGGATTCTCGTTGGAAGCATTTGCATGACAGAGCCATTGAATAGCGGAAATGCTGAAATATAGTAATCAGGCATGCTCTTTTAGAAGTTTCATACCTGATTGCTCCATCGAAACTTCCAGGTCTAAAAGGCATTCCGAGACCCATGTCTTGATGAATGAAATCGCCTGATTCGAGATCTTCATCTTGTCGGGCGATTTCTGAACCAAAATTCTTATTTAATCATTCTATTGGGAATCCCTTACCGAGCATAGGTCTAGAAACGTCGACTCCAACGAACATATGTCCTGCATCCAGAATCACTTCTGAACTCATTCCTGTACCACACCCTACAAAAATATAAATTTTTAATTTTTAATTTATGATATATACTCACCAATATCTAATAAAAATCCAGTTTTTCCTTCTGGGAGAGCTAGAAGTTCTAGAGCTCTTTCAGCCATTTCGTGTTGAATTGCAGTGATGTGAGAGTTCGATGCATATTTGGCTGCTTCAGTTTCGTTGTAGTACTGTAAATATAGTAGTATCAACTAGAGACACTCTTTTGAAAAACATATCAATCCAAATGAAACTGACCAATTCAGGCGGCCCAGAGTGCTCCGGTTTCACTTTGAACGATGCCATGGTGGCTGAAATATCTGAGTACTCGACCCAAATTAAACAGACGATGTAAAATAAGATATGAATGGCAAATGTGAAAAACATTGGATCAAGCAGAAGAAAATTAAGATTTTTTATGAACTTTCATTTATATATTCATTATACTCTGGATTAAATATGAAAATAAATATAAGTATTTACATCTACAGTAATCGAATTTCGAATCTACAAAAGCTTCAGAGATGGGAGTGTTTGTTTGGCAAATGTTGAGAAGAAAAGGGCAAAGGAACAATTCGGGTGAATCTTTAGAACTCTAAATAGTTAGGATATGGGTTCATTGGTAATTATTGAAGCTCATACTCTGCAGCGATTCAGAAACGGACGTGCTTGACGAAGAATGGCAATACTGTTGTAGGAAGAGCGACGGGAACCAATATTGTATTGTGTCAGAAGCCTGTTCATCAGTCCATGCTAACCCTTCTTTCACCAGATGCTCCAATGCAGACGTTGCACGTGGCTCATCCCACCTGAAAACCAAAAAATGAATGCATAATCTTATTTTCAATGTACCTTAATTTGTCCATAATTAGTTCTTTCGTGACATAGGCCGCGTCTTCCGCTAGTTGGAGAACTCTCGAATGATCCATACTCAGTTCACCGGGAACTGATTGAACTAAAAATCTACCGCCTCCAAGAGGAACCAATTCAAATCCATTTCCAAGTACTTTCAGCTTATCTACTGCTCGAAGAATGTCATCTCTGAAACGAACTGATAGTACCCAACCAACGATTCCCTACACTTACGTTGAAATAGTATCTTTACGAGTTCTTGATCGTGTTCTCATCAATCTATTCCGGATTTCTTCAACTGTCATGATACCACCGTTAATATGAGTAGTGGAGAGGCAAATCTTCAAGAATGTTATTTTTAAAACGTGAATTAGAATGAAACTCAACCTCGACAATCTGAATACCAAGTTCATAGTAGAAATCACCGAATCCAAGTGCCTTAGCCCAGAAACCTTTGCTTGCTGAAAAAAATCAATTGTATTGGTTGATCGGCAATGGAATCTCACAAGCCAACGGATCGACTCCGACACTGGCGCACATTTCTTGAAAATAGCGACGAAACTGTGAATTCTTCTTTATTTCGTCCCGATGTTTCTGAGCGAACGATTCCAAGCTATAATAATATTTAGTTTACTAATAATTTGCAAATATCCACACTAACCCTGCAGACAGTTTTTCCAATTGTTGCGAAAATTGTTCCAGTTGCTCTCCAGCCATCTGATCTCCTTTTGCAGCAAACTGAAACCAATACGAAAATTGTAGTCCTTCACTTCAAACTTACTTTATTCGCTGTTTCTTGTTTCTTTTGGATAGCTGCTACACCAATTCTACGTCGCGTTGCCATTATTGGAGATAATCCTATAATAAAGATTTTCGGATCAGTAAAATTCTCACAGTTTAAAAAAGGAATATCAAAATGGACATGATCTGACCATACATAGCTGAGTTGAACAATTCAACAAAAATAAAACTCTTTTCATACTCGAATTTCAAATCACATGAATTGCAGATGATTACCAGTAAATAATTTCAACCTAGAATGACTTAACAAATAAAATTAACAAAAAAAAAACAAATAAATAAAATTTAAGGACTTAAAAAGGTACTAATAAATACAGAAGATTGAATATTCAAAGTAGCATGCCACCATTTATCAGGGAAATAAATGAGCTCTCCTGGTTTCATCTCACATTCCAAGGGAAGTTGATCACGAGGCAGTTTTGGATAGTCATAGGTGTACCTGCAAACATTTGTTATTCTTAAAATGAGCAAATGATTACAGAGAGGAGTTTTCACTAACTCAAAGTTAAAACTGACCATTCTAAAGTGGTTTTGTCTGGATTCCAATTTGGTCTCTCTTCGTATGGATACAAAAACCATCTTTTCGATCCATGAATCACCTCAGCGAATCCAGGACCGTGAAAGTGAAATGGCACTCCAGTACCAGCTCCCGCGATCCCGAAAGAAAGTGCAGCTGTATGACCAGGAAGTTCCCATTCCGGTTGATGATATTTTTCCAATAAAGGCTTCCAGATTCTGAAAGAATTGTAAATATAAACATTTTTGCAGCTAAGTTAGATCGTCATTCCAAATATTAACTAGATTTTTTTCACTATTCAATTAAACGAAAACCAACTTTTGATCAATGTCTCCAAAAAGATATAAAGTTTCGTTCCCGAGCATCTCCAAGTTTTGTGGTTTCATCTTCTCCTCGATGTACTTTCCAAAGGTAGTTGGAACCTGAAAACTTTGAAGTTTCGGTGATTGTCTAAATTAAATTAATTTTCGTTAAATCGTACTTACTCTGGTATAGCTGTAGGTGTTAGCCGAGTTTAAAGTCACATCAACATCTCGCCAAACTGATAGCATCTCTGCTTTTTCTGTAACCTTACTGAAATCTTCGTTGTTCACATTGTAGATGATCACGGGTTCGGAGTATGCGTATCTGTCAATCAGGAAAATTAATATTTCTGTGGAAAACCAACACGTTCCACATGAATCAAACCAACCTCTTCAGGAATTCTTTTTGAGTTAGTTCACGAGCGTCGTGTCTCTCGATGTTGCACTTGGCTTTTTGAGGTACTACATCCTTCTCTTCTGTTGTCCATCCGCCATTCTGAAAAAAAAATGGTTGAAACAACTTTTTTGCGAAACAGATAGAAGAATGCTTACTTCAACTGTGGCCAGCAGTAAAATGGGTAAAAACGTGAGAAAAATGAGTTTCTTCATCGAAAAATCGATGCGCAACAGCGAGAATTCTCGCCAAAAAATATCTCTCGAATCGTAAAGCGCGCCAATTCACGAAAAGTGCGCAAGCGAATAAAACGCGGTAGTTTGAATTCAGGAAAATGGCATGGAAAATTGGTACTTGCTTTTTGATCAAATTTTGAGGATATCTCGAGAAGGGATGGTTTTCAGACTATTGCGCAAGAGAGTTTAGAGCTATTTAGAGGTAAAGAAAACCAAAAATTTGTGAGCTAGAGTGTCATTGTTTCAGACAGAACGTCGTGAGTCCGTTGAAAAGGGAGTATGCTCGGATAATTCGGAGAAGGTCAGGCTGTAATTGCCAGATTGTCAATTAATTCTCAAATAATCCAACATCAACAGTTCATAAACAGTTCATTTCATTTTACTACGGATATCTATTTTATTTGTTCATTCATTTCAATTCAACTGATTTCGTGTATGAACATTTGAAAACTTCTGTATGTATGTATGCATGTTGTCAGCTGTAACTCAGCCCAAACTGAACCGATTTGGATGAAACTTTTACAAAAATATCAGGCATGGCGTTACGTTGATGCCCTTTTGTTTAGATTTCTGATATCTCGAAAATGGAGCAAGTTACGGCTCTTTTCGCGCATTTTCAGTACTAATTTCGGGACCGAAGAAGTGTTGCAAGTCATAACTCTCTTCAGAGTTGACCGATTCTTTTGAGATTTTCACAGTTTGTTCTTGATTATCTGAGGACGATGGCCGACTTTTTTGTTTTTCGAAATTCCAATTTTGAATTCTTCTGGAGCACTTGGGGTAATTTTTAGACTATTGCGCAAGAGAGTTTTCAAACCGACAAGAAATTTTGCTACGAACCATATAAAAATCTCAAATTTTTAGAATTACCGATGAATATGAGTAGTTGGAAGGTGAATCTTTGAACAGTTTCAAATTTTATTTTCATAGTATCATCAGAATATAGAAGACGTTCAAACACTAGGAATACTGTAATCAAAATATTAGATGACTTATGGTAAGTCTCTGTAAGTACTGACCCGAAATCGTACTCCCCCATACCGTATACCTACCGTTCTCCCTCGAATCCCGGAATCCATCACTGAAGCCTTCTGCGTAATCTGTTGCAAACCAAAAACAAAAACATTGAATACATTGAATTCTACTCCAATCCATTTTCATTTTTTCATCGTTTTGAGTGACAAGAGACATTCCACAAGCACCGAAAAATACTCAAAAGAAAAAAAACAAAAAAGGCGAACATTTTTGACATTCTCCTTCAAACTTCTTCCTTTTTCACCCTAAAAAGGCATACGCTCCGACAAACTTTTTCTTCTTTTTCTTCGTTTCCTTTTTTTGCCGTTATGAGTTATGACTCTTAGGACGGAAACGGAGTAAAAAAGTAGAAAAGAGAGATGTGTGCCGCCTATTTGTCTTTGTTTTTTTTTGTTCATTTCTGACCTTTTCTCTTTTATTTTTTGGCTTCCTCAGATTGACTTCTGACTTAGGTTTCTGTCCATATTTCCTATTCATGTAATTTTTTTTGCTTTGCTACCGGAACTAATGCTAAAGTTATACTTGTTTTTGAATTTCTGCTAGTTTTCATACTGTAGCTTTTAACTTTTTATTTAAAATATTAGCTATTATAGGGATTTTCTCATGATTCCTTCATATTCAAATCAGGAAAAAAATACTGCCTTCAAATGTGTTTAAAAACATCTAAACAAGATAAAATGAGCGGAGAAAAACATGCGATACACATATAATTTGATTATTCCAGACACCATCATTTCTTCATTTTCTTCCCACTTTCTTATTATTTATTCTTGTAATAATCTATTTTTTCGTTCAAATTCCTGATAATTTGATCGAAGAGTTTCAGTATAAAAAGTTGAAATTCTGTCATAAGTGACGACATCGCAGACTAGATATATCTGATTTCATTTTTCTTTAATTATTGGCTGAAACTTTAAATGAATACAATTATACCAGACGGGCTACGCCCCTCTGGGGCCCTTCAGGCAACGTGAATTTTTAGAAATGGAAATTTTGAAATTTGGAAAAATAATTCCGTGAACTCGCCACTCTCTCCTTTCCATTAAAAAAAAACTACTAACTGATCCCAAAATGGAGGTTTTTGTGCTCTCGCGACCTCAATTCTTGACGAATCGAAAAACAAAATAGACGGGCATCATTAGAGACAGAATACTGATAACCTGCCAAAATTTGGTGAAAATCGGTCCAGTGGGGACTGAGCTAGGGCGGGATACCTACGCAGTACGGACACACACACACACAGAACTTTGCGTTTGTTAATAGTAAAGATTTGGAAGGTTCAAAACACAAAACAGTCTATTTTGTTGAAATAAGTTTCAGAAATCAATTTTCATTCATAAATTTCTAGCTCCCAAACTTTTTTTTGGGGAAAAATGTGGGGAAAAATGGAATAGCAAGCTTAGTAAGAGTGAATAACTCAATTTTTCTCCCCAAATCAATTATACTTCCTTATATGACCTATTTAAGAAAAGTGGTAAAAAGTTCAGTTATTTCTGAGATTCATTTGCCTCATATCTTGAACTCCCCCGGGACAATATTCACTCATTTCTTCTTCAATTCGTCTCTCACTTTTCTTGAGCTTTCTATGAGTAGTCAATGTTCTTTTCAATACAAAATATACACTTTTCCATCGTCTTCCAAATTCAGATGGAATTGAAATAAAATTCAATTTACACTTGTCTCAATTTCTCCTCACCTCTATATCGGTTTTCTATCTATTCTCAACTTGTTTCTGCCCAAAAAACACCAAAAAGTTTGTACTTTTCGGTATTTCAAGTCCATTTTTTTTCTGAAAAATATTGTTTATCTTAATTTTTAAACCTAATTTTTCAGAACTTCAATGAGGAAACCAAGACGTCGAAGAACCATTGTTAACCGTTTTTCTGCTTGAGAAGAATCTACCTGACAAAATGACATCAACAACGGCAAAGTTGTTAGGTGAGTTTTAATTTTTCGAAATACCGTACAACCACTCAAAGGATACCCCCTAATAAAAGGACACCCAAGTGAGCCCGAAAAGAGCACTTTCTCAGATTTCGATGCATCTCAAAGTGGTCTCAGTCGATTCCTTATCGAAAATAGACTAGGAGAAATATAAAATATTTACGTTATGAGTTGCTTCTCAAAAATTAGTAGTGGATACTTTTGTGAAATTCGAATTTTGATTGTGAGGTAATTTTACCAAGAAAAATTCAGTTGTTTTTTCTGATTAGTGAATGCGTGTTTCTTATTTGATGGATGCAGAATTTCTTTGCTTTCAATTTTATTTGCACATGTTCAAAATCAGTGATTAGTTTAAAATATAAGTTCTCTTTTGAATTTGAGTTCAATCAACCAGTTTTATAGCTTCAGTCATAAGTTATTCCCCGGTTTATCTCTTGTTTTCCTCCTCAAGCGCATTATTATTTCAATTTTAAACGTTTGAACTCTTTTTCTCTCAATTCAAATTCTGGAGATCCCATTCTAAAAACGGGTCAAAACAAAGCGGTCTCCAAATTGCGTGTCTATTCTGTTTTCAATTCTAAATTCTTATAGACGCATTAGTTAATTTTGTATCATTCCGGCTCCCCATTTTTTCTCGAACCCTCTGAAATACTGAAAAAATGGAGAACGCAAGAAGCCGTCAGATTCAGAAGACATCCGGTGCTGTTTCTTCTTGTTTTCCTCTCAATTTTTTTGGTTTGATTGAGAGCTCTTATCCGGAGCATACATATTTTACTTGTATATTTTTCTGGAGCCTTTCAATTTCCAAATATTCTTCCACAGTGCATTCATCTTTTGCTCTGAAATGTATCTTTTTTCATCTTTTCCATCTATTTCTCAGCCTTTCCTTCCATCTTCTCCTCTATAAGATTATTAGATTTCTCTCCCTCTTCTTCTTCTTTTTCTTCTTCTTCTTTTCCTCTTCTTGTCCATCTCATCTGAATCTCTGATTCTTATTCTGAAGAAGTAAAAGAAGAAGTTTTATTATTTTCGTACTCTACTTTCTTAGGGTTACCATTTTTTGCATAGTGCATTTGGAAGACGATAAAAGTCTTCAGATTTTTTAAAACATTCTATATATTTTCTTGAGAGAATATGTGATAAGGGTCATGAGTTTCTTGGATTTTCAGTTCTTTTGATAATTTGTTCAATAAACTGTAATAGTATCCAGTAGATCAAGATCTGGTGCTTCAAGTCAAACTTATCTAAAACTATGGGAAAACATAGCGTTGGTTAAAAATCTTCTGAAGGTTAGCCAAAAATTCCCCTCTGAAATTTGTGAGTAATGAAGAATGATACTTTTGAATCAGAAATGAATTTGAGACGACACTCAAGATCAGTGTCAAGAGTACAAGATTCAAGACATTGTTTCAAGCATCAGACCTAGTTCAAATTATAATTCTTCGAGCCATTTCTCTTCAAACTTCGACTCCTTAGAATCCCTCTCAGAGACTCCCATTACCATTTCTCGAAACGATCTGACAACAAAAGAATTGGAAGTGTCCATTTGCTCCTACATCATCGTCTCGTAACACATTTCCCTTCTTCACATTATCTTAAGAGCCAAAACACTCTAAACAAACTTCTCTTCGGTTTTTTCGGATTCCTCCTCACATCGTTTGCATCTCATTAAGCATTTCGTCGTCTTCTCTCTGTAGAAGGAAGAGGACCGCCCGAAGGCAAAAAGAAGAAGAAGAAGAAGCACACGTGTGTTAGTGTGTACACGTCGTCAACACTTGTAGAACTCTTCTTCATTCAGAAGACGTCGTCTCTCCATTCTAGAAGAGACTCTCATCAGATGAGCATCACCAATTAGAGTCCTCGTCTCTCTTTATTTTTTTCTCTTCCTTTTTTCCTCCTGTTGGTCCCTTTCTCTTTCTGTTTGCTTTTCCTTCTTCCTCTTTTACTCTTACTTTTTTCTTCTGTTTCATCCATTATTTTATGTCTGTAAATTTCAAAGTCATCTTAATGAAGTTGATGAGTTTTCCCTCTTCCCATTCATCTTTTTCTCACTTATTTCAGTCCGTTTGGCTTCCAGAGCAAAAACTTAAACCGATGGTGTAATGCCAACGGAAGTGGTGTGAGAAATTGTAATTCGACACTTTTGGAAGCTTCATTTACTTCTTCCATCGTTTTTGCGTCTCCTAATCTTTCTTTAGATTCATTCTCAAGTTAATAAGTTTCGAAAAACTTTGAGATTTTTGAGATTCCAAATTTTAGAATTTCTAATGGATTACTGTAGGGAACCCAACAGAAAGTTAGCAAGGAATTGGCTATGTTCAAAAGTCTTTTGTCTGTGTTGTTCCATTCATCAATCATCTTTCGCTAAACTTCTCAGTAAGGCAAACCAGCATATTTCTGTATTTCTCAGTCACATTCTGAAAGTGTTTCAATAGCTGTTTGAATAAATTCCTGGTGCTAAAATGAACTCATCGTTTCTAAAAAAGGGTTCCTCAGAACTTGAACTGTACTCACTGTATTTTAATGACCCCTATATTGATGTGTTGTCTCTTTCTGATACTTGGACAATCTCCAATTTCAATATTCCTCAAAAAGTCGGTAGAGATGGTTTTCATTAAAACATTTGTGCGCAAATCCCCAATTTTCGTGATTACGGTATCTTATGATTCAGTATCCTTTATTACGGTATCCGAATACATTTCGGAACTAGAAAAGAGCTTCTTGTTTCATATTCTGACAGCCCAAACCTTTGAAATTGAGAAAAACAAAATCGTTTTTTTTTGTTGTTGGTCACTACATGAAATCACTGTGAAAAAAAAAACGGCGGTGCGGTGGTCCACAAACGAGTAAAAGAGATTAGGGTGTCCGCTGGCACCACACCGAAACGCTTTTGAATGTACTGAAAAAAGAGAAACGAAGAATGATGATTTTCCTTTTCTTCTTCTTATTTTTTGGAAGAAAAAGAGAAGAGAGAACTTTATTCGATTTCAATTGAAAGAGGTTTTTAGGAGGTAAAAAAAAGGAAACGGAGCAATTCTTTGCTCCGAGAAGAAGAAGGAGTTCCCTTGATTCTTTCACCTTTTTTTCGTTTTTCTTTCGAAAACCATCACACTTAACAAGTCTCCAGAGAGTTATACACGAACATTTCTTCCGTTTTAGTTCTTTTGAAAAGGTGCAGCTTTCATTTTGTCTTTTTAGAAAACTTTTTACCTTCCGATTTTATGATGAACTGAAGAATTACATTTCAGCAGTTAAAACTGTAATCACGAATCTTAGAATAATGTTTTAACTTGTGTGAATTGAGTCTTCC
Source organism: Caenorhabditis zanzibari (assembly GCA_963966625.1). Taxonomy (NCBI): domain Eukaryota; kingdom Metazoa; phylum Nematoda; class Chromadorea; order Rhabditida; family Rhabditidae; genus Caenorhabditis; species Caenorhabditis zanzibari. The sequence continues at coordinate 8,169,810 of OZ016470.1, read as the reverse complement.
TTTTTCGAGTTTTCAAAGTTCGCAAACATTCTTCTACTCCATGCATCCCCATTTCATGATCCTCCAACTTTTCCATTCCAACTCACATCACCGTTTCAGGTCTGTCAGCGTGCCGTGCGGCCGCATTGTCGACGACAATGCTGACGCGTCGCAAATCGTCAATAGACGGCACAAAATCGGAGAGAAGCCGAAGACGTGGCGAGTCGATAGGTGGCGCTTTTACTGATATGATTAATATTGAGCCGACGAGTATTATCAATAAATCAACAGGTGAGGTTCTTTTTTTGTTTTTGATTGCTAGAATAGAATGTAAATTTGGAGAAGGGGAGATCTGAGAGAACACTTGAACTATCGTTTTATCTAGGAGAGTCCTCTGCAAAAGCTAATCAACACGATTTCATTCTTTATCGTATACCTGAAACCTAGTAGAGGCGCACAAGGCTGAAATACTATTGGCTTTCCAAAAAGCAACAGAATCAGCATTGTCTTTAATATAGGATAACTTGATTAGCTGAACTTAATGAAATACAAAAATTCCTATGTAAGCTTATATCCTCTACAACTTATGTTACGGACATCTATGTGTTATCTTTAAGTGTTCCAATAAATTGAACTCCAATCTTCCTCCTTCAATGAGTTCTTTTTCTTCTGGATGAGCTCTGAAAGTGCACCAGAAAAAAAAAGAAAAAAGAAGCGAGGAAAAATGTAAGTTGACTATGAGCAATAAAATGAAATTCGCGCCCTTTTTGCCTCCCTCTCTTTTCCCGTTAGTACCCATTTTTTCTCTTCTTCCAACATTTTTTTCATCCTAAATTGAACATTGGTTAGTATGTATGTATGTGCTTATTGGGAGGAAGAGGACAAGAAAAGGAAACACCAAATTTATGTGTGGTACATGTTGGGAAAAAGCAAACGAAGCGGCAAAAAAGGTGACAAAAATGACCAAAAGAGTTTCACACTTTTGGTTGTTTCTGGATCAAAGCTACAGAGCTTTGTAATCTTATTTCTTGATTCTCTATTTTCCTCTATTTCTATATCTCAGGTTCTTAAGCTGTGGATGTATCAAACGGCATACACTTGATACTGTAGTTCAAAGTTTGTCAAATTTCTCATGCACTTACTTAACCTTCCGATCACTACTAAATTATCGGTCGATTCTCAGAATCCAATTTGAATCCTCGAGCTTAACCTTCTCTCTGAATACACGATTCTCAAAATCCTTTTTTTCAGAACTTCTCCACGAACGTTTTCTGCGAGATATGGTCCGTGCAGCATGTCTTTTATCCATGATATCATTATGCCTACATACTCCAGAAACTATAAAAATGTGGCCACCTTTAAATTATATAATTCTGGTGAATGACGTCATAGTTACCCTTATATTCATCGGAGAAGCTGCTGTCACAATTAATCAAAATGGCCTTTTCGATAATCAAAATTCGTATTTACGGGATCGATGGTATCAATTCGAGTTTTTTCTTCTCATTAATCACATTCTATCATGTGTTATTCACATTTATGAACTTTGCTCAATATGGTTTCCTTCACTCAATTTTGTTGTAAGTTTTAAGATGTTTTAAAGTCTACGGTTTTTTAAAAAAATATTTTCAGTATTATCCATGGTTCGGTGCTCTTCGATCTGCACGACCATTCATTTTTCTACGATTTATTCGATCAATCGTTAGATTTAAACTTCCGAAAAAACAGATCAAATTGATTATGAAGTGAGTTTATTTTTTCGTTTCGTAGAAACTTCAGACCCTCTTTCAGACGATCGTCCCAACAAATTCAAAATGTCACCATTTTCTTCTGCTTTTTCGTATTTCTGTATGCTATAATGGGCGTTCAGTTATTCGGAAGACTAAACTATCACTGTGTTGTCATTGGTACAGATCCGAATAATGTTACCATTGCTGATTTGGCGATCCCCGATACAATGTGCTCTCAGAAAGGAGCCGGAGGTTATGAATGTCCAGGAAATATGGTCTGTATGAGACTTCAATTGAAACCTCAAGAAGAAGGATTCTATGGACAATTCAGTGATTTCGCATCCTCTCTGTTTACGGTATACTTGGCAGCAAGTCAGGAAGGATGGGTTTATGTTCTATACGATTGCCTTGACTCGTTACCATCATTTCTCGCATTCTTCTATTTCGTCACACTCATATTTTTTCTTGCGTGGCTGGTGAAAGTGAGTCGGTAGATTTTTTTGATAACTTTCTGATAATCGAATATTTTTCAGAATGTCTTCATTGCCGTCATCACTGAAACATTCGCGGAAATCCGTGTTCAGTTCGCTGAAATGTGGCAGACTCGAGAAGCGACGACGGATCATGTATACACACAGAAGTTGGAAAAAGACGAAGACGGATGGAAATTGGTGGAAGTGGATAAGTATAATAGAGGGCACTCGAATAATTCTCTTTTTCTGCACACGGTGAGAATTTCGATCTATTCAACAGAAATAATATATTTTTTAAATTCCATGTTTCTTTTTTCAGATAGTAACATCTACGGCATTCCAAACAGTAATGCAACTCTTGATCCTCGCCAATGCAATATTCCATGCTACATTCGTTTTCTATCACGACGAATCGGATCAAATTCGAAAAGTGTTGTATTATTATGTAGAAGTCGGATTTACGATTCTATTCAATACGGAAGTAGTAATCAAGATTTACGCTTTTGGTTGGAAATCTTATATTGCAAGAGGACAACACAAGTTTGATTGTCTTCTTTGTTTTGGTAAGGTTTTCTAGAAACTTTGTAACTTTCAATCTTTTTTTCAGGATCTTCATTGAATGCCATCTGGTTTCTGTATGAGACTAATATCTTCACATATTTTCAAGTATTTCGGATAGCTCGTCTTATCAAAGCGTCACCAATGCTTGAAGACTTCGTCTATAAGATTTTTGGTCCTGGAAAGAAGTTAGGAGGACTTGTCATTTTCACTGGAATCCTTCTTATTGTGACATCTGCAATCTCTTTACAACTTTTTTGCTATGTTCCCAAATTGAACAAGTTCACTAACTTCGCTGCGGTTAGTCGGTAGAAATTGAAAAGTTGAAACTGTGAATATTTCAGGCATTCATGTCCATGTTTCAAATAATAACACAAGAAGGATGGACCGATGTTGTCATTGAAATTTTGAGGGCTTGCAATGAACAAGCAGTTCCATTTGTGGCCATTTATTTTGTGGCATATCATTTACTAGTAACATTGGTAAGTTGTTGATTCATTGGATTATTGACAATGAGATAATTCAGTTTGTTCTGTCTCTGTTTGTTGCCGTAATTCTCGATAACTTGGAAATGGACGAAGAGTTGAAAAAAGTGAAACAATTGAAAGCGAGAGAACAGGATACAATCAAAACAACACTTCCAATGAGACTCCGAATATTTAATCGTTTTCCAACTGCACCAACTATGGTTACGATGAAAAAAGTGTCTTCTGAATTTCCACTTCCGAAGATTCGAGACTCTTTTACGAGACAATTCGCTGATGAATTTGTAGAGCCAAGCGATGATTCAATACAGGAAATTGGTTTAAAAGGTGAGTTTTTCATTCATTTGTGTTCAGATCTCTATTGATTATATTTCAGTCCGTTCAATGTTATCTGGAAGAGGTCCATCAAAAGAAACAAGAATAACTACTACTATTCGTCATGTGGGACAATTGTCCAACAAGACCATTTTGACATCAATGCTGACTGAATCCAATAGAAATCGTGCTCTTTTCTCTGAATCCAATCAGCATTTAGCCAATTTCACAAGAAGTAATACATCATCGAAACACGGAAAAAGTGGAATTCTATCATCAAATTCTCGTTCGAGAACTCGTGGATTGGCATCTTTGAAAGGGAAGAATATGGTGGAAGGATTCAAAGAAAACGGAGATTTGAGACCTGAAGATACGGCAAGAAAAGTGGAAAAACATGGAGAAATTGATTTCAAGGCGTTACAAATGAAAAGAGCTCATGCTGAAATAACTAGGTTGGTCTATTAGAGAATCTATCTTCAAAGTATTTGTATTTTTCAGAAATCGGATAGAAGAAGAAATGCGAGAAAATCATCCAATGTTCGATCGTCCGTTATTTCTAGTTGGTCGAGAATCATCTCTTCGTAGAATGTGTCAAATGATTGCTCATTCCCGTCATTCTTATGATCAAAATGATGGACAACACAGAAAAAATTCGACCAAGTACAAACAATTTCAGTGAGTTTAAATCGAAGTTACAAAGATAATTGGATCATTTTCAGTGACTTTCTGGCAATAATAACATACTTGGATTGGGCAATGGTACTCGTGACAACTCTTTCCTGCTGTAGTATGCTGTGGGAGTCTCCATGGCCAACTACAGGAGAGAATCTAATTTTCAATAACTTTTATCTTCAGGTTAGTTTAGTTTGGCAGCATTAAAAATTGGCGCATTTCCAGATAGCAGAATACATATTTGTACTTGTAATGAGTTTCGAACTAGTTGTCAAATGCATCGCCAATGGTCTTTTCTTCACTCCAAAAGCATTGGTAACTGATGTTGGAGACATTTTAACCATATTCATCTACATTGTGAGTATTCCGATTTTTCAGATATTATTAGATTAAACAATTTCAGACAAGTCTAATATTTGTTATCTGGATGCCAAATCATATTGAAATCAACAGTTGGGCACAGCTTTTAATGATATGTCGAGCATCTCGCCCATTGAGAGTTTATGCTTTGATTCCTCATATTCGGAGAGTTGTCGTCGAATTGTGCAGAGGATTTCGTGAGATTCTTTTGGTAAGCCTTTTCAAAGTCAAAATATCTCCTTTTTCTTTCCAGGTAACCATCCTTCTCGTCGTACTCATGTTCATTTTCGCCAGTTTCGGAGTTCAATTGGTTGGTGGGAAGCTGGCATCTTGCAACGATCCAATGATAACATCTCGAGAAAACTGCACTGGTTTATACGAGGTGAAATTGTTTGTAACCCGAATGGAAGTATACGGTAAACACGACAATTCAATGCATCCATCCATCATTGTGCCACGTGTATGGACGAATCCTCGAAATTTCAACTTTGATCACATCGGAAATGCAATGTTGGCTCTCTTTGAGACTCTTTCTTATAAGGGATGGAATGTTGTGAGAGATGTATTGTATCTGAGACATGGAGCAGTGAGTTTATACATCAATCAACCAATTCATAAAAACATTCTATTTTCAGTGGGCAGTTCTGTTCATCCATATTTATGTATTCATTGGATGTATGATTGGACTGACTCTCTTTGTCGGAGTAGTCGTTGCCAATTATACTGAAAATCGAGGAACTGCATTACTGACAGTCGATCAACGTCGTTGGCATGATCTGAAAGCTCGTCTGAAGATGGCTCAACCCCTCCATGTTCCACCAAAACCTCCGGAATCTGCAAAACTTCGATGCTATCTGTACGATCTGACAACATCCAGATGGTTCAAACAGTGTTTCGCAGCTCTTGTTGTTCTCAATTCTTTTACTTTGGTAATTCCATGGAATGTCAGTGAAGAACAAGATAGACGGAACTTTCTGTTGAGTCTCACTGTATTATCTGCTGTTTGTAACATTCTTTTCACTTTGGAATGTCTACTCAAAATGATTGCATTCACTATTTCCGGATTTTGGCAATCGAGAAGGAATCGAATTGATTTCATTATTACGATACTCGGAATCAATTGGATCGTTTTTCATTTTCTCTTCCAATGTGAGTAATTTCTTCTTCACCACAATTCAAAAATTATTTCTTTCAGTACCAGCTTACTTCGCCGGAGGAATTTCCGAATGGAAACGATTAACCTACACATACGGATATCTAGTGGTTATTTTCCGTTTTTTCACAATCGCTGGAAGAAAATCTACATTGAAAATGTTAATGTTGACAGTCGTAATGTCAATGGTTCGATCTTCTTTCATTATTGCTGCAATGTTTCTTTTGGTTCTCTTTTATGCGAATGCTGGAGTTGTTCTTTTTGGAATGGTCAAATATGGGCAGGCTGTTGGAAAGTGAGATTCAATAATATAAGATTTCTTCAAGGAACTTTGCTCAATTTCAGACATGTGAACTTTCGAAATGGACGAGAAGCATTGGTAGTTTTGTTTCGATCGGTAACCGGTGAAGATTGGAATGATATAATGCATGATTGTATGAGAGCTCCACCATTCTGTAATTGGCATCCAGGACTCAGTTATTGGCAAACAGACTGTGGAAATTATGTTGGAGCAATCGTATACTTTTGCTCATTTTACCTAATCATCACCTACATTGTTCTGAATCTTCTTGTCGGTCAGTTTCATCGGAAATGTAAATCCAAAACGATTCATTTTCAGCCATCATTATGGAGAACTTTTCTCTATTCTATTCTTCCGAAGAAGATGCGCTCCTTTCGTATGCAGATATTCGAAACTTTCAATTAGTTTGGAATATGGTTGATACGGAACAAAAACGATCGATTCCAGTTCGAAGAGTGAAATTTCTGTTGAGATTATTGAAGGGAAGATTGGAAGTTACTGATGAATCGGATGGATTGTTATTCAAACATATGTGTCATGAAATGGAAAGATTACATAATGGAGATGATGTATCGTTTCATGATGTTCTCAAGTGAGTTCTTACTTTGAATTCTGATTTCAAAATTATACAACTTTCAGTATGTTATCCTATCGAAGTGTAGACATTCGGAAGAATTTGCAGTTGGAAGAATTGTTACAAAGAGAAGAATTGGAGTATATAATTGAAGAAGAAGTGGCGAAGCATACGATCAGACAGTGGTTGGAACATTGTTTGAAAAATATCAAGGCGAAACAAAATAATGTAAGACCATGAGAACACAGTTCAAAGTTTGAACGTTTTTTAGACTCTTGGCAAAATGAGCTCAATCGGATCCACTTTTGCTTTTCCACAACAAGATGTGCTGACGAAAGGAGTAGTTTTAACAGAAGCATCTCCAGACGAGGAATCATTACAAGGAGAAAAAGGAAGTGGAAAGAAGAAGGCTTCTAGAGGAAACTCCATCACAGAAGTATGTGAATTCATCAAAGAAAACCCCCGATTTTTCTCTTTTCAGATAGTAACAGAAGCTCAGAAAAAGAGTGTGAAGAGAGGAGCTGATAAAATAAAAGAAAGACGAGGGACTCTTCGTCAGATGCAAATGGGAACTTATGATGAATTAGAAGAAGTTGAAGAAGATGAAGATACAGATGCAGAAGTACGAAGACCTTCTTTCGAATATTCCGGAAGTGATATGATTCAAATGTCTCATGAAAAACAACTGGAAGATGTTAAAACTTGGTGGACACTGTGTGATTGAGCTTTTTTGAAAATTGAAACTCACTTTTGTACGGGTTAAAAGGTCTTTCATTTATATCTTTGAATTCCCATTTTCTCTTTCATTTTTAATTGTGTTTAGCTCACAAGTTTTTTGGATTGGTTATTTTTATACGGTTCGATTAGAGTTTTAAAATTTTCCATTTCTTTACAAATTCATGAAGCATTTACTAGATGAGTTCGTTGTTTAAACATATAGGGAAGTTTTGCTACATTGTCTATCAACTTCTCTCTTGATGATGAGCATTTGCATGAGACGGAAAATATGGAATGGTGTGAGAAAGTTTATCAATCCAATGCGGTAAATGTTATTTTTACAATTGCGTTCGAGTTGAGTCATCAATATGGTACAAGAAATCGAAAACATTGATATTCTATTTTCCGTCTGCTGGCACCTCGAGTAACTTTTTGAGGTTAATTGGCGGCGAAATAACTTCTCAATTAATTGATTGATGCCTTAGAGTCAACAGACAGAAAAAATAGAATACCGAGATGAGAACTAGGCGATCTCAATGAAAATGAAAGACTAAGTCGATATGTACAAGAAAAGAGTGTTTGATGGTTATCTTCGAGACGAGCACTTCATCCGTATATGGGTCGATTCGACTTTCATCGACTGAACCGTTAAGTTTGATCCATGATTCGACGGAAACATCGTGAGGACGTCGCATGTAGACGTCACAACTTCTGGAGAGAGAATCTGTCCGCCAAAACTGAAACATTTTAATATTATTCTGATTGGGATTCAATTTCTCACAGTGATTGAATCTGAGATCTCTTGATGATAGAATCGTATGGGAGGCCGTTCGTAGACGATTCCAAAACTTGATAGCATCGTGATCATGTCAAGGAGGCGAGGGGGATCAGTACTTATTTTAAACATCCTGAAAGTAAAAAAGTGATGAACAAAACTAGTACTGTAGCCACCTTGATGTGCTCAGTTGAACTTCCTGGAGATGAGGCTGAAGTTTTGCAACAAAATCGACAAATTCTGTTTCGGTTATTGCTCGTAAATCTGCTCCAGTTAACTGTTTTCCCTTAGTGAGTGCTCCTCCAGTGAATACGAGACTTAATGGAATCAATCGCCTCTCATTATGCAATGCGAGGATCTCATCCAACCAGTCTGTCACGAATACAGTGGTCTCGAAAGTAATCTGGAATCTTGCGGTTCAATAAATGTATTATTTCAGATAACTCACTTTAGTCAGTGCCCGTGAGAAAGGAGCCAAAAGACCTCGAATGTTCGAACTCGTGAATTGAGGATCAGTTCGTGTTCGTTCTTTTTTCAATAAACGCACTTCAGTTCTGCCTCGAATTTGATTGAAAGATATGAAAATCTCGTGTGAAGTAACCTAAAGTTTACAAATGCGTTGATTTTAGAATACAATGAAACTTACATCTCTCTTTGCATTATTTGCCTCATGAGTCAGACAGAGTTGCCGTAGACGGCCACACGTTTGTGACAGATTCAACAGTGATCTGGCTGAATATGAAGATTTTTGAAATATTGAAAGAAAATAACCTACGATTCAAAAAGCACATGATTTGACACAAATCGGTGTCCGATAAATGCAGTAATTCCACTATCTTCCTTGATGGTTTCTTTTCATTTTGAAATAAAAGGTTCGGAGATGAAAAATGAGATGGAGAAAGGGCGCCGAAGAGTGGGTAGAGTGCGAAAGAAGAAAGCTCTGCGCATAGTTGTCGGTTTCGTTTTGAACAATTTCTCGAGGTGCTGAAATTTCATTTCTCTTGATCCTCAGGTTTCGTTAAGACTACTGTGAATCCTTATACCTCTGAGTGCTTCCCGGTGATTCGATTTCTGTGTATTCAGCACCCGTTGATTTTCGCTGAACTTCCGGTGAACATTTTGGAGATAAATGAAGGCTTCTTCTGAAATTAGGTATACTTAAAGAAGTAACTAGGATTCCCTAAATACCTTAATTTTAATGTTGCCTTGTTGAACTCAAAAGCTACAGTACTCGCCATCACTGCTATCTTTTTCACGTTGCTTGCCTCTGGAAAAAACACATTGGTTGTTGACAAGAATGATTAAAATATTTCATGAAGCCTATCTATGGAAAATGGAATCGAAATGTTTGTTGAAGAAACGGAGAGATCGTAGAGGGTACGCATTGCTGACCTAGTCTGGCTCAATATAAACTTAAAATCAACTAAAAAACAAGGAAACGTGAGAAATTTAGAACTGGAAGTAATGCGAATTAGTGAGGAATAAGACGAAAGCATGATCATGTCTGAATATTCATGATGTGATGTAAATGTGTGGAAAGGGGGCAATGGAAATTTATATTCTCAATATTCTCATATCCTTTAATAGTTCTTTTATGGCTTCTTGGAAGACTTCTCTTTTTTAGTTCTTTCGATAAACTCTTGTCAATATATTTAATATTTACTTTTAGCGTTGTCCATAGAGGCTAGTAGATGAATAATTGCTGAAAATGTTTCCATATTTCATTTCGAGAAATCTTGAACTTTGTCTCACGAAATGAAAATTCACATTTGGCGAAAAAAAGAAGTAACTTTTTTCTGTTATTTCTACGTTTGAAGTTTTTTTTTGAAACCGCCTAATTACGTTGTTTTCAGTTTTTCTGCTTTGAAAAGCTTTTCAACAGTGATAATTAAAAATAAAAATTTCTGTGGCTGGTACCTCACAAAATAAGAATTGGGCGTAGCCTCAAGTCCCGCCTCTGGACCTAATAGAATCTGAGAAGAGAAATGAGATAGCGAATATTTTGGGGAGTTGTTGAACACTATAATGATCTCACAGCTTCTAAATCAAAATTGAAGGAAAAATACGAGCATGTAATTAAAGATGAAGGGTTTTTTAATAACAACCAAAACATCTTGTATATCCTAACCAGACACCATTCTAAATAGCAATTACATTTGAAAAAGGGCTTTTTGATTTTATGGTTTCAGACTCTATTCTTGTAATCTTATATGATGAAGACGCTTCACCGGAAAAAGGAATAATTGACTTCCTATTGTGAATTGAAGACAAGCGACATGCTCAAATGAGTTCGATGTCATTCAATACAAGACCCGCAAAATGAGATCTATTTTCGGATTTTTGGTTGGAAAAAACTTACGTGCATCGACAAAAGTGAGACCTTTCCGACGTTGAGTCATTTTCACAGCCACCTCCCAGACGCCCGTCACACCTGCAAATTCAATTTTGTTGGAACTTCGACTTTCATAGAAATTTCTGAATAATACGGAGTAAAAAAACAAAAACAAAGGTTTATAGAGAAAAACCTCAAAACAAAAGTTTATAGATTGATCTGATCGATCAATGTACAAATATTTTCCCGAACTGTTTTCCGATTGTCCAAAAAACTACAGTATGACGCTATTAAAGGCACAGAGGTTATTTTCGCAAGAAAAAACCTCACTTATCTTGCGAAACGCTCCTTGAAGTTAAAATAAGATATTGTTCATTAAAAGGGATATTGAGATATCAAAAGCTTCATTGTTTCGAAAAAGACAACAGAAACAAACAAAATTAAATGTTTAATCAATTAGAAGAGACGGAAGAGAGAGTTGGGAATGCATTTGTCTTTGATATTACCAGTTTCTGGTGTTGATGAGCCAAATATCCTTTGACTTTCTTCTGCAAACAAAACAAATATGATTGCGCGGATCATGATGAAAGTGGCTTTGGCGGCTCAAAAATATGCATTCAGGTATTATCCAACGTTCCCAAGTTTCACCGCGCTCCATTGCAATCATGGCGGAATTCAAAATTTTGAGCTTTCCCGCTCACTTTTTTCTTTTGTAGGTCACGTCGAAAACACAAAATTAAAAAATGGTTATATTTGACGTGACCTACATAGAAAAATAGAGCGGGAAAGCTCAAATTTTGAATTTCGCCATGATTGCAATGGAGCGCGGTGAAACTTGGGAAATTTCGATAATAGCACAAAGCTTGTCAGATCGAACGGATTTTCAACAATGGGAAGGTCATTGAACTCTCATAAATGTTAGGTTTATGCACTCACCTCGGCAATAAGATTAGCGATGATGCACTCCAATTCGTCCATATCAACATCAGTCACTCCCACGAATCTAAGAGCAGTTTGAAAAGCATCAAGCGGAATTTGTACTTTTCTGACGATTTGACTTCTGAGATACTTCATGATTAAAACAAAACAAAAAATTAAGAAGCATACACTTTTTTGAAAAGATTTCGATAAGTGATGGTTCGAAGCTTTTCAAGCACAAGGTAGATTCCGCATTTGATGAAGAACTCTCCATTTGTTAGTAGCGCTGAATCGACTCGACCCAAGTGTCCATCTGTAATTTATTGTGAGCAAGAAAATATTACACTGAATTCAGCGAATTACCTTTCACAGCAGCTACAACTTCCTGAAACTCGTCGAGGCGGTATCGATGAAGGAGAGATGCAGTTGGCATATGCCCCAAGAACATTTTCACAGGAATCAAATAGATTAGAATCTTTCGTTTGTTCGATACACTTTCAGCAGGACAGTTGCGGAACGCATACACCAGTCCTTTTTCGGCTGAAAATTTGATTCGATTTCAAAAACCGTGAATAATGCTCAATACCTAACATTAAATCTCCATCGAACAATGCTTTCCTGCCCAGAAAGTAGTTGTAAGCCACTTTATCTGCCATCAGGAACTTGTTGTATAGTGCGCCACAATTGTCTATAGCACGAATCAACGGTTTCAAAAGGTTCAGTTTATTTATCTGAAAATAAGAAAACATATTTTCAACATGAAAATCGAGATAACCTGAAAATAAATTTGGAATAGTTGATTTGTCATGTTCAGCATCGCAATCTTCTTCGTTTTTCCTTCTTCCGCGTGTCTGAAATATGAAAACTTATTTATATAAAACTACTGTTCGTACTTACACATCCGAAACACATGTTCTATAGCATTCTGTGATTGCTTTGGCTGCACTTTCGAAGAATGCATTGGCATTGGAATCACCTTCATCGTCTCCTGAAGCACATGATTCTGCTCCCTTACTGAGCCATCGCAAATCAGTACAAAACCGATAGAAAATTGGGAGGAACCAATTTTCGTCTTTTCTTTTCTGTAGTATTTCCTTGTTGAATAGTTGAATGATCTGGAAGAATTTTTTTTTTAGCAAACGAAAATTTTAAACTTACACGAATTTGTGTTGCTTGAGCTGTGATCAAGTCATTCGCCACGTGAACAGTGTAGAGAACATGGAGATGAAGACAGACGATCTCATCAAGGATTTCATCGTCAGCGATCCTGCATCGTTTAGATCTAGACCCATACTCCATGATCTGTTGAAACAATTAATGATGTTTTCTCATTAGTACTAACCTACATGCAAGTACGGCTGTTGTGAATGCTCATCATCGAGCGACAGCCACTTTGAAATTTCGTCGCCACTTTTCCAGTTCTCATTGTAGCACAGCCTGTAAGAAAACGGCTATGCCGAACCGCGAAAGCATGAATGAACTTACTGTTCAATTGTACTAAAATAGTCTGATATATCTCGCGGAAAAGGCATTGTTGTGCACGAAAGATCTGGAGAAGAAATGCGAGTGAGTTTTCGATGAATTTTTTAAAAACGACTCTGCGTCTCTTATCTATAAAGTGTGTCATTGGAGCGCCTACCTTGCGCGGGAGTTCAAATTACTGAAACGTTTTTCTGAAGTTCATGAAAGCTTTCATGAAAGAGAATTATTGAAAAATAACCCTACAGAAAAAATCATATAGAAAAGATCGTACTAAAAACCTATCCTTCGGAATTATCATGTATTTTCGATGAGTTTTGACAGCCTTCATATTGATCAATTGTTGCAAAATTGGATTTTTACAGTTTTATAGTTTTAATAGTTAAAAACTGTTCTAAAATTGTGTTTTTTCCCAAAAACCCAGAAAAAACTAGCCTAGAAACATGGAAAATCGAGAAAATATCATTGAGAACAATGAACATTGCGCAGCCATTTTTGTCTGACCGCGAGATAGTGTGTGGCGGGGTGGAGAGGCACACACAAAACATGGAGGGCGGCGGAACCCGTGAGGTGCCGACCGCTCTCCAGGACGACCCTATATCATGGCCGTCGCATTCTCCCATGCGCGCACAACTGTTGTATTCCTAAGACCACAACGAGCCGTGAGGAAGTCTAACCGGGGACCTACCTGTAAATACCAGGATATCCTGGTGGGTAGCATTCTTGGCAGATGAGCAGGACGGGGGTGCCACCGGGCTTAGTGCTTCGAGTGCAGGAATACAACTCCCGGGGCTGCAGTATCCGGGGATTTTTCGAACGTCGGGGGGCGGGTTTTGCTGAAAATAGAGAGCGCTTAAATTTTTGCGCGCCCAAGCCCTCGCCCATGGTTTGTGAGGGCAAAATTTTAAAAAACGCAAAAAAATGCCGTGCGGGGGCGTGCACGGGCGCCTAGGCCTCCTAGCTGCTAGGAGGCGATCTCCGGGAGGCTGCCGGTGCCTTGTGGGGCTGGATGATCAGTACCTAATAACGTTCAAAAGAAACGTGCAGTAAAAAAGGGATCTTCCCCAGAGTCGTTTTTACTATTCACCCTCGTATTCTGCAAGGTCTTGGTCTCAGGTGCCTGGGAAAATGTATGGTATGTTCTTTCTTTGACAGTGTACAAATTGAGAAACTCTGGAAAATTTTTTGGGACTTAGACTTAGGTTTTGGGACACAGCAGAAAAAATAACAACACAAATTTTCAAAAGGTATTTCGGAAGTTATTTTGTAGTTTTTTTGGTAATTATTTTTTAGTTATTTTGATCGTTTTTTCGGAAGTTCTTTTGGAAGTTACTTTGGATATTTTAGCAATCAATCTCTAGGAGATTCTTAATGAAACTAAGAGATGCAACACATCTGAATGTCTTTCACGTCGTGGTCCCTAACTTTACGTCATGCTCCCCTGATTTGGAAGTTCAGATTTTATCTTCGGTTGTTTCTGTTTCTCATCAGAAACCGAAACAGAAGGCACTTCCCAATTTATTTTCATATTTTAAAGACTTTCGAAATAGTTAGTCAGAAGAAAACAAACATTTTCTTTTCTGAAAGAAATGTCATCAAGTTCTGTGTAAGTTAGAATGGAGAGGACCTTATGCTATTATGGACTCTCAGGCCTACTGACGTCATCAGTGCAACTATCGAAAAAGAAAGCTACTATCATGGTCTTATGCCTCGAGAAGATGTTCGAATGATTTTAGACAAGAATGGCGATTTTGTGGTACGAATGTCCGAACCGAAACCCGGAGAGCTTCGTTCATATATTCTAAGTGTATTGTACAATAAGCAACTGGATGAATTCAATGCGGTATAGCTTTTAACGTTCAACATTTGATCCATTGTTTCATTTTAGGTTAAGCACTTTGTCATAAACTACGCTCAAAAAAGATACTTCATAAACACGAATGTCTCGTTCAACTCAATTCAACAAATGCTGGCTCACTATCAGAAAAGCAACACGGAAATTCAGGATGGATGCAAACTGACAACTCCGATTCGTCGTCAGTATTGGGAGTTGGATCATGAGATGATTCAGATCCAGATGAAATTAGGAGAAGGAGCATTTGGAGAGGTTGCTGCAGGAATGATGAAGTTCAAAAAAGGTGGAAAAACGGTGAAAGTGGCTGTAAAACAGGCAAAAATGGAGAAGCTAGACAAAGAACAGATCAAAAACTTCATGGCTGAAGCTCGGACGATGCGAAAGTTGGGTCACCAAAATGTTGTCAAGTTCTACGGAGTCGCTGTTATGCAGGAACCACTGTATCTTGTGATGGAATTGGTTTGTTTAGATTCAAAAGTAAACTGTCATAAGTTATCAAATAATAGGTGTCCAACGGAGCTCTGGATAGTTATCTCAGAAAGAATGTGGACATTCTGATGGAAAAACGAATCGAAATGCTACTTCATGCAGCTTGGGGTCTTGAATATATTCACGGAAAACCGATGCTTCACAGAGATATAGCCGCCAGAAATTGTCTTTACGGAGATGGAAAAGTCAAAATTTCTGATTTCGGATTGACTCGGAACGGCACATTCTATCAAGTTAAACCCAATACCAAAGCTCCGATTCGATGGTTAGCTGTCGAAACGATCAAACAAATGGTCAGTCAAATTCAAGAAATAATGAGCGAAATACTATTTCCAGATATGCTCTCAAAAGACAGATATCTGGTCATACGGAATTCTATGCTGGGAAGTTCTCAACAATGGAGCAGAACCGTATCCTGGAATGACATCTGCTGAAGTGGCACAGAAAGTTACGAATGGATACCGTATGCCACCACACATGAGTGCTCCTCCAGAAGTTCAAACACTGATGGCTGTAAGTCTGATTCTCATTGGATAAAGATGGATTTATACAATTGATTCTAGAGGTGTTGTGCTGAAAATGCAAACGATCGTCCAACCGCACCAGAAGTCTCTCAGATTCTACAACGTGTCACTGGAGTTAATCGTCCAAACTTCGCAGAAATTGCCAAGAAAGAAGCAGAAGAGGTTGTCCACATCTAGATTATTTCACTGACTATCACTGTTTTTCAGCTTCTTTATATGAACACAGCCACCGTGAAGACAACGACACAACGAAGAAAAGGGACGCATCGGAAGACAGCTGTTCCAAAAGGAATGATTTGAAAAAGAAGGAAGTAAATATTAGCTATTAACTTTATTTTCAAATAAATTTCCCTTTTTTTAATATTCAAGCGATTACTGATTACTGCATAGGAAACTGTATAGAGAAGTAATACTGTATCGGGAAAGTGATAATGGCAGCACAATTGAATCGCTTTTAATTAATTCGTGGAAAATGTTCAAGTTGGAGGAAAATGTCACTGAAATTATCAAAGTCCCGCCTCGCGATCATCTTCTGTGTCCACCTCGATCAGCCAATCGGCACTGCGTCCGAATGCGAAAAGAAGACAGATGTTGTAGATGTTGGCTGAAAATGTTCATTTGTTTTTCACATTGTTCATAAGTTTCTTCGCCCGTTCGAAAACTTCAATTATGCGCAACGCTTGTTTTACCGGTTGTAGAAAATTGAAAAAGGATCTCCCAGTTACCGTATCCAAACAACATTTTTTCAGTGTAGGTTTCGGAAGAAAAAGTAACTTTGATTGCTTTTAATGAGTATTACTTTTGCGTTATTTCAATCGAGTAGCTTTGATTGAAATGTTTTTCTAGGGCAGATTACTGTAACTCTCTCCATTTCTGACTTACTGAAAACGAATCCGATGAACGAGAAGATGATGAAGAAATAAATGAAAACTTGCTGTGCAACATGAGTGATTGGATCGTTGATTCCACGAATCAGGCTCAGTGAAATTATGCTTGAAGTCATCATGGACAACTGAAGTGCAATCAAGATGATATATACGTAATTGATTTCTTACCGATAGGAGCATCAAGATTCGGCGTCCAATCGGACTCTTCAAAACGTTTTTCGAAAAGAAGAGAGCTTGGAGTCCGATTTGGAAAAGAGCCATCATGAACCAGTTGGCATCAGCAGCAAGAAAAATGTAAAGAAGAGCAAGACAGAGAATCGGAGAGAGACTTTTATGCTCTTCGTGGAGGGAGTCAAGAATCGTTCGGGGAGCAGAGTCAGTATGAAACAATTGATGTGTACATGACAATGATTCCTGATTTTTACTTACCAATGAATTCTGGTCATCGTCAATTAGAATAGAAACCTTACGAGTCACATACGGATCCAATGGGAGTGGTTGAACATCAATAACTGCTTCTTCTTCTACTTTTTCTTTGTTCAAATTTTTCAGATAAGCATTTTCAGGACGAGACAGAATGGAAGGCATGTTGAACAACACTGATGCTCCAAATGCTTTCCGAAATAGCTCTGCAGATTGGGCGGAGCTTAAAAACGAAAAATGTCGGGATTCAAAAAAAGGAATACGGTAGGTGGAGCAAGCTAAGGATTGGTTGAAAATATTTGGGAAAGAACAAGGAGGAAATCGGGATTTTGAAAATTTCAGACGAAGTTTTAGAAGTTTGCCTATATTGTTGGAACTATCAGATCAGTCAAAATCAGAAATGAAGTATAATGAACTGTGGCTTACGGAGTTCAAACTTTGCAGTTTTGATAGATCGGAACAAAGTTTTTGAATAGGTTACACAAGATGAGTAAAAAATAGTTTTTGTAGATCCGTGAATCGTATATTCTGATTTTGGATTTACAATTTTTTGTTAGTGTCCAAATTATTGTAGCCAAACGGATTTATATTCTATCTGGTTTTTGTAGTCATCGCTTCGACCACATAAGATTCTCCAAGATCTTTTGAATTTGAAACTGAACTTAAAGATTTCTTAGAAATTTGACTCATACTCATGGTAATGTTCAACATACAAAATATACTTTGAAGGAACAACTTTTAGAGTTACTCTCTCTTTTTACCACTAACTATAGACACTAAAATTTCAGAGCCAAGGAAGACTTCAAAATCTGTAAACAGGTCTTTTTTTCAGAATTAGACAGAGTTGAACCTCGTGAATCTGAAACAAACTCAATCCGTATGAACCTTCCAAACGTCTAGAATCATTAGTTTCTCAAAACATCTTTTTCAAAAACTTGAATTCGACACCTCGGACACCTTCAGTCAGTCAAAGTTAGCTACCGTAGCTGCCCATGCACAAAACATAAAAGTGTCGAGTCGAGTGGCTGTCTAGCAAACAAGAGTCTGCCATGAAACATGCTTTTTTCACATCACCATGCCACGTGTCACCATGGCAAATCTAATTACACATCGCTGTTGCTTCGAAAAGATGGATTTATGGGAAAAAAGAAAACGTATAATTTTAACATCGTAAACGAAAAAGGAAGGGGGACAAAAGGAAGAATAAAAAACGAAGAAACCTGAGAAAATTGAATAGAAAAAGTTTTTAATGTAAAAAATTTACGGTAAAATACATGTATAAGACTGTATAAGAATTGGGTAAAGAAACCATATATACAATAGTTTATCAATGTGGCGGTCGGCTGATGGAGCAGTTGAGTATAGCATCGATGAACCATTGTTCACTGACTAGAGTATACTTAGTGCAGTCACGGAATTTTTCAGCAATCTGGAAGATAAACGTTTTGTCTCGATGCGCACAAGTTCTTATAATGCTTACATCATGTGTCAAACTGTAGAGAACGAAATTCGGTTTTATGCTCGTATTGTGATACGGTGCTGGATCTTTCTCATTGATTGTTGTATCCCGTGCAGATGCGTGACCACCAGCTAATCGAACAATTTCAATAAGAGTAGTACGATCTGTAATTCTTGATTCGTTTTTAGAAATCTCACATTAAAACCGACCGAGGAAGTTGTATTTCGGCTTTGGAATGTAGAATTTGCACCCTGCGAACAACTTTGGCTGCTGAAAAAGAAATGAATTGCGTCTGTGCTGGCTAGAAAAGTCTTACCATTTTAGTTATTGCCTTTTTCCACAAATCAATCTTGTTTTCATATATCTCACTTTCCATCCATCGTACTTTTTGAACTGTGTACAACTTATCCTCATCCACTTTTTTTGGATCGATGATACATGCTTTCAACCATTCTCGAGTCACAACAAGTCCTGGCCTGAAGTAAAATGATATTATACATCTTGTTTCCCATAAATTCTTTCTTTCACATATTGTCATCTGGGAAATCACAAGCTTCCCATGGGCGTTAGAATATAAATCATGTAGATGAAAAAAATCCTAAATTTCTCGATTCGATATAGAAAAAGATGAAATTTGTTCTGGTATGTTTTTTGAATTCTAGTAGCTATCACTGCGCTAAACAAGAAATCTTTTTCAGTTCTTTTCAATTCTGTTGATCGTTGGAATCAGCATGCAGGACACTGAATGTCGTGTCGATTCGGACTGCTCCAAAGCCAAACTTTGCGTTAATGGAGAATGTCTCAACTCGAATCATGACAGTGGTAAGGTAGTCGTCACGGACAAAAACATCGACGAAGCATGCCAACCCGAATGTTCAACAGGACAAAAATGCGCAGCGGGCGTCTGTGTCACAGGAAGTTAAATGGAATACGTTCTTTCAAATAAAGCATTCAATACATATCTCTACTTTTATTTGAGAAACCTCACCTGATGATTGCTTTAAGAACTTCTCCGAGCTGTTCTTTGTTGATGTTCAGTATCCGCGACTTTGTATCGACCGCTACAACGACATGTGTAGGTGTATCCATATCCAGGTTTACAAGCTAAAAATAGTTATCAGTCAAAAACCGTATATTACAATCCTGCAAGACACTTACATTAATCTTTCCGGGCAGTTTCTTTTTATCTGCTTCACTAATAACTTTTTCATCTATAAGAGACACGAAATGGATTCTCGATTTTGGTGGCGGAATTACTGAAATGAGTCAAAGGAGGTTAGACGTTTAGATATAAGGTTACCTGGCTGTAACGCTCTCTGTTCTTGCCTGCACTTTTCAATCAGCTTACTCATTTTCGAATCGTTTTTAGCCAAATCTTCGACCGTTTTGCCAAAAGCGTTTCGTAGCTTTACGCTCGCACCTTTTGATAATAAATACTCAACCATTTGTAGATTTCCCCGTCTAACAGCTTCATGAAGTGTTGTCTCAAGAGCTGGACCACAAGCTGCATTTATAACAGCGCCAGCTTCAACGAGTATTTTGACAGCTTCTAAACAGTTTTGCTCGACAGCCACATATAAGGGAGTCTTTCCAGAGTTGTCTTTTTCATTGATGCACGTTCCTGCTTCTATAGCACTTTTGAGTTGCGGAATACGGTTGTTTAGGATAGAGTTTATGATAACAGCTTCACCACGTCTTGTGCCATATGAGCTACGGCGCTGAGAATATAGTTGAAATACAATAGGGAAAATTATGTTTTGCAAACTAACTTGCTCTGTTTTGGGAGCCATCGATTTCTCTCCAAAGCTCATTGGTGATTGTGATCTTCGCTCAACCGATTCACGTTTATTCGAAGTTTTCCGGCTCCGTGTGGATGTGGTTGGTTGTGCCTCGGGTGTCTGTGAAAATTGATTATAGTAATGCAGTTCATCTTAATGAATTAAAATTCCACAAAATAAAAAACCCAAAAATCACCTCTTCCGATTCCATCTTCGGTGTCTTTGAAGAAATCTGCGATGTACTTTGTAAAGATGCTTGGCGCTTGGGCAAGGGAATTGTACGGGTAAATGGATCTTCTTCCTGAAAAAAAAAATTTAGGTTAATTTAAATTGAAATTTTTCGACTGACATCATTAGCTGAACTTCCAAAAGGTTGAGCAAATTTTCCGATGGTTGACGATGGTGGGGCGGTAGAACGACGCTGTAATTTATAAAGTTTTGAGAATTTGAAAGAAAAAAAACTATTACCCTGACGAATGGAGTAAGCAGATCATTGTTATGCGTTCGTTGTGGAATTTGCGAATCAAAAAGACCAAACATGGGCACATTCGGCTCGTTTTTCACAGTTGTCAAAACAGATGATCGCTTTGGTTTTCGCCCACTGTCTGTTGATGTTGACGGACGTTTCACAGAAGAACGCCTGGAACTGTTTATTTTTTAAGGAAAATCTATCGTTCAGAAATATACTCTGTGTTGTCTTCATTGTAGTCATGGAACAGGTCAAGCTCGGGAGAGTAGGAATTTTCACTGAAATTGAAAATTTGAACTTTTCATTGATGGACTTCGAAGTTACCGGTTTTCTTGTTTTACTTCGAATGATTGTTCCTCCGACTGGCCCATTTCATCAGGCATATGTGACTGCGTCTCGAGGAACTTTTCAACTGCTTCATGGTTATTTTCTTCTTGTGGTCTTTCGTTACCAAAAACGTTTTGCGTACCTTCAATATCTGCTTGTGTCATTGATATCTCAATCGCCTATCAATAAGTTTCACATCATTTAAAATAGTTAATTGTGTGATACCTTTTGAAGAAGCTCTCGAAGATCGGAGAGTGTGTCGAAGCATGTATTCAGCATGTGAGCTCCAATGATTTTGTTGGTATTCAATGGGTATGAGCATGTTGGACACTGGGATCGAGTCACTGAGCGCCTTCCCGGTACTTTTTGATTGAAAGTTTTAATACAATCCCTGAATGTGAATTATTAGATTTCGTAATGTTCTCGGGAAAAACGTACCAACAAAAAGCATGCTTGCAGTCAGATCCCAGATATTGCAGATCTTTCTTCGGCGTTCGGCTGCAATTTTATCAGATTTCGGTGTCGGAATCTTTACTTTCTTACCAATTATTGCATACAATGTTTTTTTGAAATTCTTCTAGCGCTTTTTTGGTGTTTTCAAACATATTTTCAGATGCAAATTTTCAGATGCGAGGCAGCAAATTTGAAAATGCCACGCTTTTGCAAGCGCGTAAGGTGTGATGTTTAGGAACACTGGGCATTTTAAAATACGCGCATATCAGTTTTGGGAAAAAATGTTTCCACCTGAATTGCATATTATTTTTAAGTTAATCTTTGCAATCAAATTCAGAATTTTGCGAGTTCTTATTTTTAAAAATTTTCGGTTATGTACAAACCTTTATTTGCATATTAAGGGATGAGGCCACCCAGTGAGCTGCTCGACATTATTTCGAATCTGGCTGAGCTCGATCCAACCACTAGAAAAGCAGCCGTTCGACAGTTGGTGATTAAACAAAAAGTAATATTGAAAAATACAAATATTTTCAACACAATTTGCAATGATAACTGTTTTTAGGAGCTTTCTGACGATGAAATCAACAACTATGTCATTGAGAGACTCATTTCGGGATGCGCATCTTCTCGTGCTGCTGTTCGCTTGGGTTATACAACTGCTTTAGGGACCATTCTCCAATCAGAGACAGGTGAAGCGTGGAATCTGGAAAAATTATTAGCTGTCGCGAACAAGAAAATGGATCTGACAGAGAAGGTATGTGTTTTGTCTTAAGAATTTTCCAACATAGTTGCTCTTCAAGGATATAGACTAAATGACAATTAATTGCAGACGGTTGGAAGTGGGCATGTCATTGGACACTATCTTGTTCTTGTTGCCTATGCACAAGCGAGAAAACTGAAGGAAGCCGAAGTA
Organism: Caenorhabditis zanzibari; assembly: GCA_963966625.1. NCBI lineage: Eukaryota > Metazoa > Nematoda > Chromadorea > Rhabditida > Rhabditidae > Caenorhabditis > Caenorhabditis zanzibari. Next base: position 8,147,412 of record OZ016470.1, on the reverse strand, counting down.
GCAGCTATTGTTGAGCATTCGAAGAAAATCAGGGATGTCGCTCCAAGTTTGGCTTTCTCACAAGTGAATCTTCTTTGTAGTCTGACTATCAAAGCGAAAGACAGTGTCTTCCAGAAAGTAAGAAATCTTTTAAAATTCGTGAAGTATTGTTTTGCTTTCAGAGCATTGCACCAACTGTGGAGATGTATCTTGAAGGTATAAACTCGCAGTTCACTGCTGATAATATCTATCTAGCGTTGCGTCTCCGAGAATCTCACTCTGCAATTGTTTCAAAACATGCAAAGTTCGTTAAAAAGGACGGATCATGCCAGTTCGCGGATGATCATTACCCGAAGCTTTTGGCTGCATTAAAGGTATATTCTAATTCGATTCTGAAAAAAGTTCAATTCTACAGAGATGTGATTTTGCCACACTTCAAGTCTTCCTTCCACTACTCATCAAAACATCAGTTGAATCGAATTCTTTCGATAAGATGTATTTGAGTAAGTTAGATTATTTTCAAAAAAATCTGGTAATGTTCTCGCAATTTCAGAAGTTCTTGAATCATGGGCACTTTCAAGCAACGAGACAAAAGTATTCGACAGAATTCTGAATATTGTCACACAGTACTTCGAATTCGGAGGGGATGCGAAATCGGTCGTCGTTGTTTTCACCAAAGAAGTTCTGAACAGAATGGAAACTGCCACTCGGGGGAAAGGGCAATTCAGATTGATGAACAAGAAGGTAACCGAATGCATATCAAATTTTTATCGCAATATTATATACATAAACGCGTATCTAGAGTTACAAATAAACAGGTTTCTGCGATCGAATATTTCGCTGAATCTGCTTGATTGACTTCCGTAAAAGTGCTTGACAATCGTCCGGTACTGAAAAAAATGACAGTTTTCATTTGTTCGTCAATCATTGTGGACTCACGTGTTTTGCACTGTTGAGTCAGCTCCTCGTTTTCAACGCAGTATTGTGAAGTAATGTCACACTCAATGGTACACAAGTCTAAAACTGGAAGCCAGACGGCATCAGAAAATGGGTCCCCACCTGAATATCAAAAACATAAAAATGATGGTTTTTCTTTAAATTTTGAAAGAACTCACATAGTTTCGAGTTATGAAAAAGGAATTGAGAAACAGATTCGTATTGAACTCGTCTTCTGGATGCTTGGCTACAAGCTGCAGTGACCAAGAGAAATCCCATAATATAAGCATACAACGCGGTCATTTTTTTGTTAGTGAATGAAGAAAGAAAGTAGGAGTGAAGGAACTGAACAAATGGAGGCAGTATAGAAAATGACGACGAAGCATTGTTCATTGAATACCACAATGTGGAGTGTAAAGTAACGGGATTCGGTGTAATGTAGACACTTACAGTTATTCGTTGCTTATTTGAAAAGATGATGATGACACATTGAAGACGACCTCATTATCTCTGTCGTCTTCGTAAGCATGACATGATCATCAGCTGTTGTCGTATATATTATGAATCGAAATTAATTTCAGGCTTGAGCACTATCATAACATCGATTTACAAATTTTACAGGTTGAAGATTTCGCTACGTTCATCAAATCTAAATTTGCTGATCTTCATGACGACGATGCTTACTCGACATTGAAGGCTCTCGAACAGTGTGGAAACGTGGATAAGGCTTGTGGTACTGGCCTAACTACAGCTCTTCTTTCAAATCTCGGAAAGAAACAGATAAAAGTGTGGATCAAGGTATTAAAGAAACTTGCTCACAGGTGTATTCATGACTAATTGCAGGAGAACCTGACGAATCAGGATGAAGTTCGCAAGATTGTTTCCGCGTTCAGCAACTGGAATGAAAGCTCTCGCGTCGCTGTCCTAAGTGCTCTCTTAGCTCAAAAAGCAACAGAAACGAGCCAATCAGTTGTCACTAGCATTATTGATTCTCTTTTCTATGTCAAGGTAAGTTTTATTTTCCGGAGCTGTTCAATAATCGAATTATAGACTCGCGCTGGAGATTTCGCTTCGATTCAAATTTCGGAGAAAAACGAAAAAGTCCTTCGAGAATTGGTGGTTGCCGTTCAAGGCGAAGAAGACGTCAATAAAGCTGAAAAATCAATCGGAAAATCTAAATTGCGCAAAAAGTAAATAATTCCAACATTTCAAATTTAATCATTTTCGTTCAGGTCACTTTTGATTCTTTGGTATGTGACTCGACTGTGGTCTCGCATTGCCGCTGACGTCGCTGATTCTGAGACTTACGATTCGGATAGTGCTGAAATTCTGGCCATTGCGAAGAATGAATCTGATGCAAACAATTCGCTGGTTTTCGTCGATTTGTTGCTCTCAATCCTATCACGGGAGCAGAAGTTTCATCGTACCCCAACTGCATTCGCATTCGTTCACGCGATTCCAACTTTGGAATCAAAGGATTTGTGTCACATTGTTGAGGTATCGAATAGTTACTAGCTCACTCTTTTATAGATTTGTTTCTAGACAGCTATGATGAGCGAAATTGAGCTGGCTGGAAATGATGACGAGGATATGGAAGATGAAGAAGGAATGCCGTTTGATGAGTCTGAAATTCCGACTAGAAATGAAAACGACGACGATGAAAGTGGCTCCGACGAAGAAGAAGAGGAAGACGACGACGACGATGATGAAGGCAACGAAGTAATATTTGTCTTGTTCTCTATCAATCTGGACATATGATTTTAGGCGGTCGACCAAGAACTTCTCGACAAACTGAATGAAGCGCTTGGAGATGCAGCACCGAGGGAATCCAGTAGCGATGTTGAAATGGATGATTTAGATGAGGAAGAGTTGCAGAAAATGGACGAAAGACTTGCTGCAGCTTTCAAAGCTGTAGCCCCGAAGGCCGCAAAAGAGTAAGATTTTTCGAACACATATGTTTAGTTTCTAAAATTGTGAGCGTATTTTTTAAGGAAGAAACGAAATTCCAAGAATGTTGAGGCATTGAAAATGAAAATCGCCGATCTTCTTCTCATCGCGATTTCTTCGAAGGATCTCAACGAATCCATCAAAATTGTAAGATACATGCTGATGAACTTCTCAGTTTATGATTATTTTTCAGCAACTCGTCGTTCCTCTATTAAAATGGGCAAAAATGGATGCCAAAACACACGACAAAGTTGCACAAAAAGCCTTGGAACTTGTGAACATTGTGGTTAAAATGAAGGTGATAGATTCGATGATTTGAAAAACTCTGCTGTAATTAAATTTTTTTTAGTTTGCTGATGCATCTCAAGCAGATGCACTGAAGTTGCTGAAACAGGTACTCGAGGAAGCCCAAACAACAACTAACTTGCTAATCATTGATGCAATCGCCCGTTGTGTCACTTTTGTGGTGAGTAGTATGAGCAAAATTTACCTTACTTTATTGATATGTTTTACAGCTCAAGATCAGTGCTAAAGAGGGCAAGTCTCTGTCTGCTGGTGTTCGATCCGAATTCCAAACACTGTTCAGCAACTATCTAAAGAACGTCGAAGGAAAGGTTCCATCAAACTTTGTTGTACAACCAATCGCCGATCTTCCCTTGCTTTTTGTTGATCAACTGGACATGCTTCTCGACGCTGGATTTGATGAGCAAAATCGGATTTTCAAACGCACTGAAATCTTGGGAGCCACCGCAATGATTTTCTCAAAACAAGTCTTGCAGGAAACAACCATTAAAACAGCTATAGTGAAGAAAATCGGAAAGATGGCTGCTTCTTATTTCCAAAAAGTCGTGGATACTGATAAATCAGAGGTTTGTTTGAAAATTAGTTTTTTTTTCCTATCAATCCGCCTTTTCAGTTGAAACCACGACTCTTTGGAACAGTTCTCCAACTCATTCTAAAAGTATCAACATGTGTCAAGGATGACGAGAAACACGTCGAGGTTCTTCGAGAATCCCTCGAAGCTCCAATTCAAAAAATGTCTCAAGGCGACGTCTTCATTCAGTTGAAAAAGATTAACCCAACTTGTCATCATGTGAGTGATTTTTTAAATTCTCAATTTGTTCATTACAAATTTCAGATTATCGGAAAATCCATCGCTGGTGCTCTTGCCGCAATCAAGAAGAACTTGGATATCGAGAACTAGAATGCCTCATAAATTGTATCACTTTATTTCTTTTTTATCTGTTTTTTTTTTGTTTTGTTGATTTTCATCCATAACTGTTCCCCTTTTCTTTCAGTTTTCTACCCTATTGTTGATTTTTATTGTTTTCAATTCTTATGTTTTTTGTTATACATTATGGAGAAAGTACTCATTTGCACAATTTGAAGATTTTAGCTAACCAGTTTACAAAGAAATCATTCAAAAGGTACAGTGATACCATCATCAGAAATCACATTCGCTCTTGACACAATTCCTCTGACATTCTCCTTGACAGAATCATTTCCACGACTTTTAAAAGTCTTCGAAGTCTCTCTCATCCGTGTAATCATTCACTTTTCTTCATCCTGCAAAAGTTACACTGATAAGAAACTCGTTGATAGAAGAAACACTGCGTCTCCTACTATTTCCCCCATGGGACGACTTTCAAAAGGCACTTTTCTCTTCGTTTCTGCCTTCATCATTATCTATCGTTTCCCATTAATCGTATCAGTTGTTTTCGGTCGCTTTTTGAAAGTTAGAGAGATTCGGAGACTCAAAGAACGGAGAAGAAAAAGATTGAAGAAATGATGGAGAGAAGAATCATTGAACATTTCCAAGAGGATTACGGTAGCAGTCTTCAACTTTTAAAGGAGTTCCAAGTGATCATTTTCAATAAATATGTTTAGCTTATTATCGAAAAAATAAAACTGAGACTCGGTGTTCACATTCTGTCGATTTACGAGGTCCCGCCCACACAACAAAAACAAGGTGCGATGCACGAACACCGAGTCTCAGTTTTATTTTCCGATAATAAAAACCATCGAATCTGGAAAATTTGCTAATACGAAAAAATCTTTAGGACTATGACCTCGATTGATCCGTGACGTTGTGCATCTCTTATAGATCCAACTATTCACACAGCAAACATCACTTCTTTCAAAAATTTCTTCCGTTTTCAAAAGATCAATTAGAATACTGTAGTGGGCGGAGTCAAAAAAGATGAGAGAAACCTAAAATAGCAATAACTGTTCCTCTTCATACTCATCAATGATCATTTCAATTGATTTCAGATGTTTTGTTTTTTTGGTTGAGACTGGACACGATATCATTGTTCAAATCTCGGTGCACTTTTTCAGTTCATCAACATTTGAAAAGTACTTTCATAAAGAAAACAAACTAATAAACTTCCTCATTGTCACATTGACCTATATTTCAGTTGATTTCCTAATTTCAGAACCCAAAGGATCCCCGTTTGACCTTTTTGCTGTCCTGACGAATGACGTAGACAGATCATAAAACGCACTGAATTCAATCATTCTCTTTCCGCGCGGTCACCGTCCGGACAATGAGACGCAGACAATGGACTCATCTGAATTTGTTTCTAGTCAGAACTGATCATTGGTCTTTTCATTGGACCGATTTCAGATGAGAGGGGGGGGGGGGGTGTGTAGATAAGATATTAGAGAATAAGTTTATTTGGGATTTAGAGTTATAGCGACGAACAATACTGGAACATTGAACGGGTTCATCATTGAAATACAAAAAAAAACAAACAAAATAAGATAAATAACAACAGGGATAAGTGAAAAATCAACTGGTCAAAAACTGGACATCATTGTTCATATTTCTGATGTTCCACTATGAATCAAAATCAGAAAAACTGGGGATCATGTGGATTTGATAATTACGGTTTTTATGAGTTAACGGTGAAAGAATAAAAATGAGAGCAAAGTTCAACAGAATATGAGATACAGAAAAACTAGAAGGACATGTTTTTCTGTTCTCAACCTTTCTGCATTGATTTACTTCTATTGAAAAGTTCAAATGAAAGGTGTCCATCCGAATTTTACATGAAAGATACATGATTCTGAAGAAGCCTTTTTTATCTTTTTTCATTACAGGGTGTCCCTCTATTTCTCAGACTATGTGTCCCTCTATTTCTCAGACTACCTAGCGAGAAAAGTACTTCAGAATTCTGGATCTAATTTCTTTCTACTTCTTCCATTACCGTATCCAATGTTGTATAGTTCTGTCTAAAAATAGATAAATTCCATTCCCAGACAAGTTCTTTCCCACTTTCGTATCTTTAACGTCTTCTTCTCAAAAGTCTGTATCATTGTACATCTTCAAAAGTCACTTTCTTGTTCTTCTTCTCTTTGTAGTCCACGTGAATTCCTCATGAAGTGGGCGGAGTCAAGCAGTTTCTCTGCGTCTCTCTTACTCCGCCTTCTCATCTTTCTTCTATCATTCCGTCATCATTTTGTTCTCTCTCAATGATCATATTCTCTCTTGACTCTTAAACTGAGCTTCCATTTTCCGAACATTTATTTTTTTTTTTTTGGTTTCAGAAGTCAATCCAGTCAGAATGGAATTGCAAAGAAAGCGGAGTTTCAACACTTCTACTATTTCTCATGATTTCAGAAAAGAGTATAAAGGATCTTTGTAAGTCTCTTTTACTTGCTTTTCAGCTTTTTAATATTCAATTTTAGTTTGGAGAAGAAATGCAGGAAAGTGAAGAAGGATGGCAGGAAAACTGGACTCAAATCAATTGCTGAATGGATTCTAACAAAGACTTCCAAAAAAACAGGAGCATCTGGATCTTTGACTTCTTCAAACGTTGTTGCTCAGAAAATTGAGGCTGGGGCCAAAATTGTGACAGTTCATGAGAAACCATCCTATTTTGATGTGAGTTTGAAGATTTTTCAAGGTTTTTGGGGTTCGGTAGTACTGTAGTTTACTGTTCCTAGAGAATTCTTCTTTTAGCTACTATGATTTTTCACACAAAGTAATTCATTCAATCAACACTCACATGTAATGATCCCCAAGTGTTGCCTCTGAATTTTTTTGAAGTGACCATAAATCGATACTACTCATAGATGTAAGGAAACCCACGAAGCGATTTTTTTTGAGGGGCCCCCCTTCCCGAGATATGCCGACATAAAGTTTTTTCGGCGAGAAGGGGCATCTCTAACTTTGAGAAGGCATAATTCGAGTTGTAGTTGAGCAATCAAGACGATTTTACTATCAAAATGTGTCAAATTTACTCGACTTTAACTTGATAATAATAAAAAAATAACAGAAAAAATTTTTTGTGTTGAAAATCAGAAATTTGTAAAAAGTGTCATTACCAAGTACGTATTTTTGACGCTACACAATTTTGAAAATATAACAAAAAGAAAGAGCACAATTGATTTAGTATATATCCAGAAAATTAAGATAGGTTGTCGGTCATTTTCGAGAGAAAAAATTAATTTTGTAAGAAAATTGCTTGTTTAAGTGGTACTGATGTGACTTAATCATCCACTATATGTCTCAAACTAATCCAAAAGTTCCGAAATTTTGTGTACACATTAATCGTAACACATTTTATCAAAAATCATTGTTGATTTTAAGATTCGAATTTTTTGAAATACAGTACAATGCCCCTTAAAATCGATATATGGTCAAAATGACAATTTTTTTTTGTTTTTGATGATAGACTAAAAATCTTTTCAGAATTTAATTGTACATCTTCTATTTACCGTTTTTGATGTCAATGCCGAAATTTTATCGGTAAGGTTGGGCGTGAAAAAATGGATTTCAAAAACGTCGAAATCATAAAAAGAGCCTTAAAGAATAATCGATTTTGGACATGATCCAAAACAGCTAAAAATTGGTAATAACATAAGAAATTATGAGCAAAAGATGTACAATTAAATTCTGAAAAGATTTTTAGTCTATCATCAAAAACAAAAAATTTGTCTTTTTGACCAAATATCGATTTTAAGGGGCATTGTACTGTATTAAAAAAAATTCGAATCTTAAAATCAACATTGATTTTGATAAACTGTGTTACGATTTATGTGTACACAAAATTTCGAAACTTTTGGAGTAGTTTGAGACATATAGTGGATGATTAAGTCACATCAGTACCACTTAAACAAGCAATTTTCTTACAAAATTAATTTTTTCTCTCGAAAATGACCGACAACCTATCTTAATTTTCTTGATATACACTAAATCAATTGTGCTCTTTCTTTTTGTTATATTTTCAAAATTGTGTAGCGTCAAAAATACGTACTTGGAAATGACACTTTTTACAAATTTCTGATTTTCAAGACAAAAAAATTTTCTGTTATTTTTTTATTATTATCAAGTTAAAGTCGAGTAAATTTGACACATTTTGATAGTAAAATCGTTTTGATTGCTCAACTACAACTCAAGTTATGCCTTCTCAAAGTTAGAGATGCCCCATCTCGCTGAAAAAACTTTATGTCGGCATATCTCGGGAAAGGGGGCCCCTCAAAAAAAATCGCTTCGTGGGTTTCCTTACATCTATGAGTAGTATCGATTTATGGTCACTTCAAAAAAATTCAGAGGCAACACTTGGGGATCATTACATGTCATTTCAACCAGTCACAGCTAAATGGTTATCTTTTTGTCCTTAACTCGAACTCTCCGTTTTTGTTTTTCTTAATCGAGATGTCTGATTCAAAAGGGTTCCCCTTAGAAATTTCATTTGAACAGCTGTCAATCGAAGTGTCCCATGATTTTGTACCATTGAACCAATCCTATGCTTTGATCCAATTCCACGTGAAGAACATGGGCGGTGCAAAAAAGTATCTGAAAAAGAGATCAAGAGGTTTGACGTCAATTGAATGCACCCTAGACAAAAAACAATTGTAAATAGTACATTAAGAGGAAGAATGAAGTACACATGTCTGGTGTAATTCTCACTTTTTGATAAGGTGATTGAGAGGATCATGTGATTTCTCAAGGAGGAAATGAACAAAGATTTTACAATTCTAAATAACTAAATTTCAGCACATTCCAAATGAAGTTTTGTTTCAAATTCTTCAAAATTGCAAATCCACGGAACCATCTTCTACTCTCGCAGTTCGCCGCGTCTCTCATCGTTTTAATGCTTGTATGGATTACATTTCTGATGTTAAAGTCAATGTGGTAAGTTTAGAATTGAATCCTTTATTCTTCTCAACTTCGTATTTTAAGCTCTCTCGTCTCGTTATTTCTGGTCTCGGAAGAAAAGGAATCGAAATGAGATGGGTCAGTTATGAAGGACAAAAGACCAAGACTACTGTAATCCCATGGAACATTGTTCGATCGTCGAAAAGTTCCTTCGAATTCAATTTCAAACGATTTGCAATTCAGAGGATTTTGTTAAAGGTATTCCTATACATTCCGAATCACATAATTTGGTATCAATTATTTCAGAATGTCTCTTTCTCTGATGAACTTGTCGACTTTCTCCGTCGTCAACTTCAGTTTGCTGATGTCTCTAAACTAATTCAATTATCATTATCTCAAGTCGATTTCACTCCTTCCAATTGCCTAACTCTTCATCGTTTCCTCGCTCCATTGGCAAAAACGCTGGAAATTTTCGAAATAACTCAGTGCAATGGAATGAGAGCTGATTCAGTAACAGATGAACATTTGGCTCAATTGGATTCATCAACAGTCAGAAGAATCTGTATCGATGGAGTCAAGTTCGCATCTGGAGCAGTTAGAAATTTAGATATTGGGGATGGAGCATTGAGACGATTCGCAAGACTTGGAGCATTTCCAACGATGATTCTTGATCGTTGTGCAGTGACAACGAATACAGTTTGTGACTATACAAAAGAATGGTTTGAGCAGTGTAATGAATCCGAGAAACAGCTGAGAAGTCAAGTGTGCACAGTGAAAAGATGTCCAAAAGTGAAAGGTTAGTTACCATTTTCAGATGTTTTCATTTTTAATGCATTTTCTTTCCAGGTTCCCAATTCGAATCAGAATGTCGCCGTCGTGGTCTTCGTTGTAAAAACAGACGTGGATCTGGTTCATTGACTTTGTACAATGTTCAGGAGGAAAATACGAAAAGAGAATTCACAATCGCTTTGGCGGCTCTCGAAGACAAGGAATTGGCTGAGAAATTGAAAATTACCGAATGTCCGACGAATTGCAATCTGTTGGCTGTTCCGTCCTTGTGAATCTCTAGAATATTTCTATTGACTGAAACTACCGTAATATTAGGGGTGTTCATTTTCATCTTTATAAGACAACGTTGTATTTCTACTTGTATTATCTTTTCCGGGTTTTTCTATATGAATTGTATTCTTTGGACATGGTTCAAGTTCTTAAATAAAAGAAAGGAAAGAGATAATATATGATGCGCATGTATTTATCAATTCGTTTTCAACAAACAGATGTGGTCTCCAAGAATCAGATTACCAAAAGACTAACGAAAGTAGGAAAATTATGTTCACCATCGAGATACTGTCACTGATGTTTCTGACTCTATCTCCGACTCAATATGATCCACATAAATTAACACCGAAAAATAATATCAATAAGAATGTTTTTTTTTGTTGATATGGCTAAAATGGTTGAAAGAAAAATATTTATTTGGAAATGTTCGATAAAGCTTTTAGAAAAAAAAATAGGAAGCATTGTGAATGGTCCTGGATAACAGATAATTAAATATTTGGGTGCTTATCGCTATGCTTCTCCTTTTTGCGCTTATTTTTCTTTTCTTCCCTTTTCGACTTCTTCTCCAATCGTCTTTTCGCATGTCGTGCCTGAAATCAAGGTTGAAGAATCAATTGTTAGAGCATATAGATGAGGTAGAGAATTTCGTCGTATCACTTAAATGTGCATAGCTGATGTATACCTTATCTTTCAAGTACTCATTATACACTATCCAGTCGACTTCTGCCACATCGGTACATTCCCATTCATTGGAAGAAGTTTTCTCAATTTCAATCATGATCGACTGGAAAACGTAATTCGAACTGCAATAAACTGATTCATTTTAATTTATTTTCAAGCACATTAATACCGTTCTTGGGGCTCTTTAAACTGAATCCACTGGTCGACTCCTTCATATCCAAACATGTTCAAAATTTTTTCCATTGTTTTCGTTTTGACGTTGACGAAAATTTGTCCTGAGAAGTCCATAACACGCATCTGAAGCAAAATACTTTTTCGATATCTCAATGAATATGTCATAAGTAACCCTCGAGTATACCATAGGTCTGGTTTTTGCTCTTCGATCTCTGCAGTTCTTGCATTCATTTCTAGTGGAACCAGACGCATTCGGCACATGGTGCTTGCAATTGTCACACCTGAAAAAGTCTACGATATTCTGAATTTCTGGTATTTCTCACCCATCGTAAATTTCCAAATTCAAGTCTAGAATATTGACTTGAAGAACTGTTTTTTGAATCTTCTGATCTGACAATTCGTGGATGACTGAAATTACAGGACTAAAAGCGAATAATAAAAGATTCAAAACGTACATTTCGGTTTCAGACAAAACGGCATAACTGAAATTGAATGTCGAGAAATGTGTGATCTGGCACCATTTTGTTTGTTTCTCAGAACCTTGTCAATATATATTTCAGTTACTACATCAGATTGATCTGTAACAAACGAATATTGCGCAGTCCAGTAGATTCTTAAAAACCCACCTCTTTTCAGAACTTCTGCTTTGACATGAATTTTGTCTCCAAATTTAATATGTTTTCCACATTCATATTCCGCTTTGGCAAGGACCAACGGTGAGTTTTCAGCTTCTTGCAGAACCATTCTCATTTCGTTCTTCTCGTAGACTCGAGATGCTCTCATAACGTCGGCGTTCATTTCTGGACCACGGTTTTGGCATTTACATTTTTTTCAGATTTTCCTACCAATAAAATCCTTCGATTTTTCTTTTGATCTCTTCTTATCCTTTTTACTTTTTCGGTCCTTTTTCTCATGTTTTTTGCGTGCAATTTCGTCAATTAATGACTTTTTCGGGGGTGGCGCTTCGTAGTCTCCAGTTTCATTGTTTGCTGGACGTTTTTTGATTGCGGATGAGGTGGTTGGACTGAAATAATGAGCAAATTTCACATGGTTTCAGATATCAAGCCTCACTCATCTCTCCGAAACGGTGACACAAATGTATTGTTTCCTTTACTGCGAGTGAGAAGTGGCGAAGAAAAGACTTTCGTAGAGGTAGAATTCAAGTCGTTCTAAAACATTCATTTATGGTAACGAACAGTGGGCCAAACTCGGTTGCTCCGATTTTTAAATATGTGAAGACGACACCGAACATTTTGGTGATTTTTTATGACACCGGTAATCAGTCTGGTTTTTATGAATTTTCAGTGACTATTCGCGAAGTATTCATATTAATTTTTGAAATGTCTTGAATTTTTCAACCAAAATTGACTACCCGGGCAGACCGGTCAGGCCAAAAACATTTTTATTGTCGGTCCGGGCCGATTTTCGACAATTATAATATGTATTCGATGTCATTTTTCAAACTTGACACTCACATTCAACAATTTTTTTGATTTGTCTATTGATTCTTGTTTCACGTCGATTCGAACACCGGCGGCAGTTGAAAAGACAGGTTCCATCGATATCGGCACACCTTTTGGTTCTTCAAAACTGTCCGTTTCGCGAAATGATTCATTTTTACTGGATCTGAAAAACAAAATTTATTCCAATATTTCTGAACTCGCGAATTTTTGTCTCGGATTACTGAAAATTAATTTCGCTTACTTTTCACAAGCCGTGCCATTCATCGCCTCTTTCTGCACACGATAGCGACGTTCTGAAATATGTAGAAAATCAAATTCAATCGCAAAAATCAATCGCAAAAAAAAATTTCTGCGAAACAAAACGAAAAAAAACATTCGTGGTGAGAGATATTTTAAGGGGCGAGCTATGCGCCTTTAACTTTTTACAGTATCAAATTGTAATTTTTGTTCAATTTATTTTTCACTTTTTATATTTTACTGCACTATCACGGGGTTCGACGATGGAGACTCCACCGATTCCGGCGAAAAAAAACTGCGGCGTAAACAAATTGCGGCGAAGAAAGGGGCGGGGCCTATTTCGCAATTTTGCCGCACACTCCTATATTTTTTCGTTCGAAGTGAGAAAACAAATTTCCGGGAATTGCAATGCACTTTTCATATGAAACTTGATTGAAGAGAATTTATTAAAAGAAATAAATTTCATTCTAAGAAAAAAAATGGTTCAATAAGGCAGTTTGAAGCCGTTGGATTCTGAAATATTGCGTGCGGCAAATTGCGAAATATGCCCCGCCCCTTTCTTCGCCGCAATTTGTTTACGCCGCAGTTTTTTTTCGCCGGAATCGGTGGAGTCTCCGACGATGTGCGGTTTTGCGAAGTCGCGCTCCATTGCACTTTGGCGGTAATTCAAATGATTTCGCTGCGTAGCGACTCGATTGCAATGCTAAAAGCAAAAAAGTCGATACGTAGTTTTGGCAACGCTCGAAACCCGAATTTTCGGATTTTTCGGCGATTTTTTCGAGTTTTCCGGTTGTTTTACAGCGATTGCAATCGAAAAAACTGTTTTTCATTTAAAAATATCATTGAAAAACATTAATCACCGTTCGTCAACTTTATGGAATTTTTTCGATCTGTATGAATGTTTTTTGCGATTATAAGTGATTTTTTAGTTGCGCAGATATGCAAAATCAGCATTTTTTCGACAAAAAATCTCAAAATCAGCAACCGAAATTTTACTTTTTTTGAATTCCCGCGCAGAAATCAGCAGAGCGCGTTTGCTCGCGTTTCGAAAAAACCGCACACCGTAGAACCCCGTGCACTATTTTTAAATATATGCAAATAGTATTTTATCTAGTCCTAAACAGGCTTCAAAAGTTCTCAGTTTGATTTGGTGAAAATTCAGAACTTGAATATGCATTCGCTCTTTATTCTGTGCGACACAGCACGATTGCTGTCGATTTCGTAAATTCCACTGCTAATTAGATGTTTCCACTGCTAATTAAACCGGTTCTTTCTTCCAATTTTATTATTCTTTTCATTTTTCGAAAACTTTACTATCGGAAAGTCATATTAATAATTTTCCTAATAAGCCAGAGTCTTCCCGAGTTTGCTAGTGTCGGGGAATCCCGATTGACCTTTCCTCTTTCAAAAAAAAAAACGATGAAGGTAAATACAACGGTGTATCTTTGCGTCATCTTTCTTCTCTTCATACTCTTTGCCCCCGCAGCAATATGGATGCAGAGAAATAGAGAAGAAAAAAAAGGAAACGAGGAAAAAAAGCATGCTCGGAGGACTCAGACCCTCTGGTTTAACAAGTTAAGATTGGCTTCATTCTCAGTTTTCTCATAGAATCACATGATTCTTCATTTCGTCATTTCAGATTATTTAATCAAATTGAAAAAAGTTTAGTCCGCTAATCAGTAAGTACTGAGAAAATCATTTGATTTTAGGTGCAACATGTCCACTGATTAAAAAAAACTCCTTATCTTTTTTTCTTATTTCCCGGCGTGAAAACTTTATTTTACATTCTCAAGTTTCCAGTCACACTTTCTAATATACTTCTTATTCCAGCCTCTCCCTCCAATGATGGCTCCGTTGCCACGGGTGAAATGCTATTTCGATGTGGTTTGTCCCAATTCATGGATCACTATTCAGGTACATTTTTAACTAGCGAAATTGTTTTGGATCAAATACCCAAACCTCGAATTTTTGTTTTTCCGGGTTCTGCCCTAGTGGTTCTAGGCATTCGTGCGTTTCACGTGCACCGGAAAAGCTGCCCATGTGAAAAAGAGATGTATCTCGAAATTTTCTCAGACACTTTTCAATGTTTTTTGATGCCGGAAAAACGGAATTCCTTATTTGCCTAAAGTACACTATATGGGAACCAATTTCGTAGAGACCGTACCAATCGGAAAGAATTGGAAATCGGAAAGAAACGAATCGGAAAGAAACAAATCGGAAAGAAACGAATCGGAAAGAATGTGCAAAATCCGTCACGTCTGAATGCACCAAAAACACCAAAAGTACTGTAAAAATTCTGTAAACCGTATTTTTGAAACGAAAAAATGAATTGAAAGAAGTACGGTTTACAGAATTTTCGGTGTCTGTGCATTTAGACGTGGTGGAGTTTGCACATTCTTTCCGATTCGTTTCTTTCCGATTTGTTTCTTTCCGATTCGTTTCTTTCCGATTTCCATTTCTTTCCGATTTGTACGGTCTCATTTCGTAAATTCTAACTGTGAAAAAATAATGAAAAAAAAGTAAGTTCGTCTAATGTTAATTGTTGCAGGCACTAAAATCTCACAGTTTCCTTTTCGAGCAAATCGACTTTCAACCGGTGTGCGACTTCAAAATTGGGATCCTTCACAATGCTCAAATCTGGAATCAGAGAAGAAAAGTTCATAATTCGCGTTTGTGGAAGTCGAAAAAAGGTAAGTATAGACATTTTTTTTAATTGAGAGATGGAATATTCAGAAGTACCCGAACGTGTGGAAACCGACGAATCCTTGTCAGATTTGGGGATTCTTCAGAAAATCGACGAACGTGGAAAACAATTGATAGAATGTGAAAGAGTTGAGGCTCCCGTGGATTGGAGAAATGTATGCGTCATGACACAAGTCTAGAATTAATATCATTGTTTCAGACCTATAAATCAGCAGTTTCCCGTGGATCCGTCATTCCTCAACTTTTTCTATCTTCAATCCGTGAGCGTTATCCAGATCTATATGAGCCAGCTATACATCATTTGGGTATGTTACTGGAATTAAGTTTCCAAAAAATGTCCTCTTTCAGGAAACCGTCTTTGGAATCAGCGTCTTCCTGTTCATTATGGATGTCACATGTCTACAGTTTCTCGTGAACTCGGAATTTCATTCAAAAATGCCGAAGATATCGTAGCTCGTCTATCATCACCAGAAAATCGATCAATCCTCAACAAAAACTGTAAAGAAGCTGTCGAATTTAAAGTGATTACATTCTCCTTATGATTATTCTAATTTTTCTCTGTTGCAGCTCACCGAAGCACCCGGATTGATTCTGACCACAGGCGACGGAGAAACCATAAAAATTGATAACATCAATGATATTTTCGACGACAACATCGTGCTTTCAAAGCTCTCAAGTACTTCTTCTACTCGCCCTACCGAGCAAAAAATGGTTGCTTCTAATCGTCTTTAAACCAATTTTCCAACATTTTTTCATATTTAACCATTTTTCTTGCATGTTACTCGCCTTAGATTAGTTGTTTTTTCTTGTCTTTTTCTGTGTCCTACGGTGATTCTCATCCAGTTATCAACTTCAATGTGTTATCCCCCGGTCTATACTTCAGCTTCCGTATTTATTAATTTTCCTCAGTCACCCAAAGATTGCATAAATACACACTTTTTCTGAACAGTTTTTAGTTAAAACATTGATTGAAATTAAGTAAGTATGAGATTATGGGAAAATTTTCCAGATGACATACTGGAAAATACAGAAGTAGTTTAAAAACTGGAAGGGATACTGTAATCGGTATATGTCTTCCCATTCCACGTCATTCTTTTTCCAGTTGCATAAATTGAGGTTCTGTCATCATTAATGCACAAAGTCAAACTTTCGAATGGATCAACTGAACTTTTGATTTGAAACAAAAGACCTCGGCCACAACAACGATCGAAATCGTCACAAAATCCTCGTCTGAAATCCATAAAACGAAGTATATTCAATGATTGGAACAACTTACGCTTCATATCTGAATTCCTCATCCCATGGCCTAATCTCAAGATTTCTTGTTATTTTAAATTGATCTCGTACTTGAGTAGACCATAAAAGTAGTTGTCTGAAATCATCGACACCTTTTCCGTTGACCCAATTCTAGAAGTAAGTTATTTTTAAAATACGAATCATTCGGATACATTAAATACCTTCAAGAATTGATTAATACCATCGTCAGTAATATTCGTACAATCAAAACTCATACTTTTTGCTTTCAAATTCACCAATTGGTCATCGGTGAAGCCTGCTTTTCCCCAGAAATTAATTTTCGGAGTATTCATAATCTAAAAGATAACTTTTTTCTTCGAAAACCTTGGATGAAAACTACCTGAGGGAGGCCAAGAACACTTGAAGGGAAAATGAATTCATCTCGATTCGAACTCAAAGGTAACAATTCCAATTCAGAGAGTTGATTTGGTACTTTCTGAAGCCACCAAAAGAAGTCATCGAGACAATCAGAGCCGATTCGAACTCCTTTGCAATGTGGCAAGAATTGAATTTTACTGGTTTCCATAGGATATTTCAACTAGAAACTAAATATTATTATGTGTGAAATCCCAACGATCAATACCATTTCAACACAAATGCTCTTCAACTCAAATCTACATTTTTTCATCCATTCTTCTACAAATTCAACTGCTTTCGTGTAGTAGTTACATGATTTCCAAACAACTTTCTTTTTATCTGGTCTTGTTCGTTTATTATATTTGAGCCATTGAATTTCTGTATCCTCCTCTGATTGAGAGAATACCAACTCGAATCGGTTTCCAGAATTGTAATCATCTTCGAATTGAATCATGACCCATACATTATCCTGAAGTTAATCCCTATTACAGTAATCTAAAAATATAACTCACAAATTCTTCGTTACTAAATGACCATTGCTGCTTCTCATTATCCTTTAGTTCTATCCGACTGACATGAATTGGTACGCTTTTCACTATTTCATTGTCCAGTTTCGAGCAAATTGAAAGTTTGAATCTTGATTTATAATCCAAATATTCAATAATTTCTTTCTTGCAATCATTATTCAAAAGTGACCATTGCTCGAATCTTCCAATGAAATTAATCAATGAATCAATTTCCTTTTTTGTGGCTTTTCTGCTGAGATTTGGCTTGATTTCTTCTTCAGCATCATCTAAGAGGCCAAAAGCAAAGTTGATTCCGTTGAGTTCGTCGTCGCTCATTTCAAACTAAAAAATAAATTTATTGATTTAGAAAAGACAAGATCCTATTTGAAGCAATATTTTTAATCGTTTAGTACTTCTTGGATAATATTTCGCAATGAAGCAACAACAAAAACCCCGAGATAACCGGAGGGAATACTCTGAGAAAGAACACCAGAGTTTTAAATTTCAAAATTGATTTTTAAAATTGAGAAAGTCTACTTTGAATGAGTGGATAAAAGAAAATAGAAGTTTGAAAAATGAATGTGAAAGAGAAATAGTTGGTAAACAAGAGAAAGAAAGAAAAAGAAGCGAGAGTGTTTCGTTGATGCCAACATATGAATTGGTCTCTTGAACTTTCAGACAAATCGACATTTATTATCGAAATTTCCCAAGTTTCAACGCGCTGAATTATGAAATTGGGGAAATTTAACATTTTGTGTATCCAAGGAAAGCTCAACCGAAGTAACCGGGAGACACATTTGGGTTTTCAATTCCCAGAAAGTTCAACGACATTAAAGTATTCAAATGCGGTTTCATGTTTCATTTGGCCTGTTCGATTTTAGAGGTAAAGAAAACTTGTGAGCTAGAGTGTCATTGTTTCAAACAGAACGTCGTGACTTCTGTATGCCTGTCTGTATGTTGGCGGCTGTAACTCAGCCCAAACTGAACCGATTTGGATGGAACTTTTACAGAAATATCAGGCATGGCGTTAGTTGGAAGAGGTGGCCTAAAAAACCAAATTCAGGGATTTTTAGATCATCTATTTTACAGTTTGAAAGAAAACAAAGTTTTAGTTGTAAAACATTATTAAAATTCAGAAAATCTTCCAATTTGAGCCAAGTTATGAGCATTTGAACTTTGTGACCTAGAAATCTTTTCCTGTGCCATTTTTTTTCAGTTTAGAAAAAAGTGCGTTTGTGGCTTAGAAATTAGAAAATTTGGAAGTTTCTACGCCAACAACTTCGGACGCGAATACCTTGGCTCAAAATGGACCGATTTGAAAATTAAAAATTGCATTACAGCTGCAACGGTTTTTGTGAGTTTTTTAAAATTTTCATAAAATTCTGTTCAGCGATTTCAGCGGCTTCTTCTATTTCTTGATACGGTACCTCTATATCTCCAGTTGATGATACAATTTTTAAAAGTGGAGAAGCATCTTAAGCTCTGCCTCTTGGTGACTACGGTAGTTTCAACATATTTGGTTTTCTTTTCTTGCTCATTCTAAGAGTCATCAACGGGTTCACTGATATAATTATTTCACAACATCTAATCATACTTTGAGAACCTGATTGACGATACGTGCCCTTATCCCCTTCGATAAGATAATTTTCCATAATAATGTTTCGTTTTTGGTATCAGTTTGAAGTTTGAAGATCATTGTGAATGGTCTTGTTAAAATCGTGCAAACAGTCAAGCAGAAAACAAATCTCCAGCGTATTAGATGTCATGAATGCGTCACAAACAATCACAGTCAAACTGATCGTCGTTCTTATGATTCTCCGAAATCCATGCTTACAGTAACCCTGAATTGCCAGGACACACAGCGTGAACAGTGTAGAGAAAAGCGACCCAAAATAATAAAAAAGGAAACTTCATCAATCGGTATTTTGACATGTTCGTGCCATTTTCAACCATTCATCAAAAAAAGGGCGTTAAACCGTTTCACGTTGCAAACTTCTGCCTCTTGATTGTTCATTTTTCGATATTTTCATTCCCCAACTGATTTTATCAGAACCACCAATATCAACATTTTTGTCATTATGTGAGTGTTTTCAATTGAACTTTTTGGATATCGTCATTTTCAGAAAGCAAAAGACATTCTAACACTGACAATGTTCGAATGTCTAATTATAATCATTTTCACTGTCACTCTTTCTTCTTTCTTCATTGTTTGCAGCAAGGTAAGTGATCGACTTCAAGATATATGAGTCAATGTATATTCCAGAAAAACAAAGGAAAGCAAGCAACTACACCAACGGAAAATGAGAAGATTCAAGAGCAAAAACGAAAAGAGACTGCGGCGGCACCTGCTGCTCCGACTGCTCCTGCGGCTTCTGGAACGGCCGAAGTCGATAAGAAGAAGACTCCAAAACGTGAATAACATTAATAGTTTTAATTAAAATGTATCAATTTTCAGCTAACGAGCCAAATATGGCAGCAAGAGATGCGAATGACAATGAGACAATCAATGATGCAAAATCGGATTGGGGAGAGCTTCCAGCTTGAAAAAACGCACGATTCAACTTTCCTTTCCTTTTTTGCGAATAAATATTCGAGAGATTTCATAACTTGTTTTAATTTGTTCTGTCAATTATTTCCTTTTCTCTGAAAACTGTAAACTAGGGATGAACCCATTTCTTCGAAAGTTTAAAAGTACAAAGCACAAAAATTTGTATTCTTCCCTTTACTACGAAGAAGAAGAAAAAGAAAATGAGTGAAGCACTCAGTGTCCCCTTCCTAATTCTAATTTGATCATCAACCTTATGCGTATTAGTAGGACATGTGCATTCCTTTTTTATTATGGAAAAAATTACGGAGAAAAAGAAGAAAGCTGTGCTGTAGGCGTTCTTTCGCAAGATGGAGTTAGGCAACGTGATTTTGCTCCTTTTTCTGCAGATGGCGTCATTAATTCAGAAATGTTTCAGAACCGTAGTAAATATTGTCTCCTTCTTATATTCTGAAAAGAACTTGAGACTAATAATTTACCGTAAAACCTTTAATAAAAGGACACCTAAGTGAGCCCGATAAGAGCACTTTCTCAGATTTCGATGCATCTCAAAGTGGTCTCAATCGATTCCTTATCAAAAATAGACTAGGATCAATATGAAATACACTCTGAATTGCTTCTCAAAAATTAGTTATGGATGCTTTTGTGAAATTTGAATTTTGATTTTAAGGAGGTTGAACAATAGAAGGGCATGTCCCTCTATTAGAGGGTTTACGGTAACAGAAATCTGTACTACATTCTGTAGCTAAGCAACGATGTTACAGTGTTATGAGGTTTCCTATATTATACTAAAAGTTACGGTAAACGTTCTGGAAGCTTTATAATTCCAATTACTCAAAGAAATTCTCAATAACTCTTTTGTTCTTCCAGTATGACTTATCATTTCTGAATTTTTTTATAATTCCTGATCGTTGACCATTAATAATATTTCAGATACCATGTAGATCAATCGAATAATTCGAGAGTTATGGTTTCTCTTATGAATCGTTCTCATCAGTTCAGCTGCTTCGCTCCTCGCTTTTTCAGAATTTCTATTGTTTATCTCTTGAAAAACCAAAAAAATATTCATGACTTCCTGCTTCCTTTTCAATTGAAAAAGACAATTTAGGGATCTTAGAACTGACGGAAAGATAGTACAGACACACACACACACAAAAGAAACACGACGAGAAGATGGCTGAAATTAAAATGTTCTTTCACAAGTACACATTTTTCATATCGAAAAAAGTTTTGTCACACACACATAAACAATGACAGAAGAATATGGAAATCGTCGGAGAGATCGGATGAATTAGAGAAGGAAATGAGAACGTCTAAACAGAATAAAGATAGAGAGAGAGAAGATGAGTGAGCAGAGCAGAATGAGTGTCAGAGCAAATGAGAGCAGCAATCAAAACCAATCGATAATCGAGACGGGAACCGAAGAAGACACATCTGAAAACGAATTGATTGGAAAAAGAAAACCTCGCGGATTACTGTACCTCATCGACGACCAGCTCCAGACAACTTGTTGAGGTTCATGCTCAGAAGACCGTTGATGAGCTCTGCATTGGAACTGAAAATGATATTTTCAATATATTGGATCTCAAATTCATATTTCTTTTCCAAGAAAATAAACGAACCGTTTTCCAACAGCTGAGAGCTTGCCCAAATCCATTCCAATGAGTCCGTTGATGAGTTCGGCGTTGCTACGCTTCACGAATTGAACGTCGTCGTACATCTGAAACTATTCTGATTCAAAAACCAATCGATTGGTTTGAGTCAAAACTTTGATGATGCTATTCACTTTTTATATGTGAGAAATTGAATTTGAAAATAAGATTTAGTCCGAAAAAAGAAGAGTTCGATGTTCCATACTACTACGTTTTCTTTTAATAGCTTCAGTCCTGAAAGCGTAAAAATTCAGGAAAAAACAAAAACAAGTACAGTTTAAGTATGGACATCTGACTTCTTCTTTGTTTCTCCCGAATGCACTTTTGACTATTGAATTTTGATTTTTCGGCAAAAAAGAAAACAAGAAAAAAGAAAACCACCCACGAATTGGTTGCAGGAAACTCGTCAGTTTCCGTCAAAAAGAAAGAGTAATCACAGACAAATGGCTTGGTTTTCGATGATTTTCCTTTCAGATTTTCCGCTTGAAAAGTCATCTTTCGAATTTTAAGTTTTTGAAAGAATGTTTTGAAAAATTGGCGTTTTGCAGAAACAAAAGAACTCTCAAGGCACCAAGAAACCAACCCAAAAAACAATGAAGATATTTTGAGTCTGGATTTGGAATTTTAAATATTCCAGTATTCAAAAATAACTAACAAATTAGTCCATCTACTTCCGTTCATTTTATACGAAACTATAACAGTTTTTACCCTTTTCGAACAAACCTGTGGAGCTCTGTAGAGAAGTGGAGTTGCTGTGGAAACGGCACAGAAAAGAGCCAAAAGGGCAATCATTGAAACGATGAATCTGTTCATGATGAGTAGAGAGAAGGAAGAGGAAGAGCTGAAAAGCTTGTTCACTTGGCGGTAAGGCACAAGTCGAATCGAATGAATGAGAAAAAGAGTGGCTCTTCTCCCGAAGAGTTGGCTCCGCCCACTTCTTCTTGTTCGACCCGACTCGGAAGCCACGCCCACTTTCGAAAACGCCCCGGGAATTCAGGAGAAAAGTGTGAGAGATGGATAACTAGAGAGAATTAGAGAAACAGAAATAGGGATAAAAAGTTTTAAAATATTCTGAATCACCCAACGTCACTGGACGTGAGAAGAGAACAGCTTAATTGAAATGTACAGAAAAAAAGCATTGGAAGAAGAAGTAAGAAGATGAACTTAACGAGGAGAATACGTCATGACAACATTTTGGAGGAACTTGTAGAATTCAGAAACAAATGGATTACGGTAGAGAAGAGAATAAGGAAGTAGGAAAAAGCATTGGAAGCACCTGGAAAACTTTGAAGTTTTAGCTTTTCCTTGTTCCAAGACTATAAATTAAACATGCTTGGCTTCCAAAAAAACTAAAAAAGAATCTGAAATTCAGAATAATTCATAGTTATGTGGGAGCAGAATAATACTTATTCCACTGTTTCCCCCGATTCTTTTTTCATCGGAATCTTTTTTTTTTTGCGATTGACATGAACTATGACCAGAAGCATCTAATCCTTTTTTTTCTTTTTCTTCTTTTTGTTCTCATTTCCTTAAGTCTAATTAACTGAAAAGAAAAAAGAAATCAGAATCACAAATTAGGAATGATGACATTAGAGAGATACCAAGAATGTCAAGGAAACATTGACTCTGGAAGAATGAAAGTTGAAAGTTTAGAAATTCTCCAGACAAAGTAATTCAGTTGTTGTTTTAACGAGTTCCCAGAATCCTACACATATTTTTTTCTCCTAGCACTATTCAGCAAAACAATGGAAGTCTAGTATCAAGGAAAGGAAGAAAATTGGCTTCTACGAAATATTCAAAACCAATGTTTTCTGAAATCATTTGATTACTTATCCCTTCGTATCGTTCCTGGGAGTTTTCAAAGATAAATGACGATGTCTGGTTTAAATTATGAATGAATATGAGGGAGAGAGAGGGACACGGAGGGTTTTTCATTGAAAATAATGAGGAAGTAGCATGAGACATTTTTAATACCAATAAGTGTTTTAACTCCCTAATTGGTGTCTCTTCAAAACAGTGCAAAGTTGTGACAGTTGTCACCAGGAAATTATACGGAAAATAGGTCATCAGTTACGTACAGTATTTGTTTATTCCTAACCAGGGGTTCTTAGAAGAACTTAAATCTAGAATTCTTCTCAGATGTTAACCATTTGGAAAACTGTATACGTTTGTATATGATGCTCTTTAACATCTCAAACACTTTGCCATATTATCGTATGTATTTTCTGTCAGTCATTTGTCAGACATCAACTGATTTTAATAGGAGAACACCCAGGTGATTCTTATATTTTTCAATGATCGTTTCAGCTGGTTCACTTGCACCTTTCCTATCCAATTAATTCCTGTTATGTCATACTTACGTAACAGTTGATATTTCAGTTATTCAGTTGGAATTATTCCAACTGTTACTGATATCGAATATATTTTTTTATTATGACTAAAACAGTTCCTTTTTTCAAGATCTTTGTTCTCTTCTTCCTGATTCGCTTTCTTCTGCAAACTCATTTTTCTTACTTTGCAGAATGAAGAAGATTACGCCTCCTCGGACTTTGGCAAGTTTTCGGGTGGTAGTGAGAAAAGAATCTCCATTTCCTTCTCAAAATCAAATTGCTTTTTCCTCTTCTTCCAAACTTTTGCATTCACTGGCACGTCATCTGATGGAGAGATGATGATGGAATCGGAATCAGAATCTTCCTTTTTTTCTTACAGCAAATGGATCGGAAGGACGAAGAAATGAAAAGAAGACGTTGGTGTGGATGCGAAAGAATGTGTGTATGTGTGTGCATTAGTTTTAATTGAATTGTTCCGATCGACCGAAGAAAAAATGGAAAAGAAATGGGGGAAGAAGTACCACACGAGGTTTCAGAAGAAGCTAACTTTGACGTCACACTGACTAATCTCTATTGGAGAAAAAGTTGGTACCGTCAAGATTTATGAAGACATCAGAGTTCATGATTAAAGATATTCTGAATAGTAGAGAAGAATGGAGATAGGGAACATTTAAAACTATATTATTGCAAAATATATGACACTTAAAAAAGAAGGATCTGATTGACGGATGGATGGCTTTTAGAAGAATAGAACATTTTTGCAGAAATGCATTTTTCAACTTTCGAAATCATTTAGAAAAATGGATTTTCGGCATTATGTCATTCCGATTAGAGTCAAGACTATTCTTCGTTCTTTTTTTACGAAATCCAACTGACAGATTTACTGAAAATGGAAAAGGAAGGAAAAGCTAAAGTCTGGACGCGAAATTCAAGAGTAACTTCAAACTGAAATCGAGAATTCTTCACCGAAAATACTTGAAGAATGAATAATTGAATCAGAAGAATCTTCGGAATGCCACGTCACCACTCCAAACTATTCGAAGGAATAAGCATACCCTTCGGGCAAATTCAACTGACAAAAGTTTGTCATTTTCTGTATTGAAATCCGGTGTGAGAACTTACTGAGAATGCATTGTGGTGACTAGACGAATCAACTAGTTTTTACTGAAAGAAGTTATTTATGGAATAATTTCCCGAAACTTTAGGGATCAACATTTTCAATGATTTCTGATCAATTAGATCGGTAGAAGAACAAAAATGTTTAAGCAGGAAGTGTTCTGAACCACCAAATTATTATTTGGATATTAAAAAGAATTAGGAAAAAGATAAATAGATCTTGTTATCATTAAGAACCGAATGCTAATACATTAAATATTCATTGTTAATCTTTAGCAGTAAAGCTTGAGGAAAAAAACATTTTGAAAGATCAGAATACAGGACAAAACTCGAAGGTGTTTAGATGCGGAACTTTGTGAAGCTCTCGATTCAGAAGAGCGAAATCTTGAGAACAGGGAAACTTAATTTATACCAAGTGTTTGCGGTTAGAATTTTCCCATTTCTTCGGTCCTTTTCGAGATGTTTCTCCTCTTTATCAAGAATCCAATAAAATGTAGATAATGTGCTCTATAAATCATACATCCCAATCGTCTTTTTTCTTTCTGATTTTTGATCAAAATGAAAGAAAGAACACGGAAAACAAAAGTTTGGGTAATTGAGAGAGCACTTTTTTTTTTGTCTTGTGAGGTCATGAGAAAACCACCGGTTGAGAAAAAATAAACTACTTCCTGTAGATCCGTTGGGGAACCCAGCTTGTCTGAATAGTTAAAGAAACATGAAAATCAGAGAAAAGAACAGTTTCATTGATCACTTAAAGAACCGTCTAGACGGAACACAAAGAAATGAAGATGTGCATTAAAAAAGAGATGTTGCTTCAATCTCTCATTCATCTATTTCTTTGCTTTTTGCTCTTCCTCTATTGTTCATTTAGTAGTCGTTTTCAGATGCATGTTCGCCGTTTTTTTCCAGAACAAATAAATTGTAGAAAATAAAAACAGAAGAAAGATCGAGAATGGAAAACAAATAAAACATTTTCAGACATCTACCGTTCAGTTTTCGGTTTCAATATTGGCAGGCTTCCTGAAATTTTCAGCTCGATCATCTCAATTTTTTGGGTTTATATTCTGCCCGTTTTCCAATTCAAAGAGATTTTTTTATGTATCTCTATCTTTTTTGTAATTCTGTTATTCTGCATGGAAGCTTAGACTATGTGACGAAACAATGAAAAAAACGAAAGGCTCTTTTTAGCCATACGAAAAAGTGTTTCACTGCGTACTTTTATGAGGCAACGAGGATTAATGAAATATTCAAGTATCTGAAAAATATAAGGGAAAAGTGGTTCCGAAGGGAGATAAGGTCAAGGAACAGTTGTCTGATCTACGAATGAGAACTGATGACGTCGGGAAAAAAATATAGAAAAAAGAAGGAGTCAAAATTCAGAAATAAGTTGACACTTTTTTGACATAATTTGATTTAAAACACTTTCGGGAATTGGAGAATTCATGAGAGAGGGCGGGGGTCTGAGAATGAATTTTTAAAAATATGAACGGATGATTCAGTTTTTCTTTGTTCAGTTTCTAGAATACAGTAATCCTCCCGTATCTCAAAGTATCGTAGTTCAATGGCTGCATTTAATAAACTGTAAGGATTGAGTGTATAACATTGCGATTTTTGAACGTTTTGCAAAAAGTAACCCATAAAATTACTATTGGAGTACTTGGCCAAAAAATGCACCACAGTGACGTCTTTCCCTGCTAAATTTCCATTTTCTTTTTTTTTCCGCCTCCACTTCACTCTCCTGACAAAGAAAGTTTTTCAAAAACGGCGACGAGGATACTAATTTTTAACTTCCGAAAACACGTAAAAATGACACTGAAAAATGAAATATGGTGTTGAGAGAGAAAAAAGAAGAAAAAGCACTGATGCGGATCGTTTCGTGTAGAAAAAAAGAGGAAAACATGATGACTTGAAGCACTGACCAACTGTTCCAGAAAACGCTCTTAATTTTCGACCAGGGAGGCAGAGTTTTGCAAAAAGGTCATACGGTGGAATTCAATTTCCTGTGAGGTCTAAGTTTATGAGTGGAACATCGGAAATTGAATGGAAGAATCTCAATTTCCGATTTGGTTTTTTTAGGTTTTCGTTCGAATTTGAAAACACATCTTCAATACAAAAATGTGGATATTGATCACAGCGTACTGTACTTTGTGCCTCGTCATCTCAGCCATGCACTGATTAACCTAATTTCTCAAAAGACACGTCATTTCTTGAGTATTGTTTTCTCCTTTTTTGCGAAAATTCAAAGAAGTGATAATGAGACTCAAGACAAACCCTTGAAAAGCTTATAAATTGAGTTAATTATTTGAGGTATTGACATTTTTGCAGTTTCTAGGAATGAGATTTGGCCGATTGATGAGGCTTATTTTGAGAAGGTTACTTGTTTGGATAAAGCAAGTAAAATGAAGTTGAAAACTTGAGGGAGTCTTCCAGTGAATAGTTCGGAACTAATTTTCTTCCCCGAACTTTTCAAGATTGTTGTTGTCCTTCCGTATCCGCATCTTGATTTTCTACTGAAAAGACATTTCTTGTTTCGTGACTTGTGCAAATAAATTTTAATTGAATTCGGTCCATGTCCTTCGTTTCCTTTTTTGTCTTCTCAATATAAAGAGGGCTCAGATATGTTGCAAAGATGACCGGAAGAGAAAAGGGAAAATCTGATAAAAATAGAAAATGAAAGTGTTCAAGAACCTCCGTATGTGTAATCGACTGGAAAGGCGTTGAGTTATAATTGGAGAGAGACCAAGGAATGATTTTGAATTTAGAAAAAGAGTACGTGGATCGGTGTAGGGAAGAAGCATCTGAACACCAGGATCAAGTGTATTTGTGAAGGTTCGAGAAACAAAAGATCAGGATAATCACCAATCATTGCAACAAAATCAATCATATTTTATACCGGACACTGGCCAAAGTGATAGTCAGATGTTTTTTCTTCTCATTTGTCACGTATGATCCAGACTCTGTTTGAGCTCCCAAGCATCTTTTTCTCATCTGAACTCCATTGAGCCCATCGAATTCGCCGTATATTCTCCCCCGACAAGGCGGCCGATGATTGATAGGCGCGCGAATTAGAAAAGTCGAAATGAATATGCACCAGATGACGAAGAGAAGTTTCGCGGTAGGATGACTGATGTTTTGAAATGGATATGATGTGTATTGAAATTTGGATGGGGAAAAAATTGGGGGTGGAGGTTCCCTTTACTTATGCTTATACAAAGTTTATCTCATAAATAGGAAAAAAAAACAAAAACTAAACCCACATTATTGTACAGGAAAATCCGAAATTTTTTCTTAAGAAAGGCACTTGAAATATGCACATAAAAAAAAGGGGGGGGGGGGGTTCCTTTATAAATTCATAGCGCTAGAAAAGTAACAGAATTATGTCTCAAGAAATTGGTATGATGGCAATATTGGAAAGCACCATTCTGAAGGGAGGGGACGGGGTACTACGGGGAAGTGAAGATTTTCATGACTTTTCCTATAATGGTCGACCGGTTCTTTGCATTCTCATCTTTTCCAGACGACTCTGTAGATGTTTATTCGTCTCCTTCTGTTCGTCCAAAGCGTTTTCCTTGTCGCGGAGCTGAAATTGGTAGCATTAGTGGATAGATTGATACTACGAACACTTGCATCTTTCTTTACTTGACGCATTTGTGTTTTCAGCTCGTCCAGTTCCTTCTCTGCGGCATCAGCATTTGACTTATACCTTTTCATTTGTCCTTCCATACGAATAACCTAGAACAGAATTCCTTCAACAGTGTCATCTACATTTTAAACTTACATTTCCTTGCTGATTTGTGTTTTCCCTCTCCAGATCCTGCATTTTCAGTTTCATCTCCGCAAGTTGTTTGGCTGCATCTTCTGTAAATCAAATGTATACAGTAGTGGAGGAGGCATTTGCTATGTGACAACTCGAGAAGAACTAACCACAAAATAAAAGTACTATAAATCATAAACTGAAGATACAAAAGATACGAATCGCCATCACAATATTCAGAAAATGTTTAGCTTCTTACTGAATTGTCGTCTCAATATATCTTCCCGTATGTATCCTAATAAGATATTGAATATAACTATATGAAATTAGTCATTGCATCTGGCACTAGAAATAATTAAG
Organism: Caenorhabditis zanzibari; assembly: GCA_963966625.1. Taxonomy (NCBI): domain Eukaryota; kingdom Metazoa; phylum Nematoda; class Chromadorea; order Rhabditida; family Rhabditidae; genus Caenorhabditis; species Caenorhabditis zanzibari. The sequence continues at coordinate 8,118,211 of OZ016470.1, read as the reverse complement.
AGATAACGAACTATTGACGTCATCAACTCCTTGGTTTGGCATCACATTCGCTGAATCACGAGCATTACGAGCATGTCTTTGGGTATAGATAGTTTGTTCCAGCTCTTCGTAATCTTTTCGCATTTTCTTATTCTGCAAATTTTGTTCTACTTTTTCTTTCATCCATTAATATCCTACCGTATCGATGAGTTTCTGAATTTTTTCATCGAGACTTGCTGCTCCTGGAACTACTCGGTCCACCAGGCGAATCGTTTCCCGTTTGAAGAGATATGGACCTGACCGTCTGTAATTATTACGAATATGAACTTTCTTTCACTATCCTGCAGTTTTTATCAGCCTTTTTTGTGAACGAATTCGTAATTAAACAAGAACTCTGTTAGGTGTGGCGTAACCGTAGGAGAGCATTCCTAATTCGGCGACGCAGTTATCTACTTTGTGCGCGGCTAATTTTCAATTCAATCAACGATCCCCCGGGGAACTACTAATGCTAATGGATTCAGGGAAAAGTCTGAGAAGAAAAAATAATGTATGCGGTATTGTCAAAAAGTGCGGCGAATTTATTCCGCTTTTAGTTCTTGGCCAGAATTTACAGAAAGATCAAAAGGGACCAACATCCATCAGCTAAATACTAAAAGATTTTAAACAATTTGGCAATTCTTTGAGCTGCCCAGATAAGAATTCATCATAGAATATCTCTTGTTTGATGCCGAATGAGGTTGAATATTTTGATGTCATCTATTGTTGGTCTTTTTGCATTTTTCTGCAAACTTCTACCGCATCCATATTTAGAAACCTCCCGCGCCCCGTGATTCATCAATATTTCAAAGTTTCATTGTGCTATTCTTCTCATTCTACTGTTTGTCCAGCTATGACTTTCATTCTTCATCTTATTCTTCAAGGATTCCGAGACATCAACATTTTCAGAGGACTGAAGAGAAGACAACTAAAATGATGTTGAAGAAAGAGAAGAAAGAAGGCATTTGATTAAGCTTAATGAACGAAAAGACACGGACAACAACCTCTCCGCCTCTTCTTTTCTTCGTCTTCCAGCTTAATCAAACAATGCAATGATGACGAATTCTAGATCGAAATTTTTGAGAAGAAAACATATTTCGAGGGATCTAAAAATGTGCTGCAAATGGAACTGTACAGAAAGCAGTTACATAAATCTAATTTTCCATTTTTGTAATAGAGAAACGAAGTACGGTAGCCCATGGGTTTTTTCTAATCACAGAAATCTTACATTTCTCCAGACGCGTTGTTCGAAGACTCGGATCCTTCTTCTTCCTCTTGATCTTCTTCGACCAGACATAGACCATTTTCCTGTATCAGCTGATCCCGTTGTGAGATTTCATGTTTCAGCTGTTGTTGGGTCGCATTCAACGCGTCGATAGTACGCTTTAGAGCTTTCACTTCACTGGTCAAGTCTCGACATTCCCTAGATGACAAACCTAGAGAAGCATCTTTTTCTTCAAGTTCATCTTTTAGAAGATCGACCTGAACAATCAGCTAAATATTACCGATATTTCCAATATTCTCACCTCATACAATAAAGTAGATTTCTCGTTGTCTAACTGTGAATATAAAAACATGACCTGTTGAACACGATCTTGAAGTTCGATAACTTTATCCTGTAAATGAGAGATAAGGTTACTACAGGATCAGTGGAAAAATCTCACATGCAACTGTTCTTGAGTTTGATTAGATGACGATGATATTCCATTCGTGTTAGATGTCGACTGCAAGAAAACACACCGAATATTTTTAATCGGGATGCTATTGTTAATAGGAAATGGAGAATGATATGGGTGAAATTAGAGGAGATGATTCGAAAGTTGCGCTCACAGCAACACCGTATCTTTATAACAAATTAAAAAAAAGAACTCTGCAATCGATCACAATACATGCATTCTTATGAGCTTTTAGAACTATGAAAACTTACAGCGGTATCGTGTCGAAATGCTTCAGCGTCTTCTTCAACTTTTTTCTCCAGTAATTGATACCGTCCCTGCCTTGCTTGTTCTCTAGTCTCTCTTTTCAACTTCATCCGAGCCTCTGCCTATAAAATCAAAATGTTTTATTCTTCCAGGCTTTCCCTCATGACCGAAAAATACTTGTTTTCAGAACAATGTTCTGCAACGGATCATGCTCCCTAATATAATCTCACACTTGTGTGATTTCTAATATACCTCTCTGGAAATCTTATCCAACGCCCTTTCTTCAGCCTCGGTTCGAGTAATTGGTCTCCGACGACCACTGGATGGATAGGAACTCATGATTGCTATAAATTGAAACTTTGCAAAGTCATGAATCTTTCAAAATACGGTCAGAAGAATAAAAATCAAATTATTAGGAAATCTGCTACTAACACACATTATGCATTATTTTATCTAATTTTGCAACAGAAAAATCAATAATGGCCGAAAGGAAGCAGCAGGGAAAATGAGTGTAATGTTTCTTCCGCGGGTTGTGTCCGCGCGGATTCTGTTCTTCGAGATTTATGTCAATATGTGTGAACGAAACGCGGAGGGAAACGCAAAGGAAATGATGGGGAACAGCCGAAATGTTATGGGAGTTTTGTTGCCTGTGAAACGATACTCCAGGATGACTAAATTGTTCAAAGCTTGCGAAATTGTTTTTTAACATGTTTCCAATCGATTTTTACACGACACACCAACGGTTTTCATTATTCCCAAGAGGGATTAATCTCCAGAGCATTTTTTTGGCAATCTGCCAAGTGTTTTAGATGGTGCCAACAGGTGTTTTTTGCAGCAGATGGCGTTCTTTCTTTCACTCTCTCACGCTCTCTGTGTTCGGAATGCCCCCATAACGTTCGTCACTCTCCCTTCCCGCTCATTTGCCTAAATTGCTCAGTCGTCTCGTTCTTTCGCGCGCACGCGCATGCACACACATTTCCTTTTTACTTTTTCGATTGATTCGCGAGTCCACACAATATTCGAACTTTCGGCTTAAAATTATGAATTAACTGTTGAAATTTTAGTATTTTAGTGTTTTAGCAGCTTAGTTTTAGCTTTTTGTCTAAGGCAATGACTCGGGAAAACATTTAAAAAATAGCTTATTTATTTTTCGATGGTTTTTTTACGAAATCGATGATACTTTTATGAGATTTTGTAGAAAACCATTATTTTTCCAACAGGAGAAATAAAAAAAATTATTTTTTGCGCAAAATTTGTAAAAATGCCGAGCTCGTCATTTGCGCTCCACTGCACACACATTTCGCGGCAAGACCCGTCCTTTTTTCGAATGATTTGGCCCTCGGTTTTGGGGCGGTTTCTATTTTCTTTTCTGGATTTGTCTGATTTGTGTTTTTCAATAAACCAGTTTACTGTTTCAAATAAAAACCTTTAAATGAATAAAAAGCTTTTAAATTTAGTAATACCATCCCGTTGGTTATAAGGGGCTGATTTTGTTGACTCTATACATATTAACGACAATTTTAGGACCGTGTTTTCGTCTTTCGCAATTGTTGCTCTTTGTTTCTATTTCTATCTTCATCTTTCAGAATCTCAATCGCACTTTCAAAAGTTAATTTTTAACTTTTATACCCACCTGTCATGACCGATGCTAAAAATGATGTGAACGGATCTTCGATGGTCGACAACGACGGCTTGATCGAGGTAAGTTAATGTTCTAAAAATTAATAACCCATTGCGAAATCGATAAAAATGATGTATGATCTTTCAGGGCAACTACGATCAAGTCGTCGAATCTTTCGACGAGATGGAACTCAAAGAGGAGCTTCTGAGAGGAATCTACGGATTCGGTTTCGAGAAGCCATCTGCTATCCAAAAGCGCGCTATCGTTCCATGCACAACTGGAAAGGACGTTATCGCTCAAGCTCAATCTGGAACCGGAAAGACTGCTACTTTCTCAGTTTCCATTCTTCAAAGAATCGATCATGAGGACCCACATGTCCAGGCTCTCGTCATGGCACCAACCAGAGAGTTGGCTCAGCAGGTAATCGATATTTTTTGAGTTGCATACACGAAACAGAATTTTTCAGATCCAAAAGGTCATGAGCGCTCTTGGAGAGTATCTCAACGTGAACATTCTTCCATGCATCGGAGGAACTAGCGTTCGCGATGATCAGCGCAAGCTGGAGAACGGAATCCACGTTGTTGTCGGTACTCCCGGACGTGTCGGAGATATGATCAACAGAAATGCTCTTGACACCTCCAGAATCAAGATGTTTGTTCTCGATGAAGCTGACGAGATGCTCTCTCGCGGATTCAAGGATCAAATCTACGATGTCTTCCGTTCCATGCCACAAGACGTTCAAGTCGTTCTTCTGTCGGCTACCATGCCTGCCGAAGTTCTTGACGTTACTGACCGCTTCATGCGTAATCCTATCCGCATTCTCGTGAAGAAAGACGAGCTCACTCTCGAAGGTATTCGACAATTCTACATCAACGTCAATAAAGACGTAAGTTAATTTTTTTTTCGAGCAGCTCACAACTGTTTTTTTTTTCTAGGAATGGAAATTCGACTGCCTCTGCGATCTCTACAATGTCGTCAATGTCACACAAGCCGTCATTTTCTGCAATACTCGCAGGAAGGTCGATCAACTCACCGAGCAGATGACTGAGAAGCAATTCACTGTTTCGTGCCTTCACGGAGATATGGATCAGGCTGAGCGTGACACCATCATGCGCGAGTTCCGCTCTGGATCCTCCCGTGTCCTCATCACTACCGACATCTTGGCTCGTGGTATTGACGTCCAACAGGTAATTATTTGTGAAATAGTTGTGTACCATCGCTTCCAAATTCTTTAACCTTTTTCTTTATCTGAATTTTCGGTCCAATTGTCCGAAATAAAACAACACTATTTAGTATAAAATATATAATGTTTCAGGTCTCACTCGTTATCAACTATGATCTCCCATCCAACCGCGAGAACTACATTCATCGTATCGGTCGTTCAGGACGTTTCGGTCGCAAGGGAGTTGCCATCAACTTCGTTACTGACAACGATGCTCGTCAACTCAAGGAGATTGAGACCTACTACACGACTCAAATCGAAGAGATGCCAGAGTCGATCGCCGACCTTATTTAATTGTAATCCGACTCGTTCCTCTCCCTCTGACCGTCCTCGCTCCTCTGATACAACCACTCCTTGTTTCTTCATATTTATCCATGTTATCTGTTTTCTTTCCTTCATCCCCACCCATTTTAATATTACGCGTGATTTCATTTTCTTGAATTACTCTTTTTTAGTACTGGATCACTTTCTCTTTCCCCCACCCCTCCCCCCTCTCCCCAAATTGGTTCAAAGAATATATTGCTCTTCTCTTTAGAGTTTAGTTTGTTCCCGTTTAACCCACTCCCCTCTTTCTGTCATTTGTTGACAAATCTCCATTGTCCGGCGCTTTTATTTCTGGCGAGTAATGAAATCACGAATGTTATAACTCGGTACTTTAGATTCAAATGGGTTGCTTGCCTTTAGAATACATTTTTATACTGTAAAAAAGCACAAAGAAAAGAAAATAGGCATTTGACAGCAGAAAAATGGTGAAAAAGAATTTGAAAGGAAGAGGAGATAAACTCTCGGCAAATGCTCCACTAGATAATCAGTTGGAAGCCGGTAACGTAGCGAAACAGCGTGAGGAGTTACGTGAGAAACAGAAGAGGAAACGCGAAGATTCCGAAGCTGATGAGGTTGGTGTCTGGCGCAGACGCATGGGAATTTAAGTCTTTTCAGTTCATCCCCGATTCGCTGTCTTCGAAGATTCTCAATGAAGCTCGAAAACAGTTGATAGAGGAAGCTATTGAAGAGCAAGGTGATGCTGGGTCAACAAGCGCCCGAGTTCCAAAAAGGTACTGAAAACGTGTAATTTAGTCTATTATCTGTAATTAGGTGCAAAAAACAGGTGGACAATGCGCCATCGTAATCCTGTGGGGAAAGGTCCCGAGGCCGTGGCGCATTGTTCACCTGTTTTTATGCAGTAGACAGGCTTTGCGTTCATATTTACGATTCAGCACTTTTTTCAGGCAACGCGGAAATTGGCTCGGCGATGATGGTGAGAAATCAGAGGATGACGATGAAGACGGCGAGGAAGAGGATGATAATGGATTTGAAGATCAAATTATTGTAATATTTCATTTTGAAAATCCTGAATGCTACAAAATAATTGATTTCAGGAACTTGATCCGCAAGACGAGGCTGATTTGGCGAGGTTTTTGAAAAAAGATGCAGCTCAAATGTCAACTCTCTATGACATTATCCAAGCCAAGATTGAAGCAAAACAAAATGATGCTGAACTGGCTCTCAGTCAAGTTGATCCAAACGAATTCAATGTAATCGGTTACTGACATGTTCACTAAATTTTACGTTCTCTTTCAGATGCGCGATATGGACCCGGAAGTTGTTGAAATGTATGAACAAATCGGACAATACATGTCGAAATACCGAAGTGGAAAAGTTCCAAAAGCGTTTAAGATCATCCCTAAAATGATCAACTGGGAGCAGATCCTTTTGTTAGTTTTTGAAAATAAGATTACAAATAAGATTCATGCACTTTTCAGTCTCACGAAACCAGAAACGTGGACAGCAGCTGCAATGTATCAGGCCACACGGCTTTTTGCTTCGAACATGAATCCCAAAATGTGTCAAAGGTGAGTACACATTCATATGATACCTTCGGCTAAACTCGAAAATATAACTGGGCAAAATAGAACAGTGATGAAATATAATTCGCTACGAAATAGAACTCGGCATTTTATAGCGCGCTACTATATCAAGAGTTATATTTTTGTCAAAGTTCTGTTCAGTTCCAGCTTATTTTCTAGTATCGCCGTTTTTTCGTATTGGACTCATTCTCGTGATCAGTATAAACGTTTTCAAGGTTCTACACACTCGTTTTGCTCCCACGTCTTCGGGACGACATCGATGAGTTTAAAAAACTGAATTATCATCTATACCAAGCTCTCTGTAAAGCTATCTACAAGCCAGCAGCGTTCTTCAAAGGACTCATCCTGCCATTGCTCGAAGTTCGTTTTTATTAGTCGCATATTGTGAAAAAGTCTTATTCTTTCAGTCCGGAACATGCACACTTCGTGAAGCCGTAATCTTCAGTTCTGTTCTCACGAAAGTTCCCATTCCGATTTTCCATTCAGCTGCCGCTATGCTCAGAGTAAACCTTTCTATACGTTAACATTCCTCACTATTTATATTTCAGATTGCGGAAATGGAATATACAGGCGCCAATTCAGTTTTCCTTCGAGCCCTAATTGACAAAAAATATGCTCTTCCTTATCGCGCAGTTGATGGTGTTGTAAATCACTTCATTCGCCTGAAGACCGATGAACGGGATATGCCAGTGTTGTGGCATCAATGTCTGTTGGCATTGTGTCAAAGATATAAAAACGATTTGAACGCGGAGCAGAAGTCCGCTATTCATGAATTAATTAGAGTGAGTTATTTTTTTACTATCGCAAAAACTTTGATTTCCAACGAATATCTAAATCTTTATTGTCCGATTCAAGAGAATGTGAGTCCGTACTATTTTTTATTTAGCTTTTGATTTTCCTCCTTTTTTCTTCTTTTCCTTAGATGATGATGGAGATGATAACTGAGAGTTACCAGCACTCGGTAGGGACGATGGTCTTTTCTTAACATTACGTCTTCCTGTTTTAGCGATCGTTTTCTCGCGACAAGGATCCGATAACGGGCCGTTTCCAACAGTTCCGAAAATCTTCGCTCGTTCTGCACTGACCGTTCCGCTTGATTTGCTCAAAGTTCCATCCTTTTTTCCAGTAATTGCTATCATCATTTGAACCACCTGTGACATAGAAGGACGCTGAGTTGCATTTCGAACCCAACACTTCTTCTGCAATTAGAACTATTACCTTCATGATTTTGGGAGAAAAAAAAAACAAACGACGACGTCAGCAAGCAGAGATGGTGCTTTATCACTAATTGACATTCTGTAGTCTTCTTTAGAAACTTTCTGATGAACTTCTGCCACTTTGAACTCTGGATAAGGTTGCGTTCCGTTTTCGATAACTTCCCAACAGAGAACAGAAAATGCGAATACATCAGTTTGTGGAGTGTAGACGAATGTTATGAGTGTTTCTGGAGATAGCCATCTAATAGGTACTTTCTTGTTGGGATTCATTTGATACGATGATCCAACTCTTGACATTCCAAAATCCGAAACTTTTGCCTAAAAGAAAAACTGAATATCGATCTTTTTTTCGATTTCCTCACCACTGAGTTACCGTAAAGAACATTTCTGGCAGCGATGTCTCTATGAATAATATTCTTACTGTGAATGTATGCAATACCAGAGGCAACTTGAATTATGATGTCTAGCTTTTCTGGCCATTGCACTGAGTTTTTTTGCAAATAACCATCAAGTCCACCACCAGCGACCAACTCCATGACAACAAGCAAAGGTTCATCCACAGCGGCCACCCCATAGCATCTCACAACATTTTTGTGATTGAATCCGCGCATTAGACGTGCTTCGGAAGTGATTTCTTTGATTTGCTCTTTTGTTAGTTTGTCGAGTTTGGCCTAAGAATAAACTAATAGTTTTCATGATCCCTAGACCACCCACAGTTTTCACAGCACACCCCACAGTTTCTGATCCCATTTTGAGCGTTCCTAGTTTCACTTCTCCAAACGCTCCCTCGCCTAAGGTTTTCGTCATTGTCACATCCGCATGATTCAGTTCCCAAGATTGACGACCAATAGCGTTGATCAAGATGCTGTTTGGATTTTCCTGTAACTCTCATTGAGATGTGTATTTCGTGAAAGAGCAACCTCATGAAGTTTGTTTTGCTTATGATGATTGATCAATTCAATCAGACTATCGAAGTTTTCCTTTCCAGTTATCGAGAATTTCCCATCGGCATTACGAATGACATAATGCATTGCTTCTTGACTCGATTCATTCTGCATAACTGACAGAATCAAATGCCGTGCTTGTCCTGCGCTAGGTTCCGACATTCGAACCAGAAAGTCCCCATTTTTTTGAAGAAGAAGCTGCAAGCAATTGTATAGCATTTTGTTAGATTCCTCATTAGAACCTGAACTTCTTCTCTTGGGAGTAACCCATGGAACCATTGTTGCTCTGTTGTCTCCATACAATCAGTTTTACGACCCTGTTGCTCTTGTGGTTCTTTTTTATTATAAACGTGCCGAATTTGCGCAAAAAGAGTGGAGCTACTCTTCTTGAGACTTGAAATAACGTCGGTTTCTCCTTGACTTGGTTTGTTTTTCTTCTTTTGTGCATTGTGGTTCACGTTCGGCTTACTCATTTCACACGCGTACAGTTCGGTATTAACCAAAATATTTGAAGGGTACAAATTTGAAACAAGCTCAAGCGACGGCTTCTTTTATGCTGGAAGATCTAGAGCGGCCTCACAGAAAATCCCGGTTCCCTAATTTGGGGAGAGCAGGGCAGTTCAGGGCGCCCTGATGTTTTTTTTAATGTAACCTTCATAAACTGGGTCAGATAAAATAATCTTTCTAGGTGATGTGGAGACTGTATTTTTCTCGAAACTTTTCTGCAAGTCTGAAAACTTTTGATTTTCAGTTCCATGGACACTATCTCATCTCTCCGGAAATTCGTCGCGAGCTTGAATCCAAGGAGACCGAAGATGGACACATCATCACTTCTGTGGTTGTCGAAGGGCGCAAGATGGATAGTATGGAATTCTAAGTGGCATTCAATAAGAAACGAGACGCAGAGCAACGAATGCGCACCAGCTGCTCAGCTTTTTCAATTCTTCCACTATCCTTCCAATCTGCACGTACACTCCTTTTCCTCGCCGATTTATACTTTGTTGTCTTGCTTCTCACCAAACTGTTCGTTTTTTTTTACTTTCTTGTTGTTTTGTTACCTTTTTTCTCAATAAATTGTTGTTTTTTTAACTTTTCGAAGCACATCGAAAGAGGTATATGCCCCGTGTTCCTTCTCCAAAAACGCACTCTCCTTAAAAGAGGTTTAAATGCATAAAGTTGCAGCCGGAATGATGATAGCCAGGTCGTTAAGTTCAGCAAGAACGACTCCATGTTGTTTTTGGCTTTCGAGTTCTGCCTCGAACAATGTACTTTTTACTTCATCTGGCGATAATACAATTACAAGGCGAAACTTTTCCATAAGGTTTGAAATATTGTTCTCCGAACTCACAGTCACAGTTCGAACATTTTCAGCACCAGAAAACCGATGACACTCATTCCAACAGCCAGTAGTATTGTTGCCGCTTCACCTCCGAACGTCAAACCATATCTACAATTGATGAGAGTTGATAAACCGATTGGTTTGTAAATATTTGCAATTTCAAAGAATCGTTTGCTCATTTTCAGGAACATGGCTTCTGTACTGGCCGTGTACATGGAGTATAGCTATGGCCACTCCAGCTGGTCAACTTCCTTCTCTCTACATGCTCACTTTATTCGGAACAGGAGCATTTCTGATGAGAAGTGCTGGATGTGTTATCAACGATTTGTGGGACAAAGATTTCGATAAACAAGTGAGACAATTAAAATATGATAAAACATGAAAATGTTGTTTCAGGTAGAACGTACAAAATTGCGACCATTGGCTTGTGGTTCACTGACCGAAAAACAGGCGGTCGGCCTTTTGGCAGGACTATTGAGTTCATCACTTGCTATTTTGTTACAATTGAACTGGTTCAGGTAACTGATAAATGAAAAAGAAACTTCAGAACCTAGATTTCAGTGTTGCTGTGGGTGCTTCTTCGATGGCTTTGGTTGTTGGGTATCCGTTAGCGAAGAGATACACATATTGGCCTCAATTCATTCTTGGTTAGTCGCTTTTTTCTATTTCTCGAACATTTCTCATGTAGCCGTAATATTCCCATTTTTTGAATTACTAGAAATCTCGGTGCTTCTCTTTTTCTAGTTCTTCGTTGTTAGTTACGGTTGCAGGTGCCACCTTAAACTGGAGTGTGCTGATAGCTTGGGCTGAAATGGGTCATTTCAATGATTTTGGCATCTTTTTGCCTCTCTACACTGCCACCATCCTGCACACGGTCATCTACGACACTATTTATAGTCATCAGGTAGAGAGAAACAAATGGAGTCAACTTTTGAAACATTAAGACATCCGGAGAGAACATATTTTGAGAATAAAAATTCTGGGGTTATTTTCGTATGCACGGGTTACGGTAGGCTATAAGTGTTGTGAATTGTCTTGAGTTTTTGTATGTTTGGACACAAAAAAGAAAAGACCGTGATGCAGAGATGGTGGTGAAGTTTTCGGTCCTTCCTCAAGGTGGTATCTGCATCATAGATTAATGTAGCTCTAATCAGCTTTTTCATTGCTTTTTCCTCTTCTCTGATTTCTCTAAAACTCTTTTCTCTCATAGTACAGGACTCACATTCAATTGGGGAGCTCTACTCGGATGGGCTGCTTTGAAAGGTGACTTATCGTCTTCTGCACCGTTTTGGATGTATGCAGCTGCACTCCAATGGACATTGGTCTACGACACTATTTATGCACACCAGGTTGCTTATTCCGGGGAATTTTTCGTCTTGTTTTAAAATCATCACAAAACATGTTCTTTTCTAAAGAACTATTGTTCTGTGGTGCAATCCATTGTCCGTTTTTTCGTATGCCCCCCATGTTTTCGTACCTACCGTAACCCCCAAAGCATGCTTTCAATTTTCTTATTATCCAAGTCGATGGATGTCATATTACCCATCCGAAAACCAACAAAAATCCAGATCTTTTCGATAGGAATATCCCTTTTCCAGGATAAAGCTGACGATATCATGATTGGTGTTAAATCTACCGCTCTTCGCCTTGGAGAAGATACAAAAAAGTGGTTATCTGCATTCGGGATCGGAACAGTCGCTTCTCTGACTGCTTGTGGAATGGCAAGTGACCAGACATGGCCATATTATGTTGCTTTGGCAGCCACTACTGCTCAACTCGGATGGCAAATCGGATCAGTTGATATTGATAATGGAGCTGATTGTTGGAATAAGTTCAAGTCAAATTCTTGGATGGGAATCATCTTATTCAGTGGAATTGTGGCATCGACACTGCTAAAAGAGGTGAGATCTTATTCTTTCGGATAACCATCAATCCAATATTTTTCTATTTGCAGAAAGAGGAATCCAAGGATGCACAGAGCAAACCATCGGTAGAGGAAGATCTAGATGATATCGTGACCAACTGATTTCTTTTTGTAAATTACTGTAGCTAGTATATCTTGAATTAGAATATTCCTAAATCATTTTCTGTGATCCTACGAGTACACAAACTCTGCCACTTTGCTCCCTTTTTTGTTTACAACCATAGATTTTTACTTTTTTAATGATTCAATAAATAATTTATTATATATTGCACACCTCTTCCATAAATGCATGTCAAATTAGGCGCCTATTTACAGAAAAAAGAAAGTGAAAATTGATTTCTCGTCTACAATGTGACAGCTCCAGACTCTAGTCTTTGTTTCACAATTCTGATCACTTGTCTACATTTCTCAGCTCCACTTTCAGCTTGACGTGCTTCTTGAATCGTGATTCTAGCTGGAACCAACTTGAAGTGATACGATGAATCGACAAATTGACAAGTGTATTTCAAAAGATTAACACATGAGATTCTCTCTTGGATGAGTCCGGCACGGCATTCTCCTTCCTCGCTGTAAATTTTTTAAAAAATAAAAAATTTAGAAAATAAAAACGAACCTCTTTGTCAAACTAATCTTTTGTAGAAGGGTATCAACCTTATCCCAGTGAGAAGCCGACGATTTTCTCTCGCATTCAAGAAGTCTTTGCTCAACAAGCTCTGCGAGTTCCCGATCTTTTCCTCCTTTCTGAAGGTACGTTGGGAATTTCTTTTGGAAACGAACTCCGATTCCGTTCAAGCTCTTGCGGCATTCTGAAATTCAAAGAAGTTATAATCCATAAACTGAATTTGATCTTACGTTTAACATCATAATCGGCAGCGAACCACAAGTGACGATCAACATTGGCATCCACCTGAAAATAGATAGAATTCATTGACCGTATAAAAACGAGGTAGACATACTTCAGCATCAAGAGAAGCTTTCTCAGCGTGAGCTGGTTTTGGTTGCTCAATTCCATTTGCCTTGTTGAATTCAGAAGCTTTCTTGGCAGATGATTCAGTATCGACGACGGCGGTGGCAACAGCACTTGCCTGAAGACCTTTTCTTTCTAAAGAATTTAAAATTCTTGAAACATACAGCTGGTCTGATAACAGGTTGGACGACTTGAGCATTTGCTTGAACTGCTCTCACTGGTTGAACAATTTGAGTATTTGATTCGAATGATTGAACCAATTGTGGTCCTCCGTTTTGTGGTGGTTGTGGAATGTTTACTGATTGTTGTTTTGGCTGGACTGGTTGAACGGATTGGTGAGCAACTTGAGGTTGTTGAACTTGTTGTTGTGGTTGATGAGGTTGTTGGGATTGTTGAGGAGTTGGTTGTTGTGGTTGTTGAACAACTTGTTGTTGTTGATTGTAGTTATTATTATTATAGTTATTGAACTGTTGCTGCTGTTGTTGATTGTTGTTGTTGTATCCATTGAACTGTTGTTGCTGAAAATGAAATTCAGCTTATTCATCTCGTCAATATTCTACAGATATTCGTCATTCTCTCTCATTTCTTTTAATTCTTTCTTCTTTCCGTTATCCAGTTCAATTATCTCTTTTCGTGTCTTTTCTAGGACGTGTTTTCCAAGATGACATTCGAATGCCAAAACGGCATTGCCACAAGCATAACATAACACCAAAAACCAATCCAATAAGACACCTTATCCGATTTCGGCAACTTTTCGGTGAAACAGAGATTCATATCATTGTTTGATTCATCGAGTGATTTAGCCTGGGGAAATAAAGAAACATGCCTGATTGTAGTATCCATTATTGTTATAGTACTGATTTCCCTGTTGCTGCTGTTGTGGATATCCATTGTATGGTTGGAAGTTATTTTGTTGTTGGAATCCTTGTTGAGGAACGAATGCGTATGGACTGCAATAAATGTTGGTTTAGGGTCTTAAAAGTATCCAGATTCTGTCTCGACAAGGTTTTCATTAACTCTCACGAATCTTCTGTGGTAATATAAACTCAGGATCTGGTTCTTCTAAAGTCAACGTCTTTGGAGTTCAAAATTCCGTAAACTCTCTAATAGAAGGCCTTGGAGGGGTTCTCAACATTCGGTAATTCTAAATTTTGAAGGGTCCTCAAAATCAGAATTCGAATTTCACAAAAGTGTCCATTACTAATTTTTGAGAAGCAATTCTTAAGGTATTTCGTATTGATCCTATTCTATTTTTGACAAGGGATTGATTGAGACTACTTTTGCACAGAAATCTGAGAAAGTGCTTTTATCTGGCTCACTTGGGTGTCCTTTTAATTGAGGTGTCCTTCTATTAGAGGTTTTACGGTATATGAAATTCTCTGTGCAATGTGAGAGTTTTCATCTTCTTACAATGCTTCGAAAAACACAAAAACACCTTCTAAAAGAAGGACCGCATTTCAGAGGAGCTGAAGAATACTGTAACAAACTAATTCGGATCCAGTTTCAGGGGGATAATTGGTTTGTTTTCTATTCCAGAGACAGCAAGAAAAAATTGTTCTACTCCATTTTTAGATAACTTTGCAGGCTCCGCCCACTGCCCAGTTTCAGGGGAAACACTTCGTCATTCTCTCTCTTTGATCTTTCAAATAATCCAAAAACGACGAACCTTGGAGGAACAAATGGAGCTGGTGTTGATTGTGTTGGGAAAACCAATGGTGGATGGGTTGGGAAAGTGAACGGAGCATGAGTTGGCAGTGTGAATGGAGCCAAAGTTGGATGACTTGGAAGTGTGAAAGGAGCAACAGTTGGAAGAGTTGGGAACGTAAATGGTGCTGGAGTCACAGGTTGTCCTGCAGCAGGAATTGGCACTGGAGCAGCATTTGGAAGTTGAGCAGCCACTGGAGTTGGTGGTTTCTGATCACCCGTCTGGACGAACAACGGAGCACCTTGAGCCTGAGCAGCTACTCCGACTGGTTCTCCACCAAGTTGAGCTGGCAGATCGAAGATTGTGTTTTGAAAAGTGTTCTGTGCCAAGGCCACAGATGGCAATAGAGCTAATAGGAGCCACATGGCAGGAATTTTTGAATAAGAAGAATGAAGGCTTATATTCAGCTTCTTCGTTCGATTCTGGAGAAGGGATAGAAGATCTGGATGGTATAGAGACGCAGAGAATTGGTGCGGAACGGGTTTTTCTCATTGTTTTCCCGGAAATAGTATTGAAGAAATACGAGTCGCAGGAATCAAATCGTTTATGTTCCATGTCCAGAAACGCTACCATCAACGCCGCCTCCTCTCCTTCTATCTCACGATTTTTATCTTTCCATTCTTTTGTAGAAAATAGAGAAGAGGGAAAATCTGCGTCGACGGATTTGCTTAGAAAAGAAAAGAATACGTTAAAAAGATGACTTCAACAGGGTGGTGTCATCCGATGAAAAGATTCATGAGATTGTACTTTACCTTTTCGAATCTCTTATAGAAACAAGCATCTCACGACAAAAAAAAGAGAAATCTGGTGTTGTTTTGTATTCAGACGATAAAGACAGGTGTTATTGGATGTTTATGGATATGATCCAGAATGTTACGCTTTACGAAAACTTGTCGGATGATAGGGGTTCTGCATCTTCCGAGATTTTAGGACACTGAACATCTTCGCAACAAGTGGTGATCAAGAGTATTTTATGAAGACCTGAAAATTTTGTGAGCTAGTTTCATTCTGTATGCTTTGAAGTTGAACTTCCTGATTATCACGAAGAACAATCAAGCATTCAGATTTTTTTAGAAACTTCTGCGAAACATGACTAAGGACCCGAATTTCAGTTATTCCAATCTTCTCCAGGTTTTTTTTTCACACATTCAGCTTCACTTCCTCGCGGGACTCCGGCGCCGGCAACTGTTCTTTTTTTTTCGTGATAAACAACGCGCGACACGGAAGTTTGGAGTGTCGTAGTCAACTGAAAAAAATAGATCGGAACGGCACGAAAACTTGGCATGGCGCCAGTTTTTAAAACATTTTTCTAATTTTTTTCACTTAATTTGACCACTTTTACAACAATTCTTCGCGGGAAGTTGCATATTTTGAAAATTGCTGGCTTATTATAAAAACACTTTTTAACCATTCAACATCAAAATGATGTTTCCAAGTTCAGCGGAATCTGATAAGGAGCCACCATCGACGATGATTCGAAATCGGGATAATCTGGAGAGACCTATATCCAAACGAGGTGAGTTTTTGATGAAAAATTGGAAACTGAACTTTAATCGTAATTTTTGAAAAAAAAATGCACAGAATTTCTGTTGTTTTCTACCAGTAGTTTTTTTTTGTAAAAATGCTGGAAGCAACCAAATTTCTCGAATTTGTTGGAATGTACATTGAAAGTATATTCTTCACCATTTTCGCAAAATCACAAAATTAATTTTTAAAAAATTCAGGAGTGCTGTCTCTTCTGCCGAAAATGCCGTTAGGTTTTGTGCTCAACAGTTGTTCATGTGCATACATTGATAATCTTCTGGCTCATGATAGTGTTCATCGCGGAAAACCACATTCGTTCATGATACAGGTCTGTTTGATTCTGAAACTATTGCCAAGTGCATTATTCTTGATTTGAAATAAATTTATAGTTACAAAATGTTCCACTTTTTAATTTCAGCGTCTTGTGGTCATCTGTGGACGCTCAACACCAGCCGTTGCGAATCACGCAGCAAACATCATCCTTTCTGCATTCAATTTCTGCAAAATAGAAGCTCCAGCAAAAAAGTTTCTCGATGAGGAGGCAGCCCTTAACCTATTTCATACGGTATTCTATTTTATCTAATTTGGGTCCCTAATCGTTTATTTTCAACTTCAATACCTTCAGGTATTATTTCAATCATTTGAATTTATCAAGGAATCTTCAACATTTTATTTGTTACAGATACTGGCCTACGCAACTGTGACCCAAAGAGCACGAAGTGTTATGGAGATTCGCGGAGCTCATCGACTCACTGCTGCTCTCTGCGATTTGATTTCGTGCTACACAAAAGCTATGGATACCGTAGAAGCGAGCAAAACACTGACCCATTTGTGTAAAAAGGTGAGATAGTTTTTTGATCCTATTTTCATTTACAACTTTTTCTCGGTTTGAAATATTAGATTTGAGCTTTTTCTCTTTGTCTCCAGTCTCATTGTCGAAAATTCATGCGAGTTTAAATTTCAAAAACATCTATAGATACTTCCTTTTCTTGCCTCTTTCACTCTATCTCACTATCTTTTTCCTTTTTTGCATCCGTTCATCTCTATCTTTCTTCGAATACACATATGATTCTTCGAGTGGAAATACAAATAATCACTTCTCGCCGACACCGTAGACAAAATGACGCAGACAATGAGAGAAAGAAAAGTGCTGTAACATTCACATTCGATCGCCTTGGTCGCAGAGAGAAAAGAAAAGTGAAGAATGAGAAGAAGCTGATGGACTTTTGGACGGATGCCACTACCTCAGGCTTACGGGAACATAGCAAAGAGCAAGGGATTAGAGGAGACTCAGTGAATTAGAGATAGTCCACGGGAAGAGAACTCTCTTGAGAAGACACACATACTTTGAATGTCTCCTTCGTAGTCTCTAGGTGGTCATTCCAAAGAAGTCTACACATCGGATTAAAATTGATTATCGAGAAGTTATTTTAAAGTGATTCAGCAGAGTTGAAATTCTGAAAACTTCTCCATTTTCCAGCTAGTTTCCAAAGTACGATGCTGCCTAAAGGCGTTGACAGTCGTTGCTGGCGAATTATTACAATATATCTCACGACCTTTTCAGCATTCTGATATATGTTTCTCTTTAGATTTCTTTGCCTTCTTTCTTGATTTCATCTGGAAATAAATTGTGATAGTCTTTAGTCCTTGAATTTCTATATCAAAATATGTTTTTACAACTAGTTAATTTTTTTTTCTTTGCAGCTCGCATCCTTATACGATCCTCTGGTGGTTCTTCCTTTCATTACCAAGCTCGCCAAGAGCCGGCGTCTTCGTCGTTACCTACAGCCTCTTTTCATTGGTCATTGTGAATACACGGCGGAAGCTTGGGGTAAGTGTTATACTTATTTTGACTTCTGAAAAATGATCTTCCAGGGGTTTCACCGGAAAGTGCAGAGATCTACAATCACATTGCACGCGGCAACTTTACATCTCAAACATTGATAGAAATAATTCAATTATATCTCGAAAAAGAGGTGAAAGAAGTAGTTATCAGTAGAAACACGGATCCTCTGAAACTCGTTCAGTATTTGGTCGCGGTAAGATATAAAGAGTTGTTTTGGAAGACTAGCCTAATTTTTCTTCAGTGTTCAAACCAAAACAATTCGGAAATAGTTCAAGCACTTGCTTTTATGCTCTATGCCAACACAAAGCTCCTCACCGGTACTACAGCTGGGACAATTGATATGGATGTAAATTCGGCGGAAACTGTCACCACTGCACGTCTCGGGGATTCCAAATTCACCCAGCCTGTGAAAGATGCCATTCTGGAGTCCGGAAGGGATGCTCTTCAAAGACGGTTGGAAATATATGGTCCGCGTCTTTTGGATTCTGTTGAATACTTCGTTGAAGAATTGAAACATGCTCCTGTGCAAAGAAGTAAGATTAAAATGACGGAAATATGAACAGCAGAATATTCAGAACTCGTGACGAATACTTCTATTGGAAACGCTCTTCTCTTCATAAATCAATGCAACTATGATCTTACAATTGCTAAAGAACTGTGAGTCTACTAATTCCTTGACAGTTTCTTCAACCCCATCCAGAGATTCCAGAAATGAAGATCCGTTCTGGTCGGGAACCAATTTCGTCTTGGGTGTTACACAGTACATCAACGAGAGAAAGAGAACTACAGAAAACGACACGGACTCGTATGATTGGTATCCAGATATCAATTGGATCGAAGTTCTGAAGGAATTCGACTCTCCGCGTCTATTTGTTTCGCAGCAGACTTTCGTTCTCTTTGCGGAAATTTTTCCTCTAATGTTTCAAGATCCTCAGAAATTCCCGATCTCATTTTTCTACACACCATGGAAAAATTGGGAAAGACAACTTCACTTATATGATTTCATGATGGAACAGGCCGACATTTGGAATTTTTCCCGCTACCCACATACAAAAGTTGTAACTCCAGATCTCAATTTGAAAACGATTCCTGATGACACACCTTCAATTGTTCAGTTATGGAATTGCCAAGAATTTTGTAACATCTTACTCACATTGATCAACATGCAAACTCAAGCTCCTCATAAAGATTTTTTCAAAGTTGGTTACAATCAGACCGGAGATGTTTGTATATTAGCACTGATACTGTCATCAACCCCATGGACACCGATTCGTCAAGAGTTGATTCGCGAGTTTCTCCCGGAATGGATTCCAAAGAGCCCAAATGTTGCTCCAATTTTAAACATGGCTTGGAACGATGTAGGTTCTTTAGGAAGCTTGTCGATGGTTCAATAATCTAAACGTAATTATTTTCAGGCAACAAGGTGTATGCGTCAACATATCATTTGGTCTTTAACTAGTTTATACAATAATGACAACACACATCTTGCCAAAATTCTCGATGTTGCTCATGACATCAAACCAAATGGGCTCTCTGACCTTTTAAATCAATCATCTAAATATCTGCCATTTATTGTTGATCTCGCGTGTCTTGCTTCCAAAAGAGACTATCTGAATTTGGAAAAATGGATTGAAGACAAAGAAAAGGCTCATGGTGATGCACTGACTGTCGCTGCACTCCAGTACATACACAAGAAATATCAAAAACCACAATTAGCAGCAGCCGTAGCTCCTAAACCTCATGGAGCAACATCCAACGGTTCTTCCGATCCTCTTCCGATTCTGGTCAAATTTGTCCGCAAAAGAGCCAAAAAACCTCACCGCCATCAATTTCCATTGCTTTTCCAGGTCAGTCCAAGATTATTTTTGAGATATTTTTCGCATAAATTATTTTTACATTTATTTCAATCAAATTTTTAAGTTTCCTGTTGATTTTCAACATACTTCAGATGAAATTACTTGTACCATTCAGAATTTGACAGATAGAAATGTGATTTTGTGAGAGAACTTTTTCGGAAATATTGTGAAACTGTAATTTATCCTGCAATTACCGATCTTTTGTTTTAAAATCAACAGAAAACGTAAAATCTTCTTGACATCGCTGTGAAATGCGCGAAGATTTTCAAACGAACGTCCAACGGGGCGCCGCGTAGCGGTCGCGTCGCGGCTTGTCTGTGCCTCTTGTTCAGGCTTTCTCGCTCAAAGCGCACACTTGTTTTTTCTGATGATTTCTTCATTTCCGGCGGACATTTCTATATTCTGTTGAAGAAGTTACATTGTGAGAATTTTAAGTTTATTTGAATAGAATTCATGCCGGCCATAAGTATGTCACGGGCATTTTACAACTTGTTACAAGTTGTCTCTTTTGACGATGACAAATCAATACGCGCTCAATAAGCTTCTTTTCAGATTTTGAGAAGTTAGAATCTAGATTTTTTTGCTCAGCTTTTGATAGCCTGTGAGAATGTTTCAATCTATCTGGAATATGTTGAATTATTGATAAAGTTAGTATTCTCGCAGCTGAATGACCTTAATCCGAAGGAAACAAACATTAAACTTAATTTTTTTCAGGTAATGAAAGAGAACTCGGGTAGAAGTTCGTCAGTATCATCTGGCGGGCATCAAAGCGTACAACAGACCGGGAACTCACAACAGCAGTTTGGCACTGGTACCGGACTTCCACCATCCGGCGCCGTGCCGCAACAGCAGTCACAAAACCAACCTCCCATGCAACAACAAGTTTCTCAGCAACCACTTGGACCGTCGTCTACAACACAGCAACAACAAATGCACAACTCGCAGCAAGTTCCTGGACCTATCCAGAGACCTGCACAGTTTCCTCAGCAAATGTTCCCATCCCAGACGCAGTCTCAACAACATCAACACATGATGGTAAGTTGGACATTATCTAAATTTTTTTCAGTATGCTTAAATTATCCTTTTAGGGTCCGCCACCGTCAAATACGTCCCAGAATGCTCAATCAGGAATGAATCTTTTGATGAACATTAATCAGTTCGCCGCAACCAACAATCGAGATTTGCTTAAGGTTGTTCAACCGGCTCCACCACCACCATCCTCAATGTCCCCTTCGACTCAAATGATGCGGTCACTGATTCCTCCTCTTGCGCAACGACAGGTGAGCTTTGTCACTAAATCAGTCATTAACTAATCTGAAAAAAATACATTTTTAATTATCATGTGCCAGGTATTGAAAGTAACAATTGTGATTTTTAGAATTCCAACCCTGGTTGGCACACAACAGCAGCTCCACCACAGCAAAGACCTTCTGGACCGCCAACGCCACAACAACAAATTGATTACCGTGGGCAGATACCGGAATTCGTGCCACAAGGACCTCACCAGCTACAAAGAAGCGGAAGCGTCAGTGGAAGGAGCGGTGGAAGTGGAGGACAAAAAACGGGAAGTAGTGGATTCTCAGTAGGGGCACCTATTGCTGGTAGTGCCGCTGCCGTGGCCGCTGCTGCAAATGCGCAACAAGGAGGAATGGAGGATTTTGCTTCGATGACATTCGCCGAGGACATCCAAGAAGAAGCCAACTCCTATTTCGAAAAAATTTATAGTGTTAACAACGCAATGTCCGTGGATACCTTGATCGATCTGTTGAAAAAGTTCAAAAACGGAAATGATCGTCGCGAACGATATGTTCTTGCATGTGTAGTCAAGAATTTGTTCGAGGAATACCGATTCTTTCATGAATATCCAGAAAGAGAGCTTCGAACAACGGCAGCTGTATACGGAGGAATTATTCGAGAAGACATCATCAGCAACGTACAATTCGCCACAGCTGTTCGAAAAGTTATCGAAAGTTTGAGCGCGGACTCGAACACGATGCTTTGGACGTTTGGAATAGTTGCACTTCAACACTGCAGAAGCAAACTTTGCGCGTACCCGAAGGTGAGATTGAAAAATAATACATACGCACTATTCTAAGAATTGGTCGATCGAAAAACAAGTAAATGTTTCAGGTGTGCACCATGATCGTGAACAGTGAAAACTTTTCAAAGTTTCCTCAAACTCTGAAGGATTATGTCATTGCCGGTGTCAAAGGAGAGCTTCCGCCAGAAGGAGGCCGTCACACTCCTGTTGGAACTAACCCTTCATCAGCATCATCGACGCCAACACCAGCTTCTGCGCCGACGAATTGGGGAGCTGTTGCGCGTGCATCTGCGAGCGATGCTAAAATGGGAGTTCCAGCGAACAGAACTGGAAATGTTCTCTCCTATACCAACGTAGACACTCTGGTTCTGGCAACCAACAAAGACGGAGCTGAAATCGCCCAACCCGCGGAAGCAGTAGTTGACAAAATTTCCTTTCTCTTCAACAACTTATCTACTACGAATCTGGTTCAAAAGAAAGATGAAGTTTTAGAAATGATTGGTGATCATGGAGAAGGATTCACACGCTGGCTTGCTCAATACATTGTGATGAAAAGAGTGTCAATAGAGCAAAACTTTCAACCACTCTACAACCAGTTCGTCACTGCCATCGATGATGAATACCTCGATCAATGCATTAAGAGAGAAACGTTCCGAAACATTCGTATTCTACTCCGAACGGACAAGAAAACGACCGTTGCTTCAAACTACAGTGATCGACAGTTGCTGAAAAATCTTGGCAGTTGGCTTGGAGCTATCACCATTGCTAGGAACAAACCGATTCTACTCAACGATCTTGATTTGAAAAGTTTGCTCCTTGAAGCTTATTACAAAGGCCAAGCCGAGTTGCTGTTCGTCGTACCATTCATTTCTAAGATTCTAACTGCTTGCTCAAAAACTTCATTGTTTACGCCTACCTGCGCATGGATTCGAAGTATTCTCAAGGTTCTTGCGGAACTGCATAATGAACCGGATCTCAAAATCAATTTGAAGTTTGAAATCGAAGTTCTGTGTAAGGAATTGAATGTCGATCTCAGTTTACTACCCATGGATGGCATTCTCAAAGACACTGAGAAACTTGTTCGAGTTCCACAACAGCTTTGTGAGGTTAAAGTGCTCGGAAGACCAGAAGCAGCAAGCCCAGTTCAATCGCAAATTAGATTATCGGGTTCAGCAGAACAACTTTCCGGAATGTCTCCAGCGATTCCAGATCAAGTGAAGCCTGCAACGCCACAACCGATGGAAGCAGATCTCCAAGGTGGTGGTGGAGCAGGATCTCAGTCGGAACCTCAAGTAATTCCGAATGTGACGCACTTTGCCTATCATGACATCAATGTACTCACATATGATGGACTCGTCCCACACGTGAAGATCGTGCCGAATCTTCCGTTGTTCCAGTTGCATCCGCATGCAAAGCATTTAGTCCGCCCTGCTATGATTCATGCGATCAAGGAGTTGATTGGACCAGTCACCGAAAGAGCTTTGAAAATCGCAATGACAGTAACGGAATCATTGGTGCGAAAGGATTTTTCTTTGGATCCAGAAGAGCAGAACCTGAAAACTGCTTCATTCCACATGGTAAGTCTTTCAAAAGTTATTTATCACTGTTCTGAACAAAAATATTTCAGATGCGTGCGATGACAGCTGGAATGGCGATGATCACATGCCGTGATCCTCTTGCGAGTACAATGCATGCTAATTTGGCTAATGCGTTTTCTTCTTCATTGCGATCTTCCAACGGAACTCCCGAACTGAAACAAATGATTGAAGAAGCTTCTTCAACGATCACTCAAGACAACGTCGAACTTTCCACAAACTTCATAGTCAAAACAGCATGTGAGAAAGCAACCCAAGAAATTGAGAAGCGTCTTGATTCCGACTACCAGAAAAGAATTGCGGCAAAAGCAGACGGACACGCTTATAGGGACGAAGCAGCAGCATTGATTCATTCTCAACTACCAAAAAGCATCGCAACTCAACCAGGAGCAACAGATGCATCATTAATGAGCATTTACACTCAATTCAGTAGCCGAATCTGTGGTTTCAAGGCCAATTCTGGCGAAGATCTCCTCGGATCAGAGCCAAGTAACGCAACCCCTGCAGTTCAAACTCACAGCAAGGATATGGATATCATTTGTCAACAATTGCTAATCATTATAAAAGAAGTCGACCAAACAACCCAAGCTCAGCCACATCTCAATAACCCGGCATTCCAAACAGTATGTTGGATTCGCGATTGGATGCAGCAAATCACAGTGTCCAAGGATGCTAATAAGCTGATGGCTCTCGTTTCCCGATGCACAGAACATCTGTTGCATGCATATAGACTTGAGGGACAGCCAACCAAAAACTTACTTGATGTGGAATGGGCTCGTCGTCTCCGCGATCTTTTTATTGGATTGATGCGACTCTTGCAAGCATATTATCCATTAGTCGATCTTTCTCGTCGGATCACATCAGCAATTATGCAAATCCGTTCGGACTACAAGTGGAATCTCGAAGGAATCGAAATACTGTTCAAACAGAATTTGCTCCAGTCTACACTGTGGGATCAATATCTTGCCGACAGCATGGATAATGGCGGAAACATGGAAGCTGTTTGTTTCGCGCAAAAGTTCGTGAGAAATATCGGGGGTGGCGACATGAACCGTCTCCAGTTTTTGAAAGAAAGGTTCCCGATGACATGCGATCAACTAACTAAGCTTCATCAACTTCAAACGGCAACTCGAACTGATGGACTGAACAACGGTGTAAATAATGGCGCTCATCATCACCCTGGACTTCAACATCAACAACAGCAACCACCAGTCACCTTGCCAATGGACGCAGCTCCAATGCCACAAGCATCAGCTGAAGCTATGGCGCAAAGAGGGTACGATGATCAGGAAATGACTGCAAAAGTGGAAGTCATAATGCGTGAATGGATTGGTTTATGTTACTCGCCCACTGGCCAGAGAAGTCCACAGGAGTCCCTTGCTCAAATGATACAATTGATGCACGAACATGGAGTTCTGGCCACAGATGATAAGATCACTCAGTTCTTCCGACTTTGCGTTGAAAATTGCGTTGATATCTCTGTGCGAGTAATGAAATCGGAACAAATTGCTAATGGTCTCCCAGCAAATTTGATTCGGCATCGTTGCTACTACACGCTCGATGCGTTTGTGAAGCTTATGGCTCTGATGATTCGCCATTCGGATAATGGACAGTCTCAAAACAAAATAAATCTATTGAAAAAAGTGAGTTTTACAATAAAACACAAAACCTCTTTGAAATCAATGTGACTGTTTTTCAGCTCCTCAACATCATTGTTGGTGTTTTGCATATGGATCATGAAGTTCGAAAAACCGATTTCAATGCAATGCCGTACCATCGTATTCTCATCAGTTTGTTCAATGAAATCACTGGACCAGACCCGTTGAAATTGCTGGAACCCATCGCTTGGAGCATTTTGGAAGCCTTCGGACAAACGTTCTTCGCACTCCAGCCGAGACGTATGCCCGGCTTTGCTTTCGCTTGGCTCGACATCGTTGGTCACAGAAACGTTATCGGTCGACTCTTGGCGAACACTGGCATTGCTGAAACGGTGGATTCGGTCAAAACTGCAGCGACATATACTCAATTGATTATTTCTCATCTGAAGTTTTTGGCGCCATTCCTCCGCAATATTCAATTGCCAAAGTCGATTGCTATTCTCTACAAAGGAACACTTCGGGTTCTTCTCGTCATTCTTCACGACTTCCCTGAGCTTTTGTGTGAATTCCACTACGTCATATGTGATACTATCCCACCCAACTGCGTGCAACTTCGAAACTTGATTCTGTCAGCTTTCCCCCATGAGATGCGACTCCCGGATCCATTTGCTCTCAACTTCAAACAGGTGGATACGATTCCAGAGATGGCTGTTGAACCGAAGTCTAATTTGAACATGGCTACCATTATTCCGGATAATATTCGTGTTCCATTGGACGAGTATCTTGCTAATAGAACACCGGTTGACTTCCTTCCAAACCTGCCCACTCTCCTGCAAACTCCGAATCAAGCTGGTACTAAATACAACACAACTGTCATGAACGCTCTTGTTTTGTACGTCGGTATTCGAGCTATCGAGCACTTGCATTTGAGACGTCAACGCATCTCAACGCTCAATATAGCACATACATCGTTCATGGATATCTTCCAAAACTTGGCTATTCAGTTGGACACGGAGGGTAAGTTTTTTTTTACAAAGATTACATATTCCATTAGAAAAAAAGTCCTGAAAATTATTAATTCGATCGTTTTTCAGGAAGATATCTGCTTTTCAATGGAATCGCCAACCAGCTGCGTTACCCGAACGCGCACACTCACTACTTCAGCTGTGTCTTCTTGTATCTCTTCAAAAACTCCACAAACGATACCATTCAAGAACAAATCACACGTATATTGTTTGAACGTCTTGTGGCACTCCGCCCACATCCATGGGGACTTCTGATAACATTCATTGAGCTGATTAAGAATCCAACTTACAACTTCTGGCGTTACGAATTCACCAGCTGTGCTCCGGAAATTCAAAGGTAATTTTTACTTATCCTTATTTCACTACATGATTTTTTCTTTTTCAGACTGTTCCAAAACGTGGCCAATACCTGTGTCCCAGCCCAAGGATCTCAATTCTCACAAAATCAAGAAGGTGCATCAATGCTCGGTAGCGATGCTGGAGGAATGAGCCAACACCCGTCATCTAATTGATTTAATACTTAACAGAGCTTTCAAATTTGATCTTTTCTGATCCTTACTCTCATCACATTTTTGTCGTATTAGGTAGTTTTTTATGTCGAAATACGGGATGTACCATCTTCTTCTCCACTTTCCTTTTCATTCTTCTCCTGCTCTCCCAATCATTCAAAACGGGGCTTCCACAAACTCAACCACAAAACCTTGGAGAAATGCAGCATCTCATTCTCAACGGTTTCGAACTTTTGTAGCTATTTTTCATCCTCCCCCTTTTTTCAATATTTTATTGTTGTTTTATTAATATATACATATGTTCACACTAGAATCTCCTCCCATCCCGCTTCCCCGTTACCCTTTTCATACAATTTTAGAATGTGAAGGAAACCTTTGTTGCAAGTATTCATTACCAGCGAATTTTCAGGAAAAATTGGTGGAATTTTTCCTGAAACGAATGCTAACATCAAAGTTTTCTATTTGCTAAGACTTGTACATCCAACCGATTTGTTCCCGCATGTATAGAAACAATTCGTATTTGTTTGAAATTTCTAAGAATCGCGCTAGATGTCTTTGTCTATCTATTCTTGTTCCCATCCTTATTTTGCTTTTCCCTCTTAATCTTTGATTTCATTAGTAGGAGTCATAGATTAGGTTGCCCCCGATTTCCTTCTTACCAGCCCATCCTGCAATAAAAAACGTGTCCATTGATAGAGATTCGACTTGAAAATCATAAAATACAAGTAGAGATACCTCTGGACTGATATGAAACACAGAAACCGTGGAAAACAATTTTGTAGACATTATTAAACTGAGCTGTTTCGTAGGAGAGAATCTGTAACGGTGGTTTTCCAACTAGCTCTCATCGGACCAGAAATGCACGGAATTCCTTCTTCCTCCATTTTTTCACTCCCATCTTCGAATTTTGTTAAAGACAATGAAATAGAGCCACTAATAATTCAGGGAACGTTCGGGAAAGAGGTTTTTCTCCATCTTCCTGGTTTTCACCAAACCACTTTCGTGCATCTCTATTTATACAGATGACTAAAAACGAAGAATAGATTCATGCACCTTTGTATAACATCAGAAACAGATGTGACAATTTTTAAATTTGGTCACTCTGGTCAAGGAAATTCCCTGTAACATCTCTCTCGGTGTTCAATTTAATTTATTGAACAAGATGGGCGATAAACATTGACAAAATAATTCTGAATGGATGATTTTAAATGATGAAAAATTAAAAAGTCTAAGTTAAGGGGGCGGAGGCTTTCGATTACAACATTAACGGATGAATGAGAGCAGAGAGGACGAGGGAAAAGAAACCGTGGGGGAAACGTTCAAAAGGATCAAAATGAAGAGTCGAGATATTGTACAAAAACAAGATTATAAGAGATTTTCAACAGATTATCAGTTAATCTTCGAAGCGTTACTGTAGAGTGCATCAACGACTTCTCCCATGGCATGAATTGTGTCCAATGCTGTTTGATAAGCCTCGTCGGGTGTGGCAATGTCGAAAACAATAAGCATTCCCTCTCCTTGGTCGAGAGATCCGGAAAGCTTTTGATCAAGAATCATTTGAGAAAGTTTCTTCTCCACCTTAAAGAACATATGATTTTATATGACTGAAAATGATCCATCTTGCCTACCTTCGATCTATCGATTCCAATTTGTTGAGCGACATGATCGATTTGGACAAATGAGTATGGCTCGATAATACGGCACAAATCCTTCTCAAGCATCCGTTCGCTCAATGAATGGAAATGCTTTCGGACAACCGGATCCATTTGCAACTCTTGTGGGAACGCTCCGAATGCTGCTTGAAAGTCTTTGAGTGATCTTTTTTGGGCAGCTGCTGCGATGGCTTTCATTGCTTCCAAGTCAGATCCACTATATTTAAGAGCGAGTTTTGCCGAGAGAAGACTGCTCACCTCATCGGGAGCATCAAGCATCACCTGAAAATTTTTTTTAATTTCGGGTTACATCACTGATTGCATACCTTGCACAGAAGCATATATTTAAGAGCAGTGAGGGCAGAACTCTTCTCGTCCACTGAATCGTAACCTTCAAACGCTTCATAGAAGTAGGAAAAGGCGGTTTTGAAGTCTTTTTCGTCGGCTGCGTGAAGGATTCCAGACTGAAGATCGAGAGCAGCTTGCATTCTTGGATTAACGTAAATGGCATTAGCAGTTGTACGAGCTCCAGTGAGCGAAGCACGTGCACGGCCGATATTTGCCAAGTTGTAGTAAGCTTTGCTTTCTTCAAGTTCAACTTCAACAAGAACGTCTTTGTCGTCAACCTTCTTCAACTCTCTGATCAAATCGGCAGCTGAAAAAAAAAGTTAATACGAAAACAGAGAGAATGACTTCGTACCGAGTGGAAGGGCCTGCGTATATCTTTGAAGGTCGTTGTAAAGCCGAACGAGGCGAGCAGTCAACGTTTGTCGGAGGAAAGTACGGTTCTGTTCGGTCGCCCATTGAATACATTCTTTCACAAGCCCAACCTACAAAGTAAGAAGATTAGCTTATTTTTAAACGGGAAAAATCACTTTGATATCTCCATCCTGATCGTCAATTTTCAGGCACAAGTCGACAAGGTCCCGAACGAGCTTAGCAGCCTTGGCTTTTCCCAGCGATACCAAAAATGGTCTCGTTTGTTCAATCATTTTTCGAAGCTCTTCAGTCTGCTTGTTTTGTGCCAAGATATTGCCGAGTTCCATGATAGAATCTTCTTTCTTTTTAATGTCATCGTCACCGGACGCCGGCGACTTTACTGAAAAAAAGAGAATATTTTCACAGTTTTCTTTTAATCACAAACCAAGATTTGTGAGATGGCGAATGACATTTTGGTCATTTTGATGAGGAAGGGAAGTCATTGTATCCATGATTGTTCCTCCGGACATTTCAGTCACTGAAAATGGATTAATTAGTTTTATCAAGCACACATTGGAATACGAAGACGAAGAAAACCACTCGGAAAAATGCGATTTCACAGAAAGTATTCTGAATTGCGAAATATTTTTAAAATACAGAAGAAAAATAAAAAAATGTCAATCACATTCATCAATTTTGCAGAAAATCAAAGAGAAATGAATATTTGAGATTCGATAAAATATGGAACAAGAGCACCTCACAAAACGATGACAATTCCCGCCGACGATTTTTCAGCGGCAGGTTACGGTTTGTTTTAGGTGTTTGCGGACTGGTGATGACGCGAAAATGCACACAAAAACCAAAATCGCAAAACATGTTTTCAAAGCACAAAAAAGCAAAAGCAAACAGATCCGTTCCTCATTTCGGCAGTTCAGATAATTAGTTTCGAGTTTCCAATTTTAATAGAATCGTCGAAGTGAAGCTTTTTTAACACCAAGTTAGTCGGCAAGTTAAAATTCGAAAAGTGATGAAGGAAGTCCGCGAAGAAGCTT
Source organism: Caenorhabditis zanzibari (assembly GCA_963966625.1). NCBI lineage: Eukaryota > Metazoa > Nematoda > Chromadorea > Rhabditida > Rhabditidae > Caenorhabditis > Caenorhabditis zanzibari. The sequence continues at coordinate 8,088,070 of OZ016470.1, read as the reverse complement.
GTTTTTAAGAACCGAGGTAGCTTGAAAATCGTCTCTATTGCTGACAGAGAGCAAATAGAGCGGTGAACGCAGATGCTGAGATGAATTGAAGTGGTCAACAAGTAGAATAGATTTTAAATGTCAAAACAAAAATATGAAATCACATCCATCTCGAATGTTACCTTTGCCTTTTTCGTTTGTAGACTTTCGACATATTGGGTTCGTCATTAGAGCAGGTAGTAAATTTAGAGCTTTACGAAATGATCCAGCCTAACCTGTAATGTACCCGATTTGCGGTACGGGGTTTTGATTAAGACTATAACCAATTGATAGAGCACAAAAAGTTATTTAAGAATGTGGAAACATTTTTCCCTTATTATTATCGGTTTCTGAGAAAATCGACTTTTGTTGAAATTTTTGCGAAGTTCGAAAAACTCCTCTTCAGATAGACGTTTCTCGGCTGATTTTCAACCAATTTTTTAAAACTAAAGTGCAATATAAAGCTAATATAACGGACAATTTGAATTTATCAAAATCATGTTGTGGTCGAGTTTGTCACAGAAACGATCAAATGAAAACCACAAGTGCTCCGGGAGCAACAGACCCCAAAAATTTTTTTGCGTCCTAGAAATTTCGTTTTTTATGTCTAAAATGAAAGAGCGTGTTGAGTTTACTGAAAAAATAACATAAAAATAATATGTAACCGTTCATCTGGAAAATAAATTTTTGAAAGAAAAAATGATTTTTCCGAACTTTTTGGTAAATCAAAAAATTTTGGATAGACTTTGTACTGAGTTCTTAAAATATAATAACAAATTCAAAATTAACATTTTTTTAGCTTTCTAACAAGCTACTGAGCATGTATTTCTGTCAACTTTGACGTGTGTTATGACTGTTTGAAAACTACCGTATGATTTCAGTACTAACGAAAAAATCGAAAAAATGAAAATGGTGCTAGAGACTCAAAATTTTTTTTGTTCAATTGCAAATTTTATTTATGATAAAAGTGTCAACTACAACTTTTTTGTTGCGTTTCATCTTTATCGAAAAAGTTTGAAATTAAGTTTTGATTTCACTGAAACATTAAACCCAATTTTTTCAAATGAAGATGAAACGCAACAAAAAAGTAATAGTTGACACTTTTATCATAAATAAAATTTGCAATTGAACAAAAAAAAGTTGGAGTCTCTAGCATCATTTTCATTTTTTCGATTTTTTCGTTAGTACTGAAATCATACGGTAGTTTTCAAACAGTCATAACACACGTCAAAGTTGACAGAAATACATGCTCAATAGCTCGTTAGAAAGCTAAAAACATGTTAATTTTGAATTTGTTATTATATTTTAAGAACTCAGTACAAAGTCTATCCAAAATTTTTTGATTTACCAAAAAGTTCGGAAAAATCATTTTTTCTTTCAAAAATTTATTTTCCAGATGAACGGTTACATATTATTTTTATGTTATTTTTTCAGTAAACTCAACACGCTCTTTCATTTTAGACATAAAAAACGAAATTTCTAGGACGCAAAAAAATTTTAGGGGTCTGTTGCTCCCGGAGCACTTGTGGTTTTCATTTGATCGTTTCTGTGACAAACTCGACCACAACATGATTTTGATAAATTCAAATTGTCCGTTATATTAGCTTTATATTGCACTTTAGTTTTAAAAAATTGGTTGAAAATCAGCCGAGAAACGTCTATCTGAAGAGGAGTTTTTCGAACTTCGCAAAAATTTCAACAAAAGTCGATTTTCTCAGAAACCGATAATAATAAGGGAAAAATGTTTCCACATTCTTAAATAACTTTTTGTGCTCTATCAATTGGGTATAGTCTCAATCGAAACCCCGTACCGCAAATCGGGTACATTACAGGTAAATAAAAGATACAAAGCTTGCTCGGTTCATGAGCAGCTGACTATTGCTCTTCTCTGAAAACAACAAGATGCCACACGTGCGGGTGGGGCACATCAATATTCGATTCAGCTATTTTCAGAAATTCTCCATTACCTCGGATGATGTTTTCTACATCGCTACATTCTCTAATATTCGGTAAATGACAGGCGGGAATAGATAACATAGTTCATGACCGTCTGTTATCTTTCTTCTCTTTGTTTCCTATCATCTGTTTCCTATGGTCATTAGATCGTTTTTAGTTCCCGTTTGTCGTCATTTGGCACGTAGATCGTTCGCTATGGATACTCCATCTATCGATATTCAAAGTTTGTGTTTTTCCCTTTATTTAGCATACGAGACAATCTTCATTTTTAGATATCCGCGCAAAGTACACAAATGTTCAAGATCCATACCTTATCGAAGAAAAACTTCCAACCACTGATCCATTTGCACTTTTTGATATCTGGTTTCGCGACGTCGCCTCTCAATCTGATCTGACTTTCGAGGAAATTAACGCAGTGTCGTTATCCACTGTTGGAAAGTGAGTTATTCGATTTCAAAAAAGAGAGAAACACTGAATTTGAAGCAATTTTCGGATTTTTTTTCATACTCAGGCAAATCAATCGTAATCTAATTTGTTTTCAGTTGAACATTTTTTCGAAAAGACGAGCCGTTTTTGAATTCAAGTGAGAACAAATAAGATTCTGAAGTTTTCGTATTCGATTCGTAAATTAAAATTAGATTCAGATTTCGAAATTGGATTCAAAATATTTCGAATTAGATTCTACCTATTTCAAATTCGATTCGGGTTTACTAATTCGATTTTGCTAGCTCGAAATAATATTCAATTGAAATATAATTGTATTTAAGTTTGTCTAATTAGATTCTATAGTGTAACAATTGTATTTGGGTTTTTTTAAAATTTCTACTTGCTTTCTAGTCAATGAAAATAGACATAATTCATATAAATAACCAAAAGAACAGCGAAAATCAAAAGGAACGAAAGATATGAATTACATAAATAAGTTAATGGTGTTTTTGCCAGTCCTTTTTGCTTTGAAAATCGCCCGTCGGACCTCCTATTGTCTCCGTCGTGTTGTAGTTTCACTCTTTTTTTTGTGGATTCTGAAAAATGTTTTTTTTTTTTGGAGATAAGGATATCCGTGACACTTACTCATTATGTTAGATAGTGTAGCTGCGATGAAATCCATTTTTATCAGCTACTGGACGAACTGCCAAAGTTGCTCGGTATCTGAAAACACACATTTGGAACGGAATAATGGAAAATCTTACCTACCTGAAGCATAATATGTAGTGACAGACCATGCATTTATGAAAAACACTCTAGTCGAACCATCTCACCAGAATTCTGCATGATTTTATCTGAATATAATTCATCTCAGTAGAAATAAGAAATAGGAAAACACTGAAAAAATAAAAACAAATGATTTCGAAACAATAAAGTAGGCACTCCGAATTAGATCAGGATTCCATCGAATTCGATTCAAATCGCTTCAAATATGATTCGTTTTGTTTCAAATTAGAATCTTTGTTTCTAATTTGATTCGCTATTTCAAATAAGATTGAGCTTTTTTCGCGTTTCTAATTCGATTCGCTTTTTTCGAATTAGTTTCTTTAGTTCAAATTGGATTCGTTATATCGAATATGATTCAAGTAGTTTCCAATACGATTCTTTTGTTCAAATAAGATTCTGTATATCAAATAAGATTACGATTGATTTGCCTGAGTACAGAGATCTTCGTCCTTCCTCAAGAATGGTACTCCTGAAGGCCTACACACCGACTGGATTTTCTTTTTTCACTAATTACACGAGCAGAAAAGGAATTCAAATTGAAGAGAATCCAAACGCTGCAATGCTGTTCTATTGGCCCAAAGTCAATCGACAGGTGTCTTGATTTATTGATTAGTTTGAATAAAGAAATTGTTTTGTTTCAGGTACGCGTGGAAGGAGTAGTAGAGAAACTTCCGGATGAGATGGCTGTCGCTTATTGGAATTCAAGGCCACTTGCTAGTCGCATTGGATCGAAATCGAGTATTCAATCAGAAGTGGTTCCTAATAGACAAGTGAGAGAAGATCGTGTAAATCGTTAAATAATTAAAGTTTCAGTTTTTGGAATTGAAAAAAGCCGAGCTCACTGACTTGGCTGAACGAGAAGGTTCCCATGCGATCACAAAACCCCATTCATGGGGAGGTTTTCATTTGATTCCGCGTTATTTCGAGTTCTGGCAAGGACAATCTGATCGACTTCATGATAGAATAGTTTTCGAGAGAGACACCGACATATGGCTGCTCAAGAGATTGTCACCATAGTTTCAATTTTTCTTTTTATTTTCTATTGTTCACATTATTACCTAGAAGTAAATTTAGATAATTGTTCGGCAAGTTTCATTACGTATGAAAATATGTAACATCAGGTATTTCAATTATACATACATAATTAGACAAGGAGGAATGTGACTTAGTGAAGTGAGAAAATTACAGGGAAAACAAAGGAAACAGGAAAGATCACAACAGGTTTAGGATATTCTGCGAATTAGTATCGAGTTAGTCATTATTACGAATGATATTATGATTGAGATTATTTTTGAATTATTTGTTGAAAGATTATTAACAATTTTGATTTGTACACGGATTTGTTCTTCAGACTGATCTTGGCGCTGAAGCTGTCTCTTCTGGAGCCTGGCGAAGTGTAGAGACCGTCAGGGGTGATGCGCACGGGTTAGGAGAACTGCAGGATAGTGGCATGATTGCATACATTCTACGCATCTCGGGTCCGAAAATCCCGTTTGCCTTCATTTCAAGACATTTGTGATATAACTTCAAACTGTATCTTGCATCAACAACAGAGTCATGCGAAAGCTGTTGTATGGATTCACCTGAAAATTAATTGATTTCAGATCTATACGTTAATGTTGAGTTACCGTACCAAGAACTTCTTTTACCAAAAACTGTAAAGAGAGCATTCTCTGGGCATCGAGACGCCATAAATGAACAGTATCGATGATTTGAGGTTCCGCAATCTGAAATATTACTCGATTAATTCCTGAAATAATATTTGTCGACTCACGTGAACGTTCATAACAGAGAAATCGTTGTGAAGAGCATGCCCTACGAAAATGACTCCTCTCTGAATCATGACATGCATTCGAAGCAAAAGACGCTTTTGTGTAGTCAGGTATTTATCAGATGTTGCCGGACACAAATCTGATTCCACGATACCACTGCAATTATAATACTAAAAAAATCTAATTTGGAAAACAACCTGTATTTAGTGAGGTAATCAACGACTTCCAAATCTTCATCAAGATTGATATGATCATCGAATATAATTTTTTCTCCGGTCACATCGAGACACGAGGCTCGTCCAAGAGCTTTTGTTATCACAGACCGACCATTGAATTCGAGAAGGTTCGTCTGAGTTAATTTAGTTTTATATGGAATTTATGACAAAACATACCTTGACTCTAATGAATTCGGTATCCAATCCAACTAGTTCACCTTTCTTTGGGAGTTCTTCCATGGTTTTTATTGCAGTGGATTCAGCATTTCTGGTTGCATAGTTTTTCTCCACAAAGAAAAGATCATCAGAGATGTTTCTTTCAGTGATTGTGACTTCTGCGCCTTTCTGTCTATAAGCTATCAGTGCAGGTAATTTCCATCTTGCATCAATGTGTCTCGCTTCATGATCATGCAATCGGCTGACTAATTGTTCGTTAATCAAAGTCCACGCCGTCGATGCAACTGGACTTTCTCTAAGCAGTGTGACAGGATGTGACCAATGAACATCTTGATGTCCGTTGCCTATGAGATGGACCATTGCGTCCAGTTCATAAATAATAGCATTAGGTTCCTCATATCTCGGGGCGTCAGAAATATCAGTAATTCGAACTATTCCTTCACAAACTTGGACAGCAATGCGGGAGGGAATGTAATGATTCCATCCAATACCATCGATGTCGTCTAAAAGTCTTGTTTGTTCAGCTGCCCAATCAATGTGTCCGTGAACAAATTTGCAGGATTTTCTGAAAAAGCATTCTCAAAACAGTAACAAATTTAGGTTTCTCACTTATCACGACAGCCTTCTCCATAACGACAATGTTTCTTCTCAGATGGTGATTCTGGCACGAATGTTGAACTTCCGATAACCCTCGGTCTACTTTCGTGCTCTGCCAACTGCCTTTGCCAGAAATCCAGATATCCCTCACCAGATGTATTTGTGTTTATGAGAAGGACAGGGGAGAGCTTTTGAATCTTTCTTTTGCGCTCCATTCGACTCTAAAATTATAATATTTAAGAAAAGTACATCAATAGAAAAAACTAACTGTTTGCTTGCATGCAGCGCATTCCCTCTCGCCGGAATCTGTTCCCAAATGTAATGATTTTTCCAGAATTCGGCAGAACGAGGATGAATGATTCGAGGAATAGTTGAGAGTTAAAAGATGCTCCGATCCTTGTTCCACTGTTTGCGACTCTCCGCACCGGATACATCGGAGGTGTCGATCATAATTTGTTAATAACGCCAAACTTGAATCTGAAACTGTTCTGCGATGAAATAGGAATGAACATTGGCAATGCTTACCTTTATTGGTAATGTCATCGAAAATGGTACTGATCACCTGTTGGATTGCGGACATAACACCGCCTGTCTTCAAAGATACTCCGTTCCGAGCTAGCGCCCAAGCCAGGTTCGTCGTAACGATCCCTTCATCTTGTCCGATTTTCGATGGAAACGCTGAGAGCAAGAAGTGAAGTTCACACGTGACACATGATGATTCGGTGCAGATATGACGGAGAACAATATTCCGTAAAGCGCCAATATAATAAACGACTTGAACAACAGCGTTTGCGACGAGGTTCATTGAATAAGTTGACTGCATGGTGACATGACGAATGACATTCCAGGTGTATGTCTCTAATGTATCTTCAGATTGTTTCCCACGTCGAGTCGGTACTTGAGCAACAGGTGGTGGACTTTTTTTGTACAACCTCGGCACTTTAATGGTTTCTGATAATGGAAGTGGACTATCAAGGCACATTTTTTCGGATGGAATTTTTATGAATGGTTGTTCCTGCTCCAGGATGTACGGAACGACGTTGAACAGCTTCAGATTAGTTCCAATACGCGGATTTGTGATTTGTGTTGCGTAATGAATAGACTTTGCGTTTTTCATTTCAGAAGGTTCTTTTTTGCGTCTGTAAAAGCAACTTACTGGTTAACAATAAATCAACAATGAAAACTTACCTATGAACAATCTGAGTAAATTCGCTGGGCCAATCACTGACAAGAGGATCTCGCGGAAAAGGCATCGGAACAGATCCGACTGAATTCGACATATCATCAATTACGAATGAAAGAGGCGGTTGTACTGGTGGAGCAGAGAAAATCGTTTCTTTTGAGTTTTCATTGACCATGGGATGATCTCGATCAGAGAAAACATTCACGAATCCTGTTAGGCGAATTATAAATTGGGATTTCGAGCACTTTCAGACTAACCTATATTGTTTCCAACTGCCAAAAAGTTTTTATTGCTGGAATAATCAAACGAGGTGACGAGTGAACTTTCTATAGCGAATTCGATCGCGTTGAGAGGAGTACTCAAATCAAACATTTTGATTCCAGTCGGATGATTACTCCAGCAATTATTTCGGAAATCTAATGTATCCTGATGGAAAAATGTTTGATACACAACAGCAACTCGGGCACAATATGATGGAATGAAGCGAACGAACTGAGGGCTGTTATGAATAGGAATCGGAGGCAAATGTTTATTCATTCGCAGATCGTAAAGTTTCAAGAATTTATCGGAGTTTTGCGAAGAACTGCAATATTTCAAGGGCCGTATAGGTACGATTATGACAGAAAATTACTCACCTTGTCTTTGATACACCACATGTGACCATAGTGTTACCCTGAACATCAAAGTCCAGAATTCGTTCAGTATGACATCCAATAACTTGAACATTCTCGTAGTTCTTCGGATTCTTCACATGAATCTGCAACGAAATGGGAGTGTGAACAGGATGTCTAGCTGTATCGCTTACTCTTCCTTTTGTATCCGCTGTGAACGTATTTGTACCATTATACCGGATTATTATGGCAGCTTCATCTGTTTGTAGATCAGCAGTTCTGATTTCTTTTTCTTTCACATAGTCATATAGTATGAGCTTTTCTTGCCGCCCACCCATAACGAATGTGGAAGTTCCTGGTAGGCGACACAACGCCGACATTTTCTGCATAGATGAAGAACTGAAAAGTAACGATATTTTTACAAAATTTCTATAGTTGGATACAAATTCTCACCTATACGCTGTAAGTGGGATTCCTTGTCTAGATGTTGCGCGTAGAATAGTGTCGGTTAAAGAAAAAATGGCATTTTCTGTAGGTTCGAGATGATGAACACCGCTGGATTTTGAAACCACGAACGCCGTATACCGAGCAAAGTTGTTTGTTGGCAGCCAAGATGCAACTTTTCCCTAAAGTTTATATTTCTTTGTAGGAAAGAGAGTGCAAAATTACATTTGAGGAACCCGTCCAATAAATTTCTTCGTATGGGTCGAACTTTCCACAAGACACTGGATTTTGACTGTATGTATTGATATTGATGGGTGAGACGAATCGCCACTGAAACATCCACTGAAAGATTGTTAGATGGATATCTTTCGGACAATACGTACCTCATTTCCTTGACTAGTACTAGCATTTGACATTTTTGCGAGTAAACTTGGAGAGCATATATTAATATAGGGTTAGTAGTAGATTTCTGAAACAATTCATTGATGGAAGCAAATAGTCAAAGAAATTCTAAGCGTTTAATGTAGAACTGTAGGACATACAACGTATTAATGACGAAGGACAGAAAACTAGTAAAAAGTTGGATGATTTTGGTATCAAACTTGGTTTCAAACCACAAACATTATTCAACAAACTGTCTCTGAAAAATCTCGCTGCATGTGATGAGAAAAATGTGGTGTAGATTTACGACAAACATTTCGCGCCCGACCGGGAGCGCGGAGCGTCGTTGCAGAAAAATTTATTTGTACAAAAAATGCTGGAAATTTTCTCCATGCAAAATTTAAAAGTCGAAAGTCGATGAATTCCCGGTTGTGGCTATTTATGTATCCAGGGATATAAAATGATCTCCACCACCAGAGCGCTATTTAACAATTCACATTTGCCCTCTGCCATTCGACTTGAAATGTTCCCGCTTCCGACTTCTGACGTTTTAGACTCACATGGAACATGTTTATTAATAAAAATGTTTTGGAAAATTATTATGGAACATTAAAAAATTATAACTCAGTGTGAAAATGGGCCAATCTAAGGACAGTGACAATATTTACTCGAGAAAAATGGAGAGCAAACATTGAACAATAAATCCATAAAGTGGGAAGGAAAGGTATAACTGAAGTTGGTCTCATTCAGAACTGTAACCTACATTACTATATAGTCAATCCCCTTGTTTCAAGTTACTGCGATAAGCGTTATTCTCGTTCTAGTCATAATTGTTCTCATATTCATAAACAAGCTTTCCCCGATAGGTGGATACAAAGATGTGCTCTTCTCCAATCGGTTGGTGGGCGCTCTTTGTTTCCTCCGATTCCTTCATTTATATTATTATGCAAATAAGCTTCTCCTAATTCTGCGCTCACTAGCTATTTCTTCATTCTTTCATTTTCTTCCTCCTCGAAAAGTTCCTATACTATTCATCATAAGTTTCTAATCCAGATGACGCAGACTATTTTCGAAAATGAATCAAAAGATGACACCGGATACTACACACCCAAAAATATACTAAATCCTGCAATGTTTCGGTTAGTTAAAATTATTTGAAACGAGTCGGTCGTAACCCATGTAACAACAAAATGAAATGGTCTCAAGGAAAGTGTCTGATAACGGCTCTTTCATTTAGAAAATAGGATTCGAGCAAGGTGAAGCTCCTCTTGAGTTATTTTTCATGATTTTAGATTGGCTGAAATAACACGAGCGTTGAGCGAAGTGAACATGAAAATTGAACAGGATAAGCTTATTGAAGATCGAAGACACACTATAAATCTCGAGGAGCTGAACTCCGACACCACTGACCAGCCAGAAATTTTACAAATCAACGAACCCGAAGTACACGAGATGTAAGTCTAATTTAAGGACTCCGGGACATTTCGGAGCACTTTTTTTGCATAAAACATCTCAAAATAACAATAATGAGTGACCATTGTCATTGTTAATTTCTATTTGTTGTTCACATTAAGACAATTCATGCGAAAACTAGAACATTTTTGGCTGCCGAATGCCCCGGAACCAAATCAAACATTTGAAAAATAACCGTTTTCAGAAGACCAACAAAGAGCCAAAGATTTGTAACAACCCTCCAGAGACACGAAGACGAGATAGGAAAAATACTGATCATAAGTCTCGCTATTTCAATCTCACTCCTAATTCTCATGATATGTTTCTGGACCTAATGTATAAATTTTTATTGAAATTTTACCGATTTCTAAAAAACAAGGCACGCATCTGTATCCGCGATTGTGTATTCAATGCTTAATAAGTTTTTTATTGTTTATTTATTTTCAAAACCAGTGTAAAAGAGTTGATAATTTATTCAAAAACCAACGATAAACTCAACAACGAAGAATTACTTCTTCTTTGGTGCAGCCTTCTGGGCAGACTTGGTGACCTTTCCAGAGGATCCATCGGACTTCTCAACAGACTTGATGACTCCGACAGCGACGGTTTGTCTCATGTCACGAACGGCGAAACGTCCGAGTGGAGCGTAGTCCGTGAAGGATTCAACGCAAAGTGGCTTGGTTGGGATGAGCTCGACGATTCCAGCATCTCCGGACTTGAGGAACTTAGGGAAGTCCTCAACCTTCTTACCGGTACGACGGTCAACCTGTAAATTCAGAATTAGAATACATAATTGATACGACTAAAAAATACCTTCTCCTTAAGCTCGTTGAACTTGCAGGCGATGTGAGCGGTGTGGCAATCAAGAACTGGGGTGTATCCAGCAGCGATCTGTCCTGGGTGGTTCATGATGATGACCTGGGCGTGGAAGGTACGGGCCTCCTTGGCTGGGTCTTGCTTGGAGTCAGAGCAGACGGATCCACGACGGATGTCCTTGACGGAGACGTTCTTGACGTTGAATCCGACGTTGTCTCCTGGCACGGCCTCTGGGAGAGACTCGTGGTGCATCTCAACGGACTTGACTTCAGTGGTCACGTTTTGTGGAGCGAAGGTAACGACCATTCCTGGCTTGATAATTCCGGTTTCGACACGTCCGACTGGGACAGTTCCGATTCCTCCGATCTTGTACACGTCTTGGAGTGGGAGACGGAGTGGTCGGTCAGTTGGGCGCTGTGGTGGAATGATGGCGTCAAGAGCCTCAAGGAGGGTCTTTCCGGAAGCGTTTCCTTCCTTGCGTTCAACAGCCCATCCCTTGAACCATGGCATGTTGGCGGAAGCCTCGAGCATGTTGTCTCCGTTGAATCCAGAGATTGGGACGAAGGCGACAGCCTTTGGATTGTATCCGATCTTCTTGATGAATCCAGAGACCTCGTTGGTGATCTCAGTAAAACGGGCCTCAGAGAATGGTGGCTCGGTGGAGTCCATCTTGTTGCAGGCAACGATGAGCTGCTTAACTCCAAGAGTTTGGGCAAGAAGAGCGTGCTCGCGGGTCTGTCCGTTCTTGGAAATTCCAGCCTCGAACTCTCCGGTTCCGCAAGCGACGACCAAGACGGCGCAATCAGCTTGGGAGGTTCCTGAAAGTCATACATTGATAACAGATTCAAAAACTAAAATCCTTACCGGTGATCATGTTCTTGATGAAATCACGATGTCCTGGGGCATCAATGATGGTGATGTAGTACTTAGCAGTCTCGAACTTCCAGAGAGCGATATCGATGGTGATACCACGTTCACGCTCGGCCTTCAGCTTGTCGAGGACCCAAGCGTACTTGAAAGATCCCTTACCCATCTACAAAATACATATTATGGAAACGTGATTCTCAGGAATAAATATCTACCTCCTGAGCCTCCTTCTCGAATTTCTCGATGGTTCTTTTGTCAATTCCTCCGCACTTGTAGATCAAGTGTCCGGTGGTGGTGGACTTTCCGGAGTCGACGTGTCCGATGACGACGATGTTGATATGAACCTTTTCTTTTCCCATGGCTGCTACGGAGTGAGCAAAGTGTTTCCCAACTGAAAATGTTTTGAATTATAGAGTTGAAATAATATTTTAGAAAAAGTTGAAGCTCTGAGAAATTTAAAAATAGCCGGCACAGAGCCGGAAGACGGTCTTTCCAAATTTGCATATCCCATGGATGAGCAAAAACAGATAAACCGTAGAAAAAACAAAACAACGAAAAATAATCAACATGATTAGTCAGATGACGAGAAACTCACCATAATTTCACTAGGCCCAAAAAACGCCTCATTGTGTGGCTACCTGCACATCTAACTCCCGCAACGACAAGTCACCGTACCCCAATTCAAACGCTTTTGGCGGGAAAGCGCAGCGACGGCTTTGAAACAAAAGTTTGTGAACTGTTATTTTTTTCATCAAAATGACCGAGCCAATGGAAATCGATAACAACAAAAAGCAAAAAGTGCTTACTTGGACAGAAAAATAGTTTGTGAATTTAATCAGGAACGCTGCATAAAGTTTATCTTTTTCAGTCGCCCAAAAACTCTTGACGACATTGCTCATCAGGATGAAGTTGTCACAATGCTGAAAGGCGCTCTTCAAGGAAAAGATGTAACATAATTCCATGAAATTCACTGTAATACTTATTGCTTCAGTTACCACATCTCCTATTCTACGGACCACCGGGAACTGGTAAAACATCAACAGCTTTGGCTTTCTGTCGTCAACTTTTCCCTGCCAATATCTTCAGGCAAGAATCACTGTGTGAGGTTGTTCGAATTTTTATTTATTTATTTCAGAGACCGGGTCCTAGACTTGAATGCGTCCGATGAGCGTGGAATCTCTGTTGTGCGGCAAAAGGTTGGAGCCTGAAGCCCGGTAGAAATCATAAATTAATGGATTTACAGATTCAAGCATTTTCGAAAACTACGTTGGGTCCCAGCACCAAAGAAGATGTTTTGAAGCTAAAAATCATCATACTTGACGAAGTCGATGCTATGACAAGAGAAGCACAAGCAGCCATGCGCAGAGTTATTGAGGATTTCTCGAAAACTACACGATTCATTCTGATTTGCAATTATGTCTCTCGTCTCATTCCGCCTGTTGTTAGCCGTTGTGCCAAATTCAGATTCAAATCTTTGCCAGCAGAAGTTCAACTCCAAAGGTAATTAGATTGAAAATTCAATTCTTATACTAGTTTATAGATTGCAAACGATTTGTGCCGCGGAAGGAACACCGATGACCGAGGACGAGTTGAAACAAGTAATGGAATATTCTGAAGGAGACTTGAGAAGAGCTGTTTGCACACTTCAGTCACTGGCCCCGATTTTGCAATGCGTAAGTTTACATTGGTCTGAATATCATAAATTCCGCTCTGATTTCAGGAAGATGAAAATGTTCGGAACTGTTACTTGCGTGGATCTTCTGACGGCGCTCTCATCACCGGTCTTTGCGGAACGCTTCGAACAGCCGACGTACCTCAGATAATTTCTATGACGAAAAACATTACTAAGTCATGCACCGGTGTAGCATTCATCCGTCGCTGCTTCCAACAAATGCTGGACGATAACCTCATCAATGACAGAAATATAGCAGTAATGGGGAAGCTTGTGGCCGTGAGTTTGATCCGAGTTATCAAATTTATATTATATAATGTGTTTTAAGACTTGCGAGAAACGCATTCTGGATGGATGCGACCTGGAAAACAATCTTCTTGATTTTCTTCTCACCCTTCGTGAAACAGTTCAGTGATTCTTCACAGCGATCTTTTTCCTTCATTGATGTCTCAATTTGATCTTAACGTGTACTATCTTATATTAACCTGGTTTGTCAAAAGTAAATAAATGCTTCATTGAACTCGTGGTATTTTTTGAAGCAGGCAAGTCGGATGATCACATTGATGAAGCACTGTTATTACAGAACCACTGAGCTTCGGTAGGAACAGCGCCAGGGAGATTCACTAAACTGGACAAAAGTAGAAAGATAAATGCATATTTTTTTCTCTCAATAAATAACTCCTGTTTTCTTCTCTATTTTCTTGTTAGTTTCCCCCTCTGCAGCTCATCGATTTTCTTCTTTTTTGGTTGCTCCCCTTTCTAAGTATCCTCGCTCCACTGAGTAGCTTCATTTCTTATTTCAAGTATAGTCAGAAAAAATGTTTAAACTAGAGCTCAAATTTCAAGAAACTTAATTATAACTGAATATTGTAGAATGATCTTCGTGAGAGTTCAGTTCTCCTAGAAGTATAAAAGTTTTCAGTTTCAAAAACGACTAACAGAATTGAGGGGCTCAGAATCCAATCTAGACGATCTGCCAGACCCGTGTCGGTAAAAGAGTCATCATAATCCGTGTACTTTTTTTCCTACAATCTCCTGCTGCTCACCTTGCCTCACTGCTTTGTTTGCTCTTTTCCTGTATCTCTGTGTCCTTCTTCTTCTTCTTTTTCATGTTCTCCTCCCATAATTCTTTCATCATTCCGCCACGGACATTCCGTTTTCTTGTTAATCACTTCTACTGTCTGTGTTTTCATTCTTCGTCTTCTTCGTCTGCTTTCTTAATTCCCGGTGTCTTCCAGTAAAAACATGGGTAACGTGGCAACAAGAAAGCGTCCCGGATGTCATCATACTGTCAGAAGTGAAGAAAATGATGATGAAGAAGATGGTCCAGCTAGGAAGAGATTAAGAATTGGAGATACTCATACGGAGAATGAGTATCAAAAGGCAGGTTCTGAAACTAATGTTCTAGATTATTGCTCACTTCTGATGTCCTTATAAGATGGACGTTGGTTTTTGTGACATATTCAAACGACACTTTCCAAATTCCCAAATATAAAATACTACGATAGTTGTTGTAAAACACAATATTCTTTTTTCATTCTGTGATTTGATCAGCAAGAAGATTTAAAATGTTTGAGCAAACATCACGAGGTAACCTCTGTCTGGCCAAATGCATAGCTCACGTCAGTAGGTAACAACAGCTTTACCTAAATTCCAGCTTGCCTTCAAATCTCGTCTTCAAAAGCTCAGTAAGTGTCGACCTCATCTGAAACGGAGGACATATAAAGTGGAAGAAGGTAATTTTTGAGATCGGCATGTCGTGTTTTATCAATATTTTATTATTTACCTACATTGTGTGAGCAGCTCACCGCCACTTTTTGACGATATTGATAGTGATCCGTGTCGGTCGGCACTTAAGATCAGATGATTTGTGATGTACATGAAATTAGAAAAAAATCTGGTACTGATCTCGAAGGAATGTTGACTATCTATTGTTGAGGAACTGGGAGAGAGGTGATACTGTCTCCAATTCCAGAACTATCCTACCATTTTTAATTTCGAAAAGTTAACTTTCAGCGGATCCTCGACCTCCGTTACCAAGATTCATTGTTGATGACTATGACAATTATGAAAAACGTTAGTTTTTCTTCTCCAAAAAATTGAAAAAACAAATATTCAGCCGAGACAACGAATCGAAAGGAGTTTGCCATACCCTGGTTCGAACATCTTTTCCTTCCTGAATTCCCAACAAGAAGTGTTATAAATGAGAAAAGTTTTATTCTGGAGCGTCAACTCGGTCGTGGATCCTTTGGAGTGGTGTATTGTGCAAGTGCAATTCATGATTCGGAGAGAAAATTCGCTATCAAAATGCAAGAAAAAAGAGAGATTATATCGAAGAGAGCAGTTTTGCAAGTGAAGAGGGAAGCTAGCATTCAGGTAGCTATAAGGAAACTTATAAATATTCTTACCAATTAATTCCAGCGTCTTCTCCCCGCCCATCCATTCATCGCAAGAACATATTCCACGTGGCAAACCCGCACTCATCTTTACTCTTTACTACAGTATCCGACTGGTTCAACTGGAGACTTGTTTTCAGTATGGAGACAAAGAGGATCTTTATCCGAAGCTGCAATCAGACTCATTGGTGCTGAATTAGCATCAGCCATAGGTGTGAAAACATCTGAAGAGTCAGTTAGATTTTTCCATTTCCAGATTTTCTGCATAGAAATGATGTGATCTACAGAGATGTCAAACTAGAGAATGTTGTTCTAGATCAATGGGGTCATGCATTACTCATTGATTTCGGTTTGGCAAAAAAGTTAAAACAAGGATGTAGCACAGGAACAATATGTGGAACTCTACAGTATATGTCACCTGATGTTGCATCAGGGCATACATATTCCCATTACGTCGATTGGTGGTCACTTGGAGTTCTTCTTCATATTCTTCTCACTGGAATTTATCCGTATCCAAATTCAGAAGCAACTCATCATGCAAATTTAAAGTAATTTATTTTTGTTTAAAAACTCTTTTTCAAACAGTTATTTTCAGGTTCATCGACTACAGTACCCCAATCGGATGTTCCAGAGAATTCGCCAATCTAATGGATAGAGTGAGCTTAGTAAATCGTTATTCTCAAAAAATATATTTTTCAGATGTTGGCTGTGTCTCAGACTCATCGTTTGTGTTCATTCACAGTTCTCCATGCTCATCCTTTCTTCCGTTTGATCAACTTTTCAAAGTTGGAACAGAAGGATTACACACCGGCGACTGAAATAGGGAATGCAGAATATGATACATATCAACAGAACGATGAGACATTGGATGATACGTTGTTCAAGGAAAATTATGATGTGGGTTTCTCTTTCTTTGATTCACTCTGATTCTTTTTTAGTTCGACCGCTTCGACTATTTCAATGATCGATTCTAAACTTGGTGCATCATCATCATCATCCAGTACAATTCATATAAGAAAAGAGAGAGAGTGGAAACCCATCAAAACCTACAATATTTTATTACCCTCCCGACTCTCTTCACTCTGTGATAAAAGGCTGTAAAACTGTGACCGTTGTGCATAATACGGGCAATAATAAATTGTTTAACAAGATTCCTACTTTCCTTCTATGTTGATATTTGCAACCATATTTATAGTGTTTTTGAAGTTTTCCGTTTAGGGACTGGATGTCAACTGTATTTTTTGAAAACCAGCTCTAGAACTGTAACTATATTCCAAATTCCACTCATCAATCTTCTTCTCAGTTTTCAATACCAACAAAAGAAAGAGACTGCGCAGTTGACCCAAACCCATAACATATTGTCAACGGTCACCCTTGTGGATATTATTCCACTGCGGATCCATTACAATAGAAGCAGCAGTAAATGCAGATTGAAAGAGGGAGAATGTCTGCGTCTCCTCATGATTACCCACTCTCTAATTGTTCTTTTTGCCAGATGATACGTCTCCCACAACATCTGGCCCTTCCTTTCTTCTTCTTCTCTCTTTCTCCCAATACACAGCAAAGGTCATCTCGTTCTCTCTCTCTTTTCTCCTCTCCAATGAAGTGGGTCCCCCCCATTTCTCCCTTTTGGTTAACCGCTTCGCCGATACGCGACGCACGTCAAACGTCAACTTGTCTTCGTTGTTCGGCGTTTCCTCTTCTTCAAACCCGCCGTCGGGCACCGCCATCTCCGTGTATATCCATCTTTTTTTCGAGACGTTTTTATTTCGTTTCGCGGAAGGGTGTTGTTTTGAGTTATTGATATCATGTTTTTTCCCGAATTTGTTGAATCAATCAAAATGAGATATTGAACAAGATGAGAATCTTATAGATACAGTAAGATGGAAGTCATGGAGGAATATTTTGTTTATATCTTATAGTTAATCGATTAAAGTTACGGATTCCTAATTGATTATAGATACTGAAACGATCAATACTGTATGCTCTAGGGAAAAAAGTGAAAATGTAGAATAATCATAAGTTTTTCTTTGTTTTTATAGTTTGAACTTATAATTGAATTTATAGTCTGGATTTAAGAATTTTTAAACTTTTCCTTCTTTATTCTTCGTTTTGAATAAAGAAGTTAAACCAATTGTAATCTAGATTTAGAAGAAGGAAAAGGTGAGTAAGATCTCTTTATTCCGAAATGAACAGCAATTAATCCAAGGTCATTCTCCTCTTCCTTTGTCTCTTTTTCTTCGTTTTTATGCCTTTTTGAATCTATTTCTTCCCCTCTCTCAGTTAAATTAGATTTTTTAGAAATGGTGGGTACTCATCCGAATAATTTGAGTGAGTTGCTGGATGCTGTACTCAAGATAAATGAACAAACTTTGGATGATAATGACAATGCCAAGTAAGACGAAACCATTAAAAGCTTTTTCAAATTCATTATTATTTTCAGAAAACAAGAGCTTCAATGTCATCCAATGCGTCAAGCATTGTTTGATGTATTGTGTGAGACCAAGGAAAAAACAGTTTTATCAGTTCGTAATCCAATTGATGAGACTCCGGAAGATCCACAACTGATGCGTCTTGATAATATGTTAGTGGCTGAAGGCGTTGCTGGACCAGATAAGGGAGGATCTTTGGGAAGTGATGCGAGTGGAGGAGATCAAGCTGATTATCGACAGAAACTTCATCAGATTCGAGTTGTTTATAATGATGAGCTGAGGAAGTATGAAGAGGTAAGCATTTATTGTTCTTGATTCAGTTTGATTTCCAAAGAAAATAAAAACATTTTTCTAGGCGTGCAATGAGTTCACTCAACACGTTCGATCCCTCTTGAAAGATCAATCTCAAATCCGTCCGATTGCACAGAAAGAAATTGAAAGAATGGTTTATATCATTCAACGAAAGTTCAGTGGAATTCAAGTTCAACTAAAACAGTCCACATGCGAAGCTGTTATGATTCTCCGTAGTCGATTTTTGGATGCCCGCAGAAAGAGGAGAAACTTCTCGAAGCAAGCCACAGAGGTTCTGAATGAATATTTTTATGGACATCTCTCGAATCCATATCCATCAGAAGAGGCTAAAGAAGATCTTGCAAGACAGTGTAATATAACAGTTTCGCAGGTAAGATTCTTGTTCAAATGTCAGGAATTCGTTCATTTTCAACATTCCAGGTATCAAATTGGTTCGGAAACAAGAGAATCCGTTATAAGAAAAACATGGCGAAGGCTCAAGAAGAAGCGAGTCTTTATGCGGCCAAGAAGAATGCTCATGTGGCATTGGGTGGAATGACTGGTAATCCATATGGAATGCTTCCGGGTGCAGCTGCAGCAGGATTGTTGAATCCATACGGACCAATGAATATACCTGGACAAGAAGGATTGCATATGGGAATGCCACCTTTCGATTTATCTGTATATAATCCACAGTTGGTGAGTTGTTAAATGAGTAGGGAAAATCTTCATTCATTGAACTCTAGTCCTATTTTATGAAAATCTATTTAAAAATATGTTTCAGATGGCTGCTGCCCAATACCAACAACAGCAAATGGACAATGCTGAAACGAAACCAAACTGATTTTCTACTCAAATCTCT
This sequence comes from Caenorhabditis zanzibari, assembly GCA_963966625.1. Lineage (NCBI taxonomy): Eukaryota > Metazoa > Nematoda > Chromadorea > Rhabditida > Rhabditidae > Caenorhabditis > Caenorhabditis zanzibari. The sequence continues at coordinate 8,068,716 of OZ016470.1, read as the reverse complement.
TCTATTCCATGATATCTCAAGCCCAGAAATTCTTGCTTTCTTAACAATGAATTCCCGATCCAACCTCGTTCTGGTTATTTCAATATATTGCATCAACGACCTCTAATAATGTTTCTTTCTTTTCTATGTATCTTCTATAATGCACTTTCTCTTTGTTTTTTTCACTAATTAACTACTCCTCTTTGTTTCAGATCTCGTACTATAATCATGAGTTTTGAATTAAATTCAGTTCAAATAAAACCGCTTCCTAGTATTTGATCTATGTGCTTCCATCTGAAAACTTTAAAACTTCTGAAAAAGAAAACAAAAAGAAAAATGAGAACAAAAACAGCGAAGAAAATCCCAGGATTCAGATGAAAAACGACGTTTTCCGGTGAGATGAAGATTGCTAGTTTCCTCTTTTTTCGAAAAATTCCTCCTCATTTTTTCATGGGAAACCTTCTCCTCTCATTTTTAAAGTTTTTTCTCTCGTCGAACTTTTTGAATTTGGTAACATAACGTTTCTGAATAGAATTTCTTATCTGTAGACTTTCTGGAGTTTTTCCTAGTTTGAACAGTTCGGACTATATGGGATTGGATGGGAGTCTACAGTAGCCGGATTCCCGTTTTTTCTTTCATTTCGCACTTGTAGATGATCTAGATACAGTTTGCACCTAATCGGTCAGGATTACACTTGATCTTATCTCTGAACTTTTTGACAGAGATATCAAGACAATCAATTCAATTATAGTTTGTGTTTGTATAATTCTCAATATAGTTTCGATAACGATGAGAAAACCCAGAGAAAACCTGTGAACAATTTTCTGTGGACAGAATCATAGCTCTGCCAATACTGATATTTTAAGTACAACTCTTTGACATCTAGACGGTTTCAAACTTTATAGATTTTGTTTGATCCTCGATTCACAGCAAACATCCTTCCTCTTATCTGAGCATTTGTATTTTTCTTTCGAACATAATGTAAAATTACCGTAACCCAACTTGTTGTCACACGAAAATCAACAAAATAACTCGGACGAGAACACAAGGAAGAAAAAACAAGAAGAGAAGAATGAAAAATGAGCTGCAAACTAGATAAAACACTGGCGAAAAGTCTCAAAATTCGCAGTTTTTCTCTGCAAACAACACGCCCGAAACTTCCATAAATCGCCGTCTAAATTCGATTGGTCCCTGGAGAAAAAAGTTTTTGGAAAAGGAGGAAAATTGGAAGAAGAAAACGAAGACACCATTCTCACGCCTTCTTCTGGTGCTCGGTTTTCTTACAATCGTTTTAGTTTCTCTCGTTGTCCCAATACCATAGACGTTTTTCTATCTGACAATTGTTGTGAGAATAGGTTTAATTTTTGGATTTCACACATACTTGCAAATGGGCAGTATCAGACTGCTGATATTTACAGGTCAAATGCATTCGTGAAACATATTTTAGAAGTAATTCTGTAAAAGAAGAGTACCTCTGATTAGTACTATTTTAGAACATCTTTTACGGTAGTTCTAGTCATTACTTGACTTTCATACCTGGTGAATTCTATGATTATGTTAATGCTGACTTCCAAGAATTTGAAACTTCGTCACAAATTCAACGACCACACATTTTGCTCTCATTTGAATGAGACAGTTAATCTGTTCTCGATCAAATCAATTTGTTTTCGGTGCAAAATGTATCAACTGATGGTGTTTGAGTGTACATTTGAATAATCTCTTTGTTGATAACCATAAACATATGAAAATACTCAATTGATATTCATGTTATCCTTATCAACCGCCATTTGGGTGCAAAGTTAAACAACCAACCGAGGTTGAGTTCAAATTGGAAAACTTCCTCATATCATTCATGCAAATTTCATAAACACTCTGTTGATTTACTTGGTCCTCGACTGTATTTTCATCAAAACTAGGTTTGGGGAAGTGCTGTGCTTCATCACATAATTAACATTCGATTTTTTGAAATTCGATTCTATCACTTCCAGTTGCTAATATTTAGGTATAAATCAAATTCCAAATTTCCACAGAGACACCTGCAAAACCAAATAACAAACGATATAACAGAGATCGACTCATCCCGTATTTCCCCATTAACTCAACCCCATCAACTTTTCATTTTTTTTTGTGCAAATCAACAACTGACGCGTGTTTCGTCACATCAAAACTTTCGAGCAATCCCTCCAATGAAACACTTTCTAACATTCTTTCTCTTCTCTCTTCTAATCATAAAGTTCCTCCATCAATCACAAACGGACTCACTCACTCTCTCCATTCAAACTCAAAGTACGTGTTTTTGTGAGTTCAAACGGGACAGACTCAAAACAAAACGATGTGACAAATTGTTTTTGGTTGGAAAAATCCCCGATGATCTCCAGTGATTCCATACTATTTCGATTGGATGAGACAACTGTTCCAGACGTGTGTTTCGTCGTTAAACCAATAAGAGAAAATGGGTAATCAAACGGGAGAAAAAATGAGAAAGAGAGAGAGAGAGAGAGAGACGACCTTTGTTCTTGCAAAAGTCAAAAGTTGGATGAGATGAAAAGGAAGAAAATGATTGAGAAGGAATATGAGTGGAGTTGGAAGACATCAAAACAATGTGTTCTGTTGATACAAGTACATCTCAAAGATCTCAAGTTAGAGAGCAGAAATCTGGAAATGAGAATCCGGGAAGTGAAATGGCGACACTTGTCCAGGTGGTCCACTTCCCAAAAGTTCCATTCAACCGTAGGAGTACATTTTTGAAATCTACCACGAATTCGATCTCTCTTGAAATAAGCTGAAATTTTTACCGGGAGAGTATCTTCACATGAAATTTGCACACTGCTCACATGCTCATATTTACGAATACCAGTCTAAAACATAAATTATCAACATCAATCATCAATCACAAAACTTACTCCCACCAATCAATGCAAATCTATCACCCTCGCACCCTCGTTTTTTTGCATAATCTGTGAAAATGTTTCGATCTCACAATTTCCATGAAATTTTCCTTTTGGGTACTGTCGTTTTTTTTCATTTGCGTAGATACATGTGTACTCCCAAGAAGAATGACGTCTGTGCGATAAAAATGGAAAGCGATTTTTTATCAATTTGATATCAGAAAACACTCAGAAGATACACAACTAGACAAAAGTGGAAATGGAAAGGATTCTGCTCCGTAAAGAATGGTTGAAACATCCGGATAGATCTTGAATCCGAGCCTTCTCTTAGAACCTCTAGTCTAGTAGTAAAAAAGAAACCGTATCAAAAATAAACAAATCGGTTTCCAATGAAGTTCTTCTCTCTAACCAGTGCTTATCCCAGCTACAATCTATGTCTTTTTCAAAGACACTTTTCGGTTTTTCTCATTTTTCTCGTCCATCTGTCGGACTGTGTTGGGGTGGTCATAGACAAGAGATAGTGTGTGAGAATACGAGACGCGGACACTTTCGCTCCAAATTGCTCCGCCCATTTTGCCTGCCGCCGCGCCCACACCGCTCGGAGAGACTTCCATTTTTCTAGAGAATACAAGGAACACAGAAACTCTGTGTTAGGAGTAATTGTATAAAAGATAAACTGTATTCACTACTGGAAATATTTACTACTGAAAAAAGAGAGTGGTAATTGGAAACAATTCCATTTTCCCCTTTTTTTTTCTATTTTCTACTTGGGTCCATCTATTCTAAATCCTTTGCTCTTCCTTTAATTAAAACTATTCCAATATGGCACGAGCGCAGGGCGGAGCTGTTAGAAGGCAAAGATTGTGGCTTTATGAGTCTGTCAGGTTGGTTTCTTTTCCCTTTTTTTCATGTTGTTTTTCACTATTTCTCTGAAATTTTGATTTTGACTTTTGAGCTTGAGCTGAGGTTTGAGCTCAGTAATGCTCATTACCATCTGATTTTTCAGTTCCTCTTTTTACCCATCTAGAAAACATTTCCTGCAAAAACTCTGCAAGTACCATGCTGTCCTCACAAAGTGATCGTTTTCCAACTGTAAATTAGGTTCATTTTGATCTCATGTGCTCACGAGAAGGGCTCTAAGCTGTCAAAAACCTTTCTCTTTTTGCACAGAAGATTTGACAGACTCTCTCTTCATTTTTCGAAGCACACAAACATAGGGAACATTGGAAGAGAGAAAGAGCAAAAGGAAGCGCGAAATGGTATCGAATTTCGGTTTTTGACGTGTCATAAAGGGAGATCGCTTGATCAGTTTTCACATTGACTCGAGTTCAAATATTTAGAAAAAAGGAAAGGGTGATTGTTGAACTGATTAAAAATAGACTCGGGAGAAAGTGGTCAAAGTTGAAAATGTCAGGTTTACTGTAGTAGCAACAATAATCACCGGAACTCTCACAGCTACAGTAGTCTTCACTCTGAAGACCATTTCAAATTGAAAACGGCAATGTCTATGATTTTCAAATCTCTATTTCGAAATTCAAATTTCCGCTCAATTTCACAAAGTTGCTCCGTTTCTGCTGTAATTCTTCGTTGTCCTTGAATCGTTTCTCCTTTTTATTTATAATTCTTTTTTCTTCTTCTGATGATCAACCATCACATGTCGCACGTAAGCAGGTAACAACTCTTTGTGCTACAAATCAGTTAATCAGAAGAAAAAAACTGATAACAAATTGTGTCAAAAACAAAACTAGAGTCTTAAATAATGTTGAGCACCATTTTCGTTCTTGAAGAAATTTGGTTCTTAATTTTTTTTGCAGCCAAAAAGAGGGTTAAAAATAGGAGTTGAAACGAAGTAAAAGTGGGCTATAAAACTGCACATGTGTTTACCCATTAGACATGACGACGAAAGAAAATTTGAAGATGAAGGAGAAGAAAAAGAATAAATGAAAAAAAATGGGACGAAGAAGAAAGGAGATGAAAATTGTTGACGTTGCCTTGAATCGGAATATTCCAATGTCGACTTCTGCTGAAGAAATGACGTTTTAGATGACTTTGATCTTTCATGTACAGTAGTATTGAGCAGGTCATCCCAAGCTCAACCAAATTTCTTGAGTTTTTTATTATGCATTCTGAAAACCAATCAAACCCAAACCCACGCATGAAATAACTTATTTTCTGTTCCATTCAATCTAGCACGCCTCCAGAATACAACCCGAATCTGAAAATAGACCATGACATCAGTGACTTTATCTGATCTTATTTCTGACTCATTTCCAAATCATAGCTACTTCAAAATCAAAAACTCCTTGATACGAGCTCTTTTTCCTCTTTTTTTCTCATACAATCCACTTGATTTCGTTTATCTTTGTGGGTGTCTGTATCGTATGATCAAAGTACACAAAGTCATTCCTTTCCGATTTGAAATCGCAGAAAAAAAACAACAGTTTGAATCTCACAAATCAGAACCAATTTATTTTCTTTGCAAGATAGTGTTCAAATGTTCGAATGACGCAGGATGAACACTTGACGATCTTTGTTAGTCAATAATAGTTTTCCTTGAAACGATGACAATGATTACAGAGAAAAAAGAGATAAAGGATCGAACATCGTGAGAAATACAACTAATTGGTTGATTTGATCTGATGGTTTTATTTTGTAAGAAAGATTCGAAGACTGGAACGAAACAAAACATGGAACATTTGATTTCAAATTGGCAGGAATGCCGGAACATTTTGAATTTTTGATTGAGACAGTTTTATACCTCTTGTAAATTTGAGTGCAAATCAAAGTCACTAAAAAAGGAGATGCAAAAGTACCCTTTGCTAGGAATCTCTCCCATTCAAAAGTAATTATTGAAGAATGTATTTGTGTGATCATACCACGAAAAAAATCTCTTCAAAAATCGCACGCCTTCATTGATATATTCTTCTATATTTATCAGACCAAAGGTCTACTTTTGGTTTTCGTTGACATGATAAGATGATATCATTGTTGATTTCATTCTCATCTTCTTCCGATTCAGAAGATGTCTGATCATGAAATACAACACAGAATTGGAAACCAAGAAAACAAAAACCGATTCAAATCAGAATCTTCATTTGTGACGATCTCTATTTGTTCTATACCTTGGTTACGGTCTAAGCTCAAGTAGATTGACACGTGTCTTCCCGAAAGCCGCCCGTAGATCTGATCAGTGACGTGGCACGGGATATTGAGCAAATAGAGATGGAAGAGCTCTTGCGCATGATGATGAGAATGCAGATGAGAGAGAAAAGTTACAATCAAAAAGAGTTGGGGATCATAAAATAAAGTACAGACTGTTGGGAGGAGAACGGTTTGACACCTAGACGAAAACAATTCGAATCATATTTATTCTGATAGCTCAGATACCCTTTCACATGTTCCTTGAAAAGTTCGAATCTCATCGAACACATTCAAAAGACCCTCCAAACTCTCATAAATATTCTCTTTTCTTCTTCTGGATTTTTCTTCCTTCTCACCCCGACATTTTCATGCAAAAAGAGAATGAAATTGTGTTCAAAAAGCATAAGAAAAAAGAAAAAGAACACAAAAACAATAAGGAAGTTGTGAAGAAGAATTTCTTTATGATGGAATCTGAGGATGGCGGAAAGCAAAGAAAAGAGGCTGTAACCCCTTTTTTGATGTCATCGGTCCCTTCCCAAATCGAATTAGTACCACGACGAGAGAGATTTCTCCTTTGATTCTTGGCACTGAAAATGTACGTTTTCATGTATAGAATAGAGCATTCTCATCAGATGAGATTCTGAAGATTCGTCGCTGTTCTAAGTTTACTTTCAATATTATGCACATTCTCCACGTTTCTTGTCAGAATCCAGAATCCCTACTAGATTATCTGATGTCATTTTTGTTGACCTAGAGTCCCGATTCATTTAAAATTCGAAAATTGAAAATCGAATAAGCAACCCAATCACTCAACCTTCTCGACCCGTCTGTCCGACCTTCCATCCATCGAATGAGTTCACAGAAAAACACAGAAAAAAGGAATCTGGTTTTCGTTCCAAGTCTCCAGATGTCGTTATATTCCGTTTTTTTCTCTCTCCATCTTCTCCATTCTTTTTTATTTTTGTTGTGGTGCTCCCCTTCGACAACGACTCTTTTCTCCTTTTCTTTGCACCTTTGCTCCCATTTCAACTTTCAACTTTCTCAGCCCAGCGGTCTTTTTTTGTTTTCTTAATCAAAAGATTTCCCTCTCTTGAACACTTCGTAGATCTATCAGATCTTTGGATTCCAGTGTGCAATGTAAAGTCTACAAGGGAACAGATGTCAACTTGTCAATCTTCTGAAAATCAGGAAGCAAAACGAGATTTTAAAGTTTTAAGTCGTCTGGAAAAGAACACCTCGAATGATCACACTTGTTTTTTTCTCGTTCAAAACCACCAAATTCCAAAGCTTTGTTCTCAGACTCTTACAAGATTTTGAGGTTGTGAAAACTGAAAGCTACCGTATGCATTGAACAGAGAAGGAATGCCAGAACAGAGCTTCTCTCGACATTTTTGTTTTGGGAATCAACATTCGAGAAGTTTTGAGATGCATCCACAACTTTTTTGCACCTTCGTGCAGTTCAAGACTTTTCATTTCCATTCTTTGTTCTTCCTCTCCAACACATCTGACCCCATCCCTCTAACTTCCCATGTATTATTTAGTTTAGTTTATATTTTACAACTTGACTTCTCTTCCTTCAATATCTTTTACCTGGCCCTCCTCACCTGAAGAGCTCATGAAATGCTCACGAGTTGAAGGTTCGAATTTCACAACAAAGCGAGGCGGTGGCGGATCCCGCAAGGTGATTTCCCGCCCGCGGGAGGTAACGAGCAGCTGTGCTCTTTCATTCAGTCGACCACGTAATAAATGTATTTTTCGTCTAAATCTTTGCACTCTCTGGGATTTCAGTGTTCTTTAGAAGTTTGAAAATTTGAAGAAATGGAAGTAAGTGGTCCAGGTTCAGCTTACTTCGTAATTTTTTGAAGCATCACACTCCCTCACTATCTGCTGAATGGATACTGTAACTCAAAGGCGCATGCGGAGTTTCTGTTGCTTGGGTCTCGTTGTCTCTTTTGCAATTCTCCGTTTTTGTGAGATTTTTTGGAAACAATTCTCTCTTTTAATTATTTGAGAGTTTCTAGAAAAAAAACAGTATATTGACATTCCTTTTTAGATTATAATCTCGCATGTGACAAAAATTGAATACCAAAGAAAAACTTTCCGCGATAAAATCTCACTTTCTTTTCCAAATACGGACATAATTCTTTTAAAAACAACCGAAATTCAGACAAAATGTTTTTCAGGATGATCAAACGAAAATTGCAAGATTTGGCCGTTTGCTGCTCATATCAAATCGACTTCTTGCATGAGAAAAGTGAGTTCATTCCTTTTTCTCAGTCTTCTTTTCATTTTTTGGTTCAGAACACTCAGTGAAAAAGTTCAAACGAAAGTACGAAGTACTCGATGAAATTGGTCGTGGCGGTTTCGGGATTGTGTATGAGGCAACAAGTCGACAGGATGGACAACAGCCAGTTGCAGTCAAGTTTGTGCAGCACAAACATGTCAGAAGTTGGACTATGGTGAGCTCTCTTGAAATTTTAACGTATAATAACGAGAACATTTTCAGACATGTCGTCAACTGATCCCTTCTGAAGTTTGCCACCTCGAAACGTGTGAAGATATTCCAGGAGTGATCAGGATTCTCGATTGGTTTGCAAAGTGAGAGAAATCGAAAAAAAAAACAGCTCACTAATTTATATTTTCAGCTCAAAAGGATTTCTTATTGTGATGGAGCGACCAGAAAACTGCATGGATTTGTTTGATATGATCTCTGTTCACGGTCCTCTCACGGAAGATATGGCCAAGTTCATTTTCAAGCAGGTAGGTATCAGTTATCACTACTAACAACCTTAAATATCTTTCAGGTTATCTCAACTGTATTTGATATGTATAGTAAACATGGACTTCTGCATCGAGACATTAAAGACGAGAATTTGATTGTGAACATGAATACTGGGGAAGTGAAACTTGTTGATTTCGGAGCAACTGCATATGCAGAGAAAGCAACGAAGAAAGAATTTCAAGGAACTCGATCATACTGTCCTCCTGAATGGTTCCGTGATCAATTGTATCTTCCACTCGAAGCTACTTCATGGTCTCTTGGAGTTCTACTTTTCATACTTCTTACTGGAAAGCTTCCATTCAAGAATGAGATTCAAATCTGCCTTGGAAATGTGAGATTCCCACCAGAACTATCGAAGGAAGTGTGTCAGCTGGTAAAAAGCTGTCTGACAACTTCCACGTCTGCCCGTGCATCTCTGGCACAAATCGCCGCACATCCGTGGTTGGAGACTGATAGACAATTCTATAATGCCGAGTCGACTTTCGAAGAAGCGTTGATGGAAATAAGTATGTTTGAAGTTCTTTCAACCCAAGCGCAACTTGCTCATTTTCAGAAAATCCAGCTCCAGTAGCAGAAGATAAAGACGCAGAAGAAGAAGACAATGATCTGAATGATGTCGTGATTCTTACCAGAAGTCGGGATAGTCGAACTGATATGGACATGGAAAGCATATGCACAATGGTCACTGCTGTGGAAGATCGCTATGAACCTTCGATTGCCGTGAAAGAGCTGGCTGTTGAAGAGATTGTTGGGACAGGTAATTATTCGAAGAAAACTCTTTTTTCATAATGTAAAAGGTTGTAGGCGAAACGACGAATCTGATGCGTAGCGAGTCTCGTTACGATAATATTTCATCGTCCTCTTTCTGCGATTATGTCTCGTTGGTATCGTCTTCATATGATGATCAGTTCACTTCGACTTCAGATATCTATCAGTCAGCTTGTGAAGTGTTCCCTCATGCCAGGTAATGAATAAGACAGAAGCCTAATCTTAATAGTTTTTTTCAGTTCTTCGACATCTCTGAGCAGAAGTATTGGAGCTGTGAAGTCAGCTTCAGCTTACAATTTGGTCAGGATGCGGAAGAAGTCCAGCATTTTCAAATCCTTCGACACTGAGCTCGATCCAGTTTCTGAAATAGATAACCAGGTAAATTTCTAATTCTTCTATCTTTTTTGAGTAAAACTTTCATTCAGCCTCTCATTCCGGAAACATCATCAGCTACATGTCAGTCTACATACAGTAACGATGAAGATGTCACAATATCAGAAGAAGTCATGACTGCGGCAACTTCCCCATCGGAAACATCATCACCTCGGAAAGGAAGTCTTCAATGTTCTGAGACGTCCTCAAGAGCCAGAGATTCTGTCATCAGAATGTCTCGTCATCGTCCGTTACAATTTGCGATGGATTCAGCATCCCCTCCACCTACTCTTGCCATTTTCCAAGTCAGTCCAACTGCATCAGTTGGCTGATTTATTTTTTTAATTTGAAATTCTGCGTATAGAAGGGTCAAAACGGGTACATTGATTCCACTTGTACAGTACCTCTTCTATGGGTCTAAATATATGCTTGAACTAATAATGATGATAATAAATTGTACTATTTTTGATACTGGTTCACTCATGGAAATCTTCATTTCAGTTAACTATTTTGTACATACAAACTTAAACAAGAGATCATTGGATTCGAAAGTTCCCGTTCTCTAAAGACTGCTGCTAACTGTTCTATGCAACAAGTGTCTCAGCCGTCAATTGAGCAATAATATGCTCATTGAGCAAGAAATTAGTCTCCAGAAGCATTGAACGGGAGAAAAGTGTCAGTTTTGGTTTGACAAGTTTGAAGAGAGGATGAATTGGAATTGGAATTCCTTGGCGAAGAATATCATTGACCATTCTTTGAAGAATTTCACGGGACAGGAAACCAGCATCGTCGAGTTCTTCTTGAAGTAGAATTCGTGGAGAACGAGATGTCTGAAAATGAATCAGAAACAATCCAGGAATAAATTAAAAACTTACAAATTGAATCTCTTCAATAGTAACCTTTCCTTTCACACTTTTTGGTGTCAACTTCATTTTCATAAGAGCTTCAATTCGAATTTCCATTTCTCCAATTGGTTCATTTCTATCAGAAACCAAATGGATTAAACCCAAAAGACTGAAGTGAATTCCTCCTGAAAGTTGAGTTGAAATCAATGATTTTTTCATTTCTCTTACCTTTTTCTTCTGGTTGAACAATGACTGCTGGTGCCTTGAGAGTTGTGAATACAAATGCAATATTTCTATCCGGTAACATTTCTCTCAATGCTGGGAAAAGATCTCCAATACAGAAAAGAGATCCAGTACTCAAATCACAAGTAGTTCTCATCACTGGTCCAAATTGTGGAGTAGTCCAATCGATTCGTGTATCGAAGAGTCCGATACGATGTCCGTGGAACATGAGAGAGTTTGGAACAAAGTCACTGACGACAATTTGAAGCATTTGAGATGGATTTGGGATACGTGGCAAGAATACAGGACCAGCACCAAATGGAGTTACATGACCCGATTGGAAGACTTCTCCAGATGTTTGGAGTTCGATTCCACGTGTTGTCAAGGATGGAGAAGTGATCATGGAGTAGTCAAGCATCAGGGAATCAGCGCGGGACTGGAATTTTGATTATTGCTCAATGAAGGTTCTTATTTTCTGAATGGCTAACAAAGAGTTCAAAGAACTTACGAAATTAAAAGAGTTCAAAATCAAATGGAACTTGTCTTCTTCGGTTTGTCTCTTTCCTCTAACTGGATCTCTGGACACTCTTCTAGCATTATGAGCATGAACATTTCTTCGGATTGTTTGGTTCGACCGGAGCATGCTGAAAGTACGGAGAATAGAAAAACGAAGCCATCTCTAAAAAACTTACTTTTGTCTGACAAGTCTCTTCATTCTCTCCTCTGCCTGCATTATTATCTTCACAATATCGAAATTCTTTGAGTCTTCCAAAGAGATTCGGCTGGACAATAGAGCGAATCGTTGATTGACTCGATTGGTAACAATATGATCGATTTTGGCGCAGATTAAATCCGAGAAGATTGTGTTCGCATCATTGGCGATTCCGTCCTGTGATATTTGAATCATTTTTAAAAACTGTATTTTCGAGACTTACAGCAATAGATTTTCCATTTCTTGGATCCATTGGTTTCGTTACCAATTTGATTCCTTGGTTGTTGATCTTGCAGCTTTCCATCTGGAAAACTGTTATTTTACAAAAAGATAATTTCCAAAAATACTCACCTTCAATGCTGGATTTCCTCCGATATTCTTCATGATTCTAATAGCAACATCTAATCTCAAACTCGGAGTTCGGAAAGTGACATTATCTTGTAGTTTAATTCCTCTCAACTCTCCACTCAATACAGCAGAAGTGCTAACCGAGATATTTCTGACTGTGATTCTCAGCAGACCATCATTCGTTGTTGTACTGACAAGTTGTTTATCCAATTGAAGTGTTTCGAGCATCAATCGACGAAGGGTTACTGTAGGAACTGATGCCAATTGATGATCTTTTCTTTCTTTCGGTGGTTTTATATCAGAAAAATGGGAAGAGAATGCGGCTGCAACTATGGAAGCAACGTATTGAGTTCCTGTTGGAGTCACTCGAGCAATAACTCCAGGTCCTTTCTGAAATTGAAATGGATTCAAATGGAACTTTATAAATGAATGACCAATGATCTATCGTTGAATAGAAGTGGATTCATATCGGTGAGATCCTTCGGAGACACTTGGCACAGTGCCAGGCTTGCACATATCGAAATCTGTAATTGCTAGAGTGAGAATTTGTGAAATTAGACTGTCTGCTTACCAATATAGCATGACGCATTTTGAAGTAGAAGCCGAAAATGTAAGTGTGAACGAGATCAGTTTTTTGTTGTTCTTTTCAAGGTCAGTATAGGGACAATCAGATGTTTTAACGACGGGAGACCACTTGAAATGTTGTAATGAGAAGAAGAGAAGCTGCAAATGATATGTATTGAAAATCACAGGTGTTGTTGAAACAGAAGTTTTCGAAATTTGAATTTCCGAAAAAAATAAAAGAAGAGGTCAAACGATTTCCATGGAAATGAATGAAAAAGAGAAAGAGTTGGAAAGTGGAAAAAGGTAGGGGAAAACAACAAGTACATAAATAAGTGAGAAATTCCAATTCACTTTGTTCATTAACCCGTTGTTTTTTTTTTGGGTAACGAAAACGCTGGTTCGAATAGAAAGAATAGAGTTTTTGTTTGCTTTTTTTTTCGGTCAATACGATGATGATGACCCTGATTTTTATGAATTTACTTTCAGTTTCTATTGTTTAATGACAGCTGAAAGTTTGTTTGAATCGAAAGATCTGATAACAAACAAAGTGAAATGAATCAATTGATAATCTGTTGGCATTAGAAAGAGACATTCTTCTAATGGCAGATAAAACTGGACATTGGGCCACTTTTTGAACATGATTAATCTGACAGTGTACTTTAGATTGATTTTGCAAAGAATTGGGATACTGTAGGTTTGGAGGGCAGGGGAAACGGAAGAATTGCTCAGTGGAGCCTTGGATGGTATTTCAGGAATCTTGTGAAAAAAGGACCAAACTATACAGGGCATTCAAAATGATTCCACCAAAAGAAGTTTCCAAAAACAGGCACAAAAAAGTTTTATTCAGCGATTCACCCAATAAAAAAGCTCACTGACAAAGAAAGGAACACTTGAAAATCAAAGTAAAGTTTTCACAGTTCCACTGTTTCAAGTGGTCGTTGCAAAGGACCTGAACTGACCATCACATTCCAATTATATACTCTCATTTAGAACTGAAACAATGCCCGTTTCTCTGCGTCTCTTTATCTCACACACTATTTCAATATTTCGAACAAAGAAGCGACCTACAAGAGGGGAAGGGCTACTCTTTTCTATTGTTTCAGTCGATGTTACACTCGAGGAACGAGAAGCACTGTGAGACGGTAAAAAGACAATTGAAATCGAAGAGTGTATCGAGAGTGACCACAGAAAATGGACCTGAAAAGAACTGATTTTTATCATCTCTTTTTCTCTCTGAAAACTCAACAATTGGGTAAAGAAAAGAACTGAAAACATACCGATTTTCTTTGTGTTTTCTATTGTCTTTTCTCTTTTTATTCTTCTTCTTTTTGATCTTACTTCCTTCTGATTCTTACTTTTGATTTGAGAAAAGGGACACTTGTTTTGTTACAATCTGCTTCATGATCAGATCTCAAATATAGTGTTCTTTCGTTTTCAAGTTGCTTTGTTTCTAATTTCGAAAAGTGGAAATATAGGTTGATCAAGGTTGGAAATATTATTCGTTGATGTCATTTACAGAGATTTCTGTTTGCCCTTGAACAACTAGAATACCCCGGTAAGTTCATGATGGTCCGGTCAACTCAATGTCAAATTCTCTCGTCCTTCCAAAACATCATTATTCAACATTTACATTGTCTTCTACACTAGCAAACGTAAGCATCTTACTTTTGTATATAATCCGTTAGGATTTCTGTCTGGTCTTGGTCACGATGTCTTTCTATACAATTCTCTATCCGAACCATATATTTTTCAGATTTGAAATGTTGGGACAACTAAAAGCAAATGTGAATAAGAAAGTGAGTAAAGTGGTTGCAAGCACATCGACAACATCTCCACCGGTACCACCACCAAATACACCAAAAAAACATCGAAGAAAGAAATCAAGAACAGGAAAAAAGAGAGAATTGGAGAAGGTTGCTGGAGTTGGAATGAAGAAAGAGGGAATTCAGAAAAAGAAGGAAGAAATGGAACCGAGTTCAACTGTAGATACGGAAGATGAAGCAAGTTCCAAGAATATGAAGAAGAAGAGTATGGTTGGATGGTTGGGAGGAAATGTTGATAAGGTTGTCGATCTGTTCGACAAGGAAAAACATGTGAGATCTATTCAAGCATCAAAATATTCTCAAGTCCTCATTTCAGCCACCCGGACAAGTTGTCGACAATAAACCAGACCCAAAGTACTGTGCTCAGAAAATTCTACAATCTGAAAGACCGGATCTTTTTACTGGAATTAATGCTGCTGATCTTTCACCTGAAGAATTTCAGCTACTCGATGAGCACTTATTGAGAAAAGGAGAACTTCGTACGGATAGCTCATTTACTTTGGGAAAAGTTGTGGATATGGATAGGTCAGTCTCTCAGATCCATACATTCAGAAAATTCCAAGATTACAGTAAAATTAAAGTTGGAAGTGGTGATGATATGGATGTAATGTTGTTGTGGGCATCTGGAAGATTTGGGGCAATTTATATGGTCTTGAAAGAGACAGATAGTGAACAGTAAGTCAAGAGTAGTTATAAAATCTACTGGATTTCTAAAGAGAGAAACGTGGAATCTCCAATTGTTTTGCACTGAAAACTTCTCGTCGAATGTATGCATCTGCGCGTATCAATCATGAGATCAGAATCGTCAATTCCATTTATTCGAATGCCAGAAAATATGGAAATCCAACTCATATCACTCCAATATTTTTCCATGGACAAACTGGTGGAACTCCTTATTTGATGATGCCAATGTTGGATTGCTCTTTGGAAAGAATTCGTCAAGAAATCGGATACAAACTACCGTGGAGTGATGCATTCTTTATTGGACAAGAAGCATTGGTTGGAATTAAAGAATGTCATATGCATTCAATTATCCATCGAGATATCAAACCAACGAATCTTTTACTCGGTGTTCAGAATAACAAAATTTGGTGGTTGTGTGATTTTGGAGATGCTTGTCGCATTGGATCGAAACAATATTTGAGTCCTCCTGATTCTCTAACTCTTCCATTTTTGTCTCGTGATGCTCACAGAGCAGTTGGACAATTGATACCTGCAAGTCATCGAATGGATATTGAGAGTTGGTTTTATATGTTCCTTGATTTGTGAGTTATTTGAACCTAAAACATTCAAAGTTCATTTATTCGCAGATTCATTTCTCTTCCATGGAAGTTATACACAGAAGAAGCTGATACACTTGCCGCGAAGAACGCATTCTGGGCTTCAATCGATTCGTTTTTCGCTAAAAACGAAGAGAAAATTCCCGATCAGTTGATTGTCATAGCTAAGATTGTAAGCGGAAACTTGAGCGAGTCGTGCCATTCTAAAATTTCTGCTGTTTTGAAGGTAAGTTTATTTGTAGGAGACTGAAAACCTTCGACAATTTTCCAGGAAGGATTTCACAAATCTCTGGAAGAACCTCCATGGAGACCGAGCTGGATCACGAAGAGAAAACCAAAGCACTTATATCCAACAAAGAAAAATAAGAAGAAAGAGGCGATGACAAAATCGAAGAAATCGAAGAATAAGGCAAAAGGAAAACTGTTTTAGATTTACTCGGGTTCATTTTGTTCTGTATTTGAATTAATTTATTTGATAGTTGTCGATTTGGATTTAGATTTAAAACTGGAAAATCCTTCAGTAGACATGTTTCAAAACGTCATTTCGTGTTAGACCAACATTTAGTTATTTTTTGAGAATGAAGATCAAACAGAGAAGAAGATGAACATGCATTTTGAATGGAACGGACTTCCTTATGGGATTTTTTACGGCGAAGACAGTTTGAAACTGATTCATGAGAACATAAGATACAGTATTGCTTTTTCGAAACGTTATAAGTTGTTCTTTGCAATAGAAATTCTTAAAACAGGAAAGTAAAGTTCAATATGAGCAATCAAAAATGGTCTGAAATCTGATGAAAGAAAGCAATCAATTCATCGTTGAGAAATCAATTTGCAATCCGCGAAACAGCCAATAAACATTTGATTGAATCCTCTTGATTTTCTACCGCCCATCGAATTGTTATATGAGATCTCAGACATACTTTCTTCAATTATCTTCTATTCAATATCATTCTTCCATTCATTTCTCAAACTTTTGATTTTGGATCCGTTCCGTGTTCTTGGATCCACAAGAGTCTTACGTCCTATGACAATAAACAAAGGTCATTTTGTTTCAAACTGACTTTTCACCTTTCCATTGTCATTTTTCTTCCTTTTTTACCACTACATCCTGCTCCTGCAGAGATAATAACCCTTCCTTCTGTTTTACCTTCAAAATCCTGAAGAATCCAGAAGACGTCATACTCGTCGTCTTCTACCGCCACCCGACGACAGAAGGAAAAGAAGACCGCCCTCTCCTCTCATGTTTTCCGGTTGAAAAAAGAAGGAGCAAAAAAGAAGTGGGCGGAGTCTGAGACGGGTGCTCTCGGGGGCGCGGAGCACATGCACACACAAATCGACCCCTCCTTCTTCTGGGCTCCGAGGAGTCCTTCACCGAGTCTTTTTTGTGCTCATCTCGGTGATAAAACCATGATGAAGATATTACTGTCTATACTCTTGATTCGGATCGTGATCACTGAGCATCCGCCGGTACGTTTTTCGTTCAAATAGAAGGAGTTGGGTTTACTACAGTACCGTGAGAAGATGTTCATCGGAATCTTTGTTTTAAAATTACTTCTTGGGCGTTTTTTAAAAGAATAACGCCAAATGGATGAAAATATCAAAATCTCAAATGGTACTCCTACTTTTTTGAGAATGAGTTGATTTACTTAAGAAGAAAGAACATAACTATTAATGGAAAGTCTCACCTGTATTTTTCAATATAACTTCAGTTGATGAAAAGCGACAAATTGATCGAATATGCACCACAAGCAAGTACAGAGCCGACCCTCGGGTAAGTTCATTTTTCATATTCTGTTTTTTAGAACACTTTCTCTATTTAACAACTCGTTATCCCCTTGAGGAGACCTTCGGGGATCATGTTCCATTTTTCAAGACAAAAAAAAACAAAGAAGGCCTTCTGTGTGTCTGGACAAGAGAAAAATGAGAAAGTTGAAGGGTCCGAGGGCTCCAACACAATTTGTTTATTATTTTGTTCTTTATTCAAGAGTTGGAAGATATTGCCATTCCTCGTCCAGACACAATATTATGTTTGTTTTAAAATGACTGATTTTTGGTTATTGAGAGACTCTCAACACTAATAACACAGTTGTCATTGACGCCTTCTTCTTCTTGTTTGGATTCGAGTGAGAACTGAAACTAGGGATCTGTCTGATATTCAATTCTGAATTTTCTCTTTTCGGTATCAATCGAAAGTCTCAAACAGTTTGAAAATCTAGCTGACCATTTCTGAAAACGGGTTCTTCTGCGAATATTCTTCCACGAAATGTGTAAACTTCATCATCAAAATAATGAGGTTTTTTGCTCTCTCCATCCCCTGGAATGAAGAAAAAAGGAAAATGAGTCAAAACAAGTCCAGTCATTTGATGAAAAAATAGAGAAACTGCTTCTCCTTCTTCGTTCTGCTTCGACATCTGGAAGCGAAGCGACAGGACTGAAAATTTGTTTATTTTCTCAACTTGTTTTTGTATATATCTATGTATCTTTCTATCGTGTTTGTGTGAGTGTCATCATTAAACAAATACAACATATAGGATAATAATAATTGAATTAAGTTCGTAGCGACTGACTCGATTCAGAAGGTTCGAGCCCATGTGGGTCTCCTTCTCAATTTCTGTCTTTTTTTGAATAATCCTTTCCTAAGAAAACGTAGAATTTGAGCCGAATCGGGGTTGACATCTACCCAAAGTATTCGATTCGAAATGAAATGGAAGAATAGGGAAAACGAAGAGGAAGATGATGAAAACGGAAGGTGAAGGGACGAGTTCGGAAAAGGCAAGACCACTCTTTTCAAATTAAGGAAAACTCCTTCCAGGAACTTTTGATTGGGAAAAGGCCTAGAACAATTTTTAAAAGTGACTCTGTACAGTTAAAATCAAAGTCTTCCAAACTTCCAGAATTACCTTTAAACAAACTCTTACTCATTCTCATTGATGTCGTACCCACCACATACACAAAATCTCATGTTTTATTCATAAATCCTTTTCTCTTTTTCTTTATGTTTATAGTATTCCGATCTTCGACTTCTCATCATTTCACCGTCTGCTTCGAACATTTCGAAAGTTTTGAAAGAATCTCTTCGTAGCGGCAAAAGTTGAAAAGCAGGTGGAACAATGGGAAGTGATCATAACGAAAAAGAGGAAAATAGAAAAGATTCTAGGGGGGACGACATATGAAAACGATAAAACACTTTTCCAACATGCTCTGTCGTTTTGTACTTTTTGATAGTTATTTGATCTATATCGAAAAATACACGTGATTGAGGTTATGAAGGTATTTGAGACTTGGAACATATGTCATTGATACTTATTGTTTTCTTATTTTAATAGTCAGATTATAATGGGAAACCGGATGATGTGTAATAAAATTGAAGGTGAATTCTGTTTATTGGAGACATTCATTGTTTTTGATGGTCTACACTGCAACATATGGTTTCTAGGTGAGCCTAGGAAGCAAAGGAATCAGATGATAATGGATATTGTTACTGATTTTATTGGGGACTCAATTATTTTTTACAGTACTTGGATCTTGAATACTCGAATTTCCATCATTATGTCAGATGAACTCCTTGACCTAATTTCTAGATGGAGAGTCAGAATGTAGTCTACTGATGGCCTTGTAATCCCAAAGACTGAAGAAGAAGAGTTCAGACTAAGGAGATGAAGATGAGTGTCTACTACTGGTAACAGAGAGATAATAGGACTTTCGAACGACTTCTTTTTCTGTGATGACGTGGTGGAGCATCTTCTTCTTCTTTTTTTTAACTTTGTGTCTTCTTCTTTTTCTTTTTCTTCTACCAACTCACATACACTCAACTCTTGGGAGTTCAGCGTAAGAAAGAAGATGAAGAAGAGTCGGATGGAGGGATTTGCACGCAATTAGAGGTGCTCAATGAGCAACCGATGGGAAAGTGTAGAAGAGAGAAATAGAGAAATGGAAGATTCTGAAGGAGACGAAAGATGGAAGAATAGTTGAAAATGAAGAGGAAAGTTCATCTAGGTGCAAGGAGTTAAAAATAACTTCAAGAGTTCTAAATCCGGATATCCTACTTTGTAGAGTTGAGTTCAGAACGATTTTGGAAAGCTGAGCTGCTTTGGTTGAGAGAATTTAGAATGTAGATGTAGATTTAGTCGTATGGATTTCATGAAACAAGATTTCTAAGATTCGAGATGTGATTCCCCGATGATAAGCCTGCTATATTTCGTTGATTTTGCAGCTTGCTGGATGACAAACTTCAGTTTCTGTTGTTTTTCTCAGTTTTGCAAACTTTCCATGAATCATATTTCCAGAAAAACCTCATCAAGTGATTTCCAGAACCTATCCCCTTCCTTATTATGTCTAAATGACGTGTTCCAGTCATTCATCTCAAATTTCTCCAAACTGAAATCCTCAAAAACAACCTAAATAGCTTGATCAGAAGAACCGTGTCATCTATTTTCCATCGGTATTCTGAATAATAATATTTTGTACATTCTGTTCCGAATGAATACTCATTTTGATTCTGTAAAAACGAAGCTAATATTCTAAAAATGCTCTCTTTGCAAGCCAGTGCTCCTAAACTCAAAGGGATTCGTAAAAACTTTTTCGTCCCTCCGAAATGAAATTGAATTAAATCAAGTCTTTCCTCTCTCCTTTCCTAGGTGGTCTTCTCTACTCAAATTAAAACTACAAGGGATCTCTATCATCACTTATTCGTTTCTTTTTTTTCTGTGCTTTGGATATGTGATTCATGCAAACTAGAAGAATGGATTCCCTCACACAGAAAGTATCAGTTATGCACCCAAAAAAAGGAAGTGCGTTTGAGGTTTTCTCGACACAAAGAAATTCACGGAAACTTCATTTTTCGGTGTACTAGAAGGCAAGACGTCTTCAGGTTTCGAGGTGTTGCAAAAAGTGAAAACTCAACTGGAAACATATCTCGACAGAAGGAGGGCGAAAGGTCACGAGAACCTCAGAAACCGGGAACTAATGGGTTGGGAAAAGAAGGGAAAAGGAGAAGGAACAAGGGATCGAACAGTTGGTAAAGAATGTAACTAACAAGGGAGGGATATTCATGGTTATTTAAAATGCTAGATTATTCGCTTCTATATTCTAATCAAAAGAGTCAGTTTGGTCGTTTCAAAGGTTTTCTCAGGGAAATCGTCCAGCTTCTACCGACTCTTCGTAGTTGGAAATGGAATCTGCTCCAATTTGCATTGTTACTATTGATTGTTACTATTGAGTTCACCAGTTCCAGTTTTTCCATATTTCAGTTTTTTAAGTTTGCAGATCAGAAATTTTTCGAGATGTATTTTCGGATTCAGACTCCTAACCTAGTTGGTTCAATTCCTCTTTTTTACCATCTAGCGGAATCGCCATTCCAACTTCCAGGAAACCCTGTTTTCTGCCTACTTGATCTCAGCTAAACCACTGATTTCTGACATTTCCAATTAGTATGACATTCCGTACCATGCTCCGTTTCTTCCTTTCTCTCAAAAGCACATTTGTGTCAGTTTCTTGATGACACTCTCTCTCTTCGAAATCCGATACATTTCACCTCTTCATTTCGTCTATGTTATTTTCCGAATATGTCATGTCACATTTTGATACATTTGACTCGGATTTCGTCGTTTTTTGAAAAAGGCGAAATATATATGGGGAATGTTTTTTGTAGCGGGGTGACGAGGCAAATGAACTATGATAATAGATGGAATATTTCAGAGACCAAAGCAATGAGAATCTGGAAAACAATGTGACTCGATTATTGGACAAATTGATAGCAAGTCACGACAGAAGGATTCGACCTAATTATGGAGGTAAGTAAGGTGTCAGAGCTCTTTGATAGCCAATGGTAATCCTGAAATTCTGCTCACAGCCTAAAAAGGGAAACATTTCTCCTTTTTATCTCTCCTATCTCCTCCTCATTTTTCTTTCCCACCACCACCATCAGAAAAACTCTTTAAATTTGAGGAACGCACACACTACCAAATGCCCTAAATGTCGAAAAAACTTTTGACGGCTTCTGGGACGATAAATTCAATTTCATCTCCTTCTTTTTGGCGAGAGAAGGTTTTTATTCATCTATCTCTCTTTTCCCTCGATTTTTGATGGTGGAAAAAAATCGAGCAAGGCGGTGTGTGGTGGTGAAAGAAAAAAGAAAAAAAAGTAGTTTTTGGAAGTTTTGTTCCCAAAAAAGGATCCCGAAAAAAGGATGTAGCAAAAGAGTAGGGGTCATATTTATGACCACCACACGAATTTCACGCCTTCTCGAATCTTCTGTGACGTCATCTGGCAAGGGTCAAAAAAGTATGGAAACATTTAGGGAAAACGGAAGGGAATAATCTAAATTTGGCAGTTTCAGGTCCCCCGATTGAGGTCAATATCACAGCACACGTCACAACAATCAGTGCAGTCTCTGAAGTTTCTATGGTAAGGTTTTGAGAAAGCATCGAAGGAATAGAACGGAACAATTTCAGGATTACACTTTGGATCTGTACCTCCGTCAAATCTGGAAAGATCCTCGGTTAGCATGGGAATCTGATGTTGAAGACTCTCTCACGATTGGTATCGATATGGTCAAAACTATTTGGACACCAGATACTTTCTTCCCGAATGAGAAAAAGTCGTTCTTTCATGAAGCAACTTCTCATAACTCATTTCTTCGAATAGACAGTCATGGAAATGTTTTGAGAAGTATCCGTTTGACAGTCACTGCGAATTGTCCAATGAGTCTTCATACGGTAGGTCCTCTCAAACTAGACTAGATTTTTGACCTCATATATGAATGTCAACCGGAAGTTTGTGTACTTCTCACTCTTTACCCAATACACAAACTACATGGAAATAATAACTTGGCATCCAATAAAAAAACCAATTTTCAGTTTCCCTTGGATCGTCAAGAATGTGCATTGGAGGTCGAGGTAAGTATCTTTTACAGTGTTTCCGGTTATTATTGCCAAGAAGACTTTGAATAAAAAGGGACTTTCAGAGCTACGGATATTCTACCAAGGATATCATCTATCATTGGCATGGAACGAATGCTGTTACAATCGATGAGAATGTGCATCTGGCTCATTTTACAATCGGAGAGCATTATCATATTGAGAGGACAATTAGTTTATCTACTGGAAATTATTCAAGATTAACAGCGTATTTCATGTTCAAGAGAAATATTGGATTCTATTTGATTCAGGTTGGTGGGAAGACAGAAAGCTGTTGAAATAGTAAAATAATTTCAGATATATTTTCCGTCTTCTCTAATTGTTGTTATCTCATGGGTATCATTCTGGTTGAATCGAGAAGCCGTTCAAGCAAGAGTTGCCATCGGAGTAACTACTGTATTGACGATGACAACTCTGATGACAAGTACAAATGCATCACTTCCAAAAGTTTCCTACGTCAAATCTCTTGATGTTTTTCTAGGTGTTTGCTTCTTTATTGGTAGGCTTTCGTTTTGAATTTCGATATATTCACACACAATTTTCAGTATTCGCTTCTCTTTTGGAATACGCTGCAATTGGATATTTGATGAAAAGAAATCGAAATGTTCCAGCTGCTTCTCCAGTTCAATATTATGAAACAGGTAATTTTGCATTACTCATTTTTTGGATGTAACAAAAAAGAGACCGGAAACTGTGGATATTTCACAACTTCCTGTTTTAGAAGAGTTTTTCGAAGTGCAATGTCATCCGAAATATGTTAAAGGGGCTATTAATTATTGTAAGTTTATGATGTCATGGTGAAGACGCTTCTCAATTCTCAGTTATCTATCCATGAGTCTACAAACCCAAAATGTGAAGTTCTCAGTTCTTGGTCCTATTTTCAGTTGGTTCATATTATTTCAGTTATGTCGTATCCTTCATTAGCCCCAACAATTTCAATCCACGAATACAATATCATTGGAAAAGACTTCAATTTTTAAATTTTCAGGCGACGGAGTTCTGAAAAGAGAAGCGAGTCGAAAGAAGAGCCGAAATCGTCGAGATAGTTCCATGAAGGTCAGTTTTTTGGGGATTCTGCACGACTTCATCACTTCCAACTATCTGACCAAAACATACTAATTCTTCCACCCACTCTTTTCTACACATCACATCCATTCATACATTCAAATTTTTGTCCGAATGTCAGAGAGTGTCTGAGTGTGTGAAAAGAAGAAAGTGTTCGCAAAATGGACTATCTCTTGGGGATTCAGTCGCCATCTTTTGACCACAACCCACGCGAATACTAAACACTTTTTCGTTGTTTCTGAACTTTCTCAAGAAATAGGGACTTTGCAGAGTATATAATGACGACTGACAAAAAAAATTGAGACGTTTTTGAAGGGTTTGAAGAATGGGGATTTTTAGAGAAAAGAAAGATTTAGGAGACTGTAAAAGCTGAAATCGGAAGACTTCAGGGAAATCAATCTATAAAGTTAGTCTGGCTTCTTCAAAATTTTTTCGTCTTACCGTAGTCTTTTTTCAAACTGAAAAAACCAAAAATCTTTCGAAATCTATCTAATTCTTCCGTCTAATACAATTTTCGAATCCGTTCACAAATTTTCGTGTTGTTCTTTCTGTTTTTTGTTAGTTTCGACTCTCCCCAGTATCAACAGTTTTAATCAAATTATCTCTCCTTTTTTGTTCGAATTTCCACGTCACCAACATTTCTCAGAAGGCGTCACAAAACCGAGATGTTGCCAATTCATCATTTTCGGAGAGAAATTGAAAAATCATGAATTATTTAAGAGAATGGTACACATTTTTTGAATTAAAAAAGAGATGATAGGACGCTTTTTAATTTGGTCTCTCCCTTTTCGCAGAGGAAATTTTGGGAGGAAATGAAAAGTTTAAAGAGCACCGACTTTTGGAAAAAAAATGGATAAAGGGACCAATAGAATCAAAAGAATACAGTAATTTGAGTTTAATGCAAAAGTGTAGTTTGTAGCCTAGACTTCTGCAAAATCTCTGCAAAATTACTCAAAATGTCAAGCATAATGATTTCCGGTAGAAAACTGAGAAAAAAGGAAGGAAGTGATGGTGGAGGCAATTGTTGTGAAATAGTGGAAGTTTTTTGTTCTTTCTAAAATAAAAAATTCTTCCAGAACTATCAAAATAATAATATTCATCATCGACCATCAGATGGTCATGTCGATCAAAGAATTCCGCTTCTCTCGATGGTTCCGATGCCTCCGATTCCATTCAAACCACAGAATGGAGCATGGGGAAAAGTGAGACCAGCTCAGGTAATGGAGACATGAAATCGACTCAAAATATCAAAAATTTCAGGTGGATCTATTTTCTCGTTTCGCATTTCCGATCTTCTTCGTAATATTCCATATCATCTACTGGACATATTACATCAATCAATAAAATTTTGAAACTGAACCATATTTCTCCAAGACAATTGATATCGTTTCTCAAAACGGGTTTTCTAATTGTATTTCCCTTTGAGTACCATTTTTTCTTATGTATTTTGAATTCTTTCTCTAGAGTGCCTTTTTTTCATAATAAAAACATTTGAATTGAAAAAAGATTTATTGAAAAATAATTCAAGCTTTGTAGCTGCGTCCTGGACATGGACAATATCCAGCATCTGGTCCTGGCTCTCCTGGAGATCCATGCTCTCCACAAGTTCCACTCTTTCCTGGAATTCCTGGTCTTCCTGGAACTCCCGGATGTCCTTGAGGTCCTTGATTTCCATCGGATCCTGCTCCACCTGGATTTCCATCTGGTCCCGGTGGTCCACGTGGTCCTGGTGGTCCGATTCTGCCTGGTTGTCCTGGACGATACTCTGTTCCTGGCTCTCCACGTGGTCCCGGTGGTCCTGGTCGTCCTGGAGATCCTGGTCTTCCGGCGTCTCCTTGCTCTCCTGGTCCTCCTTGTCCACCTGGTGGTCCTGGTGGTCCGTGTCTTCCTTGATCTCCTGATGGTCCAGCTGATCCAGGGAGTCCTGCTGGTCCACGTGGTCCTGGACGTCCTGGTGGGCACTTGATACATCCTCCTGAATTTGGAAGCTATAAATTTGTATTTCTCTTCTAACAAACCAGGAATATCGTGAGTGATAGCAACAATAACTCCTGGTGCTCCTGGCTTTCCATCATCTCCATCGTGTCCTGGTTCTCCACGTGTTCCAGCTTCTCCTGGAGGTCCTGGTGGTCCAGCTGGACATCCTTCGGACTTTGGACCACAATTACATTGTTCTGGGTAAGCTTGACGAGCTTTACGTGTTCCAAACAGAGTCTCGAATGTTGGTGGAGCTGAACCGATGGCATCAGAAGTCATTCCACGTGGATGAACGTGCTTGTTCACAATTCTCTGCCACGTATCTTTTGTGATTGCTCGGAATTCAAACATTTCATCGTCGAAATCAGATTGAAGTTGTTGAATATCAGAGAGTAGACCCATCATTGTGTATAGTGCAACTACAACACAAACAAGCATCGAGGTGGAACCCGCCCAAATGAGCGTGTTACTCATTCTGAAAAACTGAATTCTGAACAGAAAATCGAGAAGATTCCGTGACAAAACCTCGAAAAAGTCAAAAACTAAAAACCTGATTTTCACTTTCTCTGAACAGTTCCCTTCTTTAAGTACTCATCCTTATCAGATCGTCTCGTCCTGAACTTTTTTTTCGTTTCTTCAAACGGTTCCGCCTGTTTTCCGATCAGTTTTCGACGACGTCAACATATCGTTTCTCTCTGTCTTCTAGTTTACAATTCTTCCTCTTCTCGTTGCCATTCGGTCGTCGTCAAGTGGTATGGGTTTTTTCGTCGTTCAGGAAAGAAAATTCGCTTCTCGCCTATCTGTTTCTCGATTTTTCAGGTATCAATAAGAAGAAAAAGAAAGCGAAAGTTTGCAAAAATTCTTTGATGAAGATGAGAGAAACTCATCTTACTAGGTTCGCCTATTAAAAACGAACTTCCGATTCCAATTTCAGATTCTATTTTCACGATCTTGAAACCTAATGTTTCAAACTTCAATATCGATATCAAAGTTAATGGAATGTTTCAAGTACATCGTTTCATTATCCCGTTCACAGATGATAAATTTTTACACGTCCAGATTTTTCTTACGTGAAAAAAATAGGTGACCCTTCAATTCCTAACGTGACCCCGTAATCCATTTTGATAAAATCTAAGCTCCGCCCACCGGCAATATAACAAGGAGTTTCCCAAATCAAATCCACCATTAATCGATCCTAAATCGACTAGCTTCCACTCACCTCTACTAACAAAACTAACTTCAAAATGCAAGGAGAACAAGGCCAATTCCGTCGTTCCAGGTTTGTAATCTGAATCGTATCCGATTACCTTATTAATATTTCAGAAGCCGCTCTCGATCCCGTGGAGCTTTCCATCGTCGTTCCAACTACACATCATCTGGCAACGTCCCTCTTCCATTCCAACCAGCTGTTCTGGCACCAATCGTCGAGAACTTTGCTGCATCAACCAGTTCGATGCCTGTTGTCAATCCACTCATGGTTGCTGCTAGAGAACTCAAGTTTGCATGCCAACTCGCTCATGGATCTCCAGTCGCGATCATCGAAAGATGGTCGGATGTAAACGAACTCTATCAATCTATCGCTGATTGTTTCGACATCTCGAAGGATGATATCATCTTTTTGACAGTAAACGACTTTAAGGTAAAGCTATCTGCGATCTTGACTTAATCCAAAAAGGTTTTTTTTCAGCCCGACATGAAGAACATGTTCACTGGAACCCTCAATTTCAAGGACATGCTTTATGCTCATGTTCGTGGTCAAGCTACCGAGCTTCGTGTTGTGAAAGATGCTAACAACTTCGGAGTGACAATCACTGATAACGGACTTGGAAATGCTTTCATCAAGATGATCAGTGTGGGCTCGGTGTTCGACAGAATGCGTCCAGCCACTCAGGTTGGACAGCTCATCGAAGCGATTAACGGAGAGAAAGTTCTGGGTAGAAGACATTATCAAGTTGCTCGTATCCTGAAAAACGTCCGTCGTGGAGATGAGTGCGTTATTCGGTTGATTGCCCCAAAAACCGCTGATCCTGGAACAATGAAGGCACCAAAGAAGAGTACTGGAGAATTGGCAAAAGGAACGATTCGATTCAAATCGGAGGGTGGATTCGCAGTGGAAGACATTCAAGATCAAATGATTCAGGCGGAGATGTGCGGAAAGCTGAATGAACTGTTTGATCAATATTTGGGAGTTCAAGACGATCAGTTGGCTATGCGTATCTGGGATGCTGCATCGAATTGTGAAACTCTGTGGCAGCTGAGTGAAGCAATCAAACAGTCTGAGCTCTCGATGTTCGAGTTTCCCGATGGCTTGGTATTCGACATGTGGGGAATCATCGGAGATTTGAAGCGTGAACAAAGAAACAAGGTCTCAGCTCCTGTCATGAAATCATCGAATGCGGTTCGAACTTCGGCAATGAGCCTATTTAATTGAAATGTCTTGAATAAAGTTCTTAACATTCAAATCGTTTTTTTTAATAGAAAGATCTCAAGGCTTCTTAGATTGCCAGTTTCCAAAACAACATTTCCTGAATTTTCTGAATAGCCTGTTAACTTCAAAATCTCAGTTTTTGCTCTGCTTTTGGCCGAGTGTCAACTTTCGGGTTTTAAAATAACACTAAACTGTTGATTTTTCATTAATTAGATTCCAATATGTTTTTGATTCGCAGACAGTGCGTTTGATTGGGTTCTTGTCTGTGGAAAGATCTTCCAACAAACAATGAACAGTAACGATGCTCCGAAAGAACGCACGCGCGTTGTTTATCGTAAATTCCCGTAAATCAACACAAATTCAGCTGAAATTCAAAAGCACATCTCTCACGATGTTTTCTGATATTTTCAGCTCAAATCATAATTTATACTCTCAACACAAAAAAATCGATATGCCGTTGACTTCCATTTGTTCTTTTCTGCGTTTCGTTTCCATCTAAATCATCATTTCTCACTTGTTTTCAGATAGTCATGGTCAGTGTAGATCCTTTAGCCACAGAACGTTGGAGAAGTATTCGAAGACTCACAGATCGCGATTCGAAACTCTCCGTTCCATACTTCGAACCAGGAGCACACAATTTCCAATCGTTGCAAAACTCGAAAGTTCTGGTTATTGGAGCCGGTGGATTGGGATGTGAGCTGCTCAAGAATTTAGTAAGTTTCTTCCCCAAACTTGTTTAAAAATGTTTTGCGTTTCCAGGCACTTAGCGGTTTCCGTATGATTGATGTAATCGACATGGACACTATCGACATTTCAAATTTGAATCGTCAATTTCTATTCAGGTATTTAATTTTATCATCATACACATTTTTTTATTAAAAAGGATTAATCGATGCAATGATTCCTTAATTTTCAGAGAAGCGGACGTTGGAAAATCGAAAGCCGAAGTAGCAGCCGTATTTGTAGAACAACGTGTGAGTGGTTGCCAAGTTACTGCGTAAGTTATCACTTTAAGATTTTTTCTATAATAGGCGTAAATTCAGTCACAACTGTCGCATCGAAGACAAGGGTCCAGATTTCTACAGAAAGTTTACGATGGTCATCTGTGGCCTGGATTCTATTCCTGCAAGGCGCTGGATTAACGGAATGCTGGTAAAATTCGGCAACTCTAAAGATGTAAATAATACAAAGTTCGTTTTCAGTGCGATTTGGTCCAGCAAAACGCAGATGGATCGGTTGACATGGAAACAATCATTCCAATGATCGACGGAGGAACCGAGGGATTCAAAGGTTTCGAATAGACAGGAAAAAAATGTTATTTATAGGACTAATTTCAGGCAACGCTCGTGTAATCTACCCAAAAATGACAGCTTGCATAGATTGCACAATCGATTTGTATCCACCACAAGTCAACTTTCCACTTTGCACAATTGCTCATACTCCTCGCCTTCCGGAACATTGTATCGAATACATTAAAGTCGTTGTTTGGCCAGAAGAGAAACCATTCGAAGGTGCTGCTCTGGATGCTGATGATCCAGAACACGTGGAATGGGTTCTCCAAAGAGCTATCCTTCGGGCTGAAAAATACAATATCCGTGGAGTGGATCGTCGTCTCACTTCCGGAGTTCTCAAAAGAATTATTCCGGCTGTAGCATCCACGAATGCTGTTATCGCTGCTTCTTGTGCTCTTGAAGCTCTAAAGTTGGCAACAAAGTAAGTTGTTCTTATTTGTTAATTTAATAGTATTCACCGTTTCAGTATCGCTAAACCCATCAACAATTATGTAAACTTCACACAAATTCATGGAGCCTACACTGGTGTTGTCTCAATGGAAAAAGACGTAAGTGATAACTTCTTTTCCATGCAACATTTGGTATTGTTACAGGAAAACTGTCACGTCTGCAACGGTGGACGTCTTCCGATCGATGTCTCACCAAGTTACACTCTCGAAGAGTTGCTCAAACAATTGACTGACAAATAGTAAGATCCTTTTTAATGATTATCAAAATACAATATTGTTTTTAGTCATCTCAAAAATCCAACACTGGAAACCGCTCGCAGGAAACTCTACTGCATTAGTCTTCTTTTGCCACAACTGGAGGAAGAAAGCAAAGCGAATCTTCATTTATCATTGAAAGGTAAATGAAGTGTTTGAAACTCAGCTACAAAAATGTTTTCCAGATATCATAGCCGACGGTGATGAAATTCTGGTATCCGACGAAGTCTTGGCTCGTGCAATCACTCTACGTGTTCAGTTTGTTTAACTCCTGCTCCACGATATCTAACGGGTTATCACTCATCTCCTGGTTTTATGTATTATTAAAAATAAATATAACTTAACGCATACAATGTTTACCTACAGTAATATTTTTAAAGGAAATGTGAACTAATGGAAATCCGGTGGGGGAAAAATGAAATGGAACAAGAGAAAGGACCCTGTGAATGACTGTAAAGTTGGGAAATACGTAGTAACTCTTTAAAAACGGGAACTGACTAGAACGGAAGTGAAATGAATGAAAGGCAATTATTAGAAATCATGAAGTCGTGCAAGGAGATCGTCTGTCGATGGGACTACAGTATTCGATGATGACGAGTTAGCGGTTAGGGTAGATGATGTGGAATTCGTTCCAGTAGATGTGGAAGCTGTCGGATCATTCTCTTTATGTGTGGGCGATATTTGGGATGATCCAGGAATGTTCTGAAAATAAAAATTGGGATTGGAACACAACGAATAATCTTTTTACCGTAACAGGGATAGCTGGTTGTCCTTTCCTCCGCACTCGAATCTTCAACTCATTTTGTCCGATTGGCAATCCAACTCCGAACGCTTTTGCTCTATCTAACGCAGTTGTCGTTTTCACAGTTTCAGGGGCTCCACCTTTTTGTTGCTGATCGTGATTAAGAACATTTCGAGGTCGAGCAAATTGACCAGATAGTACTGGCTCGTTTTCTCCAAGGGTTGGTATTAGATTAATTTGATTCTGATGTCTCGATCTTTGCCGCTCGATTGCCCCGCCAGCACGAACACCTCCTCTTGTCCGACTCGGCATTCCAGAACGAGGTGTTCGGGAATTGGTTGCAGACATGAGAGTTTGCAAGAAAGCGTCATTTCCAGTAGCTCTCTCCAGTTCATCGAGAACTCCGACTTTATCAGCAGCAGTGGACACTCGAATCATCGCAGCTGGCGTTCGCGGCATTCTGTTAATAAATTGCTTCTCTTGTAACGGAACTCTTCGCTTCTGTGCTTGTTGTTGCTGTTGTTTCCGTTTCTGCGTTTCCATTGCAACTTCTTTTCGTTTCGCTTCGGCGTTAGCTGCTTCAGCTTCAGCATCCAGTTCTTTCCATGCCGAGGCATATTGTTCAGAAAAGGTCCGGATGTCAGAGAAAAACTCCTCCATTGGATACTTCGTAGCATTGAATGCGTAATACTTGACCAACGATTCCCAATCGCTTTTCATTTTTCCAGCCATCGTAGAAACGGTTGCCAATTCCTTAACCGCTTTCTCCAGGAACGGACGCATCTTTTCTTCGAAACGATCATGTTCTCCTTGCTGTTTATACGTCTTCAAGCAATTTTCTAACTTTTTAATATTGTTTTCAGTAAGTTGAAGAGTTTTTCGAATTTCATCAGCATTCACTCGCGATGATTCGATGCAGTGGTGGAAGTCGGTTATGGCGAATCTAAAAAATGAACAATTAGCAAGTTTCAACGAAAGCTTTATAAAGTACCGTGATCTTTTCGGATCAACTCTCTTCATCTCCTCTATCAAATGTTGCAGAAGTGTATGTCGATTGTCCACATCTTTAGTATCAACTAGTCTTGTTAACATTTTCATATCGAATGCATACGCACTCGAATAGTTTTTCGTAGCTCCGCCCATAAAGTTTCCAGTGGCCAACACAAGTTTTAGGAACGTCCGGAACCCATCCGATGCTCTCACTTCTTCACAAGCTTCCATTACTGACGACATCGAAGGTTTCAATTCATTCAGAGTATCAAGGAATCGCATTTTGAAGAGAATGAGATCGAGACGAAGTGGCAGTCCTTGAATTTGAAGAAGACGAGTTATGAATTGTTCTCCTTCGAGCATATCTTCGAATTGTGCTTTATCCACCGCTCTCAGCTTATCAATTAGCTCTTTTTCAGCAGGCATTGCGGCTCGTAGCTGTTCAAGGAATCCAACAGTCAAAACTTTTTCATTCACCTCAAGAATTGCTAACTTCAACTCGGAATGTGTGATTTTGATTGATCCTTGTAGAATTCCTTAAAAGTATAGATTTGAGAAATTAATTCATCAGAATAATAAACTGACCTAGTTTCTGAAGTAGTTTGTCATCGTGAATAACTTGAGCAGTTTTCACTTTCTTCTTATTCTCCAATTTCCCGCCCAAAACGCCTGTTCCAGATGCTGGTTTAGTTGCAAACTTCGTTCGTAGTCTTTCAAACATTCGATCACTTGTCAACTGTTCTTCATTTGTCCCGACCCAAAATGACTCTCTCGGAATATCTTTCGGATTGATGGTGTGAGCTCCCCATGGGAACTTTCGCATTGGGCCATCAACTTTCGGAACTTTCTTCGGTGGAAGATACTCCGGGATAGTTGGCACCATCGGAGCAAACATTCCTGATGGTGGTGGAGGTGGAGGTCCCCCCTTGAATCCACCAGGCGGCGGAGGCGGTGGCGGTGGAGGTGGCCCTGCTCCAGGAGGCGGAGGCGGTGGAGGTGGTCCCCCACGTACTGGAGGCAATCCTCCTGGAGGTGGCGGTGGAGGAGGTCCTCCTGTAATTGGTGGTAGTCCTCCTGGCGGTGGAGGAGGTGGTGGGCCTCCAGTGATTGGAGGAAGGCCAGGTGGTGGAGGAGGACCACCAGTGATCGGGGGCAATGAAGAGGATCCAGAAGACGTTGAAGGAGCCGAGAGAGTGTTCTTGGTTGGAGGAGGTAAAGGAACTTTAGGATCAGATATCTGAAATGATTCGAATTGAGAGTTCAGATGTTATTCCCAACTTCACTAACGTGTTTTCTTAAGCATTCCGCTTCCATCTGAAACTCTAATAACTTTTTCCAGTATTCTCCTTGCATTGCCACAGCTTCCTGTTTCGCAGAAGTAGCTTGTCGCAACTTTTTCGCCATTTCTTCGTCTTGCATTTTCTCTGAAAAAGATTTCGATAGATCATCTTTAGTGTAACTATACTCTTTACCAATTATTTCCGAGATCGGTATTTCGAAGACAAACTTTTCTTGTGATTCAGGATCGATGGGTGTTCGATGAAAGATGATTTCTGAGATCGATGTTTCGATGAGCTTCATGTATGCTCTTTTTGTTGAAATGTCCTCATTAGTAAGCGTCAATAGTTGTAGAATCGACAAAAGAATCGTCTCAGTGCCGGTGACTTCCGAATTTGCAGCTAACAGTTCGAAGCATCCATCCAACGTGTCGTATTCTCCTTTCACACCATCCAGTTTTCCCATAAGAGCTTCGAGATCAGCGTTATGTTCGGAATGCATATTTTGAGCCACTTCTCGTACTTGAGAATCCACATTTTCTGATGAGATGAATTTCTAAAATAAGGTACTCGATTTCATCTCAATACAATTCAAAGTACCTCAATGTATTTTGATAATCCATCTCTCGCAGCCTCACTCCTCAATCTCATTCTCGCTTGCCACATCGTCTCATCTGTCCACATATGATCATCACTCGTATTCCGATCAACACCGTTGATGAGCATATTTAACATCAGTAGAACCCGCATCGTTAGTCTTGTATCTCTTGATTCGAAAAATCTGATACAAGATACAAGTGGTCGGAAACGGGAGACTGTTTCATTGAGTCTTTTTGATTCTGCTTTAGCAATGGTTGTCAACTCCATGAACATTTTTTGTTGACTGAAAGATTCGAGTAAATTTTTATTCTCTTTTCTCAATACCTTACCCAGTCATCTCAATAGCTCTCGATTCTAGAGTTTCGTGAGAAACGAGCATCAAACTTCCACAGATTGTCACTACATTTTCTCTTAGCATCTTAATTTCGTTCGGTTCGTTATCACTGAATTCCCTTCGATTCAGAATACACATAGTTTGTATAAGGAGTGAGCAAACTGGCGAGTTTCGACGGAACACTAGCTCAAGTCCTCGCTGGAATGAAACGATGAAACGGATGATTATAAAATGTGAAGATAGACTTACATGTGTGTTTACAATCGTTCGAATACATCTAACAACTTCTTGAAGAAAATCAATCAGATCGAATTCTAGCTTTGAGCCAACTTCTGCACTTCTGAGCCTTTTCAGAACCAGTGAATAAAGACGACAAATGAGGTCAGCACCCGTTCTTCCAGATTCACTTCGTATGTTGTCAGCGAACTGAAAACTTTCTATTTTTCTTTCAAAATACCTATTTAGAGCCAAGAGACATTTTCGAAGAACTCAAAATATTACCAAGTATAAGAAAGAGACAGATTGGCATTTTAACTGAATCGAAACAGTAACGATGTCTTGTTTGCAATCCAATACATTCGGTGTCTTCAGAATATTTTCTAACACCCGAAGATTCCATTCTGGAGGTTGTTGCTTGGCTGCATCATCCGTTTTTCGCGCATTCGCTATCATCTTCATAATTTGTTCCGTGGGTGTTGCGGCAACAATATCATCAACTTTGGAAGCAGGAATGTTTTTGTCTACCTGAAATTTCAATAATTAGGTCCATTAACTTGGAGAATTCGAAACCTTACCATGATCTTACGGAACTCTTCTCGAAGTTGTTCATCTGAGTATGATTGGAAGTCGTATTCTCCTGGAACTGGTTAATCTTGAGATATAAGTGTATACTGAATTATATATTTTTTTCTGATTACCATTTACGGAATTACTCCAGATTCCATGACCAGATGACATATTATCTTTAGGAAGGAAACTCTTTTTTTTGTAAAAATTTTTGTTTGAATTTATAAAGTATCGGGAAAATGTCGTTTACAAAATTCAATTTTTTCTATAACATTTATGACAGCATGAGTCATGTGAGAAATTCTAGTCTGGAGGTTTCAAATATTATTGAAACGAACTAATTTTGCATTTTTTTTAAAAATTGTCTTACCTGATGAATTAGAAGCAATTGACATCCCACCAATACTTCGTGTTCCGCCGTACGTGCCATAATCTTCATTATTTGATGCAGAAGAAGACGGTCCGTTCTGGAACAATTCATATTTTTGATATATGAGGTGAGTATAAAACTGGGACACATTGAATATCATAACCACATTCTTACTAACATTCAACTTTTGTCGTGTTTTTCTTTTAAATCTGCTGGATGAGAACAGATCAGTCCATCTACCAGAGCCAGCTCCACTCAAATGAAATGGACTCCTCCTACTAGCAAAATCTGCAGCACCAGCTAACATCGAATGTCGTTCAGCACTTCTTCTTTTGAATTTCTGCCCGGGTGCTTCATCTCCCATAAAGTGTGATACAGTAGCGTCTTGACTCCGGGCAGCTTTCTTTTTCTTTTCACGCAACTGTACGCGCGGTTCTTCT
The DNA here is from genome assembly GCA_963966625.1 of Caenorhabditis zanzibari. NCBI lineage: Eukaryota > Metazoa > Nematoda > Chromadorea > Rhabditida > Rhabditidae > Caenorhabditis > Caenorhabditis zanzibari. The sequence continues at coordinate 8,033,067 of OZ016470.1, read as the reverse complement.
AGATCAGAATTCTCCGAATTCTGATTTAGAAACAACGTTTGAAGTGGTTCCAATATCACATTATTGGTTGCTGAGTTGGAAGAAAAAGGTGTAGGGGTGACATCTTCCTCGTCATCAGTGGAGTAATGACTTTGTTGTTGTTGTTGTGGTAAGCGTGCCAAATCAGAAAGAGAAGCAACACGCGGAGAGTCTATCGATTCGTAATCATCACTAGACATTGCTCAGCTGGAATCGGATCGAAAATTCGTAAAACTTCGACTTTCAGAATAAGTAAATAGCGAGAACAGTTCTCAAAGTGAAACTTCCGAATTGCAAGAAACCAAGAACCAAAAATGACAATGTAGAAAATAAGAAAAGTCATGGCTGAGAAAATAACGAAATGAGCTCTTTTGACTGTCATTCGTGTATATAAGCGTACATAAATTTCAGCCAATCAACGAGTCGAAAAAGGAAAAAAGAGAAGAGAGGAAAAATGTCATCTGATTTTCAATGTGTCGGTCTGCAATACAAAAAAAAACTTCTATTCAAATTCAATCGAATGGCAGATCGACATAGCAGGTCTTCGGTCGGAAAAGGAGAGAAAATGGGTGAGAACTTATTGATAAATAAACAATATAAATATGCGACCCACTTGGCTGATCGGAAAAAAATCAGAAGAGAACATCGAGAAAGACTGAGAAATTAATTGAAACATGATTACGAAAACTACATTTTATCTTTGAGGGCACATTTATAGAATTGGCTCTTATCATTATTCACTGGAGTTTCGGGAACTATAGGTGTACCCATTAGTGATTCTCGTTTTTCATTAATGTATCTTGAACATCCGTCTGTCGGCTACTTCCAAAGCATCATACCGTTCGCTTTTAGGATAATTCGACACCGTAGTTGCTTTGTATGCAAATCTTATAATTTCTCTCTTCTGTTCTTTCTGGTTTTTTTTGCCTGTCCGACGATAGGTCATCATCAAAGAGTGGGGAAATAGAGAACGAGAGGGAATGTCAAGTGGGAGGACTGGTGCATTTTCGAGCATATGATTATCATACACATATCAGACACTATGTTGACATAGATGTGTGTATGTGTGATAGAGGAGCTCCTAGTGTTCGCAAGATTTACTTCAACATGAAACTCCCAATCATGCAAAAACATCAAATCCGTGAAGAAATTATGGAAAAACTAACATTAGTAGCAATTCATCACAGACATTATCCAGTAAAGCCAATAAAAAGTTCGGTGCCTCATGCTGGAATCGAACCAGCGACCTTCTGTTTACTAGACAGACGCTCTGCCACTGAGCCAATGAGGCTGGCAGGCGTACACGGCGACGAGGCAGTTATATTCAACGGGAGATAAGAGTAGGGGGGATGCTGGAGTGATACAAAATTGGTGAATTCAAAACTTTTGAAGAGTAGAGGAAGAAAGTATATTGAGTGAAAAAGTTCCGCCAAAGATACATCGATGTTCCTTTAACAGTAAGAGTTTAAGATGCATATTCGAAAAAAATTTCAACTTGTTGACTAAAACTTTTACCAGGTGGTAACTGATAAGCTAAAGAGTCAACACAACATCCGAGTCACATCTACGTTTAACACAAGGGTAGAACATCGAGATGAGTAAACAGATAACTCTCACCTGAATTATTTAAAGGAAAGTTAGGAAACATATGAAAACAGAAGATTAGATTGTGTTTGATCCTGATGTAAAATTTTATATCTCCTAAAAATGGAACATAAGCTAACAGCAGCTACATTGAACGATCGTAGTTTAAAAAATATGAAAGAATATATAAAACTCTTGGAAATAGAGCGATTTGATTTCGATTCACTGACCGATGGACACTCCTCAACACACAAAACATCTGTCTCGTTTCGTTCCAAATCGCTGGTGTTGAGTGTGGCGTCAACTGTTCGCAAACTTTGTAATACGTTTTGGATGGGAGATAAAAAAGTCTTGAAACGATGAAACATCAGCATGATATCAAGTTGGAATTTGAAAGTTATTTAGATAAAGTTAGAATTTATCAGACAATGTGTAACCTATAGCAAACTATGAAGAATATTGAATGAGTAAGACACCAGATGACCCAAACTCAACCAACTGCCGAGCTAGATTCAAAAAAAAAATCGAAGATGACTAAGAGGAAGAACGTTGGCGGAGGAAAATGTGAAAATGATAAATTGAAGAGTTTCATGGGTCAAGCAATTGATAAAGAATTTGAGATTGCCATTGTTTTGATAGATGATAAACTTGTTTATGAGGTTAGTTGACGATAGTGTTTTGAGATGTGCCGAACTTGAAGACAGCGTTTTGAGAGCTGCAATGTATCAGCAACGATAACAATGGAAAAAAGAAAGAAATGAATGCTTTTTTTTTCGATGGACAATCAAACATTTCTTCGAGCCATTAGTTATGGACAACCAAGGAACAGAAAAGTGGACGAATCTCTACAAAGATGAGCCCCTAAGGAGACGAGTGTGTAGAACTAGAAGTCTTGAGGGATAAGAAATCGAACTCGACTTCTAAAAAAACTGCAAATTAAAAGAACCCAGAAAGCATCAGAACAAAAACGGGAGTAACTGTCATTTTGTCTCTGGCGCTCTCTCTTCTTCCCACAGTCTCTATGCATCGCCGCCAAAGTGTTGTATTCAAATGTCCTCTTCGATGAATGGAGGGAATAGAGGAGGTAAGGTAATGAGAATAGAGACACTGTGGCGATCGGAGAGGTGCAAACATTCTCTCTCTTTCTGACAAGGGTGAAGATGAGACAGTGAGGGTGAGGACACATTCATCTACTTGGCATGGCGCCAGATGTACTCGCAAGTATCGAGTGATGTGATCTTCACACGAAATGGAATTCAACCACTCCGTTCTCAAAAGTTAATCTGCATTTTCAGAATGGAAATATTTGGAAACTTCTGCGGTTTGTAGATGAAAAACGACGAGTGTATTACTCTTCTTGAAAAAAACAAGAAATTGTTTCTACCTCAAAAACCAATCCCATTAGCAACCAACCCCAAACAATTATATACATTTGACACGAGAAAATGAAGAGGACCGGTTTTTGAAGATATTTGGGGGTTTCAAATACAATAACTAATCGAAAGGGACCAGAAATACGAAACTCTCACCTTCCGTCCCAAAACTTTCTTGTCTCTTTTCGAAGAACTGCTCAGAAGAGACGATCCACCAAGTGAATAACTGCTTTGAAGATTTGAACTGCTTCCACTTCCTCCTAAGTTTTCTGATTTCTTATCCATTCCTATCAACTTTTTCATGTTTAATGTAGTCGTGTTATGTAGCCAAGTTGAATGTTTTCTGAAAATTTAGAGCGTTTTAAAGGAAATCGGGTGGAGAAAAAAAGAAATTGGGTGGGTAGAAAAATAAATGACTGAAATTGAGATTCAGGTGGAACGCAAACATAGATTTTGTTGGTCAAATTGAGTTGATTTGATTTGTTAACAGAATGTAGACAACAGTAGCAAATTATCAGAGAACAGAACAACAAATTTTTGGTGAAAACAATGTGAATTAAGATTCGAGCTATTCCTAGACGACAAAAAACTTTTAAAAATCAAAACAAACATAATTTTTGCTAATGTTTGTATAGGCTTCCGGACAACCCGTACGCGCATTAGTGTCAACTCAATCAGAAAATGAGACGTTCAGTTAATGAATATTTTCAAGGTACGCATGTTTCGAACGAAACTTTGTTCTGGATGTTACGGCGAGTCATTCCATTAATTCAAAATACCAATCGATTTCAAATCTTGGGAGGTAACTGTAAAACATTAGAAGTGTGGAAAAACGTAATTTGTACAACCGAAACCACTACCACAATAACAATTCGAATACCCGATGTTTCACAACAATTACAATCGAGGCATAGCATAGATGATGATACTATTGTGATTATAATAACACCTTTCCGCATAGATGCGCTTCACGGCAACAAAACTTGCCTGCCTACCATTGCCGGCTGGTTAAAATTATTTATAGAAATAATACGAGATAGCAGATGGTGAGAAAAACGGATTCATGAGTTTGAATACTTAGTTAGACAGTTAAAAATACAGGCGAAATTATCTCGAAAATTATAGAAGAACTACAACATACCTACACCTCTGTGATTCTATGATAACACATGAAAAAATATCATATTTTCAGAAAATGATACACAAAAGATTCAGGTAATTGCCATGCAAAACTAATTGAATATCTATCATGTAGACCACCTTAACCTACATGACACTAAACCTCCATTTTTATATTTCACAGTAGTTTTCGCGACCAGAATAAAACTTTTAGGATCATTGTCATAAAATGAAGAACAGGAGGAAGATGAAAAGAATTCGGCATTCAAGACGTTTGTTCTTCCCAAAACATCCGAATTTCAACAGCAAAAATATGCAGACAATAAACATTGAGCATATACTATCGAAAGGAACGAAAGGAGTAAACCCGCATTCTGACCAAAACAAGTAAACAAAAAGGTTTTATATCAGAAAGTATTCAAAAACGGAAAAATACCAGGTGTGATGACTGTTTTGAATTAGGCGCGCACTGTGGGGTGCAGGTAAAGAGTATGGAAACTGAAGAGACAAAGAGGAACAGATGAAGATGTTTTTGGCGCGAGGCTAGTCACCCAGATGGTGATTCAAGAGACAGGTGAGTAAGGTGTTGGAGAGTTAAAAATGATTTACAGACATGATTGTCCAGAAAGTTGCGGCGAAAACCTTCAACGGCACAGGTAATGAAAATTTTATCAATGCCAAAGTGAAAAAAGCGAAAACCCGGTAATACCGGTGGTTTTATATCGAAAGTATTTTCCGATCCAGTAGGTCCATGGAACGAACAATAGATGACCTTTGAACCACCCCGTCAAAGCACTCTCAATTCGTCTTTATTTCTTTTGACGCAGATTCTTTTGTATCCCACAAAAGGAGTACAGGACGAAAACGGAACAACAATTGGCATATATTTATAGTCAATGTTTACTAAAAATTCTCAAAGACTACTTGAATTAATGAAGAAAAGCGACGAAATCGACAAAGAAACTGAAGACCGAAAAAAATGAAACAAAAAACTCGAAAAAATCCGAGTATTACTGTTCTGTGCATTATTGCGTCAGTGCCCACAAAAATACGCACAACTGCGGACAAAACAAATTTGAGTGAATTTTTTCCCAGAATCTTCGAGGCATTTTTCAAGCATAAAAGTCGCTTAAATATTTCTTATTTGAGAATTCATTGAATGTACGAAAACGAGCTTGGTAAAATTTAAAATTTAAAGTAACAAGATACGCACTTTCGAAATGAATTCATGCTCGAAAAAGTGCAAAAAGCTAAAAAACAACGATATCAGATTACAAAATCGGAATGATTTCATGAAATCCATACACGGAGAATTCTGTGTTGAAATGGAAAATGTCGACTCCTTTCTCCTGAATTTTCACTTTTCAATGTTTCTCTGAACCTCTTCTTCCCGCACACTATTCTTCTCGCCTTCACGGTATCTCACATCCATCCGTCGAGATAAATCATAATATAAATTGTCACATTCATGTCTTCAGAGGAAGCGATTTGTTGAATTTCAATTGTCAAGCATATATAGTTTATCACTTTATTGATAAATGAAGAATCCAGGATTCTACAATACTTCAATGAGAACATTTTCATCAAATATAAATAATAAATATTACATGTGTTCGCAACGGTTTGTTTGTTTGTTTTTTTCAGATGAAAAATACATTTTCAGAGTAAGCAAGCATGAAAACAGCGCCCGTAATCGTAAAAATCAAATGGAAATCTTTTCGTGTTTTTTAATTCACGAACCACCGTTATTCAAGAGAAACTTGGCCACTAATAGAAATCAGAGCATAAATAATGGATCGATCAGACCATCTTCGGCTCGATGTGAGGCTTGAACATGAAGGCACAAACTGAGTCCTTGTGAACCTGAAATTCCTTTATTGTTCAGGCTTTCAAATCAATTTGTTTCTTAAGAGTACACGTCGGTTGTTCACTCGACCACATCGTTCAAAAAAAAAAGGTTGAACTTTCAATACTTTTTTCTATCAAGTCCACAAACCTTTTGTTTTTTCCTCAACATCGCCCTTGGATCATCATCGAATTGCTCAGGATTTCTTGGTGCTCGTAGATCCCCACTCTCCGGTTTTCGTACTTTTTGTGGCTCCTCATCTTCGATATAAATCGAAGTATTCTGAGAATCTCCCAAGTGTTCGTCGCTGAAAATAACGAGGTTATTGGTAATGAAAATTGGAAACCAGTTCTCATCTTCAACAAAGTTCTATGAATACAATTACTCACTCAATATCACTTGGATCCAATGGATCAGGGGGTCCATTGAAGCATCCTTCTTCTGCTTGAATCTCGTAAACTCTCTTCGAGTGCATCACAACGTTGTTGTATGGATTGTTAGAACCTGAAATTTCGAGATTCGAAAGGATTCCATTTTCAGATTGAAACTCACGGAGCATATCTTTGGAATCATCTCTTGCCAATGCTTTATGCATGAATCTCATCATCAAATAACATCCAAAGAAAATGACAACGACAGCTGTGAGAACGATGCATAGGATGATGAGGCCGGTGAGACTGAAATTATTAACGGTTTTAAAGTGTATTAGTCTGATATCAACATCTGCTCTACCCAATCTGATAATTCCCTTGTTTTTCCACCTAAAAAGCTCAAAACCCCAAATTTTCGGACCTGAACAATTCATCAAATCTCCATGTTGGCGGAGACGATGGTGGTGCTGTTTTGGACATGTAAAGCATTAGTAAGGGAAATTGAAAAATGAAGAATACGACGACAAGAAGATATATTCTTTTCCGAAAGAAAAAACCGAACTGAATCGGTTTTCGGAAGAGGCGGAGACATTTCGACCACTCGACAACCACAAATCAAATTTCGGAAACGAAGAAAACTTTTTGAAAATTTTGTTTTTTGAAGAGTCGTGTTCGTTAAGAACTAGATGGAGAGAAGGCTCTTAGTAGCTTTTTCTCTGGAACAGTTTCACTTCATAAAAAACTTTTGTGAAGTGAAACTGTCGGTTTTCAGGTCGGAGTATTCTGTACCGTAGTAAGGACTTCTAATGTACTAACTCCATGCCCTAACACTAGGAAAGTTAGGAATTCTATTGCAATAAAGAAACTATCCGTTTTCAATCCAACCACAGTATCAAAAACCGATAACACATGGAGCATTTTTAACTTTAAAGTGTTCAAGTTTCTTAATTTTCCGCTGGCAATTGTTTTTTTCCCGAATAATAACGACAACGTCATCATATCTGTAAATGACAGTTTTTCAATGATTCAGAGTGAATAATGCTCCGAAATTTTCTGAACATCAAACTAATATGAACATTGGCCAGGAACTCCTTATAATCTGCATTTTATCCAAGTACGAAACAATGACGCTTCAATCCAAAAAGTCGAGAAATCCATTTACATCATCATAAGGATATGACTTCATCTTCCTGACACCTTTCCATCATTTTCAACATTTTTTTTGAGATAAAGAGATTATCAATGATCATTCTAGACAAAAAAGTGTTAGGCACTCAGAAAATGTAAAAATAAACTTTTTTATCCTATCAAGAATGTCATCGTTTTATCAGATTAATCTGAAGAGAGAGTCAAAGATCACCGAATGAATTTCAGATGCAGAAATACACTCTTTTGATTTAATTAAATTTGGCTACTGTAGCTGCACCCCAAAGAAGTTCTTCGAATTCTCACCTGACTGGTAAATAATCTTCAAAGATCCACCGTTCTTGGTCATCGATTTTTAGTGATTTCATTTGACTTTCACGCTAGAAAAAAGGGAATCTTTCATAAGAAAAATAGGTGAATTAAAAGAGGAGAAAAATAATTGAAGCCAAATGGAATGATGGGAAAAGAAACACGAAAAGAGTGAAGAGAAGGCAGGTAGACGTGATTTTGGTAACATTTCAAGGTATTTACAAAAGTGGTCTAATGTGATAGTTGGGACACAAAAGTACTCTGAATTGAGAAAGTAATATATGTTTTTAGTTGAGCCATGAACTACTCCAAAATTCAATTGGAAACTTCAGCTGCTCTGATAAAAATATCTTTAGAAGACAGTCATGTTGTACCTCTCCATTTGTTTTTGGAATCTTCATTCATATTATTTCTAGACAACAATTATTAAAGGATTAGAAGAATGTAAACTTAAGATATCAGACTCCCAAAAATCCTCATTCTCCTGCTCTCATTCCTAACCCATCATTCCATTTTCAACTTTTGAAATGTAAAGCTTACAAAAGACTTTTCAACCATTCGAATCATTGCCGTGAAATTCCTGAAATCGACGGAATATTCCGCCGAAAAAACCGGCGGATGATGTGAATAAGAAGCGGAAAATGGAATGTTTGATGTGAGAGAAAATAGAGAAAACAGCTCGAAACAAAATGTTTTGTTTCTCTTATTCCGGAAAAAAAAAACTATGGGCTCTTTTTCTCTCTTCTTGACGACTCTATGGTTACAGAACAAATCCCGAAAAAACTGGAGATGGGATTAGTGGAAAAGCAATGAGTGGAAAATGTATAAAATTGGTATTCGGAGAGTTTTGCGTATTGAAAAATAGTTGGAGGGAGACACCAGAGATAATCCGATTCTATAATCTCTCCACTTTCAGATTTTCAGATTTTCAGCCGACGGAAATCTTATATTGAATATATCAGAGAAGAATGAAGGTGGTGTCATATGATCTATTCAAATAAAATTGAAATTCGAAAGTTGAAAAATGTTCGTTCTAAATTTGATTGACAACGTGGGAAAGTACAACTTCGATGGGGTGAAAAATGAATGATCTCATTCGGAAAAAAAGGAAGTGTGTGATCCGTTTTCCATTTTTGTTTGTGGTATGATACAAGTCTTCTGGTCAAAATCTTTTTAATTTTTCACAGAACTCTGTCAAAATTTATGTGTCAATGAAGTCTTGGAACTCTTGATGGATGTTTGTTTCCCGCTCCTATTTCAGTGGGAATGATTGAAAAAACAAGGATCAAAACGAGTCTACGAACAACTTGACATGTTTTTAGCTACCTTTTCCGAAAAGATATCCGCAATTTAGTTTCTCCGGTTTCAGCAAAAAAATATCAAGGAAAACTTGCCGGTGGTCTGCTTGAAAGAAAACTAAACAAAAATACGATGGAAAAAGAAACGAAGACAATTACAGCTAATTATTTCAAGTTTCCTTGCTTTTTTTATGTGAACGGCTGAAAATCAAGAGAATGAAAATGGGGAAAAAACATAATGAAATGATAATGAGACATCAGGCAGAGTACAGGAAAATCGCCTTAATGTGAGTCACCGGGAGGATAGAAAACAACTTAGGAGGCGACGAATTTTCAATCTGAAAATCTGCTAGGACAATATGATTTGAAATTCATGAATTGTTCAAAAAGAATAAAGAAAGGAAAAGGAGTTGAATATTCTATTTTATTTTGTCGACAATCAAATGAAATCCTAGTAAAAATTTTGTTGTTAAAAGCAACGAATAACTTCCTATTTGTCTGGAAGAATGAAAAAAAATGGAATGGGAGGAGATTTTTGATTCTCATTTTTTTAGTTTGAATTCAATTTTAATCCAATTCATATAAACTTGAACAGTTTAATCACCATAAAAGTCGTCCGTTCAACAAACTTTATAAAAAAATAAAAATTACGAATGCAGAAGAGTCCAAATCAGGGAAAGTTCCTACAGTGATTGTGAAAGGAGGTTCTTATCCGTGCCTTTTTTTATTATTGATTTGTACTCATTTCTAGGCAACAATATCCCAGAAAAAAACCCAATTCAATAATAAATTTACAGCTTCAAAGTTCATGGAATCCGGAATTTTCCTAGAACGAGATCTCTCTACAAAATTCTATCACATTATTGGTTTTGTCCAGATGAAAACTCCATGAGCAAAGACAACTGTAAGGAATCGAAAAGCTTTCCGAGAACAGGGAAATATTCATTTGAAGGACCAAAAAATGTTGTTGGTCTTTCTCTCTATTCACAGAAAATGGGACGTGACCCAATGGTAGAATGGAAACTCAGTGAGGCGTTTTCAAATTAGAGAAAAAAGAGACCTTTTTAGAGGGGAGGAGACAACTCAATTGTTTCCCTCATTTTCTTCCTCTTACTCATTTTTCATTCTACCAAACAAGAATTTTTGAATAATTGAGTTTTGAGCTGCTTCTGCTCACTCCAAATTGAACTTTTGGGTTTTGCAGGTCTGAGTTTCGTTGAAAAAGATAATTATGGGAGATCTTTGGAACAGGGACTCTTCAATATTAGTACCATTTATTGTGGGTAAATGGTACTAATATTCTCATTTCGATTTTCTCAATTCAAGCAAATTTTTCAAACTCACTTGGTTCCGAGTGCAAATGTTTGTTTCTTTCCAAAGAACTCAGCCAGAAATGATCGATCTCCTGCAGTATCCTCAGCCGAAAACACAATTTCTCCAGGGCTCAAATCATCCGGATCCAGCATTGTCATCTGAAAAGTCTTGTATATTTACAATCTTCTTGAATCTTCTTCAAATGGACCACCTATTCATATTTGAATTATCTTCTTTCTTAAAAGTTACTTTTGACATCATTCGGTCTGTCTACAATGTAGTTTGAGTTTTCTTCTAGGAAAAGGGAACTTTTTTTCTCCAGGAAATGAGCTCAGTTTCCTGTTTCTACATAGTTTTTTGCACAAAACGGAAACTTTAAGGTCACCACAAAATTTGAAATGAAAAATGAAGATAAACTGAAAGGAGGTCTTTCACTGGACAAGATAAGGAACAGTGGTTCATTTCTAGAGGCTTCATGACGCTTGATTTCGTGACAAAAGAAGACATAATGATTATGATATGGCGTGTCAGAGAATTTCAGAGCTTGGTGAGATGATAATGACAGGTTTGATTCAAGAATCTCTGATCTCAACCGTTGTTACTATATATTATTTCAAAATTTAGAAGTTGACAAAAAAGATATTCTGAGAACCTACTTCAACAAAATAAAATGTGCTTTTATTCTTCTGTCTCCACTTCATTTTTCCTCTTCACTTGAAAAAATTTGGCTGAAGAATAAGAAGAAGAAGAAGAACGGTGCCAAAAGGAAAACAGAATTTAGAAAAAGAGAAAGAGAATATAATAACAATATATACTGCAAGGTGATTGAGATTGAGCAATAGGGAAAAATAACATCTATTATAGACGTTTTTTGTTGAAAAGAATAGAGTATTTTCATGGGGAATGACTTGGCAAAATGCCTCATGGCATATATTTGAAAATTGGTTGGATTCAGAATCTGACTAGAAGAGCGTAGGAAAGAACTACCTATTATGGAGTAAGCTAAGATTTAAAAAATAAGTTTTCCATTTTTTCATAATTTGGAGATAAACTATTCGAAGATTTCTGGATTCCCAAATTAGTGATTAATCTAAAGGACATAAGAAAACTTTTCAATACGTTCCACTTTCTAATTTTTAGAGTTAAAGGGTCACGACTGAAAACTCCAGAAACTGATACCAAAAAAAAGCCATTTTGAAAAGACATAAATAAATTTTGAACAAAAAACGAAACATACTTCATATTCATAAAATTCGGAATATTCAGGTGGAATCAAAGCTAAACGCTTTTTCCGATGTTTCCTCCTTCCATGAGATCCTTTTTTGGCAATAAAAAAATCTGGACTAGAAGTAGAACTCATTCGGAATTTTCAGAAAAAATATTTGAAGAACCTCTCAGGATGAGTAACAGAATCTTCAAAGGGATATGCTATCCGAAAGCAGCGGAAAAAAGGAAGTGAGAGAAAAAAGAGCAAAAAGAAATAAAAACTAATTTAGTGGAGCACTATGTGACAACTTGACAGCAGAATCTGAACGTAGAAGGTTTATCAATTGGGAGGAGAAAGTGACGAGTGTTTTCTTCGTTTTTTAAGATGAAAAAATGTTTTTAAAAAAGTGGAGAAAAAGGAAGATTAAAACACAAACCTATTTAGAAACTGATACGATTTTTGATAGAGACATTTTAAGATTGTGAAAAGAAATTCGAACGGTCGGATTTTTCTTTCGAGAGTGATTCGAGGAAGAAAATTTCTTGAAACAAAGTTTCCTAGAATCCTCTTATTTCAACCAGTTGGTTGAAAATTTTGTTACTAACTGTTTTAGACGAAGCAAATTCTATTGATTAGGCTCTCGATATCTTTACTAATAACAACCAGTGATTTCTGTATGTCTGTCTGTATGTCCGCGGCTGTAACTCAGCCCAAACTGAACCGATTTGGATAAAATTTTCACAGAAAGATCAGAAATTTGTCTACGTTGATGCCCATATGTTTAGAATTTTTCTATCTCAAAAATTGAGCAAGTTACGGCTCTTTTTGTGAATTTTCAGTACTAATTTCGGTACCGAAAATGTGTTGCAAGTCATAACTCGCTTCACAGTTTACCGATTCTTTTGAGATTTTCACAGTTTGTTCCTGATTATATGAGGATGATGCACGTCTTTTTAGTTTTTCAAAATTCCAATTTTGAAGCATTCTGGACCACTTTTCATGAGCAACTTAGTTCATTTCTGCACGCGCGACGACAGAGAAGCAGAGTCGCGGCGGCAGAGAGGCGGCGCACACACAAAGTATAGTGGGCGACGCGAACCCGGTCAATGTCGGCCGCTTCTCTGAACTACCCCCGCCGGCAGGAGAGGAGAAGCCGGTTTAATTACCCAAGTTTGGGGTGAGATTCGGAATGGAGAAAGATAGATGAGTCAAATTTTATATCATTCTGTTCCTCTCGATGCGAGGAGACAGAATATGTAAGAAAAGTTCCGAAAAATTGAATTTGAAGGGCGTTTATTGGGGTTAGAAGTTTGAAGATGTGTCTAATCTGACTCCGATAGCAGAGACGTATGGAATTCCGTCTCCTTTTCCCGTATTTCGATTTTTTCGACATCGGAAAAACAACAAAGGCCCCAAAACCTCGATTTTGAAATCAATGAGTAATTTCATTCTGGAAGATGAGTGACGAGTTGCCGGAATTATTCTAACTTTTTTTCCAAAAAAAATGTGAAATTTCGAAAATCCCCCGTTGGCCAAAAGTGAACGTGTTGTGACTACAGTTTTCGAACTTCACTATGCGCGGAACGCGCATCAGATTGCGTTTGGGTAAAATGGAATAGAAAATGAATAAAAAAATTGTTGTAGGTGCGAAGCATCAATTTTTTTATTCATTTTATATTTCATTTTATCGAAGGCTACAATAGTTAATAATAACTGTAATTTGGGCAATAAGCAGTGGAGCCGCCAGCTCACCACTGTTGAGTCAAAAAGACCGCATGCCCTAAGAAATGGAGCCACAGGCCCTGAGGAATGGAGCCGAAAGTTCCCCACTTTCGAGAAACGAGGGCCGCAGGCACTACGGAATTGAGCCGAAGGTACCACATTTTTATGTGAAAAGGGCCGCAGGCCCTGAGGAATGGAGCCGAAGGCTCCAAAACAAAGAAACAAGCAAAGGCCAGGTGGTGGAGCCCCCGAAGGGGGCGGAGTCCACCTGGTAATATATGAATTCGTGTGCTCGAAGGCTTTCATAGAGAAATAACGAAAAACTACAAATTTTCATATTGTGCATACCGTTTCCTCGTTTGTATTTTCTTCATTCCAAACTGGCATCAACAAGAAAAAATCTCTCATTTTGACAGTAATAAACAGTGAGAAAGTTTTTCATAAATGTTCAAATTCGAAAATCACGAACAGTTTCACAGTCAACCTTTTTTCTCTTTTTCAGATTTGCATAAATTTTCAGTTTGTTTCGTTTTTTATGTTTTCTGAATATATTGGTATGGCAAATGGTATGAACCACGTTTTCAATACTTTTGAAGCTTGTTGAAAATACCTTGAATTTATACAAAAAATAAAAAAATCTGTTCTGTTTTCTTTCGGGAATCGAAAAATCCGAAAATCCTAAAAAATTTTCCCATGGCTAAAATCCTCTTATCTATCCACCACTATCCCTTCATTTTTTTCATATTTCTTTTCTCTATTCCTTTTAGAATTTTTAAAGAAAAAAAACATGATGTTTAACTCACCACCATCTTGCAAAAAAATAGGGGAAAATATGGAGAATTTCCTTTGTTTTTGGGTTGGAATAGCTTTTCGGAATAGGGTATATTGATTCTCTGACCGAAAAAAAAACAAAAGATAATGAGAATTTCCGGATTTTGGGACTATGGGAAACAGGAAATGTTCTGACGTAGAGAGAACTTTGTAAAATGAATGGGTTACTTTTGGAATTGATTGAGTTAGAGAATGAGGTAGAATAAGTGAAATTAGATTGCAGAATAAACAGAAAAGTGTTAGAATATATTCGAGCCTATTTTGGTCTCTTTCAAGCAGGAGTGTTCCAAAGAAAATTTGAAAGAAGTCGCCACGAGTTCCAGAAATCTTACTTGAGTTCCAAAAACTTGAATAAAATTGTTAAAGGTTTGAGTTTCTTCCAGTTATTGTTGCTCCCCACGTATCTATTCAGTCCAGAAACTAGATAATTAGTCTTGCTATAACATTCATGACAAAATTTAATGAATTTCAAATTTATCTTTGTTTCAATTCCTACCAATAAGACAACATTTTAACATTAAAACGAGGAAAATAAATGAAAAAAAGGAACGAAGAAGCAACAACAAATTCGAGTTGTCTATTCTCCATCTACCAAAACATGACTATTAGAACACCGAAAAACACGAAATAAAGGAAGGAAGAAGTTTGTTTTTAAGTCAAAAACGAGTCACTAATGAGCACTGGAATGGACGACGGCTCTCCAATTAATTTTTAATGTGTACTTTTTGGGGCTTTGTTCTCCCGGGAGATTTTGAATAGATTTGAAAGTTCAGTGGTCAATCAATCTGATTTCGAAACTATACATCTCGGCAAGAACATTTTGAGCTCTCAATTACCTTTATTCAAAATCTTCTAGTTTTGAGGTTCACGTTATAAGGAACTTCCCTATGAACTTGTGTGCAAATTAACAATCACGATAGAAATATGCATTTGGAAAGTAGAAAGTAAGACTTCTCTTCTAAATGAACGAACCCATATTTTATCCATTTTGAGTGTGTAGACGATATCAGCCGAATTGGTTGCTGTCGAATCAGACGAAGTAGACCAAAAACGACGGAACTTAGGCATTTCTCACAAAAATAATAATGAATGCGCCGTTTTCTCACAAGTTTTAAATTTCATAAGGAATCGGGACGAATTGGGTAAAGAAAATGTGGCGAGGAAGAGAAGAAAATGTGAATGAGAAATTGCCAAAACTTGAACAGTAAAACTGAAAATAATAGAGTGCACAGGTAGTTGCCGAGTCGACGCGTTAAGGATGCGACTCGCGAAAAGTATCGTTACGGATCCGTAAAGACTAGTTTTCCGAAGACTCGTCCGCGCACGGCTGGCTCACTTATCCGCGAACGGACCGCATGAGTGTAGCTAGCACACTATTGAAATACGACCAATGTGACTGAGACTCGTCCGCGCACGGGTGGGATACGACAGTATTACAAGGAAGTCTACCCGCGTACGGACCGTATACAGATGGTCGAGGCGGCGCCTGATGCAAAAGTTATTCCATATTCTGTTTCGAATTGTTTTTTCGTATTTCAATTTTTGTTTTATTTTCGCTATTCTTTCTGTCAACCCCATCCCAACAACGAAATCGAATGACTTCTCGAAATTGCAAGTTCCCCTGCAGAAACATGACATGACATAAAGGTAAAAAATACATTTTTTCCGAGGTTGGGATTTGAATCGCTTTTTCAGAATCTTCGAAACGTGCATATCAGGCGATCACTCATGACAAGAACTTCTATGAACTACTTCTAAATGTAATAATTAGTGATGTCGAGAAGGAACGATGTGGAGAAATTTACGTATGTGTGCGAATCATTTTTACTAAACGAAATTCCGTTTTTTTTCAGGATAGGAATAGCAGCTACAAAAAGCGCCGAATGATGTTATTCGATGTGGCCAGTCAGAACAAGCAGTAAAGAAAGATCGGTCATTTCGCCTACAGATTATCATAATTTTTGAAATCTTGAAATCTAACTCACCCACTTTATTTTGCTTCCTTCTAGTTTTTTAAAAGTTTTTTAGTTAATAGTTTTTTTCTGATCTGATAGAAGCTGTTTCTAGTTATTTTTAAGGTTCCCTATGTATTGTATCTAGAATAATAATATAGGTATTTGTTTCTTTTGTTTTATTCCATTGTTTTATTGAGTTCAATGAAAATAAATATGCTAGAAAAATCCTAATTTTCTGTTCACACAAAAAAACATCGCACGCGGACCGTATGCTAACCAAAAGCCCCCCGCAAGCAATTCGCAATAAGGGTCGTGCGCGGATGAAATACAGATCCGTAACGAGACTCGTTTTCGATACCAATGTGGTCCGTTTGCTAGCGTCGGTGCATCCGTAACGGATCGTCTGCGGACGACCTGTGTGTTGACTTCTTATTCGAGGGAATAATTAGTGGACTCCGAAAATAGATGTAGCTCAAAAATTAAGTCGTTGCTTTTGAAGACTAGTCTCAACCTTGGAATCCTCTTTCCAGAACATTAAAAAGAAGAGGTTTGAAAGGCCCGAGGCAATGTGAAACGAAAAACGAGAATGCAAATATTTCAGTGTTCCTACAATTCAAGAAATAGAAGCAAAAAAGTGCGAAAAATGATCATTTTCTCTTCTCTATTTTTTTCTCTTCCGCCTACCCTATAATTATGAATTATTCGTCCATCGTGAAACGGAACTGATTTAAAAATCTGAAATCTTCAAATTCTGAAATCAGGCCACTAGCAACAAGAGATCTCAAGGAAATCACGTTTTCTTTGAAATCTTCTTCCCAAAATTGCATACAGAAATCGAATTCGAAATTCGATTAGAACGAAAAGAATATGTGGAGAAGGAGGCGAGAGAATTGAATTATTATTCACAATGGTGAGAAATTCCACTTTTCAGTTCCTTTTCAGAAACCTTTCCACACTTTCTGAAGTTCATTTCTCTGTGAGGTTTGGTCTCAATTTTAGGAAATTGTGCAACGTAGGCATTTCATTTTGAAACAAATTATGCAAAAAATAAATAGTGCATTTTTTGGTGCAAAATGTCTGCAGAACCACGGTTAAGGATTGTATGAGGATTACAAAAGCTAGAAATTTGTGTCACAGTCAAAACTAAAACATGTAATACAATTTATGGAGCGCCTATTCAGAAAATTGTTCATAATCTCCAGTTGTCCTCTTTTACGATAAATTACAATTTTATTAAAGTTCCCATAAGATGATATCGAGCAGTTAAACTCAGAACAGAAAACCTTGGTTCCAGTGGGCGTCAAGGTTGACATCAAGGAACCTTTTGAATTCTCAGACCTCGATCCATCAATCTACAGTGTCGCGGCAGCAGAGTTTCTGCTCCACGACTTCCACTCAAGCAATCTAGAAACACTTCTAGAATGACGCAAAGTCATAAACAGTTATTCTTTCTGTAACGGATTCTCCGTGACCCTTTCTTATCTTGATCGCACTGACATCAACCTTGACCTCTGGTTCACCTCCACGTCATCGTCAGCCGCTATAAAAGAAGGGAGAATCGCCAGAAAGATGGATTTCCCAAGGAGTAGTCCCTCGGAGGCACTGGACGACTAGTCCCTCGGAGTTGATGGATGCCAAAGAAGGTTCAAGCCGATTCGAACCAAGGAGATGTCTACAGATTTGTCAACTAGCACCATCCTGCCGACGCCGCCCGGATGCGTACGGATCTCTACTACGGATGACCGTGCCGACAATCCTCTTCCTCCGTCAATCAATTGCCTCCTGCCCATCCAACAACCGTCTGAGGAAGTCCCCAAGTGTATCAACGCCGTCAACTCAAGGATTCCGTCAAGAAGAACCAATTGAGGAACTCCCGTTACTGAACTAATAAACTGTGTCTAACACCCTATCCTTGTATCTATCTCGACACTGGGTCCACCAGCCCATTAAGGTGTCTTGACATGGTGCATCGACCGGGAATCCATGGCACACAAATCCATGGAGACCCTTGGTGGCAAGGATAGAAGCATAGTTTAGAGAGAAGTGGCAGTTCTCTCAGTCTCGTACACTCGAGACAAACCATTACCATTGATCATCACAAAGATCAACACAAATCCACTGAACCACCTCATTCAAACCAATCACATTGGAACAGTCCGATGCACATCAGGTGTGTCGAGGAGGCTCTCACTGAACCTGTAAACAGGGTTCTCTTCCTCCGCCCCCAGTGTCGCGGCAGCAGAGTTTCTGCTCCACGACTTCCACTCAAGCAATCTAGAAACACTTCTAGAATGACGCAAAGTCATAAACAGTTATTCTTTCTGTAACGGATTCTCCGTGACCCTTTCTTATCTTGATCGCACTGACATCAACCTTGACCTCTGGTTCACCTCCACGTCATCGTCAGCCGCTATAAAAGAAGGGAGAATCGCCAGAAAGATGGATTTCCCAAGGAGTAGTCCCTCGGAGGCACTGGACGACTAGTCCCTCGGAGTTGATGGATGCCAAAGAAGGTCCAAGCCGATTCGATCCAAGGAGATGTCTACAGATTTGTCAACCTGCACCATCCTGCCGACGCCGCCCGGATGCGATCGGATCTCTACTGCGGATGACCGTGCCTCCAAACCGACAATCATCTCTCCGCCTCTGTCAATCAATTGCCTCCTGCCCATCCAACAACCGTCTGAGGAAGTCCCCAAGTGTGTATAACGCCGTCAACTCATGGTATCCGTCAAGAAGAACCATTGAGAAACTCCTGTCATTTAATCCTAATAAACTGTGTCTAACACCCTATCCTTGTATCTATCTCGACACTGGGTACACCAGCCCATTAAGGTGTCTTGAAATGCATGTCTCGACGGAAGGGTTTGGGCCTTCGTCAAGTTGTTTAAATAGAACAGAGATACATTTAACCATTTATTGTGAGAGAGAGAAAGAGAGAACGAAGTTCACACTGACCTTGTCCATTCTTGGGCTTGCTTCCTTTGGCTTCTTGAGACGAAGCTTCCTTGACTCCAACCGGGACGGTCTTGACTCCAACAGGATCGGTTTTCACTCCAACAGCATCGGTCTTCACTCCAACAGCATCGGTCTTCACTCCAACAGCATCGGTCTTCAGGGTCGGAGACGGGGCGTTCTTCATGGCTTGGTTGGCGGTTTGGCGGCGTTGGCTTCGCTCACTCGATTTAACTCTAACTGAAGAATCCTCCGAATTCTCCGGCTTTTATAGTAGTGGTAGATCGTTATCATCGGGTTTTGAGGGCAAGGTCATTGGATTATTTCTCAGGCGTATTCTTCTTAATCTCTTCCAAGTTCACGTGTGAATGGTTTGGGTGTATTCCGGTGTGGAATTCTTTGAGTTGTGAAGATAGTGATATTCTTCCGCGACACTGGGGGGGCAGGAAGAAAACCCTGTTTACAGGTTTTGATGGACAGAGATGGTTGTCAAAGAGGGTAGATTGGTATTGGTTCAACCCATCTCAAGCTCCAGTGGAATGAGCTGATTTACTGCTCGCTCAATGAGAGTTTTCTTGCATTTTACAATGACGGATCGTATTGTACCATCTTTTGATGGAAGGAGCTCAGTGATGCGTCCTAGCGGCCATTTGTAGCGAGGAGTGAGTGGCGTTTCCACGAGAACAATGTGTCCGATTTTTGGTGCGGTGGTAGAATGCTTTTTGGAATTGTATCTTGGTGCAAGTTTTCCAGTATAGAGTTCATTGTAGAACTCGTCCCACAGTTGGGCACGAACATTGTCCAGATGTTGCATGTATTCTCTGGTGTGTTTTTCTGTAGTCGACGGTGTGACTGATGAATCGCTCCTTGAGAAGTTTGGAGTCGAGATGTGAGCTTGTGGTAGCAGGAAGTCGATGGGACGGAGCGCTTCGGTGTCTGTGATCGCGATTTTGTTGGCCGTGATTGGACGACTGTTTAAAATGCCTTCGCATTCAATGAGGAGTGTTTCGACCTCCAGGAATGACAGTTGTAGTCTCCCTATAATTTTGTAGAACATTGACTTTGTGCTCTGAACCATGCGTTCGTACACCCCTCCTTGCCAAGGGGCGAATGGTGTATTTTGCTTAATCTCGATTTCTTTGGATGCGAGAAACGAAGTCAGTGTTTGACTTGAATTAATCATTGTCTTGATGTCGACGTTAATGATTGAGTAGCCGAGTGTGAACGCTGGGGCGTTGTCTGACACGATCGACTTTGGTGTACCTCTGCGGCCAATGAATCTTCGTAGTGCCAGAAGAAAGCTGGATGTAGTGTTATCCGGTACAACTTCAAGATGAACGGCTCTTGTTACCAGACATGTTGTGAGCATAGCCCATAATTTTCCTGGGGAGCCTGTTTGTGTTTTGTAGCCGATGGGGCCAAAATAGTCGAGGCCAATATGTTTGAATGGTCTGACTGCTTGTGTCCGAGCTTTTGGCAACTGTGATGCATGTTGGTAGTAGTAAGCTGCCCCATGTTTCTTTTTGCAAGTGGTGCAATGTGCTCGAATCGATCTGACAAGAGAATTGATGTTTTTGATCCAGTATCTCTGGTGAATGTCTGAGATCATGTCTTTTGTACCTTGGTGAAGCAGGCTTTTGTGCGAATCGAGTGCGATAAGAGTGGCTAACCGATGCTGGTGTATGATGACAATTAGCGATTGTGGCATGTTTGCATGCTTCTTGTTCACATATGAATTGTGAAAATGGTAGATACCATCTGATTGTTTCTCGATGTTCTCAGAGACTGGAAGAGTGATACCGAAATTTTGTTCGGCGTCTAGGTAGTGGTCCTGAATAATGAATTTTTGAGTGATGGTTCTCAAACCAACTTCATCCTTGTGAATTTTGGACAAAGCATATTCTGTCATGAGTGGGTGTTGCCAGATGTATGGACGATCTGGGTATCTCATGTTCCTTCGTTTCATAACAATGTGGACCCATCGGATGACTTTCTGGGTAATTGAAACTAATTTGAGCAGACTGTTGGTGCGACTGTAGGGAACAATAGAAGCTGGTGGTAGCAGAGGAAGCGGTGACGTCTTCCTTAGAATGTCTGGAGTCGGTGTGACGGCTATGTTGAGGACATGACAATGGAATTCGCGAGCTTCTTTGGGAGAGTCGTCGAGGGGTTTTGGCCAAGTGCTGGTTTCTTGTCTCAAGAAGGCTGGACCGTATTGCCATAGTTTGCTTTCCTTGAGTTGGGATAAGGTGGCTCCCCTTGAGGCAATGTCTGCTGGGTTTTGATCTGTTGGAACATGACGGAACGAGGGCGTGAGACCTTTTTCTGCAAGCTGCTTCGTGGTGTTCGAAATTACTGTCACTCTGTTTTTCACCCATTTGTCCATGGACTGCTGGTGTACAACCCAATAAAGGACCGCGGTGTTGTCACAAAAGAACGTAATTGATGACAGTGGAACGTTCAGTTCTGAAGAGAGCGTAGCTGATGCGTTTGATGCAATGGAGACACCAAGGAGTTCCATTCTCGGGATAGTCAGATGTTTCGACTTTGTGGGTTTGATTCGAGTTCTGGAGTATATCAATGGAGTGTGAGTCTCCGCGTTTTTGTATTCGAATCGAAGATACGCGCATGTGGCGTAGTGATCTTTGGACGCATCAGAAAACAGGATCAATGAGACTTCGGAGAAGTCATAGTCTGGTGTCATCTGTCTTGGAAAGGTGAATGATGTGTCCAGGAAGGTTTGTCTGATCTCATTCCATTCTTGAACGAGATGGGCAGGAATGGGATCTTTCCATTTTGTTTTGTGCTCCCAAACTTGTGACATGAGAGACTTTGTCCGAACCATGATAGGAGACACTAGCCCAAGTGGGTCATAGGTTGAAGCTAGGAATGAGGCTAGTTGTCGCTTGGTCGGCGTGCCTGGTGGTGGTACTGCAATAGATATTGTGAGAGTATCATAGACGGAATCCCATTTGTGGCCGAGTAGTTTGCAAGTAGTACTCTGGGCTCGGTCAACTTCGGGAATTTTGTTCATTACCTCCTGACTGTTGCACAGGAATTCTCTAAGATTCATACGCATCTTATCGAAAGTTGCTTTGGATTGTTTGTAATCCTCGACACACTCCTCTATTGTGTGCGGAGTAAATGTCACATTATCCACATAAAGATTTTCTACAATCTTGAGATGGATCTCTTCCGGATCGAGTTCCATGTAGCGGAAGATTGTGATTGCCAAAAGGAATGGCGATGCCGTTATTCCAAATGGTAGACGTGTGAATCGATATGTGACGATGTTATCCGGAGTAGGAGGTTTTGTGTGGTCCTTAAGCCAAAGAAATTTTGTGCAATTCCGATGTATGTTCTGGACTCGTACTTGGTGAAAGGCCTTTGCCAAGTCGGAGACCATTAGAAGAAGATTGGTGTACATTTTCAGATGACTGAGACTTGCTCAAATCTACTGAAGAGTGGTCACTGACATCCTGCTTGGTTTCAGGGACGTGTAATTCCGATTGCGATGTTGTTCTCGGTTTGCGGAACTGGGTCAAGACGTTGTCAGAGATGGCCTTCTCCGTTTGCTGGAGAAGTATGTCGATGGAGTTGCGCAGTTGAGCGAACTCGCGGTCTTCCATGTGAGCGGTTAGCTTTAGGAAATTCGTGTTGCGTACTTCTGATGAGGACGAGAGGACCGGATTATCTCTGAGCATTGACAGCGCTTCAGAGTCGGACTCTTCGAACTCGGTCAGAAGTTCGGAGAGGAGACGGTACTGTTCTTGGATCTTCGCAGTGAAGTCCAGAGAATTTGGGTTGCTCAGTGTGAGCGTTGCCTCTTTGATGAGGCGATTCGCTTGTTTGGCTCTTCTGGTGAGCTTGGATTTTGCGGGACCCAAGTTGGTCCATTCTCCATACTTTTGGCTTTTGGATGCACGCGAAGAGCGCGACTTTTGGCTCTTGGATGCACGCGAAGAGCGTGACGATTTTCTTGTTGACTTCCGAGAACGTCCTCCTTCCATGCGACTTCTGGATCTCGACTTCTCGTTATCCGGGGCGGTCGCTGAAAGAGAAGAAGTAATCGAAATTTTCGAGTGTGAGTATTGTGTGATAGGCTATCGTCCTGAGTTGCCTATTTCCTGTTACATTATTTATCGTCTCGTAGAGGTTACCCTCGAATGGTACAGGTAGAGACTGGTCGGAATCTCCGGAAGGTAGTTTAACCTCCTAGTCACATAGAGACCAACATTTCCAAATTTGTGCCTCCATGGCGGCGCAAAACAATACGGGTTAGGGTAATGCAGGTGTAGAAGACACCGTTTTCAGTATTGTATGAGTCGGGGTGGAAATGTCGAGCTAGTCGTCCTTCGCGAAACGGAAACAACCGTCGTTGGCGCCTTGGCGATTGCTGCCGAGACGAGATGACTCCTAACTTCCAACCTGTGTGGCTAGTTTTATTCCAACTGATGTACCAAGGTATATGTTTTATCGAATGGATCATATGCCCTTGTGGCTAGTTGTACTTCAGTGGATGGACCACACTCCTGCGAAGCACGAACTTAATTTAAAAAATTTCAGACTTGTTTGCAAATCTGTGTTCGGCTTATAAGATTCTTATTGTGCAAAGAAAATATAGCGTCCCGTGTCCTGCATGTAATAGAAATTAAGAACAGTGTGTATCTTAACCCAACACTTTTAGTTTTATAACCAACACTTTATTCAAGACAAGTAGGTAATGTAATCAAGTGCAAGAATTCTCTTTGGCGTCTGTACATCATCTGTTGGTTTACTCGATAACCATAGGGGTTGGTCCTGATGGCGACGGGGCCCCGGAGGAGGATGCAGTTGCGGCGGATATGAACTCCTCGGTGATAGTGGGATCCTCCTCGATGATGCACAAGGCCGACAGGTGGCACTGGTGACAGGCGAGGCATTTTCTCGACCGCTTGGTGCAGGGTTTTCCCGAGTGGACGTGTCCGCAGTGACAACACTTGCCACGTGCATTCAGACGTGCCCAGCGGGCTCCTTGAGTCGAGAATTCGGGGCAGACTGTTGCTTTATGATTTCCTTCACAAAACACACAACAGACTACCCCTTTGAAGTCACTTCGAGACTTTGCCTTAGATGGCGCCTTGAGCTTTAAGAGAGAGTCTACTTTGTCCTCCAAACGTTGGAGCGTGGACAGAACCGTGTTGTTGTTCGTGGTGCCCTTTTTCTTCGGTATGACGAAGTCTGCAATGTGTTGAGTTGGTGACAGGAATTTTGTGTGGGACTTCAAATTACTTGCTGCGAGCCACGCTGTTCCGAAGAACCGGAGCAAGTAGTTTGAAAGATAAAGCTCGGGTGTTGAGCTGTGGTTGCGATAAATGTATTCAAGGTTCTATCATCAGATGGTTCTAAACCACGGTCCGATGCACCATGTCTCGACGGAAGGGTTTGGGCCTTCGTCAAGTTGTTTAAATAGAACAGAGATACATTTAACCATTTATTGTGAGAGAGAGAAAGAGAGAACGAAGTTCACACTGACCTTGTCCATTCTTGGGCTTGCTTCCTTTGGCTTCTTGAGACGAAGCTTCCTTGACTCCAACCGGGACGGTCTTGACTCCAACAGGATCGGTTTTCACTCCAACAGCATCGGTCTTCACTCCAACAGCATCGGTCTTCACTCCAACAGCATCGGTCTTCAGGGTCGGAGACGGGGCGTTCTTCATGGCTTGGTTGGCGGTTTGGCGGCGTTGGCTTCGCTCACTCGATTTAACTCTAACTGAAGAATCCTCCGAATTCTCCGGCTTTTATAGTAGTGGTAGATCGTTATCATCGGGTTTTGAGGGCAAGGTCATTGGATTATTTCTCAGGCGTATCCTTCTTAATCTCTTCCAAGTTCACGTGTGAATGGTTTGGGTGTATTCCGATGCACCATGTCTCGACGGAAGGGTTTGTGCCTTCGCCGAGTTGTTTAATAGAACAGAGATTCATTTACAACCATTTTATTGTGGGAGAGAAAGATCGAGAGCACGAGGTTTACCTTTGGTGTTCTTGGACGTCACGGGCTTGGCTTGTTGAGAGGAGGCTTTGACTGCACTGGTGGCGTTGGCGGCCGGATTCGTCGTGACCACATCCGAAGTCGGCACAGAATCCGATTCGGGAACCTTCGAGATGGCTGACATGACGGGTGTCGGTAGCGGTTGATTTGTCCTGCGGGCGGTACGGGTGTCGATTACTCGATCAATAACTGAAGTTTTCCTCAAATCTTCCGGCTTTATAGTGGTGGCAGATCGTTATCGTCGGGTTTTGAGGGCAAGGTCACTGGATTATTTCTCAGGCGTCTTCTTCTAAATCTCTTCCAAGTTCACGTGTAAAATGGTTTGGGTGTTTTCCGGTGTGGAATTCTTCGAGTTGTGAAGATAGTAATATTCTTCCGCGACACTGGGGGGGGGGGGGGGGGGGGCAGGAAGAAAACCCTGTTTACAGGTTTTGATGGACAGAGATGGTTGTCAGAGAGGGTAGATTGGTATTGGTTCAACCCATCTCAAGCTCCAGTGGAATGAGCTGATTTACTGCTCGCTCAATGAGAGTCTTCTTGCATTTTACAATGACGGATCGTATTGTACCA
Source organism: Caenorhabditis zanzibari (assembly GCA_963966625.1). Lineage (NCBI taxonomy): Eukaryota > Metazoa > Nematoda > Chromadorea > Rhabditida > Rhabditidae > Caenorhabditis > Caenorhabditis zanzibari. The sequence goes on along the minus strand of OZ016470.1, from coordinate 8,007,418 downwards.
TCTTTTGATGGAAGGAGCTCAGTGATGCGTCCTAGCGGCCATTTGTAGCGAGGAGTGAGTGGCGTTTCCACGAGAACAATGTGTCCGATTTTTGGTGCGGTGGTAGAATGCTTTTTGGAATTGTATCTTGGTGCAAGGTTTCCAGTATAAAGTTCATTGTAGAACTCTTCCCACATGAAGAACGAATTGTCGCTCAACGACTGCATACACCCTGGTCCATCCATACTCAAATCAATACTAGGTATTGTATTAAGATCTCGTACAACTCCATTTCTAATGGTCTCCGACTTGGCAAAGGCCTTTCACCAAGTACGAGTCCAGAACATACATCGGAATTGCACAAAATTTCTTTGGCTTAAGGACCACACAAAGCCTCCTACTCCGGATAACATCGTCACATATCGATTCACACGTTTACCATTTGGAATAACGGCATCGCCATTCCTTCTGGCAATCACAATCTTTCGCTACATGGAACTCGATCCGGAAGAGATCCATATCAAGATTGTAGAAAATCTCTACGTGGATAATGTGACATTTACTCCGCACACAATAGAGGAGTGTGTCGAGGATTACAAACGATCCAAAGCAACTTTCGATAAGATGCGTATGAATCTTAGAGAATTCCTGTGCAACAGTCAGGAGGTAATGGACAAAATTCCCGAAGTGGACCGAGCCCAGAGTACTACTTGCAAACTACTCGGCCACAAATGGGATTCCGTCAATGATACTCTCACAATATCTATTGCAGTACCACCACCAGGCACGCCGACCAAGCGACAACTAGCCTCATTCCTAGCTTCAACCTATGACCCACTTGGGCTAGTGTCTCCTATCATGGTTCGGACAAAGTCTCTCATGTCACAAGTTTGGGAGCACAAAACAAAATGGAAAGATCCCATTCCTGCTCATCTCCTTCAAGAATGGAATGAGATCAGACAAACCTTCCTGGACACATCATTCACCTTTCCAAGACAGATGACACCAGACTATGACTTCTCCGAAGTCTCATTGATCCTGTTTTCTGATGCGTCCAAAGATCACTACGCCACATGCGCGTATCTCCGATTCGAATACAAAAACGCGGAGACTCACACTCCATTGATATACTCCAGAACTCGAATCAAACCCACAAAGTCAAAACATCTGACTATCCCGAGAATGGAACTCCTTGGTGTTTCCATTGCATCAAACGCAGCAGCTACGCTCTCTTCAGAACTGAACGTTCCACTGTCATCAATTACGTTCTTTTGTGACAACACCGCGGTCCTTTATTGGGTTGTACACCAGCAGTCCATGGACAAATGGGTGAAGAACAGAGTGACAGTAATTTCGAACAACACGAAGCAGCTTGCGGAAAAGGATCTCAAGCCATCATTCCGTCATGTTCCAACAGATCAAAACCCAGCAGACATTGCTTCAAGGGGAGCCACCTTATCCCAACTCAAGGAAAGCAAGCTATGGCAATACGGTCCAGACTTCTTGAGACAAGAAACCAGCACTTGGCCAAAACCCCTCGACGACTCTCCCAAAGAAGCTCGCGAATTCCATTGTCATGTCCTCAACATAGCCGTCACACCGACTCCAGACATTCTAAGGAAGACGTCACCGCTTCCTCTGCTACCACCAGCTTCTATTGTTCCCTACAGTCGCACCAACAGTCTGCTCAAATTAGTTTCAATTACCCAGAAAGTCATCCGATGGGTCCACATTGTTATGAAACGAAGGAACATGAGATACCCAGATCGTCCATACATCTGGCAACACCCACTCATGACAGAATATGCTTTGTCCAAAATTCACAAGGATGAAGTTGGCTTGAGAACCATCACTCAAAAATTCATTATTCAGGACCACTACCTAGACGCCGAACAAAATTACGGTATCACTCTTCCAGTCTCTGAGAACATCGAGAAAAGAGCAGATGGGATCTACCATTTTCACAATTCATATGTGAACAAGAAGCATCCAAATATGCCAAACTCGCTAATTGTCATCATACACCAGCATCGGTTAGCCACTCTTATCGCACTCGATTCGCACAAAAGCCTTCTTCACCAAGGTACAAAAGACATGATCTCAGACATTCACCAGAGATACTGGATCAAAAACATCACTTCTCTTGTACGATCGATTCGAGCAAGTTGCACAACTTGCAAAAAGAAGCATGGAGCAGCGTACTACTACCAACATGCATCACAGCTGCCAAAAGCTCGAACACAAGCAGTCAGACCATTCAAACATATCGGCCTCGACTATTTTGGCCCCATCGGCTACAAAACGCAAACAGGCTCTCCAGGAAAATTATGGGCTATGCTCACAACATGTCTGGTAACAAGAGCCGTTCATCTTGAAGTTGTACCGGATAACACTACATCCAGCTTTCTTCTGGCACTTCGAAGATTCATTGGCCGCAGAGGTACACCAAAATCGATCGTGTCAGACAACGCCCCAGCGTTCACACTCGGCTACTCAATCATTAACGTCGACATCAAGACAATGATTAATTCAAGTCAAACACTGACTTCGTTTCTCGCATCCAAAGAAATCGAGATTAAGCAGAATACACCATTCGCCCCTTGGCAAGGAGGGGTGTACGAACGCATGGTTCAGAGCACAAAGTCAATGTTCTACAAAATTATAGGGAGACTACAACTGTCTTTCCTGGAGGTCGAAACACTCCTCATTGAATGCGAAGGCATTTTAAACAGTCGTCCAATCACGGCCAACAAAATTGCAATTGCATATCGAGCAGTTAAACTCAGAACAGAAAACCTTGGTTCCAGTGGGCGTCAAGGTTGACATCAAGGAACCTTTTGAATTCTCAGACCTCGATCCATCAATCTACAGTATCTCATTTATTTGAACTCACCAACAAAAGATGCCGAAAATTCAGGAATGCACCAGACAAAAAGGAATCTCTTTTATGGGATCATAAAACTTTTCAGAGTTCGAACCGGAAATGAAAAAATGGTTCTGGACAAAGATGAACTTAAGTCGAAAAGATGGATTGAAAATGGGAATGTGACCGGAAATCGACTGAAATCCAATTATGAAAGGAAGAGAGTACGAGAATGCAATTTCCGATTTTTAGCTTTTTGGAGAAGATAGCAGAGAATGAATTGTTTTTTTAGGAATCCGGAGATCTATCAATCTAGGGTGAAGTTCAAAAATGACTTACCAATTGACTAGATTTCAGGAATAGAAATTCAAATCACTTTTCATCAAAAGAAAAACAAGATTTGCGAAGGACCAAATCTCGTGCAATATGGAGGAATAATTCATGAGTAACAACGTTGTGTAAACATCCGAAGGAAAGTGATTCAGATTCCAGAACAGCTTTGATAAAAGTTATAAAACTTTTGCAGATGTAGCGATAATTTTCTGCTCTCAGCATGTGGAAGAGCTTATTACAACTTGAAGTTCGTTCATTTTGAAGCTTTTCAGAAGCCACAAAGTTTAAAAGTTAGTATTGGACAATTAAAATTTTAATGATCCAAAAACAAGACTTCTTTCTAGTTGCGTGAGCTCGATTCTTCGAAAATTTGGAATCGGGAGAGTTTGAACATTGAAGAACATGATTTACTTTTAGCGAAACTACAGTACTCCCGAATAAGAGTCAATACAGTCGAAGCTAAAGCATAGATAAGCTTAAAAATTGTACAGTTCTGATTCAAGATCGATCATTATTCCCAAGCCAGTTTCCCAAAAAATATCGTCTCTGACAAATGTCCCCTTTTTTCTTTTAGACAGACATTTCAACTATCCCAATTTCAAATTCCACCCAAAAAGACATACCTTTCTCGTGGCGATGGCTCCCGCCGGAATAGATTTAGCAGGTAAGAAGTGAGTCTTGAGAGGAGAACAACAGAAAGAGAATATCATTTTGTTGAGTGTTTTATCCAAAATGCAGTGTTGAGGGCAGATGTGTTCGTCTTTTTTCAGAAAAAACAGAGAAAGACAATGAAATTGAAAATGAAGGAGAAGAAGTGTTAGAAGAAAGGCAAAAAGCGACGAGATGGAAGAAGAAGGCGAAGAAGAAGAATGGCTTGACAGGGGGAAGAAGAATGGGAATAAATAAATGGGCTCTTCTCCTTTTTTAGCCTAAGGAGCTGTTGAAGAGCCAGAATAAAATACGACTGTTTTGGAATGAAAACACAAATTTGATGGGTTTTAGTCACTTTCGGAAATTTTCCCAGATTTAGAAACCGATTTTTGTGCTAACGAATTTCTGCAATTTCCGGTCGTTTTTACTACCTTGACGTCCCGAAAATTTGTTTTTTTGGTTTCATTTGGGACGATTTTTCAGTCACTCAAACCGATTCCGGTAATATATACAAGACAATTAATCAAAAACCATAAATCTTGGATTGTGAAACCAGAAGCTCAAAAAAAAGTTCTCCAGAATGACATTAGGATGGTTATTTGAAGAAATGAGGACTAATCTAAAATCCCGAGAGAAATTAACAGTACAAAATTGATAATTCATAAATGAGTTTCTAGAAATTCTGCAAAATTTGAGACATTATCATAGAAGTACAATGAATTACAGAGAATCCGAATTCAGACAAAAATAGAAACCCCAAAAACGGCTCTTATTTTAAAATCGCACATTTCTAAAAACGTACCCCTCTTGACAGTTGCCCTCGTTTCTTGAATGCATTGAGTCGTTGCTGTAGAGTACTCATTTGAAATTCGGAAGAGCTTTATCTGAATTTGAATTTCAAAACTTTTCTTTTAAAAGAAAAATGAGTAGTTTTCCTCGAAACTTTTACGAGGAAAAAAGGGGAAAGAAAGTGTCTAAAATGATTGACAGAATGAATTGGACCACCGGGAATTCAGAAACAGAAGAAATGGGGCGAAAAAGTACAAAAAGTGATAGGAACATATGGAATCTAAGAATATTCTAAAAAATCAAAAGAAATCTTCTCAGTTCATTCGGGATGAAGAAATCATAAAAGTAGAACGAGCAATGAGCTTTAGAGAAAACTTGAAATTCAGATATTGAAAAACAAGAAAAAGTAAGAGGGAGAACAAGATGATGAACCAAAAAACAGAGTTATGTTTTGGTGGTCGTTCAGAAATTGGTAGAAGATTGAAAACTTGAGTTAGTAGACAAATTAATCATTCATATTTTGAAGAAAAATCAAATGAAAAAAGCTAGTCAAAGCTAAAAAACCAAATTTTTAGCTTCCCACTTCGTCATGCATCTCAACCGATAATTAGTGTCTAGTACTGGGTGGTACTTCTTTCACTTCCTCTCCCTATTTTTAAATTTTCTAGTTCTAATTATGTCGGCTGAAGCTATTCTCGATGTGGTTTTATGGGTTACATAACCTTTAGAGTTGTAGGAAATCTAATATGTATTACCAAAGAATAATGTTTGCAAAAAGAAACTGTATGTTATGGAAAATGTAGCAGTCTATGTAATCGAAACGAGCAAACAGAACAATTTTTGGACGTTCTTTGGATTGTGTTCTTTCCTTTAATTTTTGGTCAATTTCTATTACTGTTTTTTGAAAAAAAAGATAGATCGGCAGCTGAGATGAATTTAGAAGCTCGGGGTTCACTTGAATGTTAACTGAACTGAAGAATCTTTGATTTCTGGCACATTCTAGTACGATTTCCAATGCATTGCAATGAAGAATATTCTATTGAAATTACTATACTTTTCCTTAAAACTCGACCAGAAGGATAATGTAGAAAAAGAAAGTTTCATTGGAGAGAAGTGAGTTTCTTTCTTCCAACTAGATCATGCAATTAGTCAGAGTGACAAAACTTGGAAAGAATGGAGTATGAGAGGGGTGGATGTCTATTTCATGATCACTAACTGAAATAGTACTCTGCAAGGTTTTTTTTTACAAATCCGAGAGAACTTTGAACTTGAGACTTTGAGTTATTGAATCTGGATCTAATTTCAAAACGAATTGTTTGAGATGAAGAAAGTCTCGAGTACCGGGGCACTTTTGAGAAAAAAAACTTATTGGGTTTGGAAACTTGAGACTTTTGAGAAAATCAGAGAAACGAATTCGTAGAAAAATCAGAAATGTGTTCGTAGAAGACGTGAAAGTTATGAAAAATTGAAAAATTGAAAAAGGATGTTTTTCATCCGATTTCCGATGTCATCTTATGTATCTAGGAGAGATATGCACAGAGCTCGTGTTTTAGACTCTGACATCGTCGGGAAATTTGGAAAAAAAAATAGAGATGAATTTGTATTTGAATACAAAAAATTGTTTTCCAGGGCTACTGTACTAGCCGATCTTTAGTATTGGGGATAAAAAGATAAACAAGATAACCCAAAAAAAAAAACAGAAAGTTCTTCGTATGGTACCAAATAGTCTATGAGATACAGAATATTGTCTGGAAGCTTCCAAAACATTTTTCGAAGATCTAGAAATCTGAGTGCAACTTTTAAAATGGTCTTTCAAACATCGAGAAGAAAATTAGAGATGAGAAAATAAGTCAGAAGTGTTGTCAGATGAAGACGACAGAAGTGTGTGTGACATCTTCCGGAAAAGAAGAACAAATCGGCTATAAATTTTTGAAAATGCACGTCACATCTCAAGCACACACACATTTTTTTGATTGTCACAAGAAAATGGCTTGATTTGTTATTGTTTGGATGTTCTCAGAAGAAAAGAGCATAAGAAACGAATTCGGAAATCCAAATAATAGTCGCAGTTTTTAGAGGAGATAGATGAATTCAGAGGAAATGAAAAAAAGGTGGAAATAGATTGAAGAACTGAAATAGATATCACAGAGATCACGAAATATTTTAAATGTATGAAAACTCTTCTATTAGTCTGGATTTAGGGTTCTGTAGACTATTTTATCAATTTTTAACTCTTAGAATTTTGATTCTTTTTGAATTAATTTTCGACAGTTTTCAGCTGTCCAACACCCTAATAAGTTCAAATCAAGGCGACCATAGTTTCCGATTTTTTCTCAAATTTCAGTTTTTAATGGAGAAACCCCAAAAGTTTCACAGAAAAAAAACACTCACATTTCGAGATGATCCAGTTTTGTTGCTGAAAATGTGCTGATAGAGCATTGTGTAGTTGTGGAAGTTTGCCCGGTGGTGACCGGGCATTCTGGACATTCTGAATTGAACCTCATTAAACTGGGGAACGTATTTTGGATAAGAAATAACTGTAAAATGTAACTGAAATGAACAGAAAATAAGTTTTGTCCCTATTCTATCATGTTGTTTGCTGAAATCGTCGAATTTCAGATCGTCAACAATGGATGGACTGAAAAGGGCACTCTTTTTAAAAATAAAACAGAACGATGACGTCGAAGAAGGGGAAAAACTTCAGGGGGGAGGTGAAAAAAAAGAAATGGAAGATGGAGTAATTTGATAAGACTACTATTTAGACACACTCAGGTCAAGTCAAGGGGAACGAATCCCAGGAAAAAAAATAGGGAAGAAAATGAGATTGGGTGAACCAGAAGAGATCAGAAAATATTTGAAAGATCTGATGGAGAGGAACAGAAAAGACCAGCATAAAAATATGATACACTTGTAGAAATAATGAAGAACTGAAGAATCTTTATGGAATAAGAACGGTCCCATGGCCGCGAACTCTCAAAAATTTCATGAAAATTTATGTTCTAATAGAACAATGCTCCAACCTGCCCTTGCTCTGCTTTACATTCCCAGTTCAATTTCAGAATGTCCTGTTATATGATTCACCTTTCAAAAGAGTACACTCCAATTTCTCCTCCGAAATGCCCACAATCTCCAATCGATCGACGCCTTCTCCCCCAGATGTTATCACAGAAGAATTCATCAAAAAACACATGTCACTAATTGTTGCTGCTGTCATTGGAACCATTATCCTCGGACTTCTCGTTACCACTGGATTCATGTATTTGACAAAGAAAAAAGACCATAAGAAAACAAATTCGACAGATTCGAAACCGATTAGTCATCGACAACCAGAACCGAAAGCTCCATCAAGAAATCAAACGATTCCATCAGCGAAGAGTTCCCCAAGTGTAGAAAGTCCATTGAGTTCAGTGATTTCCAGTGGTGGAAGTATTCAAACGGAGAAATCGAGTCTGGCTCAGAGTGTCCAAAAATGAGAGGATTCCCATTGAACTGTATTTTAGTTTTACTTGTTTCGTGACTTTTACCTATTTGGTTTCAATAAAACTTTTTTATCGCTGAGTTGTATGTTTTCACTTATAAGCAAGTGTATTTTTTTATTATGGTCTAGTGCTCACGAAATTATTTTGGAAGATATCTTTAGCAATTCGAATTGTATTCAACATCTTTATTATAAACAATTAGAACAAATAAGAAATGAAATACGAGTGGAGAGCGAGTTCAGTCAGTAGAATCCACAGATTTCGCTGATTTTCCCTTTGATTTCGAGTAACTGCTTTTCGATGGTTTCTCCTCTTTTTTAACCTTTTCTTCCTTATCATCATCTTCTTTCTTTTCTTTTTTCATTCCCTTTTCCATTTTGTTCACTGATGAACTTGTTCCTTTTCTCTGTTTGTTTCCAGTTCTCGATGGATTCTTAATCTGATTCCCTCTGTTTCCTCTCTTCACCGGAACAACTGATTTCTGATTCTTCGCAGTGAGAAACGAGATGGCAAATGCTCCGAAACAGGCGAATGCAGTGAGTAGAAGAACAACACCTCCGATTGTGATTCCTGGATTCTGTCCGATGAATCCAGACGGAGTCGTGATAATTGGAATTTGCATTTGTTGCTGTTGTTGCATAAGCATCTGTTGTTGTTGAATCTGTTCAGGAGTTAATTGTTGCATTTGTGGAGCTCCTGGAGCAGGAGCTGTAGGAACAGGAGACGGTGTAGGACAGAAATCAGCTTTAAAATATGATTCTTTGTTTAATGTAGCTTAACAATCAGAAACCTCCAGAATATTTGGTACAGTAATAATCTTTAACCTTGTTTGCATAGTCTCCTGGAGCTGTAAAAAACTGATTTCTGTATTTCAAAATCTTTTATGAATATACCTAATACTTTTCTGTTGACCATAGTGTCCAACGCATTTTGGCAACTGACATTTTTCCTTGCACAATCAGTATAAATTGCGTCGATTCTTCAAAATTTGTTCCATTTTTTGTTTCAACTTCTATTTCACTTACTCATCCTTCTCGGCTTGTGTCAGATCTCTGAAATATGAATCGATTCATAGAAAGCTTGGTTTACTCACGATGAACTCATCTTTCAGTATTTCTTGCTATTTATTTTGTTGCAGTAAACTATTTTCATGAAACATTCATTAGCCCTAGCCCATGAAAAACTTTAGAAAATGTCACCCGGTCACTAATGATACAAAAGATTTGCTCCAATAACCGTTTCTCTCACTCTTCGGTCAACTTTTGAAAATGTTCGGTTACTCCACTTTCCATATCCAAAAACATGCGTACCGGAAAATCTGTATTAGCCCCTCTATGTTTCCAACACCTAAAAATATTTCTGAATCCTCAATATGGGTCATAACATCTGTTGGAGAAGAGATTTTAACATATTTTGTGACGCGTCCAGACAATTTTTGACGAGGATTCTAATAAAACTAATTTCAATCTGTTCGAATTTCAAGAATGTGTTAATTTTGAGCTCATCGGGATGCCCTTCTAATACAGATTTTTCGGCAGAAAAAAATCAAACCATTTTATTATCTAACAAGTAAGGGTTTCACAAGTAAAGAGACACGGATAGTTCTCGTTTTCACATTCTCGAATACAAATTTTTCGATCTCAAATCCGATTTATCATCAGAGTTAGCCATCTGACTCTTCACTCCATCTGCCCCTGGCAACTTCTTCAACTCGCTTTGCTTCCCTCCTTTCTTATCAATCTTGCTAGCCTTCTTATCCATTTTACTGGCCTTCTTGTCCATCTTGCTCTTTCCACCAACTGGACTTGCTGTACTCTTACTGTCACTTTTAGCCCCAGACTCCATTGAAATGCTCACGGAATTAGACGCTTTCGAAGTGCTCGTTGATCCTTTTCTACCAGCTCCGTTGCTTCCACCACTTTTCTTCTTTTTGCAGTACAAGATCACACTGAGCGCCACGAAGCAAAAGACAGTTATGGCTGCAACGATTCCGATGATCAAGAAGATAGAAGATCCAGAAGTTGTCGTCTCAATTTCAGTGGTGTCTTGATTCGAGATGGCAGCAGTGATCGGAAGTTTCGGAGTTTGAGTAGCAACCGCTTTTGGGATCGGGGTTTTGCACCAGTATTCTGTTGAATGTTTTGCGATTTCAGATTTGTTATAATATTCGAGCAACCAACCTCCTGGATACTTTTCACAGAACAACTTTTCGAGCTCCTGAAGCTTGGCCGTCTGTTCACGAAGTGCTGTCAATGTGTGATAATTGTTTCAACATAAGTCTAAATGTCTTACATTTTCCTTTATACTTTTTCTGCACTGTCAAGTCTAATAGCTGCTCACAAGTCAAGCTTTCAATCGTAAAAAAGGTGTACTGCTGTGGCGTTTCACATTTTTTGTGCACGTCTTCGACTCTGAGATATAAAAATCATTAAGCCAGATAATACTTGAAAATGAAAACAAGCGACATATCCTTCAGTTGTTGGCTTTCTTCCGATCATTGTCGTTTTTTCAGCTCTTCCTCAGTGTTCTTCTAATTGTGAAGCATTAAAACTTACAAATTTTCTTCCACAGACATCCCGACGATCATCCTGCTAAAAAAACTCTCAACATTTTCAACTAAACTCAAAACCTGCCTTACCCAAACTTCATCAACTGTTGGAAGAATGGCTTGTTTTCGTAATCGTCGAGTTTCACGGACATTTCAGTAGTCGATGGTGTCTATCTGGATACTGATTTCCCTTCGATTGGTCATACAGAATTTGCTCCTGTGGATTTCAAAGTCACCCGGTCAGTAGGATAGTCATACTAACCTTAGGTCTTTGACTGTTCCCGATTTGTCCTCTATAATAGTTTTAGGTACTTTTAAAAAAATGGGCAGCTTCAACCGAAAGCTGAGTCGATGCACTTTGGACTGTGTCTTATTGTTTGCAGTTTATGAACAGTTAAGCACATTTGAAGAAACTGATTTATTCTACTATTGTTAGAAGTTACATTGTAAAAGAAACCATTGACACAGTAACAGAAACCCAGAAAACAATAATTAATTTCACAAATTTAGCTGTACCAAATAAACCCATTCGCTTATTATCACTTTCTAGCAGTTTCGTAGTTCTCAACGAACCACTGAACCGACTCATGAATAGCTTGGTCAAATGGGGTGAATTTGAAATCAGGGAAGAGTTTCAGCAACTTTTCATTAGAAGCTGTCTTTTTATATTGTCCATCAGCTTTCGAAGTGTCATGTTCAACATTTCCTGTGAACTCGATCGCTTTGACGACAGCGGAAACGGCGTCACGGATTGACACTTCATCTGATTCACCGACGGAAAGAATGATTGGTTCCACATCCTGAATTATCAAAGTTTTTATTATTCTGTAGCAATAGCACCAACCTCATATTCTCGCACGACACGGATGAATAGTCTTGCAAGATCCAACGAGTAGATAAACTGTCGGAGTGGTTTACCAGATCCGAAAACTTCCAAAGATGTGTCATCTCGTTTCGCAACATATGCTTTGTGAATCAAAGCTGGGAGAACATGACCAGATTGAAGATTGTAGTTGTCATGAGGACCAAAGACGTTGCATGGAATCACAGAAGTGTATCTGAAGATAATTCGTTGTCCACAGCAAACTGGTATAACTTACTTTCTACCATGCTCCTGAGCATATCCTTTGTTCAGAACATCAATCATTCGCTTTGCATAAGAATATCCGAAATTCGAATCGTGTGGGGGACCGAGATGAACCATTTTTTCATCGATTGGATATGATGTTTTATCAGGAAAGATGCAGGTGGACAAACACGAAACACACTTGACGACGTCGAATTCGTGACAAAGTGCAAGCACATTATCATTGATTGCCTGAAAACTATGCATGTATTTAGCATAGATATTGATAGAACATACCATATTTTTACGGAAAAACTGTAGATTGTGAGCCAAGTTATGGAAAAGGCCACCAACCATTGCAGCCAGATGAATCACATGCGTTGGCTTCACAGACTCGAATAGTTTTCTGAAAATTCTGAGTTCTAAAAAATCGCAAAGTAGGATGTATTCACCTAGTTTCTTCGACGTTTTCGAGATCGCAATCCTTGCTTCCAATGAAAACCCATTGCTCATCGTCTCGGTTTTCCGTGGTTTCAACGACCTGAAAATCTCCACAATGTGTTATAAATATAACTTGGATCACAATAAATACCTGTTTGATAGCGCTCCCAACCAATCCAGTTCCTCCAGTGACCAGAATCGTCTTCATCTTTTGAAACGCTCACAAATCTAGAAACAATTGACTGGTGGAAAAACAGAATAAAAGCAATACGCCGCGGAACGAATCAGAAACACTGGTGCATGGGGGAAAAGCCACGTTTTGTTGCGTTGACCGAGTAGAGGAAGAAGGAAGAAGAGACGCAGAATACGCGACGTATATATTCTCCATGCATGCACAGCCGCGTTGTTATCGGAAACTAATTATACTGCTTATCGATCATACCCGGATCAGGATTTATTTCAGTTCTTGTTTCAGGGATTTTCAATGGAATCGGGGCGAATGGGGATGGTTAAAGACCAGGAATATAATAAATACACAAAGAAAGTAAGACGGAATCGTAAGAACATGGATCTTGGGAATGAGTTGGATGCCTATTCAGGTCTTTTCTCGGCATTCTTTCGCGTGTGTTCCTCGGCCGTCTTCATGAACTTCTTGAGGTCTTTCTGGAACTCCTCGGCGACGTCTGCACGAATTGGATGGTTTGGCTCCGGTTCGTTGATCAGCGAGAGCAGCGCCATCATGACTGAAAAACGAGAGTTTCAACATTCAATATTCCTTATGTCAACTTTTTTTACGTTTAAAATTTGCAAACAATTCAACTGCTCAAATATGCGATTTACCTTGCTCAGTCTTCGTGGCTGGTTTCCAGTTCTCAGCTGTCACAATTGGGAGGCAGAACTTTCCTTCCTCGTCGACATTCGGATGGTAGATCTTGGTCTCGAATGCGATCTTTGGTGGTTTGAATGGGTAGTCGACGGGGAATGTGATGCCGACTTTAAAAGCACCCTTGTTGTACGGCTCCTTGTCCTAAAATCACACTCCAATATTTTAAAATTTCATTTCTTAATTACCGGAAGCAAAAGAACAGTCCATTTCAGGAGATTCGTTTCTTCACACTCGACATTTTCATATGCTTTCACTCCGCAGTTTTTTAGATCTCCGAGTTCCTAAAATTAAAATATTTATGGTAATCATTTGGATTTATAAAATTCAGCAATACCTTCTGAAGACGCCGGGTAGCTGACATTTTACGAGTGGGTTCGCTTTGTGTTAATTTCTGAAAAAATCGATGTGGACGAAAATAAAAGTTCGAGTGCGGAATTTGAAGAATACAGGTTGAAAAGAGATAATTGTAAGGAGATTAGCAGGACAAAATAATGACTTCAAATGAAGATTGTTTTTTTTTCGAAAGGTATCATTCAATAAATAACTGGGAAATGGCGAAAAATGACGAAACCAAATTCGAACAAGTTGTCAGCGTGCGATTTTAACCGTCGTCAGATTAAATGCCCTGGACGCATGTTCACTGTCACGACATAGTGCACAGCGCTAATTGGCGGGTTTTTGAAACATAATTTCGCAACGAAATCGCGAATATTCGCGCACGCGCACGGCACCCTGATCGACGAATGAGTCAACGCGGTAGTTGACGCCCGCTTTGTAGCTTTTCCTTGCGCATAAAATATTTTTTTTGTAAACTACAGTATGCCCAGAAAAATTTACAACGGGGTATCGGCGTTTTTAAGGATAACAGCTTTTTAGAAACACTTTTCAAAAAACCATTCCCCAACTTTTTTAAGTTGAAAAAATATCTATTCAAAAAGTATAAAATCATACATTTTCGTTCAGAGTTAGAGGAGTTATAAGCGTTTAAAATTTTTATAAAAGATGGTCGATTTCTATCTGAATATCTGACGAAATCTGAAGTTTTTATACTTTTTGGATGTGAAATTTTTCTGCAAACATTTGCTATTCACTTTTGACCGTGAAAAACTGGCCAAAATGTTGGGCGACAAGGTTGAAGTTTTCACCCAAAATTTTACGCAAAAATGCACAGATTTTTTGCCGTAGTGATTGCGGACCTACAGTGGCGCGAATTCAAACCGATTCGAGCGCCAGGGTGCCGTGTCGCGCGAACAAGAATTTAAGAATTTAATTTCACCGGAAATTTACAAATTAACTCCGGAACGCTTCCGATGTTGAGGAAAATAAATTACGAATTGAAAAAAAGGTGCGCACAAGCCAGAGTATTACCAGCGCAGGTGTCGGTTATGTGGCGAGAACGCGACTATGCTCCTCGGAGCAGTTACCATGGTTACGTAGCACGCCTTCAGCTGCTGCTGCTTCTCAGAAAATTGATTCTTGAGTCACTATGAATTTGGAGACTAGAAATTACACTGAAATATGGCAAAATGATGCGAAGAGAGAAGTCGAAGGCCTGGTTACTGTAATTTTTCTGATTGTAATATTTACCATCTTCATATTAACAATGGCTTCAGCTATTTTGATTGGATTTTTGAAGGTTGGCTCCAGTCAAGAGAGTTTTCACAAATGGCAATCTTTCAGCCTCAATGGTTTCGTCTGAATATCTATCAAGATCCCTTACCAAAAATGGCAGATTGTTCTTGTCTTAATATCTGTTTGCCCTGCAGCTCCTGGTCTTTCCGGAGACTTTTAAACGGTTGTTGTCCTAGATTAGTGAGTTCTGGAGATATTGTTTAAATATTCATTAGGATTTTTCAGAATTTGAAACAACGGTTCAACTGCATTACTGCTTGCTGTAATAGACCGGGACCCGATAAATTGAATCTAGTGTGCTGTGTTGTTTAGGATTTTCTATGAATTCTCTATGTACCGAATTAATAATAAATATTATACTTTCTCTCTTGTTCTTTTCTGTCCAAAATCCGAATAGAATCAGATGAGAGCTATGGTTATAGCAAGCTTTTTCTTTTCTCCCTCTCATTTTCCCATTCACATCGAGGTCCCTTCTCTTTCCTGGTTTCCATAGCTACCCACATCGTGCTTGGCTACTCCACTCTGTGAGAGTGTTTGTTCGCTTCAAAAATATCAAGAAAATGGAAAATTTGCCAAAAGAACCATTCAAATTAGGTAGCTCATTTGAAAGTTTTTAGAAGTTTGAATCCTATCTTTTTTCAGAAATAATCTCCAGTTTCCCTCTTCAAATGTCAATTTATTTCAATCTTTGTATTTATCCAATGCATTTGATAAACCTTTGTTTATCCATGTACTTCAAGGTTTGAAATTCTCGTTTTGCTCAGTCTACATTCTTTATTTTTCAGCACAGTTTTCTCTCATTGACCTATCAAGTCATCGCATTTTCCGCATACTTGGTACATTTGGGAAGTGAGGGAGTACGATTGGGACTTGGATTTTATGGGAATTTATCAGAGAATGTAAGCCAAGCTCATATTCAACTAGTTAACCAGAATCTTTTGTTCCAGATGTCTGCTCTTTTCGGATTCCTCATCACCACAATTATCATTCAAATACCTCTCACAGTATTCCTTGCTGTCAACGGAGCTTTTCTGAATCTTCCACTGGAATATGTTTTTTACACGCTTATTGTAGTTTTCAGTGGATTTCAAGTTAGTTTCAGATGGTTCATCTTCTTCATTGATTTGTTTCCAGACAGTCTTCGCTATTCAAGCATTGATGAAAACAGCGGAACGAGAAGTTGCCAAATACATTAACAAGATCCAGCAAGAAGTGACAACTGAAATCCAAGCGGAGGCTGCTGTGAAATCACCTAAATCTGCTAGAAGAACAATCAAACCAAGCGCTGAAGGATGAATTTATTTTGTTTCAAGTTATAAAATAAAACATGTCAGATCAGTACGATAAAGAATGAATGAAATTGAGAGTCCGTTTTGAGATACTTGTAAAACATGCAGATTACAGAAGACCAATAGAATGATCTGTATTCTTCGTATCAGATGACTGGTAGACTTTTTCGATCAATTCTATGCTCTTTCCGAAACGAGCTTCGCGGCGCCGTTGATGAGCACACCATCCCTTTTTCACTTGTTTCCAGTGACGAATGTATTCTGATCTCAGTTCTGACAGATATCTTGGGTCCACATCTTTGTCGAACTTATCAACCTCAGTCGGGCAAATCGGAAGTTCTTCGACGGTGTTGTCTGGTCGCGGCATTCGATGAATCTCTCGACATGCTAAGTACTCCTAAAATTACGAAGAATGAATACAGAAACTTTTCGACGGTTAAACTAACCACAGACAAGTTGGGTGCGAACTCCGTACGCTTCGTTTTGATTGGCTCATATTCGTTGTTCATACTTCCTTTCACCCATGCTCTTCCCAATGAATACTCTTCCTCGTATCTACCAGCCACCATTTCAAACGGTTTTCCACGTAATTCAAACATTATTTTGGAGTCACGAGTCATAGTTTTGCGAGGTGAATCCATCAAAGATGTAGATGATTCATGGCGCATCATTTTTCGTGGACGTCCTGGTGGGCGACCACCTTGACGATTCGATTCTTCATCGCCACGACTAAAAACATCTGTTTTGAAGACATAATGATCACATTTATACTTACGTGTAGTCTTCCGGAAGAACTCCGATTATTTCAGACGGATGGTGCTTTATTGTGGTCAATAGATTTCCAAGACGTTTGCGAGCAAATTTCATGTCTGGAGACTCCGGAATTGTCGGATCATACGAAAGAAGCGAGCTGAAAATAAATTTTTAGAGGTTTTCAACGAACAGTTCTGCGTACGTCAACTTTCTGCTTGGAGATTCCATTGGAATCGGTCCCCCACTGATCAATGGATCATGTCGATTTATGCTTCGGTTAACACCATCTTCTGGTAGGAGAAATTCAGCAAGTGGATCGTTGTCGGATGACATCTTCAAAAAAAACATTCTCTGGAGAAAAAATTCAAATTGAGATAATGCGAAGGCTGTGAGACCATTGCGTATAGGAATATTAAGCAAGAAAGATGAAGATTTTATCCAATTATTAAATTAATCAATAAATATCTGAATGAACATGAATGGATGCATGACTCTAATAAATGTTTTTGAAAGAACAAACAATCGGATAAACGGAGCAACAAAATGTAGAAACTGTCGAAAAGTGATCAAGAGCGTCAATCATCTATTCGTTCTTTCTCGTTATTGTCGTCCGATTAGCAGAATAGACAATGACGGTGAGAGCAGCGACGGCGACTGAATAGGCGAAACGGAATGCCAAAAGAGACCAACCGTAGAGGGAGAAGGTGTGTTGTACAGTCCTGCGAACGAATGCTAACTTTACATTTGAGAGAGAATGAATACTTACTGATAGATGAATGTGGAGTATACACACATTGAAAGAACTGGGATGACGATTCCTTTGTTTTGACTGCGAGTAATCATCCATGTGAGACATGCCAGAGAAACAATTACCATCAGATCAGCTGTGGAGTCGAGGGAAGTCTACAAGCAAGACAAATTTTTCAAACATGCAACCTCACAAGTGCAAACCTGAATCCAACGCCAGCTGAAAGCTGTACCACGAGCGCCAACCCACAGAAGAACAAGACGATGTGCAATCGAGTGAGCGAATCCCCATCCGAGACCTCCAACAACGAATCGAACTTCTCCTTTTCCGGCCAAAAAGTTTGTCATCAGAAGATGAAGACCAATGACATCAATTATATCAGCACTACTTTTCAGAAACTCCTGAAACAGTAAATTCACAAACTAATCGAATTAGTTTGCTATTTTTACCGGTACGATACTGAATCCTTCACCATCGAGATCAGGGAAAAAAGTGGCCAGAATGAGCATTTTGGCGAGTTGAGTGAGCAGATAACCTCCACTGGCAGTCGCACATTTCCAGATTGAGCTATACTCGTTGATTCCTGGAAAAAATGAAGCTTTAGGAATAAAGCAATTGAAAATGACTGATACCTGAATACTTGTAGACGATGAAATACGGCGCAAAAGAAAGCGCAATACAATTGATAAAGTGAAAAAATGACATTTTTAGGTGTTGATTACCTGAAATGAATTTATAATTGATACATTAATTCCTGGAAATATCGAAAAAACAAATTCAAGAATGAAGAGGTTTACGGTGATTTTAGGATTCATAATATTTCAAACATTGTCTCTATTATCGCCAAACGAGAGAAAAGTGTGAAACAAAAACACTTTTGCGAATATAAATATCCACAGATATTTCATGACTTGATGACGGCTGCAGAGCTCCAGAATGAGCAGACGTTATCTGCGGCGGCAATTTTGAGCAAAATTGCAAACGTGCTACGCGGAGAAAATACGTGCGCGCGCAATTCAAACAGAAATAAAAGTATTTAGACGAGAAATAAAAGTATTTAGACGGTGCAGGCTTGTTCGGAAAAAGCACAGAAATAGAAGGAAGATTATGAATTTAGACCGTGCAAATCGCGAAGAACTCAAATCGGGAAGAAACAAATCGGGAATAAAAAATCGGGAAGAAGGGTGGGAAGCGTGCGCACATTGCAAAACATGTGCGCAGTGTTTGCAAGTCTCACGTGTAGTCCTCGCGGACAAGCAGATTCGGTAAGGCGAAAACGAAATCGGGCAAAAAATAAATAAAATTTAGAAAAATATTCCAAAAAAGCCAAGGAAAGTCAAATTTCTCAAAAAGTAGCGCGGTTTGCCCATTTTTTTATTATTTCAAACAAAAGGAAATCATATTTTTAACATATAGGTAACTTTTAAGAAAATTTGTGGTATCCGTTTTTGAGATCGGAATTTTTGAAAAGCCAAATCCTTTATATGTGCGTAATTTTGTTCCCGTGCAGAATTTCAGGATAAAAATTACCTAGCATGGTTTGTGTGGGCATATATTTTTGATTTTCGTTGGCTTTCCCAATATTCATCGCCTAATTCCAGAAAAAATTGCGAAAAACTGACCGGGAAATATCTTGTACTGATGGTGGTCCGCAAACCGCGACGCCAATTTGCGTCGTTCCTCCTTTTTCGGCTGAGTATCTAATTCGAATTTTTCTCGGTCACGGGTAGCGTCCGCCACGCCGTATACGGAAGGAGAAGTTAACTGAATTGGTAGACCATGAAAGGATTCGACAGAAGAAGTTTTGGCTCAATCGTCACTGTTTACTGTTTTCAGATGTAGAAAATTTCGAGAATGGAATCACCTGATCGAAAACGAAGAAATACACCAAAACGACTATAACAAAGTTGAGAATAATTAGGTGTTTAATTAGGGATTGAAGACGTATTGCAATGGTTAGTAGGTGATAAAATGACATTTGATTTGATTTATGTAAAATAAATGAATTTGTGAACAAAAATTTATGATGGATGAGCCGAGAAACTGTATTTTAAAACCAAAAAACCTCCAAAAACTTAGGATAAACAGGAAAATCAGCAAAAAATTATTAAGAAAAAGTTCAAACTGCAGTTTTCATGCACTTCCGATGAGTTTTGACGGTTTTCTTGTCGAAAAATCGTTCTAAAATTGTATTTTTTCCCCCAAAAACCCAGAAAAAACTAGCCAGAAACATGGAAAATCGAGAAAATATCATTGAGAACAATGAACATTGCGCAGCCATTTTTGTCTGACCGCGAGATAGTGTGTGGCGGGGTGGAGAGGCACACACAAAACATGGAGGGCGGCGGAACCCGTGAGGTGCCGACCGCTCTCCAGGACGACCCTATATCATGGCCGTCGCATTCTCGCATGCGCGCACAACTGTTGTATTCCTAAGACCACAACGAGCCGTGAGGAAGTCTAACCGGGGACCTACCTGTAAATACCAGGATATCCTGGTGGGTAGCATTCTTGGCAGATGAGCAGGACGGGGGTGCCACCGGGCTTAGTGCTTCGAGTGCAGGAATACAACTCCCGGGGCTGCAGTATCCGGGGATTTTTCGAACGTCGGGGGGCGGGTTTTGCTGAAAATAGTGGGCTCGCCCATGGTTTGACGGGGCAAAATTTTGAAAAAACGTGCCGTGCGGGGGCGTGCACGGGCGCCTAGGAGGCGATCTCCGGGAGGCTGCCGGTGCCTTGTGGGGCTGGATGATCAGTACCTAATAACGTTCAAAAGAAACGTGCAGTAAAAAAGGGATCTTCCCCAGAGTCGTTTTTTCTATTCACCCTCGTATTCTGCAGGTCTTGGTCTCAGGTACCTGGGAAAATGTATGGTATGTTCTTTCTTTGAGAGTGTACAAATTGATAAACTCAGGAAAATTTTTTGGGACTTAAAATTAGGTTTTGGGACACATCAGAAAAAATAACAACCAAAATTTCCAAAAGGTATTTCGGAAGTTATTTTGTAGTTTTTTTGGTAATTATTTTTTAGTTATTTTGATCGTTTTTTCGGAAGTTCTTTTGGAAGTTACTTTGGATATTTTTGCAATCAATCTCTAGGAGATTCTTAATGAAACTAAGAGATGCAGCCCATCTGAATGTCTCTCACGTCGTGGTCCCTATCTTTACGTCATGTTCCCCTGATTTGGAAGTTCAGATTTTATCTTCGGTTGTTTCTGTTTCTCATCAGAAACCGAAACAGAAGGCGCTTCCCAATTTATTTTCATATTTTAAAGACTTTCGAAATAGTTAGTCAGAAGAAAACAAACATTTTCTTTTCTGAAAGAAATGTCATCAAGTTCTGTGTAAGTTAGAATGGAGAGGACCTTATGCTATTATGGACTCTCAGGCCTACTGACGTCATCAGTGCAACTATCGAAAAAGAAAGCTACTATCATGGTCTTATGCCTCGAGAAGATGTTCGAATGATTTTAGACAAGAATGGCGATTTTGTGGTACGAATGTCCGAACCGAAACCCGGAGAGCTTCGTTCATATATTCTAAGTGTATTGTACAATAAGCAACTGGATGAATTCAATGCGGTATAGCTTTTAACGTTCAACATTTGATCCATTGTTTGATTTTAGGTTAAGCACTTTGTCATAAACTACGCTCAAAAAAGATACTTCATAAACACGAATGTCTCGTTCAACTCAATTCAACAAATGCTGGCTCACTATCAGAAAAGCAACACGGAAATTCAGGATGGATGCAAACTGACAACTCCGATTCGTCGTCAGTATTGGGAGTTGGATCATGAGATGATTCAGATCCAGATGAAATTAGGAGAAGGAGCATTTGGAGAGGTTGCTGCAGGAATGATGAAGTTCAAAAAAGGTGGAAAAACGGTGAAAGTGGCTGTAAAACAGGCAAAAATGGAGAAGCTAGACAAGGAACAAATCAAAAACTTCATGGCTGAAGCTCGGACGATGCGAAAGTTGGGTCACCAAAACGTTGTCAAGTTCTACGGAGTCGCTGTTATGCAGGAACCACTGTATCTTGTGATGGAATTGGTTTGTTTAGATTCAAAAGTAAACTGTCATAATTTATCAAATAATAGGTGTCCAATGGAGCTCTGGATAGTTATCTCAGAAAGAATGTGGACATTCTGATGGAAAAACGAATCGAAATGCTACTTCATGCAGCTTGGGGTCTTGAATATATTCATGGAAAACCGATGCTTCACAGAGATATAGCCGCCAGAAATTGTCTTTACGGAGATGGAAAAGTCAAAATTTCTGATTTCGGATTGACTCGGAATGGCACATTCTATCAAGTCAAACCCAATACCAAAGCTCCGATTCGATGGTTAGCTGTCGAAACGATCAAACAAATGGTCAGTCAAATTCAAGAAATAATGAGCGAAATACTATTTCCAGATATGCTCTCAAAAGACAGATATCTGGTCATACGGAATTCTATGCTGGGAAGTTCTCAACAATGGAGCAGAACCGTATCCTGGAATGACATCTGCTGAAGTGGCACAGAAAGTTACGAATGGATACCGTATGCCACCACATATGAGTGCTCCTCCAGACGTTCAAACACTGATGGCTGTAAGTCTGATTCTCATTGGATAAAGATGGATTTATACAATTGATTCTAGAGGTGTTGTGCTGAAAATGCAAACGATCGTCCAACCGCACCAGAAGTCTCTCAGATTCTACAACGTGTCACTGGAGTTAATCGTCCAAACTTCGCAGAAATTGCCAAGAAAGAAGCAGAAGAGGTTGTCCACATCTAGATTATTTAACTGACTATCACTGTTTTTCAGCTTCTTTATATGAACACAGCCACCGTGAAGACAACGACACAACGAAGAAAAGGGACGCATCGGAAGACAGCTGTTCCAAAAGGAATGATTTGAAAAAGAAGGAAGTAAATATTAGCTATTAACTTTATTTTCAAATAAATTTCCCTTTTTTTAATATTCAAGCGATTACTGATTACTGCATAGGAAACTGTATAGAGAAGTAATACTGTATCGGGAAAGTGATAATGGCAGCACAATTGAATCGCTTTTAATTAATTCGTGGAAAATGTTCAAGCTGAAGGAAAATGTCACTGAAATTATCAAAGTCCCGCCTCGCGATCATCTGTGTCCACCTCGATCAGCCAATCGGCACTGCGTCCGAATGCGAAAAGAAGACAGATGTTGTAGATGTTGGCTGAAAATGTTCATTTGTTTTTCACATTGTTCATAAGTTTCTTCGCTCGTTCGAAAACTTCAATTATGCGCAACGCTTGTTTTACCGGTTGTAGAAAATTGAAAAAGGATCTCCCAGTTACCGTATCCAAACAACATTTTTTCAGTGTAGGTTTCGGAAGAAAAAGTAACTTTGATTGTTTTTAATGAGTATTACTTTGCGTTATTTCAATCGAGTAGCTTTGATTGAAATGTTTTTCTAGGGCAGATTACTGTAACTCTCTCCATTTCTGACTTACTGAAAACGAATCCGATGAACGAGAAGATGATGAAGAAATAAATGAAAACTTGCTGTGCAACATGAGTGATTGGATCGTTGATTCCACGAATCAGCCTCAGTGAAATTATGCTTGAAGTCATCATGGACAACTGAAGTGCAATCAAGATGATATATACGTAATTGATTTCTTACCGATAGGAGCATCAAGATTCGGCGTCCAATCGGACTCTTCAAAACGTTTTTCGAAAAGAAGAGAGCTTGGAGTCCGATTTGGAAAAGAGCCATCATGAACCAGTTGGCATCAGCAGCAAGAAAAATGTAAAGAAGAGCAAGACAGAAAATCGGAGAGAGACTTTTATGCTCTTCGTGGAGGGAGTCAAGAATCGTTCGGGGAGCAGAGTCAGTATGAAAAAATTGATGTGAACATGACAATGATTCCTGATTTTTCCTCACCAATGAAGCCTGGTCATCGTCAATTAGAATAGAAACCTTACGAGTCACATACGGATCCAATGGGAGTGGTTGAACATCAATAACTGCTTCTTCTTCTACTTTTTCTTTGTTCAGGCGTGCACGGGCGCTTAGGAGGCGATCTCCGGGAGGCTGCCGGGCGATGGGGTGCCTTGTGGGGCTGGGTGAACCAATACAGTACCTAATAACGTTCAAAAGAAACGTGCATAAAAAAGGGATCTTCCCCAGAGTCGTTTTTTCCCAAGGGGCTATTCACCCTCGTATTCTGCAAGGTCTTGACATGGGAAAATTTATGGTATGTCCTTAAAAAAATAGTGTTTGAGAGTGCACAAATTAAGACTCGCTCTCCGAGAGAACTCACCATGGCCTTGTACAAAAAAAAGTCAAACGTGTTTTTTTATGAACTGGGGTTTTGATCAATGAATGCCTAGACCCTTCTAAGCATAATGACACAAAAATTTCCATGACCTCACCGAAACCGTCTAAGACAGGACCATTTTTGGTCAAAAAATAAAAAATTTTCCTGAATGAGATATTGATCAGATCTAACTGGCAATAGCTTTGTGGCATTATTTTGAGCATTTCATGTGTTGAAACCATCCTGCTAGCACTTCTCCTTCATGTTGAAAAATTATGAATATTTTCGAAAGTTTTCAATTTTAGCTTATTTTTGCTTGTATGTACATAAGGGGGCCGTAAAACATAAGTGGCCCGTAAAAATGACATAAGGGGGCCGTAAAATGGTATAAAAAATTGAAATTGTCGCAAAAAATCACTCTAGATGAACATTGTTTGAAGGGAAAAAGTCGTGACCTCAGGGGTCAAAATTGAGCCCCAAGCATACATATGAACGTATACCTATACATGGTCTCGAAGTGGTCACATGGGTCAAAATGATGAATCTCAAAGATAATTTGTTCGTAGGTTTTACTCATCAATGGTAGCCTTTTCCCAAAATATGAGCCTTTTTTAAACCGATTTGTTCTTGAGGCATGACTTTAAAAATATTCGTTGGTCCTGAAAAGGCTGAGCAAATAAAAACTGAGAACAAAAATAGTGATTCTTTATTGGAACTAACGTTTAAATTCTTGCGAAAGAATTCCGGAAAGTTTCAGACAGTTTGGTGAAGAAAACACTAACTTGGAATGCATCCCAAGTGTCCCACCGCTTATGAAGTGAAAGTGATATCATTCGAAAGGGCATAAAAAGTTATGTAAACCTGTGCAACGAAATTTTTCTATTATGTTCGGTTCTCGAGAAAATCAACTTTTTCTGAAATTTCAACAAAATTCAAGTTTCGCGTCTTAAAATCGTCATAGCTTCCTTCAAAATTGACCAAATTTGATGAGTCAAAAAACAAAATGATTGTAATACGATGTATTTTAAGAAATTATTTACGAATATTTTTTGAAAAATCAGCGGAGATTGTTATTCATCAAAGAGCACATGTGCGTCAGGTGCAAGTTTTTAATATCAAAAAATCTAGCCGGAGATTCTGTTTGAAAATGCTTTTATATGAAAATTGGCATCAAAATTACTATAGAAAACTGGTTTTGATAGTGTCAAAAGTCCAAAAAAAATTTTCTTGACTTGAAGAAAAATCGACTTTTTTCGAATTTTTCCAAATTTGATTTTTTTATATAACAACGAATTTGTTATTGCAAAAGAAAAATTAATTTATGTTTTTTTCACTGTTTCAGCTTTCAGAATCTGTTTTGAACATCTCATTACGTTAAGTTTGAACAATTTCTCGGCCCTCTAAACCTTGTTTATCAAAAACACGAAAGCTATCAAAAACAGGTACAGTAATCTTGCTCGGATGACTCAGTTCTGTTTTCAAATTTTGTTCACTCACTAAATCAAATCTGGGCTTTATTTTAAACTCACTTTAATATATCTTAACTGAAAAAAAATGTTGTTTCTGATGACACTAAATTTGCCAACTTTACCAGTTTTCGAGTAAAAATTGGTTTGAGATAGTGTTCTGAAATTGTGTCTGCATGAAAGCTTTACATTTTTTTAGTATATTCAAAAAGCAACCCAAACAAAAAATATCATTTTTCAGTAAAAATCGACGTCCCAAAGTGACACCCCCACGCAGTTGATCTGAATGAGCGATTTTAGGCGTCACTTTGGGACGTCGATTTTTACTGAAAAACGATATTTTTTTGTTTGGGTTGCTTTTTGAATATACTAAAAAAATGTAAAGCTTTCATGCAGACACAATTTCAGCACACTATCTCAAACCAATTTTTACTCGAAAACTGGTAAAGTTGGCAAATTTAGTGTCATCAGAAACAACATTTTTTTTCAGTTAAGATATATTAAAGTGAGTTTAAAATAAAGCCCAGATTTGATTTAGTGAGTGAACAAAATTTGAAAACAGAACTGAGTCATCCGAGCAAGATTACTGTACCTGTTTTTGATAGCTTTCGTGTTTTTGATAAACAAGGTTTAGAGGGCCGAGAAATTGTTCAAACTTAACGTAATGAGATGTTCAAAACAGATTCTGAAAGCTGAAACAGTGAAAAAAACATAAATTAATTTTTCTTTTGCAATAACAAATTCGTTGTTATATAAAAAAATCAAATTTGGAAAAATTCGAAAAAAGTCGATTTTTCTTCAAGTCAAGAAAATTTTTTTTGGACTTTTGACACTATCAAAACCAGTTTTCTATAGTAATTTTGATGCCAATTTTCATATAAAAGCATTTTCAAACAGAATCTCCGGCTAGATTTTTTGATATTAAAAACTTGCACCTGACGCACATGTGCTCTTTGATGAATAACAATCTCCGCTGATTTTTCAAAAAATATTCGTAAATAATTTCTTAAAATACATCGTATTACAATCATTTTGTTTTTTGACTCATCAAATTTGGTCAATTTTGAAGGAAGCTATGACGATTTTAAGACGCGAAACTTGAATTTTGTTGAAATTTCAGAAAAAGTTGATTTTCTCGAGAACCGAACATAATAGAAAAATTTCGTTGCACAGGTTTACATAACTTTTTATGCCCTTTCGAATGATACCACTTTCACTTCATAAGCGGTGGGACACTTGGGATACATTCCAAGTAAGTTGCAGCACTTCCAAGTGTCAGCCTTTTCAGGACCAACGAATATTTTTCTCAAGTCTTGCCTCAAGAACAAATCGGTTTAAAAAAGGCTCATAATTTGGGAAAAGGCTACCATTGATGAGTAAAACCTACGAACAAATTATCTTTGAGATTCATCATTTTGACCCATGTGACCACTTCGAGACCGCCCCCATTAAAAATAGTACATATAACGTAATTGCAATTTTGTTCAAACTCTTCTAGATTTTTCGCGTGTCATGGTTCCGAATTTCCAACTATCCCTAGAAAAAGGAGATATAAAAGCTGGAGAATCGCAGAGAAAAACAGTTTTTACTTTTTGAGAAACAAATTCAAACCGAATCTCGATCGAAAACAAACAAGGATGCAGTCGTCAGAAGAAGGAGATGATCCATTGCCTCGTGAAGAAGAGGAATTGAAAACGAAAAAAGATAGATACAAAGTGTTGCAACTACTTGGAAAAGGAGGATACGGAGCAGTTTATTCCGTTCTTCGCCTGTCGGATTCTGAGAAATTCGCGATTAAATGTGAGAATGCATCTGCAGTTCGGAAGTCCCTCTACATGGATTGTAATGTGCTCAAAGGGGCGGCTCAAATTAAGAGTCGTCACTTTTGTACGGTCGTTGATCAGGCAGCAGTCAAGGATCGTTTCAATTTTATTGTCATGAAACTGATCGGAAGAAATCTATGGGATCTCAGAATGGACACTTCGGAATGCCGATTCTCATTGGGTACCGCTCTGAAAGCTGCCGCTCAGTGTTTGATTTCTATCGAACAGTTACATAGAGTAAGAAATATCGATCGATTTTTAATCCAAATAATTTTCAGTTCGGCTATCTTCATCGTGATATCAAGCCTGGAAACTTTGCAGCTGGACGAAAAGAATCCAACGAACACCATACAATATTCATGCTCGATTTCGGTCTTTGTCGTGAATTTGTGAAGAGAGAAGAGGGAAAAATCAGAACTCAACGAAAATCGGCTCCGTTCAGAGGTACTACTCGTTATGCTCCATTGAATTCAATGTTAGAATTGGATACGGGAAGAAAGGATGATATCGAATCTTGGTTGTATATGGTTGTGGAATGGACTTCTGGAGGATTGCCGTGGAGAAAGTTGAAAGCTTCGGATAGAGATCAAGTTCTTCGATTCAAAAAGGAATTGAGGGTTAAGGAGGAAATTGTGGAGGATATGTATTATAACTGTCCAAGAAAGGAGTTCCACAGAATTCTGAAAGTGAGCATCAGTAATTGAAACATTTTTGGTATCATTCGATAGAGAAAAAGTCCCCGAATGTTTGATTCAAATTTGATACCAAAAACTTTATAAATGGGGATCTGTTCCATGTGAAACTAATGGAGATTTTCAGTATGTCGACAGTCTCGATTTCTACTCCACTCCTGATTATCAATTTGTTTATTACTGTATCCAACACGCCGCAACAGCCAACAAAATCAAAGATACTGATCCATTGGATTGGGATTCAGATACACCATATATTGGTCCGATTGAAGTTCCGGGAGACGGAAAAGTGATTGATTTGGAAGTAGAAGCGAAGATGTCAGCTGAAGGATCGACGAATAAGACGAGAAGAGAGAAGGATAGTATCAAGAGGCAGAAGAAAAAAGAGGAAAAGGAAGATGCAAAAAATCGAACAAAGAAGAGGGAAAATAAGAAAAGTGAGAAGGAGAAAAAGGAGAAGACAAAGAAGGAATCGTCTGGTGCCGTATCGAAGAAATCCTGAACTTCAGTATTCTTTTAAAAAATATTAATTGTAATAAAACATTTCATGATCCAAACATTCGTCATAGTGATTTTATTGTAAAGCTGCATACAGAAGGTTTAGCAACGAACTTTATATGGGCGATCCTTGATGCTGATTCAAAGTCGAGCAACTTCACTTGAATCTTCGCTTTCCTCAACTACAGTAATCTCTGTTTCTTTTTCTTTTGTCTTTCGAAAAATAGATGGCAGAAACGGGAACTGTTTTAAGAAGAATCCACGTAGTTTCTTATCTGCTAGTATGTTGATAACAGGATCTACCACCATTGCAATTATCCTGGAATTAATTATTGATGATGCACCTCCTTGACTGAACAACTCACCAAACGATAGCTGCTATACTGGCCAACATTTCAACATCAATGAACAGATAACTGTAGAGAAATGCTTTACAAGGACTTTTACATCCTTCACCCAGAGATGAGAGTTCTCTTAAATTTGCGAGAGCAACAATACAGACAATTAGTATGGGAACACTTCCAACGGCGAATGTAATCATGTTCAGACTCAGACGACGCATTGCAACCATACCTGGGGAATTCAAAATTATGTTCAATTACAACGGCCTCTTTACTATTTGAGTTTGATCTCGACTGAACCATCGAAGATTTCCGTACTAGCCTGTGTAGCCGTGCCATCATTGCGAGATAAAGACCAATAACTGTTCCATAACAAACAGATAATCCAACAACAATACCAATTGCAAGTGGTCGTTGACATGATTCAAATGAGCAGGAAATTGGAGCAGAATCAGGATAAAACAGAGTTGCTCCAAATAGTGCAACGACCGTCTGCAAGGAACATTACAATTAGTTTGTACTAATTTACAAACCGAAGTAGCAGTGGAGAGAAACCAAATTAATGCTATAATAAGCCAACAATGTGTTAGAGTGACGGTTGTCATATAGGATATGTGATGAGCAACGGCTAGATATAAAACAATTG
The DNA here is from genome assembly GCA_963966625.1 of Caenorhabditis zanzibari. NCBI lineage: Eukaryota > Metazoa > Nematoda > Chromadorea > Rhabditida > Rhabditidae > Caenorhabditis > Caenorhabditis zanzibari. The sequence continues at coordinate 7,978,201 of OZ016470.1, read as the reverse complement.
TTAGTGTGATGTAAGTACCTGAAAGATCACCAGTTAGTTCTGAGGTCAATTGAATTCGAAATAAAATACAAACCTGTAACTGATACGAATGTGCTACTTCCAATTAAAATAAAGATCATGGCAGATGTATAATTGAATCCATTGGCTTTCCAAACGATGATAACAACATAAAATAACAAATTGGCAACAATAATTGATAAAGATCGACTCATAAGGAAAGCTTCTCGTTTTTTGAAACTGAAAATTCCTTAGTTTAGAAATTGAAGTATTTTCCAATTACTCACCCCATAGTTTCAAATCTGAAACATTTAATTTGAGCTATCAGATATCCGATATTAATTATAAATGCAATAATTGAGAATATAATTGGCAAGATTGCTAAAAAATAGTCACTAAATGAGTCAGACCGGTGGAGTTCCTGTAATTTTTAGATTATTTTAAATGATAAAAATCTGTAAAAACCTTCAACAAATAACAAGGATCCATTCCATTTTTAATCTGACAATCTGCATATATCTCGTCTCCGTCGACGAAATATTTTGTACAATTCTGTAAACCCACTTTTACTTTTTGATGTCAAAATGCGGATCTCATACCATAAAAATGGGCGGTATCTCATCTGAAACTTCTCCGATTCCTTTTTTTGATGAACATTGCCCACCATACATTCCCTGGAAAACTTTATCAGTATCCCTTCATTTTTTCATCAATACAGCATTTTTGCTGCTCGAGAAAACGTAATCTTGATGTGAAAAAATGGTTGAAAAAGATAAGTTGAATAAACATTTTTATGCATTCCTCAGGGTCAAAATGCAACAAAAAGTAACCAGTCAACAAGAATTGCTTCTTCGTAAAAACAATTAAAACCGTGAAGCATCACCCGTAACATAAAAATAAAAGCACTTTTGAGAAAGCTCGGAGAATCATGCAGAATTTCAAATCTATTATTGGTCATCCGTTGAGATTGTGGATTTAGTCGAGGCGCGTCGAATTCGTTGTGAAACTCTTGTGATCTGTTTGGCAAATAGTCCACGGAGCTTTTTATCAGCCAATATGTTGATTACTGGATCAATTATCATTGCGATTATCCTGAAACTTGAAAATAACATTTCGTAAAATCTCTATTAGAAGGGCACCTCTAATAGAAGAGCACCCCGATGAGCTCAAAATGAGCACATTCTCGAAATTCAAGCGGATTAAAATTAGTCTTATTAGAATCTTCGTCAAAAGTTGACTAGACAGGTTACAAAATATTTTTCAAATCTCTTCTCCAACATATTTTATGATCCAAAAGAGAATTCAAAAAAAAATTTAGGTGATGGAAAAATACAAGGGCATGCTCTTCTAATACAGATTTTACGGTATTTTGGCTTTTGTATTTTCTCATAACAAAAAAACTAACCAAACTATAGCAGCTACACTCGCCAGAATCTCCACTTCCACGAATAGAGAACTGTGAAGAAAGGTTTTGCAGGGACTCTTGCATCCTTCTCCAAGGGATGATAACTCTCGAAGATTTACAAGTGCAACAATGCAGACAATGAGAATCGGAACACTTCCAACGGCAAATGTAATCATGTTCAATCCAAGACGTTTCATTGCTGTCATACTGTTGGATTTGGATCTTGACTGAACTAATGAAGACTTTCTAACAAGTCGATGTAGTCTTGTCATCATCGCTATGTAAAGACCAATAACTGTTCCATAACATAGTGATAATCCAACAACAATAATGATAGCCAAAGGTTGTTGACACTTTCCGAATGAACAAGAGATTGGAGCAGACTCTGGATAGAATAGAGTAGCACCCCAAAGACCAATACATACCTGAAAAGTTATGTATGAAAGAGGAGCCAATAGATTCAAATACAAACCGAAGATGCAGTGGAGAGAATCCAAATTAATCCGATGATAAGCCAACAATGTGTGAGTGTTAGTTTTGTCATGTACCAAAACTGATGGGCGATTGCTGTGTAGAGAAGGATTGTGAGACCAATGTAGGTTCCTGAAGGATGAATTTTAAATTTTATATTCAAATTTTTAATACTCACCAGTGACGGAAAGGAAGTTGATCCCTCCAATAAGAATGAAGATCATAGCAGAAGTATATACAAATCCATTGGCTTTCCAGACAATGACAACAACATAGAATAACAAGTTGGCTAGAATTATGGACAGAGATCGACTTATCAGAAACACTTGCCGTTTTTTGAAACTGAAAAATGAACACTTTTTAGATGGAAAGTGTCCGGAATAGAGTTACCTAGTTTTTTCCTGACTGAAACATTTCAATTGTGCTATTAGATATCCAATATTGAGAAGACATGCAATTACAGATAGAATTATTGGCAGTATTGCCAGAAAGTATGTACGGAACTCTTTTGCTCGGTGGACTTCCTAAAAACAATTTTAATTCAATGTCTCTAATATAATTCTTTACCTTAAGCAAATAACAAGGATCAGTTCCGTTTTCGATCGGACAGTTCGCATATTTCTCATCTTTGCCGAATATGAATATGCTGGAGCAGTTCTGAAAAAAAATTCATACTAAAAGTTGAAAGTTCCATAGAATTTCATTCTTGCAAAACTTACCAGAAAGATGAGCGGCACCGGCTCACCGCTCATTGTACCATCTCCAAAAAGAAAATGGACAGCGAAGTGGAGTCTGAAAATATGAGAAATAATTTAAATTTCTTGCCAAAATTCAAAATCTTACAGTTTCTCCATATCTAGGAAAGTTTTCAAAGAGGCAGAACAATTTTTTAAAGTCAAAAGAGGGTAGAGGGGGAAGAGGAAGAGAAAAAATACGGGTAAAATAGATAATAATTATGAGTGAGTTGGTTTTTTGATGCACTGTATAAACCTGTTTACGACACAGATTTACTCTTTTTTGTATTTTTGTTCTCACTGACGTTTTTGATTCGTCGATCCGAATCTCGATTTTTGATCCCAAAGTACATTTTTTGAATCGTTTTTTAACTCACTTTTGAAAATAACGATTTGATTCCACAGAAAAACCGAAAGAGCCAAATTTTAAATCAAAAAGTGACAATTAGATTGCTCGTCGACTCCATATAAATACTTCTGATTCATTTAAATTGCGAAATTCTGATTTGATTAAAATGATAGTAATTACATCCTTTCTAGGAAATACTGTAGTTCAACACTTGAAAGATAGTTGAAAAAAGGAAAAATCGAGTTTCTTTTAAATTGATAAGAGCACAGAAACACCGAAATAGGAAATGACGATTGGACGAAAAATGATAAGAAGTTTAGACAGTTTGTGAAATATTCACAAAGTAAATAGAGAAGTGTAAAGTTTGGATTATTCAGAATTCAAATTCCAATTTTGGAATTTTCACAGTTTCAAATTCTGCTGAAACTCAGAACATAGTGACTTTTTTGATCGAAAAATGTAATCTAAAATACTCTTGAGTACTGGTAACGTTTGCATAAGGTGTCCTTATCATTTTGTGAAATGGTCCTTATTTTACGGGGTTATTCAGGGGTAGGCAAAAACAGTTGTTACTGTTTTTTTTCTTATTGGCCGACTAGCAAAAAATATGAAGGACTAGGTAAATTAATACTTTGCCTATCGCTGAATATCCTTATTAGGGTTAAACATTTGAGGATTTTAGGAAATAATAGGTTTTAGAAAAATATTTCTCGATCAGAACTGAAGTATACTCTCAGAGATCTTGACCGTTGACAGTAAATCGTTTTCGATTATGTACTAAATTTAATTTATTTTAAGGAATATTTGAAGTCTCTCATATGTTAATCTAGAGATGTTTCCCCTCGTAAAAAACAATATTTTCTTGACTTAGAGTTTTCGTAAAGATTCTGAACTTTTGTAAATCCTAATCGAGATGGAAGTTAAGGTGGACACTTCAAAATTTAAGCGTCTACTTTTCAAATAATAACAACTTTTTATTCAAAAGTCAGAGTTGTGAAACTGTTGTGAGTGATTGGACATACATGTAAACAGTTCTTGATCGAAAAAAGGAAGTAGAGTTGAACATTCTATAAACAAAAACGTATGATTCATGTACAGCTATGCATAATTTAAATTCACAAAACATGATTCAAATGAGATAAAGAAAAAGAATGACGAATTTTCCCGAGAAGATTCGCGAAGAAAATAATCTGACTATTGATCCGATCGAACGATATTCCAATAATCTTTCTTCAGAATCTAGAAAATTTAAAAATGGAAACTCTTAATGATCACAAAAAGCGTGCTCTCGGGTGTCAGATTATCAGCTTATTTAGTTTTATCACCAATTTTTTGCACTAAACTGTATTTTACCTGGAACAAGTTGGTAATGTAAATAAGAGTAAAATGTCAAGCTGATAAAAAAGTTTGAACTGTTTTATAAAAGAAGATGAGGGAATACGGAGAGCATACGACATAGGAAATGATGTCACCAGTCTTTTCCGATTTTTCAAAATTTGGTAAATAGTGAGCGAACTTTCGTATTTTGTGGCTTCTCTTGATTCTCTTATCTGAAAATCTAGAAGTCTTGAATCTCTGTCACAATAGCCTATGGTCCATAGATTAAGACAATTAGTAAACTGAACAGACTATTATGGGTTTGCAGAACCCAAGGTTTACAATTCAAGATGTCTGAAATCATCAATAATGTTACTTCCAGTTAAAAAACCCAGAATCTCATAAAGACTTTTTAAAATAAAAAAAGTGAAAACATTGAAGCCTGAAGTCCGAAAAAAGCTCAAAGTGAAGTGCCAAACTGAGATAAACCTCAAAGAAACGACACGTCAGTCTCGAAGTTCGGGGCGTATTTGTTCACAAAAATCATCGCAAATAGTACTTTCGATTCGACAAACATTTGAGAAAAATGGCATTTGCAGCTGAACTTGTTTTTTTGAGAGAACAGAAGAAACTGTTTGGGTTCTTATTCTGGTTTCAGAAGAGTTCCAATTTCAGGATTCAGAATGAGAGTAATGAGAGTTGGCAGACATTTGGGCAACTGTCTTCAGTATAACTGTGTGACTTTCTTTCTGAAAGTTTGCTCAATTTAACTAGTACATGTAATAGCGATTTTAGTATTTTGTAGTTCCAAACACACTTTTTTCTTTGCATTTCGAAACTTAAACTTTTGATCATCACTTCGTCCTGAAAACTATGATTCCGTTTTATCAGTTTTATGAGTTAAAGAAAGTGAATCACTCATTTTATCTAAAAAATCGTGCAATAATGAGTGAAATCTGAGAAGAACAATCAAAGGAAACAGTGACGTCTCCGTCGGCAGACCAGGCGATGCAAAAAGGCAAGGACAATAAAACGAAAACAAGAGATCCAGATAGATAAAATGTGACAAGATTGAATGATTGAGGAAGGAGACTAATAAATAATTATCAATAAACAACAGCAAATAAATTTGGACGCCATCAAACGAATCCTTGAGCCAACAACTCTCCAGCTTTTCTCAAGTCTTCGAGTTCGTCTTCGACGTTCTCGTAGATTCCATTCTCAATCAGAGTATCCTCATCATAGCGTGGGACACGGTTATAGTTCTTCGGCAATACAGTTTCTTTCATCACAATTTCCACTTCTTTCATCGCAGTCAAGTCACGACCACGGACTGTTACAGTACACTTCGTTGGATTCTCAGGAATCGGTTCAGAAATTTGAATTTGAACGGTGAACTTGTCGCGGAGAGACTTTATGTTTCGGCCTCCTTTCCCTGAATAATTATTCGTTGAATTTGCATGAATCTAGAAATCTTACCAACGAGATATCCAACCATGTGCGAATCAACTTGAAACTCAGAAGTTTTCCACGGTTTCTGAATAACTTCGATGATTTCAGCGATTCTCAATCTGATCATCTGAAGTTTGTGTGGATCCGACGTACGAACCAGCAAGTAAGTAATCTTATTTCGTGGTGTTTCAGAAGAATCGGCGAACCAATCATCCGTTTCGAACTTCTCGGTCCATTCCATATCCGGATTACTGTAACGGATATCATTTCCATTAGATTTAAGTAAAAACTTACACTTCATCGAGAGAAACATCCAGCTCTTCTGGAGTATACGAACGGAGTACACACTCTGTCTGAAAAATGACTTTACAGCCCTGAGCACTTGAGTTAAAAGATCAAACCTGCGAGTCATACATCAGCTTTCTCAGTGTCATTCCACGTTTCCCGATGACAGCAGACACTGCGAACGCCGGAATCCGAATGAAATGATCTTGTGGAGGTGCTGAAAGAACGGATATTGAAATTGAAATCACTTTCGATACAGTAAACCTTGGATGTCTTCTTCCGATTCCGAGTCTTCCAGATCTGGTTTAATTCTCACAAAAGCGGACAATCTGCGATATCTGAAAATTTAACACATTTAACCACCCTCTCGAATTTCACATGCCTGAGATACTTAACGACGAACGGACTTGCTACCATTGCCAAAAGCATACAATTTGTCAGTTTCCCCATTATACAGCTGAAAGAATCCGGGTGTCGTATTTTACCGTCAGAGTTTTTGTATACGGTGCAAGAAATAATTTTCACTGAAAATTCTAGCTTCACTGCGTATAAAATTCTACAAAACGACAAATGAATAATTTATGAAAATATTCAAGTCACCACTCACAAAGAAAATTTTAAAAACCGAGCATAAAACAATTTACGGAACGCGAGATGAGATCGTCACAATTCACGGAAAACAGGCTGAAGAAAGAAAAACGAACTGAAATGATGAAACAGATCCGGACTATAGAAGAAAAATAAAAAGGGGTGAATAATTTAAGAAGATAGGAAATTTGAAGAAGATAAAGGTGATGATGAAGAAGGAAGAAGACCCAATTACTGGGAGTAGTATGAATGGTGACTCTGGGGTGCTCCGTCTCCAACTGGACCAGTCACATTTTGGTTGCGTCGCATTTGATTTTCAACCATAGCTGCTTGCTCGACGAGACCGATCGATCTGAAACGGTGTCAATGAGTTGAACAAATTATAGTCGATTAATGATTTACCGATAATAAGCGGCCCATTGCGCGGAATAATCCGGGGCTCCAGTCGTCGGATTCACAGAAGGTGTTGAGTCCGCAGTTCCTTGTGGGAGAACGACAGCAGTTGGTGTGACGTGTGGTTGTTGCAAAGAGCTGTGATACATATCGTTCGATATGTGTTGCTGAGCTCCGCCTCCATTTTGTGGAGCCCATTGCTGTTGTTGTTGCATACCTGAAAAAATCAAATAAATTCAAGAAAGACTGGCTCTTTTGAATACCATATTGATGCGTTTGTGGTTGCTGTTGCTGAATGTATCCTCCTGATGCAGCGCTTTGATACCCCCCGTTTTGAGATCCGTATATGTTCTGCTGCTGTGTGGGTTGCTGATAGCCTCCCGTTCCTGGAAGTGGCGGAACAGGAGTGTTTGGAGCGATCTCTCCAACTTTAATTTTGACAAGATGCGAAGCATGATGAATTTGGAATTGAGTTCCCTTGATTTCAAACACTTTTTCGTCTTCATGCTTCTGCTCAGAAGCAGGTGCTAATCCGCATGTAGCTCCTGTGTCTCTCTCGATCTGATATTAAAAGTGTCCTCAATACTTCATTTCCAAAAGCTTACCTGTTTGATGTTTTCTCCTCCTTTTCCAATTACAAGTCCACATTTTCCGGCAGGAACATGCAAATAAAAAACAGAATGTCCTGGAAGAGCGCCTCCTCCAGAACCTCCAATATTTCCAGGAGCTCCATTGTTTTTGACTGCTCTGTTCACGATTTCAGTGATTCTTTCTGTTGCTCGGTAAATTTGATCACGAGTGCCCATTATTACTGCAACACGGTCCTCGGAATTGGGGTTGGCTGAAAAAAAAACACGATAAAATCCAAACATTTATTTTTTGGATTTTATCGTGTTTTATATATATATCTTCAAACTAACCATCTGGTTTGAACTGAATTTTGGTACCAGTCTCCATGGCCAATCTCTTGATCATTTCACCACCTTTTCCAATGATCATTCCGGCAGATACTCGTGGGACAATAACTTCTCCCTTTGCTTGACCATCTTGACCTCCATGGCCCCCATATCCCCCGAATTGGCCTCCTGATGACTGTTGATTGGATCTCTGGAGCATCGGAGTATTTCCTTGGGTATTGTTCATGATATTATGAACTAGAGCTTTCGCCGTGTCGATCGCAGCTTGAGTTCCAACCATCCGAAGCGGTTTTGGCTGTCCAGTCGCGGTTGTTGTCTCCTGCAAAATGATTTTTCAAGAACATTCTTTGTTAAAAAAACGTACCTGAACAACATTACATGTGCGCAGCCCAGACTGTTCTTGAACAGTTCGGATCGTCTCTCCTCCTTTTCCAATCACTAGTCCAATTTTGTCTGCAGGAATGAGCATATCTTCTGACATTTCACCAGCAACCGCGACAGGGGGAGCACCAGGTTGGTTGCGGCTAATGACCTATAACATGAAAATTATTTTCGTCTTCGGGGTCTTCTTTGGGACCTGACTGATCATCTGTCTTGCAATCGCAACCTGCTCTGGTGGTCCTTCAATAGTACAGTTGCGAATACCGTTCTGAGACGAATGATCTGGATCCATTTGTACGCGACATCTCGAAGTTTGCTGAATGAGACGGATCTCGCTTCCACCTTTTCCGATCACTGAAATTCATAAGTGAGACTTCTTGCCATGCTTTCTTGAAACTCACCGAGCCCTACAACTTTTTCTGGCACTGGGTAAATATCGATAACCTTTTCCGAGTCCCCCATGTTCAAATCGGCAGCTTCTGATGATTTTTTTGCCGGGACGAGATCCCCTGGAAAATGAAATTACTAAGGTTTTATTATCAATTTCAATCACTGAGAGATGAGCGATGTTGTGAAACATAATGATTACAAGAAGGTTATCGTAGAGAACAATCACCGATAACTCGTTCTCTTTTTCACAAATCAAGCGATAGTGAAAAGAATACATAGAGACAAGCGCATCAAAAATGATCAAGAATTCAAGGCGCGCGGGCGCAAAACTAGAGGTGAACAAAATGCTAATTCGCGACGCGTAACTTATCGAGGACATTTTCAGAGCGCTCGCACTTCTCACAGCTTTTGAAGATTAAAACACGCCTCTGGACAGTATCATCACTCACCATCCAAAACGTCCGATTCCAGAGATCTTTTTAGAGTCCCAACACCTCCATCGGCGCCGACAATCTAAAAAACTTAAATTCAAAATGATATATCTGGAGAGATGGAAGAAGTCAAAAAGTAGAACGATAAATACAAGACCTGAATCGTATTGGAATTGACACCGTTCATAATCGGAGAATCAGAAGAAAGGCTAACTGAGGAAGAAGAACAGGAGAATCTGAAATTGACGGTTGAAAATAAGATGAAAATATCACTCATATCACCTAAAATGAGAGAAAAAAAAGAAAAGCGAGTAGCGCTGAATTGCGAAGAACTGGTTTTTAAAATGCACTTTCAGAATGAAATGTGTCCGCTCCGATGTCAAAATCATATTCAAGTTTACGAAAAGTCTATTCAGAGAAAAATATACATTCTGCTCTGGCCAGTAAAAAAGACGGTTCGCCTATTCTGAACATTTCGCACTTTCTTAGAAAATCAAACGATTGCTTGCTTTTACGTATAGAGCTATTACATATTGTGAAAATTTTTGGCTGAAAAGGGATGTTTTGGTCTGAAATTTTGAAAAATTAGGATTCTGACAGCTGAAAAAACTTATTTGGCGCTGTGCCAAAATATATCGATCAAAGCTCGGCCACGCGCATTCCTAGGCCATCCATCATTGGACTCCTCTCGGAAAAAAAAGAAGTGAGACATGTTGCGCAAGATCTTTTCGACAATCTTTCTGGACGATATCGCCAGTGTAAACGAGAGTTTGAAAAGAAAATGAAGAGTATAAAGTTTAGTAACATTCCAGTAGCATCAATAAAACTCGTTTGGAGTTTTTTAAAAGCTTAAAAGCAGTAAAGAATGTCAAGATACTAAATCTTTGATGGGCATGTACACTTATCTTCTCAAATCCCAGAATTAATGACTTTTTATTTTGTCTTCAGTGCAAAGGAAAAAACACATATACCTTTATTTCAATTTCATTCGAGTACAAGAAGCAAAACAGGATTAAGACGATATACAAAGCAGCTTACGCCGAAAAATTATAAAATCCCATTTGAAGGTGAATGTGAAAAAAAAAGAAAAAATCTTGAGGGAGTACAAGACAAATGAAAACTGGGAGTACATTTCATCAAGGGGATCACAACCAAGCCAATTTGAGGTAAATGCCTTTTATCCGGGTGAACTAAACGTAAACTAGGGTACCCATAGAAAAAGAAAACAATAAATTATTTGGTGTTTTGCGAGCGGTTTTGAGATAAGTTTTTAGAAAAGTTCTGTGAGATTATTCAACAAAGAAAATGTGATTATTCAAGCATCATCACCATCGAAAGGTTCTTCTTTCTTGATTTCACTGTCATTCAGGAACATCGTACTGTCCAAAGAATGGGTAGCATCTGATGCACATGCAGCATGCACAACCTGAAAACAGAACAATTGATTATAGTTTCATTTTGATTCTCAACTCACTTTTCCGTGAATGTTTACAGTATCTCTCAATCGCCACATCTCCTCGTCATCGTCGTAGTACTCATCGAACTTTTCTCCACACACGGAACACTCTTTCGTTTTTACTCCAGTTGAATCAACTCCTGGTAGTGGTGAACCTTGTTTCTCAGCTTCCTTATCAGATGGATGCGCCGATGCTCGTGACGTGAGCCAAGCAGAAGCTGATGGATACCATTGACGATATGGAATAGCGGCAGCAGATGAATTGTTTCCATGGCGAGCCAAATTCTGCTTTACATGCCAATCCATATGATCTTGCCATTCTTTGGATTTTCCTTGAGAGTCGTCTAAACGCATTCCACAGTATTTGCAAGAATCCAATCTTTTGGTGATCAGTGCGTTCACAACTGAGTCGTATCGAATTTGCAAAAGTCGAATGTTGAAGTCAGTAATGGCAGCTGGAGGTGCATTTCTTTTTTCGACGCCGTGTCCAACTGGATTCTCGATTGGGGATGCAAGTGGTGCTTGTGCTGCTCCTCCCCATCGTGATTGTTGCGGTTGACGATTCTGGCGACCACCTCTCTGAAAATTGCTGGGTTATACATGTTAAATTTGGGTATCAATTTCTCTTACATGTGATCCATTATGTCCATGAGAAGATGTAGATGAATTCATTGGAGGAGGAGTCTGATGGCGAGGGGAAGAGTTCGACTTAACCGGTGGAAGTATTCCGGACTTCTGGAGATTCTTGAGGTAAGAGAGCCAGTCTTCTTTCTTCTCCGGTTTCTCAGATGCGATTTCAATCTTCTTTTCTTCTCGCATTTTGTGCAAGAAATGAGTCAAATGATAAGCCGGCTCTGGCTCAATACGAACTTCTGGTGCACTTCCGGTCAGTCGAATTTCATGTCGTCGTCCGTTGATTGTGGCAATGATTGGTGGACCTCCAAACTGACCTTTGAAAGGATGTCCACCAATATACAGCTCACGAGAAGGAGCACCAAACTTGACAACGTGTGAAGATCCAAGAATATCTACTTGAGTTGGCTGGTCAAATGGCAGCAAGTGGGGAACTCCATCAATAATCAAATTACGTGGTGGTCCAGCGAAATAGATTCTGTGTGGAGCACCGGCACGCTCGATAACGGCAGTATCATCAACGAACATCACTTCGTATGCTTTTCCGTCGACAAAGATACGGTTGTTGGCAGGAACATCAAGCTTTGTCTGTTCTGAGGCGTAAACATTTTTCTGTTGTGGTGGTTGAGCCATGGGTGGTGGGGGTGCTGGGGCCATCATAGCTTTCGGAGCTGGATCTTGTGGTGGAGAATTGTGATTATAATGTCCTCCCATTCCACCATGAAGAGCGGTTTGCATTTGTGGTGGTGGTCCATGGAGGAACGGAGCAGCTGGAGTAGGATGCGGTGGAAGTGGGATGAACGGCACTGGTGCTACCTGGCGAGCTGGAGGCGGAGCTACTGGTGGAGCAAAAGCATGGGATCCGATAACAGATGTCGGCCTGTAAAATTTACGTAACTCATCATGATTTAATAAGAACTAACCTCAATGCCTTTGGTCTAAAATCAGTATCTTGAATTGCCGGTTGAACATTTTTCTTGCTTGATAAATTTATCCCTCTGAGATCCTCATCGAGAGCAGGCTGCGGCTGTTTCTTACGGTTGGGGGCGTTCGGATGATCACTCGGAATTGACTTTCGTTTCGATGCTGCCGTTGATGACGAAGAGGGCTTACCAGGCCCAGTCGATGTAGTTGGAAGAAGCTTGTCTCTGAAAATTCTGCGGGAATTGTAGATGGAAGAGTGGTACTATTATATCTAGGACCTTTCCCATTCTCTAAACTACATTGGATATTTCGAAACTCAACTAAACTTTTAAAAACATTTTTTAAACTCGAGAACCAATCGTGTAGATAAGTATCTCATACACAAGTTTGAAACTTACAGAGGGTCTTGCTTTGGTTCTTTTGGCTCTTTTTTAATCGGCTTCTCCTTGACTGCGGTACTAGATGAAGACTTCTGAAATAATATATCGGTTTTTGTGATTCCCCGCCTTTTCAAAATATTTATTCGGACAACAAAACAAATAGTTTCCCTCCCTCTTTTTCTTTCAATCTTGCATTTAGAATTGAAGATATCCAACAAAATATTTCTTTTCCATATAAAAATAAGCCGATATATTGAAAGAAAAGTGTGAACAAAAGACGAAACATAGAAAGTGATACATTGAAAAATGTGTGTAAATATGAGTTCGCAAGAAGAGTATTTTACCGTTTTCTCCTGACTTTTCTTCGTTGGCTGGGCTGTAGAACTTGAACCACTGGAATCTATGAATCTTGGATTCACGAAGACGCGCGAAGAAGACGTGGATGGTGCCACAGTACTGTGAGCAGCAGCAGCAGCAATACTGCCATTGCTCGTGACTGGAGGAGCTCGGGCTGGAGGTGGAGTGACCATAACCTGCGGATCGTGACGAAGAGCTCGACCAGTACTTGGATTAGAAATCGGCCATGCTGAGTCAAGTTTGTTGATCTGAATTTTAAAGTTCAGTTGAGTTAAAGAAGTTTTCTTGAATTACCTTCATATCTAGAGCGTATAGCTTGGATGGCATGAACATTCCAGTAGAAGCCCAAGTGACACGCAGCTTGTACAGAGCGGCTCTCGTTCTCTCATCACCCTGAAAAATATGCATAAAAAAGGGAATCTTGGTTTGGGTGTGTCAACTCCTCTCACAGAAGTGAAAAGAGAGAAAAGCTTACCTGTCTGAAGACGTGCTCAAACATGTTGATTATTTTCCTGGAGAACAAGCTGTCGTAGTCATTTGGTTTTGCGACATTCTTCAGGATTGAGTCACACACATATAGCACAGGTAACTTTTGTGACGGAGAGCACGTATTCAGATGCACTTCGATCACATCCACAATCTGTGCAGCTGCTTCCTTGAAATCATCTGCCAGAATCGTGAGCAGGTTGATCTGGGTTTTGTTGTTGTTCTTCAACTCTGCCAACGTTTCACGATAATCTCTCGCTGCTGCTTCAATTGACTCCATTGTGATAAATATTGGTTTATGATAGATGAAAAAGGACCCGAATTCTCGTTTTTCACGTGCTGAAAAGAGGATTGTTGAATTTTTTAAGGATGAAAAACGATATAAAATCTGACGCAAAACGACTCGAAAAAAGAGCGAGATGGTATGCCAGGCAGCGAAATCTCAACAACCCAATCTCTACCGAGAATTGCTGAGCTGAGAACGACGACGATCGAGAAAACTCGCAGGAATCTTAGAGCTAAAATCGACTAGCTTTTTTCGAATAAAATGACTCTGCGCGAATGAAAACGAATACTCAAGAACTAGCGGACAAATTTCTTTCCATATAGGTTTATTACTCTTTTTTCAGAATAAAGGGACAAATTCATAAAATGAAACAGGGGAGATGGGGTGGGGATAAATATTGGTGAAATGAGTGTAGCCGTACACCGTCTGGGATCTGTCGAACGTTCCTCTCGGACAACGCTGTGCACTAGTGTCGCGTCCTACGGATCTGAAAAAAATCGATTGCATAAACGATAGAAAAAAGGGCGCGATAAAGAAAGACGGAGAGCGTGAGAAAGAGACAATGGGGTGAAGAGAGACGGTTGCGAAAATCAATCGATAGTTTGTTTGGTGATGTGGTGGGAAAATATGAATAGAGAATTTGAAGAATAAATCGAAAGAAACAAAGGTTTGAGTGAAAGCAACGGTGAGGATGAAGCGCGTGTCGAAGGCGGAGTCTTCATCGATTTTCTCGCGGGTCTCGCGGCGATTTTCGTGACGTCATGAAACTGACTCATGAGGAATCAAAAAAGGGGGTTTTTAAGCGAAATTTGGTTATAGTTATGAATAAGATAATAGAACTATGACAGGAAAAAGATAATTATGAAAAGCATGATCAATAGTGATGAAATAAAAACGAATCCATTAAAAAAACTGCTTAACGATGTGTTTCACAGTGAAATATGAAGAAGAATTGAAAGTACCTGTGAGCAGTTTAACGAAATATAGCACGGATGATGAGAAAACGGATTAAAATATGAGAATCAGCTCAAAACGCGTGAAGCGAATGAAAGAAAAAAGAAAGAATGATCCGGTTTCGAATTGAAACGCGTCAAGTGCCTGAATCTCCGCGAGAACAACGCTGTCTCTGCTGTACGCAGTACGCAAACCCCTCATTCGACGCCATCTCTACAAAAATTTTTTTTTCAAAAAATTGATTATGAAGAAAAAAAAGGAATACAACAATTTATATAAATAGTAGTTGATATCAGTAATTTTAGGGTTAGACCTGTTTGAAAAGTGAATTTGCACAGAATTTCTGGCTAATTAAACATTTATTGTTGGCAAGACTACAATCAGCTGGATAGTTACAGAGAATACAGAAAGTTTCAAACACAGTCAAATTATTTCAAATCACGATTTATATTGCAACACTTGTGGAGGCGAATGTGGAAACTCGGGTGGTCCATACAACTTTTCAGCACGATGTAAAAAAGCGGCGACCATTGTTTTAACGACTTTATCGAAGAAAAGATGCGCGATTCGTGAATGGAATGCAGACTCAAATTCAAATACAAGATCATAATGTAGTGTACACGATCGTTGGACGGATGGATTTCCCTGTAAACAAATACGAATTTTCGCGTTATGATTTGTAGACAAACTTTTCCAAATCGGAACGTGGTGTCAAGTGTTCTGAAGAGGTTGTCGTTTTCGATCACAACAGACTGAAATAGAAAAAAAAAAATATTATTTATGATGTTCGTATCGCTCACATGAACAACTGATGGCTTAATGTAAATAACACGGCTTGTATATTTTTCCATAAATGGTGGAAACCCTATTTCCAGTGTTGCAATCTGAAAATGTCAAATCTTGATCCAGAAGTATTATACATAATTACTTTTTAAAATCATTGAATCACACTGACCTGAGAACTCTCATGTTCATGTTTTACTATTGATGACCTGCACCATGGCACAAAGTTATGATACTCCGAAACTTCGGATACTACTTTGAACATTTCATCTCGAGAAAACCTGTAGACCGATGACAATGTTTGAGAATGTCAATATGACTTCTGATTACCCGATCAACCTTTTTTCTGAATAAGCCATTTCTTTAGAATTGAAAAATCGACTCTGGTTCTGAGCTAAACGGCGTCCGAGACGAAGGGATAACATCTGAATATAGCTGATTACTGTGGCAGATCCCTTCGATGAGTATTAAATAACGAATTTTTGTCGAATAACATGATTTTCAGAACTTGAGAAGATTAAGGAGAAAAAATTCTTCATTCATTTTGTGAAAAGTCAATCGTCATATACATATTGATCATCATCATCATACTCTGGATCCACAAATCGATCTGTGTCATCGTATTGGTCAGATAATCTGAAATATAAATCATGTATTAGTTGAATTATCTTTTGCAAAATTTAACCTATCTTCATATATCATTCGAGCCTTTTCCAGTCTTTGAGCTTTCGGTGCATTAGGAGCAATGACTGATTCAACTTGTTGACTACATTGACTATTATGCTCTTCGCCAATATCTCGGTGAGCCAATGAGAGATGTAAAATTTTTCGCTGAAAGTTCATTTTTAGAAGATTAGATAAATATTATTCTTACTCTAACTGACGTCCATTTTTTCCCACATATCAAACATGTCAAGTCACCATTAGTCATCATATCTTGGTGAGCATATGAAATATGAAATGCGAGGACTTGAATTCGTTCAAACGACCGTCCGCAACAACCAGCATGACAAGTGAGCGTTTTCAGATCGCACGGATAAGCGTGCCTGAAAGGATAATCTAAATGCTAGTTTCGAATACTTTCAACTAACGATTTAAGCCTTTGTTGGATATGAATTGTGTCGGTTCCCAGGCTTTCAGTGGTTCTTACATTTCTTCGTTCACGTTGTTGATTGTTAAACCTCCGTCGCAAGTTTTCGACGTACGATTTATCGTAAACAGTTGAAGAAGATGTACTTTGAGGGGAGAAATTTGATGAAAATTCATGAGAATCGCCTGGAACGGACTAAATTAATTTCATATTGAAACTACAGACTAACGTTCGAAAAATTGTGAATTCCTTATTGAGGAAGAGGAATTTATCGGTTTCCATGAAGATGCTTTCATGCTAAATATCGTTTTTGAAACTTTAAAAACTGTATTTTCGAAAACACTGTAATTGGAAATCCAATGATAAACAAATCTCAACTTCGCATAGAATGATATATTTATTTTCAGAATAAATAAGGCATTAACCAGTATGAATGCGAGATCATTGTTCCATTTCTTCTTCTTGCTCTGCCGACCTTCTTTCAATATCTTCTTGACTGCGTGGAGCACTGCTACTCGCGGCATCGTCCGCAGGGCCACTTCCACCATCCGAAGCTGAAGTTGTTGCTGTAGAAGACGAGGTTTGCGGAGCGTTAATGTCTTCCGGTGCTTCATCTACGTTCATATTCTTTTCTTCCTCTTCGTCTTGCATTTCGACTGGTGGTGGTTCGATTGTCGTCAGAATTTTTGAAAGCTCCGAATGAAGAGATGATAGACCGGACTGGGCAAGGAGCGAGTTTTGTAATACACCAAACGTAGACCCTGCAAACGAACAAAACATTCAATTCACTATTCATTACGTCAAACCTTGGTGAGATGATCCAACACATACGTGAGATAAGTACTGCATCTGGGCATTTAGTTCATTTTCAACCTGTGTTATCAGCTTCTTGAATCCTGCCGCATTATCCTCCATTTTATTCTGAAGTGAAAAGAATTAGGCCAAGACTATGAACAAATAAACCTTGCTGATTTGTTTTTCCTTTCCTAAATCTTGCATAATTTCTCGTGCACATTTCATCATATCATCAATGTTTTTTTCAGTGGCAACAATTGCTTGAATTCGATCAGACAATACTGGATCAGTCATATTGGATTCCATAACTGAAAAAAAAACAGCATTTTCTAGAGAACACAGCTGTACATAAGATACTAATAATGTGAAAAACAACACTGTTCTGGATGTTGAATATTTGCAACGCTTCACAGATTTATTCGGAAAAACCAGGAATGGAATCGGACTAGACTGGATATTTTCACGGAATCACGGACATTAGAAAATGCATAATGGGAACAATATAAAAATGAGTAAAATCATAAATCACAGTTGGTGAGAATAAGATGAATAGTAAGTAAAGACTTATCAATTAGAATTGAATGAAAGAAAAGTCATGAGCTTTGAGTGAAATTTAAATTGTCATTCGACGACGCACAGATCAGGCACGACTTCCCAAGCCACACTTTGGAGGTGGTGGCAGTTGTGAAAGTGGTAGGAAATGAAACCTGAAACAAGTTTATTTACTGATTGAAGCAATACAGTATTGCCTAGGGTTCGAAATGGGACGTCCCGCTTTGGTGGGACGTCTCAAAAAGCGGGACGGAGCGTTACGGTCCCACTTCGACGGGACGGGGACGAGCCCGTCCCGGTTTGATCGGACGGGGACAAGCCCCGTCCCAAAAAGTTTCAAGAAAATTAAAATTTTTCGATAGAGAATTCAAAATTCAATACAAAAAATAAAATTTTTTCAAAATTTTTGGGACGGGGCTCGTCCCCGTCCCATCGAGGCGGGACGCGGGACGTCCCATTTCGAACCCTAGTATTGCCAATACTTCCAAAATTTGAAATAGAACTCACCTGTTCAGTGGATGGAAAGGAATATTAGCAGAAACTGTAGCCGTAGACATCATTCCAGGATATGGAGATGATGCTTGGGGAGGAGGTGGAGGTGGAGCGGGTGCCGAAGATATTGTTGGTGCCGACGAAGAAGTTGGAGGAAAAGGTGCCCGAGAAGACGCTGGAGCACCCGATGTCTTGGAAGCGATACGGGGAGGCGGAGGAGGAGCATCATCATTCATCCTTAAAGTTGGATTTATTACCATTATTACCAGGTTATTTTTGTAATTTTCGTTATTAGAGAAATAAAAAATGTTTTCTAAATTTCTGCATTGGCAGCTCATTTATGTATGCGCAGTTCAGCGGAGTGAGATTCTTAGTTTTCATTTCATTTATTATTATTGATATTGTCAAAATAATTAAACTGAGACTCGGTGTTTGCAGACTCTACAGTATCTCAAGCCAAATTTGGCTTGGTGAACTGAAAAGTCCGCAAACACCGAGTCTCAGTTTGATTATTTCGACAATAACATGTATTTAGATGGAACCAACCTCGTGATAGCAGCACCCTGGAATCTAGTAGACATTTGTGCAATGGACGGAGCTGAAGTAGGAACAGGTGGTGGAGGTGCGGCAGGGCGAGCTGGTGGTGGAGCTGAAGGTCGTGCTACCCTGCTGGACGTCGATTGCGGTATATCCTGAAATATACTCTGGTGATATTCTTTGAATTTCGATAAAAATTTGCACATATTCACATTTGAATTAGTTTTGGGATTGATTCAGACAATAAGTGTGTGCTAAATATCGTTTTTCACAGAGTTCCAATAACAATAGGTACAACAAATGTCTTCGATCATACACTAAGTTTCAAAACTGCAATCAGACAGCATGCAGAAAAAAGAAGAGTACCTCTGAACTTCCACTCCTTCGAATCATTATCGGTTTCACATCATTTACTGGACGAATGGGACGCATTGTTCGAAACTGTTCCCGATCTGCCTGAAACTGAAAAGCTCACACAAAACACACTACAACATTAAGCATACAAATCACAAAAACGAATTTGTACATAACGACGCAACGAAACTGTTTAATAGTTAAAATTTTTGAATGTCAAACTACTGAAAATAAAAACGAACCGAAGGTTTCTGTTGTGCAGGCGGCGGTGGTGGAGGTGTCGGTTTTGAACTAGGAATCGATATTGGAGGTGGAGGAGGTGGAGCTGGAGCAGAAGCAGACGAGTGAGAGAATGAAGAAGATGAAACTATTGACGGCTTCTTTCCTAAAAACAAATGAATGATTTTTTCTGATCAAATTAGCTACGCTAATTGTGATGAACAACGGAAAGAAGAGGAATAAAATATAAAGAAAACCCCCACCTTCAACAGCCGGAACGGGAGCAGGAACAGGAGGAGGGAGAGGTGGAGCTGTTGATGCTGATGGAGGAGGTCCTAAATTGGATTAAATTATAAAGTTTTAATAAGAGTTTTGGCCTAGTTAGTGATAATGATAGTGACATACTTTAAATATTGTTTACTACTTTTTTAAACGTACCTATATTAGTTGTAGCTCTCCTGATCTTATTCTCGCTTGGCTTAGATGGCAGCCCATTAGCGAAAAGTCCACCTAGTCCGCCAGACGGTTGTGGTGGCTTTGGAGCTTGCGAGCTTCCATTTCCGCTATTACCGTTTGATGATCCATTGGAAACAACTTTCCCGAGTGAAGGACCCGATCGATCATTGGTGACTGTCTTTTTCAGTTTTAATCCTTTCTTAAAAAATACATTATGAATTCATGGTTCTGGCTCATGGCAATTGGAAAAAATATCTTATTTTTAATACCTGAATATCCCCGAGAAGAGCATTACGAGCACCATCGGCTGGCGGAGGTGCGACCGATGCTTGTGGCGGCGGCGGCGGCGGTGGTGGTGGTGGTGGAGGCGGTGGTGGCGGTGGCATGCTGAAATGTCAAACCGATAAAAAACATCAGAAAATCTAAGATTTCAGAAGGCAAACTTTTATGACTCGAGATGACTCATCACTAATTTTATCGGTAAAACATTTCAAAAAATTAAAAATAGTTTTTTCGGCGACAGAAAATGTCTTTGATTCAAATCGAAAAAGAATTGTATTTCAAATGAAAAACAATTGAAGAAAAAAGAATAATCTTTCCGGTCTTGGCCTTCAAAACGTATGTTTACTCGGCCGAAAAGCAATTTCACAAGCACCAGAAGTGCGTCATAGCACGCATCCGACGTCTCTACTCTCTTATTGACGCATTGATCGTGTGCGCGCTGCCCTGCTTGCTTCGTGTGTGCCCCATGAGAAAGTGTAAACTTCCAGTGCAATGCTGAGAGATAGGGGCGCTACGCAGAAATTGAACTTTCTCTCGTTTTTTATGTCTATCTTATTGTTTTCAATAGATTAAATGCTGAAACAGTTGATTAAGGATTAATTGCTAATTTTTGAACATTAATGAGTCAAAAATATAACTTTTTCCGATTATATCCAAAAAAGAAATACAAACATATGTTTTTTTGTTCGTTGGTTTCTGCTAGCGCTGAGATTTCTCTCAGATCAAGCTACTATTCTAGATGAATATCCCTTTGACTAAACGAATTTCATGATTTCCGCAGTGATTACATTCTTACTAAACTGATTTTTAAACATCATATGCGCTACAAACTGTTTTGTCGTTTGAGAAACGCTTCAGATGCATTATTTTTTCTAAAAAACTAAAAATTCTTTTTTTCAGGTAAGAGACACTTGCTAACATCAACAGCAAGTAGGAAAAAGATCAAATGGCCGAGAAGCAGCCCATGCTCTCATTCGCGAAAGTAGTGTCCGGGCAGGCCGAAGAGGCCTCGCCTCAGACACAGAAGCAGTCAGTTTCTCCGTCTTCTACACAGAACGATTCCGGTCAAACCGAAAAACAGACGAATTCACAAAATCACCGACGTGATAAGGAAAACGCGGGTGGACGTCCGTCCGAAAGACTTCGTGGTGAAGGAAAAGGAAAACGACGCAACAATAAAAAAGGAGAACGTAAACCGAGAGGAGATGCGAAAACCGAAAAAGTTGCTGAAAAAACTGTTCCGGAAGAAGTAAAGCCTGTAGAAGTTCCAGTAGTATTAGAACCAGCACCACTACCAGCTACTAATGCCTGGTTCAAAAACAAGGGTGAGTATTAACGATTTAATTGCAAAAAATGAAACAATAATTAAGTTTTTGAATACAACAGTTGATGGAAAAATCCGAAATAGATGCTCAATTATAGTTTATTTTAGTCCATAATCCTATTATGCGAGATCGGTGGGAATATTTCGAATGATAATAAGAATCTTGAAAAACAGTACTAGAATATGAGAAAGACAATTTTTAAAGTCGAGATTTTTCAGAATCTAATTTTAAATAGTTCCAGAAGAAGCAGCCGCTGCAGCAGCTGCAGAAGAGCAAAAAGTTGGATCAGTAGCTGAACCAGAAGCTCCGTCTGTTCAAACGTCCCAAAAAGATTCTGCTCCAGCGCCAGAGAAAAAGAAAGCTGTTGAACCAACCTTGAAACAAAGCGCCTCGATCAAAGAAAAACCAAAGTCCAGAGAGACGAAAAAAGAACCGTGGAAAACTCAAGTAACGCCTGCAACTGCTTCTCCAGTCACAGATACTGTCAGTGTTGCTGCACCTCAAGAGTGGCCCTCTTTGGCCAAATCGGAACTCAATGGCCACGTTTCTCCATCACACTCTGTAAGTGATATTTTGAGACAAAATTTTTCACCTAGTACAAGATTAATTATCAGCAATTTGTCTTTCAGGATGATAATAACGAAGGAAGCAGCAATTCTCAACATAAAAGTGGGAAAACGACGAAAAATAGCTGGAAAAAAGTGGAAATTTCGGTTGATTATGGAAGCAAAGGAAAAGGTGTTCCGCGAGGAAATGGAGGAGAAAAGGGAACAAGACGTACTGCTAATGATGAAACTGGTTAGTATGAAAAAACAGTGGTTACATCTAAACTTTTTTTCCCCAAAAACAAACCTAATTTTATGGGAATATTCGACTTAAATTGTTAAAAAAAGCACATTGTTCTTTTCGTGTCAACATGATAGTACTATATTAAAACTTTTCTTTTTGCAGTTCGAAGACGTTCGGGAGAAGAGGACTCAGCGAGTGGAGACGAGCAGCAGTTCTGGTAAGTGTTGTATATTACTGAATAAGGTCCTTTTGAACGTTTTTTTCATTTTCGGTAGGCCCTGTTTTTGTAAGCCTAGGATTCAAAGTACTCGTCTTTTTCCGAGAAATTCATTCCGAGTCGAGTTTCGTTTTTTTTCCTTTTATTTCCGCGGCCACTCCTCTTCAACCTCTACCATCCCTTCCATACTGCCTATTTTATACGCATAAATTTGCGGCGCTTGTGCTGGCTTTGCCCAAGAGGCAACCTTCGTTGTTGCGGTCTTTTTCGGAAATTTCGAGTTGCATTACATGTTATCTATAATTTTTATAACACGAATATTCCAAAAAAATAATCTGAAATAGGCTTTCTGAAAAAACTTGAAATAGTCAACAAGATCGCATCCGTTACTTCAAAAGCAAAATATTTATATGGATAGCCGTTCTGGATCTCTCCTTGATGTTGATGCCTCGCGTTAAAAGTAGTACGCTTTTTTTGGTGGTGGCCCCTCTCGGCAGAGAGCTTGGCTGCATTTTGGTTCTTTCGAGCGCACACACAGCCACCACGCAATTATTTTCGGGAAAAAGAGAAGCAAGAAAAGAAGGCTCCTTCCCTTTTATTTCTTCAATCCTATCCATCGTTTCTTTAGTCTACTATGTCAGAAAAAATTCGTAAAATTAGTAATTATTATTGCCATCTAGTTCACTCTGTTTTTGCACGGTATTTTATCGAAAGCCTGATAACGAATATAGCAACGTCTTTAACGTTTCCAATAATATTATTGGACAACTAACAAGACGATGTTGTATTATATGTTTCTAGAATAAATTTGAACGGTGTACTAAAATTACTGTGATCTGGGTGGGTTATTTCGATTACTTGGGAGTATTAAACAACCACAAGTTTTCTTTCCATTAAATTTGTTATTTTCAGGTCTCGCAGTAAAGATAACAAAAGTCCTGTAAACGAGATGTCGAACGATCGGTAAGTAGAATGAAACAAAATCCTAAGGCCATAAATTGAAGGTGTCGTTATCTTGTCAATCTATCATCGTCAACACAATAGTGTCCTCGTGTCTATTTCCCTCTCCCTTTTCACTCCTGTATCGCAATTTCATGCCCATTTCCGATTCACCACATTGGCACTTCATCTCTTTATAATCATCGACAGCGCACATTATTCAAACTTGGAATGACGGCGTAATAGTTTGTTGACGATAGACACTTTCAGTCCAAAATTAGGTATGTACCGTATAAGCACGGGTGTTCGTTGTTTACTAAATGTCGTTGACGGCGACCTCATATTTCAACACTTACTTTTCTATTTTTCCAAACGTTCGTTCATTGCTAAAAACTGGAATCCCTAAATTCATTTGTTCAGAGGTATCTCATATATCTAATTGTGTATTTTTATCGTGGTTCGTTCTGGGTTTTTTCTATCTTCTGAACAGCAGGAGGCAGCTGACTGGCAAAAGTCTCTGTCTATTTTTTCGTTTTGTCGCCAACATCTCTTGTGTTGGGTTGTGTGCGCTCACTCACTCACACTCACACGCGCTCACCTTGCTGGCTGAGTGAGGCAGTAGAGAAACAGACATATGTTGGTTGGCTATATAGGAGAAGACCGCAGAAGAGGGGTGAAACGGGTGGTGATTCCCGCTCCAATATCTGCGTCTCCTCCTGCCAGCGTGATATATTTCTCCACCCGGACAACACAACCAACGTACTCCATCACTATTGGCAGGCAGTCGCAGAAACGACTCTCGTCAACTGCGACACTCTTTCGTACTCTGCTTTTCTTCGGATGTCTCTCTTGGTTGTTTGTGATTCTGTGCGCCCCTTCTGCGCGAGAAGAGCGTAGAGAGGGGCCTGCGCCCGACAAAAGCCCTCTGTTTTCTAACGTATTCCCATTTTATGAATGCCCAAAAGAGCCCGTGTAATCCTAAGAATGGCAAGCTCGATTTCCAATCTTAACTTTCACAAACTGCGCGATGCATTATTTGGTATCATCTGAGCACAAGGTATTTAAAATAAGCCAATGTACCAGGAAATTTCTCACTATCCCAGAAATTAGTAAAAATTGTTCGGAAAAAAATTGACCGGAATATCAGTGTATGTCCCTTTGAATTTTAAACTTTTCTGGTAACATTTCGTGATGATATATCACTGCCGCTAAATCAGTAAAATTCAACCAGGACTGAAATTCACTGAGTCTGGGATAATAATCGCAAGAAAGGGCATGCAATTTTTGCAACTCAGGTATGCCGACGTTTTATCGAATAGATATTGAGTAATCCTTAACAAAAACTCTTAGAAATTCTCAAGAATTTTTCACTTAGGTTCTTCAACATTGTATAATTTTGTTCATATTAATATTTCGAATTCTACCTATTCTGGTAAAGTTACTGACCTAATGTCATATTCTGAATTCTGACTGGGCTAGTATCGTTATTGATCTAGTGTACTATATTGGGAATCAAATGTCTTGTGAACATCGAAACATTAAAAAAAATAGTTATCTTCTCTTCCACCTACATAAATTTCTGAACGAGACGACGTCACTTTCTCCCTTTCCCTGCTCTTGTTTCCCTCGTCTCCTCATTTTGCTCCCGCGTAGCGAAAATGACGTCACTCGACTCCTTTTATATCCTTCCTCAGTTTTCTCTTCAACTGCGATCGTCACCAAAACCGAAAAAAATACTCCACATATAAAAAATAACGTTTACAGGGTCGTGGATTCCGGTTCGAATGGAATATACTACCAACAAGGTGGTACTCAAGGCTGGAAGAAGAAAGTGAACAGCAAGTCTGGCACCGATTTACCCACACCACCAAATTCAACATCTCCACAACACAGCGAGGAAAACTCACCCGAGCACCTGTCAAGAGATAAGAACATGAACGGAAACACTAGAGTAATTTAATTAATGTATTTTTCTCTTTCTTCAAAAAACAAATTTAGAGCGGATTACCAGCCCAACGGAATGGAAACGCATCTATGCCGAAGACAGGAGATTACTGGCATAAAAATGGAGCAGAGAGGAAAGACGACAAGTCTCAGCCGAAAGCCTACTATCAGAGAAACGACAGATATCAAGCCCGTGCTAATCCTCACGCGCCCCCCAAATTGACTCCTGCTCAACGTAAAGAACGCGGACCACTGCCTCGTTGGGAGGACATCGAAGCAGGGGACGACAACTTTGATTATATGACTTTGATGGAGGCTCAGTACTCTCAATACTATGGAGCACCCCAACCATTCGAGCATCAATTAGACCCACATCAAGCCAGTATTCTTATACAGCAAGCTCAGCAACACATGGCTAGCTTCGCGCCATTCCGTCCTCCGATGCCGATGATTTCGCCTAATTTGATGTCTCCTCCAATGGATCGTGATGGCATCACTTCTCCAATGTCTAATGGCGAGCCAATCAACACATCAATCCCATTCGCACCAATCTATCATCCACCACCACCACCACGCCCGGTAACGGATGATACTCTGAAAGAGTACGTCCGAAA
Source organism: Caenorhabditis zanzibari (assembly GCA_963966625.1). Taxonomy (NCBI): domain Eukaryota; kingdom Metazoa; phylum Nematoda; class Chromadorea; order Rhabditida; family Rhabditidae; genus Caenorhabditis; species Caenorhabditis zanzibari. Next base: position 7,952,227 of record OZ016470.1, on the reverse strand, counting down.
GCAAATGTGAGTAACTATTTTAAAAGGACGATTGATCAATGAAAACTATTTCAGCGAGTACTACTTCTCGGAAGACAATCTCCAGAAAGATTTCTTCCTTCGTCGGAAAATGTCTCCAGAAGGATTTCTGCCGGTTGGATTAATCGCTTCGTTCCCCAGAGTGCGAGCTCTCACCGAAGACGTCACTCTGATTGGAGAAGCTCTCAAAGACTCCACCAAAGTCGAAGTTTCTACCGATAATACGCAAATCCGTGCCCGCGAAAACCCAACCGCTTGGCCATTGATGCCAACTGTCAGTGGCTCAGCTGATTCGTTGCCAGGACCTTCAACGCAAGCTCCACAACAGTTCAAACAGAATGGACCACCAGCACAAGGATCCCAACCTGCACCGGCACAACAACAATCACAGTCACAAGCATCTTCTTCAAATACACAGCAACCACAACAACAGGAAGAGTGGGAGGAAGTAAAAACGCGGAAAGGCAAAGGAAAGGGTAGACTGACGTCCGGATCACAATCTACAAATGACAACAAACGCCAATCACAATCACAAAAACCATCACAGCAAGGTGGATCAGATCAACCGGATTTGGATTTTCAGTTCGATAATGAGATGTCGGGCGGTGGTGGAACCACACAGACTCCAAAAAGAGCAGAGAAGTCGAAGAAAGCTTTGTTAAGGTAAAATAATTCTTCTAGTCACGGGTGAAGAATGTATTTGGAACGTTCATTTTTCAGTGCTATCGATTCTGAAGAAATCGGAGACGACGTGATAAGCAAACTCATCATCATGACACCATCACGACGAACATTAGATCGCACTGGTGATTTCTCAACAAGATCCCAGAATCAAGTCGAGTTTAATGAAGAGGTTGAAATTGGTCTCAGAAGATACGAAGAAGAGCTTTGGACAGTTCCACTCGAGAAAGAAGCACCGGTAAGAAATGCAACTTGATCGTTTCGTACGTCGATTTCTAGCTGATTTAACATGTGAACTAAAATTGTTTTGCATATCCCGTTAAAATTATCTATATTGAAGTTGTTTTGTAACCGTGTTGTGAGCGCTCTTCTCTTGCAGGCGTCGAAAGTTTCGACTGTTTCGGCAGAGCAATTCCATCAGATGCGCGGAGATGATGAGACGAAAAAATCTTCTGAAGAGCCGCCAGAAATTCCTCTCCCAACGGGAACCCAGCCAACTCCTGATTCGGTTTGGACTAAGAAAGCGAAAGAGCGGGCAGCAGCCAGTGTCACTGTGGTACGGTTTTCTTGATATCGTGGAACTTTAAGTTGGTCTATGCATCTGCCTGTATTATATCTATCACATTCTCGAAATGCTTTTCCCCGTTTGACTAACGTTCGGGGCCAGGATATATCGTTTGATCTTTCTATTATCCAATTTTCCAAAGTTTCACCGCGCTCCATTGCACTCATGTCGAAATTCAAAATTTTGAGCTTTCCCGCTCACTTGTTTCTCATGTAGGTCACGTCTAAAACACAAAATCAACAAAATTATTATATTCGACGTGATCTCAATGAGAAAAAATGAGCGGGAAAGCTCAAAATTTTGAATTTTGCCATGAGTGCAATGGAGCGCGATGAAACTTGGGAAAGTTGGATAATAAGAATAACAACTTGTATTTTAGCCGAAGTCGCCGATGCAGCGTCGCGAGTCACAAGAACAGAAGATGAACCGTTTCTATCCTATTTCCAAGCCAGCTGCTCCACTAGATGCAAAATCACCACGCAAGAAGAAGACTCGTCACAGTGAGAAACCACCAGTGGAAATGCCAGTCGCTTGGGTGCTTGGTCGCGACGAAACTTCTTTGCCGGCTGCTCCGATTGGAATCGCTGCAAGCTCGTCACAAGTTCCAGCTAACCATCCATCTGTCAGCTTACTGCAAGAAGATCGCTTCGTACAGAACGTTTATTCCACGTGGCGTCTGTCGTGCCTCAAGCAGCGTAAGAGCCTGGGATATGACTGTGCCGAAATGAATACGCTGTACCGTTTCTGGTCGTTCTTTTTACGTGATAACTTCAACAGAAACATGTACGAAGAGTTCCGCAAGTTGGCTCTCGAGGATTCTGAGATAGGGTATGAGTGTTATTTCATTTGAATTTACATGACAAGCTTGTTTACAGATCTCGTTATGGAATTGAAGCCCTGTTCCGTTTCTACAGCTACGGACTGGAAAAGAAGTTCAGACCCGAGATCTACAAAAACTTCATGAAGGACTGCACAACTGATGTGCAGAAGGGAGAGCTTTACGGTCTCGAAAAACTTTTTGCTTTCTTGCAGCGGTCAGAACATTAACCGGCAACATCAGTGTTCATAAGTAATAATTTTCAGGTCTAAAATCGCAAAGCAATTGGTTGTCGACGATTTCTTGACAAACGAATTGAACAAATACAAGTCGACAGATGATTTCAGAGTGAGTAAAATACGAACTTCAGTTATTTCTTTTATTTGAAGTTTCATATAATTTGTTATAATGTTTGTATTTCAGAATCTGCCACTGTCAACAAAGAAATAAACAGAGCTCAAAATGTCATACATCTCTCCTATCACATTCTTCACAATCACCATCGTCAACACATCACCTCAAGTGTCCTTTCCTTTGATTTTTTGCTCAAACCTTGTTTTCCTATCTACCAATTTAATGCCGTTTTCTTCCACCTGTTTTTCAATTTCTTCATTTTCATTTTCACGGTTACCCTCATGATTTTCCCCGTCCTTTCTTTGGAATACGGTACCGTCCTCCAATCCACCCAAACACTTGATCTTTCCCTTTTCATCTCTTTCTCTTTTTTCTATCCTATTTGGAATTTAAACTCACTCCTGGGTTTTCACACGAATTTCCACCAGCCTTTCTTAATCGTTTTTTGTTACCCGCCTTCTCCCTTTACTGCTTCCGGACCCTTCCTGTAATCTGAAGCATTTTTTTCCTGCTCCCAATTCCCCCTGTTGTTATTAGTTTGAAACGAGACTATTGTTGTTATCCCCCAACCCGAACCCCGTATGGATATCGGTTCCGAAATTTCATTGTGGTTACATACAACTGAAGTTTCGGAATTCAGGGCTGTAGTTAAACCCCACAGATACTAGTTTCTTCTTCTAGGTCTTTTTGTTATCTTTTTATATTTCCTTAAATCCCACCCCACTCAAGGATTCTTTCTGAAAATCATAGTTTCATTTTTACGATTCGGGAGATATTCAGTTTTGAATTTTTAGTAGGGGGTTTCTAAATATATTGTAGTGTTTCCGAAGCTCTGAAGTTTTCTTCAAGTTTCTTTTTTGTTATATATGACCGCTTCCCCTGATGCTTTTGTTTTCTTTGTTTGCTAACACCTATCAGGCTTCCACAACTATGCTCCAAAAATCGAAAAAAGTTTCGGACTATGAGGACAATTTTAGTCAGTCAAGTCCGTTTCAAAAGTTTTGGAAGTCTAATAATAATTTCCCGATTTCTCCATTGACGAAGTACTTGTCTCCAATATCATACGGAAATGGTTCGATAGAAAGTGTCCTTGCATTGCTACTTTCGTCGAATCAATTCCTTTACGTCCCTACCAACCTAATTACCAATTCTTCCATGCTCTCAATACTTGTGTATTATCTTTAAGGACGGAAATAAACATAAAAAGAATTAAAAAAACAGTTTTTTTTGCGTAAATCATTGCAATGTTTCAGAAGACAGATATTTGATAAAATCTAGCCAGCAAACTGAACTATGAAATAGTAATTCAGATGGCATCTCATTACACACGTTTGAAGCAAATTTATATGGGGATCATACCAGTTTTTCCGCTGGGATATGTAATGGTGCACGGTATTTTCAATCAATTCTGCAAGACATTTTCAACTATTCAACATTTTCTCAGGGTTTCGAGGAGACCAAATTTGGTCAAAACTGTATCTCGATAGAAGCTCAATGGAACCGAGTGAGCATTTAAAGGAACTTGTTGAACAGGAAATCGACAAAATGGAAGGATTGAAGAAAGCTAAAGTACGAGAAAAGGACAAAGTGAAACTCTCTTCTATTAAATCCTTTGCTTTCAGTTTCAAGTCGTACTGACCGATGAAATGGAGCCGAAAGTTTATGGAGGACTGTTTTTGAGCAGCGGAGCAGAACTTCAATTTCCGTTGAGAATGACATTAGACGACGTGGAAACAGCGAGACGTATTGGAGCAAATTTAGAAGTCGATTTGGGATTGAGCAAGTGCGTTGAAGATGATTGTTCAACACAATTTCAATATTTCAGACATAGACGAAAAGTAGAAGTAAACAGTGAAACTGGCGATGAATTGATTGCTCGACTGATGCTTTCAGATGCTGCAAAGCGTTTCATTGTACAAAGGCAACTGCAAATAGCTAATAGGTTTTAAACGAGTATATCTTGTTTTAAGTTTATGATTTTTAGTGGTGAATATTTCTGTGCTCCGATATTCGCGTGGCTCGGTCTGTCAACTATCGGATATGGAGTTTTAAACGGTGAGGTTGAAAGGTTCTAGTTAATTTTCAACCCGACCATTTCCAGCCACTGCCATGATGGTAGGACCTTACCTCGCCACCGCAGCGGCCCTCATTTTTACTATCACTTCCTTCTCGCAATTTTCAAAACATTTTAACAGTTACAAAGTGGGAAAAGCTGATGAAGATACAATAAACAGGTAACTATCGCTTGATATTACCTTAATAGTTGTTTCTTTCAGAGGAGCTGAGTATGCATTCGGTGCCATCGATTATTTAGAATCAACAATGAAATTGAACAGGTTATATCGGAAGGTTGGTTATCACCCGTTATCTCATAAGTCTTCGAATAAAGTTTTTAGGTCCTCGGTGAAGAAGGCGAACATAGAATTTCAAGAAACGGAGATATTGTTGACGATCCTGTGAAGCTATCATCGCGAATTCGAGAAATAAAGAAGGCTCAGAAGCTGAAGAAAGACAATGAAGCTATGTTGAACGAAAAAGAACTTTAGATAATCTCTGCAAATTTGTTATATAAATTTTTTTCAGCGGGTTTTACTCGTCCATCTCTATTTAATTCAATGTAGTTTTTTTTTCTTGAAGAGTTTTAATAACTTCGGTTTAGTCTACAAGGCTCATCGGTTGTAATCCACTATGTTCCTTTTAGTTCAATGACGCAGGAAATCCATTGGATCCGTTTCAGAATGGCCTCAACGTACTCAGAATGGAACCAGAAGGCGACTCTTTGGCTTCAAACCAAAATGGGCCGACGGGCGAGAATCGGTCTATTAGCGGCTACTGTAGTTGGGTATCCGATTGGATCGATTCTTATGAATGGGCCTTTCGTGAATTTGACGTTTCCGAGAAGGTTCGTGAGTTTATATGCGTAAAGCCGAATATTGAGTACTTGTTCCCCTTCAGATACTCAGTCGAGGATCTTCCTGATCGTCTTGTTCCCATCGCCGACGAAGAGTACAGCCGGTTTTTAGAAAGAGAATCTCGGATTTCCAAAGATGCCGTTGTCTCTGTACATATTCAGAAGAATCTCGTGCATTCCGACGAAACAGTAGCTTCGGGTTCACTAGGAGTTCGCACCGGATTGAATTTGGCAGTTCCTATGTATGCCAAATTCAAAACTGCAGGCGAAGCTTTAGAATTTTTTAGGTAAAAAAGACAATGTGAACACTTTAATCGTACTATTTTAGAAATCAAAATCCAGATGGTTTAGAGTTTATGGGCGAGCGTGTTCCCATCAAATGGGATTCAGAAATTGCAGAAGAGTTCGCCGACTGTTATTCGCTATCGGACAATGTCAGTTAGAAGAACAATCGCATACAAATTACTTTTTTTTATTTCAGGCTCGTCGATTCCTGTTTCTCCGCGATCTTTACGCATACGACGGGTATGCATCACTAGCTCAACGAAGCATTTCATGGGCCACGTGGACGACATTCAGCTCCATTTTCACCTATTGGATTCATAATGTATTTTCCCTTTAAATAAAAATTATTGAACTTGAAGTTTACAGAGCTCTCGTCTACTCAGTGGTTCTGCTGCCTCGTTCGTAGTCGCCTATCCGATATTTCTGGGAGCTGCTTGGTATGCCAACAAGCAATGGCATATGTTGTACAGGTCAGTTCTTGTTCGATAGAAAGTGAATGCGCGAGATCCGCCGATTCGATTTAGACAGTTTCTGACCCATTTTACTATTACTAATTTCTAGGTAGCATACTAATAGTAAGATCAATTCAGTAACCAGAGTTACAGGTATCTGACTGATATCCATGCGGATGCTGAGGCGGCTCGCGCTTCGTTTGAACACGCTGAAGGTGGAAAAGAGTATTATTGGAAGATGTTGAAACGAAACCGAATCATGAGAGACATCAATCCATCTTTATGGGATCAAGTCACTGCAACTGGAGATATTCGTGGAATCGCTACACCGATTATTACTAGATATGATCACTTGAAGGTATGTGAGGTTCACAAAGATTGACCCAATTTTGTACATTTGCAGGATGTTAATGAAGAAGACGACGAATTGAAAGGTGTTGTGGGAATGGATGATTGATGGTATTTCATTGAGTTTTGTTTAGTTATTGTTTCGGTCATAGGCATTTTGTTTATCTTTTTTTGTTCAATAAATAAATTTTTATGCGTCACTATTGAATGAACAAAATCTCCGTTAATATCGGTTTCGATTATACTGTAGTTTTATAATGAAGCTTACATCTTAAATTTTAAGTTTAGATGAGTGTGGCAGTTGGCTTGAGTGCATGTGCACTATCTTCGATTCTCTTCGGTTCCATGTTCGTTCCTGTGAAAAAATGTCAATCTGGAAACGGAATTTTCGTGCAATGGCTCATGTCAGCTGCTATCCTTCTTGTTGGTGTAGCCGTTTACGCCACGCAAGGATTCCCGGAATTCGAGCCACTCGCAATGCTTGGAGGCGTTTTCTGGGCTTTAGGTGAGCATTAGAATTATGAATACTTGAGTTTAGAATACATTTTCATAGGTAATGCAACAGCAGTTCCCATCATGAATACGATAGGAATTGGTATGGGAATGCTGGTATGGGGAACAACGAATTGTGTGGCTGGGTGGGCTGCTGGAAGGTAGTCTGGAAGTTGGAAAAGCTTTAAGATGTGATATTTTTAGATTTGGACTGTTTGGGATTACTGCAACTGTTCCCAATTCTCCAATTCTCAATTATTTCGGACTCATTTTAGTAGTAGTTGGGTAAGATCTTGGTCCATCTCAACTTCTTTTAAAATCTCAAGTTTTCAGAGGATTCCTCTTCTCTCAAATTCGCCCCAATGAGTCACTGTCGTCATCGGAAAGAAGTCCTCTGATGGTGGCTCCAGATGACGATTTAATGGATGATGTGACTGCTGATGATAGCGACATAGTAGTTCCTCGTGGAGGAGCTGTTCCTTCTGTTTTAGGTGCTCATCGAAATCAAAAAAGATTGATTGCGATTGTCACTTCTCTCGTTGCCGGCGTATTTTATGGAATCACATTTGTTCCAGTCATTTATATTCAGGATCATCCGGAACTAGTAAGAGACTTTTCTCAAAGATTTCTAGTTCTGAACTGGTTTTTCAGTACCCTACTGCACCAAGAACTGGACTTGGATTCGTTTTCTCTCACTATATGGGAATCTTCTGTACAGCATCGGGATTGATGATTGCATATGTTGTTGTATCCAGAGTAAGAATCGGGAAAAATCTTTCGTTTCTGAGCAGTTCATGATTCAGAATAACCCGTTTGCCTCCTCTCGATTGATTGGTCCCTCGTTGACCGCTGGATCAATGTGGGGTGTTGCCCAGTCTTCATGGTTCGTTGCCAACGATAACTTATCGCAAGCAGTATCCTTCCCGATCATTTCAATGGTTCCTGGTGTCATTGCTGCTCTTTGGAGTGTTTTTTATTTCAGGTATGTCATTGCTTCTCTGTCAATATTTCATTTAAAGTTTGTTTTCAGAGACATATCTGGATCCAGAAATATTCGTCTTCTCTCTATCGCTGTTGTCGTAACACTGATCGGCGCAGTTTGTGTTGGAGTGTCAAAATAATTATGTACTAATGTATTTTTATTATGTGTACTAATCGGGGTTCAACAATTTTCTAACTTACTTCATTTCTACAAATTCATGTTCGTGTACAAAATTTTTAATGAGATTGTGATATATTTGAATACAAATCCAAGTTTTAAAGTTCTTCTTCCTAATCTTGAATCTTGTTTGGTCTTGTTCGGTCAGTCAGTATATTTAATGTTTAAGTTTTGGATTTCTCGTATTAATGTAATTATATGTATGGTGAAATAAATTAAAGATTTATTTTCCGTTTCTTCAATCGAAAACGGCACTTATGGGAAAGAGAGAGGGCCTTGGATGCCGCGCGCAGTCTTGTGACTCTTTCTCAGTGATTTGCATCTATTGCCCTATGAAGGCTATGACTCAGAAAGCATTCTTTCCGCTTTGTGTCCTTTGTAAATTTGAAGCTTATTATCAATTGACAGGAGTATACAACATTTTTTACAGAAAATAGTGTTTCCTGGCCATTGAGATGGCGGTAGAGTCCGAATCTTCCAGTTTTGAACGTTTTATAATTGCAAACATTAGCGAGCCAGCCGAATGGAAACGGGATTATAAGGTCTGTGAATCAATTTTTATAAGCTAAAATCAGATTTATATTTCCAGTCCGACACGAAAGATTACATCGCTTGGCAGCCAACTGATCATATTCTAAAAATGAGCGTATGGTTACCAATGTTACGCAAAACCCGTATTATCGATTTTAGGAATTCAAAAAGCTTCTCAAAAATCCGGCGGTGGCCTCAAAGCTGAAAAATCAGAAGAATAAGACAAGTGTCACGGTGAGTGTTCAAATTTCAACCGAAATTATTTTTTTGTTTTAGATTGAACTTCCGGATATGTACATTATGAGCGGAGACGCGGATTATTTGGTGGCTCGAGTCACAATACCAAATACTAAAAAACCGACGATTGTTTGCACTTGGCCATCTCAGCCTCGTCGAAAGGAAGAAGATGAATTGGAATCTCAGCGAAAAAGAATAGCTGAACTTGAAGCTGAAATTCAAGTTCTAAAAAACGAGAAGGCTGCTGAAAAAGAGAAATGTAGGAATCTACAATGGGATCTCCAACAAGCAAACCTAGTAATCGAAAGATTAAATAGGCAACTGTACAATCCTCATCTACCAGAACAACAACTCGAAGATGAACTCAGAGAGCCAAAGGAAGAACCGTGAGATAGTTTATGAAACTTCTGAAATCTAGTCAAGATCGAGGATTCAACTTCAACTGGTTCAGATATAATTTCATTTTCGTGGAACGTTTTTCAAGCTTCAACGAATCTACCCCGATCTCATAGAAACTTGTGTATTTTTGTGATTTTTTAAATGTTATGAAATACTAACTCGTTTATTGAATGGTCCCGTATATTTTTAAAATCACAAATTTATAACTCTACTTGGTTTTGCTCCTGATCCGTCCCTATTCGATGATGATTTCAGGCGATTGAACTTCTCAAAATCAATCCCCATTAGCAAATTTATTAGAATTCGCTCATCGTCCGGGTGGATTTTTTGTTGTTCTCCTATCACTTTGTCTATTGAACCAGGCGTTTTTACGAGCAGAAATCGACAAATGTAGGCAAGTTGGCAGATATTGGTTAAGTAGGCAATAACGAAGAGAACTAGTGATCGATCAGAGGGAAATCTGGAATATCGAGGTATTTTAAGGTACTCGGTATTACACTTACTTTCGTTTTTTGTTGAGACCAGATAAGAAAGATCCGTCGTAACTGAATGTTTTCAGAATGCATCTGAATACGAATAATTAAACTTCTAGAGTATATTCCTTCAGTTACCTATTCATATCAAGAACATTCCTCCATCGAGCCAATTTTCCAGTTTCATTCCGATTGCACAACAATCCACCTAATCCGTTTCCAATCTTGTTTGGATCCTTTTTCATTTCAGTTTCATGTTCCACGTCACGCGCTCTCTCTTTCGGTGCAACTTTGGCAATTTTCACCAGCATATCTTCTACTGTACTTCTCCTTTGTTCTGCTCCACAAACGACCATATCCTCTCCACAGAGCAAAGGGAACAGAACCTACAAAAACTCTACTGAAAGATAAATTTAACGTAGATCCACATACATCGCCCAAATGACTTGTAATCGCTTTCAAAGTTTCTTCTCCTTGCTTATTGTAATCAGGATTTTCAGAGTCAATATCCCATGGAATCGATGATGCATTAATAGGTGACACCGTAGCGATTGGACGCAAGCCGCAGAATAACGCTCCAGGATTACTTTGATTGAGAGGTTGTCGAAGTTCGGAACACAATTGTCTGAGTTGCGGTATTATTGAATCGTAAGCCTGTAAAAAATAATGTATTTAAAATACATATAAATCTATAGAAGCTTACACAAGGGGTTAAAGTTTCTACTGGACTCAAAGGAATCGAAGGAACTCGAAATGAGCAAATTATGTCTTCAGCTTCTGTCATATTTTCTGTATTGTGTCCACAGCAAATATCATCTGAAAATGTATTTTTCACAACAAATGCAAAAAAAAACAAACCTTCAAAAGCCATCTCCTGAAACCTTTTCGTCAAAAATTTGCTTTTCAGAAGTCGAGTCTGCTCGAAAACAATATTGAATCTGCTTGCATCTGTCAGTTTTTGTGAATCTCCATTCAATGTGTAGTATTGTTTCAGAGTCGTTTCGTCTACAAAGAATTAATCTCAGAATCTAAAAATAATAAAAATACTCACCAACGTTATCTGAAAACTTGACGATATCTGTGACATGACGAATGAATAACCTTCGATTGCATATCAGAACAGGGGAAACTAATTTTTTCATTGCAGTAGAAAAATGGTTGAGAATTTCCTTTGTTGGTTTTTCAGAGGACAAATAAGCAATGCAGAGATTTCGCTGGAAAAATGAACGATTTCGGAGAGGGTTTGTTATTCAAAAATTTACCTGGAAGGCTCTAGCTCTCATATCATATAAATTGAAATAATATGCAGCTGCATGGATACCCGTTTGATTATTTTCTAGTACAATCATTGTCCCTGGAACTGTGTCAGATGACATCAACCAGATTGCCATTTCGTTTATATCGACTCCTCGAACTGAAACTATTCGAACGCTTTTAATTATTTTCATTAAAACACTTACTCTTATCATCGGGTTGTTGAGAAACAACAGCTAACGGTTTCGGACCAATCACCTGACAAAATTCCACAAGTGTCAGAAATGGATCAATTTTTGAGACGAACCGATTGAATGGATCGACAACTTGAGATGGTCGAAGAAGAAAATCTTCGAACGAGATCATTTCTGAAAATTTTCAAATTTCGGGAAGGAAAACTGAATTTTTTCAGAGAAAAAATGAAAGAAATTGTTGCAAAAGAAAACAAATGTGGAAGAAATGCATGCGCCTTTAAGGCTACAGTATTCGCTGAGAACTTTTCAGTCTCACTGTAATAAATGAATTTTGAGCATACTGTTGAAGTATCAAGATTACAGAGCCAATTTTTTTAGAAATTGAGAAGAAAAATATATAGTATGAGTTATTCCAATCAAATATTCGAGTTTTGTATCTTAAAAATATGAAACTAAAAATCAATACTACTGAAGGAGGGAAATGTTGGCAAATGAACATAATTGAATGTTTCTTTTCTAGTGTACACATTAGAAAACCAGTACCATTTTGTTAGCCAACTATTGTCAGGTGCATGGCCGTGGCTGGGTGTTTGCAACATTAGTCCACCACTCAATAGTTCTTTTTTCTGGTTTTTCATCGACACAAAAAATGCAGATGAATTGTCTCTGAAACTGTACTCTTTTCATTGTTTCCTGAATTGATCGATAAAGATAATATACTGATATTTGGCAGGATTAGAAGGGGTTATAACTATAAGTTCGTATTTAACTATGTATAATTTGTTTCTTAAATAATTTGTAGTATTTTAGCCAGCATCTGCATTCTGGAATACTGATCTGAAAATTCTATTTTTTCAATTCTACTGGTTGTTTATTCTGAACATTATTAACTAGTTAGTTTTTTAATCTGTAAAGAATATCTCTCCGAATCTTCAGAATTCATCGATTATGATTTGCCCCTTTCCTCCACGTTCTTCTGTCCTGGACTCTCCAAAAGTCATTTATCACTATGATCCACTTCAACTCTCTCTTTTTTCTAAAAGTTCCTTTATCAAAGAGATATCAGTTAGCCCTGAAGAGAAAGAACCCTCCACTCATCAATCAGTTCATTTGCGAAGTGTTTGAGTCGACAGAATTTTCTGGCATTCTTCTCAAAAATCGTGCAATTTTATATGAATTCTCTTTTTGACAAAGTTTTTGCTCTAATCTATTGAAAATTGTTTCCTGTTTTAATTTTCATAGAAACCAAAAACACAACATTGAATTTTCAACCAAAAACTTTTTTCTACTGAGAAAACCATTAATCCAACCTGACCGAGTTTCAGAAGAATCCTTGAACATTAATTTCACTTCCCTCCCAAAATCTTTGTTAGTTCTCCTTGACCTAGATGAGAGATGGTTATCATTTATTCTTCACCGCCTTCACCCCATCCCATTTCTTTTATTTTCCCCTTCTCCTAGAAAAAAAGATGAACATGGAATAGTCGCAGAAACTTTTGAAACCAGATTTTCTTCTCTTCTTCGTTTTTCTCTTTTCCCTCCTAATGGTGTGATGACGTGTTCTTCTTCTTCTTCTTTTCCGAATCGATCAATTCTCTTCGTTCTGCGTCTGACAGTCTTCTACGAGATATCGAATTCTGGATCTCTTCTATCCCGACACTATTTCTAATTATCCATCAACACCATCAACGTCTTCTCGTTGTTCTCTTTTTTGTTTCTCCTCGTGTTTCGTTTCAAATCCACGTCATCAATCAGAAGATGTTGAAATTGATGTTGACTTTCGAAATTTCGATGTTGCAATAGATAAACCCTATCAATTTTAACGAATTAAAAATTCCAGACAATCGTTTTCTGAATTGACCTAATTACAGCTTCTATAATTTTGATATTTCTATTGTCCCTATTCTCTTTTCCAATATGATTACATTTTCAGAGAACCCTCTCTTCCACACTAAATGCCCAAATGCTTCCATCAACGCATCGGGTTACATCAAGATTCAAAACCTCACTCTGCGTCTCCATTGCATTAATATTCTCTCTTCTAATCACATCAACATTCGGTGATCAACAGGTAATTGAAACAAAAAATACTTCCTTGAATACAGAAGGGATGGAACTGATTTTAATTCAAAAATTTCCAGGCATGGCCTCTGCCGGATGAAGCATCTGCATCACTTCTCCATGAAATTCCAGTTCTTCATACTGCATTCGTTCAAATCGGAGAAGAATTGCACTATCTGAATCATCCGATTCGACCGGAGAATGTTCCACATTTACCCGTTTTCGAATCTGGTGCAGATGGTGGGGGTCCGAAAGGCAAAAATAAGCAGAAGGAAAAAGAATTCAACGTTCAAAAATTGTCTGGAAAGGGGAAACTGCCAATGGAGATGGATCCGCCGATGATGGATTTCGGACAAAAGTCAGTTTTTGAATTTTGAAGAAATTGAAAAATTAGTTGTTTTTCAGTTCTGTCGGAACTGCCCAAAAACGGAAAATCTTCATCCGGAATATGAGAAACGAACAGATTTACTTGGATGCCATTATCGTCAATTCTATCGATTTTCAAGCATCATATTATGAGCAATATGTGGGTTTTTAAAGATAGATTAATTTAGAGTTGAAATGTTTTTAGAGACTTGAACCACATGGAGTCACTACTGTTGATGTCGTATTCCTTCCTCGAGAAATCGGAAAACGATCTGCAATCGTTCATTTTTACACTTCTGTTGGACTCTTCACTTATAAGGTGAAGCTCATTTTTCAAACTATTCTGTTATTTAAATGTTTCAGATGCAAGGAAATTGTGTATCAAATCCATATCGTATTTCTCCATTCACTGGTTTCCGTCTTCCAATGAATTCATCAATCTCGAAACCAATCAACATTTTCAACCCATATCCATATACCATGAGGATAACTGAGGTTTGTAATCTAAAAAACCCTTGTTTTTTAATTTTCAAATCTTAAGGTGGGCTCTTCTGGAGGAAACGGACACATCGAACTTCCACATGAAGTAGATAGTTATTTGGCTGGAGAACCTCCACAATACTGGGATATTCGTCCGTATCAAACAAAACAAATTGCGACACTTGTTCTTGTTGGAGGAACATCTGAAAACTCCACCGTCTTCGTCAGAATCGCATCTGAATTGCATTCTGAACAACGTCAACAACAATTGACTGATATTTATCTGACAGTACCAATTGAAGTTTTGAAACGTCGTGGAGTTTATGCTACAGACGAAATTCTTGATTTTGGACTCATTCGTCAAGGAGTGAAATCAGAAGCCAAAGTTTTCTCGGTGGCTCAGTATCAAATCGGAGGTCGGCTGGAATTCGAAACACTTTATGTTGAAAAAGGAGATCATACTGCAATTTATATGGAATTCGCATCTCATCCACCGATAATTGTCTATCCTCCGAACAAAGGAAGTATCACTTTGGGACCGAAATCAGATTTGGTGAAGGTGTATTTGGAGGGACACCGAGTCACGATGACGAAAAATCAACAGATAAAACATATTAGTGGACATATTATTGCAGTCTCGAGAGGTGGAAACTATAATGTTAGTATTCCATATCGAGCAGATGTTTTCCGTGGAGAACTTCTTTCTGTTGGTAATGATCTTTCGATTCAAGAAGATCTTCGTCCACCTCATCAAAGAATCATTCGAGTCGAAAATCAACTTCCTTTCGATGTTGCCATATTCAACATCTCATTATCTGCAGATATTTCGTCTCATTTCTCGGTTGGTTTTCTAAAACATTATACTTTTTTGAAACCAACTTTCCAGGTTCGTCTCATCGATCGTATTGCTCTCATCCGATCCGGTCACATTTCGCCAGTTTTCGTTTTGAAATACAACAAAAAACTGCCAGCTTCCTTTGATAATTCTCAAATTTTCATCCACACAAATGTGTCAACATTCAATTTGAGCTTATCGACATACACTGGAAAAATGACTGTTGAGATGACATCTGTTGATAAAAATTCGTTCGATTTTGGATTCATCGAGAGAAATGATACGAGAACCATTCGAGTGAGTTATTAGCCCGATTCAATTAGTTTGAAATTATTCCGATTTCAGTTCGTCGTTTGGAATCACAATCGTGCGGAAATGCGTCTCAAGAATCTCGTAGTCCCTGATCGTACCGCCTATCGTCTTTACGAAGTGGGTGTAAAATCAACTGGGAATTTCTCAGATGTTCGAAACGATGAACGTCTTGAATATGTGGAGACGACGGATGTTGATATTCCGGCAATGAAGGGAAAGATATTCGATTTGGAATTGAAAGTTCCGTTTGATGGGATTGTTCGGAACGGAAATATCGTTTTTGAAACTGATCTAGAAAGTAAAGTATTCGGAGTCACTTATCAAGTTTCGAATGGAGCACTTCAATCGATTCCAGAAGAAGTCTCGTTCGGACAAACTTTCCCTTCAAAACTTGTTTATCGGACACTTCAGGTAATTTTTCCCTGAAAAAATGAGCCGAGATATAATCCTGGTTTTCTAGGTATTCAACTCGTTCAATGAAGACATGACAGTTACCCGAATGACAACTTTGAACGAAGATCCACGATTTTTCTTCGAAGGATTCGATCCTCACAATCCACCAGTTCTTCGTTCTGGAAGGCTCACCAATCTGGGAAGAGTCATGTTTTCTCCTTCAGCACCATGTGAACACGAATATTGTTATTTGGGTCTTCCACTAGGAAGTACCGATGGAGCATGGTTTACACATGGCCTTGGATTACCTTCGAATCTTCCAGAAATCGATTCATATCTTTATAAGCAGCTGAGAAAGAAATATGATGATCTTGTGACTCAAGGAAAACATCATGTCAATACCACGATTATTTTGGATACGGATAAAGCTAAGAATATCAAGGTTTCTATTTTCCAATTTTTGAATAATAATTCTTCGAATTTTCAGATCAAAACATCGGCTGAACTAGTCTGGCCCCGTTTGTTGACTCGTGATTCAATTCGTTTTCCACTTACCGCTCTCGGAAATTTCACAATCGTCAATTTAACTCTGGCGAATCCAACAAATATGCCAGTTGCAATTCAAGTGATTCCATTGGTCATTTATCCAGATGCTGAATCAATCGTTGAATTAATGCGTCCACATTTGTTATCTGAACTAACTGGACATGTAGAAATGAATGAGACGTTGATGTTCTCATTGAGAGATACTGAACTTTTTACTTTGAAACCAGACTCACCTGTTCCGAAGTTAAGAGAAGCTTTCGAGTATCATCTGAATAATGAAATGCCGAGATATAATAACGAAATCAACATCCCAAGGTTAGTTTATAAAACCATACATAAATAGTATGAAGAGATTTTCAGATTCACCTTGTCTATGATACTGAAACCTCATATGAAAGTGCGTCTTCGTCTCGGATTCCTTCCATCTGACTACACTCTTCGATCATCTCTTCTCCTGATTCGTAATAATTTGACTGCTCTTGAACCAGTAGTCATGTATGGGAAAGGAGCACGAATTGGAGTAAAATTGGAAGGAGCAGAAGCGAGATCAAGAAAACCACTTCTCTTTGAGATTCGACACGATCATCTCACGGATTGTAACAATCCGAAAAGTGAGTGCTCTCCAGAATCTCATTCAGAATTTTCTTTTTGAATTTCAGGACTAATGCACAAACTTCACTCAACACTCACAGTCCGTCGTCCATTCCAAGTGATGAATACGGGCGAAGTCGAATTCACAGTAACCAATATGAGTATAAACAGTGTTCCATGCGAGAATCGAGGTTTTCGAATTCTCAATTGTTATCCGTTCCGGTTGCAACCAAACGAGACGTATGCTCTCGATATTGCGTATGTTGAAATCACTTGAAAATCGTAATTCCTTTTCTATTTTTCAGATATACTCCAGATTTTCTGACGACGACAAATGAAGCAGATCTACAACTGTATATGCATATGAATGGAAGTGCTTGGCTGTTCCCATTGGCAGCTACAGTACCTGGAGATATGCTCGCAAAGTGTCATCAAGCTCTTCCTAGGCCTCCATTTGAGAATATTATGTATTATAGTTGTGTAACAGCATTGATGTGAGTCCCCTAAAACAAATAATATAGGAGAAAATCCATTTTTTCAGATTCTGTCTTGTATGTGTTCTCGCATGTGCTTATTTGGAAGGAGACAGAGCAATTGCATGCGCCATTCGACAACAATTTGCCATTCCTCGACACGTGTTTGATCTCAACAATTTGAATAGAACATCTTCTTCTCAACCCATCGCCACATCTTCAACGTCTACAACGACTACAGAAGTTCCACCGAAGAAGGCGGCTACAACATCAACACCTTCTGCACTTCGCGCGTCTTCCGATGCTTGGTTGATCAAAAAATTAGGTTACTATTTTGCAAATTGGGTTGTAAAATGTGTTCATTGGGTATGGAGATGGTCGTTGTTCTGGAGAAAAGACAAATCAGCTGGTGATGAATCATCGAAATCCACAAAACCAACAAAGAAGAAAAATCCAGTGACCATGCAAAAGGTGGAAGAGTTTAGACAAATGTTGGAATATGTTGGACAACAGAAGAAGAAAAATGCGAATGGAATAAATGCAGATTTTGATGAAATTGAAGAGGAGGAACTAGCAGAGATGTGGGCACAGAGAAAAGATTCTGGAACAAGTGTGGTGTCACAAAAAACGGCATCTGAACAACAATCGAATACAATTCAAGAGACAGAACCTGCGATGTCGAAGAGTCAAAAGAAGAGGAAAAAGGCAGCACAGCAGAAGGAGAACAACAATTTAGAACCAGTGAAACCAGTTCAAAATGGACAGAATACTCCAAAAAGTGCAACTTCAGGACCATCTCCGAAACCAAAGGGATCTAATCAAAGAAAGAAAGTTGTTCCACAGACCAAGCAACCATCAACCACGGATTCTGTTACATCTCCTACAGTTAAAACTGCTCCAAAAACTCCAAAAACATCTACTGCTCCTTCTGTCAGACAAGAAAGAACTCCGAGCAGAACTCCAAACAGAGCTCCCTCATCTGCATCAACTCCTTCTCAACCAGTTCAAATTCACGAAACTACTTCTGACTCTGCAACCACTTCGAACTCTCCTGACCTGTTTTATAGACAATTTTTGTCTACGATGGGAATGCCAATGGACGCCGGATTGTGGGATTCTCCAGCTGCTCAAGCTGCAATGCCCTATATGAACTTGTGGAATTATGGAGGACCGTTGAGTGTTGAACAAATGGAAGACTTAATTAGACAAGCATCTGGAATGCCGCCAGTAGCCACGGATACTTCAAATACAACGACAACAACACCTTCGGAAGAGGTCGAGTGGAGAAATGAAGAACAATTGGGAGGAGGAGAAGAGGATAGTATCGAAGAAGATGATGAACCTGATTGGGCTAATGAGGTTGATAAAGTGTTTTTGAATCTTAAATTAATTTGAATTTTTCTTTCAGCAATTGAACCCAGATGACGCAGACAACGATTTTTCTTCGATGGCTGCAGCTTCGAAGGATTTATTCCAAGACGAAGATTTGGATGAAATAAACATGAGGAAACAGAGAAGTCCAAGTCAAGCATCGTCAACTCTATCTAGAAGAGTAAGTTGGAATAAATTACTTTTTTTCTATTAGAATCCACAACTTCAGCTCGAGAGCTCACCACAAAAGATGGGCGGTCGCCGTTTGACAATCGGAAGTGAAAAGAAGAACAATAGTTCTGGAAACGACTTTACAAGAACACCAGGAAACCCGAACAGATTCCAGAATACTCTCCAGAATCCATCATATCCAACTGGATCCATTTGGGGTGATCACTCAGCTTCCATGGATCCTTGGGGAACTTCACAGATGCCATCGACTTCAACTACATCACATCAGAACGATCCACTTTCTCTTTCTCATTTGGGAATCAATGAAGGTAAGTCACAATAATCCACTCGTCATTCATCTTCTCAATAATTTCAGCTGAAAACGCCGGTCCATTGTTCGGAAATACAATGTTCAGTGGTCCAGAATTCAATCTTTGGTCTTCGAGTTCTCTTTTCTACCAACCTCCACAACCACAAAATGAAGAGAATGAGGAGAATAAAAAGAACGAATGAATCAATTACTTATCTTTCGTTTCCTACTTAACTTTCTAATCGATCAATTGAGCTGAAAAAGAAAAATGAGAAAAATGAAAGATTCATTATATTTTTTATCACATGAGAATGGACATTCGGAAACCATTTCAAAGGTGTTTTATTCTTCTCAAGACATCTAAAATTGATTCGTTCTGATTTTTCCTTGCCGGATCTTCCAAAACATGAACTTCTGAATCCCCATTGCTCAATCCAATTGCCATATATCCAATTTTAGCGCTCTCAGATAGCCAAGTGTCAAATGCAAGTACTTGTGTTGAGTCCTGGAACACAATTCATACGTAACTTCCAAAAAAGGAACTTACCGTTCGTGCATCAATAGTTTTTGGCGACAACTTGAATCCCAAATCCCAATAAGATACTGTATTCCCGTTGTGGATGGAATAGAAACCAGATGGATTACTGTAATACATGTTTTGTTTTCAGTCTATCAGCTACAGTACCTACGTCATGCTCCATGTTAGCCATGTGACACGTGTAGACAAATCGGCAGTTGGAATATTGATGATTGCCGATGTTTGAGAGGAACGATACACAGAAATCGATCCATTCGAAAACCCAGTCTAGAAAAATTTATTTTTAAAAATTTAACTTTCAATTCGATGGCTTACAAGAAGGACAGTGTTATCGAATGAATTCGCACTTATTACCGTAACCTCTCCATACTTTTCTTTTTCAGTTTTGAATATTTTCGGAATCGCTTGAGAAGTATCAGATTTATGGACGGAATACATCATTCCTGTGTCTGTTCCGATAAAAAATCTTAATGGATTAGTTGTATGGCAAAATGCGGAAACGGCAAATGAAGGAGAGTGACTGAAATATCTATTTGGCTTCTGAATTTATTTTGAACTTCAAACCGTTTCAAAATCGGATGAGGACGGATAACAGCGGTTAGGAGAACGCGAAGCTCGTTTTTCTCGATTCTGCTCGCAACCCAATACGATATTGTTCCAGATGAATCGATAGTTGTTATATCTTCTCCAATACTTAATTTTTTAAATAATTAACATAAAATCATGTTTGAAATTACTTTGATTTCGAGATAGTAATCCCCAATAAGGGCGTAGCATCTGATATAGTGGTCGCCAAAAAAGAGGAATCAAAAGTTGGTTTGCGAAGAGCAATGTTTGTGGCTGAATCTAAAAACATCTTTTTTTAAATATTTGAAGGAATCTGTGTTACTACTCACCAACCCACGGCAAATCGGTATCGAAAGAAGCATCTGTTAAAGACAAATCAAATGCACAAAATGTACCGTCCATCTGAATTCATTCTGGTAAAATTTAAAGCTTGAATATCTCTTACCAAGCAAACGTATAAAGTCTGTGAAGCTTGACTCAGTTCCATTGCTGAAACGACACTTTCGACGACGAAAAGTCTGAAAACTGGAAGTGGGATCTGTCAGTTATCCCCGTTTATACCTTTTTGGAGGTCGTCTCTTGTGCACATAAAATTCAGCAATTAAACTTCTGTTAAGAAGATCTTTAGCTGGAGATTCGAATATTTCATACGCAATTATAACACTGTCGGATTCTCCTTTGCAAATACATGTCACTTTGCTTTCTAGAAGAGAACTTTAAAATATATTATTACTGTACTATAACTCACTCGAAACCACTTTACAAAGACGAAATGGATTGAATCCTCTTGAAAATTTCGACGTTGATTTCTCACTTGTCTCATCTTCTTCTGCTGATTTGTCGGAACTTATCAATATCTCACGAATCGTCTGAAACGTTTATTTGAAACTTTGAGTAAACCCAGTCTCAAACCTGTGTTGCTGCAAAAAAGAATTTCTTCAATCTGGCTCTATCTGAAGACGTTCTCTCTTTTTCAAGACCATTTTCGACTCTTGTACTTTCCGAATGTGGGCATTGTGTTTCCTTATTTTCCATTTCTCTTTTCTCCGTCTGAACTTCTTCTGTATTACAGTCTTTTCCAGTTTGAGTGAGTGCATGTGCTTTATTAGAAGGAAGAGATGATAATGGTTCAAAGATATTCGATGAAATATCAGTGAACACTTGACTTTTTGTCACTTCGATGCCTGCAATTTTCTTATTTCTTTTAGGATAAATGTTTAAAAAATTCTCACTAATTAGTCCTCGAAGCTTGTTCAGTCTTCCGAAAGCACGTTGCTCTTGAGTCTTTCTCTCTTCTTCATTATGATAGGAATACGGTTTGTTATTTATCTGCAATTGCATTAAAAATTAGATTTTTTTTCAAATTATGGAGCTACTGTAGATTGCAACGAGATTTGTGAGCTGCTTGTAATCGGTGCGGAGACAACAGGCTTTGGTACATTTTCAGTTCTTCTCATATGACTTGTGGCTAATCTTTGCATCAAATGACTTTCGAAAGGAACCTGGAGGAAAAAAATAAAGATAAGTTTGTTATTATTATGACTAACTTCGTCGTGCTCTTTTTCTTTCAATGGTTGAGCAGATTCTGTTTCAGTTTTCGAAGATTCTTTCAAATTCACATCTTCTTCTTCCTGATATTCCTCAAAATCTTCTTCATAATCTTCAAAATCATCATCGTAGTCTGGTCCCGGTTCTGGAGTTTTCGGTTTTTTCACCTTTTTCTCTTTCTTGCTTCGTTCTTTCTTATCCGATTTCTCTTTCTTCTCCTCTCGCCTGGAGGATTTTTTTCTTGAAATTATAGATGCGTTTATAAAAAAATTATATTATCAAAAACTTACTTTTCTTTAGAAGAACTCCGACTTTTTGACGACATTTCCTAGAGAGAATGAAAAAAGAGAAATAAAGTGTTCATGTAGCTAGGGAGCTCGCTTCCGTTCAATACTCTGCGTTTCGGTTTCCATGACGACGAGACTCAACATGCAGAGGACAAGAGAGGGGTAACTTGTCGATGAAGTGTTTTGTTGGATCGAAAAT
The DNA here is from genome assembly GCA_963966625.1 of Caenorhabditis zanzibari. Lineage (NCBI taxonomy): Eukaryota > Metazoa > Nematoda > Chromadorea > Rhabditida > Rhabditidae > Caenorhabditis > Caenorhabditis zanzibari. The sequence continues at coordinate 7,930,009 of OZ016470.1, read as the reverse complement.
ACAGAAGCTAAATTTCAAGTTTCCACAAATTCAAATTTTATTGATCTTCGAACTCCTGTCTTCTTCAGACCGTCAAGACAATAATACATTCACATTGTTTTCTCAATAAATTTCTGAAAAAAGATGCGCACACCGGCAGCTTTTAGTTGAAAAACGTTCACTTCAAGGGTCTGAAAGAGTAGTTTCTGAGCATCTTTTTTTTCTGGAATTTGTGGACGTATAAATTGAATAACTCGCTTTATTTCTGTAGTTGACTTTTTTCAGAGAACTGGTTTATTGAAAAACAAAGACGATGCAGTATTAAACATCAATAATTATTCACAAGTATAAAAAGGTGGTGGAGATTGAAAGGGGAGAAAATGGATAATATCAATAGTTGAGATTCTTGTTAGTCTACATGATAAAACTATGATCCGGTGGAGAAAGGATCTATGCGTTAGAAACGTTCGCGCTTCCTGGTTCCGCGTCAATGATCCATTCGAGACAGAGATCTCTTGATGCATCCAACTTGGTGGTGTCAACATCATCCATTTGCTGAAATGCAAAAGTAAATTTTAGTTGCTAGGAAATGGAACTTACATCAATGGTCCAGCTGGTAAGTACTGACATGATGGAGGCACTGACAGGACAGTTGAGCTCGCGAAGGAATCGTGCAATGTTTGGCAGACGACCTCCTTCCACATTACTGCTCATTGCCCAAAGAGTCCACTTACGGAGCAATACACACTGTTCATATCTCCAGTTTGTATTCATGAGAGGTCCTCCATTCAGTTCAAAGAGCGCATTCTCGTAAACGCGGAACCACAACAAAGGGAATGATCGAATCAACGAATCCATTTCGTTATCGCATACATAATTGAGCAGACCACGGAGAGTGTTCCATTGTTTGGTTATTTGTAAACGAGCCATTACTTGTTCGATGCTTTTCGGATCTTTGAAGCCGTTATCAATGATAAGACAAGCTATGAGAGAAGTCATGGGCTGTGTTCTTGATGGGCATTGCAAAAGAGTTTTGATCAGCTGCATTTTATCGGCTTTCGCATCGTATTTCATTTCAGCATTGTCAAATAAACGCTCATATAGTTGATTCTCCAATGCTTGACTGAAAAAAAATTACATTGAAATTGAGGGACATTTAATATATACCATAGAACATATAAGTCGGCCGTTTCCGAGAATTTAGAGACATCCTCGTCAGTGAAAAATCGGAGAACGATGCAAGTGGCACGAACAATAGTAGTGAAGCCACCCGCAGCTTTGCGACCTCCTCTCAGCATGATGTTTCCGAGTCTTTTCATCAGATGATTTTTGTCCAAACGATCGCAGAGAACCACAATTTTATCGAGCACAGCGTCGAAGAGCGGAATTCGCATCTCATTCTGGTCGTCTTGATCATCTTTCTGATCTGTGAATGAGGTTCCACCAATCGACTAAATTAAAAAAAGGTATTATTAGAAAATGTCAAAATTTTCACCTCATTCATATCAACATGGGAGATAGGTAAGTTCGATTCAGTGTCTTCCACCCAGGCGAACACAAGCTGTTCGTGCAATGCAACTAGATCGAGTCCGTTCGCTTTCGCGATTCTTTCCACAACGCCGCATTTCTTTTCCACATCAGCAGAGTTGTCCCATTCAGTCAGTTCATCGTAGATCAATGTACAAAGTTCACGAACGTTCTCAATGTTGTCGGCTGTCTTTTCAGTGTACATACCATTCTTCTTGAGCTCGAGCTCTGTGGAAAATTTGGCGATCCCATCTTTCAGGCGGTCGCTTTGCTCCATCATGTCATCACGATCCTCTCCAGTCAAACCGTCTGACCACTTTTCAGAAATATCGACTCCCATCTGAAGAAGCTCGATTTTGACATCACTGAGAATGATTTTTTTGAAAAGCAGGGCAATTGTAGAGATGACAACTTGACGCTGAGAAGTCGAATTGAGCAGATGATAAATAGTATTCCGTTCTCCTTCCGGTAAACTTTTCCCGTAGATTGCGTATTTGTTTGCATGAGCGAAAATGGCCGACGATAAAAGTTGGGATCGAGAGAAACGAGCCGCAAGCCAGACAACTTCGCGGAGAAAAGCTTGCCAGATTGGAACATTGAAAATGGATAGCTCAGCTTTTACTATGCCCATCACTGTTTGATCAGTTTCTTCTTTCTTGCGGAGTAGGAACGCGTGGAACGGTAGATGATGCACAGCCTGAAAATAGCCTTATGTTACATATGGAAGAATCTGGACACCTACTGATTTTGGCATGTCACTAATTATTACACTATTCCGTTCGTACACCATTGTATCTGGCTGATAGGAAGATTCCGAGCCAGAGAAATCATTCATTCCACTTCCATCATCCTCATAGACGAGCCGTTGCGAATGACCAAACGGTTCAAGGAACCGTCCAGTTTTCTCGTACTCCTTTTCATCTTTTACCAGTACACTTTCCCTTTTTGTGAACCAAATAGATTCTTCCTTGCTGATATGATTACTACGTCTATAAGACCATAGGAAATCCATCACCTGAAAATAAATTACATCCACGAGTGCTCTTTTCTCCATGAAAATCCTACAGATTTTAAATTTTTTTCGAACAAAATTTCTGATTCCTCCGTAGCATACTGCCCGAACGAAGAGACGATAAATTGAATGACTTCATAGTTGTAGGGGCAAACGATGTAGAGAAGACAATGCAAATAATTGCAAATGCAGGTCGCCCCTTCTTCTACAGCGATCTGAAAAAAAACTTCTATTTTTTAATATAGAATAAGAACAACTAACTCTCAATGAAAGTCTTGCTAATTCGATGAATTTCTCAATTTCTTCTTTGCGAATTTCTTCGTCTACAATTCTGCCAGCTGCGGAAGCTTTTCGAATGAGTAACGTAGCATATCTAACCATGTACTCTCCGGGAGAGAGAGTGTCTCCCAATTTCATCTTCGAGTTCCGAGACAACTTCTCTGCGTACTTCTTGACGTAGCTGAAAAAAAATCAGTTTTTCAAACTAAACAACGGACACCTACTCGTGAAGGCGTAGTGGCGGTAGTGGTTGTCGAAGCTCAACGGCTTGTTGAAGAACTTTATCAACGAAGTCCTGACTAATAGAGACACGAATTCCTTCCTCTGCCAATCTTTTCACCAAGTATTTCTGCTCGTAGAACGATACAATCGTTGGAACCTGATCCATGTTCTGAGATAACAAGCTCATGATAAGAGATAGCTGGAGATACTGAATTGTGGCCTTGGTCGAACTTCGAACACCTGGCTTTCGATTAAGTTCATGCATCGATTTGTCCAAACGTTCAACTGGAATTCCGCCTAGCAGAGTGACTGCATGCCAGAAATCAAACTTTTTCTGCTGTAGCATTCGTTCAACAACGGATAAAACCGGTTGCTCGATTTCAAGAATTCCTTGAAGGTACTCGCCGGCCCAGCATTCTGAAACGATTCGTTATATATGAGATTAATGAACCAATTATACTCACTGAGCGACGCAGCGAAAACACGGGCAGACACGTCGAGTAAATCTTGGGAATGCATAGCAAGGAACATGTTCAATTGATCCCAGTTCGATCGGAACTCATTTGCATCGTCCGGATCGATTTCCGAATCGTATGGTCGCGCAACAGATGGGGCGACTTGAGCAAGGCATAGAACACTTTGAACTCCTTCGAAGAGCGCTGGATCACATGAAAAATCATACGTTCCAAGGGGTTTCTTGAAATCGAAGATACGAATATTTGGTTTTGGTGAGTTATCCGTGCTCGATTCAGAAGATAACACAGAAGTTGAGACCGCCTCGACCGAACGAAACATTTCTTGTTTCTCGTTCTCGTTTTCCTGTCCACGGAGTGATTGCTTGATGATGTGCTCACCAAGGTTGAAGAATGCTTCTAGCTGAAGTAAATAATTCAGATCGTCGCTGATGACATCAAACGGAATACGGCAAATTGTCTCACGGACCACACGACCAAGACGCTTCACAACAAATGCGATCTAAAATGGTAATATAGAATTCTGTGGGACTATCACACTCACATAATCAGCACGAACAACCTCAGTCTCGTGAGGTAAGAATGTTGGAAGGCGGAACGTAATCCAGCTGAGAGCTTGTACAATTGGATCGAGCATGTCTCGTGTAACATTTGTCCATGGACTGATGAATTCTGTGTAACTAATGAGACTGTCGACGATGGTGTCGACATCGTCAACAGCTGTTGCTTTGGCCAATATCATCTCGATCAAGTATTCGGTTGGGATTCCCATGTAATTGCACTTATTCAGCTTCTGTTGAAATTAAAAGTTATAAATTCACCGCCCGAATATCTTACCACGCTAAGTGTCACATCCAGTTCAATCAGCTTCTCCAGGAACTGCCTTTGCCAATCATCGTTGCGGAAATCTGATAGAAGAATTGCTCGCTTATCATCTATCTGAACTTCGCGTATGAGCACAAGGTTATCTTTCAATCTTCTTTCTGGGTCTTCGAACTGATTGTCTCGACATACATAGTATGAGAGCAGCTCTTCTCCGATTCCTAACATTTTGCTTCGTTCTTGAACATTGATTCCAGTTGCAGGGCTGTCCGCCACACACTCGATGAATGAGAAAATCAAGGAAATAGTTTTCACACGCTCTCGATCCGGAAGGCTGTCAATGTAATTGATAATAGAAGATGTAACATCTTCGTGACATATCATATGGATGACAGCAAATGCTTGAATATGTTCGATCTTCACACTACGTCTTTCCTTAGAGCCTTGCATGGCTTTCAACAAATCGAGAAGCTCGATGACATCGACGAAACGAGAAGGTTTCTCGCGTTGTGCAAGCATGCAACGAATTGTCATGATGACATCCATACTCGAATCAGCAGACGATAGCATATCAATGTCATGTCGGTTATATCCATACGATGATAGCATTTTGTACAGGTCCGTTCTCTTGCACACGATTTGCATTTCTTCGATTTCCGTTCTCAAGAGTGTTCGACTCGTTAAGATCTTTTCCACAGCTTCGTTCAATTCGACAGGCCATGGAATTTTTGCGCTCGAAGCAATCGAAATGATTGAGCAGCATCTGCGAGTTTCATCTCTCAGACTAGCACATAGTTGAACGCATTGTTTCTCCCATCCGAACACATTTGCTTTAGTAACAGCCGCACCTGACATTATTTGAATGTAATTAACGATAGTCTGTTCTTGATCCAGATGACGGTCAAGCATGAAAGGAACCACATTCTTTTCGATTTTGGCGAGAGTTGTATTTGGGTTGTTCAATGCATTTTGAAGAATCTTGTGGCAGATGCCTTCGGAAGATAGGTTTTGGAAGACAGAAAAGCTGATCGAGCATTCGAACTTCACTTTGAGTCGCTTCAGTTCGATTAAGTCATAGTACATCTTCTTAACCCGAGAAATGGATGAAGACCCATCCTTGACAGACGAACTCAATTTACTTCCATAAAGAAGAAGCAGACATTGATTGGTGGGAGTGTTACCGTTGTTGACAAGCACTTTAGTCATGATGTCATAGCTGCTAGCAGCCTGGATGGCATTATCTGGCCAGTTTGAAGCATCACGATACTCGAGAAGTGGAATGAGTGTTGTTATGAGATTTTCGAGACGCGGAACAACCTGAAAATGACTGTTTTTTGTATGCCAGTAATGATACAATCACCTCGTCAGCAATTTGGAGACATGAAGGGAATATATCCATTGTGACATGTTCCACAACATTGCTCCAGTTTCTGATATTTGTCGAGATTGCGTCGACGAACATGCGGAACAGACCCTCCAATCGTGAACTAGCATTATCTTCATCTGACAGGTAATCAATTATCGTTTTTCCATTACGGCTGAAGATGACACGTGCTTGCTGAAACAGAAAATATGAACAAGTGCCAAAAACTAAAAACCTCACAGTAAATTGTGCGTTAGCGACGAACTCGTTGTACATTTCAACCCACGGATTACCCCCGTGCAGGGCATCAACGAACAAGTCCCAAATAGTTTCATTGATACGAAGGTTTGCACCGCTTTCTCCAGGCCCCATGATGATCCGATAAGTGCCCCACGTATAGCACAATTCCTCTATCATTTTGAGCACTTCCAGGTCGCTGATTCTTCTTTTCTTAGCATGTGTCAAATAGGTCCGAATTCGATCACACCGACGGCTCATTCCGACTAGCGTGAAGTACGTTTCCGCTACCATATTGTGATCTTGAATTAGTCCCATCGTTTTCATCAAGATGTTGAAAGATTCGTCATCCTCATCACATGCGTCCATCAAGTATCTGACGTGTGCTTTGTATACTTTTTGAACATCGAGTTTGAAAGTCTTCGCGAACTTCTCTGCCTCTTCGAATCGATTGTTTTTGAGTAAAGATTCAAAACGCATTTCAGGTCGTGATTGAGAAATTTGACGAACAACAATACGACTTTCATCCACATCAGGAGTATCGTTGTATAATTCCTCAATGGCCATCAACACGCGATCACTACCGCCGTAAGCGAATAGAGTTGTTGAAATGGCAGCGGGCAAAGAGAAGCAATTTTCTCGTTTCGTACGCTCATAAATAATCACCTGGAATGTGACAAATACGATGAAATACGGAAATTTAAATACATACCTGTGGACTAGTGCTTCCGCTCAGTGTGGCGATAATAGCGAATAGCTTTGGGACATCAACTTCATTCTTGTCAATGACAACAAAATCAAGGATTTCGTCTCCTGCAGCTACCTTCACATCGAACTCATGCCAAAAACTGAATGTGAGTGGATCGAAGACGTGAATCCAACCATCAGTATCAAGATGTAGAGAAAACCTTCCTCCGTCGCGGACACGGACAAACTGTTTCTCTTTTCCGATAACCGAAAACTGAGACTCCGCTAGTCCACACCAATAGAGCCCTTGTTTTTCGTGAATTGATGCATACGATTGAAGAGGCCCATTCGAAATAGATGTTATGTCTCCGTTGATATCTGACATGCCAATTGACTTGGTTACAATTTTTTGAATAGCCTTAATATTTGAGGGTTGGTTTCGAAATTTAATCATTGCAAAACCTGCTGGAAATATTCTTGGATCTGGCCGGTTTCCCAGTTCTCCACACGATTGTTCTCTTTTGTCAATGCTACGTCTGCTTGCATCGTCACGGTATGCCAATCGCCCGAGCGGCTTCCGAAAGTGAGGTAACAAATCGTAGAAGTTGGATTGCAGAAAACGAAGTCAATGTCATGAGGCGACTCCTCATTGAAGTACAGCGCTTGCTTTTCCAATGAGAGAATAACGATGCGTCGTTTCTCGATAATTCCAACGAGGAAAGCAGAACTTCCAAGAATTTCGAAGTCGGTTATTGTCCCTGAACTTGAATTTAACCGCAGTTGAAAAAAGTTTACTAACCTTCGAGACTAGTATTGAAAGAATAGTCTGTTTTTTCTCCTAATGTGAACACAGCTAGATCAGAGCACGAAGCCAGCACAAGGAATCGTTCATTGCTTTTCGGTTTGAGCTTCCACTCATTAGACTTTTTGTCAATCTTTTGCTCATCGGGGACTGAAAAATTTCAGTTATCATTTAGGCACATATTCGAGCTGTTTCACTTACGCGGAGCGATGCGTGCAACAGTGCAGACGTCATAGAGTCCGACGGTTGAAGTGTCGGCGTCAATATCGCTGCTTTCTTTCGTTTCCCCTAGGCGACCCATCCTGAAAAAAATATATTTCACGAGTCCGAAAGGGAGTTGAAGACACAAAATTCGAATGCGAAGCGCTGTCATGAAAAATTTGAATTCGAAAGGAAAGCGCCGAAATTTTATCGCAGAGGAGCGCCTTTGTTCGTTTGAATTGGGAAAAGGTATTACCCTTCCAATTCAGGGGGAGAAAAACTACACAGACAAAAAAACTTCGAGTTAGACTGAGATTGAATGTACAAAAAACATGGCTGCGTAGCCTGATTTGTATTTATCATGAGTGCCGTTAACAAGTGAAAACTCAATCCACAATTAGCATTTTCTGCGGAGTTCATTTCCTGGAGATTTTCTTCCCCGGATGTCTAAAAAAGGAATGAAATTTGTACACTTGTTTTTAATATCACTACTTAACGAGAGGCTACAAGGGAAGTGTTCAACGGTGTGGGAATCTTGATGAAAAAAAAAAACTAAAAAAAGCAGGAGTCAAAAAACTATGAAAACAGTGGAAGTACTCGGAAATAAAACTGAGCTGAATGAACCGGGACGAATGACATTTGAAAAAAATTTTCTTTTCGTTTCTAGAAACACGTTTTGTTTTTGAGCGCGCGCGCTCATGTACGGTGCGGATTTTTGTACCGTTGCGAGACCCACAAAAACAAATGCTGCAATGCGCCTTGAAGTTTGACGCGGGGGAAAACCATGTTTTCGTTGCTCGTGGTTTCAAAGATTTTTCCCATTCTTCGGACCATTTTTCTTTTTTGAGTTCCTCCTTGTTCTTCCAGGAGCGCGTTCTTCCTGTTTTCCGAGAGTTTCTAATTCCACTCCTAAATGTTAAGGACATTGTGGTTCGTCTCACTATCAGATTTGGGCCCAGGGTTTTTATTCAAAGATTTTTTTAATTCAAAATCTGTTGTGGGTGGATCCTTAAAAAATTGATTTACGAAGTTTTAAATATGTTATTTTTACGTTTGAATCGTCTTATAAAAAACAAGACATTTGCTTCACTGCGATTGTAATTTTGTGCAAAAAATATGAATTGTTCCCTGGATTTTCTGGGTAATTTTTCCCCCCCCCCCCCCCCCCCCGAAGTTTTTATTCCTCGAAATCGGTAGTTTTTAACAAAATTTTGGTGGGAGAATGTAGCTGCGCTCTGGCGTACATGGCGCGCAGAAACGAATTTGAATCGTTCCCGCGCGAAGGAAAAGTTTGCAAAAATTTTAAGTCTTCTCAGTTTCGGAACACTTTCCGACGATATCCTTCATTGTTCACAAAAAAAAAGTTTTTTTCTCAGTTAAAAGCTCCAAAATCTCGAGTCACGAGTCAAAAGGGGTTTCTTTTCGTTATTTTGCAGAATTCAAACAAAATTTTGTGAATAACCCCGTTAGTATAAGTTGAAATTCACAACTAAGAGTAAGAATTTTTTGTTTCACGTTCTCTGAAAATCTCGTGCTCTCGTACCCTTCGTGTTCGTGCTAATAAATTTGAAAGTTCCTTGATAAGTTATTTTTCTGTCTCAGGTGAATCGAATCGGTCGCTTCAAAACCAAGTGATGGACAATTCCAACACATTCAATGACGAAAACAAGCAACAAGGCTTCGTAAGAATTAAAAATTGATATAAACTTTTCGCTTTATTCAGAAACGCCAACAAGTTGAGTCTCCGTATTCGGCTGCCACTCCCAAATCGCGCCTCGGAAAAGAGCCCAAACGCCTGTTTGGCTTCTCAAAAGCTAACTTGGCAGATGGAAACTTGGAGGATACTTGCATTCAATCGGACTCTCGTCCAAACTCCGCTGCTCTCACGGACGCATCGTTTAACTCGACTGTCACCTCTAATGTTTCATACTTCGAGAACGAAGGGGATCCAAATTTGGAGCGAACCGAGCTGTATGCCTCTGGAACTTCTGCTAACGCAACGAATTTGAGTATGGTACAGGAAGGCGACGAAACTGATGCAGATGTAACATTAGCTACTGATTTTGATCAGAATGTATTCGTTCAACAACACGACTCAAATACTACGCCAACTTCGAATAATACTAACGCTCAACGACTTCCAATGAGTCCGATTCCAATGGGAGACGACTCAACTCCTACGGCTCCAACTGCACTCGCATCAAAACTCGACCGTGGACTCGAGACTGTTGATACGCACTCTATCGAATCATTGTACTCGCCTGTCGGACCAGTTAAATCTCACATTGACTATTCTCTGTAAGTGCGAACACGAATCAAAATCGATTTCAGTCGTTTTTGCAGCCATGAATTCGAAATTCTCGAACAGAAGGTGGAACATGAAGAAGATTTGAAAGAACTTCAGGAAAAGATAGAAATGATGCGCACACAACATCGTCAAGAGCTAGAACAGATCAAAGAAGCTCGTATTTACGAGGAAAAAATGCTGATCCAACAAATGGAAGCTGCTGCGAAAAAGGCCAAAACTGAGCGAGTTGCTGCAAAAGAGCGCGAGCAAGCTCTTGAGAACCTTCTGGGGGAGTTGGAAACAAAAATGAAAGTGTCAGACGATGTGAGACAGCAACTCGAGCAACAACTCACCACACTGAATGCTCGCATTGAGGAGCTGATTGAGAAAGCAGTTAAAGTAGACTCAATCAAACAAGGTGCTTCGGTTCATGAAGATCGAATCCGAGAGTTAGAGACCGCTAACCTCGAGATTTCTACTCAGCTTACGAATGCCAATAAAGAGTTGAATGATCTGCAGCAGAAGTCGATCGAAGCCGAGGCCAGATATTCAGAAGAGGTTAGTTTTTCAAAAAACGTTTACAAAGATGTTTAAAAAACTATCGCTGGATCAAACATCGATTATATTATAGGAGAGACTTCGTTGTGACGATGTTTCATCGGCTGCCCTAGATGAGATGAAAAAGGAACATGAAAACAAGTGTGCAACATTGGTTGAGGAAATTCGTCGTCTCGAAACTCAGGTTTCATTCCTACAAGAGCAAAATGCTTCGGAAGACATCAGTTCTTATCTCAAAACGATCAGCGAGCTCGAAGAGCAAGCTAAATTAAACACGGTCGAGCTAGAACAGATTAAAACCGAAACGGATGAAAAAGTTAAACAGTTCCTAGAGGAAATCGGAAACTTGAAACAACAAACGGATGAAGAGGTTTGATTTACTAATAATATTCTCGATTTACTATAATTGCTTCAGAAGTCATCTCTCCAACAAGAAATCGAGGACGGTGCACAAAAAGCTAAAGCTGAACAAGTTTCGGCGATAGAACGTGAGCAAGCTCTTGAAAATCTGGTGGGAGAACTGAAGGCAAAAATGGAAATGTTGGACGATGAGAAACGACAACTGGAACAGGACTACAGTTCGATCAATGCTCGTCTTGAAGAACTATCAGAGAATGCTTCGAAAATCGATGTACTGCAACAAGCAGCATCAGCTTATGAAAGCAGAATCCTTGAGTTGGAAACTGCTAATGTTGAGGTTTACGATAAGCTTTCGCAAACGAAGCAAGAACTTGTTGAACTCCAGCAGAAGACGATCGAGACTGAGGCGAAATCATTAGAAGAGGTTAGTAACGTTTATGAAAACAATAAGGGAAGCTCGATTTTTAACGTACTACATTACATTGTAAAAAAAATTGGTACATTACAGGTTGAACAAATTCGTCGCGAAACTGTGGCAATCGATTCTATGGAAGAGTTGAAAAAAGAGCATGAAGAAAACCGTGCCATGTTGGTTGAAGAAATTCGTCGACTAGAATCGGAGTATTCAGTTCTTCAATCACAGCAATCTGAAGATATTGAAGTTCACCTGAAGAAGATTTTAGAGCTCGAAGAGCAAGTCAAATGTTATAAGGCCGAGTTAGAGCAGAACAAAACTGAAGCAGACCAAAAAGCGGAAAACTTCGAAGAACAGATTGAGAAGTTGAGACAACAAGCCGACGAAGAGGTATGCGTTTGAGTGTGGAAGAGTTTTAGAAAAATATTCTTTATTTAAGAAATCTTGTCTCCAGCAACAAATCGGTGATGCTGCTGAGAAAGCAGAATGGCAGGCTGTGTCTACGAAACAGCGGGAACAAGAGCTTCTTGATCTTGCAGAAGAGTTGAAGGCGAAATTCGAAGTGTCTGAAGATGCCAAGAAACAGTTGGAGCAGCAACTTTCTGCACTCAATTCACGCGTTGAAGAACTCAGTGAGAAGACTCTGCAAACTGATGAAACAAGAATCCGAGAGTTGGAGGCTGCCAACGTTGAAATTACTGATCAACTCTCAAAGACCAAACAGGATTTGGATGATCTCGAGCAGAAGTTGGTAGTAATGGAGGCGAAGAAATCAGAAGAGGTAGATTGTTTGAACAAAAATATTCGTACTTTATACAAACTGATGTCAGGTCGAATGCATCCTGAGAAGTGCGGAGAAGGATAAAATAGAACTTGGTCAGATGCTCGAAAAATCTAGGCAAGAACTTGATTTGCTCAGGCAGCAAGCTGTCGAAGAGGTAAAGGGGAATTATAATACTCTTCGAACCAACATAATATTTTTCAGAAAGCTGCGCTCCAACAGGAGATGACAGAACAAATGGAATCTGCCGCGCAGAAGGCCGCAGCCGATCTTTTTGCTGCAAAAGAGAAGGAAGGAAAACTCGAGAATCTTGTGGAAGAGCTGGAGGCCAAAGTGGAAGCGTCAGATAATGCGAAGCAGCAATTGGAGCAGCAACTTCTCGCACTCAATGTTCGCGTCGAAGAATTGACTCAAAATGCTCTGAATGTGGATTCGATGCAACAAGGGGCAGCAGCTTATGAAGGCCGGATCCGCGATTTGGAAGTTTCAAATTTGGAAGCTGCTGATCAGCTAACGAAGGCGAATCAAGAACTTGATGAACTTCGGCAGAAGTGTGTCGAAGAGGTTGGTTCTATATTATATTTATATTGGTCACACAACTGATGATCCTAAATTTTTGAAAAATTTATACTAATACCTTCCAGATTGAAAGAATTTCGAAAAGTTCTGAACAAGAGAAAGTCGACAGAGACCAGAAGCTTCAACACTTGCAAGAGCAAATAGAAGAGTTCACGAAGCATGCCGAGGAGGAGGTAATTAGAGTAACACTACGATTTATCAGTATTTTATGTTTCAGAAATCATCCTTCAAACAACAAATTGAGGCAACTGAGCAGAGGGCTGAAACCGAATACCTAGAAGTGAAAGAAAGAGAACAACTCCTTGAAACTCTTGTGAGCGAGCTGAACACGAAAGTCGAAGTGGCAGCCAACGCGAATAAACAGCAAGAACATCAAATCGTGGAACTCAATTCTCAAGTTGAAAATCTGGTTGATGCGGCCTCGAAAGAAAAGTTGGCTCTTCAGCAGGAAATTGAACAGAGTAGGGATAAATTGGATGCTGCTGAACAAGCTCTTTCGCAAAAGGAAAACATCATCGTCACACTTGAATCTCGTATTGAAACCATCTCCGGACAGTTTGAAGAGAGACTACAGGAAGCTGGAATGTGGAAGTCTCAAGCGATGCACATTGGAACTATGGCCGAGACTCTCCCGAAACTGCAACAACAGATCAAGGAATTGTCCGAAAAACTCGAAGCATCAAAGCAGCGTGTTATCGAAGTTGAGGAACATGCGCAACATGATATTACTATTATGCAGGATGAGAGAAACGAACAATCGGCAGCTCTAGAAGATGCGAAAGCACAGATTGGAAAATTAGAGGAAAAATTGAAAAAGGCGGAGAAAGAGATCGAACGACTCGAGAATGAATGCGATCAGTTTGACAGTGAGGAGCGCGACTACAAAGATAAAATTTCGGAATTGCAAGCCGAGATAAAGCTTCTGAAAGGAGTGAAGTCGCCTCCAAAAACGATCGGTCTTATTCAGCAGGCGAGACTTGGGTATATATCAGCTGTGTTTTTTCATAATCTACATTATTTTATTTCAGTGTCAAACCATTGAGCCGCGAAAGCTCGCACGTCGAGCCGCCAGTCGCTGAGGATGGATTTGAGGATGCGCAAGACTCGTTCCAAGCTCATACGCAAGCAACTCATCAGAAGTCTTTCAATCAAACCGCTCGTTTCCCGGCATCCCCGAGTGCTGCAGCTGAAACAACGATGCTTCATCCTGATGATCAAAATGTCGAAAGATCAGCCATAGAAAGTCCATCATCGAAGAAAAATCGGTCAACTTGTCAGCAGCAATAATCTCCAGTAACGTGATCTATCGTATAAGATCAACTAACATTTGTGTGCCATATCCAACATTTCTGAACCCCCATTTGTGTCAAATAACTTCAATAATTGTATTGGGTCAGAATAAACATTTTACTTTCTTTTCGTTAGAAATTACATCTCACGAAAACCAATGAAAAGGTGCCATGGATGAAATCATTGCTTCCGTTTTCAAGAGGAATGTTTATTCATACAAACAAAACTGAATGACAAGCGAAAGATACTGTTAACCGTTTGTTGTTTTACACAAATTGAGTTGTCACAGAAAGTTGAAAAATCGTTGAGTTGGAGTTATACCCAAAAGGGAATTACATGTTTCCCCGTTCTTCCTATATACTGAAATTCTTCGTACCAATAATAGTGCCAGAGAATGTAATCGAAGAAATGATTAATGGATGTTCCGACACCAAAGTAGAGAATCATTAGATTCAGATGAGCATTTACGGGATGAAATAGGGCGACCAGGAGCTGAAAAATGGATAAAAAATCATGAGAATTGTTGGGGATGATTCTCAGAAATTACCTTGTCTGCCGTTGCTATTGTAAGAATTACAAGACCGAAACAATATGCATTCTGAATGATGAGCATCGGCCAAAGAAGCAGTGGGTGTGGTTTAGGTATGCACAGTGTGGTCCCTGAGACACTTTTATCATTTTTACTGTTTATCTCTCCAACTCACAAATCGTCAAAGTCAATGCAATCATCTGTGTGAAACACCATAAACATCGCATATATCCACCATCCAAATAGTTGGCAATACATTCTTGAACCTGAAATCGAACTTCCATATTTAGCTTTTTGATTTTTCCATTTTTAGGTGTGGAAAGAAATAGAAAACAGGAAAGAAAATGCAGTGCTTACTTACATTAATTAATTCGTGAAAGAGACCAAAGTCGAAAATAATGACGTCATGAGAGAGAAAGTGTCCGGTATTTGAACGGGTTTCGTTGAATGAGCAATAGAATATCTGAAACAAAATGAACTAGAATTTTTTATGTTTTCCGTCACACATCCAGAATCAGAATGAATTGTGCTTATGGTGAATCAGTTAGGATTTCTATTTGACCAAACAATTCTATAAGATTTCATGTTCCCCAAACTTAGATAATCTAGTGCAGAAAAGCACCGCGGAGGGGCACTGTCCCAGTTATTCAAATATCATTCGAAATACCGTAAAACCTCTAATAGAAGGACATGGGTTTCTATTGTTCAACCTCCTCAAAAAAATTTGAATTTCGAATTTCATAAAAGTATCCATACAAACTTTTGAAAAGCAACTCATAACGCATTTTATATTGGTCCTAATATATTTTTACAAGGAATCGATTGAGGCTACTTTCAGATGCACAGAAAGCTGAGAAAGTGCTTTTTTCGGGCTCACTTAGGTGTCCTTCTATTAAAGGTTTTACGGTAATCAAAAAATTGATGTTTCAGAGGGCCCCGAAATCTGGAGAGAGTGAACTCGACGTATGGAAGTCTCCTTCTCTGATTTGGGCTATAAGTTCGAATCAAGGAAAGTGCCTTATTGCCGTTCTGGACGCCACACCGCGATCTCGATAATAGCAATATGTGTCTTACATAACCTACCTTATTGAAATGAGCTACTGAATAAACGTGTTGAGCAAAAGAAACGGAAGCGACGATCAACTGGAGAAGAGCGAAGAAGGTAACCAGTTTTCGATTCCGAAACCGAATTCCGAAGAGAAATGTGTTCTCGTCTTCCACGTGGAACCATCGTAGCATATCTGAGAATAGGAGGGATACTGTAGATGTGATGAGGAAATGAAAGAAACATTGAAAACATTTATGAAAAAAAAAGAATCATATGATATATTTTAAGACAGCGATAACTAGCTGCAATGGGAGATGTGAAAAATAGGAAAACTTGAGAAATGTAGAATAATTGTAGCTTATTTTCAACATGCAGTCTATTTCATCTTCTCTTCAATTTATCACAGGAAATTCAGAAAATTTCCGGTGAGGAGGAGGTGGAGGATAGGTTTTTGATAGTAGATAGTGATAGGCGGATTAACATTCATCATTCAGTTTTTTTATAAATCTTTTTAACGGGACATGATGGGATTAGAGCTGATTTGAATAGGATTTGCACTGAGAACGAAGGGATTTGCAACACACTTTTAATGGGATAAATGTCAGTTTTGATGTCATTGGGAGGAGGCTTTATGAACGGTGATTAAGAGAAGAATGGGGAGATACCAAAAATTGAATATTTGCGTAGATGGATTATCGATCAGAAGATTCGGAAAAACTTTGAAATAGCTTTTAAACATTACAGTATACTGGAAACTTTCGATTGGAAGAAATCTATAGAAAGAAAAAAGAAGAAATCTATGGAAGAAATGGAAGAAATCTATATCATATATGAAATCGTTATACTTTCTCAATATTTTTTGGCATGTATTGAATCGAAATTGCCGAAAAAGAATTCCCAGAAAAGAATTCCCAGATTAACGATTCAGAAATCACAAATTTGGACACATAAAAATATGCAGATCATCTAAATTTCTTATAAATTTAGGAATCTATTGAATGCTAAAATTTTTGAGAAATTCAATGAACACTGATAACAGCTGAAAATGTCGAATAACAAGAAGCTCTGATACGAAAAAAAAAAGAATTCTCGAAAATATACAGGTTAGCTTTTTAGGTTTTTTGTGACGCTAATTGGGAGCTTTCATCTCCTAAATAGCATTGTCTTTTGAAAAATATGAAAAAAGGAAAATCCAGAGTCCAAATCCCTCCAGACAAAGTAATGAATTGTGTGTGCTCTTTTAGCTCCTATTGACGTGGTTGGCTCATTGAGCAAGCAAAAACGTCCATTAGAAGGTATCTTTTGTTTCGGTCTAACCGAGCTTGAAACATTAAAAATAGGGAATGATGAATTGTGTGTAGGTGTTATTAAAAGAGAAGAAGAAGGAGAAAGAGTGATGGATCAGGTAAAATTGACATGGAACAAGATATTCGAGGGGCCCCCTTTGAAGAGAAAAATGCCAAAAGGAAACACAAGGTAAAATGACATATTTTTGTTGTGGGTTTGATACCTTTCTATTGAAAAACAACAAAAAAATGAAAAAAGAAATGCAACATTTCGTTGGTGCCAATATCCTAGACTTTGGACATTTACACTGAGTCATAAAATTCGGATTCGTTAGTATTTTCAAAAGCTTCTCCCAAGAAAAATATTTTTCGGAATGCTCAGAAAACTACTCGTTTTCTGTACCCGCAGCTGATTCTGAATCTAAATTCACCTGGAAATTTACGTTAGCTCAAGTCAGGACAAAAGCTACACCCTCTAGACTTGGAATTCATTTTCTAGGTTCAAAGATTCTCGAAGATTATCAAATAAAGATAGGTATGACTAACACTTCCATCCCTTCTGAATATCTCCACTCCGAATTATTCAAAGTCATCAGAATTCCACTTCCGTGCAGAAAGTGATAGACTAGGAAAAGTTCTCTCTTTTTCCAAGTTGTTGTTCTTATTCAATTATTCATAAACTCGAATATGCAAACAACAAAAAAAGGTATTGAATAAACGAATACTGACACGAAAAACCAAAACAAAAGTCATTGGTGGAATTGGTGGGCGGAACGAGAAATAGATGGAATAACGAGCGAATGAAAAAGAGAAAAAACGAATATTTTTTCTTTTTTGCCCATTTTTTTCAACGGAATGCGACAAAAAGACAAAGACAATGGGATCTCTGTGTCGGGTAAATAGCCACTATTCTTGACTTTAAAGGCGCGAGGAAAGTTTTTTCCTTCAAACTTTTTGTTCCTTTTTTCCTCTGCTTTCTTCCATCTAAAATTCTCATTAGATCCATCCAACTTGTGTTTTGTCATCATCTATTTTTCCATTTTGCAGGGCAAAACTCGAAAATATTGACGGGAAATCGGCACTTTTAGGGTTACTATTGTTAAAAACCAAAGGGTTGAATTTATTTATGTGGGCTTCCTTATTTTAAGTCTGAATAATCAATAATCAAAAGTACTTGAAAGATAACCTTACATACAGTTTTAGATAATGTTCTCGTTGAATGTATCTATTACAAGTTCCGATCAGATAGTTAGAAAGGAAATCAACTCCTTGATGAAGATTTTCTCCGTTAGCAACGTATTCAAAAGTAAACAAATTAGATTTTCCCAATATAGGAACGAGTCATAAGAGTTTACTTATTGCGACAACTAGTTAATCTAATCAATCATGGATTTCAAAGCTCTAGGGACATACATAATTGATTCTCAAATTATTTTTGAATTCTCATAAGATAGTCTATGGATACCGTTATAATTGTTCTTGTAATTGGGTTATGAGTGTCATCTGATTCAGTGTTCTCGGAATCAGAACAACGTTTTTCATAGCTACAGTAACCCATAGTGGAAATTCCGGAAATAATGGATAAAAACCACTTATCCATTAGATAGATGAAGAGTAAATAACAGACATACCAAAAAAGTAGTTGAGAGTAATAACAAACATCAAACGGAATGTGAAAGTATGAATAACAAATTGAGAGCTCTGAGACTTTGGAAGAAAAAGAGAAAAGAGACATGGAAGAAGGAAATGAAAGGATAGGCAAAAAAGGATCCGCCAATTTGAGAAAAGAGCTAATAAATTATGAAAGGAAACAAAAGTGGCGAAGAACTTTTTTCAAGAAAATAATCAAATGGGAATCCCCAGAATTCTGTTTACTCGATTGGAATAACAAGTCGAGATGGTTCTTTGATTTTGTTTTGTTTTTACTTCTACTTTACTGCAAAATGGAGAAGCCGAAATTTGTAAAATTCTGAATTTTAAAAATCTGATTTTGAGAAACCCGTTTTCTACATAAACATCTTCTTTTCAATTATAGAATTTCTCAAAACTGTTCCATCACATTCATTTCTCTCATCTAGTTTTCTCACGAATAATTCATAGAACCAGTCAACTGAAATTCATAATGACGTGCTTATTTCCAATTATTTTAATTTTTCGAACCAAGAACTCGGTCGGATATCATTAACAAGTCTAGTGAAAAAAATATGAAAAAATTTAGTTCTGAATCACTGATATCCTGTGAGAAAATGGAGAAAAGGCTAGGAGGAAATGAAACTATGGGAAAGGAAAACTTGAATATACTTTGGGCTTGGTTTGATTTTTGAAATTGAGAAAAAATGAAATGACTCGAGGTTTCAGAACATTTAACTAGCCTAATCTTTTCGTATTGAATAGAGTAGGTAGAATTTTAAGATTCTCTAGTCTTTTCTCAGCATTTTCTCGCAAAACGAAGAATTTTATGATCTTCTTACTGATCGTTTCTAACTGTCTCAGAATCTTACGAAAAATTAGGAACAAGTGTGATTTTCAGAACGAGACGTCCTCGAGTACAATTTTGCAAAAGACTCCCGTTTATAATAGAATCGCTAATTATTTTTGCATAAAAGACGTCATTGAAGATTTGATAATAAAAATAACCTCCCGTTCGTATTTGGGATACCATATGCACTTTCAGAAGAGAATCCCGAGACAAGAAAAAAGAGACGGCAAACATAAACATAAAGATTTTTCGGCCAATTGGGTTTCAAAATCGAATTACCCTCCGAAACCAAGGATAAAGAAACAAAAAGACGAAAATTTTTTGAAAGGAAAACGCAAAACTGAACCTTGGAACTGAATCTGTTCTATGGAGGCAGATGAGGGTGGATGGGAAATAAAGGGCAAAGTGTTTAAAGTAATTATAGAAAGTTATAGAGAATACATCTGGCGCCAGGAAGGTTTTCAAATTGACATTATGAAGAACGATTAATTGAAATTGGAGATCAGAGAGCTGGAAATGAGACATTTTAACTTTCACATAAGTTGAGAACTAGATCGTAGACACACAGATTTTTGAGTTCCTAGTTCCGAAATTCGAAGTAAAAATGTCAAGAAGGAAATGGAGTGAAAAACATGATGTCTTTTTGGGGAAAGAGGAAAGAAAATCAAAATCAGTGAAGCGAACTCAGATTCAAGATTTCCATATTTGACGGCTCGAAGAACTTCCCCACGAGATGGAAATGGATTGAAATTGGAAGAAAAACAAACGCTTGAAATAGAATTCGATTGGTCTGGTCACCTGAATCTTGAGTCAAAAGTAGGGTTTTAAGGAAATCATTGAATCATTTTTGTGTTCAGGGGAACTTTTGGGGCTCTAATAGTAAGGTTGGTTTATTGATCAGTAGCGAGACTAGCTAATGTAGTTTTTGTTCTGAGTACTAACAATAGCGAGTATAGTCTGCACGAAAGAGACCACCGGATGTGGGACTCAATTGAAATATACGTATACGCATCCGTTGACCGAGAATCTGAAAGATTCGAACCATCTGAACCTAGGAGATCAGTAGTCCTTTACGAAGAGCAGAAAACGGGGGAAAAGACTTGAAACATGACATGTCATCTCCATATACAAACCTTTTCTCCTCTTCAACACGCGAATCTTGTCTGAAATGTGACACTAACACATTGAAAATGAGAGAGAATCTGAAAAGAGAAAAAGAAATAGACAGAAAGAGAGAGAGAGAGCTCTCTAATTATGAGCCCACCAGATTCATGAGAGAGAGAGATGAGACGAGAAATCGCAAAAAAATGAAGATTCTTTGATTCTTCGTCCCTTATTCTTTTAATTAACAATGCGGGGGAGTCGCGATGGAATCGGAGCGGAATCGGAAATTAACATGTTTCTTCTTCTTTCACCAAAACGACGACGATTTATGAGAACATGTGCTTGTTCTATTTTTATTCCCAATGCCTTCGTTCATATTTTATTCCAGAGAACGTGTGCTGAAAATAGACCATGCAGAATCATGAATCCCTTTTTCCCATGTCTTCAAATTTCAAACCTTTACCTTTTTGTCTGAAACACTACATCCTGTTGTTTTCAATTTTGAAACGTGTTGATTAGGTTTCAATAGTTATTGACCATGGTTTCTGCAGAAATAAACTTTTGAAAAACAGTTTCCCTAGTGATATTGGTGCATCAATTTTGTCTCCTGACTTTTCAAGGTCTTTGTCATAATAGAACTTTCTTTAAAATAATCATTTATTAACCTAAAACGCTTTGAGCAGTATCTGATGGCAAAGATAAATCGAAAAATAGTATAGGAAACGACGGGGACAAACGAAAGTACATGAAGTGAATTGATGATAACAAGAGGGGTTTAAAACTGTGTCATTTTCTAGACGAGAGCTGGAATTTGCTTTTTGGGTATGGGGTGTCAAGGAGATCTGAGGTGTAATTTCATAAAATTTCGTGAAGATCGCAAAGACGCCCGTTGAATATTAAAACTGTGGATAGTGGCTTATGGCATGTTGATGGATCCGCATGCATACATGTAGAAGTTATCAGCGTTGACAGTGGCGGCAGGCTTTGCTCTTTGTGGAGATCAGGAACCTCCTTCAGAAGAGAGATAGGAATGTGGATGAAAAACAATCAAAGGAATGAATTCCTCGGTAGAGGAGAAAAAGAAATAATAAATTAAAGAATTTCTCGGAAGAGGTGTTGAATCACTGTGGATGGATTCAGCACAGCTCTAGAGCTAACTCCAGGTTCCCCTCCCGACTATCTCACTTTAGCTTCTACTAAAAGCAACAGCAAACATGACAATTTCTGGGAATAAGCACCAACATTTCATCTGTAGTTCCCATTTGTCAGCTCCTGGTCGCTCTATTTCTTCCAGTAATACCTAAACCACATCCACTGCTTCTTTGGCCGATGCTCATCATTCAGAATGCATATTGTTTCGGTCTTGTAATTCTTACAATAGCAACGGCAGACAAGGTAATTTCTGAGAATTATCCCCAACAATTCGTATGCTTTTAACCATTTTCAGCTCCTGGTCGCCCTATTTCATCCCGTAAATGCTCATCTGAATCTAATGATTCTCTACTTTGGTGTCGGAACATCCATTAATCATTTCTTCGATTACATTCTCTGGCACTATTATTGGTACGAAGAATTTCAGTATATAGGAAGAACGGGGAAACATGTAATTCCCTTTTGGGTATAACTCCAACTCAACGATTTTTCAACTTTCTGTGACAACTCAATTTGTGTAAAACAACAAACGGATAACAGTATCTTTCGCTTGTTTTTGTGTATGGTAACTTTAATTTTGACGGCCGCCGTTCAACGGCGCTTTGTGGCTGCAGGACCTTTTTCAATCGATTTCTTTCTGATTCTAGGAAAACATTCTTTATTTTGCAATAATTTAAGCCCGGAATCCTCCTTTAAAGAAAACTAGTAGAGGTCAACTCAGTTTTTTAAAAAAAGGAGGTCCGACTTCATTTTTCATGTTGACACCTTTTCACGTAACTTGACCTAAATAGATGTTCCAGTGAAAATTAGTGGCTCTATCTTTTGTGGAGCACTGTGCCCCGCCCATTCGTATGGGTAGAGAGAAGAGTGCGCAGACGTCTAAAAGGCTGTGCCTCCTTGGAGGCCGTGCGTTTTGTGGCTGCAGGACCTTTTTTGATCGATTTCATTGTGATATTAGAAAAATACCCTTTGTTTTGCAACGAGTCAAGCACAAAGTCATTTTGCCCAGAGTCCTCCTTTAAAGGGAACTAGTAGAGGTCAACTCAGTTTTTTATTTTACTACTTTACATTGTAAAAAATGATTGGTACATTACAGGTTGAACAAATTCGTCGCGAAACTGTGGCAATCGATTCTATGGAAGAGTGCAAGCAACAAATCGGTGATGCTGCTGAGAAAGCAGAATGGCAGGCTGTGTCTACGAAACAGCGGGAACAAGAGCTTCTTGATCTTGCAGAAGAGTTGAAGGCGAAATTCGAAGTGTCTGAAGATGCCAAGAAACAGTTGGAGCAGCAACTTTCTGCACTCAATTCACGCGTTGAAGAACTCAGTGAGAAGACTCTGCAAACTGATGAAACAAGAATCCGAGAGTTGGAGGCTGCCAACGTCGAAATTACTGATCAACTCTCAAAGACCAAACAACTTGGTCAGATGCTCGAAAAATCTAGGCAAGAACTTGATGTGCTCAGGCAGCAAGTTGTCGAAGAAGTAAAGGGAAGGTATAATACTCATCGAAACAACATCAGTTTTTTTCAGAAAATTGCGTTCCAACAGGAAATGACAGAACAAATGGAATCTGTCGCGCAGAAGGCCGCAGCCGATCTTTTTGCTGCAAAAGAGAAGGAAGGATATCTCCAGAAGGAAGAGTTGGAGGCCAAAGTGGAAGCTTCAGATAATGCTAAGCGGCGATTGGAGCAGCAACTTCTCGCACTCAATGTTCGCGTCGAAGAACTGGCTGAAAATGCTCTTCACTCGATGAAACAAAGAGTGTATGAAGACCAGATCCGCGATTTGAAATCTTCTGACGAGCTCATTAAAGCAAGAAAAGCTTGCTGTTTTGAGGTTGGTTCTATATTACACACATATTTATATATCGTGAAATATGTATTAGAAGGGCACTCTGCGAGAGTGATGGAAAATTAGAAGAGTAGCCTCTAGTATTATTCAATTTTCCCAAGTTTCATCGCGCTTCATTGCGAACTTGGCTTTAGCTCACTTGTTTCTCATGTAGGTCACGTCGAAACCACAAAATCAACAAAATTATTATATTTGAAAAAAAAATTTGAATTTCCCCAAGTTCGCAGTGGAGCGCGATGAAACTTGGGAAAGTTGACTAATAGAAAAGACCTTCAAATAAAACGGCACCCGGATATATAAATATTTCTGAACGAACTTTCTTGTTTTAGGCCAGCAGAGGATGGCTAAAAACTATATGGATTAGTTTGGAGGAGAGCTACGTTTTTTGTTGTTGCATTGTTCATTCTGATTGTTGAATTTTTTCTGCTTTTGAAAAAACACGCTGTGTTGTCTAGTAGGTAACTGAAAAACTGGGTGCACAGGCCATCAAAAAATTTCATGGAAAAATAGAAGGACCCTTCTAATACAGATTTTACGGTGTATATACCGTATATACATAGATTATTGGTCTCACTCTGAAAATCCTAACTCTTTGAAAATACAATAATAATAAATTTCAGATCGAAAAAATCACACAGAGTTCGGGGAAGGGGAAAGAGGACTTTGACGGAAAGTGTCAACTATTTCAACAACAGTTCGGCCTGTTGATGGCGATAGCTCACGAAGAGGTAATTAATGTAACCCTACAATTTCTTATTCTCTGATTGTTTCTTTTAGAGTGCGTTAGCATCGTGTCAAGCTCAAGCAAATCATCAGAAGTCTTTCAATCAAACCGCTCGTTTCCCGGCATCCCCGAGTGCTGCAGCTGGAACAACGATGCTTCATCCTGATGATCAAACTGTCGAATGATCAGCCATAGAAAGTCCATCATCGAAGAAAAATCGGTCAACTTGTCAGCAGCAATAATCTCCAGTAACGTGATCTATCGTATGAGATCAACTAACATTTGTGTGCCATATCCAACATTTCTGAACCCCCATTTGTGTCAAATAACTTCAATAATTGTATTGGGTCAGAATAAACATTTTACTTTCTTTTCGTTAGAAATTAATCTCACGAAAACCAATGAAAAGGTGTCATGGATGAAATTATTGCTTCCGTTTTCAAGAGGAATGTTTATTCATACAAACAAAACTGAATGATAAGCGAAAGATACTGTTAACCGTTTGTTCTTTTACACAAATTGAGTTGTCACAGAAAGTTGAAAAATCGTTGAGTTGGAGTTATACCCAAAGGGAATTACATGTTTCCCCGTTCTTCCTATATACTGAAATTCTTCGTACCAATAATAGTGCCAGAGAATGTAATCGAAGAAATGATTAATGGATGTTTTACTGGAAGAAATAGAGCGACCAGGAGCTGACAAATGGGAACTACAGATGAAATGTTGGTGGTTATTCCCAGAAATTGCCATGTCTGCTGTTGCTATTAGTAGAAGCTAAAGTGAGATAGTCGGGAGGGGAACCTGGAGTTAGCTCTAGAGCACTCTCTCCCCTTGATATGTGAGTTGGAGAGATAAAAAGTTAATTTGAAACTTGAACAATAAGATGTCTCAGGGACCGCACTGTGCATACCTAAACCACACCCACTGCTTCTTTGGCCGATGCTCATAATTCAGAATGCATATTGTTTCGGTCTTGTGAGATCATGCAGATTCTATGAATCTCTGTTTCACGTCTGTCGAAGTTTCACTGACTTGTTATTTATTTATTTATTTATTTATTTTATTTACGATGAAAATCGTGAGAAATGTTACATGTAAAGAAAAAAGAGAAATCTACAGTCGGGGTATAATTGAAATGAGGGTATTTGGGAATAGATGAGTAGTAATAAGTTATGATGATTTACAATCAAGTTTAGGTGTTGTAGTATTAAAAAGAAGAAAATAATCAATATGAATACTATCCAAGTAAATAAATGCGAACTAAAATCCAAACAGAAGAAATTTATGAGTAAGGAAGTACAATAAGAAAATACAATAGAATTACTGTGCAACAGATGATGATTACTTAGGAATCAGTTGGGAATCTCATACATTTTACAGCATAATAGTGGAGAGACCATTGAAATCTAACTCTGTGTGCGTGCTGTTATTGCGCTAAGGGTCCGGTTACTGAAGAATTTCAATCTTATTTTTGTTTTACATTTTGCCCAAATGAATTTAGTTTTCGTACGACTTTGGTTATGGATCTATTCAGTGAATAAAATGTATGTATTTTAATACAAAAAACCCTATTCAGAGACGTCGAGAAATGTAATTAAATGTAGAGAAATACCCTTATTTCTCGACATTTCTCCACATTTCAATACAGTTCATTTCCACTATAAAAATCTTCAAAATTCAAAAAATATCTACGTGCTCTTGCCACTCTACATTTTGTATTGAATTTGCTCGAGTGGCAAGAGCACGTAGATATTTTTTGAATTTTGAAGATTTTTATAGTGGAAATGAACTGTATTGAAATGTGGAGAAATGAAATAAGGGTGTTTCTCTACATTTAATTACATTTCTCGACGTCTCTGAATAGGGTTTTTTGTATTAAAATATTATACACCAGAGTCGCTGCGCGCCTCTGGCGCGTGAACTTTCCAGCTTCCAAAAAAAATTGATATGTAAGATGTACGTGGATGTACGTGGAAAACTAAAGCGGACATCCTGACCAACATCGGACAGACTTTCTAGCGGATTATATATAAGTAAGATTTTATTCACTGAATAGATCCATTATTTGTATCTACTGTGAAAAAGTCATTTCTGTTCATGTCTACTTTACCTGCCATCATTTTTCCTACGAATTTTTAATCGGTAATCATTATCCGAGATTCCAAAGATGTCAAGTCATAAATTTCATTACGCTCCTGGGCTGTTTTGTACTCTGGGTCATCAACTCGAAAGTACAGTGGCGGAAAATGGTGAGTGTACCAACTTTTGATTATAACTTTGCTGAAACATGCCCAAAAGACAAGAAATTTTGTGGAGACGTTGCTGATTAGATTAGGAAAAGCTCCATAAGTTTTTTGAATTTCAAAAAAGTTTCGTTCTTTCAGAATATCATCAGATGTACCGATGATGTCAGAATCAAAAAATATATCTTTCTTCAAAATCTTTTCCGTAAGGAGTTTCGAAATGCAAAATGTTTGCTATAGATCAGATAGACACCACAAAAAATTTGGAGCGATTTGGATGATAGGCTCCGAAGATATGAACGTCCGAGCACGAAATGATAAGTTTTGCTCATTGGCCGTATCATCGCTGAAAATAGTCCTAGGAGTCTCAAAATTTGGGAAAACATGTACCTTGAGATACTCTACAAAATGGCAAAAATAAATTTTAATTTTGAGCAAAATTATTTTTCTTGATGTACGGACCCCATTCGGCCCAAGCGAGCCCCGAGCTTCGAATAAAAAATTTTCTCCCCAAAATTAAAATTTCTTTTTGCCATTTTGTAGAGTATCTCAAGGTACATGTCTTCCCAAATTTTGAGACTCCTAGGACTTATTTCAGCGATGATACCCCCAATGAGCAAAACTTATAATTTCGTTCTCGGACGTTCATATCTTCGGAGCCTATCATCCAAATCGCTCCAAATTTTTTTCAGTTATTATCTGATCTACAACAAACATTTTGTAGAACTCTTCAGGGAAAAAAAAATTTGAAGAAAGATATATTTTTTGATTCTGACGTCACCGGTACATCTGCTGATGTTCTGAAGGAACGCAACATTTTTGAAATTCAAAAAACTTATAGAGCTTTTCCTAATCTAATCAACAACGTCTCTAAAAAATGTCTTGTGTTTTGGACGTGTTTCAGAAGAGTTATTATCAAAAGTTTAGAGGTACACTCACCATTTTCCGCCACTGTACCTTCCTACTTGCCGGCTTAAAAGCCTTCTTGAAAAAAAAAGAAGATTCTTTGATTCTTCGTCCCTTATTATTTTGATTGCGGGGGAGTCGTGCTGGAATCGGAGCGAAATCGGAAATTAACATGTTTCTTCGTTCACCAAAACGACGACGATTTATGAGAACATGTGCTTGTTCTATTTTTTTTCCCAATGCCTTCGTTCATATTTTATTCCAGAGAACGTCTGCTGAAAATAGACCATGCAGAATCATGAATCCCTTTTTCCCATGTCTTCAAATTTCAAACCTTTACCTTTTTGTCTGAAACACTACATCCTGTTGTTTTCAATTTTGAAACGTGTTGATTAGGTTTCAATAGTTATTGACCATGGTTTCTGCAGAAATAAACTTTTTAAAAACAGTTTCTCTAGTGATATTGGTGCATCAATTTTGTCTCCTGACTTTTCAAGGTCTTTGTCATAATAGGACTTTCTTTAAAATAATCATTTATTAACCTAAAACGCTTTGAGCAGTATCTGATGGCAAAGATAAATCGAAAAATAGTATAGGAAACGACGGGGACAAACGAAAGTACATGAAGTGAATTGATGATAACAAGAGGGGTTTAAAACTGTGTCATTTTCTAGACGAGAGCTGGAATTTGCTTTTTGGGTATGGGGTGTCAAGGAGATCTGAGGTGTAATTTCATAAAATTTCGTGAAGATCGCAAAGACGCCCGTTGAATATTAAAACTGTGGATAGTGGCTTATGGCATGTTGATGGATCCGCATGCATACATGTAGAAGTTATCAGCGTTGACAGTGGCGGCAGGCTTTGCTCTTTGTGGAGATGTGAGGAATTGGAACGAGAATTCTCCGTCTGAATATGATGAAAATTAAGAAACAGATAGACGTTTGGAATTTGTATCTCACCTTTTCCAAGTTTTGGAGCAGAGAATGCAAATAGTTGACGAGCAGAACTCCAAAGACCGCCTTGCGATGGGACAATTGAAGCAGAAACATTGCTCGATGGAGCTCCTTGTTGAACAGAGGTAGCAGCAACAGCCGATTGAGTAGCCATTTTGTGAATTTTTGAGTGAGTAACTGAAAAAATAAGTATTGCGATTGGAAAAGAGCAAAAAGAGGTAGAAAACGCTCGCTTAAATAATCAACCGGTGAAAACAAACGTTCAACTACAGAAGAAACAGCTGTAAGAAAGAACTGGAAACACTTAAAAAACTGTCAAATACCACTCTCGTCAACTCTTTTAAGCTCTCAACAAGCACCATCCGGTGACCTCTACTCTTGCCAAAACATCTCAAAGTAGGCTCTTATCAGCTCAAAAACACTGACTGTGTTTCCATTCCGTTCTCTACTTATAAACAACTTCAACTTCGACAGCCACCGCTTCCTTATCTTGTCTGATAACAGATCAATGGACAAAATACTGACAAAATACAATATCAATGGAAGAGGAAAACAAGAAAATGACGTCAGCTTTTTGGACTTCGCGCCGCCCTTTCAGCTGTTTCCTTTTGTTGTATTAAAACACGTGGGAGATATACAGTTATGACCGAGATCAAAAATTAGATGATGTTATTTTTAGAAAAATAATGTTCTTCGATCAATTTCAGATCGAAGAACCATACCGAGTTCGTGGGATTAGTTTTGCTAGAAAAATACTGAAGAAGAAACAGGTCAAGGGCATTATTTCTACCAAAAAGTCTAATTCAAATTTATACGTTAGAAGGTTACCAGCTTAGGCTTGCCTTCAAGGATGAAATTCAGTCTTCCAAATTACACTTTTTATTAGTCTTTTAAACAAAAACCGTGCGAAAAATGTGCATAAGATCAAATGAATAAAATCTGAGGGTAAAAGACAATGCTTCACTTGAGACGCAAAGATTCGAAATAGAAAGTACGACCACAAAAAGTATGCACTTGGCCCCTCGAATGTAAGAATGGAGAGAGGGTGTGTTTGCACTTTGGCGTGATGAATGAGTCTTGGCGGCAGGCCAGAGAAAGCTGCCGGGAGAAGTTTTGCCGGGTTTCTATATTAGTTGACTGTAAGTTGCCTGACGAGAAAACAAGTCAAGTCTAAAACGGATAACAAAAAAGCAACATTCTTGTCCCCTAGAAATTTTTCCAGCGGAAGTAATTATCTCAGAGTAACTAGAGGTGGGACAGAGGAAGTTTTCTGAGGACCTAATACACGTCGCTCCCTCCGCTTGCTTCCTCAGTGTCGCAGCTTTCCGGAGAAAAAAGAGAAAGAGAAATGAGCAGTAAGAATGACGTCGAGAGATTATTGGAAGCTCAAATGCTGGTGGTTCTTTGTGCATTATGAGGAGGAACGTGCCCAGTGTCAAGAGAACGCAATGAATGGGAGAATGGATCCCACACTCTGCAGCTGTCCAACCCCGTCTGTCTATGCGCATTTTGGCGGGTCGTCTGATGTTTGTAGATGAGCGCAAAGGAGCATTTTCCCCGGGTATTGTGTTTTAATGGTCACGAAACAATAGGATTTGCATAAAAAAACTCAATTGATAATCCATGACTAGAAGAAAACTTCTTACTGACTTAATATTAAAGAGTTGAAATGAGGAAACCCAAAAAAAACGAAACAGTTTTTTTGAGAATATGTGAAAACCGCACCGCATTTTGCCAAAAGCTGTGAAGCACAATCTCGGAGATTGTGAAAATCGGGAAGAAACGAATCGGAATGGGAAAAATCGGAAAGACGGATGAAAGCGTTCGCACATTGCAAAAATTGTGCGCAGTGGTTGCGAGGTTACTGTAGCTAACTAAAACTCTCGCAACGAAAAGCAATGTGCAATCCCTGCGCGTAATTTTTGCAATGCGCGCACGCTTTCCACCATCCTTCCCGATTTTTTTTCTTCCGATTTTCACGGTCTCCAATCTCGGACAGAACAACAGACAATGAATAACCTGCCGACTCACAGAAAATTTAAAAAAACGAAAAACTTTCAGAAATCGAGTGTAACAGAGTGTAAAATCACATGAAAGAAATCACTCGCAAATCCAAGTGAAATGCGTGAATTTCATAGAATCCTGCTGATGATTATCGGTCAGGACCCCCTCGTGACACGTCAGTTGTCCTGTTGCTCCCCCGAAAAAAACGAAAAGAAAGCGTTCCGTGTTTTGGTCTTAAACGACATATGTTTATTTCTATTGAGAATCTTAAGAGTTCGCTGTTGTCGACGTAGCACCGCCAGATGTCTGGATGACTCTGTTGATTGTTACCGACGATCCAGCTTTCAGAACAATCTGGATAACAAATAAATGTTGAAGTTTAGCCTTTTAGTTGCTAACCAAATCGATTTTCTCATTGTAAATCGTTACGTCAGTATTAATCCTCAAGTCAACAGTTTCGTTGAAACTCATCATATCCGCAAGAAAAACGCTGACAGCAGCTGATGTGAAATCAGGGCATTCATCTACACTGATTCTGAAAATTTTGAGGTTTAATTAGGAGTATATCAAAAAGTGATACTTTCTCTCATTCACAATACAGTTTTCGTTTTCTCGAATAGTCGGCATAGTTGGAGAGTTTGTGAACAGTTGCACATCTACATCCTGAATCAGGAAAGTATCCACAAAACAATAGTACCGGATAGCATACCACATTGATAGTTAACTTCCAAATTATTGGTACACAAACCGGATCAGTCATGTTGCTTATAATCAAACGAGTAAAACATTTTGCAGTGGACATCAAAAGAGGCGACCATCCATGAATTATCTGAAATGTTCTTCTTTTTTAGGCATAAAAAGTTTATCAAACTTCGAGTTTGTCTCGGAAGTTCTCAATTTTGCATTCATGTGCTTTGTAGACTATGATTGGACCAGAAGAAATAACCTGAAAATTTGTTAAGAAAAGGAATCGTGTTACAATTGCAGCACTACCATCTTATCTGAAACTGGAAAATTTCCGAGGAACTGCAAATCATTTTTGAATCCCATCACTTTTTATTCGGGGGAGTAGAAGAAATAATACAGAAGAAATGGAAATAAAACAAAGAAATGAATGTTCAATGATAATGGTTACAGTCAGTTGGGATACACGGAAAAAGGCGTGAATAAAGTTTAATTTCCGAGACGACGCAGAAGACTTGTAGCCAGATCATTGATTTTCTTCGAATACATTTCGTTTTCTTGGAGCACCTGAAGTTGATAAAATGAGGATTTAAAAAAGTTTGCATTGAACGAACTTTCTGGGTTTCTTGAGTTACGTGCTTGGTTTCTTCTTGATCAGCAACTTGAGCCTCGACTCTTTCCGTGATATTAATCCCCATTCGTTTAATGTCGTCAGTGGTTAGTCCCCGCTCCGGCAGATGCGGGATTAGTTCAGATGTGGTCTGAAAAATATGCATTTCGCATCTAGAATTATGCTTCGAAATTAGGTTGTTTCTTACGTAGTGTTTCAAGAGCATAGTTTTTTCTTTTGTAAAAAGTTCCAGACATTTATCGGGAATGGTTTGGCGCAAGTGTGCCAACGTTTTTTGATCGTCATCGATAATCAACTTCATCTGATTGTTGGTTTCTTGAAGTTTCAGAAGAGCTGAAATTTTGAAATGAGCATAGTTTTGAAAAGAGTATAGCTTACTTTTCATTCTTTCTGGTTTTGGCAACGCATTCCAGCTATTTGTTGACATGTTTTCTGGGCTGGTTGATGTCATTTCGACAATTTTGTCTGAAAATTTTCAATTAACTGAAAGAATTAACAAAAAAAAAAAAACATAATTGCACCCAAAAGTAAGTTGGAAAACATAAAAATATCTCAATTGTTTCCCAATTTTTCCAAAAATATTGGAGGAAAAACGTTGTTTTTCGAATTTCGCGCGCACACTGTGATTTTTTCCGGAGATTGGGCAAAAACGGATTTTAGCTGCAGTGAAACAAAAAATAGGCGGAGTTAAGGTCGCTGATAGGCTAGCCAACGATGCTGATTGGTCAGTCAGTTCCCGGCCACGGCCTAACTTGGAAAAAAGCTAGGCCACCGCAATTTTTTGCGCCGTAAAACAAAAATGCTGGTCGTAGGACATTTTTTTAGGACCTGATTTTTTGTTGAAAAATTGAAAACTAAATTTAAAAGAAAAATATCCGTAGAAAAAAAAAGTTATCCGCTAGATTTTGAGAAATTTTCAGTTGAGTGAATTGGAAGATAAATTAACACTGCAAAAATTCGGTGGCCGCGGCCGGGAGCGGCAAGGCCGGGGGGCCGTGGACTAGGCTCCCAAATCAAATCTCCGGAAAAAATCACAGTGGCGCATGCAGTCGATTCTGTCGAAATGCGCTCCATTGAAATCTCAATAATTTTCACGAATTTCCCATGATTTTTTTGCTGAATTGAGACATTTTACAGGATATATCAACCTCAACGGGTCCCAGAAATGTCGAAGGCAGAACTCGTGGTTCTGGAGCGTCGTCTTCGTCCGGTTTACGGTATCTAACTATAAAAGAAAACCTATAATCGCTATGGTCTTTTTGTTACAGACAGCCTTGACAGCCACAACAATAAGAAGGCCTTGACAGAATGTGATAAAATTCTCAAGAAACATCCGGCTACTGCCGCTGCTAAAGTTCTAAAGGCATTAGCTCTGATTCGAACAGATAAACTGGCTGATGCAATGGAGATTCTCAACGCTTTGGATGTTCCGGGAGCTCGTCACGATGAGCTCACTTTGCAGGCTTTCGTTCATTGCTACAGGGTATTGGGATTGATATTCCTTTGACGCATGAAATTTATTTTTATTTCAGGACAGTAATCAGCATATGAAAGTGGTTCATTTGTATGAAAAAGCGATTCAAGTCGAGCCGAGTGACAACAATCTTACCCAATTGTTTATGGCCTATTCAAGAGAACGAATGTACAAGGAACAGCAAAAGATCGCTCTTCGATTGTATAAAGATCTAGGATTGACCACATACTATTATTGGAGTGTGATGTCTCTTATTCTTCAGGCATGTTCCCAATTCAAATTCAGCAATGAATTCAAACGTTTAGGCTAACGAAAATCCTGAATTGGGAAAGAAAATGCTTCTTCCGTTGGCAGAAAAGATGTGTAAAACTCAAATCGAGAAAACAGGTTACACGGAAGGCTCATCTGCCGAGCTTGAGCTTGAATTGCTAGTACTGGAAGGACAAGAGAAGTGGAAAGAGTGCGCTGAATTTGTGGATAGACCTAAAGCAGTCGGTCTCCCAGTTGCGCCTCATAACTTGGTGGAGAAAGGAATGGAGTATTTGATGAAAGACGGACAATACGAGAAAGCTCGCGAATTGGCTGTTGGAGTTGTAGAGAATATGTAAGTATTTGCACGAATTCAAAAAATTATATAATTTTTCTTGAGGCCGGATAACTGGAATGTCTGGAGAATCATAGTAGATTCAAGCCAACGCGAAGTCGAGAAGTTGTCTGCATCGGACGAAAAGAAAGATCATGACGCGTATGTGCATTATTCTCATTTTTATGCAGCAGTTCTCTCGTTTCAGAGCTCATAATCATGTGAAAAACCTCAGTGAGCTGATTGAAAGTATTCAAAAAAAAGTCGACTTCAAGTGTCGCGGCCCATACATCGTCCCATTCCTCGCCCGAAGAATATTCAGCGAAAGCAAGATTCCTGGATTAGAAGACCTGACTCCATTTTTCGGTGAAAAAGTAGAAAAATTGCTGATGTACATCCGAAAGTTCTACAAAAAGCCGGTTTGCTTTTCGGATTTGCACACGGTAGGATATAGGATAAAAAAGTTTTAAACAATGTATTTTTCAGTATTTCGAGGATTTGAACGACGAGGAAAAAGAAGAGTTC
The DNA here is from genome assembly GCA_963966625.1 of Caenorhabditis zanzibari. NCBI lineage: Eukaryota > Metazoa > Nematoda > Chromadorea > Rhabditida > Rhabditidae > Caenorhabditis > Caenorhabditis zanzibari. Next base: position 7,895,955 of record OZ016470.1, on the reverse strand, counting down.
TTAAAAGGTCTCACTTCTTGGATGGCTGAGATTTCTGCTGAAGAACAGATCGAAGGAGATGTAAGAATAATTTGATTATTAGACTAACAAATCTACACTCTCTCAGGAATCGAAAGTATGGGCGATTCTTCTGGCGGAACGATGCCGTCGCGCGCTCGGAGAGTATGAGAAAAAGACTGCAGAGGAGCACCGTTCACTTTTCCAACAATTCATTGCTCAAATCGCTGCGGTAATAATTCAACGGCCTCTGGAGAAGTGATAAATGAATGTTTTTACAGAAAGGAAGAAGCGAGCACGCGCAAGGAGTGCTCGCTAATTTTGCCGTTGCTCACATGTGGGATGCGTATCGCAAAGATAGTAAGAAATGGATAAATGTTCTTCCAAATTCAAAATGTTTCAGATGACCTTGAAAAGTTCTACGAAATGATTCTTCTCCTGGAGTTCATCGCTACCAGCAATAAAACAGATCCTCTGTGCAAGCTCGCACTTTTGAGAGCATACTCCTCTCTATGTGAGTTTTTCTTTTTCAAAATGAATTATTATTTTATTATCTTTTCAGGTTCCACTGGCCGAATCGCAGCACTTCTGAAAACTCTTGATATAAAATCGATTCAAATGGATACCTTGGGGCACATGACTTTCCCAGTTTACGAAACATCTGGTCGATTTAATCTTGCAATAATTAACAACACCCAACTGACCATGATGTACGAGCAGGCCGAGAAAGATGTAAATCAGAATCACATGAATATTTTCGAAAATGTTTCGTTTTCAGTGTCAAGACTGCATCGCTCAAGCGTATCGCCAGGGAAAGTTTTCGGCGATTCCCCGTATGGCCGCTGTCAGTCAAAAAATGAGGCTGTCTGCTCAGGTAAAAATAGAAAAAAACTGCAACAAAATTATATTTTCTAATTTCAGAAAACTGCAACCGAAGTCATGAACCGATATCTCTCTTCACTGTTTGTTCTCGATGATATAGATCAAATCACCGTTACTCTTTGGGGAGATGAGGATCCGATCGGTGAGAAGCGCATCGGTTAGCACACTATCCAATCTCAGCTTGATGTCTGAATATTTGAATATATCATTTTTCAGACTGGAAGAAACTGATTGACACTCGTGACTTCAATGCGTTACCATATACTGAGACACCAGCATACGAAAACCTTCTTGAAGATATGAAAAAGAGAACTTTCCAAGAATTGGTTGGTTAACTCTAAATTTGATCTGAAGATTATATTAACTCTTAAGATTGATATCTCGGAACTCCGTAGTACGATGTGCCGAGCACTTGGAGCGGTCGGCCGTGTTACTCATGACAATATGGATCCACGACTTGCTCGAGTTCAATTAAAAATGTGTGTCATGGAGTTTAAGAAGCATCTTGAGTATTGCTGCAAGGAGTATCCATCCTTCTTGATTCCTTCAAAACTCGCCCAATCGCCAGCACCTCATCATTTGTCTCAATGGGTTCATTCGGGTGGCCCACAAATGGTTCTGGAATATTTGGAAGCTGCTGTTAAGCTCGTCGAAATTTTGGATTCAGGAGCGCATCCAGACATTTCTCTTGTTGGAAACCGAACAGAAATGGCTACGAAACTTATTAGTAAGCAGAAAGATAAATCTTATTGTCCGTAGGGTCTTTTTCTCAGAGCTCATCGATATTCAACCAAAACGCAGTGAAGGCGAAAGTTTGCCATTATTCTGGATCGTGGATCCAATTATAAAGACTTCAAGAGCTGTTCAAACAATTGCTGCAATTCAAGTTGTGCTCCGACTTATTGAAAAAGTAGTCATGAAGTTAGCGAAAAATGTTCCAACCAGTGTTCCTGGCTTTGGAAAAGCCAAAGGAAAAAAGGAGAAAAAAGCGGCTGAAGAGGTGGGATGGCTGATATGACATCCCGTTCATAATCCTTTTCCAGGCTGTTGCTAAAGCTATCGATGAGTGTCCCGCCGTCATTTTCCTCGAGCACATTAGAGCGAAACACGTTGAACTTCGTTATGCTGGGAACTTCCTCAATACAAATTTCAAGCAACTGTTAGCGTTCGAAGACAAGTATGTTCCAACGAAAGTCGGAGAAGGTCTCGGAAAGGTATGCATACCGAGCGAAAGATGTAATAATTGGCGAATTTCAGGCCCAAATTGTTTTGCAAGAAATGGCTCCATCCATCGAGTCTCGTCTCCAAAGATCATTCCTCAATGCTTTCGAAGATATGCAGACAACTATCTTAACCAGATTCTAGTTCATTAATTATTGTTTCCCTTTAATATTGCACCGTTTAGTAAATTTTTCTGAAGGTCATGTTTGTTTATTTTGTTTTTCCCCCATGTTGCCCCCTCCCCCATTTCTCAATCTTAGCTTCCAAAACATAATCATTTAAGTTCATTAACGTTGGATCTCTGGATCAAGCTCACTCTCCCCGTTGACGTTTTTCTCAAAACACGATTTCAAGAGTATTTGCTCCCTTCAATTTTCTTTTGTCAGTCGCCAACAGATTTTCTAAACATGATGAATACAGTTTCTTTTTTCAAACTATCCCCCTTCACTTCTTTGTTCCTTCCTTCTTACCCTTTTACATACCATCACAACGAGCGGTCATCGATGTGACCAATAAGCGAAAAGACACTATGGAATGAGATAGTGTTGGGTACTGAAGAGTCGTAGAGATTGACACAAAGGCGCCATTCCCTCTACCTTCTTTTTTCTACCTACATCTTTCTATCCTACACAACGGACACTAATTTATATCGGTTGCAAGGGGCACATAGGCCAGACTAGCATCTCATTCTCTTGCGGTTCGGTCTCTTACACTTTTTGGCGGCGAAAAGTTTTTGTGATTTTTGCAAATTTAGGAGAACCATTAAAGAGGAATCTTGGTTATGGTAGATATCGTGGTGCATAATTTCAAGACCATGATGATAAAGGTCTATACAGGTTTCTTATTTTTCAAAATCACTGCTTCAGAGATTCAGACGAAGTCAGAGTTCATTGACGACGTCATCAAGAGACTGTCTGAACTTTGTGATCGTGTCTCGAATAATTACCGGTTCATGGAAAACGTAATCAAGAATGAAGAGAGACAGCATTGATAACTTAAAAGTGCAAGCAAATAAGAATCAAATGATTGTTTTCTTCTCCTTCTACTTCTACTTCTTCTTTTTCTCCTTTTAACCGTCCCTCCTCCGCCTTTTTGTTATCACTTATCATCTCATCATTTCCTACTCAAACAGTCACTTTTTGTCTTGTTTCTCTCTATTTCTCTTCATTTTTTGTCTTCGTTTTCCGCTCAGTTTACCCACTTTCTGTTATCTGTTTCTACTGCCCTCTCGCGCAACGAAAATCAATAATTATCAATTAACTGACTTAAAGGAATCAGAGATGAACGGATTGCTTCATATGCACGGTCCGGCCGTCAAAAAGTTATTAGGTTGGAAAATAGGAGAAGACGAAGAAAAGTGGTGTGAGAAGGCTGTGGAGGCGTTGGTCAAGAAATTGAAAAAGAAAAACAATGGATGTGGTAAGTTGAGGATTATGATTTGGAAAATGAAATGAACTATATTTTCTCGATCCTCCTATCATTGGGGGACTTTGTTTACAAGAGAATCTTTAATGGATGAAATTGTTTTTCAAATAAAGCAAATGGACAATCTAAATTGGTCACTTATTAAGGAACCCTTTGAAGTGGGGAATGGAACTTTGCTAAGAGAGGGGTGCCATTGGATAGCTGACGTTCTGAAACGTAGAATTCGAGAAAAAAAATTTACTGAACACCTCCAGAAGACATGAAAAAATACTTGTGAAATTTCCAAATTAATGCACCATTCCCCATTTTGAAGGGTTCCCTAGATAATAAAGATTATACTGTAGATTTAGTCGTCTGATAGCGAAGCCTGTCTTTATTTTAGTTTTATGGACCATCGTAGCAATAGAACTTTATTATGAGAGCAAGTGATAGAAATTATTTTTTTACTTCAGTAATACTCAGAATCAGAAATTTTTCCCAGATATTCGTATCCTATGAATAAGCTTTCAGGAACCCTGGAAGATTTGGAATGTGTTCTAGCAAATCCGAGTGCGAATTCTCGATGTATCACAATACCAAAAAGTTTGGATGGTCGGTTACAGGTAAGTCAACAATTCAAGGCGCCCTTTTGGTATGACGATAGTTCAATATCATCAGTCCGCATTCCTTCTTTATTTTTCAAAAACAATAATATCTAGGTTTCTCACAAAAAAGGATTGCCTCATGTCATTTATTGCCGGGTTTGGCGTTGGCCGGATATCAACTCTCAACATGTAAGTTTCTTTTGAAACATAACATTTTAAAATGATGATGCACTTCAGGAGCTGCGATCAACAGAAACGTGCTCTTATCCATACGAATCTAGTTCAAAAACCATGTACATTTGCATTAATCCATATCACTATCAAAGGTGGGACACTCTTACCGTAACCCTTTTCAAACTCTCGTTTCAGATTAACTCGCCCACAAGGATTAAGTTCTTCAATGCCATCACCACAGCCAGTTCCTTCTCCACCAAACAGTTAGTTCAATCAAGAAAAATCGAAATATCCACTACAATAATTTTCAGATCTATGGCAATCTGGAAGTTCCACAGCATCTTGTGCCAGTTCACCGAGCCCTTCTGTGTTTTCAGAAGATGGAGAATTGGTGAGAATTTATGAAGGTTCAAAATGAATAATTCTCATTTTTTAGCAAACTCATCAACGGCCTCCACCGTTTCGTCATCCGAAATCTTGGGCCCAAATCACTTATTTCGAATTGAATTCCAGAGTTGGAGAAGTTTTCAAGGTTTAAGGTTTTTTCCGTCTGTTTTCTGTTAAATATCAATTTTCAGCTTGTCAATCAAAGCATTACTGTGGATGGGTACACAAATCCATCAAACTCGGACACTAGGTAGTGATTATTTTATTTTTCAAGTAGTTATTTTTTATTTCAGAATTTGCCTCGGTCAATTGACAAATGTGAATAGGAATGGAACTGTTGAAAATACTCGAATGCATATAGGAAAAGGTATTCAGTTGGATAATAAAGAAGCTCAAATGCACATTATGATCACCAATAATTCGGATATGCCAGTGTTTGTTCAATCGAAAAATACGAATTTGATGATGAACATGCCTTTGGGAAAAGTGAATCGGATACCTCCACACAGTCAATTATGTGCTTTTGAATTCAATGTTTTCTTCCAAGTAAGTATTATAACTCTGATACTCAAGGAAAAAAATGATTAAAAATTTAAGATGTTGGAACAATCATGCCACGATAGGGATGGTTTGAATGAGCTTTCGAAGCACTGCTTTATTAGGATTTCTTTCGTAAAGGTGAGATATTCATTCAGAAATGGAACGAATTCATTATTTTAGGGATGGGGAGAAGATTATCCGCGTCAAGATGTAACCTCAACACCATGTTGGCTGGAACTCCGTTTGAATGTTCCACTAGCAGTAAGTTGTAATTTCTTTGTGATACATCTAAAACTCCAGGACTGAGCGGCAACGAATTTCGGCAACTCACTCAAGTGCCATTAACTTTTTTCAAGGAGATCGGGTAAAAACACCATCAACAGAAAATATGTTCCTTATTAAATAAGCTAGCAATTGATTAGCAATTAGTCAAATTTCATAAAGCATTAGCAGTGTTACGCCTTGTGTTGATAGAAGGTTGCCGAAATCGGGAACTTTTTGTCAACACGGGCGTAACTCTGTTCATGTTTGATGAAATTTAACGGTTTTTAACAAATCGATAGCTATTTTAATAAGGAACATTTTTCTCGTTGACCGTATTTTTACCAGGTCCCTCTAGAAAAAGTTATTTCGCACTTGAATGAGTTACCGAAAGTTCTTAGCCTCTCAGCACTATAAAATACCTTCAAAATTCAGTACATCGATCAAAAAATGAAGCAAACTCCAAGGACCAATTTGAAAGAGCCAAACTCAATGACATAATAATTCAACTCGATTTTTTTTCAATTTCACACATTTTTCCTATTCTCAATCTAATGATGATACTTGTAATATTTTTAACAATTGCTGGTATAATTTCTCCTCATTTTTTCTTGTTTTCAAGAATTCAAAATAAAACTTATTCATGTGTTCTGGAATTCTTTTTTCTTTGCAAATTCATATTCTGCAAGCACACACATTCATGAAAAACGATCTTTCGCCCGTTGCAAAAAATGGAACTTTTGGTCGGACTTTTCTCATTATCTTTGAGAATTTCTGATGACTGTCACTTTATTCTAATCGACTTTCTCATCGGCCCATTCTTATAAAAGAACTTTCAAACAAATGAATTCTTCACATTTCTCAAAATGCAAAAACTCCTCATTTCCGCTTTCATTGTGGCCGTTGTGGCTGGAGACTGTACACTAAAGTGTCCAGATGGCTATTTGTCATTCAAGAGAACTCCGACTGCTCGAAATTCTATGACCGGTTTGTGGTGTGTCAAGGTAACCTTGGAATCTAGTAGTAGAAGCTGAAGTGTTATTATTTCAGACCATTTTCCCTGGACAAACAATCAATGTAACCACTGCGAAAGCTCTCTGCGAGAAGGAAGGTTCCGTTTTGACTTCTTTTGAAAACGACAATGAACGCCTTCAATTGGCATCTGCTCTTCAAGAAGGACTTTCTGCAATGAAGATTTCTCTTGGACAAATGTTCCTTGATGGACACCGTATTCCAGAATGCATTACTCAAGATCGTACTATTTTGAGAGCTTCCCCATGTCTCGATCCAACAACTGCTTTCACCACAGACGACAAGCACACTGACAACACTTTCATGCTTCAAAACTGGGCTGATACCGAGCCAAGTGCATCCTTCTGGAAACAGTTTGTTCCTAAAGTACTGAAAATATCGAGATAATTGAATTTCAGAGAAGTGGAGACGTGCGTTGTCTTGGGAATCTCTCAATTCGAGAAACGCAATAAAAAGTTGAATGATGTTCTCTGTGATTACGATAAATCTCCAGTTAACCTAAACGCTCAGGATTTGTGGAATGTCGGTGTTGCCTGTGGACGTCTTCCAGAATTTCAATAATTTTTAGTTGAGTTGGATTCTCAAATAAACTATTCATTTTCTCATTGGTTTTCCATTATTGTTGCAGATAACATACTCTAGAGAAAATTTTCAAAAGTAACCATATCAAAATACATTTTTAAAAAGTCTGAAACAGTAGCAACTAATCGGATTCTTTGTTCCAATCCAACTTCTTCCGTTCCTTTCGAACTTTCTAGTTCAACCTAAAATTGATATGAAACAGACATTGCACACGCATAAAATTTGCATCAAAACTTTTTCATTATCTCTAAACTCTCCTATTCTCTTACACTATTTCTTTGTTTCTGATTCGTTTATCACCAAATCACTCTTCCACCCTGTTTCTCTCGGTTTTTCCCGACGGGAAGTTTTGATGCATGGGTACTCTTTTTCCCACATATTTCGATTCTTTTCCTCTCTTTCTTCAATCTCTCTCATTTCTCTTAACTATTTCCTTGATTTGTGAATGTCTAGGGAACCACGAGGAAAACAAGAGGGGAAAAAACAAAGAACGAAGTCAAAGGTCTTTCTTCTTATTTCCATGGTTTTGAATTCCTAATCGTTCTTTGCTAAACTTTTCTGCCGATCCTTCTGTCGTTGACTTATTTTCTTCTCTCCGTCTCTTTCTCTTTCCCTCTCTAGTCGATTATTCTACTTTTGGACAAGGATTTTACGAAATGTTTCGCAATGAAACTGTCTTTTTTGGAGTTGGTGTCTGTGACCTTGCACTTCTGCAAAGATAGGAAAAATTTGGAAATGACCACCATGAAAAGACTCTTTTATCGTAGACACGAACTCACTCTAAGTAATAAAAGAATCACAAAACCCCTGAAAGCCCATAGTGCCAAATTCCTATTAGGTAGCTACAGTAAGCAGTCCGTTTCCTTCGATTGTAATTACTCATTTTTACTTGCATACTTCCGAATAACTTTTTCACGCAAAATGCAACAAACTCTATTGTTTACCACAGAAATTTGTTTGAATAAAACTGATAACCTAACAAGTAATTCCATTAAATATCGTGCCGAGACGGCGCCAGTCTCCGGAAACTGTATCATCTTTATTGAGGAGTTGCAAAAACTATTAGTCATACGATTTTTTTCTAACTGACATGCGCAAACCATGCGTGCATTTTTCATGTTGTTACATTTGTTTATATTCAGGCTTTGATGAAAATTTGAAACCGACTGTTTCAAACTTAGAATACGAACCCATTTTTTACTTTTTCATTTCCAATATCAACGCCCTTGTCTTCCAGAAGAATGTCGCTTCCAACATCAGACGAATCGACATCTTCTTCTTCGGGATACGAGCAACGTACTCTATTTCCCGATATTCAACGAGATGATATACAAGTCGGAGATCACATTGGGGTTGGATCATTTGGAGCAGTTTTCAGTGGAAATTGGACTCTTCCTGATGGAAATATAAGAACGATTGCGCTCAAAAAAGTATTTGTTCTTGAGAAAGAAGCCGAGATTTTATCAAAGATCCGTCATAAGAATATAATACAGTTTTATGGAATATGCAAAGCCACTGGAAACGATTTTTTTATTGTGACCGAATATGCTGAGAAAGGAAGTCTTTACGATTTCATTCATTCTCAAGAATCTCAAAATTTTGCCACCGCATCTGGAGCCAACTCGTTTGATGTCGTCGTCAAGTGGGCATCTCAGGTGGGAATCGTTTTGTGAGTTTTTGGTATGGCAAATATGTACACTTTTTTAAAAAAGCTTGGATGTCAAACTGTAATAATTTTCAGATTGCGAACGGAATACAATATCTCCATTATGATGCAGTTGACACTATAATCCATAGAGATTTGAAATCAAAAAACGTGGTCCTCGACAAGAATTTGGTTTGTAAGATTTGTGATTTCGGAACTTCGAAGGATCTCACTCACTCTTGTACTGCTCCATCGTGGGGCGGAACTGCTGCATGGATGAGGTATTCAGGAATCTGAACTTCAAAAATGACTACAGTATATTTTCAGTCCCGAAATGATTCTTCAATCTGAAGGTCTGACAACTGCAACCGATGTATGGAGTTATGGAGTTGTCCTATGGGAGATTCTATCCAAAGAAGTACCGTATAAGGATTATTCAGAATTCAGAATATTTACTATGATCACTCAATCTGGTATCACACTTGCTATTCCAGCATCATGTCCCACTCCTTTGAAACAGTAAGTGAGAACAGTTGGAAACATTTCTGAATGGATTAGTTTTAGATTGATGAATAATTGTTGGAAAATGACACCGAAAGACAGAGCAAATATGAGGCAGATTCAAGGAGAGTTGAATAGATTACAAGGAAATCAAAAAGTAATGGACGAATGTGAGAAATTCATGGAACTCGAAGATTGGAAAACTGAAATTGCTAAGCAGGAGAAGAATGTAGAGGTAAGTGTTCAATTTAAAGAGAAAAAACTATAGCAAGGTGATTCAGAAAATGAGAAAAGACCTTGAAAAGCGTCGAGAACAATTGGAAATCAGAGAAAAAGCGTTGAAACAAAGAATGAAAGTTGAACAAGCGGTGTTGGATTCAGCTCGACATCCACCAACTGACGTTCATCAATGGAGTGAGCATCATACATCGCATTGGGTGGAAACTGTTCTAGCGAGAGTTGGTTAGTCTTCTGATAAGATTACGATGATAATAGTATTTTTTAGCTAATGACAAAAAGTTTTTGGATAGAGTCAATGCGGCAGTGTTTAGGAATAGGATAACAGGAGCAAGGCTTTTGGAAATGACGCAGAATGATTTGGAGCATTTGGGAGTTCAAAAAGTTGGATCAAGGATTGAATTGATGAAAATGATAAGAAAACTAAAGGACAGTCAGAAAGTTCTACATGCATTCCCGACATTGGAACAAGCAAAACAAATTGAATTGAGTCTCAGAACCGATAGAGAATCTGCTGGACACCTTGCGAATGGAGTTGATATTGTTATTATAGTTGGAATGTATACCAGAATTATGAATCCGACCAGGAGGAAATTCAAATTCTACGCTGATTCTGATTGGATCGATGAGACTGATATTCCCGCGAAAGCCAAATCGAAACAAGCTTCTGCTCTTATTAAAACTGTTTGTTTTTCGGTTATCGATGATAAAACCAAGGTTGGCTTTCAATATAGATTTTAAGGGAAATATCAATACTTTCAGAAACCAATCAACGAACCAGCTTGTTCCATTTCCAGCGGAATGACTACAAATCCAGATTGGATTACTGTAGACACAGAAGACAATGTGAAGATCAAAGTTATTGTTAGTGTTTATTTTGCAGACACTGTGGTGAGAATCAATTTTGATTTGTTATTTTATAAACCAGAATATAATCAGACGCAACCAAGAAATACTGAAATTGTACAAGTGGTGACTTCATTAGATGAGAGTCGTATACTTGAGGAACGTCATGTTCATTTACGTCTCCGTAGAAGTACAAGTAGTGCTTCAATCTCAACACCATCTCCATCTGTCGTTCCACCCGTCTATCATCCGTTTGGACATGTAACAAATGGATTCCATCATGTAAGAATAATCAGTTATTTTCTTCATCACAAATTCTAAATCTCAGACAACAAGTTCTCCCCAATTACGTGGATTCTGGCATCGAAAACAAGCTGGAATGAATAGACATGGATTGACTGAAACTGAATTGAGTAGTCTTCAGGAGCATTTGAGAACTCCGTCACCTGATAAGCAGACTGATGAGAATGTAGTTTTGGCTGTACCGAAAATTCCTAGGAGAAGAAGAACGACGACTACCAATTCAGAAGAAGTATCGTACCATTTTTCAACTTTTCGAAACTCAAAATTTTTCAGACCGATCCAAAGGAGCCAGAATCTCGTACCCGTCGTGTTCATGTTCACGGTGGAAAAGATAAATGGAATTGGAAAAAAGGAAAATCAAAACCGAAATTCACCTAACAACATATTTCCATTAAGAATGCGGGTTGTGCTTTTCTATCACTTAAAAAAACCTCATATCAAACCAAAAATAATGTTCAATTTCTCTTCTCAAAAAATAAATTATTTATTTAACAAGTTTTATGGAAAAAGCAAAGAGATCAAAAGCAGAATATGAAGATTTTAAAGAACAGGCAATTTGTTTTCGAGGAGCTTTAGAGGCAGTTCAATAATTATGATCGAGTATACTTCGAAAAAAATAAAAAAGTTAGACAGCTTGAAGCAATGAATTGTTTTTGGTGCTCACTCCTTGATAGGAAAAGATTCCGAGGTGTCGAGTGAATGCCTGAAAATTCAAGGTTTGGAATTCAATTTCACTGAAATTCGATTTACCTTTCTAATAGGTCGATTGAGTGCCAATAGAACTAGAGCACTGGAATTACAGAGAACATCATTGACAACGAACCACATCGTTCGATAGACCCATGCATCTGGAGGAGGTGTTAGGGCGGAAAGAAGAGAACAAACTCCGAGAGCAAGATAACAAATGAAGATGATGAATGCGGATAGGGCGAGACGAAGAGCAAGTTCTCCTGGTTTACGAACGACTACATGCGTGTGCACTCTGGAATTTCGTTGTTTTGTTCATAGATGTAGATTTGTAGTTTTCAGTTGAAGATGCTAAAAACTACATCAGTAGCTCACAAATTTTCAAACCCACTTATTTTTCATGTTTCCACAAAGTTAATGAATTGTGATAACAACAAACCTAATCTATGGAGCATTTCAACCCTAACTCACCTCACAAAAATTGCTCCATACAACAATAGAACAATCGAATTGATCACAATCCCGTCGACAATTGCCATGGCAAGGAAATAGTTCTGAAAATTCAATGAATTGGGTGCAAAGATCGGAGACACAATTCGTATTTGTACAATCGACCATCTGGTGATAACAGAGATGAGCAGAAATTAAAATTCCGACATTTTTCAAGTACTTACCTTATGGAAACGGGCATCGCTTGCAGTAAATATAACCGAACCGGAGTTTCGAGAAAACAAAAATTTGAAATCCGTGAAAAACAATGGTGCCATGAAGAATATGGGAGTGATCCATTGGATTAGCAGATGAGTCTTTGTCACCTTCAAAATTTATTTTGGCTTAACAGTTTCAAGAAAAAAGTTCAAACCTTGGGCGTCCACCATTGTTGTCGATGTTTAATTGGATAATGAACAGCAGTGAATCTGTTGACAGCAATGAAAATGATTCCAAATGCTTGTGCATGACCCAAATACTGCATTCCAGCAATCGGAACAACCGACCAATTCTCTTTGTAAAATGTGTCAGGAAAGAATCCAAACGATGGAAATTTGAAGAATAAAGTAGAGAATACTTCCATCAGAATATCGGCAATCGACAGATGAATACATAATCGAAAGAATGGAGTGTTGTATGGTGGACGGTTTCTGAAATAATTAGGAACTATTTCAGAACAAATCAATATGAATTACCTTTCGATTATCAGAATGTAGACAAAGAGAATATTAATTGGCAGACAAACTAGTGAAATCGCCGTCGAAACATACTCAATGGTGATTGCCACGTCAAGAAACGCAATCGTCATCAGGCCTCTCACTCAGGAAGAAGCTGCCAACGGCGTCTCGTCCCAAAGACGCTATTTTTGGTTCTGAAAAAGTTGATGAATGTATTGAGTTGAAGGATCTTTCTTATCAAGAAGCGAATATATTCCAAATGTTAGTTTTGATAGAGTATGGAAATCTAAAATTAACCACCGGAAACTTCCCTGTCCTACTGTACCTATAAAACTATCGCACACTTGTGAACTCTAAATGTGCTAAAGACAACATTTGTGTTCTCAGTCGGATGCTTTATCAATCACATTTGTTTCGCAATCAGTTGCTCTAAAAATGCTCAATTTTCAAAGACACAAAACTATTGTTCGTTTCCTCTGACGAGAATGAGTACAAATTAGAGAAGCAAGTTTTCAGTAGAAAGTATTTTAGGAGCAGAAGTCAGTTAAAAACTGAAAAAAGGGAAGTAAGTGGCGAGCGAACAAAAAAATCAGCCGACCTGAATTTCAAATTTACATCAAATCGATCAAATGGCAACAGAGTGTCCCTACTGTTCTTTTTCTCTCTCTCTCTCAATTTGATAATCAAAAAGTAAACATTCAACGTAAGAATAGCCATGCTTTACCCGGAATAAAATCGTTTCGAAACTTAAGAAATTCTGGAAATTCGCGGGTGCAAAAGTCCGCGAAAATCGATGATAACTGATGAAGGGAAGAAGAGAGACTGAAAACGATGACGTAGTTGATTGAAAACCCGGAAAACGGTGAGAGCAAAGCGAGAAAAGAAAAAGAAGAGAGAGCGAGACTGACTGAAAATGATAATCGACAGTTTATCAACACTCTGTTGCCACACAATACAGAATCTCTTTCAGAATTATGAACAACTAAAGAGACTCGAAAAGAAACAGAGAATTTGAGAAAAAGAACAGAAAAGTGTGACAAACATTTTATGCAAAAAAGGCGAATGACACTCCCGATTTCCTTGTTTCGTTGAAGTTCAAAGATTAAAGAAAATAGATTAAAATAATCATATGATGGGTTTCCAGAAGAAACGTTAGTCATGATCTTTGTTGAACATTTTCACTGATAGTGGAAGAGTACAATGAAGGTTTCATTTGATTACGGTATTTTGTCATCTAACAGAATTTGATAGATACCTATATTGTAGCTGAATGTCTGAATATCAGAAATTTGAAGAGGCCAAAACAAAATGAGGAGCTAGAAAAACAGGGGAAAAGATTCAGCTGAATTCAGATCTTTATCAATCAGAAGTTTATGACTCTCTTCAGATTATGAAAAAAAACTTTCTTTGAATCTTACAAGTGTCAAGTTGAATATGATAAGGAAGGTGATGATTATGACTTTTAGAAGATAACTTTTTTTTTGATTCTTTGATTTGGTCTGGTTCTTTTTGAGGAAATTGTTAGATTAATGGTTACTGTGGAGTTGTGAAAAAACAACAACAGTGAAACGAAGAAAGTAGGAAAGTCTAGCCAATTTGAGCTGAAAACGAGTTCCAGCAATAAGAATGTCACGTGAATGGGGAATGGTCTTCTGAATGTATCAGAAAACATAAGAATTATGATAACGGGATGTATTTTTTCAATAATATCACAGGAGTGATACTGTGTTCTCACCACATTTTTCTCATCACACAATTGTGATTACACTATGCATTTGTCTTTCTCTTCTTTAACGTCTGTTTTCAGTTCGTTTTAGCTCCTCAGACGCCCCAAAAGTTCAACAACACGGAACGATCGACTTCCCAACGTACTATGAACCCCTTTCCCAGGGACCAATTTCTTCCACAAAAACACTACCGGTTGTCTTATCACCTCTATTGATTGGTACGGCATCTTTTGAAATAACAATGATTTACAACCCATGACCTTTTATTTATTACTACGTCACTAATCCTTAGCTCCGTTCATATACAATGTCAGCAGTCGATGATGGTCCTGTCAATCTTTCTTTTTTTCCTCCGCTAGCTCTTTTCTCTTATTGGGTCTTTCCAGCTTAATATAGCTGTCCTTGAATCAGTATTACTTTTCGATAACATTTCCATACACTTTTCTACTTTCTCGCTGTAAGAACGATCTTTCCTGTTGCTCTCGGTGCTCGAATTCAAACATATACAGGGTGGCGAATAAGTATGTGGTTTTTTTTGCGCGAGTTCCAGGCTGCGCACCGAATCCGATTTTCTAGAACCTTCGATATATTTCAAAAATAGAAGGTATAAATAAGAGTTTCACTAAGCCATTTGTCTTCACTTTGTGTTTTACGTTCATTATGTGAGCTTCTCCACGCCGCACCCTCATCACTCCACTCAACTCCAAGGGGTGACATTGTTCGAAGGCTCAACATTGGTCAGTCGTTGGCCCAGAACGTCGTCAAGCAGTTGAAAACGAAGGGACATGTTAATGAGATGCTGAAAAGTGGAAAACCTCGCTCCGTGAATACTCGCCGCATCCGTGGAATCATCAAGAAGATGATCACCCGGAATGACGAACAAAATGGCAAAATCGCTTGGTGTCAGACGCAAAAGTGTCGAACTGATGGTAAAAAATGACATGAATCTCAACAGTTACCGCCTCTGTCGTGGGCAGTACTTTTCAGATCAATACAAAAAGAATCGACTCGAAAAATCGAGAAAGTTGCTCAACGACCTGAAGGTGCGCCGCCTCTTCGACGTGATTTGGACAGATGAAAAGATTTTCACTATTGAGCCGCTTCCGAATCGCCAGAACACCCCGCAAATGTTCTCAAAAACTGGCTCGAGATCTCCAAAATGACGTTTGACCAACAAGAAGTTGATTCCAAAATCACTGATGGTCTGGGCTGGTCTGACAGTTGAAGAAAAAGCTCCACTGGTGTTCATTGATCGGATCGCCAACATCAGCTCGGAGGTGTATCCAAAGACGGTTTTGAAGGTTGTGCTACTTCCCTGAATCACTCAGCACTTCGAATAAAGACAATTTATTCTTCAACAGGATTGGGCTCCGTCACACGGCTCAAAATCGACGAAATCGGTGCTCGGTGCCCTTTTTCGGGATTTTGGTGGAAGGACTTGTGGCCAGCGTCATCGTCTGATATCAACCCGTTGGACTTTTCCGTTTGGGGCAACTTGAAGAGCATGATCATGGCTCGCTCACGTCCAAATTTGAACTTTCTCAAGCAAGCACTTCTCTAGGAATGGGATGAGAAAGATGAAGAATACCTGCGGCGCACGGTCGATTTTGTTCCGGTTTGTCTGAAGGCCTGCATCGAAGCCAAGGAATCTAACTTTGAGAATCTTCTTGAATAATTGTTGTTTTAGTATTGTTTTATCAGAAAATGAAGTTTGTTGGATTTTGACAAGCCATTTTTTTTTCACCGCGCCTCAAAACAAAAAACCACATACTTATTCGTCACCCTGTATTTTTCAACTAGAGAGAATGTCACATTCAATTGTCTCTGAATGATTTTAATTTATTTTTTTAACTTTTAAAAAGTTGCTATAAAGGTTAGAATAGAAAAATGAGGTTTGGAAATTAGTTTCTTGTCTTTTCTTGTAGTCTGCTATTGATTATTTAGTTATCGTCTCCTTGTTTTGGAAAATCAAAAATTAGCAATCGCTTTTCGAAAAAATTAGCTTTCTTGAGTTCCCATTGAATCTGTAAACAAAGTACAATAATCGTATCACTTCTCACTCTCTTTTTATTTTTATTGATTTAAATTTGTCTGGTATTTCCTAATTCCCATTTATTTCAGATTCACCTTTCCTTGGTGCACGGACGAGCAAAGGACGCATCGCTTCGAATGGGAATTCAATCAGAAAAATCAAAAATGAAACCTGAATGGTCCTAAACGACTATTCCTGATGTGTCCGAAAAGACGATAAACTATCCGGAGGTCGAAAGTGGCCGGAACCCCAACTGGGACACACCGGACGGTTGTGGGTGACCGATAAAAACCTATTCGGTAGGAGTATCCGTCTCCGGAAACCCCAGGATTGGGACATAACCAAATGGTCCGAGATGACCTAAAACTATTCCTGATGTGTCCGAGATGACTCTAAACTATCTGGACGTTGAAAGTAGCTAAAATATTCGCCAAAAATATTCGTATTGAGCCGCTTCCATGACTCCACCTCGTACGGCAAAGGCACCGTATCCCACATGTGCGCGGACGAGGTGATAGACGATTGAAGAAGCACAATGAAATCAGTAGTCGTATTCCATCTACCCACACTCATGCGATTAGCTCTTCCCCCTTGTATAGTTCGTCCCACTTGACATGTGTGGGACTTCTTATCTACTTTTTTCCTTTTTCCAATTTTCACATTTCCAAGAAAACAATTTCAATATCAGTATTAAACTTTATATAAGAAAAAAGACAACAATAGAATTCTACATGGTAAAATCTGGTCAGATACTGTAACTACACGTCATGAATTTGGCGAGGGTTGTTTGAGAGAGGAAAGATGAATTGAATTTGTTTTTTTAAAGCTCGATTATTGATTAAAACATTGATCAAGAGCTGTTACAAAACAAATGAAAGATCCCGTGAGAGTTGAAACTTTTGAGAGGAAATTTGGATGAGAAGAAGGTGAAAGAAAGATAAATGCGGATGAGAGGGACCCGTATTCTGATGTGTTACAGATTTTTGAAAGGGGAAAGTTGAAAATAAATTACAGAAAAAAAACAAGAAATCACCGAATTATTGGAATAATCATGGGAAGATGAGGGGAGAAATGGGATGAACAATGATAAAAACTGGTACATATTTGAACGAATTATCCAGATTTTTGGAATTTCCATGAGTGAACACTAGCTAGAAGACCGGATTGGTGCGATGATTTCATTTCAATGTCGTATCCGGAAACAGATCCTTTGGAAATAAGCTCTCTGAAATTGAATAGTTGAAATGAAAATTCTTTGAAAAGATTTTTTACCTGTTTTCTCGATCACTCCACTGTTTCCATGTCTTCTCCCCAGCTTCTGCTCGCTTTCGCTCGGCTCGCCAGACGGCAATCTTTTCGCGAGTTTTCAGTTCGTCCACAATCCGTTTTGTAATTTGTTCCTGTAAATATTTTACAAAATAAAACCTGTTTCTATCAGTAGATTTCACATACCTTATTGTCAGCGAAATGAACAACAATCTTCGATTTTCCGTTTCTCAATTCAACACTTTCCTTGTTTACAGCCATAGTAAAATGAGGGAAAGAAGTCGAACTGAGTTCCAGTTTTGAGTTTGGTACTCTCCAAAGATGACGAGTTGGAACTAGACCCCAGGTGGCAAAGTCAAGAGATTTCACTCCATCGAAAAGTTTTGTGATAACTTCTCGTTCTTCTGGTTTCAAATCTGGTAACGTCTCAACGTGAACATCCTCGGTTCGAACGTCTTCGTTAAGAATTAACAAATTTGAAAATCCAACATCATCAATAGACCAAGAAGTTTCGAAAGTGGAAGACGTCAAGGAGACATCAGAAGCAAGTGGTGTTGGCAAAACAGTAGTCAGATGGGTGAGTGGGCGGAGCTTACGAGGGAACGAAGAAAGAAGTCGATGAACGATTGGAGAAGAAGAAGGAAGACCCAAATGAGCTGATGGAAGAAGATTTGTTGAGAGTCCAGCGAGAGAGAACCATGCTGAGAAATCTGAAAATATTTGGCATAATTTGAATGAAATTAACAAAGAAAATACAAACCTTCTGGAATGTTTTCAACTCGGAATGGATGTCTATCAGCTTCCAGAGCCATCACGTCGATAGAATTCGAGAATCGATCGTTAAGATCAAGCCGAATAACAGCTTCTGGAGAAATTGACATGTATCGTCCACTGTTCAAATCCAACGGACGTCCATTATTAAGAATCGAAACAGCAATTTCAGGAATTTCGATTCCTCCAAGATATCCGATTGGGACGAAGAATTGAGATGATGATGGCGAAATAGAATTTCCAAAAACGGACCGATCGATGATTCTGACAACGTTGGAATCTCCGACAATAGCTCGAATCGTTGATGTTTCATCAGTTAACAAAGCGTAACGAGTTCCATCATCGGATAGCATTACGAATGGAACCAAATCATCGTCGTAGAAAAGTGTGGAGATTTTTCCGTTTCTTGAGAAATGAGACACAAGTTGAGGATGATCCACATATCCATAGTACAAGTGAGTTGAATCTTTTCCGTTTTGAATTCGAACTACTCGATCTTCTTTATCATAAACAATCTTGAATCTCATTTGAGTTGGTTTTTGAACAATTGCAGACACGAGTCTTCCTTTTCCATCATATCCAAATGTGGTATCATTTCCTCGACGAACAATCCATCCGATAGAATCAACTTGATATGGAATATCTTGGAAAGATTTCAGTGCTCCTCCTCGATTCCATTCTACAACTCTATCATTGATTTTTTCGACTCGAGCATCAGAATTATATTGAATTCGTGTTGCCTCTTGATTCGTCTGCTCCACACTTGCAATTCGTCCAGCTGCGTCGAAAGTTCTCACTATTTTATGATTCTTTTCTACTCCCGACGACACGATTTCCAGTGTAGAATCCACAGCTCTTCCAGCCTTGTCTCTACCGATTTTCATAGAAGCACGAGCACCTCCGAATATTAATTTTCGCTCAACCACCTGATGATGTTCATCAGCCTTTGATGTTTCATACATCATCCCGTATCCTTGACATCTGGAAGTCGTTGTATCACGAGCCCACGTCAATCCATTCACAGATGCCACGTGTCCTCTTCGATCATCGTAAGTCAGTTGAATGGATTCAAGAACAGATTGTTCAATGACTGGTTGAACGGTGGTCACACGGAGCATATCATCGTATTCGTAAGTGAATGAAGACGTCGTAGAACTTTCAGAAGCAGATGGAGTCATAATAGTGACTGTTCTTCTAGCGATAAGGTGCCCTTGCATCGTAGCATTCTCATGGAAATCTCGACTTCTGGAACACATTGGTTGACCTTCTGGAGACCAGCACGTTATCACTGTAGTGTCTTCATCATTCAGAATCTCAGTGGTTCTTCCAGTTGCCAAATCTCTTCTCTCGAGCCAATGATGCATGTCATCCGGAGTCGTTGATTCCAAAATCTTCCCATCTCGAGCTATTCTTACAAGTGAAGGTTTAGAATTCAAAGAAGTTCTTCTTTTCAGAACCCATTCGTCTCCTCCAAGAGCAATCGCTGAGAATGTTGTACTTTCTTGAGATTTGCTCAAAACCTCTTTGACTCGATCGTAGTTGTCATATTGAATCGTCCACTTTGCTCCATCATGTTGAATTTCATTCGGTCGTCGGGATGCTCCAGCGTAGCTCATTTTAATTGGAACTCTTGCTCCATCGACAGCATGTTCAGTTAGTCGATTCGAATTATCGTAAGAAAGGCGAACCTTCCAAGATCCCCATGTCACTTCTGATTTTCTTCCTGTACTGTCCCAAGTAACATTCATCTCAGCCATTTGAGAATCCTCCGGTGCAGAAATACGTTTCACGTGCCCAGATAAGGTATAGTCGATGAAGAGAAGTGCTTGAGCATCTTCGGTTGTTGAGCCAAGACGAAGAGTATCACGATTCGACTTCACATCATAATCCATTGAGAACATGTTCACTCCGTTAATCTGAAAATTTAAAATATTGGTTCTTGTATAGAAAAAGGAAAAAATCGTAGGGTTAGATCGGGTGAGAAGGTAATTTCACTACAAATCTAGTTTGTGTGGATAAATTAGTTTCCAGATGTATTTACATAGTTTGAATCAAGAAAGCACAACACACATATTAATTCACACACTTCCGTAGTTATAAATCAGTAAAAAGGTAACTCTTCTCAACCGCGATACCAACCCTCGGCCGAAACCGGACCTCAGCGACTCGTCTTCTTCCGGCATCTGAATCTTCCCCACGTCTTGCCACGTGTTTCCAATCCCATTGAGTTGTCAGTGCTCGTCGCTGTGGATTTCCAATTGACGGAACTGTGGTTCGTCGACGAGAGATCACTGGTTCACCACCGCCGTCAGGAATAGTAGAGGTCTTGACGAAAAGGGAAGATGTTCCAAGTGGTGAAGTCAAAGAATATCCCTCGTTTCTAAGAAGACTTATTAGAGTGGACGCTCCATTTGTTCCATGAACAGCAAGATCTCCATCTCCAAGTCGAATCTGTTGGTACCGATGTCCATTAAGAAGTACTTCTGTGTTCACTCGTCCCATCGAAATCTAAAAAGTATCTGTATGCGAAAATAGGCATTTATGAAACTCACGATTTCTTCTCCCAAACTCCAATGTTCTCTATCTCTTTTCAATCCAATCGCTCTTCCATACTTGTCATATTCAAATCCAACGGCAGTAGCCACATCGATTCTTGATGACAGTAAGCCTTTTGAGTAAGACAGTCTTGTAGCATCTCTAGATGTGGCAGAATCCCTTTTGGATACTTGTTCCAATGTTCCGTCATATGTTGACATTGTTAATGTTGTTCTTTCTCCAAGTGTTGTCTCCAAATCATATATCGAGTCGTTTCGTTTCAAAACTTTCAAAGCAACTCCCGAAGTGGAACGGATTTCAGAAATCATGGCTGATGGCGAATCGACTTGATAACTGAAGTTGAAAAGAGTACGACCAGTGATAAGGGATACTGTAGAGGTGTGTTGTCCATGTCGATTGAATGTATACTTCTCCTGACGCTCGACGTCTGGAACCTCGTACGATCTACTGCGCCCTTCGTATTTTGCAAGCCGCGCGGATAATTTCTTGATTTTTGAATTTCCAGAATCCGCAATAATGACATCCCCAGATGGGGCCACACAAACTGCATATGGTGAATTCAAATGAGCTTGAGATGCAGCAATATCCCGAAGAGAAACTGAATCATCACATCCGCATGCAGCAACGTCACAAGAGCAAGGACTCTTTCCACCGGTGAGAATAGAGAATGTCGATCGATCTGAGCTCAGCTTTCGAACTTGATTAAGTCTTCTTCCATCAGATTCGACCACATAAATGGCTCCGTCTGCTCCAACACTGATGTCTCTTGCGTTTTGAATCAGATGACGACGGTGGTCCAAAGTGAGCGTTGCAGTTGAACTTGCAGAAGATGTAGCGTTTGCAAGATCGCAAGTGGTTGGAGATCCGAGGGCAATTGTGACGACATCGTGTTCCACGTCAATTTCGTATACAACATTTGTGTCGAGAACGAAAACTGAGTCAGTGATTGGATCAATCGATAGCGAAGTCGGCCATTCCATTTGAAGATCGACGAGTTTTGTAATTTGAGCGCATGTTCTGATTGGATGTTGATCTGGTGTTATTTCTCCGATTGATCTGATATGTCCAGTGGTATCGATGACACGAATACGACGACTGTCGGCAACTGCAAATTAAATTTTTATTTAAAATTTGAAAAAGTAAAGCTTACGATAGAGATTTCCAGTTTTATCAAAAACGATTCCCTTCGGGAATATAAGTTGAGCATTTTGAGCCAATGCTCCATCTCCACATGAATCAACAGCTGATGCACAAACAGTTCCATCTCCAGCCAACACATCATAATTGTTTCGAGAATCTTGTGGATCTACACTGGAAATTCTCCAAACTTGCTTGTGAAGAGGTAATGAAATTGCGATAGTTCCATCGACTGGTGAAACAGCAATGTAGTAGGAATGGGATGTGTCAGCAAGTCCTAATGTGAGAATCGTAATGACTTGACCATCTGGAGCAACTCTTCGAATCAGATTGTGGTCTCCAATGATCAAGCTTCCATCTTGTGCATAAACTACAGTAGTCGGACGGAACAAAGAAATCGATTCGATTCTTCCATCACACTTGGAACATTCAACATCTCTCTTGATTCCATCGATTCCTGCCAGAATGCTAACACGTGGCTCACTTTCACTGATAAGACGGTAACCACCATTTCCCATTTCGACGATATCTGGAAATTATCATTAAAAAAACTTTGTCTGATTCTGAAACGCACTATTAACAATATCCAAATGATGATGAGCATCAATTGTCCACATTGCTCCGAGCATTTTTCTGGCCGTCGCTCCCAACATTTGAGATTTTCTCGTTTGCCAAACTCTTTCACTTGTTCTGTCACATCCTTGATATTCGTATCCAACTTGTACAGTGACTGGAACTAATCCTGACTCGCTCTGTCGATATGCATTCATTTTGTCCCAAGCAAACACATATGTGAGATTAGTTCTTGGAGCCAAAGTATAATCAAATCTTCTTCCGGCAATGCGAATATTGATATGAACTTTTCGAAGTTCTTTGTCAACGCGATCATCCAACAAACCAATAAGTAATGTAGATGGAGCAGCTGGAGATCTAGCAGAATCATAAACGAGTCGAAGATCGGTTCCTTGAATTGGAAGTGACTCTACGATAGATCTAGAGTCCACTACGAGTCTTGAAGAATCAGTAGTTTTGTCGTTCTCGACACCATCGGAAGTGTACTGCCAGTTAGAAATAAGCACAACTTCTAGAAGTCTTCTGGTTGTTGGAGAGCATTTGGCCCTGGCTGGAGGCATTGATACAACTGGTGCTGATGATACGGACTGTCTATGAAGGACAACATCATCGATATGAATGATCTGACGAGGAGGAACATAGACTGTTTTCTTCACAGATTGGAACTGAGTTCGGAGGAATTGAAGAGTAACACTCCTTGCTCCATTCACCGTCAAATCAAAGTATCCATCTTCTCGTGTCAAAGTGAATCCGTAGAGAGGGTGAGCAGAATCGGAGACTCGAACTCCGACAAGAGAAACTGTCGATTTGTTTGAGAAATTCGATAGTTCATCGGAATTTCCAGAGAATCCTCCCCAAGTGACTCGTCCTCTGATAACAGAAATCAACGATTCGTTGAATTGAGAAGCATCCGTGTAACTCTGAACTGATTTTTCCATAATCAGAAATCCAACTCGTTGGGCAAAGTTTGCATTGAAAATTGGTGGCATTCTCATCAAGACTTCAGTCGGAGAGGCAGCAGTAGAACAGACTGATTCAGAAGAGCAAGATGGAGATGAACAGCATTCTGGGTCGTCACAATCGATAAGGCCATCAGAATCATTATCGAGTCCATCGTCACAATGCATTTCAACTGGCACAGAGCAGTCGATTCCAGTGGATCCGGCTTGACAACGACACGACCATTCCGATGAGCGACGATCCATCACACATTCACCTTTTCCAGAGCATTGATTTGGACATCCATCTGGAATTAAATACACTGCCTGTATTGAATGCTTCCGTTACAACTTACCAAGGTAACAATTGTCTCCATTCCATCCAGCCGAGCATTTGCATGTACCATCCGATGTGCATTTTCCATGTTCTTCACATCCAATCGCACACTTCTTTTCGGTGCAATTAGCTCCTCTCCATCCTTTCCAACACTGGCATGCTCCTTCGTCAAGACAATCTCCATTTACACAGTTGCATTTTCTTTGAGAGCAATCAACTGATGTCCATCCAGTCTCACATTGGCAAATATCATCCACGAGAATTCCATGAGAAGAGCAAAGTTGATGTTCTGGTGATACTTGAACTGGTGCAATTGTTGGTTTTTGAAGTTCTCGACTCTCTTTTTTCTTTTCAGATGATACTGTTGGTTTCGTTGGATTCTTTCTGCTTCTAGTAGTGTCTTCTTGAGTTTTTCTTTGTGGTGATTGTGCTTGTGGAGCATGAACAACTGCATCAGCGAACACAGAGCAATCGTTTCCTCTCCATCCATCTACACAGTAGCATGTTCCATTCACACAAACTCCTCTATCATTGCAAGTGGCGTGAGGGCACGCACGAAGTTCGCATGCTTCCCCAGTCCATCCTGGATTACACCGACATTTTCCATCAGTATCACATCGTCCTCTTCCATTACAGTCTGCGACTTCACACCAGTTATGACGCATCTCACATTCTTTTCCTTTGAATCCTGCTTTACATACACAACTGCCTCCCGAGAATACTCCGTTTCCACTGCAAACAACTGGACACACAGCTTCATCGCAAGTTCTTCCAGTGAATCCAGCTGCACAGTGACACTTTCCGTTGACGCATTCACCACGTTGATTGCAATTCGCTTCGCATACGAGAACAGATGCAAGTGGGTGCTCTTTGGCTCCAGATGAGCCAGACGACGTTTTCGGAGGAGTTGTAGGTCGTTGAAATTCTTCGGCGACAAAAGAAATTGGTTCCACACGACTACGTTCATTGATAAACGTCAGATAATGTCTCCCTTCCAATAAAAATTGTTCGAAAGTGGCACTTCGTGGTGAAAGAATCTCAATGTTTCGATGACGAGATGATCCAGATCCGATGCTTCGACGACTTCGAGTTCCAAACTCTTCGACAATATGAGTTGGCCCTTTCGGATCACGAATTCTATCAGCACGAATTGGAAATAACGCATCGTGAAGACTCAAACTGGGATGAACTCCAGCGGACATCAGAAGAACAAGTTGAGCTCCTGATCCGACGGTCGCATTGAATCGAATTCGAGAGGGTTTCGTGATCGTGAGTTCACTGGAAAGAAATTTCTAATTCTCTTCGATTAGCTCAGTTGAAGAAAAACTTACGTAGTAGCCATAGACTTTGGGAAGAACTCGACATCAACTCGTTCTCCAAGACTGATCGCTGGTGGAAGAGCTCGAAGACCAAGATCTTGATATCGACTTGCAGCTGCTGCTGACGCTGATGACATGGAATCTGATGAAGGAGCAGGTTGAGTGTACACGTAGTTTGGAGCACGGACTGAAAATATGAGCATTGTCAAAAAGTTTTGAGGAATTGAACACTTACAAAGTAAAATACAAATAATAAAAAGAGCGACAAGAAGGGCTGCAGCTAATAGGATATTCCATTTTGATGGCCATTTGGAGCAACCGTTTTCTTCGTCCTCGAACTTTTTCTTCTTTTTCGTCGATGTCATCGGGGGAACACCGACACCTTGGTCACCATTGTTCATAGTGCCTACTTGTTGTCTTCTGGAAAACATAATTTAGAAGTTTTCTCCCTCAATTGCTCACCTTCTATTCTGATGAGTTCCGACTTGTGGCGGGTATTTCAACAAAGTGGTCGACGCATCCGAGTACGTCGTGTTTGGTGCTCCAGACGTATGAGGTCTGAAAAAAGAAACAAAATATGAAAGAGAAAGTGGTGATTTCATAAAAGGGAATGGGCTGGTAGTCTCCAGAAACCCATAAGATGATCACATTATGGAGAAGAGCATAGAAAATGGACGGGGGTGTTCTTCTGTTTGTGGAGATGTGGGAGGAAGAGTGGTCCGAGATAGAAGATGAAGAGATTATAGATTAGAGTTATGTAATAGAATGAAGCCTTCTGGTTAGGCGGAAAATTAACAAAACGGGTAGCAAGGTTCCTGTATTGAATATCGAAAAATTTAGATTGTTTTCCCGGTTAGTTTCATTGAGTAAAAAGCAGTGGAAAGAGCAAAAACTAAACTAACGGAATTGGATAAGAATCTCGACCAGATGGAAATCTCTTGGACACCATAAACGTGACCGGCTATACTCTCAAATCACGCATCCCGGCGAGGTGAGATAGCAATCTGTCAACGTCCAGATGACACACTAATCAACTACCGTATGACAACAGACGGCAACGAATCACGTAGCGATATATTTGTCACCTATTTTGGTTGGGTTATGTCACGGCAGTGAAGACGAATACAACACTTTCTTGGGAGCTCTTGAGATTTCTGTATATATACATAAGTGTGAATCTGATTAATTAGTCAAATTTGTACATCTATTCTTGTGTCCATCTTCAGAAAGTACTTGACTCGGGAGCAGCAGTAACCAAATGAACAACATAATCAGGAATATACATAAGACATTCTTTCTGGCAAGGTATATCGGTTATTGTTACGTCATGAGCCTCTGGGAGGAACAATGACATGTGGAGACGATCGTACGGTGATTGAAGGTAATTAATAAGAAAAACAAGTAGAGCATGGGAAGGCCTAGAACCAAGACCTTGTAGCTTCTGAACGAATGGGAAGAAAAGGGAAAAGGCAATGGACAAAATGGGTTAAATTTGTGTACCCTTCTGTCTTCTTTTTCTTCTTTTCGCCACCATGAGGTCCAACGGTGGCATGGTGTAATAAAACTTTATGAGGAGACGGCAATTTGTTGGACGAAGGAGGAGTGGAAGAGAAGAAGCTCTAAACTTGGCAGCTCAACCCTAATTTCATTTCTTTTTCCACGAAGGAATGAACTTTTTCGTATATTGGTATCTGGAAAGACCTCGAGGACCTCCATGAGAGATCGAAAAAGTATAGAAGCAAGGAAATGTTTCTTTTTTTTGTTGTCACTTTTCACACATCTTTTATCCGAAGAGCAGACGCATCCTTCTCGTTAGCACATCTTTCCGTTTTCGGCAAGTTTTTCGACACTTTTCCATTGAAATAAGTGTATTCTAGCTTTTTGTTAACAATCGCACTACAATTCAAAAAAAGCAAGCCAGTATCGATAAGTTTTAAAAAACGTTTTCGGCTTATAAATCTCGAAAATAATATTGGAAACAGTACTTCTTACTATCAGGTGTTAGAAAAACTACTCTTTCTGAGCTAATTCAATTCGTATTATTTCTGCAAGACGGGTTTCAGAATCTTGTTCTTCTGGTACTACACACAACTTGTGAACAGTCGTGATGTTTTTGGAATTCCTCAAGATTTTCAGTGTCATTTTCATCAAGAATCTCACGATTTCTCCCGTCCAAACTTGAATCCAAACTTTCCCAAAGTTTTTCCTCTCACTTCCCACACTCCACAGCTTTTCTCGCATTAGAATAATTACATACGCTTTGACGCGCTTTCTCACTTCTTCTTCCGAGATGGAGCATGTATACACGAACAAATGTTATGATTTTCTCTTCTCTTTCTCAACGTCTTCAGAATTCACTGAAAAGCTTCGACGGAGCACCTCGAAATGACGCTAATTGAGCAGCGTAAGCAGTGCAAATGTGTGACTCTTCTATGCTTCTCTCCACACGGATTTCAATTAGAACACTTTGAAAATTGTGTGGTCTTTAAAAGGAGTGAGCAGAGAAAAATAAAAAGATAACTTTTGAAAGAAGAGCCTTTTCAATTGAAGAAGAGCCGACACAAAATTAATCTTCTCCGTGGGCTCTCAACGGAGTTTCTTGCGAGAAAAGAAGGTTGACTAGTAGTCGTATTAGTAAAGTGTTCACCCCTCCAACAATAGACAACTAATAAAATAAGCTTTAGTTTTCTCAAAGATACCATCTTTCCATGTTCAATTAGTGAAGCACACCGGTAGATAATTTTCTGATCCGCAGACAATTACCGCATAAACCAAGGTGAGGGGGTCAAGAACGGACAGGTGTTCCTTAATTGTCTCTAATTCTATTTGGTTAATCCCTACTCCCCTAAATTCTCGTTGAAATCTAAAAAGTTGTTCATATTCCAAACGACGAGAAGAAGTCAAAACGAGCGGAAAATAATGAATTATTCGTAGAGTTTGTTGGTTGGAATAGTTAAAAGAGACACGAAAATGAACATTGAATACGTTTTGAAAGGGATTCTAAGTATTTTTTTGTTTTGTTGAAGATTCGAAGAAGGAACATATGGTCTCAGAATTCTACCGGAAAAACAATCAAACAAGGAAATTGAATAAAGAGGAAATTAAGACTTCCTGATTGGAATCGTTACAATATTTTAATTTCTCTTGAGTTTCCCCGATATTACCTAACTCCACCATATACTATCTTTTTATTTTTGTTTCTCCTTTTTGCCCATAGTCCGTGCGAAAGAAACCCATTCGAATTCTCATCTGATGAATCATTGATGATTTTTTGCCGCCATCGTCGTCAATGTTTTGCTCTGAGATCTCCTTCTTTTCACAATGTTTCGGAAAGAGGAAAACTAAAGTCAGGATGGCACCTGAGATCCCGAGAAATGAGCGAGAACAGCATTTTAAATGTGAATCTTATGGGGTGTTGAGGATGACTTTTGGAATATTTAACCAAGATTTCTCCTACTGTAGTCATCTCTTATTATGACAGTTTTGTTTGCTCCAATAAACACAATCTCATGTGCTCCATGAGCCTCAATAACCTTCCGGATTTCATGTCATGTTCTGTCTCCGTTGACGCAAAGTTCCGGATC
Organism: Caenorhabditis zanzibari; assembly: GCA_963966625.1. Classification (NCBI taxonomy): domain Eukaryota; kingdom Metazoa; phylum Nematoda; class Chromadorea; order Rhabditida; family Rhabditidae; genus Caenorhabditis; species Caenorhabditis zanzibari. The sequence goes on along the minus strand of OZ016470.1, from coordinate 7,867,245 downwards.
TCATGAGCTCTCGCAACTTTTTCTTGTTGCCTTTTTCTTTTTTTCGCTGGGAGTTACCAAAGAAAGTTAATCTAGTAAAAAGCACTTGAGGAGAATTCGGTTTCGTGGAGAGAATGGAAAAAGTTGAGAAGAAAGGAACGGAAAATGGGATAAAGAAAAAAAACTTACTGGTCTAAATAACGTTGTCCTGATGCTGGAGAGAGTGTTGACGATGTTGTTCTCACTGAAAAAGTTAAATTATGTTTAATATTATGAAAAAGTTGATTTATTTGAAATTATCTTTTGGTTTCAAGAGGCTGATGCGGTGTCTTACTTTCATCATCTGACGTCGTCATGACAGATTCTCGAGGTGCCGGTGGTGGAGGACCGATCGGAGTACTACAGTAAGCATAATGTGGCGGAGATATTCGATATGTCATCGAATTTCGAACCTGCCGAGACTGTCGACCGCCATATAATGACGTTGACGCATAGTAGACTGGCTCATCATAGTGAGATTCACTATGCATCGTTATCAGAAAGCAGTTGATCAATGACAGTCAAGGCGAGTAAAATTATCGAGTTCCTTCATAGTATTCAGAATCGAAATACCTATGAAAACGAGGCACCGAGAGTTGGTGAAGCTCGCATAAAATGGGGGCGGAGCCTTCTCGAGTGGACGTCAACACCGGCGAGACGTGTGGAAATAGGAAAAGAACAACATTCCCAGAGTCGAAGCAGAAGGCGAAAAAAGGAGAAGAAGAAGAAGACCACGCCTATTTTTTTGCCAATGAAACATAGAAAGGAAAGGAGAGACAAGCTAACAAAATGCTTTTTGACGACGTTGGGTTGGTAGGAGTAGTAATGAGAACCCGAGGAAAGAAACACTTGAGGACGAAAAATGAGATCATGTTTTTGTGTTGTAGAAAATGGCATGAAGCACTAGAATATGCAGTGACAACATATACAAGTAACGGTGGGAAGGGAGACAGTGGATTCGGATTCCAAGATCTTGACTCGGAAAAAGTATTGTCGCAGCGGTTAGACTTTCAGAATGATATTTAGGGATCTGAAAGATGCTCTGAACACCAAAAAGCAAATCTGCCGTTCAATGTTTGACTTTTAACGTTAACTCTATGAAAATCCAGGAAACTTCCGAACAACGATCCATGTCATACCTCATTCTGTTCACCCCAGTTGTAAAAAACAATACTCCCTACTTCCATTAAGATCCATGAATCCTGATTCTTCTAATCATGTCTTCAAATGCAAATTCCTGATACACTTTTTGTCACCTTCCCAACTTTCTCACTCCTCCTTCAAATACCCAAACGACACATTATTCGATTTGCATTTCATTTCGTTTCAATTCACCTTCAAAATCGTTTTCTTTCTCTTCTGTTTTATATAGGTTTTGACGGAAAGAGGTTTGTGACTCGAGAAAAAATGGGTAAATTGGTAGGAAGGGGGAACAACAGACAAATGCGATAATTATAAGGTGGTTGCATTACACGATGTGTCCTTTCGAATGGGTGCGCGAAAAACGGAACGGACCAGGATAGATTACTCTCAAAGGGAAAGAAGAGGTTATGAAGGAAGAAGAGACACAACTGCAATTACCAGATGAAGTGGTTTGGTCAGGATCCTGGATTGTTGGGGGTCCGGGGTTGAGATACTCTAGGTGGAACTCGGAACTGAATCAGTTTTCAGACAAGTTTCCTTCGATTTGAAAGGGTCTGATAAGGTCCAACTTGGTTGTATTCCTGCAACCGAAGATTGAGCCCCGATGATTGAACCATTTTTGCTTTTGAGCGAAACTTGAGCAATTTTGGGGAGATTTCATCCAAAGTTCGGCTTTTGAGCGAATGTTCAGTAACTTTTGGACGGAGATTAACGTTTTCAGTCGTCTTCGTATATCTGGCTTCTTCTAAACTGAAGATGCTATTCTTCCTGCGAAACGTGATATTCGTCGCATTTTCATGGTACTGTAGAGTTCAAGCTTCCACTAACTTTTCGAACTTCCTTCTTTTCCTCCAAGCCATCAACACCTTCCTCTATACACTCCAGATAACCCTTTCCTATCATCATCCAAAAAACCCCCCGGGTCGAGCGGCTAGGAAGGAAAGAGTGGACCTCTCTTTCCCTCCTTCCTGCCAATCATTGACACATAAGGGTCAATCCCGAGTGTAAACAAGAGAGAACTGACAAATTGTGTCGTCTTACCAACCTCTCTTTTTAACCCGACAGATGTACTGAGAAGAAGTCAATCGTACTACAACTAAATACGGTAGTCCGGTGGTCCCTTCGACAATGTTTGCTTAGGAGGAGCGGTGAAGAAAAAGCGGAAAGATTGTTTTGTATTTGGCGGTGAAGAGGAAAAAGGATATTGTTTTATGAGTGAGAGAGAAAGTTAAGGACCTTGTGGGTTGCGCAATACCCAATTTCTTTTCAAGTATAGAAAATAAACTCACATGAACCACTGGGAATATAGTATGCTCCATCGGCATTCTTATGAAGAACTCCTCCGTCGTGCATTCCACTTCCCCAACAGTCTGAAAGTGGCGGAGCCATTGGTTGATGATGTTGTTGCGAACGGCGCTGAAAATTTATTCATAATGCTTTGCTTCAAGGGAAGTTGAAAGATTACTTGTTGTGACATGGACATTTCGTACGAATTGAAGTTTACTGGATGGGATTGAGGTGGAGGTGTGGTTTTGATGAGCAAGTGATTCGTGAATCCTTCTGAAATTGATGCTTATTAGTTGACAATGTCGTTTGAAGTCCAAAATCATATCTTTTCAATCATTCATTCATAATTTAATTATTCGAAAACTCTTTTTTTTCTATCACTCCGCCGCATTGTTTTATGACACACACCTTTCATATTTTATTTCCTCATGGCGGCGTGGCGCCGAGAGAAGTGATTGTTTTATGTGTCGGTGCACACTTTTGAACTTCAACACTAGTATTAGATGATACTGGTTAGGCAATGAATCATGAAAGGTCCGAATACTACGGTCTTTTCTGTTTTATAGGCGTAGGTAAAGGGATGACAACGTGGACGGGTCGAAATTTCCGGCCAGTGTGCTTTTCGACGTTTTATGGAAGATATAGACATGGAATTTATGTAGATAATCTAACTACCATTCTGTAGATCTCATCGAATTCTACATTTTCATACCAATTTTGAGAAAATCACAATTTAGAGGTGAGAAATTCGCCGGCCTGGATCACTAGTCTGCCTTGAGAAATTCCAATAAAACTATTCCAGCTCAAACTCAAAATATTGAATCACTTACCCCCTCGACTTCTGGCCAACTCTTCTGGATCTTCATAATCATTTGTGTAGTCGTGTTCATGGGATGAATTGATCATCATCCCGGCCGGAGGCCTTGGCATCGGCCGATTCGGTGGAGGGCCTTGTGCATTCGTGGTCCTGAAAACTGGTTAAGTTTGAAACTGAATTCAACGTATCGTTTTTTTTACCGCTGCTGGAACATTTGTGGCTGTCCCGAAACGCACGGCTGCCCGCACTCTGATGGGTGTGGTAGTGGTGGTGCGGGCTCTGAAAATGATACTGGTTAGGCAATGTTCGAATGAATTAATTCTGTTGGCATAAGAATCGAGAACAGTTTGTGCAGGTGAAATAAGATTGTGGACCCACTGAGAGTGACGATGGATAAGGTGCTAATAGAGAAACAAGTAGAAGGTGAGGAAGAGGAAATGAATGGGGTGAGAACCTAAACATATGTAAACATCGATATAAGAAGAATTCATTGAGCTGTATTTGGAGTTTTAGGGGTGACATCCGATTGATTTACAACTGTCAAAGTGGAGACTATTACGATACCTATGGAACTGTTCTAGAAAAATATCGATTCCCAGAAGACAACTTTTTACGATGCTCTTACACTCACGGGTCATCTGACAATTAGGTCACCATCTGGAATGATTGTAACCCAATACCCCACTTACACCTCATGGAACCGGTGAACAGAGGTCAACTCTACAGTTGTAGCTCATTACGTCATTAGAAAAAAGCGCAGAAAGGGAAATAGAAACGATGGAGGAAAATACAACGATGAAGAAATAATTCCTCGAACGAGTACTGTCAAGACTGGAAACATGTAAAATGACATCTCTACAGCCTATAATTATGTGTAGTTGTAAAACATTGCGCGAAAAAAACAAAAACAAAGAGGAACATTAAAGACGTATTAGAAGACGTTGGAATGGTTTCAGAGAACTTAGGAATCTCAGAAAAAGGAATATCGGTGCACAGATGGATTGGAAAAATTTGAGATGCAGCAGAAAGCAAATTGAAACTTGAATTTCATGAATGTGCCGATTCCCAAATAATAAGAATACATGATGGACCACTAGAAGAAAGTTACGTTGAAGTTTGTAACGGACCATGATGATACATGTAAAAAACTAATAACTCAATGGTGACTTCCCGAAGCTGTGAAAGGTGTGACCGATTGACCACCCATTCTCTCCAGACGAAGAAAGTGGGAGGTCCGAAAGAAAACAAACACAGCGGGAGGGCACGAAGAAGAAGAACTGTCTGTGAGCGAGAAAAAGAAAAGACACCTCCTCGTCCACCAAATCACCGCCTGTTGATTGAGGAAGAATGACAATGAGAATGCTAATAGACACCGGTTCATTTGGCGGTAACTTGTGAGAAATAATCCGAGGAACGAACAGGTGTCAAGTTTCGGAAACTAGGACAACTTGGTTTCCTCCATGAACTTCTCGGTTGTTCGTCTAGTTAACAAGGTCTAGGACAAGAAGAGAGTTTATGAGCTATGAGATAGAAGAACAACTGTTATTATATGGCCACTGTGCTCGTTTTTTTCGGCACATCATCATCATCATTGGAGCATTGATTTACACGGTGTACAATGACAAGAAGACGTCTTTCTGGAGAGCCGACAGAAAGTTTTGCATCTAGTAGCAGTTGTACTAGAGTTTAGAGAGCTAACAGTTCTAATAAGTTCAACTAAGGTTTATATGAATTTCGTCAAAAATTCGAACTGTAAGGAATACATACTTTCTGTTTTGGCTCAAGTAGTTCTGATGCAACATAATCCAAATCGTGTGTTTCCAATGGATTTTTGGAATGTTATAAAAAATATCACCTAGATTAAGTTCGCGTGTCGGAAGATCATCGTAATCATTCGCCTTCGACTGTTATACTTTGTGAACAGAAAATTTCAACTGGTAGTTTTTTGAGCGGATCAAATTTCATCATCCTCCTTATGAAAATTACCATAGTAAAATCAAAATTTAAAAAGTTTGCACTAAAAACGGAAAGGAAGACCAAAGAAGAATGGACGAAGAAGAAAACAAATCAGTGAGAGGGTAATTCATTTGTCAAATAGGAAGATTATGCGGAGAGTGCGAATCGTCGAATATCAACAGAATGCTCCTGAAGGCGGAAAGAAGAAGCTTTCGCGACATATTGACCATTCCAATGGTCGAAAAAAGTAAGAGAGAGAAAGGGGAAAAAATGGAATTGTATGGGGAAAAGAGGAGAAGTTTGAGAGAGAAAAGGGCACCATCTGGACAATTCCACGAGCGACACTCACACTTTCAAAAAAAAAGTGCTAAATGGAATGAAGGTCCACCTGTTAGTATGAAGCATTTGGATGAATTGGAATAATAAATTGAAAAGCTTGAATAGGTTTTGAATGAGAATTCTCGATCTAACCGCTAGAATATGAAGAAGGTGTCTAGGCAAATAAGAGGGATCATATTGTGCAACAAACATTCAAAAGTCTCACCTTTTTTAGACTTGTACAACACAAAAATCATTAGGTCAACAGTATTTAGCAACACATAATAATATCACAAATGAATGATCTATCTTGGGAGGAGGAGCACTAGAAAGTCATCTGTCGGCTAAGACGGAAGGACACAAAAAGGCGAGAACCATAAAAAAGAAAACTTGATACTCGCTTGCGTGATTGTAAATCATAACATCTTGCTGTGAGTGACCTATGCGTAAACATTTTTTGGATGGAGAAGACTTAATCGACAAACAATGGTCCGTATTATGTTAAGAGGATTTACGACTTGGCAAATTATAAGTGGAATGAAGATAACAAAACACTGATAACCCAAAGTTTTTTGAATATTGTAGTCAGAATATTTTGGTCCGATTCGACAGAAAGTTGTGCTACGGAAGGAAGGAGGGAAGGACGCTTTAAAAAGTCCGAAAAAGTTGCAGTTTTGCGTAATATCATCATCTTATTCACGACCAGGAATACGAAACGAAAAGAGAAAATTTGGGGGAGTGGAAGAAGAAGTGGACGAAGATTCAATCCTACTTTTTCGCACATATTTTAAACAGAAAAACTGAATTTTTGAAACTTTGCTTACTATGGAATTTATTGGGATGGGAGGGGAGATAAAGAATTTTTACAAATTTGTTAGATTTATTAATTCCAGAAGCTGATGTTATTTAAGAATGTTTCCCAGACAGCGAAATTTCAAAAGGACTCGTGAATATCAGCATTTTTTTGAGTCAATTTGTTTCAAAACAGATCATAAATTCAAAATTTTTAATCGAGGGCCACATGTACTTAGGAATAAGTTAGTGTTCCGATTAATAAAATAAAGTCATCATAACAAGAGGCATGTGGCAAATGACCTGATGCAAGTCAATGCGGTAGCGATGATGGTCCTTGGGACCGTTTTCTCTCCCCCATTGCGATAAGCAAACTTAGCGGTCCCTTCTCGAGAAAATATCAGGAAAGGCGAAGAGACCGCAGAGATTAGGCCATCACCTCTAGGTCTGCGAATGATTGCGTAACTTGACCATTCGATTGGGAGAAGAAAAGAAGAAAAAACGAATGATGGGAAATAAAATGGAACGCTCTTTCTCTCTCTCTCTGCACAATTATCTCATGAACAGCCCCAACGCAATCCAAACTTTTGATTTATGGGATTGTAACAGTTTCCAACAGTTTACGTTGGGAGGAAACGGAATCCAGAAGGATTTTCATTTTGAATAAATACTGTTTGCCGCCATTTCATAAGTTAATCCGTCTTAGAAACACCTGTTCAAATTGAACAAAACTCGAGAGAAGGAGTTACACCAAGAAATCCACCAACCATTTGTCCACTAACAGTACTAGGTCAACTTTCCCATTGAGTCATAACTAAAAACATATAGAGGATGAAGACACTAACAAATGAATCATAACACATTAGAGAGAATGGGAGGAGGAAAACAGTAAAGTAGATCGGAACTCAGCTTGTTTCTAGACTATCTGGTACCTGAAAATCGCATGAAGCCGTCTTTTTTTGAGGAAATCTATACAAAACGACCCCCTATCGAATTCAAAAACCGAATAATGACAACTCCCGGGTTCAATTTTGAATTCTGCCATCCCCGAAAATTTCAATTTGCACCCTTCGTCCAAAATGAGGATTGCATGCTCGCTGTTTGTTCGTCGCCTACTTTTATGACTTTTTAATTGAAAAAGTAGTATCGTTGGCTTTGGTGCAAAAGTGATGGATACATATGAATATGAGAAGAAAATAAATAAGAAGCTCGTGAGTTTGATGAATAAAAAGAAGATTGAGAACTTACTGAACATCGAAGTCAAGGTTTCGGACATCGTTGTCGGCATCTCGAAAAAGCGAAAAAGCTTTTGGCCGACAAAACGATGCCGTGTCGCGGATACTTCAGTGCCGTCGACAACGATGATTTGATCGTAATTGGATACCGATTTACAACGACATACAACTTGTACTACTACTACTACTGGTGGGGGGGGGGGGGGGGGGGAAGTAGACTATCAGAAGTGGTTTCGGATTGTTTTTTTTGAACCATAGAAGTACAGTAGTACACACTTTTTGAAATTCCGTAGCTGAAGAGTGTGTGAGTTGACACGGAAACAGAAATGAACGATGATAGAGGGAAAAAAAGAAGAAGAAGACCTCTTCTTCGTGTCAAACAGCCAAAAGGTGTTGGGGTGGTCTGGCAAATGGACCGTGAATGAATCACCGGAATAGCTTCAGAGTTTTTTTTTTGAAACGAAATGAGAAATATGAGAAATTTTGGGAAGATGAAGTGGGGTCTTGAGCAAAGACTTCTGACTGGAATATTAGCAAATTTGATTATAAAACTTGAGATTTGAAGACTTATCAAGCTTCAAAATTTCACAGGTTTTGTTAGCTATCGGGGTATGGATATAAACATAGAAATATCAGGATTACCTCCCCCTCACTCTCCGCAAAATGCGATGCTTATAATTGGGAGAACAGAGAAGTGTTATGCCTTTTGACTGCTGCTATGGGTATGTGAAAAGAGTCAAGGACAGTGGATTCCAATTCAAAAGATCCGCGAAAATGTGTTTAGTGACAACACCAAAACAAACTTATTATTGACCACTGGTTGGGATTAAAGCATGTTATGTATAACAGGGAAGGTTAATTTAATTAAAACAGTAATTGTTCATATACAGAAGATACCTTTAAAATCTGTATTAAAAGGGCTCCTCTAATAGAAGGGCACCTTTAATAGAAGGGCACCCCGATGAGCCCAAAATGAACACATTTTTGAAATCCGAACGGATTCAAAAAAGCTGTAAATGATGCTGAAAACATTATTCTACAAAACCTCCATTCCTATCGGCCCCTCAATAATGAAACATTTCCCTGAAAACGGAATCAGAAAGCTAAAAGTCGTCTCCCTTCCCGGAATAACAAAAGAGTCCAACCCGGCTATTAAGATGTGCGAGAACCAAGAATGAATCAGGGCGGCATCTATTCATATATAGAGAACAGTAGTGGCACCTGTAAACCGTAATTGGTCGCACTTTTGTGGTTGTTTTTCGTGTTTCTGTGGAAAACAAACAGATGTGTCCAAGAATGCCGAAAAGGAAAGGAGTCGTAAAGCTGTTTTGGTTTTCAAGGTTTCTTGATTTAACAATGTGTGAAAAGAAGTCGGATCACTTACTTTTTGATGAGAGATTGTTGAGTAATACAGAACGGAGCATTTCGTTTAGTATGAGTTATGAGGAAAGGATGGAACTATTGAAATACGTTGAGCAATAAAACTGATGCGAGAACTCATATTTTAGGAAAAACACTTCCAGAAGAAAAGATTCAAGGACGAATTTACGATTCAATTACAAAACCTCACCTTTATTTTTATCTTTTGTCAATGTAGATGTGGGTTGAGATGAAGACGTTGTGGCAGTTGCAGATAAATCAAGTCTGGCAGCTGCTGCTAGAATCGGAGCAGCTTCTTTTCGATGATATGTTCCCACTGCCAGAACGGGAACTTTTGGAGATGATCCGCCGTTTTCCATTCTGAAAAAAATCGACTTTGGTTGCATAAAAAGTTTATATCGAATGTCTAAAACGTAGTTGAATTTCTTGATTTTCTAGAATGCTTTATCTACGGTGCTGCATGACGAAATCCATAAAAAACTAATACGGAACCAAACAAAAAAGAACATCTAAAACTGACCTTGAAGTAGTATCAGTTGATGACGTATCAACAGAAGTGTCTACTTGATGATTCTTTTCTGCTTCAGCAGAAGACGTCGGCACTTCATTCGATGATTTTGCTTCAAGTGAGCACACCGTTAATTCAATTGGAGGCTCCGTGGTTTTAGGTTTTGGAGTCACTGAAAAAGAACGATAATGAGAGATTTCATTGAATCAATTCGAACTCATGAAACTTCTTGTTGAAAAAAGTGAAAGAAGAATCCAAACTTTTTCAATTAAGACCCCACTCGTACAAGTTAGAGAAAGATAGCATTTCGGATCAGGAGAGTGAGAGAGAAAATAAGAGAAGAATTGGACAAGATTGAATGGTTGAGCACAGGAACAGCTGTCTGTGTGTGGGGAGAAAAGAGGAATTGGCTTTTGGGGGGCAACGGGATGAACAAAAATTAGAGATAAGGTTGTAACTTTTTTATATGTAATTACGTCATTTTATTTGGCTGATTGCTGAATAAGATAACTGTGTAGAAACGTTCTTAATGGGAACCGCTCATTAAACTTCGCAACTTTCTCAAAACCAGATCAAAATATTATAGTAATAACTCCAACCGTGAGCAATTTTTTGAGATTTCAAGTTCTCAAAATTATCAACTGAACATTTGAACGGTAATACTATTAGTTTTTACAGAAAGGGAGCTAATAATAAAACACGACGAGTTCACAAACTCACAAGTCAATAGTCGTTTTCCCAACATTTCGAGCATATGGAAGGTTTAGGAAGAGACTAAATTATACACATATAAATATCGTATATCTATAAATAATTGGACCTCTCTTGCATCCAAATCTTCTCACATTTACTCCGCTTCTTCATCCATCTGTTGCTTCTTCTTTCGGCTGCTAATAATAATAATAAGAATATGATTTTTGGAAATAAAAAGTAATACAACTAAAAAGGCAAAAAAGTACTCTAAGAATGCTTTTTTGCCTCCGCGGAGGAAACGATTATTACCATGCCGATGCGGGATTTTCTCATAGTGAAAAACTTGCGATTAATTCGATATGGCATGGGAAGAAGAAGAAGCGAATTATGTAACAGAATCTTGAATATTAGAAGGGGACTTTCAGTTTTTAAAATCAAAAGAAAACTCAAGCAAAAGTGTCAAGAACCAACAGAGAATGTTGTAAACTCTTCCCACTGTGCTCACCGAGACCCTGAGCATTCGGCCAGACGATGGATGAATCATCAATTCACTTGAAAGCGACGAAAATGAAATTAATTGATTTGAACTAAATCGAAAAATTGGAGGTGAGAAAGGAAGTGAGAAAAAGATGAAGGTAGAGTTTTGACATGTTCTCCTTGTCATTTTTTTTTCTATGAATAGAATAGTAAAATAGAGGTTGTAGGTCGACAAACATTGATTTGAATACGTCAATTCTCACTATTTCTTTGTCACTTTTCTTCTTTTTTTACCCGAAAAAACTCGAGTATAAGCTTGCCAAAGTTAATTTCTAAAATATAACACAGTAATATTGAACACCATGAAGACTACGATTAAAACAAAAAAGTATTCCATAGTGACTTTGTTATCCTGATTAGTACATTTGAAGAGAATCATAGTATACCACCCCGAAATAACGAAACACAATAGCCCCTAGTTAGTAACGGAACTAAAAACCCGCCATCAAAATAGAGAATAACGCAGAGAAACAAACAACAAATTTCTTCTTGACTCCTCGAAACAATAATCTCATTGAGCTCTCAATCTCACCAGGTGTCGTGCTTTTGCCACATATACAGTAATCTCCCTATTCTCTTCAGAATGTCTCTGCGTCTCTCACAAAGAGTACACTCTCTCGACTCATCTTCATGAACGCCATACAACAATAATTATTAGCCGGAAATCCCTCCCCCCGTTATGCTACATAGTAGTATCATTTCTGCTTACAGGATGAAGCCATATATTCGTGACCAGTCAAGTGTGAATATTGTAGAAAAAAACGATACCTCCATCATCCCGCCTGACCGTCTTGATACGAAAAACCTTCCGCGCTACTAGATCCGGTGTTGCTGCTTTGAACAGTCGAGGTACATCCATATGGAGAACCTGCAAATTTCGATTGGAGTGAAGAACAAGGGACAAAAAAACATAAGCCCAATGCGGGGCTCGAACCCGCGACAACCAGATTAAGAGTCTGGTGCTCTACCGACTGCACAGGTCGTTGGCGCTCATACGCATAATGTGTCTCATATGGATGGCGCTCATATGATAACGGTACAAGCAATGCGTCCCAGGAGCAGCCATATATGGGGCATCTGGGACACATCGCCCACCACCTCTGGGACGCATACGCGATCCATCCAGCCGCGCGCTTTTTCCTTCGTTCTCGTTCCCTAGGAAGCATCGAAACATGAATTTCGATGCATTCAGTAACTAAATAAGCTCTAATGTGATGTGATATTGTTCAGGTCTTCCAATTTCGTTCTCGTTCTATTCTTTTTTGAACTATTTTTCGAGACCTTGAGTTTTAACTCTAAGTTTTTGCTCGGTAAAAAATATGGCTGAGTCTTTGAAAATAACACGAATTTCACTTCATAACAAACGAGAAACTTACCAACAAACCTTTCCATCCACCTGAAATAGAAGTTATCTCATTGTTATGAAGTGAAAACTTGAATATTTTATGTACTTCATTGTTGGAAGAAAAAATCAAAACTTAGAACCCAACTGAAGTAATTTTCATGAAATTTTTGAGAAAAAAGTTGAATATTTTCATTATTTTACCAGCCATATTTTTTTTCAGTCAAAAACTTAAAGAAAAAGTTCGAAAATCAAGAAAAAAGTACAAGTTTGGGACTTGGTTGAAAAAAAAATGTCGAGATCGCCGGTCACACTTTTCGCTAAACAACGATACAGCGTTCTTTCGGATCGTCGTTACAGATCCCCCATTTGGGATCCATCGCTCGCGCATCCATGACACATCTGGGATCAATCTGCCGCCGCAGCGGAGTTTCTAGGCGCGTCCATATCCCATCCATATTAGACCCATCGCCGTCCATAGTTGGCTGATGTGTCTCAGATGGACACATTATGCGTCGGGTATGGATAAGATACATTATGCGTATTAGTGCCCACGACCTGTGTGAGCTAACCGGGCGGCGAGGAAAACGGGTCAAGAAATCAGTGAAGAACTCTCTGGTTCCTTATCAATGTCTTTCGTTAGAACAGTGGAAGCACCCGTTTCAGTGTTGAGACTTTGACTTTTCGAACTCATGGAATCAAAAATAGAAAAAAGATAAGGTTCAATATGTCAAATAAGGAAAAAGCATTTCGTTGAAACTCGAATCGTTATCATTCATTCAAAATCAGCCAAAGATAAATAACACGTTGGCAAAAGAACAGACGACATAAATTCTGTTTCTCGTAGAATGAGAGCAAGAAAATGAGAACCTTTTCAATGTTTCCTGACACAAGAGTTCCCGAGCCATTCGACAGCCGTGTATCTGTGAGAGAGGCTGTGTAGGTGGAAGAAACGCAGAGATAAATGAAGATGACTGAACATATCAAAGTTGCACGAAAAGAGAAAAGAGAAGCGGGTCTATCACTCAATTCAGGATCATTAGATTGATAGAAGTCAAATCAAAAGAGTCCGATGACAAAAAAAATATAATGTGGTGTTTTGAAATATGGGAGAGGGTATGGAAGCACTTCCTCGAAACTTTGAAGGACCCTTGAGCCTCATTAGCGGATTTTCTTTGAACACAAAAGGCTCAAGTTTTTCCATTATAGACAAAAAATAGTCCTAATTATCGTCCTTGGCCTACTTTCAGCTATTTAAAGACACAACCTATCAACAAATACCACATTTAAAAAATATTTTTTCAGATGTCATTTCGATTTTTTAATGATTCAGAATCTCCTTATGTGCCGCTGTTTGAGATCGGTTGTTACCTAGTTTCTGGTCAGACGCTTACGTTCTTCAATTGTTGAGCACATATTCATCAGATTTTTGTCAGAATCGTCTTCTTCCGACTCCTTGCGACACCAGATTGAATCTGGAGTGGACTTTGTTAGAATACCTACTACGTCTCAAAGATACGAAGTCTTTGTTCCGAATTTCCAATTCTCTAGTTCACTGTGTCCATACTTCGTCCCCAAAACTAACGTCCTGTTCATATCAGAAGCATCTGTAACTTTGAGTTCAAAAACTAATAAAAATCTTCGTCTTCTTCTTAATTTCCTCAGCTCCTCCTACTTCTGGCGGCACTTCACGTGGTTATCAATCTCTTTTCGATACTCAATTTACTGATAAGAGCAAAAACTCTTTATATTCTCTCCCTTTCTTTTGTCAATCATCACTATCTTTCTGTTTTTCGCTCTATTCACTGTCTTCTACAATGGTCATTATATTTTTCTATCCGATTTTACTCTTTCACTTTCTTCTTAAACTGTTGCAAATTGAGTATCTTTGTTCATTTTTCCGTTTTTTTCAACACATTGTTTTCGTAACTTGCATCACCTTCAAAGTTTCCAATTTTCGGAATCTATCATGTCTACCCTTCTCGCTCTCTTCCGACGTCTTCTTTTCCGTCGTCGCACAACCACCGACAAGGCTTCAGATGAGAGTGGAAAATCACAGAAAACAAGAACCAAATCTCTGAATATGCCTGCTTCAAATAACTCTATTCGCGAAAAGAATCGGTAAGTTTCGAAGATGATTCACTGAAATTTTATCAATCGGAAACCGAAACTTCTCGAAATGATAACAAAAATCACTTTTCAAGTTCTATTTCGAAATCACCATTAATAGAAATTAAGCCGATGACGTCAAGTTTCTGATAACTCCTCACTTATTCTAATTTTAATTTCTAAATTAGGATGTGATTTGGAAGTGTGTCGTATTCTTCTTATCAATTTTATCACCACGTCAGATGAGAAGAAAGTACATAGAATTATGGATGTTAAAAACAATTCAAAGATCATCAAAAAGTCGAAGTGAAGTTATTGTTTTTGTGCCAAAACGGTGCACATTATGTACTCAAAGTATGACAGAAATTTATGGTATTGAACAATTTTAAAACTTATATTTTTTCTTTTCAATTTTTGACCCCGGAACTTTCTTTGTTCCTGATCATTTATGTGGAAGCTTTTCTCCATGATAACATTGAAAGTAGACACTTTGAAAATTGACTGCGACGAAATGAAATGGACAACTTTTTCCTCCCCAGAGTCCATTTTATTCGTTTTCGATAACAGAAACAATTACGATTTTTCCCCATTAAAACTTTACAACCCGATCTATGAACGGTCTATCATATGTGTTTATTTTTCAGAATTCAAGTAAAACGTGGCTCACAAGTAGTTATCCGAAACCGGAGTCAGAGTGTCACTGTCGAAAGAAAACACGTCAGCAGAAGCACTGATAAAGTAAGTTATGATTACGAACTCGGGCAGTGAATCATCGAGAATTGATGATCGAGAACTACTGAATCAGCATAAAGTCATGAGGTTAGGTGTGGTACTTTGTGAGTACAAGAATTATTAGGAGTAGTTTGTGATATGATAACTGCGATGATAGTGAAAAGGAGGTAACTTTCGAGACGAAAATAACCAATAAGAAAGTTGATAGACTGAGTAGCACAATAGAATTCACTTTGTTCTGACTGAAATTGGTCTGTCACAAATTTTCTAATTTTCTAAATCATAGTACCAACGTTTGAAGCACATCAACATTAACCCAACCAACCCATTTCAGCCACACTCTCCATCCACCCGTCGTCAATCTCACTACACCATCCATAAATCCGGAAACAATCTTCCAACGAGCCTTGCTCCGACACTTACCTCCAGTTACCGTATGAGATCTGCTTCTGCTTCAAAGCCCACTATCATCTACATTCATTCATGAGATATCTTTCCTTTAAATTTTATTTTCTTTTGAGATTTTCGGCAGTTCAATGTTCCATGTTAAAAATCGGTTGATCTCACAACGGGTTTTTGATTACTCTTCCTCTGTTCACTTTGTTTCGTTGATGTTCTTTTTTTCTCTAAAAATTATGAAACATTACAAGATTTTGCTCAGTTCAAAACCACACATCATACTATCACAAGGTCAGAAATTCGATAACAAAACGATCCACTGTTTGTTTACTTAGCACCCAATGAGCAAACAAATGCACCTATGGAGGTAGACCGCTGCTCATTTTTTGGCGGTTTCTTATTCTCATTTTCAAGTCCAAAAATATGCTACCTTTCTTTCTACTCCGACGTCTTTTCGGTGGAAGAAGACGTCGTGATCGTAGTTGTTCTGATGACGTTACTTATCGAACAGTTTATGTTATGCCTGGAGTTCAACAACAACCGGGATTCTACGATCCTCCACCGGCCTATTATCCACAAGATCCAGCATTGCAACAAGCTTATTATCCACCACAAAAAACTCAAAGAGTCTTTGGACGGTTCGTTTTTTACTACAAAAAATTGACGTATAAAAATTATTTTTCAGAAGACGTCGATGTTGTCGATAGAAGATAAACGTACCGTAAAAACTAAATATATACTCCAACGTACTTTACACAAGATCTTCTTCAAATAAATCATATTAAATTTTAAATTCTTCAGTTTTATCTGTAGTTAATATCCTGACGCGTTGGCTTCAAAAAGAGCTAGAATTATTTTAAGAACCATAAAACGCATCTACAGATGTACTGATGTATGTTTCAGACTGTTAATACAAAAAAACGACTTTCATTTTCCCCATTATTACAGCAGTCATAAAATCGAGCACGAGATTTGTGCCCCCGTTTCACAGCATCAGAAAAAAGCGAACATGATTTGAAGTCTCCACCTTTTTTCATCTAATATAAAACCTCTTGTCCAATTTCATTCATACCATATTCTGTCATGGTTTTTGTTATTAGTATTATCCGAAGAATCCTTCGGAAGCGACGACGTACTCGTGAGGCTGAAATGCAGAACACTTATGGTCCTCCACCAGTTTATGTGAATGCTCCTCCACCGCAACCACCACAAAGTAGTGGAAGAAGACGTCAAAGGTTAGTGGGGGAATTTTGAAAAAGTTTCAATCTTATTTGTTGATTTTTGAATGTCTGATTGGTGTGCTCCGTGAAACTTGAAATCCTTTTGAGCTTTAATAATTAATTTTTCAGGTAGCTAACACACGGAGGCTTATTCAGACATTGAGAGAATACTTTTTCTATCTGTAACTTAAATGTTGTGAAACAGTTCATATTTACCTTTGAATAAACATTTTTTTCGTGTGAGTCCGAATTAAATCTTTGTAAAAAATGGGTTTAGAATTGCAGAGCAAGAGCTCAACAGTTGATTATTCTTTCTCTTCAAAGTCCATATAATAATTGTATTCCTCCAAAACGAGTAGTTTGAAGATCACAACCATATGTACGCATGATCCAAAATAAGTCTAGAAGTATTGACGTAAACCCGGAATGTAAACAAACGTTCACCATGATCCTCCTCTTGTTATCAGACACTTTTTAAACTCTTTTTTCTCCATTTGAAACTCCATTCTATTCTCTATTGTTCCACATGAATTTCAGTATTAGTTTTATTCGAAGACTCATCCGAAGACGTCGTCGGAAGAGAGAATCTCGAGAAGCTGCTGCAAATCAGAATACTGTTCAATCTTCTGCTCCTCCTCAGCCCTCCAGTAACCCTAATTTTCCACCACCTGCGCCGGTTCAAGGGCAGTAAGAATGTCACAATGTGAGTTGGATTGATTCTATTCTGAAGAGTGCGATTGATCCCACACTTGTAATACCTCTTTTACATGGATAAATTCTTTATTTATAAATCCATACCAAACACATAAAAAGCAGCAGATACAACTTTGAGAAGAAGAAGCTGAATTTTTTCAAATTATGTTTTTTTTAATTCGGAAAGAAACTATATCACAGGGGGGAAGTTGGGCTATTTTTTGTGTTTTGAGCCAGAAAAGGCAATATGTATCAACAGTTGGGAAAAGAAATAAGAGAAGTTCTTGGGGTATTGGGGGGCAGGTTGGGTTTAGAAATGAGCAAAGGGAAAGAGGCTGATGGGAAGAAAAGAGAGGAAAATGCAGAAGTATGTAAGAAAGAGCTTTTGGGAAAATATGTCGAGAGAAAGGATGTTTAGACTTTGCTCAATTGGACACGATCGTTACTGTAACAGGTTTGACAGTGGAGACGTCCATCGCGGACACGAACATCGGCTCCGGTGGCTCCAGATCCTAGAAAATAGTAAATTGAATAAATTATTTAAAACTCGAATTGGGTTTTTGTGATATTAATACGTTTAAAATCTATTCCGACCGTAACTTTTACTCTAGACCTTACCTAGAGAAGTTTTGCAAACGTAGCACTTGAAGCAGGCGAGATGGTAGAAAAGATTGAGACTTTCAACGATCATAGCGGCTCCACGACCTGTAAATTTATCTTTACTCACTAATATTGATGGCTGTTCACTAACCGAGCTCCTCATTGCAATGTGCACATCTATGCTTTCCACTGACAGCAACTACCGTATCCTCCTTTTGAGACTGGCTTTGAGAATGACTCTGAGATTGACTTTGTGACATCTGAGTCTCCTCTCTTCTCATATTATTTCTTGCCACTGGCACTGGATATGTTCTCTCTTCAACTCGACTGTACTCGTCTCGTTCGTATTTTTCAGTGATCACTGGTGGCTCAACGGGAGGCATACTGTACTCTCGGTCTCTCAAATACTCACGATCCCTCTCTCGCTCTTTTTCCATTCGACGATTGATATAGTTTGGAAGATTGCTAAGGGATGCAGAAGTAGCTGCGATTCCACGTCTATCAACAGAATTTCCAGGAGCAGGTTGACGTTGTTGATTGATGACGTCACGCCAGTCACGGGATTCCTGAAGTTGAATATTAGCACACTAGTGGGGTGAATATCAGGGAAAATGAACATAATCGGAGGGGAACTTTCTAGATCTATGTGCTGGAGTTTCTATACGTAGAATCTAATAGAGTATGGTTATGACCTACAACAATAATACCCTAATTTGATGTTTTTTTTCCGCAAAAAATATTCGATTTGTGATAGTTAGTAAACTTCTACGTGTATTTTTCTAGACACACAAAAACGAAAGGAACAACTAATCCAGCACTTTTTCATAAATCTTCGTTGTCGTTGTTACTTTCGTATCCTCTTGTTGCTCCTCCCATTTGTAAGTGTTCCTAACGAAGTCCAAATCTCTTGGAATCGATCCTCTACCATTGTAATCCCTCTGAATCTGAATATCATAAGTACGTTCTCGGGGAGCACGGACATGGTTTCCGGATCGATCGTAGAATCGATGAGTGACTCCACTGACGTCATCTATATCAACGTCATCTGGTACATCATCATATCTTGGAAGACGAGATGTCGGTTGTTGACTTCTCGATCTTTGAGGGAAGACCCCGTAGGATCCTACTGTATGGAAATCGTCAAAATGACGTGGTTGTTGTTGACGATGACGTCTCATCGACGAGTAACTCTCTTCAATTTCTTCGTCCTCCTCTTCAGAATATCTTTGATAAGAAGACGACTTCTGATGTGGAGTTTGAAGAGATTCCGTCGAATAGAATCTTCTTGGTGGTGGTGGACGGGGTGCCGGATCGGATTCTTGATGGTAGTAGTTATGAGATGATTTTTTGAGAGCACTTCTTAATGGTGATGGATCTCGTGAGGTCTGTAAGATTTGGCTTGGTGTGAAACGGGGCTTATGTTGTTGTAAACGAAATGATAGATTATAATAAAGACCATTCAGATAGTAGAAGTGGTTAGTATGTGAAAATCCATGTCAGTAAAAGGAAAACAGAATATTCGCATGCGTTGTTTGTGTCAAACTGTTCAAAATTTTGCTCAAAAATAAAAACTTACCATTTTAAGAAGAAATAAACTCTTATCAACACAAATATAGGACAAAGGGAAAAAGGGAAGGGAAAATCAAAACAAAAAATCTAAAAAGTATTCAAAAAACTTACCACCGGCAACTTTTCAACGATCTCTTCTCCATCAGAATACTCGTTTTTCCACTGAGTCGCACCCTGGAAAAAAGAGGAAATTGGAAACAGTACATAGCAATTTTCGGATTTCCCGTAATTTAAAACTAGGTCGATTTTGGAAAAATGGATTTTTCGTGTGAATTCTCACTCCCGAAATAAGAAATGTTTGTTTTTACGTGCAAGTTCTACCTGCTTCAATGAGAAAAAGAAAAGAGCGCACATCCTCCTTTTATTTCAACAAATATAAACATTTTGAATGAACATGATCGAAAAAAAAATGGAGAGACCAGAGCGAGAAACGGAGAAATATTGGCACGGTGGCAACGGGCAAAAAAAAAACGATTCGAATGAAAATGCGTAGAAAAAAAGAGTATTGAGGGAGTGAGGAATCACATTGTTTACATCGTTTCACTGGTTTTTTTTCACTTTTTTTTCTCGATTTTTTACATGATGCGATTATACATTTTGGAGAGGTGTTTTGTTGGAATATCGGCTTAGAAATGGGTATTCAAAAGATATGTTAAACTGTGCGAATTTCAGAGATTGTTAAAAATTTTTTCTCGTTTTTCTTGGTTTTAATAGTACTCGATTTTGGATTGGAAAACTTTTCAAAACCATTGTATCAATATGAGCTCCAGATTAATTTCTACATTTAATTTCCTGTCTCGAATTAGTTATCAACAAGATTGAAGTTATATTTCTAGATCAATTTCAAATTCGAAGATCTTCGAGAAGACAATCTTACGTTTTACCAAACTATCCAACTTATAAAAACGTACACCTTACATGGACCTTATCAGAAAACTAACCTGATCATCAGAATAGGTTTCCACCTTCTTCCATCTTCTTCCACAACAGAATAACATTTTTTGAAATCCAGTAAAAATAAATGCCTATCAGTTGTCTAACCGAAAACTGTGGGAATAATAATAAAATAATTTTTCGTCGCCTTTTTTCTCCGATCTTTGTTTCCCACACAACACAATTGAGACAATACAAAAAAAAAATATTGGAAGAAAACGATATGAGTCAGAGAAAGATGGACAAACGATCAGTATACAATTTGTACGATTTCTTGATATTGTTTATGTTTTGTTATGATTTGATTTCTCGATATTTATTAAATTTGGGACAAAAGTAAAAACTTACGCTTCTCGGCAACGTGGATCGTTTTAATGTAGTCGTCGTGGATTCTTCTTCGGAATCGCGACGACCGTCGAAGTTGAGATTGGTTCTCTGAAAGTATGGTTATCAGAGTGAAAGTGAAAAAAAAAAGACTCACCGCAATATTTTCATTACTCAAATGATAGTTTCTAATTGTTCTTGGTTCTTCTTCTCTTTGAGTTTTCGAATAGATTTCTTCAGATTGTTCTCTTCGACTGAGACGACGATCGACTTCAGGAACAAAGTCGGTCAAACGGCCTGGGGAATTCTTCTCTTGGTAGCTAGTCACTCTGAAAATTGAATCTTTAAATTTATAGAATAGTAATGTACTAACCTATAATCTCCATATTCACTTCTAGCACTGCTTCGGTTCGAATCGAAATTATCTCTCGCAGTACGGTAGCTTGACAGAGATGTGTCTCTTTTACGATCAAGTGATGACTGAGCAGTTGCGCCACGTGGCAAACTATTGAAATCTCGAGAAGATCTTGTAGCAGAAGAGGAGTTTGAGTCACGAGATGCTCTAGTGTGTTTTCTCTTGAATTCCGCATAAGAATCAAAGGATTTGTTCTCAGTGAAAACGGAACGAGCCTTGTCAAAATTGCTCGAGTTGGAGGAAGAAGTTGACATTTGCTTTGTGAGCATTGGAGCTGGTGCAGCTGAAATGTCGAAACATATTGGAATCTAAAACAATTATTCAAAAACTTACGAGCTCTCAGAATGAGAACATCGGCTTCTCCAACACGGGCGGCCTCGTGGAGGATCCGGGTAACTCCGGATTGGTATTTGTCAGACATGTCTTCTCCATTGATAGATAGGATTGTATCGCCAACCTGGAAATTTCAAATAAACTGGGCTCTAGTTGGTAGAAAAACTAACCAAAAGTCCAGCCTTATCAGCAGGAGATCCAACAATCACACTTTCAACAATCACTCGATTGTCTCGTTTGAAAGTGGTGAAACCCATTCCCTTATGAACTGGTTGAGATCCCATTACAACGTTCAAAGTGAACATTCCGTCTTGTTTTGAAATTGAACTAGCACTATATCTACGTTGTCTTGGATAATCATTATTTTTTTTTGGATAGTAGGTGGCTGGAGATTCATCGAATGGAATATCCACTGCATGATAGATTCTTGTGGTTGACGATGATTTCATTGGTGGAGGAGCATGGGTTTGGGCTTGAGGGCGGTGATGGTCCTGAAAGAAACGATGTTTTGTAAAGAGCTATCAACTTTTGCTAACCTCCATAATAAAATCACTCCTTGGATACTTTGTGGCCGTGACTGTTGCCTTCTGCTCCCTATTCAACTCCACTGTCAAATCAATGTTTTCAGTTCTTGATTCAATATCATTGATCTCCTGAGCAGCTCTCGATACAAACGGTTTCACTCCTTCTCGTGGTGGAGCCTGTTTGAATGTTGCCTCGACACGAGCATTTGTGACAGGCATGTATTGATTTTTTTCAACTAGACGAGAACTCTCCTAAAAATATTCAATTCAGAAAAATCTATAAACCTTATCAAACTCACAACAAAGCTTTTGGTTCTAGCTGTTTTACTCAATTCCTCGTCTTTGTCACTTTCAGATGGACACTGATCATAATAAGTGTCTTTCTCGAGACTACGATAAATTGGAGCGTAGTCTTGACTGCGAGAAAATTTCAGAGGAATTAGAACTTGATCCAGTTTCTCTTCGACTGGAGGCGGTGGAGGTGGATGATGAGGGGGTTCTTCGTCGATTATACTTTTCGGTGAGACGAACAAATCAGTGCCTGGAAACCGAACGAGATTGAATTCTAGTAGCGGTGAAAAAATAACTCACTTCTCGGTGAGAATTCAGAAGTCGAAGGTGATCCAACTGTTCTATTGTCAATTCCAGAATCGTTATTCAATTCGTCACTTGAACTTTGCAATGGGGATACTGTAGATGCTGAGTGCTGACGTGGCAGAGCTGGACGAGCAGCTGAGTTGACTTCAAGGATTTCTTCCTTTGTCTGAAAATCGAATATTCGTTATGACATGGAGTTTTTTTTGGAATTGACTTGTTGAATCATGGCCTAATCCCAAAAATCTAAACTTGATAAGTATAACTTCCCATTTTCAAATTTCAGAAAGTAGGAGTCCTGTAGGACTTGTCAGAGATATCAGAATTCAGTATCAGTTTTACAGTTGACTCCAATACAGTAACATTTACAAGCTACTTGAAGCTGTCTACCCAGTACAACTACCAGAAATAAAATTATCTCTTTTCAGACAAAAGAATCTCAAAATTTTGGCAATAAAAAACAAAAAAAGTCTGGGGAACATGTTAACAATATAAATAAAGAAGACGTATAAACACAAAAATCGTACAATACACTCCTTTTCCGTCTCAACTTCTTCTTCGCCCCGTTCCCTTTCCCGGAGGTTTTCTCTTCAACGGAAAGTGAATGGGCGGGGACTTCTTTTTCTTCTTTTGTATATTAGAAGATGATATGTATATTGTTACATCGACAGGTGACTAACACCTAAGTTTTGGAAAAAAAGAGAAGGAGTTTTTGTTCTCGAAAAGTGCCACTGGGAGGAGAGAAAAGGTAGAAAAATCTCTGTTTTTTTGGGTAGACATTCGATACGTTTTATGCATAAAAAGACTACAAAAACTGGATTAGTTACGGTTTTGATGCCATACGCAGAAAAAGTATGGTTGTGGAATCCGAGAGAGGTTTAGACAGAAGGTATGTATTAGGAGGTTGAAATTGAGTAATTTATGAACGATTGCTGAGAATTTCGAGAAAAATGGATTGGAATGACATAGAATGTATTAACAGAGCTAAAGTGCTTCAATGAGATTATCAAAGCAATGAGTTTTACAAATTTCGAAACATTCATAGTCTCTAGATTCTCAATCTTAAAATTCGTTCAGTATTCGGAAAACTATACAGTTGAAGAATTCAACTTTCAAGAATTCCTAACGTTATATTGACACCAAACTGCTTTTTCAACATAATAAACTTTTGCTATTTGCCTAAATTTCGAATCATGCACTCTAGCTGTTACTACAAATACCGTACCCCTAGAATCTCAAAATCATCTAATATCTTACCACCAACATATCATCCCATTTGACACTTTTATTCCTCGACTTTCTCTCTTCTTCATCAAATAATTCAACAAAATTACTTGGCAACGTTCCAGAAGACGTCGGATAAAACGAAGTCATCATCTCAACATCAGCAGCTCTTCCACCACCTCTTCTAGTCGTTATCTCTACGTTAACGTATCCACGTTGATCTCTAGTCAAACGTGGAACAGTCTCATTTGGAAATAAACGACTCCATCTGGGCCACGCCCCCTCTTCTGAGCCCATGTATGGTCACGTGGCAATACAGAGACCGGAAGTGACGAATTCAGAGGAATAGGTGTGAAAAGGGTCAAAACAAAAGATTTGAGTAGTAGTTGACACACTAAATAGATCTATAATATTTCGAGAGGCAGTTAGAGAATGAAACGTATGCGTATTCTTCTTCTTCTTCCAAAAAAGAGATTACATCGAAAAAGTTGGTCGACCGACTGGATGCATTTCGTGTCGCGTATTACCAAATTCCGAATAGCTAGAAATAGTGTGAGATTTCGAGAGACGCAGACTCGAGACCGTTTATATCTACTACCACGTATCTCCCGCTTTATATAGATGACAATGCCCCGGGGCTTTCATAAATATATTGAAATGCATAAAAACTTTTTGTTGTTTATGAAAACCCGGGGATTTTAATTCGTTGGATGTCAGTTTGTTTAGTGCAATTGTAAATGGCAAGATTGTAATCTTACAATGTATTACTGTACTTTCTAGGTGTTCTCTTTTTAGGTTCGAGCTCATTTGTCAAGTCAAAACTCCAAGAACTTTACTGATTGTTGACCCAGCAAGATCCGGTTTTTGTCTTATCACAAAAACTATGTTTTTCTCAAGAGTACATGAGCTCGTAATAGTTGTACAGCGGATACTGGAAGAGTAAACACTGAACACAAACTACACTTGTTTTTCACAAGTAGGTTATTTTTGAGGAATACGTTGGTCTAGAAAAGAATTTTAGATTTTTAAATTCTTGAAAGATCTTAGGTCAAGGAACTTAAGGACTTTGCGAAAATTGATAATTTCAAGTTATTAGTTTTCGAGGTTTTCATAATTTTGACTAGTGCAATACTAGAATTCGGAAAAGATTGAAATTCAATAGATTCCCAAAAGATTCAGAAGATATCACAGAACTCTCTAGAAAACTGATACGCCAAGAATCTGAATGGGAGAACTGAGAGTATATGTTACAGATACAAACAGGAGTTTTTAATGTCTACTGAAATCTTAACGAGGGCATTAAGTTTCTTGAAATTGAGGTTATATTGAAGGCTTCTGTAGTTGAACACAAAACGTTTTGAGAAACTGGACGAAAGGAATCTTATAATTAATCATGTTGATTCATCTTACAGATTAATTTCCCAAATTTCAATGAAATCCCAATCAACTTCAAACTCTCCAACGCCCAAAAACTCACCACTCCACCGCGAACCTTGATTCGAAGAACCGAAATTTCTTTCGGACTGAACGGACAATTCGCATTTGCACAGAATTCCGGTGGAATCACACTCAATGGTTTCTCCAATGACACCGTTGGCATTTTGAGAAAAATGAATAAAAGGAGAGACGAACAAAACCACGAATAGTTCAAATGAGAAAGAGCACCAACACCAAGCTCCTAACTCTTTTTTCGTTCCTTTCATTTTCTTTCCCATTACTTTTACTTCCCAACCAGTTATCGGGGGTATTTCCGGTGAGTGAGCAAGGTTGATGAGGAGAGTTTAGACAACAAGACTTGTCAAACTTTTAGTTATTTTCGAGGTTAAAACAAACAAAACTACCACATGAGGGGAGACGCTTTGCGCAAAATGGAGCACACAGTTTGACAACATCAAATATGTGTACGATGAGGTAATTTTGAAGAATAAAAATATGACTTTGTTGTGATAGACTACGAAATTGAAATACTTAGAGCACAAAGCACGAAAAGATTCGGCGAAAATAAAATCTACCGATTCGTCTATAATACAGGTAATAATACCATCTATTTTTAAAAAATTTCTTGAATTTTTCTACTAATCAGTCATTGAATTGACTTTTAAAAAACTCACTTTTCTCGGCTGGTACGATGTGTATTCTTCATTTCGTTTTGGTGTCACTACAGTATTCTCTGAAGCTGCTCGATCTCCGAATTTCTCCTTTCTCTTCTTTCTCCATGTGTCCAGATTTGCTTGCCACGGTTCGGTGTCATCATCGAACTTTTGCTGAAATCCATTTTCTATTAAAAAAAATGCAACTCTTCCAGTTTCTTTACCATCTGTCTCTGTCCTTGCAGCATTTTCTCTCGTTGCATTTTCTGTTGTTGTGCCATTTGTAATGTGTTTTTCGCAGATTCAGCCATTTCGTCGCCGCCTTTCGTGACGGCGACGAATTGGAACGGATCCGAGGATTTTTGTCCCGGTCCTCGCAGCATTTTTGCTCCGGGTCTGCAATTCGCAAATTGGAACATAACGACGCGAAAAAGATTTCGCTCCCGGGTGGGCTCGAACCACCAACCTTTCGGTTAACAGCCGAACGCGCTGCCTATTGCGCCACGGAAGCAGGCGAGAGCGAGAGGTGAGATAGGCCTACACAAACGCGCTGTCGGAGCGGGGAGAGACTAGAAAGATAACGAGGAAGAGAAAGAGGATTCTATTGGTTAGGGAATGGGGAAGGAAAAAAAGACTCTGATTGAGAAACCGCAATATTCAGTTCAAAACATCTGAAAAAGTGTCAAAAAGGAAAGGGAAATCTTCGTTTGGAATAGAAGCATCTGGTGTGAAGACGTCGAAAGTCAAAAACAGAAAAAAAACGAAGAAAACAAGTGTCTCTCTCTTCTGGTAATTGATGTTTCTTTCCAGCTTTCGCCTCTCCGTTGTCTTACCAATAGCTAATTTCAGAGACCAGAAATTCTTTTAGAAAGAAATTTTTGGGATGGGATGCGTTCAAAAAGTAAAAAAGGGGTCACAGAGAGTCAAAAGTAGAGTTGCTCTGTATGGTTGAGAATACAGTTGTGCTCTTTCTTTTTTAGTTATTGGAAACCTATTCTACAGTATGATCAAGAAAAAGCTCTGAGCAATCCCAGCTCCTCGTTCTCTCATTAGGAATCTGAAACGGGTTAATTGGACCTCCGGATAAAAAATGGAGTGATCACAAGAGAGAACCGTACGAAAAAAGAAGTATGGATATTCGGGAGGCGCAAATCCTCTCACTCTCCTATATATCCGGTCCTTCATTGGCGGCTCTCCAATCGTTTTTCCATTCTCTCTTTCCCTCTCTTTCTCTCTCTCTTCATTCATTTATTTATCTTTGTTCAAAAGAAAGAGCGAGACACTAAGGAGACATTGGTCAGTATGGAGACTCAGAATGATATGCTACAATAAGTGTACGTAATCTCCACTTTTTCGCGCTTGTCTGAGACTTTGAGTGCTCTTTTTGTGCTCGTCCGTGGCGTTTTTAGGCATGGCGAGAAACGTTTGGTTTTCACGTTCGTTTCGCGGGCGAGAAAGACAAAAGGATGAGTTGATGAGTAGATGAGAGGTAGAAAGGTTTTGAACGTTTTGGTATGGTTTCGACTAAACTATTGGAACTTCATGATGCTCAAGGAGAGAGGGAAAAACATTGACAATCACAAAAATAGAGACACCGCTTCTGATGAAACTCCCAATACTGAGAACATTCATAATCTGAAAAAACTAAAAAAACTTATTCTCTTCTTGAACGTTTCTAAAGGTTTTCAGACCCTCGATTTTTTCTTGAGAAAAATTTAACGAAAAAACTGAGTATTCTTTCTAAAAAATTTCAATAATTTGCAGTTCAACTAGCTGTAAAGCCTACATTACACCTCAAACCGCTTCTTCTTTAATCAACACACATCGATTTTACAATTTTTTGCGTAGTTTCACAACGACAACTTATTATTTTCCGAATTAGCATTAGATCTTAATTCACCTAATTCTACATTTACCAATGATCAGACTTCGCTTTTTTTTAATTCTCAGAATTGACTTACCCAAATTCGTCTTCCGGATAATCAGGGCCAAGGTTTCGTGGATATTTGGCCACCTGAAAATCTTAATTTTTGAACTGACATTATGAGGGAACGAACGGAAACACAGAACAAATAGTCAGTAGAAAACAAGACACAAAAATTAGCAAAAAATATCCTGCAAGTTTGAGACAAAGAGAAACAAAGACATTGTGGATCTTTTTTGGTTTAGGTTGATAAAAATCACAAGTTAATAACAAGAAAACGAGCCAGCCAAAATTCAAAATATTGTTGAGAGTTGATAATTGATATTTAATTAGGTCTTTCGAAACTCTACAAAGGAAAGTATTCGATGTGTTAAAGACCCATTCATAGATCTGAAATTCAAGAAACTTCCAGATAAAATGGAAATTCCCGAAAAAAGACTTCAATAGAAAATGAATAATGGCAATACTTACCTCTCGCATGAGTCATCTCCCCGCAGAAAAAGGGAACACTTTTACATTTCATTTTATGATAAAAATCAATTGAAATGCCAATCAAACACAACACTAAAAAGTGTCCTGGTTATCAGTTAGTCGGTTTTTTTCGATGGCTGAAGAGGGTGAGTATGTGAGTCCTTGATATGTAAATACAGACAAAAATGTGCCACATTTTTTTTTGCGTTTTCGAAAAAGAGACCTTTTTATGGATACAGATAACAGCAAGAAACATTTTCAAACATTGAGCATGATGATATTAGAAGGAACTTTTTTTGAGATTAGAAAAGAATTAAAGTGCATGAGTACTGTAATAGAATAAATACCTTCACTGCATAATCATTTTCGATCATTTTGATGAATCAGAATCTGAAAAAATGGAAAATAGTATTTGGAAGAAAAAATACAATCTGAAATTTTGAAACGTTAAAAAACAACTACAAGAAAAATGAATCGATAGTTATCTTGTGATTGAATGAAAGTAAGATGAGCTGAAATTCAAATAGAACACAGCCAACAAAAATAGCAAAAAATAGAAAGAAGAGACTCTGAGTAAATACAAAAAACTGAGTTTAACTTGTGGGAAAAACGAAATTTCGATGACTTTTCAAGTTTATACAGGTTACAAAATGCGAGAATCAAATAGGTATCAGGAATCGAAATTTGAAGGTTTCGAAATGAAGAAAGGGAATATAAAATTTTATGAAATTCTTGGTGGAAATATCGGAAGAGAAAACCTCCCTCCAAAACCAGAATTAGAAATTCAAAATGAATTTGACACGATAATTTGATAATCAGAGAAACGAGAGTGAATTTGGAGGAGAAAGTGGGCAGATCCTCTCTTCTTCGATCCTCCCGATTGAATATTCAAATTTCTCTTTTTCTCTTTCCATCTCAATGCATGAAGTCGTAAATTCATGTCTGTGTCTCTTCGTCTTCCATGCTCTTTTCTCTCAGATTTTTGGATCAGTAATAAGAAGAAAAGAAAAAGAATGTATGTCGGTCAAAGGATATATTATGGATCAGTTTTATCAGTTGGTGTTGATTTGGTGATAGTCGAAAAGCGGCAGAAAGAGAGAGCGAGGGGATTCATTAGATAGGCATACAGTATAAAATGGTTAGATGTCGAAATGAGAAAAATTTTAAGACTTGGCTCGACTATTTGGAGCATAGTGCTGAGTTGATCGTAGTAAAATTCAAGTCACAGAGTTTATACTGATCAGGAGAACAACAGAAAGCTAATTCGAGTTTAATTGACATTAGAAGAAAGTTCAATGATCAATAGAGCTAGGCGAAGAGTTTTTAAGCTTAAAACATGATCAACTAGCTAGATGAGGCTCCTCATTTCGGCTAATTTTTTTTCGATGAGCGATTTTTGCTTTCGGTTTTGTAGTTTTACAAAAATTGGAATTTCGGTTTGCAGCAGTTGTAATAAAAGATTTAGATATACTGTATATCATGTACAGGTGTTCTACATAAAGAATGAACTAATAGTCAATTTCAGTAAAGGACTTTTAATCCTAATCCTTTTTCAAAACCAACGGCAGTAAGATTTTAGATTACGGTGAGACTCTTCCAATGCAGAATTACATCAATTGAGCAACTCAAGAAGGTACAAATATAGTTACAAAAGAACATGTAAAATATGAAAGAACGGAAACCTATGAAAAATGAGAAATCATGAAAAATGTAGTAATATTACACGGGAGAATCAAATAGAAACAAGGCGGTGGAACGGTGTCTTCAGTCGTCTAATCCTCTTTTTGTGGTTTTCATTCAGAAATGACATGCATATTCCGACAACTAGGTATCCTTTCGTCTTACTCTTCGTCTTCAAGAAAACACATTATGCAAATGGCGACCAGGTCGGTGTTGATTGCCCGAAACAGGTGTCCTGCTGTGTCTTGGGAGAAGAAGAAGAACAAGGACTGCCGAACAATCCATACAGTCATTTTGGCTGAATTACGATCCGCCAATTATTGCCGCGCCAAGGAAGTCGCCACAGCCTATTCCTGAGAGAGAGAGAGAGAGAAGAGGGGTCAAATGATGAAGAACAGCTGTTTGACCAGATTAGGAAATGTTTTATTCTCCGTGACGAGTTATCCAGGCATATGGAAGAATAATGGAGTCGTTTCGGAGAAATATGGGAGGGAAGAAGGAAGCATGAAACCTTGGTACTGTCGAATTTCATTATGTCCTTGTAAACGAGGGGTTAAGGATTTTACTAGCTCTCCATTATTATAAATCTGAAAAAGAAACAAAAGGAGTTTTGCTCCAGGATGTGCTCGGACCACCAACCTTCCGGTTAACAGCCAAACGCGATGCACATGTTTGACAGTGATACACATATTGGGGCTCATTCCTACATCCAAATGAGACACATCAGCTTCATTATGCGCCGGATAAGGATGAGACCCATTATGCGTATCACTGCCCAGGAGCTGGGTGTTTATTGTGTTACGGAAGCAGCCAAAGGAGGAGGTTGATAGTTGACATCTTATAAATTATATTGGCTTTTATTCATGGAAATCGGAGCACATTTGAAAAGAAGATTCACTTGAAAGTTTTCATTTCAAAATTGAAATAAACGATTAAATGAAACAATGAATTTAGTGAGATAATGGGATTGTTTTTTCACCGGGAAACATCAGAATTATCTTTTGAATTGATACATAAAAATTGATGGAGATCTTGCACCTGGGGTTCAATGGGAAGTAAGATAAAGGGAGATAGTGGTTCCAATATGTGCATAAAAATAATTTCTAAGGGGAGTAAAGGATCAATAGGAAATGGTATCATAGACTAATGGAGCTGAGTGAACGAGATGCTTGAATTCGGTGACATCGACGTTGACCAAGTCCTCTGGTACTTTCTCCTGAAAAATTTAAGATCATTATTTGTTGTTTTAGTTATTTTTTGAATAAGTTCTTATCAGTTTTAGCCACATGAACACCTGATAAACTATTCACAGCTTCATAATCTTCATTCTTTTTGTTCTCTCCGATAATACAAAAAACAGAAATTGACAAGGTCAAAACTATCTTCTTCTTGTTCAACTACTGACCAGTGCCACCCAATAACAACATAATGATTGATGGGTTTGAATGGGGTACCAGGTGGCACTAGTAAATATTTCTTTTTTTCCCAAACACTCACATGGTACCATTTGGTTGGAGTTGGTTTGTGCATCTTCAGATTTTCGGTTTTCTGTTCCAGTTCGGCGAGTTGACGTTCGAGTTCGATGATGTGGGAGAGGCTGTCGAGGAGGATCTGTAAATTGGGTTATGATTTTTAAAAAATGAAAAAGGTAGTGGCAAATTTGAAGTTATGTAGAAAAGCAGACATCTAACTTTAGCGATGCCGTGCTTTCGCAGAACATCGCAACCAAAACTATTAAACAATGAACACGCGTTGGTATAATCATTTCTCAAGTTAGTCCCTAACATTCTCTTCATTGCTGATAAATTCTTCTCGAACGATCTTTTTCCCCTAATACGTCACATCTCAATCTATCACTCCATCACCTACAGTATCATCCCTTACTTCTCGAAAATATACAACTACATAGTTCAGACTAAACCAATTTTTTGCATCAGACCACCCTTTTGCGTAATACCTTCAAAAGTTCATTGTGTAATGTGTACACACATAAATACGTCTTCTCTATATCTTCTTTCGTTTTTGAATGCGTTCACCCCTAGGAGAAAAAGAGAAAAAAGAAAACGGAAAAGACGAAAAAGTACATGCGAAGAAAGGCAGATCGACCCCCAGTGCGGCAAAGAAAAAACTCGTTTCTCCGATTTTTGCAGATTCGGAAACGACGTGAGAAAATTGCCCTTTTCGATGATAGATGAGAAAAAACCGAAGTTCGTTGACTTACTTGACACACAATTGGATCTTTTGGAACTTCGTTGATGTATTCTTTGAGACGATCGTAGACATTGGAAGAGGTTGGAGGTGGTGGGGAAGAGATCCTGGAATTAGAGAAAGATTGGAGATTAGAGAGCAAAGAACTGAAATTACATTGTAGAGCTTGAAGGGCTGCCAGAGACACTTGAACAATCGGAATAGGTTGATGTGGTTGAGTTCTTTCGTTGACGGTAGGGATGGTACAAGTAGGTATCCTAGAATTGAAATGGGTTACGGTATTAAGCAAACAATGCTCTTAGGAAATAACTTTGGTATGGTAATCTCTAAGCTTCCTAACAAACCTAGAAAATATGAAAAGAAGCCAGATAAGAAAGTGCAATTTAGTGAAAGTTTGAACTTGACAGATATGATAGGAGAAAGTAATATTAGCAAGAAATTGAAAGTCAGAAAACAAACAAGGCAATGATAAGAAAGTGCTGATGATCGAGAAACTTATCAAAATCTGAAAATCCAACTCACCGAGCTCTGAGACTGGTCCATTCTTCTCATTGCTTCACACATGTACTTCATGATATCTTTCGGGGAAAACAAAATTAGGTAACTGAACCAAATCAGTCAGCTGTGCTGCTAAAGAATCCCCGCTAAAATTTCGAACAATTCTTTTTTCTTGACTCCGCCCCCACCCTTTGGTGTCGCCGTGCCTTCCGTGCCAGGAACCGATTCGTCTTGATTCTCTTTCCGTCGCGTACTATCTTATTTTTTGGCGAGGGACAGCCACCGACGGGTACGAAAACGAGAGTGAGAGGGAAACTGAGAAGACGTAGAAGATTCGAAAAAAGAAAAAGTGGGAACTGGGAGGTGAAGGAGGAACAACTTATCATACACCTGCCACCTTCCGAAGACAAGAGAAAAGTGTGATTTGAAATTTTTTGGCGCGCGGCGAGATTTGAGGTGTCAGTATTTTCGGAGAAAGGCAGAGAGAATAAGGAAAACAATTGGAAAGAAACTTTGAAAAACGATGATGGTAATTGATTTGTCAGCGAGTAAAGAGTACTGTAGATCTAAAAGATTGTCTATGTGATTTTTGTATAGATATGAAACTACGAGTTTTATTATTCCAATAATAACGTGGGACCAAATTATTTTGTTTTGGAATATTGCTTAAGACATTGAAAAATTACATTTTTATTAAGAATTTACAGAAGCGATTCATAAGATTTGTGTATATATCTTTAAAAGAAAAACTAAAAAAACAAAACTGAAAAAATTTTACATATTTACATCAGAACATCTAAATATATCTAGAGCAGCTATACAAACAATATTAAGGAACAAAATCATCTTTGAAAATGGTAATAGTTCTTAAAAGTCTTCGTTTCGGTTTTGGCTCCGATGTATCCAGAAACTCTTTCAATGCTTCAAAGTATTTTCTCTTCGCTCTTTGTTCTTCTTCTTCATCAGCTTTCTTTGCTTTGAAAACTTGCTCAACCCACGCTGTCTTCCGATTCCATTCTTCTTGAGATCTCATATTCAGAAAGTATAATGCATCATTGAGATATTTCGATACTAAACAGTTCATGTGTCTTTCCTTCTGTCGTCTTCTAGCCTCTTTGACGGATTTATAAGGAAAACGGTTTTTCCAGACGAGAAAGTACATTTTCTTTCCATGGAAAAGGATAGTAGCCAGTTGTCCATCTTCCCGGAGAATATCTTTGGAGAACTTGCAATCTAGGAAACTGTGGGGATCTCGGACGGGATTCCTTGCTAGGCAGACACTGAGATCAGATTGTTTGAGTTAGGAAACTATTTTAAAAGAACTCACTCAACATCAAAATATTCTCCCTCTCTCCGTTTTGGATCCCAATCCAACAACGGCAAACCATTTGTAATGGATTTCTTATTTTGAAATGCCTCTGGACTGAGAGTAATTTCAAACCGTTCTATTCTTATCTGATCGCTATCGAGAAACATCCATTGCATAAGAAACGCATTCAGATCGTCAGATGTTAGGTAATTGTGTCCGATATCTGCGAAGACGCAATTGAGAGATAACACTTGTTCACGTGTTAACCATTCTGGGTCATCGAGAACTATATTGTAAGCGTTGATCACCTGGAGGAAAACAGAAGTTGTAAAATAAAAGATGAAAACTAGTCTTACCTCAACTTGCATACACGCTGGTCCCACTGGATAAGAGACTCGGATGGATTTATTCACAGTCGTATTTTTCAAAAGATTTCTGATCCTGTGTGGTTTTGGTGGCTTGTTTCCAATCATTCGGATACAATGAATTGCTTGAATATAATTCTGAGAACTGAATGCTTCCACCGACTTCTTATCATTCACATTAACTCCAACATAACGAGATGCATTGTATGCATTGAAAATTGAACATAACTCTTTGTAAGTTTCAATCATTCCACCAATATAATCGACTTCTGCTTCAGAATTTTGTAAAGCTTTCACTTCTTTAGGGTGATTTCTAAAAGATAGATCTTGATGGAAACTATTAAAATGAGAAAACTCACATTTTGTTGTATAAATAACTTTGAAACTTTGATGCTCTCAGATAGTAACAATTATTCCATGTCATCTTCTTGTTTCCAGGATTTCTCCACGAATAGAATACACATGCATTATGTTTGAATTTATCGAAATATACAGCAACGCATGATTTTTCATCATCATATCGAATGTAAATGTTATTGATTGAAAGAGGTCTATGGGTCTTCACTTGTTCTCTCAATTCAGGAGAACACTGAGCAATGTTGTAACTGAAAATATGACAGATTGAAATGAAAGGTTGAATAAACAAACCAATCAACTGGATTCAAACTCTTATAGAGTATCTTCAACCCTTTTTTGGGCAACTTCAGAAGATTTATATATTTCTGTTTGCTATTTTCTTCTTCTGAAGAAGAATTCACAGGATCCGATGGTCCTGGGGTGTTTGAGGAACTGGATGGATCAGGAGGAATCATTTCAAATGGCTGCATATTCTGGAAAATTGAACTTCGTAAAGGTCAAATTAATACAGTAAAGGGTTCATAGGAGAAAATCGAGTACTAAAATCTTTCGAACGGAAAGATGAGAAAGAGAAAAGGATAGAGAACGCTGAGAGACGCAGAGATATAGAGAGTCATACAACACAGACTGCCAACCCGCATTCGCGGAGAGTCTTTATTGATTTTGAATGCCTAAAGGGAACACTGACATACGATTGTTCCTGAATTATATATGTGATGGCTTTATCCCATCATTCGGGAAACGCCCAGGGTAACCTATTAAAACTGTATTTGTTACAGTCTAGACTATACATTATAGCTGATCTTCGTGAAAGTGGAAGATCAAATTTTTTGAATCGAAGAGCAAAATTGAAGTTTTTTATTGTGGAGTCTTCTAGAAGAAAAAAACAAGGATTTTTTTCTGGAAATTTGAAAAGCTTCCAAATACAAAATTCAAATTTCGTTTCAAAAATCACAAGGGTTGAGATAGACACATGCATACACCGAACAAAATTTTCGACATTAATTATAGTTTCTGTCATCCCATCATTACCATAAGTCCATATGATTCGCATGTGTCTCTTTTTGTTGTCTGATTACCCGTTCTTTGCGAACAAATGGAGTGAAATTGCGTAAATATGAGCACGAGAAAAACATTTCGCTAATGGAAATTAATCTCTGATCGAATCCGGAGCTCTACGTAATTATTGAAATCCAGAAACTACGAAAGCAAAAAACTTATAAATTTTAATTTGGAGCAATCTTGATGACTCGTTTTCTGGGAATGCCAGTTCTCCTCATGTTGCAATATATGTATCTCGTTTTTTTCTCTGGAGACATCCAGAGTTGTTTACGTGCTTTGAACTCTTGGAACGAATGGGAGCTTTTTGAACTCTAGATGTATATGAAAAATGGTAACTGGAACGAATCAGGAGCACCTTCGATAACGTCATTGGTACTGTAGCGAAATTCTGATAACCCTGGGGAAATGATGCTGAAAAAGTTTGTATTCCTGCAAATTTGAAACTAAACGACTACTTTTATATTTTTTATTTTTTATTTGGACCACTTCACCGCATAAGAAAACATTACAAAAAAAAGAGAGAATAGAAACTCTAAAAGCACATTAGCGAAATAAAAAGCAGTTTTAAAAGAAAAACGCCTAGTTGGCAGTTAACAAGAATTGGTGTATTAAGAGAAGATTTGAAAGAAGAATGGTGGAAAGTAACAGAGGGGGAAAGATAATTAAGAATATGAAGAGCTATATATAAATACAGTATTACCATTCACCGAGATATATAATTTATGTTTCAAAGGGGGCAGAGATTTTCTGTTTTGGATTTTGATTTTTGAGAATGTTGGTGTTTTTCATTTAGGGAAATTTAGAATAGCCACTTGAAGGCGCGTCGCACGACTTCTGGCACATGGGACCACTCGAAAGTGATCGTTTTGTCGTCGGCAGATTTGATGGTTGCTTTGTAGTTGACACGGCCTCCTGACTTTTCGGATGTCACTTCTGAATCCTCATTCTTGGTGTTAGCTTCAAGGTAATTTGCGAGGAGAGCGGCGATCTTATCGAATCTGAAAACAAGAGTTTGGATTTAAAAGTAATACTAATGAAAACTTACGAATTGGCAGTGTTGACACAGTTGAAGGGATCCAATGGATCACGCATCATTCCATGTGGGCAGGCACAGTAGTATGATCCTGGAGTGTTGACACATCCCTCGGTACACTGTCCGTTGTTGGTTGCACATTCATCGATATCTGAAAGACCGATTGTTAATGATTATCTTTTTTAGCTTTCGCACCATAACACTGTCCGTCCTTGGCAATGTAACCCTTTGGACAACGTCCTCCGTGAGCCTTGACCTTGCAAGGGCACTCATCGACAGTTGCTGGTGGAAGGGTGGCAATCGGGCGGTTAGTATCGATGACCATTTCACAAGTGGCACGAAGAACTGCTTTTCCTTCGGAGCATTGACAGTTGCAGCTGGTTGGGGATGGTTTTACGTAGTCTTCAGGTGCAGTGGTGTCTGAAAATAAAACATTAACATTTGAAAAACATTTACTAAATCTTACTCAGATCAATATGAAGACTGTCACAGTTCTTATCAATAGCCAAAGCAGTTGAATTCTCAACTCTTTCAGTTGTCATGACGCAGATTGTGTAGGTGTGATCCGATGGAAGATTATCCAGATGGGTTCCAAAACTGTCACGGCATGTTGCTTCCTTTCGGAGCCATTTCTCCTTTGGAATTGAAGTGTCGTGAGTGTACAAGATAGTATAGTTCTAAAAATCAAATGCTTAGATGGGCATTTCTTCGAATAGTGACATACTGATTTGTTGTTGGTGCAGCAAGTCCAAGACACGGAGATAGAAGATGGTGACAATGGAATCAACTCGATGTTCGTTGCGTCTTCCTTGGAAGCATCACGTCCGAATGGAAGAAGAGTTGTCATCTTTGGAGTTGTCGATTTACGAGTGGTACTGGCAGTAGCATAATCACAAGTGATGTATGCAATCCAGCTGTCGAATAACTCGTTTGGTGCAGACCATTGGTCGAGATGGACGACTCTGAAAAATATTAGATAGAAACGAATGAGACAAGCGAGATATCGAACCTTGTTGGAAGTCCTGTAACCTTGGAGAGAAGGTCTGTTGCTGGTTTTCTGACAGAGATGGCAATGATATTATGTTGGAAGTCTCCATTTGCATATTCAGAAGCTGGAAGAGCATCATCGCTGGAAGTTCCATCCGAGCTGACAATGATCATAAGTTTCACAGCTCCATTGATATAATTTTCCTTTGAGAGCTCCACAAGAGCATCGATTCCGGTACCGAGTTTTGGAGAAACACTGTCATCACTGAAAATCGTTTTTATAGTTTCACAAACTCTTCAAAAAGTGACATACGATTGTTGAGTGATTCCGTTGAGTTCTTCGGCGAGTTGATCCACACGCAGGTTGTTGACAACCTTTTGAACCTTTTCACTGTTCACGGTGATGATGTTGATTCTGAAATTTTTCTATTGTTCACATGCACATTTGAATGTTTGGAAACTTACGTAATCATGTGTTGTTCATCTCTCAATCTATCGTTGAAGAAGTTGACAA
Source organism: Caenorhabditis zanzibari (assembly GCA_963966625.1). Taxonomy (NCBI): domain Eukaryota; kingdom Metazoa; phylum Nematoda; class Chromadorea; order Rhabditida; family Rhabditidae; genus Caenorhabditis; species Caenorhabditis zanzibari. The sequence continues at coordinate 7,829,052 of OZ016470.1, read as the reverse complement.
GATGATCAAGGACACGACCGAATTCCTCGGAAGAGGCTCTAGCAGTGACATCGACCAAGATGTTAATGTGATACGGTCTTCTGATTCCATCGTTACAAAGTCCCCCAGACACAGCACGAGTTGTTCTGAGCATTGGAGCAGTTGTGTATTTCTGGGATCCAACATCTCGTTTAGTTGTCAAATGTGCTGGCATTTCGGAGTTCTTTGGTGCCGTATTTCCACAGACAGCCTTCAGAATTCCGACAGCGTTGTCATCGATTTCCGTGGATTGAGCGACTTCAATGACATTGTCTGGATTGGCATTTCCAACGAGTCTCTTGATAGTAGCAAGTTCATCTGGATTGGATCCAACAGCGACAGCAAAGAGTTGAACTCCGTACATGTCTCTGAGATCCTCGGCAGCTGCAGCAGCGTTTCCTCGATTCTTTCCGTTTGTGATCAGAAGAACAATCTTCGTTGCATTTTCACGTCCATGAAGTTGGAATTGTTGACGAGCAGCATTCAATCCATAAAGAGCAATGGCGACTCCATCGTTGATTTTTTCAGCGTCGACAATCTTTTCGAGAAGTTCAATCTTATCCTCGTAGTGACCAAGCGCGACTGGAACAGCGACCTTGTCACTGTAGATGACAAAACCAATCTTGGAAACATCTGGGGCAAGATCGAATCCTGTATCGACGATACTAGCAACTGCATCCTTCATGCTATCAAATTCATCTGGAGTGAAGTTTTCAGAAGAATCCAATACAATGATGACATCAGATTCATAGTCGATTGTTGAGCAACTTCTGCCAGAACCAGCTGGAGTTGTTGCCTTCGTGCGAGGAGTTGGCCATGTTCGGGCACTTTCCACATTTGGTACGATCTGTAAAACATTTGAAAATGCTTTCTAAAACTTGATAGTTTTAATGTAATACCTTGCAAATGTAATCAGCAATTGGCCCAAGAACTTCCGAGTCAGCTCCACGCCATTGTGGAATCACAACGACCTTATCTGCATCAGTGAGTTCAGTATTCTGTTCTTGACTTTCGACATCTCCAGAATCCACGACGAACACGGTGACATTGCGTTCAGATTTGAGTGACTTCATAGCAGATGTGTAGTCGTCGCTGAAAATTTCATAATTTTTTTCAGATAAATATTTGACATCCCTTACCTAGCCTTTCCGTTCTTGACAATCAAAACAATCTGTGGTACTCCATCAACTCCAGAAATCGAGAGTTCATCAAGTGCCTCACGAAGACCAGCTCCGAGTTGTGCACGTCCCTTAAGACGACGAGATTCACTGATACGATGAACCAGGTCATCTTCGTTATCGTAGTCTCCCAATGAAATTGGAATCTCAGCTCCATCTCCATACTTGACGAGTCCGACACGAACTTGATGTTTTCGAAGGTTGAAGTGCTCGGTGAGGAAGTTCTTGATCAACTCCTTCATTACTCTGTAGTCGAGTACTTTGATGTTGTTAGAAGAATCGATGACAAGAAGAAGATCGATATGAGAAGTGACGTAGCAGAATTCAGATGGACGACGGGTTGGAACGAGAGTATGGAGTTTCCTGGTAGTGTCTGTTGGAAGAACAATTCCGTATTGATCGATTGGAAGTCCAGCATCATCAGTTGGCACAACAGATCCATCAATATTGACTGATCGTCCGAGATTATCAGTTGGTAAGACATCTCCATATCTTCCGATGACAGTGTATGCTGGTTTTCCATTGATATCCGTTGGCAGTGGAGATCCATCTGGTCCGATTGACGGATATATGTAATTTCCAGCTGAATCAGTTGGCAACACTTGACCATCTGGACCTAATGGTTTTCCTTGTCCATCTTTTGTGACAAGTTTTCCATCATCGGTGACGAATGATCCAGAAGATTCGGTGGAAAGAAGAGATCCATCTGGACGAATGACTGGATAGATGGTATGTCCGTTCTCATCTGTTGGAAGAAGTTTTGCTCCTCCAATATCGCTTCCAGCTGGATAAACGTAGTTTCCATATCCATCAGTTGGAAGGATTTCTCCATCTGGTCCGAGTGGCTTTCCTTCTCCATCTCTATCAATAATATGACCATCGTCAGTGAGGAATATTCCAGTGGAATCTGTTGATAGAAGACTTCCGTCTGGTCTTGTGATTGGATAAATAACATTTCCGTCTCCATCAGTTGGTACTGTCTTTGTTACACCTTCTTCACTATGAACCAACACATATCTTCCATTGTTATCGGTTGGAAGAATTGATCCATCCTTTCCTAGTGGCTTTCCTGATCCATCAGTTGGCACGAGATCACCATCAGGGCCGATAGCAGATCCCGAAGCATCAGTTGGCAATTGAGTTCCATCGGGAGTGTATACTGGATAAATTAGTTTGCCAGAAGCATCGGTTGGCAGAACTTGTCCGTCTGGTCCGATTGCTGGATAAATGTAATTTCCAGCAGCATCTGTCGGAAGAACTTGACTGTCTGGCCCAACTGGCTTTCCATCGGAATCCTTTCCAACAATATCACCATCTTCGGTTATAAACAATCCAGTTGAGTCAGTAGAAAGTGGTGTTCCATCTGGGTAGACGATCGGGTAGATGACATTTCCACTATTATCAGTTGGCAGAACTCGTCCATCAACTCCAACAGCTGGATAGATGTAGACACCAGATGAGCGTGTTGGGAGGACTGATCCATCTGGTCCAAGAGGTTTTCCTTCGTTATCCTTTTCAATCAATTGTCCATCGTCAGTGAGGAATGATCCAGTTGAATCAGTGGCGAGAAGAGTTCCATCTGGTCTAGTGATTGGATAGATCACGAATCCGTTTTCGTCAGTTGGAAGAGTTTTTGTGGCGTCAGTAGCGGAGGAAAGAAGAACATAATTCCCAGAAGCATCAGTTGGGAGTGGAGATCCGTCCTTGGAAAGTGGTACACCACTTGTTGAATCCGTTGGAATGGGCTCTCCGTCTGGTCCGATAGAGAGTCCTGTGGAATCAGTTGGAAGTTGAGTACCATCTTCATTGAATACTGGATAAATTGGTTTTCCTGAAGCATCCGTCGGCAAAACTTGTCCATCTGGTCCGATGGCTGGGTAGATGTAACGACCAGTAGAATCTGTTGAAAGTACTTGTCCATCTGGTCCGATTGGTCTTCCTTCATCGTCTTTCTGTATGACATCACCACCGTCAGTGATGAAATCTCCCGAAGAGTCTGTTCCCAGAAGTGTACCATCAGGTCTGGTTACGTGGTAGATTACATTTCCTTCGGCGTCAGTTGGGAGAATCTTCGTTGTTGCTTCATCGGAAATGACAAGAACATATTTTCCATTGCTATCAGTTGGTAACAATTGTCCATCCTTTGTTAGTGGTCTACCAGTAGAATCAGTTGGAACAATTTCTCCATCTGGGCCAATTGCTGAACCAGATTCATCAGTTGGCAATGGAGTTCCGTCTGGACCAATAACAGGGTAGACGGTTTTTCCGGAATCAGAAGTTGGATGAAGTCCACTGTAAATTCCAGTAACTGGATAGATGTAGTTTCCGGAACCATCAGTTGGAAGTACTTGGCCATCTGGTCCAATTGGTTTGCCATCTGCATCTTTTCCGATAATTGTTCCATCTTGAGTGATGAAAGCACCAGAAGCATCAGTTCCAAGTGGAGTTCCATCAGGCAAAGTGATTGGATAAATGTCATGGCCTTCAGCATCAGTTGGAAGAACTTTGGTTGTTGCTTCATCGGAAGGAACAAGAATGTAGTTTCCGTTGTTATCAGTTGGAAGTGGGGATCCATTTTTGGAAAGTGGCTTGCCACTGGCGTCAGTTGGGATTGGTTCACCATCTGGTCCAATAACTAATCCTTCCGAATCAGTTGGAAGTGGAGTTCCATCTGGTCCACGAACTGGATAGATTGGTCTTCCGTTGGAATCAGTTCCTAGAACTTGGCCATCTGGTCCAATTGCTGGATAGATGTAGTTTCCATCCGCATCAGTTGGAAGAATCTGAAATTTACTTAGGTTGTCGCCAGTTTTTGAGATTATGATCAGGCAGAATATGAAACTAAATAGTGGTTTGGAAAGACTAATCATAGATATGACGCGGATATCATTCAAAGCTATTTTGTTAGATTAAAATCTTTCACCACAAAAAAGCATCACTCACCTTGCTGTCTGGTCCTAATGGAAGGCCTTCTTCATTTCTCTCGATAAGTTCTCCTTCGTCAGTGACATGAGCACCGGTAGAATCAGTTCCAAGAAGTGTACCATCTGGTCTGACGATTGGATATACAATGAAACCAGAAGAATCAGTTGGTTGAGATTCGGTTACTTCATGTCCAGTTGGAACAAGAATATAGTTACCATCAGCATCCGTCGGCAATGGTGATCCGTCCTGTGAGAGCGGCTTTCCGCTGGCATCAGTTGGGATTGGTTCTCCGTCTGGACCAATAGAGTGTCCTTCCGAATCTGTTGGTAATGGAGTTCCGTCTGGTCCGCGAACTGGATAGACAGTCTTTCCAGTAGTATCAGTTGACAAAACTTGTCCATCTGGCCCGATGACTGGGTAAATGTAATTACCAGCATCATCTGTTGGAAGAACCGATCCATCTGGTCCAATTGGTTTTCCATCTGCATCTTTTCCGATAATTGTTCCATCTTGAGTGATAAAAGCACCAGAAGAGTCAGTTCCAAGTGGAGTTCCATCTGGATTTGTGATTGGATAGATGACGTTTCCTTCAGAATCAGTTGGAAGAGCCTTTGTAGTATCTTCGTCTGATGGTATAAGAACGTAGTTTCCATTGTTATCAGTTGGAAGTGGTGATCCATCTTTAGCGAGTGGTTTACCACTGGCATCTGTTGGGATTGGTTCTCCGTCTGGTCCAATAACAGCTCCAGTTTCATCAGTTGGCAATTGAGTTCCATCGGAAGTGTATACTGGATAAATTAGTTTGCCAGAAGCATCGGTTGGCAGAACTTGTCCGTCTGGTCCGATTGCTGGATAAATGTAATTTCCAGCAGCATCTGTCGGAAGAACTTGACTGTCTGGTCCAACTGGCTTTCCATCGGAATCCTTTCCAACAATATCACCATCTTCGGTTATAAACGATCCAGTTGAGTCAGTAGAAAGTGGTGTTCCATCTGGGTAGACGATCGGGTAGATGACATTTCCACTATTATCAGTTGGCAGAACTCGTCCATCAACTCCAACAGCTGGATAGATGTAGACACCAGATGAGCGTGTTGGGAGGACTGATCCATCTGGTCCAAGAGGTTTTCCTTCGTTATCCTTTTCAATCAATTGTCCATCGTCAGTGAGGAATGATCCAGTCGAATCAGTGGCGAGAAGAGTTCCATCTGGTCTAGTGATTGGATAGATCACGAATCCGTTTTCGTCAGTTGGAAGAGTTTTTGTGGCGTCAGTAGCGGAGGAAAGAAGAACATAATTGCCAGAAGCATCAGTTGGGAGTGGAGATCCGTCCTTGGAAAGCGGTACACCACTTGTTGAATCCGTTGGAATGGGCTCTCCGTCTGGTCCGATAGAGAGTCCTGTGGAATCAGTTGGAAGTTGAGTACCATCTTCATTGAATACTGGATAAATTGGTTTTCCTGAAGCATCCGTCGGCAAAACTTGTCCATCTGGTCCGATGGCTGGGTAGATGTAACGACCGGTAGAATCTGTGGAAAGTACTTGTCCATCTGGTCCAATTGGTCTTCCTTCATCATCTTTCTGTACAATATCACCATTGTCAGTGATGAAATCTCCCGACGAATCCGTTCCCAAAAGAGTTCCGTCTGGCTTAGCAATGGAATAAACAGTGTTTCCTTCAGTATCCGTTGGAAGAACCTTGGTTGTTGCATCATCGGAAGGAACAAGAATGTAGTTTCCCTTGTTATCAGTTGGAAGTGGGGATCCATCTTTAGCCAAAGGTTTTCCACTTGCATCAGTTGGAATCGGTTCTCCGTCTGGTCCAATAACTAATCCTTCCGAATCAGTCGGAAGTGGAGTTCCATCGGGTCCACGAACCGGATATACTGTCTTTCCAGTTGAATCAGTTCCGAGTACTTGTCCATCTGGTCCAATTGCTGGGTAGATGTAATTACCGGAAGCATCCGTTGGAAGAACCTGAAACATGAGTTGTACACTAATCAACAGTGAATTTTTACCTGTCCATCTGGTCCAAGTGGCTTTCCATTCTCATCTCTAGTAATGGCTTCTCCTTCTTCCGTAAGATATTCTCCTGTTGAATCAGTAACAAGTGGAGTTCCGTCTGGTTTCACAACAGGAAGAAGAGCATTTCCTTCGCTATCAGTTGGAAGAATCTTTGTAGCCGAATCCCCAGTTGGAACAAGAACATAGTTTCCAGAAGCGTCAGTTGAGAGTGGCAAACCATCTTTGTCAAGTGGGATTCCACTGGCGTCAGTCGGAATAATTTGTCCGTCTGGTCCAACAACTCGTCCTTCTGAATCAGTTGGAAGTGGAGTTCCGTCGGGTCCACGAACTGGATAAATCGGCTTTCCAGAAGCATCGGTTGACAGAATTTGTCCATCTGGACCAATCGCTGGGTAGATGTAATTTCCAAAACCGTCGGTTGGAAGCACCTGAAATACTCGTGATTTCAAGAAGCTTTTCATAATGAAAGTTTTTGTGTGATTCTCAAAAAAAGTAACTTACTTCTCCATCTGGACCAACAGGATCTCCGCGTTCATTAATATCAACAACATTGCCATCTTCCGTGATAAATCGTCCAGTTGAATCAGTTCCAAGAAGAGTACCATCTGGTCTAGTGATTGGATAGATTACAACTCCACTATCATCAGTTGGAAGAACTTTTCCATCAACACTCGTTAGTGGATAAATGAAGTTTCCAGAAGCGTCTGTAGGGAGAACCTGGCCGTCTGGTCCCAAAGGTTTACCATCGTCATTTTTTTCAACAACTGTGCCATCATCGGTAACATAATTACCAGAAGAATCTGTTCCGAGTAAAGTACCATCTGGTCTAGTGATCGGATAAATGACGTTTCCAGCTTCGTCAGTTGGAAGAGCTTTGGTTGTGTCTTCATCAGATGATACGAGAACATAGTTGCCTTGATTGTCTTTCGGCAGTGGGGATCCATCTTTGGAAAGTGGTTTACCGCTAGCATCAGTTGGGATCAATTGTCCATCTGGACTGATAGCAGCTCCAGTTTCATCGGTCGGTAGTGGAGTTCCATCAGGACCACGAACTGGATAAATCGGTTTTCCAGAAGCATCGGTTGGAAGAACTTGGCCATCTGGCCCAGTGATTGGGTAGATGTAGTTTCCAGATGAATCAGTAGGAAGTACAGATCCATCAGGACCGACTGGTTTGCCATCAGCATCTTTTTCGATAATTGTTCCATCTTGAGTGATGAAAGCGCCAGAAGCGTCAGTTCCGAGTGGAGTTCCATCGGGATTTGTGATTGGGTAGATAACATTTCCTTCAGAATCAGTTGGAAGAGCCTTTGTAGTATCTTCGTCTGATGGTACAAGAACATAGTTTCCGGAAGCGTCAGTTGGAAATGGGGATCCGTCCTTAGAAAGTGGTTTGCCACTGGCATCAGTTGGGATTGGTTCTCCGTCTGGTCCAATAACAGCTCCGGTTTCATCAGTTGGTAATGGAGTTCCGTCGGGTCCACGAACTGGATAGACTGTCTTTCCAGTAGTATCAGTTGGTAAAACTTGTCCATCCGGTCCAATTGCTGGATAAATATAATTTCCAGAATCATCAGTTGGAAGTACTTGTCCGTCTGGGCCGATTGGTTTGCCGTCTTCATTCTTCTCAATAATAGTTCCGTCATCTGTTATGAAATCTCCATCGGAATTAGTTACTAGTGGAGTTCCATCGAGTTTTGTTATAGAGGTGATAACGTCTTCTGTTGGATGAATAAGTGTGGCATCATCAGTCGATGGAATAACAAAGTGACCAGTAGCATCAGTTGGGAGTGGAGATCCATCCTTGGAAAGTGGTACACCACTTGTTGAATCCGTTGGAATGGGCTCTCCGTCTGGTCCGATTGAGAGTCCAGAAGCATCAGTTGGAAGTTGAGTACCATCTTCGTTGAATACAGGATAAATTGGTTTTCCTGATGAATCAGTTGGAATGAGTTTTCCATCTGGCCCAGTTATCGGATAAACATAATGTCCGGCAGCGTCCGTTGGAAGGACTTGTCCGTCTGGTCCAAGCGGTCTGCCCTCGTCATCTCTTCCAATAATTTGACCATCTTCAGATACGAATTGTCCATTTGAGTCAGTTCCCAGAAGTGTTCCATCCATTTTCGTAATCGGGTAAATGACGTTTCCATCGCTGTCAGTTGGAAGGATCTTAGTAGTTGCTTCATCGGAAGGAACAAGAACGTAGTTTCCATTGTTATCAGTTGGAAGTGGAGATCCATCCTTACCAAGTGGTTTACCACTGGCGTCAGTTGAGATTGGCTGTCCATCTGGTCCAATGACTCGTCCTTCTGAATCGGTTGGTAGTGGCGTTCCATCTAGTCCACGAACTGGGTAGACAGGTTTACCATCAGCACTAGTTGGCAGAACTTGTCCATCTGGTCCAACAGCAGGATAGATGTAGTTGCCTGATCCATCAGTTGGTAGCACCTGAAATATCCAAGATACTACAAAATTATAAAAGCCACTTTTAATGCACCGACATTACAGTTTTAGTGATCGTGTGACACTCTACCAAAATGAATGTCAGATTTTCAGATTTCTCTCATCATGAAAAATGGTATTACGATTCCAGTTTAGTTTCTCAATTTTTGAGAAAAAGAAAACACTCGAATAATACCCCGTCAGTCTTTCTTTGAACAAAGCTTCTGATATATTTTGTTTCGAACAGCATAGTCTGCAAGTGCAATTTTACAGTTGAGTTAAAAAATTTAAAGCTTCGGGAAGTGAAACCACATTTAGACTTGTTTTCAACTGATGACTGTATGAAACTCTCAAAGAAAAACTTTGTTTTGAAAAATAATCACCTCTCCATCTGGTCCAAGTGGCTTTCCATCTTCATCCTTTCCGATAATTGTTCCATCTTGAGTAACGAAAACACCAGAAGCGTCAGTTCCGAGTGGAGTTCCATCAGGCAAAGTGATTGGATAGTTGACGTTTCCTTCAGAATCAGTTGGAAGAGCCTTTGTAGTATCTTCGTCTGATGGTACAAGAACATAGTTTCCACTGTTATCAGTTGGAAGTGGTGATCCATCTTTAGCGAGTGGTTTACCACTGGCATCAGTTGGGATTGGTTCTCCGTCTGGTCCAATAACAGCTCCGGTTTCATCAGTTGGTAATGGAGTTCCATCAGGTCCGCGAACTGGATAGACAGTCTTTCCAGTTGAATCAGTTGGCAAAACTTGTCCATCTGGTCCTACAGCTGGATAAATATAGTTTCCTTCAGCATCAGTTGAAAGTTCAGTTCCATCACGTCCAGTCGGTTTTCCTTCTTCATTCTTATCAACAACTTGACCATCATCTGTGATATATGCTCCAGTTGAATCAGTTCCAAGAAGTGTTCCATCTGGCCTAGTGATCGGATAAATGACGTTTCCAGCTTCATCAGTTGGGAGAGCTTTGGTTGTGTCTTCATCAGATGATACGAGGACGTAATTGCCTTGATTGTCTTTCGGCAGTGGGGATCCATCTTTGGAAAGTGGTTTACCGCTGGAATCAGTTGGGATTGGTTCACCATCTGGTCCAATAACTTGTCCTTCCGAATCAGTTGGAAGTGGAGTTCCATCAGGACCACGAACTGGATAAATCGGCTTTCCAGAAGCATCGGTTGGAAGAACTTGGCCATCTGGCCCAGTGATCGGGTAGACATAATTTCCAGATGCATCAGTTGGGAGAACAGCACCATCAGGACCGACTGGTTTGCCATCAGCATCTTTTTCGATAATTGTTCCATCTTGAGTGATGAAAGCACCAGAAGCGTCAGTTCCGAGTGGAGTTCCATCGGGATTTGTGATTGGGTAGATAACATTTCCTTCAGAATCTGTTGGAAGAGCCTTTGTAGTATCTTCGTCAGATGGTACAAGAACATAGTTTCCGGAAGCGTCAGTTGGAAGTGGGGATCCGTCCTTAGAAAGTGGTTTGCCACTGGCATCAGTTGGGATTGGTTCTCCGTCTGGTCCAATAACAGCTCCAGTTTCATCAGTTGGTAATGGAGTTCCGTCGGGTCCACGAACTGGATAGACTGTCTTTCCAGTCGAATCAGTTGGCAATACTTGTCCATCTGGACCAATTGCTGGATAAATGTAGTTTCCAGAATCATCAGTTGGGAGAATCTGGCCATCTGGACCGATTGGTTTTCCGGAAGAGTCCGTTTCGACAACTGTTCCATCTTCAGTAACGAATGCACCAGTTGAATCAGTAGACAACAGAGTACCATCTGGTTTAGTGATCGGATACACAACGAGTCCAACAGCGTCAGTTGGAAGACGTTGCCCATCAGCATCAATGTAGTATCCTTCATCATCCGTTGGCAATACCTGCAAATTCAATTTGCAATCAATATAGTTCACTTTTTCCTGATACCTTTCCATCCGGACCGATTGGTTTTTCTGGTGCAGGTGGATGTTCAATAACTGTTCCATCAGGCATTATAATCGGATAAATGAGATTTCCTGAGGCATCGGTTGGACCAACTTGTTTATCACCGTCTGTCGCATATACATAGTTACCAGATCCATCAGTTGGAAGAATCTGAAAAATAAATGTGTGATTTGGTTCTTAACAATTATACACATCAACAAATGAAAAAACAAGCAAAGTACCTGTCCATCTGGACCGATTGGCTTTCCGTCTTCGTTCTTTTCAATAACAGTTCCATCATCAGTGACATAGTTTCCAGTAGAATCAGTTCCAAGCGGAGTTCCATCTGGATTGGTGATTGGATAGATAACATTTCCTTCAGAATCAGTTGGAAGAGCCTTTGTAGTATCTTCATCAGTTGGAACAAGTACATAATTTCCGTTGTTATCAGTTGGAAGTGGGGATCCATCCTTCGACAATGGTTTACCACTAGCATCAGTTGAGATTGGTTCTCCGTCTGGTCCAATAACAGCTCCAGATTCATCAGTTGGTAATGAAGTTCCATCAGGTCCGCGAACTGGATAGACTGTCTTTCCAGTAGTATCAGTTGGTAAAACTTGTCCATCCGGTCCAATTGCTGGATAAATATAATTTCCAGAATCACCAGTTGGAAGTACTTGTCCGTCTGGGCCGATTGGTTTTCCTTCATCATCTTTTTCGATTGGACTTCCATCATCAGTAACATGTTCTCCATATCCATCAGTGGCGAGAAGTGTTCCATCAACTCTTGTAATTGGATGAATGACAATTCCCTCAGAATCAGTTGGAAGTACTTTTGTAGTGGAATCATCAGATGGTACAAGAACGTATTTTCCTTGATTGTCAGTTGGAAGTGGAGATCCATCCTTGGAAAGTGGTTTTCCACTAGAATCAGTTGGGATTGGTTCTCCATCTGGACCAATAAATGCTCCAGAAGCATCAGTTGATAGTGGAGTTCCATCAGGAGATACAATAATAGCCTTTGTTGTTTCAACAGTCTTTGGTTTCACATATTCACCATCTTCATTCTTCGGAAGTACAATTCCATTTTCATCAATTGGTTCTCCATTGGCATTCTTTTCAAATACATTTCCATCCTTATCAGTATATTGTCCATCTTCTTCAGTAATTGGTTCACCATCTACAATAATAAATGGAATTGCTGGAGTTGGCTCTTCTTCAATTTCTGGAGTAATAACTACACGTCCATCATTATCAAATTTGAATGGATTTCCTTCTGAATCCAATGGTCTTCCAAGTTCATCTTCTTCATATTCTTGTCCTTCCAAATTAATCCATTTTCCATCATCATTCTTTGATAATTCGTGTCCTTCGTTATCCACTACAGTAATCACTGGTTTATTATTCTCATCAGTTGCAATTGGTTTTCCAGATTTATCAACCAATGGATATACCCATTCTCCCTTCTCGTTCTTACTCAATTTCTGATCTTCTGGTCCAGTTGGTTCATCTCCTTCGATTACAATTGGCTTTCCATTGTTATCCAGATAATTTCCAGTATCATCTGTTGGAAGTGGTTTTCCACTTTGATCAACAACAATCACTGGAAGGTCAGAATCTGTTGGAAGAACTTGTCCGTCAGTTCCTGTTAGTGGATAAATGAATTCTCCAGTTTCACTTGTTGGGAGGACACTTCCGTCAGGTCCGATCGGCTTTCCGTCTTCGTTCTTTTCGATAACGGTTCCATCATCAGTGACATAGTTTCCAGTGGAATCAGTTCCAAGTGGAGTTCCATCAGGATTTGTGATTGGATAAATGGCGTTTCCTTCAGAATCTGTTGGAAGAGCCTTTGTTGTATCTTCGTCTGATGGTACAAGAACGTAGTTTCCAGAAGCATCAGTAGTGAGAGGAGATCCATCTTTGTCCAGAGGAATTCCATTGGCATCAGTTGGAATAATTTGTCCATCTGGTCCAATAACTTGTCCTTCTGAATCGGTTGGAAGAGGTGCACCATCGGGTCCACGGACAGGATAAATCGGTTTTCCAGATGCATCGGTTGGAAGAGCTTGTCCATCTGGGCCAATGATCGGGTAGATGTAATTTCCTGAGTCGTCGGTTGGAAGAACCTGTAATTTGAGAAAAATCAACAGCCGAGGTGTAAATCTAACCAATTGAATCTCAAAGTATGTTATTTCTCATTGAATATTCTTGTTTCGGGTTATCATAGAAATAGTTTCCTGAATTATACTTCCAACCAAATAAAATAATAAGAAAGTAAGAGATAGCAACTGCTCACATCTAATTATAAATTAACCTTCCTATTTAATTTTCCATAAAAGTAAGTCGAAAATTAGACCGAAAAAAGTGTATTATGATTATTCTTACTAGGATGAATAATCAAACAGCCAGCTCAGCGGTAAACTAAAGAAACTCTATTAATACTTCCGAAATTCACAATATGCGTTTGTTCGTCATACGGTCATATCTAGTTAGAACTTACCGATCCATCTGGTCCAAGTGGCTTTCCATCTGCATCCTTTCCAATAATTGTTCCATCTTGAGTAACGAAAGATCCAGAAGCATCAGTTCCAAGTGGAGTTCCATCTGGACTTGTGATTGGATAGATGACGTTTCCTTCAGAATCTGTTGGAAGAGCTTTTGTAGTATCTTCGTCTGATGGTACAAGAACATAGTTTCCGGAAGCGTCAGTTGGAAGTGGGGATCCATCTGTAGCGAGTGGTTTACCACTGGCATCTGTTGGGATTGGTTCTCCGTCTGGTCCAATAACAGCTCCAGTTTCATCAGTTGGTAATGGAGTTCCATCAGGTCCGCGAACTGGATAGACAGTCTTTCCAGTTGAATCAGTTGGCAAAACTTGTCCATCTGGTCCTACAGCTGGATAAATATAGTTTCCTTCAGCATCAGTTGAAAGTTCAGTTCCATCAGGTCCAATCGGTTTTCCTTCTTCATTCTTATCAACAACTTGACCATCATCTGTGATATATGCTCCAGTTGAATCAGTTCCAAGAAGTGTTCCATCTGGCCTAGTGATCGGATAAATGACGTTTCCAGCTTCATCAGTTGGGAGAGCTTTGGTTGTGTCTTCATCAGATGATACGAGGACGTAATTGCCTTGATTGTCTTTCGGCAGTGGGGATCCATCTTTGGAAAGTGGTTTACCGCTGGAATCAGTTGGGATTGGTTCACCATCTGGTCCAATAACTTGTCCTTCCGAATCAGTTGGAAGTGGAGTTCCATCAGGACCACGAACTGGATAAATCGGTTTTCCAGAAGCATCGGTTGGAAGAGCTTGGCCGTCTGGTCCAGTGATCGGGTAGATGTAGTTTCCAGATGCATCAGTTGAGAGAACAGATCCATCAGGACCGACTGGCTTTCCGTCATCTCCGATCTGCACAATGTCACCACTCTCCATTATGTATTTTCCCGTTGCATCAGTTCCAAGCGGAGTTCCATCTGGATTGGTGATTGGATAAATGATGTTGCCTTCTCCATCCGTTGGGAAAGCTTTTGTGACCTTCTCTTCAGTTGGAACGAGAACGTAGTTACCTTCATTGTCAGTTGGAAGTGGAGATCCATCCTTAGCCAACGGCTTGCCACTAGCATCAGTTGGGATCAATTGTCCATCTGGACTGATTGCAGCTCCGGTTACATCAGTTGGCAGAGGAGTTCCATCGGGTCCACGAACTGGATAAATTGGATTTCCAGAAGCATCAGTTGGCAAAACTTGTCCGTCTGGTCCGACTGCAGGATAAACGTAGTTTCCGGATGCGTCAGTTGGCAAAGTCTACAAAAAAACTTTAAGACTTTATATTCTGAAGAATACTGAAAATGAAAAATTAGCAATAACAGCTTCAAAAGTTCTTCTTCAAAAGTTTCCCTAATTGCATTAACACTTGTTTCAAGCCAATGTACAACTTATAATTAAAAATGCGAATTAAGCTTCTGAAACTCTTATGCACTCTGCATTCCTCATTAGTTATCAACAAATTGAACGAATAAAATATTTTGAAATCTAATTATCGTTAATCATTCATATTCCTTACCTTGCCGTCTGGTCCGACTGGTTTGCCATCGCCATCTTTTTCGATAATTGTTCCATCTTGAGTGATGAAAGCACCAGAAGCGTCAGTTCCGAGTGGAGTTCCATCTGGATTTGTGATTGGATAGATGACATTTCCTTCAGAATCTGTTGGAAGAGCCTTTGTAGTATCTTCATCAGTTGGAACAAGTACATAATTTCCGTTGTTATCAGTTGGAAGTGGGGATCCATCCTTCGACAATGGTTTACCACTAGCATCAGTTGAGATTGGTTCTCCGTCTGGTCCAATAACAGCTCCAGATTCATCAGTTGGTAATGGAGTTCCATCGGGTCCACGGACTGGGTAAACTGTTTTTCCAGTCGAATCAGTTGACAAAACTTGTCCATCTGGTCCTACAGCTGGATAGATATAGTTTCCAGAATCATCAGTTGGAAGTACTTGTCCGTCTGGTCCGATTGGTTTTCCTTCATCATCTTTTTCGATTGGACTTCCATCATCAGTAACATGTTCTCCATATCCATCAGTGGCGAGAAGTGTTCCATCAACTCTTGTAATTGGATGAATGACAATTCCCTCAGAATCAGTTGGAAGTACTTTTGTAGTGGAATCATCAGATGGTACAAGAACGTATTTTCCTTGATTGTCAGTTGGAAGTGGAGATCCATCCTTGGAAAGTGGTTTTCCACTAGAATCAGTTGGGATTGGTTCTCCATCTGGACCAATAAATGCTCCAGATTCATCAGTTGAAAGTGGAGTTCCATCAGGAGATACAATAGTAGCCTTTGTTGTTTCAACAGTCTTTGGTTTCACATATTCACCATCTTCATTCTTCGGAAGTACAATTCCATTTTCATCAATTGGTTCTCCATTGGCATTCTTTTCAAATACATTTCCATCCTTATCAGTATATTGTCCATCTTCTTCAGTAATTGGTTCACCATCTACAATAATAAATGGAATTGCTGGAGTTGGCTCTTCTTCAATTTCTGGAGTAATAACTACACGTCCATCATTATCAAATTTGAATGGATTTCCTTCTGAATCCAATGGTCTTCCAAGTTCATCTTCTTCATATTCTTGTCCTTCCAAATTAATCCATTTTCCATCATCATTCTTTGATAATTCGTGTCCTTCGTTATCCACTACAGTAATCACTGGTTTATCATTCTCATCAGTTGCAATTGGTTTTCCAGATTTATCAACCAATGGATATACCCATTCTCCCTTCTCGTTCTTACTCAATTTCTGATCTTCTGGTCCAGTTGGTTCATCTCCTTCGATTACAATTGGCTTTCCATTGTTATCCAGATAATTTCCAGTATCATCTGTTGGAAGTGGTTTTCCACTTTGATCAACAACAATCACTGGAAGGTCAGAATCTGTTGGAAGAACTTGTCCGTCAGTTCCTGTTAGTGGATAAATGAATTCTCCAGTTTCACTTGTTGGGAGGACACTTCCGTCAGGTCCGATCGGCTTTCCGTCTTCGTTCTTTTCGATAACGGTTCCATCATCAGTGACATAGTTTCCAGTGGAATCAGTTCCAAGTGGAGTTCCATCAGGATTTGTGATTGGATAAATGGCGTTTCCTTCAGAATCTGTTGGAAGAGCCTTTGTTGTATCTTCGTCTGATGGTACAAGAACGTAGTTTCCAGAAGCATCAGTAGTGAGAGGAGATCCATCTTTGTCCAGAGGAATTCCATTGGCATCAGTTGGAATAATTTGTCCATCTGGTCCAATAACTTGTCCTTCTGAATCGGTTGGAAGAGGTGCACCATCGGGTCCACGGACAGGATAAATCGGCTTTCCAGAAGTGTCTGTCGCCAAGAGCTGTCCGTCAGGTGCCGTTGCTGGATAGATATAGTTTCCTTCATCATCGGTTGGAAGAGGGGCTTGGTCCGGACCAACAGGTTTGCCATCATCATCCTTTTCTACAACTTGTCCATGTTCGGTTATATGATTTCCATATGAATCTGTTCCCAATGGACTTCCATCAATGTTTGTAATTGGGTACACCTTCATTCCTTCCCCGTCAGTGGGCAAAACTTTAGTCGCAACCTTGTCTGTTGGAACGAGAACGAAGTTACCCTCATTGTCAGTTGGAAGTGGGGATCCATCCTTAGCCAACGGCTTGCCACTAGCATCAGTTGGGAGCGGTTCTCCGTCTGGTCCGATAACAGCTCCGTTGTCGTCTGTTGGAAGTGGAGTTCCATCTGGTCCCTTGACTGGATAGACGGTTCTTCCTTCTGAATCAGTTGGCAGAGGCTCTCCATCTGGTCCGGTGACAGGATAGATGAATCTTCCAGATCCATCAGTTGGTAGAACCTGAAACAAAAAATATTATCGTTATATCTTCAACAAGAATCTTATTCTCAGTCGAACTGACGATTCGACAAAAACAAAATATTTAGTAGTTTGTTGCTTATTTTCAGTTTAAAACTCACCTGTCCGTCTGGTCCGAGAGGTTTTCCTTCTTCGTCTCTCTCAATAATATCTCCATTCTCAGTCACAAAGTTTCCTGATGCATCAGTAGCTAAAGGACTTCCATCTGGAAGAGTGATTGGATAGATGACATTTCCATCGGTGTCTGTTGTAAGAGCTGTTGCAATATCTTCATCAGTTGGTACAAGAATGTAGTTTCCGGAAGCATCGGTGGTGAGTGGAGATCCATATTTGTCCAAAGGAATTCCACTGGCATCTGTTGGAATCGGTTGCCCATCTGGTCCGATAACTTGTCCTTCTGAATCAGTTGGCAATGGAGTACCGTCAGGTCCGCGAACTGGATACACTGTCTTTCCAGTCGAATCTGTTGCGAGAACTTGTCCGTCTGGTCCAACAGCCGGATAGATATAGTTTCCTTCAGCATCTGTTGGAAGAAGAGTTCCGTCTGGTCCCACTGGTTTTCCATCTTCTCCAGTCTGCACGATTTCACCTTCCTCAGTGACGTATTTGCCAGATGCATCAGTTCCGAGTGGTGTTCCATCTGGTTTGGTAATTGGATAGATGACGTTTCCTTCAGAATCTGTTGGAAGAGCTTTTGTAGTATCTTCGTCTGATGGTACAAGAACATAGTTTCCAGATGCATCAGTTGGAAGTGGGGATCCATCTTTGGAAAATGGTTTACCGCTAGCATCAGTTGGGATTGGTTCTCCGTCTGGTCCAATTACTGCTCCGGATTCATCGGTTGGAAGTGGAGTTCCATCGGGTCCACGAACTGGATAGACTGTCTTTCCAGTGGTATCAGTTGGCAAAACTTGTCCATCTGGTCCAACAACTGGATGAATGTAATTTCCAAGTTCATCGGTCGGGAGAACCTGCAAGAAAGTAAATTTAGATAAAAACTATTTTGAAAGTTTATATTGGTTCAAATATGATTTTGTTCTGATTCTGTGTATTTTCAGTTGTCACAATCAAAATAATCAAAATAACTTGACTTGTTATCCAATAATACCCACCTGTCCATCTGGTCCTACTGGTTTACCATCTTCGTTTGTTTCAACAATTTCTCCGTTTTCAGTGATGAATCTACCAGTCGAATCAGTTGCTAAAAGGGTTCCATCTGGTCGAACAATCGGGTAAATGATATTTCCATCTCCGTCTGTGGTCAATGTCTCTGTTTCAGACTTCTCTGATGGTACGGTAACGTAGTTTCCAGAAGCATCTGTCGG
Source organism: Caenorhabditis zanzibari (assembly GCA_963966625.1). Classification (NCBI taxonomy): domain Eukaryota; kingdom Metazoa; phylum Nematoda; class Chromadorea; order Rhabditida; family Rhabditidae; genus Caenorhabditis; species Caenorhabditis zanzibari. Next base: position 7,810,803 of record OZ016470.1, on the reverse strand, counting down.
CAATGGAGCTCCGTCTTTATCAAGAGGAATTCCACTTGCGTCAGTTGAGATTGGCTGTCCTTCTGGTCCAATGAATTGTCCTTCCGAATCAGTTGGAAGTGGGGATCCATCGGGTCCACGAACTGGATAGATCGGTTTTCCATCAGCGCTAGTTGGCAAAACTTGTCCATCAGGTCCAATAGCAGGATAAACATATTGTCCAGCGTCGTTTGTTGGTAGCACTTGATCATCTGGTCCGAGTGGTTTTCCTTCATCGTCCTTCGCAATAACGGTTCCATCATCTGTGACATATTGCCCAGTGGAGTCAGTTGAAAACAGTGTTCCGTCTGGTTTTATGATAGGATAGATCACATTTCCAGCCTCATCAGTTGGAAGTGCTTGGGTAGTGTCTTCACTTGATGGAACCAGAACATAGTTCCCTTGATTATCGGTTGGTAGTGGTGATCCATCCTGAGAGAGGGGTTTCCCATTTGAGTCAGTTGGAATCGGTTCACCATTTGGACCAATCGCAGCTCCGTTTTCATAAGTTGGAAGTGGAGTGCCGTCTGGACTAACAACTGGATAGATAGGGTTTCCGTTTGAGTCAGTTGGTAGAACTTCACCGTTAGGACCAGTCACAGGATAAAGGTAGTTTCCAGATGCGTCCGTTGGAAGTACTTGCCCGTCTGGCCCGACTGGTTTGCCCTCGTCATCTCTATCGACAACTTCACCCAGCTTGGTGATGTAATTTCCGGTTGAATCTGTAGACAAAAGAGTTCCATCTGGGTTGACGATTGGATAAATAATGTTTCCAGAAGAATCAGTTGCCGGTTGACTGTCCACTGTATCTTTGGACGCTGGCAGGACAACGTAACGACCTTGATTGTCAGTTGGAAGTGGAGATCCATCCTTGGAAAGTGGTTTTCCACTAGAATCAGTTGGGATTGGTTCTCCGTCTGGACCAATAAATGCTCCAGATTCATCAGTTGAAAGTGGAGTTCCATCAGGAGATACAATAGTAGCCTTTGTTGTTTCAACAGTCTTTGGTTTCACATATTCACCATCTTCATTCTTCGGAAGTACAATTCCATTTTCATCAATTGGTTCTCCATTGGCATTCTTTTCAAATACATTTCCATCCTTATCAGTATATTGTCCATCTTCTTCAGTAATTGGTTCACCATCTACAATAATAAATGGAATTCCTGGAGTTGGCTCTTCTTCAATTTCTGGAGTAATAACTACACGTCCATCATTATCAAATTTGAATGGATTTCCTTCTGAATCCAATGGTCTTCCAAGTTCATCTTCTTCATATTCTTGTCCTTCCAAATTAATCCATTTTCCATCATCATTCTTTGATAATTTGTGTCCTTCGTTATCCACTACAGTAATCACTGGTTTATCATTCTCATCAGTTGCAATTGGTTTTCCAGATTTATCAACCAATGGATATACCCATTCTCCCTTCTCGTTCTTACTCAATTTCTGATCTTCTGGTCCAGTTGGTTCATCTCCTTCGATTACAATTGGCTTTCCATTGTTATCCAAATAATTTCCAGTATCATCTGTTGGAAGTGGTTTTCCACTTTGATCAACCACTACAGGAGTAGCTGACGTTGAATGGATGGATGTATCAATTACTTCTTTCGTATCATCTGGTACAATATCCACTGCTCCCTTTTTACATGCTTCCGTCAACGTTTCAATGACTTCCTTTGGCGTTGTTCCATATTTGACGGTGATGTAGGTCGCTCCTCCGATTTGAGTTGTCCTGAAAATTAAATTGCTATTTATCATGATACGAGAGGCTTCACTTACTTTTCTTCGTTATCGGCAAAAATGACAACCATTTTGGAGATTTCGGTACGTGGGAAACTTGAAAACTGCTGATTAGCTGCTTCAACTGGCGATAGAATTTCGGATCCGATGACTGGAGGAATTTCAAATGATGTCAGAATAGTATTGAGATGTTCTTTTTCTTGATATCCTCCAAGTGGAAGTGGAACAGCAATTTCACTTCCAACAGAAAGAACAGCAAGGCGAACGACATCTGGAGACATGTCTACGTTTCTTGAGAATCCGACGACTGTCTTTTTGAATTCATCATAGTTCTGAGCACCATCACCATCATTGACAAGAACGAAAATGATATCCGAGAGGGAATGAGCAATATCGCATTTCTTGGAATCTTTTCTATCATCGATTGGAATGAGAACGTAGTTTCCATTGTGATCAGTTGGAAGTGGAGATCCATTTTCAGAAATTGGTTTTCCCTCGGAATCCGTTGCAATTGGATTTCCATCTGGGCCAATAACCTTTCCTTCTGAGTCCGTTGGTAATGGTGTACCATCTGGTCCAAGAACTGTATATACAGCCTTTCCTTCAGAGTCAGTTGGTTGTGCTTGTCCATCTGGACCAGTTACAGGGTAGATGTAATTTCCTTCAGAATCAGTTGGAAGAGGACTTCCGTCTGGTCCCACAGGCTTTCCATCTTCTCCAGTCTGCACAATTTCACCCTCATCAGTGACGTATTTACCAGTTGAGTCTGTTCCAAGGGGAGCTCCATCTGGCTTTGTGATCGGATAGATGACGTTTCCTTCAGAATCAGTTGGTAGCGCTTTTGTAGTATCTTCTTCTGTTGGTACAAGAACGTAGTTTCCAGAAGCGTCAGTTGGTAACGGAGACCCATTTTTGTCAAGAGGAATTCCACTGGCATCAGTTGGGATTGGCTCTCCATCTGGTCCAATAACTTGTCCTTCCGAATCAGTTGGTAATGGAGTTCCATCTGGTCCGCGAACTGGATATACTGTCTTTCCAGAAGAATCAGTTGCAAGAACTTGACCATCTGGTCCGATTGCTGGATAAATGTAGTTTCCATCGGCGTCAGTTGGGAGAACATAAGAATCAGGACCAATTGGTTTTCCTTCATCATTCTTCTCAATAATAGATCCATCATCAGTAACATAGTTTCCAGTAGAATCAGTTCCAAGAAGTGTTCCATCTGGTCTAGTGATAGGATATATCACGTTTCCAGCTTCGTCAGTTGGTAGAGCTTTGGTGGTTTCATCATCCGAAGAAACAAGAACATAATTTCCATTATTGTCAGTTGGAAGAGGAGATCCATCTTGGGAGAGAGGTTTTCCACTAGCATCAGTTGGGATTAGTTCACCATTTGGTCCAATAACAGCACCGCTTTCATCAGTTGGGAGAGGTGTTCCATCTGGTCCACGAACTGGATAGATCGGCTTTCCAGAAGCATCGGTTGGTAAGACTTGTCCATCTGGTCCAACAGCAGGATAGATGTAATTACCGGAATCATCAGTTGGGAGCACCTGCAAAACAAATAAATTATTATCACTGCTTGGGACAATTGACAGTATCCTTCTAATACTTGTTTTATTGTCCATCTGAAAGATATATATTACCTGTCCGTTAGGTCCAATAGGTTTTCCATTTTCATCCTTCTCAATGATATCTCCATTATCGTTGATATAGTTACCGCTGGCATCAGTGCCCATTGGAGTTCCATCTTGTCTTGTAATTGGATAGATGACATTTCCCTCATCGTCAGTTGGAAGCGCCTTTGTTGTATCTTCATCTGTTGGAACAAGTACATAGTTGCCGTTGTTATCAGTTGGAAGTGGTGATCCATCCTTAGAAAGTGGTTTGCCACTGGTGTCGGTTGGGATTGGTTCTCCGTCTGGTCCAATAACAGCTCCATTTTCATCGGTTGGAAGTGGGGTACCGTCAGGTCCACGAACTGGATAGACTGTCTTTCCAGTGGTATCCGTTGGCAAAACTTGTCCATCTGGTCCGATTGCTGGATAGATGTAGTTTCCAGATCCATCAGTTGGGAGAACAGCACCATCTGGCCCGACTGGTTTTCCATCAGCATCTTTTTCTATAATTGTTCCATCTTGAGTAACGAATGCACCAGAAGCATCAGTTCCGAGTGGAGTTCCATCTGGATTTGTGATTGGATAGATGGCATTTGCTTCAGAATCAGTTGGAAGAGCCTTTGTAGTATCTTCATCCGTTGGCACAAGAACGTAGTTTCCGGAAGCGTCAGTTGGAAGTGGGGATCCGTCCTTAGAAAGTGGTTTGCCACTGGCATCAGTTGGGATTGGTTCTCCATCTGGTCCGATTGCCTTTCCTTCAGAGTCCGTTGGAAGTGGAGTTCCATCCGTTCCATATACGGGATATGATGTTTTCTCGGTTGAATCCGTTGGAAGAACTTGTCCATCTGGTCCAGGATAAATGAAAGTTCCGGTAGAGTCGGTGGAGAGAACCTGAAAATGTAATAGTTTCAGTTGCTATCGTTTGAGGTTCAAAGCATTGTTTAGAATAATTTCCAATCACCGGTTTTATAAATTTAACGATGCATCTTGAAAAATTTGACAAGCAAAACTAATTTTTCCAATGCTTTTCAGTTTCACATTACTCAATTTCTCTCAACTAATCAAAAAATTACCTGTCCATCTGGACCAAGTGGCTTTCCATCATCATCCAGTTCCACAATCTCAGCGTTGTCGGTGACAAAGTTTCCGGATGAGTCTTTTTCAAGTGGAGTTCCATCTGGATTTTTGATCAAAATAGGACTAGACGTAGTTTCTTCGGTTGGAATGTGGGTAGAAACGAAAATGAAGTCTCCAGAAGAATCTGTAGTGAGTGGAGATCCATCTTTGTCAAGAGGGATTCCACTGGCATCAGTTGGAAGAGGCTCTCCATCTGGTCCGATAGCATGTCCTTCTGAATCAGTTGGGAGTGGTGTTCCATCAGGTCCTTTCACTGGATAGACGGGTTTTCCTTCAGAATCAGTTGGCAATACTTGTCCGTCTGGTCCAGTGATCGGGTAGATGTAGTTTCCAGATGCATCAGTTGGGAGAACAGATCCATCAGGACCGATTGGCTTGCCTTCTTCATCAATGTCTACAACCTGTCCCTGATCGGTGATGAACTTTCCATCGGAATCGGTTCCTAAGAGCGTGCCATCTGGGTTAACAATCGGGTAGATGACGTTTCCTACAGCATCAGTTGGAAGAGCTTTCGTTGTATCTTCGTCAGTTGGAACAAGAACATAATTTCCGTTGTTATCAGTTGGAAGTGGTGATCCATCCTTACCTAATGGTTTGCCATTGGTATCAGTTGGGATTGGTTGTCCATCTGGTCCAATAACTTGTCCTTCCGAATCAGTTGGTAGAGGAGTTCCATCGGGTCCACGGACTGGATACACTGTCTTTCCAGTTGAATCAGTTGCGAGAACTTGTCCGTCTGGTCCAACAGCCGGATAGATATAGTTTCCATCAGAATCCGTTGGGAGTACTTGGCCGTCTGGTCCTATTGGTTTTCCTTCTTCGTCTTTATCGATAATCTCCCCAGTAGTGGTCACATAGTTTCCGGAAGAATCAGTTTCGAGTGGCGTTCCATCTGGTTGCACAATTGGATAAATAATCACTCCGTTTGCGTCAGTCGGAAGTACTTTTTCTACGACCTGATCAGTTGGGACGAGAACATAATTTTCAGAAGCATCAGTGGTGAGTGGAGATCCATCTTTGTCAAGCGGAATTCCACTGGCGTCAGTTGGAATAGGTTCACCGTCTGGTCCAATAGCATGTCCTTCCGAGTCGGTTGGTAGTGGAGTTCCATCTGGTCCCTTGACTGGATGAACAGTTTTACCATCTGAGTCTGTTGGTAGAGCCTGGCCGTCAGGTCCAACTACCGGATAGATATATCTTCCAGAAGAATCAGTAGGAAGAGCCTGAAAACAAAACATCATTCGTCGTGAAACCTAGTAAAATATTTTACCTGTTCATCTGGTCCAAGGGGCACACCTGCACTGTCCTTCTCGATCAATTGACCATCATCCGTGACGAAAGATCCGCTAGAATCGGTTCCAAGGGGAGTTCCATCTGGTCTAACAATTGGATAAATCACGTTTCCAACGTCGTCAGTTGGAAGAGCCTTGGTAACTTCTTCAGTTGGAACGAGAACATAATTTCCAGAAGCATCAGTAGTGAGAGGAGATCCATCTTTATCGAGAGGAATTCCACTGGCATCAGTCGGAATAATTTGTCCATCTGGTCCGATAACTTGCCCTTCTGAATCAGTTGGAAGTGGTGTTCCATCAGGTCCCTTGACCGGATAAACTGGTTTTCCATCAGCACTAGTTGGTAGAATCTGTCCATCTGGACCAATAACAGGGTAGATATAGTTTCCAGAGTCGTCAGTGGGGAGAACTGATCCGTCTGGCCCAAGTGGTCTTCCTTCGTCGTCTTTCTCAATAATATCTCCAGATGCAGTGACATAGTTTCCAGTTGAATCAGTCGCGAGCAATGTTCCATCTGGATGAACAATGGGAGAAATCGTTTCTATAGCTTCATCAGTTGGAAGAACCTTGGTAGCACTTTCTCCAGTTGGAACAAGAATATAGTTTCCGTTGTTATCGGTTGGGAGGGGTGATCCATCTTCCGAAAGTGGGATTCCACTAGTAGCGTCAGTTGGAATTCGGTTTCCACCAAGATCAATAACATTTCCAGATTCATCAGTTGGAAGTGGGGTACCATCTGGTCCACGTACTTCGTAGTGAGTGAAAGAAGGCTCAGTCGGAAGAGCTTGATCATCCGGAGCGACACTTGGATAGATATAGTTTCCAGATTCATCGGTTGGTAGCAACTGACCATCAGGGCCGAGTGGTTTTCCATCTTCATCCGTAGCAATTGTTTGTCCATCATCAGTGACGTATTGGCCAGTGGAATCTGTTGCAAGTGGTGTTCCATCAGGTTTTATGACTGGATGAATTGGTGTTTCGTCAGAATCTGTGCCAGGTGCAGCAGTATCTGATTGAACAGCTGGGAAGATATAGTTCCCATTGGAATCAGTAGGAAGAACCTGAAAAATTGTTCTGAATCTTTGTCAATATTTTTTGGGGGGATTCTCTTTGAACCTCAAGAATTAGAAACAACTAAAAACATAAATAAGATTAACTTACTTGACCATCAGGCCCTAATGGTTTTCCATCCTCGTCATTTTCAATAACAGTTCCATCGTCCGTGACATAATTTCCAGTAGAATCAGTTCCGAGTGGAGTTCCATCTGGATTGGTGATTGGATAGATGACGTTTCCTTCAGAATCAGTTGGAAGAGCTATGGTAGTATCATCTTCAGATGGGACTACAGTTGGTTCTTGAACGTCTGTTGGCACATAGATGTAATTTCCAGACGCATCAGTTTTAAGTACACTTCCATCTGGATTCAATGGTCTTCCCTCTTCATCTCTTTCAATCGTCTCTCCAGATGCAGTGAGATAATTACCATTAGAATCCGTTGGTAATGGTGATCCATCAGCATTGGTAATCGGATAGATAACATTTCCAGTCTCATCAGTAGTGATAGATTTCTCTACCGGCTCTTCAGTTCCAATCAATACATAATTTCCTCTGTTGTCCACTGGAAGTGGGGATCCATCCTTAGCCAAAGGTTTTCCACTTGCATCAGTTGGAATTGGCTGTCCATCTGGTCCAATAACGTTTCCTTCCGAATCAGTTGGAAGTGGTGTTCCATCGGGGCCACGAACCGGGTAAATTGGTTTTCCATTTGAATCTGTTGGCAGTGGTTGTCCATCTGGTCCGATGATTGGATAGATATAGTTTCCAGAGCCATCAGTTGGGAGTACTTGACTGTCTGGTCCTAATGGTTTTCCTTCGTCGTCTTTTTCGATGACCGTTCCTTCATCAGTCACATATGATCCAGTGGAGTCAGTTGTGAGAAGAGTTCCATCTGGTCTCACAATCGGATAAATCACAAATCCAGTATCATCAGTTGGCGGTCCATCAGTGGATGTCTCTTCAATTGGAACTTCCACCAAATTTCCATAAGCATCAGTTGGCAACATTGATGGACGAGGAACTAAATAATAAACCGGATTCAATTATAAATTGATAATTCACTCACCACTTCCCGGAATACAAAGATGGCTTCTCAACAAATCCACAGCATTCGGATCATTTGCCCATTGTTGCTCATCAAAGTGCACAAGACGTGTGTTTGGAATTGCACGAATACGTTCAGTATATGTCTTGCTACTCGCTCTGAAACAATGACAATAATTGATTTATCTTCTGGAATCCTCACCTCAATGGGGAAGCCAACAAATGAAGAACCAAAGTATCTCCTCTCTCCTCTTCTGATACAGCTTCAATAATCATTTTTGCAGTTCTCAATGCATTTGTGACATCAGGGATTCCTCCGATTTCTCTGATTTCATTTGTCGAGTCATAAAGCTCTTTGAAACTTGCGTAATCTCCAATATCAAATGTAATTTCTGTGGTAGCGCTGTAAATAAGAGTTCCGATTTTTGGTAGGAAATCTCTTGGAGTAGTCAACAAAAGATTCTTGATGAGTTTCTTGAGAGTTTCGATATATGGAGCACTGGTATGAGAACTTTCGACGACCAAAAGTAGAGTGTCAACTCTTCCATCAATTGTATCACAGATTGGTTCTTCTTGTTTGATTGGAACAACATCCGTTGGGATGGTAATTGCTTCTCCTTGTGTTGGTTTCTTAACGTAGACATAATTTCCAGAAGCATCTGTTGGTAGGACTTGTCCATCAATTCCCATTGGTCTTCCTTCGTTATCATGCTCAATTATATCTCCGTTTTCTGTTAGGAAGTGACCACTAGAATCGGTCGACATCAAAGATCCATCTGGATTAATGACTGGAATTTTCACTGGTGCTGTTTGTTCAGTTGGAACATCAGATATCACGTAGATAAAATTGCCGTTGTCGTCAGTTGGAAGAACTGATCCATCAGGGCCAATTGGCTTTCCATCTTCGCCAACTTCAATGACTTCTCCTTCATCAGTAAGATAGTTTCCAGTTGAATCAGTAGCATGTGGAGTGCCATCAGGTCGTACTATCGGCAGAATGGCAGAGTCTGCTTCTTCGGTTGGTAAGATTTTGGTGACTGAATCATCGATTGGAACAAGAATGAAGTTGCCATTGCCGTCTGTTGGAAGTGGAGATCCATCTTGAGAAAGTGGTTTTCCTGCAGAATCAGTTGGGATTGGTTCACCGTCTGGTCCAATAGCATGTCCTTCTGAATCAGTTGGTAGTGGTGTTCCATCTGGTCCGCGAACTGGATACACTGTTTTTCCTTCAGAATCCGTCGGTAACACTTGTCCATCTGGTCCGATTGCTGGATAGATATAGTTTCCAGATGCGTCAGTTGGCAGTACTTGTCCGTCTGGACCAATAGGTTTTCCGTCTTCGTCCTCTTCAACTATCTTTCCATCATCTGTAACAAAAGCGCCATCTGAATCAGTTGGAAGTGGGGTTCCGTCTAGTTTGATGATTGGGTAAATAACATTTCCTGCAACATCAGTTGGAAGAGGTTTAGTGACATCTTCATCAGTTGGAACAAGAATGTAGTTTCCAGAAGCGTCCGTTGGTAGCGGAGATCCATATTCGTCAAGAGGGATTCCACTGGCATCTGTTGGGATTGGTTGTCCATCTGGTCCAATAACTTGTCCTTCCGAGTCAGTTGGTAATTGAGTTCCATCGGGTCCGCGAACTGGATATACAGTCGTTCCAGTCGAATCAGTTGCGAGAACTTGTCCATCTAATCCGATTGCTGGATAGATGTAGTTTCCAGAGCCGTCCGTTGGAAGAACCTGTAATTTTATGTTCAAGTCATCATTTTTAATTAGTCTTCTCATTATGAAAAACAAATTTGAAAATCAAACTAACATTTCCATTTGGATCGACTGGTTTTCCATCTTCATTTTTCTCAACAATGTCTCCATTTTCTGTTAGGAAGTTTCCATTAGAATCAGTAGCCAGAGGAGTTCCGTCTGCTTTAGTTATTGGATAGACAACATTTCCTTCGGCGTCAGTTGGAAGTGGTTTTGCTACTACTTCATCTGTTGGAACCAGAACATAATTTCCAGAAGCATCAGTAGTAAGTGGTGATCCATCCTTGTCAAGCGGAATTCCACTGGAATCAGTGGCAATTGGTTCACCGTCTGGTCCAATTGCATGTCCTTCTGAATCAGTTGGAAGTGGTGTTCCATCAGGTCCCTTGACTGGATATACGGTTTTTCCTTCTGAATCAGTTGCCAAAACTTGGCCATCTGGTCCGACAGCGGGATAAATGTAGTTTCCAGAAGCATCCGTTGGAAGTACTCGTCCATCGGGCCCTAGTGGTTTTCCTTCATCATCCTTTTCAATAATAGAACCATCTTCAGTGACATATTGTCCAGTGGAATCAGTTGTGAACAAAGTTCCATCTGGTTTGACAATTTGGTAGATAACATTTCCAGTATCATCTGTTGGAAGTCCCGAAGTTACAGTTTCTCCAGTTGGAACAAGTATATAGTTTCCTTGGTTATCAACTGGTAGTGGTGATCCATCCTTGGAAAGCGGCTTTCCACTAGCATCGGTTGGGATTGGTTCCCCGTCTGGTCCAATAGCATGTCCTTCAGAGTCGGTCGGAAGTGGAGTTCCATCTGGTCCCTTGACTGGAAATACGGTCTTTCCTTCTGAATCAGTGGGTAAAACTTCGCCGTCTGGTCCGACGGCAGGGTAGATGTAGTTTCCGTTCGAGTCCGTTGGAAGAACCTGAAAACAAACATTTTACTGTTTGATAGGACTCAATTGTAAAGATCAATCCATTTTTGTTCGACTAGAAACTTTCTTACCTGTCCATCTGGTCCGACTGGCTTGCCGTCTTCACCTTTCTCGATAATAGTTCCGTCTTCAGTAACAAACTTTCCAGTATCATCAGTTGGCATTGGAGTTCCGTCTGGTTTTACAACTGGATAGATAACATTTCCCTCGTCGTCAGTTGGGAATCCTTTGGTTTCGTCAACATCAGAAGGCAAGATGATATAGTTTCCATCGCTGTTTGTTGGAAGTGGAAGTCCAAGATCAGATAGTGGAATACCATGGGAATCAGTTGGAATTGGTTCTCCGTTTGGTCCAATAACTGCACCAGAATCATCAGTGGGCAGTGGGGAACCGTCTGCACCAAGTACTTGATGAACCGGTTTGCTCGGCTGATCGGTTGGAAGAACCTGTTCTACAGTTCCAGCATCAGGATAAACGTAATTTCCTGAATCATCAGTAGCCAGAACTTGCCCATCGGGTCCCATTGGCTTCCCATTGTCATCCTTCTCAATGATGTCTCCGTTGTCAGTCAGGAAATTTCCAGTGGAATCTGTAGCGAGAGGAGTACCGTCTGGTTTAACGATTGGATAGATAACACTTCCATCGCCATCTGTTGGAAGAACTTTCGTGGTGTCTGCATCTGATGGGACAAGAATATAATTTCCAATGTTATCAGTTGGAAGTGGAGATCCATCCTTGGAGAGTGGTCTTCCGTTAGAGTCCTTTGGAATTGGCTGTCCATCTGGTCCAATAACGTTTCCTTCCGAATCAGTTGGAAGAGGTGTTCCGTCTGGACCGCGAACTGGGTAGATTGGCTTTCCATTCGAATCCGTTGGCAGTGGCTGTCCATCTGGTCCAATGATTGGATAGATGTAGTTTCCAGATGCATCAGTTGGAAGAATTTCTCCATCTGGTCCAATTGGTTTACCTTCATCATCCTTTGCGATAACGCTTCCGTCATCAGTCACATGAGATCCATAGCTATCCGTTCCTAATGGAGTACCATCTGGTCTTGTGATTGGGTAGATAATATTTCCAGTGTTATCTGTTGGTAGAGCTTTGGTTACTTCTTCATCAGATGGTACAAGAACGTAGTTTCCAGAAGCATCAGTTGGAAGTGGTGATCCATCTTTAGCAAGTGGTTTGCCGCTGGCATCAGTTGGGATTGGTTCTCCGTCTGGTCCAATAGCAACACCATTCTCGTCGGTGGGCAGAAGAGTTCCATCTGTTCCATAAACAGAATAAATTGGTATTCCATTTTCATCAGTTGGGAGGACTTGTTCACTAGTACCAGCAGCTGGCATAATGTATCTTCCTTCATCATCAGTTGGTAGAACCTGGAAATGTATTTTTTAATTCGCTAAAAGTAAAAATGATTTTTCTAGACGACAAAAGGACAGTTAACCAAAGTTTCTCACCTGTCCATCTGGTCCAATTGGTTTTCCGTCTTCGTTCTTCTCAATCACAGATCCATCATCAGTAACATAGGCACCGGTAGAATCTGTACCCAAGAGAGTTCCGTCTGGATTCACAATCGGGTAGACATGGACTTCAGAATCATCAGTTGGATAACTTGTTGTGACTGTTTCGTCTGTTGGAACGAGGACATAATTTCCAGAAGCATCGGTAGTGAGTGGAGATCCATCCTTGTCGAGAGGAATTCCGCTAGAATCCGTGGCAATTGTTTCACCGTCTGGTCCAATAGCATGTCCTTCTGAATCAGTTGGAAGTGGTGTTCCATCTGGTCCCTTGACTGGGTACACGGTTTTTCCTTCAGAATCAGTTGGCAAAACTTGTCCGTCAGGTCCGACAGCGGGATAAATGTAGTTTCCGTTTGCATCTGTGGGCAGAACCTAAACTCAAGCTATCATGTGTTTGTATTCGACACATAGAAAAATACTATGGATATTATCCATTTGCCACCCCGTGAACCCTCGTCCAACGACACTCCGCTAAATTTTAGTGCAAAGTCGATCAACAGCGCGCAACACCGCACTGAAATTTAGCGGAGTGTCGTTGAACGAGGGTTCACGGGGTGGCGAATGGATAATAACATCCTAAAGCCAGATAACCTACCTGTCCGTCTGGTCCAAGGGGTTTACCATCATCATCTTTCTCAATTATGGTACCATCATCAGTCACATATTGTCCTGTGGAATCTGTAGTGAACAGAGTTCCATCTGGTTTGACGATTGGGTAGATGAAATTTCCAGTATCGTCTGTGGCAAGTCCTGAAGTAACAGTTTCTTCGGTGGGAACAACAACGAAGTATCCTTGATTATCAGTTGGGAGTGGAGATCCGTCCTGAGCGAGAGGTTTTCCACTTGCATCCGTTGGAATCGGTTCTCCGTCTAGACCAATAATTGCACCACTAGCGTCAGTTGGGAGTGGAGTACCGTCTGGTCCACGAATCGGATAGATAGACTTTCCATCAGAATCAGTAGGCAAAGGTTGTCCATCTGGCCCGGTAACTGGATATACGTAGTTTCCGGAATAGTCAGTTGGAAGGACAGATCCGTCTGGTCCAATTGGTTTTCCTTCTTCATCTCTATCAATAGTATTACCGTCTTTGGTCACAAATGCACCAGAGGAATCTGTTTCGAGTGGTGTTCCATCAGGATTGACAATTGGGTAGACAATGTTTCCCTCCGCATCAGTTGGTACTGCTTTTGTCACATCTTCATCAGTTGGAACTAGGATGTAATTTCCGATGTTATCAGTTGGCAGAGGAGATCCATCCTTGGAAAGCGGCTTTCCACTAGCATCGGTTGGGATAGGTTCGTTATCTGGTCCAATAGGATGCCCTTCTGAATCGGTTGGTAGCGGAGTACCGTCTGGTCCGTGAACTGGATAGATTGGTTTACCAGTAGAGTCAGTGGCCAAAACTTGACCGTCGGGACCAACAGCTGGGTAAATATATTTTCCAGAAGCATCAGTAGGCAACACGTTTCCGTCTGGGCCAATAGGTTGTCCACTTTCATCTTTTTCAATAACTTCTCCATTTGGTGCAACGAAATTTCCTGTATCATCTGTTTCCAATAGAGTCCCATCTGGTTTCACTATATCAGTGATGATAGTATGATGATCAACCACGTCTTCTGGAGTCGTTGCTACCTCGGGTTCTCCTAAATAGATGTAGTTTCCATCAGCATCAGTTGGTAGTGGACTTCCATCTTTAGCAAGAGGTATTCCTTTCTCATCTGTTTCAATAAGTTCACCATCGTGAGTGATTGGAACACCATCAGAATCAGTCGGAAGTAATTTTCCATCTGGTCCAACAATTGGATAAACCGGCTTTCCTTCGGAATCTGTAGGAAGAAGCTCATCATCTTTGGTTGTAGCTGGATAGATGTAGTTTCCAGTCTCATCGGTTGGAAGAATCTCTCCATTTGGTCCAAGTGGTCTTCCGTCATCATCCTTCTCAACAATATCACCATTGTCATTGACGTAGTTTCCAACATCATCAGTTGCCAATAATGTTCCATCTGGCTTTGTGATTGGAGTTTGGGTAGAGACAGTTTCATCGGTTGGGTGCTGTGTTGTAACAAAAATATAATTTCCTTCATCGTCAGTTGGAAGTGGAGTTCCATCCTTATCAAGTGGCGTTCCTGTTTCATCAGTAGAAATTGGTTCTCCATCTGGCCCAATGACAGATCCAAGTCCATCTGTTGGAAGTGGAGTTCCATCTGGACCGAGAATTGTGTGAACTGGTTTTCCGTATGCGTCGGTTGTGAAAACTTGGCTGTCGGAGCTTGAAGGATACACGTAATTTCCAGATGCATCCGTTGGAAGTATAGCGCCATCAGGTCCAATTGGTTTGCCTTCATCGTCACGTTCAATCACAGTTCCATCGTCCGTAACATAGGATCCAGTAGAGTCAGTTGTGAGGAGAGTTCCATCTGGATTCACAATCGGGTAAAGCACGTTTCCAGACTCGTCCGTGGGCAGTCCTGAAGTTACGGTTTCTCCAGTTGGAACAAGCACATAGTTTCCTTCGTTGTCTGTTGGAAGTGGTGAACCGTCCTTGTTAAGAGGAATTCCACTGGCGTCAGTTGGAAGAGGCTCTCCATCTGGTCCGATAACTTGTCCTTCTGAGTCAGTTGGAAGCGGAGTTCCATCTGGTCCCCGCACTGGATATACAGTCTTTCCACTCTCCGTAGTTTCCACAATATCGCTGTCTGGTACAACAGCTGGATAGATATAGTTTCCATTAGAGTCCGTAGGAAGAACCTGCAAATGCAAAACGGTCATAATCTCAAGACTAGGAATGAAAACGTACGTTTCCATCTGGTCCAAGTGGCTTTCCATCGCTGTCTTTCTCAATAATCTGTCCGTCTTCTGTGATGAAATCTCCAGATGCAGCGGTTCCAAGTGGAGTTCCATCTGGCTTTGTGATCGGGTAGATTGTATTTCCCTCCAAATCAGTTGGAAGAGCCTTTGTAGTATCCTCGCCAGTTGGAACAAGCACATAATTTCCGTTGTTATCAGTTGGCAGTGGTGATCCATCCTTGGAACTTGGTATTCCGCTGGCATCAGTTGGGATTATTTCTCCGTCTGGTCCAATAGCAGCGCCGTTCTCGTCAGTTGGAAGTGGAGTTCCATCTGACCCACGAACTGGGTAGAGAGGCTTTCCAGTAGAGTCCGTAGGTAACACTTGTCCATCTGGTCCAACGGCTGGATAGATGTAATTTCCAACAGAATCAGTTGGTAACACCTGCAAAATATAAATTTTCTGTCTGCTGTCAAACTTTAAAGATTCATCAGATTCCCCGAAATGATATCACTTAGAAAATTGATCTCATTGAATCGCGGGAGTCTTTGAAGTTGGGCACCAGTCCATAAAAATATAATACCTGATTATCTGGTCCCAATGGTTTTCCGTCCTCATCTTTTCCAATTATTTGCCCGTCTTCAGTAACAAAGTTTCCTGTAGAATCAGTGGCAAGTGGAGTTCCATCAGGTTTCACAACTGGATAAATAGTGACACCAGAATCGTCTGTCGGATAACTCTTGGTGGCTACTTCCTCGGTTGGAACAAAGACATAATTTCCAGATGCATCAGTGGAAAGTGGAGAACCATCCTTATCAAGTGGAACACCATGAGCGTCTGTTGGAATCGGTTGACCGTCTGGTCCAATTGCTGCTCCGGAAGAATCTGTGGTAAGGGGAGAACCATCTTCACCAACAATTGGGTAAACTGGCTTTCCGGATGCATCGGTTGAAACGGGTTGTCCAAAAGCATCAATAATTGGATAAACGTAGTTTCCGGAAGCATCAGTTGGAAGAACTTGACCGTCAGGTCCGAATGGTCGTCCTTCTTCGTCTTTTTCAATAATATTCCCATTATCAGTAAGGAAGTTGTTTGAAGAATCAGTTGAAAGAAGAGTTCCATCTGGTTTCACGATTGGATAAACTGGAATACCAGATTCATCCGTTGGGAATGTCCTAGTCACATCGCTTTCAGTTGGGAGAACAACATAGTTTCCTAAGTTATCAACTGGAAGTGGTGATCCATCCTTAGAGAGTGGCTTGCCGCTTGCATCCGTTGGAATTGGCTGTCCATCTGGGCCAATAACCGCTCCATTAGCATCAGTTGGGAGTGGAGTTCCATCTGGTCCTCTTACTGGATATATTGGTTTTCCATTGGAATCAGTTGGAAGTACTTCTCCGTTTGGACCGGTAACTGGATAAATGTAGTTTCCAGAAGCATCCGTTGGCAGAACTTGTCCATCTGGGCCCATTGGTTTTCCTTCGTCATCTCTCTCAACAATGTCTCCATGTCGATTAACATAGTTTCCACTAGAATCTGTCGCCAACAAGGTTCCATCAGGAAGAACTACTGGATAAATGACTCTTCCAGTTTCATCAGTTGCTGGTTGACTGATTACATCATCTTTGGATGCTGGCAGAACAACATAACGTCCTTCATTGTCTGTTGGCAGTGGCGATCCATCTTTAGCAAGTGGTTTACCACTAGCATCAGTTGGTATCGGTTGTCCATCCAAACCAATCAAAGAACCATCAGCATCCGTCGGAAGAGGAGTTCCATCAGGAGCAACAACAACGATGTTAGTAGGCGCTGGAGTCTTTTCGATCTTCTTCGGTTTCACATACTTTCCTTCGTCATTCTTTTCAAGAATATTTCCGTCTTCATCAACTGGATCACCATTCTCATTGACTGGCAGCTCATTGCCGTCTTCATCCACATAATGTCCATCATCATCAACTTCAATGGTATACAATGGAATAACTGGTGGTTTG
The DNA here is from genome assembly GCA_963966625.1 of Caenorhabditis zanzibari. Taxonomy (NCBI): domain Eukaryota; kingdom Metazoa; phylum Nematoda; class Chromadorea; order Rhabditida; family Rhabditidae; genus Caenorhabditis; species Caenorhabditis zanzibari. Next base: position 7,793,895 of record OZ016470.1, on the reverse strand, counting down.
TCTTCCTCTTCGTCTTCTCCCATTTGAGCTCCGTCAACATCAGCAACCACGAATTCTCCCTTTTCATTTGTCTTGTATGGATTTCCATTTTCATCCAATGGTCTTCCGAGAGAATCCACTTGAACTGGTTTACCATCGGAAGTCACCAATGCGCCATCTTCTGATTCAGTCAATGGTTCTCCATTCTCATCGACAGCAGTGATAATTGGCTTATTATTCTCATCAACTGGTATTGGCTTTCCGTTTTTATCAACGAGTGGATAAATCCACTCTCCTTTGTCATTCTTCTCCAAAGTTGTTCCATCTGGAGCAATTGGATCTCCATTCTCATCGATTTCAATTGGCTTTCCAGCACTATCCACTGGTTTTCCCTTTTTGTCAACTGGAAGTGGTTTTCCATCTGGTCCAACAATTGGTGAGATAGTTCCTGGAGTAGTATCAGTCTCTCCAGTCGGAAGTTCTTCCGGAGCAACCTTGGTGGTGATCGAAGGAGGTGTGACTTGAAGAACAGCTTGCGAAGTAGCATCATCTTCCTCATCTCTTTCACATCCCTTTCCATCAGATGCCAAATGGAATCCGTCGTGGCAATAGCAAATCGGTGCCAATGTTCCATCGTCTTCGTTGAGTTCAAATGTGCATGCATGTTCACATTCACAAGAGACATCTCTTGGTGGAGTTTTCACAGTGATTGGTTCACTTGCAAGTTCTTCTCCTTCGTAGAACTCAGCAGCCACTTGAATGTTGTATTCGGTATCTGCGTCAAGACCATCAATAACGACTCCACTGGTCACATCCGATGGAGTTGTGAACTTCTTCACGTTGCTTGGATCACTTGATGGCCAAACACTTATTGTGTACTCTTTGACTGGTTCAGAAGTAATTGCTGGCTTGAAATCAATCACTTGCTCGTCATCGTTATTCTTTCCAAAACGGATCTCGGATGGTGGCTCTGAAATTTAAAAATATTTCTTTAGAATTAAGATTCTGAAAACTTACTTGGAGTCATAACAACCAACGTTGGAGTCTGAATTCCCTTCTCTGGATTATCGACGACCAAATAATAATAAGTTCCTGGATTCATGTTTGGAACTTCGACTCGAGTGAGAGGAGCACCACCAGATGGAATTGTTTCCCATTGATCTTTTGGTTGCTCTGCATCATCTGTATACTGGATCGTCCACTCATTTGGAGGTTTCAAATATTCTGGCAAATCATCATTGAATACCAATACAATCTGTCCTCCATCTGATTTGGAAGTGACGAATTCATCTCTCCAATTTGGTTCCAATCCCTCGATCAAATTAACATTGATAGTCCAGTTGGCATGTCCCAACGGATTTTGAGCAATGCAATTGAATGTGGTATCTTCGGTGATGTTGGCTACTTCGAGAGAGAATTGTGCATGGGTTTTATCAGCATCCACTCTGCTTGGGTCGATTTCGTAGTTTCCTCCTTTGATCCATTTGACTTGTGGCAATGGAATTCCAGTAGCGTTACAAGCAATAGTCATTTGAGATCCTGGAAGAATTTGAATGGTTGTGCTTCCTTCGACACCATTATCTCCGGTGGAAATTTGAATGTATGGAGCATTTCCATCTGGAAGAGTCTTCATAATACATGGCTCTGAGAAGACACTTGGTCCGTCTGGATAGATTGCACGCATTTTGAAAACGTAGTCTGTATCCGGAAGCAGAAGATTTTGAATCTTGTGAGTGAGTTTGGATGGATCATCAATTGAAATCTTAATCCAATCATTCAATCCAGCAGAATCATCCTCTTCAACACTTTTATCTCCTCTGACATAGTAGATTTCGTATCCAATTGGAGGAACATCCGAAGTCGTTGGTTCCTTCCATTGAGCGACTGCGGATCTTTGACCATCTGGTTCGACCCGAAGTTCCACTGGTGGTCCTTCACGAGCTCTTGACATGGTTCTGATTGTGTATTGATTAGAATACGGTCCTGGTCCATCGTCATTGATTGCTTGCACAACTACAGCGTACGCTGTATCAGTATTGATGAAATCAGTGATATCAACCTTTCTTGGTCCTTCTACTCCATCATTCAAATCATGAACATTTTGCCATTCGTTGATTGGTTTTGTTTGAACTTGTCCGAGTTGATGGTTTGGATCTTGGTCATCAAGTGGAGTGTAATAAATGATATACTTGCTGATATTTCCGTTTGGAATTGTTGGAACTTCATATTGAACGGAAATGGTTGTTGGTTTATTGGCGGTCAATTGAATGTTTTCTGGAGCTGTTCCGGGTCCGGCAACAAATACGATGAGATCAGTTTCCTTCAATCCTCCTCGGTTTTCAGCAAGACATTTCGCATTGAGTGTTTTGCGAATATCAATGATACGAAGAAATGGACCATCGGAAAGTTGCTGAAAATGAGACATTGAAAACGCAAAAACTTTCTGCTTAAACTCACATTTCCATGAGAATCAACCCATCTGACATCAGGCGCTGGATATCCTTCGGAAACACATTTGATTGTGTAATCTGTTCCAGCTGGAACTCTAATGACACCATCTTCTGTCTCCACATTGAATGTTGGTTGACTCGGTGCAATAACTCCGTCTCCAGTGGCGAAAAGTGTTGGATCGTTTGGCTGAGAATCGATTTCTCCACGAGCAATGATTCTTGTGTTGTATTTGGTATCCGGATTGAAATTCTCTCCGTCAATACTAACAATAGTGGTGTCATCAGTATCGTCTGGATCCGTGAATTTCAATTCCTTCCATTCACTTTCATCATCTGGCTCTTCGTCAGTTGTGTATTGAATGACAAAATCCTTAATCTTCTTTCCTGGATTCTCTGGGTCATCTGGAGGAGTGAATTCGATAGTGACACTGTTGTTCGGATGTACTTGGATGATTGGGTTCGTGATTGGTTGTGGGGCTGAAATTTGAAATGTTGATTTCTGATTATATTCGGACATTTCATACCAAGTGGAAGTGTCTTGATCACTTGTGGCGCAGAAATGACTCCCGGTCCGCGATCACTGACTGCTTGAACTCTAACAGCGTAAGTCTTCTTGGGCTCCAAATTGGCCAACTTGTGATTGACATCATCACGTGGAATAGTCACTTGATCCCAAGTACTTGGTTCACTTCCGTCTGAAAATTCAACATGATATCATTCTCTGAAATATAGTTTACCTTCAGAAATCTCTCCATAATGAATAATGTAGTTAGTGATTTGTCCGTTGACCTCATCTGGACTAGTCCATTCAACATTGATCTCTTGATTTGGCATAGGAAGAAGAACAATTTCATTTGGAGCAGTTCCTGGTCCTGTTACTTGAATTGTCACGGCTTCTTGAGTCTTTCCGGCATTATTCTCAGCCACACATGTAGCACTGGAATCCTTCACAACGTCATAGAGTTGAAGGGTTGCAGAATCCACAATTTCTCCGTTCTCCTTGATCCAGTGAACTTTTGGTTGAGGAACTCCACTGGCAGTACAAGTGATTGTGACTGCTCCAAGTGGTTCCACTTGGTAGGTAGAATTGGATGGCTCCAAACTGATCGTCGGCGGAATCTCTCCACTTCCAGTTTCGAATCGGACTGGTTCGGAAGCAGGTCCCTCTGACAAATCATTTGTTGAAGATATTCTGATCTTGTATGGAGTGTTTGGATTGAATTGTTCTTTTGGAAGAGTGATTTCTCCATGATCAGCACCATCAGGAACCGGAACACTGACTCTTTGCCAAGTCTTGTAGTCACTGTCGTCGTATTCTGGAGCAAAGTAAACAGTATAACTCTTGATTGGTCCAAGTGGTTGAGTGGGTGGAGACCATGTGATATTGACCGTGTTATCAATTGAGACACTTGGAAGAATATCAGTTGGAGCATCGATCGGTGCACCGCTGACAGTGTCGAAATGCTTCGGATCGGTGTGAAGTCCTTCTCCGTGTGGATTAACAGCAGCGATCTTGACATAGTATGGAGTCTCTGGTTGAAGAGCTCCACGTTGCAAAACAAGTTTTGGATCGGTGACTTCGTCAACTGGGAATACTTGCCACTGATCGACAGGGAGGGATGGATCTCCAGTGATATAGACGTTGTACTTCTGAAAATGCACTAATTAGCAGTATCCGGAATATTTCAACTCACAGTGATATCTCCATTTGGATACTTCGGTGGTTGCCATGTGACAGTAACACGGTTATCTGGGTCAACGATCACTTCGACGTTCTGCGGAGCACTTCCCGGTTCTGAAAGTATGTGTTCTACTACTCAAAATAATCTACTGAAAACTCACTGTTCACAATGAAGACGTGACGATCGTCAACAGTTCCATCTGGATTTCTTGCCTGGCACAGTAAAACTCTTTTAGTAGCAGTAGTTGAGTAGACCTGGATAGAATTATAATGATGTGGCTGATTCTCATCCGGTTGAATTGGAATGGGGACTGGTTCATCTCCAGATTCAGACGCATTGATTGGAAGCCACGAATAGGATACACTTGGCATCGGACGACCATCGGCGACGCATCGGAAGTGAATTGGTTGAGTTGGCTCGACAACTGTCTCTTCGGATGATGGATCAACTGATGGATCGGTGACTTCAAGGCGAACAGACAACGGAACTTCTGAAATAATTCAAATTAGTTGTTATTAATTTGAAGAAAAAACGAACGTTTTCTTCCAGTGGTAACTTCATAAGCTTCTGAAATGATTCCAGGGCCATCATCAGTTCTTGCTTGAACCTTTACAACATAAGGCGTGTCTTCATCGTCCACATTAACAGTGAGGTTTCTAGTATCAGCTGGAACAGTCACAGATTCCCAGTCAGATAGTGGTGCATCTGGATCCTTGGAATAGTATACAACATAATCCTTGATTCTTCCATTCGTGATCTTTGGAGGCTGCCAGGCAACATCGAAACCAGTGTGCATTGGGGTTGGTGTGATTCCTAATGGAGCACTTCCTGGTCCAAGGATTTTCACTGGAACTTTCTTCTCATCTGATCCTTCAGAGTTGACTGCTTGACATGTTGCAACTCCACTTCTTGTGGTGCTCTGAGCAATCAACTTGCTTCTTGTACGATCTTGGACATCAGCTGGAGTTGTATCGTAAACTCTGAATTCATCCTTTCCATCCTCAATAAGAGTTCCACTCCAGAGCCAAATGATTTTTGGTTTTGGCACTCCTTGAGCTCCGCATTCAATAATCATCTCGTCGTTACTTGGCTCCTTTGTGACCTCATCCTGTGGTTCCAAAAGAACAACTGGTGGTTTGGAAGCAAGCCAAGTGGTGGCAGTGAATGGAGCACTTGGAAGACCTGAACCAAGACGATTCCTTCCGACGATCACAAAGTTGTATGGAGTCTTTTCATTCAATCTCGGGACTGTAGTAGTTCTGGCATTCGGGTCATCGATATGATGAACCTTCCATTGATCACGTGGCAGACTTGGATCATCCGTGTAATATACATCATATCCAGCCATGGGTCCATTTGTAATCTGTGGTGGCTCCCATTGAAGGGTCACTTTGTCTCCGTCAATTTGATAACGAATTCGTTCAGGAGCACTTGGTCCAGTCACAGTCACGTTTATCTTCTTTGTCGATTTTCCAGCTTCATTATCGGCAACACAAGAGAATTGAGTGCTCTCCAGAACTCCTCCGTTCTTCATTTTGATATGCTGAGTTTTGCTTCCTTTGTTCAGTGGACGACCTCTGAATTATTCAATTCTAGAATCTATTTTTCATTTTATAACTTACTTATGAAGCCAAACAAGAATTGGTACTGGATCTGCTTTTGTGACGTTACAATTGATTTCGAATGGAGTCATTGGTGGAATTCTGATTTCATCTCCTTCAACGATATTGACGTATGGACGGACTGCTGGTTTCATAGTTTTGATTTGAACTTGATTTCCCAATTTTCCAGGACCCAACGGATCATTTGCTCTGACACGAATGTAGTAAGCAGTATCTGGTCGAAGATCCGGAATCGCCACTTCTCTTGTTGGCTCCTTCACTTCCAATTTCTTCCAATTTTTCACAGGTTGATTTGGATTGTTGGTGTAGTACAAAGTGTAAGTTGTGATCGGTCGGTTGATGATACTTGGTGGTTCCCATCGAACAGTCAAAGATGTTCTTCCAGTGGAGGCAGATTTCAGCAAAGGAGCAGAGCCTGGTCCTGTGACAACAATTGAGACAGTTCGATTAGCGGATCCATGAATGTTATCAGCTACACAAGTGAATTCCTCATTTCTGTAAATTTCCTTGATGATCAGAACTTGAGAAGCGCGAAGGGTGTTGCCGTCTTGAACATTCGTGTTGACTCGTTGGTTTCTGAAAATTGAATTTGTATAATATTATGGTCGTTAATCGGTCACTTACTTGAACCAATAAATATCTGGGAATGGATAAGCAACACTGGTACAACTAATATTGATGTTTCCTCCTGGTGCGACCTCAAATGGTCCTTGAGGTTCAATGTAAATCTTTGGTGGACCAGCGAGGAGCAGACATTTTCCCTTGTTGTCTCCACAAGAACAGGCGAATTGAGTTTCTGTGATTCCGTTGCAGGTACATCCGGATAGAGAACGACATAGGGATTTTGGAACAGGCTCTGAAAAATTTCAATTTCTATAACAAAAAAGTAGTCAAAACTCACTGATGCAAGTCTTCTCATCAACATCCAATGTCATTCCTCGTGGACATTTACACTCGATTTTCTCATCGTTATAAGAGATACAAGTATGCGAACATCCTCCATTATCAGCAGCACACAATCCTTGTCCTCGACACATTGGAGGTGTCATCACCCATTGCTTGTCCTGGCAGAACATTGTGTCCACTTCATCAATCATTTCGTATCCATAATCACAGTGATATTTCACGAAAAGGAATGATTTTGGGGAGAATGTCGCGTTCTTTGGCTGATGTTTTCCTTGCTGACGGTAGTACTGGATGATGAGACGTCGAAGGTTGTCAGGAGGAACGAATGCCATAGCACGGACCCTGGAAAAGTTCAGATTAAAATACTGCTTATTAAACAATGAAAATGATACGAACGTAGCATGAGGGACAACTGGAGGTACAACAAGTCCATTTGATGACTGCCCAGTGACGTCGGTACAACTTGTATCGAGTTGACTGTACGATGGATAGCAAATCTCACGACCTGATGCCTGGAAATCGATCGGCTAGTCCTTCAACTTTTTAATTTTCTATCGAATATAATCTTCAGTTTTTCGGTCGGTAGTCAAGAGCCAAGAGAAAAGAAGGTCAATTTTTTTTTTTGGAAAATCCTGATAACCGATCTTGACTATATGATAAATCAACCTACTGATAAACTAGTAAACTCTGAAAGACTGACAGTTATCTTTTAAATTCAGAAGCACTTACCTTCGAGATGATACACTTTCCCTCATCTGGCGGCGGAATCGGAGGTGCGGACACTGCAATTTTTGCGTTGGACGATGATCGTCGACGATCCACTTGCATACAGTCTACGATGACATACACTACCTCACCAAGCCACACGTGCATATTTAAAGGTTAGAAGTGAAATAGGATGTTAGATATTTTGATAGTTGGGGGATGAGAAAGAAAACTGAAAGTTAGAGCGCCAATACAACATCTATATGGACAATCACGGACGATAAGCTAGTCACAAGGATACGGTATACTTTACATGGTTTTAACTTTTGAATTTTTAGATTTTTTAGTTTCAAAGGAAGATCACGAACCACAAATCACGACGATTAAATTTTAAACCACTAAAAATAACCACCACAATACTAATTATATAAAATAGGGTTATTTCAGTGGTCACCTTCTTCTTCCATTCCGCAAAAATGAGATGCGCGATCAGCGGATATCACGCATTTACCGGTTCCATTTCGACCCACAACCACTGGTTCGGGCCGATTACCTGATTTTTGTATAATTAGGTTTTTTTAAACACATAGTTCGAGTATAATCTAGTTTTGATGAAATTTAGAATAGGAGAATTGGGGACGGACAAGATCTTGAGAAGCAGACATTGAACCCTAGAAGCCATTCCTAATATATGCGAAGCGAGAAGTTTCAGAAGTTGCAGCCAGAATTTCATACTAATAAATGCCACATAAAGATAACAGAATATGTTCTTCACTTATGTACTCTACCCAATATTGGACAATATCTGGCTCGTTTTGCGCGCCGTCTCACTAACGGCTCCGGATACATCAGATTGTGGAAATAGGGAGAGGCACGTGCCGGATCAAATCCAGGCAGAACCACAAGAATTGGTTGAACGTCTAGAATGTTTAAGAAGAGTTAACGATAATGGATGGGAGGATGAAAGAGACTAGAAGTTTGATTTTGTGTCTCTGAATGTTCCATTCTTAATATTAGGGAATCGTCAATTCTCTTAAAAAATCTGAACTATTCTTGCAAACTTTCAGTTTTTTTGGATAGGTCTAGTTTCAGATTTAGGCAGATTTCATTGATGTGGCATAACGACCTATGATCAAGGATAGAAAAAAATTATCCTAGAATTTGTAATTCAGTTTTTCCACTTTATTACTTCTCATTTCCAAAAAACCATGCCACACCGCACAAAATTGCATGTTACTGTAGTGTCATTATTTGGTAATTCTAAAATATCATATCAAAAAAGCGAGCATGAATCCTTATTCTTGTTGCGTATTCTTGCATTTCAGATCAGTTCAGTTCAGCCGAAAAATGAGCATGCGCTTGCCACGTTGCAAGTGGCAATCTAAATTTACCACCAGAATTTTGTTTCGTCGAACAGGACGCCGGAAGTTCTGGAATTTTTGAACTATTCTGAAAATGTTTTTCGAGAATACGAATAAGATCAAATGAAATGAAGAGAAACGTCAGAGACACAAAATCAAAAATGAATCGAGAGAGAATATGAATCACCTGGTAGACTTCGACGGGAGGAATTACGTACTGTGCAGCATTCTTGGATATAACCTGTGAGACAGAATGAGAAATTCTAGAACGATGAGAGAGAGCGTAGAGCAAAGAGAGACATAGAGAAATAGATAGAGAATTCAAGTTTTTTGTTGCGTTTTCATGCAGAACCCAGATAAATTCGACTCACTTCTGGTTGGTGCGCGTTTGACGCGTCGAAGTGTACGCATCCATTCTTGAATTTGAAGATCTTGTGCGAGGCTTTCTACTTCGATTGACGGAAGTAGTTCCTGAAACGGGTATGAGTTATGAAAGGGTTTCTTTTTCTTTTTTTTGGTTCCTTTTGAAGAAAATATAATTTTTTGCAATTATTCAAGATGAGACCAGTCAAATTGCATGTTGGTTAAAAGATAATCAAATACCGTAATATGTTTTAGAAGGTCGCTCCAAGAAGCTCAAAAAGTTCAGAAAAATTTGCCAATTTTCTGATAAGATAAGCTATCAAATGTGGTTATTTGATGACCGAAGCGACCACCTATCAGAAAATGGGATCGTCTGTTTTTAGACTTTTCAACCAGACAGCATTCCTAACCAAACCTAGCCTCGTTTTTTTTTTATCTGTAACCTTAAAATCTTTTCAAGAGCACTCACCTGTGCAATGCTAATGCATATAAGAAAAGTTGAGACTAAAATTGCCGATCGGATCAGCCAATTGTGGCCGCCCATCGCGCTTCGTTAGAATTCTGAAATTCCAAAATTATCAACTGTATTTCAATCGTTAAAACTAACCCAATAAATGCTATTCAACAATTACAAAGTGGTCCATAGAATAGTTTGCGGTGTTATTAGAAACGAAGATGTTGATGATGGTCGTTTGGGTGGTGGTGTCTGGAAAAGAGATTGATAAAAGAAATAATATATTACTGTTATCATAACTAATTGCGCAACACATTCAAAGGGCAAACGAAAGACAGAAGGAGGTACATGTGCTCATCACAGAGAAAAAAAAGAGTAGCACAATGAGAATAAATCAGTTTGAAGAGCAAGAGGAAGGGGAAACGTGTGGATGGGGAAAATGAAGTGAAATGGGGAATCGAAAGGTGTGAAAGTTTTGTGTTGATTTGTTTAGAAAAAGAGAAATAAACGAATAGTGTTTATAGGATGATTATCGATGGAAAAATGAAGTATCTAGTTGCAGAATGGAACTCATGATGTTTTGTGTGATGGTGTGAAGGACGACGTTCTATTCAGAAATCTGATACTTTGTTAAAAAAGAGAGAGTGAAGCAAAGTATACGGTAGGAAAGAGTGGAGAGCATAATAAGAGTTGGATACTGTAAAACTTGTGAAGCGATTTGAGTGTTTCCAGAACGAAGAGATTGAAAATTCTTCTTGAACAGACTGAAAACTTTTGATCTACCAGGGCTAGTAACAATGCGCGCGCATTTGGGGATGCTAAACAACAAAGGGACCGGGAGAAACAGTGAGGAGGGAGAGTGAGAAAAGGGAAATATTTGAATAATTTCAGTGGTACTGGAATCCTTGAAAGATGACGACTGTCTCCTTAATTTCGACTCCTTAGGTTCAACTTGGACTGCTTTGGCTTTCATTACTTCAAATTATTGGATTTCTAGTTCTGAGATACGTGTTTAGCTCGGAAGTTTAAGCAACGTCAAAAACTATCAAAGATTTGATATATCGGCTGATTAATCAGTCCTAATTAAAGAGGTCTACATATGTCCAAACCACAAGAAATTTTCTAAAGACTAAAGTATTCAGAGTTAGAAACATTGTAACACCTATCAAATTTCGAATGAACTTTCTTTCCCTCTCCCCACTCATCAGAATCCTTCCTCTCTAGTCAGTTTTGTACAAAATCCCACAAATGAGTCATCTCAGAAAAAGCCGTGGATAGTTTAGACAAAAGAGCAAGATTGTTTAGAATGAGCATTACGATGAACATGCGACAAGTAATGAGGAGGTCAAAGATGATGATGAGACATACAAAATTATAAACAAAAAACGGGAGATGAGCCACTAGGATCAGAAAAGAGAGGAGTACTTTTAGAAGGTGACTTCGAATTAATAAGAAAATATATCGGGTGCAGTGAATGCCGATTCATCATTCCTTGACACGTTTCCCGGCAGGAAAGAAGACTCCCCGGCTGAGTTCAATTCATTTCGAAAAGAGAACTTGGCAAGAGAAAGATAAAGAGAGATAAATAGATAAGAAACAGAGAGAAAGCATAACACAACAAAATGATTTGCCCACTGATTGCTACACTATTTCGTTTCGGACCCTTTTCTTCCTCTCTGATGCTCTTGGATAATGATGCTCTCTCTCTGATGGGGACAGGAAACCATCGGGAGATGAGTCAGAGAGGAATAAGTTATTGAAAGTTATGACCTCATTGTTATGATATCTCTATCGGATAGAAGACAGCTGGGTGGCGGTTTTAGATCAAGATGGTGATTTGATTTTTATTGGGTAAAAAGGAAAAAGGGACATCTGTCTGGAGGAAGAATAAAGATAACGGTTATTGTTAATGAACACGTTCAAAAAAGAAAAAAGTGGAAAAGATGAAGCAAGTGGTTTTTTTGCAGAATTTACAATGAGGAAATCAGAAACTTCGGGATGCGAGAGGAAGATATTCAAATGTTTGTGATCGTTCTGAAAACAAAAATAAACTTTCCAAAAATAAGAAAACATCGAATTGAAATCGAGACACCAAAATTGGGTAATGTAAATGAGAAGTTTGTCAGAAAATCAGATGAAAAAAGTTCTGTAACATTTCAAAAATCAGAAAACTCGAACTCCATCATATTTGAAGAAAGATTATAGCAAAAAGCAAAATAACCAGAAACCACAGTCATCAATCTAATTAGGCCTTAGAAATTGATCACATCCAGTACAGTATCCTAAACTTCCTTGAACCGAAGAAAATCCTTCTCTACACCACAAAATTGTTGATCATCAAAAGTATCCATATTTGGAACAAATAAATGTGTCTTCAGGATAAATTGTATATCAGCTCAGAACGTGTGCAATTGACAGTCAAGTGAGGACGACATGTGAGCTCATTTGGCCAGAAGGCTACTACCACTGCTTTGCCTATGAAGAGTGTATTATAAACAAAATGTTTTCTGACGGACTTCGAGAGAGGACACCCCTCCTCTTCATCCACCATAACCCTGCCCTCAACTATAAAAATGCATAAACTATTTGATGGTGAGCAACAGGCAACCGGAAAGAGAGTGCAAAAACTGGGAGTTTTATGGTTTTTGTGAGAAAAAAGATTTGCCAAATGACTTTTGCCACATTCGAGAACATTGGAACATCATTTTTATGAGTTTCGTCAGAATACTGTAATCAAGAATGAATCCACACCGAAACTATGGTTTTTAATGTGAAGTTCTGGTATCAATGAGAAAAAAGGAACAATCTTTTTAGACACTATTTGTGAATCTTATTCCGGGCAAATTTTAGATTTAGGTCCAAATTAGGCCGGTAGGTGCTTGAATATGGTAAAATCGACAAGCTTCTATGTCTGAATTTCAGAAGATCCTTAGAAGTCTGCAAACCCCAGGTTGTTTACAGACTCTCTAAATTCATAAAAGTTTCAGCCAAAGAATGAAAATTGCAAGAAAAAAATGAGGAAATCCAAGAAGTAGAGAAACAAATGTTGTTTGTTACCCGAGGACCCTCTTCTCCCTCATCACCCATCCCGATCGCCGCCGCATTTATGTTTTGTTTTTTGACAGATTGTTTTGCCATCCGACCATCCTTGACGACAGGAATCAAGGAAGATCCCGACAAGAACTAGTAGATCAAAAAAAAAAGAAATAAATATCTTCATTTTGCGAACTAACTCGGCGAGCAAGCAATTTGTCGGTCCTTGAATCCCTCATTTCTCTAGATCCCTCTTCACCTCTAAACAATCAGCTTTCAACCTGAAGGGACCCTGGGACTTTTGCCCGTTGGTGATGATGATAGTGGGCAGTGGCTAGACGGTTTTCGAATAGTACGAAAGAGTAAGAGACGCAGAGAACGAGTGATGAGAGAGGTGTAAAGTATTTAGGGAAAATGAGTAGATGGATGGTTGATGCTCTTCTTGATGAAGAGATCTGGAAAAGAGAGTTGAATTTTCGCAACTTTTTCAATGATGATGATGATGGTGATGACAGGCGTCAAAAATTGTTCGCACACAGCGGCACCTATCATCTTCATTTTTCTTTTGTGCACTTTTTGTGTTCCTGAGGAGATTCTATTCAGCTACAGTAGGAAAATTAGGGTTAGCAGAAGCTGAAGTTTCACTGTGAAGCGATAGAGGTATTGTGAGTTAGAAACTTAGGTTCTTTCCTTGTTCTCTTTTCTTTGGATTAATTTCCAGAGTTGGATTATAGAATTTGAAAAAAAATTTTGAAAACAGAGATACTGTGTCTAAAAATTTCACAATTTTTTATGCTCCCACCTTCATGGCTGATATTTTTCATATATAAAATCAGAACAATAATTACTCAGGCGTTCGAATATCTGTTCAGCCTTTTCCTTGCCCAAACCTAGAGTTTGGACATCGAATTCCTATTATCTGGAAGTTCTTTGAATATATCTCCAGCGGATCAACTAAGAGAAGTTCACTAAAACACAAGGAACCTTTTTATCCAAAATCTCATTGCTTCTGCGTCTTCTTTTCTCAGTTTTGCAATGAGCCAATTGTCTAAAGTTATGATCGATGACACAGTAGGAATATCTCTTTTTCTCCTCTTTCTCATCCACCTTTTCCTTCAAAAGTTTTCGTAATGTGTTGCCAAAACCTGTCAAAAGGGACCCATTCTTTCTTTTTTCAACGTAAACATTCCTTCGATTTTTGAAGAAAAAAAAGAAAGGAAGAGGAGGCGGAGAGGAAAGAACTTTCAACTTTTATGATAGATTCATTCGGGTTTCCATGAAGCATTTCGGAAGAGCATAAAATCAGAATCAACTCATCAAAAGCTAGGAGAGATTCAAAATAAGAAGGAGAAGAACAAACAAAACCATAAAACAAAGTTAGTGATGTTCCTTTTATTCTTAGGAATAAAAAAACTTTGAAAAAGAGATAGATTTTCAATGGAAAAAAGCGCAAAAAGCAGGAGACGAGGGAGTAAGAAGGTTGAAGAATGTGTGAACTGATTTCATTTCATTTCTTGTTGCATTCTATGTTTTCTTGTTTTCTACACTTGCCGCCGTGCTCTATGCGCTCAAGAAGATGTTGCTTTTTTTGGGAAAAGGTGTGATATTCGGGAAAGAACGGTGGAAGGGGTACTGTAACTATGTGCACTAACTCTGAGTCTGGAAACGGGAAAACTGGTGTTAAAGTGAGAGCGAAAGTTATTGGGGGAGCAAGAAGCTACGAGTTCCAAAAATTCGGTTCATGTTTTCTATAGGTCATTAGAATAAAAAGTTTACTACTAATACATTCCCCTCTACCCTGACTCACTCTAAACTTTTCCAGATGCTGCTCAAAAAAGTGCACTTTATCGTAGTTTTTTGCAGGAAAAAAGTGTTTACAATCACGGTTTCCAAACATTTTCCAGATGCCAAATGGACGAGGAAATTAAGATTTATTTCCAAGTTTCGGTAGGGTCTCGAAGAAAAACCATGCTTCCGTTCTTCTACTTCTTTGGTCAACAAATGTTTCAAGATTTGTTTATTCTTCACAAAAAAGTGGGGATTACTGTAGAATCAAGAAAAGGTCGTCGATCATTTTTGCAGAAAAAGAAGAGAAGGGATGGGGCGGAGAGGAGAGGAGAAGCATTGGGATTCCCAAAAGGAGTCGGATTACAGTGGTGGAAAAAAACTAAACAAATGGAATGAGAACATGGAACACTGATAGTGACGTTGGGAAAGAGGGAAAAGTGCAACTATACGAAATTAAAAATGAAAACAGATACAGTAATGTCGGTTACGGTAGGCTCTACTCCACAGTGTCTGGATCATGAGTCCATCTAATAGAGTTCTTTTTTACGATATCCCTGTTTCCCCTTCAAAGATCATACAATATTTCAGAAGTGAAAAGTACAACATAAAATAGCAAAATTAACCTTGAATATCTCCATTTCTGTCCTCAACAAGTAACCAGAGAAACTCTGTCACGCAATAGAAATCGCGTTTTGTCTCCCGATGATTCTCTCCCAAAACACTTTTGTTTCTTCTTCTTCTTCTAAAGCGTGTCCATTGGACCACCAATTTGCCAGCTAGATGAAGACAAATGTTTGAACACATTTAAGTGATATGAGACTGACACACATCCATTGGCCAATCGGCCGCACCGAAATGTGTAAGATCTCATTAATTTCGACGCGTTTTTATGAGCTCAAGAGACATTTCTTTCATTGTTTTACATGACAGCTCGGGGAAGAGGAGGTGTTTATCAGAAGTTCATCTTTGTTTTTGATTGGTTCATGAAAGGTAGAATTGAAGAAAGTGTCAAAATATGAACAAGTGAAACATCGAAATCTGGAAGGGATTCCCCTGATACAGAAAATTGACACACATATTGTGTATTGGAATTCAAATCTCCCTGACTAAAATTTTGAAAAAAATAGAGCAAACCACACTTGGCAAAACCCGGGCCGGGCCAGTGGAAAATTTTGAACAAAAACTTTTGACTCCAGAAATCCGGCTCGACCGGGCCGACAGAATTTCTGATTTTGGCTCGTCCCGTAGCATGTCTGGAGCAAACTTAAGTTCAAGGTTTTGGATACTGGTCCCATAATCTCTGAGAGCTTCGAGTAGGATTTCCTTTCTGTAGGATCAAAACTCTTGAGTATCCTTTTCACTGAGTACCAGTGCCCTTCTAGGATAGTACCAAGAAGCGGCAAAAAAAATGCTAAACAAAAAATAATAACGTAAATAAAAGCAAACATTCTTCTTTTTGTTCTCTTCCGTTATTCTCCACAGAAATGAAAATCGAGAAGAATAAGAAGATGGTCCGTCTCTCTCTCTGAAAATGGATATTCTTGGGAGACACTTTAGATGCTTCCCTCCTTTTCCTCTTTCTTATGTTGCTCTTTTTCGAAGCATCACTGTTTGTATGCTCATTTTGTTTGTTCCTTACTTTTTTCAGCAATTTTAATAAATAAGAACAAAAATTCAGAAAAAGTACTACTTTGGTGAAAGAAATCAAAAAACGAAGAAAACTTCGCAGAACTTTTTTACGTCCGCAACATACGGGGACGACGGAGAAATCTTATGAATTAGTAATCGGTTCTCTCGAAGTAAATTTCTGAATTTAGTTGAATTTCACAGGAAGAAAACACGTTTTCATGAATCTAAATCGGGTGGATACGTTTCTGCAGCAATCGAAAAAAGAGGTGAAGTATAATATGATCTTTCCTTTTTTCAGAATATTTTATTGTTTCCAGTTGGCTGGTCTTTAAGTTCTCAATGGGATGAAAAAATAGAACATTTTTGCACTCCTGAAAAGTTTGAATCGTCAAAAAATTGAAAGACTGAAAATCAGAAACGAAGATTTTCAGAATTTTTTTAGATTCAGACTCCCCCCAATATCAACTCTGTTTGAAGAAGCTTTCAAACCAAGAAAAAAAAACAAATAAAAACGTCAGCGAGTATACTATTAACTTCCGGAGCGAACAAGTTTCTGAACTCTTTTAGGAGCCGAGACAGGTTAACAGCTATAATAATCAAAGCTGAATTGAAGTGAGAATTTGAATTTCCAAAACCATTGGACCACAATCTACATGAAAAGGAATCAGAGTCTAGAAATTGTTACACGGCTTCTAACCATGGTTTATCCTACATTTTGATAGGAATGTTTTCTTTTGGAAATTAAACTTCTCAATGAAAATAGTGTGATTACATCTCTATAAAGTTTAACGAACGAAACAGTTTTATTAGAATAAAATCAAGCTGAGTTCTGAATCCCTTCTTCTGAACTTTCTTCAACTTCTTTTTGACTTCCTTCGACAATTTCTCCTTTTTCCACAACTCCATTCGAATCTCCTTTTTGCAACATCTTCCACTTTTTAATATTCTCCTCTTGTTCTTTCCATTTTTCCTTCCATATTTCAGTTCTTCTCAACTGTGTCTCCTTATCTTCTGCTGAAACATTCGTATCCACTTCATTCTTCTTTGTCTTCTTCTTCATCATGCTTTCATATCTTCGACCTCTTCCTTCTTCCATTTTAATCCGTTCCTTTTCTCGTCTTCTTTCCTTCCGTTCCTTTGCAAATTTCTCCTGAAGTTCTCGACGTTTCTGTTTTCTCGCCTCCAGTTGCTCTCGCGACTCATTGTATTGCTTCTCCTCGCAACTGAAAATCAAAAGAATATTTCAGAAATTTTGAACTAATATAAAACGAACTGTCTCGAAACTTCCATTGTATACCGACTCAAATTGGTACTCTCAAATGACGAGAAAAGAAAATAATAATGTGAATTTAAAATGATTTTCTCAAATTTTATTGGTTGTGATGGGAAAAGCGAGATTCACGTAGAGTGGAAAAATACACTGGTGGGATTGCTCTTCTGAAGAAACATTTGAAGTGACTCTACGGCGGATTCCTGCTGATAGTGGAGCGTCAATGTCGATTGCGGTAGCATGAGCCATTTTTGATGAGTCTTGAGGGGAGTGTTCTGGAATAAGGGGTTAGTTTTAAGCTTCGATAACGCATCAAACAAAAACTTATTAAGGGTAAAAAAAGATAGTGCAGCATAAAATTTTTGAGGATGTCAATCAAAATCAATTCTAGTAACACAACGAATGAATAATGACTGGTGAAGTCCCAAAATCCAAGTTTCAAAAAAAGTTCCAAATCTAAGTTCCAAATCCAAAGTCCCAAAAAACTGGGTTTCGAAAAATTAAGTCCCAAAACCTAGTCCGAGAACTTATTTTTGGAACCCAGTTTTTGGAACTTATTTTTGGGACTTAGTTTTTAGAACTTAGAATTTGGAATTTAGATTTTGGAACTAACTAGGGAATGGTTGTCGATATGGAGTTATAGGTCGCGACATATATCATTGGAAAGCTGAAAACTTGAAACTTCGTTTGGTGCATTTCGTTTTTGCGGACTCGATCTGTGAGCCAAGTTATGCGTGTTTTAAGGTCAACCCTCAGTTCATTTTCAGTTGAATTTAGCACTGGATTATTTCAAATTTGTTTTCAAATCCAGTGCTAAATTCAACTGAAAATGAACTGAGGGTTGGACTGACAGTATCAGAACATCAAACTGACAGTGGTAATTCTATGCCACAAACACAAAATCGTTTTAATTCTATACACAAATTGGTTTCAATTAAAGAGAAATTCGTTAGATTATGACAATTGTGAACAGAGTTACGGGGTTTTGAAGTTTTGGGATTTCTGAAAAATGCTAAAAATCGCTCCGAAATTGTCCGAATCGAGTCAAAAGTATATTTTGAATTTCTACGAGAATCGGATTCTTCAACATCTTGAATATTAGGTGCTCCGCAAAATTCTGAACCTTTTGGTATATTTTTCATATGTTATTTCCATTTTTGATAGTGAGTCAGATTCACTTTTTTAGATCTCAAGAAGTATTTATTTAACACTATCCACGTTTCTGTTTCAAGCTCTCAGTTTCAGATAGCAATCGATTCTAAAATTAGAATGTGAGGTGCTGAAAAACTTTACAAAACGTTTTATTTCAGGAATCTATAGTTGTCCTCATCAAGCAGTAGTACTTCATATTTGAACAGTGACCATTTAGTGTGGCCATTCCTATCAAAACTTTACAGACATCGAGATCATTTTCTCGACTACAATTGAAAGTGAATCGCTCAATAAACATCGTATTCGATATAAAAGGACCTGAATCTTCCAATGAACATCATCGTACTCTTTCCCTTCTAACTAGCTCAACAATGGCTGCTGCTTTCCGTGTATTCCTTCTTCTTGCCGTTTTTGCTGGAGTTGCAGAGATGTGTAGCAGCTTGAATAGCCAGGTCGAGACCACGACAGGAGCAAATGGAGCTACAGATACACCTGTAGCTAATGGTCGTCAACGTCGTTCTGCTATTGGCAACAGCATTGTGCACATCGAATTTCAAACAACTCTAACTTCTGCTGGAGACGTGGAATTCTCAAAACTTGAGAACGATCTTGTTGAAGAATACGAGGAACTTTTGGATAGGGCTCATCGCCAAGTTGCTACTGGAGCCGAGGGAGGAAGTGTTCTCAAGTACATGTTCACTGATGCCGATTGTGGTAACGCTCAACTGTGAGTTTTGCGAATAATAATGGAGTCCTATTTTCATATTTTGTTCCAGATTTGCCCAAACTGCCAAAGGTTTGACCTCTTTTGTCACCGGTGCCACTATCCGTTGCAATGATCAAGTCACCAAGATCTGAAGCTCATCTTGGGAATCAATTATTTAATTTAAGCCGACTATATCAATAAATCTTATTATCACAGAACAGATGAATTTCAAAAATAAATACTTGAAAATATGCAATGGCATGGAGAAGTTGTGCACAGCGCACTGTTTGGGAGGGAGTGGCTCAAGAATGGGCGACAGTGAAATATATGATGGATGCAAGAATTCCAATAATCATTGCAATAGTGATGAGTAGAGTTTTCGTAGTGCACCACGAATCGTTCGAACCATCGTAGTCCACGAAATGAAGGTCTTCGATCGGTGTCCGTACTGCCTCCATCTCTTCTGGTGTCAAGGCTCGCTCCCATCCTTCATCGACATGCTCTGAAAATAAATAGAGAATGCACAGTTAACGCTGTTTCGAAAGTTTTACCAATGCTCGTTTGCAAATCCATCATGTCATCGAAGTTCTTCTGCGCATCTTCAACGTTGTCGGCTTCAAAAAGGAAATCGTTTATGAGAATTGCAGGATGTGTGTAGAGAACAGTGGTGGCCGGTCTTGGCAGTTGATGAACAGTGATTCCCGTCTTTGGTGATCTCTCCTCCTCGACCACTTCCATGGATTCGTAGTGAAGTTCTGTTTAAAAAACTCATCTCTGCGAGTTCTAATAGAATTTAGATAACATACCAACTCTTGCAAATACGTTTCGAACCAAATGATGTTTGATAGCACGAATCGCATCTTTTACTGTTGATCTGATTGGAACTGCGGCACGAACTTCAATATCGAATAGAATCTCATGCATGTTGGAGGCAATATCGTCTGTAGCTCCAGATTCCCGATTAACTGAAAAAAAGATTGCATTGAGAGCTGGCTGACTGACAGATACATACACAATGGGTTTAGAAAAAGGGTAGCCTCAATTGTTGTCTTCTTATTCTTTTTTATATCCTTGATCAGCGGCTCCTTATTATCACGAATCTCTCCGTCGAGAAGCGTATACTCGCACTGGAATAAATTGGTAACAAAATTCTTTGAGGCGACCATCAGATCCGAATAGAAGTCAGTTGGCTTTCCGGACTCAACTGGTACGTTGTGAACAATACGGGCAGATGCATTTGTCACTAACGAAATCCATTCAAGCTTTTGGAATTGCACTTTTTGAACGCTGTCGTTGCCTCGATTTGTAATATCAATCACAGCCCCAATCGGTGTAGTGGAAGGAGTTTCGAAGAAGACAGTGATCTGAAAGCTAGGGGTAAAGTGATTGACTCTGAATTCAAATAATACCATGTTATCTGAAATCGAATCATCGATGTTGGCAGTTGTGATTTGATTATTCATCTTTTGGATTCGGCCCAGAGTCTTGTGAATGTGAGGCTTTCTATCTTGGAACGTCTTCTTATCAGAGAACCATGCGATTCCGACGACGTGAATTCCACCGGGAAGCATTCGGAGAAGTCGTTCAGCATGGTCAGCCATCCAATCATCCTCGAGCATTTTTGCTTTTTCGGGGGCATTCTGTAAAAAAGGAGTTAGTTGAAAATTTAGAAAACCAATTGAATTACCTCCTCCAGAGCACTAGAATGCACCGGACATTTTGATGCATACGCCACGTGGATATCACCATCAGAGCAGAACGATCCTAACAAAAAATATGCAGATGCTGGAATTCCTTTATCCGATAACACGAACTCGTGATTTTTCGCTGATTTGGTGACCCATTCTTGGAGTTGAACATCGAATAGAATCATCGATTCTGTAACCGGGATTGCAAGTGATGACGTCATTTTCACGATTGGGGATCAAGGGAATAGATAAATATTAGTAGTCTCAACTAGTAGCGATGAATTCGAATATCACAGTTTACTAGTCAGCTCAGCATCTGACTCAGCAACGAGACATTATTCAGAAGACAAATATATACTCGAGTGCTGCTGTTAGAAGGAGGTGAATGATAAGCCCACGGCTGCCGAGCAAACAAGAAAGCGGTTACCATGACGATGAATACCCAAGAAAATGGGAAAAGAGGAGGGAAAGGGGCTGAAGGTAGTAGACGCATAACACATGACTCTCTATGGACAGCGCAGTTGGGGAGTAAAACGGAATGAGTTCAGTCTTCATTTGTATTTTGGCGATGATGTAGCACCGCTGTTATTGTTAATAGATGTGGCTAGACACAAAATCGTACTATTTTTGAAGTTATCAATAACATTCTGATAGTTAATTTTCCGGAAACAGTTAAATAAATATTTAATTTCTTGTCAAACAACGAATTTAAAAAATTCAGCCTTAACGACAGACTACAATTCAACAATACGCAGTATGAATGAAATTAATTTTGTCAGCAGAGCTTGAGGAGCTGTTAAAATATAATTTTCCTTTCAATTCACAGGTATAAAATTCATAATTTCTATTTGCACTGCAATTAGCGGAATATTGAGAGAAAATTGGCTGAAACAAAAAAAATGCCAAAAAATGTTTAGTTGGCTGAACGGTGGAGCGCACTTACTGAACACTCAAAAAATTTCGTTTTCGATTTCAGAAAGCTTTCGGTACGGAACTGGAGGGCCTGATTAGGGTCTAAATTCCAGAAATGGATTCTGAAAGTTACCTAGAACGTGGATTGAAAAGCTGTACAATGTTGGAACCTGGAATCTTTAAAAAATCCAGAAAAAACTGAGAAAACAGAGAAGAACATAATTGTTATCTAATTTCAACTGAAAGTTAGACATGCAATCAACTTCAGAAATCTAGAGAAGTTGCAAAAGTTCAGTAAAAGTCCAATTAAATTCACCTGGTCCCTCTGGTTCCTTGTGAGCAGTCTTTTGCGGCTGATGATGTTGAAGTTCTGGATGAGAAGTGGTCGTCTTCGACTTTCTTCGGTTCTTAGTCATCTTGAAACTTTTTTGAATGTTTTAAACCTGGAAAAGCTGAATTGAAACATACAAGAATAGAGGTCTGTGAGAAGAAATTGATATTTAAAAAGATGTTTTGAGAACAGAGAAAGAAGTGCATATGGGAATCTGCAGGCAAAGTAAACGAAGTTGAAGAAAGGGGCAAAAAATCTACTGGAAGATTTATCATTTATCGGGATTTTAGTAGACTCGTTTTCTAAATATGTTTTTACTGTTGATATTCCTATATTTCCACTTTGAATTCTTGTTTTCTGATCACCATACTCTCCCAAAGTTGGTAAAGAAGTAACTCTTTTTTAATCCCTTCGATAAGATGACGATAATTATGGTAGATTATATTATCAGTTCCTTAAGGAAGCTGTCAATCAAATCATCAAACAAATTGGTGGAAAAGGAAAAAAAAACGCTGAAAATTGTGAAGTGAAAGTTTTTTGTCTTCATGCACACAACTTTGAAATGAAATAGAAAGAGTCGAGGAAAGAGCAGGTGATTATAATAACAGCTTGCTATACTCTGAAATTAGTTTTAGTCTTGTTTCATAAAAGTTTGTTGAAAGGGAATTGGCACATTCCATCAAGGGTTTTCAGTGACGTCATAGTGCATGTTTTGGATTGAAAATTTGCGGGATCCAAAAAAAGATGTCTAGATCCAGGTTCAGAAACTTTCAGCTTGGCTTCGATACACTTCAGTTCATTCCTTCAACTTCCATCTTATCTTTCTTCCGTTCAAATGCCCCCTTTCGATGCTATCAGAGTTCCATTTGATGATTACACAGTTGTTTTCTGTCACCTATAATATGGGCGGAGTCTCAATTGATAGAGCAACGAGAATCAGAGAAGAAAACGGAATCAGCGAAAAATTGTTTCCAATGTTTCCCATCTCTCGTTTCCCCCCATCGTCGTTTCTGACCAGTGTCAGTTGTCAAGCTTCTTGGGGTCTCCCCCGGGACTTCACATTTATTTCAATTTCTTTCTTCTGCTCTTTTTTCTTCATCTTTTCTTATCAGTATCATTTAATCTATAGAGACCCAAAATTATAGATGAGATCCTCAAGCTTGTTTGTCACGATTGCTGTACTTCTCAGTTATCTCGGTGGTGCACACACCTCGTCCAACAGTCTCTCCAGGTACTTGATGGATTGATAGACTGAGTTGGGGTGGTCTGGAAAGAAAAAGAATGGTTCAAATTTATTTTTGTTTGATAACTAGAGTGTACAGTAGTCTCGACTTTCCCCTTCCGTAAAACATTTAATAGAAGGACACCCTGAATGCCAACTTTCGAGAGTCCGCACGGACGAAATTTTTGTGTTCTTGCGGTAAAACTTCCATAAAACAAGAATAGACTCTTCAGCTACAAAACGAACTAAATGGGATTCTCAGAAAGTTTATTGTATTTTCATGAGAAGGTGGCCTTCTATTAGAGGTTTTACGGTAACTCGTTTTCTATTCTTCTCATAGGTTACTGTAAGTCTGGGTTCTCTTCCGAACTGAGCCCCATTGTTATTTGTAAATTCAAAACTATCAAACGTCATTCCCTACAACGAACATTAAAGGAATACACCGCATTTTTGTATTGATAACTCGATCTGATTGACGTTTCACACCAAAAACCTATACTCCAATACACCTAGACACAGAAAAAAGAGTGAATTATTTAGTGCTTTCAAAGTATCCGTTAACACACACTCTCGACTTGAAGCATCCTGGAAACTTTAGCTCAACGATCTCATAATGAGAGCCACCAAGATCTTTCTTTTTTTTCTCTACGATGTGGGCGGTCTCCCCATTCCGATTGCCGTCTACCAGATGTGATGATCATTTGCAAATAAATAAAATGTTACATTTAGGGGAGAGACACAAAGGGGTCGAAGAATGTGTGTTGGGAAAATGAGAAAAGGAAGGAAAACGTTGTGCGGGGTTTGTAGCAAAAAAAGTGTAAAATGTCAGGGATATCGTAGTTGACAATAGTGGATCCAGTTACACTCGTTTTGACCTTTGTTATTTCAATACACTCACTTTCAGCCAGCCGAAGAGATACGAGTACAACTCGAAATGGTGTAAAGGACCGATTGATGGAGACTGTAATCCCTATAATTGTGGCGGTGGATGTGAATCGAAGTACATCAGGTTAGATGGATTAGAATAAAATAAATATTCAGAATTTAAAAGTTTCAGATTCTACGATGCTGCATTCAAGATGGATCGCACAATTAAAAGTTGTTTCTGCCAGCAGGAAAGACTTTGTTCGATTCTGGGAATGCACGCATTCAGCGGGTGCAAATCTTATTATCAGCTTAGTTCTGTGGCTCAGAAATTCGTCAGGTATGCTTTAATTTTTGAGCTTGAACTCTATAATACACATTTTTTCAGATACTGGAGCATGGACCGTCGAGATCATAAGAATCGTCACTCTAACAGCGTTCGTCATCGTTATTCTGACAAAGCTCGGTTCGTAAGTAATCTCCCAACGTTTAACATTGCTTCAATTACAGTCATTTCCAACTTCTGAACGGAAACTCCCGATTCTGCTGCAGAGCGACTGTTCAAAAGCGTTTGGCTCTTCATCTGAAATCAACCAGCCCCGTGATCAGTTTCACTCTCTCTTCCCTGTTCATCTCTGTTTTGTACTTCCTAATTTATTGATTTCTCAAAATCAAGTCTTTCATATGCACCCAGTTCAAACTGCCACCTCGCTTTACGTGTACATATTGTTCTTTCACAGATTTATGAAATAATATGAAGTATTTTGAAGAACCTGTTGCAATTGATGAAAATGGGAAAATCGGTAAAATCATAGAAACAACGGGGGACAATCAGTCAACAAAGATAACAATAAAAAAACAATAACGGGGGTAAAAGTATTAGGAAGAAGATTTTTCTTCGTCGTTGTTCATCTTTCTGCGCTTTTGCTCGATTGCATCGAACTTCTCAGCCTTTCTTTTCTCGTACTCCTGCTGATTGTTGTGAGTCACATTCTTGAAAAGGTTGTCAACGGCGTCGTTAGTAGATGTCAGAACAGCGATGAGATCATCTTCAATTGGAAGTGTGACCTGCTGCATGGTAACCAAATCGATCAAAGTTATGGTGGATCTGAAACATCATAGATCGTATTACTTTCGTATCTTTCTCATATCTTCGGGAGCTTGATATCTTTCAATCTGTTCCAAGCACTTAGAAAAAACCACAATAAATCACACCATGATGTCTCTAGAGAGCAAACGATTTGTTCGAAAAAATCTGGGATGCCTGCGTCTATTAATTTTTCTATACTATTTTCAAATGAGGGTTTCATATCACAAGTGTTATCCAACTGGATGGGAGACAAATGTGAACCTTCGGAAATAATGAAAAAAGTATCAAGCCAGGCAGGGAAAGCAGATAAAAGCCGAATAATTTCGAGTTTCATAGTAAGAACATACCTTCCCAAAGCAATGAAATACTGTCCACTGGATGTAACATCGAGCAATTGAGATTCATTCATAATCGAAATAGCTTGAGTGGTTGCTGGTTCTTGTTCGATATCCACGATGATAACTTTTTCCATCTTTTCGAGAAGAACTGCGATTTTCTGAACAAGTCAAACTTTATTTGTATATCTTGTTTCCCATTTACCTTGCACTGCAAGTTGATGGCAATCTTGCGAACTGGCGCATCCCAGTTAGAAAGATCCACCTTTCGACGTGGAGTAGAACAGCTTTGGATGCTCCACATGTACAGATTTTTATCGCCACCTGAAAATGTTTGTTGGCGATTCAAGGGACTACTGGCTCACCTGAGCTCCAGATAGAGTCGTTATCTTGAATAGCCAACGTCTTCACATATTCTGTATGTCCAAGACAGTATGCATCAATTACGTATGTCTGGAAAAAGATAATTTCAATCTCTTCAAATGCAAAAGGACAGCACTTACAGACGGGTATCGAATCGCTCGCACTTTTTCATCACGATCAGCCATCAACAATCGCTTTCCGTCAGGACTGAATGCGACGTCGAGAACCATAGAAATAGCTCCAGCCATCTCAATGGCACTACCATTCAGCACAGAGAAACGATGAACGTCTCCAGAACGGTCACCAACGACAACATATGCATCTTCTTTATCGAATACAATAGCGGTTGGAGCTTTTGGGACGACAGACGACACAATATGTTCAGATTTGACAATCACTCCATTATGGTCTGAGAAATATTCAAAGACATGAATTTGCTTCTCATTGGTTCCGACGGCAACAAGACGACGACCATGAGCTGAGAGTACGTTTGAATGTGCGAGACACAGAATCTGGAAACAGTGAACTTATTTTAAAACAAAACATCACCAAACTTACAATTCTCTTGTCGACAACTTTCAGATCTTTTTCAGCCTCGAAATTCGGCTTCTGGATACGTTCAGGATTCAGCTCTGACCAGCTGATAAGGGACTGAAAATAATTTATACAAATGAATAGCCAAATTTCAAATCTACCGTAAGTCCTGATCCGTCTCCAATTCGGAAAGTACGAATTAGATCTCCTGCGGCTACAAAAACACGATCACCAAACGCTGTGATGAAGGACATCTCCTAAAAAAAAATAATTGAAGCTGAGATTCGAAAAATCTCAACAATAAATTCCAGTGGATTTCACAACCCAGTACTTATTAATAAACATATATATATTTTTTAAAAGAAAATTTATTCACATCTAGCATTGCACTTCATTAGGGGACTATTTTGACATAAATAAATAAATACAGAAGCGGGAAGATTTGAGTTCTAGCAAGTTTTTGAATGGCGGAGTGAAGAACTGAGGAGAATCAGAAAGTATCACGGCCTTCCGGAATGTTGAAGTATCTAGAAAATATATTTTTTTTGGGTTCCAGTGTAAAATCTTACGTTGGATCGAGTGGTGTGACATGATTAGCATCGAAGTCAACAAGATAGTGACTGCAAGCATCGAAAAGGCGCTTTCTTTGCTGAGATTCCTCACGCAGGCTAACTCCCGTTTGCATCAGACGTTCAGCAGGTGACATATCGAGCCAACGGTCCACTTGAGGCTCCAAGTTACGAATGAGTTCAGGATGACGATCTCTGATTATAGATTTCAGCAACCAATTGATTCTGTTGGTTGCACGACGAGCGTTTTCTGGTTGGTCGTCCACCGATGTTGTCAAAATTTCTTCTTGAAGACGACGAATGAGACGGATCGGTCCCTTGTAGCGGGCAAGCTGAAAAATGTTATCTTTTTATACCATATATATATCTTCGAGCACTTACAAGTTTATCCACTTGGAGGTTCATGTGATTTCTTACGGCAAACTCGACTATAGAGGAGAAGAACTGAAAACTATGAATGAATCTTATTGATATTTAAAGGATTTGTTCTTACCGTAGGCATTCGGAACAAAGCCAACGGCAACAAATCATCAAATGTCGCATCCAGAATCACTGCTTTCACATCTTAATATTTCCACTGTTTCGACTCAAGCACGTTTCCTGTTAACTTACTAGGATAATTTGCAGCTAACCAGGAAACTGGGAATCCACCGATTGACCACCCGAAAAGAACAATATTCTCTGGGCGATAACCGAGAACATTGATGGAATACTGCATAACAGCATCGGCGGCTGCCAATGTGTTTTTCGCGTATGGAAGACCCGTGCTTTCACCGAAGCCAGGAATATTGAAACCGAACGTCTGCAATTCAATTATGTTTTCCCATTTTCTAAGAGACGAGCCAACTAACCGTATAGCCTAATTGAGCGGGGGCATTCATGACTCCAATTTCATAGAATCCTGCATTTCCCTCGAAGCATAGTACTAAATTTTGCGATAAATTCGAAGTTCCGCGTAGGAGCATTGCATCAATCATATCTCCTTCCGACGTTTTGATCCAAATGCGCTGTCCACCCTGAAATAAACATTGGTAATGCAAGTCGAAAGTTTTGAAGCTAACCTTGTTATTAACCATGAGCTTCCTTGCAGAGTTTAGATTGCCTCTCATTATGTATTTCAGTACAGAAATAGAACCAGGATAAATTAGATGTCTTCCAAAAGCGTGAATCGCCCAACTAGCTAATCCACGGGTAAATGCACCGGCATCTGATGCATCAGGTATCAAATGCCACAGTTCTGGATTTGGTCGTGCCTCAAAATCGGCTTTAACATTGAGCAACTCAAAATCGTACTTCTTCAGAGCTGCGTGATTATTATCATCTTTCTAAAACGATTTGTTTTTATGCGAATAATATTTCAGCCAAACCTTGTCATTTTCGTTCTGCCAGATATCAAGGAATCTGGAGTGTGTTTCATCAAAATACCGTCCAAATGCTCTTGCTCCGTAACCAATTATTGTGAGCCAGGCGGCATACTTCAAGAACGCAAGAACTCCAACAGGATTGAGCCAATCTCTACAGTACAAGTAGCCAAATATCAGAGGTCCGAAAGCAAGAGATGTTGCGACGTAGTAGATACCTTGAACGCAAGGAATATGTCATCTCAAGATGAATTCACTAACCTGATGAGAAAGAAATAACCGTATTTCCGAGACTTTCAAGTGTGGATTCTTGACGATCGGGTTCTGTGAATATTCCGTAGAGTCGAGGGCCAAAGATTTGCGTCCATAAGGACGGCATATTTGCTATACTTTTGATATCTGCGAAGCGATTGTTTAGAATTTAACAAATACCATTTTTCTATGGAAAATTTACAGATAAACGCTTCCGGAAAGAAAACCATCTGAAGTATCAAAGTCAAACAAACGATTCAAAATTATATTCAAGTCAAATAATTTACAAACAATTAGATCAATTATTTAGATTGTAGGACTTATGCAGATACTGCTGGCGCTGGTTCGTTTTTATCTGCTTCTTCAGTTTCACTTGGTTTTTCTTCGGACTCTGCCCCTTCGTCTTCTTCTTTATTGTTTTTTTCAGAGTCTTCAGCCTCCGAACTTGAATCTTCATCCGAATCATCAGAAGAGCTACTATCATCCGAGTCATCATTTTTCTTTGCCATTTTTCTTTTTTTCGCTGCCGCCTTCTGTCTTAAACGCTTTGCACGTTTTTTCGCAGTTTTCGATTCTTCCGTCTGTTGCCGCTTCCCGACTTTTTCCCTGTAAGCTTCATCCAACTCTTCCTTCTTGGCGACTGCATCGATATAATCCAATCGATTTTGCTCTTTTCGACGATTGTTTCTAAAGAAAGCATTAATTTCTAGAACGAACGCAATAGAACTTATTAAATTGTGATACTAACCTATAGATGTGAAATTCCGCACTACCAGCAGCAGCTGATGATCCAACGACATTTCGAACAAACTCCAATGGTGCTTTTGGTGCACGGAGTGTCTCTTTCTTTGTAGGAATCGGCGCAGGCTTGTCCTAAAAGAAAATTTGGTTTCGAAAAAAGAAAATTCTGAAACTGACAATATTTTGTTGCAGTCTTTCGAGTCGCATTCGAATGAGATCTGTTGCAGAGCTTGCTCGACGCTCTTCTTCAGTGATTGGGTCGTCCCTTGGCATGTTTTCAAAATTTCTGCAATAATTTAAAACATTTTAAGGACGATTTATGAAGCGGGAAGCAAAATACAAAGCGCGAAAGAAAATAGATTTTCGTTTAAAAATCCGAAAAAAGCGAGCGCAGTCCCGTTATGGCGGAGTGTCGTTGTGGAAATCGAACAGATTTTTCAACTTTTTGCCCACAAATTCGTGGAGCTGCAAGCGGTTTTTTCTTTTGATTAAGCACGATTTTTTTCTGAAATCTATTTAACTAATTTTCGTTGTTTTTAAAAGAATCCAAGCTGGCGCTATAAAGAATCCGAGTTCGCGCCCTCTCATATTTATTTGAGATGCTGTTCATAAAAATATTTATTTTTTTACAGAATGGAAATAAACAACGGAGCAAACCTACGAAATCAAGAAAGCCCTAACACTTCAAGGTATCCATTCAATCGCTTTCAACACCAACGATGCTCCAAAGTTTCAGATCCCCGATCACAAGGTCTTCATCTCGCCGCGCAGCGAGCATAGTATCCAGCTGTTCCACGAGAATGAACCAAAGAAGTTTCTCGAATTACTGGTCCGTCGAAAACTTTTCTGTTCAGCTAGAGCTTCATCAACCTGGCGAATTCATGTTAGCACCGTAAGAATCATTGATTATTCAGAATTTATCATCCATATTTTTATTCAGAAAGTTTGGCGACAATGATTATGAATTCGTAATGAAGTTGTTCCCAAATGGAAAAGATGAAGATACTGCTGGATATTTGTCGCTGTTCCTGCTCATCAATAGTAAGTTGCACATTTGTTTCAAAAGTGCATGCCTTACGATTTCAGAATGTCCCAACCCACGCCTTCGTTTCCGTGTCAGTTTCACAGTTGAAAGTGCCGATGGTCCTAGAAGTTGTCATTTGAACAAAAATTTGGTCACTATCAATCGTAGTGGTATAGTTACTGCCAGCAAGTTCTTCTCACTGGATATTGTGAAGGTATTAGTATTAGTTTTAACTATCAAAGCAGTTTTATTCAAAATCTTTCAGAGTGCTCCAGAGTGCTACACTCCGAGTGACATTCTGACCATAGGATGCAAGCTAACCATATTCGGAGAGTCGCTTACGTGGTCCACTAATCAGTTCAGTCCTTACTCGAGAAAAATGGATTCTTCAACACCATCTCTCTCCGGATCACAGGACAGATCCTCATATGCAATTGCAGAGCCTGATGGCGAGGGTGAGTTATGTTCCAATCCAGAAAATAATATAATGTTATCCTCGTTAAACTGACGCTCATTCTAGCTGGTTTCAACGACGTTCTCGAAACTGGAGCTTTCTCCGACTTCACAGTTGTTGCCTCTTGTGGTCGTGAATTCCCAACTCATATGGTTGTTCTCTCAAATCGATCGGACTACTTCAAAGCACTTCTTCGCAACGAAGGGACTAAAGAATTCATTGAGAAACGTGTCGAATTCATGGATATTTCTGCCTCAACACTTGAAATCGTACTCCGTCATGTTTACAAAAGTACCGCTGATAACATTCCAATTGACCAAGGACAATTATCGCGGGAGTTGGTTTCCGCAGTGGATAGGTGATGTCATGCTTGTGGAATGTTTCTCAAAATTTAATTACAGACTCATGATTCCAACGATGCGAGCAGAAATCGCTGATATGATCGGAAAAAATGTAACGGCGGAAAACGTGGTCTCTCGGATCAGCATGGCTTCAGAGCTCCATCTCGAAGACACGTATCACTCTCTTCTCGAACTTTTTGTCACTCACAAAAAAGAAGCGGTTTCGTCGCCGGTATGGTGGAAAACTCGGAATGCGTGATTATTTGTTATTTGTTTTAGACCTATATTGAACTACGCGAGGAGAATCCACGACTAGCTCTAAAAATCGTCGAAGACGCGATGTTCTGTTACGAGGAACCAGCGGGATGTCTCGATCGCCGCATTATTGACCGAATTACCCTCTCTTAAACGGTCATTTTATCTTGTTTATCATTGTATCTATCGTGTCAAAAACCATCATATGTGCTTGATTTTATTAGTTTTACCTCTTTTTATTTCCAGCCTCCGTTTTCCTACAGTCGATCTCCATCATTCCCAAGTAAATATAAGAACCCCCGAAAACGCCCGTTCATGTGAAAAGATTCTTTCAGAAACAATCAGTATTTATTAGAGTATCTCGTCCTTCTCTCTATTACGCTTGTTTTCAAAACAATGCACATAAATTTGTTTCTAGAAATTGTTCTTTGTCGTTTTCTTTTTTGAATTTTTCTTCGATCCTCCATGAACTTTTTCCACGAACACTGACAGCAGTTTCAGATCGTCCAATTTGAGATTAGTGAAGGATAACAATGAGCTCGAGTGACTATGAATATATTGTTTGTCGTCATGATAACCAGTAGGCATTGACTTCATTTCATCTACTTGGAAGTGTCGTTGAATTGCGAAGATTCTGAAATTCAAAAGTGAAACGAAACTAAAATTTTATGCTTGATTCATACCGACTCTTCTTTTTCTTATCAACTGAAATCGTAATAGGAGGTATTGACATACAAGTTGTCAACCACTCCTCCACAGTTTCAGCATCTTCGGAACAATTATCTTCCTGAAGGTCATAGAATGTGTTCAAAGCAAAGCGAGATAAAATGAGGACGGGCTTGTGAGGAATCTGAAATATTTCAAGGATGCATTTTGAAAGTTTAAAAAGGTCCTCACCCGAGTGCTAGAGTCCCGGAGAATAGTGTAGATCGGAAGATGAGCGTCGAATTTTGACAACTCCTTGACTAGACGTTCCACGAAAAAGTAGTTATTATCGAATGCAAACATGTACCATTCGGCTTGATGAGGTAAACGGCGACTATGGAGAATCATTTTTCTGGAAACATTGAAACATGGGAAGGTTGAGCGACGATGGGATGTTTTGATCAATTTTGGTGTTGACAAAATTTCGTCTCGTGGATACTTTTATAGATTCCAGTTGGACTGACATGGTCATTTCATTAGCATCAAGGAATATTTTAACAATTACAGTACTCCACAAAACATAATCATGTCCCATTATGATGTCCCGACCTGAAAATTGACCTAGAAAGCTGTACCCTAAAAAATACGGGTGGAGCAATACTTTTGTGGAGTACTGTATTCCCGCATGGAAATTGGATACAGAATTTCCAAGAAAGACAAAAAACTTACGAGAAATGATGAATCAACCATGGTTCAGTTGGTTTCTGCCAGTTGACATAATGATGTGGAATCACAAACATATCGTCCACGTTCTCACACCAACTCTTCTGACATAAACTCGTCTGGAAATAACACTTCATTCTTGTTAACTTGATTTAGTTCTTACCATTTCTGGGCCTGTTGATTGCAATGCTAGAAATAGTGACGTGTTGTGATAAGATTTGAATTTTCTGAAAAAAGAACACAGTAATCTCAAACAATTCCAGTTCCAATCACTTTGATTCATATTCAGCGCTCCATGCCAATTTCTCATTCCTCATCAATCTACCAATTCGAAACATCAGTAATCCCAGCAGAAACAATGACTTTGGTTCCATAGTAATCAAGTGTTTAGAAGCACAGAAAGGTGCATAATTTTATGAAGATGACTCGTTAGAAAAAAATGTTGTGCGTTACGAAATCAATGACCAATTTTTGGGAATCAAAATGTGGCAGCAGATGCTAGAAAAAAAGATGACCAATAGAAGGCAAAACAAGAATATTGAGCGAAGATTTGAGAAGGAATTGGGTGAAACGGGCATTTGGAAACAGGCGAGAGAAGCAGCGCGTCGCAATTTTCGATGGAACAGAACAGATAAGAGCATTCGGTGTCGGAGACAGATTTTTGGATTGAGATTCGGAAAAGAGAGGAGTGGGGAAAAGTGGATAAATGCAAAAAAGAACCGGTATAGGATGGAGGTACACATTCTGAAAAGATTGAGATGGAAACAAAATTTGGAGTGGAAAGAAACTGCATAGATCATCGAACCGGGTTCAGAACGAAATGTTCACAGCTCAACATTGGATAAAAGATACAAACATTATTTAGTTTATTACTCATCAATATCATTCAAAACTGGAATAGGGTTCGGACGCGTATCAATGTTGGTTTCTCGTTTTAACAAAAAGACGATGAATTCTGGTTCTGTGAAGAGTGTGAACATCTTGTCCGGATCATTCTTGTAAATCGACAAATCAATCTGAAAAACTTTCAATTAGCCTTAGATCGAAAGTTAAAACCCTACAGATCCATCATGAATCAAAAAAATTGGACCAAGGTTCTGATGAAGGTAAGGGTGCGATCCTTTGTTGTATTGGTCCTTCTCCGGAAACTGATTTAACATGACTCCACCGTGGTTGTTAACGATGGCGGCAAGAGTGAACACTGAAACAATCGGAATCATTTTAGAATCATGATGGAATACTCACAATTGGCATAATCCTTAATAGTGACAGCCACCTGTGCACCATACAAATAAGGCATAGTTCCTTTTGCCATTGCCTGACTCCAGGGAAGAATGGAATCTTCATAGACCACCCCCTTGTATTTCACTTTGTTAACCAAGTAATCAATATCTTTGTAGATCAGTTTTTCGTTTTTCAGACAATCCTCCATCCATGACTCTTTTACAACTATGACTCCATTGAAAATCCAAGCGAGAATTTCGAGCTCATCTGACTCCAGAGCTCCGTCGTTGTCAGTTTTTACAATGAAATGGGTTGTCGTTGGAAGAGGCTCACTTGATGTCTGAAAGTTCATTTTTGAAAATGAACAGATCTTGAAAACATACAACAGCTTCGAATTTTTTCATGAATTGGACAGTGAGTTTCTTCTCGGTGCGTTCATCCATGTGGATATGGAACGATTTGTATGGAAACAATCCAGGTACATCTGAAAAAAAATCCCATTTCAGAATCCTAATAAAATTCTTACACTTCTTGAACGTCTTTTTCCTGTATTTATTGTAAACCATCGCTACTTTTCTGTACTTCTCAGCTTGTTCCTTTTCCTCTTCACCTTGACTTTCCGTGTTAATCACTTTGATCATTTGTTCCGGTGTCTTATTCTCACAAGGGGCTTCCTCGAACTCTTGAGTTGAACTTTTTCTGAAACTTCGTCCCTAGACTAAGTTGACCCTGAAAACCCCAAATCTGCAATAAAAAGTGGCCAAATGTTTACGTAACTCGAGATATGAGCCCTCAAAGTTGCAGCCAACACTAAAATTGGGGTACTTTGAGGACCCATATCTCAGCTCAAAATCACTTTCAGAAGGTCTAGTTTTTTGTATTAGACTCAGAATTTGCCGATCAACAAAGTCCAATACTTTTTGAACAAAAACATTTTTGAGCCAAAACTTTGAAATTTTGCCACCATTTGGGTGGGAAATTTTTCGATCAATCTGGAGTTACCAACTTTATTTTTCCAATTCCCTAAATGATGGAATGAAACAAACTATATATGTTTGTAACAAGGTTTTTTAAAGCTTCATGACATTTTCCGAACTTTTTTTTTACTTGGCTGACCTATTTAGGGCCAAAAACCTTCTAGGATTTTCAGTCATCATTTGACCTATAAAAAGGTTCCTAACCGACAGAAAAATACATGAAATTCATGAACACTTTTTTGCAAACATTTATCTTTTGATTTCAACTTTCAATCACCAAATTGGACGAAAAGAAATGACAAAACAAGCAATCCGCACCCATTTGGTCGGAAATTTTCGTTGTTCTGGCTCAAAATTTTTTTCTACAAAAAAGTATAGGACATTGTTTGGTATAAAATTCTGAGTGCAAAACAAAAAACTAGACCTTCTGAAAGTGATTTTGAGCCAAGTTATGGGTTCTCAAAGTACGCCAAAAGCACTGTTAGCTGCAACTTTGAGGGCTCATATCTCCAGTTACGTAAACATTTGGCCACTTTTTATTGCAGATTTGGGGTTTTCAGGGTCAACTTAGTCTAGGGACGAAGTTTCAGAAAAAGTTCAACTCAAGAGTTCGAGGAAGCCCCTTGTCAGAATTCAGAAAAGTTCGATCTGCTCCATGTCTGATGAGAATATCCACAAGTTTATAGTGACCTCGTTTGGTTGCCAAATGTAGACCAGTATTTCCGAATTCTGAAATAAGATAGGATTTGCTTGGAAATAACTCACTCGCACACTGTTATAGACGTTGATATAAGCTCCGGCTTTAACTGCCACGATCAAATTCTGAGCGTTGACTTCTCTCACTGCATCACAAACTACATTTTTATTGATATCCACTCTGTCCATGAAAAGCTGAAAGAAATGGAATCGAACCATTTACAAATCAATCCAACTCACAGAATATCTCCATCTTTTCTCAAACGTTTTCTCGTTTCCAAAATAATAAAACCACAGTTTTCTATACCGCTCTCGGCCAGATTTAGTTAATCCATAAATCAAAAAGAATCCGATCACTAGAAGAACGATCAACACAAGACATCCGAGGAATATAATCAATGGATCAGTGACGCTGAAATAATTGAAATCAATAAGTTCTATGGAAGAAACAAAACTTACACTTTTGTAACAGATACTTGTTTTGTCATCGGTTTTTTTGGATTCAAATCGAAAAATTCATCGAAAAATTGTCTGAGACTCTGAAGACTCAAAGATGCAGCATTTAAATCTCCTCTGTGAGCAGCGAACTCCAAATCCAAATCTTTCAACTCTTCCAGGCCTTTTGATTGTTTTTGATAAGTGTTTCCAGACTCTCTCCACTTGTTATAAATATACTCGAATACATTCGGAATCCCTTGTACTTTTGTGACCTTCTCGAATACGGATCCCATTGTTAACAAATCTTTTCCCTTCAGAGATTTGACTGAATTATCAAGAGCGTTCAATTCATCCAGTAACAGACTAATTTTTGAATTTCTGTTATTAAAAAACTCCTTGACATCTGTCGAGAGATCAGATGCTAGTATCACTTGAATGAAGTTTGCATTATCTTTATAATCCTTCATTTCTATCAGATTGTTTTTGAGTCGAATAACTTCAACCATTTGCCGGATAACATTCATTCCGTTTCCCAGACTTTGAGAAATAGAAGAAGAGTTTTTCAATTGAAGAACAAGATTTGCACTTGGATCTTTGTCGTATTTTTGTTTGAGACTGAACGCAAAGTTTGCAACTTCTCTCAATTGGGCCTGCAATTCTGTGATGGTGCTGGCAACTGCATGGATTTTGTAAAAATCCAGTTCATTCAAAAATTTGAACAAGCTTTCCACAAAAGCCATCAGATTAATTGAAACAGCGGAATCCGATTTGGTGAACTTCGTCAAACATTTTTTCTTTGTGGTAAGATCCAAGTTGTCGATTAGTGAAGCAACTGTAATGACCAAGTTTTGATTACTCACATTCCAAACAGTAAAAATATGATTGATTTTCTCATGAAGAGCATTTAGACTTTTGAATTGTTGTGCAAACTGATTGAGTGATTCATAGTTTGGAATTTTTCTCATCTCGTACATTATAGTATCAGCATTCTCAGTCTCATTTACTGAATTTCCCGTTGCGTTCAAAACCTGGAGTAAGTTTGGATTTGTTTCTTTTCGAACTTTAGCGATCCATTTTTCGATGGCTCGAACTGATTGAACCATCAAGTCCAGAAGCTCGTAAGCTTTATCAATTTCGGAATACGTATTTTGATTTATGAAGTTAGGAACATTTATCCAACACTTGGTGTATTCAGAATGTGTCAAACTTGCAACTCTCAAAAAGTCCCGGCCAGTATGCTGGTTGAAATTCGGG
This sequence comes from Caenorhabditis zanzibari, assembly GCA_963966625.1. Taxonomy (NCBI): domain Eukaryota; kingdom Metazoa; phylum Nematoda; class Chromadorea; order Rhabditida; family Rhabditidae; genus Caenorhabditis; species Caenorhabditis zanzibari. The sequence continues at coordinate 7,756,502 of OZ016470.1, read as the reverse complement.
AGAGCTGTGAAAAGTCTATTGAATTCTTGAAAAACATCGTCTTTAGTGCTCATTTCAAAAAGTTCCCAATTTGTTTTTAATGTTTCAATCTTTTCAGCGAAATCATTAAACGGTTTGAGAGCTTTCTTCAATTTGTCAACACTCCTCCCTTTGGAGATTTCACTCTTGAACCACTCGTTATCCAAATCGTTTGAGACTGTTTTGAGATCTTCTAAACTTGAGAATCCAGCTGTGAATACAGACGGTTCGAAATTCTTGACACTCGACATATACGTAACTAATCCTTCAATTCTTTTCAAAGTTTCCCGAATTTCTGAGATGGTGGTCTCATCCAATACGGCAATAGCTTCATTCAACAAAGAGTTGAATTGATTGTAATTGGGTATAGCACCTTTTGCTTCGAGAGACTGCATGTGAAAAACGTTCAGAATATCAGCATTTTCTTTAATTTTTTCGACGTTTCTTGCTTCCTGCACTAAATCCTCCATTATTTTTGTCCCATGCAGAATGCTTTGGTAGCAACTTTCAACTTTTGATTTAGAGTTGATGAATGATGCAAGAGCATTCTTTCGTTCATCTTTTCCCATCGGGAAGTCATTCATAGCATCATAAAAGTGAGCGATTGACTCTACAACTTTTTTCTCACACACCGATCCATTTTCATTAACGTCGTCTGACAATTTGAGAAATAGTTGTGATGAAGTTTCATGGTACATTGTAAAATTCTCGTTTTCAGTCCAACTCAACATATAACTGGAAAGAGCGAAGCTCTCGATAATATTTTTTGGTTTCCCACTGACAACGGATGAAATAACCTCTCTGATGTGTTTCAACCCGACAAGGACATGACTTGTATTCAAAAGTGCAATCTCTGTTAGATTACCCGTGTTGATTTTCAGTAGTTCACTTGTCACATTCGTCGTGTCGATTGAGTTATCAAGAGCTGCGGATTGAAGTGAAATTGCATTTGTGATGCGAGTCAAGATGGCCAGATCATCGTAGATCTGTTTGAGATTTGAGGAATCTGAAAATTAGATTGGAACCTTCAATGCAGCTATCTTTATTCCGAACAAACCATTGCTATTCTCAGTTTTAGCGTGAAAAAGGCAAATGAAGAGAATGAATCCTTGGACGATATTGAACCTCATGCAGTATTTCTTTGCGTCGGAAATCGATAAATGACTTTTCAATTTTCAAATGATAGAACTCACAAAGTTTTGATTGTTTTATCCACCAATTTCGGTTTTCTGTCGGACGAAGTCTTTCAATTTTCTTAACAACTTGTGGAATCAAAACGGAAGAAATCATTCAGGGCACTGATTCAGATATATCACGTGTAAAATTGCTTTTAAATGTTTTATTGGAGGATTTTTATCAGAAAAGATAAGAAGCTTCTAGAAGTAATCATTTACCAGACGGGCTACGCCCCTCTGGGGCCTTTCGGGCCACGTAAGATTCTTAGAAATGAAAATCTTGAAATTTTGAAAAATATTCCGTGAACTCGTCACTCTCTCTCCTTACATAATAAAAACTACTAAATGGTCCCAAAAGTGAGCTTTTGTGGTCTTGTGACCTCATTTCTCCATGTATTAAAAAAATAGACGGGCATCATCCTCAGATAATGAGGAACAACCTGTGAAAATTTCATGAAAATCGGTCAACTTTAATACGAATGTGCTCCAGAAGAGCTGTACTAGAATAGGGAACTTGATGACACTTTCAAAAATTGGCAAACACTCTTTGACTACACCGACTCTTTGACTCCACATTCTCAAAAACACACAACCACACGCGTGTGTCAAAAACACACAACCACACAAACACACGCGTATGTCAAAAACACACAAACACACGCGTATGTCAAAAACACACAGTCAAAAACACACAAACACACGCGTGTGTCAAAAACACACAAACACACGCGTGTGTCAAAAACACACAAACACACGCGTGTGTCAAAAACACACAAACACACGCGTGTGTCAAAAACACACAAACACACGCGTGTGTCAAAAACACACAAACACACGCGTGTGCCAAAAACACACAAACACACGCGTGTGTCAAAAACACACAAACACACGCGTGTGTCAAAAACACACAAACACACGCGTGTGTCAAAAACACACAACCACACGCGTGTGTCAAAAACACACAACCACACGCGTGTGTCAAAAACACACAAACACACGCGTATGTCAAAAACACACAAACACATGCGTGTGTCAAAAACACACAAAAACACGCGTGTGTCAAAAACACACAAACACACGCGTGTGTCAAAAACACACAAACACACAAACACACGCGTATGTCAAAAACACACAAACACACGCGTATGTCAAAAACACACAGTCAAAAACACACAAACACACGCGTGTGTCAAAAACACACAAACACACGCGTGTGTCAAAAACACACAAACACACGCGTGTGTCAAAAACACACAAACACACGCGTGTGTCAAAAACACACAAACACACGCGTGTGTCAAAAACACACAAACACACGCGTGTGTCAAAAACACACAAACACACGCGTGTGTCAAAAACACACAAACACACGCGTGTGTCAAAAACACACAAACACACGCGTGTGTCAAAAACACACAAACACACGCGTGTGTCAAAAACACACAAACACACGCGTGTGTCAAAAACACACAAACACACGCGTGTGTCAAAAACACACAAACACACGCGTGTGTCAAAAACACACAAACACACGCGTGTGTCAAAAACACACAAACACACGCGTGTGTCAAAAACACACAAACACACGCGTGTGTCAAAAACACACAAACACACGCGTGTGTCAAAAACACACAAACACACGCGTGTGTCAAAAACACACAAACACAGGTGAGTCGCGAATTACGCGTAACGGACCGGATAAGAATGCTATGTGTGTTCATCAGGTATTCGACGCATAACTGATCCGTTATGGGTGTTTTTGCGAATGAGCACTCGCGAACGGACCCGTTATGTTTTCAATCTTTTTTCCATTCGCGTGCGGCCCGTAAACGGATTCGCATATGGATCAGTTTAGTTATAACTTTTACAGATGGATCCGTAACGGACGCATTACGGACCCATATAGCATTCCTATCCGATCCGTTCGCGCTTTACCTGTGAACACACGCGTGTGTCAAAAACACACAAACACACGCGTGTGTCAAAAACACACAAACACACGCGTGTGTCAAAAACACACAAACACACGCGTGTGTCAAAAACACACAAACACACGCGTGTGTCAAAAACACACAAATACACGCGTGTGTCAAAAACACACAAAAACACACAGTCAAAAACACACAAACACACGCGTGTGTCAAAAACACACAAACACACGCGTGTGTCAAAAACACACAAACACACGCGTGTGTCAAAAACACACAAACACACGCGTGTGTCGAAAACACACAAACACACGCGTGTGTCAAAAACACACAGTCAAAAACACACAAACACACGCGTGTGTCAAAAACACACAAACACACGCGTGTGTCAAAAACACACAAACACACGCGTGTGTCAAAAACACACAAACACACGCGTGTGTCAAAAACACACAAACACACGCGTGTGTCAAAAACACACAAACACACGCGTGTGTCAAAAACACACAAACACACGCGTGTGTCAAAAACACACAAACACACGCGTGTGTCAAAAACACACAAACACACGCGTGTGTCAAAAACACACAAACACACGCGTGTGTCAAAAACACACAAACACACGCGTGTGTCAAAAACACACAAACACACGCGTGTGTCAAAAACACACAAACACACGCGTGTGCCAAAAACACACAAACACACGCGTGTGTCAAAAACACACAAACACACGCGTGTGTCAAAAACACACAAACACACGCGTGTGTCAAAAACACACAACCACACGCGTGTGTCAAAAACACACAACCACACGCGTGTGTCAAAAACACACAAACACACGCGTATGTCAAAAACACACAAACACATGCGTGTGTCAAAAACACACAAAAACACGCGTGTGTCAAAAACACACAAACACACGCGTGTGTCAAAAACACACAAACACACGCGTGTGTCAAAAACACACAAACACACGCGTGTGTCAAAAACACACAAACACACGCGTGTGTCAAAAACACACAAACACACGCGTGTGTCAAAAACACACAAACACACGCGTGTGTCAAAAACACACAAACACACGCGTGTGTCAAAAACACACAAACACACGCGTGTGTCAAAAACACACAAACACACGCGTGTGTCAAAAACACACAAACACACGCGTGTGTCAAAAACACACAAACACACGCGTGTGTCAAAAACACACAAACACAGGTGAGTCGCGAATTACGCGTAACGGACCGGATAAGAATGCTATGTGTGTTCATCAGGTATTCGACGCATAACTGATCCGTTATGGGTGTTTTTGCGAATGAGCACTCGCGAACGGACCCGTTATGTTTTCAATCTTTTTTCCATTCGCGTGCGGCCCGTAAACGGATTCGCATATGGATCAGTTTAGTTATAACTTTTACAGATGGATCCGTAACGGACGCATTACGGACCCATATAGCATTCCTATCCGATCCGTTCGCGCTTTACCTGTGAACACACGCGTGTGTCAAAAACACACAAACACACGCGTGTGTCAAAAACACACAAACACACGCGTGTGTCAAAAACACACAAACACACGCGTGTGTCAAAAACACACAAACACACGCGTGTGTCAAAAACACACAAATACACGCGTGTGTCAAAAACACACAAACACACGCGTGTGTCAAAAACACACAAACACACGCGTGTGTCAAAAACACACAAACACACGCGTGTGTCAAAAACACACAAACACACGCGTGTGTCAAAAACACACAAACACACGCGTGTGTCAAAAACACACAAACACACGCGTGTGTCAAAAACACACAACCACATGCGAGTGTCAAAAACACACAACCACACGCGTGTGTCAAAAACACACAACCACATGCGAGTGTCAAAAACACACAACCACATGCGAGTGTCAAAAACACACAACCACATGCAAGTGTCAAAAACACACAAGCACACAAACACACGCGTATGTCAAAAACACACAAGCACACAAACACACGCGTATGTCAAAAACACACAAACACACAAACACACGCGTATGTCAAAAACACACAGTCAAAAACACACAAACACACGCGTGTGTCAAAAACACACAAACACACGCGTGTGTCAAAAACACACAAACACACGCGTGTGTCAAAAACACACAAACACACGCGTGTGTCAAAAACACACAGTCAAAAACACACAAACACACGCGTGTGTCAAAAACACACAAACACACGCGTGTGTCAAAAACACACAAACACACGCGTGTGTCAAAAACACACAAACACACGCGTGTGTCAAAAACACACAAACACACGCGTGTGTCAAAAACACACAAACACACGCGTGTGTCAAAAACACACAAACACACGCGTGTGTCAAAAACACACAAACACACGCGTGTGTCAAAAACACACAAACACACGCGTGTGTCAAAAACACACAAACACACGCGTGTGTCAAAAACACACAAACACACGCGTGTGTCAAAAACACACAAAAACACGCGTGTGTCAAAAACACACAAACACACGCGTGTGTCAAAAACACACAAACACACGCGTGTGTCAAAAACACACAAACACACGCGTGTGTCAAAAACACACAAACACACGCGTGTGTCAAAAACACACAAACACACGCGTGTGTCAAAAACACACAAACACACGCGTGTGTCAAAAACACACAAACACACGCGTGTGTCAAAAACACACAAACACACGCGTGTGTCAAAAACACACAAACACACGCGTGTGTCAAAAACACACAAACACACGCGTGTGTCAAAAACACACAAACACACGCGTGTGTCAAAAACACACAAACACACGCGTGTGTCAGAAACACACAAACACACGCGTGTGTCAAACACACACAAACACACGCGTGTGTCAAAAACACACAAACACACGCGTGTGTCAGAAACACACAAACACACGCGTGTGTCAAACACACACAAACACACGCGTGTGTCAAAAACACACAAACACACGCGTGTGTCAAAAACACACAAACACACGCGTGTGTCAAAAACACACAAACACACGCGTGTGTCAAAAACACACAAACACACGCGTGTGTCAAAAACACACAAACACACGCGTGTATCAAAAACACACAAACACACGCGTGTGTCAAAAACACACAAACACACGCGTGTGTCAAAAACACACAAACACACGCGTGTGTCAAAAACACACAAACACACGCGTGTGTCAAAAACACACAAACACACGCGTGTGTCAAAAACACACAAACACACGCGTGTATCAAAAACACACAAACACACGCGTGTATCAAAAACACACAAACACACGCGTGTGTCAAAAACACACAAACACACGCGTGTGTCAAAAACACACAAACACACGCGTGTGTCAAAAACACACAAACACACGCGTGTGTCAAAAACACACAAACACACGCGTGTGTCAAAAACACACAAACACACGCGTGTGTCAAAAACACACAAACACACGCGTGTGTCAAAAACACACAAACACACGCGTGTGTCAAAAACACACAAACACACGCGTGTGTCAAAAACACACAAACACACGCGTGTGTCAAAAACACACAAACACACGCGTGTGTCAAAAACACACAAACACACGCGTGTGTCAAAAACACACAAACACACGCGTGTGTCAAAAACACACAAACACACGCGTGTGTCAAAAACACACAAACACACGCGTGTGTCAAAAACACACAAACACACGCGTGTGTCAAAAACACACAAACACACGCGTGTGTCAAAAACACACAAACACACGCGTGTGTCAAAAACACACAAACACACGCGTGTGTCAAAAACACACAAACACACGCGTGTGTCAAAAACACACAAACACACGCGTGTGTCAAAAACACACAAACACACGCGTGTGTCAAAAACACACAAACACACGCGTGTGTCAAAAACACACAAACACACGCGTGTGTCAAAAACACACAAACACAGGTGAGTCGCGAATTACGCGTAACGGACCGGATAAGAATGCTATGTGTGTTCATCAGGTATTCGACGCATAACTGATCCGTTATGGGTGTTTTTGCGAATGAGCACTCGCGAACGGACCCGTTATGTTTTCAATCTTTTTTCCATTCGCGTGCGGCCCGTAAACGGATTCGCATATGGATCAGTTTAGTTATAACTTTTACAGATGGATCCGTAACGGACGCATTACGGACCCATATAGCATTCCTATCCGATCCGTTCGCGCTTTACCTGTGAACACACGCGTGTGTCAAAAACACACAAACACACGCGTGTGTCAAAAACACACAAACACACGCGTGTGTCAAAAACACACAAACACACGCGTGTGTCAAAAACACACAAACACACGCGTGTGTCAAAAACACACAAACACACGCGTGCGTCAAAAACACACAAACACACGCGTGTGTCAAAAACACACAAACACACGCGTGTGTCAAAAACACACAAACACACGCGTGTGTCAAAAACACACAAACACACGCGTGTGTCAAAAACACACAAACACAGGTGAGTCGCGAATTACGCGTAACGGACCGGATAAGAATGCTATGTGTGTTCATCAGGTATTCGACGCATAACTGATCCGTTATGGGTGTTTTTGCGAATGAGCACTCGCGAACGGACCCGTTATGTTTTCAATCTTTTTTCCATTCGCGTGCGGCCCGTAAACGGATTCGCATATGGATCAGTTTAGTTATAACTTTTACAGATGGATCCGTAGCGGACGCATTACGGACCCATATAGCATTCCTATCCGATCCGTTCGCGCTTTACCTGTGAACACACGCGTGTGTCAAAAACACACAAACACACGCGTGTGTCAAAAACACACAAACACACGCGTGTGTCAAAAACACACAAACACACGCGTGTGTCAAAAACACACAAATACACGCGTGTGTCAAAAACACACAAACACACGCGTGTGTCAAAAACACACAAACACACGCGTGTGTCAAAAACACACAAACACACGCGTGTGTCAAAAACACACAAACACACGCGTGTGTCAAAAACACACAAACACACGCGTGTGTCAAAAACACACAAACACACGCGTGTGTCAAAAACACACAAACACACGCGTGTGTCAAAAACACACAAACACACGCGTGTGTCAAAAACACACAAACACACGCGTGTGTCAAAAACACACAAACACACGCGTGTGTCAAAAACACACAAACACACGCGTGTGTCAAAAACACACAAACACACGCGTGTGTCAAAAACACACAAACACACGCGTGTGTCAAAAACACACAAACACAGGTGAGTCGCGAATTACGCGTAACGGACCGGATAAGAATGCTATGTGTGTTCATCAGGTATTCGACGCATAACTGATCCGTTATGGGTGTTTTTGCGAATGAGCACTCGCGAACGGACCCGTTATGTTTTCAATCTTTTTTCCATTCGCGTGCGGCCCGTAAACGGATTCGCATATGGATCAGTTTAGTTATAACTTTTACAGATGGATCCGTAACGGACGCATTACGGACCCATATAGCATTCCTATCCGATCCGTTCGCGCTTTACCTGTGAACACACGCGTGTGTCAAAAACACACAAACACACGCGTGTGTCAAAAACACACAAACACACGCGTGTGTCAAAAACACACAAACACACGCGTGTGTCAAAAACACACAAACACACGCGTGTGTCAAAAACACACAAACACACGCGTGTGTCAAAAACACACAAACACACGCGTGTGTCAAAAACACACAAACACACGCGTGTGTCAAAAACACACAAACACACGCGTGTGTCAAAAACACACAAACACAGGTGAGTCGCGAATTACGCGTAACGGACCGGATAAGAATGCTATGTGTGTTCATCAGGTATTCGACGCATAACTGATCCGTTATGGGTGTTTTTGCGAATGAGCACTCGCGAACGGACCCGTTATGTTTTCAATCTTTTTTCCATTCGCGTGCGGCCCGTAAACGGATTCGCATATGGATCAGTTTAGTTATAACTTTTACAGATGGATCCGTAACGGACGCATTACGGACCCATATAGCATTCCTATCCGATCCGTTCGCGCTTTACCTGTGAACACACGCGTGTGTCAAAAACACACAAACACACGCGTGTGTCAAAAACACACAAACACACGCGTGTGTCAAAAACACACAAACACACGCGTGTGTCAAAAACACACAAACACACGCGTGTGTCAAAAACACACAAATACACGCGTGTGTCAAAAACACACAAACACACGCGTGTGTCAAAAAACACACAAACACACGCGTGTGTCAAAAACACACAAACACACGCGTGTGTCAAAAACACACAAACACACGCGTGTGTCAAAAACACACAAACACACGCGTGTGTCAAAAACACACAAACACACGCGTGTGTCAAAAACACACAAACACACGCGTGTGTCAAAAACACACAAACACACGCGTGTGTCAAAAACACACAAACACACGCGTGTGTCAAAAACACACAAACACACGCGTGTGTCAAAAACACACAAACACACGCGTGTGTCAAAAACACACAAACACACGCGTGTGTCAAAAACACACAAACACACGCGTGTGTCAAAAACACACAAACACAGGTGAGTCGCGAATTACGCGTAACGGACCGGATAAGAATGCTATGTGTGTTCATCAGGTATTCGACGCATAACTGATCCGTTATGGGTGTTTTTGCGAATGAGCACTCGCGAACGGACCCGTTATGTTTTCAATCTTTTTTCCATTCGCGTGCGGCCCGTAAACGGATTCGCATATGGATCAGTTTAGTTATAACTTTTACAGATGGATCCGTAACGGACGCATTACGGACCCATATAGCATTCCTATCCGATCCGTTCGCGCTTTACCTGTGAACACACGCGTGTGTCAAAAACACACAAACACACGCGTGTGTCAAAAACACACAAACACACGCGTGTGTCAAAAACACACAAACACACGCGTGTGTCAAAAACACACAAACACACGCGTGTGTCAAAAACACACAAACACACGCGTGTGTCAAAAACACACAAACACACGCGTGTGTCAAAAACACACAAACACACGCGTGTGTCAAAAACACACAAACACACGCGTGTGTCAAAAACACACAAACACAGGTGAGTCGCGAATTACGCGTAACGGACCGGATAAGAATGCTATGTGTGTTCATCAGGTATTCGACGCATAACTGATCCGTTATGGGTGTTTTTGCGAATGAGCACTCGCGAACGGACCCGTTATGTTTTCAATCTTTTTTCCATTCGCGTGCGGCCCGTAAACGGATTCGCATATGGATCAGTTTAGTTATAACTTTTACAGATGGATCCGTAACGGACGCATTACGGACCCATATAGCATTCCTATCCGATCCGTTCGCGCTTTACCTGTGAACACACGCGTGTGTCAAAAACACACAAACACACGCGTGTGTCAAAAACACACAAACACACGCGTGTGTCAAAAACACACAAACACACGCGTGTGTCAAAAACACACAAATACACGCGTGTGTCAAAAACACACAAACACACGCGTGTGTCAAAAAACACACAAACACACGCGTGTGTCAAAAACACACAAACACACGCGTGTGTCAAAAACACACAAACACACGCGTGTGTCAAAAACACACAAACACACGCGTGTGTCAAAAACACACAAACACACGCGTGTGTCAAAAACACACAAACACACGCGTGTGTCAAAAACACACAAACACACGCGTGTGTCAAAAACACACAAACACACGCGTGTGTCAAAAACACACAAACACACGCGTGTGTCAAAAACACACAAACACACGCGTGTGTCAAAAACACACAAACACAGGTGAGTCGCGAATTACGCGTAACGGACCGGATAAGAATGCTATGTGTGTTCATCAGGTATTCGACGCATAACTGATCCGTTATGGGTGTTTTTGCGAATGAGCACTCGCGAACGGACCCGTTATGTTTTCAATCTTTTTTCCATTCGCGTGCGGCCCGTAAACGGATTCGCATATGGATCAGTTTAGTTATAACTTTTACAGATGGATCCGTAACGGACGCATTACGGACCCATATAGCATTCCTATCCGATCCGTTCGCGCTTTACCTGTGAACACACGCGTGTGTCAAAAACACACAAACACACGCGTGTGTCAAAAACACACAAACACACGCGTGTGTCAAAAACACACCGTAGTGTTTTCTGTGACGAGTCACAAATCGAAAAATTGAAAATGGAGCTAGACTCAAACTTTTCTGTATTTTGTAGGAGATTGCAATACAAACCAAATTGTCAACTGCAACTTTTTTCTAACTCTTCATCCAGGTCGTAGAAACACAGCTTTTCGATAAGGCCCTGTACCGAACACTATTTTCAGTTTTATCAGATTTGTGTGAAGAGTGAGTAAAAAGTTGCAGTTGACAATTTGGTTTGTATTGCAATTTCCTACAAAATACAAAAAAGTTTGAGTCTCTAGCTCCATTTTCAATGTTTCGATTTGTGACTCGTCACAGAAAACACTACGGTAGACTTCAAACTTTCATAAACTGCCTCAAAATTGTGCAATCATTACGATCAATAGCTCATTTAAAAGCTCATAAAACGACAAATCAAAAAATATTAAAAAACTTGAAACTTTCTGTACAAGTTTTGTTTGAAAATTCGACTTTTCTCAAAATGTTGCAATGGAGCAACATTGCATTTTGGGTCATAAGTGGGGTACCACGAAGTACAAAAAATTATTTGTAAAGATTTCATAACTTTCATTTTATCAGTTACAAAACACATTTTAGTTTGTTCAATTTGAACAAGTGTGAACAAAACTGTGATCATTTGAAGTTGAAATTTTGAAATTTCGAAATTTTTATTACAAACTCGATTTTCTGAAAAAGTACCAAAAGGGAGCAAAAAAGCAGGGTTGCAACGGGCCGGGCCGGGCCGGGCCGGGCCGAAAGCAAAAATTCTCGGCCCGGGCCCGGGCCCGGCCCGGCCCGGCCCGCGGGCCCTGTGAGGGAAAATTTCGATCAAAAAATTTCGATCCTAATTTCTAATTTCCAGTTTTAGTCGCTATTTCATGTATAAAAGTTTGAGGAACTTCTATGATCACATATGACAACATTTTTTTTTGAAAATGTCCCAATTTTTCTTTAAAATTTCGAGAAAATTCGAAAATTTTCAAAAAATTTTCATAGAAATTTTTCCTCACGGGCCCGCGGGAATCCCGCGGGAATAGAATCTAAGAATCTAAGAATCTAAGAATCTAAGAATCTAAGAATCTAAGAATCTAAGAGTCTAAGAATCTAAGAATCTAAGAATCTAAGAATCTAAGAATCTAAGAATCTAAGAATCTAAGAATCTAAGAATCTAAGAATCTAAGAATCTAAGAATCTAAGAATCTAAGAATCTTAGAATCTAAGAATCTAAGAATCTAAGAATCTAAGAATCTAAGAATCTAAGAATCTAAGAATCTAAGAATCTAAGAATCTAAGAATCTAAGAATCTAAGAATCTAAGAATCTAAGAATCTAAGAATCTAAGAATCTAAGAATCTAAGAATCTAAGAATCTAAGAATCTAAGAATCTAAGAATCTAAGAATCTAAGAATCTAAGAATCTAAGAATCTAAGAATCTAAGAATCTAAGAATCTAAGAATCTAAGAATCTAAGAATCTAAGAATCTAAGAATCTAAGAATCTAAGAATCTAAGAATCTAAGAATCTAAGAATCTAAGAATCTAAGAATCTAAGAATCTAAGAATCTAAGAATCTAAGAATCTAAGAATCTAAGAATCTAAGAATCTAAGAATCTAAGAATCTAAGAATCTAAGAATCTAAGAATCTAAGAATCTAAGAATCTAAGAATCTAAGAATCTAAGAATCTAAGAATCTAAGAATCTAAGAATCTAAGAATCTAAGAATCTAAGAATCTAAGAATCTAAGAATCTAAGAATCTAAGAATCTAAGAATCTAAGAATCTAAGAATCTAAGAATCTAAGAATCTAAGAATCTAAGAATCTAAGAATCTAAGAATCTAAGAATCTAAGAATCTAAGAATCTAAGAATCTAAGAATCTAAGAATCTAAGAATCTAAGAATCTAAGAATCTAAGAATCTAAGAATCTAAGAATCTAAGAATCTAAGAATCTAAGAATCTAAGAATCTAAGAATCTAAGAATCTAAGAATCTAAGAATCTAAGAATCTAAGAATCTAAGAATCTAAGAATCTAAGAATCTAAGAATCTAAGAATCTAAGAATCTAAGAATCTAAGAATCTAAGAATCTAAGAATCTAAGAATCTAAGAATCTAAGAATCACGCGTGTGTTTTTGACACACGCGTGTGTTTGTGTGTTTTGACACACGCGTGTGTTTGTGTGTTTTTGACACACGCGTGTGGTTGTGTGTTTTTGACACACGCGTGTGTTTGTGTGTTTTGACACACGCGTGTGTTTGTGTGTTTTTGACACACGCGTGTGTTTGTGTGTTTTTGACACACGCGTGTGTTTGTGTGTTTTTGACACACGCGTGTGTTTGTGTGTTTTTGACACACGCGTGTGTTTGTGTGTTTTTGACACACGCGTGTGTTTGTGTGTTTTTGACACACGCGTGTGTTTGTGTGTTTTTGACACACGCGTGTGTTTGTGTGTTTTTGACACACGCGTGTGTTTGTGTGTTTTTGACACACGCGTGTGTTTGTGTGTTTTTGACACACGCGTGTGTTTGTGTGTTTTTGACACACGCGTGTGTTTGTGTGTTTTTGACACACGCGTGTGTTTGTGTGTTTTTGACACACGCGTGTGTTTGTGTGTTTTTGACACACGCGTGTGTTTGTGTGTTTGTGTGTTTTTGACACACGTGGGTGTTTGTGTGTTTTTGACACACGTGTGTGTTTGTGTGTTTTTGACACACGTGTGTGTTTGTGTGTTTTTGACACACGCGTGTGTTTGTGTGTTTTTGACACACGCGTGTGTTTGTGTGTTTTTGACACACGCGTGTGTTTGTGTGTTTTTGACACACGTGGGTGTTTGTGTGTTTTTGACACACGTGTGTGTTTGTGTGTTTTTGACACACGTGTGTGTTTGTGTGTTTTTGACACACGCGTGTGTTTGTGTGTTTTTGACACACGCGTGTGTTTGTGTGTTTTTGACACACGCGTGTGTTTGTGTGTTTTTGACTTGTGTGTTTTTGACACACGCGTGTGTTTGTGTGTTTTTGACTTGTGTGTTTTTGACACACGCGTATGTTTGTGTGTTTTTGACTTGTGTGTTTTTGACACACGCGTGTGTTTGTGTGTTTTTGACACACGCGTGTGTTTGTGTGTTTTTGACACACGCGTGTGTTTGTGTGTTTTTGACACACGCGTGTGTTTGTGTGTTTTTGACACACGCGTGTGTTTGTGTGTTTTTGACACACGCGTGTGTTTGTGTGTTTTTGACACACGCGTGTGTTTGTGTGTTTTTGACACACGCGTGTGTTTGTGTGTTTTTGACTTGTGTGTTTTTGACACACGCGTGTGTTTGTGTGTTTTTGACACACGCGTGTGTTTGTGTGTTTTTGACACACGCGTGTGTTTGTGTGTTTTTGACACACGTGTGTGTTTGTGTGTTTTTGACACACGTGTGTGTTTGTGTGTTTTTGACACACGCGTGTGTTTGTGTGTTTTTGACACACGCGTGTGTTTGTGTGTTTTTGACACACGCGTGTGTTTGTGTGTTTTTGACTTGTGTGTTTTTGACACACGCGTGTGTTTGTGTGTTTTGACACACGCGTGTGTTTGTGTGTTTTGACACACGCGTGTGTTTGTGTGTTTTGACACACGCGTGTGTTTGTGTGTTTTGACACACGCGTGTGTTTGTGTGTTTTGACACACGCGTGTGTTTGTGTGTTTTGACACACGCGTGTGTTTGTGTGTTTTGACACACGCGTGTGTTTGTGTGTTTTGTCACACGCGTGTGTTTGTGTGTTCTGTCACACGCGTGTGTGTTTTTGTCACACGCGTGTGTTTGTGTGTTTTGTCACACGCGTGTGTGTTTTTGTCACACGCGTGTGTTTGTGTGTTTTGTCACACGCGTGTGTTTGTGTGTTTTGTCACACGCGTGTGTTTGTGTGTTTTGTCACACGCGTGTGTGTTTTTGACACACGCGTGTGTTTGTGTGTTTTGTCACACGCGTGTGTGTTTTTGACACACGCGTGTGTTTGTGTGTTTTGACACACGCGTGTGTTTGTGTGTTTTTGACACACGCGTGTGTTTGTGTGTTTTTGACACACGCGTGTGTTTGTATGTTTTGACACACGCGTGTGTTTGTATGTTTTGACACACGCGTGTGTTTGTATGTTTTGACACACGCGTGTGTTTGTGTGTTTTGACACACGCGTGTGTTTGTGTGTTTTTGACTTGTGTGTTTTTGACACACGCGTGTGTTTGTGTGTTTTGACACACGCGTGTGTTTGTGTGTTTTGACACACGCGTGTGTTTGTGTGTTTTGACACACGCGTGTGTTTGTGTGTTTTGACACACGCGTGTGTTTGTGTGTTTTGACACACGCGTGTGTTTGTGTGTTTTGACACACGCGTGTGTTTGTGTGTTTTGACACACGCGTGTGTTTGTGTGTTTTGTCACACGCGTGTGTTTGTGTGTTCTGTCACACGCGTGTGTGTTTTTGTCACACGCGTGTGTTTGTGTGTTTTGTCACACGCGTGTGTGTTTTTGTCACACGCGTGTGTTTGTGTGTTTTGTCACACGCGTGTGTTTGTGTGTTTTGTCACACGCGTGTGTTTGTGTGTTTTGTCACACGCGTGTGTGTTTTTGACACACGCGTGTGTTTGTGTGTTTTGTCACACGCGTGTGTGTTTTTGACACACGCGTGTGTTTGTGTGTTTTGACACACGCGTGTGTTTGTGTGTTTTTGACACACGCGTGTGTTTGTGTGTTTTTGACACACGCGTGTGTTTGTATGTTTTGACACACGCGTGTGTTTGTATGTTTTGACACACGCGTGTGTTTGTATGTTTTGACACACGCGTGTGTTTGTGTGTTTTGACACACGCGTGTGTTTGTGTGTTTTTGACACACGCGTGTGTTTGTATGTTTTGACACACGCGTGTGTTTGTATGTTTTGACACACGCGTGTGTTTGTATGTTTTGACACACGCGTGTGTTTGTGTGTTTTGACACACGCGTGTGTTTGTGTGTTTTGACACACGCGTGTGTTTGTGTGTTTTGACACACGCGTGTGTTTGTGTGTTTTTGACACACGATTCTTAGATTCTTAGATTCTTAGATTCTTAGATTCTTAGATTCTTAGATTCTTAGATTCTTAGATTCTTAGATTCTTAGATTCTTAGATTCTTAGATTCTTAGATTCTTAGATTCTTAGATTCTTAGATTCTTAGATTCTTAGATTCTTAGATTCTTAGATTCTTAGATTCTTAGATTCTTAGATTCTTAGATTCTTAGATTCTTAGATTCTTAGATTCTTAGATTCTTAGATTCTTAGATTCTTAGATTCTTAGATTCTTAGATTCTTAGATTCTTAGATTCTTAGATTCTTAGATTCTTAGATTCTTAGATTCTTAGATTCTTAGATTCTTAGATTCTTAGATTCTTAGATTCTTAGATTCTTAGATTCTTAGATTCTTAGATTCTTAGATTCTTAGATTCTTAGATTCTTAGATTCTTAGATTCTTAGATTCTTAGATTCTTAGATTCTTAGATTCTTAGATTCTTAGATTCTTAGATTCTTAGATTCTTAGATTCTTAGATTCTTAGATTCTTAGATTCTTAGATTCTTAGATTCTTAGATTCTTAGATTCTTAGATTCTTAGATTCTTAGATTCTTAGATTCTTAGATTCTTAGATTTCTTAGATCACGCGTGTGTTTGTGTGTTTTTGACACACGCGTGTGTTTGTGTGTTTTTGACACACGCGTGTGTTTGTGTGTTTTTGACACACGCGTGTGTTTGTGTGTTTTTGACACACGTGTGTGTTTGTATGTTTTGACACACGCGTGTGTTTGTATGTTTTGACACACGCGTGTGTTTTTGACACACGCGTGTGTTTGTGTGTTTTGACACACGCGTGTGTTTGTGTGTTTTGACACACGCGTGTGTTTGTGTGTTTTGACACACGCGTGTGTTTGTGTGTTTTTGACACACGCGTGTGTTTGTGTGTTTTGACACACGCATGTGTTTGTGTGTTTTTGACACACGCGTGTGTTTGTGTGTTTTGACACACGCGTGTGTTTGTGTGTTTTGACACACGCGTGTGTTTGTGTGTTTTGACACACGCGTGTGTTTGTGTGTTTTTGACACACGCGTGTGTTTGTGTGTTTTTGACACACGTGTGTGTTTGTGTGTTTTTGACACACGCGTGTGTTTGTGTGTTTTGACACACGCGTGTGTTTGTGTGTTTTTGACACACGATTCTTAGATTCTTAGATTCTTAGATTCTTAGATTCTTAGATTCTTAGATTCTTAGATTCTTAGATTCTTAGATTCTTAGATTCTTAGATTCTTAGATTCTTAGATTCTTAGATTCTTAGATTCTTAGATTCTTAGATTCTTAGATTCTTAGATTCTTAGATTCTTAGATTCTTAGATTCTTAGATTCTTAGATTCTTAGATTCTTAGATTCTTAGATTCTTAGATTCTTAGATTCTTAGATTCTTAGATTCTTAGATTCTTAGATTCTTAGATTCTTAGATTCTTAGATTCTTAGATTCTTAGATTCTTAGATTCTTAGATTCTTAGATTCTTAGATTCTTAGATTCTTAGATTCTTAGATTCTTAGATTCTTAGATTCTTAGATTCTTAGATTCTTAGATTCTTAGATTCTTAGATTCTTAGATTTCTTAGATCACGCGTGTGTTTGTGTGTTTTTGACACACGCGTGTGTTTGTGTGTTTTTGACACACGCGTGTGTTTGTGTGTTTTTGACACACGCGTGTGTTTGTGTGTTTTTGACACACGTGTGTGTTTGTATGTTTTGACACACGCGTGTGTTTGTATGTTTTGACACACGCGTGTGTTTTTGACACACGCGTGTGTTTGTGTGTTTTGACACACGCGTGTGTTTGTGTGTTTTGACACACGCGTGTGTTTGTGTGTTTTGACACACGCGTGTGTTTGTGTGTTTTTGACACACGCGTGTGTTTGTGTGTTTTGACACACGCATGTGTTTGTGTGTTTTTGACACACGCGTGTGTTTGTGTGTTTTGACACACGCGTGTGTTTGTGTGTTTTGACACACGCGTGTGTTTGTGTGTTTTGACACACGCGTGTGTTTGTGTGTTTTTGACACACGCGTGTGTTTGTGTGTTTTTGACACACGTGTGTGTTTGTGTGTTTTTGACACACGCGTGTGTTTGTGTGTTTTGACACACGCGTGTGTTTGTGTGTTTTTGACACACGATTCTTAGATTCTTAGATTCTTAGATTCTTAGATTCTTAGATTCTTAGATTCTTAGATTCTTAGATTCTTAGATTCTTAGATTCTTAGATTCTTAGATTCTTAGATTCTTAGATTCTTAGATTCTTAGATTCTTAGATTCTTAGATTCTTAGATTCTTAGATTCTTAGATTCTTAGATTCTTAGATTCTTAGATTCTTAGATTCTTAGATTCTTAGATTCTTAGATTCTTAGATTCTTAGATTCTTAGATTCTTAGATTCTTAGATTCTTAGATTCTTAGATTCTTAGATTCTTAGATTCTTAGATTCTTAGATTCTTAGATTCTTAGATTCTTAGATTCTTAGATTCTTAGATTCTTAGATTCTTAGATTCTTAGATTCTTAGATTCTTAGATTCTTAGATTCTTAGATTCTTAGATTCTTAGATTCTTAGATTCTTAGATTCTTAGATTCTTAGATTCATAGATTCTTAGATTCTTAGATTCTTAGATTCTTAGATTCTTAGATTCTTAGATTCTTAGATTCTTAGATTCTTAGATTCTTAGATTCTTAGATTCTTAGATTCTTAGATTCTTAGATTCTTAGATTCTTAGATTCTTAGATTCTTAGATTCTTAGATTCTTAGATTCTTAGATTTCTTAGATCACGCGTGTGTTTGTGTGTTTTTGACACACGCGTGTGTTTGTGTGTTTTTGACACACGCGTGTGTTTGTGTGTTTTTGACACACGCGTGTGTTTGTGTGTTTTTGACACACGTGTGTGTTTGTATGTTTTGACACACGCGTGTGTTTGTATGTTTTGACACACGCGTGTGTTTTTGACACACGCGTGTGTTTGTGTGTTTTGACACACGCGTGTGTTTGTGTGTTTTGACACACGCGTGTGTTTGTGTGTTTTGACACACGCGTGTGTTTGTGTGTTTTTGACACACGCGTGTGTTTGTGTGTTTTGACACACGCGTGTGTTTGTGTGTTTTTGACACACGCGTGTGTTTGTGTGTTTTGACACACGCGTGTGTTTGTGTGTTTTGACACACGCGTGTGTTTGTGTGTTTTGACACACGCGTGTGTTTGTGTGTTTTTGACACACGCGTGTGTTTGTGTGTTTTTGACACACGTGTGTGTTTGTGTGTTTTTGACACACGCGTGTGTTTGTGTGTTTTGACACACGCGTGTGTTTGTGTGTTTTTGACACACGATTCTTAGATTCTTAGATTCTTAGATTCTTAGATTCTTAGATTCTTAGATTCTTAGATTCTTAGATTCTTAGATTCTTAGATTCTTAGATTCTTAGATTCTTAGATTCTTAGATTCTTAGATTCTTAGATTCTTAGATTCTTAGATTCTTAGATTCTTAGATTCTTAGATTCTTAGATTCTTAGATTCTTAGATTCTTAGATTCTTAGATTCTTAGATTCTTAGATTCTTAGATTCTTAGATTTCTTAGATCACGCGTGTGTTTGTGTGTTTTTGACACACGCGTGTGTTTGTGTGTTTTTGACACACGCGTGTGTTTGTGTGTTTTTGACACACGCGTGTGTTTGTGTGTTTTTGACACACGTGTGTGTTTGTATGTTTTGACACACGCGTGTGTTTGTATGTTTTGACACACGCGTGTGTTTTTGACACACGCGTGTGTTTGTGTGTTTTGACACACGCGTGTGTTTGTGTGTTTTGACACACGCGTGTGTTTGTGTGTTTTGACACACGCGTGTGTTTGTGTGTTTTTGACACACGCGTGTGTTTGTGTGTTTTTGACACACGCGTGTGTTTGTGTGTTTTGACACACGCGTGTGTTTGTGTGTTTTGACACACGCGTGTGTTTGTGTGTTTTGACACACGCGTGTGTTTGTGTGTTTTTGACACACGCGTGTGTTTGTGTGTTTTGACACACGCGTGTGTTTGTGTGTTTTGACACACGCGTGTGTTTGTGTGTTTTTGACACACGCGTGTGTTTGTGTGTTTTTGACACACGCGTGTGTTTGTGTGTTTTTGACACACGCGTGTGTTTGTGTGTTTTTGACACACGCGTGTGTTTGTGTGTTTTTGACACACGCGTGTGTTTGTGTGTTTTTGACACACGCGTGTGTTTGTGTGTTTTTGACACACGCGTGTGTTTGTGTGTTTTTGACACACGCGTGTGTTTGTGTGTTTTTGACACACGCGTGTGTTTGTGTGTTTTTGACACACGCGTGTGTTTGTGTGTTTTTGACACACGCGTGTGTTTGTGTGTTTTTGACACACGCGTGTGTTTGTGTGTTTTTGACACACGCGTGTGTTTGTGTGTTTTTGACACACGTGTGTGTTTGTGTGTTTTTGACACACGTGTGTGTTTGTGTGTTTTTGACACACGTGTGTGTTTGTGTGTTTTTGACACACGTGTGTGTTTGTGTGTTTTTGACACACGCGTGTGTTTGTGTGTTTTTGACACACGCGTGTGTTTGTGTGTTTTTGACACACGCGTGTGTTTGTGTGTTTTTGACACACGCGTGTGTTTGTGTGTTTTATTTCTTTTTGATTCTTAGATTCTTAGATTCTTAGATTCTTAGATTCTTAGATTCTTAGATTCTTAGATTCTTAGATTCTTAGATTCTTAGATTCTTAGATTCTTAGATTCTTAGATTCTTAGATTCTTAGATTCTTAGATTCTTAGATTCTTAGATTCTTAGATTCTTAGATTCTTAGATTCTTAGATTCTTAGATTCTTAGATTCTTAGATTCTTAGATTCTTAGATTCTCAGATTCTTAGATTCTTAGATTCTTAGATTCTTAGATTCTCAGATTCTTAGATTCTTAGATTCTTAGATTCTTAGATTCTTAGATTCTTAGATTCTTAGATTCTTAGATTCTTAGATTCTTAGATTCTTAGATTCTTAGATTCTTAGATTCTTAGATTCTTAGATTCTTAGATTCTTAGATTCTTAGATTCTTAGATTCTTAGATTCTTAGATTCTTAGATTCTTAGATTCTTAGATTCTTAGATTCTTAGATTCTTAGATTCTTAGATTCTTAGATTCTTAGATTCTTAGATTCTTAGATTCTTAGATTCTTAGATTCTTAGATTCTTAGATTCTTAGATTCTTAGGTTCTTAGATTCTTAGATTCTTAGATTCTTAGATTCTTAGATTCTGAGATTCTTAGATTCTTAGATTCTGAGATTCTTAGATTCTTAGATTCTTAGATTCTGAGATTCTTAGATTCTTAGATTCTTAGATTCTGAGATTCTTAGATTCTTAGATTCTGAGATTCTGAGATTCTGAGATTCTGAGATTCTTAGATTCTTAGATTCTTAGATTCTTAGATTCTGAGATTCTGAGATTCTTAGATTCTTAGATTCTTAGATTCTTAGATTCTTAGATTCTTAGATTCTTAGATTCTTAGATTCTTAGATTCTTAGATTCTTAGATTCTTAGATTCTTAGATTCTTAGATTCTTAGATTCTTAGATTCTTAGATTCTTAGATTCTTAGATTCTTAGATTCTTAGATTCTTAGATTCTTAGATTCTTAGATTCTTAGATTCTTAGATTCTTAGATTCTTAGATTCTTAGATTCTTAGATTCTTAGATTCTTAGATTCTTAGATTCTTAGATTCTTAGATTCTTCGATTCTTAGATTCTTAGATTCTTAGATTCTTAGATTCTTAGATTCTTAGATTCTTAGATTCTTAGATTCTTAGATTCTTAGATTCTTAGATTCTTAGATTCTTAGATTCTTAGATTCTTAGATTCTTAGATTCTTAGATTCTTAGATTCTTAGATTCTTAGATTCTTAGATTCTTAGATTCTTAGATTCTTAGATTCTTAGATTCTTAGATTCTTAGATTCTTAGATTCTTAGATTCTTAGATTCTTAGATTCTTAGATTCTTAGATTCTTAGATTCTTAGATTCTTAGATTCTTAGATTCTTAGATTCTTAGATTCTTAGATTTCTTTCTAGTTTATTACTCATCAATATCATTCAAAACTGGAATAGGGTTCGGACGCGTATCAATGTTGGTTTCTCGTTTTAACAAAAAGACGATGAATTCTGGTTCTGTGAAGAGTGTGAACATCTTGTCCGGATCATTCTTGTAAATCGACAAATCAATCTGAAAAACTTTCAATTAGCCTTAGATCGAAAGTTAAAACCCTACAGATCCATCATGAATCAAAAAAATTGGACCAAGGTTCTGATGAAGGTAAGGGTGCGATCCTTTGTTGTATTGGTCCTTCTCCGGAAACTGATTTAACATGACTCCACCGTGGTTGTTAACGATGGCGGCAAGAGTGAACACTGAAACAATCGGAATCATTTTAGAATCATGATGGAATACTCACAATTGGCATAATCCTTAATAGTGACAGCCACCTGTGCACCATACAAATAAGGCATAGTTCCTTTTGCCATTGCCTGACTCCAGGGAAGAATGGAATCTTCATAGACCACCCCCTTGTATTTCACTTTGTTAACCAAGTAATCAATATCTTTGTAGATCAGTTTTTCGTTTTTCAGACAATCCTCCATCCATGACTCTTTTACAACTATGACTCCATTGAAAATCCAAGCGAGAATTTCGAGCTCATCTGACTCCAGAGCTCCGTCGTTGTCAGTTTTTACAATGAAATGGGTTGTCGTTGGAAGAGGCTCACTTGATGTCTGAAAGTTCATTTTTGAAAATGAACAGATCTTGAAAACATACAACAGCTTCGAATTTTTTCATGAATTGGACAGTGAGTTTCTCCTCGGTGCGTTCATCCATGTGGATATGGAACGATTTGTATGGAAACAATCCAGGTACATCTGAAAAAAAATCCCATTTCAGAATCCTAATAAAATTCTTACACTTCTTGAACGTCTTTTTCCTGTATTTATTGTAAACCATCGCTACTTTTCTGTACTTCTCAGCTTGTTCCTTTTCCTCTTCACCTTGACTTTCCGTGTTAATCACTTTGATCATTTGTTCCGGTGTCTTATTCTCAGAATTCAGAAAAGTTCGATCTGCTCCATGTCTGATGAGAATATCCACAAGTTTATAGTGACCTCGTTTGGTTGCCAAATGTAGACCAGTATTTCCGAATTCTGAAATAAGATAGGATTTGCTTGGAAATAACTCACTCGCACACTGTTATAGACGTTGATATAAGCTCCGGCTTTAACTGCCACGATCAAATTCTGAGCGTTGACTTCTCTCACTGCATCACAAACTACATTTTTATTGATATCCACTCTGTCCATGAAAAGCTGAAAGAAATGGAATCGAACCATTTACAAATCAATCCAACTCACAGAATATCTCCATCTTTTCTCAAACGTTTTCTCGTTTCCAAAATAATAAAACCACAGTTTTCTATACCGCTCTCGGCCAGATTTAGTTAATCCATAAATCAAAAAGAATCCGATCACTAGAAGAACGATCAACACAAGACATCCGAGGAATATAATCAATGGATCAGTGACGCTGAAATAATTGAAATCAATAAGTTCTATGGAAGAAACAAAACTTACACTTTTGTAACAGATACTTGTTTTGTCATCGGTTTTTTTGGATTCAAATCGAAAAATTCATCGAAAAATTGTCTGAGACTCTGAAGACTCAAAGATGCAGCATTTAAATCTCCTCTGTGAGCAGCGAACTCCAAATCCAAATCTTTCAACTCTTCCAGGCCTTTTGATTGTTTTTGATAAGTGTTTCCAGACTCTCTCCACTTGTTATAAATATACTCGAATACATTCGGAATCCCTTGTACTTTTGTGACCTTCTCGAATACGGATCCCATTGTTAACAAATCTTTTCCCTTCAGAGATTTGACTGAATTATCAAGAGCGTTCAATTCATCCAGTAACAGACTAATTTTTGAATTTCTGTTATTAAAAAACTCCTTGACATCTGTCGAGAGATCAGATGCTAGTATCACTTGAATGAAGTTTGCATTATCTTTATAATCCTTCATTTCTATCAGATTGTTTTTGAGTCGAATAACTTCAACCATTTGCCGGATAACATTCATTCCGTTTCCCAGACTTTGAGAAATAGAAGAAGAGTTTTTCAATTGAAGAACAAGATTTGCACTTGGATCTTTGTCGTATTTTTGTTTGAGACTGAACGCAAAGTTTGCAACTTCTCTCAATTGGGCCTGCAATTCTGTGATGGTGCTGGCAACTGCATGGATTTTGTAAAAATCCAGTTCATTCAAAAATTTGAACAAGCTTTCCACAAAAGCCATCAGATTAATTGAAACAGCGGAATCCGATTTGGTGAACTTCGTCAAACATTTTTTCTTTGTGGTAAGATCCAAGTTGTCGATTAGTGAAGCAACTGTAATGACCAAGTTTTGATTACTCACATTCCAAACAGTAAAAATATGATTGATTTTCTCATGAAGAGCATTTAGACTTTTGAATTGTTGTGCAAACTGATTGAGTGATTCATAGTTTGGAATTTTTCTCATCTCGTACATTATAGTATCAGCATTCTCAGTCTCATTTACTGAATTTCCCGTTGCGTTCAAAACCTGGAGTAAGTTTGGATTTGTTTCTTTTCGAACTTTAGCGATCCATTTTTCGATGGCTCGAACTGATTGAACCATCAAGTCCAGAAGCTCGTAAGCTTTATCAATTTCGGAATACGTATTTTGATTTATGAAGTTAGGAACATTTATCCAACACTTGGTGTATTCAGAATGTGTCAAACTTGCAACTCTCAAAAAGTCCCGGCCAGTATGCTGGTTGAAATTCGGGAGAGCTGTGAAAAGTCTATTGAATTCTTGAAAAACATCGTCTTTAGTGCTCATTTCAAAAAGTTCCCAATTTGTTTTTAATGTTTCAATCTTTTCAGCGAAATCATTAAACGGTTTGAGAGCTTTCTTCAATTTGTCAACACTCCTCCCTTTGGAGATTTCACTCTTGAACCACTCGTTATCCAAATCGTTTGAGACTGTTTTGAGATCTTCTAAACTTGAGAATCCAGCTGTGAATACAGACGGTTCGAAATTCTTGACACTCGACATATACGTAACTAATCCTTCAATTCTTTTCAAAGTTTCCCGAATTTCTGAGATGGTGGTCTCATCCAATACGGCAATAGCTTCATTCAACAAAGAGTTGAATTGATTGTAATTGGGTATAGCACCTTTTGCTTCGAGAGACTGCATGTGAAAAACGTTCAGAATATCAGCATTTTCTTTAATTTTTTCGACGTTTCTTGCTTCCTGCACTAAATCCTCCATTATTTTTGTCCCATGCAGAATGCTTTGGTAGCAACTTTCAACTTTTGATTTAGAGTTGATGAATGATGCAAGAGCATTCTTTCGTTCATCTTTTCCCATCGGGAAGTCATTCATAGCATCATAAAAGTGAGCGATTGACTCTACAACTTTTTTCTCACACACCGATCCATTTTCATTAACGTCGTCTGACAATTTGAGAAATAGTTGTGATGAAGTTTCATGGTACATTGTAAAATTCTCGTTTTCAGTCCAACTCAACATATAACTGGAAAGAGCGAAGCTCTCGATAATATTTTTTGGTTTCCCACTGACAACGGATGAAATAACCTCTCTGATGTGTTTCAACCCGACAAGGACATGACTTGTATTCAAAAGTGCAATCTCTGTTAGATTACCCGTGTTGATTTTCAGTAGTTCACTTGTCACATTCGTCGTGTCGATTGAGTTATCAAGAGCTGCGGATTGAAGTGAAATTGCATTTGTGATGCGAGTCAAGATGGCCAGATCATCGTAGATCTGTTTGAGATTTGAGGAATCTGAAAATTAGATTGGAACCTTCAATGCAGCTATCTTTATTCCGAACAAACCATTGCTATTCTCAGTTTTAGCGTGAAAAAGGCAAATGAAGAGAATGAATCCTTGGACGATATTGAACCTCATGCAGTATTTCTTTGCGTCGGAAATCGATAAATGACTTTTCAATTTTCAAATGATAGAACTCACAAAGTTTTGATTGTTTTATCCACCAATTTCGGTTTTCTGTCGGACGAAGTCTTTCAATTTTCTTAACAACTTGTGGAATCAAAACGGAAGAAATCATTCAGGGCACTGATTCAGATATATCACGTGTAAAATTGCTTTTAAATGTTTTATTGGAGGATTTTTATCAGAAAAGATAAGAAGCTTCTAGAAGTAATCATTTACCAGACGGGCTACGCCCCTCTGGGGCCTTTCGGGCCACGTAAGATTCTTAGAAATGAAAATCTTGAAATTTTGAAAAATATTCCGTGAACTCGTCACTCTCTCTCCTTACATAATAAAAACTACTAAATGGTCCCAAAAGTGAGCTTTTGTGGTCTTGTGACCTCATTTCTCCATGTATTAAAAAAATAGACGGGCATCATCCTCAGATAATGAGGAACAACCTGTGAAAATTTCATGAAAATCGGTCAACTTTAATACGAATGTGCTCCAGAAGAGCTGTACTAGAATAGGGAACTTGATGACACTTTCAAAAATTGGCAAACACTCTTTGACTACACCGACTCTTTGACTCCACATTCTCAAAAACACACAACCACACGCGTGTGTCAAAAACACACAACCACACAAACACACGCGTATGTCAAAAACACACAAACACACGCGTATGTCAAAAACACACAGTCAAAAACACACAAACACACGCGTGTGTCAAAAACACACAAACACACGCGTGTGTCAAAAACACACAAACACACGCGTGTGTCAAAAACACACAAACACACGCGTGTGTCAAAAACACACAAACACACGCGTGTGTCAAAAACACACAAACACACGCGTGTGCCAAAAACACACAAACACACGCGTGTGTCAAAAACACACAAACACACGCGTGTGTCAAAAACACACAAACACACGCGTGTGTCAAAAACACACAACCACACGCGTGTGTCAAAAACACACAACCACACGCGTGTGTCAAAAACACACAAACACACGCGTATGTCAAAAACACACAAACACATGCGTGTGTCAAAAACACACAAAAACACGCGTGTGTCAAAAACACACAAACACACGCGTGTGTCAAAAACACACAAACACACGCGTGTGTCAAAAACACACAAACACACGCGTATGTCAAAAACACACAAACACACGCGTATGTCAAAAACACACAAACACACGCGTATGTCAAAAACACACAGTCAAAAACACACAAACACACGCGTGTGTCAAAAACACACAAACACACGCGTGTGTCAAAAACACACAAACACACGCGTGTGTCAAAAACACACAAACACACGCGTGTGTCAAAAACACACAAACACACGCGTGTGTCAAAAACACACAAACACACGCGTGTGTCAAAAACACACAAACACACGCGTGTGTCAAAAACACACAAACACACGCGTGTGTCAAAAACACACAAACACACGCGTGTGTCAAAAACACACAAACACACGCGTGTGTCAAAAACACACAAACACACGCGTGTGTCAAAAACACACAAACACACGCGTGTGTCAAAAACACACAAACACACGCGTGTGTCAAAAACACACAAACACACGCGTGTGTCAAAAACACACAAACACACGCGTGTGTCAAAAACACACAAACACACGCGTGTGTCAAAAACACACAAACACACGCGTGTGTCAAAAACACACAAACACACGCGTGTGTCAAAAACACACAAACACAGGTGAGTCGCGAATTACGCGTAACGGACCGGATAAGAATGCTATGTGTGTTCATCAGGTATTCGACGCATAACTGATCCGTTATGGGTGTTTTTGCGAATGAGCACTCGCGAACGGACCCGTTATGTTTTCAATCTTTTTTCCATTCGCGTGCGGCCCGTAAACGGATTCGCATATGGATCAGTTTAGTTATAACTTTTACAGATGGATCCGTAACGGACGCATTACGGACCCATATAGCATTCCTATCCGATCCGTTCGCGCTTTACCTGTGAACACACGCGTGTGTCAAAAACACACAAACACACGCGTGTGTCAAAAACACACAAACACACGCGTGTGTCAAAAACACACAAACACACGCGTGTGTCAAAAACACACAAACACACGCGTGTGTCAAAAACACACAAATACACGCGTGTGTCAAAAACACACAAAAACACACAGTCAAAAACACACAAACACACGCGTGTGTCAAAAACACACAAACACACGCGTGTGTCAAAAACACACAAACACACGCGTGTGTCAAAAACACACAAACACACGCGTGTGTCGAAAACACACAAACACACGCGTGTGTCAAAAACACACAGTCAAAAACACACAAACACACGCGTGTGTCAAAAACACACAAACACACGCGTGTGTCAAAAACACACAAACACACGCGTGTGTCAAAAACACACAAACACACGCGTGTGTCAAAAACACACAAACACACGCGTGTGTCAAAAACACACAAACACACGCGTGTGTCAAAAACACACAAACACACGCGTGTGTCAAAAACACACAAACACACGCGTGTGTCAAAAACACACAAACACACGCGTGTGTCAAAAACACACAAACACACGCGTGTGTCAAAAACACACAAACACACGCGTGTGTCAAAAACACACAAACACACGCGTGTGTCAAAAACACACAAACACACGCGTGTGCCAAAAACACACAAACACACGCGTGTGTCAAAAACACACAAACACACGCGTGTGTCAAAAACACACAAACACACGCGTGTGTCAAAAACACACAACCACACGCGTGTGTCAAAAACACACAACCACACGCGTGTGTCAAAAACACACAAACACACGCGTATGTCAAAAACACACAAACACATGCGTGTGTCAAAAACACACAAAAACACGCGTGTGTCAAAAACACACAAACACACGCGTGTGTCAAAAACACACAAACACACGCGTGTGTCAAAAACACACAAACACACGCGTGTGTCAAAAACACACAAACACACGCGTGTGTCAAAAACACACAAACACACGCGTGTGTCAAAAACACACAAACACACGCGTGTGTCAAAAACACACAAACACACGCGTGTGTCAAAAACACACAAACACACGCGTGTGTCAAAAACACACAAACACACGCGTGTGTCAAAAACACACAAACACACGCGTGTGTCAAAAACACACAAACACACGCGTGTGTCAAAAACACACAAACACAGGTGAGTCGCGAATTACGCGTAACGGACCGGATAAGAATGCTATGTGTGTTCATCAGGTATTCGACGCATAACTGATCCGTTATGGGTGTTTTTGCGAATGAGCACTCGCGAACGGACCCGTTATGTTTTCAATCTTTTTTCCATTCGCGTGCGGCCCGTAAACGGATTCGCATATGGATCAGTTTAGTTATAACTTTTACAGATGGATCCGTAACGGACGCATTACGGACCCATATAGCATTCCTATCCGATCCGTTCGCGCTTTACCTGTGAACACACGCGTGTGTCAAAAACACACAAACACACGCGTGTGTCAAAAACACACAAACACACGCGTGTGTCAAAAACACACAAACACACGCGTGTGTCAAAAACACACAAACACACGCGTGTGTCAAAAACACACAAATACACGCGTGTGTCAAAAACACACAAACACACGCGTGTGTCAAAAACACACAAACACACGCGTGTGTCAAAAACACACAAACACACGCGTGTGTCAAAAACACACAAACACACGCGTGTGTCAAAAACACACAAACACACGCGTGTGTCAAAAACACACAAACACACGCGTGTGTCAAAAACACACAACCACATGCGAGTGTCAAAAACACACAACCACACGCGTGTGTCAAAAACACACAACCACATGCGAGTGTCAAAAACACACAACCACATGCGAGTGTCAAAAACACACAACCACATGCAAGTGTCAAAAACACACAAGCACACAAACACACGCGTATGTCAAAAACACACAAGCACACAAACACACGCGTATGTCAAAAACACACAAACACACAAACACACGCGTATGTCAAAAACACACAGTCAAAAACACACAAACACACGCGTGTGTCAAAAACACACAAACACACGCGTGTGTCAAAAACACACAGTCAAAAACACACAAACACACGCGTGTGTCAAAAACACACAAACACACGCGTGTGTCAAAAACACACAAACACACGCGTGTGTCAAAAACACACAAACACACGCGTGTGTCAAAAACACACAAACACACGCGTGTGTCAAAAACACACAAACACACGCGTGTGTCAAAAACACACAAACACACGCGTGTGTCAAAAACACACAAACACACGCGTGTGTCAAAAACACACAAACACACGCGTGTGTCAAAAACACACAAACACACGCGTGTGTCAAAAACACACAAACACACGCGTGTGTCAAAAACACACAAACACACGCGTGTGTCAAAAACACACAAAAACACGCGTGTGTCAAAAACACACAAACACACGCGTGTGTCAAAAACACACAAACACACGCGTGTGTCAAAAACACACAAACACACGCGTGTGTCAAAAACACACAAACACACGCGTGTGTCAAAAACACACAAACACACGCGTGTGTCAAAAACACACAAACACACGCGTGTGTCAAAAACACACAAACACACGCGTGTGTCAAAAACACACAAACACACGCGTGTGTCAAAAACACACAAACACACGCGTGTGTCAAAAACACACAAACACACGCGTGTGTCAAAAACACACAAACACACGCGTGTGTCAAAAACACACAAACACACGCGTGTGTCAGAAACACACAAACACACGCGTGTGTCAAACACACACAAACACACGCGTGTGTCAAAAACACACAAACACACGCGTGTGTCAGAAACACACAAACACACGCGTGTGTCAAACACACACAAACACACGCGTGTGTCAAAAACGCACAAACACACGCGTGTGTCAAAAACACACAAACACACGCGTGTGTCAAAAACACACAAACACACGCGTGTGTCAAAAACACACAAACACACGCGTGTGTCAAAAACACACAAACACACGCGTGTATCAAAAACACACAAACACACGCGTGTGTCAAAAACACACAAACACACGCGTGTGTCAAAAACACACAAACACACGCGTGTGTCAAAAACACACAAACACACGCGTGTGTCAAAAACACACAAACACACGCGTGTGTCAAAAACACACAAACACACGCGTGTATCAAAAACACACAAACACACGCGTGTATCAAAAACACACAAACACACGCGTGTGTCAAAAACACACAAACACACGCGTGTGTCAAAAACACACAAACACACGCGTGTGTCAAAAACACACAAACACACGCGTGTGTCAAAAACACACAAACACACGCGTGTGTCAAAAACACACAAACACACGCGTGTGTCAAAAACACACAAACACACGCGTGTGTCAAAAACACACAAACACACGCGTGTGTCAAAAACACACAAACACACGCGTGTGTCAAAAACACACAAACACACGCGTGTGTCAAAAACACACAAACACACGCGTGTGTCAAAAACACACAAACACACGCGTGTGTCAAAAACACACAAACACACGCGTGTGTCAAAAACACACAAACACACGCGTGTGTCAAAAACACACAAACACACGCGTGTGTCAAAAACACACAAACACACGCGTGTGTCAAAAA
Organism: Caenorhabditis zanzibari; assembly: GCA_963966625.1. Taxonomy (NCBI): domain Eukaryota; kingdom Metazoa; phylum Nematoda; class Chromadorea; order Rhabditida; family Rhabditidae; genus Caenorhabditis; species Caenorhabditis zanzibari. Next base: position 7,724,424 of record OZ016470.1, on the reverse strand, counting down.
CACACAAACACACGCGTGTGTCAAAAACACACAAACACACGCGTGTGTCAAAAACACACAAACACACGCGTGTGTCAAAAACACACAAACACACGCGTGTGTCAAAAACACACAAACACACGCGTGTGTCAAAAACACACAAACACACGCGTGTGTCAAAAACACACAAACACACGCGTGTGTCAAAAACACACAAACACACGCGTGTGTCAAAAACACACAAACACAGGTGAGTCGCGAATTACGCGTAACGGACCGGATAAGAATGCTATGTGTGTTCATCAGGTATTCGACGCATAACTGATCCGTTATGGGTGTTTTTGCGAATGAGCACTCGCGAACGGACCCGTTATGTTTTCAATCTTTTTTCCATTCGCGTGCGGCCCGTAAACGGATTCGCATATGGATCAGTTTAGTTATAACTTTTACAGATGGATCCGTAACGGACGCATTACGGACCCATATAGCATTCCTATCCGATCCGTTCGCGCTTTACCTGTGAACACACGCGTGTGTCAAAAACACACAAACACACGCGTGTGTCAAAAACACACAAACACACGCGTGTGTCAAAAACACACAAACACACGCGTGTGTCAAAAACACACAAACACACGCGTGTGTCAAAAACACACAAACACACGCGTGCGTCAAAAACACACAAACACACGCGTGTGTCAAAAACACACAAACACACGCGTGTGTCAAAAACACACAAACACACGCGTGTGTCAAAAACACACAAACACACGCGTGTGTCAAAAACACACAAACACAGGTGAGTCGCGAATTACGCGTAACGGACCGGATAAGAATGCTATGTGTGTTCATCAGGTATTCGACGCATAACTGATCCGTTATGGGTGTTTTTGCGAATGAGCACTCGCGAACGGACCCGTTATGTTTTCAATCTTTTTTCCATTCGCGTGCGGCCCGTAAACGGATTCGCATATGGATCAGTTTAGTTATAACTTTTACAGATGGATCCGTAGCGGACGCATTACGGACCCATATAGCATTCCTATCCGATCCGTTCGCGCTTTACCTGTGAACACACGCGTGTGTCAAAAACACACAAACACACGCGTGTGTCAAAAACACACAAACACACGCGTGTGTCAAAAACACACAAACACACGCGTGTGTCAAAAACACACAAATACACGCGTGTGTCAAAAACACACAAACACACGCGTGTGTCAAAAACACACAAACACACGCGTGTGTCAAAAACACACAAACACACGCGTGTGTCAAAAACACACAAACACACGCGTGTGTCAAAAACACACAAACACACGCGTGTGTCAAAAACACACAAACACACGCGTGTGTCAAAAACACACAAACACACGCGTGTGTCAAAAACACACAAACACACGCGTGTGTCAAAAACACACAAACACACGCGTGTGTCAAAAACACACAAACACACGCGTGTGTCAAAAACACACAAACACACGCGTGTGTCAAAAACACACAAACACACGCGTGTGTCAAAAACACACAAACACACGCGTGTGTCAAAAACACACAAACACAGGTGAGTCGCGAATTACGCGTAACGGACCGGATAAGAATGCTATGTGTGTTCATCAGGTATTCGACGCATAACTGATCCGTTATGGGTGTTTTTGCGAATGAGCACTCGCGAACGGACCCGTTATGTTTTCAATCTTTTTTCCATTCGCGTGCGGCCCGTAAACGGATTCGCATATGGATCAGTTTAGTTATAACTTTTACAGATGGATCCGTAACGGACGCATTACGGACCCATATAGCATTCCTATCCGATCCGTTCGCGCTTTACCTGTGAACACACGCGTGTGTCAAAAACACACAAACACACGCGTGTGTCAAAAACACACAAACACACGCGTGTGTCAAAAACACACAAACACACGCGTGTGTCAAAAACACACAAACACACGCGTGTGTCAAAAACACACAAACACACGCGTGTGTCAAAAACACACAAACACACGCGTGTGTCAAAAACACACAAACACACGCGTGTGTCAAAAACACACAAACACACGCGTGTGTCAAAAACACACAAACACAGGTGAGTCGCGAATTACGCGTAACGGACCGGATAAGAATGCTATGTGTGTTCATCAGGTATTCGACGCATAACTGATCCGTTATGGGTGTTTTTGCGAATGAGCACTCGCGAACGGACCCGTTATGTTTTCAATCTTTTTTCCATTCGCGTGCGGCCCGTAAACGGATTCGCATATGGATCAGTTTAGTTATAACTTTTACAGATGGATCCGTAACGGACGCATTACGGACCCATATAGCATTCCTATCCGATCCGTTCGCGCTTTACCTGTGAACACACGCGTGTGTCAAAAACACACAAACACACGCGTGTGTCAAAAACACACAAACACACGCGTGTGTCAAAAACACACAAACACACGCGTGTGTCAAAAACACACAAACACACGCGTGTGTCAAAAACACACAAATACACGCGTGTGTCAAAAACACACAAACACACGCGTGTGTCAAAAAACACACAAACACACGCGTGTGTCAAAAACACACAAACACACGCGTGTGTCAAAAACACACAAACACACGCGTGTGTCAAAAACACACAAACACACGCGTGTGTCAAAAACACACAAACACACGCGTGTGTCAAAAACACACAAACACACGCGTGTGTCAAAAACACACAAACACACGCGTGTGTCAAAAACACACAAACACACGCGTGTGTCAAAAACACACAAACACACGCGTGTGTCAAAAACACACAAACACACGCGTGTGTCAAAAACACACAAACACACGCGTGTGTCAAAAACACACAAACACACGCGTGTGTCAAAAACACACAAACACAGGTGAGTCGCGAATTACGCGTAACGGACCGGATAAGAATGCTATGTGTGTTCATCAGGTATTCGACGCATAACTGATCCGTTATGGGTGTTTTTGCGAATGAGCACTCGCGAACGGACCCGTTATGTTTTCAATCTTTTTTCCATTCGCGTGCGGCCCGTAAACGGATTCGCATATGGATCAGTTTAGTTATAACTTTTACAGATGGATCCGTAACGGACGCATTACGGACCCATATAGCATTCCTATCCGATCCGTTCGCGCTTTACCTGTGAACACACGCGTGTGTCAAAAACACACAAACACACGCGTGTGTCAAAAACACACAAACACACGCGTGTGTCAAAAACACACAAACACACGCGTGTGTCAAAAACACACAAACACACGCGTGTGTCAAAAACACACAAACACACGCGTGTGTCAAAAACACACAAACACACGCGTGTGTCAAAAACACACAAACACACGCGTGTGTCAAAAACACACAAACACACGCGTGTGTCAAAAACACACAAACACAGGTGAGTCGCGAATTACGCGTAACGGACCGGATAAGAATGCTATGTGTGTTCATCAGGTATTCGACGCATAACTGATCCGTTATGGGTGTTTTTGCGAATGAGCACTCGCGAACGGACCCGTTATGTTTTCAATCTTTTTTCCATTCGCGTGCGGCCCGTAAACGGATTCGCATATGGATCAGTTTAGTTATAACTTTTACAGATGGATCCGTAACGGACGCATTACGGACCCATATAGCATTCCTATCCGATCCGTTCGCGCTTTACCTGTGAACACACGCGTGTGTCAAAAACACACAAACACACGCGTGTGTCAAAAACACACAAACACACGCGTGTGTCAAAAACACACAAACACACGCGTGTGTCAAAAACACACAAATACACGCGTGTGTCAAAAACACACAAACACACGCGTGTGTCAAAAAACACACAAACACACGCGTGTGTCAAAAACACACAAACACACGCGTGTGTCAAAAACACACAAACACACGCGTGTGTCAAAAACACACAAACACACGCGTGTGTCAAAAACACACAAACACACGCGTGTGTCAAAAACACACAAACACACGCGTGTGTCAAAAACACACAAACACACGCGTGTGTCAAAAACACACAAACACACGCGTGTGTCAAAAACACACAAACACACGCGTGTGTCAAAAACACACAAACACACGCGTGTGTCAAAAACACACAAACACACGCGTGTGTCAAAAACACACAAACACACGCGTGTGTCAAAAACACACAAACACAGGTGAGTCGCGAATTACGCGTAACGGACCGGATAAGAATGCTATGTGTGTTCATCAGGTATTCGACGCATAACTGATCCGTTATGGGTGTTTTTGCGAATGAGCACTCGCGAACGGACCCGTTATGTTTTCAATCTTTTTTCCATTCGCGTGCGGCCCGTAAACGGATTCGCATATGGATCAGTTTAGTTATAACTTTTACAGATGGATCCGTAACGGACGCATTACGGACCCATATAGCATTCCTATCCGATCCGTTCGCGCTTTACCTGTGAACACACGCGTGTGTCAAAAACACACAAACACACGCGTGTGTCAAAAACACACAAACACACGCGTGTGTCAAAAACACACCGTAGTGTTTTCTGTGACGAGTCACAAATCGAAAAATTGAAAATGGAGCTAGACTCAAACTTTTCTGTATTTTGTAGGAGATTGCAATACAAACCAAATTGTCAACTGCAACTTTTTTCTAACTCTTCATCCAGGTCGTAGAAACACAGCTTTTCGATAAGGCCCTGTACCGAACACTATTTTCAGTTTTATCAGATTTGTGTGAAGAGTGAGTAAAAAGTTGCAGTTGACAATTTGGTTTGTATTGCAATTTCCTACAAAATACAAAAAAGTTTGAGTCTCTAGCTCCATTTTCAATGTTTCGATTTGTGACTCGTCACAGAAAACACTACGGTAGACTTCAAACTTTCATAAACTGCCTCAAAATTGTGCAATCATTACGATCAATAGCTCATTTAAAAGCTCATAAAACGACAAATCAAAAAATATTAAAAAACTTGAAACTTTCTGTACAAGTTTTGTTTGAAAATTCGACTTTTCTCAAAATGTTGCAATGGAGCAACATTGCATTTTGGGTCATAAGTGGGGTACCACGAAGTACAAAAAATTATTTGTAAAGATTTCATAACTTTCATTTTATCAGTTACAAAACACATTTTAGTTTGTTCAATTTGAACAAGTGTGAACAAAACTGTGATCATTTGAAGTTGAAATTTTGAAATTTCGAAATTTTTATTACAAACTCGATTTTCTGAAAAAGTACCAAAAGGGAGCAAAAAAGCAGGGTTGCAACGGGCCGGGCCGGGCCGGGCCGGGCCGAAAGCAAAAATTCTCGGCCCGGGCCCGGGCCCGGCCCGGCCCGGCCCGCGGGCCCTGTGAGGGAAAATTTCGATCAAAAAATTTCGATCCTAATTTCTAATTTCCAGTTTTAGTCGCTATTTCATGTATAAAAGTTTGAGGAACTTCTATGATCACATATGACAACATTTTTTTTTGAAAATGTCCCAATTTTTCTTTAAAATTTCGAGAAAATTCGAAAATTTTCAAAAAATTTTCATAGAAATTTTTCCTCACGGGCCCGCGGGAATCCCGCGGGAATAGAATCTAAGAATCTAAGAATCTAAGAATCTAAGAATCTAAGAATCTAAGAATCTAAGAATCTAAGAATCTAAGAGTCTAAGAATCTAAGAATCTAAGAATCTAAGAATCTAAGAATCTAAGAATCTAAGAATCTAAGAATCTAAGAATCTAAGAATCTAAGAATCTAAGAATCTAAGAATCTAAGAATCTTAGAATCTAAGAATCTAAGAATCTAAGAATCTAAGAATCTAAGAATCTAAGAATCTAAGAATCTAAGAATCTAAGAATCTAAGAATCTAAGAATCTAAGAATCTAAGAATCTAAGAATCTAAGAATCTAAGAATCTAAGAATCTAAGAATCTAAGAATCTAAGAATCTAAGAATCTAAGAATCTAAGAATCTAAGAATCTAAGAATCTAAGAATCTAAGAATCTAAGAATCTAAGAATCTAAGAATCTAAGAATCTAAGAATCTAAGAATCTAAGAATCTAAGAATCTAAGAATCTAAGAATCTAAGAATCTAAGAATCTAAGAATCTAAGAATCTAAGAATCTAAGAATCTAAGAATCTAAGAATCTAAGAATCTAAGAATCTAAGAATCTAAGAATCTAAGAATCTAAGAATCTAAGAATCTAAGAATCTAAGAATCTAAGAATCTAAGAATCTAAGAATCTAAGAATCTAAGAATCTAAGAATCTAAGAATCTAAGAATCTAAGAATCTAAGAATCTAAGAATCTAAGAATCTAAGAATCTAAGAATCTAAGAATCTAAGAATCTAAGAATCTAAGAATCTAAGAATCTAAGAATCTAAGAATCTAAGAATCTAAGAATCTAAGAATCTAAGAATCTAAGAATCTAAGAATCTAAGAATCTAAGAATCTAAGAATCTAAGAATCTAAGAATCTAAGAATCTAAGAATCTAAGAATCTAAGAATCTAAGAATCTAAGAATCTAAGAATCTAAGAATCTAAGAATCTAAGAATCTAAGAATCTAAGAATCTAAGAATCTAAGAATCTAAGAATCTAAGAATCTAAGAATCTAAGAATCTAAGAATCTAAGAATCTAAGAATCTAAGAATCTAAGAATCTAAGAATCTAAGAATCTAAGAATCTAAGAATCACGCGTGTGTTTTTGACACACGCGTGTGTTTGTGTGTTTTGACACACGCGTGTGTTTGTGTGTTTTTGACACACGCGTGTGGTTGTGTGTTTTTGACACACGCGTGTGTTTGTGTGTTTTGACACACGCGTGTGTTTGTGTGTTTTTGACACACGCGTGTGTTTGTGTGTTTTTGACACACGCGTGTGTTTGTGTGTTTTTGACACACGCGTGTGTTTGTGTGTTTTTGACACACGCGTGTGTTTGTGTGTTTTTGACACACGCGTGTGTTTGTGTGTTTTTGACACACGCGTGTGTTTGTGTGTTTTTGACACACGCGTGTGTTTGTGTGTTTTTGACACACGCGTGTGTTTGTGTGTTTTTGACACACGCGTGTGTTTGTGTGTTTTTGACACACGCGTGTGTTTGTGTGTTTTTGACACACGCGTGTGTTTGTGTGTTTTTGACACACGCGTGTGTTTGTGTGTTTTTGACACACGCGTGTGTTTGTGTGTTTTTGACACACGCGTGTGTTTGTGTGTTTGTGTGTTTTTGACACACGTGGGTGTTTGTGTGTTTTTGACACACGTGTGTGTTTGTGTGTTTTTGACACACGTGTGTGTTTGTGTGTTTTTGACACACGCGTGTGTTTGTGTGTTTTTGACACACGCGTGTGTTTGTGTGTTTTTGACACACGCGTGTGTTTGTGTGTTTTTGACACACGTGGGTGTTTGTGTGTTTTTGACACACGTGTGTGTTTGTGTGTTTTTGACACACGTGTGTGTTTGTGTGTTTTTGACACACGCGTGTGTTTGTGTGTTTTTGACACACGCGTGTGTTTGTGTGTTTTTGACACACGCGTGTGTTTGTGTGTTTTTGACTTGTGTGTTTTTGACACACGCGTGTGTTTGTGTGTTTTTGACTTGTGTGTTTTTGACACACGCGTATGTTTGTGTGTTTTTGACTTGTGTGTTTTTGACACACGCGTGTGTTTGTGTGTTTTTGACACACGCGTGTGTTTGTGTGTTTTTGACACACGCGTGTGTTTGTGTGTTTTTGACACACGCGTGTGTTTGTGTGTTTTTGACACACGCGTGTGTTTGTGTGTTTTTGACACACGCGTGTGTTTGTGTGTTTTTGACACACGCGTGTGTTTGTGTGTTTTTGACACACGCGTGTGTTTGTGTGTTTTTGACTTGTGTGTTTTTGACACACGCGTGTGTTTGTGTGTTTTTGACACACGCGTGTGTTTGTGTGTTTTTGACACACGCGTGTGTTTGTGTGTTTTTGACACACGTGTGTGTTTGTGTGTTTTTGACACACGTGTGTGTTTGTGTGTTTTTGACACACGCGTGTGTTTGTGTGTTTTTGACACACGCGTGTGTTTGTGTGTTTTTGACACACGCGTGTGTTTGTGTGTTTTTGACTTGTGTGTTTTTGACACACGCGTGTGTTTGTGTGTTTTGACACACGCGTGTGTTTGTGTGTTTTGACACACGCGTGTGTTTGTGTGTTTTGACACACGCGTGTGTTTGTGTGTTTTGACACACGCGTGTGTTTGTGTGTTTTGACACACGCGTGTGTTTGTGTGTTTTGACACACGCGTGTGTTTGTGTGTTTTGACACACGCGTGTGTTTGTGTGTTTTGTCACACGCGTGTGTTTGTGTGTTCTGTCACACGCGTGTGTGTTTTTGTCACACGCGTGTGTTTGTGTGTTTTGTCACACGCGTGTGTGTTTTTGTCACACGCGTGTGTTTGTGTGTTTTGTCACACGCGTGTGTTTGTGTGTTTTGTCACACGCGTGTGTTTGTGTGTTTTGTCACACGCGTGTGTGTTTTTGACACACGCGTGTGTTTGTGTGTTTTGTCACACGCGTGTGTGTTTTTGACACACGCGTGTGTTTGTGTGTTTTGACACACGCGTGTGTTTGTGTGTTTTTGACACACGCGTGTGTTTGTGTGTTTTTGACACACGCGTGTGTTTGTATGTTTTGACACACGCGTGTGTTTGTATGTTTTGACACACGCGTGTGTTTGTATGTTTTGACACACGCGTGTGTTTGTGTGTTTTGACACACGCGTGTGTTTGTGTGTTTTTGACTTGTGTGTTTTTGACACACGCGTGTGTTTGTGTGTTTTGACACACGCGTGTGTTTGTGTGTTTTGACACACGCGTGTGTTTGTGTGTTTTGACACACGCGTGTGTTTGTGTGTTTTGACACACGCGTGTGTTTGTGTGTTTTGACACACGCGTGTGTTTGTGTGTTTTGACACACGCGTGTGTTTGTGTGTTTTGACACACGCGTGTGTTTGTGTGTTTTGTCACACGCGTGTGTTTGTGTGTTCTGTCACACGCGTGTGTGTTTTTGTCACACGCGTGTGTTTGTGTGTTTTGTCACACGCGTGTGTGTTTTTGTCACACGCGTGTGTTTGTGTGTTTTGTCACACGCGTGTGTTTGTGTGTTTTGTCACACGCGTGTGTTTGTGTGTTTTGTCACACGCGTGTGTGTTTTTGACACACGCGTGTGTTTGTGTGTTTTGTCACACGCGTGTGTGTTTTTGACACACGCGTGTGTTTGTGTGTTTTGACACACGCGTGTGTTTGTGTGTTTTTGACACACGCGTGTGTTTGTGTGTTTTTGACACACGCGTGTGTTTGTATGTTTTGACACACGCGTGTGTTTGTATGTTTTGACACACGCGTGTGTTTGTATGTTTTGACACACGCGTGTGTTTGTGTGTTTTGACACACGCGTGTGTTTGTGTGTTTTTGACACACGCGTGTGTTTGTATGTTTTGACACACGCGTGTGTTTGTATGTTTTGACACACGCGTGTGTTTGTATGTTTTGACACACGCGTGTGTTTGTGTGTTTTGACACACGCGTGTGTTTGTGTGTTTTGACACACGCGTGTGTTTGTGTGTTTTGACACACGCGTGTGTTTGTGTGTTTTTGACACACGATTCTTAGATTCTTAGATTCTTAGATTCTTAGATTCTTAGATTCTTAGATTCTTAGATTCTTAGATTCTTAGATTCTTAGATTCTTAGATTCTTAGATTCTTAGATTCTTAGATTCTTAGATTCTTAGATTCTTAGATTCTTAGATTCTTAGATTCTTAGATTCTTAGATTCTTAGATTCTTAGATTCTTAGATTCTTAGATTCTTAGATTCTTAGATTCTTAGATTCTTAGGTTCTTAGATTCTTAGATTCTTAGATTCTTAGATTCTTAGATTCTTAGATTCTTAGATTCTTAGATTCTTAGATTCTTAGATTCTTAGATTCTTAGATTCTTAGATTCTTAGATTCTTAGATTCTTAGATTCTTAGATTCTTAGATTCTTAGATTCTTAGATTCTTAGATTCTTAGATTCTTAGATTCTTAGATTCTTAGATTCTTAGATTCTTAGATTCTTAGATTCTTAGATTCTTAGATTCTTAGATTCTTAGATTCTTAGATTCTTAGATTCTTAGATTCTTAGATTCTTAGATTCTTAGATTCTTAGATTCTTAGATTCTTAGATTCTTAGATTCTTAGATTCTTAGATTCTTAGATTCTTAGATTCTTAGATTCTTAGATTTCTTAGATCACGCGTGTGTTTGTGTGTTTTTGACACACGCGTGTGTTTGTGTGTTTTTGACACACGCGTGTGTTTGTGTGTTTTTGACACACGCGTGTGTTTGTGTGTTTTTGACACACGTGTGTGTTTGTATGTTTTGACACACGCGTGTGTTTGTATGTTTTGACACACGCGTGTGTTTTTGACACACGCGTGTGTTTGTGTGTTTTGACACACGCGTGTGTTTGTGTGTTTTGACACACGCGTGTGTTTGTGTGTTTTGACACACGCGTGTGTTTGTGTGTTTTTGACACACGCGTGTGTTTGTGTGTTTTGACACACGCATGTGTTTGTGTGTTTTTGACACACGCGTGTGTTTGTGTGTTTTGACACACGCGTGTGTTTGTGTGTTTTGACACACGCGTGTGTTTGTGTGTTTTGACACACGCGTGTGTTTGTGTGTTTTTGACACACGCGTGTGTTTGTGTGTTTTTGACACACGTGTGTGTTTGTGTGTTTTTGACACACGCGTGTGTTTGTGTGTTTTGACACACGCGTGTGTTTGTGTGTTTTTGACACACGATTCTTAGATTCTTAGATTCTTAGATTCTTAGATTCTTAGATTCTTAGATTCTTAGATTCTTAGATTCTTAGATTCTTAGATTCTTAGATTCTTAGATTCTTAGATTCTTAGATTCTTAGATTCTTAGATTCTTAGATTCTTAGATTCTTAGATTCTTAGATTCTTAGATTCTTAGATTCTTAGATTCTTAGATTCTTAGATTCTTAGATTCTTAGATTCTTAGATTCTTAGATTCTTAGATTCTTAGATTCTTAGATTCTTAGATTCTTAGATTCTTAGATTCTTAGATTCTTAGATTCTTAGATTCTTAGATTCTTAGATTCTTAGATTCTTAGATTCTTAGATTCTTAGATTCTTAGATTCTTAGATTCTTAGATTCTTAGATTCTTAGATTCTTAGATTCTTAGATTTCTTAGATCACGCGTGTGTTTGTGTGTTTTTGACACACGCGTGTGTTTGTGTGTTTTTGACACACGCGTGTGTTTGTGTGTTTTTGACACACGCGTGTGTTTGTGTGTTTTTGACACACGTGTGTGTTTGTATGTTTTGACACACGCGTGTGTTTGTATGTTTTGACACACGCGTGTGTTTTTGACACACGCGTGTGTTTGTGTGTTTTGACACACGCGTGTGTTTGTGTGTTTTGACACACGCGTGTGTTTGTGTGTTTTGACACACGCGTGTGTTTGTGTGTTTTTGACACACGCGTGTGTTTGTGTGTTTTGACACACGCATGTGTTTGTGTGTTTTTGACACACGCGTGTGTTTGTGTGTTTTGACACACGCGTGTGTTTGTGTGTTTTGACACACGCGTGTGTTTGTGTGTTTTGACACACGCGTGTGTTTGTGTGTTTTTGACACACGCGTGTGTTTGTGTGTTTTTGACACACGTGTGTGTTTGTGTGTTTTTGACACACGCGTGTGTTTGTGTGTTTTGACACACGCGTGTGTTTGTGTGTTTTTGACACACGATTCTTAGATTCTTAGATTCTTAGATTCTTAGATTCTTAGATTCTTAGATTCTTAGATTCTTAGATTCTTAGATTCTTAGATTCTTAGATTCTTAGATTCTTAGATTCTTAGATTCTTAGATTCTTAGATTCTTAGATTCTTAGATTCTTAGATTCTTAGATTCTTAGATTCTTAGATTCTTAGATTCTTAGATTCTTAGATTCTTAGATTCTTAGATTCTTAGATTCTTAGATTCTTAGATTCTTAGATTCTTAGATTCTTAGATTCTTAGATTCTTAGATTCTTAGATTCTTAGATTCTTAGATTCTTAGATTCTTAGATTCTTAGATTCTTAGATTCTTAGATTCTTAGATTCTTAGATTCTTAGATTCTTAGATTCTTAGATTCTTAGATTCTTAGATTCTTAGATTCTTAGATTCTTAGATTCTTAGATTCTTAGATTCTTAGATTCTTAGATTCTTAGATTCTTAGATTCTTAGATTCTTAGATTCTTAGATTCTTAGATTCTTAGATTCTTAGATTCTTAGATTCTTAGTAGATTCTTAGATTCTTAGATTCTTAGATTCTTAGATTCTTAGATTCTTAGATTCTTAGATTCTTAGATTCTTAGATTCTTAGATTCTTAGATTTACTATTCTCTCTTCTTCTTCTCTCTCTCGTTGTTACTTTTTGTGTGTTTTTGACACACGCGTGTGTTTGTGTGTTTTTGACACACGCGTGTGTTTGTGTGTTTTTGACACACGCGTGTGTTTGTGTGTTTTTGACACACGTGTGTGTTTGTATGTTTTGACACACGCGTGTGTTTGTATGTTTTGACACACGCGTGTGTTTTTGACACACGCGTGTGTTTGTGTGTTTTGACACACGCGTGTGTTTGTGTGTTTTGACACACGCGTGTGTTTGTGTGTTTTGACACACGCGTGTGTTTGTGTGTTTTTGACACACGCGTGTGTTTGTGTGTTTTGACACACGCGTGTGTTTGTGTGTTTTTGACACACGCGTGTGTTTGTGTGTTTTGACACACGCGTGTGTTTGTGTGTTTTGACACACGCGTGTGTTTGTGTGTTTTGACACACGCGTGTGTTTGTGTGTTTTTGACACACGCGTGTGTTTGTGTGTTTTTGACACACGTGTGTGTTTGTGTGTTTTTGACACACGCGTGTGTTTGTGTGTTTTGACACACGCGTGTGTTTGTGTGTTTTTGACACACGATTCTTAGATTCTTAGATTCTTAGATTCTTAGATTCTTAGATTCTTAGATTCTTAGATTCTTAGATTCTTAGATTCTTAGATTCTTAGATTCTTAGATTCTTAGATTCTTAGATTCTTAGATTCTTAGATTCTTAGATTCTTAGATTCTTAGATTCTTAGATTCTTAGATTCTTAGATTCTTAGATTCTTAGATTCTTAGATTCTTAGATTCTTAGATTCTTAGATTCTTAGATTTCTTAGATCACGCGTGTGTTTGTGTGTTTTTGACACACGCGTGTGTTTGTGTGTTTTTGACACACGCGTGTGTTTGTGTGTTTTTGACACACGCGTGTGTTTGTGTGTTTTTGACACACGTGTGTGTTTGTATGTTTTGACACACGCGTGTGTTTGTATGTTTTGACACACGCGTGTGTTTTTGACACACGCGTGTGTTTGTGTGTTTTGACACACGCGTGTGTTTGTGTGTTTTGACACACGCGTGTGTTTGTGTGTTTTGACACACGCGTGTGTTTGTGTGTTTTTGACACACGCGTGTGTTTGTGTGTTTTTGACACACGCGTGTGTTTGTGTGTTTTGACACACGCGTGTGTTTGTGTGTTTTGACACACGCGTGTGTTTGTGTGTTTTGACACACGCGTGTGTTTGTGTGTTTTTGACACACGCGTGTGTTTGTGTGTTTTGACACACGCGTGTGTTTGTGTGTTTTGACACACGCGTGTGTTTGTGTGTTTTTGACACACGCGTGTGTTTGTGTGTTTTTGACACACGCGTGTGTTTGTGTGTTTTTGACACACGCGTGTGTTTGTGTGTTTTTGACACACGCGTGTGTTTGTGTGTTTTTGACACACGCGTGTGTTTGTGTGTTTTTGACACACGCGTGTGTTTGTGTGTTTTTGACACACGCGTGTGTTTGTGTGTTTTTGACACACGCGTGTGTTTGTGTGTTTTTGACACACGCGTGTGTTTGTGTGTTTTTGACACACGCGTGTGTTTGTGTGTTTTTGACACACGCGTGTGTTTGTGTGTTTTTGACACACGCGTGTGTTTGTGTGTTTTTGACACACGCGTGTGTTTGTGTGTTTTTGACACACGTGTGTGTTTGTGTGTTTTTGACACACGTGTGTGTTTGTGTGTTTTTGACACACGTGTGTGTTTGTGTGTTTTTGACACACGTGTGTGTTTGTGTGTTTTTGACACACGCGTGTGTTTGTGTGTTTTTGACACACGCGTGTGTTTGTGTGTTTTTGACACACGCGTGTGTTTGTGTGTTTTTGACACACGCGTGTGTTTGTGTGTTTTATTTCTTTTTGATTCTTAGATTCTTAGATTCTTAGATTCTTAGATTCTTAGATTCTTAGATTCTTAGATTCTTAGATTCTTAGATTCTTAGATTCTTAGATTCTTAGATTCTTAGATTCTTAGATTCTTAGATTCTTAGATTCTTAGATTCTTAGATTCTTAGATTCTTAGATTCTTAGATTCTTAGATTCTTAGATTCTTAGATTCTTAGATTCTTAGATTCTTAGATTCTCAGATTCTTAGATTCTTAGATTCTTAGATTCTTAGATTCTCAGATTCTTAGATTCTTAGATTCTTAGATTCTTAGATTCTTAGATTCTTAGATTCTTAGATTCTTAGATTCTTAGATTCTTAGATTCTTAGATTCTTAGATTCTTAGATTCTTAGATTCTTAGATTCTTAGATTCTTAGATTCTTAGATTCTTAGATTCTTAGATTCTTAGATTCTTAGATTCTTAGATTCTTAGATTCTTAGATTCTTAGATTCTTAGATTCTTAGATTCTTAGATTCTTAGATTCTTAGATTCTTAGATTCTTAGATTCTTAGATTCTTAGATTCTTAGATTCTTAGATTCTTAGATTCTTAGGTTCTTAGATTCTTAGATTCTTAGATTCTTAGATTCTTAGATTCTGAGATTCTTAGATTCTTAGATTCTGAGATTCTTAGATTCTTAGATTCTTAGATTCTGAGATTCTTAGATTCTTAGATTCTTAGATTCTGAGATTCTTAGATTCTTAGATTCTGAGATTCTGAGATTCTGAGATTCTGAGATTCTTAGATTCTTAGATTCTTAGATTCTGAGATTCTGAGATTCTTAGATTCTTAGATTCTTAGATTCTTAGATTCTTAGATTCTTAGATTCTTAGATTCTTAGATTCTTAGATTCTTAGATTCTTAGATTCTTAGATTCTTAGATTCTTAGATTCTTAGATTCTTAGATTCTTAGATTCTTAGATTCTTAGATTCTTAGATTCTTAGATTCTTAGATTCTTAGATTCTTAGATTCTTAGATTCTTAGATTCTTAGATTCTTAGATTCTTAGATTCTTAGATTCTTAGATTCTTAGATTCTTAGATTCTTAGATTCTTAGATTCTTAGATTCTTAGATTCTTAGATTCTTCGATTCTTAGATTCTTAGATTCTTAGATTCTTAGATTCTTAGATTCTTAGATTCTTAGATTCTTAGATTCTTAGATTCTTAGATTCTTAGATTCTTAGATTCTTAGATTCTTAGATTCTTAGATTCTTAGATTCTTAGATTCTTAGATTCTTAGATTCTTAGATTCTTAGATTCTTAGATTCTTAGATTCTTAGATTCTTAGATTCTTAGATTCTTAGATTCTTAGATTCTTAGATTCTTAGATTCTTAGATTCTTAGATTCTTAGATTCTTAGATTCTTAGATTCTTAGATTCTTAGATTCTTAGATTTCTTTCTAGTTTATTACTCATCAATATCATTCAAAACTGGAATAGGGTTCGGACGCGTATCAATGTTGGTTTCTCGTTTTAACAAAAAGACGATGAATTCTGGTTCTGTGAAGAGTGTGAACATCTTGTCCGGATCATTCTTGTAAATCGACAAATCAATCTGAAAAACTTTCAATTAGCCTTAGATCGAAAGTTAAAACCCTACAGATCCATCATGAATCAAAAAAATTGGACCAAGGTTCTGATGAAGGTAAGGGTGCGATCCTTTGTTGTATTGGTCCTTCTCCGGAAACTGATTTAACATGACTCCACCGTGGTTGTTAACGATGGCGGCAAGAGTGAACACTGAAACAATCGGAATCATTTTAGAATCATGATGGAATACTCACAATTGGCATAATCCTTAATAGTGACAGCCACCTGTGCACCATACAAATAAGGCATAGTTCCTTTTGCCATTGCCTGACTCCAGGGAAGAATGGAATCTTCATAGACCACCCCCTTGTATTTCACTTTGTTAACCAAGTAATCAATATCTTTGTAGATCAGTTTTTCGTTTTTCAGACAATCCTCCATCCATGACTCTTTTACAACTATGACTCCATTGAAAATCCAAGCAACTATGACTCCATTGAAAATCCAAGCGAGAATTTCGAGCTCATCTGACTCCAGAGCTCCGTCGTTGTCAGTTTTTACAATGAAATGGGTTGTCGTTGGAAGAGGCTCACTTGATGTCTGAAAGTTCATTTTTGAAAATGAACAGATCTTGAAAACATACAACAGCTTCGAATTTTTTCATGAATTGGACAGTGAGTTTCTCCTCGGTGCGTTCATCCATGTGGATATGGAACGATTTGTATGGAAACAATCCAGGTACATCTGAAAAAAAATCCCATTTCAGAATCCTAATAAAATTCTTACACTTCTTGAACGTCTTTTTCCTGTATTTATTGTAAACCATCGCTACTTTTCTGTACTTCTCAGCTTGTTCCTTTTCCTCTTCACCTTGACTTTCCGTGTTAATCACTTTGATCATTTGTTCCGGTGTCTTATTCTCAGAATTCAGAAAAGTTCGATCTGCTCCATGTCTGATGAGAATATCCACAAGTTTATAGTGACCTCGTTTGGTTGCCAAATGTAGACCAGTATTTCCGAATTCTGAAATAAGATAGGATTTGCTTGGAAATAACTCACTCGCACACTGTTATAGACGTTGATATAAGCTCCGGCTTTAACTGCCACGATCAAATTCTGAGCGTTGACTTCTCTCACTGCATCACAAACTACATTTTTATTGATATCCACTCTGTCCATGAAAAGCTGAAAGAAATGGAATCGAACCATTTACAAATCAATCCAACTCACAGAATATCTCCATCTTTTCTCAAACGTTTTCTCGTTTCCAAAATAATAAAACCACAGTTTTCTATACCGCTCTCGGCCAGATTTAGTTAATCCATAAATCAAAAAGAATCCGATCACTAGAAGAACGATCAACACAAGACATCCGAGGAATATAATCAATGGATCAGTGACGCTGAAATAATTGAAATCAATAAGTTCTATGGAAGAAACAAAACTTACACTTTTGTAACAGATACTTGTTTTGTCATCGGTTTTTTTGGATTCAAATCGAAAAATTCATCGAAAAATTGTCTGAGACTCTGAAGACTCAAAGATGCAGCATTTAAATCTCCTCTGTGAGCAGCGAACTCCAAATCCAAATCTTTCAACTCTTCCAGGCCTTTTGATTGTTTTTGATAAGTGTTTCCAGACTCTCTCCACTTGTTATAAATATACTCGAATACATTCGGAATCCCTTGTACTTTTGTGACCTTCTCGAATACGGATCCCATTGTTAACAAATCTTTTCCCTTCAGAGATTTGACTGAATTATCAAGAGCGTTCAATTCATCCAGTAACAGACTAATTTTTGAATTTCTGTTATTAAAAAACTCCTTGACATCTGTCGAGAGATCAGATGCTAGTATCACTTGAATGAAGTTTGCATTATCTTTATAATCCTTCATTTCTATCAGATTGTTTTTGAGTCGAATAACTTCAACCATTTGCCGGATAACATTCATTCCGTTTCCCAGACTTTGAGAAATAGAAGAAGAGTTTTTCAATTGAAGAACAAGATTTGCACTTGGATCTTTGTCGTATTTTTGTTTGAGACTGAACGCAAAGTTTGCAACTTCTCTCAATTGGGCCTGCAATTCTGTGATGGTGCTGGCAACTGCATGGATTTTGTAAAAATCCAGTTCATTCAAAAATTTGAACAAGCTTTCCACAAAAGCCATCAGATTAATTGAAACAGCGGAATCCGATTTGGTGAACTTCGTCAAACATTTTTTCTTTGTGGTAAGATCCAAGTTGTCGATTAGTGAAGCAACTGTAATGACCAAGTTTTGATTACTCACATTCCAAACAGTAAAAATATGATTGATTTTCTCATGAAGAGCATTTAGACTTTTGAATTGTTGTGCAAACTGATTGAGTGATTCATAGTTTGGAATTTTTCTCATCTCGTACATTATAGTATCAGCATTCTCAGTCTCATTTACTGAATTTCCCGTTGCGTTCAAAACCTGGAGTAAGTTTGGATTTGTTTCTTTTCGAACTTTAGCGATCCATTTTTCGATGGCTCGAACTGATTGAACCATCAAGTCCAGAAGCTCGTAAGCTTTATCAATTTCGGAATACGTATTTTGATTTATGAAGTTAGGAACATTTATCCAACACTTGGTGTATTCAGAATGTGTCAAACTTGCAACTCTCAAAAAGTCCCGGCCAGTATGCTGGTTGAAATTCGGGAGAGCTGTGAAAAGTCTATTGAATTCTTGAAAAACATCGTCTTTAGTGCTCATTTCAAAAAGTTCCCAATTTGTTTTTAATGTTTCAATCTTTTCAGCGAAATCATTAAACGGTTTGAGAGCTTTCTTCAATTTGTCAACACTCCTCCCTTTGGAGATTTCACTCTTGAACCACTCGTTATCCAAATCGTTTGAGACTGTTTTGAGATCTTCTAAACTTGAGAATCCAGCTGTGAATACAGACGGTTCGAAATTCTTGACACTCGACATATACGTAACTAATCCTTCAATTCTTTTCAAAGTTTCCCGAATTTCTGAGATGGTGGTCTCATCCAATACGGCAATAGCCTCATTCAACAAAGAGTTGAATTGATTGTAATTGGGTATAGCACCTTTTGCTTCGAGAGACTGCATGTGAAAAACGTTCAGAATATCAGCATTTTCTTTAATTTTTTCGACGTTTCTTGCTTCCTGCACTAAATCCTCCATTATTTTTGTCCCATGCAGAATGCTTTGGTAGCAACTTTCAACTTTTGATTTAGAGTTGATGAATGATGCAAGAGCATTCTTTCGTTCATCTTTTCCCATCGGGAAGTCATTCATAGCATCATAAAAGTGAGCGATTGACTCTACAACTTTTTTCTCACACACCGATCCATTTTCATTAACGTCGTCTGACAATTTGAGAAATAGTTGTGATGAAGTTTCATGGTACATTGTAAAATTCTCGTTTTCAGTCCAACTCAACATATAACTGGAAAGAGCGAAGCTCTCGATAATATTTTTTGGTTTCCCACTGACAACGGATGAAATAACCTCTCTGATGTGTTTCAACCCGACAAGGACATGACTTGTATTCAAAAGTGCAATCTCTGTTAGATTACCCGTGTTGATTTTCAGTAGTTCACTTGTCACATTCGTCGTGTCGATTGAGTTATCAAGAGCTGCGGATTGAAGTGAAATTGCATTTGTGATGCGAGTCAAGATGGCCAGATCATCGTAGATCTGTTTGAGATTTGAGGAATCTGAAAATTAGATTGGAACCTTCAATGCAGCTATCTTTATTCCGAACAAACCATTGCTATTCTCAGTTTTAGCGTGAAAAAGGCAAATGAAGAGAATGAATCCTTGGACGATATTGAACCTCATGCAGTATTTCTTTGCGTCGGAAATCGATAAATGACTTTTCAATTTTCAAATGATAGAACTCACAAAGTTTTGATTGTTTTATCCACCAATTTCGGTTTTCTGTCGGACGAAGTCTTTCAATTTTCTTAACAACTTGTGGAATCAAAACGGAAGAAATCATTCAGGGCACTGATTCAGATATATCACGTGTAAAATTGCTTTTAAATGTTTTATTGGAGGATTTTTATCAGAAAAGATAAGAAGCTTCTAGAAGTAATCATTTACCAGACGGGCTACGCCCCTCTGGGGCCTTTCGGGCCACGTAAGATTCTTAGAAATGAAAATCTTGAAATTTTGAAATATATTCCGTGAACTCGTCACTCTCTCTCCTTACATAATAAAAACTACTAAATGGTCCCAAAAGTGAGCTTTTGTGGTCTTGTGACCTCATTTCTCCATGTATTAAAAAAATAGACGGGCATCATCCTCAGATAATGAGGAACAACCTGTGAAAATTTCATGAGAATCGGTCAACTTTAATACGAATGTGCTCCAGAAGAGCTGTACTAGAATAGGGAACTTGATGACACTTTCAAAAATTGGCAAACACTCTTTGACTACACCGACTCTTTGACTCCACATTCTCAAAAACACACAACCACACGCGTGTGTCAAAAACACACAACCACACAAACACACGCGTATGTCAAAAACACACAAACACACGCGTATGTCAAAAACACACAGTCAAAAACACACAAACACACGCGTGTGTCAAAAACACACAAGTCAAAAACACACAAACACGCGTGTGTCAAAAACACACAAACACACGCGTGTGTCGAAAACACACAAACACACGCGTGTGTCAAAAACACACAAGTCAAAAACACACAAACACACGCGTGTGTCAAAAACACACAAGTCAAAAACACACAAACACACGCGTGTGTCAAAAACACACAAACACACGCGTGTGTCAAAAACACACAAACACACGCGTGTGTCAAAAACACACAAACACACGCGTGTGTCAAAAACACACAAACACACGCGTGTGTCAAAAACACACAAACACACGCGTGTGTCAAAAACACACAAACACAAGCGTGTGTCAAAAACACACAAACACGCGTGTGTCAAAAACACACAAACACACGCGTGTGTCGAAAACACACAAACACACGCGTGTGTCAAAAACACACAAACACACGCGTGTGTCAAAAACACACAAACACACGCGTGTGTCGAAAACACACAAACACACGCGTGTGTCAAAAACACACAAACACACGCGTGTGTCAAAAACACACAAGTCAAAAACACACAAACACACGCGTGTGTCAAAAACACACAAGTCAAAAACACACAAACACACGCGTGTGTCAAAAACACACAAACACACGCGTGTGTCAAAAACACACAAACACACGCGTGTGTCAAAAACACACAAACACACGCGTGTGTCAAAAACACACAAACACACGCGTGTCTCAAAAACACACAAACACACGCGTGTCTCAAAAACACACAAACACACGCGTGTGTCAAAAACACACAAACACACGCGTGTGTCAAAAACACACAAACACACGCGTGTGTCAAAAACACACAAACACACGCGTGTGTCAAAAACACACAAACACACGCGTGTGTCAAAAACACACAAACACACGCGTGTGTCAAAAACACACAAACACACGCGTGTGTCAAAAACACACAAACACACGCGTGTGTCAAAAACACACAAACACACGCGTGTGTCAAAAACACACAAACACACGCGTGTGTCAAAACACACAAACACACGCGTGTGTCAAAAACACACAAACACACGCGTGTGTCAAAAACACACAAACACACGCGTGTGTCAAAAACACACAAACACACGCGTGTGTCAAAAACACACAAACACACGCGTGTGTCGAAAACACACAAACACACGCGTGTGTCGAAAACACACAAACACACGCGTGTGTCAAAAACACACAAACACACGCGTGTGTCAAAAACACACAAACACACGCGTGTGTCGAAAACACACAAACACACGCGTGTGTCAAAAACACACAAACACACGCGTGTGTCAAAAACACACAAGTCAAAAACACACAAACACACGCGTGTGTCAAAAACACACAAGTCAAAAACACACAAACACACGCGTGTGTCAAAAACACACAAACACACGCGTGTGTCAAAAACACACAAACACACGCGTGTGTCAAAAACACACAAACACACGCGTGTGTCAAAAACACACAAACACACGCGTGTCTCAAAAACACACAAACACACGCGTGTCTCAAAAACACACAAACACACGCGTGTGTCAAAAACACACAAACACACGCGTGTGTCAAAAACACACAAACACACGCGTGTGTCAAAAACACACAAACACACGCGTGTGTCAAAAACACACAAACACACGCGTGTGTCAAAAACACACAAACACACGCGTGTGTCAAAAACACACAAACACACGCGTGTGTCAAAAACACACAAACACACGCGTGTGTCAAAAACACACAAACACACGCGTGTGTCAAAACACACAAACACACGCGTGTGTCAAAAACACACAAACACACGCGTGTGTCAAAAACACACAAACACACGCGTGTGTCAAAAACACACAAACACACGCGTGTGTCAAAAACACACAAACACACGCGTGTGTCAAAAACACACAAACACACGCGTGTGTCAAAAACACACAAACACACGCGTGTGTCAAAAACACACAAACACACGCGTGTGTCAAAAACACACAAACACACGCGTGTGTCAAAAACACACAAACACACGCGTGTGTCAAAACACACAAACACACGCGTGTGTCAAAAACACACAAACACACGCGTGTGTCAAAAACACACAAACACACGCGTGTGTCAAAAACACACAAACACACGCGTGTGTCAAAACACACAAACACACGCGTGTGTCAAAACACACAAACACACGCGTGTGTCAAAAACACACAAACACACGCGTGTGTCAAAAACACACAAACACACGCGTGTGTCAAAACACACAAACACACGCGTGTGTCAAAAACACACAAACACACGCGTGTGTCAAAAACACACAAACACACGCGTGTGTCAAAAACACACAAACACACGCGTGTGTCAAAACACACAAACACACGCGTGTGTCAAAAACACACAAACACACGCGTGTGTCAAAAACACACAAACACACGCGTGTGTCAAAACACACAAACACACGCGTGTGTCAAAAACACACAAACATACGCGTGTGTCAAAAACACACAAACACACGCGTGTGTCAAAACACACAAACACACGCGTGTGTCAAAAACACACAAACACACGCGTGTGTCAAAAACACACAAACATACGCGTGTGTCAAAAACACACAAACACACGCGTGTGTCAAAACACACAAACACACGCGTGTGTCAAAAACACACAAACACACGCGTGTGTCAAAACACACAAACACACGCGTGTGTCAAAAACACACAAACACACGCGTGTGTCAAAACACACAAACACACGCGTGTGTCAAAAACACACAAACACACGCGTGTGTCAAAAACACACAAGTCAAAAACACACAAACACACGCGTGTGTCAAAAACACACAAGTCAAAAACACACAAACACACGCGTGTGTCAAAAACACACAAAAACACGCGTGTGTCAAAAACACACAAGTCAAAAACACACAAACACACGCGTGTGTCAAAAACACACAAACACACGCGTGTGTCAAAAACACACAAGTCAAAAACACACAAACACGCGTGTGTCAAAAACACACAAACACACGCGTGTGTCGAAAACACACAAACACACGCGTGTGTCAAAAACACACAAGTCAAAAACACACAAACACACGCGTGTGTCAAAAACACACAAGTCAAAAACACACAAACACACGCGTGTGTCAAAAACACACAAACACACGCGTGTGTCAAAAACACACAAACACACGCGTGTGTCAAAAACACACAAACACACGCGTGTGTCAAAAACACACAAACACACGCGTGTGTCAAAAACACACAAACACACGCGTGTGTCAAAAACACACAAACACACGCGTGTGTCAAAAACACACAAACACACGCGTGTGTCAAAACACACAAGTCAAGAACACACAAACACACGCGTGTGTCAAAACACACAAGTCAAAAACACAAAAACACACGCGTGTGTCAAAACGCACAAACACACGCGTGTGTCAAAACACACAAGTCAAAAACACACAAACACACGCGTGTGTCAAAACGCACAAACACACGCGTGTGTCAAAACACACAAACACACGCGTGTGTTGTGTGTTTTTGACACACGCGTGTGTTTGTGTGTTTTTGACTTGTGTGTTTTTGACACACGCGTGTGTTTGTGTGTTTTTGACTTGTGTGTTTTTGACACACGCGTGTGTTTGTGTGTTTTTGACACACGCGTGTGTTTGTGTGTTTTCGACACACGCGTGTGTTTGTGTGTTTTTGACACACGCGTTTTTGTGTGTTTTTGACACACGCGTGTGTTTGTGTGTTTTTGACACACGCGTGTGTTTGTGTGTTTTTGACACACGCGTGTGTTTGTGTGTTTTTGACACACGCGTGTGTTTGTGTGTTTTTGACACACGCGTGTGTTTGTGTGTTTTTGACACACGCGTGTGTTTGTGTGTTTTTGACACACGCGTGTGTTTGTGTGTTTTTGACACACGCGTGTGTTTGTGTGTTTTTGACACACGCGTGTGTTTGTGTGTTTTTGACTTGTGTGTTTTTGACACACGCGTGTGTTTGTGTGTTTTTGACTTGTGTGTTTTTGACACACGCGTGTGTTTGTGTGTTTTCGACACACGCGTGTGTTTGTGTGTTTTTGACACACGCGTGTTTGTGTGTTTTTGACTTGTGTGTTTTTGACACACGCGTGTGTTTGTGTGTTTTTGACACACGCGTGTGTTTGTGTGTTTTTGACTTGTGTGTTTTTGACACACGCGTGTGTTTGTGTGTTTTTGACACACGCGTGTGTTTGTGTGTTTTTGACACACGCGTGTTTGTGTGTTTTTGACTTGTGAGTTTTTGACACACGCGTGTGTTTGTGTGTTTTTGACACACGCGTGTGTTTGTGTGTTTTTGACTTGTGTGTTTTTGACACACGCGTGTGTTTGTGTGTTTTTGACACACGCGTGTGTTTGTGTGTTTTTGACTTGTGTGTTTGACACACGCGTGTGTTTGTGTGTTTTGACACGCGCGTGTGTTTGTGTGTTTTGACACACGCGTGTGTTTGTGTGTTTTGACACACGCGTGTGTTTGTGTGTTTTGACACACGCGTGTGTTTGTGTGTTTTGACACACGCGTGTGTTTGTGCGTTTTGACACACGCGTGTGTTTGTGTGTTTTTGACTTGTGTGTTTTGACACACGCGTGTGTTTGTGCGTTTTGACACACGCGTGTGTTTGTGTGTTTTTGACTTGTGTGTTTTGACACACGCGTGTGTTTGTGTGTTTTGACACACGCGTGTGTTTGTGTGTTTTGACACACGCGTGTGTCAAAAACACACAAACACACGCGTGTGTCAAAAACACACACGCGGGTGTCAAAAACACACAAACACACGCGTGTGTCAAAAACACACACGCGTGTGACAAAACACACAAACACACGCGTGTGTCAAAAACACACAAACACACGCGTGTGTCAAAAACACACACGCGTGTGACAAAACACACAAACACACGCGGGTGTCAAAAACACACAAACATACGCGTGTGACAAAACACACAAACACACGCGGGTGTCAAAAACACACAAACATACGCGTGTGTCACAAACACACACGCGTGTGACAAAACACACAAACACACGCGTGTGACAAAACACACAAACACACGCGTGTGTCAAAACACACAAACACACGCGTGTGTCAAAACACACAAACACACGCGTGTGTCAAAACACACAAACACACGCGTGTGTCAAAACACACAAACACACGCGTGTGTCAAAACACACAAACACACGCGTGTGTCAAAACACACAAACACACGCGTGTGTCAAAACACACAAACACACGCGTGTGTCAAAACACACAAACACACGCGTGTGTCAAAACACACAAACACACGCGTGTGTCAAAACACACAAACACACGCGTGTGTCAAAACACACAAACACACGCGTGTGTCAAAACACACAAACACACGCGTGTGTCAAAACACACAAACACACGCGTGTGTCAAAACACACAAACACACGCGTGTGTCAAAACACACAAGTCAAAAACACACAAACACACGCGTGTGTCAAAACACACAAACACACGCGTGTGTCAAAACACACAAGTCAAAAACACACAAACACACGCGTGTGTCAAAACGCACAAACACACGCGTGTGTCAAAACACACAAGTCAAAATTACACAAACACACGCGTGTGTCAAAACGCACAAACACACGCGTGTGTCAAAACACACAAACACACGCGTGTGTCAAAACACACAAACACACGCGTGTGTCAAAACACACAAGTCAAAAACACACAAACACACGCGTGTGTCAAAACACACAAGTCAAAAACACACAAACACACGCGTGTGTCAAAACGCACAAACACACGCGTGTGTCAAAACACACAAACACACGCGTGTGTCAAAACACACAAACACACGCGTGTGTCAAAACACACAAACACACGCGTGTGTCAAAACACACAAACACACGCGTGTGTCAAAACACACAAACACACGCGTGTGTCAAAACACACAAACACACGCGTGTGTCAAACACACAAGTCAAAAACACACAAACACACGCGTGTGTCAAAAACACACAAACACACGCGTGTGTCCAAATATTTAGAAGGGCAGGAGGCGTGAGAGACGACGGCTGCGTCGCTGTGGAGGACTCGGCGGCCATGGACGGATTTGTAGCCGAACCCAAAAATTCTGCGTCGAACCATGCAAAAATCTCAACAAAAAAAAAATTATGTTACGCTCCCTTTAACCAAAAGAAAATAAAACCTCTTCCGGTTCAAGGGCCAGGAGTCCAAGGAGGAATGTCGCCGCCAACACCGCGGCCGCCGCGTCGAGACGACATTGCTCGGCAAGTGACGGATAGATCAGATCTTGGAGGAGGTGAGAATACAATAAAAATTTGAAAAAAAAAATGTTTTTCAGGTGTTTGAAAGACACATGCTGACATTCCATCCATATTTCGAAAAAATTGGCTTCGACACCAACCAAAACGAGGCATACACAAACGTTGATGGATTACCGATAGCGTACGGTATGTGTAGAAATTGTAGCTTGGCAAATGTTCAACTCAATCTTTTTCAGATTTCGAACCGGACCGAAAGTATTTTGTAGCTCAAATTGATTTTCCATTGGAAATCAGACAACTGATGACGAGGCTCATCAGGGAGCACGCTCCAACCGGGCGCGTTCGACGCGGAGGTCTTCAAACCTTCTCGGTGAGTATCTCCACATGAACAAGAGAAATTAAACGAAAATATTTCAGATACCGGTGTGCCGCTTTTTGAAAGTCTCTCGATTCGGAACGATGCCCGCGCTGAAAGCGCTGTTCGAGGATAATGGGAATGGCGACGACGATGAAGAGTTGATAGAGAGTCTTCAGGAGCTCTTCCACAGTGCCAGCGCAAGGATGACCGTACCTGACGTGAGTTTCCTTTGGAGTATTCTAACGTTATTTAAGAAAGAATTTAGGAATCTAAAAATCTAAGAATCTAAGAATCTAAGAATCTAAGAATCTAAGAATCTAAGAATCTAAGAATCTAAGAATCTAAGAATCTAAGAATCTAAGAATCTAAGAATCTAAGAATCTAAGAATCTAAGAATCTAAGAATCTAAGAATCTAAGAATCTAAGAATCTAAGAATCTAAGAATCTAAGAATCTAAGAATCTAAGAATCTAAGAATCTAAGAATCTAAGAATCTAAGAATCTAAGAATCTAAGAATCTAAGAATCTAAGAATCTAAGAATCTAAGAATCTAAGAATCTAAGAATCTAAGAATCTAAGAATCTAAGAATCTAAGAATCTAAGAATCTAAGAATCTAAGAATCTAAGAATCTAAGAATCTAAGAATCTAAGAATCTAAGAATCTAAGAATCTAAGAATCTAAGAATCTAAGAATCTAAGAATCTAAGAATCTAAGAATCTAAGAATCTAAGAATCTAAGAATCTAAGAATCTAAGAATCTAAGAATCTAAGAATCTAAGAATCTAAGAATCTAAGAATCTAAGAATCTAAGAATCTAAGAATCTAAGAATCTAAGAATCTAAGAATCTAAGAATCTAAGAATCTAAGAATCTAAGAATCTAAGAATCTAAGAATCTAAGAATCTAAGAATCTAAGAATCTAAGAATCTAAGAATCTAAGAATCTAAGAATCTAAGAATCTAAGAATCTAAGAATCTAAGAATCTAAGAATCTAAGAATCTAAGAATCTAAGAATCTAAGAATCTAAGAATCTAAGAATCTAAGAATCTAAGAATCTAAGAATCTAAGAATCTAAGAATCTAAGAATCTAAGAATCTAAGAATCTAAGAATCTAAGAATCTAAGAATCTAAGAATCTAAGAATCTAAGAATCTAAGAATCTAAGAATCTAAGAATCTAAGAATCTAAGAATCTAAGAATCTAAGAATCTAAGAATCTAAGAATCTAAGAATCTAAGAATCTAAGAATCTAAGAATCTAAGAATCTAAGAATCTAAGAATCTAAGAATCTAAGAATCTAAGAATCTAAGAATCTAAGAATCTAAGAACACACGCGTGTGTTTGTGTGTTTTTGACACACGCGTGTGTTTGTGTGTTTTTGACACACGCGTGTGTTTGTGTGTTTTGACACACGCGTGTGTTTGTGTGTTTTTGACACACGCGTGTGTTTGTGTGTTTTTGACACACGCGTGTGTTTGTGTGTTTTTGACACACGCGTGTGTTTGTGTGTTTTTGACTTGTGTGTTTTTGACACACGCGTGTGTTTGTGTGTTTTTGACTTGTGTGTTTTTGACACACGCGTGTGTTTGTGTGTTTTTGACACACGCGTGTGTTTGTGTGTTTTCGACACACGCGTGTGTTTGTGTGTTTTTGACACACGCGTTTTTGTGTGTTTTTGACACACGCGTGTGTTTGTGTGTTTGTGTGTTTTTGACACACGCGTGTGTTTGTGTGTTTTTGACACACGCGTGTGTTTGTGTGTTTTTGACACACGCGTGTGTTTGTGTGTTTTTGACACACGCGTGTGTTTGTGTGTTTTTGACACACGCGTGTGTTTGTGTGTTTTTGACTTGTGTGTTTTTGACACACGCGTGTGTTTGTGTGTTTTTGACTTGTGTGTTTTTGACACACGCGTGTGTTTGTGTGTTTTCGACACACGCGTGTGTTTGTGTGTTTTTGACACACGCGTGTTTGTGTGTTTTTGACTTGTGTGTTTTTGACACACGCGTGTGTTTGTGTGTTTTTGACACACGCGTGTGTTTGTGTGTTTTTGACTTGTGTGTTTTTGACACACGCGTGTGTTTGTGTGTTTTTGACACACGCGTGTGTTTGTGTGTTTTTGACACACGCGTGTTTGTGTGTTTTTGACTTGTGTGTTTTTGACACACGCGTGTGTTTGTGTGTTTTTGACACACGCGTGTGTTTGTGTGTTTTTGACTTGTGTGTTTTTGACACACGCGTGTGTTTGTGTGTTTTTGACACACGCGTGTGTTTGTGTGTTTTTGACTTGTGTGTTTGACACACGCGTGTGTTTGTGTGTTTTGACACACGCGTGTGTTTGTGTGTTTTGACACACGCGTGTGTTTGTGTGTTTTGACACACGCGTGTGTTTGTGTGTTTTGACACACGCGTGTGTTTGTGTGTTTTGACACACGCGTGTGTTTGTGCGTTTTGACACACGCGTGTGTTTGTGTGTTTTTGACTTGTGTGTTTTGACACACGCGTGTGTTTGTGCGTTTTGACACACGCGTGTGTTTGTGTGTTTTTGACTTGTGTGTTTTGACACACGCGTGTGTTTGTGTGTTTTGACACACGCGTGTGTTTGTGTGTTTTGACACACGCGTGTGTTTGTGTGTTTTGACACACGCGTGTGTTTGTGTGTTTTTGACTTGTGTGTTTTGACACACGCGTGTGTTTGTGTGTTTTGACACACGCGTGTGTTTGTGTGTTTTGACACACGCGTGTGTTTGTGTGTTTTGACACACGCGTGTGTTTGTGTGTTTTGACACACGCGTGTGTTTGTGTGTTTTGACACACGCGTGTGTTTGTGTGTTTTTACACACGCGTGTGTTTGTGTGTTTTGTCACACGCGTGTGTTTGTGTGTTTTGTCATGTCAAGACACCTTAATGGGCTGGTGTACCCAGTGTCGAGATAGATACAAGGATAGGGGTTTAGCACAGTTTATTAGTTCAGTAACGGGAGTTCCTCAATTGGTTCTTCTTGACGGATACCATGAGTTGACGGCGTTATACACACTTGGGGACTTCCTCAGACGGTTGTTGGATGGGCAGGAGGCAATTGATTGACAGAGGCGGAGAGATGATTGTCGGTTTGGAGGCACGGTCATCCGTAGTAGAGATCCGATCGCATCCGGGCGGCGTCGGCAGGATGGTGCAGGTTGACAAATCTGTAGACATCTCCTTGGATCGAATCGGCTTGGACCTTCTTTGGCATCCATCAACTCCGAGGGACTAGTCGTCCAGTGCCTCCGAGGGACTACTCCTTGGGAAATCCATCTTTCTGGCGATTCTCCCTTCTTTTATAGCGGCTGACGATGACGTGGAGGTGAACCAGAGGTCAAGGTTGATGTCAGTGCGATCAAGATAAGAAAGGGTCACGGAGAATCCGTTACAGAAAGAATAACTGTTTATGACTTTGCGTCATTCTAGAAGTGTTTCTAGATTGCTTGAGTGGAAGTCGTGGAGCAGAAACTCTGCTGCCGCGACATGTCACACGCGTGTGTGTTTTCGACACACGCGTATGTTTGTGTGTTTTTGACACCCGCGTGTGTTTGTGTGTTTTGTCACACGCGTGTGTGTTTTTGACACACGCGTGTGTTTGTGTGTTTTTGACACACGCGTGTGTTTGTGTGTTTTGTCACACGCGTGTGTGTTTTTGACACACGCGTGTGTTTGTGTGTTTTTGACACCCGCGTGTGTGTTTTTGACACACGCGTGTGTTTGTGTGTTTTTGACACACGCGTGTGTTTGTGTGTTTTTGACACACGCGTGTGTGTTTTTGACACACGCGTGTGTTTGTGTGTTTTTGACACCCGCGTGTGTGTTTTGTCACACGCGTGTGTGTTTTTGACACACGCGTGTGTTTGTGTGTTTTTGACACCCGCGTGTGTCACACACATAAAAACAACACCAAACACACAAACACACGCGTGTGTCAAAAACACACAAACACACGCGTGTGTCAAAACACACAAACACACGCGTGTGTCAAAAACACACAAACACACGCGTGTGTCAAAAACACACAAACACACGCGTGTGTCAAAAACACACAAACACACGCGTGTGTCAAAAACACACACGCGGGTGTCAAAAACACACAAACACACGCGTGTGTCAAAAACACACACGCGTGTGACAAAACACACACGCGGGTGTCAAAAACACACAAACACACGCGTGTGTCAAAAACACACACGCGTGTGTCAAAAACACACAAACACACGCGTGTGTCAAAAACACACAAACACACGCGTGTGTCAAAAACACACAAACACACGCGTGTGTCAAAAACACACACGCGGGTGTCAAAAACACACAAACACACGCGTGTGTCAAAAACACACACGCGTGTGACAAAACACACAAACACACGCGTGTGTCAAAAACACACAAACACACGCGTGTGTCAAAAACACACACGCGTGTGACAAAACACACAAACACACGCGGGTGTCAAAAACACACAAACATACGCGTGTGTCAAAAACACACACGCGTGTGTCAAAAACACACACGCGTGTGACAAAACACACAAACACACGCGTGTGACAAAACACACAAACACACGCGTGTGTCAAAACACACAAACACACGCGTGTGTCAAAACACACAAACACACGCGTGTGTCAAAACACACAAACACACGCGTGTGTCAAAACACACAAACACACGCGTGTGTCAAAACACACAAACACACGCGTGTGTCAAAACACACAAACACACGCGTGTGTCAAAACACACAAACACACGCGTGTGTCAAAACACACAAACACACGCGTGTGGCAAAACACACAAACACACGCGTGTGTCAAAACACACAAACACACGCGTGTGTCAAAACACACAAACACACGCGTGTGTCAAAACACACAAACACACGCGTGTGTCAAAACACACAAACACACGCGTGTGTCAAAACACACAAACACACGCGTGTGTCAAAACACACAAGTCAAAAACACACAAACACACGCGTGTGTCAAAACACACAAACACACGCGTGTGTCAAAACACACAAGTCAAAAACACACAAACACACGCGTGTGTCAAAACGCACAAACACACGCGTGTGTCAAAACACACAAGTCAAAAACACACAAACACACGCGTGTGTCAAAACACACAAGTCAAAAACACACAAACACACGCGTGTGTCAAAACGCACAAACACACGCGTGTGTCAAAACACACAAACACACGCGTGTGTCAAAACACACAAACACACGCGTGTGTCAAAACACACAAACACACGCGTGTGTCAAAACACACAAACACACGCGTGTGTCAAAACACACAAACACACGCGTGTGTCAAAACACACAAACACACGCGTGTGTCAAACACACAAGTCAAAAACACACAAACACACGCGTGTGTCAAAAACACACAAACACACGCGTGTGTCCAAATATTTAGAAGGGCAGGAGGCGTGAGAGACGACGGCTGCGTCGCTGTGGAGGACTCGGCGGCCATGGACGGATTTGTAGCCGAACCCAAAAATTCTGCGTCGAACCATGCAAAAATCTCAACAAAAAAAAAATTATGTTACGCTCCCTTTAACCAAAAGAAAATAAAACCTCTTCCGGTTCAAGGGCCAGGAGTCCAAGGAGGAATGTCGCCGCCAACACCGCGGCCGCCGCGTCGAGACGACATTGCTCGGCAAGTGACGGATAGATCAGATCTTGGAGGAGGTGAGAATACAATAAAAATTTGAAAAAAAAAATGTTTTTCAGGTGTTTGAAAGACACATGCTGACATTCCATCCATATTTCGAAAAAATTGGCTTCGACACCAACCAAAACGAGGCATACACAAACGTTGATGGATTACCGATAGCGTACGGTATGTGTAGAAATTGTAGCTTGGCAAATGTTCAACTCAATCTTTTTCAGATTTCGAACCGGACCGAAAGTATTTTGTAGCTCAAATTGATTTTCCATTGGAAATCAGACAACTGATGACGAGGCTCATCAGGGAGCACGCTCCAACCGGGCGCGTTCGACGCGGAGGTCTTCAAACCTTCTCGGTGAGTATCTCCACATGAACAAGAGAAATTAAACGAAAATATTTCAGATACCGGTGTGCCGCTTTTTGAAAGTCTCTCGATTCGGAACGATGCCCGCGCTGAAAGCGCTGTTCGAGGATAATGGGAATGGCGACGACGATGAAGAGTTGATAGAGAGTCTTCAGGAGCTCTTCCACAGTGCCAGCGCAAGGATGACCGTACCTGACGTGAGTTTCCTTTGGAGTATTCTAACGTTATTTAAGAAAGAATTTAGGAATCTAAAAATCTAAGAATCTAAGAATCTAAGAATCTAAAAATCTAAGAATCTAAGAATCTAAGAATCTAAGAATCTAAGAATCTAAAAATCTAAGAATCTAAGAATCTAAGAATCTAAGAATCTAAAAATCTAAGAATCTAAGAATCTAAGAATCTAAGAATCTAAGAATCTAAGAATCTAAGAATCTAAGAATCTAAGAATCTAAGAATCTAAGAATCTAAGAATCTAAGAATCTAAGAATCTAAGAATCTAAGAATCTAAGAATCTAAGAATCTAAGAATCTAAGAATCTAAGAATCTAAGAATCTAAGAATCTAAGAATCTAAGAATCTAAGAATCTAAGAATCTAAGAATCTAAGAATCTAAGAATCTAAGAATCTAAGAATCTAAGAATCTAAGAATCTAAGAATCTAAGAATCTAAGAATCTAAGAATCTAAGAATCTAAGAATCTAAGAATCTAAGAATCTAAGAATCTAAGAATCTAAGAATCTAAGAATCTAAGAATCTAAGAATCTAAGAATCTAAGAATCTAAGAATCTAAGAATCTAAGAATCTAAGAATCTAAGAATCTAAGAATCTAAGAATCTAAGAATCTAAGAATCTAAGAATCTAAGAATCTAAGAATCTAAGAATCTAAGAATCTAAGAATCTAAGAATCTAAGAATCTAAGAATCTAAGAATCTAAGAATCTAAGAATCTAAGAATCTAAGAATCTAAGAATCTAAGAATCTAAGAATCTAAGAATCTAAGAATCTAAGAATCTAAGAATCTAAGAATCTAAGAATCTAAGAATCTAAGAATCTAAGAATCTAAGAATCTAAGAATCTAAGAATCTAAGAATCTAAGAATCTAAGAATCTAAGAATCTAAGAATCTAAGAATCTAAGAATCTAAGAATCTAAGAATCTAAGAATCTAAGAATCTAAGAATCTAAGAATCTAAGAATCTAAGAATCTAAGAATCTAAGAATCTAAGAATCTAAGAATCTAAGAATCTAAGAATCTAAGAATCTAAGAATCTAAGAATCTAAGAATCTAAGAATCTAAGAATCTAAGAATCTAAGAATCTAAGAATCTAAGAATCTAAGAATCTAAGAATCTAAGAATCTAAGAATCTAAGAATCTAAGAATCTAAGAATCTAAGAATCTAAGAATCTAAGAATCTAAGAATCTAAGAATCTAAGAATCTAAGAATCTAAGAATCTAAGAATCTAAGAATCTAAGAATCTAAGAATCTAAGAATCTAAGAATCTAAGAATCTAAGAATCTAAGAATCTAAGAATCTAAGAATCTAAGAATCTAAGAATCTAAGAATCTAAGAATCTAAGAATCTAAGAATCTAAGAATCTAAGAATCTAAGAATCTAAGAATCTAAGAATCTTAGAATCTAAGAATCTTAGAATCTAAGAATCTAAGAATCTAAGAATCTAAGAATCTAAGAATCTAAGAATCTAAGAATCTAAGAATCTAAGAATCTAAGAATCTAAGAATCTAAGAATCTAAGAATCTAAGAATCTAAGAATCTAAGAATCTAAGAATCTAAGAATCTAAGAATCTAAGAATCTAAGAATCTAAGAATCTAAGAATCTAAGAATCTAAGAATCTAAGAATCTAAGAATCTAAGAATCTAAGAATCTAAGAATCTAAGAATCTAAGAATCTAAGAATCTAAGAATCTAAGAATCTAAGAATCTAAGAATCTAAGAATCTAAGAATCTAAGAATCTAAGAATCTAAGAATCTAAGAATCTAAGAATCTAAGAATCTAAGAATCTAAGAATCTAAGAATCTAAGAATCTAAGAATCTAAGAATCTAAGAATCTAAGAATCTAAGAATCTAAGAATCTAATTCACGAAGTATCGATTTTTTGTCCCAATCAAACATTAATCCATTAGATTCCGAGCAAAATTTTTTTGTGCTTCAATAGATGCAGAATTTTGCGCTGATTCCGAATATCACAACGAAAATGCTCAAAAATGTTTCTCGGAGCCAGAAAACGTCGTCAAAGGCGTCGAAACGGGCCAGAAGTGCTCCCTTGCTTCTCCTGTGATTTTTAGACGGCATTAGTCAAATTTTTTTGGTAATTTACATGCCAGAGTGTCATCCAATACTATTTTCAGTGAAATAATGAGAAAATTTGTACAAGTCCGTCAAATAATAGCCATTTACTGCGGCGTGGCCTAGAAAACTCCGGAGAAAACTAGGCTAAAAGGGAGTACTTTGTGCGCAATTTTCCCCCTTTGACGGCATTTTCTGGCTTCGGCGAGTATTTTTGAGCATTTTCGTTGCGATTTTCGGAATCAGCGCCCTGTTTTACATCTTTTGAAGCAATAAAAATTTTTGCTCGGAATCCTCCTTTAAATTAGCGCAGTATATTTACATATAAGCAAGATACTTGGTACGAACGTGGTCCAGAGATTATCAAATTTATTTTCAAAAAACATACATACAAAATTAATACTGTCTACTATGTATAACTGATATAAGAGACGTGTGATTTCAAAATTTTTTTTCTTGAAGTTTCTGAAAGAAATTTCGATTTTTCTGTAAAGTACATAGTTGTTCTTGGGATAACTTTGTACAAAAGAAAAAAACAACGTGATTTGTACAGAAAAATTGAAATTTCACGTTGTTTTTTTCTTTTGTACAAAGTTATCCCAGGAACAACTTTGTACTTTACAGAAAAATTGAAATTTCTTTCAAAAACTTTCAAGAAAAAAAAAATTTTGAAATCACACGTCTCTTATATCACTAATTTATCATCACTACATATAATAAAAAAATGCAATATTAACGGTATTTTCCAAAAAACCCCTCATCATGTATCAATATGTCATTATGTAGAATCGAAATATTTACAACTCGATGGAGTGATCAGAATCCGAGGTATTGTTCAGAAATGCTTCAGTGAAGTCGGCGTGCGAATTGATCCTCTCCTCCAGAATTTTCCGTGCGTCCTCTGTAATATAAACTTTCATATAATAAGATAACACGCTACTTTTGGTGTTATAGGTTTGTTTGAGTAGGGTAAAACGACTATAGGAATAGGAAAGGGCCAGGGCAAAGCCTGACCTCGAACAGAGGGATAGGAAAGGAATGGATAGGAAATGATAAGCTGGAAAAGGAACCTCGATAGCACGATCGGAATCATACTTATAGTCTCTGAAAAGGGGAGTGGCCGGATGACATCCGCGAGGGGGATTCAAGAATGCGGGGAGCAAGGGAATGTGCTGGGGCGTCCGGAGGAATGTAAGTGAGAGACTGTTACCAGCGCGGAGCGCGACTCTTCCTGTTAAACGTCATTCCTGTTAAACGACCAATATGAGATCATCTTTCTCAGAGACTGTAGTTCTCAGAGAGTTTCAGAAAAGGCGGAAGCTGGGAAACTATCTGTCCAGGTCAGATGATCTGCTCATGTTACCAGCCTAGGAATTCATGGGAGCCTGAGTCAGCGGAGGTCAAAGTTAAAGCAAACTAAAAGATCAAATTCCAGAGAGGATTTGGCTTAGTAGAAGACTGAATAATTAGAATATTAATTACAGTAACCTAAGGGATAGCGATATCCCTTACAATATCAAACTTGGAATACGACATTGAACTCACCTAGCCTCATCGCGGCACCGTATGTGAGAAAGTGCGTTTGACTGAGAGCCGGTTTGCCAGATTCCACATTTCGAATTGCGTATATTATGGGACGTCCGACCAACTCCGCGCACAAGGCCATGTGTACGACTGAAAAAGAAGGTAATTCAAAGTGACTGAAAAATTTTAAACTCGCAGCGCGAGATGTGCTTTTTGTTGTCCATAGTGCACAAGATCGGAATCCTTTCGAAGTTTCCGTCGTTACAGGACAGAGCAGCGCTCACAGTCCTTATCCACATCTCATTGTAGGATCCATCAAAATTTTTCGATTCCGATCGTGTCAGCACGTGTTGTCGTTGCACTCTGCCGTACTTGCCCTTCGATTTTTGCTGGTTCGCCATCGAGAAGTGGTTGGGGAGCGGCAGCCACTTCAATAGATCATCTGAAAAAATTCGACTTAAGTTGGTATCGGAGAATCGATTCTTAGATTCTTAGATTCTTAGATTCTTAGATTCTTAGATTCTTAGATTCTTAGATTCTTAGATTCTTAGATTCTTAGATTCTTAGATTCTTAGATTCTTAGATTCTTAGATTCTTAGATTCTTAGATTCTTAGATTCTTAGATTCTTAGATTCTTAGATTCTTAGATTCTTAGATTCTTAGATTCTTAGATTCTTAGATTCTTAGATTCTTAGATTCTTAGATTCTTAGATTCTTAGATTCTTAGATTCTTAGATTCTTAGATTCTTAGATTCTTAGATTCTTAGATTCTTAGATTCTTAGATTCTTAGATTCTTAGATTCTTAGATTCTTAGATTCTTAGATTCTTAGATTCTTAGATTCTTAGATTCTTAGATTCTTAGATTCTTAGATTCTTAGATTCTTAGATTCTTAGATTCTTAGATTCTTAGATTCTTAGATTCTTAGATTCTTAGATTCTTAGATTCTTAGATTCTTAGATTCTTAGATTCTTAGATTCTTAGATTCTTAGATTCTTAGATTCTTAGATTCTTAGATTCTTAGATTCTTAGATTCTTAGATTCTTAGATTCTTAGATTCTTAGATTCTTAGATTCTTAGATTCTTAGATTCTTAGATTCTTAGATTCTTAGATTCTTAGATTCTTAGATTCTTAGATTCTTAGATTCTTAGATTCTTAGATTCTTAGATTCTTAGATTCTTAGATTCTTAGATTCTTAGATTCTTAGATTCTTAGATTCTTAGATTCTTAGATTCTTAGATTCTTAGATTCTTAGATTCTTAGATTCTTAGATTCTTAGATTCTTAGATTCTTAGATTCTTAGATTCTTAGATTCTTAGATTCTTAGATTCTTAGATTCTTAGATTCTTAGATTCCTAAATTCTTTCTTAAATAACGTTAGAATACTCCAAAGGAAACTCACGTCAGGTACGGTCATCCTTGCTTTAAAAAATTTTTATTGTATTCTCACCTCCTCCAAGATCTGATCTATCCGTCACTTGCCGAGCAATGTCGTCTCGACGCGGCGGCCGCGGTGTTGGCGGCGACATTCCTCCTTGGACTCCTGGCCCTTGAACCGGAAGAGGTTTTATTTTCTTTTGGTTAAAGGGAGCGTAACATAATTTTTTTTTTGTTGAGATTTTTGCATGGTTCGACGCAGAATTTTTGGGTTCGGCTACAAATCCGTCCATGGCCGCCGAGTCCTCCACAGCGACGCAGCCGTCGTCTCTCACGCCTCCTGCCCTTCTAAATATTTGGGCGATGTGTTGGAGTCGTGGTGATGTGTGCGCTTGTTATTCGCCGTCGTTGTTACAAGACGTCTGACAAGGTCGAGTTCTTCGACCATTCTTTGCTTGTTCCTCTGCTGAAAAAATTATTGTCGCTATAAAAGTTCATAACTTGATTCAAAACCACGGTGGTAAAATTTTGCAAACACCTTTCAAGATGAATTCGACTTCTGTTTTCGAAAATCGGCCTTCTAGGCATCCACTTTCTAATGGCTGTAGCTCGGCTCATAATGAAGCTAGGGAGAAATCGAAAATTCCAAAAAAGGCTAAAGAGAGAAATCGAGAACCAAAAACTTAAACATACCTGCTCCTCTCTTCTAAAATCCTGCTCCTCCGTTGCAATACGATTCGATGGTCCGGATTCCTGGAGCTTCTCTGGTTTGTTATTCGACGTGAGATCCTTTCCATTTGTCTTGTTCTTATCTTTGTCGGCGTTTCTCAGCATCTGCGTCTGCGATGCTTCTTCGTCTCGTCGCATTTGTTGCACGCTTCCGTCCTTTCACTTCCAAACTACTGTATCGAAACCGTCGAGGATCTTAACCATTGACTTGTTTCCGGTCGCCCGCGCCCTTTCCATCTCGATTACATCTTCTTCATGCATTTTTGTGCTCTTCTTCGCGATGTACGAAGTATATTATTTTACCCTGGAACAGGGCAGGATTAATTGACGTTTAGTAAGAAACGATGGACATATTTTGAGGGAAAAATTTGTTGTGAGGAGGGAAAATGAAAAATATTGAAACAAGAAGATTCGAGGAGTACACAAAATTTTTAACGAGATAATGAACAGATTCAGAAGTACAACGTTCAAAATGAGCTAGCTTAGCGAAACTTGATAATAATGTCAAAAAGAGCTAGAGGACACTAAAAAGAACCGGACTAAAGAACAGAAGACAATGTGATAATGGCCTACAAAGAGGACCGAGATAAGATTTAGGCCCTTTTATGGACCGTTGTTGCCTATTCAATATGGATCGCAAGGAGACATTTTGCAAATTTTATTTGTAAACAACTTTTTAGGCACCGCCCACAACAATTTCTCGCAGAAAAATTTGTAAAAAACAACGTTAATTCCAACAGTGGGCGGCGCCTAAAATTTTGCTTACAAATAAAATAGATCAAATTTTTACTTGTGATCTATTTTGAATAGACAATGAGACCAGGATATCATGCCAGTCTCAGTGAATGTCAGTCCTGGCTGAAGTTTTCGTGGTTTCGCGCCAGCGATATCTCACCATGAACAACACATTTAATTTAAAGGAACACGCCGTATTTTCAGGTCAATTTTCAATTTTTAGTTTTTTCAACAAATTTCGATTTTCAACAAATTTCGGCGCGAAATGTCACATTTGTTGCATTTCGCGCCGAAATTTGTTGAAATCGTTGAAAAACATTTTTTAAATTTTGAAAATTGACCTAGAAACTCAGTTGTGATAAAATACCGGAATTTGTACAAAAAAGATATTGGCTGACTAGGGAATGGTGCAAACTTACAGGGTGACAAGAAATTATGGGAACACATTGTTTCTGCTATAAAATTGTTCATTGACGAGCGTTTTTGATCATTTTTCGCCAGAATGTTTTGAAAGTAATGATAATCAAATTTCCAAAGTTTCATAAAAATCGGACGCTGACATCTTGCACAATTTTGCTTTAAATGCGCTGAAAAAGTTATTCCCGGGCCGCAGCCAATTCTGTGTTTACTGGACTGTCACGCGTCCCTCCCTTAGCGGTTCTTTATGGTTTGTATGTCAAAATGTTATCTGTTTCTTCAGCTTTCAAAATCATTTAAACTTAATGGTTCCAATGTCTTTTTCGTAGAATTACAAGGCCTAAAACCAAACGTCCTTTTTTGATCCAAAAAGTGAAATATTCGTTTTTGACCAGTAACTTTTGAATGGATAATGCTGCATCTTTAAAATTTTGTCAAAATATGAGAATACATCGTATAAACCAAATTCATGAAAAAAACCAAGTTTTGCACTTGTTTTTGGGTCGGGATCTCACACTTTGTGAAGAAACATGCAATGAAGGCGACTTGTTTTTTGATGATCTGTTTTTCAATAAAAGTGAAACTAAAATCCAGGTCAAATATTGAAAATGTTGACTCAAATACTCAATAATCATTTCACAAAGTTTGACAGCGATATCTCCATTATGCTCTGGGAAACATGCTATAGACCGATTGCTGTTACTAATTTTCTGGGTTGCGCGGCCCACCTC
Source organism: Caenorhabditis zanzibari (assembly GCA_963966625.1). Lineage (NCBI taxonomy): Eukaryota > Metazoa > Nematoda > Chromadorea > Rhabditida > Rhabditidae > Caenorhabditis > Caenorhabditis zanzibari. The sequence continues at coordinate 7,683,492 of OZ016470.1, read as the reverse complement.
TGTATGACCAAATTGCCACCTATTTTCTGAAGCCCGGGAAAGTTGGAACTTGTCAAAATTTTGAACACAGCTTGCTCAAAGCTTGCTCTATTTGATGGTTTTTGAATTTTGAAATTTTGTTGACATTGAACCACGGGGCATGCTTCAGAAAAATCACATTTTTAGGCCAAATAGTTGTGCCAAAAGTATTGAGCCCTCGTGGTACCCGATGGAACGTCTGTTACTCAAAATATTTTGCTACGTAAGAGAGAAAAGGTTGAAAAATAATCATCATCAAAAATATACCAGAAACTAATGTTGGGTCATGAAGAAATGAAAGCTCAAACTATGTTCCCATAATTAATTGTCACCCTGTAATTTGGAGTTATAAGTCGAGACCTATGTCATTGAAAAACTGATGAAAAATTAGGCACGAATCAGAATTTATAGCTGCCCAATGCCCTTGTGTTTATTTGAGTTAAAACTTTTACTTGATTCAATTTTGTAAATTTCTAGTGGAACAATTGTATAGAAAACAGTGAAAAATGGCACTTTTAACTTAAAACTTAAAAATGCCAATTTTCACTGTTTTCTATACAATTTTCCACTAGAAATTGACAAAATTGAATAAAAATTAATTCAGGTGGGTTTATGTGTAATGTTTTATTTGAGGACTTTTATCAGAAAAGATAATAAGTAATCATTTATATAACCAGTTATTCATACAAAAAAGTTAATTATTCATCTCCATCATCAACGAGAATCGAGAGTGGCTTTGGACTACTATTTACATTGGTTTCTCGTTTCAGCATAAAAATGAGAAACTCTGGTTCAGTGAAGAGCGTGAACATCTTATCCGGGTCGTTCTTGTAAATTGTCAAATCAGACTGCAATTTTTTTCAATATGAGCCTCACTCAGGAATCCAAACTTACAGTTCCATCGTGGATAAGGAAAATAGGTCCCAAAGAATTATGAAGATAGGGATGTGCTCCTTTCCTGTAGCCCTCTTTCTCTGGGAATGAGTCCAATACAGTTCCTCCTTGATTCGAGACAATGTTAGCTAATGTTGCCACTGAAACCAATGAAACTTTGTGACAACAAGAATGATACTCACGGTTAGCGCACTCCTTCATCACAATAACCACATGAACTCCATACAAATAGGGAATTGTTCCTTTTGCCATTGCGTTAGACCATTGGATTACTGTATCATAGACCACTCCGTTATATTTGACTTTCTCCACAAGATAATTACAGTCTTTTGCAATCAACTTCTTATCTCTAATACATTCCGTCATCCATGTATCCTTCACAATAATGATCCCATTGAAGATCCAGGCGAGGAGATTGATATCGTCGGTCTCGAAAATTTCACCATCCACAGTTTTGACTATACAATGAGTTGTGGTTGGCATAACTTCGTCTGAGGTCTATAAAAAGGAATGAGGAAACTATGGCAACTCTATTGAAACTCACGATATGTTGGAATTTGACAGTGAACGAATTTGTGATTTGGTCGTCCGTTCGTTCTTCAATGAAAATATGGAAGGAATTGATTGGAAGAATGTCAGGAACACCTAAAAGCAAAAAGATCTGATAACCAACTCTACTGTACTAACGTTGCTTGAAATTCTTATTCCTATACTTGTTATAGATCTGCTCAATCTTTGCGTATCTGTCAATTTTCTCCGGCTCCGTCGTCGCATAGTTTTCTGGTATCATCTGCTCTGGAGTTTTATTCTGAACATTCAGATAGTTTCGATCTGCTCCATTTTTGATGAGAATTTCGACAAGTTCATTATAACCTCTTCTTGTTGCCACGTGAAGAGGAGTGTTTCCGAATTCTAGTAAATTACAGATCAATCAAAAATGCTTCTTATCAAGGAAACTAACTATTGCAAACATTTATGTATGCTCCTTTCTTCACAGCATTCATCAAATTAACCGAGTTGATCTCACGAACTGCATCGTTGAGAACATTCTTCCCATCAGTACGATCAAGGAATAACTGGAATTAACCCCATTTTTGTCCTTCTGAATACCGTTTGCTTACCGAGTAACGCCATCGTTTTTCATAGTCTTGTGGTTTCCCAAAATAGTAAATATAAAGCTTCTTGTAGAGTTGACTTCCAGATGAAGTGAATCCATATGCAACAAGGGCACCAATCACAAGAACCAGTAGAATACTAATGCAGATTATAATGACCAATACTGGAGATGAGCTGGTTTTCTCAACGACAACTCTGAAAATATATATGTTATCCGAAAAGTACCATAAATCCAAACTTACGGTGTTTTTTTAGGGCTCAACTCAAAAAAGTCATCAAAAAATGCTTTGATATTGTCCAAACTCAATGAAGCTGCACTAAGTTCTCCTTTGTGAGAAGAGAACTCCAGATCCAAATCTTTTAGTTTCCCCGAGTTTTCAAGAGCTTTGGCGTGATCGGTATTTTTAGCGTCCAGATGCTCATGAATAAATGGGAAAACTTCGGGGATCCCACGCACTTTGATGGCTTCTTCGAACACTTTTTTAATCGTCATCAAATCTCCGTTTCGGTATGAATCAGCAGCTTTGTTCAGCGTTTTCAAGTCATCCATCATTTTTCGAATTGGTACGTTTGGATTTTCCCAGAATTCTCTAACATGTTGAATGGGATTTTTCCGTCTAATCGCTTCATTTACCGTCTCTCCGTATGTTGTAGATTCCAAAATATCCTTCTCGTGATTTAATGCGTCGATCATTTCCTTGAGAATCCTCATTCCGTTTCCGAGATGATCAGAAAGTCTTATAGAATCTTTGAGTTCAATAATCGAACTTTTATTCCGAGAAGCATCTCTTTGTCGTCTAGATTTAACACCTTTTACATATTCTTCAGTTGAACTCAACTCTATTCTCATTGTAGAGAATTGGGTTAGAATTGCTTTAAGTTCTTCATAAGTTCCGGGTTTCGTTAAGTTATTAATGTTTCCCATGTAAGTTATCATTATACCTAATCTTGCAGCATCGAATTTTCTTGATTTGAGACAACGGGAGATTTCAAAAATACCCGAAGCTTTTCCGATAGCATCGATACTAACGCTCACTTTTTCAGTTTCGGTACTGAACTGTTGATGATTTTCTTGGTGCTTCTTCAAATCTTCAAACATCTTGAAAACATTTTCAGCGATTTCTTCGTTTGCCAGCTGTTTAATATCTTCCTTTGTGATTTTCGCTGACTGATCATCTGTTTTCATTTTTTCAAGTTCATCAAGGAAGGTATTGAAAGCAGTTGATGAACTTGTCAATTCGTTCATTTCATCCGACCATTCGGTGATCGCATTAATAGAGTCGATATATCTAGAGAGGTTACCGTATCCATTTAAAAATTCAGTGACCATAGTCTTAGGATAATTTGGAGTCAGCTTCGCAGCACAGACTTTAAACGCAGTTCTCGTGTTCTCAAAAAACTGTTCATCGTTTTTATTATAGTCGTAACTCTCCATAGTCTTTAATATGAGAGTCATTTCTGTTAAAAGACTCTCAGCTTTTCTGAATCCTTTTCGGAAAACATCCCAACTCTCTTCCACTTTTTTCATTCTGTCCGCAAATTGAGCGAAATGATCAAGATAAGATTCCAGTTGCTTAGTGCTTTTCCCTCTTGAAATCTTTTCTTTGAACCAATCACTGACCAAGTCGAGTTTCACTTTAGCCATATCTCCTTTTTCTGGAAATCCTGCAGTGAGATGAAAGTGATGAGAATGATGAGCATGATCACCGATCATCATATTTCTCAGACTTTCGCTTGCTGTTTCGATAACATGGGCTGCTTTTTTCTCATGTTTGTTTTTGACAATTTTCGAAACAAAAAGGAAAGCCGTTTTAAAATTTGTCAAACTCGATGAGAACGAAACAGAATTCATATTTTTCAAGGATTCAATTGCGTCTATAATGTCTTTCATACTGTTAATTCGAGACAATGAATCAATTATGTCGCTAACGTTGTCATTATAGCTTGAGATTTTCGAAATACAATCCTTGATCTGATTTTTCGAATTTCGTACTTTATTAATTGTTTCCAGTTCTGGATGGTCTTTGTTCACATGACCACGCAAGACATGATAAAACCTTGATAGTGTATTAACCAATTCAACGTCACATACCAGTATCGTGGAAGTACTTTTTCGAACTTCATCCATTATTTCTGTAGAAGTCGGATAGTTTTCTTCATCAAATGATTCACTAGCAACAAAGTCCAATAGTGAGGTGAAAGATGCAACTTCTCTCAATGTGTCCGCCGAAGCTTTCTGACCTCTTCTCGAAATTTCGGTACTGGTATCATGTAATGCATCCAAAGTTTTAATTAGGAAAGTCGGATCCAACTCCACTAGTTTTGAGAAGTTGCCCGTATGAACTTGCAAGAGTTCGGTGATAACTTCCCGGACCTTTACGGATTTCAGAAGAGCCGCCGATTCAAGAGCGATAGCGTTCGTTACACGAGACAGTTTGGATAGATCCTCGTGGAGCAACTCCAATGAATTGACATCTTAAATGAAAACAACTGATGAATCATTACATTCTAATAACTAACCACTTCCATCTACATTTCTCCCATTCCAAAGAATCAAAATAAGCGTTGATACTTGTGGAAGATTCATGCCAACCTCTTCTCTATCTTATTTGCGAACACGTTTCAGTTGGATTATCAGCTAGAAACATCCCTAATTTATATTAAAATTCGAAGGGAAGAACTTACAATCTCCACAGGGTGAGGATGAGCTACATCCGCAAAAGCGCTCTAATGAGAGGTCTCTGCGTCTAAAACGGAGGTACTCTCTCGCTACAGTAGTTCTTTAAAGGCGCATGACGATTTCTGCTCGGGTCTCGCAATGCAAACGCCTTTTTGACAAAAATTTGATCAAAATTCATCATTGCGCCCGCGGCAATGTCAAAAAGGCGTTCGCATTGCGAGACCCGAGAAGAAATCGTCATGCGCCTTTAAAGAACTACTGTAGCGAGAGAGTACCTCCGTTTTAGACGCAGAGACCTCTCATTAGAGCGCTTTTGCGGATGTAGCTCATCCTCACCCTGTGAATCTCAACAACTTTAGTTGACGTGGGAGAGAGATCAGAACGGAGAATAATTGATTTTGAAGATTAGAGAGAACCGAAACTCTATTTACGACGTAAAAGGTCGCCACGACGGTCAACGCCATGAAACTCTGTTGACACGGTTGCCAAGTGATCAAACTTTCTTTTGATAGGATGATAGCGTTAAATAGAAAAAGTAAGCAAGAATGAATGTTTATTCAGGTAGAAAAAATTAAAAAGCTGTAATTCTCAGTTTATGGACTTTGTGTTGATCATAGCTGTGAGTTGGTGGCACAAAGAATCGTTGAGAAGATTTGAGGTGATCTGAAAGTTATCTTTTAAGACTATATTCAAGGTGCTCACTAACCATTTGCAATTGCTGTTTAGCATTAACCTTCCCAAACTTCTTGATCTCGTCCTGGTTTTTCGTCTTCTTTTCAGTTGACGGTTTTTCCTTCACTTCTTCTATTTCCTTGTTGAAGACCACAATCAACTTGTTGATATTTTTAAACTTCTCCTCTTGACTCTTTTCGAGTTCCGAGTACTGTCTCATATTCAACTGATCGTACCAGCTTTTTTTATTCAAACACATCAGCATTTTTTGCTCATTTGGACTCATCTTGTAACCAACATTCAACGAGTAATACTTTGTTCCCAGACCATGAACCACTGAGATCAGTGAAGGTTTTGTGAGGTGTCCCAAGTTCGAAGTGGTCTGTCTGGGCTCAGCAGTTGGGGCTAAAGGACGGATGTGCAAGTTGAGAGGATTGACGGATCTGAATGCATCTAGCATCACTTTTCCTTTAACACTCTGGATTGGATCCACGACGACAGCAACAGCGCGAGGATGAAGAGCTTCGAAAGATTGTTGAGTGTTAACGTCAACGGATGACAACCAGCACCCGAAACCTGGATGAGAGTGGTACCTAGAAATTATCAATCTTTATTATAAACAATTCGATTTCGTTCTAACCATCCAACCACATTTTCAGTTCTTCCAACTAATTTCAACAAATCCATATGCTTCGTCTGATAAACTGGATCAACTGACTCAACTGTAACACTCGTTCCACTTTGTGGCATCGCGAACACATCGAAAACGTTGATGGTGTAGTCGTCAACGAATTCTCCCAACATTAGACCCATGACTTCCAACGGAACTCCAGAACGAGCATGGCGCAACATTTTTAGCAGAGCCAAGGACGATATGTTGACACTAGAATATTTAAATTCAAATTAGAAAACGAATTAGATTTCAAAACTCACGTTTCAGAAGTGTCTGGATGATCGAGCTTATCAGTGGCCTGCTTGTTTTGGTTCATCAACAATGAACGGAGTAGACGCTCCATTTTTACGAAATATTTTCACGGTTGAACAGCAGAAGAAGGAGAAAGAATCAAAAACTAGAGACTAAGAATATGAATGCTTGGAGCTGAATGAGAACGGGGCACATTGTGCCACGTGGTGGGCGTGGAAAAAATGAGAAAGGTCACGTGGAAATTTGGTCCGGCCTCTTAATTTTTATCACGAATTATTTTTTTAACTGTCCTAGTTTCTGATAGTGAGTATTCAGGGTTTTTATTTGCAACTTGCAAAGAGCCATTCTGAACTTCAAGTACTGTAGACCCATATTTCTTTCGGACCGCGCGCGGTCGCGTAAAAATTTGATCTCCACATTTTTGCGCGGACTCATTGAACAACGAAATCGCCCGCGAAACCAATGCTTATAAAAGGCGTCGTCGCGGCCATTTCGAGTGTGTTCACTGTTCATCATGCGTTTTGTCATTTTTCTTCTTTGCTCCGTCTTTTCGGGAATCCTCCTCGTCCAAACTGCTCCAGTTGGCTCAAACGACGTTGTCGACGCTAGCGGAGAAGCACCGGAAGCTTTGTTGCAGAACAGCGATGAAGAACCGCATCGGAGACGTAAGTTTGTTTTTTGTTCTGCGTCAAAAAAAATTTTTTTGTTTTCAGTGAAGTTTTACAACTGGGACTACAAGGATCTCGGAACATCGGCATTCGAGGATATTCAGTTCCCAGCTCGTCAACCGCCCGCTGCAGTCAATCAATCTGAACAATGTCCCGACGGATGGGTTCGTTTTGCCGACTCTTGTTACTGGATCGAAACGGAGTTAATGGGATTCGCAAAAGCGGAAAGAAAATGTTTCGAGAAGCAGTCGACACTGTTTGTTGCCAATTCGATTGAAGAGTGGGACTCTGTTCGTTCTCATTCCAAAGAAGCATATTTCTCATGGGTCGGACTCGTCAGATTCACACACTACGAGAAGACCGAGCAATTGCCGAGATGGCAAACCGAGGGAGCTATCAATCCAGCAAAGATGTGAGTTGATCTAATTGAACTTTCCATATTCTATTTTCTTCCATTTCAGGAATTGGTTGATTAAGCCATACAAACCAGTCGCCAACGGATGGACCCAATTCGCCAATTGTGCTGCAAGCTATAGGTCGCCAGCCGCTCTTGAAACTGCCTCGTACACTTTCTTCTATCCGTGCACCTACTTGCTCTACTCTGTCTGTGAACGAAACTCGACCATCGTTAACGTGTTGCAGTGAACACTTCTGTACTTCTGATACCAATCTATTCTTGTCACCAATGTCACATTTCACTAATGGTTTATCTATTTACGGGTTACCAACAATATACTCACAAGATTTATCTCAATTTCTCTAAATCTGAAACCTCAAGGTATTTTGACAATAAATGATCGTCACTTCGCAACGCTTTATTCATACTGACAAGCATCCGTAAATAAAAGTAGCTGGGATTTGAAGCTTTTCTTTTCTTCCCCATTTTCAGTATCGTGCGGCTACATGGAAGTTATGCTGCTATTTACGATCCAGGAGTAATGAGTACCAATAAACACGATCTAACAATAACTATGAAGTAAAATTTTATAATTGAAAACAAAAACAGTTATAACGAGTCAACAAGATTCATACCAACAGCGGCAACGGAGCATAAAATTATTTCGATACTTTTTTTTCCTTATCGACTTTTTTCTGTATTTTTTCAAGGAGAACATCCATTTGAGCGTTAAGATTCGGCTGTCCTTTTTTATTTCTCTTTGCCAGCGCCTGGTTCATTTTCTTTCTCGACTTGTTGGTCGCTGCAATGGCTTCATTTCGTTTCTCTCGCTCAGCCCTTTCCCGCTGTTTCTCTTCTTCTTTCTCTTGCTTGAGCCGCAGATAGACGTCCTGAGCTTGAGCGAAACTCATTTTTTTCTGCTTTTTTCTGAAATATGTAAATTTATACCAATTATTCTGCTACTGAAGTTGGAACTACGAAGTAATCTTGTGTTTTTAAATGCAAGCCTTACGATTTCACTTTCTGCGGCCCTGATTTTGCATTATCTGTGCTTGCGTCTGGCTTTGATCGATTTCCCATCTGAAAAAAATATTTAAATGTTCAATGAAAAGGATCCAAAAATTTAAAACAGAGAGCTCTCAAATCTTCGAAAATAGGTTGCATTGAAAAAGTGGAGGGCGCAGACATTATTTTGCGCGTCATGTTTGGTGTTTCGTTCCAATGCGCGTCTGGGTGTTTGCGTACCTAGAAACTCAAAAAGCGCGAAAACGCCGTTCAATTTCCATCTGTTCCATTTTCGCGGATTTTTCGTAATTTGAACACTTTTACTGTTATTGCCTGCCTTTTTTCTTTCTCGTTCAGAGTTGATATAAGCTTTTTTGTATCACATTATATTGATTTTGCAGACATAATGTCCGATAACGGAGAATCTTCTTATGAAATTGTCGACGCACCTATGGATACTGATGCGAACGTCCCAGAGGTTAGCATATATTTTTAATTGTTTCTAATTGCGCCTGATTTCAGCCCGAAGAAGCTGCAGAGAGAATGGAAGTGGATGATCAGCCAGAAACATCTGAGGCTGCGGATTCGTTCCGAAGATTCGAAAAATTGCTCCAAAAAACAGAAAACTTTTCTCATTGCTTGTCTTCTGGTGATGCTAAACGTATGAAAATGATAGTAGTCTTAATCGTACAGCAGAATGATGTTTTCAGTTGCCACTGTACCGGGAGACTCAAAAAAACGTGGGAGACCATCAAAAAAGAACGGAATAGATGGTGATCACAGACATCGCAAAACGGAACAGGAAGAAGATGAGGAGATGGTTGCGGATGCTGCACAAACTGACGATCTCGTTATTTTTGATAAAAGTCCATTCTACATCGAGAATGGAGAAATGAGGTGTTTGGATGCTTCTCTGGACATTAGAATTTTTATCGTTTTACAGAGATTACCAAGTTCGTGGACTCAACTGGCTAGCTTCACTGCAGCACAATAACATCAATGGAATTCTGGCTGACGAAATGGTACCTTTAATATTGAAGCTGGGCTATTTAGTATATCATTTTTCAACAGGGTCTCGGAAAGACGCTTCAAACAATTTCACTTCTTGGTTACATGAAACATTACAAGAACAAAGCTTCGCCGCATCTTGTGATTGTCCCAAAATCGACTCTTCAGAATTGGCTGAATGAGTTCAAGAAATGGTGCCCATCAATCAATGCAGTCATTCTCATCGGAGATGAAGCCGCGAGAGTAAGTTTCAAAATTCAAATATCATAATTTGCGAACTAGTCTCACATGTCGTTTTTTTTTTGCAGAATGTTGTACTGCGCGAAGTGATTCTTCCTCAGAAGTTCGACGTTGTTTGCACTACTTATGAAATGATGCTTAAGGTTAAGACCCAATTGAAGAAACTGAATTGGAGATATATAATCATCGACGAAGCTCATCGTATCAAAAACGAAAAGAGCAAGGTGTGGTCTAGATATCAAAAAATGAAATAAAAATATTATTATAGCTGTCGGAGACTGTTCGTGAGCTCAAGTCGGAAAATCGTCTGCTTATAACAGGAACTCCTCTTCAAAACAATTTGCATGAGTTGTGGGCTCTCTTGAATTTCTTGCTGCCCGATATCTTCACTTCTTCCGATGATTTCGATTCATGGTTCTCAAGCGATGCTATGAGTGGAAACACTGATCTGGTGCAGCGTCTTCACAAGGTTTATTCAAGCTAAAATTGCATCTACAGAATTTAATAGATAATTTATAGGTCCTCCAACCCTTCCTTCTCCGTCGTATCAAATCCGATGTAGAAAAGTCATTGTTGCCAAAGAAGGAAGTCAAAGTCTATGTTGGTCTCTCAAAGATGCAGCGAGAATGGTACACAAAAGTTCTCATGAAGGATATCGATATCATCAATGGCGCTGGAAAAGTAGAGAAAGCAAGGTACGACGGCTTGATTGTTGAATTACAATCGGAATCTACTTTTAACTTTGAATGTTTCAATTTATCGTGAAAAGTTTGTATGCATCATTAATTTTCCAGACTCATGAACATTCTGATGCATCTCCGCAAGTGTGTAAACCATCCATATCTTTTTGATGGTGCAGAGCCTGGACCGCCATTCACCACCGATCAGCATCTCGTGGATAACAGCGGAAAAATGGTTGTTCTTGACAAACTGCTGATGAAACTTCAAGAGCAAGGATCGCGTGTTCTCATCTTTTCGCAGTTCTCTCGAATGCTTGATTTGCTCGAAGACTATTGCTGGTGGCGCAAATATGAATACTGTCGTCTTGACGGATCCACTGCACACGAAGATCGAACTGCTTCCATTGAAGCCTATAATGCTCCAGATTCCAAAAAGTTCATTTTCATGCTCACTACCCGTGCTGGAGGTCTCGGTATTAACTTGGCCACAGCTGATGTTGTTATCATTTACGACTCGGATTGGAATCCACAATCTGATCTTCAAGCAATGGACAGAGCTCATCGTATCGGACAGAAAAAGCAGGTCAGAGTGTTCCGTCTGATCACTGAAAACACAGTCGATGATCGCATCATTGAGAAAGCTGAAGCGAAGCTTCGTCTTGATAATATTGTTATCCAACAAGGACGTATGACTGAAGCCTCGAAAACGCTTGGAAAGCAGGATATGATCAGTATGATCCGACATGGTGCTGAACAGGTGTTTGCCGCAAAAGATTCTACAATCAGTGACGATGACATCGACACAATTCTCGCCAAGGCTGAAGTTAAAACTGCCGAGTTGAATGAAAGAATGGGAAAGATTGATGAGAACAATCTTCGAAACATGACCTTCGAAACTGACAGTAAATTCACTGTCTATCAATTCGAAGGAGAAAATTACAAAGGAAAGCAGGCTGATGGAATGGGACACTTCTGGATTGAGCCACCAAAAAGAGAGCGCAAAGCTAACTACCAGGTAAACGTCAGTGTTACAGAGTGTCAAACAAATGATTATGTTCAGGTGGATCTCTACTACAAAGAAGCCATGAGAGCTGGAAACCCAGCTGAGAAGCAATCAAAAGCCCCACGCCCGAAACTGCCACAAGTATTCGATTTCCAATTCTACCCACGTCGTCTGTTTGAACTGTTGGACAAAGAGATTTATCATTATCGAAAAACAATCAATTATGTGGTAAGTTAAAATTTTCAATTTAAATCTCCTAAATATGGGGCTGGCGAAAGAATCGGAGAATCGTCCATGTAGTCCACAACTATTCCTGCGTTGATTTTTCCGGCCAGCTGGAACTTAAGGACATTTACTTCGACTTAAAATTGCTCACCACAAACCTTTATTTCTTCTTCCAAGCTTGTATCACTGCCCCACACACTTCCTCCATGTTTTTCTTCCTCTTCATGCATATCCTCGGGGAACTTTAGCAAATAGGGTTGCTTTGTGGAATCTCTCAACGGGAAAACCAAGTATTGGGTTTTTTGGTAGTTCGACATGTCCTCCAAGCAGCTCAAGCTCATTCTTCGATCTAATGAAGAGGTACGACTGGTTATGGAACCAAACTGGCTTCTCTTAGCGACACGAGAACGAGCAGAGATCTCAGCATTCCTCCCCGAAGGGATCGAGAATAATCCACTTCCCGGAGTTATCGGTGTTGGTGGTGGAATCGGGAACGAATTCGCATCGATTTCTGAATCATCATCGTTCACTGGGAGATCCAACTGAAAAATACAAGTATTTACCTGAAATAGTCACGCACTCACCGTTGGAGTCTTGTACAAGTTGGCCTTGGAATGATCAAGAGGCTTCAACGAATTGTCTTCTTTTTCGTCTATTTCGCTGGCTCCGATTGAACTTGGGACACGATCTGGCGGAGGTGGGCTCTTCTGAAACTCCTACGTCACTTTTCTCATTCAAATTATAAGAAAACGTACCAAAACGTTACGTCTTCTTCCTGAGCGTGTTTTGATACTAACCAAGTCGGTATCCTCTTCATCTGTCTCATCCTCTTCATCACCTTCGTCATCTTCGAACTGGAATTGTTTTGCCTTTGGATATGGTGTGCCCACCACACCCGTTCTACACAAATTTCCGGTGCTCATAGATAAATTGAGACGCATTTTGTTATTATCTCCTGACGATCCACTTTGACGGCGCTTTTCCATTTTTGTTGTTGATGGAGACTTGATGACGGCTCCACGCGATTTGGACACTACAAATTCATCTAGATTATCTCTGTCTCATCCTACGTTTCCTCGGAATCCGCCAACGTCTTTCATGATCTTACATTTCTGTGTATCGCAAAGGGAGCTATTTGATGGAGACAAATAGAAATGAGGCTGAGAAGAAGATGAAGAACCTCCTTTTGACAATGGCAACAAGAAGTTCGAGGATGAGAAAATAGATAAGAGCTTTCGTCGAAGTCGTTTTACAGATTTCGTGTGGGACTTTACATCGTAAAGTGTGGATAGTCGATAACCCTGAAAATAGACAGTTTAGAATCCTCATATTCTTGTATACCTCATGAAGAATATCTTGGAGCAAATTGTAATCGATTGTTTCCGAATTTCCGTCGTTCAGCAGCTGCCATGGCTCGCCGCTGGAACTCCTCACTATTGCACATTCTCCGATATGATGTATTTTTTCTCTTTCACGATGTGCCTCACGGTTGGCAATCACAAGTTTCGTCATTGGAGGTCGTAGCATTAAAATTGGAAGAGTTAGGTTCCATGCATATTGCAGAGTCAGTAGGCAATTCGTATCGCGGAGAGTTTGTTCATTTATGAAGAACACAAGAGCATCAGCATTAGACATGAGAGCTCGTGAACGAGTAGGCTCGCCGTTAGCTTAAAAAAACTGAATATGAAGCCGAATATAGCTCGAACTCTTACAATCTTGCCATTTTGAGGCATTCCATGAAATGTAATAGTGTGATAGCAAATCGTTGGTGATAGTTTTGAGAACTCTGAAACTCATTCATCTACTAATAAAAGTGATCCGTTTACTTACGGGTTATGCCTTGCATGTGGTATATAACCCAGTAGAAAAAGTTTATGGGGATTCTGATTACTCGAGAGATAAGGGTCATCTTCAGAAGTAGTGAGAATATCTTCAGAGTTGCTCATCGGCGGGTCGGAGCTCTCCATCATTCAGTTGGTGAGAATGAATAAGGGGTTTGCCTGCATCGACATGAGACGTAAAGCCGGTTTTAAGAAGATTGAAAATGGGCGGATCGAATTTATTTTGACGAAGAGTTTTAGCTGTCATCTACTCAATGAATATATAGAACGTAGTTGAATAAATTAAAGAGAAATTAACATTTCTGGCTGTTGATTTTTCCAAATCTCAATTACAGGCTGAGAGACCGAAGGATGTTCCAGCAAAAGAGGCCGAAAAGCGTCAAGCGGAGGAGCAAAAACTCATCAATAATGCTCGTCCACTTACGGATAAAGAACAAGAAGAGAAAGCCGAACTTTTGACTCAGTCGGTTACCGAATGGACTAAACGCGAGTTTCAGCAATTCATAAGAGTAAGTGAAACGTTTCCTGGAATCGAGGTTTACAGGAATTCCAGCTAATAGTAACATTTATTACAGGGAAACGAGAAGTTTGGCCGTGATGATCTGGAAAATATTGCAAAGGAGATGGAACGACCCATTGAAGAGATCCAATCCTACGCCAAAGTTTTCTGGGAACGAATCGACGAACTACAAGATTCAGAGAAACTTCTCAGTCAGATCGAGAAGGGAGAAGCACGTATACAACGCAAACATGCCGTCAAGAAAGCTCTTGATGCTAAAGTAGCCAAGTACAAGGCTCCATTCCAACAGCTGCGCATATCATACGGCACCAACAAAGGTAAAACGTATACCGAAGAAGAGGATCGTTTCTTGGTTTGTGAGACGCATCGTCTGGGATACGATAAGGAGAATGTGTTCGAAGAGTTGCGCCAATCAGTTCGAATGGCTCCGCAGTTCAGATTCGATTGGTTTCTGAAGAGTCGTACAGCAATGGTAAGTTAAGAATCTGTATTACTGGGTGGATATACGAATTCATCACTTTGAGTGCCATTTCAATTTTATTGTCATTTAGGAGCTCCAACGTCGTTGCAATACCCTCATCACTTTGATAGAGCGTGAAATGGGAGAAGTCGTTGAGACGAAACCAGTCGTTGTGGCTGCAGCCGAAAAGAAGAAGGTTACAGCTAAGGATACACCAAAGAGTGTTCCAGCAACCAAGAAGGCGAAGTCCTCTGCTAAATAATCAAGTCCATCATGTGCAATATTTCTCCAACATTCGCTTTGTCACTGTAACGTTTGATCTCTCTCTCTTCACCTGTTTTAACCTTCAAAAATCTCATTTTACCTTCGTATGTTTCCCTAAGTACTTCAACTTATCCTATCCTCTGAACATTATCGCACTTTTACTATTTTTACCCAACTATCACTCGATTGTCCTGAAATAATTGTCGTGAATAAACAAAACAAATGTGAAACTGTTTTTCATTCACCGAACTATAGCAAAACAAGAAATGTCTGGTAAAGAAAGGGCGAAGAAATGCAAACGAGCTGTAGGATAGAGTTTTGTGAAAGATAGAGAAAACGAGAACTACCAAATTTCATTAGAATCTTTACCTGTTAGAACCTGTATAAACCCAAAAAAATTAAACAAGTAAGAAAGAAGCTACGAATCCAATTCAAGACGATGCCACGCTTCAACCAATGTTCCCGGATTTTCGATACATTTTATCCATTGACGACCTCGTTCGTCTTTCGCTGATGTTGATAACAGAATGCCACCTGAAAATAAATAAATTTCAAAAATTTGGATCTGTTTTGTCTTACCAATATAATCATCATGTTTTCCCAAATCATGATCGTAAACTCCAATTTGGAGAGTCTTTTTCGGAAGATCTTTGAATGGAACCACGAATTGCAATTGCTGAAAAATCAGAATTCATCGAAATCAAAGTCCAATTCAGAATTACCTCATTCCATTCAGGATTCAACGTTCGTTTCTTCGTCGACGTCTTCCCCCGATGCGATTTTGAAGTGATCGGAGTCAAAGAAACTTTACAGTAAGGATCGGAAAATCCAGTTGAATCCATTCCAACCAACTCAACACACCGATTGATATTGATGAAAAGTGATCCTTGTTGAATATTATATTGTAATCCAACATTGATTTTTCCCCGTTCCTCATTTTCCTCTTCTTTTGTTTGTACGGGTACTGGAAGTGCACTCTCCAAATACAAATTGAACTTCTTCATCTCATTATCATTCAATTTTTTGAGTGCAATTCGAGTCTCGCCGAGAAAATCCGATCCAATACGATCACGATCCAATACGGTTACTCGGCTGAAACAAAACACATTGCAATACTAATATTTCATTCCATGACTCACAGAATCTTTTTCTCTTTATCTTCCTCTGTAATTCCATAATATGCCATCTCTTCATTCCACTCCGGATTTAACGTCTTCTCAATCGTTTTTGACGTCAGCTTCGTCGCCTTCGTGTTTCCGGGCAGTAAGTGGAATTTTACATACGGATCCGAAAATCCGTTCGAATCCATCGCTTTCAGATTCTTCGCTCGGATTAAATGAATTCTGAGCTTCTTATCGGATGAAGTATAGGTGAGTGTTAGAGTGATGGATCCGAGACTGCCTGAAAATATATGAATTAGTCATTAAGAAAATGAAATGTTATTGAAGGGGTGTGTTGGGAAAGAAGTGCTATAAACTCAAAAAAGAAAAGTTTTTTTTTAAAAAGGGGATAGTTCAGGAAATGGCATTCGGAGAAAGGAAAAACTAAAAAGAAATACCGTAAAAACTGTATTAGAAGTGCCCTTCTGTTATTCCATCACCTAAAAACTAATTCATTCTCAAAATTGATCAGAACATCTATCGGAGAAATTATTTGAAACATATTTTGTGACCTGTCTAGTTAACTTTTGACGAGAATTCTAATAATACCAATTTAAACCCGTTCGAATTTCAAAAATGTGCTTATTTTGAGCTCATCATAGTACCCATCTATTAAAGGTGCCATTCTAATACAGATTTAACTGTAAGTGTTTTTTAAACTGTCATAATTCTCATATTTTTTAATATGGGACAAAAATAATGATTTAAGGACCGGTTTCAAAGCCGAAACTTCAAGAAAAATAGGAAAATTGTGCAAAAAAGGAAAAGATAGGTGAAGAAAATAATGAAAATCCACAAACGCTGTTTTCTGGAAAAACACAACAAACAACCAAATACACCACCACCACCACCACGACGAGTAGAAGATACATGCTTTGTTGAATTTATGAAAGAAGACGTGCTGCTGGAAGACGTCAGAAGACGTTCCACATTAATCACCGCACCAGGTTCAGAAGCAGATTCCGTGCTGGCTGTTATCGCCTTTTCCTCTTCTTCTTCTGGAACAACGGGGACTGTCGGAGGAGCTGGTATATGATTCTGATGAGAGGTTGACGTCGTGGATTCAGATGAGATAACATGGCCATTCATTTTAGATGAAGTTGGAGGCACTGGGGGTGCCACGTCATCGAGAGAAGTTCTATATTGAAGAGAATTGATTCGACCTACACCATCACGTCGACGAGTTCGTTGCTCTGAAATCGGATTAGAAAAGTTAAGAAGCGTTGGGAATTTCAAAATATTAGAATCACTGCAAAATAGTACCCACAAAATGTACAAAATCAATATTTAAACTGTTATGAGAATGTAGAAGTGTTATGATATGACCCCAAAGATCCCAGATAAAATTCAAACCTGAAATTCTAAAAAAAATCTAGAAAGAAACTTACTCATGTCTTCATCCGGAGAATTCAGGAAACTAGAGGCAGCTAGCGGAGATTCGGCTCGACTCGTTTGCTGAAAAGATGAAGTTTGGAATTTAGAGATTCGTCTGTTTTACCGTTATTAATCGTTTTGTTTCATTATGATTATGATTATTATGCATTGAGTGATGATTATTAATTGTCGGTTCTGCTGATCCAACTCTTCTTGTTCCTCCACTACTAGCTGTGCTGGCACTTGAGGTTTTATGTTCCATTACATTCATTGGACTCGATGTTCGATGATCAGGACTAGTTCGGGATGATATTGGTGGTGGAGGAGTGACGAGTGAAGTTCCTGGAAAACTGAGATCCTAAAACTGCATCTTCACTCAAATAGGAATACCTGATGCACTTTGAGCTACTCGCGACGTGGCACTATCCGGATTCGAAATTCTCCTTGGAGATCCTCTTCCAGAATTGTGATTGTTGTAATCTCCATGATTCGCTTGTTGTTGAAGAGGAGTTAACGAAGATGATGAGAGAGTTAGGCCGTGTTGTTGTGCTGGATTAGAGTGATCCGATTGGACAACTGAAATGAGAAAAAAATTGTTAAAAATTCATACGAGGACCGTTTATTTTCGTCCTAATGTCCGAAAAAATACTGACAGGTTGAGCAGTTACCTCCACTGTCAATGCTACGTGTGTCTTCCGGGAGATTCGTCTCGTGGCATGGATCATGAGCGTATGAAGAAGGCGTTGCGAGAGAATGCCGAGGAGAAGTAGAGGATGCGGATTCTGGAGATGAATCATCGTCATCGTCAGTACTGTATATACGAGGAGTCTTCTGAGAATGACTGGAGAATCGTTCAAGATTCGATTCTATACGATGTGTTGGTGTTGTAGAAGTTGGAGGTGGGGCTGGAGATGTGGTTGTTGAAGCAGATGCCGTTGGAGTTTTGTTAGTAGGATTGTGGACTCCAGATTGAATAAATGATTCTCCATCCGATGAGCTTCTGAAATTTTCATAGACTGAAATCAGAAGGATTTCCCCAGAAAACATACGCGGCTTTCTCTTCATCATCCACCGACATACTGCTCATCACTTTTTCATTTACCCATCTCGGCTGTATCCTTGGTCGTGGAGATTTTGATCTGGAATTGAACGAAATGAGATGAAACATTTTTCGTTTCGGGAAAGAAGAAATCTAATGGTTGAATCAAAGAAACATAGGACAGATGAAAAAAAATGAATTAAAAAACAACCTGTCGGGCGGTTCGATTGCTTGAAGCACAGAGCAGATGCTGGGACGACTTGAGCTTAAAATAAAACAGCAAGTTTAAAGAAAAGAAGCAACATAAAGTTGAGGGTTAGAGCGGGTTAGGACTTCATGCAAAAACTATTTATTCAGCTAATTGAAGTTGATTGAGTCGAGAGTTAATTTGTAGAATACCAAAAACAGTACAAATTCGAAATCAAAATTACAGACACTCAAAAAACCTCATAAAGCAGATTTCGCTTACCTTGGGAAATCGATTCCTCCATTTCCAGTATTCCTTCTATTTCCATTTGGAAGCGGGGAAGCTGGTCCATTTGAAATTTGCGGAGGAGGAGGATTCGATGCACCTGGAGATGCCCATTTTGGAGTTGTCATTTGACACGATGACGTTGATGGCATTGTCATTGGTTGAGGACCAGCGACAGGTGTCCCAGAAACGGGCGTTGTCGCTGTGGCTGCATTTGGAATTGAGCCATTCGCAGTGACTGGAGTGTAGTAGGGAAGACGATCATCGGGTCGTTGGAATTCTGGCATCTCTTTGTAGAACCACGCACCGGATTTCTTCCATAACTGTAATCAGTGGAAATGTCAGAAACATACATATAATTGTTGCAGGCAAATATGGGTTGCAAAAATTGAAAAAAATAACACTTTGGGAAAGGGAAATAATTTAAAACAAAGGGTGAGAGTATGCAAAGAAAGAGTGAAAGCAGAGAAAGCCTGAAAACAAATGGGAAGAAAATAGTTGGAAAGGACTTGGACTAAGGACATTTGGATTCGAGGGAATCCAGTTTTTGAAAAAAAAAGTAAAAGAGAAACGCGGACAACCAGCAGAAACCACTAACCACCTCTCTGGCTTCTGAGCATATTTTGCAAAGGAACACTGTCTCCGGTTTTCCAGTCACTTGGCTCACATCCGTCGTTTCGACACCACAGTTTCGTTGGCATACATACTGTAATAGTACTTTTTGAGATTCTGGATTGTTTTTGGGTCATCTTTTGGTTTCAAGAATCTTTGGTACTTGGTTATAACTCAAATTTCATTTTGTCAAACAAAAATAGATAAATATAGCCTTGATCATCTTTGTAGTGTTTCCCTGTCTTACTCGCTATAAATTTGCGTATTGCATAATCTTTGTCTTACTCCCAAAAGCTTGTTCTCATGTTCCTCTTTTTAATTCAGAATGAAAATAGTTTAAGAAGGCTCACATTCTATAAGGAAGTAGAAGTGGGAAGAAACATTGATCTAAATGGACCAAAAATCCTAGATAAACTAAAGAAGCTTTCACAAATACTGCTATTTCTAAATGTACATTGATTTCCAAAAATTGAACCCATTTTTGCAGAAATCAAAATCCATACCTTCCTACAATCCGTACACATTGCTGCATAACTTTTCGATGCGAGTAATCCGAATTCCGTGTGACACAAAAGACAATGAGTTACTCCGTTTCCTGTAGCACGTCTTCTCATCTTCTCCAGGCGGTCGACCATTTTTCTGAAATTTCAGGCCTTCGAAGGCTTCTCCACGGATTTCCAGATATTTCGTGTAAAACGGAAAATCCTTTCGTTCCGTATTTTTCTCGAATTTTTCTCATAAATGATTCAGCAGATGTAAGGAATAAAATGGAGATGAAGCGAGCAAGAGTCTAGAAATCTGCCGAAAACCTCACAGAATTTCTAATAGTTTTTTCTCCCTTTTTCCTCAATAAAATGAATGACGACATCAGGAAAAGGAATCCGTCAAAGAGCTTCAATGAACTTCGAAAGTTGAGAATTTTTGATTGGAAGTTTTATGTTTTTTTTTTCAGAAATAAAAACCATACCCAATTCTTTGTTGTTCTTTGTTTTTGCTCTCCTCCGCCTTGGCAAGTACCCGTTGAATCTGCTCTTGCTCGGCGGCAGTGATGGATCCTGTTTGAGCTTTCGAATTCGTCGGAGACCTTGCTGTAGCTGTTCGAACCGACCATCCTGATTTTAGTCTGAAATTTGAATTGTTTGGTGCTTTGAGTTCGAATTTGTTGTTAATACTCTTCCCGGCGTTCCTCCAATTTCAAGAAACTCACTGTGCTCTTAAATGCAAATGTCGATCACTTGGACAAACCCATTTATTCTGCGTTCCACCGATTTCCCAATCATTCATCAGATCTGCAAAAAACGAAATTCGTCATCTCATTTCTTTCCAGTTCTTCCAGTCTCATTTTTCTTCATTTCAAAACCTCTCAGACTCTCTTTTTTGTGTTTCTTCTGCTTCTCCGGCTCCTGGCAGTTACGTGTGTGTGTGAGAGAGCAACCAGAAGCTCGGTGAGCACACATACACCCGTATACACAAGATTGGCCCGAGATAGAAACAACGGGGGAAAACGATTACATTTTTGGAAGAAGAAAGTTTCGGGGAGCGGCGGGGGCTCTCATGATGAGCTCATAGTGTACTTTGGTTTCGAAAAAATTTTAGATTTGGGAAAAGAAGAGTACTCTCTCAAAACCAGAGTGGGAAACTTTAAATCCCAATGTTTTCAGATATTCAATGACCAAATAAAAGGAGAGAAAAAACAGAAGATTTTGAAATCAAGAGAGGAATCCATAGATGAATCAACACTATTTCTTTTAGAAAAAATATAAACAAATAAAAATTCGGAGATCAGCAGTTCAGGGTATTTATAGTAAAGGGAAAATCAAAAGACTAATTCAAAGGGATCCAAGACCTGATTTTAGATCAATGCAACAACATAACACATTTGATACTTAGAGCAATAATCCGGAATCCAATCCAAAAAGAAATCAGGTGGCAATCGAGTAGCTCAAAGTTTACCTTTTTTCGACTCCAAAAACCCAGACAAATGTCGCAAAAGTCCAATTTTCGGTGGCACCCTTCGCGGGGTGGGTGGAATTTGGGGAATAATATTAGAAATAGCGGAAGTGGGTAAATCCGATGTAGAGGTTGCATTATTATTGGTCAAATTGGATATTGAAAATGTAGACGATGAAGCCGTAGTGATTGAAGGAGACGGTGTCGTTCTTCGAGAGAACATCTTCTTTTTCTTAATTGAATGGACACTCCTTCTCAAATGGGATAGGAGAAGAAGGGAATAGAGGGGATGAGGCAAAGTAACAGCCTAAGATAGAATAAGGAAGGAGAAGCCTCCTGATGATTTTCAAGACAAAAAACGATACAGCTTCTTTCCTTTTTCTTCTCTTTCTCCTTTTTCTCGTGCTCTGCTTCAGACGACTCTCTCACTATTTTCCCAACGATCCGATACATTATGCCCATTCAGGAGGTGTCAGACAGAGAGATAGAGAAGACG
Source organism: Caenorhabditis zanzibari (assembly GCA_963966625.1). NCBI lineage: Eukaryota > Metazoa > Nematoda > Chromadorea > Rhabditida > Rhabditidae > Caenorhabditis > Caenorhabditis zanzibari. The sequence goes on along the minus strand of OZ016470.1, from coordinate 7,661,773 downwards.
TGCTACTGGTTTTGCTCCTCCTCTTGCTCTCTCTTTTCTCTACGGGCTCATGCCGCGTCAGACCCCATACACACACACAAATTAGGCACCGACCAGAAGCAGTAGAAGACGTCGTCTCTCTATGTCTCCTTTGCCTCTTTCGACCTCTTGTTTTTGGTTTCAAGGACCGGAAAATGCTTCAGGAAAAGACTTCTTCAAGTTATCGATTAGATCGTCTTCTTGATGACTCCTTCTATCTTCTCACGCGATGAAGTCACACACCGATTCCGAAATTTGAGATGTATCGCTTTTTCGGAGAAGTCATTAGAGATGGACGGAAAATGGATGGATTGTTGTGTCTAAAAATGACCAAGGAGCCGAGAAAATGTGATCAAAAACTTCTTGACTCTTCCGAGTTCAGGGAGCTTCAGGAGCATTTTCAGATGTCCCTAATCCAAATGACCAGTTTAAGATTCTTGACACTTTCGACTACAGTAATCTGACTCTCCCAACATCATATTTCATCAAGTTTGAGATCTCAGAGAGCACTTCTCTTCTCAAATTTCAGTGTACTATTCGAACTTCGATGTTTCCATATATCCTTTGTTGTCTTATCACTTCCGAGTACATCCAATTTTTCCCAAAAACGCCTCCAATTAAAATATCGAGTAGGAGGGAGAGGAGGAGAGGACCGGAAGCTCTACCACCACTTTAAATGGGAAAACAGGATGAAAAAGACAAACAAACAATCCGAGTCATGATGATGATGATGGTGATGAGAGTGACGTTGAAATGCCAACACATGTGGGTGGGTTAGAAATAGACAAAAAGTTGAAGAAGAGGTCTAACAGATTGGGTTTTCAGGAGCACTGTGAACTTTATGAATCTCTAGGGGCATTGGAGTAAATTATTTCTTCTTTAAAAATAAACTTGTTGCCAAAGCAAAAAAGACTGTTGCTAGAATCCAGTTTTCTCAGATCAGATCGATTCGCTCTGTACAGTCAAACTAAATCGCGAATGACTGATCGACTTTCTTCACTTTCGAAAATTTAGAAAAATGGTTTGAAAACCAAAAAGTTTCGATTTTCCTGAATGCAAAAGATTCTCATTCTGATTTAAAAGTACATGTATTTTCCTTCCACTTTGTATCATATTCACAATACTATTCAAAATTTCTTTCTTTTCCATCTTCACCATCACGTTCATTCTGACTTTCCAGAGCTCAATTCCAGACCCTAATCCTTTCTGTTTTCTCTCTTCATCCTTTTATTTTTTTGTTCCCTGTGAGACGGAAAGTCAACTGAATAAAAATATAAATTTTTAGCAGCCGGAGCCTAAAACCGACGTTTGTTTTCTTCCATTCTCTATTTTTTCCTTATTTTCTGACACCTTTTCTTCATCTGGATTTGGCAGTGATCAAAAAGAAAGAAAGGGTTGGAAAAGGTAAAAGGAAAAGAGGAGAAGAAGAAGGAGTTATTAATGAATTCAGTTATTTATAAACCTCCCAGGATAAAGAGAGATATTCAATCTGAATAGATTGGAAAAGATGGGTTTTGACATGTCTAGGGGATGGAAAACATCTAGAAGATGGCCTTGGGAAGTTGGCATAGAAAAGGAAAATTATTCAAAGTTAAGATAGAAGAGGAACTGAAACGGACGATTTAAGAATATGAAAGTTCCCAAATTTTATAGTACATAAAACGTGGGAGGAGCACAGGAAAATGTACTTTTCTGACGATGTCGAAGTGATTCTGACGTCGAAAATGGGAAATAATTCTACAAAAATGTATCTAATGGCTTATCAGCTTCAAACAGAGTGATACTCTAAAAACAACTGAACTGTATAACTTTTTAACTCAAAAAATCGGTCGACACAATTTTTTAAAGCAAAAAATATGACATGTACATCTTTATGTATTTCGTAACTCTCACGAAAAAAAATTGACACGGAAAAAGTTAAGAAAAATAGGATTAGAATGGACATAATCGGTTTGAACAGTCGCCTTCGATTATTTTAAATAGTCTAAAACTTTTCTCTGTGTGCTTTTTCTCCCTCCGTCTATTTACCTATCCGTGGGGTGTCTTCTATGCTGTTTCTATTTTTGCGAGAGCACAATTCACATGGTCGTATTGATAATGGATTATTTGGAGAAACACGATAGCTGATAAGACATCATAATCGAATTTTATTCTAATACTTTAATGTTTAGTTTTTGTACCAGTTGCGAAAATGATCTGCAACTTTGGCTTACTTCCGGATGGTAGTGTAATAAAAAAAAAGAAGGTATTTTTAGAATCTACAAGTGAAGCTAACCTGTAATGTACCCGATTTGCGGTACGGGGTTTTGATTGAGACTATACCCAATTGATAGAGCACAAAAAGTTATCTAAAAATGTGGAAACATTTTTCCCTTATTATTATCGGTTTCTGAGAAAATCGACTTTTATTGAAATTTTTGCGAAGTTCGAAAAATTCCTCTTCAGATAGACGTTTCTCGACTATTTTTCAACCAATTTTTGAAAACTAAAATGCAATATAAAGCTAATAAAACGGACAATTTGAATTCAACAAAATCGTGTTGTGGTCGAGTTTGTCACAAAAACGATCGCTTGAAAACCACAAGTGCTCCGGGAGCAACATACCCCTAAAATTTTTTTACGGCCGAGAAATTTGGTTTTTCATGTTTAAAATGAAAGAGCACGTCGAATTTACTAAAAAAATAACATAAAATCAATATGTAACCGTTCATCTGGAAAATAAATTTTTGAAAGAAAAAATGATTTTTCCGAACTTTTTTGTAAATCAAAAAATTTTGGATAGACTTTGTACTGGGCACTTAAAATATAATAACAAATTCAAAATTAGCATTGTTTTAGCTTTCTAACGAGCTATTGACAATGTATTTCTGTAGAATGTGACGTGTTTTATGACTGTTGGAAAACTACCGTATGATTTCAGTACTAACGAAAAAATCGAAAAAATGAAAATGATGCTAGAGACTCAAAATTTTTTTGTTCAATTGCAAATTTTATTTATGATAAAAGTGTCAACTACAACTTTTTCGCTGCGTTTCATCTTTATCGAAAAAGTTTGAAATTAAGTTTTGATCTCACTGAAACATTAAACCCAATTTTTTCAAATGAAGATGAAACGCAGCGAAAAAGTTGTAGTTGACACTTTTATCATAAATAAAATTTGCAATTGAACAAAAAAAATTTTGAGTCTCTAGCATCATTTTCATTTTTTCGATTTTTTCGTTAGTACTGAAATCATACGGTAGTTTTCCAACAGTCATAAAACACGTCACATTCTACAGAAATATATTGTCAATAGCTCGTTAGAAAGCTAAAACAATGCTAATTTTGAATTTGTTATTATATTTTAAGTGCCCAGTACAAAGTCTATCCAAAATTTTTTGATTTACAAAAAAGTTCGGAAAAATCATTTTTTCTTTCAAAAATTTATTTTCCAGATGAACGGTTACATATTGATTTTATGTTATTTTTTTAGTAAATTCGACGTGCTCTTTCATTTTAAACATGAAAAACCAAATTTCTCGGCCGTAAAAAAATTTTAGGGGTATGTTGCTCCCGGAGCACTTGTGGTTTTCAAGCGATCGTTTTTGTGACAAACTCGACCACAACACGATTTTGTTGAATTCAAATTGTCCGTTTTATTAGCTTTATATTGCATTTTAGTTTTCAAAAATTGGTTGAAAAATAGTCGAGAAACGTCTATCTGAAGAGGAATTTTTCGAACTTCGCAAAAATTTCAATAAAAGTCGATTTTCTCAGAAACCGATAATAATAAGGGAAAAATGTTTCCACATTTTTAGATAACTTTTTGTGCTCTATCAATTGGGTATAGTCTCAATCAAAACCCCGTACCGCAAATCGGGTACATTACAGGTAAATCTGGTGTGAAGTAAAAAGTTGGAATCGAGTGTGTCATCAACCAATAAAATTCCGATTTCAAAACTTCAGCCAAATTTAGAAACAAAGTTTTCGAACGTCAAACAAGTGCTCCGTATAGATATTCGGGAGCTTTCGTTTTTTCTTTGTTTCGTCGGAAATCGGGATGACACAGGATGAGCATAAATCATGTTAGCTCATCCGACGGCGGCGGTCTTTTTTCAAAGAATTTCGTACTTTTTAGTCTTCGTTTCGAACACCACTTACCGGTGATATCAACAGGGAAAAATAACTGGAAATCGCCTTTCGACGACATTGGAATCGGAATGAAACGAGAAATGTTGGGCAAGAATTCAAAAAAGAGAAGTAGAAGAAGAAGTGAGATGTCGAAAATGCTCCTGCCTCAAACTTGTGTTTTTGAGAGATGTCCATTCCATTTGAAATGGGAAAAAAAGTGAAGAAAAAACACGATAAAAGACTTGAATAGGCTTGAAAGTTATTGAAGAGTGGGTACTAGACATCAAAATTTTGGTATTTAGGTATTTCAGCTTTTAAGTTTTCACTAGCTACAGAATTAAGAAATTGAGGAATTTGATGTCTAGACAGACATGATGTAAGAAATGAAGAACATCAAAATTTGTAGCATCATGTGTCCTTTTGCATTTTCAAAGTGTATAAATTTCGAATCGCCTTGTTTTTTGAAAATTTTTCCTGAGTAACGCCCAGGTTATTGCTCAATTCGGCAAGATAACTTTTAAAAAAGAGTTCTGCGTTCGGGGGGAACCGAACCCCCGTCGAATGCTTGGAAGGCATCCATGCTGACCATTACGCCACGAACGCGGATGGTTTCCTCATTCTCCGATTGCGTACAGTTTTCGATGGTAAGCCAGCAGAAAACGAGAAAAGAGAGGATATGGAAATGGAGATAAGAATAGCCAACAGACAGGACAAGCTTATCGTAAAGGACTTTTGTGTACTACTGTCGGAAATTTTTGTGAGAAATTGTTGAACTTTTAATTTAGAGCTCTTCGAAGTAGAAATCTCAAAACCTTATCAATTCTTGCTCATGAAAGTTCAGAAAGTAAGTTTTGCAGAATCTACACAAGTTTTCATTTCTCTCTCGAAAAAAGTCAAGGGCCATCAAAAATGTGTCAAAAATCAAGTAGCTTACACGTACACAAACACATATTTTGCTCTCCTTTTCTCCATCTACATAGTAACTTCCTGGATTCGAGAAGTCGTCGGATTTGTCTCTCACTGCTTTCTCGTGAATCGCCACCTCCTCTGTCTTCGTCTTCTCCTTATACTTTTCCTTTTTTCAACCTCTATATGAAGATAGACGAGCAAAAAACATCCCCCGTTTCTATTGGGACATTTGGTTGAGAAATGAATGAAGTGGATTGCAAAAGAAGAGAAGTCGGAAGGTCCCAAAACTTCTTAAAGGAGGAAGAAGTTGAGGCGGAGGAGGAGGAACAAAAAACAAGCGGCCATGGTCCTTCAGATCACGCATCAACGGAACCCAGTGGCCACGAGTTGAGCCATAATTTATTAAATAACAAAACTGAATCGATACTTCGAGAAGACTCAAACACTTGAAATATGCGGATATGATACTTCTTGCACATTAAAAAGTCTCTCGAGGAAAAACAGATGAGAACTCGTTATATCACCAGGGAGTGTCCCAATGAACAGCCCAACGATTTGACCAAAGTGTCAGTCTAGACACACAAGTAAATACTTGAATCTCGCGCACCTATCTAGTTGCCCTCTGCGCGGGGGACAACTGTTGCACTGGTGGTCGAGTGGATAGCGCGAGCGCCTTCCGATCTGGCCGCCGGGGTTCAATTCCCAAAGAGGGCTGAGGATTACTAATTTCCAGTATTTCCATGAATGACAGTGATTATACTATCCGCTTGAATGAAGCTCTCTTTTTTCAGGATTTTTGAAGTGAAAACTTACGGTCTTCCCGATTCATGTACATCGTTTCGAGCTATATGCAGCGGGAAGACAACGAATGTCAGTCGCCTTGTATTATCATTCGTATGGGAGGAGATGGAAGAGTCTAGGAATGTAATAGTAAGAACAACAAAAAACCGATGGATAAGAAAGGAAGATTGGAAAAACAGCAACAAGAAAAAACACGGAGAATGAGAAAATGAGGAGTGAAAGAAAAGGGAAACACTCTTCTGGAGCATACAGCGAAACTTGTGCTCTCCTTCAGAAAACAGGCAAAAAGGGAGGAAAAAGGCAGGAAGAAGGAAGAAAAGTGGGCGTGTCCTGACAGAGGCCTAACTAATTATGCTAAAGCTAGAAAAGAAGAGAAACAGAAGAGAAGAGAGTGACACACACGACAAGCATGCTCACAATTATTATAATTCTTCTGGAAAAAAAAGAAACAACGAAAAGGACAACCGGATAGAGACGGAGATGGTTAGAAACTCTTCTTTCTTAAGTAAGTAGGTGGTTGGAAAAAGGGATGAGCTGTTTCTTAGAAATTCAAGTTTTTGAGTGGGTTGGGGTTTTGCAGAGAATGTTGTTGAAACATCATCTATCAAACATCGAACGATCGGATGATTAGGATTTTGTGGAGGAGCTCTTACTTTGTAAAATTAGATAATTCAGATTTTTCACTGTACTCGGGCTTCTGTTTTGAAATGTTATTCTGGTTGTTGAAATTCCAAAAATAGGATTTTTGACCGCTTTCAAAATATTAGGATTGTGTTGGAAAGCAAAATTTGATTTTCTGATATCTGAGATTTTGAAAAACTGTTTTTATGGTAGAATCGAATCAGGTTGATGAGAACTGAAGTTCGTTCAAACTTATAGAAAGTGATGAAAGGAAAACTAGTTTTTTTTTCAAAAGATTTGTCATAACTAAAGTACATGACGTGGTCCTATACCAGCTATAAATCAAAAAATGAGCCATAAGATTCGTTGGAAAAAACTTCATGACTGAATCGCTCTTTCACTACCATTTTTTTTGCCATCGCACCTTTCATTTTCTTTTTTATTGTTCTTGTCCTCTATCTATCTTCCATTTTCCTTTTTTTGCTTCTTCGACTGAAAATGGATGAGATCGGAAACGAGAGAAAGACGATAAAAATGCGAAAGGGGAGGTGGTGGCGTGATGAAAAATTTATGACCAGGAACGGACAAATCGACGGATTTTCGGAGAAGAGAAACTGAGAGCACCATGTGAAGAAAAAAACTTATCGAGAAGGACATATTTCAGAGGATGGCAATCTCGAAATGCTCAAAATTATTGGTCTGAACCTTGTTGAAGCCAGAGATTGAGGAATCAGAAATACTGTAACTATTTTAAAACTACACGAAAAGGTATAACTAATTTCCAAACTCTTGTATGTATTTTTCAAAAAAATCTTCACAAAAAAGAGTTGTGCGTTCGGGGGGAATCGAACCCCCGTCGAATGCTTGGAAGGCATCCATGCTGACCATTACACCACGAACGCGGATGGTTTCCTTATTCTCCGATTGCGTACAGTTTTTGATAAAGAAGAGGAAGGAGAAGTGATAAGAAAGGAAGAGAATGAAGATGAAAATGCTTGTGTGTAAAGGAATTCACAGTCGATATCTCCATGTAATCATCGTAGGATCATGAATTCAACTGAATTCAACATGAATTCAACAGTTCTTCAACTTCAACGTCTTCTTTCAGTTTGCTCTGTGAACACAAAAAATCCAGGAAAAACAGAACATTATAAATGTATGCAAAAGAAAATCAACATCAAAATAACAATGTTCGGTCAGATGGCTAAGAACAATAGGGTATTAGAGTACATCATCTCAATTGAAAAAAATGTGAGAACAATGAATGAAAACTGTTGTTCTGAGAATTGATAGAAGGAACTAAAAATATTTTGGTCTCGGCCAAATGTCTAGATCACAAATCTACAGTACTCCTAGAAACCGAATGCTCTTCCAAGATGCGTGTTCCGTTGCGTGGGTGGTTCCACTGGAAATTTCATCAAAATTTCGAAACACATTCACAAAAAAAATTGTCTCTTGGATATGTGTATAGAATTTCCAATACCAAATTCTTCGTCTTTTTTTCTCATCTTCACACATTGTTGTTGTTGCTCAACGGTGGGGGCCAACGGGAGGATGAGGGACAAAGAGAAATGGATTGATGGAAAATTGAAATGATGCCCGTTTTTTCAAGAAAAAAAACGAGTAGGAGGAATGGGAAGAAGAATATGGAAATTCGATGGCATTTTTTCTTGGGAAAGTGGTATAAGGAGGAAGAAGGAAACATATATTATGCATACTTTCTCTATTTTTTGGATGGTGGGAAATTTCGAAAAAAAAAGAAACTGTAAGATCTGGGAAGGGTGCGGTTTCTGAAGGGTGGATACATTAACGGAATGGAGCAAAAGAAAAGGATCTGCAATCCAAACGGAAATTTAATTTACTGATCAAATATAGACTGCAATTTTCAAAGAGCAAGAGGGAAGATCGGACCCTAAATGGCGTGAAGGCCAGAATGAATCCAAAAATAGGTACCAGAACCAGAAAAAAACCTTTCCACTTCTCCTCGCACCAAAAAACTGCCTGCGCGTCAAATGTCAACTATATGCATACACATCCACACACTCACTTTGCTTTTGCCCTATATCCCGCCTTTTTTTGGCCCGTAAAATCGCCCTGGGAGAAGAGAGAAAAAGGCGGGGAGATGAGGACCAAAAAGAATCTCTCTTCAATGCGGTTTTTTTCGAAATTTGAGAACACCGGGTGCCGTATTTGTGGAAGAGCCAAGTGGGAAAAAACGCTTACGAAGAAGAGAGAAAAGCACAGAATAGCAATTTCCGGATGGACGGCTGAGAGAGGAAAACGAGAGGTGGTTCCAGAAGTTTTCTTTAACCGAGAGATGAAAAAAAAACACTAAAATCTTGAGAGTTCCTGGTGTGAAGAAATGTCTTCCGATGGCAAATTTAAGATGTTTGTAATACAGGTTATTGCAAATGTGCTCCAATCAGAAAGGAATGAATGAGAAGAGGGAAGTGTTGTGATTTATGGTTACAGATGAAAAGATGTTGATGATGTGGAGATCTATCAGTACTAAAACCATCATTTCCGGTGTAACAAATGCAAATGCATCCCTTCTCATCCCTTATTTCCATTTTATGTTAATTTCCATCCGATCGCAAACACAACATAAAAAATAGCAGTGCCTTTATTTTCAGATCGAAATGAAGGGAATAAGTTAAAATTCATCAACATCTAAACAAAGCCAGTAAATAAAACAAATCCGAAGACTTTTGGTTTTTTCCTTCTGAAGCGAACGAAAATCGAGTTACCGTTGAGAAACATGCAGATTTACGGCGAGGAGACACGAAGGAATTTCAGAATATTGAATTATATTTTTCCTCTAGTGTAAACGACGAAATTGAGAAGTAAGAAGTTGAGAATTCGTTCATCCGGAATAGAACTTGTATGAAAAAAAGAGAAACCTATTGAGGAAAAGCGATGAAGCAAAAAATCAAAAAGGAGTTCTGCGTTCGGGGGGAATCGAACCCCCGTCGAATGCTTGGAAGGCATCCATGCTGACCATTACACCACGAACGCGGATGGTTTTCTTATTCTCCGATTGCGTACAGTTTTCGATGGTAAGCCAGCAGAAAACGAGAAAAGAGAGGAGATGGAAAAGGAGATAAGAATAGCCAACAGACAGGACAAGCAAATCGTAAACGATTTCTGTGTACTACTGATCAGTTCTTTCTTTTTTTGTACTTTTTTGGATTAACATTTCAGAAATTTTCAAAAATTTCATTTCAGAAATAAATAAGATCGAAAAAAATCATCAATCAACATGAAGAATTAAAATTCGTTCTTGTTCCGATTTTCATAATATACTGAATGAAGGGAAGTAGCCTTTAGCCCCGAGGAATGTCCAGATAAGAGGATCCCAAGGGGCTAGTTTTACAAAAAAAATAGCTCCATCTTCTGCAAGAAATTCGGGAGAAATCAGGAAGAAGAAAAATGGAAATAGAGAAAAAAGTGTTTCAGGAGTCAGGAAATTAAACGGCGAGATAGTTACTGAAGAACGTTTTGGAGTATTTAATCATTTCGAGAAAACTTTGCAGAGAAAACATTGGAGAGATCTTTTTGGAGTCATTGGAAAAGTGGAGTAAAATGACGATATAAAAATATGGTTGAAGGGTTTTATGGCACCATTATGTCGAGTTGGGCCAAACTCTTACGAATATTGATAATTGCCGCCCACCCAAATCCGAGGATTACGGTAGTTGGAAATAGAGTTGACGTGACCTGAAGACACTAGAGGATTGGACTAATTGCTCGGGTGATTCAACGTTTTGCAGGGTCAGAATCCGAGATCAGAAACCTAATAGGAGGGTAAACAAAAACGAGTCTAATTGTTTCAGGAAAGCAGATCAAAGTTTAGATCGGAAAAGATCTGAACCTGTGATCAGGGAATTGACTCCTATCCATTTTATGAAATTTATTCGGATTGTTGAGTAATGATGAGAACACCATAAAAGTTCATTCTTAGCATCAGAAAAGCTTTCAGTTGAATGAAAATCTCGAAGAAAGCTGACGAACTTTGCTGTCTATATTCTATATCACATCACCATCATCCATCAGATTCGGAGATTAGAGATTAGGTATGTTCTCTCCGTTAAAATTGCTCGGAGAGTCCGAAACCAAATCTACTTCATCCTTTCGTTCTTCTTACCGATTCTTGCTGATACTTTTTTGCAGAAAAGGAAGGCGAAATGAGGAAGAAAAACATAACAACGGATAATGGAACAAAGAGAAATGATGAGTCGGGATGGATATTGTGTTCTAGACAGCACACACTGGGGTGGTCCGGAAAACCGAAACGAAATGTGGAAGAATGAAAAAAAACAAGGGGAATGTCTCCTCTTCTCCACACGTGACTTCATCCTTCTGAATGATGCCTCTTACTTTTCCTAATTGGCTGGAAGAGAAAAGGAAGAACTCAGACATATAGACACGACTCATGTTTCTTTCCGTGGCTTTCTGACTTTTTGAGAATGATTCAATTATTATTATCCGCGGAGATGAGAGGAACAGAAATTAATAGGATTCTGAGGATGAGTGAGAGGAAAAAGGAAACTGTTTTGAGTCTGAGGGAGATGATTCAGTTCACGGAGGGAAATCAATTAACACACTAAACCAAAAATCTAGGTAACAAATTTTCGTAATAAATTAATCCTTAATAAATACAATTGGGAATTAATTAGCTTGAAGTTGCACTTTTGTGAACTCGATCTACTCAGGTGTCGAGCTTAAACTTTTGGTCGGAAGTTGAGGGGGGTTCGGCTTTAGGTCGGACATTGGTCAGCTTTTGGTCAGACGTTGACCGTCCGTCGGCTTTAGTGCACACGTTTGTCAGCTTTTGGTCGAAAGTTGCAACTTCCGACCCGTTCAAATCTGAAGTTTGTCGGACCTTGGTCGGCTTTAGTAGCCGTCTTGTCCGGAATCCGACCAACTTCCGACCTGAAGTTGCCGGCGACACCCGAATAAATTTAAATTTTTGAAAATGAAATCATCTGAACAAAGCCTGGTTTCGAAACTTTCATCTTTTAAATTTATGAATCGTTTCCCCCGTTTACCAATATTATTAGACTGAACCTGTAAAAAATGCAAAAATAAACTAACCAATTTTATCTCCATGTTGAGCATTGAAGAAGGCTTCCGACAGCTTTCGTACTATAAAAAATGAACCCGTCAGCATTGAATTTGACATTTTGAACTATCTCAAAACTAGTTTTATGATTCAGTTTGATGATGGTTCTGATTGGTTTTTGATATATTTTTATTGATCTGAAACATTTGAAACAAATAGAAGTGAACATGAGGGAAGAGGAGTAAGAAAAGGGTTGGGTTGTGATGTATCATGGATTCTAAAGAAAAAGAATAATAAAATCAAAAAGAAAAAGTGAAAACGCTCAATTCCCTTGGCACCTTTTCCATGACGGAAAGGCATCGACTTCCTCGAGAAAAAAGTACATCGGGAAAGAGGGTTTTTCAAGATTGAAATCGATGAGATGTTTTTTTTAGAATTTGATCAGGTTTTTTATAAAAGTCGATAAAACTATATAGCAATAGAAATATTCAAAGGATTTGTGAGCCAACTCTCATGGTTCTCAAGACTCGAAAATTCTGAAAAATGGCCGATTCTGTCTTCAGATTGGCAATTTTCGAATCGAAACGAGGAGAGAACGCGACAAAATTGATGACCTCTCTCCGCTATGCATCTGCTCTTTTTCCAATTTCGAAAGATTTGAAAAATCGTGAAAATGAAGGGTTCACACTGAACCAAAACGAAAAAACGTATTAATTTTGGTGGTGTTGGTTGGGAAAGAATGTTTTTTTTAGTTGATTGAGTCTTTGTATGGACGAGAAAAAGAAATCTGATCGGATGGTGAAAAAGGAAAGCTGCATTGCCAATTATGTGTACCTTTAGGAAGGTTTTGGCTCTAAAACTTTTGGAAGATTTTTTGTGCACTCAAAATTATATGGATATTTTTGGAAATTAGCAATGAATTAAACTGAATTTCGAGATTGGAAGGCTCTTGCCAAAAAAGGGAATGCAGCTAGTGAGATCAAGAGAATTCGACTTCAATTTGATAAGAATTTTAAGCACAGAGCAAAACAATTGAAAGTTTTCAACTGGGATTATGACTATTTATGTTTCAAAAACATATTGTAAGGTTTCAAATCATCCTTCTAACCGTAGATCTGCATCATCGAGGAAGAAATCAAATGAGAAAATTTTAATGGTAATGCCCTTGTATGGTTTCTATTCCAAAATCAAAAAATAAGCCCAAAAATAAGAAGATGAAGAGGAAAATTTTTGAGAAAAGTATATGAAGAATGAAAACAAGTAGAATACCCGGACCGGGACCCAAAAAAGGGGAAAAGAACGGAAAGACAATCCTTTTTGCTTATGTCTTCTCGTTTCCGTATGTTCCAAAAAAAAGAGAGAAATATTGTTATTTTCATTTCATTCCATCCCTCTTCTTCCCGTTTTTTCGGTTGTTTAACGTATCAGTTTTTGACAGGAAGGAGTTCGGTTTTTGAGAGACAAGGAAGTATAAATGTCTTTGTTGGACGAGAAAAGAACAGTTGGAAGAAGTTGAAACGAATGTTTCGAAGGAGAGAAGAGTGAGTCAGAACCCAATGAGCCTTGACACTCGCACTTTTGCTTATAATTTGTCTGTATTTGGGCACAGTCAAGATAGAGGAAAAAGTGACTAAAGTTAAAAATGAGCATCTGTGCTTATACAAGTGCTCAAGAAAAGAAAGTTTTTTATGTGTTGGCCTCTTTCTCCTCCTTGTCGTCGAAAATCAAATTTGCATACTTTTTGTGTATGAGTGCTCTTTTTTCTTTCTTTCCTCTTTCTTCTTCCCTTTTTTACATTCAAAATGGCAATTTTCAAGAAGGAGATGCTTCATTCATTTTCTTCATTTTGAGTACAAAGTTTGGAAGACATCAGACCACTTCAACTTTTTGATGGGATGGCTTCAAGAAGTCTGCTGGAGTTGAAATGAAGAACTTCGTTGCCAATGGAAACCTTCAAGTGGAGACTAGAAGTTCCGTCGAAAATAAAGTTGAAATGGACTAGAGGTCGCTGACAAGGTTTCCGAATATCAGGTATCATTTTGATCATCCCACTGAATTCCAATAAATCCCTCAACTTCCCCACTGTGTACTCGAAAAGTCAAAAAAGACTTCTCTCCATGATGTCTCGAGAAATAGTCGGTCTAAATTATCCGAGTCTTTTTCCCTTCATTGACTGGCCTTTCCATCCGAAAAACGACAACCCGAGATGACCGAATTGTTGGGTGGGGGTACAAAGTCGTCGTGTTGAATTCCATCCTAATGAACTTCAAAAAACCGAGACGCAGATGGAGAAACTTTTACATGGACGGAGACACAGATCCCTGGAGACTCGGGAAGTCAAGAATAAAATCATGATGATCTTGAAACCAGGAAATCAAAAATTATGGACTGTATCGCAAAACAAAACTTTTCTGTGATGCATATTGCTTATAGTTTGGTTTAATTGTTTATCTGCTTCATTTTGGAATTCGAGTGCTCTCCTTCAAAAACTCAAATGTCACAAATAGAAGGACAAATGAAGTTTCAAAAAACAATGTGTGAATAAGTCATCCAGTTGACCTTAAAACTTAAAATTCTGTCTCGTTTGGCTCTTTTGAACAAATCACTTTTTGAATTTTCAATGAGATTGGTTATTCCAAAATCCAAACTCAACCACAGCTAACATCTTTTTTATCGGAATCGCTCGTAAATCCGTTTGTTGATGAGAGTGTGACTCGTTTCCAGATAACCGGATTATGTGAGAAAAACGAAAAGGACTCTTCTTTATATGAGATGAAAAAGAAGTTGAAGAGCATAAAGTTCTCATGTTCTAATCACTAATTCATAGTTAAATATAACGGATGTGCAGAGGCTAGAGATCGGTTTAAAGAAGAGATGAAAAAGAGAAATTAGTTCATGTTTGACAGAACTTCCGACTGCGATCTCAGAAAACAAGGAAATTGTTTTCTAATATGGTAAATTGAGCGAAAGAGCACATCCTTGTTGATGACGATGCTTGAAAAAACGGAGCCAAAAGTTCATTTCGACGGAAAATTAGCCGAGTTCATCAGAACAATCGATTTCGGGAAAAGTATAATTGAGAATCACTGAGAATCGGAATAAACTACCAATCACTGTATCCAATTTATTAAACAAACTTCTGTGTTCCAAATTCACCAAAAAATCAAACAAATTTTAACCAGTAAAATGATGAAGCTAAAATAGGAGTTCTATTTTCAGCTAGAGAATTCTCTTGGCTACACAAAGGCAACAAACTCTATTCAGAAACGTTGAGAATTTGACTGTTCCAAAACACAAACTGCCCTTTTTTCAGACCCCTGTTATCCCATTTTCTCGTTATGAATTCTTCAGAAAACATAGCAAAAGTCAATTTTCCGTACGAACAGAGTGTCTCTTCTACTTTTTTCTTTCTTCTGGTCGACTAAACAATGTGCATTTTTGCAGCAAAAAAACGGAGCATTTTTCTGTCTTCCTTGAAAATTCTATCACTCCCACGCTTAGAAAGAAGAACTATCCACTTAGTTTCAAATCCCTCTTTTCTGCTCTTTCTTTTCATTGGATGAATAACAAACGTAAGATCTATTTATCCGTCAAGCTATTCTTCGAATCATCTTATCATCAAATAAGGATTAGGATATCAGAAAGGGAGAGTGAGAGAGTATCTTGTGATTGAGGCACAAAGATTGAGAATGATGTGCTCGGTGAGCAAAAAGGAAAGGATTTTGATTAGGATTAGATGAGAGGAAGAAGAATTTGGCAAATGTCGGATAAGGTACGATACATTTGGAAGATGAAAATAGCAAGAGATTTTAGGTTTTAAGAAACTTGATCCATATATCAAAAACCATCAGAACATCATCAGAACCAAATCAGAAAGAACTTTCAAAAAAAAAGACTCACATCTAGTCGATACCACAGGTAAATCCAGCATGAAATGTGTAGACGGTCTTCTTTCAGCAGTTCCACTTGTCGATGGTTCATCTGGATCAATTTGCTGTCTTGTCTGTTGACTCCTCGATGAACCTCTTCTGGAAGTTCGCGACGGTGCTCGACTGTCTCGTGAGAATCCCATGCCGTTGTTGTTGGCTGATGTTGAAGCAATACCACCTGAAACATTGTTTGGTTTTGGATTTTGCAGAGTAGTTGTGAGGTTTCCATTTGTAAGGATTCGATTTAATGGAACAATTCTATTATCGGATTACTGAACAAACATCTAGAACAATATGACTTCAACCCCATAACTTTTCTTTCGAACACCCTTTCCCAGCATCCAAAAAGCCACATCATTCATTTTGTTTCCCAGAGATAATTGCTCTTTTTTCCCATACTAAAATAGTTCTACTCCAGTTAGCAAAAAACCTCTAAAAGTTTACCCGCCACAAAACGTCATTGTTTTTGCTCTTTTTTCCTTCTCAATAAGTTGCTGCTTGTCTATTGCTCCCTTTCTTCTACTCATCATCCTCATTTGTGAGAGACTTCTTCTCATAAAAGCACATATGACCCCCTTGCTTCCTGGCTCACTTCTTCCACCCACAATTTGCCCTTCTATCGAGGTTCTAATGACTACAAAAAATTGGTGGTAACCTGATCCGAGAGGAGGGTTTTTTTTAAGGAAAGGTTGATCTTGGGTCCGAAAGGGAAAAACAATATTTTGCAACACAAAAGGATGGAAGAATTGAACACCCATCGACTCTTCAGAAGAAGAGCAAAAGATACCACCAAAAAATGGATAGATTGTGGTTTTAAGGCATGATGGGGCCGAAAAATGTTTTGTTTTGTTGTATATGAAAAGAAAATGTTGGAAAAGAAAACGGGGCATTGGATATTCATGGTATTTGAATTCGCGGAGCCTTTTTTTCCTTCGTTTGACAACAAAAGTGTTGAGAAAAAAGTTGGTGTGGTTCCACTGATCTATAGTACATTGTCAGAAGATGTCAAAGCTCAAAACGATTCAGAATCAGGTAGTGAGCGATGAAAGCCTGTTTCGCCTGCAAATCCAGACCGTAGTCAGCTTGGCTACAAATTCCCAGTCTACTGTAATAACTAATTAGATTCCAAGAAAATATTCTGGAAGTATCTATGTCGTAACTGAAGCAGAATTTCAGATTAGTCACGTAGATGATCCAGATTCATTAATTATAAGAATTCACAGATTTATAAATTCCGAATTCTGCAGATGACATCTAGACATTCTATTCTATTTTTGAACTCCCCGAGCGAAAGTGTGAATAACCGAAATGAAATCAAAGCGACTTTTTTCGATTGAATTTGATTCTGGAGATAAGGTTTCCCCTTCTTCCTTTTTCTCCATATTTTTTCCCAATATTTTTGTGTTTAAAAGGAAACTGCCGACCCTTTTCGAACACAATACACAACAACCCACTTTTCTTTCATTTGGAAGAGACACAGAATGAGAGAATGACATCGAGAAACGGGCGGATAATTGAATTTTTTCAATTTTTTTGTTCTCAACCCTCAATACAGGCGTATCTTTTTCTCAATAATTGCCTTATCTCTCTTTTCTCAAGCATTTTGAAAAGGTTAAAATCAAGTGGAAATTCGAATATTTCCCTCCAAAAATTCTTGACCTTCAAGTTATGCACGGGGGTGCCAAAGAAGTGATTGGTTCCGTGCTTTCGTGCTTTCAAACACAAAAATTCTGAATTAAAAATTCATGTAAAACCTTTAGTTTCTCTTTATTTTTCGGCTACCCCCAAAAAATCTCTCTTCCTTCAGATATTTTTATTCGATTTCTCTCCAAAATCCGTGGGAACCTTTTACTTGATTTCCGGGTTGTGGTGGGCTCTCCCTGGAAAAAAGGGAACGAACAAACAGCTTCCCCGCAAAAAAACCGGATTTCCACATTTTTCTACGAATGTCGTTTTTTTAAGAGCACAAGGAACCGCGGGTTCTTTTCCAGATGAAGAGCTGACTTTAACCCATAAATTTTCGTGTCGAAAGGTTTTTGGAGAGGAAGATGAATTTGTTCGTTTCTTTTTTTGTCTCGTTTTGAAAGAAGATGAAAAGTTGGCAGTTGTCTGGATGAAGATGCAAAAGTTGTTTCCTCTTGTTTTCAGAAAATCGGATTATTTTGCAGAAGGAGAATTTCTCAGATGGTAAGGTTATGTTCCTGAGACTGGGAATTTGACCTTCTATGTAATTTGCAAAACTTTTTGAAAAAAAAGTGGATCTGAGAAAATTCATTCAGCTAATTTTACCAGGAACTGGATACGAATTTGCAAAAATTACTCTTTAATCCTAATCTCAACTTTCTCTCCATTATCAATGGGAGATCTCGAAAAATTCTTGACTCGAGATAATCCGGGTTTTTGAATATTCACAATGAAGACATTTCTACTACATCTTCAATATTTTGAGATCTCAAATCGCACGAAAAAAATTTACCATAATCCGTTGGCTCAAGTGGAGATAGAGTGGCAGTCTGGGCGGTACAACAACAGAGAGGACCGAGTTTTCGACTTCGAGATTTACTCCGTGATCCATCGATTGATCCAAGAAGTGCATCTGTTGTAGATGATGTCGTGGCTGCTTCATCAGACGATGCTTTTTCAGTGACCACTATTGGTGGTTTTGTCTTTTCGACCTTCTCGGGCTTCTTCTTTTTTTGTTTACAATGCCGAAGTTTTGTTGATTTGGTCATTTTGACATGGAGGAAGAGGACGACGACTTGATTGATGAAGATGAAGACGGTCTTCTCTTCATCAGAATATATAGATCAGAATGCACGAAGATTTAGACGAGACGTGACGGATAAAAAATCAGCCGGAGGGTAATGAGTCAGAATCACCTGGATAAGGAGTGATAATAACAGTAACTAACCAAAAAGCAATTTTTGGATAGACGAGAGCTTTTTCTCTCACACCAACAAGTCTCCACTAGATTGTGTGATGGGGCGTGGTGGAAGCCCTGTTCCCGATGCTCCGCCCACTTTTGCTCTTGGAGCAAAAGAGACGCAGAGAAGACGTCTGGCGCCCTGTCGCCGCGTCTCTATGGATGAGTGTATGTGTATTCGCCTCACGGATTAATTATTCGGACGGAGAGGAGAAGCGTGAGGATGAAAAGAAGAAGATGATGAGGAGAAGTAGTGGACGACGATGAAATGAAAATGAGAGTATGGTGAACTGAGGATAAGAATGAGACACTTGCTGGTAGTAAGGACATCTCCTTCATGTACTTATGTCTCCGGTGTATTTTACTCTTTTGGGAGAAAAGGATATTCTTGATTTTGAGAATTTCCTTGTTTTCGATTCAAATAATTTACCTCTACTACGAAGTCGAAAATTAATATCATAGCTATAAAATTTGGAACTCGAGGAAATAACAAATACCTAGAACAGGGAGGTATAACAATGCAGTCATTGTGAATGATCTTACTACAAATTCTTACTGTAATTCGAGGCAATTCAAAACGAATCTTCTTCTTCTAGCGTTCCATCAAATTTCACCTGCTCATTCTAATCAGTGTTTTGAATGACGTTGTGAAATCTTTTTCCGTCGCGTTTTCAAAAATATGCAGGTGGATAAAGCCCACACAAATAGATTGTTGAGCTTCTTAGGATGTCCAACTTTAATCTTCTTTCAGAAGAAACAGTATACCTTAATCTCTGGCAAGGAATTGTTCTGAAGTGCACTGTGGTAAGTCCCCTTGAATTTGATCTTGACAAGATGTTCCCTTCCGAAATGTTTCTTGAACACTAGTCAACTCCATAGAAATCAAAACTGACACTAAAATCTTAATCTACAGTACCCCAACTCTAAATTTAAAGGGGGATGGAACCATTCTTAAAAACTGGATTTTTTGGTATGGTTGGATGCAGAATCATGAGGCAAGAAATAAACTCTCTTGGGCCAATGTCTAAAAAATATCCCGAAAGCAGATATTTGACGGAACATGACAAAAATTGGTGCTCAGTCCCCAGTATATTTTTCCTAAAAGTTTTAGTTGTTCCCGTGAAAATCCTCACACTTTCTTTCAATCTCAAAATTTTTCAAAGGAAAATTTTTTTTTCACGGGAACAACTTAAAATTTGAGAAAAAATATACTGGGGACTGAGCACCAATTTATGTCATGTTCCGTCAAATATCTGCTTTCGGGATAATTTTTAGACATTGGCCCAAGAGAGTTTTTTTCTTGCCTCATGATTCTGCATCCAACCATACCAAAAAATCCAGTTTTTAGAAATGGTTCCATCCCCCTTTAACTCTTGTCACATCGATTCCTTTTCAAAATGCGTGAATCCGAAAGACACACTAAAAAGGTTTCCACCCAAAAACGTCACATCAGCTTTGTCAATTTCAATATTTTGCTCATCCTACGTTTTCTTTCGTCGCTTCTAAAAATTCAACTGAATAGTGACAACTTAATGTGACATACACTCTACACACGTGATGTGGCATCAGTGCAAACTGAAAAAAAAGGAAAGACAAAAGTACCTTAAACCAGTGAAACGTATTTGGTAGCACATGAATGTGTATGTCGGAACCGAATGGCCAATAAAACATTTTTTACGTTTTTTCTGCTGCTCTAGAGAGCATCATCATCTTTTTTGGAGGGATCGCAAGGGCTTCGAAAAAGGGATTTTTGAAACGATTTCAGTGGTTGATCATGAACTTTTTACAGAATTCGGAATGAATGAAAACGATGGAATGGAAGTATCATAAACAATACGACATGTACACCTTCATGAATTATTTTTGAGACTCTGGGAGAATTGGGAAATGCTCGGTTTACTAGTGACCTTTATTGCACTCCGAAGGCACAGGTGAGCCAAAAACAAAAAGTGTTCAGTTGGAAAATAAAGGATACCGAGAAAAACGAGTTGGCAAATGAGGGGAAAGATTCCAACGATTACGCCTTATCGTGTCAACCCAATATTGTTTTCGGAGCTGAATCGGAGAGAGAATCGAAGGACAGGGTCCCAAATAATCAAAATGATAAGAACTGTTCTCAACTTCCGTACTTTGTGTCCTTGAAATTTCTGATCTTTTCCATTGATTCCGAGGTTTCAGGCTGCCCTCATAAACATATTTTCCACCCAATTCAATTACCCGAGAGATCCTAAGTACACAACTGAAATCATTTTGTGCGATGTGATACTTTTCTCCAATGATCAGTTTCACAATATTTTTAGAATTTGGAGTTTGGAGGAGCCGTCGAGTTTTAAGGTTTTTGGAGAGTTTCAAATAGCTTCAGTCCTTGAATTACTAACTCAATCAGACCGTTTCTGAATGCCAAACATTTTTCTGCCAAACTTTCCAACTTCAGCTGACGTTTTGAACGAGAATAAATCAAGCTTTACGACTCTTTTGATTTCCCCACTCTACTACTTTTTTTCATCCGGACATAATAGATAAATCATTCAAGTTCTCCTGACACGTACCCATGTGATCCGATCCGTTAGTTGTGTCGAATGGCAACTGAATAATAAGAAAAGGGATAATAAGAGTTTGGTTGATGAATGAGCATTCGTAGATGTAGAATACGTTCAGAAGGAAGTCATTCTCTTCGAAACATGATTTTTTTGGAGTAATGGAAAGGGAGATTAGAAGTAGTGAAGTTTAGGGGTTGGGATCAAATGGAAGAAAAAGAAATGGTGATGACGATAGAAGGGAGAAGAAGAAGAAAAGAAGAGTCTCTTCTATCTATTAATAAGAAATTCACGGGCGGTCGGAAGTAGCAGAGGTGCTTTTCTTATACCACATTCACTAGAAGACAGCTATTTTTTTGGAAGGAGTCTGAATGACGTGAGGATAGATACAAAACTAGAAAAACTGTCAGAAGAAAATCTGTGAATTATTAATTTTCGATACAACTAACTTTTCTGGTCTCGATGTCCCCTAAGCTGACATTCTAAGATTTTGGAATATTAACAAAAAAACCAGGGAATCCTTTGAAAAATGACCAGTTCATTTGTATAGCACTGTAGTTGAAGCGTTCAATTACTGAAACTCTGGAGTCACAATTCGTGAGGAGTAAACGAAAATCCGATGTCGATATCTCTTGTTTCAAAATTTAAATCCCAAAAATGACGAATCTTTCCAATTCTTCCTATTAGGCAATCTCTCATCTTTAAAATTTCGAATCGAGTTGACATTTTCCCGTTTCGACTTGAAAGCTACTCCCGAATCTAGGTTCTCTCTGCCACGTCAGCTTTCTCATTGACGTGGCATCAGCATAATCCGAGATCAATCAGAAAATTGATAAGCTGAAATGAGTTTTTCTAGGTCTTCTTTTATTTTCAGGAATAGGATCTGGAGATCCACGGAACGTTTGTATATATGAGGGGAAACACTCGAATTATATTTGTCTATAGGAGGAAAATAATCAATTCTTGAAATCGAGAAGCCTCTGACTATGGTTCGAACACTGGAGCTACTGTACAAAAGAAACTTTTTCGGAAAAAAACTATTTAGAAGAGAGACTCAAACTTCAGAATAAAATTCTATTATCAGAAAAGAAGAATGGGAAGTTATGAGCAAAACAGACAGATCTCATGACTATAAATTGTTGCCTTGACATTTTCCGGATTCAAACTGCTGACGTCCCGACATTTCACCGCATCCAAATAACTTTTTTGGAGTCTCCTTCTGATTTTGTGTGTAACAATACAATTCAATCTAGTTTGAGTTTTACAAGAAAAATCTTAACTCAGAAATCCAAAGTAAGGCGATCAGAGAGTATCTTAAAAAATGACGAAATATTTTTTGACTAATACTTTCCTGATAAAAAATGCTCAAAAAATGTGCATTTTCCTGTTTTTGAGTGAAGAAGAAAACAGGAAGCATATCGGAATGAAATCAAACTGCCAGTGAATCTTTGATAAAAATATAAACTCCGAATTCGAATATTTTTCTTATTTTCTTCGTCTGCTGATTGGAAATTTCGCAGAATTGATGAATAACCGGTAATACAATACGAGTTGCCTACAATTTCAGTTTTGGGAGGTAACAGGTAACAGATTTTGGTTGATTTCACTTTGCGTGGGACACAAGGATCTCCGTTTATTTTCAATATTTCATTTTTCAACAAAAAATACTCACCTAAACTGGTACTAGAAGCTGGCCTCGATAGGAACGGCATGCCAGACGATATATCTGGAAGAAGATTACGATAAAAAAATAGGTAAATGTTTCAAGTTCGAATGAATCGGGTTTTAAAAAGAGTACCACTTTGGAACTGCTGATAAATTTTTGTTTTTTGATTTTCTCATCTATTTTGGTTTATCCGTTTTGGTTTAAATTTTCAGTGAACACTTCTTCGCAGTGTGCTCAGATCTCGGCAATCTTGAGAAGACAAAATCTTGAAAAAAAGGTCAAAAAGTTATTGCCCTTTTCTGATAGGAGCGTTCAACGGGGAATCCAAATTGAATTGAGAAAATCAAGAGAAAAAGAGAAGGAAACTTTGACCGAAAATACTAAAACGGGATTCTAACTTTCGCTATTTCCCTCTTTCGTTCATTTTTTTCAGAAGCGCAGGATTCAGAAGATGAGGATGAAGAAAACGAAGAAGCAGAAGAGAGAAAACAAAAAATGAGAAGACGTTGGTGGGAAAGAAGAATGTGTTGGTCTGAAGTGGGAGAGCCGGTGTGTTGGGGTAATTTAATTTTGGAGCCTAAAATATATTTATTAGGGAAAAAGTGGAAGGATAACTTGTTTTCAGACCGAAGTTAATGTTTAAAGTACGCTCTATTGTTCCAGAATTTGGCGACGGAGATGTGAGATGAGAAAATAAAGTAACCAGGAACGGAGCAATTTCGAAGATGTCTATCCAAAAGAAGTTGAACTTTTAAAATAAAACCTAGTGAATAATATAGCGAAATGTATAAAAACTGGTGACATAATCAATAGTTCGCAAAGACGATTTTGATCTACTATGTATGTGTGTACGTTCAAAAAGGCTGGGTACAAAGAACGGGGAAGATCAATATTGTAAAATTGAGAGATACGGACGTTGAGATATTAGTAATACAGTTTAGAATTTGAATTTTTCAGCATAAATTCGAGTTAACAACAATGTTCTATGGTTAAATATTCTCACTTAAATCCTAATGTCACAAGGCTCAAAATGTGAGAAAAAGAAAGTGCGAAGGAGTTGCATGAGAAACAATTTCTATTCGATCCTGAAATAACCGAAGCTTTTCAAATACGCTCTACTTCACTAAAATGACAAGTTCATATACTGAAAAATGCAAAAGAAAGTATGGATCATGTTATATTATACAAGAAGGAGACATGATGTCTCCTTCTAAATCTCACATGAAAAATCTCAAATATCCAAAGCTCTCTCAGGATTCAGAGCAAAAAGGACAAAAACTGGAAAGAAGATGTTGAAGCTTAGAGTTCTAAGAAATAGAGAAAAAGGACCTAATTAGAATTCCCGAGAGTTGTACTGGAAGACGAAGATGGAAGAAAAAGAAGAAGGAAAAGAGGAAAAAAAACTCAATTTTCACTTAATAAAAGTTTAGAAACTACGAAAGAGCAAAGGTCACAACTTGCATTTTTATCTAGCGGTTCATCAGTTTCTTTTTTCCAATGGTACAAGTGTATTCTTACGCTCTAGTAGTCATCGCTTCTTAATTTCCTTCCAATTTCCCGTCACTACATGACGTTTTTCTTTGCTTTTGTTGTAGTTCTAGATTTTGATAGTCCGAAGGGTTTTGAGCTAATTTTTTGGGATGTGTAATGTTTCTCCAGAGTAGGATCATGAATCTAAGAACATAATGGAAAAATACCATGAAATCTGTATTAGAAAGGCAACTTAAATAGAAGGGCACCTCTAATATAAGGGCACCCAGATGAGCACAAAATAAGCACATTTTTGAAATTCAAACGAATTGAAGTTAGTCCTATTAGAATCCTCGCCAAAAGTTGAATGGACAAGATAAAAAATCTGTTTCAACCCTCTTCTACAACAATTTTTGATCCATTTTGAAAATTTGGAAATATGTTTTCAGGTGCTAGAAAAAAGAAGGGCATGCCCTAATTCTAATAGAGATTTTACGGTAGGTTGGATTTTGGAAGTTGAGAAGCTCGGGAAACTGGAAAGTTATCAATTATCTTTAAATAAAAGTCTGGATGCTGAATAGCAGAGAACCATCACATCTTATTTTTTGCTTTCACAGAGATTTTTTCAAAGTTCGTTTTTATCGAAAACCAAATTTTTCTTGAGGTTAGCGGTAAACTAGTCTTAGGGCTTGCGTAAATCCGCTGGTGTACGATACTAAGAGAAAACTTGATGAACTCAATATTTCAGAAAAGGAATCTGCTCCCAGACACCTTTCATTTTTTCGCATTACGAAAATTCAAAAGCCGAATTCGAAAAAGAAACAGGAATTTCCTTTTTGCCTTCGGAATGCTCTACGTGTTTTCTTTTCATTCTTTTTCTTCCAACTGACCTAACTTTAACTGCGTCTTATTCCGCCTCGACAAACGGAGCAATTTACGACCTTTCGGCAAATCCGTCAAACTTGCAGGTCGTTCCATTCTTGCTCTTCTTTGAAGGTGTCTTCACAATTCACCTCCTTCCCGACGTTTTGATGAAAGACACTTTTAGTCTGTAAATCGATGAGCTTTTTATGTTTTATTTGAATTTGATTGAGGACGGGAAATGTAATAAAGAACAACAAACTGTAAATTCTCCACCATCTTGAGGACTCTTTCAAACAAAAATTCACAAAATATAAGAAGAATAAAAGGGTTGTGATACCGATCGATAACATTCAAAAATCTGATCTTTCAAGAACATGGAAGATTAACAAAGGATTTTCAGAGAAGAATAAGCAAAGATTAGCCAAGGAATTAGAAAGTTAAGAGCTGGAAAAATGAAAGAAAAAGTCAAAATGAAACTTGGAAAACAAGAAACCAGAGGGGGATTTTTCATGATTGACAAGTTATTTTCTAGAGAGAAAGTTTGAGAATTTGAAGTATTAAACATTTTCATTCTGAATATCAAACTTAGTGTTTCGTTTTTTTTTTAGCATTTGGGTTTCAAATTAGACACCTGGTTTGAAAATTTCTTACCAACAATGTGCAAAGATGAATGCAATTGAAACTGGAATAAGTTTCTTGGAGAGAAACTAACTAAAAGTGTGATCGATTACATAATTGGAAAAAGAGATAATTGCTCTTTTCCATAAGACTTTCGCTTTCATGAGGTCTCATGAGATAAAAAAAGGGAAAAATAAGTGGGAAATTCAAAAAAAAAAGGAGAATGAAGGACGAAACGGAGCACTTTGGCGTCAATTTCGTTCGATTTGGCGGTTTCGAAAATAGAGAAAAAACCGGATAAACAAATTTCGTTCCAATTCTTTCTGTCAATTTTTCCAGTCTACTGAGGTTTGTTCCCTCTGACAGAAGGTACTTGAAATATTTGTATTCTTTAAGAGAAAATGGAAGAAAAATCAATGAAATTTTCAAGTTGAAGAATATTAGTTCTGTGTTTTGAACTTCAACTAAAAACTCGTGTTCCTCTATTTTCAGATGTGAAAAGAACGGCGACAAAAACCACAAAAATCCTTTCGGTTCGGCGGCGTTCGGATGAGAAAATGTGGCAAAAAATGACGAGTTGGATGGGTAGAGAAAAGAGAAAAAAGGAATTGGGTCGTAATCCTCTCACGGATCTTGTTCTCTTTTCAAAAATCTTTTATTTTTTCGTAGAAGAATGGATGGGGTTTTTGAGAAAAACTCATGGTCTGGAAAATAAGATGTTTTATTAGAAGATTTATTTGTTGATAATCGTATAAGGGTCAGAAGTATTAGGGTAAACAGGGAAAAAGGAATAGGGTCGTATTACAAATTGGCTAAAAAAATGAAGCAGGTGACATTGGACAAACAAAAAACGAACACTTGTATGTCTCAAATTGTGCAGGATTTCTGACCACTGCTTGAATAATATTATTCTAAATTGGGTAAAAAGTTTCCGAATGAGAATATTTTTATAGAAATGTGAGTGTTGTACTTTTTGGGATCATGACTTTTGAAAACACTTTAAAGAACTAGCTGATAAAAGCACAAAGTGATTCTGAGAATTCAGAGAATTTCCATTTCAAGATTCAATACTCATGGAGCGACTATTGAACATTGGAATAGACTGGTCCAAAGAGTACAGATCGAAAGAGACCTGCACCGAAAAATATAGAAGAGTTTTCATTTAGAACAATGTATAATTTCACAAAATGATTACGATTGATCCCAAGCATAGCAGTTTTTCTCAGAAACCATAAAGAAAGAGACCAGTTGAGGGTCATACTGTTGGAAATCAAGACTTTTCCGACTCTCATAATAATGTTGAGTTTGTAAAGTTTAAAAACGACTATGGAAAACCTGCTGACTTGGCAGACATGCCGGAAAACTTTCAAAGAAAGTCAGAAAAAAGGAGTTGGAAGAAGTGGGATGATCTAATTTCCTGTTGTTTTCCAGGAGGTTCTCCAGTTCCTTATGGTATTCAGAAGTCAACAGAAAGTTCATTTTTTTATTGATCAGACGAAATTATCCTCTGTAATTGTCATCCAATAGAATAGACTAACACAGAGAAGAAAAAAGAAAAGAGAGAATGAAGCTCTCCCAGAAGATTTGAATTGAATAGGGTCATTTTGGAAAGAAAAAGGACTCGATGTTGGCATCCAAAAAAAAAACACAGAAAAGAGAGATAGATGGGCGGTTTTTGTTCCGAACCAAAAATGGATTTCATCTTGTCCTTCAAGAAAAATAAAGAAGGATGGGTGTCTGAAAACAAAAGTAGGTTCGAAAACTCGTCTTTGGCAAACTACAAACTTTTGCAATTAGAGAAAGATCGAAAGATTCTAGTCATGTGAGTCAATGGATTTTTTGATGGATCGGTTTGTATTTGAGACATGTCTAGTGACACGAAACAGAAAATGTGCAAGGTGTAATTAGGAATTGATGAGCCTTTTTTGGGTGGTGCGTTTTTTCTGGTTTCTACTGAAACGCTGCAAAATGTAAAAAATGAAAAATGCATCTGAAGCCAACGTTCAGGGTTTCCGAAGGTAGATGCAGAACTTCAAAAAATCAATTCAGAAATCGAAATATTAAAAATACGTTTAGAGGATTTCCGTGTTGATAGCGTTCATTAAAATTGGTAAACTTTTTAGGTTCGGCATAGCCCGCTTGCTGGATCTTCAACCAGTAAGATTTTGATCAGAAAATGAATGAATGAGAAGCGAGAAGCTATGGTACACATGGTCCAACATTCTCTGTCCCTCCATGACTACCTTGGTTTGGTGATTAGCCACCGTAGTTTCATGGCAAGGGTGTAAAGTTTCGAAGGAGTTTTAATTTGACATTGGAAAATTTTAAATACTGTATCAGACTCTAATCCTTTTGAAGTCTAAAAAGGCGAATTATTATAAACTGTCATATCTGGATAGCTTCCAGCCAAAAAAATATGTGAGAACTTTACAACCTTTTCTTTGATGCAATCCTTCAAGATATCATTAATTCTGCTGAAACTGGATGCATGAAGCCCACTGAATCGATATCAAAATCTCTGGGAGTTCGTCTGAACTCACATTGAGCTTTCGGGACATCACCTAGGATTGAAGCGCTTCAACTTAAGATTCGATCTCCGAGTTCCTCAAACTTTAGCACGGTTCCTTTAGACCCATCGATAAAGTTTTGATATTTCGAATGCTGCGTATGTAGGTATGGCATAACTTGTTAGGCTCCTCCCCTTTGGTATATTGAAAAACTTGGCAGCGATCTGAAAATCGTGAAATTCAAGACGACGAACCGAAAATTTTTTGCATTTTGTTAGTTGACATCGAAGTTCCAACTCGACTGCAAAGTTTCACTTAAAGCATTAAACTCAGGAACTCAAATGAACGACGTGCTGAAACCAGAAGGCCCAGAAACCAGAAGGTAAAGTGTGACCCAATCAGGTCATTTTAATTTGTAAACCAATACTTTTCCTTTTCATTCTGTATTCTACATATACATACTAGATTCATGAAGTCCAAAAATAAATGAGGGGAAATACGCAGAGTCCAAAGAATGATAACCCTTTTTGATTCATTCATTACAGACTCATTAACTAATCAACATCCTTTTTTCCTCCTTTTTTCAGTCCTTCGTTTACTTCCTTCATCCTATATCCGTCCACATCCACCATCAGCCGGTCCTTTCCTTTTCACTCCTACTCCCATAAAACTTTATGCTCTTTTTCCTTTTCAATTCCAATAAAGAGATATTGTGATTCACGGTGGATACGCAGAGAGACTATGACAGTGTTACTTTTATTTCTACTCATATACTTTTCTTATTTGTTTTGAGTTGTTGAGCTGCATCTCCCCATTTCTACTGCTCCATGACATATAATGACGATGGAAAAGGAGCTCAAACTATTTCTTTTCCAGATTCCTATTCATCTGAAGTTCCTGATTTTTGGATACTTGAGTAGTATCGTTTCCGTTTTCTTTTACTTCAAAAGTGTCAGATTTTTGTAGAAATTAGAAACTAAAGGTGCTCAATCATCTCAAAAAACCCACACAAATTTGGATCTGATTTCCGAAGAAAAGATGATCTCTTCAAATTTCACGTTTGGTTTTTGATGAGCCGGCAATGAGAGAGATTAGTTACCTGCATAAAATGTCACTTTGTTAATCTATTCCAGTCAGATGATATGATGCATCAATTGGTTCCCAAACATATCTAGTGAAGAATTATTCATTACTGTCTTGATTTTTCATAATCTTATGGAAATTTCTTTGATGGTGAGAATTCGTGGGAATATAATTCTCACCATGATGCAGTTTTGGAAGTTTTCCATTTCCTGAAGTTGGTTTTCTGTTGGAAAATAATTCGGGCTCAAAAATTTTTTGATTATATTTTGAACATGATAAAAAACATATGTAACTTCAGAATCATCGCATTGAACTTGAAAAGCTGGAAGATTAGTTCCTTCTAGAAACTGAACAGAAGTTAGGAAATGGTTCTGAAATTAACAACTAACGTAAGCCCAATTTGCAGCTTGAAAATGCGCAGATTCGGTCGGCTGTCGCCGATTTTCGACAGACCGATAGGGAACCCTTTGAAAACCAATAGCCATACAAGCATTCAGAAGGTTGAATCAGATCCCCTTCACTTGAAATGTTGTTATTTTGTTAGAAATCTGGATGAACCCTCCACATTCCTCTTGGATATCATCCGACTCAAAACTTGCTGCAATCCCATTCCAATGAATGAGTCGATCATGAAACTGCCCATTAAAGGTCCCAATGTCCTTTTCATCATCAATAATTTAGAAGATGTGGCTCTGGAAAAGCTGTCCTCTCTCCCACTCTCTTAGAACCTAA
Source organism: Caenorhabditis zanzibari (assembly GCA_963966625.1). Lineage (NCBI taxonomy): Eukaryota > Metazoa > Nematoda > Chromadorea > Rhabditida > Rhabditidae > Caenorhabditis > Caenorhabditis zanzibari. The sequence continues at coordinate 7,631,923 of OZ016470.1, read as the reverse complement.
AACATTCTAAAACGGGATTTTCCGGGTGCATTTTGGATGCGCTTCCTCCGGTTTTTGTCAACAGACTTCCTCTTTGTTGAATAGATGCTCAAATTGTCTTGAAGAAAAAATGCACCATAAGCAGAAAAAAGGAAGATAATCTTTCTAAGGAAAAAAGAAAAAAAAGAAGAAAGAAACAGGAAAGTGATCCATCAAGTACACTTTTGCCCGCGATTTTTCAAAGTTTTCCTACTGATACCCCCTGAAATCCACCCACTCACAAACCATCCTTCTGTATTTCTGACAGCTTCTAATTCTAGAATTTTTCGTTTTTCTTTCTCCAAAAAGTAGAGAAAAGTCACAAGCTTTGAATGTAAACAAGAACTAAAAAAAGTTGTTCTCCTTGTACCTTTTTGCACTGCTCATTTGTCTATCTTTTTCCTTTTTTCTGTCTCTGAATTCCCGAGAGAATCAAACATTTTCTGTTTGCCCTTTCCTCACGTCTACATTATAGTATACGATGAAGACACAAATGATCGAGATGTCAAACTCTGTGCAAAACTTCTTTTTCGATTCGAGAAACTTCCAGATTGAGTCCAAGTGGACCGCCTACATGATTGGTTCTCCGTATAAACTTTTATTACTTTCCAATTATTTCCAACTATTTTCGGTTGCTATTTCTGAACGAAATTACCGTATGTATTATGGAAATTCATATTAAGATACCTGGCTCTTTCACTATTCCAATTACTCACTTTTTAAACTACCGCCCACCCTGGCTTTTTTTCGTTTTGTGACGTCGTTACTCGTCAAAAAGATTCCATGAGCATTTGAAGAGCCAGAGTCCAAATGTTTCACGAGTTTATCACAGAGGACCATCTATGGGGTGTCTGGTCAGTTTGTAAGAATTTTTTATTGATTCATAGTTGAGTGAAGCACAAGCTCAATTTGAGGTAGTTAACATTGGATTTTGGTTTCAGATAAGGGAACATGGAAATTTTCTCGATTGTGTAATTATTAAATATACCTAACTTTGATTTCGGATATTTCTGTCAATCGATGATACAATTTTCTGAACTGTGGAAATCAGGATAACCTCGCCGGCATCAGATTACGTCCAAATTTTTTTATAAACAGAATTCAGCCCTCTCATAAATGTGTTTTTTTACTCATTATTAACCTTTCAAATTCTTCATCTTTTGTTATTCGATTCTTGAGATTACTGTTCAAAACCGTTCTGAACTGGTCTTCTGAGCTGGCCTCAGCTGGTCACTCTGAAAAGAGAACACTAAAAAAGGTTATTTGTCCTTTTTTCCAAATTGACAAGTTCCATCGTCCTGAAGCATCTCTCTCTCTCTCATTCTCATTGGAATGAGCTGAGAAGAGGGTGTCAGTGTCAGCTGCTTGTTTCTTTTTCAAGAAGAGAAAGGCCCCCGAAAGACACTTTCTACTAGCCACAGACGTGTCCGATGGTCCATCAGTCACTGAGGAAAACGAATGGAAAAGAGGAGGAAAGATAGAAAAAAGGAGAAGGGAAAGACACCCCTAGGAAATGCAACTATTTGTGTATTTTGAGAGATAAGAATGGGAGGAGGACACCAGACTTTCAGTTTTTTTGAAATATTGTCACCATTTGTTGTTTCATTTCCTTTCCTGTGTTCCCTTTCCTTGATGATATACTCTCTGCATACTTTCCTTTCTTCCAGAAACTTTTGAGGCTCATTAAAAAACGGAATGAAAACGGACGTATTCTATTTTCTGACTATCTCTCTCCTCATTCAAACCAACTCGTTTTTTTTCATTTAGTGGTGAGCCTCTGCACTCTTTTTCATTGGACTCAATTTCCGCTTCACAGCTTATCCTCCCCCGTCGATTTATCTATATTTAGCCATGTTCTTTTCAAAAAAAGGTAGACCTAGGAGATCAGGTGGAGTACTTGTTCGAGGCCACGCCCCTTTCCAGAAAAGATGACGAATTCGAGAGATCAACAAAGTAAATTGATTGGAAAACGAGAAATTGGAGTGAGAGCATTGATTTGTGATTTTGAAATTCAAAACTTTGACAGAAATCTTGAGCTTTCTTTTTCAATGCTAATTGGTCACTCAGGATCAAAATGACTATTCTTTGCTCATATCCTTGTATTTTTGGTGCAAAAATGACCCTTTTTCTGAAATGCATAGACTTCTGGTTTGTTTCCAAGAACTCTTCATTCTGAAAATGTTCTGATCTTGATCTTACACATAAAGCCATAGTTTTTCTTTTTATGACAAGAATAATTTAGCTATTTTATACTTTTACGCTAATTGTTAATCTCCTCAGTTGTGAAAATCTGATCGATTCGTTATGACACTGTTGAATTCTGAGATTCTGAGTTTTTCAGTGAATATTCTTCTGAACTTTAATGATTCTCAATAACTTTCTTATCTGATCATCATTCAAACATCTTGGTCCCTTTCAATCATCATCTTGTCTTCGAAAAAGGAATTTCTCAAGAGGAAAAACAACCGAAAAAACAAGAAACTCACTGCTCTGAGAGAGCACATCATCATCATTATGCTTGTTCTTCTGAGCCACGTGAGCCCTCGAGCAACTTTTTCGATTGCGAGGACTCATCATCTTCCCATAAATCACCTCATTTCCATTCATCCTTATTATTCATGAGAGAGTGTCTTAAACTACCGTAATCTTTTGAAGATTCTCTGAAAAGAATGCCCGAGGCAAGAATGCAAACAAATCATCATCATCCTATAAGCAGTCTGAAAATAACGAAAAAAATCAGATAGAATTTGAAAATCACTCGTATCTGGCTTCTCGTGGGACACGGATACAGAAATATTTTTCTCATTATTTTCACAAAAAAACTAACCGTGAGAGAATTCTTTTGTTTGATCAGATTTTGAAAGTTGGATTAATGATTGATGCAAAGAACTTTGATTATAAAATCATCTCAATTATACTTTTTACAAAAAAGAGCCTCTGTTTGAATATAATAATCATGTTAGACCCTCTCTTTCTCTTCCATAATGGCGATGGATAAGAGATTCCTTTTTCTATTATTCTAGAAGAAAGGGGGTGGTGGACAAGGAGATTAGGAACAGAATAGAGCACCGAGCACACGTTATTTGAAGGATTTCATGTTCTATACATGACGTTACGATATATCTGATTCTTTGATTCTTGATATTCGACGGACTCGTCGAAAATTTCCAGATTTTTCTCGACACGACCGTGACGAAATGTTTGAGAATATGCGTGCCTTTGGGTAATATCGATAGGCGAGGCACTGAAAATTAAATTAGGAGAGATCGTAAATTGTTCTCACACCAAATGTAATTTTTCGAACCAAACCAATAGGATGTTTTCTCTCCACTTAACTAATAGCCTATTATCTTTTTCATATTACCGTATCGTTCCGTTCATTCGCGCAATACACAATCACAAACTCTAACATTTATCTCACGACTATGCTTTATGTTCATCTAAATGTCTTCTCGTTTTCCTTTTTTTCATTCAAAATCGAGTCATCTGATGCCAATTATGAGTTGACATTTTCAATGGAATCTGAATCCCAAACTGAAAAATGAATCCATGCGACTTTCTCTACAGCTCAAAAGTTTTACGACCTTTTCCTACTTACTTTTACATTCAATCACATAATTAGCATAGTTTCCTCTTTACTTTTTTTTGAATATTTTTGTCCCCAGAAGGTCGAACGAATTCTAGATTTTCTGACTTCTCTTCCATTCTTTTGTTTCTTTTTTTGAGTCACACAAAAATGTTTCGGCTAGACATTGAGTTCCGTTTCAACTTGTTTTTCCTTCTTCCGTTCGTCTTTTTGTTTCAAAGAATTTCTAAAAACTCATTACATCAGAGAACCCAGTCAAAAACGAATAGAAAAAGAAAGAAAGCTTTGAAATCAAGTGATCTCTTTTTAAAAATTTTCCTTTTGATTTGAGAAGAAATGTTCAGGAGATCAGGTTAACAAAAGCCGTTGAGATCCATAGGTGTTGATGACATTTAGTCTCGTCTAGAAACCTCAAAAATTGATATTGCTTATGTTCAAGTGTTTTGACGAAGGTGTATTTCAATCAACGGAAAACATGACGCTGTGTCGCTGAATCCCTACATTCGAAGAATTCCAGAAATAGTTTTTTATTTCTATTCAAGTCCACTTGAACAAATGAAAGGACTTTTTTTCAGTGGTTGAAGAAGATAAAGAAAGAAAACGGAACAAGAATAATTCGTTGTCTTTCTAGTTGAAGAGGTCGTTCTGAAGATGTTGGTTAGATGAGCAAACCGAGATTTCGTCTATAATTTTTTTGGTTTATACTGTAAGATTTTTTTTTCAAAAAGGTTGGTTCAGATGCCCATAATGTAGAGGTTGTAGTCAGATAAATATAATTTATTTCAAAAAACAGTCGCCTGGGAGTCTTGTTAACCATTGTGGAAAGATCCGAGTGGAGTATTCGACACATATACAACTGTTTGAACTCTCGATTTACATCACGTAGACACTTCGTTTTCCCTACTATAAAATTCAAAATTTCGAATAACTTTGACTTTTAACAAATTCTCTCTATCCAACCTTTCATCATTTTCCCTCCTCTTTTTAAAACATTCAGAGCAATCAAAAACCACTGAAGAAACTCTTTTCCCCCTACTTTTGCTCTTTCTTTTATCTTTTCTTCACACTTTTTCAACATTTGCATTTTGATTACCTTTCTCCCCTCCCATGACCTATCCCTTTTCCCATAACCTTTCCTCTCCCAACTTTCCACAAAAATCTAACTTTTCTAGTCTTTATCTTATTCTTCTTCAAGCGAATAAACTCACTGTGTCCTTTCACTATCCATCCTGAAGAACCTAATTTCCATAAAAGCCAGCAAACTCTTCTCTCTTCGTTATCCTTTCTATTTCAGACTAAAAAGTTAGAGAAAAAGGTTTTTGCGTGCGTTCTTCTAATTATTCATTCGATTTATATCGGTTATTCGAGCTCATTTCCGTGTTTTGAGAGAAAAAAGAAAGATAGCAAGTTTTCTTTTCTGGAAAACAATATTTCATGACTTTGTTAATTGATTTTCCAGTATATTCTTACTTTCTAGAACTCATTCTCAGTCGAAAATAAATCAAAAGTATTCGCCCTCATTTTGATTCTATGGGATTGGGTCAAGTAATCAGTCGGAATTACTAGGTAAAATGAAATACTAGGAATGGTTTGTCCAACTTCATTTAATTTTTTTAAATTTTGATTTCAATCTAAACACGAGGTGATTTCGGGGAGTCTTTGATTTTCTGAAGCACCACATAGACCTCGTTTGGATCCTTTTTTCTCGAGTTCCAAAACTGTAGTAATCTCATGATTTATTTTGTGTTTTGAGCTACAGATCCATTTCAATAAACTTTGCCATTCTCACGACATTTCAACCCACACCTTCTTTTCCATCTTCAATCTGAAACGCCTTCTTTTTCCCGTTCCAAGAATCCCATCGAAACCGGAAAAGCGTTCGATATTTAATCAAAACTTGACTTTCAATTTTTCTCGACTTTTTCTCTATAATCAAATTTTGTGAGAAACTCTCTCTCTCTTTTTCATGGTTTTTTATCCATTTCCTCAAAGAAAGTAGGAGCAGCAATCCACTTGAAAAATCCAATCATTTTGGAGAAGTAGAAGACGAACTCGAATCCAATTCACTGCATCTTTAGGGTTTTTTCTGGTTAAACTTTCTCTCATTCAATCACCTCTTCGAGTACGTTTTTCATCTCCTTCATCCTTCTCTTTTTCTATTTTTTCTTGTGTTTTGATATCTTCTCGAATATATATCGATTGATTTTTCTTCGTTTTCAGATAACACCGAGAACAAGAAGAAACTAAATTGGCCACGTCGTTGAGAATTTTGTAATGGTAAGTCATGTTTCTTCTTTTGGTACATCTCCAATTTTCGGATTACATTTGTTCTCCCGCCTCTGAAATTGGGGTCAGACTGACTTTTTTCTCAACATTTCAAAGTTTATACTTTTGGATTCGCTCAATTTAGATTGGGCGGGTGGAAAATGAAAAAGGAATAATGGCTTTTTGGAATTAATCTGGCCGATTTTCTTCATTTTTGTAGATCTTCATTTTTCCTTAGTTCAAATTGAGCATTGGGAAGCTGGAGTATTGAAAATAGATGTCCTCTGGATAGTCTTTCCAATAGAATTTTCGCCAAGTTCTGTGTTGTGAAGAAAGTAAAAGTCCAGATCATTAGATACGAAGCTTCAGTAAAAATGTCACAGTCAGCTTACTTTCTCATTCAAAAAATGTCAAATTTTGGTCTCATAGATTGAAGGATGATTTTTTTCTTTAATACAGATCTTTACAAACGTTCTAGTCCCTATTTATAACCAAAATCTGCCTAGCTTTGAGACGAAACATTCCTGCAATACTCTTCGGAAACTTTGTACTTTTTCAAAAAAAAGAAACAATATTCCAATTCCCTTGACCTTGTCTTTATACTTCTACTTCCTTTCACTTTTCTTAAAAAGTGAACATTTTCAGTTGTCTGTGTTGTTTCTTTTCTCCAGGGGATACCCACGCTCTTATGGGTCTGTCGTTGTTTAAAAAGGAGAAAAAAGGAGAGCAAAAATAAAATAAATTGGTGGCCACAGACCCCGGGAGCAATTTTCGCGTTTCCATATCTTTCAGTCTTCTGTCTTTTCGTTTCTTTTCAACAAACGGAACGCACTCAAATATTCTGACATGCATCTTTAGAATCTGAAATCTGCAAGAGAGTCTGAAATGTAGAATCTGAAAATCTGAAATTCACAGTCTCCTTCCGCATGGTGTTTGTGTTTTTTTCTCCGCCTCGCATTCTTTCATCGTCGTCGAAGAATGACTTCTGGAATTTCATCAGGATAAAAGCTGAAGACGTCAGTCTTATTCCTCTTCAGCATCTTCTGTCTTCTATCCATTGGAGTGAAGCGAAAGTCAGTTAGAATCTCTCTCCATGGGCCTTTTCTATCTTCTGTAGAGTCACGTGATGACAAGAGGATGTTTGATATAAACTCACAGATTCCGGCTCTTCTCTTGCTTTTTTTCTTATTCTCTTAGCCACTCAAAAACATTCCATTTTCAGAGCATTCTTGAAACTTTCTCTTAGTCTTCATCAAGGTTTCTGATCTTCTTCTAGAGGTTTGATGATTTTGGAAGCAACATTTTGAAGTTCTACAGATTCAGATGTTTATGGATGATAAATGAAGTAGGCATGATAATGAAGACAGAAAGTTTTTTCTGAAGTGTTCTGAAATCATTCGAAGAATTCAGGAGCAGTTGAAGAAAAACACTGGTTTTGTTATGTCTCACCTTTGTGACGATTGAAAAATCTCTATTGGATTATGGCAATCCTAGAGTACTTACCACCAAACGTTGCACACTTTCTATCTGACAGTTTACTAGACATCAATGTTATAGATAAACTGCATCCAATCGATAATTGGTCATTATACTACTATAGATGTCGAAATCTACAGTAACCTAATAGTTTCGCCTCCAAAATTGAAAGCTCAAACCAACCCGGAATCGAGTCAAACTGTCTACTCAAGGACAATACAAAGATCTGTGACATAACCTCAATGTTTCTTATTTTCATTCTTTCATCTTATTCCGCCTATTCTTAATCGTTTCCTGTTTTCTTTTTTCTTTTCCCTTCATTCTCCCCTTGAAACGTTTTTTATGCACAAAACTTCCGAGTGCACCCCTATATAATCTATATAGAAATTCCATCCTTTGAATCCCTCCAAAATCTGAAACCCTTCAAATTATTTTGATTGAATTGCCCTATTTCTAAATTAGGTTTTTCTCGACATTCTCTGGGTTCTTTGCCTCCCATTGGATGTCTCTTTTATACGAAAAAAGGGATATATGGACATACATAATAAGCGAAACGAATGTGATTATGTGAGTGCTTATGGCTCATGGCCAGTGACACCAAAAGAGAAAATATATAAACATTTTTTGTGTTTTCGTGACTCTGTTTCAAAACATTCTTTGAAGAATTTGGACTTTTCCCCAAATTTTCATTTTTTTAAACATTTTCCAAAGAAGGTCATTTGAGAGGAGAGAAACAAAAAATGACACTTGATACCTTTTGTTGTGAACTGCAACATTTTAGCAGAGTGATTTTTCAAAAGATTTTTGAGCGTTCAAACTAGATTATGACAAGCTTTTTGGAACGGGCCTGGTTTCTGATACCGGTTCTTGGTATTTTCAGAGATTTGATTTTGAGACTGATTCGATTTTATGGTCTAGATAACAAAAGCGTGGGAGATTGTTCCCATTTGCAAAGAATCATAATACTCATACTTACCGAGTACCTACACATTATGAACATCATGCGAATCTCCGGATATTTTTAGTTTAGAATATTTGAACTTTCGGTTTCTTTCATAAGTGTGGGACAATTTTCGCTTCATTTCCAATGATCAAGATATTCTGAAATTCTGGATACTCGGTGTCCTTCTTCCACCCCCACTTCCGATTTCTTATTTCAAAAGGAAGTAAGTTTTTCGAATGAGAATGTAGTTTTGCTCTTCAAAATCATGATGATGCTGTCCGATTTGCATCAACTCTTTTGCTAATGAAGTCGTCCTTCTCTCGTCTTTTTTGCCCAATTAGGGACTTCTCTGAAAATTTCTTATAGAGCACATCTTAGGAGCAAATGATACAGATGAATGGGGCGTAAAAGAGGGGATGACGGAGCAATGCAAAGGAGCACACCATGTGCTTGATTCAATTTGTACTGCTTCTTCTTTTTTCTTTTTTCGTCTTTTCCTACTTCTTCTTCCTCTTGTTCACAGCCCCGTCCCACCCGTTTTTACCAATTTAGCGTCAGTTTTTTCCTCTCTCTTTCTATTTCTCTCTCTTATTCATTTTTTGTCTATGCTCCGACGAACATTTTTGTGTTCCTCACTTTTTTTGAGGAAGGGGGGAATAGCCTTTTGAAGTCAGACATTGTGTTCTTTTTGGTTTTTTCTGAATGATGCTGATGTCAGATTGTCAGTGAATCCGAAAATAGATGGTTTCCTAGGATTCAAAATACATTTTTGCTTAATCTTCTTCTGATTTCTTTGAGCTCACTCGCTCCAAGTTACCTTTATTCATTTTCCGGAAGTATTGTTTTAATAGCCATTATCATCTAATGGCTAATTCAAGGATCAGAGATCTAGAAATAACAAATTTCGCTCAATTTCACCTGCTGAAAATGAAGAGAGAATCTAGTTCAATGCTATATTTCCCCTGTCCACTCAAGCCTATATTATTGACGAATCCTGCCAAGGAAATGATAATTTGATTCCGTTGCTCAGGCTTCAGCTAAAAACACAGGTGGAACGTGACTTATCACATGTAAAATTGGAAACTGGAACGAGGTTATTTATGGTTCTAGCCGCCTATTTTGGCCGTTAAAAAGAGGTTCCAGAATGTTAGAAGAATATTGTGTTGACTGACTTCTGGCTTTGAGTTTTCTCCGTTTTTTGTCGACTTTTCGTTCCTGGTTTTCTTCGGTTTTTGGAAAATGTTATTGGTGATCTGAAATAAATTGCTCATATAATATGAATCGAACAAGAAAGAAGAGAAAGTCATCATAATCTTTTCGTAGTCTACAACATATTTTTTGAGTCTAATCACTTGGATTTTAGCAAGAAATAGACTCTTTTGAAATCTGAAGCGAATCAATTTTCATTATGTATTGATTGCAGCTTCAACTACAGGTTTCTGCAAAACTGTATTTAAAAGTTTCAATCTTGAGAATAGTTTGTGAAATTCAAAATCCTCGTGAAACCAAAAGGAGTTCAGAACATTCAATTATTTTAATTTCTAACCTTACCATCGACCCATGGTAATCCATCGACTTTTGACCTTTAATTGACATCGTCTGTCTATTTCAACCTCTTTCTCTGAATCTAATCTCGATGATTCTTAAATGTTCTTTGAAACAAGGTGCATCACATCATTTGACAATTCTTTTTTATTGGGAGTTCAATTTCTTTTTCTTCTCGAAATACACTTTTCACCATGTCAACCCGTCAATTCGCTATCCTTTTATTGGACTTCATCTTCCTTTTTCCCAAAATTTCTTATTTTTCGAATTAATACAGTGGGAAATTTCGTTCAGTTGTACTCCACGTCTCCTTGTTTTCAGTTCCAATTTGAAGGAACTTTTTAAAAAATGAGTTTCATGTTTATGAAGTACCGTGAATGGAAAAGCAAAAAGGTGATATATGGAGTGAGAGAGGGAGAGCTGTGAATTCAATTAAATTGCTCCTCTTTTTTTCTGTTGTCACATTTTCCAGTTCGTTCCTTTCATTTTTCTTTTTGCGGGGGCTTTTTTGATGTTTATCCAGTGAACGAATGGAGTTTTTTGTTCAGGATGAGATGAGGTAGAAAAGGACGAAGAAATCCATTAAAATATATATTTGGACTATAATTATTTTTAATTCTTCTTGCTCTTATAAACGACTCCATTATGATCTTTTAACCTATAGTTAACCACTATAATCATCTGAAATTTTGTGTTCTGTTCGCAAGAAAGAGGCTGTGTGCACATTTGAATACGAAATTGTAATCATTCTTTCAAGGTTTTTAAACTCAAAAAGTTCAAATGACCATTATCATTCAAGCTTCAGAGGATTACTTTTGGGATTTTCAATGTCTGTCAGAATTACAAACACTCAAATTCAAGTAACTTGAAACTGAACCAATCTGAAATCCATGATGTTATTACTTTTTGAAGTCGCAACTTTTTCTCTTTCGCATAGTTTCAGCTGCCTCAAAACTTTGTTGTTCTTCCGTTATTCACACAACTTTACGATAATTGTATTTTATAAATATGCCGGATTAATTTAACTTCTGGAAGAATGTTCGTCATCATCGAAAGTACGTGATCAGACAACAACAAGACCATCCTCTATCCAATTTTCGAATTTCTTTTTGTGCAGACTCAAATCAAATTCTTTCGCTTTTCCCAAAAAAAGAGGGATTCGCCATTTCGGAGAAGACATATTCGTCTCGCGATTTTTGAGTTTTTATATTTTTTATGATTCAACTGACAAATTGTGGTGAGCTGGGAGTCAAAAAAGAGTATGAAGTTTTGTTTTTAGGGCTGTCTCAGAATCCCGGTCAACTGCTTTAATCTCGTTTCAAATCTAATTTCGTTCATTTACTCTTGTTTTTCATGTTAGTCATTTTGTTCTTAACCTAAACAGAGAGTCGAGATCCAAAAGATTAGAATAGATTTTGATTTTGAATTTGACTGTAAAGGTGAACTTCTCAAGCTTTAGTATTTAAATGGATTCCTAATATCATGAGAAATTTCTTCTTTATAAAACAAAAGTCCAGTTTTCCTCCATGTGAAAATGTTCAATTTCCGGATTCCCAAACTTTGACTCGGAATTAGGAAATTGATTTCTGGGAGAGTGTATAACGATTACCGAACCACAAATAAAGGTTATTTTTGGTTTTCCTAAAATTCAGAATTCTCGGATTTGCGAACTTCCTTTTTGAAAAAAAAAATTTGTCGAATTCTCATTCGAGTTATCTTTGGAACACACTCTGTTTTCAATTTTTCTTTCGATCTCTCTAAAATCATTAAAAATTCTGGATCCCTCCAGGAAATTACCTTTTTCCTCTTTTCCCCGGGTCCTCCCATATTTAATGATCAAAAATTAATCACCCAAAACACAAACTCCAATTTCGAAAAGAAAATTGAAAACAGTGAATAAAAAAGAGTCCCTCTTTCGTGAGAAGGTTTTCGCATAACTTATCCTCTGATTGGAAAATTTTCCAATTACTGCCTGCGGGCTAAAGAAAATCGGTATTCGGATAATCCCAGTTTTCAAATTTTTTTTCTTCTTCTACAATAAGATACGCCCACTTTCTGCCCACAACTTACTGACTTTTGACTTTTGGAGCGGAAAATGTTAACTTATTCAGAATCAGAGTTTCATAAGCGAAGTCACCTTCGTTTCCGAGTTTTTGATGCTCATCTTTTTTACGCATATGAGAAGCCGGAAAATAAAAGAAAGTCAAGATCAAAAATATTTTGAATCTCTTTGAGAAATAAAAGAATCACTAGATTTGTAATAAGTTAAGAGAGATGAACTGGAAAAAAAATTGATTACAATTGTAACCAGTGTGATTTGAGGAAGTCAACATAGCTTCTCATTTTCAGTTTTTTTCTATTTTTTTATTTTTCTCTTAACGCCCTCGTGTGGTTTTTTTTTTGAAAAATGATGAACGAGAATCCTAGCCTCCCATGGAAGATTCTCAATTTCCGGAATTTCAAACCAAAAAGTTTCAATCACAAAATCGGAAATTATATTCCACAATTGCTCTATATGAATTTCATTGAATATCAATGCTAACAGCTACATCTCATCCTCACGTAATCGAAAAGCGAAGAAGTTGAAAATATGAATAATCTGCGAATCCCATCAAAATAAGAGTCTTCTTTTCTCTTCTTCACATCTTCAACATCTTCTTTGAGCCAACGCTTCTTCATTGCTCATAGGGCTAATCCGATCCTATTTTCTTTTTTCTTATTTTCTCTCCTTAATTTTTTCCCTCGATTCCTTGTTTTTTCCTTTTCTTCCTCGCTCAACTTGGGTTGAGAAATTTTCAACAGATTTTGAGTTTCTAATATTTCATATTTTCCGAACTTTCATTTCATCTACTCGGAAAACGAGAAGACGACCCCCTCGGGGTCCCGAAAACTTTTTCTTTTCCTTGATAAAAGCCAACTGATTGGGAAGTTTTTGGGTTCTTGGAGAGAGGTCTCCTACGGCCATGGGACCCCAATTTGTGTCTTATTCTCCTCTTCTATCCCGCTCGTTGGAGCCCCACAAATTGTGCTCGTCGAGACGGACACAAATTACGCTCCGCCCTCCATCTGGACGGGTTTCGGTCGTTCCCTCCCACGAAGAAGAAGAAAAAGAAGAAGACGTTGGAAAGTTTCAAGAAAAGAAAAGTTTTCAGTTTTTGACTGTTACCAGAGTGCAGGTCTTGTGACTTTTGCCTCATTTCTCATGATCATGCTTCTTTTTTTGGACGGGATTAATTTGTGCATATCATGCGATTTTTCGAGATATTTTGGGATTAACATACTTTACCTAAGGTCATTTGGTTGATAATATAGTTTTTTTCAAATATTTTAGCAGATTTTTCTTTAGATTTTTCTACTTCTAGATTGTCAATACTGTTTTCAAGTACATTCTGGGTGCTTTTCAAGGATTTTGAAAGCAAGGTTACAACAGTCTGTAGTAATCAAACAGTTCTTGTAATCGAATTTTCACAATACGTCAAATTTTGCAGTTTCTTTTCTGTCTGCAGTTTTTGGTAGAAATGCAAAACTTGAAAAGACGATAAGTTTATTATTTCCAGTTTCCGGTATTTCGTTAGATTTGTGAACCCAAACCAGTGACACATCATGTTTTACGAATCCATTCGATTTATAAAACTATCGGTAAAATAAATCTAGCTTCTATCAGATTCTGTAACTCAAGAAACTGTCTTATCTGAAAACGGACAGACACACAAACTCATAACACATATATTTTGTCTTGAATCCATTTGACATGTTCATGTCAAACTCAGTCACACACACTCAAAAAACTTCCTATCACAAGAAGATTTTCAGAGTGAGGAGGAAAGTCGTGTCTTCTTCTTCTTCTCATCTCAAAATTTCATCTCTGAACGTTTTTTCTCGGCTTTTTCAACTATAACTCTTTCCCATTTTTGACATTTTTTGCCCCTCAACGAATCCTCGTCATTTCTTTTTCATTTTCATTCGCCTCATTGCCTTTTACCTTACTTAATCCTCCAACTTTTTGATTTGCTTCACCTTTCTTTCGAGCATACTATTTATTATTCTCTCATTATTATTATTTTTCTCCTGACCAACTCATTTTGAGCCATGATCCTTGGTTTACCGGATTGTTCGAAAACTAATTACTTCGGAATGGTTTAGACGTTTTTTTGGAAGAAAATTGAGAAAATGAAAACAGAAAGAAAAAACTTCATCAGTTTAGAAAAACGCCCTCGAGAAACGGAAAAAGCTATAAAAATATTAGAAAATGGGTTGGAAAATGTGACAAAATTTGTTTAAATTTGTTTGAAGCAAAGGTTCCGCGGTTTTCCGAATGATGTGCGCATAGAATTATTCTGGTTTAAAAATATTTGTTTTAGTTTCTGTGAGAAGGTTATTGAAAATTTTAGTCCGATTTTCTGAGCTTCTTATACTCTTGGATTTCTCTGTTATTATTATTGTGATGCTCTTCGTCATCTCTACAATTACTCTTGTTATAAAACTAAGTGTTTTCCTTGTTTTCCTTTTTCATATCCCTCCATTCAAGCTTTTTTCTTGTTCTTCCAACAACAAAAAAAGAAACAAATCAATGAAAAAACACTTTTCAAAGATGTTACATTTCTCGTTTCCATCGAAATTCATCTCAATTTGTCTCTATCTAGGTAAAATGAGACGTTTTCCGTTTTCTATGAATATCTAAATATGACCTCACTCTCTTCTCATCTTCTCCTAAAAATGTGTTATTTTTAGCGGGTTTCGTTATAATACATCTCATATTCATTCTCTCATTTTCCATAATCTCTATATATAATTTTTCATTCCTCCTCTCCCACAATTATCTTCTAACTACACATTGCTGACTTATTTGCGTCAATGAATGAAAAAATACTGAAAGTAATAATAAGGTTATTAAATTGGCTCGGAACTGCTGATTTCCACCCACATCTAATATAATGATTTTGGAGAAAGAATCGTAGATCTGACATGGAGACGAACGTAGCACTTTATATGTAAACAATTTCAAAGAGACACAGAAAAATGAAGTGGTGAACTTTTTTCTGAAATTGAAAGGAAATTTTAAATCCATCAAGCCAGTTGATCTGATGCCGTTCACGTGCTCAGATAGGCCAACTTGTCACTCAATTTTGAGATCACTTTTCTGAAGAGTTCAAACGGTTGAAAATTGATCACAAGTGTTCATACTTTTAGAGCTCTCTTAAATACCGTAAAACCTCTGATATAAGGACACCCAAGTGAGCCCTAAAAAGAGCCCTTTCTCAGATTTCTGCGCATTTGAAAGTAGTTTTAATTGATTCCTTGTTAAAAATAGACTAGGATCAATATGACACACGTTATGAGTTGCTTCTCAAAAATTAGTAATCTATACTTTTGTGAAATTCGAAATTTGATTTCGAGGAGGTTAAACAATAGAAGTTTTACGGTATCCCCTAGCTTCCTAGACACTTTTCATCCTCCCTGTGAGGTCTTCAACTAAAAAACGCCACCGAACAAAAACACTTTAATAACATCAAGTCTCTTATGAAATATTCAAATAAAACCAATTTACCTGTGGTTCTTTCCTCTCGACACCTCAATGCGTTATTTATAGGTTTTTTTCCGGTCCGTTTAACTACTCATCATTTTCAACCCACACGGAAACATGCTCTTCTCATCTCTCTCATCTTTCTTTTGCCCTCATGTCAACCGACAGAAGCCTCTCTACCTGACAACTGTTTGATTCTTGTCTGTGGTCTCTTCTTTCATTTCGGAGTCAAGACTACTCTTGTCTCAAAAGAATTCTAGAACAAAAAAGTGGTGGGGAGAACCAACCAAAAGTCATCCACATTCTGTCTAAAAGCTATCAAGTATCCAATTTAATTTATTGATTCATTTCTTAATCCCTTGCTCTTTCTCTTTTCGCCCAATCAATTAATCTCTGTTTTCAGAACTTCATCACTGACTCATATCATGGCGGATGCCACGTCACCGTTCAACGTTTCGATTCTCGATAATTCGACGGCGAAACTGAGCGAAATGGTTGACTCTGGTTGGGTGAGTTTATATCACGGGAACCTTTCTCTAATTGTTTATCATTGATGTGTACGCGGAGATCCAAAACATCAAAAATTAGATTTCAGTGGATGCCGATAAGTATTAAGATGCTGTCGATTATTGCTAATTTTTCAGAAATCAATCCAATGAAGAGATTTTTGAAATCTCAAGAAGAGATTGTTCTTTATGTTTCATTTAATAATCAATGAACATTTGAATCATCTTGAAATCCTATCAACCTTTGAATCTGTTTCAGAACGTACTAGCGTCAACCAGTGTTCAAGCATTCCATGGAGCAATGGACGTCCTTGAGGAGTCTTATCCGGTGAGTCCCTCTGACACGTCACCCTAATCCAACCAAGACGGATCAATATAATTCGAGTCAGAATGTCTCTGTGCTCTTCCCTTCTTTTCCTATCATTCTTTCATCTTTTTTTAACCCGTTGAAATATTTTCAGCTATGCAAAAAGATGCTTGACCACAACAAACTATTCCCTGAAAAAGGTATAAAAACGAGTTTCTTTTCAATTCTCAAAATCCTAATTTTCAGACCCGAATGACACTCGTATTTGGTGTAATGCGACATATGACACAGTACTCTGTTGGCCTCCAACACCTGCGAATTCATCCGTAACACTACAATGTCCACATATGAAAGGATTAGATCCGAACAGTGAGTTCCATTTCTTTTCCAATTTGATATATATTAGAGATAGGATTACTGTAGCTTTGAATAAAAGTTACAGTAAATCAGAAATGAACGGAATTAGAAATTAGGTTCCCTTTAACGATAGTAAAAATTGTTTTGGAATTTGCTTGTGGAGCAAGAAAAAAATTAAGAGAATTTCAAAAGATTTCTTGAAGAGTGACTAACGCTGGTGGCTGACGTTTTCAATTGAACGCATGGTGTATTTGTTGAGAGTTTTTCGGCTGACACTTCAAAAAAAAAGAAAGGAAGAGAAAAATAAAGACTCCAGGAAGCATGAAAAGAACATACATGTTTGATTTGAACCTACTGATCCCTGATTGCTTGGCTTATTTCTATGTGGAATGCGAACGCTTGACATTTTTAGAAAATATTGTTTTGAGAAAATTCGCGCCTCAATCATGTTCCTAACGCTTATTGCTTGAGCTTTCTCTCTTGAAAATTGTCGAAATCCTTTGGCTGATTACCTTCCGATTGTTGATTGAATTTTGAGCTTTTTAGGCGACAAATATTATATTTTAAAAAAGAAAATTTTTAACTTTTCCTGATGAAAAAAAAATATTCTATCCTTGTGTTTATGTTCAAAACTAACCTGCATTTATATTCAAATCTTTCCCTATGTTGAATTTCTGAAAAAATTGTATCGGCTCAGTTGGAAGTTTGTGAGAAATTCACCAAGATCTCGATTCATGGTTAAAGTATAAAAACATATTTATACTTTGAGTACCTTGTTGAATTTTTCATAATCATCTGATTTAAAAGATTTATTTTGAGCTTATCGCAATTTTTTTCTGAATCTAACCGAAAAATGATCGAATCTAAACAAAACGTAAATAACAGATCCCCTCTGCTTTTAATCCTTCCCCTTAATGATTCCCGTTACTTATCAAACTATTTTATGTTTAATTTCTCCTGTTTTTTCCCCGATGCGATTACAGAATACATTGTAAAACGATGCGACGAGACAGGCCGTTGGGCGGGAAAGAAACCGGGACATTACGAGAATCCGTGGGGATGGACGAATTTCACCGTGTGCTTCAAAATCGATTATGAAGATGTGAAAGTACGGATATATTGTAGATTTTTGAAACTTCTTTCTATCTTAAAATGCATCCTAGTTTTCAAAACTATCTCACTAAAAACAAAAATCTGATTCTTTTTGTTTCTATCTCTATCTTGCCTGAGTTTGCTCTGCTATTTTTTCTTTTCTATCCATATTTCTTCTATCCCTAGTCCTTTTTCTGTGTATGTCTATATTTCTATGTTGCAACGTCTTACTGTAACGTCTCACACACATCACACACACATACACAAAGTACCGTATACTTATCCACCAACACCACGTGTCACACCACACACTTTTTTCTCAAATTTATATATCAGTAACCAATATCAACCAACCACTTCTTCTTTATCTCAATATTCTACCGTAACCCCAACACAGAAAACATCACAAAGGATTGCCATGTATCTGGAGTGTGGTCTGGAAGGAATGCCGCTGAAATGGGACCATCGTTACCCGGATGGACGAATTTTACGATGTGTTACACGGATGAAGTCATTTATATCATGCAGAATCTGAACAACGAATCGTTGACGGTATTTTATTATCATATTTTCTTTTTTGCTCATTCATATATTTTTCCTTTTCCAACTCACCCACTTTTTCACACTCACTTTCATTCACTGGTTTTTCAAATTACTATATTTCTCACTTTGTCTCTCTCACCATTTCATTTTCAATCATCACATTGTTTTGCTGTTAATTATGGTTTTGTGCAAATTTAACCAACATTCTCTTCGAATTTCCAGAAGTAATTTTGAATTTTCAGATTGCGCAAGAAGTCGCGAGGAATGCGAGGAAACTGGAATTTGTCGGACTTGGCTTATCACTGGTATCACTTATTCTGGCTATATCGATATTCTCCTATTTTCGGTTAGTTTTAGAGAGGTTCTTGTAGCAAGTCGTAGGCTCAGACGAAAAAGCTTGAAAATTGAAACCAAGGAATATATACTTTTGCATTTAGACGCCTTCGAGTATTCCGAAATCTTCTACATTTACACTTGATGATTGCCATGCTCATGGTTGTCATTATTCGTCTCGTCCTCTACATTGATCTGATTTTCACTGGAGACATTGGTCCTCACACGAATTCTGCCGAAGGGAAAACTATCAACACCATGGTATATTCGATACCCGAAAATTAAAAAGTTTTAACTGTCCAAATTTCAGCCGATAGTCTGTGAAGGAATGTTTTTCTTTTTGGAATACTTCAAAACAGTCACTTTCTGTTGGATGTTTTTGGAAGGAATCTACTTGAACAATCAGATTGTATTCGGATTCTTCAATTCAGAACCAAAACTTCTTCCATACTTTTTGGCAGGATACGGTAAGTCCTGAGAATGTTTTCGTTTTAAACTGAATATTGCAGGAATTCCACTGATACACACAATGCTATGGCTATTTGTGGTGTTGATCAAGAAGGATTTCAAAGTGGAACGATGTCTGGGATCTTATTATTTGGAACCCGAATTCTGGATTCTCGACGGACCGAGAATGGCGGAGCTGGTGGTATGTGGGAAAGAGAAAGACACCAACTAGAATTTGATTACTTTCAGATAAACCTGTTCTTCATTTGTAACGTAATTCGAGTGCTCTACAGTAAGGTTCGAGAATCGAATAACACTTCGGAAGCAGGTCTGAAGAAGTCAGTGAAAGCCGCAATGATGCTGTTACCACTTCTTGGAGTACCGAATATCATGCAGACTATTCCGTTTGCGCCGACTAGGGATAATATTATGGTCAGTTCTGGATTTTTTTTTTGATTTTAAACATGCAAAATTGTCTAGGTGTTTGCCGTGTGGACGTACACTGCTTCATTCACATATATGTACCAAGGACTCATGGTTGCAAGTATATACTGCTTCACAAATAAGGAGGTGAGAATTCGAAATGTTTGAAACTTCAACAACAAAGTTTGATCTTCAGGTAAACCATGTACTCAAAGCCTTCTATGCTCGATATCGACTTCTTCACAAATCACAAAATGAATTGAGACGTGGATCGAGGAGTGTTGCATCACATTACGCTGCTAAAAATGGAACTAGTAATACAAATGCACAACAGGTATTCATTGAGAATCATCTCTGAAATAACACGAGAATTTCAGGTGAATAATGCTGACGAGTCTGGAAAACTGTCACCATTTCCGTCGAGAAGCAAGAAAGGTAGCGATGATTCAACGACGAAATTGATGAAAGATACTGTGGTGAGTTAGAGGATGATAACAATTACGACATTGCGGTGGGATCTTTTTCAGTTTTGGACTGGCTTTAGTGTTCGCTGACTTATTGCAAAACCAGCACTTTTTGAATGAAAGTAGACTTTGAATTGAATTTTCAGATGGAAGAAGAAAAAAATGCAAATAATAATGGATATGGATCGGCTGGCGAAATGACACCGCTTCGAGAAGGGTATGAAGAGTAGTTGAATTGAAATAGAATATTCGGTATGGCTTTTTGATTAGCAAAACGGCTTTAGTTTATGTCTTGGTTTCATTTTCGGTTTCTGTAGAATAGTGTTTTTTGTTTTTGAATTTTTCACCTTTGAGAAAGTTTTTAAAGTTTTTTTAAGATAAGAATATTACTGTCAGAAAAAGTCTGAATTAGCTAACAGAATCCAACATCAAATTCTTCTGACAACAATTCGATTAAAATTAAAATGCACAATTTTCAGATCAAATCGCTCCACAAAGTCTCCGTGATCTCTGAGTAACTTCCAATCACTTGTTTTTTTTTTCCTATCAACATAATCCTTTTAATTTTAATTCATCATCTATCATGTTTCTCTCTTCCAAATGCTTCCATCCAATACGTTCCATTGTTTCTTTTTCAAAAAACCGTAACACATTTTTGTCCACTACACGGGAATCCATCCTTCTCACCATTTGTTGTCAACTCAGCTGTGTCAATCTCTTCATTTTTCTTGATTCCATCCAATTTTCGAATCAGAAAATCATCTTTCATCACTATGTACATTTTACATATTTCCTTTTTTTTGCTTTTTCTGAAAAAAAACCAGTTGTTCCCAGTTGCCAATTTCGATCATCTCGCTTTTTTCCCGGCTTTCTTCATAGATTCATGTTGCCTAGAATTTGCTTCTCGCATCAAACTTCAAAATCTCTGTCTTCTCCATATGTACTGAATTATTTTTTCTTCCAATCTGTGTAGAAGCCTGAAATCATCTTGTTATCCCAGTGATTATTATCAGAGCATTTGAGAAATTGTCGCGCATGAAACGAAAACAAAAAACTGAAACTGTGTATCATCTCTCATCCCTGCAAATCCCTTTCTTATTGTTCTAATAAAGAGTTGTGAATTCTGAATTGGTTTTCAAAAGTAACTCATCTGCCGATTTTTTCATATGCATCTGAGCAAAAGGAAAAAAAAAACTAAAGAAATGATTGCTGTCGTCGCACTTCCGAAACATCACACTTTCGAAACGTCGCACTTTCGAAATGTCGCACTTGCAAATGTCGCACTTTCGAAACGTCGCACTTTTGTTCTAGCTGCTATCTAGAAACTAGGATGGCTTACCGAAAAAGATTGTTCATACATTTGACTTATCAGGTTTTCAAACTGCTACCAAAAAATTCTACAAGCTGATGAGGGGCAAACCATACCTTTAATTTCGCCTATTATCAGGCAAACTAACACAGCAGTTTTGGTTACCATTCGGACAAGTCATTCGTGGACAACGATGAAAAAAAGATTTTGCCCATTTTTACTTATTTTTGCGAAAATGGGAAAGCTTACCAGTGTTGGAGTTTTCTAAATTTTGGGAGCACGGTTGAATCAACTTATTAGATATGTTTTGTTGTGACACAGCAAGAGTTGCTCTATTTTGATCAAATGTTTTGCATGTAATAATGTTTATGAAAAGATCAAATTTTAAAATAATCAAAGTTGCCGTACTTGCATTTGAGATATTTTTGCATTTGAGATGTTAGGTCTCTTAAAAACTTTATACATAAAAAAAAGTAAATCAAGCAAAATGTTTAATCATTCAAATGTAACTAAATCTTTGGAAGGTATTACAGGTGTCCACATTCTGAACAAAATCACGAAATTGTTAATTTTCTGATGAGTGCTCTCTACAGACTGAATTAGCGATAAAAGTTCTGCGAATCTCGAAGGACCACTGAATTTATTTTGAATCAAGCAGTGCTGGAATAGAGCATTAGTATACTTATCCCGATAGTTCTCAATTATTTTCCTCCCAGCGACGGATACTTCTGAGATATTTTCTGTAATAGTTCATGACTAACTGATTGAATTTAAAGAAACTTACCCGAAATGCATAACAAAATCATAGACAGCACCAAATATTCATGCTCTGTGATTTTTAATTCGATCAGTTTATGAACCAACTGACATCTTATCGAATTTAACAAGTCAGGACTAAATGATTTTCCAGTGAGATCCGGAAAAATGTCGACATCATCAGTGATTGCCAAATATGCTCTTTTCTTTTGATATGATTTGAATGCACTCATGAATATTCCATATCGAAAACGGGCGGCACGAATAAAGATCTTTGAGTCATTAGTCAGATATCCAGGAGTATTGGAAACTTCTCCGATTTTGTTCACCAATTCCAGATTCTTCAAAAAGTCAATTATAGATAGTTGACTCATCGTAGACCATTCTTCGAAACTTGACGATTTCCCAAGTGGTTTCTCATCAAATTCTATTTTCTTGCACAGCACTGCATCGTTGACAGTCATTTTTGCAGCAGCAGAAAACGAATAAAATACATATTCTCGATGTTTGTCACGAATCGATAAGTCTTCAAACATTGCTCCAAGATCGTCGAATCGACTGTGGATTTTTGTTATCAATTGATTCTTTTTGAAACAACAAAAACGACAATCCGGATTTCCAATGTTGGTCTTCGGATCATTTTCAGGGTCTCGACTATTGCAATGTCTTCGATGAACCATTGCACATGAATGACAGCAATCCACCTGAAAATAAGTAGGCGAATCAATAAAAAATATTGAATAGCAAGATACCCCGTATAAAAATATTTTAGTCGGTTTCATTTGGCAAACGGAACATATTGGCCTTTTATCCATTACTGAAGGAGCACTCGAATAAAAAAAGTTATTAGTAACAGGAAGAGGAATAAGACGAAATGCTCACGGAGCAGAAATTCTGTGGATTATATATGGTGAGCAGCGAGCATTTCGAAGTCTAATCTTATATTTGACTTACGAAAAACCACGTATATATCTCTAACTATAAAAAGTGACTCTGATCTTCATTCATATGATTTCCTTTGAACCATGTCTCGAATTGATGTACTTCAGGCCCAAAAGGATTAACAAAAATTAGGAATCTTGCTTATTCATTCAATGAAAACTAAATACATTTATTTTATTGGAAGAAGATAAATTTTTTAAAATTTTTTTTTGTTTTTTTTTACTTAAAAGTTTTGAACTGAAGCGAATTCATAAAATCGTTAAAATATTATATTTATTCGAAGCTCATTCGGTAGAGCACCAGACGTATATATCATAAAAATGGAGTTGCAGCTGGTTGCAGAGCACTAATGTAGTTTGAGCATGAGTAAATGTGGCTGATATTGCTCCAATGACCTGAAAATAATCATGGATAATCCCTTGACGTAGAACTCTTGTAAACTCAAAATACAAAATAAGTTTGCAGGTGATTTGAGTCTTCACTTTTTGGCCAGATCTCACGAATTCTGAATCGTGCATTCCGTTGCAGAGCTCTGTGAAAACCGGATGTTAAATGGAAGCAAACATGTGATTATTCGATGTCTAGAGTTATGAATAACACCTTTTTCTTTAAATTAAATAACAAGTCAGTAGACATAAACAACAAAAGAGTCTGTTAGAGTTACAAAATTTGGGAAACCCGTTGAGGATAAAAGTGAACTGACAAAAAAGCTTTTTTGATTCTTTGTAATGACGTTCTAAAAGATATTCAAAATTATTGAGAAGCGTTCGAACAGGTTGAAGGGTTTCGATGTTTTCAAGGGAAAAAATGAAAATTAAAAACTCTTCGTTTATCAAAAAAAGTCCTATGATTAATTGAAGACGAATCTATAATTTTTCATTAGTACTTTTAATAATTATTACTTCCTTCTCTTTACTTTTCAACGTATTTTCCTCTGAGAATCAACTCAATAACTCATGTTTTTCTGATACAAACAAATTCATCGTATTGTTTTTTCCTACGAATTTTATATCCCTCGATTTCCTCGAATATTATTTTCTTTTCCTCAGTCTTCAATCATGTTTAAAATCTAGATATAGTGCTCACATGTCAGAAACTACACTTACTATAAACTACTAAATCAAATCTCCTACGCTAAATCATTGTTTTTCGAGTACAGAGTTAGTTCTCGGAATGTTTTTATCTTTAATAGTTGATCAAACATGAAATTATCTGGGCTTTCGGTTTCTTTTTTATTCTGATCTAACAAGTCCAAGAGTCTAGTCTCTCCCCCGTCATACTATACCTAATCCACTCAGTGTTTGCTTCGATAAGCCAATGGTGCATTTATTAAAGAAGACGTGATTCAAATTCTGACTTGTACCGGCAGCTACGTTGAAACAGAATCTCGTCATTCTGTATTCTCAATATCAGATGAGTTCACCGGCTGATTCGAACTGTGCGATTTGTTCAAGGCCCAGTAATGCTTTCAATTATGGAGTAAGCTTTTCTACAGTATTTGGTTAACAACAATTATTTTCTAGGTTCTATCCTGTAATGCTTGTAAGATGTTTTTCCGGAGAGCAATTCTCGGTAAATCCGAGAAATTCTGCAGAAATTCCGGCAATTGTGACCAACAAAGCTTGATTTTGGCTTGTAAACTGTGTCGTTTTCAAAAGTGTCTGAATCTCGGAATGAAATTAAACACAAATCAATATGTCAATCTATCAGACCTCCTCGAGAGTTTATCAAGAAGAAACTCAGATAGATCGAATAAATTGCTCGGATTTCAGTGCGTTGAAGATCCAAATCTTGCTCAATGTATCGAAAAGTTTCCAGTTTTTGCGAAGAGAAATGGAGATCAGAAAATGACAAAATCAGAGTGGGGATTCATGGAACAACTCACAACTCTTGAGTTTATGAGCAAGTTTGAGTTTGCTCAGCTTTTGGAACCAGCAGATCTTCATGTCGTCTTCAAAGCATCATGCTTCCGAACAGCTACTCTTATCAAAGCAATCAGATCGTACTCTTTGAAGTCTCAAATTCTACAGTATCCTGATGGAGAGAGTATTGTTCCACAACAACTTGTCCCATTCTGTACTGCCGAATTTTTGGCCAGAGTTGAAAGCAGATTGATTGGAAAGTTGGTTGAGTTGAATATCAAAGAAGAGGAGTTCCTTCTGCTCACATCCGTACTTCTATGCAATCCTGGTAATTTTTATGAACTCAATTCAAATTGTAAAACCTTTCATTTTCAGCAATCAACAATTTGTCGGATGAAGGACGAGCAGTGATAACAATCCAACAGAAACTCTATACATCTGCTCTTTTCCAATACTGTCTTCTCACATATCAACAATCTGGTCCATCAAGATTCACTGAACTCTTATCTATCTGTCACATAATCAACAAACACGTCGAGGATGTTGGACAATTATGCTTCATGTTCACATTTCGTCCACCGACTGAAAAGTACAAAAGACTTTGCGCTGAACTTTTGAGCTCTTGAAGACTACTGACCTCATTATGCTACCTAATATCTTTGACATATTTATCATCTTTTTTTGCATTAATAAAGTTCAAACTAAACACATTCCATCATGTTATGTTTTACATTCACCTGTTGAGACTTTCCAGGGAAAATGAGATTATCTTATTTTAAGTCCAGTGTTGACTAGACTTTGGTCGGCCTCAAGACGGATTTTGAAATGAAAGCAAAGATTAAGAAAACAAAAATGAGAAAGCTGAGAGTAGGGGAATGGAGAGGAAGTGAAAACTTGTAACTTTGATGCCAGAATTTAAAATGGTTTTGTCATCAGACTAGAAGTGTTTTGAAGGACGACTTCAACCGGACCATTCTTGCATTCCATTCAGGTGGACATCTGGTTTTTGGCTCCCTTTGGCAGTGTTTACCACTGGCGGATGATACTTATTCCCGTAAATCGGTGCAAGACCAAAAAATTCAACTCTATAGCTTCAAGTTGCTTTCAAAAGTCCAAAATCGTATTTTTTGTGATCTAACGATTTTACGCTATCTTTTATTCAGTCAAATGCATATAAATAACTCCCCCTCCTTCAGATTTCAGAGTTTAAGAAATCAAAATCAGCATTTGAAGAGATCAACAAATTCAAAAAATAAACTCTAGTCACGATTCGAGAAGTTGATCATTGAGATAAGAATAATCTGGATGAACTTCAAAAACTCGAAATCAGAAAATCAATTTGGTTTTACAGAGATCATTAGTAGTGAAAAGGAGCGGATCTGGAAGTGGCGAACGTTGGATAGATAACTGACTTCCTGGTTAAGTGTCGGTTGTGTTCCATGTTTCAGGCGGTGTCTTATTAAGCTTCATTCATCAGAAACATATTCAGAATCAATTCAAGATCAAAGTCGGAGGTTTCAAAGTATACATCATCCATCAAGAAGAATCACAAGACTCTCTCAATGATAATAGCCTTTTTTGCTTCATATATTTTTTCTTACTAATCCTTCAATTGATACACCTACATCATATTCAGCTTTCTCTTCATTCTTCTGATTTCATTTCTTCACACCCCCTTCTTTCGATTCACTTCGTGCCGTGTACTTTTAAGCATAATTCTACGTGATCATTCATTTGAATAGAGATTGACACCAAAAATATGAGGAGGGAAGTCCAAACAACCAAACATTTCTGTTAGTGAAAAAGAGAGAGCTAGACACTCACACGGATCGAATCTCGAAAATAATTATTCCCTTGGTTCCGGAGTAAATACTGATTAATACTGCTTTGCTTCTTTTGATAATCTCTTCGAGACTTATTTTTCTACTAATTTTGTCTTCTCAAATGGACTTGGCGAGGAGTGTTTGCAATATATGCGAACGTAAAGGTTGTATTCAAACGGGATATGGTGTAAGTTAGAAGAATTACCATCAATTTTCAAAAAAAACAGTTCTTGATTTCAGAAAGCACTCTGCAATGCGTGCAAGAAAATATACCGAAGAGCCACTGACCCAGATCCGAAGAGTTTTTCGAAGACAATGAATCTGTGCAAATATAGAAAAGATTGTGCACAAGTATGTTCAAAGTGCCGCCTGGAGAAGTGTTTTGCAATCGGACTCAGTAGATTTCGTAGCTGCGATGATCTCGACAAACTCCTGAAAATCATAAAAGGTAGAAACGAGATCCGAACGAACAATTTTCTGAATTCACAACCAAAAGAAGATCTCAGTTTGGATGAAATCATGGAAAGTGGAACTATTCGCTTCACGTCGAGAGTTGGGAATCCAGAGGATTTGAATTCGCATCAATGGGCGAATCTACAAATGGTGACTACGATTGAATTCATGAAGACGTTCGACGTCATGCGTTATTTGACTGGCGATGAAATCACTGCGTTCATTAAGAAAACTTACTTCAACACTGCGATCTTCTTCATGGCGATGAGTTCGTATTCAAATGGAAGAGATTCAATGGTATTCCCTGGTAACAAAGATGTCTTCCCGGAAGAATGTGCTCCAATATTCGCCGAAGGAAGTATTCATTGGAAACTGTTCAACGATATCCGATGCAATTTGATCTCCAGATTCATTGAATTGAGAATCACAGAAGATGAACTTCTCATTCTATCTGTGCTTGTTTCATTAGTTTCTTTCATCCCAGAGCAGTCAATCCTCGTATCTTCAAACAATGAAACATCTACGAGTGAGTATAATATCAAAATTACATCGTTCAAATAATTTTTACAGAGTCATCACCATTCGCTCTCAGAGCCAATCATCTGATTGAAGAATACAGAAACATCCATTGTGATCGATTGCGAGATTACTGTCTATTGAAGAATCAGAAAAATGGACCAGCCAGATTCTACGAATTGATCTCCCTCACTCAGACTGTGACAAACACAATGGCGAAGCTGAATGACACTCTGATTCTGTTCGAAATATACAAGACTGATAAGAATCTCAGCAAGCTCGTCAAAGGATATT
The DNA here is from genome assembly GCA_963966625.1 of Caenorhabditis zanzibari. NCBI lineage: Eukaryota > Metazoa > Nematoda > Chromadorea > Rhabditida > Rhabditidae > Caenorhabditis > Caenorhabditis zanzibari. The sequence goes on along the minus strand of OZ016470.1, from coordinate 7,604,139 downwards.
TTGAGTCTTCTGAAGTCTAGCACTTCTGTATTACTATACTACGTCACTAAATCTACTGCATTTAACCTCTCTTCCGCATTTAACCTATGATCTCAAATCTTCAACTTATCATCAAATAATCATCCTGTGATCGATTATGATATATTTTCACATTTTCTGTTTATATTCAATGAATAAAGTTATCCAATACAAACATATTGTAGTCCTTGATTTCTGATTCTTCTGGTCAAAACTCAACGAATGTATGTACTAGGAATTGAGCACAAAACACACGAAGACTAGATTATGTCATAACTTTCTTCAAAGCTGTGTCAAGGAAAAAAGTTCAAACTGATCACTATAGACAAATGAATGTGGCTTTGTAATCTCAATTTTTCGGTTCATATCATTTTCAAAACGAGACATTTTCTGAGTCATTTCTGATTTGCACTTTCAGCTGTTCCCTCTTCCTCAATACTATGAACTCATTTATTTTTCATATTCTCACAGACACCTCGTAATGTCATTGTGTCATAATCTTCTAATTTCGTGTATCAAGAATCAAACTTAGAACGAATCCGAATCAGAAGCCTTGTGTGATCCGATTAGATCACTACTTCTGACCATGAGGCATTTCTTCGTCTCGTGGTTTTTGAATATTGTCATTCGTACTCTTGAATTTTCGAAAATCCGCCTCCACTAGAGCAACCAAATTCCAGTGAGATCGAAATACAAAACTGAGATGATTGAAGTCTCAAGGTACCAAATGAAGCATGTATTTATCCTTTTATCAAAAATTCGCACGAGATGAAAATTGTGGTTTCCGTAGTCTCAAGTCGTCTATTTTTGCTCGACTTTCTTGTTTTCAGTTTGGTTTTTGTGCTTCTCTCAAGATCATTAGGTTTAGTTCTGATTTATACAAGTACAAACACTCTGATATACTTGTGCGAGATCTCTTACTTATAATCACATGTTTACCTGTCTTCCGACTCATTTTCAGAAAAAATTTTCAGTCATGCCGAGACGAAAACTTGTGGAACAAAGGCCTTGTGTCGTCTGTAATCAGTTGACCACCGAGTTCAATTATAAAGTGAGTTATAATGTCCACTCCGTCTGAAAATATCCATAAATTTTTTCAGGTGTCCAGCTGCAACAGATGCAAAATGGTATTCCGAAGAGTGATGAAATTCAATACTCAATTTGAACAATGCACATGTAGAATCAAACCGGAAACTGAATGCAGAAACTGTCGATTCAATGCTTGTATCGCAGGTGGAATGCAAATCAGCTGTGTTCAGAAATATGAACGAAGCAAAATAATTGAACATCTTCTGAAAATGGACAAAAACCGTTGTTATACATTTTCCTACTTTCGACTGGAAGAAGATTTGAGTTTCGATCAAGTGATGAGTAGTGGAATTATAAGGAAAAAGGATAAAGGAATCGTTTTCACTTCACATGACTGGGTGTTAATGGAGATTTATTCAACAATTGAATTCGTGAAAAGCCTCGATTTGATTCATATTCTTTCCTCGAACGATGTGATGATACTCGTGAAGAATGCCTATTTCAAATGCGCAATATATTTCATTGCTGTTCGTTCGTTTTTGAACAGATTGTCTATAATGACATTTCCGGAAAACGTTGATGTGTTCCCAGAGGAAATATCAAATGTTCCAGCATATTCACCATATCTTCTCAACAAAGTTCGCAGTTTCCTTATCTCGAAGTTCGTTGAATTCGGAGTCACAAAAGAAGAACTTCTTCTACTTGTTTCCATCATATTCTGTGATCAATGTAAGTTATTTTTAGATATAATTATTTTATTTTTATCTCCTTTTTTCAGCTGCCATTGGTTTATCAGAAATCGCAATCAACATCACAGACCAATATCGTTCAATCTACTGTAAAGCACTTTGCGATCATTGTCTTGTGAATCATGGTCATTCTGAAGGCATTTCCAGATTCTCAAAACTTCTATATCTCTCCCAAGTACTTGCAACCACGATCCAGGACTTGGATAGTGTTGTGACATTGTTCAAGATTTTCCAGCCAACTCTTCCATTGAGAAAACTTGTAAAAGAATCATTCTAACTCAAAGTACATTTTAGTTTGTTGTGATTTCAAATATTCAGTTTATTGCAGCTGAATAATACCAATTTTCGATTTTTGTTTTTTTTTAATATTTTCAGTCCTCATTCAATCGTAATTTACAAAAAAAACCATCGCTCAAACGAATGAATATTTTTCTTCGAAAAACATTGAAAATGAAGATACCGTAATCTCTTGCTCACTCTAAAACCAGTTCATATCCTCATCGCCACATGTGGAAAAGTGCGCCGGGGTGGCCAAATGGACAAAGGCGCGGGTCTCCTAAACCTGTGGATAATATCCTTTAGGGGTTCGATTCCCCTCCCCGGCTATGCTTTTTTTATTTTGTGTGTTTATTGTGTAGAACACGGAAGTTATTGAAATTTTACCGGTCAGCGCCAATTTATCGCTTGCCCATATTTCTCATTCAGTATGAGGGCAGATGTTGCTTTTTGGTAGGATGAAACCCGAGTTCTGTGGAATCGTCATGAATTGTTGTATGCCAATGCTAGATTGCAAACGTGCCCGAGCATTGAAACCTTTATTCTCGGCAAATCTTGCCAAGTCTTGTACCAATGTTGGGGTATACAAGTCTTGGCTACACCTTTCACAAGTATAGGACTCAGCTGCCACAAGTCTTGTACAATAATAGCGCGCACAACACAGTTTGTCAAGGATCACACAAGTCTTGGCCCAACTATGGAAGTTTGGGCGTCCAAAACAACTCCCACAAGTCTTGGCCAAGAATCAGCTTATTGATTTCGAAATCGCCGATGCGTTCATTTTTCATTTTCCCCTTCGTTTTTTTTGTCTATTTTTTTACATTTTGACCCCAATTTTCTTACTTATTTTTGGAAATTGCTCAGATAATTGTTTTCATCTTTACTAGTTTCCAGAAATGACATCAGTTATCACGGAAAGAACACCGACACTCGGAAGTTTTCGATGAGCCGGATTAAAAGTGGAAAACAGGCGAAGTATATCGAACGGTATAAAAATAGTGAGTTTAATGAACCGATTTCCGATTACATGACTTAATCATAATTTTTCAGGAAAAAATTCTCCGATTTTCGACAATCATAATGTTTTGACAACAATATCGAAACAACGACATTACTTTCTCCAGAACAACTACACCATTTTCGGAATCGGACGGAAGGAATTTTTAAATTTTTCTTTGTTTTTTGTCTTTTTTCTGTAATTTAGGTAGTTCTTTTTAATAAAATTGACTCAATAATGTGTTTTTGCATCATAAAACAAATTTCGAAATTGAAAACAAAAGGAAGGGCTGCCGCTGGTTTTTCCAGCTGATCCACAAGTCTTGCACAAACTTCCCACAACTATTGGACTGTGCGTACGTAACAATTGCGGGAGGCTTGTGCAAGACTTGTGGTGAGTCTGTACAAAACTTGGCAAGATTTGCCGAGTTAGATTCGGGCACGTCCACAACAGCATTTCGCGCGATTGAATAAAAATATTACGCAAAAAATACAAAAATGAAATAACAAAAAAGTAAATTGGTGAAATTCTAATTTGTGCTGCTACTACTAATTCTATATTATTCTAAATTACACTTCTGAATTAATGGAATCTAGACACTCTGACATCCTCCGAACCGTCTGCTTTCCAGAACCCATTCAGAGGGGAATTGATATCAGAATGCTTTTTACTAGAAGGGAAGTGTTAAGAAATTCAGAAGTCATCGAAAGGTAAAATCTTCTGAATTAATGGAATCTAGACACTCTGATATCCTCCGAACCGTCTGCTCTCCAGAACCCATTCGGAGGGGAATCGATATCAGAATGCTTTTTACGAGAAGGGAAGTGTTAAGGAATTCAGAAGTCATCGAAATGTAAAATCTTCTGAATTGATGGAATCTAGACACTCTGATATCCTCCGAACCGTCTGCTCTCCAGAACCCATTCAGAGGGGAATCGATATCAGAATGCTTTTTACGAGAATGGAAGTGTTAAGGAATTCAGAAGTCATCGAAAGGTAAAATCTTCTGAATTAATGGAATCTAGACACTCTGATATCCTCCGAACCGTCTGCTCTCCAGAACCCATTCAGAGGGGAATCGATATCAGAATGCTTTTTACGAGAAGGGAAGTGTTAAGGAATTCAGAAGTCGGCAAAAAGAATGTAAAATCTTCTGAATTAATGGAATCTAGACTCTCTGATATCCTCCGAACCGTCTGCTCTCCAGAACCCATTCAGAGGGGAATCGATATCAGAATGCTTTTTACGAGAATGGAAATGTTAAGGAATTCAGAAGTCGGCAAACATGAATTAGTGGATTCTAATTACCTAAAGGGTTATACGGGAGAATATTACAAGAAATTACAGAATAGTCAGGAAATAGAGAACTCGAATAAGGATAAAAAATTTAGGTACCACGTATGGATGCCGATCTCGATGCATTCGTCGATGATCCATTTGTTGGTCCGTCATACCATCGTCCAATTGAACCTAAACAGATGATTCTAATTCGCTTTAATGCTCAAACTCTCGACCTCACCTTTTATAGCAACATCATCATCTCCTTCTCGAGAAAATTTCAAGAAGACCTTTTGGTTTGGAGTTTTTCTTGAGGACTGATTGAAGACTGACTCGAAGTCATTGTTCTTGTTTTGAAAGGTTTCTGGTTCATTGTGGCAGCACGTTGATAAAGACAACCGAATTATATTTTTGTAAATTGAGGGCAGGTCACGTGAAAATGTTTAAGCTTTTGAAATTTCGATTGAGGTTACAGCAAATCAATGAATCAAAACGTGAAGTTTGTTGTCTAGTGTTATGGTTTTAGCTTGTCAGCTGGGAACAAATTCAACCAAGTTTTAATACTCTGCGGGATCCTTTTGATCTTGTAAGGTCGAAGTTTCAAATGATTCGCATTGAATTTGCCGTTTTGGAAAGTCTGAAACGATGTCGTAGAGCCGGAATAATCAGTTGAATGTGTTGATGGAAGCCTTTTTTTCAAGAAACTATGTCCCTTCCCTTCAATTCTCGAACTCGTGGAGCATTATTTCAATGTGTTTGAGAACAGGCGACTCGATTTCACTTCTTTGCACTTTCACAGACCAAATGAGTCGAGTTCACCGATTTCCTTTTCACCCAGCTGCTCCTATAAATGTGAAATCGGTTCAGTGGAAAGTGACCTGTAGATAAAGTACATCGATGCGCGGCTGTTCGAAGAGAAACATTGTGATAGAAAGCAGAAGAGGCAGACAACTCCGAGTATCCATCGGAGGTCCTTGAAAGTTTCAGAAACTGCCTAGAAAACTCCGATTCAAAGTGATTGTGTACTTCGCCCTGTCGATCAACATATGTTTACTCTTTTCCGTTGATTTTTTAACCTCGATATATTCACGTGTGAACAAAAACGTTCTCTTATCACAAACTGCTTACTGTGAAAAAAAAGTAGCTTGTAGGCACTAATATACATAAAACAGACTTTTTTGTCTGAAACAGAGAGATTGTGCTGAATAGAGAGGGATGGAATACAGACATCGCGTGTCAATAAAACCAAAAGTGAGAAAATTCACAGATTGGAGTACGGGATAGATTCTAGAAAGCTTTGAAGGCGTTTCGTAGACTTCCACTAGACAAAAATCAATCTAAAGGCAAGGTACTTTTTCTCGAATATAGAGATTCCTTCGTTCCTTGTTTCTGGGGAACCGTTGTAAACGTCCGACTGCTTAACTATTAAAGCAAATTTCATTTTGAAAAGGTGAAAACCCCAACGGTTATCTAGATGCCAACAGTCTATCAGCATTGTCTTGGAAAAATTTTTCCTCAAACCGCTTAATATCCATCAGAAACATATACGGTAACAATTTCCATTCCTTTTACTCTCTTTCTCCCAACCTTTTCACTGCCTCTGAGCAATTTACGATTTCCATATGCTTCTGTTATTTCTCGTTTTATTTCATAACCAATTTCCTCTCCATAACCATTCTGAATTTCCAAAAAAAGTTATAAAATGTGTCCCACCGATTAGAAATAAAAATGCGGTACTCATAGAGAGAGCCAGGCGCGCCCTTTCTCTTTTTTTATGAGTTTGGGAACGTTCCCCGTTTTCCCTTTTCTGCTCCCATCTGCCACCATTCGATACCATATTTTGAGTTCTTGCTTACTCTTCCTTCTTTTTTTTTCAAAAAATTCAATTGTTTATCAGTTGATCATTTTGTTATCAGTCTCGAGTCGTGTGCTCCCGATCGGTTACACCGGCTTCCATTTTCAGAGCATGAATGGACAAAGGCCAAATTGATAAGCGGATTATACTGATCCTTATGTTTAATTATCAGTAGTGATCGGGAAAAAATTGATCGGATTTCGTTTGCATGGAAAATTAAAAATGATGTTCAAGGTGTTACGGTAGTAGCAAACAAAGAGTATTTCGTCATTTTTCGATAGTAGGGAGGAGTTGTTGATGATGCATTTGTGCTACTTCATTGCTACCGATAATTTAAATTTTTCCATTTTGGTTTTTGAATTCTCGTCATGAATAGTCTGTATCGTCATGAGATTGATGTCATCACTTGAAAATTTCTGAAGATTTTTCAAAAAGGAAAACTGTGCCCGTAGAAGATGTTCTTTTTCTGGGTTTCTTCTCTTTACCTTCTTTCGTAATTGCTTCAATTTTGATTCACATATCGTACAGTCCAGGCCTACCAAATTCCTTCTCTGCGAGTGTTCAACGTTCTATTGCAGTTAAGGGGTCCCTTCGAAAAATTTGGGTCGGTCAAAAATCAAGGGTTCGTTCAGATCCTTCGGAAAAAAACCATGGGTCCTTTCAGATCACTTGAAAAAATAGAGAGTCCAAAAATTTTGGAGAACAAGCTAAATTTTTGAAAACAAGTTTTTTTAACCTTGTAAGCCTTTTTTACAGTAAAAAGTAAATTTCTAGAAATATCACGAAACTCGATTTTTCGCGAATTTTGAAAGGCCATCTAAACTACAAAAGATCCAAAGTTTCTTCCAATAAAAATTCAAAAAAAGTAGTTTTCTACCTTCTCATTTGCTCACTCTCCCATTAACGACCTCCCCGCTCCTGTCGTCATTTCCCTTTCGTACATCATCACTGTAACAATGACTTCCTTTTTGGAGGGAGCCGCCGGGTGATGAACATTAATGGAACGAGTCACTATTTTATTGTCAAATGAAGGGGAGCCGGTGTGAGCTATTGGAATTTGAAAGGCGTGATAGGAAAGCCGGTGTGAGAGAGAAGGAGAAAGAGTGTCTTCTGTATATGGATAGGCATTAAGAAAGTTTTCTTTTTTGAGTCAATGTACCCTACACGTATGACTAAACAGTTTCGAAACTCCGTTCAGTCTCCCACGGAAAACTCCCAAACCTTTTCTCTCCCGTCCATTTTCTTCCTACTTCCAGACCCATTGACTCTCAATAAATCGTCAACAGGTGGCACAGTATCGCACCTACCAATTTCCTCCGTCTCTCATTCTTTCACACTATTTCCATGAACAAGTTCCTTTTGTGACTTATCAGTTATACCTTATCAACTTGTCTCTCTCGCCCATCACACTCTCTCCGCGACCTCCATCCGTTTTCGGGTCCCATAATTTGAATATGTTCTATATGTGTGTGCTCACCTTGCTTTCTGTTCTACGTTCTGTTTATTTCTTATCGATAACGATATCGTTTTCCAGGTATGACATTCCCATTCTCTGCAGTTCCCCCTGTAGTTCCGACTGGAGAAGACTTTTGTAAAATGATTATTCTGGAGCAACAGAAGATGGCCATCCAGAATCTTTTCCGTCAACAGAATTCATCCCCAGATCAAAACCAATCCGAGAGTCTTGAGACCTGGTTAAACTCTCTCTTGAGCAGTCCAGTTTCCTCTCCATCGCCATCTCCAAGTGTGTCAACAAACACAGCTTCTCTCACTCATCAGAATCTTTTGCAATTTCAACTCCATGCACAACTTTTTCAACGATTAGGAACACCATGGTGAGTCTTTATCCAAGATTCATGTTCTTGAGTGTTCATTTCCAGGTTTCTGAACCCAGAACACCGCCCGAATCACGGTCCACGGCGACGTCCGAAGAAGGAATTCATCTGTAAATACTGCAATAGAGTCTTCACCAAATCGTACAATCTTTTGATTCACGAAAGGACTCATACCAATGAACGTCCATTCTCTTGTGACATCTGCCAAAAGGCGTTCCGTCGTCAGGATCATCTTCGTGATCACAAATACATCCATGACAAACAAAAACCACATTTATGCGAATTCTGTGGGAAAGGATTCTGTCAAATGAGAACTTTGAATGTTCACCGTACAACTCATCATCAGCCACAACAAGTTATGATTTCTGGAATTCCGTTCGAAAGATCCGAAGACGAAGAAAAAGTTGAAGAAGTTGAAGAACCACTGATTGATGTGACAACCGTCTAAATGTGTTTGTAAATTCTTTTTTCGAATAGATACTCTTCCCTCCAGGGTTCTCATTGCAGAATTTTCTATAGTACACTTGATAACCATGCTTTCGAAAAGCTTCTTCCAAATTTTTTCACAAATCGTCTCTCTAGTAAATCTAATTTATGTGTTCTTTCTTCGATGAATAAAATTCGCTTCATTCTATTTTTGTGTTTTTTATCGCTATAAACTCCATTTCATGCAAGTTTTTTTGGTCAATCTTATTGTGTAGTTGGACAATCTTTTTGAAAATACATTCAAACAAAATACTTTATGCAAAAGATTTAAAAAAAATGTAAGACTTATTCATCCTTCTCGTGCTCTTTTCAAGATCTCTTCCATTCCCAAAAACTCCAATTTTTGGGATTTCTTGACACTCTTCCTTGGATAGTTCCATTCAATATTCGCTTTGACCACTGCTTCCCAAAGAATGGATTCTTGATTTTTAATCGGTTTGACGATCGATATGCGATATTGACGCCAGTTGTCATCCGTCCACTCATTATTTCTGATTACTTCGTTTTTGAGAGACCTCACCATTTCCCGAAGACTTTTAGTAGAAGAAGTTGTTGTCAAGACCAAAAGAAGCAGAATAATAATGAATGAAACTGAATTAAATATTAGAGTTGATTCATTACTATCACTGAATGTACCTTTCATGACTGGAAGTAGACCTGTGCACAGCTGTGGGGAAAAATATATTTGGGTCCTGAGAGACTCTGATATATTACAGAAGGTGCCACAACACAATTTCAGAGTTCACGTTTTAACTTCTTTATCTAATCAGTTTCACATCGCCACGTGGCATCATTTTTCAACTTTCGAATCTCCTCAAAAATCAATATTCATCCACACGCCATCATTACACATTCGAGATTTGAAATTGTAAGTTTGCAAGATTCGAAAGTCTTTCTTTCAAAAACCGAAATTTTCAGAATCATTTCTCTATCGATTGTTTCAACTTCAAAACTGTCTAATGTGGATTCAAAAAGTCTTCGTTTTCATAGTTTTATGTATAGAATCGAGGAAAAGTTATGAAGTTGAATCAGCCCGTTTTGAAAGATCTTCCAAAGGTATCAATTCAAAATGACTTCAAACATAGCATATAAAATTTCAGACTCTGACCTAGTTACCGTCGCCAATGATCTCGCCAGACTGAGTCGTATTATCAATGCAATTGCTCTCCAAGCTGGTGCCATTCGGAAAACTGTCCAAATACGTGAGGTGATCACAGAGCTTCTAAAAGCGAATAATGAGAGCTTCTCGAGAGTTGTCCAGAATGATCTCACAGGGTATCGAGATGACCTTAAGCATCTGAAAGAAAAGTTAACAAAACTGTCATCGGACACTGGACTCAGTTCTAGCTTTCTTGAAGATATATGGGATACGAATAACATTCTTGAGAAGGCGATAAAGAGTAGCAATATTAGTACCGCTGGAATTACGCAACCGTTGAACGAGTTCTTCGCGTATATTGAAACTGTAAATTTGCATGTTTGTAATAAGAGCATTGTCCAGAATGTTTTGGATTTTCATAGTTTATCCAACAACAAAAACAAATTGTCCGGCACAGATACATCCATTGCAAACTTGAAGGCAAATACTGCGAAGTTGACAAATTGTATAGAAAACTTCAAAACTTATAAAGAAGGCACAAAAAAAGAATTTGATAGCAAATACGAAGCTTTTCATTCTCTCATATCCGTGAGGGAAAGTATAGAAAATTTTAACAAAAGGTTTTCTGAACTCGGAGAGTTTGCAAAACCAGTTGGAAAAGTGAAGAAAGCGAGTGTAATGTTCGAAAACAGCATGAAACAGTATGATAAAAGGACTGTTGGCGCAATCTTGGAGAGAGGAATCAGTCACCTCGATACGATTGCCGAAACGAAAAATGCACCTGCTCATTCTTTGACAGCCGGATTTGTTGAAGTGAAAGATTTGAACAAAGTTTCTGATGACTTGAAGAGTGAATGGTTCAGAACGAAGATCTCAAAAAAGAAAAGCACTGAGAAACTGGAGAAAAGTCTCGAAGGATTCATTCAATTTGGGAAAAAGATGGAAGAGCTAGAGGCAAAGTGGCTAGCTTTCAAGAATAAGTTCAAAAAATCAAGATCTTTTTTGTACGTTACCGCAACCGAATTGAGCGCGACTGAGAAGTTAGATGTAATCGATGATTCAGCGCTTACGGAGTATGAAACGATTATCAATCAGTGTATTGTCGGTAGACAATTGGATCAAAAATATTTGCTTCAGGATTTTGACCAGCACAAAGGCGAATTCACGAATATGAAGACACTGGTTGACAATATTGGAAAATGGGCGGACAAAATGGTTTCAACTATAGATACTGATATTGTTAAACATTTTCTTGATCACCTCAAAGATTGCAGCCTCTCAGGTAGAGTAGAAGAATCTCTGGATACAATCAGAAGCATCGCTGGATATGATAGCTTTCATAAATTCATAGGAATGTTCAAAGAACTCAAACAATATCAAGATCAGATTCCGATGGTTTTCAAAAAGCCCACGGATAAGGCAAAAACAGCAATTTTAGACTCAGTTACTATAATGAAAGACTCACATTCTGTGGTTTTTTCAAAATGTCTGAAAAAGAATAAAATAAATACGGCTGAGCTAAGCAGAGCTATCCAAAAAATTCGCCCGATGTTGAAAACGGACCATTTTGATCCAACCGATGAGTTATTCCAATCATTTCTGGATATGCGAGAAAAACTAGTGGAAGTTGAAGGATATGTCACAAAAATGAGTCAGAAAACGAGTTCCTCTGAAGATAATCCTGTGTTAAAACTCGAGAGATCGAAAGAAGTGTCTATTAGTTTTAGTAGAGGAGTAAGTATGCTGATGGAGATGGCGGAAGCTTATCAGAAACAAGAAGATCTTCTAAAAGCCAAAAGTTACAACTCTGGTGTCGTGAAAATTATTCAGACGAATACACACGATTTCGTTCGATGTTTCTTCAAGAATCCGGCAGAAAGAATTGATAAACTTCTCCAAGATCTGAAGCAGTTAAACGAGTTTGCTGGAACATTGAAAAATGAAGACTTTCTGAAGATGAAACAAATTTTTCTGAAAGCAAAGACAGTTCAAGGATTCCCAGAAGTATTTGGTCATGTGTACAGTCAACTTGAACATCAAGGTCTCACGGATAAGAGTCAACTCGAAAACATGAAAAATGCGAAAGAATTGAGCTCTTTGGACTTGGACTTTTCGTCTCATCGGGGATATTTTCCTGCCGCTTCTTTGAGTGTTGGTAACATCAAAACGTATTTCGACGATATTTTTGGTCTTGTGGACAAAAAGTGAGTTTCAGAATTGAAAGTTATTTTTTTTTAGAGCTGAATTTCAGAAAACGAATGGAGAATGCTTTCGCTCTTGTCTTCGGCGTCTCTTTTGCGATTTTCATTGTAATCGTGGTGATTGCTGTTGTTGGTTATGGCTTGACTGAAAACGGTAAAGAGAGATACAGGAAATTGTATTTTTACTACTTTCCAAAACCGAAGGAATTCGAAAAAAGATGGAGATACTCGGTAGATTTGTTGGCTGAAATTCAGTATATAAATTAACACTTTTCCAGTTATTCATGGACCGAGTTGACGGAAAAAATGCACTTCTGGATGGTGTTCGAGAAATTCACAAAGAGCATGTTTTGAAGGCTGTCAAAAGAGGAGTTTACATTAATGTTTATGCTAGTGAGTTCCGTTTCCAATTAGCCTTTTTCGAATTGTTCCTCATTCTTCAGATTTCCCACCCGAACTTGGCAACACTGCTCTCCACTTGGCAACGAAACGAGCTTATCCTGAAATTGTGGATATTCTCATCAGATATGGAGCTGATCGAACACTTTTGAATGCTCAGAACAAGACACCTGAACAAATGATTCCATCCGATTATCGAGAAAACCAAAAAGAAAAGATTGCGAGATTTGAGCAAGTGGAAAAGATTTATAAGAAATATGGGAAAAAGAAGTTCCGAACTCAAGTTCCCGATTTGTTTCCGGAGAGTTCGTTCCATATTTATATCGACGGGAAAACGGATGACGATTTGACAATTGCATTCACTGAGAAGTTCCAGGCTATCGTAAGTTTCAGAACTGATTTGTTTTTGTCATTCCCAAAAATTTCAGTGTTCTGAAGAAGTGCTCCCAACTACTACTCATTGCGTTGTGAAAACTGATAAAAATGGATTACTGGAGACCGACGATTTGAAACTTTTGTTTTGGATATTCAGTGGAGTCATTATTGTGAAAGACACGTGGATGACAGAGTGCCTGAAGAATGACGATATCATCCATCACGATGCTGATTATTTAGTTGAAAAGGTCAAATTCGGCGGAGTGGTTTACGATACAGTAACCCAGTGGACAATGGCAATGGCTAAAGGAACGATGCCGTATTTGTATGGAGTCTACGTCGCGGTCGTTGTTGTTGGATACGAAAACAGTAAGGAACTTGTTACGGTTGGTTCAGAGCTTTCTCGTTTTCAGTCGGTCTTCTCTCGAACATGGTCGCACTTCACGGAGGAGTCGTCCTGGATAAATTCCCTGAAAAAGAGGAATATAATCTTGGATCTCGTCCATATCTGCATGTCAACACTTCACCTCTATTCATTATTCACGATGGAAAAGTAGGTCTTATTAGATAAATTACAATATTGAATACTCTTTTTCAGGTTAACCTGGACCACTACAAGAATGATGTTGATAAAATGTACACTTTGTTCACCGAACAGGAATTTCTTCATTTTATGCTGAAACGAGATATCCAAGTGAATCAGAATCCGAATCCACCACCAGTTGCCATTGATGGAATGATTGATTGATTTCTTTATTTATGAAGACTTTTAAAATGAAAGGTTTATTTGAGTTTGAACGTTTTTGACTTTTTACAAACAAAAATACAATGAAGAATGGTTATCTAAAACTTGAACACAGATTTTAGTGATTTCTTCTTGTCTGGCTGTTCAACAACAATAACTTGATTTCCTTCAACTGGTCCCAAATCTTCTTCCGTATTGACAACTTCGAATTCTGACAAGTAGTTGTCACAAATGTAGACATTGGTTTGTGGATGACAAAGGAAAATGCATCCACGAGAGACTGTAACCTCTTGTCCAATCGGGAGTGTTTCATTTCCAATGACGCAGGCTGAAGAATCAAACTTTTCATTGAAATCAGGTGTACCTTTAACTTACACTCCTTGACAATATGTCCGTAGTTGCATCTCATATTTGCTCCCTTGTCTGCGTCAGTCCATTGACTAGCATGAGCAAATGTCTTGTCATCCATTTTGCATTGCAATTCTGAATTGAATCACTTTTTAGAAACAAAGTTTTCGGAACTCACCGTCAACACTGACTGGCTTAAGGGTGACATGACCAAGCTCAGCTTCAACACATTTCACGTAAGATCCATCGAGAAGTTGTCCGAATTCTCCAATCAAAACGCCGAGTTTCCCAATGACACATCCAACGACATGGCTTTCATAATAACTGTAATGAGGGCGGAAGCATTGCATGAGACGTCCGTCGATCGAAGAATCAACTGGATTCACTTGTGGTTCGACCCATTTCTCATCTTCCGAATAGATGGTTTCATTGAAATAACAACCAGCAGCTCTTTCAACAACTTTCTTCAGTGCTCCACCATAAATGTTGCAGTGAAGAACGACAGTTCCATTACTGAGTCTTCTTGTCTCTCCTGGGTGCATAACTTCTCCAAATGCATCAATACAAGCCGTGGCTTCATAATTTAAAACACCGTCTTCTCCTTCTTCACAAGAGAAAAGGAAATCATGCTCGATGCTTGTCTCTCCTGGTTTCAAATACTCATCACTGTCCACATTCGTTGGAGAGCATCCTGAAAGTTCGAATTATTTTTGAAACTTTAAAAACAACTTACCCAACGGAACGATTTTTGGCTTTTGTTGGTTTCCCTCGAAAATGTACTGAAACTTGATGAAATTCTGAACCCAAGTCTTTTTCAGAACATATGGTTTTGTATAATTTCTATCGAATACTGCAGCTGAATCAGCTAGTTGCAGGCAGATTATAGCTAGAATTGCAGCCTTCATTCTTTTTCGTATAAAATTATGTTAATTTATAAAATTATATGTAATGGTCGATTTTCATTGAGCATTATATACCATTCGATTTCTCTTCACTCCTCAATTTCCGTACTATTTCCTTTGAAGGTGTTGCTTTACGAACTGTTTGGACAGCTTTTCATAGGCAGTGGTCAAAACGAGATTAGTATGGAAAAAAAACAAGAAAAAATATACGAATTAGTATTCTATTTCGAGTTTTTTGCTTTCTGATATACAGGTAAATATTTGCACATTTTTTGGTTTTTGGAGTCGAGATTTTCTGAATCCCAGATCTTCCACTTTGTTATATTCTAAATGCATTCAATCTTTATTATATTTCCTGTTTTGAATTCACTAAATTTCTCTAAACAATTTAACAAGTTAACACAACAAAGATCACATTTTAATAATGGACAGAATCGAAACACAGTACATTTGGCGAAATAGTTGAGGTGGTGGAATAGGAGACAAAGACTATATTAACTGATACATGAAAGAATTATACCCGTTCAGGAATAGAATATCTATCAGTGTGATTAGAATCGGGTGATGGAGGAATTGGTTTAAATAAGGCACTATTGAATGAATATGGACAGGGATTACGGATCAGAAAAGAAAAATCATATATTACAAAGAGTTTCAAATATAGAAACTTCTTATGTCTCTTGTTTAATTCCAAACAGTAGTTGTTTGGCAAAAGTAGAGAATTGGATTTGATCGAAGAAATCAGCTACAAGAACTGCTTCTTTCATTTCCACAGCCATTGTGGCAAGGACAGTTCCAAGAAGTAGAAGACGACCGAATCTGAAGAAAAAACAAAGTTTTTGCATATTCTGAATCCAAAAACTCACCGATCGCCTGCATCTTCTGCTCCCTTCTTCTTAACCATATATCTATAGAGAGCATTGGTAATAGCACTTCTTCCGTCACTTAACATTTTCTTCGCCGCTGCATCCACGTCATCCGCATCTGGATTCAAGAAGAAAATCGCTTTGAAAGCAGAAAATTCAGTCATGTCGATTTGCATGGATCTCATTGGTTTGAGAAGTTGATCCAACATTTGGTACTTTTTCTTGTTGAATCCTAATGGACGGGTTGGTTCGGGAGTTCGGTCGAAAAATGCTCCATCTGGGAAAACGATAGTATCAAGACCGTGATCCGGAGAGTTGAAAACATGAACCAGAGATGGATAAGTTATTGCGGAATGACGAAGAAGTGCAAGCTGCAATTTTGTAAATTATCTACGGAAAGAATGGAATAAAACCAACTTTATCCGTGAATGGAAGAGACTGGAATACTGGAAGAGTCTTCGCCCACTCAATCATCACGAACCAATCTCTCTCGTGCCAATAATGATAGTCAGTTTGTGTTGCAAAGCGGAGATTGGTACTATCATGACGGGCTGACTGAAATTGAAAACTTTAAATGCATCGTATATTCAATGACTTACCAAAATAGCTTTCTCAGCCATAAATTTTTCGTCCATCAATAAGCATGGAGCGACAACTGCTTCGATGAGTGTTCTTGATGGAAGATATTCTGATAGTCGAAGAGCACAACATTTCGTTTCAGTTAGAGATAAAAATGCAAGAGCCGTATCTTCGATTCTATCAGTTTCGGAAACCTGAAAATATGAATTGCATTTTTTGGTTTTTTCGACAATCATCATGCAAGTCAAATAGTACAAGAACAATCACAATACTATAATCAGCAACTTACTTTTATCTCGTAGTGATCGTATGATACAACTGACTGAAAAGTCATATTTCAAGTGAGAGGGCTACTTTGAACTAGAATTTCTAGAAAATTTGCTCGGAGTTTCGAAAACCAGTCATTTTCTATTTGGAGGAATTACAAACAAACTTTCTTCTACTCACCATCGCCGGAGAACACTCTTCACTTGATTCCATTTTCTTGACTGGTGGATATCTTCGTGTTCTTTTTGTATATCCAATTGGATCTCTGTTTTGTTGAATCGCATTCCGATCCATTCCGACTTGAAGGCATTTTTCGAAACGACAGTGACGACAGGCACATCTGACACCTGAATCCGAATTTAAATATTCTGAGAAACATTATTGAAAGACTCACTTTTATCTACAGGACATTTTTGCTGGAATTGGCATTGAAATGTTTGATTTTTCATAATGGTTCGACGAAAGAACGTTTTACTGAAAAGATATAATCCGATTGAATCTTGTGCTCATATTCAAATTTTGACTATTCTATCGCCATCTGGAACATGTGATATTCGGAGAAAATGATGACATTTTAAAAGATAGGTGAAACATCCTAGAACAGAACTTTGTGTTTTAATCAAAAGGTTTTAAGGTCTTTGATTTTTTTGTGTGTGAACTTACCATCCATTACATGATGGGACTCCATAATGGTATCCAGTTGAAATATCCTGACAAACAAGACAAACTTCTTCGGGTTGTGACGAGTTGTTGGATGATGGGCCCGTCATTTCCCTGGAATTCAGAATCAGAGATAAGAAACGAATATTATTAGAAGTAGTGTCAAGAAAATTATTACATTGTGAAAAAGTAGAAGAATCGAGTTACAACAAAAAATTACGCTCAATTCATGACTAAAAGTATAGTCGTGCTCTCACTTCACAGTTTTCTTTCATTCTAAAAAAGGCCTAATCCATGTTTTCTTCGGGAGATTAGTCCTCCTGATCCTCCAACTTCATGACGCACAGAAAAAAAACTATTTTTAAAATGATCCGCAAATCAATATAATTGTTTCGATATATTTAGAGAGACGACAAAAACTGTCTAACTATCTATCGACTCTGTCTCTGCACACCTTTCACAAAAAAAACCGATAACAAATCTTTCGGTGACGTAGTTTTTGTCTGTCTGTTTTCTTTCAGACAAATGTTTTCCATGTTCAGATTAGTTTTTTATAAACAATTAGGCAAGGATTTCAGGAATAAAAGATTTGTGGACCGGCTTAGATATGGGTTTTAAAAACTGATATCATTAACACATCAGAGATTTGCACTTTTAGTTGGAGAAAAAGTGTCTCAGGTGGAAATAGAAACATTTTGAACGCATTGACATTTACGAAAAAGGTCCGAAATGTCGTTGAACTATGAATGAGACCATTGAAACAAAGTGTGAGTCGTCTCTATTCTAGACAGTACTACTGAAAGAAGAGACGAAGAGAAATGGAAGACAAGGGTAAAGGTGTATTTGAGGTGAGAGGATGAGAAGAGAGTCAGAGACCGAAATGTGAAAAAGAGAGTAACCACGGGGGATGGCAAAACGAGAGTTTCTGTCTCGAGTGAGATGCAAGAGAAATAGAGAAAATAAAGGGGAAGTGAGGAAATTTGAGATATAATTAGGAGAAGTGGAGAGGCAGACAATCGGAGATAGTTGACTTAAGAAAGAGAAGATGTCTGGAGTATTAATAAGTGTAAGAATCAGAAAAAAAGAGCAGCAAAAGGAAAGAAGATCAGTCTGGAGCATTACAAACACTGAGATGCCAGTATTAATGGAAAGGAGATGATGATTCCGCACATATTCAAGAAGATCTTTTGTTTTATTAGTCGTCAACGACTCACTTCCTCTTTTCTGATAAAAAAAGATTATATTAAATTCAAAAAGTTTGAACATGACTATGTTTGTGAGTTACACGAGGACGCGAGTTGAAGTTTGCTGAAACTTTGGTCCTAGACTAAGTTGACCCTGAAAAGCCCAAATCTGCTATAAAAAATGACAAAATGATCGCGTAAATCGAGATATGTGCCCTCAAAATTGCAGCTAACACTAAAAATGAGGTACTTTGAGGGCTGATATCTCAGCTCAAAATCACTTTCAAAATGCCTAGTTTTTTTGTTTCGGACTTAGAATGATTTTTAATTTTTTTAAGCCAAAACGTTGCATTTTTCCTAGTTCCACTAATTTTTGACTCTGTGAATTGCCCTTTTCTGATGCAAAATCAGAATTCTGAGAATTCCCTAGCCTACTAGGAAAATGAAAACCAATGTCTGACGCCTAATAGAATGAAAACCAAACAGAAAATGTATTTTTGCATCTGCTGCCTCTCTTAAATATACTTTTTTATTTCTAACGACTAATCTAAAATAACTGCAAAACAACATTTTTATGACTGGACGTGCTTTTTGAAATCTGAAGAAGTTCTACAAGATTAATCCGCGAGACTGGAAAAAAGGATCGAAAATCTCATTTTTTTTTCATACTTTTGCAATCCGGTACATAGCGTGTGCTGGATCAGATTAGACACGGATATGCATGGAATGAATCAAGGTAGACATTGACTAAAAGATGAAGTGGGAGGGAAAAAGAGAGAAGCATTGTGACTTTTTTGTAGTTCTAATGAACTTATTCGTGGTCACTAAGCCTGGGAAATAATATGTAATTTGTCGCTGAACAGACTGACGTCAAGCTGAAAAATATGAATCAGAAGACGGGGAGAAGGAACACATATGAGTAGAAGAGGGAAGACAAAAGAACTTCACGAAGAAAACTTCCCAATGAAGAGAAGGATTTCAAGAAGAGAATTTTGGTGAGATTGATATCAGAACGAAGGATTCAAATTCCCTTCTGACTTTATCTTTGACTTCAAAATAAGTACAAATTTTGAAAGTTAAACTAAAGCATATTTGGCGCTGTGAGAAAATCTTTCAAATGAGTTTGATCAATCCTAGAGGGTTCTGTGTTTCAACTAGATGAACTTTTGAGACCTCCAGTGAGACTTCTGATGTCTGGCATATCCAACAGGAAGTCTCATTTTTAAAGAAAAGGGCATTCCCACCACGACCACGTGTAGCTACGCTTGGTCTGACATCAGCTGGAGATATCGTCTGATTAGAATATGAGGAAGTGATGTGAAGTTGGAAATTTTTGGTTTCTTTGAAGGGTTAGACGTCTGGGAAGGTGGCATGAGGTATAATTGCATATTAAAGCTCAATTTCAAGAAAAAAGAACGTAGGAAATTCAATAAGCAGTACAAAGAAATACCAAGAAAGTTATAACAGAATAATAATAATAATCAAATATGAGTCTTTTGAAAACATGGAATGGAGAATGTAGAAAACCATCAAAAACTTTCCATGATAAGTGATTATTGCATAAAATGTTGTAAACTGAATCAACGAAATGGCCAACCCAAATAACTGGTTCTTGTTTCTCTATTTCCATTTATAATCCCTTAGCAGAGGAAAAAAGAAGACACAATCAGGAACTTTTCCCTGTGATTTTTGTTCTATGAGAACTGAAAAAAATATTGAAAAAAGAAGATACGTGGATCATTGATTAATCAGGTTTCCTGTCCTACATACTTCCATTCTCTAGACTCACTTTTGAAAATTAATTTTGACTTTTTCCGATTAGTGGGATAAGATGCAAGAAGATCAGACGAGAATTGAGATGTTTTTTTCAATCAGAGCATAATCTATCAGATTCAATGAACTTGCATTTTTGAGCCCTCGTGAAAATATGAATCAAAGAACATTGTGTTTTTTCAAAACATGAAAGAGTCTCGAGAATTCCTCGATGATTATGGTGCTTGAATATCAAGTTAAGCTATTTATAAAATATGGAAGTGCAAAGTTAATTCGATTGAGAAGAGCCTCGTGATATAGAATTGACCAGATTTGAAAAAGTTCAAAGTTAGATGCTCTTTTCATGCATTTTGTTTTTTCCCTAATTAGGGTTCACGAGTTGTTGTTGGTGCATGAAAATTGGAAAAACAAAGTCACCTAGAGGTCAGAAAGTACGAAAAGATGTCAAAGGCAAGAAGGTAGTATTCAGTTATAGCCGCCTCCAAATTCAGGATTAGCCTCCCAAATAGAATCCAAGTATAGTACTTTTTGAAATGGCTGAGACCACTGGGAAACTAAAATGGAAACAATGCGGGCTTAACTTAGGTTGAGCTGAAATCGAATGATGGGGGACTATATTTGCAGTGATCCGTGAGGGAATGGGGTTTTTACTTGAAGAATGTCAAAATCTTAAAGAATATCACCCTCCCCACACCAAATAACATATAGTATTGAGGTGTGGATGTACTTGAATAAAACTAAAGAATAAGGGACAGAATACATGACGCGTGTACAAGATCATGATCGATATCTATCTTCGGATCTGATCGAAACGCAACAAAAAAATACGACAGAATTTATATAAAGCTTCGTCTTGAACACAGAAAAATTGTCGGTTGCAAATTCTGTAAAACTTTTTTGTCTAGACTCGGTCTAGGAAATGACGAATTTCCTATACCTCTTTTCTTATATACTACAGTCTACAATCCGTTAGACTTCACGTGAAAGTTTCGGGTTTCCACTTAGTTTCTTAATTTTCCGATCGTTTTTTGAGTTCCTTCACTTGCGGTCAACGACACAGTTCGTTTTAACTTCAAAGAACGATCATCTCAACAAGTACCTAAACAATCTTTCCAAGTGTTCGCTTTGTTCCGAAACTCTCAACGTCCAACGTTTTCTTTTCCGTGGCGACGAGGTCCCACCCTCGGATAATACGTTGCTTCTGATCAAACATAACATATTCATAATCAACAAAAAATGGGACTTATAAAAAAACAACGATAACAACAAATGTTCGAGAGACAAAACAACAACTGATTCACTTAATTTCAATACTCGGAGAAATGATGGATACTGAAAACATGTAGACGTCCATCGTCATTTCCGACGGCTAAGTATCCTCCACTCGGCGAGAAGTCAACGCACTTGGCATGTGTCACTTTGGCATTTCTGTCCGGGAAGTTCTTGAATGTCGTCTGACTAGCAACGTGTACGAGACGGAGGTGATTTTCTTTAACATTTGAGCAAATAGCCATAATCTGTGCATCAGAATTGAAAGCGATTGAGGAAACAGCTGTGACCAGATTGGAGACGTTGAAAAGTGGACGAGGAGCCGATGATCCACGGCAAGTGCTTCCGGAATAGACGTTGACAATTCCAGTATCGCTTCTGAAGAAAAGTTATAGAAAGGTTCGAAGAAAGTTCAATTTTTACCCGGTAGCGAGATAATCTCCATGTTGGCTGATAGCAAGAGTAGTTCCATGAACAGCACCGTCATCAGTGAACGTATGTTGAGTTGTTTTAGTTCCTGGCAATCCAATGTTGGCAATTACGATTTGGCCAGTTTCTGAAAAAACTTATTTTCTAATGAATAATTTTTTCCTCAACAAACCACAAATAATCCACAATTCCCGATTGTGTGATGGGAAGAACTTGATACATGTTGCGTTGGCTGGTAACGCGATGGTTGTGATGTGCTCCATGGACTGAAACGAAGGAAATTCATGTGGATTTATCTTAGAATAAACTCACCGTAGAATGAAGAACGTATACATGTGAACTATGCCCCGCAATAGCCAAGAATTGAGAATCGTGAGACACGGCGAACAATCGAATTCCTTGTTTTGGAACAGCTGAAAACAAGCATAACGACTGGTGCTTTTTTCTTGTTCTTACTGTTTGGAGGTTTCAACTGTGTCACTTCTCTCGTTTCCATGTTGTACTGCATCAAATATTCTTGTCTAGTCGAAGAACAAATGACCGTATGGCCTTGTCCAGCGATTTCCATACATTCGATTGGGAATTTCGTGAAGCTTGCGCTTTGCAAAAATCGATCTTTCTTCACTTCACGACTAACCTAAACTTTCCGAATATAAATTAGCTAAAGAGCTGCTATCTACAAACTTTGAAAAGTTGAATGTTTCCTCCTTGATCAGCCACAATCAGAACTGGGCGAGTTTTGTGAAATCTGACTGCAGTAATCCCACGAGAGAATTTATGTCCAATATTGAAATCTTTCAGAAGATTCGTGTGGATTGTGGTTTTTGGAAGCTTCACATCTTTTTCCAAATATCCAGCCGCTGTTTTCAATAATGATCCCTCTTCATCGTCTTCTGAGAAAACTTTCAATGAATAATTACCATTTTATTCCTAATGTACCTGCTGATGGAGCAGCCCACTTCGGAGTGCCTCCATGTCGCTTTTTGAAAGCTTCTTGCAGTCTTCCCACGTATTCCTGTAGAAATAACAAATTTTAAGAGCGAATTAAAGTATGTCAAACTTTGGAATCTAATTCTCCGTGTTCTTCATCGGTTGTTCGTTTCAGTTCTACTTGCAGTGTTTTCTTCACTTTCTTAGGCACCGAAACCACAAGATTGTCGTCGTCTTCATCGTGCCATGCTGGTTTTTCGGTTTCAATTACTGGACGCTTACTCATTTTCTATAAAAAACAAAATTATTGTTCAATTAATTGCAATTTTCAATAAGTTAGTTATTATAAATCAAGAATGAAGAAAAATGAAAAAAAAAAGAAAAACTTCCTCTGAATCGCAACCGTCGTCGGTTCCAGTGCTTGTGCAAACACCGCCGCGACACTTTGCACAGTTTCAGAAAATTCCATTTTCAGCCATTTTTTTATCAGTTTCAGACATGCTTTTCTCTTTTTCAGCCACTCTCGTATGTTATCAACAAAATTATCATTACCAGGAGTACTACGAGCAGTCAGAATGGTAACCACTACAGGTTCAGAAGCAGAAATGTCTCCGATCGAGCAAGCGAAAAAACGAGTTAGTTTTGCTTTTACTTGTATTCTATCTTATGCTTCGATCTATGCGTAAAACTGTTAAAAATCGTTTTTTAGGCTGCCTACGCTTGCGGAGAGAAGTATGTGCACAGCGGCTGTCGTCTGGGTGTCGGATCTGGCAGTACTGTAAAATATCTTGTCGAATATCTGAAGCAAGGATACCACAACGGAAACCTAAAAGATATCACCTGCGTTCCGACCAGTTTCTTAGTAAGCGGATCCGCGGATGTTTGAAATACATTTATATAATCTCTCCAGACTAAACAATGGTTGATCGAAGCAGGACTTCCCGTTTCGGACCTGGACGCTCATCCTGAACTGGATGTTTGTATCGATGGAGCTGACGAAGTTGATGGCCAATTCACGTGTATCAAAGGAGGAGGTGGCTGTCTCGCTCAGGAAAAGATTGTCCAGACTGCTTCCAAACACTTCTACGTTATTGCTGACTATTTGAAAGACTCTAAACACTTGGGTGACCGCTATCCTGCTGTCCCAATCGAGGTTTGATTACATTTTGAAAACAGTCTGAGATCAACTTCAACTTTCAGGTTCTTCCTCCAGCAGCTCAACCTCTCCTTCGCTCAATTCCACGCGCCGAAGGAGGTAGTTGCCAACTCCGACAAGCCACCAAAAAATGCGGACCAGTTGTTACTGACAACGGAAACTTCATCATTGACTGGCAGTTTGAGAAGGAGGTATCCGGCAGAGACTGGTTCGCAATTCAACAGAGATTGGCCAATACTCCCGGTATCGTTGAGACTGGACTGTTCATTGGATGTGTCGATGCCGTCTTCTTCGCCTATTCCGACGGATCTGTGAAGGAAATCGTCAATGCTAAAAAGCATTGATTGCAGATTATCAATTTGTATTTTACTTTGTTGCTCTCAAGTCTCTTTTCGAATGTTCACTTTTCAAATTTGCATTTTCGTCCCGTTGTGAGAATTTCTAATATTCATTCCAGTTGTTACCATAGTTTACGTGTCTTCATTAGTTGTGATTGTAAAATGTATGTTAATAAAAAATGTAGTCGGTAGCGGTCATCATGGCAGAACCAAAGCTCCAGAAAAGGTCAGATAATATTATAATTAGGAATGAAAACATATTTTTTGTTAGGTTTTTGAGTTCTTGAAAAATCACATTCTTTATCGTAAGAGAGCGGTGATTTCAAATACAAAAATATTTACGCTTGACACATAAAAATAGGTAAACAAAATTTTTGTTTTGAAATGCTTGATTCAACTGAAAACAGTTCCTGAAAGCTCATTCAGGGTGATACCCACATGCATGCAAGATCTCTTCATAACCATTTTCTCTCCTTTTTTTGTTAAGCTTGTATTAGAATCTCGGAAAGCCTGAGATAGACTGGATAGAGTTGAAGAAACTCTTCTCGCAACACTATCATAGAATTGGCAAATATGGAAGTTTGCGGAGCGGAAAACTGATAAGAACAGACACGAGGGTTGGGGAGGAGGATGATAAGAAGCAAATATTGAAACGAATATTGAGACATTTTAGGCATTTATTGATTGACTTTTCCAGTTTTTTTTTCTAGAGAATGATCACTGAAGAATTGAGTGCATTTTTGGAACATGAGGAGAAAGAAAGTATTCTAAGAGCTATTTCAGCAAGCGATAAGGTGAGTAAGATCATTCGACTCTGATTTATGAAAATGTTTGAGATTCTATCATCTGGAATCTGTCAATATCTGATCGTAGAGAAAGGGCAGTGGGTTCAATCACAGACAGGAGCAGCGGTTGTTTTGTTTGTTAAGGTTTTCTATAATTCAAAATTATAACTATTCTTGATTCTTTCAGAACAGCTCTGAACGTTATTATCGAATAGTTGTAATTGAGCCATCTTCTGAAAGAGAATGGGAGCCAACAATCCAATTCGACTACATAATAAGGTCAGATTCCAATTTTCACATCAGAATTTGATTCATTTTTCAGAGATAGAAAGTTTGAGACAATCCAAGTTCATGCAAATCTTCTTGTATTTGAAGACCATTCTGGTAAAGAAATCGGTCTTAATTTCTATGAATCAAAGGAATGTGAAAATTTCCATAACACCGTATGCAGAAGGCAAAGTGGTGAGTACTGAAACCAAATCTGAAAGTATTGGAGAATTTCAGCGAAAAGTTCTGAGAACTCAGACACACCAGCTTTGGCAGGGAAGAAAGACAAAAAGAAAGGAAAGAAAAAGGGTCTTTTTCACAGTTTGTTTCATCATAAAGAAACGAAAAAAGATATGGAAATTGGGGAACCAACTGATTTTCGACACGTGGATGGAATTAAGCTAACTGAAGGACAAGAGGATTTGTATATGGCAGTTATGAGCAAATTGAATGTGAGTCTTTAGTTTTCATGGCATCTTTAACTTTTTGCTTTCAGACCCAAAGTCGGGAAGAAGAAGAGATTGTGCGGCAATTAGTAGTTCGGAATGAAGATAAGTTTAGGCAGTCAATGATGGTGAAGAAAGAAACACAAACACCAAAAGTAGTGAAAGAGAAGAGCAAGGAGAAAGGAAGAAGCTTCTGGAATCGCTCCAAATCGAAAATTGAGGATGTTTCTCAACCAGTAGTTCCAGTTTTAGCAGTTCCATCAGACCCTCTGAAACCGGATTGGAATACTGAAGGAACACATGTTACTGCTTCTGCATCATCATTCTCTTCATCTACTCATCAGTCATCTTCATCTGTAACCGTAACTTCATCTTTCCAAAGTCATTCCTCGACTACAGAACCAAAGAAAGACACAGATTGGGGTGCTCCCCGAAAAGATACATATGGGATTACTAATCAAAGAGAGCCACATAATATTTATCGATTCGAACAAACTGAACAGAAAATTGAAATTGAAAAGAAAGTAGTCGATGAGAGACCGCCTGAGTTGCCAAATCGCAGCACTTCGAGAAATGCCGGGGAACCAATGGCAAGAACAGGTTAGAACAGGTTAACCAGCTGGAAAAAATAGTTTTCTTTGAGGTCTATCAACTCCTCGTCTTCCATCACATCGAGGATCGTATCGCTGGGCAACTCAACCTGACACTATTCCCAAATCTCCACCAGTTCCCACTGCTCATTCTCACATTTCTCATCAAGTCGACGAGTTCGCAGAAATGAAACTATCCACACCTTCTCCAGTTCGAACTGCTCCACCTCCTCCTCCTGCGAACCCACCTTCTCAGAAGAATTCAACATCTTCCAATTCACATAGAGAGACAAGTTCAACCCCGAAATTTGCATCTACAAAAACAGCTCCACCCCCACCGTCCCCATCTGTTAAATCTGCTCCACCGTTGCCCCCAATATCTAGCAAGGTTCCACCTCCACCTCCTCCCCCACCTCTTCCATCGGCAGTATCTACAGTACCCCCACCACCTCCTCCGCCTCTTCCACCGACTGGTACTGCGAGTGATGAGGATGATAGTGATTCTGGAACGCCTTCTATGAGACTCTCCTCGGTTCCTGAATCATCGAATGATCGAAGAAGTTTGATGGATGCAAGTTTACTGATTCTATTATTTTCTTAAACTTTTTGATTTCAGCAAATCCGCTCAACAGATCGATCGAAGGTACTGAAAAAAGTGAGCGAAACTCCAGATTCCAGACAATCATTGACATCACCAACATCTGGAACTATTGTTGATCAGATTCAAAGTTTCTTGGATGCACGAAGAGCCGGAATAAATCCAAGTGATTCAGAAGGATCAGACGATGAAGATGACGATGACGAATGGAGTGATTAGATTCAATTTGATTTACAATAAAAGTTTCGCATTCATTATGAATACAACTTGTCGTATTTCATTTTTTGTATCATTCTATTATCGAAAAAATCAAACTAAGACTCGATGTTTGCACTGTGTCGATTTACGAGGTCCCGCCCACCAAACAAAGTGCGCGGCGCGCAGTTGTTTTTGTTTTGTGGGCGGGACCTCGTAAATCGACATAGTGCAAACACCGAGTATCAGATTGTTTTTTTTTTCGGTAATAGATGCAGAATTTTGCGCTGATTCCTTTAAAGAATGCGACGCTTCATCCACATCCGTTTGCAGCAAACAGGTGTCCGAAGCATTCAACGAAAAATTGCATCTTTTTTTGGCGTTTCGTTGCGAGATCAATTTTAAAACCGTATCAAATCTGGAAAGACGCATATCAATGTTTACAAATAATTTCTTACGGTTCCAGTGGTCTCGCAACTAACAGCCGCAAAAGATGCATATTTTGAGTTTCACTTTTGAAACCTGTTTGAACGGCTGAGGTTTTTTGATTCAATATTTTTTGAGTTTATATGTTTAGAAAAGCGAAATCACAATACAGTGAGATCAAAAGTTTATGGAATGGACAAGGGCCCACTCGCAAAGCTCTAGAGACCATATGGAAGTCGTTAGGAGCTGTGCCTTCACCCCACAAGCACAATTTCACTGGGAACCATACGCTCAAGCTTTTGGAACCCAGTGCAATCGATCAATATTGTGCCATTTTCCGTCCCACGCAGCGTCTGGAGCATGTGAAAAAGTTTTTATTGGGCATGGGCAAGTTCGCAAAACTTTGTGTTGCAAGAGAACTTCGTGACGACGAAATCGATGAATTGAGAAATTGCATTGTAATTTTTCCTCATTCATCAGTTTTTTAAATACTAATTTCCAGATGAGTGCATGGCAACACTCAAAAGCATCTTCTCCAGATCGGAATCTCACGCCCAAGTTTCACTTTCTACTCGATCACACAGTTCCTACGGGAACTGCAAGTGATGAGCATGATAGTGATTCTGGAACGCCTTCGATGAGACTCTCGTCGGTTCCTGAATCATCGAATGATGGAAGAAGTTTGATGGATGCAAGTTTACTGATTCTATTATTTTCTTAAACTTTTTGATTTCAGCAAATCCGCTCAACAGATCGATCGAAGGTACTGAAAAAAGTGAGCGAAACTCCAGATTCCAGACAATCATTGACCTCACCAACATCTGGAACTATTGTTGATCAGATTCAAAGCTTCTTGGATGCACGAAGAGCCGGAATAAATCCAAGTGATTCAGAAGGATCAGACGATGAAGATGACGATGACGAATGGAGGGATTAGATTCAATTTGATTTACAATAAATTTTTTAAATTCATTCAGGGTACAACTTGTCGTACTTGATTTTTATGAAACATTCTAACACAATGAAAATAATTACACAAGAAACATCAGATATTCTGATATTAACATGATACCGTAAATAATGAAGCATTCTTTGTTCTTCGAATTCGAATTCGAATAATGTGGGGCTCAACCCACATCTGCAGCAAACAGGTGCCCAACGCGAAATTGTATCCTTTTTTTGGCGTTTCGTCGCGAGACCAATCCTAAAACCGTATCAAACCTGAAAAGGCGCATGTCAAAGCTTACAAATAATTTCTTACGGTCTTAAAAGTGGTCTCGCGACGAACAGCCATAAAAGGATGCAAATTTAGTGAGTTTTACTTTGGAATTCCCAAATTGGAAACCTGTTTGCTGCAAATTTTGATGTGTAAAAATATTTTAGAATCATGTTTTTCTTTTCAGAATTATTGAATTTGAATTTTTATTTCGAACTTTTTGTAAATTTGCAAATTTTGAGGGTTTGTGAGACCTTTTTGAGAATTTTTCTGTCGCGCGAACTTCTTCCTCTCTAGCGTAATTTCGGAGTGTCGTTTGCTGACGAATTTTGCAATAAATTGCAAGGAAAATATTGTGAAATTGAGTTGTGCACAACGATTGTAGTGAAATTTCGCAATTTCGTAAATTTTAGGAGCACTTTCAGTGTCTGGAACAACTGAAAATGGTAAAAACTTAGCAGGCTAATGTTTTGCTGCAATTCAGAATTTCAGAGCTTCGCTGGTCTTCTCGATTTTGCCCGGAAAGATGTGGACCTTCCCCGCAATGCACCAAAAGAGCTATTGAAGGATTTACACTCGAATTTCATTAAAAAATACGAAAATGACAAAGATGGCTATGTAAGATTTTTGATAAGAAACATAAATGTGAAAATAATCTTCAGCATTATATAATGGCCGAACATTTACGAGTCAGCGGTATTTATTGGTGTGTCAATGCAATGGATCTGACAAAAAAGGTACTCTATTTCCAATAATCTCTATCCAACAATCAGCAATCAAATTTCAGCTTGACCAAATGTCAGCGGTGGAAATCGTGGACTACGTTCAGAGCTGTCGTAATACAGACGGTGGTTATGGACCAGCTCCCGGCCACGATAGTCACCTATTGCATACTCTATGTGCTGTTCAAACTCTCATTATTTTTGATTCACTTGAACAAGCAGACTCCGAATCAATTTGTGAATATGTCAAGAGATTGCAACAGGACGATGGTAGTTTTTGTGGAGATTTGTCAGGTAAATTATTTTAAAAACTAATGATAGCACAGCGCGTTTATATATTTACAGGGGAAGTGGATACTCGATTCACCCTATGCTCCTTTGCTACCTGTCACCTTCTTGGACGACTTCCCATTTTGAATGTTGATTCGGCTATACGCTTTTTGCTCCGATGTTATAACACGGATGGTGGATTCGGAACTCGTCCAGGCTCTGAAAGCCATTCCGGTCAAATCTACTGCTGTGTAGGAGCGTTGGCAATCGCAGGAAGACTAGATGATATCGATAGAGATCGTACTGGAGAGTGGCTTGCTTTTCGTCAATGCGAAAGTGGCGGTTTGAATGGTGAGCAAATAAAGGTTTTTGCTGCTAAATTAAAATTTTTAAGGACGCCCTGAAAAATTACCAGACGTTTGCTATTCCTGGTGGGTTCTCGCCTCTTTATCTATTCTGGGCCGTCTTGATTTCATCGATCAGACGGCAATGAAGAAGTTCATCTACGCTTGTCAAGACGACGAAACTGGTGGATTTGCAGATCGACCTGGTGATTGCGTGAGTTCTCATACATACAAAATAAAAAAATTCAAAACATTGAGCTTGCTAGTTTTATCATTCTCATCAATCATTTTATGATTCACAATTATTTGAGAGTTCCTTCAATGACTGCCAGTTGCATCAGTTGAGCACGTTTCAACTCGGAATCATTCTTCTCCAAAAAGTCCTGAAGATAAGCCTTCACTTCGTTCATTTTGTCTTCGGCACTTTCTTCCGAATCGGATTTCACCGTGACGATAATGTGAATGGGCTCATCAAGATGTTCCCATCCTGGACGTCCACGAAGACGTTCTTCTTTCGCATCGTCTCTGGTGCAACCTGAAATTAGTTATTTATTGAATATGCAAAGTGAAGCAATGTTCACCTTTTCCGCGAATGAATAACTTGCATCCGAGATCTTTCTCAAGTTGACGAATCGTAATTCCACGTGGTCCAATGAGACGTCCTATTGGATTGACATTGCTAAAATGAATCAAATTTAGTTTCGGTTGAAATACTGCCGTATCTACTTTGGAGTCTCTTCTGGGAAATAGAGTTTATCACATTTTTTGATTTTTCCGTGATCGCTCTCTTCTTCTTCGAAATCTTTATCCAATCGATTGGAGCTTCCACCTCCAATCAAAGACAAAGTTAATGGACTGAAACTTTGCCGACGTCGCAAAGAAGCTCCTGGTGATGGCGTCATCAGCAACGAATCCTCTTTCAAGAGATTCCCAATAGTTGACAACTCGATGTGAGTGTTGTCTGTTTCTTTTCCAGCAGCATATCGCCTCGACGGTGTTTTCGTCCCGAAACTGTTCATAAGAAGTTCAGCATCCAACACGCGCTGAATCTCGCGAATCAAAAGATTTTGAGCGTTTCGAAATTTGACATTGTGATTCGACTCGTATATATGGCTCATTGTTTGAAGCTCTTTCATCAGATCGTCAAGATAACTATAAATCAATGTTGTAATTTCTATCCTAGTTGTGAGGAGTATTACCTGCCATTCGGGCGATTAGTTGGTGAGTTGCTCATTTCGCGTTCCGAGTTCATCCGAGGTGGAACCGAAATCCACGTGTTGGTTAATAAACTATACGATAGTTAGTTCTGAAATAAACCAACGTTTTCGTGAAACAGTGGAAAAGGGAGGCCCGTATAAAAACCTGTAGTTCACGTATGAAAATGTAATTAATTTCAGGCCGACCCATTCCACACCGTCTTCGGTATCGCTGCCCTCTCGTTATTCGGTGATGACAGTTTGGAAAAAGTGGATCCAATTTTCTGCATGACGAAGAAGTGCCTCGGGAATAAGACAATTAGCATGTTTTAATAATGTCTCAGGAAATTGATAATTTATGGTTTTATCTTCACTTTTGGATCAGAAAATTGTGATTCATGTATATCAATGATAATGTTTAAATTATTTATTTATTTTCAATAAAATCAAAATAATGTGCTTCTTGGTGTTGTAACTTCTTCACTTTTCGTCCTCCTATTATGATTCTGTTTCTGTTTGGCTCTCTCACATGATGCAATGATTCCAGGTTTCTGTTGTCGACTATTTCTCAATCGATTCCTCTCCTTTTCTCGGTTTTCCTTATTTTTTCGGAAAAGAAATTCAACCAGCGCAGTACACATAGACAGTACCATTCCAGCAAGAAGGATATAGAAGATTCCAGCAACTTTCGATAAATTCAAACTGCTACTTGTACCCCCATCCGATGTTCCAGTATCACATTGTCCACGATCATACCACCACTTATTTTCTAGCTTTTTCAGCTCTCCCTTTTCAGATAAATACAAAATTGCCAGATTTAGGGACACTCTGAAACAAGAAAAATGTGTGTCGTTAGTTATAATACCGTACCTCAAAGGATTCCCAATTTTCGAAGCAATACCGTATCCCAATGTATTCAAATTCTGTCCAACCTTCATTGTATCACAAGGTCTTCTACCAGATTCATAGTTATTCGTTGTCTCTTCAAGTAAAAATGCATATTTCCCTTTACTCGTCCTCACTTTCTCAATTCCATCTGCATATGAGCTCACGAATATTCGATTTGAAGTACTGAAAAATATTTGTGAGTTTTAAAAAATGGAAGGGAAACTCACCTGTTCGATATGGATTGTTTCTCCAATTCAATTTGTTTCTGTGTAGTGCTCACCATGAAATTCCACATTTTCTTGTACAAAGGAACTATTGAGTCCTGTAATATTATTTTTAATTTAAAACTAAATAAAGTCAAAAACCTCAAAAAAGGCAGCAGTGGATCCTCCTTCTACAACTCCATACAATATTTTATTTTGATTCGCCAGATCATCAACACTTTCTATCGGAGGAGTCATCCGTTCTGAAATTATTGAAAATTCTATTAAAAGTTGCATTTTTCGTTTACCAAGAGTTAAAAATGCTGCAAGATTAGCAGTGTACGAAGATACAATAATCAAAGTGAAAAACCACCAACAAGAGGATGCGATTCGTCCGGAGACTGCTCTGAAAATTTAAAAATGATTTACAGCAAAGTTTTTTATTTAAATTCACCTTGGCAGAATATCAGTACCTTGCTGCATGAATGCTGCCAGTGTGAACCATAAAGAGTTATACAAAGTGAATTCATTGGTTACTGTAAACTCTCCACGTTTGAATTCGATTCGTTTTTCGTACGGAGAGAACCAGGAAACCAGAAATATCGTCAAGGAAACCTGAAATTCCCATTTATGTAATGATCTCGAATCTATCCAAAAAATGTAATATACCGTAAAATCTGTATTAGGGAACCCTTTTATTTTTTCATCACCTGCAAAAAAGTTGCTGAATTCTGAAAATGGATCGTAACATTTGTTGGAAAAGAGATTTTTTGAAAATGTTTCGTGATTCGTCCACTCAACGTTTGACAAGGATTCTAACAAGACTGATTTCAATCCGATTGAATTTCAAGAATGTGCTCATTTTGAGCTCAACGGGTGCCCTTCTTATACAGATTTTACGGTATAAGTCAAATCACAAACCCCAAAATAAGAGCTCAATGTGAAAATCCAAATAGTCATTCCAAGTGGTTCCATGAACGAAAATATATTGAATTCCTGCTTTTCTGGTTTCTTAATCATAATCGAAATCCCAGTCGTCATAAAAGGTTTCGAAAAGTCAACTGCGCGTTCTCTCTCTTGAGTAATTGTGAGTGGAGCGACTGCCACATCGGCTGTCTGAAAAGACAAAGGTTTACAAATATTCTTACTGACTGAAATGCTCCACTTCATTCAAAAGATAACCAATCATTCCATCCCAACTACCATCCGCTTGCCTCGATCCATATTTATTCCCGTCAGAAATAAAAACATCGTATTCAAATCCAGTAATATTCTTGGCTAACAAGTTCAACAAGTCAATACAGTATCCTTCGAATCTGAAATTCAATTTTAATTTTTTTTTAAATGTTGATTGTGCCAACTAACCTATCGTTTCCTTTCAATTCTGGCTCCCCAGGATTTCTTCTTTTCAACATAACAAATGGCTTCACTAAAACTGTGACAACATTGAATCGAAGTTTCCATGGTTTCGATGGAAGAATCCCTTTTCTCGTCTGACTCGAATCCTTCTTTCTTTCTTGAACATATCGCTCCCCACCTAATAAAAATCCTTCATCTTGAACCCATTGAAATCTCTAGAATATTTCATTTAGAGATTCTTAACTTTTTTTATTTTGTCACCTCCCAAATGCTATTCAATGAGTTAACTCCAGGCTTAATCTCAACGATTTCTGCAGAAAAGTTTGTCCTTCTTCCCGTTATTTTATCAAATTGTATTCTTCCAGTCAATGTTCCATCTTGCTCTGTGAGAACGACTTTTTTGATGGCGTCCGCGATTTTGTGTCCGTGTTCGAAAGACTCGAACTGTCTTGTTTCAGTTTGATCTTCATGTGGTCTACAGTATAATCCCTTCTTTCCACGATTATAAAGTTGATGGCGAACAAATGATCTAAGATTTTCAAAAATTGTGGATTTGTTTTTAGACAGAGAAAACTCTCACTTATCAAAAACTCCTTTTCCATTTTCATCCATTGCAATCTGTAAAGCTTTTCCAGCGACTAGAATCGCGTCATGAGCAAATGCGGCAGCTGTTGGAATATTGTCTGTATTTGAGAATCCGCCTCGATAAACATCGTGAAATTCCGCTCGAGTCCTTCTGAAAATTGAAATTTGTTTTAACTGGGCGATCCAGTTACGGTAGCTCACAAGAACTTTTTGTTGTTTTTGTCGAATATTCGAAAAATTGTAATATTGATCAAAGAGAAATGAAATCCAGATAGATCTGATTCGTCGACATCCTGGAATACTAGTTGGAAAATTCTGAGAAATTCATAATTTAGAACTTACAAAGTTTGAAAATACATAGTGATATTCCTTTTTCACCAACACACTTTCCTCCAAAGCCCTCAAAAAAGCGCGAGTACGGTAGCTCCCTAAATCGACAATTACATTCACAGGCCTGGAAAGTAACTTTATTCTGCGAAGAATTAAAGAGTATTCTCACATTAATTCATCTACTTCTTCTGAACTATCATTACTCTTCAAAGTATGTTGAGTCGATATTCTTCGATGGAATTCATTCAAGAACTCCTTGAACATTTCTTCATCCGATGGAGCCTGAAAAAACATTTTGTGGATAGTGCAAGAAAATTTGAAGCGGTAAATCTTACCACATAATTATCCACAAATAGCTGATATTTTGGAGTCTTTTTGTGCAGATATGCAAACATTGTTCGTAGTGTACGGTCGGCTGAAATGATAAATGAAACTTTTTTTTTTAATTACGAAATAAGTACATAATATTTTGCCTTTTCTTAACCCTAAACATACCATTTTTCCCATCATGAATATAAACAACGTCTCTCCATCCTTTATACTGAATGTAGTCGACTAAAAGTTGCTCAGCAGATGGAGCAACTGAGAATATCATCGGAGTTTGCGATTTGTTGTTAATGTAGTCCATTTTCGAAGGCTCCCAATCAATGAGAGGCATCTAAAATTGAATATTTTTTGATAATAATAGAATTATCTTCACCTTCATATGATTTGCAATATCTTCATAGATACCATAGTTTTTGAAGTTCGTACCAGCCAACATGAGCATATAACCCAATTTCATTTCATCACAGACTGAAGTTTCATTTATTTCTTAAAATAACCAGCTGGTTTCTCACTTATTCTATTTAAATTCCACATCATTGTTGCCATTTCCATCGGCGGAAGATCTCTTGTACCTAAAAGGACGTCGAAATCAACATCGGACAACGCGTTGAATGTCATTTCCGCCAGTCGGAGCATCTGTGAAAAAAATGAAAAATTTGCATAACATTCAGCAAAATGTATGCTCTTTTAGGATTTTTTTGGAGGAGGAAAGATTGAGAATCTGAAAAATGAGTCACCTCAATGATGGCATGTGCTGTATCGTTATCGGTGTCCGTTGATGCAACAAATGCTCCTGGAAATAGCCTTTTGACTCTAGCTCTCAAATTGGGCAAATACTCATTGGCTAGAGTACTCATTGACTACAGCTTGCTCAAAGACTACACTTTTCGATTAAGATGTTTTTCTATTTCGAAATTTCTTTCAGAAAATCAGGTTTTGAAACGCCTTCATAGTATTTTTGATGCGAAATAGCTAACTTCAATATCTTTCTAGGCCTAGTTTTCAGAGGAATGTTCCAGAAAATATGTTTCATATTTTGGGCCGACTGCAGTAATATTGTAGTCAATGAGTACTGTAGTCAATAAGTGTTTACCCTCAAATAAATGTTTAAACCTTTTAGTTTATTTCAGAACGTTCTGTATTTTTCTTATAGAGCTCGCAGGCATCATGTAAAAACACTTGAATCATATCTATCTCTGCTCGAAAACTACATTTCAAATTTCAAACTTTTCATTGTAAAGACTTTTCTTTCACAATTTTTTCCACTTTTGAAAACTCACTCAAAGGGAATTTTTTGGATGTTTCTCCGATCCTTGTGAACAGCAATAGAATGAATAAGAGAAAGCCTTTTCTCATTTTTGGAGTTTCAAAAATAGTGAATATATCATAAAAGAAGGTTCAAAAATTCATGAAACTGTTTGTGAGGAGTTCAGGAAATGAGTTAAAATAGACCTTTTCCGTCCGTCTCCTCTCCGTTTCTCCAAAATTGAAAATGACAGCTTCTCCACAGGAGTCGTCCTCTTCACTTCTTCTCAAATTGCTTCTTCTTCTTCTGCGGGGATTCTCTTCGTAGAAAAAGAAGAAGAAATAGCAGGAAAAGGACCACTTTTTCAATTTTCTGCCCGTTTTCGGGGTGCCCGTCCCCACGGTTAAATTGGTTGGAAGAAGAAAGAAAAATAGATGGAAAACCGAGAAGATTGACTTTCCTGTTTCCGAACCGACCTTCTTCTGAAGTTTCAATTAACTCCATCCAAGTTTTGAGTTATCCCCCACTGAACACTTTCTGAAGTTATTAGAAAATATTTGTTTGATGCAGATTTTTATTCAAAAAATGATTAGAAATGATAATAAATAGTGTGCAAAGTAAGTGATGAAGTGCATACAAACAGAAACTCGGGAAGTGAGGAAGAGCCAATATGGCTCAAAGTGGAGAATGGGAAAAACCTAAAACATACTAAAACAACAACACGTTCTCCTAAAGAAATCAGGAAAACTAAAACAAGAACAAAACTACTAAACGGGGCGAGGATTTTTGATTAGAAATGTTTGAAGAGATCCACATTTAGAACCACGGATCTTTTTGATTTTGATAAGAAATGGGGGTGCGAAGGCTTAGAGAAATAGTAATGGACGAAAAAACATGAAATCACAAAGAAGGGACCCAAATGATTATGAGGAATAGAGAGGCGATTGAAGCGAGATAGTTGGATACTGTAGGAAAGAAAATGGAGTGAAATAGACAGTGAGAAAAGGATTCGTTCATCACTTTCGAATGTTGAAATCGAATCGAAAAAGAAGAAGAAATGCAATGATATATGTGTCGAGTGCATGCATAAACTATACAAAATGTACAAGGAGTCAGGCAGAAGAACGATGGCTCATAATCCGAATGGCGTTTCCGTATTATTTGTGATATGATCGACAGGCAATCCATTCTCGTATCGTTTCCACATTAATTCAAGGAGATCTTCCATGTCGTGGCAATATTGCTTCACATCGAAAAGTGTTGACGTTGTTCGTGCCATCCATACCTTTGCTCTCATACTCGCAAGACTAAAAATTAATGAATTAGGGAATTAAAACTAGTAGTAAGAACATACTGATCAGCGTCGTTTCCCAGCCTTGTCGCAATTTGTACGTACTCGTTTCTTGTTTTTGCGACCAATTCAGGTACTCCGAGAGCGTAGAGTTGAGATGTTGCAACACGAGAAGCCAATGATTCCACTGGAATATAGTTCATTTGGCTCTATTTCACTAGCTGATTAAACATACGTGGCATTGTCACCATAGGAGTTCCAGTCCATAAAATGTCCATACCAGTTGTATGTCCGTTGCAGAGAGGAGTATCTAAACAAACATCTGCAAGTTGTCCACGACGAACATGCTCTTCCTGTAAATACTTGTTGAAAGTCATAGTTCAATGCTCACTAACCTTCGCTGCAACATTACTGAAAACAATCCGGGATGGCTCAAGACCCCGCTCCACACAATACTTTCGAATATGCTCTTCGCCTTGATATGGGAACCTTAGAAGCCATAGAATAGATTTTGGTACATTCTCGAGGATTTTTATCCACATATCGAGTGTGGAAGGATCTATTTTATAGAGTTGGTTGAAGTTACAGAAAACGATGGCGTCATCTGGAAGTTGATATTGGGCACGAGAAGTCAGAAGAACTGAGTTTGGAATCTCTTCCCCAGTCGCTGCTTTGTGATGCATTTGAGACTGAACAATATTTAATTATTCACATCCTAACAAGTTATTCAATCTACCTGTCCAAGTCCATTTTGCACATTCACATCTTCCATTACATTCATTGTCATCTGTCCAGTCATAATCATCTGTTTAATTGGTTCAGTTGGAACTTCGAGGACAGGAAGAATCACTTCAGCCTTCACTAGTTCTTTATTCGGCCCACTGACTACTTCGGTATCCAGAATTTGGTTATTGATTTCTGATTTCGATAAAATTGGAACCATGTTGGCTGTGTTCATAATAAGGCTTGAATCTCTTTCTGTTGCATCTTTGTCTTTCACGACAACTTTTTCAGTGAGATGTCGCAGCATTTGAGCATGATCTCCAATGAAAAATGTGTGAGGCATATAGGCGAGTTTCTCTGTGAATGCACACGATAAACGGAGAGGAGAAGTAACGGCGTCGGTAATGATGTAGTCCATGAATGTCGCTCCAGATGTTGATGGATATCCGAGCCACATCACTTGGATTGGAGCAGGCCGAAGAGCAAAGATCTCATTTCTTGCTCCTTTCGTGTAACCGTTCATGTTGATGAGGATGTGAATGCCGTCTTGAGCAATTTTCTCAGCTGCTTTTCCATTACATGGGATCTGTGACAAATCGGTGAAATGCTCTGATTCAGCCATTAGTTTTGATCGGAAGTTGGTTCCATCATTGACAGAAAGGGCATAACAGAACACTTCAACACGTTCCCGATTATGCATTCCAGGAATCGATTGCATCAAATGAGAAGTTGGATGATTTCCAAAATCAGATGACACATATCCGATCTTGAGACGTTGTCCACTTTGAACGCTGAATCGGTCAGCATGAATGAGAGGAGTCTTTCCAAGCATTTGAAGATGTACCTGAATCTAACAAAAATCACTTTTGTAATCCTCTTTTAGCCACTCACTTTGTCGAAGCATAATGATGCATGTTTAGCAGCAATGGCGATTCGAGTAGCATGTGATAACGGGTAAAGCATTGAATGGTGTGGATGAACTGATGGCAATCGCTTCTTTCCTAATTGATCTTCTACAATTTGTACTAGCTTCCGAACTCTCTTATCATAGTCATGCCAATCACAAATTATTTGAAGGCAGTGTGCGAGATTACAGAATGCATCAGGGAAATCTGGTTTCAACTTCAAAGCTGTTCCATAACTTTGAATCGCTTCAGCCATGTTTCCAGCGTCCTTGTGAATGCTGGCAAGATTGGAATGAGCATCAGCGAACGCAGGATTGATTTGGATCGCTCGATTATAGCAGGCAATTGCGGCAGAGCTATCTCCCATCTCTTTCAATGTATTTCCCATGTTTGAATATGCATCAGCGAACGTCGGTGAGATTCTAATCGCTTCCTTGTAATGGAGAATCGCATCTTGGAGTTTTCCTTGTTGTTGCAAAATGGATGCAAGATTCGAGTGAGCGGCTGCGAATTCCGGGTAGATTTCAAGGGCTTTCAGGTAGAGTCGTGTCGCATCTTCGATCTTTCCTTGTTCTCGCTTGATGTTCGCGAGATTGTTTTGAGAGTCTGCATGGGTTGGACACAGCTGAAAACAGAACATATTTTCATAATCTTTTTTTGAAAGACTTTAACATATTGTTGGCATGCGCTGTAGAAGTATATTTTGGTAAACAAATAATTGAAATTTTCAATAATTATAGATCAGATAATTTGTTTTGTTGTTTTCAAACGTTTCAAAAGTTAACATTTCAGATTGCTTACCTCCAACGCTTTAAGATACGCAGCTTCAGCCTCAGCGACGTTTCCCCTCTCCTTGAATGCATTCGCAAGATTACAGTAAGCATCTGGGAAATTTGGCTGGAGTTCAATCGCTTTCTTATATGTGTCAATAGCCAAGTCAATTAGTCTGAAACTCGGATCTTGAAAATTCAAGAACAAAAGCTTTTACTCTTACCCTTGTTCATAATACACACAAGCCAAGTTCCCATGAACAACTGCATGATTTCCAGATAGATTTAACGCTCGTAAATATGCAGAAACAGCTCTGTCGAAAATTCTGGCTTCTTTCAGAACATTTCCAAGATTGATATAAGCATCCAGGAAATTGGGATCCAATGTGACCGCCTTTTCGAAGTGATGTATCGCCAACCATATTTCTCCTTGACTATTGAATACGCATCCAAGATTGGACCATGCAACTGCGAATTGTGGTTGTGTTTCAATCGCTTTCAGATAGCAAACCTGGAATAGATTCAACCTTAAGGGATATCTCTGCTATTTCTTCTTACCTTCGCTTCTTCTAACCTTCCCATCGCTTTTAGCAAGTTTCCAAGATCACTTCTCACACAATACAAATCTGGATTTATTTGCAATGCATTGAAGTATGCCGTCACAGCTTGCTCCAAATCTCCTCCAGACACTAATGCAGCAGCCAAATTAATGTAAGCATCAATGAATTCTGGTTTCAGTTTTACAGCTGTCTTATAATTTTCCAATGCTTCCGCAAGATGCCCTTTTTCTTTGTAGTAGTTCCCGAGATTACTGTACGCTTCAGCACACTGGCTATTCACTTTTATAGCCAATGTCGAGAATTGCATAGATC
Organism: Caenorhabditis zanzibari; assembly: GCA_963966625.1. NCBI lineage: Eukaryota > Metazoa > Nematoda > Chromadorea > Rhabditida > Rhabditidae > Caenorhabditis > Caenorhabditis zanzibari. The sequence goes on along the minus strand of OZ016470.1, from coordinate 7,563,542 downwards.
TGAAACAATCAGTTTGATAAAAGAAAATAGTATGAAGTAAAACTTACTTTTCAAGGTTTTTCGTTTGGAAGTTAATGGCAGAGAGTAACAGAAGAATAGGTAGATTATTTGGATCGGCTTGGAAAACGGAATTGCATAACTTTTCAGCTTCCGCATAATTTCCTGTTTGAAATTGACGATGAGCGATTTCCGTTACTTTTTCTGTAAATTTCAAACTTTAAAAAACCCATTCTAATAATGAAACATACTCATCGTTTCAGCTACACCATTGACTAATACAGTAGGCTGGGGTGGGAGTGTGAGTGACTGTGTTAACACTGTTTGAGGAGCAAGAAGTAGTGGAGCAGCAGCCGATGCACCATTCAGTTGAAATTGCTGTGTCGCCAGTTGTTGGGCAACTGCCTGTGATTCCAACTGCTGAAATTTTCATTTCATTTTTTTTCAATTTGAATTGGACTGTTTCTAACTTTCACTCATTGTAACTAATTGCTTTTCTTCTTACCTTTCTGAATCTAACCATCTTTCGTTGAAACATTTTCAATGAAAACCGAAATTAATAGAGATGATAATGGGAATGAGAACTTATCAAATTTCAAGAAGATAACTAATCGAAAGTCTCTTGACCCTATACACTTTTCAAAAAAAAGTCCAATATTCTTTCTCAACCGGTTTCTTTCTTTCATATTTCTTTTTGATTCTACTCCTCCCCATATTCTGTTTCTATTTATATTCTAGTGTCCAGATCAACTTCATTCACGTCACTTTAGAATAGAACACATCCAAATGGGGAGAAACAGACGATTATGATATCGAGTACAATCAAATCAACTTTTCTGTGAATTGAATAAACAAAAGTAAGTCAACGACTTACCCCACACTTTGATTAATTAATTTGAATCCAAAACTTTTTGCTTAAAAATTTGTCTATCCAACTCTAACTCACATTTCGAAGTGCTTGTTGGACTAAATTCGCAAAACCGGGAGTCTGCATAATATTAGCCATTGATGCGGCTGAGACACCAGCCAGTGCCCCATTTGTGAGAGCCACAGGAGATATTCCAACTTGAGCAACTCCTCCCGGAGCAATAACCGGAGCCAGTACCGGATGAGCCGGCACTGCTCCGGGAGCCAACTGTTCTCCGGTCGCTCCGATTACCTGGAAACATTGAAAATTAGAATCGATAGATGGGTAATCTAGAATTCACTCAAGAAGAATTATTTTCTTCCGGATAATTTTTAAAAGAAATTTTCTAAAACACCTTGGGAGTGTTTTTATTTTATTATTGAAAGACCAAAAAAATATAATTACCTTATTGTACGACTGGAAGAAGTTGGGTTTCTCCATCGTCTAATCCATTCGCTATTGTTCTGAAAAAGGCTTTTTTGGGATAGAAACTAGAAAAAAGTTCAAATATTAAGAATTTCAGATAAAATGGCAAGCTATGGGAGCCTAGAAGTCCTAGGGAACGTCTGAAAAAGTGTAACAACAGGAGAATATAGAAAAACGCCGAAAAGTAAACGAGAGAAGGGAGGCGGAAAAGAGATGCCAAAGACCACTGTCTGCGTATCTTTCTCTCTAATCATAGTGTCTCATTTCTCTGGGCACTCTCTCACTCTTTCAAGTGTATGTTCAGACCCAGAGAGAAAGAAAGAAGAGACGCTGAGATTTCTAGAGAACATCAAAGAATACGAGGGAGAGGAGAAGGCCGGGGGTCGGGCCGCGTTTGGCCTTGGGAAAGCAGGAAAATGGCCCGTAAATGGGTTTTTTTAATTGGATAAAGTAGGCCGGGTCGATGTGGGTGGCGTTCACCAGCTTGAAGTTGTCACAGGTGTAATACTCAATTTTTTTAGTGATTGGTAAGTAATAGAACTTCTACAAGATTGTTTCGGACCTTCCTGGTAGTATTTGAAGCCAATTAGATTGAAAAGATAATGAAGATATCAACTGCAACTTTCAATGAGGAAGACGTATTGAAGCTCTAATCTCCTTCCAACTGGAATCTCGAGACTAATCTGTCCATTAGAGCATTGAAAATCCAATATAATCCTCATTAGAATGGGAAATGGAAGAGAGATATGTGAGTGCAAGGCTGATCACACATATTCCTACAATTGGAAGGAAAAGTTTTGAAATAGGAAAAATTCTGATTGTCGAATAAAGAAGTTTAAACAAAAAACTTGACTTTAAGAGATGTTTTTTTTTGTGTCTTTAAACAACTACTGTTACCAAGTACAGTAATAGTATTCGAGATGAAGAGAATTCAGACACTCCATATGAAAGAACGTTTCGATTTGAAAAAAAAAACTAAAAACTAAAAACGAAAACATGTGAGGGAGTGAAAATGCTGGAGGAGGAGAAAGAGAAAGAAGAGGATTGATGTCACTTGTGAACTTTGAGTCTTGAATTGAAAAAGGGTAACAACTGATTATAGAGAATTCATGAATTCAATAGACACGTGGTCGGGAGCAATATAAACTTTTGGAACTACTTGGAGCATTCGGAAACAGGGAATTGAATCCATGCTCTGATTTTTAAAAAATAAATTAAGACTGAAATACGGATCAAAGAAAAAGAAAAACGAATAGACGAGCAAGTTTAAGTGTGTTTCCTTTTGAAAGACCATGTTCGGAAACCTAGAATTCGGGATTCATAGACCATTGACCACTTCGGGGTTTTCCTGAGATACTGAACAAAATGGACAGAAAGACGAAGACATCAGTGTTCAATGTGGGAGAAAAAAAATGCAAGCGGTGCTGCAACTTGTTTATGCAAGAACTGGTACAAGTTTGAAATCAGGATTATGGGTAAGAAATACTTTTGAAAATGAAATCAGATTCAACAAAAATTTCAAAGATGTTGTTTCGTTTGTGAATTCAGTGCGATCTTAAAAGTGACGTAAAGGCAGAGAAGAACTAATTTCTCGAAAGATCGATCAGATTCATCCGTAAAATAAATTATTCCAGCAGTGGGTCTATTTAGTTTCTTTGAAATCAGAATTCCAACGGGATAATCACTGGTAAGAAAGTACAGGTTACTGGTTAAAAATTGGCCTAAAAAGAGAAAGTGCGTGGGGAAAACATGTGTGGAAAAAAGAGAAATGTCGTATTTTCCTCGCTCAAAAAAAAGAGCAAGTGCTTCTTTTTTTTCGTCCACTTCCAGTTTGTCTAACTTTTCTGTTCTCTCTTCACTCTCTTTTCCCTCCCTCTTTCACTTTTCTTTTTTCAACCACGGGGTATCCCCTTTGGTCTTGTGAAAGTGAGAAAGTATGTGGAAACGAGATGCCTCTAGAGAAATGGGAAACACCCCCCAAGGCAGAGAAAGAACTCTAAACACTCCTCAGTTCATGTTCTCTTTGAGTAAAGTGGTCTTGGCTTGGTGCCGAGGTTGTGGAAAATACGAGATGAATTCCAAATACACTTTCGAATAAAAACGCAACGCATTCTAAATAGTTTGAATGCGATCACCTGCAGGAAATCAGTTTTAAACCCTTCATTCTTGTTTTTCTCTCGTTTCGATTCGTCTACAGACTAACAGAAATGAAAATATACTTTCCCAGAAAAAAGAAATACAAACAGTAATTAAGGAGAGTCGAGAATGAAACAAAAGTAGAAGAAAACCATGACAAAATCTACGGAAACTAAAGAGGAGAGAAGGGAGCCTTGAAAATGATGAAGATTTAGTGGTGGTGGTGCACATAATCTGGATCATACGAATCGGAATCCAAATCCAGCGACGTCTCATGGGATGTCAAATCGTCATAGTAGGCCTCTCGGAAGTAATACTCGTACCTGTAAATTAGTTAATTTTTTAAGCTGTAATTCTAACCAATCGCACTCACCATGGCTCTGGCAGATGATGACCGGTATGCCAGGCAGTGGTGCCTGCTTGGTGGTCACCATTCTTAGCAATGTATCCGTAACCGTAAGGAGACTTAAGAACTTCTTTTCGCATAACATGGAGGAAATGACCAGTATCGCGTGGATTGGTGTAAAGTTCTCCTACTTCGTGCTTTGGAATACCGTCGAAAGCGAGCATTCGGGCATCATACTTGTTTGTGACACTATAATTCAAACATATAGAATGTTTTCTAGTCATTTTTCTTAAACATACTACTGTCTCCAACCATTCCATCCAATAGAGTCAACAATCGTGTTCCACTCCTCCATAACATCCCCACTATGCCACTCGAAGAAATCGAGATCAAGACGTTCAATATCCTGAGAAAATATTAAACTGTTTCCACTATCAGATCAACATTTTCTTACCTCTACAACGGCATCAGTATCCCCAGGCTTTGTCCAATCATATGCGAGAATTTTCGAGTGATTGCGGTACTCGCGCAGAGAATCCTTGTAAGATTCTTCGATCGTTTTTAAATAACGCTCGTCGACGACAGCGATTTCATCGGTCTGTAATATATCTAGGTTGTAAAACGAGTCAGCTATCAATAAACTAACGTTTCCTCGTCTCTTGATATTTTCGAGACATTTTTTCGTCGGTGTGTTCAAATAAACAACCAAGTGTGGCCAGAAGTGCAGCTGGGGAAGAGCATTCTTGCGAACAAAGTAATAGTGTTTGAAATCTGTAATTCAAATGGTACGAAGCGACAGTTATTATCACAAGCCTACATTCGTGTCCGATGTAATTCTTGTCTCTCATTGCATTTGCGAACACGAAGTCAGAATGTGGAGTCCGCTCGAGAACTACTCCCTGTCCGGTATTCAGAATGTGTGCAAGAGCATTGAGATACTGATCAAAACGACAGTTGAAAATACGATCTTGCATAGCAGCCGAAAGTTCTCCGCTTGGATTCTTGTAGAACATGGAAATGTCTGGGAGGCGGTATCTGGCTGGGAACTTAAAAATAAAACGAATTGGAACTACTTAACTGTGCAAGTCTCACCTTGCTGTAATAATTGCGGAGATCGTTTCCATATCTATCCACAAGAATATCGTCCATTCTGAACTCGGGGAAATGAACGAATCCAAGTTGATCAGCCAATTGCTTTGCTAGAGTGGTCTTTCCAGATCCAATGTTTCCCTCGATGACAATGAGTTTCGAGTTTTGATGCAAATGGGCTTGAGTGTTATCTTTCAAGCCATCAATGTAGTTGAACCCTTTGTGCTTGTAATCCCATGGCTCTGGATGATCTGATGGAAGTCTAAGGACGCTTTTGTGGACAACTCCTCTGGTTTGATTTGATAAAACTCCAGATGTGGAGCGTGTAAGTAGGCTTGTAGCCAGCCTACTCAACTTGCTCATGGAACCCGGCATCAAGTTCTATAAGATTCGAGGGTAATTTGAAAAAAAACTATTATATGAAGAAATAGAACAATCAGTTTTTAAACCGATAGATTTTTCATAGACCATTGAAAAAATAAATAAAATCTGAAAACTTTATTGGATTATTTACCATTGGAGTTCATAAAAAACTTTCCATCAGAGTTTCACGGAAAGAATAATAAATTAATAAAAAGGGAAAGCAATCGGTAGGAGTCAGATGAGAACAAACACACATATATTGAATTCGGGCCGGAATGAGAGACGGAAAACAAATTCAGGATGGTAAAACTGAAAGTATCAACGGCGATCTCCATACCGTCCTCCGCTGCCTCCGCCACCACTTCGGTAACCGCCTCCAGATCCACCACCTCCGGAACTGTATCGGCTTCCTCCTCGATCACGATCCCCACCGAAGCTACGGTCACCACCATATCCTCCCCCTTGACGATCTCGGCCTCCGCCAAAGCCCCCGCTCCCACCACGATTGTCTCTATATCCACCTGAGGACTCCCGACGGTCTCTATCATTACCCCCTCCATTTCGGTACGAGTCTTGACGTCTGTCCCGACTTCCACTTCTATCCCTATCTCTGTCATCGTATCCTCCTCCACCAAATCCAGACTGCATTTCTCTTTCTTCGATAACAGCTTTGGATTCTCTCGTTTTACGCGTATCACCCTTTCCACCTCCTGAAAACACCGAAATAAATGACAAACTTATAGAATGCACTCACCAAGTCTTCTGGGCAGCCACGTTTTCTGAGTGCGCCCTCTTTCATAATCTACCACAAGGCGTTTACCATCCACTTTGATACCATCCGCTTTCTTGTAGGCAGCTGAAAGTGATGAACTAAATATTATTGAAGCGGAGAACGGTAAACTACCCGATATTCAAGCAATTATTTCAATTTACCTAACATACCAAACAGCGCTCATATATCTCCAATTCTTTCGCCGCATCCACTACTTACCCACACACTTACCAAGCACGATAATCTTATTCAATATTTAAACTTACAAGCAAAACTTACATGCCGACTGCAATATTAAAACTTACAATCCAGCCCAAAATTTTTGCGAAAGAAGTTCGATTGTTTGTGAATAAACTTACAATACTCTTACCCATGAAATATCAATCTGAACATTTTTAAGTTTTTACTCCAAAAGTATGGTTATAATAAGTCTAGTGTTATGTTATCTCTACCTAGCGATGCGTAACAGAAATATGAACTATAATCCTATCGTGATTATCAAATTTTACAAACGTTCGGTTTTTAACTATTAAGATCGTGATTTCAATGAGCTCACCAACAAACAAACCTATCAGAAATAATTTGATAGGAGAGTTGCGCGCTCTGCCGTTCCCACTCATTTCCCAGGGATTCACAACCGTCAGGTGGCTGTAAAAATGACAAAAACGTTCGTTATTCCAAGTTAAAAACTTCAAAACACAGCCGTTTCAGAAACCCCTTAAAACCTAACTAAAACTATTCAAATTGCCTTCAACGTACTATGCATTTCCGCCTTGTCGCTGTACTCTATGAAAGCATATCCGCGTGGTTTTCCTGCGTCGTCGTGTACCATTGTCAGCTGAAATCGAAATAATATACTTCCCATCAATTTTTTTTGTACACTTACCTTCTTAATTTTTCCGTATGCTTCGAACTCTCGTCTCAGCTTACTTTCGGAAGTTTCATAGTTCTGTAATTAAAATTATTGAAAACATTTTGCCTTGCAAAATCACTTACGATTCTCCCAACGAAAAGAGTCCGGTACGGATCTTCGGAAGCTTTTGAATTCTCAGCAGGATTCCAAGTGGCAATACCTTGCTCAACTTTGTACGCAAGAAGTTCTTCCTTTTGACGGCGCTTTTCTTCTTTCGCCTGTTGTTTTGTCACAACTGGAAGTTTTGGTGGTGTGTCTTTTGGATCCTGCAACCATTAACTATTGGATGATAAACGATAAAGAAAACTTCTCACCTCAAATAATCCAACATATTGAGCAACTCCTGTCATTGGTGCACGCTTTGCATTTTTGTCAACAAGTAGATCCTCTACTGGAGGCAGGTATTGAACAGGGGGCCGAGCTTCGAAAAGCGCTAACAAATTTGGTGGGAGAAACGCTGTCATAGTTCCTGGAGAAAAAAACTTGAAGAAACGCACCTCAACAACGAGATTTTATGAGAATAAGTACGAAAATTTATGGAAGAAAACTCAAAAAAGAAAACAGAAACCTGGGCGCTATGGTGCACAGTTGATGGTAAATTCCGTCGAGCGCGACGCAGTTGCGTCGCGTGCGCGTTTTTTCTTCCACGGCCATCATTGTGACAAATTGGCGCGCGTTTAAAAAAATGTTTTCAGCTGGAAACTCGAGTTTTTTCATTTTTTTTTTCATTTTTTTCATATATTTTTCTCGAGTCTCCAGCTGAAAAAGTTAAAATCCTGTTGAAATTCAGCTGGATTTGATACGCCTGTTAAATATTTTTTCATCAGAGCTGCATGATAAAATGAGTAGTTTCTGTCTGCTATGACGGGCGTAGAAACATATTTGCTAAATTTTTGCAGTTAATCAAACTTAAAGTATTGACAATAGACTATATTCTCGAAAAACGCTACAGATAACTGCACTCTAATTCTTAAAAACATCCTACCCCCACCGAACATATTTAAATCTCAGAAATCTATCGAGAACAAGAACATCCCCTCTTGTTAATAATGTTCATGAACATGGACGGAGCTTGAGAAAATCGAAACTTTATATATGAGAACGGAAGGAAATTAGCTGTTCTGATTTGGTGAAGAATAAATGAATTAAATAGCCGTTCCACGCTCCAAATCGTCTTTGATGTCTTCAGTATACTTCCCATAATACTTGTCCAATTTCTTGTTGAACTTTTTGTTTTTCTCGTTGATGTAGTCAATAGGCGCATCCGGATCATAAAGACGGCGACGGTGATACTGCTCCCTTCTTTTCACTTGTCCGTGGACATCTTTAACGAGTCTATCCATAGCAGATGTTGTTGGATAGTGATTACCTGAAAGTTCATAAATAGAAAACTGCTTATAATATCAGTTATGTGCTTACCATGAATAAGAGTGTCTGCTGTAGGATAAAACTGTTCTTCTCCCACACATTCCTTCATTTTCTTGTATGAATCCATATCAGGATCCAATGCGGAAGTCAAGCGAGTGTGCTGGCGCAGAGTCATGTCCTCGTAAGAGGCAAAACCTTGATCAGGATTCTTCTTCCTTTTCCTTTTTTGCTCCAGTTTCTCAGTGACATCTGCTGACATTTCTAGACTTCGCACTCTTTCGTAATCCAATCCCTTGTCTTCGGCTTCTTTACGATCTTGAAGTTCCTTCACTTGCCACTGATCTCGTTCTTTTTTGGATTCGTGATTCCTCGGGAGTTTGTTACGACGATCTTCTTCAACCACCTGGTAATAACATAATGTCTGAAGATAGTCGAAAGTAGAGCTTCCTCACCTGTTCATGGTTTTCTTTTCTGGCTTTCTGTCTCATTTTGTGAAGATCACGGAACCTCTGATTGAAATCTTTCATTTTTGAGCTACCTGAAGATAGACCACTGCTGCTTGCCTCCGACATCTGTAAACATAAATAATCGATAAAAGTTTCAAACGTTCGGAAAATTCATTGAAGAAGAACGCTTTTTTGATCTCGACAAAAAAAATCGAAAAAACCAGTGTGACAGTGCAACGCAGCGCATTTGCATCTAAGCCTTTCCTTCAAGGGCGTTGCGGCTGCGTCGCGTGTGCCAGTGGTTGCGCTCAACACACCGAACGCGTCAATTATGTGATGTTTCGGGCATATTCAGCTCATTCTGGCGGTTTTTTGAATAAATTCTGTAATCCGACTTTCCCTTGAATTCCTTCTAAAATTCTGGAAATCGGAAATAGTTCGTTAGATTGTCCGGTTTCGTTCTGCCACTTAGCAATAAAAATGATCGCCGATTTTTAATCAATACAATTTTCAGGTAAAAATGATGCTGAATAGTGCCGAAATGATGGGGAGTAACATGGTCGTGGAAGGCTACGAAGAAATCGCAGTCGATGATATGAATGACATGACCGTAAGTCACCATTAGTAGCTTTTTTGCATATCTATTCATTTTTGAAGGAGATGGTGAACGACGAAGAAGAGAGTCTACAGTACGAAGAAGAGCACAGCAATGACTATGGAGGAATGCCAATCGATCAATATAACGACATTGTATCCTTCAAAAGGTATGGATAATCGAAATTTCTGTATGAATTATTTCGAACTGATTCAGAACAAATGTGGTTCCTCCAAGTATAACAAGTCGCAATGACAGAAGTGCTCCAAGTCATTGGAGATCTCGCTGCAAGTGTTTTTCGATGGCTGACGATAACGAGACTTTGTTGTACTACAATCCTGAGAACGCAGTTAATGCTGTTCCAAAAGTAGTGGTGAAGAAAGGAGAAGTCCGTAAAGTTCTCGAGAGGATACACGAACTGATTGGACATCTTGGCCAGAAAAGAACGTAAGGAATAAGTGGCAGCAACCGTAATCGACCAGTCTAAAGTTTTCAGACAGATGGTAGTTCTCCGGAAACTCTACTGGAGATCCGTACGACAAGACGTTAAAACTTTCATTGCTTCTTGTGAATTCTGCACTGAGAAAAAACTCCATGGAAGGAAAATTACGAAAGCTCCTGTGGATATCACTTCAGAGAACTTTGATATCTCTGTGCTCGTAAGAGACAATGTCGCTGAAAATTCTGACCGATTAGAGTTCCATTTGATCGGATATAACGAAGCAGAAGTTCGAGAGGCGTCTTTCACACGAATGTCATCCTATACGTTCAAAGAAACTGCAAGCGAATACAGAAGCCGTTATTCGAATCAACCTTCGGTGGTATGTCTACGTTTCAGTTAAAACTAACATTGACTAATTTGAACAAAGAAGTAATAATTTTTTGTCATTGGAAAAATTTCAGCCACCAACTTTCCGTCGTCAACCATATGTAAAAAAGCTCAACAATCAAGCTGTAGGATATCTACTTCCGTTTCACCAGCGGTCTCGTGCCGTAGAACCTGAGTTCATCGAAATGTATGGGCGGGATGTTTACCCCCAAGAAATGATATATGAAGCAGTTTCCGAGGTAGATGACGGTTTGTTAAGAGCGAAAGAGGAGGATAAACGAAAGGATTACCGAATCCAAGAAGCACATCCAATCACCCTGCTTGGCACCGAGATCACCTCAAAAAACTTCAAAACAGAGGATGAGGTAGTTGATCAATTCAATTATATTGTACATACATGTTTGCCATTCTAGATTGTGATGGATGATACTGTTCTATCCACTCGAGCGGGACCATCATCTTCCTCATCTTCATTACAACCTCCTCACCAGAAACAACAACAATCACAAAGGTACGGGCACAAAAGACAGGTGGATGTCGATTCCGACAGAGGAAGAAACATGGGCGGATACCAATCATCTGAAAGACACTCATCTCCGACTCCCACTACGACAGCCGGCCTTTTGAAAAAGAGAAGACGGGAGTATCCAAGCATTCGAGGAATGGCCAATCGATTCAGTATGGCTATCGGAGAAACTGATAGAATCGGTAAAAGGAGAGCATTCGATGTAATATTTGAACTCATGATTTCAGATAACAATGAAGTGAACAGATCCAATCCACACCTAATCGAGTATCCAGATCCAAACACTATCCTTAGAGGAGATAACCTTGGTCTCCCCCCTGTTATTATGACACCTTCCACAAACGACGAAGTGTGCAAGCTTCAAATTGAAGTGAGTATTCACTTTACCCTGATGATCCTTCTTTACGATGAAGGCTTAAACACATCATTGAGTGAAATGAATTACAGGCTCTCCAACGTCACATTCATCTCCAAAAACTTCAAGAAAAACTGCTACATGATCAGTATGAGGCTTCTATGCGAATTCCAATCACGAGATACATTCAACAAGAAGAAGAAGTTCAAGAAGAACAGCTTGATGTTGATCACGAATTGAATGTTATCGATGACCATCATCAGGTATATGAGGAAGAAGAGGAAGAACTACCGCCGAATCAGCGTCGTCACATTCGTCATCAATGAATGGCTAACTCGAATAGTAACTTGCTGTATTTTCAATTTGGATAATCTCTTAGCTAATTTTCGAATTTTTTATCGCGTTTCCGTCGCGTTTAATTATTGGTTGGCGGTGTTGTCTTATAATAAAGCCTATAATAAATTCATCAAAATCAATAATTTCTTGGTTGAATTAAAAGAAATCGGCATTTGAAGATGAGAGTATTAAAAACAATGGTATGCCGACTAGAGAAGTGTTGTGGAGATTTCTTTACCTCCACGAATAGTATTGCACTTGCTGAAACTGAACAAGTGGGAAATCTCGAATTTGAAAATCACTTTCTAAAAACATTATTTTTCGAAATTCAGCTTTCTCGCCTTTTCAATTTCAAGCCGAAATCCAAAAAAAAAAGGATGGTCACGACGACAATGGATTACTGTCAAGATTCGTTTTATTTTGTACGCAACATGTCGTCATTGTGTCTGCGGACCGTCCAAGTTGGCGCGAAATTCATTCGTGGCAATTTGAGCTGAGCTGTTTTGATTTTTGATCAAATTTTGATTTATTGCTCGTGCTCGCGACTGTAATTTTTCCTTCATACTCGAATTGTCAAAATGATTTTACTCAAATTTCTATGATGGTTTCAACTAGATTCTTCATTCTCTTTCGAAAATGTTCGCTATAAGATTAAGTTTTCCTAACATCATTTTTCGGTCAATATCTCGGCAAAACTACGATCGCCTGTGTTTTACTTAACTTTTTTCCTTTTCAAAATACGATGCCAAAATATTTTATACTATTTTTCGGTCAGAATATGAATGACTCTGAAGTTTCTGAGAAAACGAAAAAACGACTCAGTTGAAATTTGCAGTTGATTTTTTTGTTGTTGAATATTTTTGTTGACTTTTCCTCTCCCAATCACGCCATGCTCTGAGTCACTCTTTCACAACTTGTTGTCTAGTACTTTTTGTCTAGTAGACGTGTAAAAGCGAACACGAAAACTATTACGAAACACTTTCACTGCATATATTCTTCCATTTGACCTGCTCGCAAAGCGATTTTCCGATTTTCGTAACCGAAAATTGTATTTTTTCAATTTTGTTTCAAAGTTCTAAAAATCCATACGGCATGAGTAGTTAATCGACCATAAATGCTCGTCATTCTGTGCTCTCTTCTATCAAAGAAAGAATGTGACCGGCTCAGTAAGATGATAGTCTGATTAAATGAAATCAGTGATGACGATAGAGCAGGAACTGCTAAAATCGGCGATCAAATTTCTTTCTTCATGAATGGAGACATATAGTTTCGAAATTTAATAAGAATTCTGTTAACTGGTGAATAAGGCATTATTTTCGTTCAATAAGGCAATTATATCTCAGTTGCACCTGCTCGCGCGCAAACGTCTTTGCTCTCCCTGTCACATGATTTTTTTTCTTATTTGTCCCATGTGTTGATGTCTTGGTGTGATTAGCATTCTTGTAATTAAATATTTTTAGGACTCCATAACAACGCTAGTAAGAGAGCTAAAAATAATATATTACGAAACATATATTCAATGCAATAGTTTTTGTTCCTGCTACTGTATTTTCAATTGTGTGCCGCACTATTCCAACTAAGCGTCCATCCATCTCTTGCCATCCTCATCTGCGTCTCCGGACTGCGCGGAAAAGGAGGGAAAAGAGGGGAGCCGCTCCTCTGTTCAGAATATTGAGGGTAGAGAAATAAAGAAAAAACTACAGCCGTGTGCAGTTTTCCTCGTCTCTTTCTCTCGTTCTCTACGATTCCTTCTCGGCGTTTCTGTGGAAGACTGCGATGTTGCCACGCTGCATACATAGGAAGACGTCATTTTTAGACAAGCTTCCGTTTACTATCAGTTTCAGGCATGTAAATGCAATTCCGTAACTCTTGTTTCTTGTTCTAAACGTGTATGTATATTTCATAGTTTGATAGTGCGTCGGCTGATGATATATTTGCTTTCTCTAATGATAACGTGGATTAGTAGACTCTATTTTTCAGGTTCTTGGGGCATTTTTATTATTTCTCTATGTGAAAAGTAATAACACTATTGCTCTTCAGTTTCAGTTGATTTGCATTCTTCGGTCAATAACTTTTCCAACCACATAGGGGTTTTCTAGGTGTGAAATATTCCGGAATAAATATTTTTATTCAGGCTTATCAGTCCGTGTACTTCGTTTCCTCTTTGCAGCTGGGAAAGGAATTTTCTCAGTCGCACAAAAACTCAGTTGGTTAACGAGCCAATTTTAACATTTTGAGACCACCGATTCTGAGAAAAAAGCTGTGATTTGGTTAGAAAATCTTTAAAATTTCACATACTTAGCAGCAATTTACAAGAAGCTGCACTTTCTTGAACGAGAGAAGATAGTCGAAAAGTGTTAAATATTTGCTCACTTACGTTTCCTTTGATATTTTTTTTTACTTTTAGTGAGTCGTCCCTCTGTCGCTGTATATTTGGAATGTAGTTTTTGTTTTTACTATTTTCATTCGAAGTGTTCACTAGACAACCTCTGTCGCTGTGCGGTGAATTCTGGTTTCTTCTTACACTATTTCTAACGTTACTTTATATAAATTTATGGGTTAAAAAAAACTTTTTTCAGATGAAACGGAAAGCTTCGGTGTACGACTCCTCGAAGGATAAAACACTCGGCCAGGTCAGTTCGAATTCAATAAGTTCTATCATTCGTGTAGTATCTGAAAATTTTTTTATAACGATAAATATTTTCGAACAGAAAAGTATCATAATTTTTCAGGTGGTGAAAGGTGAATCGCCAATATGGATCCGTGTTGCAATGGCTATTCTCCGTGTGTGGTTTTTCATATATGATTGTCTCAATTATCTTCCTTATCAGTTGTTCAATTCTCCAACGGAAAAATTGCGCAAATCGGAGCGTGTTAAGGTATGCTATATCACAGGCCAATGATCCTAATAATAACGAATTTTCAGGCTAATTGGGTTGAAGACCGTGACGGACCAATTCGAAACGTTCAAGGACATGCCTCCGAAACATTCCCAGGAAAGGACACAATTGATAAAGTGAGTAAATGACAAAATCTACATAATTAGTACTAAAAATGATCGGTTCTTCAGGTCTGGAGAAAGTGTGTTGAGCTCTATGATGAGTCACCATGTTTGGGAACCCGTCAACTCATCGAAGTACACGAGGATCAACAACCTGGAGGTCGTGTGTTTGAGAAATGGCACCTTGGAGAGTACGTCTGGCAAAGTTACAAAGAAGTCGAAACTCAAGTTGCTCGTCTCGCTGCCGGTATCAAGGATCTCGCCAACGAAGAGAAGAACCCCAAAGTTGTCATTTTCGCTGAAACTCGTGCTGATTGGCTTATTACCGCACTTGCCTGTTTCCGTGCTAACATAACCATCGTCACTGTTTATGCCACTCTGGGAGAAGATGCTATCGCACATGCCATTGGAGAAACGGAGGCTACTTTCTTGATTACTTCATCTGAACTCCTCCCGAAAATTGTGACTCTTGGAAAGAAGTGCCCAACATTGAAGACTCTGATCTACTTCGCTCCGGTCAACGCCAAAGGGCCTGCTCCAGATCTTACACCATTCCGTGATCAGTTTAAACATGTTCTTTCTCTGAATGGACTTCTTACCCGAAACGATGAGCTTCTGAAAGAATCCACTGCCATCAAATCGGATATCGCTCTTATCATGTACACATCAGGAACTACTGGACAACCTAAAGGAGTTATTCTACTCCACCAGAATGTCGTTGCAGCAATGTTGGGACAAGGTGATGGAGTCGGAATCATATGCAACACTGACACCTACATCGGATATTTGCCTCTTGCGCATATTCTCGAATTGGATGCCGAACTTACATGTTTGACAAAGGGTGCTAAGGTGGTTTTCTATTTTTAAAAATCTTGGTTATCATCAACATTACAGGTCGGATATTCATCTCCATTAACCCTTCACGATCGTGCTTCCAAGATTCAAAAGGGAACTCATGGTGATTGTCACGCTCTCCGTCCTACTTTGATGGCTGCTGTTCCTGCTATCATGGACCGTATCTTCAAAGCAGTTTCTGAAGAAGTTGCGGCCTCCCCTCGTTTCATGCAAGAGCTTTTCAAATTGAACTATGAACGCAAACGTTCTCGCTATTTGGAGGGATACTGTAGTCCGTTCCTTGATCGCATCGTCTTCAAGAAAATCCGCAGACTTTTGGGAGGAAAACTTCGTGGAGTTCTTTCCGGTGGTGCTCCACTCAATGCTGAAACCCAAAGATTCATGAACATTTGTATGTGTTGCCCGGTTGTTCAAGGATACGGACTCACCGAGACTTGTGGAGCTGCTTGCGTTGCTGACATCAATGATTTGAGCACAGGAACAGTTGGTCCGCCAGTCAGATGCTCTGATATCGCCCTTCGTGAATGGCCGGAAGGTGGATACTCGCCATTCAATGATCCCCCACAAGGAGAAATCTTGATTTCTGGAGAGAACATTTCCCCTGGATACTGGAAACAACCTGAAAAAACCGCTGAAGATTTCATCACGTACAAAGGAAAGGTTTATTTCGCCACTGGAGATATTGGACAAAAAAGAGACGATGGATCACTTACCATCATCGACAGAAAGAAGGATTTGGTCAAATTGCAACACGGTGAATATGTTTCACTGGCTAAAGTTGAATGCGCTCTTCTCAATTGCCCAATTGTGGACAATATCTGTGTTTATGGAAGCAGTATGGAAGACAGCGTTGTGGCTCTTGTTGTTCCAAATCAAAAGCATCTTGAGAAAATCTCGGAAGCTGAAGGAGTGTCGACCAGCGAACTTAAGACGATGTGCGAAGACAAGAAAGTTATTGCCGCCTATAAAAAACAACTTGAGGAACATGCAAAGAAAAGTAAGTTTTTATTTGTGAATACGATTTTGCGCTCAACAAACATGACTATTTTCTTTTTCCAGGCAAACTCTCCCGCACTGAAATTCCTGCTGCTATCCATCTTTGCCCAGATATTTGGACTCCTGACAGTGGGCTGCTCACCGAAGCCCTCAAACTCAAGAGAAAACCAATCCAAACAGCATATCAGAAAACCATTGATGATCTGTACAAACAGCTCAAGAAGAACTGATTTGATCCCCACAATACCCTAAAACTTGTTTTCAATATTTCCCCCCGTTGAAACTGGTAAATTTGTTGTTAACTCCCGCCTCTGTTCCTTTATTCGAGATACTCGATATTAGATCCCCCAATGTTCTTTAAACTCCTCATTTTCCCCAACATAATCTAGATTCTTTCATACTGAAAGCATCAACCCCTCTTATACCCTACTGTAATGATTCGTGTTTCATGTCCCACTTTCCTTCTCAAAAGAGCTTTTTCAACTCGTTTTTCTCAATCCCTTCATCCCTTTAATTTATGATTGTCTAGAGTTCCCGTATGATTTCTCCAAAACCCAGCCAAACGTTTCATACCTCTGTCGTTTTAAAAACTTTGTTAGTTTGTTTTGAACAAATCTAACTGTTTTGAACATTCTATCGAATTTTTGAATTACGTTCCCCCAAAACAAATTAAATCCATGATTAGTTTGTTTTCAATACATAGGTTGATTCTTTTCACATAGACCCATATTCCCCGCTATTCTCTATTTCCGCCACTTTTTTGTCATGTTTCTCTTCTAATAGCCACACAGATGTGAAATAAAACATTTTGATAGATGATCTTCCGCACGCACTATTCTACTTTTGTCACTTGATCGACCATCTTTCGACGTCATTAGTTTGAAGATGAAAGATTCTTGTGGGGGAGGTTCAACATAAGAAGAAAACGACTATTTCCATCAAGGGATCACATTTTGATTATATTTACATTCAACCAAAAATAAAAATGAACCTTGGATTGATTTTTCACAAAACCTGGCAGCAACTGCACTGTTGGAGTCGACATTTTAAAGCAAGTTATTTTTCTGAATGTTTTTCTTTTTCTCCATCAGCCGGAACATTTTAAAATTCGTCATTTTCGACGAATGAGGGGATCGGGGCGGTCTTGTGGAACTGGTACGTCTTCTAATATTGCTTCCTCTGACGTCTTCTGAGATTACACTACTCTTTTCTTTCATTTTTTAAGTTCCAGTTATGACTGATTTCCTGAGAAAATTCTTCAAAAGACGAGATATTCGTGAATTCGAGGTGATTTATTTAATTTTTGTAGTTGACTACTGGCGAATCTTTTGGTAAATAATCCATTTTTTGGTTTATTTTGACTGTGAGAGTCTGTGGAACACGGGGTTGCAAAAGGGTACATCCGTAAATCTACACAAAATTTCGTGTCGAGACCTTCGCGATACTCACAATTTAAAGCATGTGATTGAGTCGCTACGCAGCGAAGGTCTCAACACGAAATTTTGTGTAGATTTACGGATGTACCCTTTTGCAACCCCGTGTGGAAGAATTAACAGTAGAGGATCAGGAACGAAGATCAAAATTCGAATTCGAAAACATCACAAGACTTTTTTTTATTCACAAGGTGTCTAATTAGAGAAAAAACATTTTTTTGTTTATCTGAATCTTCTTCAATGTGAACAGAGAAATTATACGACAAAAGGAAAAATAAACTATCCAGCAACCAAAAATATTTGAATTCCAAAATTTTACAGACTCGAAGAGCATATTGTGCAATTTCACTGCTCAACTACTCGGCAGATTTGATACTCATATCATGGATGTTCAGCAAGCAACCCATATTTCTCGATGTACTTTTTTGTGTTTCTTCTGCACTTATCGGAATTTCCATAACAGGTTTAAAAACTTTTTACATGAAGAAGTACAATGTTTAATTTTCAGGTTTATATCTAAAAAGACCGTCAGTTATGCTTCCTGATGTTCTTTATAAGGTAAGTAGACTCGTTTTTCGACCCGTTATGGAATCAATGAATTTCTAGGTAGTAGTATCCGCCTGTGCTCTTTTCAATGCTATTCTCGATGCCGACAATGGAACTTCTGGAGCAGCTCCACGTCTCTTGATGGTTTTCATTGCTTTATTGTCTCACATCTATGAGGTTTACACTTTTTTGTCCACTTTCTTGAATACAACTCAATTTTCAGAACTATTTCCTTTTCAATGCAATCGCCGCATTCTATCGAGAACAAGAGGGTGTTGAGAATAGAAGACCTCCACCAAGTTATAATCTTTTTGCCAAATCTGGTATGTCATCTAATTGTGCTCAAATCCTTTCTCATGAATGATTTTAGTTCCGAAACCATCAGAAATGAATCGATCATCATCTGCTCCAAAATGCGAAAGTACTGAAAATGACGCGGAAAATGGTGCATCTACGAATAGTAAAACAGAAGAAGAACCGCCTCCAACCTATGAATTTGCAATAGAAAAGATTAAAGAGAAAAAAGAAAAACAAGAGAAGGATGTGATTGAAGTTGTTTAGTTATTATGGTTTTCATTTTTTTTTCAACCGGTAAGATTCGGGTATTATTAGTTTGTACAATATTGATACTCCAGGGGTCTCAGTTTTTCTTTTTCAAATATAAACGTTTTCCATTATTCTACAACTCTATTACACTTTTAAAATTTAAGTTAAACATTTACTGAGATTTTGAGAAGAAGTAATTCTTGAAGTTCGGAATAATAATCTGTTGAACTGTTTAGGATAGAAGAATAGAAAAAGTATTACACAGCTGTGCACAGGAGAATTTTGATATTCGATTTTCTTTTAAAACTTTATTTTCGATGTGGTCCAGAACTTTTAGTACTGTAACTCCTTATAAGAAATTCTCATTCAAAGCAAACAATTATCAAGTCATTGAAGAAACTCTAGCGGATCTATCATGAAACATTGGATGAGAAATATAGAATATCCAAGGAACGGATACCATTCCGAGGTCAATCAAACGATGTCGAATGAATAGTGCATACGGGACAAGATCTGGTTGTACTATGCCGATTACCTGAAATATCTTTGTTTTGACAAGAATCTGCAGTCCTCTAAGTCCTGCGGAACTATAAAAAAGTTACCGTTTTTCCTCCACTTGCCAGATGTTGAACCATTATTGCCAATGTTGTAATTGTCAGAGAGAGTTGCGCTTTCCGCTTATGTCTACTTGTATTTAATCTGGAAATTTTAAAACTTTAAAAATAACAGAAATAGATGTCACACCTCCGCTGAAATAGAATTCTGCGAACTTTGAAAATCAGCACGGTGTTGATGAAAAATATAGCAACTGGAGCGAGAAAAGTCAATCCGAGCATGAAATTGTCGGTTCTTATCTGAAAACAAGGTACCGTATACTTTTTATGAGATCCTTCGAATGAATCACATTAAAAAGAGATTCTCCATATGTAATTGAAATTGCTCCATCTGGATACGGTGGTTTCAGTCTTCGACATCCTCCAGGAGCAGGAATCATGTAGAAATCAGCCATAATCGGAGAGAATATTGAAATCGGAATGAAAATACGGAACAGTTTCTTGCAAATCTGAAATCGTTTGATCAATGAAAACACTAATTGTCATCATTACCTTTTCATGGTTATCCGTGTGAAAAAGCATTACAAGTCTCGTGAGACAGAACAATAAAGAGTAGTAAATACTACTGTAGTTAGTGAATAATTGAAGCATATACATTATTTTCAGTACATGACTTGGAGCTAGATAATAACATAGATCTGTGAGCAGACCAGTTGATGGTAATCGGAACACAATGTTATCGAATATGAAGAACATTAGATTCTGAAATTTCACTTATTCGAGGAAAGTACCTTTTCAGTAAAAACCAACCGCCCATTGCATCCAGATAAATGTTTGGAATAGATAACGATGAACCACGACTGTTTTCAGAATTGCTCGATTCGAATAGTACATATTATACATTTTACAGACTATTCCCACAGTCATAATCATATACATAAAAGAGATAATGGAAAATATATGGACATAGTTGAAGAGGTTATCGAAATGAAACATTCTTAATCAAACTGGAGATCTCCCTGAAAATATAAACTTCTAGAGAGTCAGGTCAAATGATTCCTAAGTGTTATTGAAAATTGCGAAAGAAAAAGAAGCAACTGAACGAAGAGAATATGAAATGTGCTTGACTAGAAAAAGCAAAAATATCAGAAGACTAATGAGAAGAATCATCTCTTATCTTCTGAAAAGAAAGAAAAGAAAGTATGTACATTGAAAGAAAGCGTGAGAAGTATCCAAGCAATGAGATGACGTTGGGTCTGAAGAATGGAGATCACTTCTTGCTTATTCAGACATGAAAAGTTCCCAGACAAAAGGAAAAGGAAGTAATCTAGAAGTTCCACAAACTATAATGTTTTTGAAATTTACTTGAACTAATAAAGGGCTTTCTGTACACATCCAAAGTATATTATGATAGAGAACGAAGATCGAATGAATAACAAGAGAACTTGATTGAAAAAAATGGAGTCGTGGGAAAAGAACATAATGAACTTGATCGAACTTCAATGCGATCAGTTGGAAACCTTTCTGTTCCAAAAACCAAGAATCAGTGAAAATGAGTTCATGAGCCAACAAAAAGTATTCAATAACCAAAATATCAGTTACTTCATTTATAAAAGCACAAGGAAATAATCAAACATTAACAAGTACTCCTGAAAAGTGTTTCTTCTCTTCGTACTCCATTGCCGAAGATTTGTCCTCATCGTCACTTTTCTTCGGCTTTCTCGATCTTCTTTTCTTCTCCGGATTCCCTTTTTTGTGACGTTTTCCATGAGAATCCACAGCATTCGGTTTTTCACTTTTCACAAAATACTTATAAGCAAAATAGGCTCCAACAGCACTAGCCATGAGGATTCCTACGAGTATAACAACAGTGATAATTGTTTCAAAAGATGAATCTGTGGTTTTCAGAAGTTCTTCAGTTGTAGTTGGAGTTGTTCTTGGAGTTGTTGGGATTTCAGTTGTTGTAGATGGTGTTGTTGTTGTAGTCGACGGAGTGGTAGAAGTTGAAGTAGCTGAAATCATTTCAAATAGATAATGAAAATCTAGTAAGCGTACCTTTTGTTGTTGGCCGGGGAAAATTCACCATGATGATAAGTGGAATATTTAATTCTGATCAGACAAACTTTCCTGAAAACTGTAAATAATAAAGTAGAGTAGTGACAAACTAATGAAGGCTAACATACTGAACTGACATTACACTGGAAATCTGAAATCAAAGAGTCTGCCTTCTTTTTTAGTGAAACTTCACTTTTCGTGGTGTGTTTTTCTTATTCTCGTTAAGAAATCTTAAATCGTTCAGACATGAGTTTCTATGAAAATATCACTCTTCGCTCATTTGGAAGGGTCGTTTTTACACAACATGGGACACTTATTTTTTTATGTATCACTTTTCAGGAATCACATACACGGATCACCTGCATTGAAGAGAGATCAATGATTCCCATATAAACTTTTTCTTAATAAAGATGAGATCAATCTTTTCCGATAGCATTCATGTTAGCATTCTTCCACTGTGAACCCTATGGGACCGTTCTTCGGCAAATACTTATTGACTACAGTACTCAGTGGCTATAGTCGGCTCTTTTCTACACTATGACTTTTCCAAAAATAACCGTTTTAAAGGTGGTAGGACACCTCAAAAAAAGTTTTGCTCTAATTTTGCTAGAATGTACTTTAGGTGGGCTCGAACCTGTGGGCGCATTTCTATGGACACTGCGCCACTACCGGCTGAGCCACGCGGGAGCAAATGGGCGCGCCGACCGAGGGCGTATAAAAGGAGGCATGAAAATCACCAGTGATCACCCCCATTCTGTCCCCCATTTTGCGAGCTGTCTCCCCCCCTTTAAAAACATGTTCTTTTGGGAATGTGTAGTTATTTAGCTAACCGTAGTGAGTACTTGAAGTCAATTAGCATTTGACTCGTTCTTCCGAAAAATTCTTTTTTAAATATTGAAAAAACGACTCTTTTTTCTCTTTGTATTCTTTCTTTTTAAAATTAGAATACGGTTTACTGTATTATTTGGTGCTTTGTGTGCATTCTGACGTGACGGTGTATAAAACTTTTGCGTTTTGACCTACTGTAATTCTGCGAAAAGGAACAAAATTTGACCAGAAAATGGTAAAATGAGCGCTTAATTTCGAATCGCTGCGCATTTTGAAATATTCTTCAGCGTTTTTATAAATTTTATGTCAATTCTGTGTTCTTTTTCGTTTTAAAATCAATTTTTCAGATTTTCACCATAATAACGGACTAATAGAAACAATAACGTTACGAAGGGGTATGAAATGCGAGCGATGCTGGACGGTGTCGATGCATTTTGTGGTGAGAGTTACTGGGTGAGTGTGATGGAACGATTTTTAGATGAATTGAAATCAAACAATTTCTTTTCAGGATCCTTCGATTTGGGAATCATCGGGCGTTCCGATCCTTAGTCGATGCTATCAACATACAACACTCATATGGTTTCCGACTGTCATCATTTTTTTCCTCGCACCATTTCTGATAGCCCAGATTTTCTACCGTCGTCTGAACCCGATCCCATGGACGAGGCGTCTTCAAATGAAGGTCGGACTTGCGTGTTTACTGATCGCTGATTCATTATCGATGCTTGCTATTCCAATCTATCAAACGCTGTTTTCCGTGATCCCTCCTCCAGTCGAATTCGTTTATCCGATCACATTGTGTATGGCGATGGTGAGTAAAGCTGAAATTTTTAAAGGGATTTTCTTCTTATCATTATTTTCAGACGGTCATGACTGCTCTGATCGTTTCGTTTCGGAACTATGGAGTCATGACTTCCGGAGGTCTCTTCATTGGCTGGCTTGTTTTTACTATTTCCGCTGTACCGGAGCTTCTGTACTGGATTCAACAAATCTCATTATCGACGGTATCCTGGAATTGGACGGACTATCCAAAATGCGTTGCTTTCTTCATTTGGTTCTTCTGCTGTTTCCTGGAGACTTATCTTCATTGTTACGCAGATGTTTCTCCGGATGGCTACAAAGAATTGAATGCTCCTCGAAATCCAAGTCCAGAAACAAGCTCCTCGTTTCTCAACCGTATCACAATGTGGTGGTTCGGTGCTCTGTGTCGTCTTGGAGTGAGAAAACCGTTGGAAATTTCCGACCTCTATTCTCTGAATGATGATGATACATCGGGATTGCTAGTTCCAAAATGGCTGTATTTGTGGAACAAACAGAGCAAGAGTATGTTTCTTGTCTAGATTATTTTTTCTATAACTTTTTTTCGCAGAAATTGCTGAAGACGATGGACGTGAATTCGATGAAAATGAGCCATTACTTCAAGGTTCTTCGGATCATTATCAGCCACTTCCTACCGGCCGAAATTCCCGCAGGATTCCTTCTATCATTTGGACACTTTTCCTAATGTTCAAATGGGATATCACCATGGCCATGTTTGTCAAGTTTCTCTCAGACATTCTACTTTTCTGTAATCCATTGCTGTTGAAGTCGTTGATTCAATTCACTGAACAATTGGATCGTCCAATGTGGCAAGGTGTTGCACTGGCATTTTCAATGTTTTTCTCGGCCGAGATGTCTTCAATTCTACTCTCACACTACTTTTATCTGATGTTCAGAGTTGGGACCAGAGTTCAAACAGTTTTGACTGCTGCAGTCTACCGTAAGACTCTCCGATTATCGAACGCTGCGAGACGTGAGAAGACTGTCGGAGAGATTGTCAACTTGATGGCCATTGATGTCGACCGTTTCCAACAGATCACACCACAAATAATGCAATACTGGTCGAACCCACTTCAAATCGGATTGGCTCTCTTCTTCTTGTTTCAACAACTCGGATTTTCCGTTTTCAGTGGAGTCGCTGTTATGATTCTTCTCTTTCCAATCAATTTCGGAATCACGATGATCATACGGAAATGGCAAATCGCTCAGATGTACTATAAAGATGAACGTACAAAGATGGTAAACGAGGTACTCAATGGGATAAAAGTTATAAAGTTATACGCTTGGGAACCGCCAATGGAAAAAGTCATCGAAGATTTGAGAGAGAAAGAATTGAGTTTGATCAAGAAAGCAGCGTTTTTACGCACATTTTCTGATATGCTCAACTGCGCTTCACCGTTCCTTGTTGCCGTTTCAACGTTCGCCACTTTCATCTATATCGACCCGAAAAACGTATTGACTCCAGAGATAGCGTTCGTATCATTGACACTTTTCAATCAACTCCGGTCTCCCATGTCACAAGTTGCTGAACTGATCACTCAAACCGTTCAAGTTATTGTTTCAAACAAAAGACTGAAGGAGTTTTTGATGTCAGAAGAACTCAACGAGAACGCCATCGATCATAATGGGCGCGATAGTAAGTAATATCTGATAGACATTTTTTAATTATGATTGTTCTGCAGACGACGATGTCATCAGTGTCAAAAACGCAACACTCACCTGGGAAAGTGCAGAACATGATCCTGTTCCTTGTCTCCACAACATCAGTTTCTCGGTGAATCGCGGAGAGTTGGTCACGATTGTTGGACGCGTTGGTTCTGGAAAAAGTTCATTGCTGCAAGCACTGACGGGAGAAATGGAAAAACTGAATGGATCGATTGCAATGCATGGACGTCTCTGTTATGTTCCACAACAACCTTGGATACAGAATAACACAGTCCGTCAGAATATCACATTTGGGAAGCAGTACAATGAGTATTTCTACCAACGAGTATTGGATGCATGTGCTCTTCAAGTTGATCTTCTGATTCTTCCACACGGAGACAGTACTGAAATCGGAGAGAAAGGAATAAACTTATCTGGTGGACAAAAAGCTCGTATTTCTTTGGCACGATCAGTGTACCAAAACTATGAAATCTATCTACTTGATGATCCGATGAGTGCTGTGGATGCACATGTTGGAAGTCATATGTTCAACTCTGTTCTTGGTCCGGATGGTATGCTTCGTAACAAGACACGTATTCTGGTTACTAACGAGCTTTCTTATCTCGAGCAGTCGGATTTAATCATTGTGATGAATAATGGGAGAATTGAGTACGAAGGAAAATATCATGATCTGATGAAACAAGGAGCTTTCGAGCAACTATTGATGGAGTGTGCAAAGGAAGATAGAGAAAGAAGGGCAACGGAAAGATCACAGAATGACGATGACGAAAGTTCGGAACCCAGAGGAGGTATGTTTAGATTTTATTATTCTGAATAGTCAATTAACTTTCCTTCAGTAGAAATCGACGAAGATTCTGATTTCGAGTACGAAGACGATGCGATTGGTTCCCCAATTTTGGATCGCGTTTTGGGAGTTAGCCAGATGTCGACCGTGTCAGGAATAATCAATCGGCGGAAAATGAGTACGTCTTTCCCGAAACAACATCGCCCACGTCCATCCACGAAATCTCGAACTCAATCCGTTACGTCTACGAATGCAGCACCTCGTCAATTGACCGGAACCGAACGAGTTGAAACTGGAAGAGTGAAAATGAGCACGTACTACAAGTATTTCGGAGCAATGGGAGTCCCAATTGCAGTCACTTTTGTACTTGGAATGACTCTGAGTACAATCGTATCGATGGGAAGAAACTTGTGGCTTACTGACTGGTCAAACGATAACTCTCGTTCCGGAGATGAGATAGATGAAAACAAGGTTAGCGTCAGACTTGGAGTTTACGCTTGTCTTGGATTTTCGGAAAGTGAGGATTTTCGGCTCACCGACTTATCTAATTTCTTTTTTCAGTTGTTTTGCTCTTCGTTGGAATGCTTTCACTGTTGTATGGTGGAGTGTCTGCATCTCGAAACCTTCATGCTCCATTGATGCGCAACTTGTTCCGTGTTCCGATGTCCTTCTTCGATACTACTCCATTCGGAAGAATTCTAAACCGCGTCGGAAAAGATATTGAGACTGTTGATGTTCTGCTCCCGTTCAATGTTCAATTCTTTGCTCAATGCTTACTTCAAGTTGTCTCGACACTCATCATCATCATGATCTCGACTCCAATTTTTGGAATAGTTATCATTCCTTTAGCTCTGATGTATCTGATGGTTATGCGGTACTACATTGCTACATCTCGTCAACTGAAACGCTTGGAATCCATTACAAGATCCCCGATCTACAGTCATTTGTCAGAATCAATCCAGGGATCAGCTACGATACGTGCATACCAACTTACGGATCGTTTCTGCAAGTTGTCTGAAACGAAAGTGGATTCTCATGTTCAATGTCGTTACCTCAACTACGTGGCAAATCGATGGCTGTCTGTTCGTTTGGAGTTCATTGGAAACTGCATCGTACTATTCTCTGCTCTATTTTCTGCTCTCACTCGATCAACAACTACTTCTGGAGTCATCGGACTATCGATTTCGTATGCTTTGAACATCACTACGGTGCTCAATTTCGCAGTGCGACAAATTACAAAACTTGAGACCAACATCGTTTCTGTGGAACGTGTGATGGAGTATGCGGAAACAGAAACAGAGGCTGAGTGGAGTTCGGAACCCGGAAAGGAACCACCAAAAAATTGGCCATTGGAAGGACGAATCGTTATGAACAACTTCTCAGCTCGTTATCGCGCAGGTCTCAATTTAGTCGTCAAGCAATTGAATGTCGAGATCAAGCCACACGAAAAAGTGGGAATCGTTGGTCGGACAGGTGCTGGAAAGTCCTCAGTCACCCTTTCACTGTTCCGAATCGTGGAAGCCGCCGAAGGCCAAATCAGTTTGGATGGAATTAACTTGGCTGATATCGGGCTCCATGATTTGAGATCCAACTTGACCATCATCCCACAAGATCCTGTATTGTTCTCAGGAACTTTGCGTTTCAACTTGGATCCGTTCCACCATTACTCGGACGATGATATTTGGAAAAGTTTGGAGCAAGCCAATCTCAGAGACTTTGCTGTTGGACACGAAGAAAAACTCGACTATGTGATCACGGAAGGTGGTGATAATATCAGGTGCGAGCTTTTCAGAGTTTTCAGAGTGAACTTTCTTTGCTTTTTTTCAGCGTTGGACAGCGTCAATTGGTTTGCCTTGCTCGTGCTCTGCTCAGGAAGACCCGAGTGCTCATTCTAGACGAGGCTACTGCAGCCGTTGACGTCTCGACGGACGCTTTGATTCAGAAAGCCATTCGTGAAGAGTTTGCTAATTCCACCGTTCTTACAATTGCTCACCGTCTGAATACCATTATGGACTATGATAGGTAAAATATACTTTGTTTTCTGAATAAAATCAACCATTTTTCAGAATTATTGTCCTCAAGGACGGTCATGTTGGAGAGTTCGACAGTCCGGAGAACCTTCTTGCCAATCGAAACTCGGAGTTCTACTCCATGGCAAAACAAGCGGGTCTCATCTAATCCAATTGGTGAATAGTTTAATATCCTCTCGAACACTTAATTAATCAAATCACTGATTATCAGAGTAATTAACATTATTCTTACTAATATTTCCATCTTTTTTCAATGTACCATATTATCCAATTCTTCTCACCATATCATCCAGGTTTTCTGTTGTCAAATATGCCTTTATTGCCCCCAACACTCATCACGAAGTTTTCAGTTTTAATAAAGTTTATAAGCATGGCGATTCAGTTGTCTTTATGTACAATTTTTTTCAAACTCCACAACTTTCAACAAATCGAAATCATTGAGTTTTCCCTTTTAGTTCATAAAGGCAGAAAAAAGTTTAATAGGTTCACGACGGTCACGACCTGGTTGGAAAAAAAGAATCCGGTTATTGCTCCCCCCACTCCGTTGGTTTCATAATTTCATTCAAAGCCCCTTTTGTCTCAAAACTTTCAAAAAATTTGGTACTTCTCCACTGTGCATTTCAATTCTTTTCATTCTCAAATTCTCTCTTTATTCAACGTATATTTCTCTCGATTCTGTTCAGTGATACACCCCTATGTGTAAGAGAGACTTTGAGTGTTTTGCCTTATCGTCATGCATTTCAAATTACGGTAACCACTGAGATAGTACCAAAGACAGTACTCAAACAAGAGAGACGCAGACAAATGACTCCCCCGCTTCACAGGATGAGCTCTCTAGAAGAGTCGACGAGCTTCACAATCCAAAAAGAGAGAAAAAGAAAATGAAACTGGACAAACGAGTGCCCGAGAACTTTTCCCTCTATTATTCCACCCGAATTCGATTAACTTTTGAAACTTCGTATTCCCTACTCTTTACTGTTTCTTAGAATCTATTTCATAGTTCATAATTTGTTTCTTTTCAGATACCTTTAATTTTTCATGTTTTCCGACACATGAACCATAATAACTGTGATGCAATCACACACATTCACAAGGAGTCGCGGTGTTTCGATTTATATGAATGGATCTGTGTCGCATCAAAGATTATATGATCGACATTCAGAGGTAATGATGTTTAGAATTCAGATGATTATAGATGAATTGATGCCTCTACTACTTGACAAATCAATAACTTCTTTGTTCTATAGATACCGTAACATCTAATAGAAGGACACACAAGTGAGCACGAAAAAATCACTTTCTCAGATTTCAGTGCATCTGAAAGTGTTCTCAATCGATTACTTATAAAAATAGACTGGGAGCAATATGAAATACGTTAAGAGTTCCTTCTCAAAAATCAGTAATGGATACTTTTGTATTATTTGAATTTTGATTTTTAGGAGGTTGAACAATAGACGGACACATTCTTCTATTAGAGGTTTTACGGTATACCGCGGTAATTAACAATTTCTGTTTGGCTGAATAATTTACAGAAGGATAACGGTTTTCTTTCAAATCACCGATACTTTTCATGAAAGAAGTATCTTACACCATCATCATTTGTTCCATTTTTCAGCCATCAACATCCCGTCAACTGCCCAGAAGTATATCACTTGCTCCAACTGGAAATCGTGGAGGATCAAGTAGAAGAGAAAGAGAACAAGTTGATGTTAGTTGATTCAGAAAGAATTTTTTGGAAACAAAGAGTTGAAATTTCGATTCGCCAAAGCTGAAAAAATGAAAACCAAATAGTTATTTTTGAAATATCAAATTGATTTATAGAACTCACTTCCTCCGACGTTTATCCCTCGATTTCATGACGAATCAGCAGTGAGAAGAATGAGTTATCGACCGATTCCAGGAACTGATATTCGGATATCCAAAATTGGATTTGGTATGATTTGTTTTCAATTTGAACTATTACAGTAATCACTTTTCAGGCGCAGCAGCTATTGGTGGAATGTTTGGAAACGTTGAAGATTCTATAACGAAAATAGTGGAAACTGCGATAAAACAAGGTTAGAGAAATTATAGTTTTTCTGAATCTTTTATCCGTTTTCTAGGAATCAACTACATCGATACAGGTTATTGGTATAGCCAAAGTCGAAGTGAATCTATTCTTGGAAAAGTGAGAAATAATCGGTTGAATCTCATTCATTTTATTTCATACAGGCATTGTCAAAAATCCCAAGAAAGTCATATTATATCAGCACAAAAGTCGGACGATTCGAGCTTGACTACGCGAGAACTTTTGACTTTCGTGCGGATAAAATTCTAGAATCTTTGACGAATTCATTGAAACGACTACAACTGACATATATTGATATTTGTTATGTACAGGTAATTATTTTCAAGATTCAACTTGAAACCCCTGTATCTTGTTTCAGATTCATGACGCAGATTTTGCTCCAAACGAATCCATAGTACTTTATGAAACTCTACAAGCTCTCGAAATGGCCAAAGCATCTGGAAAAATCAGACACATCGGGTTGACGGGGTATCCGTTAGGAAAAATTGTGTAAGTTGCCTCAGGAAAAGAGTTCGTTTCAGTTTTGAATTCCAGACAATTAGTTGAGTGTGCTACAACCAAAATTGATTTTTTGATGACATATTGTAAAGGAACACTGAATAACAACTCATTGGGACAGTTCACTTCATGGTTTCAAACTCGGAATATCGCCGTCATCAACTCGGGAGCTCTTTGTTGGGGGCTCCTCACTGAGAAGGGTCCTCCTCCATGGCATCCAGCGAGCGATGAAATCAGAGAAGCTTGTCTTGCAGCCACAACATATTGTTCGGTATGTTTTTAAAAAATAGAAGTCTGACTCAACGAACTTTTTTCAGTCAAAAAATATCAGTATATCAAAGTTAGCTCTCGATTATGCTCTAAACTTTCCGAATATAGTATGCTGCCTTGTTGGAATGGACAGTGTTCAGCAGGTATTGGATAATCTGGAATTGGCTAACTTTTCAAGGATAACAGATGTTGAGCAGCGAGTTCGGGATCGCATTATGAGACGGTAGATTATGATGACGAATAGAAAGTTTGAAATCATCTTTCCATTTACAGATATTTGGATCGTCTAGAGAATTCCGGATGGGAAGGTGTAGATGTCGCCCAGTACTGGAAGAAACTCAAGAAGCTTGGGCTCACTGCGTTGGCGACACATCGTCATTCTTCTGTTGAAAGCCTTGCTAGTACACTGAATGGATTTTCCCTATACTCATCAAACTCCAGTTCCGAGTTAAGAACACCTCGAAGACGTCGTCCATTTTAATACTATAATGAAATTCTTATACCCTAAACGATATTTGTATTTGATTCTCTTCTCAATGTTCACTTTATAATTTTCCATTCTGTCCAACTGGTCTTCTTGAAATTCGAAAATTGTGTCATTTCTTTGTGTATATTTTCTTGTTTTTGAAAGGTGTTTTTCATACACAATAAACTTCAAAATATAATTATTCTTCGTTCACTAATCCGTTTTTGAAACGACATATCAAGAAAGTCTATAAATTTCTTCAAAGGCAGACATCATTCTCCATTTTCATGAAATTTCACGAATAAAGTGTGTCGATTTACGGCGAAACTTCCACTACGTATCACAGTTGTGTGCTGAACAGCCGCGACGCAGCGAATGGTCTCGCCACGACCTCTCCCCTCTCGCTTTCTTCACCGATGCTGCAGTTTTGGGATTTTTCTCTTTTTTGAGCCTATTTTTTCGACTTTTTTGCACGAAAATTGTTGTAAATGTTTTAAAAAGTTGTTAAAAAATTGTTCGATCACTGATGTGTCATACAGATTAACCTGATTTTCAAGCTTTTAATAATTCTACTTTTCGTTCAATACTGCTCGACTTATTTTTTTTTATCTTTCAACGTTTCTATTTCAGGTAATCATGCAAAACGACGCCGGACAAACCGTCGAGCTCTACGTTCCTCGCAAGTGGTAGATTTTTTTTTGAAACTCAATATATAAACTCCGATTTTTCCTATAAAAATACCAAAAATGTCCTTATTTCAGCTCCTCGTCCAACCGTATCATCGGACCAAAGGATCACGCCGCTGTCCAGATTGACTTCGTCGATGTCGACCCAGAAACTGGCCGCATGGTAATCTAATTAACTTTTTTAATAGTCGTTCATTATTCTATTTCAGATCCCAGGAAAGTCGACTCGTTACGCCATCTGCGGAGCTCTTCGCCGCATGGGAGAATCCGACGACGCCATCTTGAGACTTGCCCAGAAGGACGGACTCGTTCCAAGAGATGAACTTAAGTCCAACTGAGTAACTGTTCACTATAAATTTGTTATTGTTCTGAAGTGGTTCTGTCGATCTTGCGCACAATAGAGCAAGCCTATTGATCTAAATATGAAAACTACATCCAATTAATTGTGGAAAGTTGGTTGAGAACGCAAACGAATTGAATGGACATGTATTTCAACCTCCATGAATCTATCAAAGATACGAATATTTTTGGAGTCGTTACAGATTTTTTCAAGATCGTCGACGTTTATTTTATGGTAATTCGAGTAAAAAATACTTGTTAAAAATGGAAGAATGCATATGCTGTGCCTTCTGGAAATGATAACATAAGAAAATCGTCTTATCAATTGATCATAATGTTCTACTGGCTGATAACCTCTGTTAACTGCCACTCTTTTTCTCTTCTGCATTGCATTTGAGTTTTCAGTCACTTCAGTGCAATTTCGCGAAAATATCCATCAGTCAATGCACTATGGAAGCCAGATTCACAGCTGTCCTTATTTTTCTGATCCTATACTTTACACAACGCTGTTCGGGGGCTCCCTACGGAATAACTGTTAAAGCGAGTTATGATGAACAGAACATAAACGTAATTGGTTAGTCACTAATAATTACAAAAAACATTAAAATGCGAATCACTTCAAAGATCAACAATACACCTAATTGCAGTCTGGATTTGCCCGGACCCCATCCTCTTCGACATGATTGAATCTTCTCTAGGATTGTATCAAAATGTCGCCGATATCAATAAGTCTGTTCAAGACAAAGTTACCGGGTACCGTGGTGCAGTTTGGTTAGTGAGCACAATCAACTACAGTAGAACTACGGCGGATACAGAGCCCGGTCCAAATCGCTCTACGCGGAATCTGTGCTTCGTTCAGGCACCCGATGAAAAAATTATAGTTTTTGTGGCTGCAGTTGTACCCTGAATATATTGCGTTTCTAAATTGTGCCAATTTTCATCAAATGAAAGTCTTCATAAAATAATATTCAGTGATGACAAATAACAGATTTCACACTAATCCGAGTCGGAATCTGAACCATATCCAGCAAGGAGAGATAGCCCCGAAGGAGCAGCTACAGGTTGAGAAGTTGATTGAACAGGAGCAGAATTTGTTGAAGTTGGTGGAGCAGATGCGGTAGCTGTCGAGGATGAAGATGGTGCTGGTTCAGATGGCTGAAATATTCAATTGTTTGTAGTTTTTTCCAAGAATCCATAACAACGATGACTGACGTCGCTAAAGGATACAAAAATATTTGGAGTGCAATGATGACTGTATGTCGCTCAAAATGTTGTTCTCTAGAAAATACAAATTTTGATAGAAAGTAGTCATTTTGTTCAGAACTGAAGTTAACATTTTCATAATGAATTTCAGTGTGAATACACACTAAAACTAGAGTAACCGAAATCTTGTCTACTTCTGAATACGCTATAAAAATTACCTTTGCTTTTTTGATGAGTTTCAATCCTGCAAATCGATCTTTTTGATCGAACCTTTTTCTTGAATTGGAGGATTCTTCCATTCCGAGCTTTGGTATAGCAGGTTTCAACATTGAAGCTGCAGATGATGTGCTCGGTCCCGGTAGATTCTTGTCGTCCTCTTCTTCCTCATCTTCATCAACGTCGTAATCTTTGATACGACGTTCAATCCGTCCATCAGATGTGATACTCATAAGCTCTCTGAAAAAATACTGGCATTATTTTTTTAAAACTTTGAATTCAGTGTTCCGGGTAACCATGAACTCACTTTGCCATGCGATCATCCTCTTCTTCCATCATCCTGATTCGTTGTGCTTGAGCCAGATGAGGATCCGTAGATGATAAGAATCCAATTGTATCAACGCATTCTTTTGTTCTGCTCGACTCTTGAAGGTCTTCCAAATTTCCCATCTCCTCCATTTCTTGTCGACTTTGCATGGTTCGCTTTTCGAGCATTTTCATCGGATCTTTGGCATCTTCAGCTTCTTGCTCATCGGCTTGTTTTTGCTGATCTTGATAGAGCTGAAAAAGATAATATTTTATTAAAAGTTTCATAATCTTTCTTCGCGACCTAATGATTCAGGAAAATTCTCTTTTCGAGAGTTGTTGCCCACGCTCTGATTAGCTCCCCTAACTAGCTCATTTCTCACGGTTTCCTTTCATACCCTAAAGTTTCAGCTCATGTTAGTAAATAGTATTGTGGCGTATATCGCTGAACACGCGTGTTTCGTGGGCAGAGACTAACTATGAGAATCAAAGCGGCCTCTGTTCAATTTCCGGATCCATTTATATATATGTGTAGTCTCTTTCCTACTAGAATCTTGTGGCTAGGAAATTTACTTTTTTGAACGAGTGACGTTTTTTACTTCAAAGGATTTTGGTTTCAAATCAGATCATCTATCTTTTAGTCGATGATTAGCGAACATCATTCCTATTAGAAAATCCCACTTTATAAACTAATATTCTCCGCAGATTCTTATTATGGCTACTGGATGGATGCCTCTACCAAACTTCTTCTACATCATTCCTGGTTATATATGGAGCACACCGACCGCGGAACAATATGCGCTTGTTCACTTCCCCGTATGTCTCGATTACACCGGTGCTAATCGAATCACGTTATTTTTAGCCTACAATGCTTATGAACCCTACTCAAAACCTACTTCCAATAACAAGTTTCGTACCTTATGATGTCAACCCTACGACAACGTTTCATGACAAAGCTCAAACTGAAGACGAACCAATGCATAAACTAGAACCAGAAAAGCCGATGGTTTATGAGCCTGAGAAGCAGGGAAAAATAGGAATAAAGGAGGAAATTGAGGATGTAGACTACTCAGGTGACAAAAGCAACTTTTCTAATAACTAAAAGTTTTTCTATTCAGACATGCCTCAGTTGACAAGAATGGACTGTTAGGAATTGAAGTCAGACTACACAAAAATTAACTTTCTGAATCTCTTAAAATGTCTGCGATCTCTTGTTTCACTTTTTATGACGCGTTGCGGGAGAGACTCGACTACCCGGCGACACAAAAAATCAGGTCAAAATTTTTTAATTGGCTGAAATTGAACATAGTGATAGTACTAAGTGTCCGAAATACATTAATCGTGTTTTGAGCCCAAACGGTCCCCTAAGTGCTGAAATACGGTCAAAAGTCTGAAAAAACGAAAAAATTTTCCTGATTGAGATATCAATCCAAACTTTTTTGCAATCGATTCCTAACATTTTTTTGAGCATTTTTTGTGTTCAAGTCAACTAGACAGCTTCACTCCTTCATTTAGAAAAAAACTAAAAAATGTCAAATTTTCCACTTTTTTAAATAAAAATGATTTTTTTGGCTCGGGGAGCCGAAAAGACGGAGGTTTTTATTTCAGATTCGAAATCTACGCCAAATTAGCTACATAACACATATAATGCCAATTCATAACTCGTTGCCTTAAAAAAATATTTTTGTGTTAAACATTGAACTCCGAAAAAATTTTTTTTTGTGATTTTTTGAAAATCAAAAAATCTTCATAATATTTTGTACTGAAGTGCATTGAGTATTCAACATATATGAAAACTGCTTGATGTTAGCTTTCTGATAAACTATTGAATTTTAGATAATTTTAAGTTTGAAGCATTCCGTGACCGTTCAAAGTCCACACTCCGATTTCAGTGTAGTTCGACAGCAATGGAAGAACTCGAAAATTTGAAAATGATCCTAGAGCTCCAAATTTGGTTTTATTTTGTAGGAAATTTGATTTTAAATTAAACTTCCAACTGACACTTTTTCCTAACTCTTCATCTTTTTGAGAAAAATGTGAATCTACAGATATTTATGCATAATGTTGAGTTGGAAGAGAAAAAACAAAATTTTTCAATAAGAATGAAGAGTTAGGAAAAAGTGTCAGTTGGAAGTTTAATTTAAAATCAAATTTCCTACAAAATAAAACCAAATTTGGAGCTCTAGGATCATTTTCAAATTTTCGAGTTTTTCCATTGCTGTCGGACTACACTGAAATCGGAGTGTGGACTTTGAACGATCACGGAATGCTTCAAACTTAAAATTATCTAAAATTCAATAGTTTATCAGAAAGCTAACATCAAGCAGTTTTCATATATGTTAAATACTCAATGCACTTCAGTACAAAGTATTATGAAGATTTTTTGATTTTCAAAAAATCACAAAAAAAAATTTTTTCGGAGTTCAATGTTTAACACAAAAATATTTTTTTAAGGCAACGAGTTATGAATTGGCATTATATGTGTTATGTAGCAAATTTGGCGTAGATTTCGAATCTGAAATAAAAACCTCCGTCTTTTCGGCTCCCCGAGCCAAAAAAATCATTTTAATTAAAAAAAGTGGAAAATTTGACATTTTTTTGTTTTTTTCTAAATGAAGGAGTGAAGCTGTCTAGTTGACTTGAACACAAAAAATGCTCAAAAAAATGTCAGGAATCGATTGCAAAAAAGTTTGGATCGATATCTCAATCAGGAAAATTTTTTCGGTTTTTCAGACTTTTGACCGTATTTTAGCACCTAGGGGACCCTTTGGGGTCAAAACACGATTAATGTATTCAAAACACTTTGTACTATCACTATGTTTAATTTCAGCCAATTTAAATTTTTTGACCCTTTCCAATGTGTCGCCGGGTGTGAGTTAGTGGTCGAGTCTCTCAGGCAATGCGTCTTATATAACAAATGACAGAACTAATAAAAAATACCTTCACTGCTTCGAAAAGTCTTGTTGCTCCATGCTCATTCTGATAATCACAATTCTCGAGATCCGTTTTGAAAGTGATTTCTGCTAAACAATTTGGGCAACGGAAGTAGAATCGGAAAATTTTGAGTCCAAGATACGATTCCCCTTCTGCCGTCTCGCGCTTCATGTTGAACTTTTTACCTACAAAATAGAAAATATTGAGTGAAAATTGAGAAAACTAGAAAAATTAATTACCTTTGTAAATGTATTCATGACATGTATTGCACTGCATGTTGAACGGTGTCATGACACGCTGAACGAACTGTCTGAAAATAAATTTAGGTTATTTTTGAGCGCAAATTAGAATAATTACCTGTTTCGTTGTCCCTTGGCTCTTGGGATTTTAGATGGATCGAAATCCGGTGGATAGTATTTCTGAAAAACTGAAAATTACAGTCTGAAACTGAAAAATATGTTTATTTTTACTAGGTTCTTTTTCACTTGAATAAAATACGTACCTGGAATACTTTACGCTCGGTTCCCGTCATTTTTCTTCACCTGAAAAATAATAATTTGGATTGAAAACGGACAGAAGAAGAAACGAAGAAAAGAAAAAACGAAAAGACGGAGAAAACCTTTTTCGAAAAGAGAGAGAGTGCATGCAATGAAGAGACGCAGAGAAATAAGTTCGCTGGAGCGAATCTCCAGCACGATTGTTTTTCTGATTTTTTTCCGAAAAAAAAAAGATTTCTTCAGAATTTATAATTTAGAAGAGATGAAGAGTCATTTAAAACAATTTTTTTCTAATACGAACAATCAGATGATGAGTGATATCCTGGTAAAAATATTCTGGTGAAAAAACCAAGGTCCCACAAATGCCAGTTCAAAAGAAAAATAATTGATGTGTCAATAAATCGAATATTTCATACACGAATGCAAAATTATAAAATAAAGACACTACTCTGAGTTTCTAACTGTAATAAATAGTTATTTACACATAATCAGAAATTGGCACGTTTTTCAATACAAAGGCAAAAGAAGCAGAAAATTCAAGAAGATTACAAATTATACATATTATACCTTCGCCGACCCCTGAGCCTCCGCAACAACGACACTCCGCGATTACGCATTGCGCGCTGTTTACCATAACTCGACAAAATTCAACAAATGAATATTTTTCAGCCAGTTTTATCAATGTTTTTCGATAATTTTGTTAATTTTACAGAGATTTTCTTTGAAAATTTTATTAATGAATCATTTTGAGTGCTCCGAGTAGCTTTTTGCTCGTTGAGTTTGACAAATGGATGCAGTTTTGGGGGGTAAATCGGACGTTTTAGAGAAAGGTGAGTTTCAAACGGTAAGTGAGGAGTCAAACGATATCGAATGGAGCAATTCTGAAAGAGTCGAAGATTTAAAAGCATAGAGGTAAAGAAAAATGATTTATTTTTATTGTTTGCAACAAAAATCAGTTTTTCAGATGACAAACTCCGAACACCAGGATCATCTTCTCATTAATATTCCCGGTTACAAATTGATTGGTGTTGTCAATAGGATTATTTCCTCTCGCTCGTCCTTTTGTCATCTGAAAAACTGATTTTTGTTGCAAACAATAAAAATAAATCATTTTTCTTTACCTCTATGCTTTTAAATCTTCGACTCTTTCAGAATTGCTCCATTCGATATCGTTTGACTCCTCACTTACCGTTTGAAACTCACCTTTCTCTAAAACGTCCGATTTACCCCCCAAAACTGCATCCATTTGTCAAACTCAACGAGCAAAAAGCTACTCGGAGCACTCAAAATGATTCATTAATAAAATTTTCAAAGAAAATCTCTGTAAAATTAACAAAATTATCGAAAAACATTGATAAAACTGGCTGAAAAATATTCATTTGTTGAATTTTGTCGAGTTATGGTAAACAGCGCGCAATGCGTAATCGCGGAGTGTCGTTGTTGCGGAGGCTCAGGGGTCGGCGAAGGTATAATATAGTTTTCATTCTTTCTTCGCAGCAGCTGAATGTTGGTCGGGAGGTGTTGGAGTGTACCACCATTTGAAAAGATCAGCGAATCGCTGAGTAAGCATATAAGATATGCGGCAGAAGGCGATGTGGGGAATCTTTTCATCGTATCTTCTCGCCCAATTCACCTGAATAAAGTATTTTTAGAAATAATCTATTACGCCAGAAAAAACCTTATAGCTGCTGATGATGAACAGTGGAACCAGAAGAGCGTAGATTACACCGTTAGCAAACCAAGATCCACCAAGAGTCGAAGCAACCGTAAGAGTAGTTCCGAATCCAAGGAAATATGGCCAACGAGTTTCGAAGTAGTTGGCTCTTCGATTGAACGAGAAGTTGTAGCTGTCGTAGAAATAATCGAAGCTAAAAAGAATTTTAAATCTAATAATTATTCTATATCCGTTGTCTCACCAATACATGGAGTTGTAAAGAGCGACGTGGACGAATACAATAAACGGAGTGATGATAGGGATTGGAAGATATTGGGATAAGATGGCTTGGAAAGAGAAAATGAACATGTGCACTACAGATGTGACCGTTTCTCCAAACATTTTTCTGAAATCATGTTACCATCAGATTTTCTAATTATTTTCCTTACTGCATGGATTCCTGATTAGGAGGTGGTGTGTTGAGTGCACGCATACATGCTCCAGAGACATCGGAGAACCAGAACATCAGAATGAATTTCATGATGAAAAATACTGGAAGAATGGTCAAAAAACCGATTGTTTCTCCGAGCTCTGATTTTCCAAAAAGACCAAAAAGAAATCCGAGAATGAACACGATAACTTGCCATAAAACCACGAAGCCAAGATTCAAGATGTAAATTTGTCCGAGTCTGAAAAATTATTCTCTTTCAGATTTTAAGCAGCGAATCAAAAAATCATTCTCAAAACTAACTTCTTCTTGATACTATCCTTCTTCTTCGGTGGTTCAGGTGGTCTTCTGAAGATTCCCTGTTTTTCTCTTCTCATTTGAAGTACTGTTCTCTGTTTTGGCTCCACTGGCTCTACTTTTAACTCCCTTGCATCTTCTTCCAATATCTTTCGAATAAACTGAAACTCTATTTATAAGATGAAAACTAAATTTGAATGATTACCATTAGCCCCGTAATCGAATCTTTGAGTCCATGGAAATAATCCTCAACTATATATCGAAGTGCTCCCATCGTCTTCTGTGCTATTGTTTTTTTTTTTCTAAATTCTTCTGTACAGTAGGATCCGTACAGTATTTTCACCGGTAAGAGTTATGAGTAGAATATGCGAGGTAACAATTTGAAACTGAAAAGAAAATTAAAATAAGCAGAAACGAGAATTTGGATTAGATAATCTATATTGATGGATTCAAACAATGACAACTTTCAAGAAAAAATGATAAACAATAAATTGAAAAGTTTATGCATAATTTTAAAAATTGAAGAGAAAATCAAGATCTTCCGAGAATAGAAATAATACATCGGAGTTGTTCCAAAAGCGATGAAGTTTTTGAATTTTGAAATAATAACGACGTCTTGTTGAAGAAAAAGTGATAACTGTCAAGAAAGTAGTCTATGCTGAAATTTTTGAATCTCAAACAGATAAATTATTGTAAAACTTACCATTCTATTGAATTGCATAGAGATGCATTGACAAATAATGCGAATGTGATGGGAATTGGAAGGTACATTAAATTTATTGAATATTAGCCCATGAAGGACTTTTGTTTCTGTGGTGGAACATTTAGAGCTCTCAGGCATGCTCCGGAAATGTCTGTACAGTAATTTCAAATAATTCTGAATCAAGGTAGTTTCAGAGTACTGTAACCTAAGAAAAACTAACTTCTTTTCTTATTCTATTGTTTTTTCTTCGGTGGCTCAGGAGGTTAGAAAACTTAAATTCAAATATTCCCCCATTAAGACAGAAAAATACTCTCGAAATTCACCGGTAGACTTCGTGCCGTTCTCCCAAAGAATGAATGGAAAATAAAAATGACCCAATGAAATCTAATTAAATATAATATTTTTTGAAAATTATTCTGAATGAAAGAGGAATCGGTTCGGATAGTGAATGAAACACATGATTCTCCCAGTGACCTCATCATTTGCACTACACGACGCTACACAATGTTGTTTTTGGAGAGACGTAGACATCGCACTGGGGCGCATTGTGTCTAGAGGATGGAAGAGTGTTATTGGTTTTCTCGGGACTGTCATATTGATTATGATTGAAAGTATGGAATTAACTAATTTATCCGCTATGAAACAAATGTGTACGACAAATGAAAAAAAGAAATAGTAAAATGTTTAGTTACACACAGAAAATACAAGAATAAGGTGATCCTGTTTTAAATCTACTCGTAGACGTCCTCTCGCTCGCAGATGTACTTGAATGCGTCGCGGATGGTCTTGAACTTGTCAGAATCTTGAAGTGGAATTTCAAATCCAAACTCGTCTTCCAGTGCCATCACAATTTCTACCTGGAAAAAAAATTAAGAATAAGAATGAGTCAATATTGCGAAAATTGTACAATCGGGATTCTGAGGCGGATTTTTCTAATGCCCATTATGTAAGAGGACTTGTCATAATTGTAGTCATCAGAGCTGTAAAAGTGAAAAAAAACCGAGGTGGAAAGAAAACCGTACTCCGTAATGTTATGCTGGCGATCGTTTACTCCAATTATTTGGTTCTGAGGCCATTTTTCTCGGAATTTCTCTTTTACAAAATGACTTCGAGTATGATATTAGAGACACATCTTCTCATAATTAAGAAAATAATAAATTATACCACGAAATTTGTATTCACTCAGCAGCAGTTGAATTTTTTTCTCGAACGGGCGGTACTCGAAAATAGAACTAAGCGAAATAGAACTGTGACAAAATAGAACTCGGCAGAATAGAACGCGGCGAAATAGAACAGTAACTAAATAGAACTGTGACGAAATATAATATAACTCTTTCTACAGCAGCGCGCTGTTGCGCAAAGAGTTCTATTTTGTCACAGTTCTATTTCGTCGAGTTCCATTTTTACACAGTTCTATTGCGCTAAGTTCTATTTTCGAGTACCGCCCTCGAACGAAAAGAATTTTAAATGTTGAAACACGTACAAGAATTTACTCTGAATCAGTAAAAAATATATTCCCATTTATCTTGCAATAAAACCCCTACCTGGTCCAATGAATCGAATCCAAAGTCCTTGTTCAAATCGGCGTCGAGCTTCAAGAGCGATTCTTTGTCAGCGGGGAAACGATCCCACGAGCGTACTGCTTTTAAAACACGCTCCTCCACCTAAGAAATAATATTCGGTATTGTCGGCGACTAAATTCAGCTGGTACCTGTTTGAAAGTAAGCTGCTTTGGTGGATCAAATGGTCCGAACACTTCAATCTTGCTTCCCCTGAAAAGTCACACTGTCACACTTGATTTTTTTCTGTATGGATACCTAGTCTGAATGTAGTTTACAGATGGAACCATCAGTTTGGCCATCTGTGGAACTGCTGACGAAAATGTTCTTTGCTGCCCGACCACGGCAGCGGCTCTGATGGCCACACGACCAGCTTGACGACAAAACATTCTAACCCTAAACGTTATTCCGGAGAACTATGCTTGTTGTGAAAATTATTCTATCCTCAAGTACTTGAGGCGACACCACGCATTACTTTGGATGAAAAATAACGAGTTTAAATAACAACATTTTATCAACAGCAACAAATTTATTTGTGAGCTTTGCGCTGGGCGATGATGACGTTTTGGAGTTCCTCTCTCTTGGCCTTAGCACGACGGTGGGTTCCGATACGTCTCTTCAAGAACTTGAGGGCACGCTTATCCTTGGAAATACGAAGCATTTCCAAAACGCGACGCTCGTACGGAGCGAATCCGGTGATTTCGCGGACGAGCTCACGGACGATCTGAAAAATTATTCATTGTTGTCCGACCATAACATTCAAAGTTTTACCTTGGTCTTCTTGGAGGCGACACCCTTGTGTCTGTTTTGACGCTGCTTGACTGGGAGCTGAGTAGCAGCATGTCCCTTGTTGAGACCGACGGCCAATCCTTCGATTCCTGGTCCGCTCATCCTGAAAATTATCTTTTTTCACAATGACGAGGCAAGGGAGATGAGAAAAGAGCGATTATTATTGGACGGGATTGGGAATTCGTGAGTACTGTGAAACATAAAAATCAATAAATTTTGGGCCAATTATGAAGTCATATGCACAGAAGTGGAAAAGTGTTCAAGCTACACAAAGTTCAATGAAAAATGCTGAAATAACAGCTTCGCAGTACTTTCCCACAGAAAAATTCTCCAAAAAAAAGAAGAAAAAATCGGCGTCCTATTCATGTCGGCCGAGTGAAATAGAGAAAAAGTAAAATCGCGGCGAGACCAATTCGCTGCGTAGCGACTCGCACCATGGTTTCCCCTTGCCCGGTGATACGCAGTGAAGCGATTTTCTCTGTGAATTGAATTTTTATTCTTCTTTTTTGGTTTTTTTTCCGTGTTTTCCATGGAATTTAGCGAACATCCCACATTTCTTGAGCCAGAAAAGAATGTAATGCTGGCTTTAATTTTTAGCTACGTTTTCATCGAAATTTCACGTAAAATAATTGAATTCATCCTAAATAATTTCCTCTTGATTCTCGTCTATCCTCTTATCGTATGAGCTGGTTTTAAAAATTATGTATTTCAGTCTTGGATAATGGCTCCCGCTCGTAAGGGAAAGGCTAAGGAGGAACAGGCTGTCGTGTCCCTTGGACCACAGGCCAAAGAAGGAGAGCTCATCTTCGGAGTTGCTCACATCTTCGCTTCATTCAACGACACATTCGTCCACATTACCGATATTTCCGGTAAGTCACTTTTACTTGTTGAAAAATTATTTTTCCAATGATTTGACTTCGTTCCAATGCATTTTCATTCCAGGACGTGAAACCATCGTTCGTGTTACCGGAG
This sequence comes from Caenorhabditis zanzibari, assembly GCA_963966625.1. Classification (NCBI taxonomy): domain Eukaryota; kingdom Metazoa; phylum Nematoda; class Chromadorea; order Rhabditida; family Rhabditidae; genus Caenorhabditis; species Caenorhabditis zanzibari. The sequence continues at coordinate 7,520,121 of OZ016470.1, read as the reverse complement.
GAATGAAGGTCAAGGCTGATCGCGACGAGTCATCGCCATACGCTGCTATGCTCGCTGCTCAAGACGTCGCTGATCGTTGCAAGCAGGTATGAATATTCTTATTCGGAGTAACTTATTGGTCAGTCGATTTCAGCTCGGAATCAACGCCCTCCACATCAAGCTTCGTGCTACTGGAGGAACTAGAACTAAGACCCCAGGACCAGGAGCTCAATCTGCTCTCCGTGCCCTTGCTCGCGCTGGAATGAAGATCGGAAGAATCGAAGACGTCACTCCAATTCCATCCGACTGCACCAGAAGAAAGGGAGGTCGCCGTGGACGTCGTCTTTAAGTTGTTACTTGTTATTCTAATGAATGCATTGGTTAACACAGTATGTTACTTTTACACAAAAAAAAGGCAAATATTCAACTTGAACTGCAATACGTTCGATTTCAGAAGTATAAAAAATATCAATATTGCAGTGCAGCAGGCAATTTTTACACTAGTATTTCTAGTAAAACATAGTCTACTATTAGCAACGGCAGAAATTTGTGTCTCTATGTAGGTATTCGGCTTGTACTCTTTGAATACACATTCAGAAATCTGAAATCTCATGCTTTTGTGAAAACCAGGTTTTGAAAGATGTAAAAGTTATTTTTTTCGTATCAGGTAGTTTTCTACCAAAGTTGTAAAAATATGGCGCTCATTCCGAATATAACAATAAAAACTATCATAAATTTCAAGAAGTACAAAACACATTTATTTTTTGGAGGCCGCTCGTGACGGGAATAGGAGAATTCGATTGGATGATGTATGAAAATGGAACTCTGAAACTAAGCGAGCCAGACAGAAGTGTGAAATTTATCATGAAGAACGAATGAACAAACCAAAACAAGGACTATCCTTTTTAAATATGATATATTATTCGCATTTTTCCTGAGTAAGGAAATTCAGAAATATTTTATCGGTCTTCTAGCTACATCTCCTTATCATCAGACATGCCACGGGCCGGGCCGGGCCAAAATCAGAAATTCTGTGGGCCCGGATTTCTGGAGTGAAAAATTTGGTGTGATTTTTTTAAGCGAAAAATCTATTTTTTTGTGTCATTTTTACAGCGGTCCCAGGAATTGAATGGTCCCAAATGCAAAGAACGGTCCCAAGTGCAAAGAATGTTTTTTTTTTGAGTGTCATGATTTTCAGAATTGAATGATCCCAACTTTTTTTGGTATTCTAAATTTGAAAAGATACCTCTACTTTATTCAGGCTTACTAGGGAATGGTCAGACCTTTCCGTGGCGTTACAGCATGCGACCTATATCATTCGAAAGCTGAAGATCTAAAACATCTGAAATCTACAGTGGCGAGATGTGGTGAGTGTACCTTTGAGTTTGAGTGAATAACTTTGCTCAAACATGTCCGAATGACTTGAAATTTCGCATGTTTATTAACGATATGACTGAGAGTAGAACACATAGTTTTTTGAAAATGAAAATCGCTTCTGGCCTCCAGAATCCTTCCTGATGTAGACGTGTTTTAGAAGTCCAAAAAATAACTTTTTCTGAGGTTGATCGTTTTTTGTATATTGTTTGAGAAAATGTTGATACTGGATAAAATAAGTAACTCACAAAGTTTGGTCAACTTTGAATGATTGGCTCCGGAGATATGGACGTCGGAGCACAAAATGACATGTTTGGAACAGTGAGCATATCTCGGCTGAAACTGATCGTAAGACTCTCAAATTCAAGGAATATGTATCGTTAAATGTACTACAAGATAACAAAAAGAATTATTCATTTTGATCAAAAAATATTTCGACGAAGTACAGGACCACTTCTGACCAAATGGAGGTAGTGTATCGGAAAAAAATTATTTGCTCAAAGTGAATAATTCTTTTTGCTATCTTGTAGTAAATTTAAGTATACATATTCCTTGAAAATTTGAGAGTCTTACGATCAGTTTCAGCCGAGATATGCTCACTGTTCCAAACATGTCATTGTGTGCTCCGACGTCCATATCTCCGGAGCCAATCATTCAAAATTGACCAAACTTTGTGAGTTACTTATTTTATCCAGTATCAACATTTTCTCAAACAATATACAAAAAACGATCAACCTCAGAAAAAGTTATTTTTTGGACTTCTAAAACACGTCTACATCCGGAAGGATTCTGGAGGCCAGAAGCGATTTTCATTTTCAAAAAACTATGTGTTCTACTCTCAGTCATATCGTTAATAAACATGCAAAATTTCAGGTCATTCGGACATGTTTGAGCAAAGTTATTCACTGAAATTCGAAGGTACACTCACCACATCTCGCCACTGTATTTCAAAAAGTGCTCAAGAGCCACGTAGTTCGAGAATACCAGGTTAGAGTACAATTTCAGTACTAATTTCAGTAGAAATTTCAGTAGAAATCAGTGTGGAAAAAATTAGAATTTTCGAAAAATATAAAAACGCGAAGAAAATATTTTTCCAGTTGAAATTTATCACTACTGAATTACTACTGAAAATGCACTCTAACCTGGATTTCTCGAACCACGTGGCTCTTGAGCACTTTTTGAAATTGATTTCAGCAGATGTTTTAGGTCATCAGCTTTCGAATGATATAGGTCGCATGCTGTAACGCCACGGAAAGGTCTGACCATTCCCTAGTTAGTAAAGTTCCGGAAAGCATGTTGACATGCTTTGATTTTTGTAAAAACTGAATAAAAATTCGAATTCGAACCAAAACTTCTAAGGACTTTTACCGACTTTACTAAGCCTGACATATTAGGTTGTTCGAAAAGTTGTGGTCACTTTTTTTCGCAGCTTTCTCCTACTATCCAGTCAGAATTTCTCGAGGTCTGTTGTGCACATACTTGGTGGAGGTCCACCACGGAACAGCACCAAATACTTTATTTGGTCAATCCTTGTTGCCACAGGAAATACTTGACATGGTTCATTTTTGGATAACTTATTTTGACGTCAGCTGACAGAATTCCCAAATTGGATATTTTTACGGAAAATTATCGAAACAGTAGTTGCAGACCGTGACAACGTCTCTGAACAATATTCAAGCTGATATTTTGGCATTACAATCGTCTGTATATGATCTATTATCATGATCAATTTCATTCGTCTCCGTAGCTGTTCAATGGTTATTGCATTGATTGAGCAGTTTGAGTCAGACTCAACTAGGACTCATAAAACTCTATGGTTTTTACAAGAAATATATTCAGGTCAATGAGCTTCAACTACTGTTTTGATAATTTTCCGTAAAAATATCCAATTTGGGATTTCTGTCAGCTGACGTCAAAAGAAGTGGTGCTGTTCCGTGGGGACTTCCACCAAGTAGGTGCACATCAGACCTTGAAAAATTCTGACTGGACAATAGGGTTTCCATTTCGGGCGATCGACAAGCAGGCGGGTACGGGCGGGTAAAGTGCCGCCCGTACCGAAAAAGGAAAACCCTACTGGACAGTAGGAGAAAACTCCGAAAGAAAGTGACCACAACTTTTTGAACAACCTAATATGTCAGGCTTAGTAAAGTCCGTAAAAATCCTTAGAAGTTTTGGTTCGAATTCGAATTTTTATTCAGTTTTTACAAAAATCAAAGCATGTCAACATGCTTTCCGGAACTTTACTAAGCCTGAATAAAGTAGCGGTATCTTTTCAAATTAAGAATTCCAAAAAAAGTTGGGATCATTCAATTCTGAAAATCATGTCACTCAAAAAAGAGGGACCATGCTTTGCATTTGGGACCATTCAATTCTCAAAATCATGTCACCCAATATTTTGGGACCATTCTTTGCATTTGGGACCATTCTACGCCAATACATAGAGCCAAAAATTACAAAAAAAAATTTAAATTCGAAAATTTTCCCTATTTTTCCCTAGTCTGCTTATCATGAGTTCTCAATATCGACTGAATGGTTATTTTGATGGAAGCAGTGAAACCGGAAAAAGTTTATATTTTTGCTCATAATTTGTTTGTCTCTTGCTGTTTGCTGTTCAAGATAAAAAATAATAAATCATGAAAACAATGAAAAATGCACACCCAGTTTTGTCTGACCGCGAGATAGTGTGTGTGAGGGTGGAGAGGCCCACACAAAACATGGAGGGCGGCGGAACCCGTGAGGTGACGACCGCTCTCCAGACCCACCCTATATAATGGCCGTCGCATTCTCTTATGCGCGCACAAGTGATCGATGTTCTAACGTTTTCGAAAAATTTTCGAGGTTCTTATTTCGACCGTGTCCATCGCACCGTATCCATCGTACCATCACCATGTCCATGGTACCATGACCATGTCCATCGTACCATGGCCATGGCCATGGTCGGGGGTGGGGGCCGGTGCCCGGCGTCCGCCGTGGAAGTGCGCGAGCAGCGGCCGGGTGCCCTGACAACTCGGGTGTCGCCGGCAACTTTAGGTCGGAAGTTGGTCGGAGTCCGGACAAGGCGGCTACTAAAGCCGACCAAGGTCCGACAAACTTCAGATTTGAAGTTGCAACTTCCGACCAAAAGCTGACAAACGTGTGCACTAAAGCCGACGAACGGTCAACGTCTGACCAAAAGCTGACCAAGGTCCGACCTAAAGCCGAACACCCCCCCATCCCCCCCCCCCCCCCCCTCAACTGGCCCAGTCTCCAAGGGTACAATGAAAAAGGGTACAACGGGCTTTTAGGGTACATTGACTCAAGTGGTACAATGACTCTTGGGGTACAATCAGGTAGTCGGCTCATAGGGTACATCTGGTCGAGTCTCAAAGGGTACATTGAGGAAATGCTCAAAGGGTACAATAATTGGCTCAAAGGGTACAATAATTGGCTCAAAGGGTACAATAAAATGAAATGTTTCTCTGTAGATACAACCAGTTTTGTTGTGAACCATTCCCATTCTGGCTTATTAAAAATCTCTAACAAAATAAAATAATGCTAAATATTAGTTACAAACTTTTGCACCGGTTGAGGTTACAACATCTGTTTTGAGACTCTCTGGGATTTTAATGAGCCTGTAAGCATATGACTAAGCCTGAAGGTTTGGGACCATTTGTCGCCAATACAGAAGTGAAAAAATTGTTCTTAAGACTATTCTTCAGCGATAAGGGCGATTTTTGTTCCAACACTGTTGCTATTTGAATCAGTTCATATAGAGACATGAAAAAACAGGAAAAAAGTTCAAAAACAAGAAATAAAACTGGTTGTATCTACAGAGAAACATTTTATTTTATTGCACCCTCTGAGCATTTCCTCATTGTACCCTTTGAGACTCGACCAGATGTACCCTATGAGCCGACTACCTGATTGTACCCCAAGAGTCATTGTACCACTTGAGTCAATGTACCCTAAAAGCCCGTTGTACCCTTTTTCATTGTACCCTTGGAGACTGGGCCCATTTTCAGTTTTGTAAAAATTAGGATTTCATCTGGTTTTGTACTAAACTCCACTTCCTTATAAACATTGGGTTCTAATATTCACAATCTATTGTATCTCCTCGCTTCGGAAGGGCACACACTGAAGACGATGATCGTACAAAAAATTGAGAAAGGGTGAACGTTCAAATATTAAAATTTGGAACTTTCCGATTATTTGTTACTCCATTTTTTATATTCATTTCTCGAAATGAGTCCGTTCACCAGCTTCCTTTTGGTATCCTTCCTGTTTATTCATGGTAAAACTGTCTTCGCAAAGTCAATAAAATACGCTCAAAACAAGCAGAAATTAAGAATATCGCAAATATGAACAGACTCGTGAGATCTTTTAAAGAAAGTATCCAACTTTGTTAGCAGTTCAATTTTCCAGGTCCTCAATGATGAACTTGAAGCGTCTGCTGATAAAATTTTGGATAAAGCAGAATGTGATGCGATAGTTATGAAGAAACCATCTTTTGAGGCGATTCGAGACGTGGAACATGCTTCTGCTGTAATCGATTTCATATCTCATCCGGGAAAAACTCAGTTTGCATGTATCAAGAAAATGTGTTCACTTCCAGCGGATGCATGGATTTTGGTTACAAATATTCCGTATGTCTTTTGATAATCAGAAAAATATTTATTTTCTTTTTCAGAAAGGAGACCGAGAAGTCGGGGAAACCCGGTACAGGATGTGGTACAGGAAAAGTTTCATTTGCAGATGGACTTTGTTATATTCCTGAAACAACGTTGAAACCAGTGGAATCTCTCGGGACTACAACAGTTGAATCGTCGTCGTCTCCGATTTCTATTCTGATTACTGTAATTTTTGTAGTAGTTTTCATTCAATGAACATGAAATACCAGACTTCTGTGAATCGTTTTGTTAGATTTTATGAGTTTTATTGAGAGAAAAAACAGTTATTAAACTGAACATTATTACAATAGAAGGAAAGAAAAATATATACAAGAGATCGAGAAAAAAAGTAAACAAGTAAAGAATTAGTCGACCTCCTCAACAGTTGGTCCTTGTGGGTAATTTCCAGAGTTGAAACCAGCTGATCCTGGATTTCCACATCCTGCTCCAGACTGTTGAGATCCTTGGTGCAACTTTGTGAGAATTGCCTGACAGACAGATTTGAGCTCCTTGTCTTTTGCCTCAATCTCATCTTTTTCAGCCAGAGTATTTGCATCCAACCAACGAAGAGTCTCATCGACAGCTTCTTTTGCACGTGATGCATCTTCTGATGGAAGTTTTGATCCATGTTCATCGAGAGCTTGTTTCACTTGGAATGCATATGCTTCCAGTTGGTTTCGAGCCGAAACACGTTCTCTTTGCTCAGCATCCTCTTTCTCGAATTTCTTTGCTTCGTTGACCATTCTGTCGATATCAGCTTGTGACAATCGTCCTTTCTCGTTCTTGATAGTGATTCGGTTGGTCTTTCCTGTTGATTTGTCTTCTGCTGACACATTCAGAATTCCGTTTGCATCGATATCGAATGTGACCTCAATCTGTGGAACGCCACGTGGAGCTGGTGGAATTCCGGAAAGTTCGAATGTTCCGAGACGATGGTTGTCACGAGTCATGGCACGTTCTCCTTCATAAACTTGGATGGAAACTCCTGGTTGATTGTCGGAATACGTGGTGAAAGTCTTGGAAGCTTTGGTTGGAATTGTGGTGTTACGATCGATTATGTTAGTCATTACACCACCGGCGGTCTCGATTCCAAGACTCAATGGAGCCACGTCAACGAGCAAAACATCTTTGATGGTCTGATCCTTGATTCCAGAAAGGACAGCGGCTTGAACAGCAGCTCCGAAGGCAACGGCTTCATCTGGATTGATTGAACAGTTGAGTTCCTGAAAATGAGAATTATGCATTATGTTTGAATGTAGAGAGAATTTATAACTTACCTTTCCGTTAAAGAAGTCTTTCAAAAGTTTCTGGATCTTTGGAACACGAGTGGAGCCTCCAACCAAAACGACTTCATCTATCTTCGATTTGTCGAGTTTTGCATCTCTGAGAGCTTTTTCAACTGGTTCAAGAGTCTTTCGGAAGAGATCAGCACACAATTCTTCAAAGCGAGCTCGAGTGATTTTGGAGCAAAGATCGATTCCATCGAAGAGAGAATCAACCTCGACGGTGGCTTCGGATGAACTCGAAAGCGTTCTCTTCGCACGCTCACAAGCAGTTCGAAGACGTCGGATGGCACGGGGATTCGGTGAAATATCCTTTCCAGTTTTTCTCTTGAATTCGGTCATGAAATGTTGAAGCATTCGCTGATCGAAGTCTTCTCCTCCAAGATGGGTATCTCCAGCTGTGGATTTCACTTCGAAAATGGATCCTTCGGCAATGGTAAGGACTGAGACATCGAATGTACCTCCTCCGAGATCAAATATCAAAACGTGCTTTTCATCCGAAATTCCCTTGTCCAATCCATAAGCCAAAGCAGCAGCAGTTGGTTCATTGATGATTCTGATGGCATTGAGTCCAGCAATGGTGGCTGCATCCTTCGTCGCTTGTCTCTGACTGTCGTTGAAGTATGCAGGTACAGTGATCACAGCATCTTTGACTGCATGGCCGAGATACGTCTCCGCAGTTCCCTTCATCTTCTGGAGGACCATTGCTGATATTTCTTCCGGATTGAATTGTCGTTTCTCTCCTTTCATTTCAACCTCCACAACTGGCTTTCCTTGTTTTCCTTTCACTGTGAATGGCCAATGCTTGCAGTCTTCTTGAACTGTCGATTCATCAAATCGTCTTCCAATCAATCTCTTCGCATCGAATACAGTATTCTCTGGATTACGAGCGGCCTGATCTTTGGCTGAATCTCCAACGAGTCTTTCGGTGTCTGTGAATGCCACGTAGGATGGTGTAGTCTTGTTTCCTTCCGAATTGGCGAGAATCTCAACCTGAAAATGAATGAATGTTAAGACCCATAAAAAAACTGCAACTTAAAATAGACTTACCTTCCCATTTTGGTAGACTCCAACACAGGAATAAGTGGTACCAAGATCGATACCAATAGCTTTGCACGACGACATAGTTTGTAGTTTGTAGTAAGAACAGTAGAATTATTTTCTTCTGAGGGTGACATTCTATGGAACCGGCTCGGCTTATATACTTTCAGAACAACGAATTCTAGAACCTTCTGGTACCTTCTAGAAGCTTGTTTTTACTCTTTTTCTCATTTCTCTCTTCTTCTTCCCTGCTCCTTTTTCCCTCCTTTGTCTGCGTCTCCCCAAAACTCCTCATCGTGTTGTTTTGCCCTCCCCCTTCTAGAATGTTCCAGAAACTTCTACATCCTGAAAAGTGGATCATACATCATCGAATCTTCTAGAATGCGTATTTTCGTGATGAAACAAGGAGCTTTTCGAATGGTCTTTGAGCACGAGAACTATGCATTTGAACAAATCAAATGAGCTTTATGGAAAACAAGCAAAATCATAGATTAAAATCACAAAAACAACAAGGGAAAATAGAAACGCGAGAAACAACAAGCAAAACATTTAAAAAATTAAATAATTAGGTCTTCTTCTTCTTCTTTCTCCACGATGTAACATCTTCTTCAATTTTCTCTTCTTCAACGACTACTTTGGCAGTTTCCACGGTTTTTTCCGAACTCAAGTTCACTATCTGAGTTGCTTCTTCTTCTTCGCAATCATCGAGACCATCAAGAAGATCGTCAACAATTTCTTTCTCCCGCTGAAATATTGATGTTCGAATAAGTAAGAATTCTAGAAAGTACCTTTCTATTGGAGACTGCGGTGTTTTGCTTCTCACTGACTGTAACTTCGCCAACGCTGTTCTGGATCATAGTCAATTGTTCGTCTATCAGTGCATCCTCATCCACTTCCTCTTGCTTCACAGATCCCACACTCAATGGATTCTCGTTGACAATAACACTGGGTTGATAGAGCATTTTACTAGTTGGTTCCCGTTCAGATCTGATTGGTGGAGCTTGTATTTGTCGAGAAGCAGTTGTTCCAGAAGTGAGAATAAGACTTGGTGTTGTGATAGCAAATCCATCTGGGCGCTTGAAGGCACTTCTGAAATTTGAATAGGTTGTTTGAAAATATAAAAAAACAAAACAAACCTGTCCCGTTGGTCTTGTTTGATAACATCACTCACAACAGCGGTCAGAGCTTCAGCACGAGACATTGCCAGCTTCACACATCGCTCAATCTAAAATATTCATGTGTTGAGAGTAGGATAGATATTTTCACACCTGCTTAGTGGAAAGAACAAGGTTTGTACTTTGATGGAGAGCACACACTTCTCGACGTTTGTTGCAAGCAACAACAATCGATCCGTCGAGACAAGCAGCTTCTTTTTCCGTCGGGTCAATCACAACCATTTGTCTGAAAAAATATATAATAATGATTTCGTGATAAAGATCTTTACCCCTTGTCAAGTAATCCAATTGTGGTGCAAATTGGCATGTGATAGATGTTAAGCGGCACTGGAGCTTTCTCATATTCGGAGTACTGAATATACAATTTTATGATTTAAAAAGAGTAAGAAAACTTACGATAAGGGTATGATGTGGCTCCAAAGTGACATTTGGTCGTTTGAAGTGTTGAAGAGCGGTGATAGCCGCTAGACAAGCACAATCAAGAAGACTTCCGTCTTCGTCCAAAATACGAACGTCGACCCGAACTTTCCAGATTTCTTTACCCGCACGAATACAGAGGGACTGAAAATGAACTTATAGACGACAACATGGCTTCAAAATTCTCACTTCAACATCGATACATCTAGAATCTCTGATGATGAGCTCTAGCAAACGAATCAACTCCATTCCTTTGCTCCCGAGGCGGTCGTGTTCGTTAGCTTAAATTCAACTTTTTTCAGGTACAATAGATAGAAAAACATACAAAAATTGGCCATTGGACTCAAGTCCACATCAATGTTGATAACTCCTTTATGTGGACGCATCGATGATGGCTCTGCGATTTGTGCACTCACTGCAGCCATTACTCTAAAAAGGAGCATTTAGCGTACTGGATTAATAGAATGGACCATACTTTGTGTTCCCGATAGTGCATATTGCAGTTCCAACTTCTGATCCAACGACCAACCTCACATCACGGAAGTCTTCCAAACCGCGGAAATCAAATCGCTAAAAATAGAAACGATTTTATCCCATACACATCAAAAGAACTCTTACTTTTCCACTTTTTAACGCTTCTAAAATGACATTTTTCTCGCAATTTGTTAACGGCGGGACCCTCATGTTTCTGAAAATTCAAGCAATTCAACAAGGACCGATTTTCAAATTTTCTGAATGTGGACAGTTTCGATTGACTCAAGAATACGAAATGATTATAATAAGTAGGTGTCAAATGCAAGAAACATGTAAAAAGCTAAAACCACGATAGGAAATCGGGAAACTTTATTGGGAACATGAAAATATAGAAAAGAAAGCAATCGGAGATTAACGAAAGCATATCGAGACATTTTGTAGAGATTTTCCGTTGGAATTAATTAGTTTTGTTGAGTGTTCATTGCGGCGAGTTGTGCTTGAACTTTGGTTTGGAAGGCATCTGAAATGTATGCCCGAGTTCTCCTTTTCTCCTTTAGAATACCTTCGACTGTCTCAATCTGATAAAAAACATTTCGGTTAAAATAAATAAACGGTATCAAACCTGTTTCGAAATATGCTCTTTCTTACGATCGAAAATAGCCTTGGCTTTCTCGCGTTCCAGTTCGACGAAATATCCAGTTCCGATTTCAACCATATGTTTGCTTGGATCGGATAGTTCTGCGCGGATATATAACTGAAATCAGATAATCGAAAATGCTAATATTCTGAACACAAACCGATTCAGAGAGTGGAATGAGAGCAGTGTGTCCGGCAGTGGCGACTTTGACATCATCCAAAGCGGAGATGCTTTTCTCATTTCGAGATAAAAGAGCCTGGAAAAATTATTATATCACCGAGTCTTCTTAAAACGTTAATCTGACCTTTAGAGCACCGAAGGATTCTTGGAAGAAGTTCAATTCTTGTTCGCAATTTTTCTGCAGTTCCCCAAGCTGTTGTATGCTGAGATCAGCCAGCGGCACAGTTCTTTGTTCCTCTGTCATTCTGAAATATGCTTACTTTCACAAAAAGAAATGTATTTTTCAAAATGTTCGAAAGCAAAACAAAGAACATAATCTGAAACTTCGAAAAAAGCGGAAAAAAAGTCGAAAAATTCTCGAATTTCGATGGTGGCCTAGAAACTGCTGTGGTCACGGCCGCGTCTGTCGTAGGCGGAAATTCAAAAACATTAGCGCGGTGGAATTCGCGAATTCGATTTCGAGAATTCTAGAATGGTCCAAAAAGGGATAAATCAGTTATTTCCTGTTCTATGTAACAATACGTTTAGTTGACTTTCTGTTCATTGATAACTATTACAGATGTTTTAGTCATACTGGGCATCTTTCTTTCTTTTCGTCATTACAAGTATTCTATTCTGACATTGAAGTAACGCTTTCAAAGATGCTGTAGGTAGTCACTATATTTAAAGATCACTTCATCATCAATTGCTTCGAGAAGTTTCTCCTCCCTCGCCTTCATGTTTGTAGACGTTTTCTTCGTTTTCAAGGGTATTCCCCCGATTTTTTTGTATTTTGTTGAATCATAAAATCCTTCTTTCGAGATGTATTCTGAACGATGAGAAATTACTTGAATCAGTTCAGAAATCAAACAACATTCAGAAAAAAAAACATTGGGATACCGGAATTTGCTGATTCACTAGGTCGGAATGATAATCAAACACGATGACGTTTATTTCATTGAAATTTTCGTAATTGCTTTGAAGATTTTTCAAAAACGTACAGTGCTTACTTTCAAAACATTCGGATCGCTTCTGAAAACATTTTCAGGAATAGTTCACTGTACCTATTCAATATGATCCATGATGATCAAAGATTTTGTTCACGAAACGTGGATATTGTTATTTTAAGAAAGTTGTTTGGTGTAGATAACATGCACTACACAGTACGAAAATTCAATAAATCACGTCATACTGTAAAGATGTTTTGAGTCTTAATATTCTCTGTTAGACAGATTTCCTCATATCAAGTGGTCAGAATAATAATCTTCCATTCAAAGGAACCACAAATATTCTGCGAATAGTTTTCCTTCATTAGTTCGAATCATCACTAAAAATTTTCAGTTTTCCATAAAACTTCAATCGATTTTTTGCTCAAAGAACAATTTTTTCAAAGGGTAATATTCATAACGGTTGCCAAAATTTTGCAGAATATGTGTGGTTCCTTTGAAAGATTATTATTCTGATCACTTGATACAGGGGAAATCGTTTCATACTTTTTCATCTCACGGTTATCATGTTTTATGTGTTCTCTACAGAGTCCAATATGATTCTTTCCGATTCTCAGCAGAAGATTCTTCTCGAATCAAAAAATGTGTTTTGTAGATTTCTTCTCAATTTCTCTCTTTTTCTGTTCTCTCATCCCACTATCACCTTCAAAAGACACTTGTCTTTCTTCTTCTTCTATCTTTAAAGATTATATCTTTTCTTCTTCCCGTTTTGATCACTTGTTCCTATTTTTGGATACTTATCAATCATCTATCAGTCTCACAACCCTAAAGATAGTCGGGCAAATGACGTTGATCACACACTTTAAAGAAAACGAAAGAATCTCTAAAGATCACAGGCTCCGCCCATTGTTGTTGAAACAAAGGTTAAAGATACCAGATTTTCACATGATATATAAATCTGAGAATCCACGTGAAATACTTCAAAACATCTTCGCCTTCTGATGTCACAGAAGTTCTTCTGATCTTTGAGTGACCTTTAGTATTTATAATTTGATTGATGACCCTACTTTTGGTATACTTTTAAAAAGTGTCTTGTCATTTCTGAAGACAATAGCTGAAATGAAACCAACAATTTTCTGATCTCTGATGATTAACACCTTTTAAAACATCACACCTGTATCTATTATGATTAACATAACAATATTTGTTTTCAATTTGGAACAGGTCTTCAAAGGATATGTGTAATGAATACGGTACTCATCAAAACATTGAGGAAATCCATAGAAACAATTATTGAAAGCTTATAATCAACAATGGAAAAGTTCTGCAAGCTGACCTAAATTATGATTGCTTTATTGCGAAAGGAGTGTGACCACTCAAAAGGATTACTGTATTTGGTGTCAATGATATGAAACAAAGAATAATAGACCTACATGGCCTCTTGTTCAATATTTTCTCAAATGAACTTTGGTTGATGATAGCCTTTTTGATACTAATAAGAGATGTTGGATCTTGTTCTCAGCTGACTGATAATATTGGTAACGAATCAGATAAAAGTCGAAATTTTGTTACAAGTTAGTTCAAAGTCATGGTTTTTTTTTGTGTAATTACATGCAACTTGTTAACGATGTGTACAATAACTTTGTAAAGTTACTTTGAAGTTTGTTTTGAAGCTCTAGAATAACTCACTCTCACTTTAATTTGAGAATTCGAAAAAGCTTAACAAGCCATTTTTAGATTATAATCTAGATTATCTATCAAACCAGTAGTCGAAATAATTAAACTGAGACTCGGTTTTTGCGGACTTTTCAGTTCACCGAGCCAAATTTGACTTGAGAAACTGTGAATTCTGCAAACACCGAGTCTCAGATTAATCATTTCGACAATAGTTACACTTTCAAAAAGTTGATTTTCAGAATGAGTGATAAAAATCACAAACCTGAAAATGAATCGAATAAAAAAGGAGGAGTTTCAAACGTTTTTCTCTGTTTCATCTTTTCTTGATAACAATTAGACAAAACACCAGAATCAATTCATAAATCAGATCATCAGACGTATTGATCTGATTCATACCGTCACCGTTTTCCTATTCGTCAAATCTCAACCCTCCATTTTGCATCATCTACCGTACTGTTCCCAATTTTATTGAATCTTATCAATTTGTTTCTGAAATGTATCTTCCAAAAACATATACAGTACCAGTTACATGCCCTTCGACAGCTTCTTCTTCGTCTTCTTCACACCTTTCGCTTTCTTTTTCTCATTCAGGTCAAGTTTTTCCTCCTTCCTTCCTTTCTCTCTTCAATTGTCATCTTCATAGTCTTTACATTTTCTTTTTCATTCACGTCTTCATTTTCTTCTGTATCTATCCTCTACAAAAGTGGGTGGAAGAAATCAGAGAGAGTAGAGAAACAGAGAGTTGAGAGATAAAAGAAGTCTCCACCTTCTTGATTTTCTCTTTACATAGCCATTGCATATACCATTCGGACATCAAGTGTCTCTATATCTCTCTATTTTATTCATTCTCTCTTTTCTCTCATTTTGGTGTTCAGGTTGTTAGCTAGTACTTAATTAGGTAACACTCTGAACAAATAAATAAAACCATAAAGTTTGTTATATCTTTCCATAAAGTATAGAAAGATAGAGAGTACCCTTTGAAGTCTAATATATTTCAAGAATCTAGATACAATACTTGCTCAAAATCCTTTGCGTGTTCAGAGCTAGATTTTAATGTTCATTTGGATTTTATATTTAGTTATAATACACTGACTACGGAATGACCAGAACTCGAAGTGGCCTTTCCAATCGAAACTTATACCATTCGAAAGCTCTGATCAAACAATTACAAAAATATGTGCAGTTTTTCCCCTTGAGGCCCGTGATCCGAGTTATACGTGTCACAAGGTACCATTTTTCAGTTGATTTTCGACGTAGAATATTCTCTTCAAATTTTAATTTTCTGTTTTGACAGATGCATCTAGATGTGATTTTCCCATTCAATTTTTCAGTGAAACCAACAGGAAAGGTACCTTGTGACATGCACAACTTGGCTCACAGGCCTCGAGGAGAAAAACTGTATATATTTTTGTAAATTGTTAGATCAGTGCTTTCGAATGGTATAATTTTCGATTGAAAAGGCCACTTCCAGTTCTGATCATTCCCTAGTGAGATTTCCCAACCCTTTCTCATCAGAAGACAATCCTTGGGATTCATTTTCAGTCTCTACAAAATCTTCTTTTTCTTCTAAGTCTAACGTATAATTATCCTCATTTGAGAAGAGATACTTGACTTTTTTCGAGATGTTCCATACCTTAATTATCCCTAATTGCAACCTTGGCTTTCCGAACAGTGTCATTTTTTCATGACAGCTTTTTGAACTTTAGTATATACTGAAATCTTCTTCAGTCTAACACTACTAGAAACATTCTGAAAGTTTTATTTTTTTGAATATCAACAATGCTTACTGTATTCGTTACCTTTGTTCTCTTGAAAGAGCTTCCTAAACAAATTCATTATTCCAGTATGCACACACCCATTTTGTTATTTGGGTTACTGTCATTATGCATCGCCCATTCTCTTCGAGACCCATCAAATCAAGATGAAGAAGGTCCCCCTTCGACAGCACCAGGAGTAAGAAAACGAAGAATGATGTCTGAAGAAGATCAAAAAGTCGTTGATTATTATATGGAAAAACTGAACAAATTGGCAGATGAAAAGCATCCCGAGGTTCGTATCGATTCATTTTTTATGTCCAATTTCAATGAAAAAAAGGCGAAGAGGTGGTCATGATCCTCTTGTTTCTGTCTCGACACGGTTTCGATCCATTTTATTTTTCTCGATTTCTCTTCTAATATCTACATTTTCTACTGATTGAGTGATTCTCTAACCGCATCAAAACAGGTTTCCACTTCTTCTTTTTCCTTATTCATTTTGATTCTCGAGACACATTTGGGGCCAATTGATAAATGCATGTGTTGAGATGGGGAAAAGGAAGAAGATGAAGAAGACGTTGATTTTTCTCTGTTAGGGGTGCTACTCATGAAAAAAAGAGGTTGATCCACTGTTCAGAAGAGAGAAGCGGATTGGTTTCAATAACAAAAAAATCGATTGGGTTACTGTAATGATGATCAATAACGAGAGTTTAAAAGATGATATTTAAGGAGAAGCCAAAAGTGGAATCTCAAGATCTCAAATCGTGGAAACGCATGCGTGATAGTGTTTTGAATCCAGAAGAGCAAGGAAAATTCTTCCAAGGAGACATCGTTTTGTTCCCAGATCAAGCAAAAGCTCTTTATGAGCAAGCATTGGTAGAAGGTGAGAAAGAACGAATGAATTTTTTCGAAAAATCCAAATTATTTCAGGAAAGTCAAGAGTCAAAAGAAAGTTTATTGGATCTAATTTAAGACGCTGGGATGCTACTCGTCCGATCGTTTATGCTTTTGATGGTAGTCACAGTGAGTTACATTTGCCTTTGAAAAAATCATTGCAAAAATCGGTCATTTTGGTTTTCTGTGATTAAAATGACAGGTTTTCAATTTGAAGCTCTGATTCCTTGAATTCTCTAAATTGAAGTCAATGATCAACTTCAGTTTATTTTTCAGCTCAACGCGAGCAACGAATCATTGAATTAGCATTGGAACACTGGCATAACATCACTTGCCTGAATTTTGAAAGAAACGACCAAGCGAATTCTGGAAATCGAATCGTATTCACCGACGTTGATGGATGTGCTTCAAATGTCGGAAGACATCCACTCGGAGAGGAACAACTCGTGTCTCTTGCACCAGAATGCATTCGATTGGGAGTTATTGCTCATGAAGTGGCACATGCTCTTGGATTCTGGCATGAACAATCAAGACCAGATAGAGATCAATATGTGACTGTTAGATGGGAAAATATTGATAAAGATTCGAAGGGACAATTTTTGAAAGAAGATCCGGACGATGTGGATAATGCTGGAGTACCGTATGACTATGGAAGTATCATGCATTATCGATCAAAGGCATTCTCCAAATTTGATGATTTGTACACGATTAGCACTTTTGTAACGGATTATCAAAAAACTATTGGTAAGGCAATGTATACGTTCCATCTAAATTAACACCTAAACAATTTTAGGACAGCGTGATCAACTCTCCTTCAATGATATTCGGCTGATGAACAAGATCTATTGCTCGGCAGTTTGCCCATCAAAACTTCCATGTCAACGTGGAGGTTACACTGATCCACGTCGTTGTGATCGATGCAGATGTCCTGATGGATTCACTGGACAGTATTGTGAGCAAGTGATGCCTGGATATGGAGCAACTTGTGGAGGAAGGGTCAGTCTGACGAGAGCAACAACGAAAATATCATCACCAGGATATCCGAGAGAATTTAAAGAAGGACAAGAGTGCTCTTGGCTTCTTGTTGCTCCTCCAGGTCATATTGTGGAATTCCAGTTCATTGGAGAATTCGAAATGTATTGTAAAGTTAGACATTCATTGTGTATGGATTATGTCGAAGTTAGGAATACTACCGACTTTGCCAATACTGGAATGAGGTAAGAGACAGTTGTGACTTAATTTTTATCAGTCACTTTTAGATATTGTTGCTACGGAACACCACCAACAAGAATTCGTTCTGCGACCACTGATATGGTTGTCTTGTTCCGAAGCTTCTATCGTGGTGGAAAAGGATTCGAGGCGAGAGCTCGAGCAGTTCCCGAGGCGGGTACCTGGAACGCGTGGAGCCCATGGACAGCTTGCTCAGCTTCATGTGGAGCCTGTGGAAGTCGCATGAGAACTCGAACCTGTCCACCTGGAAATGCATGCTCGTACGTTTCTATTCCCACTTACTCTTCTATCCTGATACCCTTTTAACATCAACTAAATTTTCTTTTACTATTATAATCCATTTTCAGAGGGGAACCAGTGGAAACCCAAGTGTGCAACACTCAAGCTTGTACGGGTATGTGCACACAGAAACGAGAGGAAGAGGGACAATGTGGAGGTTTCCTTTCTTTGCTACGAGGCGTCCGTTGTAGACAGTGAGTCTTTTCATTATAAAAACTATACCGGTCTGAAACAATTGTCTGGACTATTCTTTTTCCAAAGAAATCAGTTTTATCCGAACTGTCCCATTTTATTTTACATCGCTCCAGAGGCCGCAGTTATCCGGTCATTCTCTTATTTCGCCATACATATTTTACATTTCAGAGAGAAGACTGTGATGGCTCCATGTGAGAACGCCTGCTGTCCAGGATTCACTCTTCAACGTGGCAGATGTGTCCGGTGATCATGTTCTCATATTTCTGCTATTCTGTAACCAACCGAACTCTTACAATGCTACGGGCCGTTTTCTAATCAAACCAAATTGTTATATTTCTAATTTTTCTCTCACTAAATCACCACTTTTTCTCCCAATGTTTTTGTTCCAAAGTTGTTTGTGTGTATTGAACGAGTTTTACCATGTTTTTGAGATAATAAATATTTTGTGATGCTTTGTTTGGTCAGACGACTTTGACAATGGCAAACTTATCATAAGACAAGAACAAGGCATACGAAGAATTTGTTTCATCTTTTTTTTTCCAGTTCAGGGATTTTCCTGTGATTGTCAATTAATTCTCAAATAATCCAACATCAACAATTCATCATCAGGTCATTTTACTGATGGCGAAAATCAGTGCACAACCGAAGCTACAGTTGGCCTACCTGACAAAACTTATGAGTAGAAATGAAGGAATAGAGTTTGCCGATAAAGCTGTCCAATTGTATGCGGATCACGATAAGAAGAAATTTTTACCGTTTTCAAAAAAGAATGTCAACTGTAACGTGAAATAAGCTAGAAAATTGTGCTCGGAAAGAGGATTCGTAGAGGAGGTAAATAACATTAATACCTTTTTTGGTTTCTGACACTTTGTTACAGTGTCTCGCGGCGAGCTGAAGAGGAGAAAACATGTGGCTCTACTTTAAGCCCCTCAGTTGAACGAGGAAAGAATTTTGTGACAATAGTTTGTCGTAATTTGAGATTTCAGGATTTCGGAGAACTGATGACCGAATCAGGGTTCTTTCATCATGTTATTTTTTTCAACTGGCCCTTGCGTACAAATAAGTCGTGAACCATACATGTCCAAACCCGGGCTGGGCCAGAGGGGGAATTTTCCCGGCCCGGCCCGGCCCGGGTAGAAAATTTTCGTCAAAATTTTTCCGAAAAAAAAATCCATTTTTCATGAAAAAGTTTCTGAATTGCATGAATAATCATGAAAGTACTAAAAGTATGAAACATTCTAAAATTGAACAGAAAACAGTCAAAAAATCGAATTTTTTCCAAAAATTGACCTTTGAAAAATTGAGACCCCACGGAAAACGGGGAAAGGCAAGCGATCGGGGAACGGAAAACGGGGACAATGGGCGGAGCTTTGAATTTGCAAGCTGCGGCGCGCAATTTTAAGCACTGTAACATGAAAAAATGGTCCGGCGATTGGCCGGCTCCGCCCATTGTCCCCGTTTTCCGTTCCCCGATCGCTTTCCTTTCCCCGTTTTCCGTGGGGTCTCGAAAAATTTGTGTCTCAAAACCCGGGCCGGGCTGGGCCGGTAGAAATTCCTCCGCCGGCCCGGCCCGGGTTTGGACATGTATTTATGTCGTGAACTGAAAAAGCTCTTATCCCTCCAACACCCTCATTTTTTAAATCATAGAATCATATTCAAATTATGCCCGGTTAAACATCCTCGAGGTCTGTTTCCTGTTTCTATTCACGAAAATCGTTTTCATACATTTTATTTTCAGCTATTTATTCTCTACAAGCCGTTTATGTGAATTTTTGTACTTCGTGAAAATTTCCCATAAAGTTCTGTGCTCTATTTTCACCAGTTTCCTCGAAAACATGAAAATTTTGCGGGGTTGCGGATTGGGTCGAAACGGGCCGGCGATTTTCTTTCCTCTAAATTGTGTTTTTCAAGACAAAATTTATATGAAAATGTAGAACTCGATGAGATCTATGGAATGGTAGTTATAACATCTGAATTCCATGTCTATATTTTCCATAAAAAGTCAGAAAGCAGACGGGCCGGGCTCACACGGGCCGAAATCTCCGGCCCGTGTGTTTAACAAACATTTAAGAAAAGCCCAACAATGTATCCTCATTGAATTTGATATCATTCTGTAGATCTCGTCGAATTCTACATTTGCATATAAACTTTGTATTGAAAAACTCAATTTAAAGGGGGAGAAAATCGCCGGCCCGTGACCGGCCCGTTTCGGCCCGGTTCGCAACCCTGAAATTTTGAAGGGGTTTTCAACATCTTCTTGCGAAAGTGAGGTTTAGGCACGCAAAACGGCACACACGTCAAACGAGTGCTACCGTAGCCGCCGCAGGTCTCGGCGCGAGAGACATTGAATACTCAACCAAAAAGCCTAATTCGCTGATTTTTCGGACTTTTTAGCTCTTTTTTTGTAAAATTTTTACGCTTTCATGGTAAATTTCATGAATTATCCGCTTGGAAAATTGAAAAAGACGCAATCGGTGTATTCATTGATGTCAAAACCATCAAGAATCTCTAAAATTCATCGAAAACGCCCTTCTGCGTACTTTTAAAAAATTTAGGATTTCTGTCGGGAGACTCGTGGTTCTAATAATTATTTCTTTTTTCGTGTTTTTTCTGATAATTCTTCATCGGAAGACAAATTTCAGGGTACAAAATGGTTGGAAAGAGAAACCTTCCGGTCATCAGCAGAAACTTCGACCTCTCCCCAGGAGTTCTCCGCTTCTCCGCTTCACGGCTTCGCCTGAAGAAGGGAGAGAAGAAGCCAAAGTTCACCGTCACCAAGGTATGATTTCATAACAATAAAAATTTTGCCCACGAGGTCCAGAGTCACCTTTTTAGATTTCAATTCTAATTTGGTGCTAAGATTTCTCGAAGATAAAATTCTGGTCGTATTATGCAAGTAGGGCTTGCTTTTGCGCTCCCCTCCTTCACCTCATTCCCATACATTCTCCACGAAATATAATAATCACTAAAATTACGTATGTTATAACCAAATCGCATCAGTTTATTTTCAGAACACTAAGCTCCCACGCCTCCAAAGAGACGGAACCAAGTTTGCCCTTGGACACTCCAAGACTGTCTCGCTCCGCAAGACCCTCACCCCAGGAACTGTCTTGATCGTTCTTGCTGGACGTCATAAGGGAAAGCGTGTCGTTTTCTTGAAGCAGCTTCCACAGTCCGGACTTCTTCTCGTCACTGGTGAGTTGTTACTTGGATAAGGATAGTAAAATACATGGCATCGAAAAGGGACAGATTTTCTCATTAGATTTCTCTGTATAATTTTGATGCGAAAACATAGAGAGCCACAGTGTTACTCTTCTTTACAATTTCTGTATCTGGAGAGTGTCAAGTGGTTCCCACATGAAAATGGATGAGTTTTTATGTCCTGTTTCGTTTAGTTTCAATCTGAACTATTTAATTTCAGGACCACACAAGATCAACGGATTCCCACTCCGCAGAATCGGACAATCCTTCGTGATCGCCACTTCCCTCAAGGTCAACGTTTCTGGAGTCAAGATCCCTGATCATATCAATGACGAATACTTCAAGAGAAAGTCCACCGTACAGAAGACCGGAAAGAACATCTTCGCTTCTGGAAAGACCGAGTACACCGTAAGATTTTTCCTTGTTTGAAATGCATCGAAAAGGGACGGGTTATCCATTTGGATTGTTCCGTATAATTTTGATGCGAGAATGTAGAGAGGCGCAGTGTTACTCTTCATCATACGTTTTGTGAACGGAGAGTGTCAAGCGCTTCCCACAATACATACCACATTTCCAAGTTCTTAAATCATTATAAACTGTTTTAGGTTTCCGAGCAGAGAAAGAAGGACATCAAGACTGTCGATGCTCCAATCCTCGCTGCCATTAAGAAACACCCAGAGCACAAGTTCCTCTTCGGATACCTCGGAACGAGATTCTCGCTCGGAAAGAACCAGTATCCACACAAGATGCAGTTCTAAATGTATTTTGTTATTGAATAAATTGTTGACATTTGTTCGTTACCTACTGTCATCAATTTGTTTTTCTGCCGACATCATCAGTCAGATTCCTAATAAACGTGGGACGTGTTAGTGAAGTTACATGAAGAGATTGCACAAATGGGGTTAAGTTTTAGGACATGCGCTTTTATTATGCGAAAATTTTATTTCTCTGTAATGTTGGCTAACATGTCCCATAGTTTATCTGGTTTGATTCAAGAAATTGATCAGTGTCCCAAATAATTGACTAGTTATCCCTCCTAACTTGTTCCCAGTAAACAGTTGATGTTTGGAGGCATTCGAGATCGTCTCTTCCGCTTCCAGAAGCACAGTCGGAACGCCCGCAACGAATTTTTCGG
Source organism: Caenorhabditis zanzibari (assembly GCA_963966625.1). Taxonomy (NCBI): domain Eukaryota; kingdom Metazoa; phylum Nematoda; class Chromadorea; order Rhabditida; family Rhabditidae; genus Caenorhabditis; species Caenorhabditis zanzibari. The sequence goes on along the minus strand of OZ016470.1, from coordinate 7,497,624 downwards.
AACTCATCCGTCCTTACCAGGTTAATTTTCAAACCAATTTTCTCGAAACGATTTGAGAATCGCACTCGGATCATATTTTGCGAATTATAGCTTTTGTTCCCAGCTATTTACTAGCAATGCAGAAAACATGATAACTACACAGCCGCATCAGTCAAAATGAAAGAGCTAAAACACTAAAACTCTAAAATCAATGTGTTTTTCTATTTCAACTGTCCTGTCTAGTAGAGTGCGACTGTGCAAGTCCGCTCTCTTTTTTATTTGACTAATACTGAGCTATTTAAGATCTTGAAAACAAAACATACGGTTTTCTTTTTTCTCTAGTTTAGTGAATCATGAATAATTTTATTGCATTTTTTCTCGATTTCCTCCAGTTGCCCTTTATGCCCTTCTTACATTTTGGCCGGATTATCCGTTGCTTTTCGTTTCTTCTTGGCCCAATAAGTCATGCGTCTGGCAGTTTTCGTGTGTGCACACGAAATATATGTCTAAGAGACGGCAGAGAAAATATTCACTTTCAAGAGTTTTGGAGTAGCCTCATCTCGGAAAAAAAATGCTGCGACTATGCGCCAATTCAGTTTTTTCACATACAGACAGATTCTTTCTCGAGAAGGGAGACTGGAATGTTCCTATAGACATTGTAACTTTCTTCATGTCTCGCCCCCTCAATTTTCAAATCATTTGTTTTTCTTCTCTATCCATCACAATCGGTCAACACTTCTGTCTTTTAACTATCAACCACTACGTCTAAAATCGTATGTCTTTGACAAAAATATTTTTTTATACGATAAGGCTGGAAGTTGTTCTTCTGTCTCATACTTCAACCTCTAAGTTCCCATGTTTCTCTATACTTTCGATGCTGTTATCTTTTTTTTTGAGTTGAGGGTGTTACCGAAGTTTAAAATTGAAATGTCTGTTGTCATTATTAGCCTCGTACTGGTTTTGAACGAGAGGAGAAGAGCGTCGAAGCAGAATGGGAATATTGTTTCATTTTTAGACTTTGTACCCAGATTGTGGTAATTCTAGAAGTCATAGTTTTTTTTGTAAGGATTCAAAACCCACATATGCCATTTTGCTCATATTATGCGAGAGCGAGTAAGAAGCAAGAAGCAAAGCACGTTTCCGTAGCAACTAAAGAAAAAAAGCGGAGTGTCTGGAAACATTGATTTGCAGTACGCGTCTCGGCTTGCTTCTCAGAATCTCTCTGAACTCTGAAAAAAAACGAATTGACGATTATAAGTTATATAACTCATATAACTCAATTATATAGCTCATGAATTTACACGCATGCTTTCCCATCTTTTTTTGATCTACCTATAATTCCTCCTTCGTAAATTTAAAATTCCCCAACTCAAAACTATTTTGATCTATCCGCTAAAAAACTAAATTTTCTCAGTTTCAGAAGACATACTTGACCCGCCTCCTGCTGGTCGATCGACGCGCCCAACGGAGTCGCTTACCGATCCACCCGCCACGACGCCATCTTCTCGATCTGTGGTTTTAAAACCGTCCGATACGGCGAATCAGGATTTTTCGGCACTTGGTAAGACGGTCACCATAACTCTGATAACGGTAAACTTGAAATCGTATAGTTCATTAGTGGTATACAGTTTCAACGAAAATGTTGTTCTTATCATATTCAAAAGTCTTCGTTCTCCCTATCATTTTTCTCCGTATCCCTTGTCGCCTGCAAAGAAGCAACACTAACGGGAATTTGATAAGAAAAAGACTATTTGTCGACGACGGCTTGAAAACGAAAAAATAATGGAAGTCGACAACCATCGTCAATTTTCTGATTTTTCCTAGAATTTTTCTAGGTTCTATAATTAATTTTTATCTCAGAATTTCTCCTGTCCTAGTCCTTTGAATTATCAGTTTTGTGATGGCTATAACTGAACTTTTGTTTCTATTGAACTTTTAGTTACGTAGCTGATAATATTTTACTAGTTATCTACTCTTTTCAAGCTCCGCCTACTGATAATACTCAACAGCTCCAGAAAAATTATTCATTATCATTCTGACAGAACGTCAGCAACTTTTGACTTGTCTGCGTATAGTCATCTAAAAATGGCCGGAGGATTTTATAAGTTGAGAAAAGGTACTGCTGTAGAAAGTTGTGGCAGATTGACTAACTCACCATGACGGCCCATTTTAATTGCCAGTTCGGCTATGCCGAATAAGAAATCACTAAATTAGTATAAGTTCACCTTCGTGGAATCTTGCTCGGCAATTGAGGTTTAACGTTTTCATAATTATACCACTGATTGCAGACAAGAGTGTGGACCATTCTCATTTGCACAAAGATCACCCAATTCATCACCCGACTCCTCCTCGTTCTTTCTTCTCCTCTTCTTCACTAGCTGTCCATCCCAACGTCGAAACAGCTCATAGCTCTTCCGAAGAAGATCTCAGAATGCCAAACATCAAAGTAAGACATTATTATACTTTGTTTCAGTGTGATGTGGTTATGCCAGTGTCAAGAAATATTATTCAAAACAACTGAATTAGATTCGGAACATTTTCGAGAACATCTGTAGCCCACAGAATTCGTTCTGGGACTTTTTCGGATAATACTTTACGATCTAGAGGACACGGGTTTTGAGGGTCCTGTGATAGCCTTGGAGTGTAGAAGAAAGGCGCCGCGAACGTTTCTAGAGTGTGCTTTTATCTGCGTCTCTCGTTGTCACGATTGTCTCTTACTGTTTCTGTTTTTTCGCCTCTTTTGCGCTGTCTCCTTTTTTGGATGTCAAGAACCGAATCATTTGCATTGCTACGTTGCCTGGCATTCTGATTTAGAGTTCACTTGCGATAACGCTGATATATTTCCGTCTGTCTTGGATTTCACGCTGCATAAACATGACGATGAGACCTGTGGTAATGGCAAGAATAAATAAAACCGAATCTTCGGCCCAAATGTGATAGAAAGCTTGACAAATTTTTAAAATGAATTTCTTTCAGGTGTTCTCCGGATCCTCACACCCAGATCTCTCCACCAGGATTTGTGAACGTCTTCAACTGGAAGTTTCCAAAGCTTCGTTGAAAAAGTTCTCTAACAAGGAAACCAATGTCGAGATTGGAGAATCTGTCCGTGGAGAAGACGTTTATATCATTCAGTCGGCTGCCGGTGAAATCAATGACAATCTGATGGAGCTGTTAATCATGATCAACGCTTGTAAAATTGCGTCATCGTGTCGTGTTGCTGCAGTTATTCCAGCTTTTCCATACGCCAGACAGGACAAGAAAGATAAATCAAGAGCTCCAATCTCTGCTAAATTGGTCGCAAATATGCTCTCAGTTGCCGGTGCCGATCACATCATCACGATGGATTTGCATGCTTCACAAATTCAAGGATTCTTCGATATCCCCGTCGACAATTTGTACGCGGAACCAGCAATCTTGAAATACATTAAGGAGTCGATTCCCAACTGGCAAACTTCAGTGATTGTATCGCCAGATGCTGGAGGTGCAAAGAGGTTTATTTAAATCAAGAAAGACTGTTAGCTAATTAACTTGTCTTACAGAGTTACCTCGATCGCTGATCGCTTGAACGTAGACTTTGCCTTGATCCACAAAGAGCGAAAACGTGCTAACGAAGTCGAAAAAATGACCCTAGTCGGATCTGTCGAAGGAAAGGTGGCGATCCTGGTGGACGATATGGCCGACACTTGTGGAACCATCTGTATGGCCGCTGATAAGTACGGTCGATATATTAATTTTGAATTTAAACTGAATCTGTTCCAGGTTGGTGGAAGCAGGAGCAGAGAAAGTGTATGCATTCTGTGTCCACGGAATCTTCTCGGGACCAGCTCTCACTCGTCTGAATGCATCAAAGTTTGAAGCTGTCGTTGTGACAAACACTATCCCGCAAGATGAGAACATGAAGAAATGTTCGAAGATTCAAGTAAGAAAAATCAGTATCAACGCTTATCCTAAGTGTTATTTTCAGTGCATTGATATCTCCATGATTCTCGCCGAGGCGATTCGCCGTACTCACAACGGAGAATCTGTTTCGTATCTCTTCTCACACGTCCCGATATGCTAAATCGGCTAAAATGATTGCCTAACTCGGGTTATTGTAACACAAATATCCCACACCCTATTTGTTCAGAACCACACCCCATTTCAACTACCCAAATCAACGTATTTCATCCCATACATTTGTTTTTATTCGGGATCCCTAAAATAATTTTTCGTCACCTTATCCTTGAATTTTTATTCATTCGAATGGAAACCGTTTCATTTCGCTGTCACCATTCAAGTCTGATTTCTGCTCCTACACTATCTAATCTATGTTTGTTGTCTATAAAGAAGTTCGGAATGTTTTTCTGTGATAAAAGTATGCTAAAACTTGAATTCCCTGGGACATTTGCGTTCATTTTAAAAGTTGAAGTGAGAAATGAAATTCAGAAACGTTCGAATTGAATAGGTCACTTTCAACATAATAAAGTTTCAATATTTCCGAAGTTCAGGGAATGAACGAAAAGTGTTACAACAAAAGTGTCTGAAAAGTTTTGTCTGAAAGTTGGGAGGAGCCTTTTTTTCGGCTACAGTAACAGATTCTTGAGATCGGAGTAGTTAAAAAACTGGCTCCGGGACATTTCGAAAGCGGACATTTCCAAAGTGAGACATTTCGAAAGTAAGACATTTCGAAAGTGGACATCTCGAAAGCAGATGTTTCGAAAGTGAGACATCTCGAAAGTGGACATTTCGAAAGCGGACATTTCGAAAGCGGACATTTCGAAAGTGTGAAATTGCGTTTTTTGCCCAATTTGTCGAACTTTTCCTATACATTTGCTCAAAAAATTACTGAAAAGTTTCAAAAATTGGGCAAAAACGCGATTTCACACGTTCGAAATGTCCGCTTTCGAAATGTCCGCTTTCGAGATGTCCCGGAGCCAAAAAACTACTCATCTCTCTACCGAGACATTGATGAATGGCTTTCTTTTCTAAATTAGAAATTTGTGACTTGAGTCATACTCAAAAGTATTTCATCTCAATAAAGAGCAGGCGGATAGTCTAAGGAGAGAAATATAGTCTCGAGGGTTCCTTTAACTGCAGTTTTCTGCGATCTGTGGAGATTCTTCATTTATAGTTTTTGCCCGTTTTTGAACAATTCGCAACTTGAGTGAAAATCAAAATGTTTTGTTTTTTAAACATTCCTGTTGAGGTTATCTCTAGGTGGGGCCATTCAAATTTTGCATTTCCCGAGACTCTCTAAAACTCTGTGTTACTGTAGCCGAAAAAAGGCTCCTCCCAACTTTTTCGGCTAGACAAAAGCTTCACTTTTCACAATCCGAATTTCTGAAAATTTCACTCTCTACAGAATGAAAATTCAATTCAATTTCAGAACCAATGAGTAAACTCTGTCCACTAAGATTCCCATGCTCATTGTCAGTCTCTTCACGTCCGTCTTCTGGATCCCAACAATCTGATGTAGGAACCTTCGAACAACTGACTCTTTTCTGTCGGTTTCTCCAATGTCTCTCTAATCGACAAACTATTTTTCCGATCGGTTACATCTCACACAGGAGGAAAGCGAAGATATCCATTGTGTCTCGCAATTTAGAGACACATTATCTAACAACACGCACACATCTTTGTGCTTTCTTACTTTTCTTATTTAGAAAAAACCCAAAAATTTTCAGAATTTGGGTTTTAACCTTACTCTCTGACCCTGATTTAGCCCCTCCTCTCGTAATATTTTTTGAGTTCAATTTCTTAAAATTTTCAGGCTTCCTCAAGTTATGAGGATACATTTTTACTTGCTACTTTTCATATTTCTGTATCAAACAACTGGTTTCGAACAGCGATCAGATTGCGTTGAGACATGTTCACATTTGGATACAAGCCAAGAATTCGGTGATTGTCTCAGTAAATGTTCCAAAAGACCAAGGAAGGATAATTTGGGAGATTCGAATCGTGAGTTTAGAAAATCATCATCTATTTGGGGGATTTATTCGTAATTAGTACTCAACTTTCTAAATTTACTGTCATTTTAATAGGTTCTCTAGCTATATTTTGAAAATCGAAACTCGGAATGTGAGCTCAAAATGAGCACATTTTTGAATTTCAAACGGATTGAAGTTGGTCTTACTAGAATCCTCATCAAAAGTTGACTAGACGCATCAAACTATGTTTCAAATCTCTTCTCCAACAGATGTTACCCATTTTGAGAATTCAGAAATATGAATTTTAGGGGTTGGAAAAATAGAAGGGCATGCCCTTTTAATACAAATCCTACGATATCTCAAGTTTAACAAAATTCTTTCATACGAACTTGTAGAATTTTTTGGTATCTGGAAATCTCTTTTTTATTCTGCATGACTAAGAGAAAGGCGGCAGATTTGGAATCCTGCAATTTCTATGGAACTCTTAAATGTTGGAAAAAAAAACACCAGAAGTTGTTGTTCTTCAAAAAGTACGACTTAGGTAATCAAAATTGTAGGAGAAGCCCCTCCAGAAGTTTTATTAACCAACAATCCGTTTGTACCGAAAACCCAAAGATATGGAGTTTCGCTCCACTTTTAGTGCATCCATTAATCTTTCCCTCCTGCTCCTCTCTCTCCTCAAAATAGTATCCTCTTTTAAGTTCTGGCGATCAACAATTAGCTGATTTCTCCCTCTCTCTCTCTCATCACCACATTCTTTTTTGTGTGCACCTGACCCTTCTGGAGATCACAAATTTTCTTCATCATTTCTCTTCTTCGTGCCTGTCAATTTTCAGGATTTCTTCTTCCTCTCTTTTCCCAACTAGTGTACACTTTTCTCTCTCTGATGATTGGACGTCCATCCGAAAAGACAACTGTTTCTCTTGTTTCATCTGCGTCTCTCCATCAGTTCAATGTTTTGAGAAGGTCTCGGAAGAAATTTTTATGAGTGAAAAGAAAAAAAAGATTCCCGCTCTGAGAGTTTATGTTGCCGCCGTTGTTTGATTGGTTTCCGAATTAAATAATGAACGGAATGGAGAGGAAATTAATCAAATCAAACAAAACAATTGTGGGGAACTTTTCTGGAAGTTTGAGAGTTTTGTTTTCTTGATCAAATACCGAGCAGAGAAGAAGGGAATGAGAAAACAATGGTTCCACAATTTCTGACGAATAAGAGGTCTAATTGAGCCAGGTAAAAGTAGTCAAAGTTGATCTTATCCTTTGTTTCAAACCTAAAAATGAAAAAAAAAAAAAAGCAGCTACTTTTCAGTATTCGCGTTCCCACCGACCGATGTTGAAATTCAAACGAAAGTCATTATGGATGGGGGAAAGATTTTGGAAACCACAATCAGTTGGAAGGCAGAGGAAAAAGGTTTTTACCAATCGACACCCTGAGTTATGGAGAAAAGTAATAAATTTTAGACTCTCGTCGAGAAGGATTCTATGTCCGATACACTGCTGTCAACTCTTCTTGCCAAAAACATTTTCCCGGATATTTCACTTCCTCTATTCTGCCTGTAATCCTATATCTCCCATTTTCATAATTTATATTTTTTTCAGGACGAAAGATCCTTGACAATCCCAGCTGCCTTCAATGGCCATGCTCTCGTTATAGACCATTCGTGTTCCTATCATCTCCAAATTCGAGCCAAACCATATCCGCCGGGAGATGAAAAATATATTATTGAGAAGAGACATACTGTACCTGACTGCATTGACAAGTACTGTAGTTGTCGTCCTGGTGACGTTCCAGCGATTCGAGAAGTTTCCGTTGATTCTGAATATCGACTGAATTGGAAATTTGAAAGAGCTTCTGGCAAGGAATATCAATTTTATGTGGATGTTTATGAAAGGTGAGTAAAAAAGAAACGCAATTTTATAAATATTTATGTTTTCAGGATAGCAATGCCTTTGATTAAAAAGAAAGGATCAGACTCGGATGTTGTAGATTATACATTCCGAATCGCCAACGCAGAACCATTTGAAATATCCGCAAAAACTTCTGAAGTTAGTATTTGATTGAATTTTTAAAAATTTGAATGCAAATTTCAGGTCTCTGATCACAAATATCAATATCAACTTCCATTTCAATTCACTCCATTCCAACAATACAAAATATCCATATTTGCTGTGGACGATAGTTTCTGTCACAATGATGACGTTTTCTATATATTCAATGCTACGAATACGACGACGTCTTCATCTTCTTCTTCGTCTTCTATCGAATTCAAAACATCTTCTGCTCCAGAACCTTCCGGATCAGCCATCACGAAAACCAATCTAATAATGGAATCTTCGGCTGTTCTGATATTTTTGATAGTTTTGGCTTGTATGTCACCAATATGTACACTTTTTGTACTGTTGTTACTTAGAAGGTAAGTCAGTTTATTTCCGAAGAATAACTTCATTTTTGTCCATTAAGAAGAAGAAAAGAGAAAAAGAAGCGTCATCATTTCCTTCATCGTCGGTCTCTTTCCTGCTCTCGTCACAGTATTATTGAGACGAATATTCTGTATAGACCACCAAATGAAGTAAATGGAGAGTCGACTGGAGAATGGTTGATTCGGGGACAAGATATTGTTGTTGGAACTGTTATCGGTAAAGGTTACTGTTTACTTTAGAAAATTGATATTTCAATTATTAAAGGAGAAGGAGCTTTCGGGCAAGTATTCAAGGGAATTCTTCGTGGTCCCAGTGGTCAAGTTATTCCCGTTGCAGTGAAACAATTGAAAGCGAATGCAATTGACGAGGAAAGAGAAGAATTTATAAGGGAGATTCAAATGATGCAAACGGTAATCTTTGATGATTATTATCAGAATTTAGTCCATTCATTTTAGGTTGGTCAACATGATAACATTGTTGCAATGTACGGTTATTGTATGGATGAACATTTGCAATGCATGATAATGGAATATGTTCCATATGGAGATTTGAAGCATTATTTGCAAAACATGAGGAAAGAGAAAGTAAGTTTCCGTAAAATCTGTTTAGAAGGGTCCTTCTACTTTTCCAATACCTAAAAAATATATTTCTGGATTCTCAAAATGTATCATAACATCTGTTAAACAAGATATTTGAAACATATTTTTCGACTTGACCTGCTAAAGTTTGACGACTATTCTAATAAGACTAATTTCAATCCGTTTCAATTTCCAGAACGTGCTCATTTTGAGCTCATCGGGGCGCCCTTCTATTAGAGGTGCTCCTCTAACACAGATTTTCTGTATTTTCTTTGAAACTCAGATTCCAATTTTCTAATCTTCAGGATGCCGAAAGTTCCATCGATGCCAAAGAATTTCTTGCTTTTGCGGGACAAATTGCATGTGGAATGGCACATCTTGAGTCCGTTGGAATAATCCATCGAGATTTGGCCGCTAGAAATATCCTCGTTGGAACTGGAAAAGTTTTGAAGATTTCTGATTTTGGAATGTCTCGACCCGGCGTTTATATCAAAATGAGTAAAGGTTGGCTGAAGATTATTACGAGTGTTATTGAGTTTGAATTAATTTAGGAGTGATTCCCCTTCGTTGGTTGTCTCCAGAAGCGATCAAGGAGAATACATATTCAAGTAAAAGTGATGTTTGGGTGGGGCTTTTTGGAGGAATTACAGTATTCAGTCAACCGTTTTTCAGGCTTTCGGAGTATTGCTGTGGGAAATTGCAACTCTGGGAGGATTCCCTTATAATAATGTAGCAGATAAAGATATTCTAAATCAGTTAACAGATGGAATGCGATTGGAGCAACCGAAAAAATGTTCAGATGAAATGTAAGATTCTATACTGTTGTATATAATTGATTGAATCATTTTCAGGTATGCACTGATGAAATCTTGCTGGAATTTGAAACCTGAAGATCGTCCTACATTCCTCTCAGTTTTGGGTAAACTGGAACAAATTACTTCCACAGAAACAGATCCACCACCTTCTGATCCTACTGCCAAAAGCTAGATACTCTTTTTTAAAATATATTGTGTTTATCCACGGGTTTTTCTTATCCTGTTTTCTGTACAAAATTTGAGCTCGATTCGATTATTTATTTGGTTTTAAAGTTGAATTCATAAAAGAATGTTTCAAAGTGTAAAAGAAAAAAAAAACGACAAGAGAGGTCAAACAAACAGAAATGGTTGTTACAGTAAACGGCGAAATCTCAATGGAATCCGAATCCCATTCCACGGCCCATATGAGTGGTCTCTCTGGCTACTGCATACTGCTTCTCCAAATCATTGAGCATTTTGTCTTGACGATTCTTTTCAGCAGACAGTCGCGAAGAGTCTTCCTGAAACATTACAGTGAATTTGAAAGAAAATATTTGAGTGAACTTACCGCAGGTTTTGGCGCATTTTTGACTCCCATCAGTCTCATGAATTTATTAGCCTGAGAAGAATCAACACCAGTGGCTGCAATTGCTGAAGACCAAAGCTTTTCATTTTTGGCTCCAGGAACGACATCGGAAGACGTCGTTGCGGGTTCTGAGTTCTAGAAAAACAACTAATACATCGTTGAACGAAAATTCAAAATATCTTACCGACGATGATTCTCCTGCAGCTTTTTTATTTCCCCATAGAGCCTTGCGTTGAGCCGCAATTTCTTCAGCTGACAGACGATTTCTGAAACGAAATTGCTTGTGGTGAAGCTTCTTTATCAATTATTTACTTGTCGTCTTTTCTTTGGAAATCACTCCTGCGATCATTGCGATCGTTTCTTTCTCTTTTCCAATTGTTCCGATCGTCTCTTCTATCATCTCTGCGATCTTCTCTTCGTTCCTCTCTGCCATGATCACGTCTTCTTCCATGATCTCTATCTTCTCGACGACGCGAATCGTTCTGGAAATAAGATTTTGAAGGTTCAGCCAGCTGACTTCTGGCTGAATTACTCGGAACATCTATAAGAGATTAACTGTGCAAAACCTGAAAAACTTGAGGATTTCTGAGAAGTCTGATTTCTTTCTCACCTTAATCCTCACGTGGGCGAATGTGCAATCATGTTTTAGACTCCAGCCCAAATCGGCAAACAAAACTAAATTCGTAAGACTATTAGTTTCTGTTTGCAACTTTTTGATTTTTATATTTGAAAGCACTAGACAACTAAATACATTTTTATGTGTACCTTTTCTCCGTGGCGATCTTTTTTCGGAGATGCTTCTCGCTCCTTGTGAGGTGAACGACTTCTGTCTCGTTTTTCTTTTTTCGCAGCTTTCTTCTCTTCTTTGTGGCTCTTTCGCTTACTAGAAAAGGAAGATTAAAAAGAAAGAAAAGATAGATGGAAACTCACTCTTCTTCCGATCCGCTGTCACTATCGTCAAACTTAGTGTGTCGTCCCATTCTGAAATTTAGTATTTTCATATTATTTTAAGAAATTTATTGATGTTTTCAGCAAATCATTTTTGTTGATTTTCTATTGTCGTAAAGTTGCGTGCAAAGTACGCAAATTGTCATTATGTGTTTGCACAACATGCCAACCGTATCTCCGAAAAATAAATAGTCACATTTCCGTTCCAGTTCAACAGAGAGCAGCTTTTTTTGCATTTGCAAGACGTCAATCTTATTTCAATTATTTTCTTTCCAGATGATCCGTCTCTACGCGAATAATTGTTTCAGTAAAATCAAAGTTGCGGTCGAGACAGCAGTGCGATTGCAATCCACCGTCTCAAAAGACATTGGCCACAAATTTCAAAGTAAAAACCATTTATCGAAGAAAAAACAAAAATCGCATTTTTTCAGCGAAAGAAGAGAAAAAAGATGGTACGACTTATGTGTCGATGGAGAGAGTTTCGGATTCGCGTGGCGCACGGAAAGATGACGAATTGTGTTCGCTCTGCACATGCAATGTACCTGTCAAACTGAGTTATAAGTTAGTTTTTGATTAGTTTCCTGGTAGTGTTTTGCATTTGTGCACGACATGCAAACCGTAAATGTAGTCTTTAATTGCTTTTCTATCTGTGAAAAAAAAACGAATTATTAATAGTCGGAATTCAAATAAAAACTTTTTCTAGTTCATTCTTTCAGAGATGTCTTGATTCTGGAACAGTTCATGCGAAATGACGGTACGGTTCTTCCACGACAGCTGACTGGGCTCTGCAAAAAACAACAGTTGAGAGTGGAACGGTTGGTCTTCATTTTTAATATTTCGTCTAATTTTGGTTCTATTTGAGATGTGTAATGCAAGCGTTCTGGTCTGGTCTGTTTGGTGAAAAATATGGAAATGAAGCAGATCGAGCTGGTTACAAACGATTCAATCGGTACTGGAAAAATGATATGTCAATGTATCAGTTGGAAACGAAAGAGAGACATGGAACATGGTTTTATATTAAGAGGTAATCATTCCTACAAAATAAAATAACCCATTGTGTTAATTTCAGATATCCAACGAAAAACCAACCTCTCTTCAAAAATCCACTCAATTAGACATCATTTTTCTTATTAGTGCTTGATCTAGTTATGTCGTTTCTGTTTGTTATATTGTTTTTTATTAAAGAAAGACTTTCAAAGCTCATTGATTTCTAAAACTAATGTTACCGTACATTTCCATATCTTTTCCTCTCTGAAGGTTTTCTTGTTTATTTAAAGTTTCAGATCCCCCAATGTCTTGATATTATATAAGAAAAATGCGAAAACTTGTATTTTTCGTACTCGCCCTGTCACTAGTGCACGCAGCAACACCACAGAGGAACAACAGATCGTCGGTTTCTGGACTTTTGAATCTCCAACTCGAAAAGTGTCCACAGGTTCTTGGTTGCCGATGCGTTGGGGATTCTAAACAAGATATACAATGTTTTTCGATTGGTAAGAATCTTTGTTTTAAAAGTAATTCTTTTTTAAACTTTTGAATAAATTACTGTGTTTCAGACGAATCAAAGCTGTCTGAAATCGAGAGAGTTTACGGGTCGAACATCCACCGTCTCGATATTCATGGATGGAAGAATTATCAACTGAACTTCGACATTTTTTCTCCGCTTCCACAACTTGAAGTTCTCATCCTACGAGGTAAAAATTAGCCAATACGAAATTTCAAAAAACTTATTTTCAGAAAGCGAGTTGGAGTCAACCAACGGTACTCTGGAACATCCATCGTTGAAAGTTCTGTCTCTGACGAAATCAGAACTCTCCTCATCTTCAGAAGTGTGTCATATTATCGGTCTTTTTCCAAAACTCGAAAAATTGTCTCTTTCTGAGAACTATTTCCAAACATTTGAGTGTGATGGAGGTAGCACAAAGTTGAGAGTGTTGGATTTAAGCCATAACCAGGTTTGAAAAATTTCCACATTCTTTTTTATAAATTATTTCTTTCAGTTGACTCGTCTCATCGTTCCGAAGACTGTAAAAGAATTGAATATTTCTACGAACGCTTTCAGAAGTTTCGAAAACATCTCTACGGAGTTGACAGTTTTGGGTAATTTTTGTAAACTATCAGATTTTTTATAAATTCCATATTTTCAGATGTCTCATTCAACGCTTTCGAATCTTGGCCTCAAATCGATGGCTGGAAGTTCCCATATCTACGAACTCTGTTGGCTAAAAAATTAGAGTTAGAAACTGGTTTCCAACTAGATGCCCCGCTTCTTGAAACTCTAAATATAGATGGTGCTTCGTTCAGATATTTGAATTTCCACCAAATAAAGACTCCCAGACTGAGAACGTAAGTAAAACCTCAATTTGAATTTTAAAAAACTCGGTATTCTCAGGTTTTCTGCTCGCCATCTTGGGAAACTTCAAAACGTCGCAGGTCGTCTTTTGCCTACTGTAAATTCCATTGCAATCACGGATACAATCCTTAGAACATTACCAGCAGATTTTATAACGAAGTAAGTCTATCAGGGCATGTTTATAACAAATTTCCTGTTTCTAGTCCACAAAGAGTGTCATTCGAATTCTCGACAAGTAACCTACTCTGCCATAAGTGCCTTGTGAAATGGTCACTTCCTGTGTATTCACAGACAAATATCCGCAATGAGTGCAATTTGACAAGGTATTTTATCTGTTGAATTCATTGCTTAAAATCCTCATTTTGTAGAGACGAAATCGCATCCGCTCGTTGCGATTTAGGAGTCGTAGCCAATGATACAGGAATTCAATATGGAAAATATGAGAAACCAACTCCTATTTCATGTTTTTCATACGGAAACCCACCTCCCAAAATAAGTTGGTGGAGATTCCGTCCTGCAGAGAAACTGGGTTCATACGATCCCATGACGGACGAAATAACATACACGAATGTTTCCGATGTCATGAAAGAAAGGTTTGATAAAGATAGGTTCTTCTAAATTAGTTTGTTTTTTTTACAGCTATTCAATCCAATCTGGTGGATCTCTCCTCATTCTTTCTCCAAATCGTTCTCATGTAGAAAGATACGTTTGTGTGGTCGAGAATTCTAATGGAACTGCTCATGGAATTTATCAGTTCAGGTACACAACAAATGACGATTGTTTCATTTGTGAACCTATTATTATTTTCAGACTCGACTATCTTGACTGGTATGCTTTTGACGTTTTCCATTCTGTCTTCTGGGGTGGTTTAGCGACATCCTTGATCGTTTGTCTCATTTCCTTCTTGCTGAACATTACCTGGATTCTGACAAGAAAAAGTGCACTTTGGTGGATTCAACGGGCGGAACGTCTTTCAAGAGTTCGAAAAATGGTTGAAGCTATGGAGAAATATCGTGTTCGGCAAATGGAGTCTCTCCATGAGAAATACACGAAGAGAGTGCAAATCGTCCGAGACAACTATCATCAACAAGTCGAAGCTCTTCGAGTTTCCTACGCAGCTCAGCAGGAGAAATTCCAAAACTACAAAGCGGCTCAAGTCGATGCTGTGCATTCTCATCTAGATGCTATGAGAGATGGTTATAACAATCAGTTAGGCAGAGTCCGAGAGTATGGATCGAAACGCGCTGAGCAACTTTGGGAAAGTTATGAAAGACAGGTATTGGAAATTGAGAGTATGCTCCAAAAACTGATTGTTAATCACAGGTCAACCGAATGCGCACATTCAGTTTACAACATCGTTTGAAGATGATGAGACAGTACAAAGTGAAGCAACGTTATGTGAACAAACTCCTCGAATCATTCCAAGCGTCATCTCCTGAAGTTCAACTCGAAAACGTTAGTTTCTACCAAGGTGCGCACATTAATTGTATTAGAATTTCAGGAAGAGAAAGTTCGCGCTGCCCTTGAAATTCCAGATGATTTGGGAACCATCGATGGTTCAATAGAAACTCCTTCAAGGCTCTCAAGAAGTTCTTCATTCCATAGTCTTCCCGAGTATGTAATTGACGAACAAGGAAACGTGCGGCCGGGAATCATTCCAACTTCTACCGCTAGTATCAGGTAAAAATCTTGTACAGTAACATCAAATTTATATTTCTCAGATTTCCAAAACCAGCCACATCCTCCATTACGGATTCCAATGGTGCAGGCACCTCTTCCCCGAGTTCTTCAGGGCCAAGCCGATCTCCAGATTCTCCACCACAAAAGTGATTTATTCATCTAATCGTGTTTTCTTCGTTAAAAATCATTCCCATCAGTTGGTGCCATCAACATCAGTCCTATCATTTTCTTTTTGTTCATTCTAAGCATATACTTATTTTCATCAGGAACTTCGTTTACAACTAGAGCTTTGTGACCATGTGAATAGCTTTCTCTACCAGCAGAATTCCTATTCCACTTTTTCATCGTGCAAAATTCATGTATCATTCGGTGTTACTTTCCAGCTGTTTTTCAACGTTTTGTTTTTGTACATGACTTTCACCTAAATTCAGATGGAGTAAAATTTTATTTCGCATAACTTCAGTTTTATGAACGTGGCATCTTCAGTTTTTAGATGATGTTTTCTCCATCAAACAAACACCGTTATGGCACGAGTGGTAATCCGGACAAGTCAGATCATTGACACATTTGAAGACATGCTCTCGTTGATGGAAGCAATGACGATTCACACATTTGTGATTCGCGTCGCAGTTTCGATCAGTAAGGCATTGTCCTCGTGTTGAAGCACTTGAAGTCGGTGTCACCAATAGAAGACCCTAAAATCGAGTTCTTGTTGGTTTTTATGTCAGGAAGAACCCACCACGAGAATAAATGTTTTAAGATGAAGATGATTCATTTTTAATAGAAACAGAATAAGAAAATAATGAATCAGGAAGCAAGTTGTTATCACCTGACTCATATCTTTGTGGAAAACTGAGTGACACATTTTTCAAAGAAAACTGGCAGCTCAAAACATTACAACCTAGGAAAAAGTTTCTGAGTCACGAGGTTTGAACACAAAAAGAAGATCTTTCGAACGTTTATTATGCAATTCAAATAAATACAAAATTAATTCGAAATCGTCAAAATCAAATCACCATCTAAATGGAATACACGATCTGATGATACACCTGTGTCCAGACGGACAATCCAATCGAGTCTGACATCGTTGGAAAAGATAGGGAAATAGTTGAAAACGACTCGCATTCAAGCATTTTCCATCGAAACATGCAGTTTCCGATGAGCAATCAGCATCAATGGAGCATCTTTGAATCAATGGAAGATAGGGAATATCAGGAGTCGTTGAGATATCATCGAATTCTTTCGCTTTCTCAAGAACTACTTCAAATGGTAGTTCATCTTCGTCTTCTCCTGACGTCGGGATTTTAATTTAGTAATGCTGGCCTAGCATTGGTGTGGGATAAGCAGTGTGTGGAAGCGTGATTAAAGAACTACAGGTTTATTAGGCTAAACAAGCTACAAGTTAGTTAGTGCATGAGGGGGACAAGAGCATGGGCGAATGGGGAAAGCAACGGGTAAAAACGCAGCAATTAGTTAAATCACCGGAGTCCAGTCGGAAACCCCTGAATTGCCTCGAATGAGCGTTCCGGTCGCCTTATATACCCGTCAGCGAGAGAGTGAGAGACGCAGACATCTTCCTCCAATCGCCGCCTCCGCCAAAGTTGTAGACCGAATGAGTGTCACAGCGGAGTGTCGTTGTCAAGTGAGAGAGTGTGCGCACACGAGAGAGTGCAGACAACGGCGTTGAACATTTGGCTGTTGGCGAGTCTGGAAACGCTCAATTAATGACTGGAATAACTGGGTTAGACTAGAGTGCCGCTCTTAACCGCTTACACCTCCCTCCTTTTGAACAAGACCGACCTCGGTCTGATTAACTTTTGAACCTGGTATCGGTTAAGGAGCTTGTGTCGGGAATGGCAAAATTGGGTGTTTCAAACCCTTACCACCTCCCCCCTTTAGAAGAAGACCGTCCCCGGTCTGGTAAACTTAGACTTGAAAGGGTTTGAGGTGACCTGTCCTTGTGTAGCTCTGGGCTTGATACCAATCCTTGCAGCGTGTTGGGTGTGACTTAGTGAAGTCCTTGGGATGTACTCGGTCCTGGTTGGCTGTCATCCGCGATGTTGAGCTATTCAAAATCGACCTCGACGCTCCAGATGGTGTGACCTTTCGAGCTGACGTCGAGTGGAAATTCCGCGAGCGTTGACCGTCCGAAAACAACTTGAAGACTCCTGGCTCATCGTGGATGCAGTCGTTGGAGACGAAGTATAGCTGGTGTAGAAGCTTCGTGGTTCTGCTGTCTACCTGGGCTTCCTTGTGATCGGCGCGGTTCCAATATCAGCTTGACGTGTTGACGGTTCTTCTCTCCAACGTGATGTTGATGACGCCGATGTGCTTGGCGAATGAAATTCGTTGATGGTGACAGGGACCGTGCGATGATCTCTTCGGGACGTAAATATCGGTCCCATGGTCCGTGTGGGTGACTCGGTTGTTCAGGCTTGTTGGGCTTCGTGAACTCGACCTTGTACTTCGGCGTAAGTCCGGATTTGTCCACAGTGTCCATAACCGTCTCTTCCTCACCAGATGATGAATCTAGAGGCTCGTGAGCTTCCTTCTCGAATAACCGCTGTTCGATGGGCCCCTCAGACTGTTTGCGGGAAGATTCCTGTAACTGTTCCTGGGAAGGAACGTTAAGCGACTCGGTAGAGTCGTGGCTATGTGATCTCAAAACGTGAGAAACATGAGGAAAGTCCTCGACGGTGGTAGTGTTGTGATTGGCAACCCAGTCCTGCGTCATTCCACAGCAGAACATCGGTTCTGCTGCCAGCGGATTCTGCAGGGTGGGCTCAGAAAGTGCCAGGGGATAAGGTCTTACCTAGTTACCTGACTGATCTTCCTTCGCGACCATTGGCTTCTTCGCAGGCATCGTGTTGACTGGTGACTTGGAATCATCAGTATCCGGAGATCGCTTCTGTCCTGGCGACGGTATCCTTCTCGTCCTTGTTGACTAGCTGTCTAGCTGAACTTGGCGTCTGTTCCTGACGGTGGCAACTTCTTCTTTCTTGATGACTCGTCCGCGAGTGTGTGACCTTCTTGATGGACCATAGTTCTTCGTCGTTTGGTGAAGTCCGAACTTGTTGCACTGCGTGGTGCTCCGTTAGCCTTGTCAGCTAAGCTGAGGGTGACCGTCGACGTGATCAGCTAAGTGGTGTCGATTCCAGCTCAGAACGAAGATGAGCTCGTAGAGGGTCCGTGTAACAGCTGTACTGGATGTCTGGTTACCACGAATTGAAGGTTTGGACTTCTGCTGACGATGGTGACTGTTCCTTCACGACTGTTCCTTCGAAGCTTCTGGACTTGTCTGACTGACTGAGTACCGTCTGAAAAGACGAACTTTTAGTGCTGGCTGAACTCTTTGAAGACTTTTCGTGCAGAGAGCGGCTACCAAGACGGCGTTTAATAAAATGCCGGCCAATCGCAAGCGATGAAACAATTCGACTGGTTGCTACTCAGTGCGAATTTTGGATGATAATCGCACAGTCGCTGAGATTCGCTCTTATCGAAGATTCTGCCACGAAATTCTTGCAAAAACTACAAGATCTCTTGAGAGAAGTCAAAGGGAAGTCTTTTCAGACTACTGACTTCTCGGAAAGCGTCGGTATGTGACGACCTGCTTGACTAGCTGTCCTGAGTTTGCTTCAGCGAGAACCGAAGACTTCTCCCGATCCTTCTTTTTCCGTGAAGCCTTCCTTGCGAGGTTCGTGTGACCTCCTTTATCGAGCGTGTTAACCACCGATTCGTCGGTCATCGGATGACTTTCTGCTGGATCTTGAGCGATTGTCGCTGCTCTGGCCTTCGCTTCATCGTATCGGCGTTTCCGACATTCGTCCAGAATGTCGTCGTTCGTTACCGAAGATGTATTGACGGTTGGAAGCTGACGGTTGGATGTGCCATCCAACTCCGTTCCGCTTGCAGATGGGGAGCGTTTGCACGTCTGTAGGTCAGCCTGCGACTCGATGAATAACGCGTGCTCATATGCTTGCAGTGGCATATCCGGCTTGGGACCTTGACGTCTTTTCTGATCTCCTGATGAAGACCTCGAACGAACCTTTTGCAAATGGCTTTGTTGATGATCCTCAGCTCCTTTTCGGCGAAAGCTTGGCGAGCTAAGCGAGAAACTCTGACATAGAATTCTCTTACCGATTCTCCTACTCCTTGCTTAGCTGTTTCCAGTTCGCTCAGGGAGTGTTCTCTAAGAAGTGGTCCTTCGAACCATCTATCCAAGTACTGGAAGACTTTCTCGATTGTCAACGTCCTTGAAGCTTCGGTGTCCGCTTCCAAGTCTCTTACGACTTCGCGTGCTCCACCTGTAAGATAGGTAAAGAGGAGAGTGACTGCCTTACCTTTCCACTCCGGAACGAGTTCCAAACGGTCTTCGAAACTTCTTTTGAACGCCATCAAATCGTCCGTCGCATTACCGGAGTATGGTAAAAGTTGCGGTCCATCGGTGAATGATGCCATGCAAACACGGTGAATGGAAACATCGTGTTGTGTGTTGTTCCGTGCGGGTTGATCTGTAACATGCTCCGAGGGAGCGCTATTAGCTGATTGTGGCTGTGTATCACACAGTGACGGTTGAGAGAGTCTCGAGCTCGACACCATCGTGAGGATCATCCCATTGCTGGACATTTGTCCACCAACCCGCGGGTTCGCCTCACGACAGTTTTGCATGTCGATTCGAGTAAGGGGTTTGGAGGAATTCGATAAATCGAAATGACCAAAACTGGTCAGTGGTTGTTGGGATTTTGCCCCCTCCTCCAGCGTCATCTCACTGCTGGACAACGGTCCAGCAGTCTGCGAGATCTGCTGGAGGGGTTTGGTATGGGCACTTACCTTCGGAACGGCGTCCTCCTCCTTTGTCCTCGGGTCCGGCGGTTGCTTGGCTTCCGTCGACGTCGGCATCAGAACGACGTCCTTCTTTGCTTCGTCCTCGGTGGACTCCATCGGTGTACGCGGTGATTTCCTGTCGATTTTTCGCAGTTGATCTGAAAAATGACGTAATTACTTAAACCGATTAACGAATCGCGCAAAAATCGCGAGTTGTACCACAAGCGATGCCCTTAAACGAAACGAAAAGAAGATTTTCGCACCAAAAAAAACGTAAATTTTGAGACAAAAATTAAGCAATTTTGCAAAAATTTAGGCCAAATGACTGCAAAAACAGTTTTGGCGCCTCCTCGTGTGACTATGTCCGCAAACACCGCGACGCCAGTGTGCACATCGCGTCGAGACCTCGGTGTGAACCGTAATCGTTCGTCCTTTTGCTATTCTTTTGGCGGGAACTCCAAAAATTCGAATTTTGGAATAAATTCGACCGATCGTCGATAATCCGCGTTTTCGTCGGTTTTGGCGACGAATCCTTGCAAAAACCATTGCAAATCTCGAAGGAAAAATCGATTTAAGCATCGAAACAGACAATCTGTTTGTGAAAAGCAGCCTTTCAGGTGGGGAATGCCCAGTACCGTGACGTCTGGCTATCGTCGATCGACTTCTCGTTGGATTGTGTCGAATCCCTGTTTTTCCGTCGATCTTCTCGACCAGTTTGACTTCGGCTGTCGTCATCAACGCTCTTCTGCGTTCCTTACTGTTGGTGATACTTCAACGACCGTTGACTGGTCGTCGGCTTGACTTTTGTGAATCTGAAGATTCATTGAGTAAAATTTTCCTTTTAGCTGGAGCCTATCGAAAGTGTCATTCCACAGTAGAACATAGGTACTACTGCCAGCGGGTTCTCCTTCCGATAGCTTTGATCCAGCTAAAATAACCGACCATCTCTGGCTTGCTTGGCCTTCTTGATAACAACTGGCTTGATGATGAGTTATTGTTCATCCGTTAATCCGTGTTGTTGCCCTGACCACAACGACAAGATATCGCCTCCGTTAAATGTTGGAAGTCGCGTGATCCTAGGAAATCCTGGTTCTGCGATTGATGTTCCTGCCGGTGCATGTTGCATCCATCGGTCATACACGAGAATGTCGTGTATTGTGTTGCGAGATCGTGACTGATCCCGCCTCCCCAATGCGTTGTTGCCGCATTGATTGCACTCATAGAAGTGACCTTCTGACTGTGCTGAGTGCCCGCCAAGTATGGAACTACTTGGGCTTCCGTTGACTTCCGTTGACGACGTCAAATGCCTGGCAGCTTCCGTGCCTTCTCCTGATCGTGTGCCTGGCAGCATCCGTGCCTTTTTGAATCCGTCTCCGCATGCGAACGATGCGCTCCTTGTGTCCGATGACCTGACACAAAATTAAATCTGTAAAAACCTACAGAGGGTGATTTGAGTTCCGCCGCGATCCTTCGGATTTGCATCCGTTCCATCCGATCGGGCCTTACCTGTCAGTTTGTCGAAAATGCTGACTAAACTCTTTACCGACAGCCGTCCTCTCCGTCTCGGCGTCTGAACGTTTCGAAACTTCAAGAACGGTGTCTGCTCTGCACGATGGTAGTGTAAGAGCCCTGGCCAGTGTCGTGGAAGACGTATCGACATGTCTTCCCCCGATGACTTTCCCCTCGTCATCTTGCGGAGTCTCCCGAAGAGCTCCGGCCTCCACCTGTACTTGTATCCTGCGTGTGTCCCTTCCGTTGTCTCCTTGAACGATATTCGAGCGAGGAAGCTGTCCGAAAATGATGACCTGTAAAAGCTCTCTGACGAGCGATTAAAATAGTGAGCTAAGGCGGGTAACACCCGAAGTGTGTGGTTGGAAAAGAGAGAATCGCAGTGGTGGAGGGACTGCCGAATGGAAGCACATAGGTGCTACCATCTGCTCGGAACCCATGCCCACCACTGTTCGTCGATCTCGCCGCCTAATGCGACGAGAAACGACTAACTAACCTTACAATGTCCTCAACCAACAGCGACTCCGATCGCCACTGTTACCGCTCACTCCGCAATCCGCATCGCATCGTCACTGCTTGTCGCTATGTGCTAGCGACACCTTATTACCTGGTTTACCTGAAATTTATGACACGCGCGTCGCTGGCTGCACGCCGAGCGAACCGTTTGGGGAGAAAAGGAGTGAAAGACGATAAAAATATCGCCTTTTAGACTGGAAAATACTACGTCCCTTTGGGGCGACGAGTATAAGAGAATGGGAAGAGAAAAGGGCGATAAGCGCCAAGGCCTACGCTTAAGACGCGCTAAAATCTAACCCATTAGCCCCGGTGGCTGAATTTAAAACCCTAAAATGTTACTAACCCGAAACGCAAAAACGCCTAAAAATTTACGACTTAAACTTAATGTGCGCACAAAAAGAAAAGGAAAAAGATAGGGAAATGCTAAATGTCCTAAAAATGCACTAAAAATGTAGAAAACCTACCCTAAAGTGAGCGCGCGTACCTAAACAGAGGGGGAAAATCGAGGTACGGACGGCAAAAAGAAAATAAGAGCGCCGTCCGCACTCGCTGCTACCAGTAATGCTGGCCTAGCATTGGTGTGGGATAAGCAGTGTGTGGAAGCGTGATTAAAGAACTACAGGTTTATTAGGCTAAACAAGCTACAAGTTAGTTAGTGCATGAGGGGGACAAGAGCATGGGCGAATGGGGAAAGCAACGGGTAAAAACGCAGCAATTAGTTAAATCACCGGAGTCCAGTCGGAAACCCCTGAATTGCCTCGAATGAGCGTTCCGGTCGCCTTATATACCCGTCAGCGAGAGAGTGAGAGACGCAGACATCTTCCTCCAATCGCCGCCTCCGCCAAAGTTGTAGACCGAATGAGTGTCACAGCGGAGTGTCGTTGTCAAGTGAGAGAGTGTGCGCACACGAGAGAGTGCAGACAACGGCGTTGAACATTTGGCTGTTGGCGAGTCTGGAAACGCTCAATTAATGACTGGAATAACTGGGTTAGACTAGAGTGCCGCTCTTAACCGCTTACAATTTCTTTGGATGTAAGATTTTCAGATTTATCAGATGACGTGATGTTGACTCCAGTATCTCCTGATGCGATTGCGATCGGAAGAACAAGGAAAATCTGAAATTTTGAATTTAAGGGGACGAAGAAAAAATTGAAAACTTACCATGAATCGTATCATATTTTTCGAAATGTTGCCGGAAAGTTCTCGAAAAATCAGAAAAAACAGAAAAATAAATGATGCGTGTCAGAGGGCGAGTGAAGAATGAATGAAAAATGGGGGAAAAAGAAGAACCGATAAATTTTGTTATCGCTTGGGGAATTTCCATGACTAAACGCTCCCTCGTCACCTCTTGTTCCGTTTTTTTGGTGTGGGAAAACATGTGATAAACTTATTCTGGAACTATCTGGAAGAGATAAGAAACTGTGGGGATGAACAAAAGGAGAGTTCATTGACAAGATAGATATTATTTTACAGAAAAAAAAATTAAATGTGAACTGAATCGACAGCCAACTCATTTCTCTTGGTCTCCTCGATTTTAAGATTCTCGGCATAGACTTTTTGTTTTTTCAGCTCGATAACGATACGGAGAGAAACTCTTTGAATTGTTGCTGGAAAAAAATTCTTCATCAATAAATTTTTTCAAGACTCACAAAAGATGAGAATCAAGTTGTAGTAGTAGACCCACGATGTGCTACGGAGAGTTTCATCGTTCGTGTATCCCCAACTGAAAATATAATTACATATAGAAGAAAGCGAAATTTTGAGAAACTTGCATATTCTCATGGTGAAAGTGTTGTAGAAGATCCGTTCCGTTGACAGCAGAAGTTTGCTTGGCCACTGAATAGACCGGCCAGAAAAAGATTCGAGGAATTGCACAGATGACACAGAGCGTCTGAAGAGAAGATTCCTAATTCTACAGTATCCCTTTCAATGACTCACAGCGAACTCCTTCCAACATCTTCCATCGGATTCGTAGAAGAATGCCACGGATAGAATGAAGGCAATGATCACTGTCATGATATTGTAGACCAATCCAGCTTCATGAATGAACCATGCTCCAAAGATAACGTGGGACATTGAACCAGCGCAAACCAATGCGAAGCAACCTTTTAAAGCCCAGAGTGGTATCTGAAATCAGAAGTTGGGGAAATTGAAAAAAAAACATGACACTTACCTTTGGCACTTTTTGATTTGGACGATAAAGACACTGATCAATGATATCGAATATCTCGAAAGATACCATGGTTGCTATCTGAAAGATGAGAATAAAAGAAAAACGAAAAAGAAAAGAAGGAGAAAACAGTCACGAGAATTGTCAACATGAACAAGCGAAAGAGACGGCGAGCTTCGAGATGAAAGCGTCAGCTACCATGGCAACGGTTTGTCACAAGATTGAAATCAAAGAAAAAGAGGGGTTGGCTAGGTAACCGTCCGAAACCATGAATTTGGAGTTTGAAGAATCCCTCTCTTTGGAATTTCACTCTTAAAACTGGAATAATATAAACAAGTTTAGAACAAAACTATACAAATAGCATCCAACAGCTTCTTCACTCTTTCAAATATTGAAGAAAAAATTTTAGTCTTGATCAAGAGAAAACATTTGATTTTTGTAATTACTAATATTATAAAAATCTCCGAGGTTTATCTCGCGAACCAAAAGAAAATACAGTGAAAAATGTTATTTGAAAATTGGAGCTTCGTGAACTTACTTAGACCCGAAGAATAAAAAACTCGTAAACACGAAGCAATCTCGAAGTCCAACGAAACAAACTTATTTCCATAATTGTCTGATTGTTTTCCGAAAAATGAAACAAATCGAAGAAATGATGGAAGCGTTGACGGCGACAGGGACGCCGACTGTAACTCCAACGGAATGCATGCGATCGTTCGTGAGGTAACTTCGGTGTTATGGAATTTTCGAAACTCGAATGGAACAAATTTAGCGTTAGCTGGTTGGAAGACGAAGTGGAAGGGACGATTCGCAAGATGGCAGGGACAGAATCGCAAGCATCGGGGTCTTCGGGAGCATCCGGAGCACAGGAGGCAGATGACGATAACAAGGCAGACATCACTCCAGTGGAGGCATTCAATGCCGTTAACACAGAAGGAGTAGGGACTTTCAATTGATGTTTTCAGGACAATTATAATTTCAGGATGGTCTTCTTGTTGACATGCATTCGGCTGCAATGACATTCCCCTACACTTTTGACAAATGCCTCAATAACATGGAAATGAATCGTATCCCACATCTTTACTGTTTCGATCACTCTCGTGTTGAATTGACTGCTCAGAAAGGAACCGGAGATTATTATCATGCTTCTTGGGTCGATGGATACAACAAGAAATGTTAGACATATTTCAGAATATTGTTTCCAATGTGTTATATCTTCCAGCCGCCTACATTTTTGCTCAAGCTCCATTCGATGATATCACGGAGCACACGTTCTGGAGAATGGTTGCCCAGACGAAGCCATCAATGATTCTGGTATTTGGTGATGTTGATGAGAAACAGAAACGGAAAGTTCCTTATGATATCTCGGAAAAGGGATTCGAGAAAGCGTTTCTTCATGAATTCGATGCGAAATTGATGGATGAGACCGAGATGAAAGCAAAGTTGTGCAGCACGTTCTGGCCGGAAAAGGGATCGAAAAAGGAGTTTGATACGCTGATGATTCAGACGAAGGATGATTTTTCGGAGAATCATATGAAGACGTTCAGTCTGTCAGTGACTGAGAACAAGCAGGAAAACCAAACTGTTCTTATGCATTTTCATGAGTGGGCTGATACAAATCAATTGCCAGAATACATGTTGGATATGAGAGCCTCTGTAAGTTCTACTTCACAATTCCAGTTTCCCTCATTTTTCAATTCCCTTGAAAAAACGTCTTATGCTCCGATCCTCTTATATTCTCATCCTTGATAATCTTTCTATATTAAATCTACTTTTCAGATCAAAGTGCAATACATTCGAAGTTCCAAAAAACCAGGTGCAAACAGTGGTCCGATTCTTCTCGTGTGTTCAACTGGAATTACAAAATGTTCAATTTATGCAACAATTGACATTATTGTGAGCAGAATGACCGAAGAGCACACTGTTGGATTCAAAGAGACTATGAATGCAATCAAATTGCAAAGATACGGATGTTTTCGGTCCATTGCTGCCTACTCGACGGCTCGTGAAATGCTCATGAAGTTCGTTTATAAGATCTTGAACCTTGCAAAATATTATAATTTCAGATTTGCCGTCAGTACTGGTGTTGTTCACGACGCTGCGATTGGAGATAAACCAAAACCACAGAAATCAAAGTACAGTACCACTGGAAATGCTCAGAAAAGCGGATTTTTGAGAAAGAAGAAACCAGCGACGAAATAAAAGTGAAATCGCCATGAAGCAGTCTTCGAATGAAATGTTTATTTTATTTTTAGAGAACACAAATGCACTAATCTATGTTTCTCTAAAAATTTAGATGACTTTTTTTCTCATTTCCGTTGTCGTCATTCCAAAGTTTTACTATTCTCTCATAATAGAAATGCGTTTCATTTCCGAGTGGCAGCTGCCAGGATTACAAGGATTACGGTAGTTCCTCCGAAAAACTGCAAAATCCGCATTCGGAAAAGAGGAATGTAACTCTTCGTTGCCTCGAAATCAGAGATGCATAGAAATGTGTTCTTTTTTTCAGTTGTTTTTTTTCCTGTCTAACTGATCCTTTTTTATCTATTTCTCAACCCGATTTCCAATTCACTTTTCTCCCAAAACTTGGCACCATTGAACCAGTTCATTGACTCTCTTACTAAGGAGCCCTAACTCTTAATCCATCTTTCTCTCTCGCTTGCTCCTGATTTTTCAATTACTCAGATTAAAGTGCATGACGAAGAAGAAAAGAGAAAGAGATGGAAGAGAGTACTAAGAATTACTCATAAACTCCATTTCTTCTCAATTGCCCTTTTTCGTATTCTGAGTTATCACAGGACATGGAAAGACATGTAAACAATCGAATGGGGATAAAGATATCAGACGAAAAGGGATAATATATATCCCTCTACTCTCTCTATTTTTTCTATTTTTTTCTTCTCATTTCATGCTCCTTCTCATTTGTCTTCTTTTTCTTCGCTTTTTCTATTCTGATTCTGGTTTTGACCAAAAATAATAAGAATGCTATGAATACATCTGACATTCTCCTTTTCCTCTCTTTTTTTCTTGCTGTCCATGTGAGAGTAATAGGCTCTGAATGGGCTTGAAGGACAAGTCACCATAGTCTTTGTTTATGATGAAAGAGAGACATCGAAACGAGAGAGTATTCAACTACATATGCCCTCGTTCTTTCTTCTTTTTTCTTCTTCTTTGCTCTCAATATTCACTTTTTATGATCATAACTTTTCTTTTCAAGTTTTTGGAACTCCCCTCAAGTTTTTCTGATGTTCTTTCAGTTCAAGGACTTTCCGTCTTTGTTTCAACCAAGGAATCTTTATATTTATTTTTAGAGCAAGGGTTTACTATGTTGCACAAAAACGTCACCAGTAAATTACTGGCAGTAATACATCGACTTTACTTATTGCAACACTAAATTGGAATTGAAAACTGGGGAGCCAAAAAAATCTGATAAATGTGTCAGTTTCCCCTCAAGTGTTTCAGAAACCTCCCATCCAGTTTTGCCATGATCGATGTTGTTTTTGTTCCGGTTGAAGGGCTTCTTCCACTATTTATACTTCTTCTATTAGAAAATCATTTTTAGTTGTAATTTAGACACTGACTCGGAGATTTATTATTCTAAGCCAAAGTGGACAGCATTTTCATTTCTTTTATGAATTTGGGTGATATTTGGAGCAGTACATTAAAGAAAGAAAAATGCGAAATTGCACTTTTCTTCTTCTTCTTCAAAATTAAAAAACAACAGAATATGATAAAAATTTGGTTTCTAGAAACCGATTGTCGGCGGTTTCTTCTCACCTGAAATCTTCATTTTTACGACTGCAATGCTGCTTTTGAAGTTTTCCGAATTCCCGTTTCAAACTCCGTTATGATTTATTTTTATGTTATTTTGAAAAAAGAAAACTACTTTTCCTTTCTTCTTAAACATTCTGTTTCACTTTTTTCACATTAATTGATCTGATTCAAAATTTCGGAAATGACGATTTTTTGAGTTCTGTTCACATCTTCATCCATTCTTCATTCGTATTCCCATGTCTTCTCTGAAACTTTCCGACTTCTTTATTTCTAAATTTCGATCAAAAAGGTATAATTTCAAGGTGAAAGAGTTTTTTCGTTTAGAAGATCTAGAAGATTTTGAGGCCTATGGGATTAGTTCAACTACAAAAGCCAAAATCAAACCCATCTTTGATCCCTATATTTTTTAACGGTTACCTTGTCAAAGCATGTTTTTTTTCAGGATGGTAACGGTAATACCTAAAATTATAACGACACCATACCCTCGAACCAGACTGCCTATGTACCTGTACCTGATATCAATAGTATGTTGATAAATCTGATCAAAATTTGTTTTTAACCTCAAACTTTTCAGATAGTCTCGTGCTCTCTCCTCTACTGGAATCTTTTGTACTGTAAAAACTACAACTGTGCACCCGAAAAAGAATCTCGATTTGGTCCATCGAAGCATTTGTTACAGGTGAGAAACTGAGAAAATTTTGTTTATAATATTAACATTATTTCAGTATTTCCCAGTTCTTGCTGCTCCGATTATCATTTTCATATCCATGTCTTGGTTGATTATTGCAATTCACTATTCGAGTAGTGCATGTGTTATGACATTCAATTTTATGGTAGGTTTGGAAAATGAAAATATTCTTTAATTTTATTTTTCCAGGAAATGCCATCAGCAGTGTTCTGTTCAATGTTAGGAGGAGTTAGTTCCGTGATCGAAATCCATTTTTCGATTGATGTTGTCAATGTTGAATGGACAGATCAGTGGCTTCTTTCTTCTGTAAGGCAATCTACAGTATTCTTCGATTCAATTGATATTTTCAGGGATCTTCAATATTTCTATGTCTGCTGCATGCCACAATTGCATTCACACTCCAATGAAATCGGGTCTTTTTTAGACATCAATCATCCTATTTTTCAAACAATCTGTGATCTTATCATTCATTTCATATTCATTTCCCTTTGCTAAAGAATAAAGCGTGAAAGTTTGAAAGCCCAAAAAAGATACCAATAGAAAAAGTGGCGAAGAGAATCAGTTTCTATTATTTCTATTATTAAAATCAAAAAGGTTTGTTTGAGGAAAGCTTGATGTGTCCAACTCAAAAGAAACAATTCGAAAAACTAAATGGAGGAAACGACACAAAAGAACATGAGGAACTGTGAGTTCTTTCTGAAATGGTCGAAAATGAAAAAATTGAAATTCAATTTCCAGTGGAATTCCAACAGTGTTCACACCAGTCCCATCGGAAGAATGCTCCATGCTCAAAGAGCAAAGTCTTCGACGTTTTCGCGCTCTACCAAACGTAAGGTCTGAAATCTCATCGCTAACCAAGAGTGAAACGATTTATTCCGTTCCAACTGAAATCAAAAAACCAACATCTGAAAGTCAATATCAGTATCCTCCATTTGATCCTCGCGATTCGCCCAAAATGGCTTTGTTTCGTGTATACTTCATGCAGAACTTGTTCACTTCATTCGAATTGTCAACTGAACAAACTCTTCTGGTACTTCTCCGTCATATTGTGAAGGATATTTCAAAGGAAATGTAAGCTCTTTTATTTTCATCAGAATGAAGCTATTCTTGGTTTTCAGCCGAAACAAATTCTCATTCTACGTCTTCACCTCACCATACGACGTCATCTGGAAACATCCAAGATGTGAATTGATGAAGAGACCACCTCAAAGTACCATCTTCCGACAGATTCTGACACCTTCTCAGATGAATTTGACTCTCGGTGAATTGTTCAAGGAAACGAAGAATGAAGGGCTGGATACAATGAATGTTTATATTTTTGTCAAGGATATGGATGATGTTAGTACACTATTAGCTGGATAAAATTAAAATATTTTGTTACAGACAATCGCTGCTGATGAGATTTCATTGAAACACAAAAGTTGGAAATACCAGCAAATAATCCACTAGACATCTCACATTCGTATCCAATAAATTTTTCATTGAGTTTTTCAACACCTGTCATTAAATACTCTATCCCAGATAATGCAACAGAGATTTTTTCATGAAGTGTTTGAGAAAGGGAAGTTTCTCACATTTCCAATATGTACATTCATCTCAGATTACATTGAGACTTGAACCAGATCTATTAACAACTGTCTTTGCTTTCTGTCAATTCGCAAAGACCATTAACTTTTACTTGTGATTCATGTGTCCTTTTGCCCAACAACATAAAGAAAAGAGCCAACCGGTCAATGAGCCGTCACCTCAACGTATGATCGGTCAACAGCTCGAAACGAGAGAGCAAGCGAGACGAAGACGAGCAGAGAAGAATGAATCAGTGGGAAATGCTTCTCTAGTTTCAATGTTCGCCTCAAAAAAGTTTTATTAATTTAATTAGAGTGCGATTTCGAGAACCGCCAGGCGGTTTGTAACAGAATAAAACAGATAAAAAATCGGACAATTGAAACAAGCTAAACCCCGAATTACGGAAAGAAAGTGAATTGAAAGTGAGAAATGCAATGGAGCGAAGGAAGCAGAAAAAAACAGACTTGAGATTCTCCAAATTACTCTTGGATCTTGTCGCTTTTGAACTTTTGAAGTGCGATTTGTTCGTCGATGGTGGCACGCTTGTGAACTCCAAGACGGACTCCGAGGCGTTTGCGGCGTCCCCACTGAAAACACAATTATATTCGAATTCTTTTAAAATATTCAGAAGATTCTTAATTGAAAAAGACTCACTTTCTCGAGAACTGTAACATCGTCGTGCTTATGGATGCAATAGAAGTTGACGCAGGTCACTGTGATGATTCCGATGACGACGAAGAAACAACACCAGACAGCGACAACGCCCAGCATATCCTGATACGAGAAATCTTGCTTCGGCATTTCTGAAATTAATAAATAGTTTGTAATGAGAACCACAATAATAATTACGAAGAGGATTCAGACATCATTCAATTAGCTATAAATAAAAGAAAATATCTTGTAAAAACGGCTCTCATTAGCACGTCAAGGGAAAGAAATAGGATATTTGAGCGATGAACATGGAAATATCTTGTTTTGAAGCTGTCTGACCCTCCTGCTCCGGAAAGCAGCCGCAAGACTCCGCCCACTTGATCGGTCAAAAGAGAATCAATGCTCCGAGTGGGCAGAGACGCAGAATTGAATGCAAAAATATATTATTTACGAATGAACAATGTGAGAATCATAAAATTTTGATTTATCACTGAAAAAAGGTGAAAACATTGTGAAGAAAATAATTTAGATACAGTATCCCTGATTAAAGGCGCAAGTTACTCAGAAAGGTTCCCGTAACGATTTTTGTTGTTTTTTGAGAAAACAACTTTTTTCATTCAAAAAATTGAATTTCCACAAAATAATCATCTAAATTCACAAATGTTTGACATTTAAATATATTCAGAAAAAATGCTGTAAAATTAAAAAAAATCAAATGCTCCATAAACTCTGAAACTGAAACACTGTAATGGTTATCCTCAATTTAGCGGTCAGATCAGCGAGATTTTTACAATCGCATTTCCAGCAAACTTTACAAATAGTTTTCAAGTAGAAATAGACGATTGCTAAAGGTAATTGTGAGTATCCGACAGATTCTCCCACATCACTACTTCAGATGGAAACTTCAACCGCAGAGGAAGAGACCAAGTCAAAAAAGACAACGTCTACAACAGAACTCATTTCGTCGAGCACAGTCATCATGATATTCATCACAATAGGACTTGTCTTTCTCTGTTGTGTCGCTGTCAGTGTGTACTGTTTTTACAAAAGAAAAAGAGAGAAACAAATCGAACAAATTGCCGAGGGAGCGACTCCAAATGTTCCAGCCGATTCTCCTGCCGCTCCTGGACAAGTAGCTGTCGTCCAACCAACTATAATCAGAATCTAGTTGAACCAATTCGTTTTTATTCTTCAATAAACTTGTTGCCATTTCTTCTGTTATTCTTCTAGAAGATTCGTTATAAAAATGGTCAGTCTTTCAAATTATAAACACGCAAGAAAAAAAAAATTTCAACACCAACCTCTCTGATCTACCCTTGCTAACCGAACTGTTCTAACCTAACCGAACTGTTCTAAATGACCTGTGCCAGGGCATTTCAGTTGGTTGTCCTTCAGAAACTTTTCAACTCTTATTGAATTTATTGTCTTTCTCTTCGACACTCTGATTTCTTTTTCAAGAACTCTCATACCTCCAAAATGGCTGTAAGTGTGAAAACTTTTATTCTTTTTCCAAATGTCTTTTTCAGAAAACGACGACTGAAACAACTACCGTAAGCGCAGGGGCTGTTTTGCTTCTCGTTATTATTGGTATAGTCATTGCCATTTGTTGCTCATCTGCATCCGCCGGTGGAGTTTTCTTCATTATGAGAAAGAAGAAGAACGATTCGCCAAATGTTGTCGCCGCAGCTCCAGCAACGTCTCCGGGACCCCAAATTATCGTGGTTCAGGATAAATAGAAATCGAGCGTAGCCGGGGTCCTCTTTACTTGTTACTTGACCCGATTTCATTGGAGTGTGATATTGGTTTGAAAATGAATGTTCTTGAAAACTGGCTTCTCTGTGTTAAGAAGTCTTTACTAATGAGCTTATTCCTCGGGATGTAGCTTGAGTTAGGAGTCTTCGAAGTATTGAAACGTTACGTGACACAGGAAAGAATCATACGAGTTTTTTAGTAGATGAGTTATTTCATACTTTTACTATTGTTCAGTTCTCCAAATCATTCTCAGAATGCCTGCAGTTGACATATTTACCGTAACTCTGCCATTATATTACGCGCATTTAAATCTCAGTTTCCAGGAAACAACAACATTTGGATATTCGTCAGGACCAGATCCTCCTGAAGGTTTTGTCGCAATAGTTTTCTTGTTCTTGTTCAGTGTCACTTTTCTGCTTATCTGCTGTCCAATTCTCTGTTGTGCTGCAATTATTCTCATCGTTTGGCTCATTGTGAGAAAGAAATAGTACGAATAAGAAGGTTATTTCTTGAACTCAGGCAAAAGTTGTTATAAATGTTTTCTTTCAATCTGTGACTTGTTTGAATGAAACCCAAAAAGTTAACGGATGTTTAAAAAAAAGATTTTAAATTGATATTTCGGTCGGAAACAGTGAAAAACCTACGAAAATCCCATGAAAATGGAAGATTTTGATGAGATTCACACAATTGGAAGGACCTTGAGCCCCAATTTTTCTGACGATCTCTTCGTATCGTTGACTCTCGGGACCAAGGCTAAAGCGAGCATGGACCCGGCCGCCCGCGTCGCGCCCACGCCGGCCTCGCGCCAGGACGCCAGCCCCGCCCGCGAGACCATGGCCCTGACTAGTCATGTTTTCGATCGTAGGGTCGAGGCCATGGTCAAAATGGTCACAAAAAATTCGCGAAAATTTCTCGAAAACCGGCCCCCCCGGAGCCCGAAAAATGCCCGGTTACTGCAGCTCCGGGGTTCGATTTCCTGCACTCATGACAGAATGGCTACTTTCGCTAGATTTCACCACCCCTTTTCTCGGATCTCATACCTCCCGATCCTACTCAGCATCCCTGTGTCGGGTTGCGTCCTCGCGGCCTGAGTGGTCGTTGGATAATCGACACTTGTGCGCGCATACGAGAATGCGACGGCCATGATATAGGGTCGTCCTGGAGAGCGGTCGGCACCTCACGGGTTCCGCCGCCCTCGATGTTTTGTGTGTGCCTCTCCGCGCTGCCACACACTCTCTCGCGGTCAGAGAAAATGTGAGGTGAGGGGGACAATGCACTCACTCGTTTTCAATGGATTTTCGTCATTTTTCGTCGATTTTTGTGATTTTTTTTTGATTTCTAGGTGAAAATATCAATTTTAAATTGATTTTTCTGTCAAAAACACTGAAAACCCTACGAAAATCCCATGAAAAATGCAAAATTACTATTTTCTCGTTTTTTCAATGAATTTTCTTCATTTTTTCTCGATTTTTGTAAGTTTTTATAGGTTTTCAGTTGAAAATTTAAGTTTTGAAATGTCAAAATTCTCAAACTTCTCTTGAAAATTGGAAAAAAGGCTCCCTTTTGGTGTAAGACGAAAAAGCAAATTGTTTTCAAATCTCGAAAAACGGAGAAGGACCATGAATGGCGGAACGATGTTATAAAACTGATTCTAAAAAATGAACACAACAATAACGGAGACAGTCGTGAACAAAGTGAAATCGAAGCGAGAGCGGAAGCTGAGGCAGCTATGTATGATATAAACTAGAATATATTTTTCATTTTCTTCTACATGTTTCCTGACCCACTTTCTCTTTTATCTTGAATAAATAGTACTGCATAAAAAGAATTGACGTTTATATTCAGATTCACGTTTGACCAATTTGAGATTTTCTCTATAGGAATCTGCTCAGTTCGGGTGTTTATTTTTGACCTATAACTTTATAACTTTTTTTGGAGCAATTTCTCAAACTTTCCGCAAGAGAGTTTTCTTATCCTTGCGTTTTTCTGAACCGACCAATATATAAATTTGTAAAAAAATCAAAATTTTTATTAGCATCCGCGCCCTTTAATGACTTCTTACTGTTATTTAGAACATCAAATACAGCATACTTGAGTCGTTGAGGAAAAATTGTGACTGACACCTTTAATTATGTATATCTCCGATCCACTACCCTGAAAACCTCAAAGCACCCCAACCTCGGCACCCTACAAACTCTTCTCGAATTCATAAACCAATCGAAATTAAACCAAACAAAAAAATGCCAGCAGTAAAATTCACTTCCTCCAATGGAACCAGTGTAAGAACTGCGTTTACTATCCAGAAAAGGATTTTTTTCTGTTTCAGACGACGTACGCTTCGACTACAATGACTTTTATGGATAAAGTCTGGTCGTTTGTGTTCAGCGGTCTATTTCTGGCATTCTGTTGTTGTCCGTACATCACTTCTACTGTTGTTGCCATCGTCACTTGTATTATTGTCAAGAAAAAGGATAGATCGAAGGGAGGATCGAGTGGTGCTTCCAGTGGAACGGCAACTGCTTGAGAACCATAAAAAAACTACTTGTACGGATTCTGTGTTGTCATATACTATGTTAATAAAATACATTTAAATAATAGCCTGATAGTGAGTATAATAAACGTAATCCAAACGGTGTTAATAAACTGTTGTTTCTCAAAAAAAGATACAAATGCTTTATGAATCTTTCAAATAAGTTCAAGAAGATTTGGGTTCTTCTGCGCTTCTCTGACTGAAACTTGGAATGTCTTCATGCGTCCCTCTCTGAACTCTAATTAAGACTTGATAAGAATTAAGAAACTAGAAGTACCTTATCCTTGTGTTCTTTATTCTTCGAATCCTTCTTGTCTTCTGCACTTCCCTTCTTTTTCTCTTCCACCTCCAGAACAGCCATCTTCTGACGAGGAATTCGAAGATCACGAAGACGAGATTTCGAATCAATCACATCCACTGGATTCGGTTCTCCAGGTTCTCCAGAAGCGTTGAGTTCTCCTTCTCCCACCTCTTCACTCGACGATTTATGTGTCCTGATGTGAATTTCATGAGTCTTCTTGTCAACGCCAAGAAGCTGATGAAGACTGTTGAGAAGGTCACCATAAGTAGCATCAGTTGGGAGATTGACAACAATTGGTTTCGACAGATACAAAAAAGACCAGAGTTGTTGATCAGGCTTCTTTCTCTGCGTTCTGTTTCTTCCACTTTTCGATTTCGGAATCGGAGGTTTTTTCGACTGACGACCACTTCCACGAATATGCGCACGTTCGGTACCACCACCATCTTGAGACAATTCGCCATCATGTTCAGCTATTTGTTTTGGGGAAATCTCACGAGTGAATGCACTGGATGGAGATGTTGCAGTATAGCAGTTTGTGTGCTTTTCTGGAAGAATACGAATTCGAAAGTTCCTTAATTAGGGGATTTGTCTACCTTTGAGTTCTAGTGGTGCGCAGTTGATACAGTAGAAGTGACCACACTCGAGTAAACTGAGCTTTTTCAGGCCACCGATCAACTGAAAAGTAAATTTAGAGGTAAGGGGAAAGTGACCACAAGTTTTACCTTTTTGCATAAATCACACGCCAGAGAAATATCCATTTCATCTCCAACCTAAAAGTACAATAATTTATTTCCGAATTTTAGATTCCAAGAAACCCACGTCATCTTCTGTTCGTTCGATTGTAGTGGAAGCTGATGAGAGCGCAAGTTTGGATGTCGAATTCAGACCCGTTCTGAAGGGATTTCAGAAGAAATTAGAATCGGTAATATCATCTTACTGTATTTTAGAAAGATTCGCTTTATCCTTTTTCGACATCTTTGATATCAAATTTTTGTGATGGAATTGTATAAACAAAATAATCTTGATCCTGATCGTTTTTGCATCTTATCTTTTTAAAAAAGTTTTTTGTAATCGGTTCAACAAGTTCACGTTTCTTGAATCATTTCACAAACGTTTTTCAGCATAGTTCGCCGATAGCCACACATCCCATAAATATTTCAGATATCAGTCTTTATTACGATTAAAACTTTATTCGAACCGAGTAAATTACAATAAACAAGTAGCATAACCGATATCTTCTCTCATTGAGCTGGGGGTTGCTCTGGAGCTGGAGGCGGTGGTGGAGCAGAATCAGAATCCGGTTGTGGGATGTTACCGAAGAATCCACTGACTGGATTCCAACTTGGAGCAGGATTCGCCGGTGGAGGTTGCTCGGCGTTTGGTTCAGGTGTTGGAGCTTGAGCAGCAGCAGGAGCTTCTGGAGCTGGAGCAGGAGCCGGAGCTGGAGATTCGGGATTTACAGGATCAGTAGGTGTTGTGGGGAATTGAGCAGCCGCCAAAACTTGTCCTTCAGTTGGAGTCAATGGAGCAGGAGATGTCGGAGGTTGTGGAGCATCACTGGTTGGTGTTACTGCAGCAGGAGATGCACCAGGAATCGAAGGAATCGCAGGATTTGAAGGAACTGGAGATAAGGGAAGATGATTCTTCGAAGAACTCTTCTGACTACTGGTCTTTGTTTTATCCTTCTTTTTCTTATTCTTCTTCTTTTTCTTTTTATCCTTCTTCATCTTGGTTCCACCAGTGGTTGATCCTGTTGTTGACCCAGTTGTCTTGGTTCTTCTGGTTGTACCTGAAATGCATATTAACTTATTAATATCTACAAATTTAAACTTTTCCAACCTGTAGCTGTAGTACCAAAAGTAGAAGTTGTTCCAGAAGTTCCAGAAGTTCCACTCATTGTTCCGCTTTCCATATCGTATGGATCATCAAATCCAGGTGTCATTTTAGCCATTTCTCTCTCCCTTTTCTTTCTCATCCACCACCAAATTCCAATTCCAGAACACGAAATGAATAATAAAAAGACAACAACAAGCAGAATGATTCCAGGAGTGTGATCCATTTCCGTGGTCGGTGCAGGTGTAATCGGTGCCCATGTTGGTAAGGGAGGAAATGTTTGTTCGGGTTTTTCCGTCGGAGGATTCGTGATCGGAGGAGGGTTAGTCGGCGGTGGAGGTGGAGGTGGAGGTGGCCCTTTTATGAGAGCTGGAATTATTGTGGCAGCAACTGTTGCTATTCCAAGAATAGTCATAAAAATCTGAATCAGTTCAATTTTCTGTTGAATTGAAGCTTTACCCTTACCGCCATTTGGAGGCAAACAAAAAACCGAGGCGATTGCCAAAGAAGTTGATTTTGAAATCCAAGTTCAAAAAGTTGACCCTTGTCCTGAGGTTTGAGTCACCATGGTACGGTAACACAGAGTTCAAAGTTCAGTATAACAGTCATGCTTTTAGGAACTAAAAAGTTGGAAACTGGAAAATAGAACAACGGCATATTTGAAGAAAATCTTTTCGAGTGGATGAGTTTCGAGTGGATGTTTGGTGGCCGATGAGAAGATGGCTGTTTCTTTAGTATTTTTGCCTTTAAAAACTTCGCTCAGTTTCTCTGTATCTAAATGATGCCTTTTATTCTATCAATGTTAAAAAACATTTTATGCCATGGAAAAGCTATTGAAAATTGGAAACTTTGAACAAACAAGAGAAGAAAAAAGAAATCAGAGGAATGAAATTGAACTGTATGAACATCGGGATCGAATTAAGTGATATCGTATTTTGAGACGAGTGCAAATAGTTCTCCGGAGAATTTCTTGTAGTCAGCCGTATTTTTTGCTTGTAGAACGTTCAAGCCATTCAATATCATTGATCCTGAAATTTTGAAAGTTTTCGATTTTGAATTAAATGTTTTCAACAAACCAAGAAGTAATGAATGATTGGTGGATTTTTTGGCAATGTTGGCGATTGAATCCTTCTGAAGTACAGTTAGTGCGAGTTCATCTTGAAGTGAATCTCCATTTGAATGTTCGTGATCTGCTCCCACGGAAACTTGCATTCGAACTGGTGGTTGGTCACGAAGCATTGAATGAACATCAATTGCAGTTGTAGAAGAAGACGTTGAAGTTCCATTCGATGAAGTTGTCGATTTCTGTGTAAACTTCTCTCCAGCCCTTCCTCCATTATATGCAACCAGCGATGCCATCCGTTTTGAAAGGGGTGTCTCAAGGTACCGTTTTCTGTTTTCCAAAAGTTTCGCAGGTCCCAAAGCTGTATTCGATCCGACACCAACTGCTGGAACATTTGCGGCTGCAGCTTTCAATGAAGCTGGAATTGGAGGTGGAACTCCGTATTTCCGTGTTCCAGAAGTGGAAGATCCTGCAACAGCTGATAATGGACGAAGTGATGTGAGATGTGATTTTGAAGAAGACGGCACAGGACGGACGTTTCTTGGATTGAGAAGAAGAGATTTTGCAACTGAAAATTTTAAATAGGAAAGCTGAAAAATCTAAAAAACATGCAACACGGTGGCTTTCTCATGCTACATGTCCATAAAACTTACTTGCTCCGCGAGCACCAAGCGTTCTGATTGAAGATTCTTGTGATAGTCGTCGTTTTTTAAGAGCAGGAGAGTCTGCATCCGCTGCAAAGACTCCAGCCAATGCTTCCATCAAGTTTCCAGGATTTACGAATGGATCTTCTTCTTCAGCTGTTTTTCCTTCAGTGGATGAAGTATCTTCCTCTTTAACCTCTCCATCTGTATCATCATTTTCTCCACAGCTCGGTTCTCTTTCAAGGACAGGTGGTGGTGCATCATCATCCTCTTCTTCGTCTTCTTCTTCTTCCCTTGTTTCCTCTGATTCTTTTTCTTTTTCCTGGCTTCTCTCTTTCTCTTTCAATGCCATAGCTCGTCTGGTTTTGCTGGCCATATTACTGAAAACGGAAATTGATTAAGTTCTTTTTCTTTTCTTGTGGGAAAATGTTGGAAGACTCGAATTTGAAGTGAAACAAAAGATAAGATAATGAAGGGAAAACCAAAAAGGAACCGATAAAAAGAATCAATTTGATACACTTCAAGAAACCCAGGAATCGAAAAAGTTGAACGATAACTGTCTGAAAAAATTATATATCTAGATAGTTCAGAATTGATTCCAGTAATAGTTACGATACCAAAACAAAGGCCACTACGATCTTCAAAATTCAAAATCCACTGATATAGGCAGGTATATAAAGATTACGGAACCTGAAACGAAGAGTTCAAAAAAGAAAATTGAACTCGCTTCTTAAAGTTCTATTTTCTCTATGCTAGAAAAAAAATAGTAGTTGAGATGATTCTAGTCAAAAAGGTAAAAGTTTCAGATACCAATCAACTTTTATTTTCAGATCAAAAATCTATAAGAATGTATCTGAGAGGTGTCAGAAGAATGAAGATCTCATCATAATAGATTGAGATAACTCTTTTTTTCTTGAACCAAGAGAACCGATGAAAACGACGGCCATGCATTTGTCTCTCTCTTCTCAGTAGAGTGGAAGAGGAAAAGAGTGTGAGAGACATCGGGTGGTCGGGTTTGTGTGTGTGTCTCGCCACGATTGTTAGGAATACGGTAGAAAATGGGGTTCTGTAGGTGCGTCCATCTATTGATCAGAAGAAGACAGCTGGTTGGAAATGTTTCAGATTCTGATAATGACGAAGATGTGGGAAAGAGATAATGAGAGATATGTTGATGAGTCATTTTGAAAACAAAGGGAATGTTTTATGTTTGGGAAGGAACATTTCATAGATCTAAGTTTGCTACAATCTGTAACTTTGGTCTAAACGTTTCGAATTTAACCTGGAACATATTTTTGGATTGGACCTGAATCTGCTCCATGAATTATTTCTCATCTGAATCTAGGTTCTTCTTCTTCGTAGAATGATGGTCCCCGGCAATTTTTTTTCTCCGATAATAATAAAGAATTTTCAAATTGTAGACTAAGTTCTTATCATAATGCGGGTCAGACTTTTTCTCTTTATTTTTTGTTGAAAGAGTTCCATTTTAAAAGATATTCAGACAAAAAAGGATGGGAAGAGAATGAAGAGAAAATGATAACTTTTTCAAAAGAATAAGTTTGAAACAGGGTTTATTGAAAAATTGAAAAATTAACAGCTAAAAAACAAGAAAATCAACAAAGAAAATCAAATCAAGATAGATCACTCTTCCATTTCATCCTCTTCTTCCGGCTCTTCCTTCACTTCTTCTTTCACTTCCGCAATTGCTTCTTCATCTGCCTCATCTTCAACCTCTTCTTCTTTAGCTTCAGCTCTGAACAAATGAAACAATTTAACTTATGGTCACATATTGACTTTCTTACTTTTCTATCATTTTAACATAATCTCCTCTCAAGTGACACAAAGAGTTTTTGATCCGAATATTGGTATACTTGACGAGGATGTTATCATCAATGGCAACGTTATCTTCTGGAACAAGAGAAAAGTAAGATTCGTGATTTTCCAGAAACTTCTCACCTGAAGTTTTGTCATTCAACTTGACGTGAATTGTGATCATTCCCATGACGACACCGACGATAAGCCCTTCTTGCACATATTTCACTTTTGCTTCATACTTATCTCCAACTTTCGGACTGAAAATGTTCCTTTTGAATATTTTATTTTTATTGACGCTTACATGAAGACAATTTGATTAATAGCCACATCAGTATGGAACGCAAATTGGTCGGCAATGACTCGGGGCGCTGACACAGTTTCGACGTCTCCAACAGCGACAACAATTCCTTTGTACCTGAATTTATTTCGTTTTGATAGATCCGATTCTCCCAACTCTGCTTACTCATTTCTGTATTTTCCAACGGTATTCTGAGCAATCCAATTGCAGGCTTCATCCATTGCAGCTTTTCCAGACATGTGATAAGGTAGGGAGATATGGCGGGGCATTTTTCTCTGTACCAGTTGCCCTCCTTTTCCTTTTCCTTTCATCTTTTTGATCATTTTGAGCCCTGATTCATAACTCATGAAGAACTGGTCCTTGAAAGACTTTTTTGACGTTTTCAGGTTGACTCCAAGATGTTTCTGACGATATTCTTTCTTGTCTTTATTCTTTCGAGTCGTAGTTGCGCTCTCTGTTTCTTGAACATCGGTGGTTCCGTCATCATTTTCAACGAATTTTTTCCTTCCCATGTTTATATTCTGAATGAATTGTGAATAGAATATATTTTAACAGTGTTGGATAATTAAGATCGGTATGTAACCAAACAGAGAAACACGAATAGAAAAAAAACTTGAAGTTGGATCAGATTTTATTGGTACATGAAGAAAGGTGTCAAAATCGGAATGGAATATTCGGCCATAACTGTGGATTTGAAGCGAATTCGGTTTCAAACTTCATTTCGAGAGCACTTTCCATAGACATTATTTTGGCGGCTCCATCTCCATAATCTTTCAGCGCTTTTTGTCGTTTCGCTGTGAATTCCGCGTTAGCATCACGTTGATCATCTGATTGCTCGATTCGTCCACGAACACTGACTGAAAAGGATGTTCGAGTTTGAAAAAAAAAACAAAAATGGCTTACTTTGTTCAACGTTGACATAGTCGCTTGTTTTGCCCTTCTTGTCCTCTACTTTTTTCTTTTTTTCAGCTACGATTCTTTCTTCTTTCACTGAAAAAAACGAGAGATTTAAAAAGAAATTAATAGTACTGGAGCTCTTACATTTTTGGCGGTGCTCTCGAGTTTTCGCAAAGAAATCTTTCATGTCTTCACTCATTTCTTCTACTGGCTCATTCTCGCCGATTTCGCCTTCGTTACGAATCTCACATCTGGATAATCTTTCCGTCATTTCTGGCTCAAAATTGTCAAAGTCGGATTCATAAGCTTGACCATCAGAGTTACGACTTTGCATGCATACTGAAAACAAATTGTTTAAAAAAAGTTTAATGTGTAAACTCACCATGCCGCGTTGCTTCGATATGCTGTGCTAACCACTGATGCGATATTTGATAATGCTTCCAAAAATGTGCGAAAGATGGGTCTTGAGCCCATTCATTGTTCTGAAGAAAGGAGTTCATTATTCACCGAAAAAATCGTCAAAATTTATTTTGTCCTCGAGGACTTCACAGCATATGGCCGAAGTTTTCGCCGTTCGAGCGGAGTGTCGTTTGAAAAAAGTTGCGGGAGCCTTGAATTTTTTTTCTCTTGCAAATCGTTTCTTTTTTCAAGTGTCACTAATTAGAAATTTTTTTAGAAATGTCTGTCACCGAGTGCACATCATCTTCCAAAGAATCAGTATCGTCTGAATGTTCAACGGTTAGTAACAGCCATCTAAATTTCAACAGAAGTCCTATAAATTTCAGACAACGACATCTTCTGGACTCGGACCAACCGGGAAACGACTCGATTATATAACATGGCATCAACATCACATGTACATGGCCAGAATGTTGAGCGAAATGAGCAAAGAACAAGAGCCGAATGGATGCTATATTGTCGATCAGGAGCATTATCAAATTGCATCTGGCTTTTCAGGAGGTTGAACTTCTTAAATTCCACACTTTTCAATCGATTTCTACATTTCAGAAACCGAAACTGAAGATGGTTTATGTCGATGTGCCATCATCTCAGCTTTCCATAAATTAGAGAAAAAGGCGGCTAATGGAGAAAACTTAACCATGTACCTCACAATGTTCCCGAATTGCGATGATTGTTTGAGCAGAATACCAAAAATGAAAGTCTCAAAGATTTGGTACTGGAGTTCCCAAAATCATGAAATACACGATGATGCCATATCTACACTACGGAAGAATGGGATTCATTGTGAGAAATATGAACCCACTCGGACCATTTCAATTGATTTTGGTGAATAGTTTCATGCATTCTCTCTCATTGTAAAAATAAATTTGTAATTATGTCTTCCGAGAATTTTGATGGATCTATAGACAGTACTAAAAGTACTGGGAAAAAAACTTTCCGAAATGCTTTATTTGGACCGCATCGAAAATAAAGTTTCAAGAGATCATCGAATATCAATATTCTCCTGTGTAATCTTTTTTCTATTCTCCCATCCTAAAAAGTTCAACAACAACCAGGAACGATCGATTTTCCAATGTACCATGAACCCCTTTCCCAGGGACCAATTTCTTCCACAAAAACACTACCGGCAGTCTTATCACCTCTATTGATTGGTACGGCATCTTTTGAAGAAACAATGATTTACAACCATGACCTTTTTGTTTATTACTACGTCACTAATCCTTAGCTCCGGTCATATACATAGTCAGCAGTCGATGATGGTCCTGCCATTCTTTCATTTTTTTTCCCTCGACTATCTCTCTTTTCTCTTATGCGGTTTTCCAAATTTTGTTTCATCGATTTTCCCCAAGTTTGCAGCTTTCTTGAATCGGTCTTACTTTTCGATAACATTCCCATAAACTTTTCTACATACTTACTTTGAGTACGAAATTTACCTGTTGCTCTAGGTGCCTGAATTAGAGTAGGATTACAATCTTTTTTTTTATTTTCTCAGATGATCGTCCCAATTCCATTATTTACGAAAACAACAATATTTTTGTATAAAAAACGTTAAAACTCGTGAAAATCGATTTTCAAAGCGCCAACTTACATTTTTTCTAACCTATTTCAATGAACGTTCGAATTCGAATGCACCTAATAACGTTCTGAAAGTGATTTTGAGCTGAGATATGGGTCCTCAAAGTACCCCAATAATAGCGTTATGAGCAACTTTGAGGGCCCATATCTCGAGAAAAAAAAAATAATTAGCAGAGTTTTATTGCAGATTTGAACTTAGCATAGTTGAAAGTACCTTGAGGAAAATTTTCGAAAAGTTCCAATACTGCGTCGTCAAGTACTTCCCTTGTTAGTTTGAGACTTCCAAGTTTAAAGGAATATAACTTTATTTGTCAAGGGAAAAAACAATATAATCATAATAAATAAAGGATTTTCTTTTGAAAAGTGTGTCAAGGCGATGTGAGTGGTGGTTGGAAGGTTACATTAACTTGGTCATGTAATGAATTTCAATTTCCAGCGCACCGGTAATAACAAGAATTTGAAAGAGAATGTGTGATTAATTTCGGTATATTTTTCCTATGCCTCCATTGTGGCCATCTTTTCTCGTCGTCTCGCTAATGCAGCCTCCAAAT
The DNA here is from genome assembly GCA_963966625.1 of Caenorhabditis zanzibari. Classification (NCBI taxonomy): domain Eukaryota; kingdom Metazoa; phylum Nematoda; class Chromadorea; order Rhabditida; family Rhabditidae; genus Caenorhabditis; species Caenorhabditis zanzibari. Next base: position 7,452,963 of record OZ016470.1, on the reverse strand, counting down.
CATTCTTTGCTGATGCCATCGGAGAAGCCGACTGAAGTTTCGTATTCTCGGATCTCTTTGGAGGTGGTGGAGGGGCTTTCTTTGCAGATACAGGAGTGCATGGCTTCGGAGGGGCCACTGGAGGAGGCATTCTCACTACAGTAGTGGCAACTGGTGGAGGTGCTGGGAATTCTTCGTCAGAATCTGATTCTTCTTGGGCTGAAACAAGGAGTGATGAATGAATGGATATTTCGAATTCTAACTTACGAATCGTTGGTGACGAGGTAGAGGCTCGTGATACTCGACGGAGTACATCTAATGGAGCTCTTTTGATTGTTCCAGTTGGATGCTCGTCATATTGTGCCTCCAATTTCTCTGATATAACTGATGGAGATGGTTGGGAGTTCACTGTAAAGTTAAATTATAGGTAAATGCATTATTTAAACAATAAAATTTACCAGAGTATGCAACAGGCGATTGATTCCTAACGTTGACTGAAAGTGGGCGTGTTGTGATTGGATTGTTCATCAGATGAGATCCCAATTGAATAGAAGAAGCAACAGATGGAGTTCTTTGATGCATATTCAAGTTATGTGGAACTTCAGAAATCGCAGTTGATGAGGAAGCGGCAGACATGCTGGAGACTGGTCCAAGAGTCTCTCGGCGGATTTGACAAGCTCTTTCGAAGTTTTGAAGAAGCTCGGCTCCGTTCTTCGCTATTCTGAGGGCAACGAGCCATTTTTTGAAAGTCATCTCATCTTCAGCGCAGATATATTTGATGAATTGACTTCTCTTCATTTGTAGAGCTGTCAGTTTGATCGAAATACACCAAGGACTCGGGGACTTGTATTTTTTCTCCCATCCAACTCCTGTGTAAACTTGATTCGAATGCAGATTCATCAAGCATGCCAAATCTTTTGTAGTTGGTTTTTTGCTCTTTGGAGCGTAATACAATCCACTGGGTCTCAGAACGAAATAGTGCTTCTTCCAAGATTTTCTTCCGTCAGCTTTCAAGTACAAGAATCCTTCCATCTCCGGTGGAACTACTGGTTCACGATTGAAGTAATCATGAATAAACTTTTGTTTCACATCGATTGTCCATTGTTCTCCAGGTGGAACTTCCATATGATCCGATGTTTTTGGAGTCAAAAGGTATAGTTCTGGGCGAGAAATGAACGCGTATTTATCGGGACGTCGCATAAAATACAACTTGTTTGGAGAGTCTTGAACCCACATTTGAATATTCTCAACCACTTTTTCATGATCTTCAAAGACTCGTTCTGAAATCGTTTTTGATCAGAAACCAATGAGCAAGTACAGGCAACTCACTGATATAAAGATCTGGGAACTCTTCGACAATACAATGGTCTTCCATCAGTGCAATATGATTTTTCTCTGCCAGATGTTTCATTGTCTGTAAAACTATTCAATATGATTCAACAACTCGTTTTCAGAATCTTACATCGGCCACAGTCCATCTCTCATCAATCAGAATCTGAAGAGGTTCTCCATCCTCCACGAAAAACTTCACAAAAATCCTCGTTACTTTCGCTTCTTTCATTTTTTCCAATGCCTGCCGGATCTTCAGAGCTTTCGCTTCTTCTGCACTTAACTCTCCAGTTCTCGGAGAAACCTGTAATTACCATCTGTTATATGTTTTCCTGATGTTCCAAAAAATGCTCAATCTAATCGAATTCTCTCATTCCGTCACCCATAAGTCTGTGAATGTTTGATTGCGAGTAAATTTGTCTCGATCAAAACATCAAAAGGATAAGCCGACCCCTGAATGCGGAGTTCACCTGTCCATTATTAATTGGACAATTGCCAATGTAACATTCGCGCGTCTCAAGAAATAGTGAGTAAGACGAAGAGGTGCAGACGTCTTCAAGAAGTGCCGCACTATTTGATTGAACGGGCAAAAAGAAAGAAGCTGAAGGCAGTCGGGTGGAATAAGAACGTGTCTAATAGGTTATGACAGTTTCGAGGTGTCTGTTTTGATTTTTCGGAATGGATATGCAATGAGATAAGCGGGATTTCAGTTTGTCAAAAACTAATGGTGCTTTTATTTTAATTATTTTCAGTGTTATTCTTTCTCTCCCTTATTCTCATCATCACTTTTCTCCCCAAAACCACTCATCAATCAGCGTCTCCTAATGAACACCCGCGAACGGGTCAACTGCTACAACTTGTTTTGTGTACTACTACTTCATACATATCTCCCTCTCATCAGTTACAAGTACCTCATTCTCTCTCTCTCTCTCTGTTCCTTTCTCTAGTGTAATACTATAATATTCGAAATCTGACCTGAGTGGGGCTCGGAGTGTTCAACGAGTCTCGGCAGGAATCGTTCGAAGAGAAGGCCGAATTACGGCATCGATTGTTAGATGATTCTGTTGAACTCGAGTCGCCGAATGCCGAGTCGCCATCTGGAGAGGAGCATGAAGATGCAGCAGAGTTGGTTGTCATGGAGTTCATCTGAAAATTACATTCTTTTTTCTAAATTCTTAGCAGAGATGAACGGAATTTCCCCTTTCGCCTTCCGCCAAAATTTTGAAAGTTCCGCCATCCGCCGAAAATCGGAAAAATTAGGCGGAAGGCGGAATTTCAAATTTTCTTCAAACTTGATAAAAACATTGATTTTTCGGTCAATTCCGGCTTGAAATTCTAAAATTAAGCAACGCTTCCGCCTTTTCAAAAATGCTCTTCCGCACATCTCTGATTCTTAGCTCAACTTTTTGTTTTAGTTCCCACTGTTCCCCTTTTTGCTCTTTAGAGCTCTCTGTATGCCATGAGAATGACCTCTTTCTGACCCTTTTTGGGTGCTCTCTGTCTCACTGAGTAAATAAACATGGTGTTAGGCTCAACTCTTATTCAAATAGCTCTTATATACATGGTCCCAAGAGAAAGGTGTCTGGGCTTTTTGTAGAATTAATATATACAAATGCACTATGGAGTTTAGGAAAATCCTGAGATTTGAATATGCTTTTTTCATAACAATACGTTCGTTCTTGACACCAGCCATTCTCCGGATATCAATTTCCTTCGGCCCCCGTTTGCATGCAATATGTCACTTCTTCCTCTTCCTCTAAACAATAAATGGTGCCCTTTTGAATGCCATGTGTTTTCTATTCATGATCCCTTCTCTACTTTCGACCATATGCACAAATGTACACAAAGGAAGAGCATCTCTCGAGGATGTTCTCCATCTCTACATGATCATCATCATCATCAGAAACATGATGTTGTATCGAATTTCGAGTAAGGCAACCAGTGGTGGTTTCAGGAAGGAAAGCGAGAGAGCAAGAGCAAATCAAATTTCTTGGGTCGATGTGAGCAAAAGGCGTTCGTCTTATTCTACTTTGGTTTATACAAAGAAGAGCAGATTCTTCTGTTGAGAAAGCAGACAATGAAACAGGAAGTGTGGATTCGTGTATAAACAATTTTGGGTTCTTCTATGTTTTGAATTGTTCTAGTGGCTTTTAAGAACTTCAATCGTACCTGATGGATTCCATTTTGGTATCCCAAATGATTATTGTGATGATGATGAGTCTGTTGTTGGGATGAATGATAAGAAAGTGCTGGTGGAGGTGGCGGAAGTGTCGAGACATGCTTCACTTGATCTCGACTCGAGGATGCTGGAATTCCGGATACTCCTGAAAAACGGAATGATTGAATTACTGAATAATTTTGATTTAAAAAATCACTTACCAAGTAGAAGTTGATCGCCTCCATTGCTGGAATTCAATTGAGTTTCCAGTGCTTCAAGCTCCTCCAGAAGTTCATCCAATTGCCAGTCGGCGGATTCTGAAATTTCACAAATTTTAAAACAATCTTATTCCAATAAATCTTTGAACTTTTGAACACTTTGAAATAAAAACCATACGTTTCTGTTTCATATACGTCTCATACTGCTTGAAACCGGTCCGCTGTCGATCATGGTACATTTTTGTGTGTGTGTGCACTAAAGTTTTTTTTCAATTTCAGATATAAACTTAAACCGCTTTCTTATCAGAAGACGACAAAAAAGGTGTGAAAAGCGGGAAAGTATACAATAAGAAAGAGATGCCACAGTGGAAGAAAAAAGTAGGAGGAGACTATTGAAATTTGATATCGAAGAAGCGAAATTATTATTTTTGATTCACGAATTGGAAGAAACGGAGAATCGAAAGAAACAGGAGATGGGAGGGAAAAGAAGAAACTCATAAAAATTAGCCGTGATTTGAAGAAATTTTCGTTATTATTTTATGTGTTTTTCGTCGCTTTATCAATTAGCATTATTATTATTATTATTATCATAATATTAACACGACAAAATAGAGTCGTACTAATAATATCACTATCAGCTGACAACGATGTATAGATACTTCGGGGGTGTTTTTTAAATGCGGGAGTGAGAAAAAAAAGAAAACAAAAATTAATCCCGAACTCTTTTCATAAGCCTCATTAGGCTCAGTGAATCGGTAAAAAGATTGAGAAAAGGAACGGAGAAGAGAAGGAAGAGACACACAAACAATGGACAGGTGCACCATCTGACCAGAGCAAGAAAAGGGGGCGGAGTGAGAATAGAAGAAGAGGATGAGGTCGAATTGCGACAGATTGTAGATGGAGGGAGAAGAAAACGAAAAGAAGATGTTGTATTCAGAAGTTAGATAACACGCCAGAGAAGAGAAGTCAATCCCTTTTTTGAGTTGCTCTCTAAACCTCACTGGATCAGTTTTTTCGAATTCCTTAGAAAGTATTACGATTAGGTCACATGTTCTGATAATAAGGAATAAATAGGGTTGTTTGAAAAAGTTGACCCTTGTCGAGTCCAAGAATCATAAAAATCAATAGATAACACTATCAGTTACTAACACCAAAAGCAATTAGAGAGTTTTCATCTTTTGACCAAGTTCTTTTTTTGTAATTTTCCAAGAATCCTATTACACCACACTTGACTGTTTTATGTAGTGGAAACAATCTCAAGCGCCTCTTTTTCTCATATATGAATTGCTCTGACCCCGTTTTTTGGGATGACGCAACAATTGATAGGTACACCAAATGACGTGGAAGTAGAGAGACAGAAGAAGACGTTCGGAACACCAGCTGCCATCAGAATTCTGTGAGGCCGGATGCCGGAAGGAATAGCCGAAGGCTATGGGACGGTGTTACGTAACTGGGATCATTGTCGAGGGAGAAGAAGATGAATCGGTTTCTTTAGAGATGAATATGTGTATTTTTGGAGATTATAAAAAACAAATAGAGAGGAAATGATGAAGTAATCATTGAGTGGAAACAGTTCGAATAATGGATGATAAATCTTTAGCATGGAGCAGATATTGGTTTCAGAAATAGTCTAATATTTTTGAAAACAAGTTCAGTCGTTTTCTTTTAGCGGAAAATGATGTCAAAGGTAGGTCTGATTTGAATTGAAATAGATTGAAAAAGGCTGCAATATCAGGAAAATCGAACAGCTGTTCTGGGTTTCCGGAAATGCCTCGTGGTTTTTGAATTAGTCATACAATAAACATGAAATCGAAAAATGAACTTTCAACAAGCTACCTAACTCTTTTTTAAATCGCAGATTCAAATGATTCTGATGACAAGAACTCGAGACGAATCGAATCGAAAGAGATAAAAAGGAATGAGGCCGGATCGGCACAAAAAAGAGAAAGAAATGTGACAAATGATCGGCATAAATTAGATTTACAACCATCCCATCGTCACCTTTCGAATTGATTGGGGTTGATGATGATGATGAGAGATTTCGAAAATTAATGAGAACACTAATGATCCATCAGTTCACAAGATAGTGTTTTCTACTGATTTATAACTGAAGTCACATCGAGAAGGCGGTAATTAACCTGGAAGATATAATGAAAATGTTATTTATTACGATAATCTTAATCATCTAGACAATAGATTCTGATTAATCTAGTTCGAATGAGAATGAAATGTTTTCAATCCAACTCTCTCCTTTGTTTCCTGTAGTTATGTCAATACAACACGTGTACAACATTTCTGCATATAAGGTGCCAACAACGTGATGTTTGTAGAAGCTTCCAAAGCCTTTCCAAAGCCCTCATAGAGACTGTACGATTTGGAGAGAATCAGAAAATACAAATTTGGGAGCGCCACGAAAAGCCTCGTTGTTCTTGTATGAATACTGCGTAAAGTTATGTGCATATGACACTTTTGAGGAGTTTTGGGGGCGGAGTCGGAACGGAGAGAGAGAAAGAAAGTATAGTGAAATCGAGACGAACTTCGTGAAACTAAAAAGGAGCTAACTAGGAGAGTCAAGAATAATGGAAGAATAGTGGACTGAGAGTGAAGAAAAAGGATTAGAAGTAAAGATGAGGATGGGAACGGAGTATATTAGGAGGAAACTAATTTAAAGAATGAGAAAATAAAACATTCTACAAAAAATTAATTCTGAAGCAGGTAATGAAATCAAAGTGTCAATTGTTTTGCGGTTATCAAATGATTCAAAACGTAAAAATGACAATTCTGAATCTCGACGTAAAATCGTAAAGCTTTTCATTTTGCTCCTTCTGCTCGTTTCGTAGTTTTTTTCTTCGTTCTTCTTCTTCTTTTTCTTCAAACTCAGAATCCAATTCTCATAAATCACACCGAGTGAAAAAAAGAAGAAAAAGATGAAAAAAGAGTGTGACTTCTTGCTTCCTCCGATGTATTTTCAATTGTTCCATTCCTTCCAAAAAAAATCCGAAATTTCGGACCGAATGTCTATTCGTGCGTATTTGCATATCAGGTAAACGACGAAGAAAAACAGGAAAGTGTGAGAACGTTTCGATGAGATTTAGAGGATCGGAGAGTCAAATTGGAAATGAATCGGAATGGAACGAAATTGAAGAATGAAGAAAAAGAGAAGGAATCAAATGACATTAGGCAAATTGGATAAAAGGCGAAAAGGATCCGAGAGGGAAAGTTTGGAAAACAGTCGAATATTTTTAATTCTTGAGAGCTCATATTCTTAATTATTGGTTTAGAAGCTTATATAAATGCTTTTTTTGTTATTTTCAAGGGTGTTTGAGTCTTCGGAAAGTATATTGAGAATGTTGAAAGATCCCAAAATTGTCAGATATTCAAAATTGGCTGTTGAAATTGTTTTCGCTCGATATTAACGAATATTTTTCTACGATTCAAGGTAAGACTAAGAAAATACTAAACATTCCAGCAACATTCTAACCAATCGAGCTGCAAATGTAAGATTAAAAACACCCAATCCCAACTCCTAATAGATCTAGTCAATCAAAACTATTTTTCTCTCCTCAAAACTATGCCAGAACTAAAGTTCTTCATCCAATTCAAATTATTAGTTGTGTACACCACAACAAGATGCTTTCCGTGCCTCTCTCGTGCCACTAAAGCAATAATAATTTGTCACTTTTTATAGCTCGGACGCGGCATTTCGAGATGTCGAGACAAGTCTATAAATTAAGTTGGAATGTATCTTTACGAAGGGAACAGGTGCTCATGGGGGAAGAAAAGATCGAAATGTGGGTCATTTGGAATTGGATTCAGAATTGAAGAGAAGTAAGGGTACAGAAAAAACAGAAGAAGACAAAATGGAAAAGAAGTGAAGGAATGAAAAAGGACAGCTGTCAACAAACATATCGAAATGAATGGAATTGGAATGGATAGGTGAACATGTAGACGAAAAGAAGAAAATGAATGGGTGTGTTTTCTAGAAGGTTAATTAGTTATCCATTCGGGTGGCAATTCTAGAAATAAACTAGACTGAAACTATTATTTTCTTTAAACTTCTTTTGAATTCCTACATAAGAATCTGACTGCTTCAACCAGTTCCCTAGTCCTCCTATCCATTCCGATTCTTCTAATCCTAGGTAATAAAAAGTGGCACTAAGGTCAAAAACAAACAGTCATTTTGTCTAGATAGAAGAAATCCGGGGGCGACTAAAAACAACCTTCAGGGTGTCATCGGCAACACAATTTCGCACATAATAGTCCGCCATTATCCAATGTCTGGGTATTCACGGAACACGTTATCTCTCTATTATGGCGGAAAGCCGCCTTTGATGAAAATTAAAGAGATGTATATAACTACATACTGTACATACATACGAACAAATTCCAAACATATTCCGATTTCTTTGAATGGGTAAAACTATGGGTTTATGGACCGATTTCAAGGGTGTATGAGACATTTTCTTGGTTAATCAGAGTTTTCTATAATTTATTGGAAGTTGCAAGAATCCACAAATTACCCTAAAATCTGTATTAGAAGGCCAGGCCCTTCTATTTTTCCATCACCCAAAACATTATTTCTGAATTCTCAAAATGAATAATAACATCGGTTGAGAAGAGATTTGAAACATATTTTGTGACCTCTCCAGTCAACTTTTGACGAGGATTCTAATAAGACTAATGTCAATCCGTTTGAATTTCCAGAATATGCTAATTTTTAGCTTATCGGGGTGCCCTAATACAGATTTTACGGCGTCTTGAGAATTCGAATCGCCTTGCAACCTTCAAAATCAGAATAAAATCAAAATAAACGGACCTTTAATATTGTTCATACTGTATCTGACAGTATCAATCGGCGGTTTCGGTGGTACCTGAGGTCTGGCTCGAATCTGTACCGGATACGGATCCGGAAAGTCGTAGGTGTCCATAGTGACAGACGGCTGAAAATAAGCAACATTTGCATAATAAAAAGAACACATTGAGAATAAACAACAGAGAGTGAACATCAGGTCAAGAGGTGGTCCTTATACAATTTGTTGTATTATGGTTACACGAAGAAGGCTACTTGATTAGTTATGAACAAGAAAAAAGGGAGAGAGAGAGACTAGTAGTGTAAAACATAAAACAGTCTGTCACCGAGTGGAGTACCCGCATATGTGCGTTGGCTCCGCGCGGAAGCGCTCTCCGTAACTCAAATATTCGGAAGGAAGGATTGCGCAAGTCACTGTTTGTTTCTCTCACTATCTCTCATTTGGTTCAATTGATTCTTCCGGACGCAAAATGAGGAAATGACAACTGGAGATGACAAGAGACAATGATAAGAGGAACGGGAACGTGTGCTCCAAAAGAAAAGTGATCATTTTGATCGGATCATAGAAACATTTGGAATAAAACGCGAGGAATGGGAAACTGGTAACGAAAAAATGACTAAGTTTCAGAGGAAATAAGTATTGAGTTACAGGTACCATAAAAAAGAAGACGTCAGAATTCGTGAAGAAAAAAGTCGTATGTCTCGGGTTATGGACTGTAATAGGAGTAGCTCTGAAGCTGTCATAGTACAAAAAACTGAAGCCTGCCGACGCCATCTTTCATAAACTTCAGAAAACGAACTAGTACAAGACTGGTATAGTTTTCTGCCGAAGCAGTCAAAAGAGAACGTTTTCACTTTATCGAGAAAAAGGAACGGCGAAAAGGAGAAGAAACGGATGAATAAAAAACAATAAATGTTTCTTTTCGTTTTCACACATTTCTTCTCTATTCCGATTCGTAAGATTTGTTTGAAGAAAGCGAAGAAGACGTTTTCTCGAGTACACTTCTGACAGCTTCTTGATGAAATTTTGGAACCAAAAATGGGTGGAAAAGGGCGAGAAAAAATTAGGAATTCTCAATGCACCGAAAAGATGAAAATGGGGCAAAGAAGAAATTGGGGTAGAGTAAGAGAGAGAGCTATATGCGAAAATTGGCAACAATCTAGAGGAAAAGGGAAACAATATGGGGTTTGTTTCTTGCAATGTTATTATTACTATACATACTAGTACAATATGTACATTTTCTTTAGTTTTCTCATTAATGTTCCAGCTCAAAAGAAAAGCGAAAACAAAATAGACAAAGAGTATTAGTTGGTTTTTGTTTTGGTATTGGTTTGAGTTAGTGGTTTTTTGAAATTTGGTTGTAATAAACAAGTACTAGTAAAAACAATTCAGACAAGAAAGGTTGCTAAGCAACGTATTTGAAGAACAATCCAGCAAAAACAATTCGAAACTCTAAGGAAGTTTCCAGAAAAACTGAAAGTTCTGGAAATCCATGACATCAAACATTCTTCCATGGAAAAAAAAAACGGAAGTGACTCTTATTCCTACAGGTTGAATCAAATAACACAGAATTAATTTAAAAATCAATAGATAAGAGTGTCTGATAACTTAATAACCCCGTCGGCGGCCACTGAAGGAACTTTTTGATGATAAGAGAAAATATTGAAAATGGAGATGACGTAACCTGGAACATCATGCTCGACAAACATTCGAAATTTGAACATAAAATTGAAGTGATAATGATTTGGATATTCTTCCGAAATGAGAAGATTTCGGAGAAGAGGCAAGGAAATTTCGTGATATTCAAATCAGATAATTGAGAATAGGAGAAGGATATGGATAGACGAAAGGACATGAAGAGAATTAGAAATTTGTTTGCATAATCAACAGGTGATGATTTGATGACGGGCGGTATGGAACATGACACTGTCATGATGATGATATACATTCTTTCCTCCTTCAGAAGAAGAAGAAGAAGAAGGGAATCATTTTCCGCCCACTCAAATATGGAGAAATCAAGAGAAAGGGAAGAAATGAAAAAAGAAAGGCAAAAGTTTTTTGTTTGCATTTGTAATGCAATCACTTTTAAGGAAAAGTGTGAGAGAGACGGTGTTTGGAGAAGAACAGCGAAAAAGTTGAAATGGAATAGTGCAAGGAATCAGAGACATAGAAACCAAAAGCACACAGTGAATATGTTGAAAAAAGGAGAAAGACCTGCCTGTTTTCTTTTCTTTTTTCGGTTCACCTCTCCTCAGACGGTGCAATCGAAGAAAAAAAGAAAAATGAGTAAGAGAGCAACAAAAAGGTTGAAGCATAAGGTACCGCCTGCTCCCATCGACTCTGGACATGAATGAATAATAGCGTCAGGAAATCTAGGCGGTTCATTCTCTCAAAAACGAAAGGAAGCGTTCCGTGACGGATGAGTCACAAAAGAATGTTAAAGATGACACGCAAAGGTCCATGTGGGAATGATCGGATGTCGAGTTATATGACTTTTCGACGTTTTGACTCCGAAGTTATAAGAATGTAAGATAAGCTTTGGATTCTTTACTAAAGCCGGAATAGACTAAAACTTGAAGTTCATTCTGATATTTCTATTTTAACAAAAACCATAACGATCCAGCTCGGGGACTACTCAAACTCTATAAGATTTTTGATTTCTTAGGATTTAAAATATTTTCAATGTTAAAAACTTCGTCCAAATAATTAGTTGCCATCTGGGAGAAGTCAAAGCTTTTGACTCTGAAGTTCTAGAGTTAGAACATAAGATATTTTTCGGATTCTTTACTTTAGTTGAAATATACTGAAATTTGGAGTTCGTGCTGTTATTTCTATGTGAACATCACCATAATCACCCAGCTTGGGGACTACTGAAACTCTATGAGATTTCTCAATTTTTGAGGTTTTGAAACATTCGAAATGTTAAAAATCGCCGTCCAAAAAGTTAGTTGCCATCTGGGGGTAAGTCAACAACCAAAAAATTCTTGTTCAGAGTACTGTGGGTTATGTATGACATTTCCCATTTAAAAGTTCGAATGATGATGATGGATTACATGTCAAAATTTGGACAAAAAGTTGAACTGGTACCCAAATTTTTTTCTCCATTTTTTCTCCAACAAAAAAACTTGATGGAGGCTACCAAATCAAAAGTATATTAAAAAGTGTAAAACTAAGGTACCGAGTGAAGGCAGGTACACAGTGGTACCTGTCTCTGTAATGTGTGACAATTCATCAACTCGTGAGCCATATGAATATTAGATTAAGTTCACAACGACGTTTGCACCTCAATCAGAAATTTATTGAGATTAGAAGAAGTGTAAAGTGCAGACGGAGAACATCTGGGGCAATAGTTGCGGGGGGTTCGAAATCGTACTTTTTCAAGAACTCCTGCCAAACAAGGATAAAATGGAAGAAAGAATAAAAGATAGAGGAAGTGTTTGGAATATTGCGAAAGATGGGCACACCCATAGAAACTGAGAAGAAGGAGAAAGGAGGCGTATAAGGGAGAGAGATACTATCAATTACCAGCTCGTAAATCAAATAATTCAGTTCGAGGTTAATTAGTTAGAAAAAGGAGACTCAGAAGATGGAGGCGTCGTAAATATAGAGGTGTCTGATGAGTTTTTCTTAGGTGATCAACGCCTTGGAAGGGTAAAAGGGTGGATCATTTAGCGAAATTTATGGACTGTTTTTAGGTCAGGGGAAGATGTCAAAAAATTGGAATTATGAAAAATTTCAAAAATGTCGACTAGAAAACAGTTTAAATTGGCAAAACTTATATTTTCAGAAGATGTATCTAGAAAAAGATAAAAGAATGATAGAATACCGTCAGTTCTCTGAGAAAAGTTTCGTTTTTCGACGACCAGAAAGAAAAGACGCTCATTGGCATTTCTAAGTGAATTTAAATTAACCATCATTGGGTAAAGTTCAAAGAAGGAAAAAATGGAGCTAATAAAATGAATGAACTATCTGCCTCACTGAGTTAAAAATGTCAAGCAAAGAGAGACCAGCTAATGTACGGGTCATATGGCAAATCATTTTCTATGAATGATGATCCCTCTCTTTAATTTCAATCCTATTACGAGAGAAGGCCCATAAACCGACACAGCTTATCGCGCATCATCTCTTCGTTAATTGGATTATGGGTATAAATACATACAGAGAAGGAGAGACCATTTCAAGGCGATGTGAAAAATAGAAACGAGGAAATATGAGATTTTTTTGGTAGTACAATTGTTTTCTCAGAAAACTTTGCTCCAGAATCCTTGAATATTTACAAAAGAAAAAGCCTCTCACGGAGGTACACACAGGATAGAAGGAGAAGATATCAAGTTTCGGAAAAGGTCTCAGAAAAAAAGAGACGTGCACTTTTTCTCAGGTAGCTCTCCGGAAGCTTTTCTGAAGACAATAGTACTCGGAAGGGGGGAGAGGAGGTAATCGTAATCCGTAAGAAAAAACTGAGAGGAAATTGAGAAAAACGATGTTGTTGGAAGAGTGAGATGATTCTTGGCTCACCGCCAATATATCCGACTAATGCACACACACACAAAAGAGTTATTGGGAGAATGAGAGAGAATTGAGGAAAAGTGAGAACAAGATCAATCAAGATGGAAGAAAGATAGAGAAAAAGAGAGACCTCTGTTATCATTTTATCTCTCTTGTTCTTCTTGCCGTGAGTCGGCTTCCGGTCTCTAGATTTCTTTGCACTTACCGCAAAGTTTTTGAGAAATTTCTTCGTGGGAAAAGAGTGACAATATCATAAAGAATGATAACTGTACGGTGGAAAATTTTAAGAAGGACAAAAATATTTGAATTGTGAAACTACGGATCAGATTCATAATCCTGCTTCAAAAATAATTATTTTGTGTATTTCACAAGACATGCATAACTTTTTGTAACCATGAATTCAGAAATAGTTTCCAATCCAGAATCCAGAACTATCGATATTCAACATTTTCATAAACCGATATTTAGAATCTTGGTGTTTTGAAAAGCTACGAACTTTCAAAAGTACACCCTCAGAAACTGTTGTCAACAAAATAAGAATTTAGATTCACCCGGTCCAAAAAGTAAAATTTCAAACGATCGTCAACTCCAAAAATAAGGTTTCATGAATGGTGGTTGAAAAAATTTTCGAAACTTTCAAAATTTTCTAACTCGGCTGAGGTGTCAAAACTCAAGAAAGCGTGTCAAAAATTTGTGGTGTAGTGGTGCAAAAAATCTCTCTTCATTTTTCTCCAGAAACCCCTCTCTTTCTTTTTTTTTGAAAAATGTGGTCAAGAGGGACACAAAAAACGACCCAGCCGGATTGAGAGAAGGGTCTCGTTGAATTCCAACTGCCCCAATCTTTCTCTTTCTCTCTACGAAACGGAAACATTTTGGGTCCGCATGTGGAAGCTCTGAATCTCTCCGATTCCCTTCATATTTCACAAATTTCTCTCTTCTGGTCAAAAGGAAAAGCATCAGACGGAGAAAAGGGTGGTGGCGGTTTCTTGGATGAAGAAAAGAAAGATGGAAGATGTTTCATCGGGGCGCCACGAGTTAACGAAAAAGATCGTGGACGGGGGGATCCAGACGACGGAAAACTCATGACAGAGATTGATGAGTCCGCGGGCTCTCCGCGCGGTAACAGAGAATCAGAGAAAAGTAGACGAACACGTCTTGGCGCGGTGCCAAGAAAAGAATTTGGAATAGAGAGGGAGAGAGAAGAATTATGGGTTTACACTTGTTATCTGATCGTAAACTATGAATTTCAATATGAGATTTGGATCTAGATGGAGTCGTGAGAGCAACTGGTGTGGAGTGGACATATGGTATTCCCACAAATTAGAATCTTTGGGTTGAGTGAGTCTGAGTTCAGTAAAAGAAAGGAAGCGAGGAAATTGTTTTGTGAAAAAGAGATTCTTCTGGAAAACTGAAAAGAAGCATTGGAATCCAAGGCTCGGGAAATTCCTGGACAGTTCTAACTTTACAATGAGCAAGAATGTCGTCTTGGAGATTGTTAGAATATTGTAGGCGGTTCGGTTGGTCAAGGAAACGTCTCTCAAGCTTCAGCTCCAACTAAGACCGGAAAGACCTTTTTATTAAGTTATTTCTTAAAGTTAACTTATAGATCAACACTGAGGGTTTGTCCAATAGTTCCCATTGACCATGGACCATACAACCAAAAGGATCCGGTGCCAGTCAGAGATTTATTTGAAAGGGAAGGGTTATGAGTTATGAAAAGCCGAGTGAGTAACCAGTGGTGTCATCACCCAAAATCTAATCGAACAGAAGAAAGGATCCAATATCAAAATGTCATCATCTTGATGACAACTGCGACCCCCCTTTCCTACACAACTGTTCGTTTTACACCCCAGTCTGAGCCAACTACTCATAGTGCCACTTACTTATCCCCCACCACCACTGGCTTTTCCTGCTGTAACACTTAATTTTGAGTCACAACGGAAGATCTCGGAAGAGAAAGATGAAATGGTGTTTGTGTATACACAAACTCTTGTTTTCATCAACACCATTTGTTTTTGGATCAAAAATACTTCTAAGAATCTCAAAAGCTAAACTACTAGCTGGACTAACGAGCTAAACCGTGTTGTCAAAAGAAAATAGAAACACTAAAAAGGGAAGCGGGTGTTTAAAAATTGATGAAAACAAATTTGGATGGAAGAAGAATGGGGTGGCGTGCGCATATTTTACGAAAAACGCAACGATAGACAAAGTTGGGAAAAAGGAGAAGAAGCACATGGTGGTGCATCTGCAACAATCATGAAAAATGTGAGAAAATTCCAAGAAGTGGGGGAGGATGGAAGAGAAAAAAGACAATGGAAAAAAGAAGAGAAATGACGATGTCTTGAGCACAGAAAAAGTGCTACAAAGAACTCAAGGAGGGCAAAAAAATGAGAGAGATGCCACACATTGAGGAAATGGGCAAAATTGTGAAAGGAGATGCACTTTTGAAATGCTGAGAATCGGAGAGCAAAAAAAAAGTTCGGTGCTGATTTCATCTGAAAACAATTGGAAGCCAATTTTAGTGTCTTCAATGGGCCCAACTCAGGGTTGCAACGGGCTGGGCTGAATGCAAAAATTCTCGGCCCGCGGGTCCGCGAGGAAAAATTTCGGTCCGAGTTTCTAATTTGTAGTTTTAGTCGCTATTTCATGTATAAATGTTCTAAGAACTTCTATGGTTCAATTTTTTAACCTTTAAAATTTCAAGGAAATTTGAAATTTTCAAAAAAACTTTGATTGAAATTTTTACTCACGGGCCCGCGGGCTTGGATTTCGAATGCAAGGAATCTACAATTTGAAACTATGGCATCACCTTTCTTCATTCCGCATTCTCGAATCCCAGTTTTCCCGCCAAAAAAAAACTGGTATCCGTAAAAGTGCACTCAGACCGCACATAAAGTGTGATACGAATTGAAAGTGCAATTTAAAACTATAAAATATGTTTTGAGAGGGGCATCATCTCTAACCCTTTAGCAGCAAGGTCATAATAGTTAGATACGCGGTGCTGGGTGCCTGAACATACAATTGTGTACGTATGAATAACCATTGTGGCACCATAGGGAGAGACCGACGGAAGAGGTGCGCGAGAAGAAGAAGAACAACGAGTTGAATCATATTGAAAAAGCTCGATAAACCGTGAAAAATCAATGTGTCTCTCTTCATTATTCGATTCATCCTGTCTATTCCGAAAACTAGAGGTAAATGAGACAGGAAACGAACGGCGGTTCCTGTGGAGGACCTCCTGAGTTTGTATACAAAAATCAAGTGTCTGCGTCTCCCAGGAAGCTCACACTCTCTCCTGCTCCATTCATAATTTGTATAACTGACTATGTCTTCAAATCTTTAGTTTCCTTCTTCTAAAGATAATTAGTCTATGACAGAAGAAGAAGAGAAGAGCAGATTGGTCCACAATTAGAAAGTGCTCCAAGGATAATAGGTCAAGAACAGTAGTAACGAAGACATGACTCCTTTTGGTATTTGAGAAATCTTAACTTTCCGGAAAACTTTCTCTCTCTCCCAGACAAGCTAAAGACAATACAAAATGTTGTTTTTGTTTTTGTATCTGTATTGTTTTGTTTACCGCGTTCTTCTCTTCTATGTTTTTTGTACGGTTGTGTACACTTCTCACCCACTTTCCGTCTTCTTCTTCCATGATACGAAAATTCATAAAATGTGGCAGAATTGAAGGAGTACTGTTTGGAAAAAAGGGATTCCAAAGTAGGTAAAGCTGAGTCCCAAATGTTTTGATTCCAGTGACCTTGAGGATGTAAAAAATAGGGATTACATGTTCATTCTCGAGTGGGTTGATCCCTGGTAAATTTTGAACACCTGTTGCTTTTGTGGGTTTAGAAAAAGTGAATTGGTTCGTAGACCCGAAACTGAAACAGACGGAAGAGTTTTTTTTTGGCACGGAGCCAAGTTTGAAGTGCTACAATTGAAATTTCAAAACAAAAAGCGAGGAGAATCGAAAAGTTGAACTAACAAAAAAGTGTTCCAAAACGGATCGTTTCGGGGTCATAAAAAGCACAATAAACAGTTTTCCATCTATGTGTTATATTTCTTTCCTCTCCTTGTGATAACAGAAATATGAGGAACAGAATGCTCTCATGTTTCAATCCAAAAACAAGATGAATAGTGGGAAATAGAAATGATACAAAATGATGAAGTGTCGAGGCAGATGTCTCTTGTGTCAGAGAGACGGTTTTGATTACGTAACACAACAGGTGCACGACAAATTGAAAAAAGTGAGAGGAGAAGGAATACATTAGGAATGGGATTATTCAATTGATAGGGAACAAGGAGGAAATGAATTAAGAGACTTTGTTTGAGGGGAATCGAATGAAGAGAAGGTCGGAACGAGAACGGAAATCAAATGAAACTGGAAAAAAATGGGAAAGGGAATTGGTTTGTTTTCGATGGGAATACGGGGGTGGAATGGTTCGACGGTCACATGGAAACTTTTAGAAAAATATACGGTAGTTTAAGTGTCATTGAATTGGCATTTTAGACCCAAAAATGAATAACTCTTAACGTTCAAACAAGATACGGAAGATCTTATACTAGGTGAATTAATCGTTTGTTTTGGATACGATAAATACCTAAAACGATTCAACGAAAGACCATTCACTACTGTTTTTGAGTATATTTGAAATGGTTTTCAACTATATACTTCTAAATTAAACAATCTTTAAAAATTATGATTTCTTAAAGAGAATTTGATTCAATATTCAGGGCGAAATAGAAGAGAATAGAGCCACTCAGAAATTCAACAAAAAAACCAAGCCCCTTTTTTCGGGTTATGACAAAAACCAGTTTCGACGGGGCGAAGAAATCCCGGAAGAATTGAGCACATTTGCATATTCAATGAAGACTTCTTTTCTGTCGGATCTTTTTTGTGTGTTAAAAGAAAACAGACCGTTGGGGCGGAAGAAAAGAAGAAGAAGAAGAAGCCGACAAAAATTAGAAGGATGAAGACAGAAGAGATTCTGTTATGAACAGATGACAGTAGAATATTATGGGAAACATTGAAGACTATGAGTAGCTTTAGAATAGAACCAGAGAAATCAAATTATTATGTAAATGATATGTGAAAAAGTGAGAGAGAAAGAGGTAGCCGTTTGGATTCTTCTACTTACTACTACTGTCCAAAAGTACTATATGTGTCTGATGGGTGAAAAAAAGGAACAAGAAGAGACATAGAAATGTATACACATTATATAACACAATATGTATAACAATCTGTATGTTTGGGTTTTGAAGTCAGATCAGTGGAAGAAAAAGAAAAAGAAGTGGTGAGAAGAGAGATAGAACTGGTTTCAGTGGCTTTTTACCTTGGTGGCAGAATTAAAGGTGAGAATATTATGACAATATTAAAATGGGATACAATAGTTATTTTTGGCTAGGCAAGGAATTTTCTAGTTCAAACTGTGTGTTAAAAACCAACTAACCTTGGATTTATTTTCTATTTGCTCTCCAAAATTCTCTGTTTTCTCGTCATTCGAAACAGTTTCCTTCTTTCCAGCTTCTCCCGCAGATTCCGCTGATCCGTCGTTTTTGTCTTGATCCTCTTCTTGGTTTTTCTTATAGTCGATTGAAATTTCTTGCTCTTCAAGTAAGTTAAACAGAGGAGAAGGCGGTTCAAATTCGTCAAGTTCCAAATGAATAGCGTTGTTCAAAAGTGTGGATGACGAGAGTGGAAGAAGACTCGCGAGAAGGGAAATGCTGTAAAATGAATAGAATTTATTTGAACTGCCAATGTGTTGTCTTTTGTTGAAAAGCGGGGAAAATGGATGAATTCTTTCAGTTTAGAATTTACAAGTGCGAGCATTTCTGGAGTTCTTGAGATAGAACAATCTGCCAACATTTTGTGATGAATTGCTCAGAAGACGAAGAAGAAAATGGACGACAGAATTTTGATGAGGAAAGAGAGGAGTCAAAAGGGTCAAGAAAGTGAACATGAATGACAAGGCTGTTTCTCAATAAGACTTACGCAATTCGAAACTGACAGAGGACACGCTCCGGTAAAAATGAATGGAATGGAATGGAGAGAGAGAGGGACATGGCAACAACACGGACCGATGAACACCTGGCATGGTGAGGGGAGGATTTAGAAGGGAGAGAGAGCGGATTTATTAGTGAAAATTATGGTGAGAAAAACATTTTCTCATTCAGAAAAATGGTTAGCGGAGTAATTGAAAATTTGGAAAGGTTTTCATAGGAACCAGCATGAACAATTTCTCTAACTTTGGTAAGTCGTAGAGTCCTTAGAAGTCTCGATAGTGATAAAAGAAACTATCAGAAGTGTTAGATTACATTGGCCTGGAAAGCTAGTATTAGAATAGAAAATCTGAATTTCATGAAAAAGTAAGGAACAGAGGTTGAACATAGAAAGTGTAGATAGAAATCCTCTCTGTTTTTGTAAAATTTTATGGAATTTGGAGCACCTTTACTAACTATTTTTTAGTTTTGATCCCTACTCTTTATACCATCCATGTCATCCTACTTAAGTTGAGCAAGAAGCTTTTTAAAAAATCAGAAGTTCAAAGGCCACAGTAAAAGTCAGAAAAGTGAACATTAAAAGAGAGGAATAGAGTGCACCAAATACGAAACGAACAGAATGAACAGAGGACACAAAGAGAACGCATTGTTTCAGAAAGTCGTCGTTCCTCTTCATTCTCTCCGTCTCTTCTGATTCGGCATGAATTCTGATGCTCTCTCCTCGGAACATGCTCGCGCACAGATTGAGGGAAAAGAAGAAGGAGAAAGAGAATGGGAATGATTTATTCATTAATGTTCTGGCATGTTCCATTGGGCAAAACTGCAACACATGCAAAAGGAGGACAAGAATATGGCATATTTCGGTATTCGAAATTTTAGAAAATAAGATAGATTGCAAATGAAAACAGAAACCTACGGAGGGATAGACCAAAAACGTACAGTAAGACCTAGATATTGTCCATCTGCCTTTTCTTCAACCTTTCTTTTCTCTTCCGTTCCATTTCTTTTTCCGGATTGTCACTAAATCATCTGCGTATGATAAATGACCGTAACCATTCACCATAGATTGTGGCCGACTAAAAAGGAAAAAGAAGAAATAAGGTCAAACGGAGGACTTAAGTGAAGAAACTAATCAACTGGAAATTGAGCACTAAAGCCAGTATGACCTAATCCAGTTGCGAAATGCTCACAAAAACCAATCAATTCAGAAGCATCTATGTCAATAAACCAACAACAGAACATATAATCAAGTTATCGGATGAGATAGGCGTACGATGGGTTGAAGGAAGGGAACATGTCATGGATGATAGAGATAACGGAAGATGAAGAAACACAGACAATTGCCAAGTTGAGATAGCAATCTTTGCTCGATTGAGGGTGTTGGTCCGGTCAACTGATGACCACTAAAGATATGAAAAGAATAGAGAATATACTAAAACGGCTTTACGAAAAAGAACGGCTACTGAGACTTGGGAAAAGTGCATTTTGTATTTTTTCTTCTCGGATAAAAAGCAAATTATTACTAGCCTTAATGTCATGAGAATTATCTACATTTACCGTAAAACCTTTAACAGAAGGACACTCAAATGAGCCCAAAAAGACCCCTTTCTCAGATTTCTGTGAATCTGAAAATAGTCTCAGTCGATTCCTAGTCAAAAATAGACTAAAATCAACATAAAATAAGTTATGAGTTGCTTCTCAAAAATTAGTTATGAATACTTTTGTAAAACTCGAATTTTGATTTTGAGGAGGTTGGACAGTAGAAGGACATGTCCCTCTATTAGAGGTTTTACGGTACTTTAGGTTTTTCACCCCAAATACGAAATATCAGTTTTCCCCATTCATCTTAAAATTGCAAAACGTTTCAAATTGGCTCAGATCAAACGGCAAACACTTGAAAAGTGTGCATAAGGTAATTACGAGAGACAGAAAATTGGAAGAGTCAAGTGTTTACGGACCACTAACATTTCATTGGCGCTCTTATTTATCCTAAAACTAACTCACCATTTCTCTCCGAAATGTTGTTCATCCTCGTCACTGTCGATTTCCAGATCACATTCCTCTTCGCAACTATCCATGTTTTCTGGAAGATTTTTTGTTTGGGAAGATTTGAGATGGAGCCAAGAAAAGAATAAGGATAATGGGAAGGGAAACAAAAAGAATCTTGAAATTAGAGGATGTTCCGGAAGTGTACATTTCGGTTTTGTGTCAGAGAAAAACGAAACTTGAGAAAGCAAAGAAACTACAAATCAAGCAAGCTTTATATATTAGCACGACGTATTGAAACTTCGATGAGAATATCATGATCAGGAGGATTTATGAAATTTAGAAAAAGAATGTTTGGACTATATATAGCTATACAAAATAAATTAAAGAAGGGAAAACGAGAATTTTGGAGAAAACTCAAATTTCTGAAATTTTAACAAAGCGAATATTCAAAGCTAAGTAAGCCGAGTTCAGAATCTTCATCTACAATGTCAAGATTCTTCAAACATTTTCATTCTACAAACGAACCTAGACTATCCTTCCAGGAGTCCCCCTCAAATCAGAGTCTTCTATCCAACTACACAATTCAGATCGGCATGATTTGCCGGTTGCTAACAGAGTGCGAACAAATGGACAAAAGCCCTTTTTCCCCATGTAACGAATATAAGAAAGAAGGCGGAGAAAACGAGGACACACATATTTCTTCCGCGCGGAAAGAAGGCGGCAAAAACGTACTAATGTGCAAGAAAAGAAGAAGAAGAAGCATATAATGACCTTTGATAGAGTCCCAAAGGACCAGCAATATGGTATTATGGGTTGAGAATATGCAAATTTGTAGCCATACGAAAAGATGAAAAAAGAGCGGAAGAAAACAGAAAGGGCATTGAAATGTTCGGGGTGCGCAAATATCGGAGGAACACAGGTTAGAAAGGGTTGACATAAAAAATAAGAGGATTATTATTAATGAGTCTCTCGGCACGAAAATCAGAACATTTGCAACAATGGTATCAGAATACTCGCCTATTACAAAGAGCACGGTTTTTAGAGACGTGAAGAGGAATGGGACAGATTTGGTTAGTTTTAAAGTATATAGTTTTTGGGGGTCCAATTTTTTTCAGTTCCTGTCAATTTTTTTAGAATCTAACCGATTAGAGTAACAGACAAACTGAGAAAAGTTCAAAACCCTGAATGAAGAAACGAATGTTCTGAACGATGAGTTCCTAGACCTCTCGGACTCAGGAGGTGCTGCAATTTAAATGAGAAATGAGCCATGGAACAAAAGTATGAAGAATGGAATAGCCTTGTCTTCTTCTCATTTCTCAAAGCTCCAACACCAATTAGTCCAGTTTCGCCAACCTCAATCACGACGGGTGCCAGCTTTTCGAAAACTAATTGGTCCTCTCTCCTTTCCAAATGGGATAATACGGACATGTTGGGACGAAGGAAATGACGAGGAGTAGTGTTCAGTGCGAACTCAGAAATCGAGAAAAGTACAGTTGTGATATATGAGAATTGAGAAGACGAGGAAGGCAGTTATAAAAGTAGGAAGTTGAATGGAAAATGGAGAAATGACTCATCACGGGAAAACACTTTGATTGTCAGAGAGTAATTCAATAAATTGGAAGGAATGCTGGAGTAATGATTCAAAATGTTTTACCTTATATGTATGAGCGATTTAAAAAAAATTACTTGTCATGTTCCAAAACGATGCTAGTATAAAATATTCGATGATTTCCTCTCTCCTAGAGCCATGGAATCTGAAGGCAATTGTTGGACCTGGTGAGTTATCACATTCTTTCGGACAAAATTTGGTTTAAACTCGAATGATTTCAGATACCTAACAGCATTATTCTGATGCAACCCTTGCCGAACCTTCGACCCCAATCTCATTCGAACTCTGTCTTGTTTCTTCTCTAAAATCATCCATTCGGATGTCGTCATATTTCTCTCATTGCTTCTTCCCCGCATTTCATTTGGACAGTTCTAGCAAAATCTTTAAAAATAAGCCTTCTTTAATGATTTTAACCCTAACGATAAGGGGAAGAAAAGACTGATGATAAGGTATTGGGAACTCATTGCATTCCATTAATTCTTAATTTTCAGTTCTTTTCTCTATTTCGTTCCATTTTCTTCTTCCAGATGTTTCGCCAAACTTGGAACGTTTTGCTGCTTTGTATCTCGTTTCCAGTTATTACAAATGGATATGGTAAACTAACTAATTTTGAATAGTCTGTAACAGAATTTGTTCAGAGTGTTACGTTACTCCATGTACTCGTGACATTATTATTGTTGTTGATGGATCCAGTTCAATGCAAACCAGCACTTATGTTTCCCAGGAAATCAATATGATCACAAAACTGACATATTCCTGGACATTGGATGATTCGAAAGTGAGATTGGCTCTAGTTGGAGCATATTTTGGAAATGAGTTCAATGGTTTGGATTACTTCACAGACAGGTTTCTTTGAAATGAAAACTGAAAATATTATATTATTGTTTTAGTTCATTGGTTGAGAAACGTCTTCAATCTTTTCGTTTAGCAGCCATGCAATACGGATTGTTCAGTGGAGATTTCAATACGTTAGTTCTCAAAACTTATTAAGATAATTCACATTCATTTCTGTTTCATTTTCTCTTTAGAACCGTCCGCTTCCTCGATGAACGTTATATTGGGCAGAGAGCAAACTTCGGTCCTCGAATAAATGTTCAGAAGAGAATAGTAATATTCACATCTCATTCTGGAGAAAAGGATATTGCTTCAACAAAGAACACTTTGCAACAATTCGGACAACTCGGTTATGCAGTGACACTTGTTGGAATCGGAGTCAGTGAAAGTGTTTACAAGAATACATATTACCATAAGGTAAGAATATTACATCAAACTAATTTAAATCTCTCCCGATTTTCAGTTTGTTTCTGTTCAATGGTTCGAGTTAGGAAGTGTTGCTCAATCTATAATTGACACTATCACTGAGGAAGGAATATGTTTTTTGGATCGTATGCTTTTGTGTTTCGAAATTCTAGTACCTAACAGGAAATTTTTCAGAAGGTTGGACGACGCCAAAGCAGGAAATTTGTACTACAAGTACCACCACAACACGTTCCCCAACAACAACAGCTACCACTAAAAAAGGGGTAACTGCCAAACCACCAACAACTCCAAAACCAGTCCCACCAACTCATGCACCATTCCCAATTGGAGATTATCAAGAATGCAGTTGTACTACTCAATCACTTTATGTTAGTTGATCAGAGAATGATTCTTATCAATTTTTGTTCTCAGATAGACATTGTTTTCGTTGTTGATGTTTCCGAAGGAATGGGATTTGGTGGCCTTATGATGGTTAAAGCTGAAATCAACACGTTGGTTGGGCAAATGTCATTGAATCCAGATATTCAGAAACATGTTCAAGTTGGTTTAATCAAATACAGCAACGAGGCGGAGGTAGAGTTTCGAAATATTCTCTGAAAAAATATAGTTGTGTTTCAGATCGTTTTCAAGCCATCCGATTATGATAATGAAGATGAGTTCACAGAAGATTTATGGTCAGATCCAAGGTTAGAAGATATCGATGAGAATGTTGACGAAGTAAATCTTCATTTGGGACTCCAGCAGGCGGCGAAGATGTTGGGATCAATGAGAAAAGGAGTGCGAAAAGTTGTGGTTGTATACGCAGCAAGTTACAAGTATGAAACTTGGATGAATTCAGTAGCAATTATTATTTTCTTTCAGTGACGAAGGAAATGATGATGCTCGTCAAATTGCAGCTAACATCCGAGAGTCTGGATATGAAATAATCACAGTTGCTTTTGTGGAGCCAGAATCTTCAAGCCTTGTAATGAAGGTTGGAGAAATCGCAAGTCCTCGAATGAACTTTACGTCCTTTAGAGATGATTTGTTGGTGAATGAATTGGAAGACGCTCTTTGTCAGGTAAAAATTTTAATATTGAGAAAAAACAGATAGTGGTGATCTAGGTGAACTGTTACTGTCCAAACGGCTGGAAACAACTGGTTCTGGAACATAGAAAGTATGGCGAATGCTTCTTCCCCACGAAAATTGATGCCAGTTGGACTGCAACCAAGTTCGAATGTCCGATTCTCTCGAAAGAACATACTGGAAATGGCCATTTAGTCTATGTTAACTCCGCATTGAAGAGCGCATTCCTCAACGATTTCTACATGCAACACTGGGATCCAGAGAATCAAGAAACACCGAATTACGATATTGGATATTATTACGACAAGACTACACAAAAGTATATTTGGGTGAATGGTGTAACGAATAATCCGTATTCGAATTGGGCTGATGGACATCCGGATATATCGAAGGGAGAGTGTGTAATGTCGAAACAAGTTTCAGGAAATAAAACTGATTTCAAATGGAATTCTATTAATTGTCAAACGGATAACGGAAGGTAATTGTGGAAAGTATGAGAAGATTATGATGAGAATTCTTTTTCAGAGGATTGTGCCAAGAAGCAGCATGTGATTCCGATTTCTACTGTCCACCACAAAATAATTAATTCAGATGACATCATAAAAAAGGTGTTCCGAAATAAACTCATTTTTTCTTCAGTTCTTTTTTAGAAGTTATAGTGAGTAAGTGCGAAAACTAGTTTCTGCGGGAGGTGGTCTATTGTCGATATTCACCAGTGAATATGAATGAAATTTTTTGTTATGAATCAGAAACACCCGACACGCACACATTCAGAAGTTATTTGAAACTTTTTTATTGATTTTTTTGTACTCTTTGGTTGTTTTTGTGGGAAGAGTTCAGTTTGAGACAGACAAACCCGTTTCATGTTTTCAGTGCATTTTCGAAAGTGTTTTCAAAATTTCAATCTGAAAAAGTTTCAGAATGTACCAACGTAGAATCTTAGAGATGAATGGAAAAGAGTTGAGAGCTTTGACTGCAATCGTGCTTCCGGGAAGAAAAGGAGACGAACTAAAAATTGAAGAAATGCAAGAAATGTGTATAAAATGGTAAGGTTTCGTACATCTTTCCTTCAAAAAACGTTTTTGAGAAAAAAAAAGTTTTCAGGTTGTTTTCGAATGGGCTTTCTATAAACCATGTTTTTGAAATTCATGAAGATGACGATGGAAAAATATTCTGTGTTATGAGGAATTCAGAATCATGTCTATGTTGTCCGAAGGGTAATTAGGATTTTCCACCCAACCGAACAACTTGTTTTGAATTCAGAATCAGAATCTGGTAGTCTCAAAGTTTTTGATAATGGTCCAATAGGCGATAATTTCAAGAGGACGCCTTCTCCCGTGAGAAGGCCCAAAGAAGTTGGAAAAGATATAAAACCGGAAAAGGAAAGAGAACCAAAAGTGAAATTTGAACTTCCATCTTCCCCTGATTCCCCAGTTGTTTCATTCTCAAAACCATCAATTCCCACCAATAAGATTGCTCCCATCACTGTTCAACCCACTATTATTACGATTCCGGATCAAAAAAAGAAAGAAGAGAAAAAAGAACAATCTTCATGTGCTTATTGCAAAAGAGAGTGTGGATTATGCATTGTGACGTTGTGTTCGCAGTTTTAGTCTTCGAAGTTTCATTTCTTTGAAAATAATGACTTTCCCACGAGAAAACAACAATTATGCCAGCTCTTCGCCAATTTTCAAGCCTCTTCTTCATGAATTTTTAAAAATAAGTTCCCCTTGTAATCGGTATGTCTCTCAACATTTTCTGATTACTTTATCTTTTCCTTCCTTTTCAGAATCTCGTTCAACACTCAATTCCTCGACTTTCTGCTCATCACCGCCATCTCGATCGCACTTTTTGGTGTTGTTTTTTCAGTGGTTTGGGCAGATTTTTTGTTAAATTCAGTTAGGCACGGTTAGTTTAAAGTGGGAGTGTATTAGAAGAGGATTTGTTTCAGAATCCAGATGTCGGGGGAATAAGAAGGTCAACTACTGTTCCCTGTTTTCTTCGAATAACTAATTATTTTTAAATCCCGAATGTTAGTATGTGGAGTAATAAAGCATTATGAGGATACCCGCTTCATCATAAAAATGAGATCGAGAACACTAGGAATGAGAAAACTATTGTGTGGAAGAACGACAAATGAGATGAAGCTTTACACGGTTCAACCTGGATAACAGATGAATGATAAATCTGCCAGAGGTTTCGATTCTGAATACACAATGCTCCACCTCCACGTTTCAATTGGGATTTCTGAAAAAACGAATGATACGGAAACATCAACAGAAAGTAATACCTGTCGATTCATATCACCGAAACAGACAATTGGATTGACCTGAGAGTTCGACACTGCCCATTTAGAATGATCTTTAGAGCTGGCAAAGTTAAGTCCGGTAACCCGCATTTCTGTGACATCGTGTGTCTGCAAGGATATAGATTTCATGAAGAATTCAAGACACTATCTTATACTTGACTAGAATCTGTACATGTCGTGTGCAAATCATCTCCACTTCCATTCAACCAGCTTTCCACAGCGAGCGTTACTTTGTTCTGCCTCGAAATCAAATCATTCCATATATCTGAAAACATTGGTTCTTCGAAACATGAGTTAGTTGATTTCCCTAACCTCCGTCAAACTTCTTGTGTTTGGCGTAAGCCATCAATGTGACACCCTGAACTGTTTTTATAGGTTTCGAGATCCAAAACTGTGTTGCCGATCTGGCCAGGCTTTGTTTGGCTTGCACGTTTTTCAGTGTAGGGAATCGAGTCGCATACTTGTCGGGAAGATTCATTAGGTAAGGTGTTGCCTGAAAACAGTATTATCGAAAAAATCAAACTGAGACTCGGTGTTTGCACTGTGTCGATTTACGAGGCCCCGCCCACAAATCACAATGCGCGGCGTGCAGTTGTTTTTGTTTTGTGGGCGGGACCTCGTAAATCGACATAGTGCAAACACCGAGTCTCAGTTTCATTTTTTCGATAATAGAATTCATCTATGCGGAAAATTTCCGCGGGAAGGAATACGGTAGCTACCGCGGTAGAAGATAATTGGAAATTTTGAATTTCCCTCCATTTTTTTATCGATAGCGCGCGCTTTCAACTCTCAAAAAATCGCGAAAATTGCACTTTTTCGTTCACTTTTCCATATTTTTTTTCATTTAATCGTCCTTATCAGCAACAAAAAACTTACTTGAATATATTTCCAATGTTCAGCAAGCTCTGTCAAATGTTGGACTTCCATTGAGGCACAGAAAAATGATTGTCCGTATTTTTCTGCTGTTTTTGGATAGGAATAGGTTTTCAGTGGAGGGAAGTTTGGAACACTATGAATTAGCCAAAAGCCTGTAGTTGAATCGAATAGCGAAACTCCCTTAGCATGTCCTCTGTACGAGTCAGCTTCTTTTATTGGGTCATCATCACTGTACATGAAGGCAAAATTGCTCGTTTTGTCAGATGAGTAGACTTGAGAAATCGTGGCTCCAACCGCGGCATTCGGATTGTTTATATCATTTCCTCGCGTCCAATCAGAAGATTCCGAATCAATATAGACGTATTCTTTCCCCGTTGTTCCACTAGTTAGCTTAGGGAGCTTATAAACAACGAACCTAAATCAGTTAGTATATAAATAACCTTATTTAAAGCTGGTTAACTCACCAATCCACCGATTTCCCTCGCATATTCTTGCATTGAAACTTTCCATGTCCAGTAGAAAATATAGAGGAAACAATAAAAACGGCCAATAACGGTCGCATTTTCCGTCTACTGAATTGTTTCTTCCCCCATCATCGACCCACTTTATTTTTTCTTTCTTTAAAAAAACGTCTTTCTGACTTCTCTTCTCTATCTCTCCCACTTTCCTTTTTTTTGCTTCTTGTCAGCGGTGACGCATCGATCAAAATAAAAATTTTCGGTTGTGGCCGCGGACTAGTGTTTTCACGACCGAGAGCTCTCACGAGTTGTATTTGCTTGATTTTAGAGTTTATTTTTGTCTTTATTCACTGAATGATTCTTTTAGAGCTTTTGTTCGAATTATGCTTCCATTTATAATCTTTTTTTCTGTTTTCAGAATGAGCAAATCAAGCAAGAAGTCAAAGCCAAAGTACACATTGGAAAATATACAGCAAATTCCTGGTTTAATCGCGTACATGGTGTGCAAAGGAAATTCTATCGTTAGTTTGCTGTTTTTCTATATTTTGTATTAAAACTAAGGGTTGTTGGACAATATTTTATTCCAGGTTCACAGCACATTTCCCGAATCGGATAATCCTCGCCAAATCGCCTATAACGCAATGCGGATGGCTACTCGAACTCAAGGACCCGAACTTCAGGATCAAAAAATTCATACCATTCAAGTGCAATACGACGATTTCCAAGTTGAGCTCTTTCAAGTCGGTGGACAATTTTGTATCGTCAAGAAGCGTGTAGACGCTGAATAAAAATAACTCACTCCCTCTTCGTGCATTCCTACTCTGAATAGTAACTAAATTATCCCTTTGAAATTCATGTATGTTTCCGGTTTTCTCTCATAAATTCATTCATTCTAAAGATAACAATGAAAAAAAAATGTTTTAGATAAACTATCCTACGGTTCAACAAAAAATACGGAAGTAATATGAAAATATTTTAACGACGCTTCCAGATCCATTTCGCACGGGCTCCAGGTTGATTGACCTTACTTCTTTCGTTTTTACGAGGGTCCAATGTGAGCAATCCGGATAGTCGAAGAGGTTCAGTGGCTTCTGGGTTCAATGCGGCGATACATAGAGAAGTTCCATGGCGGACAGCACGTGGAAGAGCACTCATACCTCCGCTTCTCTGCCTATAATGAAAAAATAGGACATTTAATTTGAGGACCAATTCTTACAGTGGTTCTCTGTTTGGTGCTTCAGGAAGGCTATTAGATATACATGAAGTCGTTGCTTTCACGTCAAATCTACCGAGCGTCTGACTGACAATCATTGGAGCAAGAAGAATTTCTCTGGAATAAAAAATATAGTGGGGCGGCATATTTCACTCAAAAACCTTGCTTGCAAATGCCTGAAATCGTGTAGTTGCAAACCATCAATATCGAATCTTCCTTTTCCAGCATCGGTGACTTTGACTGTCGCGCGTGTATCTTTACAATGAGTTCTGAAACATTCCGATTTTTCTAATAGCCTCGACGCAGCGCAGACGCGAAAACTGATTGAATCAAAACACTCACGTTACTTCAGCAAATCTTTTGTTCGATTCAGCGCAAATTTGTACTTCTGGAATAGCAGGACCAAACAATTTAGAGCCGGTAGAAGCCGTCATAGGTTCTCTGAATTCAGACAAGAACTTCTGCTCGATTGCTGATCCCGGAAGTGAGGCGAGATGCTCAAAAGCAATGATAACTTGAGCATATAGCTCATTTGAAAATTTTTCAGAAAGTTTCTTCTTCATTTTATCCGCTGTAATCCATTGCGATCCGCTCAGATTTCTGAAAATTCAATTATTCGATCAATTAACATGGTATAGTTTTAAACATACGCTGGTTCTAAATCACTTCTATTCACGGAACGGCTCCCAACGTGCTCGTCGTAAAACTTCATCACAGATTGAGTTTTTACTCCAATTTCAGACATGAGTCCGTAAATTTTGGGGTTGAGCGTGAAAAAACGAGTGCCTTCCGGCCTTCCTTCTTCATCAAATGTGAACCGTTGAAATTTTGGAAGAATCTCATCTGGAGGTCGCATTACTGGACGAGCATTTGGGTCAGTGAGACCTGATGGGAATAAATATTGAATCGCTCTGAAAATAAATATTTTATGAACTGTTTTGATCAGAAATAAAATAAATCAACCTGTCGATTGCAGCTTGATCCAATTCGTGAATATCGAGACTCATCATTTTTGCCAGATGACGTCTACCCGTCTCGAACTCTGCTCTGCAAAATCAAGATGAAACTGAAGAAAACCTTTCGGTTTCAATTGCGAACCTGTGTTTTTCCATCATCGCAACATGCTGCTGACTGTGCTTTAAATACGTTTCCAGAGCTTTACCAATTTTTCGAACTGATGTATCACTGTCTTGTCTGAAAAAAAATAATAAATTTGGGGAAGAATACGTTGAGAATGTGCTTACGCAGAAGACGGCGAAGCGATACTCATCGCTCTACTTGATCGGTTTAATGCTAATCTGAGCATCTGAAACATAAAACGTTCGGTAAGTTTACGGAGTTTGGAACATGTAATATTTAAATTTATATCTTAAAAATTATCTAATTAAAAAAAATTATAATTTCTTTTGCAGAAAAAAGAAAAAAGATGGAATTTAGCAGGCAAGCAGTAGGGCGCGCTTGCATTGTGTGGAGGAAGATCAGTTTTTGGGGCGGTACTCGAAAATAGAACTGAGCGCAATGGAACTGTGACAAAATAGAACTCGCTACAAAATGGAACTCGGCGCGATAGAACTGTGTGAAAATGGAACTGGGCGAAATAGAACTGTGACGAAATAGAACTCTTTGCGCAACAGCGCTCTGCGGCGCGCTACTGTAGAAAGAGTTCTATTTCGTCACAGTTCTATTTAGTTACTGTTCTATTTCGCCGCGTTCTATCGCGCCGAGTTCCATTTTGTAGCGAGTTCTATTTTGTCACAGTTCCATTGCGCTCAGTTCTATTTTCGAGTACCGCCGTTTTTGGAGCTCGCCGAGTTCTCTGAAGAGTTTACTTTTGATAAACAAAGGTTAATATCACCGAAAAGTTAAACACATCGTTAGAAAAAGGGCTGAATTCTTCATTTCACAATGCATCTGACTATATGAAACCACAAAAAACTATATGTACAAACCAAATTCACTAACTAATTGCATAAGCTATAACTGTTATTCAAGAAATAATTTCAATAAGATTTTTAAATAAAGTATTAACGTAGAATAATAAAGCTGAGATCACTTTTAAAGACATGTTCACAATACACAAGATGATTCAAACAGCAGTTTCTGATGAACTCGACGAGCTTCTTAGAGTTGTTTGTCCTCTGTCACTTTCTTCGGATGATTCTTCCTCACTGTTCACATTCTCATAGAAATCGGAACCGAAGATAGCAAGAAGCGTTGGCATGTATATAACACCATGAATAATACAGACGATACCAATTCCGAAAAGTTGGATGCAGAAATATGTGACCAGGACGCGTGACTCGGCAAATAATAGGCATCCAGCAGTAAGCATAATTGCTGGGAATATTCCGGAAATTGTCTGAAACGATATCTTTAGTTTTCATTCCCGTGATAGGAACTTACAGTTGCTCCGTTGTTTACCAATGCTGCGACTGCTCTTTCCTCACTCTTCAGTTTTTTGGAGTTGTAGAAGCCATGAAGTATCTGACCGAAGAACTCTACCGCGATTCCAAGAGACTGAAACTATATTTTAATTTTTTCAAGTACTTGGTCTCCTACCATTGTCATGTTGATAGCTGACACAACATTCATATTGATGCCTTGTAAATACATGTAGCCCATCAAATGAATATATGACGAGAAGAGAACGAATACTGGAAAAATCAAATTATCATCGCAATTCCTATTCTGATTTCAAACTAACCGCTGACAAGACTTCCAGCCAAGTGTACTCTCAAAAAGAGTGAGATTGTTACCAAATCCACAAACAGAACCACAACGACAAGTGTGCATACTGTAGTTGTCAAAGAATCGTATTGTTCGTAGTATGGGAAGAAGGTACTGTAGACATAGACTCTAACTCCAGTCAATTTCAGTTGTTTTTCTATGTCATTTGCAACGAATTTAGCGAATCTCCATGCATCTGAAAAGTTTACATATGTTATGTCCTATAAAAACTTGTTAACTAACCATACAACTCATTTGAATCCGAAATGTTTAGTTTTCTGAAGAAAGTTGAGAAATAGCTAGATTGAATTCTACCATCGGAGCTCATGTTGATTGCTGGTTTCGCCAGAGCCAACCCTCCATGGGCGCAGTGGATACTTGGCGGCGTGTTGAGGAAATTGTTGAGATAACGATAGAATTCGGATTCTGCGTGTAATTTTGATGTACTCGCGGAGCAGGAGGAGCAGTGAGTTGCATTTGATGGATCACCTGAAAATCTTTGTTTTCATGTTCCTGTTATAGTAATAATCTAAATTCTAAATTCTTTCTGAACTTTGAGAGGCGATGAATTAACTATCGGCCTTGTTAGAGAACAATGTCCTTTTTTGATTATGATAATGTTTTTTTCTTCAAAATATGTCATTTGTCCATTCAAAAAAGTGAAACTCTTTTTATAAACCGTGCAAATCTCTTATTCCCAATTCGATTCGCTTCCCGGTTACAACTAAAACGCTTGTCTCAAACTGTCAAACCACCGTAACTTTCAATTTCAATCCCTTCTCTTTCGTCCACCTCACAAACAGTTTAACACGGAAATAATGTCGTCTTGTGGTGTCAATTTGAGAAAAAAGGATAATAGACAAAAAAAGAGACAAGTATAGTTATTCAGCAACAACCTTGTGCTGTTAGGTTTAGTTTACACCCGTGTGTCCCTCCTTCTTTTGATATTGAGACCGTTCTAAACGATCACTATAAAAGACGCCTACTATTCTGCCACACCTGAAGGCCATCCCCTTTCTCTTCTCATAAGCTGTCTTATCATGCCCTCCGCTTCGGCGATATCTGTTGTTAGCGCTATCAGTGGTGTTGCCGTTCTCGGCGCGCTTCTTACTGCCGCTTTCATCTTCAATGATATCAACAACTTCTACTATGAAACAATGGAAACTTTTGATGAGTTCAAGGTTGGTTACGATAGAAAAATTGTCACGTAGGTCGTATCATGAACGAAGAAGCCAAATAAAGGATCTCCAATGGAAACAAACTTACGACGTTCCAGATTAACGAAAAGGGTGCTTGGGATAACATGGTGATGTCCACCCGTTCACCAAAGGAGATGCTCCTTGGCCGTGCTAGACGTTCAGCTGCTCTTCCAGACTGTCAAGCTCTTGCTAAGAACTGCCCACCAGGACCACCAGGACCACCAGGAGCACCAGGAGCTGCTGGAGAACCAGGTCAAGACGGAGACGCCGGAAAACCAGGAGTCGATGGAGTTGCCATCCAATTTGCTGCGGCCGCCGGAGGAGCTTGCATTAAGTGCCCAGCCGGAGAACCTGGACCAGCAGGACCACCAGGAGCACCAGGACCAGCGGGACCAGACGGACAGCCAGGAGCCGACGGACAAGGTGGAGCCCCAGGTCCACAAGGACCAGAAGGACCAGCTGGAGATGCTGGAGCACCAGGAGCCCCAGGAGCCCCAGGAAATGATGGACAGCCAGGAAAAGATGGACAAAGATCCACTGGAACTCCAGGTGCTGCTGGAGCACCAGGACCACAAGGACCAGCGGGAGCTGACGGACAACCAGGAGCCGCTGGAGAAGCAGGTGTACCAGGACCAGCTGGAGCTCCAGGACCAGACGGACAGCCTGGATCGAATGGACAACCAGGACCTGATGGAGAAAAAGGACACGATGGACAGCCAGGAGCTGATGCGGCCTACTGTCCATGCCCAGCAAGATCTTCTGTTCGTCAGTAGGCCACTCAACTTGCCTATTGTACATCTATTTCTTGTTCACTTTCTCACCCTCTCCCTTATTACCTCATAACTTATCTCGTATCAAAGTTATCGAAATAAACGCTAGATTTAAAACATTAAATGCGATGAAAACTCACAAAATTCTCGTCCATTTGTTTTACAGCAAGTGCCTCGCGGATGCATGAATTGCAGAAAAGAATCAATCCATATATTGACATCTCCTCGTAAAAAGTTTCCTCCGTGATTTTCAGCATATGCCAATGAACGAATCGTATTTCCCATCGAGTTTTCATCACATCCGGCCACCGTACAAAACTTTTTCTAAACTTAATAGGTGAAAATGTTATGAAAAAGTCGATAAACTAACCTGAATTTTTGGATCAAACCAGTTTATTGGACCTTCAACGACAAACCAAACTGGTGGTCCAATATTCAAGTTATCGTTCATGTTTTGAAAGTGTTTCGTCAAATAGCTCGTCTGAAAGTCACAATTATTTTGTACGATAGATATCGATATTACCTTTGAAAACGCCATAGTTTGGTCGAAACTAAACTCTAGTTTACGAGACCAATAAATGGAGGAGAAGAATGTAATAGCGAATACGATAAGTACCAAAACACGGCAAAACTTGTTTAGAATCAATGGAGCAATTGCAATCTTGAACCAATCGACTGGACTTCGGAGTGTACCACTAACTGCTTCTTCCGAAAGTCTCGTTCTGGTGTCTTCTGACAATTGATACCATGGCCAGATCTCACATCGTCCATTCTGAAATTATGGTTTACATTTCAAAATTCTCATGATTATTTACCATTTCTCTTCTAGCGTCATATTGGAAAAGTGGAAGAATCACCAAAAGATAGAAGGCTGTGTCGATCAGGATAGCCAGTCCAGCGTGCCTTGAGAAGACTTCAACAGCCGGCATGCTCACTGAAATGTACGGGAGCACGCCTCCAGCCAAGAAGAAACAAGTCAAACATATTAGGGAATTCGTCAAAACGATTGGCACTGAGCGACGCATTGTATCAGTTATCCGATTATTCATTTCACGATCCGTGATATTTAGGTGACCGTAACAGTGCCCATTGAATTGGAAGGTTCTGATAGTCAGGAAGATTCGACTGATTCCAATCAGAGTAATGACGAAGAAGAGAACTACAATTGCATTGTCGGTAGCATGTTGTCCTCCAAATGAGTAGATTCCAATGGAACTATAAATGGAACTTAATAGACAACCGAAAGTTTAAGATTTAACGTACCACCAGACACTGATAACACTAATACAAACACTCGAAGTGGAAATGAGCAACTTCTGATGGACAAAAGCAGATAACAACGAAGGCTCAGGCCAATGATAAATTCCGATCATTGTGTTTACCCACAGAAGAACAGAAGCACAAGCGAGAACTGACACTAACTTATCAGTCTCCACAGCAGCGTGTAGCTCGTGCTGAAAAATAACACATCCATATTTAAATCTACTATTTTCAATTTCTTACAGCCACAGAAGAATCAGCCATGAATGTATAGTTGCCGTGATCCATTTTGTAGTCGCTCATCATTTTGATAAATGCCGATTCCCATAAAAGTGACTTTTCTTCTGATTCTTCTGATAGTAGTATTGTGATCATGAAAGTTCGAGCGCGGAAATACTGAAAAAAATAATATTCTCTACGGTTCTAAACCGAATTTTACCTTATCAGTTCCATTCCAATTATCTCCCCATCCTGCGAAAACCAAAGCTGGGTCAACAGGTCCACCAAACTCTCCAAAACAAGACATTCCAGAATACGTAGAAACAGTGAATGGATTCAAGATACAGTACTCTAAATGTGTATAGTATTCTTTCTCGGAACCCATATCTTCTTGATCCTCTGTGGCGTAACCAGCTTTCAAAAATGTATCCCAATTGTTCTGAAAATCGCGAAAGTTTTTAGGTACTGTGTTTTTCGTTCTACCTGAAAATAGTTTGTTGGACTCATGATAGCACACCCATATTTCTTTCCCAGTGGTTTATAGCAGATGTCCTCCAAAGTGAACTCAGATTCTCCGTATGAAACTGTTATGTTTTTGATATTATTTACTAACAGAAACATCTGAAAATTGAAGATTTTATTCGAACTCAGGCTAAAGTAGTAACATACTTCTTCTAGAAGTTTCGTGCCTCCTTCTTCCAGAAATTTCTTAGGAGCATTGGGTGGAAGAGTGATGAATACTTGTTCGATGCGATGAGTTGGTCCAAATGTTTCAATGAACGCCTTCTGATGTATTCTGGTTTCTCCATCTGCAGCTGAGACTTGATCAATCGAATGAGTCAAACTGTGAAACCAAATATTTCCAAGACAACAGAGTGAAGCACCGAGAAGTCCAAGGAATACACATTTCAGTGGATGGTGAATGACAATCTGTAAAATCATTTTTTTGATTTTCCAAACCTAAAAAATATTAGCCCTTACATGAGCATATCGAACACACAAATGTTCGAATTGAACTTCTAAACTTCCTGGCCCAAAATCGAGGTAGCAATTTTCGGAACTCGCTGGATTTCGATGGCAAGAATATTTGAGCACAAAAATTAGAATCATCGTGAGAGTGAAACATCCACATAATCGAAGGAACCAGTCAAAGTATTTAATCTGATGCTCGAAAACACGAACTCCTCGCTGAAAGATTCAAACTGACAAGAAGAACATTTCCGCCTTCACTCACAGCTTCAATTCCACTTAAATCCAAAAGTTGATACGAATCCAAAGGACAATCAATAATTCCACATGCCGGCAGGTTTGGACTGGCTGATTTATGGCAAGGAGTTGTTGGAATGTTCATGGCTCTCTGAAAGAAAAAATATAAAATTGGTGATTTCTCGTCTTGCTTACCGTATCTCTGGTGAACTGGAAATCCGTATCCATTGGAATATTTTGACTTGGATTTTTTCTTCCCATGAACCCATAAAAGTTTTCATATGTAACTTTTGAGCCGATCGACAAATAACTCAAGGCAGGCTTCTGACCGAGCCATGTTGTCTTACAAGAAGTGTAGAGTCCATCAGCAAAGTCTCGATTCACCTTGAATTCGATTCTCTCGACAACTTTGAGGGATCCAGAAGTATCCACGACCTTCATGAAGTTTGATTGATCTGGAGAACAGGTGAATTGGCACCAGAGTTTGGCAAAATTGTCGAAGCAACTGGGACAAGAACCAAGTAGAGTGACAGCATAGGAGAGTCGATTTGTCATTCCCTGGAGTTGGAGATAAGTGCAGCATACTTTTGCTTTGTTTTCTTCTCGTAATAAATGAGAGCAGTACTTTTCAAGTCTATCGATGTAGTCGGGATTGCTGGAACGAGTGACAGTGATTGGTTCAGTATCTGGAAATTCGAGTCTTGCTCCAAAGGCATGAATCCAATTACTCACTTGAAGCATTCGCTTTGCATGGAGGATGATTGATGTCGTTTATTCCATCACATTCCGTCATCACACATTTTGAGTCACACGGGACAAAGAACAGAAGCAGCAGGTACAGTAGCGTCATCACAATCCGCATTCCTCCGCAAAATATAGAAAAATGATGAAAAACTGTGGAAGAAAGTGCAATGACCGGAACGTTGGGCGAGATAAAAAAGGGGATCAGAGCAAAGTCTGATTTTTCAAGAAGCAAACGGGCGGTGTGACACAATTTACAGGTGGCGAGCAACGTGGCACGCGTGACCCAGATTCTTGTCTAATTACGGGGTCACGTACTCCTATTACCCTTTTTTTTGCAGATACGTTACTGTTTTTAAGCCACAAAAGAGAAAAAAGTAAAATGAACTCACAGGGAATACAGTTTTGATTCGATTAAATGTTACTTTCTTTTAATTTACAGTCAGTAGGTCGAGAAGGAAGTGAGCAGCAGTATTTTTTTGTTGACAATTCAAAGGCACTGTATTTTTCTTCTTTTTCAATATCTGTGAAAAATAAAATAGAACAACGAAGTAAATGAAAAGGGATTTATGAGAGAAGAAAAGTGAGGCAGCTAGTTGCAATATTTGAGATCTTATCTCTGCTTTTTCAGTCTCCTTTGTGCTTCATCCACGACTTGCCGAAGACCATCAGGATCTAGCTCATCGAGAAGAACCGATACAGCTGACATTATTTTAGTGAGACGTTGCTCTCTAGCAGGGCTCATGGAACTGGCTCGAACTGTGTTGGTATTGACTCGACGGCGTGGCATGCTCACACTTCTACCGTATACCTGAATAATCGGGAGAGTTTATTTTTCTGACTAAAACTGTAATCTACTTGTCAGCCATAGAGTTAAATTAACATAAAATCTGTATTAGATTATAAGATTTTTCTATTTTTTCAACTCCTAAAAATATATTTATGAATTCTCTAAATGGATCACAACATCTGTTGGGGAAGAAATTAGAAACATGGTTTGTGAGGTTTCAAGTTCCAATAAGACTAATTTCAATCGGTTTGAATTTCCAGAAAGTGCTCATTTGGAGCTCATCTTGATGCCATTCTATTAGAGATGCCCTTCTATTAAAGGTGTCCTTTTAACTTTACGGAATTTTCCTGATTAAATCTGTAGTCTAGCTTATCCGCAATAGAGTCAACTTATCATAAGTTGATAATTTTCTAGGCGTTTTCTAAAGAATACAGTAACCACTAACCGGTCGTTTCATTTCCATTACCATTCCTTCATGCATACTCTGATACATCCGATGAGAAGCTGCCAGTGGCATAGGAACCATCACTCGTTCTTCTTCAAGGCTGAAATTATAAAGTTAATACAAAAAGGAATGTCTTCATCAACCTGAAATCATTCCAATCATCATCTCCATCAGCGGAGCTCGGTTCTTCCGCCAGCGTTCCACACAATGTTCCGTACATGGATTGAGACATTAAATTATGTCTAGATCCTCTGTGAGAGGTTGGAGCACTGTCCAAATAAGCATTTGTATTGTCCTCTGTCATCGGCATTCCAGGAACTTCCACTGAAAATGATCGTGGCTGATATGTCATTCTTTCTTCATCAGAAGTATCCCCAAAGTGTAGAAGTTGGGGTTGCACGATCCTATCAACCACTGTGGGGCCCACTATAAAAATTATAATTGAAACAGTGCATTCTGAATCTTCAGTCACCATAAACAGATCTACTCATCAAATCAATACTATTCGACCGATTGGAGCGTGTTCCGTAGAGAGAAGTGTGCATATCACATTCTGGAATACTATCCTCCATTGCTTCTTGATGATCACTTTGTGTTACGGCTGAAAGCTGTGATATATTCAAACATTTTTACTAGAGGCTGGAAAACCTACGCTTATCATCAAGTTTCGTGATATTCGGGAGAATCCTGATAACCTTCCTTCGATACTCTTGACCTCCTTCTCCCACACATGGGTTTTCGTCAATCCATAGGGTCTTCAGATTCGGAAGATCTTTGAGATATTCTAATTCATCCAAAGATTCGATGCAATTTTTCCTCAAATACAACTCCTTTAGGTTCTTGCAGTTTTGAAGTGGCGCAAGAGATTTCACTTCGTTGACACTGAAAGAATAAGGCATTGTTTTCAAACATGCTGATCTCTCACCTTAAAGATAGAATTTCCAAAAGACCCATTTTCTCACATACTTGAATGTCATCGATTCCACATCCCCTAAAATAATGGTCCTTCTTTCCGTGCTCCTTTTAACATTGCCTCACCACAAATTCAACTTCTTGACATTTTCCAGAGAACTTTTTGTACGAATATAGACGGCCGACTCGGAGAGTTTCACCATATTGTGAAGCTACGAAAAAGAGTAATTGAAAAAAAGACGGGGAAAGAATTAGATGAGTGCTAGAGACCAATGAA
Organism: Caenorhabditis zanzibari; assembly: GCA_963966625.1. Lineage (NCBI taxonomy): Eukaryota > Metazoa > Nematoda > Chromadorea > Rhabditida > Rhabditidae > Caenorhabditis > Caenorhabditis zanzibari. The sequence continues at coordinate 7,412,643 of OZ016470.1, read as the reverse complement.
GGCTCACGGAGCAGAAGCACAGTTGGTAGTAGAAAATGGGAAATGGAGAAGGGCCTTCTTTTGGGAGCGGAGAAAAATGGGACGAAAGGGTGAAGGAGTGGTGTTTGAAAAAAGAGAGCGGGAGAAGAAGAAAGAAATGGAGAATAAGAGGAAGACGCACACTTTGGAATGCACGAGAAACCAACTAGGAACAAAAGTGGAAGACGTCAGACAAAAAGAGCAACAGTTTGAAGGATATGGAATCAGATGATCACTCAAAACAAAATGGAATGAATGTCCGGGACTTCTGAAGGATTGAGGGTTCTCTAGAAGACGGGGAGATATCTCCAGAGACTAGGGGGAAAAACATGAAAAATGAAATAGAATCATGGAGTCATGTGTTGTTTATTTTTCAAACTGCGTTCTCCACCCAAAAAGTCATTTAAATTGTCTTAAAAGCCTGTGGCGCCATGTGGAAATCTTCAGAATTGAAATTCAAAAAATTTTTAATATAAAGTTCAAACAATCGAATAAAGGAAACTTTATTATGGAGTATCTCTCCAATCTTGAAACTCCAATTTAACATGAACTTCAGTTCCATCTGCCGTAGTTTTCTCCAGAAGCAATTCACATGATTTTTGAATCAAACGTGCCAAATTGTGATGCTCGACGACTGGTTCTGAAAATATCCATGGAAGATTTTTAAAGATTCATCCACAAACTCAGGGGAAGAGGAGTAGATGGGGGTGATTCTTCAGTAACAATCACAGTTTCATTGTTCTTCTCCGTTGCTGAGAATACGTTGACACGATTCTGAAACGGTAATGTCTGTCAATCAGTCTATGGGAGCTAAATTCTACAGGTTTCTTCTTAACATTGAGCAATTCGGCAGAATACGGTTCATCCGACGCATCCCATTCAGACTCTGTACAATTTTGAAGTGCTTCTCCAGTTGCACTCGTCACTGAAATTTTAACTCACTATCATATAACACATCTGCTTATTTCCATTATTACCATTTTTTGAACTATCAGATTTAGTGGAAGTGTCCTCTTTCTTATTGTCCATCTTATTTCGGAAATGAATGTTTTGATTCTAATCGGACCACGTTGCTCTTATCTTTTGAATCGAATTGAAACACTTTGAAAAAAAGAGTTTCATTTTGATAAAAGTTCAGAATGGCAGAACAGCGACCAAACAAAGAGGAAGAGAAGAAGTTCGACGAAAATAAGATCGAAGAGAAAAAGGCTGAAGAGAAAAAGATTGAAGAAAAAGAAGAAGAACTTCCGAAGCCTTCTATCCAACAATCTATTCGGCAGTTACCAAAGATTGAAATTACGGATGATGGTTGCTGTGAAATTTATATGAACATAATCATAAATTGAACTTTAGAAAAAGGCGAAAAACTGGCATCGTGTAGTGAAGGAGAATGGGATGCAAGTGATGAACCATTCTCAGCTGAACTTCTGAATGTGAAAAATGCACCTGTAATTGAGAGTTTCTTTCTATTTATGTTCACAACTCAATTTTCAGAACAAAGTATCCGTATTCAGTGGTCCATATCGCTCGAAGGAAACTGTAGAAACTATCAAAAAAATCAAACCAACAATTCCCCAATCTGCTCCTGTTGTTGATGAGCGCCCGGATAAATTGGCTCAAATGGCGAGTCGTATTTTTAGTGAGATTATCAATGGAAGGGATCTATCAAAAATCAAGGTTTTTATTCATTGGTTACACATTTCAATACATTATCACAGATTTCAATCAGCACAAAAAGTCAATAAGACACGATAAAGCCGGGAGAGAGTGAACAGATGAGATCGAAAATTATACAATTTTTTTTGGAAATTCTGAATTTTCGGCAAAATAAACAATTATTTACATTTGTGGTTAGTAATTTGGTTCCCAACTTGAGTCGTCTGCTGGTCCGAGGATTCCGAGTACAAGTAAAAAGATATCCACAATCCACCAGATTCCGAAACCTCCCAACGTCATCAGTTTTCCAACTGCCATGGCTGAATACCCGAGACAAAAACGATCAACAGCAACTACTCCGAGAAATATCGAGTAGAGAAGTGTTGTCAGAAAGTAGTGGCCGGTGTATCTGAAATGTTTTGAATAAAACATTTTCAAATCAAATCAAATTCTTTTGAACTCACATGATACACGGCGCCAATTTGCTGAAAATTCTTGGTCCTCGACACTCTATACACGGCAACACCCGACATTTGACATTTGTGAATTCGATGTGTTCTGCTCTATAACCACCAATTCGTAAACACTTGCCTTCATTATGATAGCTATCGTTAGACGGTTGTTGTCCAGTTTGGCCAGGTCCATATAGTGGAACTGGATCTTCACAAGTAATGAAAGCAGTGTCTAATAAATGACACTCTACTATCGGTCCGAGCGGATTTGTTGATGTGTAGTGGTATTCCGATGGATCGTCATCTCTAGATGATTCTATGCATTTTTCAGGTTTGTCCTTCGGATACTGAGATATTTCAAGATTTTGCAATACTTTCGTATAATTTGACTCACATCGAAATCGAGTTGGAACTCTTCTTTTCCACTTGCTAATGTCGCAAGAAGGAGTGGAAAGATCCAAAGAAATCTTCGCATCTGGGAAACTTGCTTTATTACGAAAAACATTTAAAAAAATTAAATAAGTAGTGGCAGGTAACACTTCCATACATTTTCAATAGTAAACTTTCCATGAAAAGAAGAAATATTTATATCAGAGTTAAATAGAACAATCCCAAAAAAACAGGCAACAAGAAAATAAAGAAAGAAATTGTGTTTACTAAACGAATCTGAATGAATTACTTTTTAACAATCTGAACAACGTCTTCATGATCAAGCTTGTGAGTCAAGCCGACACGTTGAGGAGAGAACTTTGTTGAAGTACCCCAGACGATGGCATATCGAAGTTGAGCAGCGATGGAACGATGGAGAGCGTGGCAACAGTGTTCAATGGTGGCTCCTCCTCTCAGAATGATCCCGTCTTCGGGTCCTGAATGAATTGCGTTATTATTAATATGCAAGGTAAATCATAGCTGGTAAATTAATTAGGAGAAAGTAATTCATACCGAGGTCCGGCGCGTTTCCTGGTTTCTTTGTGTACACTCGAACCAGCGCAAGGTATTCCCAAATTTTCTCCAGCAGATAATCCATGTTAAGATTCATTTCACACGAAATAACAACATGATGTGGTAGTCGTGCCAGCCTATCGATTTCTTCGATCGAAATCTGGTCAACTTTGTTGTAGACATACAGGCATGTCATGTAAACCCGATTTCCTTGAATGACATCAATGAACTCGTCAACACTGCAATATTATGAACGATGTGCTCATATCATATAGTCCATATAACTTACGTGCAATCCTCGCGGAAAATGACATCAGCATTGAAAATCTTATATTCATGCAAGACAGTCATAATCAACTTCTCGTTGCAATGAGTCAATGGTACTGTATTCGTAAATTTGACACCTCCAACCTTCTTTTGTTTTACATAAATATTTGGTGGTTTCTTATTAAGTCGAATACCAACTGCTTCCAACTCTCTTTCCAATAACATCTTTTGCTGATCGCTTTTTCCAGCATCTAGCATCATAAGAATCAAATCAGCAGTTTTTGCAACAGAAATGACTTGTCTTCCTCTTCCTTTTCCTTGAGAGGCACCTTCAATAATTCCGGGCAGATCGAGTAGTTGGATATTGGCTCCGTTATAAGAAATAACACCGGGAATACATGTGAGAGTCGTGAATTCGTATCCGGCAGCTTCTGAATGCGTTGATGTCATGGACGACAATAATGTTGATTTTCCAACAGACGGAAATCCAACCATTGCCACTCTAGCATCTCCACTTTTCATTACATCGAAACCTTCTCCTTTGGCACCACCTTTTCCAGTTGGTTCAAGTAATTGCTGACGATATTTCGCGAGTTTAGCTTTGAGAAGACCCAGATGGTACTCAGTCGCCTTATTTTTCTGAGTTCTTGAGATCTCATGTTCGATTTCTGCAATTTTTTCCAGAATACCCATCTGAAAAATCAAGGTTATAATGTTATTCATTGTATTGCTCATCTAATCCGATAGAAAAACCGGCACATAACCGTTGCGCATATACTTATAGCATTGAACTTGAAAAGTTCCACTATTCATCAACAAATCAACAATAATGGTCATTCGTAGATAATGTGATATACAACGCACGCTTATGAGAACACGAGAATGCAAAGATCAAACGGAGAAATGGAGGCAGTTGAAAAATGCTGTACAAAGTATTCCAACATCTGGGGTAATTGTTGTTAATACAGTAACAGTTATTCGAAGAATACAATGAGATCGAGTGAAACAATATATTATTTGGTGAATTCGACAGTAAAATCATTTTTTCCTTTGGAACAACGCTTCTAGCGAGGGAAGGGGAGCATTCGGCATCTCAGCAGTCAAATCGGGCAATGATTCGAATGTCTTTTCTACCTGAAAAAAAAAATTTTAATATGTTACAAGTTAAAGTTCCAAACCTCTAATAAATCAGCTTTGATGCGATCTTCCTTCCGCTTTACGTCTCTACACAACTTTTCATGATGCTCGATACTCATTCGGACGTTTTGAATAAGCATGTTCAGATTTCCTTCTAGAGTTTCTCTTTCTCTGGTTTCTTCTTTCAATCTGCAACATGAATCAAGGCATATTTTAAAACTTTTAGTTTGAATTGAGTACCTTTTAACATAGTCTTCGAGCATCGGCAATGCTTCTTCGTTTTTCGAAAGTAGAGCTTTAGCCTCCTGTGAATTTTGGACAGATTGCAGTTTTTCAGGACAGGAGATGTTATCAGGATATTTGGACAGTTTAATGCGAATCTCTCGTTCAGTACTTGGTGGATTCTGAAGGCGCTTCAGACTGAGAAGAACATCCTGAGCATTCTTTTTGGCTTCTTCGACAATGAACTGATTTGGTTGCGAATTCTTAAACTATATTTGATTAATTTGAGTAAAATGATTATACTTACTTGACCATTATCCTTGCTAGCTGGCGATGGAAAACTTCCAGACAATTTCATTTGTTGATGAACTTCTTGTAGACGCTTGCATTGAGAGTTCGTGAATATTTGCCGATCTTTCCACACGTTTATAAGCTTTCCTACGGCAGTTTCAACATCTTTGGTGGCTCTTATCTCACAACAGTGTCTAAAAAGTGAATATTACTTCTATATCGCTTCAATTCTATTCCTTACCTGAATGCACTCTCTATAGCTGGGAAAAAGTCATCTTTAAACTGTGGACACGATTTTCTTGCGTTTTGAGAGACGTCATTCGCTACATAAAGAAGATTTATGATCTTGGCGCCTTCTTTTTCTTTTTTGACGGTCTGAAACCGATTCGATACTTTGTATATTTCAAAAGGGAACTCACTCTAATCCAAACTCTTATAATGATCTCTCGATTATTGTGGTTGTCTAGCAACCACTTTGAAGTGTTTTGAATAGAGTTACTGTGATTTGACAAGCTCTGAAGTTTCTTTAACAAGTTCTTTTCCGTGAACTCTGTCATCTGAAAATTTTTGGCTATTAATCAAAACAGACAAGAAGCTGGAAAATACTTTCAGAAAATGGAAAATTAGACTGAAAATATGAGCGTCGTCATTTTAAATGCATTGTGTGCGCGTACACTTCTGAGTGTTTGCAGACTGTGCGCCGAATCTGCCGCCAACTCATTTTGTCAGCATTCCTTCCAAATTTCGATATTCAAAACCTCAAACAATTATTATTCATTCGCCACCCCGTGAACCCTCGTCCAACGACACTCCGCTGAATTTTAGTTCAAATTCGATCAACAGCGCGCAACAACGCACTGAAATTTAGCGGAGTGTCGTTGGACGAGGGTTCGCGGGGTGGCGAATGGATAATAAATATTTTTTTTTTGCTATTAATGCGTAAACTCTGATCAACGACACTTTTTCAGATGGCGAGCTTCACCGGTATCACAGCTGTGGCCAACGCCACCACTGACATGGCTAATTTCAAAAAAGCGATGAAGGACGTCGCTTCGCATCCAGAATGGCTCAGCTCAAGACATATCGAGCGTCAACGTTGGAACCCGTATTCAATGGAAGGAGGATCTACTTGCGCAATCTCCGGAGAAAACTTTGCTATTGTGGCAAGCGATACCAGAATGACTCAAAACGACATCAATATTCTGACGCGTGATGCTGAGAAGATTCATGTATTGTAAGTTCAGAAAACTCGATTATCAGGAAATAGTTTTTTTTTCTCTCAGAAATGACTCTATCATCCTCACCACTTCCGGATTCTACGGAGACGTGCTTCAGCTGAAGAAAGTTCTCCAATCTCGTCTGCATAAGTACCGCTTCGACTACCGTGCCGATATGTCCGTCGATCTTTGTGCGGAGCTTCTTTCCCGGAACTTGTATTATCGCCGATTCTTCCCGTACTATACTGGAGCCATCCTCGCTGGTATCGACGAGAACGGAAAGGGCGCTGTTTTCAGTTACGATCCAATCGGATGCATTGAACGACTCGGATACTCGGCAAGTGGAGCCGCAGAGCCTATGATTATTCCCTTCTTGGATTGCCAAATCGGACACGTCACTCTCGCTGAGGGATACGAGCGTCAAGAACTCACACTGGAGAGAGCCATCTCGTTGATGAAGGTCAGTAACTTATTCGCTTCGAATACAATTCGCAAAACGTCATATTTTGTAGGATTCATTCCGTGGAGCCGCGGAACGTGAAATTTCTACCGGAGACAAGATTCATTTGGTGATCGCTGAAGCTGGAAAGCCAGTCGTCCAGAAGTTCCTCCCACTTCGTGAAGATTGAGTTCATCTATATGTTCCCTTTGATCCTAACTTATTTGTACTCCTTTTTTCTCCCCGTTTCTTTTATCCTACAACCTGTTTTATTTACATGAAAAAATAAAGTTCTTCATACTTAAAAATCAATTTTGCCGGAAAATATTACAAAACATGGTTCTGGAAACAATGAAAAATGCGCACCCAGTTTTTTTCTGACCGCGAGAGAGGAGAGTGTCCGAGTTTGGTCCCAAAATTTCGGTTTTTTCTCACTGAGTTTTCATGTATTTTCGATGTTTTGGCAGTTTTCATAATGAAATTGTGTTTTTACCACAAAAACCCCAAAACACCCGGACCTCTACAAGAAGGTTCTGCAGCACATCAAATCGGTTTGAGGAAGGACGAGTTTGCCAAGACTCTCGGAATCGAAATTTTTAGGCTTCCGCCTTATCACTGTCCAATTTCCTCAATCCAATCGAATTGTTCTGGTCGCAACTCAAGCAAAAAGTTCGAACCGTAGGATCAACATCTACGCGCCTTGAGATTGTAAGATTGACATCACTGAACTTCATGACTCATGTCATGAGACGATTCACTGCTGAGCAATCCATGAGACTCTTCAATCATGTTGAGAAGGTATGAGGATGAGTTGATATGTTGATATCGATCCGAAACCAAGAATTGCACGAGATCATTGAAGAAAGGTATCAGATGGCAATCTTCAGAGAAGACGGCACTCTCGATGATGATTATTCATAACTGGATGAATACTTTCGAGGACGAGAACGATGAGATGGCGGATGACGACGAATTCATTACTGAGCCAGCAGCGGATGCCTTCGAAGAAGCATCAACTTTCTATACTGCAAAAGAGTTTCAGGAAGGACTTGAAAGGATGCAGTTGCATGTTATGTTGCTGTGCGCATGTGTAGAGACATGGCAGACGTTGTAAGCGGTCTCTAATAATTTTTCGTTAACTAGCGTTAACTTTTTCTTCCATTATACAGTTTTTTTTGGGCTGTTCCCATGGGTTTACAGAGGTGGAATGCTTGAATGAGTGCTATCGGAGAAGATTGATTTCAGTATTTCAAAGTTAGTTGAAAAATCAAAACATTTTTAGCTATACCAGTGATGAATCTGTTGTTATTCGGAAAAAGTGGATTCCTCCTGTTGTTGTCAAGCTTTCGACTAGATTAGAGGTTGTCATTTCAGATTGCAATCTACTTTTGTTAATGAAGCTTCCAAAACCAAAAAGAAAAAAAGACAGTTAGTCTTTGAATACACTTTTCTCTTTGACTACATCTACTTTTTTACTTCACTTTTTTAGTTGGTATATAATGCTGGATATTAGATTTTATTGAGCTCCTTTTACGAAAATCAGGCTCAGAAATGCCTCAAACATAGCTTGATACGAAATAAAGAATTTTCAAATCTTCCTCAGGCTGATGTTCAAAAAAATTAGGTTTCTTGTCCAGAAAAATTTTTATCTAGTCTAGAAAGATTAGTATCTAGTCTAGAAACAATTTTGCATTTGTGTTTTTTTTTCATAGGGGAGTATGCTTCACTTCAAGATCCAAGTTCTGACTATGTTTATTTCTGGGTCAAATTGAGCGCTCTTAGTACCAAAACGTGTGTCGTTCTCAACGTAACAATTTGAGAAAATTGGGCACTGTCGCGAGCCAGTAAAGATTGGCTGGTGAGGCCCTGACTCGACGAATAAAGTAGACTGATTGATGCCCGTGCAGATGTGTTGTGTGTGGTAACGAGAAGTTATCTTTCCATCCTTTATTGGTATTGGGGTGGTTCAGTTAGCTTTGGAAGGACGGGAAGACAATGAATCCCGAGTGGGCGAGGGAGAATAGTAGAACTCAAGCCAAAAGCTTTGGACAAGAGTGAATAATAGTGGGGGAAGAAGGAATGGAGAGCTCACAGGTTGAGAGGTCACATTTTAGGAGAAGTGAATTAATTTTAGGTAAACAAATGAGGGTGAGAGGGAGAAAATCTAAGGAGACGCAGAGTGGGGGAAAGAGTGGGGGAACGGAGAGACGACAGAGAAACGAATGATTGTGTTTTCCCTCCAGCGCGAATAGTGAGCGATGGAGCGCGTTTCCGTCGTTTCTCAAAAGTTAGTCCGCGATCCCGTTGAATTTCCTTGACTCCGACGATTGTTGAGACAGCTTTGGGGAAGATGGAGAAACAATCGAGTGAAAACCAAACCCAAAATCCTCTCTACGGATTTCAGATAAGATATTCACGAATGTTTTAAGGGTCGAGAAATATGCTGGAGGCAGAGTTCGCGACAGGCACCCTGTGTTTCAATTCAAACTGCTTGAAGCCCACACTTTCTCAGTACCACGAAGCCCATCGTTTTCATAAACCTGCATCTATCCTTTGTTCTAGAAACCCAGGTGAAAGTGAAGGTTTTTTTTCTGAATACAATAGGGACACCTGTACATACGTCTTTATCTTCTCATAAAAGTCTTCACATACAAAGAAACCGATAAGAGACATTACTATTATAAGGATTAGGCCAGAGAAAACAAAGGGGACCGATAAGCCCCGCCCCTTTAGGCGATAAGGGCAGACAAATCATCATTCTACCACTTTTTGTACGGGGAGTTCTGAAAAGAGCGGAGATCCGGTGGGGTCGTGGGGGACCTCTTGTTGTACGGGGAGTTCTGAAAAGAGCGGAGATCCGGTGGGGTCGTGGGGGACCTCTTGTTGTACGGGGAGTTCTGAAAAGAGCGGAGATCCGGTGGGGTCGTGTGGGACCTCTTGGTGTACGGGGAGTTCTGAAAAGAGCGGAGATCCGGTGGGGTCGTGGGGGACCTCTTGTTGTACGGGGAGTTCTGAAAAGAGCGGAGATCCGGTGGGGTCGTGTGGGACCTCTTGGTGTACGGGGAGTTCTGAAAAGAGCGGAGATCCGGTGGGGTCGTGTGGGACCTCTTGTTGTACGGGGAGTTCTGAAAAGAGCGGAGATCCGGTGGGGTCGTGGGGGACCTCTTGTTGTACGGGGAGTTCTGAAAAGAGCGGAGATCCGGTGGGGTCGTGGGGGACCTCTGATTTTGGGGTTTTTCTAGTTTTCCCCGTGATCAAAAAAAAATTTTTTTCACAGTTCCTTTCCCGTACTGAGCCCTCCGTGGCGAAAGGGATCCACAGATGCTTCGGCATCTGGCTGATCAGTACAAATATTTTTGTTCCTACTTCTAGTTTTTTGTAGAAATTAGCAAAAATTTGAGAAGTCAAACTCCGCTTCTCTTCTAGAAGCTCTCAAAAAAGTGTCTCGCAATCAACGAATATCACCGCAATTTTTATTGCTTCCCGACATTGGGAGTAGTTTGGGTTTATTTCATGTAGAACACATAGCCACAGTGTCCGTTACCCACCCCTCACCTAAGGTCTAACGTTGACGTTGGAAGACGTCGAAATTCAGAAATGAACGATACCCAGAACATTCCTTTCATAGATCGATTCAAGGTTAGATAAAATAGTAGCATGCCAAAAATTAGGAAATTGGCATTTAGCAAACTCCAGATATTCGTCAACATATCTCCGTTCCGGACAAAATTAAAGTTGTTTTTCGGCGCGTTTTTTGAAAATTTTATTTTAAGTGTAACCGTTTGTTGACTTTATCGATTCGATAACGAGGAATCCGAAAATGTGTTTCGTTTTTTTTAATCATAAGGTACATCCCGGGGACATCTTGAACACCCGGGGACATCTTAAAGACCATCCCTAGCATTACTGGTCATAAGGTACACTATGTTACAGGGAACACCCGGGGACATCTTGAAGACCATCCCTAGCATTACTGGTCATAAGGTACACTATGTTACAGGGAACACCCGGGGACATCTTGAAGACCATCCCTAGCATTAATGGTCATAAGGTACACTATGTTACAGGGAACACCCGCGGACATCTTGAAGACCATCCCTAACATTACTGGTCATAAGGTACACTATGTTACAGGGAACACCCGGGGACATCTTGAAGACCATCCCTAGCATTAATGGTCATAAGGTACACTATGTTACAGGGAACACCCGGGGACATCTTGAAGACCATCCCTAGCATTAATGGTCATAAGGTACACTATGTTACAGGGAACACCCGGGGACATCTTGAAGACCATCCCTAGCATTAATGGTCATAAGGTACACTATGTTACAGGGAACACCCGCGGACATCTTGAAGACCATCCCTAACATTACTGGTCATAAGGTACACTATGTTACAGGGAACACCCGGGGACATCTTGAAGACCATCCCTAACATTACTGGTCATAAGGTACACTATGTTACAGGGAACACCCGCGGACATCTTGAAGACCATCCCTAGCATTACTGGTCATAAGGTACACTATGTTACAGGGAACACCCGCGGACATCTTGAAGACCATCCCTAGCATTACTGGTCATAAGGTACACTATGTTACAGGGAACACCCGGGGACATCTTGAAGACCATCCCTAGCATTACTGGTCATAAGGTACACTATGTTACAGGGAACACCCGGGGACATCTTGAAGACCATCCCTAACATTACTGGTCATAAGGTACACTATGTTACAGGGAACACCCGGGGACATCTTGAAGACCATCCCTGAAAAGTATTGAGACACTTGTTTAGACTCAATTTGTTAAAAACAGAGAACCTGATGACTATGATTGTTAGTTTTTTCGAATAATCATTATTTTTCTAACTTACATTTGAAAGGAAAACTTTGAATACCATAGTTTTCCCTAGTTAGAACATCAAATGTGATGTAGAAAAATGAACGACTCGCCGCACCTTGTTTTTAGTTCTTCATGATGTAACAGCAGATTGAACAAAGTTTGAAAGCTCATGCTTTCAATATGGTTGGAAGAACTCTTCTAAATAATGCTCCTAAAATTTCATATACCTCGATAACCTCTATGTATAGATATGAGTGATTGCATGCAACCGACCAAATGTCTCAAAAATGGCTCAAATTTTCAATGTTCCAGTTCAAACAGATAGAGTCAACTAAATGTTTTGAAACTTCTCAAATTATCATTTGTGGACCGTTGAACAATTTCACAGTAAAAATCTTTTAAGCGATCAGGGTTTTTATCAAGATATGCCCTTTCGAAAAAAGCTCATTTAGTACTGCGCGGCGAGGCAAAAGTTGAGTTTGCGGTAATGCTCCTCTAACCTATAAAATGCCTTTAAATTCAAAATAAAAGTGTTTAATACAACAATCGAGAGATGTACTATTCATTTCATGTTTCTAAAGCGAAATTGGACTTGACCTTTTGACACAGTAAATGGTCAAAGATGACCAATTTTGTACTGAAAAAGTAGTCAAATTCAATCAAACTCTAATTGTGATCCTGTTACCAAAAGTAGATACATTCTAGTCATCAAAAATTCTTTACGAGTCTTCCAGTTACCCAAAAACATCGATACTTCTAGAAGGAACCGGCTTGCGCCATCATAGTGGCTCTTTGAAAGTAGTCTCAATACTTTTCAGCCACCCTGTATGTCCCCGGGTGTTCCCTGTAACATAGTGTACCTTATGACCAGTAATGCTAGGGATGGTCTTCAAGATGTCCCCGGGTGTTCCCTGTAACATAGTGTACCTTATGACCAGTAATGCTAGGGATGGTCTTCAAGATGTCCCCGGGTGTTCCCTGTAACATAGTGTACCTTATGACCAGTAATGCTAGGGATGGTCTTCAAGATGTCCCCGGGTGTTCCCTGTAACATAGTGTACCTTATGACCTGTAATGTCAGGGATGGTCTTCAAGATGTCCCCGGGTGTTCCCTGTAACATAGTGTACCTTATGACCAGTAATGTTAGGGATGGTCTTCAAGATGTCCCCGGGTGTTCCCTGTAACATAGTGTACCTTATGACCAGTAATGCTAGGGATGGTCTTCAAGATGTCCCCGGGTGTTCCCTGTAACATAGTGTACCTTATGACCAGTAATGCTAGGGATGGTCTTCAAGATGTCCCCGGGTGTTCCCTGTAACATAGTGTACCTTATGACCTGTAATGTCAGGGATGGTCTTCAAGATGTCCCCGGGTGTTCCCTGTAACATAGTGTACCTTATGACCTGTAATGTCAGGGATGGTCTTCAAGATGTCCCCGGGTGTTCCCTGTAACATAGTGTACCTTATGACCTGTAATGTCAGGGATGGTCTTCAAGATGTCCCCGGGTGTTCCCTGTAACATAGTGTACCTTATGACCAGTAATGTTAGGGATGGTCTTCAAGATGTCCCCGGGTGTTCCCTGTAACATAGTGTACCTTATGACCAGTAATGCTAGGGATGGTCTTCAAGATGTCCCCGGGTGTTCCCTGTAACATAGTGTACCTTATGACCTGTAATGTCAGGGATGGTCTTCAAGATGTCCCCGGGTGTTCCCTGTAACATAGTGTACCTTATGACCAGTAATGTTAGGGATGGTCTTCAAGATGTCCCCGGGTGTTCCCTGTAACATAGTGTACCTTATGACCATTAATGCTAGGAATGGTCTTCAAGATGTCCCCGGGTGTTCCCTGTAACATAGTGTACCTTATGACCATTAATGCTAGGGATGGTCTTCAAGATGTCCCCGGGTGTTCCCTGTAACATAGTGTACCTTATGACCATTAATGCTAGGAATGGTCTTCAAGATGTCCCCGGGTGTTCCCTGTAACATAGTGTACCTTATGACCAGTAATGCTAGGAATGGTCTTCAAGATGTCCCCGGGTGTTCCCTGTAACATAGTGTACCTTATGACCATTAATGCTAGGGATGGTCTTCAAGATGTCCCCGGGTGTTCCCTGTAACATAGTGTACCTTATGACCAGTAATGCTAGGGATGGTCTTCAAGATGTCCCCGGGTGTTCCCTGTAACATAGTGTACCTTATGACCAGTAATGCTAGGGATGGTCTTCAAGATGTCCCCGGGTGTTCCCTGTAACATAGTGTACCTTATGACCAGTAATGCTAGGGATGGTCTTTAAGATGTCCCCGGGTGTTCAAGATGTCCCCGGGATGTACCTTATGATTAAAAAAAACGAAACACATTTTCGGATTCCTCGTTATCGAATCGATAAAGTCAACAAACGGTTACACTTAAAATAAAATTTTCAAAAAACGCGCCGAAAAACAACTTTAATTTTGTCCGGAACGGAGATATGTTGACGAATATCTGGAGTTTGCTAAATGCCAATTTCCTAATTTTTGGCATGCTACTATTTTATCTAACCTTGAATCGATCTATGAAAGGAATGTTCTGGGTATCGTTCATTTCTGAATTTCGACGTCTTCCAACGTCAACGTTAGACCTTAGGTGAGGGGTGGGTAACGGACACTGTGGCTATGTGTTCTACATGAAATAAACCCAAACTACTCCCAATGTCGGGAAGCAATAAAAATTGCGGTGATATTCGTTGATTGCGAGACACTTTTTTGAGAGCTTCTAGAAGAGAAGCGGAGTTTGACTTCTCAAATTTTTGCTAATTTCTACAAAAAACTAGAAGTAGGAACAAAAATATTTGTACTGATCAGCCAGATGCCGAAGCATCTGTGGATCCCTTTCGCCACGGAGGGCTCAGTACGGGAAAGGAACTGTGAAAAAAAATTGTTTTTGATCACGGGGAAAACTAGAAAAACCCCAAAATCAGAGGTCCCCCACGACCCCACCGGATCTCCGCTCTTTTCAGAACTCCCCGTACAACAAGAGGTCCCCCACGACCCCACCGGATCTCCGCTCTTTTCAGAACTCCCCGTACAACAAGAGGTCCCACACGACCCCACCGGATCTCCGCTCTTTTCAGAACTCCCCGTACAACAAGAGGTCCCCCACGACCCCACCGGATCTCCGCTCTTTTCAGAACTCCCCGTACAACAAGAGGTCCCCCACGACCCCACCGGATCTCCGCTCTTTTCAGAACTCCCCGTACAAAAAGTGGTAGAATGACGATTTGTCTGCCCTTATCGCCTAAAGGGGCGGGGCTTATCGGTCCCCTTTGTTTTCTCTGGCCTAATCCTTATAATAGTAATGTCTCTTATCGGTTTCTTTGTATGTGAAGACTTTTATGAGAAGATAAAGACGTATGTACAGGTGTCCCTATTGTATTCAGAAAAAAAACCTTCACTTTCACCTGGGTTTCTAGAACAAAGGATAGATGCAGGTTTATGAAAACGATGGGCTTCGTGGTACTGAGAAAGTGTGGGCTTCAAGCAGTTTGAATTGAAACACAGGGTGCCCAATTTTCTCAAATTGTTACGTTGAGAACGACACACGTTTTGGTACTAAGAGCGCTCAATTTGACCCAGAAATAAACATAGTCAGAACTTGGATCTTGAAGTGAAGCATACTCCCCTATGAAAAAAAAAACACTAATGCAAAATTGTTTCTAGACTAGATACTAATCTTTCTAGACTAGATAAAAATTTTTCTGGACAAGAAACCTAATTTTTTTGAACATCAGCCTGAGGAAGATTTGAAAATTCTTTATTTCGTATCAAGCTATGTTTGAGGCATTTCTGAGCCTGATTTTCGTAAAAGGAGCTCAATAAAATCTAATATCCAGCATTATATACCAACTAAAAAAGTGAAGTAAAAAAGTAGATGTAGTCAAAGAGAAAAGTGTATTCAAAGACTAACTGTCTTTTTTTCTTTTTGGTTTTGGAAGCTTCATTAACAAAAGTAGATTGCAATCTGAAGTGACAACCTCTAATCTAGTCGAAAGCTTGACAACAACAGGAGGGATCCACTTTTTCCTAAATAATAACAACAGATTCATCACTGGTAAGGCTAAACATGTTCTGATTTTTCAACTAACTTTTTAATAATCTCAGACTTGTCCCAGCCCCATTCAATATCAATCGCTCTCTTTTCGTTTACCTTGCCTCGTTATAGTGAAAAAAGATAATTTTCAGAATGATCGGAACTTCGCCTCCAGTCATGCAGCGTCAAAACAGACACAAGGATGTTCCCGCCAAAAATGCCCAGGTAATCGTAGTTGAAAGTAATGTTCGAGCGAACAAATAACAATTTTTCAGATCGTCCGTGAGCTCGTAGACGAAATCACCAATTTCACTCCATACGAGCTTCGCGCTTTGGAAATGCTTCGTATTTCCGAAGATACGAAAGCCCTCCGGTTCTTGAAGAAACGTATCGGACCCCACCATCGTGCTATGGTCAAAAAAGAGAAACTTCAAGATATCATCATCTCTCAGCGTACAGCTCACAAATAAATTAATATTCTTCACTTGTTTACTTTTATTCCCAACCGCTTTAATATATTTTCTTTCCTTCTGCTGTAAAAATGTTCAGTTTTATATTGTTTTGTTTCTTAATGAAACTTATAAAATTCAACAAAACGTTTCACACAAATGCAGATCTAGGATTTCATGTTCGTTGAATGACAGTTACTACAAAAATTATAGTAATTAGAAAAAAAATCTGCGAAGATGATGATTCAACTGCCGCAGTTTCGAGGGGTGCCACTGGTTTCACCGTTGTTTCAGGAATCTTACTTATATATAATCCGCTAGAAAGTTGGTCCGGTGTTGGTCAGGATCTCCGCTTTAGTACATCGACGCACATCTTACATATCAATTTTTTTGAAAACTTGAAAGTTCACGCGCCAGAGGCGCGCAGCGACTCTGGTATAACATAGTCCATCAGCAAATGGAACCAAAATGTCGACTTTATCGAGTTTTAACGTTTTGTTCTGAACCAACATTGTTATTTTGGTAAATACTGGAATCGGGGCAATCATTCGAGTACGAATATAATATGAGTGAAGTCCTTCATGTTTAAACGGTTCGGTCTCCGTGGAATCTTTTTCATCTCACTATCAGTATCTGAATTGAAAGGAGAATTCGGTCCTCCGTACATGTACCTACATCATTATCTTTCTGAAACTTGTTCATGAACCCCGACGACTAAATGTGGGTGGAAAATGAATCACTTCAACACCTACACAGAATAGGAAAAACAGGAAGAAAGTGTTGACTCATCGAAAAAAGATAGTTGCAACCAAGATGTTAATAAAGACAACTTTAACTTGAATTTTGCAGAATATCGATGTTCGAAATGATCGTTTCTTTGAGTATCGAGATATTTAATCTCGTCTCTGTTATCCGAATTTTCCTTATTTTCCATACTGCAACCATTCCTGTACAAATCTGAAAACTTATGTGACAGTTGTCAATTTTTTTTCTGTCATCTATGTATTACTTTTCGATCTCTCGATGTCATTCGAATATGTCCAAGAAAAATGAGTAATCAGTAAAAGTGCTGTTCAATGTGTTTATTTTCCCGTCATTGACTATACTCTTTTCTTCTGCCGACCAATTTTCAATTATTTGATCAAAATGTTTGATAGAGTTTATCTAGGAATGAGTGAGTGTGTCAAGTGGTATGAGTTCGTTGACAGCACTGTAGTATGGTCAGGTGAGTGTTCCCAAATTCTCTAGAAATGAAAAGAGCAAAAAGAAGATAAGAATCTGGGTTACAATCTACAGTAACACGCCTGAATTGGAAAGATGGCCTCGAAATGTAACAGCTTACACTGAGATCTGATATTCCCGAATTGTTTAGAATTAATAATTTCTTTGTTTATTTCTTCTCATGCTTTGCTCCTTTTCTAGACGAAAACCTCAACTAGTCAGTTTTCAAGACTATTTTTGCCAGATTTTTCTTGCTCCGCTCATGTTTCTTTTTTTTTGGTGTTTACCCTGAAAGTCAACATTTTACTCTTCTTGCTGAACTATACTCTTCCAAATACATTTTCGGCTTATCAAGATGTGATTGTTTGTTGACTCATCTCTCTGATATCACTTTCTCTCACTCTCACACGTTTTTCGCAATATTTATTCGAAGCTCAAAGTCAACTATCTACACAGACTTATTGTTACCGTTGGCACGTCGTCGGAACACTTGGAACTGTCGGAAGCCATGGCTGCCTGGACGGTGATTACGAGAAGTGCTTTGTTCTTTCTCTGTTTAGCTATGTTGGTGAGTTACTGTATTGAATTTTGTGAATTTGAATACTGTACTGGGAGCTTTCACAATTTCTGTCGGATAACTGAATGTGGAGTAATTTTTGAATCTGTGATTCTTCAGACTTCAGAATTACAGTTTTCCTATTCGAAATATTGAGTATTTTTATGTCGTGTTTCAGTTAGCTGCCCTTGCCCTAATAGCAGTGGGATTCTGGATGCGTTATGATGATTCTTTCGACACAGATTTGAAGACAGTAATTTATCAGTACAATGATCCTAAAAGTCTTGCAGATGCTAAATTCAACATCCGAGTTTGGGTAGGTTATTGTAGATTCAGTTATCCACATAGAATTCATTTCAGCTAATTGTTGTCTTCTGGAGCATCATAGGACTGACTCTTGGTGCAGCTGTTACTGCAATTGTAGGAATGATTTCATCGATTTGGGTGAAGAGAAGAGGATTCATGATCACATATCTTGTTTTGATCATTGTTTTGGTGGTTTTGGAAATTGGAAGTGGAATTGCAGTACTTGTTCGAAGAAATTCACTTCATGATGCAACGAATGCGTTGGTGAATGCAATGTACACAACTAATTCTCGTAACGACATTCAAATTATTCAAAAAATAGTAAGAATACGAATAATCAGAAGAAAATCTTAACTTTTGACATATTACAGTATTCTTGTTGTGGAGCGGAGAATGGAGTATTCAATGCTTTGTACTGTGGAGCAATGAGTGACTTGGTAAAGACCACTTTAGAGTTTTTTCTATCATCGCATTCTATTTTCAGCCATACTGTGATGTTGCTGTATTCAACAGTGTGGATAACACAATGATGATTTCCGGGATAATTCTTCTCGTAATTCTGATTCTTCAAGTTATTGCAACGATCGTACCAGTCCCAATTCTCATTTCCAAACGATACACCATCAAATACAGTTACGAACCAAGAGTAGAAGATACTCGATTCTAATTGAAACTGTTTTCATTTTATCAATTGTGCCTTCTGAATCATTCCTATTTGATTACTGTACCGATGTGTTGTCTTGAACGGGTTAATCACTGAATAAACATGTCTTATCTATACTTGGTTTCGAATTTTTCCGAACTCCTCCCCGTTTTCCAACGACGAAAATGATATCATTGGCAAATTATCAGTCTTATAAATTCCCTGATATACTATCTGTCTGGAATTCCAGTATCAATCGCAAACATGGCTAGAATGGCGTTCATTTTGAGAATCGTTCTTTTTTGTTTGGATCTTGCAATGCTGGTAGGTTACTGTAGTTCTTTGCAGTTCCAGGATTCGTTGATTTCAGCTTTGTTCTATTGGACTCGTTGTCTGGGGATCCTTCATGACAGATAAAACATACGATAGACAGCTGAAAGATGTAGTTTTTAATTATAATTCTCCTGAACCATTGGCAGATGACAAGTACAACATGAGAGCTTGGGTAAGACCATACCTCTGCAACTTGTTTCAAATACTCGCTTTTTTAGATCTGGGCAACTTATTGGAGTATTTGGGGATTATGTGTTGCCGCTGTTCTTATTTCGATTGTCGGGCTAATCGGAGCAATAATTAGAAGAAAAGTGGTTATTGTCGTCTTCTTAGTTGTGATGATTGTATTCGTTTTGATTCAAATTAGTGGAAGTATCACAATTTGGTCAAAACGTGGCAGCATTCGACGACTTATGTATAGCTTTGCAAACGATATTTATGTTACGAACTCTTTATTAGATATCAATATCATCCAGAATACGGTATGTTATATGAGAGTTATTACTTCATTCTATTATCGTTTTACAGTACAAATGCTGCGGAGTGAGAAGTGGGGCGTGGTCGTGTCCCGATACTCCTCCATGTGATACATCTGTATTCAATAGTGTGGATAACACAATGATGATTGCTGGACTTGTCATGATTCCTCTACTCTTTTTGCAATTCTGCATTATCGGCATTTCGGCTTTTGTTCTGAGAATTGAACCAAGAGCTAACGAACAAAGGAAAGTGGAAGATTCAACGAATCAAAATGATCTGTGGGCATCTCAATAAATTTTTTCGCTTTTTGATGTTCATAATTCCGAAGAAACATTACGAAGCAGAGAACTTTTTCGGAAAACAAGTTTTAAAAATTGAAGCGCGAAATTTACCGGATCGGACGCCCACACCCCGGGTGGGTGGCGGGTGGTCCATCTTTTTCAGAAGACAGAATCTGCGATTTTAGAGAGAAAAAATCAAATACGAATAAGACCAAGAATCGGGAAAATCATTTATTGTGAAAACCCATTTTCCAAGTGTCCTGTCTTATGGATTGTACTCGATTGGAAGGTTCTTGCGACGAACCATACCGTCTCCTTGGAACCACTCGCGACGGAATTGCTTGGCGGCACCGTCTGGGGTGTTGGTCCACTCAACGGTGATACGGTCGTTGTTGGTATCCTGAAAGAGATATTACTCAGTCGAGCCAATGATTCAGTTTCCTTATACCTCCTGTCCATAGGCGAAGGCATCGCAGGAAACGGCGAGAAGAACAGCCTCCTTTGGGTCGAGGACTCCGCATGGTGGATCGACTCCAAGACGCTTCATGTTGGTGGTCTTGATTCCGTATCCGATACGACGAGCCGACGAGTTGATCACCTTGATGTGGTAGGTGTGCTTGTCGTCGTACGGAGCGTTGAAGACGATCTTGGCATTTGGTTGGGTCTGGATGTCTCCTGGTGGGACGGATTGAGCCATGGCGATTTGATTGAGATGTACTCGATGGAGATTCTACTGGATTTCCTCTTCTTTTATAGCAACTTCTTATCTCTGCTCCAGATCTTTGCTCTAGATCTCCTGTACTGATAAGGAAAAAAGTTCACGGCAAGGCTATCCGGTTGAATAAAAGTTTAACGAATAGACGTGAAGAGAGAATTTCTTACGAAAGCAGTTACTCGAGTTGGACGCTGATTTGTAAATTAAAAAAATTACCATCTCACAGTCGAGTATGGATCACAGAAATTTGTGCGATATCATTTTGACTGAATGATTTTTGGTAAAGTATTATTCTCTATAGCTTTAACAATTTTTTGAGTCTCTTCAACGATTTTCAAATAGAAGTTTTCTAACACGATTTTTTTCTTTGAAAATGGGACCACGGAAGCGCATTGTTGGCACTTTGAGGGCTGGTAACTTGATTTAGGTCAATTTTTGGACATGGATTTTTTCTTTTCTGCAACAATCTGAATCGATCCATATAAAAATATCAAACTTTTTTTGGAACACTTTAGTACCCCTTTAACATTGTTTATTGTTCAAATCATAACAAAAAGAGATAGCCATTTATTGTATGAAAACAGCGAAAAGACAATATCAAGTAGAAGTCATCACAACTAGATCAAAATCATTTCTTGTCGAAGATCTCGTCTTGAACATTGTTCAATGTTTGATAGTTCTCATCGTAAGGATCCGCGACTGCCTTCTTGTTCTCTGGTGCTCTCACACGGAACCCGTTCTTTGCCTGAAACAAAACCGAAACTCTCAGATTTTCCAAAATCAATCCAACCTCATAAGCCTCCATTCCAAGTTGTCCGATAGATGCGAGAACGTGGATAAGAACGAAAAGAGAGAAGAATGCGTGTCCAGAAACACAAAGGAACACGAAAATCCCAGAAATAGCTGGAACGGCGACAAGAGCAGCTGCTCTGCCACGTGTCTCGTTGTCTCCTGCACCGACGATCTTTTTGATTTCATCACGTCCATCGGTTGACAAATGAAGATTGTAGGCAGAAACAGCAACAGATGCTCCGAGGAAAACAAGATAGAAGAGTTTGGCAAGAACATTACTGTCACCCAGTGAGCCGAGAATCACCATCAACAGCTGAAAGTTGAAAATGGAGGATTTGAAATCCATCAATGGTTACCTCAAGAGAAGAGCAAGTGAGAACAGCACATCTCGTTGCGAATACGTACTTGTAGTACTCATACGGAGGAATTTGGTTTATCGTGGAGGATGCCATGTCGATGGAGGGAGAGAATCAACTTTTGATATGGGGATACTTTTTGTTTTTTGCTCCAGTGCCCTCGGAAATGACTAAATTACGGGGGGGTTACACGGTCATGAAAAGTTCTAAAAACCTCACGGGTTTTAATACGGCCTCGTAAAGGCCAATCCCTAAAATTTCGAATGGGAGCCACTTTTTCGGGACCATTTGCCTAGCTTATTATATAAGAGGACTATTTAAAAACGTACTAGTTTCGACAAAAAATTTGTTCAAAAAATCCACTTTTGAGCCGGAATCTTCCTTTTTTTCTAGCCTCAAAAGTGTATTTTTTTTTCTGGAAAACATTTAACAAGATCAAAATACAGGGAAAAGTAGAAATTGAATGTAAGTTACATTATGTAACTTAATACTGAATTCGTTCAGACACAGCACCATACCATGATGTTTATTATAAAAGCTAAAAATGCTCTTCTAAAAGCAAAAATTTTCTTCTTTCTTCCGATTCCATTTCCTTTCTTCTTCCGATTCTCGCTATTTCCCAATAGTTTTCAGGACACGAACTGAAAATCGGTAGAGAAAAATGAAAACCTGTCCGAATCGGAATGGCCATGAAAAAAAAAGAAAAAAGAATGAGAAAAGAAGAATTGGGAGTTTACCTCCGGATTATGTGCCGTGTTCTTCTGAAATGTGTGTTCTCAAACATCAACACGGAAAATACGGATGGAATAGAATTGTTTATTTATTTGTCAACACTCAAAAAAAGACTGAATGTTTTCAAAATGTGACATGTACTTTGACCACTACAGTAGTCCTTTCAAGGTGATTTATTTAGGATTGGAGAAATAGAGAAACATTCAGTTTTCCTCTAAACAAATCCGGTGATTTGACCACAGGCCACGCCCACTTTCACTAGTTTGACCTTGTTAAAAAGCGACGATCGAACACTTTCTGATAACAAAAACCGACACTTTCAATTCGGTTTCTCTTTTATTTGTGGATCCGGTCTATCATCTTTCGGTAACAATGAAGGTGCGTTTATGTTTAGATTTTTTTGAACCTATGATTATACAGGAGTTATCCTAATCCCAAAATTTGTTGTCCTTATTCAGCTCATCGCCGCTACCGTAATCCTGTCTTCCTTCCTTTTATCATCGTGCACACTGGATCATGCATTAGGAGATGATACTTCTGATTCTTTTGCTCCAATCATAAAGGGAGAGGGGGATGTGATTATTCTGGACCTTTCAAATGTTGATCACGCTAATGGAGCTGAAATCCCAAGAAACTTGACCGAGGAAGACACGAAAATCATCCCAACCCATATTGATTTTGCTGCATTGAAGTAGGTTAGATCTCAAGGAAAGCTATTTTTGAATGTTTTCAGAGAGGCTTATGCAAAGGAGAACAAAGCTGAACGATTCCTACCATCAAGATTGATCTTTGAGGATGAAGAGAAGAAGAAGAGAAAATAATTTCCCGATTTATTTGAGAATCATTCGAGCACGTGGGCTCAGCAATCAATTAATTAACATATTTAACAGTAAGCGAAAATAAAATAATAAAGCTTTCAATAGATTCACATTTTCTTTGCATTCTCTTTAATTGTAGCAATGATTCCTTCCTTGGTTTGTCCTTCTAGAATAACGACTCCATTATTGCCATTCGGACAATCAATGCTTATTTTGTGGCTCGTCATCCCTTGGATATACTTGCTGTAAGAAACACAACATTTTTTTCTAATCCAATGATAACACTATCATTATCAGAATATTTTCACTCACATAGCTACTTTTTCATCGATAGTGGAAGTAAAGCTGATGGGGGCATGGAGATGATGAAGAATATGGGAGATTGGAATGTGCCAATACGAAATCGTTCCTTCCTGGAATTCGGAAAATCTCCAATCGTTTTTAGGCAATATTTTTGTTTCCCTATTTCAAATATTCACCTTTTTCAGTTTAGTCGGACATAGATCCTCTTTCTCCAGCCATTCCAAGAGCGCTTGTCTGACCAGATTATAAGCGACCAATCGGCTCCCTAAACGACATGCCACGTGCCCGACCTAAAGAATCCCCATTCAATCAAAGACTAATCGAATCATGTTGATTTACCGCTTCGTAGGGCGTGATTTCCTGAGGGAGAGTGGTGTTGAGGTCATCCTGAAGGCGACAAACTGCCGCCTGGGATGCACCGCTCAAATGTTCATATCTTGGAGTCATTCCTATGAAGTATGGTGGATCGATGCGATAATGTGGAAAACGGATTGCGAGCTCTTCCAACCAATCCGAAAACTCCTTTCGATTCATTTCAAACTTGTGATCATCATGACGGAACTCGCCCGGTTTCATTCCAAAAACTGCATTGTATTCGTGATTTGGAGTCGAAAATATGAAGATTCGTGGCATCAAGGTACCGAGAACGTTGTTCACAAACTTTTTTGCATCTGCTAATGGAATATGTTCAACTCTGTAACGAAACATCGGCTCAAAACTTCTGATTTCAATTTTCTTACACTTCGAGAGAAACGATAGCGTCGACGTCTGCAAAGCGATGATCAGGCTCGAGAATATCACCCAGATAAGAGCGCATTAGCACCGGAAGTCCCGTTTCGCTAGAGAGGATGTCCGCATGTTGTGTTAAATATTTTCTAAAAATAGAAGCTTCTGAATATCAATTTCGGAAGAAACATACTGAAGTAATTGTTGACCGACGGAGAGAGAAGTTGCATCAATATCTACAGACATCACATTGATAGTTCCAATTGCCCCAAGATACTCGCAGAGACCTCTTTCCAATGACATTTCTCCACATCCCATAATGGCAAGTCTACTGATATCCATTTGAGTTTGTCTTTTGAAATGCATCAATGTATTCTTGACGAAAGAATTTCTCTGAACTTGTAGAGATGGTTGGAAGTAGTGCTTTCTGAGTTCATGATCATCATTTTCCGACTCATCCGTGGTACTGAATCCATAAATAGCATCCTTCCATTCCATATCTCCGTTGATCTTCTTTTTCATTTTTGGATCTTGTTGATTCTTGAATTTCGGACGGAATTCTTCCACATTTGCCTGCTCGAGAACGCGATCCAAAGGCTCCAGTAGAGCTATGTTCAGTTGATCGTATGCCTCGACGTAGGTTTGCTGAAAAAATTCCGAGTGATAAAATCACATGGGCTATTCATACATCATCATACGGAGCCCCCCATCCGTCGCCGACCCGATCCATACTTGTCTGAAAATGGATTGTTCTTAGTTTGTGGGATTGAAATTATATCTTTTGTGTTTCCTTCGAAGTAATCGTTGTAGAATTAAACAAGAGAATATCTTCAAAATTTCAAAAAATATCGAATTTATTTTGGGAACAATAGTCGGAAAAAGAATACAAGGTCATGAGAAGCGTTTCGAAAAAAAGCGGGAACATAAGCACGGCAATGGAGCGTGTATACATGCAAAAGGAAAATGTCGAAATCGACGAACCAGTAACTACAGTATAGTAGTGGGATAGACAGTATCATTAAGAATAATTCTCATGGAAACAAAGTGGAATAGGTTACAAAATGAATATAACTCATATGGATTCAGTTTCGAATGAATAATCGTTTGTGTGGCTCGACCCGGTGAGCGCACGGTGCCCTGTCCGGTACGATTGATTATTTCAGACTTCGTCAGCTTCGTTAATTTGTACCAGTTTTCGGTAGATGGCGTAGAACAGGGCACAGAGATGTAGTCATAAGATCACACAGCATCGGCAAATACCTGGAACTTATTCGCGCATTATTAAGATAAGTATTATTCAGTTTTTCCAAGTTTCATCGCGCTCCATTGCGAACTTGGGGAAATTCAAAATTTTGACCTTTCCCGCTCAATTGTTTCTCATGTAGGTCACGTCGAAATCACGAAATCAACAAAATTCTTATATTTGACGTGACCTACACGAGAAAAAAGTGAGCGGGAAATCTCAAAATTTGAATTTCGCCATGATTGCAATGGAGCGCGATGAAACTTGGGAAAACTGAATAATATTTCACGAATGTATCTATTTACTTCTGGAAGATCTGCTGTCAGTCTAGAAGCACACGGATTGTTAGAAGTTTTTCAACCAGTCACACCATGCCATCGATTTCTCTACATACCTTTTGAGACCGGGTGTGCCTGATTGATCAAAAAGAAGAAGTGCAAGTTGAAAGTGTTTGAGTGAAGAAGTAATAATATAACGAGCATAAAACAAATATCCGCGGTATATTCTAAACTAACATACCGCCGCGATTGACCACTTGATCAGCTGGTGGAGTGACTGGAGCAAAGTAGGCGTGAATTTCGATGTTCGGACGATGATGCTATAAAAAGTTTAGTAGAACATATATGCACATACACTTTCTTACCTGGAATCTGACTATCGCATCCTTAGAAACATTTTGACAATCATATAAGTCAATTCTTTTCAAAGCTCTGCAATGACGAAGATGAGACAGAGTGGCATCTGTCAGCTGTGGACAATTATCCAATTCGAGAACATGCAGAGATTCACGATGCTTCGTCGCCAGATTTTGAATGGATTCATCTGTGATGAGCTC
Source organism: Caenorhabditis zanzibari (assembly GCA_963966625.1). Taxonomy (NCBI): domain Eukaryota; kingdom Metazoa; phylum Nematoda; class Chromadorea; order Rhabditida; family Rhabditidae; genus Caenorhabditis; species Caenorhabditis zanzibari. The sequence goes on along the minus strand of OZ016470.1, from coordinate 7,386,299 downwards.
ACAGTGCGAAAGACTGAGCTCGCGAAGGGCGGCACATTGATTAGCAAGGGAATTGATAGTAATATCCGAGACTAAAGAGCAATCTTCGATATCGAGGCGTTCCAAACGCTTGCAACCCTTCGAAAGTTGGACGAAACCGTTGTCTCCCAGTAGATTACATCCAGATAATTCAAGAACATTCAGATGATGGGAGTTCTGTCCGAGTGCAATCAACGCTCTATCAGTAATTTGATTGCAGTTTGACATGCATAGATATTCAAGAACTTTGGCTCCATTGGCGATATTTTGAACTGTAGTATCAGTCAGTTGCTGAAATGGAAAACGTAGAAGACAGTTCACAATAGACTACCTTACGAAGCATTGCAACATATTCAACTTCTTTAGAGCAGCCATCTGGGTTTCAACTGGTCCAAATACATTTTCTGTCAAACCCTCACATCCACGCAGGATCAGAGTATCCAACGATACACAATTGGTGATAATAATTTGGACGCCGCGGTCTTGGACGGCGTCACACCAAGAGATATTGAGATATGTCAAGTTGATACATCCATCTCTGAAATAATTTTTTCAAACGATTCAAACCGCTTTCCTGCCTACCCAATATATTTCAGAGCTCTGTCAGTGATAGACGAACAATTCTCAAGATTCAGGTACTTCAATTTATGACAGTATCTTCCAAGATTCTCACATGATGCATCAGTAACGCGTTTGCATCGATACAGACTAAGATGTTCAAGATTCGGGCATCTCGAAGTGAAAGTACGAAGAGCCGAATCATGAACGTTCTCGCAACCCTTCAATGAAAGTTCTTTCAAAAATCCTCCACAGCGACGTGCCAAATTCTCTACAACTGCTGTTTTAACATCTCTCTGAAAAGTGAACAAGTCCACTCGTTGCCAATTCGAACCGTCTAATGCCAATATGTTCCATGAACGACAGACTTGAGCGGAACGACATAAAGCTTTGGTGTCGAGGAAGGAGAAGACTCTAAAATATATCTCATTCGATAACCTCAAATAAAGCAATTCTTACTTAAGAAGAACCTCTTTTGGTAACACACGATTGATGAGAGAATTATCCATTTGTGCTTGTGAAAGTGTTGTGATCAAGTACATCTAGAATATATAAGCTATCACATGACCGCTACATCAATGTACATTACCTGGTTCTGTTTTGCTTGAATCACAGGGTGTGTCTTGTGAGCTTGCTGAGCCAGTCGTTTAGCTCGTCTGGAACTGGCCGCTGCCGCAGCACTTCTCCTTTCAGCCGTCTCCATGGATTTGAGCACAATACGCGGTTAAATATAATAGAGGCAGAAGCAATCAAAAACACATCTCTCGATTGGTTTTTAGTAGATAGGATTTCTGAATAAGAGTAAGTATTTACGGCGATGAATATTGATATCGGATGAGAAGATAAAAAGACAAATTTTTCACAGAGTCAGAAGCTGAAGCAACGGAAATTCCATATAGTGCAACTAGAATAATCTCTTATTCTTCGTCAACTGAAAACCTCGTTTCTAAAGTGACGTACTAAAAATGAGAGATTTAAGATCCTTCGCCACCTGGTCGCCAGATCTCACCAAACGACCTCTATCTCTCTTTCATCCCGCCTTTTCTTTGTCATTTATGCGGCACCCTTCTCCTTCAGTATCAGTAGTCCTTGGCTTGTACTTAGATGATGAGGCAATAATGCTAGTGGGCGAGCGAGGAGCGAGACAGAAACAGAGACAGTAGGCCGTTATGGCGCACGCTCCTTCCTTGAACAGGAACCTCGAATAGTAAGATAATTTCCGAATTACTGAATACCTAACCAGCTGGTTATAATGGGATGGCGCCAAGTTCGAATCGGAGAAGAATTAAGGTCTCGATGGTTTAGGTGCATAAAGATATTTATAATTTCAGAACAAGGACAAAACTGAAAGAAATGAGTTATATTTTAAAACATTTCTGACTAACACATTCTATTTTTCGCGGGATTTTCAATAGTTCAGATGGTACCAGTGAGAACGACTTCCGAAAGTTCATGGCTATAAAAAAGCATTCGCCTCCTATATCCGCTCAAACTCTCATTTCTTTTGAATTTATTGCAAGGGTCGGTGGTCGGAAGAAGACGAAAGGGTAACACAAAGTCGTTAGAGCATAAAGTCTAGTATTACTTTTTGAGAGAGACATATGGAAGTGGTGCCGATGCCACAATGCAAAAAAAAACTAGTGGGTTGTTTATTTGTGCGCACATATTTTGCCCATTCTTCATTTGTTGTTGTGGTCCTACTGACTGTGCAAGAGAACAGAGACTGAAAACAAAAATAAACATAATCTGGTTTCCCAAGGAATAGAACAGGAATAGTGGCTGTTTGAACAACAGAATACAAAAGTTCAACTGTTTCCTCAAAACTGTTGTTTGTATAAAAGGAACAATATACCAAAAGCGATTCCTACAGTAATGTCCTTTACCTCGAAACAATATCTATAAATTTCCAATCCTAGGTATGTACCCTGTGAAGCCAAGAGTCCACCGGAGACTCTCAGACGCCCCATTTCACAAAAGAAAGTGGAAAACGATAACGAAAAGCATATCAAGCACATCGCATTCATTTTCCTCGCTGAGGTAACGATTTCGAACGAAAATCAGCTGACATATAACACACCGCACTGGACTGCGGACATTCTTTCTACGAGAAACGACGAACACGCTGAGACGCAGGCTCGACCGGTGGGGCTGACCCAAATCACGAGGAGTTTCGTCTCTGCGTTTCTGCATGTTTTCGTTCGTTTCACACACTATTTCCTCGTCCGTGTTTTGCGCCGATGGACACTGGACGCCTCGTCTTCTTGTGTCTGTCGGGCGCTCGCCGCGAGAAGAAGGGCGCCCAGAGCAGTTAGAGGAGTCAGTGAGTTAGGGGATGTCTCAGCTGATGCCTTGACGTTTTTGCAAGCAAGCTCAAACGTTCTGCTCATGTCAAGATGTGTTTCTTTTAAGCCTAATTCCGTTATCAAGCTCAGAATGAGGTAATCAAAGCGGCAAAGAATGTTTGGCCAACCCGAGTGCGAATGGAATATAAAATCATTTTAAAGTCAAAGATTCAGTCACCAACCGTTTTATTCAACATCCTTCAATCCAGTATCACTGATATCAAAATCGGCTCGAATCGTTATTTCTTCTCCGTCTTTCTGAAATTGGAATCGGAACTTGAAACCTAGAGAAACGTATTTACCATTGTTGAAATACTTCTTACATTCGACGCATCGGATGGTCTTTCCACAAAGAATCGGTTTACAATTTGTGAAGCCCAAAATTTTCCAAGAGCCGGTGCCGGGTAACCGCGCCAGTGAGTCTGAAACCAAATATTCAAATTCATCACTTGTGTTCTATCTTACGATATGGTTTGTTACGACGACTGTGATTCCTGATCGTGTCAATTTGTGAATCTTCTCAGCAACCTCTGTCTGTACATGCCTTCCCATCTGGTGGTCATAGGCTGTATCATGAAGCAGAGCATCAATATTCTCCACAATTACAAAATGCATATTCACCGTTTCACATAGACTATTCAGAGATTCACAAAGTTCGGAAACCTTCTCCACTCGCTTACAAACTATTCTTTCTAGCAAATCACTGACAAGGTCTTGAGTATTGGCCGAATGGAGATGTCTACAGAAATGGTCCGTGCGCATTGGTATTGCACTGATCCATCCAACTTTCGCAGCTTTTTTCGAAAGGAGGAAGTTTGCAACCAGAGAATAGCAAATCTGTGAAAAAAAATCATTCCGTTCTGCTATCCGGAAGTAAAAACCTGTGTTTTTCCTGTCGCGATATCTCCATCCAGCTCGTAACATTTTCCAGGTTGAAGCTTCAAAACTTTGTTGAGAGAAGGATGACGTGTGGTTAAAAAAAGATTCTTGGCCTGAAGACGAGCCAACAGTTCATAAGCAGTCTCATACTCGAATTGGATTTCAGGAGTACCCATAACGGCCTTTCATGAGCACCTGCAAATTATATATTTTTGGTTTCTAACCTGAAAAAACTTTAAAAAGAAGTATTTGAGCACAACTAAAGGACTACAAGTTTTTCTCAAGGTTTCTCTCAAACAGTTTATTCGCACTTATTGATTATTTCATTATTCTGGTACATACAAGTCAGACTTGAGATTCGGACGATTTAGAAACAGATGAGAGGAAAAAACGAGTAACGAAAGTATCGATGGAAATATTACAGCGAAGACTGCTCTTCTTTCATAGAAATTGTGACTACGCGGAAAGTTGGAAGAGCGACAGTTATTAAACAGGCTGCGATAGGAAACAGAGCAAAGAATGTCGATAGGAATGAGATAGAATGGTAGAGTAATTTTTGATAATGATCATGGATTAGCATTCTGTGCAAAAAAAAGATGGAACAAGTTGATTATTGAGCTGCTGGTTGCTGTTGCTGATTTGGCAAGATTGGGACGATCAAGTGCTCTTGCTGCATGAGATTGTATTTTGATACGTAGGTGGTGAATCGCTTGCAGAGATGAGTTTCGTTCTCGAACTCATCGAATAGCTTCCGATGATGGAAGAACGCATGAGAAAAAATGCGATAGACTCGACGAGCAACTGATCCCAGTTTCGAAATGGAAATTTCTTTGATGTTGACCCGGCTTGGGAAATATTTATTAGAGTTGAGCAGCGTGGCGGCTCCATCAAGTGTGTGTCTTGTATAATCGATCGCCGGACACTGAAACAATGACTGTTTTGAAGGTCGTCGAACTTTGAAAACTTACCTCGTTCGGATTTTTATGAGCAGCGCAGAGAAATATCCATTGTTCTGTAGCAGTCATTTGCTGACATGTCTCGGGGACGCATTCTCTCTGCATTAAAAAACGCTATCATTCAACAATTATCTGAATATTTACCTGCAACATAAGGGCCAATCCATTGAGTTCGATGCAGAATTGGCGGAGATGTTCGTATTTCCAAACTCCTTCATCTTGATCTGTTTGAAAAATGAACAATGATATTACGTTTCGAACCAATGAGCAATAATACCTAATGGTGGTGACAAAATGGTATCGACATCTGCTGGATTGGCTTTGATCGTTTGTTGAATGTATTGTTGGATGTTGAGGGCGCTGTCCATTTCTTCGAACGCCAACGGGGGCCAGCAGTTCCAATCCTGTAATCGATATAATTTAGACAATAAATTGAGCTAAAAAATTTTACCGCTCGTTTAGTACCCGGACCATTACGCCGCACAACACGATTCTCGGCGACGGCTGTCATGTTTGAAACTGAAATTTTCGAAGTCGTTTAGTGAAAGAACTGAATTGCAAAGCCATGGAAAACACGTGTCGTGACTTGAAAACGAAGAGAAAAATCTGGCTCAACGTGAAAAAAAATGTTTTGCACGCAACGTGCGCAAACAAATCGGTTTGTGTGTCAACGCGGCGAAGGCGCACAAGTCGTAGTTCTCTGCGTCTCTTCAGTGAGACATTGTCCCTCGTTGGAATTCTTTGAAGAGTTCTTTTTTGAAGCCTGAAATTGTTTGGCTAATTGAAATGACAATAAATTGAGAAATATATATCAGTGTCGAGGAAAAAAACATTGTGTGCATCAGGTATGAATGTTTCTATAATGATTTAGTTTATCCAAACTGTGCGCCTGGGAAGGAATATTTTAGATTAATCTTCCTTAAGGAAGGAATGGTGTACTGTATTTTTTATGAAACATATCTGAAAATTTTTATTTTGGGTGGAATATCTAAGATGAGATCTGGAATAATGTATGATGAAGATAGGTTTGCAATTCATTATGGATAATAGGAGATTCAGATTGAGCTGTGGTTGAGGAAATTTGTTCGAAAGCTTATCCCTGCAGAATCTTCTAAAACTTGAAAAAATGCAGGCACTATTCCTTAGGATACTTAGTCTTCCACACATTCTGTCTACCTTGATCTTCAATAAATACTTCAGTTTAAAAGTTAAGTTGCACTTTCTATCTTTCTGGCACTAGAAATTGACCTCATGTTCCACTAATGTAGAGAGGTTCTCAAAACTTCATTTTATCTCAAACTCAACAATTCCAACTTTACTCCCCCGGTTTCGATTAAACCGGAAATGTTTGTTGATGGAACATCTCCGTTTTCTTTTCTCTCATAATTGTCGTACCTTCATCCTTTTGTGCTCATTCTCTCCCGTCACCTGTTTGTTTCGGTCGGATGCTCCACGCTTTCAATGGGCTCCAAAGAGCCCGAAAATGCGCGAGCCAAGACACCTGTCGCCGATAATCACCTTTTCGACAACATAGACCGTGTTCTGCTTCAGAAGATTCGGAATGGGTGAAAAACGATTATCGAGGAAGAAAAAACCTAATTAATTGGCTAATGGATTAGCTTCTTATAATAACCCCTATTTAGAAGCGAGGAGTGAATGAGGTTTTTTTAAAGGTTGTGAATAAAAATCTGAAAAATCAGATCTACTGATACTGAAATCAAGGAAAAACCCGGAAACGCAAGAATTACTCTCACTTCCCCTGTTCTCCAATTTCTCCTCAAAATCCAGACTCCATAAATCCCGGTACCATATCAATTACTGTTGTCTTTTCTTCTCTCTCTCTCAACAGACAATAGAGTCAATTATTGTGTATATCTTTCCCGAATTGGATCGGCACATGTAATGTTGCGTAAGCACAAAGACATCAAAAGACGGCTGTCATCTTCTGCATCTCAATACTGTGGTCATGTCAAATATCTGGTGTGTCGGCATGACACTTCATCGATCCCGTTGTTATCATATTAGCTATTCAGGTCATTCGAAATGACAGATGTTCACCAGGGAACGGTTACAAGTTTTTTATACATGTGTATCCAAGTCATGTACAGTATATTACCAGCTGTCAGGTATCTGTTTGGATAGGATTTACACGGTGACATCGGTAACATGTCGAAAAGATATTAGCATGGAATGTTGAAAAAAAAATTACCGTAAACCCTCTGATAGAGGGACATATCCTTCTATTGTTAAACATCCTCAAAATCAAAATTCAATTTTCACAAAAGTATCCATTACTAATTTCTGAGAAGCAACTCATTTAAATTGATCCTAGTTCAGATTGATCCTAGTCTATTTTTGACAAAGAATCGATTGAGAATACTTTCAGATGTACAGAAATCCGATAAAGTGCTCATTTTTCTTACGGTAACTTCCATAATTAAACTTTCGTCAATTTTAGTACCAAGGTTTTCAGGTGAAACGGTGATTCAGAATTGGCGAAGACAACTAAACGGTTGAGAATAATGAAGACATGCTAGATCTGTGAAATATAGTGTATTTCGTTCTTTCTACTATTTTCAAGTTTCAGATTCAGATTTTCAAAGCGTGCTGAAACTATTTTCTGAGACCATTCACTAACATTCCCTCAAATTGCTCATCCGCAAAGCTTCTGCACACCTTCTCCTTTTATTGTCTTTCTCTTTCTCGGCGGTAGCTTGTGTCGTTCCTTTTGTACCTCATAAACTGACAAATGACTTCACAAATGCGCGTATGTCACGAGAACACATGTTGCCACCGCGAAACGGTTTAATGATCGTAACATGAAATATTATGACTCAATTGAGGGGGAAATGTAGAAATGGGTATGGCGGTGGAGCCCTAAAGCATCTGAATTCACATATGGTTGAATTTTTAATAGGCCAGTTTTTATTGAGAATTAATGGGATAAGGTGAAGCGAACAAATTGGTTTATTTTCAGACAAAGAAATATAGTTCAGTAATGGAAATCCCTGAAACATTCACTCTCACTGCCCAATATATTTGCACAGATCATGTAAAAAGTACAGTAAGTAACAAGCAATCATCTGTCCGTTATATCTGCGATAATCTTCTTCTATTAATCTTTTGTCCAAATAAAAAGCAGCTGATGATACTTTCTTCATGGTCCCCCCGGTTTCATTTTTGATACCAATTTGGGAAGATGAGACAAAGTTATGATTGGAGTCAGTCACGAAACAAGAAGACGAGTGCAACATGTTGCTCTTCCATTCCTCATCTTGCAAATTAATTGTCTGCGTCTCTTCATGAATCCCATTCTATTTCAATTCGACCATCATCCTACTAATAACTCCAGAAGAAGTAGAGATGAAGCTCATGTCATGTCGTGTGACATGTCAATCGAAATGGATCCAAATACCTCAGCCGTAATGCACCCATATGGTGTTGTGTACTCCTTCTCTCCCCATTCACTCGTTTTTCAACTGTATTGTAGTGCTCATCTGAAGCGTGAGAAAATGTGAGCAACTCTATGAATGAGGCACGGATTTTCGCGGATAATGGAATAGTATGGAGGAGGAAGATACATAGAGCAGGTGCAGCTTGCAGTACTTGAGTAAGAACAATGAAAAAAGTGGAGAAAAGGAAGGAGGATCATACTAATTGAATGGAGAAAGTGAGGTACCAGAAAAGTATTATAGTGTATCCAGAAAGGTTATCAATGAAATTGAAGGGAAGATACCGTAAAATCTGTAATAGAAGGGCATGCTCCTCTATTTTTCCGACAGGAAGATGCGAACTTTTGACGAGGATTCTAATAAGACTAATTTCAATCCGTTTGAATTTCAAGAAAGCGCTCATTTTGAGCTCATCGGGGTGCCCTTCTATTAGAGGCGCCCTTCTAGCACAGATTATTTCCTAGTTTGGAAATTTCTCACACTAAAAATCGCCAGGGAAATATAAAAACTGTATGATTTTCCTGCCTTTGATTAGGAATACACTCATTCTGAGCCAGATACGAGAGCTGAACCAAGAGGAAAACCTTGTATTATCGAAAAAACTGTTCGGTTATCTGTCAGCTACCCGTTGCCTCTGAAACTACAGTATGAAATGGGAATCCGCTTTCGTTTCCCGCACTAGAATAATTATGTTGAGATAAGCATAAGAGAAAGCATAAGAGAAAGCAGAAAGCATAAGAGAAACTAGAACTCATTTTCCGATGTTTGTTTGTTTGTTTGTTTATTGATCAATTAAGAAAATATATAACATGGATCAATAATTGTTCGAAACAAAGTCTTCGAATCTGAACTATAAAATCCGGAATGCATCCCATGAATCCCTTCCTTATTCTTTCTTAAAATCCGACTGTTGAGGTCTCCCGATCGTAGAGTATCTCATTCTTTCTTTTGGTTTTCTCTTCCCACACCACCTTATTATTAATGTATGACTCTTCTGCTCAACAGCCCGAGCGACGAGCTCCACGTCTTTTCTCATCCATCCTCTCTTCTTTCCTTTTTCGTTTAACCTCCTTCTTCGTCTTCTTCTTCTTCTTGGTCCCACTCCTTTTTTCTTCCTTTTCGTTATGTGATACGGTAGGAAAAAAGAAGAATGAAGACAAAAAGAACAAAACCCTTTGAAGATGGCGAAAAATGAAAAAGAATGAAAAAAGGAAGACAGAAGAAAGCTACAGTAGACTCTGAGATTGAATGGGAAACTGAAAATGGGAAATCTGGATAATTCTCAAAATCAAAGGGGAAGCTAAAATATCTACAGAATTTTCAGATTTCCAAGCGGAGAACCTTTTTTGTACCATTGAAAACTATCCGATACCAAGATAGGGGCATTTTATTACTACATACAAACTGGCTACCTCGGAACTATAAGACAAAAGTCTGATGCCTCTGATCTTGTAATTTCTGAACTGACCGATCCTACCGTATCAACGAGCTCTCTTCTATTAGTGATTATTCTATATCTATCCAATTTCCCAAAATAAAGTGCAACCTAGTGATAAGAAACAATTTATCACATGGAAGTCTGGAAAACAGAAAGCTAGTATTCCGGTGCTGAATAGTCTGAAGTAGTGCAATTTGAATCGTTCAAGAACATTCTAATTCTTCCCATTATTAGTCTCAGAATAAGAAAATGGGATTCAAAAATAATAGCTTTGAATTCTCATTTTGTTTCAGAATTCGAATGAATCTTCATCAGACACACAGAAAGTCCGGCAACTTAGATACAGGTTTAGTAGTACAAGTATTGGAAACAGTTAGGAAGCTTCGACTTCAACAATGTTCGAACTATCAGTTTTTCTATCAAAGATACGTTTTCAGCAGGAGTACATTTGGAATCCTTAGTTACTGTACCCAACTTCCAAGGTTGAAGCAAAAAGGGAAACTGCATCAGAAGAGGATTAAAAAAGGGAACACGGAAAAGTTATCGCAGACAGAAACGAAAAAAATTGTATGAAGTGAAGGGACACATCGATTCCAGTTGCCTTTTTCTTTTTCTTCGACGGCCCCCTCTGTTGGCTTTAATATTTCATCACTCGGCTCCATTTTTAATTCAACTCGCTTTTTTCTTTCCCTCTCCAATAGAGGTCCCACCCTCTCAGTATCTTCGTCCCCACACCGCTCAAATCAATGTTCTGAAAGTGGGCGGAGCTAATTTGGATGAGAGGATATCCACCGTACCGCCGTCCCGTCAGCACCAATGAGCGACAACCGCGGACCCTCTGGGAACTACCCGAAGGGGGTGGAGACCAAATAGGGGGAGACTCCATCTCTTTTTTCCGTACACATCTGCTGCTTCACCCCGCCTTGAGCCCTTCTTCTCCTGGACATGCAGAACACCGCACCCGTACCGACGACGACAAGCACCGCTTCTAAAATGCAACCTGTAAGTCAACCAGATTCCAGAATATCCTAAAGAGACTGTAGAAAAAGATCCTCGGGCGCCCAGTTGACTTTCCATACGGATTTATTCATTGAATTGTTGATTAGAGACTCGGCTCGTTTTTATCAAATATTCATTCTTTGTATGTGTGTCTACTCCCCGTTGCAGGGCCCCGCCAAGCCTTATTGAATATTAAGTTAAGTGAATTTTTAGGTAGGTCACTCTCTCTCACTCACTCACAGTGAGATCCCCCTATCTGCTTACTTGTGATGCTTCACATCGCTTAGCTTCTCATTTTTTAATTCTTCTCGTATAAACATTACTGTACTTCCAACTCGTTTCCAAATTATGAAAGTCCTGAGTGTCGTCCAAGGATGTCGTGATTACTGTACAGTGTAAGTAGTGAGACAGTTTTGAAATAAAAACAAGGATTCTCAAAGTTTCAGTCAGACTATAGTTTTAAGGTGGCACTAAATCGCACTCTTCTCGCATACTTTCGGAAATCACAATTAAAACACTGGAATTAACACTTTTCGAAATGTTACCTTTAGCTAGATAACAGATTACGTTGGTATAAGTTCGAATAGATTACTTTCAATTTTGGTACTGTTTCATCCCCAATTAAGAAAAATCAGGACCTGTCCGAACCGGTCCAGTCATTTTTTCCCCATTGACCTCCTAATTTAATCTCATTTTAAATGACTGAATGAGTGGAGTATCGAAACGAACCCTGTTTAATAATTAACTTCCATCTCCATTAATTTTTCAGCGGCATCCGAAGCGAAGCCGTTAAAAAACAGATAAAAGGCATTGATGGTCTCATTCTCCTTTGTGATATGAATGGTTTTTTCTCCCGTTCCGAACATGAAATATTCATTTTAGTAGTCGTTTGAGAAATAGATCAACGTATTACATTAGAATGTTTCAATTCCAACTGGAGGAGGCGAGAACAGGTGAAAATAAAAATAGAAAAAAAAAGGATTGACGCACGAAGAGTTAAAAAATAGTTGCCTCCTCCCCCAATTTGTCTAACAAGATTTTTTCACATTCGCCATTTCATTTCTCATGAAGATTTTCGATTTCCAGTTCAACAACAGCCTATTCGGATCATTCGATGACCCACTTCTCAACGCAAGAGCCGTTGCTCTCGCTGATATCGATGTTAAAAATGTTCCCCAGTTGACGAACCCATTGATGAGACCTCATGATATGTTCAGGTAACATAACTTTCAAATATTTCATTTATCGTATCGTTTCATTTTCAGCTATAGCAACTACTTTTCTGGAATCCACGATACTTCTGCTGCCACTAACATCTATCAAGGACTTCCTAGCTCATCTGAACCATTTGATGCCTCTGTCGTTGTTCCAACGTCTTCCGAAGACCAAATGACTCCTCTACAACAAGTGATGGCCATGCAAACTTATGGAGCACCTCCACAATTCCAGTACAATATGAGCCATATGACGCAACATTTCACGACTTCCTCCATCTCAACTTCTAACAATATCACCCGATATCCAATTGCACCACCGACTTCTGAATTGGAAACTGATCCGAGACAGTTGGAAACTTTCGCTGAGCATTTCAAGCAGAGAAGGATCAAGTTAGGAGTGACTCAGGTGAGTTGGCTGTAACAATAGTCTGGAAAATTAACAAGTTTTTTGAAGGCCGACGTTGGAAAAGCTCTGGCTCATCTCAAAATGCCCGGAGTTGGATCGCTTTCTCAATCAACAATCTGCCGTTTCGAATCTCTTACTCTTTCCCATAACAATATGGTTGCATTGAAACCAATTCTTCACTCTTGGTTGGAAAAGGCTGAAGAAGCAATGAAGCAAAAGGATACAATTGGAGATATTAATGGAATTCTTCCAAATACTGATAAGAAACGAAAGAGAACAAGTATTGCAGCACCAGAGAAAAGAGAATTGGAACAGTTTTTCAAGTAAGAAATAAATCGAGAGATTTATGATAGAGTTATGATAATTTCAGACAACAACCTCGTCCATCTGGAGAAAGAATCGCTTCAATTGCCGATCGTTTGGATCTTAAAAAGAATGTTGTAAGAGTATGGTTTTGTAATCAACGTCAGAAGCAGAAGAGGTAGCGTCATCCGGAAGAATCAGCTTGTAATATAAAAACTGATTTTCAGAGACTTCCGTTCTCAATTTCGTGCAAGAAGTGCTGCTGCTGTGATGGGTCCCCGAGTGATGCCTGTGGTTTCTGGAAATGGATCAAATAATAATTTAAAGCAGGGTCAAGGAAGTTATAATGGTCTTCCTGGATTCTTCGATTGATAGAGACTGAATTTCCGATTTTCTTTTTCTTTATAGTTAGTTTGCTCTGGAAACCAACTAGTCATGAGAAGCCTCAATTTTGAGCCTTTTCATCTAGTTTTTTTTCATGATCTGATTATTTTTTTTCACGGGTTTTTCTGTATGTTATTTGTCTTTACTCAGTCCTAATTTCAAACTTTGAGTCTCCAAAATTACCAGATTATTTCCTATGATTCTTCTCTTATATTCTTACTATCCGTTTTTTGCATCGAATGTAATTTCTTTCTGAAACCAAGCCAAATAAAATAAAACAAAATCCAACAGGAAATCTGTCCAATTTTTCCCATCATCCTCTTCCCATTCGACACGACGTCTTCATTACCAATTCTTGTCCTTCTCTCTCTCTCAGTTAACGATGTTCAAATACAACTACCGTAATCGTTTCGTCGTTGCTCACAACAGAAAGAGAGTCTCTTCTTTTCCCTTACACGCATCCATCCTCACACAGGTTGATGAATATTTCAGCACTTCGGCCTTCTGCCATTTCTCTCGATTCTCTTGATTTTCCTATACTATTTCTATGAGGGGAAGAGAGGAAGACAGGATGGTGCTAAATACATCGGATATTTGAAAGCTCACGGGAATGGAAAAAGACACATTTCAAAAATCTCCTTTTCCGGGGGAGTAGGTGTTGATCCTTGATTTTTATTATGTAGTTAAAGAGAGATGAAACAGGAGGAACAAGTGTTGGAACAAGGAATAGGAAGCAATTAAAAAGGAATGATATGAAAATTTCATAGGTCAATTAATAATTGAAGAAGAATGAATAGAAAATCCACATATTGACTTCGAGTCGTTTTTTGAGAGACAGAAGAAGGCGATTGGATCGTTAGATAATTGAAAAAGTGATACCTAGATGAAATACTTGACACAAATCAGAACTGTAAGAGCTTTTGTTCTGAATTGAAGACATAAATCAATGCTGCCACTTTCTTCTTTTTTAAATTTAACGTCGAACAGTACAAACTCAAAGAAACCAAAAACGATGGTTTTGATCTACAATCCGGAACTTTAACATGCACTTATGGACTCTCCTGTAGAGCTAACACTTAAAAAAAAGAAAACATTTGAATAATTCGTTAATCTCAAAAAATTACAAAACGGTGAACAAAGAAGAAGAGAAGATTTTCGTGTGAAAAGAAACAACAAACAAAACTTGGAGCGCTGAGCGGAGCAAAAAAAGACAATGAATTCGGAGAAAGAAGACGGAGAAAGGTCGATTAATTCATTCAACCACTGTCTATTTGCACATTTGTTTTCGATTTTAGATGATCGAACAGATAGTTTTTGTGAACAGGTATCTTGGAAGCGGTTGAGTTCGATGCAGAACATTTTCAGTGTATTAATAGGAAAAAAGGTATCCGGCCTCAAGTCGAAGTCAAGCCAGCGACTGGTTACAAGTTGACCGTCCTGCGTTTTTACACACCAATATTTATGTTTGGTCCAAAATTACAATTTCCCACTGGCTATAAATGTATCGGAGGAATTTAGCTGTACTGTAACTCAACTTCAGAAGCTGTTTTACCCGTGATCCGATCTGAATACCTGAAAATTTACGAGAGTGATTGAAAATTGAACTTGGCGTTGGAGCATTAGAAACAAAAATTGTAGTTTTTCTTACAGATTGGCTTTTATACTTACTATCTTTTTCAGAAGCTTCACATAAACTTATCTTTCGAAAAGCAATTCCCTCGACCTTTTCTCCAGCTTCTTCTATTTTCTCTTCAGATTCCTTCGCCAGTCTTCAACGCCATGCATTATTGTATTGTTTCGTTTTGGTCGGTGGCAACCTGCTTGTTAACCCGCCTAATCTGACGAAAAGACAGAAATACGGCTCCTCGCAAACACAAAAAGTGACCAAACAGGCGGCTCCTCCTATTCCGTCCGAAAAAGAGTGAGCATTGTTTTGAATTCTCCTTTCTCCTTCATTTTTCTCCAATTTCGTTTTTCGGATTCTTCTTCTGGTTTTCTGTCTCGTCCTGGACAAGACGACAGAATGACCAAAGTGGTACTGTATCTGTTTCTGGTAATATTTCAAGTCGAATCCTTGGATTTTCGCTCCAATAACTATCGTCAAATACTCAACAATGCTCTTCCAACAATCGATCCTCAAATGTTGAGCCAGGCTCAAGCAGCAATCAATCCTTATACTGACATATTTGTGAATCCTCCCAAAAACTTGGTCGATTTTCCAATGGCAAATCTGGCTTCAAAGTCTGGACTTGCTTCAACTGGAGCATTTTGGCAACAACCTCAAGTACAATCGACAGTATCCCAACTACCATGGAATCCAACATATCAGCCTAATCCATCCAGTCCTCCATCAAGTACACTGTCTTTCCAAAGTTATCAAAATCCAAGTACATTCCCATCTACAACTACGACAACTTCAACAACTACAACAATGCCACAAACATTTCCAACTACCAGAATGACAACAAAGAAAAATACTGAAACTTTATGGACAACTTCGAAATCACCAATGAAGCTTTCGAAAAATCCGAAACCATCGAAAGTGAATCAGAAGTAAGATATTTCTATATCAAAATGACACAAGTTTTGAATGTTTCAGATCCTCTAAATCCTCTGCAACTTCATTTGACTCTGCTCAACTTTCAGTTCTTTCTCATCGTCTTCTGAATGATGTTCTCATTATTCCATCATCTCGTCGTCTTTATATTCTTGCGATTCTTCCAATCCATCAATCCACGGGACAACAAGTTAGTTCATTTTTAGGAATACTAATAGTCAACTTTTTTAGAACTTCGAATGCGGAGAGATCGATTTAAATGCAGTGGTTCGTATGGCAGCATTTCTGGAAGCTCTCAAAACTGTGAGTCCTTGTTAAAAATCATGAGAAAAATGAGTTTTCCAGATCAATGAATCAAATTTGTTAAAAGAAATCGGTGCAGATATTGGAGCAATAATTGTGGATTCATGTTCAACTGATCTTCGCTCAGTTGCTGATCTTTATGAGCTTTTATCTGGAACAAATATTCAGAGAAGTGATTTGATTGCAATCATTCGCGATGATTCTACTTATATGCCAAATACGGAACAAATTATGCGGCAACTCAATTTACCAGTTATTAACACATTCTTTACATCTAGTTCAGCAGTAAGTGCACAGAAACTGTCCCAATAAAAAATCAATATTTCAGACACAAACCTCTGGAACACTTCCATCCATGTCCCTTCCAATACAATCAATTGTTTCGGCTCTCCACCATTATCAAAGCACTTGTGTCAACATCATTTTTGATGAGAAATACAAAGAGTGAGTTTTTTAGACACTATTAAAAAAGAAGCATCGAAGTTTCAGAACAGTGACTGAATTCCAAAAGATTGCTTTATCTGAAGGAATGTGTGTTGAAGTTGCTATTCATGTGAAGAATTCTAGTAGTACTGTAGCGGAGATGGTAGTTCGGAGATTGCTACTTTCGGAAGCTCGAATTGTCGTTGCCTTCATATCAGAAGACACTTGGATTCAGATGACAAAAGCACTACGTTCTGAAATGGTTGGTCCCTCTTTAAACTATCTGAGTGAGCGTTCTTGTTTCAGGTAATCGCAGGGCGATTCGTTTTTGTTTCAATGCAAGATCAACGATGGACAACTTCTCGAAGATTTATCGAGAGTTGGCCAACATTTGAGCAACATTTAATATCGGTGAGTAGCTTATTTAAATCAAAAATCAAATTCAAACTTCAGATTACTCCAAAAACCCCGTTCAATCACGACGAAGAGATCAAGAAGCTAACTGAAAATATCCCAAAATTATCATTACCAAATCTCTGGCTCAAACAGTTTTGGTCATCTGCATTCAAGTGCCACGTGGATAATGACGATATGGGCGGTTCGAATAGTTTCTCCAGGTCCAAATTAGAGTTATTTCAGTACTTATTCAAACTGTTTCAGAGAATGCGCAACTACCCAAAAGTTGAATATTTCTCAAGTGACTCCAGATGTTGATGTTGCATCTATTTCCTTAGCAGCTCATTCCATCGGTCTTGCATTTCGTTCTTTCGTTGATCGAGTGTGTCCAGGAGCTCTTGTGATTTCTCTTTCCGACTGTGTCAATGATCCATTCAGTGGATTCCATCAATCGATTCTCGATTTGGATTTCGTTCATCATCTCAGCGATATTCGTAAGTAAGCTTTCCGACTGTTCGATATCTAAAAGTTATGTTTCCAGCAGTTTCGTTCAACTACAGCACTGGTTTCCGTGATATTTCTCTCCGAATCAATCGAGTTCAATTCATAGAAGATCGTCTTCAATTTTCCGAAATCGGAATATTCGATCCGATTCAAAATACTTATAAAGATAGCAGTGATACAGCTACTCCTTCAGCCCGTGGCAGTTTCCTTCTGATGTCTTCTTCTTGTCCAAAATCTCAATGTGCGAAAGAATTGGCAAAGAGTACCATCAAACAACAGCTCCCTTCTATCGTCAAAGCACTTACCGATGTGGAAATAATGATATTCACTATCTTTTCAGTGTTATCTGCACTAACATGTCTAATGTGCATGTATCTGAAAGTTATCTCTGTCAGCGAATATCGTAATTTAACCGCAGTCACCTTCCTCGGATTAGCTTTCCTTTCTCTGAGTGCCCCTGCCTTCATTATTCCTCCAAATAGTATTTCGTGTACTCTACGAAAACTTTTATTCCCTATTGCTATCAGTATTACAATTGCACCAGTATTTGTTAAAACTGTACTTATCTGGAGGTCGATTGGATCCTCAAGTAGTTCAGTTCTCGTTGCTTGTTGCATTGTTATTATTCAAACAGGTATTTATTCTTCGGATATTCGAAACATCAGATTCTTTCTTACAGTAATCTCCACCGAATGGATTATTCTGTCCTCCGAATCTTCCACAGAATTTGTTTCTTCTCTTCATGGCACAATGTGGAGATGTTCTCCTGGAGATTCATCTGAAGAATTACTCATGTTATCATGCTGTCTCATTGCTCTTCTATCTCTTCTCTCCTTCATTTTCTCACTCGCATCATTGAAACATTCTCAAAGTCTCCAGCATCTCATGATATCAGTGAGAATATTTAGTTTCAGTTCGCGTTCATTTCAATTTTATTCAGGTTCTTGCGATCTTCTTCGAAACTGGCCTCTATGTTTCTCTACCTCTGATTCCTTACAAAACAAGAGATTTTGTAATGGCCACTAGTGAGTTTTCCAGAAAAAAGTCTTGATTCATGCTTTCAATTTTCAGCAATCCTAATCTTTGCTTTCATTTCTCTTCTTCTGTCTCATACCGGACGATCATCTGCAAAAGAGGATTCGGAATGTGGTGGAACTCTTCAAAAGACGAATGAGAATTGGCTTCAACATGTAGTTCAATCTCCAAAAGATCAGATGGCTTTGGTTCAAAACTATCATACAGCATCTACCCATCCACAATCAACAATGCAATATGAGAAGAGATCAGAAGGGACTTTGAGAACAAATACTTCACTTTATGGAACAGAAGCATACGGTAAGTTGAAAAACGGAGAACTCATACGTACAAGGAAGTCCTGAATTCTCAAATTTCAGAACTACCGACACCTTGAAGAGGCATCTCTCCGATTTCTAAATACGACTCCCTAATTCTTTCAAAACAAAAAAACATTCCATTATTTTATTGTACACACACCCAAAACGTCATGCCAATAAAGAGTTTTCGTAAGAGAAAATCAAATAAATCCAGAGGATATTCAGAGCAACGAATAGGCGACACCGGCGAGAGCAGAAACACTGGAAATGGTAATGATCGCGTAACGAAGAGCTCGATGCTTCCAGTGCATTTCGCGTTTTATCTGAAATTTTGAATTTGAGAGAAATAAAGACATGATGAGATACTTTAACTGCACACTTGACATACACATCCGATGCTTCTTCGAGTTTTTCTGAAATTTAAGATTTCATTTTTCATACAGTTTTCAAAACTAACGAGCTCTTTCAACCAAGTCATCGAGTTTTCCCTGTCTCTCCATGATTTTCTGCACGTTCTCTTTCATGATTGATTTCACCTGGAAATTCAGAATCCCTCAGAATCCTCTAGACGAATGACGAACCGTGTTCAATTCACGTCTTGTTCTCATAATCTTCTGCTCGTCCCATCCGATACGGCTTACTGGTGGATGAGGATCCATGCGCTTATTTTATTGTCTGTTTATTCAGAAAATAAACGTTTTTGATTCGTTGCTGCGTGGATTTAGAATTTTCGACTGCCTAATAGTTCACGTTTTCAAGGTTCACATAGAAAATAAAGTTAAAAACGCGAGGGCACCTTTACTGGAACGGCACCCCCGATGAGCTCAAAATGAGCACATTTTCTAGATTCAAACGGATTGAAATCGGTCTTAACAATCGGTCCCTGGTCAAAAGTTGACTGGGCGCGTCACCAAAAATGTTTTAAATCTCTTCTCCAACAGATTCTATGAACCATTTGAGAGTTCAGAAGTATCTTTTTAGGTGCTGGAAAAATAGAGGTGCAGGCCCAATACAGATTTTACGGTAACCGATAGCTCAGTGATAAATGTGGTCTATGGTAAAACTCAAATTCCTGAAATCTTATTTAAACTTCATTACTTCTTTGTGATTTTCGAAAGTGACAACTTGTGGAGTGTTTTGGTGCAAACTTCTTGCAGTAATATTTCACTTTTCTGGATTAGTTGTTCACTGGAATCGTCTCTTCTCTCACTTTCTCTTTTTTGTTTTCTCAACAACCATTTCCAAACTTTACCCATAATTGCAATTTAGTAACGGGCACTGATTTGTTTGTTGCATCGGCAGTGTGACTGTTTGGCGGGAACTGTGCTCTTTACTGCATTTTGGAGTGGCTTTTCAAGTGAAAAAAGAGAAAGGCAAGGGGCATTGTTGAATCTTTATCTCCCCTGCCCGCCACCCACAAAATACTCAATTTATCTGCCATTTGCTACGAGACTGTCTTTTTGATACGAAACTCTCATCTTTTATCTTTTGAACTCGTCTGGGTTTTGAAATGGTTCTATGATTCCTAGAACTGATAGCCAAAATGTTTGAACTTGTGACAGTTCTTTTATTAACAAACTGAGATGCTCTGAAAGCAATTATTAAATGTAAAGAACTATGAAGGCTTCCTATAAGTATATTCAGAAATTTGATCTTTATCGGACTTTCAGCTTCATTTTTCGGAACATAGATTACAGAGTTGTAAGGAAGTGAAATTGTGAAACTCGGAAGTCGGAAGTCAGAAGTCGGAAGAGAAAAATGCCCGGAATTCGGAAAGGCGAAAGTCGATAGTCGGAAGTAGGAACATCGGGTCATAATAAAAATGCTTAGTTTCGACGTTTTTTTTTTTGGAAAATTTTGTCAAAATACAATCGAAAATACAAAATGACAGTGTCGAATTCCAAAATTGACTGAGCTCGAAAGTCGAAAGGGAAAAAAAACGCCCGGAAGTCGGAATTCCTTACAACTCTGATAGACTATCTACTGAATCCGGAATATTTATTCTTCAAATTCGAATCCCGAACACAAAACAACTCTCTTGACAAATTCTGAATCCGCAATAACCCAATCTGCATCAATTCGATTACCGAGTTCTCACACTTTCCGTTTTTCCAAAATGACACATTTCCTTTATACAGCTTAGCAGATTTTCTTTTAGGATATACATTCCCCTTTACCGTAGTCCCATTTGTTTGGTGTCAATTTCATCGGGTAATTCAACCTCCCAAACCACTAAATTATCGTCAATTTCATCCATCTCACCTCTCGTTTCCCTTTGAAAAGTACACCTGTTCGTCGAGCTCTCCGTCTCTTTCATATTCTTGCTCTAATCCATCCGAGATATCCGTAATCTCTGTCTCTCCTCAAGTTCAACACTCTTCCTCCATTTTTCCCAGTGTACACGCTCATTACTTCTTTACTCCGCCGACCCTCACAGCTTCTCTTTTCTTCTTCTTCTTCTCTTTTCTTTCCTTTTCCCTTCGTCCCATCGATTTCGGCGCCAAGCCCAGAGGCACTGAAGACTGCCAAGAGAGCCGAGAGAAGGCTTTTCTCTTCCTTCTCGTAACGAATCCCTTGCAGACTCTCTCCTTGTTTTTCTTTTTCTCTTCAGACTCTTTTGTTTTAGGAGTCCATGACCACCGTGTGTATATTCTGACTTTTCTCTTTTTTTTCCCCATATTCTTTTAGTTTCCATCTGGTTCTGTTTTTTAGAAACGGACTTTCAACTATCTTTTCCACTCTTTCAAAATCCATTTATCACATTGTTCATTCATTTCAGATGCTTCGAGTTTTTTTAAATCCAAAATTTCAGATCTCGTTCTGGTCAAAATATCATTAGATTAGTGGAGAGTTTGGACCAAACAAACGATGATGGATGTTTAAAAAAGTATAGAAAAGGAAAATAGGAAGAGAATGCGAGCAGTTCATCTCCTCGTGGTGCTCACTATATACATCACCAGCACTAAAAGTTTTAATAAAGAAAGGTGAGTGTTTTTTTCTAGAATAAAAACTTTCTCAAACCAAGTTGCTTCAGTATAAAAGAATGTGCACAAGTGTTAAGTGAGCACATGAAAGAAACGTTTTCAAAAATATCCCATGAGACGATATTAAAACAAAACTATGAGAAATTGGTGGAAGAAGAGCAATTCGATCCGAGAGCTGAATTGAAACGGAGTAAACATCGAATCGAGGATTATCTCAAAGTTCGATCCCAGTTCGCATATGTAAGAGATCAAGTTTCCAGTTTTTATAAACCAAATTGAAACTCAGAAAGCAAAAATATCTTTGGAAGCAAGATCGGTAAAAAATGATACGAGTGTTAACGATCCACAATCAAAATCGTTCATTCGATTCATGTCGGCTAAACAAGGTGAGACTTCTTTTTTATTGGAAACTCAATCCTGAAAATATTCAGGAAACGATGGAACGACGATATATGAGTCCAATCATCTGGGAAGAAAGTTGAAAGTAAATGAAACGAAAAGTTTCAATTTGACTCAGAATGCAAACTTCTACACACTTCCAACATCATCCGTATCTTCTGCTGTCCATATTCCAACTCCACTTTATGATCGAAGTACAGTTATATTTTATCTTTTTTCTTTTGATGAGCTTTTATCTATTTTTATTCTTCAGACGAGGATCTTCTTCGAAAAATCGACTGGTCTGACATCGACGCCGTCTACCGAACAAATCGAGAAGAAACAAAAGATCTCGCATTTCAATTATTTTGCTCTGAAGCTGGGTACATGAGATACTATCCAGCTGCATCCTGGTTCTGGGATAATCAAGATGAACATTTGGACCTTTTCGATTGTAGAAATACGGAATGGTATATCAATTCTGCAACTAATTCGAAGAATGTTTTGATTATGTTGGATATGTCAGGTGAGATTTTGTAGTTTTAATTAAACAGAATCAAATTATATAAATATTTAGGATCCATGTTGGGTCAGCGTTATGAAGTGGCAAAACAAACAACGGAAGCTATTCTGGAGACTTTATCGCATAATGATTACTTCAATATCATGACGGTGAGATTTTGAAGAATTTACACTTTTATGCAATTACAAATTTACACTTTTATAAACCTTGTTTTTTGCTATTTTTCTGGCCCGGATTTTGTCGGTTTCCAGAATACACACGAAAACTCAAAATTCTCAATTTTGAAGTCGAAATTACACAACTGGCTTCTGCACTTCATTCTTTCTCAATTTCTTTTCTTTTCCAGTTCTCGAAGAACACATTTTTGCTCGACGGATGTAATGGTACAAACGGACTACTACAAGCGACAATGCGTAACAAAAAAGCTCTTCGCCGAAAAATGGATACATATCAAAGCGAAGGAAAAGCTGAATACGAGAAAGCACTTCCGTTGGCATTCAGCGTTCTTCTTGACGTGAGTCTTTTCTTGTCATTTTCCCTTTAATTTACATAGAAAATAAGAGAAAGAAAACAGGAAACATTCAAGAGAATGACCTACAAATTGGCTTTTAATGTGCTTCTTCGTGTTAAGTCCTCAAGAAAGACGGGCTGTGCTTACTAATTTGATGCTTTAATTGTTTTACTAGTCCAGTTGGCTTTTGGTTTTTATCTGTTTGAGAAGGAAGGAATTTAAATAAGATAAGAGGGAAAGGAGAATTCATTTCAGGGGAAAATATTTAGATCATTATTTAAACGGTATCGTAGTTTGATGTCTTCGTCCAGCTTTAGTCTGCAAAAATGTGCAAAAACCAAAAATGCAAAAACCGTGTTCATCCTAAATTGTGACACTTCAGAGACATTAATATACTAGACTCAGAGCGAAAACTTTCATGAATTGGTTCTGAAAAATCAGTTTTGTGTACGTTTGTGAAGTTCGAATTTCCATTTTGAGTCCGTTGAAAAATATGAGGGCATGTTCCCACTATTAGAAAAATTACGGTATTTTTGAACTTGATAGTGGAACGTAATTGTTCAGAACACAATTTTTGAAAATGAAACTGAAACTCTGAGCCTTTTATTCTTTCAAAAAAACTTTACAATATATGTGCTTACTGTAATATTTCTTTGTTCGGCTTTCGAATACTTAGTAACAAAAATTATGTCTGTCCGGAGTTCTCGAGTACATAACTAATTGGGTGAGTTGCTGAAACTAGACGCTTTTAAATGTTCTATGTCTAATTAATTTGCTTTTGCACGGCTTTTTGACCCGCTTTGTTCAGTTGAAAGGATCCTACGCTCTCTATACAAAAGAAGAAATGTCGATGATGTCTGGAAATGCAACGAACGATTATCAATTCCACCTGGAACTCCCTGAGCACGTTCTCGCTGCTACAAAACAATATATTGATTCTGTAAGCTTGGCATGAACGTTCTGTTGCGTCTATGTCGTGAAAGTGTTTCTTTCCTGTGAAATTGTCAGTGTCATCCATTTTCAGCGATTTTCAGCATGATATATCCTATCCTTCGTTTTGGTTTCTTTGAAATCTAGTCCTTCTACTTTCAGATTAATAACGGAGGAGGTGACAACAATCGAGGAGCGTGTGAAAACGTAATCATGCTGATTACTGACGGAGCTCCAAATGCTTATAAAAAGATCTTCGATATGTATAACGCTGACAAGAAGGTACCTATTTCACAACAAAACTATCTTCACACGAACTTTCAGGTTCGAGTATTCACTTTCCTTGTTGGAGACGAAGCCATTGATTTTAATGAAGTCAGAGAAATGGCATGTAACAACAGAGGATACATGGTACATGTAGCAAATATGGCAGATGTGGATGAGAAGATCCATCATTACATCAGAAGAATGTCAAGAGTTGTTGGAAGGCATTATAAGGAATCTGGACAGTTGTCATGGTGGACTGGAGTGTACAGAGAAAGATTGGTTAGTAGCATTTATTCAAATACTGTATCAAAAAATAAACTATTTCAGTACCTTCCGCGTCCCGAAGTCTTTGCTGAACCAGTTCCGATTACAAATCAATCATTCGCTGTCATGAACAAAATGGCGTCCCGACGAAAAATCCGACTCCAAAAATCAGAAGCTAGAAGTCGAATGTTTGTCACTACGGTTTCCTATCCAGTTATTGTAAACGAAACCTTCATGGGAGTAGCTGCGGTGAACATTCCATTGACAGAAATTGCACAGAAATCTCATCCAGCTAATGTAAGAATTTCATCCCTCAATATTCATTAACTTTGTAAATATTCAGATTGGAGCAAAGAGTTACTTCTTCATGTTAGATCAGAACGGATTTGTAATGACTCATCCACAACTTCGACCCATTGATCCAGTCACAAAATATCACAAACAAAACTACAACAACATGGATCTACTTGAACTAGAAGTTGGACAAAATCAAAATGTTCGATCCAGTCAAAAATCTCAAGCCGTTTCTGACTTGGTGTGTGAATCTGGAGCCAACTACGCAGAATGTGTGGACGAATTGAGGAAAGCAGTGAGGAAAATGATAATTGATTGCGATAACAGTGACGTTCAACAATTGGATGTTCTCTATGCAACAGAATTATTGGATCGAGTCTATCCACAGACGAATACATATTATGCTGAATGTATCAATCATGCGAATTTTGTTCTCGGATTGGCAGTGGCTAAAGGAGATGATTATAGAATAATTAAAAAACAGAAAAAGTATGATTTTGGAAGAGTGAAAATGGATTGGATGGGAGACAAGAGATGGAGACTGCATCCACATTGGTAAGTCTTTGATTGAAATAACACCAATAAATTAATATTTCAGGCGGTACTGTTTCCTCAACGACACTGATACCCATATGTCAAAAGAAGAGGCATTTGAAATATATGCTCAACAAATGTCAGATTCTGGAAAAGCTCCTCTTCTTTGTGAATATCGAAGAAATTTGGTGGAGAAGCTTTTGTTGGATATGGAAGCCACGAGTAATTTGATTGATAGCTGGGATACTCAATACGCCTACATGAGAAAGTGAGTTTAGTTTTGAAATTACTTTACTAAGATCAATTTTTCAGTAACTTGATTCATCTCGCATTCTTCTCAACTCCATCTGGAATGATTCGATATTATAATTTGACACTTCAAGACTATGATTACATCGATCCATACTGGAGTATTTTTGAGCACATTGGACATTTGTTATCGTTTGAACATGCTCAGGTTTGTAGAATTTTTACAATTTTCTATTCAAAAAACAATATTTTCAGGAATCGTATAATCACTTTATTACCGACTTGAATCGAAAATCCACGGATGATCGATACTATCGTCGTGCAGTTCGAATGAAGGATACAATTATGTTTGATGTTTCGAACAACTCCAAAATTTGGTACAAATCTGAAACTCAGTTGACTGGTTAC
Source organism: Caenorhabditis zanzibari (assembly GCA_963966625.1). Taxonomy (NCBI): domain Eukaryota; kingdom Metazoa; phylum Nematoda; class Chromadorea; order Rhabditida; family Rhabditidae; genus Caenorhabditis; species Caenorhabditis zanzibari. The sequence continues at coordinate 7,360,488 of OZ016470.1, read as the reverse complement.
GGTCTAAATGAAAATTTAACCATGTTGGGACAAGCATTCAAAGCGATATATCTGGATAAGGCCGTATTGGGAGTGTCTGGATACGAATTCGCATTTGATCATGTGGTTGACACAATGGCTGAACATGGATGTCCAGCAACGAATGACCGGAAATGGTGTCTTTTGTTGGATGAACATGCATATGTCTTCTTCAGTAATCAAAATGATATCTCTTATGAAGATTATTTGGTTGGAAAAGGAAAACATATCAGTCAATACTTTGGAGGACTCAATCGAATAGCACAACGAGCAATGGCTCTTTTGGTTGAAAACAAGTTTTATACCAAGTTCACATATACTGATAATCAAGCGGTTTGTAAAGCAGCAAAACAGGTGACATTGTCTGCAGGAAGATTAAGAGTAAGTTTATCTGAAAAGTGCGCAAAGAATTTATTTTGTTCAGCCTTTCTATCCTCTCTTCCGATTCTTAATGCAAACATTCAACTTCATTGTTCGATTAGCAAGTCGAGTATCTGGCGGATATCTCGTTTGGCTTCCAAATATTCAATTCACAGAAGGTAACCGCAAAAGATTCAGGAACAGTTCTTAAATTTTAAATCATTTCCAGCATATACAGCATCATTCCACGAAGGAACAGATGTGTATCCGTGTCCAAAACAATCTTCATTCTATTTTTCGAATAAAGATGGAAAGAATCGACCGACAAGTACCCATCTAGTTCAAGGAAATCGTTCTGAAAGACCTTGCAAAATGAATACTAAATGTTCTGTGTAAGTTTTGTTGCTTTTCTTCATAGAATCAATTCTGAAAATTTCAGCAAAATGGAAGCTGCTTTCGTGGACGGAACGAATCTGGTAATGGTGTGGATCACTCAAGATACAGCTAGTGAAAACTGTTACGACGAATCAGAATGTTCACTAGACAATCAGAATCCGCAGGTTCCATTCGGATTCGAAGAAGTCAAGAACGAAGAATCGTGTGAGAATCTTGAAAAGCGAAAATCGAAAGCAAACGATGTTTGTTATTCGATTGATGACGATGATTCTGAGGTAAATATTTTTCCGAACTGTAGTTTTTGGATATACCGTAAAACGCCTAAAAGGGAGGCACAGAAAAATCAAGTTTGTAAATCTTCTCATGAAAATATAATCAACTTTCTGGGAATCACAGATAGTGTGTTTTGTAGCTGATGAGTCTAACTTTGTTTGCTGAAAATTTTACCGAAAGAAAAAAAAATTACGGTCGTGCGGACTCTCGAAAGTTGACCTTCAGTGCGTCCTTCTATTAGAGGTTTTACTGTAGTTGTTTGGCTGTTCGAAATCTTGAAATGTCAGAAAAATAAGGAAAACCTTTAACCAAATATATATTTTCCAGAACGAACGCCGTCCATGCTCAATGAGCCCACCCCTCGTGTCAATCGTCCCAATTCTAGTCGGTTTCCTCAAATTTTACATGTTCTAAGTGACCTTTCCCTCCAAAAAGTGATTCCCCAAAATTCAATAGATTTTTTTTGGATTTTTCCTTCTTGTCTTCGTCCTTTCTTATTCCAGTGTATCTCATCTTTTTGCACAATTTTCGGCTGTCACGGGTTTCTCCTACTTTGATATGACAATAATAATGAACTGATTGTAATTTCAAGGCTTTTTCAATTTAATGATTCTTTATTCAATAGCATATGGGACAGAACTTGCTAGTTAAACATCTATTAATTCGGGGGCATTCTGAATTTCAAGGGATGTAGAGAGCACTGAATGGAAAGAATCACAGGTGCGACAGGGATTGAGAGACATGATGAATAAAAAAACAACAAATTTTTTCGAGATTTCGTGGAAAAGCGAGTATGTTTTATGCAACCCGTTGTGGACTTCTGGATCGTTGGAAACGTCTTTGACCTCCGTTAGCTGGGAATGAGCGATTCGTTGGACGTTGCCGCCAGTTTTCAGTCCTTGGGTTTCGGCTTTGAAGGTCTTTTTGATAAGCTTCTCTCTAAAAATAAGCAGTTTTGAATAGGATATGAGTTTGTTTTTCGATAACAGAATTCGGTTTAGAATAGAAAACAAGTCCTTACCTGGACATCATCGTGTTCAAATCGGCAATTATCACCATGGAAACATCCTCTTGGATTCGATATGTAGTGAGTGCATGCGCCTCGCTTCCATGCTGGCGAGAATCTTGATTGACGTCTATGTTCCGGCTGAAAATGAGAAATATGACTGATTGCATTGGAAGTGGTGATATTGAGACAGCAATCATTTGGAAGACGTTGGAGCTAATCTCAAAAAATAAGATTCGGAACTGAAGAGATATGTACTGTCAGATATTCATACAAACGTTGGAAAACACCGGGCATCAATTTTCCAGGCACTTATTCAATTGTGCTCAAACATCGATATTCTCGAGTTATCTGAACTGGAATCTGTTGTTCAATAGTTGTGAAAAAATGGTATTTCTTCATAACAATTTCTAGTGCTTCTGAAACCTTCGTCTGTGTTTTAATATTCCGACACATATAGTTATTCTTCCGAATGAATGCATAATTTATTATCAATATATTTAAATTGTTCATTACCATCGGATGGACATTATCCGATGATGGTTGTTGCTCAGCAGGAACCAGACCACGCTGTTTCAACTGAGCCATCAAATCGAATATTGTAGAAGAGGCTGGCGTGATAGGTTCGGGAGTATCCACAAGTATTGGTTCACTCGTTGTGTTTTCAAAAACTTGTTGGTAAGTATTTTGAGAGGGAATCGAAGGAAGTTGAGAAACTACTTCAACCCGTGGAGATTCTAATGGAATGATTGGAACATGAGCCATGGCACGGAGGTTAGCGTCATCAATTAAATGTGGCGATTCGAAAGCATTGAAAATTCTGAAAATAAATGAGTAAGACTCATTTGAACTCCTTTTAAACCTACCCAAACAAAGGTGCTCTCGAAACGTTTTCGTCTTCCAGTCTCTTTTCCTCAATTCGTCTCATTTCTAGTGCTCCTTCGAGTGGTTTCCTCGCATTTTTGACCGGTAGCAAACTCCATGTGACTTCAATGTTTCCATTATTTTTCATCAGATTTCCAGAGGTTTTTTCGTGGTGTGGATGACCGAGTCCATCGTTGGGTTCTTAATAATTTTCCATGAAAACGATAAACCTACGAATACTTACTGTTTCTGACAAGCGGCGGAAGGTTGCGATATTCGACCAGTGGTTTTCCTATCGTATCCACGAAACCAACTTTCCTCGGAGTATCCGGGGTTTTTCGAAATTTTATCAGAATCTGCAAATGGTATTTTATTGCTGACGAAATATTTACAGCAAAGAAAATCTTCTGAAATAACCACAAAAAAGTTGACTTACACTTTTTGGAGACTGCAAATTTTTCATCGATGTTTCCGGAGCTTTTAATTTTTTGATTGTGTACATTTTCTGAAATAGAAGAAATAAAGGTAAACGAGGACTAATGACAACAAACGACGAAAAAAGACAGAGAAAAATCAATAAGATACGCGGGTCACGGCGAATAACTCTAACATATAATAGTCGCCCCATGGAATTGCGGACGAAAGATAGCGACGCAGAAATTTATCGATTTATTGACAACGCTGGGGAAAAAACGCATTACAGTCTAGCACTAGCTAGCAATTAAAAAAAACAGTAAATCTTTACAAAACATTATTCCATTCAATAAAACGAATTAACAAAATCTTTGTACTCCAGGTGTACATGTTCGGTGAAGGTCTCTGTGTGCTTGGCGATCTTGCGCATGAAAAACTCGGCCTCTTTTCGTGACATGCTCTGAAGAATGTACTAGGAGAATAGATAAAAAGTTCAGTTTTGCTTTCTTACATCCGATATTTTTCTGGCGTCGAGACTCTTCAGTGCATCTTCAATTGCCGAGTGGTCATCGAGAATATTGGTAGTCTCGTTCTTCACCATCCAACGCATGTATTCTGCCTTCAGAATACGTCCGCTACTTAAAAACTGAAGGTTAAAAAAATAACAAGGAATGTATACTTGCTACCTTGTGGGATCCAAATATGACATAGTCTCTGAAGTAGCTGATTCGATTGTAAAGTCGTAGCCTTGTGATTTGAGACACAGCTCAAAATGTTCATAATCTAGCCAGCCCTTCTTTTCCTGCAAAAAACATGTATAGAAACGTCAATTTTATAGATATATTACCCGGTCAAAATACTCGAAAGCAAGTTCAAATTCGCGAAGTTGTTTCTCAGTGACACCACTGCTGTTTCTTTCGGCAATTGACTGTTCCACTGAACGAAGCATTGAACTCATCAATTCGAGACAATGACATGTCTCGACAAGAACCCCGTGTGGAGTGGCAGTAGAGAACTTGTTGGAGAAAATGTATCTAGATCCCATAAGGCTCCGCCATTGTTCCAGTTCTCGGATCATTCCACTGCCTTGAACTTTCTCAATTAAATCTGCTAGCTTCTCCTGCTGATCATCCAACTTCAAGCTGTGAATATAATCCAACTCAGCTTTTACATCCTGGATGACATTTCGATACTCTTGCAGACTGCGTGCTGCTTCTTCACAGATTTTCTCATTTTCCACGTGTCGACGAATCTCGTCCTCGACAACTCTGATACGATCCGTGATTGTCTGATCGAGTCTCTCCATCCGAATGGCAAGCGACTTGTAAGAATGCCATGTGAAGTTATTGACGTCTTCCTTCAACTCTGCCAGTTCTACTTCAAGCAACTCGAGCTCTCCTAGAAGTTCAGCTTTTTCGTTTCTTAGAAGTTCAAGAATTTCGACGAGTGTGTGGTGGCAATCCTCTGATGATTCCTTAGTTTGGAAACAAACCACATCAGCAACGTCTTCTTCAGCTTGTTCCAACCAGTTTCCGAGTTCGCAAGCTTTTTTGGAATATTCATCCTGCAACACGAGCTAAAATAAGAGAAAATGGGAACAAATATTACCTGAATATTTTGAACTTTTTTCTTGCGGTTTCCATCCTCCTCAATTTTTTCAGCCAACAATCCTAGTTGTTTTTTCAAAACATTCAACCTATCGTTCACAATGGAAATTTTCCTATTAGCCTCGACTGAGTCTTGTAGCTGACGTGATGTGATAACCAATTTCTCAATAGTTTCTTTAGTGTAGCTTTCCACAAAGTTGATGGTTGAGTGATAAGCAGCAATTTCAAAACTGCTCGTCGGTTTCTGTTGTCGAACGATGTTGGATATTTTTTCTTCTTGGTCTCGAATACAATGAATAGCCGTATCGCATTTATAAGAAAACTTGGAAGTTTCCATGGCTTCTTTGAGCTGCCGATGTCTTTCTTCCATTAAGTTTGCCACATTTGACCATTTCACTCGCAGGTTTTTGACCATATTTTCAGTAACTCTCGAACGAACGATCTCGTCATTCCAGAAGGCTTCCGCATTTTTTTCCAACGAGTCCATTTGTTCTCCAATCGTCTCCAAGACACCACATTTGCGCTCAACATCGGCAAGAACAGTTTCAGGGGAACCCTTCTTCAAAGTGGTTATTTCATCCAGAACATGTTCCTTCTCACGAATCTCGTCAATTACCTGGAAAAAAAGTAAATCGAAGTGGTTAATTTGTTTAAAAGCTCACCATGAAGTACTCAGCCCATTTCTCCAATCGTTTGGTACGAATTTCGGCGATCTGATTGTTGTTTTCGAGCAACTCCATTAACTGGGATAGTTTGTCATCGATCTCGTCCATTTTCGAATCGAGAGATGGGCGCCGTGGACCGGCTATCAGCTCTGTTGTACGATTAACGATTTTGGCAACTTTCTGCTTACGGCGTTCCGCTTCCAATAGGAGGCGTTGATGTTTGCGTCGAATAACATCAAGACTTGACAAATCACAACCAACGTCCGCACTGGAAACGATGACACTGATTTCCCTGAAATTTATTTATGTTTCTGGAATATCATCTATGGAAAACTCACTTATACCAACATATCTCATCGTCGATTGCTTTGATGACTTCTTGCATAGTTTTCCACACTTCTAGATCTCCATAATTTGACTTGATCAGTAACTTGAGTTCCGAGATTCCAACTCGTAGCTTCTCCACTGTTTCCTTTGTGTCTTCATCCTGGCGTACGCGTCTTAAAAGATCATCCTTTTCGCCAGCTTGTTCGTTAAGCGATTTCAAACGACGAGAAGCCTTTTCTGCATCCACAGTGTTATACAGACATGTAAAATTGACTGTGCTATGAACCTCAGTCTCGGAGTCGGCCAGCCAGTTTCCAATGTCATCCAGAAGGTCTCGCAAACGGTTCTTCTGAACTTCTCGAGTAAGTGACTTCTGATGGATCGTAGTTGTTTCGATAAGACTACTCCACATTTCTCGAATGATGTGAACTTTCTCTTGATCAATGTGGTCACTGTTTAAGAAATCTTCATAAATTGGCAGATATTCATTTATTTCGCTTGCTAACTTCTCCTGTTGTCTCTGACGTTTTTCTAGGTCAGCTGGCTTACTCTCTTTAGAACTTTCTTGCTCCAGCATCTCAGAACGTTCTTCGATCCATTGTTGAATTTTCTCGAACTGTTCATCAAGCAACAACTGCGACATAGATTCATTCAAATCAGTCTCCTTCCTTTTCAGTTCCTCTTCCAGATATCTCCACTCATCATCCAATCGTTCGAACTTTGATTCCAATTCTGTACTTTTGAAACTGCTGGGTGTATTGCTGTTTTTCAATTTATCCAGAAACTCTCTCAGCTCTTCGACTTCACCAGCGCGACTGACCATCATCTTCTCAACCTCATTCATTTTCCGAATCACTGTTTTTGTATTGTTGGTGGCTGATTCCAACTCCAATTGCTCTCGTTTGCTCACGACCCAATTGTACAATCTTTCGCAATCCCGTCCAGCAGCTAAAACATGAGAAAACTCGCTGAGTTCGTCTTGTTTTGCATCGATGGTTTTGCGAGACTTCACTAGATCATTCTCGATATCCGACACTCTTCCCAGCCAATGATTTCTCTCTTCTTGATTGGTGATAGTGTTTAAAACAGACGCGAGGCCGTTTTTGACATCACCAAGCTGGTCAACACGATGCGACAACTCCTCCCTGGAAAAATATAACTCAGGTTAATCAGTTCTATAAAATGAAATAGTTCTATAAAAAGTACCTCCAGGTATCAATAGATTCCAATCCGACTTGTACACCCAAACCATCATGAATACCTCCCGTGACAACATGTATTTCATCGCTGAATGTGTCCACCCAGTGTTCCATATCGAGCAATTCAGTGTCCAAAACTGCCAGAATTTTCCCTCTCTCTGATCGTTTCTTTCGATTCTCCGCAGCTTTGCTAACATCGGTCCATCCCTTCTCAAGACGCTCTTCTAGGTCATAGACTTGAGGAGCTAGGTCAGCATTAGCCGCACGTACTTCTTTTGCCTTATCAAGAGAAGCGATAACTCGTCTTCGCAATGTCTCGAGATCTCCATCAAGATTTGGTAATTCACCGATAGTGCTTCGTTTCCTGCTAACACTTGGATATGAATCAATTCTTTCGCGAGTGTTCTGAATGGCGTCGATCACATCTTCCGCTTCAATTTTCAGTTTTCTGAACAATGATGACCTATTTGCCTTTTGTCGAATCCGTTCAACTTCGAATGTGAATACATCAAGCATGTCGAATGCATCATCAATTTTTAGAGTTTGCAGTTGTCCGCCTCCCACTGCCGAACATTTCATATCGGTCAAATTTGAACGTCTTCTCTGAACGTCGGATAAAACATCTTCTATTTTAGTAGAGAGTTCATCTGAGTCATTCGCCAAATACTTGTTGAGCAGAGTTTCTTCCTCTTCGATCCACTGTTCCATATCTGCAATCTCTCGAACAACATCTGCATCCTGGAGTAAAGAACGAAACTCGTTCAGCTTCTTTTCACCCATTTTTTTCAGAGCAACATAGTCGGACTCGATTTCTCCTTGTTTACGAGTGAGAGCCGATTTTAAGGCTAAGACTTGTGGCGAGACAGAATCTTTCGTTTTTGGAGTAACTAGAGCGTCTTCTGAAATTATTTTAATGGTATTCATAGCATTTATACAAAACACAACAAACCAAGAAGAGCATGATTTTCAACAATTTTCGGTTTATAATTCTCAACTTCATCAGCCAAAGATTCCAATTTTTTCACCATGACTCTATTGAAAGTGTCGTCCTCTTTAGGTTCAATAGCATCCGCGTACATCATCTTTTCACGAAGCCACTCGGATGTTGTGGATGATTCTTCGTCGTATTCGTAAAGCTTGATCATTCTATCGAGAACGCCTCCTCTCTCATCAAACATATTTTTCATTTTGTTCCAGTTGTTTTCGATTTCATCAAGAATCGATTTATTTTCATCAGTTACATTTTTGGACACGATCTGTAATCAATTATATATTCAGAAGCACAAAGATGGAATTAACCTCATTTATATGTTTTCGACGATTCTCTATCTCTTCTGAATCTTTTTCATAACGACGATTCATCTTCTGTGCTATAATTAACGAATCCCAAATCGGTTCGACACTCAACGTTTTGATTTTTGATTTGATCCAATCGTTTTGCGAGTTCAGCTCGGCCATCCTTTCCGCAGAAAGTAATCTGCGTTCAGCTTCAGTATGTTGTTGGCGAACATTTTCATCAAAATTCTCGAGAGCGTTTTGAATACCATCAAGAAGACATTTGTGATCGTCGGAAGAACTGCTGATTTCAGCTCGCTGTTTTTCGATCAACTGCTTGTATGAATTACTCGATGACAATAGATGCTTGTATTTAGCGAGAGAGCTACGAGAATTTTGATTTGGAAGAGATAGATCAGTTTCATCCTTGTTTTTCTGAAAATATGTAGTACAATAATTCCGTTACATGTTTCATGCACTCACCAAACTATCTTCCATCCATTGATGTACTCTCTCAACGAATTTCTCCGTTCTAGCAGCGGCTTTCATAGAATCGGTTAACGAGGAAAACTTTTCTTGCTCCTCCTCGATTTGATCCAAAATGGATTTCGCCCGATTCAGCTCATCCTCGGCAACTTTTTTGTCAGTGTCCACCAAGTTCAAAGCATCCAAGTCATGAGTAAGCACGTCGAGCTGCTCTCGAATTGGCTGAACACTGTCTCGTTTTGTTCGTCCGTCTCGCAAACCAATCAGTAACATCTCACTGTGTTTTCTGATATCACGGCAATTCTCAATGAAATATGCGACGTCAAGGAAACGTTGGAGATGAGCCTTTCTTATCTCAGGAGCAGAAGACAGAACAATTTTCATTTCTGTCAAATGATCTAATTGGTTCAAAGCATTGTTACTCAAGCGAGAGCGATGATCATCGGCTTCCTGCATTTTCGTCTCGATATGTTCAATTTGCTCAATTACAGAAGCACATCGAACAGCGACACCAGCTATCATCCTGATCTCGGTTTCTGCGTCTTCAATTTTCATTTCGCTGGTAACATCTTTATTCTTTTGGAGCACAGACACCAAATTTGAAGCCTTTTGATGTGTCTGATAGATCATCTTTTCTCGATCAATCGTTTCCATACAGACTTCCAAATGCTCATTACATGCGACCGCTTCCTCTTTGGTATGACTATAAAGTGATCTGATAACTTCCACTTCGTTTTTGATTTTTTCATCGGCTTTAGAATCAAGAAGTTTCTGAAAGGCAGAGTTTTTCTTTTAAGAAACCCAACCCGGCACAAACCTGAGCACTCGTTGTAAACTCTTCCAAGACATTGTCCCAAGTTTTGAAATCAAAATTATTAGTTTCGATCCACATTGCAATTTCGTCACAATCAATGGATTCTGATTTAACCATCACTTGTAAGTCTTCTTTCTTCTCAGAACACCAAAATCGAATATCGTCAGCTTCCTTGAGGAGAGTGTCTAGCTTAGCAGCGTATTCCAAATCGTCTCTCCAACTCTTGATAAATCTTTGAAACGAACCGAATTTGGCTTCCACTTGATCCACCTGATTATGCAGTTCATGATGATTTTTGAACTGCTCATCGTTTTCGGGATTCGTCGTCTCTCCTTTGAGATCACTGATACATTGTTCAATACTTTTTATTTCGATTTCGATAGTTTTGCGATACTTCAGAGCTTCTTCAACATTCAGCTTCGAGTACTTGTCGTGAATTTCCTGTTCTTTGTTGCTCATCCACGACTTCACATGATCAGCGTTGTCAATGAACTTTTGAAGACGTTCGTTTTCGTCGAGCTCTTTGTGAATGGAATCAACATATTGTTGAAAGTCGAACCAAGTGTCACGAACATTTTCGTAATTTTCTGTATCCACTTGAGACGGTTCCACAAATTGTTGATAAATTGCCGAAATTTCGTTCCAGATGATAGAATACTTGCGAATTTCGTCGAAGATCTCCTTGGACGGGTGTTGAATAGCTCTAGTGTTCGACATCCAGTCCAAAATTGATGAGCATTTGCGTTCGAAGTCATTGGATTCAAACTCTTTCTGTACTTCTAGCCATTTCAATTCAAGCAGCTCGAGAAGATATCTCCAACGATCTCGAACATCTTCAAGGCTCTTCTGTAATCAAGAATGATTAAAAAAGATAGTTACTCATCGAACACCTGAATTTCGTCGGTCGCATAGTGCTCATCGTCAATTAAAAGTTTAGCTTCGTGCTCCAGAGAGGGAATCGATTTGCGTTTTCCATCAACTTCTCCGCGTAGTTTGTTGAGAACCTTTTGAGCTCGAGTCAAATATTCAATGTTGCGGTAAATGTTGACAGCTTCTGCAGTGTCGATCAATGATTCGACGATTTGTTTGAACTCTCCAACAGCTCTGAAAATCAAGAAAACTGTCAGGAAATTTCATTCTCGCAAATTAAAAAACCTGAGAAATATCTGAAGTTTGCCAGATTGAACGAGCAACCGGCGTTTGTCGCAAGCTTTCTGTTCGAAATCAGAAAATTTTTGAAGAACATGAACTCGGCGACCCTAAAATTAGAAATTAGACATTTTTTCCTTTCTAGCAAACCGCAATTTCGCGAACGACCGCTTCGTTTGCGAGTTCTGGGTCCATTGTCTCCGACGCACTTCACAGCTTGAATCTTTCGCACAATAATCAAATCTTGCAAAGTATTTTTCAGCGAAACACTTTCGAATGAGTCGCTGTCAAAAACTTTCGTGCGCGGTGAGTTGCCCGCGAACGATTTCGCGGCGAGACCCATTGAGAGTACGGTACTGAGAGTACGGTAGCGTGAAAAGTTCCTTTGAGTTTTCTGTGTTCAAAGGGATTTTTACAAGGCAAGGCATTAAGACAATTTGTGAATACATTGCAATTGGACAATTTTTGGCACAGCGATTAGTGGAAACTTTATTGTGGCGGTAAAATGAGGCTGGACCTGAGCCACCGTACTCGTGTGGTAAAAGGTCCCGACACGGTGATTTTTCTACTGGAGTGCAGTGGCGCAGGTCCAGCTGCATTTTACCAGATTTTTACAGATTTTTCTTCTCCGCACAGTATCAATTCTCGTATAGAATGGGGGTGTTTAGTTACTTTGTATCTATTTTAAAACTTTCAACTGAACAATGTATTTATATACATTCATTTTAATGGTTTATTTATTCCAAGTAGCATGATTCAGAAGAAAAATAGGCTGAGAAGGCGGCGATTAAATTGATAGGAAACATAATGGGAGATCGGAGAGAAATTAGTTAAGTGAGAATAGAGAGAAAGTAACAGATTTCGGAAAATGGTTACACAGTTTGGCACATCGTGATGAATTCATGAATCGTCGCTTTTCCCCGTCCTTGAGTATCGGCTTGTTGAATCAGTGCGCATGCTTCTTTTACGGTAATGTTGGTGGAGACAGTCTCGCTCCAAGCAACCACAAGTTCTTCAGCGGAGATCTGTAGTAAGATCGTTTTAAAAAACTTTTCCCAAAGAAGATAAAGAAGAAACTCTCAAGAGAGTCCTTCACAAATTATAAACTTGAAGTGCTCACCACTTTCTCTGGATTCTGATCAATTTTGGAGAGCATCAACTGGACGTCAGCTTTCACAGTGCTCAGCTAAAAGGACCATTGTGTTCTTATAAACTTCTTTCAATGAGGTACCTTGATTTTGGAAGTGACAGCCGCAAGAAACTCTTCGAAGTCGATTTGTCCGTCCCCGCTGACATCACTACTTCTCATTACTGCTTGAACAACTTTCGGGGAAACGTCGATGCCGAGCTCGTTTAGCATTTTGGCGACTTCCGATGAAGAAATAGTTCCGGAGCCATCGTCATCCATAAGTTGGAAGATCTTGAAGACCTGAAGTGGGAAAAGTTGAAATTTTTCCCTTTGAACTTTCAAATAGGAATCATTCAAATCATGTTTACACTCTTTCAAGAATACCCAAAATGCTCTTTTTCGAATGTTTCTCACATGATGTTTACTGACAAATGCTGAGAACTTTCACTTCTATAGTTCACCCAACACAAATAACATTTTTGAATCTTAAACTAACCTTTTCAACTTCTTGCTTCGAAACTTCATACCGGTTTGCCAACTCATCAATGTTCTCACACTTGGCTTTGCACTTGTGCTTCTTGATCAACTTCTTCGCCACTTTATTCTCCATCAGAGCATCCCAGAATTGATTGTCTTTTGCCACTGGCATTTCAGATCCAAAGGTTTTTGATCCCTTCAAAATATTTCATAAATCATAACGGTGTCAAATTAAAAAAAATGGAGAATTCTAAACTGGAGAAACGAAAGAGAAAGATGACAAGAATGAATTCATGGAAAGGATAAAAGAGAGAAAAAGAATGAAGTGAGGCGAGAAAAATTGAATTTGAATGAGCGCCCAAATCAAACAGGTGGGCGGAGTTTCGGAGCAAGACACATCCACAAATTTGATTCAAAAAAAACGAAGGAGGATGAACATTTGAGAAAAGGGAAAAGAAGAAAAGGGGAGACCGGAAACAGGTGTTTTTGTTGAAAATTGGAGAAGAGATGGGAACTGAAGTCTGGTAGAAAAAAGGAAAGAAAACAGGAAGTTCGAACCACTAAACTTCAAAAAAAAAGGGTTCGTTGGATACCGAACAAGACATTCGATTCCCGGATCATGGATCTGTGAGAGTACCTTTTCGAAATGCAATCAAAATCATTGAACCTCGAGAAACGAACATATCATGCTTGGAAATATGATACCTTCAAACATTCCATGGTTAACCTGGGTTTCCTGAAATCTGAACTGTCCTCGTGACCGTCAAAGTCTTGTCAAAAGTTCAAACGAAAAATTCGGAATCGAGCCCACTTTAAATCTTCTCCAAATGTATAATCGTACATCAATCTGTCATTCACTTCCCGCGAAAAGTTGACATTTTGAGTCTACGGAGACGTTCTCAAAAATAGAAAAACTATGGCGTAGCGAAATCGGAAGTCCAAGAACTACGGTAGCTTCAAAATTACGTTTTACCAATGAAGTCACTCCTAAGAATTCTGAGAAAGAACGAGAATAGAACTTTACAAAATCTAAAAGAGTGCTCTCAAAAATGATCAAACTATTTACATCTGAAGTGGTCTCGCCTCTAACAGGTTCTTTCAAAATTCTTTCTTTTCGTCGCCGCCAACAAAAAAGGACCACTCGATAAAAAACTTTTTTCTGTCCTTAAAAGCTTTTCATCTTTCAATTTATATTCCATTTCCTTTAAAAGGTTCCTAGTCGAGAAAAGTCACGGAATCGTCGAAAAGAAAAGTCTGATAGATTTGCATACCAAAAATCGGTCGTTCATCAAAGTTCGGAGTTTTTCTCTTTTTTGGGAGAATACAAAAGAAAAAGGGAAACAGGAGCATAATTGGTCATTTTCGTGGAAGGTAATTCGATTTGGGACAAAAAAAAGAAAAAACAACGAAGAAAATGAGACATTTGGAGACAGGTGAAGTTCGGATTTTTAGGGTTCTTTAGATTTAGAATTTATTTTTTGTAGTTCTAGCGGTTTTGTACAAATACAAAAATTCTTTGTTATTTTTCTTCTCGTCACTTGTTATTAACACAAAGTAATGCTATACTTCGCGAGTCTTACTCAACACTCGAAAAAGGATCTACAGTAATCTAGACTTTTTTCGAATTACTTTCAACAACAGAAACGAATACTATTTGCGAGAAATTGTTCCATTTTTTGGTTCTTACGTCAAAGAAGGGGAGAAAATGACGAAAGCAGACTCAAAAGTTCCTCTAATTTTTTCCTGGTGTTCCATTTTCCCATGGTTGTTTTTTGAAAGATATTTTTGAATTTGAGCACAACGATCTAACAGGGAAAACGGGGATGAATTCGGTTACAATTCGGAAGAATCTCAGAAAGTTACTAAAATTGAATCACAGAACTACCTATTCCCTCCGTAAACACTTCAAAAAGCACCAACCTCTTCTAGAATCACAACTCTTCAGAGAGTGTTGTGGAAGAACTGAACTGACGTTTTGAATTTTCCTTCTTTTCTTCTGATTCACCCTGTCATCCGGGAGTCATTCACTCTTAAGCTCCGCCCCCTATTTTCTTTCCCTCTCCAATTCCTCAAGACTCCGCCCCTTCTCAGCACATTGTCAATCTCGGAGAAAAAAGTTGCAACCACAACAAAACAAAGAAAAAAAGAAGGATGAAACTATCAATGTCAGGCACTTGAGATGTTGTAGAATGAAAACGTGTGAGTGGGAGTGAATGGAAAAGGAAGAGCTTTCGAAAAAAATGGAACCAACCGGGGCGGAAAATGGAGACAGGGGAGAAAAAAAATGTAATTTGGTTCCGGTTTCTTCGTTTTTCTTTCTTTTCTATAACACAAAACTTCTGGATTGTTTTCAGACATATTTTTATTTTTTTCAGAATCCTTTTTTTCTTCCTCATTCTCAACACCAATTTCTATCCTGACGTCTTCCAACGACAAAAATTGTCGTCGTGGTACGCCTTCTTCGATTCCAAAATCGCATTAATTTTATTTGCGCCAAGCGAAAATTGAGAAATTTTTTGAGCGAGATGCGTCATTCGTCAACGACGACTCCTTTGAACCCAATTATGTCTCCCACGAGGAGGATACGGTAGTTTTCAGAAAAAAAGGCTCTGTTTCTTTTCTCGTTTTGTTAGATGGATGAAAAAAGAAGAGTTCCTCATATTCGCATCCATAAGTCCATGAAATATGAAAAATGGACTTACGAGAGAGAAATGGGGGAGGGGCAAAATGTCTCGAGAGATTGGGTTCATTCTACGCACATCTACTCTTAAATGCGTTTTCCGTTTTATCGACTGAAAAAGTTCTGAAATAAAAACAGTTAAAACATAAAGATAAAATCTTCAAGAACTGTTCCAAGTTTCAGGGATATAAGAAAAACAGTATTATGTCAAAGCACGACGAGACACGATCAAGTTAGTGTGGTATGAGCCGAAATTCGAGGCGACGACAGTCAAAGTGGTCTAACTAACTGGATTGCATTCGTATGAAAAAGTTTTCAACTGCAGAAATAGAGTTCTTGAGTTGCTCTATACATCCACACGATTTCAGAAAAATCTGATTTCTGGAAAGTGCTATTTCAATTGAAAGCGCCGGTGCGCACATTCATTTTGACCACTACTATACATCTAATTGAAAACTCAACCTAAATATGGCAAAGGGAACAGAAACATTCGGTTGTGATGAATAAGAAGTTACTCAAGATATCCCAAATATGACCTCCTTGGAAGAAGGGAACGCTTGAGAAAGTGCTGAAATTTTAGATTTTGATAAGATCCTCACGGTTCACGTGACCGTTTCGGAAAATCTAACTGATTCCCCGTAGTCGATTGTGCCTATACCCAAATTTTCCGAAAAAGTTTGACTGGACAGGTCACGAACACTCCTAGTCAGACTCCCATCTGGATGGAATTCAAACTTTAGAGAATTGACAATTTCTGGATTAGTTCATAGAATATTTGAAAATTGCCTCTTTTTGTTTTAAGCCTACTTCTAGATGTATTACTAATCCAATATAGTCAGCATAACTACAAAGTTGAATTCGTTGATAACGAGATGGTGTGTGTGGAATAGAAGTGATTGTTTTGAAGTTTCAGTTTCTTACGCTGACTTTTTCCCGTTCTAACAAGTTGTAAAGTATAGAATTTGGTTCAATACTTTTTCTGAAAGTATGTCTCAATAAGTCCTTAATTCAAACGATACAAACACTTCCTCATATGTTCTATGAAATATAATCGCCGCATTCGAATACGTCCATAATCACCTGCCAACTGAGTCAGACACTTGCTGGTTCATCCAGACAAAATGGGTGCATTCTTGTGACGTTATAACGCGTTATAAGGGTTTTAAAGCTAAATAATTCTCTAGTTTTTGGTGTTGAACTCCGGGAGCCAACTGATACTGAGAGAGGATCATTAATCACATCGAATTGTTATGTTTACTTTGGATTCAGGTGAGACTTGATGATAGAAAGAGTGAACAACCAATTGGAAGAAATTGATTCAAGGGGAAAAGAGAATCCATAGTTAAAAAAGTCAGTGGAACGCCAGCCAATTGTATCGTTTGAAAATAGTAATAAACCCTCTAAAACCACATTTCATAGCGCTGTTTTTTCTTTTTCCATTTTTCCAATATCTTCCCAGAAAATCTTTTTTTGTGGTCGTTGTGGAGGGCACCGAAATGACAAATGGGTTGAACATGTGGTCGAAATGGCAATCATTCTTTTAATATTTTTTGAAGCTCCCATTTCTATCGTAATTTTAAGAAAAACAAACCATTAAGTCCACGAGAAAGGGGGAAATGAGAAATCTGGGAGAAGAATCGAAGGGAGCTGAAAAATGAGAATGGAGGAAGGCTACGAACCTAATTTCCGTCGCCTCGAACTTTCAATTTTTTTCTCTGTTATGTTGACTTGAAGTTCCTCAAAACTTTCAAAAAGAAAAGTTCTTTGGAAATATGAGAAGAGTAGGGGAAACAAGGGGTTTTCAAGAATTGTCAACTTGAGTCTTATGAAGTGTCAGAAGACGTGAAAAAAGGAAATAGTTGGAGGTGTTGGTGGGGAAAATGATGAATCGTCAAGGATGATGAAAGGGTTCCGAGAGAAATATGTCTTCTAGAATTTTCAAGAAAAAAGAAAAGAAAATGTATACGGGAGATTTGTATTTATGTTGTCGGGATTCAGATGAACGAAAATTTCAAGTTCTTTTCAGTTAATAATCTAAAACTAGGTAGCTATGGAATAATGGAACCATTAAGAACAGTAGTCACCTCTTCAGTTCTTTTTAATTTTAGCAAATGCTCATTGACTACACATTCCAAAATAAAAAAATATACTTTCTGCGACATTTTTCTGAAATTCAGGCCCATAAAGGGTTTGAAGTTATTTATTTCGTATCAAGCCTGCTGGCAGGGCGTTTATAAGCCTGATTTTCGAAATGAAATCTCAAAATAGATGAAATTTTTCATCTAAAAAGTGTAGTCATTGAGCCAACTGTAGTCAATGAGCATTTGCCTTTAATTTTTCAAATTACGACATTCATTAATATAAGATTTCGAGAAGGGAGGGTTCATAACAGGAACATCAGTCAATTTCTGTTTTAAAACTGTTCCGTTTTTTCAAAAATAATTATCCAAATACTCTCAACCTAATTTTTAAAAATAAATAATCGCAAGAAGGTTAGAAGTGAGAAACTGAGAAACCAGGGTGAAGTGTTAGAAATGTCGGCATTCTCGTAACGACGTTGTTTTCTAGACGCATCAGTAAAACGAACACCATTGCGTCGTGGCAGTTATAAATTTTGATTGATGGTCCGTCTCTGAAGTCAAAAAAAAACAAAGGCGATGGCCGCAGACGAAACAAAATGGTTGTAGTGGAAGGACCGACGATGCTATTCTCATAGAGATACTCAGTTTCTTCAAACGACAGCTGACATTGGCTCGTTTTCTTTTGCTTGTCGTTTTGTTTGCCCAAGATCATCATTTTTTCTAATGTCGTGGTTCTTGATTACATACGGAGTTGAAAGCAGAATGAGGTGGAGCTTCTGGAGACACTTCTAATCCTGAGGACGAAACGACGATGAATGACAAATGGGCGCACGTGCTCTTCTGACTTGTTGCAAACGATTTAGGCATTTATGTCCACTTTATAAAACAAAACAGAAAGGATATAGATTCCCAATTTACAAATTTTGTGGGGGTTGAACAGAAAGAGTAGGATCAAAAGCTACCATGGATAAAATTGAAGAGAACTTGGAAAAGAGAATGGGGTTTGGGGTTGATGACTGGGACGGAGTTGGAGGAAATACAAACCACGTTTTGTGGAGGAGATACGGATGAAGAACGAGAAATATATTAGTGTTGAAAGGAATCAAAAAGAAAATCAACAAAATGAGAATAAATTATTGAGGTCTGAAAGAAGAAATAGATAAAAGAGAAAAAATGATTATGCAAATGCATCTTCCCTATCAGCGGTTCCAGTTCCAAGTGGGTCATCGAAAGCCTGGAAAAATAGAACTTTTGTCGAATTCAAATAATTTCTTACCTTGAAATTGTGGAAGTGAACCGGACGATGATCTTCATGGTAGTACTCCTTGGGGTTTGACAAGCATACATCGAATTTCATGGCGGGTGACCAACGTTGACCTTGGAAGTTGTAGTTCCAGACTCCGTTGGAAGGAACCATGAAATATCCGAGGAAGCGATCAGACAGAAGCATCTGTACTTTCTCGTAGTGTGTTGGCATGTATCCTTTTGGATTATTTCCTTTGTCGGTGTTTGCTTTACCCCATTCGTATCCCGATGGTGTCAGTTTGTAGGCGGTAAGAGAAACGGATCCCGGAGTGAAGCTACACGTGATCATCACAGTTTTCTCACCATCCCAGCTGATGTTATCCGTGAGAAGCTGAAAAAAGAAACCGTTAAAGGTGAGACCTGAATGCAAATTTTACCTTGGCGTGAGTGGTGACATCTTGGGGAGACAGCTGTGGCAGTTCGTTTGGCTGTGTATGCATCCATCCAAGCGGCTCGAAGTCGCGAAGCAACTCATGGTCAGGAAGTTGTGTTGGTAGATTGACTTGTTGATGACTTCCAGTTTGAGGTACCAGAACAATACAGCGGATTTCCTTAACTTGTGGATTATCCGGTGGCGAAACGCCGTACATAAATCCAGCGATTTGGGTTCGAAGGTCAGAAATTGTAATGAATTTCTTGAGGATGTTCTTCGGTAGAATGTATGTGTATCCGGTATCCTTTACGTCATCAGAATTCACGTAGATGTGTTGTGTACGAAGATGGAGATTGGTTGAAGAAATGGCACGTACTCTCCATTCCGTTCGACTGGCGAAAGAAGCTGTTTCGTAGTTCGATGTTGTAGCTGTGATGATCTCATCTCCGTGTTTGTTCACAGTTCTAGTTGTTGTAGCAGTTACTTGACTCTGCTCCTTCGTTTGCTTTTCAATATCCGCAATTTGCTGACGTTGCTGACTTGGTGCAGAAATTTCCATTCCGAGAATGATATCTCTTACTTCAGACTGTGTCAATGAAGCAACATTCACGTTATTTTTCTTTCCGTAATCAGCCAAAATCATATCCTTCAGAGCCAGCTCCACCTTGATCCAGTCTTCGTCAGTAAGCGTTGGCCAGATGTGATGAGGCTCTGTGATCGTAGTCTTGTCAGGCTTGAGAATAACTTTGGTCTTGTCCGGATTGATGTGCATTCCACGCATAATCAATACAACACGAGAGAACGCTGTGTATGACGAGATAGTCTTCAGCCAGTCGTCGTACAAATTGAATAGAACCATTTGTGGCTCAGTCGCTTTGAGAATCAAGTCTCCGAACTTCTCCACTTTCATGATGGCTTGGAATGGAAGCATCAGTTCGGATCCCTTGATAACAATGTTCGGGAAATCAAGAAGATGCACTTCTAATGGATCGAGCATAGCCTTTCTGGTGACAATGATTTGACGTGGTTGTTCTTCAACTGGGAGCGAGCGAATCAAAGCAGCGACTTCTTCAGCTGTTTTCCATTTTGCCAATTGAGATAAACGTTTTTGGCCAGCCCAAACAGATGTATGAATAATCTTGAGGAAGAGTTGACCAGTACGTGGATTGAAAATGAAAATAGCTCCATTGATCGGCTTCGTTGTCAAGTTTCCTTCGAATGTTTTGTGAATGGTGACGCGGTAAACATTTGTATCATCGACGAACCAAATAATTTGGTTACTGAACAGTTCTCCATAGTTCTGACTTGTCAAATATGGCTCAGTTGGTTCAGACGAATAGAGCTGAAGACCCTTGCGGATACGCTCACGAAGAACGTAGAAAGCTGGATTGGCCTTGATGATCTTCGCCATTGCCTGTCGAATCAACGGTTTCATTCCAGGGAACCAGTTTCCGTAAGCGGAATATAAATTGTAAGCAAGATCAATTGCGATGAGGACTCCCGTCGGTGATGGGTAGATAGACATGTTGTCAGTAGTGTAATCGAGGAATTTAGCACGAGCGTAACGTTCCACATCGTGAGAATCGTAATCTCCCCAACGAAGCTGCACATCTAGCCAGTACTTTTGAGTTGTTGTGTTGTCCATGACATCTCTGAAAAATAAGCACGAATAAGGAAACGCCTTATCGGAACTTTTGAAACAACTCTAAAATAAAACATGACAAAGGCTGAGAAGTAATAAGACTCACTTGCTATCTGCCATCAACGATGGTCTCGAGACGTTCCATTTGTACTGGGCGAACAGAAGAACATCGGCACAGGAACTATTCATTTTGTAAGACTTTCTTGGATGGATAGTTTCCTTCTGCACAGTTTGAATCTCTAATGCATCAAGTTCTTGATCGAAGACTTGACACAAATCCATGACCACAGACTCATGAATCTTCTGCCACAAGTGAGCACGGAAGATTTGAATGAGTGAAATTTTGAGCGTTGGAATCTTTCCGTGCATGAAAATACCAGTAAGATCCAGTTGTACTTGGAAACCGACGTAGACATTGGCACGATTGATAGTTGGCGACCACCAGAGTGTGAAACGACGATTTGGAATTTGATTCAAACCGGAACGCTGAGCGTTGGTGAGCTTCTTGAATTTCATGGACTCTTCGAAACCGGACGCACGTTCCCAGAACAGACCCTCCCAAGTTGGGAAGTATGTTCCCTAAAAAAGGATTTAATATTTGAGAAAAACCATGAAAATTACTTACTCTGAACAATGTGTGTTCTAAAATTCCTTCAACTCCACCAAGTGCCTGAATCATATCCGTTCTGTAGTTGTTCAAGTTCCAAAGCTTTCCGTCGTGTCTTTGATGCGTCCACCAGAATGGGTTTTGCTTCAGGATTTGGTAGGCCTTGAACTCGGTTCTTACACGCCAACCCTTATCGTATGCCAATGTATGTCGATCCTTTTGGAATAGCGTATTGATTCTTGGAATTCCACGATCCCACGAATCATCCAGATCTTCCAAAGTCAATCTTCTGTTTTGTGCATTTGCTTCTTGTCTCTTCAATGCGTATTCTGCCCAAACACGGACCGAGTCAACAAACTCAGCTTCCCATGGTTGAATGTATCTGTACAGATTCGGAATAAGCTGATCTTCATCGTGGCTCATTCCCGATCGGAAATGAGTAACTCCTCCTGCTTCTGTCTGTTGCATCCATCGAAGATCTGATTGTGGGATGAGAACATGTCCCATTGAGAGCATTCCAAGTCCTCCAATTTCTTTTGGTGTATAGAAAACCACAGGTGGGAAACGAGACGGCATTTTCGAATTGAGTCCGATCTTGATTCTTGTCTGAATCTTATTCTCGCATTTCACAAGAAGGTCCAAAAGTTCTTGTGTATTGACAACCGCCTCACGGAAGTATGTCATCAATCCGATGAGTGCTGTGTTCCATTTGTTGACGATCTTGGTGAAAGTGGTTGATCCGGATGACATCAAAATTTGACGAATTCTATTGTGGAACTTCGAAAGAGACTCTTCATCAACCTTCAGGAAGCATTGTGCAGTTCGTTCTTTGGTAACTTCGTTCTGAAGATTCCAAACTCCGTCACGATGAACAAATTCTTCATTTGCAGTACGACACTTTGGTAGAATACGACATTCAAAGCCAGCCATGTCGAATAGCATGTTCGGATTGTCTTTACTGTACACCGAGACGAAAGAATTCTCCCATTCGACTGTAGTGATAGAACGTGGAAGACGATTCTGCAATACGTTAAAATTAATTCAGTTTTTGAAACCATGTCAGTAATGTACACCTTCCAAGTAGACCTAACTATTCAATAGAATTAGTGGATCTGTTCATGAGGCGAAATATCGCTTATTTCATTTGTTTCCGAGGATTTATCAACGATTAATCATAATTGATTACTCGCTTTCTTATACCTCGCTTTCCTACACAACTTAGTTACCGTCTTACCTTTATATCCCAGAACACGGCTCTTCCCAGGTTGACATCGTGTTTCATCAAGCGCATTCTTGCATCTCTTGGCCAACATTTCTTGTTGTTGTAACCGACGATATTCTCGTTGTTGGGATCTGGGTGTTCGGTCAGATAGCGTTGAATCAAATCACGAGCTTCATCAGCACTGAAACGGAACATAATCCAAACTCTATCGATGTAGCGACAGTAGAGACGAATTGGATGACCGATCTCGGTGGCGACGTCTTGGAACTGAAGGAATTCGTTCGGGCATTGTGGAGGACCAGCGATCTCTGAGGCGCGTCGAAGACCAAGAACAAGCAAGTCGAGAACAAGTCCATAGAACTGAACAATGAAGGAAGCAAATTGAAGACCACGGATGATTCCGAATGAGTTCGTGTGGTTCATGTCCTTGTAGTTGATGAGAACGTTGTTCTTTGAAGTCATGTAATCGGCGATGTTGTGATCCACAATAAGTCTGAGCAGTCTATTGAGCAATGTTAAATCCATTTTCTCGGCGATCTTTTCCAACTTGGTCTCCATGATAACGTTACATTCGCCTTCACTGGTCTCCCACACATCTTGCAAATTATTGAGTCCTTGGCACCATTTGTATGTGAGCAATGGTGGTGGTTCCGTGTCTCCAGGCTTGACCCAGGATGGGAACAAGCGTCGTTTGTCAGCTTCGTACCAAAGGTACTGATCAAGATAAGCATCAGTGACCTTCTCGAGTGGTTCGATATCGTATACGGGTATGAGATGCGTGTAGAGATCCATGAACTCAATACCAACTTCCTTGAATGCACGTTGCGTGAGCATATGTCTCTTGATACGAGACAGAGCTTCGTGAGGATTATCATACGCTTGTTCAATCAACGCTAGTTCTTCTCTTTGCGATTGATTCAAGCGATTCTTGACACTGTAGCTTTCTTTGAGCCGTTCCAAAGCCAAAATGAGCAACTTGGTATCATGCTTGTAAGAAAGTGGAGGGAACGGAATAGGTGAAAAACGTCTGGATTCAAGCCAATGAACGGTCGTTGTGTAGATTGCAACTGCTTCTTCAGCAGAAATGTATGGTCCATCCTTCAAATAGTTGTGCTGTCTCTCTTGTTCCGATTTCAGGTATAATCTTGTCAACCGTCCCAAATTCTTTTTGCACACCGTTTTGTCTACAGTGGCTCCTCGTCTCACACGTTCTCTGTTGTAATGAGCAGAGTTGGTCCACCAATCTGCCTTCGCTTTGACGTAACGAAGAATCATGTTTTCAACTGGAGTTGGAAGTCCAGGAACTTTCCAAGGAATGTTGGCTTTCCAACAACGCCATGCTTCTGATAGATGTTGAAGAATAACACGAGCTTTGTTCTGCTTAATTCCATCTGGCATCATGTCGAGAATGTCGTGCATGACAGCGGCGCTGAAAGAAGACAAATTTTCAAAAACTTCCAATCATATTAACCTACCGAAGCTCAAGATCGAAATGAGACTCGACCCGCTGCTTGGTTACTGTCTTAGCCACACCCTTCGAATGTCTTCCTTCGAACTGCCGGGAAAGCAAATTACCCAGCCATCTTTCCAAGAGTGGTGTAATACCTCTGAGGAAGAAAAGCCACACTCTCCATCCTGGAGCCCAGAAACCACATCCTGGTCCCTTTCCGACTGGTCCGGTGTTGAAACGGTAATAGATAAGATGTTTCAGATCCTTGCACATTCTAACTTGTCTCATGAGCTTGTACTTGTAACGATACATTCCTGTCAGCTGACCAACGTGAGCAAAGATATACTGTAGACCGTCAGCTAATTGATATGCATCTACGTTGTTGAGACGATATTGAACATGTGCATCAACCACCAGCTTCGTAAGTCGAAGAATTTCTCTGCACAGATGGAATGCGTTACCGAATCGAGACTTCTTTCTTTCCTTGGTAGTAAGTGTTTTCACTGGCTTCAGATTGAAATTGTAGTCAAGATGAAGGTAATTCAAATTTTTGCGGTGAATGAGAAGATTGAGCATATTGTATCCTTGACGAAGCACTTGCAGACCAGCCTCAACCCAATCCAGAGTCGTTGTTTGGAAGAACTTTGTTGCTTTGAATGAACGGAACAAGTAACGACGTTTTTGTGGTTTTGGTGGGCGATGTTTGAGAGCATTGAGAACGAAAACTTTGAGCAGCTTCTGATATGAAACACGTACCTTCACTGGCATGCCTGAAAAATCAATGTTTTTGTTGGATAATGTATCACGTTCACTAACCAGCTGGACAATGTTCTCTATACCAAGACTTCACAAGTGGAACATCGACAGCTCGTCTAGTTCTACCCGAGCGCATATTGAATGGACGAGGGGCCCAGAGAAGAGCCAAACCGTTGGCAGTGTTATCTGAATACAACGGAACATCTTCGAAGATTGGACGCACTTCTTCGGGTAATTCCCAGTCGTCGTCCTCCTCTCCTTCTGGCAAGTTTTCTTCCGTCTGAAATAGTTTTTCTATTGTTCCCAGGTTAAAAAATCTAGAAATATTAACGACAACTAAAATTTCTCGCCTTTCAAGGAAATTTATTTCGCGAATTTCGGCTACCGATACCCTTGTAAACTTATAGGGATCAGCTTATAAATGCGCTTTTTAACTATCATTTTTTGTAAGAGGAAAAACTCACTGCTTTGAGATTGCTGAGCACAATTGGATTGATCAGAGGATCGTAGTAAAAGGCTGGTAAATCGGGATCTTCGGTTTTGATGAACACGACGGATGGCGTGTGATACCAGGATACTTGAACTGGCAGAGAACTGATCAAATTGTTGTACATGAAAGGGAATGCAATTCTGTACTCAGTACGGATTGGTGCACGGATGATGACTTTGTTGATGTCGTTAAACTCATTCCAGTCCTCGTCGCTGGAAAAAGTTATTTAAACGTCGCTGTAGAAAGTTGTGAAACCCATAATCAAAAAAAAATGCTTACGTATGCAAGTCTTTCACAAGTGGCTCGAATTTGGGACCTCCGGGAATTGCGACGTTCAGAGCCTTGGCGGTGAAGAAGCTCTTCATATCAAACAAATAGAAGTAGTTGTCATCCACAAGATCCGTGAGTAACTGATTGGCAAGACGATACAAGGTTGACATTTGTGGAATACTGAAAGCCCACTTTCTGTATGTCGGTCCGTTCACGAATCGAGTGGTGGCGAGCGGTTTGTGATCATAAAACCATTCTGCGACGGCACCATCTTCTTCTGGATCGAGCTCCATCTGAATTGGTTCCAATGGCTCTACATCAAGAATATTATCAGCGTAGTCAAGCGGGGGTTCTTCATCATCGAATGGTGGGAATCTCATTCGCTTGAAATGACGACGATCACGTTTCTCTCTTCTCATCATGATCCACATTGTTCCCCATTGAGCCATGTACACTGGTTCGATGACTCGAGGAATATCGTTGACGAAAGTGATAGCACCAGTGATATGGTATAGCACTTTTACATCACGAATTTGTTCCCAAGGCATTGGCATGTTTTCAAGAAGTTTCAGTACAGCGTGTGGCATGTATTTCAGAGCTCCGAGGTATACTCTCTTGTCGTGACGGTACTTTCGCGAAGTCATGTCTCCATGGTCTCGGATAACTTTTCTGACATGCTCAGGTGGCATCTCTTCTTTTTGGGTATCGGCCATTCCAAACTTCTTTTTCTCTGAATATCGTTTTCCTTGCAGTTGCTTCCATTTTCGGGATTTCTCTTCCAAAATCGAGTCTGGGATTGCATGATGATCCTGAGGCGGACCCCCGTGATCGGCCATACCTGAAAATACTAGATTTTAGCGATAAAATTTATGAAATGTCTTTAAAATCTTGAAGAGTACATATGTAGATTGATTGCGACCGAGAGAAAACAACGATGTGCAGGCATAACAGTAGCGATTTATTATTCTAGGTTAATTTTCATTGAAATTTTGAAGTTTCACTATTGTCTGCAACACTTCTTCGAAAGTTTTATTGAACAAATCGAACAAAAATTGTATTTTCTTTCAGATTTTCTGCACTTTCGAAAAGAAAAAAAATATGTTTCAAATTTTTGTTTAGCAAACAGAGCGCACTTGCGGAGCGCGGTAAGATCTGCAGGTTAGACGAGTACGGTACCCGGCAGTTCAAACGTTATTATTCGCAGCGTTCGGATCGATTGGCTCCTCCCCTTTTTCTAACTTTATTTGCGTTCACCGTCAACGATGTTGCCAGGAGCAACTGATCGATGTTTCGAAAATTTTAGCTTTAAAAATGTCCATTTGTTTCCTCCAAAAGTGACACGGATATGCCATCGCATTTTTTCGGTCGCATGGTCATGTGACTTTTCCTTTCGCGTTCACTATTTTACTGTAATCTCCGGAACCTGGTTTTCAAACTGTTTTCTAAAATTTAATTCAATATTTTGTTTCAAGTCGGTTATTCATCATGATAATCTGTGCGAATTTCTTAATTTCGAAAAGTGACATAGTGTGTTGCGAAACGATTTTCGAATAATACGTTCGCGAAAGCTTTCGACTATTTTTCGAAAACTGTATAAATTGTTGCACTATTCAGGGAACATTCTCTTGTTGTGGGCATTTTCCACGATAAAAGTAGCTGCTCTCATATAACAAATGTCTTCACGAACATCTTGGCCAACACTGGATCTTAATCGTTCAAATTCTTCCAGAGGTGAGTATTTTGCTCGAGTTTGAGCATTTTTTTAAATAAAAATTATATTAGTTTTTTTGTTTTGTATCAAAAAATGACCATTTTGATTGCAGCTGATGATCTACCTCCACAGCCACGCCGATTAGAAGTTGTGTCCAAGCAAGCTACTCGAGTTACTGCACTTTCTACAAAACTTGAATGGAAAATTGAACAATTCGAAAAGTTGATGAAATTAGTGAAGAATGGATCGAATCTCATTTCAAGAATGTTCAGTGTTCCTGATGCACCTACAGTTTGTTGGGAGCTGCATGTCTATCCAAATGGTAAACGTGATGAGGATATGAATCATGTGTCATTCTTCTTGAGACAAGTTGGATTAGCTGTAAGTTTTGAATTCCGTTCTAATAATACATCATTGATGATTTTTCAGCGCGGCGAAGAACCTATTATGACCGAATTCCAAATATATGCCCTCGATGCCAATAATCAGAGAGTCAGTGTGTGTAGAGATACGAAAGATTTCACAAATCAACAAGGACGCGGAAAGTTCCAAGTTACTCGCGAAAAAATGATTGGAGCGCTTCGTTCAGATGGAACTCTTTTCCTGATTTGTGAAGTAGAATATTTTCCCCCAGGATCAAAAATCTCGGTTGAACCGGTCATTGAAGAAGATGTTTCTACTGAAGAACCTGAAGATATGCCGGAGGTGGTTGTTCGTACCAATAATAGGACCATGTGGGAAGAAGAACTTTTCACGGACTGTGTAATTCATGTTGGTAACAAGTACATCAAAGCTCATCGTTGCATTCTTGGGCAAAACTCACCAGTATTCAAAAGCATGTTCTCTTCGCCATCTATGATTGAAGCACAGAAAGGAGAAATTCATATTCAAGATGCTAAATACGATTCTGTACGTGCCATGGTCGAATTCATGTATACAGGAGCAACGGAGTCGTTGGAATCACAAAGTAACATTGACGAAATTTTAGCCATTGGTAAGTTCTATTCTCTCTGAAATATTCCCTCTTTCTACAAAATACATTTTTTCAATAATAATGAGACATTAAAAACAGCAGGTGACAGTACTTCAACGTGTTTTTTTTTCAGCCGACAAATATGAGGTTCTGATGCTCAAAGATCAATGTGAACGTCTTATCGCTCAAACTATCAACCTCAAAAACGTCACTCAAATTGCTATGTTCTCCGATACGTATACAGCGGAGTACTTGAAATCTGCAGTAATCCGCTTCCTGATGACCCACCATCGCGTAGTTATCAAAACTCAAGACTGGATAAATTTGAAGAAAAGCAGACATGAGCTCGCAAATGAGCTGCTAGAAGCAGTGTTGACGACAGACCAAGATGATGATGAAACATCAATCACAAGTCAGGTTTCAACCCCGCCAACACGAAAACGTCTTCGTCGCAGTGCAAAATAATAATACAAAAGACGTGCTAGCTTTACCATCTGTCTTGAATGTTTTCAGCCATGTTCATAGTTTTAGTTGTTTTTCCATCTCCTCCTACTTTCGGGTTCCCGCAAAATTTACCCTTGTGTTCCAGTCACATTTGTAATCACTACGCTC
Organism: Caenorhabditis zanzibari; assembly: GCA_963966625.1. Lineage (NCBI taxonomy): Eukaryota > Metazoa > Nematoda > Chromadorea > Rhabditida > Rhabditidae > Caenorhabditis > Caenorhabditis zanzibari. The sequence goes on along the minus strand of OZ016470.1, from coordinate 7,331,857 downwards.
TTTTCTCATAATATTTAGTCATGTCATCATTGCGTGTACATCAGCCTTCATAATACCCATATTAAAATGTTCCCTGTCTACTCGGAACCTTTTTTGACTTGGGTTACTCCAATGTTTCACCGCAGCGTTTTTCTCTGTGTTTTATAAGTAGTTTTTTCACTCATTTTATGTCAATCAAATTCGGTTTCATTTTTTCTTTTCAAATAATAAAAAAATAGGCTCGCTCTTTTCGGTCCATTCACAACATAAATAAACTTTATTGGAAATTATGCCATTCTTATGTTTCTAACCCCCTGAATCCTGAATCTAACCCATTGTTCCTTTATCTAGAAAGATGGATTGGAAAATCACCATCTTCACCTACAATTTGGCCATGAAGCCATCAGATCCGGGAGCCGTTCATAATCTTCTGAATGGAAATGTGGATGAGCACACCGATTTGGTGGGTATTGGGTTGCAGGAAGTGGCACATGCCGAGACTATTGGAGGAGCACTTATCACATGGGCTCAGAGTATTACGACATGGATGAACAAGAATACGAGAATGGTTCTACTGGCAAAGACATTCCAAGCAACGAATCAAGTTTTGATTTTCGGAAGAAAGCAGCTGATTGGACAGGTCCATCAATTCTCAAAACATGCGTTCAATGGAAACATTTTTTTTTCAGATAAAACGGATTGATTATCGTTTCCAAAGAAACACAATGCGTGGATTAACCGGACACAAAGGATCGATTGGTGTCCGTTTGCAACTGGCAAGCCCCTACTCGATTGTATTCGTTGACAGTCATTTCGTGCATGGTCCAGAAAACAATAGCAAACGGATCGAGCAGTATTACACCAACAGGATCTGCTCCTTTCCAGAGGATAAGAGTGTGAGGTAATTATTATGAAAATCAAGCAGAGGTTCTATATAAAAATATTCATTTCGAGTCAGTATCACTTCTTCAACGCCTTCTTTGGGTTTTGCTTTGCTTGACGGGAAGTTTTAGTTTGTGAGTTAGACTGAGAGTGAGATGCAGAACGAGAACGGGAACGGCTGGATCCTTTTCTGAAATGATATATGTCAAACAATTAATGACATAAATAAAACGAACCCGGAGCGTCCTGATTTTTTAGCTACTTTGTCAGCTTCTTCCATATCGGGAATTCCCAATTCCTTACGAAGCTTGTACTGGGAACGAGTCATCACACCAGTTGTACGAATACCATTAGTAGAATTTCTGGAGACTTTTCTTTTCGAGTTTGTTCCATTGGCAAGCTTCACGAGTTTGTTAGTTTTCGTCGAAGTAGTTGGTCGAACGTCTTCTGATGAAGAACGGCTCCTAGTTGATCGACTACGACGACTGGTGCTACGACTTCTCCGCGGAGCTTGCGCTTTGGTCTTCATCTTTCGGCTCGAGTAGATGTGCCAGTTATATTTTTAGTATTGATTTGTTCATCCCTCTGCTGGCATCCTGGGTACAATGACCGTTCTGCTTTTTGAAAAATTGAGAACAGTTTACGTATAAATTTTAAAACTCGAAATTTCGTGAGTTTTTCGAAGCAGATACTGTATCGAGCTCACAGGAAACATCTTCTAATTATGATTTTTTCAGAGCTGCCTTCTGGTTTGGGGACTTCAATTTTCGAGTTGAGGAAGACATGGATACCGTAATCCGCAAGATAAAAAATGGAACTCATCTGGAACTTCTCGGTAAAAATAATTCAAGAGCACTCATTCATCGAATTCTATCCAGTTTTCAGACAGCAGAGAACAACTAAAAAGAGCTCTGATTGAACGGGACGCCTTCATCGGTTTCCATGAACAACCTATCACATTTGAACCAACTTATCGGGTTACTGTAGGAACTACAGAGCCAGATGGGAAACGTGTACCTTCTTGGACGGATAGAGTACTGTACAAAGGAGATGGAATCATCGAGTTGTCGTATTGTAACAACAAAAAAGCGGTGGCGAGCGACCATTTGCCAGTTATCGCTTCATTTCGAGTTTTGGTATGTTGTCAGGCAAAAAATTGGGATTAATTATAGCGTTTACAGGCTACTGTAGCTCCTAAACCGCAATGGGAGGTGGTCTTTGAACATCTTCCGACATGGTACACATCCGTTCCTCTAGTAGGAAGATTCCAAGTCAATGCTCAATTTTATAAGGAGAACGGAAGCTATCGCGATTGGATTGGAGTATTCCCGGTATTCATATGACAAATCTACATAGTTCAAATATGGATTACCATTTTTCAGGCCACAATTGACGATTGTACAACTGCAACAAATTGGATTTACGCTGCCACTTGCTTCGAGCAAACAATCGAAGGAGAGAAATTTCTGGCTTGTGAATTCTCTGACATTCCAGTTGGGACCTACCGTCTCGGATATTTCGCATGCCATTTGAATTGCATCGTCGGTCTCTCCAAAGTTTTCCAAATAGTTGAGCAGCCCTAAAAGCGGATTTTCCCGATTTCCCAAGTTTTTTTCCCCGATCACTCGCACTCTCTTGTATATTCTTCCTTCATCAATCAGGCTTTATCCACTTGCCAAAAACTCGTTTCATTCAACTGTGATAGTGAATCTAGGCCACATTTGTAGCACATATTAGTTCGGTAATAAATATATTTAAATGTCAATAAATTTTTCCCATGGTCTGTTCATACACTTCCAAAAAGAAAACAACCGTAATCTTTTCATCAGGACATCTTTTGTCCAAGTCCACATTCCTCCCAGTTCTCTTCACATGCCTCTTTCTTCTCGCAAAACCTAGTCCACTGGTTCTCGGCCATCACGTGAATTGTGCATCTTCCCCCATGTGTTATTGATTTGGTGTACTATTAGAAAACGAGTCTATCGATCGTCTGCAAAATTTAGAAACTGCTAAAAAGATCGACCAATTAGTCAGCTTATCTCTGAATATTTTTAATAATCATCTTTTTTTCACTGCTCATAAAGAACTCTATCTTTTGGACCCTCTACCAGATGGTACTTTTTAATCAAAAAATATAATCTTTCAATTAGGTAAAAAAGGATTTTGAACATTACACCTTTTTAAAAATTGAAATCTCTCTTTTCCCTCTAGTTTTCTGCGTTTCCACTTATTTCAATGTCTCTTCTTCCCGTTGCTTCCTCATGTGACCCTCTCAATACCATTTCATTTCTTTCAGATCAATAAATTTCAAAAAAATGGAGGCAGATTATCTGAGTTACAAAAAGTTTCTTCGATTTTTTTCAGTTCGGATGATGCAGTCACTTGTTCAGGTTTGATTTTTCCTCTTGAAACCCCTGAGTTTTCAAAAATCGATTTCAGGCTCGACTGGGAGATGAAGTAGAATCGAAATGCTCAACATACTGTGTAAATACAATGGATTGGTTCAATTTGAGAGTCGATGAATTGGGAGAAATATCTGCTTATCTAAAATCCCACATTAAAAATTATCCTCCAATTAGTCAACTGACTCTGGAATTCCTTCTTTATACTCCAAGTGGACAACTCCTTCCACTGGAAGCATGGATTCTGACAACTTCTGAGGGGTCCGAAGATAGTGGAAGAACTGAATTGTATCATGAGATGAGCACACTTCTTCGATCTGTGATTGTATCTGCTAGAATGACACCGATGCATCGATTATATGTGAAGAAACAGAATTTGGAGAGTTTTGTGATTATGTATAGGGTAAGTTATAGGGAAATAAAATGTATATTTATCTTGTGTTTTTTCAGGTTTTGGAAAACGATACACCATCAGATATGGGAAAGGGAAAGAAGACGAGAAGGATTGGTGAGCTGACTTCTAAATTTGGAACCATCACTCTTGATCTTCATTACCGTACTTCGATGCATTTTGAGGAACCGGAAATTGCTCCAATGACGTAAGGAAATCTGGAAGAATGTTCTCGATTTGAAATTTTGAATTTTTAGACCAGTAGAGAATGAAGAAGAAATGGAAGATGGAGACAAGACAGTAGTGGATGAGACAACTCTTCATACCAGAGATGTTTCAGAATGTGTTCCAATTCAAGATATGAAAAAACGAAAAGCTAGTGGAAGTGTTGAATCAGCGACAAGTGGAGGAAGTTCAGTCTCTCGAGAAGCTGCTCCACGTTTTATTCTTGGACAGTCCACTTCGAGTGACGATTCTCGTCATTCGGATATTCAGAATTCTTATGAAGACGATCATAAACCATCACTGGCTGACCTCAGAAATCACTCTTTCCCATTTGTAAATCTTCTTCAATCTGCATACAATCCAGCAAATGGAACCAAGAAAAACGCTTCGTCAACGAGCTTGAGCAGTAAGAATTTATAGTTTTTTCTGTTGTTTATTCGTTATATTTTTAGACTCCCCAAAACCAGAAGAAGTGCCAACAACTGTGGAGAAAGTTGCCGAAAGTTTCCGGTCTGCCAAAATAGATGAAGTGGTGTTGGAAGAAGACGAAGATGAAGAGCTTCCAATTGATTCAATGGAGCTCAGTGAAGATTCTTTTGTTCATGTAAGTTGAATTGAAAACTGAAAAAAAAACCGAAGAGTTCCGTTTTCAGTTCAACCAGCTGTCTGAGTTTGGAGGAGCTCCAAGTTTGGGTAATGAGTTGGGAGACTATCTAAAGCAGCTGAAACTTGCTCCTGATATGTCGACTCCAGGAGATATTGATATCTGCCACATGGATTTGAAATCTGAGGTAAGTATGATATTTTTTGATTAATCCTAAAACTCAATTCTTTCAGCTCGACAAAATAAAAGACCAATCTGCCAATTTTGACATTTTCCTGAAACATGTCAACTCATTTGCTGATGAGTGAGAAACTGTGATTTAAATTGCATCCTTTTTCCATTTACGCTCTTCATGTTAATACTTTTTTCTGAACATATGATTTGTATAGGTCTACCGAGTAGACTGTGCTTTTGTTACTTTTGTACATCTTGAACATAAAAATGTATACTTTATACAATTACAGTGACATTACATAATTATCGAGTGCATCTTCCATTTCTGCATTGCTCAGAAGTCTTGCAGCAAGCGTTACCACACTGATCTCTAGTCACAGGGCAGTTCTGAAATTACAAAATACCGTAAAATCTGTATTAGAAGCCACCCCGATGAGCCCACATTGAGCACATTCTTAAAATTCAAACGAATTGGACTTATTCTTATTAGAATTCTCGTCAAAAGTTGAATGGCACATCGTAAAGTATGTTTCAAATCTCTTCTTCAATAGATGTTATGATCCATTCGAAGAATTTAGAAGTAACTTTTTAGATGTTGGAAAAATTGATGTTGGAAAAAGATGTTTGAAAAACCCTTCTAATACAGATTTTTCTATATGTCCAAGTTGTAAAAACATACAGAAAGTCTTGGGAAACATCTGTTACGGAGGCATGTTTGATCTGAATTACAGCATTCGTATGCAGAACATTGGGATGTTTGTACATTGCATCTTGAAGAAGAATCTGAAAAAGAATGGAAATTCAAAGATCTCTTCCTTTGATGTAAACCTTTTGAATAGCTAGATGCTGGAGTACTCGGTGGTTTCTTTTTGCCAAACGAGAAAATTGAGGAGAAAATGTTGTCTGAGTAAATCGGAGAAACCAGGAGCACAAAAAGGAGAAGTATGGAGAAAACTTTCATTCTGGAAATGAAATGAGAATAAATGGAAATGAATATCAGAAGAAAAAATGGAGAGAGAGAGAGAGAGAGAGAGAGAGAGAGAGAGAGAGAGAGAGAGAGAGAGAGAGAGAGAGAGAGAGAGAGAGAGAGAGAGAGAGAGAGAGAGAGAGAGAGAGAGAGAGAGAGAGAGAGAATGGCAGAAGAAGAGCTTCAGGTCAGGTGATGTGGGATTAGATATCTTTAGCGTGTCAAATCTCATTTCAAGAAGTTGTATTCATGGCACGCAAAAAAAATGTTTAGAAAATCATGTTCACTTATATGAATGTTGAATTTGGGCACATAGAAACTAAAAGTTCAAAAGGAAATGACGATTTTCAGAATGATAAGAAATTTATTATAACTTTTGTCTTCTAGAGACCCTTGTTCAAATGCCAAATGATTCATAATGTGGTTTGACACGCAGAAATGTGAAAAACCCCCCCTATTGAGTACTTGAGCAAACAAAGTTTATTTTTTTTCAAATGCTTTTATTTTGTTCATATTTACAGTACCGGACAAAAAGAAATGAACTTTTACTTTTTTTGGGATAACTTTTTTTTGAGAAAAGGTATCAACGTCAAATTTTAACACGACATTTCTGGTATAATTAGACACATGTCTGCCAATTTTTATGCAAATACATGAAAAACTGACGATTTTGTGAGCGAAAAGGTAATTTCGCCAAAAAGTCGATTTTCATTGGTTTTCAGTAAAGCATTCATATCTTCCCAGAAACAAAGTGAATTTTATCTAATTATGGGTGAAATAATTTTCAGAGTGTATTACTTGATTGTAAACCCTTTCTCATCAATGATGATCTCCATCTTCTGAAGATCGAGTCGATCAAAGAATTGGTTCTCGACACCAATATCCGATTCCATTCTAGCTGCAGTTGGGCGAATATTTAATATCCTTTTTTGCGTTCTTGTATTCCAAACGTTTAGCAGTGTATTTTCATTGATTTTCAATCAAATTCAAGTCCGGGGATTGACTTGGCGGGTCCTGACGTTGCGTCGGAGGCTCTTGAACCAACCCTGATGGACAGAAATACTGCACTTAACCAGTTTTCTTCTCAAATTGACGAATGTTTTGGATCATTTTCTTGTTGAAAAAGGCTTCCACGTTCCCTGGCCTTCAGATGTAGTAATATTTCCGATTCCAGAAGGTTCTTATGGACAGAGAGATCCATGATTCTAACCGTGGTCGGATGACAGTAAATTCCTACTGTTTGGCAGTGCTGGAAGTCAATGGATTCAAAGATCTATTGCTTCACGGTTGGTAACTGGCGACGTGGCTTGCATCTGGTGTTAATAGGTGTAATCCATTGACTTCCAGCACTGCCAAACAGTAGGAATTTACTGTCATCCGACCACGGTTGGAATCATGGATCTCTCTGTCCATAAGAACCTTCTGGAATCGGAAATATTACTACATCTGAAGGCCAGGGAACGTGGAAGCCTTTTTCAACAAGAAAATGATCCAAAACATTCGTCAATTTGAGAAGAAAACTGGTTAAGTGCAGTATTTCTGTCCATCAGGATTGGTTCAAGAGCCTCCGAAGCAACGTCAGGACCCGCCAAGCCAATCCCCGGACTCGAATTTGATTGAAAATCAATGAAAATACACTGCTAAACGTTTGGAATACAAGAACGCAAAAAAGGATATGAAATATTCGCCCAACTGCAGCTAGAATGGAATCGGATATTGGTGTCGAGAACCAATTCTTTGATCGACTCGATCTTCAGAAGATGGAGATCATCATTGATGAGAAAGGGTTTACAATCAAGTAATACACTCTGAAAATTATTTCACCCATAATTAGATAAAATTCAATTTGTTTCTGGGAAGATATGAATGCTTTACTGAAAACCAATGAAAATCGACTTTTTGGCGAAATTACCTTTTCGCTCACAAAATCGTCAGTTTTTTATGTATTTGCATAAAAATTGGCAGACATGTGTCTAATTATACCAGAAATGTCGTGTTAAAATTTGACGTTGATACCTTTTCTCAAAAAAAAGTTATCCCAAAAAAAGTAAAAGTTCATTTCTTTTTGTCCGGTACTGTATATCTTAAAGAGGAGACAAACGAGAAATAGATGAAAATGAGAATAAGAGATTGTTAGATACATTGAGTTCGAGTGCCTCTCTATTCGTGATGATGATGATGATTCTGACTGTCATTCGTCGCCTCAAGGGCCATGTTTATTGAAGCTGGTGCACGTGTATTCGCGTTCTTTTTGAAGATCTCTCTTGCTTCTTTGTTGCCATCCGCTTCAAGAATGTTGACACAGAGACGATCACGTTTGATTAGGTCACTTGTGATTCGAGCAATCTAGAATCAATGAGCAATTTTAGAAAGTTTATTTGGTTTGTAATTTTGCAAAAAAGCTCTGTTTGTCAAGTGAGGAGCCTGTAAACGGAACCAACGAACTACTTTCTTGTTTCTGTTCTCTTTTGTTTCTCTATTGTATAGAAATTGCTAATTGTGACCTTCTGATCCTTGACTTACATGAAGTGGAAGACTCTGTCCTGGTTCAACAGTAGCATAAACTGGAGTCACTCGATACATGTTATTGTCGCTGCAAGTGATCTTCACAGCGATCCGGTCTAAAACTCTTTATTCATCTATCTTCAAAATATGTTCCACTCACTATCAGAATGGTTCATCAGAGTATGAGTGGAAAGACCTCCTTCAATCGAAAAACGAGCGTGTCGAGGAATTACAGTAACTCCAGCTGCAATGTGACAACAACAAGTGCATCCAGGCTGGCGTTCGGATCTGAAAAATTAAAATAGTTAAGGGAAAGTCCTCAAAAGATAGGATACCGAAAACTGTCAAGTGCGGATCGAGGTCGATCGACACAGAAGTTTGGAAGAAGATACGTTGGTTTCGAGTTATAGATATTCATAGTTGAGGAAAGATCCAAGATTTAAACAGAACAAATACTTGGAAGATGGAGAAGACAAAATAAGAGGTCTCTCAATTCAGTTTGTCGCGACAATTTAACACAAAATTGCTCGCCGAGCTCTGGTCTTTTCCTCTTGGCATCCGGAGGAAAGCACCGAAGATGTTTATAGAAGTAACAAGGAAAAATAGGTTTAATTGAGACATTACATCATAAAACTGGTCTACCAGTGTGCCAAGTGTTCGATTCTAAAGTCGAAGCAAGGCTTTATGTTCTAGTTTTAGTAGGAGATGGAATCAGTGATTGATCAAAGTTCAAAAGACATTCCGATTGAAAACTAATTGAAAATGTTTGAATCTGTCACAAAGAAAGCAGGAAAATTGATAACTAACCTTCCAGAGCTTCTGCTTGACCTAGCCGATCTCATCAAGTACTCCATATCCGAAAGCGCGATGGCTGTAAATATCAGTTATAATGTTATCTTTCACTCAAATCTCACCAATCATAGGTTCTGGAGCACTAATTTGATTTGGTTGCTGTGTTTGTTGTCTTCCAGTTTGCCTTCCTGGAGTTAACCGAGCAGTTCCAAACGGACGCATTGCAGATGAACTAGATGAAGCCATAGACGACGAACGAATGTCTTTGAAGTTCTGAAACAAAATTTGAATTCTAAATGAAATGGAAGAATAAGAGAGTGAGGGTGGAGCACGGAGCTGCTTCACTGCTAATGACACTTCTATGGAAACGTCACGTTTAGTAAAGCGGAGGAAAATGGGGTCAATGATGTTTCCATTGGAGATGTACGCATTGAATGGCGTTTTGATGGGAGATTTTGTGACATTGTTGGCTCAATTTTGAGCTTTTGTTCTAGTGTTGTACACTAAATAGAAAAGCTGTGCAAAGAAGTAGCTATATCAGAAAGAATGAATTCTAGAATCACACCTAACCAACCGAAACTGACCTTCAGAGTTATTTTAAGATCTAAAACACTCCCGAAGGTGCAAAAAAGGTTTGAGGACACTTTTGAGAATGGAAAAAGTTTTCTCTTGTACTCGGAAAGATCATTTCAAAACGAGAAAAATTTTGAGAAAATGCTCTGAATGTTCGGTCCGGAAATTGCGCAGTGAAAGCAGCACAAAGCGTTTTGTGGCCGAAAAATGGAGAATAGGTGAGGGAGGACAAAAAATGGGGGCAACGAAAAAGAGGGCACAATTAAAGTACGACAAGAAGAAGAAATTGGTTTGAGATGTTTGACATTTCACTCAACATGCTCTAATTATTCTGAAGGCTTTGTCTTTGACTTTTTTCTGAAGGCTTTGTCTTTGAAAGAAGAAAATCAGAATCAACACATGAAAGTCAACTAATCTCAAGAGTTATAAATTGATTTACATACATGAATGACTTGATTTGATTACAAGTTTCAAGAGAGCGAGTCGTTTCTGAAAACCTTTTGTTGATTTCTTAATACTTGGAGATATGCTTTAGATAGTCTCAATTTTCGAAGATCGGTTCGAAAGTTTCATATAGCTCTCTGAGCCCATAAAAGAGAGGTCCAAATCAAAAACTACTCTGGTCAAAATAAACTTTTTAGAAAAGAGTGCTTCTTTTCCCAAAAAAAGAAAGTTTTCTGCTCATCGAACATCATCATTTATAGTCAAGAGGTCCAGAGCACGCGATAGAAAAATGAAGGGAAAAAGAAGAGGAGCAGTACATTCATAATAGACATAATATAATTGCTCAGCGGCTCGAAAAATGACGGCGACGATGAAATACATGTTGAAGAGAATGGATTGTTGTGTGTGTACTACTCACTTCTTTCTGTCTATTATTGGGTCAAAACTCGTCAGTGGGGGCGGTGTGTTGGGTACTTGGAATTTTTGAAAAAAAAGGAGAAGGAGAAGGAAACGTTCTGAAAACATGTGAATAAGAAATGAGTGTAGGAGGCGGAAGGAAAAACTAATCAAAAGGGAAGAAATAGAATTTTGATCTTTCCCTCTTTTTATTTCGTTTTTATGCTCCTCAAGATCTCATTTATACGACTTTACATCCAAATGTTCAATGAGATGAAATGTACTTAGAACTTATACAATTAAATATAGCTTTTTGCTGAAAATGGACTTAAACATTAGCCTTTTAAAGAAATCAATGACTTCTCTATAAGGAAAACTTAAAAGTTCGGAAACTCGAATTGAAAGTATGTGCTTTGTCACGTGAAACCGGAATCCCCAGGAGAGCGGAAAAAAGTTGTTCTCATCTCGTTTGTGGCCAACTTTATCACTTGAGAAAGAGAAAAAGAGTCCCACACAAAAAGTCATTTCTTTTCCACTCACCCGCTTTCTCCAAAGATAACACATGTCGGATGAATTTTAATTGAAAACAACAAGAAGTCGAAATCCATTAAAATTCAATGAAAGGTAGTCAAAGGAAATGGAAAAACAAGACGAATTCGAGATTCTTTGTTTTCTTGGATTTCAAATAGTAAACAAAAATAGGAACTACAATTTTTCAGTTCAAAGAATCATCAATCTACCGAAGCTTCAGGAAAAGGGAATCAAAAATCGTATGAAATTGAATTTTCCTTCTTCTAAAGGAAGTTCTGTGGTATAATTGACGTTGTTAATCGAATTGAGCCGTCGACTCCATTTCTTCTTCCTTCCGGGAGAAAACTAAAGGACCAGAAAACGTATTCCACAGAGCAATAACCATCGGTGGAACTCTTGCAGGATATACTCATGGTAATAAGATGGTGTCGAGGTTCTCAGATTTTTTGGGAACGAGTCAAACAAGGAATACAGAAAAACAGAAAAGGCTTGATTGATTAGTTTCCATGAGAAATAGCTGCTTTCAAATCAAGAAGATTAAATTGACATGTCTCCCAGTTCCCTGATTACATTTTTAAAGAGCTTTAGTTTTTAAATAAAATGATAATAATAATATTCTAATTACAACAAGTTCAACTGTTTCTGAAAATCGACTTACTTTTGCGAGCATTCTGAGCCGGTGTTCCGTACGAGACGGACGAGTTGTTGTCGTCGAGAACACATTGTTATCCTCATCAATATTATGAATTGGGCAGTTTGTAATGTCCTCCAAAGCAACGTGTTCAGCCATTTTTGCTGAATTTAATAATGGAACAGTGATAAAAAACGGGGTACGGTAGACTTGAAGCATGCAAAGTTTTTAGAGAAAGAGAATGAACAGATTGCGTTTTTTTTATTTGGGAACACAGGAAGGGAATAAGTTTTCGCATGATTTCACATTGAAGTTTTAGTTTTGATGAGAACGAGAAAAATTTTCCGGAAAAAAACAAGTTCATTATAGAAACAAACAATTGTTAGAAGAAAAAATTGCAATGGGGCACAGTACACTTTGATAATCTGAAGCCACAGAAAATTGGAAATACCTAGATCCAAGAATAACCAAGAACCTCCTTCAACACACTTAACTTTCAAGTTGTTTTTTAGTTCAACTTGAATAAGTTTCAAAAAAAAAACATGTTTTCGAAAAGTATAAAAACTAGTTTCAGACACAGAATTATGAATATAACTACTCATATCCTGTTTATTTATTCATGAATTCAGAAGGAGGAATTCAGAAGGCACAAACTGAAGAGACGTGACAAATAAACGAGAAAAAAGTCGTTGTGAAGATTCAGTCAAGGGAAAAGAGCAAATTTCAAATTGTGAATTTGAGAGTAGACGACAAGGGTCTCATTCTCCCCGATACGAAAAGAAGGGGGTACGAAGGGATATCAGATTTTGGAAAAAAGAACTCAAGGGCTCTTGGTCAAATGGTCAGATGATTGAGGTGAATGAGAGGAAAACGAACATTTATCTCGTTCTATTCTTCGATTCATTCTTTTACTATTTTGGAAGGGAAGCAAAGATTCAAGGCAAGAAGAAAATTTGATAATAAAGTTAGGAGGAGAATCTGAACGAATTTAGAATTGTTGGGGCAAGCAAACAGGCAGGGATTATCCGTTTGGAAAAAAGTTTTATGGTTGCAGAAGTGGGAAAATAGTGGAAAATTTGCAGAATGAGTTGAATGAATCTCCGTGGACGTTTGTGAGATGTTAGATTGTAATATTGGAATATTTCCTATCATATTTCATTAAAATTGAAAATCTAAGATTCTCTTTTAGAAATCCCATATCATTGCTAAAAGAAACATAGTTCAGGTCAAGATTACGGTAATTAACATAGTCAAAACAACCCGGCTAAAATCCTTATGTTAGTTCAACTATTTTTATGACCTGATAAATAAAAGTATGAGAAGGTACCTAAATTCCTAGAAGTAAAGTAAGAATTCACCTAAAGCTACAACCCCTGCTTACAACTTTAAATCCCAACAGGGAAACCAGTCTGATCGTTGGTTGATATTCCAAAATACTCCCACTCGCTGTGTAAAAAGGTGCTCAAACGAAAGCAAAAAGAATCCAAATGGGAAAAAAGGGGGTACTCGTCAGATCGAATCCCCTGATATCTTTGTCCATCCATTTTCGTCTCTCGGTGCTCGCCGAGCACCCATGAATATTACAATGCGAAAAGATGCTCCTCTCTCGGAGCGGGTGGTGGCCTCCAAAACTTTCGACACATCATTCGTCATTTCACCAAAACGATGCGTGGAGAAATGCAACTGGGAGCTGTTCACGAGGCAGAGGAGAGGAGGCGGAGGAAAATCTCTATACATTACTTGAACAGAAAGACAAAAAAGTTCTGGTACTTACGACGCTCTAGGGGGTAATTCTGAATAGATTCGTTTTTTTTTGAACCGAGTTGTTCAAAGAGTCTGTGGGAAACGTTTTGTTCATTCTGGAAACCAAAAAAACGGAAACGAAAAACAATGGAAGACATAAACTACAACTACAGCTTGAAAAGGACAGAACAATTAAAGCTCATCGAGTTTGTCCTGTCGCGTTGGTTTCAGAGGATACCTCTTCCATGTGAACGATTTGTCAGTCTCATAGGAATGTTCGACACTGGTTGGTTCTTTGAGTGTGAGCCCTTCCTCCTCGAGAGCTTTGAAGAAATATGTTTGCTGAAATAGAAGATTTTGTAGCGTGAAAAACTTTTAAGGAAAAACATAATTTATTTTGCCTCTAAATTCTGGCCGTCAAAACTGATGGATAGTTTTTTACATAAAATTTTTAATATTGAAAATAAAAGCATTATTGCAAGAAAGGGAAAATAAATCATGTTTTTTCTAGAATTCAAAGGATTTCAACTAACATGTTGGCTTTTTTCAATTGCATCTTTTGTGGATCCAGGCATCGCGAAATGAATTCCTGATTGAAGACACCGAAGGGCGAGAACTCGTCCGATGTTCAAGGCAGCCGAAGTATCTGTTTTACTATACAACTGATTCGCAATAGATGGTTCTTTTGTAGAAGCACTGATGACTACTCCATCTTTGTAATGAACAAGACGACCTTCGCGGTGTGATTTTCCTTCAATGAGCTCTACTCTGAATTACAAAGATATTAATAGTCTTCAAAAAGTAATGTACTTGTAAATGTAGCTCCTCGCTGCTCTATCCTTTTCAAACTGGTATCCGGTATTTGCTGCTTGTCTTCCCATGAGCTCATTGTTTCGTGGATTTCTATTGACGAAATTTCTGACGAATCGGGACGCCATTCTGAAACTTCCATTCATTTTTAACACTCTTTTTAGAACGGATTAGATGGCTGAAGGAAAGAAAGTTTACTGCGGAGAATATTTGCAAAGCTCCATTGTTATCTACGAAAAAAAAAGAAAAAAATTTGAAAAGATTTACTTTCAATGCTTCCAAGAAAGAGAAAGAAAAAAACAGAAAAAATCGCGAAAAACCCAGATGGCCGAAGAAATGGCACCTGAATTGTTAGGTCATCACCCCGCGAACTCCTCTCGGACAAGTTTTTTACACTCACGCGGACGTTTCTTTCTCATGTTCTAAATCTTTATATCAATTACCTGAAATTTCTCAAAAATAATTAACTTTAATAGATAATGATAATTTTTGCAGTACAAAATCGGAGAGAATGCGATCTCGGAGCGGTTCCGGGGTTCGCCTCGACCGCATCCTGTTCATGGTGGAACAAACGATTTGTAGCCACCAAAATCCGATAACCGCTTTGTTTGCCAATCAAAAAGATTTCCCAGGTATTAAAAAAAACTTAGTTGTTTCACAAATTCGAAACCTTTTACAGGACATGCATGGGTTCGGGACAACGTCTATATTGCTCAAGCACTATGGGCTCTTTATCGAGCATACATGAAATGTGCTGATTTTGATGAAGACTTAACGAAAGCGAAAGAGTTGGGATTTACATGGTGAGTTAATCTATTTTCGAAATTAATTATTGGTTTATTTTCCAGCGTAAAAATGATGCAGTCAATCTTGGAATGTTTGATGCGACAAGCAGACAAAGTTGAGCTCTTCAAGAAATATCAACGTCCACTAGATGCGCTACATTCGAAATATGCAGTCGATACAAAGGGAACAGTCTGTGGAGATGCTGATTGGGGACATCTTCAGATGGACGCCATCTCCCTTTATCTTCTTACCTTAGCCCAAATCACTGCTTCTGGACTTCAAGTCGTCAGAAATTTTGACGAAGTGGCATTTATTCAAAACCTGGTATATTACATCGAAACGGGATATAGAACACCTGTAAGTTGATACGGAATACTTTCGAAAATTCAAAGCTTCTCCTTCAGGATTACGGAGTTTGGGAGCGAGGAGACAAAACGAATCAAGGTATTCGGGAATTGAATGCATCATCCATTGGAATGGTTAAAGCTGCATTGCAAGCACTTAATGACGTTGGAGATCTTTTTGTCGATGGATCACGAGGATCAGTTGTTCATGTGCTGCCTGATGAAATTGAGCAGTGCTCTGCAGTTCTATCCAGTATGCTCCCAAGAGAATCATTCAGTAAAGTAAGTTTACAAAAATAATTATTTAAGTTATCTTCGAGTTTCAGGAAACTGACGCAGCACTTCTTGGAATCATTAGCTATCCAGCTTTCTGCGTTGAAGACCCGGAACTAGTTGCTCAAACGAGAGAAACTATCACTAATAGGTTGTTGGGAAAATACGGATGCCGTAGATTTATGCGTGATGGATACAAAACTGTGCTAGAAGTGAGTTTCATCTATTATCGAAACTAATAATAAAGTAATCTCGGTTTCAGGACGCTTCTCGTCTGTACTACAACAAATCAGAACTCCAACAATTCGAAGACATCGAATGCGAATGGCCCATTTTTCTATGCTACCTGATTCTTGATGCAATGTATTCAAAAGATGACGATGCTGTGGAAGCCTATTGGCAACAGTTGGAAAGTGTTCTCGTTCACAGTGACAAAGGATTCCGACTTGTACCGGAGCTCTATGTTGTTCTGAAAGAGCACGTCAGTGCAGAAAAATCACATCCTGGAACCCAAGTTCGTGTTCCCGGAGGAGCAACGTAGGAAGCATAATCTAGTATAATACCTAACTTATATTCATTTTCAGACCGTTCCTGTGGGCACAGTCATTGTATGTAATCATCTGTCTGCTCTATGAGGGTTTCCTACTTCCTGCTGAACTGGATCCATTGAGTAGACGTCTGTCTGTCTACGAAAAGAGGCCACCATGTGAAGTGCAAGTAACTGTATTGGCTGAATCGGAAAGTGTGCAACTAGAACTTCTCGCTCATGATATCCATGTTCAACGAGTTGACCAAATCGATCCAGTTTTCACTATTCTTCCTGCATCGGCTCTGGGTCATCTTCTTGCAAAGTAATTTGAATTTCGATATGGTTTAAAAATTAGAGTTTATTTTTTCAGGATTGGAGAGTCCAAGAAACTGAACCTCTCCGGTCGACCACTGGATCGCCCTATCGGTTTGCTGAGTACGAGTCGTCTCTATCAGATTGGAAACAAATTTGTGATTTTCACACCACAGTTCATGGACTCCAGACGTTCTCATTTGATGTACGATATTCGAATTTTGACTGACGAATGGAGTAGTGAACTACAATACATTTATGCATCCTGGAATAGTGTCAGTATCAGCGGAAGGCCTTTGGTTGTTCTTGTGATCACACAAGGAATGCTCTCCACGGTTCGTTACTTTTGTAGTTCTATCGAATGAATCTCTCGGTTTTAGGAAGGACTGTCTCACTTTTCTAACATTCATCTCAATCGTCATATGAAGTCAACAGTGATTGGAGCTATCAAGAAGATTAACACAGGATATTTGAGTGGTGCCAGGTATGAATTGTATCGAAAGTAAATTTTGAAAGTTTTTTGAAAGTGTTTGCAGGGTAGTTATGAAGGATCTTTCCGATTTCTTCCGTACTACAGCGGTCAGTAAAATGGAATTCCGTGATAAAAAAGCAGAAGAAATGCTGAGAACAGTGGCAGCGGAGAAGGTTCAGTTCACTTTACTCACTGAAGACGCGAACGAAGCTAAAAGTAAGTTCCACTTATCAACTTTTGATTAGAACTTTTTTTATAACGTTTAGATGAGAAAATAACATCGCCACGTAGTCACCGGACATTGAGACGCGGTGAATCAGTCAAAGATAGAAGTGCCTACTCCCTCGTTCACAAAGCATCAATGAGGCATCGTTCGATTGCTCTTGATAGTAACGATGTCGATCTGATCCAATTGCGCCTGGCTTACAAATCTCGGCCAAAAGATCTGAATGAAATGGATTCACCACGAGCGTCTCCACCATTAGGGCAGAAACCATTGGGTTTGGTCAAGGAGCACAGTTCTGGAGAGTTGCGACAACAATTGCTGAAAACTACTAGACGTGGAGCAGAGAACGAAACAGCTCATAGAGACTTGAAAACCGAACAGATAATGGAAATGAAAGCAGATGACTTGTTGGATTTGCTGAATGAGACTACAGTACTGGAAGAGCAGATTTCCATTGTACATTGCCTCTGGATGAAGTTGTATGTTTTCACAATGCCTGAAAAAAAAGTGAATTTACAACATGATTTTTCAGTGGACCAGACTATGACACGGAACTTGGTTGCCAACACATCACTGTTCGAATGTTAATGGAAGAAGTACATGCGAAAGCGTGTGAAGCTCGTGAATGGGCACTTGTGAGACTTACGGCTGGACTTCTGAAGAAACAATTGGAGGAGCTCAGTAAAGCAGTTACTCATCTTCTAGTGAGACAGAAGCAGATAACTGTGAGTTTTTTTTAGAAAAAAAAAAGGAATTACAGTTATTGTTGAATTGCAGGTTGGAATGGCTTCCAAAAAAGAAGAAGTAATCACATGCCCAAAAACAAATGAAGAACTCGAGAAGATTATGAATCGTGCGTATGGTGATGATGCCAATTCATTTACACTTGCCCAGGAGATCATTGTTTATCTTGGTTCATTAGTCCGCACCGAGCCGAAATTATTCCTTGAAATGTTCCGTCTTCGAATCGGCCTCATCATTCAAGTTCTTGCATCTGAGCTGGCACGTCTGCGAAATATATCTGGAATCGAAGCAGCAGACACTCTTTTGACGGTTTCTCCTTTCGAACTGAAATCGATGATATTCTCACTTCTTTCGGGACGGCTACTTGAAGAATACGCTGAAGATGGATTTCACTATGGTGACACAATCAGAGAGACTCGTACTGGAATCGGATCTTTCCGACGACAAATCGAGGAAAGGAAATCCCTCCGAAAATCAACAAGAAGCGTAGGTGGATTGGAGATTCCGAAAGAAGAGGATGAAGACGATGAGACTGATGAAGACGACTTCCAATTCGGAATTTGGTTGAGACATCGTCGAATCGATGGAGCACTCAATCGAGTTCCTAATGGTTTTTATGCGATTCTGTGGGATACTGTACATAAAATGCCACATGGTGTGAAGATCAATGACACCATTCTTCACTGGGGTCTCACACAGGAAATGACAAGAAAGGAAATCAAATTTGCATTGGAAGTTGAAGAGGCTCTAAACAGAATAGCCGAGCCTGAATATCGAGAACTCGTAGTGGAGACATTATGGTTGCTTGGAAGGCTTGAGAAGTTAGTACTGCTCGATCAACCAAACATTCCAAGAGATCGACCATTAGATGTAGACCACATTTTGCATGTTGCTAATGATATTTTTGTAATTCATAACGTAAGTTATAGAATGCCTAGTCTCAAAACTCGACCTTTTAATTTCAGAAACAACTCGAAACCCTAGTGCTGGAGTGTTGTGCCTCACCGAATCCTAACAATACGAAATGCGATGGAGCACGCAGCATTTGCAAGCATTTCTACGACTCAGCACCAGCTGGAGAGTATGGAACCAGTCACTACATTATTCGCGCACTCATGCAACTATATTCTTGATCCTCTAAAGTATGTACTTACTGTAACAGCATAATAGTTTTATTTGTTTCCTTCTTGCTTTCCTGTGAATTTGCTCAAAATGTAGGCCATGTTTCTTTATTGTCTGCCATCAATTTTTCGTGTAATTTTGATTATCATGTTGCATTGGTCTAGTCTTGCATCTTGCCATTTTTGTATTTTGTATGATTTCTTTTCTGTATACGGCATTTATGCATCAAAATGAACTCTTGTCTTTTTATTGCATTTATTTTGAGAGATTAGAAAATCAAGGTAAGAGAGAATGAAAGATTCTTAGTAAGTGAAGAGTAATTCGGTATTTTGAAAAAAAGAGGATTGGTTAATGTAATTTCAGTAAATTTAGGCCTTCTTGGAGGCGGTGATGGTGAGAACTCCGCGGGTGGCGAGGTGAGACTTGACAGTGGAAACGTCGACGTCTTCTGGAAGCTTGTAGGCACGGTTGATTTCACGAGCAACGGTTCCGTGGTTATCGCTGCGGGTCTGAAAACTTATAATAGATATGAGAATAATTAAAAATTATCGTAGGAAAGTTTATAAAAAATGTAGTCTTACCTCGTGACGGCAGTGGATAAGAAGCTCTTGTCCGGAGACCTTAACCTCAATTTCCTTTGGAGTGAAGAATTGGACATCGAGTCCAACCTCGAACTTTTCCTTGGTGTTGTGGACCTGAAATTTCGTTTGTTTTTAAAACATCTCAAATAAAAAAGTACTTACCTTGACAACTCCGTCATTGTGCTGGAGTGGCCAGTCCCAGGTGGAAGCGGCGTCAGCGGTGACTTCGATGGCGGACATTCTGAAGTAAAAAGCAAAATAATTTAGATGAGAAAGACGTGTGAATTTATATAAATCGGAAATCTGGTGGTTGAGAATCGGCATAAAATGTAATGTCAAAGCGAAAACATATGCGCAGGTTGCACTCTCTCTATCCGGGCGGAGCATTACAATGCACTATCATAAAAGTTTTGAGGCTCTTTGGAGAAGGCTCTAGAGGCTCGGAAAGCAAGAGACTTTCAAATGAAAGACACTCGGTGGACTGTATGGAAAGGGGCGTGTGGGAGGTAGAAAGAGAGAGCTCAGGGGATCGGAAAATAGAAAAGTTGGAAGGATAAAGAGAGGATATGAAGAAGAAAGAAACTATGATTGTTTATATTGACAGTATGCGGGAAGACAAGAGCAGAGAGACAGAAAGAATGCACTGACGGTAGAAATGGATTGGAGGAATTTGTAAACTGTACACTACTGAAGGGAATCTGTTTTTAGTGTATTCTTATAAATTGGATGTAACATTTGAATTATTACATTCAATTTATAAGAAAACACTAAAAATGAAGCTAGAAAACGTCTCTTTCCCTAAAAAGGTGCGCTGTTGGAGCGGACACCATTTTACGGAGAGACAACCAACAAATCTGATATTTTCGGACAATAACAAACAAGTCTCGAACTTTATTTTGTCTGTTGGTCATTTTTTTATAACTCTTCTCAGAAATTAGTTATTTTTATTCAAAGTAGTGCGAGCCAGAGCCCAGCGGCAACAAACTTCGGCAACTCATTCAAATGAGAATAACTTTTTTTCCGAGGGATCGGATGAAAATACGGTTAACTGAAAAAATGTTCCTTCTTAAAAAAGCTATCGAATGGTCAAAAAATGACAAATTCAATCAAAAATTGAAAGAGAAGTAAGTTTCCGATTTTTGGAAAGTTCCGTAAATTTTAAAAAAACCAAGCGTAACTCTTTCAATTTTTGAGTAAATTTGAAACTTTTAAAACCAATCGATAGTTTTTTTAATAAGGAACATTTCTCTTGTTGACTGTATTTTTACCCGTTCCGTCTAAAAAGTTATTCTCGTTTGAAGGAGCTGCCAAAATTTGTGGCCGCCCAGACAGCCCTGGTGCGAGTTTATATTGTTCTCGGGAAAAAATGTCTAATCCAGTCCGCGATTGCTTGTAAATTTAGGTTGTATATAAACAAAAATGAATGATGAATAGCTTAATTCGGAATTACAATGGAAAATTAGACAGACGAAAATTAGACCGTTCAGTTTACTGAATCAATTTAGATTCTCGAAGATGCTCTATACACGGAAATCTGTTAGTTACCCTCATTCAATCACAGAATATAGAGACTAAGTAAGCAAAAGAACGTTTCTACTTTCTCAGCTCAGCATTTGTCTAGCTTGCAACCTATTCTTCATTAATCAATCTGAATGATTCCCTTCTGAATGCTCTTTGCTCGCTTACGTTGTAAAGTGTTCGGCTTCTTTTATTCAATCAACTTTCCACTAAAGCCACATTTTGATGAAAAACAAAGTTCAAACTCACAATTTCCCATTTTGAGTCTGTAACCTGTCACATTCAGCTCAATTTGTGACGCTACTGGACTTTTCTCTTCGCCCCCGTTGAGCACTTTCAACAGTTCAAATCAACACAAACAAAAATGCTCTCTTTCGCTCCATCTCTCTCAATTCTGCCCGATTTCTCGGTCAAGTGGCTTCTCAGAAACTTCTTGAAAAGTGCTCGGAGGACGCTTAGCGATCAGTGTGTTTATTTATCCTCGTAAAAAAAAGTTTTTTTTGAAAAACTACTGACAATACAGCGTCGGATACAAACTCAATTAATACACGTAACCAAAAATGAGAAAGGAGAGATGAATAATTAGAGAGGAAGGTTGGAGAAATTGAAGGATTTAGAAGAAGAATGTGAAATACTCATAACGGGAAGGGTACAAATAAATAAGCGAATTTCTCAGCAGTTATCACAGAAAATGCATGGTAAATCGAATCGATCGTTTACAGTTCATCCTTCTTCTGGAAAGACTTCACTCCGTGCTTGGCCATAAACTTTTTGAGATCCTCAAGATCACGGTTTCCAGAGTATTTGATTGGCTCACCCTGAAAAGTTACAATTTTATTCAAAAACTGAAATCATATGAACTCTACCTTCTTTCCAGATGGAGCAAAATAGATAGTTGGGAATCCTTCAACAGCAAACTGACTTGGAGCATCATTGATAGTCGCATCCATCTTAGCCAGCACAACATTTGGTTGAGTCTTCTTCAGAGCTTGAGCAAGGTCCTTGTATTTTGGCTCAAAACTCTTGCAGTGTCCGCACCATGGAGCATAGAACTCAATGAGAACATCCTTTGATTCGTCGTTGACAATCTTATCGAAGTTGGATCCAACAACAGTCTTGACTGGTCCCTTATCATCTTTTGGAGCTGGAGCACTCTTCACGTGAGCCTTTGCCTTTCCACTGCTGATTTGTTTCATGAATGCCTCGAGGTTCTCGTCCAACTCTCCATCAAAGTCATCTGGATTCATTGGATACTTCTTTCCATCGTAACCAAAGACAACAACATTATGTTCGAGTCCAGAATCTCCGAGCCCAAGTTCAGTAAGCTCTTTGGCGAACTCTTCCTCATCAGCCACGGCAAATCTGTACTTGTCCTTTTGGTACTTTTGGGCAATGTTCAACACCTTTTGTCTCCAATATTCACTTCCTTCTCTGTATTGAACTGAGAAATCGGCATTGTAGTAGACGACAACCAATGGTTTCTTTGTGTATCTTGTAGCAGCATTCTTCTTGGTCATCTTTCCAACTAAAGGTGCAGAATGTTCACGGAAGAAAGCCAAAAGATCCTCAGATGTAGCAGCTGCCTTGTTATAAGTTCTGCTCTTTGGCTCGAATTTGCTGTGGAATAGAGATGGATAGAAGATGATGATGTCGTTTGGCTTGGCATCCCATTTCTTGAAAGCAGCTGGATCCGATGTATGTCCCATTGTTTTGAATTCTTCACGGAGCATTTCAGCGGAGTCAGAGAATGCTTCGAATGCAGTTGAATCTTCAGTGGCAAAGAATCCAATGATGGTAACATCATCCTTGCTCATGAATCGTTCGATATCTTTCAGTTTGGCCAACTTCGTAGCAGCTGGTTTAGACTGTTCAGTCATGTACTTGACGATTCCCATAGCCTCGCGTGGTCCATTATAATCGAATCTTCTTCCGTTTCTAATAACCTTCATTGTTGGATATCCACTCACTCCGTACTTTGTTCCCAAATCTTTTTCAATCGTAGCATCAACCTTTCCAAGTTTGACTTTAGATCCTTGAGCCTTCAGTTTCTGAGCGGCCTTCTCGTACTCTGGAGCCAATTTCTTGCAATGTCCGCACCATGGAGCGTAGAATTCAACAAGAACCAATTCGTTGTTGGAAATGAAATCATCAAAGTTTTCAGTAGTCAATGTAACAACTTCCTCTGGTGGTGGTTTGTAGTTTGGATCAACTCGAGATTCAACCCATTCAACGATTCCGGCTTCATCTCTTCCTCCGTCATAATCTGTTGGGCCCTTTCCATCTTTCCAGAATTTGAGAGTTGGATATCCTTGAATCTCGAATCTTTTACCGAGCTCGGTTTCAACTGTCGCATCAACTTTAGCCAAAGGGATCGATACTTTGGAAGAGGCTTTCTCGTATTCTGGTGCCAAATGTTTGCAGTGACCGCACCTAAAAAACAAATTTATTTACTCGGACAGTCGGATTAAAATACCTACCATGGAGCATAGAATTTGACCAAAGTGCTTGGATTCTTCTTGAGGAAAGCATCGAAATTCTTGTCTGTGAGAACGACGACTCCTTCATCCATTTCATAGTTCAACTCCTCCTCCGAAGTCTCCTCAGTTCGGATTGCCGAAACGCAAAATAAAGCGACCAGGGCGAATATGCGCCGGTCGAAAATCATTTTGGATACCCTGAAAAGATATGTTTAATAAAAAAACTGCTGGCAGAAAGTAAATGAACGAAATGAGAGAAAAGTGAACTGTTTTTGGGGTGTGTATGGGAGGGAATAGAGCGATAATGAAATGGTTGGTTGATACACGTGTACTAGATGGAGACGCAGGAATAATGGTTGTTTGGGAGGTGAAATGGAATCTTTGTATGGTTTGCACAGTTTGTGAAACATCAAGGATGATAGTTAGAAAAAAGGGCATGCGTTTTTGATATTCTGAAATCAGAATCTCATGAGAAAAATGATGAGCAGGAAATAAGAAAAAGAAGGAATGAATCGATCGAGGAAACCTAACGAATGGCGAATGGGAGGTCAAATACTCGAGTAACTGGCCTTCGTTCTCCCCAAATTCTCTATTTGGTCGCCGCAGTACGTGGTACGGTCCGACACTCGTCAAATATTATACTGTCATACCGACCATCGGTATCCACGTTTAAACGAGAGCCCCATCTCTGTGTCTGTTTGACGCCGACACTATTTCCGCTGTTTGCGTGCCCTTTGCCTACAGTTGACCTGCCCTGCTTCTTTTTGTCCAACTCGCGGAGCCCTAATTGCTCTCTCAATGCAGTCACTCTTCTTTACAACTGGGCACCGATTTATCCGGTGGTAAATATTTGCAGTCAGAATATCTTCGACGCGGCATTATCATCTCACAGACCCGGAACGCTTTCTTACTGGTTGATCGACTCGACAGTTGATTTGAAAATCACTGAGCACATGTGGAAATGTTACAAATGTTCATTGAATGTGACTCATTCAGAAAATCGCAGTTCTCTGTTTATAAAATGGTCTAATAACCAAAAATTTATCTCGACAAGAAAATTTAGAAGACTACAAAAATTTCTAGAAACGCCATCGAGAAGGAGTTTTCACATTCGTTCACAGGTGTTTATTCTTGAGCCAGCTGTTGCTTGATATCCTTCCACTGCTTGTTGGCGTTTTTCTGAAAAAAAAAAACACGAGTAGGTGTAATGTCTTCTTCTAAAAAATGGTGAATTGAACTGGATAAATTCTCAGGATTTCATGAACATACTTCAAGCACTTGTATTAAATAGAAGAGGCAATCGTTCTATTGCTTGGAGGTACTCTCAACGGTCCCTTCTATTACCACCGGGGTCTTTGATTTTTCGATAACTTTTTCCAATTGAAAAATTTTTTGGATTTTTTCAGCATGAAAACATCATGAAAATTTTTGAAAAGGAGGTTTTTTTAAACGATTATTCACCAATTTCATTTCGTATGTATTAACAAAGTTATTTTGTTGAATCATCAGAACTTTAACTTCGTTAATTCTAATAAACTCATTTATTCCATGTTTTTCTCGTTGCGTCGCTCAAAGAACTTTTTTATTGGAAGGAATATTTTAATTAAGGGGCAATACAGGTTTTACGGGGTTTCGAAAGTAACATACGGATGAAGAAATAGTTTTGTTTGACTTAAACTTCAGAACATTGAAATTTAGGTACTTTTCAAAGGAGGATTCCGGACAAACTTTTTTATTGATTTAATATGTGCAGAATTTTGTGCTGATTCCGAATATCACAACGAAAATGCTCAAAAATATTTCTCGGAGCCAGAAAACGCCGTCGAAGGGGTCGAAACGGGTCAGAAGTACTCCCTTGCTTCTCCTGGGATTTTCAGACGACATTAGTCAATTTTTTTTTTGTTAATTTACCTGCCAGAGTGTCATCCAATGCTTTTTTTCAGTGAAGTAATGAGAAAAGTTGTACAAGTCCGTCAAATAATAGACATTTACTGCGGCGTGGCCTAGAAAACTCCGGAGAAAACTCGGCTAAAAGGGAGCACTTTGGGTGCAATTTCCATAAAAATTTTTTGCTCGGAATCCTCTTTTAGGTTCCGGGAGCTCAATGAGAAAGGTAAGCCATAAAAATTGAATGTTGCTATAAATAAATTGATTGGGACAATAATAACTCAGAAAAATTAATTTTAGTGGCTAAAATAGAAGTACGTTTTTGGATAAATCGGTATTTGAGCGGCATGTGAATTTTTTTAGCTAAATTGGTCCGTTGTTTCGAAGAATTCGTTCAAATAGAGGGTCGCGGTACATTTTACAGATTTTTCAGCGAATTTCGGAAATTTCGCAATAAGAAACTCCTAGGGGAGAGTAATTTTAAAAAATGTTCGTAAAGTCGTGTTTCTCTAAAGTTTATTTTTTATGTTCACTTTTTCTACTTTTTCTCCAAAGCACCAATGAAATTTACAAAAGAAATTCTCACAGTGTCCCAGTAGAAGTTAGTGAGGCCATCCAAAGTATAGTTGAAAGCGTAGGCTCCAAAGGCAGAAGCCAACAGGATGGTGGAGAAGCGGCGAGAGACGGTGTTGTAGACGACGGTACCCAGCGACATTCTAAAACAAGAAAATAATGACAAAAATCGAATGTTGCACGAAAAAAACACTCGAAGCTGTAAAAAACGCGATTTCATTGATGAGATTTCAATAAGAAATAAACTTTCAATAAAACCATTTTTGAGCATATTTACAGTTTCAGAAACGCATTCAGATGTCTTTTTCAGAAGAAAAACTTGAGCGAGAGACACGCGGACATGCAGAGACGATGTAGAGACGCAGAGTTGGGTCTCGCCACGCGCGATGGGAAGCGCAGCACAGCGAAAACGAGTGCCACCGTACCATGTGCCTTTAAAGTGATGTTTTATTTGAGTGGCCTAAAGATTTTTTCTTCTTTTTTTAACTGAAATTTAGCTTTTTTTCCAAAAAAATTTGATAAATATTTGCGAAATTAACGCACAAACGCCCAAATTGATTACTCTAAACAAACGGTTTGTGCTGTGGAGATGCTAAAAGTATTGATTTTCTCTTAGTTTGGTTTTTAATTTTGTTTTTCACCTTCGTCGATAAATCTGTCATTTTTTTAAAATTCTTACATTAAAATTTGGATTTTCAGGGTTAAATATGACTAACTCCAAGGGTCTCAGACGCGGAACGCGTTACATGTTCGCTCGCGACTTCCGCAAGCACGGAGTTGAGCATCTCTCCACCTACTACACCCAGTACAAGCGCGGAGATCTTGTCGACATCAAGACCAACGGAGCCTTCCAGAAGGGTATGCCATTCAAGGCTTACCACGGAAGAACCGGAAGAATTTTCAACGTCACCAAGGGAGCCGTCGGAATCATCGTCAACAAGAGAGTCCGGTGAGTTTTTTTGTAAATTGATCCAGAAACTCAAACGGAACTCAAAGTTCAAACGATTAAATTAACGATCTGTTGTCTGTTTTTTTCGTCAGTGCTTTCGTTCCTGCTGGGATGTATCGAGTTCTTAGATAGTTTTCGAATTAAAAATAACAATTTCGGAATAAAAATTTTTCAGCGGAAACATTCTTCCAAAGAGAATCAACATTCGCATCGAGCACATCAAGCCATCCAAGTGCAGAACTGACTTCTTGAACCGTGTCAAGTCTAACGACGAAAAGAGAAAGGCCGCCAAGTCTGCTGGACAACCAGTTCCAGCTTTGAAGAGACTCCCAGTCGCCCCAAGAGCCGCTCACACCGTCACCACCAAGGATAATGAGCCAGAGCTTCTCGCCCCACTCCGTTTCGAGATTGTTGCGTGATTTTCTTGTTTATAAACCTCTTGTTATAAAATTGTTACATGTTCCGTGTACATACCGTGACATCATAAAGTCACCTCAGAAGAATGTGGCTCGCTAAAGTTCGATACCGCATTTTGTTAGAAAATTCTTTGAAATCTTGTGGCATCATTCGTTTTTCAAATAGAATAGGATCAGATCCATGAATGCAACAAAATCACACTACTGGGTTTTCTCATTGATTCGTTTCTGATCAGATAACTGGGATTCTATAATCCTTCCAGACGTTTTAGATTACTCGTTCGTCATGACAGGTTCTCTTCTCAAACCGTGCATAATCCAGTGTCCCATGTATTGAGCATATCTCTAGTTTTCAAACTTTGTTCAACTAATAGTAAGGAAGGTGTTCTATAATTACAGGTTATCCAGTAATTTCAATTAGAATTACATTATCGAAACTATTATGTCAGTCCTGGCTGAATACAACAAATATGACATTTCGCACCAAAATTTGTTGAAAATCGTTCAAAAAACGAGAAAATTCTGAAAACTGACCCACAAATTACGGTGTGTTCCTTTAAATTAAATATTTTGTTCGTGGTGAGATATCTCTGGCGCGAAACCACGAGAAATTCAGCCAGGACTGACATTCACTGAAACTGGCATAATATAAAAGTAAGACTCGATGTTCGCACTGTGATGGTTTACGATATTATTAAGCCTTGACCACTAATATAGGACATATTTGAAAGGCATGCCCTTCTATTTTACCAACACCTAAAAATTATTTCTGAATTTTCCAAATGGATTATAAGATCTGTTGGAGAAGAGATTTGAAACATATTTTGTGACGTGCTGAGTCAACTTTCGAAGAGGATTCCAATTAGACTAGTTTCAATCTATTTCAATTTCAAGGATGTGCTCATTTTGGGCTGATCGGGATACCCTTCTAATACATATTTTACGGTATGTTAACAAAGAAACAATGACAGGCTAAACCTTCTTGATGAAGTCTTGATAAAAATAGGATGGTCGAGACAAAGGTTGTGCCCAAGAATTCGCTTTGATCTCAGGTCCAAAAGGACTACCAACACATCATATAAAAAAAAACTCCAATATTCAAATGTGTATACCATTCGAAATATTCGCGATAATGGCTCTCCTCTGTTTTCAAATGAAGTCATTCCATCCAGTTTCCGTGCACGCCAACAGCAGACCTTGCTTTGCGCGCTCTCTTCTCTCCACTGCACCAGCAGGCCTTTGTCTGACCTCTCTCAAAAACCTTCGCTCGCTCTCAAACCTCTTTTCGTCCTCTTTCCGTCGCAGCCTGTCGCCGTCCGACAAAGGATCTTCTGTTCGTTATGGACCTTTCTAAACTCGGAAAAATGAATAGTTCTACTTTTATGAAATTGATAGATACTAATCTGAATGAACTAATCCTTCAATGTTTGTATTTTGAAGTTATGACGTTCTTTCTGAAATTTAGAATCAAAAAACGTTTCATCTTTGAACTCCAGCAAACCACTTACTACTATAGTTATTTTGCAAAATAGAACTTAACTTTTGATAAACAATAGGAGCATAGGAATCTTTAAAATCGATATAAAAACAAGAGGTAACCTACCTCCAAGAATAAGACTCAAACACAGGTGAAGACTATTTCACACGTGTCGCTGTTATTGGGACTCCAGTAAGTATTGATCGATTAGACTTCCCTTGTATTATTATCGTATTGTTCTGGGACCAAATGCACCAAGGTGTCAACTTTTTTCCGTGGTTCCCATGATCTCTCTTTTTCTTTTTCTCTCTTATCTTTTACCAAAGTATTTTCCATTTCTGAGATCGAACAAACAAGATGATAGAGAGATGATATTTAGTTGTCACTCCCATGTGATCCAAGTTTTCAAAGTTCAAATTATTATAATTTCATCCAGCTTTTTTCTGTAGTTTGAAAAGGGAATGTTTGTGTATTCTGAAATATTCTGTAGTACTCATAATATACAGCATTTTCTAGGGGATTGACAAGGATCTTTCTTTGTTCTGTTACCCAGATCTCAGACTCAATTATTATGCATTTTCTACGTTTTCTCCATTTGCTCTATCTATTTATAATCGGCTTCCCAATTCATCCCTCATATTTCTTCGCCATTCGGCCTTGCAGCAATTGGGAAAACCACCTGCCAATCACTCCATACCTTTCTGTCAATTTTAATTTTTAGTTCTACTTTTTCATTGTTTCTTTTTTCTGAATTTAATTATACCATACAAACAGTCGCACACACACGCACCGAATATAAATGTCTTAGATTCTCTCATCCTCTCTGTCCTATTCAATCGGTCTTTTCTCTGTTTCTCCTCTGTTCTTGTACTATTTCCGTCTTGCATCTTTCGTCGACCACCCACTGTCTAGTTGATATTCTCTCTGTTTTGCACGCTCTCTCGTTCTAACAATCTGTCATTGCATTTCTAAATGACTAGTTAAAGATGGGGGAAACTACTGTCTGTAATAAGTTTTTGATGATGCTGGAATTGTAAGGGGATCGGATATGCGAGATGGGTTGTTCGTAGTATCTTATCCATTCAATTCTCAACAACGCATGTAAATGGGGAGGTTAAGGGCCGGGCCGGCCTTTTTTGTTAAGAATCACGGCTCGTCCCGCGTCTGTCTACCACCATTTTTTGATCCTGATATTCAAGTCGAAGGTTACGTTTTCTCATCATGTTCCGAAGTCTTTGAACTACTGCGACATCACAGTTGACTTTTGGAACCATTTTGAAAAAAGTTTTATCGTTCAAAAATTTTCAAATATCACTCAAGTAGTACCTAGCGGGTTTCCGGGGCCGCACTTTCAAAAATTAAAAAAAAAACCATCCCGTATTTCCCCATGTCGGGGGAAAACGACTTTTGGAATATTATTCCATTTCTGATCACCCAGTGCCAGTATAACTACAATAGCACTACAAATGATTCCTCAAAATCTGAACCAGGATAGGAGTAAACAAAACATTCTCTACGGATTATTCTCAGGATTACATCTTCCGTACTCTCGGAATCACTATCCGAACCCTTTCCATGTTTTTTTGTTATTTATGATTGTTCACTCTGTCACATTTTCGAACTTTTCCAACTCTCCGTATCTCTCTCAGTTCTCTTTCAAACGAAATGCTATCTTTGAATATAAAAGCGAGACGCAGATGCCCTCCGTATCTAAAGTCTCCTCCATTTTAATTATATCTCGTTACCATCGTTCTCTATGTTTCTTTCTTAGGAAAACTGCTACTTTCTGTCTGCGTATCCAACCCGACCACTAAAAAAAGAACGAGGGAAATCAGTTTTCATTTTCCTTATTCATAAAACAGAGAGGGGCGGGAATATGTAGCTTATATTTGTAACTGGCACCTCTGAGAGTTTATCTGAATTCTTCTCTGTTCGTAAATACGTCAGTTTTGTCCCCGGTTAGGTACAATCAAACATGGTCGTCGCGTTTCTGCTGAATCATCCGGTTTTCAAGTATGTCCTTTTGTTTTCGTAGATCTTCTCAACCATCTTCATTATCTTCTTCTATCAAAAAGCTCTTAATGTCAGTATTATCACAGATCCTCCGGATAAAAAAGTTATTTTTGAAGAGTTCGAAAAGTATTGTAAATAAGAGGATTTTGCATCCCTATGAGTAAAAACTATCAAGATATTTCGACATCATTTAATCTTCACTTTGGTTGTAATGTCTTCCTTGATTTATTTCCGTGCAAACTTTCGAAATAATTTTCTCTCCGTCGTGTCTTGAGGTTTAATTAAAATCAAGCATTGGCTGGAAGTTTTCGAGCAATATCCTCTGCGATACCCACCAATTGTAGTCTCTATCCCTTCCAAATCTTTCTTCTCTAAATCTTTTTTATATTCATAGTGTGCCCTCTGTTCCAATCGATGCAAAGCAATCTCTTTTCAACCTCAAAATTCCAGATTGTTGCTCAATTCAACCTATTTTCCATTTAATATTCGATCTCTTGTGTTGAACTATCTCCAGTTTTTATTGCCCTTCTCTCCCTTCCAACACGTAACAAGAAGTGTTCTCTCAACTATTTCCTCACTCTCCTCTAATTTCACACTCTCTTTTTTCTCCGTGCTTTCGTTACAGAGATGAGCGGAAGAGCATTTTTGAAATGGCGGAAGGCGGAAGGCGGAAGGCGGAAGAGGGAAAATTTTGGCGGAAGGCGGAAGGCGGAAGGCGGAATTTCAAAAATTTTGGCGGAAGGCGGAAGGCGGAAGGCGGAATAGAAAAAATGGGCGGAAGACGGAAAGTGGAAGGCGGAAGGCGGAATTTCGCCTACTTTTACTCGGAGTTTCCTGCATAAAAGAGACGTTTTTGCTGCTGTTTCGCTTAATTTCAGGGTTTCAAGCATGAAATAACCGAAAAATCACTGTTTTTAGCAAGTTTGAAAAAAAATTTGAAATTCCGCCTTCCGCCTAATTTTTCCGATTTTTGGCGGAAGGCGGAAGGCGGAAGGCGGAAGTGAGAAAATTTTGGCGGAAGGCGGAAGGCGGAAGGCGGAAGAGGAAAAATGGGCGGAAGGCGGAAGGCGGAAGGCGGAAGGCGGAATTCCGCTCATCTCTGTTTCGTTATGTTTTGTCCCGTTGGGAGGGAGGAGAAAAGGAAGAGAGAAATGGGAAAGAGAATAAGGAAGAAAAGGACTATGAACATGGCGAACAATGTTAGAGAGGCTTCTGAGAGAAGAAGGTATTCTGAAACAGTTTGTGTACTGTTCTGATTTTTGGAATAGGGGGTTCCGGATGAGGTCCTAGGTGAATCGAATTGTCCTTGACACTTTTGTGAAAGCTTTCATGAACGTGCTATTGATTGAAGCTTGACACTAAATGTGAAATCTCGAAAAATCAGATCTTCAGAATTCATCGTCTTTGTTCCTTTCAACAATATCAATAGAAACACAGCCATTTCGCGTATCAAAAATCATTCACACATTAGTTTTGGCGCTGATATGAAAAAAGGCTCGTTTGTTTTCGTTCTAAATTTCGGATTACCAATAAGCAACCTTTGGCTTTACATTAGATAATAGTCGAGTTCTGATTGTAAACATGAGCATCTGGTAACTGATAATTATGAACCTAGTAATTTCAATAATACAGAGCCTTTTTTTATATAAAATGCTTATCCGGTCGACACCTGCATAACTAATTTCCGGGCTCTCTCGATTTCCCATTATTCATATTTTATTTCAAATGATAAATGAGTCGGCCTGCCTTCAAATTTCCTGTCTCGATTTACCCTTATCTATTCCATCGCATATCACTCTCTTGATTTCAAAAACGTCCGTTTTGTTATCTAGCAGACACTCAGTCTGTCCCCAGGATTTATATTTTGGTATCTGCTTGTTATCCGTTCAAAATCTGATTTGATTATTATTTTTTTTTCTAGTCTTAAACTTTTAACTCTATAAATATCTCCTTCTGATAATGTTTTTCAGTACGTCATGTTGTAGGCAGAGTCACAGTTCAAATCACATCTTTATCCTCACATTTTCATATTTTTCAGGGAATTCGTACATGTACAAAACGACGATTCCTTTTATACTCTTCTGACTGACAATATTTGTTCGTTTCTATTCATTCTTCGAGTTTCAGTCAGTTTTTATTCTGCACTCAACATTTCCAAGAAACCAATTATCAACTCTTTCTAGAAGCCGTCTTTCCTCGAGAAAATGTCTTAGTTTCCCACAAAGTTCTGGCGATATGGGAGCTCTTTTTCTAATATGCATACGTGTTTTTCTCGCCGGAATTCCGATGAAGAAGAAAATGAAAAGTTGATTATTGAATAGAGAGAAGCGAGAGTTGTCAGACGGAAAGAAGGGATTGACCGTCGTTCTCACTCTCTTTTTGGCACTTTCATTGGTGAGCAAAGAAGAGATATATCCGCTCATCATCATCATCTTCTCTCCATTTACATATGTTTGCAGAATTGCTCTTTTCTTTTCCTTTTTCTTCCTTCTTTTCTCTTTTTTCTCATTTTAACAGTGAGGTGTTCTTTGCTGTAACAGCAGCTGCATCTTTCCTAGGTGACAATGTGACGCGCCAGAATCGGAAATTTCCCATTTCCTAAAATACAACTGGATACCTCTTTGATAAATACGAAAAGTACTCGTACTGTAATTGAGGAACTCTATAAACTCTGGAGAAAAAAAAAAGAAAAAAGAACGTGTTATTTTCCACGTGACCTTTTCTCAGAAGCAAGAGTTGGCAAATTTCGAGATGCCTATTACGGTCATTATCATTTTCATGAAAATTTTCATCACCAAGATTCTGTTTTTGGAGATTTTCCCCTGCCCTAATTTTTCCAAAAAAACATCCACGTCACCTTGCACAATTACTGAAATCAATCTTGTTTTTCACATATAGAGGCCACACTGATATTTTATGAAATATCGAGTTCTTTCGATCATTTTTTTCCTCAATAATCCTAACTTTCAATGGTCATTTTAACAGAGTTTTTAGACCTACTTCTAAATTAAGAGTTCACCTGAACTTTTGTTCCCGCGCTCCTTTCTCTCTCCTCCACCATTGTTTGCTTTCTTTCCCTCACCGATTATTTCTCCCTTATTTTCTTCCTTTTCAATTCTAGTAAAATTTCTGCCCAATTCTTCTCAAATAGGATTCTTAAAGTCTGGAACAACCTCCCTCCTTTTATATTTCCCACTAAGAATTCATGTGTTGCTTTCAAAAACAATATTTCTAATCTCGATCTTAGTAAATTCCATTATTTAAACTGTACCAAAATTTAACTATTATTTTTCTTTTCGATTGTATGAGTTAGTGGCACTTGCCCTTCATCCAATAAACATTATTATTATTATTCTCTTGTTTTTCTTTTTCTCTCTTTTTATGTTAATGTTAATGAGGGTAGAATAGGAGAAATGTCGCTACTTTTGAACACAATCAAGGATGAGTTATGTAGTTTTCGAACCTTCTAATCTCTTCCTTATTCTTTCCTTTTTTTTGAGAAAAACGGATATGATTACGAAGAAGATTAATATGCTTTGATAATATTCAATTTCACCCAAGCGAGCGTTTCAGCTTATCTGCTTTTTGATACTTGATTTGCATGTGTGTCTCTTCTCCATTTCATATCCGTCTTTCCCTCCCCCGTGTTTTTTTCCTCGTGCTCTCTTTTTCTCTTTTTGACCTACACACATTTTCAGGTCTCTTCTGTTGTGAACAGATATAAGACACTCATTCAAATAAGAAAGATTTGAAAACGGGAAACACCTCGGAAACGGCTGCAACCGGTTGGAGGCTCTCTAGAAGTCGGAAGTCGTCTAAATTTTTTGGAGACGACAACAGACCGAAGAGAGCATGGAGAGATTGATGATCACAGAAAGGTGCGTAAAAGTTTTGTTTTCTTTTATTTCAAGTAGAGTGCTCCATAATTTATCTGTTTTCAGCGCTAAGCAGCTTGCCCGAGAGTACGATGAAAAATTTGAAGTTTTCCAAAACGAACTCAAAGAATGGGAGGAGACAACAGAGAGAGTGTAAGTTCGCTTGAAACTTTATAAAACTATCAAATCCTATTTTCAGAGATTATGTCGAGTTTCATAGAGTACAAGCAGAAACAGAATTCCCAGAACTCAAAAAAGAACGAGAAGATCGGGAAAGATGGGCTCGAGCGGAGAGAATCCGTGGAGAGGATGAGAAACATATGATGGCAAAACAACATGCAGATGAGAAGATACGACAGGGAACAGCTACAGTACCACGTCTTCTGACAGAACAAGAACGTAAACT
The DNA here is from genome assembly GCA_963966625.1 of Caenorhabditis zanzibari. NCBI lineage: Eukaryota > Metazoa > Nematoda > Chromadorea > Rhabditida > Rhabditidae > Caenorhabditis > Caenorhabditis zanzibari. The sequence goes on along the minus strand of OZ016470.1, from coordinate 7,296,828 downwards.
GGATGAATACGTGGACCGACCTGGTTCTATCATAACTGATATGAAGCATGCACATCGGACGTCGATTATTGAACGTCTTGAACAATGGAGTCCAGAAGAGAGAGCTCTTTTTAAGACAAGACAAGCAGAACATGTCAAGATATTCCATGGGTTAACAGAGTTCTTCGTGGATAAAACTGCTTCAGATCTTGTTCTATTCTATTATATGAACAAGAAGACTGAAAACTTCAAAAAGGATTTCAAGCAGAAAAAGCGATCAGCCAAATACAAAGTGGCACCTTTTCCCTCGACCGAAGAACTTGCCTACTTGCGAATGATGCCGTCATTGGACTATTCTGCTTATCCCAAAAACACTCTTCAGTGTTTCTTCTGTTGTCAAACTGTCAATGGAACTGATTTGGATGGAACTTTTTTGCCAAAAGAAGCCTACGAGATTTTTGGTTAGTTCAACATTTTGTATCATCCCTTGAGCACAGAAAATGTATTCTTTCTATGCTACTCTCACATAACCTACAATTTGGGGTTCAGTAGTTGAGACAATAATATGTTTGGTTTTGAGAGAAACACTATACGACTCAACTCTCAGAGCCAGAGAATGCAAATCTGCTTCTAAAAATAATATGTTAGGGGTTGAAACTCTAGCAAACTCTTCAGTCAAGATGACAAACGAACCATTTTTCCAGCTATCTCGCCTGAAGAGGAACGTGTTATTTGTACTCGTTGTCGAGATGAAGCTGCTAAACTCTATAAGGACAAGTGAGTTTTTGGAAAAAAACAAATAATGACTTAACTTCTCAATTTCAGTCGTTGCTTCGGTAACCGATGTGCAAATCAAAAGAAACGAGCGAATCGTGTCAATCGAAACATTCCTCTAGATTTGGCTGACTTTCCAGTCCGAACACGTGCGTTTCTTATGGACAAATTGGGATCTATAAGACTAGCTGTCAAATTCTGTACCCCTTGCAAAAATGCTCTAGCTCGATGGATTGGAGAGGTTAGTTTTCGGATCCCCAAGATTCAAAAATGACTGCTGTCTTTTTCAATTCAGAAGATATCCTTTTTCCCGATTGAAAATCGTGTGTCGGAAAAGCCGAAGTAGGTCGTAAAAGGAGCTCATAATTGACAGAATACGTACCACCACTGGCAATTATTTGGAAAGGGTGCTCCGTCCTTTTTTCGAGTCAAAGAAAAACGAGAATTCGGCGTTAGCTTTCCCCTTTTTGTCGTTCGCGATTAATGTGAGCTCGTAAAATTACAGTATGCTTCATTCTCAAAAAAAGGATTTGCACGCAAAAAATCTCAAACGGGTTACGGTAGCTAAGACAGTGCTTGTTTTTGAAACACACGTGATTTGATTGAATTGTGTGGAAAAAAACTGAGGAAAATTAGGGATACCCTCACTTTTTATCTACATAAAAAATAGGAGTTCTCTCTGCTCTTCCAAAAAATTTAAATTACATACATGCCATTTTCCTTCGAAACGCCACAGGATATTTCCTCTTTTTGGCATTGATTGATATAATACTCATTTATTTTCTGGGGGCTCTTCTGCTACTGAAAGAGTCATACAAAATCTTTTTTTGCAATTAATCTTCTTTGTTTTTAAATAGAAGCAAGATTGCTTCTTTCATTTTGAGAAGATGAAGACTCCAGGAAATTGAAAAATGTCTCATGTCGAAATATGAATATACTCCTGTGACAACGAGGAACTATAGTTTTTGGAGCTCTCAGTTATAAAAAATTGACATCGAAGGAGAGCTTTTAATGACTGGGAACTAGGCGACCTGTCCCCGTAAAAGGGGCATTGGACAACGGGCAAAATAAAAACAAAACCGAGAGACGGAAATAAATAATCAATCTTCTTTCCTTCAGATAAACCGAAAAGAAGAACCAATAATGGGTGAGCTTAGTCATTACGAGGGACAAGTTGGTTGGACGGATGATGAGAAAACAAAGTTGGTAACGCTGATCAATGCTTCTGCGAGTCTCGATTGGGAAACTATTTCGTCTGGAATGAATCGTCGTCCTAACGAATGCAAAATGCAGTATGATGCCCTAAATGGTGTCAAAGCTCAACCACTTTTAGAAGAAATAGATGAAGAAGATCCGGGTTCAGAAGAAACCGGAGATTCCTCTACTCCACAACCAACTCCATCAGCTGGTAGCCGTAGAAGTGGGCTAGCCAGAAGTGCAAAGAAAACGTAAATTTTTTGGTTCAATATTTCATCACGGGTGTTTTCTTTTTTAGCCCTCGTCAACCACGTGCTCCCCGCTCAACTAACAGAAGAACTGCTGGTGCAATAACTCGAGCACAAGCTGTTCCAAAACCAGTGGAAGATATTGGGGAAGAAATGGACGAAATGGAACTGGAAGACAATGACGAAGAAGGGAGTAACGGTAGCAATGGAAAGGGATCAAAGGCTCCAAGTATTCGGGATGCATCTCCAAGTGAAAATATGGAAGTTGATTCTCCAGAAGGACAAGAGGATCAAGATGTGGTAGATGAAGATGAAGAAGAGCTCACGAGGGATATTGACTCGCCAGTTAAAACTCTTCTATCGCCCAAAATTCTGTCACATAAGCCAGAGTTTACAATACAGGTTCGTCTTCCCATTTCTAATTCCTCATTTCCCCATCTTCTATCTTTTTAGAAACCATCAATTTCTCATCCAACTGCACCCATGGTTTCAACTAAGACAGCCGGCGAATCTGATGAGGAAGAAGATGAAGAAGAAGAGGACGTTGACGAGGACGTTCAAGAAATTGATGTAGACGAGCCACCAGCAAAACGTCCCACCCCCACCTCTTCGTCTTCTCATCTCATTGGCTCCAGCAGTGGTGGAGTACATGAGCTCGGTGGGCGTGGTCTCATTCAACAACAACAGCAGCAGCAGTCGCAAAGTGCCGCGCCCCCAGTGACCGTCTCTACAGCCTCTTCTGCTGCAACAGCCCATAGACACGTTGACTCCACGTCCCCCTCGCCCTCTGTCGCCTCTTCTCAGTTAGTACCACCAACAGAAACAAGAGAATCAGTTCCCCCACTGGCCGTCCCCGTGTCGCAGCCGCCAATCATTTCCGTTTCGGGAATTGTGCCCACAGTTGTTCCACATGCGGTCCCATCGCCAGTAACACTTGTGCAACCGATTGCTCCACATCAACATCTCATTCCGCAACGAGTCTGTACTCCTCAAATTTTGACACCGACTCCAGTTCGTCCTACTGCTTCGTCCACTCCGGCAACTCAAGTCGACCCATCAAATAACATGGATCAATTCTCACTTCTTCTGAAGAATCAACAGCCGACGGAGGCTGCTCAAAATCAAGCAGTCCAATTTGCACAACTCCAGCAACTTGCTATGGCTATGAATCAACAAGTCGGACAACCATTCATGCCTGGAGGTCTAAATCCAGCACTTGTTGACTTGTTGAAATCCGTCCAAGTCGTGCAGGCAGCTGAAGCGCAAGCTCGAGCTCTAGCTCAGGCACAGGCAGCTCAAGCTCAAGCAGAAGCTCAAGCAAAAGCTCAAGCGGAAGCTCAGGCAAAAGCACAAGCTGAAGCTCAAGCGAAAGCACAAGCCGAGGCTCAAGCTAAAGCTCAAGCACAGGCTCAAGCTCAAGCGCAGGCCCAAGCTCAAGCTCAAGCACAAGCTCAGGCACATGCTCAAGCAACTCAATTACTTCAAAATTTGCTCACTCTCCAAGCTCAACAGCAATTGACACCACAATCCCAGGCGCAGGGCTCTCTTACTGCTGGCACTCCGTTTCAACAACATGGTAAGAGTTTTTGATTGAATATTTCTCCCTCCTTTCCTATTTCAAAAAGCATTTGGTCTCGAAATACCGATGGCATGAGACGATTCTCGTGTCGTTTCTTCTTACAACACACACACAATACCTCCAGTGTTCTGTTTCATAAATATTTTTTCTTTCTTTCTTCTATCCGTTATTTCTGTCCTCACAATTGATTTTCTTGTAACTTCAAAGTAGTGAAAAGTTCAAAAAAGATAGAAATATAATTGAAAATGTTTCCAAATAAGTTCAACCTAATTTTTTCAGGTATGGTCAATCTTCTTCAACATCAACATGCCATACAGCAACACCAAATGCTAGCTGCACTTCTGCAAGCTCAGCAATCTCAACAAGCTCAAGCCCAAGCTCAAGCTCAAGCTCAAGCTCAACAGAAGGCACAAGCTGAGGCACAAGCAGCCCAAGCAGCCGCAGAAAAGGCAAAACAGGCGCAGCAGCAGAAAATGAGGGAAGCACAAATGAAAGCAGCTCAAGCTCAATACCATTTGAATCGACCACAATTGATCCCTTCAAGTGTAAACTTGCCAATCGGGATCAACATGGCATATCAACAATCACTAACACCTTCCCATGAACCATCTTCCAGTGGAACACCTCCAGTTCAGAGGCCCCGAGCAGCCACCACAAGCAGTGTGAAGCCACGAACCAATATGCAGATAGCGGAATTCCGAAATTTAAAGGATCAGTTGTTGCAAGTAAGCATTTGTGAAACTGGATTCAGTGAACACTTCTTTCTTTCCAGAGATTCAAAGCTATTCGTGAAGTTGAAGAGGATGAAAGAAAGATGGCCAAGGAAAATGAAAACTATGCTGCGCTCTACAGACAGAACCAAACCCCGGAGATGGAAAATTTTATGAAAAGTTACAGAGATGGGTGCAATAAAAAGAAAGAGATTAATCAGAGAAAAATTGAAGAGCCAATGAGATTGTGAGATTTATAGACACCCTTTATAATATACTTTTTAAAAACTTCAGTATCGAAGGACTCATGTTGAAACATCCCGATGTCAACGAGTTCCAATTGACACAAGAGGATCATGATACGTGGACTAAAGTGGCCGGACAAATTTATGAAATTATAAGGCAACGGGAGTCGCTGGCTCAGCAGCAACATGCTCAGCAAAGAGCTCAACAGTTGGCCACATCTCAACGTATCAATCCAATTGGAATTCGACTTCCAGCAGAGGTTAGTATATTTGCGCTTCTTTCTTTCTTCTGAATATCCAAATTAGAGTTACATTTTGAAAACCTTCAAGTTTCGTCTATGGATGTTTCTGACTTATGTATATCTAATTTGGAAAGCTACTGTCGAAAAATAATTTTAGAACTTTTGCATGTTCGAAGTTAGTGAGAGTGAAGTTTTTCTTGCATGAGTCTGAAATGCACCCCAATCTTTCCCATTTTCAATCTTTCTACACGTCATTCTCCAATGTTTGACCTTTTTGTTTTGTTTTGCAGTATCAAGCACAGCAACAGAATCAACCCGTTTCAATCAGTCAACACCACCAACAGCAGATTCTCCAAAATCAGCAATTGATTCAAAAGCAACAACAAGCACTCCAACAATCTCAACATCTTCATCAGCAACAACTTCAAATTCAAGTTCCGAATCAGAAAAGAAAACTAGAGACGAGTGCTGCAACCCAAAAACGAAACGGTCACTCTGATCAGGCATCTCCGGCTATTCCGACGACATCGATTGCTGCTCATCCAGCAATGCAACGAATCGGAATGTGTCCACCGGATGTACTCGCGTATCAACAGAAAACGGTTTGTATGAAACTCTCAACTGTGCTGGATAAAATTATCCTGTATTATTTTCTTGTCTGTGATATCCATCCAACCCGTTTCACCTAGATTGCATTTTCCCTCAAGGAAGTTAAAATAACACAAAATAAGATTTGATAATTGTAGGCTAATGGAAGCATGATTTGTTCACTCTACTAAATAAGTCTACTGTGGTGAAACTCTAACCGTGTCAATAAACTTCACTTATTTCAGGGCCCAGAACGAGAAAAATTGCTTCAAGAACCACATAAGATATTTTTGCAACAAATACAACAATTCCAAGCTGCTCAACCGCAGCAACAGCAGCAACAACAACAAAACGAGCCGAAATCAAAACGAAAATCTGGAATTGAGAGCATCACAAGTATGCAGACTGCAGCATCACCAAGATTTCCACTGTCTGGTTCTTCTGCAAGAATTATGGGTACACGAGGAGTCAGCCCATCTCTTCCTTCGACCAAAGGAATTCCACAAATGGTAAGTTGAAACCTTTATCAAAACTCGTGGAATCTAAACGATTGGTTTTCAGACAGCTGCCGGTCGGAGCATAACTGCTGGAACATCAGGACATGCATCAACATCAGATGCGACTAATAAGGTTTGTTCTCATGAGAAAGTTTGGAAACAAAAACATAACATTTCCTTTGAATTCGTTGTTTCTTGGCACTACAAACGCAATGGTTTATTTCTCGCCTGAAATGACAAAACGAATGAGTCAGAAGCTTGTTTGTTCTTTCCTCTTTTCTTTCACTATCAATCCGTTTTTTGGAAAACTAAAGTTATTCTGGTATAGTGTACTTTGCCAATTAATACTCTTTCAAACTTTGTTAGGTCTTCAAAGACACATTTTGTTTTACAGATTACCATTGATCTGATGAAGGAATTCGGGAAACCGGCTCATCAACAGCTTCTACAAGCCAGAGCAAATGCAAACAATTCGAATGCTGTATCTCCTTCCAACACGAACACTTCTGATGATATTGAAGTTCTTTGGCAAGGGCATTCAGAGACGACACCGAAACGAAAGCCAATAAAACGTCTTGAACCCAGAAGCAGTGCTGAATCTAAAGTCGGAGAGCTTATGATCAACCATCTCAGTGCGCTTCATGTATTTCGACACAAAAAAGCTCCTATGGTGGATACGTTAGATGAGGCTAAAGAATGTCTGGCATTGATACTTGCGAATGAAGCAAGTGATCCGTCGAATGAAAAAATAATCACCAATTTGGTCGTCACGAGTGAGAATGCCGCAGCAGCTGCTGGGAAAGAAGTAAACTACATGGACGTGTACAGAGAATTTATGAAAAATGAGGATGTACGACTTGCCGATATGAGCTTCAAACATGATATGACGTTCTACCTGAATGAACTGAATAATAAGCCGAATTTGGTGCAACAATGTTTGACCTATGCTCTGCAGAATGGTCTACCTGTTCCTCAAACTCCGGAACAATATGTCAAAGTGATGCGACAAATTGCAAACGTCCGGATAGAGCAGCCTTCACAACCACAGGTTCAACCTCAACAACAACAGCCACAACCAGCTAAACCGGATCACTATGAGAAATTTCAGCTTCTGGTTAGTTACTATATTTGAGTGTATTTATAAACCAGAAATTAATTTCAGCGTCCTCACCACGAAATCCATCGACCAGTTGCAACGACTGCTAACGTCTTCGCCGGTCTTGCTCCCACAACCTCCACATCAACGGTCTCATCCTCGACATCTGCTCCACAGTTTCTTCAACAACCAACACCTATTATAACTTCAAACCCAGTCACACCAGTTTCCCAACCGATTCCTTCTCCATCAGTAGCTGTCCAGACTGCTGCTCCACCAGCTCAACAGCATACACCGATTGTTTCTGCAAAACCATCATCAATTCATTCGATAGCTTCAAATGGATCTTCAGATGATGATGAATTATCAAGGAGTTCTTCAATGTTACCTGCAAATCGAATACCACCTGCACCAGGAGGTTTGTTTATGTTCAAGAATCAATTTACAAATAAAATAATTTTCAGATAAAACTGTATTCCGCTCAATTATTGACTTCCGTGCTTCTGGCGAGGTGACAATTAATAGTAAAAAGGTCAAGTGTCCTCTAACAGTTCAACCTCAAAACACAATCAAACCATACACAACTCCTTGCAAGAATCTAGTGTATGAGGATTTATCTGATGACGAGTAGAAACTTTTTATCTCTCAGTTCCTTTTTCCTCCTAAAAACACTCCTTCTACCTCATGTTTTATCATTTCAATTCTTTAACTATATTATTTTCTGTCCAAAAATGAGTTGATTGTTCTTTTCATTTCAACGGGAATATGTTCACTTTAGTTCATAAAGTATCGACCCGATTCATTTCATTTGGTATTTAAAGGGTTGGCGGGTTGTTTCTGATGACTACGAGTATTCTGTTTCTCCCAACCTATTAGTTGAACCTCTTCTTCCTTTTCTCTTGTATTAAAGTATTATTTTCATGCACAATCACTTTGTTTCTTGTTTAATTTTTTTTGGTCTACTACAACAAATCGGTGATTTCTTTGTTTGAATTTCTATTCGATAAATGATTTTTCTTTAGTCATATTTATTGTTGGGCAAAACAAATGAGAATACAATAAATACAACAATTTTACAAGCTCATAATTCTCCGTTGGTTATACTCGAATGCTCTGCAATGCTCGTATTTGGCACCTTTTTTAAAGTTTGTTGGGTCGATTGGTTCGCATTCTCCACTGGCTGATCGTGGGAAACAAATGAATGAAATATTTCTGATATCGATTAGAAATGAGAGATGGAATGCTGCATAAGCAGCGATTATGACGTATTCCATTAGTGCGAAGAGTTGAGGCACTGAAAAATAACAATTTACAATTTAGGTACGTTATTTGTAAAACTTTTCAAGAAGAACTGGCTTCCCTAGAATCCCAAAACTCACTGTATGAATGACAAATTGGGAATGTTATCGACGATTGATGATATTGAATATACTGAGGCATAAAGTATACATAAATCACAACAGAAATCAGTTTCATGATCATTGAAGTTGTATCCCATTTCTGAAAAATAAAACTCCATAGATTGATTTATTGCTTCAAACTCTCGAACTCACACTTTCAGAATTTGAAGAAAATGCAAACATGACCGTTGTTGTTGTCAACATATTCACAACTGATGACATTGCGAACACAATTTTGAAGAATCTATTGGCTTCTTAAAATAAGAAATTATTTTATTTTCCATATTCTGAATAGGAGTACCTGGAAAATCTTCATGAACCGTGACGATACTAAAAAGAGACATCATTAGAGCCTCTACGAATGTGAAAATTGGCATTGAGTCTGCCATTACTTTGTGCAATGAAGAGAACTTTGTTGAGTATTCATGACGAAGGAGATTTCTTGAAAAAAGTATTTCAGAAATTCAACTTAAAATTCATTCAAACCTTATAGTGAGTGCATTGAATACTCGTATCACCACTGGAATGCAAACAGAATATCGGAATAAAACGTTTCCGATAACATTCAATTCGAAAAGATTCAGAATTGACGGTAATCCATCAGCTGGGAATGGAATTGTTGTCTAAAATATCATTTTTTTTTTTTTGTCTTTGACTAATTGTGAAGAAAAGAAAAAATATCTGCACGAAGTGGGATTCGAACCCACGCACCCATACGAGTACCAGAACACCCAGTAGACCTCGAACTGGAGGCAAGCTGTACGCTTGAGTCTGGCGCCTTAGACCACTCGGCCATCCGTGCTGCGAGAAGGAGGGCGAGAGGGTGCATACAAGTAAGGGGGAAAGGGAAGAGGGGGAGAGTAGAAAAAGAAGAGATGAGGGGAGGAATGGGGGAAACTCACATTGCATCGGAAACGACTGCTACCGTATTCGATGACATAACCTCTTATTAATTCTCGTTCATCGGGAATATAATCTGTTTTTAATGATGTGATTATTCCACCTGAAAATGATACTTATAAATGAACAGACTATTCAATTAGTAACCTATAAAGCATCCAACTGAGATAACTGTAAATAAAAGAGAAGGAATAATAACTGGAAAATTCAAATAAGCAATATCTGAATTATCATCTTCTGAGTGACCGTATTTCAGTCGTCTGTTTTCTGTCGTGTTTCGGGGTACCTGGAATAATTCAAATGATTTTCAATGTCATCTTTTCAGTCTTCACGAACCCTGATGGAGTTTTCATTCTTTGGATCTGACGTTTCGAACGCATAGTTTGCATAGAAATCGTCTGATGTTGATGCAACGACTGCCATCTAAAAAAGAAATTCAATGAACAGAGAAATTTATTCATTGACGACACAAATCGAAAACTATTACGTAGTGGAACGAGATGAGAAACCATGACCGAATGTTCTGAAAGATTGAGAGAGTTTTCGGGAGGAATGAAGTTGGATAAAAACGTATTTTTCATTTTTTTTAGGTGAATTCTGAAGTTTCTTCCAAAACGTTGATAATTGGAATTCGATGCGCAAAACTAAAGATTGAAAAAACATAGATTCTTCGAATAAGATATCTCAGAATCGAAAAACCACATTTTCCAATTATGAACGAAATGAACCTAGTGATTCTAACCTTGAAAAACACAGGAACGTCTTCCTCTTCTCTTCGGAATGAGAATTAGAACTGACGGAAACAGGTGAACGATTTCTCTAATATCTTTCTTCTAGACCAGACAGAATTAGAAAAAAATGACCGAAGATAAGAAAACGAGGTATCTGACAGATATCGTTTTGGAATTGATCAAATCCATCATTGGATTGAAACATGGATGAATAATGACTGTCGAGTTTGAAACTAGACTGTAATTTTCAGTAGCTAGCATGAAATAAATATATACTATGAAACCGTTGAAATATTTTCAAAGCAGGAAACTTTGTCTAGAAGATTCGAGACTAATACGAGAATATGTCAGAATCTTGATTTCCCCAGAATGATTCACAGAAGCTATCATGAGTACAAAGGTGTAACTTCCTAATTCACAACAACAAAATGACAAATTCGGTAAGAAATAGTGACCGCCAAGACGGTTTTTTGAGAAGAAAGACGGACAACAAAGAACTATAGAATAGAGAGGCACAGACAAAAAGTTGACAATGGAAAGAAAGGAATGAAATCGAAAAAAGAGAGAAATATCAGGTTGCAAGAATCTTGATTATCACAAAAAGGCGAAGATCCTTGTCACAAAATCCGAACGAAATCAATCGATTTGAGAAATAAGAGTATGGGATATAATAAAGAAGAGGACGAGTTGTTTTTCATGCAAAGAAGATGAAAAGAGGACGACAGTCACTAACCAGTAAATCTTATTATGAACATCGGAGATCAAAATGGGTATGCACTTGAAGATGTGTCGAATGGATTGGATTGAACGAATTACTTATAAAGTGATCGAAAGAATTACACCAGCTATTGGTTTCAGTTGAAACATCGGGAGGTGAAAAGATGACACAGATTAGGTGAGTATTCCTTGAAAGTCGAGTGAGACGTGGTTTTACTTTCCCTCGGTTGGTTTTAAAAACTACAAAAAAGGCACTTGCTCCCGGTGAGGCTCGAACTCACGACCTTCAGATTATGAGACTGACGCGCTGCCTACTGCGCTACGGAAGCGGCGAGGTAACGTAGTGGTCTAGGCGTAGAGATGGCAAAGGTAAACAAGAGCGAGAAGGCAGACAAGAACAGAGCAGAAGGACAGAGAGTGGTGTAGAGAAAAGGGAAGCGTTCAGAAAGATTACATGAAGGTTTTCGAGATTTGAATAGTTTGAGTTTCAAGAGATACTAAAGGACTTGGATTTTTTAAGGTTGTAAGAGCAGTTCTATGAGCATGATTCTGTTAGCAACCGTACATAAACGAGTAAAATAATACGGTAGATATCTTCTGATATTTCAGCAAGATGATAGTCCAAATGAAAGTTAGATCTTTATGAAGATAAACAAATGAATTAACTTCGCAACGTTTATTCCAACTTCAGATGTTACACAACCAAGATTCTCCAATGATGGTTTAGCCTACTTTATGGTAGATGATGACTCAATAGTCTCTGAAACGGGTAACAGAAAGAGAGAAAAAAGAAAAGAAACAAAGATGTTTTGCGGAAAATGAGGAGACGGACGAGTCTAATGGCAAAATGGCGCGACGCGGATTCCATCCTTCGCAGCTTATTCCTCTCTTCCGAATCTATCGAATTGCGCCTTTTTTGTAGATGCGAGAGAGTGTTATTCTCTATAGAAACGACATGAAATGCAACAATTCGTTTCATTTTCTCTCCATTCAATCACTCTATGGATTTGAACCGGTCTCTCTCTCTCTACAGTCTCATTTCCTCTGTTGTGAAAATTTGTAAAGAAAAGTTCAAAGTGTGGATAACAACAGATCAAACTATACGCTCACACCTGTTTTCTGATTGAATATCTGCCGACGGAAGGTGAATAAAACTTGAGACACTTCGAAGAAACAAAAAAACTCGTTCGTTACGTTCTCTCAGATTTTTTGTTTGTTCGGACATTGTGTTGGAGATTAGGTGATTGTGGTTGGGTGGATGGATTCTGTGGAAATGAAACATTTATAATTGGAAAATGGAAATATAGAAGGAATTGTGATCGTGTCTACTTCTGGATCGGAACGATGTGAAACCTTAACTACCGTAAAACCTGTAATAGAAGAACACCCGAGCGAGCCCGAAAAGAGCACTTTCTCAGATTTCTGTGCATTTGAAAGTAGTCTCAGTCTATTCCTTGTCTAAAATAAAATATGATCAATATAAAATTTTGATTTTGAGGAGGTTGAACAGTAGAAGGACATGTCATTTTATTAGAGGTCTTACGGTAATTGAGATTGATCCTATTTTTGGATCTAAACAATGTGAAACCTCAGATGATTACAACATATTTAACTAAAAGATTTCAAGAGTATTATAAAACTGAAAAAAAGTATACTTTAATGTTTTAATAGATATGGTGAATCTCGAACCTCTTCAGAATCGTTTTTCGAAAATTTTACTTTAAAGAAAAATCCAAAAATTGACCCAAACTCCCAGACAAAACAAATAATGTACGAATTCAGATAAAGAACTTTATTAGAAGCATAGAAAGATCTCAATCAACTATACTCTTGACACATCTCAAAGTGTCGTCGTCATTCTGTGATTCCATGAATTCTTCCGTTTTTGGCTTTCTATAATTCGATCAACAAACATTTATATCTGAAAATCTTTCACTCACTTTTTCTTATTCTTCGCTGCAGTTTCAGCAGATGTCGACTGAGTTCGTTGCTCTTTTCTTGATGGAAGATTCTCCTCGGCAGTATTACACACTGTCTTAGTCTTCTTCTTCTCGGTTCGAGTCCGTTCTTGAGCTGTCTTTTCGTCTACAGTATTGAAAGTTTCCGTCGACATAGAAGTCTTCGTTTTCTCTTTTGACTTGCTCTTTTTGTTCTTTGTTTTTGTTTTTACATCATTTGGAGGCGTCTCCTGTGTTTTCTGCTCTTTGATTGTTTTTGTTTTGTTTTTCAAAGAAGGAGCAGCTGCAGGTTGTTGTGGAGCAGCGCATTCTGCTACCGATGCTGCCGACTTTTTCTGGAATCCTGTTAATGATATTTTTCATAAATACAGTATCACCTTTGAAACTCCTTTTGATCTTGCATCCACTTTTGGAGTGCTCTTTTCCACTTTTCTGTTATTATCCTTCTTTTTTGTGGTGCACTTGATGATACTCGAGACGTTTATTAATGATATTAGTAATACGAGAACAATTCCGATCATTAGTAGATATCATCAACGATAATGAAAATGATTCGAATTCTATTGAGGAGTTCATGAAACACGGATCTATTCGGATTACGAAGAAAATTTAAAGTGGTTCTAATTCTTCACGATTCGCGTTTTTAATTTTGTTTTTGCATAATTCTAGATGTTTTCAATAGTTAATTCTCCGATCGTAAAGAAGTCCAAAATCAGAAGTCCAAGTTTTTCGGGCAATGCAATTTGAATCGAAAAGTAAATACATTGCAGTTTCAATTTTTCAATACCAAATCCTCTAATGTTGTAATGAATCAGATTTTATAATTTATGACATAACGGTTCTTTCAGTTGCAAAAAACATTACAATATCCTCGAGAGCTTCATTCTTAGAAACCGATACTACAAAAAAGATGATTCAATCTGCAAAAAAAGAAACAAAAAAGCACATACAAATCAATTCGCCGATGAATACATTTGTAAGAATAGAAAAGGGCGTTGTTGGGGTTCTCATCAGTATTCACAGTTATATTAAAAAAAGAGATCTAGAGAAAATGGATACAATAGTGTGGGGCTCTAGAGAACGGGGAAAGGTCGCGTTGAAAAACAAAAGTAGTGTTCGAATAATATGGGTTAACATAATGAATCAAGGCGTGATAGATTTGTGAGAAGTTTTCATAGGAGATAGGAGTGATTTATCGACGCGGATGAATGTTGGATCCACTGGCTGACTGTGGCAAGTGACCTCCACTATGAAGTGGTCCACGTGATCCAGCCGAAGCAGAGCGAGCCGAAGCCATCGAACGTGGCATATCAGGCTGTCTTGGAGGATTTTGTGCAGCAACATTGGCATCACTCATCAAACGTTCAATCATGGTCTTAGCATACTTGAGACGATGGAGGAACTTCTGAAAACGGTTCAAGTTAATAGTTTAGACGCTCGTTATCACTAACCTCTGGACAACCATTGCGTTGCAAATTGCTTAATTTGTAGGTAAGCATACGCTTGTTTTGATCAATGAAAGTGACCGCCTGCATGAGAGGACACATCATCATTTTAACATGATCCTGTAATTCGAAACAATTAGTTTTTAAAATTCCGATATTTAGCCTACGTTGAAGAAGTTGATTTGGACAGTTCCATTGGAGAGATGCAAGACGATAGCAGACTTAGTTCTGAACCAGACACGGAGTGTTGGAAGTCGAGCCAATTCGTCTCCGACTCTCTGCTCCGTACCTTCACCAGCGCTGACCAGGTGATCATTCATGTAAGATCGGAAGTATTTCAGCAAGGTAACCTTCTTATTGAGCGTTTGTGGAATTTCTCCGTTGTGCATGGAGAAATAGTGTTCCTTGTTACTCTTCTCAATATAAGTTAACTCGTTTCCTGCCTGATCGAGCATAATGCGAGAGTTATCATTGAACAACACTCCGACTGAATTGTCGCACAATTGATATCCGATTCCGTATTTGTCCGAATAGTCTACCCATTTCGAGATCCAGAAGACCGGGAGACACTCTGGCGATTGGTACCCATCGAGAGCAGCTTCCTCCTCTTCTATCTGCAAAAACATCAATTGATTTTATCGAAACATAATATTAATTACGCACGCCAGGGATACGTTGTTCCAAAAGTACAGCTACTTGATGGAAAAGTTGAGATAAATAAGCGTCCTCTGGCTCTCTGAATGTCGCCTCGGCTGCCTGTTGTTGGGCTCTTTCGCGTTCAGCGTTGTTCGAAATCATGTGTTGCGGCAACGGAGCCAATCCAGCTCTGCCATTCAATGGACTGAAAAGAAATTATCAATACGTGGATACTAAAATCCATTCAATTACCGCTGTCCACGTTGATCCGCTCCTCTTGGAGCCACATTCTCCTCCATAATCGATGTTTCATGCCCAGAGAACTTTGGAACCATAGTCAAGCACGACACAGGGAGTCTCGTTGGCATAAATCCAGACTTGAAAAAGATGTCGCGGTGAACCTGGAGAGATTTCATTCCGAAGAGAAGAGACTTCATTTCGAATCGAATACAAAACTTTTTAATTGTATTTTCCCAGTTTTCGAGCCCTTTTATAGTGAAAATGTAGGGCGTCCATTACGAACGTAAGCTAATTGCAAATAATGTCACGATAGTAAATTGATCTTGATAGGACGTGAAACGATATCATGATCAAGAAAATATCAAGAGCTGAATGAACACGGGAACAGTTAACGTGAAAATGCACAAAATAATACCTGCTTCGCTGTTGGACGACGGGTTGGCTCTGCATCGAGCATCTTTCTGATCAAACTAGCCGCCGGTTGGGATGCAATCGATGGAATAGTATAGTTGTTATGACGGATCCGAGAATATGTCTCTTCCAAAGATTTCGATTCAAATGGAGGTTGTCCGAATAGAAGAATGTACAGGATGCATCCGACAGCCCAAATGTCAACTTCGAATGAATGTCCCATTTTATTGAGAACTTCCGGAGCTATATAATTTGGGGTTCCACACAAAGTCTTCTTGCGCTCATCCCCATCAACGGTTGTTGCCAAACCAAAATCACCAATCTTGACAACAAGATCGTCGTTAAGGAACAAATTTCCAAGTTTCATATCACGATGAATAATTTTGAGGTCATGCAAATAGAGAACGCCTTCCACAACTTGATGAGTGAAATAGCGGGCCTCTGGTTCAGTGACTGCCTTTCTTCTCTTGTGCAACTCCATCAAAGATCGTCTTGCACAAAGCTCCAGAGTAATGTAGACGTTGAGAGAATCCTCGAAGAAATGGAAAAGCTTGACAATGTTCTTGTGGCAAAGCTCACGATGAATCTGCACTTCTTGAGTCATCTAAAATTATATGTAAAAGTTAGATTGAGGAATTAATGTGTAAATAACCTTATCTCTCTGGTACTGCTTGACAAGCATTGTTTTCGGCACCACTTTTCCAGCCACGACTTCTCGAGTGGCCCGATTTGTGAGCTCATAGCAATGAGCAAATCCTCCTTTACCCAAGAATCTTCCTTTCTCATAATAAGCCGCACGCTCTTTGTCGGTGATAAGAGCTGGGACTTCTGGCGGTGCCTTCTCCTTCCTTTGGGAGGTTTTTTGCGGTTGTTTCGCGATGTTTGGCATCCGGTTCATCTGTAACAGATGAAGTACGTTTGATTTTAGATAATAAGAGAACAGCGAGTTCGAATCTGTCGATAAAATTAGAAAAAACGATCGAAAAGTTTGAGGACCTAAAGATTTCGACTGGTCATAAATTCAAAAACTGGAGTTTCGCGGGCGGGGAGGTCTCGCCGCGACTGTGTCGATTTACGCGCGATTCGCAAAAAAGTCTTGCCTCGCCGAAAAATGTTCGGAATCGTCTTTTCAAGTTTTTTTTCGAAAAAGGTAATCAGTGAAAAATGACCCAGAAAAAAACTACATTTCAAAGAGTGTCATTACGGGCTTCTGGACTATTATTACAATTACGGGCTTCTGGACTATTATTACTGAAAAATAGAAGTTTCAACAGTAGAAGTTGTTCAAGTGCAGACGACTAACCTTGTAACCTTTGTAACAGAGCATTTCTACCTCACTGAGTGACACGTAATAAAACTGAATTGATGCCTGTTGCTCGAAAAAATTAGGGCACGTATCCATTCTTTCACACGCGACATACAGGCTCATTTTTGAGACGTTCGGGCCATGATCTCAACCCACGAAATCGAAACATGGATACAGTTTATTCACATTATCAGGAGACATTCGGAAGAAAGAGATTATGAGAAAAGAACCAGACTGTAGGGCTTGCAGAAACCGTTTGAATCCTCCACAACCATGACATGAAGTTTCTTATTGTTTTCATTGGAAACCGAATAAACATCCACTGGTTCAAAGCATTGCTTTTGATGGCTGAATCGTTCCCTGAAAATATCACGAACTCAAAATCATGTATAGTTGTTGAGTTTACCTCCTGTCTCCTTTTGGACTAACTAGATCTTGAATTACGAGCTTGGTATTAACTTTTCTCGCGAAAAACCATTCGAGGACAATGAATTTATCGCTGTTCCCTGTCACTTGCGCCTGAAAAGTTCAGAATATGTGCTGTTAGCTTCATTCTGAGTTTAGAATGTTGTAATTACCTCAATCGCAGTTCTGACCACACTCTCAGAAATAATATCCGAGTAGAAAGAGAAGTGTGGAACTGATGAACAAATGGTAAGAAACTGTTCGGGGGTGAATGAGCAATGATCTGTGAGACACAGAGTTCGGCAGCTTCGGAACTGAAAACAAACAAATATTGTATTCAATGTAATGCACATTTCTTACATGTGGATAATCGAAAACATGGGATGGTATATCATTAGGTTGATCTCCATATGGAGCAATACTAAGCTCACGAAGATTGTTTGAAGAGATAATACCAAGCCACCATTCCAATGTTTCGATTGACTTCATTCTCAAATATAACTTCTCAGCAGAAATTGTTTTTGAAAACAGCTCCGTAGAACATGGAAACCTTGTGTCGTTCTGAAAAAAAGTGAAAAGCATTTAGCTGAAAAATCATAAGAATTACCAGGTCGAGAAAAAGCTCTCCAAACTGATAATTGCATTTTTCCAATGTCTCTGTCCACAATTTGGCTAGTTCCTTCTTGGTAACTTCTAAGTTTCTAATCTTTTCCGATCCGCTTCGCCAATCAAAGATGTACTGAAAAATCATTTCTTATAACTATAGTTCAGTTCAAAAATGAATTAGAGGAACTACTATTGAGGTTTTCAGAATCCTACCTTATCATCTATGGAATTCCTAATCTTCAAAACACTTCCTGCTCTTTGTTTATTATTCATTTCCCTCTTATTATTATGCTCATTGAACTCTTCTTGTTTCCCACGACATTGATGCTTGGCAAACTTCTGAATACAAAAAATAGTATAGTCTATAAATCAAACATCGGTATACGGATTACCTCGTCTGGTTTCAATCCAAGAATTCGTGAAAGAACTCCAAGCTTATTCCCGTTTTTATAGTTTTTAGTCTCTTCTTTGTATTTCCAAATATAACATGGTTCGAAGAAACGAGATTTTGAAGTCGACATATTTTTCTGAAGGAATACAAATGGGTATTCTTCGAGTGGTTAGATGGTTGAGAACGGAAAGCAAAATTAGGTTTTAATTAATTTAGAAGAAGGAAGACAGAAAACGAAAAATGAGACAGATGAAAAGAAGGATGAAAAATGAGAATATTCTTCAAGCAGAATGTCGATGGACTGAGAAAACTTCAAGAATTTTTGAAATATGTGATCAGAGTATGGGTGAAATTGCAATTAAAGATGAATAATGAGGAGAGGAAGATATTTTATCCAGAAAAACAAGCAAAATGAAAAGAAAAACCGGAAGTTGGCGGGCTCTGATTCATTGCATACGTACACTCTATACTTCCAAAGTGACATTTTCAGGATCTGAATAATTTTGAAATCAACTGAAAAGAACAGATTAAAAGCCATTAGATATTTAATTTAGAATCCTTTAACTCCTTCTACGTCACAACAATCTGACGCCTACTTGATATGAGCAAAAAATAGCGAATAAGATAAATGCATCTTCAAGTCTTTTGGGAGCCAAAAAAATGAGAGCAAACAGAGTCACGTGTATTCTCAAGTAGTCGGAGTCGACGTCCAAAACTACTCACTAATTATGCAGACTTGGAAAGGAACACGAGGGAGAAAGGTTTAAAAAAAGAAAAGTTGAGAAAATGAAACTGAAGAAGGGAAGAAGGAATGGTGGCGAGGGGGCAGACAAACGTCTATATAAATGGCTCAATGAGTGTTTTGAAGAAAGGAAGGACCGCCCGTCGACAAGTGAAGCTAGTTTATAGTAGACGAAGAATTGCACGTCAGCTAGAAGTTCAAATTTTCAGAGGAAAGGGAGGAAAGAGATCAGTTTTTGTCTATAGAAGAGTATGGCAAGGGTTGGGGAAAAAGTGAAGAAGGAAGTTAACAGGACAGAAGAAAATATGAAGGCAGGACGGATTCAGAAGCGGGTGATGGAGAAGGGGATATTCAGACTGATAATGAGAGGGTGTCATAAAAACAAGGATATTTTGGACAAATGAGTTCGAAATGACGATGTTAGATGAGAAGAAGTCGACTGTTTTGGTTTCCTACAAATTCTGATGGACCATATTTTGAGAAGTTCAAGGCCACGACTTAAAAACAACAATCTTTAAGAATTCTTTACTTTACAAAAAATCAACGAGATCGAGAATAAATAATTGAAACTGATTAATGTTTGATGGAAGAATGAGAAGATTGCGTATCCGAAAGACTCTCTGAGCTCGTTGAAACAGCAGTCATCAGTTCCGAGACAAGCTCTCCACACTGGCGAGCCGAGTTTTGAAGAGCCTCGAGCAAAGTGACATCGAGAGATTGGGATGAATTGAAAACTCATTTTTAAAAATTGATAAGCTCACCGGTATCTTTGGCAGTGTGAAGCGCATCTTCTACCATCTCGGAGAGTGAAGCAGTTGAGAAGTTGAGAGACGGAAGAGTTTCAATTGTTGTACGGGTTCCGGTAGCGGATTGAATGAGAGACTTCTCGTCGAAGGATCTTGGTGGAAGAGAATGAATTGGATCACTAGAAGAGAAGGCAGTTTCTACAGAGGCAGGTTTCACAGAAGAACGAGAAGCACTTTTGATCAAACTCTGATGAGCTTCTTCAAACGTGGGCATTGAACTTTTGGACACTGAAATTTGGAAAATTTTATCAAATACTGAATACATTACTCACGAGAAGAGCAAGTCGACTGTCCGGTGGAAGTACTCATAACGTAGGACGACAAAGTCATCGGAGTATTCAGCGAATGAATACTGGTGCGTCCATCTGAAGAGTCTCCACTGAGAATGGAAGATGTGTCCCATGGACTGAAATATGAAAATAAAAGTTTAATCATTGCTAATCTTCTCACCTGCACTCATAAACTTGATGGGGTCCTTCCACGGCAACTCTCATTGCGGAAGATCGCAAAGCTCCTTCCAAATCATTCAAGTTACTGTCGTCAGTCAATTCGAACGAAGAGCTTTCCATCAAGCTATGGCTTTTTTCACTTGAATTCTTCATAGCATGGCTGGTACTGGAAATAAGATCAATGCTATTCCAGTTGGCAGTATCAAAGGAAGAGCTCGTAGACTTGTTGTTCTCCCAACGGGACATGACAGTCATCAAATGACGGATGATGAGTTCACACTTTGCTCTGTTCTCAAACGTCAAATCTTTTTCGATCTTCTTGATGACGCAGTTGAAATCATGACGTTCATGTTCATCCAACGGCAGCTTCTCAACCATTTCAACGAAATTGTAAAAAACTGCTCTCAGACGAAGGTCTTCTTGTCCGAATGAAGTCATTGAAGCAGTATCAGGTGTGCTGCCTTTCAAATTCTGACGAATTGTTGCCAACAATTGCAAGCTGTCTCTCATTTTGTTCAAAACACAGGTGTCTTCGTGTGGTGAGTTTTCCGTTTTGCGAACAAACTTTTCGACTGATTCCTTTCTGTGGAGAACGCCACGAGTCTATAAACATTGCATTCATGGATACAGAAAAGGTCCTCTTAACCTTATTTACCAAATCAGCGAAATCTTCAGTGCTACTCTCGTAGTTTTCAATAGTGTCTTCCACAGATGCATTCATGTATTCAATGTTTCTCTCCAAGTTATGGAACATTTTATCCCAGCTCTGGAAGTTTTCAAAAAAAATGTTGACCTGTTGCAAACTAAGAGCTTCAAGTTGATTGGTAAATTCCTTTATGATCTGCAAAACTCGCATTCAGAAACTGTTTTATATAATGGGATGTTCTACCGGTTGCAACTCCTGAAGACCGGCCATTTGCAGTTGCAAACAATGTCCGTCCTCCCGACCTTCAGTGGACTGTCTCAACGAATCCGACAGCTTGCTAAGTGAAACTGCAGGATTTCCATGAATCGTTGAAGACGAGTCACTGCTCAAACTGCTCAAACCGTCCGTATTACTGTACTTTAGGGATCTCAAGGAGGGACCGGCAAGGGTGTCAGTTTGACTCATTAGTGTATACGGGGCGGATTGAATCGATGGATTAATCTTCTTCCAGTGACTTCCAAGATGGCTCTGTTGAGAATCGATGGATTTTGATTGTGTCAGACTGAAACATTTTTATATGCTATTGGGATAGAATAGGAATCCAAATACTTAAATCCATTGACGTCGAGATAATCCGAAGTAGTGACAGCTGATCTGAATTCGAGAATACACTTTTGATCCGTTCTATTGTAACTAACTGGACTTGGGCGTGTGGTTGGAAATTCATTTTTGGTCCGTATTTGTAATCGATTGACATCATTCGAAGTGTTTCAACCAGAGACGTTTTCTGAAGCTGATTATTTTGCAACAGAGGAAAATTGAGAACTGACGGACAGGACGCTCTGGACATTTATGATGCGACGTGGATAGATAGTTAGAGGATTACGTGAAAAAAATCACGTGAAGTTTATTTTCAGATTTAAGCTTACACTTAAATTGAAATCGTAACTTGCTGATCTCCCTTTCTTGATATCATCTTGTGATCTTGTCTTGTGTTCATCCTAAAAAAACGAAATCGAAAACAGAACAGTTTCATTCCCAAACCAAACATCCATCATAAAACTAGTGTGATAGTTTCAGTGTTACACCAATGTATCTTCTTCCAATCAGCTTCTGCCCTCTTCCTCCCTCCTTCACCCCCTATTCCATTTCCCCTTTTTTCGTACCGTTTTCTATACCAGGTCTCGTATTGTAACTACCTAAACTAACATGATTTCTGTCTCTCTCTTCACTTCTTTTCAGCTACATCCAAAAACCGGATGTCTCGTTGTTAAAGAGGGTTCGAGAGATGACAAGTAGCAGAAGCTATGATGATGATTATGAGGTTGAAGTAAGATGCATTTCCCATGTGACCTTTCGAGGTCAGATATCTCGAGAACAAGAAAAAAGAGGAAGGAGAAGTTGAAGGTCGCACGCTCTGCAGTTTCGGTGACAAAAATGCCAATGGGCATTAGATGTTCAGAAAAAAAGAATAAAACGTTCAAATTTAATCGTTTACAAGGACGAATTTATCGGGAATTCAGAAAAATGAAGGTGGCCATGAAATTTGGTGTGGTTTCTTGAACCAATAAAGATTTTGATTCTTGTGGAAGTTGTATACAAAAAATTAGGCAGAAGATCAGAAAGAGAGACAAAAATAGAAATTTAAAATAAGATCTGCTACATTAGACGACTGTTCAGAAAACAGTTTTTTTGAAGTAGGAACCATGAATGCTTCAATAATAATCAAAAAGATGGATACGTTTCAAGTACTAACTTCAGAACCAATATCTGGAAGTTTTGATTTCCGTATTTATCGACACAAGTGATATTTACCATAAAATTTGTTTTAGAATGGCATGCCTCTCTATTTTTCCAGCACCTGAAAAATTTTCTGAATTCTCATAATTGGCCATAACATTTGTTGAGGGAAGAGATTTGAAACATGTTTTGTGAAGTGTCCAGTCAACTTTTGACGAGGATTCTAATAAGACTAATTTAGATAATTTTGAATTTTAGAATATGCTCATTTCAAGCTCATTGGGGTAGTTTTACAGTAGACTTTACAGTATACCTAATTCTAAGCTGCTCTTCATTCACAGACGTACACATACGCTACTTCATAAAAGCCCTTTTTTACTGAAAATTGGCATCCGGATCCGTTTCCACCTTGATTACAAGAATACCTCATTTAATAGTAAGAATATTCACAACATTTGCAAAATTATTTCTGCCGTTACTGCAACATCAAAATTTTATTCAATAGGCTTACACTGTAGACGTGACACATCTACAGCTGATTCAGAATTACTTTTGATGAACTTGAAAGCAGCAAAAACCATCTCTCCATTTTTTCACATGATTCACACCTTTCAAATCCCACGTCATCTTATCACCCATATCACATTTTATCACCTTCTCATTCTTTTCTTTTTTTTCTTCCAGTTTATTCAATACCAATGGAAACAGTCAGTGTATTATGGCATCTTCTACTTCTTCTTCGTTTCCTTTTTTCTGTTACATGTGCAAACATTAATTGGGGTGGAATTGAGATAGAGGTGGAAAAGATGAAGAAGATGAGAAAAAAAAGAAGAAGTGTTTCAAGAAACCAGTTAGAGACAAACTGAACACATAAGGTGCTGCCCTTACAGATTGAAGGCCGAGATTGACAATAGAGAGATGTGTGTAACAGAATCCCTGAAGTTGTATTACACAATCTCGAGACTTTTATTGGCCTTGATTTGTAAAATGATGTCCTCTACGAGAGTATTAAGCGAATTACCTTCGGTTTTGGTTGGCAAAAGATAAAATCTGAACACATTTGGCAGCTACCATGTGAACCAGATAGTCTAAAAAAGAAGCACAAGGATTTCAATTTTTATATTAAGCGGATAAAGAAATTTGGTTTCATTTAGTCCTGAGGTTCATTCTGATTTCAGATCGTTAACAAGGTTTACAGCACGATATTTGAAAATAGTACTTTTGTCTCCATATTCTGAGCTTTTCACTCGTGTATCTTTTCAATGTGATATACTTTATTCACTGTGCTTTTACTCTTCAGATGGCAGTATGAAACTTCAATATAAAAATAAAACAAAGATCGGAAATAAAAAGAGGATAATCTACTTTTCCCCCATAATAAAACTCATATTATTCATATTAACTGCCATCACAAAGAAGTCGATAGTAAGAAAAAGAGGCGGAGACATCAGCTTTCTCCCTATTCCCCAATTTCCAATTCTCTATTATTTTCCGTCATTCGAGAAATGATTCAAGACCTTGAAACATGGGGTATTCAAATCCTCTTTTCTTCTTATTTTTTGTAAAACTTAATTGCGGTTTCCCAATAAATCATTCCAAACATTTTTCTGCCTTTTGACCTTTTTTTCTTTATATGGCAAGAACGTGCGATTCTTTCTGTTCTGAATGTTTTTGTTTCCTGAAAACAGAAAAAAACGAAGAATTTTGTGTTGACTCATCAACTCTCTGTTATCGTTGAATTCAAAATTTCACCAATTGATTATTTCTGTGTGCAGGGCTGTAAACAAATTGGGTTTCCGTAATTTATAGCATTTTCGAGGAGCATGAAAGTTTGCTTTTCTTTTACAACTAGGCTCTTGAAAACCCTATGGAAATTTCTAAATTTCCAGGGATTAAGGTTCAGATTTTTCGAAGTTTATCTATTTTTCCACCAAACTGAATATTTACTTTTAACTAATCGACCTCATTTCAGTTTGCCTGAATATTAGCTTTTCGAAAAATTCAAATCTCAACATCAATTTTCCAGATCGGGTTTCCTAACTATCTGATTATTGCGTTCTCACTAAACTCCAGATAAACTCAAACAGCACTCATAGACATTTGAAAAGGATAGCTTTAGGTTCATTAGTAGAGCATCTGATAAACTTCTGCGTGAAAAATCTACATAGAATACATTGAGCTATGCTCTAAGAGAGTGCTCTAAGAGCTCTAAGAGCTTTCAAGCATTTCAGCTGTCTGTGCTCGGAACGACGGGAAAAGTTCCCATCTCAAGTCGATTTCAAAGAGATAAACTCTGAGATTGAACTCTAAAAACGATACCGACCAGAACAGCTGATAATTATCGAAAGGAGAGGAGACCGTTCACATATTCGTTTCTAGCCCCAGATATAGATTGTTCGTCTTTCTTTCTCTCATCTGAATACTTGCCCCCTTCCCCTCTCTCTCCTCAATATACTTTGGGCCAGCCTTCTCCATATGTTTCTGCCTGCTTCATCGTCTTTTGCTGCAACAAACCGGTGTATGTCCCCTGTGATCGCTTCTACTACTTCTCTAGTACCAGACACACCGTCCTCCCCCCACCTCCTTCCCAATTCTTTTACTCCCTTCTATTGCAGAACTGAATAAGAAAAAGAGGAGAACTCCGTCCAATAGGCTCCGCCCACTTTTCATCATTGACAATCTCCTTTTGTTTTTTTTTCTACAGTCTCGACGATGACGGCGGGGGCCACCCTCTTCTTTATCCCTGCCACAGTAATCCGCCTCTTATTCTGAATCTCTCTTTCTATGTCTACGTCTCTCGATGTCTCGGTACAACGATTTTGATTTCAATTTGCCATTCACTAGTTGAATGTTTGGACAACGACCCAAAAAAACATACTTCTTCATCATTGATCCTCTCGTTTTCTTTTCTTTCTGATCTTCAACCTTTCATTTCATTTTCAGGTATCTCAAACCTCAAAGCACCAATGACGTCCTCATTGGTGCTCATTCTTGCTCCATTGGCACTTGTGGCCATTGGAGAAGCCGCGTTTGGCAATAGTTCAAAAATATTTGAAATTCCGGGTCTAGAAGTGATGGCTTCCGATAAGTATCCACATTTCACAACTATCGAGACTGTCAGCAGAACGAAGGTGAGTCCTTCTGCACAATTTAAATTATTTTCATCGGAAGGCTTTATCTCTAGACGCAGAGATATTAGAGGTCATGTGTTCTTATGAAATCAATGCCATCATTATCATTAGAATCACATCAGTCAAAAAGGAAGTGTTTTCCCTTTTTGCCTTTCAAGAGAAAGTGTCGTTCTATCTTGTTACATAATCCTTCCTCACTTCTTGCTGTTTCAAGAAGTCGGAAGAAATTGTATTGAGCAACTAGTCTTGAAATTTGTTTTTCCAGGTACATCGACATCGTCGAGAGGTTATTGCTGGACCGATCTACGACTGGAATTCCTATGAAATCCCATTTCAAATTTGGGGTGGTGATTGTGAGTTTTTCCACTTCTCCTCCATCTTCTTCCGATTTTCCTTCAATCCACCTCACTTTTTTTGGTTCTTATGCAATTTATTCGCAGTACAGTAAGAAGCTTAGGCAGCGCACACACATAACACCGCCATACCGATTATGTGGTTTTTGCGCAGCATCATCATCAGAAAACGAAAAAGAGAGTTTGGCAGATGAAGTGAAAGTACCCGACCGAGGGCATCGAACAGTGGACAATGGGAGACGCAGGAAATGGAATCATTTAAAAACTGTTATGAGGAAGTACCTTTTGAAATGATATCCATGTCTGATTCCTGAAATCTCTATTCTTCTGAAAAGTTCATCGATGAAGAGAAAACGAAGAAACTGAAAGTCAAGTATTGGGTTGAAGTGTTACACGGCCTTGCTTCTGAAAAACTTGCCCCGTTTCGTTTCACATAATTTACCATGGTCGTTTCCACTGCCAACCACCACTTTTCGCCTGTTTTTCCGACCGATTTGACCTCGGGAATGCCGGGGTTTTTATGAAATTGAAGTATCGAGAACCGGAAGTTTCAATTTTCAGATAACTTCCAAAGCTTGATTCGTCGTGGAATTCGAATGTGGGAGGAGTCGACATGTTTGAGGTTCAGAGAAAATATGCAGGTACGGAGATTTGAATATCTATACCAAGAGCGATCAAGAGCATTTTTGAGCAAATTCATATTCAATTTTTCGATGAAGACCTAAATTCAAATTTTTCAAACATCAAATTATTCTCTTTACTAATTTTTTCTCAATCGTGAAGTAATTCCTGATTGAGTTTGAGTCCCTTGAAAATATCTTGAACAAATCTAATTTTCCAGACATTTCCGGAAAGATACAAAAACCTAAAACCAAAATCACACGGTGTTGATTGCTTTTTTGCTGAATACAATTTTCATCTGAAATCTGACTCCCATAATCTTGTTTTTCAGAGCCGCGATGCCATCAGATATGTTCTGGAGAAAGGAGACAGTTGTTTCACAGAATACATTGGAAGAAATGGAGGACATCAGGATATTATAATTGGATCAGAATGTGCTGAAGAATATGTGGTTGCTCACGAAACAGGTCATGCTCTTGGCTTCTGGCACACTCATCAGAGACCAGACCGAGATAGGCATATCTCGATTAATTGGAAAAATGTAATGGAAGAGGCAACTGCTTCATTCATGCCATTCCGATCAATGCTCCAAGCTTTTGGTATAAGACAGGTCTCACCACGAAGAGTTCCTTATGATTACGGTAGTTTGATGCATTATCATGCAGTTGCGCATGCTGTCAAAGTGTCTGATTTCACGATTGTACCGAAGGAATTGAAGTATGTGACGACGATGGGAACGGAGAAAATGGCATTCTTGGATGCAAAGGTTATCAATGATATTTATTGCCCGAGTGAGTTATTTGTTAAAATTTCGAGAATTGGATGAAATGATCTTTAGGTCTTGCAAAAAAAGATAATTTCCATGAATGCCATTATGAGATAGGCTTACAAGAAAAGAAAATCTTGAAATGAAATTATAATTTATGCAATTCCAGACGCATGTCAAGGAAGAAATCATCTAAACTGTCTTGCCGGAGGCTATCCAGATCCGAATAACTGTAACATCTGTCGTTGTCCAGAAGGCCTTGGAGGAGCTGATTGTAGCAGACTTCAACCATCACGTTTGTCCTTTGAATCTTATTAAAAATTAAATTTTTCATTCAGCTTGTGGAGGAGAAATCCATGCATCTGATCAATGGCAAACCCTCTCCAGTCCTCAAGGACGCGACGTCCACTGTTATTGGAGAATCTCTGTAAGATTTCGATTTTAAAACAACTCCGATAAATTTAAATTTCCAGGTCCCTGATGGTTCTCGTGTTCGTTTCCGTCTTTCTGACGGTGAATTCCCGTGTTCGTATGGATGTCAATCATATGTTGAGATTAAACATAAACTGGATGTTAGGCTTACTGGATTCAGAAGGTGAGATTTCAAAACATTCTTACGGTGTATACAAAAGAGGCAAAGTGGTTTTCGAGATCTTTGTCTGGTTGTTTTGGTTATGGGAAGTTTGAGAACTGTTACAAGTTCTCGAAAACTTACATAATTGGAATGAAATTGAACACTTCTTCAGCAGGTATCTCCACAACGTTTGCAAAGAAACTGTTGTCAAACATACCTTTTCTTCTGAAACTCAGCGATTCAACAATGAATCATTTTTCTCCAACAATAATTTTTTAAAGTTTTGGAAATATTAAAATCTAGAAGCTTCTTAATTGCACCGTACACAAAATCTAACTTTTCCAGTTGCTGCTATCGTCCAAAAGAAGACACAATCTCGGAGAGTAATCA
This sequence comes from Caenorhabditis zanzibari, assembly GCA_963966625.1. Taxonomy (NCBI): domain Eukaryota; kingdom Metazoa; phylum Nematoda; class Chromadorea; order Rhabditida; family Rhabditidae; genus Caenorhabditis; species Caenorhabditis zanzibari. Next base: position 7,268,309 of record OZ016470.1, on the reverse strand, counting down.
AATCTTCGTAATCTACCATCCAAATGGAAGAACTGCTCGATTCTCCCTTAGATTCCGTCGACAAGCCTAATCGATTTTAGTTTCAGATTTCATTTCATTTATATTCTTCTCTCAAATCCCAGGCTTTTTCAATGATCTCTTTTCCATTTTTCTCTCCAGTTTGCCCTCCACACCTTTACCTTTTGCTTCCCCCCGGTGACCGAAAAATTAAAATGCTCAGTTTCAGGTTTCCTTCTCTTCATCACCCATCCGATTTTCTGTATATTATGTAATTTCTAATAATTTCTTTATCTGTCTACTTCATTTCGTTGCTCGTACGGGACTCTATGCACTTTTTGTCTCTCTCCGTATATATCATATAATGAAACTTGTGTTTCGTTGGCTTCTGTCTCTTTCATTTCAATTTTCAGCTCTCAAGCAGAAAAAGGTTTTCACCGGAAAGCGTATGATTGAATTTCAGAATCTCTCGTTTTCACTCGCTGTTTCTCTATTTCCAATGGGAAATTGTGTTGTTGATCATGCCTTTTTCGTCTGGAAACGAACCTTGGTCAACTGATAATTGTAACATGGACATCACCATGGCAACTTGAAGCTCGTGCCTTCGAACCGCCCCTTCTCTTTCCTTCATTCTTTCATTCTTTCATCTCAACTCTCAACACAAAAAGCGGCAGAGAGTTTTTGAGTTGAGTCGAGAAGTTTTACATCTCCCAATCGATCGAGATGTATTTCTTCTCGATGATCAACATATTCGCCGATTTGGCAATCTTTTGGTTGCACGTATCGGTTTCTCGTAATGAGGATCGAGACCATCCATTAGCGATGTTGGTCTCGTATTCAACTGCTCCCTATTTCTTCAATCTCTTCCCTGTTATCATGAACTCAGCTCTCTTTGGAATTGATGTCTCTCAGCTCAAGGACATCAAAGAGTCGATAAAGACTTTTGATTAGTGAGTTATTGGGATAGGATTGATGTAGAGAATAAATGACATCATTTCATTGAAAACTGTAACTGTAGACTGGGTTAAATTAGAAATTAAATAAATCAAGCTACCGTAAAACCTCTAATAGAGGGACACCGAAAAATCAAGTTAGTAAACCTTTTCATGAAAATATAAACAACTTTCCGGGAATCACATATAGTGCGTTTTGTAGCTGAAAAGTCTGTTTTTGTTTGCTGTTTGCTGGACCACAAGGAAACAACAATTATGGTCGTGCAGACTCTCGAAAGTTGGCCTCCAAGGTGTCCTTGTATTAGAGGTCTTACGGTATACATAATAGGGAAGTTGCTGGGGACTACGGTACATTTTAATGTCTAGCTAGAACTTGAACTTTCCCAGAAGCATCAAAGTTCCTATTCTCATGCACGTCTAGACTCATTACCGTGATCACAAGATTTAGTTCAAAACAAGAAAATCGTAGGTTGGGAATTAGCAAATCGGATTTGATACGCTTAGGAATAAGTTGATTATGAAAATCTCAATAAAAGAAAGAGGTTGAATTAAGTGTGAAATTGTTTTATGGTACGAGAATTTTTGGCTCCGGGACATTTCGAAAGCAAGAAATTTCGAAAGTAAGACATTTCGAAAGCGGACATTTCAAAGTATGAATTTTCGTATTATTGTCATTTCTGGTACAATAAATAACAGTAACCACAATGAAAAAAATGAAAAAAAAAAACGAAAAACGTAGTAATACGAAAATTCACACTTTCGAAATTTCCGCTTTTGGGCTCCGGTACATTTTCAAAATGTCCACTTTCGAGATGTCCCACTTTTGAAATGTCTTACTTTCGAAATGCCTCGCTTTCGAAATTTCTACTTTCCAAATGTCCCGGAGCCCGCTTTTGTTATGTCCACATTCAAAATATCCCGGAGTCGAAACTCAACTCGAAGATCTTTCTCTATGGTTATATCATAATTGTATTTCCGAAAATTGATATTTGAGATTACGGTAGCTATTTGTTATCTGAACTACAAATTTCTAGGAACTGACAAGTCAACATTAAGTGGAAAACAAGCTGACTTTTAATATGAAAATTAAAAGTGATGTATGTCTTTAAACTACGGTAGTTATCCCGATTGGTGGACAACAAAACACTGCTCTGGAAGAAGAGCACAAAGTAAAAGTTAGAGATTTCCGATTTCCAGTATCCTCTTCCGTGACTCGATCTTCAAGTCTATCATGCTCTGCTCCTTCGTTTTTCTTATCATTTGGGGAGGATTTCTGATGGCAACTGGACTGATTTGTTGTATTAAGAGTGATCGTAAAATGGGAAGATGCGAGTTGGCGTGAGTTGAGAGGTACGGTATCATTAAAAATCGGGTCATTTTTAAGGATGCGTGTTGGAATCTCATGTGCTGTTGGAATCATTTTCAGTATGGCTTTTTATAATGGCATGTTCGATGTTCATGACAGAATGAAGTATGTTCCAAACCTTCCGTTCCTCTTTCTGCACATTGGACATCTTTTCTTCATCTTTGCTCTTGTATACGGTACCTTGCAAATCAAGAAAATGAACGAAGTATCCAACGATCAAGCTGAAGCAATTCGCCAGTTCAATTCTCTTCAACTCTTTGCTCTAATCATCTCGGTTCCACTATGCTACATGGAATGTAAGATCCTTTGCTTTAATTCTTTTCTAATCTGTCCCAATTTCAGTCCAAATGTTCTCTTCCCACTCACCTCGATTCATGTTCTCTGATTACGAATCATTCGTCCGTCTCATTCTTCTCGCCTCGATTCTTCTCCTGGAACCCTTCAACAGCCGATTCCGCTTCCGTGAGCGATTCTACCGTACCTCCACTCACGAGCAGCCTGTTGCTCCAGCCCCAGAAGCTGTTCGGGTTGTCAATCCATGTCCGAAAAAAATGGTAAAACTCATCAATATGCCGTCTTTCATTTATCTAAATTCAGACCCTCGATGACATGCCACCGAACTACGAGAGCTCTTCTCCACCAGCCTACGAGGCTGCCCGTAATTTGCCAACCACTTGGACTATCACCCCGCCTTCGAAAGAATACACTGGAGCGCAAATCACTCCAGTCGAGGCCAAATGAAGATGATATGAAGGGTTTTGTTCAATTCCAGAAACTAATTATACCCTCGCACCACTTTTCTTTAAAATTGAACAAAGCCAACAATAACGATAACTCTTCTCTCTCTCTCTCTCTCTCTCTCTCTCTCTCTCTCTCTCTCTCTCTCGATTTTTGATTCTCCTGTATAATTTATCACGTCTTCCACTTTCCTGTTCCTTCTAATCCATTCAGGCTCTTCCATCTTCAACGCAAGCTGAATTTCAGAACTTCCCAACTCAAAGAGGATCTCTCTTGAATTCTCCCAACACTCCTTCTCTGTAAACATGTTCAGATGGCCATCCCAATCTGATTTTCTACTTTTCACACTTTTTGTTTGTACTCATGCCATCTTCTTGATACAATAAAAATGTGAACCTGTTTCTAAACTTTTTCCAGGTTGTTTTGGGGTGTCAGTTTCCTCAGTCCGCCTCAATCAGCAACCACTCGACTAATAAACAGTTGACTGACAGAGTGAGCGAGGAGAAGGATGAGGACAAAAAAACGGCTGAAAGAGATATTGGACAACCAGTAGAGACGAAATACGGATTAGAGTGTGGTGTTGTGTTCTTTCGGCGAACCCACAAGCCTTCTTCCTTCTCTCTTTTTTCCATTCCCTTCTGCCGCTACACAACTGAATAATAACAAACAGAATGAGAGAGAAACACAAAACGAAGAGAGAAAAGAACACATGTGACTGCTTCGTGGAGGCAGTGTGTGATAAGTGGAGAGTGGTTAGACACGAGACAGAGAGCACTGCGAGACGACGAGAGACAGCACGCGCCTATTGATCGAATGCGGAGACGACCGGAGAGGCAGATTGCGCGCGCAACCCAACGCCTCGTAGACGATTCTCGAATTGTCTGCGTCTCCTCTTGAAGCGTATGCTATTTCCTCGCTCCCATTCCTCCACCCACACCATTCTATACGCTCTTTCTCTACACATTCCACTCACCAATGGGTCTTCCAAAATTCACCGACTCAATTACTTTTTTATTTCCGTTTTTTTCTAGAAACTGTCATTCTGCAAAAGTTCTTTTTATGGCTGCCGTTTTCTTGATCTTTCAACCGGTTGCAACCGCGAACACGCATTCTCGGGTCGTGCCAAAGAATCAATTACTGATTTCGAAATGCAAATTACATTTATTTTGTTTTTCCTTTGATTTTTGATACTATTCTATGAAATATTAGTCTCACAAACATCTCTGATTCTGAAAAATCATGATGTTTTGTTTTGTGTCCTGTGCTCTTGCATTTTTCCATATATATTTTACGGCTAAAATTCTGGCAACATCTTTATGCCAATCTCTCTGAATGACCGTCCTGGCTGAATTTTCCTGATTTCGCGACCATGATGTCTCACCACGAAAATGCTACCGTAATAAATTAAAATTTAAAGGAACATACGCTGATTTTTATGTCGTTTTTGAAATTTCCATGTTTTTTGAACGATTGTTGACCAAGTTCTGTGCTATTGTGGCGGTAAAATGCAGCTGCACCTGCGCCACCGCACTCCCTGTGGTAAAAGGTCCCGAAACGCACAGGGGTCGAACGCCAGAGGTATGCAAAAGCGCTCTATAGAGAAGCCGGGCCTAAAAGTAATTTTTTAGACCCGATTTCCGCTCATTTTTTTAAAAATTGTATTTTATTCCGGTACTAAATTCAGTCGAGAATTTTTCTGAAGCAAAAAAATTCAGAAAAAAACACTGGAATTTGAATAAGAAGGCGTCAAAGTTTGGAAAAAAGGGCCAAATCAGGGGAGCGCGTTTGCATACCTCAGTCGGTCGACCCCTGTGGAAACGGTGATTTTTCCACTGGAGTGCACCTACATTTTATTATACCGCCACAATAAATCTGATTTTCGAGTCGAAAAATTTTGCTTCAAAAATTGTTGAAAATCGTTCGAGACACATGACAAATTTAAAAATTCATCTAAAATTCAGGGTATGTTCCTTTAAATTATATTTATTACGGTAGCGAATTCGTGGTGAGACATCGCTGCCGCGAAATCGGGAAAATTCAGTCAGGACTGTCATTCAATAAGATGAATTGTCATCCATAAACAACACAGCTGGAATTTTGCAAAAATGACTTTTCATTCCATCTCTGATATTCTCACTTATCATGTCTTTTCGTTTTTGCTTTATCAACAAAAAACCTCTATCGTTTTTTTCTTTGTTGTATTGCCCAATCGGTATCTACTTTCTGTTCGCAACATTTTCACTCTCTTTTCCCTTCTCATCGATAATTCGATCGTTTCAGCGAACACTAACATATTCAAAGCAAAACAGAAAGAAAGACAGCTACAAAGAGAGGAGACGTTCGATTCCCTACCCCGCGTTATTTCAGCACCTTCATGGGTTTGTTCTCTATTTTATAAATTATAAATTATAATCATTAACTTCGGACGTTAATCTTTCAGATAGCTCAGAATCCTATATGCCTGGAGAATCTTCTGCAGCTATTGAAATCGGCGGTGGTCGTACGATTCGGGTTGATTCGGATAAAACAAACGATGACCTCTCTTTCATTGAAAGATCTGCAACAATTGCTAACAGTCCTGGAAACATCGTAAGTATACTGTTTAGAACTTCAAACAATTTAAAAAGTCTTTCCAGATTGGTGCCTCGTTTGTTGATGTTCAGAATGAGTCAGCTGGAACACCAGGAGACGGAGTCACGGCGGTAAGTATATATTTTATTGAAAACCCTGAAAACAAAAGGAAAACCATTGCAATGCATTGTTTCAAAGTTTTGTCAGTTTCTGTCGTCGCTACGCTTGCCTGTAACACGTGCGTCTTTGGGAAACTCGCATAGATAGAGAAAGCGAAAGACAGAAAAAGAAAGAAACAACGGAATCAAGATAAGAGATAGAAAAGTCAGGTGGAATGAAGGAAGGCCCTAAACTACTCTTGTTGTTCTGTGATAATAGCGGTAATTCGAAATGAAGCAACTGTAGTTTGATGAAGGGAAAAAAAAAGGATTATGTGAAAAAGAAAACAATGAGTATCGTATTTGAAAACTTCGCTGAAAATCCCATAATTTGTTTTTCTGAAAACAATTCAAACATCATTAAACGTTGCATAGAGTATAGAATGTTCCAACTATTTAACGATGACTTCTGAAAACAAGTTGTTGATTGCTGATACAAACTAAATTTTGATGGAGGGTTTTCTCTCTAGTTCTTTTCTCTTATTTCGCTGTGAACCTCCACTTTCGTCAAAATAGTTTTTTCTCCCAGTTTCTCTATGACCAGTTGTTCAATGCTCTTCTTTTTCCTCCATTTTCGCACGAAATGTGAACTAGAAAGCCGTTAACGCACGCCGGGTTGGATTCTCCGCTCCCGGATGACCTATAATTTGGACGTCAAAGAAAAACATCTAGCCATCGTTCCTGTCACCATTTCGCCAATTTTCATGTCCACTTGAAACAGGATCTGGCAGTTTCAAACCTACAATTCATTATAATGGTTATTAATGTTGTTCCGCTTACATTACGACGTCTTCTACAGCTTAGGTTGCGTTGTCAATTCTATCTCGATCAAACCCGTACGAGTTTCAGTCGGTTTTTTTTCTTTTCATTAAAAGTTTCACTAGAAATGACTTCACTCTGTCCACTCTCCTCATTTCTCTTTGTTCTTTCTCAAAAACCACTCACCATCACCTGTTTAGCAATTCTCTGCCGCCGACCATTGATAGATCGAAATAGCACTGTAGACAAGGAGGCGTAGATAAAACAGTTTCTTACTTCATTTCACTTTCCAAAACGAAATAGGAAAAATGCAGTTGTCAGCAGAACCAATCAATTTTATCAAACAAAAATGGTTTTAAATACGAGTTTCATGCGTTACTCCGGAAGAATGATAAAATCATAGATCAGACAAAGGTCTTCCAAATATGACATAGAAAAAAACATGGCTGAAAATAACCTTCTGAAATTTATCCCACGTGATTATTCGGTGACGGTCTATTTCAGTTGCCACAAAGAAGAATGAAATCTAGATTTTTCATATTACTCATCCCAATCTAATAATTTCTCCTTTGACCGCTGAGAACACTTTGGAAAAGTGAAATGTAAACAGACATTCGACATGTGTGATGATGTGTGACGAGGAGTTTACCAGGTTTATTGAAGCGACTCTAAAGTGTTTACGGTTCGCGAACCGAACGGCTCAGAGAAAAATCGCGGGAACGTCGAGAGGAGGCGGCACGTGATCAGAGCGATCAAAGAGTGTATCAGCGGAGGGCATCGGAAAATAACTAAATGGTTCCGATATCAAGATGGAGAGTGGGGTCATGTCGAGGTTGCCTGCTAAGCCAAAAATCAATGTCACAATGTTCATTTAAAAAAAGTCTGTCGAAGTTGGCCTAGCTTTAATGAAATCGGGAAAGCCTTCGCTCGATGACTTAATGCTTCTGAAAAAGACCACAAGAGGTTGAACGTCAATTGTATATTCCGGGCTCTGATTTTCGTCATAAACAGTATGAATTCGCCTCACAGAACCACTCGATCAGTTTTTTCGCGGTAGTTTCTGATGGCAGCCTTTTGTTTCATACAGTAGCTAAGTGATGTGTGCTTGGCGCGGAAGTTCAGAAAGCAAATAGACTTGCAAGAGCTATGCCATGTGCAGAAAAACGCACTCAGTTGCGGAAACTTTCTTTTATCGATTATGATAGCATAATTGTCTACCTTGCCTGATGCCGTTTCCCAAAATCCTACGCTCGTTTTATGCGAAAAACGACGAGGACAACAAAGTACGAAATTTTAAATCAATCCTTCTTGTCTTTCTAGTTACAGTATCGATTTTCTGCGACTAGTACCTAAATAGTATATTTTTTCTGCCTGTTAGTACGCTTTAAATCATTTAATTGGAAGGATATCTCGCCAATACAAAATAGAATGTCTGATAATAAGCTCTTGATTTTCAGATATTGCACGACAAATCATACTCGTTTGGAAGCCCATTGGGAGCATTACAGGAAGAATCAGAACTAGTCATGGCCGACTTGGATATTAAGATTCTACCAGGAGAGTCTCGAATCAAAATCAACGGAAAGGATGAATATCCTATCGATGAAGGAAGCATAATGATCACAAATTACAGGGTAGGGATTAATCGTCGTACAGAAAAGAAAAACATATTATTTACAGATAGTCATTAACAAAGTTTGCGATAATTCGAAACGGTATCATGTTTTTCCACTTACTGAAATCGAGTCGATGGACCTCTCTAACGATAACGCCATCAACTTGTCGATGAAGGGTGGACGATGGTTCCAGTTTCATTGCCAAAGTAACGAAGATGTTGCTTTAATCCACAAGCTCGTGTACCCTGGTTTGCAACGACTGAATCGTGGTGCTTCAGCTTTATATGCTACGAGACCTCAAGATTGGACCTCACAAAACGATCCGGCTCCCATGAGCGCTTTGAATTGCTTTGCGTGGAAATTTTCGGAAGCAGTTGATGGGTTGGAACAGCAGGGAAAACTGCCTCCATGGTTGCAGAAAGCCAATTATATTACAAATGAGATCACACAGATCGACTTCCATCGGTTAGGAATGTCGGAACATTTCCAGATATCCAGTGTCAATGAAAATTTTGAGTAAGCTGAACATCTCGTTTGTTTTAAATGTAAGATTATATTTTTCAGTGTGTGCCCGACATATCCAGAAAAAGTTATCGTTCCAAAAGGAATAACCGATGAAGAAATCAAGAAGAGCGCTCCATACAGATCGATTGGACGTTTTCCGGCAGTCATTTGGAGGTGTAAAAAGACAAAAGCAGTTCTATTACGTAGTTCTCAGCCGCAAGTCGGAATTCTTTCATGGAGGAATCCGACAGACGAGAAAATCATAGAAGAAGTTGTGAAAACGAGTCGTATTGAAGGAGAAGATAAAAAGCAGTTTGTAATTATGGACGCACGAGGTTACGCATCAGCGTTCGCTAACAGAGCAAGAAGTGGTGGATTTGAAAATACAGGTATGGTTTCAAATAAAAATTCTACATAAAAGTGATCAATTCTTTGTGTTCTTGTGTCATCAAACAAAAAAAATTCATTTCAGAATACTACCAACAAGCAAAGTTAGAGTTCCTCGGCTTGCCCAATATTCATGCGATTCGTGCTTCATTCACCAACATACGTACCATGCTTCACGCACAAGTGAAGGAAAATGATCAATTGTTGACCAATCTTCAAGCAACTGGATGGCTGACAAGTTTGAGCAGTCTACTCGCTCAAGCCACCAACTGTGCCGATCATTTAACAAAAGGTCATTCGGTTCTTGTTCACTGCTCCGACGGTTGGGATAGAACTACGCAAGTGACTACTTTGGCGAAGATCATGTTGGATAGTCATTATCGAACGATAGAAGGATTCGAACAACTCATCCGAAGGGATTGGATTGCTTTCGGTCACAAATTGTATGATCGTCAAATTGGATCCTATGTAACTTGGGGAGAAGGTGGTGAACGATCTCCAATCTTCCTCCAGTTTCTTGAAGCCGTGCGGCACCTTCAACGCGAGCAACCAACTGCCTTCCAATTTTCACACGCTTATCTGATTAAGCTCGCCAAGCATGCTTACTCTGGATTGTTCGGTACTTTCTTGTTCAACTCGCACAAGGAAAGGAGAGATGCCACAACGAAGTGGAATGCAACATTGGTAGAGATATGGAGGTATATCAACGCTAGCAACGAAGAGTTTGTCAATCAATCTTACGATGACAAGTACGTTGGACGTTTGAAACAAATCAACGTTTCGGTTATCAATCTTCGTGTCTGGCATGAGGTTTTCGCCGATGAAGGAGAGAAGTATACGGTAAGTAGAAGACATTTTTGGGCATGTGTATAATGTTGTTCTTTGTTGTGCTTACAGCTGATCTACAACAGTAAGGAAGAGCGCCCATCCTCTGGATGTGCGACTCCTATCATCTCGCAGTCGTCATCGAACCTGATGAAAAGTAAAAGTTCTGAAAGCATCAACTCGTTGAATGTAGACAGCTCGTCTCACGCACTACCAAATGGAACATCTCCTACGACAGAAGCGGCTAATCTTCCCATGACAGGAAGTATCTATCAACAGTCAATGTATCAATCGACAATTAGTGGAATTGATGCAATGGACGTTGATGGTCTTACGAGATTTGAAGATGATGAACAAGCGACGTTAAGGAAAAAGAATAAGGACCGTGAAGAAGCGATACTCCTTCGTGACAAACAAATTGAAGAACTGAAAAGGCGCGCAGAGTTAGAGAAAGCAGTTAGTCCAACGAAGAATCATTCCATCTGTGAAAGTGATTCGGAAACTGGTCGTCTTGAACGAACTATCTCAGACTTATCTTTTGTGGATCCGGAAAAAGAGCTGCCAAATTTTAAACCAAACACGACATGGGAAGCCGAGTCACCAAACTGTGGCCTTTGTCTAAAAGAATTCGTGAAATTAAGTGTGTACCAAGAGGACAGGCAGCACCATTGTCGAAACTGTGGACGAGTAGTTTGTGAAGAATGTTCGAAAAAACGGTTTGCGACAGTCGAGGAAGGACAAAGTGTGAGGAAACGAGTGTGCACTGAATGTTACGATTCTATGTGGGCAGCGAAAATGAACAGGTGAGATATTTTGATTTAAAAATATTTTGAAAGTTGAATAAGTTTATTCTGTTTTATAAGTTTGCTAAAGTTTGTTTGCCGCTTGCAGCCGTTCAACAACACCTACAGAGAACAGTTCAAAAACAGTTACCAATCCGGGATGTTCTGATAATTCCATAGCACCAGATGTTGTTCCTAAAGAAAAAGAGGCAGTATGCCCACCGAAACGCTCAAAAAAGAAGATGAAAAAAACGTTATTGGTATAAGTTAAGAAGTTCCTTATGATCTAATTAGTTGAATCTTTGGAGAGAGCTCATAGTTCTCTAGATATTATAATGATAGTCCAAGAAGTCATAAATCGACGAAAGAGCCTGAACGGCTTTCTTCGATATTAAATCAAATCTAAATAATAAATTTTCAGAGCATCATCAATGAGTGACATGTCTTCATTTGATTCTTTCGATCCAACATCCCCTGCATCGTCTCCATCTTCATCATCGCTCAACATGCTCTCGTCGATACCTTCATCTCGACCCCAGGCAATACCGATTTCGTGTAAATCCTCCTCCAATTCGATCTCGTCTCCTCGTCCCTCACCTGGCGAATTCAGTCGACACAGTTCATCCCAAGCAGTGAAAGGCTGATTTTCGATTATCCATGTCGTCTTCCTTCATAAGTAATCACTTCTTTTAACATTTTCTTTGCTTGTTTTTTCTCGTAACTTTTCTTATGACATAATCAATTGTGTAGTTTCGAGACTACTGTACATTTGTCTAGAGTTCTATGCTTCGCAACTTGGTCGTCGTGTCGTTTCACTCTTTTTACCGGTCAGCTCCGAGTTTTCAAAAGAGAGATCACTCATCTTCCTCTTTTTGTGTTTATGTTTGTATTCTGTAACATTTTGTACCATTTTCTGTGATTTCTACGAGAGCCCACTAACCAGAACTTGCATACTCCTTTCCATCCATGTATATATGTACGTTTAGATATGGTGTGAAACACCTATCACTTTCGTTCCATTCACCCTTCTCGCAACTGCCGTTTCTTCCTTTCATTCTTCTCAACTAACTGACTCATCATCATGTTCTTCCCCCCTTCTCTCTTGTATGTCTCAATCCTTAAATTTTAATACCTTCCCTTCTTTTGTATTTATTTTTTATGTGTGTCTTGGTCCTCGCACCACCACTACGGATTGCTCATGTTCTTTAGACATTATGTTGTGCTCTCATTTCCCTCGTAGATTCCTTATAACTACATTTCAAGTTTTTCCAGATGAAATAAAAGATTTTGACTTCAGACATTGGTTGCATTTTCAGAATAGAAACATGGCTGACTTATCAAATGAAATTTAGAAAAGATGGGAAAGGAAATACCGAGGAGAACTGAGGAGAAAAAAAATCCTCCTGAAAACATCTGATTGGGATATTTTTTAGTCTGAATGAATATGTAGTTTTTCTTGAATACATTTTTGCGAACTTCACGGAGCATTTTAGGTACCTGAAAAAATTCCACTGAATAAATAATATAAACGTGAACTCGTAAGGCAACGTGGAATCGAAAAAAAATCCAGAACAGTTCTTGATGGGAATCACAACGAATCAGTTCCAGACTATTCAATTTGAAATTAATATTAGAACCATGAAGCGACGAAGCCGCGGCTCTCCATCTGTAAGTTTTTCGATCCGAGTCAAAATTCTGAAAGCGAAGGTTTCCAGGAAAGTTCGGTGTCTGCAAAATCATCAGAGCCATCAAGCAATAGAAGCAAGAGAAGCGAGGACAGAAGCGAGGACAAAACGGCTCAGGCATCAACGGCAATTGAAGATGGAGAGCTCAAACTCGTTGGGAAGCTTCCAGAATATATTTTAAAAGAAATTCGAACGCTTGAAGGAGTATCCTTCTACCATGGGATGGCAGCAAGGGATGTCGTTGAGACGAAGATGACCCGAGTCGGGGACTACCTGGTCCGCGCCACCGATAATCGGACAAGTGCTTTCGAATTCATTCTGTCATTCTACAACAAGAAACGAATTCACAGCCACTTGACAATGAGGTGAGTTCTGATAGAGATAAAAAAGGGCAGAATTTGGGGTGCAATGGAAGTTGAGGGGGCCACTATATATTTTTTCATTTTTTTCCGCAAAATATACGTGGAATAAATGTACGTGGAAATATAAGTACGTGGCGAATAAGAAACTCTTTAAAAGTTTTAAAAAATGTCCACACAAGCTGATCTTTTGAGCATTCAATTTAGGATGAATTTTTCAGAACCGATCCGGACGACAGAAAATGGTTGCTGGGAGTCATCAAGGAAAGTGCGAAGTTCCCGTCCATTGTTGATCTTATCAACTTCTACAAGACTCATCCACTTGGCGTCGGTTTCTTCCTAAAACGTGCAATTTCCAAGGGAAAACATTTGATCTCCCACGATCGAATCTCGTACTCGACGAACAAGGATCGACTCGGAAGCGGAAATTTCAGCGATGTGTTCCGTGGAAAACTTGAATTGGAGAATTGCTCAGTGAAGGTTGCATTGAAAAATTCGAAGATTCTTGATGAGATGCTGGATGAAACGAAGAACGCCGAAGCGAGCAAAATCAAGAAAGAAATGATTCAGGAGGCGGAAGTTATGAGTCAACTACGTCATACGAATATCACCGCGGTGGGTCCTTTCCCAGAAAAAGTAAAATCCATTTATACATTTTTTTTCAGTTCTTCGGAATCGCAAGTGACCGTGTCCCTCTTCTCCTGGTCATCGAGTACTGTAACGGCGGAACACTGGAGACACATCTTGCCAAGCACAAGTCGAACATCTCCTTCAAGGAATGCATGTTGTATGTCCATGACTGTGCAGCCGGATTGAAATACATTCAATCGATGTCAATCACTCACCGAGACATTGCTGCTCGTAATTGTTTGATCTCAGTCAATGGATTCGTGAAACTATCCGACTTCGGATTGGGTCTCAAAATTGATCGAAAGGACCTTTCTTTCAATGCAGCAGACAACTTTCCGGCTCGTTGGATGGCTCCAGAAGTTGTGAAAAATCCGACCGGATTCAGCAAACAATCGGACATGTGGTCGATGGGAATTTTGGTGTGGGAGATATTCTCGGAAGGAGGTCGACCATATGGAAATATGTCGAACGAGGATATCATTGCTCAGGTTACTGCTGGAAAACCTCCACAGATCCCGAAGAAGGCCAAAGCACATATGACACAGATTATGAAGAAACTGTTCCAATTAAGTCCATCAGAGCGACCGAACGCTCACATGTTTTACAACGAGGTAGGAAATTTGTATAAGTCTTCTCCGTATTCTAGATTTTCAGGTTCGTGTTCATTGCCAAGACGAGAAATGTTTGACACTCGACGATCTCACACTCAATACCATTGAAGGAGTTCATCGAGAACAAGTTGAGCACGTAAGTATTCGATAGTTTCTCAGAAATATAGGTTTACTTTTCAGTGGGATGACTATGTGCCAAAAGTGGTTGTATTCGATAAGAGTGGAAGAGAGGAGTGGATCAACGCACCAGCTGAGATGCTCGCTACGGTTGTGTTGAAAGAGAAGACAGTTTGAATTAAAGATCTCTTTTTTTGTGATAAATAAATGTGCGAATTTGAGTTCTTGATGACTTGTAAACGCAAAAATTATGCTATGCTAAAATGTTGAAAATTCTTTTTTTGAACCCGCTCGTTTCTAAAATGAGGAAGATGCAAAAGATCAACGGCGTCTTCAAACTTTTATTCTGAACAAAAAATTAATGTCGTCTTGTTTGATTCTGATGATGAATAATCATTTATACAGTAGTACTGGATAAAGTAGTATTCAACTGCGCGAATAGAGATCTTGAGTTGCTCTGTAAATCCGCACAAAATTTCAGAAAAATCGGATATCTGGAAACTGCATTTTCTGTCTCTCAAAGTGACCTATTCCAACGCCAGTGTGCTCATTATTTTCAGTACTCTCTTGTTTGATTCTGATGATGAATAAGCAATTCTAGTATTGGTATTAATACAAAATCCAATAATTCAATCAATCAGCTCCCAGGTCAATGATTGTGTACACTTTCTTTTCATTGCATTGTGTGTTGCTTTCTTTGCATGTCTTTTGTATCTCATAATTACCGCATTCAATCTGCTCACCCATAGAAAATCATATTTTAATGAACAGAAAATGAGGGGAATAGAGGATAGTAGGGGAGAGGATAGTAAGCCAATTATTCTACATGGATGAATCCGAAACAGGAGGACGATCCGATTTGGCATCATGCTAAAGGAGAAGGATTCCAGTTGATACATAAATCAGACTTCAATTTTTTTTTGCAATACAAAATTCAATACTAAATTATTCAGTCTAACATGAATCAGTTTTTTCATTTGTATGTTAAAAATTTCCATTTTTTCATTTACCGTACTCGCCAAATCGTTTTCAACGAAACAATGTTTTTGAACAACCGATATCCAACAAAAAGTGTCGAAAAAAAGAGATGAACCAGAAGGTAAACAGAATTGGAAGGCGAATTTCATTTTGGGTGTCTCTTTTTTCCTTCGTTTAGTTTTCAACGAACGGAGGAAATACGCATTGGCATTACCCAAATTGGCCTAAACGGGACACATCGTTTTCTTCTTTTCTTCTTCGTTTCTCCGTTTTTGGTCCTCACCGAACAACAAATGATGAAAAAGGAGAGAAGAGCTTTCCTTTCGTTTTTTATGAGATCCATTTCTCCTTTTCTGCTCCTTTTAGTGTTCGTAAAAGGGTGAAGTTCTTCTCTACTCAAAATTCTTTGTACTCCTCACTAGCATCATATTGGTGTCACCCCGAATCTAAATTTTCTTTTCGGTTCGGAGCAATTTCAGCTGTATACACATGAAAATGAGCAGTTCTGGAACCTTGAGCCAGATATATTTTATTGCACCGAAGAGTCGGGAAGGAATGAAAAGAAAAGAAGAAAATAAAAGACAGGCAGATGTTTTATTGGTTCGGTCGGCGACAATCGTCAATTTTGTTTAGCTCACTTGTTCCTTTTTTTCGAGTCTGGAAATAGGTTCAGCTTATTTTAGTACAACTATTGTGTGGTTACTGTTATTTACATAGTCTGGATACTGATATTTTCTTTTTTTTTGTTCGAGACAATAGTAACGTTTTAGATCATTTACTGTACCAATCCAAAATCATTAAACTCCCAGTGTACTAATTTTGAACTTTTCTTGAGAAACCGTAGCACATTTGATAGTAAATTGTTAATTATAGTTCTTGATTCCTAATAATATTATCAATAAATTCTATAATGACATAATCAACTGCACTCTCCAAACTTTAATTTCTTCCAAATATTATTGTTTTGCATCCAAACGAGCACATCAAAATCCGATCATCCCTAAGCAGGGACAGTTCATCAACAATAGAATTAAAAGAGCATACAAGAATAGAATGCCTCCTGTCTACATTCAAAGAGCATCTGGTCCAAAGAATTGAGAAGACAAAGTGTGTTGTCCGTCACTTCACTCGTTGCAAATCTACTTCACACCCAATTCTCCCACTCAATTTCCGTCGTTTTCAAACTTCAAGGAGAAGAAAAAACCGAACGCCTACTTTATCAGTTTCCAGTTTTCTATAGTCAGAGAAAAAACCTTCTGGTTTTTTCTCTGACTATAGAAAACTCTAAACCTTCTGGTTCTGAAACTTTTGGACCAATTACTTCAGCAAAACTTAATACTTTGTAGATTTGAAGAGTGACTGAAGATTTTGGTGTCATTTCTGAAACCACTTGATACCTACAAATTGACGGACTTCCTCTCTCCTCTCCTCTCTCGGTAATCCAATCCTTATATCCGATTGTTTGCCCAATTCCTGACTTCTTCCTGCTCTCTGGTCCCCTCGATCCTACCACTTGTACATATCATCCTGGCGGTTTCTTTTTTCCGTTCCTCAAAGGCTTCTGTTCCCGGCGGGAGAGAGGGAAATGGAACCCGCGTAGTGCACCTTCTCTCTTTCTCTTCACTCTCTTTTTCAATCAGAGATGAGAGAGTATTTGATCGAGAGAGACGCAGGCACTCATACAGATAACCCAAAGTATGAGACAGTCCAATTCTTTTCGGAGACGACAGACAGGTCACAGTCAAGGGGCGGGACACCCCTGCGGGTGGCGCGCGCCTTCTCTTTCTCCGCATCGGTCACTTCTTTGGCCCTTCTTCTTCTTCTTCTTATTTTCTCTCTCTCTCTCTCTCTCTCTCTCTCTCTCTCTCTCTCTCTCTCAATGCTTCTTCTTCTTCATTTTTGTGTGTGCTAGTGTGTGTCATCATCACTGATACCTGAACCGCGATCCTATCGATATCTCTCACTGAACCAGACAACCCGAACCACTTGAAATCCTTGTTTTCAGATCAAACCTGTGGCCATCGAGAGGCTTTTCGGTTCCATGGGATTCTCCAGTGAATGGCTGGAACAGTCCTACCTGAACTGGAGGCATACAGCTAGTGCCAGGTGAGTGAGGAGAGATAAAAATACGGGTAATTAAGAAAAAACGAGATCAAAGAAAAAGAAAAGGGTGATGGGAATTCTTTTTTAGGCCTCATGGGATTTAAGAAAATGAAGGTATCAACCTAGATACGGTAGGAAATTTTAAGATTTTTGAAGATCCTAAAGGATTCAGGTCTATAGAACAGAGCATGCACGATTATCGGGTTATGATTCTACCGTAGTCCTTGAAAATCTGAATAGCTTTAAATTCTCTAGACACCAAAAACCCTTGTTCTCGCTTCCCTCCCAATCAGTATATTTTTTCTTGCAGATTAATTCGAATAGTTCTATTCATCACATCTGGCTCAGCATTCCTTCGAACCCTTGGCCATATACCAGGATTCTATGCTCTTTGGACAGCTACAATCCTACTTCTCTCTACAGTAACCGTCATATTCAATGTTCTTCGTCCTCTCCGAATAACCGTTTTCCAAATTCTTGCTGGTATTATTCTTCTGCTCGACGTGGTTTTCTCACTTCCCGGTTATGAATCTCTATTCCCAGCTATTCTTGCTGTATTCTCACTTTACGCCTTCTTTTCTCTTCCATTCTACGTTATTCTGGCTACTTCAACGCTCATTTCAATCGTCCAAACATGCTCATTTTTGTTGTTCGTCGAGCCGTTGCATACAAACGAGGTAAGTATTTCTGTTATCACTTCCTAAACACTATCATTATCAAAATTTTCCTTCTTGAAAAGAGCAGCCGCTGTCATTATCATCAAACTTCTTGTTATTCCTTCTCTAGTTTTCATGTGCCCGATCGAATATATAATTGCCACATTCGAATGCACTTTCAACTATACACTTCACTTCATTTTCTTTCATCAAGATGACCCATAAAGAATAGAGAAAAAAGGGAAAACTAGATGTAGGCTAATTGGTTTCGCATTCATAATTCTCAGTTGTTAGAAGTGATAAAGAGGAAAACGATGGCATATCCTCCTCCTTTTTCTTTTCGATTATCTCTGCATCGGATCGCATATTTATATTGTTTTTTGATTGATAGGCGCGATGAGAGATTCATCGAAATAGTGGGTGAGACGAAGAGTCGTAGAGAAGCAGACGAAATAATATACGTGGGAATGTGTACAATGCCAAATCAACCTAGGCGCCAAATAAATACCCATGGAAAACAAAAAGGTCGGAGATTGAGAGAAACCAAATGAAAAAGGGAATATTCTCAAACTTCACACCGTAATCCTATTGATATCTCTGCTCATCTAAAAATACACAATTAGATTTGCTAGTGCATCCAATTTCCGGTCTTGAATAGTAATATTTTTACATCTCGTCCAATCAATTAATTTCCCTCTGTAGTTTTGTGTTTTTTCCGGTACATTCTCCCTTTTCTCCATTTCTTTTGTTTCCGAAAATGAAACCCCTTTTGGCGGTTTCTTGAAGGGTTTTTGAATGATTGAAATGAAAAAGCAGTACCAAAAAGGAGAAAACATGAAATATTATTGTTGTCTTTTCTATGGATTACATTTTGTGAAAAAAAGGGAAAATAGTTGTCATTTTGTTTCCATCGAACTGACAAACTCCGGGGGTCATTCTCAAAGAGATCGAACTCTGAGATATGCGAAGAGGTTGGGTAACAAAGAAGAAGACATTTATCAAAAATGTGTGACGAGCTACTACTCTCATATGTCTCTTTCGGAATGCGCAGAAATGAGACAGACGTGTCAAACTTCTGACAAAATGAGAGCATATGGAAGAAGAGTTGAAAAATAAGAAAGGGAAAATGGAGATAGCAAGGACAATGAGAAGAATGGGTTAGAATGAAGGACAGATCATCGAGAGGGATTCTAGGCGGCTTTTAAGATAATTATAATTTGAAAAACTGGAGTGAGAATCCGAATCAAGTAGAAATTCCTAAAGCTGGGGGAAACTGGAAATTCTAGAAAAGATAGTTGAGCCGATTGCTGATAAGAATTTCTATAAATAGAAGGATCTGCAAAAACCATTAACCCTTAAAGTTCCAGAAAATTTTTATAGAGGGCTTTCGTTCGATCACAGTCTTACAACATTTATATTCAGAACAACTTCTTTTCTAAATTTCAGCTTTACATAATTCCAAAGACTAGAGTAAACTGCAACTAAGTTTCATTCTGAAATTATTTGGACGCTGTAAACAAGTTTACTACTTCTAGAATTCTCCAGATTTCCTTCTCGTGTTTTAGTCAGCTGATGGATTAGTTCAAGGGACCATCAAAAGTTCAGGTGTTCTTTAGAAAACTAAAAACTCTTTCTCTCTTTTTGTCCACCAGTCTAAACATTTCAACACCACCTGACATTCAAAAAGACCAATCCATTCATCTTCACTTCTTATTGCTCTTTTCTTCTCAATTTCGAAATGCACAAAGATATATCTGCTGCCTGTCATTTTGTTTTACAATCTTTTTTTCACTTTTTCACAAAACCGTGGTGGTGGTGGAGTCTTCTTCCTCTTCTTTTTCACCTTCTGCTCTTTGCTGCTAATCACTTCAAAGATTGAGAAGAAGAGAGAGATAGGTTACACTTGTAGCAGCTCGTAACTGATCTCGTCTCGATTTCAATCGGCGAGAATAAAAGAGGAAAAAGAGAAAAAGAGGAAGAACAGGTGAAGATCGATTGAAAGATTTATTGGGTTTGAAGTTAAAAAGAGAGAAACGGTGAATTTAGGGGGAGACACAGGATAGTTGGATTTTATGTGAAAGTTTGGTAGTGGGAAGAATTGGAAGTTGAATGGGAATTGTAGGGAATGTTGAAAGTTTTCAGAGTAGGGAGGTAGCAGGTTTTGAAGTTACCTGCAAAAGACAAAGGATCGAACTAATCAGAGGTCACCAAATCAAAGCATTTTCTTTCGAAAGTTGAATTTTTGGGACATGTATTCTCTATTCAAAATAATCGCACTGCAAAATCGACTCGATTTGAATTCGACTTTTTGCAACGTTTTCCAGTGTAACACCGGCCGACTAGATTTATGCTCTTTTACGGACTCCTTGATTAAATTTTTTGAAAATTTTGCTCGTCCCTGCTTTAGGACGTATGTTTGAAGAAAAGAAGCCCATAAAAAAGCATAATGGCCGGTGTCTCACTGGAAAAGGTGCGAAAAGTAGAATTCAAATATAGTCGATTTTGCCGTGCGATTATTTTGAGTAGAGGATAACGAATATTTTTTATATCAACACTCCTTTTATAATCAAAGATATAAACTTCTGTCCCTTTGAATTTCATTCGATCCACCTCTCGAATATTCTCAATATTCCATCCCATTCACCTCCCCCCATCCCATCTCGATTTATCACCTTGCCACGTGTCCCATCCAATTCCGAACGATTTCCCGAATTTGCGGTAAATCTCTCGTTCTCTCTATCCGATCCATCGTGCTATTTCACAACTCGATCGTTTTACAACGTGCTACTTCTTCGTCTCAGAACCACTCAGAGAGCACACAACAAAGTGTAACCAACCCATTTCTCAAATCACAGAGTCAGTGAACCAGTACCTTCGTTTTTTTCGAGAAATAAACTTTGGGGGAAAGTTGTAAGTGCACAAATGTGAAATACGGGTCAATGAACACTGTTCATTGTGAAAAATAAAATGAAAAGAGAGCAAGTGTAACTAGTTGGAGGGGTTGTAACTTTTTGAGATACGGATAGATGAGAAGATGAAGTTATAGAACCCTTATAAAGACGCATTCCCTATTTTCAGCTGCTTGCAATAATCGTCGTCCACATCTGGACAAACTTCACTGGAATCTACCTCTGCTCGACAGCTGATCGTCTTGCTCGTAACGCCTTCTTGTCAGCTAGAAACTCATCGGAAGCCGAAACATCCGCCGAGTTCCAAAGCAATCGTCTAGTAAGTTGTTTGTGTTGATTCGAAACGAGCAAATAAGCAAAAGGCGTCAAAAGACACATGAGGTGTCAAATCGTTGCGCAGTCATTTGCAAATACGGACTGTACGAACACAAAAGAGAATTGAATAGAAATGGGGGAGTGAACAGAAATTTGAGTGTTTTGATTGGGAGAGATTATGTTGAGTGAGTGGGCAAAGGAAATATATCATATTACAAGTTTTCGGGAGTTGGACAATCATAGACGGACATGGTTTATTTGAAAAAAGGGACCAATTTCAGAATAAACTTCTATCATCGTTTCTTCCGTTCCATCTTATCAATCAAGCGAGACATCAGATAACACTCTACAAGCCGCATTTGTACAATGAGACGTATTCACAGGTTTGTTCAAAAGTTGGGTTTCTAAACTTTATGATACATTTTCGAACCAGGGCTGGGGCCCGTCCGGGCCGACGGGGGAATTCTTCCGGCTTTGGTTTCGAGAACCAATTTTTCTGGCCAATTTTTGGAAAAAAGTTTTCTGTTCAATTTGTAAATGTTTCATACAGTATACTTTCAAGATTTTTCATGTAATTTAGAAACTATGAAAAATTGATTTTTTTTCACAAAATTTTCGACGGAAATTTTCTACTCGGGCTGACCTGGCCGGGCCGGGCCTGATTCAGACATGTTTGACTTTTAAGAGATTCAATTGTGTGTTTTTCTTCTAGATACTCTAATTAGAAACTATGAAAAATTGTGGTTTTTGATAATTTGACACCAAAATATGATACGAAGTTTCAAAACTTGACAAAAGAAATCAAGAAAACATAGTTTTATCTTTTCAGGTATCAGTTGCATATGGTCGCCTCGTTGGATTCGAATCCGTCCTCGCTCAGTGCTCCTCAATCGACGCAGCCCGTGTCCTCAAAGAATTGGACAATCGAATTGAACGTCTAGCAGCTGCAAACGGATGTACGCGTGTTGCATCCGAAGGTATTACTGCAGTATGTTCAATACCTGGAATCGATTCTCAACACGCAACAAAACTATGTCGATTTGCGATGGAACTGGAGACGTTAATAAATTCATTTCGGGATGCAACTGCTGCTGATGTCTCCGTTTGTATTGGAATTGACAGTGGACCGATTACAGCGGGAGTTGTGGGAGTATCCAAATGGCATTACGATGTTATTGGAGCGGTTTTTGATAATTCCCTCTTAATGCAGAGTAATGCAACTGAACCGTAAGTTTAAATAAGTTTGGAAGTTTATCATAACTTTCGGTTTTTTTCAGAGGAGTTTACGTATCCAATGAAACCCGTCGTTTTCTGGGAACCACCAACGAATTCGAGCTAGAAAAATGTCCAATCGGTTGGAAACTGTACGGACATCTTCCATCTCCAGAACTGTTCCCAATTAATAAAAGGTAAACTGAAATCCTAAATCTAGAAAAATACTTCAATTATTTCAGATTCTCATTGGTGACAGTCCCACAAGCCGTCAACCGAGTGCTGCAAAGCATTGTCGCCATGAATCCAACGCTGAAAACAATGGGAACGAATAAAAAAAGAAAAGGAGAGAAAAGCCAAGAAAAGTTTGATATGAAAAAGGAGAAAGTGGAACATTCAACAATAATATCCACAATTTCACAAAAATTCCGAAATCCTGGATTGGAGACTGAATATCATAAAGAAACGGATCACTGGTTTATTCCATCATTAGCCATTTCCATATTCTTTTTGGTTGTTTATGGTATTTATCATATGCTGGTTATGCCAAGACTTATCACCAGTTTGGCACTGATTGTCGGCGCTTTGACAGTCATGTTTTTCATTCTTCTCATGCTATACATTGACTATTTCCATGTGAGTTTTTAGATCATTAAAGTTGTTCAATTAATGAAAATATTTTAGACATTCTCTCAATTCATCACAAGAACATCAGCTGGTCATGCAGTCAGTATCATTTTGATTATTGTCATTTTGTTTGTTTGTGGAATTGTGAACACGGTAAGAGCTGATAACATAATGTTTATGAAAAACGTAAATGTAGAAGCTAGTCAAGAAAATACTAAAACACATGAATTTTATAAAAACTCTTCCATTTCAGTTCTCGTGCCCGCAACCGAATGCTCCAGATGTCTGCCAGAAAGCTCACTTCTCCACCTATTCATTTGCAATGTGGACAGTCACAACTGCAGTTTTCGTTCGATTCCCATCCATCTATCTAGCAGTTCTTTTAGTCATTTCGCTGCTCACTTATGGACTTCAAATTTATGTAACAAGACCAGCCGAATTCGGACCAAGAGAATTTATGACAGAACTCGATTTGACATGCTTTTTGATTTCACTAGCTGCTCTGGTTTTCGTCTACTCTAGAAGATGCGAGAAACTTTTTCGATTGGATTTTCTTGCCGTTGTCAAAGGGATTGAAGAGACTTCAATGAAGGATAAACTCATCAATCTGAACAATCAAATGCTTCTGAATCTGGTACCAGCTCATGTTGCTCCAGGAGTTATTCAAAAAGCAGGAGACGTTTGGCATCATTCACATCAATCCGTTGGCATTGCTTATATCGCTGTGAGTGGTTTCGATTTGGAAGGAGATGCAGGAATCAATGGATTGAACTACGTTTTCTCACATTTCGATCAAGCGATTTCCAATTACAAAGGAGTAGAAAAAGTGAAAAGTGCAAATCGTTTCTATATTGTCGCTGTTGGTCTTCTTCCGGATGCTGCTCAAAATGTGAATGAAACTCCGTGGACGATTGGAGAACTATTGAGCACTCTTGCTCATTTCATCATTAGTGTTTCTCAGTTTGCAGTCGAAAACGAGTTTCATGTACAGATCGGTGAGGAATCATTATGACTCAAACAATTTCATAACTCATAATTTCACAGGTGTTGACTGCGGAAGCATCCTTGCCGTTGTGACAAACACTGAACAGCCTCGCTATGAAATTTTCGGAGAGACGTTGGATCGTTCAAGAACACTGATGCAAGCAGCTGGACATGACACGACTTTGGTTTCAGAAGAAGTCTATCTAGCTCTTCGTCCACGTCCTTTGAGATTTAGTTCCCAGCCAGTGAAAGTTGCAGTTAATCTGAATGCATACGAGTTGGTTACTGGAATGAGAGAAATGTCAGTGGAAATTCCAACGATGCCACGGGAAGAACAGGAAAGGCATACACAGGGAATGGTCGAAGCTCAATTTGCATCACATTCCAGAATGTATGATACACAGACTTCAGAGGTAAGTGTTTTTGACATTTGAGATAGGGAATTCTCTTTTAATAAAAACGTTACAAGAAAAATTCAATGTTTGGTATTTTAAAAATTCAAATTCGATCAAAGTTCCTGTATTTTAAAAATTCAAATTTGATCAAAGTTCCTTCATTTTCACAATTTTAATCACCTCGATGAGCTCAAAATAGACAAATTCTGGATACTCAAACGGATTGAAATTAGTCTTATTAGAATCCTCGTCGATTGTTGACTAGGCAGTTCTTCAACAGATGTTATGATCCATTTTGCGAATTCAGAATTTTTTTAGATGATGGAAAAACAGAGGGACATGTCCTTATGATACAGATTTTACGGTATATGACGTTTCTGTGATAACTCATTTGTTGATTTAGCCCTGTTTTTAGAAACCATTGTAAATGAAAACTACGAAAACAATCCAATGATTTCATAATAACTTCAGATGGCATCTTCAATGGCATCATCATTCTCTTCTGAACTACGCTCGATTGATGGAGATGCAGAAACTGACTCAGATCTCGAATGGATCACACCCGAAACTGCTCTGATGAAGGAACCGCAAAGGAATAATAGATTCGTTATGAAAAACTCTGATTATGATCCTTATCGGGAACCTTTGCATCGCAATATCAGAGCAATGTCAGCAGAACAAGAATATCGGAACAGAAGAATCCAATCTGGTTCTGATATGTCGGATGCTGAATGTGGGCCCACTACAAGCAGAGCTAACAGTAGAAATAGTTGTGAGTTGGAAGGATGTTTTTGTGAAATTAGTAGAATCAGTTTCAGGTCGTCGTGGCTGGCGTCCAACCTCCAAAAACTCGCTCCGAAATGGATTTGGTCTGTTCAGGAAGGGATATTCTGATAATGAACAATCCACAGAAGGAATCAATCAAATAGAAGCAGCAGCCAATCGTGTTGATCGAATGATTCAAGAATTGAATGCATTTGGAGATTTCGCAGAAGTAAAACCACTCGAATATCAACCGTTCCCTTCAAATTTTGGATCAGTAAAATCAATTCATCGTGCAATGTCATCAGCGTGTCATACGGAATACGATAATGCTGAATCAGATGCCGTCATCTCGGATGTCGAATCAAATGCCAACTCAGTCTCAAGAAATTCAAAATCAAAACAAAAACAAAAAAGATGGAAAGATTCGAGAAGATGGCATAGAGATGCAGCAGATGGAGATACGGAATCTCAGTGTAGTAGTATGACTGGAAGTATTGATCTTGATCCGATTCGGTTGGTTTTGAAGATCCTTTTTCCCTTGTATCTTCTAATTTTCAGATGGAAATCAACGCATTCAATTGGATATGAAAATGAATATGAAATGCAAAGTGATGTCGAAGGATTGGCTCTTGAAGAAATGGCTGCTCTTTCTCGAGACATTCGAAATAATTTCGGAGATTTCCAACTTGCCACATTTGATGATATTGATCAGGATTAATCTTTCTCATATTATTCATCTCTCTTTTTTGAATCTCTTTCTTTTTCCTCCTCAAAACCCCCTTCATCTTAAAATCAAACTCACGGGTGACCTACCAAAACGTACCAATATTTTGCTCAAATCGTTGCCTTCAGAAACCCCAATACTTAATGCCCGGTATATTATGGTTACAATATTTGAACTGATCGTTTTCCCATTCGGTGTTTCTTGTTGCCTTTTTTATGTGTTTCCAATGAATATTTTGAATTTCCACATCCGCACCGAAACGCAATAAATTCAAAACAACAACGGTCAACAAAACTGCCGACAAAAAGAAGAGGAACTGAGAGATGGAAAAGAAGAATGAGTCAGTCTTCTCAGGGTCACTTTTTTGTGAAACAGATTTGAAATTGAGAAGGATGAAGATTTGACAGACAGGGTGACATTTGAGATGGTTAAACTTATGAAGAGTTGTTCGAATCTTCTAGGAGTTTAAAAACTTCGATTAGTATCAAATTTGAAAGAGCACTTTCAATAATAAGGCAGCCCGATGAGCTCAAAATGAGCACATTCCTGAAATTCAAACGGATTGGAACTATTCTTATTAGAATCCTCGTCAAAAGTTGACTGGATACGTCGCAAAATATGTTTCAAATCTCTTCTTCAACAAATGTTAGAATCAATTTTGCGAATTCAGAATTCCTTTTCTGGTAATGGAAAATATAAGGGATATTACGGTATCTGTTATGGCGTCCATCAAAGATTATATTGTTTCGTAGGATATCAGCTTCCATTCCAAAATAGAAACATCACTCGCTTTGGAATATTCTTGTAAACAATCCATGAGCTGCTTTTCCCATTTCTAAGAGTTCATAGATCAGACGCTGTTGTTGTTGTTCCGACTCCGATTCCCTATATAAAGGAAACATCGATGCATTGTAAAGATGGTTCATCTGAGGGTAGTGGTTCTTTCTAGTCTCCATTTAAAAATTGTAAAATCCACGTACTATCCTCAGATCACTATCAATAGACAGTCAACAACATTTTCCCCCGATTACTCACGCTTTCCCCTCAATTTCATCAGTCGTCCCGACCAAAAACTTTTATTGGTGCCTTTCTTTCCCTTCCCAAAAATTCAAAAGAACACAAACTCTGTTCCCATTTCATTTCTCTCTTCCCTTTTTCTCTCTCGTCATCTCTTGTTTACCTATTGTGTTTTGTTTTTCCTCTCGGTTTTTGGCGCTGTCTGGTCGACGGCGTCCTTGTTCTTTCGAGAGGCATTTTTCTTCCCTTTTTCTCTCATTTCTCCTCGTTTCACTCACTGCCTTTTTTCATCTGTTTGTCCACAACAAAGCTCCTCCCCTTTCTAGGTCGACCCCCGCCTCGAAGTTAGTCTTCATTGCTGTTGACACTCTATATCGACTGCTATCCAAAATGGTAAGCGATGGTTTTTACTAAAAACCTAACATGGGAACTTAGTCTCCAATGGTTTCAGTTTTTTAAAGAGACTTTGAGTTGAGAACGATCCCTTAAACTAAATTCTTATGTTTAGTGAGCGAGGTACTGTAGACTCCTACCTGAAGGTCTTTGGAAATTCAAAATTTTAAAACTTCTCACCTCCATGATTCCAGACTTCTCATGACAATGACACCCCACTCCCAGTTCCATACACTTCTCGTCTTGGACAACCCCTCGAAGCTGGACAAACTCTCAATGTCCATGGAAAGATCAACGAGGGAGCTCTTGTGTAAGTAATGAAAATATAGACCTTCTCATACTGACTGCATTTGTTTTAGTGCCGAGTTCAATCTTCTTCACGGAGGCGCTGAAATTGCTCCAAATGCCAACGTCATCCTTCACTTGAAGCTCAACTTCAAAGACAAAAAAGTTATCATGAACAGTTATGAGGTTCGAATTTTATCCCAGAAATTTCATTTATTTTGTATTTCAGAATGGTACTTGGGGAAAGGAAGAGCGCGAATCAATTCCATTCCATGCTGGACAAGACTTCGATCTTCGTATCCGAGTTCTCGATGAAGGTTTCGAAATCTCTGCTGACAACAAGAAGATTCACGAATTCAAACATCGTCTTCCATTCCAGTCCATTGAATATCTCTCGGTTCGTGGAGAGGTATCCTTGAACGGAATCCATTGGGGAGGACGTTTCTACAAATTGCCATGGGAGACTGGATTCCCAGCTGGACATCTGGAGAAAGGACAACGAATTCATTTGTACGGAGTTCCAAAAGGTGATCGTTGGTCATTCGACTTGATCGCTCGCAATCAAGATGTTCTTTTCCATTTCAACCCAAGACTCAAGGAGAAAGTGGTGAGTTTCGAATCGTTTTAATTTAACATCAGATCTAATTCCAACAATCTCAGGTTGTTCGCAACTCCCATCGTAATGGGTTCTGGGACAACGAAGAACGCGAGGGAGAATTCCCATTCAAGAAGGATGTTGGATTCGATCTGACTATCGTCAATGAGGAATTCTCCATCCAAATCTTCATCAACCGCCAGCGCTTCGGAACTTTCCAACATCGTACCCAAAATCCAATCGGAGACTACATCGGTCTCAGAATCGACGGAGAGGTTGAAGTCACTGGAATCGAATTCTCTCATTAATTAATCTGAAGGAATATTGACCATCCTGTATTACCGCCGCATAAAAATTCTCCTCTGTAAATTCCATTCTATTGTATTCAATAAATTTTGTATTTAAATCCAAAAACAGCGTTTTCAGTTCTTTGCTTTATATTTAGGAACATGCGAAAATGAAACATTTATCATCTGAGGGCAAGAAATACTCAGCACTGGTATGCTTTTGAAGCTCATACGAGTAGACAGCTAGCTGCCGTAAAATCACAGTTAAATTATATTCTATACAGGAAATTCTACACTACATACAATAAAAAAGAATGAGGGACAGGAACATGGTAAAAGAAACAACTATTAAAAAGGGCTAACATGATATTTGGAATCATTATTCTTGTTATATTTAAAAATCACAGGATATTGCTTGGCCCTGGAACCATTTGATACGATGAGTCGCCGGCTTCAGTGTATGGCTCGTACTCGCCAACATCGACAACCTCTTCTTCGTCTTCGTTTGGAATTTCGAGAGCAGTTTGAAGATTTTCGCCGCTCGCAGTTGTACTCGGTCTTTCTTGATTTTTGAGACGTTGCTCTTCTGCCACTCTGGTTTGAATCTCCATGAACATTTCGTCGTGTTTCCTCTGCTGATAAACGCTTCTCTCAATCGATTGAACGCGTTGAACAATAACTGGTTGAATTCCAAGAGCGAATGCGGTACGAGTCAACATGTTTGCGGTGTTGTGATTGACAACTTGCTCGAGTGCATTTTGTTTCAGGTTGATGGCACTGAGTATAATATCGTCGCAGAAATGACTGATGACACCGGATCCTTGCATTTGAGACCAAAAATTAATCGGGTCTAAAAATGGATTAATTGAATTAATTATGCACGATTTTTAAATTCACCGTTCTGAAGACAGTTGAGAATATCTCCATAAGGTGAGCACTCTCCGTTCTGCCGGCTACCTGATGTCGGTGGGTCTTGGTTACTGATGAAAGACTCAGATTCAGGCGTCGGAACAGGTCCATCAGTGAAGAATTCTTCGAAGAAGCTATCATCTTGTGGCTCGACTTTAACAGATGGCCTCGGTTTATTCACACTCCCGCGCGGTCGCCCACGAGCTTTCTTGCCACCTGAAAAAATAATTTTTAAAACTGAGAATGAGTTTGGAAAAAAATACTTGGCTTTTTGACATTCTCCTCTTCTTTCCCAGCAATCTCATTTTCGATTTCCGTTTTCAGAATATTGGCGTCTGTCGCTCTTTTGTTCTTGCGCGCTATGGCGGCTTCATCGGAGGGGGCATTGACATAGTTCCGACTCTGACACTTTCCACTACATCGATTTGCATGATCGTAAAAATCGATGGTCGAAGCTTCCATATGGGTCCTTAAAATATTAAATGATGAACTGAATTCGTTACGTGAAACGTCATTATCGTATTTCCGTTGAAAAGATGACGCAAAAAGATGCAGGTCACAATATTTTTCGTTCATCAAATTATCAGGCTTACCTCAAAGAGGATCTCCCAACGCGAATACTCGCTTTCCAATCTTTCTGTCGTTCCTTGTCTCCGCGGACGGTGAATTGTTTTGGAGAGAGTAGATCATCTGAAAAATTATTTTAAGCTTCGATGCGACAATTGTTTCACTGACTTCCCAATTCGATGCACGGCTGATGAATCCCGGGGCACATGAACATGTTTAAGTGCATTTTTCCAGTTACATTTCCACAAGAAACAGGAACAGTTGGCGATGCATCTCCATCAGGAATCGTAATTTGGAGTGGCGTAACTGGCCGATGGTAGCTTGCATCCGAATGCTGTGACTGCTGAAATATTGAAAAATTGTTTTTTTTTAATTTTAATTTAAATTGCAAAGCTACAGTACTCTGCAGAACATAAACTCACCGAATACATGATTTGGTAAACCTGACTTTTGTCATCTTGATAGGAGCCATGCTCAACATTCACTCCGGAACGAAGAAGCGTCGGTGGCGAATGTTGATCGAGTTCTTCAGTTTTAAATCCATTGTACGGGGTGACGATCTGATGAGGTGACAATAATGGAGGCGGGCTCATAGGCATCACGTCTTCATCGCACATTTTTGACGTCGTCCGTCCCGGCGAATTACAACGTGTATGAGGCCGGGCGGGCCGAAGCTAAATATTCCACGTTTCACGTGAACCTTCGCTATTTTCTGCGTCATTCTTTTTCACGTAATTTTTCACGGTCCTCAGTTGACAAACCTGAAAGTTCACATGTCGGAAGTACATTAAAAAGGCAATGAAATACAGAAATGAGATATTGGAAGTGGAATTACGCAATTATTTCATTTAAAATGCGGGTTATCGCGAGTTGCACTTTTATTTGTGAAATGAACTCGAGAATACCGTCCATGCCGAGTATCTGAATACGCATTTTGGATTTGTTTTCGAAATTTCAATAATTTTCTTCACTCTTTTTCAGATTTCGGTCCAGATTATCAATTTTTTTCGGCAGAAATAAAAATCTGAAAAAATATAGTTGAAAATTCGAATATTTATATTCGCGCGCTTTAGAAATGTGCAATTTCGCGTCAGCTGTGATGCATACAGTATGCTTTGCGAGGTAACTCAAATTATCGCGTAGAAAATTCCAGGAAAATCAAATTTGATCAAAATCAGAAATGTTCCGTTCTCAAGGAATCTGAAATTTGCAATTTGTGCCCTGATTGCATCCAGAAGAAAACACTGTGAAGCTGAAAACGTAGTTTTTGGTCCATCACTCCACCCAATATGAAACTAGTATCAACCAAAATTAATATGATACTCTTTTTTTGTTTTTGAGCAAATATAAATTTTGATATCGTAAAAGCAAAGCATGTTTTGTTTTTCAAGTTTCACAACTTGCTCGTTGTTACAATTTTTGATATCAATCTGATAAAAAAGATACTCCAAACTTTCTCTTGCCAATAACTTTGTTTCATTCCTACAGAAAAAGTACCCCTACTTTTGATTCTGTTTCACCAGCTATATTGAGACAAATTCCAATCTGCTGATAAGTTCTTCAGTTCCCCTATCAGACACTATTTACACTACCTCAATACATTTGGCATCTTTACTATTAACAAACGCAAAATTCTGTGTGTCTGTCTGTCTGTCTGTGCTGTGTCTGTCGCTGGCCCTAGCTCAGTCCCCACTGGACCGATTTTTTTCAGATTTTGGCAGGTTATCAGAAATTCCTTCGAGATGATGCCCGTCTATTTTGTTTTTTGATTAATGAAGAAATGAGGTCACTAGAGCACAAAAACCTCCATTTTAAGACCATTCAGTAGTTTTTCTTATCGAAGGGGAGAGAGTGACGAGTTCACGAAATTATTTTTCAAAATTTCAAAATTTTCATTTCTTAAAATTTCACGTTGCCCGAAGGGCCCCAGAGGGGCGTAGCCCGTCTGGTATAATATTATTATAACCTTCGTTTTGAAACCTAATGAATCATAAATACATTTTGGAGTGTTGTTGCATTGAGTCCCTTTTTGTTCGGTCCCTCCTCCTCCACCTCATTTTGTCTTTTGTCGACAGACAATGCTTCTTCTTCATTCAATTCGTCCATCTTCTTATCGGTTTGCCCTGAAAAGAGAGGGAGAGTGAGACACCTCACTTATCATAAATTGCGGCGAGACACTGCTCTGATTGCAAATTGTCACTGTGTCGGGGACACACGTCTCAATGTTTCATTGGCTCTTTGTGCCTTTTCTCGAATACTTTTCAAAATCATTCAGTTCCGGCACAGGGAAAAAAAGGGGTGCGCTTTGGTGTAGGAGATTTCGAAAGTACCCAAATAGAATAGCCAATTACAGTATCCCGGTTTCGAGCAACAACAGATTTCATAACATGTCGAGGCTAATTAGCAATAAAATTTTGTTAATGGAAGATAACATCCATTCCGATATTCAAAATTCTTTTGGAAGATCAAAACAACTCAATTTAGTCTTATTTGATCATCAGACTTGATTTGATCAGTTGGTTGAATTTTGAAAGATCTCACTTTGCAATTCTTAGTTTGAATCAATTCAACATAAGGATTACGGTAGCTATCCTGTATAAGTTATACAGCGACAATAGCTATCTCAAACTTTGATCCTAAATTTCTTCCTATTCACTGGGTAGGCTTAAAATCAATCACTCCGTGCCAATCTAAATAAATGAACGATGACGTTTTCTGTACTACCTTTTCAAAACTAAACTCTCAAATTTATACACTCCCAGAGGTTACAAATTAGTAGATTCGACTAGGCTCAATTCCGGCTAATTGCATGACACATCTTCTCAATCTCCACTTTTTTGAAATTACTCAACATTTTTTCTCATTTCCAGACATCAGATGGGAATGACGAGCATGATTCCCAATAATAAACGGAAGCCGTGTCTCATCGACAATCTTCTTGAGGTGAGTCCATTTTTTCCCGAGAAGTCCTTATAAGTCTCTGGTTAGATGTATCTTACCCTATGTGAACTATTGATGAAATGGCTTAGAAAGGGGGAACCGCGCTTATGTTTTGATGTGTTTCTTATTGGGGTCATCCTGGTTTGTAACCATATTTGCTTATGACGGACCCCGTCGAAGATGTTAAAATGTTTTTGGGAAAGGTAGAGGTAAAATATGAGCCAAAACTAGACGAGAATACGGTAACTTTCAGTTGGTAAACATGTTTTTACTAATTCTAAAGAGTTGAAAATGGTGATTGACTAGGGTGTACTCATGGAATCAGTTACATAACCTACTATCGATTAAAAATTGAGGAATTTCGAGATTTCACAATGATGCTCCAAACATACACTTTTCCAGATTCGTCTGTCTAAAATTTCTTATCTAATTTTTGATGACTCTGATTGAAACCAAAGTTCAGAAGGTTCAAAAAATCAAACCCTTCCACTTGCGACTTATTACAAATTAAAATTTCGAAAATGAATATCCGAAAGATTCTCTATTTGAAATCCCAATTAATTCTCTTTCACAACAAACTGATGACAATTACTTTATTTGTTCAAGATGAGTCAATTTCAGAATTAATGTTGTATGTTGTAGTTATGTTCCTCTTTCTGCCAATAAGTTACCGGAAATTCCGCTATTTTCCATTTCCAATCAAGACCATCTGTATCATTCATCAATTTCCAAACCCTCTCTGCCAACTGACCATCCCTTCCACCACTGTCTACTGACCTCTTTTTCCGTATCACTCCACTCGTCTATATTTTCAGGCGAAACGCTCGCACAACTTGGCGCAAATGCAGCAAGACTTGGCGTCACTATGCGATAAGAAATTGGAATTTTATCGAGCACAGAAAAGGGCATCGCTGTTTGTGGACACTCGTCGAATTGGTGCTCCAAGTGTAATGAATGAGTGAGTGAACCCGATAAGAGTAGTCTGGAAACAAATAGTGTACTTTGAAAGGTGCATAAAATCAGGTTTCAGATATGCTAGCCTATTCAAAAAGGCGTGCACACTGCCATTGGAAGATGTTGAAGAGCAGAAAAGATTTATTGAGGATGTTGTGAAGGAATCGATTGTGATTGAGTGGCCAAGAGTGTTTCCAGGAGTGTATCCAGATCAGCCTGAGACTGAACTCGATTTTGCTCCTCTCATTCACAGGGCTAGAAATGTCGTCAAATGCAGAACAAGTCACCCCACAATGCGTGTCAAGTACGGTTTCAGGGTTACTGTATATTTCAGACTATCTGGGATATGAAGGGGGCTGTATTATTATGAGCACTTGAAACCCCTCATCAACCCTCACAATTCTTTAGAATCTACGCAATTTCGGAAGGAAATGAACTGTGTTGCCCACAAATCGTTGAAGCATTCTATCGTGCATCTCTCGTCAAACTGGGCGGAGATTCTCCGGATTCAAAGTTCCGCCAATTGGCTGGGAAAATGATTCTGACTCAAAGAGAGGGAATCGCCGCTACCAAAAGTGCCGAACAGAGTGGAGCAACTGTCAATGCTGAAGGAAAACTCTTATGTTCACAAGTACAACTATAATATAAAAAGTGTAATTTGTAAATGCTTTCAGAGCTCAACTCATGCACAAATTCTGTTATTTGCTAATCAACTGCAGGAGCCGAATGTTAGAACCACTTCTTTGAAATACGAGAACGGATTTTTATGCGCCACCTTTCCTGAGATGGGAGTTACTCTGAACTCAATGGTAGATCGTCGTCAATTATCCACTCGATATGCCGTTCAAGTCGAAGTTCATCTCAATATCGATAACAAAATTATCGTGGTCCATGTAAAAAGAATAATCTTAACATTGAGAACTAATATCTTCGTTTCAGTCTCTTGTCTCTCATCCATTTTTGATTGCCATTACCAATGATCAAACTGAACCTCTTCTTCAATCAATCTTCTGGAATAGACTACTCAACTGTGATCAATATGTAGAGTTTTCCTATCAAAGTCCATTTTCAAAATAAATTCCAGGACTCTTCCGAAATGTTCCCAGAGAAGAACCAACTTCCATGGGGAACTCTTCGTCAAGCGATTCGTGCATTTATAAAATCGCAAATTCCTCAAGCACGATTTCTAACTGATTACGAGTTGAGACATGTGCAAGCAATGCTTCTTCTTCCGCGAATTCTTCGTTGTGGCAGTCCAAATGAGCTCCAATTGCTAGAGATAAATCTATTCGGATCAATTGGAAATCAGCAAAGAGATCTTCATGACGAGATGAAAAGATTGAGAAATCGATTGCTCTCTGAATCCATTCTGGATAGTTTCCTCATTGAACGAAAAGAGTTCATCCTCGAGAAGTGTATTTCTGTTCTTGATATGAGCACCGAGTTGGCTCATACTACGTGGCAATGGCTGCACAAATCATGTGAGATGATTCAAGATGTTGGCCACAAACTTTGCCCATCTCCATCTTGTGACAAAAAGTCCTCGAAAACAAAGAAACAAATGGCTGCGTGTGAAGATTATCAGACTGTGATCAGTCTTTTCAACAAGGGGTAACAAGGATTAATTGAAGGATTTGTATTCAAGTGTTCATTTTTTTAGGTTCTTGACTTTCTGCTCTATTCAAAAGGCTGCAAACTCTTTTGGATACATCGAGAGAAATTCATCAATGCTCTTAAGATTCTGTGACGAAAACATTGGCCATTTTTCGATTTGCTACGGTTTGGAGAACGGAAAACCGAAAATTGGATCAATTTCTGCGGAACAAGTCAAAGATTTCAAACAGGGACTTCCTGAGATGCTAATCGATGAACACTATCCATCGAAATATCACAGTCTCATCAAAATGAATCTGGAGGATAATAAAGACAACATCTCAGTGGTTGCAGTTAGAAAGAGAGACATATTCCATAATTACAAAACGGAGAGAAGGACAGTAGAAAGTGTCTCAATTATGGATGATGAAACGAATCGAGTTGATGTTCTCAGTGGAGCACTTCTCGTCCGTCAGTCCCCATCTCCACAAAGTTTGAATCCTCTTCCTTCCCATAGTTTTGATATTGCTTCATTGACAAAACGTTCGTTTCTCCTTCTATTCATCCATTTTTCGTTTTTTCTTTCAGCAAACACACATTTGGGTCAGTCCATTTTCCCATTGCTTCACACTTTGAGTGGAAATCTCGACATCAGTTCCTTACTTAAAACTTTCAACTCTTCCAAACAAGAAATTGAGGATCCAGATGACGCCGATCATTCTGACACTTCTGGAGAAGAAGCTGCTTCATCATCGATAGCTTCATTACTCCAAACTTCAGATAGTCACGGGGAAGAAGAACACTCTGGAACCTTTTCTCAGTTCCTTCTCAACCATTATCAATAATTTTATCCGTTTTTCAATCTTTCCCCCATGTACATGTTGGTTTTAGTCTTTCTCCTTGTTTTTCGCAATAATTTCTTCTTTTTAGAATCCATAATAGAATATCAGAAATCATCTCTGATCTTTTGGAATTTCATCGGACTTTGTATACTTTCAACCCTTTCAAACTTTCGAACTGTTTTTCCTGGCTCTGTTATTTTTTTAATAATTAGAATTTCAATAAAAGTTTGTGTCCTCAAGATTGTCCCTGCTTGGAAATAATACTACGAAAGAGCTAGACGAGAAGCCTTTCTCTCTGGAATTTTCGAACTACACATAACAGAATTCTGGATGAAAGTATTGAATATTATAATAAATGGAGA
The DNA here is from genome assembly GCA_963966625.1 of Caenorhabditis zanzibari. Lineage (NCBI taxonomy): Eukaryota > Metazoa > Nematoda > Chromadorea > Rhabditida > Rhabditidae > Caenorhabditis > Caenorhabditis zanzibari. Next base: position 7,231,839 of record OZ016470.1, on the reverse strand, counting down.
AGCTTTCGAGAGTCTCCCCATTTCCTCACAAATCCATCCGTCGAGTCACAAAAAGGATTAGCAGAGATCTGATAAACGGGGAAAAAGGAGAAAAGAGGGATATTGACATTTTTCAATTACGACTCAATTCATTGTCACACTTATCTCTCCGCCCATTTCCAGAAGATAAGTCTATAAAAGCGAATTGTGAAGAAGGAGGAGAAAATATTTCGTCACTTTATCCCCTCCCTCCGTTTTTAATCTTTTTCTTGTCCATCTCTTCACACTCTTCTCCTTTTTCATCTCCCTTGGATTATCCATAATTTAGCCGATATTGATATAATCCAGTGAAGAGAAAAAGATACACAAAATGCACATCATGCGACCACCGCCACTCGTTTTGAACGCTCAAATGGATGCTCCCGGAACACCGCCGAACATTCCTGGAAAGAATCAGAAGGCTACGGTTAGTTATTTTTTAAATTTTTGGAGATTGTAATCAATTTGAAAGCTCAAATTTTAAATTGAGCAGTTGGATAGTATAATGGAGTAGCGAAAAAAACGCTTTTAGAACTTCTTACAGACTGCCAGGTTTATGTATTCTTGAAAAAAAAACATATTTTAGGGCAATGCAATTCGAGTTGTAGTGGACTTAAAGTTTCTAGCACAAATTCCTCGTTATTCTTCATCTTCAGGTCCGAAGACGTCGTGAGAGCATCGCAACCAGAGCTCGCGAATTTCTATCCGCCGTGGCAAAAGGAAATTTGATGGAAGTCTCTCGGAAAATGTCTCCTCAAGCTTTGAAGGTAATCTTATAACCGGAAATCCTGTATGAAAAGTACATTCAGATCGCCCACCCTAACACCGGAAGTGTTGCTTTAATCCTGGCAGTATTGAATGGTCACAAGGCTATCGTGGAAGCCATATTAGAATACTCTCTGAATACAATCAATATGCATGACAACGTAAGAATGACGCACATCCCAAATGATATCATTCTCTAAAGAGATATTTTAGGATGGGAGAACTGCTCTGCATTACGCAGCTGCTTTGTATGGTCTCAATCAAGACCCTTCCCTTTATTTCATTTTGTTGGAGAAGGGAGCAAAGGATAATCTACCGGATTCCGAAGGGTTTACAGCTCAGGATGTACGCAATAATCCGGGATTGATCGATATGGATAGAGCGAGATATTCGAACGTTTGTGAGTAGACGGGGAGAAAAGACATGAAGTATTGAAGGATGATAACAACAAGATAACAGATCAAGGGAGACTATAAAACTACATGAAATCATCATGAAAAGTTGTCTTTTCCATCGGTTCGTTAGCCGGAGTGCACGATCCTTCAAAAGTTTCCTATACTTTCTTGCTTGAATTTGAATTCATAATCTTCTAATGTAAGAAACTGTGACCTTTTACGTTTTTTGCTAACTTACTACATGTAGTATAGTAGGTCAGCAGCCGACGCTAGCTTCTACCGTTTTCTATACTTTCTGTACGGGTTGACTCCGCCCACTTTGAAGATGTTAGCTAGGAGCGAAATAGAAAGTGTAAGTGGACCACGAGAAACGATTTCACACATTCAACTTTCCGCGAAATATTAATTAACTGTCATGAGAGAAGTTAGATCTTCAGAAGTAGCAAAACAAGGTTTCAATGAGAATTTAGAATTTGAAAGGCCATACCCTAAGTGTAAACATGGTTTCTCACTTTTAGATCAAGTAATGTCTTCCAAACGTCTTTCGAATGTTATAATTTTTTAGATCCTGTCCCCAGGGAAACAGAGTGGGAAGTGAAGTTTGCTTCAAAAACTGCCGAGGAATTCAACAACGACATAATCAACGGAGTTCTCGATATGAGTCACGTTCCAAACATCCCAGAACATTTGGATCTTATTAAGTCTTTGACTCTTCTCCAGTCTCAAGTTCTCGGAATTTGGGATGCAGTTGCAGCTGAAGACGATCGTAGCCTGAAACAATTGATTTGTGAGAGAAGAATGGGCTTAGTAAGAGATAGAGATGGTCGCACACCCCTTCACCATGCTTACATGTAAGTTTCTGCCACGTAAGCCAAAAAAAAACCGGAAATGTGCTTGAGGCAACTTTGAAAAACTCAAAACCGAAAACAAAATTAATCTAAATCTGGGAATTTAAGAAAGCGAAGGAATGAGCTCATCGACTACTTGTTGTACGTCTGTCCAGAATCAGCCGACATCCAGGATAAGGTGAGAAAAAAGTGACGATGGAGAAATCCGTTTTTTCTAGATTTAGACGCATACGTATTTTTGAGCTCAAGGAAATAGAAAATAAGCATTTATAAAAGAGAGAAAAAAGTAGTTTTCCTAATCGCATCATAACGCCTTCAGCACGGCAAAACCCCGATCGAGTACAGCCCAGTAAAGCCTCCTCAGCTCGTTGAGCCGACGACAACGACTACTGTCACCGATAATTTGTTGGTTATTCCGAATCGAGAAAGAAGAGTAAGTTTTTTTAAAAAATTGTTTGGTTCTCTGGGATTTCAAAATAGTTCTCTGACCATATTTTCCCTAATTGACACCTTTTTTGAAACCTCAAAACCAAAATGAGCAAGTGCACAATGGCTTCAATCAGAATTGAGTGCAGAAAAATTATTGAACTTTTGAAATAAAAACATTTATACAGCTTCAAAGTCAGTTCACTAATTCTCCAACATCTCTCCCTCATTTCCAATCGTTGCACCTTCCAAGGCTCCTTTGTGCAGTCATCCATAATTTCCTCCCTTCTTTTCCACCTAAACCTCTACCCTCATTTTATGACACCCCTAAATCTTTGTGTCCCCTTTGTATTCAAATTGATTCTTCTTCCAGCCATCCCGAACCGCCCTTCTTCATAAAGAACGTTTTCACCTTCCAGCTGAAGAAAAAGCGGCAGCAAGAAAACGATCAAAAAGTGAGAATAACATGAGGTAACGATTTTCGTTTTTAGAAGTTTTTATTCAATCTCTTATAGTACGTCATCTTCTTCTTCTAGAAGTCGCGACCCGGAATCTCCAGAAGGATTGGAACCAGATGTTCTCAACAGAATTCAAAACATTGATATCAAGAACAGAGATTATACAGTTTTGGAACAACTTCAAATTGAAGGTTCACAGAGAGTTTAGATTTACCTAATTAGGTCATGTTTAGGAAAAGGAGATCAAATTTGGAGAGCTGCAAAACGAAGTAGCGAACGACTGTCTCGTCATGTTCAAGAATTCCGTCAACTTCAAAATCGTCTCGGTGCTGCAATTGATGGAATTGAGAAGGATGACAGAAAGAAAGTGGAGCAATCAGTTGATGAAGAAGTAATGGCAACAAGAGATCATAGAGGTATCAATGTATTCTTGAATGTATTATTTCCAATATTTCCAGGAATGCGTCTTCTTCATATCGCAGTTTTAAGAGAGAAACATGAGATTGTTGAGTATTTGGCCATCACTTTTCCCAATCAAATCGACCTTACAGATACGGTAACTCACTTGTTTTTTTCATATCAGTCCTCATATCTTCTTATCTTCCTATCCCACTCAATCCGTGATTATCCCTCCTTCATATATTCTTATTTCAGCTCGGACGTACTGCTCTTCATTACGCTGCCTGTCAACAAAATGCCATATACGATTCGCTTGTTGATCTAGGAGCTCGCAAAGATTTGTCTGATAAAGACGGTATCACTGCTGAAGAGTATCGTCAGAATCCGAGTCGTCTCCTTCGTCCATCGTCGGCGGTTTCGTCTGTCATGCTCAGATCCATGTCGACTGACGATGAGTTTTTCGATCCAGGTGAGCAAATTTTTATGGGTGATACGTATTTTATGGAGGGCCCCTGTAGACGGGGGATAGATCGATGGGAGGAGTCGATTGCTTGGTACATATGCAAAAATTAATATAAAAAACAATGGTTTTGCGCAACCTGTTTCGCTAACTAGGGAATGGTACAAAGGAGTTATGAGTTGAGATATATATCCTTCGAAAACTTATGAAAAGTTAGGCACACATTTGAATTTATAGCTGCCCAATGCCCTTGTGAGCTGTGTTATTCGGATTCGAAGTGTAATTTTTCACTGTTTTCAGTACATTTTCAACAAACGTTAGACGAAAATTGATTCGCACGCGATTGCGTGAATTTGTGTGTTCAATAATTTTTAAAAAACAGTGAAAAATGGAACATCTAACCCAAATAACACAGCTCACAAGGACATTGAGCAGCTATAAATTTGAATATGTATCTAACTTTTTATCAGCTGTCGAATGATATAGGTCTTCAAGGCTGTGCTGTTGGAATCAAAACTTTCTGAATCTATTCAGTGTTTGTATGCACGCCCAATCACCATTATTCACATTTGAAACATGAATGACTTCAATAGACGAATCATATTACTTCAACTGACATTACATCTATAAAAGTGTTAAATTATCACTCTCCATCTGGTCTCTTCCATTTCCTCCAACATTTTCTTCCTGTTCGAAAGGTGTGAACTCGAAAGAGTGCACTAAACGTGCACAACTCCTTCAATTCATAGACTCGCGATTCTCGAATTATTCATAGTGTTCCTTGAATTGATATCTTCATCTCTTTCAGATGAAGACTCATCGCATTCGCCAAAAAACCTAATCATTACAGCAGATATTTTTTTCCTCGCCGACATAATCTTTTATTTCTCTAGACTTTTTCCTATGAGTAAACAGGATTAGAGCTCTTTTTTCCATATGATTTATCCAGGATGTTCGTACGAAGATTTGATCCTTGAGCAGAAGGGAAAAAATGATGAGGGGTTCGTAGCCGTAATGATTCAGATGTATCATATGTGGTTTTAATTTTGCGCTGAAAGATTTTTCTCCAGAAATCCAACTTTCTGATAGAAAAATTATTCTTTGAAGTTTTCTTGTTTCTAATTAGTTATTTTTATCTTTTATAGATTGCACAGGTTTCGCAAAAGTCCACAAAAAATCCGCAATAATTTCGAACATCGACGAAACCAATAAAAAGTAAACGAAACAACTCTAGTTTTATTCTTTTGAAAATACCGTAAAATCTGTATTAGAATTGCAATTCGAATAGAAGGACACCCCCTTTGAAGGGCACCGACTCGACACGGCACAAAATTTGCTTCAAAATCTCTCCTCTACCAGATGTTGTGATCCAGTTATTTCACGCGATAGCACACTTCCAATACCTTTCTAGAATTTCCAATATAATAATTCGGCACAAAATCTATTTTTTATAATTTCTCAACGATAATTTTCCCATTTCCAGGTAAAAACACAAAGCATAAAATATTCTGCGCCATTCAATTTCCTGTTGATCTCTCAAAGTTAAAAGATTTAAAGTTCCTTTTAGTAATAGTAAAGTCACCAAATGGATCAATTTCCGGTGGTTCCCTTCCTTCTTCAATCCAATATTCATTCATAAACATTCGTACGTCTTCTTCTACTTCTTCTTCCACAACTATTTCTTCTGATAATCCTTGTCATTCCCTCCATGACAATCTTCTTTTTCTTCTCCCAATATTTCTACCACCTTTGCGTGTCTCCTGGATAGTTGCGTGTCACGTCTTCATAAATATTCTGAATAGTCGTCTGTGTCTCCATGATTCACATGTACTCTCATACGATGACTATGATAAATTGATAATAAGACGGAGATCTGTTTCTCTGTGTTTGCTGGCTTGAAACGAGTCATCTACTGCTCCGTTTCCAGGATCTCTTTTTTCTTTTTCTTTACTCTCTCTCGTCTTTCAAAAATTTCTCGGTTTGGCAGCGCCAATGGATGCATGAGTGTCTACCATTTGACCAGTTCTACTTCATGTCATCCAGCGACACTTTCGAAAAACTGTATATTGAACAACATGGTTTGCGTTTTCACTTTTCCTCTGAATTAGTAGAACTTTAAATCACATTTTCTGATGTTAGGAACTGTCAAAAAGGAGTTTAGGAACTGTCAAAATTATAATTTCTAGGAAACACAAATGTTCCCTATACAAATTTTCCTCCAAATTCTTTAATTTTCCAGATGCACCATCAGAAGAGCAAGTCGAAGAATGGTTGGCCACTGGAGAAGTACTCAAACTGGAACAAATTGTTTTGGATGGAAGAGGTCACATGCTCAAAGAGAAGAAAACTGTTAATGCTTCAAGCAAAGAGTTCTTATCCGGTCTCACACAATATCTCACTAAAATCGATGCAATCCATAAAGCTGTCGAGGAAGGAGACGTGAGAAGAGTCAAGTCTTTGATTGATAGACCCCTTCTTTCCACTGCAAGAGATAATTATGGTAAGGTTTTCATATTATATTCCAGTCTCTAATATTTTCTAATCTTTTGAAAGCGCATTGAACGGGTCGAGGCTCATTTTTTTTGCTTTACTTTTTGATTATCGTCCAAAAGAAACGTTTCAATTCCAGGAATGACACCAATCCACAAAGCTCTCCTTCACGGACAAACTAACACCGTTCGATTTCTTCTCGGCCGTTTTCCGAGTTGTGTGAACGCAACCGACCATGTAAGTCATTATTTTGATAAGAAGGATAAGCAGAGCCTCCGTGACGAATTCTCAAAATAACGGCAAATCCTTTCATCTTCTCCTCTTTCCTAGGCATCGATCAATTTTCAAAGGCTTCATTTTTCATTTATTTTTCTTGTTCTTACATCATATGATTTATCTTTTCTTGTTCTTACATCATATCTGTATTGGTTTTATTTTTTGAAGTTTTCGTCAAAAATACCTCCTTGAATTTCAAACTTTCAGGCCGGTCGTACCCCTCTTCATTATGCAGCGGCGGATCCAAATGGTGAACACATGATCAAAGTGCTTCAGAAGAGTGGTGGAGACGCTTTTATTGAAGATAAGCACGGGCATACTCCATTTTATTATCGGACTCATGGACAACGACTGAATGTTCGATCGATGAAAGATAACGCAGTGATGAATCAACTCATTTCGGGGCAATTGAATCGACCGTTATTACAAGATTTAGAAGAAGATATTTACGATTGGATTCGAACTGGAAACATTGGAAAATTGGAAGAATTGGTTTTGACTGGATATGCTGATTTGTTGTTGGGGAGAAATCACGAAGTGGAGGATGCTGATAGTATTGGCTTCTTGGAAGTTCTTCCACAGTATCAGGTATGAAAAGAAAGTCGAAACTTTCCCATGTTTAGACTTCCAGGCCAAAATCCAATCAATCCACAAAGCAGTGGAAACTGGAAATCTTCGAGCTGTCAAACTTCTTACCGATCGTAAGAAGCTTTCACTCTGCCGAGATACTCGTGGACTTTCTCCACTTCATAAAGCAATCGTTTTTGAACGAACCGACATTGCCAAGTACCTTATCAGAAACTATCCGCAATCAGTGAATGCGATGGATCAGGTAAAGATTTTTAGAATTATTTTAGCTTGAATTTGTCTGTTTTCAGAAGAAAAGAACCTCACTCCATTATGCAGCTGCTTTGAAAGACGGTGGATACTTGTATAAAGTTATGAGGAAATCTGGTGCCGATCCAAATATTTATGATTGCGTGAGTCAACAAAAATTGAATACTTTTCAAATAAAGATTGCAGAATGGTCGTCCAGCGAAATATTACTTGAAACACTCTGGAGAAATTGATTTGTCCGCAATGAAGTTGGACACTCGAGCAGCTCTCAAACAAGTTTTACATAATAGAGTTGCCCCGAGTTATCTGGAATCTTCAATTCAACAATGGCTCCGTGACGGACAATTGGCTAAACTGGAACAACTTGTTCTATCGGGATGTGGAGATCTGTTACAGGGTAGAACATCGAGTCATACTGAGACTCAAGCATTTCTGGATAAGTTGCCAGAATATATGGATAAAATCGAAGGAATTCACAAAGCAATCAAAGAAGGAAATTTGGATAAAGTCAAGGAATTAATGAAAACTAAGAAACTTGCAATTGCTCGAGATAGATTCGGATGCACACCTCTTCATTCTGCTGTTGTTCATGAGCATACTGAAATCGTTCGATACATTGCAGGACACTATAATTCAGTTTTGAATGCCCCAGACTATGTTAGTTTAAAGTTGCAGTGCTTTTCACTAAAATTCCCGCTTTCAGAATAAGAGAACAGCTATGCACTATGCCGCGGCGGCAAGAGATGGAGGGCATTATTTGAAAATTCTTGGAAAAGCAGGAGCCGATCCAATGGCTGTTGATAATGAAGGAAGAACCCCAGATTACTATCGAAGAAATGCCGTAATCGATTTAAAACTGATCAAAGATCGGGATGAAGATTTTGAGACAATCAATGAAGAGTATCTGGAGGATGGACCGATGATTGATTCACCGGCTACTCCAGATTCCGGTAGTGAAGGATCTTTGATTGATAGTGGACGTCTTCTGGAAGATGAAGACGAGAGCATGGAGAGACATCGGTTTGAGAAAACGTTCAGAGGCAAAATTGATTTGCCAACTTCTGAGAATGGTGTCTATCTTGCAAGAACTGTTGCTCCAGTTTTGACTAAAGCATTGGCAGAGGTAAAATACACTATTTTAAACTCATCGAATTATATTTTTTCATTCCAGGTATTGCTCCGTCGACCAGCCGATCCAATTGGTTTCATTGCCGAGTGGCTCACCAAATACGTCGTAGAAGTTCCCCGCCGAAATGGGAACGGACTCTGAGATATGTAGAATAATCAAAAGAAATCATTTATTGTGTCAGTAAGAATTGTCATTTCGCAAAGTATGTTTTTCGTCATTTTTTCGTATAAATAATAATCATCATGGTTTGAAACTATACAGGGAGAGAGAATTTGGGTCATATCGGGAGAGAAGTTTAGTCTTGGACGGATGAAAATAGTGTCATTGGGTGGAGACTAAGTCACGGGTTGAAAAAGGGTCACCATGGAGAATTGAATGACGATGAGTTGGAAAAAGATAAAGTAAGAATATAGTCTAAGAAACTAAGGAAAAGCAAAGAAAAAAGTAATTATGAAGCGATCGGCGCAGGTTGTTGCCTCGCAGTGGCCGCTGCATTCTTCTTCTGAACTTGAACAAATCGAAGATAAGCTGCTGAGAATGGATGTGTTAGCTTGATGTGCTCCAAATATATTTCAAACTGCTCATCGGTGAATCCGCAGTCTTCGCAAACGAATACCTGAAATTTTGAGTCTTGGAATGTTTGAGTTAACTTCTGAATTACTTTGCTTCGACGCTCTTTATATGCGTAATGATGAGTGACACCATGAACTTTTCGTAGATGAGACTCCAAGGAGCATCGCTGGGTAAACGACTTCTCGCACTGCTCACACTTGTACGGTCGGACTCCTGATATAAAGAAAAGCATAACAGAGATTCAAAAAATAACGGGGCGAGTCGAAACGGGCCGGCCTTGAACCGGCGACTTTCGCCGTTCAAAATTGTGATTTTCAAGACAACATTTATACGAAAGTGTAGAACTCGATGAGATCTTGCACCCGGGCCGAAGATTGCGGCCCGTGTGAGCTCGACCCGTGCGGTTTCTGACGTTTTATGGAAAAATTTAGGTGCGAAATTTCGATATTTTAACCACCATTCTGTAGATATCTTCATATAAATTTTGACATGAAAATCAAAATTTAAAAAGAAGAAAATAGCCGGCTCGTTTCGGCCTGGATAGCGACACTAACGGGCTCCTTCCCCACCCCTTTTCGTTGTATAATTTGAATACGCAAACTTTGCGCCAAATAATGTGGGTAATATTACGCCTCTCGCTACAATGGATTCATTTCAATGACACGGTTTTGAAAATAGTACGGTAGACAAGAAGGCGAAGACAACTTCCTTCCAACCGTAAGTCAACGGAGGGTGAGAAGAAGAACGACAAATTAGTGGTTATGAATTGGCGGAGAAGAATAGAAGAGAGTACTCTAAGTGATTTTTACCTGTATGTGTTCTTGTGTGTCTTTTTAGATCGAATGTATCGTTGAATCCTTTTCCGCAGAACGTACACAAGTACCGTTTCAGATCACTGTGACATTTGACGTGACGATTCAGAAGACGTTGCAATCCGAACTTTTTTCCACAAATGTGACAAGTCAATGAGTCTGAGAGCTCTTCGCTTGCAGTCGAGAGAAGGCTGAGGGAAGAAGTTCCGACGATAGAGGAAGGCGTCGAAGATTCAGAAGATGAGAATGTGCTCATCAGTGGAGCAAGTGGATTCTTGACTCCGTATCCACCGTTGACGAATTCAACAGTTGGATTTATTATTGGCTGAAAATAGGATCTTGATTTTTTTAACTCAAAAAATAGACTCACACTGGGTATGGCTGCCTGTGGAGATGGCGAAAGAATCGAAGATGGTGGTGATGGTTCATCATCAAGAAAACGCTCAATGAGAAACTGAAAACAAATTATTTAGAAGAGATTTTTTGTCTCTAAACCGACCTTCTTCGAATTCTTTTCATCGGGTTTGCTGCTGTTGACGCTGCTCATGTTACCACTCAACAACGATGTGTTGTTGTTGTTTGCAAAGAACTGAAACTGGAATACGGCATTTCTATATAATTAGAAGTCGAACTCACTTGAGTGATAACACTGATTTCTCTCGGCAGCAGATGCGCTCCGATCAACGGCAGCCATACCCGTGAATCCATTTTAAATAGAGCAGAGCTGGAACAATTCAGAGTCACTTTCAGAAAACAGAATGAATTCAGATTCTGAAGTTAGAAGGAAGAAAAAAAGGTGGAGCCCAAGGAACCTTATCTTCAAACAATTATCCCGGCTTCTTGACGCCAAATAATAATATGCTCCGAAGAGAGGTGTGCCCCAGATTCCGAACATAATTGTTGAAGGGTCGGTGGAGCAATAAAGGGTACGGTAATGGGAAAAATAGAGCACTCAGGGTGTATAGAAAATTGATGGTTTCAAAGAAGGGAAATGGGAAAAATTCGTAGGAAAAGAATTTAGTTCCTTGTAACCTACGTAGAGAAAAAAGTGTAGCAAAACGTTGGAGTTACGGTAGCTCACAACTCTGACGGAGCTAGGAAATAAAAAGTTGACTGAACGATGATCGCAATGGCAGAAAGAAATAAGTGTTATGCAACCAGTATAAGTGACGGTTACAGTTGTTATGGTGAAACGGATGAGCACTTGACGCACTTGAGAAGCGGTTTGAATAGCATCAATTGAGGAAGAATAAGAAGAATAAGGAGAAGAGACAAAACAAGCAACTAGTATTCCACGTGGCGAAGAGGAAACGTTGCGCAACTGTTCAAAAAATAGGTGGAATGACGATGATTTGGATGCCAATACGACGACATTTGAGGAACGTTTAACAACGGATGAGCTTTTGAGATTAGAAGAGAAAAGTGGCAAGAAGAAGGAGAAGGAGAAGACAGAGAAGAGAGGAATGGAAATGGCTGGTTGGTTGAGAATACAAGAGGATTACTGTAGACGATTTAAAGAGGAAAAAGAGACCGTTGGACACCAGAAGAAGAAGAAAGCGGGATTATTGCGTAATCGCTGAGAATCAAGGTTTGAAAGTTTTTTTCAGAGTTTTAGATAGTTAGGAATTTTGAACGGATTACGGTAGTATGGATTCCAAATAGAGAAGTGGATGTTCAGAGGAAGATACTGCGCTTCAAAAGAAAGAGCTGACTGAGATGTTTAGGGAAAAACAAAATACAAAAACTGATCTTTTTGAACATCAAAATAAAATTCTAATAACGTCAAGTCTAGCCATAATCGTTTTCCGATAGCTCTGTTATGGATAGATAAAAACCAGATAACGCAAGAATGGAACTATAGAGTAAAGAATGTAAATTATCTCTTTAATCATCTGTCAAAAAAGTACAATATTCATTTTTTTCTTACCTTAAATCCTCTAATAGAGGGACATGCCCTTCTATTGTTCAACCTCCTCAAAATCAAAATCCAAATTTCAAAAATTATCCATTACTAATTTTTGAGAAGCAATTCCGTTTTATATTGATCCTAGTCTATTTCTGATAAGGAATCGATTAAGACTACTTTCAGATGCACAGAAATCTGACAAAGGGCTCTTTTCGGGCTCACTTGGGTGCCCTGTTAGAGGTTTTACGGTAATTAAACGTTATACTGTTTTCTCCAGAGCCATTCATCGAGAGACCACGAAACGAAATGACAACAAAAGAGAATACCAGTTCGGGTCTTCCTTCTCAAAGGGGGTACTGTATCACATAAAACCGCATCGGTTGAGTCGGTCCGCAATATCAGCGGTACAAGTCATCGACCTCCCCTTCGGTATATATTTGATTTTTCGAGGAGGCAGAGATTTTCAATTACCTTTTCATTTTAACGCTCAATTTTTCTTCGTGATTCTACAGTATCGTTTCGTGGCGTCACGCCGTCTGCGTCTGTTCATACCTATGGGGAATCATCACAAAAGAGGTGTTGAAACTGTGTGATGACGGAGAAAAAGAAGAAGAAGAAGAGGGTCTTCTGAAGACAACGACAACGCCAACATGCAGCACGGTGCATTTATGAAGCGTGACGGTGAGGAAAAGAGGCATTTTGAATCACTGTTGATCAGCCAGTTTGGCGAGAAGGATTGGAGAGGAAGGTAGAGGGACTCGAAGTGGAAATTCAGATTAAGAATTTTGAAGAGTCTAGCAATAAGATCAAGTCATTGAAAATTGGTTTGAGCAGTATTTAGAGTGTTTTGGAATGGAGGAGAAACGTATTTTCAGAAATCTGAGAACTCAAAATATCAAAATGAAGTCTTCGATCTCAGATGCTTAACAGTTGCTATGTACTTTTCGGCCTGTCTGGATCATTCATATGGTTTAAAAAATGACTTGTAGATTCTAATAGAGTAAAATAGTGAAATAGGACTGAGCAAAGCCATAAAGTTTGAAAAATAGGACCAATATTAAGTTTGAGTATTGAAACTTCCAAATCATTAAAACTAGAGATCGAACATGCTCCGAGAAACGGTGCAAGAATACGGACTGATACGGTCTTGTAGAGGTAGAGAAGTTACCGCCCAACTACCATTCTACCTTCCTCGTTTTTCTTCGTTTTCATCGTCGTTTCGTTACGGTAAATAGCGCACCGCAAACTTGCAGCCATTGCTTTCTTCTTGTTCTTCCCGCTCTTCCATCAATCCGGCCATATTTTCCGGCAAATTGCGGAGACAAACTTCTTCCCGCCTTCGGGGCCCCCTTCGCACAACACCTACAGAAGGGTGAGAAGAAGAAACACTAATTATACGGATTTTCGACGTAGAGACGACCACATTAGAAAAGGCCGCCTGGCTTCTTCTTGAAGGTGTTATGTAGACAAAAAGCAGCGAAATGTCTGACGACGAAATGAACATGATGATGATTTGTTAGTTGGTTGAAGAAGTCGCCTGGCGAAACAAAGTTATTTATGAGATTGAAATACGGGGGGAGATCCGAAAAGATGTTGGTTTTTAATAGGGAACGGACCGACGAATCCCGGGTGATTGTAACCGGATGAATGACCTCAATCGTTGTTGCGGGTTACTGTAGAATGGAACATTGGGATTTGACAAAGTGAAACTAGTGTTATTTGGAAGAGCTACCTAATGGAAAGTACCGTAAGACCTATAATAGAATGTCATGTCCTTGTATTGTTCAACCTCCTCACAATCAAAATTCTAATTCCACAAAAGTTTCCATTACTAATTTAGGAGACGCAAGTTTTATATGGATCCTAGTCTATTTTTGACAAAGAATCGATTGAGACTACTTTCAGATAAACATAAATCTGAGAAAATGCTCTTTTCGGGCTTACTTGGGTGTCCTTCTATTGGAGGGTTTACGGAAAGTACAACTTTCTCTGAGTTCTAGTTCTTATGAAGTAAGTTTGCTTGAAACCATGTCTGAAATTATCAATGGCTGACTCATCGGAACAACTTTAATAGGAGTAAAAAATGTCAGTCATGGAATCACAGAATATTGAAAAAGTCGGTACACATCCTTTTTCTTAATAGTTCAAGTATCATTTATCAGAATAAGTTCCATTATAAGTTCCATGAGCCGTGTTTTTAATCAGAGAAAGCAACTATGCACAAATAAAGACAAATAACGGGAAAGGAAATAACTTTTCTCCGGAAAAAAGTCACAGGAAAATCTTGAAAAGCGCGAAACCAAGGACGAGTTCGATTCAGTTCGATTCGACGTCTCTTCTCAATTTCTACAGTAAGTGTGCGGTTGTGTGTGTGTGTTTCTTTTGTATCTGTTATTAAGAACCTGACGACCCAACGAATTCTCTTTCATTATTACTCTTTCCTTCGTCTCCACGATTCTTTATTGAATAACTGTTTTCTGGTATTCGTTGATGTACTCTGGATCTGGAAACTTTTTGGGAAAACAGGATAAGAAAATGATTTGATTCAGGACGTCTTCAGATTGTAACATTGAGAACTTGTTGACAACCGTGTTTGCAAAATAGCTTGGATCTGGAGGCACCGGAAAATGAGCGCTACACACATCCTGAAACAATATACTTTCTTTTTTGAAACTGGACATGGAACATAAACGATATCATATTGCTGCATTAAATGTTACCTTTTTGCATATCATTATGGTTAAGTTTGCTTAGACCTTATCGCAATAATCCCAGACCCATTGAGGTTGTCAGATATACTGTACACATATTGCGTCTTGCTCAAACAATTGCGCGAGGAAACATGACCGTTTTTTTTCTCTCACTGTTATTCCAAGTAACTCTCCTTTTTCTAATCCTCAGCAATGTTTTTTATTACATTTCAGCTCCGTCTTCCCCCTGGAGTTCGTTTTTCTTCCCCGGAATCTGTAGGTCTCCGCGCGCACGCCGTGGCTCCGAAATCCGAAAATTTTCTGAATGCGCATGCGCGCCCTAGTGGACAGTTGCCGCGAAGTCAAAGTTTTAAAAATTTTAACCCACTTTTTTCATTTTTTTTTCACTTTTTCAGAGAAGTATCGTTAATTTTCACAATTCTTCTTTTTTAAAAAATGTATTATTGTTCCAGATGATTCTCGAGGACAACTTCAGGCAAGATTTCTACAATAAAATCAAGACAGGAGACAAAGTAAGCTAAATTTTGAACTACTGGAACTATTTTAATCAGAATGTTTTCAGAGTGTTGTTCTGATAGTATCCGTCGACGCAGATTCATTGTGTACCACAAAGATTTTGACTGTAAGTTTATTCAAAGTTAAAGCTGATTTACATAAAAAAAATATCATGATAAAACCGGTAAATTACTGTTGATTCACTTTCTGTTGAATTGAGTAGAGGCGTCGCGTGAGATCGATAAGAATTATTCCACAGAAAATCCAGAATGGAACGAAAAACATAATGTAGGGTATTGAGACGGCGAATGTGAATTTTACAGCAAGTAATACTTCAAATATTACTTTGCAAGTTATGCACACTGCAAATTATAGTTTTAAAGAATCATTAATTGTTCCAACGAACCAAATTGTCCGGTGTAAACGGTTTTGAGTGGATTCAAAACTTTCAACAGCGCTCGAAATCCTATTTCATGAGCCTGTCCCTGCTGTCCACGAACATCTGTGAATATTCGATAAAAAATTATTCCGAAACAAGCAGCATCGGTGGCGAAAATTACGACGCATAAGGCGATATAATGCTTGTCTCCACTTGAATTATCCTAAAGCAAGTTTAGTATGATTCACGAATCTTTTATCAATGTTTCTCACCATGAACAGAGCCACACATAGTGCTGTAAACAAAAGAATCAGTAACACGCAAAGAGTTTTTTGCCCCGAAAGTAGTCTCATATTGAGTTATGATTATTCACATTTGATCCGAGTAGAATATCTGAAGATTTTATTGAGAGACATAGAGTGAATACGAGAGCGCAGAGAAAAAGAGTGCGAGAGGGCGCGCTTACGAATCGACGAATTCATGTATTCCTTATGAACTCGGAAATGAGGGTTTTTAAATAGTGTTATTTAAAGGAGGATTCCGACCAAAAAATGAATTGGGCTTAAACTGTGCTAAAATGTGCGTAGGTTACGAATATCGAAGTGAAACAGCTTGAAAAAAATCGTAACGCTCGAAAAACGCGATCGCCGGTGCTCAAAGTGATCCCTGATGGAAGAGAAATTACGCGGCCGCCCGCAAATTTCGCAATATTTTTCAAATTTCTCTTCCATCAGGGATCACTTTGAGCACCGGCGATCGCGTTTTTTGAGCGTTACGATTTTTTTCAAGCTGTTTCACTTCGATATTCGTAACCTACGCACATTTTAGCACAGTTTAAGCCCAATTCATTTTTTGGTCGGAATCCTCCTTTAAAACTTTCGTTGTTGCAGCACCTGTTAAAGTGCGACGATGTTCCATATTCTATTAGGACGGTGGAAGGATGGGGATCCGTGGAGAAGATTTTCGCTGAATCACAAGAACAACGTAATGTTCTTTATTGGCAACTTTGCGAGAACTTTTTTTCAGGATGTAATTACGTTTTCATCAACTGCGGTGCAACTCGATCATTGTCACGCCTCGAACTTCCTCCAGCCTCCACTGCTTTCGTTCTCGATTCACATCGACCCTTCCATATTGAAAATGTATACGCAAATGAGCAGGTTCACTTATTAGTGAATAACAGTGAGATGGCTGAATTGCAATTGCCCGACGTGGAAGAAGTAATTCAGGAGGATTCTGATGATGAAGATGATAATGACGATGAAGGTGCTCCATATGAACAACATGTGGAAAATGTTCGAAGAAGAGCTATGAAAAGAGAAGAGATGCAAGTGTGGGAACGACAGCGACAACGAATTCTTTGGAAATACTATGAATCCACGTGGTTTAGTTCTCCCAGTTGTGTGACGTTGCTCGAATTAGCCGCTGAAATGAACAGAGTATCAGCTGAAATGATGTGGTTCACGGCTGTTGGTCTCAATAGTGCTATCATTGACAAATTGGTATGCCTGGAAGAATAATACAAATTTTCACCCTTAATTTTTTTCAGATCTCAATTGAGCGGTATACGCAAATTTGTGTCGATCGAATGCGTCCATTTGTTCATCGCTTCATGCCTAGAAATATCATCAATCAAGGAAAGATTGATGATCTCTTACATATAACATTCGGACGTGAGCTTCCACTTGCTATCTATTCACATTGGGATTTATACAGTTCAATGACTGTAAACGAATATTTTTCAATTAAAACAAAAAATTGGACGCAGAGAGGAGATGAGAACATCAGACAGTTGCTTACTCAGCTTGGAATTACTTTGCATGAAACTAAGCAAAAATTTGAGTCGCTGCCGACTGACAAGCGAAACTTAGTTGTGGGAATTTTGGAAAAAGAAATGGAATCCTCTTTCGGAACGTTCTTCGCCACACTTGGGTACTGCGGGAAGTTGAGTGCATGCGATATTGCGAGAGCCGTCACGCTGAAATTGGAAATGCCCAGAAGCGAGTCGGTAAGCTTTTTCGAAATAAGGCGGCGTAAAATGTAGAACTTCAGATGATGAATAGATACCAAGCAGGTGAAGTTATTCTGAAATCATCGGTCACTGGTGAACGTCAGGAACGTCTACATCTTTCGCACACACTGACATCTACTTGTCAACGTGCCCTTCAAGTTTCATGGAAGACTGTGTCAGCTGCAATTAATCAGTCCGAAATTATTCCGAACGGACCCTATTACTTATTTTCGTGTACTAGGGCTATAGGTAATCTGGTGATTCATTATGACAGAATATTACCGTATTTCATTAATTTTCAGATGAGGACATGATTGATTCGCGACATTTCCTCTACAATACCGCAAGTTTCATGCTTAGTGCATTCGCTTCTATGAAAAAGGGAAGAACGAAGAAACCTTTGATTGCAATGTTCCCATTGAATGGCGACAGTGCTGGATGGCTTGTTGTGACTGGAGTGATGCCTATTGCTACAATTTATGAAGATAATCTGCTCAAGACGTAAGCTGAAAGTTTGAAGAACAAAGGTATTATGATTATTTTAGATGCATTGGACGGGCATTCGAGCGAGTAAAGAAGACGAATTCTTCGATTCGTATCATTAATGACTCATTCAATTCCGACATTATTCGACTGAAATCCGAAGACCGTACTCGTTTCATCGATCTCCTCCAACACGCTTTTGAAGGCGACTAATTGTTTGTTTTTGATATTTTCTAGGCTTACGAAAACCTTTCTGGTAAACTACGGGTCGTTTCGTCTTTGATTCAGCTACAGCGTGGTACTTTTCATTATTGTAATGTTGTGCTAACCTTATATTCCATTTTATTCCGTGATCATTTCCTGTTTATTTTTTTCTCCCATTGATTAAATCGATTCGATTATTTTAATTTTTATCCACAATTTCTACTCGTAATGTCTTCGTTGACAATAGATTGTCAGAATGATACAGTTTCGTCAAAAATTAAAGTAGGTGTGCCGGTGTTCTCATAGGTATCAAGCATTCTTTAGCAAGCCTATTTCGTTCATTCTACTCCACAGGGATTAAACGGGGCACAATATCTTGCGGTCAACTCTAATGGAACAATCATCTACGGTCTCAGAATACGCGTGGAACTGAATATTGTGGAAGCGCCGGGAGAAGTGCCTGAAGTGATAACAACAGCTACTGAAAAAACCGTTTGCAAGTACCACATAGCATCTGGGAAATCAAAAACGTTCGAACTCGACGAAGACTTTGATCCACTTCTTTTGACTCGTATTCTGGAGTTTTATACTATCTGTGAGAATCTTGTAGTGATTCTCTGTTACGATACAGAGAACTACCAGTTTATACAAATTGTATTGCATCTTGAGCATGAAAGAAAATGGGCTCAATCGGTAGGGATCAGAAGAAAAACAGTGACTCGATTAGCTGGTCCTCCATTAGTCAGTACGTCCCAGATTAGAATCGAAATATTGTCTGAACCGGTTTTCAGATTTGAGTTTCCTTGACAAAGGGAGAATCGTACTCTGTGGAGTCAGAGCAACGGTTGAAGGCATAAACGAAAGAATGGCTATGAGTATTTCTGCTGATCCATTGGCAAACCGAGAGGATGACGATTTCAGTCATTTGGTACTTAAAAGGCCAGGAAGCTAATCAATATTTGTTCAAGCTTTAGATGGAGCAGTTCAACAAGTTTCTTACTAAACGACCTCCCGATGATGACGGAAAATCCTTGATCAGTTTGTTTCTTCTGAATATTGATGAAAATCAGATATCGATACTGCTATCAGAGTAAGCACGACAAACACATCGTATTCTATGAAGTCTTGTTTAGAGTTGATCCGAATGCTCCACACAGTGAAGCAATCTTTGCTACTAATTTCATTGGAATCATCAACCGGAGGGACGAAACGTTTGCAGTGGAGAAACTTGACAATTCTGTCATTTCATCGTACGGTGTTTCATGAGAAGAAATGTAATTCAATTTTTCAGAACCGGAGAACCTCTAAGAGTAACATCAATCGCCAATATGAAGGCGAAAGAAGGAAACGTTTGGATGACTTTCTCGGTGACTGATATGGAGAAATTGAAAACTGTTTACTGGCGTTGCAAACACCTTTATGTCAGAGTAATGCTGTAAGACAATTTCACTGGTTACGAACACTGAATTAATTTTTAGAAGACTCATGATTATGGGATTTCATGGAAGCATTTACTTGTGGCGATACGACAATGGGTTTACATTCTATTGTCTGACACGAATTCTGACGTTCCTTCATGGGTAGAACGCTTAACGAATTGGTTTTTAGTAGACTTTCAACTTTCAGGCCGACAATGATTCCACTGTACTCCCCACAGAAGAAATTCTACATGTGCTATTTGAATATTCAAAGACGACGTTTCTTCCGTTACGAGCATTCTGCTAGAGTCCAAAAAAACAAAAGAGACCCCAATGAAACTGATTTTGCTCTCAGTTTCGATGCTGATGCATGTGGTGGTGCTTTTGTAGTGGATCACCCAATTGACGAAAATCAAAACTCACAAATGAAGTTTGTTTTTTTTTCAAAACTTCAAATGTTCTAATATTGCTTTTTCTACAGACTTAGTTATTTCCCGAATCCAATTAAGCCTCAATCACTCACAAAACTAGCCACTTACTCAGCCTACAGGTGCCAAATCAGTTTACTTATTGATAAAAAATAATGGCTGTAAATTTCAGGAACTACCCTGCATTTGAAAAATCTAGTATTCTCAGACGACTAACAGGTGTACTGGACTGGAATTGGCACATTTGACTGCTTCTGTTTTTGTCTCTGATTGATGATACTACTAATAAAGCTGAAAATTTCATTTTTTGTATAAATGATTTTGTGGAATACAATCTAAAAATATTATGATCCCGAAAATGTGACCAACGCGCTTCAGCTCAGTGCGTTGGCTATATTTCCGGAAACATGATGTATACATGCGACAGGAGATCAAATTAACAGGAATACAAGGAAAATTACAAATTCTCAGAAACTACCAACCAGAGTTTCGAGTTTGTCGACCATTTCAAGAACTTTGTTGTAATCCGCCATTGGCTCTTCAGGGTCTTCAATGTTCTTGGAGTTGATAGTATTGAGAGCAGCATGTAATTCTAGCAATCCAGCAGAGTATTGAGATCGGGCAGTTTTTCGCTGGAAGTCATTTAAAAATAAATAAATAATAAAACCACCAAACTCACTGCTTCAAATTTTTTGCAAATTGAATTAGCTTGAATAATCAAGTCGTTTTGTTTTGTTTCGAGATCACTGAGCTTCATAGATTGTTCTTCGATTCGTGACTTCACCTTCGTTTGGTCCGAGGATACATTGGCGATCAGCTCGATGAAACTTGTAAGCTCGATGGTCAAATCCTGTGCCAATGCGAATTGTTTTGAAATTTTATTTTCAGTTTCGAAAACTTCTTCGATCACCTCGCTTTGATGATTCACAAGCTGCAATGTTGCGATTACGCTCTTCATGATTCAAAAAAAAAATACCGAAATCAAATCTGTCAATTCATCGGTTGGCTTGGATTTTTTAACCAATGAATGGTTCGCTTTTTCATTTTTCGCCAGCGTTATTTGTGTTTTACCTGGCGGCGAAACGACTTTATCAGAAGACAATGGATATGCGAAACTGACTCTCTGAATAAAAATTGTGGTTCCTGCAAATTATATTCTGGTTACCCGATCGTCATGATTTCCTGAACGTTTTTTGATAGAAGATCGCGGAGTGGAACTCATTCGGAAGATTTTTGTTGCTGTGAAAAGTGTTGATTTTTTGGAGAGAGCGCGCGCAGACTACGGTAGTCGTGGGTTGGTCTCGCAACGAAAACAAATCGGCGCGGGCTGTTCAAAGTTTTTCATCTCGTTTTCATTTTGTCTGCTTTTTGTTTTTGACAACTTCTTCTGAATACATATTTTTGTTTCAAAACTAATTTTACAGCGATGAAATTCTACTTCGTCGTTCTACTCACCTTATTCATTTCAACTAGCCAATCTAACACACTTCATGACGTAGCCAATGATTCAGCGAACATTGTGACAAAAATTCTTGGTAATTACTTTTCAAAGTTCATGTTAGATTTTGCCGAAGGCTCATTCCAGGGCACAAGTTCAATGAATCTCACTCAGTTTTTCTCGACATTTGACATGCCTTCGTGTCTTCGTAAATGTATGCCGGCGATGGACAACGTTGGCATGTTGCTTGACGCAGCCAAACAGCCAGAAGCTATGAAAGCGATGTGTCAAAATTTAACTGAATCATCGAAATGTGCAACAGCCACTGGATGCGATGCCACTTTCGTAGGAGCTATTTCAAATGCTTTTCAGTTTATTTGCATGGATAACTTGGAGAGTGAGTATTTCTTTTTTCAGTGTTTAGAGCATCGTTGAATTTATTTCAGAAGTTTCTGGTCAAATTGCATGTATCCAAGACAACGCCGGTGATATGCAGCAAGAATGTGAAGCAGAATGCGCCGTACAAGCGGATGTGATCGAGAACGCAGCAAAGAACACTGCAGATCAGCTGTTTAGTATGGAAAAGCTTTGCAACTCTACTACATGTATGGCCGATTGTTATCAAAACAAACTGCCTAAATATTGCGAAATTAGTGAAGATAATGTTATCGATACAATTTTTTCCCAGTTCGAACAATTGGAACAGCCGAGTGTTCTTGGTTATCTGCACAAAGAGAAGAATAGCAAAACCGGAATCGCTAAACTTTTCGGGATGATGATGCCAGAGGGATGTGCCGATGAGAAAATGAAAATCAAGATTCCCAAAAAGCTGCCTCTTCCTGATAAGCCCAAATCGGTTGGCTCGACCCCTGAACTTCGAAAAGAGGTTTCGATTCAGAAGAAATCAAATGTAGAATCGCAGAAGAATACTACAGAAGCGAATACTCTGTTGATGGCGAAGGCTGGAAACTTGTCTTCATCGGCATTATTCTACAACGGAAAAGTGCATACCTTGCAATGCCAATTTCTGGACTCCCGTGGGAATCCACAGAATACTCCTGATTTTGAGACTTTGTCGAAGATTTTGTCGGTTCGTATTGTTCGAATGAAAATATTTACTCAGATTCCATGTTTTCAGGAACACTACAAGACGAATTTGACAGAGGCCACAACAAAAGCTCCTTCAATTGATTCGAGTACGGACGACCTTAAACGGAGATGTCGTGATTTGTCTTCGAAAGAACCGCAGATGAGAAGCACCGCATCCATCACTATCGTGTCTAGCATTTTTTCAGCTGTTGCAATGATGATACTATAAAATATTGATGACTAGTAATATAGTCAGTTGTAAATAGATTATCCATTTTTCCTGGTTGAAATTTAAATTTATTTGAATGAAATTTTGTGCATGTACAGTTGTTTGTAGCTTACATTTCAAAACATGTTGAAGCATTTCTTATCTTGAAATGGTGCAAATTCATAAGATATCGTAGCTTTACAGAGAAATATGTCGGGGTCCGGAATTTACAACAGATCCGGTATGAACAACATTACAAAAGCTGATGTGCAATCGTTTAACGATCATCAGATGCCGTCCGAACTGTCGTCCTTTCATGCATTCCACGTTGTAGCTCCACCGGAATCTACAAAACTTGAAGCAGACACGTCCAACGGAAATGCCGATTGTCATGAAGAGGATGCACTTTCGAACAGTAACACGGATGTAAGCCAACAAAATCTAAACACGAACGATGCCTCTTCGACAGATTCCGACGAGGAACACCCGGTGAAAGTGAATTGACTCTACATTTAAAACTCTTATGAAAAATAATTTCAGAAAAAGGACAAAAATCGGAAGGTGATGTTCACCAAATTGATGAAAAGTAGGTCGCCATCCGAATGGGAGGATATTGGATCTCAAACGGACCATTCAGATATGTCCGAAGGACATTATTCCGATGAAACGAATGAGGAAAAGCACAATCGAGAACTCCGGAATAAAGCAAAGTCGGAGAAGAGAGTACTACGATTGGCACAAATCAATGAAAAACATAATATCGTAGAATAGCTCTTTCCTTTGTTGTATTCAGTACAATAAACTGTTTCTTTTTCTTGAACCATCAACTAAGTCTGATATTCATGGTCAATAATCCTTTCCTCTTTTCTTCATTCTTGCGTTCCTCATTGCAGTACTGCCCGGGCCCTAACCCTCGCTTTCTCTATGTGTAGTCACTCTAGCTCGTAGCACTGGAGCATGCCTTCAACTGCCTAATTGTATCGACTTTCTCTAAGGAAACATTAAAGTTATACTGTAATTGCATCTTTGAAATAATCTGAAAACTTTTCCAGTTGCAGATTGTTTTCTAACTTCAGCCTTGCCATTCTCCTAACTTGGATAACGTTTCACATCTATTGATTTTCCATCTTTCTCTCTCTCTCTGATAAATATTAGTAATTTATGATTTTTCAGAATATGGACGGGTCAGATGAGATCGATTCATTGATGCAGTCTTCGTACAATATGCTGCTGCTTACAAGAAACGGTTTGCTGAAAATAATAGATTACAATTCATTTATTCATTTACAGGAGAAAGTAATATAGAAAACATGCTGAGCAGAGCGCAACGTGTTGCTACCCGGATTTCTTCTATGTACAAATACGAAAAACTTCTTCAAGATATGCAAGGTTAGGAAGAAAATAAGTTACAGAGGAAATTATATTTTCATCGCAGATTTAACTGTAAATGGAAGCAGACGGAAGTTGATATTGAATGACTTGCAAAGAGAAAACAGACAAATAATGGCTCTCCAGGACGAAAATCGGCAGTTGAGAGAAACTACTGAGGAATACTTGTCGACAATGAGAAACATTCTCGAGTCGCATGCTGAATTAGAGAGCACTATTGAAATGTGAGTTTCAAAGCAAATTGAATATTTTTTTCTGAATCATCGATTTAGGCAGCATCAAAACAAGGAGGTCGATGACATTGACAACATCATTTTCGAAATGGCGAACACGAATCTGGAAGCTAGACTCAAGTAGGTATTTTCTTGTCGAACCACTTTTGAAATTTATTTAAAGGGCCAAAGCGCTGAAAATGCAAGAAATGATGGATGACTTGGAGATAATCAGGAGAATCGAATGCCAAGAGTTACAACTAGCAGTGCAGTCTAACAAAAACTACAAGTAACGAAAAAGAAACACGAAAATGAAATGAACTATCTGTTTTCAGAGAAATGTTCAAACTGGCTTGCTTTTCGAGTCCAGCTGCTGCCGCGATTCTGAATAAAGCTTTGAAAGTCGTCGAAAACGATCATCCCGACAATCAGAATGAAAACTCGGAAGAGCTTACGGTAAATGACGAGTTGAATGATACTATAGTTCTAAAGTCCTAAATTATTTCATGTATCCTAAATAACGTTCTTTGATTCGTTTAAAGTGTGACATCTCACTTTCAATTAACTGTCTTTATTTCTCGATTAACAATGAATATCCTTCCCATTCACTGACAAAGCACAGAATAGCATGTCGAATAAATAATTTTATGGATTTAGAGAAGTTTCATTTTGAAAAAACTCTCATAAATATTATGATTCTTCCACTGCTTCATCATCTTTTGGCAAATACGGACGCGAGTATAAAATACTCCTCATTGGACACCTGCAGTCGCTGGTTGCATAGTCGTCCTGATCCGGAGTATTTTTCCAGAAGAACGCTGAATTCCCGTAGCAGTTGCACTCATTTACAAAAAAATCCACATAAGAGTAATATCTGAAAAAAAGTAGTACGATAATGAAGTATTTAGTTTGAACTAACAATGACTGCAACTTTGAAATATCAGGTATTCCAGCGGTTTCTTCGCTTATGATCGGCTTGACCTGATACTTCTTTCGAATGTCACAGTATTTGTAATTTCTGTAACACGAATATGCATTATGCGACTCTTCAAAAGAAACATCATACCTAAAACCTGCATTGTTCATAGATTCGAAAACTCCTTCTACAAAAGAATTGAAATCTTGGAGATTATCCAATTCCTCTTGCGTAGACTGCTGTAAAAAATATTATAATGAAAAAAAAGAAGCCGAGCTAACCAATCCATCCCACCAATCCTGAGCCATCCAGAATACGTCATAGGTTTTTGTAGTATGAACTGTGAGTTTCTTCCAGAACCTGAAGAAGACTAATTTTATTATCCGCGAAAACTTCCATTGTTTACCTCAGGAAATCATCTTTTCTGAACGTTGGCGCTCCACCGAAAGCGAAAATAATAGTATGAAACTCAATGGTTGCATCAAGAATCATCTCAATCAAATACTCGGTCATAGTTTCGCTGAAAACTACGTTATCCTACGAGTACCAAAAAGACGGTTCAGACTCACAAGAAGACTCCACCCAAGTTTGTTGGAAGGTATTGCATTTCGACATTTGGCAAAACATGTTCTTGTAAATAAGCTAAGCGCCAATCTGTTAAAAGAAGTACACCAGCAACCCTACAAGCAAAATTGTTTTTAACTTCTTCTTTAAAAGTTTTACTCATTTTCTCACTTTGCTCTTTCGATCAGTTTATCGTTCGTATCGTACTTGTCTGTGAGATAAAAAAGAGGGCTTCGGCACATTGCTTTATAAGCTTTGCAGGAAAGAGAGACGTAGACTAATTGAATCTGACATAGTATTTTGAGAATTATGTTGCGTCATGAAAAAGTATACCTCGTTTTGAGTGCACTGCGCCACAACGCCGCGTTGTAAACGAACGATTTGATGAATCCAGTCTGCTGATTGCTCAACAAGACCGGGAATACGGTCGAACCAGAAGCGTCCAAGAAAATTGCCATGATACTCACTGATGAATTCTGCAATTAAGTATCCGATAATATCATTGTTTCTCCTCGAAATAGAAACAATTTTGTAGAGCGACAGTTCACAGCGTTTTCAAAAAATGTTTGAAATTGATGACCTCTACTGTATGTAACAAGAATTTATTTACTTACCTTTTAAGAATTCGCCAGTTAGCAACGATTGTTTGACCACATTTCTGATACAGTCTTTACGACGTGTGTCGGTCCCGACCGATAGATCGTAGTCAAGGACGAATGGACCTGGGACACTGTGCACATATAAAGATCCGTCACGGAGTGTCATATCCACATAGTCAGTAGTGGGTCCATCGTCACCATCTGCGAAGAAATGATCGTTTGGTTGAATGTAGATTCGCATTTTATTGAGAGGACTGTCGTACGCTAAAATTAACTGCCTGTTACTGAAATTAGTTCACAAAAATCGTTTCAGATGTGGTTGAATGGTTTAAAGCTAAATCAGAAACATCTACTTCCCACGGTAACTCTATACCGTTTTTCTCTATAGTTAAGTAGGACCTTTCATTTTTTTAACGGTAACTCAACATTCCGAAAAAAACGCTTTTTGAGGCTCAATTCATGAGATTTTTTGTATTTATGTTTTGCGGGAAAGTGGTTGAGACAACTTTCAGATACACAGGAATTCGAGAAAGTACTTTTTTCGAACCTATTTGGAAACCATTAAATCAGAGGCGCCCTTCAATAAGAGGTATCCCACTATCAGGTTGAATACGGTATGTCATATTAAGGCTATTAGCATAGACATACCTGCAAACTTGATTTTGTTTCTATTCCTTTTTCTCTTATTCTCGAATCGCATCTTCTTCCATCTTTCTTGATCCTCGCGTAACACATGTCTTCCGAAGTAGGAAGGAATTCTCTCTTCATATCCCAGCTCTTTTTTCCACGTTCGAACAGAAGCCAAATCTTCATCTTCTTCAGATTCCGATTCTGATTTGTATTCAAAGTATTTCCACTTTGATCCAGGCCATTCAGTTTTCGGTGGGAGTGATGTGGTCGGCATGCTGTGATCTTCATCATCTTCCATAATCTCATCGTCAAACAATCCAAAGTTTCCGAATTCATTATTTGGTTCTGTGACATTTTGGTCGAATACTTCTGGCTCCTCCTGAACGCAAAATGCCTTGAACTGCTCCACCAGTTCCCGTTCTGCTTCAATTGATATACGCCGGCGATCGGGGCTAGTGTCCTGGTGAGGATGTCGGATTTGATCGATACTGAGACGCTGAAAATCAAACATGAGAATTGTATCACCATCGATGAGATTTGTAAATGATTAACATTTTTTCTCAGGTTCTCTTTTTTCTCAGTTTGATTCAACGTTATAATACTATCCTGTTTCCTACGAAAATACAGTGCAATGCTGGAAAGATTTAATACCGCTAGTTCCCGTGCTGCTCGACTCGTTTCCTCCCCTGACAGATTCAATTCATCCAACTCCTGTCGAACAGCACGCCTAATTTCTTCCTGCACCTCGGCATCTCGTCTGAAAAAAGAATCTATTTAAAAAAGGACAGTAATTTAAAGATTACATCTCATTCTCTTTGCGCCAATTATGGAATTCATGAAGATCTTTATGCATTTTTATATCTTCTTGAAGTTCCGAAAAAATGTTCTCCGCGTTCGAACTGTACAGATGAGTATCAGAGGGAATTTGAGTCATTTTTTCGAGAGCCAAAACAGTTTGAAGATGAAAGTCGTTGAGCCATTCAATAAGTTTATTGTTTTCATTGTTCTCGTTCCCTAGCACGATTGCCTTGTATCGATTTCTTATGAATGTTTTCAAATCCTTAGTGGCTAAAAAAATTATATATCTTGAATACATGGATATCTTAACTCACACTTGATTTGCTTGATCTCTTCAACAAACTTTGTATTTTCTCCTCCGAAGCATTCAACTGCAATTTGACAACCGTCTCGAAACTTTTGTTTTAGATCATCAGCTAACAACATTCCTTCCTGCTGCATATACTCCAGAAACGTCAATTCTTCTTTTTCTGAATTTATCCGATACTCGACGTTAATTTCAAGGATAGAAAAACCTACTATATATCTTGGGAAATCTTCTGTCTTCTTCCATTTGTCTTTGCTGGATGCGTTTGTTTCTTGCTTCAGTTTCTTTGACTTTGTTCCGTTCGATGGCAGCCATTCTTTCCCTTTCGATTTCATCGTCGTTTTCTTCTCCGTCGTCCGAGAAAGTGAAGAACTCCATGACTGAAAATAGGTGCAGCTCCTGAGAGTTATGATCTGAACGGGAAAACAATATATGTTTTTGAATACAACAACTTCAGAGAAGTTTATAGGCGTTGAAAGAAAAATTTTTATTAGATAAGTCAACAAAACAACAAATTAATGTAAGCCAATACTGTCGTTTCAAGAGAATCAAGCAAAAAAAAAGTTCCGAAACAAAAAACAATTTTGCAACTCTGCCGCACAGTTGTTTTTCTGTACCTATGGAGAGATCTTTTGAAACGACAGTAAAGTAAGGAAACAAGAACAAAAAATGAAACCTAAACTTTTCTAATAACAATAATATAATTTCCTTGCTCTTTCTCAACACTGACCAGCTCACATCTGTCGATATTTCTAATCAAATTCTCAGCTTCTCCTTCTCTGAACACGTGATAATAACGGAGGAAAGTCTCGCCTTTTTGATCAATTGTCCAGGGAACCAGCACGTCCTGTTGTTGAAAATCCTTCCCATCATGAACTTGCAATCGATTCGTCTCGGTATTCTCCAGATTTTTAGTCATTACTTCATCCTTGTTACCTCTCATCTTTGCATATTCCGACTGGCTCTGATCCATAGACCATACGGTTACACACACTTTGCTTCCTTTCTTCACTACTCTCAACAATTCTTCAATCATTTTTTTCCGTCTCTCAAAAGTAGCGATATGATGCAGGACTGCGATAGAGATGGCAGCATCGGCCGACTCATCTAGGAATGGTAAAGACAGTGCGTCACATCGAGCAACATGACATCCCTTTTTCATAGCGATTTCACATAGTCCCATGCACATATCACAACCGATTTTGAGAAGACCATCTTTTGGAATTAAATACTTTCCGTTGCCACAGCCAACATCATACATTACACTTCCGCGTGGAATTTCATCAATGAATTTCTTAACTGCTTTCCAACTCGAATGTCTCGTTTCGTCGAAATGTGAAGCGATGTTTTCATAAACATCAGAAACGTATGAATTTTCGAGCTTGAGTGCAAGAGTTTCACTTGATGGAACACTCATCTCTCCTAGAATATAATAGCAAGGTAAATCTCTCGCAAAAAACAACCATACCTTTTCTATCCCAATCACAGAACTCTTTCCATTCACACTCACACGGCTTTCGTCGAATCTTACGAAGCGTCAGTGAGATACGAGTTTTACGTGGTACAACTCGGTTTGTTCTCGGATCCACATCGTACTTCCGATTCACAATTCCGTGCTTCCACCGGTATCGAGATTCTCCTTGAATGAGACACAGAGATTTGGATTTGAGAAGCACTGGAGCGATTCTTGCCGAATTTGCACCGTCTTTGAACTCCATAACCACATCAGAGAGAAGGCTGAATTAAAGTTTGTAACAGAAATAAAATATTTGAATACCTGATGGAAACGATAGGATCATCGAAAGCGGAATGAGTGTCATAGTGGGATGGAATTCCGTGTCCTGGTTCATAGACATTCGCAGTCACTTGATCTGGCCTCTCGGCTATGAACTTATCGACAATTAACCGGTCAATAAGCTCTTCAATAATTGGCGGAATCGGTTCAGCTTCTTTCCATTCGGAAGCAGAATTGGTACTGTAGTCAAACACATGACCGAAATGAACGACAGCGCGGTGTTTGAGAGATTGGACTGAAATCAAAGAAAATTGAGGAATCTGTATAATCTGTTAATACCGCTCGGGTGATTCGTCAACAATTCCACAAGATTTGTTTCAAGCTCAGCAGACACGTAGTCTTCAATGACTTGCAGGTCTGCTGGACGAAACTGCTCACATTTTCTCGCTTCCGGTACTGAAAATTAATAATTCAACCAGTGTTTTCGTAAGACTCTCACATTGGCGGACGTATGAAATTATGAAGGGTTGGTGAGATATTTTGAGAACAGGCGGGATGAGCCCATGGAGTTCAGCGCGAACAACCTCTGCAGTTTCAGCCGAAGAACATTGAACGAACGAATATGATCTTTTGTTTGGGTAAACAATGAATTCAGCCTTTTTGTCGAGAGGAAGAAAAATAGCTTCGAGTTCTTCCAGAGTAACGCTACACAAGATACTGCTATTGCTGACCAATAAGTACTAAAAAGCGAAAAAAAATCAGTTGTTGCCGGAATAAAATATAACCTTTGTTGGTTCCAAAGAGACTTCTACATCAGGATCGTGGCGCTTCAATTGCTCGATGCTCTTGTGAACTTTTTTCGCTAGTTTACCGCCTTCAAACCTTGTCCCTACAGCTTTAACTTTATCTTCGTTGAAATCTAAAAGTTTTGATTCATGGGAAGTCTCAAATGTATAACTCACACATAAGAACGACGAGTGGGATATTAACGGATTTCTATAAATCATTTGTTTGAGGATCTCCAAATTTCGTGTGCATGTTTTCAGAATGAATAGTTAGATAAGGAAAAAGGAGTGAACCACACCAGACTAAAAAAGACGGATCAGAAGATTTAATTTTATAGGAAAACAATAGAAATATATCAATATCCACAACAAAACAAACAAAAAAAAATTAGAAAAATCTCTGGAAAGTTCAGGCTTAGGCTTCAGCCTTAACAACGATGTGGGGTTTTCGTTTTTCTCTTTTCGGTCTATTGGCCTCGTTGTTATTTGTCCATGGTCCGAGAGAATCATTTGAATAGTAGTCCATCGGCCAATAATCTCCAGGAACCGCAATCTGAATAGTATTTTTTTGGATAAATTTGAATATCTAGAAGAACTCACATTTTCTAGAGCTACAGCCAACTCAAATGGATACAGTAGTGGTTTCGGGAACTGAGTTCCCCAATCAATGGACAATCGGGGACATGCTACTTGAACCCAGCAGTCCACTTCGGGAAACATTGCAAGTTTTTCAGGGAAAATCTCGGAGAGAAGAACTCGCAAAAACTTCTTTCCTTTCCTCGTCAATTGCGATTCTAATTCTTCCACAACTTTCAAATTTCCTTGCCGACCAAGGGTTCCTTGGATCAAACCAAAAGTTGTACATTTCTTCGCGATTTCAATAGATCCTAGTCGATTTTTTCGCATCAAGCTGTGATCATATTTCTCTCGAGTAAGCTTCCGAGAGTATGGATCGTACTGGAATGCTTCGATGGATGGATTGTGAATCATGATAGATTCCAAATGAAATCTACCGTCACCGAGATAAACAATAGCGTCATATATTGATGAATCCAATCTCGGTGATGTGCAACCAAGTACTTCTCCGGGAGACAAGGGCTTGCATTGAGGAATTTCGATTTGAATATTACTATCCTTGATGTTGAAAGTAGTACGGAGTGTTTGGAGAGAGGGAATGAACTGCACTGTGCTCACAACAGCCAACCGTTTTCCCTGCAAATATGCTTTAAAAAAATATAATCTGGAATGAGTCTTACTTGAAAATTGCTCTCGACACAATCAATTAGATGAGATAAATTGATATGAATATTAACAAAGACATAGAGCATCGCGATTCCATCCGTATTCTGAATCGGCACCAAACAACTGTGACCGTAGTGAACCAACAAGTCGCATCCCATGGATTTGGCTGTGTAATCATCAACACAGCATGCTCCATATGTGACATCTCCCATAATTACCGTATCGCATCCGGTGTACTTTTCCAGAATATCCGCAATAACACAAGCGTACATTATGAGACCTTCGGGAAATTGAAGTGCTACGTATTTACTATTGGTAGATCGGATTTTCCATATTGTCTTTGGGACTTCAAATGTGTAGTTGGAAGGAAGCTGGAAATCGTAGCTTGAATACCAAGAGTATTCAAATACTTACAATTTTCAGATCCTCTTTCAAACTCGGATCGTTCGCAATTTCCTCCACTAATGTTGAAATTTGTGTAGCCCGAGTGGTCATTCTGTTTTTTTATATTTTTTTCTTAAATAGATTATTTCAAAAATACGATCGCGAGTAAACGTTTTGATCACTGAAATTCGCCAATAACTGCTGAAAAACTTTATTCAAATTTTATGAGACAGAATAAGAAAGTTAACATCAATAATATGGAGAAGGGTCACCGTGTCTCAGTGGAGTGAATACAAGTGAGAGATCAAAAAGTTTACAATTCTTTCAGAACATCATAAAAGTATACGAGGTGACCACAGGGGCATGAGAAGAATATGATTATATTACGATCGTTTAGGAGAACCACGAGGACATTTTTCAAGAGTCCGATCGCCAAATACGGATTTTGTTGTCTGGCTCGAGTGCTCCAGACGCGATCATGTTCTGCATTGGGTGACAGTCCGAAGCTATGACAGGCTCTGAAGAAAAACAAAAATCTTTCTGAAATCAACACTTTCTCTAATGAACTCACGTGTATGTCCCTCCAAAGTTTGTACGACCTCTTTAGTCTGAAGATTCCAAACGTACACTTTGCAATCTTCGGATCCACTGATGATCCACTTTCCTCCCGTTACAGAGAAGTTCGCAAAAATACAGTACTTGCTGTTTTCATGCCCTTGATACTGCTTCAGAGTTTTCCCTTTAGTGAAATCCCAAAGCTTCAAAGTATTATCCAGATTGGAAGCAAGGATGTACTTTCCGTTTGGTGAGAATTTCACAAATGCTACTGGTGGATTTTCATCGTCCACCAATGTTTTGATACATTGGCCATTCGCGGTGTCCCAAATGCGAACCAACCCGTCATAGGATCCCGACGCTATGAGACTTCCATCTCGATTGAATGAGACAGCCGAGACAGGATCGGAGTGAGCAGGAAGTGTCTTGATGCACATTCCAGTTCTGACGTCCCAAACTCTGACTGATTCGTCGTACGATCCAGACACGACAAGGGATGATTGTGGGTTGAAATTGCAGCAGAAGACATAATTAGTATGTCCTTTCAATGTCTTCGTCATTTTTGATGTCGTCACTTCAAAAACTTTCAATGTCTTATCGTCGGATGCAGATACAATCGATTTACTGTCGGCGCTCCAGGCGAAATCATTGACACCCAGTTTGTGTCCGGTTAGCTAAAAATATACTTTTTCTAAGCACTTGTCTACTATGCTAAGTACTTACAGTTCTTTCGCAGGTCATTTCTTGCAAATTCCATACTTTGACAGTTTTATCTGCACTGCTGGTACCGAGAAATTTTCCACATGGAGAAAACTTGACAGCTGAAATCGACTTGGTGTGTCCTTCAATAACTGACATTAGTTTATAATTGGCGGATCCAGAACCAGACGATGAGACTTGATTAGGAGTTGGTGCAGCAGCATCTGGAGCTGGTGTGTTTGGTAGATTGGCAGGGGAGACAGAAGAAGGTGTCGCCTAAATTTGCCTTATAATGTTTTGAAAACTCATTGGAAACTCTGAAATCAGAAAACTTACCGGAGCTACAACGGGAACCGCAGCTTCGCTTGGGTTAACTTGAGGAGTGTTCGTGGCTGGCGATTGCTCAGTTATTGGCTCAGTTGCCTGTTGCTCGCTGGAAGCCGGTTGGTTCATCTGCAAAGAAATTTTTTTTTGTTTCAAGTCTGCATAAAAAACGAAACGAAGATCGAGATAAAACAATTTGAAAAAAAAATGAAAACAAAAGTTTTGGCGTAAAGTTTGGTGCACTGCTCGCCTGGTACGCAAACACCGAGCAACTTTTTTGGGTTTCTCTTCCACGGAGACACCACGGAAATCGGGGAAGGGGAAACAATCGGGGAACGAAAATCGGGGAAGGTGGGCGGAGCTAGCCAATCGCTGAAATCCCAAAAACGCAAGACTGCGGCGCGCTTAAATTTTTAGCGCTGAAAATTCAAGTGCGCCGCAGTCTTGCGTTTTTAGGATTTCAGCGATTGGCTAGCTCCGCCCCCTTCCCCGATTTTCGTTCCCCGATTGCTTCCCCTTCCACGGCACCTCAGAGCGCACGGTGATTTTCTCGCTACATTTTTTTTGGGTTTCTCTTCCACGGCCGTGCACGGAATTGCATGATTTTTGGGAAGTTAGGCCGCGGGAAATGGCGGGAAATTCAAACGGCCAGTGTTAATTTCTCTTCCATCGCCCATTTTCAACTTTGAGGCGGAATTTCTCGAAATTTAATAGATAGGGTTTTTTTTTTGTCAGATAGGGTCCTTTAAAATTTTGTTAAGAATTTATATTTAAAAAATGGGGACCTAAAAATACTTCCTGCGACCAGCAAACTTGTTTAACGGATTAAAAAAAACTGATGGAAGAGAAAATAACACTGAGATTCCCGCGGCCGTGGACTAGAAAATGTCGGCCACGGAATTTTTTTGTTCGCTCATTGGTCAGCTGTCTTCTCTCAGTTTTGCTACTAAAAATGTAGCGAGAAAATCACCGTGGAGCGCCAAAGTAGAAAAGTACGCCAACACGCAAAGTGTGCCAAGTCGGTTGGCGCGATTCTCGATATACGGGAAATTTTTTTCATTTTTTCAACTGAAAATCACTATTTTGGTGATAAATCGTTAATGAGCTCGTTTTTCAGGAAATCCTCTTTCAGAATGTTAGAGTAGCTCTCTAGCTATCGAATGAATACAAGAACATGTGATTTCATGATGAATTGCATGATAAATTACGCACTTTCAATTTTAGTACTGATTCCAATTTCAAATTTCGTTCAGACCCTGAAAAGACGCTGGATGACTGATTTTTATTACTTCATTCAGTTGAAAACACTAATAAGAAGTAAAAATATGTATTTTTAATCGTAAAAAGCGGTCTAAAATGCCCACATAATACTGAATTTTAAAAAGTGTGTTTACCGTGGTGATTCAGCATGAAATCACATGTTCTTGTATTCATTCGATAGCTAGAGAGCTACTCTAACATTGTGAAAGAGGATTTTCTGAAAAACGAGCTCATTAACGATTTATCACC
Organism: Caenorhabditis zanzibari; assembly: GCA_963966625.1. Lineage (NCBI taxonomy): Eukaryota > Metazoa > Nematoda > Chromadorea > Rhabditida > Rhabditidae > Caenorhabditis > Caenorhabditis zanzibari. The sequence continues at coordinate 7,196,535 of OZ016470.1, read as the reverse complement.
AAAATAGTGATTTTCAGTTGAAAAAATGAAAAAAATTTCCTGTATATCGAGAATCGCGCCAACCGACTTGGCGCACTTTGCGTGTTGGCGTACTTTTCTACTTTGGCGCTCTGAGGTGCCGTGCCTTCCCCGATTTCCGTGGTGTCTCCTTCCACGTCCGCGGAAATGGCGGGAACTCAAACCAAGTTTTCGTATTTTTCGCGAGCTGGCTGGATTTTTTAGACATCGACATCTGTAACTTCTTAACGATCATAAATAGTATCACATTTTCTCGCACTTAATTGACCTTTTTGAAATTAAGGTATTTACATCAGATGTTTATTCTCAGGATCCATATATCAAGTTCATTTTCAAAGCAGGCAAACGATATTTGTGAAAATATAGGGATAGTTTGATATTTGATAATTAAAGGTGGTGGGACAGCAAAAATTTAATTTTCCTGAAACTTTTGTAAACTAAAGCTATGGATAGTGTAAGCAATTTTTGATATGCCAACTGTTCTATTTCGGCTGATTTTTGTCCGAAAATCGGTCGAAAATAAGAAATGTTGTAAGGTATGATGCATTGTACGCATACACCACAACTGACACGCTCACGCAAAAATGCACGAATTTCCCCCGAAAACTGCTGTCCCGCCACCTTTAAAAAGAAACAGATTAGGTCATTATTAATTTATTCAGAAGAAGTATTTCTAGAATTTATTCGTCGTCCTCGTGTTGATGGAAAACAGCGGGTGGGACACCCCACATGTGTCGTCGATGGAAGAGCATTCTTCTTGGGTGCTCATCTTCAACAGGAAGTTCATCTTCCCGACATTTCTCATTATCCACAGATAACTGTTGCACTTTCGTAGTATCTGGCATAACAACTTGAACCCGGATATTGGCTATTTTAGGTCCATAGAATCCTGCCCAAAAGAGACCATCTTGTCCTTCGTTTAACACTGTCAAATGACGCATTCCTGATGGATAGTCATCAAACTCAATCACCCAGTCTTCCCATTCGTCCTCAGACCACTGCTGCCATTGTTTATTGAAGGATTTGAACCGTTTGAGATTCAAGTCCTCGTTAGTCTGTCTCATTCCCATTTCGTGAATCCATTGAGTCTCGTTATAGTTTAACTGGGCAGCAAATGAAAGTCTTGCCGAACAATCGTGACGATGATTGACTTTTTGAGAAATACGAATTTTCGGACGAACGTTGTCAAGCACCCAAGGATCGATTCCAGAATTAACAAGATCGATAAACACCATAATTGCTCCAGCAGTGAAAGAAAATGCAAAACATCTTGAAACGTCAGGATGAGGCTGACACCCTTCACCTCCATTGACTTCCATGCGAATTCTGAAATTCTACGTCCGTTTGAAAGGCACGTTTTCTATACTTACCCATGAGCAGGTCCTCTGATGGAGAAGTCATCCGAACGGAGCACTCCATTAATTGTATAGTCTCTTGCTGTTTCAAAATGAGACTCGAAAAGTGGGGCGATTGGCGAATAGCCTCGGCCGCTAGTCACCTGAACAAACGAATATGAAACCATGTAACATTTAAACTGGCCAAACCATTTTCTTCAAGTTAAACTTGAAACCCGAAACATCGATTTCGCCGTCTTCATTTCCTTCAAATTTTTTTTGGTTAACTGCCCTTCTCCAAGCTAATGATGGAAGCACATCTGGAGTTCCCCATATACGAGACTGCTCAACCCAGAAAGAGTCGCTTGAAATGATTTTCTCGAAACGGTGGCATGACTATAAATTATAGATTGGTTTAGTTTTTAAATCTTAATGGGTTCATTCAATTTGTTATATTTTTAAATTTTCAAAACAAATTAATAAATCCATAACATGATTTCAACTCACCAGCATACAGTTTACCAGCGATTTTTTGTCGAGTCTGTGGAACACGTGAACGAAACATTCATTGGACACATTTTCGGCATCGCTGTAGATAGATTTTTACTCGAGAGATATGATTAGATACTTACATGATCATGGTGGTCGAGTTTTCAGACTTTTGGAAGAGTGAAGAAATAACTTTAAGCATTACTGGGAGCTGAAACGAAAGTCTGATCTAGTCTTTTATAAGGAGACATTCAATAGAAAAGGCCGAGTGCCAGGGTGAGACGCAGGCATAAAAAGGGGTTACGAAATGAGGAATACATGTGACGAACGTTTTGTTTGTGTTTTTGCATTTCAACCGAGAACGTGTTATAACAAAAAAAGTATTACTCATCACTTTTCTTCAGATCTTTCCAGGTTATAGTCTTATCACATAGAATCTGATATGAGGAACACAGAAGATTGTATTTGTTATCAACACCGTTGTTTTCTGATTAGCGGAAGTTCTTCTTGGAATAACTTGCCCTAATTTTTTCTTCGTTTTCACTCAAGATTTTTTGTTGAAGGTCATTTTGCGCGATTCATTTTCTCAACAACGCTGAGATCAGGAAGAGGATCGTACTCTGGAAAATCATATAGAACCCGTGCGAAAAATTTATGACAATGTCGAAGATTAGTTTAAATGGTATTTACATTGAAAGCTTCTAGTCCTATATATATATACTTAAAATGATCTGTCACGTTCTGTAGACGGAATAGCATCGAAGTCGAGAGGTGTGATATCATGAAGTTCTTCGTCTTCGTGTGCTTCTCTGGCCATTTCATAGTCAGCCAAGGGATTATCCAACATCATTGGCGCATTCTGTCGGGTATTCCGAGTAGCGATGCTTGTCAGCGGGAGGTTGTAGTCCGGACCATCAAAAGCAACGTGCGAGTTGTACGTGTTCCGCTTCTTCCGTTCCATCTGTCCTTCACTGATAGAAACGAGTGCCTGAAAAAGTAGGTTTCGGCATATGTGTCGTTAGGATATTCAGAGTCAGGCGAAAATAGTGTTTTTCTTAACTTCACCAAAAGAATTGATAGAAACTATTCTCCTTCCCCCGAATAACCCGAGCCTGTTTTTTTTCCCGGAAAGTACCAGTTTAATTGTGATGAACACGTAGATCAGAACGACTCCAAGAATGTTGAGGTAAACTGCGAACCAAATCCTGGTGTTTTCGTCTTTCTTGAGATTTGTCATCAAGCCGTCCGATGATTTGCGCGACGTGGCCTAAAGACGAGTATGTCAATATGACCCCACCCCCAACGACTTTATATACTTACTGTACCCTTTCCAAAGAGATTCGACGCCGAATCAAACATGCCCTTTGTTTTCTCAGCTGCTGTATTCATCCAGCCAGGCATTTCTACGCTTTGACCGAACAACTCGATACTGTTCTTCTGTAAAATAGTACGCTTGTTAGTTATCAGTTTGCTGTGCGTTTTGAAAAATACATTTGATCTCAATTCTTCTGCTGTTGGTAGGCGTTGATGTGTCTCATTTTGTAGCTCTTTCCCATTTGAACTATTAACGTAAAATCCATACGCAGAAGTAGATAAGATGAGAATTAATAAAATGCGCATTTTAGAGGCTGAAAATAGCGAGAATATGACATAAAAAGTTACTGAAGAGAACGAAAAACTTCAATGTTGAAATGAATCCGACTAAACTTCGATTTCTTCACGAGGAGTACAAAACGCAGTACTGTGTTTCGTGCCGAGACCACCCCCGATTTCAAATTTTTTGGCGAGTTGCGCGTGCACGCCACTGCGCAATTGGCTCTGTTGTTCGAAGTTTGAGAAAACGTTTATATTTTCCCGATGCTGGCTAAATAGTCCGTTTCACAGAACATCTGTTGTTAGCCTAAAAGTGTAGAAAATTCGTTCAGTCTTTTTTGGTCGCAAATCTTCCTGAAATGTCGCGTATGATCTATTTCACTTCCCGCGTTTATTTTTCACGTCATGCCCTCGAAACCACAAAGGTTGCCACGACTACGTACACGTGGACAAATCGTCCCGCCCGTGTGTGCTGACGTGTCAAAACTGCACTGTCCATTCGTCTTGCAGTTTCCGTCCCGGTCGAGCGGTCGCCGCTTTTTCTTTTCTTCTCCTCTTACTTTACACGTGTGCTTCTTCCCTCTTTCTCTCTCCCTCTCTTGTCGCATCTCTCGCTGTTCTTTGCGAGAGTTTTTGTGTGACCAGCGCCTTTTTCCGAACTGAACTCCCCCCAGAATGTCAATAGGAAATACTCACCTAACAATTTTTTGGCCGTGTCGAGTAACGGATAACCCAATCTGTTCAAAACTGATCAATAACGTTTTCTAATTATCCAGAACTTCAATTCTCATGGATTAATTTATCTTTTTCAGGTAATTATGTCACCATCATTGTCTTTTGTCTTCCTTTTTGCCGCTACTATCGCGGCAGTGTGTGCTGATAGTGAAAACGTCCTTGTTCTTACAGAGGTAATTCCCCCTATGCCCTCAGCCGCACGGAATCCTGTATTTTCAGAGTAATTTCGAAGAAACAGTCACTGGAAACGAATTCGTTCTTGTCAAGTTTTATGCTCCATGGTGCGGACACTGCAAATCTCTCGCTCCAAAATACGACGAAGCTGCCGATATTCTCAAAGAAGAAGGATCAGACATCAGACTTGCCAAAGTAGATGCTACTGAAAACCAAGCCCTCGCATCGAAATACGAAGTTCGTGGATATCCAACCATCCTGTACTTCAAGAGCGGAAAGCCAACGAAGTATACCGGAGGACGTGCCACTGCTCAAATCGTCGACTGGGTGAAGAAGAAGAGTGGACCAACTGTCACGACTGTTGAATCTGCTGAGCAACTTGAGGAATTGAAGGGAAAGAACCGTGTTGTCGTCATCGGATATTTCAAGGTATTGTTCCGAAACAATTCTTGTTTTAATTGTTTTTTCCAGGACTCCAAGTCTGAGGCCGCATCCATTTTCAACGAGGTCGCTGATTCCGTCGATGATACCTTCTTCGCTCTTGCTGCATCCGCTGATGTTGCTTCCACCGTTACTCTCAGCGCAGATGGGGTTGCTCTCATTCGTACCGATGGAGATGACAGCGAGACCAACTCTATTGACGAGGCTGAAATAACCAACTCTGTTGCTCTGAAACAGTGGATTCACGGATACAAGCTTTCTCCAGTCACGGAATTCACCCATGATTCCGCTCAAGAAATCGTTGGCGGAGATTTGAAGAAGTTCCATTTCTTGATCATCCGAAAATCTGATTCCACTTTCGATGAAACGATCGCCAAGTTCACCGAGGTAGCCAAATTGTTCCGCGCCAAAGTCATCTTCGTCCTTCTCGATGTTGACGTTGAAGAGAATGGAAGAATTCTCGAATTCCTCGGAGTTGATGCAAAGAACACACCAGCTAACAGAATTGTCAGTTTGGCAGACCAAGTCGAGAAGTTCAAACCGCAAGATGGAGAAGACTACGAAACTTTCACTAACACCTATTTGGACGGAAAGGCCACTCAAGATTTGAAAGCTCAAGATCTTCCGGAAGACTGGGACTCCCAGCCAGTGAAAGTTTTGGTTGTATCCAATTTCAACGAGATTGCTCTCGATGAGTCTAAAACCGTTTTCGTCAAGTTCTACGCTCCATGGTGCGGACATTGCAAACAGCTTGTTCCGGTTTGGGACGAGCTCGCTGAGAAATACGAGTCCAATCCAAACGTTGTCATTGCCAAACTCGATGCTACTCTCAATGAGGTATTAGTTGAATCTCACGCTTAAGTTGATTTCATTTATTTTTCAGCTTGCTGACATCAAGGTGAATTCCTTCCCAACTCTCAAACTCTGGCCAGCCGGATCTTCTACCCCAGTTGATTACGACGGAGACAGAAACCTTGAAAAGTTCGAAGAATTTGTTAACAAGTACGCTGCGTCAGAATCTACATCTCAGGAACACGAAGAGCTTTAAATGTTGAACATGTAACTGTTAATTGTTGTTTGAAGTCGCGGTTTTTTAATTGTGATAACTCGTTTGTGCCCCCAATAAAATTAATAAATATTGAAAAAAAAAATTATCAATCTATTCTTTTTTGTTGTGCTTTCCGTGTTGTTTATATTTCTTCTTTTTCTTTCAGATGTCTAATTGAAAAGTTCAGATCCAAAAATGAATGAAACCGCCGAGAAAAGAGTTTTCCTCGATATGTCCGTTGATGAAAAACCAATCGGACGCATCGAAATCAAACTTTTTCTCAAGGAGGGTTGGTTCTTCAAAAGAGGGTTCTTAAACGAATTTTTAACATCTCGTTTTTATAGCCCCGAAAACGTGCGAAAATTTCCGAGCATTATGCACTGGAGAGGTTGGAATGGCCCCGAATAACAGAGCACGGCTTCATTACAAGGGCAACGAAATTCACAGAGTTGTTCCGAAATTCATGATTCAGGTTGGAACAAACGTTCCGAAACATGATTCTGATACCAATAATTTATTCATTAAAGGGGGGAGATATCACCGATGGCGATGGAAGAGGAGGATACTCGATCTATGGACGGTATTTCGATGATGAAAGATTTGTACTCAGACATACGAAACCGTATTTACTGTCGATGGCTAACAAAGGTCCGAACTCAAATTCATCACAATTTTTTATCACTACAGCACCAGCTCCGCATTGTAACGGAAAGCATGTAGTCTTTGGCGAGGTTTGTCATCTAAAACTTGTGAATCTGACTTATTTCACTGAAATAATTTCAGGTGATGAAAGGACAAGAGGTTGTAGACATTGTGGAGAATCTAGAAGTTGACCTCAAATCTAAACCAATCGCCAAAGTTTGTATCTACAATTGCGGCGAGTTGGTTAAGAAGAAAAAACCGTCAAAAACCGAAGAAGAGATAGCCGCTTTGGAAGAAAAGAAAAGAAAAGAAACTAAGCGAGCGATTCCAGAAGTGCCAAAATCGTGGTTGTATCGTGACACCGTGCCAAAAAGCACTGAAACTATCAAAGAGAGGCGAACGAAAACATCGAGAAGCCGATCAAGATCACGAAAACGATACGAAAATCGCGATGAGGTTAACATTAACCGCTGAGAAGAGTATCATTCACAGTATAAATATTTTAGAGAGAAAATCGTGGGGACCGTCGTCATCGTAGTGGAGATCGTCGTCATGAGTACCGTCGCTACGAAGAACGTCGTCGTGAAAATCGAAAAGATGATATGGGAATCGTGATTCGAGGACGTGGCAGGGTTCAGTTCAACCGCGGAAGATCCCAAACTCCGGAGCACTGGAGAAGAAATCCGAATACGGTCTTTTGTGTGGCTGAAACGATATCAAATATACAAATTTCAGAAATAAACCCGAAAAAGTGAAATGTTCACCTAGTATTTTTTCCCTTTAGAACTTTACAAATTTCATTACTGCACCAAAATCATTATTCTCAATGCTCCCTTTATGTTATTCATTTTCTGTACGTCTTGCATTTACATTGATTTCAATGTAGTTTTTCTACTCTGATCTCAATCTAGCATTTCTTTGATCTTTTTGTAGGTCATGCATCCTGAATCTCATTGTTTCCCATGATCTTTATTCCATTTCACATGACAATCATAATAAACATTTATTAGTTCATGATCTTTTCTTCTTGATAGTCTTAACCGGGAACGTTTCCAAAGTTCCCATTTCAGTATCGTGATAAGAGAATGTTTTGTAGTGTTTGATGAGTGCTTCGAGTGAAAAGAAACCAGGAATCAATCGGCGATTTTCCGCGGAGCCGAGTATAAAATCTCTAGACTCAACTTGATACATGCTTCTTTTCATTTTCCCATGCACATCAAAGTTCTTGTTTCGATTAATGGGAAAGTGGAAATGTTCTCCTTGAGATGATCTACAAAAATAATTTGTTAGCTAATGAAACAATGCTAAACGAGCCTGTAAGCCAGCATTAACGGAAGAGCAAAAGGAATTGAACCATCATCGGGCATACGGTAATAGACAACGAATCCACAGAATCCAATTCGTTTTTCAGCTTCAATGTCAGTGACTCCACCAATGAAAAGTTCACTGTTCGAAGTTGGAGGAGACTGAGGTTTTTCATTCGATTCCTTATCAGAGAAAATCGCTTCAGAAGAATAACTGGCGACTGGAGACTCGTCGTTGAATGCTTCTTCCATATTTTCTTTCGAAATTTTCTCCCCTTTTGGATACACTGTTCTCGTTTTGCGACAAATCTTCAGATTTTTAATAAGTTTCTAATAAATCTCAAACTCTTCAAATTACCAATCTTCCATATTTGTCTTCTTCCAACAAACGATCGTTGTCTTCTGCTTCTTCGTGACTCTTCTTTTTGTTCATATCTTTTTCGTTTCAAATCTTGAAATCGAATTGGAATTCCTCTGAAATGATGGACCCATGGCCAACATTCCTCATTCAAACGTGAAAAATATACGCAGATTTTCTTGACTCACACTGACTAACTTACGATAATTCATTCATTAGAGTTAACCTACTTATTGAGCAGTACCACCTGGCGTGTTCCATGTTATGAAAAACAAAAGTCGACGGTCGATATCAAAGCTTTTACGAATACACCCAAACACTCCTTCCAAACTCGATTCGAAAATCCCATAGTGCTTCTTCTCCCTAAAAAAGTACCTGACACGGATACCTTTGCTCTCCTTCAGGTGCTGAATAATTTGTGTGAACCTGCTCGTTTCCGTATTCTTTTGTCGGCTCTCTCCGGCTCAGAGACAACTCCTACTCAAAATTGAAAGTGGAGAACAAAGACTGCGCTTCTTACGCTTCGTATCCGTTGATCTTACGGTCGTTGTCCGGATTTTTTTTCATTATTCGTTTTCTCATTGATCTTAGGAAGGGCTAGAAAAGAAATATTTCGATTCTGATGTTTTTCTTCATTCACTTTTCGTTTTGAAATGTAGGTATTGGTTTCACATTTCAGATGAACTCATCTTCATAACATTGTTTTGTATTAGAATACTGAATTCTAGAGACATTTCGTTGGAGAGAATTTTACTTCACGAGAAAGGTCCTTGACCACTACAGTTGAACTTTTTGTGAAACTTCGGTTCTCGACTTTATCAGCCCTGAAAAGACCGAGTCTGCAATAAAAATCGACAAAATGTTGACGTAACTCGAAGTTGCAGCCATCAGGGCTATAGTGAAACTTTAAGGGTTCATAACTCGGCTCAAATTCCCTTTCAGAAGGTCTAGTTTTTTTGTTTTGGACCTAAATTTTGGTTTTAGAATATCACCTTTATCCTGTATTAAGTGTAAGAAAATGTTGAGGTGACAACAGAGACTTTTCCGAACCCTTTAGTATCTACATTCAAAATTGTGCTGAAAAAAGTTTTACTTCATATTTTCAGCACCTATTCCATCCTTTTTTCTCGCCTGTTCCATTTGATTCTTTGACATGTTCCTCTCTCTCACAATAATTTCATTGTTGCCTTCCCTTTTCCACTTCTTCTTCTTCTCCTACTCGTTCCTGCTCGTCGCCTTCCTGTTTTCCTTTTGCCCCCACCGAGACATTCTGTTTTTTTTTCTGCCTGGTGTCCACCCCCACCTTCTTCTCCAAATGACAAGGTGAGTTGGATAAATAGAGTAAACGAGATAGGGAGGGAAACTTTCTGAATGCCATGGTCTCCCCATGGGAAATATCAGATGAAAGAAGGTTCTACTGGAAAAAAGGAGGAGGAATTGAACCATGTCTGGAGAAGCAATGAAGAATTTCCAGCTTTTTCGAAGAGAGATAGGAGATACCCGATTTTTCGATAGAGTACTTGAACTTGAGTCCAAACGCAAGAGGCCCATTTAATTTTGTACTTGGAGATTTTTGTGATCGAAATCCTAACTCCACTTCTTTCGTTTCTAGAATTACAGTAATCCTTTTTCATCTGATCCAATCAATTCAGTATTGATTCAATTTACTCACTTACATTATTTTCCAAAACAAATTTTAGGCAGAATCACAATCTTTTCCGAATATACGAATTGTCCAATGAAACCAATAAAAAACGGCAAGTAGTGGTTCATTCTCTATCCGTTTATGTCATTTCTGCCTCTTCTCAATCTCCCTCTTTTTTCTAAATTGAGTGTCTTTTTTCATTTCAGCTCTTCGTTTTTCGAATGTTTCCATATTTTCCCTATAAAGAGAATAGATCATTGGTGGCATTTAAATTATTACGATGTTCGGATATTCTTGATCCCTTAATGAACAAGATGAATTCGCAGTTGAACTTGGTCCGGTAGAGGTCTAATGTAAGAATACTACAAAATCTGTGGGTTAAAAGCGTTTAAGATTCCGGAAGACGGGATTCACACATTTAAAATGTGGACGTGCAAAAACAAAAATATGTTTTGATGTAATTTAATTGAAACTAAATCTTCTTTTTTTCCTCTCTTCTTTCTTGTTTTTGAACTATTTTTTCACAGTCATGTTCTAATCATTCATAAGTTTTTGTAGTTCAATTTTGACTTGAAGATCTTATTTAGAAAAATTATTCGTACATAAGAATACAAACAAAAACTTCTGACGTACCGAGTTGACTAATAACTGACTTCTGACATATCTAATGATACAAAGTCCCCTTAACTATCGTCATTATTTAGATATTTTCACAATGTATTCTGAGTTCAAACAGAAAGTATATACATAGATTTTTGTTTCATTCGGAATCCACTGACTGCGAAAAAAAAATATGTTTGCTGTCTTTTCCAGAATTAAATAAGTAGCACATATTCTAAATTTGCACAAGTGACATAAAACGGATAGGCTGGGAGACGAGAAACTGATGTGTGATCAATGGAAGAGTCTAGAAAATCGAAAGATCCTTATGGAAAAATATTCGAATTGTTAGGAACTGTAGTCTGTTTCCACATGAAAGTTTTGACCGAAAGTTTTTCGCATTTCAAAAATTCCATAACTCAAAGTTCGAACTGATTCAAAGTCTCCAATATTCGATTACGAGAACAGTCTCCTCAAATATTCACTTTTTTTATTGAGAAATCGGATTCAAAATATCCACCAAAAAACAAGATTCCACTTCATGAAATTATCTCTCGTTTTTTGCTCTCTAATATGAATTATGAAGTTTTAAAAATAGCCAACTGGTTCATAATTGCTGGAGCGAAACAACATTCATCCGGCATATTCTCATCTCTCTCTCTCTCTCGATCTGTTCGAAATTCCATTGTTTTTGTTCATTAAATCTATCAAAATTTATCGAATCATTTTCTGGCCTGCGTGTGGTTCCTACTCTGCCTACTCTCTAACTTTTACACAAAAATCGGTTCTGTTTTCTAATAAGATTCAATGACTTCATCATGGCAACACAGTTCCTTTTTTCTTATTCATTCACTTCCGTCATGATTCAGAATGTCATGCTTCGGAGAGTCGAGATACGGTGCCATCTCCAATTTTGACTTTCGATGGCATTTCCATGGTAATAAAAGAAGGAATGAAAATGTCATTTTCTTCCCTTTTTTAACGACTTTCAAAACGTTTTTAATGGGATTTTCTGAGGAATAATATGGACTACGATAGCTTTTTCCGAAGTCCCGCCTCATCCAAGTCGATTATCCTGGTCCATTCATTCTCTGATTCTGTGTTTGACTACGTGTTTTCTCGTATCCGTTTGAATCAAAATATCACTAAAATTAGGAATCGGCACGTCAAATGAGATATTTCTTCCGGAGCACTCGGCTCAATTTTTTTGAATTAGAATCCTCGTCAGTTATCACGAACGTCTTCTAGTTCCGTTTTTTGCAGTGTTTGCCTCTTCTTGGAGGGTTTTCAACAAGCTATGTGACTAACTTAATTTGACTATGTAGACCTATTTTCTCTTCTCCCTTTAACGTCATTATAATTTTCAACGTTAGAACGAAAAGAAGGAAAAAACAAAAAACCTCTGGCTTTTGGTCTTCTGGGTTAGAAAATAGGATCATATGAAAAATGCGTAGTTTTTGAGAATATCTTGAAGTTTTTGTTTCAGAAAACCAGAAAAGATAGTAGATGAAAAAAAAACGGCCCTGGACAGTCTCAAAATCCATTACATTTTTCGACCTTCTGTAAGCGTTTCCATTTCCAACTTCTGGCCCAAATAACCTTCTCTTTCCTCACATTTTCTGAACTTCCTGCACAAACTTCTTGATATTTTTATCTATCCATCTCTTCTTCTCATCGTGTGCACTTAAAAAGAAAAGCGATAAGTACTTCTTTACGCCTCTGAATTCAGAATCAACTTCCTTTCTTCCTTTCCTCTTTTCCTCCCTTGAGATTCATTCACACAGTAATTTTTCATGCATCAGACGGGAAGATGACGTGGAATTCAGAAATTGAAACAGAAGAAGCCCTTTTTTGCATGAGAGATACAAAATTTGACATCTGCTCAAATACAGATATTTTTTTGATCGGATTCAAAAAATCGAATGTGTATTGAATGTTGAACGAGCTATCGAAAAAAAAATGAAAGCTAGGTCAAAATATTTTGGAATTCCTTTGGAAAAAAATAGTGTCACTTTCAGAATATTTTATTCGTTTTCGACTATTTTTCCTGACTTTCACACGAGATGCAATGCTTTTCGACCATCAGTCAGTTTTACAGTATTTTCTGTTAGTGTGACTCAATTCGTATATTTGCTCAGCCATTTCTAATTCTCTCGTTACATAAATCGTTCAACACTGTTTCAACAAAAAAAACGGCGACACTGTGAATTGCCGTGTGCTCTGTGCTGTTTCGTTCTCAGTTGACAGTTTTCTTTCTTTTCGTCTACTTCTTTTCCACATTTGCACCGATTCAAGAATCAGAAGAATAGGAGGAGGGAAAATAGAAAAGAGTTCATATGAAGTGTTCGGTTTGGAAAGTGTCAATGACAATGTATGTTGAACTTGACACTTCAAAAATCGTATTTTCTCTGTGGTTGAAGGTTTCTGTGGGAGCCTAATCAAAGTAACAGGATACTGTATTTGCGAGAGAAGATGGTGTTTTCTAGATTCTGAAGTTATTTCAGATCCTTAATGACTAATTTTTAACTTGAAGCATGAATCATTTTTCATCCAAAAAGCCAGTTGTATGAATTCTAATCTGAAAATTCGTTTAAAAAACTTCGACAAGGATCAAAAATTCTTACGAAGTACCCGAGGGTTCTAAGCCCGAACTCTAGCAAAAAGTTCGTACTCTTTTCGGAACGATTTTGTTTTGAAGGGAAACTGAGTGCCAAAAATGTTCTTTAAAATGCCATAAATGTAAAAAATCGCTTTCTAGATAATCTCTTAAGACGTACCATCGTTTGGGTCCACCCATTCGTTGTCTTTTTTCATTTTAAACCAATCTTAGCATTCTATATTTATCTTTGTACAAGAATGGATCCAGTTGATCTAGAATCCGCAAAAATGATCAGGTAAGTCATACGAACAATGGGGAAAAAATGGGAAAGAATCTTGAAAATTACCACATTCCCTCACAACTAGCAAGGTCTTGAAATCCTCCAGAACTCTAGAATAACCTCGATACGTGACAATCTTGACCGAAAGAGTACATTTCCTGTCCAGAATCTTCTTCACTACTAAACAGGCAGTTTGCAGAAAAGCTTGAGATTTGCTTCCCAAACAACAAGTTGCTCTCTTTCACGAGCACTTTTTGTTTTAGATCCTTTTTAATAACTTCTTGGAATGAAACGCGCATATTTTATTTATTTCTTGTACTGGAAGTGACATGAAATGTTTATCTCAATTTCCGTTTGATTTTCGATGCTCTTCCTTTTTTACTAGACTATTGCTTCGTTAGAAAAATAGAAATCTGTGTTGGAAGTGTATTTGTACAGCAGAGCACATGGTTTCATTCTGTTTTTTAGTTTTTCCAGTTGAAATTTCAAGGGAACACAGTTTCCATTTTGGTTATCCATGTTGTTTAGTTCCGAAATCGATTCTCTTCTCGAAAATGTTCCCGATCATAGCAATATTTATTTACTCGGAAGACCCCAAGCATGCCTATCAGATATTTCTCACAGGTTTCATAGAGCAGTGATCTTTTGCAATTTTAATAAGACTTTTGAAAAAAGTTGATTTTCTATGCAGTAAAAAATGCTGGAATCATTGATAAATGACGCACGAAAACTAAACTTTTTTCTGATTCCTTCTGAAAAAGAGTTTTAGAATTCCATATTTCAGTGGTCTTTGCAATTCAGTCGCGGCGATTTGGGAAGAAAGTTTTGGTTGTGTATCTAGTTTAAAAAGCAATATTTCGAATAGAGCCAACTTTCGAAAACTTCAAAAACTCTCAAGAAGTTTGAACCAAACATCGAGTACTTTTTTAGGGATATTCTTCCTCCAATCTCATGAAACTTTCAATAAGCAGAAACCGTATTTTGCTGTTAAACCAAAATATCTTATTGAATTTTTAAGATATGTAATCATCTTCCGATTCCTGAGTATGACTAAGACACATTTTTATGTCTATAAGTTTTTGAAGTAATCCTATATTTAAAGAAAATACAGACGGTCTAGTCGAATGATCTTTTCGTTCAACTGAACACATCTGAAAAGTATTTCGAATTCTTTTGTGTCAAAATATCTTTGATCTCTCTTCTTTCCCTTTTTCCAGTCACAAGTCTCTCCAAGCTCCGCCCACCTATGTTTCTCCGGACGGAAGTCTTTTTTAGCTAATCTTCAGAAGACTTATACAATAATAGGCTCTATCTGAGACTTTTAATTGGCTGTTTATAACAAACTCTATCCCTTTTATCGTCTATTTTTATTCCCTTCAAGTCAACAAATTGTTTTTCAAGAATCTTCCATTTGATTTTCGTTGAACTTTGCTCATTTTCAATTGACACCTTCTAAAAAGAACAATTTCGTGTGTTGATGCGTCTCCTCCTACGCCTCTAAAAATGAGAGCTTTTCGCCCAATTACATGTTTCTCTATCTGAGCACTTTGACACCCACTTTATTCTGATGACATCCGATATTTTATTCTAATCCCCTATTAGTCTAGTTATACTTTCGAAAAATCAAAGGATTACTTTTCTTTTGATTTCTGATGAGAATTTCCATCAAAAAGATTCATTGGTTCTGTCAGAATATTTTTGGTTGGAACACCAAAATATTCATAGCTTTTCTTTGCTTAATTTCCGTTCGGGACCTAAATAAAAGCTCGGCTTATATTTGCAAGAACGTCCATTTGCATTCATAATCTTGTTATAGGGCTTATGAGATCTTACAATTCATGTTTCATATGATTTCTAACATATTTTCTATAACATCATAATTTGAGACATACATTTTTGTTTTTGAAATGAAAAACCTTTGTTTTTTGATGAAACTCGAAAAAAATCGTAATTTTCGTAATGAGATCTAGCTTTAAAATCGTGATTCTGAGTATTCCTTTCCTTCATTCTGTTGGAGAGCTTTCATGAAAGTTTCCGGCAACCTACATTCTTGGGATTGGTTTTTGTACGCAGAATTCAATACTTTTACAAAGAAATTCTCTTATTTTTCTTTGAATAACATTAAAACTAAGAATATCTTATTTCTAATACTCAATACGTTCTCTGTCCGTTCCAATATAGACAACGCCAATAAAAATTTTACCGGAGTTTTTT
This sequence comes from Caenorhabditis zanzibari, assembly GCA_963966625.1. Lineage (NCBI taxonomy): Eukaryota > Metazoa > Nematoda > Chromadorea > Rhabditida > Rhabditidae > Caenorhabditis > Caenorhabditis zanzibari. The sequence continues at coordinate 7,181,061 of OZ016470.1, read as the reverse complement.
TTATGAGAAATGAGTTTACCGTGTATTAGAAGGGCACCTCTATGAGCTCAAAATGAGCACTTTCTTGAAATTCAAACGGATCGAAATTGGTCTTATTAGAATCCTTGTCAAAAGTTTTCTGGACATGTCAATATATGTTTCAAATCTCTTCTTCAACTGATGATGTTCCATTTTGAGAATTCAGAAATTTGTTTTTTTCTGGGTGATGGAAAAGTTGAAGGGAATGCCCTTATAATACAGATTTTACGGTATTTTTCTTTACTATTCAGAAACATTTCTTCTTTATAACCTTTCCTAACTCGAAATATTACATTAACTTTTTTTTTCAGTAGACCAAGCGACACGATGTCAGTGGTGGCAACAGTTCCGTTCGCCGGACTGTTCATCATCCTGTCAGTCGTCGGAATCATCGGAAATGTATTCGTGATCTACGCGATTGCCGGAGATCGAAATATGAGAAAGTCTGTGATGAACATCCTTTTGCTCAATTTGGCTGTGGCCGACCTTTCCAATCTCATTTTTACTATTCCCGAATGGATCTCTCCAGTTTTCTTCGACACCTATGACTGGTGAGGTTTCGGATAGTACATTTCGTATTAGCGATATTTCCAAAGTTTCACCGCGCTCCATTGAGAACTTAGTTGCAATTGGCTCATGTTCTCAATAGAGCGCAGTGAAACTTCGAAAATGTCTCAAAATACAAAAGTATATATTTAGGTTGTTGCCAACATGGATGTGTCCAGTGTGCAGGTATCTCGAATGTGTCTTCTTGTTTGCATCGATTTCAACTCAAATGATTGTTTGCATTGAAAGGTGAAAAAATTGAAACTTTAGGATTGGAGACAAAGACTTTAGGATTGGAGACAAAGATCAGAAAAAGTAGAAACTTTTTAAAAAGTTCAAATTACACTTTGCAGCCAGAGACTTAAATATTAAAAATTAAGATATATCTCATTCAGGTACATCGCCATCTGTCTCCCAATTCATGCTCGTCACCTTTGCTCTCGTCGAAACGCTCTGCTTACTGTAGCAGCCTCCTGGATCTTTGTTTCCTGTTTTGCTGCTCCTTATGCTGTCTGGAACGCCGTCAAAACTAGTGAGCTTCACACTTGAGGACTGCAAATTAAAAATTTCTTTAGCAACCTGCTCAAACATTGCCGGGAAATCGAACTGGTGGCAATGGTACAAAACATCTGAATTTCTTTCATTTTACTTCGTCCCATGCTTCATTATCATTGGAGTATACACCAAAGTTGCAAAGTGTCTGTGGTGCAAGGATCCGACTCTTCAGAATGAAAGTGAGCTTTTTTTTGGTTTCAATCACATGAGAAGGTTTCAATCACATCTCTTCCCTTTTGAATATAGATACTTGTGTGTCTGATTGTTGTGACCAATTTTCATTTTCAGCCCGTTCATGTTTGGAGAACAAACTTTCGGTTCGTGGCGCTGAAGCTCTCCGTACCCGAAGAAATGTTGTGAAAATGTTAATTGCCTGTGTTGCTGTCTACTTCATCTGCTATTCGCCAATTCAGATAATGTTCCTCTCGAAGTAAGTGTCTAGATATCGAGGTTAAAAAGAAGATTCATGCTTCCAGAGCCATTCTAAATGTGTCCATTCATCCACCGTACGAATTCATTCTCCTTATGAATGCTCTTGCAATGACTTGCTCCGCGAGCAACCCACTTCTCTACACACTCTTCTCTACTAAATTCCGCAGAAGGTAAGTCCCAATTCATTCCACTTCTTCCTCCTAACCGACTGATTGCATCAAAAAATCTCCTCTTGTCTTCTAGGTTACGTGATGTCTTGTACTGCTCGCCTGATGTGGAAAACGAAACGAAAAAGACTTATCTATCGATCAATAACACGTCCATCACCGGTCCACGGGCTAGTTTCAATTGATTTTTCCAGCATGAAACCGTGTTTTTTCTCTTCTCCCTCATCCGATTTCACATCCTTTTTATATTCTGATTTGCTACAGAAGTGTATATTATCTCATCGTTCTCACAATCCCTGATCTCTTCCCTTTTGAATATAGATACTTGTGTGTCTGATTGTTGTGACCAATTTTCCCCGAATTTTATAAAATAAAGTATTTTCGAGCATGCGCGTTTTTTGAAAGTGATTTCTACAGTTGTTTTTCTAGACGGAGTGATTTCGTAGATTTCAAATAATGTGAAATTTCAGTTTCAGACCTCATTGAACCTTCGGAAACTGTTACGGTGTCGGGTGAATCGAAAGGAAACGCCAATTCAGACGATCTCGAAAATGTGATTCCTTCTGGAGTTTAAATTTTTTTGTATAAAGTCTCAATAATTTTTTTTCTTCTGGCATTTTATTTATGAATCAATTGAGATTTTTTTTCTGAATTTCGCATTTAGATAGTGAAATGGATATACCGTAAAATCTGTATTAGAAAGGGCATACTCTTCTATTTTTTCAACACCTAAAAATAATTCTGAATTAACAAAAGTTTCAATCCGTTTGAATTTTAAAAATGTGCTCATTTTGAGCTCATCGGACGGTATATAAAACTGTCACCTTTTAGACTCTAATCTGGATTTATGAATCTTCGAACTATGAAGCTGCTCAAACGCTCAGTTTTTTCGATCTTCGATTCAGTCTCTTATTTTCCAAGAATTAGTCATTCATACAATAACTTTTCCCTGATCTGGATTAGGTGTGTCTGCTTTGAGCTGTTCTGTTGAATCTAACATCATAATATAAAAAAGTGACGAGTGTTAGATAAAAGACATTTCACTCAATTATTGTTATTAGAGAATAGACTGCTGAATCAGAACCCAGGTGTTTTTCATCCGTTCAAAAACTTTTGTATTCTCTGAATATGATTCAGTTTACGGTATTTTCAAAACTACTAAAACAATTATCTTCAAATCCCCTTGTGGATTATAAGTAGCTTAGAAAATGTATTCATGTCTTCTTAAATTGAAAAAGTCCATCTGCTGCATTCCGAAAGTCAATTTTTTGCACGTCACCGGTCGTCGAATGTAATGGAATCAAATTAGTGGAAGGAAGCGTGCTTCCTTCCTAACTGCATCATATATCATTCGCCTCTTCTTCTTCGTTTTCTTCTCCTTTCGTTTTCTGAACCTTGATTAATTTTTATTTTCATTGGCAAATCCTTTTCCTTTTCTTTCCGATAACTTCTCTCCCACACGAGATTTGTGCTGACTGCCTGCTACTGCTGCTGGTTATAATAATGACTATAATAATAATAATAATAACATAGTGAATAGAGAGACTAGTCAGCTGCATCATCATCTGCGTTTCTATTCAATTCTCTTCTCTTTTTTCAACTCGTCCCACATTTCCGAACGACCGATTATAATGCCTCGGTAGGGGTGACGGGTCGGCAGTTTCGAGGATACGCACTCACTTTTTTTTCTGGTGAAAACTCTCTTTTCTGTTTTCATTTATTCTGGATACAAACACATTTGCTACTCTCCTGTCGATCATCGTGAAATTCGGTTAAATGAATAATTTAGGAAGGCAGAAATGAAAAAGACTTGAACCTTCTTCTATACATTCTTTGCTTTTCTTTTCGCTTCTGAATACCTATGAAAGGAACCAAGGATCGTAAAGGAAAAGGACCGGAAGAGAACAATAGAGAGCATGTCTTATTCTTTTTATTCGTGAGGTCCCTTTGAGAAAAAAAGAGAATAATGTATGTTGGTAGCTGTTTAGTGCTCTTTTTTCGCATACGTGAGATTTTTTCGATCGTTTTTTTCAAGATTGAGAGGTTTCTGCATTGAAATGAAAAAAATTATAACAGTTTCTGTTGTATTCATGGGAATCTTTTTTTCAACGCATTTTTGAAACTTGGAAGTTCATTTTCGGAACTTTTTCGGTTCTATGATAGTTTTTGGTTTATGAAATAACCATGTGTATTTTCCGGTCTCTATCCGTTATTGACGTTATCCTCTGATCCTCTTTTTTTAGCATCAATTATTTTTAGGATAAATATGTTTTCCATCAAAATTTAAAATCTATTCTTGGTATATTCTTGTGATCTTTAAATTTTGACGGCGCAGTGATATCATTCATCTGATTTCTGGTTTTGCTCACTTGTTTCAAAGTTTCAACTTTCTTTTGGTTTCCTGTTACCTACTTCCTCCTATTTTTCACAAACCACAAAATAAGTATTCTCAGGTATAGTCATATGATTTTTAGCCGATGAGAACAAATCGAGTTTTCCGTTTCAGCTGTTGTAAATGAGTTGCTTACATTTCCAAGTCCACTTCGCTAATCTCTTTTCCTCTAAACTTTGACGCACTTTTCTCTCTTTGAATGTTTAAATTGACAAATCATGTGTGTCCTACACCACCAAGTGAGCTTCCTCACGCATTGATGAATTCAAAGTCGCGTTCGTTTCGAAATGTGTCGCTCGTTTGGCTCTTTCCGCTTCTTCGAGCAAGCAGCTGCTGTGCTCTTTCCGTGTTGGCATCGCAATTAGTGGAATCGTTATCGTTGTGGGCAAGAAAAGCCAAGGAAAAAGACGATGGAAACAAGGGCATTCAGAAGAAAAAAAGACAAAGAGTGTATCTTTCTTTTTTGTCGTTTTTTCTTGATGATGTACTTGCCTAATCGTGCCAAAAGATGAGCAGCTCTGCGCGTGGGTTGAGCTCCAAAAGCTTTGTGCGAAGATCTTCTCCGTATTTTCCTTCTTTCCGCTCATATGCATTTTAGTGAAAAACAAGAAAACAACTCACTTCAATTGGCAAACAGGAAATTCGAGATATTATCTCATTTCTCACTTCACTTTTTTATTTGTATCTCTTCCTCTCACTTTCCCTATCCTTTGATTTTTTTTCACTTCTCTCACCAATTTTTTTATTTGACAACATTGTGTGTTAGGAAAACCAACCTGATCTCATTTATTTACTTTTTTGAAGAACTGGAAACGGATAACTGGAGAAAGAGAGGTGAAGGAGAGTTCCTGTGGATATTTCTTGCTTTTTTTTGTACGGGTTTTGCTTTGCCAGAGAACCTGGTAAACTAGGTGTCGCGAGCCGGATAGGGTGGATGGTGCGAGTCCTCCAACTCCCGAATATTGTGTAGAGAATGATGCTTTAGTGTGGTGTGACGAGTGAACAGAGGGAAGCATTCCAATCCATTTATTGTAGAGTGGTGGTTCAGTTAGTGAATAATAGGAAGGAATACTTGGGGAAAAGGTACATGAGAGCAGGGAAGGAAGGTCACCGATTGCTGTGGTGATGGAAGGTAGAAGTGAATGGTGAAGTAAGTGAGAAGTGAGGTGGTAATGATGACAAAAGTGAGGGGGACGAGAGATGAGAGACGGCAGAGAAGGGTGAACGGTTAGAGCAGTTAGAGAGTGTGGGGAACAGAGAGAATTAGAGAGGTTGTTCCGTTGAACTCTAAGAGTATTTTCCCTCCGGCGGCAATTGCAGTGGAGCGCTGGTGCATTCCGTGGCCTAGGTTTCCAATTCCTCGTCCCTCGGAATATTGCCTGTGAAGATGTTGAATCCTTCGGGTAGAGAACGAGTGAGATAGGGATTCACAATCTCCTTAGGGGTCGCGGAATATATTGGAGATATAGTTCGCGACACTGGGCGTCGGAAAGGATGCTTTTACGGAGAGTAAAAGCATTATGTCTTCATCGAACTCCAGATCTTGACCGATTGTGAATGTCCTATTGAACGAGTGATGTTGCATAGGATTGGACTCGATTCCTTCTCTCCTTGTAGATTTGAATTGGTGTTCCATCCTTTGGTTTCTTCCTTGAAGGCGTATTCCTTTGAAGTTGCTTTGGAGAATGATGATGGTTGGAGGGAGATTGTGGTGGAAATTCACAACCCCAAAAGGTCGTGGATAATATTGGAGATAGTATCCGCGACACTAGGCATCTATTTTAAAAACATCTTACTTTTTAAAAAAAATTTAACAGATCTGCCAGATTTTTGCGAATCTTTTTTTTACCGTTTTCCTTTTTTATTTTATTCATAAAAAAGAACATAGTCTCCAATTCAAATCTCAAAAACCCCACGGGCAGCCTACTCGGGTGTCGCCGGCAACTTTAGGTCGGAGGTTGGTCGGCTTTAGCACGCTGCTTGGTCGGATTCCGGACAAGACCGCTACTAAAGCCGAACCCCCCTCAACTTCCGATCAAAAGTTGCAAGTTTTCAACCGAGTTATAACTTTTCCTCAAATGAAAAATTGTGGAAACTTGAAGACGTGCTTATATCTAAAGGTTCCAACTATTTTTCTACTTCATGAATACTCCGGTCTAATTTGAACCAAACTCAATATTTCAGATTTAATCCAATGAAAATGGAACTTTGAATTCCTATAACCCTTGAAAAACCCAAAAGATTCCTACACTTCCTACACTTCTTGAATCTCTAGTTTATAGAAAATTCAATAGTTTCGATTCGAAAAATCGACCGGGTACTTACCTCTCTTTCTAGTTCCACTTGAAATGTCTGTCATTTCCGGTGGAAAAGTGTGAAATGTTCGGTTCGCCCTTCAAAAGAGCACCTCCCGAAATCAAACAATTATTCAAACAGACATTCGGCAGAGAAGATTCGGTTTTTTTTTGGTTGTATTCAAACAGTAACTCAATGCACCTGTGTGGCCCCGTGAAAAGAAGAGGATAATCGAAGGAAAGAGAAGAGAGACAGAGAGAAAGAGAATCTCTTCTTCTTCTTCTATTCCCTCTACGAGCACTCAAGGGAAAAAGGAGGGTGCGCAATGCTCTCTCTCCCTCTTCCTTTCTACTAGACTAGTTATCGATCGGCTCAGTTGAGCTCTCATTCTCTTTTCTTACAAATGGGTTGTTCTAGTGACTTGTCTGAAAAAAAGCAGAACGAAAAAAAGAAGAAGAAAAAATAGGAGAAAACGAACGAGCGAATGTGTTTTTGTGTCAGTCACCTCCATAGATCAGCTGATGTCTCATCGCTTGTTTTTGCTTTTTTCCTCAAAGAATTGGAGAGAAAAAAGACGAAGAAGAATACTTTTTATTCCGAGAATGCACGCATCATCGTTCTTCTTCTTCTTTTTTCTTCTGCTTTCTTCTATACTTTTTCAGTTATTACTTTTCCCGAAAATTTTTTTTCGGTTTTCTTTTTCTTTTTACCCACTTGAAACCTCGAGTGATTTATGAATTCAAAATTCAGCATGTGCGTTTCAAAAACCAAAAACCTTTTCATTTATACCACTCACTTCCGGATGACATTTTCTTCAATTTAGTTTTTTTTTTGGGAAGAAACGAATGAAAAAGGAGAATTATTTGTATCCCACATGTATGACATTGAACACTTTTTTCCGTCTTTTGTCGGCAAAGAAAAATTGCTTTGTCATTGATGAAAGCATCCCGTTCCCAGGCGCAGCGTTGAAAACGGACAAAAAGTACTAAAACTTTTCGGGACACGACTACGGAAAAGTTTCTTCTTTTCAGTCTAGTTTTGGTTTTTGAATGTTTTGGAAAGATTTGGAGATCTACTTTTTCGGGAAACAGAATTATTTTTATTTTAGAATTCAGAATCTTTGAAGAGTTACAGTATCTGCACAAAATGTGATTTTCAAGCGAACTGATCTTAAATTTTGATCCTTCCTTTCTGAAAATCCTAAAAATTCAGATTCGTGAGTCATTGTACACTGAAAATTGTTATAATCAGATGTTATGTAAACGGCATTACAAAATTTGATTATTCCTCTCAATTCTTACTTTTTCTAGAAAATATTAAATTTCATTTTCTCCCTCCTGTTTCTCTCTCATTCACCTGTCCCTCCGTAAATTTCTCGGAAAGCTCGCTCTCAAATTTCCAAAAAGTTACGTTCTCATGCATTTTTCATTATTTCTTCAGATTTTCCTCCACTTCTGACTCATTTTCATTGAAAACCAGGAAAAAATGCAACCAGAGAATTCCAAATTATTTTTTCCTCAATTTCTTCACTACTTCCAAAAAAACAATATTTTTCCTCTTCCAATTTTTACTTTTCGTACGCCCTCGGAAAGGAAGAAGAAAAATGGGCGGAGCGAATGGGTATTGTTCCGATTCAATTTGCGACCTCTTCCCTCTTTCTTCTGTTATTGTTATGAGACTCTTCTTCTTCTTCTTTTGCCGTTGTTGCACGCCTATCTGTTCTCTATCTAATACTGATTGACCTAAAAGAAGAGAAAAGGTTCTGCCAAATCAAGTGAGAACACAATTCATTCTCTCGCTTCATTGCACAGTCAGTGACAGACGGAAAGGAGACGAGGAACGGGAGGAAAGAAGCATTATTCTGAATTCATTTTGGATTCACGGCAACCAGACGAATCACTGAATTATTACATGTATTAGGAATAGGGGACTGAATGATGAAAGATTTATCGAAAGATTTATTGGATTCCATAGTCAGATTTAAAACGGTGAAGAATGTACGGTTCGCTTCAAAACTTTTTTTGATAATTCTCGGTTTTTGGGCTTACAGTTAATGTTGAAGTTCTTCCTGTAGTCGGTTTCTTATTTTTCTGAATCTGTATAGAAGAAATTCTTGAATCAGTTCCTTGTATTCTAATCTTTCAAGCATTTCCGGCAATCCTCCCCCACATTCGTCATTCGAATAATAGCCTCATTCTCCTTCCAATTTCCTTTATCAAATGTCCCCGTTCCCATTCATCTTAAGCAATAAGGTTTATTGTGTGATAATAACTTGATAACCTGTCTCAATCTTTCTTTTCTGTTTCCCTTTTATCACTTCTTTCTATTTGTTCTCAATGAGCATCTTGAGCGTCAGTTTCTTCGTCTTTCAGATGTTCACCTGCTTCTATTTATGATCATTGAAGAGTTAAACACCATGCGTGATGCTCCACTTCTCGAATCATAGCTCTCCAGACACCAATCACGGCGACATTGTTCAGGATGTCGGGTGACTATTAATGCTTTTTAAGACTCTCTTGGGATTGAATTGAACAAAAAGAAGGTTCTGTTTGTTTAGTAGGATTTCTGGAAAGTCGTGAACTCTTTCGAGTTTTAGATTTGTAGAACCGAGTATTATTTGATTTTTTTGTAGAAACGCAAATTTGCACTCTAAAGCGATTTTCATTTTGTTGTAGAGAATAGGTATGCACTTGAAATATTCTTTGACGTTGAAGCTGGTTCTAGAAGCAGTCTTTTGAAAGCATAACCTTTTCTATTAGCAATTTTTTTCCAAATTTCAACGCGCTCCATTGCGAACTTGCCTGAAACGGGACATTCGAGAGTTCCCGCTTGCCTGTTCTCTGTTGAGATCAAGCAGGAATTCTCGAATGTACAGTTTTAGACAAGTTTGCGATGGAGCGTGTTGAAATTTCGAAAACATCGCCAATAGATTAATCCAATGAACCATTTCTGATTACCGCTTTCTCAGGTTGCTATGTGATTTCTGCTGACTAGAAATATTCTCCAGTTCTTCTCTATCATCTAGATCTTTGCATTGATCATTCTTCTTTTTTATATTCATCATATCCATTCATTCTCAATCACTCCCTCAAACACACACCTGTGTGCCACCGGCCACTTCTAAATACCTCAAGTGTTTGAAGTGTGTTTGAGAAGAGTGGGGCCAGATTTCGACAAAGAACGCAGAGTAGAAGTAGCACCATGCATCGTCGACGTCTTCTACTTCTTCTTCTACTTGTCCGTCTACGTCTTCTTCTTCTTTTTCTACTTTTCCTTCGTCGTTTCCGTCGTTGTCAAAACCAAATTATTCGTCCCGCATCTCGTCTTCTCCGGGGGGCGCCAACCCGTTTTTTTCTGTGTCCACACTATCCCTTTCCATCACACATCCATCCTCTCATTTTCACTTTTTGAGGTCAAGCATCCATTTTCAGTCGTCCCATGTCACCTTTTCCATGTTCATTTTGAAATCTGATAGTCTTGAATGAAAAAAAGGAAAACAGTGAAGATGGGGGATGAAGATGAAGGAGGCGAAAAACCAGAACGCCGCCAAATGATTCACAAAAAAATTCGTCAACATGTTATTTTTGAGTTTTCTATGTGCTCTTTTCTAGCAGCTTTCGCCTATGCATACAGCTTCTTTTCCTTCCTTGTCATCATCTTCTCCAACTTCGAATTCTCTAAAAACTGAAAAAGTAAAACATCTAGAATTTCGTGTGCTCTAAAAGTAACCTGAGTCATCAGTAGACTGAAGTTCCACACGTTCCCTCTGGTCGTTGTTCTCTTTCTTTTTGAGAGTAATGCCCTTTTCGGACACAAAAAATTAGACTCCGCCCACTTGCTCATTTCCTCGAATTCTGTTTTTCAAGTTCGAGAGCTTTTCGTTTTTATTATTACTTCCTACCAGAGATCTTTCTGAGAGCAAACATTCAGAAATGTACCCGAATTTTGGTTTTCTTTTGGTTTCTGTCTTACTGTTCCTCTCTATCATTTTTTTCTCTTCCCCTAAAACTTTGAAAATAGAAAGTAAAACATCCGTTAAAACATAAAAAGACACTCGTTGTTTCTCTTTTTTCCTTCCCAGTTAATAAAACAGTACTCTTCAAATCTCTCTAACACCAGACCGTTTTCTCAAATGAGTCACATGTTCTGATCTAACAAGATGTAACAAAAGAGAAAAATATTATGTATTAAATATACGAAAGTGTTCAAAACACAGAAAAAACGTTTTCTGATTGTATCGTGTAGTTGACTGAATCATCTAGTACGTTCTTTTGAATTTTCCTTTTTTTTTGGGGTGACCATGAGATTTTTTGACGTCAGAATTTGAAATGGCTTATTTTGGAATAGCTTTGACGTAAGAGAGTTTGAAATAATTATTGGATCTCAAATCTAGAAGTACACAATTATCTGAAAATCTAGAATTTCATACTTCTGAAATTGAAGATTCTAGAGAGCCACAGGAATCTTGATTTTCCCCATCAACTTTTCACTATCTAAATTATTCCCATCTCAGATCTGACTCATCTCAATCAGATCTGACTCGTAACTTGTGATTTTTTCACCCGGAACTATGATTTCATGAATAATTACCCACGCCCTAAATTCACAACTCTCAAATCCATCCATAATCTTTACCGTAAAAAACTCAATAATCCGTGAGTAATCAGTTTTTTTTTTCCATTCCAAAATGAGTTGCATTTCCCTCTCTGTTTTCTTGGTTCCTTCTCTCGTCGCTAAGCAATATTTACTCAGTCTCCGAAATGAGAAAAAGAGAGTTTCCATTTCTCTCTCCACCCCATTTTCCCCTATTCAGTAGTCATCGACACGTGCCATATCCTTCTCCATTGCCACGTCATCACTTGAATCCTTCACCTCATTCCCTCATTGCCCCCACATCAGTATTCGTCTCATTACTTCCATCGCTCATAAATTTGCGCCTTCTCCTTTTTTTCTCTCGTCCATCTTCATTTTGTTTTTTTTTCGGTCTCATTACTTTTTCTACTTCTTCTTCTTCTTTTCCATCGTCCCTGGTATGGTATATGTGTCAATAATAACAAGAAGTAGAAGATACTTTTAAAATCAAATATACTTTTATTCGTTCCTTTCCGAATTCCCAGATTTCTTCGAATATAATTAGCCCTCTCTCCTTCTTCCCCTCTTCGTCCTTTTCTATTCAATTCTCTCTTCCTTCACCTTTCTGTTTCAATCGATTCCATTTCTCCAGGGTGACACCGTGTGGGGGAATCAAAACCGACGGCAAGGATTCAGAAGACGCCGTCGTCCGAAGAAAATTCTGAAGTTTGCAATGAGTGCAAAACAGTCAATTGATTCACAAGCAGAGCCCGTGAGTTTTTTTTTTTGATGAAGCACTCAAAAAGATGGAAATGTTGTTCTTTTCGTTGACGAACTGAAATTTGGCCCGATATATATTTTTTGTCATTTGTTATTTAGCTGTACGAAAAAAGAAACCAGAGACGAGAAAACAACAACATTCAGCTGGAAATGAATAAATATAGGCGTATGTGCTCTCTTCTGAATAGAGTTTGTATGTAGAATTCGTTGGGGATAAGAAATTAGAGAACAAATCAGAAAACGCTAAAAATAATATTTTGTGGATGAATGATTTCTGAAACCTCACATAAAATAGAAAAACATCTGTAATTTCTTTTTTCTGATTCTTTAACGAATCCTTCTTAAAAATTGAGGTGAAATCGTCATTGCAAAAACGAATTATCTTTGAAAATCCATATTATTTTGTCTGGATCTTACAGTTCTCGCAGTGAAATACCTTTAGACTTATACTATGTACAGAAAACATACTTCTGAAACACTTCGAGAACTCGAATTGTTCCTGATGAACTTTTCTGAAAATCACCGTTCCCAAGATACATCTTTGCCGAAAAACTATTAAAATTATCTTGATTATTGCAGGTGGTGCTTCGTCTGATCCTCGTGAGCGGAAAAACGCATGAATTCGAGTTCCATCCACTGACATCAGCTCACGATGTAACACAAATGGTATTCGATCAATGGCCGGACGGTAAGTGACCCAACTCGAACAAAAGAAAATGCGCGTTCTTCTCAAAACTTGTGTTAATCCATTCTATCGCGTTTTGGTTCATTATTTCCATCGTCTTCTTCTTCTTTTCTTCTGAGGGAAAAGAGACAATTGTTTGTCGAAAGACTACAAATGGGCTTATGGGTATGAGGGAACACGAAGAAAAGACAAGACCGATCCTTTTCTTATTTCCTCAGGATAGGGCCAAAGGGTCATGTGTGTCTGCAAATATGTGCGAAACGAGAGAGGAACCGGTGTGTTTGGCTTGTTGCAAAACTCTCGAAAACCATTCGAATTTTCAAATAAAACGAGATTCACAAAAACTGGGGACAGAGACACCTGATGAAACAGACAACACATGAATCTGTCGGAATCGTAATGTTATCAACACTATAATTTACTGTAAAACTTCTAATAGAAGGACACTGCAAAATAAAGGTTATAAACCTTCTCATGAAAATATAATCAACTTTCTGAAAATCACATATAGTGCTTTTTGTAGCTGAAGAGTCTATTTTCGTTTGCTGGAACTTTTACCGCAAGAAAAAAAATTATGGTCGTACGGACTGTCGAAAGTTTGCCTTTAGGGTGCTCCTATTAGAGGTTTTAAATACGGTATATGGTCCATAAGATTCTGGGATCTTAGACAAGTTCAACTCAATTTTAAATTGCGAACCTAAAAAAATGAAGTTGAGAAACCTGCTACTCTAAATCCCCATATTGCCTCATTTCTCTTCATTTCCACCATTCTCTTGGTTTCAGAATGGCAAGAAGACAAAGTACAAAGTGCACAAATGCTGAAACTCATATATCACGGACGGTTTCTTCACGGCTCCGTCACACTTCATGCACTTCAGTTGATGCCCGGAAAAACGACAGTAATGCATTTGGTGACAAGAGAGAATCTGCCGGAACCTAATTCAAGTGGTCAGTTTTACTCCTTTGACAGGTGTTTTGAGGTGAACATGAGGAAACAAGTGGACGAACAAATGAAGTACACGAAATTGACCTAATTTGAATGAATAAATGAAAATGACAGATGGAGGAAGCGTTTATATGCGGGAGGTGATGGTCCCAAGGGTAACGAGAAATGTACTCATATTTCAATGTTAGAAGGAAACAACTTGAACGGAACACAAATAAAACGGGTATTCGGAGTAGTATAGCAAAGCTCTTGGGAGAAAATGGAAAAGATAAAAACTGAAAGTTCTTAAAAACTAAACTTTCAGGGCAGAATAAGAGCACATTCTCAAATTTTGAACGGAATTGAGGGATTCTAGTAATTACGGGTTTTCCTAAATATTCAATTTTTCAGAAACCCTGACAAAGCGGAAATCAGCGGGTTGCTGTCGATGTGTGCTCTCATAGTTACTCGTTTGCTCCGATTATTTCTTTCTACCTCTTCTCACATTCTGTTTCATTTTCTTTCTTCACCGATTCTAATTCTCTCTTCTCAAAACGGGATATCAGCCGACGACAAGTGTTCATTTTCCATTCCTTCATTCCAATATTCTTGTCAATTTTGATCATTTTCCCCCAATTCGGCCCTGCTTTTCCCTTATCTTTCCGCCAACTCTGTGATCTTCTGTTTTTCTTCTTCCTGTTTCTTTTTTGTCCATACATCCACCCCTGTAAATTTTTCAACAAATCCAAAACCAAAAATCAATAATTCTAATCAAAAATCAATTTTTTGCCCGAAACTCTCCCGTCAATTCTGGTCATAGTTTTCGTTATGTTTAGACAATCTTCCATTGAATCACCTCCATCTATAATTGAGCTTTCTCTCACCAATTTTTCTATTTTCCAAACCGATATAGTCCGTGATATAGTCGGCTTTTGTTGTCCTCTCCAACGGTGTATAATACAATTTTGCCCTATTTTTTCCACCAATTTTCATTTTCTATTCCAAAAAAACATGAAAAAATAAAAATCAATTTGTTTATTCAAAAAGTGTATAAGCTCAAAATCGTTGTATGGAACTAGAAATCCTAAATTCGTTGTACAAAAAGACAAAAAAGACAAAAAACCAGATGAGCAATGAGAACAATGAACTAGAAGAGTTTAAAAGTAACACTGGGAAAGTTTGAAATATTCGGAATTATTCGGAAGATTAGAAAAGTGAAAAACCTGAGAGAATCAAAGCCGAAATCAGCTAGAGTTATTGTTTTCGGAATGTGAAGGGATGCGAGGAAAGGGGATTTTATCCGTAATTCAAAAGGGAAAAAGAGTTTTGAAAAACCAAATTGGAATTGAAATTGGAAACATAAGCAGAATGAAGCCGGTGCTACCGACGATCTTTCTCGTTCTCGAATTTTCCACCTCGTGGAGTGAATGAAGGTGTTCTTTGAACGTTTCTAGAAATATGCATAAGTAGAGATAGCTGGCTAAAATTGATCAATTTTCTGCTTTAAGTTAATCAAAATTATACAATTTCAGACATACTACGGGCCGGGCCGGATAAAAGTCAGAAAATCTGTCGACCCGGCCCAGTCGGCTCGGTTTCTTGTAGTCAAAAAAATTGGTTAGAATTTTTAAAACAAAGTCTATTTTTTCGGTGGCTTTTCCTGAAAAGTCATGTTTTTCGATTATTGAATATTTTGTGTCATTTTAACATCGAAAAATTATTTTTAAAAATTTTAAATTGAAACCCGGGCCAACAAAATTTTCCTCTGGCCCGGCCAAGTCTTTGCCAAGTCTTTGCCAAGTCTGCAAAATTACCTGTGTAAAGAAAGAGTCAGTCCATCGTCTTCAATCCGTTGTCCTAATGTACATTGTCCTGAGTTTAAAGCTGCCAAATGAGATGAGTAACTTTCTGAAAACAATCACTGAATACTACTACAAATTCCATTAACTCACCTATATGGACACAATTCCGTCTTCTGGAGCCTGTCACAGAAATGACGTGTTCCGGGTCCACACCAGCTGACGTATAGACGGAAACATCTTTACTGCTACCGTATGCCACGTGGATATGAACACCCATATCAACGATATGACGAAGATGTAGAGATTTTTGTTTCAATGGTTCCGTCGAGAAGGAATTGTTGAAAAATAGAAGAGCATGAGGGAAGTTGTGTTGAGCAAGCCATGCAGAAACAACTCGTTGTTGCATATCGGGTCGAGCAGTCAGATAGATTATCAGATATCCTTGTTCTTGCCAGTATCTGACGACGTCTACTGCTCCTGGACGTACACGTGGATCTTTTCCAGTTACCGAGACAGAAGCAGTTAGGGATCCATCGACGGAAAAGACTGCACATTTGGTACCATGTGGAACAATGGCGACGAATGCATCCAAATAAGATCTGTCTCCATGAACCACTATTTTTACAGAATGAATTCCGCATGGAAGAGTTTTCGCCAGTTGTATAGTTAATCTTCCATGAGAATCTGTATCGAATACTCCATGGAGATACCAATCCCCTCGTTGTGGACAGACGAATACAGATACTGCTTCTCGGGATAGTGCGACTAGATCCATGGGTCCATAACAGAACTTTGCAGTGACAGTAAGATCCATTCCAGCTGTGACAAGAATGTCGTTTGCCCGATGGTTGGCAGACAAATTTGCAATCTAAACAATGTTTATAAATCTTCGAAAATGCAAGTATGAAAAATTACCTTGAACCGTGTTCTTTTCCTTTTCCAATGCATTGTAGGCAGATCAATATTCAATGGAATATTGTTCATACTAGAGGAAAGAGTTGTCAACACGCATTCTTCTCCACGAACAAATTGTCGAAGTAAGAAAGATGCGACGTCACAGGATTCCCAATACGAAGCATGTAAAATGTTCGGAAGAGCCGATGAGGGAAGAGCAACCATTGAGTTGGGGCAGTATAGTAAGTTATCGATTCGTTTACTTCCCCACATTTGAGTTGTATCTATTGAGGACTCAAACTTTTGAGATTTTCCATCACCGAGTGGATATCTTTGATATCTGGAAGAACATAAATCAGCTTGAGCATGAGAAAATTCTAGAAAACCTGTCAGATTCAGAATAATCAACTAACTTTGGAACATTATAAGGTGGAACACAAGCCAACTGGGAATCCAAAACTGGCTCTATCCGAGCACCGCATGGATCCAATGGATAGTATAGATTGAAAAGTTGACATGAATCGAAACCATCGATTTCTGAAAGCATTGGATTCAGATTTTTCTTGAAATAGTTTCTCTCACCTGATCCTTCTAATTTTCTCTGCATCAAAGTCAATCCTAATGGGCATCCAAGAAGAAATATTGTACTTGGCTGGAAGTTGAGTCTCGATGCTCCGAACTGAAAACAACTACAAAGGGTAAGAATGGCATTCCGAAAAAGAACAAGAAATCAGAATATACAAAAACTGAATGATCTCGCAGGATTCCAAATAAAAATGCATATGGCAAACTAAGGGAAATCGAATATAATCAATCCCAAAAACATCATCATCGTTCACTCACACTGACAGAATCAACCGACACCAAAGAGATCTTCTTACGCACGTACGACGCCGATGGAGGTGCCGAATAATTACGAGCCGATCGACGAGAAGAATGTCCGTTTTGGAGCGAAGAGTGATCACGAACAGATTGATTGTGGGATTGAGGGCAAGATGAGATTGAGGAAGTATCAGTTATTGTAATATCAGTCATTGATTGATGAGGGGATTGCTGAAAAAAACTGAAATACTTCGAGATGTAAAATAAAACTTACATCTTCCTTAATTATTCTTGAGGACACATTCGATGATAATCTCTTCAAAAATGCCATTGAATCACATTTCTTCGTCATAGCCTCATATAAAAATATTCCACCAACACAATCTCCGACAACAAAAACTTCTCCGTTGAATAATGGTTGAGATGCAATAAATTCGTTATAAGTTTCATTTGCTCTTCTTATTGTTCCTTCTACAGCTTCATTATAAAGATGATTGGCTGATGGAAGCATCAGAGATAACGATGGATGTAATAGTCCAAAACTCGAAGAAATATTCGCTAGTTTGCTGACAACTTGAGTCATTTCGCAACCACATGAAACATTGACAATGTGTAACCGATTTCTCAGTTGGGGATAGTGACGTTGGACACATGTTTCGATAGTTGATCTAGAATAAGAAGATTGAAAACGATTTAGAAAACACGGACTACCCAAAAGTGTTAGTGTCAGTTGTTTTGGAATCTGCCGGATTGTCAGGTGTGAAATCTCCATGGAAAACCATTATCAGTAATGCAGTGTCTGTGGAACCATTATGAGGAGTTAAGGGCGGAGAATCTGGAATCGAATGGTTAGAATTCAAATCTCATAGATCCCTGAACTCACTATCATCCTGAATCTCTAATTCCAGCTCACTACTCCATCTGATTATCGATGGTTTCTGTGTTGGAATGGGTGACGTGTCACAGCAATCAAAATAAAGATCATCTGATGCAGCATCCCCATCGTCTTCATCTGATTCGTTTTCCTCGTTTTTTCCATCTTCGCCCTCCTTTACAGCCATCACTTTACTCAAATGCAAAGCAGCTTCCGCTTCCAACTTCCGGATATCATTCATCGTGAGACCAGTCTACGAAAAAAAGATTTTGATGATTCATGAAGAGAGGAAAACAATTTTAATATAGAAAACAAGAAAACATTAAAGAATCTTACTGAACTCTTTCCCAAGACCTACCCATTCATCTTGCCACGCCCACGCCTGTCGATGTGCTCTCATCATCGTATTCCTCAATGCCAAATCGTGAATCCATCGCTCAGCTCTCGTTTGCATACCCCAATATCGAAACTCAACTTTGCATAATTTATACGCACACATAATCGGCAATCCTTTCTTCCGATGCTCAGCGACCCAATCATCATTCAATGGTCCTCTTCCAGTCGTTTCAGATTGATACAACTTCGGATCTTCTTCAACACAATAATCATGAGAACTCATCGCATCTTTCACAAAATCCATATAGTCGATGATTCGATTCGCTTGTTCTTTTTCACTCAGATTGAAAACATTCTCCTGTTGTCCGTAATCATCGAAATAAAGAGTCTCCACTTCCAAACTGAACCTGTCCATCATCGGTGTGGAGTATCGTGTTTTGGTCACCGGATACGCATTCCATGCTTCTTCGTGTGCTTCTAATGCATTCGTTGGAAGCACCGTCCGAATCCATGCTGAAATTTTAAATATTCCACTAGAATAATCAAGGGTTTCCCATAGAGAAAATCCTAATAATCGTTTAATTTTTCTGGTCTTCCTGTTCGTGAGCTTTAAACTCGTGAAACCAAAAATTTCTAACTGTGTTTTCAAGATCCTTTCGAATCTGAGAATACTCTTTGTTTCTATTGCATATCCTAGTAATTTGATATTATTTTGCAGGCAAGAAAATCTCGGATTCGCTGTGGGCGAAATAAAAAACGAGAGTAAATTGTGAATTATTCAGAAAACCTAAGATGGAGAAAAATATCTCATCATCTTCCTACTTCATTTATTTTTCTCTGAAAATCTCAAAAGAAACGAACCAGGAATGCGACTCCCGATGTGATAGATCTTGAATGTGTACTGTCCACATCCGCCGGGGCCATCTGTATATGGTTTATTACTAATGATCTCCACTCCAGAATCTTTTCCATGAGAATCCAGCCGACTTTTCTTCTGAAATCTTGATTTTTGATGACTATACTCATAATTCATGACTGGAGGAAGATCTTTTCGGCATAATTTCAGGAGGACGTCATTCCATTCAAAAAGAATCAAAAGTTGAAGAGTGCATCGAGAATTCTGATGAGAAATCACGGAACTTTTTTATATTTTTGAGACAAATGTAGCTGAAATTTGTGACCTACTAACAGCAAGGGATCACTGTCTAGACAATTCTATACAAACGTACTACATACCAAATCCCCTCCATTTTTTTCTCAAAAACAATTCTATTTTTTGACTTGTAATGCACAATTTTGTTTCACACTTGGCTGCTTCCCTTCCTATTCTTTTTTTTCACTTTTCTTTTCTATTAAGAGTCTCTCAAAAAGCTTTTTCTTCCTATTCTCTGACTACTTGTCGTGCACAATTTGTTGCCATTTCAAGCGTTGGCCATCAATTAGTTTTCCGTGTATACCAACCTCCCAGTTGGTTTCTTCTTCTTTTTGGGGAATCTCCTTTTTTCGGGAGACAAAAAAGTTGGAGAAAATGGAAACTTAGCAAGTGAAGAACAAACATCCAGGGTTTCAATAGCAAGGTCACAAAGCACACTGTATGAGCATACAACAAGCTCAGAGTTCAAAATGAATGAAGTTTCGAAAAAAAGTTTTGTGCTTTGGAAAATGTTTGTGAGTCACACTATGATGGGAAGAGCATAAAGTGGAATTGAGCATTATGGGAGCCAGAAAGTTACAACAGTGGAAAGTTCTAAACTTCTGGTTTCGGAACATTGTAATATAAAAATTATAGTGAGAGCTTTTGATCGGAAAAGTGAATGAGGGATTTCTAAAAAAGCTCTATCCTATTGCTGAGATTCCTTCTTTTCAGCCAATAACTCCGGTGCAGATTTCCCAAATGATTCAAAAATGATCCTTTGATATTTTTTCCCAGTTTTTGTAACTTCAAAATCTAGGGAATCATATAAACAAATTCTCTGGACAATGGTAAACAAATGTTTCACTTTTTCTAATGGAAACTAAAGTGGACAACTGTTTCAATGGAAAGAACGAGAACATTTTTTTATCTGCATCAAAAATAAACTAACCTGTATCATATACAACTGCGCGATACGGTACTCTTGTACCGTCATCGGCAGAAGAATACGGTACTCTTTGATGAGCATCTTCTGGTCTCTTTAGTGGAGAGACAATCAACACATTATTCGTCTGCGACACATTTTCAGCTGAAATATTGTGACGTGATGAATGGAAAAAAAACTGAGGTGATGATGACGGAAAAAGAAGAGAAAAAGATAGACAATGAAGAAGGGGAGGGGCCCCGGAAAAAAAGTACATACAACCTGCTGGAATAGTGGAGAAAAAGAGAAAATGGGAAGGAAAAAGAAGATAGGAAAGGAATAAAAAATGGTAGGCATGTCTATTGAAACTTTGCATTTTTATATTGCCTCAGTTATTTTTCAGTCATTCCATGAAACCATTTGCACTTTTTGGTCGTCATGAGTGCATCTATGATTATTTGCGTTTTTTCTCTAAAAGAAAGTGATAAGCGAAAAAAACGAGACATTGAAGGAGAAAGAAAAGAAATGTTTACTTCTCTCTCGTTTTCTCTCAGGTCAATGATAACGATACGAGTTTTTTAAAAGTGAATTTTAGAGAAGGAAAGTTAGGTGAAATTGAAAAGAATAACATGATTTAGAGAATGATTTTTGATGTTTCAGTAGAAAAGTAGGGATCAAGAAAAGATTATGAATCATAGAAGAGCGTTTTGTACTAGTCAGAATATGAAGAAAAATGGAAATGGAGAATGAAAGAGGAAAAGATCTTGAGACAGAAACCCAATAATGTAGGGTTCGAAAAAAAGAGAGAAACTCAACACAAACCCAAAAAATTATAGGCTTGAAGGCAGACAAGTCAAGATTCAGATAAAGTTGAAAACTACATATTTTCTTTTTTAAGGAGAAAAAATAAGAATAAAAAGACAGATGACGATGAAGATCTCATTTATGTTAAAGATATTTTTATATGAACCTGGATGGCTGGAGCTTTATGACGCAGAGAATCAGGAATGACAGACAGAGGATTATGTTCAAGGTGGTAGACGTGGAAAACCTTCTCTAATCTTATGAACTAACACAGAAAATGAACAACTTGTACGAGGAAACTAGATGCTGAACTGACATGTTATACACGCTATCGTCTCGGATTTCGTTCTTTCGTTTCGTTCCGAGGGTCTTTGGATGGTTTTTGAGGATCCGAAACGATCTGAAAACATCTGAAAATGACTGAAACAGAAAGAGACATCCCTCTCTCGAACATGGCGATGTGTGGCGTGGCGTCCGAATAGAGGAGGAGACTCTCTCTGTATTAATGCCTGCGTCTCGTCTTCCGCGCATCTCCCATTCAGTCGATATGACAGCCTGAGTAGTGGAAAAAGTAGAAGAAGAAGAAGAGGAAGAGAAAAAGGCGGAAAATGTAGATGTGTCTGCGTCTCGACACGTCTCATGATGCCTTGTTTCCGTCTCCCGTCAGCCGTGTCAAGACCTCATTAGCTATTAGGGATTTGGTGTGGAGCAACGGGAAAAAAAACGAGAGCAACGGCAAAAAGAGCTGTGCGCAAGAAAAGAAGAAGAAGAAGAAGAGCCACGCCTTCTTTATCTCAGAAAAAAGGAGAATAAGAGAAAACCTTTTTTCGGAAAGAGACACCAAAGATACTACATAATTTTAGCTTTGCTTCAGGCTTCTCTTCTTTCTTTTTCCTCTTGACTAAACAAATCTAAAAGACCAAAAAATGGATTAGACGTGGGCTCTTTTGGAGCAGACGGTGCGGATCTTTAAGAGGGTTGGAATATTCATAAAGTGCAAGTACTTAGTTAAAACATCGGAAAACAAAAGAAGTATGTTTGGAGGGCAATCTACAGTAATCCCAAGAGAGGCATTATTGAAACATCTATTGGAAGAAGAAACTCGAGGATTTTTATTCTAGTACTTATATGCTCAGACCGGCAAAGACCATATATGAAATGATCAAAGTTTGAAAAAATGAGAGAGCCACAAATACAGTGAACCACCTGCACAAACGTCAAAGAGCAGGTAATTGACTTTTTGGGGGTTGGGTAAAAATTTGATTGGAATTTTTTAGCCAATTTGATTGGCATTGTCAGAACTATTGAATTTGGGAAAATACACGTTTGCTGTCCAGTTTTCCACCCATATTTTTTGGGGCATTCTGAAAATCTGGGAGATGTTGGTACTTGGCCTTACCCTGCAATCTAGAGACGAACTCCAAAGTTTCAAAGTTTCAAAGTTTCTGACAGGGAGGTCCTTGACCACTACAGTTGAACTTTTCTGAAACTTCGGTCCCAGACAAAATCTACCCCGAGAAGACCGAATCTGCAATAAAATTCGGCAAAATGTTAAATAAACTTGAGATATAAGCCGTCGAAGTTGCAGCCATTAGGGCTAAAGTGAAACTTGTAGGGTCCGTAACTCAGATCAAATCCACCTTTAGAAGGTCTAGCTTTTTGTTTTGAACCTGAAATTGGATGAGAACTCAAAACTTCAAACTTCAATACTTTCGAGATACAAAAATTTGAAGTTCACCGAAACAGATGAAGACAGATACATGTCAGTATATCTCCAACTTCCATTCCGAGTTTACTCAAAAAACAAAACGTTTTTTTCTAGTCACCAAACAGCTCACATGACATCGCAACGGGGGTGAAAAATTGAATTGGAGTGTCAGTCAGATGACGTGTGACTTCTTCTTCCTTCTTCTTCGTTTTTTCAAACCGATTTGTGTCGAAAAGAAAGTTCCCCAGATGTTCTCAATGTCTTGTTGGAATATTTTATGAGCCGGCCGTTTGCCGCGATCGAAGGGGAAACAAGAAACGAATGAAAGGAGAAAAAAAAAGAGAATCGTAAAAAAAGAAAAATGTTATCAGACATCGAAAACCGCTCAAACGAATTCTTCTGCTCTCACTTTTTCTGTCCTCCGTGATCCAGAGATATTCTTGTGCAACGAGAGGATAAATTGTTGTGAAGACATATTGAAAAGAACAAATAAAAATAGAAGATGAAGGGAATTTTTAAATCTAGAGTACAAAAGAGAGCGACTTATTAGAAAGAATGTGCAAAGTAATCTAAAGCTTTCAAGAATTCTGGTCTAGACTTCCAAGAAACAATAGGAATTTGGGTGTTATTAAGAGTAGAAAAAGACGTCAACATCTGTCGAAAAAACAGGTGAAAGTGTAGAAATACTGGTTCCCATTTTTCATTTTTAATCTCCAACAATTATTGAAGGGTTGGTTGAATCAGAGGGAAAACAGTACTCAATACTTTTTAAAGGGTTAAAGTAGTGAAGAATTGTAGTCAAAACTTCAAAAGGGACATTGAGTTAAATTTTTAAAAAATAAGTATCATTTTTGGTCCCAATATCTGTTGTTTCTGACAAAAGTCAAAGACATTAAGTTAATCTTATCCTGAATTCTAAATTTCAAAACAACACTCGGAGCAACTTGCTCCCGTGGTGCTGCAGAATCTGGAAAATTTTGAAAACATTCACTTGCAATCGAGGGTTTATTTAATTTTAGAGTGGCCATCACAAATTTTTCAGGTTATAAATAAATATGTTGTTGGTGTATAAATATTCCGAGTTTTCAAGAGATCATAGATTATTCCGAAGTCATTGCGAACGCAGGTGATTGTGTGGAGAGTTGTCCTCGAATCGGAAGATACAACTTGAATTCTGCTGGCAGCTCGTCTTCAGTGTACAATCGATCAGCGAAGTAGACACGGCGAATGCGGCAGTTGGCATGGATCTGAAAATGTTTTAGATTTTTTTTGAGATTCTATTGACAATAAAATACCTGAATTCTGAGAGTCTCGACATAGTTCGTTCCATATGCGCGTTTGACGAAATCGCTCAAATTGAATTGAATCTGATTCCATCCGTCATCCATTCTCATCGGCATGGTGCAAATGAACGGCTGTAATAATATATGATTTCTTTTGAAAAATACAATCTTTTCCTACCTTCACTCTAGTGGCCGACTGATAGTTTGAAGCACGAAATCGTCTTTTGATTTTCTTGTCATCAATGATTTGAACTTCAAACGAGAAGTACTTGTTCATATTCTTGACTACCATCACGAAGAAAGGCAATTTGATTCCGAGTGTTTTGTCTGGATCGACTGGGCAACTGATGAATGCCGTGCTGATGTTGTTTCCCATGATTTCGAGGACAAGAGATTGAATCTCTTCATCAGTTATTCGTTTGACATGACCGTTTTTGATCTGAAATTGTTGAAAAAAATCAGTTTGCTTTGAAATTTTCAGAACTCGAGACCTGAGTATCCCATATTTGCAACGGCTTGCTTCCAATACTGTAGAGAACAGAAAGAAGTCCACTCTGGAATGTGTTGTGGAACATTTCACCTGCAAAACGAAGAAGGTGAGATCGAAAAATGCGTTGAGCAGTCTCGATGGGTTCAGTGCGGCGTATAATGTGCGGAGGGAGGGAGTTGGTTGTCAAGTCGACGAAAGTAAAGCAGAAAGAGGGAAGCCAACAACTCTTTTTCTCTAGTTACTCTCTTTCAATGCCATAATATTTATTTTTACTAGAATAAATTTTTCAAGGAATGAAGGAAATTGGAGTGTGCATGGAAGCTAACAGAGAAGGAACGAATGAAGTAAGCGAAGAGTTGACAGTCGAAATACAGAATCAAGGAAACAAGTGTTGGCAGGAAGCAGGCAATAAATTTTTATCAGAAAGAATAATAGATTGCATCTTATTCAGCATCTCCGTCGGTTCCGTCGAGCTCTCCATCCTCTTCGGCTGTTGCTTCTTGGTATTGTTGATACTCGGACACCAAATCGTTCATGTTGCTCTCAGCTTCAGTGAATTCCATCTCGTCCATACCTTCGCCAGTGTACCAATGAAGGAAGGCTTTGCGGCGGAACATAGCTGGAATTAATAAGATTTGTTTTGTGAAGGAAGAGAAGCAGAAACTCACCGGTGAATTGCTCTGAAATTCTCTTGAACAGCTCTTGAATAGCAGTGGAGTTTCCGATGAAAGTAGCAGACATCTTCAGTCCACGTGGTGGGATGTCACAGACAGCGGTTTTGACATTGTTTGGAATCCATTCGACGAAATATGACGAGTTTTTATTCTGAACATTCATCATCTGATCGTCGACCTCTCTCATCGACATGCGACCACGGAACATGGCGGCGACAGTCAAATATCTGCCGTGTCTTGGATCACAAGCAGCCATCATGTTCTTGGCGTCGAACATCTGTTGAGTGAGTTCAGCGACAGTCAATGCACGGTAAGCCTGGGCTCCCTTGGCGGATAGTGGAGCGAATCCAGGCATGAAGAAATGAAGACGTGGGAATGGGACCATGTTGACAGCAAGTTTGCGAAGATCAGCATTCAATTGTCCAGGGAAACGGAGACAGGTGGTCACTCCAGACATGGTAACCGAGACTGTAAGGATTCGAAATATGGTTTTCAAAAATCAAAGAATTCAATTACCAAGATGATTGAGATCTCCATATGTTGGATTAGCCAATTTGAGAGTTCTGAAGCAAATGTCATAAAGAGCTTCGTTGTCAATGCAGAAGGTTTCGTCGGTGTTCTCAACAAGCTGGTGAACCGAGAGAGTAGCGTTGTATGGCTCGACGACAGTGTCGGACACCTAAAGTAGATTGCTTGCTACAATTTGTATAATATAAATTATCGAAAAATACCTTTGGTGATGGAACAACGGAGAAAGAGCTCATAATTCTATCAGGATACTCCTCACGAATCTTCGAGATCAGAAGAGTTCCCATTCCAGAACCAGTTCCTCCTCCCAAAGAATGGGTCAACTGGAATCCTTGGAGACAATCACATCCTTCAGCCTCCTTTCGAACTACATCAAGAACGTTGTCGACAAGTTCAGCTCCTTCAGTGTAGTGTCCTTTGGCCCAGTTGTTTCCGGCGCCAGATTGTCCGAACACGAAGTTGTCTGGACGGAAAAGTTGACCGAATGGTCCCGAGCGGACAGAATCCATGGTTCCTGGCTCAAGGTCGACAAGGACGGCGCGTGGAACATACTTGCCAGCTGAAATGTTTGAAATTGTGATTGAAAATGTATTGGTTAACGAATATTATACTTCTTATGCTATTTTTAACCCTGAGGAACGCTTAAATTGAAGAAAATTGGCGAAAAACTGTTTTTTTTTTCAAGTCAAAAAAATTAAAAATACGCGTTCAGTGTAGCGCACTTGCAGCCCGCCTTCAAAAAAATACTTTTTTGCTAGCTGGGCTGTCCAGTGGGCGCATATCACAAATTGACAAAATTCAGATGGATTAAATTTAGAATTCTCAGAAAACAATTACCGTTTGCCTCGTTGTAGTAGACATTGATACGTTCAAGCTGCAAATCGCTTTCTCCTTTGTACGTTCCATCAGGCTGAATTCCGTGCTCGTCGGAAATCACTTCCCAAAATTTGGCCCCGATTTGATTACCACATTGTCCAGCTTGTACGTGCACGATCTCTCTCATTTTGAACAATGAAGATGGTCGATTGAGATGGTGGAAACTGAACGAAAAAATGTGTGTAACCGGAGAAGAGTAATTTGAAATTGGAAAGTCACGTTGAGAAGTGAAACATTAATGGTGACAGGTGGGAATAGAAATTCGTTGAATTTTAAATTTAAACGACTCGCAACGGCTGAATAGTGAGAATGCCGAATACGAAAAAAAGCGATTGTGAGAATGAGGTCTTCAGCTTCTCGTTTGCGGTTTTCCAAAAGAAAGCGAGCTTTCGGGGGACGAAGGGTTGAAATTGGCAGATGGCATTGGGGGCGAAGACGTTGGTTAAATTACTTTTTGCACAGGCACAAAACAACATCTTTCGTGTCACGGAGAACTCATAAATCCCATGGTTTACAACCAAAACGAGAAACCTTCAAAACTGAAGAATAAGGTCACAAAAAGCGGAGACGCTCTCTTCCAATTCTCGTCAATTATACTCTCCGTCGTCGTCGTCGTCTTAGTTGTTGTCGTCTTCCTCTCCTCCCGGAATGCACTCGGACGCGACCCCAATTGCTCGCGGAGCACAACAAAAAGGATGGAAAAGAAGGGAGCCGACTAGGGGCGCGGGGCAGCCCCACTGAATCGATTGTGACAACGACGGAGGCTCCCGTTTCGTTTCGAAACAGAAGAGAAGAATGAGATGGATGGAAAAAGGCACCCGAATTTTGTTGACGAGAATGAGAATAGACGGATGAAGTAGAGAAACTGAGTAAAAGGACAAAAGATTCACATTGATATGGAGTGGATGTCAAGTTTTATAAACAAAGATTGAGTTGGGATAGAGTGGACAGATTTTGAATATTAATTGACTTGATTCATCTTAGAAACTTATAAGCCTCTTTGAGAGACCGAGAAATATCTAGAAAAATGACCTGTGGTCTTTCCGTATTCAACATAAACACACACCCAACCAGCAACATTAGAATTTGAATAGAAAATAGAATGACAAATGGAAGCAACGTTTTGGGTGGCTGCTGGTGGTGTCGTGTGTCTTCTCGGCAATTGCATTACCATTGAACACATGGGCGGAGCAAAACCAGAAGAAGGCACGATGATACCCTTTACGGGTGGAAAAGAAGAGAGACAACCTCTTGAAAGACTCTTTCAAATGAAGGGTCATCTGGTATTGTGGTAGAGGAAGAGGGGATAAGGCTTAAGGCGGGAGAGAGTCAAGAAGGAGAGTTCGAAGGGTATTTCCGTATGCAGGAAAACTGTATCCCAAAAGGAATTACCGTAAAGTCTGTATTAGAAGGGCACCTTTAATAAAAGAGCACCCCGATGAGCTCAAAGTAAGCACGTTCTAGAAATTCAAAAGGATTGAAACCAGTATTATTAGAATCCTCGTCAAAAGTTGACTAGACACGTCAGAAAATATGTTTAAAATAACTTCTCCAACAGATGTTATGATCAATTTTGAGAATTCAGAAATATTTTTTAGGTGATGGAAAAATAGAAGGGCTTGCCCTTCTAATACAGATTTTACGGTATACATAAACTCTCGCTGGCGGAAAAGGAGAATGGCATTCAACTCTTCGCTAGACAGAGCTCCTTGTCGACGAACAAAAAATGCGAGTAGGAAGAATTGCGAAATAGGACAAAAAAATGAGGGAAGAATGGCTCCGTCGCATCTAGACCATCTGTCATCATCCACACGATAGCAGGTCCTCCTCCTCTTCTTTTTCTTTTTTCGGTTTCCAATTATTCAGAGCACCCGTCTCTTTTGGAGAAGAAGAAGAGATGGGGGTCATTCCGGAATAGTCATTGTTTAATTAGAGTGCCTTCATAAAAGCGAATTGGAAAAGAGGAAGAAGACGAGTCTATTTTATGGAGGAAGCTATACTCTCTTTCCAGTGAAACATCGGTTTCTGACAATAATGAAGATGGAGCTCAAAATCAGAAAGAATAGTTTTATTAGAGTCAAATGTCGATAATACATGAACCGGTATCTAGTGATCAACAATATCTACAAGTGAAAGCCGAACAGGGACTGAAAATTACATTTATGCATTTATATGAGATGTTATGGGGAGAATTCGGAAATAGTAATTCAAACGACAGGAGCTGATTCGTATCCGGAGTCCTCACTGGCCAGGGATGGATTCTCGATCTGAAAAACGTTAATAACTTCTGCACCACTAATATGATTCACATTTTCTGGCAATTTTGCAAGATTTCATTTAGAAAGTTTCAGAGTAATCAATTTGTGACTCACCCAATTTCGAAAAGTACTGTTTGATTACACGCCTTACAAAGCAAATAAACTCTTCCAGACATACAGTCACCAGATTCCTTACCGATTCATTTCTGATATACGGGTGATGATATCCCTTCCGAAGATCCTCGTATTCTTTCCATGTGTCCCCACTGCATTCTGAACCGGAGCTTCTGACAGTTATTGAAATAGAAGCGACTGAGTTGGGCGAAGGAGATCGGGAATGGGATGGCTGAGGTTGGGGACGATTTATGGGTTCATTTTCCTGAAAATACAGGTTCAGATAAATCATGGAAGATAAAACGTACTTCTTGTCGAGAAGTCGTTTGCTGTCCGATGCATTGTCGAAAAACATTCCAGATTCTGTGGAATAGACGAACCATGCCTGTAAATCGACAAATTTGACAAAAGAAATGACACATGTGGAGACACGTGTTAAAAGAAAGAAAGAAGAAAAAAGGTGTCACAGCATATATTCGAAAATATGTTCTAAATAGGCATTTGATGTCATAAAAAAATGAAGTTACAATTAAAATTATGGAAAATACTTCATTGAGCTGCAGGAAAAAAAAAACTACACTCAAAAAGGACAGAAGTGAAACAAATTGTGAAAAACAGAAGAGCTTGAAACGACATTGAACTATTCCTTATCAGCTGATTCCGATTAATAGTGGAACGGGGTGGCACCAGAGTTTGCTAGTCGAAAAAAAGATGAACTGACTACTTTTAGGAAAATGTGGGTATGAAATGGAAGAAAATTTAGCAAACTGTGATTCTGAAACTAAAGAATCACGGTTTATATAAAAATATAGAGCAACAGCCATTTTAAATACACGAATTTCGAAACTTTTCAAAGACGCCATCTCCTCAATTTCAGTCTCACCAGTTAAAGGATTGTACAGTGAGAAACAGGAGAAAAGTCGGGGTTATTTGTTTTTCAGCAATAGTGAGCAAAGACAATCAAAGATGATGTCGATTCAAACTGTGTCGTGATGAAAACTTGAATTGGTGGAATTTGGGAAACTTATTATTTTCAGGAAGTTTGCATAAAATTAACTATTTTTGCTCAATATTAATTTGCTAAAAAACTCAGAATGTGAAAAATCAGGAGGGTAGACGCTAGGACAAGGATATCATCTAGAGAACACACTTTAGATTGCTTAATTTGAATAAGTTTGAACAAAACTGTGATCATTTGAAGTTGAATTTTCGATATTTTGAACTTTTTTTGAAAACCCAATTTTATATTTACATAATAACTCCTAATGCTTTACTGAGTCTATTTTCAGCCAAAAACACCTACAACAATTGAAGTACGTTACAGGTAAGAATGTTTAAAAGACCTGTGGGAAGCCACTAGAACGCAGATACTTTAGAGGAGAGTACTCTAGATTGGCGAATCAGAGCCACATTAAGTTTCAGATTCTGTTAAGAAATCAAGTCAAATAACCAAAACTATTTCCTCATTGAACTTCTTAACAAAAAACAGTCAGAATTAAAATTATTCACAGGAAACCCAAAGCAGAAACTAATTGGAAAACTCTCGCCGTGCAACTCAACTGTTCAGCGAAATGACGTTTAGAAACGCTAAACACCATTTTTTTCCCGAAAAAGAAACTGTCTGATAACAATCACCTTTCAACTCTTTTCCTCTCTGAATCTCCCATTTTTATGCTCTCTTTCTTTTTTCTTTCCCTGATTGTTCCTCTTATTGAAAGTATGAAACACAAAAAAATGAAGAGCAGAAAAAGAGTTGATACAAAAACGGAAAATCTGGAATAAAATGAAGGGGGAAAATGAAGACAAACTCAACGAGAACTTCTCGTTTTTGTAGGCAAAACTCAAAAAATGGAAAAGAGAATAGAAATCCATCTTCATTTTCTGAAAAAAAGCAGAATCTTCTTGTTATATACAGCTAGAAAACGATGGATTCTGCGCCAAGTTATCTTCAAAAACAAGAGGTAAATAGAAGAAAAAGAACAGCTGTTTCTCAGCACTTTTTCTTACTTTTTGGTTCTTTTTTTGTCTAATGACCGCTTTGTCACACGTCACATTCTTTTGCTTTTCAGAAAGCATTTGCTGTTCCGGAAGAGAAAGAGATTGCGAAGATTCTCGGATGTGATCGGATGGAAGCGAATGGAATTTGGGAGAATGTGAAGAAATGTAAAACGGAGATTGAAGCACAGAAGGAACTCGAAATGGTAAGTTTTTGAAATTGTGAAAGTTACTGAGGTTCTGAAAACAAGATCTTACAACTTTGAAATGAACGTTGCTTCCAATTGTCCTAGATTTTGAGATGCTGACATTCTAAGTAATAAAAATACATTAGAATTCTTTGATTAGGCGATTTGGATTGTCCAAGTTTCTATAATATTCGGAAAACTAATAATTCCAGAATTAGTCTTCAAGTCGTCTTAACATTCTCTTTTTTTTCCAGGCTAGCATTCTAAAATCAACCACGACTCCATCCACAGTTCTTCAAGTCTTCCAACTTGTTCAATCTCATCAAAATCATTCTACTTGCATGACTCTTGACAATTAGTTCCAGTATAAACTTTTTCATAAATGTCTAGCTGTTGTTCTAAGTTTGTGAATACATTTCCAAGTATTCTCGCATTCATTATCTGCAAAAAGAGGTGACTAGTCTCTTTCTTTATTACTCCTATCATCGTTTGATCTGCTCGAAATGTAATATTAGATTCGAAGACTCATAGAGAAACCATATTATTGTTTTTTTGGAGATTTTTTGACTTTTTGAGATCGTAGATACGAGATTTATATTTGAATTTATAACTAGATGAAGATAACATTTTAGTGTGACTGAAACAATGACGTAACTGCAATGTTCATTTGTATTATTCTCATTTCTTTGAATCTTTGAAAAAACCACACAAAAACACACAAAATCAATTAATTCCATTCTCACACGACACGGTAGTTGTTGAGACAGACGCACT
Organism: Caenorhabditis zanzibari; assembly: GCA_963966625.1. Taxonomy (NCBI): domain Eukaryota; kingdom Metazoa; phylum Nematoda; class Chromadorea; order Rhabditida; family Rhabditidae; genus Caenorhabditis; species Caenorhabditis zanzibari. Next base: position 7,149,217 of record OZ016470.1, on the reverse strand, counting down.
TGTTGTAGCGATCGCAGACTCCCTGAAAAAGAAACGTTTCGGAATATTCATAATTCATTTCGGATTCTTATTACCAAAACAGGAGAGCACATCTGCGAGCACATCATTTTGCATTTCGCACGGAACACGTACGACGACGGCTTGAAAAGAGAATTCTGAATTTCCGATGGTGACGGCGATGCGTTGGATTCAGAATACAAGACGAATAGGACGACGATGAGGACCAAGAAGAAGCTTTTCATGATGGCTGAAAACGGGAATAAAGTCAGGAATCTCTCTTCCCAAAAATGAAAAAAATGACAGGAGAGATGAAAATGAAGACGTTGAGTAGGAGAAAAGGGGTTTGAAGATGTCTCAGAGTATAACTAAATGAATTCATAATTGTGCGGCCGGAAGATGTATGGCTTCTTACTTATCCCTCTTTTATTAAAAACTATGACATATCAAATAGGGTTGAAAATAAACTGAAAACGGGAAGTAGTACTCGTTTCGCGAGTACAAAATACATTTCCCCAAGAGTCTGTGTTTTCTGATTAATAAGAATCAAAACAAAATAATGGAAAAGAAAAGCCAAGGGAAACTTCAAGAATGGTGAGTAAATCCAAAGAGAAAGAAAATGGGATGGAAAATGAGAAGGTAGGCGTCCGGAGAATGGAAAATGGAATAGAAATGAATGACGGTGTCTGGTCATAAAAAATATCGGAAAAGAGGTGGAGCGTGTCGATGAAGGGATATCTTAACTCCATATTTTATATTAAGTAAGTTGACCTTTTTAGATAGATTTCAGATGTCTTTGAGTGGGAGGATTATAGGTGGATTAAGTACTGGAACTGGTCAAAGAGCCAAAAAAAAAAAAACGAAAGAGCTCTATCTAAAAATCTTGAAACTGACTCCTCCAAGACGTGTTTCCAAACGAGATAAATTTGGATTTTTGATTGTTCCTAGCGTAATCAAACTATTCAAAATTAATGATGGCCGGTACGGATAAATCTGGGATTGTATTGTGAATAATTCGTGCTTACTTTAGCTCAAAATATTAAAATCGTTCCCAAATTATTATGATTAATTGGAGTCCTGGTTAGAGAAAAAGCTATATGGCGGATATTTGGGAACTGCGAAAATTCAGAACTTGAAGAAGACAATGAAATCACTTCGTAATTCTCCAGTTTTCTCATAACATTTCCAAGCGAAAAATCGTATGATTAAAAAAAAGAATAAAACGTCCAATATGATATAATTCATCCTTTTTCCCGTTTGAAGTTCATATGGATCTCAGAAAGACTAAGAGTTCCGGCAACTCGAAATAATACTGATAACAGTAAAATTGAAGAAGTGAAAATAACCAGAAGCTTCTGGTTTTCGTTCGAAATAACCGAAAATACAGAATACAAATTGGAGCAAATATATCGAGTACAACTAGCGACTGATAGTAGTAGTCAATATAAGATAACATGGGTCTATTTTCAGATATTCTCATCTGACCCGCAACAGAAGTTATGAGCATTTTATAAGAAAAACAATCACAAGAAACTTGCGGAGCAGATGGTCTGGACTTATCTGCCTACTCGAAATTTCTTTAAAAAAACATTGCGCATGGTCACTGATGCTTTTGAATCGTCTGATGTACTCTGAATTCTTCGAAATCCAACGCAATTCTTTAAATTATTCTCAAAAATACAGATTGACGAATAAAAAGTGGGAGAAAATGATGCGATACGGAACTTAGTTATTCATAAAACAGATCAATGTGAGGTTTTAAAAACTTATCCTGTATTAAAAAGGAGGATGAATAATGAAAGTCTATTTTCGTAGGATGCAGACGTGCCATAAAACGGGGAAAAGTGGAAATAATGAGGCGAGAAATCCTCATGGAAACATTGACAATGGGAGGAGATCAAAGAATAGGTTTGCATTGTTGTGTGCACTTGGATTTTCAGAGATATTTTGATTCTCGTTAGATGAATAGAAAGTAATGTTGATAGGGAAACTGAGAAGCTAGGTACATGTACGAAAACAGAAGTTTTTTTGCGTGTTTTGTTAGTTATCATAAAAAAAATGAGCGTGTGAAAAATTATGATCATTGTTGGTTGTAACCATTTGTTGATTAAAATGAGACGCTTGCAAGCAAGACGCTCCTCGGAATATAACAAGTATAAACCATCGGGATCGAATATCTAATTTGGCATTCGTGGAGAAGGATATACAACATATTTTTTACTTTTGTTACAAAAATACTTATAGCAAACTGTTAGAATACTTGAAAAGAAAATGTGAAAAGCTGCACTGGAGATTTCTCAAAACAGGTTGGACTTTCACATCTTTCGTATCAATTTTCAGAAAATGTGCCTCAGAATGTCGTAGTATTTGAGTCAAGGTTTTAAGTAATTTCAACACAACTTACTTCAGGGGAATATTTGGGATATTAACTGACAATAAGATTCAGGATTTGCTCTATTTTGCATAGAACATTATAGTTGGCTCTTTTAAGTTTCTGCAAAAATGTGAATCTCTAGATGGGGTTTTAGTAATGGCGCTTATAACTCTGGGTTCTATTTACAGACATCAATGGAATGAAATCTTTGTACCGATGCGTTTAAAAGAGGTTTAACAAGAAGTTCTTCATTTCTCTTGAAGATCAACAAGTATTATATTAGCCATATTTTCGAACGGGATACACTGATTTGTAAAATTACTTTGATCTCAAGTTGGCCTCGAGGGGAAACGGGTGGGCGAGAAAACTCAAATCTCATGTTTCAGTCATGTTTTCAATAGAGCCCAGTGAAACTTGCTAAACTCCGATAATTTGTATGTAAATGGCATATACGAAGTTCAAACATTCACATTTACAACGCCTCATTCTCCCTTGGTAGGGCTTGAAAAATTTTCAGCTTCCCCCCGAAAAAAATCCTTTCAGTTCTCTGTTCTAGTCTTTTGGTCTTCAGAGACATCCAGTTCAAAATGAGTAAATTCCTTTCAAACGACATCACATGTGTCTGCTGATTTTACTCTATAATTATTCCTCTCATTTCCCCAAAAATTTTCATTTTCATTCAATTCCATAATGATTTGTCCTGACTGGCTGGTTACCTTTTCTCGAGTGTTTTCCTTATCTGTTTCAGTCATTTCTGCTATTGCTTATATATCGATATTCCTATTTGCATCCAGATTATTCAAAAAGTTTCATGTGTATTTCATGTAAGTCTAAACTATGCTGAGATACGATTAACAGTAAACTTCAGAATATTTTATTTGGTCATGATCTTGACTCGTCTATCGGCGATTTTGCTGAGAGCAACTGGTTATTTTTTGGTTTTGTTTCGTGAAGAAGGAGTTCCGATTCATGTCAATAATGCTCTATGGATTGCCAAGTTTGCAGCGCAAGCTGCAGGTACTTTCTGTGATTTGTGCGAATCCAATTTCTCTGTTTCCAGCCTTGGGATGTATTCTTGAAAGAAGTTATGCTACTTTCTACGCTACAAACTACGAGAACTCAAGACGCTGTAATTTTGTTCTAGTCTGCGTAGTTGCTTGCGTAAGTTCTACCTCGATCTTCCTCTAGAAAAAGCTCTTCCGATTCCAGTCAATTTGCTCGGGACTGTCTTATGCGGATGCCAGTAGTGATGTCGGTCGCAAAATCCATTCGTTCTGCTATGGACTCTTCTGTGTAGTCGTGAGTTATTTTCCTATGTGGTTTGTGTAAGATCTCCTGATTCCAGACAACCATAATGCTTATTAAAATCAACAGACGTCTGGTCAAAAAATCATCAGCATCAAAGTGCAAACTTTCCGAAAGGTACCAATTGACGGAGAATATCAAAGCGCTTCGGTGAGTCATTTACTGACTATTCGATCCCTGAGAATTCACAAAACTTTTCATGAATCGGATTATTTTCAAGTTTCAACGTCACGATTCTAAATCATAAACAACGATGAACACAGATTTTCCGAGATCCCGGATGTCACATTGTGCACGTTCAATATATTCGTCTTTGATCCCTTTAGAAATTAGCGAGAAGCAGAGCTGGGCGGCAACGAATTTCGGCAACTTATTCAAATGTAAATAACTTTTTTTCAGAAAGATCGTGTAAAAATTCGGTCCACGAAAATAATGCCCCTTATCAAAAAAGCTTTCGATTGGTTTCAAAATCGTCTAATTTGAATAAAAGTTAACAGAGTTACGCCCTGGGTTGCCGAAAAGTTGCCAAAATTGTCAAAATCGGCAAATTTTTGGTAACAAAAAACGTAATTTTGTTAATTTCCTAGCATTTTTAATAAGGAACATTTTTTCTGTTGACCGTATTGCTACCCGATCCCCCTGAAAAAAGTTATTCACATTTGAGTGAATTGCCGAAATTTCTTGGCTCCCATCCCTGGTTAGAAGGGAAAACTTTTTTTTTCTAAACCCATAATGTATTTTTAAAAAACAATCCTCAAAGGATTTCCCATTGTTTCAAATCTAATTAAGAGAATAATGATCCTGGGAACCTTTGCTTCAATTTTTATTTTATGTTTTTGCGCAATAGGTAAATGGTTTTTTCCCAAGAGTTGCGCAACTCACTAATATGGAAAAAACGGGTGGGAATTTGCTGCTTGGGGCTGGCGAATAACAAATTTGCAACTACAAAATCATCAACTTTTTTTTCAGACTTCTTGTACCATTTGTATTGTCTATCACGGGAAACGCTATCGTTCTATCAGCTGGAATCATATTTTTCGACGTTGACACTGTTTTAAATTTACCCGAATGCCGCCTGGTCCCTTCATATCTTCCAGTTTTCTATTTCATTGTGATTGTACGTTTCTCCGGAAAATGACGGATTCTTGTTTACAAAGTCTATTTTTGATTTCAGAGCACTACAATTCTCAATTTGGCTGCTCCTCTTTACGTACTCTATCATAATCGCAAATCGCTCCAAAAACGAAAAATTGGAGTGGCGGAGGTTGGTGAAGATATGACGTGGATTTGTGATACCTCACGTCACTGTAGAATAATTCTCAGGATGACAACGTTAATTATATTCCAGATCCGAAACGTGCTTGGAGTGAATATCATTGGTGATGGTGTGGTCGAGGACAAAGAGCAATACTTTCAGCAATACAAAACTCAATGGGCCTGATGTCGTGGGATGCATACCCAATGGATTCATCTAATTAAGCTGCTCCATTCGACAGAAAACAAGACAACCCAATTCATTTGAGCTGGATCCCGACACAAAGAAGTACAGCTCAAATGACGTGAGTTTTAGATCAAGATTGGGTTGGGACGAAGTGGGCGGACGGACCAATACACACACAAATTGGGTCGAGCTGAATGGAAAAATGAATGCTAAAAGAGTCGGCCCAATGTTTCGGAGCACTCACTTTTTTTGTCGCCCCATTATTTTCTCTTCCACCTACACTGCTCTTCCTGTTTCTTTCTTGTTCTAAAGACCTTTTTTTGGAAAGCAATTTGGTTGCAAAAAAGCGTTTCGAATTGGTTTTTTTGTTGCATTCGACCTGGATGGGATAGGGAAAACTAGAGTGCAGGTGAGTTCATTTGGAATTCAATTCATTTGGATTCTTGCACGTGGGTGTTGAGTTTAAGAGACTAGAGTTGGCCTGTTCTAGAGAGAGAGTACGGGTTACTGTAGGTTCAAAATGAACAGTTTGAATGAAATGTGAAAACAAAAAATCATCTTCGGAGAATATCGGGACGTTAAACCCTGGAGTAATCGCTTGAATATCTACTGTGTCTCTGGAGATAACGAAGTGAAAAAATCTCAAGAAAAGTTCCAAGATCCGGAGTTAAGGGATATGTTTGACTCCGCAACAATCTTATGTTTCTAGATTTTCAACTCTCTACTTAAATCAAAAACAATAATTAGTATTCTTAAGATTCTAAGATTGTTAAGATTTTAAGATATTATTAAGATTCTGATAGTAACGTAAGATGGAAGGCTGTTATAGATCTTTCTGTAATCTCGTTTCCATTTCCGAACGAGATGACACAAATATAACAAATTGAAAGTGCTCTTTCTGAGCTTCCGATAATTCCTCAAAAAAAGTTTCCCGTCGGATCGGAAACCTTTTGACAAAAACTGATCCATCGGTTAACCAGATGTGTCCATCTTTCCTCACTCATAATTAATCGGCTGATGATGCAGCAACTCTATATATTACAAGATAACGTGATTTTTTGTTTTGTTTACCGTGTTTTCGTGTTTACTCTCGGATCTTTGGAAGTTTTTTCATGATGTGTTGATGCCGGAAATATTGTTGGAATAACCTTAAATCGACATTTAAATAAGTTTGATTCTGAAGAGGGCGCCGGATGTGAAAATTAGATAAGATTGAATATAGCAATTTTATTTCCTTTTTTCAGCAGTTTTTTTTATTAGATTGTAACTTCAGAATATCCCTCGAGTCAGAATTCTACAAAAAAGTGAGTTTAGTCATTGCACGGTTCTTGTTCTCTAATACTTTGTATACCAAGAAGATCTGAGCTATAATCTACCATCATCCAATCTGTTTCACTCTGAGAATTGTGTTGACTCGAAGAGGCTGATCTAATCCGCTAAAACTAAAATCCAGCTCAGATCAAATCATGATTCGACAGTTTCAAGAACAGCTTCTTGCTCCTATTGCTCTTCCTTTTTTCCCCCGCGCAATCTTGATAATAAGACAAGTTCGTAGAATCGTTGAGACATCACGTCACACTATCGTTGTCATCTGAATTCATCATTTTCCAAATTATTTTCGGATTTCATTGTTCCCAATTTGGAAAAAAAGCAAATCATTTGAAGGTCGCGTCAGCATAATTGATAGCATTTGTTTTCTCCGGATTCGGATTTTCAAAGATGATGATGATGAATACAATGATTTGTTGCGGGACAGGTCAGTTTGCATTCAATTCCGCATCGTTGCACATCGAAAAAAAGAGAGAAAGAGAGAGCAACAATTTGTTGTCTCCTCCGGAACTCCTACGCTAAAAAAGTCGTTGTTCAGAAGAGAAGTGACGGCGGGATTCCTAGAAACGGGCGGTATGCACAGAAAACTAGGTTAATTTTTATGAAGAGTAGGTGGTGAATCGAATGATTAATTAAGTGTAGGCGACTGTACTTGGAAAGATCAGAAATTGTCTGGAGATTCTGAAACTTCGGGCTGAAGGCTCTCGATTCTGAAGCTGGATTAGGATTCGTTTCCTTTTAACAGGTAGTAGGAATGTCAGTATTTTCAAAAGATACTTTTGCATTATTTCCGTAGAGCTGCAATCTGATGATGCATTCGGAGTAACTGGGCTCTTCGGAATCTTTGAATCTCTGAAATGGCTTTGTGGAATCGCAATTCAGTACTTCAATCTTTACAAAACTTTTCATTTTTGGCTTTTTATCTATTTTCATCTATGATGAGTGAACTGTAATCATTCTGACTGATCATTGCCGCTTCTCTGAAAATTCGCTTCTTCTCCAAACTTTGATCCATTTACTGCTCGGTTTCCGGAAGAATTGCCTACGTGAAGTTTGCTCAACTCAAGAATCTTCCAGATGATACGTGATTAAAATCAGGTTTTGATTGGAAGTGCAAGTTCTTGGAAAAAGAGGAAATTGATAGTAATAGAAAAAACACAAACACGGAATTTTGATTTCTAATGATGTGATTGGATGGGAGGGTGGCTTTAATTCAAATTTCCGGTCGGACAAGGTCAATCTTCGTCTTCCCTGTCTCCCCTGGAATAGCCGAGCTAAACGATCTGTACACAAAAAAAGTTCTTTGTTTTGTTTTTTGTTCTTCAAATTGGCCCTTTCTCTCTCTCTCTCGATTCATGTTAATTGAATAGAGAAAAAAGGAATAAAACATAAGGAATGCGTGTCATTGCGACGTCCTCTTCTCTTCAGATGACGTGCCTCTCCCCTTAGCCGGGCGGCGGCGGCGGACGACGTCACATGGAGACGCAGAAGTTGAAAAGGATCCGGAGAAGATACAACGGACCATTAATTTGGGTGGGAGCAAAAAATGAGAGGAGCACAAGAAGAAAGTAAAAAAACGAGTGGACAGCTGAGTGCAGAAGTGAGAGATAGGAAAGTGGACGTACGGGAGAAGCAATGATGTCAGAAACCGGAAGTGGGTCAAAACCAGATCATCATTGAGCTGAAGAAGTAGGTCAAACCCGTTTTACGTAATTAGAAGGAGTCAAAGAACTTGAAAAAAGGAAGAAGCAGTGGGTGGCATGTACTTTGCTCAAGATGGATTCAGGTCCTCAGGTGAATTCGGAAGGTAATTATTTTCGGAGGGGGTTTCGGGAATGTCTGCTCCCACTAATCTGTATGATTCTGAATTCCACGTCTTCTGAAGCGGCTTTGTCATCATGATCAGTCTCTCGATTTTGATTACTTGAAATAAACTAAAGCCGATTCCCTCTTAAGCCATCGCTAGACTGATCCGATGTGTCTGTAGTTCGAGATGGTCACTCAGAGCGTTTCGGATAGAAAGTTCGTTCCTGGAAATACCGAAAGTATGATTCGAGATGAATCATATTCCCGATACCTCAAAATCATCCCTATTTTTCAGATGTTTACAATAAATGACGTTGTCTCTTGTTGTTTTTTCTCATTCATGATCTTCCCCCCTACTCTAATTATTTCGAAAACTTAATCAACAAACAGGTCAATTATGAGCTACTTCCTGCCTGATCTGTCTTGACCTCCTTTTGCAGCTCTTCTTAGTTTTGAATGTGATGTGAGAAAAAGAGTCCGTCTCGGGAACAGCTGAGCCTTGAGAAACTTCCTTATAAAAGGGCCACCCATGTACCTGTTGGTTCACTATTGTTTTTAATGCTAAAAAAAAGTTCCACTTCCCAATCAAAAGTGCACCTGAAAGCCTGGTTGATGACGTTAATCGATGAGATTTTTGATCTGATCAATTGTAATCATTTGATGCAAAGTTTTCTATATTTGAATTCCCTAACCACCGAGTTTTCTAAAAATCACACTTATCGTATGACGGTGGTAAGTTAGTCATGAAACAAAAGTAAAAAAGGATCTCCAGAGGATCACAGAATCCACGACACAACGAGAAAATGAACTCTGAGATCGTTTCGAGAATAACTGGTGAGAAAAAAGAAGAAGATACGAACACCCTCACCCGATTATCCTTCTTTATTTTCTCTCGACGTCTTCTAGTTTTGCTCGATGACCGTCGACAACAAGCGGGTTCCTTTTTGTGCTTCATTGAGTTGTTGGTGTTGGTCCGAGAAGAAGGAAAAAATGATGTCAGATATTAATACTTGTGAGGGTGGAGGTAGGAAGAAGAAGGCGTTCCGGGTTGACTTGAAACTGGAAGAATTGGGTCGAAAAAGACAAACATCTGGAGAGAGAAAGAGCACAATTTTTTCGACTTTTCGTATTTGACTCGAGTTGATCTGTGGGAGTAACCTGAGAATTTGGGGTTTTGGGTGCACTCGATTCGGAGTTTCTAGTAAGTAGGGTTCGAAACTTTTAGATAATTCAGAATCAGAATATAACCTTTTAAGTTTTACCATGAAGTTACAGTAGTAACAGTCCTAAATTTCAATTTCTGACGTTCGGATTCTAGTCCCTTGCTACCGTATGCCCATCTTCATTTTCTCAAATCTACGAAAGGAAACCACGTGACAACTTCCAGGAGCCTCTTCTCCAAATTCCGGATGGTTCGAGAAGAATGGAAAATCTTCTTCTTCTCTTTCATAGTACACATTTCCAACACTTTTCCCTATCATTTCTCCTCTTCTCTTTAGTTTCGTTGCGCACTTCCGTTCGAGCAAGAGACTCGAGTGGCGGTAGTTTCCGGTCGTGGTGGGGGTGGAATCAAAAAAATACACAAAGAAGAATGAAATTTCGACTTCTTCTTTTCTGAAATTACTTTCCAGCCTGTTTCAAAAGTTCAGCATACTCAAAGAAGTTCCATTTTTTGATCCAGATGCTCTCTCTTCGTTTTCACTTTTCAAATATTCTATCCGTTTCCCACCCTCGCTTCTACTAACGACATGATAAGCTAATTTTGAAAAGAAAGGCGACAAAAAACATGACGCCGAAGAGCTATGAAAATAAGCTCAATTCAAGTGATCCACGCGCCCCGTATACGTCATTTTTCAAGTTAAATTAGCTCATAAGGAACCTAGATTTTTCTTGAGTAGCTCATTTTCTCCATCGCTCATTATTGTTTGTTATCTCGATCCTTTTCCTTGAACTTTTCTGAACTTCAGCTGATTCTTTATTCATTCTCAGTTTTTAAAAGTTCAAGAGCACAAATTTGTTCTCTTTCACACTTCTGATGTATGTTGGTTGACCTAGTGAACTAGTTGGAAACCTGAGACCTTTTTGGAGAGCTGACAAGTTTTCGAAAAAGGAGTCGGTGCATCTTTTTCCATTTTTCAACGTCACTATAAATCTTGAGAACTTTCCATATTCTCGACCTAATCAAATTTTTTCTTCATAAATTTTCACTGGAGAATCCGAAAAATAGTGGTCCTCATATATTATTCCGATCTCTCTTCGTTCTCAATTTCTTCTGTCGTCAGACATGTTCCTTCCTTTTTTCTTTGAGTGCAGAAAAAACAACGGAAAAAAGTTCCAGAGTCTATCGTCATTTCACTTAAAGAATCAACAAAAAACCTAGAGAGGAATTCTAAATGGATTAAACTACGAGGATCATGGTTCGAAGGAAAACGGTGAGTTTTTTTGTTAGAAAATGAGAGATTTCGAATAAACGAAAGACAGACGTAACATTGAGCTGAGATTAGCTTCGATTTTAAGATTGACTCGCGACGTTTAGCCGCTTTTTTAGACAGTTTAAGGACCCCACGGCACACTTTTTGTGACGGAGTTTCTACATTTTGAGAAAACCGTGGGACGATAAGCCAGATAAGGGAGTGAGGGAGGAAGGAATTCGAAAAGATACACGTAAATGTTCTTGTTCTTGGAAGGATATCGATGAGTACATTCAGATATACGTAGGTAAGGGAGCCCTTCTGGAGGAGACAATATTGCGTATGTAGTCTGCTCGTGTGGATCTTTGTGAATTCCTGGAATCAGTGAAACTACCGTAGTCGTTCTTCCTGGGATAATTAAAACTGATGTTTAAAAATCTCCCAGACTTTGGACTTTGAAAATCTATCAGACTACATATGTGGACGTCTTCAAAGAGTATTCGGAAGAGTTCTAGATGTCACCCATGACTCACACCCACAGAAACATCTTGATTATATTATATTTCTGGGAATACAGACAGTTTCCAATCAGAATCAGATAAACTTTAGAAATTCTGTAGTAAACTTTAGTATTCCAAGAGTTGTAGACCTATCTTCTTAAAGTTTGCTCAGATCAGATCATACCTGGAATCTTTCAAATGTCGGATCTATTTTCTAATGTTTCTCTTATCCATATCAATCCGTTTTGTTATCATATGACCATCCTCGTCACTTTTGACAAACCTTTTTTTCTGGATATTACTTTTCTTCTCGAAATGTCTAATGGATTAGGAGGAAAGAACGCGTTTTGATTCCTCATCACCAATTTTTTCTCAAAATTAGCCGTGTTGCTGGGAAAACACCAAAAACGGCCATCCCCTTATTCTGCGTCTCTTCGTCTCACACACTATTTCCGTCTCACTGGATGCACTCCGCCGCGGCGGCCGTCTGCTCCGTGAGAGAAAATGGGCGGAGCCTGTCATCTGAAAGAGGGGCGTGGCTTGACAACTGTGTCATCTCATCTCATCTTATCCCCATACTCCTATATAAAACAGAAGAAGATCGGAAGTTGTCACTGACTGATGAAACGCTGTACGATTTTCTGTAAAATTTGTTAATTTTATCTGAAATTTTCTAGATCAATTTCATATATTTGGATCTTACTAACAATATATAATTCACTTTTTTTATTATTATTTTATTACCTAAATTTCATTATTGTACCTGCTTTGCGTTATTTGTTACTGTACCTGTCCCGAAATTTGGAACTAATTTGAAATCTAAATTAAATTTGAAATTTGAGAATATTCTCGATCCTTACCAATGTCATAATGATCTTTCGATCTTTTTGGAATTACTTATAATCTAATTTATTCAATTTTGAATCAGTTCCTTTTTCTTTTCTAAATCTTCTTTTTTTTCTGGTCCGTATTGTATCTGAATCCTTGCTTTTGTTCTACAATCTACCTAATTCTTTCAAGATCTATAAAATTTATCACCTTTTTCTAAGAATCCCAGTCTGGTCCCAGAAACCAAAGTAGACTCTAAAAATATTTGTACTGGTCAAAAAGCACCTCTCCTTCCTGTCTTCCTTCCCGTTTTCTACTCCATCCATGTCCTTTAGATTTTCCATTAATTCTTCGCGGCTTTTGAGCTATCCATCTTATCTCTTTCTAGCATCATCTTCATGATTTTTTTCAGTACCAAAAAAATCCGTTCAGATTTGGCGTAATTCGTTTGAAATCCTCACAAACACCATTGAGACTAGCTCATTTTCGTTTTGATCTGAATTCTCGTTCCCAGAATAATTTTTAGGAACTGAGGGCGGAGCTTAAATCTTTATTCATTGAATTTCGATGACGTAAAAATTTGAAATCTAAAATCAGATTCTAAAATGTGGACCTTCTCGAGTTTCTGGGACACTTGACCTGAAGGTGGGAGTTTTCGGACCTGTAACGATGTTTCCGATTACAGAAAAAAAGTGTAGGAAGAAGGGGGAGGAAATCAAAAACAAACAAACATTTGTGAAAATGAATGAAAAAAGGGATAGAAAAGAGGGTAATAGTGAAAGGGACCAAAAAAGGCTGCACTTCCTTTAGCCTCTCCTCCGGTTTCTTCTCGCCCCCGTGTCCCTTTTCTCTTGTCTCTCTTACTATTTCCATTTCTCTAGTGTAGGCGGGCACGGACGGACCTGGAGCTGCCATCCGAGTGACCCCCTCGTCATTTCTCCCACACCGATGTCGGTGACATTCGAGGCCACGCCCCTTGACTACTTCTAAAATGACCTTGAATGGAAAGAAAGGGTCCGAAAAACGGGAAGAAAGAATGAAATCAAGAGGAAGAAACGTTGCGATTCAAAAAATGGCTGAGAGAGGCTCCGCCCACTTTGGTCCCACCCTCATCCACCCTCACTCAAATTGAATGGTTGTGTTAGTTATCCTTTTGAAGGGTGTGATTGTGAAAAGTTTCTCATTCCGACAAACACTCAATTTTTTTGAAGATTTAAAACTCATTTTTTAAAACTGATGTGATACGAGACTCGTAACCTCTCATTACCACCCTCACTTCACTAGGTTTTCAGAGAGGCTGAGAAGATAAACAAAATGATTTTTGTGTCCACCCCCACCTAGACTCAAAGCCTTTACAGACTACAAAGGTCGTATGATTCCATGTTTAAGGAGATGCGATACATATATAAGAGTTCTTTTCTGAAATCTATGACTAGATCGTTCCCTGAAGAATACAGTTGTTGATTGACCTGTTATTTTTATGAATCAGATTCTTATTTGACCTGAAAATCGCATCATTTTGTTATTTTCGAATTCTCCGGAGACTAGATATAGTTTATATAATGAGATATTTGAGGTTTTTCTACTTCAGTTTTGCTGAGATTCTGATCGTAAGTTCTTCTTAGTCACTCGGCTCGGAAATAGGTTTCTATTAAGGCTTCTATTTTTTGAGTAGTAGACTTACTTTCTGTATTTTTTTCTGTTTCATGAATTTTGATTTGTTAGAATCTTTTTTAATCACAAGCCACGATCAAGTTTTGCAGACCCTTGACCTAGATCATGAAGAGAATTCTTCTAAAACGTTAGCTCTGAAAATCATTTCCAGCTCAAAAAATCAAAACTTTCTAGACTGATTTCCTTGATCGTGCCATTAAGATGCTCATTAAGAATGTGAACATCTGAAAAGGATTACGATATCTCTCTGTAAGCCTCTTATTTCTATCAAACATGTCTGTTCTCGAAGTGCTGTTTCTCGCAAACTTTTTCGATTTCCTTGCCGTTCATAGTCATTTTTGCTCAATCTACAATTAAAATGTATTTTTTTTTCAAGTTCACGTTTGCACTTGAATTCGAAACTCTAGACACTTTGTAGCCTAAAAATTATTCTTGATCTTCTGTGATTTATTCTAGAATCTAAACGGAAGTTGTAAACGTTTACGTAGTTCACCACCTTTTTGCTTTTTGGCACGAAGTTTGCACATCTCTAATCAAAGTCTCTCTGACGGATTGGGAGCATCTAATTTGGTGGATTAAACGGAAAGGCGCAATACGCCACATTTTTTCGTCTCAGTGGATCGTCATTACATCTGAATTTTGAATCATTAATTTGACTATGATGGTGCGGGTGTTGAATAGTCAAGGGATTTCAAAAGTGAATTCGTTGAAAACAGGGTAAAAAACACAAGTTTTCATCAAAGTTCTTGTTCCGAAAGTACAGTTGACGCCATTGGGAATAGGATGAAATGGGAAGATGAGCTTATTGGAAAAGGAACTTTATTCAGATCACTTAGAGGCTTTTCTGTCTACTCTTGACTCTTGAAGATAAGGGTGAACTCATTTTTTGAATTTTTGAGCTCCTGAACTTGAATTTATCACGTTTTGAAAGCGAGTCTTTTGATTACTGTAGTCTAAACTTACTGAATTTTGAACTTCCAGCTCTCAGATGAGTTTTAGGTAAGAGTCCTAGATAGCTGGTTAGCTTTAATAAATGTTCTTCTACTATGAAAATGTGGTATTTAAAAGTTGAGAATTCAAAAAGTCACTATGAACATTTCAATCTCGTTTTACATCATAACTTTTCAATTCGCGATGCTCAAACTTCACAATCCAACCTCAAATCTCAGTCCAGAAGTCTAAAAATCAGCGATGACACACAACACTTTGAGACCAATCCAATAAAACGTTTTGAACATCTAGAGGGGCTTAAACCCGAAAGAATTGCGTAATGTTTCCATTGCACAATCTTTTTATTAATCCCCTCTGACTCTCTCCAATTCTTCCGGCTGTCTTTTCTTCAGATTTTGGAGAAAAGAGACTGATAATTTTGAGAGAGCATCAACAAAAGGGATTATCCAAATTGTTGCATCCTTCGACGACAATTCGACGGAACGACGCAACTGAAAAAGTCTCTCCTGATTAGCTCATTAATCTTAAAGACGTCAAAAAAGGACCTGTGATCTGGAATGAAAGGACAGATTTGTTCAGATATATAAAGAGGCGAAGCTGAAGAGTTTCAAGTCATTCCGTTCGTTTCCCGAAACACCACTGAACCACTTTTGAATGCCCAATTTAATGAAGCCCTCTGTTTCTAGTGTGCACCCAAAGAACCAGAGCAACTTAATTATTCCAAAAGGAAGTCATGACTCAATTGATCTGTTTCTCATCTGTTCCTTTTATGTGTCATTATTTTGTACCACACCCCGGTCACTAAATTCATGATTCATAAGTTTTGTAGGGAGGTTATCAGTGATAGGCGGAGTTTTACATCTTATCAAGAAACTGTCACCACTATTTATTTGCGGTTTTGTGCAAAGTGATTGTTCATTTTCGGAAATTTGCCAATTCTTCCGTTTTTTTTGTTCGAATGCTTCTTCTCTTATGTTCTTATCTGACCGGAAGAAAGAGTTCAACTAACAAACCTCCGATCGTCGGAAGTTCTTTTACTGTAGACGTGATTCTTCCTGTCTCCGAGAATATGTATATAACAGAGGGCGAATAGAGTTGAAAACCAAGAAATTTTCTAGTGGAAGAAAACGTTCTTATTCGTTATTTCCCGCCGCTATTAATCCTGAAATCTTTACCTAATCTCTATAATTTTAAATCCTCTATCTTGAAGTTCTTCTTCCGTCTACAACAGGGGTGCCCTTTTTTCCAGTGTCTGAAATTTCAATTTTGTATTTTAATATCTTCGGTGGCTTCTCTGAGTAAGAACCAATACTGATTGTTTCAGTGGTAAAGCCTTAAAACTTTTCCAATCGTCTTAAAATTTTCTATTTTAGTCAAAAAGCATAAGGCAGAATACAAAAGCCAAATAAAACCTAAATATATTCTAGAATACTGTAGATAATATCAACTCAAAAATTTTCAGTAAAATTTGACCTCAAAAATTACTCATCACTTTCAAAAATGACCACTTTGGGTGCATGCTACAGTACATTGCTGACAATTATTTTGTGTTCAACGAGACCAACCTTCATAGAGAATTAGGGAAACTGACTCGGAGACATACTTCAGTTTCACTGATAACTGTTTCTGTCGTCAGAACAAAAAAGTGTGTGGGCTCTCCGAGTGGGTTTACGTCATCAATAGAACTGTAATCAATTACTCATTGACTTATTTTTGAGCTGGAAACATTACTCACTCACTCGTCGAGACCTTTGACTCCTTCATTTTGATGATTTTTGAGATGCACCGTCTATCATACTACGAATAGAGGGAGAGGCGGGTTTCCGGAGCAGTCTATAAAGGTCTTATTAATTTCGGAAACTTATCAGTTGTCACTTTACAAACTTTTATCAGCGGTTTGCTCTTTTTTCTTTACAAATACAGTCACGTCATTTATAGATGTTTGGAGAATCGGAAAAAGGGGGCGGAAAAAATAAAATACAAAAGGAGCGAAAAATCAGGGAGTGATGTGCACAGTTACGAATTGTTTTATCTCGCTTGACTTTTTTGGAAAATTTTTGAATATTTGTGAATGTCATTACTGTTTCAATGTTTCCATTCAGTTGCGAAACATTTCCTCATTCTTGTACAAAATTCAAATCACAAATTTCTGGAAATCATCAGTTTCTAACTTTTTCGAAAATGATGAATTCGAATTTCAATTTTTTCGAACACTGCACATTTCCTTTTCTTCCTTTTCTCTTGTTTTTCTCTTCTCTTCTCTGAAGATTTCTCTAGAGAACTGTCAGTTTTTGGAATTCGTTCCGTATGATCCATTATTTTATCAGATCATTATAAAAATGATGTATTCTTGGGGGCGGAAACAGATGAGTTGATTATCAATGATATCATAGAACCCCTACCCAGATTCCCTTCTTAATCAATTCTAGAATTCATTGAGATCTTAAGATTCCACCTTCCACCTGTGACGACAACGGAACCATTCGACATTTAGATGCTCTTTCCATTATTATTTTCCCCACAATATTACCTACGTAGCAATTCACCTGTAACCGTGTTCTTTAAATCATCTACGTAGACATATCTGGTCAGAATTCACAATTCGATTCGTGAGCTCAGCAAACAATTATTTTCCAAAAAAAATTTCCTCCTGAATCTGTTTTTAGAGTGACCACTTCTAAATCCGGCGTTGTGTCGTCGAAATTCCGCTCTGGAAATTACGTAGATAATCAAGACAGGTGAAACTGTCCACATATGTTTGTGAACACATGCTGTTGACTTTTTTTAGTGTTGCTTTCGTCCGATTGTCAGTGTCAAATCACCTGCACAGACATTTTTGAGGTGATACTGATGACGACAAATTGAGTGGAAATGAGCGGTCCGCCTCCTGCCATGCTATATATTACGTTGTTTGTCTTGAATTCGTTTACTCATCTCCCGAAAATCTCAATCTGAATTTCCACTCGTTTTTTTCAAAACTTTGATTATTTCAGATTGACTAACCCATCATCATCTCACACTTCTTCTACTTTCTTCTCACTTTTCTTCTTTTCCCTTCTAACCGTTCATTTTTCGGATGCACGGTTTGTTGTCCGACTGAATGGAACATCTTACTATTCAAACGGACGAGTTACAAGATCAGGTACGGGACAGGTGTTCTTCATTTTTAACAGTTCTTCCCCTTTTTTGTTCATATAGTTAGAGTCTAGGCAGGTGCTCCCACTTCTGTTACATATTGAACCCATTTTTCAGTTTAAATACTGTTCTTCCCCGGCTTCTGTTGACAGCAGCTACTCATCCTGCTCCAGCGTGGAGGACGAAGTGAGTTTTCGATTCATAGAGTTTAAATAGCTAACTTCGAATTACAGATCGAAATCTATACACGCCTTGTGCGTAACGAGGAGCCTCTCCGGAAAGATTACTTCCGTGAGATGTCCAAACACTCCTCAGCGTCATCTTCGTTTGATCATGGTATCCAGAGGATTACTGTAGACACAAAAACATATTCTTATTTTCAGGAGAGTATGGACCATCTTCGTCTCGTAAAGGATCCAAAGTCACTGATGCTGATCTTGACAGCCTCTTCCATTCCCTTATGGTGAGTTGATTTGGGATCGGGGGAATTTATTCCTTGACAAAAATGACATCAACTTTAGAAGATATTGAAAATTGTTTTCATTGAACCTGTTGGTTTTATTCCATCACTTTATCAAGTTTTCTGAGAATAATGACGCTATTTTCGAATTCCCATCGGACAGTCTTGAGAGACATCCAGCACACACTCCATACACATTACCTATATTTACCGCCATTTTTCATTTCGAGTCTAGAGAACACTTTTATTTTTCCCATCGCCCACTTTTTTCAAAAATGTTTATAAATCAGTTTCCTCCGCCAAAAAACTGTGGGAGAAAGTTGGTATAGATTTCCCTTTTTTTGGCCGGCACCAGTCATTTTTTTGGGGACAAAAAAGGTGTGAGTGGGAAAGAGAGATAGGGGGACAGGTGAATATAGAGACTCCCTTTCCCTTCATTCATTCATTTTCAAAATTCAAAATTCTCTTTGCACTTTCTCTTTCCACCCTCATAACTACCCTATAATTAACAAGATAATTAGAAGGCAAGATCAGTTGTGGATAGAGATAAGAAAGAGGAGGGGGAAAGAGCAAGATTTCAAATTCAAAAACTTTCGTTTTCGATCCTCCTCCTTTCTCCATACAACTTTTTCTTGCTCTCTCTTTTTTTGGTGCCTTTTATTTGTCTCCTTATTAGTCATAGACAGTAGCAGAGAGGTGGGACCAATGTGTTAACAAGTCACTGCCTTCTCCCTCAACACAAAAAATGACATTCATTTATTAGTACTGTTCTCCTCATTCTCTTTTGATCTTGCTCCTTACCTACCTTGTTTAGGTTCTTTTTGTTTTGCTTTAGAGGACTACTGTAGAGATTCAGAGAGCTCTTAGAAATTGAGAGTCTAGTTTGCTCATGACATATATATGTAGGTGGACCTTTCAAATATTATCCAGTTTTGTCAAGGTGCATAACTTAGAAAAAACGATTGGAAAAATTTGGAAGTTAAAAGTAGAAAAAACCGAAAGCCTCAAAAACTTTCCCACCCGTTCTAAACTGAAAATTGAAATGTCAAAGTCTGCTTCAGACAGTTTCAAGAGAAAATCCCTACTTCTGAAAAATTTCCAAAAACCAATTTTGACAACAAACACAACTTTCAAAATTCCAATCCCAAATGCCGCGGATCTTTTGAAATCTTAAACTTTCTTATGATATTTTCTGTGTGTTGCTAACTCCCACCTAATTGATATATACAAATGTGCCATTTGGTCGTTTGCTTCCTCCCTCACTTTCCTCTTCATTTCAGTTAAACAACCCTACAATTTTCTCTCGAAATTTCTCGTCCCCTTTTCCCCATCTAAACTCCATTTTCGACACCAAACTCTGCTGCCCTCATAAAATGATTTAATGATGTCTCCTCGTTCCTCCCCCTCTTAAAACAATTCTAGAAAAAAAAACGAATTGTAGTGAGATGTCATATTGTCAGTACCCTTTTCTGGCTTCTTTTTTGTCAACATCGTCATCATCACCACATAGGTGGTCTCACTCCCTCCGGGGCGTGATTTGACATAATTCCTCTTTTTCTTGCTCTTTTGTCGCTTCTGTCCCCCGCGCGCCTTTTGGCTCCGCCCCTAATTTTCCAGCGAGCCTAAGCAGCTGCTCCGGATATTTCCTTGAAAGAGGAGCACTTTTCGGGACACCCCTCAGAGACCTCGAACTCCTCCCACCTGAGAATTCTAACTATTATTACTCAAAACTGAAAAAAAATGATGAGCAAACGAACTGCTAGTAAACTCGAAAAACCTGTGGCTCGTCTGGCAACGGCTGAAGACCTGCGTGTTTCTGGAGTTCTTATCAAGAGTGAATTTGATAGTTTCCAGGATACAAGCGATCAGGTCAACATCGTACCAAAGCCAGAAGTCAAAGTGAAAGTCGAGTCAATTCCGGAGGAATTCGATCAGGTGAGATATTTTTGAATTCTCTGAGATAGGATCTTAATTTAGAATACCATTAATTTCGTTCCTCAATTTTCAATTATCCTAAATCTCAATAATCCTTCTCATTTCCATTTCTTACTCTTTTCAATTCTAGCAGTCTACTTCATCTTCTGCTGCTCCATCATCTTCAAACCAACGTTTGCCTCGACAGTCCGAAATGAACGCATCTCTTGCTCATATCAAAAGTGAACTCGATCCAACAATGCAAGCATTCCAAATGCCACCACACGATCTGTTCCTTGGTGCAACTCCTCATTATCCATTCTCGTAAGTTTCCGTGCATTTTCGGAAGTATGTCACGTCACAGTGATAAACACCACGTGTGGATTACTTCTTGTGTGTTTTCTAGTTTTCTACGTAGTATCTGGAAGCAGGGATTAATTGCACTCTTCTTTCTCTTCATCACAGATTAGGCTCATGCTTTTGTTTCTTTACAGACTTGCCAACGATTTCATGGGGGCACCGAGCTCATTGATGCCATCGTTCTCGTCTCCATTCTATCCACAACAATTCCCAATTCCGGAGTCTCGACGCAACAGTCAGGGTACGACGACTTCTTCCACCAATACCGGAGGAACTCCATCTCCACACTCCAACTCTCTTCCAACGTCACCACCACAGTTGCAAGGCTTCTTGAGGTTGGAATTTCAACCCGGAAGTTATTAATCAACATATTTCAGATCCTTCCTGAACCAAGACGCTCTTCCAGCTCCACCAACTCCATTCGGAATTCAGAATGAGATCATCGAAGCTGACAAGATGTGTGCCGTTTGCAACGATCGTGCAGTCTGCTTGCACTATGGAGCCCGTACCTGTGAGGGATGCAAGGGATTCTTCAAGAGAACGGTTCAGAAGAACTCAAAGTATACATGTGCTGGCAACAAGAACTGCCCGATTGACAAGAGATACCGTAGCCGTTGTCAATACTGTCGCTACCAAAAGTGCATCGAAGTCGGCATGGTCAAAGAGAGTGAGGACAAACTTAATAAGGAAAGGTTAAACAATTTGAATATTTCAGTCGTCCGTGGTGGTTCCCTGTCTGGCAGAAGAGGACGATTGTCTTCAAAAACTAAGTTGGCAAGATCTGTGGACCAACCATCTCCACCACTTCCACTTCTTGCCTTGATGGGAAAGGCTATTGAGGATAACACCAATACCGCTGTCACCAGACAATTTGTAAGTTGATACAAGCCTAAACTTTTCAGCTTTAAGTGATCATTTCTTTATTTCAGTTGGCTCCATTTGGCGAGGATTCCGCTCTTCATGCATTCCACTGCGAATACCATGCCACTAGAAAGCTCCTCATGGCAATGCCACAAATCTGCGAGATTCCGGAGCACGACTTCCAAATCCTCCTCAGCAGATCGTTCTTCCCAATCATGGCAATCCGTCTTGCCAATCGGTGCTCCGCATACACTGATTCAGTTCTGTTCGAATCTGGAGAACTATTCCTTCTCAGTGCCTTCCCAACTCGTTTCCAGCCAATTCTCCGATGCATGCTCAACAAGGCTCAGAACTTTGCATCGTTGGTTGAATGGGAACCACAGGCATTCGCTTCGTTCATTGCCCTTCAATTTTTGTCCGGAAACACAGGTAAATTCGGAAGATTTTTTGAACTGTTATAAACTGTTTTGTTTTCAGAGCTCAATATCTTGCGATTGGCCAACAAGGGAATGGTGGACACTGTTCAGAGCACAATCATCAATGCACTCAAGGATCATTGCAGTGGCTCTCAGAACAAGTTGGCCAAGATTGTCAGACTGGTAAGTAACTGTGGTGAAGACCTCGATGAAACGTCATATTTTAATCCTTCCTCATTTCACGTTAGATCAAAAGTTTTGGGTGGTGATGATGACGTTGCAAACTCACCTTCAGACAATGATATGACGTTCTAGGGCATCTAGGGAATAGGAAAGAAGCCTTCTAATTCTGAGGGCAAATTTTGCACGGTTTTAATGCTAATCCATGTGGGGCTTAAGGGAGTAGTCTGTAGGATAACTAGTTGGGAGCAAACGGAAATACATGCACTCAAGAATCTTTTATTTCAGACTGACGAATTCGACACTTTCCACAACTACGGAGTTCAACTTCTGGATTCGCTCTATGGATCTCACGTGTTCCCAGAAGACTTCCAAAACGTCATCAACA
Organism: Caenorhabditis zanzibari; assembly: GCA_963966625.1. Classification (NCBI taxonomy): domain Eukaryota; kingdom Metazoa; phylum Nematoda; class Chromadorea; order Rhabditida; family Rhabditidae; genus Caenorhabditis; species Caenorhabditis zanzibari. The sequence goes on along the minus strand of OZ016470.1, from coordinate 7,126,887 downwards.
TCACTCGTACTCCACTTCGTTCGATTGAATCTCAACCGGCTTGTGGAAGTCCAGTTGTTCCATCTGGAGGTCTTTTCAACTTCCAAATGGGATCAACTGCTTTCTAATTCTATTTCTCAACAAACTATATCATTTGTTCGCTAGCCATCTCTTTCTCCACAGAGACTGCATATCACTTTATTTTTTCAAGTTATTAACTTATTATATATTTTGGCCTCAAACTGTCTGAATCATCAAATAATTTGTTACCGGTATACCTAATTTTGTTCTGCTCCAATTCCCCAACACTACAACCTCGAACGTTCTCATTTTCTCCATTTTATTTCGGTTTTTAAGTCAAGAAAAGTATTTTGTTGTCAAACCGAAACAATCATAGTTTTGTGCATTTCCTTATATTTTCCACATGTTTTCAATTATATTTTCCCCTTTAACAGATTTCTATGATATTTTTATTAAAAAGTCTCAATAAACCATATATATTTTGCAAATAACTGTTTTTTTAAAAGGTCATGATAATAATACAAAATGAGCAACGGGGACTCGTGAGCACCGGAGAGTGACAAGAAATACTGAAGAATAAGAGGAGACGAATAATTTTTTTTAAAATTAACAGAAGTTGTTTCGCATTTGTCGTTTGTTTCGGCGCATGTACTGGAATGCAGTTTTCAGATCAGTTTTCAGTTCACATCGGCTGAATCCACGATCGTCGATTATTGGTTCTGGATGGGCGAAATCGGGGCATTTCTTCCCTGAAATAAAACTTGGTGAATCAATTTCAATACTCTGGGAATTCGGCAGTGAATCAAAAATTCCTGAATTGTAGTCAAAGACATTATTCTCCGAATCTCTTGCCATTTGAAAATTCATGTTTAAATGCTGTTGCTCAGTCAAATTCCACTAAAATGTCATGTTTCCTAGATTGTATTTTTGCAGACTAGAGTACATCTTCGTAATCTTTACCCATGCTAAAATGTTATTTATTTTTCTATTCATTTTCCATCTAAAACTTAAACCTGATCTTTACAATAATAAGTCTGCTCTTAATACCCATATTACCTCCAATACAATTCTGATCTGTCTACTTTAATCTACTCATCTGAAGATTAATATTCTCTATGATATGTGTACTTCCAAGACGATTTTCCTGATTGAACATCAGGTGGATCTTTAAAATTTGGGAAAAGTGGACCCGGAAGCGAAAAAACGGATTAATTGAAAACTTACAGCATTTATTGAAAAGAAAGTGACGTCCTTTTTCACAAAGACATCGAGATGGGAATTGGGATCTATCGCAGATTGTACTTTCACATGCTTGTTTGCATTGATCCTCGATCATACATCCGGTTTCGTTCGGTTTTAGAGCTGAAAATGGTTGAAAGGAGTTTTGAGATTCGTGTTCTTCAGATTTTTGGTTTTCCTGTGGTTTCCGTTACGCAAAAATTAATATACGGGAGGCCGTGAATAACCTTTCCGGTTTCCGTCCTTGTTTTAACCAAATGGCTAATTTCCAAATTGTTATAACCGTAAAAGTGTAAAAGGAAATGAAATAAATCACACCGGAAACCAGGTTCTGCTCATCTCCTATCAAAAATATACCAAAATATTTCATACTTTTATTATCAAGAGGGTTTTTTTAAGTTTTAAAAAAACTTGGATATCCGGAATCAACCTTATCTATTTACATCCTAATGACACATCGAATTGTTACATCTTGTCACTTTTAACATTTCTATGGCTTCCTGTGTCAAAAAATGACCCGACTTTGTTTGGTATTAGTAACTTAATTTGGGAGTGATTCAAACAAATTTATCCTTCTCTAATGCGGCCTGAAATACTTGTTTTTCATCTTTGAGTTTTGCTGCTGACGTTTGAAGGTTGTGACAATTGTGTGAAGTTCAAAAATGACAAACTTTTGATAAGTTACAATTTAACGAAATGTGATCAGTCGAAGGAAATGGCAATAAAAAGACAGATTTCAATCTTTAAACTTTAAGTTGTGATCTCACAGAATGATAATTTGGAGATAATGTCAGGGTAAAAAGTTTATGAGTCAGAGAAGAAGTTCTTGTGGACTTTGAATAATTTCAATGTTGATCTGTTGTGGAAGAAGAGACTCTATCTTCACAACTCAAGCGATTCTACAAATGAATCCACGCAAACATTGACTCCTACGTGAACTTCATATGAGAAAGAAGAATAATCAAGAAGAGTGACGCTTCGAACCCTTGACCAGGACATCTTGCCGATAACCATCTTCCACGTGGAACGCCATATAAAAGCCGGGACTCTCCAGCAGAAACCTCAGTTGAGAATCAACAGAGCCGAAGTCTTCCAACTCCAGAAGTTCCAACCGAAGCCGAAACATGTCCTTCACTGCCGATCCACCTGCATGCACCGTTCCAGCCGCTGGAGGCGCTTCCACTCACAAGCTCGTCCATGGAGGAGCCGACAAGCCCATCTTCAAGATCAAGACGCCGATCGGTCAGTGCCCTCTCTTGAGTCTCTTCTCAATCACAATAAAGTGTCATTACAAACTATCTTCGTTCTCTAATGCAGCCTCGCTAGGGAACAAACCCTAAGCCGAGACATGGTGCATCGACCGGGAATTTGGTGGGCGTTTGCGGTCTGAGCTTGGTTTTGCACTACATTCTCCAGTTGTTTAGCAAATGGTGCTAGAATAGATCTCAAAAGATTCTCGAAATCTCCTGACGGATGGAGATGGTGGGAAGTCTGTGCAGGGTCTTGGTAGTTGCCCTGAGTATTGTTGTGGGGTTGCTCTTGGTAGACTTGAGCAAAACCGGGACGAGCCGGAGTCCCCGCTATGAGTTTGGGATGTGGTAGCTTTGGAGCAACATTGGATGCGACTGGGATTGGGAGGTCGCGACTGACATCGGGATCCTCGTCGCTTGGTGGACTGTTGACTGTCACGGATGCGTTCGACTCCGAAGTCAACGCTTCCTTCGAGACAACCGGGATGGATTTGTGTGAATCCTTGGATTCGGGAGAAACAGATTCTTGAGACGTGTGGTCTCCGTCTTCTGAGATCCCCGTCTTCCCAGCCTGTGCTGGTTGGATTGATTTTTGAGCAAAAACGCTGTCGGATATGGATTGTTCCATTTGTTGGAGAAGTTGTTCCATTGTCTTGCTCAAACCTTTGTAGTTTTTGGATTCAATGTGTTCCGCTAACTCCAGGAAGTTTCGATTGCGCACTTCCGATGACGAGGATAGCAATGGGTTGTCTCTGACAATGTTCAGAGCTTCGCTATCGGCTCCCTCGACTTTGCTAAAGAGGTCGGAGAGGCGCCGATTCTGCTCCTGGATGTGAGCAGGGAAGGAAGGGTGTTGTGTATTGCTCAATGTGAGCTGAACTTCTTTTATGAGAAGTTCGCATTCGTTCGCTCTACGAGTGAACTTGGTTTTTGCTGGACCCAGATTGGTCCATTTTCCGTATTTCCTGGAGTTTCCGGAGCGTGATTTGGTTGAAGACCCACGAGAGCGTCCGCCTTCCATACGACTTTCGGCCCGTGGTTGATGTGCAGCACTGCCGTTCGCTGAAAGGGGATCTGTTATTGTGCTGATTCTGGCTCGAGGTGTGGGGGTCTTATGATGATGTAAGGTGTAATTTTCTTTAAACTGACTTCGTCGTGTTGAATTGTGTAAACCTCTATTCTCTTATGCAATTCCGCTAGGGAACAAACCCTAGGCCGGAACATGGTGCATCGGACCGTGGTTTAGAACCCACCGATGAAAGAGAAATAGGTAGATTACTGACACTTCCGGCTCAGCAACCAAGCCATCAATATCCTATTTGTTCCAGTTTTTTTCGGAAAAAGCGTGGCACGGAACAAACAGGTTATCAAGTTCCACACATCTTCCCTTCATTCTGGAAGAATAAGCATGTAGAGTGGTTTTTTTTTCGCAACCCCAGCTCAACACCCGAGCTCTCTCTTTCAAATTACTTGCTCCGGTTCTTCGGAACAGCGTGGCTCGAAGCAAGTAGATTGAAGTCCCACACCATTCCTGCTCCAAACTCAATGAGAATTTGAATACACACTAGCTTTATAAATTCTCAATTCTCTGCAGGATTATGGGACATTTCTCACAGTGAGAATACACAAGCAGAACACACAATTGATTTACAGCTTCGTTTCTAAATCAGGTTCTTGCTTTATACATGTAGTGTGGTCCATCTGTTGAAATCAAACTAGCCACACATCTTTCACATAATCATGTAGTGTGGTCCATCAGCAGATGATAGACTAGCCACACGATCGGAAACTACGACTCCTTTTCGTACCGGCAGCAACATGCCAAGGCGCCATTGACGGTTGTGGCCGTCGCGCAAAGGACGACTAGTTCAACATTCCCCCGCATAATACAACTACGGCACCTCGCAACAGGTAAAATCGGCGCCTCGCAATAGGCAAAATGCCCAGTCGTAATTTCAAAAGCCACCGCGGAAGGCATACATGGGGAATGTGGTCTCTTTGTGTCAAGGAAGACAACGGTTCTTCCCGGAGATTCTGATCCGTCTCTACCTGTAGCAATGAGGGTAACCTCTACGAGACGATAATAAAATACAACAGGAATTGGCCAAGCAATTAAAAGCCTTAACTAATCATAACCCCAACCCTACAATTCCACACCTTTTCAACTCAAAGAAAGCAAGCTTCGACAAAACGTTCTTGCCATGTGAGACAATCAACCAGCAATTGGCATGAATCACTCGACAACTCTCCCACTAAAAGTTGAGAATTCCATTGTCACAATCTCAATAATGACAAACCACCGCTCCCAGAACATCACATACGGAGTAGTCATCGAAACTTTCCTTACCACCAGTTTCATCTAGCTTCATCAGTTCCTTTACGAACGAGCAAACAGTCTGCTCACCCTAGTTTCCATCACCCTAAAGGTAATCCGATGGGTGCACCGAGTTGTGGAACTCAGGAACAGACATTACCCAGACCATCCGTACATCTGGAAAAATCCCCACATGACAACATACTACTTGTCAACATTTCACCAAGTACGAGCCCAACGCCAACATTGGAATGTCACCAAATTCTTTTGATTGAATGACCACACCAAATCTCCAACACCGGAGAACATTTCACATATCGGTTCACCCGATTACTTTTGAAATCAAGGCTTTACCATCCCTATTAGCCATCGCAATCCTACGATACATGAACAAGAAAACCATGTTACAAAATCATAGGGAGCCTGCAATCTTCCTTCTTTGAAGTTGAGTCACTACTCATCGATTGCTAAGACATTTCAACAGCCGCCCAATCGCAATTTCAGAAACGGAAACGCTCCGTCTCATTGACCTTTTGCTACCACTAGCTCACATCTAGACTCCCAATCACACAGGGATCGCAATATCGGACAAACCGACAACTACAGAAAAACAAACCAGAGAGTACATGAGAAATCTGGACACAATTCACGCCCAGTTATGGGACAAGTTCTACAAAGAACTCTACTACCACCAAAGTACAATCCAAAAACACTCTACCACTGAATCCCAAATCGGTCACACTGAACAAACCATCTATCACTGAACCACATATCGGTCCCATCCGCGAACACCTCGCTACCTCCGCGAACACTTCGCTACAAATATCCCACTTCGCTAGAATTCTTCACGAACACCTCGTCTAAATCAGCTCATCCCACTTGAGCTGACGGCCGAATAACCAACATTCCCGCCTCACTAACGACAACAATTGTCAAACAGTCAAACCTGTAAACAGGGTTTCTTCCTGGCCCCCCAGTGTTGTGGAAGAAGAGACTCTATCTTCACAACTCAAGCGATTCTACAAATGAATCCACGCAAACATTGACTCCTACGTGAACTTCATATGAGAAAGAAGAATAATCAAGAAGAGTGACGCTTCGAACCCTTGACCAGGACATCTTGCCGATAACCATCTTCCACGTGGAACGCCATATAAAAGCCGGGACTCTCCAGCAGAAACCTCAGTTGAGAATCAACAGAGCCGAAGTCTTCCAACTCCAGAAGTTCCAACCGAAGCCGAAACATGTCCTTCACTGCCGATCCACCTGCATGCACCGTTCCAGCCGCTGGAGGCGCTTCCACTCACAAGCTCGTCCATGGAGGAGCCGACAAGCCCATCTTCAAGATCAAGACGCCGATCGGTCAGTGCCCTCTCTTGAGTCTCTTCTCAATCACAATAAAGTGTCATTACAAACTATCTTCGTTCTCTAATGCAGCTCCGGTAGGGAACAAACCCTAAGCCGAGACATGATCAGAGTGAAATTTAAAAAACTAAAAAGGATCACACAATAGAGGGGACTGTAAAACTCTATTCGTTTTTGAGATTAGAATTGCATTACTACTCATAATAGAATAACAGAAAAAGCTAAACATACCCATCAGACAGCATCCTTTGGAATATGTGGTTGCATGGAAACAGCTCAAACCAGTATCACAATCCATTGTAGTCGTACATTCTGAAGTCGTTGTTATTTCAGATTTGTTCCTTCTATGCTTCATCTCACCTTGAGAACATGTGAAATCCACTAATTTCGCCTGTAGAATCTCAATAATTGGATAATACCATGGCGTATCCGTGGCCAAACAGTTCGAAAAGATCGCAGAAAGAATCAAGAATCGGAGAAGCATTATTGTAACTGATCGGAGGAAAATAAAATGTGAACTGATTTGGTAGAGGAAGTACTTCTGAGGACGGAGAGAGACGACTCAAAATAAAACCCCAAAAAGCCGAAAGGAAGTCGTTAAAAAGCAAACAAGTGTGGGACAAGGAGTAGCCTCGGTGCTCCCAAAAAACGTGTTGTTTGAATTGAAAAGTACTTAGTCTCACGAGAGAGAAAGGGATTACGTGCTGTTAGTGACCGTTCTCCTCTTTTTTCTTGACCTCTGGGAAGAATTTTACAGAAAAGAAGACGGAGATGATAAAGGAAAGGGATCTTTCAATTGTGGGAATGTTTGGAAGGAAGTGATTTCGATGAGAGGATTCATAAGTTTGACTCCGTGATGTTACGACTGTGAAAATGGAAAGACATCGCATTTGAGTTGAGAAAACTTGTATCTTCAGTTGATAATGAAAGATTCATAGAAACCTTAAACCTGTTTTGCAGATCTCCATATTTGTAGGAAGTAGCGTTTCAAATGGGACGTCCCGGGACGAGCCCGTCCCAACAAAAATTGAAAATCTTATATTTTTCCTTTTGAACTTCGCTATCAAAAAATTCATATTTTCTTGAAAATTCTTGGTCCGTTGTCGGAGTTCTGTCCCCTAGCGAAAAAAACGCGGGCCGTCTCGGGACGTCCCATTTCAAACGCTACTAAGAAAACTTTGAATACTATCCTTTTGTGGAGTTTCTGGAATTATCAAAACCTGAAACTTTTAAACGTTATAATGGCAGCAACATAGTCTTTCAGGGAATTTTGACAACTTGCAGTCATCGAAATACCTTCAACAAATGTTCTTCTTATCACAGCTCGTTTAGCAAAGTTTAAAACTCTTGTCAAAACTGAAATTCGATAGCCTCATCATAATTTTTTTCCACATGAATTGAGCTGGAATCCAAAATAATCTTTCTAATTTCCGAATACAAAAACCCAATCAACTGAATCGTAGCAATGACGTATTCCTCCTTTTGTCCATCTTTCCCTCTCTATTATTATTACCTCCTCATCACACATCGTTTCTCCGATTCCGCATTGTTTATGTCTCTCATTAATGTATCGATAACCTTTCTCCCGTGGTCCTCCTCCGAGAAGTTTAACAATCTCTTCCAATATCCGAACTGCCAATAAAGTGGTCCGTTACACTGTGTTGTCTCTACAGCTGACTGCTCTCCGCCCTCTAATCACTTTTCCAACTCTCCGTTACCTATTTTCCCGTCCGAAACGAAGAACAACCTGTCTTCTCTCTTTCATTTTCCTTTCTTCCATTTGCAAAAACACTGAATAATACATACGATTCGGTATAATAATGCTACATCTTATGCTGCGTCTATCATTTACCCATTATCCCTCATTATGCTTCATCCATATGTTCGTTTTCTGTGTATCTTTTCATCCCCGCCTTTCCTCCGGCTGTTCGACCTTCTCTCTCTGCGTCTCTTCATCTTTTATACTATTTCTATGCGATCCGGCAAATGTTGCGAGATGATCGGTGTCTCTATCGCTTTTGATTTGCATTCAATACCTTCTTATTCACACATATCCTGAAACAATCTAAAGAATATTATGATATTCCATCTTTTTTCTTTTGTTTGCATTCCCCGACTTATCTAACATGAGTCATTTTTATGCTGACCACATGTTTCCCGAAAATAAATACCCCAAAAAATGAGCAATTATTAGAGATGGGCAGATGGTTTTGTTTCAGTGAGTTATTGTAGAAAATTTCGTTTTTGAAATAAAGTAAGTTTGAGTTTGAATATTTATCTACGAATTTTAAAAGTTTTCAACTGTTTCTGAGGTTGGTCAACGCTGAGTATTTTCGGCTCAAATTGAAAAAAACAGCTTACCTTGATTTTTTAAGAACTTCAGTTTAAGAAATGTCGATGTCGATGCGACTATTTGAAGAAAACTGATGTGTCTAACGATCTCTAACCACAAAAAGTATGTAACTTTTCAGTAATAGTTCCAGCGACTTTCTATTCTACTTTTTTGAACGATCGAAAGTTTTTTTCATATAGATGAGCTTGCGGATCAATGAGTTTTCTTTCGTCGATTCATTTTCAACTATTCGAGACAAATCTGTCTGGGCTCTCATGTTTGGCCAAACTTCAAGTTTCAGACTTCGTGGAAAATTCCATCCTTGCATTGTTTCTTCTTCCCCATGATATTGTCCATAAATACCTCCAAGTAGCCTTCACAATACCTTCCCCGAGAACAACGACCTAATCCATCTTGTCCTCAGTTCTAAATGCTCGTAAACCATCCAACTTTACAGCTCTTTCGATTACTTTTACAACAGGTGCGAGGCCCTGTCCAAGTGTCTTTCCATTCCCAAGTTGCGACTTCGGATTCTCATGTATCCATTTTTCGATTACTTTTCAATTTGTTCCCGTTCCCATGAATAGAAATGTGCGTATTTGGGAACAAGGCGCATATCAATAGTCTAAGGCAATCGCATAAATCAAACAAAAAAAGAGAGAAAAGAAGGAGGATGTGTAGAATAAGAATAAGAAGAAGAACATGGACATATGTCCCGTGCATTCTTTTCTGTGTTTGCCAAATAGTTTAGGTCGTTTCCTGATTGCACAACACTGTCTTATTACCTCCTCGAGACTCACTATCGATTTTGGCAACCTGTTCCGTTTTCTTATTTTTTTGAATTGAAAATTGTTTGCCTACGTCTTCATATCTTTGGAAATTTGGAAAGTTTTCTTGTATGGCAAAGTTCAGTTTCGGTCAGGTTGAGCCCGGTGTGCACGATGTCCATTTTCAGAAACCCAAAAATTACTAGATGGTTTTCTGGTTACCAAAGGTCGATGCTTCGATTTTTGACTGGGTTTGCTAGTTTATACCGTTTCCCTAGTCCGAAATTTTTTAGGTCGAAAAATTTTATATTTCAGTACATTTTTGTTGTAAGTTCAAGAAATAATTCAGTTGACATTAGACGTTCTGATATGATTTTACACAGGCAGATAGCTCGAAAATCCCTGAATATTTTAATCTCGTGCGATTTTTGAATTTATGTTTTTGAATTAAGTTATTGCTGAAAATCTAATTTTTTAGTGTTAATTTCAAAAAGTTGAGATGTTCTAGACACTTAAGCACGTATTTCCATTTCAGGATGCCGTGCTCCGTACTATATTTTTTGAGACAACTTCTTCTTATTGGTCCTAGGATTCTACAGATTTTCAAAATGAAAAATGTCACTTTTCGAGTACTATGTTCCAATCACTGACACCTATCCCTTGACATTGATGATTGTTGATAGGGGACCTATCTTCTCTTTTTGCGAACTCTTTCATCAACCACCCTCACCCTTTCGAAATCATTCCGAATTTCGAAACCAACTTTTCTTCTCTCTTCCCGTCGTCGCCACCAATCACTCATTTCTTTTGCAATATATCCCTCTGATTTCCCGTCTTCCGGTGCTTCTCTTCGTGTACTACTCATCAATAAATCCCCCCCCCCCCCCCAAATCGACTCATAAAAATGTTCCTCCTCTTTCCAATCACCTCCCTTCTGTTTCTTCAGCATGTGCTCTCTCATTTTTCGGGAAACTTTGTGTGTCAGAGGTGCCCCTCGATCAATTCGAAGGGGCGCCCCGCGTTTTTATTACTCGAAGTCTCGTTTTACACATTTCCACTCTCCAACACTTTTTGCCTTCGGGACCTTCATTCTCCCGTCAGAATCGAGTTTTTTTTGTCTTCCACCACCACCATCGTCATCGAGATTCCGAGCTCTTTCCGACGAATGGCCACTTTCGATTATGTACTTATTACAGCCATCTGTGTCTATACGACATAGTACATTCAGTATAATCAAATCCAGACAAAAAACGAACTGTTCGTTTAGAGTAGATGGATACCAGTTTTCCTTTCAATTCTTCTCTTCTGATTCACCTGTTGATGCTGATTCGATGTGAGATGAAGTGTCTCACCGGCTGATCGGTTTTCAAGATTGAACGTTACTAGTTGATTGAAACTCATGAACGTAATAACAAATCGAACTGTACAAACTGAACACTTTGAATTTCATTATTCTAGACACTTTTTACTGAAAAGTTGATTTCTGGTAGTCATCCGATGTTTGACTCCTTTTTTGAGTACTCCGCAAAAACCATCATGTTTTGTCTCAACTTCATCTTCTTCTTCTTTTCTCTTTCCGCAATTTATCTTTTTTCTAGTATTACCCAAAAATTCCATTTTAACGACTTCTATCATAGGCATAGTTTTGTCTGCGTCTCTTCAACCTACACACTATTTCCAATCATGCAAAAACCAACCGATACATCATTGGCACAAGTCGGTTGATCCCTTCGGGGATTCTTTGGGTTCTTAGAAGTGGAGGGGACAGGCGGTCCCTCTCTCCAGAAGACATGGACAAACGGAAAACGAAAACGACAACTCTCCGGGTTCATTTCATATGCACAATTTGACCCTTTGGTAGAGAGTGCGAAAAAAGAATCGGATATGTTTTGAAAGGGGAACTAAGTGAGAAGAGAGACTCTCTTGTTGACCCTAACTTTTCCCTAAAAAAGAGAAGAAATCTCGTGAGAAAGAAGAACTTTGTATGCAAATTATACTTTTCGCAACATTTTTGGAATAATCTTTCTATTTTGAACTCTTTTTTCAAGAATGACATCGAAATATATTTATGATCTTTCTCAGAATGAAATAAGCTCTCTCATTTTGTATTTCTGACCGAATATGCAGTTTTTAGTCGTTTCCGTTAGCTTGGAAAATATATTTCCCGAGGTGTTTATTCCTTGAATGTTCCCATTTCTAGAACTCGTGCGGTTCAAACTATGTATAGTTCTGGAGTGTCATATAGTATCGAAATTTGTTATGTTGTCTCCCTGATTTTTTTTCTAAAATTTGCATCAAGAATTATATGGCGCTGTCCTAGAATAACGGACCTTTATGATAAAAAAAGGTCCTTTCGTGAAAATACATACTATTTTTACAAAATTTACTATTTTAAAGAACCGTTTTATTAGCCAATGAACCTTTATTTTGACAAAGACCACTGAGAATGCAAAGGACCGTTATTCTGTTAAAGAGCCCCTTATATAATATCTGAAGATTTCTGAAAAAAAAGTTCTTTTGGGACACTGTATTTTTCCTACAAAACCCTATAAATTCGCTTCTCGTTTTCCTTTTTGAGAATCTTCCCAATTTCTTCCTCTTCTTTTTCTCCTACACTCCATTTACTCACCCAATTTGCACCCTTCTCTTCCACTTTTCGTGTCATTCAATTATATCATAAGCGAGTTGCCGACCCCTTCTTCCCTCTGCTTCTTCTCTTCCTTAATTTCTAATCCGCTTTTTGGTGTGCTCTCAAGAAAGAGAGTAGGAAAGAGCATTGCTTCTTTTGGAACCCATCTATATTCTTTTTTCAAGTATTGGTCATTCTTCTAAATCTCCCTCTCCTCACCTGGAGTGCCACGTCATCAATCACACTTCAGCCAACTTGTGTCACATATCCTTTCCGGTGCATTTCTCTCTTCGTCTAATAATTGCCTTTTTCTTCAATCCTTTCCATTTTTGGGACCCGATTCTCTCTTCCTTTTTCGGTCCACTTTCTATTCTATTTCCACCCCAACCCGACCCCTAAAAAACCTATTCTTCTTTTTCTTCCTTCCACCCGCCACCACTTCATAATGTGTTGTGTTGCTGGTTTAGAAGAAGAAGAAGAAGCAAGAAAAGAAGAGCCTGTCCATTTTTCTCATTTATCCTACTCTTTTCCTTTCGTTTCTTCGTTCATTCCATCTGGTCTTCGCCGTCGTCTCGGTGTGTTTTTGTTTTAGTTTTTTTTCGGTTTCAAAATAGATCACTCATATTATCATTCGCTTAGCTCTTGGAATCCAATTTTAGTACAAAACGTTTCTCTTCCTCATCCGGAGCAGAGGCAACATGCACTCTCACCTCATTAGGCTTCCCAAAATCTCAGAATGTCCGGGAAACGGAAAAGAAGAGAAGAAGATGACAAAAAGTAGATTCGTGGCACTTCATCAATCATTCGGAAGCATTGTAGTCATGGTTTTTATGGAGTCGGGAGACTGACTCACTTTTCGTAAAGTTTAGACATTTGGAAATGTATAATGATCGATGTAGCTTTCAATTTCAAAGGTTGATTTCTAGGTTTTAAATTCAGAATCATTGTGAAACTCAGCAATCTGTAATTAGTTGAACTTTTGGATGAAATCAGTCAAAAGTAGAAGAATTCACTCAAAAAATCTCTTTTAAATCGTATCCTCAACTTTAAAAATAAAAATTCGATTTCGTGGGTTAGATTCAGAATTTGAAAATTTCCAATTCTTATACCACAGCTTATATGTAGACTTGGAATCCTTATATTGAATCCGAAACTTCCCAAACTATTAGATATCAAAATTGGGTGATCCATTCTAGGATAAACAAACTTCTTCCCTAGTTTCCATATCAGAATCTCACACTTTTGGATTTTGGATGAAACTTTTGGATGATATCAGTCAAAAGTCAGAACAGCGGCGAAAAAATTATTTTTGATTCGTATCCTCAACAATGCCGGTTTCGTGGGCTAGGTTCAATACTTGAAATTTTCCAATTCTTATATCACAGCTTGTTGTTTTTTTGTTTTGGCTTTCTTCTTTTGCTTTAAATACCGAACTTCTTGAACTATTCAATTTTGAAATTAGGTGATCCATTCTGGCATAATCTCAACTTTTCCCCCAGTTTTCATATCAGAATCCCACGCTCCTTCTCCGAGAACTACACAACTCTTGATTTCCGAAAATCCAAATCCAAACACTTTGCCCTAAAATCTCTGATACTCCTTCTCTCTTAATCTGACCCATTTTCATTTCCTTTTCATTTTAGCATCATGTTGCACTTCTCTGGTTCCCTTCATCTCTCAAATGACCACTCTCTCAGTTTCCATTCATCTGTTTTTCATTCCTACCACTTCTGCTTCATCCCCTTCTTTCCTTCTATTTTTGTTCTCCCCCAAACAAAAAAACTATAAATTGAGCAGCAAATTGGTTTTTCTTCCTTCAGCTGACCTCAACACAGAACACTATCTGCTGTTTTGGCTGTCCCTTTTGTTTTTCCATTCCGTTCGTTTTCTTGTTCTCATCATCACTATTTTTTGCAGAAGCCGTCCTTCTGTCGTCGTTCTCCATAATGACATAAACGTCGGGGAGAAATGCGTCTTGGCTCGAATAGTTACGATGTACAGCGGACTGAGGCCATCGGAGAGGCACCTGTCAAGACTCCGCCTCCAAATCAGATTAGGTGTACTGTCACTTTCTTGGATAACACTTCATACCACTTTGAGATAGAGGTAAGAGTCTTTGTCATGGAGAAATGCTAGTTGGTAACCTGAAAATCTCTGTTATTTTAACTTTTTCGTTTACATTAATAACCAATGATATTCCAGAAGAATTCCCTCGGAATAGTACTCTTGGAGAAAGTCTTCAACTACCTGGAGATAATCGAAAAAGACTACTTTGGTCTGGTTTTCATCGCTGTCGACAGTTCAAGTACGCAACAGAAGGTATTTTCAAAGCTTTCTTCCCATTTTACTAAAGAAAAAACTATTCAGAAATGGCTGGACCCATCGAAAAACCTGCGAAAACAAATGGTTTGTCCTCCTTATCATCTGTTCTTCCGAGTCAAATTCTACGTTCGAGACCCGAATCGTCTACGAGACGAGTTTACGAGGTTTCAATTTTATCAGCAAGTGAGGCAGAATCTGGAGGAAGGAAGGTTACCTTGTAATGAAGGATCACTTGCTTTGTTGGCCAGTTACGTTGTGCAGGGTGAGTTTTTTTAAAAAATATTTAGAAATAAGAGAACTACCGTAATACCTCTAATAGAAGGACGCCCATGTGAGCCTGAAAAGAGCAATATCTCAGATTTCTGTGCATCTGGAGTAGTCTCAATCGATTCCTTGTCAAAAATAGACTCAGAACAATATGAAATACGTTATTAGTTGTTTCTCAAAAACTAGTAATAGATACTTTTGTGAAGTTCAAATTTTGAGGAGGTTGAACAATAGAAAAACATGTCCTTCTATTAAATGTTGTACGGTAAGCTTCGATTGATCTAGAAAATTAAATGATAATCCCAAATGCTTGCAGCCGAGGTTGGTGATTTCGAAGAGAAGACCCATGGAATGTCAAGGACGTGTCTTTGTTACAAGATTCAGTTTGCAACTCTCCCGGATGATTTCTCGGATCGAGTAGCAGAACTTCATCAACTTCATATGTAAGATTTCCTTTCCTTTTTCAGCATTTTCAATCCATTTTCAGTGGCCAAACTCCTGACATTGCTGAACAAAATTTCCTTGACCATGCTCGCCGTCTTGAAATGTACGGAATGGATGTTTACGATGGACGAGATGCCAATCATCTTCCAATTGAAATCGGAGTTGGTGCAGTTGGAATCAAAGTGTTTCATGAAGGTATCAAAATGAACGAGTACGCGTGGGCGAGGATAAGGAAACTGAGTTTCAAGAAAAAACAATTTCAAGTTTTGGTGGCCAATGAGGATGGAATCGTAAGAGATTATATTTAGAATCATTGAAAACTCATGTTGTTTTCAGAGCGAAACCATAATGATTTTCAATATTATGTCAGCGAAAATATGTAAATTGTTATGGAAGTGTTGCATCGAGCAGCATACGTTTTTCCGATTGAAAACTCCTCCAAAAACACCACAAAGGAAGGTTTTCAATTTTGGGTCAAAGTTTCGGTATAGTGGAAGAACGGAATATCAGACATTGGAAGAGAATGAACATCGAAAATCTGCGGGACATCGGAATTTTCATAGGTGAGTTGGAAAGTTGGCTTTTGAATAAAAAGTATTGTGTTAAATTTTGCTCGCGAGTTTTTTCCCATTTTTCTCACAAGGGAAGTGTTTTTAGACACCGCTTGGGAATTTTCTGAAAGTTTGCTCATAAGTACTATCGAGTATGCTGAAAACAGTGGTGCAGTTTTTATCTGCCCAAATTCAGTTTCAGTGCCAAAAAATGACCCAGAAAGCGTTTTCAGTACTAAATTTCACATACAAACTTAGTTTTTTTCAACGACTGGATTACTTTTTTGAGAAAATTTTTATACCAGTCTGCCTAAAAAATGTTTCTCTATCGATTCAGATACATTTTAAGCGAATTGTGAAAAAATTTTTTTTTGACAAAATTGAGCATGGGTACCCCCCGGTTCTTCAAGCGATTTTTTGAAGTTTTTCTAGAAATCCGAAAAAACAGTACTATACTGTTTCTACAGTCAAAAAACATACACACAACAATTTTTATACGAAAAATTTGCTTTTGGACCCCAAAACAGGCAAATTCCAAAAAATGCTCATATCCTCAAATAGGCCATGTTTCTTCAAAATGACCGAAAATGGTCAAAATATTGCGAGTTTGCCGGCTAATATTATGGTGCTGATTGTTTTATCAAGATTCCCGCCAGAAAAACTGAAAAAGGAGCCATGAATTCTTTCGAAATCGTATGATCTCTGCTTGACGACCTAGCTTTTCGAGCCGCCATAAAAAATTTCTGGGTCAATATGGGCAGAAAAAAATTGCGTCATTTTTTTCAGCATGTTCGATAGTACCTATGGGCCAACTTTCAGAAAATTCCCAAGCGGTGTCTAAAAATACTTCCCTTGTCAGTCATCAATAGGCTAAGACAGACGTTTTCTATATGATTCGATAGCTGAGAATCTCCTTAAAATTTTGTAGGGATCCGATTTT
This sequence comes from Caenorhabditis zanzibari, assembly GCA_963966625.1. Classification (NCBI taxonomy): domain Eukaryota; kingdom Metazoa; phylum Nematoda; class Chromadorea; order Rhabditida; family Rhabditidae; genus Caenorhabditis; species Caenorhabditis zanzibari. The sequence goes on along the minus strand of OZ016470.1, from coordinate 7,110,467 downwards.
TGAATAAAAAATCATCGCTTCTGAAAATTGTGCCAAAAGTTGTAAGCTGACCAAAAGCAGTGCAAAAATAATTGAATTTTGAAGTTCACACATATACGAAAATTTTTCAGTTAAAACTGACAATCTGTGCGTTCGCAATAAATTAATGAAAAATTCAGTTAATTTATTTAAGATCCCTCTCAAAAACGTCGTTTCTCCGTTCTACATTCTCTGGAAACACCCAATCCATTGATTCGTCCCGTTATACAAACACCACGACTACAGATTCTCCAGAACTTCCGTCCAGGTAAGTCGCATTCCCCCTCGATATCACACCTTCACATCACTTCCCATAAATATCGCATGCTTCTCTCACAGTGGTCAACTGTTGGCACGTCGTCTGTTGAGTGCCGCCCGTCACGACACCGACTCATCAGATGCACTCGGCTACGCATCAGACGGAGCCGTCGTCTGTGCTCCTCTCACTACACCACTCTCTCCAAGACGCACTCGAGACTACGCGACCGATAGGTACGCTGTTTCCCATTCACAGAGAGATATCCAATTAGTAGTAGAAGTCGAGTAACTTCCCGTTTGTATCCAATTGCGTACTCTTTTTGCCCCTCTTGTTTGTCTTGCTACTACGATGTTTATGAGCGAGAGAATCTCTCGCTTTCTCTTTTGGTTGGTCACTCTACTACAGAGAGCCAAACTTTCTTTTAGTAGTTTTGTATCAAAGAAATATTGTATCAGCATCTATCATCAATCACTCAATTTGTTCTCCGCCCCATTTCTGTCGTTCTTCTCCATCTTTCTTCCCTTTTGATATCATCACTTCTTACAATAATGAACAATCCGATGCAACCAATCAATCGAAAAAAGAAGAAGTCAGATAGAATGCGTCTGAGACGAACAGCTTCTAGAACGAGGTGAGGAGTGTCGTCTCTAATCATAAGCTTGTTTGATTTCTTTTAGTTTTTGGTTTATCACCAAGTTGGCTTCTATAATTTCCCTTACCAAGGCTAACCTTCTAATGTTTTAGCGCATCATTTATACTGTTGGAAACTCTTCAGTTCAGACATGCTACGGACCGGGCCCGGATTCTAGAGTCAAAAATTTTGGTTTGAATTTTTAAAGCAAAAAATCTTTTTTTTTTGTGATTTTCCTGGATAAGTCATATATTTTGATGATTGAATAGTTTGTGTAATTTTAACAGCGAAAAATTAATGTTTAAATTGTGAAAATTTTTCCCAATTTTTCCCTAACCTGGCCGATCCGGGATTTGTCGAATCTGCTTAAGTCAGCTTGTTTCATAAAGTAAAAACCTAAGATTTTCACTAGATTGCATCCTCTAAAGATAGTATAGTTCTGTCCATCCCAATTCTCACACCTATTCTAAGTATCCATTTTCCCTCTTCCGAAAGCTTTTTTTGCTGTCCGGAAAAGTAAAGAAATGAGCACAAAAAATATAGTGAGTCTTCTGTGCTAAAGTGCTCACCTGTTCTCCCCTTTTCTCCAAATATATAATACACATAGACACATAAATGGTTGTGTTTGTCGGTTCTGAGTCGGCTCTCTCTTTTTTGCCTGTCAACTTAAGCACAAACATGGCAACAATCTCGAATCTACACCGAAAAGTGTCGAATTGATGTCCATCATGCATCCATCCTCATATCTCTCTCCTCCGCAAAATAATTTCTTGATCCGGGAATGAGAAAAAAATGCGAGATCAATGAGATGGCGGTGCTCGTTTATTTATCCACCCGGGCCTGTCATTATCAACATTTTTGCTTTTCCTCCTGTCATATCACTCCCTTTTTTCGTTTTCTTCTTCTGTCGGTGAGCTTCTCGTGAACCGGAAACACTCTTCTGTCTGTTTCCTTTCTCCATTTTGTTTCTTGTCTCGAAGAAGTTCCCTTTTTCTGAAAACTTTCCTCTTCTGTTTTACTTTTCTTCCAATTCTTCTTATTCCATTCATGCCTTTCCTAAACCAGTTCCTTTTTCTTCCAATTTGTGTACCTCCATGTCACAAGATGAGGTCGCTAATCATCCATGTTGATGGAGGGGTTCTTCTAGACACTTTTTTGTTTTGAGTCATATGCCGTTGCAAATTTTATTAGTACCTTTTCAAATGAGTGACTGACCTCGAACCCTTTTTTTGAGAACCAGACTGGTTGGTTAGTGTTCTAAAACTCACCTAAAGGAGTTTGTTCTGGAAATGAATGGTATTCTGAAAATAGTAAAATGGATGACTCTTTCTTCTTGATTTCTAGAGTTTTTTTTAAATCAGTTGCTTGAAAGATTTTGAAATTTTAGAGACTCTTTCACATTTTCTCGTCCTGTTATGTTTTCGAGTACTGTACTTTTTGAGGTATTGTGACTCAACTCAATTCAATAAATGGAATTCTATCAAAGACACACCCTTCATTTACAAATACAAGTCCCCACCTCAACTGGACAATTAGCTTCTACACAGAACACAAAAAGTGATTCAACATTCCCAGAGAAAACCATATTATTACCGAGAATTATTCTCTGTAGATTTCTCCGTTCAAAAAAGTATTAGTACTACTTTCGGTGTCGAAAAAAGTTTTATGTCGTCAGGTTGGTTCTCTGTTTCCAAACAGTACCATTTTCGGCTTTTCCCTTCTTTTGCTTCTCCTTGACGACCACACCCCTACAATTAGAATGCTTTTGCCTTTTTCGACTTTTTCTTTTTCTCCAACTTCATACCGTCCATTCCACTTGACAAATTCATATCCACTAGTACTTTTCCTTTACGGATCTGGGTCATCATCATCTCTCCAGAAACATATCAAAAACCGAATGCTGCCAATTGACCTCATAAGCGCATTTTGATGCTTTTTGACATCCCCCTAATGACCGTTGCCTTGACAGTCTCTGCGCCTGTGTCCACTTTACGTCATCCACTTTTTTCGTCTTTTATTCAATTTTTTTGTGAAAGGCCAACGACCCTGAACGGCACGAGAGAGACAGGTCGTCGTTGGGTGGTATGCGCGAAAACCATTTTCTTTTTCATTCTATTCTCTTTCTTTTTCTTTCTCGCCTCGATCAAGATTTGTTTTAGACGTATTGTTCATATCGTTTTTTATGGATTTTTCTATTCTTGTACTCCATTTTTGGGTTTCTGTAACCTTCCAAGAATACTATAGGAATTCAGTACACTTATCCATTTTTCAGGGTTCAAAAAAGGTTCTGAAAATGGGATTTTTCATCAAACAATTCACGGAATCAAGTTTAATGAAAATCTAGGTTTCCAATTGGTTCTTGAAATGTGATTTCATTTCAGAATCACTTTATTTTTCCAAATCTCGCAAAACTTTTGAGCTTCTCATTTAATGAAACTATTTGAGTTTTTTTTTTCCAAGAACTCTCAGTATAATTAAACCAGATTTACAATAGAAGACGTCATTAGCAAATAGTTTAATTTAGAGTTTGCCAAATTTCTAGAACTATTAGCAATATTTTCCAAGTTTCAACGCGCTCCATTGCAAACCTGCCCGAAACTGGACATTCAAATATCCCGCTCGCTATTTTCCCCTCGAAATTAATTCGAATAAACTTATTTTTTTATTTTGGGATCTCGTTGATATCAACAGAAAATAGGCAAGCGGGAATTCTCGAATGTCTAGTCAAGTTTGCAATGGAGCGCGTTCAAACTTGGAAAATATTGTTAATATTTAAAACGAATTCTAATACTCCTCCAATATCGATTCCTGCTTTACTGTACCATATGGAATAATGGCTTCTGATTCATAGTTTTTCTACCTGTCATTTTCCCTAAAATCGTTTCTCTTCCAAAACCACCGAAACCATGATTTACAGTCCTTCAATTCACTTTTCCCTCCTCCGCTCCCTTTTTCTGATCATTATCTTCGTTTATACCGAATTCATTCTTCTTTTTCGTTTTCCACTTTTCCAAACCTTCAGCCGACCTCATGTCCAGAAACGAAACGAAAAAGGAATAGTAGAATCTTCTTCGAATTTTTCCCGAATGGAAGTGCCGTCATTCGTTGGCAAAGCATGCCTAAAACTTAAAGGATTATGTGTAAATGTATGGACAGCCACACTGGCCACGTGTCAGGATCGAGAGGATTTCAATGAAAAAGTGCCACCGAGGGCGTTTCGGTATGTTGTTGTGAACTTCTGATTCGATTCCACTTGATTCCAAATTAGGTTCATCTAGAAGACTTCACTTTTCCAGTTCTTAATTAAAAACACTGATTTTCAATTTACCGATTTTCGTCTTCTTCCACTTTTAATATACATAGCCATAAACGTTTATGACTTTCTTTTCTTTCGTCAAACTTTTACTCGGAAATACCAATTCCAAGAAACGCTTTGCTCATTTCGCTGCTTGCTTGCTCCACCCATATTGAATTCAGATGCCTTTCTGCTTTCCATTCTTAAAAAAGAAACATCTTCTTTCCCTACTACATCTTCCGTTGCACTTTTCTCCTTCTCCCATTTCTTCATATTTCTTTTTACATGTGTAAATATGTCCCCTGGGTAGAACAACACGAGAGACCACACATCCTTCATTTTTTGATAAACGCAAGTTGATCGTAAAGCCAAAACGACAAGTTGAGGGTGGGGCTCAAGGTCCCAAGGAAATCGAATAAAAGCTTTTGGAGCAACAAGAGAGTTTCTTCTCTCTTCATGATTTTTGAGAAGACACCCTATCCACTCTCTCAACGAACACCTTTAGTGTGTAAAGTGGTTGACAGGAAGAGGAAGAAGGATAGAAAAATAGATAGAGGGGCAACTGTGAGCACCTGATTTCCAACCACCAATTTATGACCTCGCCACACTAGCTTCTGCTCAATCTCACAGCATGGGGTCGTATTCAATTTCGCCCCCAGCATAGAATCGTATCTATCCCGAAAAAGGCAACATAATCCGTGGCGGGTGGTCCCAGGTAAACAACGGGGGCTCTTTCTCTCGGATCATTAGAATTAGTAGAAGGGAAATGGAAAAGAAAAAGAAAGAAGAGAAGGGAGGAGAAGCATGCATTAATTGTTTTATTCAATGGACAGGAGAGGAGGAAGCCATTGGTAGAAAGATTGGTGTTCTTTACAATTCAAAGGTTTTGGGTGGAAGATATGGATATGATAGAGCAAAGGAATCAGATTGGGTAGAGAACCTCAACTTTTCAAAGCGAATAACTTGAAATTTTGATAATATCGGGAACTATTAAAGTTGTTTAACAACAATGATCACACAAACTTAGCTTAAAGATTTTACTATTAGATTTTCGAGGTGTTCAAGAAGCCAGAAGTAGACAGTCTACTAGACACATATAACGCTGTATCAAATCCTCAATTATGTCCCAACAGGAACGTATATTGGTGAAGCAACGTGCTTTGGACCACCACAACTTTCTCTTCTCTAGTTTCAAGATTTTAGATCTTTGATTTTTTCACAGTATCCCTATCAAATTTCAACGTTTCCTTTTCCCTTCACTCCTCCCCTTCAGCTTCTCCATCACTTTTTCGAATCGTCTCACTTCTCCGGTACATCTTCCATCTGGGATTCTTGTCCCCAAAAAAACATGTTTTCAAGCATTCTGCTGGAAAGGTGTTGGCCCAATTCCATTCGATCAGTAACTGCCTAACACTATACAAAATTGAAAAAGCCAACAGCTGACGCCTTCTTCCTCTTCGGTTTTTCTCTTCCAGTGTCAAACAACAATCAGTTTTTGTCTTCTTCTTCCTCCATCCCCCCACCCGTCCAGCTTTCCCATCTGATTGACTGCCCTTCTCTCTTCTTCCTCCTTTCCCTCAAGCCACGCCCACTTTTTCTCTGCCTCTCTTCAACCTATACACTATCTCTTCCCCTGGGCAAAATGCTTGCAACAACATGATGCAGCTGTAAATTCGAAGAGCTGCTGTCGGTGCTGCTCCGACTCATTCTCACCCGCTCAATCTGACAGTGAGATTTGTCTATTCTCTGAAAATGCTGAAATTTGCGGTTGGTCCGTGGGTGGCGGACAAGTATGGCACTGCTAGCGTAGTACGTACTGCCAGAAATATGCCACCTCAGCCAAGACGAATACGGTATGAATTTTTATGTTTTAAATGTGGATATAATGAAATGTCTAACCATTAATCTGACACTTTTCTCAAAAAATAAAGAATCTTACCTTTTCCTAGAAATGTTTCGAATTCTCTATAATTTCCTCTTATAGTTAGGCGAATCTGAGAATTCTCAAGAATTGTTTGCATTCAAAATTGGTTTCAATTTTCTTCTCTCCATATAAGACAGACAAATATGAAATAGTATTTGCCCTTTTAGTAAAACCGTTTTCATTCCTCTTCCTCATTTTTTTTCGTTTCCCTCACAAAGTCAAAAATTTGTACGAATTGATAAGATAACGAATAGTTTATGACAAATTCAACCTTTGAATCAGGTTGCTTTAAACTCGATAACCTTTGATTTCAAGCTGGAATACCGAGAACTCGGAGGGGAAATGAATAATGATGATATTCATGCAAATGTACTAAAACGGAAAAGTCCAATTTTCAGTTCTTTTTTTTCTGCTCTTTTCTCCTCACTATGTACACATGCATAAAACATTCCCTCCATCATCCCCCGCTCCGAAAAAATATTACGTCGTCGATGGGCGAAAAATGCCTAAACGGGAAGGAAAGGAGAGCACAAAAAAAGGAACGATTTTGGTGAAATTGAGTTTGGAATGGGGGGAAATTCTGGAAACAAACGGGGAAGAGGAGAGGGGCAATTTGGTAGTAGAATGAATGACAAAAGAGGGAAACAGGTAATTATAGGGGGGATTCGGAATAATCATCAATTGTTTCGGATTGACTGGTAAAATGTAGTTTTGTCTCTTCTGGGGCTGTATAGTTTTGATTCTCCAATAATTTCATGGCTAAACTTTAGTTTTAACCCTTCTAACATCCACAGTTTCAGTTTTTCTATTACATATTCGAAGTTGGAAGCCTACACAGAAAATAGTAAAAATCGATGTCAACAATTTCCCGATAAGATTGTTGTTGTTTACAGCACCGATTTGCGAATCGTACCGTTTTTTTCAGTTAGTATAGTATGCGAAGGAATTTGAATTCAAACTTCACATGAATTCTTTTGACGATTTCTGCTCCATTGAGAGCTGATCCTTCTTATTTTCTGAAACTCGATACTTGTTACTCTAACTCTTCAAAGAAAAATATATTGTCAGGTGTCATGTCCACGTCACCTCCTCCTTTCCCTAGTGACAACTACTCATAAACATTTTTTGTATCCAGGGAATAACAACAATTCATATAGTTCACACTCTTTCTATTCAATCCAATCGAACATATAATGGCAACTGGCAGGGGAAAAGTTCCACTTTTTCCGCATGGCTTTCCGCATGCCGCCGCCCCCCCCCTTTCTTCATCCAAGCATAACCGTAATTCGATACTCTCGAAAACCGCCTGCGCCCCCTGTGCACAGACCGGTTACTTTTTGAAAGAGCCAGAGAGTGTTGGATATTAGGAGAGTCGAGACAGAATAGAAGTTTTGATATTGAGGAGCCGCTCGGGAGTCGAGAAAGAAAAAGAGTTGACAGTATTGAGCCGCGCACGTTTTGTGGACTGTGCCCTCATCGGATTATTGGGGGTATTGGTGGAACGAGAATCAATTCTCTTTTTGACTCGGTTTTTCATGTTCTTGTAACTGTTCTTGCTCCTTTTATCTGAAATGTAAATTTTGGATTAGATCCACAGTTTTTATTATTCTCATACTCCCAAAACGGTATTTTGTTAGTTCGTTTAAAAAGGGGAAATGGTTATGGATTTTAGTACAAGAATCTCTCCTAAGCCGTTCTAAAGTGATCTAGGACCATTCAAACTCGATTACTTTGAAAAATTTGGTTTTCCCTTAACTTCTAGATTGTCCCTCACTCTTAAAACTCTTGACCCGTATTCCTGAATCCCTTCATCAAAAAGTAATGGCTATTAGTTGTGGAATCAACCTGCGCTGGACATTATTTGTTCAGAATACTTCTTCTACCAACGTCTTCTACAAACTTTCTTTTATTTCTTCTTCTTCTTATTCTTGTCGCCTCTTTAGTCCAAGAAGAAGATTCTCAATTGCGAAAAAGAGGAAAAAGAAGAAGACGACGGAGACTTGCCTCAAAAGAATACAGATTATGTGTACATGCATGCCTCTACTCCATTTTGTACAGTGTCATCTCTCTAGAATATGACCCAAATCCCCCTATCCATTCACCACCACCACCTGCATTTTAATTTTTATTTTGATTTTTCAGCGAATCATCTGCACCATCTCTCCGTCAGCAACGTCTCAGTAAAGAGGCGATCTACTACGGTACGCAGGAGAGTTGTGACGAAAAAAGTTGGACACCTAGCATGGTGAGTTTTTCTTTTTCTTCTTCAGCTGGCGTTTATTATTTGAAATTTAACGAGGAGTTCGAATGTATCGTAGGCGCCTTTGTGGCCCCATTCCGTGGTGATAATGGAATGGGCAGAAGGTGTAAAAATCAGGAAAAGAATGCATGAGCGAGACAACTATTCATATCTCTCTTAAGCCGTTCTGAACCTTTGAAAAGTAATAAAAATAGAGAAAAAGAAGAGAGAGTTTTGGTGTTTACACTTCCATCAAATACACACACACACAAACTGTACTGATGAGGTGTTGACTAGAGTAATCGGAAATCAAGAGGGTGATGAACTGTAGTTCTTTGAACATCTGATTTGCAAGAGAGATCGAGAGGACCAATGTCTATAGGATTTTGGACACGAAAATTTGAAATAAAATCCAAACTTTACTACAAATGTTTTGGCTCAAATCAAAAACTTTCAGTTGTAAACCGGTTTAATTCACAAAAACATTTCTTCTTACAATTTTTTTAAAAACTACAATCAGATGTTCGTCTGATCGAAATTCTTTCAAGTTTTATAACTGAACTCAAAACAAAAAAGTCTTAACACTCCGTTTAGAACCGGTTTGGTTCACAAAAACTGTTTTTAGTCTCTAATTTTTTGAAATAACAGTCAGTACTCAAAATTTCCTTTTTGAGCTTACCCAAATTCTTTCCAATTTAATATCAATACAGTCTCCAAAACGTACTCGTCATTTTTCCTTTAGATTTAAAAAGATAATAAGCCACAACTTCATTCCAATAGTGTAGATGTAAAAATTAATATTTTCTTTTCTCTCGAACACAATTGAAAACAAGCCACACCGCAAGGGCACCCCACTTACTGTATTGCACCGCTCGAAACTCTCTCTCTCCGATTCTTCCGCACCCGATTTTTTTTGGAGTTCCGTCCGGTTTACCTCTTTTTCTCTTTTTCTCGGCGCCACGCTGCAAATCTCTGCGTCTCATGTGGATTAGAACGAACAGAGAAAGAGATCGGAAGGTACTGTCGGTTGAGTATACATAGCATCTCTCGAAAAAGACATAGAGAAAGAGCTCTTTTTCCAGAAATTCTTTTCTTTCTCTATCTCCTCTGTATCTCTACTCTCACCTGTACTAATTGTGTGGAGCAAGAAAAAAGAAAACGAGAGGGAAAAGAGTTCTGTTCTTGCCCCCGTTTTCCAATCCAATTCGACCTTCTGAGCTGATTTCTGAGATCCCTAGAGGGCGAATGCCCATCGGTAATTCCGTGTCATTTCGCGTCAATGCGGCGCCTGGAAAAATTGATATTGCTGAAACTATAAAGCGATTCAATAAACAGGTACGGTTTCTGAACCTTCTTTTGAAACTTTGAAATTTTCGGAAATTTGGCAAAGTCTAAAGAGACGAATATTCAGAAGTGCACCGATTCCTAAATTCATTTCGAAATCCTCTTCAATCTATGATGTTTCGAACGAAATATGCGATAAAAAATACACATTTTTAAACCCTACTAACTTTAAAAGCTGAAAAAACTTGAATTAGTCGACTGCACGACATCCAAAAAAAAATTTCCAAAGTTCTGAGCATGTAAGAAAAAGAAAACTGTTGAAATCCTCGAATCCCTCAAAATCCTGTTATCATAAATCAATAATGTTCAATCCCAGAAATGTGTCAATTAGTTGTCTTTTGTGTATTGTCTCGCTCTCGTTTCAAGAGAAAAAACGTCTTGCGCGACTCCTCGGTGACGATTCTATCTCTCCCTCCCTACAAACATAGATTCGAGAGCATGTGCTCTCTTCACTACTTTTCGCCCCCACATCATTCATATTTTGAAACACTAATAGAGATAATCCAGACTTGAAGATCATAAGAATATCATAAAATTTTAGGCATGCACCTCAACGTCTCCTGGAATCCATGCGACCGCTTCTGTCCGACCGGTGACATCGGGAACTCCGAATGGAGCATCACGAAAAGCAACTAGTGGATATTCAGCGTATGGATATGCCAATTCGACACAGACACAACAGCCAACGAGCACGACGAGTACGAACTACTCTCCGTATTTGAGTGAGTTTTTGGATTTTTAAATTTTTGAAAATCAAACAAGAAACTGAGAAATTACGTTTCTCGACGATTTGAATCCCAATCCCACTAAAACTTTTATTCAAAAAAACACCATCACAGAAAAAAATCGTAATTCCAGACGGAACGATATCCCGATCGTCTGGAGTCGCAGTGGCTAAAGCAGCTCGAGGCGGTCTTCCACCCACAAATCAATCTTATAACACCTCAAGTCCCAGAAATTCAGTCGCAAGTTATTCTTCATTTGCATCTGCAGGTATCGGTGGAAGTCCTCCAAGGTCAAGAAGATCTCCACAAAGCAACAAAGTAAGTTTTCCAACTTTCAACTTTCTGATAAAAACTTGGAACATTTTCAGTCGAGTAGTCCAGTGGGTGAGGACCAAGTGGTGACAATAAAAATGCGACCGGATAGACACGGAAGATTTGGATTCAATGTGAAAGGAGGTGCTGATCAGAACTATCCAGTTATTGTATCGCGGGTGGCACCGAACAGTTCAGCAGATAAATGTCAGCCTCGATTGAATGAAGGAGATCAAGTTTTGTTTATCGATGGACGAGATGTTTCTACAATGTCTCATGATCATGTTGTTCAGTTTATCCGGTCGGCAAGGTCAGGAGCCAATGGAGGGGAGCTTCATCTCACGATTCGACCTAATGGTAAGTTGGTCAAAGAGAAGTTCAATGTGGGAACTGTTTTGATGACTCATCTCCTATCATTATTATTTCCTCATCGCTGAGTCATTCATACAAGTTCTTCTCCTGTTCCGCAGCTACAACACTTTTCCTTTTTCATTCATACTGAGGAATCGTATTGCTTCTTCTTTTGGAAGCTTGTACTTATATAGAATAGTTCATTTGAAATTATATCTATTATCTAATCATGGTGCGTATTGTTCCAAAACCCTGCGATTTTCCAGTCTACCGACTGGGAGAAGAAATCGAAGAACCCGACAGTCAAATGGTTCCGGAGCCAGCAAGAGTAGCCGATTCAGTGCCAAGATCCGATAAACTTTCACAGTCACTTCAACTTTTGAGTGATGCATTGACAACTGGAAAAGTCGTGGATCAGTTCGAAATGTTGTACAGGAAGAAACCAGGAATGACGATGAATATTTGTAGGCTCAATGCCAATGCCAGTAAGAATAGGTGAGCTTTTTTGAAAGCTTTGAAAGCAATTTTTCGTACCGTAAAACCTCTAATAAAAGTACACAGAAAAATGATGTTTCTAAACCTTCTCATAAAACTGTAATCAATTTTCTGAAAATAACATATATTGCGTTCTGTAGCTGAAGTGTCTTTTTTGTTTGCTAGAAATTTTACCGCAAAAAAACAAAAATTGGACTTTAGAAAGTTGACCTTGTCCTTCAATTAGAGGTTTTACGGTATCTTATTTTTTTTTTGAAATCAAAACATATCTGCTTTCGCAAAATTTCAAACTATGAAGTTCGGTTTTTTGAAGATATCGTGATGTCTGCCCGTACGACGATACAAGAGTGGTTCTTAAAACATCTGGATCTGGAGATTATATCAATGCCAATTTTGTAAACGTAAGTTTTCGTTTTTAGTAAACTTCTGAAGTTTCAATTTTCAGATGGAGATCCCTTCATCAGGCATAATAAACAGATACATTGCTTGTCAAGGACCTCTTCTTCATACTTCTGGAGACTTTTGGCTGATGGTTTGGGAACAATTATGTACAACGATTGTAATGTTGACTACGATAACCGAAAGAGGAAGAGTAAAATGTCATCAATACTGGCCGAGACTTTATGAAACCCAAGAATACGGTAAATTGATGATCCGGTGTATCAAGGATAAACAGACAACAAACTGCTGCTACAGAGAGTTCAGTGTTCGGGATAGAACTGTAAGTTGTATTTTTAAAAAACGACATCTCTCATTGGAATAAAATTTCAGACAAATGAAGAGCGAAGAGTGACACAAATGCAGTACATCGCGTGGCCCGATCATGGAGTTCCAGACGATACGAAACATTTTATTCAGTTCGTTGACGAAGTTCGTAAAGCTCGACAAGGTTCTGTGGATCCGATTGTTGTGCATTGTTCGGCGGGAATCGGAAGAACTGGAGTTTTGATTTTGATGGAGACTGCTGCATGTCTTGTCGAATCAAATGAACCAGTATATCCTTTGGATATTGTCAAAACGATGAGAGATCAGAGGGCGATGCTCATTCAAACACCCGTGAGTTTTTGAACATTTTTTGAGGCTCCGGGACATTATTAAAGTAGAAATTTCAAAAGCGAGACATTTCGAAAGTACGAAATTGCGTTTTTACCAAATTTTTGGAACTTTTCATATATATTTTTTGCATTCATGATCTATTATAGATTAAACAAAACGCCTTACTATAGAAAAATACGCAAAAAAATATATTAAAAGTTTCAAAAAATTTGGCAAAAAACCAATTTCACACTTTCGAAATGTCTTACTTTTGAGATATCTCGCTTTCGAAATGTCCACTTTCGAAATGTCCCGGAGCCTTTTTTGAAAAATACGAGCCACATGAAAAACGTTGCTTTTCGAAAAAAGCGAACCTCCAATTTGTGAAAAAACTCTTGTAAAGAATGCAAGAGATTATGTGGACTTTTTAGAGTTTCATATTAATTTTTCCATTTCCAGGGTCAATACACATTTGTGTGTGATTCAATACTTCGTGCATACAACGAGGGAACGATCAAACCGTTGGCAGAATATCAGAAACGATAATATCTTCCTTCATTTTCCATTTTTCTTCGTTTTGCAATCAATTTTTCCCATCGAACTCTCAAGAAACGGATCCCGCGAGGTGCTAGCTTTTTGCCTTTTTTCCTAAAGTACAGTAGTAGTCTTCCTATTTTCCTCTCCTCAAAAACTAGTCAATTTTCTTTTTCACATTTTTCTATCATAATATAATAAAACATCTATCTCAATGGGTCACCTATGTGATTTTCGTACATTTTCCTAATTTTTCTTGTTTTGGTTTCTGTACCTTCACTCTCTCTCTCCCTATCTCTTCTTTCTTTTCCTCAATTTTTCATAATCTTTTTTGTTTTCTTTGTACGAAAAATCGCCCAAAACGCAAAACTTGTATGTATAGGACGAAAATAAAAACACAAATCAATCACAAACTTTTCTTTCATTAAAATTTTACAGTCTGTGCTCCACGTATAAATGATACAAAACAATCGAGTAATCGGTTGAGGGTGAACGGGGATAGAAAAATGTGAAACGGATCCGGAGAAGTTCTAGATGAGCTATTGTTGTGTAGATTGAATACGGGAAAAAGTGGAACGATTTTTGAAATCACCAGGAAAATTATTCAGGATAGGGATGAAATAGGAGAGAGATAGAGAAGAATGGCAGAGAAAAGTTAATGAAACAAAAGAGAATGAGGTGTTTAGGGAATGGATGAAATGCAAAACTTAGAGTTTCGTCGAACCAGCGAAGCGAAACTAACAAATTGCCTAATACATTAAACTTGGGACATATCAAAGAAACGGTACATACTGGGGAATCGAGACTATACCGGAATGAAGGGGAGAGAGGGAGAAACAAAACATGGCCAGCCATGAACTATTTGAGGATATTCTGATGAATATATCAATCTTCAGAACATACTAGGGACAAGAATTCACAGAGATATGAGAACATTTAACACAAAAATTCAACTAGATGAGAGACTAGAATACAATTACAATTCCGACTCTAGGAGGCAAGAATGAACAAATGGGATCGTGGGAATGGGAATAATAAATTAATTCACAATAAAAATCTTACTATTGCACAGTAGTGTATCGATAGATAAGGAGACATTCACGGGGAAATTAGTGACCAAGAGAATGCCGATGCATCAGTTGATGTTGGCGAATGGAATGTGATGAGGCATATGGTGACCATAGGCACCGTATCCATTTGGATGGGGAAATCCGTTCGGGACACCGTAACCCATACCTCCATTTTGCGGTTGTTGTGGATGCTGAGGTTGTTGTTGAGCTTGTTGATGTTGTGGTTGCATTCTGTAATAGTCTCATTTTATTTATTGAGTTTCAACTAAATTATAAAATCAGAATGATTCATTTCAGGGCCTATTTGAAGCGATTTTTCGGAGTGTTGAAGACATTTTTGAGCGTTTTCGTTATGCTATTCGGAATCAGCGCAAAATTCTGCATTTTTTTGAGAGATAAAAAATTTTGCCCGGAACCCTCGGAATTTTTTGTAACCTATTCATTCTCATACCTCATTTGTTGCATTCGCTGCATTTGATGCATGTAAGCCGCATGTTGCTGCTGATGTTGTTGAGCCTGTGCAGCTGAGAACTGTGCGCCGTTCATTTGATTCTGCTGCATTTGTTGCTGCTGCAGGAGCATTCGTTGTTGTTGCTGCTGCTGCTGCATCATTTGATGTTGCTGGCGCTGTAGTTCCATTCTTTGCATTTCCTGCTGCTGGAGAATTCGCATTTTGGCTTGCTGCTGCTGCTGCTGCTGCTGAGCCATTTGCTGTGCGTTCACGGTTGGCGGTGCTGATGGTTGACGATCGTTTCCTGTTTCCATCGGTGTCGTCTTGGATGTTTCAGCTGATGGTTCCGCCTCAAGTCCATTGAAGTATCCATACATGTCGTCTCCTAGATCCTTGTTAACGTAGCTTTCCTGGAATGGAAACTACTTCGTTTAGTAAAATAGGTTCTGCCGTATCATAAAACTGGCTTCAAAATATTCGTAGTAAAACTTACAGCGACAATTGAGGCTAGTTTGTCGAACCATTCTCCATTGGGTACATGTAAACCGTTCTCGGCGGATGTCGAAGGACCAGCACTATGTACTCCGGATGGACTTGGTTGATGTAGTGATCCTGGTGTTGGCACAGAGTGCTGGGCCATAAATTGATGATGTTGTGCCGCAGCAGCTGCCTGTTGTTGATGGTATTGTTGCTGCATTTGGAAACCGTGTTGCATAGAAGCTTGACCCATCCATTGTTGCTGTTGTTGAGCTCGTCGCCACTCTTCCTCGGTAGGATTATTGGTGACATCACTTCGTCGTTTTCTGTTATCACCCACATGACCATTTCGAGATGCGGACGCTATCGACGCAGTCATTGCTTCCTTGTTCTTCAGTTGCTCCATTCTCTTCCGATCTTCGTCTTCTGTATACCTATGAAAGAGTGGAGCAGTCACCGCACTACGATGGCTTTTAATCATATCCGGTCGAGCTTTCGCATATTTTTCATATGCTTGCTGTGAATTCAGACGACTCATTTCTTCAGCCGAATGAACATAGTTCATGTCGCTTACAGCCCTGCAAGCACTGTTTTTAGGAAGAGCAATTAGAATCAAAAGTCGGAAACTTACGGCTCGTCGTCTGGATCTGGCAATTTGTCGTTCACATATGGCGCCGTTGGTTCTTCTGGCGGTGGAGATTGTGTGGAAGACGACGCCTTGCTTGTTGACGGTTTCATTCCAGCGGCACTTATTCCCGATGTTCTAGAATATGAGCGAAAATTGGTAAAACGTAAAAAAAGACGAACAGGAGGAAAATGAAAGGAATGAAGTAGAAAGCGTAGAAAAAAACAAGATGAAGGAAGACTCCGAGGAAAAGAGTGAGGGTAAGAAGAGATAGACACGACTAGTCAATTTCAAACATCTGATGTGCTTGTTATTAGGGTTGGCACGAGAAGCACAAAATCTCGATGGGGGCCTCCCCGCCTCCTGACTGACAAGAAGGAATAGAAAGACGAGAAAGAAAAGCAGGAGGAATAGAAGGACGGCCAGTGTGGTGAGCAGTGAAATGAATGAGCAAAATGGGGCGGGAGGAAGAAGAAGAAGACGGCGTGTGGCGTGGCGTGAGGCTAGGAGTGGAGAATTGTGGAAAAGAAGAAGAAGAAAGGAGAAGTATCTTGAATTTCTGAGCACATAAAGAGCAAAGAGAGAAGAGAAGGACAAACTGGAAAAAAGGAGGAGCACCGGACCACAGAGAACTATTTTGGAGAAGCAAACTTTAAAATAAAAGAAACAGCTGGTATTAGTTGGACTTTCTCCAAAAGTACCGTAGTGGAGATGTTTGGGTTGATCATACTGAACAGGAGTATTAATACGAACGAATTGAAATACAGGTTCGAATTCTACAACGAAATTCTTAATATAGAATGCCATGCGCAATGCTCGAAATCGTCGAAGAGCCGCGTTGACTAACCGTTAACTTAAAAATAGAGAAGGATACGCACAAAAAAATATATATACATGCATACACACATATATGCAGCTTTGCGGTGACAGCAGTGGTGGCGGCGCCGTGCAAAAAAACCCGGGCGCCGATAGAGAACAGAAGAGGAAGAGATGGAGAATAAGAAGACAAAAACGACAGCGTATGAACGCGAGAATGATGATAGAGCATATGAGACGAAGAGACGCAGGAAGAGCAGCCAGTGGAACACAAATGTAGCTTTAAAGACCAGAAGAGAACATCGGGAGTTTTCTAATGGATATAAAAACAAAAAAGTACAGAAACTTGAACGACAAGAACTTTTGGACTAACTTGAGCCTGGATGATCTCGTGAATCGGCAGAACAAGAAGACCAGAAAACCGTAGAAAGAGAGAAAGAGAGCGGTTTCATGTGTGTGTGTGTGTATTTTCGGAATAAAAAAAGGAGGGTGTCTCGATGTGTTTAGTGAGTGTGCATGTGGGTATGCGAGTGTTTGCTGCATGTGTGTAGCCTGATGGCATCGAAGCTTGACCGAAAAAAGGACCACAGAGTGCTCTCTAAAAAAGGTATGAGCAGGGAGGTGTCGAGATTTGAAAAACAGTATAGCAACAACTATCACGACGATCTGGTAAGAAAGTGAACATCTATGATGTAGAGTGTACTCCTCGAATAAATCGTCATCTCTTTGATATTTTATGTCTGGTCTGGACACACCAGACCACCGAGGAGTGCAAAAAGAGGACATGCTCGGTTGGTGAGCGGCAAGATGAGAAGCGACCGCCACAGTGATCACTCGAGACTCCGCTAATCCTTTCTTTCACAAACACAACTACCTAAACCATGTGTTGCATTCGGGAAGGATCACATAAGGTGGCGTTTCTGTTTTCAATTGGAAGAGTGATACCAGAAGAAAGTGTTGTCCTTTCTATGAATTCCATTGTGGCACAATCTCTCTCACAAACTGAACTCTCATTTTTTTGCCCAATAAAAAACACATTTTGTGAAGTCACTCCTCCTAGAGTCATATTCTTTTTGGCAGAAAAGAAGCAAGGGCGGACGTTGCCTGGTCGGGATATGGACACAATACCAGAGGAGTGTGCACTACTCCAACACACAGAATGGATG
Organism: Caenorhabditis zanzibari; assembly: GCA_963966625.1. NCBI lineage: Eukaryota > Metazoa > Nematoda > Chromadorea > Rhabditida > Rhabditidae > Caenorhabditis > Caenorhabditis zanzibari. The sequence continues at coordinate 7,092,700 of OZ016470.1, read as the reverse complement.
GAGCGAAAAAGAGCGACATACGCTGTATACCACCAACGCCATCATCACTCGACCAGTGTTTCTCTTCTTGTCTCTCTAAGTCTCTCCTAACCGAAGAAGTTCTAAGTTCGAAGACGTAGAGGAAGACAAAAATAAGACGAGAGCGTTGTCGACCCGACCGGCGAAGAAGTAAAAAGGAAGACAGGAAAGAGAATAAAAGTAGGAACATCAGAAAGTATAACAAGCCGCGAGAATCTAGTGCTAGTAGGTGGGTGACCCGTCTGCCCTTTCGACTCTTTCGCGAATCAATTAAAAAGGCATAATTCGAATAGGGCACACACACTGCTGCGAGGTTTCGATTCATCCAATTCAACGACTTTTTTACTGACGATTCGTTTTTCGCTCAAAAGAAATGACAATGTTATTTCCGTCATTATAGAATCGGAGAAAGTGAAACGATTAGCAGAGATGAGTTGACTAACAGTCAGCTGGATGAATCAGGGCAAGAAAAAGAAATGAAAAAGATTGTAACTCAGAATTTCAGTTATGAGTTCTTGATTGTAATCTTCAAAAGTATATAAAAATACAGCAAAGGAGAGGAGAATGTAATTTTCAGAGAAGACCTATATGAGAGACAGGGGGTTACTTCATAGAGTGTTTCAAGTAACTGATAACTGAATCGATACAGCAAACAAAAAACGAAACAATAGAACAAAGATGGAGAGGAAACTGAACGCAATACTAAAAGAAAAATTGAGTCTCGATAACAAGACCTACTGTCATTTTTGATGAAATAAAACAACGAGCAATAATTTTTTTTCTCGAAGACACTCGACTCCGATTACTAGATCATCAGTTTACAAAAGAAGCATTTGAGGAGGAAAAGGAGACGTCGAAATAAATGAGAGGCGCGATCATCATCAACCAAGGGGACACACACAAACCGATGGATGGCGGTCACCAGAGCGCGAGGAGCGGTGTCCGTCACCGACAATGAATTGGAAGATATGGTGGGTAGAAATGAAGGAAGCAGTAGGGACACGGAGGAGACCAATCCGCGCGCAAGGCGTCTCAATCCAAAATAACTTATAGGCGACTGCGGTGGTTAGTAGTGGCGGATAGAGGAATCGGTTGCGGCTAGTTGTGTCTTTTAAGTTGCCGCAACATCTCGATGTAGCGGCAAGACGCGGCTAGTAACTTCCGAGTATGTTTTCACCTAGTTCTTTGGTGCAATTGCAAATTGGTATCGGTAAAAATTTCATCTTCTACTCAACCACCAACATGACACCCCTCTAAACTACATTTTTCGAACGATTTACAACAATTAATCACGTTCTCAAGTTCAAAATAGAAATCATGAAATTGACGGTAGTCCAATGAACGCGTTCGGTCTATGGATTACACTTATTCTTTATGAATAAAATATGAAAAAAGAAATTCAATCAGATATAAACCTTCTTTCATTCTCGGAAGCAAAAGGGAAAATTGGATGAAAAAGAACAAATGTCCGGATCGAGAAAGGAAACATCTTTATGGAAATCGGAAGAGACGTTGAAAAAGAGCCGACAGGTAGTTCAAATCCCACTCGAGGTGACATCAGAATGAAATGTACTAGACTATAGCCCCCATTAATCCTATTGGATAGCAACCGCAAAGACTTCGAACGACGTCACTTCACTGTGAATTTCGTGGAGCAAAATAGCCGTGCTCGAGCCAAGAATAAATAATAAAGCACCGAGAGACGAGAAAAGGAGTATGCCGAAATGCTGTTGAGCAGATTCTCGAATAAAAAAACACAGCACACACACAAATAGAATGACGAATACGTAGAGTTTTGAAACTGCACAGTGAGATCTCAGTTTCAAAATCGTATATAAACCCATTGTGGGAAATCTGGAGAGGAAGTGAAAAAGAGAAGATTGTTGCAGGAAAAGGCACAAAATATTTAGAAAGGAGAAAAGAAGCCGCAATAGGGGGAAAACGGGAGAAGAAACATATTTTAACTTGATGTCCCCCTGTGTCTATAAACGCACACGCAATCTCCCGTTGTTTCTGTCACCATCTTTTCTGCTTTTTATGCATATTCGGCATCATTCTTCTACCAGAAAAAACGAAAACGAGTCACCCACTTTCGACCAGTTGCCGGCTTCTTCTGTGTTCCTGCTAGATATCTTATTTACTTTTTACTACTTGTCCTGCTTCTGCCGCTGCCGGCGATGATTAATTGGTGCTCGGGCTCACTTTCGTATCCGATAAAAGTGTATATTCTGGATACGAAAAAGAATAGGAGGCGGATGTGGAAAAAACTCATTCTAAGCTAATGAAACGAGCAGACAGACTGAAGCTAGACTTAATAAGTGCCACTACTTAGGATTTCTCGACTTTGATAAGAATTACGAGAAAGGGTGAAAAGATAGGTTTTCTTGGATTGATTAAGTTGGTAGAGCAACTGAAACTTTAATTTTTGGAGCCGAATCGCAAAATAGTGCCCTTGTTCAATTCTAGGAAAAACTAGCGACCCTCATTTTTCGGTAATGGAGGTATCAGCGACACCAGGTTGTAAGGTCCAGTGTTAGAGACAAAACAAACATAAACAAACTATGAAGGAGCAGAATAGAGTGACGGAGAGAAAAAAAGAAGTGGAGGTCATAATCGTGCCATCGTCACCAACGGTATGGCCAATAGCAACAATAACAAACCGTGATCGCGAGGAAGGCTGATGGATGGTCGTGAAGAATTGAAAAGAGAAGAGGGAATAAAGAACAAAACGAGATAGTAGGAGAGGGAGAGAGACAGTATGGGGAGGGCCAAGACGAGAAGACAGGAAGGATATACAGTACGAGTAATGCGCGGCGAGCCGATGGAGACTAGGGACAATTGAGGGCAGATTTGTGGAGGATACAATAAAACGACACCTGCACGTGTTTGTGTGTCACTCGTCAAAAAGAGTAATTACCAAAACATTGAAGAAAAGGAACTAGTTGAACGATTCCTACTGTTGCTTAATAGAAAATCTCGACACATTTTCAGCTATTCCTTATTTCAAATAAATGTTTCCTCTTTGGTAATTTCTCAAAATCTAAGACAAAAATCGATAGGAATGAAAAAAGTTGCAGGTGCACTTTGAGGTCGACTACTCAACGATAGTTTCAGGCTATTGTGAACATTTTTGCACGCACCTGTTACCCAAATGTTCAGATTGGAAAGTTCGAACAAGGAGAAAGTTTTCGAGGACTTGAAAAAATTCTACCATCTGCGGTTTGATACGGTAGTAAAACAGAATCCGATGGAAAGTGAAAAAGGAGAAGGCTAACAAAATTTTCAAAATTTGCGGAAATTAAACGGCGGAAATTTACTTATATAATTCTGCTCGGGGATCATTCCACCAGAATGGCTTTGAAATCAGCTAATAAAACAGTAAATCAAAACTTTGTTTTTAAAAAAGAATGTCTGAAAACTAGCAACGATAAATATAACAAATGATAGGTAAACCTAAACGGGAAAATACACGAAGAGCATTTCAAAACTAGAAAAAAAAAATGATTAAAGAGCATTTTGAGCGGCGATTTGTTCTTGTTCGTGAAGTTTGTGAACCAGCTTCTGCTTTTCCGTATTAAAGTAGTCCGCGAACCATTTTAAGTGCTCTCGTTTTTTGGTCGCTGTCATGTACGGATTCTTGGATAAACCAACGCAAACCTGTAATAAGACTACAGTTAAATAAATAGTCCAGCTTCAAAACTCACCAAGTGCATGAAATGAGCGATTGGCCCGGTTTTGGGAATTCCCAATGAAGGAAGGTGACGTTCCAAGAAAACGTGATCGATGAACGATACATTCGACTCATCTCCCATTTTGAATTCATTATCGATCGGGTACTCCCATTGTTTTCCTTTTGTTGTCCACTCAATTTGTTCTTCGAATGAATTCGTTGGGCCAAATGACCCGTTTGCAATACTGAAAAATATAAATTGATGAATCGAAAATATTAATCAATTACTTTGCTGCTCTTTGATCCCATTGGTTCCAAAACTCAAGCGAAAAGTTTTCATAGCGCTCTGTATTTTTCCAGATTCCTAGAGGTCTTTGTTGGAATAACTTGATTGCATTGTTGTCGACGAGAACTGGTTTACGGGCATCGCTGTTAATAATATCATCTTTATAGATTTTCTCCAAGAACTCGAGAGCCATTGTGAAAAGCTTCTGCTCTTTCTCGCTTCTTTCTTGTTGCTCCGTTTCTTCTTGCTCTGTTTTTTCTCGAACGTCATTCAGAAGAGCTTTTCGTTGTTCTATAAGTTTTTTCTGTGCCTCATTAACTATCGTTTCCGATTTCATTCGGGCTTCTTCAGTTGTGAATCCAGTCTGAACAGCTTGATAGAAGATCTCTTTTCGTAGCAAAACAAGGCCTCGTTTTTCTTGACGGAGCTGGGCTGACCTATAAAATACAAACGAATTATAGTACGGTTCATAAATTTTCGAAATAACTCACTTGGGAGGAATCTTTTTCTCTACTTTGGCATCTCCGGCGACATCAGCAAGAAGGCCGATAAGAGCTTGATCATCAAGCATCTCACTGCTCGCTGAAGCAGAAGCAGTATCAAAACTTGCTTTTTCGTTTGCCACAAGACGATTAATAAGAGTATTTTTCAATCTGAAAGATAAATTCAATAGCTCATTAAAAATCTATTGAAACATACGATTTCTTCTCTGTACCATTTTGAGGGTGAATATTGTTTGCAACGCTGTCAATCGCTTTCAGCAAATCTTCATCAATTACGTCTTTTGCTTTGGGTCCTTTCTGAAATACATATGTTTCGAGAAGCCGTTTGTTGAAGCCAAAATATAGGAAATCCAAAACTCACTCCTTCACCATCACCGCTTGACGAAGTGCTTGACAGAAACCGTTGTTGGTTTTTGCTTCCAAAGCGAGCTGCTATCGAACAAAAACTTCTGAGCATCTGAAAACAACGTTTTACTCAAAAAAAACTGTTTTGTTGAATAAAATTGCAAGAAATTTCGGAAATAACTTCAAAATTGTAGTTGGTTAAACAGCGCGCACCCCGTTATTTCGGAGTATCGTTCTGTGTGTACTTTAGAAATCGAAGTTTCTCTTGTTGACAATCGGCTGCCGATGTTCCTCCTTGTTTCGTTTCCCATGGCTTTTATTTTTTTTTGTTCGATACTTTTTATCATTTTCTTACCTTTAAACTCGAAGGAGTTTTTTAAATTATCTCTTCGTGCATGATTTTTTTCTCGAGCTCAGAAGGTTTTCATTATCACAGTATTTTAGTTTTTAGAGAACTCTGGAAATTCTGAATCGAAAGCTATCTTTGAACTCATATTTTTCATTTTCTAACAATCCTTTTTCTATTGGTTTTTATTGCTGTTCGAAAACGGACAACTAAGATTCGTCGTATTCTCTTCGGATAGGTTTATAATTCTCCCTCTTACCACTCATCCCATCATAAATAAGAGATCCCGACCTCTAGAGACTCCTGCGTTCCCAGTATGAATCGAGTATTCATATAGATTCTCTACTAGTTCAATTGTTTATTCCGGACTATATGGGGTACCTCTTTTTCTCATCCCTTCATTTATACGAAATATAGAACCTATCGGTCAAAACAAAACATGAAATGTTCTTCCCGTTGTTGCTCAAGCAAGGCTTCCTAGAGCCAATAGGCCTCATCATGCCGCCGGGCGGTGCCTTCTTTTTTCTTTTCGTGAAAGTGTACGAAAGAGATGCTGCTCGAGTGAGGGTCCCATTTTCCCCACTAGCAATAGAATGCACTTAATGTTTTCACCACTATGGAGACATCTTCAGAATATTTCCTTGACTTTTCCTCTAAGAAAAACAAAAAATTCCTTATTAGTCGATACGGAAATTGCTTCTCCGGGTCAAAGAAGTAGGCGGATTATCTTTAAGTCTTTGAATTCAAATTTTGAATTCGTGGTGTGAATAAATTCCCTATTCATCTTTTCTTTCAGTGACGTCCCTTCTCATCTTGAAATAGGAAATGTGTATTGCGTGGTCTGTTTAAAAAAGGTCGAAAAAGACGAAAGCAACATGCGGTTCAATAATTAGGTTTTCTTGGTGCTCTGCTGCAATGCTCTCTATTCTTCAAAATGGAGTTCTAGTCGTCTCTATTCTCATAAATCTTCGTCAACCGTTTCTTTGTTTTCGGCAAAATTTTTCATTGCTCTCTACTACCGTAAACCTTGACATGAATTTCTTTTCATAAGCTTCAGAATCCTTTGTCGTTATCTCGTTTTGCATCTCTTGTAACCCGAAATAAGACTCTTCAAAAGCTCCTCAATTATTCGACAAGACAGCTCTCATTTTGGTTTTTCTTCCTCTTTGCTATTCCCAGTTCCTCTGTTGCTCTTCCTTTTCGTCCATGGGTAATCCCTATTAGAAGCTTTCTGTCTTCATTCTCTTTGTGAAAAGCTCTTTATATGATAAACGCCGTCCACAATTCAGACGTCTCGCAGCACATCCATTTCGGCAAATGTGAATTTCAGAATTTCAAATTCATGACTGCTTCGTCACCAGTCACTCAGCATCCCCCGCGCCCACGGCTCCTTGACGAAACCCTCGTGGGAATGGTTTTCTCCCATTTCCCGAAAAGAGCCGGCTTCTCGTGGGCTTTTTGGCTTTCATTCCGAACATTGCAAACATTGACCGCGCAGATATCGGCGCCGCGGCTTTTCTTGTCTTCATTCATCTAGGCATATTGTCTTTTTGGCATCGATTACGCAACATTTCGGTCGATCAGCCATGATCAACACAGTAATATCTGACATTTTGGGTCGTTAGCAAATTTTGTAAGTTTTCGAGCAAACAAAAATGAGTCAGTTTGAAGTAGCCTCTCAACTTTACACTGTCATTCAGTTACAATAGTTTTGCTTTTGTTTGCTGATTCAGTTTTGGGAATCCATAAAAACAGCTCGAAAAGCTATAAATGACGTTTAACCCAAAAACTATCAGTTGTATTTCAAGCCATAAAACATAGAAATCAATGATCTGTATCAACATATTCCATAATCCTAATGAGTATCCAATCGCATTCCGCCAAGTGGGCATACCACTTGACTTGGAGAATTATCTTTTATGCTGATAAGGCACTTGATTGGATTCTTTGCTTTTCTCGCTATCAGTGAACGTTGATAATGTAATGATATCACAATGAACGGTGCGGGAATATAATGCATATGTGCTCATTGACCAGCTTAGCACTCTTGAGGGCAATGGAAGTGCACGCCCCATCTGGGAATTTTTCATTCATTCCTAATCAGAATGGGTTTTCTTCCAATTTGCACATCCCCCATCGTATGACTAAGAGCTTGCATTATGCAGTCTATTGTACTTCTGAGCTACTCACTCTCTCTCCAATGGGTCACCCTCCAGTTTTTGGAGTAATCATCTCGTCACGCTCCGTCAATAACGCCCAAGAAATATTGGTCCCTTTTCTAAAAAAAGAGAAACCTGATATCCCAAACAGCTCTTTTCTTCCAATCCATAACCTCTTTTTTTCTCCGCATTCTTCTATCTTCAGATTTTTTCGCTTTATGCTTAATCAAATTACGTTAATTATCGTAGAACGAGAATCTTTTCCATCTATTCATTCAATAGTCTCCCTCTGCTTTCTATGGTAGTCCTTCAGCTCGAAATAGTGGTGAGACACTGATCCAGTTTTTTTGTATTGCTGTTCCCCGGTCTTGTTATTGTCTAGTAATATAATAGGAAAATTGTATCAATTCGTTTTTAGAATAGTTTTTGTTCTTGGATTCAAGGAAACTTACAATTAGTTCAATACGCCGGGGATTTAGTAGTTTTTAAAATGATAATGCCTCCTTTTATTGCTTACAGTTGTCTTTCTCTCCTTGAACTTACCAATCAATCAAAGTCAAGAATAAAAATATAGAAATTCAAAAATATACTTTTTCTCGGATGAACAGCTGACCAAATGTGTAAAAAACGACCTCCCACGCGACTTTGAAAGCCCAATCAGATTTGGGATATCTTTCTCTTGGCTCGTCATCCGTTGGTCCTTCTCTTTTACTCTTTCCTATTTTTTTTTCACAACTGCCTACTCTGTCCGTTTTCGTCTCAAATGGGCTCCGCCCCTTTTCCCCGTTTTCCTCCATTCCTTTTTTTTGCCTTCGTTCACCGCGTCAACACCAATTGCGATTCAAGTCGATCCACAAACCACCATCACGTCAAACTGTCACTCTGTGGCGTGAAGAACAGGGTACCGTCTTCGCTCACTATCGTCTGCCCCGTTCGCGCATATTCCTATTCATGCAAAGGTGTCTATGAGCAAACAGTCTATTCCTCGTCCTTGCTCTCGTCTGTATACTCAATTCCTAACCGACTATCACTTTTCTTGTTATTGCTGTTGTCTGATTCGTTGCCGTCATCGTCAACGACGAAAAGCAATAGTTAATCCGTGTCGGAATGGCATCCGAACTTCTCTTCAACCGTCGTTTTGATGAATTTATACTTGAATGCCGTAGTTCAGACTGTCCACCTTCTGCTGCTGTTCTTCATCGTCCTCGGAAGAAGATTTCCGCATTCGTAAATGCGATGGCCGCTGCGAGAGCCTCATCGCCACAAAGCCCAAGCAAGCATATTACGGTAAGACCTTTTATTTTTCAAATGTTGGATCTGAAACTCCCACATTGTAGATAGAGTGAATATAGAATATGAAAAAAGACCATCAAAAATCAAGTATGATTGAGAATTCATATGAGGAATTTCATGTTTTGAATAACTTAGCAGTCAACTTCGTAAACCAGGAAGACGTTCTTCGTCTTCTGATACTTCCTGTTTTTTTTTGAAAGTCAGGTGAAAACTTCAAAAGTGGTGATAATTCAAAATGCAACAAGATAATTATGTAGAGGAAGTCGTTCAATTAGCAGTAGCCTTCCGAAAACGACTGATCGCCATTCCGCAGCTGAATCGATTCATCACTTGAGAAAAAAGAGACAATGGGTTTCTAGTAGGCGGAAGAGATGAAAAGACTTTTCTCTTCAGTTTCCGCATGGTTTTTTTTGGGGCGTGATTCGCTCGGTAAAAGAAGCGGGCAAATACTGACAAAAACACACCTGTGTTGTGTCTTCCCTGTCGACTGCCCGGTCGCCCCATTCTGTCCTGCTCAAAGAGCATCGTTTCAGTCGGTCTCACGCCCCACTGAATTGTCTTATCTCGCTATGATTTTGCGGCGGTTATCGCTATCATTCTCACTTTGACTTTCAACGATTTTTTTCGCCCCAATTCTCTTGCCATATGGCTATTCAGAATTGCAAGGTTCGTCCTAGGAATCTTTCCAAATTATTTCGCAACCTTATTTTCCTCATAATAGTAAAGTCTAGGTAACAACCTGTTTTCTGTTAAAAATAACATATTAGTCATGAGACCACGTCATTTTTCATCCGGTTTTCGAAAAAAATAGGATACCCCAACCTGATGAACTATGTAACATGAGAAACCAAATGTTTTGGTACAGGGCTAGGCTTCTAGAAGCTTAGTGCACTAGTGCCAGAGCGCCGCGCGAGCTCTGAAAAATGAGAAATGAGCGACGTTGTTTCGAGAATTTATGACCCGTAGTATTAGGACTCGGAAAGTGGAAGAAAACTGAGAAGTGAAAGAAGAAGAATAGAATAGGAAAAGAAAAAAAAATGACAAAGTGGCCTTTTTCAGGTCGTGGACGTCTACGATCTTGCTGCGTCCATTGGCAACGATTTCGAAAAACTCATAGACAATTATGGAAATGAGTGTGTTCGTGGGATTATGCCGAAGGTGTGTTGGTAATAGGAAATAATTAGAAAAATATAGTTTTTGCAGGTCATATCTGCTTTGGAAACATTGGAAGCTATGGCCGCCGGAAATGATCGAGAGAATGAAGAAATAATGAGGTTATCGAAAGCGGTCGAACGACTTGAACAAGAGAAGCATCAAAGGAACCAACAGCACTTAAAGTTCGAAGAAGAACTCGAGCATGTCGAAAAAACCTATCGGAAAGACATTGATGACCTTCAACAGATGGTCAAAAGTCTTGTAAACGAGAATCGAAACCTCTCGACAACGGTCTCATCCCTCCCTGTCAACAATGACAGTCCAGTGAGCAGTTCAAGTGAGTTTTAACATTTTTTTTTTCATAAAAATCATGTAGATGTTAATGATTTTATTCATAGTTATCTAGTAATTTTCTTATCAGAAGTCCTATCACTGGTCTTATCATATTAATTATATTGCAGTGCGAGAGGCCGACCTGCGAATGTTGCTGGAACTCAAAGAAATGTCGGCTCAGCAAAAAGATGAGATTAAAGCACTTCAAAAAGATTTAGATACCTATCAATGCCAGGTTGAAAACGTAAGCAGCCATTTTCTGTGTCATTAAAAAAAAACATATTTTTCTTTTAGCTCCAAAATTCTATCGAAAAGCTCATTCGTCAGAACGAAGAATTGTTAAGAAAAAATGCATCGCTTCAAAAGCAAGGCCGCGTTATTGTTGAAGAGAAAATGGAAGTATTAAAACGGCTGGAAAAGACAGAAGAATCTAACATTGAGCTTAAAAAGCTCGTTAAAGAAACGGACCGTGCTTGCAAAGACATGCAGGTAGCTAATCAGGTGAGACTTGATTCTTGAACACTATTCAATTATAAAAATATTTTTCAGGATAACAACGAACCAAGGTTTACACTGGGTGAACTTCGGGAAGTTATAAAAGAAAAGAACATTTTGAAAGGACGCGTAATGGAGCTCGAGGAAGAGTTGGAACAATTCAAGCCTGGAGCAAAGAGGGAAATTATGAGGCTGGATGATGATGACGATTCAGATCGGCCAGCTCTGTAAGTTTAACTTCCAATTGTCTGTCAAATCTAAATGAGAACAATTTTAGTAACTCGGAAGACGCCAATAAATCTGCTGCCGACGACGAAGATCTACCGGTGTACGGACCGTTACCAAAAGAACCAGATGAGAAGCTTCATCCATGGAAGTACGAAAGGAAAGACTCTGGTGTTCGAAAGTTGTAAGTTTAGAAACAAGAATTCGATAACCAACCAGTCAATAAGATTTCAGCTTCCGATTCTTCAAAGACTTTGGTGCGACGGCGTCGCCCCGCCGAGGATCATCTGCGAACGCATCTCCACGCTTACCGGCAAGAGCAATCCCACCATCCCTCAACTGATGGTTCTGACGCCAATAATTCTACCCGTTCACATTTTTCTCACTGCTCTTGTTTTCATGTTCAAGTGTCTATGACACATCACTAACTTACTTTTCTCATCATTGACTTACTTCAACTATCAACTAATCGATCTCACTTCTAGTCAAACCCATTTCAGCTTCAAAGTATTACTGTACAACATCTCTCACGCTCCCAGTCCCACTGATGAAAACCAAACAGATTTTTGATTTCCTAGGCCCAATTTCGATATTTTGCTCCCCTATCATCCCATCTTGGGTGGTCCTGAATCTATTACTTCTTTTCTCCCAGTGTTCTCCCCAGTTTCCTATTTTCCTCTTCCTGTGGCATATATGTAATTATGCGTTGTCATGCTTGGTCTATTTCCCTCTGAAACTCAACAAAGAACTTCTCTAAATTAATTTGGAAATAATCCTACAAAAAAAAACAGACAATGCAAATGATCTATTGAACAAGAACAGATCACATTTGTTTTCAATTTTTAAACTACCGCCCGAAGTCTTCGTTTTCTCTGACTCGCCTGGTCATTGGAGGCGGATTGTGTAATAAGAGTGGAGTGCGGGTAGATGGCAAAACGAAAATTCAGACAGCTGTTGAGCTGAACAATTCTCTCAAAACTTGATCTGATTCCCTTTTTTCTTGATTTTCTAATTCTTTGTACTGTTTCTAAAATAATTTCAGCAAATGGGTGATTCAAACACTTGGGATTTAGTTGGAGAGGAACGGCAAAGAAAGAAAAGTAGATCTCCGTCGAGAGCAAGTCGAGTTGATTCAGAGGTTTCATATTCTAGTACTTATTTTAAAAAATCATTAGAGTTCCAGTTGCTTGTTGGTGTTGAAAATGCGGCGGAACTTGAAGCACTTGGACTCGGAAAAGAGCAGTTGGAGGAAGAAGCGAGAAGACATAAAAAACAAAGAAGCAAATCGCCGGCGTTAGAAAATATTCGAAAAACTTCGATTCATATTCTTCAGGTAACTCGGAAAAACTCACAATCAGCTACAAAGAGGAAGATTTCAGAAATTTGGAGCGATCCCGAAGAAGAAAGATGATAGTGTATTTCTGTTTAGGTATCATGACATTCCGGATATTCCATTGGAATCTTTATGTATTAGGTTTGGATTTATAACGGAAAATATTATAAAAAGTATGTTTTTTAGGCCAAAAGAGTTTTTTGAGGAGCCGAAAGTATTCTCGTTTCGAGATATGGGAAGAGAACAACAGAAAGCAGAAGTTAATAAAAAATGGTTAGATTTCGTATATGCAACTCATTCAAATTTGAATAACTTTTCTCAGAGGGATCGGGTAAACATACGGTCAACATAAAAAGTGTTCCTTATCAAAAAGTCTATCGACTGGTCAAAAAATATTCAAATTTCATTGAAAATAAACCGAGTTATGCCTTCTATGGCCAAAAAGTTGCCGATTGTGGAAATTGCGGGGACTTCTTTTGTTATTTTTTTAATGAAATTCGACGGTGTCTTAACCAATCGATTGCTTTTTCAATAAGCAATATTTTTCTTGTTGGCCGTATTTTTACTCGATCCCTCCGAAAAAAGTTATTCACATTTGAATGAGACCCAGCCCTGATGCCGTACTCCGATAAATCTAAAAATCCTTTTTCAGTTCCTATCTGTTTCGTGGAACCTCATTCGAACAAGACGATCGGTTTGAATTGCCAACAGAGACAGGAAGAGTTCCAGAATATGATCACTTTTGTCCGATTCATGGATCTAGACGTCGTCTCCCAAGGAACAAACTGGTCACGATGCAAACATTGATGCATTCTGTAGATGGGGAGGATAATGAAGATCTTTCCTATATCTATGGGTGAGTTCTGGCTAGAAATTATGATAAAATAGAAATTGCAGACATGACTTTTTGGCGAAGTTGGTGAGGAAGAAGAAACGAGAAATGTTGAGTGGAGCAGAAAAGGAAAGAGCCAACAAGATAAAACGGAAAATCATGGTTAGAAAATGTTCCTCAAGATATATAGAAATGTTTGCAATTTCAGTCGAATCTCTGGATATTATCAGTGGCCTTTCTGTTTTTGTTTACTGCATTCAATGGATTACAAAATCTTCAAACATCGGTTAATGGAGATCTCGGTTCGGATAGTTTAGTGTTAGTTTGAACATTTGTGACACCTTTTCCATAATCATTTTTAAACTTCAGAGCTTTATACCTATCACTGGCCATTTCATCGCTTTTTGTTCCTTCATTTATGATCAATCGTCTCGGGTGCAAATTAACATTCCTCGTTGCAATCTTTGTTTATTTCCTCTACATTGTCATCAATCTTCGTCCAACGTAAGTTTTTCTAGGCACGAAAATTCTGATGATAAATTTTAAAGGTATTCTTCAATGATCCCCGCTTCGATATTCTGTGGAATCGCTGCTTCGTGTATTTGGGGTGCAAAGTGCACATATATAACAGAAATGGGAATTCGATACGCAAGCCTTAATTTTGAAAGTCAAACTACAGTTATTGTCAGGTATGTGATTCAAAATATTGAAAAATTGCCGAAAAGAAGACAGTTTGACTTTAAAAAGGCGCGCTGTTGGAGTGCGTCGTATAACGTCAAGAGATTTTCGTTTATTTTGAAACAAATTCAAAAAAATTGATCAAATGCTGAATTTTATTTTTGTAGTTGACAACTTTTTTATCAAATGTCTCCGAAATTCATTATTCTATGCGAAAGTTTTGCTAACATGACAAATCAAGCCATCGACGGGGGTCAGCGATTTTCTCCCATATAAAATGAGATTTTTCAATGAAAACCTATATAAAAATGTAGAACTCAATAAGATCTACAAAATGACATACAAAATTATAATATTTATTCGCTCAATTTTGTGTAAGTTTCTGTTAAACACCCGGGTCGATCTGACATGGGTTGATCTTGCCGGCGAGGGGGTTTAATGGTAACTAGCTCAAAATTGTGTGAATAAAAATAGCTATTTTGTATTTTTTTTTGTAGATCTCATCGAGATTTTGTAGATCTCATCGAGTTCTATAATTTTATCTAAGTTTTCATCGAAAAACTTCATTGTATATGGGGGAAAATTGATTGCAATGTCTGGAACTCGGAAAAATTCGTTTTCACTCTTAATAAATTTTTTAAAAATTTTCAGATTCTTCGGATACTTTTTTATGATTGTCCATTGTGGACAAGTTGTTGGGAACGTTGTGTCGTCCTACATCTTCACACTTTCGTATTCCGGTTCACTTCGAGGACCAGAAGATTCGATTTATGATAGGTATTGTGAATCTGAAGCACTGGAACCAGAAAAAACAAGAAAATATTCAGCTGTGGTTACCAGTTCCCCAAAAACCTCTCGCTGCTCTCCGAGTTGGCTGAAAGTAATCTGGCTCGACCTCCTCAAAAAGTTTATGTTGCTGGTGACTTTCCCTTTCGTATTCTATTTTTGACCCAAAATTTCAGTTTGTCTCGCATATTTGGCATGTGTAATTATCAGTGGAATGATCATGAGTATGTTTCTGAATGCTCTTGTAAAGGATACTCGTAACAGGTAAATTTTCAAGTCGTTTACTATATTTTCGATTTTTTTGCAGAAAAAGTACACAGAGGTTCAACTCGGAAATTGTTAAACTAATGTTGAAACATCTGATAAATCTGAAGTTCATGTTATTGGTTCCGCTCACTATTTTCAATGGACTGGAACAAGCATTTCTAGTTGGAGTTTATACAAAAGTACGTTTCATCAAATGTTATCGAAATGGAAAACTCGTTCAGGCATTCGTCGGATGTGGTCTCGGAATCTGGCAAATTGGATTCGTAATGGCTTGTTTTGGTATATCCGACGCTATTTGCTCCTTGGTCTTTGGTCCACTTATCAAACTGTTCGGTCGAATGCCTCTTTTCGTTTTCGGAGCAGTTGTGAACCTTCTGATGATTGTTACATTGATGGTTAGTCTAGAATTTAGGGATTATTTTTGACAATGATCATGAATTCCAGGTGTGGCCTCTGAATGCTGCTGATACTCAAATATTCTACGTTGTTGCTGCCATGTGGGGAATGGCAGATGGTGTATGGAATACGCAAATAAATGGTATTAATTTAACTGGAAAAAAATATGTGGATAATATTATTTTACTCTTTTTTCTCAGGATTCTGGGTTGCGCTGGTTGGAAGGCAATCCTTACAGTTTGCATTCACAAAATATCGGTTTTGGGAATCATTAGGAATTGCGATAGGATTTGCATTGATCAGGTGAATCGGTTTTTTTGAAAACTGATTGAAAAGTTTCCTATTTTCAGACATGTCACCGTGGAAATGTATCTACTTATCACATTTTTTGTTCTTCTCGTTGGAATGTGTGGTTTCGTTGCAATTGAGAATTACGATCACATCGTTGTGAGTTTTCCGTTATTTTTCCTTTTATTTCAATTTTTGAATCAACCAACCCCTTTTTAGTGCTACTGGAACACTCTCAAGCAAAACTCCCGTCTAGAAGAGGAACTTGACACCATGGAAAAGAAGAGCAACTTGATGTGAACTTTGTCTTTCAAAAAGTTCGGAATAAAACTTCATATTAATCTCACTAGGATATCAATCATTCTAAAACATAAAAATTAGATCACAAATAGTACAACGGAAATATAAAACAAGATTTAAAAAAGGATGCATATAAATAAATAAAACATGCTAAATATAAAAGCGCTTATTTGAGATTTTCTTTTCGAATATCAGAATCGAAGGAGTCAATCACTTGTTGATTATTTTCAAAGATTTCTAGGATTCTTGCTCCGTGTTTCTCCATCATGTCAATATCGGCTGTTCCAACATCGAAGAGTGACTTGAGAACCAATCTGAAACATAAAAAAATATTTTTTTCTAATTTTTGATTTAGATCTTACGTCAAAACATTGGTTCTGTCAATCGAACTACACTGAACAGTTTTATCAGCTAGGACCAGTTTATCGTAGAGACTCGATGAGAACGATTGTTCTGCTTTCTCATTGGATACTGAAGGACGTAGACAAACCGAGGTACGGAAGTTGACCATCGGCTCGTAAAAATCCAGAGCACTGTAAATTAAGACATTAAACTGAACGACAGTTTAAATTTTACCTTGTAAAAATCCATTTTCCGAGAGAATCAGTGTTGTAGGCAGAACAATAATAATCTTTTTTACTCTTCCAAATTTGTTTGCGTCTTGACAATGAATATTCCTCATCAAGACCAAGTTCCATATCTAGTTCTAACCAAGCTCGCCGGACAAGAATGGTGTTTTGATGACAAGTGAGTCTTTGATCCCAGATTACTAAATTTTCCAGTCATTAATGAGATTCGAATCAACCTTACTTGGCCTCTTCCGAACTGCATCAATAATTTGGAACACTTTCATTGGCTCAGCATGATCGATTTTCGTTGTTTGTCGAGCTCTGGCGTATTTGAAGTACTCTTCGGAAGAAGTTTGGACAGTTAAATTACTGAAAACAAATGGTTATTTGAGAATAAACACGAAGAAACAGACTTTCCATCATCCTGAATCATTTCCGCTGTGATCGTTGGAATGTACATGGAATTGCTTGTTGGTCGATAGTGAATGGTTTCTGGGATACTGTTCGCATTTATTTTCATTTTTAGTTCTTCGTATATTTCCTGCAAAAATCCGAACCTTTGTGTAAAACGGGGTCTTTCTTACTGGGATGTCTTCCAAATTTTTAATGATCTTCCTCCCACTGTCTGAATATGGTTTCTGGAAGCGTCGGGCCTTCTTGACTGCCTTGCGATTTGGCTGAAAACTTGTATTGTTTTGTCACCATTTTTTAATTTATAGCGTCATTCCTTCATTTGTCAGCATTTGAATGCAACATAAAAGGAAGTTTCAGACCCGACGTCATCTGAGATTTTCTTTTTGATTTCATTATAACCACTCTCGTTTCTCTACACTCTCCATATTTCTCCCAGTCTCAGTTCCACCGGTTTTTCTTTCTCCAAAATGTCTGCGAACACCGCGCGGTTTGTTTGCTAGTCTCTTTTGATCAGCACCTTTTTCGATGCATCTTCTGTCCATTCCTCATCAGAACTGCCCTCCGAACTGATTTCCGTCTCCTTACAATCGTTGCAAATTTTTCGTTTCCTGAGAAGAACGCTTCGGATTTTTTTCGGGTGCTGCTCTCAAATGGAGATTATCAATGTTGATGTTCTTTCAAGTTATTAATTACCTTTTGTTTCACTTGATGTGCTTGGTTCTGCGGATACCATCTCGAAAATTTCGCGAAAACCCAAGATTATTGAAAAAGTTTTTCGCTTCAAATTTTATTTTTTCGCGGAAAAAGGAGCGGGATTTACAGTTTGCAACTGGCGCGCAGAGTTTTCGCAAGAGTGGGCGCGAAAATCCGTTTTGAACGACATTTTTTTCACTTTCACCAAAAGATTGTTTGACTTCTGAATGCTCGGATTTCAACGGTTCTGGAGCAATTCCAGGTATTAAAGTTTCAACTTTCTGCCTTTTTGGCATCCATGGAGTCGAATTTCCATAAACCTCTCGAATTTCGGAAGATGGGCGGTCACATTTTTCGCGTTCTGTGACATGCATTGTAGTCGCTTGGTTATCGTTGCATTTTGTCATCATTTTTGCGTCAGCCACTTGATTTGAGAACAAAAAAATACTCGTAGAGGAAATGCAGCTGCACTCTCTTTCAGTTTTAAGCCAGAAAATCAATTTGAAGACAACGAGAAAACAAAATTGAACTTATTTTTCTTTCCTTGCCAAGCACTTTGAGTTTTTGTTGCTGTCTGCCTCTGTTTCAATGTTCTTGCAAATTGTGTCATTCCTTCATATTTAAAATATAAACTGTTTCTATCTTACAGGTCGATTATGTCCGGCGTCAAAGAGTTTGATTATCTGGTTATTGGAGGAGGATCCGGCGGAATTGCTTCGGCACGTCGTGCGAGAGAATTCGGTGTTTCGGTAGGACTCATCGAATCCGGACGTCTTGGTGGCACTTGTGTGAACGTAGGATGCGTTCCAAAGAAGGTGATGTACAACTGTTCCCTCCACGCCGAGTTCATTCGCGATCATGCAGACTATGGGTTTGATGTCACTTTGAACAAGTTTGACTGGAAGTGAGTGATGATAAAATTAAGAAGACATTTTCTTTTTCTTTAGGGTGATCAAGAAGTCCCGCGATGAATATATCAAGAGACTCAATGGATTGTATGAAAGTGGACTGAAAGGATCATCAGTTGAACTCATCCGTGGGCGGGCCGCCTTCGCTGAAGATGGTACTGTTGAGGTCAACGGTGCCAAGTATCGTGGAAAGAACACTCTGATTGCTGTTGGTGGAAAGCCAACCATCCCGGATATCAAAGGAGCTGAGTACGGCATTGACTCAGATGGATTCTTTGAGTTGGAAGATCTTCCAAGGTAAATTTTAAAGCTTGAAAAAATACAAGCAAAAAAAATTGACTTTTAGCCGCACTGTCGTCGTGGGAGCAGGATACATCGCTGTCGAAATAGCTGGAGTTCTGGCGAATCTTGGTTCTGATACCCACCTTCTCATTAGATATGATAAAGTTAGTATCATCAGACTTTGCAAAATATTCAGTTTCTGAATTCAGGTGCTTCGTACATTTGACAAGATGTTGAGCGATGAATTGACGGCTGATATTGATGAAGAAACGAATCCGCTCCACTTGCACAAACATACTCAAGTTACGGAAGTAATCAAAGGAGATGATGGCCTCTTGACTGTCAAGACTACAACCGGAGTTATTGAGAAAGTTCAGACATTAATCTGGGCAATCGGAAGACATCCACTGACGAAGGAGCTCAATTTGGAACGAGTTGGTGTCAAGACCGATGCCGGTGGTCACATCATTGTCGATGAGTACCAGAACACCAATGTTCCTGGAATCTTGTCCGTCGGAGACGATACTGGAAAATTCCTGTTGACTCCAGTGGCGATTGCCGCCGGACGTCGTCTTTCTCACCGCTTGTTCAATGGGGAAACTGATAACAAGTTGGCTTATGAGAACATTGCCACTGTTGTGTTCAGTCACCCACTCGTCGGAACCGTTGGACTCACTGAAGCCGAAGCCATTGAAAAGTACGGAAAAGATAATATCACCCTCTATAAATCTCGCTTCAATCCAATGATGTTCTCCGTCACTAAGCACAAGGAAAAGTCTGCGATGAAGCTTGTGTGTGTCGGAAAAGAGGAAAGAGTTGTCGGAGTGCACATTTTTGGAGTAGGATCGGACGAGATGCTTCAAGGTTTCGCTGTCGCCGTCACAATGGGAGCTACGAAGAAACAGTTCGATCAAACTGTAGCCATTCACCCAACGTCCGCCGAGGAGCTCGTTACCATGCGAGGAGGTGTCAAGCCAGAGTAACTTCACTATTTTTACCAATTATTTATTGTCTTTTTATTGCGAAATTGAACTGAACCTTTTTGAAAAATATTTTGTAGATAAATCTTGATTCAAAATGCATTTATAATCTAAAAATTACAGGAATTGGAAGATATATACATTATTATTAGTTATGCTAGTGATGCTAATTATGAACAAACTACAAGGCAAATCATATTAAAGATAGGAAAAAACCCGATGGGTTGAGTTTTGGTCAATAATAATGAGAATGAATAGCTTTTCTAGAAGGACTAGTCATTCCAACAGCTCATATTCGTCATCTCCTGATACGTCCGACTTTTTTGGTTCTCGTCGTCGCCGCCTCACAGTTCTCTTTGGAGCTTCTAAATCAAACTCTGCGTCACTCGATTCTGATCCATTGACGGCAGAGAATTTGAGACCGCGTTCGAATTCGAATTCTTCTTCTGAAAATCTGATTTCAGTTATATCGTTTTATAGAATGTTTATACCTGGAATTGGCGAAGAAGACAACTGCGATTGCACGTCATCGTCTTCATCGTCCACCATATTCTCATCAAGATCTGTGTCATCGTTCACTTCTGGCAGAAATCCATCAAACTCAACATCACTGTCTTCTGAAATTTATTCATTGAATGAAAAGCTCATGTGACTTATCTCACCACAAAATGGATTCTTTTCCGGAATATGATCAATGACTGTCTCACACACAGGTCCCAAAACATAGATAAGAGCGCTGGTCTCTATTATCTTGTACCGACTATAGAGGTAGTTGACTACTGGCTGAAATAACTTCTTGTGGTTTGCGTGTTTACACTAGATATTCACCTCCAGTAGCAGATGATACACAAATATCGAAGCTTGCTTTCCGACTTCAACCATCAGGACACAAACTGGCCAGATAATCGAGTCTCGAACCGCGATGGCAACTCTGTGAAGCGTGTCTCGAAGCCAACAACGCAATCGTTCGAACTGGTGAAGAAGGAATCTGAAATCTTTTATTGAGATCCATTGAAAAAAAAAATTGATTTTGTTTCCAAATTTCAATTCTAAAATCTCACCCTTTCACTGGTATCCAAACGTGCTGATGTGCAAGAGCTCCGAGAAACTTCAACTGTTTTACAGTGAACCTCCAAAGTGGAGGGAACCAATGAGCACAAAAGATGTAGACGAACACGAAGCAAAGTTGATCGAACAAGTATCGAAGAGGAACACCAACCTGAAATATCCGTTTTTTCGATGAATACAGTAATTCATAAGATTATCCCTAGATCATAACTATACTGAATGTTTCAAAATTAAAAAAAATAATGATGAAGCATGTAATGAAACGAAAACAATGACGCCTTTTCAAACGAAAAGCAAACAATACTGTTGTCTGAAAATTTCGAAACATTTTCCCATAAACGACTCACATTGACTTTCAGCCACTCTTTCAACGATGGCCACCATTCTGCACAGAACCAATATCGAAGGAATTTTCGTATCCTTTTGGCGATTCGTTTTGTCCTTTCGATGATTGCCACGTGGAACCTAAAACGAATGTTTATGACCGAGTAAGGATTCTGATGTTACCAGTTCTTAATTCCAGTTATCAGCTCTCCACAGGCTTGTCTGAAGTTGAAAATAAAGTGCTTTATGTATGCTACTAGTGCTGAAAATCAAAAAAGTTATTGAGCAATAGTCAGGTCGCTTACGTGGAACCCATTGGAAGAGAACGATGTATTTCGTGTATTCATAGACAGTCACAATCGGAGTGATGATGAGATACTGAACATACATTTTAAATAAATTGACAGTTGATTCAACAATCTCTCACCTGAATCCAGTTTCCAAACCAACTGGCTGTCCGTTGCACTGTTGATCCGATTTTGGCGTTCACTTCGTTGTGCTCCCACACCGGATTTATCAGCAAACAAGCCACTGAAATTTTCGTTTTTTTTTCAAATTTTAATAACTGAAGGATACTCACGCGTTGCATATGCTGAATAGCATGCTAAGCGTATCTCTTCAGCTCGTAGAAGGTGGATACTGTATACGGAACCACCCACAGAGAGTGTCTGGAAAATACAAAAATTTTTGGGATATTTTGAAATATGAATTACTCGAAATATTGACTGAAACGGCCACATTAAAATGTGAGTGATGATTGAGCGATCATTTGATGAAGAGAGAAGAATGTCCCATGCAAAAATACCAGCAGATGTGGTCGCTAATAGAGCTTCTTGAATCCTTGGATCACAGTATATCACGCCGATCCTACAAATTCACCAATTCTAATAATTCATTGAATTTTAAAAACGAACCAAAACGCAGAGTTAACCGCCATCAAATATAGTCCGGTTAGTGGATTCCTCCATTCAATCGTTTCTCGATAGACTCGATGTAGCCGTTGGCCGGTTTCTCGTATCCTTTCCATCATTCTTGAATTCGTTGGGAAATGAAATCGAAATTTCACAAGAAATCAATAACTGATTTACATCTGTTTTTCTTAGTCACCTAGAACAACTGTTTCTTTTCTTTCAAAACCCTTCTTTCTTTTTTTCATGGGTAGAGATATAGAGAAGCGATAGAAACGCAGTTGGATTATTGCGGAACGAAAAGAATACGAATGTTTATGAGATCAGAACTCGGAAAAAAAAACATACTAAATGGGCTTACATGGATCTCTGATAAAACGATAATAAAGAAAATTCAAAATCAAATTCCCAAAAATAAATATTCTGTTTCAAATTGCAATGATGGTTCATTCCCAACGACTTCTTTTTGAAGTTGATGAAGACGAAGAGGATGCAGATTGTGATGATTGTTGTTGATGGGCGAATTGAGCATTCAACTCGTCGATCTTCTTTTTCCATTCTGGTCGAGGATCGGAAGCAACTTGTGCTGGAAGATTGGAGGATTCGTTTGTAGGTCGTTGGAACGTCGATTGGAACGATTTCTGAAACAAATTGGTTTTATAAACTATTTCTAAAAGAAAGTGGTGTACCTGGAAAGCACTTTTCAACATCTGTGCCCTGTTTGCAGACGCGGATCCTGATCCTGATGAGGAGGAAGAGGTGGCGAATCTGAAGTTCGAATATGTATTTTTATTTTCGTCTGTTTCATGAAATTCTAACCTTTGTGCACTTTGAACCATTCCATCGACAGTTTGATTTGTAGATCCTCCACCACTTCTATGGCTTTTCTGATCTTTCAGTGGATCGTATTGATGGCCCCCACTTGTACCAGGTCCTCCTGTTCGTACTTTAGGTGTGTATCCAAGACCCATTCTTCCACGTGATTGTGTGCCAGAGCTCGGCCCTCCATGACCAGCTCTCTGAGCTCGGAACCACGAGCTTTTCATAGCGAGGTCCATGAGCTGATTGGGAACTTCTTGTGATACACTTTCCAGGTTTTTGACCAAATGACCGACCATCTCGATATCTTTCTCTGTAACCAACGTATAGGCTGTTCCTTTATGTCCAGCACGTCCAGTTCTTCCAATACGATGAACATGAGTGTCAATATCACGAGCCATATCATAATTTACAACTGTCCTGATTTCAGCAATATCGAGTCCACGAGCTGAACGTTTTTAGTCATTTGACGATTTCGGAATCAATTTCACCTACCAGCAACGTCAGTTGCAACAAGAATCTGCGACTTCTTTCGGAATTTCAATAAGTTTTCATTTCTTTCTGCTTGCAGCATATCTCCGTGAAGAAGAACAATGTCGAAATCTTTCAACTTTAACTTCTTCGCCAGATCTTCAGAATCCAACTTCTTCGTTACAAAGATCAGAACTTTTCCAACTGCAAAAATATATTCAATTTCTATGAAAAGATAAACGGAAACTAACTCGAAGCAAATTCAACAAGATTTCTGATAAGCCAGTGAAACTTGACATCTTGTGTCTGCATGACGAACACTTTTTGCTCTACATCAGCGTTTGCTTCTCCGACTTCTCCTTGAACAATTCGAACCGGATCAACGAGGGCATCACGAGCAAGTCGTTCGACTTTCTGCTTGAAAGTTGCACTGAACATCAAGCATTGTCGATCTGGACGAACATGATCCGAAATGGATTTGACTTGTGCTTCTGAAACACTCATTTTGACTATTGAGGTCGAGAAAGGAAAAAAATACCGAAGCCCATATCAAACATTCGATCCGCTTCGTCAAAGACCAAAAATGTAGTCCGAAGGAAGTTTGTGGCGCCCATTTTGACCAGATCGATAATGCGTCCCTGAAATAAAATAAGGTCATCGGAAAATGGAAAATTGACTCACAGGAGTGCACACAACCATCTCGGCTCCTTCATTCTGCAATTCGTTCGACTGCTCCCATTTACTGCCTCCTCCATATGCACAAATTACATTGATATTGTAAACTTTACAGAACCTTTTCGCTTCTTGGAAGACCTAAACAATTCTATCCATTTTTCTTTTCGTAATAGCCTGTACCTGGATAGCTAGTTCTCTTGTTGGAACAACGACCACCGCGACAGGTCCTTCGCCTTCTTTCAAGTCGGGCTGGTCCATAATATGAACAATCGCTGGCCATAGATAGGCCGCTGTTTTTCCGGATCCTGTCTTAGCGATTCCAAGAACATCTCTACCCGATAACGCAGACGGAATAGCCTGAAAATGAGTTCACAATAATTTCCAGAACAATTAAAAATTTCTACCATCGCTTGAATTGGAGTTGGTTGTTCATATTCACTTTTTCGGATAGCTTCCATGAGAAGTTTGTCAAATGAAAAATGGGCGAAAGAGCATACTGGACGAGGAGGTTTCAGTCCTCCAACTCTGAGATTCATAGTGTTTTGTAGACGAATTACATCCATATATTGAAGACGTCTGAAGCAAAAATTTAAGTTTTAGTTGGAGCATTTTTAGCTCACTTGATGTCTTCGTGCTCTTCATAGAAGTTTTTGTTGAATTTCGGATATTGAATTTGAGAATGATCAATGTCGGGTAAGGGGTCAATGACCTTTTTCCAAGTCCAAATGATATTTCCATCTTCATCGTATTCGTATTGCTCCTCATCGTTTTCGTGCTTCTCTTTGTACTCTTCCATGAATCTGAATCAAAAACAGTTTCAAAACAATATAGGTTACACCAACTTGAAAAGAGATTCTTGCATATCTTCCTCATCAATATCTGCTCTTCCAAGTCCTTTTTTACTGGGATCTTCTGTGTCTTTTCCTTCTTTTCTATCCATTTCTTTTTGCTCCGAAACTTTTTTATCTTTTGAAGCTTGCTTTTCAATTCCAGCCATGAATGCATCCAGCTCATCTTCTTCATCGTCGTCGTCAGCTTTTGAAGATGACGATTTCTGAGGTTTCTCGTCATCGGAACCACCTTCTAAATATCTAAACGCGGAAAAAATTGGTTGTTGAATATCGACGACTAAAAATAAAAGCCGTACTCATCATCGTAGATCCGTTTCCTCCTTGCCTGTTTTTCAGATGTAGAACCGTAGGCCATCAGATTTGCATACTGAATAAAATATTCAGATTTTCAAAATTTTTTTTCAGAAACAAACCTCTTGCTCTTTTTTCATTTCCTGTTCCTTCCGATTGCTCATGTACACATTACGATTCGGTGGAGGTACTGGAGCATTTCCGACCGTCAATGCGGCGGGAGGTGGTACATTATTCATACTTTGGCCATCTGAATTCCGATTCTGTGAGAATTCCCCGAACAACAAATAATTTACCATTCAAACTAGAAGTTCCCGATGTCTTTGCGCTAACAAATCGATTTTGGTATCCTCCCGTATATTTCCCTCGCCACATTTCGGCTGAAAGTTATAAATTATTTACAGCTGTTATTTTTCTCTTTTAATAAATTTTTTTTCAGTCTAAAACATCACAAAAATTGGCTTGAAATTCATTCAGATTTCATTTCAGAAATTGACAAGTGATCAGAGTGGGCGTGGCCATGAAACGCAACCGGCTGCGCGCTTTTTTTGCAAGAGTGCCGCACGCACTTCTTTAAGTTTAGGTTTAGGAGGCGGATCCGTAGAAGCAAGTTGAAAGTCGAATAACTTTCGCTAACTTTGATAACTTTTAAAAAAAGTGAAGCACAAATGGAAGAATAGAAAGCTATAAATTTCAGAGCGTTTTGTTGTATCTGCCAAAGATAATCACTACTCCGATTCAAGACATAATTGTAGTCGAAGACGTCTGTCAGAACTTGTGAATTCTGAATTCAGAACATCAAATCACGTTATAAGTAGACAATACATTTTATTCCAGATACAGTTTTGCTTTTATTGATGTCACTTAAAAAGCCCAAACTGAAAAGATTTTCAGAAAAGAGTTTGTTGGATTACTGTAGGCGAGCACTATTTAGGTCGAAAACCCGCTTGAACTAGTCCAAAGTATTTGTTTTTTTAGCTATTAACATAATAAAAAACATTGTTTGTTTGTTCAACAGTTTATATTCATTTTCAGGCCATCCGCTCGTCCTTGTTGTTCAATGTAGCAATCTCTCTTTGACTACAGCTGACTGGTCTTTTTTCTATTTTCAGAGCCTGTACATATAAGTTTGAGGTTCTCGAGTTTTTCATTGTTTTTTGTTTCACAATTTCGTCCTTCCGTTCACATGATGTGCACGTTGTTCCCCTCCATCTTCCCATTATTCTCATCTAGAAATTGCACATCAAAAATTGAATTTGTTCACATAGCGCAGTGTGCCAACCACGTGTTTCGACCAACTTTTTCTTATCGTTTTATGAATTTTATCAGTATCGAAATAGTGTACATTCATCAGGAGACACTAGATATTGACTACGAACATTTCGGACAGTTGGAAATTTGCGGCGTGTTGAGGATTATGATTGGCGCAGTGGAAAGAAATACTTATTGAAGTGTGGTCTTAAAATGACTGAATAAATATTTCAATACTTTGTACTTTATGAGAATTAAGTGCTTTTTGAACCTAATGGTTTTTTTAAATTTTCACGAAAGGGAAGAATGAAAATTCCAGGAGTTTCAAAACCTGTTATACCATGATAAAGATTAGAAAACAAAGTAGCTAGATGTACCGGTAAATGCTATTTTTTGGCAAAAGTTTCATGATCCGGCCAATGGAAGATGGATCACAAGGGTTTCATATGCCGTAAATGTTGTATTATAAGGAAATCTTTTATAGAAGAGTACCTCTAATAGAAGGGTACCCCTATGAGCTCCAAATGAGCACATTCTTGAAATTTAAACGGATTGAAATTAGTCTTATTAGAATCCTTGACAAAAGTTGACTACAGAAGTCACAAGATATATTTCAAATCTCTTCTCTAACAAATTTTATGCCAACTTTTGAGAGTTCAGAAATACAGATTTTATGGTAACAAACAACTTTTTAAAATATTAAACGAGACAATTTAACATTCATAAACCTAAAAGGATATTCTTGAAGTTCTGCAAGCGCTTCAGAAACTAGCAATTTTTAAACCTTTAGTTCCGTTAAAACGATAATTTCCCGATAATCAGAAAATTAACTAATTCACAAAT
Source organism: Caenorhabditis zanzibari (assembly GCA_963966625.1). Lineage (NCBI taxonomy): Eukaryota > Metazoa > Nematoda > Chromadorea > Rhabditida > Rhabditidae > Caenorhabditis > Caenorhabditis zanzibari. The sequence goes on along the minus strand of OZ016470.1, from coordinate 7,065,645 downwards.
CACATTTTCCTTCTTGGGAGGAATTTTTCCCATGAGTTCGTCATGGTTATGTGTAATTCCAGCGAATTATATGAGATGATCGGACAGTTCAACATGTGTCAACCGATAACATTTTGATCATCGACACTCTGTTTGATGACTTATTGAAATGGAATGGGCTATTGAAAGAATCGGGTTGGAAGACTGTACTTTTCAGCTAATAGTGCTGTTGAATTATCTGTACCATCTTAAATCAAGATTGATTAATGACTTCGAAAGAATATCCGGAAACCAAATTGAATTCGATTTCAGAAAGTTGCTATACATAGATGATTATTCATAAAGAGCTTTAAAAACTTTAATTGGAGCTTAGAGCCAATTAAAACAGTCCTTACAATATTTAGAAAAATTGAAATGGTGGCCGTGGTTATATTCATTTGTTTGATTTCCAGTCAAACATCTAGAATGTCAGGATAAAATTACCAATAAAGAAAATACAACATAATTGAAAAAAAGATTTCTGGAACCAACAAAAATTGATTCAAAGGCATTGTTACAAGACGGATACCCTAGAAGTTCAAAATTAGATAATCAACATAAATGAGTTACCGAAACCCACTTGATCCCAAAACGTATCGAATATCCTCTCCTTCATTTTTCTTTCAAATTGTATAGTCAAGTGGCTCCTTTTTTTCCGATATCAAACTCATTCTCACACCAACAACATTGCCGCCTTTCCTTCCATAACGTGACAAAGATAAGACCGCAGATTTTTAATGTAACAAACTGTCTTCTTACTCTTTTTTACATGTTCTCCGTTTTTCCTCCCCACATTCCATTTATTCTGATTTCATTTTCTCCTTTTTTTGTCATTCTTCCTGTTGGAACAGAAGTAATGAGAATGCCAATGAAATCAAAATGGTAATAACCGATTATGGTATTACTAAAAATACTATAAAACAATTCAAGTAGTTGAATAATGAGAACTAGAACTTGGCATACAAAATTTCCAATTTTTTTTCCATCTGACCCTGGTGTAATCCGGCGATAACTCGTCATAAAGAGACTATCCAAATCTGGTTTTTTGGGATTTTTGTTTTTGAAAAAATCTCTTATTGGGGGTCTGTTCAATGTTTTGTCTACTGATCTGTGTTTCGAGTTTTGGTACATTCATCAGAATGGGGAATTATTTTTCCTGTAACCCTGATTTCAAAATAACTTCTCGAAAACTAACTGAATCTTGGAGTCTATCTAAATTTCAAACGAATACGTTCAAAATTGGTTTCATGACTTTCGAGTTTCCAAAGAACCTGTCCATTTATTCTCTCTTTCCAAAACGCCTAACACCTCCAAATTGCCTTATTTCAGAGACAACGTGCTTCCAGCAAGGTGCTCAATTTATTCGATTTCTGGTGGTGGAAGATAGAACTACTGATAATACATTTCAAAGAAAAGAGAAACTTTTTGAGCGATAACACAAATTATTTTATTCGTAAATAAGAATTGAAACTTCCGGAGACAAGGAATGGTTCAAGTTGCACCAGTGAGTTATTTGAGGTTTTTCTTATTTTTGGGTCTGGAAATTTGTGATAGTTTTTGTAACTTTTTGCTTGTCGTCACAATTTATTTGGAAAAGATTCCTAATATTCTGAATTCAAAATTTCGAATATGTAGAGTCCTATTTACAAAATCATCTGTTCGAGGTGTTCTAGAATTGTTAAAATCTAAAATTTTTTGACTTCAAGGCCCTCAACACACATCTATCAGCAGCCATTTTTGTGTTCAGACTTGCATCATCATCGGAAAGAGATAAAACAGAGTCTGGTGATAAAAAGTTCGAAACATTTTTGAATTTTAACATGAAAACAGAGTATACAAAAGTCCCATTGAAAAGTTGGGACAACATTTTTACCTAAACATATTTCCATTCGAAAGAATTAATGTTCGCTCATGTTTACAACTGAAAGTGATTCTTGAAGAATACAAGTTTTCAATGATCATGGGTATTCTTGTGTCGAAGAACTAACCCGAGAAGAAAGGAAGTGTATACTTTGATTAATTCGAAAGATGATATCTTTCGATCAATTGATAACCGAATCATCTTTTGATGAAGAATAGACAACAATCGGGAACGGGTGTCTTTAAAAATTAACATTCATTCAGAGATACTATAATTTTTATTCAGGTCGGTGTTGGAGGAGGCAGTGGCCAGTCGAGGCCCGTTTCAGATCCGCAGACAGGATGGTTCGTATACATGTTAGCATTTTCGGCAGTTATAGGTAAGAGATTCATTATTTGAAATGCTCTTGAGAAAGAAAACACGATTTGTTGGTCATTATTTGTCTATAGGAAAAAAAAACCAGTGAGGAAATTCCAAATTCTCTCCCGTCTTCAAGATTGTTTCTGAAAACAACCCACACGTGATTCAGAAGACAATATATCAATTCTTGTCTCCGCCCTCCTATCACTGTCATTATCCGTTAGAAATAATTGAATTAGACGCCTTGAAGTCAGTTAGACTAACAATCACATATTCGAACTACTCTTTTTTCAATTCTCGGTCTCTCTCTTTCTATTTTTTTTTGAATTTCGAACGAGACGAATATCAACAACACCCAAAAGAATCACCGACATTTTCTATCTTTTTTCTCTTTTTTTCACCACATTTTCACTGGTTTCCTAGATCACAATTGACTGGAAATGACCGTGGAAAAACCTAAAGATTTGCCCGAAATGGGTTGGTATGTATTCAATTTGGTGTTATGTGCAATTATAGGTGAGTTTTATGAGTCTGTTCAGAGAAAATAGGTCGGAATTATGGGTGAGAAAATAGGCTTCGCCTTCTCATCTAGGGTTTTTCGAAACTGAAACATTCTTACTAGGATTGTTCGTGAACCGTCCAGTCAAACTTCTTCTGAAATTAGATACAGTTGGCCATGGGGAATCCATTTCTGTAGTCAGAATTTCCGAAACGGAACCGAGTTATGACCTCGTAAAGGTCCGGCCAGTCCTAAATTAGTAAACTTTGACACTGATTTTCTCAGCCTCTAGTAGTATAGGAATCTCTAGTTTTTTGTACTGTACATGAAGTTTATCACTTTTTCGAATGACATAGAATTTCTGCAGCATATTCATATTTTTACGATTTCAGAATTTTCCCCACCCTCTGAATGTTCAATATTGTAAAAACATGAAAATGTTGCAGAAGTTCTATGTCATTCGAAAAAGTGATAAATTTCATGTAGAGTACAAAAAACTAGTTTTTCGGTTAACCTGAACCTACAAATTTTGACACACAAACTACATGTGAATTTGAATTTTAAGTCAACAAATAAACAGTCACAAGTACCAGAAAATCTAACATTTTCCCGTTTTCAGGAGGATTTCTGTTTGGATATGACACTGGAATTGTGTCCGCTGCAATGCTATATGTTCCGAATGCGTCAGGAATCAAACCATTGGATTCTGTTTGGCAAGAAATCATAGTCAGTGTCACACCTGGAGTAGCTGCAATCGGATCACTGTGTTCGGGTCCAGGATCTGATTTTATGGGAAGAAAGAAGATTATCATTGGAGCAAGTGTTACATTCACTATTGGAGCAATCATTTGTGCAGCTGCGTGGACTAAAATCGTTCTTTTAATTGGCAGAATTCTCTTGGGTCTTGCCATTGGATTTGCATCTATGATTGTCCCGATTTATGTATCAGAAGCATCTCCATCTCATATTCGTGGAAAACTGGTCACAGGATTTCAGTTGATGATTACTGTAGGTTTGGTGATAGCCAACATTATTGGAGGAGCCTTCAGTTATGTGGATCCAGATCAAGTTGGATGGAGGTTAGACACTTTTCACATTAGAAAATCAAAGAAAATGCCATGTTCCAGATTGATGTTCGCCTTTGCTGCAGTTCCTGCAATCATTCAATTCGTTTGCTTCCTCTTTCTTCCAGAGTCGCCTCGTTGGCTCTATGAGCATGGAAGAACCGATGAGGCACGTGAAGTTCTTACAAGAATCTACAATAATCATATGGAATGGGTGGATTATGAAATGAACGAGATCAGTTTCTCGTATGAAGAAGAGATGAGAGCAAAGACAGAACATGCTGGAAATGGTCCAACGATTGTTCGTATTATGAAAACTCCTCATGTCAGAAAAGCATTGATTATTGGATCTCTTCTCCAAATGTTCCAGCAGCTGTCTGGAATTAACACTGTGATGTGAGTAGAGCATTTCATGACATGTACTCTGAAGAATTTCCAGGTACTACACTGGTAACATCATCAGAAGTGCAGGAGTGAAAGACAATCACACAACCATTTGGATTTCAGTTGGAACATCAGGTATGTCCACATCTCCAACTTCTTAGAATCCTCTTATTTTCAGCTATCAATTTCATCGGAACTTTCATTCCAATCGCATTGGTGGAACGTCTAGGAAGAAGGGTTCTTCTTTTAGTTTCGATGATTGGAGTCATCTTGTTCCTGATTGCAATGGGTGTATCTTTCCTTCTAATTAATAATGTGAGCAGACTCAATTATATTGAAAAGATAAAACATTTTTCAGGACTCTTCTTTGACGTATCCCCAAAGCGACTACAGCGGATCACTGAACTTTAATTCATCAGTAAAAGATGCAACCAAATGTATGAAGTACAAAAACTGCGACTTTTGTGTAACCGATGAGTATTGTGGATTCTGTGAGAATAAAGCGACGAAGACAGGTAACTTTATTAAAAGATTTTTAAACGAAAATCTTCTTCTTTTCAGGTTACTGTTTACCGTTCCCTACTGATGATTCCAGTCACTTCTCTGCCACCGGTATCTGTCAATTCAACAATTTGACCGATAGCGGAAAGACATACGAATGGGAAGACACATATTGTCACACAAAGTTTACTGTTCTGCCTATTGTAATTATGGTCTTCTACCTACTCTCTTTCTCTGCTGGTATTTTGAATTATCAAAAAGGAGTCTTTGAGAAATTTTTGCTTTCAGGATATGCACCACTTCCATGGGTGCTCAACGCTGAGTTCTATCCACTGTGGGCCAGAAGTACAGCTGTATCGATTTCAACTGCATTTAACTGGATTTTCAATCTGATAGTCTCACTTACATTCTTGTCTCTTTCACAGGCTGCCACAAAATACGGTATAACACTTTCTAAATTTTCTCCAGAATTCAGTTCGAATTTCTAGGAACATTCTTCATCTATTGCGGATGCACTATTGTGGCTCTAGTCTTCGTCTTCTTCTTTGTTCCAGAAACTAAGGGATATTCGATTGATGAAGTTGAAATGCTCTTCATGACGAAGGAAGAACGAAAGAAGGCACAGAAGGTGTTAGAGGAAAGCAAAGAAGGAAGACATCGGAACTCCGTAGGATTATCTTATGATACAAAGTTTTAAACTGAGAGCTTTAACCCCTTGTATAATAAGTTGTAATTATCATTAACTATTGAATTTTATTTAATTTGAATGAACATTTTATTCGATTTCAAATACCTAAACTAAGTCAGATGAAACAACAAAAAGAAAACAAGAACTCAACAATCGTTGAAGAAGCGTTGTGAAGACGAGTCATCCATCAGAACCTTTCTTCTTTCACGAAAAAAATTTCCCCGATCATCAACACGCGGCGAATTGATGTTGTGGCGAACATGATATGCGGAATATGGATCATTTGGATAGTGCTTGGGACGGAGCCAATACGGTGTCATCAGCTTATCGAGAATTTCGCATTGTTCCTGAATTATGAACATTTATAAAAGTGCATAAACCTTTGATACTTACTTTTGTGCATGTCTCATAATAGAGACTTGTTTTCTGCCAGGTCTCATCCTTCATGTATCTCAACTTGTGACGTCCAGGGTGCGCATGAATCCACATACCATTGTTCAAACGTTTGAATCTGAAAAAAATATGCTATTCCTTATAAATAGAGCAATCGCATTTTTTGACAGACTTCTATTTCATTACTATCCACCTTGTTTTACCATATTGAATTGCTTATTGATGAAAATAAAAATTTACCTGTCCAAAACATCTTGAGCTGGCCTTTTTCGTCCCACTCGTTGATCAAATCGAATGTGATACTCATGGGCTGGGATATTGGCGATTCCACGAGCTGCAACAGCAATTGGTTCTTGCCGAACTGCACACAACGACGAGGTCATCGCCGCTCTCGCCAGCATTTTCGACTGAAACAGCTTAATAAAAAGAATTCAGAAAATTATTGTCTAACTTCCATCAATGGAATCAGAAAAAAAAGAAAAATGGCCGAAAAAAAAAGAAAAGAAGGGAATTTTTTGAGCAGCTACGGTAAACGTTGGTGTTTGCACCCATTTCTCGGCGTCTCTCGATTCACAATACTCTCTCGGTTGTTGTTTCTTCACAGCATTTCGAGAGAAAAAAAAATAAAAAGAACAAACAAACATGATCAACCAACTTGAAACTTTCAGTTGAAAGCAATATTGCTGCAAGTTCTAGAAGACACATTTATAGAATTCTTTTTTAGACATAACGCTTTGATTACAACCAGTGAGACTATCAGTTATCACTTCTGAAATTGTTCGTTTCAATATTGCATCAGACATCAATAAAAATCAATTTAAAAAATGCATTTCCAGATGTCTTCGGAAGGCGGCACAGCCGTCATTCAACGATACTTCGGCGGGGCAGACAGTGAACAGAGAACGGCTCTACAGTTTGCATTCTACAATGTGCTTCTTTTCGTCCTGGTATTCAGAAATCTTGAGACATGATCCGCTATTGACAAGTTTCAGCTTGGAGTGGCTCTATGCGGATTGTTCGCACTTTATAATATGATGTACATGTTTCTGTCACCGATGCTATGGGCAGTTCTAGTGGGGACCGTGTTATTCCCTTTCAAAAAGAAGGTGACCGATATAATGCAAAGTAGGACCAGTAATTCAGAAACATAGTAATAATTGTTCTTCTTCTCAGATTGGCTCCGACATCTCCAAGATACGAATCAAACTCTCGCCAAGGCAGTCGTTACACTCCCGTTCACTAGTTTCAAGAAGATTTCTGACACCATCTACCAAACTTTTGCAAGGTTTGCAGAATCTTCTAAACTATTATATTAATATTTATCTTTTAGTCCAAACGGAGCTATCATTGCTATCGCTTATGCCGCATTGAAAGTTTTATCATACGAAAGAACCTTCATGTACGTCATAAGTTGGTTGGGTCGACTCTATGGATATTTGGATTCTTTCATCGTTTTCTTCGCGAGACCATGGGTTCTTCCATTGATTGTGGTGTACTTCTGCTGTTATGCGGCATGGATTTATGTTCAAGATCCTAAACAGATCAATAAAAAACTGGCTAGAACATTCTCACTTCCCATTTGGTTCGTTATTACTCTACTGTCTATGTTATCCATTACATAGTTTTTCAGGATCTATGTTATTTCGTATGCTTCACTCTACTTCGGACCACTTCGTGCTTGCGTTTTTGGAGTCGCAGCTGTCGTTTTGGGACTTCTCTCGGCTGGAGCTATCGGAAGTCAACGACCGATCGAACAGGAAGAGAAAATCGAGAAAGAAAGGTTATCTGAAGATCTGGATGAATCATCTTCGATCCTACCTCCAACTGTAGAGAAAATATTAGAGTCTGCTAAAGAGAAACGTAAGTTCTGTCTAAAAGAAAACTACTCTGAATATATTAAAAAACAGTTTCAGTGGATGCTACGGAGCAGTCGATCCTCGAAAGCTCCATGCTTTCAACTTCTACAGTGGATGAAGCGATCACCGGAGATTGGCTGATCCGATGCGTTTTTGGACTTTGTGCACTCCTTTGGGTGGTGCGCCACGATGGAGCTCTGATACTTATCGCCATTCCATTCGTTCTCGCAGTTTTGTCAAGAGTTGCTGAGCAGCTAGGAATAACCGCTGCAGTCAATAACTTCGTTGACACAACATGGCAGAAGATCGCTCCTTCAGTCACAAAGGTTGTAGAAATTACTGTGGCCGGACCACTGCGTCAATTTGTAAAGATGCTCTTCTCGTCTGATAAATACATCGTGGAAAGCTTACATGACAAAATGGATGTGCTCTCATCGGTGATTGTTATGGCACTTCTTGCATTCTCTGCTCTGTTTGCACTACTTTTCGTTGGATTCCAACTGCATGGAGAGACCGTTCATCTCGTGAGACTTACTTCAAATGTAGTTCATTCTCGACCAGATTGGTTGGCAGCTGCAATGGATTATACAGAAGACCAGTTAGAAGAAAACAATATTGATATTGATGATTATGTTCAGCAGGTAAAGACTATAAATTGCAAGTCCTCAGAGGTGTAAATTCAGGCGTATGAGCAAGGTAGAACATGGCTAGCCTCAAATGTAAGATCGTTGGCAAACGGAAAAGACACGAAAAGAGCTGATATGTTAGAAGAACAAGTGAAGCAAGTGGTGGATAAATTGTATAACATGTGGGAAGAAAGGAACAGCAACGTTACAGTCGGTATGTGCTTCCATATTATAACTAATGAATAACAGGTATTTTCAGCAGTCAATCAGACATCTAGAGGAGACGTTTGGCAACAACTGAAAGGAGTTACGGATTTAGCAGCACTCAAAGATGAATTAACACTGATCGTTAAAGAGAATCTTGACACGTTGATGGGGGTTCGTTCGTTATGGATGTGGACGGTCCTAGCAATTACTTTCAGGTAGCTCAATCCATCGGATCTGTTTTGGCTGTTAACGTCACCATCTTCTCTTCACTAATCGTATCGTTTGCCGGCATAATTTTGAGTTTTGGTATGGACCTCTTGAACACATTTATCGAGCTGGTAACATATTGATTCAGAAGTTTACTATACCATAATATTCTTTATAGATCGTATTCCTCACAATGGTCTACTACCTCTTATCTGCTTCCCGAACTCGATGGCTACCTCTTCAATGGGCTTCAGATCTTTCTGCAGTTACAGCCGATTCGGACGCTACTAGTTCAGCTCCGGCGCAGCATCATATTACAGCTGCAATAGAACATGCTATTTTGTGAGTTTACACTAACCATTCATCATGTTGCATTTTATTTTCAGTGGTGTCTTCATTCTATCTGCCAAAATGGCTGTTTTCTACGGACTCTACACGTACTTTGTGCATAGTCTCTTCGATTTGAACATCGTTTTCGTTCCTTCCAGTAAGCTTGAATTCTATACGATCCGAACGAAATTTGAAATTCTTCAGTGGCAGCCACGTTATTCGCAGCAATCCCAATCATGCCTCCATACATCGTCGCTATTTTCGGAATTGTAGAGCTTTGGCTAGTACGAGGAGAGGGAGCAGCAGCTTTAGTTTTTACTCTTGCTTCTTTTGCCCCAGTAATGTTCGCAGATGCCACGTTCTACAAGGAAGTGAAAGGATCTCATCCGTATGTAACTGGTTTGGCGATTATCGGAGGAATGTATTGGCTTGGATTGCAGGTCTGATTCGATAAAAATTCTCAAATTATTAATTTTCTTATTACAGGGTGCAATCATAGGACCAATCATACTATGTCTCTGCCTCGTTCTGGTTAATGTCTATCTTCAACATGTCAAACCATCGGCACTTTATACTCCAGCACCAACACCTCGAAACGTGAAATTACATAGCAACTGATTAGATTCAAATAGAATAACTCAGCCATTATATCTTGAAGAAACCCTGTACTTTTGTCTGTATTTACCTTTCTCGGTTCTTGCCCTTCCTGGTTAACTTTTTTCGCATCCGTTAATGATATTCTAATAAAATGTTCACTTCTATTAACTTCCTTTCAAACATAATTGGCTTTTCCCCACATCCTTTACTTTTCATTTTCTTCTTTTTGTCGGATTAAACCAGTTGAATTTGTGTTGTCAGACAGTATAATTTCCAAACAAAGCGAATTAGCGTACTTCTCTAGACGACTACATGAAAACTAATGCATTTTTCAACAATATCAGGCAGCCAGTTTTTAAAATAATGAAGAAAACACTTTTTTTACGATAAAAATGCGCTGCGACTCTTTTTCAAACTCCCGCGCTTTTCGGCCGACTACGGTCGTTTTTGTTGAGTGCGAGTCGCATTGCGTATCGTGGCGAGACCCGTCACACCCCAACCCATGAATTTTTCCGCTGTCCTAAAATTTTTTTGTTATTTTCGCCTAATTTTTGCGCTTTTTCTGTGATTTTCTGGTAAAGAAAGCGAAAGTTGCTCGATTTCAACTAAAAAAATGCCTTCACTGATTTTTGCATAGTTTAGGCTTGTATTTCTTCGAAATTTATGAAATTAGGACTTGAGTTCTGTCTGTCTGTTTCTCAACACAACTTTTCAAGTCTGGGGAAAATATCCTAAACATAGAAAAATGACCTGATACCAGACTTTTTCACGGATTTTTCGTTTAAGCATGCTCACACGGGTTTGGGCCCGCGGGTTTGCAGATGCTACTAAGAAAAAGCCTCAAGTCGTCCTCAAAGATGGCCCATCGCTCCAGGATTTCATTTCTTCAGGTAACTATTTAATATTTTCGCTTAAATAACATTTGATTTTCAGCGTCCGTTGCTGAGGCTGTAGAAAAGTACGAGGGAAAATTGAAACTGGAAAAAGGCGATAGGAGGTTGCGACTACCGCCGTGGCTGAAGAAGGAGAAGGTATTATTGATTCGAGCGTATCAACTTTTCACATTTCATTTTCCAGGTTCTCCCCTCCGAAAATGAGAACGTAAGCCGTTTGAAGAAACAACTGAAAAACCTGAAGCTAGCAACAGTTTGTCAAGAAGCACGGTGCCCAAATTTAGGAGAATGTTGGGGAGGCTCGGACGACAGCATCGCAACTGCTACAATCATGTTGATGGGAGATACTTGCACTCGCGGATGTAAATTTTGTTCGGTAAAAACAGCTCGGACTCCACCGCCTTTGGATCCAATGGAACCTGAAAACACTTCAACAGCGGTTGCTTCGTGGGGCGTTGAATACATTGTTATGACGTCAGTTGACAGGTATTTCTAATATATCAGTACAAGATTACAAACGTTTTTGCAGAGATGACTTGCCTGATGGAGGAGCTGACCACCTTCGGAAAACTGTACAACTAATGAAACTGAAAAAGCCAGAATTGCTCATCGAGTGCTTGCTTCCGGATTTCGCTGGCGACAAGATATGCATTGAGAAACTCGCAACAAGTGGCCTAGATGTTTACGCGCATAACATAGAAACTGTTGAACGCCTGACGCCATGGGTGCGAGATCCACGAGCAAAATATGCACAATCGCTTGATGGTAAGAATCGAACAATAACCATAATTTCAAAACGCAGTTTACTTATTTCAGTTCTACGGTATGCCAAAGAGGTCAGCCCGAGGCTGATAACGAAGACTTCAATCATGCTTGGTCTTGGAGAAGAAGAAAGTGAAATAAAGCGGTGTCTGGATGATCTTCGCTCTAACAATGTTGACGTTGTAACTTTTGGGCAATATATGCAACCAACTAAACGACACTTGCTGGTTAAAGAATGGATCACACCGGAAAAATTCGATGAATGGGCTGAATACTCGAAGAAACTTGGATTCCTTTATGTGGCCTCTGGACCGCTGGTCCGATCCTCTTACAAAGCCGGAGAATTTTATTTGAAAAATGTGTTGAGAAATAGACAGACATAGGGACAGATTGCTTCGTAGATTAACAGAATTTTGTATGGTTCTTGCCAGCAATAAATTCTGATTCTTTTTATCAATTTTATCTTTTGCGCGTCTCTTCGCCTATTTATTACCTCACTCCTCGTTTCTCTTCTCCGTATGTTCTTTTTTCTAATGACCAAGTTTTAGGGTAAACGATGGGTCTGTCGAACAGAGCAATCATCATTGACGGAAAGAACCACCTTCTTGGTCGTTTGGCCTCGATCGTGGCCAAGAAACTCCTCCAGGGAGAGAAGGTCGTCGTTGTCAGAGCTGAGGAAATCACCATCTCTGGAAACTTCCACCGTTCCAAGCTGAAGTACATGAGCTTCCTCCGCAAGCGTTGTAACATCAACCCAGCCCGTGGAGCTTTCCATTACCGCGCTCCAGGAAAGATCTTCTGGCGCACAGTCAGAGGTAATCAGCAAAAAAAAATTAATATTTTTTTTTCGTATTCCAGGAATGCTCCCACACAAGACTATCCGCGGAAACGAGGCCTTGAAGAATCTCCGCGCCTATGAAGGAGTTCCAGCCAAGTACCAAAAGACAAAGACCCTCAACGCCCCATCTGCTAGCAGATTCCGTCTCCAGCCAAGAAGGAAATTCTGCCTTGGTTAGTTTTAAAGTTGTCTCTTTCTTTCTTATCCTTCTTTTGCAGTTGGACGCTTGTCCCACGAGGTCGGATGGCAATACCAGGATGTTGTTGCCAAGCTTGAAGCCAAGAGAAAGGTCAAGGGAGCAGCATACTTCGAGCAGAAGAAGAAGCTCGACAAGCTTGCCGTCCAAGCCAAGATCAACGCCGCTCCAAAGATCGCTCAATACCAGAAGATCATCGAGGCTCTTGGATACAACTAAATCCATGCACAAATCTGTTTTGTTTGGTATTATAAAATTGTTGACAATATCAAATGTTTTGTTTCTGAAGTTTGTTTTAGAATCATTTGTTGCCGCGGTATTTCAATATTTGGCAATAATAAGTAACCCACAAAAAAGTCGGATTATAGGGCTGCTACTCGCAATGGCAACTATCCTGCAACAGCAGGGTTCTGTTGTCGCCGTTTCGCATGATATGATAATGGTACGCTATAACGGCAAAGGAGTATTGTTTAAGAAAGATGTTCTCAACCGTATCTTCAAACATGACGATATTGTTCAATTCAGCGCCAAGAAAGCTTCAGCTGTAAGAGATTGAGTTCTTATCGGGTTAAGACGGGAAATTTCAGATAGATATTGAAATCGGTGACAAACTGTCTCAGATGGCGAGCTACGAAATTGGATGGGTTGGTACAGACATAAAGTATATCAAGCCAGGACGTCTGATCATGGCTGAAGGTGTTGTCATCAATATCCCTGACGAGAAAGGGCAATTTATGTTTGTCGATTGGAAATACACGAAAAACCCTCCAGCAGTTGCAAAGGTTCTATTCTACACTAAATATTTATATTTCAGTCCTTATTATTATTTTTATTCCAGATACCGGGTTACAACAAGCCGCTCAACACGAATGTCTTCATCACAAGAGCCACAGTCCGTCCAGAGCTCGAAAAACTTTCAGAAATGTTTAAACCTGGACAACGTGTCAAATATGTCGCTAGAGAGCAGGCTCCAAACGAGCGAGGAGTGTGCTGGAGAGCTGCGATAGCCACCGATGAGTACCATGAAATTGTGGTGTGTTTTTAACGACGAAACTATAAAAAATACATAACTTATTATACAGATCGATAATTCCCTAGGTCGTCCAACCTATCGCGTTATTCCGAAATCCGGAGTAGTTCCACCCGTTCCAGTAAACCGTGTAAACGCATCATCGATCAATACGCAACCTGCGAAGCCAGCAGTGAAGCCATCTCTGTTGCCGAAAGTGGCTCCTGAATCAGTTTCAAACCCATTCCCTGGCCAGCGACCACTCACTAAATCTATTCCGAAGCCAGTAAATTCCCAGCCGACTACTCAGCCAGTTAAAACTCCTGTTTCATCGAAACCCGCAATTCAAGTTCAGAAACCGCCATCGATAGATGGATTTGATTATTTCGATGTGTCATCCACTGCGTGTGCCGCTAGATTCAATGCGTTTGGTTCGTTGTCTCATAGTCCATTGAACTAATCCATATAAATATTTTCAGCTGCACAGTACCGCAGAGAAAATCCCAAATGCATATTCTCGCAAAAATGCTTCGAGGGATGCTTGAAAGTCAAATATCTGCAGATTGTTACCGATCAGTTATCTGCTATCAAAATCGCCCAAACGGATCCTTAATACGGGTTTCTTCTATTTCTTATTTTCTCAATATCTCGATCTCTGTTCTCTTATGTATCCTTGAATTCCGAAAAAATTTTACTGCTCTAAATATTAATATTTATGGTTTCAAATATAAGACACCTGCTGTTTAGCGCTGTGTGGTTCCCATTAGAAAACGTTCTGGTTTTTGTTCCATCTGCTTATCTTCGAAAAATAAGGTTTCAATTTTTTAAATGATGGACGTTCAGGATGCTGGAAGTAACAGCCACATTGGATCGCGAAGTGGCCATTTATTTGGCGGGAGAAACGATCAGAGTGACGGTGACAGTGAGCAACTTGTCTCGTGGAAAGCAGGGTATCTCGGAACAACTTGCCTGGGGAAGTCTGCAGCTTATTTGTGGTAACTTGGTTACGATCGTCTGACTGCTGAGCCGTATTTTTATTTACATACAGAGAGGACTATAGGTGCTTCATTGGCGACTTTGGGATCTTCCGCTTCTTCACGCCCACGCCCCACGACTTCTGTAACAAAATCTGCGGCCACAGTTTACTCTTCTCCTCCGAATATTCTCTTTTGCGAGCTGCAACTGGGCCCCGGACAATCGAAACAGTTTACTTGTGATGTAAGGGAGAGAGACACAAAAACAGCGGTAGCATCGTATTTTTTTCAGATTCCACTCTCTCGAAACGGGATACCACCAACATTTCGAGGACATTTGGTTAAGTATTCCAACAGGGTCACTGTGGCTGTTTCCCATGTCCAAGAGCACATAAAGTCTGCCCATTTGCCTATTCGAATAATTCCGTCTGTGGGCCTCGAAACGAAATTATCACTTCCTGCAAACCCTTTCCTCGCGTCCACCCACGCAAGGCCTTCAGTTGTGGAGGTAGAAATAACGTGCTCTCTGTGAACAAGTTTTTATATTTTTTATTCAGACCGTGATGTCGACTGTCGATGACCTGACTCAAGCTAGAAAATCATTAGCATTCGCTCTCACCCATAATTCTTCAACCTCTCGGGTAGCTCTCCTAACGTTACCGAAGAAAGCGTATAAATTGGGAGACGATGTGTGCGGATTTCTAGATTTCAACGGGGCTACAACTCCCTGTGTACAGTACTCTGCGACGATCGAAACGGAAGAGCATTTGATTGATGCCGACGTTGAAGAAGGAAAGAAGGTGAATTAGTTGGAAAATTGAAACATACAGTTTCCTGGAAATGAAAATTACAGAAAATGGTGAAGGTCCACTGCCAGACTGCCCCAATCTGCACATTTTCCCCAGATTCAACGTTCCGATTAAGCATTCCTCTTACTGCCACTCCTACGTTTTCTACAGATTCAGTACAACTGAAATGGAGAATTCGATTCGTTTTCGTAGTTACTGAACAAGCTTATGATGTTCATTTGAATGGAGATGTTGCTAGTTCTGCTGCTCCAATCGGTTAATACAATCCTCCACAATTCTGATAATTCAATAACACTTTTCAGATGTGCCAGTTGAATCGTTCTCGTGGTCTACCGATCTACTTGTTCTCCCATGTAAGCCACAAAACGCTGCATTAATTGACAACACATTCCCTAACAGAATTTCAATGACCGTTTAACTTCTGCACATTCCTTTCTGATTCTTGTCCGATTCCATAATATTTCGTGTCACTGTGATTATTTAATAGTATTGAAGATTATGTGATTTTATTGATTGTATATACTCCTTTAAAAAACGAACTGATAAATGATTGCTATGAAAACAGTTAAAATCAAGCAAGTCCATTTGAGTATGTTGACAATAAACCGCTCAACTTCGATGAGGACTTCTTCGATTTTCTTCTCTCCTTCATCTTTCTCCAAAACGATATTTGTATCATCGGCAATCGACCGGTTAGCAGGGATGTTAGTCATGGTTTCCTAGAAATTATATGACTTTCTCCATTCGGAGGGTGGCGGGAACCTACCAGTAAGTTTAAAAAGTAAGATTAAAATTGCATTCAAAGGATACTGATGGTTTCGGCTCGGTTATTCTCGTGACGCGTCGAAAATGCTCGAAATGAGTAAAACGTGAAAAAAATAAGTAAATCGAAGTATTTCTCACAGGTCTTTCAGGTCAGAGAATGCGGGACTCTACATTAATCACCATCATATTCATCTTCATCTATCTCTCTTGGAATCTTTATATGACATACAAATTGACATCTGTGGGTTCAGTGAAAATTCTTAAAACTGTTAACTCGATTAATTGAAGATGTCTACTGAGGAAAACGAAATAATAAACGCGCTCAGCAAATTCGAAGAAGCAGAAAAGCGTCTGAATCTGGTATTGGAAAATGAGAAGCAACAATTAGATTTTTTGTGGGAGGAAGTGAATAACCACACAGAGGAAATCAAAGAGGTATATTATAACGGAATACTCATCTGAATTCTTCTCTTTCAGAGACCTCATCCGAAGTTGTGGGCGGAGCCAATTCCAATACTGGTATTCGTCTGCAACCGACCAAATGCTATTCGTGACCATCTTGAAAAACTAATCAAGTAATCAGTTAAGTCAAAAAATGATTCGAGTAGTAAATTTCAGATTTCGTCCAAGCAAGGAAAAGTTCCCTATCATTGTTTCTCAAGATTGTGATGATGAGAGAGTGGTAAATGAAGTCAAAAAGTTTGGAAATCAAGTTGAATATATCAAACATGCTCCTGGAACAAGTGTCAAAATAGATATTCCGTCTTTGTTCAAGAAAATGAAATCGTATTATTACATCTCGAGACATTACAAATTGGCACTGTCTCATGTTTTCTCCAAAATGCCTTATTCAACGGTCATTATTACTGAAGGTTAGTAATCAACTACATTCAAAACAGACCTTCTATCCTAGATGATCTTGACATTGCTCCTGATTTCTTCTCCTATTTTTCAAGCACTCGATATTTGTTAGAAAAAGATCCATCATTGTACTGTGTGTCAGCATGGAATGATAATGGAAAGGTGAGTGCATTTTCAAATCTGATTGTTCATTTTCTAAAAAAACTTAATTTTCAGCTGGAGCACATCGACTGGAATGCTAATACAACACTCTACAGAAGTGACTTTTTCCCAGGATTAGGTTGGATGATGACACGGTATTCGGATCTACTCGATTTATCTTTCTAACTTTGAGTTCCAGAAAACTTTGGAACGAACTTGAGGTAACATGGCCCTCGGGATTTTGGGATGATTGGATGAGAGAACCGGCTCAACGGAAAGGAAGACAATGTATTCGACCAGAAATTAGTAGGTCTGGTATGATGGCCCATGGAAAAAGTGGAGTTAGCAAGTGAGTTTCACAGTCTCCCAGCTCATTTATGCATATAATATTGCCAGAGGCCAATTCTTCACATCTCACTTATCGAAAATCAAATTGAGTGATTGGACAATCGATTTCGCAGAAGTCGACCTAGACTACTTGCTACCAGTATGACCAATTTTTTTAGATTTTCAGTATTGATTTATTCAGGAGAATTACAAGAAAATGATGGAACAAGATCTACAACAGTCAGTCGAGATGAGTATAACTCAATTAACTTCTGAAGCATGGGAACCAGAGAAGGAAAATATGAAAGTAAAGTATGGATAATTTGGTGATTTGGAAAAGATCCAATCTGAATTCATTACAGAATTGTATACTCTGGGAATGACGAATTCGCTGAAATGGCAGTAAAACTGGGCATAATGAAAGACTTGAAAGTGAGTACGGTACTTAATACTTCTCTCGATCAATCTATTTGTTTTAGGCAGGAGTCCCTCGAACTGCTTACAATGGAATCGTCACCTGCTTCTTCAAAAATACTAGAATTTTCTTAGTTCCTAATATCTTGAACTCTTCTAATTTTTGATCGATACTGTGATTTCTTTTTGTTTTTTTGTTAACGAATTCAGAATCGAGTAGATATGAAACATGCAAAATAAAAAGTAATGTAATATTCACAGATTTCACTTCACTTAAAAAACAGAAACAACTCATCTCATCGAAAAATAAAATGAAAAAATTAGGTCATAAAAAGCAAGAACGTGGCATTTTCGTTTGAAGACTTCTGAGGTACAACGAGTTCAGTTACCAAAATGAGAGATTCCACAATAGCTACAGCGATTATTGTCTCTATATACTTTTTGTGGAACTTGTATTTACAGTGTAAACTGAATAATGTGAGTTTCAACTTGCTAGATTACGAGCTTGACGAATAGAGTTCAGATTTTTACGGAAGTCGAAAAATCGAACAGAGATTTGAATAAGTATGAAGCAGCTGAAAATCGATTCAGTAAGATACTGAAGGAAAGAATGGAGGAAATGGATCGAGTGTTGAAAGAGCTGAATGGGATGCGAGATCGGATTCAGATCGAAGAAGCGCGGAAGGTGAGTTTTCGGTATCACTGCAGTCCATGCATTTTGAATATTTCGATATTTACAGGCTCTCATCCTTCAGAATTCCCGAAGACATTGGACCGAACCAATACCAATACTTGTGAGATTTTCTGACAGAAAATGAACAAAAATTCAGAATATTCAGGTCTTTGCATGTGATCGATCAGATGCAATTCGTGAACATCTTCAGAAACTCATCAGGTAAAAGTTGAAAAATTTCTCAATATCTTTGAGTTTTCAGATTGCGTCCGAGCATAGAAGGTTTTCCAATTACGGTATCTCAAGACTGTGACGATATGAATGTGGCGGATGAAATTAGAAAGTTTGGGAATCAAGTTGAATATATTAAGCACGATTCTGGATCCAGTGCAAATATTGTCCGGTTTTGATTACCGGATTCATCAAAAATCTCCGTCTCTTATTCCAAGTTCAATCGCTTTTCATGACCCGCGAAACACGCCAAGGCGCAGTGCTTGACGCACTTAAAGCGCGCGGCGCTACTTTGGTGCAACAGAGGAAAATCTAGTCAGTCTTGATTGGGTCGGCCTCACCGTGAGGTGAGCCGGGTTTTCTTGCCTCAGGTCTTCACGTTTTTGTAGTTTTTAGAGAGTCTTAGGTTGTGTCGAGTTACCGATAGGTGACTCGACTTGTTCTAGCTCATTTTTGTTGTTTTTTTAAGTTTTCAAGGGTTTAAAGTGGATTTTTCACTGAATAAATTTGGTGAATTATACAAAGTCTTTTGTTTTTCGCGTCATTTTCAGGTGCTTTCGTTTGCAGCTTTTTCGAATCGGTGTATTCAAATTGCGCGCGCGTTTTCAGTTATCACGTTGCCTTCACGTTGCCTTCACGTTGCCTTTACGTTGTATTCACGTTTTCTCGTCTTTTAAACAGCTACGATTGTGCGATTTCCAAGGTCACAGCCTGTTCTGTGGGGCGGAAAGAGCATAAATATCGTACTTGGGGGCCGAAGGTTTTGTTCCTAGTGAACCTCTCGTGTTCTTCGCGATTTTTGTCTGAAATTTGGTTTCTGTTCGCTCTGCGACAGTTATTCTAAATTTCTAGTCGATTCGTGCCAGCGCCAAAGTCGATTTATCGATTTTTGGTAAAAATTTTTTTTTCAATTTTTCGTGTCAGTTGTTACTGAACTTGCGGAAAGTCGGAAAAACAAGTGCTTTCTGTTCCATTTTTGGCAGATATTGCAGTAAAAAGTTCAAACAAATTTTTTCAGTGTTTTGTGTTGGAATTTCCAGCGAAAACAGTGGAAAACAAGCATTTTGCTTGTCGCTTGTCGAAGAGTCAGTGTCGGAGGGCGAGCCAGTGATTTTTCCTTTGGGAAACACTGAAATTCTTGCGTTTCGTACTGAATTGTTCACTGCCGACTTGTGAAATTCGCGAAAAATTGTGAATTAGTTCTGTTTTCCTGTGGAAATCACTAAATTTTTCACATTTTGAGCTAAAAATTGTCACGAAAAAGTCAAGAAATTGTGAGATATTCTTGAGTTTCTCGGCGCAACTGTGGTGTCATTTATCGATTTTTGGTATCGGAAAGGGATTTTATCGTCGGATTTATCGATTTGACTGCGTAGAAATCAGTTTTTACTGTTTCAAAAGTAGTTTCAAGAGCAATAAAGGATCTTCAGAAAGTTTCGCTGGGTTCCGATAATTGTGTTCTGTTTAGGGTGCGAAAAAATTGATTTTTCCCTCGAAAAACGTCAAATCCGCGTCGGAAAGCAACTCATCGTCGTCGGAAAATTCTAAAAATCTTCCAGAATCGTGACATCGAGACGGAAAAACAATATTGACTAAAAAACGATTGGATTTTCATCGATTCGAGCTGAAAAAATCGAGTAAAAATTGCGAATTTCTGACTTTTTCAGATTTGCAGAGTTTCTACTCGGAGTATCGATTTTTGTGGTGCCAAATCATCTCGAGAAAGCTGCTCAACGGATTTCATTGGATTTTTTCTGAATTCTGAACTAAAAATTCGCATAAATTCTTCGGAAAAAAAAATCAAAATTTTCAGTAGAAAACTACGAGTTTCGAGTTTTCGAGTACAGGAATTTTCAGCGAGATTGAGCGAAAGGAAGTCGTCAGAAAAGCGGATGATGAAGCCGAATATGGTATTTTCACTCGAAAAAGAACAAAGAGAAACGAGGGATGACGAAGCTGTAAAGGAGTTCATGAATAACATTGCAAAATATTCCAAAGGGTCACGCAGTCATCATGAGTTACTGATAAAGCCCATTATGGACAGAATGTTGGAAAAAGAGGACGTAATAAAGGAGAGAGAGGAAGTGTTACAGTGCTGTGAAGATGAATGGGTTTCTGCTAGAAGTGAGCTTGATCTGCTTCGTGAGAAGTATGCAGACTCACAGAGGAAGTATGAACAAATGAGCGGAAAAGGCTTTTCTTCGTGTGAGAACCTGAAGGAATTCCTGATCAACCAAAGAAAACTGCAGGCATCGTTGTTGTTAAAAACCGAGCAAGTTGAAAAGCTCAGGGAAGAGTATGAACAACTGAAAGCAGAAATTGGACACATCTTAGCAGAAAAAGAGGAGTTGTACGATGTTATGAGTAATCAGAATATGCTTTTGCATAAACGACTTCAGAAGGAAAGTATTGTGATCAATCAGTTGAGAGCAGAAAATAGTTGGCTGAAAGAGAATAAGGATGAGATGTATGAAGTGATGAGTGAAGAAAATGCTGGTTTACGTGCTGAATTAGATAAGGCTAAAAACCTGATCGAGAAGTTGAGTACAATAAACGGAATGGTTGCTGATACAGATACAGAAAGAAATACTTCGCTGACGGATTCTGATTCGCTTGAAGAACCAACAATTTCAGTCAAAAGTGAAAGTTTGGAGTTTCTGGATTCAGATATTGAATATCTGAAATCAGAAGTTGTTTCAAATCATTCCGATGGAAGAATTTCAGATGAGAAACTAGTAGATTACGGTAGTGTAACTAGTGTTCTTTATGAAGGAATTAGTGTTGCTGGCATTGGATTATCGGAAGAGGAAGCCGTTAAAGGATCTGCGGTGAAATCTGTCGATGTTGTTGAAGGATCTACAATTGGAAATGCAGAGGATTCTGGTATAGTGTTGTGTAATGCCGATCATCATTCTGAGGGAATTCAGAGATCAGGTACAAATTCTCATGTTGGAAAAAAGTACGGAGCGGGCCGCGAGTTGTCTGTAGCCAAGGGTGCTCAGTTAGTTTTGTATAGGGATGAGAAGTTGTCTGAGGGATTCCAGCAATCTCAAGCACTAAAGACACAAAGTTTCAATGGTCGGCAAAGTGTCCAGAATGAAGAGGAAAGTGTTCAAGTAATGGTAGAAGGTGTCCAAACTCTACGCGAAGGCCGTGAGGAATTGCAGGAGCAGTTGAATGTAAGGAGTGAGTATACTATGGAATTGAGTAGTTCCATTAGTGGAAAACTCGAGGAAGATGTGTTGAAAGATGCCGATGCAGATCAGAAAGTCAGTGTTAATAAGGATTCCACGGATTACATCACGGCTGATCGTCTGGATTCTTCGCTGAACGAATCAGAGAAGATCTCCAAAATGCACCGCGAGGATTTTCCACCAGCCACCAGAAAACCAGGACTTAAAAAGAAGGAAGATGACGCCGTTGGCGTGGTTTCTCAGATGAAAACCAAGCGCCGTTACCGAGAGGAAACGCACCCAAGGACTGATCCACCGACGGATGTTTTGAAACGTGTGTATCAGGCTATGCCCACACAAGCAAAACAAAAACATAATACTTTATTTGAGTCTGACAACTCAAAAGTATTTCTTTCTTGCAATTTGTTGACTCCGAGAAGATCGCGTGAGGAGTGGCGTCCACGAAAGGATCCACCTACTGTATCCCAGCTTCTGGATATCAATCGTGCTCAACTCCATCAGGAGTATCGACCTAGAAAGGATCCACCGAGAATTGTCCGAGGACATGCACAGTATGGTCACGTGCCAAGGATGGACACAATCAGTCCAATTCCAAGTACTTCAACATGGAGCCAATTCGCCATAATGGTCCATTAATGTTTTCGCAATAATTTTCTCTATACTTTTTTTTGTAATTATTATTGTTGATGTTAGTTATGCTCAGTTTTATTTGGTTCTCCTTATGATTACCTCATTCTTAAGTACCATATCCCACCCCTTAAGCTTTAGGTAATAATTATTTAAGTTTTCTAGGTTCCCTTTTTATTATCCCCACCCGAGTATCATAGATTTTATTGTGTGTGAGCCTTCTAGATCAGCACTGAGAATGACCTCGCATGCATGACCTCATAGGAGTGCAGTCCTGTTATGGCACACTACTGGGTTTCTCCATTGTAAACGTGGGCTTAAAAAGAAGGGAGATGTCCGGTTTTGATTACCGGATTCATCAAAAATCTCCGTCTCTTATTCCAAGTTCAATCGCTTTTCATTGAGAAATCATGAAAATTCAAGCGACCCGCGAAACACGCCAAGGCGCAGTGCTTGACGCACTTAAAGCGCGCGGCGCTACTTTGGTGCAACAGAGGAAAATCTAGTCAGTCTTGATTGGGTCGGCCTCACCGTGAGGTGAGCCGGGTTTTCTTGCCTCAGGTCTTCACGTTTTTGTAGTTTTTAGAGAGTCTTAGGTTGTGTCGAGTTACCGATAGGTGACTCGACTTGTTCTAGCTCATTTTTGTTGTTTTTTTAAGTTTTCAAGGGTTTAAAGTGGATTTTTCACTGAATAAATTTGGTGAATTATACAAAGTCTTTTGTTTTTCGCGTCATTTTCAGGTGCTTTCTGTTGCAGCCTTTTGGAATCTGTGTATTCAAATTGCGCACGCGTTTTGGTTATCACGTTGCCTTCACGTTGCATTCACGTTGCCTTCACGTTGTCTTCACGTTTTCTCGTCTTTTAAACAGTTACGATTGTGCAATTTCCAAGGTCACAGCCTGTTCTGTGGGGCGGAAAGAGCATAAATATCGTACTATATATCAATTCCTGAAAAACATTTAAGAGTCGATGTCTGACTAGGTCGAACAGACCATGGCACGGTTCTTTCAAACTTATCCAAAAGTTTTGATATTTGGTGTGGTATGTACCCAGGTCCATTAGATGAAAATGTGATACATTTTTTAAAGCTCCGCCCCTTTTGACATACTGAAATAATTGGCCATGATCTGAAAATCGAGAAATTTAGAATTGACGATAGACAAAAAATCTTTCAAGAAATGAGTTTCTGGCATCATTTAGCGCATTTTGTTAGTTGACATCAAAATTCCAACTTCACTGCAACAGGCTGAAAATTTCCCTTTTTCTTAAGTCAGTCCATTTTTTCCCTGTTTTTTGCACTTCCTGAAAAATTTTAGTACTAAGTGACAGAAAGGCACTCTGAAATTCAGAATTCTCATCAATTTTTACATCTGGAAACATTCTGAAAAGTTATAAAAAAGTGGGTTGTCCTCTTCATTTTTGTCAAAATATACCCATTTTTGGAACATTTTCATGGGGTCCCCCCTTATGAAAAAATCGAAAATTGGCCAAAAAATTATGTTTTTCTAAATTTGATTGAAACATGTAGTACTAACCTTAAATACGCTATTCTCAAAATATTAGGCGATTTGAACTCGTTTTTGAAGAGTTATGATCATTCGAAATTCGAACCTTTCTGATCCAGATCCACAAACAGGGTCGAATTTCGAATGATCATAACTCTTCAAAAACGAGTTCAAATCGCCTAATATTTTGAGAATAGCGTATTTAAGGTTAGTACTACATGTTTCAATCAAATTTAGAAAAACATAATTTTTTGGCCAATTTTCGATTTTTTCATAAGGGGGGACCCCATGAAAATGTTCCAAAAATGGGTATATTTTGACAAAAATGAAGAGGACAACCCACTTTTTTATAACTTTTCAGAATGTTTCCAGATGTAAAAATTGATGAGAATTCTGAATTTCAGAGTGCCTTTCTGTCACTTAGTACTAAAATTTTTCAGGAAGTGCAAAAAACAGGGAAAAAATGGACTGACTTAAGAAAAAGGGAAATTTTCAGCCTGTTGCAGTGAAGTTGGAATTTTGATGTCAACTAACAAAATGCGCTAAATGATGCCAGAAACTCATTTCTTGAAAGATTTTTTGTCTATCGTCAATTCTAAATTTCTCGATTTTCAGATCATGGCCAATTATTTCAGTATGTCAAAAGGGGCGGAGCTTTAAAAAATGTATCACATTTTCATCTAATGGACCTGGGTACATACCACACCAAATATCAAAACTTTTGGATAAGTTTGAAAGAACCGTGCCATGGCCTACTGGCCAGTGTTCGAACGAGTCAGAAATCGTCTCTTAAACTTCGCTGGATATTATTATATCTCGAGACACTACAAATTAGCGTTATCGCATGTCTTCTCCCGGAACAATTATTCAACGGTTTTGATCACAGAAGGTTTAGTTTTAACTTGATTACAATGTTTCAATTATTTTTCAGATGATCTTGATATCGCTCCTGATTTCTTTTCGTATTTTTCAAGCACTCGATACTTGTTCGAAAAAGATCCATCAATATACTGTGTATCGGCCTGGAATGATAACGGAAAAGTAACATTTTATTTTTTTCTAGAGTTTATTACATATATTTTCAGATTGAATACATTGACTGGAATGCCAATACAACACTATACAGAAGTGACTTTTTCCCAGGATTAGGTTGGATGATGACACGGTTAGCTTGAATTATTATATTTAATCGAGAATCTGAAAATGTTTAGAAAACTATGGGAAGAGTTTGAATCCGAATGGCCAGATGCTTTTTGGGATGATTGGATGAGAGAACCGGCTCAAAGGAAAGGTAGACAATGTATTCGACCAGAAATTAGTAGGACGGGAATGATGGATTACGGTAGAAAAGGAGTGAGCGGGTTGGTTTAGAAATCGAAGATAAGTTATTACAGTTGAATATTTCAGAGGGTTGTTCTTCGATTCTTTTCTATCAAAAGTCAAAATGAGCACATATTCAGTAGATTTTTCCGAAGTCAACTTGGATTATCTGTTAAAAGTGAGTTTGAAAAAGCAAGACATACTCTATCGAGCAATTACAGGAAAACTTCGAGAGGAAAATGAATCAAGACATCGCAGAATCTGAGATCGTTGATGCATCCTCAATAGATTCTGCGAAATTGGGAACGGATCAGAAAGCGAAGTATGATGGCTTCGATGAATTTTTGGGCTTCTTAAACAATTATTTACAGGATTATGTACACTGGAAAAGAGGATTTCACCGAGACAGCAAAAAATATTGGACTTATGTACGAACTAAGGGTATCTTAAAATTTTTTGTGCTTACAAAAATGTGTGTTTTAGTCTGGAGTACCTCGAACTGCTTACAATGGAATCGTCACAGTTTTCCACAATAATAGGAGAGTATTTCTCGTTCCGGATCCTTCCAAGAATTTCACCTATGATTGGAACTAATTAGCTCATTTACAGTTTTTTAATAAACTTTTTTTCTTCTTCTCCAACATTGCAATACAAACAGAATGTTGCTCCTGAATCACTTCACTTTTGATGTGTTTTTTTCTATACACAAGTTTCGATATCCGCCTTTCGAATGTATTACCAAATTTTGTTTATACAGCTTTTAAAATCTTTTAAAATACTTGTTTTCAGGTTTACATTCACAATCAGCTTTCTGAAAAAATGCCGTTCATTTCAGGAAGTAAACATGAAAATAGAAACAATTTCTCCGTTGTTCAGATCAAAACTGACATTTTGATTAGAATTCGTTTGATTTCACACGAAGAAAGAAAGGAAAATTAGATGATCACAAATCTTCCATTCCTTTTTTATATTCTCGCAATTACCTTTGGAAAAGTATTCGTAGGAGGGGTTCTCTTCAAAAAAGGACCGACGGTGAGAAGATAAAAGTTAATTTTTTGGGGAAAATGAATCATTTGGGAGAAGAGATAAAGAACACCCCAGAGAACTTTTATGGCGAGAGAAGAAGTGAACGAATCATGGGTGTGGCTGGTTCTGAAAAAAAAGAAACTGTGAGGTGTTGTGATGATGTAGTGGGATTACGGTAGTTTTTAATGGGGGCTCTTTTGAGAAACGGATTACGGTAGTCAGTAAAGAAGGAGTAATATAGTGAGGCTCCAATAATAGGAGCGCACCCAAGTGAGCTCAAAAGGTGAACTTTCTCAGGATTCTAAGCAGTTGAAAGTTGCTCCTTGTCAAGTAAAATACTGGGCTTTTTAAGAAAAATGCTGCAAATAAACTCTCAAAAATCAGTTTTTGGAACTTTTTTAAAGCTGAAATGTTTGTTTCAAGGAGGTTTCTGTGTTCTATTAACATGTTCCTTGCCAAACCATTTTCTATAAAGTTCATCTAGAACCACAAACTTTCTGTTCTCTCAAAAGTACAGTACCCCTTTTTCGAAATTCCCAACTCCTCCCCTTTTCTTCTCTTATCTTCTGTTTCTCTTGTTTTTTCGTTATCTTTTTTCTCTTCTTCGTCTCATCGTTTCTTCTCAAAAGAATGTGTTCGTTTTCATCATTCCTCTCATTCTTACGTCTTCATCGTCCACCATAACACCTAATTACCGTTACTCCAACTATCTGTATGCTCCATAACATTCATTCATTTTCTCTTCTGATTTTATTCGTTATATTCGATTTTGGATCAGCCGCAGCAAATGAGAATTCGAAAAGTGGAGCAGTGAAAAAACCCAATTTGAAATTACTGGAATGTTTTGAATTCAAGAAGAACTACTGGATTGTTGGCCACGCTTTTCATACCTCATCAGTTCAGGTCAGTTCAAGGGTTTCAGATCAAATTTGAAGGTATTCTTGTTTCTAAGAACTTGTTCGTCTCGTTCAAGACTATCAATCACAAAAAACAACCCAGAAGAAGTTTTATACTTTCAAAACAACTTTTTTCTCCGAGATTCTGAATGTGAGGAATGTCTGACCTCTTCTTCTTCCCCACAATCCATCATTTTCACTCTTCTCGATGAGAAACTGGCCGATAATCAGAGACAAAAAAACGAGGACGGCGATCAGATGATTTCGTGTCTTCTTTTGGAATCTCTTCCGAGTTATTCCAAAGAAATTCAAAAGTCTCAGATCTCCCAAAGGTGTGCAAAGTTCATAGCGAATCTCCTCAATATTTTGCAACATAATGAGGGAAATCTCACAAATCATGTCCATGAGATAAGCGTGTTTTCTTATGACCTTCATTGTCCTTCTCCATGCCAACACACACATTTTTTAGTGATGACGAAACGGAAATGAAATAAGTTTACACTTGAAAGATTTTCATTCATTTTCGTTTCGAATTGAGAGAAGTTCAATGTATCCAAAACACACGGTCTGAAATATCAAAAATCGACAAGATCAGTAGTAGTTGTTGTCGTTATCACTAGTTTTCGTCACCGTTTTTCGGTTAATGAAACACTTGAAAAAAGGGAAGAAAATGAAGAAAACGGGAGAAGTTTAATCGAGAATATCTGTTCTATAAATGGAATCGATTTAGGTGATTTAGGTGATGAAGGTGTTACTATCAGGAAAGTGATTTGATACTCTCTCAAATACACTCAGACATGTCATTGAAGTTTGGTCAGTGTTTGGGACAAAGGAATTTGAACAAAATACGAAAAATAGGGAGAGTTCAGAAAGTTTTTAGAAACAAGTGAGATAGTTTCTAGATAATTGGAAGTATCAGGAACGGATTTTGTGAAATCTGATTCTGCTAGGATCGATTTCTTCCGGTTGATTTCAGTTTCCACCTGAAGATAATTTGACATGTACAGCGATTTGAAACATTCTGCCATTTTCGTGTTGAAAATCATTTTCCGAGTAGTTAATGCCAGTTTCGAAAGATGACGAGAGTGATTGACTTAAATCAGTGGATCCTAGGAGAGTCAGATTACACAGAAATCCGTCCGTGCTACTTCCAATCATCTAGAAACTGTCACCATTGCTTCTATAAACTTTCTGAAATCTCTCAATTTTTCGTATTTTGTTCAAATCAGAAGTTCCTTCGCCTGTAATAATGATTACTGAAACAAGAAGAAAATAAAATGATCAGCCAAATACCCATTGATCAGAATCGGCTCAATGACTACACATTCCAATTGGAAATCTTTTTTCGAAAAGAAGGCTCGATAGAGAAGAAAATATTGATCGAAAAATTGAAGTCAATGAGCATTTTCCAAATGATCAGCACAGTTTTTGAAATCGTTAATGGCTTCTGTATCCGTTTCCAAAACCAAACCTTCTATTTTCAGTTCAAAGATGAATGTCTTCGAATGTGTCTAACATCATCGATTCGTAAGGCAAAATGTCTATCAGCAATGCACGTACCCAACGACGACGAATGCGTGATTTCTGATCAAAATCAGGTTGATCCTAATCAATTTCATTTCAAACTTTCAAACTCTCAGGTGACTAAACCCGATCTTTTCATAGAGAACGATACTCCCGGCTCATTTACGGTCAACTTCTTCCGAAACATTTGCGTGGATCCTCCAGATGCTGAAGGTTTGAAAATTCAGTAAAACATACAGAAGAGAGAGTTTAAGGAGCCAATAGGTTTGAGGCACGTCTTCAGGGATACAGAGGTGGAGAGGGAATAATTGAATTCGCTCAATCTACTGGAAGGAATACACAAGTTATGGTCGTTATTTCGGGATTGAAGGAGAATTCGGTTTGTTGCTTTTTCTCATATATTTTGATCTGTTTCGATTTTTAGATTTATGAAATCAGCATTCTGCCAGGATCAAACGAAAAAGGAGGTAAATGTAACAAGAAGTTAAGAGTTAATGACGAAGGAAAAACAATAATGACAATGGAAACGGACCATACTGGAATGGCAGTGGAGCCATGGAGCAACATGGATTTCGATGTTTTTGAAGAGAATGTCGTTGGAAAGGTATGAGTAGGTTTTTAAATAGATTTTTCAGATCTTTAATTTTTACTTTAATTTTTCAGACTGTAGTCGTAGTTGAAAAATCGTCACGAACGATTGTCGATTGTGGCTCAATTCGTCTTGCTACATCATCATCCAACTCTTCTTCCACTCAAGTTTCTTCTTTTGAAAATTCAAGATTTCTCTTCTTTTCCACGGGTCTCTCACTTATTGTTTTTGTCTTTCTTTCTTTCTTGTAAATGAATTTTGAGCATTTTAGAACCTTCTCGATCACTCAAAATCCTCCAAAACCCTTTGCAACGTTTTTGGAATATCATTGAAGCTAGTAAGAGACTGAAGAAGATCCAGAACTCTTTAGGGACTAAATGATACCGTCAAAATGCTCCAAACCTTTAATGACGGTGAATAATGGAAAAAGACATTATTAAAACTCGATCAAAAATTACAATTTTTTATGTGAGAAGAGATGACAGGGATATAATCACAGAAAATTAAATTACAAAAACAGATGGGACATTGTTCACTAGACAATAGCTACAGTATACTCAAGTTTGAGAGTGAAGTATCCGGAAAGATTCTGGAATTCAAATGATATTTCAGAATCCGAGACATCGGTCAGTGTTCCTTCTTCGTTGAGTTTGTTGGTGATCAGGTGAAGACTTGGAAATACGAGATCGTTGCGGTTCTGAAAAGACCAAATTCACAAGATGGGCTTTCCAGTTATTTTGGCTTTTTCTCTTGAAAATTCGTTCAAAAACTTACATTTCCTCTATAAATGGCGAATTGAACCTCTCCACTGGCTGTGAAGTCCCAAAGCAATTTTTTATCTTTTGGAACTTGGATCTTGAAAATAAATTTATCGGATGGCGAAACGTCTTTGTGACTTGGTTTCGGACGTTCGATTCCATTTGCTTTATAGTGAAGATATGGTTTATAATAGTCGACGGAAGTGATTTTACGACGGATTGACACTCCCGTTTCGTCTCCTGGTGGTACTGTATTCACAAACTCTCCTGAAATTGAAAAAGGTAAAATTGAGAAAGATTGAATAGAATCTCACCTCCATACTCTTTTGGAACCATCCATGGTGGCAGGAATTTTCCAGCGAGATCGGGTGTATGAGAGATTATCTCAATTCGTTTCAGATTTTCTTCGGATAAGAATACTCGAGCAACCTTCCACAGGAGCCCTAACAATCGGGGTGGATTAGTCAGGTAGATTCTTTGAACCATTTCTGGATACCTAGAAATTTCTCGAATGATGGAAGTTTTAGAGGAAACTGAAAAACTCACCAATCTTGCCAAAGCTCACTTCTGATTTGCCACAATTTCATATACCCAGACATTGGGTTCACCTGAAATTAATATACTGAAGAATAAAAATACAAGGTTTCAAACTAACATAATCTGTGATATTGACAGTGTTGAGATCAAAAATAACGATGAATTGAACTGGTCCTTTATCAGCAGATTGTTTCTTTTCACGTCTCAAAATCAGCTGTTGAAGCATTTCAGAATATCCGAAGCAGTGGAGAAGATAGTCACTTGTCTTGAATGTTTTGATGAACTGAAATTAGATTCGATTCAGTTTTGGATATTCAATTAATATTCTACCTCTTTTGGTTGTGACCATGCTCTCTCCACAAACAAAAACGCGTTATGCTCATCCGACCACTGACGATCCTGAAGTCTTGAAGAAGCGATATATTGAAGGAATGGTTCAATATCCGGAAGAGTGAAAAACTTCTCCGCAAAATCGTCTCCAACGAATCCTGCTGCTTTTCTTGATGCCAGATACGTGGCAAAGTTCTTCACAATTTTCTCCATATCTCCATGATATCCTCTCAACCAACGACAAAGGTTTAAATCCGTATTCACGTCATCTGGAATTCCGTTCGGAAGTTTCTCCTGGAGCATTGCACGAACGGAATTGATTTGAGTTCTTTCAAGATCCGATATTGGCTCAGAAGGCCGGAATTCTGTTTTCACACCCATTTTTTGTTCTGAAAATTATTTAATGTTAAAGAAAGAAAAAACAAATGAAGTGGCTGTCAATTAGAATCTGAAAATGGAATCCAAAACCTTTTATTCCTCAATTTGTTGGATGGTAAAAGGTGGGAGGAATAATAAAAGGAAAAGACAAATGGAAACAACCGGTTTAGAGAGAGAATGGTTAAGAAATAAGTTAACGGAAAAGTGGAAATGTGACGGAATAAAGGGTAGAAGGGAATGTTCAACATGACGTATTGGAAAGGATTGGATTTTTTGGGTGAAGATATTGGCTGGGGGAAACAATTTTCTACATGTTCTAGTGAAGCATTGAAGACTGTTCTTTTCAGAACATACCGTAAAATCTGTATTAGAAGGACACCCTGAAGGCCAGCTTTCAA
This sequence comes from Caenorhabditis zanzibari, assembly GCA_963966625.1. Taxonomy (NCBI): domain Eukaryota; kingdom Metazoa; phylum Nematoda; class Chromadorea; order Rhabditida; family Rhabditidae; genus Caenorhabditis; species Caenorhabditis zanzibari. The sequence continues at coordinate 7,034,078 of OZ016470.1, read as the reverse complement.
GAGCCCGCACGACCGTAATTTTTGTGTTCTCGCGGTACAACTTTCAGCAAACAAAAATAAACTCTTCAGCTACAAAACGCACTATATTTGATTTTCAGAAAGTTGATTATATTTTCATGAGAAGGTTTACTAACTTTACTTTCCGATTTCCCTCTATTAGAGTTTTTACGGTATTTGGAAAATCAATTAAGGTTTTACTGCTCTTTGTGTCAAAAAACCCCAATAAAAATGTAAGTTCATAAGTGCTTGACTCATTAAAAAGAATGCTCAACATGCGTTAAAAACGATACTGAAGTATGGGCGAGAGATGTCGGAAGAAAGAATAAGAATGAAGAAAAAGAGAAAAAGGTGTCATCTTTCCCTCATCTCAATTATCGAAATCGACCATCTTTCGGGAGGCAAAAGTATCTCGGTCATCGCGAAAATTTCGAAGAGGAAAATTGGAACATGAAAACGATTTTACCCTGGGGTTGGAAGATGTTGGAAGAATCGAAAAAGTAACCAGAAGAGAAAAAAGTACAAGAAGAGGATACATATATCCATTGAATTCTCATTCATCAATACGAAAACTGGTCATCTGGAGGTGGATGATGGCGGTACGTGAACAGAAAAGAGAGAGGACATTCCTGTTTTCGAGAAAAGAGAGAAGAAGAAGGAAAAGGAAGAGAGAAATCCTCGCGAAACTTGTCTCGGGATGATAACAGTCGGAAATGGATTGCCATTTGAATACTCTTTCCGTTGGATTGTACTAGAGATCCAAGGATTACCACATTGAAGTTAAGTTCCTCATGAAAAGAGAAGAATGAGACGTGACTGATTCAAGGTCAAGACTCTTCTTTCCGCTACCGTTTTCCTCTTTTTCGACTAAATTGAACAATTATTTTGTAACGGAGAGATTTCAATACCGTCGATTGTTCCGTTTTGAAATAGGTTTGAGGTTTGTTTTGTTGATTTTTCTGGTTGTGTTTTCTGGAACGCAATCTTAAAGTTTTCAGCTATTCTCATCATAAAATTTTATTGCACTTTTACAGCGTTCAAATCCAAATAAAATTTCTTATTGATTCTGAGTATGTTTCACACAAAAAGGCATAAGGCCAGCATAAAACCCAATTATATTCGACGAATCGTAGGAAATGCATAAATGGAAATCTCTTCTCGGAAAATGTTGACTTTTCTTATGACAATTTTAATAAAAACGGACTGAAAGTAGGTCATCCGGAAAGAAAAGAAATTCAGAGTTTAAAATTGAGTCCTCATTTTCGAAGAAGATGAAACGAAATCCTAAAAACATGGAACACCTTCATCATCATTGTCTTGTTTTCCTCTTCCTCCATTATACGTATTCAAATAGATTAGAGATCTTTTCGGTTGTGTTCCTGTCATGGTTACAATCTCACCAAGAAATTTTCTCGAGAGAAAGACAATATTGAGATAAAATCAGAAGAGAAAACCTAAAGAAGTTTCGAGGCGAATAGAAGGTTTTGTAGATAAGACACCGATGGAGAAGGAAAAAGCGATTTCAATCACAAAGAGAGAGAGAGAGAGAGAGAGAGGTGTATAATTTATTTGGGAATATACTAAACATGAAAACACAAGGTGGAATATGGGAATAAGGATTCAGATTCAATTACATTCAACTCCACGGACCGTTCTTACAGCGACTGCAAACACAATTGGGATTGGCTCCTCGTTTCGTACAGTACCCATCATCACATACTTATAACGTTGAAAACGGAAATTACCAACAGACCAGATAATTTTTTAAAGTAGGATTACAGTCATTTTTTTATTTTCTCAAATGATCGTACCAACTTCAGCATTTACGAAAATAACAATATTTTTGCACAAAAATCGTATTTCTTTTGTAAATACTGGAATAGGGACGAACATTTGAGAAAATTTAAAAAAATGACTGTAATCCTACTTTAATTGTAATTCACAATTGTTGCACACATTCAGAAATTTTTCCAGTTCACGATTTGAGAAAAATTGGAAAACTTATAGAAAAGGATCGTGCCGGTTAGCATAATCAAATCTCAACATCTACAGAAAAACTTTTTTAATTCTTGTTTGGACTCTAATTCCGTTTTTGACTCCTCCAGAAATTGATGATTTTGCCAGTGTTTTAATCTGTTATCACGATTTCCAAAATAAACCTAAATTCAGCCACTTTGGATCATATGATTCAAATGATATGAAATCTCACAATATGGCGCCATACCAATCATTGGCTCCAATACGGTGTAAACGGCGGAAGAAGAACATTCGTGGTCTGTAAATTTTTTCCCTGCAGAGCTACAAAAAAACGACACACGTTTTTGAATTCCTCGGACAAAACTGCATCTAGTAAGCTAAATCACCAAGTCAAAACCCATCATTATCTATAGTTAAATTCAGTGTCAAATGTTTACTTACAGAACCTAAATGGGTCGCTTAGTTTTGACTGTACTCACTTTCAGTGTTTCCAGGAATTTTGGTTCTTCGGTTTAGAATATCGGTTTAGATTCGCTAGTCAGTTTTTCTCGTAGTCAGGTGACATTTATAATTTTTTCTCCACCCGAAAGGATAAAACTTTATTCAAGTTTTTCGTGAACTCTTTATTCAAATTACTATTTATTCAAATTCATTCATCTTTATTTAAATTTATCTTCATTTAACTAGTAAGGTATACGTGAACTCTTACATAGAAGAGGTTGGAAGTAACTTTTTCAAAACGTGTTCTCGATCTAACCTACTCCAGATTTTGCCACGTTTGAGGATTTTGCCACGTTTCCCCCTTGTGCTTCCTATAGAGAATGTATAGTTTCCACTTCACACCTTCACACCTTCACCTTCACCTTCCCATTTGAACGAAATGGCGGTTAGTTTTGAGAGAATGTTTCATCCTCACCTTTCAACCTTTTTCAGCCACCCGGAAAAGTGCAAAATCTTCATTGGTTTAAAACAAGGCAACCAAAGGAACAATTGTCACCGATTTTGGCACCTCTCTTCAACTCGACAACACTCGATTCCACGGAGTTCTTCAATCCAATGAGCGTTGTTGGCACCACGGAAATGTTCGATCCGGCGAAGAGCCTCAATGAAATGGTAAGTTATCTTGTGAGATGCTCCACAAATTGATTGGATCGCTCAAAAGTTCTTCTTTTCCTTACCAGAAACTTTCAGGAAAAATACTCCGGAGTTGCGAACGATCCGTCTGAAGAAAACAACATCGAATTGCTATTCAAAGATCAGCAGAAAGGAACTATTGTTGTGCGAGGACGAGTGCACGACGTCGGCCTACCGTGTCACCAAATCATCTTCAAAGGTTTTACATTCGAGCGACCAAAACTTCAAGTCCAGGACTCGATGCTACAGTACATGGAGTGTGAGGAACGAGGACCGGAGAAGGACCAAAGCTTGATCGTTGTCCCATCTGATGTCACCTTCTCAAATGTCGGCGAAAAATCACAAATAGTGATTTTCAATCCATCGACCGACTCGTTCAACTTCAAGATCAAAATTTCAAGCACAATTGTGCCGTCTCGCCTGCTAGTGGACTCATCAACAGCTACGGAAAAGTCAAGATCTCTGTAACCGTCGCAAAACTCGGAATGAAGTCAAAGCTTGCTGTTTTCTTCCTGGAGGCCAATGAGAAGAAGGCAATTGAGCTTGGAGAAAAGCATACCGTCACCATCAACTCTACATGAATGATACTTGTTTTAAAGTGACATATGGAATGAAAGATTTGTGTTTCACTTTTACACTTTTCAGATGCATTTTTCCAATAATGATTCGAAGATTGAAGGGGTAGGAGCAAGTCAAAAGTTGCCCATAATATTCTCTGCGTCATATTCTTTTGAACAGCACGTTAAAATACCTGAAAACACTCATTTCCCCTTCAATCAGTTAAAATTGTTTGGGGAGATAAGTTAAGAGTGGGGTCTCGGAAAGTGTCGGGTGTTCCAACCCCGACGGGATGCCTAGATACCGGGTGATGAAACCTCGCGAAAGTAGCCGTACCGCTTGAGTGGGAGGAAATCGGACTCCGGAGCTGCAGTAACCGGGCATTTTTCGCGCTCAGGGGAGCCGGTTTTCGAAAAAAGTTTTTCGTCAACCAATCACAATCACCATGGTTGAAAAGGACAACCTTTAAGGAGTGCATTTTCAGTTTTGAAAAATGTGAATTTCATCTAGTTTTGTAATGAATTCTACTTCCTTATCCTATCAAAACATTGCAGGTTGTTTTGAAAGAAAATCCTGATAAACAACAGATTTCCAGTAAACAGGAAGGAAAATGAATTTGGTTTCATTTGTTCAAAATTTTGTTTATCTATGATCAAACTACACTGAGATTGCTCATGTTTCCAGATGACTATTTCTTATCAAAATGAAAGCGGAAATGTTTTGTCCTAACCTCACTTCTTTATTTACACTATTTGCCCGTTTTGAGCATCTGTAAATAAAAAATATGAAAACTTTTGTCAACATTTTTCAACCCACTGATTTCCGCTCCTCATCAACAACAATATCCAGCTACTATAAAAGGAGTTTGAATTAATATCAGAAAACTCAAAAATGTTGTCCCCCAAATTCATCTTCCTTTTCGCTGCTCTTCTCGTCTCCCAAATTTCTGGACAAGATCTTCATTCGTGTACCAAAATGGATACGAACAGTCAAGTTGCAAGAATGGCTTGCATCTCGAGTTGTGCTATTCAGGTATTTTTCTAGAAAGATTCATTTTGAGATTCTGTTTTAAGCAATGTGGAACGGGATACTGTGAGAAGAGAGGAAGTCGTCCGACATGTGTGTGCAGCAGATGTGGTCAAGGATCAGCAGTTCCGTTTGGTTCAATGGTTGATGCTGCTGGAAAAGTTATCAAGGGATAATTCGATCTCAATGCTTAATTTTGATCTATGATATATAAATGTTGATGTTCCATAAAATTATGTATTATTTCGGCCACTCTAATTGCAAAATAAGAAAATGTAGATTCCCAGGTGTCGGTAGGAAATATAAAGAGGTTCCGATTTACTGCTATCCAGCTTCTGGGTAAAAATGTACTAGGCGTCGGAAATCAGTCCGAATTTGGTTGGTAGCTGCCAGTGTTGAGCGGAATTCCTTCCGTTAAAATTTTGGCTCTTTATGATTTAACGGGGGTTTTAAGAATTAGCGGGGGTTTTGAGAATTAGCGGGGGTTTTGGGAATTAACGGGGGTTTTGATCAATTAAAAGCAAACTATGATTGTTTTATCTCAATTAGTCTAATTTAATCTAGTTTTTAGTCTATAAGTTGTTTGGAGTTGATATTCCAAGTCTAACTAGTTATTTTTGCTTTTAGGGTCCAATCTTCGGAATAATCTCTTGTGTTGTAAAAATGTGTTATGAGACATTTGAGGGGCTGCTTTAAAGCTCAGTTAGGGTCCTCAGTTTGAAAAATTAACTTGCAGTTTGCTGGCGGCCATAATAGCAGAAAATACAACTAGGATCCTTAACACTTCCACTATGCGGTCTTGTGTGTCGTATGAACTCGGCAACGGCATTGCCGCACACCCCTGACTTGGACCCATCAAGTCGAAACCGTTAATGTTAACCGCTGAACTATATATTGTGTCTCTAATTTTAAAAAAGTATTCTCTGAAATCAAACTAGGGCAACCGAAATCACAGAAAAGAAGTTAAAATTGCAGATATCAGCGCAGGAAAAAAAGGTCGAACTCGTGGGAACATGGTTGAAACTTCATCTAGACCTAAATTTTGCGTAGATTTAGATGACATAAAAAAACAGAGGTACCTTTTCCGTGACCTAGAATCAAAAACAGTTTGAAAGTGGTTTTTGTCTGCACCGAGATAAAATGGCTCAAACTTTATGAAACTTCATGAGATTTAGCAGTCTGTCAAACAAAGGTTTGTTCTAAAATTTTTTATAACAATACATCGTTTTCATTCATATGTGAAAACATCAAGTTTCGCGAAGTTTGACCTAATTTTTCAATATGAGGGCCAACTCACTGGGTCGTTTCAACTATGTTCCCCTATTCACTAAGCCTAAGTCTTTGAGAGGGCTAAAAAATTAGAGGTACCTCAGCTCTGACGCATTTTTGAGGCAAAAAACTTATCGCGCCTGTCAATAACTCGAAAATTAGAGATTATCGCGTCTGTCAATAACTCGAAAATTAGAGATTAATAACTCGAAAATTAGAGATTAATAACTCGAAAATTAGAGATTAATAACTCGAAAATTAGAGATTGATTTGATATTCGGAATCCCTGTGGTCGATTTGTTATATGTTCGAAAAATAGGGGAACATAGGGGAACATAGTTGTGGTCCCTACCCATACGGTCGCGGAAATCGCTCCGGTGACTTTTTTTTCGAAAGGAAAACCTGCAGGCCACACAGCAATGTGCCGGCCGCGCCTGGCGCCGCCCCCGGGCGCCGCGCGACGCCGGGATCCGCCGCGTGACCATGGTTATGATAATGACAAAGACGATGATAAGGAGCCAAAATTTTTCAAAACCGGCCCCCCCGCGCCTGAAAAATTCCCGGTCACTGCAGCTCCGGGGGTGATTTCCTCGCACTCCAGCGGGGTGGCGCTTCACACCACCCACAGGTCCTCATTTCCACCCGGTACCTACTCAGCAATCCCGATAGGGGCCTATCGGGTGCCTTCCTCATACTGGAATGGTCGTTAGAACATCGACACTTGTGCGGGCACACGAGAATGCGACGTCGCTTATATAGGGTGGGTCTGTAGCAACCTACACCTCCCGGTTTCCGCGGGCCTCTATGTATCGCGTGCGTTTTTTTTCTCTGCGCACACTATTTCGCGGTCAGACAAAAAAACCCTTTGTGTGCCAACTGGTGTTATTGACACACTTCCCGTGCGTTTGCGCGTTTAGTGATTTATCCGCGAAAAATCTATTTTTTTAACTTTTGTCCTTGCAAAAAGCAGCAACAACTGGCGGATATGGCGAAATTTGACGAGGAAGTTGCGCACTTACTCTGATTTCTATTGATCTGAAAATAGCCTGTATCGATTCCTTGTCAAAAATTGACTAGGATCAACATGAAACACATTTTGAGTTGCTCCTCAAAAAATAGTAATGTATACTTTTGTGAAATTCGAGTTTTGATTTTGAGGAGATTGAACAATAGATGGTCATGCCTCTCTATTAGAGGTTTTTAATATTTCAAAATTTTTAATAGGGCTCCATTTATTAATCCTTTACAAGTTCTGAATAATAGTAGTCTGTTCAGAAGCGGTTCCAGAATCCGACGACGATGAGGAGAGACGACGAGAGTATGGAGATGCAGAGGAATGAGCGTAGGTGGTGTGGCTCTTCTTGTATCCGAGACGGTCTTGATTCACACGAAGAATTCGGGAATCTGAAAGATTTCCAGTTTTCAGAATACAATTTCAGGATTCCAAGTTCACCTTGGATATTCAACGGGACACCTGATTGGTAAGACATTAGAGTCACTGGGTCATGGCACAAGGATTGAATGTTGAAGAGGGAATCTTCCTCGTCAGAATACTGAAATTTTAAATTCACACTTCTAAAAAGATTACTGTAGACTTACATTACAGTAATCCTGAGAGCTCTCTATCACACGTCTCGACCTTCTCGCTTGAGCTCTCAATCTTTGCACCAAATTGGTCGGTGGAGATGGGAGAAGTTGAATGCCAGTGAGCTTCTCGTCTCCACTGAATTCGTAAGATGAGCCCAAAGGTGATTCATGTTCTTCATCTGAATCCTGAGTGGAATCCAAAGGCAACATCTCTGCCTGAACCGGGGTCTTCAAATCCTCCTCTTTTCCATTGAACATGAAGAACTTTGCCAGCTTCTTTCCCTTTTTATTCTCCTTTTCTTCATTCTTTTTCGTCTGAAAACCGTATTCGAATGCGAATAACTTTTTTCAGAGGGATCGGTTAAAAATACGGTCAACAAAAAAATTTTACCTTATTAAAAAAGCTATCGATTGATTAGAAAATTATAAAATTTCATCAAAAATTAACAGAGTTACGTCTTATTTAGCCAAAAATTTGAAAATTTTGGCATCATTTTTACAAAAAAAAAAAGCGTAACTCTGTTTATTTTTGATGAAATTTTACGATTTTCTAATCAATCGATAGCTTTTTTAATAAGGTAAAATTTTTCTGTTGACCAGATTTTTACCCGATTTTTCTGAAAAAAGTTATTCACGTTTGAATGGGGCCCTTTATTCCACCGAGGACAGGGATTAACGAATTACAGCATGTATTTTCTGCTATTATGGCCGCCAGCAAACTGCAAGTTAATTTTTCAAACTGAGGACCCTAACTGAGCTTTAAAGCAGCCCCTCAAATGTCTCATAACACATTTTTACAACACAAGAGATTATTCCGAAGATTGGACCCTAAAAGCAAAAATAACTAGTTAGACTTGGAATATCAACTCCAAACAACTTATAGACTAAAAACTAGATTAAATTAGACTAATTGAGATAAAACAATCATAGTTTGCTTTTAATTGATCAAAACCCCCGTTAATTCCCAAAACCCCCGCTAATTCTCAAAACCCCCGCTAATTCTTAAAACCCCCGTTAAATCATAAAGAGCCAAAATTTTTTGTACCGTCTTCCGTGTTCCGTAGAAAAAAAACGTCTTCCGTCTTCCAAGAGATGTAATTTCATTTCCGCTCAACACTGGTAACTGGTTTGTCCTCAATCCGATAAACTTCTCGATTTCTCGGAATCTACCATAATTTTGCTCAGTTTGTCCTTTTTCTTTCTGGTATTCTCTTGTTTCTTCCCTTGTAATTCGTCATTTTTATCCATCCACCCACAAAGAAGAATAGTTCTGCATCACTGTCCATTTCAATTCGAATGCCATTGAGAATGCAATAAATTGGCACATTTGTCCCTCAACACACTTCCGGTCGTTGCATTTTATTAAATTCCCTCTGTCTCTTTGTTTCTTAAAATCACAGGTTTCCCCGTTTTTATTTCCTCACATCTGGTATCCAAGTGCCAGTTGGAACGTCATAAATTCACTTTTGTTGTTTCAAATTTCTCGTTCTTCTAGTTTATCTAGCTTACCTAGCTCTAGTATTCCCGATTCTTGAAGGTAGAATTTGTCCAATCATGAATAGTGGTTAGAATTTGGTTAGGTTTAACTTACATCATTGCTACCATAACCGGAAGCATCGATTTCATCATTTTCTTTTCTTATTCAGCTCATTCAGCTCAGCGCCATGAGTCAACACGAGTTGACATCATCCGTTTACATGTTACGATTCCAGTTGAGTCAATAAGACAAAACTTGAGTAGTTTGGCGAGTGAGTTTACCCAAAATGGAGATTGTTTGAAGTATGGAAGTTTCCAGAAGTTTCCAGTGTATTTTTAAATAATAATCACTCTGGGAAGAGTTTTTATGAGACTGTCGACGCTTTATTTGATTAGTCAAGCAATCCAGAAAAAAACCTTCCGTTGATTATCAGCCAACAAAGATCGATTCTTCTGGAAACTTTTCTCCCAACAAAAAAAAACAATAACATGATAAAAAAAACATGCTCTCCCCCATCCCAGACCGGAAATGCTCTTTTCCGCCCCCAATATTGTATGCCATTCCTTGTTCTCCTCCTCCTCGTTTTTCTTCATCTTATCATTTCTTTTTTCATATTTCTCTCCATTTGATCAGGACAGTCTTAAGACTACAAAAATATGTCAGTAATATTAAAGTTTTTTTTTGGTTCATCACCACCCACTCAAAATATCATTCCACCACTATGTATTTTTCATTTTTTTTATTTAAATAAAATACGATATCATGTTTTTGATGATAGGCAAAGCACTTCCCTTTGTTCATAATCCCGTCTATTTCTGTCTTTTTAAGAATTTTGGCGTTTTTCTCTATGTTAATTTTATTAAAGCTCAATGGAGTTTTTTGAGAATTGTAGTCTACTCTGAAAATGTGTTCTCGAAGTTTCCTCAAATTTTGTTTTTTATTTACTATTCAAAAATTGCATGCTATGCACATTTTTACGCTAATAACATTTCGATTGTTCCCAAACATACGATATGAGTTTTTGTAGTTTTACAGTTTCTGTACGAACAGTTTTAACATCGGACACGAATTCCTAATTGAAATTCTAATGCTTGAAAATCTGTAAAATATTTTGCTCAACGCTTTCATGCGAATTCTTGAATCGCTCATGTTCTTTTCCAAAACTTCTTCATGATTGGTTTTTTCCATTTCAAATTCAAATTTTTTGGTCAATCTTTACACGAAAATGTAGAACTCGATGAGATCTATGAAATAATACTAAAATCAGCATGATTGCTTGTCTCCGTTTTTGTCTAGACCTTGAATTTAGAATACCCGGGCCACGCCTACGCCAGCCGAAAACGCTGAAGGCCCGGATCACATGTTTGCTTTTTGGTGCCGTACCCTAAAAATAAAACCTGAACGACAATTCTTAAATAGTGTGTCTTCTAAAAATGATACTTTTACCTTCTCCTTCCTATACTTTTTTCCAATTTTTATTCCTCCTCCACTCTCTTAAAAATCATTTGTCTCCACCCCCTCACTATCTCTAAGTCTCTCATTTTCACACACTCTCTTCAATTTCTTTTAACTGATAACACATCCGGCGGTCTCTTCTTAAACACCTACATTTTTTGGGAAAAAGACCGTTTCCGGAAATCTATCACCCTTATCATCAACGTTTCTTAATTTAAATCAGCACAGTTTTCCATAGTCCGATTTAGTTTTTTTTTCTCTAGAAACGGAACATGTTCCAGGTATCGTAATCTCTTCTTTTTTTCTCTTTGTAGTTTCTTTATAAATAATTTTATTAATTTGCAGCACTCAAAAATTCAAAATTCCTCGAAAATCCATATTTCGGTTTGCAAACACCCGACGCAAAAATGCAGAACGAGAGTTCAGAAGAGTCTCCGCCTCCTCCAAAAGTACCGCCCAGAACACACCCGATTCATTTGAGAAATCGATTGCAACTACAATTAATTGAACATTCACTATCTCCAGATACGGTAAGTATTCATAAATGATGATTCACCTCTCCACATCATTTTTCGTATTTTTCTTATCTACCGTATTTTTTTCGAATGAATCAGCTTTGACTGGTCAATGAAAACTAACTCGACAGCTCATTGAGCAAAAATTTCTGTGATCATTAACACAAACTGATAAACTATATTTTCAGGAACCAAGTGCTGATGACGTATCTTGTCATAGTAGAAAAGCGTCTTCTGTTGGATTCGTTGAAATTGATGACTTGATGAAATTTCAGGTAAGGATCTTTTTGAATGTTTCCAAACCAGCTATAAAACTTTTCAGGAAGAATATAAAACACGATCCTCCACTGGATTTTATTGCTCTCTCCGCAATCTATTCTCCACTGGAAATTCTCCATCCTCTGCCACGTCATCATCAATTCCAGAATCCCATATTAACCCAATGTTCGCTCCACCGCACAAATGCTCCTTCTCTCGGAGCTTTACTCATCTACCGTATCCTCCAAAGAAGAAACGAAAAAGTCACCTTCGAAGAGTTTTCTCATGTTTCTCCATTTTCAAGCATTAGTCCATTTCATCAGATTTCATCCGCACTGGTATTATCATTTTCAATTTGTTCTTTCCCTCCCAAAATGCATAATTCATTTCTAAATTGTTGCCCATAAAACCCCGCCCATTTCATAATCTAGTCTTCGCTCATTCGTTCTCTCTGTTGAAATGACAATTCAATTCAAAAATGCATAATTATTTATGAAAACACTTCAAAATGATGAATAATAGAATTTATTACAGTTTTTTCTTTGTTTCTTCTGCATAAAAAGGCACACACACATGATAAAAAAGAAAAGTATTAGTAAAAAGTAAAGCATTGTTGGGGCAGCACCTTGAGTTTTCAATTGGTCAAAGATTTTTTGGCAAAAAAGGTAGTGGAAATGCAAAATTAGGCTTGTTGAATTCCTTTTCTTGAAACCTTCTTTTCCTTATTTCTTTTTGGTGGAACTGGAGTGGATGAAGGTTCTTGACGTCCGAAGAAGTATCTGTAGTCGTCAGTTCTGATATGAGACCACACTCCAGCGGCACCATTGGCGTCAAATTGTTCCTGAATTTTTCATTTTTTTAGAAGTTAGTCTGAATTTATGTTTACCTGAAGTCTTGGAATGAATGGATTATGCTCCAATCTGAGCACCTGCTTCGATCCGATCAACTCTAAATTTCCCAACTCTGGTGGAATCATCGCCAAACGGTTTCCTTGAATGTGAAGTTCGCGGAGACGGGTCAACTTTCCCAATTCCTTTGGCAGTGTCAACAAATCATTCTCACGAAGAACTAGAATTTGAAGATTTGTCAAATTCTCAACGTCTCCTGGGAGCATTTCAAAGTCATTGTCACCCAAGTAAAGGGCGCGGAGAGTTTCTGAAAATGAGAAGTTGTGCTTCTTTCGAGAGAATCCAGACTCACTCATGAAGAAAAAGTTTCCTGGAAGAGATCTCTCACTCAAATTATTGTATGTCAAATCGAGGATTTCTAGCTCTGGGAAAGATCCGAATCCACGTGGAAGGATGGATAATTTGTTCATTCCAACATTGAGAATTCGAAGTTTTGGGAGGGAGGCGATGGATGGTGGGAGATCTTCGATTTGGTTATTCCACAAGTTCAAGGACTAAAAATTTCATATTCTATTTGGAGTCTGCGAGAGTCGATTCTTACTTGGAGACTGATCAAATCGGCAATGTTTGGTGGAACGGATGTCAGTTTGTTATGGCTCAATGTGAGACGAGTGATGATTTCAGCATCAACTGAAAGTCAGATTCTTAATAGTTTCAAGATTGCTTTCATGAGAGATTAGGATAGTCAGAGAGACTCAGAGAAAATGAGAAGAGCAACAGCTGTTGCTCATTCTGGGTCATGTTCTCCGATGCATTAGAAAACACGAATTTCTAATAAGAAATGGAACATGGACCCGTTTTTAGAAGATTTTCCGTGTTCTGTTCTCATAGATTTGAAAATCGAAAAAATTCAAAAATGATTTATCATTTATGGACAAAGAAAACAAAAGTTATTTTTTAATGTAACTAGGTAGAATTCAAAATGTTCTTCATATTATTTTGGTCAACTTTTTGAATGAAAAAACTCACTCAAATGAGAAATTTGGGAGAAAGAAGAGATGTTCCTGTCGACATGCTCCACTTCTGTCACTTCTTCTTTCTTCTTGTCTTTTGGCATTTTCTTACCTGAAAGTTATTAACTAGAATTGTTGGATAACGAAAATGACGATTTTCAAAAGTATAAAATCTCATAAAACAATAAAAAGCGTACTCAATTTGAGAAATTTTTCCCCTCCCAGTTTCCAATATTACTGTATCTCCTTTCCCTCTAATTCTCATTTCCCTTCTTCGTCTTAAACCCAAAAAAAGACAACACGACTGGAATGGAAGAAAACGAAGGTTTTTAGAGATTATTAGAACTTGGGAGACACAGAAACAAGTGTTATATTTGTCGACGAGAGGAAGAGAAATGACAATCGTAGGCGGATGGAATGGGGGTGATGGGAAGAAGGGAAGAGAAACGGACAAAAAGTGTGTACAGCGATAGAGTATTACACTGAAGAGTAGACGCAGAGAGACATGCAGTTTTGAGAGAGAGGGAAATAAGAAGGAAACGTTCAGTGAGCGAAAATAAGAAAGAGAGTTTAGGAGGGCAACTGGAGAGCCAGAGTTTTATCGATCGATTAGTTTTGCCATTGAACTTTTTATAAACATTTACTGATTCCAATACCGGACTACTTTTATTGCAATTTTTGTCTGAAAATTCCCATCCATAACGTTCTTCTCTTCACATATTATCATTCGTTTCAAGTATCTCTCTGGTACTCCAATTTTCACCGCGCTCTATTGAGAACCTGGCTGAAATTTGAGTTTTGAGTTTTCCCTGGATCCATTGATTTGAAAATAATTTTGATCTGGTGACCTCGATTTCTACGAGCGGGAAAACTCAAAACTAAAATTTCAGCCAGGTTCTCAATAGAGCGCGGTGAAACTTGCAAAGTATATTTAGTTATAAAGGGGGTGTGCACTATTCTAAAAATGTTTGATTTTTTATGTTTAGATCGATTCAAAATTTTGAGATGATGCGATTCTTAGTTGAGAGGAAATTCAGAAAATTTGTCCAAAAAATTAAAAGCCTGTCAAAAGAGAATCCCATTATCTCAAAACTCTGAGTCGATCCATTTATACACATCAGTATTCCTAGAATAGTTTACTCCCCAAATAAAGAATCCCTCTAGTATTCCAATAGAGCGCAGCTAACCCTTTTCTTTTATTGTTTGTTGCGTTTTTTACATTCCATGAGATGGCAAAAACCGATAAGATTGTCTGTTGAGAGTGAGGGAAAAGGTAAATACTTCATTTCTCTCATTCATTCAAACTTTTCAAACTTGTTCGCTTTGTTTCGTTCTATATCGATCCGGACACCAAAAAACATCTATGCCACGTCGTCTAGCAACTCTCTGTCCCTCTCTCCATTCACTCTATTTCCTCTCAAATAAACAAAAAATGGACGATGAGGACACACACACACACACATATGTCTCTATATTGCATCAGTCTGCCATTTCTCGCTTTCGTCCCTCACTTTTTTTTGAAAATCAATTTTTTGGAAAGGATTAGAATGATAATATAATGATAAATGTCTTCCACATTTTGACCCAGAAAATGGGAAGGATCGGCTAATTTGATAGCATCAAAGTGACAAAAATTGATCTGACCAAAAGTTTTGTATAGTCTTCTGATTTCATAGATTCCCTGGAGTTTTTTTTTCAATTTTTTTTTGTGGAGTTCTCAGATCAGTTGATTTCTCGTCTCGTCTAATTTCAGTTTCAACTACTGATAACGTTCTCATTGATTCCCTACAATTTCTTCTATCGATTAATGCATGTTCGCTCGTAAATTCACCCGTCTTGTGTCTATTATAATGCATTACTTCAAAAACAAAAAAAAAAGACTCCAAACCGGTTGCATCGTCCGGCAGTTGTTTCTTCGAAAAGGTTCCTTTTCTTCTCTCTTTTTAATTGGATATGATGGAAAGTTCTGAAGTGAAGGTGGATTATGGAAGGAATCTGAGAAGTTTCCATTTCTCTTATGAACATGGAGCTAATAATTCAGTCATCCAGATTTCCAGGGCTGTGTGGCATCGCATTCCGGCATTCATTCAATTGTGAATAACTTTTTTCAGGGGAATCTGGTAAAAATACGGTCAACAAGAAAAATGTTCCTTATTAAAAAAGCTATCGATTGGTTAAAAACTCGTCAAATTTGATTGAAAATTAACAGAATTATCCTTTCTGTTGCCAAAAATATGCGGATTTTGGCCTTTTTTGGCAATTTTTCGGCAACAGAATGCGCAACTCTGTTAATTTTCAATAAAATTTGACGATTTTTTCACCAATCGATAGCTTTTTTGATGAGGCACATTTTTCTATTAACCGTATTTTTACCCAATCCCCTTGAAAAGTTTTATTTGAATGAGTTGTCGAGGTTTGTTGCCGCCCAGCCCTGAAGATTACTGTAGCTAACATCGATCATTTCCTGGTCAATATGAACTTGATGTATGGGAACCATTGTCATGTGCATAAAATTTATCGGGTTTCCCAGGAGAACATTCATAAACCAACGACACCATTGTTCTCTCTTCATCTGCCCAGCTGATTCTTTTTCTTTTTCTGTCTTCTCTTCCGTCTCTTCATTGTGAGCCTTCGTTCTGTTAGGCAACGTTGCATTCGTGTTCCTCTCCCGCATCCGTTTTCTATTTTTCATTTCAAACATTTTCATTCTTCTCCGACGTTCCACGTGGATCATGTAAAATGTCATTCATGTCCTTCTACCTAATTTTATTCGATTTCAGAGAACAATGAGCGATCCATGCGAGTGCTTCTTCGATCATGAATCGGCTATGCAGAGACTTTTGGCTATGGTAAGAATGCTCCGGGACCTTAGCCTTTCGATTAGCAAAAACTAGAGAAGAAAACTCCTCAAGCAGAATTCCCTGAACATGGTTCAGAAAAATCGAAGAGAAATAGAGTAAATTTCAGCTGAGAAACTCTCAAGCTGACTGCACGGATACCGGATGTGATAATGATGGATTGAGTCGTGAGGGAGGGAATACAATGTTTATGTGGACACTTTTGTGGACTTTCATGGCAATGGCACTCTACGTGATGAGACCGAATTCAATGAGATCGGGAGCTCGGCCAGAAGATCCGGCTATCGAGAAACCAACTGGAAGTAACGATGTGAGTGCACTATTCTTTTATACCAGGAAATGACAGTCCTGGCAGTGATATCTCATCACGAAAATTTAATTTAAAGGAGCATACCGTAGTTTTCAAGTCAATTTTCAGTTTTTCTTGTGTTCGACAAAGTTTGTTGAAAATCGTTTGAAAAACAAGAAAAAACAATTGACTTGAAAACTTCGGTGTGCTCCTTTAAATTAAATTTTCTTTCGTGGCGATATATCTCTGATGCGCAATCCTGAAAAATTCAGCCGGGACTGACATTGACTGAGACTGGTATAATAAAACTCCTTCGAAAAAGAAATTGACCGGTCAATTTATTGCTTATCACCTCCACACAAAACACGAAAAAATCATGACCATAAAATTCCAGAAAATTTTTTTTTCAAAATTTCGAAGGAAAGGGACAAAAATGATTGATTTTCAGGACAATACTCCACCGCCACCACCACCATCTGCCATGTAAATAGTCTACCGACTGAATCACTTTTCTGTCTTCATTCCTCTGTATAAATCCAAAAACCACCACCACCAATATACTAAACATCTGTCGCAATTCTGTGAAAGGAAAACCGAAAATTCGTGTCTTTTCCACTGGGTCATTTCTACCATTCATTTGCTTTTAACATTTTCCCTGTGCTCTGGGTATTTTATTTTCTCTTGCAACCATCGTTTTCTATGAAAATCACTGTCCACTAGTCCTAAAGTCTGTACATGCTCTGGGAAGAACGCACCAGTAAAGATTCGAAGCGTTTTAAATATCGAACTTCAATAAAAGCTTACAATAATGAATTGAATATGAGGAAAAACACGAAGTGAAACGAGGCGGTGTGACTGAACTTTGTAAGAAAGAAAATGAAGTGAAAAAATACATGGAAACAAATGGAAAGATGAAGATCGAGTAAACGAACCGAGGGAACGAAGAATATAGAATGGTTTTACAATTAGAGTTTTACTCCAAATATATATTGCCAGAGGGTTGAATTATGTAGCAGCGGAAAGAATGGGAGGAATTCACTATTAAAAGAACTCTTCAGAAAAAATTAGAGGAAATAGGGTGCAACTACGCGGTCCGGCTTCTCACGACTACCGTCTGGAACTGCGTTAAAATACTTCGTCGTCCGATTGTTTCCATCAATTTGGAATACAGCAGCAGCGTTTCCGCATCGGTAGCAATAGTTAGGGGCTGGAAAAAATGAACGAAACAATGAGAAACATTTGCTTAGTGTACTCACCTGACCAAACAGTTGCGAGTTTCTCCCTAAACATGTACTTGAAGCCTTCGTCTACGAGTTGATGAGATCGGCAGAGGAGTGATAGGTTGTTATTCATCAAGAACTCCTCAGTCACCTTCGCGCCAAACACAAATCCAGCTCCACGCTGACTTATAACCCAGTCTTCAACCTCGTCATCTGGATCTGACCACATGATGTCACAAAGTGGTCCCTAAAAATTTAAATATTCTTTTCAGTTTTTACCGGCTGGTAACTCACCTTATTTGGAACCTCTTGGGCTCTATCAAGAAGCATCAAGCTATCGATTGTTCGAATATCTGGTGAGAGTCCTCCATGTACACAAAGGACAGAATCATCGATAAGGGCGCCGATTGGGAGCACATCGAACACCTGGATTACGAAACAATTATTGAAAAAGCTTACAAGAAATCTCTACCTTGCAGAACCACTTGTGTACGTTTCCATGTCCATACTTGTTCTGACAT
This sequence comes from Caenorhabditis zanzibari, assembly GCA_963966625.1. NCBI lineage: Eukaryota > Metazoa > Nematoda > Chromadorea > Rhabditida > Rhabditidae > Caenorhabditis > Caenorhabditis zanzibari. The sequence goes on along the minus strand of OZ016470.1, from coordinate 7,016,076 downwards.
TCATCGTAAAACCCGTATACATTGGAAATTCGACGCGATTCGTGATTTCCGCGAAGAAGAGTAATGTGATTGGGGTATCTGCAACTTTTTTTCGATTATTAATTTAGTCAGATCTAAACGAACTTGAGAAGAAGGCAAAACAGGAGAGTGACAGTTTCAAGACTGTAGTGACCTCGATCCACGTAGTCGCCCATGAAGACGTACTTTGTATTTGGAACAGTGCCTCCTGAAATCGGTTGGATTCACGATGGATTTTTTTGTTTTTCGAGCAGAGCTTACCTGTTTTGAAGAGTTCCAGCAAATCGTAAAACTGTCCGTGAATATCTCCACAAATCGTGACTGGAGATGATACCGGCACGACGTTCGCTTCCATTGACAATCGGTCTATCAAACTGAAATAAAAACGTTCTCTATGCCATTCATATGAAGTTTCTTACGTTGCACACAGAGCAACTGCATCGGATTCTGGCAGATATTTACATTCGCTCGCCCATGTAATCCATTGTTCGGGCTCAATTTTTCGAGAACTAAAATAAATTATTCAATAACGGGTAATCCGAACTAATGAACTAAATACCCTATCAGATGAGATGTGTTTTTCTCAAGCTCTCCTTCATCGCACACCGACACTCGAAGAATGTTTTCAGCAATTCTGTCGATCATTCTACAATAGTTATTGGAATAGTTTTCTTGGAAACTTATTAAAAAGATAATAGTAAGGTGACTAACCAGATGAAGGAAAACCAACAAACTGTCCTGAATTCAACGAATTTATTAAACTAAAAAACAATCAAGAAAAATCCTAAGACGAAAAAATAGCATTAAGTGATGGAAGGGAAAAACAACAAGGTAATGATTGAACACATACTACGAAACATGAAACTACTAAAACAATTCAAAAATACCGGAGAAAAAAGAGAAAGTTCCAATAGCTTTCAATATTGATGAAACATCATTTTACTGCGAAACGACTCCAACTTGAGCAGGTCTGATCGGTCTTTCCTTTAGACTGTACCCGATTTTTGTGCAAACTTCAATGTGTCCGACTGGTTGTTTGGCCTGAAACACAAGCCGGTTTAGATTCTCAACATCAATTTTGAAAACTTACGTTTGCCGATGGAATTTGGAAAACAGCTTCATGGAGATTTGGATCAAACTTCTGGTTGGTTGGATCAACAGTTACGAGTCCGTGTTTGGCGAACGTTTTCGCTAGCACGGTTCTTGTCATTGAGACTCCTTCGAAGAGATCTTTCAAGGCTTTTCCTCCAGATTCCAGTTCATCTGGCTTCACAGATTTTACAGCGATATCGAGGATATCTGAGACTTCTAACAAGTCTTTGCAAAATGACTGAATTGCAAACACTTTGGCATCATCGGTTTGTTTGAGTCCACGACGACGAACGTTTTCAGTTTCGGCCAATGACCGTTGATATTTGTCCTGCAAATTTAGAGAATAATGGGCATTAAAATGTTCGAACCTTGAAATCTTTACTCTCCGTCTGCACTTCATCGTACTCTTTAAGAAGAACATCGAATGCAGCTTTTGGGATCAACGTTTTGTCATCACTAGAGATTGAGGAAAGAACGACTTCTTCATAGTCAGCTCCTGAATAATCATCCGTGTTCTAGACTTTATAAAGGAAATACGCACCACTCAGTCTCTTTCCGTTTTTCTTGATCTCGTAGTTGACTTCTTCGGAGGATTGGGCAGCTGTGGAGCTGAACCGTTGTACTTGTGATAGTTTTTGAGCTTTACTGAAATAGCATGTTCAATTTTTCACAAGATTTTTCGTTTTATAACTAACATGGATTGATTAATCACTTGTCCGACGAATGTGGCTCCTCTACGAAGCATTGTTCTGAAAAAAATATATTTGAAGTGTTCTTCTTCAATATCGTCAACAGAAATATACTTCACACAACGATTAAATAGAGAAAATATCGAAGAAATTTGACAACATCTAAAAAAATTTCATCATATCGCGAAAGACGCAAGCAGCTGCATCTCGCGCGCCAACCGGTTTGTTGGCACGCACGTGGAGCTGTCTGCGTCTCTTATTTTTATGTGCTGCCTTCGCGTGAACTTTACATTCACGCGGCTTTTTGAAAAAAAAACGTTTGTAGTCGTGGTTTGAGGAAAACGGCTCTAGATTGAACGAATCAGTATTTTTCAATTTAAAGATAACTAAGGATCAAAACGATGCCAAGAACAAGATTATCGTAAGAAGACATCAAGTGCACCTTTGAAGATCTAGTTGTTTTTAGCGTAATAAAAGACAATCTTTCCAAGTACAGGCCTATAGATTTGGAACGAGAAGAAGGTTTTGACGGTCATCAAGAATGGAATGAAGATGACCCATTGGTTGGTATTCGGTTTGGTTTACTAGCCATGAACCATTTTTCAGTTACTGGAAGCAATATCATATTTCTACAAAGCAGTTAAAAACAAATTCTACTCCGAAGTACGGTCATTTCTGGGTTATCTGTTACCAATGGGTTTCGAAGATGGACGAATTCAACCCATTCAGAGTCTTCTTCTCAACACGTCTTCTGAAGAATCTCTTAAAGTTTGACATTATTTTGGTATCGAAGTAACATTTAATTTAGGAAGTTCTTCTTCTTTCTATTGCAACCGGAAGTCGTCCTCTTGTGGAATTCATTCTTGCCTTATTTGTTGATTGTCCGTTTTTGGAAAGAAGTGGTATGTAATAGAGATACAAGGATCTATCAGAGACATAAGTTAAGGTTGTGCAAACTCTGCCCATTTTGCTCCTCATATGACACCATTAATGCTGGCTTGTATTCTCAACAACTTCAGTATCGTTCAATGCCTTCTGATGCGAGGTCACAATATTCAGATTCCACACTTTCTAACATGTAGGTTTAGAGAAAAAGTGTTCTGGAGTAATTTTTGAATCAGGTGAATGCCGTTTATGTAAACGACAAACCGTCACCAATCGATCCCCTGCTGTTCTCGTCGACGTCATGCGTGCAGTTGCATCTGAATCCTACCTCTGGTTAGCCACGGATGATGTCTTTGTTGCTGCATGCTCAGTTGCTCATGATCTACAATCGTTGATTGAGAATGATGGTTTGGAACATGTCAACACTTATCGACATCTTGAAGCAAACGTTCAACGGTTTCTAGCAAGAGTCTCGGATCAGGCATGGAGGTCGGAAGAGTTCAATGTGCTCGTGGCAAATGTGAGAGACTGAATCGAAATAAGAAATCCTTCAAATTTTCAGAAGGACTATTGTTCTCTCAGAGATTCTGAAACTTCCTCACCGCGTCTGCAAATGGCCATGGATTCGGAAATGAGACAGTTTACTTGCTCAACCAACTCACAGACAGCCTTTAAGTCGGTTTTTCGAGCAGGTAATAATTTTCAGAATGTTATTTTAAAGGGGTTCTAAACTGTTCCAAAAAAAAGTGGAATATTTTTATATGGACCGATTCAGACTGTTGTAGACAAGAAAAGTCCTCTTGAAGTCATGTCCAAAATTGACCTCAATCAAGTTAAAAGCTCTCAGTGCCAAGAAAGTGCTTTCGTGGTCCTATTTCACGGAGAACCACGGCATTTTCCCAAGTTTCTTTTCGCTGAAAATAGGACCACGGAAGCGCTTTTTGGCACTCTGAGAGCTTTTACCTTGAATTAGGTCAATTTTGGACATGTCTCCAAGAGGACTTATTCGTCTGCAACAGTCTGAATCGATCCATATAAAATATCTCCTTTTTTATGAACACTTTAGTACCTCTTCAATTCTCGTGTTCTTTTTCAGATTGGCTCAACTTCGGGAACAAACCAAAAAGAGACTTATGGCGTTTACTACGTGCTACATTCCTAATGCCTTTTCTCGTTATGATTCACACAGTATCCCTGGATCACGCATTAACAATGACCGTTCCATTGGCTAGATTCATTGCTCACGCCACCACTTACATCATCTTTCTGATTGCAGCTATCTTTCGTGTTGCCATAACCCTCTCTCCACAGTCTTCCGATCGTAGGGTTTTGTTCAACAGACTGCAAATTGCGATAATTTTTCAGATGTGACATCTGTACGGTATATCGAACTTTTCATGTACTTCTACATGTTCGGACTACTCCTTGAGAGAGCACTTCTATTTAATCGAGTTGGCACTGGTGGTTTTTTCGCATTCTGGTGGAGATGGTACGTTTTTTATTTGTCTGAAGCAAACTGGCAAATTCAGGTTTGATGCGATTCTGATCTTCTCGTTCCTTATCTCCTTTGTCTTCTATATTGGCACATTTGCGGAAAGGGAACTATTTGATACATTTACAACGGACAGAATGCACTGGGTTAGTGTCTACTTTTCTATTAATTAACCCAAAGGAATCATATTTCAGCCATCTGGAGAGTTCACACTGATTCACGAAATATTCCTTTCAATCTCTTGTGTTCTCGCCGTTTCCAAATGTTTCTATTACATTCAAACAATCCAAGGAGTCGGAGGATCTGTGGTATTTGATCCAAAATATGAACACTCAGAGAACAATTTTTTAGATTTCAATAGGAAAGTGTGTTGGAAAGACGTATACATATCTTCTAATCATGGTCACTATAATCATCTCGTTCTCTGTTGGTCTCAATATTCTTGTCAGTCCCTATTTGAATAGAAAGTCAGTACATAAGGATAATGTACCTGATACAGTAACAACGCAATCATATGATTCGTAAGATCACAAGTCAATATATCTCATGATATCAAAGATAAATTCCAGACTTGGCACATCGTCGAAGAATCTTTTCTGGTCGATATTCGGATATTTGGGACCTTCAACATATGTTACAGTTGTTGGTAACACTGGATCTAACATGGATCCAGTAACACATCAATTAAATTCTGCAACTCTTGAAATACTTGGAGCTCTCTATCATGGAATCATCATTATTACTGTTCTGAATTTGATGACGTCAATTCTTGTTAAAAAGGCTGACGAAGTCATTGATAACGAAGAATTGGAATTCAAGTATACCCGAGCAGCGATGTTTTCTGAATTTGTTTCCTGGGAAATGTCTGCACCACCACCACTCAATATCATCTTTGTGTTCTTTTACTGGATGCAAACTTATGTTGTAAGAACTTTCTTTAATTGTTCATCATTTGAGCACATTTTTTTAGCTGTCTCAAGAACCAGATCCGGTCGATAGTGATGAGCAAGCGTCCAAAGAGGATGAAGATGCGCAAGAAAAAAGCGAACAGTACTCGGTAGGAATCAGAATACACTATCAATCTTAATATCTTCAAGTTTTCAGAGTCTTCTTATCACCATGTTTAATAGATTCTGTGCGGCAAAAGAATGCAGATATAAGACTATATGGAGGACAGAGTTTGATGTGAGTCTGAATCTGATACCTTCTGAAACAAGACGAACGATTTCAGAAGGATGAGAAACAAGGTAATCACGTTAACTTCTTATCTTCTGGAACTCACGCATTCCCAATGGATAATACTTACGAAGGATGGAGGAAACGAGAGTCTCGGAAGATGACGGTTGAAAATTTTGAGGAATTCGAAAATGAGGAAAAGGCAGAAGCACCGAAAGTGGAACCACCAAAAGCTTCTCCTCCAAAACCTCCACAAAATCCAAATGATTTTCCCCCAACGAAACCAGAACCGCCTAAAGCTCCAGAGAAAGAACCGAAAAGAATGCAAGCAAAAGGAATTACATTTCTACCCGTTTAGATCACTTTTTGTTTTTTGTTAGTTAATAAAGTGACTTCTTTTTCTTCGCACAGTTTACGAAGTAATATGGACCGAAAAATCAAAGAATGGCAGAAGCTTTTTCGCTTGCTCTCTACTAGTTTGGCAGCCAAATTTACTATCGTAAGTCGTATTAACTATACGTATTCCTTTGCCTAGGTTATCTTTTTTCTTGTTCCTTATCCAGTCCGATGCAGTGATCATCGATGAAAAACCGTGTATCTCCTTTCTCTTTTTACACCGTTTAAAGGTTGCAAATCAATAATTATGATCGTAAACGGATCCATCGGAATGGACAATTCGATTTGAAATGAATCCATGTGAATAGAGGAAAATAGAAGAGAGATAGGAAGACAAGTGATAAGTGAGATTGATAATATGATAAGAAAGAGAAGACGAAGACCAGCTAGAGGAAGCGAAGAAGAATTAGATGGATGGATCATTCGGTTTCTTGTAAGTGTTTATTATGCGTTAACATGTCCATCGATATGCGTTCTGGAGATCCCCATTCAAAGGGTTATGCCTTTCGAGAGTAATTTGTTTTGCTTGTTTTGAATAAATCGACAGTACCCTTTTTTGATATTTATCATTGTCTAATGAAAAGTTTGCAGAAACTAACTTCTCCTTCAATAGTTGGTAACATATTTTCAAATAATACAATGGGAATGTTATCCTAAATTGAACACCTGATTATATTCTCAAGATAACTGTTGTTGAAATTCATGTTTATTGCAAATGATTTGATAAGCGAACTATGTTTTAGTTTGAAGTTCACAATTTAGGTCATAGATTAATTTCTGTCTGGGTTAGTTTTAGTCTCCGGATTTTACATTCATAACATTTTTATGTTTTTCATTATATTTGGTTTTGTATTTTTGATAGATTCTCGGGAATTCTGTAAGAATTAGAAGAGTAATTTTCATTTGCGTTTGGTATTAGTTGCAAAGAACAAAAATATCAATGCATTCTTTGTGTTTTCCGAGCTGATTCAGAAGACTAGTATACGGTAACCTCAAACTTTGACAGAACGCGGAAGTTCTTTCTTCAGAGTTCTGCATTTATCAGTGTCCCATCTTCCACTGACTCGATACTTTCTTGATTTTTGATTTCCCCATGCTCGTTTTTGAAAACTTTCCACTTCTTTCGTATTCTGACCACTTGTCTACTCATTTTTCTTGAAATTCCCAAGAGACTCTCTTTCCCACTCTCTACCCTCGTCTCAGCACCAAATCATGTCCAATTCCCATCCCAAAAGTATCTTCTTTCTCACTTTTTGTTACTCTTTTCGCCCCTTTGCCTAATCCATGTCCATCAATTGTCGATGACGTGTTCCCATTCTCAGTTTCATATTTTTTTCTTCGTTTCCTTCTTCCCAAATCGACAAAAAAGAATTCCCAAATGGCATGGAAAATGGGATTTGGGCCCGAGTGAAGACGGAGGACTGGCCGAAAAAGGCTTCCCGCTGGTTACCAAAAAAAGGAAAAAAGTGTTTCCATTTTTGTCTCGGTTGAAGGGAAAACCCACGTTGTGTTTACAAAAATTCAGCAAGAAGAATGAGCAAACTCTTTTCCAAGAATAGTTCTGCAGGGCTGACTTCATTGGTACCTCACTTTGATTTATTTGAAACATACTTGCCCAACCCGGTTCGGCCGGGCCGGCGCGGGCCGGCAGTTTTCTCCATTTTAAATAACGATTTTTAAATCAAATTTTATATCAAAATGTAGAACTCAACGAGATCTATAAAATGGTACTAAAATCACCAAGATTTTCTGTGTGAGTTTTTGTCCAGGGCTTGTGAAACACCCGGGCCGGCGTTTCCGGCCCGCATATGCTCGGCCCGGGTGTTTCACAAGCTCTGGACAAAAACTGACACAGAAAATCTTGGTGATTTTAGTACCATTTTATAGATCTCGTTGAGTTCTACATTTTGATATAAAATTTGATTTAAAAACCGTTATTTAAAATGGAGAAAACTGCCGGCCCGCGCCGGCCCGGCCGAAGCGGGTTGGGCAAGTATGATTTGAAACTGTATATTTATTCAATTCGACTTTCTTTATAAGATTCATTTTTCAAAGTATACTGCATCTTGAGCCTAAAAGGCTCCAATTCCTATTTTGGAAGATCAAACCCACCGTAACCTTCTACCACAAACTCTCAAAAACGCCATCTTTATGATCCGATGATTATCTTTGATCCATTTATAAAAATAGCCCTGCCAAAGTTTTCCCTTCCACTTTTTCAAATGTCTGGAATGTTGATCTCATTAGCGGAGAGAGCGAAAAACAATGATACGATGAGATGAAAGACATGTGAAACTCATGATTTTATTTGAATCCAAAACAAATTTCATGGATTTTTCTAAAAGTCTTTAGCACTTTCCTAGTTTTCCCATCAACATGTGCAGTTTCATGTAATTTCAGAGGAAAACTTTGACCTCCATGATGCCAGATGTTAAGAATATGGTTGTTTTATTAGTGAGTATGGGTCTAATATTTTGGGGGTTTATGTGGTTGGGAATGTGAAATTGATTCATGAATTCAAGGTTGGCGATTTTTGGCGGATGCTGAAAATTTAGCTAGAAATTATATTTCTGGAAAAGGAAAAAGACTAGAGGGCCTAGAGGGCATAAAGGGCCTGGAGGATTTCATTTCCAAGATCCTAAATATCTGTTTCTCATCGATATAGACTTCTCCATTTGTATCAAGCTGAAAAATCTTACAGATGCCCTGCAAGAAACGCAAAAGAACCGGAGTTGCGATCCTGGTCGAAACGGGCCGGCCACATGCCAACGATTTTCTCTTTCCTAAATTGTGATTTTCATGTCAAAATCTATATAAAAATGTAAAACTCGATGAGATCTACAGAATGATAGTTACAAAATCTGAATGCCATATATATGTTTTCCATGAAACGTCATAAAGCGTATGGGCTCACATCCCGGCCCGAGTTCTTAACAAACATTTGAGAATACGCGAACAGCGTAATCTTATTGAAATTAACATCCATTTGTAGATCTTATCGAGTTTTACATTTTCATATAAATTTAGACATAATAATAACAAATTAGAAAAGAGAAAAACGCCGGCCCGGATCGCAACCCTGAAAAGAACCATTTCGACCACCCAGAAGTAATTGAAATGTTCTCCCACTACCAAATAGACTCTTACATAATTCATGATCCTTTCTTCCCAACATCTCCATGGTCCAAGATCATTTATTCTCTCTTGTTTCTTTTCACTTTCTTCTCCCTACACTCTTTTCTTCCCATACTGTCTTGTTTGACATCTGTTTGTGATTCCGTTTATATTTATTTCCATTTTGACCCCCGTGTCTCCTCCTCCTTCCATTCTCTCCAAGAAACACCACTTTTTGCTCTTTTTTCCCCGGGAGCAAGAAATTCTTTGCAATTAGTCCGAGCTTTCCGGAAGAGCTCACTGAGCAAGTTTCAAAGTTCTTTTCTTCCTCGTTTCGAATCTGACCCAAAATCAATTCCAAATGAAAATAACCGCGCCCCTTTTTTGTAACACGGGGGTTTTCCTTCCTCAACTGATATGATAAGAAAACTGAGATCTGATAGACAATTGATAACAATTGATAATTGATGGTGAAAGGTTTCTTTATGTTGTTTATCTAGACAATTGATTTCGCTTAATTTTTGATCACTTGACAAGTACCAAGTTGCAACAGTTTCTGACTCGATCAATTTCGGTTCAAATTCTTTCAATATGCTTTCATCTTGTTTATGAGACAGGGAAGTAAGATCAGAACACGAAAAAAGTGATATAGAAGATGAAGAAGTGATAAGAACGTCTAAAGTTTTCGTTCTTCATCGTTTCGCCCACAATAATATCTTCTTTTTCTTATTTCCATGACGTTTCGAATAATTTTTTCGGTTTCCTGACGACTTCAGTTGTCAAGGAATTTGCGATCAATCAAAATTATTGATATAGTTTTGAGAGTAAATTATCCTAATGGGGCCTGAAAAAGAGCATAAATGATTTTTCTCGATTCATATCAAAACTAGAACAAAATGAATAGAAATTGTTTCCAATGGAGTTCAATGCTTTCTTCAAGCACATAATCTTAAAATCTTTTGATACAAACTTTTGATTTTTAAAGTATTCAAAAGTTCAATTTCTTTTCCCTAAAAACACTCTCTGTACCTCTTCGGCGCCATCTCGATAACAGAAAACTTTTGGTAATTTGTCTCTGACTGATAAACGATTTATAATCACCAAGTCTCCCCCAAGATGTTCTTCAATTTCGACCGTTGTCCTTTTTGAAAAAGACAATTATTTTATAAAACATTTTTCAAATTGTTTACTATTTTTAGTATGATCCTTCTTGTCACTAGTTCCCTGTTCTCTCCATGACTAATTTGTGTTGTTCACAGTTTGAACTTTCATTACTAATTATCAACCAGTTTATGAGTTGATAATTGATTGGAGGAAAAAAGAGAAAACAATAATATTGATGGGTCTCACAGTGAGGAATGCCCCCTGAATCCAAATTTTTTCTGTGACTTTATTCTGATTAGTGGTCATCTTGCATTTTTTGTCTCGATTCGTTTTGTGATATCTTCGTTTTCCATTTCTGACTCTGACTTCTCATTTTTTGAGATGAGAATGTCTCGGAACTGGTTTCAACTTGGGCGGAGAAAAAAAAAGAAATATGTGACACGAGGAGGGCATCGATGTATGTACAAACAAACATTCCATTGCCACGTCGAAAGTTCCGAAACAATTCATTCCGTTTTTTAGGAGTTTTGAGTAACCCACATTGTTAGTTTTTATAGGTCTTTTGATTTCCAAGTTATTAGAAAGTTGCACAAAGATTTTTCTAATAGATTCCAGTTTTTGATAAAATTTGAAGCATTAGAAGACAACTTTCTGATATGGAAACGAAAATTCCAGTCAGTAACCAATGTGAAATTATGTGATAGAAAAAAAGTTCGAAAAACAGATTATTAACATGGGTTACTTCTCCAAAAGGGCTTCCGAGATACCGTTTTTCTTCGTACTTGTTATTTGGAAATGGTTTTCAAAAGTTTGGATCTTTTGAAAGCCGTTTTCAACATGGAAAATCTATAGAAACCTTTGTACTTTGTATTCCAGAACGGATTGAAGTTTGGAAAAGTGTTTAGCTTACAAATGAATTGTTTTCGGTTTCAAACTACATATTTCTGAAATGAATTTTCATTTCTAGATTTTCTGGAATCAAGAGGATCGACTATTACTTTTGATGGAACTGCTCCACAGCGTTTGAAACTGTTCCATGTGACCATCAAATCAAAAAAAGTGGTCGATGAGCAACTATTACTACGTCAAAACTAAAAGTTTCTATTTACCGTTCACACATTCGAAAGTTACATTTTTTACACATTTGTATTTGCTCTCTATTCTTTTTGTAGATTGACGATTACAGTAATCCTGGTTCCGTATTTTTCTTATTTTTGGTTTTCTTCTTCAGACTTCCCTATCCATCCATCATTTCCTTCTATCTCCCATACATCCTTCCGATTTTTTCAAATTTCATTCGTTTTTTTCTTCCCCGAAGAAATTTCGTTTGTTCTTTTGAATTCTCTTCCAAACTCTTACAGTAGTTTTCTTGGACTTCTCCCCCCCAAAAAAAGGCCCGATCATAAATCTTCGTATTATCTGATCCTCTCCATCTCCTATTATATTTCTCCTTAAATTCGATAAAAAACTGCCAACCATTTTCTCTTCGATTCCAATTGCCACCACAGAAAACGACTAATCGTCCCCAACCAAGTCGATGTGTTTCTGTTTCTAACCGAATTATGTGAAGCGAAAAGCTTTTTTTTGTCCTTAGAATTTTTTTATTCAGAAACGACCGAATAATTCTTGTTTTCGTTCAAAGTTATTCGATTCCATCAAAAGTTCCAGAGAAAATAGAGTTTCACTTTCAGTCCAAACTATTATAACTTTTTCTGGAGAATTGATTCCAATGGGAGGTCGATTATTACCATTCATTTTCGTTCTTGATATATGCATACTTTAAAACATTTACAGTCAAAAACTCTTGTTCTTTAAATAGTATTTTCAGTACATCTCGACCTACCGTACTCTCTGTGGCTTCTCAAATGTGTGGTTGAGCTGCTTTCTTCCGGATTACAAAGATATCGGATCGGTGTGTGCCAATGTTCTATGAAGGTCCTCCTACTACTTATCATGATGCTCTCCGCCCTCGTTCACACATATCCTTACAGTGAGTTTTTTTTTAATTCCTTAATAAAGTTAATATTTTTAGAAAGATCATCAGGATTCGACCGCCTACGTGATCGAATTCATCGGAAGAGACATCGTCATCAGAAGGTAAGATATTAGTTTTCTTTCCAAACACTATCCTTGTGTTCATTTTTTGTCCAATTCCTCGATTTGACACCCACTAAACGCCATCATTATATTTGCATACACTAAAATGGGGAATCCGATTAATCGAAGAATTCTCCTTCTTTTCCCCTATACAAACATTTTTCTTCTCCTTTTTGTCATTCTCCTCCCCCAGCAGGAGGTCTTTTGAAATGAGATTTATCGATGACAACTGAGAACTAAAAAAATATACGAAAAGACATTGAGAGAAGGGAGTATTCAATTATTTCAGCCATCGATTATGAACGAAACGGATGAGCTCTACGAAATGTCCATGACGATTCAGAACGATGACGACGACTTGGCATCGAGAATTCGTTCTGAAAAGTCAATTCCGAATACTATGACAACTCCACCTACAGTAATTCATCATAGACATCACCACCATCACAAGAAGGTAAAATACATTTCTGAATCAGGGCTGGGCGGCAACTTGAATAACATTTTTCAGGGGAATTGGGTAAAAATACAGTTAACAGCAAAAATGTTCCTTGTTAAAAGATCTATCGATTGGTTAAAAATATGTCAAATTCCATCAAAAATTAATAAAGCTACGCCTTGTGTTGTCGAAATCAGCAATTATTCGGCAAAACAATGCATAACTCTGTTAATTTTTTATGAAATTAAAAGGTTATTTGACCATCGATAGCTTTTTTAATAAGGAACATTTTTGCTGCTAGCTATATTTTTACCCAATCCCCCTGAAAAAAGTTATTCATATTTGAATGAGTTGCCGAATCTGAAAAATCACCATTTCAATTTCAGAATCGCCGTGAGAAAAACGAAGAGCTTTGTCAAAATCAGCGAAAGATTGTAGAATTGAACACACAAAGGTATTTAGTTTAGAAGTCAATACAAATTTCACTCTCTTCATTTCAGTCATGAATTTGATCCTCCATTTGTAGTAGAAGTACGATGTCTGAATACTCAATCCACGAACGGAAATCTGTTTTCCGGTCAAGAACAGACATGTTTCAAAGGAATGTTACGATGTGTGCAACAGTATGCAGATGTCAGTTTTCTTTTTATCATTCTTTTCAAAAATTTCCAAATATTCAGGTTCACGTCTCCCGTCGCAGTGTCGGCTCCATTCACTGGCATCCTTATACGATTTCCGATGTTCCAGTGTCTTGTCAGTGCATGTGGCCAGTGGATCGATACGGTCATCAAGAATTCTAGTCATTTTTCCTTTTCATAATTTTGCTTAAACTGTCAGTACAAACGTTGTCATTTTTTCTTCTCTCTTCTCGTAACTGTTTTTTTTCTTTTTACAAACTTTTGCGGGTAGGCAATGCATTTTAACATTTTCAATGAATCTTTATTAACGAACAAAAAACAATGTAACAACAAAATTTGAGAAAAAAATTTAGACAACCTTTTTGATTTCAATAATTTTTCTGGGAACTGAAGCTTCAATCGTTTTTATTTCGGAAGCCACCAAAACTCCTCGATCGTTGATGAATTTACAAAATGCAGGTACACTTCCTCCGACTCCAAAATAGAAGAATTTAGCAGCAAACCAACTGGAAATAAAGGGGTTTCGATACTTAATTTTTTTCAAACATACGCCACTCCATCGTCTTTGATAGTTGCGGCCACCGCATCATGAAGAGCTTGATAGTCGTCTTCGTTGTAGATTGTTTCCGAAGACAGAATGAAATCGAATCTGAAAGCAGTTTTTTCTTTTGAAAACGGAGTTGCATTTTCAACATACTTCTTTCCATTCAGCTTATTTGGAATATCATCCCATCCCATTGCTTCTCCTTGAATATTGGCCGAATGTGGATTCTCTTCAAAGTTTGGAAGTGTAAAAAACTCGATAACAGACGCATTCTGAAATTGTGAATGTTTAAAAAATATTCTGTCATTTCTCACTCACAAAGTCCTGTGCAAACACCTCTGTAGCCCCATGTATCGCTGTGAGAATCGACGGAAGAGCTGCTCCACAACCGAGTTCCAAAACGGATTTTCCTGCGAATCTCGATTGGTTTTCTTCAATGAATTCACACAGATCGATTGTGCATTCCCAAATCTGGAGAATAAAATAAAACATACAGAGCATGAAAGCGTTTTCTACAAAACCTTGAATCCTCCCTCGTATTTGTGAACTGTGATATCTGAAACTCCCATATTTTCCAGTTCCTTTTTGTATCGTTCTTCTCCATTTCTCTCATCGATTCCCATACGAATTTCTACTTCGTTCAAATACGAAATCTCACGACCATTTTTCAGAGGAAGAATGTTCATTTTTGTTCTGAAAATGTTTACCTCAAAATTCCAGATATCAGTCTGGATTCAGATTCGAAATAGATATTATAAGTAACCTGAGAACGAACGCTAAAAATAAGAAGACGAAAAAGAAAAAAAGGTATTCAAGTTCATTATAGAAATCTTCTTTATACATATACAATTCATTTATCACTTCTCTAGAAAATAAAATTCAAAAAAATCACAGTGGTGGATAAAGCAGAGCCATATTGAATAGAGAAAACAAATTTACAAAAGAACGCATGCGGGATAAAATTATTGAACAACCGGTGGCATCCAAAACATCTACTGAGTTAATCTAAGAGTGAAATAAAAGAAGTGAAACGTTTGCCTATTGATATCAAAAAAAATTAGAAGGCAGACGAGTGGATGAGCAAGAATTAGAAAAATGTGGTTAGTTCTTTGATTATTTATCGGATTTTATCTATTTAGAGCACTGCTCACAGTCCCTCCAACGGAAGCCGCCCAACTGGCTTGTCTGGATTCTTCACTAGCAATAACTTGCTTCATTTGAGAATCATCAAACCGTGCGACAGTTCCAATGACACGAGCGAGAGTCTGAAAAAAACATAATTTGAGCGTACATTATAATTATTTTGTGAAACTGCTACCGACTAACTAAAAATCGAAAAAACGAACTTACCACGGACTCTTTTCCAAGAGATTCTCTACTAGTCATATACCGGTATAGAACATTTCTGAGGTATTCAGCTTCTGCAGGATCCGCGATTCCATGTAGTTCCATGGATGGAGTTTTCGTTTTGACTGCGTTGCCATTAGATTTGCTACCTTTCTCGCTTCGAGATACTTGCATTCTCAGGACATCCGCATCATTCAGAGACGCGTCAAGTTTCTGCTTCAATGAGGCAATTTCTTCTTTATACTGAAAAAACATAATTTCATGGACTGGGTTTAAAAAATATCCCTACCGAAAATTCGCTTCTCTTATCTTCTTCGTCTTGCTGTCTTTGAACTTGAAGTTGTCCATTTTGTGGAGAGTCGTTGGAAGATTTAAGACGACTTAGTTCCTCTTGAAGAGCGTCAAACTGTTGGTTCTTGTCGTTCAACTCATTGTAAAGTTGTTTCACTTCCTTCTGTAACTCGCGGACCACCTTTCTTGAATCCGTATCTGCCTTTGCTGCCTTGTTTTCATTCGCAGCTGTCAATCGTTTAACCTCTCCTTCTAATCCTTCAATCTTCTCACTCAGCTCCTTTGCTTCTGATTCCAACATTTCTTTTTCCACTTCCCAATGCCCCTTGTCTTTTTCGACAGCCTCTTCTTTAAGCTTCAACGCTTCGTTTTCGGTTTGAGAACTTTTCAGAGTCTCCTCTAAAGTTCTTAATCGCTGTTCTAATTGCAGTTTTGAATGTTCGGCTGCAGCCTCGAGATCCTTCAAACGAGAATCAGAAGCTTGTTCTTGGGATTTTTGAGCATCAACGAGTTTGTCTGTTTCTGATTTCAGCTTTTCTTCGAACTGTGCATTCATCTTGGCAATTTTCTTCTCAGCTTTCGACTTCAATTCGTTGTAGGCGGTTTCTTTCGCTGCAAGAGACGAGTTAACCGTTTCCAATTCCTTGGCGAATGTTTCTCTGCAAAGAAAACATTTGATGAAAATTTAAAAATGCTGCTTTACCTCAATCTAATTTCTTCCAACTTTTCATTTTCGCGATCGGAAACCGCCCGTTTTTCCTTTGTCTCCATTTCTTCGATGTCGAGTTTTGACTTTTCCACTTTGGCTTTTTGAACGACAAGCTCGGTATTCACGGATGAAAGTTCGGAACGCAAGTCGGAAATAACTTTCTCCTATAAAAAATTGATTGAGATTTAAAAGCATAATCTGGGTGTTGTTTCTCCACTGCAATACTCAAGATGTGTTAGGTCTGTGAAATCTTTTGGTTGAATGAACTATTTAAAAAAGCAATATACGAAACAGAATGTAGTTAAAGAATGTCTAAAACCTAGCATTAAAATTCCAGCATGAAAATATCAGACCTTCGCGATGAATTCGATACGCATCTTCTCATTCAAGTCGTTAAGCTCGCGCACTTTTTGTTCCTCACTGGCCGAATTTTGAATCTAAAAACAGGCAGTGTGAGAAAGAAATGAGAGGATGTGGAGGTAGTGCATGCGTACAAACATTAGGAATCAAAAGGTATTAACGACTTGTTAATATTGTTAAGGAAATGTTAATTGTGAGCGAATCCTACTTAATTTTCCAAATCATAAATCCCGTTAAGTACCGACCCTCCACTTACTTTCGCCTCATCATTCTCTCTGATCTTTGTTTTCAACTGCTCTATTTCTGAACGGAGCGATTCGGACAGTTCCTCAGCGGAATTGGAACTTTGAGCAGCCTGTTGCAATTGCACTTTGACGGATTCAACATGTTCCTCTTTTTCCACTTCCATTTGGTGTAATTTAGTCTGGAGCTCTTGAATTTGGGCACATTGTTGTTCTTTTTCGGCTAATGATGTTGTTAGTACGTTTATCTGGAATAATTATCCGTAAAGAAAGATCGTTTGAATTTCAAACCTCTTCTGATAAAGCCTTTTCGCTTTGCTCCTTTGCACCAATATCTTGCTCCAGTTTTTCCAATTGTGTTTTCAGCGTTTCACAGTCGAGCTTTGAAAATTCCATTGTAGATTTTAGCGTTGTAATGGTTTCATTAGCTGAATCCAGTGCGGATTTCAATGTCTCACATTTATCTTGGAGTTCTTGTGTTTCTTTATTGGAGAAATCAAGAGCTTTTTGAATCGTTTGTATCTGCGCAGTTTCTTCTGACTTTTCAATTTCCATATGTTCAAGATCGGAAATTCTGCTCTGAGACAGTTTCAACTGTTCTCCTGAATCGGCCAAAGCTTTCTGCAGGCGTTGAACTTCTTCGCTAGAATCAGCTTGTAGCTTCGTGGCTTCTTCGAGAGATAATCGAAGCTGTTGAACCTCTGCAGAGTGTTTGTCCGATTCGGCAGATGCGGTAACCAACAGACTTTGAGCATTCATTTCGGAAGCTTCTATAGAGCTTTTAAGCGTTTGAACTTCTTCGAGTGATTCTTTATAGGCGAGCTCAGTTTTTTCGACCAAGTTTCGAAGATTTGAGATTTCTTCAGTATTCTTATCGGTTTCGCTCGACATGCTGTTTGCGGTAGTTGTCAGTTCAACTACTTTTTCTTCGGAAACTTTCAGAGCGTCTTGAAGCTGTTGAATTCTTTGATTGAGTGCTGCTTGATGTTCCTGAGAACTTTTCAGATGTTCTTGGATTTTCTCAACCTCCGTATCTCTTTCAGCCTCAACTTGTTTTGAAGAAATTCTGAGAACTTCAAGATCATTGATTAGTTGTTCGCGGGCTGCCTTTTCGTCTGCAGTTGCCTTCGAAATCTTCATCATCTCAACTTCCCAAGTTTTCTGAAGATTCTGAATTTCTTCTCTTCCGATATCGTGGTCTTTTTGAATTCGTTCCATTTTCTCTCGTAGCATTGTTTTCTCTTGCTCACTTGTTTCAAGATCTTTTTTGGCAGTTTCCATCTGCTTCTTGATCTCCGCAATGGCCGCGTTCTCGTCCGATTCCAGAGCTGACTTCAAATTTCGTTCATTGTCCACTTCTTTTTTGAGGCCCTCAACCAAAAATTGTGATTCTTCCAACTGTTTCTTCATTGTTTCAACAGATTCCGCATGATTTTTCAATTCAGCAGTCATTGATTCCTGTAGGTGCTGCTTTTGAACTCCAACTTCGCTGAGGCTCTGCTCCACGTCTTCGAGCTTTTGTTTCAAAAGTTCGACGGCTTCATCTTTTTGTTTTTCAGATGTAACAAGTTGTAGTTTTAGTGACTCGACGAGTGCGGAAAATTCCTTGAGTGAAGTCTCTGAACCATCCAACTTGACATTCGCCTCCTGTAGTTCAGTCCTAGCAATAGTTATTTCCTTTTCAGATGCCAACAGTTTTTGAGTCAATTCCTCGATGGTTTTTTGAGATGAAGTTACTTCAATTTCTGATTCTTGTAGTCTTGCGTTTATCTTTTCGAGAGATTGTTGTTCCTGAGCCTGAAAAAATAATAATGCAATTTTCTGAACATGTTGGCTAACCCATACCAATTTCTCCAGAGCCTCATTCAGCTTCTCAGCACGTTCTTGCTCTTTTTCATTCTGAAAAAAAAACGATAAATGGTCAAAGTTATGATTCTCAATCAAACCTCGAATGCTTCTTTCTCAACAGCCACAGCTTTTTTGCTTTCTTCCAGTTCAATTTGAATCTGTTCCGCTCTTTGTGAAACATCGTCATATTTCTTTTGTGTCTCCTCTCTCAATAACTTCGCTTCGTCTAGTTGAATTTGAAGAGCCTCACACTTATCAAGCATTTCTTGTTGGAGACGAGTAAGTTGTTGCTGAAAAAAAAAGTTGTCTAGGTAGTAGAAAAGTAACTCGTACCGCCATTTCATTTTTCTCTTTTTCTGCTTGCTCGAATTTGGTGGAGAGGTCTTCACATTTTTCATTCAAAGCCTTCCTTTCAACTTCGAACCTGAATGAAACTTGATTTTTTCTTGCAACTTTTCAATGCTTATATATTTTTTGGTGGAACACAAGTTAGTGGCTGGGATCTAACCAAAATGAGATGGGAGGAAAGACGGGAGGATTTTCTAATCATGCATCATTACTTTAGAAAAAGCTATTCTGAGATGTTTGATTTTTCAAAAAATTGGGACAGTTGTTGATTTTGATGTGACAATTATTTTTGCTCGTGGAAGAAAACAGAGTGGAAAAATAAAAACTCTCATCAATCTGGAAAAATAAGTTCTAATTCTAAAGGTTTTATGAAGGATCTCAATAGAAATAGCTGGCAAACTCAAAATGAGTAGATAATCTCACGCTATGGAATAATTGAAAATAAGAAACAGAAAAGGCCCATTTATATACAGAGCACTGATGTACGTCCAGAAGGAAAAGATGGAGCAATGAGATAGAAGGAATGTAGTGCGTTTGTGAGAAAACAGCGACACAAAAGGAGCGAAAAAAGACGTGATGCGCATCTACTACTGCTCATCACTGAAATTGAAAAGGGAAAAGAGTGAGGAGAAGAGAAATAAAGAAACAATTTTGACGACATTCCATTCCAAAAAAACTGAGCAGCAGAAATAAATACACAATTTTTCCAGTAAACTACTCCAAACAACTGCTAATTTGGAACATTTTCCTTGGAATTTTTCCCTATTATGCTCAGAATTCAATAGAATCAAGTAACATTGAAATCTAAGAATATATTGAGGGGGTATTCTGTGACGGCCTAAAATATGTTCACCATTATTTGCCTATGCATTGAGCCACCACATATATTAAATTACTAATCAAAAGGAGGAGAAACGAATACTTTGTGGAGGATAATTAAGTTTATGCTCATTTTAACGATTCTCGGGAAAAAGAATGGAGGAAGAGCAATGAATTGTTGAGAAACAAAAATGTTAACACATGCCGCGACATCTACATTTCGACAAACACGAGCTAAAAATCATTCACAGTAGGCGAGTGCACACAGAAGTGTAGAATATTTTTGTGACTAATTTGGAAACTAAGGGAACGTTTTGGTTATAATTTCATTCGAAACTATAAATCCTATAAAAAACAGTTTTTGTTTTCTCAATTTTTTTCCAGATTCAACTTTACATACTCCAGAATGCGATGAGTTTCCGTCTCCTGTGTTTCGAATTCGACTGTAGCGATGTGATCGGAAGCGGCAGCCCGCTCCTCGTACTTCTCGCGCCACTTGTCACACTCGCTGACCTTCTTTTCGAATCTGTCGATTTCAGACTTTTTTCAGACAAAAATCATTGAGTCAATGATAAGTTCGGGCCAGCCGACTTCGAGTAGGATGTGATAGAACAAAATTGGTAAACGGAGAATGCTAAATGCTATTCAAAACGAAAATATGCTAACTATTAAAATACAAAACTATTGAATTTCGATTCGATTCTAGCTTACTTGTGTGCCTTTGACAATAAATATACGTTCTAAAACTACAAAAAAAAAAACAACAAATTAGCCACCAAAAGCAAGAATGGGTGAAGAACAGAAGGTTGAACTCAAAAATAGGAAAGGGAAGTACTTATACATATTTCGGTGCTAACATGCTCTTACACCATTTCCCAAGGTTCGAAAGGTGTTGAAAATGAAAAAACTCACTGTTCCTTCGCGGCTGCAAGCGTCTTTTCGGCTTCTGATCTATAGATATCGAAACTTGCAATGTGTTCAGAGATTTGCGACTTCAAATTTGATTTATCAGATTGAGCAGCAATGATTTCAAGTTTGAGCTGCAAATAATTTTTTTTGTTTTGTATATGAATGAAAACTCACTGCTTCTAAATCTTCTTTTTGCTCATCAAACTCGCTCGACTCTTTCGCTTCTAATTTCACCTTATACGTTGACATTTCTAATGTCATTTTTTCAACTTCCTCTTTGAGTCGTTCAATCTCTTCGGTCATTTCAGACTCCAGAATGCTTCTCTTCCTCTCCTCTTCTTCTTGGACAGCCTTGACACCTTGTGTTTTTGCTTCCGATAGTTTATCAATCATTTCGTTGTTCTCTGCTTCCAAAGCTTTGTTCATGGCTTGAACTTTCTCGACTTTTTCGCTCCACCGCTGATTTGCGTCGGCATCTTGTTGCTCCAGCACTGCACATTTTCTTCTCCATTGTTCAATCTAGAAAATAGTTTTATCTAAGAATCATAAAGTCTAACTATACCTCTGAATCTTTGTTTTCTAGTGCTGCATGCATTTCAGCCTTTGTGGTGGCTAATGTAATCGCGTGTTGCTGATCACTTTCATTGATTCTATTAGTCCATTCTTCTTCTGTTTTCTGAATTCTCGTCTCCAGTTCTTTAATACGAGGATTTTCATCATCATCCACATTAATCAGTTGCTCTTTTTTCTCTTGCTGCAGCGTTTTTATTTTGATCTTACATTGCTCAAGCATCCGTTTGTAGTCTTCGCACTTTTTCTCTAAATCCTCTTTTCCTTCGGAATGTCCGGCAGAATCACGAAGTTTCTCCGCTAGCACTCGTTTTTCAGCTCGAAGTTTCTCTACCTTTTTGAGGCAATCGTCCTGTGTTGTTTCAAGAACTTTTCTAGTTGCATTGACTTCGTCGACGAGTTTGTTATGTCGATGAACTGCATCACGATATTTAGCCTTGTAAGTTGCAAGTCGTTGTTTCAAACGAGAATTATACGCCTGTAAAACTTGAAATTACCTTTTACCATAACCCCCTGGAAACTTACTGGATCGTTTGTAGACCTTACTGAGAATGCATCGCTGGTCACACTTTCAGAGTCTGATGGTATAGTTTCGAAAGCTGAAGAAATTGCATTTGGAATAGACTGGAGAAGCGAAGCCAAAGTGCTTTCATTTGAATGGGTTGAATATTCAGACGGTGAACGACGGCGACGATTGACTGGAGATTCCGTTGATGAAAGACCAAGACCGAGAAGATCTGCTTCTTGTATTTCCGACATAATTGCCGATGAGGATTCCTGTAAAAGATTTCAATAATTTTATTGTTAATAAATATTGCATAAGTGATTCTTACAATCGATGTGTCAGCAGGATTCTCTGTTTTTGTTTCCGCTGTTTCTGAGCTTGTTGCGCCCGTTACAGAATTGAGAAACCTCTTGGAAATAGAAGCCGATGTATCGCTTCCCGTTGGCTGCTCATTCTGCAAAAGTTATATTGGCAAACAATACTTTTTTCTAATTACCATGGCTTGCCTATACTGCCCTACTTGAGCAGCAATTTGCTCTGTGTATTGTTGAGCAGATTGCTTCAGCTTCCCCGCTTCATTGTCCAAACGGTTTTTTAGGTTTTTGAACATCTGAGATGAGAAGAATGTAATGATTTTTTTTGTTGGCAGATAAAATCATGGTTGAGAACCATCGTGTTGAAAAACGGTTCGAAAAACTTGAACAACGAATTTTCATTTGAAGTATAAACAAATTTGAAAAACAACAATAACGAAAAAACAAGACCAGTAACAATATTAAGCTTGACAGTCAGCGGAGAGTTTTCTTTTTAATCCATTTTCTTTAGCTTTTCCAAATTTCTCGCATAACTTCAACGTTTTCATCGACAAATCAATCATTTCTACTGCGTTGCTGATCGATTTTGAGAGCGATTTCGGATCTCTACTTTCGATGACTCTGTAGTATTTTTTTTATTCTGGAGAAACAAAGGTGAAACTCACATGACCACGAATTCTCCTTCATTGGTTACTTCTCGTCGCGCACCACTCCTGCTTGGCTCTTTATCGATTTTTATGACGTCGGCAACGATCCTGGCTGTTTCTTCATTCCCGACGGACAACTTGACTGTTCTGAAAAAAATTATGTTTATTTTTGGAAAAAAAAACAATGAACAAAAAATGCTGAAGCATCTATGTATTACTGCATGGTCAATGCACTGTAAATATCACTTACGCAGAATGAATGTAAGGCTTATACATTGAAGATGGTTCGCATTCTTCATCTGATGACGACGATGCACTTGTGTCAACTTCCATTTTTTGCTGTAAGCAGAATTGGTACATTAACATAAATTTATACTTAAAAAGAAACATATTAGCAGCGTAAAGGTGTAAAATGAACGATTGTTCATTGCCATTTAGGTTATCATCGACAAAATCGACAAAATATGCCAGAAAATTTTAATATTGTGTTCATAGAACAAAAACCTGTTGACTTTCATGAATTCTCTCGCCAACTCATGTTTCAAGGCGCGCATGTCGATTTACGTGCTTGGGTCTCGCCGCGGGCGCTGCTTTTTCGAAAATTTCAAAGGCTTCGCGCCCAATTCGCAAATTTTTCAATTCTCAAAAGTTTTTTTTCGAAAGTTTTGACCGGATTCTTCATTTTAAAAATCGGCTCCAATTTTCAATGTCCCGAAAATCGCCGCCAATTTTCTGAATTCGTCTCCCCCTTCCAGGCATTCGCAAATTTCTTCCAACTTTTTTTTCAATCCTGTTCAAACATTTTGAGAAATCCAAGTTAATTTTTTCAGCTCAGCTTCTATTCGGAATGAGCGATCAGAAGACGGTAAGTCTATCAGTTTTCTAGAAAAATAATCTAACCCATTTCAAGCAATTGCAGAGCATTGGACGCGTTGTCGCTGGCGTCGTCGATGTTCAGCAGACGATGGCACTACAGTTCGATTCACTGACGAAGGGAATTGAGGCTTTGAAAGTTAGTTCGAGATTTAGGCATTTTTTTCATTTCAAAATTTCAGCTGGAGCAGCAATCTGGAATCTCTCAGCTTCGCGAAGACATTCGTCGTTCGGAAGATCGATCACAAAAACAACTTTCGGATATCAATGCTATTCACAGCAAAGAGCTAGAAAGATTGCATCAAATCATCCACACGCTTTTGGCTCGTGATGCTACACCATCTTTAGGAGCACCTTCTATCGTTCCTGCTCAACTTCAGCAACAACAACAGCAACTTATGCTCATGCGACAGATGGAATTCGCCCACGCCCAAGCTCTTGCTCAATCGCAGGCACAGGCCCAAGCTCAGGCTCAGGCTCAGGCTCAAAATCAAGCAATGGTCAACTTGTTGAGCGCCGCCAACGGAGCCCCAAAACAAGTCATTCCTGTTCAACAGCCCACAATCACTACAACTCCACAAGTCAAGCCACAAGCTCCAGCACAAACTACTCCAGTTTCGCTTCTTCCCAAGGTATGAGATTTCGGCTGACCCTGTTTGTCTAATTTTTTTTCTCCATGAGCGATAAATTTCAATTTTCAGACGGCGCCTACCAATGAGCCAGTTGTTTCGACGACAAAGCCATCCTTCCCACCAGCAACATCCGTTTCTGAAAAACCTGCCACTCCAATTGTGGAAAAGCCAAAGACAACTACAACACCTGCTACAGGTTTTTCGTTCAGCGGATCATCCGGACCGATATTTGGCAAGAAACCTGAAGCTGCTACTCCTGTTGTTGTGCCATCCGCCGAAGCAGAAGAAGAAGATGATGACAAAGAGGAAGATTACGAACCAGCAGGAGAATTCACCCCAGTCATTCCCTTGCCTGATTTGGTCGAAGTAAAAACTGGAGAGGAAGGAGAGCAAGCCGTTTTCACAAACCGTGCAAAACTCTACATTTTTGCCAATGAAACCAAAGAATGGAAGGAACGAGGAACGGGCGAGCTGAAAGTGCTTTACAACAAGGACAAAAAGTCGTGGAGAGTCGTAATGAGACGTGATCAGGTGACCATTTCGGAGGAAACACTCCCATCTAATAATGTGAACGAGAGCGAAGAATTATGCTGGAATATTCAGGTTATTCCATGTCATTTATCTTCGCTTCAAAGAACTTCCATTAACAGGGTGTTCTTTGACGTTAATCAATTGTCTTTTCGACTATGTTTGTTTACAATTTCTGGTTTCAGGTTCTGAAAGTCTGCGCTAACTTCCCAATTGTCGGTTCAATGAGCATTCAACAAATGAAAGCCAGTGAAAAAGCCTACACTTGGTTCTGTGAAGACTTCTCTGAAGATGAGCCTGCTCATGTTAAGCTATCTGCTCGTTTCGGATCTGTGGAAATCGCCACCGAATTCAAGACGCTCTTCGAGAAAGCTGTTGCTGAGCACAAATCTACTGGTTCAATCGACAAGGAAATCAAACCAGCTGATGTGAAAACTGAGATAAAGAAGGAGATCAAAGAAGAGGTCGAAATTCCATCCAACAACAAAAACGGTTTCGGTGACAAGTTCAAGTTGAAGCCTGGAGAGTGGGATTGTACCGGCTGCTACGTGAAGTGTAAAGCTGAGGACAGCGAATGTCCAGCATGCGGTACATCGAAAGACCCAACAGTCGAGAAAAATATCTTCTCCAAGTAAGCTCAGTTCCAGAAACATGAGAACTATTTCCGTTTTCAGGCCATCCGTCCTACAGCCAGCTCCAGGAACACCAAAAGTCACGTTCGGATTTGGGGCCTCTGCTCCAGCTAAAGAGCCAGCTTCTCAAACATCTCAATTTGGTGCTTCACTCAACGGATCGCCAAGTACCAACAGTAGCATTTTCGGAGGGGGAGCTTCCAAAGGAACGAGCATCTTTGGTGGTGCCAACACCCCAACTTTCTCGTTCAACAAACCAGCAGCCGCAACCAACGCTACTACGCCGTCGTTCAATTTCAATAAACCGTCAGGCTCGACTGCATCTCCTGCTGCATCAAATACTTCTGGCAACTCTCTTTTCGGTGGAGGTCTTGGAAAATCTGATACCGCTGCAGCTGCTCCATCTTTCTCATTCAACAAATCGTCTGAGACACCAACAGCAAAACCCACGTTCTCTTTCGGCAAGCAGGCTACACCTTCTGCTTCACCAGCCGTAAATGAAGAGAAAAAAGCAACCGAAACGCCGAAGAACGTATTTGGAAGTGGATTCGCATCAGGAGGAACATCCTTCGCTTCTTTGGCTGCTAAGGGAACAGGATCAATTTTCGATTCGTCGAACGCTCAAAAAGCACAGCAAGAGCTTGCATCTCAAAAGAAGAGCAGCATTTTTGGTAGCAAAACGAACACTCCAAATACTACAGTGGCGTCTACCGTTAACGACGACACTGAAGATGCTACCGAAGATGGCGATGGAGAATATGAGCCGGAAGTTCATTTCACTCCACAGGTTCCATTGCCGGATTTGATTGAAGTAAAAACAGGAGAAGAAGACGAAGAGGTTATGTTCACTGCAAGATGCAAGCTGTACAAGTACTACTCGGATCTTCAAGAGAACAAAGAACGTGGACTTGGTGATATCAAGGTAAGCTTTGTCAAATACTGAATTAAAAAACAAATATCGCTTTCAGCTCTTGAAAAGCAAAGATAACAAGTACCGAATTGTTATGCGTCGTGAACAAGTGCACAAGCTCTGCGCAAACTTCCGCATTGACAAGTCTATCAAGTTGAACCCAAAGCCAAATTCGCCTAACATTCTCACTTTCATGTGCCAGGTATAGACCCCTATAACGCCCGTTCAGAGAAAATAATACGATTTTCAGGACTTCTCCGAAGACCCATCGAACGCAGATGCAGCGATTTTCACCGCCAAATTTAAGGACGAGCCAACAGCTACAGCTTTCAAAACTGCTGTGCAAAACGCTCAGTCTACGATGTAATACATACATCGTTCTAGTCTTTGCACTTATTTTTAAAGTTTCCCACTCCCCCAATTTCTTATTTCTATCATTTTCATTCCTCCCCGTTTCCCCTTCTGAATCGTTGTTATCTATAGTACTGTAAGCCTAGTTTAAATGCCGAAAGGCTCAAGATTTTAATTTTTCTCCCACTCCTCTCAGCCCATTGTTCTCATTCGAAAACGCGTCCCCTCTACCAAACTATATCCAGTTGATGATTCATAAAATTTGCCTTGAAAATTTTTAATCTAACAACCCACATTTCGTTTATATTTATTTTAATGACCCCTGGTCGACAATCCAATAAATTGTGAATGATCTCAGACTTTTTATTTTTATTCACGCATTGAACAGACAACAGATTAGGCACAAAATTCAAGTTCATCGCTTTATTTGATCGTCAAGATGAGTCACGTCGGAGTAGACCAGAACTTTCGACGGAATGGTGTTCTGCGGGCACAAAATGGTCATTGTTTGTTTCTCAAGGTCCACCTGTAATTTTTATTGAATAAATATTAATTTCTGGATAGTGTTACCTCAGTCACAAGACAAAATCCCCACACAGGAGATGTTAGGACATTTTCATCGGCAGTTGCACTGCGGGAGAAGGCGAAGAGGTGATGTTTAATGTCCATAGAAGGGTCCATAATGACTACTTTCGTTTCATGATTTTCCACTTCCATTCCAAACGGAAGGCATGAATCCGGCAACTGAAAATAAGGTGAGTATAGAAGGGAAAATTGAACGCAATTAGTATATACCTGTTCGGCTCCAATTTTGCACAGAGTGATCGTATCGAATGGAACGTCAAAAGTGAATGGGTACAGATTATTGGCTCGGGTGCCGTAGAAATACTGAAAAAAAGGTGAAAATTGATTACCACGAAACATTCACTAACCCGATGAACATTTTCGCCTCTAGAGGTTGTGCGAGTTGTGGCAGTCCGTTGTTCCACTCCACCTGATTTTGGAACGTGAGTCAGCTGAAAATTACAAAACATTCGAAGAAAACTGATACAGAATCCTTACTCTGACGAATTCTGGAAGTTCTTTACTCAAATCGCTGTACAGTCTCTCGTGATCCAAGACTATAACTACATCGACTTCGAATGCAGATGCTGCTTTCACAATGCACTTGTAACCTTCGCCATCGACCCATCCACAAGTATTGATTATCATTCCACCAATTTTCGCTTCATCGTTTTCTTGAATCTGAAATTGAAAACAGTTGCAGTCTCCACTAACTGGTAAATAATTTACCTGACTATTGATTGTTGAAGCCATCGATTTGAAGAGTGTTTCGTAGAGGGAGAGGTTTTCAGCTGGAGAAGTATGACCGAACTGAAAATTCATGCTCAAATATGGGGAGAGAGAATAATAATTTACATTGAACACAAGCGGCATACTTCTTTCGAATCCATCAACGACGTCAGCAGTCTTCTGAACCAGCATAGCTGCAACTGATCCTGGCATAGAAACATTGTTTTGGCCGACATCGAGATCAACGAAAATCGGTGTGCGTCCCTGACGAACCGAATAATTGCACAAAATTCGTGAGACAGTGGTTTTTCCAACATCTTTAGGTCCAACTGAAAAATTGATTATTTTGATGTTTTTTCCGTAAAAAAGCTTACCCAGCAGCAATCGGGGTCCTTTCTGTTTATTAGTGCTTGTTGCTTGCTCTTCTCGTCGTTTTCGTCCTTCTTCCATGGCTGCGTGAATGTTCAAGTAAATGACCATCGGAGTGCTTTCTGCCACATAAGCACTTTCAGTTGTTCCCACCAACTC
Organism: Caenorhabditis zanzibari; assembly: GCA_963966625.1. Lineage (NCBI taxonomy): Eukaryota > Metazoa > Nematoda > Chromadorea > Rhabditida > Rhabditidae > Caenorhabditis > Caenorhabditis zanzibari. The sequence continues at coordinate 6,987,739 of OZ016470.1, read as the reverse complement.
TATCGTCGCACTCTGCCATGTAAACACTGCTACTCGCGATTCTGAATCACAAGTACAGAATATGCAAAAGAAATGCTAACTTACTCGCTGGGAAAATATATTTCTTATTCAGAATGAGCTCAGTACCGAAGATTTCACCGTATCCATGTACCAACTCCAAGCAAACATCTGAGTCTTCGCCAGCCACAAATCTCAACTCACAGTCCTCTTTCAGTTTAAACTCTTGAACTTGTTCTTCTGCCATTGCCGAATCTGAAATCCTCAATTTGAAACTAATGAATTTTTTTAAATGCAACGAATATATTACGGACGGAGGAAACGAGCAAAAGCAAATGCGAAAATCCCCTGAATTAAGAGATGCGGTGGGTTTATTATGAAAAACAAAACTGATTGAAGTATTGAAAAACAATAACTATTTTATATTATTGAAAAAAAAAAACTAAATTACCTAAATTAACGAGAAAAAGTCAACAGAAATGTTTAAAAGAGAGTAGAAAAAACAAAAAAACTGAACAGATGGATCTACTTGGAGATGAATTTCTTGATCTTATCCAAGAGTCCGACGTATTGAGAGTGTTCGTAGTGGGTGGCGTACGCAACGAGGGTTTTGCAGAATCGCGCGTCGAGACCGCGCTCCTCCAAATAACGGACGAACAAGAGGTCATGAAGATCCTGAAAAGGCACAATGAATCAGAGTAGGAGGTCTCATCGTAGATTAATAGATTAATAATTGCTCCTGGGATATATCGCCCTCACAATATTGATATTTTCAGAATTTGATCTTCAAAACTGCGGAAAAATCGACGAGACAGCATTTTTTGACAAGATATTTAGAAATACAACTCGTACAAAAAGACCTAACATACTCATCTCGTCGCATTATTACTTTTTTTCAAATCCAAAATATCATTTTTTTAATACTCGTAGTCTAACTAACCGGGTCGATGTATTTTCCGCTGCTGGCATACACCTCCGAAGGAACATCCTCGTTTCCTTCTTTCGCCGATGGAGCTACGTAGAACTCTTCCACACGGAAATCATCTACAATGTTAATCAGTTATTTAACAAAGCTTATCGTTAAAAGTTACATTCGTCTGGTTGATCGTCGACTGGGACAAGTTCCAAGTGGAAACAGAGTCTTTGATCTCCCTTGGTAATCTCAACAGTGAATGGTGGAAGAGCAACTGGAACTGGAGCAACGGCCTGAGATGGCTCGTCGTCGAATCCTTCATCCATATCGACGGAATGGTTGACGTTGAACACGACAAGAATACTGCAAAAAGAACAAAACTGAAGCCTGATAAAGTATACGGAACTCACTCCTCGTTGCCGTTCTTCTTTGTGAGGCGAACCTCGGCTTCCTTCGTGGTCACGGCGAATCCTGGGAAAGTTGGAGCTACGGAGCCTTGAAGATTGTCTTTGCTCAATTGTTGCTCAGCCTCGATTTCGCGGTTCAACGCTTGCTGGAGTTCTGGTGTCACCGACATCATTTTAGCACTGTGCGAGAACTGACGTGGTGCTGCCATCTTGATCACATTCGTAGAGCGAAGAGCTACACGAGTAAGCGAACGAACAAGAGATGCGGTATTCATTTTACCTGTAACACGGAATAAAGTAAAATTGTGGGATACTAAAAAAAGCTCATGATGCAACTGTTCTAAAAATGAGACTAGCGTCTGGGAAATATTTTTCAGCCAATTCATAGAATAAATAACATAATTTCTTCAATACGAGCATTAGATTCTCCCATAAAAACTAAGAAAATTATTTCAAAAAGCAACATTTCTCCCGTTTCCGAGCCACGATGCTCAGAAAAACGAAAGAAAATTCAAATAATGTCTTTCGTTGCGAGATATCGCTGTCGCAAAACTGTTTGCGCCTTTAAAATGGCGCGCTCTCAAAAAAATAAATTCGAACCAACTGTTTTGCACATTTTTACACTCCAAATTAAATTCTTTTCAGATGCGCGATATGTATAATTTGTTTTTTGTGAGAATGGGAAATTTTCGTTGAGTTAATGATAAGGCGCAATAATGGGAGACATCGAACTGAAAATAGTAAATGGAACACTCGCTGCAAACATGACTCATTTTCCCCTAGTTGCGAAATCAATCTTCTGGGTAAATCGATGTATTTTAATTCTTTGAGGAACTGTTAAAGTGATTAATATTCTTGTCTTCTCGTAGATTAGTTTCCAGTGTTCTTCTTTTCGAAGGTGTTCATTTCGTTCAATTCATAACTATCTCTCTATTGGAGATATCCATCTCTTTTGGGAATCTTTCCGGGATGAAGAATATCTTGTTTATCGCATACCATTTCTGTCGTTCTCATGTCCTTTCACAGCCTCCTGAGACTGTCTGTATACACACAAATGGAGTGTTTCGCCTGCCTTTACTCTCTTCTCTTTTCGCATTGCTTCTCCGTTCCGAATATCGATTGTTTCCGCTCCTTTTCGTTCATGTTTGCCCGTCATGTGAATCATTTCATGTAGTTTTTTCCGGATATTTCAAAAAGGAAATGTTCCTCGTTTCGTTGTTATCATGATTTTTTGTTCCATGAAACTTCCACTTATTTTCTGATAATTACCTGATAATTCTAGATAGTCATCTGAAAGTCTAGAGATGCTGTGCCTTGGGAATTTCAATTAGAAATTTCATGATTGGTTAATTCTTATGGGAACTCACTGTTACGCTTTTTTCCGACGCGTCTGTCGTGGGGATGTTTTCCCAGTCATTCCCGAGTAACCCTGTCTTGTTTCGGGTCAGATTCTACCTATAGATATCGTCAAATTTCAAATTCAATCGTTATTGGGCACCGCTTGACTATTTTTAGTTTCCCCATCTCAGGTTTTCATGAAAATTTCCGTGATAGAATCGTAATAGAAAGAAACAAAACATTTTCTCCGTTGAGTCATCATTTTTGTTATCAAAACGAATGCGACGTTTCCACGCCCACAATTCATGTTCTGTGTCAGCTCTACTGTTTCCTTTGATTCAGTTTTTCTTCGGATTTGATTGTGGAGGCAACCATGGTTGTCTATACTGATGCTCATTATTGATATCCGTGAACTTTGATTAAACATCTTATCGATTTTCTAATTACAGCATTTCCAGAAAACCGATCAAACATGGCCTCCCGCAAGACCGTTAATCGCCGCCAACGGCCACAAAGAGCCACCTCGAATGTCTTCGCCATGTTCGATCAGGCTCAAATTCAGGAGTTCAAGGTAATTCTGGAAACCAATGTCAGAAATTATTGTTAACTTTACAGGAGGCATTCAACATGATCGACCAAAACCGTGACGGATTCATCGACCAGGAGGATCTGAAGGATATGTTCGCTTCGCTCGGAAAGGAAGTGTCGGAGCAATTCATCGACTCTATGATCAACGAGGCTCCAGGAGCTCAACCAATCAACTTCACTATGTTCTTAACGCTGTTTGGAGAGAAGTTAACGGGAACGGACCCCGAAGAAGTCATTCGAAACGCGTTTCAATGTTTCGACGAAGACAATTCGGGAAAACTGAATGAAGAACATCTCAGAGAATTACTGACTACTATGGGAGAGAGATACACCGAGGAACAAGTTGATGAGTTGTTCAGAGATGCTCCAATCAAGGTTTTCAATGCATACTTTTACTTTTCTCATTGTTTTTTATTTCAGAACGGACAGTTCGACTACGTTGAGTTCACTCGCATGTTGAAGCACGGAACCAAGGACAAGGATGAGGCTTAAACTACCAATCAATCTGAAAATGTTCAATTCTAGCATTCGAAGCTCTAGAATTTCTATTATTTTCAGTTATCCATGATTCATTCTAATGCTTTTGCTTCTCTCCTATTCTGAAGGCATACTGCTTCCCTTGCTGAAATCCTCACTCTATTTATTGTCATTTTATAATGTGAATTCTCTATGTGCATAAATAAACTCGAAAACGGTTGAATGGTTTTTTAAAAATATTTATTTTGGAGAGAAAAAATAAAGCTAATCTTAAATTTGTCACAGATTCAATCGGGATGGCAATCACAGGAGGGTGTTGATGAGCTCTTCGTTTGACGGATTCAGAAGCATTAGTAAGCTTAATGGAGATTTTTCGAGTTGGCGGGTGATTTCTGAAACATTAAAGGAAACTTTAGTTTAGAAAATTGAATAAGTACCACTGAAAATGGTTTGAGTGTTAGCTAAGGTGCTATTCTGAGATTTATAAATTGAACAGAAACGAGCAACGGCAGCAGCATGCAATGCAGAGAAAAATGGATAAAGTCCTTCGTTTTCATTTCCGAAACTGAAAAATAATTATTGTTTGTTGAATTTCAAAATATTAGCTCACCTATCAAATGCACCTTTCTTCAATTGGGTTACTAGAAGACTTGTAATATTAATAGAGACAATAGCCAATGGGAAATCCTAGAAAATTTCAAATATTCTGAATCAAATCTGAATTTTAAAAAACTCACATTCGGTTCGGTAGTTGCCAGAAGAACGATAGCTTTGAGAATATTAGCAGGCATTTTTTGAGTAAAAGTCTGCATCTGAAGCAATCCAAGAACTCCACAACCGCGAAAATCAGTGTGAGGTGTGGCTGATTGGAAGCCTACAGTAACCCAATGAGGACCGATTCTCGAGGGATTACCAACTTGGGTATACTCTGAAGACGTCATCAATGCACTGGAGACATTCTTGAAATAGTCGGAAAGAAGAAGCCAATGCGTTCCGTTTTCATGGTCATATGGTATTTCAGCCAGTTTTAGTATCAATGTTTTATCCGTGTAGACTTTGGGACTCATTTCGGATTTCACTGGTCGACAGAGACAGACATCCAATAGCCGATCGAATGTTGATCGAGCTGATATGTCTGGATTCTTGATTTCAGTTGGTACCATCTCCTCGCTCTGTTCTTGGGGTACTGTACTTGAGGATGTGGCAGCAAGAAGTCGATAGAGTTCTGGGAATGAAGTTTCGGAGGCAATGGCGGCTGTGGGAGATCCGGGTTCGTGTGTCACATCCATCTTCAGAGCATCAGCGCCTTTCAATTCAATCTGAAGAAGAAATCTCATTTGATGCATGGGAATGTGTTCGCAATAGAGCGCGGTTCTTCTGGCCTAACTATTATTGTGAACAATCCGAAAAACAGTAACCTGTGTTCCGAAGTTTATTACGATTCCTCACCTCACACCACTCATCCAAAACTCTCAACCTCTCTTGCCGCCATTTCTCTTCCTCGGTTTCTGTGCCGAGAGGTTCGGCCTCCATTCAGATGAAATCTGAAAAAGATTTCTAGAAAATCTATGAATCTTCAGGAAAATAATGTATAGCGTGTATCTAAAAGAAAGACGTGTGAGTGAGATAGTGTGCAAAGAAGAGATGCATTAGAGATAAAAGGGGACTAGAAAAAGACACGCAGATGGTCACAGATATATGTGACTGCTGCACGTTTAGTTGGAGTCTAAGTACATGTTACACCACTCAATAATACACTTTTCACTAAATTGAGGAAATCGACTGGAGGACAAGATGATAATGAGTCACATTTTGGAGAAAAGATATTGTAAAGTTATGTTTGAAAATGTGTCAATTAGAAAACACTCCGGCTCAATTTTGGCTTAAAAATGATAAAACTAGATGCATTGTGCTCTAAACATCGATTTTGCTGAAAAGGACGTACGTCGTTTTTATCAAGAACCAAAAAAATTAAAGTGTAATTTATAATGTTCTTTTACAGAAGCATACTGTATGTCAAACGAGAAGATGATAGTTCAGAGGATTAGAAGTGAGCCTATTTCAAACTTTCAAGAAAAAAGAGCAATCAATAAAGTCAGACATGTTAAGGACCGGGCCGGGCCGTTTTGCTAAAAATCTCGGCCCGGCCCGCAAAAGCCCGCGTTTTTTATCCCGATGTTTGAGTCGAAGGTTTATTTTCCCCTAGTTTTTCTTTAAAATATCATGTTCCAAAGTTTCTGAACTACTGTGACATCACAGTAAACTTTTCAAAGGATTTTGAAAAATTGAAAGTTTTATCGTTCAAAACTTTTCAAATATCACTAAAAAGTACATAGCGAACTTTCAAGGCCGGGCTGGAGGTTACAAAAATTGAAAAAAAACCGGAATTGTCTGAATAAAGTAGAATGAATGACGGCACAAACGTCTTACCGCCATAAAGCTCATGTGAGAGAAAGAAAAAGCAGAGAAAAAAGAGCCGAACCAAATGAGACACTTGGTATCCATAGTAACCTGAAAACGAAGTGTGTGAGAACGAAAATAAAAGAAGGGAGGGAGCTAGACGAAGATGTAGCCAACGAAATCATGATGTATCAATATTTGTTTTCAAAGACAAAACAATTGTTGATGGAAATTTTATTCGTAAATATTGGGATCAAAACATCTGGAATTTCTAAACATTTTGGATTACTGTAGATCACATGCCAACCCCATTTTTCCCTTCTTCATTGCCTTCTTCAAAATACCATTTCTCTGCAGTTTTTTTTCCCTTTTTTAATGGCTCTCTTTGAATCGAATACATTCACTCGTCCCCACGAAGAACACACAACGGCATTTGAGACGCAGACCTTTGGCTGTTGTGCTGGCATAGAATATTGATTCGCGCGTCCTTTGTCCATGCCATTCAAATGAATATTCGAAATTATTAAATTTAGGATGAACATTCAGGAAATGTCTCCGGACACTTCGGAATTTCCTCTATACGATCTGGATTATGTATTGCTCCATGGTATTTACACAAATTTGTCGTTTGTGGATCTGTAAGTTTCCGAACATTTTGAGTTCTAGAGAGCTCAGTCAATTTTTGCAGATTCGAATTATCCTTCACGAATGATGACGTCAGAGATACGCTAAGAGAAGCCAGCGTTCCGATTCGATCCATCAATATTGCATTCGATTCGAGTACGCCTTCAATTCACCTCCAATCAGGAAGGAACGAATTTTTATGGTCGTTCGGTAAGCCAGAAGAAGATGGAAACATCATTGGAGCAGGGGAGTATCAAATCAGACCGTTCAAGTTCAAATGGTAAGTTCTTTCTTTCATTCTCCAATCACATCCTCATATTGCAATTTTCAGTAAGAGAACTTCGATAGGATACTACACGGAACATTTTGATGTGGAGCATGGAATGCTGGCTGTCATCAGATATATTGTCAGCATTTTCAACTGTTCCGAGGCTGTTATCAAAGAGTTGTCAATTGGTTTGGGTGTAATCGAAGACAGTCGAGCGGTTTGCGAGCATTTTACAAAGTTCAAAAGTATCAAGAGATTATCGGTTCATCAAAATGTGGATATCGAGAGAAATAAGTTGAACTTTGCCCAAAACTTTGATTGGATAATGGACAATTTGAAAATCGAAGAGATATATGTTGGAGTGGAATTGCTTGAGCACAAAATGGTCCGAACGGAGGAAGGAAATTTTGAGATCCGCCCGTTCTCTATGCGGCTCGATAAGGTAAGTTTATAATATACATTTCCAATAGTTCAGTTGGTGTAATTTTCAGGCGCTGAAAGTGAATCATTTATGTTTGAAACACGCCAACTGGTTTACTTCTCAAGACCTAATGGAATTGGATACAGAAACGGCTATTATCGGAAAGAATCAACTGACCGCAGAAGACCTTAATGCGTTTATGAAACAGTGGTTAAACTCAACTTCAAGAAAATTGTCTTGGCTCGAAGTTAAACTGGATTCAGAAAGTCCAATTGATGTCGCAATGATCACTGATGGATTAGATGTGGAAGACTCGACATACATATTGAAAAATACGAAATGGTTAGATTTTCTTCCAACATTGACTACAGTACTCATTTGGCTGAATAACTAATGAGTATACCGTAGTCTTTGCTGTTATTCACTCTGAAAACGAATTATTTTTTTCAGCTCGTGTCCATACCGCAGATTCGATTCTTCCGAACCAGAGCCCTTCGAATTTCCTGCGGACTGTAAGCAGATCACTCGCGAAAACGGTGAAATTGGGACGATAGCAATAACGACAGATACCTTCTTCTTTCATGTAAAGGATACGGGACCGATTGTTCCTTCGGTAGTAAAAGAGCCAGTGAATGTTGAGAGAAACGAAGACGAACGGAGGCTGATTGAACAGCAGATAGAAATGCATGAAGTTCAAAGAATTCAAATGCAACTATTGGAACGGAATGCAGATATAGAGCTAGCTCGTGGACATGGATTAGATCTTCCGGAGAACGCAGAGCGAAGAGAAGAACTCGAAAACTATAGGAGACATTTCTGGCTTGAATTGAGGAATATAGATGGACGTATTGCAGGTCTGAGAGAGCGGTTAGCACAGAATCATTAGCAAAAAGAAAGAGAGCTTATCGGAAATCGCAACGAAAGAATGATGTGCATTTTATCAATAATTATTCATTTTACTTCGAATTCAATTAGTTTTATGTGTCCGTTGATAATTACCGATGATTCTGATTTTTATAAAGTGGGAGAAAACTGTTTTTTGCACAATTGTAAAAGCTTCACACGAGTTCAAGCTCTATTGAATATCTATTGTTTGCATTTTACCGAAATCTACAAATAGTTTGTATTCTGCTTTCTCGACGTAAATTGGTTTCTTCAGAAAGCAATATTCTGTATTGCAAAACTGTAATTGCTGCGAAACCACCATCAGTACAGTAACTTTATTTGAAAAGTTTAAACATGCGCCTTTGAAATCACCGTACTCCGAGGCATAAAAAATCAAAAAAAAATGCGATGAGCTGAAAAAAACATTGAATTTTTACAAAATTTTTATAGGTTTATGGGTTCAAATTCAAAAACTTGTTATTTTACTGCTTGGTCCATAGCTTACCGCTAATTTTACCATTTTCAGAAATGATCCCAGATGCTGCTAGTCAACCGTTTCAGCTACACAAGCTCAATGTAGTTGAATTGGATAAAATTTTCGAACATTTATCATTAGTCGACATGTAAGTTTCTAGGCTCATTACTTCGCAACATCTCCTATTCATTTCAGTTTTCATTTGTCTCTCACTTCGCCAGAAATTCGAGAAGCGCTAAGTGAAACCAGCTTATCAATCACAGGAATCAAAGTTTCGTATCAATCAACGCTTCCTACAATTGAGTTGATCTCAGAGAAGAGCTCACTTCTATGGACTTCTGGCTACCCGGATAGTAATTTGGAATATGCAGGAGAAATCAAAATAGGCCGCCATAGCTTCAAGTGGTAAGGTTTGGAACGTAATATGTTCTTCTATTCTATTTTTTCAGCATGAAGAGTGAAAATGGATTTCACACCGACCATTTCGATATTGAACAGGGCTTCTTTTCGGTTCTCACATATTTCACTGAAATTTTCAAGTGCAGAAAAACTGTTATTCTCGAGCTCTTTATCGATTTGAGTGTGGTTGACGATTGTAGGACGATATGTGCTCAATATTCCGCATTCCAAAATATCGAGCGGTTATCCATCACTCAAAGTAATCAAGATCCTGATGTGGCAACAAGTTTTGGACTTAATTTCGATTGGATAATGAATAATTTGAAACCGAAAGAAACATATCTCGGAGTCGAAGTTATGGAGAACGTATTGACACAGAGGAGAGGTATTTTCGACATTCGTCCGACTCCGAAACGATTTGAAAAGGTGTGAATCAGGAATGTTCGTCTTTTCTATCCAACATTTTTTTCAGATATTCGACTTCGATCATATTTGCTTGCTTCACTCCGACTGGATTTCGAATGAGGATTTCTTGAAGCTCGATGTGAAAACAGCAATATTAATGAACAGTACTTTGACAGAGCCGGTGCTGAACACGTTCATAAAAAACTGGCTCAACTCGGAATCTGATAAATTGTACTGGATGGAAGTAATAGTGGTTGGGAGAATCCTTGATAAAAATGTCATTCTTTCTGGTTTGGAAGTTCAAGATGATACCTACCACTTGAGCAACAGTAAATGGTAAAATGTTCTCAAATTTATATAAAAATAGTCAAAGTTTTCAGTTCTTGTCCTTTCCGAAAATTCGAAACTTCGGAAAGCATCCCATTTGCTTTTCCGGAAGATTCGAAACAAGTAACACGTGCTGATGGTTCTGCTAGTGCAACAATTTCGATAATAGGAGATACGTTCTTTTTCCATGTCAAGAACGACGGACCAATTACCACACCAGTGCCACCCGAACAGGCTGCACCTCAACAACAACTTGAACCAATCAATGAGAACGAGCAGTTCCAAAACGCCATGCAAGAAGCCGCCAGAGACATGTTGATGCGCGTCGAAGTAGAAGAACCCGCGCTCTTGGAGCCCAGAAGACGGCGATTGGCTCGACAAATGAGACTCCTTGTGAGGCGTCTGCGGAATGAATGATCGCTTAATTCAAATATTTTTCATCAGCATCCCATTCACAGTTTAGTTGTTTTAATAATTCCAGAGTTCTATTGTTTGTCCTTCTACCATCTTTGTTCATTCTTATATAATATTGTTTATATCTGTAACAAGGTTCGATTGAAAATATAAATTATTCTAGTCAGAATCGTATTAAAAATTGCCGCTCCTATACAAAACTGGGAATTTCGGAAACTTCAGAAGAAAGGTTAGAAACGTTTTCCAGGATTTCAGAAAGATGCGACCTAAACATCCGATCCCTAAAACTATCCAAGAACATGGAACAACGGAAAAATGCGAAAAAAACTGACAGAAAAATCAATCAAACTGCATTTTTGTGAATTTTCATGTATTTCCGACGAGTTTTGACAGTTTTAATAGTGAAAAACTGTTCTAAAATGATAATTTTACCCCAAAAACCCCGAAATCTCACGAAAAACTATCCAGAAACATGGAAAATCGAGAAAATCTCATTGAGAACAATGGAAAATGCGCACACAGTTTTGTCTGACCGCGAGATAGTGTGTGGCGGGGTGGAGAGGCGCACGCAAAATATAGAGGACGGCGGAACCCGCGCGGTGCCGACCGCTCTCCAGGACGACCCTATATCATGGCCGTCGCATTCTCGTATGTGCGCACAAGTGTCGATTATCCAACGACCACTCAGGCCGCGAGGACGCAACCCGACACAGGGATGCTGACAAGGAATCCATCAGACAACTCAAGTTCAGAATTGGCTGAAATTTGGAGGGATGATTAAAGAGCATCTCCTCAGACAGGTCTAAAAATTTTGGAATCCGCTGGCCACCCAGAAATGAGATATCTCGGTTCAAAGTTTTAGTACTGAAATGCACTGGTTACAGTACTTTCACTGTAGAAACTCCTCCTCTTTCTTACGCGAGCTATGCCACTTTTATCACCGCCCCCGCTCTCTCTAGATTTCAACGGTTGGATGGCGCAAGGGTAGTGGCGCAGGGTGGTAGGCGGACGACAGTGGTTCGATTCCGCAGAAATGCTAAACTTTTTTAAAGGTTTTTTATTTGGCTTTCCAAGTTTTTGAGATTGGTAGGAACTATAGGGTAAATTTTTTTTTTGCAATTTTTTCCAAGTTTTCAGTGTTTTCCTCAGTTTTTCAGCAAAAAAAAATTTTTCGAAAAAATTTTCAAATTTTTGCCCACTATGTGTATGGGCATCTAATTTGGTCAAAATTTTTTTTCGAATTTTTTTCTTAAAATTACAAAATAGAATAGGGCAGACAATTTTATGTGCCCTTGCAAAATTTCAGCTTGAAATATAGCCTAGAACTGGATATAATGTCTTCCGAAAACCCTCAAATTAGTACTGAAAAAGCACATTTGGCACTTTGAGCACCTATATCTCGGCTCCGGGTGTCGGGCGGAAAAAAATATTTCGAGGTGTTCCTAACTACTATGAGATAAACAAATGGTAGAAGTTTCAGCCAATTCTGAACTTGCGTGGTCTGACGGATTCCTTGTGAGTAGGATCGGGAGGTATGAGATCCGAGAAAAGGGGTGGTGAAATCTAGCGAAAGTAGCCATTCTGTCATGAGTGCAGGAAATCGAACCCCGGAGCTGCAGTAACCGGGCATTTTTCAGGCTCCGGGGGGCCGGTTTTCGAGAAATTTTTCGCGAATTTTTTGTTTTTTGACCATGACCTCGACCCTACGACGAAGCCATGACTAGTCAAGGCCATGGTCTCGTGGGCGGGGCTGGCGCCCTGGCGCGAGGCGGCGGGGGCGCGACGCGGGCGGCCGGGCGCTGAAGCTTAAACAATACGCTTCGGTTAACTTGACGAGGGGAACCGACAGTTTATGACAAAATTAGAGAAAATTTTTGCCGAAGTTTTGAAAAAAGGCTCATTTTTTGTGTTATCTCAGTTTTCGTGAAAGTCAATTTTGCGGACTTTGCCTGATTTGGCCGCAGCGACTGCGAAATCAAAAAAATTTGGTCAGAATCGACTTTCAGGGGGACTTGAATAATGGCAGAGTTCGTTTCCATATTTCTTCTTCAAAATCATGCGAAAATTCGAAAAAAACTGTTGAAAATCAGGCTCGAGAAAATTACCCGAATTTCCCGAAATTTCCCGGAGGGTCTTTCCCGCACATCCCTGATCCAATGTCATCCGGTCGAACTCCTGGCTGTCCGATAGATGGTTCATATTTGACACAAGAATATGACACAAGAATGCCAATGAGAGAAGCAAGACAAAAAGTAGGATTTAGAACTAGAGTCACTGAAAACTAGATACCCAATGTCGTCCTGTAAGTTTTAAAATGGAGAATAATATCGAGAAACGGATGTCCGATAGATGCTTCATCTTTGACACATGTGTCGAGAGGGACAAAACAAAAAGTTGAAGAATTCAGGAATCACAAAATTTTGTATTCTGATTTAAAACCTAGACACCCAATGTGATGTTACAGAACCATTCCAGGACCACTTCAGTTTTTGGAAGACTTGGAGAATACAGAATACAAATACTGAGTAAAAAGACGAGTCCACTTCACGAAATCCTCTTAATAAATAATTTGTGATAGTTTGAACTCAAAGATGCCCCATCCGATGCTATTTGTCCCGAAAATCGGAGGGCGACGCTTTTAGAAATGCCAAATTGATCGACCCCATGGGACCGCCTGTTCTTCATCCTTCGCTTTTATTCTTCTACGAAATGCTTTTCGCCCTTCTTAATCTTCTTTTTTTTGTGATTTTAAGAAGAAATCGAGCTCTCTCGTGTTTCCCCTATCACTTTTTTTGGGAGTCACCGTTTCCGGTTGCCGGACTTTTCTTGGTTCAAAGAGAATGCGCCGCCTTTTTGTTGTGACTCTCTGTCTTTCTCTCTCGCATATTTTCCGTGCCATTTAACATTGGTGCTCATCAAAACGAAAAGATTTATGGATCAACATTCGCTTTACTTCTTCTTTGTTTTTTTCAGATCGAGGAACTAGATTTAATTTCCAAACATTTCTGTTCCAGAATGATTACACTGAAAAGACGGGAAGTTGAGAATGATAAACCGTCAACATCTGAAATAGGAGTTTTTGTATCCAAGGATTCAATTTATCCATTTGAAAATAAGAATGAGGTAAAAAGTTCCTTCAGCTTTCCGAAAATCTGAAATTTCAGATAGTCAAAGTCTGGTGGAATGTTGACAAACCTGAAAACTGTTTAGATTGGATTGGCCTTTTTGATAATAGTGAGTTATTGTGGAAATTCGTCAAGAAAATGTATTTTCAGATGATTCCTCGTTCTACCTCGATCAAAAATCCCTTCGTCAACAAATATCTCCTGTAATATTCACATTGACTGCCAGAAATCTTTTGAACGCATCTGAAGTATACTTTGGTCTCATTGATGGAATGACTGGAAGAATGTTAGCAAAGTCGAAAAATATAGAGATTTGTAGATCTGCAAAACTAGTCGTTCATGGTTTGTTTTGTTTTCCAGTATTAAACCAATCTAGATCGTGTTATTTCAGAAGTCAAAAAACCAGAGAATATTCGGGTTTTCCTGAATACAAATCACGGGAGGGTTGAGATCCCAAAAGCCAAAAAAAGTGAATCTACCAAGAAGAATGTGACATTCAGTTCTTCTCAAAACAGATTCGACTTTGATTTCGAGGTGGATGATCTTCATATTTCGTTGATGGAGTACCCGGAAATGGATAATTTCGATCACTTTGTTTCTGCAAATCAGTGAGTTTTACAGTTTTTGGAAACTGCTTGAATGTCTGCCTGAATTTGATTAATAATTCTCTCTCTCTCTTTCTGTGTTTCACAGTTCTTAACGGTTTGAACGATTCACATAGGAATGTGTTGTTGAAAGTTTTTTTTGTTTTCGAGCGTTCAACTTTAAGCATATATTTTTTTGAAATAATATTATTTATATTATAACTTCTAGTTTCAGACAGTTACTTTTTTTGAAAAGCCCATTTCGTTCAATCTTCCTGTTAATATATCAATAATTGGATGTTTTAATAGTCAAATTAGCCACTGATAGTTAGCTTTAAAGATGGGACAAAGTCATGTGCTTGCTCTTTGTGCTCTGATTCCATTACAAATGAAATTTAATTAAACACACCATGTGAAAAGTCAATAGCCTCATCTCTGAGCTACACCAATGATTTCAGCAACTTTTTCAGCTTAAAATATACCAATATTTAGAGACCTTTTCAAAAAGTAATACTCTCTAACTTTCTCTAATTCGGTTTCCGAGATAAGAGTGTCACATTACATTCAAATTGTCCCCTTCTTCTCTCCTTTTTCTCCATCTAAACTCCCATTTTTACATCTGTGAAATGTCAAGATTCGGTGCCACAGATATTGTCCCTTGAGACCAGTTGGTCCGGAGACGTTTTTCCACTTTTATGCCATGTTCAGAGTCCTCATTCTGCGAGCATTTTCTTCTTCTTCTTCAGCACATTTCCACTTTTTCATGTCACCTAATGGGGTTGCTTTTTTAATTGCAGACTACAGAACAACTTCATTCAATCGAAAAGTTTCTCTCACAACCACAACGTCGACATTGTTTTCAGTATTGAGCCAATAACAAGTGAGTTTATTTTTAGTTACATGATTAAAGAAGGGAATCTAAATTGTACAAAATGTACTTTTCTGTAATTCGAGAATTAGGAAAGTGCAGAGTCCAAAAAGGTCAACGTTAATGAAAATATATTTGGAATAGCTTTTTTTCTTTCTAACTTATGTCCTACTCACTATTTGTAGGGAAGAAAACTACAAACATAATGGAGATTGCCTCTTCAAGTCAAACACCTTCCGAATCCCAATGGAAAACGTATGTGGATGCCAAAAAACGAAAATTTTATGTCAATCATGTCACGAAAGAAACAAGATGGACAAAGCCTGACATCATGAATAACAACCATGTTGAGCCAGCGACACCAATCAACTCGAAATTTCCGGATAGAGCATCGTCTGCTAGAAACAGGTATAATTATCAGTAATTTGTTCGAAATCGTCCATTTTTTAGTTTCATAACACCACGACGAACGATCACAATTCGGTCCGATGGTTGTCCAAAAAGTGATTTGATACAGTTCTTCCAACGGGATGAGTTCAAAACAGCACTTTACGAAAATGAGGAAGCGATGAAAATATATAATGAATGTTCTGTGGTTCGACATGCGATTCATAGAATTCAGAAAGACTCTGATCCTCCGTCCAAGTGAGACACAAAAAATTGATAGTGAACAAATTTCCGAGTTCAGATTTGAGAATCAACCACTTTTCGTCCGCTTTGCCAACTCTTTCGCAGATGTAACTCAACCATTGCCATCTGGATGGGAGTGTATTATGATGAATAATCGAACTGTTTTTCTGAATCATTCCAACAAGGAGACGAGTTTCTTTGATCCCAGAATCCGGAGATTCGAAACAAAAACAACGAGAAGAGGTCGAAGTGTTCCGAGTCGAAATTCAAATCAAGTGAAGAGCAAAATAGATCATGCATTGATCAGTAAATGTGAAGATTTGAGAAAGATTGCTCAGGACAACTTTCCACAGATTGCCGGTATTCTAGTGATGATCGCAAGCATATTTTATTCCCAGAATTTCAGAACGAATAAGCAAGAAACTTATGCTGATTGAGAGATTCGGAGGATTGGCTGTAGCAAGTTTGGCAAACGATTTGGATATCACTTTGGCATTGAGTATGCTCGATTCGAATAACGAAAAGCAAAAAAATACAGAAGATGGAGATAACATCAGAATGTTTTATGAAGAAATGAAAAAGGAAAAAGTTGGAAAAGGACCGAGTAGATTGTGCTGGAAAGTTTCGAGGGATCGATTATTGGATGATGCTTTCAGAGTTATTCTGAATGTTGATCCCTTAGTTTTGAAGAAATCAAGATTGCATATTCGATTTGAGGGGGAGTTGGCGTAAGTTACGATCTTATGATCTTTGTTTTTTTGCAAGTGTATCCCCCGTATTCCATTGATCTCAGCCAATAGAACAACACCACGAACATAAATTGAATCTTGTGATTCTCGACCCAAACGATTTATTATCGTTTACAGACTCGACTATGGAGGTCTATCACGAGAATTCTTTATTCTTCTGTCCCGTGAACTTTTTCATCCAAACAACGGATACTTTGAATACGAAGGAAACGACTATCATCTGCAATTGAGGCCACGTGGATGTGAGACTGAAAAAGAAAGGAAATGGTTGACAATGTGTGGACGGGTTCTTGCTCTTGCTATCATTCACCGTTGCTACATCGATGTATTCTTTTCAAATATCTTCTATAAGTTCCTTCAGAGAAAGTAAGTTGTCTGTCTAGCCAAACCAGTTTTCAACTTCCTTATCAAAATAAACAAACTGGAAACCGTATCCCTTTCTACTTCCTTTCAGACCCATCGAGTTGTTTGATTTTGAAGAATCAGATGCTGAATTTTACAAAAGTATGAATTGGCTTTTGGAAAACGACGTCGACGGCCTTGAAATGTCCTTTGTTTACAGTAGTATGGTCAATGGAAAAGTGAGTGACCTCATTGAAGAATGACTTATTGTTTCGTGTCTTTTCAGCTAACTGAACTAGAACTTTTGGACGGTGGAGATGAGAAAATGGTGACGAATTCGAACAAAACTGAATTCGTGGAATTGATGTGTCAGAAGAAGGCAGTGAGAGGAGTTGAGAAGCCGTTGGAAATTTTGACGGGGGCTTTCAGCCAGGTTTGGATTCTTAGAAAAGTTTATTGGGAACTCGAAAAATTTCAGATTCTGAAAGTGGACCTTCTAAATGGAATGCAACCGTCTGAGCTGAAAAGGATACTAAGCGGATCTCTAGAGTTGGATTTGAATGATTGGAGGACGAATACTATCTACAAGGTACTTATCAGGGTTGAGCGACAACAAATTTCGGCAACTCATTCAAGTGTGAATAACTTTTTTCGGGAGGGTCGGGTAAACATACGGTTAACAAAAAAATATTCCCTTTTTAAAAAGCTATCAATTGGTTAAAAAATCGTGAAATTTTATCAAAAATTAATCGAGTTATGCCCTGTTTTGAAAAAAAGTTGCCTAAAACGTTGCCGACATTGCTGAAATCGGGAGATTTTCGGCAACACAGGGCGTAACTCGGTTAATTCTTGTTGAAATTTGACGATGTTAAGACCAATTGATAGCGTTTTTAATAAGGAACATTTTTCTGTTGACCGTATTTTTTACCCAATTCTCCTGAGAAAAGTTATTCACACTTGAATGCGTTGCCGAAACTCGGTGCCGCTCAGTCCTGGTACTTATCAGATTCCTGTTGGTCAGCATAGATCAGAAATTCTTTTCTTTCTTCTTCTCCGTGACCATTACAAGTCATCGTGAAAAATTCTTCCTTCTTCTTCTAATCTTTATGATCGTGCCGGCAATTTGTCGTCATCAAAAACTGTTATCATTGCAGGGTGGATACTCGGACTGTCACATTGTGATTGAATGGTTCTGGGAAGTGATAGAGACAATGACAAATCAAGAGAGATTTGATTTGCTTTTGGTGAGAGAGAAAGAGACAGAATCTTTGAAGATTTATATTATCTATTTCTCTTTCTAGTTTGTCACCGGCAGTTCCTCAGTCCCTTTTGAAGGCTTTTCGGCGCTACGTGGAAACGATGAGATCAGCAAGTTTTGTATTGAGAAATGGGGAGATGCCACTTCGTTACCGAGGTACAGCATAAGTTGGAATATCATTTGAAATTTAGATTTTCCAGAGCTCACACTTGCTTCAACAGACTTCAACTACCTTCATACAACACTAAACAGAATCTGAAATCAAAATTGCAACAAGCGATTTCAAACGGGATGAGCTATTCAATCGAATAAACAACGCTTCAAGGCTTCAACGATCGAAATTTTACATTTTGTCACTTGACCTTCTCTGAATTCCTTTGTGTGAAGTATTCATGCTTTTGCTTCTTCTTTTTTTCTTGCAGAAGATGCTGTTGTTAACCTCCATTGTCCCCACGCGACTGGTTTTTTCTCCATTGGTCTCTTATAAGCTTATTTTTATTATTATTATTTATATTTTCTATGCAGAGTTGACTATTATATTGTTTCAAAGATGAGTCATTTGATAAGATAAAGAACCTTTGCAAAGATCATCAATGATAATATCCTTTGAAAATCGTGCGCGTTGAAATACACAGAAAACCTGCGGAGACTTGGAGGACGGGCAGATACGATAATGATGATCTATAAAAGTTGCAGGTGTACTAATCGTAATGGGGAAAGTGTACAGTAATCTGTCCAGCATCATACGCAAATCTCGAAAAGTTTGAACTTTTATAGATACTTCCAGCTTCTGGGATAGTTAGTAATGATTGAAGAAAAACCTTGAACTTGCTTGAAACTTAAGTAAATTTGCTTGAAAATCTGTTATGTAACTTCAAACTACGGTAGCTTTTTTGTGGTGAGGAGGTCTGTCTACCACCAATTTTTTCGATTCCGATGTTCAAGCCGAAGGTTACGTTTTCCCAAAATTTTTCTCAAAAATATCATGTTCCACAGTCTCTGAACTATAGTGACACCACTGTTGAATTTTCGAAGGATTTTGGAAAACATTGAAAGTTTATCGTTCAAAAATTTTCAAATATTACTCAAGGAGTACATAGCAGGCTTTCTGGGCCGGGCTTTCAAAATTTTTAAAGAGACCGGTCCGTATTTTGAAAAGTGTGAAAAAACAGAACTTTTAAGTGTTGCTGACTTGAAATACTGCTCCTACTATAGCCCGGAAATCTTTGAAAATCCAATCCGGAAAACATAACTATACTATAAGCAAATCATGAGAAAAAAAACAGAGCCGCTGTGTGAAGTGTTGTACTATCATAAAGCCTCTAGTTAACCTCAAGATTCCAGTGTTCCGATGTGTACAATCTGTTCCTCTCCCCAATTCCCTCCCGCCAAATAAACAATTCATCCCGAATGTTTTTGTGTGAACTCTGTCTCTCTTCACAACTACTAATCATCCGAGTGGATCCGATTATCTTGCCAGTTTGACACTTTGGCGAGCTGTTTGACAAGCATATATTTTGTTGATTATTGCTCGGCTCTCTCCCTCTCTTTCCCAATTAGCAACCGGTTTTCTTCACGTTTTTCACGCACTTCACCTTTCCAACGGCGCGCATGTCAAAAAAAGAGTGTTTGTGTGCTCCGAAAAAGCAAGAAAAAGAGTTCCTTTTTTCTGTATCTTCTCTCTTTTCCCGCCTTCTGCCCTGTCACCTTTGCGCCCATCCGAAGCGCACTCATTAATTCTGTCTTATTCTTTCTTTCTACAATCCTTTTTCAAAATTATCTACAATGAAAATGAAAGAATCTTTCTCATCTCCATATCCTCGTCGTCGTCGTCGCGTGTCGTCTTCTTCTTCGACGTCGTAACCCGTTCTCTCTTCATTCGCCTACTAATCATTGTCCTCTTTATCTCTATCTCTCTTTCTCCTCTCTGTGATAGATATTCTTTTCTAGTCCTTCTTATCTAATACATCGATTTCAGTAGATCATTTCAGATAATACTGATGAACTTTTGAAGACATGTACTTTCCCGTTGAGACTAGAAAAAAGATTCTAGATCGTTTTTTGGGTCTCTGAGGAATTTTGAAGTTCTTTATAATCACGGAGCATCTCAAAAGTTGCAAAATAAAACATTCGAAATCTGAGATCAGAATTTTTAAATTCATTTAACTGAGAAATCCCGTTGACTGAGCAAAATTTCTTTTCTTTCAAAATGTTCCCTCTGAATCGGATGATCGTGAAAATGTTCCGGACGGTGGTTCACTTCGTTCCAGAACATAAAATTTTGTTTTAATTTTCTGCAAGTTGCATCTCTATTTTCCCCATCATCTATCAATTGTTGTTTTTGTTGTTTTCCAAAAATTCTCTGTCTACCATTTCAACTCGTTATCATCACCATGTGTGTGTTTCATGTAAGTGAAACGTCCCGCTGTTAGAAAAGAAGAAGAATATTAAGAAGAAGACTGGGCTGAAAAGTGAATTGTGATTGAATCGAGTGAGAATCGAATCGAATTGGCTTTTTTTGTGTAATACAAATGTAGAGAAAATGAATAAACAGTGTGTGTCA
Source organism: Caenorhabditis zanzibari (assembly GCA_963966625.1). Lineage (NCBI taxonomy): Eukaryota > Metazoa > Nematoda > Chromadorea > Rhabditida > Rhabditidae > Caenorhabditis > Caenorhabditis zanzibari. The sequence continues at coordinate 6,967,282 of OZ016470.1, read as the reverse complement.
CCTCCTCCTCTTTTTCCTTCCTCTTTTACTCCTCCTTCTGTTCACAAACAATGACTACAAGAAGGCAAAAGCTTGGCACTATAACTTACCACTCTTGTCAAATTTTCAGATTTTCAGGTGTATTTTTATATTACTTCGATTTGGTTTTCCCAAATCCTAACACCTTTAGCAAACCATACACATTCTATTCGAATCCCTTCACACAGCTTTTCCTTTCTAATCTTCTTCTTTTTTCACAGCATCAATTCGAGAACGTTCTATACAACATCAATGTCACACATTCTTCGGTTCTTTTTATGTATTTTTTATTTCTCCAAATGTCCCTTTAATGGTACTTGAACTGTCAACATGCACATGTTCCTGAAAATTTCAATTCTTCCAGGATGTTTGACATATTTCGAAACTCTCCAATTACAAAATTATCATAATCAGTTTGCGTCATTCTAATTTCAGAACAAAACATTTCGTCACAAATTGTGTGATTTTGAAAGACCTCCTTGCCCTGGGAATTTCAGCAACTCATGTGATTGTTTATGTGTTTTTGCACAGGTTTCTTCAAAAACCAAAACAATTATATTAAACCGATCACGAGGATTCAATTTATATTAAGTTGTTGCAGATTCAGATCTTTAACTTTCAAAAGTTATCAGTTTGTCTAGAAAACTTCTTTGCTTTTTGAGAGGAACGAACTTAGTTGTTCTCTGTTTTCTAATGTCCTGTAATTAAACCGAATTAGTGTGTTCTGACGGGAACTCCCTTTTTTATTGCTTGAAGACAGTTACAGTATGTTTATTGAGAACGATAAGTTCTCCTCTGAGTTAGCAACCAAAAGTGAACTATAGCGAAAAGTTCTGAGATTTGCGATTTTCGCTGTCCTTTTCCACTTGACTCCACTATTCTTTGGACGGTCATAAAAAGCGACAATAGACTACGTGCCAACCCAATTTCCATCAAAAAGTGTGAATCTTTGAACTATTACAAACTGGTTTAATCCTCCGTTCATCTCACCTGAAAGTGTTCTCGAAATGAAGAACCAATAAAACAGTTCGTTTGTCTCTTTAAAAACCATTCCATTTTTTTTCGAAATCTGTCAGTAATTGGCACAGAACTTGTGCAAGTATAGTGTTCCATGTTTACATTTTTTTAAGAAAAAATACTGCAGAAAAGTGTAATCAAGACACCTACTTTTTTGTATTGTTTTTCGAAAAACAAACTGCCAATCACACTCCGTCATTTTTATCAAGTTCAAAGTCTACTTTTTCCTTTTGGTAAACACTTCTTAAAATGAGCATGACGTACTTTTCTATAGTCTGATCGCGCAATTTTCAAAAACAAAAAAGTACTCTTTTAAATTTGATTTTCCTTATCTGACCGATCAGTGACTGTTTGTAAGTTTTGGCTTGAAATCACCCAATTGGGAACGAAATAATGTTTTTGGTGAATGAGTACTCATGTTTCCGGTGAGATTGAGGTATTTAGAGGTTGCATTGTCACACTTCTTGACACTAATCAAGATCCTTCAAATTGGAATGAGGATTGTTCTCTGTATTCTATAATTTCTTCGGTCCTTGAGATGCTAATCTCGAATTCAGATCTGCCTTTCTCTCTTTTCACTTTCGAGGTTATTCTCAGTACAAATTTTCTACGCCTTCTTTGAATTTATTCCATAAAACCTCTAATAGAAGGATACCCTGAAAGCCAAATTTCGAGAGTCCGCACGACCGTATTTTTTGTTTTCTTTTGGTGAAACTTCCAGCAAACAAAAATAGACTCTTCAGCTACAAAATGCACAATACTTGATTCTCAGAAAGTTGATTATATTTTCTCCAAAGAATTGACCAACTTTACCAAAAAAACCATCTTCGCCTCCATTCTGTCTAGATTTTATACTCCCATTTGTGTATTCAACTGAAACCCCCGCACTTGATTCTTGTTGCCATTTGATTTCAGATCAGAATTCTGATGTCCAAAGAATCCCGAGTTATCAGTTGTCTGACACTCGCCTACGCTTCTTTTGATCTTTAGTGAAATGCACTCGAGATCGTATGCTTAATGAATTATGTTATCTTATCAGCGCTTATCACTATAAAATAAGTTCCTTCATGCTCTCTCCTGATTCTACGAAAAATCAGGTTGACTTCTATCAAAACTAAATGATAAGACATTGGGTATCAATGTTTCGAAACTCAGGTATAAAGTTTAGAAGGTGAACTGATTGAGCTCTCAAATTTTTATAATTAGGTTTCTTCCAGGCGGATCTTCGAATTTCTGGTAGCAATAATTAATGTGGCTATTCATATTGGTCCACTGCTAAAAGTAAGATAATAACAACCAGATCTGATTTCTTGTTATATTTCAATCACCTAGATTTCTTGATTCTTTCTCAGATCAAGTTATCCAACCTTTTTTCTTGAAAACCATTCATCATTCCTCCTTAATAATGATGCTACTAGAGCGTCCTTGCCATCTTTACTAATAGCAAGCGACAATTTCTGTGTGTCCGCCTGTCTGCTATAACCAGACTGTCAATGGATTGATTTGGATACCAATCAAATCTAAAGCTGCCCGAGATGACTACCGTTTTTTTTCGATTTTCCAAAGTATCAACTTTGAAACTATCAGAATTTTGTTTCTTTTTACTCTTTCGGCATATTCCAGAGACGCCAGCTCTGCTAGTTTCCATCATTTCCAAAAGAAACATGTCCTCAGTTTATGACCATCAATTTGAGTGAATCTTAAAAGGCGAAGAAGACGTTGCAATTTCTTGTTTACTGAAATCGGAACTTTTCTGCAAAAGGAAGAGTCATCCGAGTTTAAGAAATTAGACAGATTTCCTGTCTTCCTATCAAATTTCATTCCCATTTTTTGACCATAGACATTTCCTTTTTTTTCCTCTCGTCACTCACATTCCTACAGATGACTAATAAAACTTAGACGACGATATAGGAGAAGTCGTTAGTGATAGTCTTCTCTCACTAATATGAATGTTATGTCCTGTTTAAGCTTCTTCTTCTGCTTTTTCTCTCGTGACGTAGTTCAACTTTGACCTCTTCTGTGAATGTGTAATGACACTCCAACGTCTTCTGAATCTTTTTGTCGGCATTCTATTGTCAATTCAGTGAATTGTTGCTGATAACCTAGATTCATAGAGAGTGTCTCTAGCTGTTGTAGATCATCGACCGAAAAACTAGAATTTGTTTCAGAAAAAAGGAGCACTCGGAGCATTCTATTTTTAAAGTGTCTCGAATCAAATTTCAATTATCAAATGTGTTCGTGAAATAATCAAACTTGTTTTTTTCATTTTAGTTTTCTAGGAAAAAAGTGTTTGGCCTCCTGTTTGCCCAAGTGATGAAAAGTTAAACACAACCTCCTTTTCACCACTACCGATCTGGTTTTTGTTTTACTTTCTGCCTAGAAGAAGCCTATTTCACAAACACTACCAGTTGTAGTTTCAACGTTTCAAAACTATCATCATTTCTATTTATGTTCACTTTTCAAATTGGGCTCACTTTTAGAGTTTTGAGCCCGTCGTTTCCTGAGTGCAAAGTGGAACGGATATGGGTCCTTTTCGAAAGCTTTTTTGTCTTCACTTTTGAGTGATTCACATCCCTATTCGAAAAACCAAATCAGCGTCATGACCCACTCGGCACGAATCCAAAAGAAGAAGACACAGCTGGCGCGTGATAGTTCATTGTGTATCAGTGATCAGCTGAACCTAGAAAATCTAAAAGTCAGTGCATTCAGAGTTACAGTATCCCTTTTTTATTCTGATGATTTTTGAACATTTACATGACTTCTGCAAGTCATATTACTCGTTAAATTCCGAACACCATGACAACAATTTTCCGAAAGGTACCGCCTAAGAGTCATCACATTTTTCGTTCAAATTGTCTTGTTCCCTACAGTATGGCACGTGGTACTTCTGCGTCGTCGGGGGTTCACTGAATTGCAAAGGGGACGACGATAACAATCAACGTCTTCTTCGTCTTCTTTTTTCGACGTCTTCTTCGTTTTCTTCTTGTACCCGAAAATCGAAAACAAATGTACCCCGACCACCGTTGTGTCACAGTGTCCCCAACCAAGTTTTAAACAAGAAGTTTGACGATCAAAAATGTCGAATTTTTGGAGGTTGTGCCAGAATGCGTGGGTCTTAGTTGGGAGACTTATGAATCATTACAGTAATCTCGATTGATATCACTCCCATATATCTACTGTAACCGTTTCAATCCAATCTTGAGACGTTGAAGGCGTCTAGCATCATAATAAATACATACATGTTGATTGATACCGGGCACTCTCTGATTGTCGAAAGATCACCGATTGTCTACCAACAATTATTTCTTTCATTTCACCTATTTATTCTCTTTTCTTTATTTCTCCACGTGTTTTACACGAGTTTTCATTGCTTTTTCCTAGGCCCCGCCCACTTTATTTCAAGATAAGAGACAGTATTGAGCCTGCGTATACAAATCAAATAGTGTCTGACAATTATAGTTTGCTTCCTCTTCTTTTTTTGTTTTCTCTCTTCTTGCTCCTACGTAGTTTCCGTTGGCCTTCTGACGTCTTGCTCTTTTTTCTTTTATCTTTATTTTTTTCTAGCTCTGAAACTCTCTTTCTTGCTATTTAAACACATCTTTAATTCATTTTTCGTTTCAGTTCAAAATTACGCGACAACCGACACATTCGTCTCCCGGTGCATCCGGAACCAACAATACACCAATGACACTTCCAGTTCTTGCGAAGAAAATGAAGAAGTTGGCATCGCTTCAGTTCTTCAATCTGAAACTTTTGTTGAATGGAGAATCCAGTCGTGGTTTCTCAAAATTCAAGAAGAATTACAAATTGAAGGCTGAATTGGGAAGAGGAGGATTTGGAGTAGTCTACAGAGCTGTTCGAATTTGTGATAACACTTTGGTCGCTGTCAAATTCATTGAAAGAAGCAATGTGAAAGAGTGGGCAAGAGTGAGTGAAATTTGAGAAATTTGGGATTACGGTAGTATGGTATTTCAGATCAATGGAGAACAAGTACCAATGGAGATTTGCATGCTTGCCAAATGTTCAAAAATCCGTGGAGTAATTCGTCTTCTTGATTGGTACAGTATACCAGAAGGATTCTTGATCGTAATGGAACGTCCTTATCCTTGCATTGATATGTTTGATTTCATCAAAGGACAGGGGAAAATTAGCGAAGAAATGGCACGGTTCTTGTTTCGACAAATCGCAGTGACAGTTCATGAATGTGTTCAGAATCGAGTTCTTCACAGAGATTTAAAGGTATTTTTGATGAGTTGGAATGTTGGGAATGCAATCATTCAATTTTAGGATGAGAATGTAGTCATCGATCTGGTAACTGGATCCACTAAACTCATCGACTTCGGTGCAGCTACCGTACTCCGAAGAAGCCAATATTCCGATTTCCAAGGAACAAGACTGTATTGTCCACCGGAATGGTTCCTTCATTCTCTCTATCTTGGACGAGAAGCCGCTGTCTGGTCTTTGGGTGTACTACTGTATAACTCACTCAATGGCCGACTACCATTCCGTAATGAGAAGGACATTTGCACCGCCCATCTTCTGGGTCCACTTCCGTTCTTTGTTCCCGTCAGTGCTGAAGTCAAAGATCTTATTAGCAAGTGTCTGACATTTGATCCATTTCAACGATGCTCCCTTGAAGCTATTCTGAATCATCCATGGGTTAAACAACAACCACTTTCCTGGGAGTTATTGACGAAGAACAAGGTTCAGAAGACAAAATCTGAGAAAATGGAAAAGTCAGATGGTAAGTCTGGACTGCCTAGAAACTTGAGATTTATTCTGAACTCTTTCAGACCACATCAGTGAATCTCTGGGAGAACAATCAGAAACAGAAGAGGAAAGAAGTCACCCAACTACAGTATCCGCTTCGAAGCAACCAGGAACTTCAGATGAAGGAGTTGGGTTATCAGCCAGTTCTTCGCATACGGTAGGTACTTTGAAATTGTTTATACCGAAAAGTTAATCATTTCCGGAAAAAAAAACTCAAAAAATCTATTTTCAGCCTCCAAAAAAGCAGCACAAAGAGCATCGCATGGCCAAGACTTCTCTGCTGGCTCCGCCCACTTCAATTGAAATGAAAGCAGCTGTTCAAGCATCGAAGACGCCTACACAATTCAATGTTCATACAGCATTAAAGAATCAGAGACAAATCAAGAAACATCACAGTCCACAAGCACCCAACTCTACCGTATTGACAGCTTTGCGTCGGGCAATGTCAAGAGAAGCACAAAATCGAATTAGCGGAGTCTTTTTGCAGGACTAGTTCCTCACTGAGAAGAGACTTCCGAAGCTTGCATGTTTCGAAAACTGTTTATGTACAAATTTTGAACTATCTATCAAATTAACTCTTGACAAAGAAAGCCCCTTAGCTTTTCACATGTTTCTTTCATTTCGATTGCTTTATTCCCCTCCCACGAATTCTTTCATTTCTTCCCAATGCCCCCGACTTGCGTTACAAACTGTACCGGACAATTGATTCATTTCTTAAAAAGGACCAAAACACTTTTTCTTCATTTGGGTATTTCTCGCATGATTTGTTTCGATGATGATGACAATATTACATTGTTCTGATAGTGAATAAAGATATAGTTTTTCTGTGGTTATGTGCTCATGAAGACATTCAGAAATACATAAAGGAAAAGCAAGAAATAACCGGGCTGAAAATGTTGGATGAATTAATCCACCGTATTTACTCTAATAGTGGGGAACTTCTTATTGGAGGGTAAATCAATTAGAAAATCAAGTGAGCTTGAAAGAAGTACCTTTTCGGACTTTAGTGCAGTTGAAACTGGGCTCAATCTAATCCTTAAAAAACTTGGATCAAAGCGAAATTTGTGCTGGAGCATCTAGATTATCAAAAATGGGTAATTTGATAAAACTTGAGATATTATTTTGAGAAGTTTTAATAAAATGGACCTGTCCAATTACATAGAATTCTGTAGATGAATTTCAGTAAAAGATTTATAAAATTACAGTAAAACCTGTATTAGAAGGACATGCCCCTCTATTTTTCAGCTTCTAAAAAATCTTATGAATTCTCAAAATGGATCATAACATCTGTTGGAGAAGAGATTTGAAACATATGCTGTGATTAGTCTAGCCAACTTTTGACGATGATTCTAATAAGACTAACTTAAATCAATTTTTTCAGAGAATTTGCTCATTTTGAGCTCAGTGGGGGTGCTCTTCTAATACATATCTTAGGGTAATTAAGGATTGTTTTGTGAGTTTATCTGCAATTACAGATTCCAAATTGTAAAGAGTGGTAATGTCAGATATGAATAGTTTCTTTGTTCTAACTGGATGGGAGAAAGGCCTGATAAAACTTAAAATTGACAAAAGTTCTACATTTTCCTATGACAACTCCTCACTTTGAACAAAGAACAATTCTCCAAAACAGCTTCTGTCCATAAACTTTCGGTTATCAGTTTCCACGCGTTGTTTCCAAACTTTCACCGACTCTCACCATAATTCAGGACTCCCCCGGTTTCCGTTTGAGATAAGAAATCAGGAATCAGAACCTTCTGACCCTGTGTACAGCATCTTCGCATCAAAAAGTTTCAGACATTCGGAGTTTGCTCCTTTTTCCTCTGCCTACGCAATTTCCGTTGGTTTCTGGACACAATTCTATTTACATACTCTTATCAGTGGTTACCCCGAATTTTGTTACTATAAAACAGGACTGATTGTGCTCTCGATTAACAATTACTGTAGTAATCAACGAAACAAAAATGCCTTGTTTTCTCACTTCGAAGAAAATGAAAAAAATGAATTTTCTTCAATTCTTCAAACTGAAAGTTTTGTTCAATGGAGGATCAAGCAGTAAATTTCCATTATTCGACAAGAAATACAAATTGAAAGCTGAATTGGGAAGAGGAGGATTTGGAATAGTTTATCAGGCGATTAGAAGATCCAATAATGAACCCGTGGCTGTCAAATTCATTGAAAGGAAAAATGTTAAGGAATGGGCCAGAGTAAGTTGAACTCAGATGTTTCGCTCGAAGCATCTTTTATAACTTTCATAACTTTTCAGATCAACGGAGAACAAGTACCAATGGAAATTTGCATGCTTGCCAAATGTTCAAAAATCCGTGGAGTAATTCGTCTTCTTGATTGGTACAGTATACCAGAAGGATTCCTAATCGTAATGGAACGTCCTTATCCTTGCATTGATATGTTTGATTTCATCAAAGGACAGGGGAAAATTAGCGAAGAAATGGCACGGTTCTTGTTTCGACAAATCGCAGAGACAGTTCATGAATGTGTTCAGAATCGAGTTCTTCACAGAGATTTAAAGGTATTTCTGATGAGTTGGAATGTTGGGAATGCAATCATTCAATTTTAGGATGAGAATGTAGTCATCGATCTGGTAACTGGATCCACTAAACTCATCGACTTCGGTGCAGCTACCGAACTCCGAAGAGGACGATACCCTAACTTTTCGGGTACGGTTCTTTGCAGTCCTCCAGAATGGTTTTTACATTCTCAATACTTTGGAAAAGAAGCCGCCGTCTGGTCCCTTGGAGTCTTACTGTATACTTCCTTGAATGGAACACTACCATCCCGTAATGAGAAGGACATTTGCACCGCCCATCTTCTGGGTCCACTTCCGTTCTTTGTTCCCGTCAGTGCTGAAGTCAAAGATCTTATTAGCAAGTGTCTGACATTTGATCCATTCCAACGATGCTCACTAGAAGCAATTCTGAATCATCCATGGGTTAAGCAACAACCACTTTCATGGGAGTTATTGACAAAGAACAAGGTTCAGAAGAAGACAACTGAGAAGGAAGAAAGGGAACGTAGAATAATTGAATGGGTATCAAACTGTAGAAAAAGAGAAACCCATCCAACTTTGGAATCACTGGACATTGAAGAGGGCAACATTTCTCACGAAGTGATAACTTCCATTACGGTATGTTTTACTTCAATTTCTGCCCTTGAAGATAACGAGAAACACTCGTTTCTAGTCACAAATGTGTTTGATTTTCAGAATGAAAAAATGGAGGAAAACCATGTAAACTGGAGTCAATGAGGTTCAGTGTTCAAGGGATTCATAGTCCGTTTTTTCGAAAGACTATTTTTTGTTACTTTGTTGTGTTCTTTCTATGCTGTACAAATGTATAAAGATATGACATTTCATTAGAATAATTTCTTGAAAACTGGAATTTGAGACGAAAAATTCAGAACTGTGAGGGAAGGCACTGGGGCAGAGAAAAGAAAATAATAAATAGGATTTGAAACAAACAAGAAAGAAAAGTGAATTCAGTGGGCAAAAAACTGAAAAGTTCTCAAAAAAAGTTTAAATTAGGGATAACAGGATAATGAGAGAACCGGGAAGATTGGTTGTGATACATGGCATTCGTTCCCTGACTAGAATTTCAAATTATATTGTGATTAATTGATGATTATGACTATTTTCAAACATTAGTTTCAGGACCGCCCTTGTCTCCGAGGAGAAACGATTCTCGGAGACGATCGAGATGACGGCACATGATAGATCCGAATGATTTGTTGTACCATTGAAGGGAGCGACCTCTGAAAGAAAAATAATTGGTTTAATTACTTGAAAAGAAGGTATACTCATTTCTTATATTTTCTCAAATGATCGTCCTAAGACCTGTATTTTCGAAAATAACAATATTTTAGCACAAAAATCTTTAAAACTCGAGGAAATAGATTTTCAAAACTCCAGCGTACATTTTTTTCTAATCTTCATCAACAAATGAATTTTTTACTGGTTCGAACGCGCCTAATATCGCTTCTCAAAACGCAATGAAAACATTTCTATGAACAAATTGTCACATTGTGGCGCTCGCCGCTACTGTAATCTCACTTTAAAAGAAGAACATCTTTAACTATCCTTATTAGAAAGTATGTTTTTTTCGAAAGTTCAAACTTACTTGAGATCGACCCGAGCGATATAGTTGACCCGTGACTGACCACCGCTAACTGGCTCAATCAGGAAGCGTTGATCGAATATCGTAGCTGCAATTCCACCCAACAATTGATCCTCAGAACACTTTACACTCCTCTCAGCAATCGCACAGGCACCTCTAATTTCGGTTAGCCCGGATGAGTGGAATCTGAAATTAACGGATACAACAGAATCCAGTTCTCATCGAAAATACCTTGCTACATGACAATCTTTAGTTGGATGTCCAATTGTTTCGTTTATAACATATTGATGAATATCTGTATCGGGAGCACTGACATATTCTAAATGTCTCCAGTTGATGACAGATGAATCCCACGTGTATCTCTCCTTGAGTAATCGCATCATGACACTTTTTGGTCCTGCTGGAATGTCAAGCCATACTCGGTAAGTTTTGAGTGGATGAGAATCAGATGGTCTTCTAGAAGAGATCTCAACACCACGGAATGATCCTTCGATCGTCCAATTCTTCCATCCATCAGAGTGTTCTCTGATCATATCAATTACACGATCGACGAGGAAAGAACGGGGTCCTTTTAGACCCAGATCAGTTAGATTTGGATTATCGTCTTCAGTATCGGCACTGAAAAAACGTTGATTTGATCAATTGTTTCAAGTTAGAAAAAAAACGAACTGTTCATCAAGTCCATCTGGAACCATGAAAATCGTCTGCACATATTCAATGAGCATTGTCAAACACAATTGACAAGCTCTTGCCTCTTTCATCTCTTTTTCTGATGGTAATCCAGTTGCTCCGACTGTTTTATGACGTCTACTTCCTGGCGTAACTTTATCCAATCGAGATGCTCCGAGTTGGAAAAGTGATGGAGTGAAGCATACAGACAAGTTTTGAGCCGTCATCTGAAAGTTTTTTCATTTAAAACTGAAGATGTAATAAAACTAACATTGTTGACTTGAGAATTTCTCGAGACTTCTTTGAGGAACAAAAGCAAAGTTTTTAATGCTTCTCGATTTTCATCAGGGAGGAGTAGAATTGCATATTGGAGAGATGTAATTCTGAAAATTAAGGTTTGACTTCATCATTTTCTTCTAAAACACTCACCTATCAACATCCGGAACTACGGAGCAAATATTGGCAAAAACCTCTGACATTTTGATAGTCATCAACGGCTCCGGAAGATCTCGGAGATATTGTTTCAGCAGATCAGCAACGTCATGGACTTGAGTAGAATCTAGAATATTCTCTCCAACGAAAACGTCAGTGTTTCCACTGTAACTCTCAATAATTGCTCGAAGCTCGGCGATTCTCGACTTGACTCCATTCTTTCGGAATATTCCAACCGTTTCTGGAGCAATGTTTCGAAGGAACTTCATAACTTCCAGAATGGGTCTTGGCAAGAAATATCCAGTTTTGTTGAATATCACATCTAGACCGACTCCAAAAACTGCACTATCTTCATTATCCTTATGATTCTTTTGTCCATCATTAATCTTCATTCTCTTAATTAGTCGTTGAACACTCCATACATGTTTTGATGGTAATTCATCTTGATCTGGATCTGTCAGATGAACTTTTCCATCGATATTCCTTTCCAAAGTTGAACATAATCGAAGATAAGCTGTTTTCCTTAATCTTGTCATCTCAATCAAATTGAGCGAATCGATGGATCTGGCCATGTCGATTTCCGCAAAAAATGGTTGTTCATCGATTAGTTTTGTAGAAGATTCCCATGAACAACACGAATAAGCAGAACTGATTCCAGATGACGTGGCATTTGAATACGGTAAAAGAGATTGACGAATTCTTTGTGTATGTGGACCACTTGGAGACCTCGATAGACTTGATCCTAATCCAGAATCACTTCTTTTTGTTAAAGTTGTTCTTCCAATCGGTTCATCAGAGCTTGAGAGCACTTCGATTTTTTCTGTGTTCACTTTCAGATTCTCAGGTTTGGGGATAGCATGATGACGTGGTAGGGCTGGTTTGATTTCTGAAAAGTCAAAAGTTTGATTCTTTGAATAACTTTTGAATATCTGAAATTCTAGAAATTAGGAAAAAGGGCGACAGAAAAGCCAACCATGCGTATAGTATCCATCATTGTACATGCTGATATTGTCGGTTTTCTTGCTGTTATCAAGGGAACTTGTATTGGAATTTGAATTGGAATTCGAGTTAGTTTTTGAAGATTTTGGAAGGACATCAAGATCATCGTACATTCGATCCGGAATCAGACTTCTCGTTGGGGGTTCGAACGGTTTTTCGTATCTGAATTCGAGGATTAGAAAAATATCATGCAGTAGGGAAATTGGAAAAAAAAGGTGGAAATTTTGTGGAGACATTTTTGACTAAAAATTGAAATTCTCCCAATAAAATTTCCAGCCTTGAAAATTAACGAAAGAAAGAACCTGTCAAACATGTTATGATGTCCGGGATAGAGATAAGAATCAACTGGCATAATTTCTCTTCTTCTCAATGTTCCATCATGAACTGAAGGAAAATGCCCATTCATTTGAACTCGATGTCTTGATGGTGGAGGCATTGATAGCTCTCTTCTTCGACTTTCTCCGTAATTTCCATTCGATCGTAACGATGAAACAACACTTGAGTTGGTATCAGAATATCCGAATGAATTATCCAAAGATTCTGGACTCGTCGGTGTTATGAATACAAGACCACCTCTTCTATTCTGAGCAATTGATTTGCTCCGAGAAGAAGGAGTATGATAAGCGGAAGATTGATAGAGGGAACGTCCACGATCTGGGAAAACATGTTAATTTCAGATAGGGGGAAATAGTAAGATTTAGAAGAGGAAAGGGAATATTAGATCTGCTGGAAATGCGACGAAAATAGGATTACCTGGTAGAATAGAAGGTCTGTCAATGTGATGCGATCTGATTGAGTTTTTAGGAGTGTCATACGAAACTAGAACTGGATCCCCAATGTTCATTGGAGCAGGTCTTCCTCGAGATTCTTTCGGACGCCTGAAAACAACTTTTCTAACTTTGCTACCTTTCTTTTGACTATTTGAATATTAGTTCTACTCTCTCTCACTCTCACTCTTGGTTAATTTCAGTTAGTTTTCCACATTCCGTTAGAAGTGAAATCTAGGAGTGCACACATGATGACTCACTTATTCGGGGATCGTGGATCCATCTTTTTCATAATCGCTCTCGCGCGATCTTTGATTCGTTCACTTTGAGATCGTTGCAATTTTTGGTTCAATTCATTTACACAAGCTGCTGTGGATGCAGTATCAAGAGAACTAGAATTGACTGTCAGAACATTTGAAAAAAGAAAAGAAAGACTTACTCATTATGTCTACCATTTTGAGCATCATACCAATCGGTTCGGAGCACTTTACGACTTTCTTGGTTTGAACTGAAAATGGGGGAAAACAGTTTGAAGGAAATGAAATTTTGAGCTTTTGAGGTATTTTTTGAATAATGAAAAACTGTTTGGAACTTGTTCAAAACTGCAGATTATAATAAAGCTCACAATAATGATTTTCTCATCAAATTTTCTACCAGAATATAAAACTCAATTAGATCTACAAAATGACGTATAAACCAATAACATTTACAGGCTGAATAAGTTGCTGGCTTCCGTAAAACACCCGGTCCGGCTCCACTTAAATTCATGTTGTCGGCCCACGGTGTTTTACAAAAGTCTGCAACTTATTCAGCCTGTAAATATAATTGGTGAATACACCATTTTCTAGATCTCATTGAGTTCTACATTTTGGTATAAAGTTTATCATTATTTGAAGTAGAGAAAACAGCCGGCCCGGGTTGGACATATATGGATAATAGACAATTATAATTTACGAAAAGATACAATAAAAAGAAATTTAAATTTAGCTCAAAAATGTTCTCACATTTTTTCAAAACTTACTCAGCCATATCACGATGCCAAGTAGAGGTGGAATTGGGATGTCTAGCTAGTGATCCACTATAAACATGATCACTTCCAGATGGACGACTCCACGTTGATGAATGATGACTTCCTCCGCCACCTCCTAATCCACCGTACCTCCAACTATCAGATGAATAGACACTCTGAAAATGGGGGAGAACTTTTTTTTGTCGATCGATAAACTTGCCCCCATTTATTTTCCAGGGGGGCGTCGCCTTGAAAAGAGGAATTTATTGGATGATTTGCGGTTAGAAAAGATATAAGATATCGGTTTTCGTTTCCTTCTTCCGCCCATAATCACATAATCAACGGGGGGAATTTAGAAAGAGTGATGATCATGATGACGACACTTTGATTATATGGATATGGAAAAGAAGAAAAGATAATAACAAAAATGTCGGAAAAAGGGAAGTTGAGATAATAATCAGTTACCCTTTTTGGTTCAAATCAAGCGAGACCAAAAGTTCAAAAAACCCTAGAGTAGAGAAGCCATGAAAAAAGAACAGAGATTTTATATTCAATCAATATTCTTCTTATCCTAAATCTGTTCGCTGATAACATACTTGCTTTTACAAGAAGAGAAGGAGATAATGACTCAGTTAATTGGATGCAAAAAAAAAGAGAAAGTGACTTACATTATCGTCGACTTTCATCGGATCCAGGCGTGGGAACTCGTTGTTCTGAAAAAATTGAGATTCGAAAGAATTCAGATGATTCACACTTTTCGAATGTCAAGTGGGCGAAAATCTTTAAATGTTTTGTTTTTTTTTTAAGAAGAAGAATTACAAAATGGCGTCGTTTTTCGAGATGAAAGTGGCTATTAGGGGAGACATTCAATGAGTATTTCAACATGAGTTTTCAAGAAAATTATTGTTCAGAAAATTATGATTTCATTTTTTGTGTTATGAAAATCAACTGAAACTAAAAAAGAAACGAACCATTCGCCTCCGCATTGGTATACTATCCACTTTCATATTGTGACATGAATTCAAAATTTCAATTCTTCGATTCAGCGAACGCAGATCTGCCTCAGGCAGTGTCGGATCTTGTGATGGCTTGATTGGTAGTTTTCCTTCTGTAAAAATATATTTGTTGTTGAGAGCAATAGAAATTCCGAGTAAAAAGTTTCGAATAGATGGTCAGAAACGTCATTTTAGATTGAAGAACAAGGTAAATACATTTCGATGGAATCAGAAAACTAGGTAAACTTGATCACCAAAGCGCTCAAACTTCAAAGCAAAAAGTTGTTCTGAAACAGCGAAAATTATTTAGTTGACAACATTTTTCGCTTCTTTTCTAATCGACAAACAAGCAGAAAAGAAGGAGAAGGGGGACTTGCTTAGTGTTGTTTGCCTTATCTTGCTTGCTTATGCCCGAGATAATTTGTCGTTCGAAAAGAGAGAAAATGAGTGAAGGGAACTGTTTACGTTTCGAGCAAAACATGAACCGGAAGGAACGGAAAAACGTTAATTGAGAACACATTGATCTTATTTATCAAATGGTCGGCTCACTTTTTGATGCATCGACTTTCGGAGGCTCCATTTCAAAAGTTACAGAGCTCAGAAGTGAAAACTCGAATAATTTAAATTGGAGAGATTCTCAAAAGCCAAATCATGTTTTCCAGTATCTCTGAATAATGAACATCTACAACAAAACGTTCGAATCGAAAATGAGATTAACCGTGAAATCACCAAATCAAAAACAGTTCCAGTTGAAGATTAATTCAATTTACTATTAGTGCAATTGATTAGTATTGGTATTTATTGTTATCTCAAATTGAAGGGTACGTTAAAAATATATGTTCCGTAAAACCCGTAAAAAATGATACTGTAAAAAAGAGTTTGATGATCAAGGTCTAGAAAACTGTTGAACAGTTATTTTACTACAAATGATAATAAAAAAATCGGGAATCCACTAACTTTTGCTAACTTTTGCAGATTTGGAAAAAAAATATTCGAAAAATAGAGCGAAATGTCGTTGTAATAGTTTTACGGTACTTATGAACTTGAATTTGTATGCTGTTTTTAAATGTTTTTTGGATTCTCACCGTTTGAAATTTGGACTACAGTACAAACTCGGGGACTTTGTGGGACAAAATTGAAGAACATAATTAATTTTCTGGTGAAAAATCTATTTCGAAAAAAAGTTAAATGAATCGAAACAGAAAGGCTCGAAAATTGATGGAAGTTTCAAATCGGAATTATTTGATGATAGATTGAGAGAAAGATAAGAGACATAGAATGTGAAAAACATTGACTGTGAAACTTCAAAAAAACATCTCAAAAATTGGACAGGTAGGTACTCCAAGACTTATCTCAAGATGACATCACGTTACCTATTTCCGTCGAAAAGAGAACGTGATCGTTTATAACATCAAAGAGATAACATAAAAAATACAAATCTCTCTTCTTGTAAAAAAAATAGTAATCGTAAAAACAGTTGACCGAGAAACGAAAAAAAAAGGAGTGTTGCATGGGTGTGGGTGGGAGGGCATGTCAATGCCAAATTAGGCAGGTTCTTCTTCATTTTTTCGTCTGTTTTGACTCGTATTTTGTACCTCTTTTCCTCTTTCTCTTAGATGCAACCATCACCGCTACGCAAAGCAACGCAATCGGCAAAAACGATTTTTCTAATAGAAAACGGATATATTCTCTGTATTCTGTCTTTCTTCGTTTCTTCTGGGAGTGACATGGGTGTTGTAAAGCATACATTCTTAGGAAGGTTAAAATTTATGAGGGAAAGAACTTGATGGGAGGAGAATTCAGATGTGAATTTTTATGTTGATGGGAGGGTTTTTTATGTTGAATTGTGTTTTTTTCTTATTTGTTTTTGGTCAGTTTTTGAAGGTTTTTAGAGGAACTTGATGGGATAGAAAAGGTCATGAAATTTCAAGGGTTGAATAATTAGTCTGGAAGCGAAAATTCTCTGGAGACTCTGGAGAATCAGATTCAAACTTATGCATAGACTTGAAAAGAACTTGAGATACATTCTTCTCTAGTTTGACCTACTAATAAGTCTGGCTTGATAACATGATCTTTCCATACCTTTAAACTGATCGGCGTATTTTGAGAATCCAGCCTTCCTCAACCACGAGCACGCATCCAATGCATCTCGTTCTGAAATTAGTAATTTGGAATACAAGCATTGAAAAGCATTGAAATTTGCTTCAAAGAAGCATTGTTCAGTTTAAAATGAAAGTGACCTAGAGACCGACTGAGATAGACAATTAAGGGAGATTAGAAGATTCTGATAAAGTTCATTTGAACTTTTATGACCTAGAATGGAGAATGTGTAGGGTGCGGTTGGAAATGAAGGGTGACATTTTTGACACTTGGGATTACGGTAGGTCTCGTTCGGTTTATCCAGCGAAGCTCAGATTGGGAGCCAGTGGAAAATTTTGCCGGCTCGGTCGTCCGGGATAGAAAAAAATAGGGAACAATTTTGAAAATGTTCCGCTGTTCAAATGACATAAAATATTCAATCATCAAAAAATATGACTTATTCAGGAAAACCACTCAAAAGTAGATTTTTCTGCTTAACAAATCCGTACCAAACATTTTGACTCCAGGCAGACAGAATTTTCTGATTTCGGTCCGTAGCAGTTTTGGGTCTTTGCAAAACGGAATAAAGTTTATCGTACGAATGTTTCAAATTCTAAAGTTTTTAGAATCATTTTCTGAAAAAGGAACACTGTTATCATTATTGAAAGGTTATTATTTCAGGCAGTTTCATAAGTTTTTAATACAGGTTGGATCCTTCAAAAATTTGCTTCCACCTAATCTAGAAAAAAACTAAAAATTTTTCAGATAAGACTTAAGGATGGTTCGAAAGAGTTATTGGACTACAAACAGGCAGAATTCTAGAACTTGAGATTCTTGAAAACACGTTAAATTACAGTTGACTACTACCTGCTCCTAGCTGCTCAGAAAACTCACGTTTTCTTCAAGAACTCTCAACTTACTTGTTCTCCTCAAATTTCTTTTATATCTATCATTGGCATAGTAGGCCATCGCATCGTTCCAATAATCATAATTCGAGTAAAAATGAAAATCATAGTGCTTATGTCGATAGTACATACTCCTTTGCACTATGTTCTTGTCTATGACTATGACTCCTACTTCTCCTTATTCAACCCCATTTTTTTCTCCGGTTGTTAAATGAGAACACTCCGCCTCTCAGTATCACGCATTTTGCGCAAATATGTGACAAAGGATCGGATATGAAGTAAAAAACGAAGAAAGAAAAGAAGAAGATATTGAAGACGTTACGGAGAAGAAGAAGAACTAAAAAGCATGATGAGAAATTGATGAATGACACGACGTTCTGAGATAATAATTTATCTTTTCACACATACGGAAGAAGTGTCTACACAATTGATTTATACTGAACAAACGTTCGCTACATTACACTTTTTATGATTTCGATGAAATCGGCTTATGACTCTTTCTTGTTTTTTTCTATTTGATTCAATTCTCACCGTTCAATTGAAGAGCAAATGTATTGCTCCGCTTCGATACGTCTTTGTTGGAACCGTTCTGAAATGTAGAAAAGTTGTAAGAGGGAAAAAAAGAGAAATACAAACGTTTTTCGACGCCTCGCTGAGCCGTTGTACCATCGGAAGATTCTCGAGAGCGAATGGTTTTTCAATTGTTTTGATTGGTTTTTGTTGTGATGAATCTGATGGTTTTGTGCTCGACGCAGCATTCTCGTAAACGCTTCCAACTGCATTCTTTCTATTGTCTGGCTTACGATTTCGGAATGCTGTAAGTTTGGGCGGTTGTGATTTCGAAAAAGTGAGGTTTGAACTAATTTCTTTTTTAAAAAACTTACACGCAGGAAGCGAATCGAAAATCTGATCTCTGGCTTCATCGGGCGGTGGTGGAGGATCAGGAAACCATGTACTGTTGCCAAGACTTTCCAGTTCGTTCACACTTCTCTCGAGCTCTTCCAGATTTCTAAAGTTTATAAACATCTTATTCATATCAATTTTCCCTACAACACATTGCACTTTGGACCGACATTTGCAGATTTCTTATTATTACTACACTTTTGTTACGTCTTCAAAACTAATAGTAGCCAGTGTCACACGATTTCTGATCACTCTTCTCATAGTTTATCAATTTCTCACTTTTTCCTCTGCAAAGCATCCGTTTGTTTGGACATTCCGATCAACGCGACTTCTCGATCTGCTTCATCCGATGAACATTCTTCATACTTTCCATGATCTGCAGATTCTGCATTCATCCATTCGAACGATGATGCTCGAGATGGTTTTTGTGTTGCAGTTTCCTTGAAATAAATGCTTTTTTTCAGAAGTTACCGGAAAATCTGTATTAGAAGGGCACCTCTAATAGAAAGGAACCCCGATGAGCTCAAAATGAGCACATTGTTGAAATTCAAACGGATTGAAAATGATCTCATTAGAATCCTCGTCAAAAGTTGACTAGATATTTTGCAAATAACTTTTGAATTTCTTCTCCAACCGATGTTATGATCCATTTTGAGAATTCAGAAATAGTTTTTTAGGGAACGGAAAAATAGAAGGGCATGCCATTCTAATACAGATTTTACAGTATGCAAAAACACTTACTGAAGTTGCGAGACGATCAGAGCACGTTGATTCAGAATATGGATATTGAGAGCAGCTGGCAGTCAGAAGATCTCGCAGAAACTGAAAATAGCGTTTTTACAACTCTTCTTAATATGTCATACTTACGGTTGGCCCAACAACCTCTTCGGTCACTTTTTTGGAAGTTCTCGGTGACGGAACCGGCTGAATCGGTTGAAAAGAAGAAGCCGCTTCCTCATCGAAAACAGGGAAACGTCTTCTTTTCATTGGAGATGGAGGTGGTGGAGCTGGAGTCGAAGATGACATCAAAGAAGTTGCAGCAAGGTTTATTATGAGTTCAGGTGGATTGATTAGTGATTTCTGGAAAAAGGATAAAGTTTTTTTTGCTTCTTGGTTGAACTTACGGTAACATCCATGGAGCCTCTCCTGCTAGATGGTATGGATTCTAGTTCAGCGAAAATTTGGGATGTCCACCTGGAGAAAAATAAATGAAAAAGTGGGAATTTCATTATCAAATGAATCATGCTCTACATTACACGTTGGCTCACAAACTTGTCAGTTTTATACAGAGTTTTAATTCATATCAAATACTAAATTAGTCACTACTTCCTAAAATGATACTAGTTTGCAAAGTTACACCCAAAAATAAAGTTCTTGGTCCGGGATGGGTTACAAATTTTCATCCGCCCATCTAACAAAAATCTAACATTGACACTGTATATTGTTGACCACTCGTGTTAAAATGTAATCAAAGAGCTAACTAGAGCAAGTTCGTCAATATGATCCCGAAACGAGATCATACTGGCAAGTGTCCAAAGTAAACAAATATTGAAAAAGGGAATAAGAAAACTGTTACTTTTTCACTGAATCCCGATTGTTGAAATCGATGTTATCTCCGTTCAAATCGCGCACACTCAATGATTTTGTTCCGATTCTGTCAAATTGTTATAAATGAGTGTCGATTTGTTTTGTGGTTGAATGGATTAGAAAAGATTCGGAAGGGGTGGAATTGGGGAGTGACTTCTTCTTCTTCTTCTTTTCTTAGCTTATCAAATTAGAAAAAAAGGGAAAAAACATATGAGGGGAAGGAAGGGTGGGTAACTGTCAATCATATATCATATCAATTTACATGAAAAACATACAAACAGTGATAAAAACTGACTGGAAATGTCAGATTTTTAAAACTAAATGTTTCTCGTCTTTGCATTGATTTGTTTATAGAATTTATAAAACGAGTGGGATTTCGAAAAAATCGTAGGAACTTTTATCGTACTTCAGATTTTTAATTTTTAAAGTAAACTCCCTTTCTATTTGTGATCGCTCTAGAAAACGAAGTGAAAAATGAAGTAAAATTAACTTGTCTAACAAAAAGTCAAACATTTTCTGAAACTTCTGTTCTAGGTAATACCAACCTTGAAAAGACCGAATCTGCAATAAAATTCGGCTAAACGTTCACGTAACTAGAGATATGAGCCCTCGCAGTTGCAGCAATCAGTCCAATAGGGAAACTTTGAGAGTCCATAACTCGGCTCAAAATCATTTTCAGAAAGTCAAGTTCTTTTGTTTCGGACTTGTAAAAGACCCTCAGCTGTAAGATTTTTTAATCTAAAAGTTCAGAAAGCACTAAAGAACAAATCCCTTCCGAATCTCCATCATCCATAGTAAGACTCACTGTTTCGTATCATTCTCATCGTTCTCATTTTCATTTCCTTTCAAATTACTCGTTGAGTAAAACCTCTTTTTCATATTTCTCTTTCCTCCATACTTCCGTCGACTTGATGGAAGTGTGTTGGAATCGATCTGAAATCCTCGGTGATTAAAACGAAATAAATTTTGAAGATACCTGAACTTTTGTATCATCATCTTCACTGGAAGTTGATTGATCTGCTGCTCCGGTTGCCAGAATCAATCCGATATCTGGCTCGATAACTAATGATTTCCTCTGTTGTTTAGTGTATTTTCTTCTTCTCAAGACTGGTATGTTTTCTGAAAAGTGTTAACGCTCTAAATATAAAGAAAAAAAGGAACCTGAAGTGTTCTGTGGCAACATTTCGAAGCCGTCATCAGTGATCGGAATGATGTTCATTGACTTGACACGTGGTTTAATTCGATGTCCATTTTGCATCTGAAGACATCAAGAAAAGGTAAGAAAAAAGGACAAACTAAGGGAAGGTGAGATGAAAGGGAAAATCATAAATATTTTATGAGATATCAAAAATGAAACAGAAATTGTATAGTTTTATGGGACGAATATGAAATTTTGATGGAGATGAAAAATTATGAAGGTGCACATATATATTAGTTTTTGGGACAGATTCCAGAAAATCTGATTTCCAGGAATAATATATCGTAAAACGTCTAATAGAGCGACACTCAGACGTCTGACTTTCGGAAGTCCGTACGACCGCAAATTTCATTATTTGGCGGTAAAAATTTTCAGCGAACAAAGGTCATTTCTTCAGCTACAAAACGCACTAAATGTGATTTTCAGAAAGCTTATGATACTTTCAGAAGACAGTTTATGAACCTGATGATCCGGTGTCTCTATGATGCTTTACGTAATCGTTAAGTGGCTTTTCAAACTTCAAATTTGGTTTGTAAAAGGTTTCAATCCAAACTATTCCTGGAGCTTAAATTTTTCGACCTATTTACAAAATAACGTTTTCTGAACCTTCAAGAAAAATTCAGAAAAAAAAACGGAAATCAAAAAAACTTTTGCAAACACAAAAAAATCTCTCGAGTTTGGAATATTTCACCAGCTGAGACGACATTTTTCGTTTACTTATGTTATCAATAGTGTAGGCCCCACATTTTTGAATTCGCTACGGAAATTGTTAAGAAATTTGAGAATTACCGGGCTAATTTGAAACAAAGCGGTGTACTCTTGGGACTGTTATCAAATCATTCAGAAGGCAGCATGACGTGGAACTTACTGCGTGGGTCATACACAGTAACACAAAAAGGGGAACGAGTAGAGAGAACAAAAAAAGGAGAGAGAGGGGAATGTAAACAAGAGGAATGCTTAAATACATTGATGGAGAAGGAAAAAAAGATGATTCACCTTCTCACACTTTAAAGGAGAAAATGAGCATTGTATAGGTAGAAGAAGAGAGTTTTGAATGAGTGTCAAATGATGTAAATATATACACATGCATATGCAGAAACAGCATGTTTCTAATCTATTATTCAATATGCACCGGAAATTGGAAACAGTCGAAAAGAGACAGAAAGAATGAAACTACAGTTACATATGTTCTTTCCGGACCAAAAACCACTGTATCTCTTCTAGTCTTGTCAAGTGATTTGTGTTAGGCTAAATACAGGGGAGACAGAAGGAGCTCTTAGAGCTCAGCATCCGTCCAAAAAAATTTCTTTGTCAAGTGGATTATTGAGCGCCTCTGCCAGCCACTTAAACGAGTGTCTTGCCGGCGGATATGGATTCGAAATGACGGGAAGAGAAAGGGAAGTGAGGACTTCTGAAGTTTTCAGAAACGAAGAGGAAACCTTTTAAGTTTCGAGAAAGAGAGCTTTGAAGCTGATTCAGGCAGCCAAACACTTGGGTTTGTGAAAAGGTTATGACTAAGCTTTTGTTTGAAGAATCTGAATTTATTTTTGAAAAAAATATTGTATCTGAAGATAGAAATCTAACACTTTCGTGGTTACTGTGCACTGTCCAAAACAGTAATCCGACCCGGAACAAATTGACACTCAAGAGCCGGCGAGGTCAAGCACTGTCTTCTCAAATATGTGTGGTAGATATAGTAATGAGAAAATAAGTCTAGTTTAGGATACTAGAGAGAAATAGACACACAAATGGACGAAATTCCATAGTGAAATTGAGGTATATTCAAATATCGATGAAAGATGAAAAATTGAAGTTTTCAGTGGGATTTTAAAAAATTATTGTTATGTTTTCGAAAGTTATATTGATTTTAAAGAATAGTCCGTACTTTTTGGGACCGTAACTCTTTTCAAAACTTATGAAGGCCTGATTACAGCTGAATGAGTAGTAATCAAGCTTGAAATCGAATTCAGTTTCGCATTGAAAAACTTAAAACAGAAAACTTCTGAATGTTTCCAAACAAAAATCCCAATGAAGCGTTGAAAGCCTTGACCTCTCAAAAACTTTTCCAAGGAAAACAAACTAGAATTCAAACAACAAAAGTGACCCTCATTTCCATATCGAAATCGTAATATGAAAAATAAGAGTTCAAAAACACATTCAAATATAGAATGAATATGAAAAATGCCCAAAAAACCATTTTGAGGAAAAAAAAGGGAATTCTTTCAAAAATGGAACCAAGAGGAAATGAGTCAGACTGTCATGTCTCCAGACCTTTTTTGTTCTTGCTTTTGATTGCAAAAAGTTAGAGCATAACACGAAAATGATAATAAAAGAATTCCTAGAGAGAAAACATTACTAAATTTGAACTCTCCGTTGGGAGAATGTTGATATGGTTGTGGACCTATCAGAATTTACACAAAGGATTATGTCTGAAGACATGCGTCGGGCGGTACGGATAAAAGTTCCCGATACGGATCATGAATGTCAGCTATAAAATCACTCAAAGGGAGAGTAACTTGTCACCATAAAAGGCCATTCAGATGTTGCCAATCGAATCAATGGACACCTGAAGAAAGTGATTTTGTTTGCGCGTCTCTTTTTCTTTCTCTCTGGCGCGCAACAATTTCCATGCTATTTGTTCAGTCGCTTATCTTATCAGATTTGTTTCCGTTCTTTCTTTTGCCATGTACTCCAAAGAAGAAGTCGGCACTTTCTCTCTCTTCTCATCCCTTTCTCACAACTAATATAACACGTTCCGGTCATTTTATGTTCCGAGAGAAGAGAAATACAGCGCGAAAGTTCAGTGGTTAAGAAGATGAAAGCTTTTTGTGTTTACATTTTGTATTTTTAGTTGTGAGCCCTGTCCCTGAGAATCAAGAATCACATGTAGGAGTTTTCAATTCCGATTTGATCTTAGTATTTGAAGAATTTGAGATCACAAGAGAGAAAAAGTCAATCCCTTGATAGTTCCGCGACATTTTGGTTTAGGTAAATATGGATAAGAACTAGATTGAAAACGCAGGATATCGAGTTCTTTTATAAAATCACGTACAAGATTAGAAATGAGCATTGATGGTTTAGAAAAATGAGAAATGAAAGGATGTCGTTGGGTCAAGTAACAGCTGTGAGATTTGAGGAAAAACAGTTTTATGAATTTTCGAAGGGTGGGTCATCTCGGGTCGATGAATCTAAGCAAATAGGCCCATACTCCCGGGGTACATCAGAATGGGGTACATCGGGGGTACATCGTGCTCATGGGGTACAAAGTCTCAGGGGGTACATAGTCTCATGGGGTACATTTTAGGGATAATCTCATGGGGTACATTTTTGGCTTTCTCATGGGGTACATCTCTGAAATACTCATGGGGTACATCGCTTTGTCTCAGGGGGTACATCGCATTAAATCTCATGTGGTATACACCAAGTCTCATTCTACAGTTTCAGCGCTCTTAGCTGCCTGATTTTTCCAATATTAGTTACACATTATGAGTTTTTTTTGTTTTCCATGTAGTTATTCAAGAATGTTATTTTTCTTCTAATGTGTTTTGGAACAGAGATAACTGTACAACATTATTTCGGCAAAAAATTCGGAGGGTACAACGATTCGGGGGTACAAGGGGATACAAAGGATTTTGGGGTACAAAATAAGTGATTCGGGGGTGCAAAATTCCAGGGTACAAAAATTCGGGGGTACAACGATTCAAGGGTACAAAATAACAATGATTCAGGGGTACCACTAAATTCCTTCAAGGGTACAACGTTTATGATTTTGGGGTACAAAAACTTCAGGGGTACAAAATGTTTTAAAACTAGTTTTTGGATCTAAAATTTTGTGATAGTCGCATGAAATCATGAAGACTCGAGTGATACTTCCGAGAGAGGTAAATTTTTTTCAGAAACTGTATACTTTTAGTAATTGTTGATTTTAGATAGGGGAACCAAGCTAGGGACAAATACTCATTGGCTACAGCTCATGGGGTACACCTCTTGAATACACAGGTGCTACGTCGCACTGAATCTCATTTGATATATACCAAGTGGAATTTCAGTTTCAGCTCTCATGGCTGCCTAATTGTTCTAGCATTCTTTACACATTATGAGTTTTTTTGTTTTCCATGGAATTATTCATGATTGTATTTACGCTTTTAATATGGTTTTTGAAATGAGATAACTGTCAGCATTATCATTTTTCAGACATAATTCAGCAACAAATTGCTGATTAAAAAACAAATTGCCTATTGCAAATAGTAGGAAGTTCTCGTTGAGTTGATCAAAGCCAACACAGCGAGACTTGTTGCACTTTCAGTGATTTTGATAAAAAATGAGGAATCGTAAGTATAGTAATAAGAAAGACAGCATAAAATAATCTTTATTTCATTTATTATGGATTTTTCGAAAAGTGGCCCTAAAGAGGGCCGTTGGGATCGACGTGGAGTTGCGACGGGGGCTTCAACGGACGAGTGTTCCTGAAAAAAAAACAGATTTCGTGTCGGAAGGATAATAAAAATATGCAAATTTGCGACGAAGAGGACAAAAATATACGTTTAAAAACTGAGAAAGCGGGAAAAATGAAAAAATAGAATATATAGAATTTTGAGCAGCAAAAATAGAATTTTGAGCAGCAAAAACAGCAGAATTCTTCATATTTTCGCATTAAAAATTTTTTAAGTGAGAAATTTAGTTGAAATTTTTAAAAAATCGATGAAAAAACTGTTTTACAAAGTTCGCGGCCTAGGGCTCACATGCATTAACGTAGAATACTCAGTCAACAATTCGCTTCGTAACGAACATCGCTTCGAGACCATGCAGTGTGTCGATTTACGACAGCCTAAAAATTCGGCATTTTTCCGCGAGTTCTATTGAAAATTTATATTTTGACCATCGCAAAACGAAACATTGGAATAATTTCAACTAAATTTCTCACTTAAAAAATTTTTAATGCGAAAATATGAAGAATTCTGCTGTTTTTGCTGCTCAAAATTCCATTTTTTCACTTTTCCCGCTTTCTCAGTTTTTAAACGTATATTTTTGTCCTCTTCGTCGCAAATTTGCATATTTTTATTATCCTTCCGACACGAAATCTGTTTTTTTTTCAGGAACACTCGTCCGTTGAAGCCCCCGTCGCAACTCCACGTCGATCCCAACGGCCCTCTTTAGGGCCACTTTTCGAAAAATCCATAATAAATGAAATAAAGATTATTTTATGCTGTCTTTCTTATTACTATACTTACGATTCCTCATTTTTTATCAAAATCACTGAAAGTGCAACAAGTCTCGCTGTGTTGGCTTTGATCAACTCAACGAGAACTTCCTACTATTTGCAATAGGCAATTTGTTTTTTAATCAGCAATTTGTTGCTGAATTATGTCTGAAAAATGATAATGCTGACAGTTATCTCATTTCAAAAACCATATTAAAAGCGTAAATACAATCATGAATAATTCCATGGAAAACAAAAAAACTCATAATGTGTAAAGAATGCTAGAACAATTAGGCAGCCATGAGAGCTGAAACTGAAATTCCACTTGGTATATATCAAATGAGATTCAGTGCGACGTAGCACCTGTGTATTCAAGAGGTGTACCCCATGAGCTGTAGCCAATGAGTATTTGTCCCTAGCTTGGTTCCCCTATCTAAAATCAACAATTACTAAAAGTATACAGTTTCTGAAAAAAATTTACCTCTCTCGGAAGTATCACTCGAGTCTTCATGATTTCATGCGACTATCACAAAATTTTAGATCCAAAAACTAGTTTTAAAACATTTTGTACCCCTGAAGTTTTTGTACCCCAAAATCATAAACGTTGTACCCTTGAAGGAATTTAGTGGTACCCCTGAATCATTGTTATTTTGTACCCTTGAATCGTTGTACCCCCGAATTTTTGTACCCTGGAATTTTGCACCCCCGAATCACTTATTTTGTACCCCAAAATCCTTTGTATCCCCTTGTACCCCCGAATCGTTGTACCCTCCGAATTTTTTGCCGAAATAATGTTGTACAGTTATCTCTGTTCCAAAACACATTAGAAGAAAAATAACATTCTTGAATAACTACATGGAAAACAAAAAAAACTCATAATGTGTAACTAATATTGGAAAAATCAGGCAGCTAAGAGCGCTGAAACTGTAGAATGAGACTTGGTGTATACCACATGAGATTTAATGCGATGTACCCCCTGAGACAAAGCGATGTACCCCATGAGTATTTCAGAGATGTACCCCATGAGAAAGCCAAAAATGTACCCCATGAGATTATCCCTAAAATGTACCCCATGAGACTATGTACCCCCTGAGACTTTGTACCCCATGAGCACGATGTACCCCATTTTGATGTACCCCGGGAGTATGGGCCAAGCAAATAGGACATGTGGGAAATCTTCAGATGATGAAAGTAAACCACCGAATTTATGGACTGTGAAAAAATATTTAGTGCTCTCGATTGAAGATTAATATTCTTAAAGTTACAGCATTTACAACAACACACCGGTAAGTCTGTATTAGAAGAGCACCCCGATGAGCTCAAAATGAGCACATTCTTGAAATTCAAACGGATTGAAATTAGTCTTATTAGAATTCTCTTCAAAAGTTTGCTGGACATACCACAAAATATGTTTCAAATATCTTACCCAACAGATTTTATGATCCATTTTGAGAATTCAGAAATATTTTTAGGCGATTGAAAAATAGAAGGGCGTGCCCTTCTAATTCAGATTTTTCGGTATATTGTGGATTAATTTTAACTGAAGGCCTATGTCTTCAATTTCTTACCCTACGATTCTGTAGAGAGACCTCAAATTATTTGTTTGTGTTTACATTAGATTGTTCTGTTTTGGAAAGAAAATAAAAGTTTACAGGCCATCATAAAAAGCGACAATTCTGGTCAGTTGGTCTTCAGATGTTAGGTTCAACTTATTTTTCAATTCAGACGTTAAGCTAGCATTGATCTACACCGTTAGCTCGGCATTCATCAGTCAAAAAACTCCGCCATGAATAAGTCTAAAAAAACTGTACACACAAGTTTTTCACATACTTTTTGTCCAACCCGGACCGGCAGTTTTCTCCCGTTAAAAATATGATTTGTGCATCGAATTTTACTACAAAATGATGTATAAGTTTATAGCATTTACATGCTTTATGGCTTCCGTAAAACTCCATGGCCGGCTCAACCCAAATTCCTGTTGCCGGTCCGTGGGTTCTACGGAAGCCAGCAACTTATTCAGCCAGTAAATTCTATTAGCTTACATATACATCATTTTGTAGATCTCATCGAGTTCTACATTTTGGTATAAAATTTGATGAAAAATCATAATTTTAAAGGGACAAAAAGCTGCCGGTCCGAGATGGACATGTATACCTTTTCGAAGTTCTACGGTTCTCAACAAAAAAATCAACAGAAAAGGGAATAAAGTACAATGAGAAAGCGTGGAAGCAGCTTCATTCGGTTAGTAGTTCAACTTTTAATTAAATAAAAGAGGGACAGAGACAGATGGAGATAATCAACAACAAAACAATTTTCTAATTAAAAATCAATGTCTCAACACTCTCCGCCTAAATTACTTCAAAATAAGTGTGAGGGGAGGCGAAATGTCTCTCTCCAGCTGTCTTACGTACCAC
Source organism: Caenorhabditis zanzibari (assembly GCA_963966625.1). NCBI lineage: Eukaryota > Metazoa > Nematoda > Chromadorea > Rhabditida > Rhabditidae > Caenorhabditis > Caenorhabditis zanzibari. The sequence continues at coordinate 6,938,193 of OZ016470.1, read as the reverse complement.
TCATTCACAAAAGTAGATGAAACCACGGGGGCGTTTAGTAGATAGAGAAGAAAAAGAGTATACATCTGGTCTTTTCAAAGGACGAACATTTGTCACCTTCTTTTTTTGTCGATTCAGCTGTCAATAACATCCAAAAAACTGGTAGATCGTTTCGAAAAACCGCGAAAATGAGTGATCTTCAGGTACAAGTTGGAGATGGATTGGATAATGAGTGGTCAGGTGGTCACTTTTGAATAAAATGTCAATTGGAATGAGACAGAGTGTCGTAAATTTCAAATGGGAGATCGTAATGAGCCTACTGAGCACCCAGAAAATAATACTGTCATAACTCGTGAACGTATTGGATGATATAAAGTTGACAGGCACTGAAGAATCTTTCACTTTTTTTCTGAAATGTTCGAAAAGAATTTGAAACGTATCCTAATCCATTCGGAATTTCCCAGACGGTTTCGCTTCGGTGTTCTTTTTACTTTTCGCTTCATTAAACTTAACTGTCAAATCGCCAGCGAGGTCAGCATGGATTTTCAAGTGTTTTGGTTAAACATTTCTTCAAAAATGGAACCGTTTTATTCAAAAGAAGCTTTTGGAAAAACAACAAAAATGATAAAAATGTCATCAGAGTATAAATATGATTGTCTAGTTTGATGGATATGGAGTGAGTTGAACCTTGGTGGCGAGTTCCCATTCCAAATCAACGTATGTGAAGTTCCACAAATCTGGTTGTCCGAAATGACGAACATTGGTGAGGTTGGTATGGTTCCAGCTGAACTCAGATTATTAATTTTTAAAGTAAATATTCGAGAACTTACTCAAATGGTGGAACATCTCCGTATGGTGGTCCTCCCCAAGCACGGAATCTCAATTTCTTGAACATTTCGTAGTTGGTTCCCTTGAAATCAAGTCCAGCGTGATCTCTGAATCCCATCGATTCAACTTCATATGTTCCTCCGGGAATGTTCAAGTCTCCACGAGCAGAAATACCTCCCTGTAACGATTTTTTCAAAATATGAACCCTTTCAGCATCCACAAACCTCCGCAGTCCATGGATCCGGAGTGCACTTGCATCTGGCGAACTCCTCGTGTTTGTAGTTGTTGTATCTCATCAAAGTAGTCAATGAGTCAATGTCAGTGACCTTATTATGATCTCTGTCAAAGATTCTGGCGCGTGGAGAACCTCCCCATTCGAACCACGAGAATTGTCGGGCCTTGGTGTCGAATCCGGAGCGCTCGCTGATTCTTGGAAGGAATGGAATGTTGTATGAGGAGAAGTAGGTGTACTTCTTCAGATACCATGTCATATCACGAGACTCGTAGTAGCCGCTGAAATGAAAAATGTTGGCGAGTAAAAATGCAGAAAGATTTTTTGATACCAAATTCTGACACTTTTAACAAAAGATTTCGAGTATCCGAATTTCCAGGAAAAATTTAACCGGGCAACATTTTTCAGTTTTCCCAGACATGTCAGGGGCTTTTTTGCAAAAATCACGGCAAAGCCCGGGCCAGAAAGCCCGCGTCTGTCTACCACCAATTTTTTGATCATGATATTTGAGTTGAAGATTATTTTTCCCATGGTTTCTCTAAAAAAGATCATGTACCAGAGTCTTTGAACTACTGTGACATCACAATTGACTTTTGGAAGCGTTTTGAAAAAAAAATTAAAGTTTTATCGTTCAAAAATTGTTCAATATCACTCAAGTAGTACCTAGCGGGATTTCCGGGCAGGGTCGGGCTTTAAAAAACAGAAAACCCCGGCCCGACCTGGCCCAGAAAGCCCGCGGCCGGGCTTTTTTGTCTGGTCTGAGCCGTGCCGAGTGCCAGCCCGTATTTTCACATGTCTGCGTTATTCCACTTACGGTGTCTGTTCTGAAATCCAGACGACATCCTTATCTGGAATTGGCTGTCCTGGTGTGAAATGTTTCCAATCCAAAACCGTCCACTGATTATTGTACGTTCCCGAATTGTACCGTCCGAAAGTGTCAACCCATTGCTTTCCAGTTTTTGATAACAAATTGGAGACCATCGATCTGACCCAACAGTGAACTTGCCCCTCTGCACTCATATACTTATCAGTGTACAGTGAAGTGTTGAAAATTGCGATGGTGGTTTCAATTGAAGTCTGAAATTGTTCTTTGTATTAAGTTTTTAGAGATTCTTCGTACCAATCCAGCGGATGTGATCGTGTAGTCATCAGAAGAAATAAGAGCACCTGGATATCCAGAGAAGGTAACAATATGTCCTGGGACCTCATTCACATCATAACCGAACTTGTAGATCTTGAGAATTCTCTGCATCCAACTGAGAGAAGACATAGAGACGTGGGAAATGAACAAATCCTTGTTTCCTGGAGCAAGCTTGATGAATCCGGAGCATCGTCCTGCTTCTGGATACTCCAATGGATCTGGTGTCTTATTGAGGTACTTGTTAAGATCGAACATATCTCCGGCAAGTTGCATCATGCTAAATATTAAATAATTATATTGAAAATTAGGATTCAGAATCTCACTAAATTGGGTGAAGATCGAATCCAATCTCTGGTGTGAGATTTCTTTTACTGTATGCATCATAGACTCCAGTGAGTTGAGCGAAAGTCAAGTTGACTTGACGCCAGAATGGATCAGTTGGTGGATGGGACATTACTTGACTTCTCATCCAGTCAAGATTCTGTTGAAGATACACGTACAATCTCTTGCAGAACAACCTGAAGATTCTAGTCATGTAAAAGAGTCCTGAAGTCTCTTTGGCTTACGTATGGTTGTTGCACATGGTCTCAATGGTATTTTTGTAGTGATAGTAAATTTGAAGACGGGTCAGTTCTCCTTCGGCGACTCCGGCAGCGTATGCTTGAACATCGTAAGAGTGGCTGGCAAATGTCTCAATCTCGAGAATTCCCCATCCAGTGGTGTTGACTTGGTTCGAGTATTTTCCGAGGGCGACTCGGGATTTCGCATCTTTACATTCCTTGTCATGGCTGAAAGATTTGTGAATCGTTTTTATTAGCTTCCCAACTTACACAATATCCAAAAGTGTTTCATCTGTTCCATTCACACAAATCGACACGTATTCATACTTGAACTTTGCAGATGAATGATCACTCATAATCTGCTCCACTGGGACTCTCTGAAAATAAATAGAAGAAGGTACTTTCTGGAATCCAGTAATCACTCACGTTGTCTCCGAGCCATGGTTTCTCTTGCTCTAAAGCAGCTATTAACCCAAAGAGAAAGAAGAGAATCTTCATTCTGAAATAAGAAAATGTGACCAGAATAAAGAACAACGAGGAGATTCGGGAGTATGGTAAAAAATCGATCAATCTATTGGGGGTTTTGGTTGCGTTTCTAACATGGGCCACCCTAGGTGTGCTATTCAAAAAAACCAATCGATTTTAGTGGCCCTACTAAATTTCTGGGTACAGTAGGAGTAACCTTGAACACTGGTAGAATTGGCCTAAAAATGTGAAGAGAAATGAAAAAGAATGAGAAGAATAAAAGAAGGTTTACATTATCATCTATCAATGATAATGATTGTAAGTTAGACGGTGAGCATGTTAGACATTTAGTATTCGGAAGAGACTATGGGAGAGAAGCGACTGTTATCAGTATGTAATTGACCGAGCAACCAAACTGATATTGAAAGTTATCTAGAAGAATGAAAAAGAAAAGGGAAAAGAGTTGTAAAAGAGAGAAAGGTTACACAATTGAAACTAGCTTGAAAACATGAAAAAAGTAGAGAAAAATGGATAAACAAGAGGGTCAAGGGTCAAAAAGAGTTTCGATAACAAATGAGTTGGTGATCGAGAATCATTTTTGGTTCAAAATATTTTGTTGTTGAAGGAGGAAAACGATTGACTATTATTCATAATTTTGGTGAATCATCGAACCAGAAGGGGCCCAGAAAAATCTGATGACCAAAGACTTGCACATTAGAATAAGCAGTGGAATCTCATCTGAAGGATGTTGAATTCTTTTCGCTGAAAAAGAAAGCTATTCTCGTTGCCTTCTCAGGCTTTTTCAGATTCACGACAGGGAAGAATAGTGTTCCTATTGTCTATTCAAATAAATCGCAAGAAATAGCTTTAAAATAATTTTTAAACAACAAAGCTTTCAACATTGGGCGGAGCTTTTTTAAGTTCAGCATAGGCTATCTTAGCTTAGGTTAAGCATGAACTAAATCATGTAACAAAATACATAGCCTGAAATTATCGCAGTTCTAGAATGATAAATTCTGTCTCATGAAGTTTTTGAGAGGAATTGAAGTGGCTGATAAAACCTACCCTGTTTTCATAGCCTTATGAATTCTGAACAGATGGGTACTGAGTAAACGCGAAATATTGGGCACCCGATTCAGAAACAAAGCCAACATTTGAAAAACAGGAATTGAGCAATAGACGGCAATGCGAATGAGTTCCTGAAGGATTTTCGTTTTACAATCAAGCATCCGTAGTAGTTGCTTCTTTTATCTCGATTTATAGCCCCATTGGAAACTCCCCATCTGAAATTTCAATTTCCTAATCACTTTCAGTAGATTTTCTAGACAAGTTTAACAGGATTCTGATAATCATTTGACCAAAAAACAAAATGAATATACCGAAAAGTCTGTATAAGAAGAGCACCCCCATGAGCTCAAAATGAGCTCTTGAAATTAGAACCGATTGAAATTAGTTTTATTAGAATCCTCGTCAAGAGTTGACAGGACATGTCCCAAAATATGTTTCTAATCTCTTCTCTAATAGATGCTAGATCCATTTTGAATTCAAAAATAATTTTTAGGTAATGGCAAAAATATACTGTTTTTATTTCGTACTTTCTTCTTTTTTTGCACCTTTCAATTTTTCCCCAATTTCTGTACAGACAACCACATCAAACTATATTCTCGGAAAACATTCTACTTGACACCTATTTTCATATCCCCAGTTCAAAGTACAGTATCCCTCCTTGACCGAAACGGAAAATCAGTGAAACTAGTTAGCATTCTGAACCTGGTTAAACCTTCAAAGATGTTTCGCTCCTACCAGCATCCGGTCACTATTCTCTTGATCGCCGTTAAATCTAAAATCTCTTATAAATCCTTCTTCTTTTCACTTCCAATCCGAAAGGCAATAAGTGGCCGACGACAATCATAGCGTCGTTTTTATAATGATTGACCTCTTTCGGTCATGTAAGTGGACGAGATGGTATTCGGTTTCTCCACCCCCATCATCATCTCCTGATCATTTCCGTTCTTCCTGGAAGAAACATACACTAATCGGTCCGTTTGAGACTTTCTTCATGAGACTTTTATTATTCTGTTGCTTCTTGCTTCCTGCTTTTGGTATGATCTTTTGATTGATAACATTTTGAGATGAATGGGAAAATTGGTTTAGTATCTTCCCAGTTAGCTGCAGTCTACTCGGAAGCCACAAGAACATCAACATGTAGTAATTGGAGCAGTTGGGGACCTTGTGTATGGCCTGATCAGAAAACCGGGGTGAGAACTTTTAAAAATAAATATAATATCTCGACGATATTACTTCAGAAACCATATCTTGAACAAATATCATCAATCTGCCAGCACCATTGGTTCTATTCTTTCATTAAAAGATATGAGAAATCTTTGAATTCGTTCTATTCCTACATGGGAAGCGTTTTGAAATCAAAGAAGCCGTGTGGTCTGTGCTCTTACAAACAATCATGTGGATTCGGAGGAGCAGTCAAATGCAATCAGAGCCCGTTGGCGTGAGTTTTTATTGAATTGAACGGAAATAGGAAAAGGACGAATGAAAAAGAAACTGAAAAACCAGAAACGGAAAACTTCGAAGAAAATATCGCAAATAATCAAATTTCAGAGTCGAAGGAACTCGACCATTCCTTCCATTCTATGTTGCTGAAAGAGTTTGCAGTGAGAGAGATTTGGGAAAAACTCAAGTCGATTCATGCGTCGTTGATTATGAGGCATTAATGGTTCGAGTTTTTCGATATTCAGAAAAAAGTTCTTTAATTTCAGGCAAACGGAAAAGAATGTCAACTTTGGCCATCAGATAAGGTGGACCTATCAGACATCGAGCCAGCATTCCGGGAGCATGTACATAATTTGAATTGGTACACTTGTCTGCCACAGAATAGGTAATTTATTTTTACCAATTTCTGAACTCAAAAAATTTCGTTTAGAAAACTCCGAAAAGGACGCGGAAAGAACGCCAAATTCCGTACAGAGAAGGTGTGCAGATGCTGTTGTTTCCCATTCCGACCGAATCCAAAAACCTTCAAATGCGAACATGTTCCTGGTAGTGCTGTTGCTCCTGGAATGGATCTGCTCGCTGGGGAGTTCAACAGAAAAAGAAAGAGAGTGTAAATAATGACAATTACCTAAAATTTTATCTAGCAATCTATGTGTATCATACATGAAATTATGCATCGAATCAGTATGCAGTAAAAAGGCTAGTAATAAAGTAATAATAATAATGAAAATCTTAATAAATACATTTTTCTCGAATCAAATGTCTATTAGAACAGGAATGTGTATGGCAGAGTTGAGTGAAAACCGAGACAAGTTTGGAAAGGTAAAAAAGTGAACAACATGGACAGTGTGAATGACTAGTATTGCAAGTGAAATTGAGCATAAATTAAAGCGAAAACCGTTGTTCTCTGCCCTCGGGAAGCATCAGGGTAAGCGATTTTGAATTGATCCAAACTAATCGAGGACGGAATGATGTACCACTGGGAGTGGTTGGAACAGAAACTGTTGGAGCAGGTTGTGTCTTGGCAAGTTTTAACTGGCTTTGTCCCATTCCCTGGAAATAGCAGTTTTTGGTGGCTATGAAGATGTTTCACTTACCAAGAATGATTGACTAGTTTGGAAGAAGTTGATTTTACCATCTTCGGCTCCATATGTAGCAAGAAACTTGCCGTCTTCACTGAAAGCCACAGCAGAAATTGGACCGTTGTGAGATGGAAGAGACTGGAAGAAATTACATGCCCAGATAACAAGAAAATATAAAGCATACGTGTGTCTTCGTGGCTCTCAATTCATGAACCACACAAGTTCCGTTTTTTCCTCCAAATGCGATTCTCTTACTGGATGAGCAATAAGCAACCATATTGAATTTTACTATAGGTGGAAAAACGTCAGCCATCGATTTGTGTTTGAGGATAGTGATATCCAAACAGTGAACGAGAATGTCACCAACAGGAAGCAGCATTGTTATAATATCGTTATAACGTTTGTCGCAGAGTTCTTCGATTATTCTCAGCACTTCAGATCGAGATTTGAGCAATGGACTAACTACCGTATGCTGGATAGTTTGGTGTTGAGCAGCAGCATTGTATCGAGCGACTTCCATGCTCAGGGAAGTAATTAGGGCAGGAGGGCGAGCCAAGGCAATCAGAGAAAGAGCTTGACGCGATGTTCGAGAAGCATCTTCGATTGCGTTGAGTGGAGCGCCAACAACTCTTTTCATCGGACTAAAAAAATATCTTTTGGCGACGTTTAGTATCTGCTCAACTTTTCAAATACTCACCCTTGTTTTTCATTGGCAGAAGCCAAATCCAGAAGTCCAAGAACTACCTTCGAAATTTCCAAATGAGGCTCCCAATGTACGAATCCTCTTCCCAATAAATCAATGGCAGCTCTTCTCAACGGTGAGTGAACTGGAATCAAATTAGAAGGGGCAGCAACCAGAAGTTCCAGAAGAGATACAGCAGTGGCTCGTGTCAAGTCCGCTCTGTTCAACTCGTCTCCAAATTCAGCTCCAATCACTCCGAGAAGAATTATGGACGTTGCTTGATTACGCCGAACTTGTTGAATTCCAGCTTCTCCGCCTTCAGCTGTGGGTGGCTCTGATCCACGTACTGGTGTGACATCAGGTGGTGCAGTCTTGGTTCGTGGAGGAATAGGTGGTGCTGGAGCACTTGGTTGAATTGTTGGAACGGACGATTGGAGCTTGGAACCAAAAATGGAGAGAGAGTCATCGAGCAGTGGAGGAAGGAAAGGTGTCCAAGATTCAATAAGCCGCCGTCTGAAATATAACGAAACTGAGAAATTTTCATTATTTGGAATAACTCTTACCTTCCTTCAGCTCCTAATCTTGTCAACTCTCGAATCAAAAGTGCCTGAGCAGCTTCTCGGATCTCCAAGCAACTATCCTGCCATCTTCTTACCAGCATCTCAATACTGGGCGGAGCATAGCTACTTCTTGGTCGAACGTGATCTGGGAGAAGCACACAGTGAAGTGCAGCAACAAGACTCCAGCCTTGTTTTATTTGCTGACGGTCTGGATTTGTACCCGCATTCATCTCTACCACACTTTTACGGATTTTTCTGAAAATTCTTATTTTTATCCCTTTTCTGGCATATTACTTACGCAAGTTGTAGAGCTGAATTTTTCATTGCCATCAACGTATTCGAAGTTGCAATAACAGCAAGAAGATGACTGGTATTCAAAGAGTGACTTGCCTAAAATATTAATAATCAGCGTCAGGTCTACCTTCATTTTTAATAATACCTGCCATCTCGATTTTTTACAGAATGATTCGAAATCTGCAGCAAATCTAGTCGGAAGACTGACAGATAACTCTCCTTGCCTCGATACATTTCCGAAGTACACTTGATGTCGAGGTCGATGCAGGGATAGTCTCTTCTCACAAACTTCATCCATATCTTCATCTAAACTCCATGCATGGAGCATTGAAAGCATCAATCTAGCAACATCTAGATACAAGTTGGCTTCGAATTGCCACGTCAGTTTTCTAGACAGGCCAGTTACAGAATTCGTGTCATTGTTTGCTGCTGCGGCTGCGTCTAGCTTTTGTGCAGTGGTCTTGCCTTCAGGAGCTTCTGCCGCGGAATCAAGATGAAGAATTCCAGCAATAAGAGCCGAAATTTCGAACTGGACTAAGTGTGCTCCTTGAGCACATCCAGGAAGCGGGACGATAGCCATCGGTGATCCAAGTTGAACTGCAGTTCCACAATTTGTTGGGAGTTCGTGATGCGCTGAAAATATAGGTTTTTTCTGTGTGCAAATTCTACCACCTACTGGAAGGAGTTGCAGATCCACTTGCTGTTCCACCGACTACTTTTTGCTTCACAGCTTCCATATTCTTGTTTTTCAAGGCGCGAATCAATTGAACTGCGTGATGAGCAGACGTTTCATCAGTACCCTCTTCGATTCCTATTTGTTCATCACATGCAGCCATGATGTCTTCTGCCAAAAGTCCCGTGGCGATTCGATCTAAATTGGCAGTTTCCATTTGCCAAACATAAACTGATCCGTCAGATAGTTTCACGAGCATGAAATCATCAAGAGGTCTCCATTTAACTTGCACAATTGGAAACGGGTGTCGAGATGCTAGCAGCACACATTTACTGTCACGGATATTCAGAAGCGCCACTGTATTGTCGGTAGCAATCGAGGCTATGCATTTTGTGACTTGCTTCTGAAACTTTTAGGGGTTGTATATTTTGTTATAATGGATAAAAACTCACACTGCAATTTGGAGGTGGAATCATGAAGCCTTTGACTGGTCCTCCGTGAACTGTGAAACGATGAATTTTAGTACCACTATTGATATTCCAAACGATAACTGAGAAATCATCGGATCCCGAAACGAAACATTGTGGATCATATTTTGTGTCATGTTCAAACGGATAAAACATTGTACGAACAGCTGCATCATGACCAGTTAATGTTCTTGACGTGGTTCGTTCGGCTGGAACTCGAAGCCATTGTCGAGCCAGTGTTTCACAAGCGTAAGTCATTATGATCGTTCCATCCGAACGACCCAAGAATAACTTTCCTTGACTAGTGACGAAAAGGGAACAACAAACCGCATCGGAGTTCTGAAAATATAATTTGAATGTTCTTGACCGAAAAAAGTAGACTATTCACCAGAACTGGCATTGATCCATCCTCTGATTCGTTGATTGTTTGCCAAATGCTTCCAAGACTTTCTCGGTAAGTGCCATTAAATTCTGAAAATACAAACTGATTAAGGCATCGTTTGAAAAATTGGATCTTACTGAATGGTAAGTTTCGTAGAGCGGGAACTGCTTTCATAAACTGATGATCGAAAGGTGGCATGTTCCAAACTAAAACACTTCCATCTCTTTTAGAGCTCCGAACAACTGAAAATCGTCGTTTTTCAGAAGTTCCGGAAGACGATGGCTCGGTGGAATCATACGGAAGAAAGGCATACTGTACGTCGTTCAAACACTGAAGATTTTAATTTTTATCCAACCGGTTAGAGTTTAGACTTACTGATTTTCCATTTTCAGTGACACCATTCACAGTGGCCACAATGAATGGCTCTGGTTCGTCGAAATAGTTTGATGTCGGTCTATTGTTAGCTACCACAGGAGGTGTTCCTTCTTTTTGGAGACTACTGCAAACAAAATTGAATTTTTTCAATATTTGTTTGATAATAAAACTTACGCGATGGGAAGCTGGAAGACACTGATTGACTCATCAGTATATCCAATAGTGACTTTATCCGAATCAGTGAGATATCCAGATGTACATCGTTTAACGGTTGTTTTATTTTTGTAGTGAACTACAGTGGACAAATCATCCATGTCGATGATCATCCAAGAGCATGAGGCGACTATGAGAAGCATTCTCTTCATTGAGCAAATGTAGGAAACACTACGAATGTGTTGAATTTCGAGCCGTTTTGATTCATCTTCATACAATGAACAGGATGGATCCTTCTTTTCCAACTCAGTCAAGGTCCAAACCTGAATTGAAACAGATTAATAAAATATGTACAAAGTGACATCATTCAACCTTCATCATTCCGCTCAAAGTCATTCCGATCAGCTGATCTTCGCGTTCTGGGTGATTGATAACCACAAAGCAACTAATCCAATCCGGTTCGACTCTTGAAGCAATACAAAAAACAACAGTCAAGTCCTGCGGGTCCATAACTTGTATGTCACTGTAATCTCCAATACAGAATAATCGGGTAGCTCTTGTATGACGAGAGGATTTATAGGTCTGAAGAAAGGTTTGACTTTGGTATCACGAATTTAAACGCTTACATATGGGTAAATATATCTGTGAATTGTAACAGAAGACGTTGAATCAATACATCTACCATCCTGAATCTCCCATAAGCAAACTCGGCCATCAGCGGAAGCAGAAACAAAGCGTCTGTAATTATTCGTTAATATTGATTTTTACGGGAATCCCTTTTTACGAACGTGTTTGTCGGCGAATTGTTGGTCTGAGAAATAGCAGTGATTTTTTGAGAATGTCCTATCATCAACTGCTTGGGGATGAGCCCTTCTGACAGCTTCCAAATCACTATGTGGCCATTTTCAGCACCTGTAAACAATAATTTGTACTCGGCTGGAGTTTTTATAAAATAAAAAACCTGTAACAATAGTTGCTCCATCAGGAAGCACACGAATTGTGCATATTTTATTTTCAGGCGGCTTCGGACCCCATATTACGACTGGAATTGATAAGGCCGGTGATTTCGTGCCGGCAGGTGCAACTTCTGATGTCATTTTTTGTTGCGTCTATTAGAGTAATATGCTTTGATGTTGAATTTGTAAGATTGTTCAGCGAGTCAACAGGAATCTGATAATCATAACGGATCGATTTCAGAAGATTCAGCAAGCAATGAGGGCAAAGGTCGCTGCGTAAATCGACACACTCCGTAAATCAGATTGAGAGACGGGTCTCGAAGGGAAGAGAGCCAAGCTGGCATGCGCCTTTTAACTTGTGTCGATTTACGGCGGAACAGCCGTCTCGCTGAAAATTGATAAACATCGAAAAATAATGAAATTTTTCTTTAAAATCAACAAAAACAATAAATTATTCAGTCATTCAAGTTTTCAGGTTATCGATTTTTGCTTTTAGTGCTTCTAAATTCAAAAATACGCATTTTAATTTACGAACATTCTCTCTTTTTCTAGTAATTGTTTTTTTTCAGGGTAATATATCCAGATGAGTTTGACAAAAGATACACATCTTCCGAGCGACGAGGAACTTACAGTTCCACAGGAAATCGTCCTTTCCACTCCATGGCTCAAGGCTGTCGCACCTTACATGGCAAAACATTGCGAGAAAGAGGCCAATGTTTGTTTTTTATTATTATCGGAACCAAAATTCGTTTTTCACTTTAAACAATTTTCAGGAATTCATGCTGAGACGGAAAGAATCGGAAGATCCACGGGCAGTTCTAAAAGAAGGCGCAGCTCTCACTGCTTGCGGAGTAGACTTCCTCCAATCGCTGAAACGTTCGTGTCTGCCACAAACACAGAAGCTTGCGGAATGTGTCGATCAAGGAAGTGCCAAACTTTATATGTCTAAGTAGGTGTTTGTCATTGAAATTTGCGGTTCACATCATTGAACAAAGTCTGAGAAAATTTATTTTCCAAAAAAATATTTCAATTGTTGTTTAGCATGAAATCCCATATTTTCATGTCGAATTCAAGTGATTACCTGAAAAACAATATTAAAAAAGTATAAGTCGCCTATTTGTGTGAACTTTTTTACGAGCTTACTAATTTTCTAGTTCTCAAATTAAAGTTTCTGTTAAAATTTATTTTTTCTCATAAATATGGGTTATATGATATAGCCAAAAATCAAGGCCTTTTGAAAAGCTCCCGCTTTTTTCCAAAAGAAAAATCGCTTCTTTATTTTTCAGATGCCATAACGACCAGAAGGAGTTGGATGCATGCGTCGAAGCCAACATGAACTTGACTCGCCCAAAGCTTGGATATTTCAGCAAGCTTCATGTTTATGATTCTGTCGCTCCTGCTCCAGGTAAAAGAGAATTTTGATTGACCGATATATCGGTGGTTATTTAGCCCACCAGTAATAATACATTAAAAATACTATCCTTCTGCTAAAAATTAAAAAAAAAAGCATCTTTCGGCTTGAAACTCACTGTCAAATATTCAAAAACTTTTCAGAAATGAAGCTCCGTGACTACAAAGCTGAAGCTGCCAAAGTTCTCAATGAGTTGCCAGCTGAATATCATCTTCGTAAAGACTACCGCAAATACAACGATTGGCGTTACAACATTACCGAAAGCTAAATTGTAATACTGAAGGCTACAATTGTTTTCTTGTGAAAGAAGTAGAATCAATTTTTCCATTTTCGTTTCTTTTTCGGCATCAGATTTTTTTTTCTAAATTTCAAACGAATAAATTGTAGATTACTTTATACTCCTACTCTATTCAAGCCTTGGTGTTGTTCCGCGTGTTCTATCTAACCGTTTGCTTGTGTTTGCTGTGTGCCTCTAATGTGTCGTACGCTTTCAGATATCAATCCCATGGAAGCCGTCGCAAAAGCATGGGAATCGGTCGATTGGGAGAGGCTACAAGTAATTCTTTCGCAGCTCATTCATTACTTGAAAGATATTTTAGGCGCGGGTAGAAGCTGAAGTCGAAGCCCTCGGCGTTCGACAAGATGACAGTGATGCACGAAAAGAACGACTCGTAGGAGAGAGCAACGCCTACAAAGATCGAACCAATAAGGTGAGCAAGTCTCAGACGAAACTTACAAATTGTCTTCTCCTATGTATGTATTGTATCCCAAGAACTCGATCTTCGCACTTTTCAACTTACCGTATTCTGATTAGAAGTTGTTGAGTGAAAGATATACGTCTCACAGGTGCCCCCATTCTATTTATATCTCGAATTAATCCCCATGCGCTCCTTTACTGAGCCTCCACTCGCAGCTGTCGTTCGGATCCAACACATAATTACTCGCATAGGCAATCTGTCATAAACCATCGTAGATCTGCCCTCAAATAAAGTGAACATCTGTCTCTGAATCCATGTTCATTTTACGGCGAATCAAACCATTTATCAGTTTAATGAGGAAATCCCGATCATATATTTGTTATAAACATGCTACATAAATTACATGATTAGTATCCATGATTTTTTCTTGATCCTATTATTTTAGTTTGAGAAAATTGGGAATCGACTAAGCTTTTTTTTGTATACACAAAATTAGCAATGATCATCTTTTCCCATATTAAAACATTTCTCTCTCCAATCGGTCCCTTCGTTTTTGCTCCGTGAGCGGACCGCACTCACTTTCTCTCTCTCTTCTTTTCCTTATGAGTGGAAAGCATCGAATCGATTTTCGCCATCTCCGGATGGGTCTCCCTCTCTCCCTTTGGTCATGGCCGTTATGCTGCGCTCCCCATAGACGCGGTGCAGATGCATGATCGAGAAGAGCACCCGAGCGATTGCCGGTTCAATACTTGGAGACGCAGAGTACGACGTGACAGACTCAGGCGGTCCCAGATCGATTTGGAATTGCTTTCCCTTTCTCTTCAAGACGAGAAAACCGCCGCCCACGCCCACCCCTTGTGCGCGATTCCGCATCGATCTCTCTTATTTGGCTGTAGGCTAGGAAATGCTCAAGCCATGAAGAGCTTCTCTCCTCTAACCACACTCTTTTTTTTCTTGACTTGTGAGCATCACTGTAATTGGAAAACAAAAACCTAGCTTCTCATCGAATCCCTTTTCGGTTTCCAGGAGAATCGGAAGTTGGCCATACCCTTGATCAAAGCTTTTCAAAACGAGTTTGAAGGATTGCTCGCCAGAAGTTCAGCAGCTGAATCCGCTCTCATTGATATCTGTCGGTCAATCGTCAATCTTCCAGGTATGTGTGATCTGTTACAGTAATCCGATCCGAAAATCTTTTTCATTTTGAGTCCATGCGATATTTATCAAGATAAATCCACGATTCTACCTAAAACAACGACTTTTTGTACAGAATGAGAGATATATCTTCTTTCATAGAACTACATATATAGTCTACTGAATTTAGATCAGCTGCATCAAAACTTAGCAAAGTCTAGAACATAAAAACAAATGAACTATTTTTAGGATGATTGTCATTAAGATCGTATCAATCATAACTTGATGTAGGGATACTGTAGGTCAGATAACAGTATGCTACAGAAGCCCACAAGACTCCCACTCTTTTGATCCAAATGTGATCTGTGGGTGAAGCACTCGAAAACGGATGTGGAGATCGGATTGATCTGACCATCTGTTCTCTTCTCTTCTCCATTCTTCATTTCAATTGTAGTCGTTCCGTTTTCCCCCATACAAGGTCCGTGTTGTCCCCCTTTAGACCGCACACACATTCACTCGGCAGTGTGCTCCTCCTCTCTTCTGTCGTCTTCTTCTCATGGGGGTTGTCGTGTCTCCCGCATCCCGCCATGCTCACTGCTCCAAACACTCTGAATGTCTGGCATCGTGCTCCTCCCCGTCCCGCTCAGCTCGAGCTCTTCGATTTCCTTTCTCGTCGATCGATCTATTTTTCTCGTCTTCTCCTCACTTGGTCGAAGTCATGCGCGCATCTTTTCACATTGACTTCATTCACACTATTCTTGTTGATGGCGCTCTAAAAAGAAAAACATCAAATTGTAGATAAGCTACCGTAGTCTATTACTCCTAGTACCACACCTTCCAGTAATTACCGGTATTTCAAAATGATCTTTCCATTGATACATCATTTCGGAAGTTCAGTAGTTGTTTCTTTCTAGTCGAACATCTGAATTCTCTGATACAGATTTTGATTTCATAGTTTTTTTGCCGACAACAGTTGCTTAGGGATCTATACTGATTTTTGGTTTCTAATATAAGAAATAATGTGTGTTTATGTTTTCGAGAATCGAATAATATATTTTTCTGATTTCTCGATAGATGTATATATTCTCGAAGTACTATTGAAATTCGTTCTTCTACCAAAATCTAAATGTTGCATAATTTCAGATCCAAAGGCATTGCTCAAAAGTGCGGAAGCCTGGAAAAACGACGCCGAAAAAACACAAAAAGCCGTGGAAGAGAGGGAAGACTTGAAACGTCAATTGCTGAAATTGAACAACGAACTTGAAGATTTTCGTGGAAAGGATGTCAAAGTCCGAAAGCTGAAAGATAAACTGGCAAAGTTGGAATCTGAACAAGACACTTTAGTAAGTTACGTTCAAGCAACTTGCTGTTACAATTGATGCTTTAGATCGAAAACGCTGTGAGTGAAGTTGAACAAAAGGCGGAGCTTGAACTGAACTCTCGCCTGGCAGAAATCACCGCCGAAAAAGATAGAATGAAAGAGCAAAACGATATTCTTGAGAAAAGCGTCGACTGTCTTGAATCCAAAAACAAGGATATGCAGAGGAAGCTGGAAATTGCGAAGATGACTGTCGAACAGAAAGATGGATTGGAAAACGAACAGTTGGCGATTGCAATGAAAGATCTATCAGATGCCAATCACAAGATCGTAAGTTGTATTTATTTTTTCTCCTTATGGTGTAATACAATTCTTATTCCGTTCTAGGTATTTCTCGAAGAGCGTATATCTCAGTTGGAGACTGAAGCTGAAAAAGTGAATGAGAGCAAGAAAGCGGGGAACATTGAAGATATTGCCGCACTCGGAAGCGTCCTCATTCAAAAAGATGAAGTCATTCAGCAGCTGACTAACGACATGCGACGAATCGAATCGGCACACACTGAAGAAGTCGTCAAATGGAAATCGTCTTTTTCGGCTTTAGAGAAAAAGAATCAAGGCTTAATAGCCGAACTGAATGAGCTGAAGAACACATTGGAAGGCCGTAATGACTACGAGGCTATCAAGAATGAATTGAGGTCTGTACTTAATTGACTGATTTTCGCATTTTAAAGTGAGAATTTTCAGACTTCTTCGTGAAATTGAGTTTGGTGGGGCAGCCGAAGCGAATTCGGAATCAATCGAACGTTTGGGCGAAACTGTTGAGACACTTGACCGTTTGTTAGCTGAAAAGAATCGTCGATTACAAAATGAGAACGCAAGCCTACGAGTGAAAGCTGAGTCACTGAAAGGTTAGTTGGATATAGCTTTGAATGGACAGTATGTTCGTGCATGTCGATGTGAAGATGAGACAATCGCGGAAATTGAAAATCACATTTTCCTGAGAAAAAAAATTGCATGTTTGTTGTCAAATCGAATAGAGATCGCACGAGAAGGAAATTCACAGAGGAAAGCAAGCGCATATTTGCGAGTTTTCTCCGTTTTTTTCTTCATTGTTGTTTATTATTATATGTTGTACTGTATGTGTATGCTATTAGTTTCTTAATGACCATATCTCAAGTGGCATAACTTGTTCAGGAGATGAAATCATGAAGGCAATCGTCTCTGGAAGCCATTCTCGAGTCGTTGATACAGTAGGAAAGAAAGTTGGAGCCGAAGAAGCAACAAAATATCGACAAAAGAACACAGAATCTGAATTAATGGCAAAGGTATGTGTCTGTTTTACTTGGGAAAGAATGGTGTGTTGTTTTAGATAAATGAAGCTAAACAAAGGAAGATGGAGAACGATTTGAAACTTGAAGATCCAAATATTGATGTTCTCACTTTCTTGAAGAAACAAAAAGCCAAGGAAACGATGAAAGAAAAAACAGCTAGTCCGATATCAACTCCATCTTTGCCAATTTCAAAGCAAGTCACTAAATTGGGAACTCACACTATCACAACAACGGCGCTACCTCCACAAACTATTCTACAACGCCTTTCAAATGGCTCTTCCCATGCCAAAAATGACCTGCGAATGGATGAAGATCTCAAATTATCTTCGGTGTTGAATTTGAAGCGATTTTCTACTGCCTCTGGTAGCAAACCTGTAGAAGTGAAAACTACGGAAGAACAAGAGGCTGAAAATGAGGTTATTGAAAAAATGCAGGTAAATGAGTCATTTAAAGAAATAAACTAACAGTGTGCGTTTTTCAAGAAACGAATTCAAGCCAACATTCAAGAGTTAAATGGCCAGCCACTGAATACAACTGAAATTGCGTCACACTGCAAGAGACTGATGATTGCTTATAATATTGGACAGCGGTTATTCGCAAAAATAGTGATGAATCAAGTGGTCAAGGTAAGCTAATTTTATTTTCTCACCCGTATTTCATGATTGGTTTCTCTACAGTCACAAGGATCGTTATCTGAGCTCCTATCGAAACCCCGACATTGGAGTAAGCTGACCGATAAGGGACGAGAGGCTTTCCGTCGGATTTATGGCTGGATTAGTGACGATGAAGCTATTAATTTGCTGTGCTCTCTCAGTCCGAGACGTGTTTATCCAGCTGATCAGAATATCGAACATCCAAAAGCAGAAACACTCCTAGATAAGAATGCCGTAGCAGAAATACCATCTTCAAAAGATGGAATTAAAGAAGTGGCCTACACTATTGTCAAAGTTCAATCTCTTCCGCTTCCCGCCGCATCTCCACCTCTCCCGACCCTCGTTCCGAAAGTTGAGCCGGTCGTAGATACCCCATCTCCTATTTCTTCGAAATCATCACCCGAAGCTGCTCATTTACGCTCTAGGTGGAAGCATGATGACATCTCAAAAGAAAAGATTTTGAGTATTTTGCAAACAGAGCTCAAGAAGATTGAAGAGGTCAGTCAGATTATATTCTTTCTTATCATAGTCTTTCGAGTTACAGGAAACTACTACGGACAAGACAGTGACACCTACCAAACCTGCTCCCTCTACTAATCGACGATGCTCTACTTCTACACCCGCGGATGCATCCACTTTCCCAGCTAAATTGAGACCGACTGCCGTTGAGCTTGTTCTGAAGCAAAGGATGAGTATTGGATTAAAACAACTCACTCAACCTCAATATGAAAAGTATACCACCTTGGATACTGAACTGCTCGTAAAACAAATAAAAGAATTTTTGACGCTCAACTCGATTTCACAGCGTCAATTTGGAGAGCATATTCTCGGACTCAGTCAAGGCAGTGTCTCGGATTTGCTTGCACGTCCGAAAACTTGGACTCAGCTGACTCAAAAAGGCCGCGAACCTTTTATAAGAATGCAATTGTTCATGGACGATGTAAAAGAAGCCGAAGAGCAGGACGACAAACAACCAAAAATCACTGTTTGCGACGAGGACAGTGATCTTGCCAAGACATTAGCTACTTTGCTAGGATCTGTTGCACCAGAAGCGAATGAAGCTGAATCTAATGGGAACGTGGATTCACTCTCTGATACAGATTCGGTTAGTTTTAGAATAAAAACAAGAATCTTTAATAATATCTCAATTTTGAGATTATGGAAACACAAAGTAGCAGTGAGCCTGAAAAACTCATAAAGTATATCGACGCGTCTACTGGAGAGGAAGTATTGGACTCCATCGAAATTGTATACCGAGTCAAGGGAGTTCTTGAAGAGAACGGAATTTCTCCTCGAGTTTTTGGTGATGAGTACCTCAATTGCTCTCCAACGATGTGTGCTGATTTGATGATTCGAACTAAACCATTCCAAAGTGCCAAGCCGACTGAAAAAGTTATGTATTTCCGAATGAGAAACTTCTTGAACGATCCATCTGCAATTCCGAATCTCATCAAGAAAGAGGAAGAAAAGGAAACGGCGAAGTTGGATAGCATTTTCCGAGAAGTTGCTCGACCAGTTAAGAGGAAGGCATCTTCCGATGTGGATGATTATGATTCGAAAAAACCTATACAAAGAACCGTTATCACTGACTACCAGAAGGATGTTCTCCGATTTGTTTTTGTCAATGAGCTGCACCCAACAAATGAACTTTTGGAGCAGATTTCTACAAAGTTGGACATGGCGTTGCGAACAGTTCAAAACTGGTTCCACAACCATCGAACTCGAAGCAAAGCGAGAGAAAAGGAAGGAAAGATTTATTCAGATGCTCTTCCTAATGGAATCGCTGTAAAAAGTGACACATGGAAAGATGACCTTCAGAAGATGCTAGACGAAGCACCAGCACTTATGAAGCAGTGGGCTCCGGATTATTATCCACGAACTGCTTCCTTAAAAAGTTCTAACTCGGTTGACTCCCCGACTAACAACAATAATGGTCTACCGATGTTCACATTCGACAAGCCAGAATCGAATCCTTCCGTGAAAAAACCATCATCTGGTGGTCAACTGGATAAAGCATTGGCTCGTATGATTCGACTGGCAGAAGGACGAGAAGCTGCCGCCACCAAAGCATCATAATGTCCAAATTTTTAAAATTATTTATTTTCCAAGAAAACATTTATCATTGTGGCTGGATCCACTTTTCTTCATCATATTTGTGCTAATCTTTTTCTCATCTGTAACATTTTAGATGTTGATCTCCAGTTTTGCAGCTTTCACTTCCCATAAAAAATCTATGGATTGTTCTCCCTTTTATAGCCGGTAAATTCTTTCCTTGCACGAATCTCAAAATGTATTTTTAATGATCTCTTATCCCATTGAATTGCCCTCTGTCATGATTTGAAATAAAAATTGCCTTTATTTTTAACTTATTACTGCACTGAAAGAAAAATTAAGTTTTACAATTATAGACATGAACGAAGGGTATTGGAATCGCAGCCATTAATCGTTAATATTTAAGTTCAAACCGAGGAGCAAGGATCTGAACTTGTGGCTCTAAAGGAAAAGTCTGAAAAGAATGATCGATTGATTGCTCAACTAGAAAGCGACTTGGCCAGTGCTGTTCAGGATATTGGAGTAAGATCTGAGACCTCACTCTCAAAAGTAAGAATCGTTAACTTTCAGATACCCGAAAGAATGGGAACTAATGAAATGCTGAAAGATGCTCCACCAGCAACAATCTCAGACGCATCTCTCGTGCCAATTTTAACATCACAACGGAATCGTCTCCATGAAAGAGTTACAGTATTAGAAGAAGCCGTTTCCCTGGAAAAAACTAAACAACTTTCTGTGCAAAACGAAATTGAAAGAGTTCGAGAAGAAAACATCAGACTGTGCGAGAGGGTTCGGTTTCTGCAAACTCCAAATAGTCAAAGTAATGTCGAGTCTGGATTGGGAAATGAGTAAGTTCTTCATGCGGTCTTGATTTGGAACTGGTTTTCGGATGAATCTAAGCTTAGCAACCCTTGGAAAGTTTCAGAACTGTCAATCGAAACAAACGACTTTCAATGCACGACAAGACAACTCTCAACATTGTGAGTTATTGCTTTACTTATTCCAGAAACAAATTTTTCATTTTTCAGGGTCGCGCGATTCTCTCAACGCCAAGAAGTCGCACTCTCTTCTTCTCTTATCTTCTTATTATTCATGCTCTCATCATGCTTGTAAGACCATTCTCATTTTCTCTCTTACCGTAATCCTCATTCTCTTTCTAGGTCCTCTACAAATTTGCGTTTGATCAATCTGTAGTTCGAGACGCGGAGACGGAATGCGAGTACAAATTCCATCAGCACATGCTGGACAATCACAAACAAGGATAATGATAAATCTCTTCATTCTTATAATCTCAATATTATTTAACTGGGTATATGTAGTGTCGTTTTAACAGCATGTTGGGTCTTACTGGTATGTGTTTCTGTGTTTGTATAAGTGTTTTGGGGTGTTTATGATCTATAAGTTTCCAGTTCTAAATCGAACTATAAAATAAACTGATGATTCCTGGAGATCTTTTACCAAAGTATAAAGAAATATGAGCATTTTTCTCAACTCAATCCGCCGAATGGACATCCGATTGTTTGTGTGCTCTGTGTCAATTGGCGAGGGTTATTCGTGTTCAAACAAGGATGTTACACCCCCGGGTGGGTGGTTAGAAGGTGGTGTCAATGAACGAGAGCAAAATAAAAAAGAATGTTCTTGAGTTTCTGAACCAGAAATGTGTTATAAATATGAGTGTAAAGCTCATCGTTCATGCATTGAGCTGATCAAAAACCAGAGACATTTGACATTTTTAAAAGAATGGACATGGAATGGAGATCTAGATAAAAATGTTGATTTCCTAATATGTTTGACCCTGAACTGATTACGTACCGTGAAATCTGTATTAGAAGGGCTCCCGATAAGTTCAAAACTAGTAAATTCCTAAAATTCAAACAGATTTATATGTGTTAGAATCCTAGTCGAAAGTTGACTGGATACGGTAGTTACAGTAGTTAGTAATTTCAATGCATTTGAATGGAAAGAACATCTTTCAAAATTTCCCAAAAGAATGGCTTCTGATACAGGATCCACTTGGATACAGTACACAACGGAACTGTTAGGAATTCTGACATTTGAGTATAAAAACTTGATTTCCTAACAGATCTGGTACACAAGATTCCCAAAATCCGTTGACCTCAGCCTAGAGGAATTTGAATGCATTTCAAAGTTTGTCCAATTGTGAAATCGAAAATCGTACTTTTTGGATGAGTGTATAACATTTTTGTTAAACCTTTAACAAACTTTGACAAGTTATCAACACTGTCCCAACAACTCCTTCATTCCATTCCCCACTGCGATTTTTCTCAAAATTTCAACAAACACATATCTCTCTCTCTCTTCCGACTCATTTTGCTCCCTTTCCTATCTTCATCACCCCTCCGAATAGATGCAGCACACAAATAGGAAGAAAAAGAGAAATACAATTCGCAGCTTATTTGCCGACACGCCTGTTGGCATCGCGCAACAGAGCAGCTCCAAGTCTCTGAAGGAAGAAAACGAAGCAAACAGTCTCACACATCCGAGAGCAGGCAAAAGAAGTCGATTTAACATTTGTGTGTGTGTTTGTAAGTGTCTCCTAAGTGTTTTAGGTGTCTTCGGAAGAAACAAAAAATAAAAATGGAACCTGTTGATTTGAAAATATCTCGAGAAAATATGGTTATTGAACTTTTCTCGGAGATTCAAAGTTGTACTTGAAATCCTAATTATAGCCTAACATTTGTGACCAAATTTATGATCATGGGTCCATTTTTCAGATTACTGTATCTCTATTCGAGCCTGAAACGCTTAGTTAGTCAAATTCAACAATTGCGTCATCTGTTGTCATCCAATTCTTTACCTTGTTACTGTACATTTATTTTCTCTTAATTGACTCTACAACTATGTTCTTATTTTAAATGTTGTTTTCAGTTTTCATC
Organism: Caenorhabditis zanzibari; assembly: GCA_963966625.1. Classification (NCBI taxonomy): domain Eukaryota; kingdom Metazoa; phylum Nematoda; class Chromadorea; order Rhabditida; family Rhabditidae; genus Caenorhabditis; species Caenorhabditis zanzibari. Next base: position 6,915,365 of record OZ016470.1, on the reverse strand, counting down.
AAACTTGCCTCTTCTTTTTTGAAAAATGAGAGAAGGAACTCCGAGAGTCAGAATTGAAGTGAATAAGCAGCAAAGGTGAGAATGATTGAGTGCTCTTAACCAAAAATGGGTATATTTCCCGCCGACCTCGCCTAATCCGTCCAGTCTTTCTTTTGTTGGAAAAGGGAGCAGCGATACTCACTTTTCGACTCACTTTTCCTTTTATTATACACTTTTCAGACCGACTCATTTTGTCTCCGAGTCGGAGGAACAACGATTGCAGCGTGTTCACAGTCGTGATTCTGATACTGCTACTATGAATTTTGTGACTGATGATAGAATGCAGGTGAGGAATTGAAAGTTGGGGACAGGGCTGAGCGGCAACGAATTTACGGCAACTCATTCAAATGTGAATAACTTTTTTCAGCGGGATCGTGTAAAAATACGGTCAACAAAAAAAAAGTTCCTTATGAAAAAAGCTATCAATTGGTTGAAAACCCCGTCAAATTTCATCATAATTTAACAGAGTTACGCTTTGTGTTGCAGAAATGTTCCAGATTTCGGCAACTATTTGGCAACAGACTGTGCAACTCTGTCAGATTTTTTTGAAATTTGATGAGTTTTTGACCAATTGATAGCTTTTTTGATTAGGAACATTTTTCCAGTTGACCGCATTTTCACAAGATTCCTCTGAAAAAAGTTATTCTTATTTGGATGAGTTGCTGAAATTCGTTGCCGCTCATCTCTGGTTGGGGATTTTGAAAAAAAATACAAGGAATGGATCTGTAAACTTTATTCAATCTCTCATGAAGAAATAACAGAGTCAACTTTTTTAAAAGAAGATCAGTTCCATTTTGGGCTCATAATCCTCCGCCATTCGCATAATAAACGTAATATTAAAATCAAACAATGGATTTCTTAGCGCATCCTCAGATTAGTAATTTTCCCGAAGAATGTCAAAATTTAGTTGATAATTCAACATGAAACCGTATAGCCAAAGACTTCATTTTCATGCCTTTTTCAAGAGTGGAACATTGTTGAAACATGATATTTTCAAATACGTTGACCCTTGTTCACTGCTGTCGTGACTAGTTTTTAGGGGCGTTTTTTGAGAATACATATATTGGGATTTCGTCTATTCTCGAGCTCAGTTTCTCCTGTTGAAGACAGAAAAACGGTTTTCGGAAGTGGGTCTCATGTTTTCAAATTTGGGGTTTTCATTGCTTTGAAGTTTTTCGTTTTGGTCTTCATTGTTAAACTTTTTCTGGAGAGAAGCAGTTGAACAATTTTCTAAAAATTTGTAATGGCGGAAATTGCGAAAAACTATCTTTAAATGTTTATGATATCATCGAGACTATATTAGGAACATTTGAAAAATCAGAAGCGGGAATTTTGGGTTTCCAACATGGAACAGTTCTATTGTAAACCTATAAATACTGAAAGCATAACCTTGAATGATATCAAAACCTGGTATTCCCCTTCTCAAACTACCGAATATTTGCATCTAAACAACTAAATCCAGGGCCTCTCAAGTACTCCAAAAAGCCAGTTATCTGCAATTTTCAATCTTCACTATATATTTTTTTTCCGTACGTTCTAGTACTACTTAGTAAACTAACTTTAAGAGAGAAAGAGAGAGGGAAAGTAAATCCACATACTCACCCCATACTAAAAGAGAGTGAGAGATTTATGTGCACAAAGAGCAAAGGCATTGCCATCCACTTCACTTTTGCGCCCTTCTTTCTTTTTTCTGTGCTCCTCCTCTGGTATATCCCTCCGGCATTCATTTATTCACTATTTGGCCCCCGTCCCGGGGAAACACCAACACAAAAAGATTTCATCTCCTCACCTCTTCTTTTTCCTTTTTCTTCTACTTTTCCCGTGAAGATTCACTCTGAAAGAGACCAGACACTCTCGGAAGTGTGCGGAGTTTTAGGAGAAGAAAGAAACCTCCTTCTGCGAAATTCGGTCCCCATGAGAATTTTCTGCGGGAGGGCACTCTTTTCTTCTTCGTCAAGACGACGTCGTATTCCATATTGGCTGGCATTAACGAAAAAAAAATGATGGCTGAGAGGAAACAGAAAAAAAGGGGATTCCAGTTTTGTATACATTATACATTCGGATGGATGCCCCAAATGTTTGGAGTCCCAGTTTCTCGGCACCTAGCAACAGATCCTGATTTTGAGAGTCTGATCTTTAAAGTCTCGCTATTTCGGTTTTGAGACACCTAGATTTCCACTTTTCATAATTTCTCATTTAGGATCCTATTTTTTAGTATTTTTCTCATTTCTTCCACTCTGAAATCGTTTTTTTCCTGCAAACTCTCAAACTTTCATCAAAACAAAGAAAAAAACCAATTTCATTCTTCTCTATTTTTTCAACTAACTTGTTTTCTCCTTCCATTCTTGCAAATTCAATTTGCATGTGTGTATAGACGAGATTAACGCCTAATATGTTTTTTCTTCGTTTCTTTGTCCAGTTTGGAAAGGCGAAGAGCCGAAGATGACATACTTTTAGGATCTACTTTAGTCCTTGATTAGATGTCATTGAAGATCTTTGATTAAAAAAATACACTTTCGTTTACCTTGATGAACTCTCCAGATACTGTAAAATCTGTATTAGCTGGACACTTTTAATAGAAGGGCAACCCGATGAGCTCAAAATGAGTACATACTTGAAATTCAAACGGATTGAAATTGGTCTTATCAAAATCTTCGCCAAAAGTTGAATGGACATGTCACAAAATATGTTTCAAATATCTGCTCTAACAGGTGCTATGATCCATTTTGAGAATTTAGAAATATGTTTTTAGGTGATGTAAAAATAGAAGGGCATGCCCTTCTAATACAGTTTTTACGGTATTTTACTTTCCAGAACTCGAACGTTCAAGATTCCGAATCAAAGTAAATATTCAGAGTCTTCCTCAAGAAACCAGATTTTCTCATCAGTTTTCTGAAAAACAAGCTCTTCCAGAAAAAGGGAAAGAATAAGAAAATAGAACACGAAGCAACACAACACAACTTGCTCTTAGCGACAACCACAATTTCTCAATTAATCATCAGTGCTCCCGGGGCCAAAAGAGCTCCCTTTTTCCTTCTTCTTCCCTTCGACCCCATTTTCTCTGGTTCTTTTTCTTCCCGTTTTTCCTTCTTTCTCCTATTTTAGTGGTGCTCCCCAGAAAAGAAGTTTTATGTGTTTTTACACCACACGTTGCACATTTTCTTCCCCCGAAAATTGCCGTTTCCTCTGTCTCTATCGCTCTAGGCCACAAAAAGCTAACTCGAACTTTTTCCACTTTTTTTTCTCGTTCCAAACTTTGCCAATATCCAGTGCAACATTTTGCTCTTTCCTCTAAACTAGGTCATTTCTGAGTTTTGTGTCTTGTCCAAAAGATGAGGATACTTGATTTCTGAATGACTTGGATTCCATTGGGAATTTGAATCGCTCTGTGTTCCTTTCCTTCTGATATTATCACTACCAATTTCTGATCGGTTAAAGCGGGGGAGGTTTGAGAGAAGGAGTGAAAATAGAGTACAGTATGACTGTCTCCTCCATATTTACTTTTCTCTTTTATTTTCTTTTCCGTGTTTCTTCGTCTTTACTCATCCTCATGAAAAACCAACCTTGATACAAGTTTTCTCGTTTCCAAGTTTCCAAGCGAACAAATGAACAAATGAGAAAACTTGTATGAGAAGAGGGAAAAGAATGTTTCCATTCTTATTTATGAAAAAATATAAAAGTAGCAGAAGACGTCGTGAGAGAACAATTCTTTTTTGAAGGAAGAGCACGAGGAGTATAGCGCATTCAAAGAGGCCTACGAAGAGGAGGAAAGTCGCGAATACGTTATTGAAAACGGAGTGAAACGGCTTGTCAATCAACACTACGATTCTCGAGGATACTCTTCATCTGGACGAGGTGAGAATTCGTTGGAATTGGGTTTCGGATTTCTTCAAAGATTCATATTCTATTGGAGTTTTCCGTTGTTCTATCAACTAGTTTCACTGTCAAGAATTTTAGTTTCAGAATTCAGAATGCTACCATTCCAAACTTTTGGTAAAAATTTCAAAAATGTGTTGCCAATCCACATAGGTATATGTGTCTGATATTAGCTTGACGACAACTTGTTTTATTGAAAAACAAATTGCACCTGTCTAGAAATTTGTATTAATTTTATATAACCTTTTTTCAGGCCAGAAGGGACGTCGTGAAGAGGAGCGGAGACGGAACATGGCCGTTGACTATTCATGTAAGTTCCCAAAAAGACGAAGAAAAGAACAAACACATTTCTATCTCCCAAGTCCACCAGTCCATACACAATTTGATTGCATTACTAATTTGGTGTTGTTGCAGCTCAAGACTTCCGTCAATCATTGGCAGCAATAGATCAGGCGAGTCGCGATGGTGCCATTTCTCGCGGAGAAGATGGCGTCCGAGTGCGACAAATTGGAGACACGACAATTATGACGGAGCATAGAGATCCCTACTCTTTTTATTGGCAGTTGGATCAAGCGAGAAGAGAAGCAGAGTCTCCACCGAGAAGAGCTCCCCCAACTGATTATGTTATTGATGAAGAGGAAGAAGTTCTTGATACAGTACTCTCTCCAGAAACAGATGATAGTGGAGTCATGTTTGAGAATCAGTATAGACGCCCAGTTAGACATCCACTCCCACCACCACCTCCAATTATGGAAGAAGAACCGAAGGATCTTCCACCAGGATGGGAGAAGCATCAAGGTCAGTGATTGATTTTTCAATGAAATTTTAGTACAAATTCGATTTTAAGATCCACAAGGATACTCGTACTACTGGCATGTGGACAGTGGAACAATTCAACGACAACCTCCACCGCCAGTGGTAAGAAATCTTGAGAATTAGCTTTGTGATGCTTGATTGTGTCGTCATCTTCTCAGCACGGAAATCATACTCGAAAACAAAAGAATGAAGCTAGTTATTATTGTAAATAAGCCAATTTAAATGAGTCATTCTGCTCATAATTGCCTCTTTCAATATATAGCAGGGCTGGGCGGCAACGAAATTCGGCAACTCATTTAAATTTAACGTTTTTCAGAGGGATTGAGTAAAAATACGGTCAACAGGAAAAGTTTTTCATTGAAAAAGCTATTAATTGGTTGAAAATTTATCAAATTTCATCAAATATTAACAGAGTTACGCCTTGTGTTGCCGAAAAATTGCCGAAATTGCCGAAATCAGCAAATCGACAGCTTTTTTAATAAAGACAATTTTTGTTGGCCGTATTTTTACCTGATATTCCTGAAAAAATTATTCACATTTGAATGAGTTGCCGAAATTTGTTACCGCCCAGCCCTGATTTATCGTCGATTAATTTTAAAACAGCAAAGTTGTGATTCGGGATTTGAAAACCGTACTTTTGTCCCCTTGTTGTCGCACGTTTCTGTTGGTTTTTCAGCGTGATGTGACACCTGCTCGAAGCCCAACCCCACCTCCACCGCCCGTGTATTCTGTTACAACCGCTGTATGTTCATCTCGCTTCCTGCACTTTTTTGTTTCCCGATTACAGTTTGAAAATTGAAAAGTAATTTATTTCAGAGCCGTGAAACTCAAGCCAATGCTCCTCCACCACAAATCATTCAATTGCCACCTCAACAACCAGTTATCGAGGAGCACGCATTCAAACAGACCACCACGAAGCGACGAATTGAACAGGATGAAATGAGTGAAGGATATGCGGAGGAGAATCAAATCGAGAATGGAGATACATATCATAAACCAGTGAGATTCGCAGTTCGCTCCATGGGATGGATCGAGATTTCTGAGGACGAGTTGACGGCTGAGAAGTCTTCCAGGGCAGTTAACAGGTTGGTTTATTCTTCGAATTTGAAGAAAATTTGATAATTCTTAATTCCAGATGCATTGTGGACTTGACGAATAGAACTGACATTGATAACATTCCAAAATGGGGTGACGGTCGTGAATTGATAATGGAACTCGATGACAATGAATTGGCTTTGATCGACCCAGATTCCATGAATGTGATTCACGCGGAGAGAATACAAGCGATCCGTGTTTGGGGAGTTGGAAGAGACAACGGAAGAGACTTTGCCTATGTTTCCCGTGATCGCAGTACTCGTCGATTTATGTGTCACGTCTTCAGATGCGACACCTCGGCCAAGACAATCGCAAACACACTTCGAGACATTTGCAAACGTCTCATGCTTCACAGAAGACCATCTAGTCTTCATGCAATTGAATCTGGAGAGAAGAGAATTGTGAGAAGTGAAGGATTGTCTGCTCCGATTGATGAGCCAAGAAAGGTGCTCCGTTGTCATTTTCTGGGAGTCACACAAGTTCCAAAAGCAACTGGAATTGAGATTCTGAATGAAGCAGTGGATAGATTAGTATCACAAGTTCGTCCAGAAAGATGGATCTTTGCTGACGTCTCAATTGCCCCTTCCACTATTGCCATCGTCGAAGTGAATGGAGGACCAATTGCGGAGTGTAGAGTTAGATACCTCTCATTTTTGGGAATTGGAAAAGATGTCAAGTACGTTGAATATCAATAAAATCTTATATAAAAAACATTTTCAGACACTGTGCCTTCATAATGCAAACCTCAAACGAGAGCTTTATGTGTTATGTGTTCCATGTGGAACCAAGTGCAGCCACAATGGCCAAAATGATCGAGGCCGCCTGTAAACTTCGTTATCAGAAAGTTCTCGATGCTCATGCTTCTTCTCGTCATCACTCAGGAATGTCTTCTCATGGACCACCACCTCCATCCTCCTACCACGGCAAGGTTTTTAACTTCTTATCTTTCCCTTGCTATTAAAAAAATATGCTTTGATCATCAGAAATATCTCAACTGTGATATTCTGTTGATGAATTAACATGTTATCCAATTCATGTAACAAAAAACATAATCGAGATGGATACTAACAAATAACAACTTTCTTCTTTACTATTAACCAATTCAATTCCTTTCATTTCAGGGATGGACTGAAACCTTTCGTGACGCTTTCGGATCAGTAACATCTCGAATGGTACCGTCAAGATCAGCTCAAAAACTTTGAATTGCTTTGAACTCTTTTCTGTATTTTCCAGATCCCGAATCCCTGTTTTTCTACTTCTTCCCCGTTTACGCTTTCAATTTCAAGGTTTTCTTCTTATCTGCAATACATTTTTCTGTGCTCCATCTATTTTTACTTGTACAATTCTGTGTAGTTTTGCTCTGACCTTCTGTGACAAAAAGTTTCGAAGAATATATAAACTCGTTTTTGAACAATTCATTCAAAAATGCCCACATGACAAGACAAAAAATTATGAAAGTAATCCAAAAAAAATAGCAAAAAAAAAGAATTAAGTTCCAGGCAAGTTGGGAATATGAAGCATCCGGGATTCGTGGAGCGCAGGATGGCAGAGACCCGGAGCTATTGTCGGATGTAAAAAACCGAGACTCTGTGTTTGCAGACTCCACATTTTCTCAAGCCAAATTAGGCTTAATGAACTGAAAAGTCTGAAAACACATATCTATTCGTTTATTCTTAATTTTGAAAAAAGGCAAAGGAAAATATAAGTGAACAGATAGGATAAAAACGAAACACAGAGTCGCAGTTGGATCATTTCCACAATGCAGTATCAAATCCGAGAGCTACAGTAATCCCCGAGCTACAGTACCAGACCTCGGCAAGCCGGTTTTCGAAGAATTTGTTATTCTAATGACAATAACTATGGTTTCTTCTTTGCCGGTCCCTTTCTTATTAACTGAATAAGGGGTAACCACCAACACTCGGATCCGCATCATAACCAATTCTATGCGTGAATAATTCATACGCCGACTTATAACGTAACAAATAAGACTTCATCTAACCTTGTGATTGCTCCCCGGGGCTCTTTTCCGGATTTAGAGGGACCGATTCTCAGATTTCATTGTAATCGAGTCATCCGACACCAGAAACGCCAATTAGCGATTCCACAGGTAGGATTATAAGCGTCTAGGTGTCCACAATGGCAAACAATCACGCATCATTCGTCTTTGTTTCCCGGAAATGGGTAGGTTAAGCCAGCTTATACATTCTCTCTATTATCTGATAAATTTTTAGGCCGTAAAGATTCCGCGGCAGTTGTTTGCGAAATCTGTGGAGACAAATCATACGGTAGACATTATGGAGTATGGGCGTGTGATGGATGCAGTTGTTTTTTCAAGAGAAGTGTCCGGAAGAATATAATTTATACTTGTATTGGTTTGTGAAATGAATTCTTATAGAATTTTGTTAGAAGATTGATTTTCAGCCGGGAATTGGAAGTGTATAGTGGATAAAGGAAGGAGAAATTGGTGTCCGGCTTGTCGGTTGGCAAAGTGCACAAAACTGAAAATGAATAGACTTGGTAAGTATGAAATATCTGGATTACATCTGATTGTATCTATCAACAGTAAATTACCGTAAAATCTGTATTAGAAGGGCATGCCTCTCTATTCTTCCACCACCTAAAAAAATATTTCAGAATTCTTAAAAATGGATCATAAAATCTGATTTGAAACATATTTTATGAGACAACTTTTGACGAGGATTCTAATAAGACTAATTTCAATCCTATTGAATTTCAAGAATACGCTTATTTTGAGCTTATCGGGGTGCACTTTTAATACAGATTTTACGGTAAATAAATTGAGGAATCCTCAACTTTCAGCAGTCCAAAACGAACGAGGTCCTCGAAAACTTCGATGCATAACAATGCCAAGAATCAACAACTTGAATTCATTCAAATGTTCGTTATTCTTTTATAACAGCCATAAACGTAAAACTTTCAGATGATATACTATTTTCCAAATCTGTTTCCATAACCACAAAATGCATTCTTCTGACATTCATGTCTCCAGTTCAACGTAGAAAAATTGTCGAGGAGAACTGTCAAATAATCTATGCTCTTCTACTACTACTCAATGCAGAACATGAGACATTGAGAAGGTTTACAGTGAGTTTCAATTTTCGAAGGTCCTATAATTTTTGGGATGATTTTTCAGGTAAACGAAGAAATCCCGATAGGTCTTCAATGTGATTCTGAACAGTTGAGACTCTTAGTTTGCATTTTACTGTGCCAGTCCAGTAAGTTTCCAAGTTACAGTATTCCATATGTTTTTCTGCTTCAGAATCATCTCTATTGAAGTTTGCCGCCCCGTTGGAAGGTCTTTATAAATTTTGTCTGTTACATTACTCTACTCAAAATGATTCCTTAGCGTCCGCAGATTCACTTTTTTCTGCAGTTACATGGCTTTTTGAAAACGGAGAATGGGACTTCAACAATTTGCTTCGCACTTCAACGGAAAGCCTCATCAATGAAGTGTTCAATGCAGAACGGATTAATAGATGCTTATAGAATAAAATTGAGAAATTATTTATGTATCATGACCAGAGACAGAAAATGAATTGCTGATCTTTGCTGGCGCTGGAATGTTTTTCTCCGCAATTTTGCATTATTCTCTTTGCCTCTTTGTCTTGAAAAACAAAAAATGAGCCATAAAAATGTATGTCAATTTTGGCACTATTTGATCATTCTCTTATCTCACATTTCGAAAAGTTTGATAGATACTCAGATGCTTCTCAAATTATAAGAGATCTTGGCAACTACTCATTGACTACACTGACTTCACAATTATTATTTTACTTTTTGAAAAAAAATTGGGAAGAAATGACTCTGGCAGACAACAACTACCGAAACGACTCGGAAAATGGTGTGCGCATTAGCGTATTGTTTAAGCTTCAGCACCCGGCCGCCCGCGTCGCGCCCACGCCGGCCTCGCGCCAGGGCGCCAGCCCCGCCCTCGAGACCATGGCCTTGACTAGTCATGTCTTCGATCGTGCCGTCGTAGGGGGCCATGGTCAAAATCATCACAAAAATTTCTCGAAAACCGGCCCCCCCGGAGCCTGAAAAATGCCCGGTTACTGCAGCTCCGGGGTTCGATTTCCTGCACTCATGACAGAATGGCTACTTTCGCGAGATTTCACCACCCCTTTTCTCGGATCTCATACCTCCCGATCCTACTCAGCATCCCTGTGTCGGGTTGCGTCCTCGCGGCCTGAGTGGTCGTTCTCGGCAAATCTTGCCAAGTCTTGTACCAATGTTGGGGTATACAAGTCTTGGCTACACCTTTCACAAGTATAGGACTCAGCTGCCACAAGTCTTGTACAATAATAGCGCGCACAACACAGTTTGTCAAGGATCACACAAGTCTTGGCCCAACTATGGAAGTTTGGGCGTCCAAAACAACTCCCACAAGTCTTGGCCAAGAATCAGCTTATTGATTTGGAAATCGCCGATGCGTTCATTTTTCATTTTCCCCTTCGTTTTTTTGTCTATTTTTTTACATTTTGACCCCAATTTTCTTACTTATTTTTGGAAATTGCTCAGATAATTGTTTTCATCTTTACTAGTTTCCAGAAATGACATCAGTTATCACGGAAAGAACACCGACACTCGGAAGTTTTCGATGAGCCGGATTAAAAGTGGAAAACAGGCGAAGTATATCGAACTGTATAAAAATAGTGAGTTTAATGAACCGATTTCCGATTACATGACTTAATCATAATTTTTCAGGAAAAAATTCTCCGATTTTCGACAATCATAATGTTCTGACAACAATATCGAAACAACGACATTACTTTCTCCAGAACAACTACACCATTTTCGGAAGCGGACGGAAGGAATTTTTAAATTTTTCTTTGTTTTTTGTCTTTTTTCTGTAATTTAGGTAGTTCTTTTTAATAAAATTGACTCAATAATGTGTTTTTGCATCATAAAACAAATTTCGAAATTGAAAACAAAGGGAAGGGCTGCCGCCGGTTTTTCCAGCTGATCCACACGGCACCTCGCGGGTTCCGCCGCCCTCTATGTTTTGCGTGCGCCTCTCCGCGCTGCCACACACTCTCTCGCGGTCAGAGAAAACTGTGTGCGCATTTTCCATTTCTCTCAATGCTATTTTCTCGGGTTTCCATGTTTCTGGATAGTTTTTCGTGAGATTTCAGGGTTTTTGGGGGTAAAAATATCATTTTAGAACGGTTTTCATTGTTAAAACTGTCAAATCTCATCGGAAATACATGAAAATTCGCAAAAATGCAGTTTGATTGATTTTTCTATCAATTTTCTTCGCATTTTTCCGATTTTCCATGTATTTATATAGTTTTACATTACGGGGTCCTACAATACAATTAAAAAATAGTTTCTCAATAGGAAAACTGAAAGGGAGCTGTCTGTTAGAAAAAATTGCATGTTTTTTCCTCTCAAATAACAACAATGTGTTTTTCCTATTTTCCAAATTCTTTAACTTTCGGAAAACGAAAGCGGACAAAAATCCTAGCGGATTATAAGTAATATAAGTAAGATGCATCAACCTGTTTTATTATATTTGTTACTCGAGTCACATCCGAAATTAGAAAGAATACAAATGAAAATCATAGATATCGCGGCTCATGTTCAATTTGATGGGCATCTGGTTATAAGCTTCCTGAACGATATCCAACTCGACAATTGTGTATCGTGGATACTTGAAGCCGTAGTTATTTGGTGGGAGAATTTTATGATTCCAGTCGAGTTTTCCAACGACGTCGTTTCGGAGCATGTCGAACTTGTATACGCCTCCCATCATGACTTTATACCTAAAATTCATAGATTTATGTTTAAGTTTCATGTTTAAGATATAAAAAACTAACCTGCAGAACACTTTGTCCCCTTGATTTTCACCCCCTTTCGGATGAGTATTCCCCATTGCGTCAACGTTTGTGAAATCCATCGAATGGATGAATGGACCCATTTCATCTGAATACATATATTTTGCGAGAACGAAGACACCGTTCTTTTTTACCTTTCAAGTATGGAGTTCGAACGATATGTCCATTCTCTCCGAACAAGTCATCTTGGTTAAGCTAAAACATCAGTTAATTGTGTTCAAAATTCAAACAAAAATGCTCACTTTCAAGGCCTCCTTTTGCAATTTGTTCAATTTATGGGCTGCAGATCGATGAAAATTCAATGTTTCGTTTCCACCAAGAGTGACTTCCGCAAGTTTTGAAAAATCTTCCTAAAAATTTGAAAGATATAATATTTGTTAAAGATTTTGCGTACTTCTCGAACTGCTCTCAAAATTTCGAAGAACGTCGAATTACAGAGTTCGAGGAATTCTTGCTTATCTTCCTGGAGTCCCAATCCGCGAACAAATGCATTTCTCTAGAGAAATTCTATTATAAGGTTCTCTAAAAATCGTATAACTACCATATATCCCTTCACATACTCCTTTGCTTTTCGGATTGTTCCTTCTGGCCGTTCCACAACTATGTAGGGACATCCTTTGAGGAGACTGAGCTAAAAAAGGGATAATTTTTTATAGAATTTCTATTATTCGTTTCACCCACTTCATTGAAATAGGAATACTTTCTATCAGATCTCGTGATTTCAACAATTGGTTCTTTGGGTATTTCAATTTCCGTTCGAGTGTTGTATTTTTTCCTGAAAGATTTTTTCCTTCGTTATTTGTTGAGAACGGCATCTCACCAAATAGAATATAATGAAATAATCCTTTCGAAATTATTTTGATTCATTCCACCGCTTACTGATCTCACTTGGATGGCACCGAGAACTGCCCGTTTCAAAATCATCTGGAATATGGGCTTTGTGCACCAAGACTCGATTTTTAAACTCTAAATACCTTGGTGCTCAACCCAATATTTATAACAGTTTTGAACTGAAACATACATTTATTTTCCTTCCATTATTTTCAAATGTTCAAAGAAGTTCTGATGATTTTTTCATGTCATTTTAATAATCGGAAGGAAAGCTACAATAAAAAAGGGAAGCGAAAGTAAAAATAAAATTAACGTAACTATATAAATTATCATTCGTGTCATAATCTATAAAGGAACAATAGCTGGGGGTTGTTGGTGGAGCGAGGGCGATATGAGATTTTCAAAAGTTTCAAAAGAAAATAATCTATAACTCTTATGATTGTATTTATGACGAACCTTTTACGTCCAATTACTAGTGAGCAAAACGTTTGTCTCACAACCTATTCATCGGTAGAAGGAAGCAATAAAACAGACGTCAAGTCCACTGGATACAATACAAGTGTCAGAGAGCGTCAGTCAATTTCGTTGAGAAAAAGCTATACTTTAGATTGGTAAAGTGAGTGACGAGATGGAGCAGAAGCCGGGAAAAGGAGAGAGAAAGAGATGAGAAAATGGAATAATAGCCAAGAAGAAAAATAATAGTTTTTGAAAAGGGGAAATCACACAGTACATCATATCCAAATCATGGGAGCAGGTGGCGACGGGAAAGGAGAATTGATAAAACCGATGGACTAGATTTTGATAGCGTTCACAGTTCGACTATCCATTCATTCCTCGAACTTGACCGCTCTTGCGTTGTTCTTCCAACTCTTTTTGAGCTTTCGCTTCGATTTCTCGAATATCGACCATGGTTAGACCGTGCCATTTGTCAATCCAGCAGAATACTTCCCGATGGAATTTGGAGAACAGGCGTGGATATTGCTGAAAATGGTCGGGATTAACAAAATTAGATGAGTTTTGTTAGAAATTTTATTTTTTTAACCAAAAAAAACTTACCGTGTGGGCGTATCCTTCCACAATCTTCTGAAAACCGAACCATTTGAAGTAAACGGTGACCAACTTGTACGCACACATCACTGGCTGAACGTTATCTTTCCAGTTTCCGGTAAGAGGGCCTCTGTAAAATAATCAAGGATTGATTTACAAATCTTTCAAATTTACATTCAAAACATATATTATTTAACTTTGAAGCTGAAAAAAACTCACCTTCCGGTCTTCATACTTTGGAATTTCGATGGAGTGGTCTCCGGATGCAAATCACCGGAGTTCAAAAACTCATGATCGTTTGCAATATTGATGTTCACGATTTCTCGCTTTGCTAATTCTTCGCCTTTCAATCCATGAGCATTTTCCGTGGTTCCGTTGTCTGGCAAATGGATAGTTTCAATCTTTACATAAAAATTCTCCTTCATGTAATCTGGATTCGTAATAACAGTTTTGCAATATGGATAGGCGTTCCATGCTTCCTCGTGAATTGCCAACGATCCTTTCGGAGCAATTTTTCTCAGTAATGCTGGCACTTTTCTGAAAATTTACATTTTAGAGGAATTATTTGAATGAATTCAAAACTGACGATTGGAGATGGTAAATTTTATGAGTATACTGTCCTTTGGTGAATTGTCCGTTGAGAAGTGGAACATTGTCGAACGGTTCGTTTTTGAGCACTTCTACACCTTCTCCTCCTCCCGTTTCAGCTTTTGAGGCCTCCGCAACAGACCATAGTTGACCAACTTGGTATTCCTCTACAGACAGCGGAAGGACAACGCGGCTGAAGTAATTATAATTGGTATAAGGAAGAATAATTTCAACTTACTATTCCTTGATGATCATTGGCAAAAAGCGGTGAGCCTCGTAAAGCTGCCCGGAGCCTGAAAAACTCTTATATAAGAGGATTACATCATTTCATGAATGTAACGGATATATGAGAAGTGCATATTTTATCAGGTTGTCATGGAGATATTGCAACGAAGCTGAGACAAAAAAAGGAGGAAGTGACGCGTTGGTGAAGCACAAAAAATGGATAGAAAGCGAAACTGGCAGTTTATGGCCGGAAAAGCGGAGAACGATTCTCATGAGACGCAGCGGGAAAGATGAAAACTCAAGAAATTATTAGTCATCACAAGGAAAGACAAAAGATTGCGAAATTTTGAAAGTTGAAATTCTATTCCAATTACTTACGAAAAGCAGAAACATTCGGTTTATCGATCAATTCGCAGAAAAGTGCAATCACGAAATGCTCAGCCACCGTAAATCCACATTAAAGGCGCACTGACAACGCGAGTCATGTGAGTCTTGACGCGAAACATAAAAATCAGGAAACATTTCACATTTCAATGTTTTTCCGAAACACATTTGATTGATTTCAGTTTGATTGAGCAATTAATTTCTAAAAACTATGATCTCGCAACAATGATAAAACTATCGTCGAGTTTGAAGTAGAAAAAAATGATGACAACAGACAGCATTACACATGATTCGCTGTTCTTCTTCAGTTCTCATACCCTTCCTTACACGCGGAAACAAAAAATAAAAAAGAAAACCGAAAAGATGAAGCAATAAGCGCAGAAAACGAGGAGAAAATCGAATGCAGCTGTTTGTCTGCCGACTCATGCACGAGAAATGCGCAAGCATTCGGTCGACGTTGCCTCGCTTCTCTGTCACTTTTCGTTACTCCTTTCTTGCATTAAACACAGGGTTCGCCCTCAATCCTTTTTGGAAGAATTATTTTTCTTAGTGCACATAAATCTGATGTGTTGGAGGAAGAAAGAAAAGACGGGGAAAAACAGAAAAGCGCTATTAAAAATGGCTGCCGAATGGAGGCTAACGAGAAAAATCGATAACGCTGTTAAAGAAGAGGAGAAGCTGTCGGAGCGAAAAGGAAGAAAAAAGAGCTGGAGCAGAAACTAAATATGTCATGTTTGTGGAGGACTGCGCACGCAGCCAAGTTGAGAGGCTATATAAAGTAAAGTAACGACTGCGAAATAGGTTCGAAAAACAAGTGAAGACAACAGAATAGAAGGGCAAGAACTGAAGAGAATACGTCTTATGAGTCATCTGAAAAATTGTATTGAGGAGTCTTCTAGACTTGTAGAAAATGGGATGTTTCATAGGAGTAGTGGGAGTAGCAGGTACGCGAGAAGCACGAAAGTCTTCTCCCTTTCAAGTCACCATGGAAATGAAAATTTCGCCCGTTGAGATATAAATCAAATTTCGGCGGTAGCACTCGGCACCTGCGGAAGCAATTTTTTTTTTTCAGAAAACGAGATCATATTTTTGTGGAGAAAGAGAAAAACAATCCTTGGAAGAAAATTATACCACGATCTGATTCGAACACATTCATCTGAAACACAATATCTTAAAACTTGGAATCAAATTACTTTGTAACTAGACTTCCAAAATCTGTTACAAGAAAATGAATTTGGTGGTCTTTCTCCAAGCTTTGTAGTCTTTTTATTTTCGGTCATACTGTTATCAAACTGAAACTATTTGATCGTTCGACGTAATTTCCCAACATCTTTTTATCCGTATTCTGATTTTTTGGCTTGGTACTCTTGTATATCCGTTTCCGACACTTAAAATAAGATAGTTTTTCATTCTCCTGGTTTGGTCTGAACATGAATGACTATTATCTCCAATAAAATTTCAACATTCAGAATTTCAGAAGTTCCTGGATTTTTCTTATGAATTAGACTATTCTAATACTTCAGGACCCCATATCAAATTCTAGAGGTTTTCCGAAACTAAACTGTTTAAGCTCTGAATTCTGTTCAAATAGTTGTGTTTTTTGGACTCCGCGACGCTTCGAAAGTGTGACGTTTCGAAGATGTGGCATTTCGAAAGTGCGACGTTTCCAAAGCAAATTGTACTTATGAAATATCTTACTTTCGATATGTCAAACTTGCGAAACGTCATCTTCCGAAACGTCGCGAAGCCGTTTTTTTGGGAATATGGAATGTCCAATAACTCATGTATTAGTACATTCACCATGTTACCAAACATGAGCTGTTGTTTGATAACAACATCGAAAGGTATCATAATATATGTGACACAGATGCGTCACTCTCATCTCGCGCAGTTTATTTGCATGGTCGACCGTATCGATGATTTCAACATTCACTCTCTGTTCTCTCTTCTTTCCTCTGTTTTTCTCTGTTCTTCTGTTCGTTTGGAATTCAAATTGTTTCCTCTACCGGTTAACTTTGTTTATTTCGGTGATTTCGGGATTCATGTGTGAACATCCTATCTAATTTTTACTTGCTTAAAATACATCTAAACAAAAAGAGTGTCAATTTTAACTCCAACTGATCAGAAATCACTCGAACAAGGAAATTGTACTCGATTCCTTCCAGAAAACTCGTCAACACTTCCATTAGATTATTTATTTAGGCACAATCAACACAAAATAAAACTTTTCTCCTTATTCAGCATCACATGAGAATTTGAACGTAGTTTTGTGCTTTATGGCTTGTAGTCTTTTTATAAATAAATAGAAACACCCTCTCAATGTTATCATCATTTTAGTTCTTTATTACTAGTCTAGACCTAGTTTTTCTATTCTTCTTCAGTTCATTTCAATATCTTTAGATTTCGAAATGGGAGGAACAATTTCAAAAACTAGCCAACATTATCCTGATTCAAGGCAAATTGTGACTTCCTACGGTCCCATTGAGGGAAGAAGACTGATTCATGAAGGAGAGAAACAAGTGGATGCATTCCAAGGAATTCCATATGCTGCTCCTCCAGTTGGAAAATTAAGATTCGCTGTAAGTAATGGATCTTTATTATTCTGCATATACCGTAAAGCCTTTAATAGAAGGGCATGTCCTTCTATTGTTCAACCACAGAAATCTGAGAGAGTGATCTTGTCGGGCTCACTTGGCTGTCCTTCTATTAGAGGTTTCACGATATAATTTACAGATGCCACAACCTCATGAATCCTGGACAGAAGTGAGACAATGCAAAGCTTTCGGAGCTAGAGGAATTCAAAAAGACTCCATCCTCAATGTCAAGGTATTCGACTTTCAGAATTGTTACACTCACAATGCTTCCAGATGCCACCTCAATCTGAAGACAACCTCTTTCTCAATGTCTTTACTCCTGTCTGGACACCAAAGAATTCTACAGGATTCCCAGTTCTACTCTATATTCACGGAGGAGGATTCATTAGTGACAGTTGCCATAAATATGGAGATTTGAGTATCTGTCAACATCTCGTTACAAAGGATGTAGTCGTTGTGACTATTCAGTATCGTCTTGGATATCTTGGATTTTGGACAACTGGAGACAGTGCTATTCCTGATAACTTGGCACTTCATGACATGACGTTTGCATTGAAATGGGCCAAAGAGAACATCGGATTGTTCAATGGCGATCCAAATAACATCACATTGATGGGTCAATCCGCTGGTGGAGCTTCAGTTGATCTACTCAGTATTTCTCCAGTATCTAGAGGTAATCCAACTGCTTTTTTGCAAATAATTGTAATTATCTTCAGATCTATTCCACAAAGTCATCCCAATGGGTGGGAATGCAAGTTGCCAATGGGCCATCCATCCTCGTCCACTCCATTCTTGTCGAAATCGTGCACAAGACATTGGGGTACTCGATGAAATGAACACTTTGGAATGGGTAGAAAAGCTTCGGGGAGTGTCTGCTGACAAGTTTGCAGCCGGTTTGGATGTAAGTTTTGAAAGGAACTTGTTTTTGAAAAAAAAAAAGGTTATGAAACCTATAATAAAAATGTATCAGGAGACTGTGTTTGTCATAAGATTATTTCAAAAAATGTCTTTCAAAATGATTTTTAGGTAATCAAAAAGCAATGTCATGTGTCTGAAAACTTTTCAGATGGGAGCAGTTGATTTGAAATCAGAACCAGAGCTAACCATCGGTCCAAAATATGATAATTTATTCATCCCAAAGCCAGTCATGGAGTTGAGAAAAGAGGCACCAGTGAAGCCAAGACTCGTGGGATGTGCAAGATCTGAAGGGCTTGTGATGTGTTGTGAGTATTCTCCAGAGCTTAGAGGCAACTCATTCAAATGCGGATAATTTTTTTTATCGAGGAGAAATACGGTCAACAGAAAAAAGTTCCTTATCAAAAAAGCTATCGATCGGTTATAAACCCGTCGAATTTCACCGAAAATTAACAGAGTTACGTCCTGTGTTTTCGAAAAATTTCAAAAATTACCGGCAACCCGAAAAAATAGGCAACTTTTTTGGTAATGCAAGGCGTAACTCTGTTAATTTTTGGAGAAATTTTACGGTTTTTTAACCAGACGATAGCCTTTTTAATGAGGAACATTTTTCCTGTTGTCCGTATTTTTACCCGATCCACCTGAAAGAAGTTAGTCACATTTGAATGGGTTGCCGAACTTCGTTATAGATCAACAATTTTCTTCATTTAGTATCCGGAATGAGTCCAAAACATCCACTGCACGCTCTTCATCAGGATGTGGCAGCAATCCTTCCAGAGAAACTTTTCCCATTGAAAGCAAGAGATTATCAAGAGAAAGCGCTGGAATTATTAATTGATGTTGGATCAGAGCATTCGAAAGAAGAATGGCAAAGAGCAATGTGCGATTTGAAAGGAGACTCATTTCTGAATATTGGAATTCAACAAAATGTTCTGGATGTTCTGGAAACTCAACCATTAACTCCAATCTATATGTATTCTTTCGATTATTACAACCCGAAGGCATACGGTATCATGGGATGGAAATTGCCGTTTAAAGGTAAGAAAGATGATTAGAATGTTGTTTTGAAATGGGAAATGTTTTAGATGCCACACATTGCACTGATATCAGTTATGTAGTCGGAAATCATATTGTTATGCCTTTGGACTTCAATGAGGATGATTATAAGATGATTGAAATCACCACTCGATTGTGGACCAATTTTGCTAAATATGGGTGAGTGCTGAACACAGTTGACCGGAATTCCGATTTCCGAATTGGATAATTTACTTCCTACTTCCGACTTCCGACAATTTTGAGATTTTACTTCCGACTTACGACTTAAAATCCAAAAATCGGAAAAGTGGAGAATTTTTGAAAACCGAAGTAATTTTCAAGATACCGTAAAATCTGTATTAGAAGGGCATGCCCTTCAATTTTTCCATCACCTAAAAATTGTTTCTTTTGAATTCTCAAAAAGGATCATAAAATCTGTTGGAGAAGAGATTTGCGACATAATTTGGAACCTGTCTAGTCAACTTTTGACGAGGATTCTAATAGGACTAATTTCAATTTGTTTAAATTTCGAGAATGTGCTCATTTTGAGCTCATTAGGGTTCCCTTCTATTACAGGTGTCCTTCTGTGAAAGGTGCCCTTCTAATACAGAATTTACGGTATTTAGCCTAAATAATTTAAGCCTACTATCAAAAAAAGTGTTATTTCAACATTTACCGAAAAATTGACAAACTTTCGGAAAATCGGACAATTTAAGTTTGGTCTAAAATCTCTTTTTAGTATGGAACTGATGTTTTTTATCTTTAAAATATTGCAGAGATCCAAATGGAGAAGGTGAAGATGCCACAAAACACGAACAGAAATGGGAGAAAGCCACAATTGAGAATCCCCAGACCCATTTCTCGCTTTCTCTTCAACCGAAACTTCTCCAGACTTACAAACAAGGTCGACCTCTATTCATGGCCAAGGTTCTGAAAGAAGCCAGACCTCCAGTGAATCTGTAATTTTTTCAATGTATAAATTTTCCTCCCGACTGATAAGATGTGAACATTTTGCTGATATCATAGAAAAAGAGACCCCAGTATTGTTTTCTTTTTTCCATTTTCTCAGTTTCTTTTCTTCTCACACAGATTGCACAACGGTCGTCGTTTTGGCCGTCTTTCGATCATAAATATTCCATAAACAGTTTCTTTTCTCTTTTTCTCTCTATTCACCATTCCATTCATTCTTTTTCAAATATGGACACCATCAAAACGGTAAAAGTTGTTGTGGTTGGAGAATCTGGCGGTAATTCGAATACCCTCTGAAGTTGACATGTTTACTGTTTTTCAGCTGGGAAAACTGCTTTGTTGACTTCGTTTCTAGAGAATCATTTTGAAACCGACCCATTGACGACTATCGGAATCGATTTTAAGCACAAAATTGTACAGTTGAATGATGGACAGGTCGGTTAATCAGTAAAGAAAAAAAGGTGTGACGATAGTGGGGACAGCTTTGAACTTTGTTCCATACTTCCGTGAATACAGTAGGATTTGGAAATATGTATTGTACATCTTTTGAACATAAGAATTTCCCTCAAATAATTAAAAAATCCAAGACAGTTTCAGTCAATTCGCCTCCAACTCTGGGACACTGCAGGACAAGAAAGATTCCGTCAATTGACACCTGCCTACATCAGAAGTGCAAAAGTTGCTCTTCTTGTCATCGATCTCTCTGGTTGACAGTTTACTCATTTTTTGAAAATTGATCTCATTTTCAGATGATAATTGTGCAGAACATTTGGTAAGATGGAAGGGAATCATCGATATGAACAAGAGTGATTTCACATCCGTTATCATCGTAGGGAACAAATGTGATCTCGTTAGCGAGTGAGTGTGGATTAGATTGATTCTCAAAGTGCATGATTCTATTACAGAAAACGTTCACCTCGACTCACAAACATTATAAAAGAAACCAACGATGAATACATCGAAACGTCAGCTAAAACAAGGAAGAATATCAAAGAGCTATTCTCCATGGTTGCTTGTCGTCCTTTTCCGGAACATAAAACTAGTGAAATAGTTTTGTGTGAGTTCAGGAATAACATTTTTATAAAATGTGAAAAAAAAAACGAAACATGAAAGATGGCACATGATGATACTGTAGCTGTCGAAAAATTTAACAAAAAATTTCCAGTGAACGAGCCGCGCCCATCGGAACCATCGACGAGAAGGTGCTGTCAGATGTCATGAGCCGTCGCATCCCGCAAATTCCACGCTCTAAATTATTTTTCAATTGCGAATAGATATCCTAACCTTCTCCGACTCACTAGGGAATGAATCAGATCAGTTTTTAGAATTAAAATTTCTTAAGAAAATGGAACATATTTATGGAAATGATATTTTTGGAATTCTACCTTCTGTCTGAGGCATTCCCCAGTGAGACACCTTTGTATGTATACAGAAAACAATGATTAAAAATGGATTTTTAACTTGAGAACGAACCTTTTTTGACAGAGCAAGTTCAATTATGGACGACTTGAGTGGTTCTACATATTCCGGTACACATCTCAAGAATTTGTTGAGAATTTTCGCCACAGCCGCGAGATGTTTCTTCCCGATGCAGAGAATGAATGCAGTTTGAACACTGGCAGATGCCAGCAGCAGTGTATCACATTTGATTTGAGAGATGGATCGACTGAAAAATTTAAAAACAACTACTGTGAATAACAAAGTCTCCCTCACCGATTCTTGTTTTGCTCCTTCAAAATATCCGGGCATTTCTTGAGGAAACGTTGATACAGTTCAATGTGGTTTATGAAACAAACATCGAGCACGATTAGAACATGCTGCCAGAGATCGTTATGTCTATGAGCTTCTTCCATTTTTCGCTTGCTCAACATGTGTGTCAAAATCTTCACAGCCATTTCGCATGCTTCTAGAGGGCTTTCTGGTATACTGGAATAACACATCTTTCGAAGTAAATGACAAGATTATCTTACCAGTGACCAATTTGTCGGAAAACTCTCTCTTCCGAATCCAAAACTGCATTTATTGTGTACGGCTCGCCAATAATTCTGAGTGTATTCACAACTTGTCGCGATGATAAACTCTGGAAATATGAATTTTCAAAAATAATCTGTATATCAGAAATGATTACATCATGATAGCTGTGTATTTTGGTGCTGATCTGTATGGCAGTGAGAACTCGTAACGGGATTTGCCTTTCCAGATTTGCTTCCAGATTTTCCCATTCTCGGTGCTTTTTTTGGGGGCTCATCGTTTTATTCTGCAGGAATTCACGGAGAAGACAGAGTTGGCGAGTGAGATATCTGAATTTCGATTGTGATCAATTTTTTTTCAAAAATGAGACGAACGTGTCCAGTATCAAGGCTGCTGTGAACCGAACTTCGTTTGGGAGCCGCAATCGAACACATACTGTGAAGGTGTACTCAACAAGCTTCGGTTTGAGAAACTCGAATTCGCAAGGTGATGCTTTTCTCTGCCGTTCTGAAACAAAATTTAGACATTGCAGTTAGGAAAGTTCACCTGCTATATCTATCGCCATTTGAGCTACACAATCGGACCAGAAGCTGTGATGACAAGCGCCTGCCGGATCGAAGAAGTCGGGCTCTCGCGAGGGAAGCTCTTCACTGCTTCTTTCTTTCTTTTCTCGTTCATTTATAGGGAGTTTTCGCTTCAACGAAGTCTGAAAAAAAAAACTTCGAAATAAGAGACTGATCCATGGGAACTGTCCGCCCGAAACACGATGAAAACCTATTTTTCACACCGAATTCTGAAAAATTACCTTACTTCCAATCGCAGGTGTGTCCAGAACGGGGACAGTGGGTTTTGACCTAAAAAATATGAAATTTTTATCATGCGGTGTCACCCTGTGTTCCACATTTCTTTTTTACGATATTGTTATCTAGACTGACCTGGAAATTGACATTTTTATTTATTATTTCTCGACTTTGTCCGGTTGAAAAACTTGAAGTTACTTCGATTCCGCTGAATTCCGGAGTGGTTTCTATTTATTTAGAAAAAAACACGAATCTTCATTTCGGCATTGCACAGCTACAGTAAGAATTACAGTCGTTTCGAAACCAACTCTATCTATTTTGTTATGTCCCTTTAAACAGTATCCCGTTTAATTTTTTTCAATTTTTTCAATCAATTTCGGATAAAATTTTCGTGATTTTTTCTCTCCTTTTTTTTTGAGTGTGCATTGTTCCCTCTCGGAACACGAGCGCAGCATGTCGTAAATAACAGTGTTTGCGTCCGTTCCATTCAATGTTTTTGTTTATTGTTCTGGTCATTCTCGAGACGAAAAACCAAAAAATCGGAATGTGATGATTGAGAAACGCAAACTGAATCGTATTATTCATCAAATATACCAATCCTTCACACTAAATACTTCGAGTCCAGTGCAACCTAACGTTGCATATATACTTTTGAATATTTAAACCTCTGTAGTTAAAGTATTATCAAGAAATAAGCTCCTCTGCTCTCAAGTTGTAGGAGAGGTGGAGTCTCGACAGACATTTTAGTGATAACTTTCCCAGACATCAGGCGTTTTGTCCATTTTCCATCGCGAAGGTCAAGCTGCAACTTTACTTTATGTCTCGCCTTCCTTTTTCTTTTCTCCACGAAAAATTCTATAATAAAAATTATCTAGCGTTTGAAATGGGACGAAATGGGACGTCCCGGGACGTCCCGCGCCCAACTTTGAAGCGACGGGGACGAGTCCCGCCTCAACGAAATTTCAATTTGTTTGAGTTTTTAGTTCTAATATTTGATTCTGTACCGAAAAACTACAATTTTCTTGAAAATTGTCGGTCCGTTGTTGGAGAACCGTCCAGTTGCAACAAGACGCGGGACGCCCCGGGACGTCCCGTTTCAAACGCTAAAATTATCCATTTCTTTTCAGACGGGCGAGCTAAACAGTCGGTGCAAAATGGAGAATATCGATGCCGTCTTCAAGTGAGTTTTTCTAAACTCGATATCAGCCAATCCCGTATTTTAGATCCATTGATGAGCATCAAGAGGAGTTCATTGATCTTCTTCGTGAATCTGTAGCCATTCGCTCAGTTTCTGCTGATCCAGCAAGGCGTGGAGATTGTATTCGTATGAGCGAATGGGCTCGCGATGTAAGTTCATTCAGACATATTTATTAAAGTGCATTTCTTATCAGTATTCCGAATTGTGCAGTTATCGTTCTCTGCAGTTTAGTTTCATCGAAAATCATACTTTTTCAGCAATTGCGAACTCTGGGAGTGGAAACTTCCCTGTGGGACCTTGGAAAGCAGAAACTGTCATCTGGAGAAGAGCTGCCACTTCCACCAGCAGTTTTCGGTGTTTATGGTAAGTGCCTGATAAAACCTTCCTATCCGATCTCCCAGAAACTTTGTACCGTGTCTTATCAGGCAGGCGTAAACGTTACAAAACCCGATAATCTCTAACACTTACAATGGTATTAAGGTCGAGATAAGTCGAAGAAGACCCTGCTGATTTATGGACATTTGGACGTGCAGCCAGCCGAGAAGGAAGTGAGTGCAAGAGAAATAGAGTGTGTTAGAATTCGCACAAAGTTCATGTTCTCAAGAAAACTGGCGATCCCCATAAATAAAGATCATTTCAGGATGGTTGGAACACTGATCCATTCGAGTTGACTGAAATCGATGGAAAACTATTCGGCAGAGGATCGACTGATGATAAAGGACCAGTCATTGCTTGGATCGCAGTGCTTAAAGTTCTTAAAAAACTTGGAATTGAACTTCCTATCAACATCAAGTTTGTACTGGAATGTATGGAGGAATCTAGCTCCGAAGGACTTGACAAGGGGCTCGAAGACAATATTGATAAGATTTCTGACGTTACTTACTCTTGCATCTCCGACAATTACTGGCTGGGAAGAAACAAACCATGTTTGACATACGGCTTGAGGTAAAATAGTCTTGTAGTGGAAATTGAAAGGATCGTTTTTTTTTCAGAGGAATCTGCTATTACTTTGTGGAAATTCAATGTGCCCGCCAGGATTTGCATTCAGGAATTAACGGAGGATCTGTGTAAGCTTTTCAAAAATATAACACCGACGAATTTGTTGTTTTTCAGCCCGGAGGCTTTGAACGATTTGATGTGGATTATGTCTCAGTTGGTCACCGTTGACGGACAGATTTTGATTCCTGGAATTGCGGAGTTGGTGGCTCCATTGACAAAGGAAGAGGATGATCTCTATGACAAGATTGACTTCTGTGTTGATACTTTCAAGGGTGAAACTGGATCTCACGGATTGATCTCTGATAACAAGAAGAACCTTTTGATGAATCGCTGGCGTTACCCATCCTTGTCTCTCCATGGAGTCGAGGGAGCTTTCAGTCAGCCAGGAGCGAAGACTGTGATCCCTGCTAAGGTTACTGGAAAGTTCTCTTTGAGAATCGTTCCACACATGACACCGGAGGCCACTGACAAGTTGGTCACCAGCTATCTCGATTCTTTGTGGGCAAAGAGAAAGTCTCCAAATACATTCAAGGTTACTTCCGGACACGGTGGAATGCCATGGGTTGCTGATTTCCGTGATGCTAACTTTTCCGCTGGATCGAGAGCTATTGAGAGGGGTAAGAACACAATGGTATTGTATAGCTTTAACCGAATGATTTTCAGTCTACGGAATGACGCCCGATTTCACTAGAGAAGGAGGTAGTATTCCAGTCACCTTGACCATCCAGGAACTCACCAAGAGCCCCGTGATGCTTCTTCCAATCGGAGCCTCGGACGACATGGCCCACTCTCAAAATGAGAAAATCAATCGTGAAAACTTCGTGAAGGGAATGAAAGTTCTCGCTGCTTACCTGTTCGAGCTGGCTGCCTAATTTATCATTTTACCTTTTTTTGTAATTTTTATGATTGCTTCATTTATCATCTACTAATGTATACCCTACTATGTTTTTATGAATTGTATATTGATGAAACCAGCCGTTGATGCTGAACCCAAAAAACGAATTGTTTTCCAGTTTTCATCTCAGTTGCAGAAACTCCGAAAACCCTCATGCATATGTAGTCGTCCCGGAGCAGCTGTGACCAGAAAAAGAAGAAGCTGCGGATGCAGTAGTCGTCTCGTATCGATCTCTGCGCCTCTCCATTCTTCTTTCTCAACTCGTTTCATACTCTTTCCGTCTTTTTTGCCGATTTGCTCTTGCTCTTTTTTTCGTGGCTGTCTTTCGTCGGTCGTCACTTAGGCGGTGCCCCATCCGTGGTCGTCCGCATTTTTCTTCTTTTGAGTCGTTTATATTTTTCCCCAAATACGGCCATTCAATGTGAGAAACAAATTGCGATGATGTTCGGAATACTGTAATCCACTGATCCATCCATAATGATTCGGACCCTAACTCAACTCTACATATGCATTGTTTTTGGTAAGCTTTTTTTAGGAGAATTCCCAAAAGAATACTGTGGTTAGTGGCTTCATTATAATGAATCAATTTTGTAAACAACTGGTCCAGTGGGAGTTGCCAGAATTGGCTCCATTATTTTCAGAGAGTTTCTAATAGGGATAGAGAAGTTTTTGTTTTACTAAACTTGAATTGAGAATATCTGTTTGAAAGTGCTAACAAAAATTACTATGGGTTACGGTAGAGATAATTTCAGTTTCAACGGATCACATCACATTCTCCCCTCCAGATGAAGCTTTCATACTGTATCACAGCCATCAGAATACAAACTTTACATCAGTTTTTGTTCAAGTTTGTCGGAATCCTAGTTCTTCTCCAAACTCAAATAATTATAGGATGGTTGTCCGAATAGTCGAAATCTCATGGCTACAGTATACTCTTCAGATTTGTCATCTTCCAGAAGAGTTTTCGAAGAAGTTCCATTACATTGTGCGGTGAAAGTTAGAATCATTACAGAAAAGGTTTTGATTGTGAGTTTTTCTTGATAAAACCTAACTCAACAGGGATGAGCGGCAACGAACTTCGGCAACCCATTCAAATGTGAATAACTTTTTTCAGGGGGATCGGGTAAAAATACGGTCAACAGGAGAAATGTTTCTAATAAAAAAAGCTATCGATCGGCTGAAAAAAACGTCAAATTTCGCCAAAAATTAACAGAGTTACGCCTTGTATTGCGAAAAAATTGCCGGTTTTTTTCAGGCTGCCGGCAATTTTGGCAATTTTTCGGCAAGACTGGACGTAGCTCTGTTCATTTTTGGTGAAATTTGACGGGTTTTTTAATCAATTGATAGCTTTTTTGATAAGGAACTTTTTTTGTTGACCGTATTTTTCCCCGATCCCCCCTGAAAAAAGTTATCCGCATTTGAATCAGTTACCGAAATTCGTAACAAATTTCGATTACTGTAGGTTCGTCCCTACGTTGATCTTCTGGCAGTGGTAGATGAATCATTTTCTCGTCACGTTGGAGGCATCTGTGTCCATGCTCAAATAACATCTTCTACTTCTGCAACTGGTAAGTCTATGTCAAAACCACTCGGACCAAGAAATACTCCATGTGACTGAATAATTAGTTTATGTATTGTTAGTCACAGAATGTGCTCTTTTTTGTTTCTTTGTGAAGGGGAAAAATAACTTTTAGAAAACTGAAAGAATCAAAGATCGCGTTCGAATTCGAAAATTGAAGAGAAAAAACTTAATTAAGGCGGTGTGACGGGTCACTTGGACACTGGACACATAAAATTTTGGAGGTTCTTTGCTCATTATTACGGAAAATAGAGGATTCTGAGAAGGCGTTTGCAATTGGAGATATTCTTGAGATACTTTTGAAATTAGAATCTTCATAACTAATTAACTGTTTTCAGAACTCGGAAAATGCTATTTGAACCGTCACGATGATCAGAAAACCAGCTGTGTCATTCGAGTTCCAGTTCCGTTTTCTTGGTTTCCAATCGATCAGAACAAAACAAGCATTCTATCAGTGTCTTATACGGCGTCTGAAAAATGTGATCAGAACTTCCACGATCTTCCACAACATCTCATTGAAATCAATTCGAAAGTCTCGAAACAGAAGATTGATTGGCTAGCAAATGCAACTGATACGTGAGTCACAGATAAGATTATCTTCAAAATTGAATATTTCAGATCTGTGACTCTAAGATCCACAGCAAGTCAGGCATTCTCTCAGAACTCGATGCAAACTTTGTTCCTCCATGTGAATAGCTGGGCTAATGAGACTCAGCCAATGGAAATACGGTAGGATTTTTTTGAATTCTAGTCGAATTTTCATTTTCAGACTTTGGGTTGATTCTCGAATGAGCATTGAAACTGTCTACCCAACTAGCTCTAATTGGACAATCCGAGTATCATCTGCCAGTCGTCCATTTTTTTACACTTCCTTGATTTGTAAACCAAAAGAGGGAATGTCTGGGTTGGTTTCTATTTCTATGGTTTTCAAGTTTATTTACTTTTCAGATTCAATGATAACATAGTGGCGATTCTGATCAAAATGGTATCTTCGACAGACGCTATTAAAGATGATGTCGTTCTACACTGGCACGTAATATTTGGTCCGAAAAGTCCTGATCCTCCGCCAGATGACCACAAAGTTGCGACAAAGTTTACTGTAATAGCTGATGAAGTTGCAGCAGTTGTAATTGTTCCCAAGGTGAATTCCCAAGGTATATTCTTCTTACAGTAATGCCATTTATTTTCAGAGAAAAGAACTGATGAATCTAGCAGTAATATCCGGACTTCAAGTAACATCTTCTCTTCGAATATTCACAGTTTCAATTGGTGCAAAAGCAGAAGACGTTACATCTCAATCTCATTGTATTTCATCTGACGCCAACATTATCAAAGTTTCTCCAACTTGCTCTTCAGTTTATCTAGATGGTTCCGAATCGAACGGTTCATCAGATGCTCAAGTATATGCTCACTTTCTCAGATACACTACGGCTTTTTCATTTCGTGTCTGGTATCCAAAACTGCCTCTAAAAATATGGACAAGTAGTTCGACGCTTTCAACAATCAAAAATTGGAAAGTAGGATTTTGGAGAGATTTGCCATTGGGTGGAGGGATCAAAAGATCAAGAGCCGCGAGGCAATTCGCGTGTGTTAATCGATTTCAGCATGGACATGTGAGAATTTTCCAAGGCGGGTTCCGCATTAAAATAGGATTGTTTCAGGTGAAAGTGCTAGCTTCACTGTGGGTTGAAGATCAGAAAACTGGAGATCAATTGTATCTTTCTTCACATAAAAGTATACTTTTCGATGTGACGAACATCGTTCACAATACATTACAAATCTCAAATCGAACAGTGGCAAATGTGAAATTCCATGAAGGAAGAGCAGTTATGATTGGGGAGAATGTGGGACTGGCGAAGTGAGAGTTACTATAAAACTACAGTAATCCATTAATAATATTTTCAGATTGATTGTTCGAAACGCAAAGAAGTCCCTTGATCTTGTGACTGAAAACATCTCAGTCCGAAACGAAGAAGTAACAACTACTGGACTCTCAGCCCGTCCAATTTGCGATACAAACTTCCGAATCCTTCCAATTCTCTTCTCTCCGGCGTTCTTCAAAATTGAGATAACTCATTCAAAAACATTGACGAAACTCTATCAACAATGCTCCATTTTCGCAAGTGTCAGTTATTCAGATGCCACGTGGGAACCATTGAATGACCTTGATTCTTCTTATTTCGAAATGTCCGCTCATTCGGATAATGAAAGAGCTCTAGCAGTATCCCATCATGCTTCAAAAGTTCATGTTATTGCAATTGATGAACACTGGCCACTTCCATCCGTCGAGATTGCTCTTCAATCTTCGGCTCAATGTGCATCTACAATTAATGGTGCTTCTCCTGCTTCATTAGCAGTTACAGTACTCAATGTTCCTATTCAAATCAATACTTCTGGTAAGAGCGAACTCGGATTGTTCTCGATAGTTAGGCAATTTTCAGCTCCTGTAATTGTTGACCTCGATTCAACTTCAACTACCTCTGAACCTTCACAATCTCTACCATCCGTTCCTATGCATGTTTTCCTTATCACCATAATTGCTTTAATTATTCTTTTCATATTAATTTCATGCGTAAGAAGATCGGCTGCTTTCAAGGGGTTAGTTATTTCCTAGATACTTTCCATTACAGATTCTGATGTTTTCAGATATGAACAACTCGTAGTTCCATTCTTCTCTCGATTATCATCATCTTCTGGATCTCATTCAAGACAAGAAGAAACTAATGAATGGGTGTGGTTGAGTCAGCCACAGGCACCATCCTCAACTATTAGTATGTTATTACTTTTAAATGGAAAACGATAAATTTTGTTTTATAGGTTCGGGGTATTCCGGTAACAAATCAACAGCAGAAAGGCAATCTTCGAATGGTGATGATCCTTCCAGAACAAGTATATCTTATCATGGTTCTGAAATTTCTGTCTTCATTGCTCCATCCCAAGCAAACGTTGTGGTTCGTTGAAGTAAACTAACACATCAATATATTCCGATTTAAGGTCAATCAAACTTCCCGTCATCCAAGATACACTTTGGTTGATTCGAACTCAGATCACAACTTGGCTCGAATAGTTCCGAAAGAAGAAAGATGGACAACCGGAGGCCACGACCAGTTCCATACGTGGACTTGGAAACATCGCGGTGGTCGAATGGAGGCTCCGATTCGAGAAAGTATTGCTTGAAAATAACACATATTTACTTAAATTTATTTTCGGGTGGGATCATGACGATAACTTATTAAACAATTTTTCTGATGCTTTGAATAACAGCAAACAAAAATAAAGATTTCAAAATAGACACCATACGTTTTTTGAGCGATGATCATGCAGTAAATTAAAGACATCAGTTGATTACGAAAGATTTTTTGATTCATTTGGTTTGCTTTTCCAGTTTTTCACAATATGTGAGGGCCATCTGGAGGATATCCGATTCTCCAGCTTTCAAACGAGCGGCATCCCCGTCAATTCCGACTTCTTTGAGTTTCGATGCATCGAAAGATGCCTCGTATGATCTCTTCAACAGAGAGAAACGAGTTTTCAAAAACTCGAGTCCTTTCTTCCGAACGTCTGGTTTCTGAACAGCGTCGTCGGTAGCTTCGGAGGAGACAAAAATGGCCGCGAACATCAACAAATCGAGAGGGAAAGGTTGCTCGGGGTACTGAAATTTAGGTGAATAATTGAGTTAGAAGATAGTAAACTCACATTATATATGTCAACGTGGAATATGTTTCCAGTGCAATAGACATTCTGAACGTATTTCTCGATGAGCTTCTTCTTTTCTTCTAACGTTTTGTCGGTCTTCGGGATTCCTATTTTCAACTTCAAGAAGTCTTGCCTCTGATGATGAATCGGTACGAATCCATTATGAATGAGATGCTCTCCCTTGCTCCGACATCCATAGAAGATGGTCACTTCCATTCCTGCTTCAAGATCTCGGTGGCTGGTGATGACCGCGCATTCATCAGTGGGAGAGTAGCAAACCAGATCATCGACTGGCACTGCAGATTTGACGTTTTCGTGATTCGCCATGTCTAGGAATGGAATCAAAGCAGGGATCTGAAATAAGAATTGTTAACAATAACCTATGAATATGAACCTACCAGAAGAGGATTTCCGTCTTCACCTCTAGCGTTTTCACTGGGAACCATATTGACTCTTGTTGTCACAGTGGCTACTGACCAGAAATATAGCTTTGGAGTCAAATTAGCTACGGTAAATGGAGCATTATAGAAGATAGGAGTCTCCATTGTATTTCTGGCATCTTTCCTCCGTTGTGCTGCTTCGTAAATCTTATTTTTGGCAACTGCTAATAGGAAGTAGCAGAATTGTCTGGAAATCGTTCGGTAGAATGCAATCGCTTCTTCAAAAATTGGCGAAGGTTTCAACTGGATCAGTTGCTCTTCAGTGTAGAAAAGTGGTGTCGGAAGATATGTGGGTAGAACAGAGATGTACGATTTCCACTTTGATTTTTCATTTAGCAGCCAATTGACAGCCAAGAAAAGTGCAAGACCGACATTGTCCATGCCAGACACAATTGGATCACGTTCGAATGCCTTTTTCAGAACAGCCGATTTCTTGGCCAAATCCAGAGTCATCATACCATGACGGGGAACTCGAGATACGACATGACAGTTTTCAATAGGCCTGAGAATAGAGAATTTAGAATTTTGAATAGTAAGTAACTATTTTACCCAGTCGCTTGCAACGAGAGACCACACGATTTTGTGCTAGCTATCGTCACATTGTTTCTTGCTATCCCAACGCCATCAGCCCAAGTCAAAAATTGCTTTATTTCCTCCGCTTCTCTTCTGAAAACTTTCGAGATGGTAGAATTAATTACTAACTTGGAAATGCTCACTTTGAATTCTGTAATCTTTCGTCAGTATTATTGAGCTTCGCCTGGAGACTCGATACTTCTCCAAGTATTCGTCGAATTTCGAGATGCTCTTTCCAGAGATCAACAATGCTCGATGGTGGTGGACGACTGAGTGTTTCTTCGAATAATGTGGCAACTTCTGTAATCAAATATTGCAATTATTATTCACGATTGTTGCAGCTTAAACCACTGACTTCCCAGAATTTGATCCTCCAGCTCTGCACTTGGTGTTGGAGCCATTTCTGAAATAGAGAAAGCAAAATTTAATAAGTCAATTTTCGATTAGCTTGAGAAGTTTTACGAAAAGTTAAAGAAAATTTAGAACAAGTGAGGGAAGAACGGGAAAAATTGACCAGGAGTGAGCGTAAAGTGGGCTTAGGTTGTCTCAGTCTCTGCTCCGGTGTGCTCATCGGGGGGACTCATTCTATTACACAGTGAGTGGCGGCTGGCCAGTGAGTTCCCGCTACCCTACCCGCCAACGCACTTATGCCAAAAGTTCGGTGGATGAGAAATCATTGATTGGGAATACTGAGGCTTTCGGATTTAATAGAAGATGTTCTTGGGAAAGAGAGTTGAAGACTGGTTACCAATGAAATCGGAATGAAACTGGTACATCAGTAGCTTTCCATATCTGAGAATTCGTGACACCAACTTCTAATCTTGGTGCTTCAGACATCCCATTAGCGGAAAGAAGATGATTAAATTCATATTCTAAGGTATCTTGTACAGGATCAAAACAGGATCCATTTCTATCTGGCAGTCATACGGTAACTGTCATTTTGAGAATCTACGCTTCCTCTTATCGCAAAAGATACCCGAAAAACGCGCGGTCGGAAGAGAAAAAACTAATTGACTGCAGTCCAATCAAACGAAAAAATATCGATTTTCAAATTTAAACTTAGAAGATGAAAATTCTTTAAATTCACAAGTTTCTCGGCTCAATTGAGCTCAAAAAAAGTTGCATTTCCCTGCGTCTCCACTGTCTCGTGCGTAACAACAGAGCGCAGTCACTTTGTAACCAAAAAATGCAATTTTTTTATTTGTTGAAGTTTTCCGCATCAATCGGCCGCCTATTGTCTCAATTTTTACGGAACGAAGAAAAATTAATTGAATTTGTATAAAAGGAAAATGTATTCATAATGTTTCAGCTCTACCAGCGACAAAATGATACCAATGTCGCTCGTAGTGTCAAATGCAAGTACAGGTATTCGGAAGATAATGAAAAAGCTCTGGGATTTTCATATTTTTTTCAGTGTTTCGGAGGAAACATCCAACAATAATGTTTGCAATGGTTCGTTGCTTATCATCAGACAAAGGAGGAAACAATTCACAAGATGGAGTCCCGATTTCCAAGAGGAAATTGAAGAAATTGTTCAAAGTTGCACAACTATCAAAAAAGTCTCGATCTTATGAGAATGATAAAATTGACAAGCTCAGTGCGATGGCAGAATTCGGTTTGAAGTGAGAGTGAACTGGAAAATCTTTTATATTCATTCCTGTTTCAGAGAATCGGATCTGGAAGACCTCCAGAGTCTCAGCAAACCAGCGATCAGCCACTCACATCATCAGAATATGAGCAAGAATAGTCACCAATTGTATGCATTAACAGAAGTTTATCACAAAGCCCTCAAAGTTCATGGAAGTGAGGAAGCTCTTGAAGCCCATAGACGACCTCTAGTTGCTATGCGGAAAGAATTGACGGATGCGGAGAGAATGCGAATGAGAATGAGAGTGGAGACAACGAATCAGCACAAAGGAGCTGATAGAGTTGTTGCGATCGCTTTTACGCTAAATTTGTGTGATATGGCAATGAAGGTACGATTTTCAGAATTTTTAATAACTGATCAAGAGTTATCATTACAGTTCACCGCTGCATATTTGACTGGATCTAAATCCCTATTTGCTGAAGCTATTCACAGCGCTATGGATACCTGTAATCAGCTGATTCTGCTGCTCGGAATACGGTACTCTGCTAAAAATCCAGATTTGCTCTTTCCATACGGATACGGTAGAAGAAAAATTATCAAAACTGAAGTCTAGATTATATTTTCAGGTAATATGCGATACGTAACCTCTCTTATTTCTGGATGTGGTATCATGGCGTTCGGATGTGGTCTGTCAATGTATCATGGAATCAGTGGACTTCTTCACCCCGAACCACTAGAGCCATTGACATATGTAAGAGATTGAATTATAAGTGTCTAATAATTCAGAAAATTCAGGCTTATTACGCTCTCTTCATGTCACTTTGCTTCCAAGGAACGTCTGCCATCACTGCCTACCGAGAAGTGTTCGCCAAAGCCAGAAAAGCGAACATTAGCATTTGGAACTACGGTATTATGAAGTCCTGAATCAAAAAATTAATTTTTTAATTTTTAGTTCGTACATCTGCTGACCCTTCTCTCAATGTTGTCCTTCTTGAAGATACTGCCGCAGTCACAGGAGTACGGTTTTTTTAATCATTCAACAAAAAAATTCGAATCTTTATCATATATTTTTATTTCTTCAGGTCGGTATCGCTCTCACTGCAATCACATTGTCGTCTTTCCTGAATTCGCCCATTCCAGATTGCTGTGGATCAATCGTTATTGGTGCTTTGCTCGGTAAAAACCAAATTTTGTTATATGCATTGCGATTTTCATAATGTTCAGGTACCGTTGCCTCGTTCATCATTCGAACGAATGCTGCCCATCTGGTAGGCCGTAGTCTTCCCCAACGGATAACTGATGATATCGTGGCGAGACTGAACAACGATCCTATGATCAGGTTCATTTTTTAAAACTAACATTTTCTAGATTCATAATCTTTTACAGATCTGTCCACGACGTGAAAGCCACTTGCTTAGGAGTTGAGCAGAGTAGATTCAAAGCGGAACTCGATTTCGATGGAAGAATGATCACACGCGCTTATTTGCAAGAAGCTGTGCACCTCCCTGCTCTTCTAAACGTAAGGATACTGTAGTTTTCGGATCGTAATTTAATATTCAAATTTCAGGAAGTGAAAAAGATTGAAAACGAAGACGAACTAGTCGTATTTATGGAGAATCACGGTGAAAAAGTAATCGATAGACTTGGAGATGAAATTGATAGAATCGAAGGAGAGATCACCAAAAAGCACCCAGATATTCGACATGTCGATTTGGAAGCATTGTAGAATTGGATCAGTAGATAACATTAAAGTTTCTAGCTTCTCGTTTGCCAACATTTTAAATTTATTCTTGTAATTTCTCGATTTCAAGTGCTCTTCATTTTTTTTTGCTATTGGCAGTTGTGAGTAACCGGTATTTTGACGTTTTCTGTTTATTTGTATTCAATCCAGAGACACTAGCCAGCACGAAACCTCTTTTTTATGTTCCCGAGTCAATCGTATAAACGTAAACCCGGTGTTACAAGTTCATAGAATTAACAGAGGCAAGTTCAAAATGACGTGTGAATACAATACAACAGAGAGACCCTTCAAATATTCACATCTTCATGTGTCACACCCGTTGAGGTCAGAAATTGTTTGGTCAAACATGAATATAAAATCGTAGGTTACACTGTATCACATATGGGCTTCTGATTATCTTCTGCTTTTCGAATTTCTTTGTAGAATTTATGCATTTTGTATTTCCGAACCGCACAGCGGATACACCTGGAACGATAAGACATGGATGGTGAGACATCGTAAATCATGACTAACCCATTTATCGTAATAGTGAAGAAAAACAATGCTAACACAGCGGCAGTTCCAATACCAACCATCGGATCGTATTCTCGATAGAAATCAGTTCCATTTTGCGCAGGATTGTGCTGAAAATAGGTATTCAATAATTTGAAATGAAACGATTCTTCTGTTTATAGAATGGTGAATGGCTCATAAAAGTTTATGTTTTTGATTGAAAGTACGATTTTTTTCCTTCTCTTTGTTTCTTTTTTCTTGATTTCCCCCGAATCATGTGAAAAATTATGCAATGTTTGTTCTGTTTTTGCTTCCAAAAATAAGAAACTTCCCTCCCTTTCCAACCCAATTCTTCCTCTTCTCTGTTTTTTTAGCACATTCCCATGACCACGTCAAATGGAAATGAAATGCGATACATTTCACAAGGATGCCGACAAAAAGAAGAAAAAAGATGGAGATGAAGTTCGAAGCCCGGGCCGATCCATAAAACTTCAATTCTTATCATTCTTTCCTCTCTTTTATCAGTTCCACATTTGTCCATGTGCGTGCTGCCACATCATATACAAATGACTCTCGCAGTCCAATTTCCGTTTCAGTTTTGACTTCTCTAATAGTTTTAAGTTTTTAGTCGTCTTAAATTATAGGGTTTAGCATGTTAATTAGCAATTTTGATGACTCAAACTTCTTAAACTGAAGCGAGCTTGAAATCTTTGAATTCCAGAGAACTTGAAACTAAACTTCAACTGCTATAGGAAACTTCATGTTTTCAAGAAAAGCTGTTATAATTTTCCAAATAACGAAACCAAATTCCATAAAAATTGGTTGGTCCTATTCCGAGTTACAGGCCTTCAAAATGCGCAACTATTTATAATTTCAGCTGATGGACTTTTAAAACTTTTTAAACAAAAACATAATCTCGATGATATAGGCTCTAATAATCACAATAACACCGTAGTGTTTTCCATTGGATTGGAGATTTTGCACACATTTGGAAAACAATTTCCAAAACGTTAAAAATGATTTCTAAAGTAATTCTCTGATGCTTCCTTTTGATCCTACAATCCTCTCCATTCTGTTCTTTTCTGATTCTTTTTTTTTGCATATTTGACAAAAACACTTTTTGATGAGTCAAACTCCTAAAACTGAAACTAAATGACTCCAAAGATAAAGTCAATTGATCTCGAAATTCTTTGAATCCCAGAGAACTTGAAACTAAAATTTAACCTTTTAATTTTTAAATTTTTTTGTAAGAATTTTCAATGTCAACTAGCTAATTAACTTTTCACATTTCTGAAAAGAAAATCCAAAAAAATAATAATGATGATCTATGCTTTGATAACCACAATAACACTGTAATGCTTTGTATTTTGGAAAATAATTTTCAAAACGTTAAAGATGATTTCTAAAGTGATTCTCTGATCCTACAATCCTCTCCATTCAGCCTTTTTTTCCAATTTTTTTTTGCATAATATTTGACAAAAAAATACTTACCTCCATAAAATCTCTTTTCTCTGCGCATAATGGATAGCAGTTTCGCGGCATTTCTGCAAAAACGAATTTACGTTACAAATTTCCGTTCTTCATCCTTTTCGTGCCCATTGTCATCCCTCCTCCGAAGAATGGAAACGAAGTTTCATCTCTCAATTCTGACATATTTTTATTCTTTTTTCTCTTTTTCTTATTCTTCTTGGAGGAGAGTTCTGACATTTAGAGTTTTATCAAAATATTTTGAACATTTGAATATTCCTCAAAATCCTTACATCTACTTCCACCAAATCGTCTTCTTCTTCAGATAAAAGATGGGTCAAACCACTTCTCAAATTCCGGAACACGAACTCGAACACTTGAGCATTGAGAGTGGATGTGAGTTGATTTATGAAAGAGAATCTAGATTCTGAAATTTCCCAAAAATTTAAGTTGAAAGTAAACGAAAAAAAAGTTGGTGAGGTTAGGCTCTCTAGGTAACCTAAAAATTTACGCCATCTCATATTTATTCATGAAAAATGGAAGAAGGAAAAGAGAAGAAGAAGAAGGTGGTGAATGAAAAAAAACGAATGAAGAGAGAAGAAAATGGAAAAGTGAAACAACGTAGTCCTCTTCCAATAAATTTATTTTCGTTCGCCGTTTGCTCTTCTTCTTCTCCCGAAAAAGAGCTCAAACTTCACGAAAATTTCTCAGGGGGTCTTCTAAGGCTTCTAAAACTGTGAATAGTCCTTTGAGGAGCAATAAATGCAGTAGAATCGTTGAAATTCTGAATTCCAGTGTCTCGTGGAGGAATCTTGAAACTGTACAGCAGATTCATCTCGTTGGCAACTCACAGAGACAAGACTACCAATGAATACTTCTTGACAAAAGGAGATTTTCAAGTAAGTGAAAAAGAAGGGAGATTCAGGAAGTTGAATTGTAGTTCTAGACATCTTAATCCGAATTTCTCTGACTTTCAATGAGGATGAAATCATAAGCCAATATAAG
The DNA here is from genome assembly GCA_963966625.1 of Caenorhabditis zanzibari. NCBI lineage: Eukaryota > Metazoa > Nematoda > Chromadorea > Rhabditida > Rhabditidae > Caenorhabditis > Caenorhabditis zanzibari. The sequence goes on along the minus strand of OZ016470.1, from coordinate 6,876,652 downwards.
ACTTCGAAAAAATTTCGAAGAACAGAATGAGATAGGCCAAAAATCTATGAAATGTCGTATTAAAGACCCCCAATGCCATTTGGGAAATGAGCTTTTTTTGTCTTCAAAAAAAAGTATGTTCCGGTTCATTGAGCCTAGTCTAGCCATATCAGTAGATTTTATCTCTGCACAACTTAAATATTCGAAACTGAAGTAACAATTTAACTCAAATCCCAAAAATTTGCAGTCCATCGCCGAGCTGAAACAAAATCCTCTTGGAGACCGGATAATCGACGCGTTCTTCGCGGATGCTGAGTAAGTGAAACCGCCCACGAAGAGGCGAAAAAAAGTGTACGGAAAATATGAAATAGGAGATATGAACATAATGAGAGATGCAGAGAATGAACAATCTGGCATAATATGATAGAGCAAAGAAGAAGAATGACGAAAAAAGGGAAGAAACGGAAGAAAGAGAGGATAACTCACGGCCAGAGGGACATAAATATTTTTGGCTGCTTCTTCTATTAGAATACGTTTTCAGAGGCAGCTTCTGAGCCTTAGAGTATATTCATTTAGATGACTATTATTCTATGAATCTTTCAAAAACCTCCCGTTCTTTGCCAAAAAAACGATGAAACCATGTTAGGTGAGTCTATGGAGTGGAAAGGAGTGGGAGAAGCTGTTGAATTAATAATATGCTTGGGGGATTATCAGCTACAGGAATTTGTCATATTGAGTTTTATGATGTCTAGGGGGTAGTTTCAGAAGGAAATAACAACAAACTCTACTAAAGAATACGGTATGCTTTCAGATGGAAGTTAGAAACTCGTTCATTAGGTTTGGAAGCGATACTCTTGTGCGCTAATAGGCAGTCCTAGAACCTACTTTGCATCCTCCAAAATTAAAATAGTTTACATTTGGGCACATAAATGAAAAATCATGAAACCTAAAATCTCAGGTGAGTCTCTTCAACTTTACTGATTCTTGAAGCCAAAAAACCTTTTGATTCCGCATGACATCGTAGTATTTATGTCCGTCGAGGGGAAATATTGAAACGTGGTCATTGAAGAGACAGAAACAGTTAGAGAGAATCAAAAAATGGGACTCCTTTCGGTTGGACGTACTACTAGGTTAGAAGAGCATGACCCTGGGGGATTTTTGAGAGAAGAGCCCCACTGCCGTCGACTTTTTGCTTATAATGTTCGATTCAGGCGGAAAAAACGGACTGAGAAATCTTTCTTAGAAAAAAAGAAGAGTGGAAAAAGAATAACTCGGTTTCTGTCTTTTGTGGGAATAAAAAGAAGAACAAAGAATTAGTTTTAGGTTGGGTGACTTCTAGATTCCTAGACTCAATTTTTTGTTGTTTTTTTTGCTTTTCTATTCTGGGTTGAGGCTTCGTAGAATACCTATGAGAGTTTGAAGTGCTGATAATGACTGATTCCTTGAATCAGAAGACGTCAGGATTCTGGGAGATTGAAATGAAGAATACCTGGGAGAGATAGAGAGCATGGGAGGAAACAGGCGATCAGTCAAAACAATCTGGGACTTTTTTGGTTTTGATCATAACTGTCTTCCATTTTCCATGATTATTCTTCTAGACTGGTATTCACGACTGAGGTAGAATTGAATCTGAATCAAAACAAGATAAATCTTGATTCAGAATGCCTAGACTCTTACAAAAAAATGTTATTTATATTCTGTAGTTCAGATCAGTCTAGATCCACATGTTCCTAGACGAGATCTAAAAATAGAATCTCAAAAAACTTTATCACAAACTTTTCGTTTTTTCTAACTTTCTAAAAACTTGTTAAACGGCCGAAAGTATTAACAATAAGAGTTTTGGAGGAGAGCCAGATGGGTGCTCGTCGAGCAGCTGTCATCTCCTCTCTCTCTCTCGAGATTTACACTTTTGCCGTGAGAATTCTTCCGGAGAGAGAAAGAGAAAACCAAGGAAAGAAGAGTGTTGAATACATCATCATTGAGACTTTGAAGTTTTGAAAATAAAAAGAAAAAAACTCGAAAATAAGAAAGTAGTAACCGAATAAAAAACTAACCCAGAGTGAAAAATGTTTTGTGTTAATCTCATTTCGGAGCACACAGACTTTCTGTCTCATTTTGGGAATCTTCTCTTTTTTGTTCTCTCTTGGCCAACCAATTAGTTTGGAAGAATAAAGAAAAGGAGAAAAGAAATGAGCGAAGAATTCTTACTTGTTCTGGAAAAGAAGAAACAACCGATAAAAGCAAAGGGGCAACAAATCGCGTGCTGTCTTCTGGAAACACAAAAAGCTGAAAGAAGGCAAGAAAATATGTGAAAGAATTGCTTGAAGTAATTTTGTACCAACCCATTTTGGTCTTAATAATGGGCTTTAGAGTAAAAAAAACGAAAAGTTGAGATGACCTTTGACCGTCTTTCATGCGGAATTCGTTGAATAGAAGAAGCTTGCAAAATGGAGGTTTGAAAATGTGAATCATCAAAAAACAGAAAACTTGTTGAATAGAAAAGCAACGGAACAATCAAACCTACAATTTCAGAGTGCTCGAACGCCGTAAGGTCTACTTCAAAGACTTTGTGAAAGTACTCAGCCATTTCCGTCCGATTAACAAGAACAAACCGCATCCATGGAACAGCCGCGAGGCAAAGTTGAGATGTAAGCTTCTTTTTTCGGGAAGAAGACGAAGAGTGATAAATGTGTTTTTCTAATTTTTCAGTCGCATTTACGATGTATGACTTGAACAAAAGTGGAACCATCACGAAGGACGAGTTCCAGGATATTTTGGAGGTTTTTGGAATTAGCAAGTTTTGTATTATTATGTTTTGAATTCAGATGATGATTGGTGCAAATGTACCCAAAGAGCAAGTCAACTCGATTGCTGATCGCACAATGCGTGAGGCTGATAGAGATGGAGATGGATATATTACTTTCCAGGAATTCTGCAACGTAAGTTTTAAATTCAGATGTTAAGAAATTAAAATTTTTCAGGCCATGGAGAAGACAGACATAGAGCAGAAGATGTCGTTCCGTTTCTTGACATAATTTTATTCTGAAACCAGAAACCAAAAATTTTCATTTATTTTGATTCGAGTGTTTTAATCAATGTATTTTTTGTTTATTCCAACTATTTTGATTTGATAAATATGTCATTAAATAATATTAGTTTTTTAAAAAAATAAGTTCGCATGTTCAGCATTCATTTTTCAGAGCGGTTATATTACATAGCTTGTCAGATCCGTTACGAACGGTATGTGTAACTGACGGGATTCAAGAATGGTTCGGATTTAAGAAGGGTTTGAAGGTTGTCATCAGGACCGAAACTGACCGGTGCGTGGCTGCGATTTTTCCGCTCTAAATTTCGATTTTCAAGACAAAATTTATACGAAAATTAAGAGCTCGATAAGATTTACACGATGGTGTTGAATTCAATAAGGTTACGCTGTTCGGTTCTTTTCAAATTTTTGTTATACGCTCAGGCCGGAGATTTCGGCCCATGTGAGCTCGGATCGGGCGCTTTATGATGTTTTATGTAAATTTTATGAAAGGAATTTAGATATTTTAACTACCATTCTCTAGATCTCATCGAGTTCTACACTTTTATATAAATTTTGACTTGAAATTCACAGTTTAGAGGAAAAAATCGGGACGCTTCAGCCCGGATGGCAACTCTCTGTATGGATGATACAGTAGTAATTATAAGCCCCGATAACATCTTCATTGTTCCTTTTTCAGTTCAGATTCTAGGATAATCAATGAGAAACCGGATCGTTATCTTTGTACCTGTTCCATTTCAGAGCTCTTCAAGACATTCGATTTTTACGAAACCTCTAATACATTGAACTCTTTTAACAAACTTCCTTCCCTCTAAACCATATTTTTTGTACTTACAACCTAATGTTTTCCTGCCAAAAACAAACAAAATATCCCCCGTTGTCTTTTCTCTTATGAAAATCTTGGCAGAGTGTCAAATAGTAGTGAAAATTGCTTTACGTACAGTCCCCTTCCTCCATCGCATCCCTCTTTTTTCTTCCAAGTTTACTCTTTCGGTATCCGACTCTACCGTCTTCTTCCTCTTTTCACTAATTCTCTTATTTCTTTACAGTTTCTTTTCTTCATTTTTTTGCGGGGGTTCTCTGTTTCGAGATGCTCAAGTGAAGAGTTGGCTCACAAAAGCAGCAGCAGCCACACTTTTTTGTCTTGCTAAAAAGTTTGTTCTTTTTATTCCGCATCGCACTTTCCATTTCCTCGGTGTAATCGAACTCGTAATCCGTTTGGTTGTACTGTAAATTGTGAAATATCTGAGTCCTACAGAAGGCTTGAAATGATTCCGAGTGAATAAAAGTGTATGTTTGTTTTCTGGTTGTTTGCTTTATGCTATTTTCTGGTTCTGATAATCCTGAAAAAGCTCAACGATCATCCCACGCACTTGTAATTAATGAAAATTGCAGGTTTCTGGAAGCTTAAATGATTGAAACATTTTTGAAGAATACCAGTAAGCTTTGAATATTAGGACTAATGAAGGACGAATATCGAGTAGATTAGGGAACTAAAAAATCAAAAAATTCTGGAGAAGATTGAAAATCCAGACTACAAATGTGCTCGTCGCTGAAGGATAATGACTCTGAACAGATTCTGAACAGTTTCTGAAGTCGTTGGAATTCGTCAAAAAATAACTTTGACGCTCGTTAAAAGTATGATCCAAAACTTCAGAGAGGAACTCCAGAGACTATCCAAAATGATTTCCTACTTTCTGAAATACCGTATAACCTCTAATAGAAAGACATCCAAGTGAGCCCGAAAAGTGCACTTTCTCAGATTTCTGTGAATCTTAAAATATTCTTGATTGACTTGTCAAAAGTACACTAAGATCAATATGAAACACGTTTTGAGTTTCTTCTCAAAAATTAGTAATGGATACTTTTTTGAAATTTGAAATATGATTTTGAGGAGGTCCTTCTATTAGTGGTTATACGGTATTATAAAAATTTTGTCAAACATTTTCCATATGGGTATTAATACATTTGTGTTTCCGTCTAAAACTATAAAATTTTAGAGCGATTTCCGGTCCCTGATCGTGATCTTCTCCCTATCCAATACCTTTTTTTGTCGAAAAGTCTTGTAAACAAATGATAGTAATAATATAGTAATCTTACTCGATCCCCCTTTTTCTCCGATTATTTTCCCCTGTCATCTTCCGCCCAATACCACATACATTCCCATATATTCACTTATCAGTCATATCTGAACTGTCTCCTCAAGGATGATCGTCTAATTAAGGTCGCCCACTCTCTTCCTCCCCGCAAACCGTTTGTGCGGACACACTGTACTACATTCCAATTGATAACTGCTTGTTTCACAGGCAAACAACAAAAAACAATTGGGAAAAATTTCGTTTTAGGTTTTCATGAGGTGTCTGTGTGATTTCTCATTTTGTTCCCGTTCCTCGTATTTCATTCTTATTCGTTTCATTTCTCCCGGAATTCCAATGATTTTCATTTCCTTTTCAACATGATCAAAGATTTAGTGATAAATAGTTAAGAGAAACAATATCTTCAGTATTATTCAGCATCGGATTCCTTTTTCATTCCATTTTCTTCTTCTTCTTTTTCGTTTTTGTTGTCCGATAAATTTCCAAAGTGATTGGTGGGAGGCGTAGGGGTTTCTGCAACCAGTCTCTTATCAATAAACAGTTTTCTCTCCGAAAATTCCTTTTTTTGGAGACACTCATTTCGATGTCTTATTTAGAGAAACAACAAGACACGAAGAGATGTCAGAGATTTTGGTAGAACATCTGTCCACTTGACAGACTTTCGATGTTGAAAAAGGGAAATGGAAGCCAAAAATTTTAAAAAAAGTCCATGCTCGATATCAAGTTTCTTCGACGGGTTATGATGTTTTATATAAAATTTTCAAGTCTTGAGGATAGTGTTATTGAGTAAATATAATGCAGTGAGAGTCCATAAATCTACATTTGGTCCGGTGGAAGAGGCGCGAGAGCTGAAAACTCAAAAAATGTACTGTCTTTTTCAAATTTCAGCTGGCACGTCTCTTCCACAACTGGGAGTGCTTTAGAGCGATTTTTTTCACAGCCCCAATATTAATTTTTTGTTGAGATAAATGATTCAGGGGATCTACAACAGAACCTTCTTTACGTTTTGGGTATCTGGTGCGCCTTGGCAGAAGAACACTCAAAATTTCCGCGTAATCCTCTTGTCTTGCTAGTTCGGGTCCCTAAATCTCAAAGAACAATTTTGACCTCACAATAAAGCACACCAATCTAATTCTGATGTTCAAAATCCCAGGCCCCTATTTCAAAGGGAACTTGGTAATTGAATTATGTACGTTACCATTAGTGACTTATCGAGTTCTAAGCTAGACAACTAGCTCAATCCCTTGATTTTGTTCAAAAAAGTTCCAAAAACTGATAAGTTGCCAATTTTTCTTTTTGTGTTTCTTTCCACGTGGCATTCGGTGTGGAAGTACAATAAATAAAGCGTTCTCGAGTGCGCATGCCTTCGTCTTCAGAGCTTTTCTTGGCGGGTGGGAGAGAGAATGAGAAAGAGCAAGATTTCGGTATGTTTGCTCGTCCCGTATGGTCTCTAGGACCGAGGCTCCTGTGGGGCTCCTGCTCATCACCATCGCATTTCGACTCTCTTCCTCCGAGTTGCATTTTCTGCTTCTTCTTGAGTCTTTGCGCAACCAACAAATACACACACTCACACACAATCACATATTCGTTATGAAGCTTTTTTTCTTTTCTTCCTTTTTTTCTTGAAACTTCTTTCTGGTTTCCGTCACTCGTTTTTTTCTACCTGATTCTATTCTCTTTGCACCATTTCCTTCCCTTTTTTGATTCTCCAAATGTTGATGTTTGTCTCTCTAGTTGATCCTTTTTGTTATGACACATAGTTACTGTAAAAGTTATTTTGAGCCTTCTAATGAAAACTTGTGGATCAAGCGTGTACTTTCTTTTCGGAAGAATCGAGAAAAAGTGAAGTTGAAAGTAAACACGTTCCGTTTTTGACCAACTGAAAGTACGAGAGCGTACTATTTTTTTGAAGTGTCTCAATTGTGGCACTGATAAAGAGTCAAGAATCTTCGTTCCTACAGTAACCCCCGCATTCTCTATTCCAAATCTCAGATTCAGCCCCTCAGAAGATCCCTGATTTCTTCCCACTGGCAAAAGTTCATATCACCTAAAGTTGCATTATTTCCACTGATTTCGCCCTTGTCTGCCATACAACAAAAATCGTGTGTTACAAGTGTTTACGCTTCGAATTATCGTGTCGTTTTGAGAGAAATGCGACGAGTGAGAGCCGCCGAAAAGAGGCCCCCTCCTCCTCTGGGGCGTACCTCAACCATCCAACTCGTCCGTAAGCACTGTCCTCAAGTACATTTTTTCCATCTTTTTTTTTTGTTCTTGTTGCGTCGTTGAGAAGGACGGAAATGCGCTTAGCGGCTAACTATATGGGAGGGATGGTCAGGGACAGAGAGATCAATGAGGGAAGGACTGATTAGGGAAAGTTTGGAAGATCGAAGATCTTGGGGGTGGGATAGATGATATTTGAGTTGCTTCAAATTGATGTTCTTTATAGCTTAATTAGACTTGGAAAAGTGTCTGTGTAATGATTCCAGTCAATATCCTTATCAAATTCCAGAAATTTCTTTCAGGCGGTGCTCGATTACCGTAAAACCCCTAATAGAGGAAAGCCGAAAAATCAAGTTTGTAAACCTTCTCATAAAAATATAGTAAATTTCCTGAGAATCACATATAGGGCGTTTTGTAGCTGAGGAGTTTATTTCTGTTTGCTGGAAGTTTTACCACAAGAAAACAAAAATTACGGTCGAGCGGGCTCTCGAAAGTTGACCTTCTGAGTATCCTTCAATGACAAAAAGATGAAAATTGGTCTCTAAGGGTCATTTTGCATCCGGAATCGATCACAGTATTTTAATATCTTTTCTCGTTCAGTCTCTTCACCCAAAATCTAGGGGGTCCTATAGATATTGATCACACTGCATTAGAGGTTTTACGTAATCTAAAATTGGAACTTTTCACAGATACTGCCGAAGCTAGATGGCCAAAAATTGAATCAAGTCAGAAGTTGAAGACCAGCATAGCATTCATCTTATTCGATATCAACTGATTTATTGTTCCATATTGTTTTGGTAATAAATAAAAGTCGTTATCGAAGCGGCGCCAGAATCACCATCTAGATTTTCGATCCGACTTTCTTTATTTCGATCACTAAACTCTGAACTGAACCTCCTAGCTGACCTTTCGTACTGTAGACTATCAATCACTGTTATTTGTTACTTCTAAAAAATCACTAAAGTAAAAAGTAACTGTAAAATTTTGGCATCAGGGAGGTTTTGATGGAACTAGTTCGTATTGGCAAGAAGTGTTACCTTTTCTTCCCAGAGGTCTCTTCTATACAAATGATGGTTTTACAGGACACCCCCTCCCCAAACATACAACAAACTGAAGACGTTGAAGAAGAAGAAGAAGAAGAAGCAAACCCGCCTTCTTTTTCTCTATCTCGTCTTCTTCTCACATACACAGGTACATCTTGACGAGAAGAGGCACCACGCCCTTCTTCGAAATGGGAGATACATCGGATCTTCTTCTATTCTCGACGACACCGAGAATCATTCCCTATTTTTTCGTCCATTCTTCTTCATTGTTTTATCAGGTTCATCTCAGGAGAGGTGCTGACTGATGAATTTATTTTCGAAATGACCCATGATGGTATCTTTAGATGATGTGCCACACCCCTTTTCTCCCTGGTGTTCAATCCTTCCAGGCAAGGTCGACACTATCCGTTTTACTGCGATTACTCATTCCCCTTCCACCCGTTTCTCATCTCTTTTTAAGTACCTCGATTCATTTCCATTCTCCACCCCTGAATCTTCACGTCTTCTGTTGTGATGATCTAATTTATTTTATCATAAACATCATTCACATCATCAACAAACACGCTTCTGGTTGATGATGATGGAAATGGCATTCATCTCCTTTTTTTTGCGCGGTGTTTCAAAAATGTCTCACTTCTTGCCACCCGGTTTCAAAGCGTCTTTGCTTATCACCTCCTCCCACTTATCAACAAAAAAAACTTTTCTCTCTCTTTCTATCACGGAGCCCTTTTCTTCAAGAATTGATTGTACTACTTTCGAAACGGCACTCGTTCTGCCTCTTTCTCCACTTTTTTTGATTCCTGATACGATTTCCTTGTTCTCTCTTTGTGTCTCTGATTCTCCTTGCCCCTCCCATTTATATTTATTTATTTACCTCTCTTCTCACACTCTCACTCTCTGTATTTATGACTGTAAGCATTTTGAACTTACCGCCTTTTGCTCTATTTCTCTTGATACAATCATACTATCAGTTTCATTTTCTTTGTTTTCATTCTAGTTTTGGTAGTTTCTTGCTGCTCGAACATCTGAATCCTAGACCTCCTTCGAAGAATCAACAAAAAAACTATAAAATGACCAAAAACTCAGTTTCAAACTCCAATTTTTTGTTTGTTTTTTGGACAGTCCATATTTGATTTTCGTCTTCATATACAGTTTTCGTAAACTTTTTTGCTGGCTCTGCCATGTGATTTTTTCTTATGGAGCCAGTTTTTTTGGAAATGAAACTTTTTGGAAGTTGGTTAAACTATCAGAAACCGATTTTTAGCATCAAAGCTCTGAACTTTTTTTTTGATTTCTGCCAGGGCAAGGCCTGTATGTTACTACTTTTTGTCTTCCTTGATTATTATCTGGCACTTTGAGTTTTCTGAAGTCCTTTCGATATCCCTCCATATGTGTCCATTTGACACCCATAACTTTCTCTTCCTGAATCATAAACTCTTTTTTTGGGCCGTATCTCGACTCTTGAAACGGTTTCGATCCATCCGTTTTATCCCCATTTCTTTCATTTCCTTTTTATTCTCCACCTTGATCGTCGCTTCTTCGCACATTTGTATCAAATAATGGGCCTGTCTTGTCTGTCGCAACGAGGACCCGACACATTCCAGTCTCTTCTATGCTATTTCGCATCAGTGGATCAGCATCGAAAACTTTCTTCCGATTTCTCTAGTTTTCTCCTTTACTTTTGCTTCTTCGCTTTTCCCTCGTTTTCGAATCCCATCCCATCACTGATGAAAATTTGCATAAACAGTAGCAGTGTGTTCTCTTCCTTTTCCCTTACAGTTCGTTTCCCGGGATTTCACTTTCCGAGAGAAACTAATTAGTTTTTGTTGCCTTTGCACGCGTCTTTCCTCAAAAAGTAGTCCGTGTTTTTTTTCCAGTTCAATCCATGCTGTAATCGGATCCTCCCCTCTAATAATAATATTGCAGGGCGTTGATTGAGAACTGAATGCAAACATTGACCTCTTAGTCATAGAGAATGTCTGGCAAATAAATGAGAAGAAAACATTGAATTATATAGGGGCGCGAGAATTGAAAAAAAACCAGAGCGAGAGTTGTGTGGGTGTGGTACTGATTTCATTTGGAGAAATGGAACATTTCTTTAAAAAGGTACACTCACCACTGAATTATTCGAACTTTCTTTCGTAATTTGACAGTTTTTAATACTGTTTTTAATTGGAGAGATGTTGATTCGACATCATTTACTATCGTGTTACAGTAGTGATCCGAATTTTTCCATTCGAAATTCGAATACCTGGTTTGAGAGCTCCGATTCAGAAGTCGTGATGAATACATAGGTTTCCAACTATAGGGAGCCGATTTTTAGTTTTCTATATTCTGACACTCCACCTGTTGCAGTTTTACAAACTCTAATAATGCAATCAGTCTCATGAACATTATGCACGATTTCTATTACCGTAAATCCTCTAATAGAGCGACACTCAGAAGACTGTCTTCCGTAAGCCAGTAAATTCTGGAGGATTCCGAAGGATTCTGAAGTTTCTAGGCACAGATCCATAGGAAATTCAAAGAAGATAATTTTAAAACTTTGAATTTCCTGAAAGTTTCGATTTTGAAGGATTCTGAAGCAGCGTCAATGTCAGAAGACGTCATTTCCTAAGGTCTTAATTTTTTCGAGTTCCAGCGATCCAAATTTCGACAAAAATTATACGAATCGATAGGAAGTTTTTTGTAGATTATTCGAGAACTTCGAGTTTTTAAAAAATTTCGGTTTCGAAGGATTCTGAAGCGACGTTAATGCCAGGAAAAGTCTTTCAAGGTATTTTGTCACAAAGTTTAGTTGTCATGGAAACACATTGTACTCTTTTCATTTCTATTTTTGTCTTCACTTGGAAGAATTCAACATCTTGGTATTCTCCATTTCTTCCAAAACCCCATAAAATTCTTACACTATTCCATCTCCGGGACCATCCCTTTTTTTGTAAACCCCTTCTTATCATCAGGTCATACTGTATGTAACCCATCTCTCTCCATTTTTCTCTGTCACTTTTTTCGAATCGACTCCATCTCATCATCTCAGGTTCAATTAATCACCTAACCATATCTCTCTAAACTTCTCTCTTTCTCGCTCTTTGGTGTTTTATACTGAACTCCACCCAATTCCCGTCGTACATACACACACGTCTTCATTTTCTTCTTCTTCTACTTCACAACAAGAAGGTGGAGTGAAAAAAAATCATAACTGAAAACGGTTTTCTTACCCCCATACTTTTCTTCTCAATCTGAACCACACCCTAAATTTCTTGGCCACATACCGCCCGACCCTAGGATCTGCGTCTCTTCGTCTCCGTATACTATATCACCTCTGGTTTCTATTCGAAATCACTGTGATGCTGTTGGGCCGAGAAGGCGAATAGAAGAAGAAGTTGTGTGTTGCCGCCCGTCGACTCTTTTTTTGTGTCTAAACGACGATTGTGATTGATTCTTATATAGGGAAGGAAGGGATTTCCAACTACTGATCGGAATAATTGATTTTATCTCCACACTTCTTCTTACTTTGGTATTCTTATCATTTCCTCTTACTTCTTCTCTCTCCCAACACCGGTTTTCCCACTTTCTGTCACTTCTGGAACTCTTCAAACACCCCCTTCCGAATCCATGTTCAATCAAATCTCGTCAAAAGTTTCATTTTTCTCTTGTCCTCTCCTTTCACCTCGATTTCACAAAACAATAAACAATGCCCTCCCAAAAAAGCGAACGCAAAAAGAACCACTTGTTTGATTCTCTGCTACTAGATCCATTTAATCTACTACATAGTTTTGATTCATTTGATTCTCCCTCCCCAAAACATACCAAATTTCGTTTCTTCTAATTTTCCTTTTGGTTTTGCTTTCGATTATCTCATTCCTGTTTTCACATTTTCTTATCTCTTTCCACTTTTTTCTCTCATTATCAATCACTAATTATTTGATTTCAGGACAACTCTAGGATGGGGATCCGTTCGAGGGGTCTCCTTATCCTCTCCCTCGGGTTACTATATCTTCAGTTCGTAGAACTAGCTAGAGTAGCAACAAACTCCAGTAAGTCCTTTCATATCAGTAACAATATTTACAAAATTGGCCACCCAGTCAAAACGGAACACACATTCAATAGAGGGTGTTCGTTTAGCGTCCATCACCGGTTTCTGGGCGATGACGAATAGTTTGGACGCATTTTTAGTATACGCTTTTTGTATGAAACATTTTGATTTGTAATATGGGTTATTAAATAGAAAGAGTAACAAAATAACAAAGAAGAAATTGAAGGTAAAACGGAAAAACTGTTTCAAGAATCTTTCCTTTTCAGACGTCAGAGTTAAACGCCAAAGTGGAACAGATAGTCTTCTCACCGTCGAATGGGAAGGAATTCAAACTGGTACGTCTTCTTCCAATCAAAACATCTCTAATTCAATTCATTTTTAGGAGATCACGCCGACTCAGAAGTCAAAGGATTCCTCGTCGAGTATCGTCCTGAACGAAGTGGAGAATGGCAACTGCATCCGGGAATCATTCCGTACAAGGGACCCAACCATCAGTACCGTGTACAGATTCCAAAACTTCCGACCGGAATCTCTTATCTCGTCCGAATCAAGGTTATCGGAGAGAACAACGAGGTTCTTGTGGAGACTCCCGAGATTCGTGCTCACAATGAAATTGTCTCGATCAAATGTGAAAATGGTAGAGTTTTTGGAATGAGTTAGATTCTATAAAATGTAGAGTTTCAGATGATTTGACTGCTCCTCGCTATCCACAAGTCACCGAAGTCGCTCAATACTCTCTTGCCATCAAATGGGACGTTCCAGACTGTGGAGTCGTCGGAGATTATCAAGTCGAGTTGACCGGTGTCTCTGCTCCATTCGATATTCACAGACAAACTGTCACTCAACCACATGTCTCTGTCACTAATCTCTTGCCAGGCACTTTCTACAGTGTCAAAGTTCGTGCTGTTGATCGTAGCCGTAATGTTGGACCATGGAACTCGGAAGTTCTTGAGGCCAAGACCAAAGGAGACGCTCTTCCAATTTCCAACAATATTCAACTTCTCTACCGTACCGATTCCGAACTTCGTGTCAGCTGGCAACCATTCATGGATCCTAGACTTCAATATTACGAGGTACTGTTGCTAAAATGTGAAGTTCTATTATCGATTTATTTAAGGTCACCGCTGTGGAGGTTGATGATGACTCGAGACGCGTCGAACGTCGTCGCGTTGATCCAGCTCTGAACTCTTTCGCCCTCACCGGACTCCGCCCAAGCACAAAATACACAATTGGAGTTATCGCTTTCGTTGATCATGAACCAAAGCAGGTTTACCAAATCGAAGCATACACAACATCTGGAGGAATCGAGAGTTGGGAAGAGAAGCCACAAGTGGTTGATCAAGGAAAACAACAATTCGCTGTACACTGGAAACTTCCAGCCACTTCTATCACAGTCAGTAAATTCATTTTGGAATACAGACTTCCAAATGAAACGACATGGAGAACCAGTGAACAGAAGGGAGTTGCCGAGGGATCCGGAGACTATTCCGTTGCTCTTTCTCCAATGAGTGCTCCATATTATACTGTCAGAATTGTTGCTATCGATGACCAGAACAAAGTTGTTGCCAGAACTGAGGAATTGACAGTTGGAGAAGCTGCCGAGTCATCGTGCATTGGATCAGCTGGAGTTCCAACTAACATCAGATCCTCTGACATCGATTCTACCTCCATTAAGTTGGAATGGGATGTACCAAGATGCGATGAGACTCATACTCCAATCGATGGATATGAATACATCGTCTACGAAGCTTCTCAAAGTGCTCCACACGACGGAACATCCTATGTCGGTGCTCCACATGTCATTATTAAGGGATTGAGACAGAATGTTGATTATACTTTCAAGGTTAGATCCAGAAGTGTCAATGGACATTCTCAATGGAGCAAAGATGTTATCATCGAGACTGCTATTGCCGGAAGTGTATCACAAGGTAAGCGACTAATCATGAATGTCTTCAATTTCACTGTGTGACTTTTTAATAACTTTCTGGTTTTCAAATTCTAATTCTGTCTCTAATCTGGATTCTAATTCAAAAATTATTCTCTAACTGTGTTTTTTCTTTCTAATCTTTCCTATTTTTTCAACAGGAGAACAGGGAGAATTTAACCAACTTCTAAGAGTGAAGCGACAAGCTAAACATTTAATCAAAGGTTTGTTCTACTAATTTTCCAATTTCCTCTAACTGCTCTAACCCCTATATTTTTTAGATCCACTCAACATTTTTAAGTTGCGAATCGTTCTCTCGCCACCATGTTCGTATCTTGTCTGGACACCGTTAACCCAACATTCTCAGATAATAAGTAAATTCAAGTTTGTGTAGTTTTCGAAAGTTTTCACACATCTTTCATTTCATATAGATTGACGTACAAGGAAGTGAGCTCTTCGAAATGGATCAAATTGGTCGGGGGACCTGATCACTTTCAGTGTCCTCCTGGAATCGCGGATCCGGAGGATTACTGTTATCAGCTGAAGGGATTATTTTTTGGAGTTCATTATATTAGCAGTGTAATTGAACTTTCTAACCGAGTGAACATAACTTGTTTGTTAACAGATATCATACAAACTAACCAACGGAGAGGAACTACCATCCAGTAACCCATTGCACTTCACTCTAGTTCAACTTGGTACTAACAAGTTATTCCAAAACAGATTCTAAATCTAACCCATATGATTTCTAGATGGATCCGCTTCTCCAAATACCCAAGGAGTCACCATCACTCAACCACGAATCGAACAATCGGCTTCCCGATCAGTTGCCTACTGGTCCGTAGTCGGAGACCGTTCCTCAGTCACCGAGTATCAAGTCGACATCCGATCGACCGACGAACGATCATGGAGAGCTGTTGAGCCATCGGTTCAGAACGAACAATCTCAGACTCACTACCGCCTTCCGTTGGGTCAATTGAACGTCGCCTCCACTTATTTGGTGAGAGTCCGCGCTTTGGATTCATCCCGATCGACGGTTGCCACATCGCCATCTGCTTCATTCTCTGTTTTGTGCCAAGGTATTTGAGTTCCTCTGGAAAACTTGAGTCAAATTGTTCCCTTTTCAGTTCCATCTGCCCCAGAGAATGTTCGCTTAGAGCGTGTCTCTGACCAGAACGTCCGTGTTTCATGGGAATCCAGTCAGGAAAGTGGAGACTGTCAGTCTTACTTCTTCATCACTGGACAACAAAACGGACAAGCAATCAATCAAAGAGTTCCAGGAAGTGACCGTAGTGTTGATATCTCTGGGTCTTCCCAAGGAGACTGGAGAGTTCAGGTGAGAGCAGATTTTCAGACTTTACAAGTAGGCACCGCACTTTGAAGGCTTTTAATTCGGAGAAGGACGAACCAATTTTTACGAAATTTGGTCTCATTATGGAATCAAGCACATAAATTTTGAAAATTATAATAGTTTCTCATGAAAACTAGTAGTTTTAGTGGAAAGTTGAAAAACACTGGTCGCTTGTAGAAAAAGCTATAATTTCATAACGTGCGAATATTTTTGAATGAAATTTTGTGAAATTACTATTTTCGAACAGAGGAACGGCTGAAATTTCAAATTTTTAAATTTCGTATTCTATATTGTTGAAATTGATCAATACTCTGTGTATATTATACAGTAAATTGAAGTATGACAAGTTTGAAATGTTTGCGGCGGTCTCTAACTACAAGGATAATCAATTTTCTTTGAAGGTTCGTGGAGTGAACACTGCTGGATCTGGAACCCCATCTCGTGATGCCATCTTCTCCTCTACTGCTCAACAGTGTAAGTCTATTTTTTTTCTATTTCCACTTTCAGATTTAGATACAAATTTTTTAAATTTCAATGTTCCTGTCTTTTCTACATTGTCTCTAAAAAATGTCTTATTCTCATACAGCAACCCGCTCAAAGCGAAGTGTCTGTGATCCAAGAACTGATTTCTGGTGCCAAGGGCAATTCTCAAACTCTCCACTCAGAGAAACGGACTCTGGTGAAGGTGCAGTAAAGCGTGTGTGCCTTGTTTTGAAACCCCCCAAAACATTCATTTTTTCCACTTCTCTTCTATATTTTCTTAACTCATCAATTTCTAAAAAACTTCTACCCTTCAACCTATACATCTATAACATGTTCAATTTTCAGTTTAAGTAATTAACTCTAGATATTTATGTTTCATCCCATTTTCCTTTATAGAATACCGTAACCGTAGTTACAAAATTATCCAACCTTCTAAAATGACAAACCTAAAATTAAACTTTATATTTTTCTCTAAAATGGATGAATTGCGCATGAGTTCAACTTCTACCCTAACAAGTTTCAAATAACGTTTCCATCAATAATCTCTCCATTTTCAGCTCTCGTTTCCACTCCACGAGTCCTTGCCCAAGACAATGACTTGATTGTCAAGTGGAAATCTGAGGGAGAAGGACGTGGTGTCTACGGATATCATGTTCAATTCCGAAGTGAAAATACCGGATGGAAAACTTATGGACAACTTGTTCCATACGTTGGAGACAACATGGAATACACTCAAACATTGACTGGACTCGAAAGAGGAAACGCATATTTCATCCATGTTCAAGTCTTGGATCGTAACTCTTATGTTATGTACACCTCTGCTCAATCGAGTGCCAAGAGCAGCTGCTCTCGTAAGTCTTCATTTCAAGTCTTTTACAGTTATCCGCTTTTCAGCACCAACCCACACTCCATCCCATCTCCAAGTCGCCGCTCCAGATGCAAGCCACGTTCGTGTCTCCTGGGCTCTTCCACCTCAATCCACATGGGGATGTTCCGATATTCAATTCGAAATCCAACCAGAAGAGCCACGTGGACAACCAGCCGTCGTTCTTGGAAGTCACCAAACTTCTCATATTTTCAACTCTGCTCCAAACCAAATGTGGTCGGTCAAGATCCGCGCCATCAACTCCGCCGGACACTCTGCATGGACTCCAGCTGCTCAGGCGAAAACTCCACCAGGAGGTGAATTGATCATTGGTCCAGATGTCAACTATCGTCAAGGAAAACCGATCATCTCTTGGAGATCCAAGGAACATACAAATGATCTCATTGAATCGTTTGTTTTGGAATGGAAATCAACTACTGAACCAAACTGGAGACAACATCGTAACCCAATTCCATACAATGGATGGCAACGTCCATACTCTGTGGATCTTGGAGAACTTCCACAAGGACACACTTATCAAGTCAGAATTGTTGCTAAGGATCCAAACAGAGGAAATGCCTACACTTCATCCGTCGTCCAAGTTCAAACTCAATCCCAATGCAAAGCTCCAAGAAGAGCTCCAGCCGACGTTCAAGTTTCGCCACTTGGACCAACTCAAATCCGTGTTCAATGGGCTCCACTTCACGAGTCTGAATGGAATTGTGATCGTTTGTGGTACATTGTCAAGTATTCCACTCCACAAAACCAAGGATTCAAGAACTTGACCAACGGAGAGAACTTTGTTGTCTTCGATTCCGATCCATATACTCAATGGAACTTCGAAGTCCAGGCAGCCAATCCAGCTGGAGAGTCTCAATTCTCGAGAGCTCAATCTGCTCAGACTCAAGGAGTTGCTCCAGGAGCCGTCGCCAATCTTCGTGTTCAACCAATCGGACCAGATTCTCTTCAATGCAGCTGGCAACCACCAGTCAATCCAAACGGAAGAATCACTCAATACGAAGTCACATACCAACTCATTTCCAGGTAACTTTTGCTGTAAGATTTCACATTATTTAACCTAACTTTCAGAGGAAACTGTGACAATAACCAAGAGGCTCCACGTACCATCACTGTCAACGGACCACACTTCACCATCACCGGTCTCCATCCACACTCAAAATACCGCGTCGGAGTTGCCGCCAAGTCTGATGTCGGAGCCGGAGAGCGTGTTTCCCTTGAGATTCAAACTGATCAAGCTGCTCCAGGTGGAGCTCCATTGTACCTCCGTACTGAAGAGATCCGCCCAACTGACGTCAGCATCTCCTGGCAAGCACCACCATGCCTTCAAACCAACGGAGAGATCACTGAATACGAGTACGAAGTTACCGCTGGAGACCGTCGTCAGACTGTCCAGAAGACAACTGAGAACATCCGTGGAACTCGTGCCAGAATTGAGAATCTTCAACCACAGACCCGTTACAACGTCAAAGTCCGTGCATACACTGCTCGTGGACCAGGTCCATGGTCGACTGAAGTTCCATTCCAAACTTCTGCCGGACAACAAAACGTTCAAGCGCCAGGATTCGTCAAAGTTCTTCACACCGGAGCCGACAACGCTCAACTCGTCTGGCAATCTCCATATCCAAACCCAGGATACGTTGACAAGTACAAGTGCAGATATGCACCAACTGGAACTCAACAATACCAAGAACGCCAATTCCCAGCCGTCTCTCCATGTCAACAACGCCAAATTGAACGTCAACAATTGCCTCAATCTCCACCAGGAGCCAGACTTCATTGTGGAAGAATCGAGAATTTGAAGCCAGAACAAACCTATGACTTCCAAGTTTCCGCTCATGTTAAGGATTCCGGATGGGGTCCATATTCACCACCAGAGAGAACTAAGGTCACTGACTCTGCTGTTCAAGTTTTGTTTGTCAGAAAGATCGGAGGATCTGAGAACTCTCTTCACATCAATTGGGATGTTCGTCCAGATGATAAGAACAGAGTTACCGCTTTCAAGATCGTTGTTGTTCCACAAGACGGATCTCAAAGAGCTCAAACCTTCAACGTTGACCGTGCCACCTACCAATACCGCATCGACAACTTGCGTCCAAGAACTACCTACAACGTTACTGTATCTGCTGCGACTCATAAGGAAATGTGTGGAGGAACTGCCGCTGTTATGACTACCGACGCTGCTGCTCTCACTGCTCTTTCAATGGCTCCAAGAGTTATTGCTGAAGAGCCAACATCCATTACCATCGAATGGGAGTCTCGTAACCGTGAAGCCGGTGGTTTCATCGTTGAGTATCGTTTGGAGGGAGGAGCTTGGCAACAATACAATCGTCGTATCCCAGCTCATCCATCTCAAACCACTTACACCGCCACTGTCGATGGCCTTCCAACCAACGCCGTCGTTGACTTGAGAGTTCGTGTTGTTTCTCAACAAAACGAACAGAGCAATCCATCTCCCGAAGTCCGTGCCAGAACCAAGTGCTCTCCACCAACTTCCCCGCCACAAGGGGTTCGTGTCGATGCTCCATCAACTAATGAAGTCAGAGTTTCATGGGCTCGTCCAGCTAAGAACACTTGGATGTGTGATCAAATGAACGTTGAGATCAGCTACAGAGTTGGAAATCAACCAGAAAAGGTTCTGACTGTTCCAGGAGATCAAACCGAATATACTTTCCCAGCTGAGCCAAACCAACGTTGGGTTGTGAAGCTTCGTGCAACCAACCAAGTTGGATCCAGTCAATGGTCTCCAGAACAATCCATCACAACTCGTCAAGGAGCTCCGGGATCCGTTAGAGATCTCCGTGTCAAGGCTCTGTCTCCAAATGAAGTTCATGTTCAATGGCTCGCTCCACTCGTCCAAAGAGGAACTATTGTTGGATACGATATCTCATACCGTCTGAAACATCGCCTTGCCTGCCCAGAAGAGGAACCAAGAGACGTCAGCAGAGACTTCGTGACTGTTTACAATCACAAGGATCTTGACTATACCATCACTGGACTCTTGCCATATTCTCTCTACGAAGTTCGCGTCAGAGCCAGAACCACCGAGTTGGGACCAGAGGAAACTAAGGAGGTGTCTACTGAACAACAGCCACCATCATCTCCACCACTCAACTTGGAATCCACGTACGCTCTCGAACGTTCATTGTCCTTCCAATGGGAGCCAGTTGATTGCTCTCAAAGACACGGACATATCGTCAACTACGAATACGAGATTCTTGGACAAGACGACTGGGCTAAACTCGAGAGACAGATTGCAAACACATCTGATCTCCGTGTTACCATTGATGGATTGACTCCATACACCAAGTACGTCATGAGAGTCAAGGCTTATAACTCAATTGGAGGAGGACCAAACACTGAGAATTTGGTTGTCATGACTGCCAAGGCTCAAGCTCCACTTCCACCACAGGATTTGGTTGTTGCTCAAGAGGGAACTGACTTCTTCATGGTTTCATGGCTTCCACCATACCCACCATATGGACCACATGACGCTTACAAGATCCGTTATCAACAAATTCCGTCTGAAAACTGGATTGAGAACGAGAAGGGAGTCAAGGATCCACTTCTGAAGTGCCCTGGAGAGAGTCCACGATTCTGCTATAATGCCACTGGATTGGATTCTGGACAACAATTTAAGGTTCAAGTTGCCACAAGAATCGAGGGAGGAAGCTATGGACCATGGTCTTCATTGGTCATTGCCAATACTCTCCAAGTTCTTCCAGATGCTCCAAGAGCCATTCATCTGATTGAAAAGACTGATCATTCCCTTCACATCAGATGGATTCCACCAGTTGATCCAAAGGGATACGTCACTCAATATCGTGTTTCGATTGTTTCTCTTGATGATGTCAACGATAAGAAGAGAACTCATATCGTCAATCATCCAACTCTCACCTATCTTTTCGAAGACTTGAATCCAGAAACTTCATATAACATCTCTATCTCTGCTGGAACTAAACAAGGATTCGGAAGAGAAATCTGGACTCGATACACCACTGATCCATTCAACATTCCAGTTGTTGGAACCATGCCAACCGTCACTCCAGATGGTGCTACTGCTTTGGATGTTCAATGGAATGCCGTTTTGGATCCAAAGAACCGTGTCAAGGGATACATCATTGAAATCAGAAACTCTGATACTCCTGTTTGGCAAGAAATCGGAGGAGTCACGAACCACGACTCTGTCAAATCGACATACTTCAAGAAGTTGACTGGACTCGATTCCGATACTCTCTATTTCGTCAGAATCAAGGTCGTTGACCACCGTCAAAGAGTCGGAGTTCCATCTCCTGAAGCTCAAGCTCGTACCGGATGTGCTGCTCCACTTTCACCACCAACTAACCTCAACTTGGCTTCTCCATCGAATGTTCAAGTCCGTGTCTCTTGGCAAGCACCAAACCAGAACTCATGGAAGTGCTCTGCTATCAGATACAAGTTGGAATACATCAACGGAACTCAACCAAGAAAGCAAATTGATCTTCCAAGTTCTTCCATCGAGCATCTTTTCGATTCGAAGTCAAACACCAAATGGATTGTCAGAATCCGTACCGAAAACGATGCAGGAGCATCCCAATGGAGTAAGGAATTGGAAATCACCACCGCTGAAGGAGCCCCAGGAGCTGTCGAAGATCTCACTGCCAAGCCAAAGGGACCAACAAGTGTCGTTGTCAGATGGAAGCCACCACGTGATCCAAATGGAGTTATCACTGGATACACTCTCACCTACAAGCTCAAGTCTATCGGAGAATGTGGACCAAGAAGCGCCGCTCCAATTGAGAAACACGTCAGAAACGAGGAACAGACATTGGACGGACTTCTCCCAGATTCCACCTATGAAATCCACGTCGTCGCTCACACTTCCCACGCCGGACCACAATCTTCAGTTGTTACTGTTACTACTGAAGAGGCTGCTCCATCTGGACCACCACAAAATGTTCGCGTCGGATCAATCACCTCATCCAGAGCTGATGTCACTTGGGCTCAACCAGAATGTGAGCAAAGAAACGGAAAGATTACTGACTACGAGTACGAACTGTGGAGCATGGATACATGGGCGGACAACTCGACCGGACACAATCCAACTGAACGTCTCAACCTTGATCAACTCATTCCTTACACTCAATACCAAATCCGAGTGAGAGCAATCAACAAGGAAGGAGACGGACCATTCTCTGAATGGGTTCCATTCACCACTCAATCCACCAATCCACCAGCCCCATCCGATCTTCAAGAAGAGGCTACATTCCCACATGCCATCGAAATCTCATGGCTCCCACCAACTCCACCACATGGAAACATTGATTTCTACAAGGTCAGATACACTCCAACTGGAGAAGCAAACTACAGAGAGATCAGAGTCGAGACTGAACGATTGGAATGTTCTGACTCGAACAAGAAAGACAGATTGTGCTACAGACTCAGTGATTTGGATCCAGAGCAAGAATATGACATCCAAGTATCCGCTCATACTGAAGGAGGTGGCTGGTCTGATTGGTCTGATGAGCTGACATCGAGAACTCAACAACAGAACATTCCAGTTTTGGAGAGAGAACTCGAAGTTACTGATAAGACTTCCAATTCGATCTCTTTGAAATGGGAAGGACTTCCTCAAGATCAAGCAACTCATGTTGTTGGATACGTTTTGGAATTCAAGTCTGAAGATGATAATGCTGAATGGCAAGAATACAATGGAGTCGTAAAACATCGCAAATCTTCTCAAGACTACAAGATCACAGTGAAACAACTTGAAACCGCCACTTTGTACTTCTTCCGTCTTCGTGTCGTTGGAAAGAATGATAAGAGAGGACAACCGGGACCAGAAACCAAGGAAACAACTTCTTGCGGAAAACCAGAAGCCCCACCAGAGAGTCTGAAATTCGAGAGTTTGGACTTTGAGACCTTGAAAATCACATGGACTCCACCAGATGAGAACACCTGGAGATGCGATAACGTTGAATACCTCATCGATTATGTGAACACTACCTCTCGTGGAAACTGGACCGTCAGCACCGATGCCCCATCGGAGTTGATTATTCCAACTCAGCCAGGAACCAAATGGGATGTCAAGGCGAGAACTCAGACTGTCGAAGATACTGGAAAACCACAAGTATCCAAGTGGAGTGATAAGGTCAGCATCACGACTCAATCACTTCCTGGAGAGATCTTCGTCACTGTTGAACCAAAGGGTCCAAGAGAGGCTTTGGTCACTTGGGAACTTCCGGATAAGGATCAGAAATGGAACTATGGAGTTGATATCACATATCGTCTCAAACAACTTGGAGGATGTAATGAAGTACAAACTGGAACTACTGAGCCAGTCACTCTTCTGAATGTCCAAGAGAAACAAATTCCATTGGAGAACCTTCAACCAGGATCCCTCTACGAGGTCACTGTCACTCCAAGACGTCCACCATCTCTTCATTCTTCCATCGTCACACCAAAGACTGTCAGAACCTTCCGTACCAAGAACGACGTTCCAACCGGACCACCACAAAACTTGCAGTCGACTGTCAGAAAGGATAGTGAGCTCGGATTCAAATGGGATGCTCCAGAATGTATTCAACAGAATGGAAACATCACTCAATACGAGTTCGAATTGGTCGGACTTGATGAATGGAACGAGGGAACTCGTGAAGGAGTCACTCCACGTCAGAACACCTTGATCGATCAACTTCAGCCAGGATCTCTTTACAGAATCAAGGTCCGTGCATACACCGCCGAAGGACCAGGACCATGGTCAGATTCTCTTGAGATCAGAACCACCGGAAGTGAACTTGGACCACCAAGAGAGCTTACTGCTGTTCAAACTAAGGCTACCCAAATTCAACTCACCTGGCTTCCACCATACCCTGAGAAGGCCATTGTCACCGCCTACAGAATTCGCTACAGTCCAAGAGCCGATGATTCGAACCCAACTGAAGTTGAACTGTCTGGTGATGAGCTCACTTGCAGTGGATACAAGAGCCCAATCATTACATCTGCCAATCTTTGTGCCACTATCAAGGGACTTCAACCATCGACCACCTACAGATTTGCTGTTCAAGGACAATCTTCATCCGGAAACTGGGGAGAATGGTCATCTGACTACTTCTCTACTACCAGAAATGACGATAATGAACTTTTGGGTGGAAGCTTGAAGCTTCTTTCAGCTGGACATGACAACTTGAAGGTCAAATGGACACCACCGGCAGTTATTGGAGAGAAGATCGACAAATACGACCTCTTCATCTCTGTCGCTTCGGTTCTTGACCAGAATCCAAAGAAGTTCGATGTCAGTGGACACACTACTGATTATCACTTCAGAAACTTGGACTCTGTCACCCAATACAATGTCACTGTTCAAGGAACATCCGAAGGAAACAAACTTTGGTTCATCTCTTCCGTCTTCTCCACCACTGACTTTGCCGAAGGACTTCTCAACTGGCTTCCAGCTCCAACTGATCTCCATCTCATCGAGAAGAGTGACACTATGCTCCATGTCGATTGGGTACCACCAGAGATCTTTGATCCAGAACAAAGAGAACTCATCACTCACCACCGTGTCACCATTGCTCCATTCGATCCAACTACCGGAAAGACTGGACCATCGAAGAACTACACTGTTCCATACCCAGGAAACTCTATCAAGTTCGAGGGACTCCGCCCAGAAACCATCTACAACATCACTGTCCAAGCTGGAACCAACTCCGGATACGGACATATTCTCTGGGGAACATACAGTACTCTTGCTCCAGGACAAAGACACATTCTGCGTCTCCTTAACAGAACACCAACTACTTTGAATGTTGCATGGGAACCAGTTTGGGGACGTGCTCATTCTGGATACACCCTCACTGCCCGTACCCTCTACTCTGTCTATGGAAACGTTCGTCTCCAACAAATCAAGACCTTCGACGTTGAGGCTTCTCAAACTGAGTTCGTCATCCGTGGACTTCATCCAAGCACCGTCTATAACGTCACTCTTACTCCAAAGGATCACAACGAGGTCGCATGGGGAGCATACGCCACCCTTCCACCTGGTTGGTTCGTTGTCAAGAATCTGAAACAGTGCGATAAGACCGACTTTGCCGTTTCAATGTCTTGGGAACCAGTTGAATTGGATATGGCATCTGACTATCAAGTCAGATACTTGA
Organism: Caenorhabditis zanzibari; assembly: GCA_963966625.1. NCBI lineage: Eukaryota > Metazoa > Nematoda > Chromadorea > Rhabditida > Rhabditidae > Caenorhabditis > Caenorhabditis zanzibari. The sequence goes on along the minus strand of OZ016470.1, from coordinate 6,851,456 downwards.
GACTCAAAGAGCACGACGGAATCTGGACTGAAGAGGATGCACGACCAGCTAAGGAACTTTTGTGTCCAAAGGATGGATGTGGAAGACTCTGCTACCTCGTCTTCAATCTTCCACATAACCCATCTGAATACGTCTTCCAGGTTTGGAAATTTAGCAATTTTCGAACATTTATTCAATATTTATTTTCAGGTTCGCGCCAAGGTTGACGGAGAATGGAATCACTGGAAGTCGGCTCCAAAGAAGATGACCAGCAGCGAACCACTATCTGTAAGTTATACTAGAAGACTTCTAATTTCAAATATATTTGTTTCAGATCAAGAAGAGCTGCTGCATCGTTCCACCACCATACTTCGTTGATAACATCGGAGCACCAGAAACCTACTGGGAGGTCGATGTTAATCCAGCTGCCACGGACAACAATGTGACCCGTTACTACGTCGTCGTTGATGAGCGTGATCCACCAGGAGATACCAATTGGACTGAGCTTACTGACAAGGTGACAGCCAACAAGATGAAGATTCCGTACTACGTGGCTGCTTCGTTCAATTTGGAGACTTTGCCAGAGCCAAGAAAAGTGAGAATCGGAGATGGTACCGTTATCGGAGGATACTTGAATTATCCATTGACCAAAGGAAAGAAGTACAACTATGAAGTGTATACCATCTGGAATGTTACTGGAGCTCCATTGGTTGGAAGACTTAGGGGTAAGTGGATTTCAGAAGTTTAGATATAAAAAGAAGTGACCTAGAAAATATTCTGCAGACCTTTATAAAACTTTTGAGTGACCAGCAAAAGGAGAGAGTGTTTAAAAACGACCAATTAGATTTCCGAAACCCATAATTTATTTTTTACTGTCACCAGAAGAGGTTCCGCCACACTTCAACCTAGATAATCAAACACAACAAAACGCATTTATTTTGAAGAAGAGTGAGAGAGAGCGCAAGAAATAATGCGAATCAAACAATAGGCACCCATCTCTTTTCTTTTTCTCCAAAAAGGGTCGAAAGAGGGGAGAATTGTTGTATAAATGATAACATGGAAAGCAACGCTTTGATTGATATTAGAGGCGGAATAAAATTTGATAGCGGAGAGAGATGGAAAGAGAAAAGAGAGAATTCTTTTTGTTGGGTGTGGTTGTTCTTCCCGAGTGAATGTGTGGCCTTCGCCAACCTTCTTCTCACATTGATTTTGACTTCACAAGAACCACCTCCTACTGATTATTTTGTGAGTAAATAGTGTTTACGACTGATTACTCTACTATCTGTAGTTAGAACAATAGGAAAAAATGCCTGCGTTTGCTGATGGTGAGTAAACTATATGCATACAGATGTCCGTGGTTGGGATTGGCTGTACAGCCGAATCTATTTCCTCTGGATTCTCATTCCAATCATTGCTCTTCTCATCATTCTGTGCTTGATATGGGCACTCTATCAATATTGCAAAGAGTTAGTTGGAAGAGCATGTTTTCTGAAGTTCCCTCCAAAATCAAAACTCCCTCTTCTAATTCTTGTTTTTTAAAAACCGTTCCCTAATTACCATCTAACATGTTATTTCAGCATCTCCATACATCACATCATCATGGCCATGGTGGTGGCTGTTGATCCCACTTCTTGCTGCTCTTCTTCTTACCCTCCTCTGCTGTTGTATTCCTTGGTGTCTTCAACGGTTAATACTTTTCCCCTTTTTCAACTAACTTTTTCTAATTTCAATAAGTTCATAGCTAACTTCAAGCAGATAGTTTTTGGTCTGGTTTAATGCCAATGCAAAATCTTTCTGCTTGATTTTTTTCTAAGCATGCATGAAAGATCAAATAGTTTTCAATAAGCTTATATTTTCAGCCGTCACCGTTCCCGAAAAGAGCACAGAAGTCTTGTAACGAACGGACAACATGCTCATCTTCTTGAAGAGGAAAAGGCTGGAATGAACGAAAATATGCGTGCACTCGAGGACCGTCTCACCAGAATGAAAGGAGCTGTCGATGGAAGAGGTAAATCGATTTTTGATTAGGCACTCTCTTGATTTTAGGGTGTGGTGTAATGTGGTCATTGAGAATTGATGGGGAAAAATGGACAAAGTGATAGATGATGATGATGATTTGACACCACACCCTAAAAATGGATAGACAAAGAATCTGAAAACTTTGAATCTTATTTTCAGCCCGTGGAGATTTCGAAGATGGATACATGAAGGGGTACAAGGATGCGAACAAGCTGGGAAGTGCTCAAGCTGCCAGAAGAAGACTTGATGATGAGTTCGGAGCTCGCGATGACAGATTCCATGAGGGATATGTCAAGGGGCTTAAGGATGCTGGAATGACTGGAATGACCACTTCGATGCATAACCTTGCACAGAGAACTGGCGGAGGATACTCGGCTGGATTCTCTCAAGGATACAAGGATGGAAACTCTGGAATCTTCGGAGACCGTGTCACTCCATCGTTGTTGTCTCGTCTTGAGGAGCAATATGCTGGACAAGACGATTTCAAGCAAGGATATGTTGATGGATTCAAGGAGGGAGCATCGTCTCGTGTTGGAGATAGATCCAGATTCGAGGACTCGCGAAGACTTCAACAATCGCTGACTGAGCTCACTGAGAGATTGACTTCTCTTGAGAAGACCAAAGGAGATGAGATCCATTCGACCAAGATCTATCACGTTTGTGAGTACATTTCTTTTTGGGACTTTTCTAAACTGTTCAATTTTTTTAGACAACCAACAGCCAGAAGGAGCCACCATGACATCCACCGGAGCTCAATTGGCTCAAGAACTTGAAGAAATTGGAAGCACATCTCGTAGAAGCACATTGAGAAGACACTACACTGTAAGTTTTCAATGGTTACAAGCATGATTTGATTTTTATTCTCTTTTAGCCGGGAGATTATTTGAAACAAGACGCTGAAGAGGGATACAATTCATTGAGCAGAAACAGAAGATCACTTTCTGCATCCGCTTTGGCCGCCAACAAAGGTTCGTTTTCTATGAATGCTCGATTCTTGAAATGTGTGTTTTATTGTCAATACAGCATCCAAGAGTTTCTTGCAACCATCTCTCTTAATTGAGTGTTTTTTCTTTCTTCTCCTAAACCTAACCATGCATTGTAGAAGCAGCCCATCATTCCTCTTCTTATCTCCAAACCGGCGGAACTCTGTCCCGTTCCCGTCATCACATGTCACATGCTGGATCCTCATATCTCTCTAGAGCCGCTCAAGATGCTCAGATTGGCACCGATACCTACTCGAAACGCTACAACTACCGATCTCGATCGGACGTTGGCAGCCCGCGTCGGTACAACAGTCAATCGCTTCTCGACGGTTCTCGTCCGGGACCATCGACTCCGCATGCCAAACGTGATGCTTTGCACACTCTGACAAAGGAGTTGGATAGTTTGAGCCGTTCTCCAGATGTGCGTGGAGCCACGCCACGTGGCACTACTGCAGCTGGATACGGCTCTGATACCAATGCCTATGATACAGTACGATCGAGAGCCAGAGGATATTCCAATTACGATTACGGTTTGTTACTTTTTTCCTAATCTTATTATGAAGAGCATGATGTTTCTCGAAAATGTCTAATATCCCTCCCAGCATGAACCCGTATTTTCAGACACCTTCCAATCCTCAAGAAATGTCACTCAAACCCAAGCAACCAGCGGTGCAACCCAAACATCCGGAGCCGCAACCGGAGCTTCTTCCTCTTCTGCAACCCAACGTAATATTTCTCTATTTAGATAATAAACTGAGCATGGAATTATTCCAACTGAAATCCCAATAATCATCATAGCTACAGTTTCAAAACCAATCACGTTTTCTATCGCTGTTCTAATCCGAACAGAAGTTCAAGCCTTGAAAAAAATCCAGATTTATCTGAAATTCTAAGAAAAAAATTTCAGAAGATAAATCGGGAAAATGGGCAGAACAACTGATCGATCTTGTGTCAGAGCCACTTGACACCACCATTGCCCGCATTAACAATTACACGTCATCTTCAAATGGTAATCGATTTCTGAATTCGAATTTGCTTCATCTAACTTCTGAAATGTTTTCAGACCGTGGACAAGGAGACGTCGTAGAAGAGAAATATTACCGAAGTCATAAGGAAGAGCATTCGAGTCGTTAAGCCAAACACAAATCACTGCCACTTCATTTTTTATTAGCTTTTAAATTGTCATTCTGTTTTTCGGTGCTCTGATTCAATATAATTCAGAATTCATATCCCCTCCTTTCTCTTTTTCCTCTCAAATTTCCTCTTCCCCCAAGTGTTCCATATCTACCTTTTTCTACGAATTAGGATCCATCCCCATCCAATTTTTTCTCTCTAGTTCTACTCATTTTTCCCTCTTGACCTACCCCGAGTATGTATATTGTTTAATATTTTCTCCATATTTTGGTGCTAGATCCTGTCTCATCATATCCCCACAAAAATCACTGCTCAACTAAAAGTAAGCCTGCTCTTGAGGAAAAACTTTCACTGCCAAATATTTCCGATTTTCCTTCTTTGTTTTATTTTTTCACTGTTTGTGATTTTCATGAATGAACAGATTATCTAAAGAGTATGTTCTTCTTTTAGCACAAAGGTTGGGGGTCCGGCGCTGGCCGCGGAGGCAGCAGCTGGGTGCCCGAGCGGGTGTCCGCGGACAGGCTTGAGAAAAACGCACAGAAACGTTTTGTGGAATTCATCCATGGCTCCTAACGAGGTATCCTTAGTCCCAAGTGTTATCGCCCGATTACAGTACGACACTATAAGGTATCCATTGGGTGTAAGACCAATTGTAAGACCAATTGTAAGATCACAGGGTGTAATATCAATTTTGCCTTCCAACAGAAAAACCAGAGCAGAAAAGACAACCTCAATAATAAAAAGAAATCCGTCTAACATCCGTCTAACAGACAGATCTTGAATCCAGGTGGTTTGTCATGGCGGTATAGAAAGCATTTCGGGAACGAAATTTGCCTTTTCTGCTATTTTTTAGTTGCCATTTTTGGTTTACGTGTACGAAGAAACTAGAGCCCGGTAGAAACCAAAAGAAAGACAAAATTACAGAACGACGAAAAAATTCCTAAAAATTCCAAAAAATTCAAAGACATGCTCCTGTAAACTGTATTCACAGAGACAGCTGGATATCTGATGGCTGAATAACAAACAAAACACAAATTGAAAAGAACTCTTTTTTATTTTTCAATTATAAGAGTTATGACCAGTGTGTCTCTTCCTTCTTATTTTGGTGCGAAGTAAGCAGATGTGGCTCCGCCACCGCCGCCACCGCCTCCTCCGGCTCCCATGTACACCGATTGTCCGGGGATTCCACCACCGCCTCCTGAAATTTTCCATAATTTTTTACACTCAACATTCACAAATTCTTACCGGCGGGCTTAGCTCCACCACCACCTCCAGCTGGTCCTCCTCCGACTCCGAAGTAAGCCGATTGTCCGGCAGCTCCACCGCCTCCCATAACTCCTTGTCCGACTCCGAAGTATCCGGATGTGGCACCACCGCCACCACCTCCTCCCATCGATCCAGCTGGGGGTGCTGCTCCAAGAGCCGAGGCACCACCTCCTCCAGCGGCAACTCCAACAGCAGTCATAGTGCTTGGTCCTCCAGCTGGGGCTCCTCCGACAGCGGTCATTGTAGATGCTCCTCTTGGGGCTCCTCCCACGGCAGTCATGGTGGAGGCACCGGATGGTGCTCCTCCGACAGCAGTCATCGTAGAGGCTCCAGTTGGGGCGCCACCAACAGCGGTCATGGTTGAAGCTCCGCGTGGTGCTCCTCCAATGGCAGTCATTGTCGATGCTCCAGATGGGGCTCCTCCAACGGCTGTCATGGTAGAGGCTCCGGATGGGGCTCCACCGATGGCAGTCATAGTTGAAGTACCTGGAAATCAGAATTAGAACTTGTTTAACTCTCAATATTCCTACCTCCCATTGGTGCTCCGCCAACAGCGGTCATCGTTGATTGTCCCATTGGAGCTCCTCCAACAGCCGTCATCGTAGAGGCTCCACGTGGTGCTCCTCCGATAGCGGTCATAGTAGATGCACCTGATGGGGCTCCACCAACAGCAGTCATGGTAGAGGCTCCAGATGGAGCACCTCCAACAGCGGTCATTGTCGAGGCACCAGTTGGTGCTCCTCCAACAGCAGTCATCGTAGAGGCTCCGGTTGGGGCTCCTCCCACGGCGGTCATTGTTGAGGCTCCAGTTGGAGCTCCTCCGACGGCAGTCATAGTACTTGCTCCTCTTGGGGCTCCTCCAACAGCGGTCATGGTCGAGGCACCGGATGGTGCTCCTCCGAGAGCAGTCATGGTTGATGCACCGCCACCAGCAGCAGCTGAAAATTAGAAGTAGGATACTTCAATAACTATAAACCTTACGTGGTGGCGCGAATGCAGCACCTCCTCCGACGGGGGCGGCTCCAGCTCCAGTTGGTGTAACGGAAAAGTAGGCGGATTGAGCACCGCCACCACCGCCTCCTCCGGCTCCTCCGGCTCCCAAATAGCATGATGTTCCTGGTGGTGGAGCAGCTCCGCCTCCTCCCATTTTAGGAGCACCACCTCCTCCAGCAGGTCCACCGCCAACTCCAAAGTAAGCCGATTGTGCTCCAGCATTGCCACCGCCAGCGACTCCGAAATAAGCAGATGTCATGGTCGATCGTTTGGTTCGAAGTATTCGAATTTGATTACAACTGAGGATTCCATCTGCCTTTATACCGAAATTTCTGAAGATCTTATCAGTTGTGACCGGGGCGTTTGCGTGAAAAAAACAATAACTTTCTAAAATTTCAGGAGATCCATCAAGTTCACGTAGATACTTTGGAGATTTTCTGTTTTTTTTTCCGTTTTCTACTACTGGTCATGTGACTTGTGAGTTAATCTCAATTGAAAGATCTCTGAAAAAAGGAAATCTCAAAATCTTGACACATTCTATTGGATAGTATCTCTCTTCTGAACATTCTTACGCGTGTCCTTCTTTTCTCAAAAAAGTACAAACGATAAGTGATGACACCTTTTAAAGATACAAACGATACAAACTACGATAATTTCTTTTCTAGAAGAGATCGAATAGTTTTGTCTGATACAAATAGTTCGGAAGTCACGAAGGGGGCATTCTAAAATCCCTTTTATATTTTTTCGACTTTATTTCTTCTATGTGAAGTTCAGAAGGATCAAAATCCTAACTATTCTAATCACATGTTTCAAGACCTGAATAATCACACAAAGAATATAAAATATTCATAGAAAAGTTCAGAAATCCATTTTAAAAGTACAGACAATCTCATGATTCTGTCTTATTCAACCCCACCCATCCTCTTTTTTTTCGAAACATCAACCTACATTTTTAAAAAAGGTACTGTATCTTTTATCAATTTCTCCATTTATCTCTCATTTCCCTCCCACGATGTTTATCAGCAAAGTTCAAAATTTTCAAATTGTGTTATTGCTCCAGTAGCAAAGTGCAAGTTTGACTATCACAGATCACTGAATAAAGGTCAGATGCCCGTTCAAATTTTCGGCCACCACTCTAGTTTCCCGTTTCCGAAATCGCTTTTGCAACTTCTAATTGTATCGGGGTCATAAATAAAGTCTTGATAAAGGTTTGAAGTTTTTATTGCCATCATTATTGATTGCGTTTTGAAGAGACGAACAAACGAAATAAAAAGCTAGAAATTATTGCACAACAAAAGTACACAGTTTTCAAAGAATCCCACCACATATACAGAAAAATCGAACGAAGGAATCAGAGATCTAGTACGTACACCAGGATTACTATAAGTTCAAACAAACAAATTCTGATCTAAATTTTTCGGGAAAAAAATGGAAGAAAAAATCGGGGCAGAGCAGGGAGGTGAACTTCTAAGGGTATCATTCTTGTCATAGAAACATGAATAAGTATGAGAAAAAGAAAAAGAGAGAGAGCAAAAAATAATATTAAATGAGGGACTGTTTCAATATGTTGAAAATGTGAGGTGAGTTAGAGGAAAAGGGGAAAGAGAAATTTTACAAGCATACACAGTATCCACTAAAAATTATTAATGTTATTAAATTATTAAATGAGATTTGAGAGAGAATTAGATCATCAACTCGTTATACCACCGTATGGATTAATGATATGAATTGGGGAGGAAAAAGAGGAGGGGAAGGAGGTGCTGAACATTGCACTGGGGAAACGGTTTCAAAGATCTGAAAAAGTTTGTGTGGGGTGCGACGATGTGTCAAAACGTGAACTGGAAAATGAACAAATGTGAGTATTCTAGATGGAGGTGTGATTGGGTGAAAATGAAATGGTGTGGAAGCTAAGACAGCTAGCAAAGAAGCGACTAATGGGGGAAGTAATAAAATGCACGCTGATAAATATCAAGCGTATTCCATGAAGAAGTTTTCAAAAAAATCGTCGTCGAAGTAGTCGGGATCTGAAAATACAAAGAATATGAATCAAGCAGTCTTCGTTAATTTTTTCCTATTGGTCAATTGGATCAAACTACCGTACTCCTGTTACCACTAAACGCAGTCAGGTGTCACATCCGATAAACAAAAAAACAGGAGATCTTACGATATACCAGTCTACGAACCGGACTATGACTATGGTGGAGTTTATTCCCTGGTCTTAAAAGTTTCAAGGACAGCTAAGGTTTCTAGATTTAAAAAAAGACTGGTATTGGAAACTTGAGCAAAAAAGAGATCTCATTGAGGCTAACTAAGTTCAAAAATCACATAAAAAACTAACCAAGAGGACCCTTAACACTCTTCTCCTTTTGATGTTCAGCATGCCGGATCAATCGTCGAACTGAGATAGAAGAACGTCCACCAAACGTGGACATCTCCTGAGTGACTCCTTTATACTCTTTTTCCAATGATTCATTTGGATGATGTGCCGATCCAGCTCGCCATACGTGAAGACCAGCGAGGAAGTTGCACACGATGTCGGCTGAAATTTTCAGGTTCCAAAGATATTCCAAATCGGAAAAAACAACTCACTGTAATGCTTGGCGTCAGCTTCACTCAACTGCAATCCGTAGGTGAGCTTTTTTTCCGTCGTTGTTCGAAGACTTGAATTTGTAATCGAGCACTTTGGAATCTTGGCATCTGAAAAAAGGAAGATTTACTTAGGTCTTCTTCTATTTGTCAAATTCCAAAAAAGATAGCATCTAAAGTTACAATATCTTTTTCGCGCATCACCTGAGACGTCATCAAGTAAGAATGAGGATATTCTTTCTTTTTTTTTACTTTTTTCTCTTGTTTCTTCTAATACCGTAAATTAAGGCACCAAACATTTATCTTGTTTGCTTTTATCTCCGTGATTTCAATTAGGGAAGTAGAAAAATTTGGATGAAATGAAAAAACTCACTTTTCAAAAGTCTCTTTCCAGAACGGGAGCTTTTGATTGAGCCGACGCCAGCTGAAGAATCACAAATTCTTTTTTGAACATCAGGCATTTCCACTTACGATTATTCTGAGCAGAACTATTATGAGCTTCGACGATTTGACTCATGAGCCATACATACAGACAAAAGTTCGATGTTCCTCCATAATTCCAGATAACACCACATTTGTCGTCGATATCCAATTGAATTTCGTGAATCGGAACATTTTTGTAGTATGGATGCATGAGAGCATCTGATTTTTGAGAGTGATCTAATCCAAGAGCATGCCCGATCTCGTGAGCCAATACGTATGGGAAGAATCTTTTTCTGTTTCCGGTTCCTCCAACTTCATCTACATTAATTTCCCAATTTTCGGCATCATCGAAATGAATATCTCCGTTCAATGGGAAGGCGTATCCGGGGAAGAAGGTGTGAGCAAGAACGTTTTCTTTTTTGTTACCCTCGATCTTCCCATTGGCTCCATCAAACTGAAAAGAGGATAATTTATTGGAATCTGTGCGTTTCAAAATCAAAAAAAACTTACTGGATACTCATCTCCATGTTCTCCTTCTGCCCAGAGAATATTGATATCAGAATCTTCTTTCGATGAGGCTTCAACAAAGTTCAAAGAAATCTTCTTCTCATGTTTAACATGGCTTTGAGAGCTCCATAATTCGAATGCCTTTTTCACGACACGACGAGTTTCAATGCGATCCATATCGTTCGAATAATCGGAGATGAACCATTTCAAAGTGATTGAAGAAGCTCCAGTGAAATGACTGTCTGCCCATTTTGATCGTTTTGAAAGAGCTGAAAAATGTTTGAGGTGATTTATTCTGTAGTAATTTTAGAGGGTTTCAATTAGCATTACAGTAATCTTACTCACTAAATCGTCTTGATCTCGTTGCCGTATTCTTGACATCAGGTTGTGCACATCTCGGTTTCGATGCGGCTTCCATCGTTGCAACATCAACTTTTCCAGTTTGTTCAACTTCAAGGACTTCCTAAAAATTTGTGGTTTATAATCTTGTCTGAATAGACGATTTCACACTTGGAAGACTTTGAGAGCTTGCCGAAATTCCCTCGGTGACGAGTGACCTCTGAGATAACCGTATTTCTCCATTTGACCCTGAAAACCGAAAAAGACTTGTATTTGTGTGTATGTGTTGTCTCGCTCGAGAGAGATTTTGAGTTGAAATTTTCTGAGGAAAAGTGAAAAGGTGTGAAAACTCGTGTTTCCAGAACTTTTCTCATAATGGCACCGCCATTGACCTACATGTCGGGATCCTCTTTTAAGACTAAGCAGTTTTTTTGTCGCGGACTGAGAATGCTGTTATTGCGCCAATCCATCATTTATTTTCTACGAGATTCGCATCTTTCTTCATCTTTACGAAAACTAGGCCGTTTTTTCGGTGATTGGAAATAGAGAAGGCAGGATGAAGGGGAAAAGTGGAAAAACGAAGTAATAAACTAGATAAATTGCCGAACTGTGAGAAATATGGGTTTCAAAACTTCTCGGAAAAGGTCGAAATTGGTTTCGTATCCGCACTTTTGAAAATCGATGAGACAGATCAGAACAAAAAAGAAGCAGAGAAGATAATTGTGTTTCGCGCATCAACGGCAATAATCGCAACCTTTTTGTATCTCTTTCCGTTTTCTCTCTCGATTTCACCTTTATCGTCACCCTTTTTTTGATTGCATTTTCGCATATCGTAGTACGTCAGAACTAGCAGGAATCGGAGTGGAACGGTCTCAATTTACGTTCCCACAGTTTACGATTAGAGGGAAGAGGAATAGAGATGAAGACAACGAAAACTGACTATGCTCTATTTATTTCCCTCTCGGATACCTATGAACAGGATTTGGTTTCCGTATCCGATTGATATCGTACGTGTGAAAAAGTTATGAATGACTTTTTTTAGAAATAGTGTGTGGGGTTAGGAGTTAGAAAAGAGTAAAGGTCATCATCAGACTAAAGGCTACGCATTTTTTGCTGTTTCTTTATCACACCCGTGTTTTCCACGGTGGAGGTGTCTTTTTATGGTGATAAATGGTTCAGAATGTTTAGAAGAAGATGGATCTTTAGACTATTCAAAATAGGATGATGTGTATAAAATGATCTAGACGTGATTTTCAGAAAAAGTCTTCGCTTCTATTACACACTGTCTCTCTCTCTCTCTAGTACTCTTCTTCTTTTTTCGAATATTCCAGTTCTTTCTCGCAGGTCAAAAAGTGTTTTTGGAATACCTTTTTCGTGTAGGTAATAATGACCAGACCCTCTTTTTTTCTTATTTATACGCCTAAATGAATTGAAAGAAGAAGATCGATTTATTTCTACTGGGCGACTGATAGATCGTCTTCTTGATAATTTTTCATTCTTTTTTTTCTACCTTCCCCCGTTTTTTTCCCTATTTTTTTCGAAATCTACGTCAATTGTTACGGTATTATCTCATCTCAAAGAACTGGACGACGGGCAAATAGTCAACAACTTACTTTAACAAATCGAAACGCTTCATCTGAATCAAAAGTGGATTCTTCTGATGACGTGGTTCGTATTTCTGTCCTGTGTGGTGCTGTGTGTGCAAGTGAGAATAGGGATAACATCAAATAGATATGTGGTAGAGTAGGTATTGAAATAGTGATCGGGTGCCCGTTCGGTGACCATTTTGTCATTATAGAAGGGAAAAGGGAGTGAGGATTCACAAACTCTCCGGATCCTCTCTTCCAGTAGGAAAATCTCAAACACAGAGGCGTGAAATTTCTGATAATCCAAGAAGGAAAATGGTGGTGGGGCCTAACGACGCGACAACCCTACAAAGGCGACAGCCGAAAAGCAAAGGGAGTGCGAGGAAGGGGCAGTCGTCTGTCGTCGGAGGGGCGTGGCCTAAAGATGATGCATCGGACGAGCGCCGCGGCCAAAAGAGGACTGCTGCGTGGCGGTTTCTACTGTGTGGACAACTAGTCACAAAAGCATGTTTAGAAAAAGAGGAAGAAGAAGAAGCAAGGTATACGTTTTTGAAGGGACAGAGCACCCACTTGGTGTGTCATACGAACACATTTTCTTTTTGGACGAAACCGAAATGTTTCCGAAAGAAAAAGGGTGCAAAGGTTAGAAGAGCATCGTCACACAAACATGGGGAAATGAGCAATTTCTAGTGTTTTGTTTGTGTCCTCCTCGACCTACGAGCCAGGAAATTAGTTTTAGGCAATTTCAGAGTTCAGAAAAAGTAGTTGGATTACGGTAACTCTGAGTTGTGTTCTCTCAAAAAAAAAGTTCCAAGTATCTTCCTTATTTCCTTTTAGCCATAATAGCTTTCGGCCGGTTGTTTTCCCCTTGAGCCAAACTTCTCAATGTTCCGAGAAAAATTCCGTAAAAGTGCTCATGGAGCAAATTTACTCATTTTTCTCAACGGCTTCAAAATTCCCAGTACAACCTCTTACAGTGGGAGGAGCTTCGTTTCTAAAGTTTTAAAATCCGCTTCAAAGCCTTGGATCTTGTTGAAAACGTATTGGCTACCGTAACCCTGGGTCGCCTTCCGAGCTGATAACTTTTCAGAGAACTTAGATTGCTTCATTTCATTTTCTTTTTCCTACACCTAATTGTTTTTTTCAAAAGTGCAAAACCAAACTCCACACAATCTCAAAGAATCTGAACTCTTCTGCTACAGATAAATTTCCGGCCAAGACATCTGCATACCTTTTTTCAAACATGTGATCGTGGTAAACTATTGATATCAGAGTATGGCGCCGTCCTGATTATATACTCTTATGCATCTTTTGTTTTTCGATCTCTCCTCGATTTTTTTATCCTTCGTAGACATCAATCATACTAAAAGTTCTCACCTGTTCTTCCCCTACCAATGTACCAAAAAAAGACCTCCCAGACAGACCGATAACATATTCTCTTCTCAATCATTTGAAAAACGGTCTATTTGGTGTTCGATATGTCGATAAAAAAAAGATCACGAAGACTTCTTTTGCCCCCCTGGGCAGAACATAATTCTTCTCATATTATAGTGCCGTCGGCGGGTCGTCCATCTAAAAAGAAATACAGTAATCTTTGTATGGATACGCAGAGAAGATGCAGACCGCATCTAAAAAGGTCATGTTGAATGTTCTAAATTTTTATCCATCCTATTGCGACATGGCGCGGCAACCGCAACTCTACAGTACCGCAACTTTCTCCGAAACCTACCCTTTTCCACTTCTTTTTTTCCCGAAAGAAGAGAGTTAACCCCAAAACTTTTGACCTTTCATTTTCGGAACTTATCGAGCGGGGCTATCAAAATGATTTACGATGCCTTTCACTTCGCCATTAACTTTTTTCATTCCTTTTTTTCCCCTTCTCTATCTTCAGAAAGAGATAGTTTTGGAGAGATAAGAGCCCGGGAAGAAGAGCAAATTAATCAAAAACTGTTTTTGTTTTGCATATTGGAAAGAGAAAAGTACACTTAGAATACGCTCTCTTGATAAGAAGAGTCCTTGGCAAATATATACTCTCGATGCTGCTCTACTGATCTCCTTTCTGGACAGTTGCCCATACTAGACAGTAAATAAATCTTGCTCTCTTTGCTCTTTTCTGAAGATATTCATCTTGTTTTGGCGACTGCTGCTGCCACCGGGTTTCCCGCATTATCTCAATATTTGCCACCGTCCATTTCAGGGATTACTGTACTCTGAGACACACGTGTCAGCAAAATGAATCTGAGGTACTGATCACGTAGAACGATTAGAATTAGAAGGAGAAGAAGAAGAAGGTGACGAAGAAGGCAAAGACGTGCGGCTGGCTGAATTGACACAGGCCTGAAGATAGACATCTAGGTGTGTACTTGTCAAGAAAACAGCGCCGGCGACGTAGAGGTGCTACTACTTTCGACCCAGCCCCCGAGATTCCCGAGGTGGAAAAGTGCATTCGATTGCGTTTTTGTGTGTGTCTCCGTTTCCTTTCGCTGAGAAAATGTCGCAAAATTTGGATGCGAGTATGAGATATCGTTCTGTCGGTTGAATGCGTGAACCGCCTATTCCCTTCTAGGCTTTTCGAGAGAGAAAGTAGGGTATCAAGCCAACTGGTGTGGAAAGTTCTCTGTCTCGTTTCTCCTTTTCGAGAAAAAGTAGAAAGTCTAGTGATAGGGGGAAAGAGATAGAGAATCGGATAGAGCGAGAGTGATGTCTGGGATCGAAACTATGATCAGTTCAGTAACCAACGAGAGTATTTCCGATGTAGGTCGAAAAATAATAATTAGGTCGGAAAAACAATTCAATGAGCAAGAAAGTGAAACGACGACCCACTATCCGAGAAAATCTTGCAAAAAATACAGTAATCCTCTTCTTTTTTTCCTTTGCTATCTATGGTCATGTCAAACATCTATTGTTTGTACTGCCGGAACCTTTGAAAATAGTAAGCAAATTTGTCAACAAATAAAAAAGGCTTTTTCGAAAAAAGTCTCAAGTGCGTCTAGGTCAAATCAGAATAAATTTAAAACAAATATTTAACGGGGGAAGTCAGATCAGAGTTGAACTTCTTGGTCAGACTTCTTCGTAAAGGAGTATGGAACAATTGAGAGAACAAAGAAGAACTCAAGTTTCTAGAAAAATGTGATGGAGGGTTCATTGAAGATTTTCTGAAGCCTCGGTATCCGTCCATAATCGAGAGTTGCAACAGTAAAAAGAATCTGAAATTTTTGAGAAAGTTGGAAGTCAAAAAAATCTCATAACA
This sequence comes from Caenorhabditis zanzibari, assembly GCA_963966625.1. Taxonomy (NCBI): domain Eukaryota; kingdom Metazoa; phylum Nematoda; class Chromadorea; order Rhabditida; family Rhabditidae; genus Caenorhabditis; species Caenorhabditis zanzibari. The sequence goes on along the minus strand of OZ016470.1, from coordinate 6,836,391 downwards.
GGTTCCGGCTTATATTTCTCGACCTTCCAAATCGGTTCAAGTTCCAGAAAAATTGGATTTTTCATTTTCTTTTCGAATCATGAAGCTCTTGAAGATTGCCCTGAAATTTCGGATGGTTTCCTGCCTCGATTTGGAAGTTCCACTAATTTCTTTTTTCTGAAAACTCGTTTGAAATAATATCTCGACGCGAAAAACATTGACAGTATCAAGGCAGTGTTTTTCTGCACCAGGTGGATTACTGTCGAAATTGTTCGTTGCGAAATATTATTCGAAATAATTGCATACTCCTTGAAATTGGACTGACAACAAAAGACACAGTAACTGTTTTTCAGATTTTCTATGCTGATTTGAAGAGAGACAATCATAGAATGCTCATATTTATTAAAATCTTAATTATTTAAAAAACAATCAAAAGAAAAAACCATTTAAACCCATCCCTCTGGCGGATTCCATCCATACTTCGTGAGAACCTTGTTTGTCAACTTTATGTACTCCCGAATCGCTTCGATCTGAGTCTTTCCGCTGTGCTTCTTCCAGTACTGGCTACATTTCAATGCGGTGTTTCCATCTGATAATAATAACTATTTGAAGGCTCAACGATTAATTCTACCGTAATCTCCAACAGTTGCCTGCATGTAAAGAGCATTGAGCTCCTCGAGTCTCTCCGATGGAACTTCGAAGTCTCCATGTTTCCCTTTATAGCCAGCACGACTCATTTTATCAATGGCGTTTGCGAAATCCTGTAAATAATATGTGTTTTGTTTCAAATCAGAATGCAAATGTGCTCTATCAATCCAAAAACAACAACAACTTGTCTCGGCGGAACGAACACGGTGGTCGTCCTCCAACGAAAATTGATAAAAACAGGAACAAAAACAGAGAACACAAAAACAGAAAGATTAGAGATAAAACTAGAGTCACTTGTTTCGAAATTGGTTTTGGATCAAACGAGTACAGTATTCCAGAATCTCCATTTTTGCACATGCTCACTCACTTTGAGCCTCCACGCATCTCGATCTTCCTTATGCCGTTTCTCCCAATACATTTTGAATTCGAGTCCCCTTTGACGTGCCTCGACCTCTTCTCTCTTCCACGCTTCCCATCTGGAACATTCATTCATCAATCATTCAGAAATGTTTTGTCTCGTGTGTGTGTGGGAACAGAATTATCAAACCAGTTGAATGATATCAGAAATCACATACCGAATCGTTTGCTTTCTAGCTTCCTCGAGTTTCTTACTATCGTAATCCATGTTGTTGACCTAAATAGCCTCCGCTCATCAGCTGATTCGAATTAGAAGAGAAGAGGATATATATCATCAGGGGGAGAAATGAACGAGACAAAAAAAAGATGATTGGAGGAGGCAAAACGAGATAATAATTGGTGGGAGAAGAAGCCAAAAGGCAATCGAGGGTCAAGGATAGTCATGTGTAGTGGACGGCCGAAGAAGGCGAAAACGGAAAACAACAAAAAAAACCAGCGCCGCTGTGTGTTATCAATTTCACCCAGAGGCGTTCGTCGATTTATGGCTATGAACTAACAAGATCCGCGGGGGGTATTTATATGCCCATTTATTAACTTGAATTATGGAGAAACAACTAAAAAGAGGCAATCAAAAGAATAAGAGAGAGCAAATTAGTCGCAATTTGAATTCGCTCTGCTCAATAATAACCGCATAAATTGCTCAGAAAGTGGATATAACATGAGAAAAACAGGAGAAAACAAGAGAAAAAACGTATGCCTTATAATAACAAGTATCGTTTAGCAAATTGTTACAGTATAAAATGGCTGAAATTGCGGCACCAGAAAATCGAATTCAACAGAAACGAGATCTTGTCTAAACCATATCAGTTACTTCATCATTGAAGGGAGCATCACTGCTAATTCCGAGTTCTTCGTTTGCGAGATCGTTTTCAGCTTGAGCGACAAGGTTCATGGTCTTCTTCACCTGTAACGTATAAGTAGAGGAAACTGTCGACTCAATACATTCACTCACGTCTTCAAGCTGTCTCGTGAAATTCTGAGCCTTCTTCTTTTGTTTGGAACGTTGCTTGTCGGCGTTTCGCATATTATCAAAAATATTGTTCTTGATTTCTCGAGAAACTGAAGAATCCATTTTGAAAAGTGTGATGAAGACACCTCCAGGAGTGCGGCGACGGCTTCCATCTGCTACTTTCATTCCACCGTTCTTCTCGATTTCTTTCGTTTCGTTGAAAAGCTTCAAAGCAAGCTCACGGCCGGTAGCATTCACAATTTTCTTCACAGTATCCGGATCTTTCTCTCCCATTGCAGCGGCGACTTGGTTTCCGAGTTCTTCAAGAGTTATTCCTTCTTCAAACTCAGCAGCTAGCATGGTTTCCAAATTGAACTCTTCCGCCATTAATTGTGAAGTTTTCTTCTGTTGGAAAGCAGGTCTTGGCTGTCTATCTTGAGAAACCATTCTATCATGATACCGTTTGTTGGCTCCCTTATTGCCCCACCAACCACTCTCGGCTTGTTCAACTGGAACTTTTATTTCGTTCTTTTTGACACCGAAACCTTCATCCAGAGCACTTGGTGCGTCGCCGAACAGATCATCACTGGCAGGAGTTACGAGAACAACTGGCGGAGTCTAAAAGCCATTTTATTTATTTATATTAGATGAACAAAAACTAACATCGAAGTCCGGCCTTTTCTCTTTTCCTTTGTTAGCTTGCTTCCTTTGATACTCATTTTGAGGCATTACGTAGGATTCTGGCCCACGAGAAACATTCGGTTGCTTCTTTGAAGCTCGATCCAGATTGATTTTAGAACCCTTCTCGAGTAGTTGATCCTCGAGAAGCATATCGGACCAAATATTTCTCGATTTCTTCGCTGGGTCCTGAAATATTTATTGATAGAAATAATATTTACATACTTCTCCTTACAGCTTTCAAATCGTCATCCTGATCTTTAGCGATTGGTAGATTGTCCTCGTCAGAATCGCCATCGGAATCACGTCGTCTTTTGCGGAAGGCCATTCTGGATAAGCGGTGTCTGTGAAAATAAATGGAACTCATAGTCTAACTTCATGTAGACAGAAAATACAAGGGATAGGAGAGACATAACCAATTATGGGTACATTCATAAAAACTGAACAAAGTAATTTATTTATTGAAAAACCGTTCAAAATATTTCGAGATCTACATTCATTTTACAATTTATCCCTTATTGTGCGTATTTCCCCAACCGCGTCGATGGTCATCTTTGTACTCGTCCCATCGCATTGCTTTCGCTCTTGCTTCATCGTCATCCTCTTCTTCTGATGCCAACGCTTGTTCAGGCTGGGGAGCTGATGACTGAGGAGCATTGTGTGGGTTACATCCAAACTTTTGATGATACCATTCGTCGACACTCATGGCTGGAATTCCTGGATATCCGACACCAAAAACTTGTTTTTGTTGGGCGTCTCTCGTGATGATAAATGGCTTCAAAGCAGGAACTGTCTTCAGAGGTTCTGAAGGAGCTGGATATCTGTTCGGGTGCGCAGCTCGCTCAGCCATCATTTTCAATAACGGTAGTTCGTCTGAAGAGCAGAGTTTTTTGAACAAGAAAATTAGAAAATTAGATTACCTTCTATGGCTTGAAGCTCTTCGTAAGAGCGTTCACTCCAGAAAAGAAGCTGTGTGATATAGAGTTCTCTCAAGTTTTGCTCGTCAATTGCTACCGCTTCTAGTTGCTTTTGAATTCTCAATTCGGCCATCCTTAGTTCCTGCTTTTTCTTGTGTCGTTCCAACTTCAAACGCCGGATTTCCTCCACTGATATTTTTGGCTTCTCCCGAAGTTTATCTTTATCTTCCGTGTCTTCGTCTTCCCATGGTAGTCTGGTGGTTATCAAGCACAAATTTCTGAGTCGATCCAGATAATTTCGCAGGTAAACTTTAGCTTTTCTCAACTCGTCAAGTTTCAGGCTAGGATCAACCATCAAGTTTTGATGAAGAATTCCTAGGAAGCATGGAACCATCAAATATGGAAGTGAATTAGTTGGGACATCTTCAATCTGTAAAAAATCAATGACACATTCAAATTGAAAATTATGTTCAGAACCTGCTCGTTTGAAGAAAACAGTTTGAGTTGGTTCACCAGCTTTGTAACTGATTGAAGCTTTTCAATTCCAGTTTTAATTCGAGGTTGAAGATCTGATGTCGAAAAAACTCCTTCTTCAATATCGCACACAATTTTCTTCGCCGGATCGAAGAGAGCCTGCAGTGAAACTTCGTCGTCTGATAATTCGGACATTATCTGAAAAAAATCGATGAATACAGAAACAGAAAATTTTAGTGTTTAGTGATGCCATGGCATATGCCAATATTTATATTCAAAAATCAACTCGAATCTGCGAGAAAAAAAACGAAAAAAATGAGTACACCAGATTTGACGACACTACCGCAAACACTACGACGAACTTCTGCGGACTTAACTTCAAAAAAATCTGGAAGACTCTTTTTTTCTCTAAATATATTTTTCGTCAGAAGAGAAAAATACTTGTAAATAAACAGTTTATCGTTCGAGAAAAGATCGAACATTAGGTATAAAAATAAACTAAAAAAACAATCAATTTCACTTCCATCGTAAGAGACCATATAGTTTTGTTTCAGAATACTTTTTATTGAACATTTTATCCAATATTTATTCTACAATAAAGAACAAGTGGAAAATAAATTTCATTTTCAAACTGTAGATCTGGAAAATCTTTTAGATCAGTAGACTTGTCCATTCTTCAACAATTTTCCAGGGAAGCATCTCTTCAAACATTCATCAGTGAAGCAGCATACGCTCTTTGTTGGAAACTCATTATAGGCACAGTTTCCTGGCTTTGCGCAGCAGGCTGCTTTTTCAGAAGAGTCTGAAATTGGATGCACATGAATACGATCCTGTACACAATGTTTCAGTAGTCCAGATACTGAACCAAAAACTCACAGTTCTCAACAGTGCATGGAGTAGGCTCACTTCCATATTTACAGAACATATTCATGTATTTGTCAAAGTTTTTGCATGAGGATGCAAAGGACACCAATAGGAAAAGTAGAATTATGGTGATCCGCATCTTGTGAACCAGCAATGGAACCGACTCCTGGGTTTCGGTTTGGATGAATCGATGGCATCATGAAAGAACAGCTGCCAATTTTTTTCCGAGGTAGCCAGTTGTTTTGTGCCCCGGAAGCTGGCTTACAATGAGCTTTGATCTTCAAATCAATAGAAAACCTTATGATTTTTGAGAATGAAGACCATCAGATCGAAACCAAGGACGTTCCGTAGAACTGTTTATCGAGGCGTATTAGGAAAATGAAACAACAAAAAAAAAACGATGTGATGTCACAAACAAAATAAAGATTCAACAAACAACAACGAGTTAACAATGAACATTGTACCCTATGAGGGACGGTAGTTTTGATTCAAGAAGACCTGACAATGTTCTGAACTGCCTGGGTTCGCATTTCACTGGTGTGGGCGGAATCAACCTGAAAACAAACTTTGAATCTAGTAAGGTGTTAGCTGGATACCAGTAACAATGGCTTCAAAGCAGATCTTAGTGAATTGAACAAATCTGGAAAGATGAGCTCTTGTTGAGCTAGAAGCTGCTTGACACGATGACGTTCCGTAGCTTGATTGAAACATGCGGGACAGTTTTCCGCGACAACAGGAAGCTCTACAAGATTAATATGATTTTTTTCAACTCCCTTGATTAATACTTTTGTCCTCTGCGAAATTACGAAGAGCCTTCTCTCGAACCATAACCAAGGGCCGGATTACTCGCAGTGCTCCATCTCTGAAACAAGATAAAAAATTATTCGATTTTCAAAAATATTCTGTACTTTGTATTGTACTGCGCCTTCATCGTACTCAAATTGCCATTCTGGAACGCAGCAATGAAGAAACTTTCAGCCAAATCATCCAAATGTTGACCCATCGCTAACACATTCCATCCATGAAACTGCGCAGCAGCCGCTAGTCGTCCTCGTTTCATTCTACTACAAAATGCACAAATAGAACGAAGACCCGGCGTTTTCTTGGCAGCACCAATGATATCTTGCTCTTCATAAAAGTAATCAATGTTCAGTTTTCGACAGTAATCAATGAGAGGTCTCGGATTGAATTCAGCGGATCCTGGATCAACAGTGATTGCACCGAGTTCGAAGGAAGTGCTTGAAATAAAACGATCTCATATGATTTACGTTTAGTTCCTTTACCTTCTAGCCTTATTGCATCTTTGTTGATAGTGCCGTAAAATGTGCAGAAGAGACAAAGAGTCTTTCCCACCAGAGAGACAAACCAGAATTTTATCACCATCCTGAACATGCTAATTAGTCAAAAAACGGTTTACAGAACTTACTTTAATCATTTTCAATTGATGAATGACATCAGTCACTTTTTTGTACATCTCCAACGGTGGGATGTGCCAATCGAGCTTTCTCTCTTCTTCCTTACTCAAATCCACTTTACTTCTCACAATGATTCTCTTGTTCCAGTCTTCCATTTGTTTCACTTCTTCTGCTTCACTTTCATCAACTCCCACATTTTCAGTTGTATCTTGTTTTGTTGTACTTTCGTCGCATTTCAGGTAGCAAATCACGTCCTCACAAATAATCTCACAAGTTGAATCATCTTCTGTATTCTCTGTTGGTGGTTCAGATTCAACTGGGAGTTTTTCTGATACTTCATTGATGATTTTATCAGCGGGCAGGGAAACTTCCGAATATTTTCTTGGCTTGATGATCGAGCCTTGGTGTTCAATATTCCTTCCTTCTCGACATTCGGCAATCTGGAAATGAAGCCATTAGTTTTGAAAAATATTAATCAGACTGACCTCAATCGGAAGAACAAACCATCGAAGTTCATGGAACTCTTTGTTAACTGCAAGCCTCCCATCTGGAATTCTCGAGATCATCATTGATTGAGAATTGTCTTTCGCCAGTGTCTCTGCTAACTCGATGCACTTTTCCATTCCATAGACTTCAGGGATCACAATCGGTTTAGTTTTCAAACCATTTGGAGTGAATTGAATATTACCGAGCCACCGTCTACCATGAAACACTCTTTGATTCTGATGGTGCCATTCTCCTGTCTCACAGTTCACTTGATACTGAAACAATTAACATTTTGAAAACTATGGGAATGGATTAAACATACCAGATGAATGAAGTCTGCTGCATGTTCAGAAACAAATTGAATAGCAGATAGAATTTGTTCAACTTGCTGTAATGTGAAGAAATATGGAAACGATATTCTAGTGACACCAGGTCGCAAAAATTCTTGTTGTGAATATTCTGCTTGCCTTCGAAGATGAGTACGATCCAAATCAGGCGATTCTTGAATTGCATTCACAAATCTTCTCGATAATTCTTCATCAATTCCAAGCAACTTCTGAGCATACGGTCCAGCACACATGCATCCAGCTCTTGTTTGAATTCCGAATAAATCATTCAGTATGACAGAAATGTAGTTGTGATGGAAAAATAGTTGCGTTTCCGGGTTCCTAACCAAAAAGGAGAACACAGGGAGTCGATTCTCTGATGTCAAAGGCCCTAGGAGAACAAGGTTTTCCATAGATTTGAACTTGTCGAGAGCAAGTCTCGAAATCGATGATTCCAACTTCTTGATAGTCTCTTCACCAACGGCTCTTTTCATTTTCACAGCCATTGCCAGTCTGACTGCACCAACAGCATCGGCAGTTCCTCCTTCTTCTCGATGCTCCACTTCTTTCAAATACCATTCTTCTGAGTCATTAACCTGTAAAATAAACGTTTTTCTAATTGCTAGATGTAGAACTCTTACAAAGAACACCGTTCCTCCTCCAACTCTTTTCGGTTTAGTTGCACGAACCAGAGACTTTTTAATGATCAAAACACCAGGTGAACTGACTCCTCCGGGGAACTTATGACCAGAGAAAAATACTGCATCCAGTGGAGTTTCTCCATTGACAGAAATAGGGACATAGGGTGCAGCTGAAGCATAATCCCAAATAGAAATCGCGTTGTAGCTGGAACAAAAAAGATATTGAAGCAGTGTACCACATGATATACCTTTTAAGACATTTTGTCACGCTCTGAACATCAATTAGAACACCAGTGAGATTGGAACATGCAGAAAACGCGCCGATGATTTTGATGTCGCCATATTCTTTTCGTACTTCTTTCAAGGTTTCCTCTAACTTCTCCAAATCCACATGTCCATTCTCCAATTCTTCTACACATCTCAACTCCTTGGTTAGTTTTCTCCACGGAAGAAGATTGCTATGATGCTCTTGAATCGAATGGATCACTACAACATCTTCATTGTCGGTCTCAGACTGCATCAAATGTACGAGAAGTTCTGCAGCACATGTTGAGCCACTACCGGTGAATATGACTGAATCCTGATCTCCACAACCACTGATCGCACGAATTTCTTGTCTTGCTTCGTGCATATAAAGTGTAGTTTGTTCTGCAGTCACCGTGACAGAACTATGAGTATTACCGTAGAAAGGGAGTACTTCTTTTTGAATGTAATTCTCAATGGAGTTAAAAGACCGAGCACTTGCTGTATAATCGCAGTATGTGACTTTTCTCGGCCCAAACGGTCCATCCATGACAACATCGATTCCAATCTCATCCGTCCTCATCCACGTCACCAATTCAGAATCACTTGAGTTCTCTTTTTCATTCAAATCATCTCGCGTTATCTCGGGAACGTTCTCCGCAAACTTTCGCGACCCCATCTCTTTACTCTTCACAGAGCGGAGAGATTTCTGAATAGAAGCAAATAAGATGTAACTGAATTAGTGGTGAGAGGAGTAGAAGAAACTGAGCAGAAACTTTTTTTTTCGGCTTTTTCTATGACGGAGCAAAAGACTATTCTTCTATTGAACGTTGTGGCAATACAGTTGATTTCAATATTCTCAGATTACTGGATATCAATAAAGTTTAGAACTGTGAGCAAGCATAATTTTATATTTTGGATAATGTTGAACACAGACTACACCTCCGAATTGTCAACTACAACATTCCAGTCAAATTGGTCGACTGAATTGTGGGAACATTTCTTACACATTGGTTCACCAACATGCTAACCTCTTTCGACAATGTAATGATATCTCAGGTGAATATGACTCGAGTCAAGAAAGAAAAGCAGAAGTCTACAGATTTAAAATCTTCATTTAATTTACAGAAGGCTATCGCCGGAATTTGTCAAGAAGTGGATCGTTGTTGTATGTTAAAAGCTGCCATTGGTTTTTGACATCACAATCATTTCGGGCGAGAGGAGACCGTGTACAGACGAATTTAGTGCAGGGTTGGTTGATCTGGAAAAGATACTTCAAATTATAGGATTTCAGATATGGTAGTGTTTCTATTGTCTTTGATTGCTCCTGTATATGCATTGCTAGGATACTTTTTTTCAAAAGAAGCAAAAGGAGTGATTCGAGCATTATCAGTTTCAACCTTTACCTCTCTGATTCCCGTTGTCGTTACTATGTTCATTATCCACTCATCTAACACTCAAGAACCAAAAAATGAGGAACAAGTCCTCTATTACACAGAAGCCGATTGGAGCTTATTTTGTGCCGCACTTGGCTGTTTTTTGAGTAAGTACTATCAACGTGTTCATGAAAGTTAAATGAAGTTTTTAGTGGGTCTAACAACACACGTTTGCATGGTTGAACATCGACATTCGGTTGAACGTCAACTGAGTCAACGTCGACGAAGACAGCTGCATAATGCTCTCATGTCATCTTGCCGTCAAGACATTGCTATGGCGATTCGTGCGAGAATGACTGTCATTTAATACATAGTTACCTTAGAATTCCATCGGCTCTTCAGTTCTGCCTCTACTCCCAGATGCAGGTTCCGAGCCTTCTTTTTCTCTTTTCTTCTTTTTATCCTTCTTCTTCTTTTTGTGTTTTTTAGGGAATCCTTTTTCTGTTTCATCCGCATCAAACCCGTATGTATCGTAAGGATTTTTCACTTGAATCATATTGTATTTGTCACTGTGAACCAATAATCCTTCTTCTTTTCTTCTTTCGAACAAATGTCGGTACCTTCAAAATTCAACTTTTAAAAATAAATCATGATTTCTCACCTTTCATCGACTGGCCCTGCAGACAATTTGAAACCTTGCATTGCTGAACTCGAAAGATTTGTAATCTCTTTGTGGATGGGTGGTTTCTCAAGAAGTGCCATCAATGAACTCGCATCTTTCGTCGCATCCAAATGAAATTCTCCGAGTATATGCGGTAGGAACGCTGACATTTTCTCTTTCACTCGACGGGTGCCGCTGAAAGCTTCTCCCACTGGTCCAAGTTCGAAGGATGTTAATAAGTCATGGTTTCCTTGTATCTCGCTGTGTTCTGCAAGTAGAGGTTCAGGTAAAAATCCAAAGACAAATTTCAATTAAAATGTAGTCTCATTCCTATCATAATATCGAAAACTGACCTGGTAAATACGGTCTGAATGCATAGAATCCACAATCCTTCATGACTTCTCCTCCTGTTTTTATTATCCTCGCATGTGAAGTACTGGCTGAACTGGCAGGTTCATTCATATCTGTAATTATGGATATATAAATACGGTGCAGAGTTGTAAATTTAAAAAAAGATTCACGAATTCATAAAGTTGACAGCGCTAAAACAGGTGTTCCAGCAAAGTAGAAGAATGAAAGAAAAACAGAAAACAAAATCTTTTTTACCGCTGTTCGTCGCGAGACCACTTCTAAAACCGTACAGAACTTGTATACTTGCAGAGTGCGCCTTTAAAGATATGATACGGTTCTAGGATTGGTCTCGCAGCGACGGCATTTTTCCTTTTTAATTTTTCGTTTTTTTGTAAATTTTGCAAAGCTTTGGACACCTGTTCGCTGCAAATTTTGCATGCAAAAACTATTTACTTTGGAAACATCATTATTTATAAAAGTTGTCTCGCTTTTTCTTCCAGATTTTTCTTTCCTCGATTCGTTTTTTTCTTCGCACGATCTCGAAAATTAAAGAAAAAATAAACTCTTTCAACTGAATTTTTCTCAAAGTTTGAATGCGCACAACTGGAGACAATGCGCATTTCATGTGAACAGCTGGCGTGTTTCGCGTGGCCACTCTACGCCCTTTTTCTCTAGCTTCCACTCTCTCCCTTTTCGGCAATAATATACGGCTGGGAGATGGGAGGGAGCGAAATCTTTGCGCACGGCAACTTATCGATTCTCTATTCTTTTTTCTTCTTTTAACGTCTTCCAAGACTCTTGCGCAAACTTTCCTTATTTGATATTCTCCGGCTTTAGTTTCTCGTCTCCTTGTTTTTTTTCTTAAAATCGTCATATTCCAGGGTAGTCGAGCAGGCTCAAGATGACCGACTCCAAGTATTTCACCACCACAAAGAAAGGTATTTATGAACCTATTGAACAAATTACTGCAATTCATTTTCCTTTTCAGGTGAAATATTCGAACTGAAAAATGAGCTGAATTCTGACAAGAAAGAAAAGAAGAAAGAGGCTGTGAAAAAGGTCATCGCTAGTATGACTGTTGGAAAAGATGTCAGCGCACTTTTTCCGGATGTCGTCAACTGTATGCAGACTGATAATGTTGAATTAAAGAAGCTCGTATACTTGTATTTGATGAATTACGCCAAGTCGCAGCCTGATTTGGCGATTATGGCCGTGAATACTTTTGTAAAGGTTAGTGATTTCATCTAATTTTTTTGAACACACAAAATTTAATTAGCTCACAAACTAACACTCAAAAAGTGGAAAAATAATATTTTTGGTTTTTCAGGATTGCGAAGATCCAAATCCTCTGATTCGTGCCCTAGCAGTCAGAACCATGGGATGTATTCGTGTCGAAAAAATTACCGAGTACCTTTGTGATCCATTACGGAGATGCATGAAAGATGAAGATCCATATGTTCGAAAAACAGCTGCGGTGTGTGTCGCAAAGTTACACGACATGAATCCCACACTGGTGAAAGATCAAGGATTTGTTGAGCTTCTCAATGACTTGCTTTCTGATGCCAATCCTATGGTGGTTGCTAACGCCGTTGCAGCTTTGACCGAAATGAATGAGCAGCAAACTGTGATTGAAGTGAATAGTCAGATGGTGAACAAGCTCCTGACAGCTTTGAATGAATGCACCGAGTGGGGACAAGTATTCATTCTGGACGCTCTTGCTGGTAGGAACTCAAAAACAAATAATTGGGAATCAATAATTCATTTTTCTAGGTTACACTCCACGAGACGAAAGAGAAACTCAAAACATCTGTGAGCGTATCTCCCCCAGACTAGCCCATGCTAATGCTGCTGTCGTTCTTTCCACTGTCAAGGTTCTAATGAAGCTCATCGACATGATGCCAGCTGATTCAGATTTCATCACCCAACTCACCAAAAAGCTTGCGCCACCGATGGTGACTCTTCTCTCGGCTGAACCAGAAATTCAATATGTCGCATTGAGAAACATCAATCTGATCGTTCAAAAGCGACCAGATATACTGAAACAAGAGATGAAGGTGTTTTTCGTCAAATATAATGATCCGATTTATGTGAAAATGGAGAAACTCGACATTATGATTCGTTTGGCTCAACAGAACAATATCTCTCAAGTGCTCAGCGAATTAAAAGAATACGCCACCGAAGTTGATGTTGATTTCGTGAGAAAGTCCGTTCGTGCCATCGGTAGATGTGCAATTAAAGTGGAGACCAGCAGTGAGAGATGTGTTCAAACTCTTCTCGAACTCATCCAAACCAAGGTCAATTATGTGGTTCAAGAAGCTGTTGTTGTGATCAAGGATATCTTTAGAAAGTATCCCAACAGATATGAGAGCATCATTTCCGCCCTTTGTGAGGTAAAATTTGTTTTGAATTTATTCTTAAATATATATTTTCATTTTAGAACTTGGACACTCTTGATGAGCCTGAAGCACGTGCATCAATGATTTGGATCATCGGAGAGTATGCTGAGCGTATTGACAACGCCGATGAGCTTCTTGAGAGCTTTGTTGAGGGATTCCATGACGAGAATACTCAAGTTCAACTCCAGCTACTTACGGCTGTTGTCAAGCTTTTCCTAAAACGACCAGGAGTTGCTCAAGCTCTGGTTCAACGTGTTTTGTCGCTTGCTACGCAAGATAGTGACAATCCAGATTTGAGAGACAGAGGATTCATCTACTGGAGACTCCTATCTGCAGATCCAGCGGCTGCAAAGAATGTTGTGCTCACTGAAAAGCCATTGATTTCCGAGGAAACTGATCTCCTGGAGCCATCCCTTCTAGAGCAATTGGTTTGTCATATTGGAACTCTTGCATCGGTTTACCACAAGCCTCCATCTGCGTTCATTGATCCAGCGAAAGCACCACTTCGTCAAATCAACCCCATCCCAACTGCTAAATTGTGAGTTTTTTTTCAAAATAGAGATTCATGAGTGCAAATATTTTTCAGCGGATCAAGTCTTCTCGACACTTCTTCTGCTACTAAAAATGGATCGGCTCCGACAGTTATCCCATCTCAAGACCAAGTCATTGCTGATCTCTTGTCCCTTGATTTGAATGCTCCCGCTACCAGCGCCAATGCAGGTGGATATGGAGGAGCCATGACAGGAACAACCTCAATGGGAGGTCTCGATGATCTTCTTGGTTTGGGAGGCGATTCAATGCCAGCTGTTCCCACGATGGCATCTTCGAATAATCCATTCGATGGTCTCTCCGGACTCGGAATGCCCAGTGCCGTCCCAGCTGCTCAGCAACCAGCATCTATTGGAGGTTTAGCTGAGATCTTCGGATCTGGTGGATTTGGAGGCTCATCTGGCTACACACATCCAAAAGAAATGTGGTTGGATGCATCGAAAGCAATGGGAATGCAAGTTGAAGGAACATTCGTTCGCCGAAACGGAAGAATTTTGATGGAGATAACTATCACAAATAGGGCGATGCAAGCAATCTCTGGATTTGCTCTCCAATTCAACAAGAACTCATTTGGACTTATTCCTGTCGAACAGATGAATCCTTCCCCAATCCTTCCAAATCAGTCACAAAACGTACGTTCTTAAGAATCAGGATGCTATTTGCAATCGTTTACTTTCAGTACACAGTAGCCTGCGATACCACTGGACCTGTTCAAGTCACCACACCACTCACAAATCTTCAGGTAGACTTTATTTGTAGAATTGAAAACAAAAAATCATCCAGTTTAAAAAGTAAGCAAATAGTTAATTATAAATATCGGGCTTGAGTGAAGAACGCGGATATGATTTCATTCTCGACAGCATAGAAGATAGTGCTCATCAGTTGAGCATCTGTAGCTTGAGTATATTTCATGTAGTAACTCTTCTTGTCATTGTTGTTCTTGAGAATCTCTTTAAATCGGTTTCGAATTGAATCCTTCAAATAGTCGTAGTTATCTGGCTTATTCTTCTTCCCTCCTTCTTTCTGATTTTTTGAAAGTTTTGGAGCCACGCCGAGCAGTTTTTCTATCTGTCTTTTGCCCTCTCCATCATCATTTTGCAACATTTCTCGGCAAATTTCTTCGAATCTGTCTTGTTTATTGAAGAAAATCATAACAGTGCATTCATCGACTCCACTCATCTCGAGAACCAACTGAAAATATGAGTCATACTATTTTTTCAGTTTGTGTTTTACACCACCAACCTTAAAAATAGCAGCACTTTTATCAAGAACTGTTCTACCTTTTGAGTCCTTATCAGGTTCTTGAAATGCGGCAAGCGATGATACATAAAGCAAGAAACAATGTCCACTTGTAGTCAAAAATTGCCTCATGAATTGGGGGATTTTCACCTAAATTCGAGATAAGCTTTATGTTTTGGTGTTGTTTTTTCAACTAACCAATTCGCTTTTTTGGCCTCCCATGTCATGGATTTCGACTCGCAGCTGCTTGATTCGAAATTTGTAACTTTTGAAAGAAACAGTCGGCTTACGAACATGAACTGAAATTTACCAATATTTCCATAACATATTCAAAATAGTTTTTCAACCGATATCATCATTTGTCAGCTGATAAGAATCCGTGAAAATATTTCGAATTCTTCCTTCGTCTTTGAGGAAATATCGAGTTCCATCTTCAATCTTCAGACCTGCTACTCCAGTTGGTTGTTCCAACCATCTGAACACCTGAGGGTCAGAGACTATTTCGATTATATAGGCTCCGTATTCATCTTCTATTTGATTCGAATGATCATAGATGTCAACTTCACTTTCGTATAGTTGAGAACATCTTCTCAGAATTGCAGCAGCCGCTGCAGAGCTTCGTAGATACTCTTCATCTCTATCTCGTGTTTTACGAATCAATGAAGCAGCCGCAGTCAGAAGATTAATTCGCACCACGTTCTTAAGACCTTCCAACTCGTAGTTATCGAAAATTTTCTCGCGGTCGATCAAATTCCAGCTATCATCATACATCTGAAATTATTCAGTTTTGGTTGATAGAAATTGGTAATCGAAAATACCTGATAATTGTGTGGTTTCTGCATACAGAGACATTTTAGTTGTCGAATAATTGTTGTTTTACCAGCACCTTCTATTCCGAGCATGAAAAAATGTATAATGTCTCCTTCCTGAAAAAAATAGTTTTCACAATAATACCGTTCATCAAAATACCTTTTTTGTCTTGCTTTTACCTTGACCATTCATCGTGGTCATTGCATCTTCACTGTCCTCCTCTCGTGAGCATAACGAACCCATTGTGAAAGAAACTGGTGGAGCACTCACACTCCAGCAGCAGAAAAAAAGGAAAATGTGTTAGAAAAAATCTATCGATCGATAGAGACTGAAATGCACAACGACGCAGCACACCAAAAGGACAGATATGGGCATTATGTGATTTGTTATCATAGGAAGAGTGATGAGATGGCACGCAAAAGTGAGAAAGAAGAGGACGCCGTACAAACATTAAATGCCGTACTGTGTCACGGCGTGTGTTCTAAACAAATATTACAAAGCAGAATTCATTCATTGAAAATTATGTCATAAACAAGTTGAGGGAACATTTTTTTGTTGCAGGTGGCTATAAAGAACGACATCAACGCCTTCTACTTCGCCACGCAAGTTCCCTTGAATGTATACTTCCGTGAAGATGGACAGGTAATTGAAATGCAAAAGATTAGTATGTGTCCAACAAAATTAATCCCAGATGGAAAAGCGTGAGTTCCTGGAAGAGTGGAAGAGCATCCCAGAACAGAATGAGCAGCAGTTTACACTCCACAACAGCCATAATATGAACGCAGGTATTCTAGATTATCTGTACAGAAAATTTCCAAAGTCCAAGAATTTTTCAGATGCGATTTGTACTAAACTTCAACAGAACAACATTCATACGGTAGCCCGTCGCCAAGTGGACAATCAACAGCTTCTTTATCATTCCGTCAAATATACAAACAACTTAAATGTTCTTTCAGAGCTGAAAGTAAACTCCCAGACTACTACGATCACGGTATTGTTGATAAAAATAATGTATTTCAATGAGCCTCTCAGTTTCAGCTGTCTCTGAAATCGAAGAACCTGATGGCCATCGCAAATATGAATGAAGTCTTCCAGTCGCTTCTGAACTAAATTCTTTGAAAACCAAAGTTTTTCTTTTTTCCGCTTTTACCCCCGAAAACGACGTTCCGCCATTCTCACTTGATAGCAAATGTATTCTAATGTGAAAAATGTGTCACTCAATTCTTTTCCCTTCATTTACTCTCTAATTTATTGCCTTATTTATATTTTATTTTATCTATTAAATATGCAGTATATGTTTATTGATTTAAATGTTTCATAGATTTTCCAATGATAAATAGTAATGTCAAGCAATAATAAACTGCTCTTCAGTCCAGTCTTCTTCTCCAACCACTTTCCAGTTTGGACTAGGAGTAGTTGCAAGCCAATTGAAATCCCTAGGCGCTTTCCATTCGCCGTTATCTTCGACTTCCAAAAATTCACCGGACGCTGATCTCAATCTGAGAAACGATTATTATTAATCTTAATTGGGACACAAATTCGCAAACCTGTATGGATACATGAAAACATTTGAAGAATCTTCCAGAATCACAGCCCCTCTTGTCGCCACGTGTAGATGCAGATTTTGGGATGTATGAATACGGACTTGTTGTGCAGCCACGTAGATGTGCACACTCAAGGAAAGGGAATTTACATCAAAAAACTTATAAGGTTCAACTTACTTATCACAGTCATGAATCAAAAGAGATCTATCGCATCGTAAGAATAGTAGTGTGCTATTTTTCACATTCTGAAAATAAAGTTCTGAAGGATGAAAGAAATCTCGAAAAAACTCACTCTAATATGGACGATTGAGGGCTCAAAATTGAATTCAAGACGACAGCCCTCTATGTTTTTCAAATTTACATCTTCGCCTTTCGTTCCGGTAAAGCTTTTCTTCTCATTAATCTGTAATATTGACCTGTAATTCAAATCTTCATTTGAAACACTAACGAGATCTTTTATGACATTTTCAGAAGCATCTGGAATAGCCACACTCGAGGTATTTACGATTGGTTTGATTTCTTCTGATGGCTTCGGAGGGAGACTCGAAGAATTTTTCTAAAAAGATCCATAAATTTTTGAAGATTCTATCGAACTAACGGAAAAAGAGAATCCTTTGAATTTGGGCCCAGAATTTAGTGACAATTTGCACTTTCGAACGTCTTCGAGAAGATTTTGGATTGCTTTTGATTGACGATTGTTCGTAGAGAACGCAAGGAATTCTTCTGTAATTTGATTCCAATTTTAGAAGAAGTATGAATTACGAGAACGTACGCAAGCGTTCAATCTTTTCTGAATCAACTTTCTTCACTTCTAACTCTTTCTTGATCTCGACCATCAATTCTTCTACTTGCTCGACATCAGATTTTGATGATCCCTCTTCGTTCAAGACTTTCCTTTCTTCATTTCTTTGATCTAGTTTCGCAAGTAATCGTTCCTTCCGATCCGCCCGAATCTTCTCCTTGTTTTCCATTATCTTTATTTTCTGGGTTATTTTGTCAGTATCGAATTCCAGCACAGCAATACAACGGATTTCAACCTTAGTTTATAAGATAAAACAAACGAAAACAATCAAAAAATCGAATAAAATGGGCCAAACACTCTTTATTTAATTTACAATAAGCTAAAGATTGGGACATATTCACTGATTTTCGTGATCCATTTCTTTTAATCGTATCTAGTGTACTGGGTTCTGCGTGGATACCATGGAAGAAGAACTTGAGAGAAGGATCGACCGCTACCTGAGAGAAAAATGGAGATTAGTCGAGGAAACGAGCAAATGTTGTTTTATTAGTAGTCTCAATGCAATATTTTTGGTATTTACTACGCAAAAAAAATATTTTATGAACTACACCAAATATTTTAGTTTTCAAAATTAACTTCAGGAAGAACCGGAATTTCCTAGTGCAGATTTTTCTGGTTACAATTTAAGCAAAAACTTACGATCATTGAAATGGTCAAAGTCTTCTGGGTGGAGCTGCATGTAATGCTCGATGACAGCATCTCTTGTCTGATAATGTCTCTCACGCAGAGCTCCTGCAGCGTATCCGACAGCAGTAGCTGCACCGATCAGAATAAGGCGTGGCACAATAGCGTAGTAGTATGGTTTCTTATTCCATCTGTTTTGCAGGTAGAGAGCAGCAACGGAGATCCCGGCCATAGCACCAGCACCCTGTTAAAAAATGATTTTTGTACGCAGACGTGGTGTATATGATACCTTCCATGGATAACTCCATGTGAATGGGTCAATGATATGGCGTTCCCTGTGTCCGGCTCTAATGAAACCCTCGCGACGTTCGATTTCTTTCTCGCTAACTCGAGTTGTATCAGCCATCTTTCGGTTCTGACCTATATGATTGTGTCATTCGTTCAATCAATTTATTGCACAGGAAACGAAATTATGTTTGAGATATTACAGGCGTCCCATAACGCGAAATAAAGTTAAAACTCATTACAAGTGACTCTTTTATCGAATAGCAGCACTAATAAAACGCCTGTTCGAATACAATCGAAAAAAAGGAAGACATTTAGCGATCGAATTTAGCTGGGAAACGTCCCTCGGCGAGAAGCTCGTCCCATCTCTCGGTCCAGAATCCAGGGCAGAAGTCCTGAAATATTTCTTTTCGTATGAATCTCTATTTAGTTTTTAACAAACCTTATAGACGTTTTGGAAGAACTTGCATGGTTTGTAGTCCTGTCCCATCAACTCGTTGCAGCGATGGAAGTCAACGTAGTAAGCGAAGCATTGGCGCTGCTTGCGGACCTGTAAATAAAATAATAATAATAACACTTTTTAAACCGAAATGCTGGAGACTCAACAAACAATACGCATACAATTTTCAAAAAAAAAAACTAACTAACCTGTGGGAATCTGGCATCGTATGGAGCAGCCCAAAGAAGATCCTTCTTCACGCTCTCGTGGGTCTCCTTCTTGTACCAGTCTGGAGAGTCTGGGTGACGAAGAGCATCGGAGAATTTCTCCTGAAAAATTTTTGATAAATGGTGAAAGCGATTAAAACACAAATTTTACCTTGTATTGCTGGAGTCTTTCGTAGGTGGTTGGGGGAACCTCAACTTGGACAGGCATTACTGAAAACTATGATAGTTATATATGGATGACAAAATTGATAAAGTACTTGACGATGTCAGAGTTAGTTATGAGCAAACCGAAAAATAAACGATTTTTTAAAATCGATAAATTTTTTACTGAAGATGCAGCGCGAGCCAAGCGTCGTACACTCCGCAACACTTACTACGCTTAAAACGCTTCACAATTCATACACTTCGATTAGCTATAGAGCGCACTTCGAGGGGAAAATTTGATCAATGAGACCGGCCCGATTCCGGAGAAAAAAAACTCCTGAGAAAAAAACTCCTGAGAAAAGGCGGGGCTTAATGTTGTAAACAACAACACTGATTGGTCGTAAACATTTGTAAACAAGTAAACAACCAACCAGTGATGTTGTTTACTACATTAAGCCCCGCCTTTTCTCAGGAGTTTTTTTCTCACTAGGGAATGGTCTGAACAAAAGGTGGGATTTCTGTTCGAGTGATACACCATACGAAAGAGAAAGAAATTTCATTCACAAATCAGTTTTCAATTTTTGCCACGGACATCAGAGAATCGAGAAATTTCAGCCAGAAGTTTGTGTGCTAAAACTGCGTTTTTAGCATGTTTTTGCGTCCCTCCCCCTTACAAAATCGCAACAAAATCGCCACACTTGTGTACGCATTTCGAACCGTTGAAATTTGTGGCGCGGGTGGTCGAGTGGTGAGCAGCGGTGGCTGGTAAAATTTAGGTGTGGGTTCGATTCCAATTTTGTCAATTATTTTTTTTGTTCCTTTTTCACGACTTTCCAAGTCATTTTTCATAGTTTTGCTGACATTACTATAGCTATATCCATATACGGTCTCTATTGCGTTTTCAATACCTTTTTTAGAGATGTAGAGATTTTCCTCATAGCCTAATCCGGAAAATTGTTGAGAAGAAGTGTCGTGAGCCTTCGAAAATCTGGTAATTTTAGCAAAACTATGAAAAATGACTTGGAAAGTCGTGAAAAAGGAACAAAAAAAATTATTGACAAAATTGGAATCGAACCCACACCTAAATTTTACCAGCCACCGCTGCTCACCACTCGACCACCCGCTCCACAAATTTCAACGGTTCGAAATGCGTACACAAGTGTGGCGATTTTGTTGCGATTTTGTAAGGGGGAGGGACGCAAAAACATGCTAAAAACGCAGTTTTAGCACACAAACTTCTGGCTGAAATTTCTCGATTCTCTGATGTCCGTGGCAAAAATTGAAAACTGATTTGTGAATGAAATTTCTTTCTCTTTCGTATGGTGTATCACTCGAACAGAAATCCCACCTTTTGTTCAGACCATTCCCTAGTCAGGAGTTTTTTTTCTCCGGAATCGGGCCGGTCTCTGATCAATTTTTTGAAAAATATCAACATATTATATGTGACTCTGAAAAACACGATAAACTTTCTGGAAACCGCATAATAGTTGACTTTTCAGAAAGTATGGAAGCCAAAGCATACGTCGCACCTGAAAAAATGATCAAAAATGTGTTTGATCTCAATCCATGGTACTTCTCGAAGGTATGCTGGAATTTAAGAGATATATTAAATCTGAATGAGCACAGGCGTACGAAGAGTATCTGGCTTTCTTGCATCGACTTAATGATTCAGTCGTTGGCGTTCGAACAACAGCAGATATTCATTGCAGCGAATTGGTGATTGACTTTATTGACATGCTAGATAAGCTTGAGGTTTGAACACCCCCGCAGACCCTGCTTAAGCTTTTATGTTCAGAAATGGACAGATGAAATACCGTTGGAAGAAGTAACAGAACAGCGATTTGGAAATAAAGCTTTCAGACGTTTCTACGAGAAGCTATGCGAGGTAACTCGACTATTTGAATTGTGTGGCTCAATCGTCATGGATTTCAGGAAACTCCGGCACTTCTGAGCAATCTTCTTCCTTCTTCAATTCATGATGCTCTCGTTGAGCTTGTACCATACTTTACGGAGGCGTTTGGAAATGCAACAAGAATTGATTATGGCTCTGGACATGAAGCCAACTTTCTTATCTTTTTGTTTTGCCTACAGAAACTAGGAGTTTTTAATGACAACGACAATCAAGTTTTGGTACTTCGCATATTCAATAAGTATTTGAGAGTCTGTCGCCACTTGCAACTGAAATTCAAGATGGAGCCGGCTGGAAGTCGAGGCGTTCATGCTATTGATGATTTTCAGTTTGCACCTTTTATTTTCGGCAGTGCTCAACTTATTGGTAGGTTAAAAAACTCGGGATCACGATAATTTAATTGTTCTAGGTTCGAAGAACTTGGTTCCAGACAGCTATCTAAACAAAGCGCTTGTCGAAACGAATTCCCATCAGAGTTTGTTCTTAGATTGTGTTCAGTTCATCAATCAGACTAAAACGGGACCGTTTCACGAACATTCAAACCAGCTGTGGAATATTTCTGCCGTTCCACACTGGAAAAAAGTAAACGAAGGAATGTTCAAAATGTACGAAGGAGAAGTCTTGAAGAAATTCCCAGTAGTGCAGCATATGATGTTTGGCTCGTTGTACTCTTTTGATCGCTCAGAGACTGTAAAAGAGTCTCCAGGCGATGAACAGTTATCTCATGATCCATCTGTGCCACCAGTAGCCTGCCAAATGCCACCACGAGCTCCTGCACAACATGGAATGTTCGCGTTTAAGGTAATCACTTGATTTTTTGCTTTTTTCTTAATGATAATTGTCTTCAGATCCCTTCTGTCGCAAACTCATCAACAGTTCGTTCTGCTACCGTAGTAGAGTCTGGAGATTTGCGAAGACTTCACAGTGAAAAGCATCCAGATGAACACTGCCCACCACCAATGACAGATCCATAAACTTTCGTTCACCGATCTCTACTGTATATTTATGTTTTCTGCGAAAACAAATTCAGCAAATGATATATTTTATTGTATCTACTTTTTAGCCTCAATAAATTCCTGATGAAGAATACCGACACGATGAATAATCATAGATTCAATTTCAGTATCATTAGCTTTATCCACCGGAAGGTTGATCTCTTCTCCATCTTCCACGTCTTTCCTGACAAGTGTGACTTTTTGCTTCCGAGTAGATAACATATTGGCAATAACAAGTTGATGGCCGTATTTCGATAGAGCAGCCTTGGCTTTTGGAATCAGTTTCTCCTCATCGGTTTCCAGCTGAAAGCATACATATTGGTTTAGAATATTAATATCAATCATTACTTTGAAAGACACAATGAACGCGTTGGGAACAAAGCTATTCACTACTTTTTCGATCACTTTGGGGGCTACACTGAGAGCAAGATTCAGTTCTGTGTTACTAGCAATCTTGTGCGTTGGCTGAAATATGAATAATTTCTAAAAATGTAAACTAAAAATTACTCACCAATTCCGTAACAACGAAATCTGAGACTGCGGCAGCCAAGTAAACCATGACACGGGATCCCAAATGGTTCAAATGAATGCATATTTGCTCAAGTTTTGCCATATACTGATCGAAAGTTTTAAATGGAATATACAGAATCCTGTCTTCATATTTGAATTTCTCTTTCAGAATATTTGCAATATTAGGAAGTTTGCAGACAACTGTTTCTTGGGTTTCATCCAAAGTGAGAGAGTTGAAGATGTTTGGAAAATGTCTTGAGAATGGTTTCAACGATTCCTCTCGATGCATGAAGATTACCGTATACCCAGCTCGAAGGAAGAATCTAAAATACACTTCCTTGAAGCCAAAAACCATAAACGAATGTCTCACTCAGCACTTGCTGCACCTCGAGTTCCCATTGAGAAGTTATCAATGAATCGAACTGTATTCTTCTCCAGGGGCACCTGAGTCCCACCACTCTAAACAGAGACTGAATTTCAATTCCATATCTTTCTCGTTTTACCGTGATAAACACGAGGCGCTGATCGTGATTCCTTTTCAAGAAGTTATCGATGTCTTCGTCAAGAGTGGGAGTGCTCATTATTGTCTGACAGCAACAACGTCTTATCTATTTAGATGTCGTCTCAAGAAATGATCGATAAAGATTGAAAAGATTGAAGGTGTCAGCTGCCTCGTGCTATTTTTTTTTCGTGGGATACGGTCGACATCGTGTGCAAACACGGCGGTGCAAAGATGCACAGTTGAGTTTTTTCCAATTTTTTTTCGAGGATTTGCTCCTTTTCTGTCAATTTTCATTTTGTGCGCGCTTCGTAGAATCTTGAAGTCGTTTTTATAAAAACACAATTAATTTCTGAATACTATTAGGTGAATTATTGGAATTTTCCCGTCGCTTTCAGAATGGATGCTCTCACTGGCCTATTTTAGTTTTGTACATTTCAATTATAGTCATATTCTGTCATGTTTTCTCTTGAACAATATGGGATAATCATTTAGAAATAAAAAAATCAATATTGATTTTCGTTGCGAAATATTACGAGTTTAGAACATTTTTATTGCTGATTTATTTAACCCTTGTGATAGACTACAGCTAGTTACAAAGTCGCGCAAGCTGAATTCTTTGATAGTCTCTATCCTTCCTTTTGACGATTATTACTCTTTTTCCTAAAAATAATCTACCCGTTCCCAAGAACGGGCGGAACAAAAATCGATAGGGTGGTGCGCCACGCATTCTCTGCGTCTCTGATCGGTTCGTTACTCTCTGCCATTCCATCCGGCTGAGTGCGAGGAACGCGAGCTTCCCATTCTCCTTCTTTTTCTCGTGTAACGAATATTCCAACGTTTATACTATTTTAGACTCACCAGTTCTTGTGGACTTCGTGTCTGGCTCTTCTGCTCATGTGTTTCTTCCTTTATTGACTATTTTCAGGGTTGATCGCATACTTGCGCGTGCTATTTTTGATGGAAAATAACCAATCGAACAATGGAAGCAGTGGAAATGCTGCTCTAAACAAGGGAGGACGTTATGTACCACCGCATCTTCGCGGTGGAGATTCATCGAATGCTCCAGGAAACGATGATCGCCGCGGTGGTTCAGGCGGCGGCGGCTTCCGTCGTGGAGGTGGAAGCAGCGGTGGAAATGATCGCGGATATAACGATAACCGCGGAAGTGGTGGTGGATCTTACGGAAGAGACCGTGGTTATGAAGATCGCGGTTACAACAATGGAGGTGGAAATCGCGGATACAACAACCGCGGTGACAACAATCGTGGTGACAGTAATCGTGGAGGAGACGGTAATCGTGGATACAACAATCGCCAAGACAGAGGAGACGGTGGAAACTTCAACCGTGGATACAACAATCGGGATAGTGGTTACGAGAACAGAGGTTCAGGACGATCGTACAATAGTGATCGTCGCGACAATGGAGGCGATGCGTAAGTTACTTTTAGTTTGCGCCTTGATTTCATACTGAAGTATTAAATCATTCAAAAAAAACTTTATTTTTGAGTACCTATGTATCATCTAGAGCCTTTTCAGACAAAACACTCGCTGGAATAATCTCGATGCTCCAAGCCGAAGCGAACGTGGGACTTCCAAGTGGGAGAACCGGGGACCGAGAGACGAGCTTACTGAACAGGAGCTCTTCGCTGGACAACTTTCTGGAATCAATTTCGATAAATACGAAGAAATTCCAGTCGAGGCTACTGGAGACGATGTGCCGCAGCCAATCGGACTTTTCTCTGACCTCAGCCTTCACGAGTGGATTGAAGACAATATCAAGACCGCCGGATACGATAGACCAACACCAGTTCAAAAGTATTCCATTCCAGCTCTCCAGAGTGGCCGTGACTTGATGTCGTGTGCCCAAACTGGTTCCGGAAAGACAGCTGCTTTCCTCGTTCCACTTGTCAACTCAATTTTACAAGATGGACCAGATGCTGTGCACCGCTCTGTCATCAGTTCCGGAGGAAGAAAGAAGCAATATCCAAGTGCCTTGGTGCTCTCACCGACACGCGAACTCTCTCTTCAGGTAACCCTTTCTCCATGATCGCTTTTTTCATTGCTTCGTCTTTTTCCAGATCTACAACGAGTCTCGCAAATTTGCTTACCGTACTCCAATCACATCTGCTTTGCTCTACGGAGGTCGCGAAAATTACAAAGACCAAATCCACAAGCTTCGGGTATGTTTTTGTTACACGGGTAGTTTTAATTTGAACTAATTTCAGCTTGGCTGTCATATTCTCATCGCCACTCCAGGACGTTTGATTGATGTAATGGAGCAAGGGCTCATTGGCCTTGAGGGATGCCGGTATTTGGTTCTCGACGAAGCTGATCGCATGCTGGACATGGGTTTCGAACCTCAAATCAGACAAATTGTCGAATTCAACCGGATGCCACCAAAGGAAGAGCGTGTCACTGCTATGTTCTCAGCCACGTTCCCTAAAGAAATTCAGCTTCTCGCACAAGATTTCTTGAAGCAGAACTACGTTTTCTTGGCAGTTGGAAGAGTCGGATCAACATCCGAGAACATTATGCAGAAAATCGTTTGGGTCGAGGAAGATGAGAAGCGATCTTATTTGATGGATCTTCTTGATGCCACTGGTGACAGTTCACTAACACTCGTCTTCGTAGAGACTAAACGCGGAGCATCAGACTTGGCATACTACTTGAATCGTCAAAATTACCAAGTGGTCACTATTCATGGAGATTTGAAGCAATTCGAGAGAGAGAAGCATCTCGATCTCTTCAGGTACAACAACAATTTCATAAATCCCATTCCATATGTGATTTCAGAACCGGAACCGCTCCAATCCTCGTTGCTACTGCCGTCGCTGCTCGTGGTCTTGATATTCCAAATGTGAAGCACGTTATCAACTACGATCTGCCATCAGATGTTGATGAGTATGTGCATCGTATTGGTCGTACTGGTCGTGTCGGAAACGTTGGTTTGGCTACATCATTCTTCAACGACAAAAACAGAAATATTGCTCGCGAGTTGATGGATCTGATCGTTGAAGCCAACCAAGAGCTCCCAGATTGGCTTGAAGGAATGTCCGGAGATATGAGAAGCGGTGGAGGATACCGCGGACGTGGTGGGCGTGGAAACGGCCAACGTTTCGGAGGTATGATTAGTTTTAGTTTAGTCCACACAACTGAAAATACAATGAATTCTAGGTCGCGATCATCGTTACCAAAACGGAGGAGGCAACAATGGTGGTGGAAACGGTGGATTCGGTGGCCAACGTTCCGGTGGTGGTGGATTCTCCAGTGGAGGCCGCCAACAACAACAACAGCAACAACGTGCTCAACCACAACAGGATTGGTGGAGCTAAACTACTCGAACTCAAATTTTTTCACCGTTTTCTCTTTTTTTTTTCATCTTTCCTGCTTTTTCGACAAACACATTCTAGTATATTTTTCTTTTTCCCCTAATCGCCCTTATAACTTTTAGATAATCTTCTGTTATTTTCACTTCTGCCAGATCTTAACTTTTTGTCCAGAATATTCAAAAAAGTAATATCTGGCAGAAGTGATTTGAGCCAAAATTTTTTCGTAACTCAACGTCGCTATCTACTTTGACCGAGAAAGTGGTGCGCTTTTGAGAGCGTGCCGTTGTTCATGTGCTCTAATATTTAGAGTATCTGCCCCAGCTCTATGATCCACTTTTTTCTGTGTGTGTCGCGTTTATTGTGTGCTGCACTATCATTTTGCCTAACTGTTGGCTCTTCCCGTACGACTCCCTTTTTTGGAGTTGCATTTGCTTGGTTTCCATTTTTCAGGAAATCCAAGCAATTACGGTGGCGCTATAAGGCGAATATGCATCACCCTCGACTTGTTGGTTTTGAACTGTAACTTCTTGTTTTCTGTTCGTATTTCCAGCACAATTATTTTTATGATTGACAATTCATAGGATATTCATTTTCTTTTTCGCTGTTCTTCTAGGTAGTAACTTATTCGTTATTTCTTTTTGATTTTCGCGTGTCACTATCCTCTTCTGATCTGATCACGCGAAAAGCTGGTTAACTGCACAACTACGTTCATAATGTCCTATTTTAATTGTCATTTTTTGTTCCTGTGACACACGCTGTTAGAAATGTGCTTGTTTCATACTTATCCTCGTCAATGGCACGCTCTTGTATTATGCTCCCTTCCTCTCGTTAACGATACCCAAAAGAATCGAATCTCGTGTGCATTGTTCACAAGTTCTCGATCTAGCGACGGGTTATACCAAATTCTTTATTAATATGAATCCCTTCCTCCCCTTTTCTTTTTTTTTTAAATTGTGCGTCCCTCCCCTCCCTTTTCCGACCCTTTTCGACGCATTCTTTTTTTTTTGCTTAAATAATATACTGGATGAAAAAAAAATAATAAAAGATTGTATACATTCGAAAGTTTGGCAATACTCATTGGTTGACCTCCATAAACACAAATGTCTGCTAGTGAATCAAGAAGAAACGATTCATGCCAACTGGTATGCCCTCAACCGTTCGTATCGCATTCGCGCTCCGTTGGATACCAAAAGGGGCATATTCAAAATTAGTATTGATTTCTGAGAAACATTCGGAGAACATCCGAAACATAAATTTAATCCATTAGGACAATTATACCTCATTCAAATATGTTATATTTAATGTTTCAGGTTGAGATATGTCGTCGTTTCGTCACCCACAGGCGACTCCTGCTAGGAATGTAAGTTTTCTCCCGAATCAGATGAATCACACTCAATCAGAAACCGTTTCAGTTCCAAGAGTTGTCGGCTCGAGGACCAAAGGTTCCCGAGAGACCACTTCAACCATATATGAGATACAGTCGCAAGATGTGGCCAAAAGTTAGAGCTGAAAATCCTGACGCTCAACTCTGGGACATTGGAAAGATTGTCGGAAAATTATGGCTCGAAATAACCGATGGGGAGAGGTCTATTTATCAACATGAGTACGAACTAGAGAAGGTTGAAATATGAGCAATGATTCAATCAAATGATAATTTTTAAGGCGGAGTACGATAAGCAGATGAAAAACTTCCAAGGAAGTGGTATGTCGAGTTTCATGATGAGCAAGGTAAAATAGTAGAATCAAGACTTTTTTGGTTTATGTTTCCTTTTTCAGAGTCGTGCCAAAAACAACGAAAAGATGTCAAGAAGCCGAATGGACGCTGGTGGAGTTGTCATACAACCGGTCGATGAAGACGATGGTGGAAATGAGATGAGCACTCGGCGTTTGGCTGGAGTCAGATATGAGCGGAACAATCGACTCATCAGTGATCTTTTCTCGCCGAGTATCGTTACTGATACTAGAAACGTTTGTTTAATTGAATCAAGATAATGTTCTGAGTTTTTGATAGTTTAAGATTGTCCCCCATCACCGAATGGAAATGCTCAAACGTCAAGCAGCTTCTCTTGGAACTCATCAGAGCAAGCTTGAAGAGGAGCTGGCGAAGTTTGTGCAAAAGTTGTGAATATAGGTTGACACGTTTTCATTTCAGACTTGAGAGAGCTCATGACAACAGAAAGAGAGCTATTGAAAAAGGTAGCGACGAATTCCAGGAGCAGCTGAAGAAGGTGGTCAGTGAAAAACCCGTGGTTGACGAGGAAAAGTTCGAGCAGACTGTCAAGGAATGGGAGGAGAAGTTGGCGACAGCCTACGAAGAGTACAAGAAGAAAAATGATGCTGCGACACAGAACGGTAAGACGAGCATTGAGTTATGATCAATCATTGTGCACTTCCTTTTTTTCAGTGAATTCTGCTCCATTGCTGAGAAATTTGGTGATGGAGGAGACGCCAAAAGCTGCTGAACAAAACAGAGAACAGGAGGAAAATGTCGAAGAGAAGAATGAAGAGAGCAAAGAAACCGAGTCAGCTGAAAGTGACGATGCTGAGAAGCAACCGGAGACTGAAGAAGAAGAAAAGGCTTCTGAGAAGAATGAGGAGGGAGAGAAACCATCTGTGAAAGAGGAGAAGATGGAGGAATAACTTATATCAACTATCAATAACACATTTATAACTATGATCTTGAAACTTTTACACTTCCGGGCTTTTCATTTTATCAATTCCCAATTTTTCAAACCCTCTCTTGGAATGTATCTATTTTAACCTATATTTATCTATTTATTTGTCGTTTCTGTGTAATAAGCTAAAAATAGAACAAGTCATGATGTGAACATCAACTGTTCTTTGTCTCTCCATTCAAACCAACCAACTGATAAAATTTTGATTGAGTTCAATTGAAATTGGGAGTGCTCGCACACCATAATCACAACTCACAATGCCAGAGTGGAAACAAAGTTTTGGTTTCCTTTGTCTTCGACACCTGACCAGCTGTCTTCTTTCTACCAGGTTGTATTCCCTTATCACTCCACACAAATGAGGCGGTACGAACGTACTTCTGTATTATAAAAGAGTCGGATGGTTTCATTACAAGCAGCCTGGTCTCTTTACATACACAAAAACAGTTACCAACAGTATGATCTACCGACTCTTGTTCCTCTATTTCTCCGTTGTCCATGCCGAACTAGAGATGGTTCAAGTGCTCGTGAGGTAAGAATTTCAGAAACTTTTTCAGCTTTTTGAATCGATTGAGACTACTTTTAGATGCACAGAGATATGAGAAACTGTTTTTTCGGGCTCATTTGGGTGCCCTTCTATTAGAGCTTGTACGATATCACCATGTTTTGAATACTAGTATTGTTGTATGGTTATCAAAAATTCTTTTTCGGGTTCTTCTAATGATTATTCTCCACATGTTGAAGTAACGTGTTTTTTCCGGATCCAGACTTCTAAAATCAGAAGACTTCCATAAGTTTTCAGACCTCGATTTCGAAGTTTTTCAAAAGAAACATCGGAATATTTTGAAACCTAAAATATTATTCTCGATGAATCATTTCATTTCCGATGTGACATATATTTTCTGATAAGAACCAACCCACACCCTGACATGGTTCTTTCGTAACACATGAAATCATATTATCATTTCTTCAGACACGGAGACAGAGCTCCATCCTTCACATACCCACTGGATGAACCGACTTTCGAGGTGTCTAAGCACTTTCCACGTGGATATTCGCAATTAACACAACGAGGATTCGAACAGGCGAGAGAAGTCGGAAGTTTCTTCAGAAATCGATACAATGGATTTGTGGATCGATTCAATCGAAAAGAGACACTGATTCGGTCAAGTGACAAGGATCGTTGTATTGAAACGGCAATGGGTGTCACACGAACTCTTTTCCCTGACGATATTGTGCCAGTTCACACATACTCGCATTACAAACACGACTTGGTACGTTTTAATAGAGATTAAGAATGTATTTTTTACTTGTTGTAAGCTTAGGTTACCGGAAAACCTCTAATAGAAGGACACCCAAGTGATCCCGGAAAGCGCACTTTCTCAGATTTCTGTGCATCTGAAAATATTCTCAGTCAATTCCTCGTCAAAAATAGACTAGGATCAATATGAAATACGTTACGAGTTGCTTCTCAAAAATTAGTAATGGATATTTCGTGAAATTCGTATTTTGATTTTGAGTAGGTTGATCAATAGAAGAACATGACCTTCTATTAGAGATTTTACGGTAGCTGTTATAGCTTGATACACGGAGAAACACATTCAGAAATTACCGACATTCTCTCATTATTTATTTTCAGCTTCTCAAACCAAACAGTGTCTACTGTCGCCGAGTTGACGAACTTGTGGAGGATGATAAGAAACGACTCACTTCGTTGGTCGACTCTCAACACAAAGACCTTTTCTCGTTCCTTTCGAAAAAAACCGGATGGGACGTGACCGGATCCAGAATCTCCGACGTCTTCAATGTTTTGTACCGAAAGCATGCGAACAATGTTCCCCAGGAAGAATGGGTCGATCATATTTTGGCAAATGTCACCGAGTTGAAGCGGAAATTCAGAAGTATTCAGTTTAATTCGGATGAAAAGGCAAAGATGAGAACTGGATATCTTCTTGGACAAATCACAAAGGATATGAATGAGCAGGCAGAAAGTGGAAGAAAGATGATTGTGTATGCTACACACGATGCTACAGTAACCTCAATGATGTACAGTTTGGGCATTTCGGATCATCAATTGGTACCGTATACTGCTGCATTGATTGTGGAAAAGCACAATGTTAACAACCAAAGATATGTAAAGGTACAACTACAAATTTATAGTTTAAAATATTTTTTCGTTCTATTTACAGATTCTCTATCGCAACTCAACAGTATCCGCTCCAATCGAAATGCGCCTCCCTGGATGTGATACTCTTTGCCCGATGAAAACGTATCAATCGTTCGTTTCTAATCGAATTGTGGCAAACAAAGAAGAACACGACGTCATCTGCCAGAATCACATCATCAGAAATGAACCAAAGAAAATCTTCGATATTTCATCTCTTCCACAAATTCTTCCCGAAGAAGATCACTTCTTCTCAACACTTCTCACAGTTGGATCTCTCTCTTATTTCGATCTCTATTCTAGTATGAAAATGAAAAATTAAACCTTCTCTTTACATTTTTGTATAAAACAAAAAAGAAGAAGATTCCTATGCTTTCCGGACGGAAGAATCCTTGTCTCATTTATTTGCCAATTCTTTCTCCATTCCAAGTCGCCAGTGGTCACATACACACAAAGAAATCTCTCCCAAACACTAAGCACCTTCAACGTCTCTATCCGATTTGCACTGTTTCCTTTGCCTCTCAATATGTCTCAACCTCAAGAGCCGCAGAGCAAGCACAACCGGGAAGGCATCTCTCGCGCGCGAGCAACCGGCAACTCGAAGCTTCTTTTTTTTTGAAGGAGCTACCAAAGTTGTTGTAATTAGAAATATTCTGACGGTTTACTATTTTTTAAAACTGAACTGTTAAACGATGTTTGGATGCATTGCCCCACCGAGGCAGTCGAGGAGTATTATGAGATCATGCTCACAGGTGTGTTTGAAATTGGCGACTAGGTGTTTCATAACTTGTTTGTAGATCTTGTGTAGAGCATGTTCATAGAACACCAACTAGTAAGAATCCTATTTTGTTCGAGCCTTGAAAAGCTGTACTCGTTCAAATTAGATACTCTCTGATACTGATACTCTATTGT
Source organism: Caenorhabditis zanzibari (assembly GCA_963966625.1). Classification (NCBI taxonomy): domain Eukaryota; kingdom Metazoa; phylum Nematoda; class Chromadorea; order Rhabditida; family Rhabditidae; genus Caenorhabditis; species Caenorhabditis zanzibari. Next base: position 6,803,914 of record OZ016470.1, on the reverse strand, counting down.
CAAATAAAATTCATCACCTTGAAACTTTCAAAGTCTCGGAAGTATATGCTGAACTTGTTTTCAGTGTTGAAGAAGATTTTCATTTTTACAGTACTGTACTTTAAGTCACATGGAATAGGGTTTTGCAAAACGTTTCGAGATCGAACCTCGTAAGATGATTGCGTGCACTGACATTTTCAATTGAAATAGGTCAACTTTGAGGGTCTGAAAAAATGGTTTCAAGATATCCTATTTTCTGAAATTTTGCAGATGTATAGAGCAACTCAAGAACTCTATTTTTGTAGTTAATACCTTTTTATAGAATCACAATCCAGTTAGTTAGGCCAAGTAGACTGACGTCATCTCGCATTTCGTCAAATGTTGGACCTTTTGGCTTCTAGGTGACCCAACTAATTGGATCGCGGTTCTATGAAAAAAGTGTCATCTACGAAAAAATAGACTTCTAGAGTTGCTCTATAAACTCACAAAATTTCAGAAAAATTGGATATCTGGAAACCACTTTTTCAGATCCTCAAAGTTCACCTATACTAGCTATTTTAGCTAGCTGAAAATGTCACTGCCCTCATTCATTTTGGCCTATACTGTAGTTCTCATTCCCGAGCGATATTCTACGTTTTTATGTATTTTTTAAAACTTTCCAGGACTCCCGAGAATTCCATGGCGATCCGAGATTTCAGCGACCAGCTTCCGTAGATCTTCGACAACCACGACACACCATGACGACACGAGGTAATTCTTTCCTTCCGAATCTCAATATCAATCTGAAATTTCCAGAAAGATCGGCGACACCTCCAGCGACTTTAGGCCACCACCCAGCTCACAACAACAAGCCGCCAAAAATGAAACGACTCGACAAGTGGATAGGAAATTTACTCAGTGAACGTGGTTAGTCTAGATCAACAATCAAATTGACTTTTTTTCTGAAGAGTTTTCTCTGGTGTAACAGCTGGAGTAAGTGTTAGGTGCTCGAAAGATTTTGAGTTCTTGTTTCCTCTGCTAAAAACCAAAGTGTTTCGAAAACTGTTCATGAATAGGGAACTACTGATAACCGTGTAGTATGTACAATAGGACAAGGAATCCCCTTCTCTCCCTCTTTCCAATATCCGATTGATTTTAATTTGAGTTTGTCTCGTCGTTTTGCTTCTTCTTCTTCTTCTTTTCCTTTCGTCCTATTATCTAGTACTCGAGCCGATAGCCGATGGGGGACCAACCGAAGGGATATTGCATGTTGTAACAGTCGAGCTTCCCCCCTCTCTCATCTCTATCAACTGACAATTCTCTACTACTGATGGCCTCTAACCTCTCTAAAATCTCTCCGTCGTATGTTCTCGTCTCGTATTCGAATACAATTACACCGTGCTTTTTGCACATTTAACTTAGACTTTCGCAATTTGCTTCTCTTCTCCCGATCCCTTGAGGAAATTTTATGACAAGACGCATATTTATTATCTGAGATGATTTACTCCTTCGGTTTCCATTCAGATGTTTTTTATATTTTCCAAAGTTCTTGTAATTGTTCTGGTACATCTATTATAGTTCCCATTTTGGGGGTTTATACTATCTATTCCAATCTCATTCATCTTTTGTTTTATTAATGAAAAGTGCGATTTCATGAAACCTAGACACATTTCATCGACTATACAGATGTTCTCATCTGCGATGACCAAGCACATGTGTTCCATAAAAAAAACCCTTGTTCTTTGAATTCCCATTCATCATGTTTTATGTCTCGTTTTTTGAGTTCCGACGGATATGACGTCTGGAGAAAAATTGTAATGAAGAATATTACTTTCCAAACAATTTTTTGAAGGAATAATAAAGGTTCCTCCAAACTCCAAATTCACAAAAGTCGAAAGATCCTGTTCCCTTTTCCATCGAGATATTCCTGACGAAAAATTCAAACGTTGAGTTTCATCTTACATTTTTAAAATCTTTCACTAATAACTTGAAAACATTTATGTTCGTCTGTTTGTCGCGAGCTGTAACTCTGCTCAACCTGCTCCGATTTGGACAATTTTTTTGCAGAAAGATCAGAAATTTTTCCGAGATGATGCCCATATGTTTATATTTTTGATATCTTAGAAATTGAGCAAGTTACGACAGTTTGGTCCCGATTATCTGACGATGATGCGCGTCTTTTTTGTTTTTGAAAATTCCAATTTTGAAGCCTTCTGGAGCACTTTTTCTGAGCTGGTATTCACACATTTCAATGTGCATCAACATAGGATAGAAATTGTACTTTCGAATTTTAAATTTTACATGATCTTCGCAGATGTTCTTCTCAGCCATCATGACCAAACACACATGTTCTGAGCACATTTTTTGTATTACCACATTCAATTTTATTCGTTCCTCGCACTTAATCAACTAAAATTATTTGGAATGCACATTTACGGAGTAAAAATATATTGATCTATACTTTCTCATGTTGCTGCAGCTATTACTATAGCTTAGCCATAATAGTGACAAAAATTTCTATGAGGCGTTTATTGCTCTCCAAAAAGTGCTCAACAACTTTCCTCCAAAAATAAACAGAAGTTCTCGCATTTTCAAGTGTTTCCCTTCTCATTCCTCCCAAAAAACCCTCGAATTTTATGTAACATCTTCCCATTTTTCAGTGTACTAACCATTTCATTCTCTTCTTATTCAAGAGAATGCCATTGTTCAGTTGGCGTCCACGCATTCTGGGTGGTCGAAAGACGCCAGAACCCAGTCAAGCCGTTCAAATAACCATTGCTCCTGAGCCTCCAGAAATCCCGGATGCAACGAATTCAAAGTCAAGAAATGTTCGATTTGATGACGCGGCAAAAGCAAAAAATGATAATTATATGAAAGAAAGAACGCCTTCTGAATGGACAACTAACAATTATGGGGGAGAAGCGAGAGTTATTGGGACTGTTCGTCCGGAGAAAAATTTAACAAGTTCGTTGTGTAGAAAGCAAGGATTAGAGAAACTTAATCAACTTTTGGATGCTCTCTCAAATTCTATTGTTTCAGGTTCCAGTGGACGACTCCCTCCAGAAGAAGTGAATAACGATTGGAGATATGCAGATGACGTTAAAGTTCGAATCGACCCTATTGATAATCAGTTAGTTTCGGAATTTGGAATTTTCTAATTCAAATGATATTACAGAAGACATCTCGACTCTCAACCATCTCGGTTTGCACAACCCTCAAGAGCAACTTCAGTGCTTCAAAGTTTGAGGGAACAGGTAGCTAAGCAGTACAAAACTTTCAAATTGTAAATATTTTCAGAAAGAGAATTTGGAGTACGATGAGAGAAGACGTGAAGTTTCAACATTACCAAGTAACTATTCGAGCTCTCGAGGAGAAGCTTATGGCACTATTCAGAGATTCGATACAGTGAGCAGAACGGATTCTCATTTGTGAGTATAAAAATGATTAGACAGAGATAACAATAATTTTCAGGACATCGGATTCGCAACCTGGAAGGCATCTCGACGATATGAATGTTGTATTCCTACAAGCCAATGATGAAGTCAAAAGAACTCTTTTGCCACGTAACATGCACTCAATGCATCAAGTCAAAATGGCTTTCGTTCGTACATTTCCCAATGTGAACAGAGCTTTTGTAGAACAACCACATGTCAAGATTTACATACAGGAGCCAACGAAAGGAGCGATCTTTTACGAACTTGAAGATCCTGGAGACATCAAAAACAAGTCAGTGCTTCGATTAAGAGAGAAAACTCGTGTGATGTCTCCAGTTGCCTACTTGGATCAGCCGGATTATCACTCTGAAACTGAACAAGACGATGGAAGACGTGGAATGATTCCGATGATGAGACCAGCGTCTGCGATGGCTGCTCCAAGTGTGGATTATATGCATAGAAATATGGTACCGAAACCAGCACCTTATGATATTTATTCCGATCCATACAACTCTGATACAAGTAGTCATGATAGTAGAAGTGTAACCAGATCTGGATCAGCTACGCCAGTTATTGACAGAGAATCCAGGTATGGAAATTGGGGGAGCTTGTTTAGTACTGCGCGGCGAGGCACAAATTGAGTTTTTGGTAACGCTGCTCCAGCCTATAACTTGACTTTTAATTCAAAACGAAAGGGTCTGGGACAAGAATCAAGAGATGTATTATTCATTGCGTGCCTTGAAAGCTAAATTGGAATTGACTTTTTGACACAGTAAATGGTTAAAGTCAACCGATTTTGTACTGAAGAAGTAGTCAAATTCAATCGAACTGTAATTGTGATCTTGTTACCAAAAGTAGATACATGCTAGTCATCAAAATATTTTTACAAGTCTTCTAGTTACCCAAAAACATAAAGGTTTCTACGAGGAACCGGCTCGCACCATTCCAGTGGCTCGTCTCAATACTTTCTAGCCACCCTGTATAAGGAAACAAATAGACATTTTCAGAGTCAGAATGGAAACAATGGAGAGACAGCTTGCAGGATTATCCAATTTGGTCCATAGTGCCCTTGTTAGTAAGGGAATGAGTGAGACGACTCAACGAGATATGGCTGAACTCCGAAGAGAGGTAAAATACGATACTAATCTATTAAATTCTATTATCCAACCATTTGCACTTTATCCCCCCAGCTTGCCCCTTCTCATGTGATCCCTCCAATTCACTGCAGATCCTATCCATGCACCCTGACAGTGCTCGAGAATCATCCGAAGAACCCGCCTCTTCTCTTTCCGATTCCATTTCATCTCACACCGCCTATCAACTTTCCGTTTTCCGTAACAAACTAAAAGAAACTCACAACGAGTTGAGACAGCTCAAAAACTCTGCTCAGGTTAACTAATTTCTTTATTACATTTCGAATAAAATATTGGTTTTAGGTAAATGCTCAAACTGGAAATACTTTGCTCAGAGAAGCTGGAGATAAAATTGGAAAGATTGTTGCCGAAAGAATGCGAGGCGGTCCTGTAACAGCTACAATGATGGAGATTCCGACTAAAGACGATTCGGATAAGAATTCCGAAAGCCAACGAAACGAACACGCCAGCCGACTTGCAGATCTATTGCATTCACTCACGTAAGTGCTCTCCTTCCAGTTTCTGAAAAGTTTTACAAGGAAGGTCCTTAACCTTTACCATTGAACTTTTTCTGAAATTTCGGTCGTACACTATATCGGCCCTGAAAAACCCGAATCTGCAATAAAATTTTGATAATTTGAGATTTGACCCCTCAAAGTTTTAGCTATCAGGGCTATAGTGAAACTTTGGGGGTTCATAACTCAGCTCAAGTCCACTTTCAGAAGACCTAATTTTTTTGTTTTGGACGTAAAATTTGATGTAGAACAAGTTCCTGTATTTTTTTTTCGGAAAGTTCAACTGCAGGGGTCAAGGAACTTTCTTGTTAGACAACAAACTTTTTTAGAAACTTCGAGACGAATGTAGAAACAGTACGAGGATGCGTGCTTTCAAATCAGAAAAAGTTACGAATGAGCGAAGTGGAAGATATGACGGAGAAGTTGACAAATATTGGAAGGCTTGCTGCAACTCTTAAAAGTTAGTAGATCTCTGACTTCTTTTCTTCTAATCTTGAATTATTTCAGCCGACTTCCCACCAATTCAAATGTCAATCGAGCAACAAATAAAGAAGGATATGGAACGAGTCGTTCGAGAAGAAAAGTTCATTCGCGATCAGAATATCGCCGTTGATCAAAGTCTTCGTCGCTGCAAAGCTTTGGCCAATATAATGGTTACCATGAAGAAGTTGGCAATGGTTCAAGATCCAACGATTCAACGGAGAAAGAAAGGAGTGGAACGTACTGATTCTGGCGCTGGAACACCTACAGGAACTCCACGTCTACCACCTAAGCCTACCGTTTCTCAAGCAATTGCAATGCAACCCCAGGGATATTCCAGTCATTCTGCTCCACCAACTCCTCCAGCTCATCACTTCCAGTCATCATCCGTTCCTCCATCAACTCCTCCTGCTCAACAATACCAATCATCATCAGTTCCCCCACCACCTCCACCTCCGCCATTGCCTCTTCAGCAATCCCAATTAACACAATCTCTTCACCTGGCTGCAACTAGTTCTCCAATCGTGAACACATCATCAAATGTTGTTAAAGTTGCTCCTCTCCATGAATATAAGGAATCACCAAAGTCTCCAGTCAGTGTTCTTGACAATGTTCTTGAAGAAGTCGGTGATCCAGGAGGCGTTCCACGTCCCCCTAGCCGATTTTCGGTTCCTGATGTGAGACAGAAGTTCTCGAAACCACCGGAGCTTCCAGATCAACTTCGGAATCTTATTGAAGATGTTGCCAGAAGAGCTTCCCCGGGCCCAGATCAAATGAATGACAGGAGACAAGATTTGGAGGAACGACAAGAGAGACTTGCTGAGAAACAGCGACAACTTCGATCACAGTTCCAGCAGCTACAACAGCTCGCTCCTCTTCCCTGATGATTATACATTTCATTTAGTTGTTCGTTATGATATAATTATTGAGTTGTTTAATTTTGAAATTTACAAATATTTAAATAAAAATGAGATGACAGAAAACAAGAACGAGAGCGGGAAGACAACAAAACGAGCCGTTTTAACAAAAAGAGACCTACTAAATAACCTAAAAAAACACTATGGTATCTAAAAATGGAATTAAAAGGTTTGTGGTTTGCCGGTAGCGATGATCTGATCAAGGTCTTTCAGCTGTCGTTCGAATGCATCTAATTCCTTTTGTAATTGTTTTTTCTTGAGGACGCTGTAGTAGTCCACACCTGTAAAACCAATGTTAGTCTTTTTTAAAAACCACGAATTTTGTTGAATAAATTTTTCCAACAACAAAAAAACTAACCATTGAAGGAGAAGTAAATTTTAAAAAGCTCGAAACCGGCTCCACCAGTAAAGCCAATGAAGAACAGACCTTCCCACTTGGAAGAGAGTGACATTAGGACACGAGAGAATGGTCGAATCATCTATAAAAGTGAAAATAATAAGGAGAGAATTTTTTTACAGCAAAATACTTTTTGAAAGCAAATCCGGCCTTGTCAGCTTCGATCAGTTCTCGTTCTAGCAGCTCTCGTTCCTCTTGGCGAATGGGTCGCACGAATCTACAACATAGTTTGAATCAGGATCTGACATACTAATTTGAAGTCCTACTTATAATAAATTCCTGCGTTGATCACACAATAGGACGTACTGAACACAAGGAATCCAAGTATCGAACGGACGATAACTGAAAAATAACTATTAAAAATCAACCCTGGATTTTTATCGAGTTTCAAGCAAATTACAAATGTGTAACAGCTTTTCGATAAGTTGGCTTTGGTACCTTTATGAGCAATGTCCAGTCGACGATTGGTGAAGATTCTTCGGTAGAGTGGTCGGCTGTCTTCTCTCCTTCTAGCCGCGAATTGGACACGCGACCAAAACATCCACTGAAATTAATCTAGGTTTTATGAAGTTTATTTCCCCTGTTTTTTATAAGCTAATTTGAAAATTATAATAAACAACTTTAATCTGAAACAAAAAAAATTTCACGAAAAAAAATTGTTTCCACTTTTCCGAGAGGAGTACACAAAGAGACACAGTTAAAACGACTGCAACCGTAGTTTGGGTCTTGAAACGCGGGTTGATTTACCGCAAAACTCAAAAATAAATATTGCATTGATTTATTGCTCAATTTGTTTTCAGACGTTTTCAGATCCGTTTTTATTTATTTAAATGGCTTTAAACACTATTGTGATAGCTTTCCCTGGCTCTCAATTATAAAACCATAACAGCGGAAAAGTCGTGAATGATGCCTCTTCAAATAGAACTTCAGAAGTTTCAGATGTTTAATTATTGTCGTAAATATCGCTTCGTCTCTGATTTTAATTCATTTTCCCATCATTAACATTTTCAGATGTCCGGTCTCACATTCGAATCTGTATTCTGCGGGTCAGATACTCCGTTGAGACCATCACACATCGAAAAACCACATGCTTCTGATTCAAAAATTGCGAAAGCCAAAGCTGACATAGAAAACTTCCTGAAAAAAACACCTCTCATGATCCTCGAGGAAGGAGCAAAAGGTGTTTATCAGCAAGCTCCTTCATGGACGAGTGTGGAAATTCAAAATCCCAATGGCATTGAATTCGAAATGACCTTAACGTTGAGAGGAAAAACGGTGAAAGCTCGTGCGAATAGCAAAAAACTTGGAAAACAAAAGGCAGCTACAGAATATCTTTACCAACTTGTCAATGAAGGAAAACGATTAGAGTTCTCGATTCCCGGGGAATCTGACGAGGAGGCACGAGCAAACATGTAAGTTGTTATCGTTTTAAAAACTATCACAAATAAGGTTTTCGCAGAAAATTGATCTCCGACCGACCAACTGAAGATCCGAAAAAAGTCACTGCTGTTTTGGTGAAAGATGTAGATAAATCCATCCCTACGATCAACGCGTTTCCTGACGGTGTAGAGGAGAAAAATTATATTGGGCAGTTGCAAGAGATGTGCCAAAAGAAAAGACTGGAAGGGCCGAGTTATGAAGAAATCAAACACGAAAGTACTGGAAATCACATGGTCACATGCACAGTAATTTAGTGTTGCTACTTTTTTTTCTATGTATGTTTTTGAATTCAGATGGGAAAACAAAAGACTCGAGGCATCAAGCCAAAAATCAAGCTAGCTAAGAATCTCGCAGCCTGGTTGATGTTAAAGATTGTGAACAAGGAAGATATTCAGAGCTATACTGAAGACTTTGGTAAGAAATGTATAATTCCTGTAAATATACTACCGTAAATACTGTATTAGAACGCCATGGCGTTCTATTTTTCAAAGTAGGGCTGAAGGTGGCGTTTTATTACAGGTGGCGTTCTACTACAGGGTGGCGTTGTATTTTTCAGAGTGATTTTGTCCGTATCAGACATAGTGAAAGACTGAAACAAATTAGAAGATTACATGATGTGAAATATGAAAAAATCAATTAATTCGGTAAATTTATTGAAAAACGTCGATGAAATTGGTTGGAAACAATAATTTGAAGGCTTGTACCGACTTACGCTAAACAGCGCTCTCGTGGTATCGGCGGAGCGTCGTTGGGCAGGGTGGCGTTCTATTAGAGGGTGGCGTTCTATTAGAGGGTGGCGTTCTAATAGAGGGTGGCGTTCTATTTTTCGCTTCAGCGCCGGAGGTGGCGTTCTATTACAGGGGGCGTTCTAATACAGGTGGCGTTATAATACAGTATTTACGGTATATTGAACTTTCAGGTGAAATACTTGATGAAATCGAAGCTGACGAAAACCTTGCCAGAATACATCAGTCAGTTTTTAGTACGAAAGACAAGAAGTCAGCGTTGATTGAACTTCTTTCCGACAAATCAAGATTTGCGGGATATAAAATGGAATTCTTGTATCCAAGTGTTAGCACAATGGGAACGCATCAGATTCTCTTGAACATCGTTATTTCTCGTCCTGTTTCACCGGATCCAGACGATTTGCAAATGGGAGCCGAACACACACAGACGGAAGAAATCATGAAAGCGTCCGCTGAAAAGGAGCGTGAGCAAAAGAAGAATATGCCGGATGCATCTCAGAAAACATTTTCCGGTCATGGCTCTAGCGAAGAGGAAGCTCAACAGTCGGCATGCAAATCAGCATTGATACATTATCATACGTTCGATTTCGTAAACTAACTTATTCTTGTAAAATGAATATCGCTTTATTACCACTGAAAGTATTTTTCGTTCCGTTTTTCCTAAATAACCGGAGTTGAAACCACTCCACTCTTATTTCTTTACTGTTCTCTGTGCGTTTCCTTCGATTTTCTTAGTATTGTCGCATTTTGGTACTCTGATCGTTCTTTGTGTTCGCGCCGCGTGGTTGGATTGTGTACTAAACGTCACAGTTTGCGCGTTATGATTCCTATCTCTATCAAAGTTCTGCTCATTCTCGCTTCTCTTGTGCCATTTTCACGGGCGCTTCCATTTTTCCTGCAATATTTTCAGTAGTCGGTGTCATTTTGGAATAATCTTTGCCCGATTACATCCCGCGTGGTGATATCACAATTATCAGTTCAGAATAGCCCCACAGATGTGTATCTCAATCTTTCTGACCTCCTACAAAACTCATTGCCACACTCATTTTCTCCGACGCGTGAGAGAGGTTTAGAGAAGGAAAGTGTGCGGCTATGCGCCGCCCGTCCTCATTTTTGAACGAGCGTGGTCTGTGAGAGACATTGTTTCACCTTCAAATGCAGTCGGTTGCAATGTTTCGAGAAATTTATTATATCTTTTATCACCCGCTTGTGATAAAAAAACCCCGAATTTATAGATGAATTGCTGCTATGCACGTGTTCTGCATTTTTTCTCTTCTAAAAAAATCCAGCTCGTTGCGGAGTTTCAAACAGGTTAATTTTCAGGTTTAATCCGACCAGAAAATGTCTCCTCTCTCCGGAACGATGATTCGCAGACTTATCACTAAGGGAGTCATTCCAATGTGCCAAGTTGCACCACTTTCCACCTCCGCTGAAGGATCTACCAACTTGAAAGAGGTTCTTTCGAAGAAGATCCCTGCACACAACGCCAAAGTGAAGTCTTTCCGTGCCGAGCATGGAAACACCGTCGTTCAGAGCGTCAACATTGATATGGTAATTAACGTTGTGCGCCTATTTGTTTTATTCATACAAAACGATTTCAGATCTACGGAGGAATGAGAAGCATGAAGGGTATGGTCACCGAAACCTCAGTCTTGGACCCAGAAGAGGGAATTCGCTTCCGCGGATATTCCATTCCAGAATGCCAAAAGCTTCTACCAAAGGCTAAGGGCGGAGAAGAGCCACTCCCAGAAGCCATCTGGTGGCTTCTTTGTACCGGAGATGTCCCAACTGAGGCACAAACCGCTGCCATCACTAAAGAATGGAACGCCCGTGCCGATCTCCCAACCCACGTTGTCCGCATGCTTGACAACTTCCCCGATAACCTTCATCCAATGGCCCAATTCATCGCTGCTATTGCTGCTTTGAACAACGAAAGCAAGTTCGCCGGAGCTTATGCCAGAGGAGTCGCCAAGGCTTCTTACTGGGAGTACGCTTATGAGGTAAGCAAGAGAAAACAACACGACAGCTGCGTCAGAACGGATAACTGAAAAAACTTTTTCCAGGACTCAATGGACCTTCTTGCCAAATTGCCAACTGTCGCCGCTATCATCTATCGCAATTTGTACCGTGATGGATCAGCTGTTAGTGTCATCGACCCGAAAAAGGATTGGTCCGCTAATTTCTCGTCCATGCTTGGATATGATGATCCACTTTTCGCTGAGCTCATGAGACTGTACCTCGTTATCCACTCTGACCACGAGGGAGGAAACGTGTCTGCCCATACATCTCACCTTGTAGGATCCGCTCTTTCCGATCCATACCTTTCTTTCTCCGCTGCTATGGCTGGACTTGCTGGACCACTTCACGGATTAGCCAACCAAGAGGTAACATTGTGTTTGCAGCTCTTTGATACATTTTTGTCTTTTAGGTTCTTGTGTTCTTGAATAAGATTGTTGGAGAAATCGGATTCAACTATACCGAGGAGCAACTTAAGGAATGGGTGTGGAAGCACTTGAAGAGCGGACAAGTTGTTCCAGGATACGGTCATGCTGTGTTGAGAAAGACAGATCCAAGATATGAATGCCAACGTGAATTCGCCCTCAAGCACTTGCCAAATGATGATCTTTTCAAGCTTGTCTCGACTCTCTACAAGATTACTCCAGGAATTCTTCTCGAGCAAGGAAAGGCTAAGAACCCATGGCCAAATGTTGATTCTCACTCTGGTGTCCTTCTTCAATACTTCGGTATGACCGAAATGTCCTTCTACACCGTTCTCTTCGGAGTTTCCCGCGCTCTTGGATGTTTGTCTCAATTGATCTGGGCCAGAGGAATGGGTCTTCCACTTGAACGTCCAAAGTCCCACTCCACCGAAGGACTTATCAAGCTCGCCATGGCCGCTAAGAAATAAGTAACTCTTTGAACTTTTAATTTTTATTTTCAATTGTAATAAAACGATTGCCTCCTTCTCCTTCCATATACCACCCTCACCTGTCCCCCCGATTGTTTTTAGGTTAGTAGTCTCAGAATAAGAGAATTAGAATCCCTTATTTTATATTTTCTGCTTGAGAAGCAAGGTTGTCCCTCTTTCGTACACAAATTCTCTTCAAAGCGTTCTGAGCTCTGATTTGAAATGAATCGAGATTTAAAATATATTCGCGTACTTTATACACCATCAAGGCAAGAATAGAATGGATTGTCTCCAGAAATAAGTTATCTAATCAATCTTTCTTATCGTTTCTTTCCCAGCCTGTCTCCGTTGTTGGCGACGTTGGCGACAGTGTATCCATTCGGTAGCTTCCTGGACTTTGTTGTCTTTCTAAGCTGTGAGAAGAGGCTGCGTGCTTCATCAGATTGAGAAGAGAAGACGGACGGAAAATGTCGCCGATACCATTACCACGAGACTCGTTAGTTTCTTCTCTGAAATTGAGAAAAATGCCTAGAAAACGGTTATACCACTCACGGTTTGACATTGACGATTCGTTCTTTGATGACACTGGCTCTTCTCCCTTCCCTTGGGACCATTCTGACTTGAGAAACTGACCGTCCCAGTCTGTAATTTCCCATAAGGTTTTTTTTATTTCTAGATCTTAAGGATTACTTAATATGTGCCAATGACCCTTGTCTCTGATGATATCGCTTCTCATGAGCACTTGCTTCCGAATAAAGCGGAACCCAAGTATCATCCCAGAATGCGTCTTTTTCCAGTCTCGGAGTTTTATCGTAACCTTCGTCTACGATTTTCAATCCCATCTAAATATACTGAATTGAAAGAGACAGGGGAATATAGGCAACATACCGCCAAATTTCTGTCAATGAGCATATTAGTCTCAAAGTCATCGTCATCCTCTCCCCATGGATTCAGAAGACCTTCTCCCACCTTCAGCCATCCCATATAGAATACAAATTGTATACTTGTCATGAACGGGAAGACTAGGTCAATCTTAATTTTGAATCTTAAGGATCAATATTTTCCGTATCCTTACCATGTTCGGATCATTTTCGGAACCTTTCACGTACTGTCTCGCCATAACACATACGAAGAAATACATGTGAACTGCTAGACACACAATAGTCGGATAAATAATCGGAAGGGGCACCCAATCGTAGTTACAAACCCAGGCAAGACCTGTTCGAAACTTTTTGATATCCTCAGAAATAACAGTGACATAGTAATCTCCTTCAATGAGTCCTTCCTTTCTTGCGTTGTACACCAGAGCCCATGCCCAGTTAAATGGAAGAAAATACTTATTGTAGTTGTATTGAATCTGATCGAAGTTTGCTTTCTCGTGAGGCATCATGAATCCAGCCGCTGCCACCGTATCCAATGTTGGGAATCTTTTGCGAGCCTTCATCGATAAGTCTCGGAAAATCAGCACTTGTGTCAGCTCACAGTATCGAATGATGTTTCTTCTATACTGTTTTGCTCTGTCACTATTTCCTCTTATGTAGGTTGCAGTAGAGCAGGCAATACTGAAGTTTAGATTTTCCAAAAATCTATTTTATCACTACTTTCTTACTTGTCAATGAAACCGATAATGTCATAGAGATACCAAAACCTACGGAGAACTCCAGCGATGAAAAATCCAAGCATCCAATCCAAAGGAACGTATGAAAGTCGAGCACCTGTGTAGTCAACTAGCTGGACGAATATCTGTTTTTGGTAGTCTTGAAGAGCGAAACGATAGATCATGGACACGAGAAAATACATCCCCAGCCAGACGGAGTATTGAATCCAAATCGCCTTCCATACAGATCCACGCCATCTGAGATTCCAGATAAAAACTTAGCTCTACTTACTGATAATACCTGAATATAAGGGCTAGGAAGGTCCATGGCCGAGAAGTTGCCACTGACTGATTATAGCTAACAGTCATAGCATTCGTATAGAATTCTGTGGAAAGAAAGGAACAATCGATGACTCTGTCTATTCTCGTGTGAATTGAAATCGGATTACATTTTGAATTTCAAATGAATTTTTAGACACTCTGTCGATTCCGAATTTTTCGTCAAAGATCATTTGAACGCTACAATAAGATATCAGCATTTCTTATTCAATAATCTCAAATATCCTCATTGTTTTCCATGCACCTTCTCCTTGTTACTCTGCCTCCTTTCATATAAGAATCGATATGTAGGCGCCTCTTCTCTTTCCACTCTCCCTAGACCTTCCTTCTTGTTTTTCTTCAGTCATAATTATATTTTTCCGCAAGATGTCACATTTGTCAAATATGCTAAAGGAGCACAGCAAAAAGCAACATTTACGGAGAGAAGTACAAGGTTAGGCACCCTTTTTCTACGGAAAAAAAAACTAGGAAAATTTCAGAAAAGTTGAAGAACGAAGCAGTTGTAGCGGCTCAAACTCTGTCAACAGCTGTAGTTGATCATTTGAACGCTAAGTAAGTTTTATTTCTGATTGTGATGAAAAATTTAATATTATTTCAGAGTTGCTCAAGCTTACGGCAATCAAAAACGTCTCGACGTCGAAGCAAAACGATTTGAGAACAACTCGGCGGCTTTGGCGAGGCAAACAGAACAATGGTTGTTTATCACGGAAGGGCTAAATTATGCTCTCAAAGAAATCGGAGATGTTGAAAATTGGTCACAGACGATTGAAAACGACATGAAGATCATTACAGAAACTCTCCGTAGGGCGTATGGTGGGTTTACAAATGGTTGGATTCTTGACATGAAGTTTCTCTATTTCAGAAGCCAAAAATCTTCCAGCTGTATCTCCTGGGCAGGCGCCAGGGAGCTCATCGACCAATCCTGCGAGCCATTAATTATATGATTATAAACCTTGTAATTTTGTAAATAAATGTGATAAATTATTTGTAAAAGCATTTTTTCTCGAACTAAACTGAACGAACAGTCACATCATAAAGGGATCAAAATCTTTTCTTCAAAAAGTTCCTAGACTTTTTAGTTAAAAGTTTTAGACAAAGTTTGGAAGGATCTTCCCGTTTTGGGAACATGTTTTTTAACCTGAATTCCTTACAATGTCAAACAAAATCGAAAATGATTTATTCTAGTAGTAAATTACATCGTTAAATGTTCACTGCACAGCTGGTGCAAACTCATTGACCTTCTTCTGAATCTCCTCATCCGTTGATTTGTTCTTGAACCAGAACGCCATCGCTCTGTACAGTGTTCCGTATTGTTCTGCACTGTCGATCAAACCACAACGTTCCTTTCTCAACTTTTCCATAATCTCTTTGATGTTCACTTCTTTTCTTTTTTGAACATAAATCATTGAAGTGAACAAAGCAAGCATTGTTCCAGCTCGACCCGTGCCGTTCATGCTCATGAACACTGTACTCTGAAATTAACTAATTGAATAGGCACAGTTCCCTAAATAACTACCTCATTAGCCTTGAGAACTTTTTCCACTGTGTTGACCATGTCTCCAACATTTTCCAATCCTCTTTTCTGTCTCCAATTGTGAAGATGGTATACTGTAGTGAAGAGAGAATTCGAACATCCGTCTGGAAGAATCTCCAATGTGTATGCCGTCATCGCAACTGTCGAATCCACTTTCTTGTTATTCAGGAACATTTTTCCGTGGTTCGCAAATGTTCCGCTGAGGATCGGGAAAATTTGTTGGAGAGTCACGGAACTTTCCAGTGGCATCAGAGCCAGAACAACTGATTGGGTTTCTTCCTGTAAAGTTTAAAAGAGTTTGAATATATACTTTTCGATAAGTTTACCTGATAGATCATTCTCCAAAAGTCTTCAATATTCACAGGTACAGAGACATCTGGTACCTGTGTCAGGACCACTGTTTTCTGGAAATCAGGGACGGTGACTTTGGCTGCACATATGAAGTTCTCCGGTGCATGAGCAAGCTTGACCAATTTGTCATCAGTTATCGGACAATCCGGTGCTCTGACCTTTTGCATGTTGTTTTTGAAAGAGATACAGGAGTTGAGAGGTGGTTTCTCGTTGTAGATCTCTTTGAAGGTCGCCGTGATTTGTGCAGTGTCTGGAAAAGAAGTTTAAAGTTGTCACTAGGAGAAATTTCAACGAACCGAATGCTCCACTCGCGATCATCTTCTTCGCCGATTCTTCTCCACTCCACTGTTCCTTCTCCTTCTCTTGCTCTTTCTCCTTTGCTTTGGCTCTTCTTTCCATCTTGCTACACCCTTCTCCATTGATCACCAATCCAACGCATCCACCACTTCCAGTCGTACCAGTGGTATCTCCTCTGGATTCTGTCAGTCTCTTCTTTCTTCCCCGTTCACTCTGATCCTTCTTCTTTCCCTTCTTCTTCCTCTCACTCTTTTCCATTCCTCCCATCTTTTCCTTCTTCCCTCGTTCACTTCTTTCTCCCGCATTCTTCGACTTCTTCTTTCTTCTTGATCGTTGCGACTTGTTCATCTGAAATTATGAGTGGGATACAAAACCAGGTTTTGATAGAATACTCACACTTATAAGTTTGACACGTAGTTTTGAGACTGCTACGATTCAAAAACAAGGAACTGATTGGAGTGTGGGGGATCTCATGGGTAAAGGAGTTTTCCACGTATGACCACGTATGACCCCAGCAACCAGAGAGTTCACGAGTTTTATTTACTTTGTGTACTCGTTTAATAAACTTTTGGAGAGTGGTCCAAAAATGTCTAATTTTCCGAACATGCATGTTTTCCGAACGCGCGCGTTGAATTGAAAGAAAAACATTGAAAAGAATCTCAAACCCGTTTATTAAATACAAATAAACTACATATTCGAAATAACATTAAACACATTTTAAAACGAGGTAGATCCTATTTAGAATCTTCATAAATATCTCATAGTTTCTCCATTTCTTTTGTTAATTTTTCGATTTCATCCAGGTACTCCTGCTTCCGTTCGATTTTTTTGACTTGATTCGGCTGTGGAACTAATTCTCCACTTGCGATCCGTGCTTCCATTCCTTCAATATCTTCGATTTTCTTCTTCGTTAAATCGATTTTCTTCTGGAAGTGATCTTGTGGAGTGATACAAACATTTGCTTTGATTGCTGAAAATTGAAAGTGATGATCGATGAGTAGCCATCAAGTTAGCCTACCGCTGACTGGTTTTCGAGTTCCCGTCTGTCCTCGAGGATTCATTCCAGACGGTACTGCAGACCTTCCATTCGTTGCTTCTAGTTGCATTCTATTCTGATATTTGGGCTGCTCATCTTGTGGAATGTACCTAAAATTCATTTTCCAAGTTTTCTTGTTTTCAGTGAATGAAATAATAACTGTAATCAAACTCCACTAACCCTCCTTTCACCCGTCTAGCCTTCCTCCATGATCCATCAGGTCTCTGTGTTGCTGTTATGAATGTCTCTCCTGAATAAAATGTATTTAGAAAATGACCAGTGCCTGAAATATCTCCAACCATTCTCAGTTTGGACTCGAAGATCACCTCCTTCGCTGCACGACGGTTTCGTTTTGCCTGAGGACATTTTATGCTGAAACTAACACCGACTGTGATAAAAAGTCTCTAAATGATGAGAACCGTAATTTGATTCCAATGTTATGCTGATGGAAAAAACCAGTTTTTTCGGCCAATAGTTGAACGAGTGATAACAACGAATTAATTTATTCATGATGGTTCTGGTTGAAATAAGTTGCGATCAATACCTTCACAACGAGCAGAACTGAGACGACACAGCAGACCAACAACCTTGAGAATAAGTTCACGGATTAGAGTTAAACCATCACAATTTTCATAGGGACGCAATAAATAGAAATCGAATATCATAAATTAAACAAATGGGTGTATGGACATCAAGCAATAAATTACAATAGATTATTGATGCGGGGGAAATGAGGGGCGAGTAAGAGAAAGTAGGGACATGATAAAACTATCGAGTTACATAAATCCAGGGGCATTGAATCCCGGTTGGCCGGGCTGCCCGTAAGCGGGCTGACCTCCGTATCCACCTGGAGCACCAGGGTAGGACATCTGAGGAGCAGGAGCACCATAAGTGAGCATAAGCTGGGGTTCCACTGAAAAAAAATAGTTTATTTCGAATGAAAGCCCTCAAATCTTACTCGTCATTCCATTATTTTGCTGCTGTTCAGCCTTCTCCTCTTTGCGCTCATGTTCGGAACGTTCCAACTTCTCGAGCCTCGTCTGATAATCTCTCATCACTTGGATCATGTAGGGCATGGCGTAATCCATAATCTTGTGCTTCCAGGCGAGCTCCATGATAACATCAGGGTGGAGGAGGTCGTAGCAATGGTAAAGCGAGGCAGCAAAGCAATCATAAAGTTTCTCGTCAAGGAAGAAAGAAAGAAGTTCTTCAGCGAGTTCTCCATTTCTCGATTCAGCAGCGTATTCCATAGCATCTTTGTACAATTTGTCTTTCTTACAAAGCTCGATAGATTGCTTCCACCGGTTGTTCCCTTTGAACAAATATGCGGAAATTCTTCTGAACTCAACCAGTGGATGCTTCTCGAGTTGTTGAGCCAATGAGATATTGTCGAAGTTATCTTGAGCCTCGATTGAAGAACGAAGTCCAGCATGGTCTTCTTCATCAATCAGCAGTTGATTCAACGCTTCGTTGATTGCCTTGTTGTTCAGGCTTTGGACTTGTCTCAAGTATGGCTTGACCAGAGGGATTTGTTTCACTAAAAATTAAAAGCTTGTTGCTACATTGATAGGTGTGAATAGAAACTTACGTTTGTTGAAGAAAAGAACAGTGCGAGAATGATCCAATCGGGGGGAGAGCACAGTAAGGAGATCGTTAAGGAGAAGTGGTTTGAAGTCCAAGTAAAACTGCATGGCTTTGTAGTAGAGCTCCACATTGGCTACTTTGGCGATCACTTCCTTGAAGTGCTGCTCTCTCCATGATTCCGTTGGATGTTGCATCATTGTCAAGGCAGCGTTGTCGTACTCTTCGTACTTGTCATACAAGAACACCAACTCAGACCAGAGGTGAGCCTGCTCAGCAGCACGAAGAACTTTCGGGATGTTTACTCGACTCCAGAACAATTCCAAGTGCTCGCGCATCTTCTCCGGCTTGTATTTAGAGTACAGAATAGCGAGCTCAGTGAACATTCCCATGTGAGCACGTTCAAGACCCAAAGCAGCTTCGAGAAGAGCGATGAGTTCTTCAAAGTGTCCACGATCTTGGTAGAAATTGATCAATTCTTCAAGTTCGTCGGCATGAACAACGATATGAAGTCCACACATTTGAGCAAGGCGGAACTCTCCGTTTTCGACACATGAGAAGCAGACTTGTTTCCATGTCTTCGTGCTGTTGGCCTTGCGAGCAGCGTCAACAGCTCCTTGATACTCTCCCAAGCGAACAAGGGTAACAGAGAGCTTGGCGAAGTTTGAAACATTGTTGAACAGAATTTTGGCAGCGTCAAACATTCCATTGTCGAAACAGCGATCACCAATTTGGCCGATTTGGGCATGATTGGGTCCAGCGATGAACTCTTCCAACTCAGTGAGGCGGCCAGTCTTAGCAAGAGCATAAACGAGCTCAGTCTCAATGTAAGACTCGCGACTCTTCTTGCGAGCCATTTGAAGGTAACGAACAAGGTCTTCCCAATGCTCAGTTTGAGAACATTTGTTGACAACCTCCATGTAGGCTCCTGGATCGTCGGCCTTGATGAATGAATCGACTGCTTCTTTGACAAGATCTTGCTTGAGCTGTGCCTTGGCCAAAGATGCCCAGACATCGGATTGATTACACTTCTCAGCGAACTCGTAAGCGCGATCCAGATTGTTCACGTTCTCGATAAGCACATTGATGGCACTCGAATTAACATCAAACTTCTTGAAGATTGCAAAAGCTTCCTCGTATAGTTCCGAAGTGATGGCAATATTTGCAATATCCGGAGCATCGTAGTTATCCAGTTTTTGAATGTACTCCATGACACGAGTTCTGTCGGCCTGAGAAGTAGATATTAAAAATGTTTATAATGAATAAAACTTACTCTCATGGCAGTCAAGATAAGAAGGTTTTGAAGATTGCGGTGCTCAGAGAATGCAGAGTTATCGAGAACGATTTTCTCCAAAAGCTCGATAAGTTCATTAGGCAAATCGGCAGCCATGAAAGCCTTGACGGTCACCGAAATGTCTTCTGGATCTTGGGTTTCGGACAGAGCAGTTTGAACAACTTGATCAATTAGCTGCCTTCTGTGGACATTCTCCTCGTTGAGAACTTGTTCCCAAAGAGCGAAATCCCTTCTCTTCACCAAATATCTAGCCAAGTTCTTGAACAAAGAGTTTTCATTACACACATTGATCAACTCAGCATCGCATTGACCTCGTTCGTAGGAAAGGAACGCGTAATGTGGATCGCGTTTTTCGCAGTATTTTCCAACAACCTTGCTGTCGTAGTATGGGTTCTCTTTGAGGAATCGTTCGGGGTTGTTATTGGAGTCGATGTAGATTTTGGCCATGGCATTGTGAGTAGCGGCATCAGTAGCTCCTTCCTGGATTCTTGACTCGAGCCAGTGATTCAATAGTTTAAGCCGGTTACGTTTTTCAACTTCTTCGACAAGCTCATCAATGTCAAACTTTCCACGGGTGTTGATGATCAATTGTTTTATGGCATCTTCACTGCAGTCAACATCAAGAAGAGCACCAACAACGATTGGAAGTCGGGCAGCGTTGACTTTTTGGACGAACACCTCAATATACTTCTGGAGTTGGTTTCTGTACAAGTAGAGGACCAAGTCGTGAACCATATTGTGACGATCGCAAACAATGATCAATGGAAGCTGATCATTGAGCTTCGCTTCCTTCAAGAAGTTCTTAACGCGCTCGGCATCATAACATTGAGATTCTCTGCAGATTCGTTCGACTTCTTTGATTTGTCCGGTGCGGGTTGCAGCTTGGATGTACTTGAAGTGAACTTCTGGATCTTGGCTGAAGTTAACAATCGAACCGAGGAAGTAGAAGAGTCCTTCATATGATTTATGAGTCTCGAACATCTCGATCAACTTTTCAGCTCCAAGCTGTTCGTGGTACTTAGAAGCAATTTGAACAACGACTTGAAGATTTTGACGAATGTTCTGAGTGAGCATGGCCTTCAAGCACTCCAAGGAGTCCTCAACAGAGAGACTTCCAAAGTATCCGACGAGCCACTGAAAAAAACAATGGTTATGAATTATTTATAAAGAAAGTAACTCACATCTGGCTTGAGCAAGTGGGTATGGACAACTGTTCTCTTGATATCATAAAGATCGGTGAAATGCTCGAGAGCTCTCTGAAGGAGACCAGCCTTTTCACAAAGTTGTCCGATAGCAGCACGATCGTAGTGGGAGAACATCTTATTAGCAAGAATAGCATCTGCAACAGCTGGTGCTGCGAGCAGGTTCATCTCCAGGAGTCTTGTTTGAAGATGTCCTTCCTCTGGCTTGTCTCCTTTCAATACTTCGAGCAAGAATGAGGTACATGGTTGGACAGCTTGAACCTCCATGAAGCAGTCGATGATCTGAATGATACATAATTTGCGTAAATATTGTTTGACACGGTAGTCTGACTAATATTTCTTACCTGTGACAGATCAGCAAGTGGCTCTCCATTCTCACTCTCCGAAACAAGAAGTTGGGCAAACTTGGCTCCGTTGTCGGGGTTCGAATTGCGAAGAATTTGTCGAAGTTGGAATAAGTAGTCAGGTTGGAATCCGACGCGTTTGGCATACATGACGATCTTGTCGAACTGTCCGGTTTCAGCAAACGATTGTACAACTTTATGTGGAACGTTACCGCGCAAGTAGACAGAAAGAGCAGTGTTGACATCATGTGGCTTGATGAGATCTCCCAATTCTTCACAGCATTCCAACTTCTGATCGTTCAACCATTTTGTGATGAGTTCCTTTCTACCTTGAGCCAACACAGGACGGCACAATTCCAAAGTTTCGTATTTGTTCAACTTTCCTTGATCGAGAAGAATACCGAAATATTGAAGCAAAGGAGATGGTCCAGAACCGGCAGATGGGCATTGTTGGAACTTCTGAATGGTGGCTGGAGTTCGAAGAATTCCTTGCGGAGCGGAAGCGGCGACTTTAGCAGCCTCTCCAAATTGTCCATTGCTGAACAGCAAATTGAATTTGCGCACAAACAATTCTTCAGCTCCAGGAAGATCACAACGGACAGCTAGCTTCAAAGCGAGATCGGGATTCTGTAGCTGATTGGTGACGAATGGTACGAGGTTGGTCTCATCGATAGAAACTGAGAGGACTTGTCCCTTTCTGTTGATACCCATAATTCCTCCAGTTGCACTGTATTCGCATGTGACGAAAACGGTATCCGTAGAAATGCGATTGGAGTAGATTCTGGTTCCGGATTCAACATCGTAAAGATGAACGTATCCCTGCTTTGTCACCAAGTATATAATTCCCTGCTTCGCTGAAACCTGAAAAAGTATTCAATTGTAATAAAATAAACAAAACCTCACAATGAGTTCACTAATGAGCGCATATACACAAACAACGTTCCCTATTTTGTTTACTAAATTTAAAAGATTTTAACTAACCTGCATCGAAACCGGGAAATCGCTAGCTGTGTCAGCTGTATACGGAACATCGACATTCTTCTTCTGGAATGGAGTGTTTCCGGCGGCTGGGTTTCCGACTTCAATAATGTGAAGTTTACCTCCGTTATCGTTTTTGACAGAGAAGCAGAATAAGTTCGATGGTTGCTGGTTTCCATCGACCTATAACAGACAACTGTATAATCAATGAAGTTCTGGTAAAAATTCACTACCTTAAATCGTACAAAAC
Organism: Caenorhabditis zanzibari; assembly: GCA_963966625.1. Classification (NCBI taxonomy): domain Eukaryota; kingdom Metazoa; phylum Nematoda; class Chromadorea; order Rhabditida; family Rhabditidae; genus Caenorhabditis; species Caenorhabditis zanzibari. The sequence continues at coordinate 6,781,183 of OZ016470.1, read as the reverse complement.
TAGCAGCATGACCTTCAATCGGTTGTGAAACCTTTCTCTCTGTACTGTACAATTGCATGCTTCCCACTACACGGGAGTCTTTAGCCGAAATACCGATCAGAACAAGCCATTTGTTATCAGCATCAGCTCGGTAGTTTATGATTTGAGTACCGGCTAGAGACTGGTGTCTATCGAACATCTTCACTGGAGCAGCATCTCCTTCAATGGACCAATGGTAAACCGCTGTGTCAGAGACTAAAGCGATGATCTTGTCACTGATCCATTTCCAATAAACAACATCTTCCACATTCTGGTGAGCTTTGACTTTGGCTTTCAATTCAATGTTGAAAATTTGAAGCGTCTTTCCAGCTGAAAATGGAACAATCACCAGGTGACATTAACAAAAAACAACTTACACTTCAGTGCGAGAATTTTAGCAGTTGGATGCATGATTACGGAATCAGCTGAAATAGGACGACGAGTTGGATTCGCTGTATCCGCCAGATCAATAATAACAACTTGTTGTTGATCGCCGATCTGAAACAAGACAGTTAATATGGGATTTTCCGTTCCATAATCACCATCTCGCGAACAACAATGTTCTTGTCAGACTCCATCGTAACATTGGCGAAAGTGATGTTGGGAACCCGAATTCCAGCATTCGGGAGCTGGAGATGCTCATGAAATTTGATAGGAAGAGCCATTATGGAAAATTCTGTGTTGAATGGAAGAGCTGCTTACAATAAATAAATACCTGAAAAAAAACTTCTTTGAAGATAAATAAGAAAGAAGGGAAAACACACGAGCGCAGAATAATATCATGAAACGGGTGAGTCACACAAATGAAATACACTTGTATGAGAAAAGTCAGGGACGAGAGAGATAGAGAAATATGTTTCCAAACATTGAAAATCAATAATAGGAACGCGAGAATTATTATTTAGGGGTTCTAAATGAGTGCGTTCGGACATTTGATAACATATCACAGAGGAACAACGAACAACATCAAAAACCGTTTAGATGGTAACAGATAAGAAAGCGCAAAGCTAGGGAAGAAAACACAAAAATAGGACAATTGAACGGAAATGTCTCATCGAGAGGGAGCTTTTGTCGAACAAGCAGAAGCTAGTTGATCGAAAAAATGAGTTGATTCCTGTTTGCCAAAAGCTTGACCAAGTCGCCCTGTCATCGCTGGGCACGCGACGCGTACGCCCCGCTTCTCGTTGGGGCGCGGCGTTTTCTCGCAGGAACTTTTGCCGAAATTCTCCGGAGGGGGCGGTCCTCCCACGGGTTTCGCATTAATTTCGGTGGACGTTGGGAAAGAGAGAAACATTAAAAACCAATGTTTATGGGGGAAAGAATGAGTCATCGATTTATCCAGACGAATCGCGAAAAGATTTCAAAATTCCCGCGGTAGACTGCGATCAGTTGGCGCCATGGAGTACTGTATTTTCGGCATACTGTATTTATAAGTTTGATTACTGTAATTTTTCCTCGAAAGGACTATCGAATATTTGGTTGAAAAGAAAGTAATTCTTTATTTGAACACATTGTTGCGAAATCTTTGCGGAAACTGGATACGAGTTGGGTAAATACAACAATTTGTGACTGGGAGTGACCTCAAATTAGTAAAGAATACTCTTCTCCTGTGGACTCTTTCTCGATTTGAAGTGTTTCGTGGCATCATTCTTCACATTATCGTAAAAACACCGCTTCATGTCTTCGAATCTGCAATATATTTAATTTAACATGACTATTCCCGAGATGAAAGGACAAAAGATGAAACCTGTCCAGACATGGCGCGTAGCTGTAATCAATTGGTGTATAGATATCGGGTCTTTGGTCGCAGAAAGTTAGGCATTTACTTCCAGCAGATGTTGCATCCACTTCACTTTGCGAACAACACTGAACACTGGGTTAAATTAGGGTAATGTGCAACACACTCACCTGGCTGTGATCCTTTCCTTGTGCTGCACAGAATTGCATTTCAGGAAGAAATTCAATTGGACAGTCGCTTGTTCGGAAGAACATGGATTCTAGCTGAAATAAACATACACGTCATCATAAGTTGTTGACCTAGTTACAAACTGACCACTTCTTTATTGTATACATTGAAATGGCACTTCTGAACACATGCTGGGGGCAGCTGACGCTCTTCACAGCAAATATGGAATAAGTGATTTGGGTTCTGAAAATAAGATAAATGTTTCTATTTGTGTATGAAAATGTCTTACTGTAAGAAGTTGAATGCGCTTTTCAGTTATCGGAGTACTCGTATCATTCCAGACTTTCAGACCGAAAATGTTTCCATCATCTTTGTCATCAAACTTTTGGATAACATCTCCACTGACTCTCTTCGAAGCTCTTGCTTTCGCCTTTGCTCTGCATCCACAGCAACCACAAGCTCCACTGGATCCACAAGCATCTGAGAGAAGAATAATAGTGACAAGGAAGACCACAAGAGTGCGAATCATTGTAACTAGAATACGAGTTATTTCGTTTGAAACTTACCGATTTTATAGAGCAACATTGTCTCAATAATTATAGGAGGGATTGCATAAGTGGTTATGGCAAGTTGACCATCCAGTTACCTTCGAGAATATCCCACTTGAGTAATAATTACAGTACCACCAGTCTAGTTAATTATAGCAAATTGCTACCTTGTTACTCAAGTTCTACGATGTTCATATAAATAGTGTTAATGCTTCATTCAAGATCTAGTAATATCTTTCGTACAATGAAATATTCCATTCTATTGATTTCCACTTTCACAGTTCTGATTCAATCCTGTAGCCAGTCTGGAGGATGCTGCAAAAGAAGAACTCCTCCTCCAGTAAGTTTTCTTTAAGTTTCAACGTCAAAAATAACGCGATTGAAAAGAGCTGGATTCGAAAAAGTTAGATCCAAAAAGAAGGATCCCAAAGGCCAGTAATTCAATTTTTTCGCTCAAGGATGTAGTAAATCTGGAGGTTGTTGTGAGAAAGTGTATCCTCTGGCCAAATCTGGTAACTTTCGAAAAAACTGTTCCAGTTCAAAGGGGCGAAACATAATTGTTTGTTGAGATTTTTACATGGTTCGACGCACAACATTCTGTTCTTGCTCAGCATAAATTTCTGCCCTGTTTTTGCCTCACAAATCTAAAACTAGGCATTTTCAGACTATGCTCTAAAAGGATTTATTGTTGTCACAAAAATTATGCGTCGATCCATGTAAAAATCTCATTTAAAAAATAATTATGCTTGAACTATGACTCCATCTTATAAATTTTCAGGTAAACTGTGGACAATCCCAGTGTCAGCAAGGTTATTCATGTGGTCAGTATGGTTGCGCGAGAAGAAAAGCATTTGGTGGATTGACGAAAAGAGTTGATGGAGTTCTAGTGAACGATGAAATCCACGAACAAGCGGAATTAGCAGAGGCGAGTGTTGCCTTGAGACCACAGCAGATGATGTTGAATGTTAGCGTTGACCGGTTGACGAATCCGAACTTTATATTCCGATCGTGTTGTGAAGCAAGAGGGCTTCCAGATTCTTGTTTGAGGCACTGTCATTTCAATACATACACGTTTACTACGGTAGGGGAAGTGTTTGAAAAAAGGAAATTCAGATGATTTTCAGATTGAAGCAATGTTCAATAAAGTTGACAAATGTCCCATAGAAGCCATAAATGAGATCCATTACTGTGCTGCACAAGGAATAGATCATCGAGAATGTTGTCATTCCAATGGAGTTTCCACAACAGCCGCTGGAAGAAAATGTCTTTCATTCTGTGATCAACGTCCCAATCGTTTCACTCCCATCGATGCATCTTATCTTCCTTGTTATGAAGTTTTCGAAGGAATGAAGCAATGTTTTTATCAAGAAATCAGAATACGTGCTCAGAAGAAATTCAAAAACCCTGAACAAGATGTATTCGCACTTGCTCTTCATTAATATTCTGCCAACTATTTTCCTGTTGTAAAACTTAATTTTAAAATGAATGTTTATTTGACAAACTCAAGACAAGACAGACACAGAAAAGATGGAAGGAAGACGACGATGACAACGTTTTTTTTGTTTTTGAAGCGAAGTTCATGAGCATGTTTGATTCTCATCGAGGATGACCAGTCCAAGATGAAGAATGAGCTCAAAAAAGAAAACTAGACTGAAACTAGTAAAAAAGTTGAAGGCAGAGAAGGGGTAAGGTGCTACAACCAAGTATTGGGAGCTACCTATGATTACAATGAAAATAAGCCGGAGTATGGAGAGAGCAGTTGACGGAGAAGTTTAGCACAATTCGCAGGTCTTGCGGCACTTGGCGGTGTAGGCGGCGAAGTTCGAATCTTTGCAAAGCTCGGCGAAGACGGCGCAGTGACCATCTGAAAGTTATAAATATTGAATTAACCGTCTTAAATTTGTTTTCTTACCTTCATCATCAACGCAAGCCTCGGCGGCTGAGGAGTAGACAACGAAAACGGACATGATGACGAGGAAGTAGAGGGCGAGGGTCTTGAGGGAGAACATGATGAATTGGGAATGGATTTGACTCGAATGGTGTCTAACACTATTCCATCCCCACTTTTATATCATTCCCGGTTCTGTCATCAAATGGATACATCGCCCAATTCGTGGATTGGTACTGTTTGTACACCTGTTTTTGAGGCAAACGGATGTAAGCCTAAAAAAAAATGAATCAATGCTGCTGATCATTGATGAAGTGTGATTTTTGTGCTTGTTAGTACTAGTCATGAAAGTGTGCACTCGACGAAGCTTTTCGAAATGGAGAATAGCTGAAGTAGATAGATTGTGGTAGGTGGGAAAAGTGTAAAGCATACACATAGCCTCGGAAATTCATTCTGACTCTCTTGATCTTTAAACCAGGATCTAGAACGTGGCCTGGTGCTTAGTCTTGGCCAAGAAACAATTATCGAAAATAAGATTTTGAGACGATGGAGAAGTCTTTCGATACGGCAAACCCGGGTGTCGTATTCTTGCACTCGATGCTCTCTAAAGATCAGCGCCAGCTCCATCATACTAAACTTCATCAGATGTTACTAGGGATGCATACCCAGTGAGTCATTATAACGGTCCATTGAAGTCATGGAGGTGCTAACTTCTCAACTATAATTACTTTTTTTATAGATTTTCTTTATCTTTCAAATAACTTCCTTCAATAAAAAGTCGGATTTCAAACATCATTTCCAGAGTTGTAAGGAATTCCGACTTCCGTCTTCCGAGTTTCAAAATTTCATTTCTTTACAACTCTGATCATTTCCTACAATGAGAATGGCAGCATTCAAATAATCGAAGATTCTCTGTGTGATTCCAAAAAAGGTCTATCTAGTTGTCTTGACATTATTCTCTTGAATTTTCCTGCCTGAAAGGAAGAAAATGGAAACGAAACCTTCTGACAACCTTATTTTCATGCAGTTCGAAAACACATCTACATGAAAGTTTTCAAGACCATCTCAAATTTAGTCCATCCATATGCTTCACTTTTTTTTCTGAAAATGTGAAATATTCCACTCGTCTTTCAAGGAATTGATTTTGAACTTATCGACAGTAGATCAAACCGTATTGAAGTTCCAGTTCCTTCCCTCTAATTCTATGTGCTTCGTAAATATTCAAAAACTGTTTGTGTGATTAAATATTATTCTTTGACAAACTCAAGACAAGACAGACACACAAACGGAAGAAGAAAAGTAAAATTGGCGACGATGACAACATGGATATTGAATTTGTGAAGATGGAGATGGAAACAAGAATTTTCAGAAGGGGGAAATGATTATCAAATGTAGATGACCAGTCTACAAATGATAATCAACATCTGAAAATATAAGAAATAGCGGAGTGACTGTGACTAGTACAATACATGGAAGTTGGAATGTTCAAGTGAGGGAAAATTAGAACAGGCGCTACAACCAAATTAGGGAGCTACCTATTGAAGAGGATAAATATATTAATAGAGGTGGGAAGATCATGGAATAGTTTAGCACTTTCCGCAGGTCTTGGCGCACTTGGAGGTGTAGGCGGCGAAGTCGGCGTTGTCACAGAGCTCGGCGAAGACGGCGCAGTGTCCATCTGAAAGAAGTGAATATTAAGAATATCAAAAGTGTATAGTATTACCTTCAGCATCAGCACAGGCAGCTGAGGAGTAGACGACGAAAACGGACATGATGACGAGGAAGTAGAGGGCGACGGTCTTGAGGGAGAACATTTTGACTGAAGTGGTGAATTCGATGACGAATGTGATTTATCTGGCGATGTTGCCTCTTTTATATGAATTCCTCTTTGTTCTCGGTAAATGAATACGCCCTCGGCTAAAATCTGTTAAATAATTTGCTCACCTGTTATTATTACACAATGACTCTGTGTGCACAGAAGACCTCCCCTGCTTCGCAACAGCGATGAGAGCTCTATTACAATATTAGTATACTGTATCTTGTTCGAAGAGAGTCAATTATTTTTTTAAAGGAAAAAAATCTGCCCTTTTTCCTTTGTTCTCCAAATCATTTGTCTGGATGTTAGACAAATAATGGTGAGCTGTCTGGAGCTGGTTGCACTTTCATGAGTTCAATTTTATTTCAAATTTCATTTATTTAAAAATTACAATATTCTAAATGAGCTGTTATTGCGAAAGACAAATTGATATAGAATTCAATCACTGGTATCAAACCCAAAACTTAATATCATAGAAAACAAAAACTAAACTTTCCCTAAAGTTCTAAATCTAAGACATGGTTATTTGACAAAAAATTGGAAAATAAGTTACTGAAAAACTACATTTCGTTTGGCTGTCTTCGGTTCAATTTCATAAGAAATTTGCATCAATTTCTTCTGATTGTCGACGACCTGAAATATGAATATAGTGAGATAACAAGCATATCTCTTACTCTTAAATTGCGAATCAAACTTTGAGGCTCCACATATTCATGATCCGAAGTATCGTTCATTTGAGACTTACATTGTCGAAAACTGCGGAATATTTTTGCAAACATGTGCTGAAATTTGGTAAAAAGTTTATACTACATCGATTTCTTTACCATTTTCTCAAAGTTCACCAGTCCATTGTAGAATGACTTGTTTCCCTGATGAATAAACATCAAATCTTTCAGTATTAATGGTACAAATGGAATGTATGGAGAGGCCATTTTGGATACCATAAGTCTGTACATTCGATGATTTCTAGTTGGATCCAGTAGATTTTCTAACTCGGAGAATGTCTTCAGAGTAATTGGTGGGAGTTTCTGGAAACCAATTTATTGAATTTGGAACTGCAATTGTTCAACTTACACTCCATAATAATGTGAGTCTACTGACAGAAGTGTGACTGAGACCCAAAGTGATTGCAAAAACTGTTAGAAGATCTCTATAGTCGCGGGCTCTGAAAATTCAAATGATTCTATAGAATCTACATTTCAACTTACATAGTTGCAATTGTGATGAACTTTTTGAGAATCTCCACTCGATTTTCATCTGGAGCCAAAAGAATTTCCGTCGTTGACCAATGTTGAACTTCATTAAATCTTCTCACAAGAAGATCCAAATTGAATGGCATACTCAATGGAAATGATTCTCTTCCAATTACTTGATACAGTAATTCATTGGAATCGGTAGCACGAAGAAGTTGAAGATGGAACAGAAATAATTGATGAGCTAATTCTTGGGAATCAATCAAATGAAGAATGGAGGAATGGGAAGCTGGAGTTGGGCCACTTTGATCTTCCATGGGTGCCAACATCGGGACTTCTTCTCGATTTACGACATATAATTTCGAGTTCAAACTCAAAACAGTCGGTATTGCTCTATCACTTGGAGAGAATATCAGCTTTTCTCCATTTGATTTCACTTCCACTAATTTCAATGGTTCCGCTGAGAAACTCATTCTTCTTCTCGATAATTCACAAATCTCTTCAGCAGTTTTATCCACTCGAATCGGAAGAACAAAGCAAGTTGTATCCGCTAGATAGATAATTTGATTACAAACATCAGATGGAAGTATTGGACATGGAGTATGAGCAGATAGTACTCCACAATCTAGAACTATTGCCGGATGACGTGCCAACACCAACTGCATGTTCTCTCTTGAAGATCTAATTGCTCCGATTCTCGTCATTATTTCTTCCATTCCTCCCAATCGCTTTCTATCGTCGATAACATGACAGAAAAGTTCTTCCACGAAAGAATTCGTGACAGGATTTAGAAAAAAGTTGATTTTCAGCAGGCTACACCAGACATAGACAAATTGAACGACTCTCCGTTTGCATCGGACTTCTTCTGTACACGAATCGGTAATTGAATCTCTTGTGGCTCTCTGAAAACTTATTGTACACGATAGGAAATAATAGATAAAACTAACATATGGGGTCCTGAAGTAATAGGTTTTTAGAAAATTACAAACTGTGTTAGCTGGCATGAAGGCGTCATGGGTGAGAATGAAGTCTTCGACGAACTGGTCCAGCTCTGAAAAAATTCCTTTAAAATTTTTAACGCTTCTAAAAACTTTTCTTCTCACTCACCAGATATATCATCACTAAGAGCATCAATCCTAGTCTCCAGCACATATTCTAAAATCTTCTCAGCCTTTCCTGCCATCACCGAATATCCGCAATTGAAGCTACAAGAGTTTGAATTCTCAAGAGCCGCTCCACGTGGAATATCAACTTTTTCCAGAACCAAAACATCTTCTCCGTAGTCTTTGAGACGAACTGTATTTGCTTCCACTTGATGAAGAATTCTGGAAACTTTTCAGCTAAATTTTTGAAAATGTTTAAAAACCTACTGATTGAAGTGATGTTTGTCCACAACCAGAAATATCGAATCATCCTCATAGGTCACAATAGACGCGGCTCTCGGCAGATCATTCACTAACGCAAGTTTTCCAAAATCGTCTCCTTCTCTCAGAACACATACAATCTTTCCGTTCACATTGACCTCGACTGCTCCTTTCAGAACAATATACCAGTAAACTCCAACTTCTCCTTGTCGAAATACAACACTCCCGGCATGATCATATTGTTCCACTTTCACGAAATTGGCCAGTTGTCTTTTGACCATTGTACTCAGATGAGAAAGGGCTTTGATGAAGGTTAGTTCTTCATAGACTACTTCCAATTCTTCCGGACTTCTTTCAAAACCTCTGGAATACAAAATAAGACAAAACAAGTCAAAGAACACTTACGGTTTGGAGACAATCATGAGAAAAAGAGTCTCAGGAGCTATCGATGAAAGCAATGAAATACTTTTTGACACTTCTTCAATTGTCGGAGATACTTTATTCCGATTCCTATAGGGTTGAACCCATCGATAATAACCATTTGTTTTATCCATAAACTGATGTTCTCCGTCAATATGGGAAATCATTCCATGATTAAGAAGAACTTGCCAAATTGCACTCATTTGAATTCTCGAAAGACTTGATGAAGTTGTAGATGTGGATACAAAAAGTGTTAACAGCCAGTCAATCATTTCTGCGCCAATCATACAGTTTTGAACCCTCTGAAATTTTCTAGACATTGAAAGAAGTGCTTTGAAAATTGTAAGTTACTGTATGTTGTGTGGTGATATCCCTTATCACTTGGTGATTATCCGTAAGCATTTTTCGGTGTAAGATCTCACCAGATTCCAGAATCTGTTTCTCGATTCCTGTCGGATTGTGGAACTCGATGAAGTTTCTTTCTTCTACTCTATTATTCTGATTCAGATGGTTTGGTCTATGATTCGTTCTATTATGTTGCCTTTGATACGGTAACGACGGAAGTATCATTTTCGTCGGGATTCCTTCAGTTGAAACCGAAACAATTTCATGTGGATTGAATTCATTCGGAACCAAATCCATGCTTCTTTGTCCGTTGAAAAGTCCAGAACTATTCATCGGAGGATCCATTGGAGTTTCATCAGTTAGAATGTCATGCATTATAATGATGAATGGTTGAAGGTGGTCCCCGTGTTTCTGAAATTATTTTTGATCTTTGATTACTTGAAAAAGAAACCTTAAATTGAAAAGTACATACATCCAAAGTACACCAACGCAAGGAAATATAATATTCCAATGAATTTTTTATTTGATGTTTGCTCAAAATTCAACGCATTACATGCTCCGTTTCGTGTGAAATTTGAGAAATAACCTAGACAAGATATCCGGAGAAGATAAGCGTAATCTTTGAAAAATCGGATTTTCGTTTTTTAAGATTTTGAAAAAAAGAACTCACATTGTAAACGGATAAAAAATGATTCTGAGCTATCCTTATCAGCTGCGCAGGTCTTGAGACTAGACAAGAACACGAATGTGTCAGAGTTGATAAATCTCCAAAGAGGGCTCCACATCGTAACGTCTTCAAGTGTTTGAAGTCTCCACCCTAAAGAGAAAAATAGAAAAGTCTCCAAAAACTTTCAAATACTTACATATGTCTTGCTGTACAACTGTACTTCTCCACTCAACAGAAGATACCAGTATTCTGTTGGTTCGTCTTTTTCAAATACTGAAAAAAAATTCAAGTTAAAATTGCTGGAAACTTTAGAATTCAACTTACATACAACACCTTGTTGTATATTATCTGGTTGGAAATCTGATTCGGAAAGTAATGAGATGAGGAGGGCATCGGAGAATGTGTGTAGTGGAGATAATCGACGAACACGGGATACCATCCGCTCCATCTGAATAAGTAAAGTTATAAATAGAAGGGGCAAGTTTAAAAATAGAGAAGAAGGATGGAGCATAAAAGAAAGAATAAAAAGAAGGGAAGAAAAATGTTTTGATTGTTGGAGAGAGTTATTCTTATTTTGGAGTATTGGTCCTCTAACCAATTCGCTAATTGTTTGAAAGCATGTAATTATCAAATCTAGGAAAGACCAAAAAAGATGGAAACCAAAAAAACAAGGATTACGGAGCCATTCCGCCACAATACCAAATTGGGGGTTTCGAATTTCCGAAAAAAAATTCTCGCATAAATTGCAAAAAGAGCTCTCTGAACGAGCTGTAAACAACTAACAAGGTCCAAACAAACAAATTGGGAGTAATGCGAAACAAAAAATGAATGAGCGATCTGCTGAGCTCTCTCTTTTTTTTCCCAGCAGCCACTTTTGGTGTGAAGGGTGGAGAGACATAAAGACATAGACAACTCCGTGGTCTTCTTCTTCTTTTTTGCTCCTATACACACTCTCTCCTGGCTTTTGAAGGGAAGAAAAAGAAGAGGAAGAAGAGGATGGGGGTCCACACGAGAAAGCAGAAGCCGTGTAGAAGGAAGAAAAAATAGAAGAAGAAGAAAGAAAAGAGCTCTGGCCACACAAACAAATGGATGTCGTCTCTCGGGCTCGGGCTCCGAGAGCGCCCGAAGGGAAATTGAGGGAAAAAAGTTAATGCACTTGACAATAATACTACAACATAATACAATTCCTGCCATTTTTGGTTTACCTTTGGATGGAGGGGAAGGAGGAAGTGGGCGGAGTTCGGAGGTGGAATAAAGGAAATTGAAAAGGGATCTAGAATATAAGCTGTCTAGGTTCTGGTCAAGGAAAAAAGAGAATCTGATACAATAACGAAACGTCTCAAAAAGATTCAGAAACAAAAAAAGTACTGCAATCTTTAACTTCTCCTTCGAAGCATCGATAATAGAAGTTCGAAGTGTCCGATGTTTCATGATCCTTATATGGAAGTTAGGCCCTTTCATCACTAAAAATTTTTCATTACAGTCTTTTGGATATCTCGTACCAGGATTTGGCTTTATTTTGTTTTCTGAGCCGTAATAACTGATAATTCAAAAAGGATAACGAAAAATAGAAGAAGATCAAATCTGACATTAATACCTTCGAGATAACACTTTGAAAAGAACCACTCTTTGGAAACCTGTTATACTGGAAAATTCACTAAAACTTTGTTTTGAAACACTTAATCCTTCAAACTAGCTCTTCCCTGCCAATGGCTCCTCCCAATATGTCACTTTTATTTTTGGGAAACTGAAGACTACTGTAGCTAAGCAACATATCGGAAAGGAACTCGCTTCAAAAATCCATCGACTGGAGCACTCCCAAACATAGAGAACTTCTTTTCGACTGAAGTATAACAAAAAGAAGTAGTAGGAGAGAAGGAATTGAATTGAAAAAAAGAGGATTATCCGATTCCAAACTAACAGAAAGATCTCATTTCAGCCGAGCACCCTTTTCTAATCTTCTTGTTTGGTAATGGAATTCTTAATGGACTGTACGATGGATGTTCTTCATTTCCCTCTGAAAAAATTACCCTCCATTTATTCTGCACCACATTTCCGGTCCCCCAACCCCCATAATCTCACTATATAGTCCCTTTTCCATTTATTCCACTCATCCATCAGGAACCAAAAAGAAGAGCCCCACATTTGGAGAGAGAAGCGTCTAATAATCCCTGCTTCAAATCATTGTGCCAACACAGACACACACTTTATGGGCTTGCTCACGCTATTTGAAGAGCCGAAGAAGACGACGACGATGACGACCCCGTCCGACGTCTTCAGAGGAAAAGAGCTCTTTTCACCGAATTTCTCTTCTTTCAAATCGCTCTTCCTGTTTCCATTTATTTCGTTACAGACACTAGAAAAACCGAGATGGCGTCGAACAGGTTTCAAAACTTGCAAAACTGGACCAACAAACATGTGTTCAGTAATTCGCTGGATTATTGGAATCAGGAGATGCATGATGTTCCATCGTACCAGAATCAGCAAGCTGCAGGAGATGGTAAGGCTTGGAATATGAAAGTTTTCCTGAAAAGTACAGTAGAATCGATACGTTCAACGTCATAAGCTCAACACAAGCTTTGTAATAAACCAAAATTAATAGAATCAGATCTTATTCCAAGACTCTATAAAGATCGTAATCTAATCTAGGATCTAACCAACCTCCGGATCGCCTTGAAACCATCGAAGAATCTGCTATCTCTGAGCAACCTCAACCAGAAGACGTTCCACCGAAACAGGAGCCTGCCGACGATGGTCATGGAGCATCCTCCGAACCTATTTCTGCTCTCCAGGCTGCCTGGAATGTCACAAACGCAATTCAGGGAATGTTTATAGTCGGCCTTCCGATTGCAGTCAAAGTAAGTGAGACACTTGGAGTCGAAGTTTTTGAAATATTCCTTGAATATTTATGCATGTGACTTTAGATTGGTGGCTGGTGGTCCATTGGGGCAATGATTGGAGTTGCGTATGTTTGTTATTGGACAGGAGTACTCCTTATCGAGTGTCTCTATGAGGATGGGGTCAAAAAACGAAAGACTTATCGAGAAATCGCAGACTTTTATAAACCGGGATTCGGTAAATGGGTTTTGGCTGCTCAACTCACGGAACTCTTGTCCACTTGTATCATTTACCTGGTTTTGGCTGCTGATCTTCTGCAGAGTTGCTTCCCAAGCGTTGGTTAGTGAGAACAAAGTATCGTAAAACCTCTAATAGAAGGACACCCAAGTGAGCCCGAAAAGAGCAGTTTCTCAGATTTCTGTGCATCTGAAAGTTGTCTCAATCGATTTCTTGTCTAAAATAGATTAGGATCAATATTAAATACGCTATCAGTTGCTTCTGAAGAAATAGTAATGGATATGAGAAATTCGAATTCTGATTTTGAGGACATAGAACAATAGAACGACATGTCCCTTTTACGTTATTCACAAGGATTGTCTAATTTTCAGATAAGCCTGGATGGATGATGATTGTATCTGCCTCATTGCTCACTTGCTCTTTCTTGGATGATCTTCAAATCGTGTCTCGTTTGTCTTTCTTCAATGCAATCTCTCATTTGATCGTCAATTTGATAATGCTACTCTACTGTCTCACTTTCGTCTCGTAAGTGCTCAATCTCTAGATTTAAATAGTTTAAATTCATTTTCAGTCAATGGTCTTTCTCCACCATCACATTCTCCTTGAACATCAACACTCTGCCAACGATTGTAGGAATGGTCGTATTCGGATACACATCTCACATCTTCCTTCCAAATCTCGAAGGAAATATGAAAAATCCCTCAGAATTCAATATGATGCTCAAATGGTCTCATATCGCTGCTGCAATATTTAAAGTTGTTTTCGGAATGCTCGGTTTTCTTACATTCGGAGAGCTCACCCAGCAGGAGATTTCCAATTCTCTCCCGAACCAATCCTTCAAAATATTGGTCAACTTGATATTGGTGGTGAAGGCTCTTCTCTCTTATCCTCTTCCATTTTATGCGGCCGTTCAATTACTGAAGAACAATTTGTTCATGGGATATCCTCAGACACCATTTACTAGCTGCTATTCTCCGGATAAATCACTTCGTGAATGGGCAGTCACATTACGAATTATCTTGGTTCTTTTTACTCTTTTCGTTGCTTTGTCGGTTCCATATTTGGTCGAATTGATGGGATTGGTTGGAAATATTACGGGTGAGTGGTTGGATTGCTTCGGATTCAAATGAATTATTTCATTCAGGAACAATGTTATCCTTCATCTGGCCAGCTCTGTTCCATCTGTACATCAAGGAGAAAGGACTCAATAACTTTGATAAACGGTATTTAATTAACTGTATTTTTGAAATTGAAACTTCTGATATTTCAGCTTCGACCAAGGAATCATCATCATGGGATGCAGTGTTTGCATTTCTGGAGTCTACTTTTCCTCAATGGAGCTTCTTCGAGCAATCAATTCTGCCGAGTCTTAAATTTTCGAACTTTCGCTAGTTGCTATAAATCTGCTATAGTTTTTTTGTACCTTTTATGAAACAACGATTTTTTGATTTCTCACAATAAATGCTTTTTGAAAATGGGAAAACCCCCAAAATAAGCTTGATCATTTGCCTTCCTGACCGGTTTGTGAATCACTGTCCAATTATTTTTTTTTCTCGAGATAATTAGGGTGTCCCTTTTCAAGTGGACACAAAGATTTTGTTGCGAAGATCTCTTTAATTTTAATCTTTATTGAAAAACTCAACGGCAAGAAAACGTAAATGAAAAACACTTTGGCGAAATTCGGATAATATTATAGGAGAAACAGAAAAATGAAATGTATTGTGAGCAATTATTCGTTTTTTTTTAAGTCACCGACTCATTTCAGGCGTGGCCGAAAAAAAAAATTCAACAGAGGGGAATACGCGTATCTATGTGAAGGGGGGAAAATACACGTATTAAGAACAGAATATAATGGAAAATTTAAAAATAGATGGTCTATTTCTTGGTTACATGAGTTGAAGTTTGGCTCGTGACCACTTCCGTCTTGTATCTCTCCGATTCTCCATTGGCAAATGGCTCGAAACTGTGATTCTTGGTGACGATGGTTCTCTTGTCTCCAACGGAATGTTCAACGTCTTCCTCTTCGGAGCAGTATTCTTCAACTTCTCGGTTTTCAGAACTAGAATGCTCATATCCTCGAGCAGCTGTCATTCCACGTGCTCTTCCGATTGAGAATTCTTCGACACTGTCACCGCGTTCTCTGGAAAAAAGAACAAAAAGTTAGAAGCTAGTAATGATTATATTTCAAACCTTTCTCCAGTATGTCTGATGCTTGCATATCCACTGTTATGGGCTGAACTCTCCATTCCAGAACTTGAATATCCTGCTGAGGTGGCTCTCTGTGCCATACTTTGTGACATACTTTGCTGTTGGGATTGTTGTTGAGAGGATTGGGATTGATACATTCTTTCACCACCAGAGAATGAAGAACTGCTCGATTCGTTTTGCTGGAAAACATAAAGTTCTTTTTGTTATACCAGACGGGCTACGCCCCTCTGGGGCCCTTCGGGCATGTCTAAAATTTTTTTTTTGAAATTTTGAAAAACAAAATAGATGGGCATCATTAAGCAGGAATTACTGATAGCCTGCCAAAATTTGAGAAAAATCGGTCCAGTGGAGACTGAGCTAGAGCGGGATCCGGACACAGCACAGACAGACACACACACAGAAATTTGCGTTTGTTAATAGTAAAGATTGTTAAATCTGAAATTCTCACCATATAGCCTCCTCCATGAATGACTGTGGTATCTCTTGGATGAACTGCTTCTGTTGTTGTCACAGTTGTGTTTCCTTGCTCATCAGTAGTTGTAGTTGTCTTGATTTCTTTGGTTGTTACATCAGTCGTGACCTTTCTCTCAGTTTCCTCTTTGATGGTGTATTCTGATGATGCTTCTGACAGGCTATCAAATGAATGGTCTCCATGAACATCAACCAAATGGGCACGTGGAATTCTGACTGCATTCTCATCCAAGTATTGATCTAGACGTGCCACTTCCATACTTCTCGACTCGTTCGCAGCTCCGGATGCCATCATTCCAGACTTCAGTTTCGCTCTTGGGATTCCCATTTCTGGATAATACTCATTTCCAGCAGCGCTCATTCCAGAAAACTCTGCACCTGATTCAGAAGACGACGATCCCTCGAGAGTAGACCATGGCCAAGCACCACCTCTTCTGTACCCGAATCCATTGGCTCCAGCGCCAGCAAACGGTCTTCCCTTGAAGCAATGGCACTTTGTACAGAAGTACAACAGACAACAGAGAGTGAGAAGTAGGAAAAGAAGAGCGAGAAGGATTAGAAGAACTAATGAAGCATTGGATGGAGCAACTTGACATTGTGCTCCAGTCCATCCATCGGTACAGACACAAGTGATATTGTTGGTGGCTGTGTTGTGAACACAATCTCCGTGAGCATTGCACAAATCACAGAGCAAAGCTCCGCAAACTCTTCCGGGCTCATCAGGATTTCCATCGATATATCCATCCGGACATTTGCATGTGTATCCAACGGCCTTATCAATGCAATGAGCAACTCCTGAGCAGTTATTCAATCCAAGAGCACATTCATCGACATCTCTGACATGCATGCACAATGTATCGTCTCCGAGCATCAAAGCAGTTCGTTTCTCTGATTTTCGAATATCCATGAATCCAGGATCACACTTGCATTCCGCCTGTTGTTCCATATTCTTGCATGTGGTATTGGTTGGACAGAAGTTGACGTCACTACAGTAATCCAATACGCATTGGGATCCAGGCACGGATCCAGGTGGGGATGTATCGTAGTAAGAAGGCAAGCATTCACATTTGTAAAGATGATCCAAGTCAATACATCTGGCATTTTCACTGCACTCATTGTCTTCTTTCCTTTCGCATTCATTGAATCCATGAACTGGCAGACACTTCTTTCCAGGAGACTGTGGATTGATATCTCTGTATCCAACTCCACATTCACATTTATAGGTGTACTTGGATGTTTCGATACACTTTCCATGTGGATCACAATCATTCTTGAAGCATGGATTGAATGGATCCGGTTGAGTTGGGTTGAGATATAATTCAGAATCTCCGACTTCGTTGTTATTCTCCTTTGTGATGTATTTGACGAGTTGATAATAAGCGTCGGATGGGACATGAACCATTCCTTTTCGGAAATGAACAGTTGTGTTAAACATTAGTCCTGTATCGTAAGATGCATTCATCAGAACTGGATTCACAATATCGTTGACTTCAGCAGTAACGAAAGCATTCTTGAGTTCAGTATGTGGATAACATCCTTCGATTCCTTTCTCAAGTCTCTTGGAGTAATCTTTGTATACCGGAGTCTGTGGATTATCGAATGATTCGCTGAACACAATTGGCTTCTCCTTATCACGAACAACCCAAAGTGGAACATTCCAACTCTCGACAACACGGCATTCCGAATTTGCATCTCTTCGTTTCATTCCATCAGGACATCCGCAAATGTGTCCGGCGATGCAGACTTCCTTCAGATGTTCCTTGCAGCTCATTCCTCCACAGTTACCCCATTCTTCTTGTTGTTTACATGGATTCAAAAGGTCCGTGTCAGAAGCAACTCGAAGAGAACCTCCTCCGATGGCTCCATTAGTTCTATCCAAAGAAGCTTGCATCTGTTTCCACAATTCACATTCATCGATTGGCTGGTTTTGAGTCTTTGTAGTTTGAACTTCGTATTTGAAGAGCAATCCTTGATCCCAGGAGCTATTTTTCGTCTTTGGATGAGTGATGTAATCGACCTTGGTGTTCACATATCTTGGTGCTAGAGATGTTCCTCCGAATGTTCGCGCCATGTTCTTTTCGAAAAGTTCGACGATTTCAACGTAAGCTGGGCTCTTTTGGGATCCGAACTCTGTCGAATACATCAATGGTCTTTGATCTCTGGTGACAACTCTCAATTCGAATGGAGTCTCTTGAACTTGTTGACACTTTCCAGTGCTTGCAGATCTTCCCTCTCCTGGTTTACATCCACAATACTCTCCACTGATACACACTTCTCCTCTTGCCTTGATACAATCATCTCTTCCACACGGGAACTCTCTTCTTGGTTCCGATTGAACTGTGGTCACTTTGACTCTTTCGATATGTTCTTCTTGTTGGAACTCGATACAGATACGTCCCGGTTCTTGAGGATTTGGAGATTGATCGTAGAATCCGTGTCGGCAAGTACAGCTGTACCCATAGTCCAGGTCGAAGCAGTCGGCATTTCTATCACAAGTGTTTCTGTTGCTATCAAGGCATTCGTTGAGGCGACAGATTCTTCCTGGTGATTGAGGTGGTCCTTCGTCCCGATATGGAGCCTTACAGGCACATTCATAGCCTCCTGGAGTATCGATGCAATTGGCATTTCTGTCACAGTCGTTCAGATTCGATGAATCGCATTCGTTGATCACTGAAATTAAAAAGTACGAGGGTTATTAAATATCTTAAACATACTGAAAGAGCATCTGTGTCCAGGATGAGATGGATCATCATCATGATATCCGTGGCGACATCTACACTTGTATCCATTCTCCTGATCAATACAATCAGCAAATGCCGAACAGCTATTCAATGACGGATTGGCGCATTCATTGACCGATAACGAACAGATTCTTCCTGGTTTTCGTGGATCCGGAGATTGGTCCTTTGCATTGATCGGACATTGACAGGTGTATCCATTTGGTAAATCTTTGCAGACAGCCAAAGAGTGACAATCGTTGAGTGATCTATCGAGACACTCATTA
This sequence comes from Caenorhabditis zanzibari, assembly GCA_963966625.1. Taxonomy (NCBI): domain Eukaryota; kingdom Metazoa; phylum Nematoda; class Chromadorea; order Rhabditida; family Rhabditidae; genus Caenorhabditis; species Caenorhabditis zanzibari. Next base: position 6,762,260 of record OZ016470.1, on the reverse strand, counting down.
ACCATTCCCTTACAGATTCTTCCAGGACGACGAAGTGGATCCGGAGACTCATCAGTGTATCCATCTCTACACTTACAAGTGTACTTCTCTGGTCCATTCACTTCACTGCAAATAGCGGCAGCATGACAATCATTCTGTTCTGGATCCAAGCAAACTGGTTCGGTGAGAACACAGAGTCTTCCTGGTTTGGCAAGAGGGTTAGGAGAGCGATCAGCGTATCCAGCGAGGCATTCACAAGTATAGCTTTGAGCACCAGTGGCACGACAAGTTCCGGCTGGATGACAATCATTTCTTTCTGGATCTTGGCATGGATGACGTGGTGGGGAAGATGGTGGTGGTGGAGGTTCGCAGACTCTTCCACGTTGAGAAGAATCTGGAGATCTATCCATGAATCCACGTTTGCATTCACAACGATATCCTCTTGGTTCATCGTAACAAATGGCGTTTCTGGAGCAAGTGTTGAGCCGAGGATCGTGACAAGCGTTATCTGAAACATTGACAATTGAAGTGACCCTGGATATTTGAAAACTCACTTCTAACGCAAACTCTTCCCTTCTGACTTCCTGGAGATTGGTCAACGTATCCTTGGATACAGACACATTGATACTTCATTCCTCCAAGTGGCTCACAAACAGCAGCCGATGAGCAATCATGGTTTGGTGGGCAGACTTCTGGAGCCGAACAAACTCGTCCTGGTTGGCTGGCAAGGTTCGGAGAACGATCCACATATCCATCACGACATTCGCAAGTGTATCCTTCTTCCAAATCACGGCAATCAGCATGACTACTGCATGTGTGACGTCCTTCACGACACTCATCCACAAGTTTAACACAGACTCTTCCTGGACGAGCAAGTTTGTTTGGTGAGCGATCGACGAATCCGTTAGGGCATTCACAAGTGAAGGATTGTTCATTATCTCGGCAGAGAGCATTTGGATCACAGTCATGAACTCCAGTTTCACATTCGTTGATGACTGAAAAATGAAAAATGAAAATGTCACTCTACACTAATAACTTACACATGAGACAGACTCTTCCTGGGAATGATGGGCTTGGTGAGATGTCTTTGGAGTTGACTGGACAATCACATTCGTAAGAATCCATGGTATCCTTGCATCTGGCATTCTTGTCACAATCATTGAGACGTGGATTGGCACATTCGTTGACAAGTTCACGGCAAGCTCTTCCCTTGAGAGTTGGCGATGGAGAGACATCAATGAATCCATCCCTACATTCACACTCGTATCCTTCTTCTTTGTCGATACATCTGGCATTTCTGTCGCATGAGTTGAGATTTGGTCGAGCACATTCGTTGATAAGCTGTTTGCAGATTCTTCCAGGTCTTCCATGAGAATGATCCATGAATCCTTGATTACATTTACACTCGTATCCCTCTTCCAAATCAATGCACGCAGCATTTTGATGACAGTCATTCAAGTGTGGATACTGACATTCATTGACCATTGGCTTGCACATTCTTCCTGGTCGTTTTCGATCTCCAATATCTTTGAATCCGTTCTTACATTGACACGTGTAACCTTGAAGTTGATCGATGCAATCCGCAGCGGTGTGACAATCATTCAACTGGGCGAACAGACACTCATTGATCACAGAACACGAACCAGAAGAATCTCTTTGATAGTTGACTGGACACGAACATTTGGGTTCTCCTCCGATCATTCTACATACTTCATTCAGATGAACCTTACATTGATTTGGTCCGTCGAGGCGACATTCTGGAGGTGGTGGAGTTGGACGAGGTTGACAGAGTCTTCCAGGATGAGTGGATCGGTGTGGGGAGACGTCGAGGAAATCTGAAGAGCATTGACAAGTGTATCCTTGTGGAAGATCTTGACAGATTGCGTTGACATGACAATCATGTTTCTGAGCACGACATTCATCGAGAAGAGCTGGACGACAGATTCTTCCAGGACGACGAGATGAATCTGGAGATTCGTCAACAAAGTCGTCACGACATCTACATTTGTAGGATTCTGGAGTGTCGATGCAGTCGGCGTTTGGAGAGCAGTCATGACGATTTGAGGTACATTCGTTGATTCCTAAAAATTAATACAAATTTTTTGAGTTTTCAAAAACTCTTGTACTTACTCATCAAACAACGTCTTCCAGGTCTGTTGATGGTATCTGGAGACAAATCGATGTGTGTTTGGGGACAAGCACAGATGTAACTGTCTTCAGTATCTGTACAAGTTGCCTCTTCAGAGCAATCGTTTTGTCCTGTTTGACACTCATTTATCAATCTCTTGCATTTTCTTCCTGGTCTTGTGACACGATCAAACGATACATCCAAGTAATTCATTGCACAACGGCAAGTGAATGAATCAGGAGTGTCTTCGCAGATTCCTCCGTCACGAGCACAGTCATCAATTCCGAGGGCGCATTCGTTTTGGACTGAAATCAGTTATTATAAATTCTAGGCTCATTCTGAAGAGAAACTAACGTGGCTTGCAAAGTCTTCCTGGTTTGACTGAAATGCTTGGTGAGATATCCAAGAATCCTTGACGACATCTACACATGTAACCATCATCTGTATCCGTGCAAATCGCCCGATCCGGAGAATCACAGTCATTCAAAGTTGGGTTATCACATTCTGGGATAACTGGAATGCAAAGTCTTCCTGGTCTTGATGAAGATGGAGATTTATCCTTGAATCCTGGAGGACAAGCACATGAATAATCGTCGTCTCCGATCTGGATGCATCTAGCATTTCTATCGCAATCGTTCTTTCCAGGTGAACATTTATCATTGGTTTTGACTGAAAAACTCGTGTGGTTGAAATTCAAAGAAAAAAAACTACTCACTCTTTTCACACCGTCTTCCTGGATTTCCAAACTCGTCCATGTCAATGAATCCGGTTTTGCAAATACACGAGTATCCTTCGATGGTGTCAATGCAGTGAGCATTACGGTCGCATTGATTCAATCGTGGACTGGAACACTCGTTCACCAGCTCCTTACAGACCATTCCTGGGAACGTTTGAGGATTCGGAGAATAGTCGACGAATCCAGATTTGCATCTGCACACGTATCCTTCTTCTGTGTCCGTGCACAATGCATTTGGTGAGCATCTGGAAAATAAAAACTATATTATTTCTGGTTCGACACTTTCTAAAGTTGATTTTCTGGACCTTGTGTGCTCCTAAAGAAAGAGGTATGATTTTTCACTTGATTCAATTCCCATTCGTTTCCATTCCGATCACCAAACCAAAAGAATCATAAACTTTTTACGAGCAAGAGCAATTACGAGTGGGAATTGACGCGGAGAATGTATGCTAATCGAATAAAAGAATCGGAATAAAAGGAGAAGGAACACTATTGTCACTTTCGATTTTCTATCGACATGATAAAACTCTTGGTGAGCTCCATTCCCCCGTGTCCCATCTTTTTCAGTCCAAATTTTCCAGGCCTGCTCCCTTCTTCTCCTCGTTGGATCGTCTTTCGGTCAAGAGTTCTCCGGTGGTGAATCAAGACAATGTCACAAAGACGCCGAGTGTCCAGGTGGAAACAGAAATGTATGTGTTTTGGGAATGTGTGTCACATTGCGTCCGCGTCCCCGTACTATCTACGAATTTGTTGCACCAAAGGCTAAGAAATGCAGTACGATCATCGACTGTGGACCATCGCAAGTGTGTGCCGATGGAAAATGCGTCGTTGATAATGGACACGGAGGACTCTGCGCTTCAGATGCTTTCTGCCCGAACGGATTCATCTGTATCGACGGAAAGTGTTCCGAGAGTAGAAAACGTCACTTCGGTCTTCCATGTGTCGCCGAGTGTCCACCTGGAACAATTTGCAAAAACGGAGTCTGTACTGGAGTCGCCAATTTCGTCGACGTAGGACAACGCCAATTTGCTCCAAAAGATTGCAGCACCGGAGCTGATTGTGGACCTTCCCAATTTTGTGCCGATGGAAAGTGCGTCGTGGATAATGGATACGGAGGACTCTGTTCTTCTGACGCTTTCTGCCCGAATGGATTTATTTGTATCGGTGGAAAGTGTGCAAAGAGCAAACGTCGTTTTTCCCTTCCATGTGTTGCCGAGTGCCCACCAGGCACAATGTGCATAAATGGAGTGTGTACTGGAGTGGCCAACTTTGTTGAAGACCCGCTATTCGATTACGATAGTTAAAGAATACTCTTGTGATTATTGATTGTCATTGTCAAAAGTACCCAATAAAGTTTTCGAGTATCCCTACTTACCGGTTCGATCCATCGAGACACTCATTCTGCAGAGCTACACAAACTCTTCCAGGTCTGTCAGATGGATTTGGAGAGTGATCGATGAATCCAGCTGGACATGCACAGATGTAACTCTCATCAGTGTCAATACATCTTGCCGAACGGTCACAGTCATGTTCTCCAGTCAAACATTCGTTCTTCACTGAAATATTTCAAATTTACAATTTGAAGATCTTTTGGAAAATTCTTACAGCAAATATCAGTAATTGGATGTCTCTTCTCGTTTCTTCCGCATTGACAAGTATAGATATTTCCGTGTGGAAGACATTGTTGTCTCTTTCTGATGTCACAAGACATGGGATCGTTTGGATTACATGATCCTGGATAAGCACATTGTCCATTTCGGATTCTCTCGAATCCTGGAAGACACTCGCAGAACCAATCCGATCCTTCGTTCGTGCATCTCTCGTTTTCAGAACAGCGGACTCCGCCATTGTGACAGTTGGCATCGTGTTGGGGAGAGATTTGAACTTCTTTGACGGAGACTGAAATTAGGAATCGAGGAATTCAGTTAATCCAAAAATGAAAACTCACTGCAGAATCCGCTTCTATAATCTCTGTTGTATCCATTTGGACAGGCACATCGGAAGTTTTTGTATGGAGTAATCTGGCATTCTTCTGGGAAAATGCAAGATGTTATCAGTTGAGGATTACAAAGATCTCCTCCACAGACACGTGTCAATGGATGTCTCGTAAATCCTTCTGGACAAACACATCTCGGTCTTCCACCGTCAACTGCACAATGCTCATTCAGACTTCTATCGCAACCAGTTTGAGTTCTTGGATTACAAACATCATCGGATGGAGTCTCTTGTTTAGTTGGAGATGGGCATGCGGCCTTCTGAATCATCGATCGAAGTCTGGTGTCAAGATCCTTGAACTTGTCGACGTAGAACCAACGATTTGGAGAGCCAGCGATTGACTCAAGCTCACTAGCCAAGACGTGGTCGGTGACTCCGATGGCGAAAGTGTTGATTGAGAGTTTTCTTGCAGCATCAGCTGGACCAGTTACATTATCTTGAGATCTCCCATCGGTAAGGATAATAGCAACTCTCGCAATGTCACTTTGTTGTGGTCTGGCTCCTCTTCGCTCACTGAATCCTTCTTGGACCATATGCTGAATTGCGGCTCCAGTTCTGGTCAACCCAGTCAAATACTGAGTTTCAGAGATTCCTTTCAACAATGAACTTCTGTCTCCATACTGATCCAAATCGAATTCATGTCGAATCTGATCAGAGTATTGAATCAATCCAACTCTCGTCTTACTTCTTCCAATTTCGAAAAGCTCCACGAATTCGCTCACGAATCGAAGAACTTCATTCTTGAATACATATGATCCAATGGATCCAGATCCATCAATCAAGAAAACGAGATCGGTCTTCTGTTTTGGACATGTCGTTTGTACTGTACAGACACGTCCAGGTGGAAGATTTGCATTAGAAGAGACATCAACGAATCCACCGTAACATTGACACGTATATCCATCTGGAGTGTCTACGCAATCAGCGTTCTCATCGCAAGTGTTCAGTGATTTCTCCGAACATTCGTTATTTGAATTCGTACAATGTCTTCCAGGTGGTTTGTTGTATCTGCTACTGACGTCAATGTATCCATCAAGACATTGACAAGCGTATCTGAATAAAAAAGAAAGGGGAATAAATGGTCATTCGGAAGTTAAAAGGGTTTACCCATTAGTGGCATCGATGCATCTGGCATACGGTGAACATTCATTATCGGACGATGCGCATTCATTGATCACTGGATAAAAAGAAGATGAGATAGTAAATGGGATTGGATGATGACTCACATTCTTTACAGATTCTTCCAGGTGCATTAGCAAGATCGACAGACAAGTCGATGTATCCTGGACGGCATTGGCAGGTGTAAGAATCGAATCGGTTCAGACAGATGGCATTCTTGTCGCAGGAATTGATCTTAGAGCACGCAGAGTACACTGGAAAAGAGAATATGATACAAGAATTGAGTGCTGAAACTGTCACCTCTACAACTTCCATCGGTGTATCTGAAAGCAGTATCAATGCATTCGCAAGTGTGTTGACCGTGACGGCTGACACAAGCTTCGTTAGCTCCACATTTTGGATGCTGAAAGTTTAAAATCTACGTTCTGTTCAATCCTGGTAGTTTCTCTAACCCTTGGATCACAACCATCATCAGTTGAGAACGAGGTATCCTTCAAATCAGTCTTGATCTGTTCCACTGGTTTTGTACAAATTCTTCCTGGATGGCGAGCAGCATTTGGAGAATTATCGACGTATCCTGGGCGGCAGGAACAAATGTATCCTTCTTTTGCATCTTCACAGAATGCGTTCTTCGAGCAATCATTGAGAGAAGGAGAGGCACATTCGTTGACAGCTTCAATACAACGACGTCCCGGAAGTTTGTTGAATGAAGTGGAGACATCGGCGAATCCAGGACGGCATCGGCAGGTGTAACTGTGTTCGGTGTCGACACAGATTGCATTTTCAGAACAGTCCACGTTGTATTTCTCTCTATAAAGAAACTATTGCAGTAAATCCTATAAAATATTAACAAACTTATTGCTGCACTCATTAACACGAGCTCTGCAAATTCTTCCTGGCTGTGAAGCTGGGGAAATATCCGCATATCCACTTCTACACTGACACGTGTATCCTTCTGCCAAATCGATGCATTCCGCATTCTTTCCGCATGAGTTGAGTCTTGGTTCAGCGCATTCATTGATAACTACACATCTTCCATCTGGTAATCGGGAGTATCCATTTGCACAACGACACTTGTACGTGTTCTCGACGAAAATGCAAACTTCTCTCTTCCCAGGATCACAACTCATCGGATCACTAACATCACACTCTGGTGGGTCAGGGATCACGGCTGAAAAGAATTAGTTAGACATGTCGATCCACTTTAATACTCACTTCTGACACAAACTTTTCCCGGATGTTTGAGTGTGTCTGGACTTTCATCTCTGTAACTGTCCTTGCATCGACAAGTGAAACCATCGGCGGTATCAATACATGTTGCATGTGCAGAACAATCGTGTCTTCCCTCTGCACATTCATTCACCACTGCCCTGCATACTCTTCCAGTCGGTCTTCCGTGTTGTCTGGAGACGTCGACGTATCCACTCACACATTGACACATTGGTCCAATTGGCGTTTCACGGCATTCGGCTTCGGCGGCACAGTCGATATTAGAACACATGTCGGCTGGAAAAATGAGTGATTTATGGATCCATTTTCTTTGTTCTTGAAACGCGGAAAAGTTTATTTGACTGCAATTTCAGATTCATTATTGTCAGACATGATTCGGGCCAGGCCGGGCCAAAATCAGAAATTCTGTCGGCCCAGATTCCTGGAGTCAAAGATTTCGGTTTGAATTTTTAAGGCATAAAATCTATTTTTTCGGTGGATTTTTTCTGAATAAGTGTTATTTTTTGAGTATTTTGTGCCATTTTAACAGCGAAAAATTACAAAAAGTTTTAAAAATTGTGAAAATTTTTCGATTTTTCCATACATCGGCCCGGGATCTGCCAAGTCTGATTATTGTGAACTTTTCCGATTATTCAGAAGATTACTCCTATTCATTGATTTGTACTTTACAAGCATTAGACCATTTCAAACCATGATGTTGCCAACATCATTTTTTTACCGGTTTCAATAGCTTGCCAATGGCTACAAAAACTTTCAATCCCAATCCCCCTTCCTCTTTATTTTTCTCCACCTCATACTCTTCTATTCAACTATGCAACAAGAAAAAGAAGATCTTCGGAGAGAGGATTTACTTGCGTGTCCAACAAGAAACTGGTATTCTTCGGTGTTCTTCTACTGTATTTGAGAAGAGATGGGAAAAAATGGGTTCTTGTGCATACAAATGCAACATTAACTCTTCACACCTTTTTTTGGGGGATGACTCACCTTTTTTACAACTGCGTCCAGGGTTACGGAGAGGGTCGAGAGAGGTGTCAGACCAACCGCTTCTGAAAATCAGAAAGGCGTAAAATTGGAGAAGAGTGTGACTGTTTTACAAAAGCACTTTTGGGTAAAAACCGGACAGAATAGAGCTCAACGTCTACGTGAGAATATCTCATCAAGTAAACAACTCCAAGTACCAAAATATAAAGCGATTTAGGCAACAGTAGATACCGTAAAACCTATATTAGAAGGATACCATGAAAACCAAATTTCAAGAGTCCGCACGACCATAATTTTTGTTTTCTTGCGGTAAAACTTCCAGCAAACAAAAATAGACTCTTCAGCTACAAAACGTAATATATATGATTCTCAGAAAGTTGATTATATTTTCATGAGAAGGTTTACAAACTTGATTTTTCGATGTCCCTGTATAAGAGGTTTTACGGTATTAAAGTAGGATTACAGTCATTTTTTTTATTTTCTCAAATGATCGTCCCAATTCCATTATTTACGAAAATAACAATATTTTTGCACAAAAATCGTTAAAACTCGAGAAAATCGATTTTCAAAACGCCAACTTACATTTTTTCTAACCTATTTCACTGAATGTGGAATTTTTCGCTGATTCGAACGCACCTAATATCGCTGCTCAAAACGCAATAGAAACATTTTTATGAACAAAATTGCACTTTGTCGCGCCGCCCGCTGCCGATTTAAATCTGCTGTCGCGCCGCCCGCTGAATGCTCATGCGTATTCAGCGGGCGGCGCGACAATTGAAAATTTGTTCATAAAAATGTTTCTATTGCGTTTTGAGCAGCGATATTAGGTGCATTCGAATCAGCGAAAAATTCTACATTCATTGAAATAGGTTAGAAAAAATGTAAGTTGGCGTTTTGAAAATCGAATTTCTCGAGTTTTAACGATTTTTGTGCAAAAATATTGTTATTTTCGTAAATAATGGAATTGGGACGATCATTTGAGAAAATAAAAAAAATGACTGTAATCCTACTTTTAAAAAAATCGAGAGTTATACGAATCAAAGGAACAAAAAATCAAAATCCATCAGAGATAAATGCTTAAAAGTCCCCCTAGTTCTTGAGTTCCCTAAAACTCGTACCTGCACTTGCATGTGTATCCTTGATGAGTATCGATACAGTCGGCATGAGGATCACAAGTGTGTCTTCCCAGAGCACATTCGTCCACAGCTGAAAAAAAGGTGATTTATGATCATCATAATTATTTCTTTTCCCTCCAATTTTTGTCCCTCAATTTTCTCGACTTTTCTCGCCCCCATTCGTGTCTCGTTTTTTTTTTCGATTCTCGATGCCTCCAATTGAATGAATATGCGCGAAAACTCAAGGTGAATTGAATGGTTTCGTATCATGTTCGTTTCTAGCAAAACGCCAATTACAATCTTTTTTCTCTTTTTTTTGTTCCCAGAAAAAAACGAAAAGACATTGCTCATCACAACACTTTTTGTCCATGAAGGTCGAATTTCTCCCCGTTTATAGGATTATCTTTCAATTTTTCTTTTTGGATACTTTTGAATTCTTTATTATTCTGATTCCCATTACTGCTAACCCCCATAAAGGACATAAAAGAGTTTCTCAAAAAAACCGTCTCGTAAAATTTCGAAATGTTTCATTTAGGTTCCACCTGCTTCCAGAAGTGATAAGAAACATACACACTCCATCACTTTTAATGACTAATTCAGCAGAACGTCCTTGACCCATTAGAGAAGCCCGCTAGCCAGTTTCTTATCCCGATTCCCCCAATTTTTTTTCTGTTCCCTTCTCTTATCATTTATCTGATCAACTGTCTGTCCACAATCAGTTGGAATAGGAAGATGAAGAATTGGAAAAAGAAAAGAGAAGAAATGACATACTAAAAGGACACCGCCTTGATTCCATCAAAATCCATCTCCCAAATAACCTACCTCTCACACATTTTCGACCAGGAAACCGTTTGTCCGTCGAGGCATCAGTGAATCCTTTCGGACACTGACATTGAAAATATCCCGGTTGTTCTGAGAAGCATTCGGCCACCGGGTCACAATCGTGGAGCGAGTAGTCTTGGCATGGATTGGCTCCTGGAAATACGGGAATTGTAATGGATAGTTAGTGAATCTTCATAGAAGTAGCTAGTGCTCCTTTATAGGAACTTTGAACTCAGAATTTGCTTCAGAAGTAAGCGTGTCTGGTGCAAACCCAAAAACTTATGGTGGCTGGAAGGACTTCGAATCAATGAGAGGAAGCGGTGCTTGAAAATTGTGCTACATTTGAAAATCAGGAAAACTTGAAACTTCTAAGAAGTGAAGCTATAGGGACACAGTTTGTCTCACAGACTCTCTTGCTCCTCACTTTCAGAAAAAAAAACTTGCAACTGAGCTACCGTATATGTCTGTGAAGTTTTATCACGGAGGGGCAGAGAATACAGTACTGCTCAATAAGATAATATCTTTGTTTCTGGTGAGATATGAAAGTTTTACTGAAAACCACTGAAACCAAATTTTTTGGCCAAATCACCTCTTCGCTCATAAATCATCAATTTTTAAAAGATAATTGCATACAAATTGGCAGACATGTGTGTGATTATGCCAAGTCTCAAATTTTGGCGTTCATACCTTTTCTCAAAAAAAATTTATCACAAAAAAAGTTCATATCCAATTAAGCGGTACTGTACTTCAAAAACAGAGGCTTTGATTCACAGTTTCAATACCCTTTCACATTCAGACCCATCTTTTTTCCATGTAACTTAAAAGTACATATTATTCGAGACATGATGCCTAGCCGTGCGAGTTAGTTATAAGCTAGTTATTGTACTCGGAAACATTTCTTCTTCTCCTTCCGGCCGCCAATCCTTTTTCTATTACCCAATTACTTCACGCCGTAGGAAGTTCTTCTTTCTCACTCAATTTTAATTTGTTTCTCTCACTCACAGTTCGGACTCTTTTCGAAACATGATGATTATTGAAATATGCTTTGTAGGTAGCCGAGTACTGTGTACAAAAGTTGCGCGGGATGGGAAAAGAGACAGATGAACGAGGTCAATGTGATGGTGTTGCTACTACAAGAAAAGTGGGAGAAAGAGAGACGAGTTTTGTTCCTTCTGGATGCAATTTAAATTACCACATGAATCCTCGCGATTTGCATTTTTTTCTATTGTTGAAAAACGGAGGATTCCGTTTTGTGACAAAACGGAAATGGGAATAAACTTATAGTGCAAAAAAGTGCAAACAGAGAAAAAAGAGCAAGAGTTGATAAGCTCGAAAAAAACGAAAAGGTGCAAATTTGATTTCTCACCCAATCGTGAACGTCCACCACAAGAATTATCTGCACATCGCAATGCTTTAGGGATATCTAGAAAACGGAGGAAAAGATCTTACCGGAAGCGATCGAAGTGACTGCCGAGAATAGTAATATGCCTAGAGACAGGCGTCCCATTATCAGGAATATTTGTGTACCACCTCACCCTGATAACTTATGATTAACTGATACCGTCTCAAAAGATTTGATTCGGAGACAAAAAAAAGTAGGGGGGATTGAGTATGGAAAAAGCGTGGACTGATGACCGTCTTGTTCTTGAGATGGAGGGGGGAGCGGCGGGAAGTAGACGACGTGATGGGAGAGAGAAAAGGCGGGACTATTCGTCTTTTGCCTACAGGGGCGCGGTAGTTGAGAAAAGATGTCTCGCGTCTCGGAGGCGGCTGCTGCTGGTCGCTTAGAAATACCAAGCATATAGTTTGGGAACGAAAGATGAGGGTAAAAAGAAGAGTAGAAGAAGGGATCACAGAAAAAAAACTAGCTAATCTGACTGGATACTGCAATCCCTCCCGAATGGAGAGGGAGAGAAAGCAACACCCTTCTCTCGCCTTCTCAGATGTTCCCTTTTTGTTCCGAATGGCAGAATAGGTTTAGACACACCTTCCAAATCAACTTCATGAACTGGGATTCTATGGCTAGGTTTGAATGAAAAGTTATTCTTATCCTCGAGGCTACGATATTGGCTCTGGGCTTTTGGTAAGGATGATAAGAAATAGAAAATGTTAACAATTGAAAATCCAAAATTCTCATGGCTTCTAGTAAATGAACTTTCGATAATCATCTCAATTTCACTATCAGAAATTATTTGAAATCAAAGTTTCTAAATCGAAATCCGGAGTAAAAGTGTGCTCATCAATGGCTCAAAATCCATTTGACCACCTGACCACTTTTGAAAATTCGAAAAAATTAAGCTAAAACTAGGGACCACCTGACCAAAAAAATTGTATTGCTTCTGGTGAGGAGAAAAGTTATTAATTTGATGAAAATTGAGCCATTTTTGGACCACCTGACCAATTTTTTGGTCCGCCATTACGTTGAAGGGTCCGGTGCTCATTGAAGGATCAGGTGCTCATTGAATGCTCTCCAGAGGTCATAAACACATTCAAACTAGTTTTGCTTATCTATAGATGTCACGCTAGCTATATAGATCGTATCTATAGACAAAGTTCGTTTGGAAATTCCGGAAATACCGTATTCTGCGGGAAATATTCCCTTGAATTTTCAAGTTAATTTTCAAGCGGAAAAGTTTTGCTTGCTCAGTGGCATAATTGGTTCAAGTAGTGTTCAGTATTTTCTCAATTTCAATCTTTTGAATTTCTATAAAACATTTTTTCATTAAGAGGATCATCCAAGTATCAACACACAAACCACTACTCGAATGTTTGTCTAATGTTACATTTTGAACGACTCTTATAAAATACTTACTTTTCTCCGACTGACAATCCAAATGTGTCTTGGATCCAACATTTTTATATCCAGGAAGACATTTGCATACAGTTTCCCCACTTGAATCTTCCAAACATTGTGATGTTTTTGTTTGAGCTTCATCCGCTGAAAATACCTTCCATTTTCATTATTTCTTTGTTCTGCCAAATTTTCAATTTCACTTCCAGAGATGAGTATCAACCTCTTTCATTATTTTCACTTTTGAGTCTTCTCCTCCGGACCGAGAACGATGCTTATCTAATTGTTGGAATAAGAGAAAAGGGATTGCTTTAGCTGTTTCTCTTTTCTTTTTCTCCGTTCCTGTATTAATGATGAATGGAATGGAAAAAAGAAGAGAATGAGAAAACTATTTGGAAGCGAGACAACCGAACATCAGCAGGGGTTTTATGATTGGAAGGAGTGTTATCACTTTTACGTAACTTATCATAAAAAAGCTAAAGATTTATGGATTTTCAGTTTTCTTGATAAGCCTTTGAAACAAGATTCGGCTGTGTACTGGTGATAATTTGGACAGGAACAGCTAAAAATATTTGAGAGAGAATTGGAACAAGGAAGTGGAAGTGATAAACTTTAACAGTTTTTGGTGTAAAGTTTTGGTAGCTATCTTTATCAGTTTGTTTTGTTACGGTTCAATTGAATTAAAAGTTGTTGTCCTACTTAACACAATCGTATTGTTCAAACTTTTGATCTTCCTTAGTCACTTACAGTATTCTTGATCAGTCTCTGTTCTAATGAAATATACCGTAAAACCTCTAATAGAGAGGCACCAAAAATCACGTTTGTAAGCCTTCTCATGAAAATATAATCAACTTTCTGAGAATTACATATAGTCTATTTTTGTTTACTGGAAGTTTTACCGCAAGAAAACAAAAATAACGGTCGTACCGTCGAAAGTTGGCCTTTTGGGTGTCTTTCTATTAAAGATTTTACGGTATATCAATATTTGATACTTCAGTAAAACTAATTTCAGATCTACAAAAACGGAGCCTCACCAGTGACACATTTTCTTCCTGGTTCCATTGCTACTGGACTCGCATCTACAAATCCAAATGGGCATCTGAAAATCTTAGATTTTCAAAAATATCTTCCCTATTATTCTACCTGCATGAAAACCCAATTGGCTGATCTTGACAAATGGCATTCGGATCACAGTTATGCAAATTCAATGCGCATTCGTTTATTGCCTTTGTACAGTTTCTTCCAGGTTTTCTAGCGCCTTGAGATGAAACATCCACGTAGTCATCTTGGCATCTGAACTTTAACATTCAGGGAGAAATTTGGGGAACCTATTACCTGCAGGTGTACCCAATGGGTTTATCCAAACATCTCGCGTTTTGGTGACAATCATTCAGAGAAGCATCTGCGCACTCGTTCACTACTGAAACTTTTGAAAAGTTAGGTATTGGAAAAAAGGAAAACTAACATTTTCTGCACTTTCTACCGGGTCTCGCTTTTGGTTCCACTGATGTATCCAAAAATCCTTCCCTACACAAACACTCGTAGCCGACGAGAGCATCGACACATCGAGCATCAGGATGACAGTCGTGTTTTAGCTGGAGACATTCGTCGACGAGTTCTGGAAAAAAATACATAATGCTCTCACTTCTAGATCAAAACCTTACCCTGACATGCTCCTCCAAACATCACAAATCCCTGTCTGCATTGACATTCATATTTCCCCTCTTGATTTCTTTGACACCCCTCATGGAGCCCTGAACATAGTTATTAATTATCTCAATTCGAAAACACTTGAGACTCACCGCAACTCTTGTTACCACAGCGAATATCGTCTCGATGAAATTGAAATTCGGGTGGAGTCATAATAGTCCCGTAGCTGTCTATTATTTCATCAGGTATCACGCTGACATAGTTCTTCTCTTCTTCTTGGAACATAAATGGAATTCGTTCAGTTCCTCTTTCAAGAAATCCATCACTACCACTACCGCTTCCACTTCCAGGCTAAAAGTTACAATTTTTGTCGGACTTTGTTTTTCGAAACTTGAAAACTTACAGTAGTTCCTGATAATGTGCGGGTTGGAGCTCTTCGAATATTGTTCCATCTTTCCAATTGTGTTTTTGAAATATCATTCTTTCGAAATCCATTCAACAATCCAAATTGTTCCTCGATGGTGATTGAGCAGTTGCTACTTGGAGCATTCCGATATCTTGTCAAGAGTTCTATTGGAATGCATTTTTCAGATCCTAATGGACGGAAAGTTCCAAGTTTACAGACACATCGCCATGTTCCTCCGATGACCTGCGATTTTCAAACCGAAAAAATCAATAAACAAAGTAAAAAAAAACTCACAACACAGACTTGTCCCAATTCAGGTTTACATGGGCTCTTTCCGGAGCAAAATTTCAATTTTCCAAGTGACAGTGAGTTGGTGGCAATGTTCACTTTGTTGTTTCTTGTACAATTCACTGCCAATGTTTTGTTGATAAACTCATCGGAGCCATCTTCACAATCCCAGTTTCCATCCATTATGAATTTCTCAGAAACACATCGAACTCTTCCACATTGACAAGCGAATTGAGAAGTCGTACACTCTTCATCTGATCCATCATCACAATTCTCTTTTCCGTCTTGAAATTCAGTTTTTGGAATGCATTTCGTACCGTCGGAACATTGAAATTGATTTTGAGCACATGCTGAAAATTTCTTTTGTTTTCTCTACCGGTTAATAACTACTAATGTAACACAACAATCCTTATTTCCTTGTTTTGTCGCAATCCCGATCTCTGATAAGATCAGATATTCCCTTGTGATAAGAACTCACGTTCATCGGACTTATCAACACAATCAGCAACACCATTCAGATATTTCGACGGTTCAATACATGCACTCCTGTCCCGACAAACAAAATAATGAGCAGGACATCCCTCATCAAAACCCGAATAGCAATCAATCTTTTTGTCGTTCAGTTTGTGTTTTGAAATGCATCTCGGCGATCCAAATTGACAGTCGAATTGCCATGGTAAACAAACTGAAAAGAGTTGAATCGGTATGTTGCAAAAACCTTTTGAAGGTTAACTGTTGTTGCTTGTGTTGAAGGAAAATGTCAAAGAGTTTCTTGAAATATGAGTGACAGGGATGAAATTGAGGAAGGTCGTTTATTTTAGAAGGTTTCTGGTTCTTCAACATTAATCTAGTAGAAATTTATTGGTGCATTGTTGTGAACCAGAAAGTAGGTCAGGTTTATAACTCTTCTGAACGGTCAAGTGAACTGGTAATAAGAATTTCGAGAAGTTTAGGCGATTTTAGAGTTTCAAAGGGTTCGGGGATAAAAGGTTTGTATAATACTAGTGATATTTTCTAAGTTTTATCTTGCGAAAACGGCTGAAAGTTTGAGATTTGAGTTTTTCCGTACATATGTTTTCGCGGGCTACTCGAGATCACAAAATTAACAAAAATTTAATGAATCCAAATTGATCTTGTGGGAAAGATCGAACTTCAAATATTATCTATGTTCGCAATAAAGCGAGGTAAAACTTCAGAAATATCGGTAATAGTATGAGCAATCCTCGTTAAATTTACAAAATGTGATTGACTTGAATTCATAAAAATAACCGTTTTTTTGAGTTTTCGACCACTATCAGAAGTTGACCCTTTCAATGGTGTCAGACACATGTGAAAAAATCGAAGTGATTTTTCACTGGAAATTCTACTTATGTAACTTTTGAATTTCGTGAGTTCTCTCTACCCCCATATATTTTGGAAAAAAACTGATATTGTTTCTATTTCCGAAACTGACTATGAGTATTCCTTTGAAGTCAAATTTGTTCTTCTTGTAATGTTTTTTTTTCAAGATTCTACCGTTACTCCTATTTCCGGAACCCCCTTCGTAACCTCCAATTTTCCGTTAGCTCTGTCTACCTGTCGAAATTTGCCTAACTGTGTTAGACTTCATCCCAAATAAACGAAATACAACGTAAAGGCAATTATCTTGTTCACTCTGTTTCTTCATCCCGTTTGTATGGGTTTCACGACCTTTTCAAGGAACTGGTGTCACTTGAGTTGCATCTGTGTATTGGCGAGGAGAAAGAGAAGGTCAAACCAATTAAATTTGAATATCTTAATAGGCAGGAGAGGTGTCTTTCGGAACATGGAACTTATTACTCTCTCTAATGATTACATGCCTTTCTTACGGTCATTGATGTTTTTTCAGTGTCCCAAATAGATATATTCCGCTCCAGTGACACAATCAAAACGAAGAAAGAGAAAAGGTAAGGAGGCTCTAGAGGAAACGAATACGTCTAATTACCGAATACGGTCTAATTGCAGTGTGCGGAGTGTAGAGGCACGAAGGGAAGAAGGTGCGGGTACTCATCAAAAAACGATACAATTGAATGAAGAGTGCAAGAAACAGTGAAGTGGTTACTTACTCTTAAAGAAGGTATCCGGGTAATGGTGTTATTATTTTTTTATGAAGAGAAGAACTAGGACTGAATTCAAAAACGATACTGACCTAGATCTAGTTTTTTTTGTTGCACACTCGAATTTTTTTTCAGGTGTTGGGAACGAAGGTAAATTGCAGTTTTCTGACCAAGAAGAACGGCAGATGTTTACACATTGGATCTAGTTTCTAATGGAAATCCGAAGAATAACTGAAAGTGGAATCTATTGTCGACTTTCACTTCTAAAGGAAGATATAGTTAGCAAGGTTTCCGTTGCAATTAGTTGGTCAGGAATGTTTGAAGAAACGTACTTCCGTTCTTGTGTCACATTAGATTATTTTTGAAAGATAATCGTGAATTTCTGCTATCAGTAAAAACTTAAAACGCTGAGCTTCCAGATACAGTAAAACCTCTAATAAAGCGACACCGGGTCAACGGGTTAGTGTATAATTTTTTGAAAATATCCTCAATTGTCGGAAAATGTTATGTAGTACGTTTTGTAGCTGAAGAAATCCCCCTTTGTTTAGTGAAATTTTCATCGGTAAATAACGAAAATTGCGGTTGTACGACTTCCGAAAGTCGGCTCTATTAGAGATTTTTCGGTATCATTGGAACCGGAGCCAAATACATAATTTTGATACTAGGAAACGAGCAAGGAACAGAAAATTTGAAAACTCGAGCTCCAGAGAACATAGATTTATCGGCATTGTTCAAATCATTTTCAGTGTCTTTTTTTCCAAAGTTCAAAATCTCACCTTCGTCACTTCCATCATAACAATCATCCACACCATCCTGCCATTTTTTCATAGAAATACAAGATCCATCAATTTTACATTGAAACTCTTGTCGAGCAATACATGTTTTGGCAGCAATAGTAGTAGTCAAATTCGAACAAAAACCAAAATGAGAATACAGTAACAGTAATAAGAAGAGTTTCAAAAATAACCGAGTTCCAGCCTGCATTGTTATGCGGGTGTTGTGAAAAAAAGTAATCTCATCTATCTCGAAGTAGAGAGTATATAGTTATGCTGGTGAAGGCTGGCAGCAGTCCGCAGAAAGACAACCAGTCTCTCTCTTTCTGTCAAAAGAGGCGGAGTTCCCCGGTACGGAAAGGAATAAGAGAAAGGGCACAGTGCGCGGAAGAAGAAAAAGAAGAAAAAGATGATGAAGACGTGAAGGAGAATGGTTTAGGTATGTAGTATATCTTCCGTCATTAGTCTTCAATATGTTCTTCAAAAGTTCCTCTTTTTGTTTACCTTTGTAAAATTAGGTGAGTCCTCGATGATTGATTTTACTCAATTGTTGCTAGTCTTCTTTTTTAATGACAAACGAGGAGAAAAGAGAAAGTGCACCATTTTCAGAGCAAGGTTTCAGTAACTTTCAGGGATCTTAGCAGTTAGCCACATAGCACATTCGAAAGCCCATATTTAAAACCAAAAATGATAAAAACATTTTGTATCGGGATGGAAAAATGGTTCCCTTAAGAGTTTATTGAAAGAACTCCTTGTTGAGGTTAGTTTCATCAGCATGTAGTTTTTTGTTTGCTATTTTCAAGATTCTTTTGGAGCTCGAAATACTACAGAGCTCAAAATTGAAGTTCTCCGTGAGCTTCGAACTCTCAGTTTCCAAGTGCCACTTTCCCAAAATCTGAGACTAAATCTTCAAACACGGTTTCTGAAGCATAAAACTCAGTCATCCCCTCTCTTATAACTGTAATCGAAACCCCTTTTTGACTTCCACCGTACGTGTATTGTATTATGTTTCATTCCTTTTTGCACAGTGCTATTGTTTTCCGCCGAGTGTGCATATACACATGTTCCTCTTTTTGGGGGATGTCTCGGTTTTTTCGAGGTTCTTGCATAAATAAATAATTAGGAAACAAGACGGAGAAGAAGGAAGAACATAAATTTGCATTACCTTCTTTTGAAAAACCATAAAATTTAAGTGATTTGCATTCCGTTCTCGGAGAGAATACTAATGTCATTATACGGAGACGGTCCTCCTCTCGAATGTTTTCCTGAATTTCTCGGAATGATGGGAAGGTCATTTAGCCCAGCCAAATGCATTTATTTTAGGTAAAAACTTATAAAATGCATTGAGAGAAAAAAAAAGCAAAATGGTTCACCAGGTGAAAAGAAAAAGGCGACAAGAAGAAAGATAAGCACAAACTGAAACACCGAGAAATCTATGGGGATTCTACACAACAACGGAAGCTTTTTTAGATCTGTTTTGTTTGTTTTTTGTTCAGGAAATTTCTTTCTGATGATGGATGAGCGGTTTTTGCAACAAGTGTGATTGTGAAATGAGGGGTCCCGTATAGGAAAATGACTAAGTCATGTTTTTAACGAAGTGAGAACTTTTCTGTGGATAATGTGGATAACATTACCTAGGGGGAGAACAATACCCAGAGTGGATTCCTAAGGAATGTATGAAAACAAGATAAGAGAGCAGGCAACGGGAATATTTGGAAAAACGATTGAAAATGAAAAGATATTTAGGGGGTAACTGTACTGTTTGCAATAACTGCCCATGCTGGAAATTCGAGAAGTGGAAGGGTGAGATAGGCGATGCTGTTCATGTAGAGAACTGTCAGAATCAGAAGTTCGATTGAGATTATTCCACCGACGAATGCCTGGAAAATGTGGATATAAGAATGATCTACAACTCGAAAAACTGACCATATCTGAGACTTTAACCATTCCACTTCCAAAGACAATTGCATTTGGCGGAGTTCCAACCGGGAAAATGAAGGCGAACGAAGAGGCGAGAGTTGTTGGAAGCATCAGAGTGAATGGATGATGTCCTGCTCTTTGTGCAAGAGTTGCCACAATCGGAACGAAAATTGATGCGGTGACAGTGTTGGAGCAGATATTGGTGATGAACATGGCGATGAGCATCGTCAAAAGTTGAAGGATCCAGAGGGGAAGATGTTCGATTGAAGAGAGGCTTGTACCAATTAGAAGAGACAATCCAGACTCTTTAACTCCGGCAGCCAATGCAAATCCTCCTCCCAAAAGAAGCACAACACTCCATGGGAACGTTTCTTGCATTGTTTTCCAATCCATGAGACAACCTCTTTTTTTCAAATCCTCTTTCTTGATGTAACTTGCGATATCTGGTTTTTCAGAAGGAAGCACGAAAAGAAGGAATGAAACGATCATGGCAGAAGTGGCATCAGTGTAGGCTCCTTTCTTGAAGAATACACTGAATCCGGGAACGATTCCAGGATTACGGAAGATCCAAAGTGAGAGTAGAATGCAGAAGCAGACGAAGACGGATTTCTCAGCATATGTCATTCTTGGCAGCTCACGGTATCGGGTGTTCAACATTTCGGTTACTGCTTCATCCTTTTCTGGTGCATCTCTGAAAATTCATAGTTCAAATGAAGGCTCAATAAGGTAGTGTTACCTCAAGAAGAACCAAACCAATGTTGCCCAAGCGACTGCAAGACAAAGAAGCATCAATGGGTAGGCGAAGAAGATCCAGGTGACGTAGTTCAAAGATCCATCAACTTTCGGGAACAATCTGAAATTTGGAGTTGTGGGAAACAGAAAATTTATGTGATACATACGCATTGAGTTGTCCCAACATCACCAGATTACTCGGTGTTCCCGTTGCCGTTCCAGTTCCACCGATGTTGGCTGCGAAGCAGATTGAGAGGACGAGTCCTGTGGCCATTTTCTTACATCCTTGACGTCCGCGTTCACTGAAAAAATTGGATGTGTTTCATTTTCTTCGTTCTCTTGCGGCGAAATCGTACCAGTACTGTTTTCGAAAAACAATAAAATTGTCTACTAAAATACCGTAAAAACTCTAATATAGCGACACCACACTAACAGGTTAGTAGACCGTCTTCTGAAAATATCCTCAACTTCCCGAAAATCGCATTCAGTGCGTTTTGGAGCTTACGAAATTATCTTTGTTCTTTGAAATTTTCAGCGCCAAATAATAAAAATTGCGGTCGTACGGACTTTCTAAAGTCAACATTCTGTGTGCCGTCCTATCAGAGGTTTTACGGTCCCTCCAACCTTTCCCCATATGTTTCCATGACCTCCCTCCCAATGATTTATCACCAAATCTCTTTTTTTCTATCTTTATTTCAACAAAAAGAGCTCATACACCAGTTTCTGATGTGAGATCAGTGATAAAACTCGAGTGATCCTATATCTGTTTCATCGAAGGAGCAGAGCACAAAGTGTTCACTATTTCTGCTCTAATCAAATAAATAAGGTGCAAATAGAAATTGTTCCCTGTTCTTTGTCTTTTGATTTCTTTACTTTTCCCTTACCCATTTGTTGGATGATGTTGAAAAGAGGAAATCAATTGGGAAACGACACTTTGACCGATGGGAACCATCATTGCAGTGGTTGCAGTATTCGAGATAAAACTGCTGAGCAGTGCGGTGACAGTCATGAAACCAAGCATGATCCTGCAAATGTTGATTTTTAATTTTAGCTTAAAAAAGAGGGTGGAAAGTTAAATTGAATTGAATTGTGTGCGAAACGAATGATCCTTTAATCAAACTAACCATTTCGGCTCGCTTCCGACTAATCGTAAAACTGAAAGGGCAACACGTTCATGTAGATCACACTTCTCAACAGCTGCAGCCATAATTAGACCTCCGATGAAAAGGAAATTTGTATCATTCATGTATTCCTTTGCAGTTGTATTGGCATCGAGTACTCCAACCAGAGGGAACAAAACTACAGGTAACATTGCTGTTACTGCCAGAGGCATCACTTCTGACATCCAATACACTGCGATTATACATACACAATATGCACATTTCCATTCCTGCAAAATTTAAACTTTGTTTTAAACGAAAAACCTTATCCATTTGTACCGAGAGAAACAGTTTTCACCCCCGCTAAATTATCAAGGAGTGTAAATACAGTTCAGTCTATGTCAATATGAGTTTTTTCTCATCTGTTCAAAACAAAGAGCACGAGAAGAAATGTAGGTGGGGAATTTTCTACGTCACCGATCAAGAAAAAGAAAAGTGACGTTTTTCGTCTGATTTTTTAGAATGATGACACCTTGGGTAGCACATGGTCAAGTGATAAGTGGCAGAAAAAGAACAGGAAATTTGACTTCCGGAAAAAAAAATGAACTAGAGATTTCAGATTACTCATTTCAAGGCTATTTTGAATTTCAGTTTTTTCAGATGATTTCGAAATCTAGTTCTGGTATTCATTTTGATGGAGCGCTCACGAAAGTTTTCAAAATAGTTTGATGAATCTTTTGGAAAAATTTGGATTTGAAAATCGAATAACAATCTTAACCGAAATAGTGAATAAGTTTCAGTCAAATGGAAAGAGATTTGAGATCCAAAAGTATAACTTATTAGATTTAACAATCTCGGAAACTCGAAAAAAAATGAACCTGGTTCCAGGTTTTGTCCAGATTTTGAGATATTTTCCGGTTAATTTTGACCCTTAAAAAAGTGAACTTGATCCAATCTTTTTCCAGATTGTTTGGATGAAGAGCTATCTCTGAGAATGTTTTAAAAATTGTTGGATGGATATTTAGGTAAATTTGGATTTGGAATTTTAACCAAAATTATGACTTTCAGTCAACTGGAAAGCGATTTGAAATCCGAAAAGTATTGCTGAGATTCCAGAAAACTGGAAACTCGGAAACCTTACAAAAAGGGAACCTCGAACCTAATTTCCAAAAACTTTCAATTGGCAATCCCTTAACCAACAGCTTCTCATTCATTTCTTTGCCCAGAGATCCCCAAATATTCCTTCAATCCCTTCATCCACGTGTCTCTCGTCTAGTTCCCTCCGTTCTTCTCAAACACCTTCTGTTTTGATACATATGCAGAAGAGGGACACCGCCACCCCCACCACAAAAAACCGAATCGAAGGAAACGAGAGAGCGCGCGAGAGATCAAAACGAAAAGAGCTTTTCGTGTCCCCAAGTGTGACGTAGCGAGAACAGAAGAGAGCAAGTGTGGAGGGGGGAAATTGTCATGCGAAGAATTGAGAAGGCGTCCTCTCTTTTTTGTGTCCCCTTCTCTCTATTTCTCTTTTCTTTTCTTGCTCTTTCAATTTCTTAATAGTTTTTTTTGGGACTCTCTATTCTTCTTTTTGGAAGCGACCTACTTACCGGCCCTTCCCACCAAAGCATTTGTCCAAAGAGTAATGGCGTCAGAACGAGAACCAATCCATTCTTCATCCGACGCAATAGACAGAGCAGCCTTTCCTTATTGGACACCTAAAAACAAATGAACAGAATAAAATGAAAACAAGGAAGTTGGGTGGGTACCTCTCTGGAGACAAAGTGCTGAACGAAATTGGTGCTCGAAGAGCTCTCGAGCATCCGTTGACGACTTTCCGAATTCTCGGGCCATCCGGATAAATGAAGAGAAAGAGACATTGTACCGTATTGTTGTTGATCCAGTATTACAGACGAGTAGGAATATGGGTAACGGGAGAAAAAACTGAAAAAAGAGAGATATCTGGAAAGAGACTGGAAGCCAAAGTTGGAGAGAGAGAGAGAGGAAGAGAGAAAAAGAAATTATGCATTCTAAGAGGAATTGGGGCATATGTACCCAAAGAGAGCTTTTTCGAACTCAAATTCAGAGAGGAAGAACACAATCTAATTAAACCTCCATCATTTTGGATTAGAATGGCTAGCTGCAGAGAGAAACCTCTTGCAAAATGTTGTCCTTTGATTCGGAAGCAAGCAGAATCTTTTAAAAAAGATGAAACCTTTGAAAATCGAGAGAGCAGTGAACACGACAGCCGTCCAGGAATGAAGACCCCCCACCCGCCGAAATCACTTTACACTTGAGAAGAAGAAGAAGCAAAAAGAAGATTCGAAAAAAAGTTTCAAAGCTCAAAAACGTCTGAAACGTCCTCCGATGTCTCTCTTCTACTTTTGCAATGGCCGCGCTGTTGGTAAAATAAAATGGGGGCGGAGCCAAAGTGAGAAGCCGATGGCGCCAAATGAGCAAATGAAAGGGAGAGTGTTGCTCTGGGAGAAGGAAGGGAAAAAAGGAGAAGAGGGAGGAAAAAGTAGTAGTAACGGAAGAAGAAGAAGAAGACTAAGAGGAGCAAATGCACGAGACGGCGACTAGAATGGGAAGAAGAAGAGAAGGAAGAAGAAGAAGTGGACAGAAAAGGAACAGAAAACTAGACGGTGATTAGAATTTTCTAGGTTGTTGAGTCTTTGGCCTTCTTTTCTCTCTTGTTCCCAAAACAAAAACGTCTAGGTGCAAGGATTCGAACTTGTTAGGCCAGCTTTTGTGTCTCGACCTTTGGAGGGGGTGACGTATTTCGTTTTTGTACCAAGAAAATGTTTCTCGCTACTGTCTCAGATCTTTCTAGAAAACATTATTGTGGGAAAAAGTTTGCTTTTGAAGATTGTTGTCTGCTTTTGTCCAAGATGATGCAAAATGGAAAGTTCAAAATGGGAGGGGAATGGATGTTATTTCTCAGCGAGAAAAGAGAGAAACAGTGTACTTTGAAAGGCACTAAAGGTACCTGGCATCGTGCCAACTGATACTTTGTTCGTAGTTTTTGTATACCATATTTACTCTAATTTTGTATACCATATTTACTCCAGTGTTATTCAATTGGAGATTTCCCATCATTCGTGAGGGTTTTTTAATTTTATAACTGTTCGAAAATAGCTTCATCATACATATTTTCAGTGAACAATACCAATTTTTGTTAAATATTTGATAAAATGACTCTTCCGGCATGACTGTCTATTTGAGTAAATACGGTATATAGGAAAATAAACCAGATGAACTGATGAAAGTTTTTCACGCCTCCAAAATAACTCTAAATCCTTTCAGATAATCTTAAAATGACCTCCTTCTTATCTATACACTATAGTGTCTATAATCAATCTGATAAGAAAAGAGATTTATCAACGAACTATCTAGACCTTTCTGATTAGTTCGTGGAAAATTGATAAGACGTTGGTATTCGCAATAATAGGAAAGTTTGTTAAATTAAATTGGCATATTTTTTGAGGAGAAGAAGCTCATTTATATACGGAACGAGAAAAAGAGCGAAACATCATCTATTTCACAAAAATAGAAATTTGACAAAAGAAATCGTCTTATTTCTCTTCCGTTAACAGTTTCTCAGCTATAAATGGTACCCCCTCCTCCGCTTTTGCATAAAAGTTTTTGACGGAAAAAGAGAGCAATGACGACAAGAGTACAAGTATCAAAAGCATCAAATCGGGAAAACGAACACCGACGGAATTCAATATTTCTTTGACATCTGGAGTTATTGAAAGAGAGAAATGACTAGTATATGTATTTCCGGAGGGTGTGTGTATTGTGCACCTGGTGCTTTCAATGGGCGTGTCGTTTTTTTAAGGGTGGGCAAGAAAACGGGAGAGAAAACAAAGACTAGCCACTTAGTGATGACTTGCAAAATGTTTGACCTGTTAGATTAACATGACGTAAACCGAAACTCGATCCGGAAAGTTGTAAAGTTTTGTGCTCACGTGGCAAAAAAAGAAGAAGCATTCTGGCTCCGCGATGTGTGTGGCGTCATGAGGTCAATGTTTCGAGAGGCGGAAATCAGGCGGAAAAATGTTCGGATTTTTCTGGAAATCTGATGGAACGGAGACCGACAGTGTTTGAAGAAACAAAATTGTGCTAGGGACCACAACGTGAAGAGTGGAGCTTAATTTTTGACTGAAATTTTGAGAGAATGCTTAAAATGGGCTGTGAGAAGATTCCGCTTTGAAAAATTCGAAAAATTGGACTTTGTTTTTTGTAAATAATGAAGGAATAAGGTACGAAGAGCAGAAGCTGGGAAGAGTGTTAATTTTTGTAATAAATTTGGATAGAGTACCACTAGACTCTTGTATCAAAGACACAATTATGCAAGAGCAAATAAAATGGAACACCCCAGCACAAAATTAGCATATCTCTTTCTGGCCAGTGATAGCGAGTACCTGTCACTTGTGTTGAGTACCATAGGATCATTTTTATTCCAAATGGCCTATAAAGTGTGAGAATGAGAAACTGTGAAAAGAAGGCTTGGAATTTAAATTTATAATGAAATTGTATGTTTTCATTCAGATCACTTTTTAGGAATAAGGTCGAGAGTTCCTTATATATTTTTTGAAGTCATGCTTCCTGGATTTTTAAATGGCAAACGATGGAAACCAGTATCATAGGACCCATCAAAATAACGTCACTTCTTCTCTCCGAAAATGAATAATGGGTTTATAAGCTCCAAAGTCATCTGTTTCTCATTTTTCAAGTGAGGAAAAGAAGAAGAATTAAGCATTTTTCGGCTATTTGTCCATCTTTCGTGAGCCATCGAGAATCTCAACATTTTCCGATCAAGTTTTTATATTCCATTAGAAGAACCAGAAGTCCACCCACTTAAATTTGAAAACAAATCAAAATTCAACATTTCGCTTTGATTTATGAAGCTTTCAGAAAAAAAACAGTTTGCACGAAGAATTCTTTCTCAAAATTAGGCACTCTGTTTTCAGTCACGCACTCGCTTATTCATGATGTTTTCGAGCAGATTTTGTGTGATTAGGGTCTTTGGATGTAAATAGGTGCCTTTCTCAAGATAAATGACACGTTGTTCGATTCCTTTTCTCTGCAAATTGAAGCCTTTCAGTGGACAGAAAGGTGGAATAACAGAGATTGTCTGTCTCGAGCTTGTCTGATCAAAAATCTTACCATTCAAGAAATTGAATTATAAAAAAGACAAGAACTTCCTGAATGTAACTGTGATGATAATAAAAAAGACATCCATCATGTCATTCAATCATTATTTATGAAAAAGAAATGTCAGAGCACATTTCGGAGGAAATCGGGATGAGAAGAAGTAAAATATTCAGATTTTAATGCATAGAAAAATAAGAAGAAATGTTCGTCTTAAAAAGTACATCATTCAACTCGTATCTTCAGAAGAGTAGAAGTTTTCAGTTTCTATTTATTGCTCCCCATGGAACAACAACAAGAGCATTTTTCATTTTGAAAATCCTCTGACATCATGGAAAAAATCATGTTTTTGGTAATCTGTTTTGTGTGAAGGACTTAAAGTTGAGCGAATTCGCAGTGGACGTAATCGAAGAGGTTTCATTTTGCTCTTTGAATCAATTGTTACACTCATTTTTGGATTCGTTATGTGTTCTACAGTAACCTTTCTAGTAACATCGACAAAGTGCATTCCATCATAAGAGTACTTTTCGAAGATTGAAAAACTGAACAAGATATCCATATTTCGAACAGCGATTTGTCTAAACTTGATTAGTAAACTACAAAAAAAAAATCGAATATCTGGAAATCACTTTTCTGCAACAACTCAAATTCGCACATTTATTTTTCACAAAAACGGAGATCTTTAATTCAAACTGTCTTCTCTTTCAACACAACCGTAGCTAGCATCTCGGCTGGGGCATTGATCCACTCTTCTCTTCCACTCTTATCGAATACAACCACTTTTGGTACATAGTCATCCCACTGAAAAGTAAACCTATATTTCTGAGAATCTCTCAAATACTTACGTGCTCAACTTGTTCTCGATGAACTCCTTCGATGGTATTGAGTGTGAGCTCGTCGAGTGTCAAACATTTCTCGTCTTGGCAATGAACACGAACCTGAAATTCTAGAATACGGAGAAGACTTATACAAGTTTCCTACCTCGTTGTAAAACATGTGAGCGTTCGGTCGCTCTGATGGACTCAATTGGAACAGTTTCTTCATAATCTGTGTCATATGTGCTTTGGCCTTCTTCGGGATCTGTGGAGGTTTTCCAGCAGTAACCTGAGCAATGATATCCTCGTTCGACATATTTCCATATGGTCGACCTCCTTCCGAGAATATCTCCCACACCAAAATTCCCATCGACCACATGTCCGATTGTTTGCTGAATCCGGTCGGATTTTTCACAACTTCTGGAGCCATCCAACGAGCCGGAAAATTGTCTGCTGCATTGAAAGAAAGGTCCTTCCGATCAATTTTGAGACCCAATCCGAAGTCGGATAGTTTCACGAATCCATTGACTGAGATCAAACAATTGCGAGCAGCAATGTCCCGGTGAGTGATTGACATCGATTGAATGTATTTCAATCCGGCTGCACAGTCATGGACATACAGCATGCATTCCTTGAAGGAGATGTTCGACTTGTGCTTGGCAAGATGTGTCTCCAGTGTTCCGCCGTTACAATACTCGATAACCAGGAGAAGTGGGACACGGTCACTTGCGATCCCGAAAAACTGAAAAAAGGATGGATGGAGTATACTTCTTCCGAGAAAGAACCCACCGCGGTGATATTCGTATGACGTAGTTGACTCATAACTTCCGCCTCCTGAATCATTTCTTTCTTGATTTTGCTCGCTTCGGCGTTCTTCGTTTCATCCAGCATTTCGTCGAGAATCTTCGAATTCTTCAGTGCAACTTTCACTGAGCAATTTTCCAATTCAAGTTTTCCACGGAACACGTCACTGAAATTTCCGCTTCCGAGTCGATCCTTGTTCGTCGAGTACGAGATTCGATCGTGGGAGATCAAATGTTTTCCCTTGGAAATTGCACGTTTTAGGAAGAAACCGACGCCAAGTGGATGAGTCTTGTAGAAGTTGATAAGATCAACAATGGACGGGAACTTCGCACTTTCCTTGATGACTCCCAGCAACCATTTTCTGTCGTCCGGATCGGTTCTGAAAAATTCATCCTAAATTGAATGCTCAAAAGACCAGCTTGTGTGGACATTTTTTTTAACTTTTAAAGAGTTTATCTTGTCCGCCACGTATATTTTGCGGAAAAAACAATGAAAAAATATAGTGGCCCCCTCAACTTCCATTGCACCCCAAGTTCTGCCCGAAAATCTTTATCAGAACTCACCTCATTGTAAAGTGGCTGTGAATTCGTTTCTTGTTGTAGAATGACAGAATGAATTCGAAAGCACTTGTTCGGTTATCGGTGGCTCTAACCAAATAATCTCCGACCCTCGTCATCTTCGTCTCAACGACATCCCTTGCTGCCATCCCATGGTAGAAGGATACTCCTTCCAGCGTTCGAATTTCTTTTAAAATATATTCCGGCAGCTTTCCATCTAGTTTTAGATCTCCATCTTCAATTGCCGTCGATGCCGGTGCTGTTTTATCCTCTCCTGTTCTCTCCTCGGATCTTTTGCTTCTATTGCTTGATGGCTCTGAACTTTTCGCGGAAACAGAACTTTCCTGGAAACCTTCGCTTTCAGAATTTTGATTCGGATCGAAAAACTTACAGATGGAGAGCCGCGGCTTCTTCGCTTCATGGTTCTAAAGTTAATTTTAAATTGAATAGTCTGGAACTGATTTGTTTGCTTCCACCAAGAAACAAACTGGATTTTTTTTCGATTCCACGTTGCCTTACGAGTTCACAATTTTAATATTCAGAGGAATTTTTTTTCAGCATTTTTTTCGGGTACCTACAATTGCTAAATGAAAAAAATTGGAAAGAACGATGTACTCAAGACAAACAATACATTTTTTCAGACAACTGATTCAATGTAGCTGGAACCTATGATTATCTTCATTTCTTTTCTGACTCATATTTTCCGAGCCAGCCATGTTTCTATTCTGAAAATGCAACCAATGTCTGAAGGCAAAATCCTTTATTTCATCTGGAAAAAAACTTGAAATGTAGTTATAAGGAGTCTACGAGGGAAATGAGAGCGCAAAATAATGTCTAAAGAACATGAGCAATCCGTAGTGGTGGTGCACGGACCAATTGTCTTAAGACACACATAAAAAGTAAATACAAAAGAAGGGAAGGTATTAAAATTTTAGGATTGAGACATACAAGAGAGAGGGAGAAGAACTTGATGATGAGTCAGTTAGTTGAGAAGAATGAAATGAAGAAACGGCAGTTGCGAGAAGAGTGAATGGAACGAAAGCGATAGGTGTTTCACACCATATCTAAACGTACATTTACTATAACTACTGGGCATACTCCAGCGTTGTTCGAGTTCTTATTAGTAATATAGTAGGTAAAGTCTCGGTCGTTTCATAGTCCAGTTTATTTAGGATGAGTAATAATATAAGTATTAAGGAATATGAATAAATATGAAAGTAAGGATAAGTATAAATAGAGGGAGAAATACTACCTAGCCACACAGTTCCCCATCTCTCACGAGGGGCTCTCACTCCTGAGTCTTGATGTTAGCGTACAATGGTTGACTTACCTGTTACATTACCGTATTTACTCTAATAGACCGGCATGCCGGTTTATTTTTCGTGGTCCTCATTTTGAAGCCGGTTTATAAGAGAGTGCCGGTCATTTAGAGGTTGCCGGTCTATTTTTCAAAGAGTCATTTTATCAAAAAATTAACGAAATTTGGTGCTTTTCCAATGGAAATATGTAAGATAAAGACATTTTTGAACCGTTATTAAAGGTAAAACCATCCCAAATAATGTGAAATCCCAAATTTGTGTGAAAGACACTGGAAAACACTTCAAATTCTCAAAAGAGTACTTTCTGATTCCATTAACTTTTGGGATGCCGGATAATTGGAGGGTGCCGGTTTATTTTTCAAATTGGTCATTTGACTGCCCGTCTGTTAGAGGGTGCCGGACCTGTAGAGGTGCCGGTCTATTGGAGTAAATTCGGTATACTTGGATGGAAAGTGAGCTCTCGTAAAAATCACGGAAAATGATACAAAATGTTACAGAACACAAACATAAACACAAAATGAGGAAGATGAGTGATCTCTCTTTCGAAAACTCGGAGCTGACCGGTAAAAAGAGTGAAACGACACGACAACCAAGTTGCGAAACATAGAACTCTAGACAAATGTACAGTAGTCTCGAAACTACACAATTGATTACGTCATAAGAAAATGGTTTATTAGAGGGTGCTGGTCTATTTTTCAAAGCTTTCTAATTTCATTCATTTTTTTGGGGTGCCGGTTTATTTATCGAAATGATCATTTGGCTGCCGGACTATTAGAGTAAATGCGATAGTTCCATATTAGACGAGTAAGATTCAAAGTGAGTTATAATCTTGATTCGTTTCGTCTGTATTCCAAACGCATTTCAAGCGGAAACGCTTCGAATAATGTCTCAAAGATACTCCGATTCGTACGACTTTAAAAAATTCATATGAAAGCAATATATTTATACTGAAATTAGGCTTTTCACAGGTAAGTGGTTATAAAACGCGATCAGCATCACAGGGCTGCTATAGTTATTGTTCATAGTATTGTACTTGATTCATGTCGTCTTTTTCAAACATTGGAAGTCACACTTCTGGAAACATTTCTTTGGGTTGGTTGGTAGGTGGAGATGCTTGTCTCGCGCCATCCTTTGCGGGAACCCTGAATAATGATAGAGTTGTTTTATGATTATGAGAAATTATGAAAATCACAGGTACAGTATATACATTCAGTTTACCCGGAACTCACATTGATAATCAGGACTCCAGAGTTCGTAAGATGGCTTCGGATGGTGTCCAAATGAACATCTTCTGGGATTGAATACTTCCTGGAATTTTTTAATAAACAAATCCAAATCATCATTTCATTTCTAAAATCCAAGTGCTCACCTCGAGAAACTTCTTCGAAGAGTATGTCCATCGCCAGTCGATTCAAAACGTTCTCCAGAAATGCTCAATGTGTCATCAGTGAGCACAACTTTGATTTCTTCCGGAAGAAAATGGAATACGTCGATTTCAATTGTGAATCCATGACTTGTGTTGGTGATTTCTCCAGGCCCGGCGACAGGTCCTGGTGATCTCGGTCGTCTTTCGGTGATCTAAATCATTCTATTTGATCAGAGATTGTTAGTTGCATAGTTTTCTTCTTTGACTAATGATTTCTATACAGTAAGGATAGAAAATGGTTGGAATTCAATTTCGTGGAACCAACAAATTCTAGCTTCTAAAAACTTGAAAGTTTCTCGAGAATTTTCAGAGGAAATAGCAACAGAAATAATTGAAAATGACTGGTTCTAAATTTTGGTTGGAAGTACAAACGAATTTTGAAATAAATGATATTCTCAGTTGGCGTACTGTAAAAAGTATAAGTTCGGTGGATAATGAATTCAGAGAAATATGAAATAATCAAATCTATGAAAGAGCTAAAACTAATGATTTAGAGTTCATACACATCAGCTGTAGAGAGGTCATATTTACACAGAGTTAAAATAGTTTAGAGTAAACAATTTCCCGAAAAAATGTTTGCGAAAATTCTCCAAATTTCTTTAGATTACCCTGGATTAACTTTTTGAAAAACTCTATAACTCATTCTAAATCAGAATACCTTTGTGTAATATTCATCATAACTGGGATCTGATGAACCTCGTTGTGTTCTGGAATGGGAAATATGATATTACTGTAAGTGAGAAGAGGAAGAATTACGGAAAGACTGTTTCTCGAAAATTCGAAGGATATCCATAGATCATATTCGAGTGAGAAGCACGAGGAAATACACTGATAACATCTCCAGGTCGATTTGAGAATATTTCAGAAGCAGATGGCTTTTCAGACCAAACAGAGCCTTCCAGGTAGCTGTTAAGGTCATCATCATCGAAATCCGTGCGATCTCGAAGCATTTTTTTCGAGGAATAGAAAACGTGTATGTATCCCCTAGGTAACTAGAGGAAGGCAAATTATAGCGAGAGAGGGGAGAGAGAGTACACGAATCGGAAGGAAACGAAATGAACAAACAGCAAAGAAATAGAGAAAGAAACGAAAAAGAACATGCCGCTTCGCTTTCAATATTATATATAGGTGAAATTTTTTGAAGGGTAGTTTTTCGAAAAAAAAGTGGAAGGGAAACACCACTTGCGCAGCTACTTTTTGCGTTTGAGTGTCTGTGTACGTTTCAACTTTTCCGTCGTTTACGAGAATCGTTTAGCAAAAACCGGACGATTTTGAGAAATGGGTTGAAATTTCCGGAGTGGCAATTTTTTAGGTTACACAGGTAGTTAGCGAGTTGACGCGTTTAGGATGCGACTCGCGGAAAGTTTCGTAAGTTGGAAGTTGGAATGAAGAATTTTGTCTCGGTGGCTTATAAATTTTTTAAAGATGAGAAAACTATTTAGATATTCAAACGAATCTCATAACGTTACTATTTCTTTCATAAGCTTATTATCATTGAAACTGAATCTGAAGCGATCAAAACGACCATAACAACTTTTCCAGGACACAAAAAAAGTTCCGAATTCTGAAAAAATTGATCGCAAAATCGTTTAGGAAGAGATTCGAAACATATTTTGCGACGTGTCCAGTCAGCTTTTGACAAGGATTCTAATAAGACTAATTTCAATCGGTTTGAATTTTAAGAATGTGCTCGTTTTGAGCACTTCGGAGTGTCCTTCTAATACCGATTTTACGGTAATTTTGTTACTTTGAAATGAATAGAAATCTTCTGAGTTTATATTATAATTCAGGGTTAACAGTGATAGAAATTCAAACAATCTTTCAAGGACTCTTTCCAAGAAACAAAAATTTGGAATATAAAAACTTTGAAAAGAGATCAAATTTTAATTTCCAACTCACCTCACTTGCATGAATATATGGTTTCTGTGGTTCACGATGAATGTTGTGCTGGTATCTTCCAGTCATCTGAAATCCAAGCATTTTCAAAAATAATCCGTCTCATAAACTGGTCAGATTCCGAAAAATTGAAGTGGGGCGTGAGAATGGAAACCACTTGACCCACCTGTTTTGAAGGTATAGAAACGGTCACTTGGACTTTTATAGAATACGACATTTTATGAATGATAAGTGAAGAAGGTTTTCTCAGAAAATTGGAACTCTGTGGGTCTTATGACATGAGGAATCAGGAAAGAAATGGCAAAAAAAGTGAGGACACATGACGCAAAGAGAAGAGCACTTTTTTAAACGAACTAATGAAAAGATCAGAAATGAAGAACTAAAAAAGATGAAAAGTAATGAAGAATTGGTCCTGAATACTGATGAATCCTTTTTCTATATATGGACGGAAATATTCAGGTTAATAGGAAACGACTCAGTTCAAAGGGTGATTTATGGGATTGATAAAGGAAGTTTGATGGAATTTTGAAGAAAGAGTTAATGGATTCTTTATTGAATTTTAGGTATTTTCTTGTCCTTGAAGGCCCATAGAGTATGAGATGTGAAATGAAAAATACTTTTAGAATTTTTCCAACATGTTTTCCTACTGAAAAGAGACGAATAGAACCGACACGGAGAACAGTTCCGGAGAACAGGTAAACAACGAAAACCACCCAAAAAAGAACAAAAAGAGAGCAGAAACACACGTATTTCTCTCTTTGCCATCTGAGTCACATTTTGGCGATTCAAGGCATGCAAATCGACGGTTTTATTGCTGAGCAAAGTGATAAAATAATAATGGGAAGAAGAGGACACAAAAGGACACCGGGAGGCATTTGAATTCAAAAGGGCACGAAAAAGAGAAGAACAAAGAGAGGGAGAGAGAAATGAAAGGTAAAGATAGGGTAGTAAGCTTCCGAAGTCAGAGCGAGAAAAAAAGATAGGAATTACAATGTTTCGATTCGAAGTGATTTTGATATTCTCATCGATTCCTGGCTTTTGTTCTAAGTTTCATGTGTACCGTAGCATAAAAAGTTTCCTGGAGCCATGAACTTTATTGAAAGAAAGAAGTCGGTGATCCCAAATCCTTCGAAAAGTTTCCTACCCAAATGGTGCTAAATTTCAAAGTTCTGGCTCAAAACTTCTTTTGTCCAAAGAATGTCGGATATTGTTAATCATCAAATTCTAAATCCAAAACAAAAAACTAAACTTTCTGAAAGCGATTTTGAGCCTATATATGGATCCTCAAAGTACCCCAGTTTTAGTGTTGGCTGCATCTTTGAGGGCTCATATCTTGAGTTACGTGAATATTTTGAAGAATTTTATTGCATATTCTGTCTTTTCATGGTCGATTTAGTCTAGGACCAAATTTTCAGAATAAGAACAATAGGGGTCAAGGAGCTTCTTTGTCAGAACTTAGATCCTTGGGTCTTCAAAATTTTGAATCGAGAAAACAGCCAATGTTTCCAGGCGTTGTTCGAACGGTCAGTCCAGTTTGAATACACAAAATATCTTGAAGAGAATTCAAAAAACTTTCAACTCGAAACTGCTCATGACTAAGACCTCAATGTAATTCCGAGTTGAAATTTTCGACCACCCAAAAGAGGAAAATAACAAGCTTAAGCGTAGATAAACCTCTGCGGCGAGAAAGGCAAGAAAATGTCATGCGGGAAAAAAGTGAAATAACGAAAAAAGGCGATAGTCATCTTATAGATAACAACTCGAGAGTGAAGGAGGAG
Organism: Caenorhabditis zanzibari; assembly: GCA_963966625.1. NCBI lineage: Eukaryota > Metazoa > Nematoda > Chromadorea > Rhabditida > Rhabditidae > Caenorhabditis > Caenorhabditis zanzibari. The sequence continues at coordinate 6,726,671 of OZ016470.1, read as the reverse complement.
GAGGCATTCTCATAGTCAGCGAATTATTTATGACAATAGAAATAAAAGGAGGAAGGAGGAGGAGAAGGCGGCATAAAAAAACCGTACGCAAAACGAAAATGAGAAGAGAAAGAGAGGTAGTTTTCTTTTCTCGCTCGCCAACTGAAAATTATGTTTGAAATTTTCTCGGCAGAAAAAAAAACCTTCGTAAACACTATACGCCTGTACACTACTGACACATCTGTAGGCAAAGAAGCAATATATACAAACATAGAAAAAAGGACAGGGAAAAAAGAAGAGGAGTTCAGATTTCTTCTTCTTCTTCCACACTTGTATAGTTTTTCATCTCTTCTTCTTGGGCTTTTGTACAGTAGCCGTCGGAAGGGAACACGTCATCTGATGTTGTAGCCGACATCTGTGAACATTTAATATTGCTTTTTCTAAAACAATAAAACAATATTATAAGAAGACCAACAATAACTGTTCATAATAGCAAGCAAGAAAAAATGCAACATGACAAAAAGTGAAAGTAAACAATGAAAGGCACAATTGATTATAGAAAAATCTCTGGGAAGATGTTTTTTGAACCCGCAGCAAATAGTCCTATGTCTAGAATTTTGAATAAAAATTGACAAAAAATTCAGAAGGAAGCTTCCTGATCCGATTGCATGTGTTTCTGACGACACAGTTGCTCGAGACGGTTGATTCCAATGGAACGATCATCTTCTTGAGCTATTTGCCATTGTTGGAGCAGAATGTTCATGTAAAGCGGTTCGATAAAGTATCTGAAAACACATAGAAACATTTTTAACGATTTTCAAAATCTTACCTTTGATAATGAGCCGTATGAGCCGTTGGGAAGGCCAACTTAAAATCTCCAATTCTATCCAATTCATCTTCAAATTCAACGAGAACTCGCGTGTCTTCTGGAGTCAAACGTTTGAAAATCCTATTATCAATGACTCCATGCTGATCTTTGTATGCAGCCACCCACGAAGATTCCTTCACTATTTGTTCTCTGGTTTTGGTGCCATTCCGTGGACGACAACTATAATCGGCAGTGTGAAGTTTGTCGAAACTGAAAATTGCATTGTTATCCCATGACTAGGTGAAAAGAATAACCTCGGTGGAACATAGATACCAGCCAAGTTTAGAACATCCTTTGCAAGAGGAGCTTTTACGGATACATCCAATGGTGTTCCGGAATGAAGTGATGGAGAAATGTTGACTTCAAGTAACCATGGTTTGTAATCTTCATCAAGGATGATATCGATTCCAAACAGTTCATAACAGATGAATTCTTGTTCTAAAAAGCGCGACATGTGCTCTCTGATTGGTTTCTCACAAGAAATAAATGCTTTCACAATGACATCTTCGATCTGCCTCTGAATCTCTTCGTGATTCACTCCAATTTGTTGAAAATGTTCCCACAGATGATGTAGAGTCCATTTTGGCACTGGCTTATTAGCGACACCATCGGCTTCAGCCAATTTATTGATACTGTAGTTTGTGAGATGCATGTACTTATTGGAGATACTGGTGACGGAAGGATTGTACCTGCAGGGAATTTGAATTTCCTTATGGATCGAATTTTAGAAGTTACTTACGGAACACTGGCAAAACGAACTAAACCTTGATCGTAAATGTACACTCGGAGTGGTTCGAATGTCGGAACGTATGCGTAGAGACGGAGGTCGAACTTAGCACGATTGATAGTTAGAGGCCGCTCGATATAGCTGAAAAAACTAGCATATTTTTTGAAAATTTATGAAGCACTCAAACATACTGTTGAGCAACAAGTGTTGCAGTGGTTGGGAAATCTTTCGGTTTTCGAGTTACCGCGATTCCAGTACCACGTGCTGATGCTGGCTGTAAATTTTCAGATACAGTAAGATTAGCATTCTCTAATACTCACTGGCTTAATGATAACATGTCTGTTAACGTCAGTTTCTAGATATTTCATAAGCTCTTGTCTATCCGTTGGAAGAATGTAGGTGTATGGCATAATTTCAAACTCTCCCTCGAATCGTTCTTGCTGATTTCGAATATGCATCCATAAACGATCTTTACGTCCAACATGAAATGCACCTGGGAAATGATTCACTTTCTGATGTGGTTGAAGAGCTCTGTATTGAGCAGATTTGAGATGCCGTCCCCAGTATCCAATGTAGAATAGCGACTCATCAACGACCTGAAAACACAATTTTCAAGAGGATAGAAGAAGTAAAAGGCAATACCGTAAAATGACTGGCAGACAACGTCTGTCGCATCACAATTGGTAGAAGACTATTATGACACCATGTCAGTCGAGACTGTATCTTTCTCGCCGGTTTTGTAACCTGAAATAATTATTTCATTAACATTGTAAGTTCCTAATTTCTAACGCTTACCTTTGTTCCTTTCGTATAGAACCGTATTGTAGGTGGAACATCAGTGAATTGACTCGATTTCAAAAATGGTAGTGAGTTACCATTTTTCTTCTTCTCTACATTGGACTGAGTTGGACATATCACCTTGGATTTCTTTGATTTCGTCTTCTTCAAAGTTCCAACTATTTCCAAATTAACATCATCACCATCGTCAAAACTGTCTTTCTGGCGAGATGGTTTTCCAGAAGTCAGGCAGGATGTGACGAGCTCGCTCAAACCACACATTCGCTGTTCATCTGAAATTTGATGGCTATATACCTACGAGATTCAGATAGCTGTTTTTTTTTTTTTGGAAGAAGATGAAAACACGCACACATTTTTTTTAGAAGAGAGCTGCGAAGAAGAAAAAAACTAAAACTGAAAAGCTGTCATTTCGCTCATAGAGTATTGGCACCCCATGAAAAAAACTAAAGATTAGTATTTGTGTTCTTCTTGCTTTTTTTCTTCTCTCTTCTTCGTCGTTTTTGTTGGTTTCCTCTCCTCATCGTCACTCACTTCACGAGATAGTTTAAAACGTATGTATCTCTAATCACTATCATCTCTCTTACCACTACTAAGCCAGCAGTAATCTTTTTGTGCTTTCCGAAAGGGAAAAGGGGTGTCAAGAAGACGGAGGGAGAAACCGATTCATCACTAGTTTTTTTCGAGGAAAATGTAACGTGAGTTGTGGAGTGAAGAAAAGGAAGAAGATAAAGTCAACAAAAAAAGAGTCGTGATTGTTATGGTGGGGATGTAAACGTGTTTTAACGCTGTCTGGCAACGAAGTTAGAGGCTCTCGTTTAGTGATGAGCTTCTTTTTCTTTCTTTTTTGACATTTCTTGTCTTTTTCTTTCTTTTTTGACATTTCTTGTCTTTTCATTTCCTTTCGAACGGAAAAAAAAAGTTTTTTATCGTCAAGGATAATCCTAAAGCAGAAACGGTTGTCGTTTTATCAAGAGAATCATTCAGAACTCTGTTTACTGCCAAGACACCACTAAATACCACTTAATATATTATCGAAAAAATCAAACTGAGACTCGGTGTTTGCACTGTGTCGATTTACGTGGTCCCGCCCACAAAACAAAAACAACTGCGCGCCGCGCATTTTGATTTGTGGGCGGGGCCTCGTAAATCGACACAGTGCAAACACCGAGTCTCAGTTTGATTTTTTCGATAATATGTCTTGAAGTATGTGTATAAGAAGTGAATAATGCATTCGTGTCATCGAATAAACAAGAAACTTGGAGAATAGTAATGAATAATTCCAGCGAAGAGTGGTGAGAAATTGGTATTCAGATGCTTAATTTGAAACATGATCCGGTGATAGTAAGAAAACAACTTGTAATATGAAAAAAAGTGGGAGAAACAACACGAAAATGACCTAGACATACGTGATCGTCAGTCATTAGGAACAACATCTTATCTGAATCAATACTAAACTTTTACGAAAACAATCGTTTGGCAAAGTAGGTAACAAGTCAATTCGAAAACAACGTATAGATCAGTCAACTCTAGTTACGAACTCCTATTGTTATTCCAAAAGAAGTCATTTTTCACCATCCCAAGACCTTTTAAAAACTTCCCGTTATTACCTGAAGTTTCCTCGTCGACTCCATCTTCATAACTGTCAATCCGATTCAAGTCAGCTTCGCTGGATGTGTGTGACACACTCGGTGCAGAGGAATACCCACTACTCATTCTGGAAGAAAACTTGTATTTTGGGAATAGGGAAATAGCGCAAGGAAAAATGGGGCGAGAAAAGATATGTTGACCGAGATAAAGTGTAATAAATCGGGAGAGTGCGGGAAGCGGAGCAAGCCGGATTCCTCCGGGTGCTCTTTACATTTGTTTTATGTTATGTTATCTTGATTTTAAAATCTAAAATACAAAATGTTCTTTGGCGAGGAGATACTGTGCTTGGAATAAAAAACCGAGAAAAAATTGAGATTTCAATATGGAATGATAATGCAATTTATTGGACAGTGGTTATATTACTTCCGTTCGGGTTACATGAAATAAATAAATAAATTAGTCATTTAAACTTTGTCGAGTCTTGAGATCCCATTTTACAGGTTTCTGGGGGTAAAAATCAGAGAAGATCGGCTTGCAAGGAGTAATAGATAAAAAAGGGTAGCAGGGGGAAGCCAGTACAGAATAAACTGATATTATGAAATTAGAGTCGTTTTGTAAGATCGGTGGGACATATTCAGTTGTTGCGGATCCCCAGACTTTGTTCCAGTTCGGCTCGTTTTTGTTGAATCTTTTGATACATATATCTGAAATAAATGTAAACTTAGACACTCATTATTTTGAATCTCTAATACCTTGAAACACCTTCATCGGCATCATTAGTGGTGTATGTGTTGGCATGACGGTCGGCTTCTCCATCTCCATTCGATTCGGTCAGTGTCTTCAAATCTGCGTTCTGGCTGATCACCCATTTCTTGATAAATCCACTTGGCTCGTTGGAGAAACGGAGGAAGAAATCACGACGAAGTTTCATTTCATTGATCTGATCAACAAGATCATAGATCTTCTGATCGAGAACTTGAATATCGTTGGCACTAGTTTGGTTATGGACAAAGCTAGCCATCTGTTGCTTGACTGGATCCTCAAGCTCCACATCAATATCGTAACAAGCTGACGTTTTGTCTTGCCCATCTTCAGGCCTTTGAATGATATGGTTCAGAACGAGTGGGTCTGGTTGCTGTAGAAGTTGATGCAATCGTTGAGGAATCTCCATGAATCTCATTTTTGCAACTCCAAAGCATTGTTCCAAGAACAAATCATTATTGATTGTATCGCGGTCTTGCGGATCTTGAAGCTTATGAGTCTTGATGTATTGCCAGAGAGCTTCAATGATTCTTGGACGAGTTTCTGCGGCGATTCCAAGAACCTTGGCGAGTCTTGGGTGCAGCTTGAACTTCATTGGCTGATAATCTAAGAGAAGAAGGATAGTACATTTCACAGGACGATCTCCGGGTCTCTTCACTTGGAATCCATCAGTTTCATTCGTCTGTGGCGTGCGATGCCATTCTACCAGGTGATTGTCTGGCCCGTAGATGTCTTTGTCGAGCTCGATCACCTTTAAAACAACTATATTTATTTTTCGACTTCCTGCAAACATACCAAGCTCTTGAAGAACGAACTGAACTTTCGCTTTGGTGGTGGTCTTTGGTTGGCACCTCCAGCGGCTGCCAGTTGTTGTTGTTGTGGTGTCTGCGCTTGTTGTTGCTGTTGTTGCTGCTGCTGCAGTTGCTGTAACTTCATTTTAAAACTTTTCCAAAAATCACACAAATTTCAAATACCATGTCATCCAAAAGACGTCCTTCCACACGGAGCTCCCACATTGGAACAGCTGCTTCATCACCTTCTTTCTCGGGTTCTTTTCCAGAAATGAACGTATGCGAAATGTAGATGCGTAGCCGTTTCTTGATCTTCTGGGGCCTTTTCAAAGCTTCTTGAACGTCAATTTTCTTTCTTGTAATTGTAGAATCCAATTTCTGTTCAAAAGCAAGCAAGTCCATATAGGCTTGAGATTCCGGAACTAACTCGCGAACCTGAATAAGAAAAAAATGTATGGAGAAGTTTCAAGGAGCTTACTTTAGGCTGAATTAGTTTATCGGCATATCTTTTCTTCTTTTTTGGTGGTTGCTGCGCAGCTCGATTGCCTTGCAGTTGTTGGGCAGTTTGTCCGGGTAATGGAGGAATTGGTGGACGGCGTACTTGCTGTGGAGTTCCTGGATGACCGTATCTCGGTGCTTGCGGTGCAGGTGGTCGCTGTTGAGATTGCATACCTGGAAAAATTGAATTTTGATTAAAAAATAAATAAAAATACGAAATTGCACGAGAAGAACAATTGAAAATACAGATAAAAAATCTTATTTATTGATTTCAATATCGAGGCAGAAATAGCGAATGAAATCGGGTGAAAAAGAAAGATTACTGTAATTTTCAAAGGAACATCGACAAAATTGTTTTTTCCACTTGAGACCTTGAGCTCAAGAAACAGAATTTTCAAATCAATAATTTTTCTCTTTTTTTTTCTTGAATTTTAATTTTTCGAACAGATTTTAAAAATTATCACTTTTCTTCATTGTCAGAACAGTTTTTTAAAAGAATTCAAAAAATAAGTCAATAAGCTATCCTAATCGTAATAATTCACAAACTAAAATTAAAAAAAAAAACGATTTCTGTTCTCGACTGTGAAGGGCAGTATTCTCGTCTCTTTGAACGAACGCGCGCAAATGAGCATAGAGAGGTCGACATGCCAGTTTATTGATTTTCCCCGAGGTGGCCGATAGCCGAAATCTTCGGCCAGCTGTCTTCGAATGATTGTGTGAGAAGAATAGCGGAAGAGGGGCACCTCTCACATCAGAATCGAACTGAAACGTTCTATTTAAATACCTCTTGCAGAAGTGGAGCATGAAAACGTTTTCTTTTTCAGATGAGCACATTATCCATATTAATCGAAGCGTCATCTTGCTCTTGGGGTAAACTGGCATGTCAGCATGGAGATCGAACAATCGGGATTATCCTTCGTGCCATAGTACGCTCGGTTATAATCTTATAAAACTCATATTCAGTTTTAGGTATCGTTCTGTAACGCACATCTCGGACAATCTGCATCCAACCAGCTTCTTGTTTTCGCATTTGGCCAAAATGTCAAGAAGAAAATGCTATACTCATCTGGTAGAACAGAAGACCGAAACGTTTCGCGTATTGTTGTCGAGCAATTGAGGGAACTCCTGCAAAAGGATTCTGAGGAAAAAGATGCAACAATTGGAGCTCCTCTGGGCCCTGCGCTGGCTCATGCGTTCTGTCGTTAGTTCCATGAAAGGTGATTTGGGATTCATGAAGAATTTTTAGATATGAAAAAAGACACACGAATGGCAACCGCGGACCTTTGTGATGATTCCCTAGGTCCTGCTGCTGCTAGCGGTGATAAATCAGATTCTTCTGCCAAAAAAATTTCGAGTCGAGCAGTCGTGGTTTCAATGTCACCTGTTATGGGAAGTGAACATGGTAAAGGATAACCGTGATGTTTCTGAAAAAAAAAAACTATTATCATTTTAAGGATCTCTTATGAATCTCTTTTTCTCTGCTGCGAAACAATCCATATGCGTTGACGTCGTTTCGATGGGTGACGATTTCACCGGTGGAATTCTCCAGCAAGCCGCTGACATCACTGGAGGATCTTTTCGACATGCTCAAAAACCGCAAGCCCTTTTAAAAATTTTAATGGTTTGTCTCACAAAAGATTTCACTGTGAACAAAACTATCGAACTTTCAGACTAACATGCTCACTGATCCTTCCTATCGTACTTCGTTTTCCAAACTCTCACACAACGTAAGTTAGGATTTTCATTGTTCGAAATAAATTTTGTGTCCTTTCAGTCTGTGGATTATCGTGCATCCTGTGCTTGTCATCATACATTAGTCTCTTCCGGATGGGTGTGCTCGATCTGTCTCTCGGTCCTTTGTCAATATACTCCAATTTGCAAAGTTTGCAAAGCAGCTTTCACTATCACCAATCTACCAAAGAGACCAAGCAGGAAGCGTACTCTCAAAACTTAACTGTTTTCTATTTTTTACCGGTCAATTTTATAAACATTTCAAATCTTAAAGTTTTATTTAATGGTAACGTGAACTTTTGAACTGCAATGCTAGTCACCACAACTTTGAGCAGTACGAAAACATTTGACTGATGAGCGTGGAAGTTTCGGAAGGGAGGAGAATCGGGCTAATCCGATTCACAGGATTCGATGATATTGACGATGAAGTCGAGGTAAGAATCTCGAGGATTCTTTGTATGAAGGCTTTGGTTTTTCAGCCAGTCGAAGAAACTGAAGCGACAGCCAATATAAATAAAAGAAAACGTGGGGGAAGAAAAAGAAATAGAAGGCATAAGGTAGTTCTGTGGATAATAACATGGTTATTCTGAAATAATGTTCAGTTCGAAGGATATGTGCCTGTGAAAGCCGAAGCTGCTACTGAAAAGACGAATCCGTTTAAAACTTCCAGACTTTTACAGGTTTTCAATACTCACAGTGACAAAGTACTGTAATGAGATTTCAGGAAATCCATGATCGCGAGAGAATACACGGCATGAAAAGAGATGAAGCACGTCAGTTGCTAGAAGATAAACTTCTTTTTCTTGGTGACACCACTCTTCAAAGTGTTCATCTTCGTCGTTTTTGTATGGTAGTGACTTCGGATGAGACATTTCAGTTAGAGGATGGCTCGAAAATACCAGCTGAAATAGTGACGATCTCGATGGATAATGGAAAGATTAGCTCAATTTTGAGGTTCTTCCCATCAAAAACTAGAAGTTTCGAAATGGAAAGTGTGGAAAACTATCGTAAGAAAATACAATCAAAAATTCAGAAGAGTAGTCCAAATTTAGAAAACCACCGTATGCGCCGTGTCTACTGGAATCCGTCGGTTGCGAAAGACAGTAATCTGATGTTCCGAACATGGTCTCATTTCTTGGATCGTTGTCTTCTTTCTCTTCTACTTGTTCCAGTCAACAAACTGAACCAACTTCTTGGTTTTTTGCGTAAAATTAACGAGATACGCACTTCGCTGAATAACAGAACTACCGTATCCATCTGTTTGAGTCGTGTTATTTGTGTTGAAGATTACTTGAGTGCTGTTCAAAATGTGATGAATACCCAAATTGTGAGCTGTAAAAGTGCTAATTCTTAATATTACCGTGTTTTTCAGTTATTTGAATCCCCACCTACAATGGATCTAGTTACATTGCATTATGCTCTCGACTATTGGTTCGTTCTGTTCTATTTTCCCATTCACGAGAATTTCTTTGCAGTCGTTATCACATTCAATCGACAGACCTCGTCATCAAAACAGTTACCACTTACACTTCCTGTCAATACTACAGTACCCCTGAATATTATGAAAGCGGTCCATTCGAAATGACAAATTGGGCGTGTCACCAGGAAGCACACATCGCCATGGAACCAGAGAGTAGGAGTCAAAGATGAAATTGGACAAATTGAGAATGTTTCAGAATATCAACGAGTTCTCCACTGGTTGGCAGATCTGAGTGCAAGTGCTGAAGACATGGAGTAAGAGTTTTTCCTGATCGTTGAACATAAAAACACCATTTTCAGAGAAACATACGATAGATCAATGTCATATGATGTGGATGAAGATGAAGAGTTTTTCGCTAGATCTCCATAATGTTTCGATTTCAATTAAGAAAATAAATGTTCAGTGTTCATTTGGTCTTGTAAATTGAACATGAAAAATGAAAGAAGAAGGAGGAAATTATGCTAAAGAGAGCAGAGAAAAAGTGAGAAAATTACCCGCTCTTCAAAAAATGAACTATTTGACAAAGTGAAAAGAAAAAGGAGATGGGAAGGGGATAGATACGTGTGAAACAGATTGGTACTGTTAATACGGGGTTCGGGAGGGCAGAATACATTAGGAGCAAACACGGGGAGAACTTCATTGTAATGTCTTAAACATGGGAATGAGTGCTGGAAGACATCGCTCGGTTTACGTAGACCTGAACGAGATTCATTTTTCCAGCTGACAGACGTTGCAAATGTGGATTCATCGCTTGCATTCCCAGTTTATTGACCATGGCTACCAAACAGTAAACTGCTGTCTTGCGAACAACAGATGATGGGGAATCGTAGGCCTGAAGCAAATAAAAAGTTCATAACTGCGTTTTTTTTTCCCCAAAGGCTTACTTTAATAGCACAAGGCGCCAAATCTTCGAGTATTGGACTTAATTCATCTGCTTGTAGACCTTCGAAAAGACGTGTCATCATTTTCAGCACCAAACTAGCTTTTGCTTCTTGTATCTTCTCCTGGAAACCCTAACCAACGGTTATGAATCTTGTCAATCAAGCGATTTTCTTACCTCTTTCAAAATGACTTTGCAAATATTAACCACCTTCGCGAGAGGAAGATGCGTAGCGAGAGTCTTCAGACAATCATCGGCAGTGACATTCATTGTTCCATCTTCTGAGTTGACTGCGGCATCGAGCACTTTGCAAATCGCCATTTCAGTCGAATCGAAAAGTCGCGATGCTTGGGAAGTGCACATCTTTGTCAGAACACGTAGAGCCACTTTTTTGTTACTATCCGATTCACTCTTGGAGAGAACGTGGAAAACCGCGATGAGCAGCTTTGCGAAATTTTGTTCCCACAGGGTGAAAGAGCCTTCGCAGAGCATTGTTTGAATCGCCAGAAGACCCTCGTGTTGTTCCTCGTTCGAATCACTAGATATGCTTGCTAGTTTCGAAGCAACGTACTTGCTTTGTTCGCTTACGTCGTCAATGAGATGAGTTGTCGAGTTGAGCTGGAAATGGAAGTTTAAGAGAACAGTTTTCGAGCAGCTAGAAATGAAAAATTACCTTTAGCCTGTCAAAAGACTCATTGATAGTGATGTTATCCTCAATATGTTGAGTGTTCATTTCGGATTCGAGGGGACGCAGTGGCTCTGCATCAGCTCTTTTGAAACCGGAAGCCAACATTCCTCTTGATAGCGGAGACTTTTCTGCTGACAATTCATAGTTCCGTGCAACAACGAAATCTTCGATCTGAGCAGCGGTGTTTGAGATATTGGCACGTACATTATGGTCTCGTGCAGGTGACGGGGTTTCTGGTGGTGGAGCGTGTTGATTGTGTCCATGCGCTTGAAGAATGCGGTATGCCCAGTCTCGATAATCAGGGTTGAAATCATTGAACAGTGCCGAAAAGTCGGCTGCGTTCAGAGCAAACATGGCACATAGAACTTTTTCGCCATGCTGAAATTTATTAAAATAAGTTATAGGAAAACCTTTAACTGCGTCTTACTGGAAGTATTTGCTGCATAATCCGTTGATCAGACATCCAAGAGAACATCTTCAAAATCGTTGCCTTCACCTCTTTAGAATTGAATGACGATCCGCGTTCCATGTGCTTCTCCAGCAAGTCTGTAAGATACTCCAGAAGAGCCACACGAGCTTTTGGCGTCAATAAGTGGATAGGATCACACATCAACTCGCAGGTAGTTTTTAACTGTAAAGCCGGGTCGAATGAGGATAAAATAGCGTTGATGGTGGTCAAAATGTGTTTTCTCATATTTGGCATCATTTCGGATCCTTTCTTCGCAAACATTTTCCCAAGACCTAGTTTGAGCCACTCCGCAAGACGTGAATGATGCGCCTTGACGAACGACGCCACCGACTCCAGAACAATAGGATTTGTAGCTTCACCCAAGAGACGATTCAGGACTTGACCAATGTTTTTGAGTTCAATAGAACTCAAGTTTTGTTCGGATACTATAGTAGACAGCATCTTGATTCCATCTCTTTTTTCGTTTGCAGAAGTAGAAACGCAAGCTTTGATTACAGCTTCGACCCTTGAAATGTCAACGGTACTCTTTTGTGGAGTTTTTGGCTTTGGTCGCTTCGGGAGCAGAAATTCGTCATCTTCGGTGCGCGACGGTTGTCCAAGGCTCTCTTTGGCGGTGTTCATAGCCTTCTGCAAACTCTCTGCTTGATCCGGCGTTAGAGAAGAAACAAATGAATTGGAGCCAAGATTAGATTTGACGCGTTGCATTTCCGTTGACAATGTTCCAGTGGTTGACGGACGACGTGGTGGCGATCCGTTCCGAGAACCAGGTTGAGATGTTGGGACACTTCCACGTGCACGAAGGTTTGATGATGTTCGTGGACCGAGAGTTCCAATTGTCGGTCTTGCAAACTTGGATCCTCCTGGTGATGTATCTACTTTCGATAAAGTTCTAGTGGTCATTGGTCTGGTATTCGGTGTTCTCGAAACTGATGTGGTCATGCGAGTAACTTGCTTCGTGTCGATTGCAGATGCACTTCTTTGAGCCAGAAACTCTGCAAAAAAACCATTTTACCACGTATTCAACACAAACCATACTTGAAGAAATGTTTGGTGCATTCCGTATCCCTCCAATACTTCCTGCCGATAATTTCGAGCGAAATGGTGCGCTTCCACGTTCACTGTTGACACTGGTACTAGATGAAGCTGCATCGGATGCTCGGAGCATCTTTTGCTTACTGGCATCCACAGATGCAAATAGTTTGTCAGCTTCTTCGGTGTGAATTGAATCAAGTTTGTTAAATGCTTTTCTTCCGGCACTTCTCGTTTCGGGGTCAGCATCTGATATCGACGTTTTAATCAATTCCATGATTTGTGGAAGAACTGTTCTTTTCAATTTCTCATTCCAATATTCGATGACAACTTCCAACAATACGCACAGTTGTCGTCTCTGATTCTTGTCCTTCGATGTGGCATAGGAAAGGAGACAAGTGAAAATTTGTTTCGTTTGCACATACTGAAAAGTAATTTATAAATCGAATTAGAAGCTTTGTGTGGTTGTACCTGGACGAGGAAGAGAGTCAGAGTTGCTCCAGAAGTCGCCATAACTTTTGTGCTGACAGCTAATTGGGAAAATGCTGTCGGAAGGCACCTTTCTGCGATTTGGTGTACATCGTTCCCGTATCTTTCGAATAGGAAACTACATGTGACGGCGGCTTCTCTCAAAATTTGAGATCTCAAATCTTTCACGGATAGATCGAGGCAATCAGTCAGACGAATCAGTTGACCGAGAAGTTGGTCCCTTCCGATGACATCTTCGCCATGAATAACAATGGAACGGATCAGTATCAGCTGAAAAGACAATTAAAATTTTATTTTTAAAAAAGTTTTGAGATCTCAGATTATTTTTTACAGAGGTCTTGATGACACATAAATAAATTTTCTTTCTATTGCTCTTGAGGCTAACCTGATCTCTTCTCTTGGTCCAATCTTCTTGACTTTTCGACAGAAGCGCAATCACTTGATCGAACTTGCTCTTAGCTTCAGCGAGCGAAGATATTGTCTAGAAAAATGAGAATCGACGATTCAACAAATTCAGTGATGAATCACTCACGATTTTTGGAACTTCCTTGAATGACTTCAAAAAATCATCTTTGTTGACGACACATGTTCCACCGGGAACTGTCCGACTGACAACTCGACTCATTAAGACTCGAGATTCACTGCAAACGAATCGATACTTTAAAGGATAAAGAGGAAAAGCAACTCAGTGAACGACACGGAAGCGATGAAAAAAAAAAACACAAACAGTATCGGCGCGAATTATGAAATCCCGGCCAAAGTCTGTCGGGGCGCACTTGCTTCTAGGCGAAAAATTTGAATTTTTCCATGTGAAGCACTGTTTTGGAAACTTTAGGCGCTGGTTTTCTTCGAGAAGTCGGGTTTTACCATTCACCTTGAAGAGAAAATGAGGTAAAGGCATTAATACAAATTGTTGCAGCAATGAATCTTCAGCAATTTGGCAGTGGTTTAGCAGCAGAAGTAAGCACACTTTATAGTAAATAACGGCTCCGCAATAGAATAAATTATCTCAACTTTCTACAAAGAATGAGGATTTTAGACCAGAAAACAGTTTCAGGCCCGCGCGAAATCGAAAAAAACCTAATCGTTGCGAGACCTTCTCAGGTTACTGTACTCGATATTGAATGGTCTCGTAACGAATTCTCTTTTGGCGGGCAGGAAAAAAATGCCAGAAAATCAAGAAAGATAATGAAAGCTAAAGCTTTATTTTAAAAATATGAACAATACATGACAAATTAATACAACTAATGCTACCGACATAGCAAATTTTTTAAATATTGCACTATTTGATGCATATGTTGTTTGGATCCTGACATTAAATCGAATGATATCTCATCAAGAGAGCTGTTAGACTCGACTTGAATCCTTAATCGAACTACTGCTTGGGGAGCTTCACCAGATGGTAACGGGAAGTACGCTTGAGTTGCGTTTTCCTTAAAATTTGGGTTTATCGTGTCGAACGTCTCGGAATCGACAAAATTTCCAGAATTGGTATAAGAATCTCTTCCATCGCCAGAACCCATTGCTACTTGACACGCTTCACTGGATGTATTCCATCTAGGTCGCTTGATTTTACTTTCAAACAGTAAAGCATTTGCTTTCCGTCGAGCCCGCTGATTCGTCCATGTCACACTTTTAAATTCAGCTACGACAACTCCATTCTCTTCGTGACGTAAACGACCACCCAACCGCACTATTTCTTGCATAAGCTTCACGAGGCCAGGTTTTGAACATTGGAAGGAAACTGGACGATTCTAAAACTTGAACTCGGAATTCTATTTGAATAGAACAGAAAATGGAAATACCTTCGAAGCAGTATTCAGTGTCAGATCTTTCGAAAAAGTCCAAGCCAACATCCATCTTTTAGTTTTTCCTTGATTCAGATGGTGAACCAAAAATTTTACATCGTCTCCAAACCTCTGAAGCCTTTGTTGTAAAGGTTTTAAACTTGATTTCCGTCCTATCATTGTCGTATAAATTCTGAAACAGATTAATAAAATTAACTGTTATTTTAATGTCTCCTTACTTAATTCTTTCTCGCAAACACACACTATCGTCGATAATTCGATTCACGAAAGCTACTTCTCCACCGTCAACATAAAGCTCCGCTGATGATGCGAACGTTTCGGAATGTGGTGCGGATCGAACATCGGACTCAAGATTATTGGAATACGTATCATGTGACACTGAAGGATCCTCACAAAATCTGTCCTCTTTGTCTGATTTTTCAAAAAATGGTGGATTGCACATACAGAAAGCGAAGTCGCTATCTGGCATCGAGTTAGTCACATCCTGAAAAAGATAAAATAGTTCTGGAAGTCTTTCATATTAGAACTACCATAAGAACAGTTTTTACGGCTGGATTGACATGTACCACACAGATGGATTCATTCATTTCGTTTCTTGCCACGTTCTCGTGAGCGACTTGAACCGAATTTTCGTCGCCGTCTGTGGCTACAAACTTCCATCCGAAATGCCTGGCACCTATCAACGCATGAATGCAGGATGTTCCTGTTCCAATATCAATTCCAATTACGTTGTTACTTATGGAATTCGCTTGAAGAATGTCCTCGATAAGCAAGCAGTAATTTAATTTTTGGGGTACTCGTGGAACTAAATGTCCAACTGGAATATCAACCTGAAAATATGTGCCTAAAGATTTTTTTGAGCATATTCAGCACTTACGTTGAGACTGAAATCTTTCTTTAGGAGGGTTTGTGTGAGACACCGAACAGCCGCATCCTTCCGAAAATCGAATAACACCTTTCCATTACTTACATACTGGCAAAATTTTCGAAATTCTGGATACTCTATAGCAAGAGCTTTGAAATCAGGTGGTTTGTTTTTATAAGGGTTTCGTGGGTGCATCTCATTGTTCTGCGACATTCTGAAAGATATATTGAATAAAATCAATCGCTCAATCAAATTATGCGAGTGTAAAAAAACTGAATCCAGAAAGCTGGAGAAGCTGAAGAAAAAAAGTTGGGCGCTCGTAAATAAAAAAAGTCCCGTAAATCCTACCGGTGTAAACACCGAGTGCCTTAATTACGGCCTGGGCACCGAGACTTGCGCGCAAAAAGTTTTTTGTTTTTTTTGTTTTTTCCTCAACTTCGAATCTCTGAACTTATTCATGATGTTTCTTATTTATTAAAACTTAAAAATAGTCCCAATCGCAATATAAATTTTTATTAGGTATGAACCGATCTCTGCGGTGTCACAACGTGATACAAAATCCCCTTCGATGGTATTCAAAACAAATCATCACTCCACCTGGATATGCCGCACCACAAGAGACCAACCACTTGAAAAAGTTTTTAGTTGATAAAATTCGAACATCTGGTCCAATCACCGTCGCCGAATACATGAAAACGTCTGTTTCAGCTCCTCAGGTTGGATATTACGGACAATATTCAAAAGATCAGAAGGTTTGAGTTTCTTTTTCTTTCCACTATTGGATAATCTTTTTTTGCAGGTTTTTGGCGAAAAAGGAGATTTTATCACTTCTCCAGAGCTCACACAACTGTTTGGTGAAATGATTGGAGTATGGTACGGCTTTGAATTGGCGATTAAATAACTATAAATTCAGGGTATTCCATGAATTGGCGAATACGGGTCACAAAGGATCGTGGCAGCTTGTTGAGCTCGGACCTGGAAGAGCACAGCTGATGAATGATGTCCTGAATGCTTTGTCGAAGTTTAACGATAAAGATGTTTCTGTTCATTTAGTTGAGACTTCCGATGCGTTGATTGATGAACAAGAGAAAGTTTTGTGTATCTATAATTCCGAAAACACAAAAGGTAATTGAAGAAGCGATTTATCCTTCGGAACATCTCATCTTCCAGATACCCCTCATGTTCGAAAAAATAAAACACGTACGGGTGTCAACATTTATTGGTACAAATCCATCGATGATATTCCTGATGGCTTCACCATTTTCATCGCGAACGAATTTCTCGACGCCCTACCCATTCATCAATTCCAAAAAAATGGTGACTCATGGAACGAGGTGTATGTCAATCTTTCGAAAGATGATGATTTATGTTTCATGTCATCCAAAGGCGAGAATCTGCACACAAAGTGAGTTTAAAAAAAAATGAAATGTTTTCAAGATAAAAATTTTCAGAGGACTGATTCCTGAATCTATTCGAAACGATAGTTCTCGAAGAGTATGGGAATGCTCACCGGAATCTGGGACGGTTGTCAATCAAATTGTAGATAGAATAACATCGTTTGGTGGATTCTCTCTTCTTGTAGACTATGGGCATGACGGAACACGAAACACGCCTTCTTTCCGAGCATACAAAAGTCATAAACAAGTCGATCCCTTGTCAAACCCTGGAATGGTTGATTTGACTGCCGATGTAGATTTCGGATATTTATCCTCTCTAGTTGAAGACCGAACTCTCGTATTTGGTCCTACCGAACAACGGTAAAATTCAAAGAATACGGCCCCATAATTGTGATTTCATTTCAGAGACTTCTTGACACAACTTGGAATCGAACATAGATTACGACGTCTATTACAAGTTTGTAAAGACAGAGATCAGCAGGAGCAACTTATCAGTGAGTCAATCAGATGATCCACAATATTAAATATTATATGAATTCCAGAGTCATACAACATGCTGATAGGAGAGATGGGAACGAAATTCAAAGCCTGGGCTATGTTCCCAAAAACTCTGCAGTTTATCTTGGAACAAAGAGGCGGACCTGTTGGTTTTGCGTCGAAGGAGGATAAAAAGCAAAAAGAAGAAAATAAATAACTAATGTTCTCCATAGTTGTTTTCTAATCGTTTAGTTATTTGTTAAATGAATTCTTCCTTAAGTAGCTGATAAAGTCGCGCTATTCCTTCAGCCATTGGTTTTGTCCATGACCGGTCCTATATATTTTTTTCATATTATCCGTTGTTACCTATTTATCTACTAACAGAGATCCATCTCCCGCAGCTAGACATTCCAGACAACACGACAAACTAAAAATGGTATGGTTGAATTCCTTCAGAAAGTTCACATGTATCGATAGATAAACTTTCAGCTGGTACTTCTTATTGGCGACTTCAACATGCCACACAGGTCCGCCAATATTTCTCCGAAATTCCGCAAACTTCTGGTCCCAAATAAAATGCAACACGTGCTGTGCACAGGAAACTTGTGTTCGCGGGAAACGTTCGACTACCTCAGGTTCTTAAATTGGTTTAATACTTTGATAATAATTATGCTTATTTGTATTTAGAACGTTATCCTCTGATGTGCACGTTGTCAAAGGAGAGTTCGATGATGAGACGCTCAAATATCCAGACACCAAAGTGGTGACAGTGGGACAGTTCCGCATTGGAGTCTGTCATGGACATCAGATTATCCCATGGGGAGACTCTCGAGTACGTAACTGTTCACAAATCCGTTTGAAACAATATAATTTAGATGTTGGAACTTCTGGCAAGACAGCTTGACGTTGACATCCTCGTCACTGGAAACGGCTATGAATGCAGTGCAGTGGAGAAGAGCGGTCGGTTCTTTGTGGATCCAGGAAGTGCCACCGGATCATTCAGTGTCAACAAAACCGGACCAGTGACACCTTCATTCGCTCTTCTCGATGTTCAGGCTGACAATGTCGTCACCTATCTGTACCGTCTTATCGATGACACTGTCAAAGTCGATCGCATCATTTACAAGAAAACAAAGGCAGCATAATATTATTTTTTCAGTTTCTCATATTTTTATGATTCCACTCATCCCGTTTCAAAATTCTATTCATGTGAAATGTACAGTAAATTTGATTCCTTTATTTACATTCAAAACAGTACAATTTCACACGACCCCTGTATGATTGCTAAGAGGATTGTAAGTGCCGCTGATTCCATTTCCAGTGACGAGCGACTGTAGAGAAGAACTTTTCTGAAACAGATGTGACGTGTTTTGATTCTAGTTATCATTTAATCTTACTGATATTCGGCATTCGCAATAAGAACCAGCAGTTAGTGTAACCTGTGTCATGATTCCATTATCATTTCTTGTCGCCTCAAAAGTTCGATGACCAATTGAGCATGTTGCATAACCACTCAAACAGTCTCCATCCGAGTTATCACAAACGAGTTCATTGATGTATTGTGGACGGTAATTGTCTGGAAGACGTCTCCATACCCAACAGGAAGAACACAGAGACACAGTTCCAGTTGGATCCACGGATACTCCTTTCATTGCACACGATATTGTGAAGCGAGTTCCTAAAAATGCATGTCATGGTTGAGCGGCAACGAATTTGGACCACTCATTCAAGTGTGAATAACTTTTTTTCAGGGGGATCGGGTAAAAATACCGTCAAGAGAAAAATTGTTCCTTATTAAAAAAGCTATCGATCGGTTAAAAACCCGTCAAATATTATCAAAAATCAACAGAATTACGCATTGTGTTGCCAAAAAGTTGCCGAAATTGCCGACATCGGGAACTTTTCGTCAACACAAGGCGTAACTCTGTTAATTTTTAATGAAATTAAACATTGTTTCAACCATTCGATAGCTTTTTTAACAAGGAACATTTTTTCTGTTGACCGTATTTTTACCCGATTACTCTGAAAACAGTTATTCACACTTGAATGAGTGGTCCAAATTCGTTGCCGCTCGGCCCTGGTGTTTGGAATCAAAAACTTCTAAGGGGTTACCTATCAAGTTAGGATCCGATGAGTTCGTTCCTTGTTCCACCAGAGCTTGTCTTTTATCCCTTTTGTGGTTTTTTTCCTTTTTTTCTTTCTTCTTCTTTTCATCTTCCTCGTCACTATCCGAATCATCATCATCATCGTCGTCGCCACTTCTGTTTTCTGAAAAACCTTGACAACCATAAAATTTCTGAAGTCTATAAAAACCCACGCTTTTGCTTTTCAAGCGAGAATCTGTACTTGGTGCATGTTGAATTGGTATCAACTTGAGTCGAAATTATGTCATTTATATCCTTTGCCAATAGACCAACCTGAAACAATCCGAGTCTAGGAGCCTAATCGGAAAACATGTTTACGACTCCATAGTTCTTTTTATGTCACGAGAATGTAGGGAACATTTAGAAAACAGTTTGTGATTTTTAGAAACTCTTTTGAACCAATATCTAATAACAAAAGGAAACATTTCTTAATCCTTCAGTAAATAAAACCTTTTTGATGACTAATAGTTTACGAGAACTCTTGATGGGTTCTCTCCCAAAAATAACCTTTTGAAGCTGTTTTCTCATATCTTTTCTGCAGTCCTGGCATTGTTGGGTCACACATCCAACATCTGCTGTCTGTAATATTCAAAAAAAAAAGTTTAACCACGCAAAATCTGAAATGAATACCGTCTGATCAGCATTACCATCATTCAACGATAAATCTGGGAAAGAAGCAATCGCTTCATCTATCGTATCCGCTTGTAGTTTACTGTCATATCCCAAACAGGGTGTGATTGAAGGATCTGGGGTAATGCATTGGCACTGGAATTAAAAAAATTCTTCGAGGATCTTTTCAAAAATCTATCTTAATATTCAACTTACCGTTTGACCATCAATTGAAGCAACGAATCCCAAGAACAAAACAACAGAACACCAAGTAACCTGCATCCTTTATTTCAATCGAATAAAGTTTTTTATATTGAAAAGAGTGAGAGAGGTAGTAGAGCTAGTTTAAATACTACCTCTCTGCGCCTCCGATTGAAAAAAAAAACGGTAAAACTACAGATGTTTAACTGTTTGCAATGTGTGTGTGTCTGCCGTTTCATTGAACACTGGTTGATCCCTTTTTCGAAATTTCGAAAAACATGAAATCACATGGAATAGTTTGTGGTCTGAACAAGGAAAGCCTTGTATATATTAACTCTTCTACCACCAAACGAAAAAAATGAAGAGAAAAGGACAAAAAAAGAGGTTGAGGATGGAAAGATCTGAAATAAAAAAAACTGATCTGAAATAAAAAAAAACATCAATGATCCGTGACAGAATATGATTCAAAGGGATATTCCGTAATTCAATGTAGATAGACTTATTGAGGTTTAATCAACAGACTTTCAATAGTTGAATAAAGTACAAAAAAATATTGTTGAACTTACTAGGGAATGGTTAGTAGTCGATATGTAATTACCGTAAATTCTGTAATAAAAGGGCACCTCAAATAGAAGGGCACCGATGAGCTCAAAATGAGCACATTCTCGAAATTCAAACGGATTGAACTTCTTATTAGAATCCTCGTCAAAAGTTGTCTGGATAAATCACAAAGTTTGCTTCAAATGTCTTCTCCGACAGATTTTGTGATCCATTTTGCGAATTCAGAAATATTTTCAGGTGATCTAAAAATAAAAGGAAATGCCCTTCTAATACAGATTTTACGGTATATGTCTCGTCGGAAACCAATGGAAAGCTGGAAACTTGGAACTTGGTTTGGTTCATTTTGATTTTGCTTCCCGGCTCAGTGAGCAGAGTTATGAGTGTTTTAATGGCAACCCTCAGTTCATTTTTAGTTGAATTTAGTATAAGTTTTGCAAGTTTCGGTTCTAAATTCCGCTAAAAATGAACTGCCCGTGAAACACGCATAATGTGGCTCATAGAGCCTGCACCAAATCAAGTTTCAAGTTTTCCGCTTTCCAACGCTATAAAATAACTCTATATCCACTACTAACCATTCCCTAGTTAGTTTTTTTTTTTCTGATAACATGGTTTTAGAATACTAGAAGAATTAACTTTTTCAGAAGATCTTCCGTTTGTGATTATGACAAACTATCCTTGGCAAATTTCCTTGGCTGTTTCAAGTCCGTGTTCACTTTCTTCAAACGGATTTTTCGTTCCTGATTTCTTTGTCATCCGCCTTAAAACATGACTCTAGTATAATCTTTCTTGAATGAGTAACCAACTGCCTAATTAACCCTTCCGGGACAATCGTGTCATTTTCTATTTCCACTTCTGGTAGTTGATCTTCTGATACTATGTGTGTGTATGTTTTCGAGTTCTCCTTGGGCTTAATTGCATAGTGCTTTCTCACTCATTTTGTCAGACAGACTCTGTTTTGTAACTCATGTGCTTCTTCTCGACACCGTCTACAACTGTCTGTCACAAAGCAGAAGTCTAGAAGCTTCTACACTCTTCTAATCCTTTATGTCTCTATAGTGTCCTTTGAAGATTATCTTCTGAAATTGAAACTTTCTGTGTGGCTATACTCGTAAACCAGTCTATAAAGGATTGGGTACCAATCACGACTCTTACCTAGTTCGCAGAAAAAAATAGTGATAACTGTAAACATCCAATACTTCAGTTTCAGATATTGTCTAGCATTAGACGAATACGTTAGATTCGAAACAATTTGTAGAGGACCGTCTGGATTTTTCACACATTTGGATTTTCCTAGCTGCCAGGGTATCTGTAGAACAGACCACTAGAAACCGATTTCTGAAACCTAAACTTTCCTGGTACATCTGTTTAACCTGGTAACTGGAAATGTTAGTAATTATCTTTGTGGACCTTTCAGATACTTGAAAATTGAGAAGAATGTTAACTTGTATCTTGTTAGTTTCTATGTTTTTATTGTTCCCCGGAATATCATCTACCTGTTTCTCAGATGAGATTGTCCGTTTCCTAAGTACAGTATGAATTCGGATAGCTCTTTTTTCTCTATTCTTTTCACTTTCTGATTTCTGAAACTATGTAAAGCATATGACCGATCACTGATGCATACTGTTGTCGGTAGATGTATTTAACCCTTCTGGGATTTCATGGTTACCGAGAATCCTAGCTTCAGACAATCAAAACAACCACTCTCTTCCTTATTATTGTTTTCGAGAAGTTTCTTGGAACAGTGCTGTAATAACGCATCAAACATGGGCCGGCATTTTCATTCCCTTCCGATTTTCCCCTAAATAACCCGCAAAGTAAATCTCTTTGTTACATGACAGTTTTAGCTCCATTCATTTTTTATATATCTTGTTCTTACTCTAACTATTATTTGGCTACGTTCTTTTTGTACAACGAACAAGATCTATCCAAAAAAACTAACATTTTTCACCGCGTTCTCTAGACGTAATGTTCGGACTCCTTGCTAATGAACGAATTGACGAAAAAAGCGGGATGATCACTAACAGAGACGGCTTTCAAACTTGAATGACGGAATTTTGGATTTGTGTTCTGAAAACCATCGTTTTGGTTTTTTGATTTTCGGTTCCAACTGTTTTCTAGATTAGTTTCAGTCATCTTTGTACTTTTATCTGTAGGTAGGCGTGGATTGAGAAAAAAAGTTTTCCTCCAGAGAGAATAATCACTTGACAGACTAGACTTCAAAAACAATCACATCACTGATTTTTTGCTAATTCACTTCATAGCATTGAAATCAAAATTTGTAATCTCACTCATTATTCTTAAAACTATTTAAAATCAGCACCGTCCTATTTTTTTGCAGTCACATTATCATTTCTCCATTTCAATACAGCTAATTTCAGCACTCCATCCAAAATGAAGTTCCGTTTTCTTCTTCTTTTCATCCTGTTCATCCCATCGTGTTCTCTCAAATGCCACGATTTCCGCACTCTTGAATGTTGGCCAATTGAGATTCAAGAAATGGTTCTGATGGTTTCAGGACAGGACACACTTCGGTAAGAAGGGTTTTTTCTCTGAGGTATTTTCGTTTATTCAGATACAACTGCTCCGGAAAATCGATCGATGAGTGGTACGAAATCGGAACAAAACGAGTCGGATGGGGCATTTACTATATCTCGGCTGGAATCTTTTTCCAACTAATCGGATGGCCAGTTCTTTGGATCTTTCTCACGAAATTCAGCATGACTCATGCACTAAAAGTGTATCGAGTCATGGTCTTTATCGGTCTCATCGAGATTAGTGAAGTTTGGGGAAACTCAATTTGGCCTGGCGTTGTTGCTTTATTCGGAGAGGTTTACTGTACCAGCCCAAAGATTACGACCATAGTTGGGAAAGTCACAATGGGTGAGAGCATGTAGTCTGATAAATTTCTAACATTTCAAACATTCAGTCCAATGGGTTCTCGGCTCTTCCTCCGCAATCTTCCTCGGTCTCCATCGGCTTACTGATATGGCACACACTGGAGAATTTCTTGTCAATGTAATTAATCGCTCTAATATTCCATTCTCCTAAATAATTTCCAGACAAACCTGAAAACCAGCTTCTGGTTGTTCCTTCTCACGGCCTACGCTTTCTACGGATCTTTCTTCTATGATACAATCCTGTTCAATTCGGCATACATGGCACCGATTTTCAATCCAATGATCGGAACTGAAGGAATCACTTATGACAACCGATTTCTTTACTTTCACAACATTATTGTTTCTATCCTCCTGATAACTGTCTATGCTGGTTTGTGTATCATTTGGAAGTCTCGCTCAATGCACGCATCATCTCTCCATGTCACTAAATTCCAGAGAAGTGTAAGTTCTGATTTCCGAACTGCCATTGATTGTATTGATATTTCAGATTATGTACCAATCAATTTGCATCTCGTTGACATATGCTGTCCCAGCCCTTTCCTTCGTCACCATGTTTGTTTTCACGATGCCTGCCTGGTTCTTCCACGCATCCGATATCACTTACCAGCTCAGTGGAGGTTTTGAAGATTGTTATTAACCATTTTATACGTATTCAATTTCAGGTCTTCCATTCGTAATGTACATCTGGCTCAATCAAAAAGTACAAGATGAGTTTCTGGGCATGTTTGGGATCTGCCCGAGCAAACGACAGAAGGCAGTCGGACCAACTGGAAACTCGAATGCTAACTCAGCGATGTCTTATTACAGCGGAGCAGCTAGAGTTCAACACTAGTTACTTGTTACATCTATCTGTATATTTTCTAATAAATGATGATTTGGAAGTCAGTGTTTTTTACTACTCAAAAATTGGAGATAAATACATTTTGTTTCTCAAAACTTGTTCATTGTTCTTCTATTATTAAGCTTTTTCTGGTAACTGATTTTCTGATTTTCCATATTCCGAAGAGAGTTGCTAATCCGTGTGTAGTGTGGTTGTTTTTGCCATAACTCTTATTACTAATTACGGGATGATATTGCGAAAGGCATGTGCATTTGAACTCTCACTTGATTTCCTGGATATTTTTCGAGTATAAAAGAGAAACAGAGCAGATGAGAATTTTTACTATGTGCTCGTATCTGGAAGCGAGCTTGTTAATTCTAGCAGCAAGACCCCGTCTTAATTTTTTTTAGTAGTACGAAACTAGTTACGAATAAATTATACTTTTGATAGATATGTTTACTCCGGCTGAAATAATCTTTCTTTTATATTCTTCATAATAACTATATAAAAAAAATGTTGCAATGTATATTTTGCGAATCTAAAGGACAATAACATAACTTTTAATCCATCAATTATGAGTCACTTATTTTGAAACTCCAGTTTTAATCATTGAAGATATTGTTTCTTTGATCTGCAACTTGTTTTTGATCTCGTTCTCTGGCTTGTAGTTTGGCATACCTCTCGAACTTTTACTATTTTAATTATTGGCTAAAAGTTTCTTCAAACTGCCCATTATATGTACCGTAAGAAGTTCAAATCGTTCAAAACATCCATAAATAAATAAAAAAATTTGAGAATGTAATTTCAAGGAAACCCGGAAAACCTCTTTCACATTTCCTATTTTCACTTAGTTTCCGTAAATTAACAAGTTTTTTCAGCGTAAAATGAATAGTCTCAAGCTATGGATCATCTATTCCTACATACTATTGTTGACTTCTGCCCAGCCAGAGTCCAACTTTTTCAATTCAATCAAATCCTGGCCCAGAGAAATCCAGGACGCCGTTTCGATGATGGCATCCAAAGACACCGAACGGTGAGAATTTGAAATTTTTGTTTCATTCATAACATGACACTTTCAGATACAATTGTTCTGGAAAATCGCAATCGGAGTGGATGGAAACTGGACAAGTGAAAATCGGATGGGGAATCTATTACATATCCGCTGGAATGTTCTTCCAATTGATCGGATGGCCAGTTTTGATAATCTTTCTCAGATTCAACACGACTGATCAACATTTAAAAGTTTATCGTCTTCTCTTTTTCATCGGACTAGTAGGAGTCACAGAGGTCTGGGGAAACTCACTGTGGCCTGGAGTTTCTCTGTTGATCGGTTCCGTCTTCTGCACCAGTCGATTTTCAACAACTTTTTTTGGAAAACTAACAATGGGTTGATTTGGATTGAGAATTTTCAAAAGAACGAATAAGATTTTCAGTTCAATGGCTGCTTGGATCCACATCTGCAATCTATCTTGGACTTCATCGACTCTTTGATCTTTTCAACGGAAAGGATTGGTTGATGAATGTGAGTGAATGATTCAATTTTTAACAAACTGACTATTTCAGTCTCATACCAACATGATATGTTGGTTGTCCTTATTCGCTGTATATTCTCTTTATGGATCCCTATTCTATGACACCGTTCTCTACAATTCCCGTTACATGGCCCCACTTCTAAACCCAATGATTGATCCGGAATCCACCAACTATTCCAATAACTTCTTGCGATATCATAATATCGTTGTTTCCGCCGCATCTGTCCTCATTTACAGTTGTATTGCTGTGATCTGGAAGAAACGAGAGCATGTCGTCTCTTCCGTATCAGTCACGAAATTCCAGAAAAATGTAACTGGATAAGTTGAAAACTTAAATTTAATTGAAGAAGTTTCCAGATTCTTTGGCAGTTCATCATCGTCAGTATGACTTATGCCGTTCCAGCCACCTCGTTTGCTCTGATGTACTTCATTCCGAACCCACCGACATGGTTCCTTCTGTTCGCAGATTTGTCGTATCAATTGAGTGGAGGTGAAAATTAATTTTTAAAAATATCTTTCTGCAACATTAACTTTCAGGACTCCCATTCATCATGTACATTGGTCTCAACAAACACGTGCGCAACGAGTTGCTTCAACTCTTCCGAGATATCCGTAATTGTCATTTTTCGAAAAAACACACTACAAAAGTAATCAAAATCTCTGCCATCTCAGTCGCTGTGCCGTCGTAGGCAGTTCTTTTTCCTGAATGTGACACTACTATTAACCGAAAACATTATTTTTAACCTCTGATCATTCTCCATGGAAGAATCATAAATCTTCCCTACAGATTCCTAACGTATACCTAAGTATGCTACAACTTCGACATTCCAAACCCACCGACCTTTACCTTTACCAATTATTCCTTTACCCTAATATTTCAACTCGAATTCTCATTTATTGACACATTTTTCTCTCATTTTTAACATCAGAATAAAGTATAACACAGGAAAGATTTTTACATTTTTACTGTAGAAGATTCTCCTGGATAACAGAAAAATAATTTTTACTACAAGAATAGTTCTGACGGATTTTCCTATATCTGGAAGCCAGATGAATAATATACGTCTTATCTAATTCTTTAAAATATTTTATTCCGTGATTAAATTATAATCAAGATGCATTTATTAAGAAAAAACGATCATCGCAACCGAGACAAAACGAGATATCGTAATAGCTTTCATTAATTCTCAATATGATATGCCACATGATACGATATCAAAAAGGGGGAAGTTTTCAAAAAATAAGAAAAACTGGAATCTTGGAATTAGATATCAAAAAGGATTCATCCAGAATTGAATCATTCAAAATAGAAAAGAAGAGGTCATCGTTTCGCGAAAATGATTATTCTAGCTAAATTCAAAAAATTCTGCCTTGGAAACAAGAAGAATGAGTATTCTACAGTAACTTTTGAGAAGAATGGTAAGTCGATTGATATTTTGCAGACTCAAAATGATGCCAAACTCCTTTCATGGTCTTATAAATCTGACGGGTGTTAGTGCATTTGACGTGTGTCGCCTTTCTCTTTATTTCATCAAAAACGGATGGAGCTCTTTTTGTTTCCGAGGTGACACTCATCGTATCCCTTTTTTTCATACTGTAGTGTGTTTTTTTTTTTTTTTTTCATTTTAAGTCGTTCGAACCGTTATTTTGCTCTCCTCCACGGGAACAAGTTGATTAACGGCTTTTACGATTCTGACCATTCGCCCTGACCATCGCAGATCTGGGAGAGCCGTCTGACGTCCTTGGTATCGTTCTTGACTGTGAACTCTTTTCCAGGTGCACCGTCTTGTTCCTACGTCCGAATCCTGAAGTCTTCTCGATAGGTCTTATCAGCTGACTCTAATCGATTTTCGTCCGTATTTTGCTGGGGCTTGGTAGCAATGTTGGCTAACTTTTTGCCGATTCAGAGATCCTCTGTTGTGTAGACTTTGGACCGCGTTTTCCTTGCGAGAAGCTTCTTCATGATTCCGGTTGTTATCATTAAACTTTGTTGTGCCTGTTTTCCTTTGTACTACTTTCCGGCCATGGATGGCGACTGCTTCATACTGGACGTCGCTGGGTGATGACTTCCTGGCATTCCGTTCTTTGCAAACGACTCCTTTAGCAGACATAAGAAGAACTCTGTTGACACCGTTCCAGCAGGTGTTGGTAGCGATAGGACCTCTTCCTCCTCGATTTCCTCGAGTGCTGGGGTCTCAGCTGACTTAGTGCGATATGATGGCCGGCGGGGGGATTCTTCATGTCGGTGTCGGCAACTTTTTCCATGGGTTTCACCATGTATGCTTCCTGACGTCTGGTTCGATTACACGAATCCAGTCTCTTTGCTTTTCGGAAGATCCGTTTTGAGCATGAGTAATATTGTCCCACTGACCATAGCAGCTTGTCGTATTGATGGACTGTTCCTCTCTGATCTTCGTCGTTGGCAAATTATCGTGGAAGCACTCCGTAGGCAGAGTTGAGCGTCACGCTCGAAGCTTGTTTCTCCAAGCGAACACCTCGTGAACCATTCCAGGTCACTTGGCTATACATCTTGGATTTCCGGTCATTCGAAGAGGGATTAGGTCTCTTCTTCTGTTGTTTTCGGCCGGTTGCGTCTTGTTTTCCGTGCGAGCGTGGCTTGCTTTTGCAGGAACGGTTGTTCTAGCCTTCCGTGGATTCGTGGATTTGCTTGGAGGTCATGCTACGATGACTTCCTTGCTTTTCCGATCTTGGTGTGCAAGTTGTCCACGATGACGTTGGCATTGAAGCTTCACTGTGTCCCGTTTTCCGACTTGCTCTCCTAACAGAAGAGGGCAAGACGTATGAAGAGACGACCTTCTTTTGACGACGTTAACTTATCGTTTTCCACGATAACCTTCGTTTCGTGAAGTTGTCGATCCATCTTCCTTTCGTGTAGCTACCTTTACAGATAGTTGGTGGGTTCTTCACTTCCCTGCTTGGGCATATGACGGGAGTCCTGATCCTTTCTTGTATTGATAGCATTCAGGCCTTCTTAACAACAGAAGGCCGAGCCGCTACCTGCAAATGAAGTTGCATTTTGATCGAGACGTGTCGGGAATTCTCCGGCGTGTAGCGGCTACTCGACCGACTTCCAGTTATGAGCTTTTCGCGTGAAGAAGTGAAGATTTTGTGTCGGCAATGGGCGATTGTCGGGAATTCTCCAGTGGTGGCTACTCGACCGACGTGCACATATATTCGACGACACGACGACTACGCGCCGTGTTGGTGACAACCTTTTCGCTCTTGATCCGTGCTGGTCCAATTGGTTGGCATTGACGAAGATTGTTTTGGTCATCGGTGTCCTATTAGCCCTTGAAGCTGTTGGTAGCTTCTCGGTTGTTTCCGAATTGACGTAACGACGACTACGCGCCGTGGCCATTGGATCCTTGAAGCTATCGGTCGCTTCTCGGCTGCTTCCGCCGGTGGACAAACCGGTTTTCTAGGGAAGACTCTTTGATGTACTCATCGCCTTTCCAGTCGGCGACTTTCCAATAACAGACGTCATTGCCGGGGAGATATGACTGGAACCATATCCTTTCCTTTTCTTGAGTGACTCCGTTGATGCTTTGAAAGGGTGTGCTCCCGAATTGCTTTGAAGGGTGTGCTCCCAAGGTGCTTGGCGAGGGTGTGCTCCCGAGTTGCTTTTCGAGGGTGTGCTCCCGATGTGCTTGGTGAGGGTGTGCTCCCGGTGCTTGGTGAGGGTGTGCTCCCGTGCTTGGTGAGGGTGTGCTCCCGAGTTGCTTGGTGAGGGTGTGCTCCCGTGCTTGGTGAGGGTGTGCTCCCGTGCTTGGTGAGGGTGTGCTCCCGTGCTTGGTGAGGGTGTGCTCCCGTGCTTGGTGAGGGTGTGCTCCCGTGCTTGGTGAGGGTGTGCTCCCGTGCTTGGTGAGAGTGTGCTCCCGTGCTTGGTGAGGGTGTGCTCCCGGTTTGCTTTGAAGGGTGTGCTCCCGGTTTGCTTTGAAGGGTGTGCTCCCAAGTTGAGCTGCTAGATCCTAGCTGCCGTTAGACGCGTGGTGAAAGTAGGTGGACCGCTTCGGGCCCGTCGCGTCCATCTTCCTTTCCCTCTTCCTATCGTTGCTGGGGTTTGGCTGTTTTGTCCTTGTCTAGCATTCAGACACTCGGTTTGTGTCCGCCGTCGTGTTACCACTTCGCTCCGGTCTGATTGGGGGCCCACGACGACTTCCGATTGCTCGGCATTAGCGCTTCGGCTATTTTCGGATTCCCTGTTTTCACAATGGTTCATCGGCGACGAGCTCTTCGGCTCGTACTGGAATTTTGCAGGTTTTCGAACTCGATTTTATTGGTTTTGGCTCCATTCCTCGATTCCGCGTCCGGCGTCGATTCATTTTGCTTTCCGACGAGTTTCATACGTGATTTCCCGATTAATCCGTGCATTTGATGACCAGTTTGCGTGAATTTCATCACTCTATGGCACTTTTCCTTCGTTGCGGCGACCGATAATACTCCGATTATCGATTTTTGGCATTTTGCTCATGGGAAAATGCTGCTGGGGAAAATCCGACGTCGATTGACATCCGAAGCTGCTAATTTGGTTGACTCCTTCTTCTTCGTGTCCCATTGTCAGCGACTACGCGCTATCTCTTCTGAAAAAATTTTTTGTTTCCCTACCGAAACAATTTTCACTCGTTTTGGCGTCGGCGACATGTAAATTCCGCGATTTCTCTCTTCCGATGACTTCTTAACAGCAGAAATCACCCGAAAAGGAGAATTTTCAGTTGTTTTGGCGTCGGCGACGAGTGAATTTCACGAAATCTCTCTTCCGACGACTTCTTAACAGCAGAAATCACCCGAAAAAGAGAATTTTCCTTCGTTTTGGCGTCGGCGACAAGTAAATTTCACGAAATCTCTCTTCCGACGACTTCTTAACAGCAGAAATCACCCGAAAAAGAGAATTTTCCTTCGTTTTGGCGTCGGCGACGAGTAGACTGCGCTGTTTTCTCTTTTCCGACGACTTCTTAACAACAGAAATCACCAGAAAAAAATTTTTCGACGTTTCACTCCGATGGCGGTTCTTTTCTGGCCTATTTGCGACGACTCCATTTCAGAAGCCGCCGTTCTGCCATTTCCGGTTGATGCACCATGTCGCACGGTGATTGTGAGGCTCATCGCGCAAAGCCTGTTGGTCGGAGTGTTTTGTGTGTGACGAATATTCTCGATGAGAAGCTCTCGGGCACTTCGGCCTTTGAGCGACGAATGCGGTGGTGGTTCAGTGAATATTAGCGTAGAGAATATCTTTGGCACTGCTTTATTAGTAGAAAACAGCTGGGGGGAACAATGAAGAGAGAGAATGGTGAATTACATCACCATTCTCGACGGGGAGAATTGGGAAGAGTTGGAAGAAGTAAGTAAGAAGAAGTGAGTGAGATTTTAGGCCAAAAGGAAATTATTGCGAAATCTTTCCCGCCGGTTTTGAATGAGTGTTTTGGCGGGAAGTGCGGTGGAGCGCGCCGTCTTTGTAGTCCTCTCGGAGAAGACGATGAAGAAAGCAAGTCTGCTTTCCGTCGTTGGCGATGGAATTGATTGGGAAAGATGAGCTTGGGGAATGATTAGTGACATTGCGAACATTTGAGTGACTTCGCACTGACGTTGGAAAGGTCGCAATTGCCAATAACGTATTGGCGGTTGCGACAGGGCTGGACGACAGCAAATTTCGGCAACTCATTCAAATGGGGATAACTTTTTTCAAGGGGATCGGGTGAAAATACGTTCAACAAGAAAAATGTTTCTTATTAAAAAACCTATTGATTCATTTAAAAATTGTCAAACTCTGTCAATTTTCGATGAAATTTGACGGTTTGTAGACCAATCGATAACTTTTTAAATAAGGAACATTTTTTCTGTTGACTGTATTTTTATCCAATCCCTCTGAAAAAAGTTATTCACATTTGAATGAGTTGCGGAAATTCGTTGCCGCCCAGGACTCGTCTAGACAAAAGCAATGGTGTGGTTACTGATTTCGATAACAAAAAGACAGAACTAGATGTTATTGCTTTGAAATTATTAGCTATCAAATGACATTCAATTTTAGAACCTTACTTTCAGAGTACTCTGTTTTTGTTCAACAATATGTTTTGTTGAAACTCAAAATGATTATCTCCAACCTTTGATCTGGACAATGTCAAATCCGTATCCGTTGTCTCATGTTTCACATCACGAACTACAGTATCTTTAATTCGTTTTGTGAGTAAGCTATTGACAAAGAATTGCAATTCGAATTGTAATGACTCAACAAAATGCTTTATGAGCAAAGTAAATTTCATGAGCTGCGAATTTAAATTCTCTATTATTACGGTAGGAATAATCACGAACAAAACATACATATAACGCTTTTTTCGAGTTTTTGTATCGTTATCTTGTGGTCAGTGAAAAATCAATCACCAATTTCGCAACGTTGAAGAGGACCAAACAATCGAAATTTGGTGTTAGTTAGAGTCCAATCTATCTCAACCGGATATGGTAGGAATTCAATAGAAATTTTCATATATTCAACCCAATTTTCATTGTAAGATCAATTTAGTTAACTAACTACCATGATCCAGAAAGACATATCCAAAATGCAAAAAAAGTGAGCTCTCCGAAAACGCCCCCAATCGGCGGCAAGCGTCCACAGTAGTCCGTTCATCTTACCGTCTGCGTCTCGTCCACTCCAATACTTTCTTCGTCTTATGTACTAGCGGAGCAAGAGAAAGAGAACGAGAGAGCAGCATTTGTACGCTCTACATCTTTAGTCCCTCTCCACCGGAAGTACAGTCTCGGTCGAGCTGTGCCCGTCTGCGTCTCGTCTTCTGCTTCATGGCGCTATGTCGACTAGAGGGGTGGGCATCGGAGAGAAGAGGGGAAATATACAAAAGACAGAATACACTTCCTTTTTCATCTGTGTCTCTTTGGACATTCGTTTTCTCTAAACGACGAGAGAAAGCAATTTGAAGAGAACCGAAAGAAGACAGCACGTGCAGTGGAGACAGAGAGACCATTTCGATTCCCACGTTTGTGAGTAGATGTCTCTTTTTCGGTCGGGGCACTGTTTTCCTCTTTTACCTTTGATTTTTAAACTTTAAAACATGCTTCATTGAACTACTGAGCTCAAGTTATCACACTTTTTTCATTTGTTGAAATTTTATCAGCAGTGTAAAACGTCTACAACGGCCTTCTCGTTTTCTCGTAACCGAATTCTAGTTTTTAGTTTTGGATATTTGGTCCCCATGGTTTTTAGTGATTCTGCAGCGGAAAATGATGGTTTAGGCTTACATTATATTTTCAAACGAAAATAATGATGAACACTATACTTAAATTCATCTACTTCCATACGGCTATAAATTTTTTTTCATCACGGAAGTCCTGCAGCTTTCGTTTCGTCGATCATTGGCTGGAATACTGTAGCAAATGTTTTTTCTCCAGATAATAAAATAAATAAAATATTCCATTCTCAACTGTCCCAAAATTGATTCGTTTCCAATTCAGTCTTTTCTTTTTCGTTTCCTAAAAGCCGGTTCTTTTCTCCCTTTTTCCCGACATTGTTTTTCTTTTGCCTATTCTTTTGTTTTGGTCTCGTCGCGAAACGGATTAGGTTACTGTAGGAGCCTTTTCAATCTCACAGTTTCATTTCTCTGCCACACGAAACTTGACGATAATCCGATAAGTTCGGGGTCTCTATTTACCGGAAATATGATTTTTATATGGTAGCCGAATTGAACTTTTTATCTTCAAATTTCAGAAAAAATATTTCAAATGTGGAAATGTTGCCTCATTCTTAGTTCTTTTGTCCATGTTTACCCAACCAATCCATTTCGAAAGGAGCGATTGGAGAAGGGAGTAGAGTACGGTAGAAAAAACTGAAAAAGTGGAGAGAAAAGGGGTTTTAGATGGTGATAAACAAGCACTCTCGACAGACATTTTTGAGTTTTTGTGTCGATCTTTCAACTTGTCTCGTTCGGATTACTGTAGTTTTTCGATTAATAAGAACGAAAAAGAACTAGTTCCGCTCCTTTGTTTTTGTTTTTTTATAGCAACCATTCCGTTTTCATCTGCCCCATACATTTCGATTTGATAAAAAATTACTGTTCTTGATTCCTATGATACCGTACTCTTTGTCCCAGTTGTTTAGAGATTCGTAGAAAAATCAACTACCGTATTTTGGAATACTGTACCTTATTTAACCCACATAAATTTTCTCTCTCCCTTCTTCCTATTGGTTGTCCTTGGAGACCCATTTTAGGTCATTTTTGACCCCCACGGAAGAACCGGTAGGAGGACAGATGGAAATTTGATAAAGATGTTGAAATGTGCAAGGCCGAGAAGGAAAGCGGGGCCCTCCGATTATAGTCGGGGCCGTTATTCCCGTTCTTTTTCTACTGCAAAATGCAAGAAATGACCTTTTTTCCCCAGTTCTTTCCCGTCCTGTCTGTGTTTGCGCGATGCGGTACACACGACGGACGGACAGATGGATGCGGACAGAGGGGGGCGGCACGGATGGGAAAAAAGAGAGTGGTAGTACCGGGAGACCCTGACCAATCTCTTGAAGGCATTGTGGAGGGTCTTTGGGAGGGGAAAATAGAGATAGGAAGACGTAGATGATGAAAGGAAATGAAATGATCAAGCTGTTCAATAGTATTTGATGGAGAGAGAGGTATCGAGAGTGTGAAAGAGGTAATTTATGAGTTTTCTTGTTTGGTTTAGAGGATCGGCCATCCGACGCTTTCCACCTTCTCAGATTTCCCTGAAGCGCACTTTTTGGATAAAACTTCTTCTAAATTTGGCTAATTCGTTTGCTCCTTTGATCTTCGAATTCTCACTCTCTTGACCTCTGTACACTTGGAAATTGATATTCGAGAATAATATGTAGTCTGTAATCTTATCTTCCAGATTATATATATTTTTTCCTTTTATATTTGCTCTTTTCTCTTTTCTATAATAATTGATTGGAAGATATAATTCCCAAGACAGGGCTACGGTAGCTTTAGAATAGCCAACCAGAATCACAATGAGCCGACATCATCATTTGAATCTGCATTCTAAAGGAACACTTCCTCAACTGTCAATCTGTTCATGAAACGACAATAGAGCTTTGTTGATCTATACTTTGTTGAACAATTAAAAATTTTCGAAAAATACAGTAATCCGATGTCCCAATAGAAAAAAGTGTATTCATGCCAGGCAGAACAGTCTGCAAGTCTCTAATTTAATTTTCTTGCTCCAATTTCGTTTTTGGTCGTCTCCAGGCACCAGTAAACAAAAACATAAATTTTATTTGATTGAATTTATTTATATGGTATTGTAAACCGTATTTGGGTCATAACTTTGTTAGTAGGATTCTGAATCGTATATTTTTGAACTCAAGTTTATGATACCATTCAAATTTTTCGACTTTGTATTTCGCCCAGCTGACACTTGGGAAGGCAGATGTTTCGATTCCATGGTTTTGTGTCCTTGTTTTTATGACATCCGTGAAATTTTGGCTTCATTTGTATATACGGGTCTCCTTCACGAATAATTTTCATTCAATACGGGGTTAATAACCGTTGCGACCTTCTCTTATTCAATCCGTAAGCCTATAGGAAGTGTCCTTCTGAACCTCCGACCGGAATTATTTTGACTATGAGTAAATGTATTGATAAATATTGTTTTGAATTTTTAATTTTTTTTCTCGCCTTTGCTCGAATCACGAGACAGCAAAAAGAGAAGAAAATGGCAAAATGACATTTACTTGCTACCGTATTTGCAACTTCAAGGAAATTTTCCAATTTGAGCTAGTGGTCTCAACGCGATTGCCAAAGTACGGTAGCAATAAAATGTTTTTTTCTTTTTTCTGCTTTGTGAATCGAACAAAAATAGTTTTACCTCACTGAAAAGCGACTGGTTTTTCGCCAAAGCTGTAATTTTGAATTTACTTTTTTTTAAATTTTGAATTTACAGGTAATTCGAAAAGATCAATCGGAGTTCGGGGATCAGGCGACAGTCCGGCAAGTGTGATGGACGACGAAGTTGTAAGAAAATTATTTTTTCTGTAGTGAAAATAAGAAATATCGTAATTTTAGGTTTCGAGTGGATCTGGAAACTCTGCTCATGGAAGATCCATCTCACCATGCCCCTCCACCACAAGTTATGGAGATCCACTTCTGCCTGTTGCCGAAAACTGGTGTCACACCCAGGTTAAAGTCGTGAAGTTCAACTACATGTGGACGATAAACAACTTCTCGTTCTGTCGGGAAGAAATGGGCGAGGTTCTGAAATCTTCAACGTTTTCTTCCGGATGCAACGACAAGCTCAAGTGGTGTTTGAGAATAAATCCTAAAGGTCTCGATGAGGAGTCGCGGGATTATCTATCATTATACCTTTTACTCGTCCAGTGCAACAAGTCGGAAGTTCGAGCAAAGTTCAAGTTTTCCATCTTGAATGCGAAACGAGAAGAAACAAAAGCGATGGAATCACAGAGAGCGTATCGATTCGTGCAAGGCAAAGACTGGGGGTTCAAGAAGTTTATTCGACGAGACTTTCTTTTGGATGAAGCAAACGGTTTGCTCCCTGGAGATAGGTTGAGCATTTTCTGTGAAGTAGGTGTTCAAATACATACTAAAACAGTTATTTCTCGTTTTCAGGTATCAGTGGTAGCAGAAACGGTTAACGTTACAGGACAAACGAATGTGACGCAACTGTTCAAGGTGCCTCCATGCAGACTCGCTGACGATATGCAAAATTTGTTCGAAAAGAATCAGTTCTCCGATTTTACGTTAATATGCAAATCAGAAACTGGAGGACCTTCACAGACCTTCCATGTGCATAAAGCGATTCTATCAACGCGATCACGTGTCTTCGCCGCAATGTTCGAACATCGGATGCAAGAGTCTGATACAAATATGACGACAATCGACGATATCGAGCCAGAAGTAATGCGAGAACTGCTTCAATTCATGTACACTGGACAGGCGAAATATATAGAACAAATGGCGCAAAGTTTGATTGCAGCTGCAGACAAATATCAACTTGATCGACTAAAGGTATGTTTTTTCAGGAGTTCATCGTGGCAAAGACTCTAAAAAGTACATCCCTACTTTATAAAATTGTACTTATTTATTCAGGTCATGTGTGAGCAAGCTCTCTGTCATCAACTGACAAATGAAAACGCCTGTGTGACTCTCATGCTAGCAGACATGTATTCGGCAACACAGCTCAGGGCTCATGCTATCAATTTTATCAATGTCAACGCTGCGGAGGTCAGTTCAAGCACAGAAAATATGTATCTATATTAATTATCTGTATTTCAGGTCATGCTATCTGACGGATGGGCCGATCTTGTACGGGAACACCCAAAACTCCTGGAAGAAGTTTTCCGGGCCTTAGCCATGCAACAGATTCCGCCTGTAGTGCTCGTCCAACCTCCGAAAAAACGGCCGAAGCATTGCTCTTATTGATTTTCTAACTGTGAATCTCTTGTGCTCATACTTAAATTGTAGTCATCACGATTAGCTTCGTTCTCGTTTCATCGCAAATTATGGAGATTTGAGAACGACGCTAACCGAAAGAAAGCGACGGGTTACTTGTGTGTTTATGTACTCTAATTTCATAATATCCATATTTCATTTTCACTGAATGCCCTTCGAATTTCATAGTTTACTGGTTCCTTTTCCACTCATTTCCACCTGGAAACAATTTAGTCATTGAATTTCATCAGTCCTTGTATTCAGACGGTTTCGGCTTATAAATAATGCACGAAATAAAATATTCGGAAATTTTCCATTATTTTTTTTTGCTCCTTTTGTTTTCAGAAATGCGCAACAACATCTGATGACCAGATTATCAGTATAGAATTCTTTGTTCAGAGATCCTCAAAAAGAAGGAATCAAAATTACAAATTTTCAGATAAAATGGATGATGATGAGCAGAAAGGATACACTTGGGAGGCTGGATATGCTGAGGGTCCGTGAAGAAAATATTTCAGAAAATCAAAAATTTTGAAAAATTTAGGATTGAATATCAATGAAGTTCTTGTGGAAGATGAAGGGGGATCCATTGAAAAATCCATCGCAAAATATGTGGCTGATAGTAAACGAAAAGCAAGACTGGCCAAGCGTCCTGAGAAAATTCGACTCGGAATTGTAATCGGAGAATTTCTTTTGAAAAATACGTTTCGGTGTTTCAGATGCGTCATGTTATGATCGTCGTTGACTGTTCTCGATTTATGACGAGCAAGGCGATGCCACCTTCGCGATTCGTTGTAGTGATGAATGCTCTTCAACAGTTCCTCGAACGCTTCTTCGAACAGAATCCGATTGCTCAGATCGGTCTGATCACCTGTAAAGATCGCAAGGCGGAGAGGCTCACAATGATGACAGGTATTTATTAGACTATTTGTAATTCAATTTCATGTTTTCAACTTCAGGAAACATCCGAGTTCTGAAAGAATCTCTGAACACATTGACTGAGGCATTCTGTGGTGGTGACTTTTCGCTTCAAAACGCCCTCCAACTCGCATGTGCCAACTTGAAGTGAGTTGAATTCGAATAAATGAAGAAATATTTAAAAATTAACAGAGGTATGCCTGGACATGTGTCGCGAGAAGTGGTCATCGTAATGGCAGCGCTCTCATCAATCGACCCTGGGAACATTTTCAGCACCATTGAGGTTAATTCGGATATAAATTCTAATCAAAAATAGAGATTTTCAGACAATGAAACGGATGAATATTCGATGCTCAGCTATTGGCCTTTCAGCCGAAATGTTCATTTGCAAAGAAATGGCCAAAGCGACAAAAGGTTTGAAAATTGAAAGTTCTAATCATCTTCAATCCGTTTCAGGCGAGTATTCGATCGCACTTGATCCGGATCACCTTCAACTTTTATTCTCAAAGCACACACTTCCTCCTTCCTCGGCGAAATCCAGCGAATGCAATGCAATTCATGTCGGATTCCCTCATCACGAGTTGATAAAAACTCGATCGTTTTGTGTATGGTTAGTTTTCTGTGTTAGGTTCTCAACATAAAGTCATCGAATCATCTACAGCCATCCCGACTCGAAACCAATCTCATCACGAGGCTTCATTTGTACACAATGCGGAGCTCGACACTGTTCAATTCCAGCCGAGTGCCCAGTTTGCAAGCTCACACTTGTTGCAGCTCCACAGCTTGCGAGAGCCTTTCGACATCTTCAACCACTGGCGGCGTTTCAACAGATAGAAGTCGCGCGAGGGTGAGAATGTTTTCGATTCATGATTAAACCCATTTTCCAAAGTGATTATAGGTTCTGCTACTCGTGTGAAACTCGTCTGTCTGGAGAAGGTTTTCGATGCGAAAAGTGCAAACTTGTTTTCTGTATGGACTGTGACACTCTTCTCCATGAATCCTTACACGTCTGTCCGGGATGTAACTAGATTCAAATTCTTCGATCTTTTGTTTTTAATCTCATCAGCTTTCAATCACTTTGTTTTAACAGTTTCCTTTTTAAACCAGTTTTTTGTACAACGGGTATTTTATTTTCCTGCTTTGTGAATGATAAATTAAAAATATTTATTATAATTCCGTTTATAGTTCATTCACATTTTTGTAACAACGTTCTGAATGCTCTAGCATGCTACATGATAACAACAATGACAAGATTTTCACTGCATTTCAGAAGTTCAGATGAATTCACCCTTGCAGCCAAAAAGAAGTAGGCAACAACAGCCAGGAACGCCTGTACCAACTCCTAGACGAAGAGATGATTCCACAAATTGTCCTGGTTCGTTCCCTGGTCCCCTCACTTTCCCAGCCATATCATTTTCAGCTGTTTACAATCCGCCAGTATCGAAACTGAAGAAAAACTACGATCTGGAATTCGATCGATTTTTGAGATCAGCGAAACTTGTATTAGATTTTCTAGATAGTAAGCTGATTAATCAATTTTCTTTCACGAACTAAAATAAACAGACAGCGAAAACATCACACTCTCTCCGATGCGAAAACAGCTACGCCGGTTTCACAAAGAATCGAATAACTACGATGTGTACTTCAAATCTCAAGCCTATTGGAAATTCTTCTATAATGGTCTCATTAATCGCAGCGATGATATGATGGATTGCTTTCGATTCGATGATCTTCGAGATGTTCATACGGTAGTTGAAAGTCATCA
The DNA here is from genome assembly GCA_963966625.1 of Caenorhabditis zanzibari. Taxonomy (NCBI): domain Eukaryota; kingdom Metazoa; phylum Nematoda; class Chromadorea; order Rhabditida; family Rhabditidae; genus Caenorhabditis; species Caenorhabditis zanzibari. The sequence goes on along the minus strand of OZ016470.1, from coordinate 6,686,466 downwards.
ATTGCCTGATGAGTTGGTTTCTTTTGTCACACAACAGTTGATGGAGTGGAGAGAGTTGTTCAAAAATGTTGAGTGGTAGGGCAGTTGATTTTACTAAATTGACAAAAATCTGAATTTCAGGATGAAATTATTCCGAGAACTTAGCAAAAGATATGAGATTAATCAACAGAAACGACAGGAGCAGGCTGATAGACTCACAATTCTCAAAGAAATTGGAAAAGAATTTGACGCCTGTAATCTTGATCATCTGAAGTTCAGCAAAAACGATAAAAATATTGTGAGCTCAATAACCGATTCTATACTAGAAATGCGTTTCGCAAAAATGCCATGTGATGGACTGAAAAATGTACCAATGTTGTCCAAAAGATTGAGCGTAAAACAATGGTATCAAAAACATTACGGTAGGTATTCTGGAAACGATTCCTCTCCAAAAAAATAATTTTCAGATCCCTTGTCCCAGCCAGAATTAGATAACGAATCGGAAGACGACGGATCTTCAGATGGCGAAAATTCTTCACTTTTGAATGACGGAGCCAACTCGAACGCTGACGATGCAGCTGACTTATCCAGTGATGAAGCCGAGAATGACAATGATTTCGATGCGTTTTTCAACGAAGGAAACGAGTGATGTGCCTGTTTCCAGAAGATACAGTATTTTATCTCAATTACTTTGTCATTATTTCTCTAGATTCTACACCCGGTTCCCTTTTTGATCTTGATCATGTGTCATACAGTATTTCGTTTCGGTCTTAATTAAATTTATTCTACCCGTTTAGATGCAAGTGGTTTTTATTTTTCATTTATTGATCACAACAAAAACTACAAGAAAAAAACAACAAACAAACAATAACAATGAGAAAACTAGATAAAACTTGTGAGCTGTGGCTAGTGGAAGAGCATTTCATGTTCATAGAAAGTGGTTAGAAATTGTACAGAAAACTTTCTGTGCGAATTAGTCGAATCTGAATGGTGTGCTTGCTGGATACCTTACGTTGCACAACGCATTCAAATGTTGGCCTACACAATGATCACATTTTCTCGATACGAAGCGACATTTGATGGGGTCTGGACAGCGATAGACAGGTTCCGCACATGTAAGACAGAGATAGTTCATCTTCATGAAAGCCGTTCTCGAAACGGAGTCTCGCAGGACTGGGCACATTTCGCTGATATGTTTATATTCCGTTTCGCCGCAGTACATGCATCCCCGTATCTGAAAATATAGAATCACAATAGACTCGGCGTGACGTAGCGCTTACACTTTTTTGGAACGGATTATGGAAGCTCTGCAACAAGGACTGAACCTGGCGCCGACTGGCATTTGAGCTTTGATGATAATCTAACTTAGCTGGCAGTTGATTGAGAGAAATGGGACTTGGCAGAGAAATTATTTTAGGCGGATTCATCCATGGAGACACAGTGCCATTTGGAGGTGGAGCCTGAAATTATTTTCAAATTTTACAATCAGTTCAAAAAGTGCTTTAAAAATTACCCAGCGGCTTTCTACGTTTTCGATTTTCGGTTTCTTTACAATTGGTTCTGGAGTTGGAGGTAATGGCAGCGGTGGAGGAAGCGGAATTTCAACGATATCCGAAGAAGCAGAAGAACCACTGGGCGATCGCGATCTTATTCTCTCGCTTCTTCTCTTTCCTTGAGTAAACTGCTTCTCCATCAGATCCATATATTTTTCCATCACTTCCGAATTCCTTTTCAACACTTCTGTGTGCTCTTCCATGACTTTCAACTGTTTCTCCGAAATCGCATTTTGTTTCTCCAACGCCTCGAAATTCTTCTTCATCATTCTGCTGGTTGCATCCATAACAGAAGTCATATCCTTTTCCGTTTCCATCATTTTTTTAATCTCATCGATCGTTACTTTTGACATTTTTCCGAGAAAAATGAAAAAAAAAGTGAAAAAAAATGCAAATGAGATGAGAAAATATTTTCGGAGTACTGTAAGACCTGCGAATCAAACCTGCGCGCTCATTCAAAAAATCTTGAATAAGGAAAATTTTTGAGTTCTGAATCAGATGTTCTGATGAAAACTTATTTATTAGCTCAAATTCATGAACAATTCAAGAAAAACATTGCACTAAAAGAGCACAAATTATAAAAAACACCACAAAAACAAGTGCTAAACCGTCTGTGAGTTGAGATTTCGTTGACATGCGGATTCCGATGATATCTGCAATCGGTGGGAAACCTGGTGGAACTTTTTCATCACATAAATTGTCTTCGCAACCAGTACGAGGAGGGCACAATTCGCATACGGTTCCACGTGTATACAAACGGTCATGGAGATGAACTTGGCTAAAAATAATGAGTTCGAATAGAATACGAACTGAGCTACAGACTTTGGTCCAAAAGCACACATCATGATTATGGAAGAAGTTTTATTGTAATTTGTCTCTGCTTCAACACATCCCATTCGAATTGTATCTGCACTGATAACCAAATTGAAGGGAGCATTCCAAACAGCCTCAGTTACTCGATCTTCTCGATGAGAATCTTTCGTGAGAGTAGAGAAATACTCGCTTGCTCTTTTTACTGAATCCTTCTCTGTTGTTTCAATCCAAAAACTGTTTGATCTTTCGTACTGGACACGAAACTGAATCAATCTTTCGACTTTTTGAGCTGCGATTGTTTCGAGCTTATCATCCCAATACTGAAAATGTTTTCTATTCCAGACCATCAAACGGATAACATACAATTTTCTGCATATCTGCAACCTTCAAATCAACAGCTCGAATTCGTCGAAAATTGTTTATCTGTTGTATCATATGCTTCCAAAAAACTGTCTGATATGGGAAAACTTCTGGAAATAGTCTATTATTGAGATTCTGAAAATTTCAGGTTACCAGTGCAACTGATCGTCAGAATTACCAAAGTGAGACTACGAAACATTTTGGTGTTAATAATCTTCACTTTCTAAGGAAAGTATGAATTTTTTTGAAAGTCGAAGATGGATCTCAATGGAATTGGAGCTACTGAGGTTAGTGGGTTCTTGTTCCGGTCTTCTACTTTTCTTATTCTTGATTTTCTTCAGTCATTGAGATCTTAGTACAGAACAAAAGAGCATCTTCGAATGTAGTTTTTTCTTGAATCAGAATAAAACCATCGATAAGAATCCCTCGAACATATATTGGAATTCGCTTCGTTTCTTCCAGTTGAACGAGGCATTCGTAGTCATGGAGAAAGACGTTAAATTCTGGCGAAACAGCATACGAATTCCCCCATTTTGCCTCTTTTTTCGAGAGCTTGGATATTCATTTCCATGGGAATCGTCGCTGAATCTTGTTTCATTTTTTTTTTGTAATAAATTTTCACTTTTTGTAAATTCCTTGAGCAGGAGGCATTTTCTTTTTTTTTTCTTATCAAAACCGAATCGTCTTCATTTTCTTATCGCATCTATTTATTACCATAATTCCATATTATTATTGAGAATATGGCCTCCGAAAAAAGGAACGGGAAAATGAAGTGGAGCACACCAAGGTTTTTTTTCCGAAAATTTCAGATCAAGTTACGGTAGTCCAGATAGTGCGCTTCAAAACTGAAAAGATGAAACAAGACAATTCTCATTTTAAAAACCAACGAAATAGTTTCAGACCTTAATATTCCCAGGTGCTCATTTCGAATCTATCGAGATTGTAAATAACTAAAAAACCAACAAACAAGAGCAGATGTGCTACAGTATTCATGTTTTCATCAAATGTCGTTGCTCTTTTTTTCTTCCAGACTACCATTTTTCGTCCACCCTCAGAAGTTGCCACCTGTCAATCAGATGCTACCCATTCTTCATTTTCAATTCTTTTACCACCACTTCATTTTAGTTTCCCTTAGCTCTTTTCAACTTTGTCCTAGCACACAACTCGAAGAAGAACTCTTATCTCTTCACCTGTCAGATTTTTTCTCTCGTGCATTCAATTTCGACGCAGGTATTATTTAAAAAGATAGGAAAGAGAAAATGAAGAATCCTCAATATGTTCATGTGGGAAAAAAAAAGATAGAAGCCGTTTCCATATTGTGGATTTATGTACAAGAGGACATGATCGATCAAAATTATGATTGCCTTAAGAAGAAAAAACTCAAAAACCAGCGTTCTGTCTCATTTCAGAACAGAAAAAATTATGCAGGCAACAATCAATGCTTTTGAAGTTAGTTGAGAGTCTCATGCGAGTTTGAGGAATTAGATGAATCAAATTTTTATGGGCTTTCAAGCAAAAATCTACTTTGACTTCTAATCATTCCTTTGTTAGCTCAGATTTGAGAACTTGAGAATCGTAATGGTCTTGGGGAGAATGATTGATTTCAAAGAACATGAAGCTGCTACTCAACAGAACGGGATTTGGAGTTGTGGTCGCTGAGCTCATTATATGGATGAGCAAAGATTTGAAACATCATGAGCTCAGAATTGGATATTCTAAGATCCTGCTACTATCCTTGATTTTTCTTAAATAAGAGTCATAATTTGATGGAGGTGTCAAAACTTACGATATGCTGTATGACGACTATTTCTCGATGAGTTCCTTTTCTCAAATAGAGAGGTGTATGTCTCCAAAATTACCAACTTCTAGTCTTGAAAGTCATGAGTACATCAAGAATACGGTAGTTTCCTTCTCCCGCTATTTCAGAACCCTCTGCGCTTTCTCCCACAGACAATGTCCTCAATTCCATGTCCACGGGCTCTTCTCCTCCTTCCACCAAGATAATCAAAAAACATTTACAAGCAGAATTACAAGTTTTTTTATGTTCTCTCTATCTCGTTTTTGACATGGTTCTCCCGCCCACTTTTTGATTGAATTTAGAGAAATCGAAAACATTTCTTTCTGAAATTTTCCGATTCTCTTGCTCTATTTCATCTTTTTACAGTACCACATCGGAATTCCGTTTGGGATGGAAGAAGAGTTTTTGAGAATCGAAGAGTAAGTTTGTTATTTCGGAATGTTTTTAACGAAAATTTTGAATTTTTGTTTTGGATTAGAGTTGGGGTAGTGAATACTGTCATTTGTAATCTCTGACTTTGTTTCTGGATTGCTTCTGAATATCTATTTAGAATGGCGAGTGATGAGATGAATTTTAGAGCAATCAATGCCGTATTAGATCCAACTCATGACCAAAGCAAAGATTCACTGGAAACACACATGGATTTGAACGACAAAACCCTTGAGAAGCAGTGAGTTGTCTAGTACATATATTCGGTTGACATTTACACTATTCAGACCCAACACCAGAAATATGGAATTCAGTCAACTTCGAGGTTTAAGACTTGTCGAGTATTATGAATCGGAACCTTTTCTCTCGGTAAGATCGGTATACTTTTTTCCATATTTCTATTAATTCCAGTCTCACAAACAATCAAGGATTCCCTCAGACAATGCTAAAAGGCGTAAGATTTGGTCCGAGATTACTGTCAAGATTAACGAGGAATTCAAAAATACAGATGGTTTCACATTCCTTACAGAGAAGAATGTACAGAAATGTACCGATTATTGGATCAGGAGATATTTGGAGTAAGTAGTGACGAACAGATGTGGATGTATACTGTAACAGATGTATATTGTTCGTGAGATTTTCCCCCTATATCTTTTTTATATCTTTAACAAAGTGTTGCTCTTTACTTACCGTAAAATCTGTATTAGAAGGACATGCCCTAATATTTTCCAACACATAAAAAAATATTTCTGAATTTCAAAACGGATTATAACATCAGTTGGGGAAGATATTTGAAACATATTTTATAACGGGTTCAATCAACTTTTGAAGGGGATTCTAATTAGACTTGTTTCAATCCGTTAGAATTTCAAGAATGTGCTCATTTTGAGCTCATCTAGGTGTCCTTCTGATACAGATTTTACGGTATTTTTACATTGAACTTCTAAGACCAGAATTCCAGACATCAACAGCCTTCAAACTCAGCCGATCCTAGCGAGCCGACAGGCGGGGATACGGTATCGTCGACTCCGCCTCAAATACTCACTCCACCACAAACACCAACAGATCACATCAGACATCTGGAAGAATTGAGAGAGAAGAGTAAAAAGAAAGAGCTGACCACGGAACGTCTCCGATTTCTAGTCGATCTAACAAACCGAATGATGAAGATAAGAGGCCTTGATGGAAAGTCAAAGTATGATAGTCTTGAACTCTTGAAATTAAAGTTTCCTCTTTCAGTGAAAGATCTTGTGCTACCAATAATCGTCGAAACGAAATGTGGATGAATATCGAAAGGGCAGTTAACAAGCGATATCCAACTTTGAATAAATTGAATTGCTCCAGAGTGAAGAAAGCGTACTCGAACTTTAAAAGACGTGAAAAGTGAATGGAAACAAACAATGAATAAATATAATGAAGGATTTCAGGGAAGCGAAAATGTCTTCTAAATCAGCAATGATCGAGATAGAAGACGTTGAAATGAAAGTAGAAGAGAAAGTTGAAGACAGAGAGACATCAGTACCGATGAATAGTTCTGAAACTTCTGATGATGCTCCAGTTTTAACTGACGACGGAACCATTAAAACCTTCCAGGACATTATGGATTATGTTAGTGAGTGAAAGGGAATCATCTTTTCTAGAAAATTATAGTTTCAGAGTCGATCGAGTTGCTGAAGACTGTCAAAAAAGTGGAATACATGTTCACAAATGTGTGATGAATTCTACAATTTCTCGCGTTCAAATGTACTTTTCCAAACTTTTTCTCTGTGAGAATGAAACTTTACAGGAAGAAACTGAATAAAAATTTATTAGATTCCTAGAAAAAAATTTGCAAACATACACACACACAAAGATAAAATTACGCATATTGCGAACACAAACCGAGCCAAAAACTAAAAGAACACACTCAAATACTCGTCACTCAGAGAAAAAAAACTAGCGCGATAAATAGGATGAACAGATATGAAAAACGAAAAAAGATCATAGATAATAGAAATGACTAGATATTGATGGATCCTGGATCCCGAACGGCAGCCAAATTATATCGAATCGTTTGTTGTTTGAAGTTTCGTGGATTTCCAATTTCCCGGAACATTGAGGTGATAAGCGCAGACGATCCGTATGGTTCGGCACTGATGAGAGATCTGGAAATTAGAATACTTTGTATAGTATATAGAGGAATCCAACCAACCTTGTTTCCGTTGTGAACTCTTTGAAATAGAAAAATAAAATCTCGGCCAACGCCTCTACTGTGGGTCTCATCAGTTCTCCTTGAATTCTTCCGAACACAGCTCGAAGCAGTGTCGGTCCATCTTCAGCAAATGTAGCCTTCATTACATTATCATCATGCGAGGTAGCGTAGGTGGAGAACGAAGCGAGAATTTGAGATGAACTTCGGACCTCGATGGGAACAGATGAATTGATGATGATCTGCATAGATATTCCAAATGATTCTGCTTATCCTATGAAACTTACAAAACTGCAAATCTTGATTGCTGATCGGAATGCGATCATCGACGGCTCTTCAAACTTCCGAATCATTTTCCAATTTTTTCTGACAACTTGATAAATTAGTTGAAGATATTCATCAAGTTGATTTGATCGTGTCTCCTGCTCGAATGATTGAACCCAGTGGGCAAATGCATTAGCCATATCTACACCAACCAATGAACCGCATTGCTGCAACAAAAAAACGTTGAAAAATATAAAATCTTGAAAAAAAACTCACCAGCACAGCCGATTTAGCCAGGGCACAAGCTGCTACTACAGATTCAGGTACAAAAAGTGCCGAATTCAATAGAGAAACGACGAATGGGAAGAAATGAGGTAGATATTTTTCGGGAAGAGAAGTTAGCGCTGATCGAACTGCCTTACAAACTTCTTGTATCAAAGTGCCACTATTGTTTCCTTCCAGTCCACTTCCACCGCTACATAGTTTCTCGAAGGTCGGAATCGCTTCTTTCAGTAATAGAACAATCGTCGGTTCTTCATCATCACAAGTAGTTGTTTGAACTGCTGAAATTTAACTATACTGAAAATTATGACTTCTGGATATCAACCAACATTTTTTATCGGCTAAACTGGCGAACAAAACGGAGAAGATGTTAATTTGAAACGAATATCTTGCATGGCGTGTCTGATCATCAATTCCGGTTTCATCTATATTTTGGTGGTTTAGAATATGTTCGATGATTTTCTGAAAAAGCATAGCTTTACTGAATTTTGAGAAAATTTTAGGTACCATAGTTTCTGATGGTTGTTTCCTCGATAAAACATATCCAATGCATTTGAGTGCAGCCAATCGATCCGCATCTCGAGTGTTTTCTGATGTATTGAAGAACTGATAACACGTTGTTGAAACTTGATCTCCAACAATCTGAAAATGTCCCGGTATATTCGTTTTGAATGATATCAAACTCACATCTAAACTTTCCGGCCGATCTTCTACGTATTTATTAAGAGTGTCGATAGCTTCGCGAACACTGGGAACATTAGGTGATAAATAGGAAAGAATCACTGGAATGAGAGCACATTCGAAATCTTTCGCTCGTTCGTGTTCTTGAATTAGATGGGAAAGAGCATAAAGGACTCCCATTAGTGTTCCTCCACGACGATCCGAATCTTTATCAAGTACACCCGAGGAAGTCGACATGAAGAAACTAGAAGAAGCACACATTTCGAGACATTTTATAATCGACGGGTAATCGGATTCACCAAGATAATCAGCAACGCATTCCCATTGAAATAGGCATGCTTCTGTTCTGAAATATGAACAAATCTCAATTTTATTTTTTTCGATCTACTCTTACGTATTGATATCTCCAGCCTTTATAGCCTCTTCCATTTTCTGATTCAGATAGTTCAGAGTGTCGGCAGGAGAGAAATGATATGAATCATAGGAAACTTCGCTTCTTGTCTTTCTATATGCGTCGAATATTTCCCTATCATACAGGGACCATGACGACCATGCCTCGAGGGGTGGATAGGTAAGCTTTTTGATAGCAACATCTAGCATTCGAGCATATGTTTGAGCTATTCGAGCACGGAACTGCTCGTCAATGTTCGCACCAGAATTAGCGGTTTGCATCATTTCCGTCCTCAAGGAAATAAAATAGCTAGAAGGGAGATCAGAGACCATCTCGAATAATGGATACTGTCCTTGTAGATTGGCCAAAACTTCCATTACTTGAGACATTCGTCTGCAATTTAGAGCGTGAGACATTGTTATTGAAAAACGTAGAGAATAACTTACATTATCAACTCAGAGTCACCACCTTGTACAGCGCATTCTACCAGTGTAGGAATCGACTTTTCAGCAACATTGCAAGTTGCGGCTACCAGTGTTACAATTTCTTCACTTGTTGCGTCTTCTGTGAGTTCTTCTTCAATCTTTACAGATACATGAACACAAATGTATTGGCAAATGTTGATAATGAGCATGGAGAATTTATGGAATTCATCATTTTCAGCTATTATGTCAAGGATGCTGGCAAGTGCAGTGCTGGAAGTGAAAGAATTGGGTTGATCACTTTTGTATAACTATACCAGTCTTGCACCACTGCGCCTAAAACGTCCGACAACACATGTGTCCACTGGTCAAGAGCAATTCCAGGCAAACGGAGCCATTGCTCAACGCACTCGACGGCAGCTTGCTTGGTAATTGATGATGTGTCTCCGCCTCGAAGTACCACAGCAAGAACTTGGATTATATTCTGAATACCAAACGAATCCTTTGAAAAGTTTCTGATTATGTTCTTCGTACCTCTGAGAACTTTTGTAGCTTAACTTTCAGCTTACTCCTCTGTGTTAGCGGCATGGAGACATGTGAAAACTCGGCAGCCATGTCGGAGAGAACTCTAAAAAACTCAAGACAGTTTCTTTTTTAAAAAGTCGACATACTTCAACAATATTTCAGGCTTTGGTGCAAACAGTTGCGTGAAGTCTTCCACCGGAGTCGTCCACACTTCAGGAACGCAATAGAGGGAGAAAAGTGCAAGTGCTGCGGAGAGCTGAAAACATAATTTTATCATTTCATTCACAACCTTGCTCACCTTGTTCAAAATAGATGTCGTCTGAACGTAAGCACCCGAGCTGAGACAATCGATAAGAAATGTTTTTACACTCATTTGCTGTAAATATTCTCGTTGTGAATGAAAACAGTCCGAATGCTAACCAGAGTTGGATTGATGATACATTCTTCACTCCGCACTTTTATTACATCATAAAGGGCCATTGCTCCAAAGTATCTGAAACTAGTGAATCAGAAAAATATTTTCCAGGAAACTTCTTGTCACCTGACTCGAGCCGAACTTGCTTCTCGACTGATGATCCTCATACAAGCGCCTACTGTTTGCACACATTCATAATCTAAACGAAAAACTCAATTACTCAATTCTTGACAGCAGAACGAAACTCACCAGTCTTAAACCTACATAAAACCGTGTCGATTTCATGTCGCCGTTTTTCATCAGAAGTTGTATAGAATTCATCGATGGCAGCTATAAGCAAATCCGAGTCTAGTGGCACTGGCACCACTTGGGCCATTTAACTGAATAATGCGCCTATGGTAATTCTTATGAAAGGGTAAAAAATAACTAAGGAGGGAGAAGAGCCCAGTCCAGGTTTAGGAAGCACAGTCATCAAACGATCTTCATCAAGCACTATAATATTAAACATTAAGTTAATTGACAAAGACAAATATATATTTAATGAGGAAAATCAGAATGGAAAATGAGAAAAAGGAGAACGACAAGTCTTGTGGATGAGATTTTGAAGGAAATTCGGGGAAAAAAGATACAGAAGTCAAAATTATCGGAAAAATACATATTTTGAAAACTAGGAAACTATCTGAAGTTTCTAAAAGATTTTATAGTCATGATAGAGTTACTCTAGAACCGTAGCTTTCTGTGATATCCCTTTTCGGAGTCTTCCTGGTTTTGACGAAGTGCTGCATCGATCTCTTCACAGCACAGTTGAGCATGGAGACGAACAGTATCATCTCGATCAGTTTTATATAGCTGACGCACTTCACGATGTATATCCAATAGGTGTTCTCGAAGAATCTGGAAAAAACATTCGTTTCAATATAATTTGGCTCGAAAAAAACTGACCACTAAAATATCTTTTCCCGCTGCTTTCAGACTGTGACGAACGAGATCTGCAGCATTTCTTCGAACCTGCGGCGATCGATCAGTTCGAAGAGTATTTGTAAGAGTATGAAGTAGTTGCTCAAGCCATTTCTCCACTCCTCTACCACGCGTTGCCATCACAAGATTGGAAAATGCTCCGCAACTGCTAGCACGCAAGATCTCGTCACGTTCTTTCAATCCAGCCATAAACACTGTTGCAAGACGATCAAAATATAATACTGATCCTTCGCCACGGGCGATGACAAGTTTTCCAAGGGCTTCAGCGATTCTTCCGATTCTGATCACAACGTTCTCCTCTTTGTTATTCGCTGCCATAAGCTCTTCATAGTATTCGATGAAACTCTCAAAATGATAACGATCGAAGAGCGCCATTTCACACAAGCAGTTGATTGCCGCTAAGAAGACGTACGAATCTTCATCAATAACCATGTCTGAAAACCAAATCGCATGATAAATAACCGGTAATAGGAAGCTGATCTCGAGAAGCTCTAGGAGATCTCAAAAACGTAATCCTTACCTTTGACAGTTTCATGTACTCCGTACTCGATGAGCTTCTGGCAATGCCACGTTCTGTTGTGGAAGGCTTTAGAAATTTGCATGAGAACTCCGCCTTTGATCGCAGGCTCATCATCATGAAGTTCCTCGACCCACTCGCTACAAATATCGAGATGACTGTACCTCCTGCGCTCGTTTTTTTGTGGGAGTACCGGAGGAGTAATACTTTTGATATCTAAAATATTATTATAACCTTCTCACTTTGCTTGATAGTTTTTCTCATACCAAACTGCATTTTCCTCAGGAATTCCTTCGACTCTTCAATAGTAGCATTGTAGGAAGGATCGGAGGAAGGGAATCCATCAGAGGCTTTGATGTAGTTCGCCATCGCATCCACAGATTTCATAGCGATTTCTTGCATGCGTGAGTTGGATTGGAAGAAATAGAATACAACAGAAACGAGAGGCAGGCACATCTTTGCAGTTGCTCGCGTCGCCTGGAAAATATATCATCACAGTCTCAAACTCACAGAAACAAAAATCTCACTTCAAATTCACGCTGCTCGGTGTCAGTCATAACGAAAACATCTACGGACCGTTTTCGATGTAGGAGTCTCATCAACTTCAACGTAGCATTGTTGAGAATGTTCTGAATATATGATTATATGAATTACAAAGAAGTACGAAACTAAATCAAAGGAATGACAAAACCAACCTCGGTGATCTTTAGTATTTGAACGCATTCCTCTTGAGTGAATCCTTTGGTGGTAGCGTATTCAAACATTCTTTCGTAGCAACAACCAACGATAAAATGGGAATAAGTCGTAGAGAAAAGTCTCGCACCGTTCAATTGGACAAATCTCGCAGCATCATCTTCTCTTTCTTTCTCAGAAACCCTCAGGAACTCCTCCAAAGCAACATTGATCATCTCCATGATCGTACGGAGATGAGCAGCACCAACTACTTCCTCACAGATGTAAAAAGCATCTGTAAGACGTTTAGCGACTCCGTCATCCAAATTGTTATGTGCTTGCAACCAGAGTTCGTCAGCCGGTTTGTCTGAAATGTAAAAAAAATTATCAGAAAACAGGAAAAATTGCTCACCATTTCCATTAGTTTCTCCAACTTCCTGAATTTTGGAAGAAGTTGCCGATTTCTTTTCGAGCTGGATATAAAGCGATGGTGTGATCACATACTGATATAGAGTATATCCTATATTGCCAACACCGTCAAGCACAGCTCTCAGAATATCCTTGATGTAAGGGATCTGCTGTGAGCAAGCAAATAAACACGTAGTAATTCGACGAATCCTTTTCACATCATACGAATTTTGCATTAGTGACAAGAGGTGGAGGTTTCTAATATCGTTTGGAGAGAACTCTCCAACTTTTTCCGCGTGCATTTGAGTTTTGTTCTGAATCCTTTTGTCAAGAACTTCCCAGAAGTTCAAGATTTTGTCGAAAACTGTCACATTGGCGTTATGGGAGAATCGAACATGAACCTCATCAACGTAGCTTTTGAACAGATTCAGCGTGTTTTTATCAGGATTTTTTTGGCTCCAAATGATCTCGAAGAACTGTTTGGAAATGTTCTCATGATACTTCAGTGGATGGCTGAAAATTTTTGGAACTGCTGCCAGACACCATGCGACGCTTTTTGTCATAGGTTGATGATCAGTCCAATTATCTCCGGCTGAAATTTTATATGGTTAGGAGAGCGAGAACATGGAGAATTACCAACCTCTTACTTGGTAGTACTGTAACATGAGAGACAATCCACCTTCTCCAACGAGAATTTTGCTCAATACTCTGCCACAGGCTCCTTTCAGCCATGTCGGAGGATTTTGTGATTTTCCTCCACGAGATAAATGCATCAAACTTTCGAACAATACGTCGGTACGACATTTTGAAATAACTTCTTCTAGCTCTTTCCCGTATTTGTTTGCATTGAGTTCGTTTAATTGGTAATGAACGCCGATAACATCATCGATGAACTTTGGCAAGAATAGCGTAGCAATGTGTTCGTTTGATTTCAGCAGAGCTACAATTACCTTCGCCGCGAAGTCAAGCTGAAATATGTTTATTTTATAAATTAATCTAGTATGATCACAAACTCTTTCAGCACACTTCTTTTTGTCCCCGTCGTAAAGCTTCCAAGATTTGATGAACGTACTTCTCGCAGAAGCTGGTAAGCACACTCCTGGCTCTAGGAAAGGGATGATACCGGTGAGCAGAAAGAACTGAAAGGAACTCTTGATGACGCCGACGTCCTGCACAGAGACAAGTTGAAATTCATCGTTAGTAGTAGATCGTTGCGTTTCAAGAACTCCCGCGAGCTGAAAAATAGTATTTTTAATCGAGTGACTAAAGAAACAGATACCTCCAGATAAAGACCTCCGAGGATTTGAGAGTATTGTATTCTGGCATCTGCATTGACAGTTCTGACAGCATCCGAAGTGGATGGAATAGCGTCTTCAAGTTGAACATAGACGTACTTATCGAAGACTTCCTAAAAAACAGAAAAATAGCAATAAAATTGGAAAAAACAACTCACTTTTGGACATTGCTTCAATAGAACTTCGAATGGATCGTTTTCCCATTTTTCCGCTGAAATCAATAGTAAATTTTATTATTTTTCAAGAAATAAATACGTTCTGTCCACCAGCTGAGCATGTTAGCTGATAATATTATCTCGAAACATTTTTCTCACTAAACAAAAGCGATTGTCAAGCTAGCGGTCAGATTTTCTTAACAAAAAGCGTACCTGGCGGTGTCACAAGCTTCGTAATCAGTTCAATTATCTCATCTTTAATCACCATTGTGCTGTAATGTGCGAAAATCGATAGATAACTTCGAAGACAGCAACAATTGCTGCAGCAAGATTTATTCCACGGTCTCCCGCACGGGAAATGCGCCAAGGTTTTTGTAGTGCGTCTGCGTCTCTGCTCTCTCGCTTTCACCTTCATTTGCATTGTCTCTCTTGTTAATCGAAGAATTAGTGTATAATTTGGGGTTTTAATGGGTTTTTTCGATGTAAAAAGTTATTTATTGTGAAAAACCAAATGATTTTCTTCAATTTTCGTTTGCGGTTTATTTTCCGTTTCCCATCATTAACTCTAAAAATTGTATTTCATCTTTGTGATTGAAACTCCCGTTTTAAAAACTTTATGAGGATGCTCCGTTATTTTTCTCTATAATTTATTCTCAATCTTTATAAATTCTACGATGACACTATCTTATTTTTCAGATTCAACAAATCCTGCAGGCAAATCCAAAAGGATAGGAATTGCGGTTAGTCACTCAAGAACTCAAAATACTTCTCCGTAATAACTTTCAGGCTCTTCGTGAAGCCTACCCAATCCAATTCACGTGTCATCAACTTTCATTAATAGGATAAGAAGGTGGATTCCAATAAACGAGAGCGATAGAATCGAAGAACCAGTTTTGGGTTTTAAGTTCTTGAAGGTACGTAAGTATACTTTGCTGCCCAATTTTAGTTTCAGGCGCTGATAACTTCCCACAAAGACCTCATGACAGAAGGGATAGCGGTTAGTCACTCAAGAGCTCAAAATTCTTCTCTGATATAACTTTCAGGCTCTTCGTGAAGCCTACTAGATTCAGGTGTCAACAACTATTCATTAAAAGAATATCAAGTGAGTAAGCATTTCGCTTTTCTTCAAAAATGGTTCTTGAAAAAAAAAAATTTTCTCACCAAAACTGATTCTTCACATTTTCACGCGAGAGAGGCCTAATTTTTTGCAGAGACATCAGAAAACTCTTTTGATCTGAGTCTTTTGATCTGCACAGATGTATGCAAAATTTCAGCTTCTAATTATACTTCTCGACAGAGATGAGCGTTTTTCCTAATCATACTACCATTTCATTCAACATTAGGTGAAAATTGCCAACTTTGGAAACAGCTCATTAAACTGAAATGTACTCTAGAAAGCTAAAACTTTCTGAAATCCATAATTAAACCGTGTTCTTGACTTATAAACTGAAATTAGGATATCTACAATGTCCTTATGCAATTTGTAATCCTCACAAAAAGCTCGGTTTCAACTTGCACGCAACTGTCGAGGGATAGTTACTGCTGGTCAGAAACTGATGTCTAAAAACAGTCGAAATGGTTCAAAACGTTCAAAACAAGTTTCAGGACATAAAGGAGATTATATTATCAACAACAATTTGCAGTAATATACTTGTTAGCGGAGGTTTTCATAGACAATTTTATCCAACATCGACTATTTGGCTACTAGAGCGGATCTTTGCGCTAGGACTCCACTAGGAGTGATTAAAAAAATGAGATTCTTGTTTTTTTTTTTGAGCTTCTACATCTAGTCGTAGAGTGTAAGAGTGAAAATCAGCTGACACAGGAAAAGTGAAAATCGTGGTGGCAATAGTACCATAGAATCCATTCATCATGATCGTAATCATGTCCATGAGCATCGCAAAGATGCTCAGGGTGCTTATAATGTATGATGGGGTTTCTGAAGATAATTATCTATGTCCTTGCAGCACAAGGAGCTTCTAATTGTTCTCTGACTGAGTTCTCGTACTGTTTCTTCACCATTTCCTCAGACTTTCATAAAGACTATATTCCAGGAAAATATTTTATATGAAAAAAAATAGGTGAAGCGAAAGACATTTATGGATCAACCTAATGTCATGAACCAATGGTTGATGTTTGATTGGAAGATTTCAGGTTTATATACTTCCACGGATGATTGTGCTCGATGGGCTCAAGCAGTAAGTTCTGAACCAGTAATATGATGAAAAATCGAGAAGAAACTAGTGGAATAATAGTCTCTAGAACAAGGGTGAAACTTTTCACTGCTATTCCAGTTTAAATGAAGTTTTACAAGGCTTTTTGATTGCAAATGTCCTAGGAATAGGACATAACCTTAACTTAACAACTTTGTTAAGTTTTGAGAAAACTCTATATTCATAATATGTGGTTACTGCGTCTTGTCATAGGTAAGAAAACGTTCACAAATGCTAGTAGTTTCATTGAGTTTCCGATGATTTTGATGAGTTTCTAGATACCCTTCTTTCAGTGGAGAAAGTTTATCGATGGAGGAGAGAGGCTAAATCTATTTTAGTACATTTATCTTCTGGAACATGCAAAGCATTTTTATGTAAGGTCTTTAATGTTAAAGGTGTGAATTGCTTTTTGAAACATACCTCAGCCAAAAAAGAACGGATTTTCATGATACCTTTAGAAGTGAAATATAGATAACAAAAAAAACCTTGAAAAGAAAGAACTATCTATAAGTATTCTCAAATTTCAAACCAATTAAGTGAAGCTAACGAGGCGAATGAATGAAGTCCCAAACTGTCCACTTTAATAATCACATATATCGAATATGTGATATCCATAAAGTTAGAGCAGGTAAAAAAAGTGAGGTATTCCAAAAAGGAGGCTTGGAATATGAAGAGCATGCATAAAAATTCAATGTCCAAACCTCTCAAAACTTCATGGAAAGTGTTTCTTTGTTAGTTGGATTTATCTACAGTTTTTTCATAACATTCACATTACCTCTCGTTTGTTGATTGAAACACCTCAATACAAGCAAAAAGAAATGTTAAAGGTTGTATTCATCTTTATAGGAAGTATTGGAAGCACCCGTGAACCACCGCGCGCCACTAGAACAACGTTCGTAAAATTAGTAGTTGTAAGTGCTAAAATTTAAAAATCGGCAATAAATACATATAAGAAACACTTTTCAATCTTTAATTGGTTCTATTGATTCCTTCAGAATCAATACCGAACGATTTGGAATGAAGCAGAAACATCTCAAACAACCGCGGTGGTTGTATGCGCGAGTACAGTACTTCATGTCGAAAAATCGGCGCGCTTCAAACGCTGATAACTTTGTTCATACTTCACCGAATCGTTCAGTCTAAAATGTAAAATTACAATGATTTGAATTGAAAAAAAACTGCCGTTTGCTTTTTTTGAAAAAATGTCTAATTGTTTCACAATCACTAAAAAGGACCTCAAAATCGGTCATTTTTTCGGATTTTCAACTGAATTTTTAAAAGCTGATAACTTTGCTCATCCTGAACCAAATTGAGTAAACTAAATTGTAAAATGACAAGCTCGGAATTCTAAACAATCGCTCCGTCTTTGATTTTTGATTTTTACCGTTGTTCTCCAGAAAATAACCGTCGAACAGTTCTCCCGATTACTTTCTCTAGGATCGGATAGAAAATATTATTGATCTGGAAAATAAGCACTCGTAGGAGACATTTTGGATAACAGGCAACATCCCCACAGTCATTCCCCTCTCTAAAAAACCAAAATAGAGCCGTATTCATCGAATAATAGTGCTCCGTCTTCGTTGGGCGCCTGTCCATGATTGGATACATTTTGGACCTGGATAAAAAACAGAAACCTAGCTGAACACTTCATCTTTCTGTTTGCAGAAAAAATCGTGTCTTTACGTTGTTTCAGTCATTTTTCTGAAAATGCACTAAAAGAGCTGCAATCGCGCTCTATGGGCACGCGTTAGAGACTTGGAGGCAGCTGAGTGGCGCATTTCTGGTGCGCCGTTGGCGCATTTCGCGCTCGGGATACCGTGTTATTCCCAAGGAGGCGATGGAAGAGGGAATTCTAGGCCACGGCCTCCGCGGCCGCGTGCAAGAAATCAAAAATTTAAAAAAATTGGATTTTCAGATTATTTTTGCAATCGCAATAAAATGAATCTCTGAAAAGTTTGACACAGTGACAAAGTAAATTTAATATTTAAATGAAAGTCACCAACCGACACATGTTTTCTTTCATGTATTGTCCTACAACTGAACTTCTGTGGTCACATCGTTCAAATGTACTCCAGTTGAGATTCTAGTTTTTTGTTAACAGTTTATTGGATTTATTTAGATGGTATAATAAATTAAATAGGCGTCTTGATTCCGCAATCAAAGTGGGGGAGGGGGGGGGGGGGGGGGGGGGTGGTGTCAGACGAAAAGTGGAGGAGTATCATTGTGAGAATAAAGTGTGGTTGAATCCAAAGGGTAGAGTACAGGAATAGTACAGGAATACAGGAAAAAGTACAGGAATAATCCATTAAAATAAAGTACGGTTTGGGTTGAGAATCCATAGATCAGAGATTATGGAAAATGAAGGAAGGCGTCGGCTTGAGCCTGCTCAGCTTTTTCGATTTCGCGGAGAACGTAAGCTTCGGCGAGGAGTTGGGCACAAACAGTGAGTTGGAAGAGGGTGGCTGTGATAAATAATATTGTCGTCTGATCATATTTATCATGCAAACTCACTCAAGAAGACAACGAAAAGAAAGAGTTCTCCTCCGAGAGCCATGTAGAAGGCAGCTTGGAAACGTTGATTTGCAGTGGATTGCGACGGGGCAGTTTCGTTTGCGACAACATTTGGGACAACTCCTGGAGCGAAACCACTACCGACGTAGCTTCCAATGAAGGCTGGTACAATGAGGAGAGCGCCCATCGCTGTCATCATGAACGACCACTGAAAAGATAATGATTGTGCCATTTTTCCTATAACCCTTTCTGAGAAACTCACAGTAATAGTGGCAGCTATACGGCAGCCAAAGACGGTTCTGGAGAGGCCTCCCCAAAGAATTATTGCATGTAGAATGAGCAAGACGTAGATGTTGACAGTGGAGTGGAATCCGGTAAGCTCGGCCAGTTGTCCTGGATGCTTTGGATCGGTGGCGAGCAACACATACATATCCATCATAATGGAGATCGTGACAATCATGATCAATGCGTAACGAGCAGTCGTGTTCAAGTTAGTACGTTGACGACGACGTCTAGCAGACGAACGGAAGAAAATAGTGCCCCTGTAAACACGACGCGAAGCGGTTGCTCCAGAAGGAGCAGCCGGTGGTGGAGCTACGGTCGGCATCTCTCCAGCTGGAGTCGGCTCCTTTTCGATGGTTTTGGAAGCTCCGAAGAGAGAAGAAACTATGGTCATATCTTACCTAAAATTAGTTCCAGTGGAAAGAGCGGAAAGCAGAATAATGAAAGAAACTAATCTAGACTGAATATGAAGGGAAGAGTTTCATACAGAAGGGATGAATTGTGAGGGTAACTTTTGTTTTCTACTACTGTAAGTATGTCTTATTAGGTTGTGGATAACAAAACCGTTCCAGTTATCCAAGTGTTTAGGACTTAAAGAGAGATAGAGAAAAAAAGAAATACATATTTTTTGGTTGCTATAAGAAAAAAGGGAAGCCGAGCAAGAGCCAAATGAGGAGTGGCAGAAGGGAAAGTCCCCCTTGGTCCCCTCCGAATCAAGACTCCGCCCCCAAATTTTTCCACAAAGACACGCCCTTTTTTAGGAATAACAGGAGGAGAAAGTCTTGCGGAGGAATAGCATGGGATTTTTAGAGATATTGAGATAGAAGAGCTCACTGCTTCATGTGGCCAGAAGACACGATAATGCCCAGGCATTAAAACTATCTCCGAGGGAAGTAGGAGCTGTAAAGAGGGGATGGAAATGCATGGGAAGGAGAAAAGGAAGAGTCGAGAAAACTCTAGCTATGTATAAGAAAGTATTGAATCGAACTCAGGATCAAAAACGAGATGGGAGAGTTTAGATATCTCAACGTATTGTTCATAGACGAGATCTTATTTTATCAGATTATTCGTGAAACTTTTATTCTGCTTCAGACATGTTCCGGTTCAAAGTTTAACAACCGCCTAGACCAAGTCACTATAACATTTTATCGGGGATCTTCATAACATCTAGCTCTCTTGTACGGTCACTGTGGATTTTTCATTCGAATATTAACTGAACAAAAAACAATCGTTATTCTCCGGTTCGATTCCGGATGTTTCCTCCCTAGAATTCGTACTAGGATTTAGAAACGGACAAATTCTGATTGAATTTTCAAATCTCTAGAAGCGGTTTCATAAGAGATTTTCTATGTAGATAAAAAACGTAAATCTTCGTTCCCCATTTCATTTTCGTTCTCCCTTTTCCGTCATTTTCAAAAGAGCAGTGTCCCATAAAAAATCGTACCAGCCATTCCATTAGCACCGTGGGCGTTGTAATGAGTTCTGAAGTTCATGACATTCTGCATTAACATGGGAATGGGAACGGGGGGATACTGTAATGGTATGACGTTCGTCGTTTTGAAGAGCCGTGGGCGGTATACGGTAAGTTTCGAAATAATCCTTCCCCGAACCCGACCAGATATAGACGTGAAAAAAAAACAACAGAAAGATTCGAGGTAAAAACTAACTAAATTGTTTAGAACACAAGTCGCAGGTTTTTTTGTCAGTGAGACTTTCAGAATTCGGTTGGAAAATGACATGTGAACTCCCTATCCACTTAATAATTTTCTACTGAACTCTATTCTATTTTTTTCAACCATTCCCATCTGATTCCAAAAAAAAGATTTCTCTTCTTGTCAGAGTCTTAGAGTCTGAATAAAACAAGCCATAAACGAAATGTGTTGCTAGGAGCTCTCAGAAGAAAAAGCGGTTGAATGTAGTCCGCGAACGACAATTTATTGTTTTTCTCGACAGAATACAAATAATATAAAGGGGTTAGATTGAAAATGTACAAAAAAGAAACGAGCAGTGAACAGAAAACAGAAGAGAATCAACAGGGGAATGTGTTATAATACAGTAGTGGAAGCGATAAGGATTAGATCTGAAAAAAAAGAAGAATACGAAAAACAAGTGAAGAAGAAGATCATCAAACGACATCGATCGGGCTCATTTCGATTGGAGCCTGTTTTTTCTCGGATCTGATTTGTTGAATCACCTTTCTGGCCAGGAACATTTGGAGTGCGTAAACTGAAAATTTTGGGGTTTTATTTGTTGCTAACCAAGAAATACTTACATCCAGCATCAAAAATCAAGGTGAGTTCGAGCAGGATACAGTAACCGAGACGTTGACGAAACTCCATTGGATGAGTGTCTCCATGCTCCATCACTAAACGAATCGACTCCGGAGCTCCGTTGTTGAATTCGAAAATCATCCAGATCGGTGACAACGTGGCGATGATGGTGGAGAACATGAGGAGTATGGTCTGGAATAAAAATATTTCCGAAATTTTAAAGTTTCAGTCTTACCGAATAAATTTTGATAATTTGCATTGCGATCAAACCATTCCAGATAGCCGCATACATGAGGAACGCGTTGAAAATCAAGTAAAGTGGAATGTGAATTGTATTGATTTTGAATCCATATTGAACCAAATACTCCAATTTGGTGACGTCGAACGCGATGCTTCCGACGATGAGCATGAAGAACCAGATACGATAGTCGACTTTTCGAATTCGTCGCCAAACTGAGACGTTCTCCACTTGGGGACCCATTTGTTCGTAGGCAACGGTACACATTTTTATGGAGATGATAGGGAATAATTTGGAAAATAATGAGACAATGAGGACACCGACAGAGTAGAGTGCGCGGGCTGGGGAAGAAGAGGTTTCCTGGGAAAATTGGAGATCAATAATGTACCCGGGTTATCGGTGCGAATGTAATATTTGTTGTAGACATGTGAGTATATAATGAATGAAAAAAGAAACTCCAATGGAATTCATAGGTAATATACGGTATATTCTAAAAAGTTATTGTTTTGGATACTTCTACAGAAGTAGTTAAACCTTGAATGCTTATGAAAGGCTTAGTAGAATTGCTTAAATCAGGAACTGGCAAAAAAATTTTAACCTTTGAAGAACTCCATGATATTGCGTACGGTTTTTAGTAAACCAAAAATGTCCTAAATCGTGAGAATTTTTTCGGAACAAAGTAGTCAAGTAAAAGTTCAAAAATCCTTTTTCTGAAATTACTTCATAATAAAATCAAAGAATGGCGTTTTAACAATCATTTTAATGAGTTCTAATATTACTGTATATACTATAAATCATATTTAAAATCCGAGATAAGCATTGGAGTTCAGTTTTGGCGGGAACGTATGGCATTTCTTCTCTCGTACATCACCAAATCTTTGATATCGGTAGCAAAATTGATTTGTCTGTACATCGCTGTAATTTTTCTTGTCTGTATTAACGTTTTTAAAAGTATGTTTACCAAATGTCAAGTATATAAAGTAGACTATACCAAACCAAATTAGAACGAACAATACTGCGCTAATATCACGGTGTGCGAATTCGAAGTAAATGACATAAATAGGACCTACGGTCCACAACAAGAATTGGATAGATAGCTGAAATATTTGGATATTTTTTGCTTCTTATTTCATGATTCTTACCGAAATCTTTCTGAGAGCGTCCAAACAGGTAGGATCGTTGTATATGGCACAAATGGTGATGAAAAGATTATGGGAAAACGGAATAGCAAATACTCCGTAGGAAATGGCGAGGTACATTATGGGAAGAGTCACAAACCAATTGAAAATCGAGTAATAGTAGAAGGCAGTACGAATATCGGTGTCGAGAACAGAACTGACGAAACGATCATTGGGCTTTGATTCAACTGAGACAACCACTGGAGCAGGGATTGGGACTGTATTTGAGATATTAATCTCAGAATAAGGTGGTGGTTGAGCATCCGCCATTTTGTGGGAAGTAGGACAGAGGAAAATCAAATGGAGAATCGATGAAAACGACACGAAATGTTCCGTGGCAATGGAAATGAGGGGGAGTGGGAAAATAGAGGAAAAGGCTTTCTGTTTTCTCTAACAAAACGATCAAAGTTCTTTTTTTGTGATTCGAAACATGTACAGATATACAATGTGCAAGATCTCCAAATGTATAGTTTTCTCAAGAAAACTTCTGAAATTCCTTTCCAAATAGCATCCAAGTATCTTGCCCATTGAAAATTTATTCGTATTATTTGTTTGGTTTCAGTATGAGCAAAGAAAACAAAGAATAAGTAGTAAAGCAGCCATTACAGTAACAAGTTTAGATTATTAGACGGAGCTGCGCAACTCGCGAAGTTGTTTCTCTCTCTTCCATTGCTCGATCTTGGCGTTTAAAGCTCCGTTGACCAAGGACGTTTGAATAATAGTGACTGAAAATTCATATTTGTACATGTTTCAACGGAATTTAACAGCAACTTACCAATAACAAGGATCCCGAGTCCAAGTTCAACATTCATTCCGTTAGCGATTCCGTCGTTGAAACGGCGCTCTTCTGGTGATTTGTAGTTGACAATGTCTCGGAAGAGCTTCCACTCCTGTGGAATTTTGACATAACGAGAGGCATCGGAGGCAAAGTAACTGGTGACGAAGATTGGGACGGTGACGAAGAGGATTGTGTAGAAGATAAGGGCGACGCTCTGAAAAGAGAATTTGAATAACGTTTTCTTCCGAATAAAAACAACTTACAGACATGATCCAAGTTAGAACCAATGAGCACAAATCCTGGAAAGTTGCCGAGACAAGAAGAAGAGTGTTCATTGCCAGAACAACAATCACAATCGGCATCTCCTTCTCTTGCCATGGACGGTTGACAGCGATGTAGACAACGACACTGAACTTGATTAGAGCAAAGACTTGGAGCAAGAATCCAGGAGTGAAGTTTTGAATACGCTCACGGAGCGACATTCTTCTCGTCTCTACTTGGACTTCGATCTTTGGATCCGGTTGAATAATGAGGGACTCGTCGATGGATGGAAGTTGAGGATAGGCGGACATCTTTCCTGAAAAACGAACGATTTCAGGGGAAAAGAAGGGAGGAAAAGAAGGGAGAAATGATTGAGGACACGATGGGAAATAGATTGATGCTCGACCATTTTTAATGTATACGCCCCTTTCCAGAATTCCAGCTTTATCACGAGACTTTCGAAAGGATAAAAATCTGGAAACTATGAAGAAAAATTGATGGAGCACAGTTTAAAGTGATGTCACAAAGAAGCAAACGAAAAAAGAAAATGAGAAAATTATTGGGATTTCGAGAGCAGAATTGAACGAAAATCAAATAGAATGAATGAATGGGAATACATAGGGTGATGTTAGTGAGAATAAAACCGTTATCTTATCGAATTTAGGGGGCACAGTAGGTGCAAAATAGCTCGTGGCAATGTAGACCAGTATCCCACAGAGAGAGGTCAATCGATCGTTATTTTACGGTTCTTCCTGGGAATAAATGAAAGAAAAACTCATGATTGAAACATATCGTAAACCTCATCTTCTCTTGTAAAAAAGCGTTGGGGCTCAGCCGAAAACAGGGTCGTAAATCTAAATGGTTGTAAATCATCACTCGTATTGGATTGTTCTGGTGTTTGCGCAGAGTGTGTAATGTTGTGCAGAGGATTACAGATGTTCCAGATGTTATTGGTTTTGAACGGTGCACATCAAAGGAAAGTCTAGACAGATAGGATAAGTGAAAGTGCAGATAGCACGACGCAACTAGATGTCAAGGTTTTTGAAGATTTTCAAATCAAGTGAACAACTTTTCTTATGAAAACCGCGAAGGAGTCTAGAGATTGTCTGCGAGAGAAATCGTCTGTCTATTCAAATATCTGTGACAGGGTTGCAACGGGCCGGGCGGGCCGGGCCCGTGAGGAAAAATTTCGATCAAAGTTTATCATTTCCAGTTTTAGTTGCTATATCGTGCATAAAGTTTAATATTTCGATAAAATGTTCAAAAAGTTCCGATAAATTTTTCGAAACGGGCCCGACGGGCCGGGCTGAGAAATTTTCTTGAGCTCGGCCCGTAAAATTGCAATCTTGGTTTGTGATGTTTCGAGATCGATTTGCTTTTTTTTGACTGTTTGTTGGCTCCACGGTTTAATATCATCTGAAATCCTTGAGCTCTTCCATTTCCTCAACCATACGCTTGAATTTTGCTCGCTAGCCACATTTGCAGTTTTTTCCTTTATTCCCAAAAAATATCGTAATCCATAAAAATTTTACGAGCGCTGCGTTGGAGATTCGGGAGAGTTAATCGAATAATGACAAATCTATAAAACTGAAACCAAAATTTCAAAAAAGTATCATCTTTCGTCAACATGAAGTTTTTCCTAGTCTCTGCTATTCTGATCTTCGGAGTCTCTTGTCAAGCCGACATATCCGAAGAATCCGAAGATCCGTTTGAGCACTCTCTTCCTGGCATCATCGGATCAATGAGCTGTCCTTTCGTCTGCCCCGGTGGAACTATTTGCAAGCACGGATCTAATGAATGCACCCCGATTGGTCGTTCCGCATCTGCTCGTAGCTTGCTCGGCCAGAAATTGTGCAGTACTGGAGCTGATTGTGGATCCCAAGCTGTTTGCGTCGACGGAAAATGTGTGGTCGATAATGGAAACGGAGGAAAATGTTCGGTTGGAGCTCACTGTCCAAATGGTTACATCTGTGTCAATGCTCGTTGTGTTCAATCGAAACGCCGCTTTTCGATCGGTTGCCAAAGCTTTGATTGCATGGAAGATAACCGAAGTGTCCCCATCTGAGATCAGATTTGTTTCAAATAAATGTTTTTCATTCTAACTAATTGTTCTGTTCTTGAGTTCAAGCGAGGAAACAAAACTCAGAGTTCAGTTTTTCAAATGACCGAAATGTAAACATAGTGTTGTACGTGTTGGTACGATTCCCAGCTGGAGATACTTTCGAAAGTAAGAACTTCAAAGAAAACCGAACATGATGCAATAAATGACCTCAAAAGCTTTTTCAAATTTTACCTTGTTATGGGAAATTCGTACTTTGGTTTTCAAAAAAATTTGGATGTTAGGGAAGAGACATGAAAACAAGCCCTTTATGGAATAGTTGGATGTTTCTGTAACTATAAAAGTTTGATATTTTGCACTGAAAAAAGGCCGAAAGTTTTCATCCAATAATTTTTTTTCCGCACAAAACCCAAATTTCATTTCCGAATTGAAATCAATATTAGAATTTGGCTACTTTAAAAGATTCCACCGGTAAAACAACAAAAATTTTGATGACAGCTCAAAGTAGCGTCCTATACTTATTAGCCACCCTATATAATTTTGATGTGATTCCTCGAAGATTTACAGAATGGAACTACTACTGATCTTGCTAATTGTGTTCAAGGACTCTCTTTCGGATTAACTGACATCAAGTTCCCTTTTCCCTCTCTCCAATCCCCATAATCTCTCATTTTCTCTAACTTGAATGATTCATCAGATCTCAACTCTCTGATAACATCAATGCTTTTGTATTGCAAGATTTACGGGTTATGTACACTTTTCTCAGAGTTTATGATTTTTCAAACCGATTATTTTCGGTTATTTTATTGAGAGTATACATAGAGTGTAGCATGTTTTGTACATTTTGATTCGTTCTAAAAGTCTTATTTTTAAAGTCTGTATTCGTTTCAGGATTTCTTTTCTCTTCGTCATGGATAACTACCTTCCCCAACTGGTCATCATTGGCAAACTCGTGGTGAGGTGTTGATTTTTACAAAAAATGGCATGAACCTAGACTTCTCTCTTCTTTAAAAAACTGCTGTCGACTGGACTTTGTGAATAGAAATAAGCTAGTTCATACAACCGTGTATGCATTTTAAAAGTACTCAACATAAGGATTGTGTGATTCAAAATTATTAATTACCGTAAAACCTATAATAGAGCGACACACAGAAGGCCGACTTTCGGAAGTCCGCACGACCGCAATTTTTGTTATTTGGAGCTAAAAAATACAGAGAACAACGATAGTTTGGTAAGTTACAAAACGCACTAAATGTGCTTTGAAAGCGGTTTACTAAACTGTCGGAGCGGTGTCGCTCTATTAGAGGCTGTATAGTACCTATCATTCCGATCCCAAAATTGTTTTCAGGTTGTTATTGCCACATCTCTTTTCTATTATTACATTCACGGACCATGCATTTTGTCCCACATCATGTGCCTCGCCGCCTGCATTAGTTAGTTTGTATTTACAGTTTCAACTTCTTGATTTTACTTTTTTATAGCTTGCTACCGCATCTACTTGGAGGGTGCTCGCAATCGATTGTTCATCGCTCTCGAGGATTACGATGATTAAGATTCTGAATTCCTAAAAATAAACTGTAAACCTTGATCCATTCTCGTTTTCTCACAAGTCCCTCCCAAGAGGAAATTAGAAAGTTACCGTAACTTTCACCTTTGCACAGAATGACTTTGTCCCCCCTACCGACATTTAGGGAATTAGTATTTGAAGTGTGGTGAAAGCGATAAAACTGATAATTAGATTTGTCAGCTCATTGTGACATCACAAGTGATAAGGAAAGTACAGTGGCTGCACTGCGGTACTACGTGCTCGGAAATAGGCAGAGCAAACTGAAAAGATAAAAACTTTCGTTAGTATCAACTTCCATTTCGTGTGTTGCCGCCGACCACGAAATGCGGCGGAAACTGATATCTTATTCTTTTGCTCTAATTATCTGTAGTTTTGGATTTGTTACATCAGCTCCGGTAGTTGATTCAGAAGTTTCAGGTACGGTAGAAAGGGTTGATTTTAGAAGAAAACGAGTTGTTTTCAGAAAAGAAGTTAGATATTGAAAATGTGGAGTTCAATCATCCCCATATTCTTCCAGCACATCCGGATGATTTCAGAAAAGATAAACTTGAAGCAAAGTGAGTTATTGTTACATACCGTATATGGGTGACAGTTTGAAGGTAGTAATTGGACTTCTAACTTTCAGAAAACGCCAATCCTTGTACGTAACAAAAACTCGGCTTCCTCCAAACTTGCTCGCTATCGACTATACTCTTTGGTTCAAACCATATTTCCCCAGCGACAATGTTCAATTCGAGCCAGGTACTTAAAGTTTGACGACTTTTTGGCGTATGATGTGAAATTTGCCAAAAATTGCAGAGAAAAATTTTACGTTCGATGGAAGAGCGAGCATGCAGGTAGAGGCACTTGTGAATTCGGATAGATTTGTTGTGAACGCTTACAATTTAAAAATTC
The DNA here is from genome assembly GCA_963966625.1 of Caenorhabditis zanzibari. Taxonomy (NCBI): domain Eukaryota; kingdom Metazoa; phylum Nematoda; class Chromadorea; order Rhabditida; family Rhabditidae; genus Caenorhabditis; species Caenorhabditis zanzibari. Next base: position 6,658,090 of record OZ016470.1, on the reverse strand, counting down.
AAAGTTACAAAGTCACGGACATCGATGGAACAGTTATTCCGATCAACTCTATTTGTAATCATTCGAAAAAAGAAGAACAGTCAGCCTAAATGACATTACTTTCAGCACAAGATGACACATTACAACAGTTATCTTTGATTACAAATGCAAACGGGGTGGTGGACGGTCGAATTTATAATATCGAATTTGTTTATTCGGGAATCATCAATCCATACACAGATGGTGGAGTCTATTTTTCATCATACAATGATGTGCAAGGAGTCAAACAGTGAGAAAATAAGAAGATTGGAATGGTTCTATAATAGAGCCCAATTTCAGCTACATGATTGCAACTCATATGGAACCGTTCTCGGCTAGAAAAGTTTTCCCGTGCCTTGATGAACCTTCGTACAAATCTGTAAGATCCGCGAGATGTTCGAAATATGAAAACGTTTTCAGTTCTTCACTATCACTCTCCAATATCCAACTGTTCATGTTGCTCTTTCCAATATGGAAGAAGCCCCAGCAATAGATTTTGGGTTACAGGAAATCGGAAAACGCTTGAGAACCTGAAATATTTTCAGAAATGGATGGAGTGAAATCGTTTTCCCAACGACTCCAAAGATGTCTTCATATTTGATTGCTTTTGCAGTCGGACCTTATGTTAAGTCACAATATGTCAATCAACACGGAACCTTGGTATTTTCAAAAACCTAATTCACTTTTTGAAAAACTAATGTTCAGACAAGGGCTTGGGGATGGCCAGGAACTGAACAATACCTCCAATTCGCAGCAACAAATGCTGGAGATTGTTTGTACCAGTTGGGAGAGTACACAGGAATCAAGTTCCCACTTTCGAAAGCTGGTGAGATCTTTGATACATTATTCAATTGCGTATGAACGTTTTTTGAGATCAACTCGGAATGCCGGAGTTTCTCGCTGGAGCCATGGAAAATTGGGGATTGATCATTTACAAGTACCAATACATTGCCTATAATCCAACTGTAATTTTCATTCGATGTACTTGAAAATCAAACTTTTATTTTAGACAATGACCACGAGAGACATGCAAGCAGCAGCCAAAGTGATGTGCCATGAACTTGCTCATCAATGGTTTGGAGATCTCGTCACGACTGCCTGGTGGGACGATTTGTTCCTGAATGAAGGATTTGCCGATTACTTCATGACATACATTCAGAAATATGTGTATCCCCAACAGGAAAACTATTTGGTAAGTTAAAAAACCACCATACCTGTTTCAAAATCAACTTCAGGACACTATCCAAGTGCTCAACGAGCTCCAAGTCGGTCTCAATGCGGATGTCCGTTCAGATGCTCACACATTGGTTTATCCAGATGGACCAGCTTTCGATGATATAACCTATAATAAGGGAGCATCAATGCTCAGAATGTTATCGGATATAATGCAACCAATTTATTTCAAGGAAGGAATTCGAGATTATCTCAATAAGATGAAGTACTCGAATGCACAAGACATTGACTTGTTGAGTTCGCTGACTGAGGTCTGTTTATTAAAAAGTTTCAATTTCGAATATACAAATTTTTAGACAGCGAAGGCTAACGAGATCAACGATTGGTGTGGAAATCCTCTGAACATTACTGACTTCATGCAACCATATCTGCATCAAACAAACCATCCTCTGATCAGATATAACAACAATCAGAAAATTGTCGGAACCGCTTCATTCACTCAAGAACCATTTTTGAGTACTGATAACTTGAATGCCACCGCCTGGAATTACACATGGGATGTTCCATTGCGAACTGCTACTTTAACTTATCCAGAACCTCATTTGTTATGGATTCCAAGACAAACGGGATGTGCTAATTCTCCAGATTCTGTTGAGAAGAGCAAGCAAGAGAAAGTGGAAGAACCGAAAAAGAGAGCAAACCAATGGGATTTCACTACTATTGGTTCAGCAACATACGGAAGAGTAATTTACGATGACATTGGATTCGATAGAGTTCTTAAGAGTATCAAACAAGACGGAATCAATGATAATATTGCACTGCAACTTTTGGCTGACGAATACTACTACATGCTGTAGGTTATTCAATTTTCAGATTTTGCAACCTGTAACTTCATTTAGTCGTGAAAGCAATGCTAATCGTCCGTTCGGTTACGATCGTTTCCTCAACCTGGCTATGGCAATCTTCAACACTCCAAATTTCGTTTCTTTCCCAAGTTATTCAGTTTTCGCTCAAGCTCAAGTGGTTTTAGAGCAAGTTGCTCAAATGTATAGAGATACTCTTGATGCGGAACTGATTCCGGTAATATATAGTTTATTCGAAGGGAGAAAAAAACTGTGAAATTTTCAGAGAATGTACAAGAAAATGTTCCAAAGTGTGTACAACGGATTACCCTGGGAAGACACAACGATTTGGGATACAGAGTAACCTTGATGAAACAAGCTATCACAGAAAATATATTTCTTTCAGCACTTTCTCTGAAGTTTTTCTTCCATTCGCCGTACGATACGGTATCGGAGATGTGGAAAATCGAACGATGACCATGTTCGCCAATGTGAAATCAGCTTGTGCTAATAGTTTGAATGGAACTGCTTGGTGTAATCCATATTCCACAAATCTTCGCAAAGCCATTTATTGTGGTGCTGCTAAATATGCTCCCGCAACCTCTGATTTCTTCTTCCAAATGCTTCATGCGTATAACAAAGAAGTCATCACGAATCCGTATTTCTATCAAGAATACATGTCACTTTTGGAGGGAATGAGCTGTACCCAAAGCCCAGCAACATTGAAAGTGTAAGCAAGTTTTTAAGTGGAAGACTTTTGATTTATTCATGTTTCAGCCTCATTCGTCTATTCACAACTTCCACATTGAATCCGAACACAATTTTCAGCTTCCTGAAGTACAATCCAGCAGCCGGAGATGCTCTTTACAATTATTTCTCAGCTAACACCCAGGTATTTTTAGAATGGAAAATATCATCCTAGAAAAAATTACAGCTAGTCAATTCTCCAATCCTTGATGCCTACTTAAATGCGATGACCTACAATTGGGACAGTTATCAGAGAGATGCCCAACTTTCGACTCTGATGAACTCACTAGATCTGAATGATGCTCAATTCCAAATTTTCACTAATTATTTGGAGAAAGTCAATTCTGCGGTGAGTGAGACAGGGAATACAGCAAGGTTCTAAACAGTTGAAAGCGTCTGCAGTTGTACTTCTTGAGACCAAAAATAAAATAAACGTTTCCATAAATTGCAGTGGGACTACCGTGCCAACTACGGACTCAAGATTCTCAACTGGCTATATGACAACGTTGTCGTCATTGGAAAAACTCCGTGGGAAAAGGCGTAAGATCAAGTATTTCATTTCAAAGCCTATTTTCCTTTTTTCAGTCTCAACGGAGATGTCACGGACCCAGTGTACACACTGTCCGTTACACCGTATATTCCTGGATCCGGATGGTACGCATGGTACTTCAACATGACATTCACTGCTTCTGTAACAATCGAATTCACTCTCACAAAACCAACAAGTGCTCTGAAAATGAATGCTCATCGTTTGGCATTCGATGCTGATGGAATAGCTCTCTGGTCAATTGACGATGACGGAAATCAGAAAAATGTCGCATTAGATGTCAATAATATCGTTAAAGATTATGATAGAGGAGTTTTGATGATTCCACCAGCTAACGAGCTCATGCTATTCCCACAAAAGTACAGAATTCAATTCCAATATTCTGGATTCATTTTCCAAAATCCAAGTGAGGGTGATTCATCGAACACCTACTTTGGAGGATTGAACAAAAAGAAAGGGTGAGTGTGATTGAGAAGAGGTAATTGGAAATTTTAAATTCTCAGATGGATATTCACAACTGATTTCGAAGGAGGACCGGGAGCCAGATCACTTCTTCCATGTTGGGATGAGCCAAGTTATAAGGGACGATTCGTGGTTACTGTCATGCATTCAACTGATCAGATTGCTCTCTCGAATGCACTGGAAACTGGAACATCTCTTTATGACAATGGATGGAGTACAACTACTTTTGAATCGACAGAAAGAATGGTAGGTTTTGGAACGTTTCACTTTCTTCAAATCTACACTTTCAGTCCTCTTATCTCCTTGCAATTTGCGTTGGTCACTTTTCTAATCTTGCGAAAGTTTCTCGATTGGGAACGTTAGCGAGAGTTTGGACATGGTCTGGTATGGAACAGTATGGAGAGATGGCACTGAATGTGACTGTCGGAACATTGGATTTCATGTCTCAATACTTTGAATACGATTTCCCATTGAAGAAGCTTGGTAAGTAGAAAATATTCAATGAGAAGAATAAAGAGCATTGATCAATTTTCCTCTGTTCCAGATGTGATGGCGCTTCCGGAGTATACTCAAGATGCTGGAGCTATGGAGAATTGGGGACTCATCATTGGAGAGTACAGCCTTTTTATGTACGATCCTGATTATGCAACAACTCTTCAAATTGCTGAAGTCGCTGAGACAACTGCTCATGAAGTAGTACATCAATGGTTTGGAGATACAGTTACTCTTGATTGGTGGAATGATATCTTCTTGAACGAAGGATTTGCACAGTACTGGTTTGCAAATGGTATTGATTGGACTTATCCAGAACAACATGATTATGCAATCGTGAGACTTTGAAGAATCTTTCTTAAAATATAAATTGCTGTTTCAGGACTACAACAGATTCTACATGAATCATATTGCATTGAAGTATGATTGTTTGGCTGCATACGCGAAACCAGTAATCAGTGATATTCCTCCAGTTTTCGGAATCGAGCCATATTACAAAGGAAGTGCTCTTTTGAACCTTCTGAATAACGTACTGACGCCATTTGTGTTCCAACAGGGATTGAGTTCCTATCTATTACTGCATGGATACGAGAATGCGAGCCCTCAAGATCTTTGGGATTCTTTGACCACGGTAACCCAAAACTATTAACATCTTTGCCATAAATCAAGAATTTATAGGCTGCTAAAACCAGAAATCTGAAAGACTGGAATGGTCAACCTCTCGATGTTGCCTCTTTTATGAACGCCTACACTCTTCAAACCTCTTACCCAATCATTACTTTATCTCTTCGTGGAACCGGAACAGTTCAAGCCTCTCAACAATCTTGTCTCAGCGGAACCAACCTCTGGAACATTCCACTCTTCACACAGACTCAGCAATCAACAGGTATTAGTTCACTGATTCACTTTAAAAAATTTATTTTCTTCATTTCAGACTTCAATTGGTTTGTTAACTACACGGGAGGTGACGACAACATTTGGCTTCGACCATTGCCATCACCATTCAGAATAGATAACGCTGGTAGTACCGTATGTTTTCAATCAATAGTCGTAGTTCAATAACTTTGCTATTTCAGAGTTTTGCTAGAATCAACTACGATGACAAGTCATGGTACAGTATCCAAGCACAACTTCTCTCCAATATCAGCTCTGTTTCTTCTACGACAAGAGCTATGCTTCTCGATGATGCCAACTTCTTCTGGGAGTTAGTCGGAAACGAAAATTCATTTCATTACTTTTATTGTTTCAGATCTGGACGATGGGACATGAGAAAGTATTTGGATCTCACTTTGTATTTGATCAATGAGGATTCGTTGGCACCATGGGAACAAGCGATCACATTCTTCACGGAGATTCTGAACCGATTCCAATATCAACCAGAATTGAATTTGATGCAAAACTATGCGATTCAAATTACCAAGAATGCAGTCAACAAATTCCAATGGACCACGAACGGACTTTGGGCAAATGAGTGAGCTCTTCAGCTGCTTTTTCATTGTTAATTAAATTTTTTTAGTCGAATCGTTCAACTTCTGGTCAATGTGAACAACCTTGCTAGCAACAGACAATTCCGACAAGTTTCTCAAACTTTGTTCAACAACTTTATCAAAAAGTGTCAGTATTCATTGGATGGAACTGGAAAGTGTTCAGGAATTCATCCGAATCTTCGACCAGCTGTCTACTGCTATGGTCTCCGTCAAAGTACGAGCCAAAGCGACTACGACGCAGTCAACAGTCTATACAACTGGTTCACACAAAATGCCGGATACCTTCAGACCGATGGATCAAATCTTTTGAATGCTCTCGGATGCTCCAGTAATAATATTTTGTTGAAAAAGTGAGTCATTATTTGCGATGTTTTAAAAATCTGATTCTCATTTTAGTATGGTGAAAAGCATAATGGTCGGCGATTATCCTGCTTCTCTCCTGAATTCCATTGCTGCTCATGACGATTCGGGAGATATTCTGTACAACTACATGCTAGATAATGTTCAAGATGTGAGATCCATACTTAATGAAAACCTAGATCACTTTATTTCCAGATTCTGAATGCTCCATTCGATTTCTCAATCTACGTTCAAGCAATGTTCCAGAACTGGAGTACTCAAGGACAACTGAATCTTGCTAAAGATTTCACCAGTGGATTTGATTACGAACTTCTCACAGCAGCTCAGAAGCAAACGTATAGATCAGGAATATCTTTAGTTCAGAGGAATGTCAATTGGATGGCTATTTACAAATCTGAATTAGTCGGATGGGTTCAACAAAACTTTGGAAATACCAACTTGTAAAAAACAATCAGATCTTGATACTTTTTCATACGTAAATTTTTTTATTGTTTTAAAAATTGTAAAAATCTCGAGAGTTTAATAAATTGTGTCTGAGGAACGTGTATTTTTTGTGGTTTCGTGGATATAATGTGCTTCATAATTTATTTTTCGATTCGTCGACAATGGCTAATACCCGTTCGACATATGGAAATGTCAACAATAAAAGTGAGCTGGAGCAGTAGAAATATGCTCATCGTAAATTTCAGGCGATTTGAATGTAGACGAGATCATTGTTAAAATCCTGAACATCGGATCGATCGGAAACAATTTCGAGGCGGTAATGTCGACAAAACAGCTTTTCTCGTTGTTGGATGTGGTCAAGTAAGTGAGAATCAAAGTTTTTCATATTTTGTCTCAATTTCAGAGACGTTTTCATGAAACAAGGAGCCATGCTAGAACTCGAGGCTCCCGTCAAAATCTGTGGAGACGTTCATGGTCAATATTCGGATGTTCTTCGTTTATTCGATCGTGGCGGTTTCCCTCCACTCGTAAACTATCTTTTCCTCGGTGATTACGTCGATCGTGGACCACAGAGTCTTGAAGTCGTTTGTCTATTCTTGGCGTACAAAGTCAAATTTCCCGGAAACTTTTTCATGTTACGTGGAAATCACGAATGTGGATCTATTAATCGGGTTTATGGATTCTTGGAAGAAGTTTGTCGAAAATATGGGGCGAAAACTGGAATGACACTTTGGAACACTTTTCAGGTTTGATTTTATTGGGGAAATTGAAAACTGATTTATTTCAGTACTGCTTTGCATGCATGCCATTGACAGCTCTAGTCTCTGGAAAGATTCTTTGTATGCACGGAGGTATCAGTCAAAAGATGCAAAGTTTGAATCAGCTTCGTAAAATTCCTCGCCCACAATTAGAAGTTGCCAATCCAAGTTTGGAAATCGATATTCTCTGGTCGGATCCAGATTCAACTATTGACAATTTCGAGAATAGTACCAGAGGAGTTGGACAAGTTTTCGGAGAAGAAGCTCTCAAGGAGGTGATGCAGACATTGAAAGTTGATTTAGTGGCACGTGCTCATCAAGTAGTTCAAGATGGATACGAGTTCTTCTGCAAAAAACGTCTCGTCACTGTTTTCTCGGCTCCTCACTACTGTGGAGAGTTTGATAACGCGGCCGCGATGATGAATGTGGATAAGAATTTGACATGTTCATTCCAGGTTTTTATAAGAGTCTTTCAGAACAAAATATTCTTATTTCAGATCATGAGACCAGTGAGAAAACAGTTGGCAGAAGGATGAACTGATTCGTCTTAAATTGTTTGCTTCCTTGAAGAATAAATCTCGTCTCGAACTCATCGTTTTCACAATTTTGTTTGTTGCAAAAGAAATCAGATAATCATAGAAAAGATTAGTCAGCTTTTGGAGAAAAAAGTGACGATGGTTAAACTCAATATTATAATTCTCACACTATTGTATCACATGTTTTCTCATTTTTTTGAAATGAGTCATAAATTGGGGAGGTAGAAGTGGGCGGAGATTTCATCCCGATAAATCTCTCATTGTTTCAAATGCGACATTCACATTGTCAATTCTTTCTATTTGATGGTTTTCTATTTTTTTTTTATTACTTTTCCTATTCCAGCTATTATTTTTTCAGATGAAGGAATCGGGTGGTTTCTGGAACAATTTGTGCAGTGTCTTCCAGGAGTTCACCAATAAGAAACACAACATCACTTACTGGTGTTTCTTCTTGATGACCGACTTCATTCTTGAAGTCGTCGTGGATAAGGAGAATAGCTGGACTTTGATCGCTGTTGGCTCAATCTGCTTGCTCATGATCCTCTCCAACTATCTCCGGATCGTGAAAGCTCTTCATTTCTTCCGAGGTCTCACTGTAGGTTTATGAATCCCTACTTTCACTTGTTTTTAACGATATTCCAGCTCTTCTTTCTCATCATCTGCCTCGCCTTCATCGTTACAACCATTGCTTTCTACTTTTTCACCCGTAAAAGTTTCCAGTGGCTAGTGAAATACGTCTTCGACGGGGCTATGGCTGCTTGTGGTAAGTAATCATTTCATTGTCCAATTATCTGTTTTATTTCAGGTTGTCTCATCCAATATGCTTTCATCTCCGACGCCATTATTTCGGCAACCAGCTCAAACTCGAGACTTGACACTGTCAAATTGCTCACTGTTGATCAAAAGGAGACCGTTATTTTGCCCAATTTCTAATATAACCGCTTTATTGGATGTTTTATTGATTTCCTGCTTTCAAACAGTTCCATCCCCGGAAGCTTCTAATATTTTATGGGAATGTCTCAGTATTAAATAAAACTTGTTTGATTGTTTAAATTCCAATATTTGAATCAATTTTTCGACACATTCCGAACATGCTGAATAATCTTGACACATAAATAACGAAAAAAATCGATTCTATCTAATTCTGTTTTGAAGACACCTGTTTAATGGTAATGTTTACTTTTAAAATATATGCGGTACTGAAGAGTACGGTGACAGCTGAGAAAAATCTGTCGAAGTTGGGCGGAGCTTGTAACAGATGTTCTCAAATGGTCTCCATCGCGAGCCAGTCTCACTTTCATAGTCTCATTTCCTTTCCAACTAAGGATTTTCTGTCGATGAACATACATTTTTGGTTCCTTTCTTTTCCGAAATTTAGTGTTTCAGCAAAATGCCGGAAGCTCCACCGGCCCAGCCAATGACGCCGTCAAAAGTGATGTTATTCATTTTCTACGCTCTGATCTCTGCATGTCAACTGTTTGACAACTTCTGCGAAATCCTGATCAAGAAGAAAAAGAATGTTTTGTCATTCTTCTTGACTTCCTTTATGATCACTGATTTTCTCATATATAATAACCAATTGTCGTTGGGGGCCGGCTTCCTACTCCTGCTTATATACGGTATTTATATTGTCGGAATTCAATGTCAACACTTGAAACCGCTCCAGTGCTTCCGATATTTAACTGTAAGTATTCTAAACATTTTGGTCAAGAAAACATAACTCTTTCCAGATCATTATGATATTCTTGATTCTCATCATTGGTATCTACAATATTATTCGCGTAATAATATTACAGAGCTTCGAATCGCTGTTCCCCCGAATTTTTAACAAAATGTTCATATTCTTTGGTATGTTTAAATTGTGGTATCTGACAACATATCACCATTTGACTGTTTCAGGGCTCCTCGTCCAGCTCCATCTCCTCAACGAAGTTATTGCCAACGTCGAACAACAACCCAATTCCCTTCCCATCTTCACTATCGACGATGAGCCGCATCTCGACGGCCCAAATGCCGTCTAATTCTACATTGACTTTTCCGATATTTTCGATGACTATTATCATGCGTAATTCCTCTATGCTTCTGGATGTTTTCAGTTTTTCTAAAATTTTCATCCTAAATAAATTGCTACTCGAAAGAAGACATTTTTACTGTTTTCGAATCAACTTCAGAAAATAATTTTTGTTTAAACGGACTGAAGTAAAAGATACAACTAAAAAAGAAAGCGATATTCTACAAAAACATTTACTCTACGAAAATTGAACGACACCGAGACAATAAAAGGAAAAAAGGTCAATGAGTGATGGAAGGATGAGAAGATTGAGTGTCCGAAAGGCTTTCAGAGCTGGTTGAGACAGCAGTCATCAATTCCGAAGCAATCTCTCCGCACTTGCGAGCCGAATTTTGAAGAGCCTCGAGCAAAGTGGCCGCTGGAGATTCGGCTGAAATTGTCAAAAAGAGGTTTCAGGTGGTAACAAGCTGAAGATTGAAGTTTTTGCTTTCAAAAACTAACCGGCATCTCTGGCAGTATGAAGGACATCGCCTACCATCTCTGAAAGCGAAACAGTTGAGAAGTTGAGAGACGGAGGATTAGTCATTGGTGTACGAGTTCCAGTGGCGGACTGAATGAGAGACTTTTCGTCGAATGATCTTGGTGGACGAGAAAGAATTGGATCACTGGAAGAGAATGCAGTTTTCATGGAAGAGCGAGAAGCACTTCTGATCAAACTCTGATGTGCTTCTTCAAACGTTGGCATCGAGTTTTTGGACACTGAAAATGGGAGAGTTTTAACGGAACACAGGTTATATATCTCACGAGAAGTACAAGTAGAAGAATTCATAACGTATGATGACAAAGTCATCGGAGTGTTCAGCGAATGAATACTGCTGAGTCCCTCCGTTGATGCTCCACTTAGAATAGATGATGTGTTCCATGGACTGAAAATACAAATGAAAATATTGCCGTTGATAGAGTTTTGACTCACCTGCACTCATACACTTGATGGGGTCCTTCCACTGCAACTCTCATTGCGGAAGATCTCAAAGCTCCTTCCAAATCGTTCAAGTTGCTGTCGTCAGTCAAGGCGAACGAAGAGCTTTCCATGAAGCGTTGATTACTTCCACTCGGATTCTTCAAAACATCGCTTGTACTGGAAATAGAACCAACACTATTCCAGTTAGCAGTATCGAAGGAAGAGCTCGTAGACTTGTTGCTGTCCTCCCAATTGGACATTACGGTCATCAGATGACGAATGATGTGCTCACATTTGGCCCGATTCTCAAACGTTGAATCTTTTTCGATCTTCTTGATGGCGAAGTTGAAATCACGACGTTCGAAATCATCCAACGGCAATTTTTTAACGAATCCAACGAGACAGTCAAAAACTGCCTTTAGACGAAGATCTTCATGGCCAAATGCAGTCAAGGGTGCAGTATCAGATTTGTTGTCATTGAGATTCTGACGAATCGCTGCCAAGATTCGCAAGCTGTCACCCATCTTGTCCAAAACACGCTCACTGTTCAGAGGGAAGCTCTCCGTTTTGCGAACAAACTGCTCGATGGTTTCTTTCTTACGCAGAACGCCACGTGGCTGTAAATACTGTTTTTTGGATTTAGACAAGGCTTTACTATGCTTATTTACCAAATCAGCAAATTGCTCAGCCGTGATTTCGTAGCTTGCAATAGTTTCATCTACAGATACATCCACGTATTCAATGTTTTTCCCCAAGTTTTTGAACTTTTCCTTCGAATTGTCTTCGGTGTTCAGAAGTATGCCGGCTTGTTGTAAAACGAAATCTTCGAGCTGATTGGCGAAATCTTTGATGACCTGCAATATTTATTTCAGTCACGCTTCACTGTTGAGATTCATTACCGGGTGCAACTCCAGAAGACCATCCATTTGCAGCTGTAGACAATCGCTTTGCTCCCGAGCCTCCGTAGATTGATTCAATGAATCCGAGAGCTGGCTGATGGACACTGCCGGATTTCCGTTTATCGTTGAAGAGTCGCTTATACTCGATCCAATATCATTTGTCCGATTACTCGAACTGTCTTTAGATTTCATAGAAGTCATGGAAGAAACAACCGTCGAATCGGATCGATTACTCATAGAAGAAAATGTTCTAGGTGCAGTCGGGATACCGGATTGAATCGATGAAACATTCTGATGACTTGAAGATGACATCTTCTTCCAGTGACTTCCAAGAAAGCTCGACTGAGAAGCAGTGGATTCCGAAAGTTTCGAGCTGAAACATTGCGTTTTCTGCTGAATCATATCCATTTCTTACTTATATCCATCGATATCAAGATAATCCGAACTAGTGGCAGTGGAGCTGAAATCGAGTCTATATTTTCGAGGTATTCTTTTTAAAACTAACTGAAGTGGACGGAATCCTCCTTTGAAATTCTCGTGTGATCCGTAATTGTAATCGGTTGGCATCGTTCGAAGAGTTTCAAGACAAGATGTTTTATGAAACTGTTTCTTTTGAAGCAAAGAAAAATTGAGAACTAACGGACGGGCGGTTCTGGAGAAAGTGAAATAAAAATCAGGTTTCGGGGTTTTCAGAGCAGTTTCCACGAAAACACGGTTTTTACGTCGAGAAATTTAGAGAAATTTATATTTTTCTTACGTAGAAATCATTTTCGCGTGAATTCGATTTTCTCTTTTCAAAAAACGGTTTTTTGAAACTTGAAAACTGATTTTCTAGGATTACTTTGCTATTTTTTAGACCGTTATGGCTTGAGATTTTAGTTAAAATTTTTTGAATTCGTAGGGAACAATAAAACCAGTGTATTCAATATAAAGTTTATTTCCAAACCACGAGTAGGATGTTAGAAATATAAAGAAAAAGAGGACAGTGGATAATGGTGGTTCAGAAGACGAAGTTTCTTCTTATTTGGTCATCTCAAGATGGTACAGCCAGTTCTTCATAGTTTCCGTCCTGAAATAACATGGCGTTTGAATGAATCACCGAAGGAAAATAAACTCACATCTCCTTCCTTTTTATCCGCTGGTTTATCCATTTTCGACGGTGTTTGCTTCTTTGAATCATTGGATCCCGATTCTCCCGGTACACCTCCACCTCCACCTTTTGGTCCTCCTGCTGCCGATGCTCCTTTTTTCTTTCCGCCACAACTAACCACGAACACCAAGATTGCAAAGTTGGCGATGAATGGAAGCAATAGCTAGAATCTCTTCATTTTAAGAATCCGTATAGAGTCAACTTACATGTGCAATCATCGCAGCTAATATTAGGCTTCAATGTTTTCTAATGTTGTGTTAGACAAACTGAAAACTATTCTATAAATTCTGAAAGTTTATCAGAGAATCGATGACCTTTGAAGAGATTTTATCATTAGGGATGTCACGCGAACAGTTCATATCCGTCTCGATTCTTTCGACACATATTTTTTAAATTCTCATCACAATTTGAACAACACATGACCTCTTTTATGGACAAAAAAGATATTTTTTCAACAATGAACTTGACATGTGTTACTCGTACCAGTCCTCGGACACATTTCACAATTTGCACCTGTTATTTTTTCGAAATTTGGAAAGAGAAAACTGTTCGATGTGGCTTACTCGAACATCAGGGATCTATTGAGAAAAGAAATTTTTGTTAACAATGGTTTATTGTCTTCCAATCAGAACAATTATGGACAGTCAAATCCTTCGGTGTGGATTCCAAGATCGTGCTCGGCACGCCAGATTCTGGTGACGAGGAAGTACTTGAGAAGCTCAACTGAAATAAAATCACTGTAAATAGCTTTCAACTTTTATCGAGGCTACCTGCGATGAGAAACGCTGCTCCAGCTTCGACGATGAGTCCAGCGGTGGCTCCGATGAAGAAACGGAAATCGGGAGATGTCAAGTTTCCGTACTTCTCCGGATGGATAGTCTCATTGACATCATACTTCTCCCATTCTCCAGAAGCAACAAAAGCGGAAGTTAGAACTGGAAGGATGAGGAATGGAATGATGGAGACAATTGCAGCTGCGAGCTGTAATTATTCAAACTTTTGTTTCTATTTCCACCTGTAAATCTGAAAAACTTACAGTCAACCTCTGGGCAAACTTGAGAACCTTCACATCACGTCCGTAAACTGCCCGCATCAAAAAGATGTTGAAGATGATGTAGAATACAGGCAAGATCATTTGGAGAACATGATGACGTGCCCAGTAGATTTGAACCCCTGAACGGAGAATCCCGAGAAATGCGAGGGTATAAAGCAACGGTCGAACCGAGAAGCAAGCGATCTTCATCGCTTCCCGGGCTGAAAAATTATTGTTTTTTGATCTAGTTGAAATCTATACTAAATGAAGAGAACCGAGGGAAAACGAATTCAATCTGAAAATGTTGACGAAGTGAGAAAGAGAGGGGGAATGGTGTCAGGTGATAGAGTCAGTGGGTTGAGCCTATCACCATAGAAACGGCAAGAAGGAGAGGAGTTTCTGAAAATAATAAGCATGTTGAAGGCAGGGAAAATGCCAAGTAGAGAGTGTAATGAAATAGGAGAAGCGAGATAAATTATTCTAGAAATGTATAAGTTTTCTTACCAGCTCTAAAAGCGTTATTCTGAACAAAACGAAACGGAAGTGAGAATCGGTTGAGAATATTAGTTTATGACTTTGTTATCAGTTAGTATTACTTCAAACCAGAGATGAGCTGAAGAGCATCATGGAAATGGGGGAAAGCGGAATTATTTAAATTTTGACGTTCCGCGGAGGGAGGAACTTTTGAAAATTTGGCGGAGGGTGGAAGACGGAATGACGGAAAGACGGAAGACGGAACTCGAATTTTCCCGCCTAAAATACACCATTTTTCTGCTGCTTCGCGTAATTTTAAAATTTCAAGTATGAATTAACCAAAAAATCATTGTTTTTGTTAAGTTTGAAGAAAATTTGAAGTTCCGCCTTCTGCCTACTTTTTCCGATTTTGGTGGAAGGCGGAATCCCACTCATCTCTGCTTCAAACACTCTTTCTAGATTCTGGGAAAAAAATCCAAATGTTCTGGCTAGAACTTGCCTAAAATTTGAAGTTGTGATCAACTCTAACTCATTTCGAGATGTTCATAAGAGAAACTTCGATGTTAAAGATTCATTATTTCAAAAATATGAAAAGGGCAAAAACATTTCACATTTATAAAGAATTGAAAACTATTCCCATTCAAATCCAGCTGCTTTCCTCCCCAATCTCCAAATCGTATTGGCTCATTTGCCTCATGAGCAACGCGTGAAGTTGTGATGAGATGATTTGAGCGCGAAGAATTTCCACTGAAATTGAGAGTTAAACCAAACACTTATTCACCCTAAAACTTGCAAAAGATGAGTCCGCCATAAACCAAAAACACTTCCAATCCATGGAAAAATGCCAGAAATGTCTCTCGAGTTCTATGCTTGCCACAAAACGTGGGGCTATCATCGCAGATGTATTTGGTCGGAATACGGGCGGCCAGAAACAGACCAGCAAGAAGGAAGACAATGAACATGAGCATCGTATAGTAAAACCCGAGATCCTTTGCCTTGGAAAGAGACCAACGAGTATTGGCCATCATCAGGATGGTGATAGGGATATTGAGAATAACTCCCATTGCTGGAACAGCTGCACGGATCTCATGACGAGGATAGTGAACAAAGAACACATGATAGTAAGCGGCGTTTCCGAGAAACCATAGGATAATGTAGGTGGAGAACTTGAACGAAGTCATCTGAAAAAAGAAATTGGACTAAGTCGGACAACTTTCTGTTTTTGGATAAGTAACAAGAAATAGGGCATGGGATACTGAAAAATGAGCGAATCTTGTTCTAGTCGGTTGTTATGGCTCCGCGTGTCTTCTCGCTGAAATTTCCTCATTAAAATTATTCGGTTTGTGAACACCGAAGAGACAAGTTTTTGAGCAAACATGTGACAAGAAAGGTGATCATTTGAGAATACAAGTTATGTTTTTGATTAAAAACCTTTTCAGAGAATTCGAAGGAGTATGTAATCAACAGCGACTTGAAAGGAGCAAGAGAGAAGTGCAAATGAAGTTTGCTCTACTTCCATATGAGACGATTGGAAATTAATAATGAAATCATTCAAATTCCAAATAGGTTATGAAGATGAAGAAATTTTGTGATGACACTCCAAAAAAACGCTGATTTTCAAAGGGAACTCCAGTATATGAGATTACTCGAAACAGCTTGAAATCCAGACGATTTTATGTAATTTTTTTGGGGTCAGTTATTATTTTAACTCAATAAAGGTTACCTACATAGCTTTGCTTAGACGATAATTAAATTGAACTTGTACGAATAACTGACACACAATTCAACTAACAGAACTCATTCACTATTTCTAATATCAGGTTAGCTCATTGTTTAAAAAAACTCGGCATTCTCTTCGAATTTGATTTCTCTTTCTTTTAGATCTGCAATCGATTTCCATTTCAAAATACATGTTCATTCCTTAAAACTTAAAATAATTCATGAAAATTGTGAGAAAATAATTGAATAGAAGAACAGAATTTATCAATCGCAGAATCAGGCCACGATGACGATCTCTTTCGGATCCTTCTCTGGAGTCCCATCAGTTTCAACTTTTTCGACAACTTCAGATGACTCCGTCTGTTGCTTACCTTCCGCCTCCGCGTAGGGGAAGTAATAGATGATGCACAGACGTTTGATTTCTCCTGTAACCCAAATGTTTGATATAAAGGAAACCTACAACTGAAATAATGCGTTATTACCATAACACAAGAGGCCAAAGACCAGTTGAGATAAGATTCCGATTGTCATCTTAGTCTGGAACGTATCGGCGTTGAAAACCTTTGCACACGAGTGAATGATCGGATCACACTCCGCTAAGGGCCAAGTGATTGCTGTGAGGAACGTCGGAATGGTCGCCAGACAGTAGAAGATCCATACAAAGTGGAGGAACTGAAATGAAGAATATCGTTTTTTGAATCTGAAGAATATTTTTTACCGAAAAAGTTATCTGGATGCGTTGAAACGTTTTTTTCATTGGGATGGTTATCAAAATTTGGACAACGGCCACAGCGATGGCAATACAAAACTGTCGTCGAAAGAACTCGTATTGCTTTGGGACAACGCCAATGAAGATTGCATTGAATGCAACGATTCCAATCTCTACTCCAATATTGCACAACCAGAGAAGGCGGCTGTAGTCCTTGATTTTCTAAAATTGACAAAACATAACCAGACTAGTGCCCTATAAGAAGCTCACATTCATCGAAACTTGGTGCGTCTCATTTTCTTTTTTCATTGCGATGTCATCGCCTACTATTGATGGAGTAGGATCAGTCATTACCTGGAACGAATTCGATTTCAAAAGAACCAATCGGATCGCGAGATAAAAGTTAGAAAAAAATGAAGGAAAAAAAACACCGCGACACTCACGAGTTGTGTTCGTTTGTTGCCCATAGAAACGAGAGTGATATGAGCACACACACTCTCCATTCACTCATTCAAAGAGAGTCGAGAGAGAGAAGGGAGTCTTAAGAAGAAATGTTATTGGTTGTTTCTTGAAGAGGAACATTGAAAGAAAAGAAAGATTGAGCTAGAAATCTTATTCTGAAAAACTAAATGAGAGAACAACAGGAACAGAGAGAATTAAAGGAACACCTCGTCATTGGCGCAGCCTAGAACTTGGGTTTCGTCCAAAAATAGACTTTTAAATTCCGGACTAGAGCTGTTCCTGCTGATACGGGTTTACAACAACTGAAACTATAAAGACCCATTCTCGTTAATTTCTCCTCCGAGCTGAAACAAGATCCCTCAAAATTCTCCCTTCTTATTTTTCCCTCCGACTAGAAGTCTTATAACTTGGCTTGCGTGTACCTTCCACTTCTTTTTGTTGTAGTTTCTGAATCCCAAAGAAAATGATTGCTCTGATTACCATTCCATGTTCATTTGATCTCCCAAGAAAACCTATTCAACTTCTAACTTGAATATTCGAAAAATATCCATTTTGTGAAAAACTCATTCTGTTTTACGACACCGCCAATCTTCTACCGTAGTAATTGAAAATTAAAAAAAAACCGCCCACAAACTAAATATGCTCGATCTACTTGATAGCTTTCAAGAAACCCATTTCCTTTTTATTGCCTTCTCTAGCTATTTTCTCAATTTAGATTCAAGGATTTGAGAAATTCATTCAACGACTAAATCTATTCCAACTTTCCTTTTTGCTTTTTTATTTTCTGAATGTTCGTAGCACTTCAGCTGTTAACAAATGTTTATTAAAACTTTTCAAAATTTTAACAAACAAGGACGTGTGGGTTAGGAGTCGGATAGTATCAGAAGGGTTATCATTATCAGATCAAAATTCGTTAGGGAGAATCAGAAGGATGCGGATCTCATAACCGATTGAAAGCGTCTCCAAATGGACACTTGCCGAGCCTCTCTCTCCGTATTAGTCAGTCCATCCGATCCGTTGAATTGTCCAATGTATCCGAAGTTGGAGAGAGGGATTTCCTCGGAGCGTCGTTCTTCCTCTTTTACTTCTTGAAAGAGTCTCTCGATGAGAGTCAGTACAAGAAGAAGCACTGGGAAATATCTTATAGTGTAACTTTGGGCAGGGTGGAAACTTACGAACGAAGTGAATGAACTCGAAAATCACACATGGTCCGACTCCGAAGATTCCGAGAAAGAGGAAGAACTCAGCCGAATCGTTGACCTGGAAAGAAAAATCAACTACTCGTCGATAGAGATTATTTTTCGACTCACCAGCGATGCGCATGCACAAACGAGAAAGAGTCCGTATCCTCTGACAACACCAGTGATGATGTACAGAGGAATGAGAAATGCGATGGCCAAAAGGGACAGGTACGCGGTGAAGTCGACGATATTCGAGTTCAATCCGAAGTGATTCTTGACATAGGTGATTGCGAACAGTTTATAGAGAATCAAGCATCCGATGAGGATCATAGTCATGAGTTTCTTCAAGACTCGCTTCAAGCTGCGATACTCCCTTGCCAACTCCTCATCTGGAGCAGGTGGCGGGGAATACATTGCGGAGGAATGTTCGATATCATTGCCGACAAGATCCCTTTTATACTGTATGGATTTCTAAGAACTCCGATGAAAACAAGCAAATTGGCTCGAAAGTCAGTGATAAAAAAGTTTTCGGCATCGCGTGACTGTCACTCGGACCATATTTTTAATCAAGTGCGGAGGTGAGGACCCGCCCTTTTGATTAAATTCGTATAGTCGGATCTGAGAACCCATTAATTGGTCTGGGTTTAGGAGCTGTAATGGGAATATTTCTGGTTGGAAATGATCTAAACGGCCAAGTGGATTAACGGGACAGACAAAGAATACCGTCTCGTTAGAATGTAGCCTGGAATCGACTTGGTGGAGAAAGTGAATTGGATACAAATTGAAACATGGTGTCGTCAAAGAATATTCGGAAAATACAAAAACTCAGGTGTCGCATTTAAAAACTTGTTCGGAAGTTAACAGTAGTTCGGCTTCACATCAGATGTTAGTCCAGGTTTTGGTCAACAGTTTACCGATTGTACGACATGGTATTTTGAGCATACCTTCGTCAGATGCTGGTCAAAAATTACAACTTTCGACTATTTGTTAAGACGGAAATGTCAGGCCTTGGTCAACGTCAGCATCTTTCTTTCGAGACCTGAAGTATCCGGCAACACCCAGAAAGTAGTATGATTTCTCTCTGTCTAAGTCCGCAACGATCTTTTCAGTCCCAGAAGGAATTTCTCGGAACATGATGTCGTTCTCACATTTTTGAATCTGAAAGTTGTGACAAGGTACTGTACTCTACCAGTTTGGGTTATGTCATAGTTCCAATACCCAACTTCTTGATTTCGAAATTATAGCAAAGGCTCGACCAAATTGCGAACCCCACCTTTCCGCTTTCCTGTTTCATAGGACTCCATTTTTCCCCTTTTTCTTCGAATTTCAATGTCGTCCTTAACCTCATAAATCTCCGCTCGGTGCTGCTTCCTTTCCTGTCTTTCAATCAAAACCAATGCTTCTTCTTCCCTACAATTTGAGTCATGTGCTGACAGATTCGTCGAATGAGCACCCTTCCGAGGAGATGGATTCATTTATTCAGTCCATTTCACATGTGACATCCCGATTGTAGTTTTCTGTCTTCTGGAGTGCGCCCACTAGGGTACTGACGTGTTGAAGCCAATTCAAAGCCTAGGCAGTTCAAAAAATCACATGAAAATTTTCACAATTATTAGAGGACTCCCACAAAACCTTTCTAGATTCTCATGACATTCAGAAGTTTCGATGATAACCAAGAAATTCCCACACTTCCAACATTCAGACCCCTATATAAACTTCTTTCGAAGCTTTCCGTCAACCTTAAGAAACCCATTTGAATTCTTTTCCTCCTTCTCAAACTCTAATCTTCTTGATCCTAAAATATGCATGCCGATTCTCCAACCTTTTTTCTTCTCAGGAGTTTTTTGTTTTTCTTGTTTTTTCTCTGTTCCATTATTTCTCTTTCTCCCTCTCTTCACTTCATCTGCTCTCGCCGTTCTCATTCTTCCTCTTCGTTTTCTTCTCCTTTTCTATTATCCTTCACGGCGACGGGCGCCAGTGTCCCATCGATCCTGGAGGTGTGCTCTTCTCCACACTTTCTCCACTATTTCTTTTTCTTCTATCCGACCTGACTTTCTACTTTTAAGAGGGGAAAAAACATACACACATAGTTGACAGAGTCTTTCGAGAGAAAAACAGAAGAAAGAAAAAGAGGAAAGAGCAAAAAGAGAACGTCGTCTATCGGGTGCATTCACTCCATCCGAACCGAGCATGCCTGTGAAGACGCCCTTTGGGCTCTTGCAGGAGGTAAGATTCTTGTTTGAAAAGGTTTTTGAAGAAGCCAATGTGTTTTTATCAAAAGGAGTTCTAATTACAGATTGATTGTAAGAGAGAGCACCTTCGTCTCTCCTTATGGCTATTCTTCCTTGCCATCTCTGTCATGTTTCTGATCCGTCACTTGATTTTCATGTGGTTCCTGGTGTTGTTCTGTACCATGAACGCCTACATCGCTCTTGGAATTTACTGGGGAACTGCTCGCAGCCTCTTGTGGACTCAAAGAGCCCATGTAAATTGATTCATAATATGAAAAAGAATAAGCGCTCTATTTCTAGGTTATCTGCCTGTCGCTTCTCGTAACTCTTTGGGTCTCTTTGCCCATCTACCTGGCTTACTATGAGACGATGATGCATCTCTGCATTGCCCCAGCTTCATCCTGTGGAATTCACAACCTGGGTCAACGGCGATGGATCCTCTACATCTACTCGCTTCTCTATTTCATGGGCCTCGGAATGATGGTTATTGGTAATAAAGATAGTTCTTGAAATAGAAATAAAATAAAATTCTGATTCCAGCCGAAATCTGCCGTCTCCGTATGACCACCTACCTTCTTATCAAGGCTCGTCAATTCGAAGCTCGTCAAGCTGCTAATGAGGATCGTATGATGCAAGTCAATATCTCGATTGGAAACATCGAAGAACAACCGCAAGATCAGCCAATTGAGAAAGATTTGAAGGACATCGTGATCGTAGCATGAATCTTAAATCTTCTGGACCCGGACCCCACACGACACTGATGAACGATTTGGACTTTCTTTGACTAATTCTTTGATTTTAAACTTGTTTTTCAAGTTTCGTCATTTGTTTTCAACATTTGACCTGTTAATAAAAAAACCCGTGCTATTGAATTGCCTGGAAAATTGATGAAGTTGGTGAGAGCTAGAAGTTGAAGGGAATTATTTAGCTAACAATGCTAACTTGAAACTGAAGGAATGCGTGAATCTGTCAGCTTGGAATCACATAAAAAACAATGAAAAGGGAAGTTACCGTATTTACTCTAATAGACCGCCGGTTTAATTTTCGTGGTCCTCATTTTGATGCTACTTTATTAGAGAGTGCCAGTCATTTAGAGGGTACCGGTCTATTTTTCAAAATGAGCATTTGACTGCCGCTTTATTAGAGGGTGCCGGACATATAGAGGTACCGGTCTATTAGAGTAAATACGGTAATCTCGATGTTACAAAGCGCAGAAGCATTACATTTCCAGATTTCAAATTATCTTTAATAAATTCATTGTTTCAAATATACCTTCGCTCCAAACTTATATACCTTCGCTCCAAACAATGACGTTTTAAACCTTCTTCGTAAGATGTACAAAATAAGGCCAATTACTCTGCTGACCACAAGAAAATGAGCTTTTCCGCCTATAGTTTCTTCATCATCCATTGATATCCAACATATCATAAAATCTGTATTAGAAGGACACTCCAATGAGCTCAAATGTGCACATTCTTAAAACTTAAACAGATTGAAATTAGTCTTATTAGAATCAAAAGTTGACAGGACACTTCACAAAATATGTTACCAATCTCCTCCAACAGATGTTATGACGCATTGCGGGAGAGACACGACTACCAGGCGACACAAAAAATCTGGTCAAAAATTTTATTTTGGCTAATATTGAACATAGTAATAATACAAAGTGTCCGGAATACATTAATCGTATTTTGAGCCCAAACGGTCCCCTGGGTGCTGAAAAACGGTCAAAAAACTGAAAAAATGAAAAATTTTTCCTGGTTGAGATATCGATCCAATCTTTTTTGCAATCGATTTCTGACATTTTTTTGAGCATTTTTTGTGTTTAAGTCAACTTTGCAGCTTTACTCCTTCATTTAGAAAAAATCAAAAAAATGTCAAATTTTCTACTTTTTTAAATAAAAGTGATTTTTTTGGCTCGGGGAGCCGAAAAGACGGAGGTTTTTATTTCAGATTCGGAATCTACGCAAAATTTGCTACGAAACCCATACAATGTCAATTTATAACTCGTTGCCTTATAAAAATATTTTTGCGTTAAACATTGAACTCCGAAAATTTTTTTTTTGAGATTTTTTGAAAATCTAAAAATCTTCTTAATATTTTGTACTGAAGTGTATTGAGTATTTAACATATCTGAAAACTGCATAATTTTAGCTTTCTGATGAACTATTGGAAATTCGATAATTTTGAGTTTGAAGCTTTCAGTGACCGTTCAAAGTCTACACTCCAATTTCAGTGTAGTCCGACAGCAATGGAAAAACTCGAAAATTTGAAAATGATCCTAGAGGTTCAAATTTTTTTTTATTTTGTAGGAAATTCGATTTCAAATCAAACTTTCAACTGACACTTTTGTCTAACTCTTCATCTTTTTTGAGAAAAATGTGAAACAACAGATATTTATGCACAATGTTGAGTTGGAAGAGAAAAAACAAAATTTCTCAAAAAGATGAAGAGTTAGACAAAAGTGTCAGTTTAAAGTTTGATTTGAAATCGAATTTCCTACAAAATAAAAAAAAAAATTGAACCTCTAGGATCATTTTCAAATTTTCGAGTTTTTCCATTGCTGTCGGACTACACTGAAATTGGAGTGTAGACTTTGAACGGTCACTGAAAGCTTCAAACTCAAAATTATCGAATTTCCAATAGTTCATCAGAAAGCTAAAATTATGCAGTTTTCAGATATGTTAAATACTCAATACACTTCAGTACAAAATATTAAGAAGATTTTTAGATTTTCAAAAAATCTCAAAAAAATAATATTTCGGAGTTCAATGTTTAACGCAAAAATATTTTTATAAGGCAACGAGTTATAAATTGACATTGTATGGGTTTTGTAGCAAATTTTGCGTAGATTCCGAATCTGAAATAAAAACCTCCGTCTTTTTGGCTCCCCGAGCCAAAAAAATCACTTTTATTTAAAAAAGTAGAAAATTTGACATTTTTTTGATTTTTTCTAAATGAAGGAGTAAAGCTGCAAAGTTGACTTAAACACAAAAAATGCTCAAAAAAATGTCAGAAATCGATTGCAAAAAAGATTGGATCGATATCTCAACCAGGAAAAATTTTTCATTTTTTCAGTTTTTTGACCGTTTTTCAGCACCCAGGGGACCGTTTGGGCTCAAAATACGATTAATGTATTTCGGACACTTTGTATTATTACTATGTTCAATATTAGCCAAAATAAAATTTTTGACCAGATTTTTTGTGTCGCCTGGTAGTTGGTCAGTGGTCGAGTCTCTCAGGCAACGCGTCTTATGATCCATTTGAGAATTCAGAAATAGTTTTTTAGGTAACGGAAAAATCGAAGGGAATGCCATTCTAATGCAGATCTTACGGTAACTGAAAATTGATTCCTTTTCGTGGAAGTCAAACCAAACAAAAGCACCCAGTTATTTCCAAAGCTCGCATCTTGATTTATCCCTCCTCTATCCTTCTATTTCTATTACAGCCCTCTCATCCATCCAACGCCAGTTTCTCAAATGCAACCATGGAATTGTTATGTTGTATCCACGGACAAAGATTTAGTGCCGGCACTCCTCTCGCTACTTCAACAAGTCTCGATACAAAAAAGTTTTACGAGCTGTATACTCATAAATCTACAGTAGTCAAATACATTCCCCTAGCAACCGACGACACACAAGCCTGAGCCCCACCCTTCTTCCTTTCGTAGTCTAAATCCAGAACTTCTCATTCATTCTGATTCTGAAAAATGGGCAACGAATTGAGCCGAATGTTTTGCTCGGCCTATATGAAGGTAAGATGAATTTTCAATGCTTTTTTCACAAAACTTTAAAAAATAGGACATTTCCATCTCGAGAGCTCGTCAACTCATTTTCTCGTTTGACTTCCAATGCCTGAGCATTTTCTTTTTGATGGTGCTGATTGATTCGAATGCATATTTTCGGATCTATTTCCTATTTTATCTGGTCCTACTCTCTCTCCCGACCGCATACATTGTTATGTTTGGAGATGAGCATTGGATGAAAGCAGCGTTCTTTTGTCAGGTGATCCCAGAACCGCACTTCAAGAATTTATTTTCAGTTTTCAGCTGATCCGTTTGATTTTCATCGTCCTCCATAACATCTTCTATCCCATCTTCATTGCCGCGTATATTGCCTTTGCCTACGCCCATGCTCATCCAAATGCTCCTCCACAAGAAATCATTGGCCATGCAACAGGCTATGGAGTTTTTGTTTTCTTTGTGGCATTTTGTGCCGCCCTCTGTTAGTTTTCTTTGTAATTATGAAATCCATTCATTGTTTTTTTCTACAGGGGAGCCAGCCAAACTGTATCAAATTCACAATCTTCGAAAGATGCTGTCGGAAACCCCAGATGAGTCGGACTGCGAATCGGAAGAAGACGATCAGACGGATTCGGCTTCAATGAGTGACACTGAATTCACGGAGGTTTACGACTCAATTTATATTGTAAAAATGACCACTGTTTGAATGGGATTGATCGAATAAATCAAATTGTTAATAAGCAGTGTTTTATTTGCTAATTGAAGAATTAGAACTTTAAAAAAAAGTAAATCATCTTATTGGTCAGAATAAAGAATTGGAATTGTAGTTGTCTGATTGGCTAAATACATGACAGAAAGGATTTCCTGGTCATGGAAAGTGCACAAATGGAGAAGTGCGATATGAAGATTTTGAGAGAGCCAGAAAATGAAGGAAAACGTCTCAATTCGCATTTCAGAATTCATATATAATGGAAAAATGAAACCGTATGTTGTCAGAAAGTAGCGTCTCAGATTGCCGCTGAAAATCATGTCTTCATACGAATCGAAAGTTGACTTGTAACGTATACCGTACTGAACAAACTCCTCTAAATAAAACAATCCTGTCTTAGTTTTCACGTGAACTTGACCCTATTTTTATGCCCTGTTTATTTTAAACGTGACGTGTTAGAAGGTCAAATACGATGACCCCCCTCCCCTTCGTAAGTAATCAATCGATCGAAAAATCAGTTCTCGCGTACGCTCCAAACGAGAATGAACCAAAGGAAACACCAAGACTAATAAAGTGAGTTACAAAAAGCAATCTTGTTCCATTTACCATGAATTTACAGAGGTTCCCGTGTGGATTGGTTTGGATTGGTTCGATATTATGGATTGGTGCAATCGTCTCGACTATTGATTCAATGTGATGGTTGTCGTCGGCTTCTGATGGTGATTTGCTCATTTTTCATTTTCCTTTCGTTATCCATTTCTGTGAATTCTGAATTCCTCAAATTGTCCCTTTCGTAAAAAACATTCTGATATCACTTCCCCTCTGAATTGCCGCACAGATATACATGTGCACCTAACGTCGTGAATAGCCGACGGTTTGGAGGATGTCAGAGTGTCTAGAATCTACTAATTCAGAAGATTTTAAAATCTTTTTTATCAACTTCTGAATTCCTTAAATTGTCCCTTTCGTAAAAAAACATTCTGATAT
This sequence comes from Caenorhabditis zanzibari, assembly GCA_963966625.1. Lineage (NCBI taxonomy): Eukaryota > Metazoa > Nematoda > Chromadorea > Rhabditida > Rhabditidae > Caenorhabditis > Caenorhabditis zanzibari. Next base: position 6,631,956 of record OZ016470.1, on the reverse strand, counting down.
CACTTCCCCTCTGAATTGCCGCACAGATATACATGTGCACCTAACGTCGTGAATAGCCGACGGTTTGGAGGATGTCAGAGTGTCTAGAATCCACTAATTCAGAAGATTTTACAATCTTTTTTATCAACTTCTGAATTCCTCAAATTGTCCCTTTCGTAAAAAACAGTCTGATATCACTTCCCCTCTGAATTACCGCACAGATATACATGTGCACCTAACGTCGTGAATAGCCGACGGTTTGGAGGATGTCAGAGTGTCTAGAATCTACTAATTCAGAAGATTTTACAATCTTTTTTTATCAACTTCTGAATTCCTTAAATTGTCCCTTTCGTAAAAAACATTCTGATATCACTTCCCCTCTGAATTGCCGCACAGACATACATGTGCACCTAACGTCGTGAATAGCCGACGGTTTGGAGGATGTCAGAGTGTCTAGAATCTACTAATTCAGAAGATTTTACAATCTTTTTTATCAACTTCTGAATTCCTTAAATTGTCCCTTTCGTAAAAAACAGTCTGATATCACTTCCCCTCTGAATTACCGCACAGACATACATGTGCACCTAACGTCGTGAATAGCCGACGGTTTGGAGGATGTCAGAGTGTCTAGAATCTACTAATTCAGAAGAATATAAACTCTTTTTGACGTCTTCTGAATTTCTTAAATTGTCCCTTTCGTAAAAAACATTCTGATATCACTTCCCCTCTGAATTGCCGCACAGACATACATGTGCACCTAACGTCGTGAATAGCCGACGGTTTGGAGGATGTCAGAGTGTCTAGAATCTACTAATTCAGAAGAATATAAACTCTTTTTGACGTCTTCTGAATTTCTTAAATTGTCCCTTTCGTAAAAAACATTCTGATATCACTTCCCCTCTGAATTGCCGCACAGACATACATGTGCACCTAACGTCGTGAATAGCCGACGGTTTGGAGGATGTCAGAGTGTCTAGAATCTACTAATTCAGAAGAATATAAACTCTTTTTGACGTCTTCTGAATTTCTTAAATTGTCCCTTTCGTAAAAAACATTCTGATATCACTTCCCCTCTGAATTGCCGCACAGACATACATGTGCACCTAACGTCGTGAATAGCCGACGGTTTGGAGGATGTCAGAGTGTCTAGAATCTACTAATTCAGAATTCACTATTTTTGGAATGCGTTTCAGTTCTTTTTGGGTTCAGGATTTTCTTACTCATGCTTTTATATTTACTGCCAACGCGCCCTCAACCAATAAAGATTCCAACATTGGGCGCGTTGGCAACTTTGATGGAACCCAAAATATTCGGTTCCATCTATCTTTCTTCAGTCTATTTTACGGAAAGAAATTGTTTATTGTATCGAAAATCACAACATACCAAACAGAATGCTCAAACTATGAACATTTTACAGACACTATTACAAATACTGAAGGAAAGAAACCTGGTCAAAAAATGTACTTTGTCGTAGTCTTTGAATCTTGAACACAGAAATTGAAAAAAACCCCAGAAACGGCTGTCAGATGATATCAAGTTGTGTCCGAAGCCCAGTGATTCACTATCAAATACATTTTTTTCTCAATTTTCTCAGATGTTTCAGTTTGTTTACGATGCCTTATCAATTCGTCATACCTCCCAAGAAACTGAAAAAAAGTTTAATAATAAAAAAATTATTTATTCAGTGACTCATGAATGTATTGGAGTTTGGTAAAATACATTCAGAGAATAACATTCGGTAGGAATTCAGTTCAGCTCGTTGCTTGGGCAGCACATGAATCTTATTTGCGAGTCAGAGAATCCCATGGAGCAATATTCAGTAATGCTTGGGTATCCTGAAAATTAGGGACTATTGTTTGCAGTTACTCTCGGTCTCACCTCCGTTACTGCACATGACTCCGTTTTCCGGTGGGCAGATATTGATGATGTTCTTGCTAGCTTTCGATCCGCAGACCTTTCGAACATGCGTGTCCGTGTGAGCTTGAGCCAAGAAGGCATTCGAGATAAGGACGAGAAGAGAGAGGAAGAAGAGAGTATTCATGATGAAAGTATTCATTGAATAACTGTTCGGTTAATTCTCTGATTTTATAGTACAAGAAAATGGGCGGGAAAAACAATTGTTGCTAAGAACAGACTCCGCCCAGTGTCTTGTCGAATGAAAGTGTTCGCTAATCTATAGAATGAGATTAGAATTGTTTGTGAGGACAACATAGTTCTAACGGAAGTTTATAGCAAATCTGAAAGGGATCAGTGATATTTCTGTAATCCAGAAAAAGGGTATTCGAATGATCTCCCTCTTCGCTAGACTGGTAAACAAGTATGCTATAGATGATCTCAATGAATCATATGGAAAAGATAACAGATGTTGAGACACACCTTTCGTAATAATTGCACAACATGTCTATGCTTTAGTTTCTGGAATTGTATAGTAGTTGTACGTTTGCTAGGAATAGAGTTCGGATATAATTACTCAATACATAGCAACCAGTTTTAGACGAACAATTCAAACGAAGCACTCGGTCTCATTTTCAATGACCATTTGAACAAAATCCAATAAGCGGTATAGATAATTATGCTTTCGAAACGTTGTATGCTTTCTTATAATTGTTTAAGATCATACGATCTTTCCAAACTATTCCGTTCTAACACATTCCGCGGACTAATGTCACGAGATCTGCCCTCTTCGGTTACGTGTCAAATGAAGCCATAAAGGTTAACGCCAAGAATCGAGATCTGTTTCCTAACAGCTGACATTCCAACTATTTCGGAGACAACGACGACATTTGCTGACGATGACTTTTGGTATATGGATTAACTCTGAATAAATCTGATGTAAGGATTCCTATATTGGTAAGTGCACAGATTAGATCCGCGTAATGTGAGTTACTCGAGTTATTGGCAAAAATGTATCAGTTTGCATGGAAGAGTATGAGCTAAAAAATAAATGAACTGCAATAATAATGGGAAACGATTAAAAAATATATTAATTGTTATAGAATTTAACTCGCTACGAAACAGAACTCGTCGAGATAGAACTGTACTTGAATTGAAAGCGACGCAATACAACTAGGATGGAATAGAACTTTTGTGCGCCATAGCTCTCTAGGGCATCCTCCTTCGATCCCATCGAGAGCTATTTCGTAGAGAATTCTGTTTTTAACAGTTCATTTTTCAACTCGAATTGCCAACTTTTGAAAAAAAAAAACTTTACCAGAGTTACTGCAATAATCCCGGGCTCGATTTGGTGGCGCTAACAAATTCTTTAGTCTTTTCTAGAAGCTTGTGGAAAACTTGTGAAAAACGACAACAGACATCGTGGCCGAGATGCGATCAGTATTCCTAGCGTTTTACAACTAAGATTTCTGACTTCTCGAATCATGATCTTCCCTACTCATGTCAGTGTCTTTTTCCACACCAAAAAGTTTTCCATACATTTCAGAATTCGCTCGAATAACTTCTACAGTGCAATTCGTCAGAATTACAATACCGACACTTCATGATGTGGCGTCCTGGCTAAAATCCTTCCATATTTTACTTTCGAATCTGAAAGGCTCAACCATGAAAGGCTCAACTGTGAACTAGTCTGATTAGCTGAAGGGATACCAAATATAATGTTGACAAGGACCGTTTTAACTAATCTTCTGATACGAAATTCCCACATGGCTTCTGATCTTGGTGCTCGCTGTTTGATCGCACGAATGAAAATCGAGTTTTTCGTTTATAAAAGAATCTGAACAGACACGGAAAGTTCTCATTTGGTAATCAAACGGAGACGAAAGATTCAAAATGTTATTCGAATCTCCAGAAAATATCTCGAGAGTTGTATCCGTGTTTTAATTACTCAAAATGCGATGGTCTTAACACAGAATTACTAAATGTACAAGTACTTCGTGTTCGACGTATAACTGATTCGTTTTGGGTGTTTTTGCGAACGAGCACTCGCGCACGGATTCGTAATGTTTTCGACATTCGCTTCATTCGTGAGCGGCCAGTGAACGGATTCGCATATGGATCAGTTTGGTTTTTTACACATTACGGACCCATATAGCATTCCAATCCGATCTATTCGCGCTTCACCTGTGTGGACTCAGGAAACAATTTTCTAGATCTAACTTTTGATCAAGCCTTTTCCATTTATTTATCAACTTCTGCCCACCCGTTCTTTATTCGCGTTGAGAAGACGGACATTCACACTATTGCAGATTACAATTTGCTTTGAAATAACCTCTCTAACGAGATTATGAATGTCTGTCCTTCAAGAACTGACAATTTTTTTTAGATGGATTAGTCTGTCGTTTTTTTTTATCGAACACATTTTCTAACATTAACATCAAACATTTTATTGAAAGAATGTGGTTGAACATGCAAATTCGGAGACGGATAATTGAAGAGCGGAAAAATGAATTCAGGTTAATGCACTGTTAGTCTGGGCAGCAAATGTACCTCACTTGATTGTCCGAGTATCCCATTTTGCAGTATTCGTATATATTCAGCATTTCTGAAAATGGATGTTTTAAGACTTTTGATTATCTAATTTTGTTATCAAACCTCCAGTTAGACACATATCGGGACACAATTTCCTGATGTGATGGACAGCCTTTCGTTTGCAAAGAGAACGGACGTGCTTTGGAGAATGAGCATCGATTGGATGGAAGAAAAAAACGGAGAGAAAAATGAGAGAGACGAACAGGGACAACCGCATTTTTAGATCCAAGAATGATGGTACTTCTGGTTCAGGGAATGGTGATAGGGAAATCGTTTTACACTGATTAAATGGAGCGACTCCTCCCTTTTCAGGCAAATAGATAATCTTGGATAAGTCTTCGGAGGATGAGATTAGAAGATTTAGATGATGAAAAAATTCAACTAGAATGTCGAAAAAGATGAAGGAACGAAAATCGAGATATTGTTGAAATAGAAAAACGAAGCAAAAATGAAAAAGACGAGTCCAATCAGTTATGAGTTTAGAAACTAGTGAACAGAGAATGCAATATCCCGAAGCAAAGCGTTCCAGAGTCTGGTGATTTAACTAAAAAATACCACATCATTGGAACAAGCTCGGTCAATAAAAGTTGAAAAAACCGTGTGATGGAAGAAAATCAGAGTCTGATGAGGAAGCGGATTGTGAACTTTTCATTTGCTGAAAAATAAAATAAAAATTGAATTTCAGCAATTTTTCAGCGGACTTTAGATAAACGCAGTACTTTGACTTTTTGGTTTTCTCATCCAGTTAATCTTCAAACTAAGTTATTGCCTTATGAGATCCCTTATTGACTGCGTCCCCTCTCTTCTGCTTCTCTCAACACAAACTTCCTAACATTATAAACCAGCAGTCTTTCCAGCGAAATCAAAATGAATCAGTGTTGTTTCGCGACATCCAAACTTTTTAGAGTGTTGATAATTGCTTTATCACGAGAGCTTCCATTACCGACAACAAATGTCCCCTTCTAGAACAAAAAATGTCTTCTCTAATTACATGTTAAAGTTCTCAGAATTCGGGCACTCAAGAATAATCAGAAAAATTATGTAGGCGGTTAAAGTAGGCAGTTCATAGGGGAGAATTGTGAGAATAACAAAGAAAAAGGTCTCAGACGAGCCGGAAATGATAAGGGAGGAAACAGAATAACATCGTTGTCTGAAATTGTTATAGCATTCCTTTGTTTTCAATTTCAAGATTTAAAGACTTCTGTTAAACAAATAAAATCTTAATAACTTAATTTCATGCATCAATAATTGGAAACAAAAATCATGGACTTTGTCCTTTTCTATTCCCTAAATATCTATTTTTATCCAATCAGTCAGACCAAACTTCAATATTTTCCTTTCAAGTGTCCGATTTAACTTTTTTGTTCAATTTCCTTGTAATTGAATCGTTTCAAACAATCGAAAATCATCTAAAAAGTGTATCTTTATCTCCTTCAATATAGACTGTGCACTTTTCTCGTCCACATTTTTTTCAGCGAAAAAAAGTCAAAGAAAATAAATCAACAAAATTCCAGTCGCATGTTTCTCTACATTCCTGTTTTCCCTTCTCTGCAATCGAATTCAATTTCAAAACCATACTGCAAATTTATTCATTGTACTCGAGTACACCTGAAAGTTCAGTCGTATTACTCGCATCAAGTCAGATTTTTTAACAGTATTTCGTAACATACCTTGTCATTTGAAGAAAACTAAAGCCAGTCTAGCATTATGAGCGATTTTCTTAGAAGTACAACTGCTCTTGAGTCCAATTTTCCATTAGTCATAACTTCTCGAACTTTCATGGTTTGTGTCTTATCTCTTTGAATAAGAGTCTGTCTATTCACCATTCTCATCCGGATTTGATGCGACTCATTCCATACCGGGATCTAATGGACTTTCTTTTTTTGCATTGTTTTAAATACAGCACTACTATAGAAAATATTTTCCGACATGTTTCGTACATTTGAGCTAAGGCTATAAAATTTTCACTTTCATTCGTTGCCTTGGGACAATTCCATGCATGTCTTTTTATACATAGAAATGACTAAAAATTAGAAAATCGCTTGATGCTCCATATTATCATGCGCACTTTTCTTATAAGCTTTTTTTCTAAATTGAGAACTACTTAATCCACTCGGTTACTCTTGCCAAGACTTATACAGGCTTACCACGAGCCTTATAAGATGGTCTCAAAATTTTTATGTACGATCATTCTAAAAGTTTTGGTTGTGAAAAAGCTGAAAGAGTTTATTAAGTGCGCTCATAAATTACTGTTATTCTACTAGAGTTGTACATCTTCAGTTTGTGTTGCTTTTACTCAAAAAAACCATTTCAATTATCATTTCATTTCAATTAATGATTACTGTAAGATTTTTGATACTTTAAGGAAGATCCCACACTTTAGCGAACTCCAAAGTTTTATGTTCAAGCCCTTTCCCTTGTTTATATCTTCATGTTTTTAACAGAACCCCCAGTTCCGTTTTCAAAATGTTGAGCACGCAACACTTTTTCTTTGTTTTCGTCTAGTTGCCTCTCAACTCACCGTTAACGTCATCAAGTCTACCATTTCCCTTAATATCCAACTACTTCGAACCCATAAATCTTTCTCCACGAATATCTTGTCTACCCACAAACTCCTTGACAGATTCCTCTTTTTTCATCCATATTTTTTCTTCCACCAACTCAATCATTTTGTTTGTCCCGTAAGGGCAGGAAATTAAGCCAAAAAACCGCTTCTCATTTGATTAATTTTTTTACTGCATCCCAATTTCCGAGAACGGACAGAATGATGAATGTCGGATACAGTAGGCGTTGACTTCTTCTCCTTCTTCTCCTTCAGTTTCTTCGTATTCTTGGTACCGCCCATTTCCGTCTGAGAAGAAGGCTTGAAGGTGGCTGGTCGCGCTGGCTTCAGAATATGTTTTCTCTGAATTTCAGTCACATCATCGGCTCATGTGGTTGTAAATGTCGGTGCCGTTGCCAAGGAGATTTCAACGGTAACCCATCATTAACACAAGATTCTAACATTTTCTCCGCTTGTTTTTCACTTTCATTCGGCTCTTTTTTTTTTCATTCGAGAGCTCACTCTGGTCTAGTCTATTCTGTTTCGCTCGGATATTCTTACAGGTTAGTTGGTTTCAAGATGGACTAGGATTTTAGTGTGTTGATTTTGGTATGAATGGATTGGAAGCTGATCCAGGATGGGGTGGGTTTTCAAGTCTCTTTGAGTTCAGAGGAAATTAGTGAAAGTTTTAAAGGTCTAAAAGGAAAAGTGTTTTCTGGATTGAGAATCAAAGAAGGGGGCTGGGTGAAGACGGTTTCTGGCAAACAATGGGAGAATCGTAATAGGGGAAACTATTGAAAAAATAAGAAGATTTTTAGGATTTTAATTATCTTAGGGAAGACTATGAAAATAGTTCGATCAGATCAGGTCAATCAGGTCGCAGTTTTTCTTGGCATTTTTCGTCGGCCGAAGTGAACGTTTTTTTCAATCATAACTCTGAAAAAAACTTATTCAATTGGGTTTGGTTCATATCGAGACTTTACAAATTTGAGTCAGGCATTAGTTATTGGATGATTTCTAGGTCAGACTGTATTAAAATTTATTGGAGCGTCGTCAAAAGTTTAGAGCAGTTTTTTGATGTTCTCACATCAGTGGGAAAAGTGGGAAAACTGTAACCAATTGCACGAAGAGTGGGAAATTGAGTAGAAAGCTTTCAAGTTGAGTGAAAATTTCTCAGAGCCCTCAATGTAATAAGGTCTCATTAAAAGCTTTATCGAGTAGTACTGTAGCTGAGAGTATGAGCATATAGGAAATGTGCTGAAATGGAAGGGGCGGAGCCTGTGATACAATAACTGCTCATTCGCATAAGTTAAACCAGGTTTTCCTGACGAGTTCTTTTCAAGCTCGCTTTTTGTTTCGGAGGTATTTTCAACCATAAATATATATTCACCGATGATCCACATAGCAACGTGGTTCATCTTCTGAACTTCTTTCAGTTATCAGATAGCTAGAGGAGTCAAAAGATCTCAGTGATCAACTCTATTCTCCTTTCTTTTCCAACAAAAACATTTCCCTTTCGAAATTTTTTTCTGCTCAAAAGCTCAAAGTTGAGTATAGAAAAGTGAATATAATGTTTCTGTAGGTAGCGTTTTTTTTGCATAGCCATCGTCGACCTCATGTTCTCATTTTACAAGAAGATCCAGAGCAATGTTTTATTTGCCGATTTACTTGTGCCCTCTCTCATTTTTTTCCTTTTCTTCCTCCATGCTCCCAACTTTATTATTCCAGAATAATCGCTTCAAGATCATACGTTAGTAGTGTGCATCTACATCATAGACTTCTATTTTCAAGAGTTTTTCGAAATTATGTCATGATGTATATCGAATTACTCGACTCGAGAGACTGATTGAACTAGTGAACTAAGTGGGGGCAGTCTCGCCATAATCTGATTTTCAGTATCAAGGTTCCCTTTGGTTTTCTTTTTTGCTTTGGAGACCCCGTTTTTTCCCATTCTAGATTCAAAAGTATTGACGTTCTAATTACAAACGTAGAAACCTTAAGACGCCTTCCCTCTTTATTGCCGTTTGTTTGAAGCCGTCCTCCTCTCCTTCTTTTTCTTCTTTTTTTTCTTCTTTTTTCCTTATGCTCTCCTCATGTGTTGTGCTTTTACGTTGTTGCTCGTGCGCACTCACACTCACCCATTCTTTTTCTCTTTTTCTCTTTTAGAGCCCTCTCCATGCACAAATATTCATCTCTCTCTCTCCCATGTCTCGTTTTTTTCTCTTCCATCTCCCTCCGTCTTCCACATCGTCACATCGCGACGACGACGTCGACGTCGTCGACGTCTTATATATTTCTTCCTCCCATTTCGAATCGATTCGCCTCTTCATCTTCATCTACGTTTCGTCTATTTCTTCCATCTCTTTTTCGTTTTTATTTTTATTTCCATCTCATCCCTATTCTTCACATCGGTTTGACTTTTTATTCCTATTTGTTTTCGATACATACTTTTCTCTCTCTCCCTCTCTATCTCACTTAAAACCAATCGTTTCCCGTTTTTCCAGGCTGCGACTAGAATCCAGCCGATGGGCTACATGGGTTGTTGGTGCAGTTCTCTCGGACGAAAATACAGTGGAACCGTATCCCCACAAAGAGCAGTCCAATGTGAACCGTTGACTTTCGATATGGTTCATGCATGGAGTCAGTCGTTCGACACGTTGATGGGATACAGAATGGGACAGAAGATTTTTGCTGACTTTCTCAAAAGTGAGTATTCTGATGAGAACATTTTGTTCTGGCAAGCATGCGAAGAGTTGAAACGAGAGAGAAACTCGGAAAAAATGGAAGAGAAGGCTCGGATCATCTATGAAGACTTCATCTCGATCCTGTCTCCGAAAGAAGTTTCTCTGGATTCAAAAGTTCGAGAAATCGTCAACTCGAACATGACTCGTCCAACGTCCAACACATTCGAGGAAGCTCAAGTTCAAATCTATCAGCTCATGGCAAGAGACAGTTATCCACGGTTCTTGACTTCCACCATGTACAAGAACATGCGAAACTCCTTTGGTGTCAATGAGGGAGAAGAGGGTAAATAATACTTTTTTCGGACTTTTAAAAATCCAGAAATTGTTTCAGTTGACGACGCCCGAGAGCGTGAAGAGCGAGCGGAACGTGCCGAACGACAGGAGTTGGCTCGTCTCCAAGCCATGAATGCCTTGAACGAGCGTACCGCTGAATCAGCAAACAAAGAAGACGTGAGTTTTCTGAATTTCTTGAAATTGTTCCAATAAAGGAAACACGGTGACGTATGCATGTCTATGATTAGTATACACACATAAACATGATTTGCAACCAAAAATATTAATCCCAAGTTCCAAGTTCCAGGTTTAACTTCCGTCTCGAAGTTCTCATCAATCGAATTACCATCTCATCACTAATTGAACGGTATATTTTAGTAAAAACCTTTGAATTCTGACTCATAATCGTTTTCAGAACTCTTCATTTCCTATTTGTTTTGTTGCTTGAATCTCCGGTCATTCAAGTCAGATGTCTCCGTCAATTTGTAGTTTGGAATCAAAGTGAGTGACGTAAATGAAATTTAGTACAATTATGAATAATGGGTTGACTATTACATTCTAGAACTCATAAACAAGTTAGAAATAAATGTGAGGGATCGTTGATGACTCTGCATGACTCCCCGGTTACGTTTTGCAGCTGATTTTCAGTTTCAGCTGTTTCCAGTTAAATGTTAGGATGGTCAATAATAATCGTTGTATTCAATTGAAAACAAATAGCAAGATTTCGACTGTTAACGGATTTTCTAATAGATTGTTTTGGAGCACAATAGAATTCCCAATATCTTTCAAAGTTCACTGTTTCCGAAATGATTTTTACTCTAATTCAAAATAAACTTAAATTCTGAAACGCAATTCATCAACAGCACGCGCACCTAAGAATACATCGCCAATTCGATGCGGCTCAAAAGAGAAAATAAGAAGAACAATAATGTATTCCAAAATATGGCAGCGTGCATACACACATACTCATTTGAATGCGCAAAAAGCCGTATGAGAGGAAAATGAATGATCTTTCTTTGTTTGTTTGAAAAGTGTGTCGTCAGTTCCAGATGTCCTGGACTTTCGTGACGATAGAAGAAGAGATAAAACGTGAGAAAAAGATTGAGAAAGTTCCCACATGAAGAAAAGTTCCGCTTTCTTAGTCGACTTGTGTCAAATTTGTTCGTTTTCAGATTTCCAACATCATCAAAAATCTTCTATGGAATAATTTCCCCCCATCCAAATGTATTTGTCTTCTGTCTCGATTCAAAAATCTTCCATTGTGATACTATTTTTACCCAGTTTTCTTGTACTTGATCTCTTCTGTCTCCGATCTTCTCCCATCTTTGACCGCAATCAGTGTCATTTCTTCGATTTGCATTTTGTACTAGCTTACTGTCTTCTAGTGATGCTTTCAAACTTTTTTCCAAAAAACTATTCTCTATCATCATCCATTCCTTGTGATACATATTAAGACATTTTTATCATTTGTCTTACAACAAAATTCCAGTCAAAACGATTTCCTTCTCACACCCACATCCCATTCCTCTTCCCCGTGACCATCCCCCCATTCTTTGTCTGAAATCTTCTCTCGATGTCAACCAGAAATCTATTATTTTGTCCCCCATTCATGTGTTTCTTCCCCCCGATTCGAACATTTTTTCCTTGATTAAATGATCTTTTTCTGTCCCCCCATCTCTTTTTTTTCAGTCATCCCCCACTTGGATTAAAAATTGTCTCACAGTTTTCATTCTTTTTATTTGGGATATTTTTGTATAAACAGGTTCATTAGAAAAATATGAATGGAAGTTTGTAAAAGGGATCAGGCGATTCAGATTAGACACGAGTTATGATGATGCCTATGATGTTCAAGACAGATGAAGAAGCCATACGATGTTAACTGAAAGTTTAATAATTGCAAATTTGTCTGAAAAAGTGAAACGAGAAAACCGTCAGGTCATACTTGCAAAATCATTCGTTCTTTTTGCATAAAATTCAAATGATTAAGATCCTTATGTACTGTGAATAAACTTCAAGATTTCCAGCTCTTAAAAAAAAAGGAAAACCTTATGGTCAAGTGATTGAGTAATTGTCACTGTCAATCAATAAACAAATTGCATTGATGAAAGGAAACATTCCAGTTTCAGAATTTTAGGTGTGCCTCCTTGCTCTTGTCCATCTCGGCCTTGCAACCTTGTTCCTAATGAGAGCCTATTTACTTTCATACCGGTAAGAAGTACAGCATTCCAAATCAAAAAATCCTAATTCAAGAATTCGAAGACTCTTCAGATTGGGCCTTCAGAGGAAACAGGAGACTGTGAAGACGGGAAAGGGAAATTTACCAGATAAAAGAACAGTTAACAGATACCTTCTATAAAAGCAAAAGACAGAGAATTTTGAATTTGTTGAATTTTTTAATTTAAACTACATCCTGTCAGTAGGTTAGCATGAAGCCCCGGAAATAGCTGGTTTCAGATCACGAACCACGAATTTGAAATACGCGAACCATCGGACACACCAATTTGATTACCACGAGCGCTGTAAAAAAATATGTTTAAACTATCAAAGTACGTTCAAACATTCACCAAGAAGAAGTGTTCCTTAAAGGAGGATTCCGAGCAAAAATTTTTATTGCTATTAATAGATGTAAAACATGGCTCTGATTCCAAATATCACAACAAAAATGCTCAAAAATGTTTGCCGGAGCCGGAAAACGCCATCAAAGGGGCGAAAATTGCACCCAAAGTGCTCCCTTTTAGCCGAGTTTTCTCCGGAGTTTTCTAGGCCACGCCGCAGTAAATGCCTCTTATTTGACGGACTTGTACAAATAGTCTCATTATTTCACTGAAAATAGCATTGGATGACACTTTGGCATGTAAATTAACAAAAAAATTGACAAATGTCGTCTAAAAATCACAGGAGAAGCAAGGAAGCACTTCTGGCCCATTTCGACTCCTCTGACGGCGTTTTCTGGCTCCGAGAAAAAACTTTGAGCATTTTCGTTGTGATATTCGGAATCAGCGCAAAATTCTGCATCTATTGAAGCAATACAAAGTTTTGCCCGGAATCCTCTTTTAAGAGCAAGTAGAGAAGCCTCTAAATAGGAGCAGAAGTTTAGAATTACAATGGCAAGATAAGTAAGAAGAATTTGACCAACAATTGAATGGTCGTGAAAACAGAAGGAATCGGTTTTTTTGATTCCGATAGTTCTATTTTCTCAATCTTATTCTTGTAGAGCATGAAAAGATAATCGATTTGTCCGATGATAACAACGAGGTCAATGGCAACGAAGACGAGGGTGAACTTTGGAAGCAAGATAGGGAAATGCGTATTTGGGAACCATGGCTTTACGTGGTGACGAGTCAAAATAAATTGAAGGAAATAATGTAGAGTTGAATTACAGTATTCATTTGGGTAGAAATATCATAAATTGCATTCCATCTTCCCAGTGTTGCTTCCATGGCCTTCGACTGACATCTGGAAAGTATTTACTCCAATTTGGGAGCAAAAAGAAGAAGTTATTGAAAAAATTTGCAACCATGTGATATTGGGATGTTTCTTTAGCTCATAAAAGATATTGAAAAGCTTTCCTTTCAAACCTATTTGTGTTCCTTTCCCATTCTATACTATACTCTGTGAATCTTTCATTCATTCTCGCTAATTACGAAGTGTTTACCCTGGCACCTCTTCATTTCGTATTGTCCATCACTAACGAGAATCTAGTCAATCCCATAAGGTATGGAGAGCCCACAAGACTCCGCCCATTTTTGGTCTGATGTTTTCTTCGGTTGAACCTCTTCATTATCATTCCACTGCCTGCTCTGCTAATCAACTACCTTCTATTTCTCCAGTGCGATCCAACAATGCCAAGCGTTGGAGGAGTCGATCTGGAGATGTTGTCTCCGGTGGAGAAGGCTCAATATAAGAAATATCGAAGAATGGCTAGAAAAGCGACAGTGTTCCCGATTGCTCTGGATGTGATAATCGTCGTGGCTTCCCTTCTATTCTACTACAACCTCACACCTGAATTTCAGGGAAAATTGACAGCTCAAATTACGTCGGGAGTTGTCACAGGAGCTAAACTTCTTCTCCTTCTTATCGACATGCGCGTAAAGAAACTGATTAGAAAATCTTCCTCTAAAAGAGTTGCCCAAGGATATCGTATCAACCGAATACACATCATCACTCTAGCAGTGCTCACCGTCTTGGAGTTTATTGTTTTCGCTTTCTTGGCTTCATCGACTAAGGAAACCACCGGTTTCTGGCTCATCGTTTCTGGAACTGCAATAATCATGATACAATTCGGATACATCATTGGTATGAACTTTAGAAGTTGAATTTTAAAACTGATTAGTGTTTTTTCAGCGCTTCATGCTATGGGAGAACTAGTTCTTGAGCCACTGAAGGACATTTTGGAGACCTGTGAAAAGAAAAACATCACTTTGGTGGCAACTATCCCGCTCGCCCCACCGAAACTTCCGTCGGAACCGAACTCAGGATGCGCTCAGCAATTGGATCCGGCTTTCTTCTGATTCATTTCAGCGTTTGCTTTTCAAAATTTTTCTGAAGTTCCAGTTTTTTACCGATTTGATTACAATTACTGTTCGTAGAACTTTGATCTCATGTTTGTTTCGGAGGAAATATAAAGATGCTTTGTTAAATTACTGTAATTCAAGTTTGAATACAAAATCTATCCAATTCATTCTGTGAGTTCTTTGAATCTTGCAGACTTCTTATCTTTGTCATCTCTGGAAACCACTATATCGTATGATCTCTTCCGAAATTAATTAAATTTACATTTCGAAATTATGAGTAATTCGCACTATGACAAACAACTTATCCTGATTTAAACTCATCATATTCTTGCACTTTTCGCTTCTTTTCGAAACTCGGGAGCCACTTGAGGATTGCATATGTGCCATATCCATCACATGGTAGCTGCGAATGTTGATAGGTAAGTCAAAGTGAGTCTCCGCCTCTTTTAAGAGAATTGAACAAAAGTTAGGCTAACTTTTTCATTTCGTCTTTTTTTCCTTTTGATTGCCTCTTTCGACTCATTTTTTTCTGGCTCCAATCACGCATATTGTTTTCTTTTTTCAGATGAATCCTGACTGGGTCGAAATGCATCCGGAGTCGTACTCTTCGAAACAGAAGTTGATTTTCCACAAAATACTCAATGCCAAGAAAAATAGACTCCGATACCGGTGCATCGTAAATTTCACTTTCCAATGCCTCCATTTAACACTTGTTGCTGTCGGATTGCTCCTCGTCCTGATCTTCTCGACACCAGAAGAATCCCGCGTGAAGACGAATGTCATCTCTTCTGCAGCCATCTCTGCTAGACTTTTGGGATTCTCATTTGAGATCGCTTCCCACTTCCAGTTGATGCAAGCCTACAAAAACACCACGTCCACAAAACCGGCTCGGCTCTACCAGATTCTCTCGATGGTTGTAAGCACCCTGTGCTATCTCGGCGAAGATTTGTTGCTCACTGTTTTCTGCTTCACCCGTCTCCAATTATCAATCACTTGGATCGGAATTATCGTGGTTGCTGCTTTCACCATCCTCATCATAATGTCAACCTGTGAGTGACCCAATGATTTTTCTCTTGCCTGTTCAAATAATTCATTTTTCAGCGCACGCTCTTCTCATTATGGCTACACACAAGATCGAGTTTTGGTTTGAAAAGGCAATGAAACTGAAACCAAATAACGGTTTCTAAGGTAATTTTAAGTCAAGTATTCAGATAAAACCATACATTTGTTTTCAGAATTCGTCCTCTGCTCGTCACTGATCATGTCCGTTTGATTCTTCTTCTACTTCTTCTTCGATTTTTCTTCAATTCTTCTTCTTGTTCTCTTTCTTCTTCTTCAATTCTATCCGTGTCTTCTAATTTCTAAAAGTTGTTTTCACTCATTCTGAAAACTTCATGAACATGCTTCCTCTGAATAAATGAATTGTTGTATCGCATTTGGCCAGAAAGAAAGGTATTGGGGGTTAGCTGCTCTTCTCCGGATTAGTCCTAATAAGGATGTTTATAATGAGTTGATACGAAATTTGATACAATTAGGAGTGGAATAATCGCCTTTAGAAAGGAAATCTAGGATTCAAAATTGAGATTCAGAAGGTTTAAGTGGAGGATTTCACCCAAACTTCGAGTTATTAGTTCTTTTGATACATTGAGCTCAAAATTTTGCGAATGGAATAAATATAAAACCAATTGAAACCCTTCTCGTTTCAAAACCTTTCGAATGGATAAAATCTACTTAAACGTTTATAGGTTCGGTCTTTACATTAGAACTTTGAAAGAGATATTGAAAATGAAATTGTAATCCTTTTTTTTTCTTGTGATGAATCTATACAGACGTTTCTCTTTTCCTAACCGATTTCAGAAATCATCTTCCTTATCCGATTCCTTGACAGTTAATGTTCTTTTCGGGTAACAAGTCAAAAAACGAACCGGTTCTTGTTCTTTCTCCACTTATTGATCACATTCAATGTGATGTCATTTTGTCTATCTTTTGATCTATCTTCTTCTTTTTCGTGTTTCCGCCTATTTCTCTCATCGTTCACCATGTCCTTCATTTGGTTCTTCCACAATCCATTCGCCCAATGACTCACATTTATTTCAGTTGCAAACTGTTAAAACCCTTTGGCTTTTTTCATATTTTGGATTTCTGATTTTGTGTTTTGTTCATGGGATATAAAAAGTTGGGTACCATTTGATTTTTGTGTGTGAGGTTGAGTGGAATATTGATTTTATATTGTGATTCAAAAATATTCACAATGTAAAAACTTCCTTGTTTTCTAGATCTAAAAGTTGATTTTTGTCATCTCTTCAATTTACTTAACCAATACAAAGAGGGAATGTAAAAAAGGAATCATGTTCTTTGTACAAAATTAGTTGTAACATTCAAAGAACGGTGCAAAATAAGAAGAACAATCGACCATTTGAAATACTCCCACAGTTAAACCAGATAATCCGTTTTTCGACATATTTCGTAACTCATCGTAATCAAAATTTTTTGAGTATTCGTTTCCGTTCACACTTTCCATTTTTCATTGTCCATTCAAGTCCTTTTACCATATAAAACATACATGTCCAAACCCGACCCGCGTTTTGAGAATTAACCTTTCCGAAGGTTAATTATCGGGAAACAAATCCGTTTTTTGACTGTCTCCTGCTAGATTTGAAAATGATTCATACTATTAGTACTTCCATTATTTTTCATGCAATTTAGAAATGTTTTCATGAAAAATTGTTAATTTTCGGGAAATTTTCGACGGAAATTTCCTACCCGGGCCGGGCCGGATTTGGACATGTATGAACTGATATAAACACTTTCCTATTTCCAGAAAGCCTAAAATGAGCACTCAAATTCCGATGGACCCTCCAAAGCTGTTTTGCATGCCAGCTCGTCCACTTGTCTGTGGATTGGCCACGTTTGGAGCAGTTCGTAGTTTCATCCAGTTTATCGTTTCACATGGAATCACAGTCGGAGTTTCGCATATTTGTGTGATGTTGTTGGATTTGCTCCTTCTATTCGGAGCATATAAGAATGATGTGTTTGCACTCAAATGGTCACAAAGAGTTACTGTGAGTTTTTAAATTTACATTTTTCGAATGTTGAATATTCAAATTGTTCAAATTTCAATTTTCAGTTCATGTGTGTCATAATTGCCATCGTTCGATTTCTCATTTATCCAGTCGTGTTCGCTAGTTACATTGCGTCTGGTTTGTCACGAAACTTCACTGGCCTCGATCCAGCGGAAATTGAAATTATCTCGAATGTGACAAGTGCAAAAGATAACTTTGTTTTTGGAATGGTATCCGGCTTCACTCTGGAGTTTGCAACTGGACTCTCAATCGGAGGTAATTTTTTGTTTACCTATGTAATTTCTAATAGTTTCTCATTTCAGTCGAATGCCTGAAGTATCTCCTCGTTCATCGTCTTTGGGAGTACGCAAAAGCCACCGAAGCGATCTCCTCCAGTCGCTATGTCATCCCATAAAAGTCATCCACTCTTTTTCTCTACTTTTCTTCTGTAAATTATTCTCTCATAAACATTCTCATCCAAATGATTCATATTCGTGTGTACATATTCTATTTTCAACTTATTTTCAACTAAGCCAATTGAACTTTCAAAGCTTATCAAACATCAGCAGTTGTTGATGTCTTTACTCCAATTAGTGTGGTAGTATATAAGCTAATGTTAATCACGTTTTGAATACTCCTGGGTAACTTGAATCGAGAATTTCGCAAGCAAGTGGTGTGTATTTGTGCTGAATTAGTTGAGAAAGAAGGAAGTGGAAAATAACACATTTTTCTAGAAGAAGAAGATGTTAGGTGATTCAAAAGAACAAAAAAGTTCAGAAAGCAGAAATGAAGTGATTTAGAATGGATAACATTCTTCTTGTTGAACCGGCATATTGGGAGGTGAACCGTCAAGAAAACAAGAGAGCGCTAGTTAAAATTAAAGAACAATTATGAGTCTCCCTTTAAAACATTTTTTTAAAAACCATTGATGGAATGAAAGCAAGAACAGAACGAAAAGCAAATTTGCCCATCGCTCAGTAGTCGACCTCGCTCGGATATTCTTAGCTCGAAAAAATCAGTGTGTTTGAAAAGCTGATTGAAACCTCCACTGTTCAATTTATATTGGGAGATCTTACAAACTTTGCACCCTACGGAAACTACAAATTTCAGAACTTCAAGTTTCAGAGCTCTTCACCGCCTCTGTTGTTACAATCGTCTTTCACTTTTTGCTCTCCGTCATTTTCTCCTTTTTTTCATGGTACAAAGCGCAGCTGATGAGCAGATGCCATCGTTTCATTCGGGGCTGAACACAATTTTTTCAACATTTTGTACCAGTCTGATGAAAAACAGAACACTCCAGGTGTCCTGTCGGACACGAAATGGTACTATTTGCTCCAAATGAGAACATCTGCCAAATAGTATGAATTTCTCAATTGGAGAAGTGAGATGGGGCAATAAAAAAGGAGAGAATTTTGAACAATTTGAAAGGAACTAAACTGAAATAAATCAATGAGTTCGAGAATCTCCATGTAAGACAGATGAGTTGATGAGTCAAGAAGAATCCCGACGACGTTGGAAAATCGATCAGCTCCATACCGTGTCATCGTACTGCAGTTGTCGGCTTCGTTTAGAAACCCAGGAATTCAGGAACTGGAATTTTTTTTACAGAAGAGCTACTGTAGTATACGATTGATGTCTACCAACTTGGCAGAATCCGATCCTGATTATTTTAAAATCACAATAACATTCTGATTGTGACGTCCTCACTCATTATTTTTTTATCCCGACTAATTTACTGTCATTCCAATTCGAATGTTGAGAAAAGTTAATTCTCACAGTAATATTCTCCTCATTAGTTGTTTTTCACAGATAATCGCAATGAAATTCAAAGTGCAAGTTCATCTTTAGTTTCCCCCGTAACATCTGTCTCTAGACACTCCCACTTCAGAAAAACGAACACCTGCTGCACATGAAAACTCATTGGGCGGAGCCAGAATTAAAAGATGAGCATTTCATTCATTTGTAAATCTTTTCCCAGTTTCGGAGTTCAGTTTCTTTTTAAGACCTATCAAAAATTTCAGGATGAATCGTCTCCCCATCTTGATCAACTTTCTTCGCGTTCCGTTCTTCTTTTTCATCGTCTGGCGTATTGGTTTCATCGCAAGAGAGATCCTCCATGATTCCATTCTTGGAGCAGTGTTCTACGCTCTCGTTCATTTCTTCGTTTGGATTGCTCACATGGAAAAAGGTTCAATTCGGGGAAAGAAGTTCGCCGGATTGTGTCTCATCGCTTGTCACATTGGGCATGCGGCCATCTTGATGTACCTGAATCGTAAGTGATAGAATTCAGAACGGAAGTTAAACCGGAAAACCTTCCAGTTGACTTGGGATTCCACATCGATGCCGCTGTTACCAATGTCTTCGGAAAGGAAACTAGATTCACCAGTCTTGCATACTATTGCTTTGACATGATCGGTACGATTTCACTTGAAAATGATAAATTTAAAATTTGAAATATTCAGGGTTGTTTCTGGCTGCCCTCACGCTCTACCTTCAAGTCAAGTACCTAGAGCATCAGGAATTCCTCAAATCCCTCGTCGAAACCAAAAATGGACCACGCGTCGTCTTCACCAGAAAACTCACCGAGAACCAGGATGGATTCTACGAAAATGTCTACGGAGAAATCCACATCGATATCAACGGAACCCAGGTTACCTCATCATATTCTTATTAATCTCATTCTTCCACTGAGGGTTGGAGCATCAAGATTAGCAATCGGAATATTCTGTATTTCGAAATTCGGTCTAAATGCTCCAATCCTAGTGTCATCTCAACCTGCATCCAATTAAAAATCGTGTCTCAAGTTCATTGTTCTTTTTTCTATTATTTCTTGTGCAATTTTCTTCTTTTCTTCGATTTCAGTTTTTCTCTCACCTTATGTCTCAAAACCGCTCTTTTCACCTTCGAGCATATTTCTCTTTTGAAAAACTTCTCAAATTTTCGTATAATTGTAACTGATGCATTCGTTTGTCTGAGAATCGGCCCTTTGTTTTTTTTTAAATAAATCATTTTCATTTTCACAAGTAGAAACTTAAAAAGAAAAAAGAGGAGAGTGAATGTTTCAGAAGTTGAAGAATCTTCTGGTCTTCTCAAGATGGCACAGCCAGTTCTTCATAGTTTCCGTCCTGAAATGAAATATTGTTCAAATGAACCACTGAAGGAAAATAAACTCACATCTCCTTCCTTCTTATCCGATGGTTTATCCACTTTCGATGGTGCTTGCTTCTTTGAATCTCCCGCTTCTCCCGGTGGTCCTCCTGCTGCTGAAGGGGTCGCTTTTTTCTTCCCTCCACAATTAACGACGAACACGAAGATTGCAAAGTTGGCGATGAATGGAAGCAATAGCTGAAAACTTTCTCTGATTATTAATTAATTTTGAGTAGACTTACATGTGCAATCATCGCAGCTAACGATTAGGCTTCAATGTTTTCTAATGTAGTATTAGATAAACTGAAAACTTATAAAAACTCTGAAAGTTCAATTTTAAAGCCTCGATGACCTTGGAAGAGATCTTATCATTAGGGGGTCACGTAAAATTCAGAGATGTAATGTCACGACGGGATCCAACATTTTGCTGGGAATTCTGGTATTTTTTTTTTGTGAAATTTGTTGATGTGAAGTTATGAATCCCATAAAATCTTTACTATTAACAAACGGCTCTAGCTCAGTCCCCACTGGACCGATTTTTTTCAAATTTTGGCATTTATCAAAAATACCTTCGAGATGATGCCCGTCTATTTTGATCCATGTAGAAATGAGGTCACAAGAGCGCAAGAACCTCCGTTTTAGGACCATTCAGTAGTTTTTCTTATGGAAGGAGAGAGAGAGAGTGACGAGTTCAGGGAATTATTTTTTCAAAATTTCAAAATTCTCATTTCTCAGAATTTCACGTTGCCCGAAGGCAAACGGTCTGGTAAGAAACAAGAGAAATCAAAAATGTATTTATTTCATTGTCTAATATCATCATTAATCAACATTCAGATTCCACAAGACGTCTAATGATTCTGATGTTTTGACGGGCAGGCAATGGACATGTTTGGATCTCGACAGCTTTGTGCAATTTGTGGACAACGACGTCTTCTTGCTCCTCAGTGTCAAATTGTTCCACATCCATGGTGACAATCGTGAAAACGAACAGAAAGACGATGCACTGAGCCACGAATCCAGCGATTTTCATTGATTTCTCGTGAATGACATCATCATCGTCCTCTTCAACGTCTTCAACGTCTTCAACGTCTTCTTCCTCAATTTCATCAAAGTAATCCTCATCGTATTCGTATGTTTCAAGTTCTGGAGACTCAAAAACTGGCGAAACATTTTCGAGGAATTCCGTTGGAGGCATCGTGAACACTGTTGGAAGAATGGTGGCGTTTGAGAAGGAATCGGCTTGATAGACGTCTTCTGGAGCCGGAAGCATCAGAATTTCCTCGACTTGACAACGATCTCCGAATCCGTAAGAAGTGTTGAAAATGGCGAGTAGAGCAATGAAGGAAGAAACTGAAAGAGTTGTGGATTCTAAAAGAAACTGGAGATAAACTTACAGTTAGTCATGGTTAGTAGTGTAGACCAAAGTTGTTAGTTGAGAACAGCTAGTAGTAAAATGTGCAAACTAAAGTTCTCCGTTGATTCGATCATCTTTTATACGCATGATTTTATCTATTTGGACCATCGTGCTGGGATGTTTTCAAGTTTTTCGAAGAAGTTCACCTTTTTAAATTTTTCTCAAATTATCACTTTTTCAGAGAGGATTCTGATCTGTTATTACAGAAGACGAATAGCGTCTCTAGTCAGATGAGACAAATAGATTACAACCGATGCAAGATGAAAATTCCAAGATTTCACTCTATTCTATGGAATAGAAGGGAACTGCGCTCAAAAAGAGCACTTTTGTTGGTTTTTAGGGCAGCTGAAAGAATTCTCAATCGATTTCTTATCAAAAATAGACTAGAATCAGTATGAAACTCGTTTTGAGTTGCTTCTCAAAAATTAGTAGTACTTTTATGAAATTCGAATTTTGATTTTGAGGAGGTTGAACAATTGAAGGACATGTTCCTTTAGAGGTTTTACGGTAGATATTGTAAGATCACTGGACATTTTCTCGTTAGAATACGTCGATCTCTATTAGAAATTTTATGAAAATCGAACGTGTTCTAGTTGGGTTGGTCATCAGAAAACAAAATAAATCTTTACCTTTCCGCCCATTTCCTCAATTTTCGCTGATTAAGAATCATCATCAAATGCAAGTATGTCCCCAATCCCTGAGTTTGGAAAATCATGCCAATTTCCAGTATTTCCAATCTCTTCAATTTCTGAATCTTCTCAATTTTCTGGTCATCTCTGTTTTGATACTCATCGGATGCGATAAAAAGAAACCACCAAAAAGTGCTGAAAATACCAAAAAGAATTCATCAGAATCACCGAATCCGAATCCTCCACCATCTTCTCATATGTATGTGGATGTGACATGTCAACCGAAATCAGTGGCAATCACAACAAAACCGACAACGAAACCAGTAACAACTGCAACTAGTAAAATGAAAACGAGAAGTATGAATCCGTATGTGAAAACAAAGTCCATAGAGTCGCCGAAAGAAAAGCCACCGAAGGATATGGTAAAAGAAATGGAAAAGTTGAGAGAAGAAGCAAGTAAAGAAGGCGGGGCGAAGAAAGAAGAGGTAGTTTTATTTTAATTTTCGAATTAAAAATCAATTATTGAAGGAAGATTTCGGGTATGAAAATTGTGGTGACATGACAGAAGATCAACTGAAGAAAATGAAAGCAAAAGAAGCACAAAAAAGGAAAACTCCAGGAAAAGCTCCAATCGTTTACAAGAAGCCAGAAAAGTATCATGTCAAGAAGTACAACTAATCTCCGTGTTTTCTAATAAAATTAATATTTCCAAAACTGATTCGATTACTGTTGTTATGTCTAACTTTGCTGACTCATTCTCATGATTCCCAGGTGTACAAACAATCGGGTGCTCATTGAGCACACCCCCTCCAAAATCCAAATCAATTTACCTTTTCGTGTCAAAATGCATTTCCTATTACTATTTTTATTATGTTTTTTCATATCTACTGTTTCTTCAAGTTTTTGGGATTCGATTATGGGTTCATCAGCGACAACACCACAATACAGTGCTTATGCTGGGAATGCTGGTGAGCAGACTTTGTTTTGCATGTTAGATTTTTGTGAAATATTGTAAATGCCATTAGCTATGTTTTCAAAGTTTCACTGCGCCCCATTGAGAACATAGTTTAAGTTTGAATTTTTGGACCTTCTCGCGGCTTTGGAAATTGTCAAGTACACTTATAGAGAAACCAAGTGTGGCTCAAATAGTCTACGAGAAGTATACGAGAGCTTTCAAACGGCGCGAAAACCCAAAAACTCAAATTTCAGTCATGTTCTCAATGGAGCGCGGTGAAACTTTGAAAATATCGCTATTATTGGAAGAGCAAGTCAATTCAAAAACCTAACTTAGTTTTCAAAAAAAACTTACTACTAGAACCTTGAATTCCCTTTCAGGATGTCCCTCTTCTGGATGCGTCCCCCCTACAATCGTTCCAAAAACATCTGGATTCTGGCCAAACGCTGATTTGTTAACAGGATTGCAAATTGAGCAACAGTCTCAAAATGGAAATCAAAACCAGAATCCAAATCAGAACCCACAACAAGATGCTCCTAACAACGAACAAAATCCATCAGGAGGCTCGATTCCTGAAACATCAACTCCACAACCGGTTATCTTTATTGCTCGCGCTGGTTCAGATCAATACAAATATTCGGAAAGCAGTACATCAAGTCCATTTGGAATCGGAAACGGACTTGGAATGGGGAACAATTTCAATAACGGAGAAAGCGGATTTCAAAATCAAAATCCTTTTGGAATGACTGGAAATCAAAACTCGAACTCAAACCAAAACCAATTCGGCGGCCAGAATCAAAATCAAAATACAAACTCTGGTGGATCGGGAACGTTTAATAACCAAAACCAAAACTTGGGAGGATCATCGGGATTCTTCAATAATCAGAATCAGAACCAGAATCCATCCTCAGGATCTTCTGGATTCTTCAACCAGAATAATCAGCAAGGAGGAAACACTGGAAGCAACAACGGACAATTCGGATCCGGAAACAATCAGAATCAAGGATCATCTGGCTTGGTTTCAAATGGGCAATTCGGAAATCAAAATCTTCCATTCGGTCCAAACATGATGCCAAACGGAAACTCTCAACAAGGACCTCAGCCATTTCAACCTAATCAGGTTGGATCTATTCGTCAATCTCCACAGTTTCCCGAAAAGGACTGGAATTTTCAGCCCGGCAGTCAATCAGTTCATTTTGTCGGAGGAAATAGTGCCGGAAATGGAGGGGTGAGGATTTTTGAAAGGATCAGGAAAACTTTAATAAGCTAACGCTCGTTTTCAGATGATCCAAGGAGTTGCAATGACGGATGAAGCTCAGCAAATAGCCGTTCAGATTCAAGTATGTTTATAAGATTTTTAAATATAAGAATGATTTTGTTCTTTTCAGGCAATCCGTGACAACTTGAGCATCACACGAGACGAATCCAACTACCTTATAAATCAACTGAAAGCGAGTCTTCCCCAAGAAATTCAAAATCAATTACCAATGTTTTGATGTATTTGAATAAAGTGTTTATTTTAATTAACCGGTACAAAGAAAAAGAGAATGCGCAAGAAAATGACCCGAAGTGGAAATTAAAAGAATTTTTGAGTAAGAAAATCTACACCGGTGGAGAAAAGTTGGGTGGCGGTGGAATACGGTAGGTTTGATATGCATCAGATCTCATTGAAGTTGGAGATGTTACTGTAGATTTTGACATCCAATAGGTCAAAGGACGTTGTTGATCCCAAGGCATGTCGTATCTGAATCTTTAGGGAAAATTAGAAGATTAGAAAGCTAACTTTGCCCTAACAATTCATCTCACTAATCCACTCACTCTAGTATGACAAGTCTTGCCCACCTATACAAACAGATGTTCAATTATACTTCCAAAAAGTAAGATAAGATTCTACTTGGCAGGTGTGCCCCCTTACCTTGTGTCATAATCGTCGCAACGGCTGTTACATGGGATGAGACGTGGCTGAACGTTGACACTCACATTTCTTCTTGATGATCTGAATTTAAGAAAATGTTATTTAATCTGGTTCTACGGCAACTTACTTTTTAGATTTCAGATATACTGCAAGCATTATGGTGAATGCAAGAAATGCGAAGAAAGCAAGAGCAGCAAGAAGACAAATCCCAACTTGAAGAGATTCAGAAGTAGAAGATTTATAGAACATCCCCACAAATGAATGAATTCCAGATTCCAGTGCAGATTGTTGCAAGTTTATCTGAAAAAACCCCTGTAGACTATGCTGTCAAATATGTTCAAATACCTGTTGAGGAATCTCATTCGAAATTAAAACCTCTCTCGGATCAGGACACCATGGACATCTCTCGATGTGTTTCGTGACCGTAATCGTTGCCTCAAAACATTTCGCCTTCAGATGAATCGTTTTGTTGTGAACTTCTTCTCCGGACAACTCATAAATATCCACAGGAAATATTCTGACTGCTGGAGTTTGATCACAAGTTCTTGGGAATCCGTATGTAGTGTCTACTCCAACGACTGAAGCAGATAAAGATACATCTTCTATTCTTCCAGAAGGCCAGTATGAGATAAATGGAGCAACGGTGTGCTCTAGGAATTGTTCAGTGACTGGCCAGCTGATAGAAACTCGCTCTGATATTGGAAGGAGATCTTTTAGAAGCTGGAAAAACATTGAAATTGTGAGCGTTGAATCAAAACAGCAAATAGCTTGCCTGAAACCTTGGATGTGAACATAGCACAGTTGTTAGACACCCTTCCTGCCATTCAATGGTTTCAATATCTGCTGATAACCAGAATGGTTTCTGATTTGAAGGCATTGATTTCACAACGGAAATTAGTAGAAGAATGAAGTAGGTTGTGGTCACCATCTGAAACATAAATTTAAATGAGGTAAACGAGAGAAAAAAGTCCCGGAAATATAGCGAAAAGTAAACGGGAAGAAACAGGAGTGGTAACAAAGATAATACATTGTTCTGGTAGTTAGTACATGACATATAGTGACGAGTTGACGTGGCAAGGCGATTGAGAAGGAAAGATTAGGGGGACAACAGACGGAGACAGGAGGGGGCGGAGTCGAGAAGGTGCTAATGGAGCTCAAAGGGAATGCCGAAGGTGTCAGGGGGAGACTGTGGAAATTTGAGAAACTTTCGGGGAAGAGGAAAGAATTTATCAAATATGAATGATATGGGAGACAGGTAGTTATTGAGAGGGAAAAAATAAGATTCTAAAAACCGTAAAAACTCTTATAGAGCGATACGATGATATTCAAAAAGTTGAGGATATTTCCAAAAAAAATGTTTCTATTTTGTTGATCTGGTGTCGCTCTAATAGAGAATTAACGGTATTTCAACTCTATGTTCATCTTCCAGTAAAATGTTCATAACTGAATGTTTTTCTTTAATTTTCTTAAGAATACCAATGGTTAGAAACTATACATCTACCTGATATAGGCTAGAAAAATTTACAAACCGTTTTTCAGAATACGAAACTCGGAGCAATATCAAATCTGACCCCGAGAATTTTTTGCTGGGTTCTTTCGGCATACTGTAGCTCTAGTGACATTCCCATGATGTTTTGGGTGTCATAGCACTATAAAGAACCGCTCTTTGAAAGAATATTGCAACCGTTTTTGTTGTTATTGTTGTCACCTTCTGTTGTTTTTTCTCTATTCACCATCTCACTTTTCGGGACCCCCTTACTGTGAGAAATTGGTCCCTTTTAATTATATTAGAAAGTAAATACCGTAAAAGCTGTATTACAGCGACATGTCGCTCAATTTTTCAAAGGAATTTTTCTTTGTTGTTCTATTAGAGGTGTCGATCTACTAGAGTTTCTATGCTATGGGAGTGTATTCCCAAACCTTTTTCAGTCGACATGCCTGTCTTGAACTAGAAAAAGCTGGTGATAATTCCGGATTAGCTCATCAGAAGTGGATACTCAGGAGATGAGAAACTGACAGAACAAAGAAATAACAAAGATTGAAGGATGATAACGGGGAAGTCGGAATAAGGACCATGGAATCTTGGGAAAACATCTTGAGAACAGAGTTGCGTTTCGGGAACTTGAAAATGTAGGTAAAAGTTTGTAAATTGGGCCAAGAAGGGAGAAATAATGTAGAAAGAACGAAAGCAAACTGGCCAGTGACCTCTTCCGTTATTGTCACATTCAGCATAGTGTGAAAACTGTTTGTGATCGGCTCGTCCGGTTGTCACCTCAAAAAAGGAACCGATAGTACTATAAAGGCGAAAGAAGAGACAGAGAAAGAAAACGTCTATGGGAACGTGGGAAGGAAACGAAAATGCGTAAATTTGATGGATGGGATAGAAGAATCAAAGAAAGAAAAGAGGGAAACTTTTTTATTTTGTTTTTGGCCTATTGCTGAAACAATCAAAGACACCTGAACCGCAAAAAGGAAAACTTAAGATTCTCAAACTGACGCGGTAACTTGCCTTCTTCCAATTCGACTCGATAAAAATCTAATCTCATTTTTTTCGATTCGCTTTTTGAGAAAAGAGTCTCGACCTCACCGCTTGAAATTCACAAACGAAGCGAAAGAGGAGATACCGATCTTTGAAGAAGAGGAGAGTGAATCAAATGAAAAATCAGAAGAAGAGGTTCATTCAAAGTGATTGAAGGATGGATGGGAATACATTTTTATGGAGAGAAAGAGTTGGACCATTGGGAGTTTACTCGGAATAATTAGCTTCTATTTGAAAGCTGTAATTTGGCGTGAAGGTGAATGAGCTTTCCAAAAGTTTTGAAAGGATCGTATGGAATTCATGGAGCAATTATAATAGTAATTAATTTCAGAACAAAATACATTCGGTAGTTCTCATTTTTTGGGTAACTTTTATCCCAAAATAATACAGAGCCATTGCAACTGAAAATGAAAATATCTACTTTTCTGTGGAGGTATTTTGAGTCTATGCCGGGCGAGTTGAGCCCAAGGCAAGTTGTTTTTGGAAGTTTTCACTGCTCTAAATGATCGTTCACTGATTTTTGAATGATTTCATTCTCTCTTATTACGTAATGAATCTCAACAGGTAGTCCTTACATTTCGTATCAAATTACAATCTAGAGTACCATATAAGAGCACTAATCACCCCCTAGACACTCCTCAGATATTAGGTAACAGTTTAGTCAACTACCAAAACCCATATGTTGCCGTTTCTTACCGTAAAAAAAGAGCTCCCAGTTCTTTTCACAAGTCTCTCTCATTCTTCCCGCCTCATCATAATTTTCTTCTCTAATTGGAGTCATTTGTTTGTTTTTCTCGCAGCTGGTGGTCTATGATGGCAGGTGCCGACAGTATTGTCTTTTCTTAGTGGGAGGGAGATGCCATTGAAGAGATGACACAAGGTCGACTTGTGGATTAGGAGATGTTCAAATCGAGTAAATAAAAAGAGTTGGGAATCTATGGCTATTCTTGCAAAAATTAAGCGAAGAGCCATATGAAACTAATTAGAAAACTCCACGCTTTTCTTCGTGGTTTCCGTTTTGAAGTGCATTCAGAATACGATGAAAGTTGCGAGGGAGGGAGAATAATCTCACAACCTTGGAAGTCTCAGCAAACATTTTGTGTTGGCATAGGCAAATTTTTATCACCTGTTGTAAACTCTCTGCTACCAAGGACTTTTTGTCTGAATTGGTGAATAATAAAACATGAGAAAATAAGGAATGTTGAACTTAAAGGGGGAAAAAGTCTAGGAACTGACTATGATATCTAAACGATCAGAATATACCTTAGTCTTCTAATGAAGGGTACGTAATTCAAATTCTCTGTTCTCAAATCCAA
This sequence comes from Caenorhabditis zanzibari, assembly GCA_963966625.1. NCBI lineage: Eukaryota > Metazoa > Nematoda > Chromadorea > Rhabditida > Rhabditidae > Caenorhabditis > Caenorhabditis zanzibari. Next base: position 6,602,442 of record OZ016470.1, on the reverse strand, counting down.
ATCCGACCTCTTGAGAACAGGCGAAAAAGATCTGAGAACTAGGATTAGTAGAGGGGCCCCCCATCCCCAAGTGCCCACTAAAAATGATCGGCTCAATGAGCACGGGGAAGAAAGATTCGATTTGGATGGATGACACCGAAATTTCAACAATGAAGAAAACTATACGACAAAGTTCTTGGGGACCAGTGGGGGAAAATGAGACACTGCGAAAAACGAGCCATAATCACATTTAGTTCCGCTTTCGGCGATTTATTCCGTTTTGGAGAAGAAGAGAGAGACCCTTTGTCTTGGGATGTGTACAGAATTTTAGAATGAGTTTTTTAGTTATTTTTTGAGGAAGAGAGACACTTATTACGAATTTGAAGAGCTTTTGAATAGTAGAACAGAAAGGATAATTGAATAAGCATGGGGCTAAACACTGACAATGTGAATACAAGATGTTTTGGAAAACACGGAGACTATGGGCCAAAGTTCCATTTGCAGAGCGTTTTTGTGGTCAAAAGGGTAGTGTTGAGTTTCATGTTTTGAAGGTTTGGTTAAATAATTTCAGAGCTAATATAATTTTTTTTTTCTACCGACCTGAAATTTCCAAATCCACCAACCTTTCTTCCCATCTAGTCTTCCTTATCAACAAATGATTCATGGAGGGAAGCATACCACTATTTTCTCTGATAAGATAACACATTTGAAGATGGGTAAACTCCTTTCTATTGTTTCCGCTAAGCTCTTTCTTCCAGGGTTGCAACGGGCCGCGCCGGCTCGCGGGCCCTTGAGGAAAAATTTCGATCCTTATTTCTAATTTTCAGTTTTAGTCGCTATTTCATGTATAAAAGTTCGTAGCCACAAGTTTCTATGCCACAAGTTTCTTTGAAATTGTGCTAATTTATCAAGATTTCGTGAAAATATGAACATTTTCTCACGGGCCCGTAAAAATTGCAACCCCGCTTTTTCAGCCTTTTCAAAATCTCGCATTTGATTTTTGTTGCGAAATTTTAACCCCTTTTGTCAAAAGCTTCAAAAAATTAGCATAACAATTGAGCATTCTGGTACATCTCACATACATGCCTTTTTCATCATTCTTCAATTTCTAAACCGTCATGAAATCGATTCCAGTTCTCCTTATTCTTAACCTTTTCACTATTTCAGTGGTAATCATTTTCCTACTACCCTCCTCAAACCTTGAATATTTAGAATGCTCAGATCACCGTGGAATGTACAAAACTAGTTTTCAAGAAGACAATCGAGGAGATGGCTGATTTTACAGACACGCAACTGGACACTATTCAGAATCTTTCTCCGCAAACAAAACGAAAACTGAAATCAGCCATCCTGGGTAGAAATTTAAATCTTGAGTTAAACCAAATACGAATTCAGATGTGCTCGATTCAATGGGTCTCCTTCTTGAAGTGTCTGTTGCTCCATCATTCTCTTTGAGTTCTTTCCCAATTTATAGTAAGTTGATTAACCGAATTATTTCCCACGTTTGTTGTTTCAGTCCTGCGTGCTCAACAATTGATGAATCTTTTGGGAAAAGATATGGAGAATCTGAAACCAGAAACCGATAGTATCAACGAATCGTTTGAAGAATTCAGGAAAGGTCTGACGGCTGTTGTGAGCGATATTCCAGTGAAGGCGATGAAATGTTTGCAATCAGAAAGAAAATCGGAATAACTGTTTTATTTAATAAAGTTCACTTCCACTCTCCATCCTTCATTTTCATCTCGTGTATCCTATTATGAAATTTAACTTCCTCCCAACACCTTTCATCAGGATCGCACTTCGTTCCATTCGGACAAGATCCATGCACACATTTCATCGGAAACATTCGTTTTTCGTCGTACTGTCCAAACCAAATATCGACGACAACACATCTTCCGGAAGAGATGTGACGGCAATATTTAACATAGCGAATAGATGAGATGGTGACGATTAGGAGAACGAAAACTGAGAAAATCTAAAATTAGAAATGTGGGTTAGTAATAAAGTGAGAGATCGTTCACTTTTGAAGTTTTCATTTTAACTTGAATAAAAAGAATAGGAACACTGACGTTTTGGTAATGAAGAACATCCTCCATGATAACGAAGGAAGCAACTATTTGATTCTGAAATGTCACGCAAAAATGTCATTCAAAAATTCAAGTTCAGGATAGTGCAATACTTGGAATCAGAGATAGATTCTACTCTCAAGCTGCAAAGATTTTTAACTCGATCTAGCTTCAAAAGTCTATTTTTTCCTTCTGTGTTTTCCCTTCAAATACCATACAACCCAACAGCAATCAAACCGAATAAATGAGTTTTGAACTTTCCGTTTGGTTTGAATTTTGCTGTAGTCGGCGTCAGCGAACGAAATTGGTAAACAATTACAGATAAGAGAGTTTGTGTATAAAACCACTCTTATCAATTAGAGTTATCAGAAGAAGAAAAATGTTGCGAAGCTTTTTCGTTCTTCCCGTTCTGCTCCTTCTTCCTCATTCAGTTATCACTCAATGCAACCCCGGAGCAATTTACAGCAAAGAGAGCCAAAAATGTTATCAATACTTCAAAGTGCCTCTAGACTACTCCAAAGCAAGTTCTGTCTGTTCCACTTCAAATGGGCATTTGGCATCTATCCATGATTCATCGGATAACGCATATTTGGCTCAACAAGCTCTGCAGAATATAGACTCCGAGGATTTTGTTTGGCTCGGTGCTCAATCGATTTCCCCTGTTGTTGAAGATCCAAAAAATTGGAAATGGGAGGACAGTTCTCCATTCAATTACCAAAAATACCAAAGTGGGCAACCCAGTTCTCTTGGAACAACTGCTTGTATGCTATTTATGCCTAGTACTGGAGAATGGATAACTGGCAATTGCAACGACTATTATCCATTCATCTGTGTTATGGATCCAATTAGCACACCTTCGAATTGCGGAACCAGTAAGATATTGTTCGTCAAAACCCCCAACATAAAACTGTATATTTTCAGTTACTCCTCTGTGCCCTTCTCGCTGGACATGGTTTCAGGAGACTAACTCTTGTTATAAGGTAATTAACCAGATTTTCAAAATATCATTGAACGAGTTCTTTAGAATACTGTTGGTCCCCGTCACTACGCTGATGCCCATCAAGCATGTCTTTCTCAAAATTCTTATCTGACGTCTATCCATTCTGCAACTGAAAACAGTTTCCTAGTTGGTACGCTATGATAATTAGGCTGAAAATCATCTAAAAATTAAGTTACAGATCTATCAAAAACCGGTTTCAACACCAATTCCTCGGACATTTTGCATCAAAATGAGGTTTTCTTTACCATTGTTTTCAATCTCATTTTCTATTTTAAAGGTTTGGATAGGATTGGTTTACCAAAATGATAGCCAGTGGCATTGGAACGATGGATCTACTGTGAACTATCTGAATTGGGCCAGTGGAGAGCCAAATTTCTTGCCAGATGAGAAATGGACTTCTGTATGATTTGAAAATATAATTTTACTTTTAATTATACATAAAATTTCAGCTAATGTCGGATGCTATCAGAGCAGATTATGATCCGAATGGTGGACAGTGGAACAATGTGCAAGAGATGCAGAGGGCTTTTATATGCAAGAAATCTGCTAAATTGTTATTCTGAGTTTGATATAATTGAAACCGTATTTTGTCCCGATTAATGTATTTTTCCATCAAATAAATTATGTTTGGCTGGCAAGTTTGTAGTTTTATGATCGCCCAAAACAAAATAATGGAAAAGAAATCTCATCAACAACAAAACTTCACAAAATCATCAGTAAAATTATAAACCAGAAACATGAAAATCAAAACAAATCTTTTAATTTTTGAGTTCAGATCGATCATTCGAATTTCTACAGTATCCACCTCTAAACCGTACTTTGATTTTCTACCCTTTTATCATTTTCCAACAAACATCAGTTCCGTTTCAGCGAATCTATCTATAAATCCTAATTTTGCAACATTTGCTCTTTCTGATTCATCGACGTCACATTCCGAATTTCGATCAAAGATTCCGTTCGAAAATGTCGAATTCAAATGTCGCTTATTACCAACCACGGAAATGATTGTAAACAGGACATTTTTGTAATATAAAAGAGTCACTCTGACTCGAGTCTTCCCAATCTTTTATCAATTCCAAAAATGTTGCCATTCACGGTCTTACTCCTTATTCTACCAGTGTCAATTATCGCTCAATGCGGGACTGGAGCAGTTTACAGTCCAGATAGAAACAAGTAAGAGAATTCTTTCTGATTGCGGTAGATTTTCGAGATTTTTCAGATGCTATCAATACTACAGCGCTTCTGTGGATTTTCAGTCCGCAGAATCCGTTTGTGCCACTTCTAACGGTCATCTGGTATCTGTTCACAACGCATTTGACAATAACTATTTTGCTCAACAAGCTCAAAAATGGTTGTACAATGGGCTTGTATGGTTGGGAGCTCAGGCAACATCGCAAGTTTTAACCAATCCAAATAACTGGAAATGGACGGATAAAACTGCGTTCAACTATCAAAATTATCAATCTGGACAACCCAGTTCTCTCGGGACAACTGCTTGTATGATATTGAATGCATCGACAGGAAAATGGCTTTCTTCCAGTTGCATCAATTCATATCCCTTCATTTGTGCCTACGACCCCATCAATGTCGTCCAAACAACGTGCCCTCCTCAACGTTAGATTTGTACAAGTCTCAAAGTTAATTTATAATTTCAGAAGGAAATAACTGCCCATCTAGATATGCTTGGCTAGAGGAGACTAATTCTTGCTATAAGGTAAGTCTTCGAACATAGGCTGGATAAAAAGGCGAAGTTCGGTCGCCGTGTCCTTTGAAATTTCGGTTTTTATTCCGACAGATTTTCAGACAATCGTGACACAATCAAACTACACTGACGCAAATGCAGCTTGTCAATCTGAAGGAGCACAGCTGGCATCGATTCATTCCAAACTTGAAAACGATTTCCTCGTTGGTAAGCTCATCCAATCTTTCACACAAGATAATCAATTTTCAGAAATTTCCACCACTCATTTGAGCAATTTCTCGAGTCCTCATCTCAGAACTCATGTCTACATTGGTCTCGTCTACTTGGATGGAGTCTGGAAATGGACAGATGGATCAGAAGCGAATTATACGAATTGGGCGGTTGGAGAGCCAAACAATATGAATAGAGAGTATTGGACAGTTGTGAGTTTATTGGAAATTAAATGTTTCGAACGAGTTTTCAATTTCAGTTGATGCCCGATACGTACACCACAGATTATAATCCAACAGGAACCGAGTGGAATAATGAAGAAAACAACGTGCAAAGAGCATTCATTTGCAAGAAACCGGCTAATTGAAAGTTCTCAAACTGCGTTTTTAATGAATACCTTTAATAGTATCTACTTCACAGTATAGTTTGATCTAACCGAAATTAATAAAATTTCATTATACTTTATCGAAGATTGTTGGCATCAAATCACAAATTTAGATCATCCAAAACGAGTAACTTCTTGCAAACACGTGGAGTCTGGCTGACAGTAAGCACCCTTTGGGCATGGTCGGTTTCTGCATGACACTGGTTCATAGGTGATAGTACCTCTTCCATTGGTGTATCGCACATTTTTCAAACAAATGTTGTTTCTTTTCGAAAGACAGTAAGAATCTCGAAGAGAAATGTAGGAGGACGCTGGAGTCAAGAGGGACATCAGAATTACACAAAGGAAAAACTTCATTTTGGAATACGAATATGAAAAAATATTATTCAGTTTTCCCAAGTTTCATCGCGCTCCATTGCGAACTTGGTGAAATTCAAAATTTTGAGCGTTCCCGCTCACTTGTTTCTTTTGTAGGTCACGTCGAAACCGCAAAATTAACGAAATTATTATATTTGACGTGACCTACATTAGAAAAAAGTGAGCGGGAAAGGCCAAAATTTTGAATTTTCCCAAGTTCGCAATGGAGCGCGATGAAACTTGGGAAAACTGAATAATATGTCATCGTTCTTTTATAGAAAACTATAATTCGATTAACTTTTTCTCTCGAAACAAATAAAAAATTGAATAGGGTAGACAATTTTAAGTGTGCAAAATTTCAGCTCGAAATATAGACTAGAGCTGGAAATAATGTCTTCGGAAAATCCTCAAATTAGTACTGAAATAGCATGTTTGGCACTTTGTGCGTGTCGGGTGGAAAAAAAATATTTTGAGGAGTTCCTAACTATACCGAGATAAGCAAATGGTAAAAGTTTCAGCCAATTCTGAATTTTCAAGGTGTTGTATTTCCGTTATGAAGTTTCAGCCAATTCTGAATTTTCAAGGTGTTGTATTTCCGTTATGAAGTTTCAGCCAATTCTGAATTTTCAAGGTGTTGTATTTCCGTTAAGAACCGCCAGCACGAATATAACTTTTATTGGGAAAACAAACAATTCCGAAAAAAGTCGGCGGATTTAGTAATTCGGTTTGATTTTGCAAATGAATCCTCTACCGATATCGTCTTCCACATTGTTCCATTGTCCTGCGCCGTAACCGGAAACTGCATCGGCGATCATCTGAAAAGAAGGTTTGTAGTGATACAACAAATCATTTCTCTTACGGATCCATAGAACTCGGTTTGACAGTTATTTGGTTCACCACTTCCCCAATTATTATAATACCTTGTAGTTCCGTCCGTCCATGCATAACTGTCTGCATCACATCCCCATCCGTCCGATTTCAATCCAATATTTATCTATAAAAAGTGGCAAATTCGATGCTCTTATTGAATCAATGACTTACACTCTCACGCTTGTCAGGCTGTATTCCAGTATTAGATAATTCTGAAAGCAATTTAACACAAAGATAGACCTCTCAGGAACCTACTTCTCAGAAAATCATTCTCAGTTGAAGAATGAATAGAAGCGAGATCTGCCCCTTCATTCCGACAACGCCGTAATCCATCGGACCATGAAGTCGACATGATCACTACCTAAATAACATTATGAACGATTCGAAACTTTTTCGATTTTGTTTTCGTCGGAATACCTTATACACAAAGAAAACAAAAAAGTTAATTACCTTATAGCAATAGTTAGTATAACTAAACCAAACGTATCCATCGGGACAACGGTGGATTTCTGAATTTTAAACTATGAAAAAAATACATATTTTGGACACTCACCTTGTGGTACAGGACATGCTGTGGTGGTAGTGGTCTGTAAGGGATCGGAAGCACAAATAAATGGATATGAATCAGTACACGAAGCAGTGAACCATTTGCCATCATTTGTGAAAAACTGCATACACGCAGTAGTGCCCAATGAGCTTGGTTGTCCAATTTTGTAGTTCTGATAATTGAAAGCAGTTCCATCTTCCCATTTCCAGTTCGCTGGATTGTTTACAGCGGCGGATGTTGACTTCGCTCCTAGCCAAACTGGTCCATTTTTGTAGATTAACTCTGCTGCTTGTTGGGTCAAAATGATGTTTTCAGTGAAGTTGTGGACGGATACCATGTGTCCGTTTAAAGTCGAGCATACCGATTCAGCGGTTTCATAATTCACTGCAGACGAGTAGAATTGTAGACATCTGTGTGGTGGATGAAAAAAGATTTCTCAATAATTTTACTTTCCTATAACTCACTTGTTTAATTGTGGAATGTAAGTGGCACCTGTTCCACATTGAGCATCTATTTGAGAAAATAGTGCAGACAAAACAATGATCGGAACAATTTTAGCGAGCATTTGTGATAAGAAAAACAGAATAACTGATACGAGTCTTTTATACGAATTATTCGGTATGTTCATCAATTTAGAGTGTTTGAAACTTCCGTCTTATCAGTTGAATTTGAAGATGACACGTTCGGAATAATCCTTAGATTCCTTCCTCTCTTACGCATTCTGCTGACATCAAGGATCACAAGGGTAATTTCTTTTGCAGTTTTTCCTGATAACAGATTTTACATAAATAGGTTGTCGGTCAACATATCCAGGATGCATTCATCAGTGCGCTGAAATGTTGAAAACGTGGCTTGTATTCTTCTTGCTTTTGCCTATATTCGTCAGTTCACAATGCAGTCCAGGATCAATTTATAACAATGACAAGTGAGCCACATAACAACTTATCGATACTCCCCTTACTCTTACAGATGCTTCACTTTCTTCCCAGCCCAAGTAGACTTCAAAATTGCGGAATCAATCTGCATGGTTTCGAACGGACATTTGGCTTCTGTTCATAATACATTCGATAACAACTTCATTGCAAAACAAGCTCAACAGTATGTCAATGTGAACAGTTCCATTTGGCTTGGCGCGAGATCTTATTCATCAAACTTGAACGATCCAAACAGTTGGAATTGGACAGATGGCACATCTTTTGACTATCAAAACTATCAATCTAATCAACCTAAAACAATTGAAACTCAAGCATGCATGAATCTATCCCCGTCAAATGGAAAATGGAGTACTGCAAGTTGTATCAATTACGCTCCATTCATCTGCGAATACCCAATACCTGCACATTCGACATGTCCTCCAAATAGTATGTTTGCTCATACTGTACTTTTTAAACTAGTAATTTTGGTTTCAGAATACCTTTCTTGCCCATCAGAATACTATTACTTGAAATATACCGATGCGTGTTATAAGGTTCTCGAAGAGTGTCTAATTTTTCGAACTATTGTATTTACTTCTTTCAGCGTGTGATTGATTCAGGAGATTGGGATTATGGTGAATGGTCTTGCAATCAAGATGGTGGACACCTTGCATCGGTTCATTCTTCTACTGAAAATGACTTTTTGACGAGTTCGTTTCTTGAATTCAGATCGTGCAAGAAAATGAATGATAATTTCAGGTATCACCATGGCTGGAGTTTCAGTCAATAAACATTTAAGTGTAAGTAAGAAATGGAATGTTAAAAAATTGTACATGTTTTTCACAGATCAATATCGGAGCAAGAGCCAGCGGCAACGATGGATGTAATAATAATGCCTATTGGTGGGTCGATGGTAGTGGCGGTTTATCATACACCAACTGGGCCCATGGAGAACCAAACAATTGTAAAAAAGAGCTCTGGAATTCTGTAAGAGCCGTAATAAAGCGAAAATTTTTAAATACATATGTTCTACGTATTTCCAGATAATGCCTGATCCGATTTCTAAGGATTACAATCCCGATGGTGGACAATGGAACAATGTTCAAAACACCGACAACAGAGGATTCATTTGCAAACTCCCAGTGAAAAGATAACCAAATTATTCCTCCATTTCAGACATTACTTGCGAATAAATTTTTATATTTACTGGTTTTCCAGATTACATTCGATCCCACTTGCCCATCCAGATCTTGGTCATCAATTTTCCCACCAACCCATTTTCCTGCTCATTTCATTTTCCCCTCCAATCTCATAAAATCTTGTTTCTGATCGGTCCTCTCCGGGAGTCAAATCTTCTCTTTTCCCAGCTTCTTCTTTTCCTTCAGTGTGTGCACCTGACAAGGCCAATAATTCATCCGGGAATCGAAAAAACATCGATCGTAAATCGACGGGAGAGGTGGTTTGTGGAAGACACGGTGACAGCTGTTTAGCCGGGAAATCGCTTTGAAGTCCCGCATCAAGATGCTCCGCGCACTTTTTTGTGATGTGATGCCACCTCAAAGTTTACATCTTTATGTCGTGACTCTTCGGACATTGATTGATTATTCTGAATTGCCAGGGCTCTGTAATTCATGACTGAATTAGGTTACAGTATCATTTTTTGGATTCCTTTCAGTTATTTTGGGAAAAATGTTACAGTTTCCCGTCCCAATCACCAAAACACAAATACCATACGGCTTTTGGCAACACTTCCTCCGTCATCCAATTGTTTGTCAATGTACAGTTTTAACGATTTCTGATGAGTAATCTGTTAGTAAATACTGTACCTACTTCCCTCTGACCTGGCTTTTTTTGTTTCTATTTCTATCCTTCCCTACCGTATTAGTTGAAAAAAGAAGGACATAAATTTGAAATTCATGATATCGTTCTCTATTTTTTGCTATTCGTTTCCCCCTTTCCCCTTTATTTTGAATGGATTTTCATGAATTTCTAACTTTTCCTTCGCCCATTTTCTTTTCAATGTTCCATTTGTCCACTTGGAACATGAAATTCGCTAGTTTTGTCTAATAATCCCCACTGGTAATTTGTCATTTTTCGCCGATGGATTACCCAAAGAAAAGACAGGACACCGCCGAAAAAAGGAAAAACGAGGACTTGTGTGTAGACACTGATCGATGAGTTTTTTGAACCGATTACCGTAACAAAAAGTTTCTTTCGAAATGTTTGTGATTTTTGAGTGACATGTCTTCAAATTGGAGGGTTTTTTGAAGGATGAACATATTTTAAAGATTACGATTGCTCGAAAATTTGAAAAAAGAAAGCTCAACTATTAAACTAAACTCTCCGAAAATCCCTCCAACTTTCAACCGAAAATGTTATTATTTGTTTGTTTTTTGTACACTCTTAAAATATTCATACGTTCCTTTTTGAACCCTCAGGCTCTAGAATAACTCCCTTCCATTCTCGATCCACTTCTAAACCCTTTTTTGCTGTTTTCGTATATAATGTAAAGTGTGTGAAAAAGTCATCCTCTTCTCCTCTGAGCAGTATTGTTTGTTAGAAATCGTGAATAAAAGTGAATCATTCAGAAGAAGAGAAGTACCAAATATTTATTGGTTCGATTCGTTACGGAGATGGTGCATAAAATGATATAAACTAATGCGAAATAGTATACAAAAGTCGAGAGACTCCGGAGAGCTTCGTGATTTCTAGAGAGACACGTCAGAACAATTCGATGTTTTGGAATTGAGATTCTAATTCTTGACCCGAAGACTTGAAAGAGATTGTCCCATTATTAATAGTCTTTGTACTTTTGACTGGCAGAATTCATAATTCAATTAGCCGGACTGTATACTTATAACCGTTCGGAAAAAAAAACTTGAAGAGGAGAAAATTACCGTATTTAAAAGAGTGAAACGGTTGGGCTAGAGTTCTTATTCGAAAAATAGTTTGAAGCTTTCAAGAGTACTGTAGTTTTCTCAACACCTTTCAACCTAAATTCAATCTACCGTATTCTCTCAACTTCTAGAACCCCCTTCACCAATTCTTCCCAATTTTGAATCACTCTTCCTGCCGGTCACCTACTTTTCTACATCCTTTTTTGTTCTTTTTCTTCATCCCTATTTTAGTACATTCTTTGTTATGATTCAGTATGCAAAGCACGACGATCTTCTCGGATGACAAAACTAACAAAAGCGGAAGGAAATCTATCTGAGAAAAAGACCCGCTGCACAAAAAATCTGACACCTTACCATTCGTTTGTTGTTTTCTTTTTCTTCTTTCGTCATATTTCTTCTTCTGGAATGTTTGTCTAAAGAAGGTCCCCTTTTTGGTTTTTGAATACAAAATGAGTCGGGGAAAGGGACCACTCTCGTATCAATTACTAAGAGAAAAGAGAGAGAGAGATGCCATTCGTATAGGTGTCATAGGTAAACTATTCTCTCATCTTTCAAAGCTTTTCATTACTTTTGCCATCGTCGACGAGCTTTTTGTTTCGTTTGTTTGGGTAAGCGGATTTTTGTGAATTGGATTTATGTACTTTCTCGACTCGGACACAACTTTTTGTATTGAAAAAGTTGGGCCTGTCTTGGTTGAAGAAATCATGGCTTTTCTTGTTTCTCAATTTGCTGAAAACTTGAAACCCCCTTAACTGCGATATATTATGAAACAAGGGAAATTTGATAAAGTGACTATAGCTCCCCAAATAACCAGGTCACTAATCATCTTCACATGCGTTCTAGTCATTAGTCTTCCCATATCTATACTAATGAGCCACTCACTATCAGAAAACAAAACTCCAAAAACAAAATTCAATAATTCTTCCTAATCCCATCCTCAACTCCATTTTCGAATCCATCCCATTTCTTTTTCCCTCGAATTCAAATGTCTTGGGGACCGCTCATTCTTTGTTCTTCTCTAAATAAATGAAGATGAATGAGAAACTGAAGAAGAAGAACGGAGACCCGATGCACCATGTTCACAAGGACGAATCCACACTTTTCTCTCTTCTTTCGGACCATCGTAAACGATTGTAATTTGTCATTAACTCTCACTGATAATCAGATTATCTCCCTACTATCATTGCGGTGAGAGTCAATTAATCTTCATTCCTTCTTGGTTTCTTTCCCCCAACCAGTATCTATATTCTTTGTATGTTCTTCCCTTTGTTTTCTATTCCTTCAGTCGCTGGCGCCTAGTCAAAACGAGAAACCGCGGGCACATTCCCCGTCGCATCGGTGGTTCAGTGGTAGAATGCTCGCCTGCCACGCGGGCGGCCCGGGTTCGATTCCCGGTCGATGCAATTCCTTTTTGGGGAAGTAAAAATATTCTCATCTTGTTGTTGTTCTCAATTCTAATATTCCCTAATTTCCGGATGAGTGAGAATGACACTCTCGGCTCAACCCGAGAAATCTCATCTTACATGGTATGACAGACGGGTGGATGTCAACAAATGGCCAATAAATCGTTGAGTTATTGCAGTCACCCTCGTCTATTGGCGGCAACACCGCCCATAGAAAGCTTTATGGTCCCAGTGGACCCTATAATTATATTTCCGTTCGCTTATGTCAGTCCTAAAATGTTTCCTTTTCATTTGATTATCCCTTTCTAAGACTTTTCCCTCATTTTCTTTTCCTTTCTTGTGGCTTTTTTTTGTTTTTCGAATCCCCCTCTCAGCTCATTAAATCTCATGACCGTTTAGAGGTATTCTGATGTCTATTCATGTCGTACACATCGGATAACCTTGCACATTTCCAAATGAATAGCCATACAAAAAAGAGAAGAACATCTCCATGGAATGTACTAAATCGGTAATCGAATAGCTTGTCGAGAGAGAGAGACAGAGAGAGAGAGGACATGGCATTGAATGTTTTTCGAGTTCATCCCTTTCTTTCTCAACAGGTGTGGGATTACTGTAACGGTATTTCACAAGCCTGGATACAAATGCAAATATTAGAGATCTGTCAGTAAAATTGGAATCTGTCATCGTGTAAAACAATAGGATACAGTGATTAGGTAATAATGCTTACTTATATTAGATTTCCATGTTTGCCATCTGAAGATTCACGTCACAATGGACTACCGTAATAGTCAACTCATTTAATGATACAAAATATGTTTTCACTTTCCCAGATCCTCATGTCCAAACCCGGGCCGGGCCGGGCCGGGCCAGCGGAGGTACTTTTTGGGAGAAAAATCATTTTTTGACAGTTTTCTGTTTTGCTTTCAAACTTTTCATATTTTTAGTATTTTCATGACTTTTCATGAAATTTAGAAAGTTATTCCTAAAAAATTGCATTTTTTTCGGAAATTTTCGACGGAAGTTTCCTACCCAAACCGGATTTAGATATGTATGCTCATTCTCCTTTCGCAATTAACAAAATTTCGGTTCTCCTTGTCTCTCCGTCCATCTAGATATGATGATGATGTGACAGATCATCGCTCAACTCGTTCATCATCAAATTTCAAACAGAGCCTTCGGGAATTTGGAACACTTTAATGAGAGAATGAGGGTAAGAGATACGAATCTTTGAACAGAAATAGATGGAGATGTTAAAATTTGGAATTCCTTTTTCTGTTGAGGAATACTCTTTTACTATGTTTTGCCACGCTTGATTGCTAGTAAAAACATTGGAATCAGGAAGTGAGAAAAGGAAGTTTGCTCAGTTTTTAGGGACACTGTTGGAGAAAAGGATGATTGGGTTGTTAGGGTCTCCGGTTGTACTTTTTAGTTCCCCGTAAGATCAGCTAGTATTGGTCAGTTTCCATCTTGAAATCAGTCTCCTAGTTCTCCAGAAAACCCATTCCACTAATTTCCTCATCAGAATTGTTTTCACTGATTTCTTCCATTCGAAATCCCATCAAAGTCACAAATGTCTCCTCATTGATTCGATCGGAAAGCCGAAGCCAATTAAGTGAACGAAATGTTCGTTTTAGCTGTTCTTTTCTCTTCGGTTCCTCTAGTTTCCCGCATTGAGGTTCACTTTTTCTCCCCGGTTTTCCGCTTTATTATTATGATTCTGATGACAAAACCGTCTAGTTTTTTCCCTCGTTCGCCAATATATGGGAACAATATTTGAAAGGGTTTAGACGAACAACGAGGAAAGTTCTATATGTATTGTTTGTTCTTTTTTAGTTCTTTTTCTCTCTTTTTCTTGTTTTTCCATATCAAAAGTTTGACATGTTGCTGTTTTGCTCATTTCATTACTTCTTGTATTAGCCGATTTTCACATACATTTGAAAATACAGCCTGGTCCGGCCCAGCCGGCCAGCCCAAAAAGCCCGCTGTATTTCTTATTCGAAAATTTTTGAAAACTTTAACTTCCAACTTTTTTACAAATTCCTTTGAAAAGTCATTGCAATTCAGAGACTTTGGAAGACGACATTATTTTGAAAATATTATGGGAAAACATAACCATCCGCTCAAATATCAGAATCAGAACTTTTCTGGGCCGAGACGGGCCGTAACATGTCTGGACTCCCAGTATTCGAAAAAATAATGTTGCGGAATTCGAAGAACACGAATTGAGGGAAAGGGATAGATGTCAAGGGCGTTGCTAAGCAGTGAAAGTTGTAGCATTCGGCCATTTCGGAATCAGTGGGCATGACTGGCAAAAGACACTTTTTGAAAGATTGTTTTGAGAATTCTAGGAGGTTCCACTGCAGTTTAGAATTGGAGGTGAAGTTTAATTTCTGCTGAGATTTAGTTTCTACGTTTTCATTTTCTTTCACACGTTGTCAGACGGTAGATTTCTAGACCCTTCACTTTTTGTCTTCAACTTTGACTCGTGGAAACTACAAGCTTCCTAAACTCTGTCCCTAACTTGAGTTCAATATATCCCAACGAAGTACTAATTTCCAAAGCGTTTATCCCTCTTCAATGCCCCTTACACACCTGTATACATTGATCCTCTTTCTCTCTCTTTTTTCCCGAAAAGGTTCCTCAGTTCCGATACACAGGTAGTATTGGAAGCCAAAAGCCGTGTGTACACATACCAACCGCGCATTTCACCATTTCTGGTTAAAACGGAACGAACACTGTATTCCCTTTTGTATTGTTTTATTGTTGTGAACTCTTGAGAAGGAAGTGAGAAGAAAGGATGATGCCACGTCGTTGAAACCTTACTTCCGTTTTGTTTGCATTACCTACTTGGGTGGGTGTTATGTGAGAATACGTAATATTGTCTTGGAGATGATCTCATAGTAAACTCTTCATTCTTCTAGCCATGCAATATTGAATAATTTCTCGTGATTCCTAGATAGATGAGTAGTATTCATGGTCATCTTAACTTTTGTTTACTGCTCTCTGGAGCCACTGATTGAATTTACGTTGGTCAAACTTTTAGACCTAAGCCACAGCTCCGGTATTATTGCATCTACCAAGCTACTGGCCGGGCCAAAATCAGACATTTTGGCGGTCCTGGTTTCTGGACTGAAAAATTTTGGTATGAATCAGAATCAGAGCATAAATTCTATATTTAGGTGGTTTTTCCTGAATAAGGCATATGTTTTGATGATTGAATATGCTTTCGTAACTTTAACAGCGAAAAATTACAAAAAAAATTTTAATTTTGAATTTTTTTTCTTTTTTTCCCATACCCCCCGGGGACCAGGCCCCGGACCGGCCCGGGATTTGCCAAGGCTGGTTTCTACTGATGTCGATGGAAACTTTATCTTCAAAATACTCCTCTGACTTTTGTATTTCTGTTTCGAAGAAAACCTCCCATTCCCCAATCCCCTTGACTCATTCCCACCTACCCAAAACCTTCCCTAGAATTCCAATACGACCCTTTCTCTCTCTCTCCAATTTACCACCATACTGTATTTGACACCGTCGAGTGGTTTGGCCACCTTTTGTTCGAAAAGTGCTCACTTGACGCATGTTTTATGTACATGTTTTCTTCCCTACAAGGTTAATTCATCCCTCTCTTCATCTCAACCTGGCACCAGATGGTCATGACTTTCGATATCTATCTCCCCCAATTGATTTCAATATTTTATACCTGTATTCACTTTCTCTCTTTCGATCCTCTCCGTCATAATCCGCGCACTCATCGATCACTTATGAGCCACCGAAATCTGGCGGACATTTTCTACTCTGTGTTTCTCTAATCTACATAATCTATCAATCGGGGTGTTCACACATCTTGATGGTCATCCTTCAGTCACCTGTTTATGAACCACTTCTCGATGATAGATGATAGTGGTTATCACAGCGGAAAGCATTGACGGAAAGAAGCTTCCGGTGTTCGCACTTTTTGGTTTCGAGAACCTTTGAGTCTAGACATTTCCCTGATATATTTTTAATTTCCATAAAAACAGCTTGCACTTACCATTCCGACTTTAAGACATCTGTCATCCCAAAACTCTTCTTCCCAAATCCTTCCACTCGACTCACTCATTCCCTCTTAACAATTCCACTCATAGTCCCTCTTCCTAATTATTCGAGGCCACACTGTTTTTCCCGCAGATGTCCACCTTTTTCTCTCATAACTTTTCGATTCGGCAGGTGTCCGAATACATTTGGCTAACTTTTGTGTGTTTGACTTTTTCTCACCTGTCCAGCAACCCCCGGGTGATTCTTTTTCTTCTTTTTATGACGGAAAAATTGAAATTTGAATTGAATCGAATTTTGCTACTTGGTGTAATGTTTGTTGTTTGCCTTTTTCGTCGTTTTTCTCATGATTGCAAACACATATATATTTTTCAAGTGGCCCAGTGACAATAAGTATAAATATTAGAGAAATTACCGTAGGCTTATGTTTGGCTTTTGACACCTTCTTGTCTGCCCATGAGTTATGTGTCATCTTCTGGGGGGGAGGGGTACTGTAAGAGAGATCTTCAGAAGATGAAGGAAAATAGAAAGGCTTCTTACAACCAGAATCTACTTAAAAGTTGCCTTACAGAAAGTTAATCTTGCAGCCTGTTGCTCTTATTTCCATATTCAAAAGTTACCGTATTTATTCTCATAGACCGGCATGCCGTACTCATTTTTATGCCGGTTTATAGAGAGTTCTCGTCTATTTTTCAAAGTGTCAATTTATCACGAAATTAACGAAAAGCTGGTGTTTTTTCACTGAAAATATGTATGAAAATATGCCTTTTGGAACAGTTATAAAGGACAAAGACCATCCGAATTGATGTGAAATACAAAATTGGTGTGAAAATATTGGAAAAAATATATATATATTGTTATTTCTAATTTCTTATTGTTAAATTTTTGGGGTGCCGAATGATTGGAGGGTGCCGTTTTTTTCGAAATGACCATTTGACTGCCGGTCTATTACAGTGAATACGGTATGAAACAACCTGAAATTGAGGAACCTTTTTCTGATTCAAAAGCTTTTTATCCAAACTATCCCACATTCGTTCCTAAACATTATAACTTTGATCCATCAAATTCTCACCGTTGTCAAGTTTATCCACTTTTCCTGATTTACACAATAAATAAATCTCGTCGAACTAGTATTTGAATGTCTTCTTCTTCTTCTTCCTCATCCAATATTTCATTCTCACCTGGTCCTTCCTTCTTCTTCTTTCTGTTATTCTCTATATTTCTTCCTCCATCATCAGTCCATCAATTGGAGCGACGAACCTCATTACGCCTTTTCCTAACAATTTCCATTTTCCGGTGACAGACGTTTGTCTCTATTCCCCCAACCCGAAGCTTTCTTGTCCCAAATTTCTAAGTGCTCCTCTTCTCATTTTCCGGTCATCAGATGACCGTCTCTTTCATTTTCTTCGCCCATTTTTGACACCGTGCTGAAGCCAGATGGCATGGGGAAGGGCGTCACAACGGCGCCAGGACGCTGGGAAGGATGCATCTGCTTAGAAAGGGATGTACATAGATCGGAAGGGAAGATCTGTAGGTGTCAGTTAGTGAAAGAGATAGACGAGCAACCAGCTGCCATGACTGGTTGCTATCATTTGTTGGCTGTCAGGTTATTAATATTATCCATGAAAATTCTCATCCCATTCCCTTCGAAACTTTTTGGCAACATAAGTCCATTTTCAAAAAGTCGTCAATCAATCAAAACTCGGCGAGCAAATGCGGCATCTAATGTGGTGTTGAAAGAGATATGATTGGTGGAGAATGTGCTCCCAAAGGACTTTCGGAAGGGATATTTTTGAATTCTTCCTTTTACTCCGTTCTCCTCAAATCTCGGATTCTCACGAAACCTAGATTGAAAAATGTTCCCCAAATGAATTGAGAAGTAAAACTGAAATTAGCATAAATCCTCGTCTCGCAACTTCCATGCGTTCCCGAACTGTTTGTTCTCGGTCGACCTCTCTCGGCAGGGTATCCGAAATCAGACATTGAGATGGTTGGGGATGATGAGAAAAGAGAAGACCACGGACACCGCTAAATCATTTGCAAACATAACAAGAGGAGGTATCACTTCGTGATTATCATATTAGTAGTTTGCCCTTCTTCTTTTTGTGCTGTTTGTTTCTGACCTTTTTGCGTTGGCTCGCTTTTTTTGAGTCACTGGGTTCAAGATTAGGTGATTAGTGAGAAAAATGTAATGTTGCACTTTTAGGCATACTGGTTGGAATTAAAGTGTCAGAATGTGGTGAAAAATGAAATTGACAATTGAACAAAATTCACTGATAGGGCTCTTCAAAATAGTTTTGAATTCTTCTAAAAGTTATAATTTCCGATTTCCACCAGTGAGTTTTAACAGTTCTGATTTTTACTGTGATGTGTTTCAGATTTGGACTCAGAATAGTTGAAATTATCTTGGGACGAAGTTTCGTAAAAAGTTCAAACTGCAACGCCAAGGAAATGACTTGTCAGAGTTATCCCAAAACCCGAAATACTATTCTGAAAATCCGTAATTTAGCAACATCATAAATACTACTTTCATTGGACAGTCGTTTTTTGTCACAATTTGAAACTTTTCAGTTTATTCAGACATCAATCCCGAAAACCCTCTGAATTGAGCCGAAAAACAATTTTGACTTGAAAAGTTCTAAATTGTCGATTTCCACCTTTAAGTTTTTACTCCAAAAAATCTGAAATTGAATCCGAAATCTAGAAACATCATGAATCCTATTGCCACTGTACAGTTGCTTTTTCACAACATTCAGTTTTTTTTCAAAATTGAACCCCGTATCTTTAGCTTCATTGCATTCTAGTTAAACTCTCAATCATCGTAATTCCTCAAAGTCCCACGACATACTCATCTATCTTATATTAGTACATGTACATATACATCCTCATCCCATGAAATCTTCTAACTTGTAACACAAAAAGTTCAAACTTTGCCCTTCTCTTCTTCTCCCCTCCAAGATGTCCCCCCATCCTTCTCACTATACTATGCTCCAAAATGTCTCCAAAATTGACACGATATTAGCATAGTTTCCTTCTTTCTCCTAGTATATATTCCGTTCCTTTTTTTTCCTTTCACCCGAATTTGTTCCTGTCCTTTTTTGATGAATGTGTCGTGTGGACACGTGTTGCGTAACACCTCTTTTATTCGTTATCATCCGTTCCGTCGGCCCAACTTCAAAAAGGGGGCCTTGTACTCATTAGTCGGTTATGTTCCCTCAAGGGAGAGATACGAATCTGTGATTATTAATCGCATGTACTTACACTTGTTCTTTTTCGACTGATACTTTTACGATGGGTGCTCCGTTTGCGCGAAAAAAGATCCCTTCTTGATCACGGGACAATTTTACAGTACCCAACCAAAAGGTGTGGTAAATCAGAGGCCAACTGTTTCCAATTTGCCTTTCTTCTAACACAAAAAATTAGGTGGAGCACATGTTCGTGTCGGCTCAATCTTTGAAGTGTTGCCACGTCACGACACTGCTCCCCAGATGTGATTGGAGCAGTTTTTTGGGAGGTGCGCGATGCTTTGTGTTTGATCATCTGCCGACGAAGCATTAGGGAGAGTTGAAACAATATGTGAAATCGATAAAAAAAAAGTGTTAATAGGATTTGGAAAACATTGATTTATTATTTTGATATTGAATCGGAAGGGGTCCGTAGAATTACGATTTCAAGTTCTGAAAATAGTTGAAGTTCAATTTTGCTTGGTTTTGAAGTTTTAGGATATCTTGAAGTTCCTTAACACAAAAAATGTTCCTTATTGAAAAAGCTATCGATTGGTTAAAATACCGTCAAATTTCATCGAAAATCGACAGAGTTATGCTTTGTGCTGCCGAAAAGTAGCTGCTTTTGGGGATTTCGGCAATTTTTTGTCAGAACAAGACGTCACTTTGTTAATCTTCGATGAAATCTGACGGAGTTTTAATAAATCGACAGCTTTTTTAATAAGGAACATTCTTTCTGTTGACCGTATTTTTACCCAATCCCCTTGAAAAAAGTTAATCAAATTTGTTGCCACCCAACCCTGCTCCTAGTTTTCGGGATACAGTTTTTTCAATACCTTGTTTTCATTACCCTCTGTACCATCTTGATTATGCCACGTGTGGTCCCATATGTTCTTTATCTAAAGTTGTATTCTCTGAATCTTTTCTCTCATCCATCACACCTTGTCACTTTTATTCTGAACCTTTGTTTCTATTACTGTACCTACTGATTTTCGAGTCATTCCGATAATAGAGCCAATTTATCAACTGGAAAAGGACACAGGAGAACAAATTCTAGGTCAGTTCAAATTTCTAACTTAAATTGCCTTCAATCTTCGTCTTCTTCCGTTCTCCCCTTTTTCTTCTTCTCCGAATTCTTTGACTCCGCCCACTTTCTTCTTACCAACTGACTCCTCCTTCTGTTACTTACTAGTATCTCTCTTTGTTTTTCGATTCCCACCACACTCTCACTAATTTTCTTTTTTTTTGCAAAAATCGAAACAGTAGCATCTTTATCTAAACATCAATAAACAAAAGAGCATCGGAGAGAAGAGAAAAGTTGGCACTTGCTCTCGAAAACTCTCCCGCGCACGGCTTATCATGCTCATCAACTCCTCTCGCTAATCATTCTCGTGCCCTTCTTTTTTCTTCCATTTTTTCCGCCTACTGACCGGTCTTTCCGCTTCGATATCTAGGTACTTGTCTGCTTCATTAGAGTTTTCGATGAGCTCCTTCCTCCTTTTTGTATCTTTTTCGCGCCTGTATACCTTCTGATGATGACTTTGATTGTTTAGTTCTTATTGGCTCTTCTGATTATACTGTAGATTTGATCGAGAGTCTCTCTCGCTCTTTTTTTATGCCGGCGAACTTATTGATTAGTAATTGGTGTTGTTTTTGATAGAGAAAACTATATTTTTTCAGATCCCTTTCTTCACTTTGCTAGAAAGAGAGCATAGCTGATGGCATAATAATCTA
This sequence comes from Caenorhabditis zanzibari, assembly GCA_963966625.1. Taxonomy (NCBI): domain Eukaryota; kingdom Metazoa; phylum Nematoda; class Chromadorea; order Rhabditida; family Rhabditidae; genus Caenorhabditis; species Caenorhabditis zanzibari. Next base: position 6,581,122 of record OZ016470.1, on the reverse strand, counting down.
TCTCTCTGTTATTTCAACTTAAAACCACATTTCCTCTCATCCATCAATCTCTTTAATTTATCTCTGTTGTCTCCTAACTTTTCGCAATCTTCAAGATTTTAGTTTTCGTTAAATTTGCCTTTGTTCTTCCTCTCCTGCTCAAAATCATCCCGAGAAACCAGAACCAGATGTTCTTATGTTTGTTTCCGTTAGTTTAGGTTTTTCTTCTAATTTTCCTCAGCATTTCATTTTCTGGTAAGAGATTCGTGTAGGAGAAGGAAGACAATTTCAGGAAATTCAATGTTGAAGACGAAGAAGACGAAGTCAAGAAGAAGCACATTCTATTGACGATGATTTCAATGTGACACAGATTCAATTCTAGATAATAAAAGAGAGAAAGGGAGAAGCATCAAATAAAAAACACTAGAACGAAGCCAGTTGAATGTTGAAAAATCTAGAATTTCGAGAGATCAGATAGCTGATTTTTACGCTTCAGAAGTCTACCTTTTCAGCTACAATAATCTTTGGCCCTTCTCTCCAACAAACAAAGTAGGGAACTCCATTTCGTCGTCTCTGTTTCAAAAGTTAATCAAAAATTCCATCAGAATGTATGCGTTCTTCTAGCGACCACAGCTGGTGCCCTTCCCACCCTTTTACCCAATTCTTCCCTAAAATCTTCAACAACTTCTTCTTCTTCTACGAATCTTCACTCTCAAAAGTTTAATCGTTCGGAATCGTTGCACATTTCCTCAATGTGCTCGCACGAGCACACAGTGTATCCTGTTTCGGAGAGAGAGACCTCTCAGTGAACATAATTACATAATTACCCTCTCTTTCTCGGAGAGCCGCGTGTTTCTTCTGTTTCTTCTCTTGTTTCTAAAATTCTGAACCACAAATTCTACTCTTCAGAAGGACTTAATCGTCGCTTTTGCTCTGCGCACCTTCTTTCCTTTTTTAGAGCTCCATCAGCTTTTTTCGGCACGTTTCTTCCCACGTTTCAATCCGTAATCCTTTTTTTTCTTTACTTTTCAAATCAAGTCCGTCTTCCACGAAAACTTCAAAGGCTTCGAAACGACTTTCATTGGTTTTGGAGAACAGTTGTGATGTCACGGTAGAATTGACACACAACTGTCACTGAAATCTAGGATTTCGGCCGTCAGATGGTAGTTTTGAGGAGAGCTGGTGGGAACTGAGAATGAATGGAGTGTTGTATTTCGAATGGAAATTAGGTGACAGATTTGAGATATTGAAAGTGACAGACTAAGTGCGAGCAGGGGTTTTGAAAAGTTGAATGAAAGTTCTCACATCAAATCCAAATACCGTAAAATCTGTAACCTCTAATAGAAGAGCACTCCGATGATCTCAAAATGGTCACATTCATGAAATTCAAACGGATTGAAATCAGTCTCATTAGAATCATCGTCAAAATTTGAGTAAAAAAATATGCGTTCAATTAGATGTTCTGATCCATTTTGAGAAATCAGAAATATTGTTTATTTTACGGTATCTACTAGTTGCTCAATTCTCGATTTTGCTTTCTAAGCATATTGATATCATTCTGCAGACTCTAGCTATAACTGAAATCCAACAAATCCCACTCTCTCTCTCAGTCTGTAATCGGTTATTCAGCTCAAACCCAGCTCCACCCTCTCCACTTACTTCCAACCCGAATCTTTCTCCCCTCAACATCTGTCCTGCCCTGTGCCATCTCTCTGTTTTTCCCACATGCATAAATATTTTCGTTGTCTTCTCCTTCCCTCTCCTCAACCACTTGTAATCACTAATTACAAAGACACCTTTTGCTTTTTTAAATGCTCAAAAAACAATTTTATTTTTACTTCCTAAGCCAAGGTGTAACACATCCCGACATTTGATCCGTTGATTTCAGGTAACTCGGATTTTCTCTTCGTTCTTATTCTCCAAATCGTCTCAAGTTTCTCAGAGGAAGAAAAAGTTTTCTCTATGCTTATTGTGTCACCTAATTACAAAGAAACAGACCGGACTATCCTGTTAATAATAGACCTCGATCGCGCCTTTTTGTAGATTCTTTCCTCCGGAAGAATATAATTAGAGGATCTTCACTTTCCAAGGTTTTCCTTAGCTATCCTGAATATATTTTCTAAATACACATCTTGTTACCTAACAGAACTTGACCGTTTCATTCGGTATCAATAGAGACCATCAAAAGATAACCTTCTCAATTTAATGCAAACAGTCAGTCTCTCTTCTGAGGTCGCTCTAATCTGTAAGAGTGTCCTCCTGTTGACATTGTGCTGATCGATGAGGTGCATTTCTTGTAATCGAGCCGCTCTTCTTCATCTACTCTTTCATCTTATCCCGACTCTTACCGCCTCTTCTTTTTTCTCCGCGCGGAAGGTGTTCTTCTTCCCTACTTTCTGCCGGCCTTTCCTTTCCGTTCTTGACCCTTTCTTGGTATATGTATATCCAGGTAATTAATACTCTACAAATGATCATCCAAAGCTCTCTTTGCATTCTTTTGGAACTGATTTACGACCAAACCCATAAACTTGAAACCACCTTATGATCTTCGTTTAGTAATGGTCTTTGAGCACACCAATTGTTTTCGTTCTCTTTTGAGGTAGTGAGAGCGAACGAATTCGTATAGATTTTATAGACTTTCGAGTTTTCTGTTCCCAAGTCTCACAAGTAATTTTAGGGTCTTATCCAATTTTTCGATTTTAGGTCATTCCATTTCTGTTTGATCCTAATCTTTACAGTCAAACTTGCCTCTTTTTTATGATCGATAGTTATCCAACTAACCGTAAACTTGTCATACTTTACAACTCTTCCCTGAAACCATTGGTGACCCTCGAGAGGTTCCCTGTTCTTCTCGGTAATAACATTTTTATAGTCGTGTCATTGACATTTGCTTCATTTTCCTTCTCTCTCCAAAATTCTTTACCTGGCTCCCGACACAGAGTCATTTCCACCCGATTAGTGTTCATTTCCTCAGGACGCGTTTCCTCTCGCCAACAAACAGATCAAAAAGAGTCCGTTGATCCGTACACCCTGTTTACCACTTCTAATTCTGGCATTGAAGGACGTCGAAAATTCTGAATATCCAGAATCCGTTCATCTTCATTTTTTCTGCTTCTCCTCACTCATTCCTCTCTTCTCCAATTTTCGTCTTCCTCTCAACGGCGCGGCGCACAAAAGTGGAGGGAGAAGACCACTTGATGAGCACACGGGCCGTACAAATAGACACACTTGAAGCGCCACCCGAAGCAATTTTTGGTAGAAGCAGCGTATTTTTTGTAAGTACTTGCTAACCAAGTTTGGAAAGTGGAGTACTGTAGGTATTCGTCGCCGGCAGCACCAGGGATGGGTGGCAGCAAATTTCGACAACTCATTCAAATTTGAATAACTTTTTTTCAGGAAGATCGGGTAAAAACACGGTCAACAGGGAAAATGTTCCTTATTAAAACAGCTACCGATTGATTAACAATACTAAAAAATAAATACTAATGAGTTATGCCTTGTGTTGCCTAAAATTTGCTGATTTTAGCAATTTTTCTGTAACACAAGGCGTAATTCTGTTAACTTTTGATGAAACTTGACGGTTTTAAAGCAATCGATAGATTTTTTAATAATGAACGTTTTTTCCGTTGACCGTATTTTTACCCAAACCCTCCGAAAAAAGTTATTCACATTTGAATAGGTTGCCGGTTGCCGCCCAGCCCTGTATGGGACAATTTTACAGTCAGGGATAAATTGTATGGGGACTCTTCTAGACATTTTCGCATGCCTAGAACAATGGAGAGGGATTGGCGGAGTCCCTTTTGATCTGAAACATGTGTTCGCTCATACAATACAAAAACAAAGTGACAATGTGAAGGTGAAATCTACGCCATTCCCTTTTTTCTCCACCGCCCTCTTCAATCAAAGTCACATCCTCACACATTCTCCGACTCTTTCTTATGTGCAGTTCTTCGAACACTCTCCTTTTTTTCTTCCATTCATCCATTTCCTTGGTTACACTTGGCACCTTTTGTCGCATTCTTAAAAAGACTCTCACCCTCATCACTGACATCCAAAAGATGCATTTTATTTTCATATTCTCACAAACCACTCCGAAAACAGTAATCCGCTTCTTGTAATCCGGAGGAAAAAACGAACGGGCGGTCCTTTTGGTCTCTACACAAAAGCCTGCCTCATTTTACCGCATAATCCCTTCTGGGAGCATCGAATTGCACCTGGCCATCCGATGCATTCCCTTCCTATTCATTCAGAAAAAGGTGTATTTTCTGCCGCCTCCTCATTTCAATACATCTTATCTAATTAGATGATCATCCTTGAAAGAGGAGGCAGAGTTTTCACAACTTTTTTATTAATCGCTCAATGACATGCAGAACTAATTTGCGGAGAGGGAAATCGTCTTGATAGAGAAAAGAGAGGGTAGTTTTCGATTCTATCTACTCTCTTTCGAAAATTCATCCTTGACTTTCTTACCCAATATTACGGTTTAATGGTGTATTTTACAGCACTCCGAGCGAGTGTTAATCCCATCCCAATGGTCTTTCCTTTCTTCCCTTGGACCATACTCCTCCCCTTTCTTCTTCCGGCTCTCCTTCTCTTTCTTCTCATTTCCGTAGACGTGGTAACATCATTCATCACCTCCTTTCTTCTTGGTGTTTTTTTTTTCTTTTCTTGTTTAATGTACTCTGTCCTGATGGAAAATGAAGGGATATGGAAAATGGGGTGGTCCCATCAATTTTTCATCAGTTTTCCCTTTCTCTATAAATGTAGTTTTCTCTGGTTTGCATTCATTTTCTCCCTACTTTCGAAACCAAAACAACAACTTTCACACATTTTTCAGAATGCGATCTCTTCTCATCCTCCTACTTGTACTATTAAGTGCAAAAAGTTGCTCAGCGAATCAGTTTTGGCTAAGTGTTGAAGTGGAACAGATTGATTGGACCGATGGATGTTTGACGACTGCATTATGCTCTCATCCGAGATTTCAACTCATCAAGGATCTTCTTCCAGTCAATGAGAAGGTTACAATGAACTGGCCAATTGTGGAGCACTTTGATAAGGTGAGTCCAGTCAATCACAGGTGGGCGGCAAAAAATTTTGGCAACTCTTTCAAATGTGAATAACTTTTTTCGAGGGGATCGGATAAAAATAAGGTCAACAGCAAAAATGTTCCTTATTAAAAAATCTATCGATTGGTTAAAACCCCGTCAGAAAAAAAAATCAACAGAGTTACGCATTATGTTGCCAAAAATATGCGGATTTCGGCAATTTCTGTAATTTTTTCGTTAAAAAAGGGCGCAACTCTGTTGATTTTAGGCAACATTTGACAATGTTTTAACCAATCGATAGCTTTTTCAATTAGGAACACTTTCTCTGTTGAACCTATTTTCATCCGATCCCCTTGAAAGAAGTTTGAATAAGTTGCCGCCCAGCTCTGCAGCGAATCAAAAAGAACCTCGTTTTCTCATTATATTCTCACATTTCTCCTGGTTCTCACCCAAACATCCGTCAATATCCGTCAAAAGGTGTCAAAGGGGATTCAAAAGAGAGAATGACAGGGGTTTACGTAACTGTAATTAGCCTTTTGCACACTCGTTCTCTCCTTCCCTTCCACGCGCACACCTTCTTTATCTTTTCACCTCGCCGCCCCCGATTAAGACGATTGCGTAAGATGGTCCCTTGGTGTCTCTATTCTGTGTTTTCTCACAGTGTGACATCACAAACCCACAATTTCCTGTTTCCCATATACTCAAATTAATTATTTCCAGGAATCCCACCGTCCGTTCGTTTCCTACTGGCCATCGGGACGTACCGAGGACATTTCCATGTCGGCTCAAGTTGTGGGAACTGATAGAACTTATGGTTTCCCCAGAATTTGTGATCAATCTCCATCGGTTAGAATCTTCCCGGAAGAGCATAAAAAGGTAAGCAACGATTGCTTTTAGCGCATTTAGAACGTCTATTGGTCAAGGTATTAAACAAACAGAACTGAGCAAATAGAAACATTTTCTCACTATTCTTTTCTAGATTGTTGCCCATCTGGAAAAGGAGAAAACCACTGGGAAACCACCAATGGACTCGTTGAAAATCAAAGTGAAAGGAAAATGTTTCAATGCGACGATGACAGTTGTGAAGCATACCGAGAGATGTCCATGGTGTCCGGATCCAAAAGAAATCACGATAATCGGACAAGAACCCGGAAGTGAAGCGACTGGATTGAGAGCTGGATCAGCTGCATGGCTCTTCGGATCTTCGTCTTCACTGATCTCTGACGATCGAATCGTTCATATTGGAGTCCTTGTATTGGCGATTGTTGCAGTTTTGGCTTCAACTGCCTTTGCCATCATTCTTGTTATGTATTTGAGAAATAAGAGATTGGTCAAGGAGACACTCAAAAAGCCACGTTTCCATCCATATATTTCGGTGAAAGGACATGAGATAGCTGAAGATAATAACAGGTAATTTTCTTTCTTTTTTTTGTAAAATTGAAAGTTGAGAAACAGAAAACTTTGATTCCCCAACATTTTCAAGTTCAAAACTTCAAAGGAAGACGAAAAGTACAATTATAAAGTTGTGGGTGGACTAAATCGACCATGTAGAAGTCACTGAACTAACTTATAAAGACCTGAATTTTCTAGTTTTGTTAATATTTCAAAAAAGTTTTTATTCTGCTCAAAAAATGTTATCAAAAGTGTTTTCGCTTAATTTTTAAATGGATACTAGTAAAGTTTGAGTTTCTTGATTACACCCAAAAATCGAAATTAGATTTAATTGAAAGTTGAGAAAACAAAAACTTTGGTTCCCCAACATTTAAAACTTCAATTATAATAACTTTATTATTAACAGATACGACCTTCCATGGGAACAACAACAACGACCGCTCACCTACTGGATGACGTCTTCCAACAAATCTTCTGAATCCACAATGACTTCTCCATTGGATTCTGCATCGTCTCTTCATGGAAGTGGATCCCCTCAGAATCCGAACATGTACAACTCCCAACATCATCATCAGAATCCTCATCCGGAGATGTATCATTCCACGTACACTCGTGATGGATACCAAACATACCGTCCACCTCCACCATCAGTCCATCCACCAATTTTCCCTCCACAAACTCAACTTTTCCATCCTCCAACCTATTCAACACAACGTCATGTAACGTCTCCGAACTCTTCAAGGCACGATGATTCTGGATTGGAATCTGTGTGATTCGGTGGAAAATTCTCATTTAGTGGATGTTTAGATTCGATGTTTTATTTAGCTAACGGGTTATAGCACAGAAAACCGGTGGAAATCATCTTTCAAATTTCTTAATAGCATAATTTTTTCTCAATTGTAAATATTTATCATAATATTTTGTTCTGATAAAGCAGTGATTGTATCGTGTTTCACAAAACTACACATTCAGAAATTGTTTACTAGGGATTCAAAACTTACGAAGTATGAGGTGACACGTAAATAGCAAGAAAAAATTTAATGAAATTGGTTGAGAGTGCACAGGGGAATTTATGAAGAACTCAATATAGAAACATTGGAAAACGCGGGGGATGATAAAATGACGGAGTATCTACAAATTTTCAAGAGGAATGAACCTAATGGAATGGATTGGTTCCACCACCACCTTGTTGTTGATTTTGTTGTCCAAACTGTGGATTTGGTGGGAATCCTCCTTGTTGCTGCTGTTGTGGCCATTGTTGCTGTTGGTATGAAGGGAAGGCACCCGGGAAAGTTGGGTATGGAGCCGCGAACGTTGGTTGGTATTGTGGTTGGAACATCATTTGTGGTTGTGGTTGACCTAAAACAACAAGTTTCATACAAGAAAATAGTCTTTGAAGCTATCAATATTTCAGTCAATTCAAACTAATTTCCAAAGATGTTAGTAGCAAACTACAAACACAAAAACACACCGTATGGCACTTGTTGTTGGAAGTAGCCAGGATGTTGTTGGAATTGCTGCATCTGTGGCTGTTGCTGATATGGATTATAAGCAGCTTGCTGTTGAGGAGCTCCAGGAGTGGCTGAATTCACGATTGTTTCGAAACACTTATGAACAGAGCTTGTTAGTTTTAACGAAGGACTTCGGACATTGAAAACAAAAATTTCATTTTTCTCACCTTGCATTGATTGCTGTGTTCTTGGCGGTGGAATCGGCGATTCAACACTTGGAGCTGCTGGGCGTGGTGGTGGTGGACGTGGTGGAGCATTAGTAGGCGAGGGGGCAGATCCGGATCCTGGAAAAATTTTCATTTACAAAATAATACTGCTAATTATTTCATGTCTACATGCATTATACAACAGAAAATCTAAAAACGGACCGGATGTCAAATAAGATGAAACAAGACTATTGACACCATCGACGACAGCTTTTGTGGCTTGACCTGAAAACACAAACCACTACTACAAGCACAACATCTGAATAGCAGGAAAACTAATCGTCATTCATAAGCGAATAAGTTTACAACAAAAACCGACCGTAGTTTTTAATACGTACCGTCATCTGAACATGTTCGGTTTTCTAATTAATGAATTAGTTTAGCGGTGTATCATAAGACTAATGTTTTGAAAAAAAGTAGAAAAACTCACCAGAAACAATACTCAATTGTAGCTGTCTCATAAGATCCTCCTTCTCAGTTTGACGAGCAAATGCAAAGTCACTGACTTTCTGTTGAAGACGAACAAGGATCGGAGTGAGATCGTTGTAGAACTTGGTTCCCTCTTCCAAGTTGGCTTTCAACTCAGCGTACGCATCAGAAGCCTGAGCCAACATTTTGAGAATCCGTTCTCGTTCTGCTCCAGTACTCGATCCAGTCTTCTCTCCGGTGAACTTGTTGTTGGCTTGTTGTATTTCATTCATCAATGTTTCTTGTTTGTCGAGAGATCCTTGAACACGACGCTTCAAGTCTCCGAACAGTTGGCCTATCTTTTCTTTTGAAATATGCTCTTCGTTGATGAGTTGATTTTCAGCCAACGCTTTCAAAAAATCATTAGCAATATCGCAGTTCGTGTTTTTAAGTTCTTTTTCAAGAAGTTCTCTGTCAGTGGTCACTTCATTCCATTCCGTCATCAGCTGTCTAAGACGACGTACTGTGTCAGTTTCTCCTGTGGCGTGAGCTGTTTGTCCCGGTATCGACGATCGGAGTTCTGATTCATTTTTAGACAACAGCTCGATTCCTTGCCGATGAGACTCAAACTTCTCCTTGACCATTTTGTCAGCGTTGGAAGCAGTATGAAGAATTCCGCGATACTTTCCGATTTCAGTTACCAGCGGGCCAGTGAGTTGATCACTAGACATGCGGGACCATTTTGTTCCAAGTTGTTTACGCATAGTGTCATCACTCTCCTTCTCTTCATTGAGAATACGGCTTGTTTCAGTTAATATGTCCTCATTTCGCTGATAAAGTGTTGGAAGCTCAGAGAACAAGCGCATTATTTCAGCACTTCCTCCATTTTGCTTCAGCTTCGCCGACTTCAATTTTATGGATTCTGGAAGTGTTTCGGTGGAAGTCACATCATCAAGGGCAGCAGGAAGATTCAATGAAGCAAGGACGCTGAAAACATCTCGATTAATATAAAACTTTTTTAAAAGTGAATTACCCATTCATCAATTGTGTTGCTTCTCGCATGCGAACAGTTTCCATATTCACCAGCTCTGCCTTTCTGGCGTCGTAAGATTGCATGGCATTGTGAACTTGAACAGGAACCAGAGACGAAAACATATCTGCAAGATGTTGAAGATAATGAATCACGAGAAAAGAAACTTTATTACCTCTGAAATTCGGAGTGATAGGATTAACAACTGGAGTTGGTTTGGCAAGTGGAGCTTTTGGAAGAGCAGGCAGCGAACGGAAGTCGGCAACTTTTTCGTGGTACTGAAATTTTCAAAATCGTTTTTGAGTGAGGAAAATAATCACCAAAGAACTTACAATAAAATCATTGTCTTTTTTGGCAGCGGCGTATGCCTTACTGATGGTCGGATAAATATCCCAAATTCCAGTGATATCTTTTGGCAAGTATTTCTGAGTAGTCTCAAACACTTTCAACGATTCAGCGAGACGAGATAACTGTTCTCCAATCTGACGAGCCTCACCATTCACTTCAGCTTGATGGAATTGAGAAAGCGCTTGGTACGCAAGAGTTTTCCCGTTCACAATACTGCTCCATTCTTTATCCCACAATCCGCGAACAACGTCTTTGGTCATCATTTTCTGTGCTTCAGCGTAAAACTCGGCGACTTGAGCAGATATCTTAACCATGGAGACCGCCTTCATTTTGTCTTTGTGTCCTTTGATGTAGATAGCCTCCTGTGCTTGAGCTACCATCAATGCGGAGAGTGCAGCGAGAGTATCTGGCATGAGATCCGGCGTTGGTTCCTGTTGTACCATCCCAAGAACAACATCGCGTAGACGGGCGAATACTCCGGCGGATTGTTGGAACAGTTTTGCAGAGACTTTAATTTCATCGTCAGTATGGAATTGTTGAGCAGCTGCGATTTGAGACATCAGAGATCCAATGTTGAACAGCACGGCGGCGCGTTCAAACGATCCATCAGAAAGTGAGAGGGATGCACGGCTAGAGAACAAACTTCCCTTATCGAAAGCATCCTTCCATTTGAAGACAACTGGGTTTTGAGTGGCAGATATAATTATTTTGCTTTCTATGGCAACCAGTTGATCGTAGTATCTATAAGATGGAATTTATGTTTTGAGATTTATTGCGATAATTATCTTTTACCTGGTAAGAACATCGAGAGCACTTTGATGTTTATCAAGTGGCTGGCAACATGCTTTCGATCTCAGTTTATTAAGCTCCTGGACAGCTTCGGCGATATCAGATCGATTGTCCTCTGAAGTATTGTAGACGCTATCGATGTAAGTGGTGAGTGGCTTTACAAGATCGACTTCATTTGTCGACTTTAATGGAGCGCTCAGAAATCCAAACGCAGCCATTCTGAAAAAAATTTCAAAGTTATAAAAAAGTTGTAAGAGAAAACGAAATTAAGGAATACGATCTAATGAGCACGGTTCAGAGAAAGTCAAACCTGAAGAGACGGAGTAAGAAAGTGACTAATTCATCGACTTACAATCATAAACTGAAAAGGAGGCAAAAAGACGTCATTTCAGACACTAGAATGCAAATAACGTTCGTGATACGGGTGATGACTCATCTGGTTGCCATAAGGTGACCGCCCCAAAACTATTTCGCAACTCGATTTGCTAATGTGAAAAAGGAAAAAAGACGATCGATAAGACGAAAGGACATTTGAGAGGCAAATAAATAACAAAACACAATCAGTACTGAAACGCGAAATTTGATTTGCAGTTAGGGGAAAAGAGACAAGCTCATATTTTACACTTCGCGACCCCCGTTTCCGGGAGTTTCGGGCACTTATGAAAGCAAACACAGCGAGAGCATCAATGACAGTTGAAGCTTTGAAATATGGATGATTCAGATGAAAACTTGAAAGAGAATTCAGTGGAGGTCATTCAACTTTTTTGAAAGGAAAGATAGCAGCTTCAGATTGATTTATTGGTCTTTATATGTTTCGAAAGACCCCCTGTTGGATTTCATCGGCAGAGAGAAAAAGAAAAAAGATGAGATGAACGAAAAAGAGAAGAGAAATGCCTCAAAAGTAAGGAGAGACAACAAAAACAAAAAAAAATGCAAACAAAAAAGAAGGTTGCATCCGCGCTCTGCTGGCCGATTTCTCTGATTCTCTTCAATTTCCACACTCTCTCCTCTTGTAACTTTTTTTTCAATTTTCGAAAGCTTTTTTCAACAAAATTGCAATAAATTTCTTGTTCATTATTCACATATTTTAGTTTCCAGCCAATGTCTGATAAACGAGCAGATGATCGACTCGAGGGTTCCAACGATACTTTCGGTGGGCTGGTTATCAAGAAGAAGAAAGTAGAGGGACACGATTCGAAACAACCTGAGACGTCCGGAAAGTATGTTCTCTGTTTGAAGTATTTTATTATTTTTTAATCTTTAGGAGTCTATTGGGACTTGACAAACTTGCGTCTACGAAACGAGAAAACGCTAGAAAGCGTCTCCAGGACGACGACGACAGAGGTGTAACTGAATCTGTGCGAAGAGGGATTGAAAAGTAGGTTGATTTCAATCATAAGATCAATATTAGTACGTTTCAGAGTTCACGAAAAGCATCGAGACAGAGATGACCGAGGAATGAAGTACAAAAGCCGAGATGAGGATCGGAGAAGGGATCGTGATAGAAATCACTACGATCGCTCTGATCGTAGAGATGACAGCAGCCGAAGAGATTGGAGAGACAGAAGAGGAGATGAAACTCCGCGATTCAAGGTTCCAGAAACACCATCTAGAATGAGCTGGGATCAAGATGATCGAGAAGGATCTTCCAGAAAAAAGAACAGCTGGGATATGCCCACCCCACGAGGAGAAAGAGATCGTAAGCGCGACTGGGATTCTGAAAGAAGTGTATCAAGTGCATGGCGAAGCGAGAGAAGGCGTAGAGATGACGATAAACGAAAACGTTATAACCGACCTGAAGACTCTGTAAGAAGTGTGAAAGAGGAAAAATCTGAGTGAGTTATAATCCAGTCCTATAGTTAAATAATTCAATTAATTTATAGACCGACATTTCACGACGAAGAAGAACGAGCACAATGGGAAGAAGAACAGAAAAATCTCGACCGAGAATGGTATGACAATGAAGGAGCATTTGACGACGAATATAATCCTTTCAACAAGGTTTCCGATGAATTCGTCGAGAAGCGAGAGAAACAATGGCAGGAGAAAACCCAGAAGCCAAGACTTACCGTGAAGCAACAAGCAATCAAAAGAGAAAACGAACTCTGGGAAAACAACAGACTTCATCGTTCCGGTGTCGTTGCCATGGCAGACGAATTGTCCAGTACATTCGAAGACGAAACTGATGAAAATCGAGTTACCATTCTTGTACAGAACATTGTTCCACCGTTCTTGGATGGCCGTATTGTGTTCACGAAGCAAGCACAGCCGATTATTCCTGTCGTTGATACTACATGTGATATGGCAGTTTCGGCAGCACGGGGTAGTGTAGCAGTGAGAAGACGTCGTGAAATGGAGGACAGGAAGAGAGCTCAGGATAAGCACTGGGAGTTGGCCGGATCAAAGTTGGGAAACCTCATGGGTGTGAAAGAGAAACCTGACGATACGGCGAATCCAGAAGACGACGATTCTGGTAACTATAAAGAGTCTCATCAATTCGCTTCCCATATGAAAGACAACGAGGCTGTTTCGGACTTTGCGATGGAGAAAACGATCAAACAACAGAGAGAATACTTGCCAGTTTTCGCATGTAGACAAAAAATGATGAACGTTATTCGTGAGAACAATGTAGTAATCATTGTTGGAGAGACAGGATCTGGAAAAACAACCCAGCTGGCTCAATATCTCCTGGAGGACGGATTCGGTGATTTAGGATTGATTGGATGTACACAACCGAGACGTGTTGCTGCAATGAGTGTTGCTAGACGTGTAGCCGATGAGATGGGTGTTGAGGTAAATTATGAAAATTTTGAATGAAACAATTTTTTGTCTTTGCAGCTCGGTCAAGATGTTGGTTATGCTATCAGATTCGAAGACTGTACTTCCGAGAAAACCATCGTGAAATACATGACTGACGGTATCTTGCTTCGTGAATGTCTCGGTGACGGAACTCTTGATCAATATTCGGCAATTATCATGGATGAAGCTCACGAGCGTTCTCTCAACACAGATGTGCTTTTCGGACTGCTCAGAGAAGTGGTTGCGAAAAGGACTGATCTGAAATTGATCGTAACGTCTGCCACGATGGATGCAGACAAGTTCGCAGACTTTTTCGGTGGAAACTGTCCAACATTCACCATTCCTGGAAGGACTTTCCCTGTGGAATTGTTCCATGCAAGAACTCCTGTAGAAGATTATGTGGATGCGGCTGTGAAACAAGCAGTAACTATTCATTTGGGAGGAATGGATGGCGATATTCTGATTTTCATGCCTGGACAAGAAGACATCGAATGTACGTGCGAAATGATCAAGGAGAAACTTGGTGAATTGGATGAAGCTCCACCACTTGCTGTTTTGCCAATTTATTCACAACTTCCTAGCGATCTTCAAGCTAAAATTTTCCAAAGAGCTCCAGGAGGAATGAGAAAAGCTATTGTCGCAACTAACATTGCCGAAACTTCTTTGACCGTCGATGGAATTCTTTTTGTTATTGATCCTGGATTCTGTAAGATGAAAGTTTACAATCCCAGAATCGGTATGGATGCTTTGTCAATCTTCCCCGTCTCTCAAGCTTCTGCAAATCAAAGAACCGGTCGTGCGGGACGTACAGGTCCAGGACAGTGTTTCCGTCTCTACACTGAAAGACAGTTTAAAGATGAATTATTGGTGAGTGAAATCAGTAATAATATAAATTGAAAATCTCGTGTTTTTCAGAGAAGTACGGTACCGGAAATTCAGCGAACAAATCTCGCTAATGTGGTTCTGTTACTCAAATCTCTTGGCGTTGACGACCTGTTGAAGTTCCACTTCATGGATGCACCGCCCCAGGACAACATGCTCAATTCGATGTATCAGTTGTGGACGCTGGGCGCCCTTGATAATACCGGGCAACTCACTTCCATGGGGCGAAAAATGGTTGAATTCCCTCTCGATCCGACCCTTTCAAAAATGTTGATTGTGTCCTCTGAGATGGGTTGCAGTGATGAGGTTTTAACCATCGTTTCTATGCTTTCCGTCCCTGCAATATTCTTCCGGCCAAAAGGAAGAGAGGAAGAAGCAGATGCAAAAAAAGAAAAGTTCCAAGTTCCTGAATCTGACCATCTCACGTTCCTGAACGTTTACCTTCAATGGCGAGAGCATAAATATTCTGCTAAATGGTGTGCCGACAACTATTTGCATGTTAAAGCTCTGAAGAAGGTTCGAGAAGTTCGTGCACAGTTGAAAGAGATTATGCAAGATCTCAAACTTCCTATCATGTAAGTTCACAGAGAATGTTTCTCATTATAATTTTGGGTATTTTCAGCTCCAACGGAAATGAATGGGATATTGTTCGAAAGTGTATTTGTTCTGCTTATTTCCACAATGCTGCTCGTCTCAAAGGTATCGGTGAATATGTCAATGTTCGTACTGGAATTCCTTGCTTCCTTCATCCAACTTCTGCATTGTTTGGAATGGGTTTCATGCCCGATTATGTGGTAAGCATTTTATCGAATATGGGAAACATTTAAAAATGTACTTTTCAGGTGTATCACGAGTTGATTATGACTGCGAAAGAATACATGCAATGTGTTACAGCTGTCGATGCAATTTGGCTTGCTGAGCTTGGTCCAATGTTCTATTCGATCAAAGAATCGAAACAGTCTCGTCGCGAACAGAAAATGGAGAGCGTTCGAACAGTGGAAACGATGGAAGCAGAAATGCGAGAGGCGCAGAAAGAAATGGAAAGACGGAAAGAGGAAAGTGACAAAGCATTCAAGCGACCAGAGTCCTCTAGACGCGTCGTGGAAGTTGGATCAAAATCGGCGAGGTCGGAGAGAAGCAAGCTATTCGGGCTTTGATCTGTTTCAATTTCTCTCTCCACGTTCCTTGTTCTATCGAGTTTGATTTCTTGTTGATATTTTTTAATGTTCTTTCTTCTTTGTTTCCTTGTGTATTTCACATTCGTTTAACACATAAACTTTAATAATATTATATTTCTAACTAAGTTTCTATTATATAAATGTGTATTTTGTTGGCTACACTTTTAATATTTTATTCTTCAACAGTTACTCTTCATCGGATTTTGATTTTCAGAGTCCAAGAATGATGCTGGAACACATGCCAAATGAAATGATCCACCAAATCATGAAGTGGATGAAACCAACAGATATTCTCAATTCAGCACTAAGTTGTATTGAATTGGCTTCCTTTGTGATCAGTCTTCTACCAAAAATACGTCAACTGAAAATCAAAGTTTCCGCGGAAAATTTGAATGGAAAGTATGATGGTAATTCTGCCGAGCTTCAAATTCCACAAGTTGATCAGGAAGAGACGAAGGAAATTCTGAAACTCTTGATGCCTCATTTGGCAGAAGGTAAGAACGGATACTTGTAGATTACGTTTTATTTAACTTTCTATTTTCAGCTGTTGAATCACTCCGTCTGGAGAATGATCTTATTAACGGAGAAATGTCCGACGAACAGCTTGCTCGTGTCCTGCATTCAACTAAAGATGCGCCTCTCAAAGAACTGAAACTTTCCGAACTCGACTTGGAACGCATTCACACTTGGACTCTTGCACTTCTCGCTGGGTTTAACCAATTGGAGAATGTTGAGATTGAACAATGTAAACTGGGCGGAGATACCGAAGCAAAACTTCTCAGATGCCTACAATCTTCATTCCAAACACTATCACAAATAGATTTGAAAGGAACTCCACAAGTATTTTTCAACTAAAACCCGGATAATTAAAAAAAATTTGTAGATCACTGATCACTTCTCACGACGTATCTCTCGTTCGTGTCCGAATCTCGCATATTTTCGTATCTCTGGATGTCCCCTTGTCACTACTCTTTCTGCATTGCCGTTCATCGAATCAACCGCTTTGCGACGTAATGATAAATTGGATGTGCACATGGACAATACTAATTTCGACGCCAACAAGCTCCAGACATTTATGAGATCTCCACTATTCGGATCAACTTCTTCGGAATGGAGTCTGGAACCATTCAGAGTAGATATGGGATACGAGAAACCCGCTGTTCTTGCCCTTCATACAAGCAGAAAGTGTGTTCTTATCTTCATGTGAGGCTAGTAACGTGTAGTTTTAGAATATGTAGATTACAAAGTTTTGTAGAAAATTGTAAATAGTCAATCTAATCTTTTTTCTTATTCCCTGTATATTCGTAGTCTGTACAGTTTAAATGTATATAATGATAGGTGAACAACTATTCTTCGGTGAATGTATGGAGAGTATGAACCAGTTGATAATTAATAAACAGTATTAAATTTTAAATCTACCTATCCTTTTTTACAAACTATTTCCTCTGAACTACTACTCAAAACATCGCCTTTCCTTACACTATTTCTCCCTCTAGCTCCGATAGCAACGTGGACGCAGGCGGTTGACGCAGCTGCAGTACACAGCCAGTTCATCGATTTTCTGACCACTTCTACGTGTTCATTCTCACGAAAATGTGGCAGAAGTTAATACTAACTGCTGGTTCTGAATCGCAAAATGAGACATTTCGTAAACAGTTGTCTACTATTCCTATTGAAAGTTTTTGCGAGACGGTGGATGTTGTGACGGACGAATCCCCTGATGTACGGATTGGTTCAGGCGGAGCAACTCTCAGTATTATTCGAAAAGTGTTTGAAAAAGAGATCCTTGAAGATTTGGAAAATACAAAGGTATCATATTTGAGTATAGAAGCAATGCAATAATTGACATAGATTATCCTTCTACACTCCGGTGGTCTTTCTCAACGAATGCCTCATCTTTCTGCATATGGGAAAGCTTTCGGGCTTCTACCAAATAGTAAGACTATACTAGAAACCAAGTTGGAAATTTATAAGTAAGAAATAAAAAATGTGTTGCATGCTGACCAGATTATGAATGTTTAGGAATGAGCTCCTGGATAAACTTCCAAAATCTGGAGGGATAATGATAACTGCTTCTGATGTGATAGAGAATATGAATTCACTGAAAAAGGTTACTTCTGAAGTCGATATTGTAGTTTTTGCTCATGTATCAAGTCTTGAAGTAAGTGAACACTTTCAAATTTGATTTTCCATTATAGTCAATCAGGTTGGTACACAACACGGAGTTTTTGTGATAGATGAGCCGGCAGGAAAATTGAAATTCGTTTTGCAAAAGCCTACCCTAAATGAAATGAAAGAAGAAGGAGCCGTCCGGAATGATGGAACTGTTCTTACTGATAGGTTGGTTACTCATACTGTTCGGAATAGTGCAAAACAGATTTTACAGTTGTTACTTTATGACCTGGAATTTGTGTAAGCGATTATTAGAGATGCCACTACTCCAGTTACCAGTGACACAAGAGTTATGCTGCTATGGGGATTTTATGAGACCAATGGGTACAGAGCCAAAGTTGGATTATATAAACGAATGTGAGTATTCCAATTTTCAGAACTTCAGGAAGTGACATCTAGTTTCCAGCTGCCGAACTGGCAGAATATCGGAGAGCACTTGCTGAGGTCTTCAGTCAGGCTAAGGTTGAAGTGTCTATTTTGGGAGAGAATTCGTTTTTCCACTTCGGGACTTATCACGAATATATCGAAAGCCTGCTTCCGAATTCAGCGTTTCGCAAATCCTTCCCAATGATTTTCAAATCCAACATAGTTTTCTCCAAGGGAATCGAAGCAATTCCAGCGTCAAGTTTTGTCGAGTATTCGTCCGGGTTTGATTTGGAGTTGGGTGAAAACTGCATAGTCAGCGGGGTGGATTCTGGAACCTTGTCAATTCGGGTGCCAAACGACATGATCATTTTTACAATGGCTCTGAGAGGGGTAAAATTGATGAATTTATGTACAATTAAACGACGTTTTCAGAGAAAATATGTCACTATTATGATCAGAATTGATGAAGATATCAAAAAGAAAAGGAAAGTTGTGAGATGGAATGAACATGATACACGAATTGATGGAAAGTCACTTTGGGAAGCACCAATTTTTGAAAGGTGTGAGACGCGTATCAGATCATTAGAAGCAACGTTGAGTCAGTGGAAAAACGGGATCGCGGAGATGGTGAGAATATATGAATTAATCAGAATGAAAGATAATTGGATTATAGGGAACAGAAAGAATATCGATAGCTGAAGCAGTGAAAACCCATGATTTTGAGGTCGATTTGGATTGGAGAAGAAGTTTCACTCATCTGTAAGAATTTATTGTCATTTCGGAGATTTTAAACAATGAAATACCTTTTGTGACTTCCGTATTATTATTTTTCATTCGCGCAAACATTTTTTGACGGAGGCTCTGCTTCTGTGGCTTTTCGGCTGTCTTTTCAGAGTTTTCGGCATTTTCTTTCGCTTTACTGTTTTCGGTACTGAAGAAAAATTTAGAAAAAACAACAACGAAATGTGAAAATTACTTGTTGATTTGAATGGGGGTCCTTTCAATATCCTGACTGGGTGACCGTGGATCAACACATATCGGTGCGGTTGTTGTTCTCTGTGGAGTCGAAGCTGGTGTTTTCTGGGAATCGGAAAATGACGATAAAGCGTGTCCCATTCTGAAAGTTACTTAATCGCGATTACAAAATTTTGACATAGAATTAATTCGTAGAAAAACAATCAAAGCAATGAAAATAATTGAAAGCGCTTTTTAAAAAGAAAAAATTTTAAACGAAAAACCATTTTTTGAAAAACTTTCATATTCCGCGGCGACGCAAACACCACACCTCCCTTCTACGGGCAAGGCGCCCGACTTCACGAGCAAATCGCAGACAACTCAAGTTGCAGCTTATTTTTCATGCACATTTTCAGTAAGAAACAGTACACGGTCTCCTGCGTGAATTTTAGGGACAGGTGACATCACAAAATGTGGATTTTCCAGAAAATTTGAGAAACTTTAGCGTGAAGTAAATTTTGGCTTGAAAATCAGGTTAATAGTCGTTTTCTCGGGAAGAAAAATTATTTTCCAAAATTTTCCCCAATAAATTTCTTCGCAACAGCGATAGAAACCTTGTGTAGTTTTTTCAGGTAATTACGTACTGCCGTTCTGAAGTTATTTAACGATTTAGCATATTTTTCAAAAGTTTTCGAGCTTTTTTTTTTGCACGACTGGACCCCTGCCGCCCGCAAAATTTTCTAATACCCTCGGGGACCTAGTTGGCCTAGCGACTGTGCGCAGTCATGGGCCGTAATGTCGTATCGGGCGCATAGTCCCTGGGAAAAACGAAGGAAGGACTTCGTTGGGAGCCATGGATGAATTCCGAAAAAACTGGTACTGTGTGTCCGCGGGCACCGCCCCCTGCGCCCTCCCGCGCGGCGCCGGCCCCCAACCCCCAACCATGGCCAACGATGGTCATGGTACAATGGACATGGTTGAACAAAAAAAATTTTTGAAAATTTTTCGAAAACCGGCCCCCCGGAGCTTGAAAAATGCCCGGTTACTGCAGCTCCGGGGTATCGACTTCCTCGCACTCAAGCGGGGTGACTACTTTCGCGAGATTTCACCACCCACAGGTCCCTCAGCCACCGGTACCTACTCAGCATCCCCGGGGGGTGCCTTCCTCATACCTGAATGGTCGTTAGAACATCGACACTTGTGCGGACACACGAAAATGCGACGGCCATTATATAGGGTCGTCCTGGAGAGCGGTCGGCACCTCACGGGTTCCGCCGCCCTCGATGTTTTGTGTGTGCCTCTCCGCGCTGCCACACACTCTCTCGCGGTCAGAGAAAAATGTGAGGTGAGGGGGACAATGCACTCACTCGTTTTCAATGGATTTTCGCCATTTTTCGTCGATTTTTGTGATTTTTTTTTGATTTCTGGGTGAAAAAATCGATTTTAAATTGATTTTTCGGTCAAAAAAACTGAAAACTCTACGAAACTCTCATGAAACATGCAAAACTACTATTTTTTCGATTTTTCAACGAATTTTCTTCATTTTTCCCCGATTTTTTGTAAGTTTTTGTAGGGTTTCAGTTGAAATTTTGGTTTTTGAAATGATTTTTTAGTCAAAAATACTGAAAACCCTATGAAAATCGAAAACTTTTGAAAAATATGCTAAATCGTTAAATAACTTCAGAACGGCAGTACGTAATTACCTGAAAAAACTACACAAGGTTTCTATCGCTGTTGTGAAGAAATTTATTGGGGAAAATTTTGGAAAATAATTTTTCTTCCCGAGAAAACGACTATTAACCTGATTTTCAAGCCAAAATTTGCTTCACGCTAAAGTTTCTCAAATTTTCTGGAAAATCCACATTTTGTGATGTTACCTGTCCCTAAAATTCACGCAGGAGACCGTGCAGTAGAAAATAAGCTGTAAAAAGTGCCTTTGTTCTGCCAACTCCTCGATTCTCGTTCCTCGAAAATTAAAATATAGGTAACGATTTATTCATCGAATGAAAAAAGACAGTGGTTTGTTTCAAATAGCAGAAAAAAGATCTTTGAGATCTGAATTAGAAAGTGGTTGAATCAAATAAAACATGAATTCACAAACAACAACAAACAGGAGTAATATTCGAAAATAGATACATATACAATCGTTTCATGCAGTTGAAGTTTTCAAAAAATGCAGTTTCGGATTAGAATGAAGATTGCTCGAACATCATATTCCTCCGTGTGGGTTCATACTGATTTTGTGACGTAGCTGCCGCATAAGTTGGAGCAGGCGGAGCTATGAATGATGGTGGAACGTATTGAGAACTCGTTGGTTGGGTGAATGGTCGAGATGCTTGACTTATATTGTAATTAGAACGAAAGTCATTTTCTATTAGAGGTGTCTTTTCAGGAATATTTGCAAGTCTGAAATTATATGTATAGGATGGACTTCAACATTAAGAAACTCACATTCTATCATGTTCTAACTTTTTGAGATTTTCTTCTTCTTCTTTTAATTGTAGTCTTTCAGCATGAGCAGCTTGTTTCTTCTTTCTGATGTTCCACAAAATACAGAAGAAGATTACAAATATCAAACTGATTCCGAAAATTGATAGTAACGCAGTCATCCATTTCAACGCATATTCCAGATTTCTGTCACGACACCATGCCCACCATCCAGGAGACCATGTTCCATTTCTACACACTCTTTCGATATCTCCATGAATGTAGTACTTGGGTTTACAAGAGAATACAACTTTGTCTCCTTCCAAGTAATTGGCAGCTGGTGGAGTCTTGATAACACCTTCTTTCTTCAAAAGTGGTCCACAAGATATCACTGAAAATACGATAATACTTTCTTTTAACTTTTGTCAAACTCACATTGTTTGCTTCCAGTCTTCTGAAGTGCTATGAATTGTTTTTGCCTTCTTAGAGTTGTAAGAGCAATTTCTTTCCTTCCAGTCAGCAGATAGTCATATTCACATTCTGGATTATTCTGACATGTGCTCACAACTTCTTCCATTGTGAAAACTCTCGATGCATTCATGTCGATTGTTTGGGGCCAATAGACAGGACGATAGTCAGCTTCAGCAAATAATAAAGGATTGTATAAGGGTTTATATTTATCCTGGAACAGCAAACCACCAAGTTTTTCATTGGTTCCATCGATCTTCCCTGTAATTTTTTAGATATTTTGATTGCCTCACCGTAAGCATCTAATAGAAGAACATGACCTTCTATTGTTCAACCTCCTCAAAATCAAAATTCGAATTTCACAAAAGTGTCCATTACTAAGTTTGAGAAGCAACTAATAACGTATTTCATATTGATCCTAGTCTATTTTTGACAAGGAATCGATTGAGACTACTTTCAGATGCACAGAAATCTGAGAAACAAAAACTGTTTTCGGGATTCTATTAGAGGTTTTACTGTAACTGAAAACTTACAAGTAGAAGCAAATTGTTCATATATCATCTGTGTTGTGCTTGCCGTTGTCGTTGGATTTGAAACCCTTGTTACTGCACCCGTCGGAGTTGTTAGATCATTTGTGGGATCATTATCATATACTCCTAACAACCCTAACGTCGTGTAACATCTCCGCTGACCGACTGGTGAGTTTAATGCAGATGAAAAAGATTCTCCTTGTCGACATGTGGTATTGTAGCTGGGAGGAAGAGTAACCATAACATCAAGCATTCCGAAACCTTCGAAGATTCGAATTCCAACGCCGGATTTTAACATAATCACCAATTCAGACTGATTCATGTTTTGGAGAGGATTTCTGATGTCGAGATCTGGAAAATTAGATCAGAATTGATCTCCAAATTAACTTTGATATTTGCGATATTTTCAAAGTTGCCTGTGAGAATATGATCGAAATTTGAAATTTGAGATTGTTCCTTTTGCCTTTTTCACCTCGAGGTCAATTAAATGTCGCAAAATTAACGAAACATGTTATTTCGGAATCAAAATTATGAGGATAAAGTGAAATTTCAAATTTCAAAATTGAGTAATGTTCTCAATTGCTCTGGGGAAGTGCTCTAGAATGCTTCAAAATTGCAACTTCAGAAAACAAAAAAGAAGTGCATCCTCCTCAGATAATCAAGAACAAACTGTGAATTTTTCAAAAAAATCTGTCAATTTTGAACCGACTTATGACCTTCAACACATTTTTGGTTTCAAAATTTTCACTGTTTTTACGAAAGAGCCCCAACTTTCTTAACTTGTAAGCTATCAAAAAACAAAACAGATGGGCAACCTCTGGAAAAAATTTCAAATCTTTCTGTAAAACTTTCGTCCAAGTCGGTTCAGTTTTGCCCGAGTTACAGCTCGCGACAATCAGACGAACATACGAAAGTTTTCAAATGTAAGACGGAGCGCGGTGAACCCTTTAAAACATCTCTTAATAAGTAGATAAGGCGATTACGTTTGAACTGTTGATGCTTCCAATGCGGTTTATCGAAGAATCGTCTGGACCCATCCACATAGACATCTGTTCTATATCTCCATCTTCTCATTGGCTTTCTCGCGTACACCTGGACAATCGAGCTATCGTTCTCCTGAACGGCAACTGCTGTGATTACGGTAGCATTCACATGAGCGTGCCCTGAAAATCTATTCTATCGAAAGAAAATTTTCCCAGTAAACTCACAGAGCGTATCATCCGGTTGCTCCAGCCTCACTTGTACCATAAGTTTATGATATGGACTGTCGGACATTGTTAGTACATAATATCCCTTTCCAGGCATAGTATACCTAATTCCATCGTAAGTGATAACGTGTGGTTCTCCATACATGTATCCAGCGGCTGGCGCTTTGTAGTCTTGACAGCCATTTGTCATTCGACGCCAATAGTAGAATTCACAATGGTCTGCATATCTGAATTTCCGAATTTAACAGTGTGCAAAATGGACCGAACGAATAACTCACTTGCAGCATGTTCTATAAGGAAGTAAATCCAGCTGATAGTTCGAAAGAGTCGGAATGAAAGGAGGAAGTCTGTATGGAGCAGCACCATATCTATGAGCTCTGGCAGGTGTTCCCGGTTGGAAGAATGTCGTGTAATCACCATCGGGTTCCCAGTCATCAGTGAACATCAAATATCCTTCATAATCATAACAACATTGTTGGGAAGATCCAGAGAATGTAGGTTGGACAGATTGGATACAATGTTGGGCTCCTTTATTGAATGGACAGGAAGTATCTCCATCCTTATCACAATCCATAATAGGCATGAATCGACCTAAATCCAGAAGTGCTTGAGACAGTTTGCATGGGCATGGATAGTCCGTTGTCAGGTCGATTTGGAAGTTATTTCTCTTTCCATCAAATTCAAACCACTCAACACACATATCAATCGGCCAGTTTTGCCCATAATAATGTTGCCAATCATTCAGATGATACCAAGGGAACGGTGTCGGTTTACTCCACATGACTCCATCTTCTGTATCTGCTAGAGCAACTTGCACAAAACCAAAATGGAACTTTTGCCATGCATCTCTCAATAGATTTTGTCTCGTTAACTGTTGTGGACGGAATGAGTATGTTCCTGTATTGGATATTCCTCTTGCCAAATAATCAATCCTTTCGAAATGAGATCTATCCGCGTCTTCCCAATATCCAAATAAACTAATATCAACTCTCGCTCCTGAATTCCATGTTAAATTCATTGCTTGCCACGACATCGCTAGTTCTTGAGCGTATGGTTCATACCTGGAATTTAAGAGCGTTACTTCTATTTTTGAATAAAATCTCTTACCATCGATTTGTCTTGTTATCCACAGAATCTTTAAGCGACACATAAGCAGGAGCTCTTTCCGAATTGACAACATAAAATCTACCGAAGAATGGGAATGATTGTCCTCCATCTCGACTCATTCTAACAGGAACTATTCCGATTTTATGGAACATTGGCATGATACAACGAGCGCGTACTCGATTCAAACGAACACAACTGGTTTGCCAGTTTTCGAAGTTTACCTGAAACGTTAAAGTTATATCAATACTTTTTTGAGGATCCACCTACTTTCACAACATCGGCTGGTCTCAAACAAGGTCCTGATACATTAACAGCCATACCACCATGCATTGGTCCCCATGGAGGGGCTGTCATCATTGCTCCATTCGATGCGTTTGTGCATCCGGCAGGAATAATTAACTCATCAACTCTATGAATCCATCTTCCGGGTGTTAAAACATTTGAAAAATATCCAAGTTTCCATAATCTTCCCTCTCCACTGTAAGGCATTCCATACCATCCGGTTCCGTTTCCACCATTGAATCCAGCCATTGCCGCTTGTTTTCCTCCGAAACCATCCAAACCTCCGGCTTCATTGGACGACGTCCAATTCAGACGAGCATAGTTGAATATTGCAAATGTTCTGAAACCAGTTGCTCAGGGAAAATGCTGTGTTCGTTTGAATCGTTTGAATCTCTAGAATGCTTCAAAATTGAAATTTCAGAAAACCAAAAAAGAAGCGCATCATCCTCAGATAATCAGGAACAGACTTTGAAATTTTCAAAAGAATCGGTTAACTTTCAACCGAGTTGTGATTTGGAACATATTTTCGGTTCCAAAGTTTGTACTGAACTTTTACGAAAAGAGCAGCAACTAGCTCCATTTTTAAGTTATCGAAAAACAAAACACATGGGCATCATATGGGAAAACCTTCAAATCTTTTTTTAAAAATTTTGTACAAATCGGTTCAGTTTTGGCCGAGTTACAACTTACGACAAACAGACGAACATGCAGAAATTTTTAAATGTTATTAGTAAAGATCTCGGTAAGTTTGATGGAAAGAGAAATAGCGATACCTAATTTCATCTGAAGCCAACACAAGTTGGAAAGTATTTTGCCAATCCTTGACATGCTCAAACTGTGAAACATCCAGAGCACGAGCGGCACCTCCGTGAGCCATCTGAAAAATAATTCGTCTGAGCGAATCTGGTTTTGTCTAATCAATTCTACTATGAGGGAGAAACACAACCGATTTTTCAAATAGAACATTCAAAACCACACAATTGTCGACCAGCGCTGAGCGGCAACTTATTTTGGCAACTCATTCAAATGTGAATAACTTTTTTCAGAAGGATCGAGTAAAAATGCGGCCAACAGAAAATGGTTCCTTGTTAAAAAAGTAACCGATTGGTTAAAATTCGAAAATTTCATGCAAAACGAACGGTGTTACGCCCTGTGTTGCCGAAAAGTTGCTGAAATAGCGAAAAAAACCAATCTGAAAACTCACTCTGTACCAAGTGGCAATAAACGCATGCTCAGCTCTGAACCCATTGGCTCCTGTGTATCCATCCTACAATAATTATAATCATATTTCCTGTCCAATTCCCTTCCTCTAACCTGAATATGCCTCGTGATATTATCCAAAAGTAATGGATCCACAACCATTCCAGGTTGTGATACTCTTCCAGGCATCTGTCTCTTCTTTCTCTTTCCATAAATTTGTTGTTGTTGTTGTAAGAGTTGTGTATTGTACTGTTGATTTTGTGAGTAGGGATTCAAATTCTGAGAGTAGAGACTCGGGTTCGCATATTGTTGATTCGCAGCCGATTGAGCTCCCGCTTGTGCATAATTCGGTGCTCCATAGTTGAGTTGACTGTTCCGCTCGTAAATTTCATCGTCGTCCAGCTGAAGACATTGTTTACTGATTCACTCGTTACATAATCCGGTTATAAAATCAATAATTAATGTTAATGGGTTGATAACAATTTGGGAATAGAAAGAGGCAGAGGGTGGCCAGTAGAGATAATTATGAAAGAATCACTTACACGTGGGCGGTGGACACTTCGGAAAAATACGTTACTGATCTTGGTGTTTCCGATCCATTGGAACATCGCGTCAGCGTAAAATGGAGCAATGAATGAATGATCCTGGAAAGAAGGAGGAGTTCAGATAATCAGATAAAGACTGAAATAACCTATCCGACAAAGGAAAGATCCAAGAGTTAACTTACCATGAAAACTCTAATACACCTAGAAGGACACCCTAAGGGCCGACTTTACGGCCGTAATTTTTGTTTTCTTACTGTAAAATATCCATCAAACAAAAATAGGCACTTCAGCTACAAACGCACTATAATTGATTCTCAGAAAGTTGATTATATTTTCATGAGAAGGTTTACAAACTTGATTTTTCGGTGTCCCTTTATTATAGGTTTTACGGTATTAAAAAATCATTTAACTTACCCTCTGTTTAGGCCATGACGGATTTGGAAAAGTCCATGGCGGAGCAGAAAATGGAGGTAACGCAAATGAAATCATTCCCATCGGATAAACCATTGTATAATTGAACCGAAAACCATAGAAAGGACAATCAAATCCAAGATTCGTCTGTGTTTCTCTTCCAGCTTGACCCATCAATTGTCTATCCATTGCCCACGTTCCAAATGGATACAAAATTTCCGTCCATCCTTCTTCTATCCGAACATCATAATCTGCTTTTCCAAGATTGTCAAGGTATTCTTGATAGGTGATTCGAGATGCTTGACGCTTTTTTCGAGTGTGCTCATCAAATTTATGATCTTCTTGTTCTGATCTTCGAATCAGTTCTAGTAACTCTTCTCGAGTGGGCAATTTACTTTCTGGAGGTTTCTCCTGACACATCGTGTCTTCAATATCATGCTAAAATAATTCTAATGAAAAATAGGAACTTCTAAATAACACACCTCTTTTGGATTTTCCTGAAACCTGAATATATCTTTGATAGATTGTGAAAAAGTGGTTCCAGGTGGTAGAATGTTCGAGTAGGCGTAAGTGAGCACCACGAGCCACGCAAAAGCGTGTCGTGCCGTCCACATCTCGCCGTGTCTGAAACTGAAGTTTGTACGAGATGGTCAAAAGAGGCAAAAGAAATGAAACTTCTGGACACAAAACACTCGAGAAGGAAAAAGATAATTTCCAATCGATTAGAGAAGTTTTGTCATTTTTGTCACGAGCGAGCCCGTCGATTTAATGGGCTCGCCAATGGAGAAAAAGAAAGAAAGGGAAGTGAGTTTGAAACTATGCCAATGATACCAAAAAGTACATGGACAGTATTGAGGAACAAGATTAAAGGCAGAATAGTACTTCTGAATGAGCTACGGTATCGAAAAGACTAAAAGTCGAAATTGGGAGATTCAAGCGGTGATGTTAAGATTCAGTATTTCAACACAACGAGTTCAGTCAGAACGGTATTCACATTTTGAATTGAATTTGGAATGACAAAGATTATGAAGTAGGAAACCAATGAAGTTTGAAAATTTGGAAGAAAGTTCTAGTTCTGAAGAAATTTTTTTCTAGAAAGTTGTAACAATTTTTTTGCCAAAGCTTCAATAAAATTCAAAATCGGAATCTCTTACAAAAAAAGAAAATGCGCATAAAGTACAATCAAATGAATCCGAAAAACGGAAATAGTAAAAAAAATTGAATTTCGAAATGCTTAAAGCGAGGAGTTCTTCAATCGGAAGTTTGAATCATTACTCAATTTCGCCTCTGAAGTTTATACAATGACTCATAAGTCTAATTATGATAAAAGTTGAAACTGAACATTTAAACTCCTAATGGAATGTTTTCCTACTATTAGGTTGTTCTCTACAAAAAGAAGAGGAACGATTGCATCACATGCTGATCTCTCTCTAAACCAAATAAGTATACCTTTAGTGACCAAAGTTCGAGATCTTGGAATTCACCTATCGAACACACTTAACTTCCATTACCACTATTCTCTTATCGTTCGGAAAGCGCACCAACGGATCAATATGTTTTTCTCTATACTCAAACACTCTTCGTGGAAAATCTTCATAAAATGCTATGTTGTATATGTCCGACCTCTACTGGAATATGGATCTATTATCACTTCTCCAGTTATAAAGGAGCATATTACAATGCTCGAATCTATTCAAAAGTCATTTATATTCAGAATTTTCAAGAAATTCAATATGGCGTATGTTTCGTACTTTGCTCTACAAGAATGTGAACTGGAATCACTGGAATATCGGAGATTGATTGGAGATTTAATTTTTATAATTTTTATATACAATCTTATAGTTAGTAAGGAGGTGATTATTGAGGAACCTATTCTGGAACTATGGAAAAATTCTGGATTTTTGAGACGTCATCAATATTATGTTAGATCGCTTACGAAGAACTCTTCCAAACTATCCAGTCAGATACTCTCTAATAGAGCTATCAACTGCTGGAACTCGCTACCGGTTACTGTATTCCCGGTGAAAATCTCTACTTTTGGATTTAAATCTAGGTTGTCTAATTGCAATTTTGAACATTTCCATATTTTGAACTCTTCTAATTATTAATCTCCCCTTCCTGTTTTTCGTCTTCTAATTATTACTGCTGTCTTAGCCATTAGTCTCTATTTTTTTCTACATTCAATTGTTAGTGGTTTTTTACCCTTTTTGAATAAATAAATTAAATTAAATTAGCCTTTTCTCTCAAATTTTCTAATGCATTTCAAAAAAGGACGATTGTTCAATACAAAATGTAATCTTAAGTTAAATTTTAAGAATGATCCGTATTAGAACTCAACTCATAGGTTTTACAGCCAAGATTATTTGGAATCCGGAAACAATTTTGCAACATTTTGTCATCAAGATGGTTTAGTTTGAAGCAAAATTGTGGGGGAAAAACAAGTTACAGTACATTTTCTAAACACCGAATCTGGTCAGAAGCAATTAAACAACAAGACTTCATCGATCATAGTGATAATTTGAAAATTTACAAACAATACTGTTCCAATTTGAATCAAGTTGATTGACTTTTATACAAAAATGGTCAAATCTAAAAATAAAAATATCAACGAACTATTTCTGGAAACAATAATTCTTCATACTTTCCCTCATGTCATTAATTTTTAGTTAATCCTATTTATGTCGACTTTGTAACAGGATCAATTTATTAAATAGACACTTTGAAGTGATAGCCATTTTTCTCGAATGATTTGGGATATTCGATTTGGTATCTGAGAATCTCAAAATTTTAGGGAAGAAATGGAAAATAAAAGCAATTAGGGAAGTTGTGAAAAAGAAAAGTACAAGTTTTATTGAGGCTCTTGTAACGGAATGGCAATTTGATGGAGAGTCAGTGACGCCTCAGTGGTTTATAATCAGCTTAACGAGTCTCTCGGTGAACGTACTTGATAGAGTACTACCTGCCAAGAAAGCGCCGCATGAAACTACAGTATCTGAAATTGTGGGCGTGGTTTCTCTCTTCATTGGAGTGTTTCATATTGATATGTAATCAGCTGGTTTTATTGTCCTGATTCTCGCAAAATTTATTCAAGCAATGGTTGTAAACGAAGCAAAAACAGAAGGCGGCTGGCAGCAGTGCCCCTTCTTCTTGTTCAAGTGATAACACACTCGCAGACCCCGTTCCTTATCATCAATGGATTGTTTTATTTACATTTGGGATCAACTTGCATACCAACTAACAAAAGTTCATTATCATTATTAAAAGGTTAGACGGAATCGGCTGTCAGGTTTCGGTAAAGACAACTTCTACGCTCTCCTAATAGTTTTCCAGCTAATTCGAAGGTTCCAATTGAGAAAAGTTCCTCTGGAGTCTCACCCCATACAGTAGCGGATTTCGGGATGTTGATACGGAGCACTCGTTGGCATGGCTGCAATAAAAGTAATGATTTTTCCTAGTAGTTTAGTGATTTCATCAGATTTGGTGAGTGAGGGGAGAGACGCAGAGAAGCGAAACACTCTCGTATGTCTGCGTCTCTCCAAACTTTGAGCCCTCATATCTCGTGAACCAGGGCTGCTATCAAAGTGTTGTAAACTACAAAAAGGTGTAAAATTTTATGCTGAGCAATTTTGTAGTTAACCACTTTTTAATAGCTATGATGGTTCTGGAAATATAAGGCTTTGAAGATGACTCAAGCAACCAAACAGTATTTTCTTTTTTTGTAAATTATATTGAGTTTTATTTTTCATTCGAAAAAAAACTGCACCTAAATAGTTGTGTTACAAGTAGAAAATAAGTGATGAATCACTTTGGTAACTTTTCAGAGTTATTTTTTAAAAACTGCTCTGAAATCTTCCAATTACTTTTCCTGGGTCCACAATTTTAGTCATAAACTCTTAAACTCTCACTTACCGACATTCCATCATCACATTTGTGGAAAATATTCACGTACGGCTCAATTCCCGAAATCTCAACTTCCGATCCATTAACACTAAAATTTCCTTCTTCATCAGTTATAACGTAGTTCATAAAATCATCATCATCAATGATTCCACTCTCCTCCAAATTATCTGAAACCAAAAAAAGTGTTCATCTCATTTTTAATTCTGACTCACTGTCTGACTCCATCAAGTCGACTCTCAGTCCTACTGCTGGTTCGCCCTCGCATTTTAATTGCCCACTAACCTGAAAATTACTCAATTAAATGACGTCACGAGTATAAAAAGTTACCGCCACTGATTGAAGACGACCCAGTTTTCCACCGTCGGAAGTTGTTATAGCGATTGTGAGCAGAATAATTAGAGATAACATTCTGAAATTCAGATTGATGAATTATGATTAGAAGAAATTTTGTTATATTCTCTAGGAGCTCAAGAACAAAGTTTTCTCGAAAATGCTTTGACGACTGATAGGAACAAGGAAGTTGAATGAGAATTGAAAAGTGAGAGGTGCCAACTGTGCCTAGCTTGATGGATAAGATAAAAAAGTGTTGACAGGAACAGTGAAAAAAATTGAAATAGAGTGAAAGTGGTGGATGGGAAAAGTTATTACAAAAAAAATACCTCGAAGCGGAGACGATCATGAGGGATTAAGGGAGGTTACTGGTCAAAGAAGATCAAATTGTTACTCATTTTGGCTTATTCAAATCTGTGTGTTATAGCTGGTTAACAAATAGTCGAATTTCAGCAAGAATTGATAGAGTTACGCCTTGTGTTACCGGAAAGTTGCCGACTATCTCCAAAATCTGCAACTTTCGACAAAACAAGGTGTAACTCTGTTCATTTTCAATGAAATTTGACGTTTTTTAAACCAATCGATAGCTGTTTTAACAAGAAACATTTTTGTGTTAACCGTATTTTTACCCAAACCCCCTGAAAAAAGTTATTCACATTTGAATGAGTTGCCAAAATTTGTTGCCGCCCAGCCCCTGTTCAGAATTACATTACAGTTTATGATTTTGCAAAAAGTGCTTCAAACTTAAAACCCACTCGGTCGTTCTCGGCAACTTTAGGTCGGAAGTTGGTCGGCTTTAGCTCGCTGTTTAGTCGGATTCAGGACAAGACCGCTGCTAAAGCCGACCAAGATCCGACTAACTTCCGACTAACCTCCGACCAACTTCCGACGTGCCACCAGCTTGCGCGCACCCAACTTCCGGCCAAAGTCCGACCAAAGTCCGGCGCCTCTTTCATTTATGAACTTCCGACTAAATTCCGACTAACCTCTGACTAAGATTCGACCTAAAGCTGACGCGTGGTCAACTTCCGACCTAAAGCCGACTAACTTCCGACCTAAAGCCGAACCCCCCTCAACTTCCGACCAAAAGTTGAAAGTTTTCAACCGAGGCACTCTCCAGTAAAAACCTTTTCCCACATTTTCACAAATCCTGTGGGATCCTTGAAAACAAAACGAATGCAAACAAATTTAAGATGAAAAATTCATTAAATGCATATAAATTGTTATTAGGCACAAAGTATTTTCAGATTTAAGAATCTAGTTGAGGCAGCTTCTGGACTCTCCTGGATACTTTCCGGCAAGTTCAATTACTCCAGCATCGTAGGTTTTTTTCGCTGAGCTTCCGCTGTTAGTGTAGGATTTTGGAATGTTGACACGGAAGACACGTTGGCATGGCTGAAATTCAGAAAAATGTCTCATTGGTTCTTTAATCAGATAGTTGATCTTTTGAATCATTATCGTGGTTCCTGTCAATTATTCCCATTGACTTTTTGGTTTCCCCTTTCTCTCTGTTTATCTCGTTTTCCCGTTCAAAGAACACAAAAAATAATTTGTGGAATTTCGAATTCCAAACCAGTTCAAACTGACTATTTTGAAATCGTTTTTCAGTGAGAACTTGTATTCTGACTCACAGTAAGTCCATCTTTGCAATCGTGGAAAACAGCCAAGTATGGTTCGATTCCAGTCAATTCCTTGGTGGATCCGCTCAAGTTGAATCCTCCGCTAGAGTCAGCCTTTCCAGAAGCCATCTTGTCATCGCTGTCGAGGAATCCGATTCCGACGCTGTCTGAAAATAATTTGTAGTTCAAGATCTCAAAAAGATCAAAGCTTACTGTCCGATTCCATGAGCTTAACTTTGACTCCAGATGCTGGCTTTCCTTCACACATAAGCTTTCCTTTGACCGCCGCAGATTGAGTACGACCAATGAGATCCAAGGAAGCGACGGATCCAACAAGCAAGAGACCAATGAACACAAACTTCGCCATCTGAAAGGACACAGCTAATATTTTGACGAGACGAGACTAAACTAAAATAACAAAACTGTGGCGGGAGTGTACAGTTCGACCAGTTGAATGATATCATGGGCGGTCCGTCGGGTCAAAACGAAACGTATTGTGTAATAAATAATTGCGACCTTGGTCAATGTTTGTCGAAAAAGAAAACGAGATATTGATAGGTCAACAGGGAGAAGGACAACAAAGTAGTCAATGGGTTTCAGATGAAATACTTGATAGTATAGACTACTGTCAAAAGTTTATGATTTTTGGGTTAGAAGTCAGAGGAATAAGATGCAAATAGAAAAATATTGAGTACCAGGTTTCAATTCTGATGTCTCAAAGAAACAAATAAATAGTGTGAAGATCCAGATGCACTTCTATGTAATACAGATTTCAGCTTCCATGAAATACATGTGGTCATTGGAAAACAAACTTTACTAGTCTCTGAGAATATGTCACAACGATGTCGTGTCTCCAATCCAACTTTTTGAATTCAAATCTGAAATTTCAAAAAAAAATTCGTATGGGTCGGTTGTTCAAAAAACCAAGAAATATTGCGCTGTTTCCCATAAACAAGTCAAAAGCCCTGCTTCGATTTCCATAACAAAAAATGTCTGTATTGTGCGGAAAGGTTAAAAAACAGCGTTTCTTCTCATATCATGTCATAGAATAATTTACTTCCTTCTCTCTTTCTGAAGACAGTACCACCTTCTTCTCAGCATTTCGCCTATATATTTCCTACGGGGAGAATCTAAATGATTCAGTTCATCATATTACAATCACTCGTTTCATTTCGATTCTCTTATTACTTTCAAAAACACACTTTTAATCTTTTGAACCCCAATTTTCTAGTTTCAGTCGTGACCAAAGATGCGTTTTTTGATTCTCTCAATTGCTCTTTTCATCGGATCGACGACTGCTCTTGACCTCATTGGAAGAACTCAATGGGCTGCGGTAAGAGAGTTTACAGATAGTTTTGAGTTTGACAAATCGTGAATTTAGGTCAAAGGAAAACTTTTGTGTGAGGGAAAACCAGCATCGGGAGTGAAAGTCAAGTTGATGGAATCTGATAGTAAGAATTAATATACAATTATTATTTTCTCAAAATTTATTTTCAGATAGCTTCCTGCCCGGATTCTTGGATAAAGACGACAAGTTGGCTTCCTCAAAAGCCGATTCTAACGGAGAATTCAACTTGAGTGGATCCACCAAAGAAATCACTACAATCGAACCGTACTTGGCCGTGTTTCATGATTGCAAGGACGGAATTACAGTATGTTTTGGATTTTGGAATTTATGTAAGCCTCTTCCATTGTAGCCATGTCAACGTGTTCTTCGTATCGATATTCCAAAGTCTTATTCCAACTGGGGAAGTTCCGCCAAACAAACTTATGATGCTGGAGTCTTGGAACTCGCCGGAAAGTTCAAGGGAGAGACCAGAAGCTGCTTCAACCGTTAATTCCAATTATAAGAATGCAATAAACTTTACAATACATTTATTCATTACTAGTAAATACAATCATCCAAAGTTCATGATCAAATCTTCGAAGAACTCGATTTCAACAAAATGAAGAGCGACGGCAGCGACGACTCCCCAAACAGCAAGGAAAGCAAGGAACGTGATGAAACAGAAACCGTAACATCCACGTGCCTAAAATGTGTTATCAGAATTATAGACCAGGTTATTAAACTTGCAAAGTAGTACTGCTTCGGTTTTTTGTATTCCTTGTCATCTTCACTTGTTCCATTCTTCTTCTTTTTCTTTCTTGCATCCGAGGCGGATCCTTTCGATCCTTGCTTACTTCCAACTTGATTTTGAGCAGACTTTGCATCGGAATCCAAGTTCACATCTTCGAATAGTTTGAGAGCTGGTGCATGGACTGGATTGATGGAAACTGGAGGGCCAGCTTCTTTCGGAGGAGAAGCAGCAGCTTCGGCGGCCACTGCATTTTCAGCTGGAGGTGGTGGAGGAGGCGGAAGAAGAGGTGGTATTTGTGGAGGAGGAACAGCTGCTGGTGGGGTTGGAGCAGCTGAAAGTGGTCCCGCTGGTGGAGCCGATGGTTGTGGTGGGGCAGGCTCAGAACCGGGAGCAGCTGGTGGTGCGGATGCTGGAGAGGATCCTGGTGCAGACGCAGGACCAGTGGATTGTCCTTGAGAATCCGATGCATTTGTGGCGCTTGCCGCTTGAATCTCGCCCAAATTGATATAGGTGTCAGCCACTAAAATTTTTTTGAAAGTTGGAATAATTGGGTGACACTTACTTTATGAACTTGATTATAAATCGTAGACCACCAATTATTATAAGAGTAGAGTGCGAACAATAATCGAAGGTTGGGCGGTTTCTTCACGTTCTTTTTATTCCATTTCGACGTATCCCGTTTTGAAAACCTACTCCATTTTTCAGCTTATCTTTGTTTGATCTTCCGAGAACCTTTGATTTCCCTATCTCATCGTTCATTTCACAAGTTCAATCCATCAAGAAATTTCGGTTCGGAACTATCTGAAAAAGTGAGTTGGCTCCTTCTCATCTGAAACTGATTTCGTTTTTCCAGTGGGAGATCAATACTTATGTCTGGAACAGGTCAAAGAGAATGGAAAGGTTCCACCGCCTCCTCCACAAACTGTTGATGCTGTCCCGGTCGCTGCTGTTCCACCACCACCGCCACCTGCAGCCACATTTGTCAAGGTCCCAGCACCGCCACCGGGAATTCAGAAGGACAGGGAT
Source organism: Caenorhabditis zanzibari (assembly GCA_963966625.1). Taxonomy (NCBI): domain Eukaryota; kingdom Metazoa; phylum Nematoda; class Chromadorea; order Rhabditida; family Rhabditidae; genus Caenorhabditis; species Caenorhabditis zanzibari. The sequence continues at coordinate 6,544,932 of OZ016470.1, read as the reverse complement.
ACTGAGAGAACGTAATTGGGTTTGAAGTTAGCTTATATTATCTTTTATCGTTGCAGTGAAACGGTCACCAACAAAAAATCAAGCAGAATTGAAACTTCGGTTGCCACTGCTCCGGAAACCGAGTCGGAAGAGAAGGGAGGACATCCGACATTGGTTAGTTTTGGGAGTTTTCTAGAAATATATGAAAAAGTTCAGGTTCGCATCTTGATCGCAGTCACCAATCTCATCTTTCTGATAGTCCTCTGCTTCTGGGTGCTCACTCTTCTCAGTGGTCTTCACATTGCGGACGTTGCATTTATCAATAATATGTTTATGGGTTGAAATCCTACGAATAAACTTTATTTGATTGTATTTGTGTACTGACATCATACATCTAATCGAGATAGAGCATACCAATTTTAGAAAAAAACTATTAGAAGATCTAGAATCTGTCTTCATAAAATGACCATAGTTATATGTTTCTACAATCGAATTCTGATACTTTTCGTGTTGGTCAGATCTGAATGCAATTCGATGCCAATACACTGTTGTTTATACTGGTGCGCCCCCCGCGCCTCCTACCCGAATGCGTTGTCCGTGCCGATCCTCAAGAGAACCGGTCTTTCCGTTTCCTCGCATTTTATCGATTTTCGTGTGTAGAATGGAGAAGCCTTTTTTCTTTGAATGACTAACTTTCCTTATCAATTTGCGAATTATCGAATTTCCAATTTGAAAATCATAATTTTGCACCCAGACTCCCACAAACTTCTCACTTTTTCATGCCCAATCTTATTGGCAAATAAAGGAAAGAGCGCTTACAAGCCTTGCCACCACTCAAACAATCGTGCATCAACCCAAAACCAAAAATACAATCAGAATGTTACATCTTTTTTATCCCAAAACATTTTTGTTTACCCAATGGTTACACACAACATTATGTGCATGCAATGGTCAATTGTAGGGTAATGTCAGAGCAATAGACTCCGCAGAGCCATTCAATTTAAATTCTCATTAAGAATAGAATGGGGGAAGGCAATTTTATTACCTCCCGGTAGGTTTTTCGTCCTATTCAGTGTCCCACGTGTCCGAAATTTCGGCCGAAAAAAAAGTTTGCAATTTTGCTGCAAAATTTGAAAAACGCGCTGTTTTTTCCAGATTCTCATTAGAGCGCAATCAAATTACAAATCCAACAATTTTTTTTTCAATTTTCGCGACATTTTTCTTTCAGCAAATTTTCTAATCTTTCCGTTATTTATCTTTCTAGCTTTGAACGAATTCAGGCAGAAAAAAATTCCAGCGATTTTTAAACATTTTTATTAACCATACATATTCACTGAAGTTTTTTTCAAACCAATTACAACTGAAAGCCACTCTGTTTAAAAATTTCCTAGTTTTAAATTGAGAATTTAGCTAAATGGCAACAAACTCACCGAGTTCGCGAGTAGAGCTCTGAGCTCTTATCATTTCCTCCGTTTTCTGTAAATAATTGTGTCAATTTCTCTCTTTCTCTCAATCTCTCCCCGTCTTGATGTCCATCGTCTCTTTTCACTTTTGCTCCGTGCCTTTTTTTCATAGAAAAAAACCGAACGAAGGTCAGCGCCAAAATATTCGACACCAAATAGGTATATGATGCGGAAGTCTAATAATTGTTTGGACAACGTCCTTTTCTGTTTGCTCACCGAAACGTAACGTTGTAAGCTTCGCGCGCTCCGTCCGCGTCCATCCACCGCCCCCTTTTCTCTCTTTTATAGTACGAATCTGAACTTCTTATGCTCTTCATTACAATCCGAAAATGCTCTCCTTTGTCAAACGTTCCAAACAACCTGCATATTTCAGAATGCCCGGCGACTTTGAAAGTATAACGGAGCAATCAGGTTTGTCTTGAAACAAATGCGAATTTTAGATAAATTTATCAATTTCAGCGCGTTCGGCTCGATTTCGCAATCCAGTGGAAGATTTTACGGGGACACAATTCAGAAATCCATTGAATGAGCTGAATTATCAGGATTTCGACTATCTTGCACAATCAAATTCAAATTCAAGTTCAAGGCAGACAAAGAGCAATAATCATGACAGGTTACACCTTGTAAGTTTTTTCTTTGCTTGAGCACAAAAATGAGCAATAATAACTGCGTTTCAGGACCAAAGCATACCGGTTGGAAATTTATTAGACGGATTCGAGTTGATAGACCATCCCTCTGTGTCATTTGAAGAGAAATTGGTGGATTTCAGCGACAGTACTACAAAATTAGATCGTAATCTGAATGGAGAAGAATTGATAGTAGCTCTCCTTCAAAGAAAAATCAATGGGCTCCGCTTCAATAAGAATCACGAAGAGTATGCAGAGCCAAAAGTTATTGAGGTGAGAGTCCATGAACACTGGGAACTGTATAGTACGTACATGTCCAAATCCCGGCCCGTGAAGGAAATTTCCGATCAATTTTTCATGAAAAAGTTTCTAAATTGTATAAAAAATAATGAAAGTTCTGAAAGTATGAAATATTTTAAATTTGAACTGAAAACAGTCAAAAATCGGATTTTTTTTCCAAAAATTGACCTTCGGAAAAATTGGTTCTAAAAACCCGGGCCGGTAGAAATTCCTCCGTCGGCCCGGACCGTCTCGAGTTTAGACATGCATAGTACAATACAAAGGAAATATTCCTAATTTTGTATCTCTTGGCTCATTTACACACAATAATCAGTCCAAGTATCGGTTATATGAACATCAAACAGTTCTATTTTCAGATCCCAGCTGGAACCATGGTTCGGGAGATGGCAGAAGACGATTGGAAGACTCCAGAATTGAAAGAATGGTATACGAAAAATAGACCCAGTCGTCGAGATATGCAAGATGGCATAGCTGCACCAATGGAGGTAATCACATTTTCATTTGAAAAAATTTCCAACTTTGCCTAGTTCAGGAACTCGATTGCAATCCCTTGATATGTTCCATGGTGACAAGAACTGACGTGATGCGCATTAGTCAAGATCAGGCCATGTAAGAGGGTTCAATTTTTTGAAATTATTAAGATTTCTAATTTCAGACATCTCTTATCCGTTCGGCCAGAACAACGACTAGAACTCTATCATAATATAGAACGATTCAGTTTCATTCTAAGCTTGAAAGTTGGCGATCGAGTACAAGTCGAAGTTGTGAGTTTTTTCTTTGCTAAATATATATTCGAAACGAAAATCTCTGTTGAACTGGTTTCCGTTCTGTATAAAACAACGCCTTAAAAATATCTAACTGAGTAGAGACGCAGTCAGTATGAGACAAAATATATGTTTCCCTGTATTCTGAAGAAGAGACTGTCACACGTGACTGATCGGAATTCCAATAAGATGAGTAAGAAAGTGTTGTCAGGTTTTGACAAAACTGGAATTTTGACCTGGAAAGTTCAAACCTCGACGTTTTAGCAGTATGATAGCCTAATAATTTTCTATGATTATCTTGGTGTAACATCATTTCTGTTGTTACGCCTTCCTCATAAACATATTGCGGTCGGTCAGTGATATTGTCAGTAAGGACCGACCGGTTCTTCGCCTTTCCCAACTAAAAGAAATAGACTTAGAGAAAGTGTTCCTTTTTTCTCATGTGAAAGTATAAGTTATCCATTCTCTTTCTCTACCCGAGAGAGACTCGACTGTTTGCCTGTTTAGTTGTTGCTTTCTTCTTCATTTCGTCCAACTTGTTTCTTCTTGGCAACGCCCTTCCCCAATTTGTGACCAACATTGAACTCGCATCGATCGAAACCATACTGACAAACTATTTTAACCCTTGTAGTGGTGATATTATTGTTTCTTTTTTGTCTCTCACTCGGCAAAATCGAAAACGGTGATGTTTTGTTCGCTGACGCATCCTCCCCTTTTTTGTCCCGCCCGTTTTCAATTTCAGTTTCATTTTTCTCTTTCAATAACTTTCACCCTCAATCAATGCCATAGGCTGGTTGAGCTGTTGTCGGGCTATTGTTGACGAATTATGAAATAGGGAAACTGTGCTTTTTGAACTAGTTGTTGCAATCGCTTTTTAAAATAACTGTCAATGAAGAAGTTTCACTTTTGACTATTCGGGAAATCTGTTAATTTTTCTTATATTATTTAACGAATGAAAATTCGAAATTTCGTTATTAGGAATCCATCTAATCATAATATATATTGCAGGACGACACGATGCGACGAGTTCCAGCCAAAGTTTCATGGATCGGCGAGAGACAGCAAGAACCGGGAATCTGGTACAATGTGGACTTTGACATGAACACTTCTCAGGTTGGTCGGTTATATCCTTTTTCTTCTGTCCCGTGGTCTCCACTCCGGACAATTATTGCTTCTTTTACTCACTTCGGATGTCTATCCGACGTCTCTTTCCAGTTCCTTGCTGCCGTAACTTTGTACTTGTTCTTCTTGTTCAGAATGGAGAAAAAATGACGTCTTCTTCGTCTTTTTTGCTTCTGGCCCCCTCAGGCTGCATTGTGCCTAGTTCCTTCCTTCCTTCTTACTCGACGTCTTCCGAACAAAACGGCGCCTTGTTTTTGATGAACACAAAGTCGAATAGTTTTTTTTCTTTCCCATCTTCCTCGCTCACTCAGGGAATTTTGCGCAATTTGCCCATCAAATGGGCAGTTCGCGCCTACAATTGGGCAGCTTGGCCCACGACCGTGGGCCAAGCTGCCCAAATGTAGGCGCGAACTGCCCATTTTTTGAGCAATCTGCCAATTTACTGCGTACAGTCGCGCATCACATGCCCAATTGGTAGCGCGAACGCCCTAATATACCAACAACTTCCGCGCGAAGGCTGCCGTTCGCCGCTCAATGCAGCTCTGTAGTACGTAGATCGTGCGGTTTATCTGCCCAACTTGTGCCGTTTCGAAACAATTTTCGGATAAAATAAATAATTTATTCTCGAATAAAATTTAAAAAACGAAAAACTTAACAATCGGAATAATATTTATCGTTAACTGCCGAGGAATTGGAGAAAAGTGTTGTTGTAGTAGTGGCCATGAGTCGATCGACGGAAGATTGTCGCAGGGTCCCTTCGTTGCAATGATTCAAACCTGAAAGAAAACTAAATATACTTAGAACCCAAAATACTATCATCAAACCTCGCCGTTCCCAGTAGTCGATTCGCATCGTTGTTGATATCCTTCTAGTCATCGCGGCACTGTAAAATTTCGCGAATTAGGATCATAGTAGGATAGTAATACTATTAAGATAAAAACTTAGAAAAAATCGGAATGTAACTTGAAAGGGAAACAATGAGAAAATAAAAAAAATGTTTTGTATGATTTGTTTTTGCACGATTTTGCCAATGTACGCGCACATGCTGCCCATGTTCGGCCCATCCCTTGCCTATTCTGTGCTTATTTTGGGGCAAGAGTGGGCAAGAAGGCCATATTTTGGGGCAAGAATGGGCAAGAAGGGATCGCGCATCTGCTGCTCTCTTCAGCTCACAATCTGCCAACTACCTGCCCATGCGCGTTTTGCCCAAAACGTGGGCAGTTCGCCCCAATTAATAGGCAAGCTGCCCACATCTGCCCCAATGCGCAATCTGCCCGCCCAACTTCTGCGGAAAATTCCCTGAGCACCAAAAATTAAATATTCGGATTTGTGGGATGTTCGTTCTGTTAGGTTAATTTTGTCGCCTTGAGTGCTCGAAAAAGTTTCTTGTCACTGTCGTTCATTGAATAAAAAAAACTATCACAAGAAGAAACATATAGTTCTTTTGCCTAAAAAATAATTCCTATCGAAACAACTGGAAGATATTTGGTTGCCCCCAAGTATAGTATTTCATCACACGACGGGATCCGATAATTGCTTCTAAATGGACCGAAAATTTTCTTTCCCTCTTCTTTTCTCAATGTTATTTCATCCGAAAAAGAGCTTTCTTTTGGTTTTCCAAGTTTTGAAAAAAAGGATACAAAGACAAAGCAAAAAGGAGAACGAAAAGCTAATAAAGTGGTGTCAGCATATTTTATGACTTTTTTCCTTGGAGGATTCCCTAATTTCTTGTTGTTTTGTCCTTTGTTGTATGTCTTTAAACGTTTGACATCATCAGTTTTTAGGTAATTTTCTGAGAGATACAGATCTCACTTTGAGTCACTTTTTGAGCCAGATTGTTCGAGGAGCAAACAAAAGAAAGCATAGAGAGTCAGTCAGCCCACGTAACCCGCAACTGTCGGCTCAATCATTTTTTTCCTCTCCCGTTTCCTCCTTTCCAACTTTTTTTTCATCTCTCCTTCTTTTTTGACTCTTTTCTCTCATCTATGCCCTCGGGCAGTTCGGGCACTAAGTCATTGCTCAGTCAGCATTGCAAGGTCCCGAGTTTTGAGTGTCTTGTCTTGAAAAACGACTTGGCACATGCCGAGAGTTTTTTCGCCATTTTAGTTCTTGTTTTCTCTCTTTTCCTTCTTATATTGGGCATCCCCTTTTGCTTCTTATGTGGCTTCTTTTTCTTCCTTTTCTCGAGAGTTGCTCAATAGATTCAATATATTCTATTGCTCATTGAGCAAGTGTGTTGGTAGAAGAAGAAGACCACGACGACGATAAAAAGAAGAAGAAGTTGTTTCTGTCTCTTCTAAGCTCGAGCTGTTTTTGTTGTCTATTTTGTTCGCCGCGAAGGGACGACGGGACTCTCAAAAGCTCGCGTTGTGTCTGCTCCCTTTCCGCAATTTCATCGCTGTTCCTCTCTAAATGCTCATCCGTTTTTTTTTGCTGCTACTGAATTCCCTTTTCCCCTCTCTTACATGTTCATCCGCTCTCCCATTCTTATTTTCCGGCATGATCGTATTTTCGAATAATAACTTCTGGAACAGGTGACCAGCTCGAGAAGTTACGGGGGGAATCCGTTTTTAATTCCGATTCTATAAACAATTCCCATATTGTTTTTTAGTTTTTTTTGTTGGATGTGGGAGTCAATCACATGATGTGTAGAAAACTGAAGAAAGAGAAAATATAAAAAAAGCTCACTTGTAGAACAGTTGTGCCCTTCCGGAAACCTTCTTTGTTTTTTTGCATTACAATTAGAGAGTCATCTTAAGTTCAGGAGATATTTTTTCTGTCTTTAATTTCGTTTAGTAGTCTCCCAATCACAATCTGTATTTGTTTCCAGAATTGGAAGTGTAGAGTCTACCAGAATAGTATGGAGAAACCCCTTTTTAACCATATAAAACCGAATTGAAAAACAAATAGTTGAGTATCAAAACCAAACAAAAATTGTCAATTTTCGTGTGGTTCATCTTTATTTTTCTTTTCTTCTCTCATTTTTTCGTCTCACTCTGTTTTCATTTGTCTTCTAAACTCTCCATGAATTTTCCCTGAAAACTGTTACAATCATCGGTGTGTATTATCATAATTGGTCGTAATCGACACATGCGAGAGTTTAAAATAGAATTTTCTCCGTTATCAACCACATATTTTACCATTCGAATCAGTTTGTTCGATTATTTTTCATTCTAATTCTCGGTTTGCTAACAATCTCAATGTCGATCTTTCAGTGGCCAGCAAATGATCCATATTCATCCCATGACCGACTAAATCGTCACTTTGACGCTAATTGGAATTTGGACATGTCTGGTGAGTGTTGTTTTTTGAATGTAAAAAAAGTCCCGATGAAATTTTTCAACAAAAATTGCACGAAAAGTCATTTATGATTCCTTCCACTTTAATTTTCGTTGGCCGATTTTTCGCATAAAACTTTTATTCCGAGAACCCACTTCCCATACGTCAATCATCTTTACGAGATCTTTCTTTTCTGTTTGTAATCGAAAAGAAAAAAAGGAAATAACCGGGATCCATTTTCCAGGATCGTCGGTTGCTTCGAATTCACGTCTCTACTACTCACCGAACCAAATGCACATGCCAATGAAAGGCGGCGGAGTGTCAGCACTCTACGATAATAGGTTTGTGCTCATTTTTTGCCAAGGTTATTAAGTTTTGAATTGTTTTCAGAAGGCTGGTGCAGTATAACGGAAGCGGAGAAGACTATCGAAGTGGTCCTCCGAAACCGGCACCACGTGAACGTATCATTCCGGTGACAAGGCCTGAATCTGATCGAACCAGTAGATCAATGAGACCCCCTGAACCGGATTATAATGCATACCAAGTGAGTTGGTTAATATTTGATAGCAACTATAGAACTAGAAACAGTTTAAGCATAGATTTCTGATTCCAAATAAATTCACTTTCAGAATCATCATCATCATCATCCTCTACCTCCAGTTCCATCCATAGCACCTCGTACATCCCATTCCAGTTTGAACTCGAATTCCGGAGGACAGCCTAGTCGAAGCAAAAGTGTTCACACAATACAAAGAAACATGTATCAGAGGCAGCATCCTGCAGAACAGAATGAACCGTAAGATCTTCGGTTGCTTCAAAAAGTATTTTTCATTTTCAGAGTGGACAGTGACAATTTAGGTTTTCGAGTTGGCGACCACTGCATTTGGATCAATAATGGAGTTGAAGAAAGAGGAATAATCAAATTCATTGGGTTCTTGAAAGGACATAAAACACTCTATGCTGGTGTTGAATTTGTAAGTATTTTGGTTCGAAAAACTCACGATCTCAAAGTTTTAATTCAGAAAAACCATATTGGAGCTGGAACGGGCGTTTTCAATAAAGAACAGCTATTTCATGCCAAAGATGGACATGCTGGATTTGTTGAATTGACAACTTTGGAATCTCCTTCTTCAATTTCATCAAGTGCATCTTCCGCTTCTTCTGCGCAACATCGACGCCGACTTTCTTCATCGAGAAGCCAACAGATGCCTGCTGCTTCTGGAACTTCGATCAGTGTACCGGTGAATGGAAGAAGTACTGTGAACGGGAAGCAGGCATCGATCGAATCCCTTTCCGATCCACCGCCACCTCCATATGCTCCACCATCCCCTCCTCGTGCTTCTTCCGCGGCCGCATCTCATCAGCAACCACCGCCTCTTCCTCCAAAACCAATTGCTCACGTAGAAGATTATCTTATTGAATCGTATGACATCGGTTAGTGGTTTCGCAATTTATAAAATTTATCAACAAGTTCAAAACCGCTACAAACAATTCACTTATCAATTTCTAACTAATTGGAGTTTTTTTTTCTGTTGAGTCATTAAAAATATTTTCAGGTAGTCATGTGGTTGTCGCACATCTCGGAGCTCAACGCAGTGGAACTGTTCGGTGGCTTGGAAACGAAGTAGATGAACAGGGAGAACGTCTTGTGCGGTCAGCAATTGTTCAACTTGATGAAGATGTTCCAACGGCTTGGAGGAGAAGTAATGAAGCAGCAACTTATTGTGGAAGTCCTGTGATAGGAGGAGTTCTCGTTCCAGTTCATGCTTTGAGGCATAATCGAGCAGGATCAGCATCTAGTGCACATTCTGTTCCGTTAGCTTCGAACTATCCGACAAGTCAAGCAAGTGGTACCATTACCAGAAGAACGGAAGAATTCGGAAGTATGGATTCTGGCGTTGAGAAGCAAAAATGTGGACCGGCGAAAGACATTCAGCATTTGGTTGGAAGACAGAAGGGAATCCAGGGATACTGTAATTCTTGTTACCTCGATGCCACTTTGTATGCCATGTTTGTTCAAACTACTTTCTTCGATTTGTAGGTTTTTCTTGCAAGCGAAGTTTCATAATTATTAATTTTCAGCTTACTCGAAAAAACGGTCAAGGGAAACGAGAAGGCTGCGCAATTCCAAAAGATTTTGGCCCAAGAAATTGTGTTTCCGCTGAGAAAAGTGCATTATGTTCGAGCCGATCATGTCATGAAACTAAGAAAGCTTCTCGCTGAGCTTATGCCACATGTTACTGGATTGACAAATGAAGAAAAAGATCCGGAAGAAATTCTTGGATTCATTTTCTCAGAGGTGTTCCACGCGGAGCCATTCATCAAATTGATCGGACAGAATCAAGCGAAAGATTCTCAATATCTTGTTCCTATTGTGGTTGATGACTGGCAAGGAGGAGCTGCTACTTCTCAACATCTTCTTGAACGGCATATGAGATCTGCACAAGTCACATTCGCTAAGCCTCCACCAATTCTGATTATGCAGCTTCCGAGATATGGTCAACAAAAAGTTTTCGATAAAATCCTGCCACTGGAGACCATCGATATCACGCCGTTTGTCGCTGGAGCTGTTCCGGCATGTACAAATTGTGGAGCGTGCTCCGAAGTTTATTGTCCAACGTGCTTCCTCACAAAAAGAGTGTTCTATTCCGAAATTATTTTCTGCCGGAAGTGTTTCTGTCACTCGCATCTATTGCCTGAAATTCAAGATCATCAGAGCCGGGACCTGTATCCACCTGCTAAGCCAATCAAGAAACCCCATTCACATAAGATGGTGTTGTCAGCAGTATTGTGCATTGAAACATCTCATTATGTGGCGTACGTGCGTTCTTCTTCAAATCAATGGATTTTCTTTGATTCAATGGCCGACAGAGAAGGCCTCTCGGATGGATTCAATGTTCCAGTGGCTAGAGAATGTGGAAATATGTCGGATTGGTTATCCCTTCAAGGATGGAATCGATTGAAGGATGCAGATGAAACTGGACAGATTAAGGTATTGTAGAAAGTTCTGTGGATTAGAAAAACAAAGTTATGTTTATTTAGGCGATGTTCGGAAAGACAGTATTAGATCCGCTGGTCGGACGCCTTCTCTCGGACAGCTACATCTGTTTCTATGAAGATGCTTCTGCAACATCCTCTTCGTCATCTTCGAATCTTATTAGTACTTTCAAGAATATGATGAACTAGAGACTCTAGATTTTTGTATCATATTAGTATTAACTTTTAATTTTTTACATGTCTTTGCGATCCTTTTTTTCAAAATCTGTAATTATGTTCTTCTATTTGATACTTCCTCCAACTTTTGCTTGTACGGGCTTCAAATTTTTCTAAAAGTGCTGAAAACTGTCTGTAATTATTCGTACGCGGAATTTTTCTAACAATGTACATTTTCTGTTTAAAGCCCGGTTGTCTCAAATGTGTTTTTGATGTTATCCCAGTTTTGCTTCTTAGAATGGTGAATTTAATTCAACTAGTTTCCTTTTTTCCCGCGAGAACAGTTCAATGTAGACTATGATTCACTGACTGTACAACCTAAAACGACGGGAATAAACATCTTCCGATTATTAATCTTTCAATTAGACTCCCCACCCCGAAAAACCATCTTTCAGAAAACTTTCATTACAGAGAAACTCACTATACACGTAAAACAGCAGAAGTATACATAAAGATCTGAATAGAATAATAAAGTTTCTAATGATCAATGGCTGTGAAAACAAAATGATTTCCTTCGATCATCCACAACAAACATCTCATCAATTCCAACGTAATGATTGGGTAGAAGATTTGAAACTTCGAAGGCGATCTTAAAAATGTTTTAAAAAATTCCTTCTCAAAATATTCACTAACATAATCGTATCGCCCTGCGGAAATATTCAAACTTTCTCTAAACCATCTTCTTGAATTTCGAGTCAATTTTGGAGCTTGAAAAGCCACGATTTCTTCCCTGTTCTCTTTTTTCAGAATCGCTTGAAAATGGCTTGTTTTATCGGCCTGAAACAAACGATGTTTCTGAAGAACTCTTATAAATCTCATACCTTATAATATGAGAATACAATAGTCACAGACTTGTCAACATTGAATGAAGGTGTCTGAAGTCGTGACTTCATTTGGGGGCCGTGGATATAGGCATATGAACCATCTGATAATTTAAAAATACGAAAATAAATTAGAAATAAAGACTGACTCTCATTGAACGGAAGCAAAGAGGCATCTCCTTTGACACCTGTTAATGGATTACCAACTGGACCAGTTCCAATACTCCAATCGGATTGTAATGCCATATTTGAGCATTTTTCTGACTCATTAAAAGAGCAAACAATAGATTCGCAAACAGTAGAAACAGTTGATTCTGTATCCATGATTTCATCATTTATGTCATTGGTTTCTTGGCTTGCAGGGCGACGAAGCTTAATCTAAAGGGACTCAGTTGAGAGGGAAACAAAACTACCGTATTTACTCTAATAGACCGGCACCTCTATATGTCCGGCACCCTCTAATAGGCCGGCAGTCAAATGATCATTTTGAAAAATAAACCGGAACCCTCCAATTACCATACCCCCTAAAAGTTAATGAAATTAGATACTACTATTTTCTGAGAGATTCGAGTTTTTTCATTCTTTTCACACGATTTTGGGATTTTACATAACTTCGGATGGTATTTCCCCTTTATAACTGTTCGAACATGCTTTATCACGCATATTTTCAGTGAATAAGCACCATTTTTTTTGTCAAATTTTTGATAAATTGACTCTTTGAAAAATAGGCACTCTCTAATAAATCGGCATCACTATGAGGAGCACGAAAAATATACCGGCATGTCGGTCTATCAGAGTGAATACGGTAACTCTATCATCCACATACCATAGAATTCATGAGAAGTCCTTCATCCGGTCTAGAAGTGAAATCCATTATCCCCGTTCTTTCTCCAGATCCTTTCGGAATTCCGAGTTGAAAATTCATTGGCGGAACTGCTCCGAATGCGTGAAGAGTTTCAAATGATGCATCATCCGATTCTCTTTTCACTGTCACATGAGAACTTCCATCTTCAAATTCATCTTTCGACTCCACCAATGGAATCAGTGGAATGCTATCTGATCCTTTCTGAAAACAAAAGTTACTTTCAAACTTTCTTCGTCTCCTCACCCCGCCAAAATCGAAAGAAGCTTTTTCCTCTGAGCTACACATTTTTGCGTAGTATTCGATTGAATCAATTATAGCAAATCCCCCTTTTAGGTTTTCAGAATTGAATGTGAAGTGGTCAGCAATAATATAAATTTGAAATGGAACTGGTCCTTGCTCTGGAATATTGACGAACACTGGTCCCGGATCATTCTTTTCTATAGCTTGACTGAAAGTTCTATAATTTCTTTTTCAAATTCTTCTTATTTTGGAAGTTCCACTTGCCTACAGAAATCAAAGTCCGGATAAACTTTTGAAGTTTTCTTGACGCAAACTTTCAGTTGAACTTCAGGTGACGTCCAGTACCTGTTTTATCAAGAAGATTAGTGAGAAAAAATAGAGAATGTTCGAATCTCACATGAAACGGATCTCTCCATCTCCAACTTGACAAGAGATTTGGTCAGAAACTAGAACAGCTTTGATTGTTGGGAATTGAATCATGTCGGTGGCAGCGATGGCATATTGTCCTTCTGAACAAGACATACCGTATTTACTCTAATAGACCGGAATGCCGGTTAATTTTTCGTGATACTAATTTTGATGCCGGTTCATTAGAGAGTGCTGGTCATTTAGAGGGTTCCAGTCTATTTTTCAAAGAGTTAATTTATCAAAAATGTAACAAGAAATTGGGGGCGTGTTCACTGAAAATATGTATGATAAATCCTTTTTCAAAAAGTTGTAAAAGGCGAAAATCCTAAAAAAAATGGTGTGGAATACCAGATTTATGTGAAAAAAACACTGGCAAAAACCTGAGGTTCTCAAAAGAATAGTGCTTTCTAATTTCAGTCATTTTTTGGGGTGCTGGATAATTGAAGAGTGCCGGTTTATTTTTCAAAAATATCATTTGACTGCCGGTCTATGAGAGGGTGCCGGTCTATTAGAGTAAATACGGTATGTATGTGTGTCTTTTTGTCCGTTCACCTGGTATCACATTCGTGGCTGTTGCCACTGCAAGTCTCGTCTGATCCAACTCTCCAGATCCTTGATACCAATCCAATTCATCTACAAACATTCCATCTACATTTCTCCATCTGCATGATTCATCGAATTCTGAACAATTCAATTCACTTGCATCCAAAATCGGCGGAGATGACGCAACACCGAGAGCTGGAAGAATGAATAGTTGAAATGTACTTGAATGGTTTCTCTCTTACAAACAGACATCTCCTTGTTGGATTTTGCTACTCCGTTCGGAATTCCAAAGTGTGTATTTTTCTCGCCGCGTGCTCGAACACTTGACTGTTGAGGGAATAGGTTATTGTTGGTTACTGCTGGTCGTGAGAGACCGAGTTCCGAACCTGAAGAATAGTTGAGTTCAGTAACATGGAAATATTACTAGATATTTTGTAATTTACATGAAATTAACTCTTTGGAAAGAGTTCAATAATTGGAGCTTTCAAGTAGTAGCGATTCAGATTCTGAACTAAAAATTACTCACCAGAAGACGATGAAACTCCCAACATCGTGGGGGACACCAAAAGACTTTCCCTTCCAAATGGAGTACATGAATCTGGAATCTTTTACGTTTTCTCAATCCAATCTCTTCCGATTTACCAGTTTTTGCAATGAAAACCAGGAAACAAACACAAGAAAAAAAGACGTGTCTCTCCATTGTTTCTCCTCTTCGTGAGCTCCTGAATCCTGTTATTTGAATCGGAGAAAAAAGAACAGGGATGTCCCAGATAAAATAAGAAAAATAAGAGAATGATCTACTTTTTGACGGCATCACTGTCACTGTGACTCCGCCCCTTTTTGTCCCCTTTTGTTGCGCAAGTGCGCACGAATTCACTTTGAATAAGTGGATGGAAAAATAGAGGAAATGGTCAGTTGAGACTTTATGAAGAATTAAGTGGACAAGGGGAAAGGAAGAGCACTTTCGATTGTTAGGGAATCGGATAGAGGGTTCAAGAAGAAATTAGAAGTCTGAGGATCAGAGAAAAAACTTTGTTAACCTTTCTGATCTTATCTAGTTAGAAGAGCTAATCTCTCGTCGTTTTGCAAATTTTCAGAAGACGTTATCACGCTTTCAGAAGGTCCTTCCGTAAAAAAAGAAGACGAATTTCTTGGTTTCAAAACATGATCTTTCGAATCTCATCTGCAGTAAGAAGAGTTAAGATTATAAGTCTCCGAAGCCGCCCTAAAAATTTTCTCGGTTTGAAACTTAGTTCTGGAAACTACATACAAAATAATGTTTTCTTTTTTCCAGTCAGCAGTTTTAATCCTAATTTTTCAAGGAATTCTCAGCTTTTCCGATTTAAAAAATGATTGAATCACTTTCTTTTACAGCAAAAAGAATCTAACGAGAAACATGTACAGCTTCATGAAAAAAGAAAAATGTGTAGGAAAAACCGAGTTCATTGTTAGTGTGTTCATCGAAAAAAACCGTTTATGCAATCGTCCATTTACACAAAAATCCTTCCTCTTGATCCATTCATCCACTTCAGAATCTTCTATCCGACTGGAAACCAACAGTTTTCTTTTTTGTTTGCTGAATTCCATTCTTCTTCTATTTATGTTTTGCGAATAGGAAACCTCTTCTGTTTTTATTTTCACGTAGCCAAAGGGACCACAATCAAGAGAAAAAAGAACACAAGATGTCAAATTTTGAACGTGGTCATCCGATTTCTGAAAAAGCACCACGTGTTGATAAGATCAGTAAGGGGCCAAGGGGAAGAGAATCAATCCGTCTATCGATTCAGTTTGTTGATTTTTCTTCGGAAAACGCTCTACTAAAGGTAAGTTTCGGAAGAATCGAGAAGTGAAGAGTTCGGGAGTTTTGTTTCAGTACGGGCACAATTAAAGAAACTGAAATGTCGAGAAGGAATGCGACGAGTTTTGTGGATAACACTCTGACTAGTTCAGGTAATTGGGAGAACTGGAGAAAACCTAGGAAGTTTAATAGTTAGGGAGAGAAGCAGGGCTGTCACACAGCCAGCCTCTGGGCCGGGCCGTGGGTAGGTTGCCATGGTTGAATCCGGCAACCTACTCACGGACCGAATTGCGGCCCTAGAGCCGGCCGTAGGCCGGCCGTGTAACAGACTTGGGGAGAGGGATTTTATTATAGAGGGACGGAGTAGGGAACGTTCGATTTGAAATGGAAAGAAGGTCCCAGAAGATTTTCTATAAGCCACGCTGATTAAAATATTCTAGTTGAACTTGCGTGTCCACTGATTTTTTCCTCTGAACTTTATCAGTTCATCAAAAGTTCACGGAAAGTTCTAGTCCCCTCGGAGCCCCCTTAATATAATTCAAGTTCATTTCTAGTTCAGATTATCTTGAATTACTATCATATATTTCTACCAAGAGTACACCCCTGTTACAGGGATCTCAGGCTCCGGTTCAATGTCTCCGCCGATTTTATCTCGTCCTGCTTCTGGCCAAACGTCTCCGCAATCTACGAACGGTTCACTGTCTCCACCCGTGGATGAACAGGGATCTGTCACGTACAACTCGGACTCTCCAAGAGATTTGAGTCCGCTTCTTCTTTCGGTGAGCAATAAGATTGGCCTAGCCTTCCAAGAATCTTCTTGATTACAGGAGCTTGCTTGCCTGAACATGCGTGAAGTCGTCGCAAGACCAGGACTCGGAACTATCGGTCGTCAAATTCCGGTCAAATCGAACTTCTTCGCTGTGGATTTGAAGAATCCGAAAATGGTTGTGGTTCAATATCACGTTGAGGTGCATCATCCAGGATGCAGAAAACTGGACAAGTGAGAATTTAGCTGATCTTGAATCCAAATGAATTTTTCATTTTTAGGGACGAGATGCGCATCATCTTCTGGAAGGCTGTGTCTGATTATCCGAACATCTTCCACAACAAGTACGCATTGGCTTACGACGGTGCTCACCAACTCTACACTGTTCATCGTTTGGATTTCACCGAAGCAACTATTCGTCTTGAATGTGAGGCAACTCTTCCAAAGGATAATCGTGATCGTACCCGCTGTGCTATCTCGATTCAAAACGTCGGACCGGTCCTTCTGGAAATGCAACGTACTCGTACGAACAATCTGGATGAACGTGTTCTCACTCCAATTCAAATTCTTGACATCATTTGTCGGCAGTCGTTGACGTGCCCTCTTTTGAAGAATTCGGCCAACTTCTACACCTGGAAATCGTCTTGCTACCGTATTCCAACGGCTGCTGGACAGGCTCTTGATCTGGAAGGAGGAAAAGAAATGTGGACTGGATTCTTCTCGAGCGCTCACATTGCTAGCAACTATCGTCCTTTGTTGAACATTGATGTGGCTCATACTGCCTTCTACAAGACTCGCATCACCGTTCTCCAGTTCATGTGTGATGTTCTCAACGAACGGACTTCGAAGCCGAACCGCAACAATCCACGTGGAGGGCCTGGTGGACCTGGTGGACCTGGTGGATATCGTGGAGGACGTGGTGGAGGAAGAGGAGGTGGATACGGTAACTTTGGAAACAGAGGAGGACCACCACAGAACAATGGAAGAGATGATTTCGGTGGAAATGGTCTCACTTTCACCATGGATTCTTTGAGTCGTGACACTCAATTGTCGAGTTTCGAGTCGAGAATCTTTGGAGATTCGATTCGTGGAATGAAGATTCGCGCCACCCACCGCCCAAATGCCGTCCGTGTCTACAAAGTGAACAGTCTCCAACTCCCAGCTGACAAGCTCATGTAAGATTCAATATGATATCCATTTGACATCTAAAGCTTTAATTTAAGGTTCCAAGGACAGGATGATAAAGGAACCAACGTTGTTTGCTCTGTTGCTGACTACTTCTCCGAAAAGTATGGACCACTCAAGTACCCAAAGTTGCCTTGCCTTCATGTTGGACCACCAACTCGTAATATCTTCTTGCCAATGGAACATTGTCTCATTGACTCGCCACAAAAGTATAACAAGAAGATGACGGAGAAACAGACCAGTGCCATCATCAAGGTAAGTTTCAATTTCAGAACCCAAAATGTGAATCTGAATTTTCAGGCTGCCGCTGTTGACGCCACCCAACGTGAGGAGAGAATCAAGCAATTGGCCGCTCAGGCTTCATTCTCTTCCGATCCATTCCTCAGAGAGTTCGGAGTCGCGGTTTCTTCGCAAATGATTGAAACAACGGCTCGTGTCATTTCACCACCACCAATCATGTTTGGAGGTAACAATCGCTCTGTAAATCCAGTGGTTTTCCCGAAGGACGGATCTTGGTCCATGGACCATCAGACACTCTACATGCCAGCCACTTGCCGTAGCTATTCGATGATTGCTCTTGTGGATCCACGTGATCAGAACAATCTGCAGACATTCTGTCAGTCGTTGACAATGAAGGCTACCGCCATGGGAATGGCCTTCCCTCGTTGGCCGGATCTCGTCAAGTACGGAAGATCGAAGGAGGATGTTTGCACTCTGTTCACAGAGATTGCTGACGAGTATCGTGCAACTGGAACAACTTGTGATTGCATCATTGTGGTCCTTCAGGCTAAGAACTCGGACATTTACAGTAAGACTTTCAAGAAGCATTGTTTTGAGAAATAATGAAAATTTCAGTGACCGTCAAGGAGCAATCCGACATTGTCCATGGAATCATGTCTCAATGCGTTCTCATGAAGAATGTCAGCCGTCCAACGCCAGCCACTTGTGCCAATATTGTGTTGAAACTGAACATGAAAATGGGAGGAATCAACAGTCGTATTGTTGCCGATCAAATCACCAACAAGTATCTCGTTGATCAGCCGACAATGGTTGTTGGAATTGATGTCACTCATCCGACTCAAGCCGAAATGCGCATGAATATGCCATCGGTTGCAGCGGTATGTTTTGAAATTGCATCTGTGAGAAATCAAGAAAAATCAATTTTAGATCGTTGCCAACGTGGATCTCCTTCCTCAATCATACGGAGCAAATGTGAAGGTGCAGAAGAAGTGCCGTGAATCGGTTGTCTACTTGCTCGATGCAATTCGTGAGAGAATCATCACTTTCTATAGGTAAAATTGTGAGTGAAACAGAATCTATAAAACTATCTTTCAGACATACAAAGCAAAAGCCAGCTCGCATCATTGTCTATCGTGATGGTGTCTCGGAGGGACAATTCTCTGAAGTTCTTCGTGAAGAGATTCAATCGATTCGCACCGCTTGCCTCGCCATCGCCGAAGACTTCCGTCCACCAATCACCTACATTGTCGTTCAGAAGAGACATCATGCTCGTATCTTCTGCAAATTCCCGAATGATATGGTTGGAAAGGCGAAAAATGTTCCCCCGGGTACCACTGTCGACACTGGAATCGTCTCTCCTGAAGGATTTGACTTCTACTTGTGTTCTCACTATGGAGTTCAAGGAACCTCTCGTCCGGCTAGATATCATGTTCTTCTGGATGAATGCAAGTTCACTGCCGACGAAATCCAAAGCATCACCTATGGAATGTGCCATACTTACGGTCGTTGTACTCGTTCTGTCTCTATCCCAACTCCAGTTTATTATGCTGATTTGGTTGCTACTCGTGCTCGCTGTCATGTCAAGAGAAAGCTGTAAGTTTTACTATAGCATGTGAAAATTACTATATTTCATTTTAGTGGTCTTGTCGACAATGCTGACTGTGACACCAACTCAATGTCCTCATCTCTTGCCTCTTTGATTAATGTGAGAACTGGAAGTGGAAAAGGAAAAGGAAAGTCATCGCATTTTTCGAGTGTTGATGATGAAACTTATTCGATTCCGGAAGCATCTTCGGATCAGATTCTCCAAGATTGCGTCTCGGTTGCTGGAGACTTCAAGAGTCGTATGTACTTCATCTGAAGGCGTCTACGCAGAAGGCCGAAATGAGTTCGTATTGCTTAATGCCCCCTGTTTTTGAAATGCTTGAATGAATGTATTGGAGGGTTTTTTTGTTACTTTTTAGATATCGAATTGACATACACATAAAAGGCTGTTGAAACTTATCTAGGAAGGATAAAACTTGTAATTTCTTCTGTTTGTGCTTGATCTGATATTCAAGATTCGTTACCATCTTGCTCCTAAAAATTCTAAAGGATTTCAAAGCGTAATAAGTCAACAGCCATTTGTCTTCTCCAATTTTCCACTCGACTTCCTTTTTTCTGCAACTTTCAAATTCCTTTTCTAAATTGCAAAACTTTCAACTGATCAAACACCAGAAACATCACCAAACCATCTGAATTTTTACTTCTAAATTTCTAAAAATGTGTCATCCGTTCAGAAAAACCAAACAAAAATAATGAAAAGAAACTTTCTGATTGTTGCAGTTTCTTGTTGCACACATGAATATATCCGTTTTCTTTCTTTCTTTTAATCAAATCAACTAGTGTCCTCTTTCTCTCCTTTTTCTTCTTTTTTCGACGGCATCATGCTCTTTTCCGTAACAAATTTTCCGTTTTTCCGAGCGAGTAGGCGCGCGTACTTTTTGATCATTCCGATCGTCAAATGGACCGAGAATGCTCATTGAAGTGGAAGAGTTTCTCGAATAGGCCACGTGAGCACACATACACCTTCTCCCCAAAAAGAGCAACAAAATGTAGATGGAAAAGTGGGTGGTTTGATTCGATTTACGAAAAAAAAAAAAAACGAAGTAAAAAGAAGTAGAATGAATCGGGAAATCCGATGGAAAAGTTTTTGCTCTAGATTTTCCAGGACCCGTTTTGAGATTCTCAGAACGAACAGACTCTTTTCCAAACTTTTTATATCCCTTTGTTTGTACTTTTTTGAAGATGAAAATACTAATTACCACTCCGTGTACAATTTATTACAAGAAACTGCAACAAATTAATGTTGAAGGAATCGGACGCTCCGAGGCCAAAATTTTTGCTCTAGATTTTCTGGAGCCCGTTTTGAGATTCTCATTACTAACGGACCCTCTTTCAAACTTTTTATCGATTTGTTTCTACTTTTCAACTACTACTGTTTTCAATTTTTCACAGGAATCCACAACAAATTAATTGTGCTCTTTGACATCTGAAATGTGTGAAACATCTCTTCAGATGAGTGGGAGTGATATTATCTTGATTCCATCCGTGTTTTACTCTCTCCCACTAATAGTCGTCATGTGTTGTGATAACCTATCTGATCCTATGACCTCTCTTTTCTCTTGCTCCACCATTGTGTATCATTCAAGTGGTCTCTCCTATCTCTTCCTCTTTTCTTCTTGTGCAAACGTCCGTTCTCCCGGTTGATCGACTCTGCCCACTGGGTCTTCTATTGTTTTCAGCAATATTCGTGACTTTCCTGACCAACCCTACTTCTTTTTTAATTTATTTTGCAGGTGTAAAAGGATTCCTTTTTATTATTCCGTTCCATTCTTCATTCCTATTGTTTTCACTTCCGCATATAACCGTCGGTCTTCGGATGAGTTGAATATGACTTCATTATTTGTTTTTTTGTGTTTCAAAAACTTAATGAGACTTGAAGCTCTCAAAGAAAGTTGCACATCTTTGAAAGTCAACAAAACGTGACTTCCAATGTTTCGATTGATATTTGAGGTCTTATCTGCAAAAATCCATTATTGCTTCCTTCAAGTTTTAATTAATTGCGAAGTCCTGATTGATTCGTGGAATGGTTTATATTAAGATCCAGCCTATATAAACTGAACTTTTTCGCTTCCTAAGCTTTTGGGTCTTCATTCCCTATTCTTCTGAGATTTTGGTCAAGCGTACTGTAGCTGAGAATGTGCTTCTACTTTTGGTTACTTTTTGGTTACAACATTCCCTAGTAAAATGAGAATTTCGTTCAAACTAACGGCTTTTCGAAACTTTCAGTTATGCTCCCAAAACAAAAAAGTTCCTTCAGAATCTTCTAGACATTCTAAAACCACGAAAAGGTGTCACGAAACGGAAAACCATTTTGTGTGCAATTATCCTCACTTTTTATGTGAATTGCCGGAACTTGTTTTACCCGTATCGATTCCATTTTATTTCCTTCCTGTTAAAGATTTTTCAAGTTCTCCCAAAACACACACTTTTCGGACTCAACTTGTCCCGTTCTACTTCAACTTTGACGAGAATTGATTTGACTTCTATCGTGCTTTCTCGGGGACCCACTTTTCTTTTGTTTCCACGAATCAAAGGCCGAGAGTGGCTGCTTCAGGGGGAAAATAACGAGTCGGAAAAAGATAAATGAGCATTGCGACACAACGCCAAAACGGGCGGTACAGTTGGCGGCGGCGTCCCGAGCCCCTTCGCCGTCGAAAACGAATCAAGAGTATCTCCCCGGGGAAGTGTCCCTTGGCTCACACAAAGTGACATTAAGATTTTATTTCGATAAAAACGGGTGCCCATGGAGAGATATAGATGGAAAAGAAAAAAGAAGACGTCTTCTTGAAATGGAGAGCACATAAAATTCAGTAGATAGAGAGAAATGACCCCATTTGTTTATTCTTCACTTGATTCGAATAATGGACCACTTTTGTTTCGGATGAAAGAGATTAGCTCAGAACGTTAGGTTTGATTTTAACGTTTGTTGTTTTTGACCAGGAACTGCTATCGAGTTTCACCTGGCGATATTTTTCAGATTCAGATGAGGTCTAGTTTGAAGTAAAAGTAAATAATTAGTCATATCCGAAGTCTTTGCTTTCATTTTAAAGGGACTGAAAGTGAGAATAACTTTATGCTTGAATTACTGTATTCACGCTAACAGACCGGTACCCTTTTTCAAAAAGATAGCTTAAAAGAAACTGGTTGTCAACGAATCAGTTTGAACAATGATCCCGCTAACTATCCGGCATCAGGGTTGCGACGGGTCGGGCCGATTTTCCGAAAACATCGGCCCATTCAGTTCGAAAATTTCTAGTTTGAAGATCTTTTATTTCGAAATTGTTATCAATAGATATTAAACAAGTATCTTGAAGTGAAATCGAAAGGTTTGAAACTGTTCTTACATCAAAAAGTTTGAATAGATTTCAAAATTGCTTAAGATAATACATTCTCCAATCCCCGGTCTATTAGAGGGAATACGGTTAGTTTCCTTAGTTATTATTTTTTGACCGACATCTAGCTCTGGATGAGGCTCCGGCTTCAAATCCTTTCAGCTATGCTGAAAGCTACATCCTTCTGTGCTTTCACCAATCGTCCCGATTCGATTTCTGACTTTTATTCTCCCAATATCTCAAGTTCAACAATTTCTCCTACTCCTCTAATCAGTCTTTGAGCCAACAAATGAACGAAAAAAAAACACGTGTTGTTGCTGTCTGGACCGCTTGTTTCCTCAATTTTTCTTCTTCTTCAAAAAAACTTTTGTGACCGGACGGGGCGTCAAACGAAAAGGATCATATTTCTGTCGGCTCTCACTCTCTTTCACAGCTAAATGTCCCCTCAAGATCTCTTTTTTTCCACTTTGCAGTCTTTTGTTTCACAGCTAATGACTGTTCTCTAGCATATTTAGTTTGTATTTTAAAATAGTTTCGTTTCAGTTGAGGATACTGTAATGTTAAGCTTCGACTCATTATTATTCCAAAATAATGACATTGAATAAGCAAAATAGCAACATCTGTCTATGACCAATTCTTTATCTTTTTGGATTTCTGTTTTGTTTCGAAAACAGTTCATAGTTCATCCTAAAAATAGCTTTATTAAGAAACCTAATACAACAAAGAAATCAAAACTGGAAGATATAAATTATTAAGAAACTCGGATCCGGATGAATACGGAAACTTGATGTTGTTCTTTCGATTGAATTCCACCTGAAATTTCTCATTATTTCAATTTCCTTTCAAAATCCCACCTCTCCAGGCAACGGAGTCGTCCATGAAGTGTATTGTCTGCTCATCAAAACTTCATAATACTGAACGGAGAAGTTTTGATTGCACAGATCCTCTTCACAACAATCATCACAATTCACCTGCAAATTCAACATTCCTCTTCCTCCTCGTTTTTATGACTACTACAAGTCATCAAATTCATTTTATGACTTTGCAGTCTCTCCGAGCCAACACATGGTTTAAGTTAGAGTGGGGAAACACCATTTGGTACCACTGTTAAGGGGAAAGAGGGCGGAGTCTAGTACTTGTAAGATGGATGAATTCGAGGAATCTGATGACGTCCGATTTGAAAAATGGAAAAATTCCAATTTCCGGGGATGGATAGTTTTTGTGAAACGAAAGTAAATCTTCTGGGCGGAGTTTGTGCTCTTGAGCTTTTTCATCCGACTTTTTGAATCTAGTTTGTTTAAAAACTGAAGACTTATAGAGAATTCCAGACATGCTACTGACCGGGCCGCGCAGAAATTCTAAATTCTGTCGGCCCGGGTTTCTGGAGTCAAAAATTTTTTTTTGAGTTTTTTAAGCAAAAACTCTATTCCGTTGGTGTTTTTTAGTCCGCGGGCCGGCCCGGAGTGTGCCAAGTCTCAAGAACTTTCTTTTGCTGAGTGAGGAGTAAACACTTATAAGAGTTTTCTAAAAGATAAGGTACCAAGATCTAAAAAGTCTCAACCAAAATTAAGATGAATTCTGCTCCCAGAACACCTTATTCCTCTCAAAACCCTCCTCCCATCAGCAATTTCCTCCTCCCAACCAAAACTCTCTCATGTGCAATGACACCTCGTAAAACAAGTGTGTGTCAATAAACACAGGTTACCTCTCCTTTCCCCATTTCATCTGAAGCCCAGACGACGTCACGCAACATTTTCCACTATCTATCAAATTTCCATCTTGCACCCAACTTCCACGTGGAACCCTTCAGCAAACCAGGGAGGTCGAACCCTCAAAGAGTGTTGCTGGCAATTTCCTTGTGAATTCCGGAAGTATTCGCACGCCTTCTTGCTCTTACCCCATTCAATCTTTTCTCGTCAACCTCCCACCTATTTCTAAAAACCCATTGTTATCGTTTCCTCCTCTACAAACCCTTCCTTTTTTCCCACTTTTTCAACAACCCATTTCAACATCTCTGCTTTGCTCATTCGACCATCACCTGTCCTTCTTTTTGTCTTCCCCGACGTCTTCTTCCTCTCCATCCTTCTGCTGCTCCTCCAAAAGTGTCCTCCTTGTTCATTCTTCGTATTGAATTTCAAAGAAATTATTCACTTCTCTTTCTCTTCTGATCTCTCTTTCGTCCCCCCAACTCGAAACGTAAAACCAAAGTGGGCTCTCTCTCTCTCTTGTTCATATCGCCCATTTCACCTATATTTTTATTCTCTGACCTCTTCCCTTTCCTTCCACTTTTTTTCACCGCCCCACAAACTAAAAAGTGGGTGGGATTTCAGTGTGAAACGTCGGATGTGTACAACTTGTTCTTGTTTTTGCTCTTCCCGTTTTTGGTTCTTCTTAGTAGTAGTGCCACGTCATCATCACGAATTCATGAAAAACCGTTTATTTGTCTAGAAGACCACTAGAAGACAAACTCATATTTCACTCCATCTTCAGGTGCCATTTACGTTTAGACATCGAACATTATATGTGTACGTTGGAATTTTTGAGAATTTCTTTGAAAACAATTTGATTGGGAATACTAGGAAAAACATTCGGAAGTATTTTTATACTAAGAATACGAAAAATAAGGTGTTCCAGAAACCATACCGTACGATAACAGATAGCTTAAAGGGGCGTAACATATATTTTTTTGAATGAGATTTCTATATGGTTCGACGCAGAATTTTTGTAAGAACAATAAATCCTCTTGGAGCATAGTCTGAAAGTGTCTAGTTTTTTATTTATAAGCCAAAAACAAGCCGAAAATTAGTACTGAACGAGGGAAAATTCAATTCACGTCAAACGAGGGAAAATTCAATTCAGTACTGGCGGTTTATACTCCGGTCAGTGTCAGAGATAAGAATGTGAAATCCTCGAGCTAAGCTCCGGTTATGTGATAGCTATCGATCAGCTATAGGAGCTAGCGACGATCTTAGGATTTCTATCTAATTTCGGAGGGATACAATGTCGCGTGACTAAGGCGACAGTCCAACTTCCATCGGATATGTGTGTGGTTTCTACAGAAAAATTGTTTACACCTATGTAGACTCGGAAGCTACACTCTTTTACTTCGATGTAGGCCTTGAAGTGACACGGCACTCTTGCACAGCTGCATTGCTGCAGTACAGCTGATCGTCACATACGCTCCGCGGGAACGTATTATGATACTCGATTTTCTCACGACTGGGGAGTGCATGGGTTGATTGACAACTTGTTTGTTATACGTGTCAACCGACTTGTTACGTTCTAGGTATCCCTCAGTCGGGTTAGGAAAGGTTTTGGGCTACCAGACGGGTCAGGTAAGGTGTCCGGGTGATACTTCGAACGTAGCCCATATAATCGGGACATATGGGCAACCGGACATTTCAGTACGTCATCCCTTGCCTTCGGGGAAGACGTCTGCTCAATGGACCGGGCAATTGAGTGGTGATCTACATGATCGTATTTGGTGGACTTATGTTGAAGTGCTATATGAACAAGCACTCAAAGTCTTGAGTTGTATTGTATATGTTACGAAATTAGCAAACTCCTCACGTGACTGTTTGCAACAACTGTAGGTACGGTTAATCTGGTTTGGATTATGCAGACCCTAATGCTTTCGATGAAGGCGGATACTGAATGTGTGGCCAAGGTGCATCTTATCGATCAAGAGGCACTTGTCTTATCTATCAAGACAAACCAACACAGCTAGTAACAATTGAAGCGTAAGTCTGAGTTGATAATCGAAGAGTTCGAGCGGTTGCCTTATTCGGCGAGAACTTTCAATGATTCTAGTAGTTCGACTGAGAACCGTTTTGTTATATACGGCGATTGTTTGGGTTTTTATGTCATCGTGACAACCGTGTTTGTGAATGAAAGTTCCCGCAAGGTATTATAAAGATAGTGTCTCATCTTTAGTGGCTAACACGCATGGGTTGATAATTCAGAGTCACTGAACGTTCATCTAGAGCAAACTCAGCGATAATCTTAATTAAAAAAAAACTCAGCGATAATCTTAATAAAAACGGTCGATGCACCTGTACTCGGCTGTACTCGCTCAGTACTAATTTTCGCCCTGTTTTGGCTTATGATTCAAAAATTAGACATTTTGAGACTATGCCCCAAGATGGTTTATTGTTATCACAAAAACTCTGCTTCGAACCATGTGAAAATCTCAATAAAAAAATAATTATGTTACGCCCCTTTGAAGTTTTCACTGTCCGAAAACCCAATCCCAAAATCCCTTGAAAGCACAAACTACTTTCCTCAACCCCCTCCCCAAACTTCAGAATTTTCTCTCCTCGAACCCTGTCACTCGACCAATTATTCCATTTGACCTAGCAGAGCACCCGAATTTCGTCAGAAATTTCAAAATAACTCACCTGATCCTGTCCATAACCGATCGATTCGCAAAGCTCTGAACATCTCTCCCCGCATCCACGACTCACACTAGTGAACGCTTTGTTGATTGTGTTTACGGCGGTCTGAATGTTGAAATTCGAGCTTTGCGTCTTTTTATCATTTCTTATATCTCACTTACCACACAGAATTTCTCCCATGGAGCACAAATCTTTGCCGTCTCATCTGGCTCGAACTGAACTAATGACTCGTTTGCACACCATGCATCTCTAAAAATTTATATTACAGGAGATCCTCTCTTTCTCAAGTTACCTGTGCTCCGGATCGTACATCTCGTTGAAGGAGAACGAGCAACTGTAACATCGAAGAGAAGAGCAAAGGACGGGAGCAAGAGAGACAAACAAAATGACTTCGCGTCGAATCATTAATCGAGAACAGAGGCAATGCTCACAGATTCGACCGTATCTTTATGTATCAGGATTGGCGGCTCTTTCACCGAGAGTTCTTTGTGAGTTGGGAGATTCTGGAATGAACAAAACTTTACGGATATAAAACTAGCGAGGGCAGAACCAAACTAGGAGAGGAGATAAGTGACCATAAAAATGGGAAAAAGAAAGGGAGAATGAAATGGATAATATTGGTTAGACAGGAAGTAGGCGAGAGAAAGGGAGAGAGATCTCTCTTTTGCTCGTTGAACATGAGTAATGGTTGAATGGAAGAGAACATATGGCATCATTATATAGATATTAATAATCATTTGTTCTTCAGCTCGTTTCTGCGTTTGCATCAATTTGATTCCGGGATTCCGACTCTCGGCTCCACCGCATATGAAAGTGGTACACCTGCCACTTCAAGACAACGAAACCACTGATCTTTCACCGCATTGGGCGAATGTGTACAAAGTAAGTGAGACTGGAAGGAAAAACGATTGAATGATTTGTTTCAGGAAATTGAAGAAGCGCGGAAGGGAGCAGGAAGAGCTCTTTTGCTATGTGCAATGGGTATTTCAAGATCCGCTACATTCGCTATTGCATATGTTATGCAACAGGAAAAGTTAGTCAATTTGGGATATTTTTAGTTTTCTGGTAGAGCAATCCATCTCAGTACAGATTCTAATGTCTTCTTCTTCAAAAAAACGATCGTTTGTATTGTTCCATTCGGGGCTGGGCGTTTTATTCAAATGTGAATAACTTTTTTCAGGAGAATTGTGTGAAAATACGGTCAACAGAAAAAAATGTTCCTTATTAAAAGAGCTATCGATTGGTTATAACATTGCCAAATTTCGTCAAAAATTGATAAAGATACGCTTTGTAGAAAAGTTGCCGTTTTTGGAAATTTCGACAACTTTTTGGCAACACAGGGCGTAACTCTGGTAATTTTGACAACATTTGACGGTGTTTTAACCAATCGGTAGCTTTTTCAATAAGGAACATTTTTCTGTTAACCGTATTTTTACCCGATCCTCCTGAAAAAATTTATTCACAGATGAATAAGTTGCAGAAATTCGTTGCCGCCCAGCCTAGATTCAAATGTGAATAACTTTTTTCAGAGGAATTCTGTGAAAATACGGCCAACAGAAAAAATGTACCTCATTAAAAGAGCTATCGATTGATAAAAAACCCGTCAAATTTCATCAAAAATTCACAAAGATACGCCTTGTATTGCCGAAAGTTGCCCAATTTTGGCAATTTCGACAACTTAAGGGCGCAACTCTCTAAATTATCGACGAAATTCAACAAGTTTTCAACCATTTGATAGCTTTTTCAATAAGGAACATTTTTTGTTAACAGTACTTTCACACGATCCCCATGAAAAAAGTTATTCACATTTGAATGAAACGCCCAGTCCCGAATGGAACAACACCCGTGGCCACGATCGTTTTTACAATTAGATCACATGTTCACTTTCAACTTTCTTACTTCTTCCTTCAATTCGATACTATTTCAGAAAAACCCTCCACGACTCTTACAAAGCCGTCCAACTGTCTCGAAACATTGTCTGTCCGAACGTCGGATTCTTCCAACAACTCATCGATCTCGAACAAAAGGTACTTTAGTAGTTGACCCTTTTCTTCTAGTTTTCTTTATGAGCTTCTTTCTATCTTGCTCCTCCAACCAGTGTCACCCGTTTAGTTTTCCATTGGTACATCCCAGTGGGACCCATTTATCACCTATTCTCGGTGTGTGTCGCATCTGCGAAAAAGACGACAAACTTGGAGAAAAAAGATAGAAATTGTGGGTGGACTTGAAAAGAAGAAAAGTTTAGTGAGGGAGGGTAATGGATGGGGAGAAAAAGAACTGTTCTATTTCAGAATAGGGAGATTAGGAATCTTGAGGTTTGAACTTGTGATCTTTCAGCTCCGCGGAAAAGTGTCATGCAAAATTATCGAGCCTCTGCCAGGGTGCAAAGTACCCGATGTCATCTGGCAAGAGCTATATGACGAAATGATTATGAGTATGAGCCAAGATGATCGACACTCTCTGGCATCCTGTAATTTGTCTGTGAGTAGATGAGAAAAAGAGAAATAAAGATTACAGTATGAATTTTCAGGCAAGAAGTACTACAAACGATACGATGTCTCTTCGATCACTCAATATGGTGAATGATACTTCAAGGTATTTCTAATTATTCTGAAACTCCTGATTTCCAATTTCAGATCTCTGGCCTCCTTTCATTTGACGCATCGCCCAATCGGAGCATCTCCAACTCTTCTCGTCCCTTCTTCATCCTCTTCTTCCTCCGTTCGTGGTCCTATTCCACTCCAACGAGCTCACACTGAGCCACCAAAAGAAGCATCAATCCTTCCAAAAAGTGCACTCAGAGACAAATCAAAATCAGGAGAAAAGAAGAAGAAATGGCGATTAAGTTTCCATAAGGATGTCGTGTAACAGTCAAAAAGTTCTAAGCAACTCTGTCTTTCAAATACCCTGACGATCTTTAAAATTCCATTTTCCTTTCTTCTCGAGCTATCTTTTTGTCGAAATTTTTTTTGTATGAAACACAAGTCACCGGTATTTTTTTTAATAATGAATATTTTGAATTTTCATTGGATTCCATTCAAATACAAAAAAATTACTTGAGAACGGAATTATTCGCACAAGTATTAAAGTACAGTAAAATTGAAAGATATGTAATTATTTTCCTGCAATGGATGCCAGTTGCTCCCAATTTTATTTGAGTTTCTCCATTCCTTCCAAAGTATTTTTGACTCTCCATCCATCATCAATTTCAGCTCCGGATGCCTCTCGACCCGTGTTTTCTTCTTTTCTTTTTGCTGAAAATGATACAGCACAACAACAACAACAATCATCAACACCTCACTTCCAGGCATCCCACTTTCTCATCATATTACTGCAATTCACGGAGCAGAGTTCAATTCTTTTCTTCTTTTTTTCCAAGTTTTTTTGCAGACAATGCACGTAAATTGCCTCAGAATGAGGTTAAGGTCTAGAGTACTCAGAATTCACTTTGAAATTTTTATTCTTCCGTTTTCTCTTCATTGTAAATTATATCAGAGTAGGATTCCGAATCGACCAATTAAAACGACCAAATAGTTTTTTTTTCGACTTTAACTTTAGTCATTTACGTGGAAAGTCTAAAATTTTCAATTGTCGAAAATTTCATTTTGGTAAACATTTTTTGTAAAATTTTTGGTAAAAAAAGTCATTTATCAATGGGAAATTTTCGTAGAAAATAATAGAAAACGTGTGGAAAAGTCGGAAATTTCTCATTTTGACCATTTCGACATACATGTTTTCTTTGTCTTTATCTTTTATGATCTTTTATAACTTTTATGACAAAATCCGACCATCGAATTTTTTTTTGAAGAAATGAAAATCATTGACAATCATTTTAATAGTTTTCGCGTGTTTTTAAAAATGACAGAATCGATTTGAAACGCTAGATCAGTGCACCGGACTTTTTGTGGCTGTTTTTTTTTCATTTCCAAAAAGACTGTTCAGTGGAGACCTTTACATCCTGCAGAAACAAAATAAGACAAAAAAGCAGAACCAATTTCATTCATCATTCATTTTTATAAGGCGAAAGGACTCTTTTATGGGTTGTACTCAATCGGAAGGTTCTTGCGGCGGACCATTCCATCTCCTTGGAACCATTCACGACGGAATTGCTTGGCGGCACCGTCCGGGGTGTTGGTCCATTCGACAGTGATACGGTCGTTGTTGGTATCCTGAAAGAATCAAAAATCAAAAACTTCCCGACTTCAGAACCCTCCTACCTCCTGTCCGTAGGCGAAGGCATCGCAGGAAACGGCAAGAAGAACGGCTTCCTTTGGGTCGAGGACTCCGCATGGTGGATCGACTCCAAGACGCTTCATGTTGGTGGTCTTGATTCCGTATCCGATACGACGAGCCGACGAGTTGATCACCTTGATGTGGTAGGTGTGCTTGTCATCATACGGAGCGTTGAAGACGATCTTGGCGTTTGGTTGGGTCTGGATGTCTCCTGGTGGGACGGATTGAGCCATGGCGATTTGATTGAGTTTGAACTCGATGGAGATTCTACTGAAACTCGCCTTCTTTTATAGCAACTTCTTATCTTTGCTCCAGATCTTCAAAGGTCGGATCAGTAGGTTTTTATAGTTGGTTCACGTGAATATTGGATTTCCTTGACTAAATTTTGCCAAAGTTCACTTTGAAATATAACTTTTTCACGTAATTTTGAGCAATTTTCAGCTATAATATAGTTGACCAAAAGAAGAACTTTGATCCATTTCTCATTATAAGTGTAGGGATGATAATTACATAATTGAATATTTTCGCATTTTGCTCATTTTATACTTTTTCATTCTTCGAAACGTCATCATATCCCACCATAAAATATAGTAATCTGCGTCTTTTTTTAATCTGATTTCTATGATTTCTTCAGTTTACATGGGCTCCGGAATACAGTTTTCTTGATTTATTCTGAATCATTATGAATCACTATACGAATCTTTAAGCTTGTGATTACCTTCAGATTAGTATAAAGTTTTTAGTAGGGCAAAAACTGTGAGTCAATGGTTCATTTCATAAATAATTGGTGTGGCTTTCTTTGAAAAAAATTGACTACTGTACATTTCTGTAGGGAACATCGGCTCCGGAAAATTCGCAGCCAAAATTTCCTTATTTTCTTTTGCAAGAAACACATTATAATGACTTCAAAAATGACAATAATGTATGACAATGGCAACCGTCATTGTTAATTATTATTTTCTTTTCATTTTGACACAATTTATGCGAAAATAAGTGCATTTTTGGATGCGAAATGTCTGGCTGCGAAATGTCTAGTTCCGAATTGTCCCGGAGCTGAAACCTCTGGCGAGCCAAAACTTCTGCTTTTCACTGGTCAGAGTTCAAGCTCTGAGGTTCACAAGAACAGTTAGAAAGTTGTTCTTGTTTTGATCGATTAGTCAAAACCGGGATGAGAATCAGACAGTTCAAACTTTTGAAACCGTTTCTCCCTTCATTCGGACTCATCTTCTAGTCAACCTCTGCGAAGTTAGATGAAACGTGCCTATTTCTCAATTGAATCCGAGTAAACACCGAGAAGTTTCGAATAACATCCTGATTAGCTCTACATTTCAAACAAGTAACAAATAGTTTGACCTATTTATCAAATGCCAATTCACTCCTCCCACTTTCAATAATGTTATCTGTCACGTAACGTCTCCGTCATTTCCCTCTTCCCCGCCCATTTTCTCCGTTAATTTCAATTCAAATCGGTTGACCCAAATGACGACCAAACATTAGTTTCATCTCTTCTTTCTTTCGAGTTTCAGGCATGGAATCGGATGCCAGCACGTGGCGCCCTTCCGTTTGTTTGCCCGCTCTTTTTTTAATTTCGAAGGCTACCTTCTTCTTCTCCTTTTTCAGTACTACTTCTTCCTTCTGACCCACATCCTTTTCCACGTGTATAACTGAGCATCTTTTTGCTCTGATTAGCATACTCAGCAAAAGGAGCTATTGTGTATGTGTTTGTGTGCGTTAGTTTGTGTTTTTTTTTATTCAGTCTCCAATCCAAACTATACATCCTCTATTCCCACTACCCGTTTCTTTGTTGTTTTTTCGCTTGTTTTGCTCCGGAATCATCTTCAAACCACGCCTTCTTTTTCAACCGTTGTTTACCATGTTTACCTCGTTTTCAGTTTTATTTCGGATCAGAAGGGGCCAATGATTGAAAACAACGTTTCACTGGACACAATTACAACTACTCCGTTGACATACAGGTTTGTCTTTTTTCTTGATAATTTAAAGCAGATTTTTTTAGAAATTTGCTTTCGATTGTGAGATTCATTTTCAAGTTCTTGAAAAGTCTCTTTTTTTTTCATCTCATCTAGGTATGCAGGAAGGTTATTAGAATGGCACCTTTAGTAGACCCTGATGAACTCAAAATGAGCAAATTCATGAAATTCAAACGGATCGAAAATGATTTTACTAGAATCCTTGTTCAAAATTGAAGTGTACAGCTGTACACCTCACAAAATATGTTTCCAATCTCTTTTCCA
Source organism: Caenorhabditis zanzibari (assembly GCA_963966625.1). Lineage (NCBI taxonomy): Eukaryota > Metazoa > Nematoda > Chromadorea > Rhabditida > Rhabditidae > Caenorhabditis > Caenorhabditis zanzibari. The sequence goes on along the minus strand of OZ016470.1, from coordinate 6,511,504 downwards.
ACCGATTTTATGATTCATTTTGAAAATTCAGAAATGCTAATACGGATTTTACGGTAGTCTCTGACTATCAGATTTATAAAAATTCTATGAAAAAATGGTAATTTGGGAAGATCACTTTTGTAAGAAACATTCAGTTTTTGAACTGAAAGCATTCCCCTGAAGTTTAATACTAACTGTTGACTTCTTGGATATTTCTAGAAAATCTATGGTGAAAAACTTGAAATTGAAAAGGAAATAAAGTACTTTCTGTTTCAAACTTCACATTTTCAAAATTCGAAACTATGACCTCATAAAGTAACTCAATACATTCTAGACTAAAACATAGTTTTCCTAAACCCTTATATCTCAAAGTACGTCAATGTTGACATTTCCGCTAATAAGGAAATCCGACCAAAATTCCTTCAACATTATGAAACAACAACTTTAACGAAACTAATCAATCTGTGGACCTTATTTCCCATTATTTGTCTTCAATACCCATCAAACTTCATTAAGAAACTTCATTCCTTTCAGAGATCGCATCACATTTGAGTTCAGTGTGTACGGAACATGCGTCGTTTTCAATCTCTTCCTCTGTATATTCTTTGTTTGCCGTCCACATCTTCTGAGAACTTTCAAGGTATTCCTTTTCGACTTTTGGCCCGGAATGAGGGTTCTGTGATCCTGGGAATCAACGAGAATAGATAAATTCCTTCAGCCCACAATATTCTTCGTTACCCTGGGAACATTCGTCCTATCTCTTCCACTATTCTTCCTTCAATTCTACCTGGTCGTTTTCCTGTGGTCTCTGGTTGAGCCTCGATATACCGTAGCCGTTTGCACTTTTGTCAAATGCATCACCAGCTCCACTACATCGTGTGCCCAGGTACTTCCATTGGTAAGACAAAACAGATCTCCGTGAGAAAAAAAAATAGTTATTTGCAGCCCGTTGCCATCTACAGATACTTCATCGTAGTCAGAAACAAGAAAATGCAAGCGTGGTTTGTAGTCGTGGTCCATGCGTTCATCTCAGTTGTCTTTGTGAGTTCTAGAGGGGATTATGGACAACACTTTGTCTTCATTTCTCTCTGGAGGGTATTTATGTACACAACAAAAAAAAGTATTTTTCAGTTTGTGATTGCTATTCTAAACTTTCCATTCGGAGAGTTTGAAATGAATGATCAATGTGCGATATTACGATTTAGCAAGGCAATGGAGGCGATCAGGGTGAGAAGGAAGTCAAAAAGAAAACAGAAATTCGGAAACAGGAATACTGAAAAGCAAATCTGATTGAAAAAATCTGTAAGGGCGCCAAATGAGCTTCTTCTTGAAATGCAATGGAATTGAAAATGGCCTTATTAGAATCCTCGTCAAAACTTGACTGAACACATTCCTAAATAAGTTTCAAATCTCTTCTACAACAAATGTTACGATCCATTTTGAGAATTCAGAAAAAAAATTGTTAGGTGTTGGAAAAATAGAAGCACATGCCATTCTAATACAGATTTTACGGTAAATTTGAAAAGTGTGGAAGACAGATCAATTAGATCAATTCTCCATTTTTTGAAAATCCTACTTTTCAATACTTCTAAATCCCAATTCAAAAGTTCAAAACTCTAATCTTTTGAAGAAACAAAGTTCAGTTTCCCCCTTCCAGATATCTCTAACACTTGGATTGAACCTTTTCGCCGTTTTCATCAATGTAGCAATCTACACATTTGTGAAAAAGTACGACAAACGGAATGTCGGTGAGTACCTAATTTCTAGAAAAGTTCAAAACTTTTCATTCAGATGTCCATCGTCGCCGAGTTCAACTGACCTATTCAATGCTCTTGCAGTCTATGATCCCAATTTTAGTTTCGATCCCATTGCTCGTTGGTTCTTTTGATTTTTACTTTGGTCAGTTCTAATGAAAGGATTAAAAAGATAATCCCATCGGAAAAAAAGTGAGAGTTTAATCCTTTTTTTTTCAGGATACACCCTTCCGTCTGGTTTCACATCTCGTTGGTATGCCACAACATTCCTTTCTCCTTTTCTCACACCAATATCTTCAATGCTCTCGCTTCGAACAATTCGGCATGAGCTGCTATCAGTGTTTTTAAGTTCTTCATTGTTTGCTGGAACCCGGAAGATCTCAAATTTAATGATTAAAACAAGTAAAACGAATGCAGTTCCCCAGAGTTCTGATTACTCCTCTGCATAGTCTCTTTTTTCTTTGTTCTCTATTGTCGAAAAACACTCCCTCTACCTCTCACTTAATAAAGGATTTCTGCGTCTATCTGACTCCATAACAACCAAGCAGATGTGAATATTGAATGATGTTAGTTAGCCCCTTTGTTCCCTCTCTATCACTAGCATCGAAAATGTAGTATTTTCGCAATTTCGTGAAATTTTGTATTTTTCAAAAAATACGGATAGAAACTGTGTTTTCAATGTCCTTCAATTGGATCCAATATTGGATTACTTTCAATGGAAATTTCAAGAAAATGTACAGTACTACTGCAAACTTTTTTGAGTTTCCGCGTTTTTTCTTCACGGCCGAGACTAAGATTTTCTCGTCCGCGCGTCGTGTACTACTCGAGGACAATCATAATTTATTTTTATGTGCAAGCTTTTGAGAGTTCGCTTGTTCGTTTTTGTTTTCAGAAAATATATTTCATAACCAAAACCTCTAATATTTGTGTTACATAAAGAAAAAATATTCAAAAATTGTTTTTTCTTCATAGTTTTCCTTTCCGGAAAGGAAATTCCAATTTATTTCAATTCTAACAAAAAAAACAGAGTTAATCTGCACTCGAGCAATATTTGAACAGTGTCCTTCTCGTCTTCGTTTGATACGAAAAGGCCGCAATGCCGCCGCCCGATCTCTGCTTCTCTGCTTCTCATTCTCCATCTTCACATGTCTTTTTGCGATGATTCATCACTCCAAACTTTTACAACTTCTCTCTTTTTGTTCGACTTTATATCCAACGTTTCCGTTCAGAATGTTGTTCTCAATTAGGCATTTCTTTCTATTTCTTGCATGTACCCGCTTTGATTTATCGATTTCTTTAAATTATACTTTCTTTTTCTTTTTCAAAGTTTCTTTTTTCAGTTCAGTGGGGTCCATTATATCGAATGTCTTGTCGGGATTGTACGAGGAAAGGAGGATGTGTATACACAACATTTTGGGTGAGTTTTTTAAGAAATGATAGTCAAACTATGGAAACTGCACTGACAGAAGAAAAATGAGGGAATCGAAGAGAGGAAGAATCAAAAAAAAAGTTCAAATGAAAAGAGTTTCCTTTTAGAAATTGAATTGAATGCCTCCTCTTGGGTTGGACTCACACACTCTGATTCGATTCGACTCTTTTCTGCTGGCAAGCCAACCGCAATCATGAAAATGCCCGTTGTCAGATTGTGTCGCTGTTGATAAAGATCAAAACAGTAAATTGATATCTGCAGGCGTGTCGCCTGTTGCGCAGTGTGGTCGAACATGACCCAAATCGAATTCTGACTATTACTAAAACTACTGTCTCGGGTGTTGATCGCGCCTCCCCCATCGAAATACTTTGTTATTTCAACAACTAATACGGCGACAGGCAAATAACTTACTAACTTCTGATTCTCTTTTTCACAGCCGCGCCCATGTTCGATGTATTTGACAAAGTCAGGTACAAAATTGACGATATTTTGCTCAAGTACAAAGTAAGAACTTAATTTTACTGAAATTTTGAACATAGCAACAAAACTATCGGGCTGTGAAATACTCAGAACAAAAAATTAACCCTCACTTCCTTTCAGCTCGTCCGATTTCTCCCTGTCGTTCTCGTGACACTCGCCACTGGCTGGGGAATTTACGCCTACACTTACGAGTTGTGCTTCCGTGCGTTTTATTTTTCTTCTTCTCATTTTCATTATATATTTCACAATTACAGTGTCAATCGATAACTGGCCGCAAAGGATAATCTACTTGGTCATATTCTATACTCTACTAGTCCTTTACTACACTTCATATCTTCGTACAATTTACACAAAAGCTTGGCAACCACCCCAAAAGGTAACTTTCCGATGCGTTTCAATACAATTCTAATCTGAACTGTTTTTTTTTTCAGTATTTCCTCGAAGGAGCTGCAAAAACAACATACGATTCGGTAAAAGATGACGAACGACAGTTGCAAGCATTTCTATCAGACGTTGTTCGAGAACGAGATTTGACGCTACTCGTCCGTGGATTCGATCACGGAATTCGGTTTTGTGAGAAATGTTGCTGTATCAAACCAGATCGATCTCATCACTGCTCCATGTGCGAGCAGTGTGTTCTGTTAGTTTTTTCAATATTTTTTTGCTGAATTTCAAAATTATTTTCTTCAGAAAGTTCGACCATCACTGTCCATGGGTCAACAATTGTGTCAACTTCGGAAACTACAAATACTTCATTTTATTCCTAGCGTGAGTTTATTCAATTATCAATCTAGGTCTTGCTATCCTTTTTTTCAGATATGGATTCATATTCTGCATATGGATTGCTGCAACGACTCTCCCGTCGTTCATTGACTTCTGGAAGCACGAATACGATATGAATAAAAAAGTGAGTAAATCGGGAACTAGTTGTCTAGAAAAAGTGGCTCGACGAAAAGAAAAGGCGATGTCATTTTAGCTGTACGACGGTATCGACTCGATAATCTCGCGCACCCTGAAACATTTACACGCAGTGCTCTCGGTTTCTCTAACCCAACACAGATAAGTTTTCATGTAGAAAACGGACAATTATTTCAGACTGGACGTTTCCCTCTGGTATTTCTTCTGTTTCTCTCGTGCATGTTCTCGCTGTCGCTCTCCTTCCTTTTCTTCTATCATCTTTATCTGACCGCTAAGAATCGAACAACAGTTGGTAAGTCTTTCTAGGATTTCAATTATATATTTTTTAACCAAAGCATGATTTTATATTGTTTCTTTCTCGACAGAATCCTTCCGAGCTCCGATGATCGATGGAAAGTACGCCAAAGATGCATTTAATCATGGAATTCGTGCCAACTACAGAGAAATATTTGGATCATATCCGCTCTATTGGTTCCTTCCTGTCGCCAGCTCGTAAGTGGAAAATGTCTAAAAAATTTTTGTTGTAATTGAATGTTAGAATCATATAGAATGAGCTGGTTGTAGTATTAACAAACTGTTTCGTTTAATTGGAATCCTCTCACTAGCAGCATAGGGCCCTCGTTTTCAAACAAGCACCTCCCCCACTCCAACCCTTTTGTTCCAGCATTAAGTTCTCCGTCCAAACCACGTCATCTTCCCCCTTACTTTTTCCTCACCCATTTCCCCCTGCTACTTCTGTAATCTTTTCAGAATAGGAGACGGATGCAAATACAAGTTGAATGACATGGCTGTAACCTCTGCTGGCAGTCAGGTCTTTGTAGAAATGGGAGGCCTCGGACAAGGAAATATGAATGGACATACTCGACCGCCCGTAATCTCGCAACAACACGCGGAATTATATGCTGAGCCATCGAGCGAGAAGCAGATAACAACTGAGAATGAAATTGATCAACCAAGGTCAACGTCTTCAACAACTGCTTCCGAATCGCATGGTTCATATTTTTATTCAGTTTGTTCCGTTTTAGAATCCCACTTAATTTCGGCCTGCTGTTGTGGAATGGTTGAAAACGAGTGCATGATAGTGAGAGTGATTCATACAGTGATAACACAACTTTTTTTCGAAATTACTTTCAGAATGAGTGAAATTAGTTTACTAGTATAACGTTGATAGGAAAGAGTTCGATTCAATATAAATGTCATTTCAGGCTCGGTGACGGCGTAGAATACAAAAAATGGACGATAGACGCAGCACTAACATCTCGTGGTGGTCGGAACGGATCTAACATTGGACCACTTCGATATCGTCTTCTACAACAAAAAGATGAAGCAGAAATGCAACATTTGTATAGTGACGATGAAGAAGATGATCTGGATATCAACGTTCGGATCGTCTGATTTCCCCCTCATTCGTTTTTTATCGCTAGTCTTTTCGTTTTTCGGGTTCTCATTTTACAGTATACTTACTCTCACAATGTTTCTATTTTCTCATCCGAATGATCTTACTTTTCTATTGCTCCAAATTCTAATTTCAGGTGCCTCAACCCACTTTATCAGTGTTTTATCAAAATTTTACTAAATTGGCCATTTCCTCTGCGCGGGTACTAAATTCAATTCACCATTTGTTTCAGTTGTGATGATGCTTCTGTGCTTCTCTTTGCTGTCTCTCTTTCACTCGTTGATCACTTCCCGCTGTGTAATTTTGTTGTGTTCATATTTATATCAAATTGCGAAAAATACAGAGCTCATTCATTTTCGAAATCAGTCATCATCATCATCCTTCGATCTAAATTTATCAGCAATCCATCTTGTCTTGTTTTGAACTTCTTCTTGAGCCAAATTGAAACACATAGCAAGAAGGGCCATTCCAAAAAGCAGATAAATGCTGGTAATTACCAACTTCTCCTGTGCTTCGTCTGTGTTGCTAACAGAAGTACTTGGGAATTTGTCTCCGAATCCTGGAACGCAATGGATCCCAATTTCCACATCATTCTGAACACTTACCAATTGTTGTTAGCGAAATGAAGCAAAAGTAGAAGCTTTCCAGAAAAGTCCACCCCTCCCAAACTTTGAAAATAGTTGTTCCAACTCCCAAATAGCCCAACATAGTGAAGACGACCAATGAAATCGGAACAGTTACACTTTCCAATTGAGCAGCAGCTGTCTCCCGAACCTGAAAACTTTCAACCATTTTGAGAAATCTTCAAGCTACAGTACTCACTTCTAACTGCTCCATCTCTACGCGAGCTGTCAATAAATCTTCGACATCTGCACCAGCACCTGAATTTAGAAATTCCATTCTAACTATTTTCGAAATATCCTCACCCAATCCGAAAGAGTCAACTGATGAATCAGTTTTTACTCGATGTCCTCGTGTCAATCGAGACACCAAACTATTTGCTCTTCTAATTTTTGCCGCTTTTCTTTTTTTATGCCAAAGGATTAATCGGAATTTCAGACGGATTGATTGTGCGTAGAGAAACCTGAAAATGTGAAAGAATACAATTGACTTTTAATTTCAATTACCTGAATATCTTTGCCATTACATCTCCAATATTGGTCAAGAAAAGGAGCATTAGTGGAATTCCAATAATAGCATAGAGCATTGTCAGAGTTTTCCCAATGTAGGTTTTGGCAGCAGTGTTTCCATACCCTGAAATTTGAAAATTTAAAAAAAATTGTGAATGAAAATTTTCCCCAGTTCTCTCACCAATAGTTGTAATAACTGTGAGACTATAAAGAAATGCTCCAGTGAAAGTCCATTGAGCTTGTTTTCCAAACTCTTTCCCATCGTATCCTTTTCGTATAGACTGCATACAAACTGTTTTGAACACTTTTACCTGAACAAAAAAGTGATTTTTGGAATCGAAAGTGGGTTTCCTAACCTCATCCAGCACTGTTTTCTTCCATTGTTTCGAATCGAGTCGATTCACGCGGAATGTTGCATTCCAAACCACATCCACTGCTCTTTCTCGAGCAGCTTTCACCATTTCTTGAATCTGAAAAATTGAAGGTACAACTGGTTGACGCTTTGGCGTTTTCAGTTGAAATAGGTCAAACAGGACCGATTTTTCTGAAATTTTGAGGAAGTATAAAGCAACTCAAGAACTCTATTTCTGTAGTTGATAACTTTTCCATAAACTTGAAATCCAGTCAGTTAGACCAGGTTGACTGACGCGTCATCTATTCTGGAGCCTTTTGACTTCCAAGCGGCCAAACTAACTGAATCGTGGTCCTATAAAAAAAGTGGTCAACTACAACATTCGAAAAATTTCAGAAAAAAATCGGCAATCTGGAAACCACTTTTCCAGGCCCTCAAAATTAATAAATTTGATATCAAAGTGAACCTTATAAAAATCATAACGGTACAACAAAAAATCGCTTTTCAGATTTTCAAACTGGAATAGCTTTGCTCAAAATGAACTTATTTTGATGGATTTATTACCAAATTATAACTCATGAAAAGTGTAACAATTTGTTTAGAACATTATTTCAAATTTAAAAACTCAAAAGCCAGAAATTATCTACTGAACCTTCATCCAGGATTTTCAGTTCAAAATTCAAACTGAAATAACTTTCCTCAAAATATACTAATTTTTATAAGTTTTATACCAAAGGATACCTCATGAGGCCCCTAACAATTAGTACGAGGCAAAAATTGAATTTCAGTCAACATTTTTCAGGATCAAATAACTTCACTTAAACTCCACTGACAATGATCATTTTGGTACGAAGTGGCCCCCTCAAATTCATTCATTTTCTAGTTAAATATAGAAAACTGGAATTAGCTATTTCAGGTTCATTTTTTTTCCAAAAAATAATACCTCTGCCTCGTGTGGACCTTCAACTGCTTTGAAAATGACAGCTCCCAAAAGTGCATATCCAACCACCTAAACTATCTCATATTCACTCTTATTGTATTTTCGACTTACTAAAGCACATAATCCGATATGTGAAAAGAAGAATGCAATGATCTTCTTCACAAGATTGACGACACGTGTCACCTTCGATCTTCTATGTCGACGACCCATTGTTTCAGAATCAAATCAACGACTTCTACTTTTCATCTGAAACTTCAGTAGAAAAAATGAAACAAAAAATGTCGAGGAAAGCTAGAGCTTATGCGGATGTCAAAAATCGGACCGAAATTTGGTGGGCTGTTTGCGAGAAACGAATCATGAAAAATATGTCTCGAGGGAGCAAAAGACGAGTCGGATGAAGGACAAAAACTGGGAGAGCTTTTTTAGGATTGAAGTTGAAGACATGGAGAAAAGGCATGAAGATATCAGAGAGTGAAGAATTCTAAAATGAGGAGTTGAGAAAAGAGATAGATAGGGAGTAACAAAAGAAGAGAGAATACACTTCCTGTACATTCTCTGCGTTTATTTATCTTATCCAATCTCTTCTTTGAATATAAGGAAACGATAGAGAGCTAATTTTATGGGAGAATTTGGAAACGAGAATCGAAAAGTTTGAAAAATTCTAAACAATGATGGAGTGAGTAGCACAAGGGACTAGTATTGAGATCGGGAATTCGGATTTCAGAAGTTCTAGAAAAATAGAAAAAGTCAACATCTATGTCTAGGTTTTGTACTTCTTTTGAGGAACACACTAGTTGTTGGTTTGTTTTGTTTTGCTCGTTATTACTTTTTTTTGGTTCGTTTGTGATTGAATCAGAGTTAGAATAAATATTTTTTCAGAGACCATTTTCAGACAACAGAAATAGTGTTCCTTCCTGGAAATTTCCAGGAATCTTAATTTTAATTCTGAAAAACCGGTTCATCCATGATTTTCTCATTCCTTGAGAACCTGAAAACTTTAACCGTGTACATTCATGACTTCTTGTTCCATTTATGAAAGTTTTCTCATCGAGCTGAATAGATGAGGACTTGAATTCATTTTGGCTGCGCGGGTGGATTACGGTAGCCAGCACAAAATTGAGCAGATACTCGAAAATACTTAATTTTTATGCTATTCTTGTAGATCTCATCGAGTTCGACTTTTTTAAATAAGTTTCCGATTGTAAATTCACTATTTATGTAGGAGAAAATCGCCTTTTCTACCGAGATTTCTGCAAATTCTGGGTTTTGAGCATTTTCTGAAAGTCCGTAGTTTTGCGTCGTACTGTTTGCACAGAAATTTTTTTCCAAATTAAAAAAAAATTTTTCGCTCTTTTTTCCATTTTTTCTTGATTTTCTTTTACTTTTACTTTTTAAGTTAGATCTTATCTTCGTTTTTTCTCGGTCATTTCTGAAGTTAAAAATGTACTCTTTTGTTCTATTTTACTTAGTTTTCTTCATATTTTCGATTTTGGAGTTTCGCTCTAGAAACAGCTTCTTATATTCATCTTCTCTTTGCATTTTACAATTGGTAAAATTTTCCAAAAACGATTGCTCCTCGAAATGCATTTGAGCCCAATAGAGCGCCCACTTTTCTCACTGTCTGAGTCTCCACTAGCGTCATACTCTATTTTTTCGTTGGTGCCAACGGACAACAACAGCCGTCCGTCTGGTAGCTCTCATCCCTTTCCATTCGTTCCGAGTTTTTGTTTTCGAAGATATATTTTCCTTTCAATTTCCAAAATGATGTTGTTTTTATAGGAGAACTCTCCAATAACAACGACATCTAGCGTCTCGTTCATAGTGAATGCTGAATCGGGTACGTTCGCAAAAATTGGAAAAAGGAGTAAACAAATACCGATTAACAAAACGACAGTCGATCACAACATACGCGAGAGTAACGTAAACAACGATGACCAGTTTTTTGGTGATTGAAATCTTCAATTACGGTTCAGAATTTCGCTAGTAGCACTTTTAATTCGGTTGAGTGCGCGTTTTCTGTTCGCTATAATTTATTCCGCTCTGTTCTAGGCTACGTTTTGTGATAGTGTAAACGGTAGGCGCCTGGTAGTGCCAGGATTCAGTTACTCTCTGTAATAACACTAGTTTCGCACTTCTTTATACATTTTCTACTGATAAAAAGTTTAGAGTTTTATGAATAATCTATCAGTTCTCATACCAATCTCTGTATCTTGCTACCTCCAATCATTCGAAGTTTTTTCTTTCGTTTATTACACCAATATTCGGCAGCTCTCCTTTTGTTTCTCTGCTCTCATCGTCATTTTTCGTCTCAAGAGATACTCCACCTATCACTGTGATCTTCACGTGAATGACCCGATTTTCTTTTCTATCCTCGTTCTTTCTTCTGTTTTTTTTATACTATGGCGGTGAATCTATTTTGACAAAACCTCCTGGCGAACTCAGTATATAAGCTTAAAAACAGACAGAACCAGTTTAAAAATATTGTGAGTCTATCAAAAAATGTCGTCTTCGAGCACCTCGATAACCGAAAACTCCTCTCAGTCGCTGGTATGTTCTTATTTTCTCTCCTAACCCGACACGGTTTGCAATGACTTTCAAAGATTCTCCTTTATCAATATGATTGAATCGATTGATAAGACATTCGATCTTTAAAGATGATGAAAAGGAGAAACCTGTCTCTGACCACAGTCCAGTTTGAAGTGACGTAGGACCGACATCCCTGTATTTATAGATCTGATCTATAATGAGAAGTGCGATATGATAAGATCGAAAATTTCGGTAATGACGTCATGGTACAAGGACCAGTAGTGTTCCTTTAGTGTGTCAAAGGTTACAACCATATTTTGGTCTTCCTTCCAATGATCACTTTCGTACAGTTGTTATCAAGATCTGAGGTTTTGGCGATCATTTATGGATCTAAAAGTTCATTACTATGTTCCTCTGTAATTCAATTTTGGATACTTACAGTAAACATAATGACCTGAAATTATTTTACGAATAGTGATGAAATTTTCGAATAATCTTTCATAAAAGTTTATCACAAATTTGCTCTACCTCTATATTTTCAAAATAACTCAGCATAAAGTATAGAGAATTTCTGGGCTATCTCCGTCTTCCCATCGTCTCTATTTTTTTCTCTGTTCCTTGTTGTTGAAATCTTTTCTCTTCGTTTTCCGTTAGTCTTCGGTCTGCTTTCTATGACATCCTGGACCTCCGGTTGTCTTCATTTCTCTTACTCATGAAAATTGTACACGAAAGGCATTCTAAACAACATTTAACGTCCAGTTTTTGCTCCATAGATACACTCTCAGTGGCCATAAACTGGTAGCCAACACAATGTTTCGTGTCTGCGTCTCTCTGTCTCATACCTGATAAGGGAACACGGGAGGCGTGGTGCAGGACGAGTATAAATGAGCGAAAGAGACATAGAACCATCCCAGTTAAGATAATACTTTCCGTGTTTTTTGTACTCCGATCAATGTCTTGTTTCTCCATTGATCTCACAAATGTCAAAACATAAACGTCTAATTTTCAGCTAAGTTCGCTCTTTCGCTACTTTGGAACATCCACATCTTCCGCAATGAGTCCAAAGAAGGTCACAATTATTGGATCCGGAAACTGGTTAGTTTAATTGCAATTTTAAGATGGGAGCTGTGAAAGCCATTTGTTTCCAGGGGTTCCGCCATCGCCAGAATTGTTGGAAGCACAACAAAAAGCTTTCCCGATCAGTTTGACTCACAAGTACGAATGTATGTTTACGAGGAAATTGTGAACGGAGAGAAGTTGTCGGAAGTCATCAATACTCGTCATGAGAATATCAAGTACTTGCCAGGAAAGATTTTGCCAGACAACGTTGTAAGTTTTAAAATTGAGGAAGAAATCAAAGCACGATCAATATTACCTTATAGGTGGCTGTTACTGATCTGGTCGAATCGTGCGAGGGATCGAACATCCTTATCTTTGTGGTCCCACATCAATTTGTCAAGGGACTTTGTCAGAAGCTGGTTGGAAAGATTCCAGCAGACACACAAGCTATCTCTTTGATCAAGGTAATTTTGACACTAGCATATATTTGCTTTCATAAAAGTATCCATTACTCTTTAGGGGATTGCATTCGACAAAAATGAACAGGTAGAGAAAAGCGTTGTGCATGACAGATAATCGTGTTCCATTATTGTTTTCTCCATTTATTCACAAACTAGCCAACCTTTTTTTTAATTGCTTTATAGAAAATGTCATAGTCAAGTTTCTTGTGAAATTCATAGAAATTCATTGAGCTACTTGGATTTGTCAGTTTTACAAAATAATTTTTATAGTTTCTTAATATGATTGGCTGATCCCTCTAATTGATTTCTCTAAATCTCTCTTCTAAAACGAACTTCGCTTTTTACCTTTGTCTAATTCTCCCAATGATTTTTGAAACTGCATGATTCAATCAAATTTTGGCAATCAAAAATTCTAAAGGTTTCTTTTTTAGGGAGTGTCGACAGAGAAACGTGGAGGACTCAAACTCATCTCGGAGGAAATCAAGGAGATCCTCAACATCGAAGTCAGCGTATTGATGGGCGCAAATTTAGCACCAGAAGTAGCGAATGATAACTTCTGTGAGGCCACGATTGGATGCAAGAGAAAGGCGGAAGACGGACCGCTTCTCAAGAAGCTCTTCCATACCGACAACTTCCGAATTAATGTCGTGGAAGACGCACACACTGTTGAACTATGCGGAGCACTGAAAAATGTCGTCGCTTGTGCCGCTGGATTCACCGATGGACTCGGATATGGAGATAATACGAAAGCAGCTGTGATCCGATTGGGTCTCATGGAAACCACGAAGTTCGTCGAACACTACTATCCAGGATCCAATTTGGAGACTTTCTTCGAGTCTTGCGGTATTGCCGATCTCATCACAACTTGCTATGGAGGACGTAATCGCAAGGTTTGTAAATACTTTAATATTCTAGAGTATCTTTGATATTGATTGATTATCAGGTGTGCGAAGCATTCGTCAAAACCGGTAAGACACTGGCCGAAGTCGAGAAGGACCTGCTAAACGGACAGAGTGCACAGGGACCATTGACAGCCGAAGAGGTTTATTTGATGATGAAAAAGACTGGACTTGATGCTAAGTTCCCGTTGTTCACAGCAGTTCACAAAATCTGTGCTGGTGAAATGAAGCCAGCTGAACTCGTCGATTGTCTCAGAAACCATCCAGAGCATATGTAAAAAGTAATTATGATTCTCCATAGCTCCCTTGTAATTCTCGATTCTTTCTCTTTTCGCGCCCCTACATTTTATCGCATCTTTTGTTCGTTTTCATTCTCCCATCGTTTTCTCAAATTACGAGTTTCTTTCATTGTTGCGTAAAACGGTACTACGTTCAAGCTGTATCAGTCGCTTCAATAATTTTCATTTTTTGTGTCAAAATAAACTTTCAATGTTTATTGTGAATGTTGGCTGACAAGAGAGACACCAGTGCCTGAATTTGCGAAAAAGTGAAATGGGGGAACGGTAAGAATAAATTACCTGGATGAGAAAAAACGAAATTTTGGCTAGGAACGGGGTGGGAAAATATCATATCACAGAAGATTACGTGGCATTGGGGGAAAAGTGACAAACTGAGAAACGGTGACTATTTACATCTACAGCGAAGACAGGGGGAGCAATTAAAATTTTCCTAAAAAATAGTCTGGCTACATTAACGAGAGAATAGGGAGGATAACAAGAATTCATAATGCGCATCTATTATTGGGATTACTTCTTCTTCCAGTAAGTATCAAGGAATTCGATGATCGAGTCGTATATCATGAATGTGATTCCGACATCCAAACAAACTCGGGACAAACGGGGAACGGTTCCTTTGTAGAAGCTGGAAGAAATGTTAATAACAGATTTGCTGCATCCCTTCAAAAACTTACGCAAAGAATCCTTCCTTCTTCCAGATTTGCATCGCACAATCCAAAGTATTCTTATATTTTTTGGCTTCAAGCCCCTGCATTCTGGTTTTTACTACATCGATTGGTGTATTTCCGTAGACAGAAGCAGCTCCTGCGACTGCTCCCATAAGCCCAACAATTGGTTTTGAGATCGTCTGCGTGTTATCGCCTCCTCTGTACCAATCCTTGAGAGTCTCCATAACGAAGAATCGAATAGCTTGATTAGATCCTTGTTTGGCCATTGTTGCAGTGACTCCCTTGTAGATTCCTCCGAGTCCTTCAGCCTTCACAATGCAGCCGACACCATGAACGAATCCCTTGTACTTTGGCTGTGCGAGTCCTTGATCATGAATGAACTTGACCTTGACTGTCTCCATTGGAGTGACAGCGAAAACGGCTTCGGAGAGTCCGGCACCCAATCCACAGAGAAGACGCATGACTGGAGTGAGGTTTCCCCGTTCATCAGCAGCTTGTGATTTGAGATATTCGAAGGTTCCGAATCTAAAATAATTAATTTATAGAAAAGCAACTTTAAACAGATTCTTAGATCCTACCTGAACGAAGACTTTGGGATGGATCCGTAGAGAAGCACAGAGAGACCTCTGTAAAGTCCAAAGAATCCGTGTCCCTTTACGGTTTGCTTAACACAATCAATTGGACCTTTGAACTTTGGAGTTGCGGATCGTTCGTCCAGTTGAAGTTGTGTTTTTACGTATTCGGTAGGGAAAGTGATACAAATTTCGATTCCTCCAGTGATTCCTCCAATGACTATTCCTCGAACTGTCTTCTCAGAAGGACCATATTGCTGCCACATTGAGAGAGGCCTGGAAACGGGAACCGTTCGAAAAATGGCTCATTAGAAATCGCTTACTTTGCTCCGGGTACTGGTTGTACGGCTCCGCTCATTTCGTGTGAGTCTTGCGGCTTGAGGACCCTGAAAAAAGGAAAATATAAGGAATTCGGAAAAGAGAAGACTTGCAAAAAAAGAAGACGTGAGCTGAGCTTTTCACGGATTCAAGGCAAAAAAGAAGAGGCACAAAAAAACTGGGAGAAAAATGAGAAGTAGGCGGGGAGAAGATGCGGGGAGAGAGAAAGGCCGGATGACGAACACGTCAAGGCAAAGAGCGGGAGCAGAGGCGAGCAGTACAGCCAACGACTGGAAAATGCAGGAAAATGGCGAAAGAGGAAGGGGAAACCATGAACGATGGACGCGGGGGTGAAGGGGATGCAGTTCTGGTGTGTTGGCATCTATTTTTTTCCGCTGCACAAACAAACAAAAGATCAAAACTTTATTAGAAACTGGCACAGTTCCACGACTAATACATTGCAGAGAATCAAAAAAAGAATGCGAAATAGTGAAATGGGTAATTAGAATATGAGATACTTCACCTTTCAACAACTAAATCAGACCATTCTCCTCCACTTCAGAGAGCATCTGGAATCAGAGTACTTCCACAGAGTTCACCGATAAGGAAAAAACGAATGGCACGAGGTGGGGTGAGAAGTCAAATGAAGAAGTTTTGTTTGAAACTTGAAAAACAGATTTCCTAACCTTGACAACGAACGACTTCAGGTAGGAAATACAGTGGCGACCTCAAACTTTGAGTGGCAAACAAGTGAAAATCGATTCGAAACCCAGAGACAAAATTCGAAAAGGATAAAAAACAAAAACATTCAGAATGAATGAATTAGTACAGTTCGAAAGGAGCTGACCAATTTTAACTCTTGGCATCTCTTTTTTTCTTTTTGTGGGTTATAAATGCGCAGGTTAGTAATTAAAAGTTGCAAAGCAAGCAAACCCAATTTTCTGCTAAATGAACTTCCGTCGGTCTCGATTCCACTGATCAATTGCGCGGACACGTACATCAGGATCTTATCCTTCGGAAATAGGCGGGAATAGCTTGCAACGTGCAAAAAAGAAGATAGGGAAGATTGAGGACGTTTGACCTTTTAACAGATATATGATTATATTGATAATGAACTGTTCTAATAGGCTGTTCATGGTTAGTTCTCAAGAAGACAAACAAAAGTACAGCGTTTTTCAATAACTGTAGTCAGAACTAAACATAGTTGGTTCGGAGAAAATGGAATCACATAACGACAAAATGCGTTAATGATAAGAGAACGATTGCGGGAAAATGAAATAGAAAAAATGGGCAAGACGAGAGCTTGATTGCGGAAAAGACACAAAGAAACAATCAATCCATAGAAGATGACAATCGACCAAGGTTAACATAAATTTGGTTCGGAGACCGACTGGTGACGACAACACGAAGTATGCAACCCGGCGGTGAGAAAAACGGATACGAAAGGACATCACTGATGCATCGGGAAAAGTTACACGTGGGAAGAAGAGGGGAAGGATTGAATGAGGTCAGAGAGTGGAATTTCGGAAGAAAGAGATGAAGATTATGGCATTCGGGGTTTTCTGAAATCGAAGAATTGTATTCTACAGAATAAAACCAATCAGCTAAATCGACAAACGCGCAGAAGGATTTCAATTCTTACTCTTCCCAAAATTAAAAAAAAACAAAATGCTGTTTCAATAAACCAGTTCGTACAGACAGGAGTTCAACCTAAATACAAATTGTTTTTGAACCCTTCAAAAATATTTTCGTGCGCGACGAGTAGATCAAAAGGAATTACAGGTCTGAAAGTCCCACCACGAAAATACTAAATACCGTAACATGTTAAAATTTAAAGGAACATACCCTTATTTTCAAGTAAATTTTTCAATTTGTTGTGTTTTTCGAACGATTTCTAACAAATTTCGAAACGAATTGCTATTTTTTGCTCCGAAAATTACATTTCGCTCCGATATTTGAAGCAGCAGAGATGAAGTCGAACTCATCATGAAGCTCTTACAGTAGGCTACTGCGTGAAGCCGTCTTCACCCAACAAATTTGTCTAACCACTCGCTGCCTCTGCGCCTCGTGATCTCTTGCGCGTCACAGTGAAGCGCAGATGCGATTGCTCGATTTTGTCAATTTTTTTCATTTTTTCTCGTTTCTCCATTCTTTTTTCACAAAAACACTTGTTTCTTTTGTTAATTAATGTTCAATTTTTTCTGAAAAATATACACCGTTTTTTAGAGAATGTCTGGAGTGCTAAACCGAGCTCTCATGCAGGGAACATCTGTCATCAGACAACTTCTCGCTGTTCGGAGCCCGATGTGTCAAGAAATGGCTGGATTCAAGGTGAGAATTTATTTTAAAAAGCACCTTGAATTATATTAATTGTGTGTTTTCTTCTGATTCGAGTGCTGAAAAAGAGAGGACTGAAAAACGGCGACTATTTTCTATTTTCTACTATTTTCAGCTCATTCTTTTAAAAAAGAACCAAAAACTAAATAATAACCACAAAAGGTGATAATTTTATATTAGGCTTATTTGTCCTGTGGGATCATGTACAAAATAACATACAGCTCCAAATGGTAAAAATTTTTAGATAAATAAAATGTTCTTTTCAGGTAAAATCCCGTCTGAAGTTGCGTTGTCGTTGTTGCTACTTCATTCGTGTTGATGGTAGACTCCATGTGGAATGTCATGAGAATCCAAGACACAAGGCTCGCGAAGTATATGATGTCAAGAAGCTGTGGTGAAATTTCGATCGAAGCAAATTATATTCTTTCTGTTATCTCGATTGTTAGATTTTTGTAGCACTAATAAAGTCAGTAACCATCACATTCCGTTGTCTTCATGACCATTTCTTTCGCATCTGATATGAAATTTAGAGAATGCATCCGGACATTGACTATTTGTCAAGTGCATCATTATTATTGAGTAAGTTTTAAGTTCAATACTGATAGGTGTGTCACACTTCCTACAGCAAACATCATTATTATACGTAGAAGTACATTTGTCCGGTTACGGTAATAAAAACATTCCACGTTGTTTTCAGATAAATTAAAGTTGAAAAATCATTCCTAGAAAAGTTGTAACTTGTTGGCTCTCTTGTGTTGAAAAATGGAACAGAGTCCGAATTTCAAAAGTAATTTGAACAGTGAAATGAGCGATTTGGTGCATCAAGTGAGTTGCCGGTCTATTCGATGTTTTTGAGTCAGTTTTGAGGCTGAAGAATGGGCTCAAATGCGTCAGAACTTATCTCCACCACCACCACAGGATCCAAAAATGGAGATGTTATTCAAACGTATTCTTTGCAAAGCATCACTATTGCTTCTGGAAAAATCGGGAGTGAAGAATGTTGAAGAATTCCAAAAAGTTTTCGGTCCACTTGTTCAAGATGAGGGGAAAGAAAAAGAGGAGGAAGTTGCTGAAGTTCAGAGAATTGGAGTGGTTTCACCAGTGATTTTCGATGAGTTTCAAGTAAAAGAAACAGTTGATTTATTGGGGAAAATATCTGGATTTTAGGGAAGAACTGACTGGATCGAGTTGTTGGAGGAGTCATTGAATGGAGTGTCTCCAATCAATTGCCGCCGTCGCACTTCTCTATTCTCTGATCTTCAACTCCTCTCTCCGATCGCTTCCGAAGCAAGCAAATCTCCAGAAAAACTGAAAAGATCGTCACCAACTCTTCTCCGTTCCAGCAATAGACCATTATTCAATTTGATGTCGACTCCAAAGACTCCCTGGAGAAGGGGAAACTCAATGTATGTGGAGGAAACTGCCAATAAGAAAGTGGTGGTTACGGTAGGTTTCTGTGAGAGGGAAGATGGTGACCAATGATTTTTCAGTCAAGAAAATCTCTGAGCGCTTCGAGATTGACATGTCAATCACCTGCACCATTAGCCGGAGAGCCACCGCTGGAGAATCGAGCAAGCAGATTGAGAAGAATGAAAATGGAAGAAAAGATGAGAGATAGTCAGATCGGATGGAAATAAAGCGATTGTATTCAACTAATAAAGAATTTGAACAATTTCATTGTTTTACCATTTTTTTTGTCGAATAGATTTTCTGGAATACGGTGTAGAATGTTAGAAAGCTTCTAATTTGTCTGTTGAAATAACTTTCTTTCGATTCAATAAAAACCAAGAGACGAAACATTCAACTGTTCATTATCATTCAAGAATATCCATTCTTGCGTGTATTATGCGGAAAAGAGATCCGTCGTCAGATGCCGCAACCCGTAATAAAACAAGACGATCAAAAAGTGAGCGAAAAATTGTTAAATGGTGTGAAGAATTTGTGCAGACAAAAGGAGAAAGTGGAAGAAGAAGAAGAAGAGCTCATCGGCCGGGACGGGCTCCGACGCCACCAGCCGAAGCGATACGGTATTCGTTCATCAGATTTGATAGTGCTCCATGACCATTGGTGTATGCTGAAATAGAAAGGAATTGTTTGAGAATAGTAGTATGGGATACTGTAGGACAAAATATTTTGTTACTTTCAGTTACCGTCAAACCTCTAATAAAAGGACATGTCCTTCTATTGCTCAACCTTCTCAAAATCAAAATTCGAATTTCACAAAAGGGAGAAGCAACTCATAGAATATTTCATATTTATCCTAGTCTATTTTTAACAAGAAATCATTTGAGACTACTCTCAGATGCACAGAAATCTCAAGAAGTTCTCTTTTCGGGGTGTCCTTCTAATAGAGGTATTACGGTAGTCATTGAAATATTAAAACATGATCTGATCTGAATTCCGTACTCACATCTTCTCAGCTTGTCAATATGTGCTTCCTTATCCTCAATCTCTTTACTCAACGTCTCGACGACCCTTTCCAGAAGTGCCTGCTCGTCTTCAAGCATTTGTAACGATTTCCTGAAACAATGAAATTTTGTGTCCTCAACTTCAAACGTCATTTCTAGAAACCTCAATCATTTACATCACATCCCAAATAAATTAAACAATCAAAACAGTTCAAGACCGTAATCCGATTAGTTTTCAAGGGACAAGGTGCACACTTTTTCGTGGAAACTCTCCGGTTTTGGAGAATTTCGTTGAAACTTCGGGACAAAGTTCGAAATGAGAATGATGGAATTTGAAAAAGGATAAGAAGAAGACTAGGCTAGAAGTGTGGTGATGAGAATGACAAGGAGAGGAGGTTGGATGGGAAAAAGAGAGTCTAGGTACAGTAGGAAAATGAAAGGGCTGAGATTCAGATAGAGTAGGTGTTCTATAATCCAGTAGATTGGAACAGACACAATTAGGAATTTAAGGAATGATTCCTAGGAAATCAAAGGATTGGCAGAATACTTGTGCTCAAAACAGATCTAATTACAGCAATTATAGTAATTTGTAAGAGATAATATATTAGTTTGTACAAAATAGATATTATAAAACTATAGTAATCTTTCACTACTGTCTGTAGGGACCTTTGTCTCTTCTGAATTAACATTCCGATCTATTTTTAGAACATTCCATCTCAACACCTATAATTCTGTAAATTCCAGAATTTTCATCCCTCCACATTCAAAAAGTCACGTTTCTAGACGCAGCTGTTTGCTGTTTTACTAGAAGAAGAATTCGAGCGATGCAACAGAAAAACCTTATTCTAATCGGCTCACAGTACGTCCATCGTCTCTTTATTTTCATCTTCTTTCAAATGGTCATCACAAGGACTTTGGAACTTTGAAAATTGTTTCGCAACAAGAAGCCGAGTCAAGTATTTAATAGGATTAGAGGCTAGCAAACTTTGCCCAGTTTCCTAATTTTTCAGATTCTTCCTTTTCACGATTTTGAACACAAAACGTGCTCTATTGAGTGGAGCATGCACTCAAGATGGAGCACAAAGAAACAGTTTTAGTTTTCAAAAGTTTTTCAAGATCATATCAAAAGTGACGCAGTTTCCGACTACCAAATACGAGAGATATGGGAAGAAAAAAGTGTGTAAACGGGAAGAAGGTAATATGTTGTCATTTTAGGGGGCACAGAATCGGAATTTATTTGCCTAAACGGCCATAAAGTGACCGCGGGAAGACACGTGATAATCGGACGACTGGAAATCAACCGAATTTTTCAGTTTTGTAACTTACTGTTCGCTTTCTAGCATCTTTGCTATCTTGTGCTTTTCTGCTACTCCGATTGGTCCGAAAACTGGTTTCGCAGAAGCGAAGAATATTAAAAAAGAGAGTATGATGAGCAAGAATGTCAAGTGGAAACGCATTCTGGAAAATTTTGGATTTACGATCAGAAAAAAAAAGTTTTGGAAAGGAAAAGTGGTATGATCACAGAATAAAAAAGAAAAAAGATCCGCAAGAATTTCGATTACTGTAGGCCGTTACAATATGTGAGTAATCTCAGAATAAAACTCCAAGAATATATAAATGTGCTAGAATGTTACAAAAGTGATTGGAGCACGGCTAAAGCACAGATACATTCCGAGAAAGAAGTCAGACGAGAAATCACAAAATGATGATAATCAAGAAATGACGTGGCACCAGAATGTCTGTTAGAATACTTGAAGCAAGTGCAAATGGGGAAAGTTTGCATCAGAATGACAAGCAATCAAAAATTATAAATAAAAACACTATAAAATGGTCATTGACTATTCGATTCGAATCAAAAACTCCGCCTCGTTACATTCCAGAAAGTCTTCAAAAATTGACCGACATTCATGTTTATGTGCTCTTCTGCTGCTCTCTGTTTGCTTTCGATTCTTTTTTAGAGTTCTGGGCGGGCTTCCATTGTCTACAGTAAGCATGCTCCTCCTTTCCAAACTCCGCCCATTTTTCTGACTTTTTTTGGCGTGCTCCGAAAAAATCGGAAAGAGTTGGAGGAAACCACAGAGAAACGCAGACACGAAAAGGTGTGAATCGAAGACGATAAGGGAAGAATTTGAGGTATTTCGGAATGGATTGCACCCATGAGGAATTAGCAAAAGAATTACAGGTTTTTCGATGATGTGATGAGGCATCTGAATTTCTTTTGCAGAGAGAATTCTGTGACGTAGGTCTTTTATTTTTGGATGAGAATTTTAATTTAAAAATTGGGAAAGGACTAGAAAGGAATTATGAATTTCGAAGAAGAGTGAAAAATCTGAAATCTCATCTTGTTGAATAACGATGAGTCTAGATAGAAAAACATGATTTTCAACAAATTTTATATGTTTTAGAGGTTTCAAACGAAATTCAAAATAAGATTAAATGCTACATTAGCTCAATCTTTAGGGTCATTTCCTGTATTACGTATTCAAAGACTTAGGGAATTCCTAAAATGGATTAGGTCTTCAAACAGAGAGAAAGTACGAGAACTCTTGAAACAGACAGAGGATTTGAAAATATTATGTTGCAAATGTTACAGAATATAAGGAATCAATAGGACTATTTTTCACTGAAAGTTTGCTAAAGTCGTATGTTTTGGATTTTTAGAAGTTTTTATATAAATAGTAGATTCTCGAATATTCACAGGCTTGACAAATTTCATGTGGCCTCTTTCCGGGTTACTGTAGTTTGAAGAAAATTGCAAATTCTTCTTCAAATTTCAAATTATTTTCAATTTGGAGCTCTATTGAATTTCATGTTTTGCATGGAACCTATCTTTAGATGTGGTTCATCAAAAATGATAAAATAAAACCATACTTTCCGGGTTACTGTAGTTTTGAGAAATTTTGATTTATTTTTTCCAATATGGAGCTCTATTGATCTCTTATAAATCTCATGTTTCATATTGAAAATCAGTTATTGTCGAATTAAACCTATGTTTAGATGTAGCTCATCAAAATGATGTAATATAAAGGAAAATAGAATTTGATTAAACTGAGGAATGATCTCTAGAAATGTCCTGTTATCCCAAAAATTGAATATTTATATAAATCCATGTCTAGGATACTTCGCGTGTCACTGACTCTGTAAAATGACCTAGAATGCCCTTTTCAAGAGAAATTCAATCTGATACGACACTTGATGCTCATGAGAATATGTTCTCCTTTTTTTTGTTATTCATTTTGATAGACTACAATGGAACGCTAAAAAAGTGTTCAGAAGATAAGAAACCGAACAGAAGAAACTATTCAACACCATTTTAAAGTTTATTTTGACAAGAAGAAGAAACATGAGTACGTGATAAATGCACAATTCCGACAGTTGAACAACTCATATTTCAAAAGAGGTTAAAATGCATGGAATGTATTTTTGAAAAAAGGTGTCCTGGAAGAAACTATAGCTCTGTTGTTATGTAAACAAAAACTGAAAAACAAATTAATTTTTTGGTTTGAAATTCGTAATGAGATTTCTGTGTTTTTTCAGAGGTTAGTCTGGGAGCAATGATTGAAAATAGAGAGCATTACTATTTTCAGCTACTCCTTCATTGTTTTATGAATACCGTAATCAATTTGTTTCCTTTTCGATAGTACTACATAACCATGCATTTTTTCAACTATTCCTGAAAATTCCACCAATACACACAAAGCGAGCAAGTTGATGTATCAGACATCGAAACTTCACACCTCACAGTTCTTCGTTTATTCGAAACACGCGAGATCCATTGTTCATCGAAATTTCTCTGATGTCATGTGATTGTTTTTGAGAAATTTGAATCCGAAAAAATTGAATGAAAGGGGGATATGTCAAAGACTGAAATAGATTCTAGACGTTGTTGGTTTTGTTCCGAGAATATGGTGTTTGGGAAAACGAACTTGAGATAAAAAAAGGGAATCCTGATCAAGGATCTGAAGGAAGTCTATATAGATTTCGAACACCTACGTCATTTTCTAATCAACAATTTCTCAAAATTTGATTTTTTTGGATTTGTTGGCGCGTTTCTCGATATTATCCAAAAACTAGTTTTACGTGAATATCTTTGTTAAAACCTAGTTTCCTGGTTCGAACGATAGTAGAGATTGTGGCAAATTAAATTCCCTACATTATGAGGCAAAAAACGTCACATTTGACCCAAAAATAAAAGCTGTGATAGATTTCTTAGAAAATCAACTGATTTTTTCGGATTTTGAAGGTTTTTGGAGATTGCTGAAAAACTGGGAGATCTATCTTTAATGGCTTATAGTAGAGATTGTGGCAAATTTTTTTGCGGATCTTTTGATGCTAAATACAATCTGAAAAAACAAAAACTGAGATCTCTGATAGATTTTGAAGCAGCTTCTTGACTCCTAAAATATCAAAGAATATACCTATCTGGGGTCAGAATGACCAGAATTATCTGAAAATTTGGGCTTTTAGGTATTTTTTGATGATGAACATTTCTATACAAAAATTAAGTTTGATGGTCAGGCCTTGACCATATTATAGGTCAACAGGAAGGCTGAAAATGGATGAGCGGAAACATGTAATAAAAGGTATTTTAATGATTTAGTTGGACAGATAGTTGTTTGGATGGCAATTCCAAACTAATACCAAACCTTCTCGACCTCGTTTGTGACCTAATTACAACAAAACTTTTGAAAAATTGAAAAAATCGAAGAAACAGGCTCTATTCGATGAGAACATGTAGTTCTAAACATTATTTGATCAAAATTTAGAGTAAAATCCCTCGAAAAAAGGCTTATTTGCCAATGCTTCATCTTCCTATACCTACCCTCCCACAGTAGTTTTCTCTCCAAAAAATTCATTTCTCACTTTTATTTTGAATTTTTTTCATTTTTCACGAGAAAAGCGCCAGCATTCTCTTTTGTGCGCTTTTTAAGAAAAATTTGACGTACAATCTCAGACAGGATTTTCGTCAGGACGGCGGATGATTTGCGGAGTGAAGGGGATTTCGGAGCATCGTTGCGCATTTTGCCGGCAAGTCAAATCAGTCGAATGCAATTTTTTCTGGAATTCCGCGATGAAAATAGCAAAATTGTTTGTAAAAATAAACAATTTGATTGTCAGAATCGTTCTAGGTGGTTTTTATTTCGTAAAATCGCATTTGAACGGAAATACGCACAGTCAAAATTTTTTGACGATTTTTCGATGTTTTTTGTGCGGACCTGTAGAAACAAATACACGACGTTGTATTACAACTATTATTGTTATTTTTCAAAACAGTTCAGACACAAAAACATCGAAAAATCGTCAAAAAAATTTTGACCGTGCGTATTTCCGTTCAAATGCGATTTTACGAAATAAAAACCACCTAGAACGATTCTGACAATCAAATTGTTTATTTTTATAAAAAAATTTTGCTACTTTCATCGCGGAATTCCAGAAAAAAATGCATTCGACTGATTTGACTTGTCGGCAAAATGCGCAACGATGCTCCGAAATCCCCTTCACTCCGCAAATCATCCGCCGTCCTGACGAAAATCCTGTCTGAGATACAGTATTTTTCCACTTTTCCCTTCCTTCAGTGCTGGGCGGTTCATTCAAATGCAGATAACTTTTTTCAAGAAGATCGGGTAAAAATACGGTCAGCACAACAAATGTTTCACTTCAAAAAAGCTATCGATTGGTTGCAAAACCATCGAATTTCATCAAAACTTAATAGAGTTACGCCGTGTGTTTTCGAAATGTTGCCGAAATTGTCCAAACTTTTCGACAAAACAAGGCGTAACTCTGTTAATTCTTGACGAAATTTGGCGATTTTTCAACCAATCGATAGATTTTTTAATAAGGAACATTTTACTTGTTGACCGTATTTTTATCCGATCCCCTTGAAAAGAGTTATTCACAATGGAATTAGGTGCCGCCCAGCCCTGTCTTCCTCTCATACTTTCTGAACATTACCTGCAGAAGATACAGTAATCCACGTACCCCAAGACACCGTACTGATAACCATGTTTAGATTGAGATCATGTGTTATGTACTATGCCCGTTTTAAGATGAGTAACTTCTCCTCTCGTGCATTTCTTGAAGTTTGATGACTAAAATGGAGTATTGAAAGAATGTGATCTAAATATACAAAGTCGAATTTTCAAAAACAAAAACTATTCAATTTTTAGTGAAAATGTGCATTTCCATTTCAGACTAGAAAGGATCAAAGTCGAAACGAAACACAAATGCTCTGACGGCAAAAGAAGAAAGGCGTTAATCCTTCTATAATTTTGCTGATAAAGGCGGCAGAAGAAAATCATCGTTGGTAATACATGCATTGTCTTATTTCAGTTCCAAAATTACCAGATGTATTTATTTTGGAATCAGTTGAAAACGGGGGACAACGTTGTTGCAGGTAATATAAAACAATCGGAAGGTGTTATTAAAGTTAAAATAAATCAGATTGTACTATTACTACAGATAACAGAAAAAATGCATACAAAAGAAAGAATTGAGTATCCACGGAAAAATAATATATACAAGAGACATGGTGAGTCTATCTTTTTCAGGATTGTCGACATGGACTGCCAGAACGATATGGACCGTAAGCGGAATCCTGAGAAGATTCCCGTCGATGGCGTTCTCGTTTCGAGAGTTGAGGATGCTCTCTCGATGTTGGTGTGACTGAACGTTGTGACTTCGGAGAGGAAGATGTAGACTTCATTGGAATTCTTTTAACAGCTTCTAGTTCTCTTCTAAGTGGCAGATAGTCGGTTTCCAATGTGAAACGGCTTTTTCTCTTGCCATGAACCTTTTGAACGCTCTTAACGAATTGTTATAGGAGGACTGTGAATAGATAGATGTGTACCTTTTTGATGTGATTATCCGACAAAACATGACTGAGGAAATTGGCTGGCTGCATCAGCGGGCAGTCGCATATTTCACAGCGTTCCTGAATATATTTGTAGTTAAAAGTAACTTATTCCCAATGATGTACGAACCGGTATATTCCATTCGGCTACATTTTTAAACAATTCGTTTCTATGGTTTTTCTTCAAACTCTCAAAATCCAGGCGTAGATGTTTAGCGAGTTCCATTATAATGCTTTCTGAAAAAAATTAATGGCAATCTTCAACCAATAAATGTTCACTTTTAAGCCTGTCATAGTCCTTTTTTCTATCACCGTGGTAGAATGGAAGATTTTTTCTATAAGTGGAAATCTTTTGACGAGTCTCGCTCTCCTGCTTCTGCCCTGCATCGGACCACTTATCCGACGAGTAAAGAGAATTCCGAGAATAAGATCGTTCTCGCTTTCTTTCTTCTTGTTTCCTCCTCGGTGGAGATCGAGATCGTGATGAGGAACGCGATCGTTTCCTTTTTTTGTTAGACTTTGTTGGAGGAAGGGCCTGGAGAAAAATGGGATAGTTTTACACAAGAAATTGGAAGCCCACTCACCGGACCGGCAACTTCTCTTTCTGTGGATAGTGTTCGATTTGACGTGGTAGGTTCCCGAATTGATGCTCTCGAAAAATTGGCTCGTTCTTCCACATTGATCGGTTCTTCTCTTCTTGTTATCTGCTTGAGCGCATTTCGGGGCACACATCTTGACAACGGATTGATGCTGAACGAGGGAAAGCTCGTTTTCGGAATACATTCTGCTGTCAGTGGAATCGGAGCATCATTTCCAAACATCCTTTTGAGCTCCCCCAAGGTTTTTTCTATGTTGACCTTGTTGCCGATTCGTTGACCGTTGTCAGTGATCCGCATTAAATGTTCGTCTGCGAAGTAACCTTTGGTGTACCAGGTGAGAATAGTTGATGCATCGTATGGTCCTCTGAAACATTCAAAATAGTATTCAATGACACTTTTTCTCATAAGAAAATTACCTAATTTCGCCTGAGTCGTCGTTGTAAAAGACGGTGAGCTCCTCGGGTCTTCCATCTTCTTCATCTCGTACTTCTACCTTCATTCTGTAAAAAAAAAGATTGAAGATGAACACATGTGTTGGGAACCAGCTGGCCCAGGCACAACAACACTCTTTTCAGATAATCGTTGAGAAGGCGCGGGAAGAAAATTTTCGAAATAGAGCCTCTACGATTTTATAACTAGTAAAAATCAACTTTTTAGTACTAAAAATCCTTGATTCTACAAAGATTCACAAAAACTGTCGTTGTTGACGCACTTTTGGTGACGTGTTTGGAAGCTCAAGATGGTGTGCCGGAAAGGGAAGAAAATGCCAGTTATTATGAACAGCAAAAGTGTAAAACTACTTGGATGGCGTATTTCATCTGCTTTTCTAGATCTCTATCAGATGATTTCGTCCAAAGAACATTCTGAGATAGAAACGTGATTCTGTTGCCTAGCAAAAGGGCACGAGCTGCATATGCCCGCGCGTTTGAAAAATCGTTCAACCTCCAACGCTGTTGCTTTTCGCCGAAACAACAAAATTTATGCAACTTTACCCCCTATAAATAGCTACATGATGAAAAACAAAAATAGACGTTGTTAAAAGGGTGCTACTCACTGTAAAATGTTTATGTGTAAAAAGAAAAAAAACAGCATGGTTGATAAATAAAGGACAGCAAACAGAAACATAATTTTTTTAAAAGAGACAACAATTACATAGACGCACGTTCAGTTATGATTTACGTCGTTCAGCGAACTTGTATTGAGAGACGAGCAGTTGGAGGATCCAGAAGCACAACTGCGTTTATTCGGAAGAGCCAGCAATCGGACCCATATTGCCACAATTCTTTCGTCGTAATGTATATTACTTATCTAGAAATAATAATTACGCATCTCAACACCTCTTCTCTTCGCACCTGTTCTCTGTGTCCCAAACTCGCAATATGCATACATGCATCGTAAAAAGAATAAAATTGAGTCATGCAAAATCCACATGCATTCTGTAAAAAAGATTGCTTATTTTGGTTATCTTACGATGTTTTACATGTTTCTCTAAAATTCTCTGCAACGATGAGAATTTTCGCTTGAACGCTCTTCTATCGACGCCTTCTATGAGTGTCTCCACAACTTGCGAAACAAAACGACCAGAAAGTTTTCTTTCTGAAACGGATTTATATTGAAAGGCACTTGATTCCGTCTCAGGACTCACTTTCTTTATTCGAAGGTTTTGTTGCGTAGGCGGCTGCAACATCAACATCTAAAGTCACAGATATCACGTTCATTGGTTTACTTATCTCCCGAGTACCTGAAATTGTTATGTATTTACTATGTATCTGTTAGAAAAATAACTTGGTCTTCTGGTAAATCCTTTCGTTCGATTTATGAAACTAGCAACAGACTCGGTTTCGTTCAAGTTCAATGTTGGCGCAAAACCACAAAGCGAGATAGCTAAAAACATTTCGCGGTAAAATTTAACATTTGTGTGTCCCTTACATTTTGCAGGTGCAAGTTTGATAACGTTGTGAATCCGATCAATCCAGTAATCAACGTCCTTTTCTGTGAACAAACAGTTGGAAACTTTCATCAAATGCTGGATTTCGATTAGATGCTTGAACATTTCTGGGCCAATCAAGTCGACTCTACATAACTGGCAGCTCACTTTTTCGTTTGTGTACGGTGGAAAGTGTTTTACTTGTTCTGGAACGGAGATGATGAGTTGATAAAGATTGAAAACTTTCGACCGGGCACTTTCTGCAAGAAGATTTCATATACAAAAATGGCGTATGGCAATACTATACCTGGCTTCATAATAGATCCCCGATGATCTGGTAAACGCATGAACGGTGGATAGCGGTCTGAATAGTAATTTCCTCTAACACTCGTCGTCAACAAATCCGCTTTCTTATTGTTGGCTTGAATTGGGGAGGTGGAAATAATTGACTCAATTTTGAAGCTGTCAATTTTGAAGCCTTCCGGATTACGATTCGACAGTACTCTATTCGAAATGGACATTTCATCTGCACTGATTGTGTGAAGAGTGTCGACTTTTGAAAACTCGATCCTTGCACTTCCATCGGGTAGTTTTTCTCTGTTCTGAGAGAAAGGTGAAGTATTATGAGTTTCCTGATTTTCATTAAATGGAACAGTTATATCCGAACTTATATTTTCCATCTTGATTATCTGATTTCCTCCATCTTCATTTGCAGGGTCATCGAACTCTAAGAATGGAAATTTTGAACGACGTTTCAGGTCTCCTGGAAACTATAATCAAATGAAAATCTGCATTATTGACAAAACTAACTTAGAAAAAATCTTTCCGTTTTCCCAGATGCTGATTTGCGAAAGATTATCAAATCGTCGTCGAAGTGCCCTTTTCTATCCCAGCCCGCCATTTTACAGCCATCGAAAGGACCGCTGAAGCTAAAATTGATTACCATAATTTCATCTCCCGAAACTTACAATGTATTTCCTTCGAGATCAATGTAGCTGTATTCAAAAAGAGGGCGTAAACTATTACATTGAGGGAGCATTTTTGAAAAAAAGAGCAAATGTCTTGAAATCGTTCAGAATGCGTTGCCACGTCATCTGTCGGTACGCAAACACCGAGAAGACCAACTGCACAAACTCCGCGCGTACCGTAATTTGTAAATTATTGCTCAACAGCAGTTGCCCTCAATGAAGCCTTCAGGAGAGACCGTGCAAACGAGGAAGAATCGTGCACAAATTGCAAAAAAAAACAAAAAAGTACAAATTACTAGAGGTTACTGTATCTAACTAAAACTCTCGCAACGCGCACGCTTGCCACACTTCTTCCGGATTTGCATGGACTCCCCCAAGAGCTATTTTTTTTGTCGTTGAGTTCATTCAATACGCACACAGAATAGTATTTAATTACTGTTCTTTATAGTTGGAGAACATCATATTTACAAGAAAAGGAATGTAAAACTTCGAAAATCTCGAACAGGTTCCAGCATCAGAGAAAATTTACGAATACAGGAAAGTGAATACAAATGCTTAACATCACAGGCTTGAGTGAAATCAGATGTTATTGGTTGTGAGTAAGAAATTGAAAGAGTCTTCTTTAGTTTTTTTAAAGTAGTTTTGAAGATGGAACTATACAGGTGGTTGCACATCCTCTCGGTAGAACGTTGGCTGAAGACTCCCAAATATTAAAAAATATAGATGTTAGAAACATACGCGACTTTCATTGTTGGATCTCGAGCTGCTGTTAGCGTCATCTTCACTGTCCGATGAAGAATCCTCATGATGCAAACGATTTCCTGTTTTTGGTTCAGATACATCTTGGCCAGGCGTGGTGGTACTCAAACTGTCGAAGCACTGAAGGTATTTAGGTTAATTAAAAATATGTTATTATTCTCATAAGTACTTACATGATCACAGACTCTAACTGGTTTCTTGTTAACGTTATCGATACGGAAGGATTTAGAAGAGCAGGATCCGCATACGACGCGTCCACAGTTTCGACAGTGATGCCGTCTTTGAACTAAATTGAACTGTGTTTTTCCACAGACCATACATTTCGTTGCTTCGCCGTCAGGAATCCACACGGCCGCATGAGCTGTTGCAGCCTGTTTGTTCCCTAAAATATATTTTTCAATAATGCATTGGATTTAGATTTACCTCTTTCAAGAAGATCAGAAACACATCTCTTTATATGAAGCATCCATTCTCGTTTTTCTGTTTCCGTAGCGGCGTAAACGGCGAACGATTTGGCAGGTGTTTTGATAATCCATCCGTATTTTTGAGCGCCGTCATCTTCTAGATCTTCTACTTGAACACCTTCTAGACGTAAAATTCGCTGTTTGTTGTATCGTTTCTTCGAGATCACGATATTCCCATAAACGAGGATGTCATTAAAAAGAAAGAATTGGCGTTGTTTCGGCTTTTTTCGACACATCTTCACAAGAACTCCTTCACCAACAAGGACACGTCCGAACTGAGCCAGGGGTTCACCCATTTTACCAAAACACTGCTCAACGTTAGCCATTCGCCGAGCATTGACTTCGCTGTTCACTAAATTATATTAGTTTTGAAACGTGAGTTTGATAAATCTGAATTACCGAGCCGATCCACCATTGTCAGATGAGCAAAATATGAATATGATAGGAAATGATGTAGTGCTGAAAAGACATAAATATTTATGAAATTGATTGATTGATTTTCAATATTAATGAAACAGTTCAATAGGGAACAGAAAGGTGAAGAAATACGATGAGACTGAAGAGAAGAAGGGAGCAGAGAGAAATGGTGAGTAATACACACGCAAACAATCGACTGGACAACCGAACTGAAGGCCCGACGGAGGAGCGTAATAGGAGAACAAGATGGGAGGAAATCATTATAGATTAAAAAAACGTAGGTGTGATTGTAATCACGTTTCTAAACAATTCGGAGTAAACAGATAAGGGGTCACTTCGAGTAGAGAAGTCACTGTTCTTTATACTACAGTAGTTATCTTGATCCCTGTGAAGCAATCTCACTTTTAGAACTTTTATGAGTACGATGAATTCCTCTCTCACAAAAAAATACAGATGACAATATATTTAAAAAACGGTAGTGGACAACAGTTACCAATAAAAAAAAAACCTAAAGAAAAAGCACAGAATTTGAAGTTTTTATTCTTTTGAAAGAAAAAACAGAATGTTCAACAGAAAAATCAACGACATCTAGTAACAATAACAAAATAATATCAGAATTAAAAACGATTAGCCAGGTTAATGGCTCTTTTGAAGGTTCTTCTTTGCCTTCTTACTTTTCTTGTTTTTCTTTCCTTTAAGGATGGGACTTTTCTCGCTTGCCTCACAATTTGAAAGAGTTTCAGTAATCGAAACTGACTGGGCCTCGAGATCTATGATGCTCTCTGAGGATTGTTCTCGAACTTCTTTCAGTTTGTCCATCAGCTTCCGGAATGAACCTTTAGTTTGTACGTCCTCCTTACCAGCCATAAAAGGCTGAATTCCGACTGCGAACGCTTCTAGTGGGGCGACAGGTGTCAAATTATGACGATCAAAAGTCGGAGTACCAATGACTTTGAACAACGATTCGCCTTTTTTGACATTTTCACGAACTGGAGCCTTCAAGGCGGAACTGTCCTCATACAAGCATCCATCCAGAATTGTTACGTCTTCGTCCTATAAGTACTAATAAACATTTTCTGTAATTTCCCGATTCTCCTACCTCTCCTGGTGTTTTGAATTCAGTCCTATTCAGTTCTGCTCCTTTCTCCATCACAATAACAACATCATCATCGTCATCATCAA
The DNA here is from genome assembly GCA_963966625.1 of Caenorhabditis zanzibari. Classification (NCBI taxonomy): domain Eukaryota; kingdom Metazoa; phylum Nematoda; class Chromadorea; order Rhabditida; family Rhabditidae; genus Caenorhabditis; species Caenorhabditis zanzibari. Next base: position 6,478,416 of record OZ016470.1, on the reverse strand, counting down.
ACTTCTTGTGCTTTGCTGAGTTTTTAATTTTTCTTTTATTGTTTTTGTTTACAGCTTTCTGTTGTTTCTCGAAAATCTCAGTCAACTCTTTCTGATAAACGGAGTGGAAAACTTCTGCTGGTGGAATCTTGAAACTTTCAATCTGAAGAATATATATTTCGGATCGTCGTAAATCATAGCTACTAACATCGTTCAGACTTTCGCTCTCCCCATTGAACCCTGGATAGCACACAATTTTCGAGATATCTAATTCAGGAGGCTGCATTGATTCATTGCCTAAATCATCTTTTGGTTCATCGGAAGTGAAAATTTTCAATGTTTCAGTTGTCTTGATAGCTCTGAAAATTCAATTTATGAATTAATAAGAATGTTTTTTGAATTGACTTTCTCAACCATCCAGGTGGATATCCTTTAATGAATCCGAGCCTTCGCATTCGATAAACGTGATCCGGAATATCGTTGGGATTCAGACCAAGAGCATCTCTCAAAGTGTCGCTTAATTCTCCTGGCTTGAAATTGTTCGATTTGTGCTTTGATAGTCCAACACTATCCGGAACGAAGCGTCGCCTGAAGAATTTATATTAAATTCCTGGTTTATATCTTATGTTAGTCATACGGTGTTTCGGCTAGCTCTTTTTTATTTTTTGAAATTCTTTGGAAATTCCTCGGGCGGGGACAGTCTCGCAAGTTGTGGTCGCCAGCACAGTTGAAGCATGTCTGAAACATTTTATTATGAATGCGTTTTCGTTTGACTCAAACCTTCTTGATGGATCGCTGTTTTTCTGATGCAGACTGTGGTGTAGAACCAAGCAGAGTGCTCTCCAGACTTTTCCGCCACTTGCTTGAACTTCTGCAACATATCCTATGTTACGGAGTAATTGAGCTGTCACCTAACTCTGTTCCTTCGCTGGCTCTCTCAATATCTTTCACTTTCAACTTCCTTTGGGGCGTGATTGTTCGGTCAATGACGAATTCCTATACATGACAACTTGAAACTGTTTCTATGAATAATCTAAATACCTCAAAATCGGTCTCGGTTCCTTTCATGGTTTCGCTCACTTCAATGAGACCTGAAGATGTCCGCTTTCTGTAAAAAAAATGTGTTTTGTCTAATCGCAGCTTATGATTTACCTCTTCCTGCTGGTTTTTCCTATTACATGTTTCTTTCTGCTCGTAGCGCCATTCACCACTTTTATCAATTCAACATCCATTTTCGAGTTTTGGATTATTATTTCTGAAAATTACGAAATTAGCCTAATCAAAAACTTGATTTTTCGATTTTTCTGCAGTGGTACGGTATACAAGTCCGCAATCACCAAGTCTGCGGCAGGAGTGAACATTAGACAGCATTTTGTTTACTTTTTTTCAGCGGCGCTTTAAATTTTTCCCGCCAATAAAACATCTTCAGAAGTTCGAAAACGTATTTTTTCGTGGTCATTTCTGCTGACACTGTTCATGTGGATGAACACCCGAAGAAGATATCACCCGGTCGTTTTCGAATTTTCTTTCTAACCACCTTTTCCTTTTTCTTGTGACTGTTTTTCCAAGAACTGTGCGGGTGATTTGCTGAAAATATTGCGAAATTTCCTTGAATCGTTTTTTCCTTGTTTTGCTCATAGTCAGCTTTCGAACACCCCCTCCTCCCTGCATGATTTTGATTTATGGAAGGCGCGTGACAGAGAGAAGCAGACGAGCAAAGACCATCACTTTCGCGTTTTCTCTTGGTTTTACCTACATTTTTCGCCTATTGCGCAATATCTGTTCCGATCGCTGAAATCAATAGTACATGCTGACTCGAACAGATTCTTGCTATAGTTGAGTCAACATGTGATATCAGTGCAGTTATCTCCGCTACACTCCTATGCGTAGATTTAGAATGAGCAAGAAATTCATCTTCCGGTCTCTCGTTATAAATGTTTCCATACTTCGAGTGATAACGTTCTTATTTACAGCTCACATCAAACACGATCAAAAATGTGTCAGGTTCTTCTCGCCATCCTTGCGTTCTTCCTTCCAGTGAGTTTTGAGCTTCGAAATCTTCCACCAATAAAATATTTCAGCCAGTCGCGGTGCTTCTCGATCAAGGATGTACGTGTGATCTCTGCATCAACATTCTTCTCACGTGTCTTGGAATAATTCCAGGAATCATTCACGCGTGGTACATCATTCTCTGCAAGGAGAAAATGGTCGTGCAAAACATATACGTTCAAACGGTAGGTTTTCCCAGCATACCGAGGTTGAAGAAGCCCTGAAACCTCCGGTTTCCAAAAAATAGGTTCTGTGTAATTATCAGTAGTCTTGTTTTTCAGAGCAACCACGGAACTGCCCCACCGGCCTACTCGGCTTAAGAACCAAATTCTGCAATTCTTTCTTCCCCCTATGTAATCCATCTGATATTCTTTGTTACCTTCCAATCCACTCTGCAATTTGACACATAGTCACAGGTTCCTGATCAAAAATTGTATCACTTGCCGAAGCTTTTAATTTTATGGCCTTAACATTTTCATCTCCATTCCTCCGTTTTAGAATAAATCATTCCTATTAAAAGTTTTTACAATCTTTTTCATGATCTCGGTCCGCAGTTCCGATCAATTTTTTCTTGTTTGTTCCATCTCTTTTTTCCTCTTTCTGTTTTTCATCTTTTTCAATGCCGCAGCGTCATTCTATCTATTGAAAACAAGACGAAAAGAGACAGAAAGGTACAGCCTCCAACTATTATGCTCTGCGTCTTTATATTTTCTCTACTTTTTTTTCGGTCTCTGCTAGTCTCATCATCACGTGTAGTTGGCGCCAGCACCAAATGTATAAATACCAGTATACAGGGGACTGTGTGCTATCGCTCTACTCGCTCCGAATTTGTATCCAAACCCTTGCCTTCAGTTCACAAATATTTGAAAATCATGTCTTGGGAATAGCCATCAGCGATTACCATTCCTCATCAAAGATGCTACTTGTGAAATACAACAGGTTTAGCATCCTTTTGTGCTGTGCTCACGTTCGATCAGATTTTATTGACGAATAGCAACAAAAACTGAATATCCTAAATTTTTTCTCGTAGGTTATTCTCAATCTTCGTTTTAATTGTTGATGGCACGTAGTTTCGATGGTAAACAACCTTCAACACATCTCTCTTCTGACACGGGTGTCATCAAACCATGCGTTTCGAGTTTTCTCTAGATTCTCTTTTCCATTTTTGTATATCAGTCGAATTGATGTCAATCATCTTTTTTTTTCCTTAGATAACAGGCTGTTTTCTCGTGTTTGGTTTCGTTTCAGTCTGTTACACTCTTCGCTCCATATTCTGATTTTACAGAAAACTTCCAACAACAAAATGTCTTCTAACGCCGAGGCTATGGCTACCGCTTTCGAGCAGGACGGAGGACCGGTAAGCAAAATAGCTTTAATTATTTTCATGTTGGTTTTTTTCAACTGAAATGTTTTGCAGGATCTCAGCACTGGATCTGGAAAGCGTACCAAGTCCGAGAGAGTTGAGCACAAGCATTCGTCGCAACCAGGAGGAGATACTCGCAAGGTTGTTCAGACTGCCAGCAACGGAGAGGCCAAGAGAAAAGAAAAGTGGTGAGTAATTTCTATGTGTACTCTTCATCTTATGTGTCTACGGACCGTTATAAGGTTTTTTTCATTGCAGATTCGCATTTCTCTACTATACCGATTATATGCTCCCGATTCATCACCGACTGCCCACTGAACCGTTCCACAACTGAATACCCTTATTTTTAAATCTTTTTGTGTAAACTCAATTTTGTAAATTGATTCTCAGGCTAGCCTATCTAGCAATCGCTATTATGTATGTTATTGTAAACTGAATCCCGGCTTTACCCGAATCATACCGAGTATTGTCCTTCACATCAACTTGAACATTTTTTCACATCCAATGAAATATGTTGAAAATATCGTTGTTAACAAGAAAAATGCGTCGTGATTGATCATCGTTAAGAAATACTTAAAACATCCGAATTATTAATATGAGATTTATTCAAAGAAACAATTTTGTAGGAAAATGTCTCGTCCAATTGGATATATCGGTTTCGAGTTCGGAGATGACGAAACGTTCATGCAGCAGATGATTGAGGAGAAAAAGACAACTTCTGAAGACTCAAGAGTGCTTGGTAAGTTTGAAAAATGTCGACGAGACATCTTCAGCAGTGAATTTACAGAAAATAACTTGTTTTTCATGTATTCTATAAATACCACTGCGAAAACTAGTTCGAGAGAACAACTGTCTTTATAATTCGCTTTCAGAGCAACAGAAGAAAATGCTTGAATGCCACGAAACTATGCCTCACGACGAAGAGCCAGTACCAACAAAGTCTCTGAATTTCGAGGAAGCATTCCGAAACACCAACTTGCCGGGAGGCTACGAATCTCCATACAAAACTATCCCTTTTCTCAAAGAAGATGTCGCTACCGTGAACAGTGAGCTTATTCTATTCTTCGGAGTTTTCGCATCATTTTAATTTCAGCAATGAGCCATTGTCCGCCCGATGACATTGCGAAGCTGATCCGAAATATTCAAAATTCGGTATACACTCTCGGACTCGATGAAGCTCGTCAGTGTCGACGAGGAAAACTGTTAGAAGTCTTGAAGCCTACAAATGAAGCAATGTCACGATCACCACTTTCCTCAACTACAACTACAAGGGATACTTAAAAAATCGAAAATCTCTGAGAACCATAACGATCTCAATATTCACTCACATTCTACATTTCAAGCATTCTCACTCATAATTTTTTATTTGACAATTGAAAGTAACATAAAACAATTCTAGTATATCACAAAATCCTCAATTGAGAATCAACGTTGGCAATTATCAAGGCAGGAAATTTTTAAAAAAAGATGTAGAATTAAATGTTGTTCGCGATCCATTCAAGGGCTTCAGGTAAACCTTCTCCTTTTATAGCGCAGCACCCATTTATTTGCCACTTCCGACCACGCAAAGCCTGTAAACCGAGCTGCGTTGATACTTCTGCGGGATTCAACGATCCTGGCAGGTCCTGCTTGTTTGCGAGAACAAGAATATGCGATCGGGCCAAATCCTGAAATCCATACAAATATTTACAAGTTGAACTTATTTTTCTCACCTCATGTTGGAGCATATTGTTCAGTTGCTCCTTCATAATGGGCAGCCTCGTTGTATCTGTGCTGTCAATCACTGAAATTTTCAATAAGAATGTTCAGCTCTTTTCAATGAAATCTTACCCACGATGACTACATCTGTTTGAATATAATATGTGCTCCACGATTTTCTAAGACTTTCTTGTCCACCAATATCCCAAATAACGAAGTCTAAGTTCCGGTAGGATACCTCTTCCACATTGCTTCCTATAGTTGGCTTCGTTTCCACTTGATCTTTTGTCACGCTAAGAGACACTAATAATTACAGAAAGTGTTTTGAAAACTCACTAATTATAGAGAATAGTCGTTTTACCAGCATTATCGAGACCAACAACAATGATTTTGTACTCTGAAATTGAAATGTCCACAGTGGATTGCACCGTTACACTTACTTTTCCCCACCCACCAGCTCTGAAACAGTTTCGCCATTATAAGACCCATACTGAAAAAAAAAAACTTTTTCAAAATAATTTTTCCGATTTCTAAGTATGAGTGCCGATGATCACAATTCTCTTGTAATGCAAATCACATAGTATTTTGAATCTTTATCGTTTTTTTGCAGGGTTTTCTTATAGTCAGAACTTCTTTTTACAACATAACTTTGGGAATCACAACACATGAAATAGAGAAGAAAATAAACATAAGATACTTAAATAGATAAATGAGAGCGAATTGAAAGGAGGTAACAGTGATTAATGAAAACAACCTGGAACAAACAGCTCAAATCCTAGAGTGTAAATTTCCCGGTTGAGAAGAGCGGGGGAAGAGATGAAGATTAACTCGTTACTAATTACATAAGGTCTGCCGGGATGAATAAGGAAAGGAATAGTTTGAGAAGTGAACGGGGTTGAGAAAAAAGGAAAAAAAATTAAACATCTAATTGGAAAGAAAGATATAGAGGTGACGTGATACTGGGCGAAAGGAGGCTTGCCGGTATTCTTCTATTGGTCTCAAAAGCTTTCAGAAAATGGTTATGATAGAAACTAAAAAGTCAGAGAGTTCGATTATGCAGGGAGACAGGGTATGGGGGAGATATAAGAACAAGAATCGCTAAGATACAATGAATTCAGCGGTTGCTTTTTTGGATTGAATCTACTAACGATGAACGATCATCATATTGTTGCCTATTAGTTCGCGGTAGGATTTGTCCAGACATCTGAAAAAAGAAATTTGGTCATATGAATGCATGCAAAAGATACAATCTTATTCGGGAATATATGGGTCAGTGGGGTGGAATCAATAATGAGAAAAAAACATGTATTTTGAATGTCACCCCAAAAAAGTGGTTACCTTTTCAATGTAGCGTAGTCGATGATTATCTGCGTATCACCGCCTCGTGCCACCATCTCAATTTTTTCCAATGTTCCGCAATCCAACTTGTTGAGACACTGTACGATATGTGCCATATCTAACCATGCCCTTCCTTGATCAGTGACTTGATGGAATACGTAGTCCCGGAAGAGCTTCAGCATGAATCGGTCGCCAGTTTCTGACCAAACATCATCAACGCCATTCCTATAGGGACAAAACAATCAGAATTTAATGAAAGATTATCGGTTGAAATAACTCACTCGACTCGTTCTAAGACAGTATTCATTTTTGCAAGAAGACGAAGCAATCTTCCATTTTCCATTTCTCTACTAAGCTCGCCTTCCAGAACATCACTTTTCGCTTGCATATTCTCCATGACTGTGAAGAAACGGCCACCGATCATAGGCATAATCTCGTTGATGGTTTTCCGGGTTCCGTTGTTATGTAGAAAACTGAACAAAGTAAATGATCGTTTTCGCACGAGATTTTTTTTACCCAATAACATTTCTCAAATCAATCGAAAAGTTATCGTCGATCATTTTTTTAGACGCTGGATACAAATCTTTCCTCCAAGCATTTGCTCTTCCTGTAGCCAAAGATACAATAATGTTTCCGAACATATTCAAATCCTCATTCTGTTGCTGTTGTATAGGTGTTGAGTCTGGATCCAGAACGTCCGGGATTCCACAAAATGATAACATAACTTTGTTTCCGTATGTAATGATCTTGTTCAGATCAAGAGCTCGACAAGCCAGACCACTAGCATGAATAGCTCGGAGAGCAGCAGCGATTTGAATGATGTAACTCCAAATCAAAGTCTCGTTAGCACCAGAGCCACTGAGAGGTATCGGAACTGACATAGGAGAGGTTATGCGGAAGCTGTCTGAAATCGTAAATATGCATTTTATGATAGACTGCACGAGCAAACACACTGGCTGGATCGTAGAAATTCGTCACGTTCTTTGGATCGAAATGTTTCGTCATCAAAGTCTCGGCCAGTGGATAGAAGTCATAGGCGAAGATTAATGCTGAACGATTTATGTTTGCATTTTCAGGTTGGACAATAATTCTTACAAGAATCATCAAATGCTCTCGAATTGATAAGAACTTCCCGAAGAGGAACAACGTTTCCGTGAACCAATTTCTTCCATTGCTCTACCAGATGAGTTTGTTTTCCAGGCTGATGAATTCGGTTTCCTGAAATTGACAGAATTGATTATGACCAGTGATCCTGAAATAACCATGGATTCTCCTGAGACAGTAGTAGTTTCCATCTCTGCATGAAATGGCTTTGTAGGTTGTCTGCGATTGGTTTTGTAGTAAAACATTTTCAAGTGGAACGAGATTTGTGAAATGATCCACGTTTTGTGGGACATCTGGATAGCTGTTGGGATCGTTCTTTGTATCAAAGGCGAGCTGACGGTTGAGCAATTCCAATCGGAGTTCTGGGGAAATAAATTGGGTTTGTTGAGTGGAGTTTGCTTTTCCTCGAAACCGAATCATGTGAGCCAAAGGAAGGGGTGCATTATAACAGAAGTTACCGGAGCTATTCTGAAAACATTTTTTTCCCGTAAAATTCTTTGTATCTGTTTCGTAAGATAATATCACGCTTTCTGATATATTGCAATAAGAAACTTACCACTACAATTCCCCCCTCTCCATTGTCTGCTGGTTGTTCATGATATGGATCATCTTCTAAAGTCCCCGGTCCCTCTACTGGTTCGTTATAAAAGTACGTCGTTCCACCTCGACTTTCTTGGTGATATCTGTCGTATGGAACCTGTACGTGTTGAGGTGGTGGTGGCATCGATTGAGGATGATGGTGTTGCAATTGCGGTCTACCCATATGTGTTGGTGGTCCAAAGTGCTGTGTTCCTCCACTGATCTGATTGAACGGGATCATTTGGACGGGAACATCGTGAATCGATAGTTGGGCGAATTGATTCACCATTGGAGAGGGTTGTGCAGGTTGTTGTGATTGCGGTTGTTGATGTTTTGGAACAAATATAGGAGCCTATAAATTGTATCAGATGATTAGTATTTTCTTACATTGAAAAATTACATTGACATTGATCGGGGTGCCCGGTCCGAACGACGGCCCTGTAAACATAGCTGAATATTGTTAGATGCTTGTTTTTGAAAATTTTTGGAAAGAAGATCCCTGTTCTCGAACTCAACTTCGCAAGGTAAGAAAATTTTAGGTCTCTAAATTTTTTAGAAGTTTACTAAACAATACCTTGTCGATTATTATTGGCCAGATATTGGTTCAGGCGTGAACCGGCAGGGATTCCTTGCCCTTGTCCCTGCACAGGACTTTGTCCCGGTCCTGCATTGCCGGGGCCACCGTCGTATTGGTACCCCTCGTTCGGCTGCATTTTGCGGTTCTAAAACTTTTAGTCATTGATGGAGCAACTTTCAAGGATAAAACAAGGATATCAATAAACTGACGTATTCTGTATTCCAAAAGGGACGTTGATTTAAATTCAACCAAGTCAAATTACGACTAAAATTCGGCTCTAAGCCATAAAGGAGATTTGGAATTGAAGATCACAATATATCAATTGATATCTGTGGATAATGAAGCTTTTTTAAAATAGTTCGAACGGTTAGAATTGTGCAAACACCACTACGCACAACGACACGCCGCGCCAGGACACGTGAACGATGGCGAGTTGTGAAGAAGAAGAAGAAGTGGAAGAATAACAAAGACGAAAAGACGCGGGAATGGCATAGATAACCAATATCCGTGGATCTGCTGCATTTTTTAAAGTCTGATGATGTCACCTCCATCCCATCGGGAGATAAATAAATAATAATTAAAAATACAAGGGAAATCAGGAAAAAAAAAATTATAAATTAAGATTTTTGGTTATTTAGTGACTTCCGCGGAAAAGAACAAACGGAGGATATCTCATGTGTGCACCTCGAAAGAACTTCTCGAGCTTAATAGTAAAAGTAACATCTGAAAACTCCTCGTGATCAGAATGATAAGAGACATGTATCGTTCCATGACAACCAATCACATGTTCAAGTGTAGATGTGACTAGTATTTCGCGCAAAACTTAGTTTTTATACTCAATTTCTTCGAAAGTGGTCTCGATAAACCGAGAGCTAATTATTCGCGCCATTTGAGAGGAAATTGTTTAAATGACGTATCTGCTCAATTTATGTGATAACGATCTGATTTGCATCTCGAAAAGGATCAGATAAATTTGGCAATCAAGCTTGGTATCAAGCAAGATGTGAGCGGCAAACATAGATTTGAGAGCTCATTATTAATGAGAAAAAATATTGTCGGAAATAGGTGAATGTTTTCGGCAAGAAACACGAAAAAACGACGCTGAAAACAATGGAGCTGAAAAAACATCAATTTCGCGGGTACCGTAGTATCTGTGTATTTTTGCGCTGCGGTGATTACACACTAGACTTGCCGCCAATTTGAAAGTTCAAGCATCCCGCGCGCAATATCTTTTTTCGAAAAATAATTTGCGCGCGGGAAAAGGGATTTCTTCTGAAATCTGTTTCGAAAGTATTTTTTAGGGGTTATTATTGAAGAGCTGAGCCCATTTCCATTAGCACAGAGTGTTCCTTTACGTCCCTATTTCGTCCATTCGCTTTCGAACAGCTGCATATCAAATCTTGCCCTGGTTTTGAGATCAAGCACTCTCCGAGCACCAAGTCTGTCTTAATTACACCCCCCCCCCCCCCCCCCCCCCCCCACAGCATCTGTTTCTCGCCCTCGTTGTCGGGGTGCTTTGCCCCAAATGTCCGCGTCCGTGCGTTGTCCTCTCAACGCGACGTTGACTATTCTTGTGCTGCTCACATACACTCGTACTAGTTTAGGGGTAGGCGCCTTCATAGTCATCGAGAGAGTGTTTTCGTTTGAGAGGGCGAATACAGACGCGCTCTCGCAAATTCTTTACCGCTGTGTTCGGCAGCCCGCCTAGTTTCACATTGTCCGCCGTCCGCACATTGTTCCTCATTTTCGATTCGCTTCGTATATCATTACTTGTTAACGCACAGTTTTATTCACTAGGAAAGTGCATCGAATAATCAATACCCGTCGTACTTTCGTGTTCCTTGTTTTAAACGTGTAGAAGAAAACATGTTTTTCTTTCAGGTAATCATGCTAAACCGGAAATGGACGTTTGCATTAATTGCATGCTTACTGGTAACGGTGGCACGTGCCGATGGCGACGAATTTGAGGATAGCGATGATTCAGATCCAGACACAGGAAAAGACGAATTCGTTCCTGCTAACTTTGTGGCCCCAACTCTCGCCGAAAATTCGCAGCCAAACTTCTTTGACTACTTCCCAGTCGGCTCGAAAATCGGTCACACCTGGATCAAGAGTCTCGCCAAAAAAGATGACGTTGATTCCGAAATCGCAAAGTACAATGGAGAATGGAGTATTGGAGCTCCGACGAAAGTGTCTATTGAGGGAGATCATGGATTGATTGTGAAAACAAAAGTAAGCTGATTTTGAAATTTTTAAGTCTTTTTAGCAAGCAACTCCAAGTCATGGCATTTTGAATTTTTAAAAGAGAGTTTTGTGATTTTTCAAAGTCTTTCTTCTTATCTCATGCCGATATAATTATCAGTTTCTTCACCCATATTGTCTCTATACACGGACAAAGTGGATTTAAAAGCTGATACAACTATTTCTAAAACAAATTAAACGACGACACATTGAAAAGCGTGTTAATAATTTTTACTTCGTTCAGGCCCGCCATCACGCCATCGCTGCCAAACTCAATACTCCATTTGTGTTCGATTCCAACAACTTTGTTGCACAGTACGATGTGAAATTCGAGGAAGGACAAGAATGCGGAGGAGGTTACCTGAAGCTTCTCAGTGAGGGAGCTGAGAAAGATCTCGCAAACTTCCAAGACAAAACTCCATACACTATTATGTTCGGTCCAGACAAATGCGGAGCAAGCGGACAGATTCATCTAATCTTCCGTTACAAGAATCCTGTCAACGGTACGATCTCTGAGTATCACGCAAAACAACCAGCATCCATCGGAACTACCTACTGGGACGATCATAATACTCATCTTTACACACTCGTAGTCAAGCCTACGGGAGATTACTCTGTCAGTGTCGACGGAAAGAATGTTTTCTATGGAAATATGCTCAGCGTAAGTTAACTGAATCATCAAGTTTATATCAAGTGTTTTGAATTTCAGGACGTCTCTCCTGGATTAACCCCACCAAAAGAGATTTTCGATGAGTCTGATGTTAAACCACAAGATTGGGATGAGCGAGAGCAAATAGAAGACGAGACCGCTGTAAAGCCAGACGATTGGGATGAGAATGAACCACAGAGTGTTGTCGATGAGTCCGCTACTAAACCATACGACTGGAACGAAGATGAAAACGAACTTATTCCGGACCCAGAAGCTCAAAAACCACAAGATTGGGATGAGGATATGGATGGATCATGGGAAGCCCCTCTTATTGATAATCCCGCATGCAAGGGACTCAGTGGTTGTGGAACGTGGAAGCCACCCACTATCAAAAACCCGAAATACAGAGTGAGTTGTGGCAACCTCCGGAAGTTATTCCATTTAAAAATTTTCAGGGAAAATGGGTTCGTCCAAAGATCGCTAATCCAGCATATAAGGGCAAATGGTCGCCGAGACTTATTGATAATCCAAACTACTTCGAGCCCAGTCCATTTGCCGGACTCGCCCCGATCACTGCTGTCGGAATTGAGCTGTGGACAATGAGCGAAAATATTCTATTCGGTATCAATAACATCATCTGGCGCTTTCATTATTAAACGTTGTTTCCAGATAACATTCTCATCACTTCTTCCGAACAAGACGCTTCTAATATCGCTAAGCAGACATTCTACATCAAACAACAGGAAGAATATCGTTTAGGTGTTTCTACAGGCAACGGTGGCGGAATCTTCCAGCAAATCGTAGATGCTACAAATGAGAAACCGTGGTTGTGGGCTGTCTATGTGTTATGTATTTTACTGCCTCTCATCGCCATCGGTGTATTCTGTTTCGGTAAAGGTTCAAAGCCAGCTCCAAACTTCGCCAAGAAGAATGATACCTACACTCCTGATGATGGCAGAGTGCCGAATTTGGTGGAAGATGAGGAAGAGGAGGGGGATAACATTGTCGAGGACGACGACAACCAGCCAGGACCGTCCGGCATTCAGAAACAATCATCATCTCAAAACGATGATGATGATGTCGAAGCTGAAGAGCAAGTTCAGCAGCCAAATGAAACATCATCAGCTGAATCAAGCGCCGCTGAAGAGGAGGAAGAAGAGCACTTGGTTCCCGAGAATGAGCCAGTTCAACCAACAGAGGAGGTGGCCAAGAAAAGTCCGAAAGTTTCCGGAGGTGCCAAACGTCGTACCGCTCGCCGGGGAGACTAATTCAAGTCATATTTAAGCATCCAGTTCTCCTATTAGAACATCTATCTTATTATCTATGACGACCTACGTCCAGTTGTGAGTCTTACCGACCGGTTTTTCGTTAAGTTTATTTTCCAATCCTGTACCGTTTTTTTTCTCAAAAAAAAAATCTCCATAAGGATCTTTTTTGCCACTTTCTTGTTATAACTTCCAATCCAGCCAAATGAATTTAATATTTTGAAGAGTTCTTATCTTTGTTACAACACAGAACTGGATAAAAGAAGCAACAAAAAAATCAACAAGAAAACAACAGTATGCATATCATTATTTATCGGGGCTTTCAATTTCTTTGAGCAATTCATTCCTCTCCTTGTGTTCCTTCTTTCTCTGCTCAGTTGTCGGTTTTGTCCATTTGTTACCTTCGTTTGTTTTTCTGTTACCTTTTTTTTCTTTCTTTTTATCCGATTTACCACCAGTGCCCCGAGTAGAGCGGAGAGCAGGGAGAAATGCAATTTCTCTATCAGATGAGCATTGCATGCTGAAAACATTTTTTTAATGCAAGTTAATGGATCAACGAAGTGTACCTCATACAACTGTATTCTCCAGGAAATGGGTCTCGAGAAATGACAATGAAAATTACGGGAACTTCGATAGTGACACGGATACTGCAAAATACATGTTACTTGAAAATTACAGTATCCTCACTTACTCTCTGGGTCCTTCTTGTTGACATTTCCACAGTACTACTCTTTTTGAAGACACACAACGAGTCCATTGATAGAGTGGCTCCTGAAATAAATCTTTCGATCCATTCAAATTTAGAATTGAAGTTTACCCCAAATTGCTGTTTGAGCACCTCCACACACGAAATTGCTCTTTCCGTAGCTCCATTAGTCGATTTGAAAATCACGAACCGGTTACGATCCGGGTTCTCTTCGAAATACTCTCGGACATGACCGTTGATTTTAGCAAATTTACTGGACTTGCTAACCAGCATAATCTTGGATTCATTGAATGGGGCAGGGAACGGATTTTCTGGTTCCTCTGTTGTCTCGTCTGTGGGAACGTAATTATCCATTCTGAAAATGATTTTAACTTTTTTAAAACACTTTAGTTGAAGACTACAAAGAAAGTATCGAAACCGATGATCGGATTGGGATCAAAAATGAAAAATAAAACATGAACAGGCATAAGTTGTAAAATCGAATATATTGACAATCAAAATCCCGTAAATTAGAAGAAAAAAGTGAAATCAAATAGATGAAACCAGTTATGTACACATAAACAAACAAATTAATAAGATCTGCAACTGAGGTCATCTGAATATGAAGAAGTTCGAGATCTGCGTCCGTCGGTTTCATCGCTTCCGATCTCTAGACTTCGGTACAGTGGATAACGAACATGATCGAGACGACACTCTGTAATGAAACTGGTTGATAACACGGCTGGAGAGATTAACTTACGATCGAGAAAGATTAGGAGATGGGATTGGAATTGTTGGTAGTGCTTTTCAGCACCTACTGCGTCTCCTTGAACGCACGCTTTTGATGAAAGTGAAACACTATTCACCATCTGAAGCCAGGAAGTTTTCAATTTCAAGATCACTCCTTCTTACCAATTTGATAACTCTGCCAGTCGTTCCTCGTTTAGAAGTCAACATCAATGCTCCAGCAACTTCACGAATAAATTTACGATGTGCTCGATAGCAAACATTGAGCAACTCATGTGAGCTCCGAGATTCATCTGTTTCTTTAAAGTCAAGGGTTTTCTGAAAGACTAAATGTATTGTTTTAAAAATCCATGAATACCTTCAATGTTTCATACGAAGCCTCAATGAGGGTTAACATATTTTTCCGAATCGCAGAGACTGTTGTGTTCATGTGAAAAAAGGCGAAACGAAGACGTGGTTCATGTTTCAAAGTTTCTGAATTTCGTGTTTCAATAACAGCGTCCAGTGCAGTGTGTAGAATGTTTAGAACGGTGAACACTTGCGAATATATATCAGTCACTCCAGGAGAAACAAACACGTTCAGGGGTTCTGGAGGGCTGACAGTGAGAAACGAATCTTCCATTGTACTTTTCATGTCGTAACCAACTGTTTTCAAAAATTCTGCATCATAACCTTGTTTATGCAGATTTTCTCGTTTGAATGTGTCCAAGGCATTTTGACTGCTGTAAAACAATTTTTTAAATCATTGTCTTTGTTTTTTCAGATGTTATCTTACTAAACACTCCGGTTTTTGAGATGAATATAGGCAGATGTGAAGAAGGTTTTGAGAAACTCGAAGAATCGAACAGACTTCCGTAGAACAACTCGGGAGTATTTTTCAACTATCATAGTCGTTGGAACTTGATCTAGAAGTTTGTGGACACAAGTGGCAAGCTCATCAGAAGTGTCCGTCGTTGAGTTCACATTCACTTCAGATAATATTCCGTCAATAATTTTTTCAAAGTGGGGCGTTTTCGCGAATAACTCCAGTTCTTCTGCATCTTGAATATCCGTTATTGCAAACGTTGTTTCGTCAGACTTCTGACTCTTGTTCTTCTTATCATTGATGAAAAATTGATATCCAATTATGAGATCTGCTACTCGATTAGCAAGCTCTTCATCAATACACTGAGATGACTCCATTGTTAGCGGATTCAGACGTTGCCAGATCGAGGGATCTTTAATATTTTTGGCATCACCAGCATCGGTAAGAAGTTCCATGAGTTCCGCATCTGGAGTTGTCAACATTTCTGCTAGTTTACTGAAAAACAAAGTATGCTTTGTGTCACTAATGTAAATTCACTTCACAATAAACCGAATCAGAGAGACATTCAACCTCCTCCACATTTGTCGTGAATAAAAGTGAGGCGCCGATTGAGATCCAGTAAAGGACATTTCGTTTAGAAGAATTGGCTAAAAGCATATTATTAATGATATCCGAGTAATTTTCAAAAACTAACACTGTAATCGTTAATGTTCCTGACAATATGGTTCATCTCTCGAATGACATGATAGTGAGCACTGACCGTTTCATAAATTTCGTCGCATATATCGAATTTATTGAAACTTTCCGACAAAAGATTCAGATTCGGAAACATTCTGAAAATTCTAAAGTTTTACACTTTTTCAAACAATAATATCACCTGACAACTTCCTGGAACTGAAGATTCAAAGGATTTCCAAGAGCCGATTCGAAATAATCGGAAAATATGTGCTGTTCATCGGTTAAAAATTTTTGAATCAGCAATCGTATCGAATTTGTTGTTGAAGTTACGAAATGTTCTTTCAAATTACGAACAGCTTCTGACAAGTGATTGGCTAAGAATAAATGTTTCTGGAGAACAGTTCGAGTAGTCGTTAGATTCCATTCATCAACTCGACAAGGCTTCGATTGGTAAAAATGATTGTCACTGTCCGTCTGGAATAAATCTGAACTGATCCCTCTGTGCATATCCAGTAGATTCTTGTAGAAAACGAGTGATTCTAGATGGAAGAATTCAATTGGTTGCCCTTCTCTCGCACTCATATTCAATTCTTCACAGCTGATAATGGATCGAAATTCTCGAGAAATCATGCCCCAATCATCTACGGGTTTAACGATGGATTTATCGTTAGCTGAAAAATTAAATAATTTTTATTGTACCTCAAAGTATATGTCTTACCTGGGACTCTAGCGAGATCCACTTCTGCTAATTTTGAGTGTCCTAAAACTGTCGAGATATCCCATGCTAATCTTGGTATCCCATTATGTTCCAGAGGATGAGAGTACAGTCGATGCTTGTGTGTTTCCTCGACACGTACCATCTAAACATTTTTATAAACTTTCGATTAATGTTGTAATCTTACCAAATTCTGTTTTACTGAAAGCTCTTTCAAACTTTTTTCCAAGTTTTCATCTGGTAGTCGATAAGTGGCAACAAGTACGAAGTAGTGAAGAGCTTCATCCTGAGCAAACAGTTTATCTGAAGAACAAAACGAAGGGTTTCTTATCACGACACTTTAAAAAAATATTACCCAAAATATCGATAACGACAACTTCAAAGGCATCCAGTTTCAAATTCGTCAGTCTTTTTTTCAAATCATTCGTCAAATCTTGAGCAGAAATCTGGAAACTTTATTTCAAATTGTTTTCAAAAAATTGTGGACTATTTTACTGGATTTCCATTCGCATCTCGTATCGGCTGGTTCTTATTGATACTGTAGAGACATTCGAGATCTTTCAGCTTATTATTATGTGGACGGTCATTGACTTCCCCATGGATTAGAAAGCTTAGCGAGCTGAGCATTCCTGAAATTCATTTCCATTTCTTTCTTCACCGAAATTCGTTGAAAATGTCTGCAAAAAAGATTGTGCGACAGAGCGCTGTTACATTTTTTTCAAAATTCACGATTTTTCATTTTTAGTACTGCGCGTTGGCTTTTGCACGAAAAATTTGCGACAAACAGGTGTCCAAAGTAAAAAAAGCAAAAAAAAATCACAAAAAACTTTTTTGAGGCTGTTCGTCGCGAAACCATTTCTAGCACCGTAAGAAACTTGTATACTCGCGAGTGCGCCTTTAAAGATTTGATACGGTTGTAGAATTGGTCTCGCAACGATGGCAGTCCAAACAAAAATGCAAATTTTTCGTTTTTATTTTTCGCTTTTTCATATTATCCGAAAAAATGAACTGAGACTCGGTGTCGGCAGTCTGTCGATTTACGAGGCACCGCCCACATATCGCAATGGGCGCACGCGTTTTCTGCAAGGGCGCCGCACGGTTTATTTTTATCGTAGGATTTATTGGTTCGCTGACCATTTTTCGTTGTTTTTTTCGCGTTTTGCGAGTTTTGCTCATATTTTATGAAAAAATATGATTGAAATTTTAAAAAAGTGTTTGTTCTTTGTTTAATGGCAGGTTTAAAAAACAATCAATGGATAAGGAATTTGGTAAAGCTAAGTTTTTTTTTCTCATGATAACAATAGCTAAAAACAATAATTCAGGCGATCTCATCATCCGGCACTTCATCTTCATCGGCACTCATATCTTCGTCGGATGGAGTGATCTCGTCGTCGAACCCGATGTCACCACCATCATCTTCTTTTTTAGGTTTCTTATCGTACTTTTTGAGAGGAAAAATAAGTAATAATTGAAGTTTTCTACTATAAATTGTTGAATTTTATTGCTTTTATGAAGAAAATGAAAACTTGTGTTAAAGGCAATCAGCAACACACAAAATGAGCCAACAACACAACGCCAATTTGAGACAACCGGCGAGGTAATAATACGATTCTGTTTAGTTTTTAAGTGTTTATTTTTTACAAAAAGGCCACATAATGAACATTATTAGTCGAGAAATTGAAATAATTATAATCCGCCGCTTCTCCTTCAGGTCTGTCCGCCATTCAAAAGTGTCCATTCTCAAGTTCACCCGAAATAGTGCATTTCAAATCGTTTGAGACTGAACGCATCGATACCAGCTCCACCGGGACACAATGTGTACCGGCTCACACTGACAACAAATCTGGATCTTCTGACACTGAAAATAGTAGAGATTCTTCTGAGGAGGTACTTGAGAACCTTGAAATCCAGCTCCTTGACGATGTCTCACCTGACGGCACTCTTTGTAACATTCTTTTGGCTGAAGATGATGGTGGTGACATCGGGTTCGACGACGAGATCACTCCATCCGACGAAGATATGAGTGCCGATGAAGATGAAGTGCCGGATGATGATCGCCTGAATTATTGTTTTTAGCTATTGTTATCATGAGAAAAAACTTAGCTTTACCAAATTCCTTATCCATTGATTGTTTTTAAACCTGCCATTAAACAAAGAACAAACACTTTTTTAAAATTTCCAATCATATTTTTCATGAAATATGAGTAAAACTCGCAAAACGCAAAAAAAAACAACGAAAAATGGTCAGCGAACCAATAAATCCTCTCAGCGTTTCGGTTCGGCGGAACGTGCGAGGAAAGCGGGCGGAACGCGCGACAATTCTCGGCGGAACGCCTACGTCCCCTTGTTTCGCCGAAACAGCGCGCGCGTTTCGCCGAAAAAGCGGAGCATCGTTGCTAAAACTAATTAATTGCTCCTTTACTTGCCGTTTAATCGCGATTCAAATCTACCTTCAAATTCGAAATTTTCGTGAACAAAAAGTTTATTATTGCAATAATGATTCAATAATAACACGACAGAAAACATATGATAAGTAATTAAGAAAAAACACGGTTGTTGATAGAATTTCAATTGTTCAATTTATTCTCATCGTCGCTGCATGGGGTCTTTTCCTGGACGAACTCTGAAGCTGTATTAGATTGTATTGTATCCTTGAGTGTTGCTGGTGGATGGGACGGCGCGGTGATTCTGCAAGAAAGATTTAAATGCATATTACGAGAAGAAACTCATACTTCTATAATACGCACGATTTTCGCTCACATTTGTGGGGCTTTTGTGTTTTTAGAAACCATAATTCCAGCGTGTTCGAGAATCAGTCGGGTACCTCTTGAATCATTTCGGGCTCGCAAAACGCGTTGTTTTTGGTATGGGGCTGACATACAAACTGCAGATCGATCAAGGTCGATTATGCAAATTGGCCACGGACTAGATGTTCCACTCATGATGACGGATGGAAGCTCTGCCTGCAATCAGATATGATTCAAAAAGATCCTTATAGAAATAGTCTTACTCTTCGAACACCTTGCAGCCTTATATACGGATTGTATGTGTGACGATACGGACGCAAGCAACACCATTGATGTGCTTCAGGAACGAAGAATGCAAGCGTGTAGAGGAGCCTTGTCACTAGAACATGATCGGATCCAATGTGACCTTGATTTTGTAAGCATCCCGAAATCGCTTTGGCGAGAATCCGATTTTCACACAATGAAGATCCTTTTTCGGTAAACAGAGTGTTTTTGATCTGGAGAATTATTGTCTTACATATGAATAATTATTGAAAAAATCATACCATCAACGGTCGTTCCAGAGAAACAAGTGGGAACCGTTCTAAAGCAGAAAGCAGTGATAGAAGACGTGATAATTCTGATGTCACTCTCACGAGTACATCGTCCGAATCTTCCGAGAAAAGTGACGCTTTCATTTGGGGCACCGAAAATCAATTTGATCATCGAAAAAGTCGAAAATATCTCTTGGAGGAGGAGTATTCGTAAGCTCCCTATTCTCTGTACTTGAAAACGGCTGGATTTGAAGTCGACGTCACCATTCCAAACGCATCTTCAAATCTATTGGTAGTGTTTCCACTTGGAGGGCTTTGACACAAAGCAGATATATCACTGTGAGTCGAAACATCAACTTCGGAATCAACACATGATCGACGAAGTTCTGAAGATGATGAAATGAGAAAAACTATACAAGCCTACCACTTGTCATCATCATTTGTGATTGGTGATAGTCTATCCAACTCATAGTAGTCCGTATGTCTGAAAAAAAAGCAATTGTAAGTGAATACTGAATTTCTTACCGAAATAGCTATTCCTCTTTTTTCCAGATTTCCGCATTCTAATTTATTACCAAAATTTCTCCTACATTAGTCTTAGTTTTCAATCTGAAAAAATCGGTGAAAAAAAACACTTATTCTCATTACAAGTGGAAAATATTGGAAAAAAATGCGAAAAAAAAACAAATCTTTTTACAACGACACTCCGACGTTACGAGACGAGATAGATTTAAACCACGCGCCTTTTTCCAACGGGTTTCGCAGCGAATTCTACACTGGCGAAACAGCGTTCCTCGCGTGTTTCGCCAAAAGCCTCTATCCTCGCGCGTTCCGCCGAACCGAAACGCTGAGCTACGATAAAAATAAACCGTGCGGCGCCCTTGCAGAAAACGCGTGCGCCCATTGCGATATGTGGGCGGTGCCTCGTAAATCGACAGACTGCCGACACCGAGTCTCAGTTCATTTTTTCGGATAATATTTTGGAAACCTTTTTGTTCAAAATTTTCGTGCAAAAAAGCTTTATCTCCAGCAAAATATGATTCGCTGCGGTCTCTTTTTTGTTGAAGGCAGCGAGATTTCGTCATTCCCACTTCCGCTCATTTCTCCGATATCTCAGATTTCTCAGCTTTCTTGAAAGATTTCGTCGCTATCATGCGTTCATTCATTGCGTGAATAATCAACCTGTGTACTATTTTTCTCTTTTCTCCTAATTCTATTTGATCAGATGTCCGGCCCGCTTTATGATCGGGGAAACGCATAAATCCATTTCTAACATCATTTGATTTCGCTGAAAATTTATGATTCCGTCGTTAGAATCGACAGTCACGTTGACGCAATCTCACACGCGCACTCGCCCAAGTTTTGAAAAAAAGTTATTCCTCGCAGTCGTTTTATAGTCTGGTCGTACCGTTTCATATCTGCGTCTCCGAGCCTCTCGCCCGTATATATTCATTCTTTATCTTCCAGTTCGGAAGTCTTTTTCGCTCTCTCCCATCTGTGGTCAACTTATGACTGATTCCGTTCAGTCACGTGTCGATTCGAGCGCACGCGCAGAACAGGAGAGATCAGTCTTCTAATCGTCATTATCTTTGTTTTTTCTCATAACACATAACCAACCAAACAATATAATTTAAAACGTTCTTACAGATGCTTCTGAAACTCAAATGCACAGTCAACAACTACGCCTGGGGAGCTAAGGGAGAGGCCAGTATGGCTGGATCCATTGCTCTCGATGGAGGTCACATTGCGAGTCTCGAAAAGGATAAGCCTTACGCTGAGGTAAGAGGAAAGTTTTTTACTTCCGTGCTGATAAGAGAGATCTATTTTTGAAATCTACAGTTTTTGACCTTGTGTCGTGATTTTCGAAGATTGCGTGATCATCTGACAAATCGACCTATATCACGTCGGAAACATGTTCTCTTTCATCATCTTTATTATTTCAGTTCTGGGTGGGTACTCATGCTAACGGGCCGGCGCACGTCATCGAGAAAAAAGTCGCCTTGAAACAACTTCTATCAACATCATCTGATTTACAAGGAAAACATGAAAATGGTACATCTTTTAGCCTCTTGTAATGCGGTATATAGAATACAGCTAATTGCAGGAAAGTTGTCATTTCTATTCAAAGTTCTTTCTGTGGTTGCACCACTCTCGATTCAAATCCATCCAACAAAAGAACAAGGAAAAATTTTGCATGCGAAGGATCCGAAAAACTATCCCGATGACAATCACAAGCCGGAAATTGCCATCGCTCTGACTGAGTTTGAGTTGCTTTCTGGATTCCGTCAACATTCCCAGATCAGCGAATATCTCAAATGTAAGAGTGATAGAATAAGAAGCAATTCAATAAACTTATTCAGTGTATTCGGAGATTCAAGAATTGCTGACAGATGAAGAGAAGAAATTGATAGATAATCTTGGATCTTATGGAGAAAGTTCCGCACATGTTCTAAAACAGATTTTCTCACGAATTTGGAGAACTCCAAAAGAGCAATTGCAAACTGTGGTCGATAAGCTAGCCAGAAGAATTCAAGGACAAGGTAAAAATTTTACATTTTCAAAATATGCATCGCAATTTTGATATTTCAGAGAATAAAAATGCTCTTGACGAAATCATCGTTTACCTCTTCACGATGTACCCAGGAGACGTTGGCGTATTTGCCCCAATTTTCCTGAACTACTTCAAGTTGCAACCAGGAGAGGCAACATTCTTGGAGCCAAATATGCCTCATGCGTATTTGAAGGGAGATTGTGTTGAATGCATGGCAGACAGTGACAACACAATTCGAGCAGGTCTCACTCCAAAATATATAGATGTCGAATCACTTGTTGAGATGCTCAATTACAATGAAACTCTTCTTCCAAAGTACATCCCGAATGAACTGGACGATGGTTCTCTTCTGTTCACTCCACGCGGAATAGATGAGTTTTGGGTCCAAGAAGTGAAAGGACCAGCTGGATCGATTTATCAACTACCATATTCTGAATCATGCTCCGTTCTCACTGTTCTCTATGGTACAGCCACTGTTACTCTTGGAAACAGCTCACAAACATTGAACCGAGGAGAAGTGCTATTCGTAGGAGCCACACATTCATCTGAACGTCCCAAGGTCAACATTTCTGATGACTTCCTTGCGTTCCGAGCCTTCACCCCGTCTCCGAGAGCTCTGGAAAGCCTTTCAAACAAACATCTGATAATTGACTAGTTCTGGATATTATGTACCAAACAACACAAAAAATGTATTTACTGTTTTCAGCTTGCCAAAGGATTAATTCTGTGAATTGAATTTTAAATTACAAACAAAAAATGCTTTTCGCTGTTCTTTAATCGCCATCTAAACTTGTTTATAAATAAACCGTTCAATATTAGTATTTATTGGCTTGTACTTGTATAGATATTCATTTTTACTAATCAAAGAACGTTTCGCCAACGGCCTTCCTATTTCTTCTCCATAGCGCGCTTTTGTTATTCTATCGATTTTATTGCGAAAGAATCCACAACGGTCATTTGACAACCTTTTAGTACCTCGAGCTGTCATTCATATTCATTCATTTATTTAGGTAATTGAAACTTAGTTTTCTTGGAGCCATAATGGCCAACTGTGACAACAATCCATGGAAAAAGAATGCGTGGGGGAAAACAGAGGTTAGTTTCCCACTGAGTTTTATTATGCCTTCCTAATTATTAGTTTCTCCTTGTGTCGCCCAAAAATATTTCCCAAATTTACAGGAGAAGCAAGAGGAGCCCATAGTCAATTTTGTTGATGTGATGAGTGAGGAATACATCGAAGATATGGGCGTTCAAGAAAAGTTAGAAGAAGAGCGATACATGAAAGTGAGATCAGTGAGACAAAATTGAAATGAATCACATATATTCAGCAACTCGAGCAAATGTTTGGAGATACATCCACTTCGGATGATCAGTTTTCTCTGAACACAGAAGGAATGACTGATGAAGAAGTTGCTCTGGCTCTTCAACGTCATTTCGATCGTGAGGCTGATGTAGCTCGTGCGGTCGCTTCTTCGAGTTCTGTGCATTTCACACCAGATCGTTATCATCCTAAAACAATGCAAGAAACTGATTCCGAGAACGAGGACGATGATGCATTGCGACAAGCTGCCACAGATATGCTCTATGCTAAGCTGGATGCAGAGAATGCGTCTGAATCACGTCTCCGTCCAGAAGGTCCTTCATCATCTCGAACTAAGCATGATACTGGTGTGAGCGGACGTCGAAATGCTGATAAAACCTTCAATGTAAATAAAAATTTTTAAAAATTAATCGAAAAAATTATCGTCTAAATTTCAGGATCGCAACTCTCTTCCAACAGGAGACATGGTCGGGGACCAAATTAACAATAAAGTGTACAACAAGTTGATGTCTTTTGGAAAAAGTGAAACGAAACGTCAAATGAGACACAAGGATAAAGAAGAAAAAGCAACAATGGACACTTCTGTTGACAGTGATACACGTCTTCTACTTCTCAAATGGATCAATCAAGGAGTTTTTGATTCTGTTGACGGTATCATTGCAACAGGAAAAGAGTCAGCTGTCCTTCATGCGGCTCAAGATTCAGCCACCAGCTACGCCATCAAGGTCTATAAAACAACGCTATCTGAGTTCAAGAACCGATCGGAGTATGTCAAAGATGATTTCCGCTTCAAGAATCCACGAGGCGTTCTGAAAATTTGGGCGGAAAGAGAGTTCATGAACCTATCGAGAATGGCCAAACATGGACTTCCATGCCCACAACCAGTGAAAGTTCGCAGAAATGTGCTCGTTATGTCGTTCGTCGGCGATCAAGGTTTAGCTGCTCCTAGACTCAAAAATGTAGAATGGGAGTTTTTCACGGATGAAGAGAGACGATCAGTTTATGATCAAGTACAGACCGTAAGTTCAAGTTGAAATCAGCGTTTTCTCTGAATAGATATTGTCCTTTCAGATAATGTGCAAGATGTACAAGGATTGCCTTCTAGTCCATGCTGATCTCAGTGAATTCAACCTGTTGCTCACTCCAAACAACATTGTTCATGTCATCGATGTATCCCAAGCAATGGATCTTTCTCATCCACGAAGTCTCCAATTCCTGACTCGTGACATTCAGAATGTGATAACTTTCTTCACCAGAATCGGCGTACCAAATCTTCCAACTTGTGTTCAACTTTTCAACTTGATCACTGATCTTGAAATGGTTGAAGATCACGACCTGCTCGTCCAAGTTGAACAGTTTTCCGAAGAGAACAGATCAGTCGATCTACGCCATGATAAATCTCGCCCAGCAGACATGGAACTGAAAAGATACAACGAGGAGAAGAAAGCCAATCGTGGAATCTCACCGGCCAGAGAATATAATTAATATAATATGGTCAATTCATTAATCAATGGGATTGTTCTAGGTTATGTTTCATTTGATTGTTGTTTTTTTTGTTTTTTCATTAATTTTTGTCCTATCATCTTCGTCTGGGTTTTCCATGAAAACTATTCGACAAATAAACGTATTTTATAATACGGGAATGGAATCCCAATGGTGAATACAAATCAATATTTTCCAGCAAATTTAGCTCGAAGTGCATCTTGCTTCGCAGCTGACTGCTCGGCATTCGGAGGCATCCATGTTGAGTATTTCTCATCTCGATCCTCAACGCCTGCTCCATAATCTTCTGTTCCGGCGATTTTCTTCTCAATATCGCGACGTCGAACTCTTTGGGCCTTCTTTTTTGCTTCCTCTTCCTCTTCCAGCTTTTTTTTTTTGGCCATCTCCTCTTTTTCAACCTCCAATTCTTTCTCCCATTGTGCCACTCTTTTCTGAACTTTGCTTCCAAAAACTTCTTTCGGCTGTTCCTCTTCAATTTCTTTCGGTTCTGATGGTGTCTCAACAGATTCTTCATTCTTTGCTCTTGGCTCTTCCATCATAACATCCTCAGCACTTTGTGATGGCTTTTCCGATACAATTTCTTTTTCAACTTCTGTCTTCTCTTTTCTATCTTCCTTGACTTTCCCGATTACTTCTGACGTCGTTTGGATGCTTGAAGCCGAAGAAGTCGATGGACCAGGTTGAAACGCTGGCGTTTGATCGACTTCTTTCCTGGCTCTAACTCCCATCAGCTTTTTCAGAAACGCCTGCCGATCACCGCCTGCAGTCCCCAGTTGCTCTAATCCTTTCACTGCTGCTGGTTTCGCGATTTTCACCAATTTTTCAAGCTTCTGAGATTCGTGTTGTGCAGCCACCAGCTTCTGTCGCCATTTCGACTTCTCCATTTTTATCTGTAAAAATAAATTCGTAAAATATTCCATACTCTTCCGCCTACTCACCTTCGGATCATCTCCAGTCCCTCCAGTTCTCTCCAATTGTCTGATATAATCATCGAGAACATCTCCTCCCGTTTCTGATGCAGCTGTTTTTTTGGTTCCAGAGTTCAATGCTTCCAAATGTTTCTCACATTCTTGAATTTCCTTCTTGGCAGCTTCTAGTTTTGAACACAAGCTCTCATAAGTGTCAGTTTCCTGTCTCTTATGCCCATAACCTTCTTCTGCCCATTGCTTTCTTTTTTCTCTCTGTTTCTCTAATTGACCAGTTCGATCCAGATACAAGTCATCGTCTTCATCATAATAGTCATTTGCTTCCAAAGTTTTGCGTTGCATTCGGAGCTTGGTATTGGATTTTCTGAATATTTTTGAAATAAGAAAGCTCAAAGAAGGATGATTCACTTACCGGAGAACATTATAAGAGTCAAGGATTCTACATGCTTCAAGAGCACATTGAATTTGTGCGTCTTTTTTGGAAGTGGATACTGTCGCGGAAGCAGTGAATGCACGATCCACTCCATCGATCTCGACTGGTAATCTGAAATAAAAGTTTTCGAATCTGATAATAAAGAACATTCTTACTCAATACTACACACCCATTTATGAGTGTGCCCTTGACCTTGCTCGCTGAACTCAAAGTTCATATCGAATCCCTCTCGTTCAAAAAACTTTTGCAGTGCCTTTTTCGGATCCTGATTGTAATAAGCTTCTCGATCCTCCATTAGATGAGCATCCGTTTCAACTGTTACCAAAGGCTTCTCGTCTTCTCCATAATCCATTCCCCATCCACATCCTTCTTCCTCTTTCGCTCTTTTCTCATCGTCAATCATTTCTTGTGCTGCCGCTGCTCTCAGCTTCGCCTCCAACTCTTTCTTGTGTTTTCGCAACTTCATTTCTGTCGGTGAACAATCCCATTCAGGATCAGAATCCTCTTCAGGACCGACGAGGTTGTACATTCGAGTACTTTCTCCAAACTGGAAGATAAATCCAACTCTGGTCCGGATATACTGTTTTGGTGGCAGTCTTTTCTTGTTCATTCGGCTTCCGTGCGTACTTCCCAATTCAAAAATATGCCATCCTTTTCCAGTTTTCGACATTCTATCATCGCCGTACTGTAGAATACAGTGATATCTAGATATTGAGGGATGTTCCATAACGAGGTCACATCCAGGCTTGATTCGACCGATAACCACGAATGTCGAGTTTTTGCGATTCGATAAATCAAACGATCCGATTAATTTTCCTTCTTTCAAAATCTGAAATTCCGAATTAATTTTTAAGGTGGAACCAAAATCTCACCTCAAACTGAAACTTGAGGCCAGGATCAGGTTCACAAGCCCATGGAGGTACTTGATAATGTAGAGTCGGTGCCTGAACTGAAATCTTCGCATCCTTTTCCGCTTCTACTTCAGCTGTCTGGAATATAATAATTTTAAAAATTCATTTGTGTCTTATAACAAGAACCTCGACTTCATCAATTGCCCCTTCAACTGGTCCTTCCATTTGTTCCGTAACCATTCCAATTTTCTTCGGAGAGGATGGAGACGGTTGTTCCGATTTTTGGGGAAGAGCCGGTGATTTGAATGTTTCATCAGAATCAGACATATTGATTATTCTCTGCGAGGGCTGAAGTACTAAATATTACAAAAATTACCACAACAACGCAGATGAGACTCGATTTTCCCAGTGTGCACACATCGTTGGTTCCATTTTGTGGGCGGAGCCTCGTAAATCGACACATTGCGAAAACCGAGCCTCACTCAATATTTTATAAGGTTTTTAATCAATTCTTTAGGAAAAAAAGTTAGACAAAGCTATTTTTGAATGTTTCGAAAACAAATCTTTCAAGTCGGCGGACGAGGAAACGAGGAACATCGGCCACGACCAAATATTCACTATTGTTAACAACAAGACCTTTGACGATGGAGAAAACAAAATGTTGCGTTGAAAGACATAAGTACGAAGGTTCATTCACAATAAAAACTTGTAGCAATTGATACGCAAGTTAATAGAAAATAGTGAGTTGATAAAATAGGGATAAAAGAGATCAGCAACCAAGAGTATAGAGGTCAGTTCAATCATTCGTCGGCGATGACATAATTTGGATGGACGCACAAAGTTGGATCCTCTCCCGTTTCAACCTCGAGCAGAATGCGATCCTGGTGGACGAGACGGTTAATGACACGCTCGCAAATCGTCTTGTGCACATTGAAGTCTTCCTCGGTTTCTATTTCTCCTTCAATAGTCGCCAAGTACCTGCAAGAGTAAAATAAGAATAGAAGAGTTTGGCTAAATATTACCAATCAACCAAGGCACTTTGTTTCACTCCATCGTATTCATCCTCGCCCTGTTTCTCTTCATCAGCACGCATATGCAATACAAGAACGTCTGACAGTTGTTTGTACTCTTTGAATGAGATCTTCAGTTTCGCAGGATCAACCTTTGCACCGCCGTCTTTTTCCCCGTCATGATCCATCTCATCGTTTTGTCCTTGATTCTCTTTTTCTGCTTCAACTACAACGATGTTGTTGTCGAAGTCATCATCGTCAAGTGCAATGTCGGGTTGCTCGACACGAACAATGGACTTGTTCAGAAGCTCAGCAGCCTTTTCCACGTGACTCTCGAGAACTTCTTTACCACAATGAAGACGGGCAAGAGCTTCAGACAAACGAACAAGTGATTCCAGCTGGCGAACTGTGATTCTCCAAGAAGATGTAGCAGCGTTATTGCTGTCGGACATGCGAAGCTTTTTGTATTCGCGAACGAGAGCTTCAGCAGCCTTATCAGAAATCTTCGGCTTGAAGCAACGTGCGAATGCGATGTATTTCTTGATATCGTCAATCTTGTAGACGGTGTTACGCTCGGTGTGCTCACTGATGGAGCGGTGATTATCAAGAATACGGCGAGCGATAGCAAAATCGGTCACTTCATTGCACTCATCAACTAGTACGAAGAAGAGATCGAAACGGGACATGATGGGAGCTGACATTTGGACGTTGTATTTCAGTGGACGACTCCGATCGTAACGCCCTCCAACTGGATTTGCAGCAGCAAGAATTGATGCACGAGCGTTTAATGTAGCTTTGACTCCTGCTTTCGTGATGGAAATCGTTTGCTGCTCCATGGCTTCGTGGATAGCAACTTGATCCTTCACATCCATTTTGTCGAATTCGTCAATACAACATACTCCATTGTCGGCTAACATAAGTGCTCCAGCTTCGATAACAAACTCGAAGGATTCCTCATCCTTCACAACAGCAGCTGTCAAACCAGCAGCCGAAGACGCTTTACCAGAAGTGTAGATGGCTCTAGGACTAAACTCTTCTACGGCCTTCAAAACTTGAGACTTTGCTGTAGATGGGTCACCAACAAGGCACACATTGATATCTCCGCGGAGCGATGTTCCTTCGTCTTTACTCTTTTTGGCCACTCCACCCAGGAGCATGAGAAGAACTCCCAGTTTAACTTCATGGTTTCCGTAAATGTTGGGGAACAGAGAATCGACGATGTTCTTTTCGATCTTCTTATCGTCGCTCATCGTCTTCAAAACTGAACGATCTTCAGCACTCATCTTTGACCATAAATCTAGATAATCGTTTTCCTCGGTTGCTCCTGCAGCTTCTCCACCAACAAGGCTTTCCGTTTGTTGAATGTGACAGGCCAAGAACGCCATTTTGTATGTGAGGTCGCGGACTCCTAGGGCCTTCAATCCAGTAATTCCTTCACTCTTGTCGGTCGCTCTTCCTGCAAGAATTCATTATTTTACGAAATTTCAGGCCATATTTTTTCAAATCCCATTTCATAGTCACAAACCACGCGAACCCCATACTACTTCCTCATTCCACTGAGAAAAGATTGCTCGGAAGCCAAAAGCAATAAACTGAAATCACCTATATTTCCATCACATGCATGAAATAGCCACACCTTCCTATTCTCTTGTCACAAATTTTTGGCCATCCGGCTTTCTCGTTCATTTTGCATTGAATATGAACGTGGATGCAGCAGATATCAAGAAAATTTCTCTTTGGGTTTACGAAGCGGCTTCAGCGTTCAACATATTCTACTGTATTACTCTGTCATTAGCTATAAAAACATCAAAAAATAGTGAGTTCTAGATATTTAACTAGTCGTAATGAGTCCCTCGCCGTTTCTCAGAAGCACTTCCTGCTACCTACATCTACAATATGGCGATTTCCAACGCGTTACTAGTCGTGTTTGGAGTAGCAGTGTACATCCTCCCTTATTATATGTCCGACAAGACTTATAAAAGTAAAAGACAGCGAGCTTGTGGGGCGATATTCCAAGATTCTTTCAGTGTATCGCAACACGCTCGGACCCATTATTTCAGTTGGAGTTACATTTCTGTACCTTCATCCGATGCTCACATTGATTCTCATGACAATCAACCGAATCGCTGTTGTACTGAGTATGCAGGCTTCTAAACTATTTACAGCAAACAAAATATGGTTTTACACAACATTGCACATGGTAAGGTACCGAAATCCAAATTGGCTTAAAATTTCAAATCAGATTGCAAACTTTGTCTGCCTTCTCATTCCTTACTTAAGTGAGTGCCAGATCAACTACGATCAACGAGCAGTAGGCTTTTTATCTGCATGTGCGCCAAAAAGACATCCGGTAGGACCTTAACGAAATAAATATGAACATCAAGTACGATGGTTTAGATTACAACATTCTCAAACTACTATTCGGTATTCTTTCCGTTCGTCGCATTTTTCTTTAATGTTCTCGTCATCATCAATTTCAAACTACAAAGATCTCCAACATATGCAAAGTTCAAAAGTATTCTGCGAGGAGGCAAGGATGAATTTGCGACCACAATGCCGTCGGATGTGTTAAAAGCTAAAAAGAAAACAGAAAGAATGCTGATGATTCAAGCATTCATTACTGCTTTCTATTTATCTGTTTACGAATTGACAAGCTTAGTGTTGCGTGTCGCACCGGTAACATATGGGAACAAGGTCTATCTAATTTGGAACTTGAGTTCAGGAGCTCTTCAGCAACTTAACGATTGATGGGAAAATGGCTTTCACGTACTTCCGATTGGCTCAGATACCGTGTCATGTCTTTCTGGTTTATTTCATATTCACTCCTGTCACACGAAAGATATATCTTGACTTTATTCGTGAGCGAATCTTATGTATGAAGCCCAAGAAGAAGACAGTAAAAGTATCGGCAACATCAATGTCGACGAAGAAATAATTATTGTTGATTCTACCATTTTTTGAACTATTCATGAATATTTTTGTACCCCAAAAATTGCTTGAGTTTTCTTACCCACCTCTATTCTGATTGGAAGTTTCAGCACGAAGTCCTGGCGTACTGAGTTGAGCAATGTCCGGAATGACAATAAGTGTTCCGACAATGTCGCACTTGTCACCTGGTTGAACAGTTTCAACCATTTCTCCTCGAACGATAACATCAACTGTTCGTGGGATCGATCCACGTGGAAGCTCCGCTTGCGTCTCTTGGATTCTGATTTTTTGGAAGTCGACGAATGTCGAAGAGTTGACATCGAGACTGAAGCGCGTGCGGTTCATGCATTGAGGATTTGCGCACTTGGTCGGCTGAAATTGAAGAATAAAATACTTTTATGGTAGATAAACTGTTACCTGAGTGTATCTGAACTGTTGTTGAACGTCGCGTGTAGTCACTCCGCAATCCTCGCAAACGAAGCAAGCGCGTGAAAGCTCTGGATGAACTGGATGGGTTCTCACGATTTGCCCAGCGATACGAACAAGGCCGCCGACTTTATCAGCCGACAACTCGCGAACCTTGGTCTTGGAATCAAGATTGAAGAGCGAGACGTACAATTGTTTCTTGAACATTTGTTGCCGCTCATTTTCATCGCATCCGTCGAGTGTTGCCAAGTGCAATGCTTCACACATGAACGGGTAGACGCTGAAAATGTACGATTGAAAATGAGAATCGAAATTATGCTACTTACCGGTAGTATTGAAGCTCGATAGTAGTGGCCAAGTTGTTACTGAATTTGTAGAGGTGCTGCATATCCACGAAAATAGTGTTTTTCTCAGGTTGAACTAATTCCTTCATCGCTGACTTGTACAAAACCTCTTTTTCCGAATCTTTGAAAGTTTTCAAAAACTTGGAAAACTCGTTCTGCACTCGCGTTCCATCGGTGTCCTCCACCTGTTGGGCTTGACCACCGATAATGTTTTCCATCCTGAGAACAAAAAATTTGATTCAACAGCACAAAATCCATTGAAAAAGGAATCTGAAGAACAGAGAAAAACTGGGAAGACTGAATTGAAACAGTGAGTTCGCAAAAATGCGGGAAATCGGTGCGAAATTCAAACGTTGCGTTTTGGCGGCATTGTGTGACTGTTACGGTGGAGTCTCGTTGCGAAGAAAGAGAGTGTGCGCGGAGAAGAGACGCAGAGATTGGGCGCCAAACCCAGGTCTCAAATAATTTTCTGAAGATGATTTTGAAGAGAAATAATCAAAGCTTTGCAACTTTTTACCAATTAATTGAAATTGAACACTTGAAAGAGATTTATCACCAGACAACTTCAAAAAATGAAAATGTCATTTTCAGGGTCAACGTTTCAAGTGTGTTGCCAAAACTCTATAAAATACTAAATTTGATTACAAGATGTGATTTATTATCACACTATGATTTATGATCACATTATTCATGATAATATACACATTCACCTTCTCTAGGAAACCCCGAAAGGATTGGAGTTCAAGAAAGTGTATTTACCAAGATTACGAGTGTATTTAGTGTGTACTGTTGTAGCGTGAGTGGTGCAATTTATGTGGATCGAGTGAATGGCCCCTGGGAAAAAATGACTCGCAGAGCTCTGGAAGACAACTACCGAAACGACTCGGAAAATGGTGCGCGCCTTAGCGTATGCTTCAAGCTTCAGCATCCGGCCGCCCGCGTAGCGCCCACGCCGGGGCGCCGGCCTCGCCCGTGAGACCATGGCCCTGACTAGTCATGGCTTCGAGCGTGCCGTCATAGGGTCGATAGGCCTAGGTCAAAATGGTCAAAAATTTCGCGAAAATTTTCTCGAAAACCGGCCCCCCGGAGCCCGAAAAATGCCCGGTTACTGCAGCTCCGCTGTTCGATTTCCTGCACTCATGACAGGATGGCTACTTTCGCGAGATTTCACCACCCCTTTTCTCGGATCTCATACCTCCCGATCCTACTCAGCATCCCTGTGTCGGGTTGCGTCCTCGCGGTCTGAGTGGTCGTTGGATAATCGACACTTGTGCGCGCATACGAGAATGCGACGGCCGTTATATAGGGTGGTCATGGAGAGCGGACGACGACTCACGGGATCCGCCGCCCCGTATGTTTTGCGTGGGACTCTCCACCCCACCACACACTCTCTCGCGGTCAGAGAAAAACGCGCGGTGGGGAGGATGAGTGTGTTCGCATTTTTCATCGGATTTTCGTTTTTTTTTTTTGAATTCTAGGTGAAAAAATCGATTTTAAATTGATATTTCGGTCAAAAACACTGAAAACCCTACGAAAATCCCATGAAAAATGCAAAACTACTATTTTCTCGATTTTTCAACGAATTTTCTTCATTTTTCCCCGATTTTTTGTAAGTTTTTGTAGGTTTTCAGTTGAAATTTTGGTTTTTGAAATGATTTTTTGGTCAGAAAGACTCAAAAAATCTCAAACTTCTCTTTAAAAAAATTTCGAAAATTTTACGAAAACCGGCCCCCCGGAGCCCGAAAAACGCCTGGTGCGAGGTCGCTTATGTAGTGGTGGGCTTTCGCACCTTTCTAGCAAGTAAGTTATTTTTATTGATAATTACTGTAAAATTTCTCTTTAAGATTGCGATTTGTGTCTGTCTATGCAAAAGTTGTCAAGTTGCTCTATAAATTAATTAAATTTCAGAAATACCGAATATCTGAAAACCCTTTTTGAGACCCTCAAAGTTGAATTTATCATATAAACAAATTTGGGATACTTCAAGAATAGTCCCCGTGCAAATTGGGGGACTACACTTGAAGATCCTGGTATTCTTAAAGTATAGGCCCCCACTCCATTCAGTTTAAGCCCCCACCCCCCCCCCCCCCCCACGAGCACAACCTAAATAGATTTCAGACCCCCACGTATTCAAAATGAGCACCCCACCCATTCAAGATTAACCCCCCGCCGAACAATTTCAAATTAACAACTTGACTTACAGTACTCCCTGGTGTTTACTAAGCCTGATAAAAAGTGGGCTTGAATGGGTGTGGCTTATCTTGAACGGGTGGGGGGCTCATTTTGAATGGGTATAAAACATGAAGTCCACTAGGTGGGGGGGGGGGGGGGCTTTATTTAGGTTCATATTGGGGGGGGGGGGGGCTATAATTGAATACCCCCACAAATTTATCACAAAAAATTTATCTAATAAATTATCTACCACAATCAATTAAAAAATGACAGCTCTGTTACTTTTCTCAGCTTTCTCCAGAAGAGTCTTGATTGCTTCGTCGAATTTCTGTACTCGAATTGGCATATCAATCGAGTAAAATTGATTCTTCAGTGCGAAATCAATAGTTCATGAGTACTGTAGTTAATGAATACTGTAGTCAATTGGTACTGTACTTGGAAAATCTCTCGCGTGGGCTCCTTCAGAAAAGCAGAAGTTTTCTGGAATCCAAAAATGTCTAAATTTTTAAACCTATTTTCAGATTGACAAAAAAACCGAAATTTAATTTTTTTTTTTTCGTTTTTGGAAAAATTTCTTGAATACAAAACAGGTTTTACGGTGGGTGTCCGATATCTCAAAAATTGGAACTACATATTAAAAATCTATGGGACCAGGAACTTCAAAATGCGGACTGCCACCTTTCACTCAAAAATCATTTCATTTTTTTCCGTTTTCTTCGTCTAACGGTTGCCATTTCCAATGACCAATGACTTCCAAGCTGCGTCTCTTTCCGAGTTTCAGTAATTCGTCGTTCATGTTTGGAAACGATTCGAATATGAGTCAGAGGTGCGCAACAGGCCGAGGAAAAGTTATGCGAGAAAGCATGTGTTTACTTTATGGACACTACAATTCTCACGTCTTGTCATCTGGAAAGTTGTACTGATTTATCAATGTACTTTTTATACAATTCTTTTCTGATTATATCTTTGATCTCAATAGGTAAAGTGATAACTGAAATTTGGTTTTAAAAAATAAAAATTGTCTACAGTAAGAACGCAGTCTTATAATGATGTGATTTGTAGTCGTCCGTGGTATTTCAACTCGCCACAACCGGCTCCATTGTAAGTTATAAATCTACATCACAAAATCCTTGATTTTCAGTTTCGGAAAACGTAAAAAACGGAAAACGGAAAACGTAGTTTCGGAAAACGTAAACTCGAAT
Organism: Caenorhabditis zanzibari; assembly: GCA_963966625.1. Taxonomy (NCBI): domain Eukaryota; kingdom Metazoa; phylum Nematoda; class Chromadorea; order Rhabditida; family Rhabditidae; genus Caenorhabditis; species Caenorhabditis zanzibari. Next base: position 6,442,997 of record OZ016470.1, on the reverse strand, counting down.
AAGCATGAGCTCCAATATTTTACTATTTTCAGACTGAGTTTTGTCAGGTATCAGCTTTTAGCACTGTTTGGGAAATATGCACAGAATTTCTCTTGTCTTCCCCTGCTCACAGTATTCTTTTGGAAATCCCATTTATCTCACAAGTGACCCATTTTTAGAAACCATTTCGAAATTTTCTGTAAATTGGCTCATTTACAGATTCAAGTACTGGCTTTCGAGTGTTCTAGGTGGCCAGCCTACCAGGCCAACAATAACGTATTCTATAAGATTCTATAGCTAGGAATCTCATCGAAAATTTGTGGGAGACCGATTTTTAAACAAAAAATGTACTGAATCATATAAAAAATGTTTATTTCGATCTATTTATTACTGAGAAAAACGGGTTTTTAAAAATCACTGAATTTCGCACTTCTTGCACTACTTACAGTGCTATTTTTAAAATCATGTTTTTCTCAGTCCCTACCAGGGCAAAATGAACGTTTTCTATATGAATCGATAGCTGAGATTCTACTTTACAATATGTAGGAAACCGATTTTGGAATAAAAAATTGGCACGCCTAGAAATATCGCCAAAAGTTGACGCCCGAAAAAATCAGTGTAAAAATAGAGCAATTTTGAAATTCACTGGCATATTCGAAAGCATACATGTGATCAGGGCTTTTTTGGGCCTTCGCGGGCCTTCAATTTTCTCTACTTCAAATTCGAATTTTTTAGGCGATCTTTATACCAAAATGTAGAACTCGACGAGATCTATAAAATGGTAATAAAATTACCAATATTGCATGTCTCAGTTTTTGTCTAGAACTTGTAGAACACCCATGCCGAGCATATGCGGGCTGAAAACGCCGGCCCGTGTGTTCTACAAGTTCTAGACAAAAACTGAGACAGGAAATCTGAGTGATTTTAGTACCATGTTGTAGATCTCGTCGAGTTCTACATTTTGGTATAAAGATCGACTAAAAGTTTCGAATTTGAAGTAGAGAAAATTGAAGGCTCGCTGAAGGCCCAAAAAAGAACCGGATCACTTGCATATTCGAAAGTGTTCCGTTTTTGAAACCGAAAATATAGAATGATGTGTTTATGTGATTATATTATTCATTATTTCAAAGTTTAGAAGATGTCCCACACCTTCATTTTTCACTTACTATGAATGCTGTGGAGAGTTTTTGGAAAACTGTTGTTGGAGATTCAGGCAAGAACCAATGTAAGAACTCTGGAACAATGTTCAGAATATTTCATCAAACTTCTTAAAATTCCAGTATAATCTCAGTAATTCTGCTAGTTCTTCTCCTTCTCCTTTGCTGTTGTTGTTGTATTGCATGGTTTGTTGTCGGAAGAAAGAAAAAGTCAGTGGCACCGGAAAACGAGAAGAAGACAATTACAAAAAAGGATTCGCAAATTCAGACAATCAGCAGTTCGACAATAGATTCTGGAACTCAATGGGAGCTCAGAAGAGGTTACGAAGACACTGAAAAGAGGCGTTCTTATGCTGCAGCGAGAGATCGAGAGTTGGATTATCAGTACTTTTCATGACTAAATTTTTTGAGTGTCATAAACTCTTTATAAAAAACTTTTACGATTCTTGTTTTCATAAAACTTCTTACCTAACTATATTTTTCTCTCAAAAACCTTTCATTCCCTATTCTTTTCTGTTTACTTGAACAATTTTCGTCCAGGACCAACAGCTTCTTTGCAATTTTCTCAAATTGCTCTCCTCCGTTTTCCTTTTTCCTTTCTTCACCTTTCGGTCTTCTTGAAAACACCTTTCTTTACCAACAACAGCTTCTTTGTCAACCCTTCTTCCCGTAGCTGTTTCCTCCGCTTCTCCATCGTATTTGTAATTCAATTCATGAAACGAAACGTGCCGTTTTTTCTCTCCAATTGCCCATAAAACTGGACTCTCGAAGTAGGAGGGGCCCTTCGCAGTTAGTGCTCTCAAAAACAAAACATGTTTAGTTGACCCAATTTGTCCGATTGGAGCCACTTTTCTAAATTTTTTCGATCTAGGAAAACAAACAGGTATAATAGATTGGTTTTTGGTTTTAGTGGTTTATTTTTCACGAGTTGTTTGTCTTTACTGTAAAGTTTTTGGTCACATAATTCAGGATACCGTAATCCTTTTTTTTATTTTTCAAAACTTGTAAAATACAAATTAACAATCAACTTTTAGGCTCTTTTTAACAAAAAAGATAGTAACAAAGAAAAGAAAGATTCTAATCAGTCCGTTTTCTTATGAGTTCGCAAACTTTCGAGTTTCTCAAAAGTTCTTTAATCTGAAAAATAATCTTTGTTTTTGAACATGCTTTTTTCTACTCAACGCGTTGATTTCAAATATATAAGTTTCAGCTAAATCGGTGAACTAGAACAAAAGTTACTCCAATTTCCAAAGCACCTCTCAAAGAGCTCCTTTTTAGTGAGACTTCTAATACAAGTTTTACAGTTTCAAAAAGAATAAGAGTTAGATTTTAAAAATCCAAATACCGTATAAGCCGTATTAGAAGGGCATGCTGCTCTATTTTTCTCAGCACCTAAACAAAATTTTGCTAAATTCTCAAAATGGATAATGACATCTTTTGGAGAAGAGATTTGAAACATATTTTGTGACGTTCCCACTCAACTTTTGACGAGATTCTAATAAGACTAATTTCCATCCGTTTGAACTTAAAGAATGTGCTCTACTTTGATCTGAAGACTCTTCTTCGATCTTCCCAATTCCTCCGTCATTTTTTGCCCTCCCTAATCCATCCTCATCATCTACATTTTCGTATTCTCCCCATAGATCCTTCCTCTTCTTTCTAATGTGTCTCTTTTCGGGTTCTTTCCCAATGGGACCGCCCTTTTTTCGCCTCCCGTTTCGTTTCTATTTTCTTTTCTTGTTTTTCACATTTCGAATCAAAAAAGAGTTTTCTTTTCCAGTAGTCGCATGTCATCCACCCGTCTTTTTTTGTATTTTCATCTACATCGAGTCGAATTTCAGAATTTCAATTCTAGTCTTGCTCATTTTATATTACTCTGTTTCTAATTAATTATCTGCAACGCTGGTGGCTTGTGGTGGAGAAAATTAGAAAAAGATCAAAGAATGGGAATGTGGTGAAGAATTGTGTTTCAATGATGTAGCTCATTTTTGACAAGTAAAACTAACTAAAAATGGTATAAATAGAAGGTGTACTTTCCTCATTTTCTCAAAAATTCTGTATTAGAAGGAGACCCCGATGAGCTCAAAATGGGCAGATTCTTGTAATCCAAACGGATTAAAATTTGTATTATTAGAATCCTCGTCAAAAGTTGACTGAACATGTACCAAAATATGTTTCAAATCTCTTCTGCAACAGATTTTATGATCTATTCTTGACTTCAGAAATATCTTTTTAGGTGTTGGAAAAATACAGGGACATTCGCTTCTAATACAGGTTTCACAATAAGTGGTCAAATATAGAAATGTAGTTCTTGACTTGCTCTATCATGTTATATAACTTTCGTTTCAATTTAATCTTAAGTCGCGTTGCGAAAAGTCCTCCAACTCATCACCTTTTCAAGTTTCCTAATATACAAAAAAATATACCGAAAAGTCTGTATTAGAAGGGCTCCCCAATTAGCTCAAAATGAACACATTGTTGAAATTAAAACAGATTGAAATTAGTCTTATTAGAATCCTCGTCAAAAGTTGACTCACAAAATATGTTTCAAATCAGATGTTACGATCCATTTTGAGAGTTCAGAAACAACTTTTCAGGTGCTGGAAAAATAGGCATGCCCTTCTAATACAGATTTTACGATAAATGGTCAGTTACAAAAATGTAGTTCTAGGGTTGTTCTATCATGTTATAAAATGTTCATTTGAATTTCATCTCAACTCGCGCTACAAAAAGTCCTCCAACTCGGCACCTTTTCAAGGTTTCTAACACGCAGAAATATAACATTCTTTGAGTTCTAATCATATTTTACAGCTTTTACAGTAGATCTTCCCTAGAATTAGTTCTACTCAAAATAATGCCGACAAGGGGGTCGATTAGAGTATACTTGGTCCTACAAAGAATCTGAACATGTCATGAATCTTCCCGGTGGTGTAGTCGTTTGCTTCTTCTTTTTTCTATCCTCCTGAGACGTGACGTCGTACTTCCGAATGCTTCTTCATTTTATTTTTTGCATGTTCCTTCCTCCTAACACTCGTTTTACTCTTTCTATCGTTTCCGGGCACCCTTTATTTCCATCCACTTCACCCCAATTTTCTTCCACTCGAATCTCTTGCTCACCGATCTTTTTTTTATTCAACAACTTTTCCCACTTTTTTGACAGCTTTTCCCCTATTTTCCAGGCCTCTTCTCGTGCACTTTCAATTCCAAACAATGGCTTCGTCGGCTGGACGAGAGAAAATTCGAAGCCGCGGTCAACGAGTTTTTGCTTTTGGAAGTAGTACTCCGCGCGATTTGTCTCACATGAATAAGGTATTCTCATGGGACGAAAAACATATAAAAACGGGGAGAAGATGAGTACTACCAAAAGATACTCAATTCAATTAGTTTCTCAATTCGAAAGGATATAAAAAAGTACCATAAAACTTTTATGTTGGAATAGAGAGTTGGATGACTATGAGAATGAAAAAAAAAAAGGATTTCAGGTACCTCCAAAACTGCGAAGCTACGATGCCAAGTCTGTGGAGAAGGCGCCAGTCGATGCGCCGAGTTTACATGATTATATTGTGAAAGCGAGAAGTCTTTCGAGAGAAGGTAAAGGGGAATGGAAAACTGTTGAAGATTCTTAACTGCAAAGTTTTTTTTTCTATTCAAAACAGAAATTCAAAAACAATAGGAAGTTTTTCATCTGAAAGCGGACAGTGTGGATAAAAAAATACCGTAGAACTTCTCTACGGTAGAAGCTCTAATATAAGGGCGCCCCAATGAGCTCAAAATGAGCACATTCTTGTAATCCAAACGGATTTAAACTAGTCTTATTAGAATCCTTGTCAAAAGGTGACTAGACAGGTCAAAACATATGTATCAAAGCTCTTCTTCTACAGATGTTATGATCCATTTTGAGAACTCAGAAGTGTCTTTTCAAGTTTTGAAAGAAATAGAAGGATTGTTCTATCATGTTATAATTTATAATTTATAACTTATAAATCATTAATTTCAACTTCATCTTAACTCGCGATACAAAATGTCCTCCAACTCGTCACCTTTTGAGGTTCCTAATAGATAGAAACCTAACTTTTTTTTTGAATTTTCAATCGTATTTTACAGTTTTTACAGTAGACCAAGTACCCTAATCAGAAATATTTTTGGGTGCTTGAAAAATAGAATTGTATGCCCTTCTAATACAGATTTTACGGTAAATTAACCTTTATTTCAGCTGGTGACTCCCGTAATCAATTTGTATTCGGTTCTTCTACCCCTAGAACCCTCGCTCATTTAGATAAAATCCCTCATAAACAACGAGTCTACGATGCTAAAATTCCAAAGAAGAGTGCAACCCATAGTGATTTCAAAGCAGCTCCAATAAGATTCAATACTCGTGAGTATCTCATTATTGACTATTTTTCGAATTCAAATCAATTTTCAGCACCTGTTCCGATCAGCAAACCAGTGAAAAAAGAGGAAAATCGACATGTTATTACTTCGAAAGACGATGATATTGCTTCTGAACCAGATTTTGTTCAAGATCGTGAAGAGTTTTTGAATGAAATGAAGAAGCATAAACAGGAATTGGAGAAGAAGAAGTCTCTTGGAAAGACGGGTTTGGGAGCTTTGAAACTTTCAAAAAACTGTATTATTTCTTGTAGATTCCAAAAATCCAATGGAGGTCCAATCTCCAAAAGCAGCAGAGACACACCAAGAGAACGTAAAGTTTGCTCATGCTCCAGAGATTGCTGGAAGTGGACAGAAAACTGTAAGAATTCATGCAGAGACTCAGGAAGAGCCAGCTATGGCAGTAAAGAATCTTTCAGCAAATAAAATGAATGATCAGGTTAGGGAACTGAGGATAGGAATTATTTTAGTTTTGCTTATTTTATAGTTTCTGCTTCATTCATTTCCTGAGTTTGCTGTTGGCTTTTCCCTCTAGTTTTTGGCTCTATCTGTCACTTTTTCATTCCCTCATTAATTTTCAGATCGAAGTGAGTCAATTGATGAATGAGATAACACCTGAAAGTGTACCGGCTGTAGCAGAGAGTACCGATAATCAGAAGAGTGTGAATGTTGTTGGAGACTTGTTGGCAAAAGTGCAGAAGGTGGCTGAGGAGACTGTTGATAAGGTAGAAATCGGGAGTGATAACATCAAATTTTACTTCTTTTTTTGCAGACCAAAAACACAATTGTTGCTGACGTGGCAAAAGTGGGTGGAAAGGGAGAAAATGAAGTTGATAATTGAATTTTCAGACTGTTGATGACGTCACGAAGAAAGTCGATAAAACAGTAAAAACAGTGGAAGAGACCGTTCAAGAGATCAAAAAGGATGTGGAGAATGTGAGAAATCAAAAATCAAAACATCAAAAAATAAATGGTTTTAGAACATCGCTGAAAAGGTAGACGACATTACTAAATCTTTGGAGAAAACTGCAAAGAGCTTGGAAGAGACATCTGAGAAATTGGGAAACAATATTGATAATGTTAGTTTTGAAATAGAAATAATATCTCTATTTTCTATGTTTCAGACTTTGAATCGCGCCACTGAAAAAAGCCAAAAAGATATATCAGATGTGATGAAGTCGGGAGAAAAACTCATTGGAGATGTTACTTCAGAGTTCAAAAAGGTTTGAGATTTTCAAGTTCTTCAAATTCATTTCTCAATTTCAGACGATCGAAGGTCCGTCCAAGGAAGATGACGTCAAGAACGGAATGAATCTTCGTCACTTTTGAGAACTGCTCCATATCTCGAATATCTTGAAAATCGTAACTTTATTAAATATAAATTGTACATTTTAACTGAATCATGTTACTATAGTGTGCTTACCGATAATAAATAAATCTATTAGATCTGAAATTTAAGGAAATAAAATTACATAAGTTCCATTCGTTCAGATAAGAAACATAAAAAATTTTCAAAACTCATTGAAAATTACATAAAAATCAGTAAGAATATAAACTGAGATGTTTGATACCTTTTGAAACTCGTCATGTTTTGTTATGATTCTTTTCGAATTTTTTTGATAAAACCTTGAAATCTAAACATTTATTAAGAGGAAATTCGAATTATGACGACTATTATGATAGTGTGTTAAACGATAATAAAGAAACCTGAAGGTGAAATGTACACAACCACAGAAGAAGCTCAAATGGGGGATGACTAGTAGAACCGAATAGGAAAATTGATACAACCAAAAAAAGAACAAGAACATCAAAATATTTACATGATAAAACGAAAACAAGAATCATTTTAAATGAAGACTTGGAAGGGTTGAACTGACTCCGTTCACCCAGAGGTTCGCACAAGCCACGTCAAAACATTGACCACCGTAGTCTATGGGATTTTGCACCGGTTGACAGCATATTACACACTTTCTGGAACGCTTTTATTTTATTAGGAAGTTGGGAAGTTCAGTATTACCTGTCATCTGGATTCTCGTCCACTTTCAAATCTGTCTTTATAAAGGGCTCCCATTTTTTCTTCAAATTTCTACAGTACTCTGCTTCTTTCGTTGATTGGGTGGACAACAAAACTCCGGCAGATTTGCAAACTCTCTCCAATGTTTCGAATGCTTTAGATAAACTTTTGAAGTATGCATCTCCTTTTTCAGTCTCTGATATTTCTTGAAGAACATCTTTCTTGACATCTTTGAAAAGTTGATTCGCTTCTTCCACAACGATATAAATAGCATGGACTGTTTCTCTCCAGCATGTTTGATTCGGTGTTTCGTTTGCATCTTTCGTATCTTCTAGCATATCCAAAACATCATGACCAAAGTCAAGTCCAGCCAAATCATGAGCAGCTCCTTTGGCAGGTGAGTTGTGAGCCGACACCTCCTTTGAATCGGGCTCCTTCTTTTTTCTTATACTTCGACGTGGCAGCAAGGATGTTGGAATGAAGGCAGAAGGTTTGATTCTGGAAATCTTACTTTAATTTTTCGACCTATTTATTCAAAATCATACTTTCCAAACGGAACAAAAGATGAAGACGTGTTTGCTGCAGGAGTAGGATTTGCAGGAGTTGGGAAAACTTGAACAGGATTCAGATACGGAATGGGTAGTGCGTCCATTGCACACAACGCGGCTAGCGATTCTCCTTTTTGAGCCAATGCGATGAGAGCAAGAAGGGAGAAGAATTCGGGACGTGTTAATTGGCCTGCTTTTGCACGATTTACGGCAGACCATATGTATGAGAGAACGTCTTTTGGTAGTCCGGATGTTCCCATTAGATTATAGACTGAAAATGGTGCAGTTAGAGAGTTGGGAACGTATCGGCTCATACAGCATCCTCGATTGTCCGTTTCAAAATTGAAATTTTTTCGAATATTCCCGTTAACTCCAAAATTTCACTATTTTTTGTTCAACTTTTGGCGATGTTTTTAGGCGTGCCAATTTTTTATTCAAAAATCGATTTCCCACAAATTGTAAAGTAGAATCTCAGCTATCGATTCATGAAGAAAACGTTCGTTTTGCTCTAGTAGAGACAGAGAAAAACTGAATTTTAAAAATAGCACTGAATTTTGCACTTCTTTCACTACTTACAGTGATATTTTTAAAATCCGTTTTTCTCCGTAATGAATAGATCGAAATAAGCAATTTCTATATGAATCTATAGCTCAGATTCTACTTTACAATTTGTAGGAAACCGATTTTTGTATAAAAAATTGGGACGCCTGAAAACATCGCCAAAAGTTGATGCCTGACCAAAATCAGTGCAAAAATAGTGAGATTTTGGTGTTAACGGGCTTATTCAGAAATTTTTCAATTTTTGAAACTGACAATCAAGGAAGCTGTGGCTCACCTAGTCCAGTATTGGGTAAAGCACTGGAGGTAGTTCCTCCGCAAGCAACAAGAGCATCCAAATAGAACTTTGGAACTCGGGCTTCGTCGAGAAGGGCGGGTGGTAAAAGTCCTCCGCCAGCACACAACATTCCTGAAACCACGTTCATAATCCTTCGCTTGTTTTTATGTTTTTATGACTCTTTGTTTGCAAACACGAATTTTGAAGGGTGACTTTTTAGGGGACCCTTTTCGGGAATTTCCAGCGGGAATGGATTAGATGGAGTGTTTCTACGCCACTCCCAAAAAAGAACTCAAGATTTCCAGTTGAGCCATGAGTTATTTATGATTTCTCTTGAATTTATTTCTTGAATAAGTTTTTCTGTGCTCACCCTCATTTTTGCTACTTCCAGAAACCCACTTCCAAAACATTTACAACGAGGAATGTGAGGTTGGAAAATCAATTCCAACTCACTCGTCGTCGTGGATTTCTGATTTACCAACCTGTTTTTCCATGACACGGAATGTTCCCACTTCTTATCACCTCCTCCAGTATTTGACTATCCATGGAGAATTTCCCCTCCATTTCTTCCTGAATACCATCAGAATTCATTTAAGATCATTTCCTTGCTCAAAAATAGTCATGTGGAGCTTCACCTCTATTTGTTTTCCTCACAAAAGTCAACGGTGAATGATTTATTCTCTAGTGATTGAGCTGGCGGAAAGCAGATTGTCACAACCTTTTTGATAGATCTCTAGTACTCAGATGGGACGCGAAAAAAAAGAACGAGCAAATATAACCATATGAATATATTTCATACACTAAAAAGAAAATAGGACACAAGTCGTCGTAGAATTGGCAATGTTAGTACACATTGATAAAAGAAATTTGGGGGAAATGGTTGAGAAGGTCACTAACACAAGAAGAACATCAGGCGGGAAGAAAAAAGGAGTCAACTGAGATGTGTTGACTGTTTTTAGTTGAGTGCTGATAGGGAAGGATCGTGGCGAGGGATGACTGGAAAGGGTTACATGAAAAGGAAAAATGGGAAAATACATTTATTGATACACGGAAATCCGGTAAGACTGGGAACTTTGGGGAATGAATTATGTGAGCTGTGTGGCATAATGAAGAAAACAAATTAGGAGGTTCCGAGGATAAGAGCGACAATCATACCGTAAAGTCCCAAGACCTGAAAAATATATCTTAGTATATTCTTAACGTCGAATAAACTTACTTCGGAGAAAATGAGGATAAGGATCATTCCGACGAAGAGTCTTGGCTGTTGAGCAGTTCCACGAACTCCGGCGTCTCCAACAATTCCAATAGCGTATCCGGCTCCAAGTCCGCACAGACCGCAGGTAAGACCAGCAGCCAAATGAGCGAATCCCTTGTTCAAATCGTATCCAGCCGATGCGGCTTGGACTTTACCCTTGAGCACCATGGCCACGACCAGACCGTAGATACCGATGATACCTGAAGCATAGAAATTATAATGGGGCTAGTTTTTGACGAGACTTACCAGCCATAATAACTGGAATGACGGACTTCATGATAAGCTCTGGTCTCATCACTCCCATCGAGCAGATACCGACAGCGGACTTAGCGGTTCCGTAGGCGGCTCCCAGAACAGTGAAAATCTGAGCGGAAGCAGCTCCCATGTATCCGAAGAATGGTGCATAAGCGGCATGCTCGGCGGTCTCCAAATCGTACGACATTCTGTAATAGATTAGATAATGGAAATTTCCGTTGTCAAAACAACAGCAAAGGTATACGATTGCGAAAAGTACGCACAAAGAACAAAACGAAAAACATATCACAGATTAATCGAATATCGGTTTTATTGGAATGTGGAAAACGGGACCGAAATAAAATCTAAGGAAATGTACATAAAATCAAAAAGGTAAAAATAGAATAGAGAAAAGTCAGGCGAGAATTGGTTTAAAAATGAGAGAGGAGCAGATAGCTAGGATAACAACTAACTATGAACACCGAAAGTTGTTAGCGGGCGGAAGAAAACCTCAATTGAGATGGATCATTTAAAAAGTTGATATTTCCATGAAACTTGATAGAAATAATTGATGTTCTGTAGTTAGGTAGCTCCAAGAATGAGGGCTACGATCATACCGTAAAGACCCAATACTTCAGCGAAGATAAGAATCAAGATCATTCCGACGAACATGCGCGGTTGTTGTGAGAGGGCCCTCACTCCCGCGTCTCCAGCGATACCAATGGCATATCCAGCTCCGAGTCCACAAATACCACAGACCAAACCTCCAGCAAATTGAGAAAATCCGGAATTGATTGTGTAATTTGCTCCTGCTGGCTCGACTTTTCCAGACACAATAACAGCAACGACGAGTCCGTAGATAGCAACGATTCCTGCCATGACTACTGGAATAATAGCCTTCATGACAAGATCAGGCCGTGCAACAGCCATCGAGGCGATTCCGGTTCCAGCTTTTGCGGTTCCATATGCTGATCCAGCGGCGGCAAAAGCCATGGCGGCAGTCACTCCAAGACTTCCGAAGAATGGGGCGTACATCCCCTTCTCGGCTTCCGTGACCATTTTGACCGCTTCTGGTGAGAAGACCATTCCTGAAACATCTGAGTGAAAATTAATTTCTACAGTGGAAATAAATAATGATAATTTGATGTTGCGAAATTATCTGAGGAGGTTTAAAAATTGCTACAATTTAGTTAACGGATTAATGTCTTCAAAGTTTAGAAACCAAAAATAAAAGAAAAAATTTACTTTTGAGCAACCTGGAAAATATTCAATATATCGACTTTTCCACGCACTGTTATGATGCTAAAAAACGCTGAATGCGGTCTAAGAGAGGAGGAAACATGTTATATAGTATATAAAGCTGATTTGCACAACGAAAAATCATAATCGACGATGTAAAGACCGAAAAAAAATCAGTACGACTGTCTGCCACTGGCCGAAAACCGAAGAGCATCAAGAGAAACTGCGACCAAAAACCGAGATGGCGATGAGCGTCGCGGCTGCGTAGCGTCGTTTTTTCGATAGGGCGTGGTTGCATTTGACACATTTTATTTTCTGAAAAAAATTACTCAATGATTTTGAGGTTTTTTCTGGCATAAAACTCGAATAATTAGAAAAATGGGTAATTGAATTTCACGGGCAAGATACTAAATGAGAAAACAGTAAATAAAAACCGAGCAATTGAAAATAAGGATAGCCAAAGTTTCCAAAACAGACATAAACACTGGAAAAGTATTCCACAATAAAGGTTTCTGTGTGAATGCGTGGATTTTTAACTCTCACAGATCCGCAGTGTATAAACTTTCCGCCAGATGTCCTTCGTCTCCACTTCACAACCACTCGAAAAAGTTTATTTTTACAGAAGACTCCTCTTCTCACCAAAAACTTCGCCAGATGAGATGAAGCTCAAAGCCCGTATAGTTCTGACCGGAATCATTTTAATCGCATTATTATTATGCTACTTTCTAGTTCTTCTAGTCCTCGACATGGACCTCATGACCGATTATGTGTAGGCATAATAATTGAGTCATTAAAAAATATACATTTTCAGAGATCCGAGACCGCTGCTTGTCAAAACTCATAAACTATGTGTGATAGTTCCATACCGTGATCGTTTAGAGGAACTCCGAGAGTTTTCACCTCATATGTCGAAGTGAGTAATCTAAATAATGACGCTTCCTTCACTGTAAATTCAGATTTCTTCATGATCAAAATGTGGACCATCACATTTTAATAGTGAATCAGACGGATGCACTTCGCTTCAATCGAGCTTCCCTGATTAATGTATGTTTTATTCACAAATCCTTCTCTAATTTTATTCAATTTTCAGGTCGGTTGGAATGAAGCAGATCGTCTGGGTTGTGATTATATGGTGATGAATGACGTGGATCTTCTCCCAATAAATCCAGAAGTACCGTATGCCTTTCCGGGAGTCGGAGTTATTCGTCATATCACTGCTCCGGAATATCATCCAAAATATCACTACGAGAAATTTATTGGAGGAATTTTGATGTTGACTCTAGAAGATTACAAAAAACTAAATGGAATGTCGAACAAGTATTGGGGATGGGGTCTCGAAGATGATGAGTTTTATTTACGAATTGTGTAAGTCTTCACCGATTCAATCAGAAATAAAGCGAATTCAAAGTTTCAGTGACAGTAAGCTGAACTTGACAAGAGTTTCGGGATTGTCGACGAATAGTACAAACACGTTCCGTCATATTCATGGTCCCAAACGGAAAAGAGACTATACGCCAAAGAAAAACGACAAGAAACAATGGGAAATAAAGCGGAAACGAGACCATGTGAGAATTCCGGGAAAGGAACATTGTATATCAGTTAATTTCAGGTTTCTGGGCTTCACGATGTCCACTATCTGATTGTAAATCGACGTCTTCTCGAATTCTCCGGTACATTGGTGACTGTGATCAATGTCGCGTTACAGTGTGATTTAAATTGGACTCCTTATTGCAAATCATAGATCAATTTTAGTTATTCTTTTTTGTGTTTTTTCTGCTAGTCTTTATATGTCTTTCCCCGATTGTGCCTTTTACACTTCAATCACGAGTTGTTCCTGAATGCGGGTCGAATTATTTTTCTCTGTGGCCTTTAAAAGTTTACTTGTGATCCCATCTGATTTTTCGGTTATATGCACCGTTATGTTTGAAATAATTTATTCATAAAATATACAAAATGATAACAAGTTCCAAGTGCAGAAATTATTTACATATTAGTTGATAGACGTTGACTCCTTTTCACAACGTTCACCGAAATGGCAATGGAAACTTGGTTGAAAACAACAGGAAAGTAGGCAAAATTACTCGTTTCGAACAAGGTCTCGGTTTCAAAAAGTTATAGTAGCATCTATGAGAAATTAGTGAAAACGCTGAGCGATGATGAGAATAAAATCTAAACAGAATGTGTACTATTTTTGGCTTTGTTATTATGGTTTGGGTCTTCGGGAACATAGTTTCGCGCTTGATAGAATAGAATGTATGCAGATTCGGAATTTTTTTGTGGTGAAGATTGATTCGCTGTTATCTGAGCCGTCGCTTCTGTGGACATTCCCGAGAATTCTTCCATTGATGAAACGTCGAGCTTCTCCACAATATCATCATCAAAGACTAACCAGAACGTATTGCTCTTCACCAGTGTAATATAGTGACCACGGTTCGGTGTTGCTCCACAATGAACTACTGTTGCAACCAGATCGTATATTTGGTCCGCTTCTTCAGCATCATCACTCTGTAATTCTCTATTTTTTGAGTATTAAAATGAATGCAACACCCACCATATTGAAAAGACGTAACTCTAAAGGAAATACAACTCTATATGACAGCTTCGTGTGTCGATTAAGAGTATCCATATATTTAAACCGTTTCAAATGAAGAGCCAGAAGCTGTGGTGGTTTTTTGATTCTCATCCGTTTCTGAGCCTCTTGTTTCGATGAGCATGTTTCGCAATAGTATTTCTGAATAACGAAAATTAATTAAAAAAAAAAGAAAGTTTTTATTTACCTGATCTCCACACAGTGTTTCGGTTTCACTGAAAACTCTGAGACAATGAGAAATCGATGTATTTTGTTCAACATCAATCGATAGATCCAGGAAGTTCTCGTCTTTACTCGAAGTTGTGTCACAACTCAGACATTTCGTCTCATTTGTCAGAATGCCTTGAAAAATCTCATGGATCCATGTCGTTTCTGTGGAATTCCTGAACTCATTTCCTTCAACTGTTGTTCCATTCCTTTCTGATCCTCTCTCGTCTTTCGAGATTCCAGCTGTGGCAGGTGACACATTCACAGTCACGTTTCCTTTTCTGATAGTTCCATGTCGCGCGGATCTTTCTCGTTCAGCTTTTTTCTCTTGAATAAGCGCTTCTGATATTGAATTCAATAAATAGTTGAAGAATTCGTGAGCATCTTGTTGCATGTAATTATCGAATAGTTCTGAACGATTTTTATTTAATTACAAATGAATTACAATCGCTTACCATTTTCTTTCTTCAACTTCGTGATAAACCTCTTTGGAGCAATAGTGCCGACTCTCCGTTTTTGATTGGCTATGCTATGGAATAGATCCGCAAGACACGTCACCAAAGTTTCCTTCGATGATCCTGTCGTTAAAAAGGTATTTAAAGATATGAAGCTTGAAGAAATACCTGATTTTTTGAGCGTCTGTCGGTAGTTGAGCATTTTTTCACGAAACGGACGGCAGAAGAAGAGTGCCTGGATGACCGAATTGCAGTAACATGTGTTTCCAAACTGAAAATACAATATTTATGATAAAATTAATCTTACTTTCGATGTTTCTTACATTTACTAGCCCGTAATAATGCTCGTTGGCAGTGCTTCCCGATTCAGTTGTGCTTATCTCCCGTTCCAGTTGCGATGATCCAGCGGCACCCATTGGACTCGCAGCGGCGCACTGCCAACAGCTACCTGAAAGAACCACGAAAATTGACTTGAGAACGCGACACAAGTAAGACTATCAAGAAAAAAGGGAGTAAAAAAGCTAGAGTAGGCAAATGCGCTGAGAGAGCAGCCATCTCTCTTACCCTGTTTCTCTCGTTGCCTCTCTGTCGGCGTCCGACGTTTCTGACCAATTTCAATGTTTTTTGTCCTACTGGATTTCTCGGATTTAAAAGAAGAGCAAAAATACGCATAGAAATGATTTAGTAAGCACTAAATTCAAAAGAACAAGAGAAAATCGGCAAGACTTCTTGGGAACGCATAGAATTCACACTTCGCACGGGTGCAAACTGTATCTAGGTAGAAAAATTTATTTAAATTAGGAGCTTCGAATAATTTAACAATGTAAAATGGTATTTTGTATTAAATTTCGTCAAAAAAACTTCAAAAAAACTTCACAAAAAATGTCAAAAATTTTTGGAAAAACAGCTTGTCCAATAGAGCGCGCTTGCAACGCCAGTGTTAAAAAACCTCCGAAGCACTACTGTAGACTTTCAGGATCAGAAACTGGAACTGGACATGTATAAAAATGATCAAATACCTTTTTTTTTCAGAAAGATCAACTTTATATCGAAATATCGAATTTGCTGGGAGAAGTACTTTTGTGAAGGAGTGGTCATTTCCTGAAGGCCTTTTTATTCCAGGACAACTTTCTTGTATTTTTTTTCTAACAAGATCCTAATGTGAAATTTAATATCACAGTAGGCTTACGTAGTCTACATTCCTTTTAAAGTATTTCTTATTCTCCGATTAGCCGCTTCGCTTCTTTTGAATTCCGGCTCTTCCTCACTTCTTCTTGGTTTCTAGAGACGCAGGCACTTTTTTCTGGCTTTCTTCCACTCCATTCTTTTTCATGTTGTTGAATTGACTTTTTCTAAAAAACGTCTACTTTTAAAAAAGTTTTGAGAACTCTCAACAGACAAGAATTAGTGTAGTTTCAAGACTTTTAATCAGTTTTTCAGCCAAAATTCGGTTTGAAAGAAGACATTTCAACTCCAAGTTGCTCCAACTACAACTCCATTTTACAGATACATATAATTCAAGAATCCCACATCAATCATCCTAATGATTCACATTATATATGGTACCGTAGTCTTTATCCTTCTTATTCTCAGATTATCCGTTTCGAGACTCTCGATGCATTCGTTTGTGCTGTCTTTGACTTCTTCTTTTTCCCTTTCTTTCTTTCTTTCTTTCTTTCCGTTTGAAGTCAGAGACGCAGAAGTGGACATGACATTCTGCTCCTGACCTTCGCTTTCTTCTACTTTTTCGTGAAAATTACTAAGAGCACTTTAATCGAGTGCAGGTCTATTTTTCAAAGAGTCGATTTATCAAAAAATTAACAAAAAAATGCAGATTCCTCACTAAAAAGTGAATTTGACGAAGCCGTTTCGAATATTTATATTGATGAAAATCATCAGTAATGGAGTGAAATACAAACTTTATGTGAAAAATACTATTTAAAAAATCCTCAAAATTCTCAAAAAATAGTGTCAACTCTGAAATAAAATGCCTACATTTGTTGAAATTTCGAACTTTAAAGTTTCCTATTCATTTGTGGGGTATCGGTTTATTTTTTAACTGAATCTTTGACTGCCGGCCTATTATAAAAAATACGGTAAATGGGTGATCAGTCAAACTGATTTCAGATAACTTCCTCTTGCAAATATTCATGTAGACGCTGGTTGGAAAAGACCCGAAAAAATTTTAGAACGATCTTCCTGTCTCTTACAAAAGTTGTCAACTAGAAATCCTTGCAACACGAAAACAGCTCATATGAAATCGAAAATGATTTATTCTAGTAGTAAATTATATCGTCGTTAAATGTTCACTGAACAGCTGGTGCAAACTCATTGACCTTCTTCTGAATCTCTTCATCCGTTGATTTGTTCTTGAACCAGAACGCCATCGCTCTGTACAATGTTCCGTATTGTTCTGCACTGTCGATCAAACCACAACGTTCCTTTCTCAACTTTTCCATAATCTCTTTGATGTTCACTTCTTTTCCTTTTTGAACATAAAGCATTGAAGTGAAGAGAGCAAGCATTGTTCCAGCTCGACCCGTGCCGTTCATGCTCATGAACACTGTACTCTGAAATTAACTAGTTAGAATTAGTTCCTGAAAGTGAAAAGAATAACCTCATTAGCCTTGAGAACTTTTTCCACTGTGTTGACCATGTCTCCAACATATTCCAATCCTCTTTTCTGTCTCCAATTGTGAAGATGGTATACTGTAGTGAAGAGAGAATTCGAACATCCGTCTGGAAGAATCTCCAATGTGTATGCCGTCATCGCAACTGTCGAATCCACTTTCTTGTTATTCAGGAACATTTTTCCGTGATTCGCAAATGTTCCGCTGAGAATCGGGAACATTTGTTGAAGAGTCACGGAACTTTCCAGTGGCATCAGAGCCAAAACAACTGATTGAGTTTCTTCCTGGAAAGTTGAATTTGATAAACTCTTTTTTTGATATGTTTACCTGATAGATCATTCTCCAGAAGTCTTCAATATTCACAGGTACGGACACATCTGGCACCTGTGTTAGGACCACTGTTTTCTGGAAATCAGGGACGGTCACTTTCGCTGCACATATGAAGTTCTCTGGTGCATGAGCAAGCTTGACCAGTTTGTCATCAGTTATCGGACAATCCGGTGCTCTGACCTTTTGCATGTTGTTCTTGAAAGAGATACAGGAGTTGAGAGGTGGTTTCTCGTTGTAGATCTCTTTGAAGGTCGCCGTGATTTGTGCAGTGTCTGGAAAAGAAGTTTAAAGTTGTCACTAGGAGAAATTTCAACGAACCGAAAGCCCCACTCGCGATCATCTTCTTCGCCGCTTCTTCTCCACTCCACTGTTCCTTCTCCTTCTCTTGCTCTTTCTCCTTTGCCTTGGCTCTTCTTTCCATCTTGCTACACCCTTCTCCATTGATCACCAATCCAACACATCCACCACTTCCAGTCGTACCCGTGGTATCTCCTCTGGATTCTGTCAGTTTCTTCTTTCTTCCCCGTTCACTCTGATCCTTCTTCTTTCCCTTCTTCTTCCTCTCACTCTTTTCCATTCCTCCCATCTTTTCCTTCTTCCCTCGTTCACTTCTTTCTCCCGCATTCTTCGACTTCTTCGTTCTTCTTGATCGCTGCGACTTGTTCATCTGAAATTATGAGTGGGATACAAAACACAGTTTTGATAGAATACTCACACTTATAAGTTTGCCACGTAGTTTTGAGACTTCTACGATTCAAAAACAGGGAACTGATTGGAGTGTGAGGGATTTCTTGGGTAAAGGGGTTTTCCACGTATGACCACGTTTGACCCCAGCAACCCCAGAGTTCACGAGTTTTATTTACATTGAAACTTTTTTTATAAACTCTTGGAGAGTGGTCCGAAAATGTCTAATTTTTCGATCCTGGAAAGTCAACTGTCCCAGTTTTCAGCAAACAAGATTGAATAGTTTACTGATTAATTTTTGAGAGTTTCAGACGAATCGATGTTCGAAATCTCGATATCTTGTTCAGTTTTCAATCATCGAAAATTACTCTTCTGGTGGAATGGACCTTGTTGATATTCCTGCAAAGATTACTGTAGGATACAAACAATATCAAGATCTGAAAGATATTTATCAGTTCTCCCATCGGTTTCGTAAAACTGATCCTCTGGAAGCATTTTCCATGCTACTTTTTAAGATTCTTAGTTTAACCGACATGGTTAATTTTTTTTTATCGTGAGAATGCTCATGTGAACACGAAATATTCGTTTTCATGAGGACTACTGTAGCAACTCAATGTTGTGAAAATGGGCTGGTTCTCTGGAATCTTTGGAATCTCTAGACCTGGTTTCTCAAATCCAGTTTATTGTATCGTATGAACTAAAATACTATCAATACCTAAATTATTCATGAACCTAACAATTGAAGTTTCCGGTCTGCTTCATAGATAAAAAAACTAAACTAATTGATTCAAGCTTTCTGATAATGCCAGTACTTTTATTTTCCAAATCCGTCACAGTTGTTTCAATCTTTGAAAAATGATATAATTTCATTCTGATTTCAGGTATGGAAGTCGACCATTCGTGGCAACATCAAATTCCCCAAGCCCTTCGCGAATACCTCATCAATAAAGTCCTCCTTGCCATATTTCCTGATGACAATGACGTTCCGGATGATCCAATTCAACGACAAGAGATCTATCATGATGCTGCGGAGATCGAACGTCAGACTTTCGATGCTGCCAACAGTCGGGAACATTACTATGAACTTTTGGCTGAGAGAATCTACCGTATCACCAGAGATATCGAAAGAGCAGGAGGAGCACGCTAAGCATTTGATTTTCATCCTTTAATCTGAGATCTCACCCCAATTGACTTAACATTCCCTGCATTCTAAAACTCCCGCTGAAATTCAGTTCAGACTGATCCTAACACTCTTTTTATTCAGTTATATATAATTTCCGAAAATTGCATAAAGTTAAATAAATAATTTTCACTGGATTTAGGAACTGAAACAGTAAAGCATCTCGCTTTTTTGGCTCCGCGACATTTCGCAAATGTGACGTTTCGAGAGTGTGATGTTTCGCAAGTGAGACGTTTCGAAAGTGTGACGTTTCGCAAGTGTGACGCTTCGAAAGTGTGACGTTTCGCAGGTGTGACGTTTTGCAAGTGTGACGTTTCGCAGGTGTTTTTTTCACATTGTCCAGGTTGGTCGAGGAGGAGAAAAAGTGCGCATCTAAAGACAGAATCTGTAGGTGAATCCTCTTCATTTCAATTCAGGTGTTCTCCTCTTCTAACTTTTCAAAATTTATTTATAAAATTTAGTGAATTTCCAATTATGATCCAAAGAATTAAAGTAGAACGAATCAAAACTTTAGATGTCTTGCTTCAAAAAAAATTTCATTTGGCTTCAAGAAAAATCTCATCAAGAAACCATTCGACGTCGAAAGCCCCCAAATTTGATTAAAATCTGTCGCTGTGTGCGTAATCAGAAGATGGCTTTTACTCAATTTATGAGAATCTGAAAAGATGAAATGCCCATGCAAAACTTGTTTAATTTGGAATATTTAATTGTTAACCATGGAAAATTGAGAAAAATACACATCTAGGACGGCTATGTGTCATAATAAGGAGACATGAAGAAGAATAATAAAAAGGTAGTGTCGTCGGGGGGAGAAAGAAATAAAATTTGAGAATAGATAACAGATTAATGAGCTTTTAGAGCGATTCCTATACGCTAGTGAAGAACAGAAGAAATCAAATGAAGATGCGAGCAAGATGTTATTAGGGGGGCGGAGTTCACAAAATCAGAAGAAAGCTTGAGTTGACTACTGCGCGTTTTCAGAATAACAACGTAACAATAACCTATTCAGAAATAAAAACATATTGAGGGGAGAAATGAAGGAGGGGACACAATTAATGCGTAGGTTTTGAAATAAACATTTGAGGGGCACTGAGCAACGGGTACGGAAGGGAGGTGAACATGTGGAATATGAGAAATTAAAACAATTGATGATGAGAAGCATCACAATAGTCGGCTAGAACAAATATGCCCGTAACTGGTATCAAGAGAGGGATTAATCGGGACGCGAGAACTGTACAGACAATTGGTGGATCAATAGCGTAGAAGGCTTTACAATCGACGCTATGATCGAGGATAGTACACGTACAGATTTGAGGTATTTACTGGGTGCATTAGGGTTGGCTGTGGTATCACAGATTCAGCTTTTGGAACATGAGAGACGAGGACTATAGAAATTTCAGGAAGACATGTTGAATTATTACACGTAACTTGTGAGATATTGATGATGATGAGAAGGGGGAGTTGGACTTAGAGGAACATGGAAATAAACGCGGTTAAGGGTGGAGAGAAAGACATCTAGAAATGAAGAAGCATGTAGTTTATTGATTGCCAGTGTTTTGAGGATGTGGTTGTTGCATGAACATTTGCTGCCGATTCTGGAACTGAAAAAAAAGAATTATATTTGTAAAATGTATTTATTGAAACATTCCGTTTCAAAAAGTAACACAATTTTGTTATATGGGTTACAGAGTCAACAACCATGAAGCGCGAAAAAAAAATCAAGTTGATTCCAGAGTCAGTTGGGCGACGCCCGATTATGAGAACATAGAACGAAAACCAACCTGATTGAATTGCATCGCATTCGGTGGCATTCCAGGATTCTGTTGTTGCCGCTGCCAGTTTTGTTGCTGTTGCATCTGGGCCATTGATGGGTTCATCGACGCAAACTGACCACTGGGGCCACGTGGTTGATTCGGGTTGGGACCAGCCGCAAAGTTAGCGCCACCACGCATTCCACCAGGCTGCTGCTGTTGTTGTTGCATCTGTTGCTGCTGCTGTGGATTTTGACCCATCTGCATTTGAGGACCACCTTGCATGTGCTGAGCCATCATCGGAGCAAAGTTTCCATTGTTTCCAGAAACCTAGATAACCCACAATCAAATTACTATAACAAAGGGAAGAGGACTCTCTATTAGGCATAGGCATCTATTATCATAAACGAGGACAGGGGAGTCTAATGAAAATCAAAATCTGGTTAAGTTAACAAGATGCTTAGAAAATGAAGTAAAGCAAAGTAAGTTGGGATGTGAAATGGTTTCACAACTCACCCTCAACCAAGCATGAAATAGATGTGGAGTCTTCTTCAAATCAGAAAATACCAGATCTCGTTCTTGATTCGTCTTCGCCGCTTTCAATCGGTTGTTGATTTTTGTTATCTGTGGTTGCAGAGTACTGTCAATCGGTGGCTGACCTTGATGTTGCTGCTGTTCTTGATGCATATTCATCATGTTGTACATTTCTGGTCTGAAAAGATTAGTTTTACTTCGATGCCGTTATTCATTAATATATGTACCTGTATTGTGGATTCTGACCCATACCAGACATTCCTGGACCCGGTCGTCCTTGTTGTTGTGGGTTACCGGGTTGTCCAGGTTGCCCTGGTTGCTGCTGTTGTTGGGGCGGGTTCATACCTCCAAGGCCACCATGAGCCATTCCTCCTGGCCTTTGTAAGCCTGGATACATGCTCTGTTGTGCACCAGGTACTTGACTTTGTCCGAATCCTTGCCCATTAGCTATAAATATTGAGGTGAGTTCAGTTCTAAAAATATTCACAATTTACGCATGAAACGATTCTGATTCTGCCCCATTGGAGGGTTCATACCAGACATTTGACCGTTCTGTGATGAACTTGGACCTCCACCACCCATTCCGATTCCACCAAAACTGCCGATTGATCCACCGATTCCAGCACTCAAAGGTGCACTTCCACCATTTCCTCCAGGTCCTGCCGAACCAGGTTTACCACCGCCTGGATGGCTTCCTTGTTGTTGTTGCTGCATCTGCATTTGTCCAACGCCTCCTCCTTTAGATGCCGGTCCAGGTTGACCAGGTGCTGTATTCACTGGTGGCGTCGGAGCGTTGCCCGGAGCACCATTCGAAACCACACTTGGAGGAGGAGCGGCAGAAGCACCTCCAACATGCGACTGAAGTCCTTCCATTCTTCTTCTCATCATCATGTCAGCTCTTCTTTGTTGTGAACGTTTCTGCTCGGCGAGTTTCTGACGAATGTTCATGCAGAATGGAACTGTACATCCGTCTCGAGTACAATGCTTGGCATGGTAACAGCAAAGAGCAATAAGCTGCTTGCAAACTGGGCAAGTACCGCTGATCCTCTTCTTGCACAACTTCGTGTGTTGAACTACACGCTTCATCTTGTGACACGACATTCTTCTACAGTTCGCATCACGGCACTGACAAGCATGAACAAGTGATGCAATACATCTTTGGATGCTTTCGTAACGAGATCCTCCATTAGCGTTATCCGCCTCTCCTTGGATTAGTGACTTTATCTTCTCCAAATCATGAGGATGCTGTACCGTTGGTCTACACGAATCACACAAATCGAAATCGTCACAGCTTGGACAGTGCCATGAAGCAGCACCATTGCACTTGTTACATGTGTATTCCATTCCCTTCGAGTCGGTTTCGTGAAGCGAAAAGGCGAGACACAGTGTTGAATATTTGGCTCTCCTCAATGATGAGAACTCCCAATGCTCTTCTCTCGCCTTCGTGAGGAAGGTATCACGTCCATCCATCATATCGGAAGGCATCAATGCGTCTGGATCGCTTATCGGCTTCGCAAGTACAGCTGGTTCATCTTGCAATTTGACAAGTCGAATTGTGAAGAACACCTCCTTGTGCTTCTCAAATTGGGAGTAGAGCTTATCAGCAACTTCATTTCCAGTCAGGCTTCCTGCTTTCTTCTTATTCATCTTTGTGCTCTTTTTCAAGTTGTTCTTCTTGTTCTTCGAGCTCTTCTTCTTTCCGCTATCAGTTCCGCCAAGACCTCCATCGGCATCATCACAATCGTCATCTTCTTCCTTCACTTTCCGCTGTGCTTCTTCGTTCGATGCTTCCCGTATACAGTCTTCAATGACGTTCGGCCAGAAATCTCCTTCAAAATAAGGTAGTTGTGTCGGCGTTGTCAAGTTATCATCTCGAGCTTGCTTGTAGATATCCTTGAATTCCACAACACTTCCTTCCAGAACTCCTTTTTCTAGCATTTTCTTGTACCAATCTTGCAAACGTTTTGGCTTTGGAATCTTCTGCTCAGGTGGATGGCAATGGAAAATGTAGTCGTCGCCTTCTGATGGTGGACACGCCCAAATGTGAGCCATTGTATATCCCAACATTTTCGCGTAATCCAAGTAGCCCAAAAGAATCTCGTGATAGACATCTGTTCTCAGCTCTCTTGGTTGGAAGAAGTGAACTGAATCAAGATAAGCAATGTAGACTCTCCGAGCATTCGGAGCCGGACACTCGCTTCCATATTCTTGAACGTGAAGACCAAAGAAACAGACTTCGACACCATCAATAACTTCAAAAGCAAAAACAGCCTTTGTTCGATACGGGAACTTCTCCGGGAATTGCTTGCTCTCGACATACTTTTGCTTCATCTGCGGCTTCACTTCAGCTTCTTTATCTTGTACACAAAGAGTTCTGATTATCACCGGATACTTGTGTGCTTCAGCTTGCAATTGTTTCTTTATGAATCCATTTACCCTGTCTTCCAGGAATGTGGACAGCTTGTTGTGCGGAAGTTTGCTGGCCAAATACTTATTCTCTGGCTTCGCATACTTTTTCGCTGCTCGACAACACTCGCAAATGAATCCTTCTGGATACACCTTTTTGTCATGGAGTGCACAAATCCGATGCCACTTCCGCATACAGTACTTGCAATGTTCGAATGGTTCATAGTCGATGACGTTGTTCTTTTGCGTGGCAAATGCACTTTTCGGCGCCATATTGGTTCGATCATTTGGGTTCTCCGATAATGATATTCCTTCTGGAGGAAGAGCGTCGAAGCATTTCTGACAGTACGTATATCTCTCGGTCACTGTGACACTGTATTGGGTGGAACTCTGCTCGTAGACATAATACTGTTGATCTCTTGCTATCGTGCACATCGCAGCTCCATAGCAGAAAAGCGAGAGTGGAGTGAATGATAGCTTCTTTGCGCAGCAATATCCCATTGACTTCATGACTGGATCCATCTCAGCAATGAACAACTCAGACAACTTTACTCCGAGTTTGTACACTTTGCTGTTCTTCCTGTTGTAGAGCCAAGCATTGTCCAACATCAGCCAGAAATCATTAACGAACTGGAATGCATTCAGATATTGACCGGAATGAAGTTTCCTTTTAATTGTTCCCAAATCCATTGGTTCCTTTATGATTTGGTGATAGTCAGGAATGTTCAGAAGTTTGGCATCAACAGGAGCAACGAACGGAGCCCCCTCTTCGGATTTATCCAAAGTTTCCCAAACTGGTGATAAAAACTTGATGAGGTCTTCTTTTGTGAACACTGTGTCTTCAGCAAGTGGTGGTGTCGGTTCTCTCTTCACTGGCGCTTCCTTTGGCTTTTCGCCATCGTTGTCCTTGACGTCCTTAGAAGACTCTGGAGCTTGATTGGAGCTCTCGTCCAGTGGATCTTCTTCTTTTTTGACAATGCCATTTAGGATTGGCGCTGGAGTGGATGAACTGGAGCCTCCAAAGCCTGTGGCTGGTCGCGAACTCATCGAATCAGCATTTGTGTCGTCCATTGGCTCGGTTTTCGGCTGAAGGAGTGTACTGGCAGCAGAAGATGCTCCGATGTTAGGCGTACTGCTGCCACTTGGTGGGAAGGCTGACCCGTTGAGTGGCGGGACTTGACCGTTCGACATTTGATGCGGCATGTTCGAGTTCGGAGCTCCTCCCCATGGTGTATTTTGCTGAGTTGGAGCCGTAGACATACTGCTTCCTTCTACATGAACATCATTGCTTCGTCCCTCAACGCCAAGCATTTGAGCGAGCTCATTTGACGGTGGAATGTTGTTGTACGCTGAAGAAGCTAAATTTACATAGTTGGCTTTTAAACCAGAGTTGCATGACTTACGATCATGGGCAGCTGCTCCCTGGTTGAGTCTGGAATTCTTCTTCTCTTGAAGCTCTTTCTGGATTTTATAAATTTTCTCAGCCAGTAGATGATAATATTCTTCTCTGTCGTTTGCTGATTCGAACATCTCCTTTTCAACTTTTCTCGCGTAAGCAATCAAGTCTTTTAGTCTGTTGTCATTCATCGCTCCTGGATCCGGCTCCGGGAATATTGCTTTCACCAACTTTCCAACCAGATGATTTCGAAGATCTTTAGTAACTTGATGATGCCATTCCTTCGTGCAATCCGGCATATCTGGTGGTGGTAGATTCGGAATTTCTCCGTTGCTACCTCCTGGTCGTTGTGGACCTCCACGAGCCGATCCATTTCGGAATGGATCTCCTTGGAAACCGTCAAACAGAGCGTTGTGAACTCCAGAACGCATCGCCGGAGAACCGAATTGTGACATTCCATCGCCTTCGCTTCCGTTTGAATTTCCATGCACTCCAATCAAGTTTGCAAGGTCTGGTACTGCAAGTGCTAAAAAGAGGATTAATTTATTGTAGTGTGAAAAACCACTTACATGAAAACTGGAGCGGTGTATCTTGTATCCTTTTCAGAGGTTTGCAAACAGGACAATCTTCTCTTGAACAATTCTTCCAATGAGCTATTATTTGACGAGATGAAGCACAATGAGCAACTGAACATTTTTTTGTTGTTTGTGTGGGGGTATCAGCTGAAAGAGATTTCAAACAGTGGCTAGAGGGAAGCGATTTTTGTTGGGATATGCGCTTCTTCTTGCTAAATTGTTCGAAACTCTTATCAGATAGAGAAAAAGAAGCGACACGACGGGAATCAACTTACATGAACATAACCGGCCGACGTTACAACTTGTCATATGCGCCAACACATCCTTCATCGTTGAACAATGCGGCAATGTACATTGAGCATGTGGCGGTGGTTGATTTTTGGCTGCATAATCCCGATTCTCCTGTAATGACTATTTTAAGTAGTATCAGAAGACATTATTTAGGATACCTTCTCCCGTTGAGAGCATTTATGCGCATGGAGTAACAGGACCAACTGTTGTTGTATCAGCTTTCTTTTTTCGGGATCTTGATGAGTTGCGAGCATGCTTGATCCAGGTGTCGTTGCTCGTGCAGCTCCGTTCCTCTGAGCAGCAGCAGCTTCTTGTTCTCGTTGTTGTTGTTGATGCTGCTGTTGAGCAGCAGCTTGCGCTTGAGCTTGAACAGCGGCTTGTTGAGCTGCCTGTTGCGCGGCAGCAGCAGCTTGAGCCCCTTGTTGACCTGCAGGTGGAACATGTCCCATTCCTGGATGTCCGTTGTTCATCATCATCATGTGCCCTGGACGAATGGGCTGACCATTTGCTTCCATCATCATCTGAAAATGAATATAATTGATCAGTTTGGATGTCAACTACCCGGAACATAGTTTTTCAATGCCACAAAACGGCAAAAGGTAGAATTTTTAAACAATAACAGAGATACATATGAAGAAGTGATGGAGGAAGGCGATGAAAGGAATACAAAAAATGGTAGAAGAGAAATTACAAACAAGTGAATGTGGGACTTTTTGTATAACGTACCTGTTGTTGTGGATGCATCATTGGATATCCTGCACCTGGTCCTCTACCATACTGTTGCATGAATTCAGGCCGTTGCTGTCCATACTGACCATGCTGCATAAACTGGCGATCCATCATCGGCTGCATCATTTGTTGTTGATTTGGAGGCATCGTAGGCCTTCCTTGCGCCGCCATCGGACCATTCCTTCCCATGCCGCCGTTCATCATTCCTCCTCGCCCCATTGGTTGTCCGGGAGTCGGTCCGCCCCGACCTGCTCCTGGATATCCTGGCGCCATTCCTTGTGGTCCTGGAGGCCCGCCTTGTGCATAGGGTGGATACCTATGCATCATTCCTGGAAACTGTTGCCCTTGCGCTCCCATCATCATCTGTTGATCGGATCCTGGTGGGAACATTGGTTGTTGTCCAGGTCGCATCTGAGGTTGTCCGGGAACTTGTTGTGGACCTCCTGGACTTGGTCCCGGCACTCGACCACCCATATTCGGTGGTGACATCATATTCGGTGTACCGTTTGGCATCATTGGACTCCTATTAAAAGCGTTTCCTCCGGCTGGATATCCAGGAGGCCGTGGTGAATTATTCGATGCTTGTGATGGATTCATCAGGAGTTCTTGCAGCACAGAACCATTGGCGCCCCCACCCATGGTCTGTGGCTGCTGTGGTTGCACTCCCGGTTGTCCAGGCTGGAGATTGAATCCACCTCCACTGGGTTGAGATGGTTGTGGTGTTCCTTGTGGTGGTGGTTGTTGTTGAGGTGTCGAGCCAGACGGACCCACTGATCCTCCAGCTGATGTGCTTGGATTGTCTACCTGAAATATAAATTTGATGTATTCATTAAAGATGATCCTAATCTTACATCTGGTTCTTTACTCGAAGACGGAAGAGGTTCTAGACTATCGAGAGCACTGAGAGCATCTAGCCCCGAATCGTACTCTGAAAACAGTTGAGAAGTCTAATAAAGTTATAACACTTCATCCTTACCGCTATCAGCGCGAGATTTTTTCGATGGTGGCTCATCCATCAATTAGTATAAAATATATATTTGACAAATTGAAACAAAGTGACTTCTTCTACTTCTGGAACTTGAGGAAGCAGCTGATTCGGTTCGATTATCCGCGTCGGCCACTACTTCATCAGAGTTCCCACGTCTTGGGTTAGTTTGGCAAAATCACCAGATATAGCTGTTTGTGTCTGAAACAACGAAGAACATGGATGGGTGTGAAATAGATATATGGATTTTTGGCGAACGGTGCTGAGTAAGAAGAGATACAGAGAAGAAAAGAAGAACAGCGGAGGGCGAAGGGCAGTAGTGAGTGGAGGAAGTTAGAGAAAGAGAGTGTGTTGGAGAAGATTTAGTGTGAGGAAGAGAAGCAGACGGAGAAAGAAAAAAGTAGATGGAAAATCAATAAAGTGAACAAAGGGGGCGAATGCACTTTTTTGGCATTTCTGGTGCTGTTTTCAATGGGAATCTCCAGGGGAAGACATTCATGACAGAAACGTTGAAAAAAAGAAATTCTAGATGTCTAGGGGGAAAGATTCCGGGAATATGGTAGATTCGGAGGAAGAATCTAATGTAACCAACAAACTATACTTGAAACAGCTTATAACTACACTACTGTGGAATAAGCTCTTCTGATTCTATATCTGGCTGCCTATTCTAACATGGAAGTGATCCAATTGGGTCATGTATGGACCAAAATATGTTATTTTAAGAACAGTTTTCATCTATGGTGGTCCACACGGTGTTGAGCAACTTTGAGCTCACACTCAAGGCAGCTATCTTACTACTCTGGAGAACCATGCTACTCCTGAAAGTTGATAGTAGATGTAGAATGAGTCAGGGACCATCAAAACTGTATTCTGGTTTCGATGGTCCCTGGGACCATAAAAAACAACTAGTAACCTAGTTCTCCTGAAGTTTTCAATTTAGATGTGAGTCAACCTCTCCAGGTGTTTTTCGTCTCTAAGGTGGTCCCTTGCCCTCTGATATCATCACTGACCCGAATATGAACTATTGCTTGACTTGAAAAGTTGCAAAAAGTTTTCCACGTGACAAGTCTAAGATTCAATGAACGTGAAGAAACCCAGAACGGCGTTCGCAGAGATATAACCAACAGATGTAGAGACTACAGACGGCACGAGTCAGCCACCCACGAGACAGCGTTTCGCGGAGGTAGACGCCGACGGAGGGGGCCCCCCGTTGGATGGAGTCTCACAACGAAAAACGCGTCTGAGGGGGTACGGTAAAATACTAACCGCACGCGACACGCACGCAGACAAAGGAATACAGAATTTGAATGGACCTGAGTTTCAGCTACCTCAAGGTCTGAAATTGAACATTTAGACAAAGTTTTGGGTATGAATCGGTAGAAAATAAACTAAGGAAGATATCTGTGAAATGGTAGCATGAGAGCATGAAGTATAACATAGTTATAGCTCGTTTAAAAAAGAATTACATTTTAGAACAGAAAATAAGAAATATGACGTCGCGGAGGTCTGAAAATGAGTTGTAAACTATCACAGGATGTTCAATCCAACAAGCAGATCAGGAATTTTCAGTAGACTATGAAGTTTCAAAAAATCGATATTTCGACCACAGAGGTTTTGAAGGTTCTTTCAAAAACCGCAACGAGGTTTTCAAAGATAGAATGGGTTTCAATAGATAGAGAATGATCGAAAGTACTAGTTTCCAGAAGGAAATGACCAAAAGCCGCCATGGAAGCAAAAAAACTGAGGAGGACGGAAGAGCGGCAGTTCAAAAAGTGCGAGGAGGCGGGGCACCGGCCCTCCTCGCCCCGACTGTCGATATCACCAAGAGAAGGGCGGGGCGACGAGGTGGTGAAGGGTGGTCGGCCGGCGTTTGCCGGTCGTCTGTTGGGCTTCTGAAGCCGTTGCAGACGAAGACCAAGATTCTCCGGACGACGACAACGACGCCGTGCTGCTGTCCTCAAGATTGTAATAGTGTGGCCGAGAAGGGGCGGGGCCTCCGTTTCACACTCTATGCGCCCCTCTACTGCTCAGCGCCGGGCGTTCCGTCCGTCTCTCTACGCTCTCGTTTTCTTATCTCTGGTATCGAAGGTGCGATCGGAGATCCTTATATACCGTAACCACCCGATTCATACGACAGTGTCGAGAATGGCAATGCCATGACGAATTATGAGAGAAAACGTCAACGGCACGGGTAGGAATCGGTCAAGAGTGTAGGACTATGCGATTCTGAGTTTAGAATAGTTGCTCGGATTTGGGTTAAATTTACGGGTTTTAACTCGAGAAAATTCATGGTAAATGTTGAGAGGCATTGAAGTGTTAGAAAATAGTTATAGAATGAATTTCTACCGTAATCTCCAAAAATGAAAACGATAACGAAACAAATCCTGGAGATTTCAGGCTGCTTTATCTAATAAGTAGAGAAGCAAAAATGCGTTCAACTGCGATTTTGTGTCTAGAATCTCAAAGGCTTTCGAGAATGAAATTTTCATTCATTATGAAAAGCTACAAAGTATAAGTGAGAACTGTTGGATTCGGACAGAAGAACTTCCCGATATCTTTTGACTATTCTAGTAGGAATCTTGTGAATAACAGAAGGTAAAAATCCCTTTTTCGAATAAAGACGAAACGAGAACTTTCCTTACAAAGCAGAGAACAACGAATAGTAGGAGATTAGAAACAAGAAAATAAACTCCTTGTTCGTTCGGCAAGGCCTAACCTAGGGGTCGCCAAAACTTTGGATTGGACCTAACACGATTCATACCCCTAGATAGGTAGGAGAAAGTCGAACAGTGCTCCTAGTGGTTGTATGCTGAAAAGTCCCGTAATCTCAAAATTAAAAACTAAGAAGAATATTGAAAGTGGACCAGTCAGAGACAAGGGGAGTCGATGCAATCGGAAAATTCGATGCTGGAGAAGAAATCGGGTTATTGGAAAACTTAGATTCATTGAATTTAAAGTTTTTTTTTTTTAAGTTCCAGGATTGTACCTCATTAATGCTGCAGAATTTCTCTAAACTGAGCAACCAAAACCTGGAGACCAATCCAGGACATATTGCAGGTTTTGCCGAACTTCCCACTGCTTTTGAATTAAAACAACGGAGACTCTGTTTTCGAACTCCGCCCACCTGCATCAACGGTGTAGAGCGCATGTGTGGGAGGAGTCTCGCAAATAACACGAGCAGAGCTCTTCTGAATTTCAACACAGGGTGCAGTGATCTCGCTAATTATGGGTTATCGAAAGTTCAACTATCACTAACTCCTTGATCTTCAAAGGCCGATATCTTAGCATACAGGAGTTCTTTGTAGTCTAGTCTAGGTATTCCTACAGTAATCTTTGCAGGAATATCAACAAGGTCCATTCCACCAGAAGAGTAATTTTCGACGATTGAAAATTGAACAAGATATCGAGATTTCGAACATCGATTCGTCTGAAACTCTCAAAAATTGATCAGTAAACTATTCAATCTTGTTTGCTGAAAACTGGGACAGTTGACTTTCCAGGATCGAAAAATTAGACATTTTCGGACCACTCTCAAAGAGTTTATAAAAAAAAGTTTCAAAGTAAATAAAACTCGTGAACTCTGGGGTTGCTGGGGTCAAACGTGGTCATACGTGGAAAACCCCTTTACCCAAGAAATCCCTCACACTCCAATCAGTTCCCTGTTTTTGAATCGTAGAAGTAGAATGCGGGAGAAAGAAGTGAACGAGGGAAGAAGGAAAAGATGGGAGGAATGGAAAAGAGTGAGAGGAAGAAGAAGGGAAAGAAGAAGGACCAGAGTGAACGGGGAAGAAAGAAGAGGATGACAGAATCCAGAGGAGATACCACGGGTACGACTGGAAGTGGTGGATGTGTTGGATTGGTGATCAATGGAGAAGGGTGTAGCAAGATGGAAAGAAGAGCCAAAGCAAAGGAGAAAGAACAAGAGAAGGAGAAGGAACAGTGGAGTGGAGAAGAATCGGCGAAGAAGATGATCGCCAGTGGGGCATTCGGTTCGTTGAAATTTCTCCTAGTGACAACTTTAAACTTCTTTTCCAGACACTGCACAAATCACGGCGACCTTCAAAGAGATCTACAACGAGAAACCACCTCTCAACTCCTGTATCTCTTTCAAAAACAACATGCAAAAGGTCAGAGCACCGGATTGCCCGATAACTGATGACAAACTGGTCAAGCTTGCCCATGCACCGGAGAACTTCATATGTGCAGCGAAAGTGACCGTCCCTGATTTCCAGAAAACAGTGGTCCTAACACAGGTGCCAGATGTTTCTGTACCTGTGAACATTGAAGACTTCTGGAGAATGATCTATCAGGTAAACATATCAAAAAAAGATTTCATCAAGCTCAACTTTTTAGGAAGGAACCCAATCAGTTGTTTTGGCTCTGATGCCACTGGAAAGTTCCGTGACTCTTCAACAAATGTTCCCGATTCTCAGCGGAACATTTGCGAATCACGGAAAAATGTTCCTGAATAACAAGAAAGTGGATTCGACAGTTGCGATGACGGCATACACATTGGAGATTCTTCCAGACGGATGTTCGAATTCTCTCTTCACTACAGTATACCATCTTCACAATTGGAGACAGAAAAGAGGATTGGAAAATGTTGGAGACATGGTCAACACTGTTGAGAAAGTTCTCAAGGCTAATGAGGTAGTTATTTAGGGAACTGTGCCTATTTAATTAGTTAATTTCAGAGTACAGTGTTCATGAGCATGAACGGCACGGGTCGAGCTGGAACAATGCTTGCTTTGCTCACTTCAATGATTTATGTTCAAAAAGGAAAAGAAGTTAACATCAAGGAGATTATGGAAAAGTTGAGAAAGGAACGTTGTGGTTTGATCGACAGTGCAGAACAATACGGAACATTGTACAGAGCGATGGCGTTCTGGTTCAAGAACAAATCAACGGATGAGGAGATTCAGAAGAAGGTCAATGAGTTTGCACCAGCTGTTCAGTGAACATTTAACGATGATATAATTTACTACTAGAATAAATCATTTTCGATTTTATATGACCTGTTTTCGTGTTGCAAGGAATTCTAGTTGACAACATTTGTAAGAGACAGGAAGATCCTTCTAAAATTTCTTCGGGTCTTTCCCAACCAGCGTCTACATGAATATTTGCAAGAGGAAGTTATCTGAAATCAGTTTGACTGATCACCCATTTACCGTATTTTTTATAATAGGCCGGCAGTCAAAGATTCAGTTAAAAAATTAACCGATACCCCACAAATGAATAGGAAACTTTAAAGTTCAAATTTCAGCAAATGTAGGCATTTTATTTCAGAGTTGACACTATTTTTTGAGAATTTTGAGGATTTTTTAAATAGCAAAATACAGTTCAGTTGAATAAAGATGAGGAAGGTTTCAAATTGAAACAGTACCAACTGTGCTCAGAACAAAAGGAACGTATAGAGGATGATTATCAATCGATGTGGTGTATTTAGATTCATAAATAGCAGATTGTACACATTTAGGATAGCTAAACAATGAGGGAGGCTAGTTGGGTGGCAAAAATGGTTCTCACTGACTGTTTATACCATCTAGGGAAGGTATTGCTAACTAAGTTCACTACAATCGATACCGAAACTGAGAGGATGTCTTTGCAGATTAGGAGATTAGCTATTTATTCAGATTAGAAATAAACTTTCCAATTTTCTTTTAATATTTTGGACTCAAAGAGCAGCGAGAAGTGGATATTGAATTAACAAGTTAACGAAATAGAAGGATAAATATCATTGAAAAAATAAAATTGAGACTCGGTGTGCGCACTGTGCCGATTTACAAGGCTCCGCCCACAAAAAATAATGAGCTCGACTATAATTTGATCAAAGAGACTCTAACGGAATATACCGTATTTACTCCAATAGACCGGCATGCCGGTTTATTTTTCGTGGTCCTCATTTTGATGCCGGTTTATTAGAGAGTGCCGGTCATTTAGAGGGTGCCGGTCTATTTTTCAAAGAGTCAATTTATAAAAAATTTAACAAAAAAATGTTGCTTTTTCACTGAAAATGAGCATGATAAAGCCTTTTTTGAATAGTTTAAAAAGCAAACACTATTCGAAATGCTGATAAATATTGAAATTGTGTGAAAAACACTGGAAAAAATTCGAATTTCTCAAAAAATAGTACTTTCCAATTTCATTAATTTTTGGGGTGCCGGATTATTGGAGGCTGCCGGTTTATTTTTCAAAATGATCATTTGACTGCCGGTCTATTAGAGGGTGCCGGACATATAGAGGTGCCGGTCTATTAGAGTAAATACGGTATACTCGGCGCTATGGTAGTTAGGGGGGGGCCAATCTTTTTTCGCATTTTCAGGCATTTTTAGGCTGTCCCTTTTCTAAGCTTATTTCACAGGAGCGCTTCAAATAATTGTAAGCATTCAGTGTCAGAAAAAAAGATATCCGAAAATGAGATGAAATCAGGTCGATTTTCAGCACTGGGAACACGAAATCGCCTATTTTTTGTATTCTTTGTATCTGAAACAGGCGTCGAAGCTTCCTCTTTTTTTATGCTCTCAGTTATTCACAGCCTTCTTGTAAAATAAGCTTAGAAAAAGGGCTCCGAAAAACTGACTCCCAGTCCCAATTTTGGGTTGGCCCCCCCTAACTACCATAGCGCCTATATACTCTTTCGTAACGAAAAAAAAGTAACGGCCCAATAATAAAAATAAGGTCGAACAATGCGATGAAGAAAAAACCCAAGAAAGAAAATTTTTTGCGAGAGCTACAGTAAGACAACACATTAAAGGCGCATGTTGTACTCTGCAAAATCTTGCCGTTCGGTCAAGAAGCGATTTCGTTTTTCCATTTTCGAAAAAAAAACGTTTTTCTGTCTTCAAGATTCACCAAACTGTCTTTATTGTGTGTGCATATGCACAGGGGCAAATTATCGATTTTTGGAAAACCCGGTTACGATTCACCGTTGAATTCATTGTTTATAGCCATGGGATGATCATTTACACCGAAGAAACAGAATATATGCAACAGCGACAATCAAAACTATAATTCGACATTCCTCAAAAAATCGTATCCGCGCTAAAAACGCGAAATGGCAGATGTTCGGAAACTCGGCCACAGCCATCAGGCCACTATGCGTGGCAGATTTCCAATAAGCTTCTCTGTTCAATCTTTGCTTTAATCTAGACTTGATTTCATTAAACAATTGTATTTAACATTTTTAATATTACAGGATGTCAGCTGCAGAGTCCTCAAAATCACCGGTTCCTCCTGCCGGCTCATCGGGTGCTGGTAACAAGGTAAAATTGAATTATCTAAAAAGTCGAAAATAGTCTAATTACAGCTAGATAATCTATCAAAAGAAGATTTGGTGAAGTTCGCGAAGAAACAAGTTGCTCATTTAGCTGAAATGAAGAAGAACCAAGGAGCACTCATGGAGAAACTGGTGAAGATAATCTTTTCAGCTTGCTGATCAAATAGATTCTTTCAGAAAATCAAAATAGGAGAATTAGATCTATTGAAAAGTGAAACCGAAAACTTGAAGCTTGTGAACGAAAAGTTAACAACAGAAGCAGCTCAAAAAGTAGAGGTATGCAATTAGCGAAATCATAAAACGTTTTTTCTTTGAAACCTCTCGAAAAGTTTCAGAATAATCCGACGGAATGCACAGAATGTTTGTCGAAAAGTGGAACACTAGTTGATTTGGAGAAGGAACTCGTTGAATGGAAGGAAAAGGCAACTCGCGCTGATATGTTCTCATTGGAATTACGCGATTTAGAATCGAAAGTTGATCATTTGAATCGAGCTCTTCG
Source organism: Caenorhabditis zanzibari (assembly GCA_963966625.1). Taxonomy (NCBI): domain Eukaryota; kingdom Metazoa; phylum Nematoda; class Chromadorea; order Rhabditida; family Rhabditidae; genus Caenorhabditis; species Caenorhabditis zanzibari. Next base: position 6,406,829 of record OZ016470.1, on the reverse strand, counting down.
TGAGAAAACGGAAGCATTGGTTAAAGCACAAGAAGTGATTACTGAAAATGATTTGGCTGTGAACACCATGAAGTAAGTGGTTCCGAAAGTCTAGAATCACATCAAATTCTTATATTACAGAAAGGAATCCAGCAGTTCAAAATCTTCGATTGATAAACTCACAGAAGAAAATACTCGACTTTTAAAAGCACTCAATGAAGAGAAAAACAAAAGCGTTGATTTCGAAGCTCGTTTGAAATCTGCCGAATGCAGAATCGCCGAACTCTCCGATCAACAAGGAAATGAAAAATTAGGATTGGCAAGAAAAATTGCAGAGAGTGAAAATAGAGGCAGAATGTAAGGTTTTGAAAATACAAAAAAAATATATCAATAGGTTATTTCAGTTTAGAAGAAGCAGTTGATGTTTTGAAAAGTGAAAAAGAATCCCTAATGTCGAAAATTGAAGAGTACGCAACGAAGTTGGAAGCAGCGGAAAAAGAATTTGCAGAGTTTAAGGTATTCATGTTGAAGATAATTCATATTGAATATATATATTTTTAGAAAAAATCGCATTTCGTTTTGGAGAAGAAAGGAAAGCAAGAAGATGAAACGAGAAAAGTTAACGAAGAACTTGAAAAGGCAATGGTCACGATCGCAGAACTCGAACAACAGGCCGACCAAACCAGACAAGAACATTTCAAAACCGTAGAGGATCTAGCCTCTTCTCGTGATAAAATGGAGAAACTTGAGAGAAGTTTCAAAGTTCTGAAGACAGAAGCTGCAGAAACCGAAAAATCTCACAATACAGCTATGGATGAACTGAGAACGAGCTCTTCCAAGCTCATACAAAGACTCGACGAAGAATTGAGATTGATGAGATCATCTCGCGACATTGCTGAACAGAAAATTAAAGATTTGGAAACAGCGAAAGAGAAAGTCGATCATCTCTTGAAAAACGAAAGACAGCGGAGTGAAAACGAAAATGGAAGTCTGAAATCGAAGTTAGCAACAGCCACAAAGACGATACAAACTCTGGAGAAAGAAGTTCAGGAAATGAAAATCGACTTTGAAAATCGTCGCGTTCAAAACATCCAAAATCAGCAACAGAAAGCAGTCGCTGCCGTTTTCCCTCAACAAATTCAAATAACAGAGCATCCTATTCCACCTCATCACTACCAAAGACCAACAGTGGCTCCTTCAGATTCCGTCTCTTGCTACGATGAACAAACACAGGTACAGATTCTATATACAGATTTATTGGTGCGAAAAAAATGAAAGAATTTTGACACAAACGGGCAGGAATGCATTTGATAGCTTTTTGGGTTAGGTTAGCATTTTTGGAGGAGAGCCTTGCATTCGGTAACAAATTGTTCGTCGTTCGATGATTCCTTCGGCAGTTCGATAGCCTTGTTTAGAAGCTCACGAGCCTGTTTCTTCTCCTTCTTGGCGATGTGACATTTTGACAAGAACAATAAGTTCTCAATCCAATCAGCATGTTGCTGATAAGCTGCTTCAAAGTCGACAAGTGCATCATCGATTGTTGCCTTTGGCACTTCGCTGTACAGCATGGAGGCGGCCTGAAACAGCAAGATTACTGTAACAACTTATAGATGAATTGATTACCTTTCTCTCAAGCCATGACAAGTTGGCGATGGTGAACGAGAATCGTGCACGGAGATGAAGAAGAGCAAAGTCGGTTGGCTCAAGCTCCAACGCCTTGTCGAGCATATCCTTGAGCTTTCCTCCTTCGCTGATCTTTTCCTTGGTCGGCAGCTGATCGACTACGAGTCCGAACATAATAGCAGCCCACTTGGCTGCGAGGAAGGACGTTGGGTCGAGTTCCATGGCCTGAAGGCCATAATCACGTCCTTCGATCAAGACCTTCTTCCGTTGCTCTCCGCTCATTGTTGTGGAGAGCTCGTGGCAGAATCGGCACATTCTCCACAACAGATCGCATGAAAGCTCGCCGTTCTCGCGTCGCTGCTTTAGCTCACCGAGGCCTTTGGCGAACTCGCGGTCTTCAAATTGTTTGTCTGCTGAGGCGAATAATTCCTGAAATCGAGCAGGTAAACTTTGTCGCGGAAATTCGAACTCACCATTGTTAGGTTAGGGATGTCAGTAATCGAGTGACAAGGGAGACGATTGCCTGAAAAAATAACTTAAATACACGAGACATTGTTTTGGAGGTCAAAAAAAAAAGAAACAAAGGTGACATGTAAGAGATTAATGAGGAAATTTCTGGAGAGAGAAAATATGTCCCACGAGTATTGTGGGTGATAGAGCGACATCATTCCTACAATAACTACACTTTCCTAATTTAGAACGAAAGAAGACGTGTTTTTTCAGCCTGATCGATCACTGGAGGATGTTTTGTACGGAGATCTCGGCGATGAATACAGTGAGTGGACTTTGACTTGTTGGTGTTTACCGATTACGAAATTCGATTACAGGAGTTGAAACAGATGAACTATCGGAAGAAAAGTTCAAGTCACTGATGGAACAGTTAGATAATTTGAAGAAAACGAATCATCATGTAGCGGAACTTCTTAGCGAAGCAGAGACCACGAACGGCAGATTAACTACTCAGGTGACCAAGAATTGAGCTTCAGAAATAAACAATAATTTCAGAATTCCTTGCTAAAAGACGAAATTCGAAGACTGGAAAGAGAAGAGAAGCGCGAAGCTGAGCTATCGAATGAAAAGAATATGGAATATTTGAAGAACGTATTCGTTCAGTTCATCAAACCAGAATGTGTTCCTTCTGAACGCGAGCAGTTAGTTGTTGTTTTGCAGAGGGTGCTTCATTTGTCACCGAAAGAAATGGACATACTGAAGGCAGCATCAGGTGAGCATGCAGGAAAGTAGAAGAAATGTAAGAGTGGACAAGAGAAAGATAGATTGTTAAAGCTTTAGCTCGCCATTGAACGACGCGGAAGACAACAATTGTATTTTGATGGCTTGCAAACAATGTGACATTGCTTTTGAAGCGGAAAGTTGCTAAAAAACAAAAACGACTAGAAATGAAACAGAACGAGAGGAAATGAACACTTTTCGCGGGTTCAGCAAAAAGTGAACATTTTGACCGCCGGCTCGGTAGATCAAAACAAAGCCGTAGTGCAAAAATTTTTGGTGAGAGAGAAGAGAGCGCAGACACAAAAAGCTGAGCACTGATCACTCGAAAAACTGTAAGTTTTTCAGCTCATATGGCAACAGCTCAATCTGGATCCTGGTCTTCATACTTCTCTGGATGGACGGCAACCTCCTAAATCTCGATTCGAGTACTTCAATTGTACAGTTCACTTCGTTTTTTCAGTTATTGCATGCTCACCGGGTGATCCTTTCTTGTTTTTTAATGTGTGATTTCTAAAAAAATAGTGATATCGTTTATGGTTTTGATATTCATCTACTTACAATAAAATATGTTTTGAATTAGCAACAGTTTTCTCCCAAGATCATGCGTTCTAAGCCGCTGTTTATCTTCTCGACCAGCTTCTCAGAAATACTTTCATTTCTTTCGAATTCAGATGGAAGAACCAACAACGAGTGAGTTAAAGCTGTCTGACGGAGTAATGAATGAGATCAAGGACATGTGCATCACAGAATATTGCAAACCAAATATGACACTAATTGCTCAAATAAACGAATTATTTCCCACCGAACAATCACTTACTCAACTTGATTCTGTAATATCATCAGTAGAATCGGAGATCAGTGAACTAGACAATGAATTAGCGTACTTAGTCGAAACAAATGCGAACGTCAGTGAACGCGGAGAGGAAGCATTGAAGCATGCACAAGGAGCGATGGTGGAGTTGGAAAAAAGCATTGGCAGCATCAGGGAACGAACGAAATCGTCTGATGAGGTTTGCCTCAGAAGTTTCGCTGTATCTTAAATTGATTATTTTAAGATTGTTCGCGAGATGACGAGAGACATCAAACAACTTGATATTGCGAAACGCAATTTGACAGCTTCTATAACTACTTTACATCACCTTCATATTTTGCTCACCGGAGTTGAATCGCTAGGAGCTTGGGTGGATAAGAAGGATTACAGTTCTATTGCCCGTCAACTTCCGGCTATTTTAAATGTCCTTCAATTGTTCGATGCCTACAAGGAGTCGGAACAAATTGCTAATCTTTCTGAACAGCTAGACAAACTCAAAGCGAGCCTCACAATACAATTAGCAAGAGACCTCAAGAATGCATTCCAGGTTAAAAATGTAATCACAACTTCAATCAAAAACAATTTCAGACGGGTCAATTAAGTGATCGGATCACGGATATGTGTCGAGTTGCTGCAGCGTTAGAGGGAAATGTGAAGGAAAACTTTGTGAAGTGGTTCATAGAGCAACAACTGAGTGAATACTGTATCATTTATGCTGATAATGAAGAAGGTGCATGGCTGGATAAAGTGGATGATCGATACAAATGGTTTGTGCGAAAACTGACAGACTTTGAACGCGCAGGACTTTCGAACATATTCCCAACTGATTGGCATATGGGCAGACGATTGACCAGTGAATTCTGTGTTGTTACAAGGGACATTCTATATAGAATAATGACACGTAGAAGGCAAGATCTTGACTGGAAGCTCCTCGGACACGCTATTCAACACACAAAAATGTTCGAAGCTCTTCTAACAAAAAGGTTCCCCGAGAAAGACGGAATATCGTTTGAAAAGGCTATCTGGAGTGTTTTTGATCCATTCCTTGATGTATTCATCAACGCGCAAGAGAAAACTCTCAACGAGTTTCTGGATACATGTGCAAGTAGAATTCGCTCTGGAGAGGAAAAACCGAATCGTGAATCATCATCGCATGCAGTGCCGTTCCCATCTTCTGCAGATATGTTCCTGCTTCTGAAAAAAGTGATCACAGAGTCGAGTAAATTGAGCAGTGAGCCTGATGCACTGATAAGGTGGGGAGTTTCGAATTAAATGTTTTATTGCTCATTTTGATTTTCAGAGACGTCATTGGTGTGGTTCGGGTGTGTCTTCGAGGCTATGCGACCTCGTGTCTCATTGCATTTCTACCCTCTCTTGGTTCCCAACAATCAGGAGCTGCCAATCTATTCAGTTTGATCAGAGAAGAAGTAGCATATCCAAGATTGACTCCTGATCAACAGTTTCTCGTTTGTTGTATTCTGGCAACAGCCGATTGGTGCGCAGAAACATCTATTCAGTTACAAGAGAAGTTATCACAGAGGATACCAGGAGTCGATATTTCTCAAGAAACAGAAGCATTCTATTCTATTACCAATCAGTCTCTTCTAGTTTTGGTTCAAGATGTGGAATCAACTTGTGATGCTGCTCTTCAGTCAATCAGTAAAGTGAAGTAAGTGTTATTTACGATGTAAAGAAACTTTTAACCGCATATTTCCAGTTGGAGCGCTGTTGACTGTGTCGGTGACGAATCCCCGTTCATCGGAGCAATGAGAGCTCACTTGCGTCAAGCTGTTCCATCGGTTCGGGATATGTTGTCAGATCGACGGAAATATTTTGCTCATTTTTGTTTGAAACTTGCAACTCAACTTGCTCACAAGTTCGTTGGCTCATTATTCCGATGTCGTGCCATCAGTACTCACGGGGCGGAACAATTATTATTGGACACACATTCTCTGAAGACATTTTTGCTTAGTGTCCCTTCTATTGATAGCGTTATTAATTCAAAACCACCGACTGCTTATGTGGCTAGTGTGAACGCAGCTCTAACGAAGGCTGAAATGATTCTGAAGGTAATTCATTCATTTTATATATTTTCAATTCTTTGTTGTCAGGTTGTTATGTGCAGTTTGGAAACAGTTGATGAGTTCGTGGAGCAATATATCAAGTTATTGCCAGCTTCTGATGCTGCTGAAATGCAGAAAGTTCTCGAAATGAAAGGAGTCAAAAGACAGGAGCAATCGGCCGTGCTCAATGCGTATCGTCTGAAAATTGGAGCGTCAGGTTCAGATGCCGTTCCTCAATCAAACAGTCTCACTTCGCGAATTGGTGGAGCTCTTCCGACTGTGGGAAGTGCAGCTTCAGTTTCAGAAGCTTTCAACGCTGTGGTTTCAATGGCCGCTGATGGATTGTCGGATCAAACAGTTACCTCTTCAATTGATAAACTAAAGAGATTTGAAAGACTAGTCAAAAGACAATTGTGAATGCTAAAAACTACTATGTTTAAAATTCTTAATTTATTTGCTTTTTATTTTGTACTGAGTGTAATAATTTATCAATGTATAATAAGTATTTTATAGAGATTTTTCTATGTTCTGAATGAATGCATACGATTTTTTGCATAAAAGAAACTCCTGTAAATGGTTTGATTCCATTTGTCTCTAGAAATCGATTTCGGCTCTAGCCCAGACCGTAGCAATTCCTTAAAGACGCAGGCCCATATTCTAAAACTTTTTACGGTGCCAATGATAGTCTCGCAGCGATTAATGACGTTTTTCATCTTTTGCAATTCGCTTTGGGGAAAAAAGAACCGCCCATTTTTCCTGTTTCAGAAACTTTCTTGTTGTTCTGAATAGTTCACTGAGACTCCACCGATTCCGGCGAAAAAAAACTGCGGCGTAAACAAATTGCGGCGAAGAAAGGGGCGGAGCCTATTTCGCAATACTGCCGCACACTTTATATATTTTTTTTTCTTGAAGCGTGAAATGAAAACTTCGGATTTTCTTCGGAATTTCCGGAGTTAATATGAAATATTAATGAGGAAGATAGCGAAATTTTTTCAGAAACGACAAATTTACCATTTCGAGAACAAGAAATGACAGACAAAAAGACACCAGGGGCAGTGGGCGATGAGATTCTTATCATTTGGGAGAATGTGAAAAATGTCGAAGTCGTGAAAGAAGAAGTTTTAGATGGGGAAAACGATCCAACGGGGGCGAGAAGACACTTTCTCGGTATTTTCACTCAAGCACGCACTGAAAATTAGATGTGTAACAAAAACTCAGGCTTCGACAAAATGCGTCGCATCTCGAAGCGTTCTCCGCTCACAACAGCCAACTATTCTCCGCGCGATCGCTTCGCTACAAGTATCAATACCGGTGTCGGTGCTCGCCGCGCGCACAGTAGTGACGATGAGTCAGAAGAAGGGCATGAAAATCCTGTGAATCGTAGAATGTGGGGCCAGTATCAGGACGTGTACGATCATGCTGCTCAGGAGACAGATCATTTGAACTTTTTATGTGAGATTCAGGGAAAATTGCCGCTGTACCGGCACTTCTTTTCAGATAGCAAACAGAATGACGTGAGAATTCTCGGACGGGATGACTGGTATTTCTCCAATAGGTTCGATATGAAAATTCATGAGCTGAAAGAACATAAACATTGCAGTAGACCAGACATTCTCCGTATTCTTAGCAGCTACACTTTCGGCGCGTCTAGAACAAAGCAGCTTAAGGTCTCTGGAGAAAAATTAGGAGCCGGGAGCTCGTTTTCCTGGTAGGAAATAAATGTTTTGAGAGTGTATTAAATTGGAGTGCTCAGTCTCATCAATGAACGAGGTTCCCCGGTCGTCTTATACAAGAACAACACATATCGCCCCAGAGAGCAAACTAAAGAAGGGTTGATTACAGCCAGGTTTTGAAAGTACAAAAGGCGAAAATGTAGCTGGAATCAAATTTCAGATGCACTTATATAGATGGTTCTCCAAGAAATGCTTGCCCGGGAGCAATTCAGATTCAGAAAGGGACCGGAACTGTTGTCTTTTTGAGAGAATGCAGCCATGGCAATAGACGTAGTTCCATTGCGGTAGCCAACTAAATTTTAGCAAAAATCACGAACAACCTCAGGTTCAATTGATTGTACTGAAAATGGCGATTCTTCTGACATCCACCAACACTGGAAAAGAAGCTCTGTATCGCCTTGCCACTTCAGAAGCTGAAAAATTTGGAGTAGAAGATTTATTGGACTCGAATGTAAAAAAAAAACTTACTGATTAAAAAATTTCTGGAAGTAGACTTTTAGGAATCGCTGGGAAGAAAATTGGACGGGGTACTTCATCGAAAATCTACTATGAGCTTCCCACCTTCTCTTGACAAAACATATTTTCAAGGAGCAAAATGCTGTCTGGATTCTTCTGGCTCATTTTCAGACGGGGACATTCTTATTGTTTGGAGAGTAGATGGGGCTCAGGACTACTTTTCATCTAAGTCAATTCACTTGGACGGAAAGTTCAGTAAAAGCCCATCTGGTTACAAACAGATCTACACAATCACTGCGAAAGTAGGGTCCTTTGTAGCAATTAGATGTATAGATACAACTAAATTTATAGCATCAAGCAACAGGAAGCTGCATTCCCCTCGTTTTCGGTCTTTGTTCTTCTTCTAAAGAAGCCCTGTACACGCGCCTTTTCCAGTGTGCCAAGTTAGAAGGGATTTATGCCCCACAGTACATCTATAGCGGTAATTCATTTTCTAAAAGGACTTGAAAACGTGTATCGTGTTCACAGACTTCGAAATAAGCGCTATCAACGCTGCCCAAAACGTTTGGAGTACCTCCTTGGTTTTCGGGTGTTTCCGCCACTGGAAAGTCGCAATTTTAACCAACTTCCAAAAACGTAAATCGCACGTTAGCTGTAAAAAAACGGGGTTACATTACAGGCATAGGCTTAGAGGAGAGCAGAAGTGACTTGTACCAACGCCTTCTAAAATCGATTTTCACTTTTGCGTTCGCTCCAAAGGAGAAATATTCTGAGTGGTTTCAACATTTGAAAAACAACACGAGAGACATTCACCCAGATATTGGAGGTAGTAGTTGGAAGAAAATACTTTTAGAGGGTTTTGATTTATAGCGTTCTATGGCTACCTGGACAGGACATACTTTGATGTAAATGCTAGATATCCTTATGAATTCTGGAGTTGCCGCTATCGTGCTGAGCACGGGCTTGACTTTACCAACAACAACAGTGAGAATGCATTCTCAGTTTACGAGGCAAGAATTTGTCAAAAGAGTTTTCTCAGCCAAAGGATTTTTTTCTGAAAATAGGTTTACAGCGCTCGTTCCAACATAACAACTACAGACAAATTAAAACGGTTATCCGCGAAACCATTGACTGGTCATCCGGGGTCTACAGAGACATCAAGTCAGGCAGAAACACTCTCAACAGACATCAGAATACTCCTCTCTATCGAAATTCCGATTTTCTCAGAGCTGTCATTTATAGATACGCTGATTTCGCTTCTTTCTCAGAGCGTATTTATCCTTATATGGAGATCCCGAAAAAATATCATTAGAAATTGTTATATTTTATGATTTTTGTTTTTTCTAGGTAATTATTATTTATTTTCTCTAGGCTTCATTGTTTTATTAACCAAAATTGTTAGTTTGTTAACCACAAACTTTGTTCACTAATTACAAACATTTCTTACATCTAAAAAGCCTTAGAACGAAAAATACCTGAATAAATTATTTATTCCGGTGAATTTAAATTAAAGATGGCAATGGGAGGGAATTAAGAAACAAAAATTCAGATATTAGATAAAAAAGTAAATTAAATTAGACAAGGAAGTTTTAAGAAGTAGAAATTAAAAAAATAAATCCCGAAAAATTCGAAAAACTGCGTGCGGCAGCATTGCGAAATAGGCCCCGCCCCTTTCTTCGCCGCAATTTGTTTACGCCGCAGTTTTTTTTCGCCGGAATCGGTGGAGTCTCAGTTCACTGATCACAGTTCAAACAATGTGCTCTATCGTTCGCATTTCTTCGCGTGTCTGTGTCTCGTCCCATATCTGTTCTCTCGTTTTCACGTTGCATCTTCTCATTTTTGTTTTCTTCCTGTCTTGCTGGCAGTCGTCTTCTCATTTTCTTAATTTGATCCGCGCGAATCAAACATTTTCAGACGGACCAACCATGATGCGTTTCTCTACAATGCTCGTTCGCAACGCGAAGTTGTGTGCCAATGTCAACCAGATGCAGGTTGCTGCTTTCTCGAGCAAAGCTCCAGAAATGATCAAAGTGGAGAAAGTCGGAGAGAAGCAGAACGTCGCTCTCATCAAGTTGAACAGACCAAAGGCAATGAACGCCCTGTGTGCCCAACTGATGACCGAATTGTCTGATGCTCTTCAATCTCTGGATACTGACAAATCTGTGGGAGCTATTGTTATCACCGGAAGTGAAAGAGCTTTTGCTGCTGGAGCTGATATCAAGGAGATGGTAAAATCGATTTGAGGAAACTAATTAAAAATATTTATTCAGACCAACAACGAGTTCGCCGCCACCTTTTCTGGCAGCTTCCTCTCCAACTGGACTGCCGTTAGCGATGTCAAGAAACCAGTGATCGCTGCCGTTAACGGATATGCTTTGGGAGGTGGAAACGAGTTGGCCATGATGTGTGACATCATTTATGCCGGAGAGAAGGCTCGTTTCGGACAACCAGAAATCAACATTGGAACCATTCCAGGAGCTGGTATCAATTGTATACACAACATTTCGAGAAACGCCATTTTTCAGGAGGAACCCAACGCTGGGCTCGCGCTGCCGGAAAATCGTTTGCTATGGAAGTTTGTCTCACTGGAAACCAAGTATCTGCCCAGGAAGCCAAGGATCACGGTATCGTCAGCAAGGTTTTCCCAGTCGATCAAGTCGTGGGAGAGGCTGTCAAACTTGGAGAGAAGATTGCCGATCAATCGCCTTTGATTGTTCAAATGGCTAAAGAAGCTGTCAACAAAGCATATGAATTGACTCTTCAAGAGGGTCTTCACTTCGAAAGACGCCTATTCCATACTACATTCGCCACAAAGGACAGAAAGGTATATGCTTTATAAGTCAAGGATCAAAAATAAGAACAAAAAAGAACAGAGAATTTAACTTCTAAAGTAACAAAACAAGAATTTTATTCTTCTAGACTTCTGATTGTGGCTTCGAGGACTTGCTCCATGTTGATTTGCAGTGTCTGAAAATACCGGAAATTATATTAGTTCGCAACTAGAAAATATACCTTAGAACCGAGTTTGTTGAGGACTGATTGTATTCGATCCTTCAAGTCATCAGAAATTGAATCCGCGGCGAGATTTTGTGCAGCCACCAAAAAATTTGACATGCAATCGCCAAGGTCGTCAAATTTCGTTTGAGACGTAGTTTTAGCACTAAAAATATTATTTTTGAACCTCAATTTAATTTACAACTTACCTGTTAGTCTCCGACGACACTATCCTTTGAACTTCAGAAACTATTTCTCCAAACATTTCTCTCTGGGTTTCCTTTACCGATTCCCTAATAACATCTCGCATGTCTTCGAAAAATGTACCCGTTGGGAGTGTGATAGTTTCATCTGCATTATTACTTCGGGTTGGAGTGAATTCGCTTTGTTCTCGACTATCCTCCGGATCTTCTACCATTCCGTCTTTCACGAATTGCTGCAGAACTTCTTCTATGTTCATTGGGGGATCCGTTAGAGTTTCAAACGACTGCGTATCATCCAATTCATTCATAGACTCTGGAACAGCGTCAAAAGTGGCCGGTTTGGGCTCATTTGCCTGTCTAGCTCGATTAATCATTTTGGTGAGAGAATCACGAGAACCTAAAACAAAGATTTTGAATTTTGCAAGCATTTATGTACTCACAAGCTAGTGGGAGAGGTCCCAATTCGTCCAATAATTCTTTTGGGGAACAAGTGGTCTCCGCGGCTATCTTTTTGACAGTATATCTAGCCAGTTTTGCCTGAAACAACTAATTTATTCAAATTAACTTTTGAATGTAAAAACTCACAGTTGCAACGGCGTTGTCAGGTTCATGCATAGTATGGCCAGATTTAACGAAAATATGATTATTAACTCTCTTCGCACTGGCAGTACATCCGAGTGTTTGCCTAAATTTATAATCTACCGTTTAAAGATTGAAATATTTTCACTCTTTACCTTTTATCACAATAGAGAAGTTCCGAGCCATCAGCCAGAGTTTTCTGTTGTCGGAATAAATAACCTTCGTGGAAAAAAAGAGGTCTGGGGGCTCGCTTAGACATTGTCAACTGAATTACTAGAAAAGTTACGAGAATGAAAGTTCTTGACAAAATGTTTGGTTGCGAAACGGGGCGGTTGCGAAACAGCTGGTTTCATTCGAGCGCGCTTGCATGCTCAAAGTTTTGTCATGTGGCGGTTGTTCAAAATAAACAAATGTTTTCAGGAAGGAATGACCGCTTTCGCCGAGAAGAGAAAGCCAAAGTGGGAATCCAAGTAGATGCGACGACAAGATAAGCAAAGGATGATTGGAAAAGGATAGACTGTTTAGTTGACTATTCTCATTATGTATTGAATGTATTTGTTTTTACGGTTTCAAAATAATGTCAACTCAAATGAAATTATTTATAAAACTTGGCGTAGTTGTTATTGTAAGAATCATATTGTTTATAGTAATTACCCTCCTCTCGTATTTTGTGGTTTGTAACTGTCACAAGAGAATCGATTAAATTGAACTATTCAGACTATACAGAGAATAATGTCGTGGTGGTTCGATTGGTTCTTCCCGGTGAGTTTCACTAATTCCATGTTTCCTCGACATTCTAATCTACGCCTTCAATAAGAGCTCAAGAGGGAATGACCCGAAGTGTTACCCTGGTATTTGGCTCATAATTTGTCAAAATACATCACACGGTGTAACTAGTAAAGCCACAAAGTTATAGGTGCGCTCTCCCGGGTTTACCGGAATTAGGGCTTCTTTTGTAATTTTTGGAAAATTTTTGATCACTCACATAAAAACAGTCATAAGTCAGTAGAACAAGGAGCAATTTTGATGTTCTTTTTTTTGTTTGATAGCACATAAAACAATTCACAAAAAAGTCTCTCAGAGCATATATCCATCTATGATACATGCGCTTTTATGAATTGAATAACAAGGTCTGGAGTATACTGTAGTTTCAAAAAGTGCCAATTTTTGGCAATCGGGGAACGGGGGACTACCACTATAGGAATCCTTGCATCTAGTAGTCAACAAATACCTTCTCTAACATAGGGGTCCGGCTCGAGTTACGAAAGATATTTTGATTTTTTAAATTTTTTTCGAAATTTCCATGTATCCCTATACGATGGATTTTGAAAAAAATCATAAAAATTTGATGAGGACTAATTTCGATTTAAATATGATTTTTAACAAGATTTCTCTGAAAATAAAACATCCACATTAAAATTTGTCCTCATCAAATTTTTATGATTTTTTTCAAAATCCATCGTATAGGGATACATGGAAATTTCGAAAAAAATTTAAAAAATCAAAATATCTTTCGTAACTCGAGCCGGACCCCTATGTTAGAGAAGGTATTTGTTGACTACTAGATGCAAGGATTCCTATAGTGGTAGTCCCCCGTTCCCCGATTGCCAAAAATTGGCACTTTTTGAAACTACAGTATACTCCAGACCTTGTTATTCAATTCATAAAAGCGCATGTATCGTAGATGGATATATGCTCTGAGAGACTTTTTTGTGAATTGTTTTATGTGCTATCAAACAAAAAAAAGAACATCAAAATTGCTCCTTGTTCTACTGACTTATGACTGTTTTTATGTGAGTGATCAAAAATTTTCCAAAAATTACAAAAGAAGCCCTAATTCCGGTAAACCCGGGAGAGCGCACCTATAACTTTGTGGCTTTACTAGTTACACCGTGTGATGTGTTTTGACAAATTATGAGCCAAATACCAGGGTAACACTTCGGGTCATTCCCTCTTCAGTTTCGTACCTGACAATTTTCTTCGAATCTAAAGAGCGAGCCTTTCTCATTTTCTCTTCACTCCTATGTAATCTTTTCATTGTCTGATTACCTCTCAATACATCACGATATCTGCCTTCTTGAGTTGTCACCATGGTAACCTGAACCTCTCTTTTCTCAGTCAGCTTCTTCTTCTTCAACCCTGCATTCGTATATCTGCTCTCACTGCTTCTAGTTCCTTTCGTTTTCGAAGATTTCTTTTCTTTTAGATCGAAATGCTTGTCGTGGGGTTGAGTGGTGGAGTAGCCACCGGAAAGAGTACTGTTTCGAGCGTCTTCCGGGCTCACGGAGTTCCAATCATTGATGCTGATCTCGTCGCAAGACAAGGTATGGTTTCTCAATAAAAATGAAAAATTGTCTGATTTTTCAGTCGTCGTTCCTGGTACTTCCACCTACAACCGTCTTCGCAAAGAATTCGGAGATGAGTACTTTGATGATGAGCAAGGAGGAGTACTGCGGAGAGATAAGCTCGGACAGCTCATCTTCAACAATCCAGAGGTATAATGATTTCAGAATAGTTTCCTTTAATCGGTAAATTTCAGAAACGGAAGACTCTCAATGGCATCACTCATCCAGCAATCCGTTGGGAGATGTTCAAACAGTTTCTGACTCTTCTTATCACTGGAACAAAGTGATTCAACTCATATTTTTTTAACCACCTGAAATTTCAGATACATCGTATTCGATACACCACTTCTGTTCGAAAGTGGATATGATAAATATATCGGAACGACCATCGTCGTCTGGTGTGAATTCGAGAAGGAAGTGGAGCGGATGATGAAGAGAGACAATATCTCTCGCACAGATGCAGAGTCACGAATTCACGCCCAGATGGATATTGGTACGGTAGATGAGTGCAAATTTTAAATTCAAAAATGGAATTTCAGAGGAAAAGAAAAAGCGCGCCAGAATCGTTCTCGACAACAACGGAAACATCGATGAGTTGCGTGAGAAAGTGAAAGAGGTCATCGCCCAGCTGGACAAGTCTTGGAAACCCTACATCTTCCGAGTCATGTTCGGACTGATCCTCGGAGTCGTTCCCTACTACTTCCTCAAGTACATCAGATCTTAAACTTTGAACCAAATCTGTGATTGGAAATATACTTATTTATTTTGAGAAAGTAATGAATAAACAAGTTATTGAGTTGTTGCCTACGCCTTCTTCGAAACTCCCGGTTTATCAGACCATCGGTCATGAACTCGAACTCGGAAGCTGAAAGTTAGCGAGAACTAGTCCATATGTGACATCTATATTTCTCACTTTTGTTTCTTGATAAGAACTGAATCCTCATAAGCTTGTTGAAGCATCTTACGATTCTCGCGGAGCTTCAAGTACTCGTCGAATTCTTTCTCCTCTGGAACATTGACCAATATTAATATGGAGATGTTCAATCTTCTCACCTTGGTAATAATAATTAACAACATCACTTCTTTTCCGAGCAGTTTCCTCGCATTTCTCATAGAGATCTGCTCTGTCCACCAAAATGGACTCGATAGAGTGATTAATGTATTTTTTCTGAATTTCTAGGGGCCATTTTAATCAGGGAAATGGTATCTCACCGCCTTCCATCTTATTTCTTCATCTCCAACGTATTCAATAAACCAAGATCTATGAGTGAATCCCCAGTAAAGACCGTCTAGAAATTCTACGAGAGAAGGGAAGAAAAATATAGCAAGGACTACCTAAAATATCGGACTCTTGTTCTTTTTCTATCGCAGAATATCTTACATGAGAGACATTGCAGAGCACGATGACGTACATCGGGAGAACAGCGGCGATCATGCCGCTTCATAAATTGCAAGTAATATTTACAAGAACGTTTCGTGAAGCAGATTCGAGCGATTCATTAATAACCGCGTGTCGAAAAAAGGAGTACTTATAAATAACTTGAGGTCAAATACACATCATACAGATCTTTGAGGAAACGATTCAAACTTCGATTTCGAGCAGGAGAAAAGGGTGAAGAGAATGATAGTTAAACAATGCACGGAAAAAATGATAATTGGATCAAAGCAGTATAAAACTAGAGGGAGATAAAACTGTTAAATTATTCAAGTTGGAGCTCGCCTCGGTAGTTTCCAGCCGGCAGTTTCGAAGTGTCGAGATCGTGGAAATATGAGTGGTTGAGAGCCTTTTTGGAACTGATGCGGAGAGCTGGATCGTAAATCAGAAGTCCCTGAAAATTTTTTATCATTTTACGATGATTTTTGTCATAAAAATTGAAATTTTTCAGCCGGTTACGAGCCCAGAAACGATTTTTCTAGCATAACAAAACTCATACCTCAAGAAGTGAAAACGCATCCTCATCCATCAAGAACTTTTGATTTTTCTTATCGTAAAACTTGTCACGGAGGTAGTTCTCGCGCCATTTTGGGAAAGTAGCCTTATAGTCCGGAAGTGATTCGACTCCATTCCACTCGAGCTCAGTCGGTGTTCCGAGAATTCTGAAGATGCGGAAAAGCTCATCAATCTCCGAATCTCCTTGGAACAGAGGCTTCTTTGTAGCCATTTCTGCGAAGATACATCCAATCGACCACATATCTACTCCCATGGAGTACCGCTGCGCGCCCATCAGGATTTCTGGAGCTCTATACCAGAGAGTAACGACCTGAAAGCAATTTTTTGATTTAAAAACGAAAATTTGATTAACCTCGTGAGTATACACCCGAATCGGGATTCCAATTGCTCTGGCGAGTCCAAAGTCGGCAAGTTTGATGGCTCCCTTATCATCAACCAACAGATTCTGTGGTTTCAGATCACGGTGAATCACACGACGCTGATGACAGAAGCACATTGCTTGCAGAATCTGAAAACTAAATATAACCATGTGAAAACGATCTAGTAGGTACCTGGAAAGTGTAGCTTTTGAGAGTTTCCGGTTGGAGATACTCTTCTTTTCCCAACGTGTCCATGTAGCGCTTCAAATCGTACGACAAGAACTCAAAGATAAGATACAGGCGATTCTCCTGCATTATGACAGCCTCCAATCCAACAACATTTGGGTGTTGAAGCTCTTTGAGCAAGCTGATCTCTCTCACTGCGGTGGATGGAACGCCCTGTGATGAATTTTATAATTTTTATATCAATGTTTCGCCAACTTACTTCATCTTCACTCTCAAGTCTGATTTTCTTCATGGCAACCATCGCTTGTGTTCTTCTGTTTCTGCCTTTGTAGACAACTCCATATGTTCCTTCTCCGATTTTTTCCAGTTTAGTGAAGTCGTCGAGCGTGTAGTTCATATCATTCTTACGAATAGCGCTCATTTCTTCTGCAACGATTAAAATAAGGTAATATAAAAATACATGAAGCACATTAGAAGAAAAGCTCCTAAAAAAGCATGCTTTAAAGCACCTACGAGGTGAACAATTTGAATCGTTTGCACTGCCGCCAAAGGGGAAGGAGGTCGCTGCGAGACCCGCAGGAGTAAAATGGCTGTGCCTTTAACGTTCGAACGCGTTCATAACGGAGGAAATATTTAGTTCAGAACGATAGAAAAATAGGAACGGTTGGGAAACATTGCATATGAAAAACCCACATTATGAAATTTTACAAGGGGTTGTGAAGAAGGAACTATTAAAAGACAGTGCGATACTTGAATGTTCTATATTTCTGGTATAAATTTCACTCTATCAAATCATAGGCGGCGAAGTTTCCTGTATGAGGCTTCAACCGAAACTGGGAAAAGTTCCAAAAAGAAACCGGAACTTAGGTTTCGGAGGATGGATGGTCAGAATACCCGCTTCTGAGGAGACTAAAAGGTATTTTACCAGCCAACCAAATCGCGCAGACTAACGCTTAGAAATATACTCGGAGAAAATTCTTCAATTAGAATTTTTTATCGAGACAATAGGAAAATGGCGAGCTCACCCGAGATGAAGAGTTGAGACGAAATCCGCTGAAATTTCCGATTCGAGCGCCGCGGCGCGCAATTTGTTCGATATTTCAAATTGGCGCCAAGATATTCGCTGCATAGCGACTCAATATCACTAGTGATACGCAGGTTGAAACTTGGCGCTTTTGAACAGTTCCACGACAATTTTTTTTCGATTTTTTAGGTATTGGGTCGTGTTCGTGGCTGAATTTGATATTTTTCTTGGAAAATCTGTAATATGTTTCAGATCCCTTCCTGTTTACTAAAAAAATTGGGGCAGTTCTTATCTTTTTTATTTTGCAGAATGTCCGAGGATCATCACGACGAGGAGCAATTCGAATCGGCCGAGTCTGGAGCTGCTGCTACTTTCCCAAAGCAGTGCTCGGCTCTGCGCAAGAATGAGCACGTCATGATCCGAGGAAGACCATGCAAGGTGAATTCTAGAAGAACCTTCAAAAAATGTATCTACTTTTTCCAGATCGTCGAGATGAGCACATCCAAAACCGGCAAACACGGACATGCCAAGGTTCATCTCGTCGCCATCGACATCTTCACCTCCAAGAAACTCGAAGACATTTGCCCATCAACCCACAACATGGATGTTCCAGTCGTCAAGAGACGCGAGTACATCGTAAGTGAAACGAAGATCATTCAAAATTGGATTTTAAAGGAGGATTCCGAGCAAAAATTTTTATTGCTTTAAAAGATGTAAAACAGGGCGCTGATTCCGAATATCGCAACGAAAATGCTCAAAAATACTCGCCGAAGCCAGAAAATGCCGTCAAAGGGGGAAAATTGCGCCCAAAGTGCTCCCTTTTAGCCGAGTTTTCTCCGGAGTTTTCTAGGCCACACCGCAGTAAATGCCTATTATTTGGCGGACTTGTACAAATTTTCTCATTATTTCACTGAAAATAGTATTGAATGACACTCTGGCATGTAAATTACCGAAAAATTTTGACTAATGCCCACAGGGGTCGACCGAATGAGGTATGCAAACGCGCTCCCCTGATTTGGCCCTTTTTTCCAAACTTTGACGCCTTCTTATTCAAATTCCAGTGTTTTTTTTCTGAATATTTTTGCTTCAGAAAAATTCTCGACTGAATTTAGTACCGGAATAAAATACAATTTTTAAAAAAATGAGCGGAAATCGGGTCTAAAAAATTACTTTTAGGCCCGGCTTCTCTATAGAGCGCTTTTGCATACCTCTGGCGTTCGACCCCTGTGAATGCCGTCTAAAAATCACAGGAGAAGCAAGGGAGCACTTCTGGCCCGTTTCGACCCCTTTGACGACGTTTTCTGGCTCCGAGAAACATTTTTGAGAATTTTCGTTGTGATATTCGGAATCAGCGCAAAATTCTGCATCTATTGAAGCAATAAAAATTTTTGCTTGGAATCCTCCTTTAAAATTTTGAGCTAAAAAAATTACATAAACGTTTTCAGCTCATGTCCATCGAGGAAGACGGATTCTGCTCCCTTATGGACCCGGAGTCCTGTGACCTCAAGGATGATCTTAAGATGCCAGAGGGAGAGTTGGGCACCTCCATTCGCGAGGCTCTCGAGAAGGATGACGGCAGCGTCTTGGTAATCCAGCTTAATTTTAAAAACTGATAAAAACTTTTGGAATCTTTTCAGGTTCAAGTCGTTGCTGCTTGCGGAGAAGAGGCCGTTCTCGGGTATAAAATTTCTACCAAGGAATAATTGCATTTTATATACAATTTCATAATAAAAGCAGTTCCAGTTTAATGACTCCGTTCTTTTCCTGTTACAACAATTGAAAAACATTGAGGGATGAACAAGTGCACCTCGGTTAGAGTTGTGTAATGTGGGTGTTTTATGTGTCGTGTTGATTGTGATATCTGCTCACCAAACGAAAATGAATTGCTTGCAAACCGCGGAGGCGACATTTGTTCATGGATAGATTTCTATCATTTGACAGAAGTCGCTGTTATTTGTTAAAAAGTACACGACAATAATTTTGCTGAGAATCACCGCAACGAACATTGCAAAGCTTCTCGCCATCTCTTCGCTTCGCTACCAGCTTATTGAGGTGACCCCAGGTTGGTTGGCCGCGTGCCAAAAGGTCTGTCCACTTTAAAACGTGCTCTCCGAAACCCTCGAGCGTCTCCTAACCACGATATTATCTAGGTCCAGTATCAACGAGCCACCTTCCTCTTTTTCATTCTCCCCCTTCAACTCTTCTCATCAATTGGCTATTTGAAAGTGTGGCATCAATTTCACAGTCACCAAGGAAGATTTCGTAAACTCTTCGTCTCCATCATCACTCCTTCATCATCTCGCCACATCTCGCACCTCCCGGCCGCGTTTACACCTCCCGGCTGTTTCCTTTCCACTTTTCATCAGCCTGATTGTTTGCCTTTCTCCAAAACCACATATATCCGTCCTAATCTAGCTTACTGTAGTACTTCGTCTCCGGCACCTGTTCCATCTTCTTTTCATTCCACCGTAAACAAAGCCTGGGAATCTGATGAGTATTTGTTCAATCAATCCATCCTCCTATGATTTCTCAGTCAGATCGATGTTCTTTCCTTTCTTGAAACATCTATACTTAATCGTTTCTTATCCCCGCATAAACACGTCATAAAAATGTCCTTTCGTAAAAAGAGGACCGCCCGGGTCATCCGAGGGTGCACGAGTCGCCAAGAGAGCACCTGTTCGTACTAGGTTTTATGAGCTCGACAAAGGTTGTAGGTGAGCCGGCTAGTATGCCATCTTCCAAGTAGTTTCAAATACTGAGTTCAGTATTACGAAAACCTGGGAATAAAACAACGAGAAGAGAGACAAAAAATCGTAGTGGACACACATCTCTTCTCATCTTCTTATTTCTTTTCGTTTTCCCGTCCAGGAGCCACTTGTCGTCCCTTCGTCATTTTGAATCCTCTGGACAGGAAGAGATCAAATGTTTCGCAGAGAATCAGAATCTCCCGTCGATGGCTCATTTTGCGTGTTTTAGTGGCGGGGACGAGAAAATTCGAGTCTTCACAACATGTCGCAACTGATTCATCACTGGGGGCTTCTTGCAGGAGGAGAAGAAGCTCCGAGAAGAGAAATGTTTTTCTAATTAGTCTGTACTAGATGGTGTTAACCAGAATATGTACTATTGGAGTTTTGAGATTCCGAAAGTTAAAATATGGTAAAACTAAAACTTGATAGTTTGCTACCGTAACCTGTAAAGAAACGATGAAGATTAGGGCTTTTATTCTTTTCAATTCAATCCTTCCAAGTTTTATAACTTCTGATTCCACAAGTTACACAAAACGAATTCTAAAGTATCTGTAGTGTTAAAACAAGAAACAAACACTTCTAGTTCAAGTTCTAAAGCTCTAAAGTTTGTTATCTTCTGATAGTGAGAGATTTCTAGCCAATTCCCTTCTCTTTATTCAAATTCCTAATTCATAACTTTTCAAAAATCAAAAAATTTTTTAACACTCATTATAGTTATATTCGCATTTTTAAAGTTTTCTTCTCCTTATCATTCAATTTCCACGATCCGAATCCAAATAATTGTCTGATAATTGTCGCTCCTCCCTCTCTCCCGTTTTCTGGTTCTATCCATCTCATTTTTGATAATTCTCCAGAATGAATTCGCGGATATCCTTACTTCTTTTGATGTTCGCCTTCAATGTCGGATTCCTCAATGCTGGCCAGAGTCTTGTCTCACCCCAATCACACTGTAGAATCAGGTAATTACACTCTCCCTCCTAAACCAACTACAATTAACCAATTTTCGTCTCTTCCAGATGTGAGAACGGCGGAATGTGTGTATATGATCTCGATAGGCCAGATTTCCACTCTTGCATTTGTTTGTTAGGAGTGTATACAGGAGACAGGTGCCAGATTAAAGGTGATTTCGGAAAACTAGGGAAACTTTTGGAGAGATTTTTTTCAGTGACCACTCCAGATGATGTAGAATCAACGACAGCGGATTCTGCAGTAGATGAGACTGCGCATCCGAAGAATATCAATCAACAACGTAAGTTTTCTGAAATTGATAATATTCTGACACCTGATTACAGTCTGACATTTCAAAAGTGTGAAGTCGCATTTTCGTTTAACTTTTTGAATTTTTCGTATATAATTTTGCGTTTTTGATCTTTCACTCGCAAAAATAAGGATCTATTACATAGAAAAACGCAAAATTGTCATCGTAATAATAACCATGTAAGGTACAACTTTTATAGCACCGTTCTTTTTTTTGTTTTTCTAATGTAACTTATTTCTTATCTTAATAGTCTAACTCTCATTAGTTATATATTCTGTAAGACAACCTACAGTTTTTTCTATCCATTCTGAAATTGAATGCGAATATCGACTTATTTTCCTTCTTGATCTGTCTGTAAACTCGGACGAGTTTCAGACTGAAATTTCAAGTCTTTCTGTTTCAGATAGTTTCAGACTGAAACTTTCACTTATATGGATGTAGATCAGAAAGTTGGTTATTATGTTGTTCTATTACTTTTGTAGATTGTAAACTCAAATTTTTGACACTTGATCCCTGATCTTGATTGATGACGTAATCATTTCGAAAGTTGCCATTAGTCAACTACATCACTTCATTTGATGAGCAACATTCCTAAAATTCCAGAATCCGAAATGGATCGTGAAGAAGCTCGACGTCGTGATGAGGAGAGGAAACGTGAGTATGAGAGACAAGTCGCTGAAAGGACACGAAAAGAAAAAGAAGATCGAGAGAAGGCAGCTGATGAAGAGAGACGACGACAACAACACGAACAGTATTGGAGAGAGGTAAGAGGAATCGAACAGTTGTTTCGATAGAAAGAGAAAGAGAGCTGTCAGAGCAAGTAGACACTTGTTTTGAACACATTCCACTCCGTTCCCAACGGGAGGTGCATTTTGTGATTGAGATGAGCAGATATTCGGAAGGCGGTCTGAGGAATCGGATCAAAGGGTGAATGTGTTGATGAGATTAATTTGATTGAAATCAGAATGGGAGGTTTTGGAAGTTTTCTAGGGGCGTTTGACAGTATTAGAATACCGTAAAACCTATAATAGAGGGACACCGAAAAATCAAGTTTGCAAACCTTCTCATGAAAATATAATCCACTTTCTGAGAATCAGAGTCTATTTTTGTTTGCTGGAAATTTTACCGCAAAAAAACAAAAATTACGGCATTGCGGGCTCTCGAAAGTTGACGTTCAGGGTGTCCTTCTTTTAGAGGATTTTCGGTGTTCGTTTTTTATCTGGAAATGAATTTTGAATAAATATCGTTTTAGTATCCAGAAGCTGATCAAAGACACTCGCATTCATAATCCTATATTTCCAGGAAACCGCTCGGCGTGAGCAACAACGTGTGGAAGCTGAACGACGAATTCAAGAGCAGAGAGCACGCGATGACGAGAGACGCAGACAACATGAATCGGAGAGAGCACGGCTGGAAGAGAGACGCAGAGAGGTAAATATCACAGATCCATTACCGTATCCCCATTTCCATTTTCAGGAAGAAACTCGACGATTGGCTGCTCAGAGAGAGGCTGAAGAAGCGAGAGCACGCGATGAGGAGAGACGCAGACAAGAATCTGAAAGAGAATCTCAACGAGAAATGGAAGAGAAAAAGACTGAATCAATGAATGAACAGTTTGATTATGAAGGTGATGAGGACTATCCGCAAGTTGCTGAAAAGGAAGATGAGTACGATGAAGGATATGAAACTGATAAATCAGATGTAATGACAACTACAACATCTTCTCCAAATCGAATGAAACCGATGGTAGAGGAAGAAAAAGAAATGGGAGAAGGAGATGATGGAAGTGATATGGTAATGGAGAAGGATGATATGGAAGAGGAGCAGGAATCAGAAGAACCATTGAGAAAGGAAGATGAGAAATTGATTGATTCGATTAAGCATGTATTCAATAAGGCTGTTGATGAGACTGTCAAGGAACACCCGATGTGAGTTTTCTTGATTTTCATAATTTATAAGAGTGTATTGAACTTTCTAAAGAAAATATTTTCTTTTCAGTGAGGAAGATGAATATTGGGATGAGACTTCGAAGAAGATGGACGAGGAGACTACGCATAAAACTGAAGGTAAGTGAAATTATTCGGATTCTGTCTAGCGTTATGAATCGTTCCCTAGGAAGCAGAGACTCATGTAAAATGTAAATACCGTAAAATCTGTATTCTCTATTTTTCCAGTACCAACAAATATTTTTGAATTTTCAAAATAGATCATAGCACCTGTTGGAGAAGACATTTGAAACATATTTTGTGACTATTCAACTTTTTACGAGAATTCTAATAGGAACAATTTCTCGAAAACTGGAGACTTGAAAATGGAAACTGATTACTTAACTGACATTCTTTCAAAGTTTAGTATTCTAGGTGCAAATTATTAGAAAACTTCAAAAGAACGAATAGAAATCCATGAGCTAATCAAGTTTTGCTGACTTCGAAAACTCATAATAGTAAAGTTTAGCAAAATTCAAACGAGTATTTTGTAAACTTACCTAAAACCTGTATTAGAAGGGCATTCCCTTCTGTTTTTCCTGCACCTAAATAATTATTTCTGAATTCTCAAAAAGGATCATAACATCTGATTTGAAACATATTTTGTGTGTCAACTTTTCACGAGGAATCTAATAAAGTTAATTTCAATTCGTTTGAATTTCAAGAATGAGCTCATCGGAGCTCCTCTAATAAAGGTTTTACGGTAAACTTGAAATCACAAAAAAAAACTAAATTCAACTCTTTTCAGAAGCCGATGAATATGGAATGGAAGAAGGAACCGAAGGCTGGATGATGGTCAAGAAAGAGAATGAAAACGGATCATCTAGACATATCCTATCCATGATCCTTCTTTTACCACTGGTTGCCTATTTTCTATTCTAAATATTTCTATTCCTCTCACTCTCAGTTTTCCCTGTTTAGTACTGCACTGCTTCTCCAATACGGGTTCTTCAAACTTCTTTTCTTTTTTCTATTTTTTCTGTTGCTCACATTTCTTTTCACCTTTCACCATCTCTTACTCATATCTCACTTCTTTTTTTGGTGCTCCCCTAATAATTATTGTTTTTTGAATAATAATAAAACGATTACGTAAAGCCAACAATTACCGTAATCCTCTTCACCTCATCGAAAATTCAATTAGCGAATACGACGGAACAGGTGAATTAGGAAAAAAGAAATGGTAAAGAGCCGCCCGTGTCTTGGATATGACTCGGTGTGCATTTTGCGCATTTCGGTAATCTATCGACTTTCTCTGATTCAACTTCAGGTGAGAAATCTTAGATTTCAGATGAAAATTATGAATGTTTCAGACAAGGAAAAATAGTCAAAATGCCGATGGTGGTGGCAAAAAGAAATGCAAGGGAGAGAACTAGAGTGCATACTGTCAACCAGGTTTGATTTTATCTGATTTTGGAGGGGACAGTATTTGCCGTGAAACCCTCTAATGGAGAACCCAGAAGGCAGCCTTTTGGAAGTCCGTACAACCGAAACTTTGGTTATTTGCCGGTAAAAATTTCAGTAACCAAAGATACTTTTCTCAGCTTCAGAAAGTTGAGAATATTTTCGAAATTGCGTTTCTAGTTTGGTGTCGCTCTATTAGAGGTTACGGTAGTTAGCTAACGAACAAGATCCCATGATTCTAAAATTTAAAAGTTGTGCAAAGTCGTTTTTTAAGAGAAGGATTAATCTAGATGATTATTTACACCCGATTTCTTACACCTGTTTAATGACCCAGTTTCACAGTTTCAGACTTCTGAAATTAGGCTCATTTCGCAGGTGCTAGAACTACAGAATATCAGGAAGAAAAACCAGGTCAATCCACTTTTTTCCAGGCCTTCCTCGTGCTGAAACAACATCTCCCAAGCCTCCGTCAATTCACCAAACGTGTCAGCAAACTTCGTATTCTGAATGCAGCCATCACTTACATTGACACTCTTCTCAAACTTATTCAAACTTCCGATACAGTTCCTGCATCTGTGATCAATGCAACTCTCGGTCCAATTGCGCCAACTCCAGTTCGAGCAACTCAGAAAATGAAGAAACCCGAATCAGTTCAATCCTCTTCTATTCATTCTCGTCCCCTTCAACCGATTCTTCCGCGTCATCAAAGCACCCTCATGTCTTCTGCGGCTCCCCTTGCTCCAGATCATTCTCTTGTCGACTATCGTTCCTCATTGTCATCCTCTTTCCAACCTGTTCAACCCGTTCAAATGCCATCCGTTTTCTCACCTCCTCAACCAACATTTCCTTATATGAAAACCCTTCTCGATTATCCAACCTACTTCTATCAGCCATCCACTGCTCCACCACCACCACCTCAACCACAAACTCAGTCAACACAATCTCATCTGATTGTTAATAATCCTCTCGTTCCAATGCCATCCTATCAGTGTTTTTGAAGAATAAATGCTGAATAAATTATTAAGTGAATGCAAAATTGAATGCATCAATACAATTTTCATCTGAAAAGTCGCTTCGTAAATCGTTTCAAATTGTGTGAAACCAGTTGCTCAGAAAAAAATGCTCTAAGAGACTTCAAAATTGGATTTTCAGAAAACAAAAAAGCCCTAGATTTTGGAGCGAGTTATCATAACGAGTTATCATACTCAGTTATGACTTGTAACGCATTTTCGGTTCCAAAATAAGTACTGAGTTTTCACAAAAATAGTCGTAACTTGCTCCATTTTTGAGCCATCAAAAAACCAAACACATGAGCCTCATCTAGGAATAATTTTTGATCTTTTAGTAAAAATTTGTCTTATTTGGTTTAGATTGGACCGAGTTACAGCTCACGACGTACAGATGAATATACATAAGTTTTCCAATGTTATTAGTAAAGATGGAGATAAATAACCTGCACCGACATCAAACTTGACCAAATGAGCCAAAAAATCTAAACTCCTCGTGTATCCAGTCTGTAGATTTTGTGGTTTATCATTGGTGCTCCAAAAAGTGCAATCCTTTCCGCTAGTTTCTGTTTTTACCTTTTTTTCGTTTACTCTTCCTCCGAGATTCTTTAAAAATGTGTTGATCCTCCATCACGTCATACAACTCGCCCACTTTCATTCTCGTCATTCCTCTGTCTTCTTTTATTTGACCATCCCTTCCGCGTATATTTGCCTTTTTGTCCTTTTTGCCGTTCCGTATTCAATTTCCGGTTTTCCACGTATTTTTTATTCCTCCAAATGGCCACCTAGTATATAAACAAGGCTGACGAGCGAAGATTTTCCATCTGACTGTACAAAAGCATAATATTTACTTGCTCGTTCTGGTAACTTCTTCTCTTTTTTGTTGACTCAATGTTAATGTTATTTTTGTTGCAGTCAGTTGACCGTTGTCATGTGGAAAAAGTCGCTTTCATCGTATAAAAAGGTTGAGGATGAAGTTGAAAAAGATAACACAACTCAACACTCATTCAACTATCAAAAGCTAACTGGTAAGATTTCCTTCAATACTGTGATTCTAAAGATCACAATATTCAGATTCTGAAACCATGCCAAAGCACCATAAGAGCAGCAGAAAGTCTTCAAGCTATTCACATAGCTCAACGACTTCAACTTCTTCCACGCATCCAAGTACTAAACGATACACTTCCAGTCAACAATCGTTTGCATTCGTACCGCCCGTCTTTCCGGTCGTTCCACAGAAATTTGTATTTTTCGGATAATCATTTTCTCTAGGAACATCCTCGAGACTGTATATATGTCTATTTTCTGTAATTATTTGAGAAAAGGAATAAATTATTTTTGCTGAAATTTTGAGGAGCAACGGCGAAAACTGAAAATAATCAAGGTTAACCGCAAATTTCGAATTTTCGTTCGTATTTGGGACTCCGGAGCATTTGAAATTAGACATTTTGAAAGTGAGACATCTCGAAAGCAGACATTTCGAAAGTCAAGTCGCGTTTTCGCCTAATTTTTAAAGATTTTTATG
This sequence comes from Caenorhabditis zanzibari, assembly GCA_963966625.1. Classification (NCBI taxonomy): domain Eukaryota; kingdom Metazoa; phylum Nematoda; class Chromadorea; order Rhabditida; family Rhabditidae; genus Caenorhabditis; species Caenorhabditis zanzibari. The sequence continues at coordinate 6,379,370 of OZ016470.1, read as the reverse complement.
TGAGTTTTTGCGTTCATGATCTATTTCATATACAACAATGCTCTGTTACATAACCGCAAAAAAAAAACTGACACATTTTTTTAAAAAGGCGAACAATTTCACACTTTCGAAATGTCCGCTTACGAGAAGTCCAAAAGTCCAGTACTTTCGAGATGTCTCACTTTCGAAATGTCCGATTGGAGAAATCCGATTTAAAGTTAAAAAAATTGGGAATATTTCAGGTTCAAATTTGTCTATCAATTTTCTGAACACAAAATAATTTTCAGGACACAAAATATCTCAGTAACTTTGAACTACTTTCAAAAAAATGAAAAATAAAAAAAAAATAACTTTCAATCGTTTTTCGCTTTTCTAAAAACTTTCCAATTGAACACAATCCATGGGGTTGATAAAAGTGGATACCTGTAAAGTAAATAGCCCGTTCGAAAAGAAAAAAAAAACCAAAAATATGAAATCTTTTGAAGAGAGTACAAACACTCTTCGCAAACAAGCTGCTTCGCTTTTACCCCAACTGCATGGGTATTTTTTTATCGAAAAAATTGACGTTTCCTTATCCCATTTCCAAAAATACAGATTCTTTCTAACACTGATATGATTAGTCAGTTTCCGATGTCACTGTATCAACATTTCAACTTTTTTCCTGTTCCCCACTTGAAAATCAGAAAATCACCAGTGATTCACTGTCAGCTCTTCAAAAACCATAATCCAGTCCAGCTTCTTGTCCATTTCATCACAACTCATCTCATTTTCTTTCCGTCCGAAAAACGGTATAAATGGATGAGAACCGGTTGTCGTCCTGCAATTCAATCGTTTTCCTCTCTTTTCACTCAATCTTCTTCACCTCGTCGTCAGTTTCGAAAATGTGTTTTATCGTCAAATTTAGAATTTAGGCGACGAAATCTAGGGTGACAATCTTGATTGGCATACTGTCTCAGGGTCATTTTGGGAATTGTGGGCGGGGCGAGTAGTACTATTGGAAATGGTATTTAGAATTTGTCTGGAGAATTTGCATACGGATTATTATTTTAATATTGGACATTGTATTTCGGAAATCAGTAATATGGAAAAGTTTGAAAGCAGATAAGTTTAAAAACACTTTTGAATTTCGCTAAACTTCAGTATTGTGACTTTGTTCAAACTTTGTTCAAACTTTGAAAGCTTTCTAATCATTTGCATCCAGTATACTTAAATTTGACAAAATCGTAAGTTTTTCAGTAATCAATTTTCATGTTGAAGTTTTCGAGGCCTTTCCTAACTATTTGTAACAGACAGAACTACTAATTTGGGACCATTTGAAAAATAAATATCGCAAAACTTCTAATAGAGAGACACCCAGAAGGCCGACTTTAGAAAGTCCGTACGACCGTAATTTTCGTTTTTTGCTGGTAAAAACTTCACTAAACAAAGACACTTTTCTTAGTTACAAAACGTAATAAATATGATCTTCAGAAAGTTGAGGATCTTTTCAAAATGAGTGTTACTAACTTGTTGGTCCGGGGTTGCTCTATTAAAGGTTTTACGGTATCTGTTTAGGAGCTATTTCGATTTTCGCAGATCCTTTTTTACCCTCCCAAACCATACCAACTGTTTCATTTCTCCCCCGTTTCCAATATTTGAAATTAGTTCAAGTGTCCCCTTCCCTTCTCTTCCTCTCTTCTCTTTCTCTTCTCTTTTCACCCCAATTATTCCGTACGAAATTTCACATGATTTCGAACTTTCTCTCTGTTCCCTCTTCCTTCTACTCTCTCTCTCTCTCATCCCTTCTTCTGAATGAATTCATCAAAAGAAGTAAAAAAATAGAGGATGTTCACAATCATGAAAACACAGAGAATTTCTGCTGTTTTCGTCTCTACCCAAACACGCCAACCTATTCTTCCATCTCTAAAGTCCTCTGTTCCATCCGTTCCAATCATATTCCCATTTCCGTTTTCCCCTTCATATCATTTGTTTTGAGAACAACTGCTTTTGGTTGGGCACCGATTGTGATATTTTTTACGACGAGCACCTTATCTGTTCAGTTTTTTATTTGACCAAAGCATTTTTTTTGAATATAAGGCTATTCAAGATAGAATATATTGGAAGATATAACCGCTTTCTGTGTATCTACTGGAATACTGAAAATTTGAATTATTATCGAAACATTCCAAGTTTCACCGCGCTCCATTGCGAACTTGGGGAAATTCAAAATGTTTAGGTTTCCCGCTCACTTGTTTCTCTTGTAGGTCACGTCAAATTTAAAAACTTTGTTAATTTTGCAGTTTCGACGTGACCTACAAGAGAAACAAGGGAGCGGGAAACCTAAAAATTTTGAATTTCCCCAAATTCGCAATGGAGCGCGATGAAACTTGGGATGTTTCGATAATAGATGAAAGTTCATTGGCAGAGTTACCCGGAGTTAACGATTCATAACAAAGGTTTTTAAAAATTGGCTGATTTTAAAATAGTTGAAAGGTTAGCTGTCAATTCTGGTTAAGAATTTCTAGTTTTAATTCTGTTTAGCTAGAAACTTAAGATTCTAAAACCATATCATTGAGTCTAATATTGAAACATTATAGTGTCTAAAAGTCAATGATTTTCTGTTCAAAATGTACAAAAAATTTTAGTATAAAGGGCCTGAGAAGCCCGAAAATGATGGTCAAAGTTCATCCATCAAAAACGAAAGAAGATTATGGGCCAACCGAATAATATCTTTCTAGTAACCTGATTTTTGATATAATGGTTTGATCTGGATTATAAAAGTTCAGGGTCCGATTTCTGAACTCAACGATTTTGGTTCAACCGACTTTTAAGTACTTCTTTCCCTCGATTCAACTTTCGACTCACTTTCAAAGTTTCTAGTACTTTTCAACTCTTTTTTGGTCCCCCGGAGTTCATTCGAGAACTCTTTCGGTTTCCTCATTTTCCATTCCATTTTCTCCGATTTTTCGTTCCCATTTTCACTCTCAAAGCTCCTTCATTTGAATCTTCGTTGGTGGCTCTTTTTTTTCTGTTTTTGCCTGGGAAGAACCAAAAGAAGAACCAAAAGAGTTGATGAACCAATTAAACTGTTTTGTCAACTTGCCATCTTTTTATCGGTTCCTTTCTTGGGACATTTTTTTTGAAATCTTGAGTCTGTCACGCGACCGGAAGGGGAATGTCCTTTTGGTGCAAGATGTCAATGTGACAGTTGTCTTCAGATGATTCTGATAAAGTTTGAACTTTTGTTTTCCAACGAAGTCTGGTTCTCTTCTCTAAAGTCAACTTTTTGAAAATCTCATAACCATTTTCCAAACAATTGCTTTCCGAGCTTTCAGGTGACATAAAATGTTCAGAATCACCTGTCCGAATTGCTTTTCCATTTACCTTTCCTCTCCTCCATTTTCCCTCTACTAATTATATGATCCAGTACGTCACCATTCCCTCTATCCTCTCCAAAATGTAGCATCGTAAAACCGGGTCCTTCTCTCCCTTTTTTCTCGATAGACCAAAAACCTAGGAATGAAGTCAGTTCCTCTTCTCACATCCTTCTGCTTCCTTTCCAAAATGTCCCTCGGGAAACGAAAAAGAGGCTTCGGAGGAATCTATCAAATGCAACATAATCTGTGGAGGAAGAGTCAAAACTTTTTTAACTTTTCTCTGTTTCTTCTCGGACCGCCCGTCTCCCATCAATCACCACCCCCATTCTCAAAGGACCATCCACGCAAAAAAGTGAGACACCTGTCCGAAACTCATTTCGTTCTTATCAATTCAACACCTTCGAGTTTTTCTTTCACACAAGATGTTTCGTGCATTTGTAACTTTTTGAACCATCAATGATCACAAACCGTGGTTATCAGTAGTTTTCTAATGTGTTTATAGTTCCAAGACTGAACAAGATCAACTTGAAAAGTGCTGGAAAAAAAGGTTTCATGATTTGATCTGAACATTCAGAAGTGTCTCACAAGGAAATCCGCAGACTTCGTTAGTTCAGAAAGTTACAATACTTTCACCATTTGTTTATCGTGTAATAGTGAGAAACTCCTCAAAAAATTCTTTTCCGTCCGACACCCGGAGCCGAGCTCAAGGTTCCAAATGTACTATTTCAGTACTAATGTGAGAGTGTTCACATATTTCAAGTTCTAGGATATGTTCCGAGCTGAAATTTGTTTGCATACGTAGTTTTGTCCACACTATTCAATGACATAGGTTTTGAAAAAACTTCTGAAAAAAGCATGCTGATTCCTAGAGTAGCAAAAAGTTCGAAAATCTCTGAACTTACGAGGTCGATGGTTTCCTTCAGTTTTGATATTGTTTGGTTCCAGATTTGAAAACTCTGGATTATTGAGAATAAAGAACTACGAATTCGGCTTGAAGAAATACAGTTTTTCATCCGGAATTCCAAAGATCTTTCAGTTGAAGTGTAAATGATGATTTCTAGAAAATTGAGACTTCTAGCTGTCAGATTCTTGATAAATTCTGCATTCTTCTTTTCCCAATCTTGATATTATCAATAACGGACTGTTTTTTCTTTGAAGATGAAGCCATAGTTTTGTTCATTATCCATAATTGAACACGGAATAGCTCAATTTCCCATTACAACACTCTATTCTGATCGTGCAACTTTTCGATCTGTGTACTGTTTCTATTTTTTGCAAATACTCATATCCGTTTATTTTCCCACTGACCCATACTTCCTCTCAATATAAAACTCTTTCTTCAATCCGTCAATCGTCGTCATATTTCCCCATTTTTCCAAATAATTGGTCAGAGATTTCACGGTTGGTTTTCCATTCTTCCTCTTTTTCCGGGGAGGGTAGTTCTCCCATAGAAATGGGGACCACCCCAGTTTTATTTATGACTTTTATTTATACCTTCCTGAAGTAATTAGTGACATGTGTCCGAGTGTCCGCCGTCCCTCCGGAGACTCCACTCTTCCGTAACATTATTTTTTCGGACATTTTTTGTTGTCGTCGTAGAAGAAGGGATCCTACGGGGGGCATTGAAGAGAAAAGGAGCTGTGTGTACATGATTCTTTTCTTTTTTCTGTTCTTTTTTGCTTATTTGTAAATACATTCATTCGTGTAAAAAAGGAGCGGAAGGCAGGATGATACACGTACATTTTCTAGATCGAAAAGTAATTTTTTCGTTGTTTTCTTGCTCTTTGGGAACTCTAGATGGTCATTTCTATTGGAGAAGTTTTGTGGTAAGGACTTGTTAGTAGTTTTTTGAAGGAAAAAAAGTTCAAAAGGGAGAAGATGGAGGAAGTTCAAAAGAGTTAGACCTCCTACAGAATCTTGAGAATTCTAAATGTGGTGGAGCGAGTTTTAGAGGTTTCGTGAGCTTGGAAATAGAATATCTATCTGAAATGTTCTGGAATTCGTTTTTCTTTTTGCAAACTTTTGAAGGAAAAATTTGAATTTTTTTTGCTGAAACTTTGCGGTTTTCGAAATCAACTCTAGTTTTTTTCATTCATAACCTTATAAAATTCTTAATCGCATGAATAAAGTTTAAAGTTTTATAAAATTCTAAGTTTGATAAAATGGCTTATTATAGTTTCAAAACTGAAAATCCTCTACAACTTATAATATATCAAAAACTGAACCTCCAACTTTCTATGATTTATCACAAACCCAAAAGTCCTCATAAATTTGCTGTCTCCCTCATAAAGTCCTCATAAATTTGCTGTCTTCATAAAAAGTGAGTAACATATAACGACTGGGGAACAGAAATAAAAAGTTCGGCTGTCGATGGATAACAATAAATCATTTTCTGTATACTTGTCCTTTTTTTTCGAACTTTTTGCCTATTTTCTGCTTCTGACACGATATCCATGTCGTATTCTAGAAGAACTACAATATCCGAATATCTCTGTTTCCCATTTTAGTATTCCTCATTGTTTCGTCCACTTTGAATTCGAAGCACAATGTTGCCTTCTGAATAACTAATAGCTCTGTCATAATTATTCCATCAGATGAATTGCGTGTTTCTCACTTTTTCGAAGATAATTAATGTTCTTGGAGTCAGAAGAAGAGAGACCTTTCGTATCGTGGCGTGACTGATTCCTATTTACTTCGAAAATTATTATATTCCACGGTCTCCTACGCGTGAAATAATAAAAAGTTTTGTTTTTTGGCTGTGTCTGTTTTTTTGGAGAGAATACTTTCTGTGATTTCAGGAATCTTCTCAGGTGTCAAATGAGACTATTTGTAGCTAGAAATTCCGGGAAAAAAGAAATTGACATAAAAAAGACTGAAAATTTTCAGTTTGATATGTTTTTAGAGCTGGAAATCAGCGAATAACCATAATTTTCTTGATTTAGGTAAGCACGTAAAAATTCAAAATCGTTGTATCAAAAATCGGACTAGACAGTTTTTAGACAATTGGGCCAAGAGTGTGATGTGATAAAAATTGAACGATTTGGATCAAAACTGAAACACTCCGAAAAAAAAAACACTCCTGGCCCAATAGTCTAAAAACTCAAGAGTCCGATTTTTGATAAAACGATTTTTAGTTTTTTTCTTTTAACCTATATCGAAAAAATTGTGGTTTCTCGCGGATTTCTAGCTCAAAAAACATGCAAACCCGAAAATTTCCAGCCTTTTCTATGTCAATCACTTTTTTCCGGAAGTTTCTAGCTACAAATAGTCTCATTTGACACCTGAGAAGATTCCTGAAATCACAGAAAGTACTCTCTCCAAAAAAACAGACACAGCCAAAAAACAAAACTTTTTATTATTTCACGCGTAGGAGACCGTGTATTCGACAATTTCTGGTCTCTTCGATCAGTTCGCATGATCTTGGCTCTAAAATGTCGTTTTTTTCGTGCTCCAAAAAAGTCTTTCGATTTTTGAGTTTTTCAAATATTAAAAATAGAGTTACAGTAATTTATATTTGTACTCGAGTGATCGTTCCAATGCAGAATTTACGAAAATAATAATATTTTTTTTCGTAAAAATCGTTAAAACTCAAGAAAATCGATTTTCAAATCGAGAACTTACTATTTCAAAAAATGTAGATTTTTTCACTGATTCGAATGCACCAAATATCGCTGCTCAAACGCGAAAAAAACTGGCGAAAAAATGTAAGTTCGCAATTTGAAAATCGATTTTTTCGAGTTTTAACTGTTTTTTTGTAGCTGACTGAATTTTTTCACTCTTCTGTAAAATTCTAAGCTTTTGGAACGACGGTTTGGAACATACCTAAAGTTGAGAAAAATATTGAAATCCATTGGGAGAATCTTACCAATCATCATATTTTGAGTACAAAATTAACTGGGGACATCAGTTCAAATTTCTGACTAATAATCTGAGGAACTTTTTAATCAGAAGTTGAGGAATCTTGAATTCAACATTTTTTTCTGACTCAAGTAAACCATTCCTTTCGATTTCCTTCCAAGAACTACTTGATTTCAACTGACCACTTTTCCAAGTACCTTTCTCCAAATGCGTCACAATTCTGTCCTAAATTTATACTCTCTTTCATCTCCCAAATAGAAATCTTTGCACATGATCTTCTGCTTTTTTTAATCCCTTGTCCTCAAGAGTTCATAATCATTATTATCTCAGTTTCTTCTCAGATTATCCGCCTTTTTTGGATTAATCTTCTTTCCCCATGAAAACCCACCCAGTTTCTTCATTTTTTTCCCTTCCGCAGTCCATTTCCCGCTCGAATATATTCATAGCCTTCTTCTTCCAAATGATTTATATGCCTACCACTGCCAACTATTCTCGAAATCACTTTTCAGAAGAAAAGTAGCAATGAAGTGGACCACATGGATTCCATTTCTTCTTTTTCTAATTTTTTATTCTGAATTATCTTATGCAAAAAGAGGAGGACGTGGATCATCATCTGCAGTTGGAAGACACTATTCTAGAAGCAAATCATTTTTTACTAGGAAGTCAGTTATCTCTATGATGTTTCAAACAAATTCTTTTTTTCAGATATTCAAAACCTGGCTCCATTGAACACACTTCTAGTTTTCGTTCATTTGTCTTCGGAGCAACATCCGGTTTACTTTTGTTCAATGCTGGAAGACATATTATTCAAGACTCTTCAGAGCCCATTTCGTGAGTATTTAGTGGGTATTTGAAGAGAGAAAAAACGGAAGTTATGGATGCAATCAAGAATGAAGCATATAAAAATGAATGGATGACGTTGTTTTGATGTGTTGATTTTTTTTAGAGTTTCTGAGTAGAATGAGAAATGCTGAATTGCTGAAAATTGGCTCCGCGACATTTCGAAAGTGTAATATTTCGAAAATGTGACACTTCGCAAGTATGACATTTCGAAAGTGTGACGTTTCGCAACTGTGACTTTTCGAAATCAATATTGTTTTGTTTAAAGTTCTACAATGGAAATCGAAGAATATGCAAAACGTTGCGCAGTTGCGAAACGTCACACTTTCGAAACGTCTTCTTTCAAATGGGAGCCTAAAATTGATCTCAGATGTTTTTGAGAACATGAATTTTTTTTTGTCAAAATCTAATCTTTGTTATCATTACGAATAGTAAGCTGATTCCAGGGTTGCAATTTGGTGGGCCGATCTCATAAAAAATTTCATGGGCCCGACCCGTTTCGGAAAAATTGCCTGAAATTTTTAGAAAATTTGCGAATTTTCTCGAAATTTTTATAGTAAATCAGTGGAATTCAAAAAAAAAGTAGCGGCCAAAACTGGGAATCAAAAATTAGGACCGAAATTTTTTGGCTCCGCGACGTTTCGAAAGTCTATCGTTTCGCAAGTGTGACATTTCGAAGTGCGACGCTTCAGAAGCAAAACGTTACACTTGCGAAACGTCACACTTTCGAAACGTCGCAGAGCCAAAGTTTTGGTCGAAATTTTTCTGGACTGATCCCCAAGGTCCTCAAAACTCGAAAACCACTCACCTAGTTTTCCACAAAAAACCTTATGCAATCCCTAAAATTTTCAGATTCGGAAATAGGAAATACTTCTGGGGCGAAGCAAAATACGTACCTGATGAAGAGCTTCCAGTCCAATGCATCAACAAAATCGATCCACAAGATCCGCAATTTGGACGAGTTAGTAAATATATTTATTTTCCAAATAATATTCCCTTTTCAGGTATTCTTCGATAACGAATCTCGACCACAAGAAATAGTTTATGCTTGTCCAGCTGATAACAATTGTTGCGGATATGACTGTTGTACAGAATCTACAATTTTCACCTCGATTTTGTGAGTTTTTTTTTGAATCCTTTATTAATTCAACCTAATATTTCAGTGGTCTTCTTGTAATCCTTCTCATCGTTTCTGTCATCAGTATATTCGTTATCGAAGGATTCCGATGGTGTCTTCATTTCACATACTTCTGTAAACACGGACATGCCCGTGATTTCGAACCTCTCAGCATCTGAATACTCTTTTTCTTATTATTTTCCAATTATATGTGCCTTTTTTCCAAAATCCCAATACGGTCTTTTTTCCTTTCCCAAATCCAAAATTCACTTGTTTCACTATCTGCGATACTAACTCCCATTTCTTCGTGTTCACTTTTTTGCCTCATTTCTACGGGTTGTTTCCTGCAAACAATTCAACAAATAAAAAATGATAAATCGAAAAGAATAAAATAAGTTTATGACCGGAAACGGCCATCTAGGGGAAGCGTCGGCAGTTATGCTCCTACTCTCCATCGTTTCAATTTGTTTCGTTTCGATTACGGTAGATGCCTACTGTGAATATGGAACCAAATACAACAATGCAACTGGGTAGGCACTGGGATTTCATTCATAACGAGGTTGCAATCCGAGCCGAAGCGGGCCGGCGCGGGCCGGTGATTTTCTCCCCTCTAAATTGTGATTTTCAAGTAAAAATTTATATGCAAATGTAGATCTCGTGAGATCTACAGAATGGTAGTTAGAACTTCCAAATTCCACATCTATATTTTCCATAAAACGTCAGAAAGAAGGGCCAAGCTCATATATGTGTACGGGTCAATATCTCCGGCACGGGTGCTTTCTGACGTTTTATGGAAAATATAAATGTGGAATTTACATATTCTAACTACCATTCTGTAGATATCATCGAGTTCTACATTTGCATATAAATTTTGACTGAAAAATCACAATTTCGAGGGAAGAAAATCGACGACCCACGCCTGCCTGCTTCGGCTCGGATTGTAACTCCAATTCATAAGAATATCATCGTCTCCATAGAAATTTCAGATGATTCAGATAATCCTATCATTAGATAAGCGTTGATTCCTATCTATAAATTCATTAGATTCAAGGATTTATACTTTCCATTTCCAGATGTTTCCAATTCTTCCGGACACCTCTAAACTTTACGAATGCAGTCCGTGTAGGTCACCAATCTCCCCCATCCCAACCCCATAATCGTCGTTTCAGTTTTGCCGTGTCAACATGAAATCCACTCTCGTCCGTCCCGTATCCTTCATTCGAAACCAACAATTACAGCAAGCTGCAATTAAATTGGGAATCGAAGAATACTGGATTGGTGCATCGAATGTTGACAATGATTGGGAATGGTTGGATGGAAGTATGCTCACTTATTCGAATTTCGATGTTCTTGGAGGATATCCAAAGAAAACGGAGTCTCAAATTGGAGCAGTTTCAATGGGATCACTTTCAGGTCTTTGGTATACTAAGCTGGATGCAATGATGCTTCCTTTTGTTTGTGAATTTCCACTTTCCAATCATTACGATAATGGTAACTTCTGACCAATGACTCTACTAATTACATCGGTACTTTCAGGTGTACTGTATCGTGCTCCAAAACTCCAAAGTTTAATATTCCCTTCCGCTGGAACAAAAGCCCCAATGCTAATGGTAGAGTCCGTTGATCAATCCAGTCTCTACGACAAGATTGGTCCGAAGAAAAATGAAATGGAAACTGGAGAAAAGGTTTATTTGAAACCGATCAATATTAGTACAAACGGAATGGAAGGCTTCGTTGGACCACCAATTGTCATGTTGAATACATTCAGAAGAAAAGTGAAAGTGAAACCAGTTATTGTATCTCAAACTGAAACGGAATTGAATCGAAATTTGAAGGAACAGGAGGAAACTGAGGATTCTATTAATATGAAGGCGGTTCAAGCAGGAGGTAAATCTGGAAATGGTGAGTTTCGTTTGGGATTCGAATCTAGGTTTCTTAATTAGCGGAAGGGTAATGATTCTGGTTTGAGTACGTTACAGGGTATTCCATAATTATGGAAACAACTTTCAGAAAGGTTACTTTGGTTTTTACCAGAGTTGATAATTGACCCACAGTTTTTATGAACGCAAAAATACATATGCAAACTGCATTATACACTCTGCAAATTTTTACAACTTCAACTCAAAGCTCATAGAAAAACAATCTTGAGTCAAATAGTGAGAGCCCTGCCGCACTTGAAGACTCACTGAAAAAGGCGCGAAATTCGGAAAATCAATTTGCCAAAATTTCTGAATAGAGGCAAAACTACAGTAATATCCAAGGACACCCAAATTGTAATTTCCTTTTGAAATTTGACAGTAATAATTCAAAAGCAAGTCTATTTTTTTCAAAGTTTGCCAATTTTTAAGTCACCTAGAGCTGTAATTTCCAGGAACATCCTTGTCTGACGAGATGAATGCAAACAAGAAAGCGAAACGAGAACGAGAGAAAAGTGAATCACTTCGTTCGAAAACTATTCAAATTTCTCGCGGATGATTCCAATGAAATCATCTTAATGTGTTCTTTGTGTCAATTTCAAATAAATGCACTTACTTTTTTTCTTTTTGTTATTCAAACAAATAAATCACGAATAAATGAAACATATTACGCATGCGGACACCGTCAATGACGCAAATAGACAAGGTGAGAAAGTAAAAAAGAAGTTGAATAAAAAGATAAGAAATTCGGAATGAAAAATAGAATGTACAGGATATGGAAAAGGTGTGAATAAGAGGATTTGAATAAGAGGATTTTTGTTTCCACGAAACGAAGAAACAATTCAATGTTCATAGAGAAAATAAATGGCAACAATTAGAGATTACAGGTTAAAAATGGTTTGTTGATGTTTCCTGAAAAGAAGAGAATGTTCCTCTGTGCAGGTTGATAAAGAGTACTCCACCCATCAGAAAAAAGGCATTTCCTTTTTCTGATAACAATCAATCAGTGTGTGTTTCATTAGAGAGAGTCTCGTGACTTCTGATTACTCTGCTCTTTTGGTTTTCTTATTTCGATAGGTAATATTATTTTATGGTTGAAATGCACTGGACAAGTGTTACAATGATCTAGTACAGTTTTGCAATTAGGAGGGTAATGAAAGCTAGAATAAAAAGGCGAGCTACAATTCGCTGAAAGCTTCTTGATACTATCTTTAACTGATTTGTAGCCAGACTACGCTTCCAGTGTGGTTTCTGTCCCTTCCAATGTACCATAAAATCTGGATCAGAAGGGCATGTCCCTCATTTTTTCCAGCATAAAAAAAATATTTCTGAATTCTTAAAACAGATCAGAACACATGTTGGAGAAGAGATTTGAAACATGCATGTGTCGTGTCTAGTCAACTTTTGACAAGGATTCTAATAAAACCAGTTTCAATCCGTTTGGATTTTAAGAATGTGCTTATTTTGAGCTCCTTGAGGTACTCTTCTAATACAGATTTTACGGGTTTTCTGTCCAATTTCAAACGAAAGTTCCCATGTCGGTGACCTTTGATAGTACTGTATTAATGCGTTAGAGCTTCAGATACATCAGGAAAAATGAATTTGATTGTTCTGAAAGTTGCCAAACATTCTAAAAGTCGGAAATTTCGCCAATCTTAAGGAACCTTTTTGATGGAAATGATTGGAGACAATTTACTTTTGAGGGAGTTTCGAAAACTGTTTTATGATATTTTCCCAGTTTGAGCAAAATTTTAAAATGAAACAAGTTAGTCACCGGGGTCATGTGCGTTTTTTAAATTTAGAATCTAGATTAGTTCGTTTCGTTTCTAACAACTTTCTAGAAAATTTCACCTAACTCAAAGCAGAAAAAAGACAAAAAACCGCTGCTTTCGACATGAGACAACGATTTACAAACTTCTGAACGTCCCGACCAAAAATTTTCGAAACTTTGTACTTATCAACCTCTCAGTTCACCACATGTGGACTCAAAACAATGCTCATAATGTTTTGCAGCTCGGATCATTTTTTAATGCTCTCCAACTTGGCATTTCCCAATATTACGTCATGGATCTGCGTTCTCTATTGCAAATATGGCTAATATTCGAATTATGAGCTTTTCCGCTTACATTTTTCGGTCAGGGACAACTCGAAATCCCAAAATTAACAAAAAGTTGAAATCTGATAAGATCCCAAAGAAAAAAGGCAAGCGGGACAGTTAAAAATTCAAACTTCAGTCATATTTGCAATAGAACGCGGTGAAACTTGCTAAATATCGCTAATATGTTCATCAAAATTGTCGATTGGCAACTTAATGATATCAAGACTTGAAATATTTGTTTTGTGACTGTGATTTGTCTCTTCAGAATAGATAAATGTTTGATTCTGATAACCTTAATGATCACCTGACTTCTGATATCATTCACGATCTACGAAACTATTTTATGGATCCAGAAGTTACAAATTTTCGATTATTTTCAGCACACACTGGTTAGTAATTGCAATCAAAATGGCTATTTTATTCGATTTTAAACAAATTTTGCAGTTGCTTAACAGAACTTTCCTAGAGTTTCGCAAATACGCAAACTCAAAAGTTCGAACACCCAAATTTCGCATGTATCCTTGGTACTTTCCGTACATTTTCAGTCGCTATCTGACCAATAATCTCCAAAACCCCTCTTTCTACTTTCTGTTTTTATCAGTGCACGTACCCCAAAGACGTCTATAATTCCTGCGGAATTCTTCAATTTTCATCGCTTCTCTATCTATTTTTTCTTTTTCCAACCACTTGCACATTTCTTGATTCTCAATTGAATTTTTCAGATCTATGTTATGGCACAATCCATAACTATTCTATTCACATTATTTTTGGTGTTTCAATGTACAGATGCTCGATTTCTGAATAGTTTCTTCTCCGTTGCCAATGGCTCGAATCTTTGTAATGCAGAAAAGTGTGAACTCAAATCGAACTGGAGCCATCAGGGTAAGAGATAGTAGAGGGAATGGGCAAACTAAAGATAGAAAAAACTAGAAATGTGATAAGAAACTATCAGAACACAAACAGTGATTTATATGGTGGTGATATAAACTACAATTTTGAGTGAGCAAAGGGAAAAAAATAGAAGAAAGTATTTTTCAGCAACCTGTGACTATGTAAATTGTAACGATGATGCATGTGAAGGAGGTGGATATTTATTGTGGACTCAATACGCGGAATGTGCTCCAAACACTACTGCTAAGGTAAAATGCACTATCTTGGTCAGAAATTATAATATTTCTGATTCAGGTATTCATAATCATAGCAGCTGTTGTATATATGCTTCTATTGTTCTTAATGGTCAGTTCAGCAGCTGACGACTACTTCTCGCCCTCGATTTCTTCAATTGTTGCTCATCTTCGAATTAGCGAATCTGTGGCGGTAAGATTATTTTATCGAAGTTATAGAGTACTGGCATAAATAAATGCGTGCTCAGCAAGTTAAAAAAAATTTCTAAACTCGGAGCCAAAATTCATAAGAATTCAATCCAAATGTTTGTACCTCTTAAATTCAGAGTCCCAGATTGTGTGCTTCTCCAAACGTTTGAATCAAAATGATACTACTTTCTGATATTAATAGCTAACCGCAAAGTCAAACGTTTCTAATTCTATAGTTTTCAAGTTCTGAAACCTCCAAGAACAACTACAGTATTGGCCAAAATGAATGAGAGCTTTACCGCTTTCAGTTGAGATAGATCAACTTTGAGGCCCTGAAAAGTAATTTCCAGGTATCCGATTTTCCTGAAATTTGGTTGATGTATAGAACAACTCAAGAACACAATTTTTGTAGTTGAAATCGCTTTTATAGGACCACTCGTGTTAGTTAGGTTGCGTGGAAGCCAAAAAGCTCCAAAATGAGACCAGGAAACTTGACCTAACTAATTGGATTGCAATGAAATGAAAAATTTGTCAACTACAAAAATGGAGTTCTTGAGTTGCTCTATAAATCGGCAAAATTTAAGAAAAATCGGGTTTCAGGAGACTATTGTTTGAGATCCTCAAAGTTGACCTATTTCAACTACTGTAACAGGTGCTGAATTGAAAGTGTGAAATTACACAACGGAGATGATCTGAAACCGTTGAAACCCAGAAAACAACATGGAAATTTCCAATTTTTAATTTAAAAGTATTCCAAAAAATTCCTAATATTCCAGGGTGTCACCTTCATGGCGTTTGGAAACGGAGCCCCCGATGTCTTCGGATCAATAGCTTCCGTCCTGAGTAGTCCAACTCCAAAAGCAGATCTTGCTCTTGGAGAACTCTTCGGTGGAGGTCTCTTCGTCACAACAATGGTTGTTTCCACTATAATTCTAACTTCTCCATTCGATGTAGAAGTGTTCAGTACAATGCGAGATCTTCTCTTCTATCTCGTTGCGCTTTCTTTTCTCGGATTCTGTTTCATATTCTATAACCGTGTGACATTATGGATGCCTTTGAGTGAGCTATTTTCAATGTTTAAAGTTAGATTTTGCCAGATTTCAGCGTTTCTTGGATTGTACCTTCTCTATGTTCTCACAGTTTTCGGAGCTCAATATTATCATAACCGAAAAAGGAAAGTTCTTCAACAACAAAACAGTACGAAGAGCAAAGTTAGTCGGAGAAGTCGAAAGAGTATTCATAGTGTTGCTCCAATGCCAGTGATTCCGGAAATTGAAGTTCAGGAGCAAGGTTATAATCTTTGATATTCAGTTTGTTTAACTTTCTTCAATTTCAGCAGCACCATTTCCTGAAATATCAGTCGTGACTGGGGCAATTGACAAGCTCAAGGAGCATATGGCAGAGAAAGCACAAACGAATCGAAGATATACAAAAAGAGCTTCATTTTTAGTGAATGGAGAGGGACATGTGAATAGTTTGCATCCGTATGCAAGACATAATCATTTGGGCATTTCAAGAAGAGGTATCAATTCATTCTCGATTTCATTAATCTGTGTTGAATTCAGAAAGCGAGTTGTCAACTGAGGATGAAGAATTTGTGGTTATTCACGGACAAGTATTTCAAGGACATGAAGCGAGAAGTAGAGCAGCTAGTCTTGTTCCAGAACCAATGAAAATTAGTAGCTGGAAATCAAAAGATGTTTTAACTGATTTAGCCGAACATTTGGATCCCCGCCCTGATGCAGACGATTGGGAGGAGATGAACATATTCTCAAAAGTACTTGCTTATATAAATGTATGTAATTCGTCTATATTTCAACATTCATTTGTGTTAGCTTTCAGATTGCACCCAACTTTCTATTCAAACTAACAATTCCTTTGAACGAACAGAGCTGGTCAAAACCACTAACGTTGATTCACGCATTCACATGTCCAGCGTTTCTCTTATTCTCTCTCCAATGTGAGTTTATCCAAAAACGATATTCTTTGTTTTGAAATTGGCTCAGAAAAGGATTGGAAATAATCACTTTGTTTCATTCCAAGCGTTGGGAATAGTATTCTTCACTGCCAACGAAGAAGAGCGGCGGGCGGGAGGTCTATCAGGGCAGCAGCCGACGCCTCGTGGGTTCCGCCGACCGCTATGTTTTGTGTGTGCGCCGACTCCGCCCACTTTTGAGTGGTGAAGTTGGGAGGAGGGAAAGTGGGAAAACTCTCCGGAAAAGGATCGGGAGGAAGTTATGAGTTTGATAATGAACCGTTTTTACGGAAATTTAGAAAGAATTGGGACCAGAGTGATGTCAAGAAAATGCAAGCCAGAAAACGGGGTTTTCTGAATAGGAAATTGGCTGGGCGGCAAAAAATTTCGGCAACTCATTCAAATAAGAATAACTTTTTTCAGGGGAATCGGACAAAAATACGGTCAACATGAAAAATGTTCCTCATTTAAAAAGCTATCGATTGATTAAAAAATCATAAAATGTTATGCAAAATTGGCAGAGTTACAACTTGTTTTGCCAAAAATTTACCAATTTTGGCGACACAAGGCGTAACTCTGTTAATTTCCGATGAGATTTGACGGTTTTTAAACCAATCGATAGCTGTTTTTATAAGGAATATTTTTTCTGTTGACCATATTTTTACCCGACCCCCTTGAAAAAAGTTATTTATATTTGAATTAGTTGCCGAAATTGGTGTCCGGCTACAAACTGGACTGATATTGAAACTGAATAAATTTAAACTGGAAGAAGCACTGATTCCAAAGTTTGAATCTATACTTCTGATACAAGAAAAGAAAAATGACTGAAGAAAAGTATCTCTTTTTCAGTTTTCCTGAAATCTCCATTCTCCGGAAGTCCAGGCTTATGGCTATACGGATTGGCAGTCTCTATCGTAATAGCTACTCTTCTGATATTCTTCACAGAATTGGGAGTTCAACCCAAATATTATAAGGTATCAAGAAGTTACACTTCTGATTCTAGAAAATTCTTTTCCAGGAAACATATTCCTATGCTGGATTCATAATGTCAATTGCATGGATCTATCTGATATCATCTGAAGTTGTGAATGTTGTTACAATGCTTGGAGTAGTATCAAGAGTATCTCATGAAGTATTGGGGCTGACTATTTTGGCTTGGAGTAATAGTATTGGAGATTTGATTGCTGATGTATCAGTTGTAAAACAAGGATATCCAAGGATGGCGATGGCTGCAGCAATTGGAGGTCCCTTGTTTAGTGAGTGGAACAAGAAATTATCCAGGGTTGTCACGGCCCGGGCCGGGCTGGAAGCTAGGCTGCCGCACGGCTGGCCGCGCCATTCTGGTTAGAGTACTTCTGATCTTGGAAATCTAAGGCGGCTGCGAGGTCCTGAGCATTTTTTTCGGAAAGACGCCGAATTCGACCACGACGGCCTACCCCTGTTTGCGACAGCCTTGGCTGGAAAAAAACCTCTGAAAAAAATCCCTGAAGTCGCATATCTGAAAAAATATTTTCAGATTTATTAATGGGATTCGGATTGCCATTCACTATTGCAAAACTACAGGGAAAGTATATTTCGGTGAGTTTTGTTTCCCTTCCCTCAAAAAAACTCCAATTATTCAGATGACGATCAACCCAACATACCGTCTTCTCATCCTATTTCTAGCCATTTCACTTTTAGCCACATTGATAGGTACAAACTTTCATTGAACTCTATACATCTTCAACTATTAATTTTGCAGGAATCCCCGTTCAAAAATTCCGACTTCAGAGGCCACATGCGGCAGTTTTAATATCCATCTACGTCGCATTCATTGTATTTGTGCTTTTGTCTGAAACTGGAGTTTTAGTATGGAATTAGAGACTTGTGTGTAGTACATTTATCTTTTTGGTATATAGGCGATTTCTGAATCTAAACGGGTTTTCTGTTGATAATAAAGTTGGTTTTGAAAAATCTAAAGTTTCTGCAGAATCTTCAATGCTTTGACATTTAGACTCTAACTTTCAGGGCTGACACTTCGATAATTTTTGGAGACGATCCCGAGGGCCGGGTCCGGCCCAATCCGTCAAATGACAAGCCTGCTAATCTCACTGTAATTTCTCATCGGAACTATAACCATTCCTCCTAAATGTCACCCAAAAACCTGTCAAGATCAAAAGTTTCCGGTGACACAAATGTGAACATTTTATTAAACTGACTCATTCTTCCCAAAGTTTTCAGAAGGTGACCCCTACGCAAAATAAACATCGACTAATCTGACTTACATCTTTCGTTTCCTATGTTACAGAGAATGGGAATAAGACAGAAAAAGACTAAAACTGAAATAAAAGTCGAACGAAAAAAAGATGGAATTTCTCTGTGTTCCCTCTCTTCCATAATATGCATGCGAATCTTTTTTTTCATATTTCTTCTTTTCATGAATTTTTGCATTTTTCCTTTTTTCCGTGGTAGCAGTTTGAGTTGATATTAATTTATCATCTTTTGTGAAAACTGATAAAAAGGGTCAAGGAATGGTTTAGTTAGGCAATTTTTTCAACAATAGTTTAGTTATAGATAATTTGCAATCAAATAGAGAAAAGTTTCGCTTCATCTGATTTATTAGCGATATTTTCAAAATTTCATCGCGCTCGAACATGGCTAAAGTTTGAATTGTGAAATGTTCTGCTTACCTTTTTTCCGGTTGGGGGCAACTCGAGATCCAAAAATTAACAAGGATTAATGAATCCGAGTTGACCTCGAGAAACAAGCGAGCGGCAAAGATCACTATTATATTTTCAGCCATGTTCGCAATAGGGTGCGGTGAAACTTTAAAAATATCGCTAATACCTACAAAACTATGCGGTACGCGAGAGAAATTAAGCATAAGTGATCAGAGACCCAAATTATTCAAAAATTTATTGAAAACTTTCAGTATCCGAAATAACAACTTTTTTTTGGTCACCGGAAGAACTATGAATGCAAAAAATGAAACATCCTGATCACCAGTTATTTTTTCTTCCCAACACAATGTTTTCTTCTGTTTCAATTTTCCAGAAAACAGGAAGAAGCTAGATCATTTGACGGGTCTGAAAGAATTTTGAGTGGGTTGGCTTCAAAAGTTCATCACTTTTTTGGGTTGTTCTTAAAAGCACAAACTCTCTTTCAAATCAACAGGAAAACAGGCGTCAACCAAGAAGGGTAAATGTGATTACAAGAAGTTGACATCGACGCGTGGAGCAGCAAAGGAGTCATCAAATTCTTATCATTCCCTTTCTTTCTTTATCTTTTTCAGCGACCGCATAAAAAATTGGGGTTTAATTACCCGCCTGATTCGAAAACCATTAGTTTCCATCATTTCTTTTTGACCTAGTTTTGCTCTTTTGAACTGATTTGAAAGTAAACTTTTCAGTTTCATCAATGAAAAAATGGATTGGTGTGTTTCTAGTGTTGGCGTTGATATTAGAAGGATGTGATGGATGGCAAGCTGACTTGGGGAAGATGGTTAGAAAATGGGGAATCGGAGAAGCGATTGGGGAAGAGTGCGTTCCGGACAACAGTGATCAATGTACAGTTCAAGCGAATTGGACGAGCACACGTAAGTTTTGATTCTTGGGAAGTTTATGCGTAGTTACCGTATTTACTGTAATAGACCGATACATTTACAGGGTGGCTAGTAAGTACGCAACTTTTTGAGTTGTTCGAAATTTTTCTGAAACCAAAGAGTGTAGAAATGAAAATTGATCCAATCTTGACGCTTCTGAATCTTCTCAAAAGGTTCAAAAGGTGGAACATTTCAGAGGGCAATGCATCGCATCTCTTGTTCAGGATAAAATGAAATAATTATGTTTATAAATAAATCCAGCGTTATAAATATGATCCCCAGAACATTTTCCATTACTGTGCAAAATTTCATCAAAATTGGTCACTGTTCCAAGGAGTTATTATTCGGAATATGACTCGGATTTGTTCATAAACCCAAAATCGACTTTTCTATTAGAGTAAATACGGTAGCTAGATTAAGCTCACTGTAAATTGAGATTTCAATTAGAAATCTCAAAACCCTTGAATTTATTCAAACCAAATTCCCAAAAGCAAACCTATTCTTTACGATTTCAGAAGTATGCAACTATGTGAAATGTAACGACGACAACTGTGAAGGAGGTGGATACTTATTATGGACAAGATACGTGGAGTGTGCTTCCACTCCAACAGTTCGCATCATTCTCATAGTTATTGGTGTTATCTACATGCTCGTCTTGTTTATTATGGTTAGTTCTGCAGCTGATGACTTTTTCTCTCCGTCTATTTCTTCGATTGTTGCTCATCTTCGAATTAGTGAATCTGTGGCGGTGAGTCCTTTGAATAAGTATTTGTTACTGGAACTTTGGTTTCTAGGGAGTAACCTTCATGGCGTTTGGAAATGGAGCTCCCGATGTTTTCGGAGCAATCGCTTCAGTTTTAAGTAGTTCAACTCCGAAGGCAGATCTTGCTCTTGGAGAACTTTTTGGTGCGGGGCTTTTTGTAACAACTATGGTTTTAGCTGTCACTATCTTTACAAAACCTTTCAAAGCTGAGGTTGGGTCTTTAAAAATCGAATTCGAGCTTCATTTCGTTTTTTTTCCAGATTTTCAGTTCAATTCGGGACATAGCACTCTACCTTGTTGCACTTTCATTTCTCGCCATGTGCTTCATTCTCTATGATCATGTTGAATTATGGATGCCAATTAGCAAGTTTCATATTCTCAATTATCTCCCTTTCATTCAATTCTTCAGCATTCCTCGGTGTCTATCTTATTTACGTTTGTACTGTTATCCTCTCTCAAATTCTCCACAATCGACAGAAAAGAGAACGACAAGAAACCGAAGTGAAGCCAGTGGATGTGATATCTGTTATCAGTTTGGACGATGATGAAGATATTTATATCAGTCACGGACATCACATCCTTCACGCGCATGAGGTTCAAAAAATAGAACAAGCCATTGAGACCGCTGAGATTCTGAAGACGTGGTCGATTGGAGGGGTTTTGGAAGATTTGAGAGAGCATTTGAAGCCGTGGCCAAATGATGAGGATTGGAAGGAAATGAATGTGTTTCAGAAAGCGATTTGTGTTGTCAATGTGAGTTTTTGAAGGAAAGCTATTCCATGTTTTTCCCTTCAGATAATCCCAACATTTTTCTTCAAAATCACAATTCCCCACAACGAACAACCATGGTCGAAACCGATTTCACTTCTTCATTGTCTCATCTGTCCCGTATTTCTTCTTTTCTGCATACAGGGTAAACAATTTTCAATATTTTCCGACTGGAATATAAGTCTTTCCAGTTTGCTCCATATCTCCATTTCCGAACTCTCCTGGTCTCTGGATGTACGGTTTGATTTTTTCTGTTCTTCTACTTGCATTGGTTTCATTTTTCACTGAACTTCACAAGGAACCAGCTTTTTATAAGGTTAGTTCTCTGAACACATGTTATCCGAACATTTTCAGGGCCTCCGCGGGCCATCGATTTTCTCCATTTCAAGTTCAAAATTTTCGGTCATTCTTTACACCAAAATGTAAAACTCGATGAGATCCATGAAATGGTACTCACCAGGACTGCCTGTCTCAGTTTTTGTCTACAATTTGTGGAAACCCCGGGCCAAGCGTACACAGGCCAAAAATGCCGGGGTTTCTACAAGTTTTAGAAACAAATAGAAACAGACAATCTAGATGCTCTTAGTACCATTTTATAGGTCTTATCGAGTTCTACATTTCGGTGTAAAGAATGTTCGAAACATTATAGTTTGAGATAGAGAAAATCGATGGTCCGCTATGACCCACGAATTCAATCTTCTACTTTACCCATATAACTTTTTAGGGAATCACTTCCTATGCTGGATTCTTAATGTCGATTGCATGGATCTATCTGATATCATCTGAAGTTGTGAATGTTGTCACAATGCTTGGAGTAGTATCAAGAGTATCTCATGAAGTATTGGGGCTGACTATTTTGGCTTGGAGTAATAGTATTGGAGATCTGATTGCTGATGTTTCTGTCGCGAAACAAGGATATCCGAGAATGGCGATGGCTGCAGCTATTGGAGGACAACTTTTCAGTGAGTATTAATAGATAACCGATACAAATTTATGAATATTCAGATCTCCTAATCGGATTCGGTTTGCCGTTTACGATAGCTAAAATTCAAGGAAAATCAATTTCGGTAAACTGGAATATTCTTTCAAATTCAAATCTTTCAATTTTTCTCAGATGATCATCAATCCAACATATCGTCTCCTAATGCTTTTCCTTGCTATTTCACTAGTCTTCACTCTAATCGGTTTGTCATTTCAGCGTTCATCTCATTTAATAAATTCTACGTTTCAGCCATGTTCGCCCAGAAGTTCTTCTTACGACGACCCCATTCATATTGTCTCGTCTTCATCTACATTTCATTTTTCGTTTTTATTGGCCTTTCTCTAGATAATATACTGGTCTGGAATTGAACGGGTTTAGTTTTCCTTCTGAGTGGTTTGCACTCTCTGTCATATGACATCTGAAAATAATTGTATATTTCCGTTGAATAATAAACACTATAAAAGGCTTCCATGTTTATACCTTTCTACGTATTTCAAAGTGTGTAAGCAATCCAGAAAAATGTACAACTGAAAGTGGGGGGAACGATGAATAGGAGAAATATGGAAGCAAGATTAGGAGATTGGCTCCAGGTAGATTTCTAGAAGCGTCTGAGAAGCAATAAGCATCAGATACATTATTAGAAAAGGAAAACAAAAACAAGAAGAGGAAAGGAACGAGGAAGAGAAGAGAGACGTTTGGGGAGGAGGAAGAATGTATCGCGGGATCGGGGATATGTCATGTCGATTAGTTGGAAACAACAAATCCGAAATGGATCAAAATGAGAAGATGCTCGAGGGAGGGGTCTTCTGATCTGTTTCGAATGTTGGTACAACATGGTTATTACAAGTAATAATTGGAAAGGAACCTGTAAGGTGTAAAAAGTTATGGTAAATATGAATTGTAAAACATTCGACAGAGAGGATGGACGTTTGGTGCGAGAAGGAGTGTACACTGGAAAGAGCTACGGAATGAAGCGAAACTGCAAGACCATCAAACCTACTCACAACAACTAAAATATGAATTGAAACAGCACGTATGATGTGGAAAAAGGAAACCCGTAAATGATGTAAATTAAAAGTGGGTAAGAATGTTGTGACTGGAAAACGGAGGCTTGAAGAAAAGACTGAATGGTGACTATTTGAGATGGTTACGCAAAACAATGAAATCTTGATAGGAAACCCGCTCAAGATAAAACATGATATTATATGACGATTCACTTCATTACATGTTATCATCTTCGCGATTCACCGATGGACTACGAGGAATGCTTGGAGAGTTGATCGATCCAGCAGTGCCGCGGAACTGTAATGTCTATTCAATCTTATTACCTGCTCATTATGAACAGTAGCTACTCACCGCTCCTCTTGGTCTGAAAAGCTCGTGCTTAGCCAACTCGAAGACGTCAGCACGATCTTCCTTGCGATATTGGAGACATCTTCTGATGAAATCCTGAGCAGCTGAGCTCACCTGAAAAAAAAAAACAATTTGTCTATTGTCCACAAAATATATTTACTACCTGTGGTTTGCTGGGGAAAGACACCTCTCGAGCATTGACAATCGTGTTATATTCGAGGATTTTCTGTTGGGTCAAATCGTTTCCAAACGGCTTCTTTCCGTAAATACACTGATAGAAAATGACACCAACACTCCATACGTCGACTTTGCAGGTGATCTTTGGTGGAGGTACGATGAATGTCTCCGGCGGCAGGTACCAATAGGTACCAGCGAATTGTGAAGTCAGTTCGATTCCGTCGTGGTCATCGTTTTCCTCTTCCATGATTTTCGAAAGACCAAAATCAGTTATCTTGATCGCTCCACTCGTGTTACCGGATTCGAGTAGAATGTTGGCAGGTTTCAAATCGTAGTGAATGATTGGTGTAGACTTCTCGTTGAGATAGACAAGAGCAGAGATGACTTGCATGATGATGCTTCTAGCTTCCTTCTCACTGATCGACTTGTTCTGTTTAAGATAGAAATCCAGATCATTGCCAGGAATGTATTCCAGAACAGTACAAAAGGAGTGATTATCGATGGTAAGAAGGTCATATTGTTTTACGATACGGCAGTGGTCCAATGACTTGTGAATGTCCTTCTCACGCATCGCATGTTTCACGTAGTTCGCCTTCTTTTCCTCCTTCCAGTCTTTATTGACATGATGTATTTTACAAGCGACATATCGATTCTCCTCCATATCAAACGCTTTCCACACTTCACTGAAACCACCTTTTCCTAATAGATTGAGCATGAGATATCGTTTGTGCAAGAGAGGATAATCTTTGAACTGTGATGAGCTTTCATTAGCTGCACGCTTCAACTCTCTCATGTGATTTTGCCTTTCCTTGTCCAGTCGTTCTCGCTCCAAGCTGAGATCCGTCTCTTCTTTCCGCAAATGTTCTCTTCGGAGCTTATAGATTTCATCAAGCTCAATGTACTCCTGATATTGGATTTCTTTCGGCTCTTCTGGACGTCTGAAAATGGCGTCATCACCATTGCAGTTGGAACTAGTGGATGGTTGAATTCCATTTGAATCGTTCTGAGTGTTGTTCGCAGGTGGTCTCTTCGGTTCCTTTCCGATTCCGAGTGGTTTCCTCTTCTTCAGAAGAGCAGACGCATTCACAATGTCATTCCTTTCGGCGTTGATTTGATCGGCTTTCTTGTCTATCTCGGCAAATGCCCAGCCATCAACCCATTGATCGCGGAATTGATCTCCGGTACGAGTGGTTTTGAAAGAGCCGATGCGCGGAGAATCTGCAGCAGTTTTGTCTCGAAGAGCTTTGCGCTCTAGAATGTTCTTTTCGATGAGCACTTTCTTTATCGTATCTCTCGAAGCTTCGTTCTTACGACGCTCAGTATTGTTTTTGTTCTGCAAATCATCAACTTGTCGGCGATAGTCTTCGATGATTCGGTCTCTCTTTGCCACTTCGTCAGCAGATTGATTGTTATTCTGTAACCTCTGAAAAATAGGATAACTGATATTTACTTCACGACATTCATGACACACCTGTGATAGTAATACATCCGTTTGCGTTTCTCCATCAATCGTTCGCACCATTCTTCCTCCCTGATTGCCTTGGCCAGGTGGAGATTGATTCGAGTTCGAATTAGAATCTGATGAATAATGTTGTTGTTGAGTGGGCGTAGGTGTCCCACGATTATTGACTCCAAGTGATGGAGTTGCCATTCCCCAGTATGAATTGTGCATATCATGCTGATTCATCTGCTGTTGCTGTTGTGGTTGTTCAAAACCATTAGATCCATTCTGTTGAGGTGGCTGTCTCTTTGGAGAGCCTTGATTCTGATGAAACTCAGATATTAGACAACGGGCAACATTGCTTCCACTGGCGGCGTCTCCAATCTTCATGAATTCAGTAATTTTCCTTTCTTGTTTTGGCGTTGCCTGCTCATCGTTGGGCCCTAGTCGCCTTCGTTTTCTTGCGGATTTCTTCTCAGTGTTGGTTGTAGTATGTGATGACGTCGGCCTGTAATCAGAAAATACATAATCTCGAATATGAAGTGTTATGGATAGGTAATCCGATATCCGAGAAATATAGATGATGACTTAAAAATAATATTTCAACTGACCTTTGGGGAGTCCCGCCCGGTTGTTCTGGCTCACGATCCGATATACTTCCCGCAGAAGATAGATTGCTTGACTCATTGACATGTTGCAATGCAGATGACGACTGTGGTTGTTGACTAGTCTGTTGCTGCGGTTGTTGTTGTTGAGGCTGTTGCTGCATCTGCGGGGGGTACATCTGATGATGATGTTGAGCCTGCTGTTGATAATGCTGCTGCTGTTGCTAAAGTATAGATAAACTTAATATTACTCAATCGGTTACGAAAGACTCACCTGGCCGTAGTGCATCTGCTGTTGCATTTGTTGATGATTTTGATATTGTAAATTATACTGTTGCTGTTGCATTTGATGCTGCATTTGCATATGGCTTGGATGCATATGATGAACACTGGAATTGTAATCCCGCATTTCGACACCATCTTCGGTCATCGGCTGAATGCACTGTTGCATTTCTGTTGGAGACGAGCGAGACACTCCACCGTTTTGCGGTGGCTGCATCATAATAGACGTGTTCGAATGAGAAGGGTTTTGTGGCATGAACTGTGTTGGACCAGTGTGGTGCATTCCGGGATTCATGAAGGATACGTTCTGAAACATAAATTTATAGAAGGGTTAATTGAAATTATGAAACAATCAATGAATGTAACTATTCCGATTTCTACTCGTGACCGAAACGAAATGAAATGAGACGAAAGTGTGTATATGTGTATGTGTGTGCGAGAAAAACAGTGCCGCTTATGGCGCCCCTTACTGCCCCTCCTCCTCTTTTCCTTCTTCCATCCGTTCGTTCAATCAATCGGTAGAATGAGAGAGTGAGAGTAGAATGCGGGAAGACTGGGGCTGCAGAGGACGACGGGCATATAGCCACCAACTCGCCCTAACAGAAAATAAAAACATGACGGGCAAACGACATGGCTATTCCGTTGCGGAGGACGCGCGAAAACTCTTTGCAAATGAAAAAGAGTGAGACCGTTGTGTAATAAAGTTAACCCCGAACTGAGTGACCCATAGAAAATCGCCATTTTGTTTTCAAACATAAGTGAAGAGCTTACTCCAACGTGTCCCGTGTCTCCGGTAGCCATTGTGCCGCTCGAAATGCCGAGTTGGTACTCGCCGACGATCGGAGCGTGATTCGACGATGAGCCACTGCTATGAACCTGTAACAATATGCTATTTGAAGTTCCGACATCAAGTTTAGAGAAAAAGACGAACTAAAAAAGTGGCGTGTCAAATGAACTCGAAATCAAAACTCACCCACTCGAAACTTATTTCGGAATGAATGAGAGCGAGGAGGAGTTGAGAAATCAGAGCACATATATTCTACAAAGGGAAAATAAAAGAGAAAAGAAGGCGATGAAGAAGGGAAAGGAGAGCACATTGGTGGGGCACCGTATGACGTCATCATTACAAAGCAGGGGGCCAGCATGACAATTTCGGAGACTATTTCTGCCGGTGATGTCTTGCTGCCCATCAGCCAAAAAATACCAAATGTTAAAAACAACATGAGAGGAAAGTGATGTTGTGGTTATCATACAGTTCATAACAAATATAAAACTTTTTTCTCGGGCAGAAATATATATTCTCGATTTTTATTCCGAAACCACTCCATCAATGGGTCGTCATATTTTTTCTGAATATCGATGCACCAAAGGTGTGCAAACCACTCGTCAACTTAGTGTCTTTATATTTTTCAACGCGTTGTGAAAACATATGAACGCTTGATGAAAACGAAGAGAGCGAAGATGGAAGATAGGAGAGGAGAGATGGAGAGACCGATGAGAAACATACACACATACACTCCGCATCTGGCCTAACCCAGCAAAACCAAAAAAAAGGAGAAGAAAACGACGAATAAGTAGAGGAGAGAAGGACGACAGCGGAGATGACAACACCATGGATAGGGGAAAGCAACGAAAAGATGAGAAAAAAGAAGAAGTCGGCGAGGAAAAAAAGAAAGGAAGAACATTTCTCAGTCAGTTGCCTAGATTAGATATTATGCCAAATTAGGAGAGGGGCAGTGTGTGCCACATACGGCTCCAGAAGAGCGGAGAGCGTGACCAACAAGGGCCGAGGCCCACAAAATCTATTGAAATCTGTCTAACGATGAGTGCATACTGCATAAACACGAGCCATCACAAGCGACTTGAGAAGAAGGAAAGAACGGAAGAAATAAGAATTTATAGATACAAAGAGCACAGGATTGGAAGGATAAACGACTAACTACTGCTTACAAATTCAGTCTTGCTCGAAATAAAAGATTTTGCTGGAAAAGATAAACAACGTTTACATAAAACTCGTATTAGAGTTACTGATAAGAAATCATCTGCGAGTCGTAGACAAATGGCACTTTATCGAGTTCTCGGAGTGAAAGTGACTCAAAAAATTCGGGATCGATCGAGAAAGAAAAGTACTCCATCGACTCAAATGGAACTGAAAATGGGATGAGGGAAGGAAAGAAAAGTGTTCGACGAGAGGAGCAGCCGGCACAAAGTCCAATAAGCGTTTTGTTTTGTGAATGTCTCCGTGTCGAGCCAGATTGACATCTTCTCCTTATTCCTCCTTTATTTCCGTGTGCTGAACACTCTCATCTCGCCATCAAATCACTCTCCCTCTCCGCCCCTCTCTTCTCTCCGCTACTACTAACCCAGAGACGACGCATCATCAGCGCTGCTGCAAGCAAGCAACACAGTGGTCGGTATGACATGGAGGGCAAAGACAAGAAAAGTACTAAGCGTGTCATCATTCATTGTTTTCCAAATTATAACCAACATCGAACATTTGGGGAAAACTATTGCAAAAAGCAATTAGGGCTTTTTGGAAATATTCAAAGGTTGCAGGATGAGAGGATGCAATCCCTAGAGTCAGAGGCATATTTCTCGCAAATCGCCGCGACAAAAAATGAAATTGTTCGGATCAACATAAGACGAGACAGAACAAAAACGCACATGGGAGGAATGAGACGAAACGAGCAACGGGAGGGGAGAGAGAAACAGAAAGTAGGAGCGAAAAAAACGAGTAGTGAGAATGAGGAGAAGGAGGCGACCGCCTTTTTGTCAAGAGCGCTATTTGCGCTTTCAACACCTCAATGAAGCACAAGCCATTATCCTGGTTGTGGTTGCTGAAATTCAGAAGAAAGCACGTGAAGAAGGATGAGGAAGTAATAGCCGTTTAAGATGCACGAGTTCGAGTAGAGACAGTAAAATGAGACCACACACGAACACACAACTATTGAGATGGGTGTAGAAAGTGAAACCGAAATCCTAAAGTCAGCAAAACCAGATTTGCAGTTAGTGAGGTAGATGCGAGAGAAACGGAGAAAGAAAGAGTTGAGTGAATTCTCAAGGCTAGAAGACGCAGAAGATGTCCATGCGAAAGCTCATGTTCACGTCATGTGTCCGACTAATTACACTCAACAGGAAAACACCTGGCAACGGAATGGTCGACAACAAAAGCCAATTTTGGTGAATGAATTGGAAAAGGTGTTCGAATCGATCGAGAGCCGATGTGTTGGGCGGCGACAAAACAAATGAGAAAGAGCAAAGCAGCGTTAGGAGCAGCACATAGCAAAGCCAACCATATTGCAATTCGGCCTTCCTCTTTGGTGTTTGATAACGGTAAACACACATGTGATGACGGGCAATGGATGATGGTTGTTAGTTGGTTCGAAGTAGGAAACGAGGGAGTACTTTGTATGTCGAAAATATCGACTTATAGAAAAAAAAAAGATGACCATCCGAGTGGATTGCAATGAGGGAAATGCGCGACACGATTGTCGCATAAAGCGAAATATATCAAGTCGGAAAACGAGGATCGAAGAGCGAAGAGAATGTGAAGAAACGGCGTAGGGGGGAAGAGGCAAATGAATCGAAGAGGTCGAAACACACACACCAGGAGGGGCAACTGAGACGGGCCCTTCCCGCCCCTCCCAAACAACCGCCATCGCCCCACCATGCCACGCAAAATGTGTTGAATGGGAAAAAACGCGGCGATGTCTCGAGACCGCCGGCTCCTCCTCTTTAGGACCCACGAGTATGAGAGCGGAAACGAAATACGCACTCAAAGCATAGAGAATGGATAAAGACGTCGTCGCCCAGCGCCTACTTTGCTCGAAGCAAGGAGTGAGCACCCGCGTGTCGACTTCTCAGGTCTTCATTCACTCCGGAATACATGTGCTGCGTGAACTGAAAAGAATCAGTCGAAAAAGCGATGGCCTACCCACCAGGAACGATGAGAAGTCGCTACAGAAAAATGAAAGGACTGCGATAGAAAATCAGAGGCGGGAGACGCAGAGTGAGCGAGATGAAAGGAGTCGGGAAGATGAAGAGAAACAGAATGAACGCGTACTTCCCACACTGTTCAGGCCAATATACTTTCAAAGATAAGGGAACTGCACGATTATGAATATGATATTGAAGAGCAATCCTTTGAGAATCGTCAATCATGCAACATGAAACTATGCATTAGATGATAGGACGCGACGCAGAAAAAGTAACGGATAAGAGTGCGTATGAGAATGAGGGACGTAGAGAAAACGAGAGATGAAGTGTAGAAAAAGAACACAAATAAACCAAAGGATACACATTAGAATCGTCAGACTGGGAGACCGATAAACAGAGAGAGGTAGGCGGACACAACATTATATCTTCAGTCATATTGAATGTATACAGAAAACTAGGAACGGGATCTCTAGTCTAATCCTCATTGTTGTCCACACACTTTATAGTAATTTTTTTTAAACTTTCAATCGATGCTACTCATAGAAAATAGTTTGGGACAATGTCTACTGAATGTCGAAAGAGATGACCTGCGATGACAGTATCACCCTTCGTCGGAACTAATGACAGGTGGTGTGAGAGCAGCTGCTGTCCTGAACACGATCCTCTCTATCTTGGGAGAATCGTTTGGTTCAACATAAATTTATGGGGAGAAATGCTCTAACAAGACAAGAAAGATGACGCATCTGCAAAAAGAACTAACAGCGTGCGAAATTCTCGAGTCGTAACTAAAACGAATTCCTATACTGATGGTGAAGAAAAAAGGAAGTTGGCACTAGCATAGTGGCAGATCTGAGATTTTGAGAAGAACTGAAAAAACAATGAGTCAGGAAATCATGAATTTAAGTATGTACGGATTTATTTATATTGGTTTGTTTCGTAGAAACACTTTGCGAAAGCCGACACAATAAGAAATTCGTCTATTGAAATTTCAACGTTTTATGAGTTAGGGAGGAGAAGGAGGACCAAATGAGAGAAATTGGTTTAGTAGACGAAGTCATCGTTTTTCCTGTTCAACGTACGAAAAATGGGAAAAAGAAGAAAGCAGCCAAGGCCCAAGCCAAACACCGAGTCGCTTTCGACGACGGTTGGTTAGCGTTTTGTGTTGTTTAAGTGAATGTGTGAGTGCGTGTGAGTGCGGATGTGTTGGAATGGAGTAGTCTCCGTGTGCGTATGCAATGTCGCGTTATTTGTGTGTCAAAGTGTTTTGTATGGTAGAAAAAGAAGAAGAAGAGATTGCCCGATCCGTGGATCAGTTTACGGGTCGACAGCGTGTGCCGCCATCACACCTTCATCAAAAGATTTACGACTCGCATCGTTTGGAACTATGAAGGGTTTACATTCAGATGATCACGAGAAGAATCGCTCTCAGATTTACTGAGTTTCATATTTCCCGCATTTCAACAACAATCAAATCACTTACTGTAGGCAATGCTTTGTTTTGTGGTCCAGTGTTGAAGATTTTCTGCTCAAGACCGGCACTCTGTTCTCCGCCGATTCCGTTACTGCTCCCTCCGCCTCCTGCGATTCCCTCGATCGACATCATCGACATGGTGGAGATCGTGGAAATCTCAGCGACAGTTCTCAGTTACCGAGAAGCGAGTGTGAACTTGGAATGAGGTCGATGTGGTTTCGATACAAAGTTTGACGAGAATCTGCAAAAAATAAAACTGTAAAAGATTATAGGGTTTGAAATATTGTGCTGAAACAAGGCAAGTGGAGGAAATATAAAAAAAGCGAGAATAAAGATAAACCAACAATTCTAAAATTTTTGTGAGAGGTAATATAAAGATTATCGTTACTAGGATTGTCGAAAAATCAGAGAAGCTTAGAATATAAAAGTTTTGAGTTTTTGAAAATTTCCACCATGATAATGCTACTGAAAAAAGAATTTGAGAAATTCCGAAAAAAAAATTGAAAACATTGGGGTCTTCACAAAAAAGGTAAGTGAATAGATCAAATGTGTGGCAGAGAAAGTGTGCGGAGACCTCCGTCACATGACCGTCATCCCGCGTCCATATAGCAAGAGAACCTTTGTGTTCTCGTGCCCTCACGTCGGCCATGAAGAAAAAATCTTTTTGCCTTCAAAATAAGGCGACGCCACACAACTGCATATCGCAGCACAAACAAACAAAATGTGCTGTCGGTGAAGTGGTTTTAGAAAATTTCAGATCAAACTAAAATTAGGATTTGACACAACATTTAGGGTTGCTATGGTAATATGACATCCCAGGCGAACTAATTGAGTATGCAAATGACAAAGAAAGTGAAGAGAAAGAAATGTAAAGAAGGTAAAAAGTGCAGCACAGAAACGAGGAAAAGAACGAAAATAACCATCTGTACGTGGGGCTATCTAGAATGAAGTGAGAGGAAGAGACGAAAAGAAAAAGAGGTATAGCGAGATGAAGAACAGGGTGGTGGTGTCGAAGGACATCAACTTCTCGCCGTTTTGCGCTCGCATTGAAAACTGAAAAAAGATGATAACAAATGAGGAGAAACGGATAGAAACGGACGGAAGGAAGCGGGGTAGAGATCGACTACTAGAACATCTTTCTCCGTGTTTCGCTCTATTGGCAAAAGCTGTTGAGGTCGTCATTTATCAACTAATCTCGATAAATACATTTCAATCACCGCAAAGAGAAGACCGACACGGTTCGTATTACATTCGCATGAAAGAAACGAGAAAATTGTTTTTGCGGCATAATCAACTTTGAAATCATATTGTAAATCTACAGTTAGAGCACTAGAACGAGAGAAAAAACGCAATTATTTGGTATAGTTCAAAGAAGAGGAGAAGGTCCTCGTAAAAGTACCAATGATATGGACAATAAATAACGACACTGTGCTGAGTGGGCGGAGCGATGTGAGAGAGAGGGCAACACTGTTTCACTGCTTTCACATCAATCGATACAAAACATAAGGAACAAACGGCCAGCAATGCCTTCTTCTCTCTGGGAAGGAAACCCACTTCGATTCATTTGATGGAGGAATGAAGAAGTAAGAGGCACAATCGAAAACAACAAAGCGTGTGTGTGTGTGGTGGGCAGAATGAACTTTATGAGCTTGTTTGCAGTAGGATCTCTTTAACTCTTGTGTTCTTTGCAACCACATGCCCACAGTCATTCTTTTCGTGAAGAGACCATAAGGAGAGGCCGAACTTGAGTTTTGAAAAAAAAAACAACGAAATGTATGAATCAGATAGAGCGAATACTGTAAAATTGTAAGATTTGAAGAATATTATGAAGAAGCAAGAAGTTCTATCAGTATATTACTATCATTTTTATCACATTATCAAAAGGTATTCAGAGAGCATGAATCATATTCCTTTTTCAATCTTCTAGATCAGATGCAATGTTTTTTCTGGGAACAAAACTTCTACGCAACGTCTGGAGATACACATGATTGTATTATTCGAACATTTGAAAAAAGGCGCCAAATAATCTTGTATAAAAGTGAATAGGGAGGGTAGATGCAAGTGTTGGTAGGAGTCGAAACGAGAAAGCGCACCGAAAGAAGAGACGCTGATCAAGGAAGGTTATACATTGCAATCGGCCATCATTTAGCAAGTGAGCGCAGTGAACGAGAGGCAACAGAAGAGCAAAAGAAAATAGACGCAGGCGCGTTGCGAAGTCCAAGTAGCCATTCAAGACTCAACGAAAATGAGAGATTGGGCTCAGAACGGATGGGGCAGGTATGTGAGAAGGCCGAGTCAGAGAGTACTCTGATTTCAGAGGACGACGTACTGAGACTCCTCACTTCTCCATAACACACCATTCCTTCTTTTCTGTTGTTTGGCAACAATTTTCGAAATTTTTCGATAGAGGATATCACCGTTTTCGTCACACCAGACGTAGCTATTTGAGTCTTTTTAGGATAATGTTTAGAAGAAGAAGAAAATTTCAACTACTTCAAAATCAATACATCTCTCTGAACTTTTTCAACGAAAACATCTATAATCACGTGACATAGAATGAGGACTCCCATCTATCTCCTGTGCAAACAACTAGCAATTTGTGTCCTCTTGGGTGCCTTCAGCGTGGTTTAGAAGAATGTATACTCGTCGGTGCACACATTTTGGGGCACAGAGCTATGTGTAAGTCTTGAGGGTGACATCAACTAACTAGGGAGTAAGTGCTGCGATCATGAACATGGATTATTTGACGAAATCCACCACAGAATAGGAATGCTCATTATCATCATATGTATGGAGAAGAAGAACAGAAATGAGTCATAAAACTGAATTCATTTTCTGTATAGTACAGAAAAGAGAGAAATGATCAAAAATTGAGCAGAAAATAGTGGCTCGTACTGACTGGAC
This sequence comes from Caenorhabditis zanzibari, assembly GCA_963966625.1. Taxonomy (NCBI): domain Eukaryota; kingdom Metazoa; phylum Nematoda; class Chromadorea; order Rhabditida; family Rhabditidae; genus Caenorhabditis; species Caenorhabditis zanzibari. Next base: position 6,344,656 of record OZ016470.1, on the reverse strand, counting down.
ACCGTTCTACACACAAAGAATTTCTTTGTGTAAACAGAGATCGATAGTTCACGAGTCAACTTAGTTTGTTACGGTTTGATAACATATTCGTCAGTATCTGCCTCTTTTTCTCAACTTTTTGGACAAATATTGCCGGATTTTGAAAGAACTACTTCTCACTCTACTCAGCGAAGTGAAACGAGAGAGATTCGTGAATTTTAAGATGCGCGAAGTTAACGAAATTATTTAACGTAAATTTTAATTCGATTCGGGTAAAAACAACCGAAATTTCTTGAAAAAAAAACGGGAGAAAATGTTGAAAAAAAGGAAACAAGTTTCAGAAGAAAAATTTGAACTCTGCGCCAATGCATCAGACTTGACGAGCAACGCAAAGGCGTTTACTTCGGTGTTTGCGGACCCCCTTTTTCGAAAAAAATGTTTTATTTTTTTTTGAGCCAAAACTTTTCTGGACTTTTTAGAGCCAAGATTCCAACCATAATAGGACGATTCAGTAGTTTTCCTCTACTGAATCACCCATAAAAATACCTCACAATTTAGACAACTTCCTTTGAATCGCCAGAAACGCAAATTTCAGTAGGATTTTCACTGTTCAAATTTTCTTTGTCTCGTTATTCCAAATATACTGATCTGTAAAAATTACTCTTGCTGTAATAAACCAAGAAATTTCAGCTCAGGATGTCCCTTGCCACAAAATTGCGCAGAGTGAGGAAACCGCCACCAGAGGGATGGGATTTGATCGAACCCACATTGGAGCAGTTTGAGGTATTTAATTTTCTAAGCAATACAAAACCCATAAGGTTACTTCTTGTTTTAAGGCAAAAATGCGAGAAGCTGAGACAGAGCCACATGAAGGAAAGCGAAAGACCGAAATCAACTGGCCTATTTTCCGGTAAGTGTTTTTCTGTTGAAAAAATAAAATAATTCGATTGTTCAGAATCCATCATCAACGATCTCGATATATCTACGACATGTACTACAAAAAAGCCGAAATATCTCGTGAGCTTTATGAGTTCTGCCTTACAGCAAAGTTTGCTGATGCCGCGCTCATTGCCAAGTGGAAGAAGCAGGGATACGAAAATTTGTGTTGTGTAAAATGTGTCCAAACTCGCGACAGTAACTTCGGAACCGCCTGTATCTGCCGTGTTCCAAAAAGCAAGCTCGATGCTGAACGTGTTATCGAATGTGTACACTGTGGATGCCATGGATGCTCCGGATGATCTCTTGTACCCATTTTCTCATGTTTATTTATTTTCGTTTTACTCTTTCTCACGATAAATCATTCAATCTCTTATTGTTTCATTTTTACCTGGATAAGCGTTGTATTTCGCGAATACTTTTAACGACATAGATGCAGGACAAAAATTAAATAACTTTATTCAGAATGGTAACTGTGCCAGGATTTGTTCCAAATCCTAATTTCCCACAGTTGTCTGATAAGGTGACGGTTGGGTACGACGAGAAGCGTGGAAGATTCATTAAAGCTATAGAAGACGTTCCAGTGGGAGAAGTTGTTTGCGTTGAAGAAGGGATCACAGTCAATGTCAATCCAGAAGCTTGTTATCGATGTCTGCAATGTTTCGAGAACACCGGTTTCGCTTATTGCTCGAATTGTGAAGATTTTTATGAGCCAGATGATATCGCATGTGGCAAATATGACAAACTTGGGATTTTCAAGTTAGCTGCCCATCTCGTATTTTGCTATCCGTTTGCCAACATGGCCGCTCTAGTCACAAAGGATGAGCCAGGTGATTCCTTAACAAGTTCGTGGTTTTATTAAAATACTTGAGTATTCCAGAAGTCGCACAATCAGCTCCAACCTCCCTTTCAACTAAAGATCCTGAATCCGTTTTCCAATTGAAACCCTTTCCAGCAATTGCGGAACCTTTCAGACTTCCAGAAGTCCAAGAAGCGATTTCTGAAATCGTAAAATCTCTGGAAAATGTGAGTTTCTCATAGTTTTGCCTTGCATTGATTTTTTGGGTTTTCAGGACGCAAACTGGGGAAGACTGGACAATGACACACGGTTGCTAACATTCACCAAAGCTTTGAGAATAGTGGCTGAAAGATGTGCGAAGAATGCTCACACGATTTATTCTATCGCCGATCTTGAGAGCAAGTGAGTTTCGATATAGTTGATTTCGCATGATATTTTTTTTCTTCAGAGACCGTAGTCTTCCTCTTGGAACTGGGCTCTTTCCGATCGGAGCAATCTTCAACCATTCCTGTAATCCAAATGTTCACGGATTGTTAGTTCTCTCTTTAAAAGTACAATTTCCCAATCAAGATATTTTCAGCTTTGTCAGGAACACGTTCATCTTTGTCAGCCGCGGAGTGAAGGCTGGCGAAGAGCTTACGGATACCTATGGAGTCACATACAATCAACATACACTGGCTGAAAGAACAGTAAGTTTTCACTTCAGCTATTTGTAAGTAAAATAAATAATTATCGGTTTTAGGATTTCCTCAACAGAGTGTCAGGATTTCAATGCCACTGCGATTCGTGTGTTCAACAGAAAAGCTATGACAAGGAGCTTGAGAGATGCTTCAATGATGTGAACAAAGTTGCAAAAGAAGCATCCTGTCTTCTTGATATCCGCGAGTACACCGAATACATCGTTCCTGGGTCTGTAGAAATCGAAAACCTCATCATCGCGTTCAGTAAGAGAAGCGACGCGAGCGTTTACGACGAATTCATGTTCGGTTTATGGAAGAAGTTTGTGGAGAACGCCAAGCTTCGTGGATTGGATTATGACCCTTATCTAGGTTCGTGCGTTGAGAGTTTTGCGATTCACCTGAAGACTTTTTTCAGTGCAGCCATATGTCGAAATGGTTATGTTGACATGGAACGAAGATGTGGCGTGCACGGATGAAGAGAAAGCGTCGATTCTTTTCACAACCCACCGCCTTCTCAACAACTTCTATGTTGGATTTCATCCTCTTTCTGAGTATGTTCGGATAGAATAGTTCGCCGAAATCATTCCAAATTTGCAGTGTCATCAAACAATTGGTTGACAATGCAGCAAAGTTATCGAGGAACGAAATCCGAAACCTCGTCAGCCGGTTGCAACACAGAGCGAGAGTGATGTGGAAACGCGACGATCTCGATATGAATTGATCTCTTATGCATGTGCAATGAACAAAACAGATCTCTAAATGTACACTACTAAATTATTGCTATTCCTTCCAACCGTGATCAAAATTTAATATAAAATCATCCGTTCGAATGGTACCTCTTTGTCACACTACTAAGCCGGTCAATTACTTGTTCTGTTCCGGAATTTTGCACCATTGATGTCCAAAAATAGAATAATAATCCACCCGTGATAACGAGCAGAGATGGTCAAAAAGGGAAGTGAAAGGGGAACAATCTGGACTGTCTGTGAAATTTGATATTTTCAAAGAAAGATGAAAATATTATCGGAATGATCTGATGAGTTAGTGAATGAATTAATGACATCACAAAAGAGGGAGTGGGTGGTAAGATAAGAAGAAAACGAATGTTGATGGGAAAAGTAATAAAAATATCCATCCGGAAGTTCGGAAGTTTTCAAAAGGTCAATGTCAATTTGGTTTTCTCAAGTTCAGTTTGATTGGGAAACAAATGGAAGGCATCGTTTGAAATTAGGCTCAGCAATTGGAGGTTCAAATTTTTTACTCTGAAGAAGTATCCAAATCTTCATTTGATTAGAAAACCGGGATCAACTCCCAATGTTTGACCTCTGAAAACAGGAGTGATAATTTTGTTTTGAATATTAAACTTTTTGGGTCATAAACCAAAAAGTTTGATACATAATAGCCTACTTGATAAGATGATAACATAATGTGTGAATAGTCTTCAACTTAAAACGCTTAGTAAAGAAAACAGGAAACTATCGATAGATTTTCATTATTTACAGCAGGGCTGGGCGGCAGCAAATTTTTGGCAACGCATTCAAATGTGAATAACTTTTTTCGGGGGGATCGGGGGAAAATACGATCAACACGAAAAATGTTCCTTATTAAAAAAGCTATCGATTGGTTAAAAAACGGTCAAATTTCATGGAAAATTAACAGAGTTACGCCTTGTGTTGCCGTAAAGGTTCCCTTTTGGCAAACATCTAATTTGCAACACAAGGCGTAACTCTGTAAACTTTATATGAAAGTTAACGATTTTTTGACCAATCGATAGCTTTTTTAATAAGGAACATTTTTTTTTATGTTGACCGTATTTTCACCCGATCTCCCTGAAAAAAGTTGTTCACATTTGAATGGGTTGCCGAAATGTGTTGCCGCTCCTGATTCATTTTTAAAAATTCCATTTGCATGACATGAGATTTCAAAAATACGGTCAACACAGAAAATGTTCCTTATTAAAAAAGCTATCGATTGGTTAGGAAACTGTCAAACTTCTTCAAAAATTAACAGATTTATGCTTTCTTTTGCCGAAAAGTTACCGAAATCAGCCAAAAAAGTCGACTTTCCGGCAACAGAAGCCGTAACTTTGTTATTTTTCGACGAAATTCGACGATTTTTAACCAATCGATAGCTGTTTCAATGAGGAACATTTTTTCTGTTGACCGTATTTTTACCTGATTCCCCTGAAAAAAGTTATTCACATTTGAATGAGTTGCCGAAATTCGTTGCCGCTCAAGCCTGTTTGCGAACTTTGATTGTAAGAGAGCAGGACAACTGGAAATGAAAAGTTGGATTAAAAAATAAACCGAATCCTTCGCTGTTCTTTCCAGGACAACTCGTGATACTACGATAGAGAATTAAGGGAGGGTGAATAAAGCTGTATTATATTTACAGGTGGGGAAAAGGGGCGTGATAAGAAGGTGATAAGAGTAAGTCTTATAAAAGGAGGCGCATCGTAGCTAATACTCTCACTTTTGGCTCGTCCATTGTTTTTTTTTTTTTTTGAAGTCATGACTAACAATAATGTGCCGAAGGATGATGTAGGTGAGCCGGATGATATGCCAGTGAAGCCTCCGAAGATTTTCGATTTTGCTGATTGGCCATTTGAGATTCCGGATGTTTTCAAGGTTAGTTCAACCAGAAAAGTTTGAGAATATTAGTTGAATTGAACGTGATATACATATACCGTAAAATCTATATTAAAACGGCATCCCGATGAGCTCAAAATGAGCCCATTCTTCATATTCAAACAGATTGAAATTAGCTTTATTAGAATCCTCGTCAAAAGTTGATTGGATAAGTCTCAGAATATGTTTCAAATCTCTTCTCCGGCAGGTTTTATGATCGATTTTGAGAATTCAGAAATATGTTTGAGGTATTGGAAAATAGAGGGATGCCGTTCTAATATAGATCTTACGGTAGGTAGAATGGTGTTGCAATATATTATATAAAAATTTCTCCGATTTTTTTGACAGTTGAACCACTTAAACAGCTAGAATCCATTTGGCTTTTACAAAATTCCCAATTTCCCCTCAATTCCAGAGAAAGGAACTTTCCTACAACTACAACTACGATTTGGCAACATCAAAAAGTCTGATGATAATCCGAATGATATTCAAATGGCGTGGATCATTATGGCAAGCTGTTTACAAGTGAGTCAATTGACTTACTCCTCCCTAATTCCGATAATTAAAAAAATGAATGAAATGGATCGTTAAAAAGATCACGAGTCATATGTACATTGTTTTATCATTAAAAAAGTCCTAACACATCGTTAAAAAATTAATTATTTTTCCCGATAAGTGACGTTTACAGAGAGTTGATCGTTTGGATCTGCGCCTACACATTTGTTTCGTTAATTTATCGATTCGCTCTGACGGGAAGTCAAAAAGAGTAAGTGATCAATTCTAATTATAGAAGCTTCTATATTTTTTGGAATGTGAACATTTGATATGAACTATGTGAGAATGGAAGGGAAAAATATGATAGATAAGAAGAAATGGAAAAGGAAAAAAAACAGGAGACAGTTATAAAATAATATTTATGGGCAGAAAAGAAAAAGAAAATAAAATGAGTTTAAGAAAAAAGCAATTCATTGAGGAACAAACATGGAAAACTCTTACTGAGTTAGAATGGAAGTTCTAAATATGAATTAGAACGAATTTCGGAGACTCATTCAAATGTGAATACCCTTTTTTTCAGGGGATCGGATAAAAGGACGGTTAACGGAAAAAAAATGTTCCTTATTAAAATAGCTATCGATTGATCAAAAAATCGTAAAATTTCATCGAAAATTAGCAGTTATGCCTTTTGTTGTCGAAAAGTACCCGATTTCGTCAAATTTTCCGCAATTTTTCAACGCTGGCCGTAACTTTATTAATTTTTGATTAAATTTGACAAGCTTTTAATCAACCGATAGCTTTTTTAACAAGGATCATTTTTCTGTTAACCGTATTTTACCCGATCCTACTGAAAAAAAGTTATCGCACTTGAATGCGTTGCCGAAAATTCGTTCAGCCCTGATATGAATAGCAATATTTTCAGCCTTTTCGAAAGGTTCGGCGAGTACTGTGATGCTCGAATGGGATATCTGCCACTCAACTTTGTCCTCGGTTTCTTTTGTAATATCATCATTCGAAGATGGTTGAAACTTTACACGAGTCTTGGAAATATTGATAAGTTAGTTATCAACTCATATTTTAGTCTAAAATCTATTTATCTTTAGCATTGCTCTTTTTGTATCTGCATACGTCCGTGGAAAGGATGATCGAGCTAGGCAGATTCGAAGGAATATCATCAGGTATTCATTCCATGATTCAAAACACCTCAAGTCCAGAATTTATCTTCAGATACTGCGTTCTCTCTCAATGCCTAGTTTTCCGTGACATCCATGTCGGCGTTCGTCGTCGTTTCCCGACACTTGAATCAATTGCACAGGCTGGAATTATGTTGCCACATGAGCTTGAAAAGTTCAATGCAATCAAATCAAGATATCAAAAGTATTGGGTCAGTTTCAACTGGGCGCTGGAACTTTTAAATGTGGCGAAAGCGGAGAAAAGTATAGATGGAGACAATTCGAGAAACGCAATTGCACAGGTGACGAGAATTCAGGTTATCCCACAAAACGAAACTTTTTATTTCAGGAAATCAGTAAATTTCGATCAGCCCTCACAACTGTATCAATGTACGACTGGGTTCCAATCCCTCTGATGTATCCCCAATTAGTCAATATGGCAGTTCATACCTATTTTTTCCTATGTGTCTTCACTCGTCAATTCTTCATTTCGGCAGATGCTCATAATAAGACAGAAGTGGATCTTTATATTCCATTCATGACAATCATCGAATTCATTTTCTATATGGGATGGTTGAAAGTGGCAATGGAACTATTGAACCCATTCGGAGAGGATGCCGATGATTTTGATTGTAATCTTTTGATTGATAGAAATCTTGCAATCGGATTAACATCTGTTGATGATGCATACGATCAGTTACCAGAAGTGAAACCTGATGTATTTGTTGGAAGATCTGTGAAACCGTTGGATTCAGATGATACGAGAAGTTTGAAATATCATTTTGGAAGTGCTGCTCAGTAAGTTTTCTAACAACAGAAGGAATTTAACCTTGATATTCTTTCAGAATGGAAGAAATTTCCTACTTGAAAAAGGAAGAAGATAAAATGATCGCTGCTGGAAAGAAGCCAAACAAACTGAAATTATGGATGAAGAGTATGAAGAGAAAACGTTTCGAAACATCAGCAACTCAATCGTATTCCATTTCTTTCCCAACACCTTAACAAAAACAACTTTGACTGTGAAATTACGGGTTTTCTTATAGAACAAAACAACTTGTCTCTTATTTTAAATCAATAAAGAATGATCCTATTTTTATTGTCTACTCTCATGCCACTGATCATTCGACCTCTTTGCAGATTCTCTCTTCTTCTTTTGCACTTATCTTCTTTTATCATCTACGTTCTTCAATGTCACAGTTCAGGTTAACCATGTTGTATCCTTCGATTACAATTCTCCTTTCAATATTCACACTTTCGAATTCTCTTCGGATTTTGCAAATAGTTCCGGGATTCACGAATTCTCATGTTCTTTTTAATTATAGATTGGCAGAGACGCTCAGGTAAGGCTCTTATGGAAGAAATATTGGACCACGGTAACGAATTTTAGCAAGCTCATTCAAGTGTGAATAACTTTTTTCAGGGGATCGGTTTGAAAACGGTCAACGCAAAAAATGTTCCTTATCAAAAAAGCTATCCATTGGTTTAAAAATTGTTTTATTTCATCAAAAATTAACGGAGTTACGCCTTCTGTTGCCAATAAATTACCGGTTTTGGCATCACATGGCGTACAGAAGGCGTAACTCTATTAATTTTTGACCAAATTTGACGGTTATTTAACCAATTGATAGCTTTTTTAATAAGGAACATTTTTCCTGCTGACCGTATTTTCACCCGATCCCCCGGAAAAAAGTTATTTACATTTGAACGAGTTGCCGAAATTGGTTGCCGCTAAACCATGGATTGGACAGATAAAATCGGGGATCAATAGAAGCATCTAGTTTTAACTTTGCAGTTTGTAGTCTTTTCTTACATCTTTGTGGTTCTGGTTTGTAATTTTCGATTTTTTCCCCTACAGGTTTCAAAGTCAAATTTGGATTTGTGGGAGTGAAAAAATGTTTTAAATAAGACATTTCTAAAAAAAATCATTTTGGATCTTGCATTTCTAGCTCAAGTTTGATTTGCTGAAAAGTTTAAGTTATGAGATCCAGCAAAAAAAAGAGAGTTTCATAACTTAACTTGGAATAACATCTATTGTGGAATCTGTATTAGAAAGGCGTTCCCCTTTATTTTTCCAGTACCTAAAATTTATATTGCTGAATTGCCATAATGGATCATGACATCAGTTAGAGGAGAGATTTGAAACATATTTATTGACGAATTCAGTAAACATTTGGCTAGGATTCTAATAAGACTAATTACAATCCATTTGAATTTCAAGAATAGGCTTGTTTAGAGCTTATCGGGGTGCCATTCTATTAAAGGTTCCTGTCTAATACAGGTTTTACGGTATTTTAATTTTGAAAATGCCTCAATTCAGATACCTCGGCCACGATGTCAAAATGTGGACTCAAATGGAAATGGCGATGCTCGACACTGGAAATAACAAACTTCCAGAAGGTGTCACCGAGTATCGAATTCCGATTCACTTCACAGATACATTGAAAACTGAAGGATTGAAGGTTGTATATTCAACTTCAGAACTTCTTTTTTAACTCTTTAGTTTCAGGTTTTCCAATCCATGATGTTCGAATCTGGCGATGCTCATGATCTCTGGTGGACAGGTCAAGAATTCAAGGATATGAGAGTTGAGGCATGCGAACAGATGCTTCAACATGATGAGAAAGTTTATGAAGATTTTCGAAAAGATGGATTCGACGTGGCAATTGCGCATTTTCATGATTTGTGTCCGTTGGCGATTGCGAAGAAAATGAATGTGAAGAGGGTGAGTTCTTGATCGTTATCCAAAGTACAAGTGAATGTTCTTTTTTGGAATTCTATTGGTCAAGGTTTCTGAGGGAAAGATTAGAATCTGGAAGTTTTCAGGTTATCTGGATCACCCATGGAACTTCAATCTATGATTTTTCGGCAGTTGAACTTGGTCTTCGAACCATTCCATCATCCATTCCACATCCTCTTTCTTCAGGTGAAATCCCCCGTAAATATCTATTTATTTATTATTATTCATATTTTCAGCTGGATTCTCTCAATCATTCACGGATAGAGTTCAAAACACACTATGGCATTTGTCACTTCTTGATTTTGTAAATCTTCCCCAAAATCTTCTCATTGACGAAAACTTGTTCTATAGAGGTTTGTGATGATTAAACATTGAAACATGACTCCAGACTAAGACAGAATTCAATTATTCAGCATGTCTAGACGCTTTTTCAGACAGACATCTTATTTTAGAAACTTTGCTCATTTAGAATTCGTCGGAAGTGATCAGGAAGATTTGTGGGATTTGGCGAAGACTACTGTGCCGTCTCTTCTGATTAATGGAGATCGGATGCTAGATTTTCCGCGTCCACTTCCGGTTCACATTGCGTTTTCTGGAGAATTAGGAGTTCGAAAAGGGAAGAAAGCGGTGATGGAGAAATGGTTGGAGGAAATAATAGAGAAACCATCAGATGGATTGATTGTTTTTTCGTTGGGAACTGTCTCGAATACGACGAATATGCCAGCTCAGATGATTGTGAGTAGAAGAGAATGAGAGAGATTGAGCAACAAAGTTTCAGAATTCTTTCCTTGGTGCATTCGGTAAACTGAAATCGTACACGATCCTTTGGAGAATGGAGAAATCTGTAGCTGGCGCGGAGAAGTATGACAATCTTCATTTGGTGAAGTGGTTGCCTCAAAAGGATATTATGAGACATCCAAAAATGAAATTGATGATTGCACACGGTGGATATAATTCGTTCTTGGAAGCAGCACAGGCGAGTCTGAAATTTCTTTTACTATTTGAAAAAAGTAATGATTCAGGCTGGTATCCCTGCAGTTCTGATGCCACTGTTCGCGGATCAAAAGATCAATGCGAAGCGAGCACAACGGTTCGGGATGGCTACAGTTTTAGATAAACTCGATTTGACAGTGGATAAAGTGTATGGAGCGGTTATGGAAGCGTTGAAACCAGAGTGAGCATTTTTGGAGTTTGGGTTATTTCAGGGCCTGGGAAAGGTTACTGTAGTACCTTAAACCCTCTAATAGAGCGACTCCCGGAAGGCTGACTTTCGAAAGTCCGTACGACCAAAATTTTCATGATTTGCCGGTAAAAATTTCAGTAATCAAAGATACGTTTAAACAAAAGCTTTTAAGCTTAAAAGCTACGAAACACACTGAACATGATCTTCAGAAAGTTGAGAACATTTTCAAAAACAGTTTTACTAACTTGTTGGTCCGGTGTCGCTCAATTAGAGGTGTTTTGGTAGTCATTTAGTGATAAAAGTAGTTATTTGGTGTTGGCGTTTTAGAGGTATGAGCAGTTTTGACTGTCACAGAACACATTTTTTCATAATATGAAATCACATGATAAAAAATGGAACTCGTTACGAGCTCGAACTGCGTAATGTCAAACTGCTACGAAATGGGACTGTGACAGAATGGAACCGATACGAAATCGAACTGTTTTTTCGCTTTTTAGCTTTGAAAACATTAGTTTCCTTTTTCCGTGATTTTCGGGTGAAACTATTGACAAAGAATATTAAAAGTTCTGAAAATTCAAGCTCTGTAAGCATGACAATTAGAAAAACCAGTTCAATTTCCAATTTCCATTCTGTTACAGTTCTATTTTGTAGCAACTCGATTTTTCACAGGTCGAGTTCTAAGCACGTCCGAAAATCGCCGAATTCGAAACTTCAAACCTTTGGTCCCTTTCAATCTCCTTAAGTATGTATTCATACATATTCGCGCATGCACACACGCCTAAATATTCTGTGGTCAATTTGTCTCCTCAGATCAGAAAATCAAAGCACATTGTGTGATTGAGCTCTCCGTTCAAAGTTCATATTCAAACGAGAGTTTCTATGCAAATTGATTCATGAGATAACACATCCATTGTTACTTCCTCTGTGCAAATGTCATCGAGAGTAGGGAAAGAGGAAATATCAGATAGAGAGGGGGTGAACTTCCGTTCGGAGGGAATGCACGGAAAGTTCAGATAAACAAAAAGGTCTTGACACGAATATTCCGGTTTCTGGGACACGGAATAATGTCATCATGGAATAGTTCAACGCATGAACAAATATTTCAAAATTCGCTCATTTTCAGATACTCTCAAAACGCGAAAAAGCTGTCTGCAATGCTATCGGATCAAGTGTCCACTGAACCGTACTATGCCCTTCGATACTCTCTGAAACTCGCCACAAGTCCAAAACCTTCTCTCTTCACTCTCAAATCCCAACAAATTTCTTTCCTCGAATTTCACAATTTGGATATTTTCTCATTTGCTATTGTTGCTCTTCTAGTTGTTCTTTGTTAGAGTTATAAATCTTGTAAATCTTTGAAAATAAGAGTTTTTCGATGCTCCTTCCAAACAATGATGCAACAAACATCAATTTGCACACGGAACCAAAATTTTTTGTATGTGTTCAATATTCCGTTTTTTGTAGACATGGGAAAGTCGAGTACTGTGACGGTTTTCCCTGTGGTCTGGAGTATCATTGTCATTTTTACTTCTGGCTATCAGGGTTGGAAAAAAATTCTCGGCCCTTGGCGGCACGACCTGCGGGCCCATGATGAAAAAGTTGGACCAAAATGTTTCGTTTATCGAAAGTGTTCTAATACTCTTCGATAATTTTTCCAGGCCGAGAAATTTTTTGAGCCCGGCCCGGATGGCTATTAATCGCTGAAATTTGAAGCGTGTTTTTTTGAAGAATATTAGGTTGAATAATATATCCAGTATATTATTCAGACACTTCAAAATAGACGGCTGATTGTGGTTCGACTCTGATGGCTTTTCATTTGTGACAGATGCTTATTGTGTGTCAATTATTATTTGGCTTTATGTGAAAATTATTCATTTTCAAGATTTGAGTTTTGAAATTCTTGTAGCTTAGGATCTTTAGCTACTTTTCTACTTTGTTTGAGAAGTTTTCTGAAGTTTCGTGAAAAGTATTATAGTCCCCCTAACAGTTCTTAAAGTTTCTTCTCCAAGAATTTTAGAAACCATGGATTTTGAAAATTATAAACATTCTTTCGATTTTGTGTATTTTGACGTCGAATACCACTCCTTTTTGAAGTCATTGTCTGAATTACGTCTTCAAAAACTCTCTACTACATTTTTCTCATATCTCTTTTCTATCTCTTTTTTTCAGTCTCAATTTTTCTTTCCAACTTTTTCCCTTATCTTGACTATTTCTTCAATTGTCTTAAAGCATAGACAAGTATTTGATAGACAGTCTTTTTTCTCTCCCAAGATCTCCGGTCACTGAGACAATGTTCCGTGTTCACTGTCGTGTCTGAATTAGCTGTTCCAGACAAAAATATTTACATTGCGGAACACGAAACGAGAATGTGTTGATGTCTGCCTCATGAGTAAGTGTCTGTCAGTGTGTGTGTGCTTGGCCATAGAAACACCGACAGTACTTTGATCCAGTGTATACGAGACAAGTTTTGAGACAATCGGGTTATCAGCTACAATCTTATTTCGGGGCCCCGAGTCTAGACATCTACCCCTCCTCCTCCCTCTCGATTCCAATCTATGAGTATTGAACAAGAGATCTGACTTTTGAAATTGAGACGAAAAAGAGAGTGAGAGAGTTGTTGTGGAAGTAAACACTTAATTACATGTATATGTTGACTACTTCTGAAAAAAAGGGAAACGGAACACGGTGGCACTGACCAATTCTGCAGAAGAAGTAAAATGACGTTTTGTTTTGTTGTGTCCATCAAAAAAACAAATGAGGAGGAAGGAACGCACAGATGAAAAACAATTTCCCCAGTGTCTAGATAAGCACAATTTTTTCAGGTAGACCTAGTTTTGGGATGAGAATTTGACGTTGACATCAAGGATCACTGGTCAAAAATGTTCTCACGAAATTGAATTTGGAATTCAGAAGAAGTATAAGGTGTCTAGAAACGAACTGGCACCTAATTCCAGCTGTCACAAAGTAGTTTGAATTAGACGTTCTTGGATAGTTGGAGAGTATGAAAAGTTTTGGAAAAAAATGAATACCGTAAAATCTGTATTAGAACGGCATGTCCCTCTATTTTACAATACCTAAGAAGATGTTTCTGAATTCTCAAAATGGATCGTAACATCTGATTAGAAACGTATTTTGTGAGACAACTTTTGACGACGATTCTAATAAGACTAATTTCAATCCGTTTGAATTTCAAGAATTTGCTCATTTTGAGCTCATTGGGGTGGGATTCAGAATAAAATTTTTGTTTCGTAGTTAACAATTTTCTTGTGAAACTTCAAAAATTGTACTTATAATTTTGAGCGAAGCCTAGTTGGAAATCTACAATTCTAAGATTCTGAGTTAATCTAAAACTTTGGTGGTTTTTTCTGTGAAATTCAGTATAATACAATCTTTGTTCCGTAGTTGACAGTTTTTTGTCAAAACTCCGTTTTGCTAAAAAAACTTCAAAAATTGTACTTATTTTGATATCATTTGCAACATAATGTTTTTCCATGACTCTTCACCAACGCTTTTCCTGCTTCCAGTTTGGAGTTTTTTCCCACTAAAAGTCTCAAATTTGTCTCCACAATCAAAAGTTCAACTCTTATTTTACCCATCAATTTATGTTTCCACTTTCTATATTTAACTGATTTTTCAGACTTTTGCTCTTTTTCTTAAAACTTGTCTGAAACTCAATGAGCAGAAACATGAAAATAGCAATTCTCTTCGTGATCATGTGCACTTGTAGCTCCCAACGTTTTTTATCTTGTCTAGACTGATGCTGCACTACTCTAAGTATTCTATCAAAACTTTTGGAGAGTTGTTTGCCTCTTTTTCTCCTATTCCAACTTCGGAAATATGTTTCCTATGTGTTTTGCTCATCATGTCTTCTCTTCATTTCTGAGAATTGATATCCCCCAAATGAGACCAATTAGACGGAGTGACGTTAAGTCTATCCTTTTTGAAACTCTTCTTGACGTCACACGGATGCTTCGTCGAAACTTTCTCTCTTCCGCAGGTGATTTTTGAGAAGTGATGCGTGTTCGAGAGAATAATATTGACACGAGTTTTCTGTCTAGATGTTATAAAATTACATACATGTTTTGTGTTTTGGATTAAGAAGAAGAAGAAGAACGTCTTGGCATTAGGATTAGTTTTTTGGTGTTCATGGGTGTGGAAGAATAAGAAAAAAGAAGACCGTCTGAAAACATCTGAACACGTATGCACATCGAAAAATTTTGAAAAATTGAAAATATTTCCAAGTGTCTAGAAAGCTATCCAGTTTTCTTTATAAAGAAACCATCAGACTCCGTAAGTTCAGAAATTCCTCAAACTTTAACTATTTGCTTGTTGTAGTAAACAAATCCTCAAAGTATTTTTTCCGCCCGACATCCGGAGCCGAGATATTTGTGCTCAAAGTTCCAAATGTCCTGTTTCAGTACTAATTTTTAAACTATATTTCCAGTTTTATGATATTTTCCGATCTGAAATTTTTCAGTATGAATAGTTTTGTCTACAATGGTTAGGTTCTCGGAAAAAGAATTTATCTGAAATTTCAAAACTCTAGACTAGTAATAACAGGTGCTTACTCTCGACAGATCAATTTTTAATTGAATCTAGGTTTCACAGGTGAGCAAAAAACGTCTGAGAAATGCTATGACGGCAAAAATGAAATTAGAAAATGTAAACTTTTGGCAATTTAGAATTTACCTTTGAATATTCTTTAAAAATTAAAGAACGCAACTAATCTCGCAGCTCAAAACGCTATAGAAAATATTCTAGTCCATTTTTTGTCAGCAGCGGCGAGCGAAACAGTAGATTGTAAGTCGGCAGCGGCTAGCGCGACAAATTGAAAATTTGTTCATAAAAATTTTTCTATTGCGTTTTAAGCATCGATATCAGGCGCATTCAAATCAGCGAAATATTCTACATTTTTTGAAATAGATTAGAAAAAATATGAGTTGGCGATTTGAAAATCGATTTTTTTCAAGTTTTATCGACTTTTATGAAAGAGTATTGTTATTTTTTCGTTAATACTGGAATAGAGAAAGCTTTAAAAATGCAGAATTATTAGACTATTTTCAATTCTCAAAGTCTTCAAAAATGCGACCTTTTTTCATTCAAATTTTCTGCCCAAGTATCCAATTACTTCCATTTTCAAAATACTTATTTTGAAATTCCAAAAGTACATGATTCTACCTCCATTTCCCTCATTACCTTTTCAAATGCCACTTTTAATTTCTCACTCATCGAAACAAATGTTTTGTTTTCTGCCCTTCCCCAGACAGCCTTTGTCTCCGGAACTTGATATCTGATGTCAAAAAGTGCAGACTGTTCAGAAAAAAGAACCAGAGACGCAGAAGGTATGTGACTCCAGACAGGTTGAATGACGTGAACCGGAACTCTTTGGGGCTCGAAATGACTACGGTATAGATCGCGAAGAGAATGAGAGACAAATTTTGTATTCGAGTTGTTGTTGTTGAGCCCGGCTACAAATACACAATTTATTCGTACTAGGAGGGGGACCCCTTCAACTTAAAAGTGTTCCGTTCTCTGGACCCAGACAGTGTCTAGACATGTCTGAAAATCACTCAAAAAAGAAGAGAAGAGAAAGCAGTTGTTTTCAGTTGTGATCATCTCATCCTGTCTGCAAAAAAAGAGAAGAACTCTGCTTCAGATGCAGTCTAGACGGGTTTGTTCGTGTCTTATTCTTCTAGTTTCCTCCATTCTTTTTTCCCTTCGAATCCTCTTTGTTTTTTTTGTTTTGGTTTCAATTCCTCTAAAGTTTTCGAGAAGAGTACATAGTAGTTTTTGATCATCCGAAGAGAGCTCAGACAGATTAGAATCCTTCTCTTTGAGGCATCAAATTGACACTTTTCGTCTGGAAAAAGAAGATTCTTATCAAATTTCTTCAAATAGAAATAACACGAAAATTGACCTAGTCTTTTACATAGGACTTAGAAAGGACATTTAAGCTTGCTGCTTTTTTGAATGTTCGAAGACTGGTGAGAATATGACGAAGTCTTTCTTAAAAGTCTCAGACAGATTAAAATGTTTTTTGCTTCTTGAGATTAAGTGCGAAGGTCAAGTGAACACTACAGTAGGCAGACAACAGGTGAAAAAAGTATTAGACTAGACGATGGAATTCTGAAATATCACATAGAACTTTGTGTGATGATCCGGTCCAGATTAGCCAAGTTTTTGTTTTTGAATTCTTGATCTCAGTGAGCCGTCTTCCTCTTCCGTAAGTGTCTGGTTGTAACATCAAGCACCCATAGTTTCGTTTTTTTTCGTTCTATGATGTACTTCTCTTCGTCAGAAGCTACAAAAATTTGTAGCTTAGTTGCCTTTATTAAGTTTACTAACAAAGTCAATCAGAAGAGCCCTTGAATGTCTCGAGAATCTACAGTACTCAAATTTCCAAATTCTAGAAGAAGTTAGTTTGCATATTTCTCACAATTATGCCTCCCATTTCGTCGCCGCCTGCTTATCTATTTCGATGGTGTGGCCAATGTCTCGTTTTTCCAGCAATCGGAAGGAAAAAGAGAGGGGAATGGCTGATGAAACTAATTTAAGGGTTGGATCGTGTGACACAAAATATTAAGAAACATTATTAAGAATAAACAAAAAGTGACTAGTCAGAGAGAAAATAATGAGGGTTGAGAATAGATATTCGAGTAGCGCAGAAGTTTGAACTCTGAAAGGAAAATCCCAAGACTTTCAATGATTTCAAATTTGTGAAAAACGAATTCGGAGTGACTTTAGAGCTATTGGGACCAAAATTCAAAGCTGAATTTCGTTCTGAAATCTAGCAACCTTGTCATCGTTCAAACTACGGCTGGGCGGCAACAAATTTCCGCAACTGCTTCAAATATGAATAACTTTTTTCAGAGAGATCGGGTAAAAAAAACGGTTAACACAAGAAATGTTCCTTATTAAAACAGCTATCGATTGGTTTACAAATCGTCAAGTTTCGTTAAAAATCAACAGAGTTACGTCCTGTGTTGTCAAAAAGTTTTCGAAATTGTCCTAATTGACAACTTTAGGAAGGCGTAACTCTGTTCATTTTTGACGAAATTTGACGGTTTTTAGACCAATCGATAGCTGTTTCAATAAGGAACATTTTTTATGTGAACCGTATTTTTACTCGGCGTCCCTGGAAAAAGTAATTTACACTTGAATGCGTTGCCGAAATTGGTTGTCGCCCAGACTTAGTCTGAACATCGCTCTGAAATCTAGCCTACTTGTAACCTGAGCATAGTTCAAACGAATGATTCCCAGTGCATTTAGGTGTTAAGTCTGGTGATTAGAAAAAGTGTTCCTGCCCTACTCGGGTCAAAAGGGTTCAAATTTTAAACAAGATGCGCTAATCTGATAATTTGGGATTTCGGGTTGGAACCCACCTCGGTTGTCATCCTGGCCTTCGATTTTTCCCCCTCTAAATTATGAATTTTGGCTCAAATGTTATATGAAAATGTAGAACTCGATGTGATCTACAGAATGCTGGCTAGAATATCTGAATCCCACATCTAAATTTTCCATAAAACGTCATAAAGCGCCCGGGCCGAAATCTGCAGCCCGAGTGTTCTGTAAATTTAAGAAAAAGCGAACCTCATTGAATTTAAGACCATTCTGTAGATCTCATCGAGTGCTAAATTTTTATATCAATTTTGTCATGAAAATTATAAATTAGAGGGGAAAAACCCACTATCTCCCCATCTCAATATTTCGACTTCCTCGTTCCCACCATCTAACTTCAAAGAAAACACACAATTCTCACACACAAAAATATCGTGTCTGTTCCAGTTTTTCTTCACAAAGACTGTACACTTTTTACCAGTTTATTTCCGTCTTCTATCAACGCACTTTCCCTACACAGTGATTCAGACAGACAGCTGCTGTTGATCTATTCCATTTTGGTATCTGAAAGAGAGTGAGACAGACTACTCCAGTGCTGCTTGATGCCACTTTGCAAAAACAAGAAGGGCCTAGACACTGTTTGACACCAACAACCACTTGTTTATCAGCATTCCTTCCACTACTCCAGACAACGACGCCTTCTTGTGTGTAGACTGATCAGCTACAGAAGGGGCCCTCCTTCTCAATTCGACCGCCCCGTCCGTGTACACATTAATCTTTGAGAAAACGATACGAGAATTGCGAGACGCAGACAGAGTCTAGACGGCTGCAGTGTATGTGTCTCCCGACCCCTTTTGGCGCCGCCCCCATCCGACACTGCCCTCCCATACCTCCTCCATCCGTCCATTTTGGCGCCTCTTCTCTTTTCTTCTATGCTTTTTTTGCATATTTATGTATTGTTTTGTCCTTCTCCCTGTACTTTTACTTTCTCTAATCATCATCAAACATCATTGTGCCCTTCCAAAACCAGCTGTTTATTTAATGTCTACCAGTCTGGCTCATGCCTACTCATGTTTTCCTCCTCTCACTTTCACACATTTCCACAAATTCATATTTGGGATTTTGTTTGGTCTAGATCTACGAGATCACACTATATTCATGTTTTTGCTTTTCATTTTTTGATTTCGGGGCTTCCGTTCTCCTGAAAACTTTGATTTTGGACATCATTTTTTCAGAGAATCTGACTTCACAACCCTTGGGGAATGACTATTAAGGTCTGGATTGCCACGAGAGTCCACAATTTCCGTCATCGTTTTCACGAGCATTCCATGTCTACCGCAACCACTTCTAACACAATTTCTTCCGATGATTCGCTCATTCAGAGATATAAAGTTCGAATGCAAGCACTTGGGCTGACTCGTGCTAGAATGGTGAGTTCATTCTCTGGCATTTTGTACTCTCTCTCTCGGATTGTTTCTTCTTTTCACTGTCTCTCCTACTACATGTGTTTGTGTCTCGTGAATTGTCGGCTGCCCGCAAAAATCGGTGGCGCTGATCAATTTTTCATGATCACCCGTACGTTGAACGAACAAAAAAAAACTACGGATCCATTGAAACTTTTTTATTGTTGTTGCACGAGCGCTTCGGCATCACGGGGTTCTGTAGAATTTAATTTTCATGATATTCTCTGAATCTGAATCTGATTTCTCATTTCTTTTACAGCCTCTCATTTCTCATTTTGTTGTTGCTCATGAGATGTGTGCTTCATCATTTTTTTTCTAAAGCAAAGCAAGTCTAATTAAATACGTCGTCGTCCCGAACTTGAGGCAACGGGACCCTCCTATTAATAGAAGACTACGGTAGTTTGTTGTGCAAATAGGTATGATGACATCAAAGAGAAAATGTCTGCAGACACATACGCACAGTACCTTTCTGTCCAGACAGCATTTTTGAGTCACATGTCTGTCTGGGAATACGAGAATCGAGTGGAGGTTGTGACGAGGGGAGAATCTAGGGAGAGAGAAACCACGAATCTCTGCCTTCTAACTGTCTGATCAGTAAACTTCCAAATTGGAGAATAAGTTCGGACCAGACTTGGCGAATTCCGGGTCGGGCCGGGCCAGTGGAAAATTTGGCCGACCCTGGTAGGGAAAAAACGGTAAAATTTTGTAATTTTTCGCTGTAAAAATAACACAAAATGTTCAATCATCAAAAAATATGACTTATTCAGGAAAAAAACGCTAAACAAGATATTTTGAAATTGGCCAAAAATGGTCAAAAAATTGCAATTTCTTCTTCAAAATTACTGGACATTTGTCAAAGTTAGCCAGAAATGGGTTAAAGCCCAAAAACTGATCAAAAGGTCCAAAATGACTCAAAATAAGCTAAAATGATCTGAAAATTGCAAAAAAAAATTTTAAAAATTAACTCCAAAATGTTTGGGCCTGTAGCATGTCCGCCCTATGATATTTTTTCTCTAGTCTGAAAGCCCATAGACCAGTGAGCACCCAAAGGGCGTTTCAACGTCATAAACCCTCAGACTGTTTGCCACGAATAATTCTTCTTGTGACTGTTATCACTTCCCTCCAATCATCATAAACTGTCTGCTCCAACAGCAAAAAAAGCTGCTCAACGAGCTAAAGATCAATCCTTTTATTTGCTCTCCATTGTCTAGTTCTCTCCCTCTTTATAGTCTAAACTTGCAACATTTCTTTCGCAGTCTTCTTGTTCTGTCTGTGTTCATCATATCTCACGGCTTCTGAATCTCCTGGAACATTGTACACTCTCTTCTCACTTCTTCTTCTTCTCACTCGTTTTGGAGAGAGAAATGTAGCGATTCTTATGTGTCTAGACAGAAATAAAAGACCAGAAAGGGACCACTAAGCATTCGGTGTTTTTCAGGCTGGTGTTGTGGACGACTACTGTACTTCGGATACTCCAGATGAAGCACGTTGTGGATCATGTAAAGAGAGAAAAGGGAGATTCGTTGGCGAGAATTGCAAACATGCTCATCCCTACTGTAGATACTGTTGTTTCGCGATGGTAGAGAAAGGGGTGAGTTCAGATTGATTGCGCGGGCGGCAATTCAAATTAAACAGTTCTTAGACTAGACTCTTTTTTCTTCTGTCTAGGAATTGTTTGTTCAAATCAACACTCCTTCCTCCTCCTCCTCAAATATCAAAGTCTACCACCGTACGCATTGGTCTCTATGTTTTCTATCGCAGCTGACCATCGAATCAAATATCGCAACAATAATGCTTCAAATAGATTTATAATGTCTGGTTGAGGAGATCCTGGGGAGAAAAATAGGGAAAAGGAAAACGGATAGACAGAGGATTGTTCCTAGAATCTAGTCTTCCGGAATTTGAGAAGAGAGAAATTGAGAGAATGGGTCCAGGACAGGAATTTTAAATGTGAATAACTCTTTTCAGTAAAATTGGATAAAAATGCGGTCAACAAACAAAATGTTTCTAATCAAAAAAGCTATCGATTACTTGCAAAAACCGTTAAATTTTATCGAAAATTATCAAAGTTACGGCTCGTTTTGCAGAAAAGTTCCCAATTTGGACAATTTTGGCAACATTTTGGTAACACAAGGCGTAACTCTGTTAATTTTTGGCAAAATTTGACGGTTTTTATACCAATTGATAGCTTTTTTAATAAGGAACATTTTTTTGTTGACAGTATTTTTACCCAATCCATCTGAAAAAAGTTATTCACATTTGAATGAGTTGTCAAAAATTCGTTGCCCCTCAGTCCTGATCATGATTTAAAGGGGTCGGAAACACCCAATTTTAATATTTTATATCCTAGAATATACTTTCCAGACTTGATCTCATAAAATATTATATGACTCCTCTGAACATCTCATGAAGTCATGCTCTCATTTCAAATTCATTCATTCATATTCCATTTTATTCAGCCTTTTCGATTAGTCTATTGGAATTCGTGGAATGTTGCAACATGAAATTTTCTCTGCAAAAAAAGAGAGATAGAAGCGCGTGGTTTAAAGGAACTTTGGTCCAGTGTCTACTTCTTGAGCACTTGCTTCTCCTCTATCCCCCCAGGGGTCCGTTTTCGAATGTAGTTCTGCACGGAGGCAGCCAAAAATCGAATTTGTTCTCTCTTCGTTTTTCTTAACACATCATGAGCATCTGCTTTTCATTCCGCCTACTCGTCTAGGACATCTTTTTAGTGGAAATGAATTGGTCTAGACGACCAGATGAATTTGGGGACCATTGGAACAAAATTATCATCAAAAATATTTCAGTTTCTCGATTGGGAAGGAGGACCAGTTCGCACATTTTGCCCGATTTGCTACAAGGAAGTCACTGTGCTTCTACGAAGGAAGAAAAGCCGTTCGGTTAGTTATTTTTCTCATGAGTCAAGATATGATTTTTGATAACATGATCTCTTGGTTTTTTCTGTGTTTTGATATTATAAAAATAATAGCCGCCGACGGCTCAGACACTACGTGGATTGTGAGAGACAAAACATTACTTCCGTTAATTTGAGTGTCTGGCTGGAATGTGATTGATGTAACATAAGGGAGTGTGCACTAGAAAAGAGTACTTGCTCAAAGCACACTTTATCAGACATGCATTCATAAGGAATTCTTTAAAATGTAAACTTTTTCAGAGCAGTGATGGATTCGACGAAAATTCCTCAACCCATGAAGTCTCCATGACTATTGCCGAACTCACCGAGGGTCTCATTCAAGAAGGAATGATGAATGAAGGATTCGAATCTTCTGGATCTCTATAAATACTACACTTCATGTATATAAAATCTTCTCTGAAAACTCCACTGTCCTGTTCTTCTCTACTTTCCCCAATCTTTCTGCTTATGCAACGATTCTGTCCCTTTTCTCTTTATTTTAAGATTCTTTCGCTGTCTTGCTACTGGAAATCTCTCTTGTTTTACGGTTTATTTTATAGAGTAGTGTGTTAGATCTTTGTTTCTCACTGTCCTCTTTCCCACCTTCATCTCGGTTCTTTAATTATTCTGACACCACCCGATTTCTGTTCCAGCGTCTTTCGACGAACATTCTGCTTTGTATAACCATTATTGGTTCAATAATAAATTATAAATTTCTCCCTGGACCAACGATCTAAATCATTCAGGTGTAAAGTGCTTTGTAACAGATCAACCTAGAGAATCTGGAGGGGAACATTCAGAAGAAGAAAGGGCCAAAGTCCAGAAGAAAAGAAAGAGAAGGAGACTAATGGCATTCCAGAGAAGTAGCGAGACGAAGTGTTTTCTAATGAGCTCCTTCGATTTGCAACGGAAGCACATACACACACACACGGACTACCGTAGTCCTTTTGAGACGAAGAAGGGCTCAAGGGGGAATTACTGAAAGGATTGAGAAAGAGTTCGGGAAGGGGAATTTTAGGGGACGAAATGTTTTGCTTATTCAAAAAACTATTACTGGTTCAATGTTGTTGTTGTTGTTTCAGCACTGAAAGTATTTCAGAACCTTTTGGCAAAAAGTGAATGAACGAGGGGAACTTCGAAGAAGATCATATTTCCTATTGTTCCAGCATTATCCTCTATTTCCTGTTAGCGGAAATTTTACTATCGTTCCCATGGGCTTTCACATTACATTCTAAAACCTTTGGGTGCAATTTTGGAACTTTGGAGGAGTGTATTCGGAATCACAAACATTTATAGCTTCAAGTTTTAAATAATCTATTTTTCTTTCTGATTAGTACTCAAAATGGTCTCATATTTTTGAAGTTGGCTGGAAATCTGAGGTTTTTAGGTACAAGTCTGAAAAAAATTTAGTTAGAGCCGAAGTGTTCGGCTCGTGTTCGGCTCTACATTTTTGCTTTTTATATGTAGATAAACGCAAAAATATATATGAAAAATTCGAAAAATTAGGCGAAAACGCAACTTCATACTTTCACGAAATTTCAGCCTTCGAAATGTCTTACTTTCGAAATGTCCACTTGCAAAATTTCCTAAAGCCATTATTGCAGTTTTGCAGAAGACGATTGAAATTTGCTGATCCATAAATCGTTGACTTGTTAAAGTTTCTTTTTCAAATTTGACAAAAGTGTTTCATTTTTGTATTGTATTCGATTCTGATTTGTATTTCTGATTCTGTCTGAACAAGTACATTCTTCCCAAATGATAATCCACCTCTCGTTAATCCATCTAGAAACAATAATCTCAATTTCAGACAATATGTGGGTTTCTCGAGATCAGATGCTGAAAGTTTATTGGAAAAATTGGTTTTTTGGTTTTTCGCCCCGAAAATACCACCTGTATGACACCTTTTAATTAATATTTTTTGAAGAAGGAAAAGCATTTTGTACACGAATACCACCCACTGATATTTAGGTAGACAAAGGATCAAAACGGTCAATTTATGTTTTCGTAAAAATGAATCTCCATCTCCTGGTTGATATGAAAAAAGATACTGTTTTGGGGGGAAATTAACTGATTGTTCTTTGCGATGAGGAAGACGTCTAGACATCGTTTCCTTTTTTGTCTCATTTGTACTTTTTGAATGGGATGAACTATTGGTGTTCGGGTGTCTCGATGATCAAGGGCATGTTCCGAAAATAAAAGGTTTTGAGATGTTGGAGAAGGGAAAATCGTATTTTTAAGAAGGTCCAAATCGAAGGGGCACAAAAGCGTTTTTACAGGTAAAAACTACAAACTGATACTCTAAAACTGATACACACTAAGCAAAGTACGAGCTTTCATACAAATGCTATTTCGAAAAAAACCTGTGGCCGGAATTGTTTTTTCAGATCAAAAATGCACAAGTTTTTTTACAAACTGGTGAATTTCTGGTATGGAGAATAATTTAATTCTGTTTAAACAATAATATCCTGAAAATTCAAAGTATAGGCTTTCTTTTGTTCTTTAGTTCAACAAAATTGGATAAGTTTGAGCAGAGTTATTTTTTTCAGAGATATATATATTTATTGATAAAGGACTATATAGTCACTGATATAATCAATATGTGAAAAAGAAATTAAAAGTTAAATTCGTTGAGCGTCAAATAGGGGGATAAGTCAACATGAGTTAAGTTAGTTTTAAAAGAAACAGTGGAAATAATGGGAGGGAAAGCTGTTTTTGGAAGCGAATTCCAACATGATAGAATACGAAGGGTAAAAAATTGAGAAATAAGTTTGGACGAATTTTTTAAGGTACAACGAATGTAATAAGGATGACGTCTAAGACATGAGTGATTGAAAGGAGAAATGAATAGATTATGAGCAATGGCTACTTCCTGGGAAACCAGTATTTTATACATGAAAACTAGGTCCGAAACAAGTCTACGATACTCTAGAGATTCTAAGTTATACTCACGGAGACAATTGAAATAAGATACATAGGGATAGTTAAATTTTTTGTAACATCTATAGAGAAAAGATTTTTGAACGCCTTCCAGGAGCTTGATTTGCTCCTTGATGACGGGAGAGAAAACAATTGTACCATACTCAAGAATAGGGCGGATGTAAATAATGAAACATTTTACAAAAATATCCATTGTAGACCGGCGGAGGACGTTAAAGAAAATGTTGATTCTTTGATGTGCTTTCCGAAGTGTGGTACCGAGGTGGTCAGAGAAGGTCAACGAAGAATTGAGAATAACTCCCAAATCACGAATCATCTTAACCATTGGAAGTCTCTCGTCATTAATGGAAAACTGGTTGTTAATAGTGTTCAGCCGTTTTTTGTGAGAGAAAGAGATGGATTCACATTTAGTGGGTGCAACACTCATCTGCCATTTGTCACACCAGTCTTCTAGTTTTTCAAGATCGCTTTCAATGTGAGTGGGGTCAGTAGAGTCAGTAGTTATGGCTACACAAAGTGCGCCCTATCACTTTTTGGGAAATTTTATTTAAACAAGTAGGTCAACTTGAAAACTACGCATCCAGACAAAAATTCCTCCACATGGCCTATGTATTTTTTGATGATCTTTCTATTGGTAATGTTTTCAGCCAAACCGATCCCCACGAAATTAAATTTTTTCGGTTTACCGTAACCCCTCCTCCCCAATCCACTTATTCTCTCTTCTTCCCTGAATCCTGATTGAATTTTAAAACAG
Source organism: Caenorhabditis zanzibari (assembly GCA_963966625.1). NCBI lineage: Eukaryota > Metazoa > Nematoda > Chromadorea > Rhabditida > Rhabditidae > Caenorhabditis > Caenorhabditis zanzibari. The sequence goes on along the minus strand of OZ016470.1, from coordinate 6,318,642 downwards.
ATGATGTCGTTCTTCTTCTGCTTCTTCTTCTCTATTTCGAAAGGCGTCAAAGGGCACTTTGAACCGGAGAGAATTGCTCTGTGAGCACACATTTGCTCTGTCTCTCCTTCTCGTTTTTTTTTCGTCTTGAATGAGCAAAGTCTGTCTAGACGAAGAAGAGTGTGTCTATCCACACGTGTCTCGCTCTCATTCTGGAATGGCTTTTCTCTTTATGAGATGCCAAGTGCCTTTTCGTTCCGAAACGCTTTTTTTCGACTGAGGAATCTTGGGGATCACAGACATTCACAAATTCAGCTGCCATTTGTAATTCTAAGATCAACCAGTCATGGGTTGACTATAATTGCTCGTGAGGGAAATGAGAAATTGGATTCATTTTTCAAAATCGAAAATTGTTGGTTTCTTTGAAAATTGGGAGAGAAAATGAGCATGCGTCATGGAGAAACGAAGAATATTGAGTGTGCAAATTTTTTGAATTCTTGGACGAGGAATTGAAGGGAACAGAAATTTGGGAAGAATAAAAAAGGACTGAGTTGTAAAAATTGGCTTGCGAAACGTCACAGGAGCCAGCGGAACCAAGAAGCCAAAAAGTTATATTTGATTCAAAGTTTGGAATTTTCCATTTGAACTGCAACAACACAAAACCAAATAATGCATTCAACTTTGACTTTTTTCGCTCCCTAATCTCATTTCTTTAATCCAATAAGCCTTGTCGTGATTGCAACATCCAGAATCGGCAGCTTCCGATCAAAAATTTCCAAACTCTGTGTTTTCAACAAAACTAATTACATGACGCTTTTTCGATGAGTAACCCCTTCTCATCTATTTTCAGAAGCTTTATTTGTTCTAGAACTCTGGTGTTTGATGTGATTTCAGTTGAAGCAGCAGCAGACTCGTCGGTTTCTCATCGGTGTTCAAGACATCGAAAATCCACCCGGAGAAAGTTTTGAAATGGGTGGAAACGAGACAGCTGTCTAGACAAGAAGACATTAAAAAGTCGTACTTTTTGTGTGACGATAATAGAGACGACCAATGTCTAGTTGGTGTCCTTGAATAGTTTCAAGGATAAATATATCAGTCTAGTCTAGACACCAAATTTTCAGTGATTAGTGCCATGTCTAGACATTATAGAACTTCGAAAGTAGCGATTTTATACTATCTGTTTTAGGTGGAGATTTGAAATGGTATTTGGAAGAAATCGCGGGGAAATGCGGAAGGTATTACTGTAGAAAATTCTGATCGAAATTTCCTAGGATTCTCGGACTTTTCTAAAAAACGAAGTTCCAATACAATAAAGTCGAAATTGTAGACAAGTTTCCAGACTTCAAAATGAACGCATCGTCTGTGTTGTATATACTGTAAAACCTCTAATAGAAAGGCACATCTTTTTATTGTTCAACCTCCTCAAAATCAAAATTCGAATTTCACAAAAGTACCCATAACTAATTTTTGAGAAGCAAATCATAACGTATTTCATATTAATCCTAGTCCATTTTTGACAAGGAATCGATTGAGAATACTTTCAGATTTCCAAAAATCTGAAAAAGTGCTATTTTCGGGCTCACTTGGGTGTCCTTCTATTAGAGGACACCTTCTAATGAAGGTATCCTTCTATAAGAGGTTTTACGGTATATTAGAAATATTTTCAAAGTTTAACCGCGCTCTATTGAGAAAATAGCTGAAATTTGAAATTCGAGATTTCCCGCTAGCCTGTTTGTCCTCGTGATCACAAAACTTACAAAAATTAATAAAATTCGAATTGACCTGAAAAATGGAAGAGATAAGCGAGAAAGCTCACATTTGAATTGTCATTTTTCTCAAGGGAGCGCGGTTAAGCTTGGAAAATATCTCTAATAGCTTCTCGAATTTTCTCAGATCACAAATAATACAATCTCACAATAATGATTCTGATCAATCCAGCCCAATTAGATTTTCTGGGAAGTGTAAAAAAATCAGATGTTCATTCGATTTGACATTCGAATTAAGGCCAACCCGGACACACGCCGAGCTAACTAACTATATTGTTGATCGAAACGAGGACAAATGGTCAACAGACAAGAAATAAGTGGAAAGTAAATACAAGAGTGTGTTCTTAAGGATGTTGCGAACGTAGACGACGGTTTCCAACGGGTTTTTGTGATCTTCAGTTTTCGGATGAACAAAAAATGAATTGAAAGAAACTAGAAAGGGAAGGGGAGTGCTGCGAGGGAATTATATTTGTGTTTATAGTTTGGAAAAGGGACTGAAGTACTGTAGATGAGTAGATGATCATGTTGTATTGTGAAGAGGTGTGTACAAATCAAAAGTGCAAGAGGTTTATTTATTTTGGTTCAGACTTTTCAAATTACAGGAAAATCTCTGTTAGACATGGTTGTGGATTCCCCTTTTTGAAAAATTTATTGAAAATGTATAATTACCTCAAGGAATTTGGAAACCTACTCAAACTTTTGAGGTAAGAACAGTTTGAAAACTTTCGACGGGCCTGTAGGGCACCCCCCCCCCCCCCCCCTGAAACCCCCGACCCCTGACTGACTGTGAGCTCAAAATGAGCACATTCTTGAAATTCAAACGGATTGAATTAGTTTAATTAAAATCCTCGTCGAAAGTTGACTCTCCAAATATGTTTCAAATCAGATGTTATGATCCATTTTGGGAAATCAGAAATCATTTTTTAGGTTTATGTCCTTCTAAAACAGATTTTATGGTATTTTGTTTTGACTCACAGACCTTTGAAATTATCTACTGACAACGGTATTTTCAGAAGAGCCTTTTATAATTTTTTGAATATCGGTACAAGAGTACTTATGTTGAAAAACATGTTTAAAAACATGACAAATTTGCTTTGCATTCGAAAAATGGCATTATTCGCGGACCTGTAACTTTGCTTCTAGGCATCTTCAGAAGGTCTAATTTTTTTGTTTTGAATTCAGAATTAATTTTATAAAAGTTTCCAATACTTTTTTGAGCCGAAACTCCACCAGTTGGCTGTGAAATTTGGTAGTGAATTCTGAGAAGATACAAGGAAATCGTGCCAAACTTTGCAATGCAAAACTTTTTCAAGTATTCTCTTCTTCACCGGAAGAACGATCTTCTATTTCATTTTTTTTTGAAGGTTCCGATGCAAAACATAAAATCGAAGAGAGAAAAGGAAGCTGTAAAACCTTGATGTGCACACCATAAAACTGTTCGTATAAAACGACAATGAGCACATTTCGGATTTTTGATTTCTATCCCGTACTGTAGCTAACAGAAACCAGAATGCGTCTTCTGATCTTGTCATTTGCTATCGTGGCAACGGTAAATGCGATGGCGTTCATTCCAAGTGAGTTTAAATAATGGGACTGATATCGCTTTAGAATTGAATAGTTTCGAGAGTTTGGATTCATCAAATTGACTCAAGGGTTTGAGTTTAGTGGAATGCAAAAGCGCTCACTTGACTTGTGACGTGCCTGTATTACGGTAGCCTATTTCTCGCCTAAATTGCTTACTGTAGAAAAGTTAGCCGTCACAAGTCAAATGAGCGCAAATCACTGTGAGAGCTGTTAAAATTTTGTTTTCCAGTGAACCAGGGTCGGCCTCCAAAACCATTCCAAAAGGGAGATTGGCCCGCTCGATTCCCCCAACATCCCGCTGGTTTCGATTATAAATGCAAAGGAAGAAAGTTTGGAACAGTGACGCTACCTCCATCTGCTCCAGTTCAACCGATTCAGAATGATGTTCCAGCTAATGATGTTGTGACAACTCATGCCCCAACAACTCCATTTACAACCACCGTCAAACCCACTTCAACTACCACGTTGAAACAGATTTTGACGACTACAGTAAAGATAGTTGAGAAGCCAACAGGAACCACATTCTGGATTCGAAGCCCAACACCTCCGAATACTCCTGCTCCAGTTGTTCGTGGTGGTCATGCCTACACTGTTGGCTCGCCACAAGCTCATAATGTTAAAATCGTGGCTCCTTCTGCTCCGGACCGAGCACTCGATCCATTTGCAATGCCTTCCGGAGATTTGGATTTCGATTTCAAGACAGTTGGAACTCCAAAACCACCAAGAGCTGTGATTGATCCTGATGCATAAAGAATGTCTAATTGATTTCTGGTTAATGAATCTTTTACTGTGTCCTTTTTTTCCTATAAATCCTCTTGACTCCTCCGCAGAAGTTTCCTACCTGAAAGAATAATAAAATTGCAAGCGGGAACATTAAAAATTTTTCAGTTTTTTCTCTGTGAGGGGTCGACCCGTTTTTGTATAAAAACTATTCTAACCCCATTGGTTTTTGTTCTACCATGATCTGTTCAACTCGCCTTCTGATTCTTCTATCTGTTTTGATAGCCGTCGTTTCAGCGATGGGATGGTTTGGAGGTATTTTTCGGGAACTTGAAACCGCTCTAAAATTTTTAGTATCACAATGATTGACACTTTTTCTATTCTTCTTGCACTATTTCAATGTTTTTGATTTCAGGAGGTGGTTCTCCACGACGAGGATGCGAAGGCGACTGGCCGGAGGAATTCCCACAGGAACCAGAAGGATTCAAATTCAGATGCAAGTGTCCATGCAAGTGTAAACCGAAATCTAGTAGCACTACAACGTCGTCGACTCCACTGCCAACGACTACAACTTCTACAACCGTTGTCACGACTCCTACATCAACAGCGAGCTCAACCCCTCCTACTACAACAACCTCTACAACCGTAACTACACCAACTACAACCCCAACCACTGTTTCTACATCTACATCTCCGTCAACGTCCACTTCCGTCCCATCTACTACTGTAGAAACGGAAACAACAGAAACAGTTATCGAAGATACAGGTAAAGGAGCGTTCCTGATAGGACAAGAAGTTCTTGTTCATGATGAACCAGGCAGCGAAATTATTTCCGGGGCCACTGGAACCACATTCTGGATTAGAAGCCCAACACCTCCGAACACTCCAGCTCCAGTTGTTCGTGGTGGTCATGCTTTCACTGTTGGCTCGCCACAAGATCATACTGTAAAAATATTGGCTCCATCTGCTCCAGACCGAGCCCTCGATCCATTCGCAATGCCTTCCGGCGATTTGGATTTTAACTTCAAGACTGTTGGAACTCCGAAACCACCAAGAGCTGTTGTCCATCCTGATGAATAGTCATTTTTGTTTCCCAATGTTATAATGAACCTGAATTTTACAGTTTTCAATATTATATAATTTATTTTCACTACAAAAACTAATTACTATTACACTAATTAATCACAGCTTCTTACTGACTCTGTGCGAGTCCTTCTGCGGTGATCCGTTACCCGCTTCGTAAATTTTCTCGCCGATCATCGAGTGCAAACGGTTTCGCTGGCCGGGAGAGCTGAAAAAACGTATTAGTTTTCACTAGAGCAGCTAGAAATTCACTCGAAAATGTTTTCAATGAAGGAATGCTCAGCGTCTGAAGCACTCGGTGTCGGTGTTGCTGGCTGGAGACTTCGGCGGTGAACAACGACATCTGAAATTTAGAAAACAATTATGAAAACTGGAAAATTTCACATAAATTTAAATAATGTTGATGTGGGCGTTCGAAACGAACCTTTCGGAGAATCTGTTAGACAAAAATCGAAAGAAGTCGCCCGACTTTTTCGATCAGGCGTGAGTGACAAATCTCCAAGTCCTCTCGTTGTGGAGATGATGGATGTGTCAGCGGGTTTTTCCTGAAAAAAACATTTATGGATGAATGAAACGACATCATCAAAGCCTACAGATATTGAAATCGTCACAATCGTATCGTTTAGAGTTGAAATATCAGTATCCGAGAAGAACGACGTGTCCGCCGGCGGCGTTTGGGCTGACTGCCCTGCCGCTGATCTCTTCTTCTTTTTTTCCTTGTTATTCGGTGTCACAAGTGAGAGCAGACTTTTGAGCATGCTGAAATATTAAATTTTAACTGAAAATTAGTGCTGAAATGGGAAATATTGACCCATGAGAGGCAGCTGTCGACAGTGCTTGTTTTTGCAGAAAAAAATTTTCTGCAAAATTTTCCCAGTGCAATCGAGCTCCAGTGAGAAAATAAATGAGCGCCAGTTTAAAATTCATTTATGATGAAAAATGGCCCAAAAAAAAATATAAAATAAATAAAATAAAAATAAAAGGACCTCTCCAATAGAAGGACTCTTCAGAGATTTGATTCGAGAATGCATTTCTTGATGTCTATGAAAATGCCTCAAACTGTTTGACCAATCATTTCTGAAATCTCTATTCCCATTTTATCAATTACTTTAGAATTTTCAGGTATTTTATTTTAGAAGTTTCTGTTATTGTTATGGATAGAGTTTGAAATGGAAATACAGATGAACATGGTGTCTCAGCTCTAGCCGATGTTTTATTCCGACGAAATTCAGACAATAAAATTCGGAACTTCATGTGTGAAATTGGTTTATTATCTAACATCGGACTAGAATTGAGTGTTCAACAAGTAAAAGTACATTAGAGAAGTAAAAAGAGAGGTTTAAAATTCAGAATCAAACTTTTTTCAATGTGTTTTCAGTGTCTTTGAAAATGAAAGGGACTCCGTCTTTTATTGGTGGCTTTGAGCACAGTATTGATCTTTGCGGCTTGCTACAGTCTACACTGACAAATCGGAATCGACTTCGACAATCTTCGTGAATCTCATTTCCAGTGAACTAAACAGATATATTTTAGAAAAAAGAAGCTCAACTCTACTCACCACAACACACTTCTTCTCTCTTGGCATTTTCTCTGTCCACGGATCAAACTGCAATCCTTTATTTCCGTCTTCCCATCCAAAATCTTTATCGTATTTCACATAACCAATCCAAGTCTGTTCGTCCACTGTGTAATTCTTCTCTGTCTGCACCAATGCTGAAACAAATCGAGCTTCCCCTTCATTCTGCACAGAAGCAACAAATGAGTTTTCATGTTTACAAACTTCGCGGGCTTCGCTGAATTTCTTGGATTCGTCGACTCGCTATAAAATGTTTTCATTGATTGATGGGAATCGTCAGTCTAGAAGATACCAGATTACCTTGTAACACTTTCCATTCTTGGCTGTTCCATCATGAGAATAATAGCTCCAGCCTTCTTGGCAAGTTGGTTGAGTTTTCGTCTTATCTTTTCCAAGAGTAACTTCGCAGAGTACCGATTTCTGTGCCTCTTCACATGGGAAATCTCCAAATTTGTATTGGGTTCCTTTGTGGGGATAATTCGGTAGCTCGTTTCCAGTGAACTAGAATCATTGAAATGAGTCAGTGCTGCCGGCAACGAATTTCGGCAACTCTTTCAAATGTGAATAATTGTTTTCAGGGAGATCGTGTAAAAGTACGGTCAAGAGAAAACATGTTCCTTATTAAAACAGCTATTGAGCGCTTAAAAACTGTCGAATTTCGTAAAAAATTAACAAAGCTATTGCTTGTTAACAAGCAATAGCTTTGTTAATTTTTTAACAAGCTTGTTAAAGTTGCCGAAATTGACAAAATCGGCAACTTTTCGGAAAAACAAGGTGTAACTTTGTAAATCATTGAGAAAATTTGATGTTTTTTAATCAATCGATAACTTTTTTCAGTAAGCAACCATTTTTGTGTTAATCATATTTTTACCCGATCCCCTGAAAAAAAATTATTCACATTTGAATCGGCCCTAATGAGTCACCGGTTGGGAAACCATCAATATCTTACCACAGTGCAGTCATTGATATTCGGTGCTCCTGGAAGCCATCTAGTGAAATCCATGGCCGTCTCATCTTCGTATACATAATACTTCTGATGAATACGATTCAATCCAATCCATGTTTGATCCGACAAAGCATCTGGTCCATTATTGTGAAGCAACGCTGGAATTCAATAACTCTACAACTCGATCGTCTTTTTCTAAGAATACCCGAGAGAAGTAGTAATTGTTTCTCGTTGTGAATGGATGCCAAATGACCACCCTTGCCCACACAGAACAGACGGGCATCCTCAAAATTCATTGATTTCTCGTATCTTCTGAAACAAAGAGCCGGTGCTGTGGAGTTTGTGTTGAATTGTGTCCATTCCGCGGGACAGCCGGGAAGTTTTTCAGATGGTTTTGCAGCAACTACAATTGCATTCTCTGGGATTACTGTAGTTAGAACAGTTGAGAGATCCGGTGTGTTGGTGGTTGAGGATCTTTGGTTTGCCAGTGCAGCGTTCAGGGATTCGTTAATATCGGGATCTTCTGTAGTTCCAGTTGGTTTGGACTTTGGGGTCTCCGGTTTCTTGTTTCCCTTTCCGAAAATATTCGCCGCCGAGGCAACATCCGCTTCTTCCACACTTTCTTCTTGATCACTTTTCTCTGATTTCTTCTCGGATTTTGAAGCTGCTGCTATCTTAGCACTATCTTCTGCCTTCATTGCCATACTCATCGAAGCACTATCCTCACTCTCATCTTCCGAACTACTCTTCTTTGAGCTTTTACTGTTTGCCTTCATAGCTGCAGACATTCCGATCGCTGCCTGTTCACTCATCTGATCGGAACTCGAATCTGACGTTGAATCCGAGCTCGAATTCTCACTTTCTCTCTTGTTTGAACTCTGCATTGCCATTGCCATCTGATCAGCTACAGTCATCGACATACTCATCGACTCTTCGTCCGTCTGAGAATCAAAAGACGATGTATTCGTAGTTCTGGAGTCTGCCCAATTTGCATTGACTGTGTATCCACCAATAAGACTTGCAGCAGCTGACATCAAATCCTCTTCTGTATACTTGTCATAATCCTCGGATTGAGATGCCATTTCCTGAGACTTCATTGCCACAACAGTCTTTCCAATCTCCTTTCTCATTGCAATTTCAGCTGAATCGTATGTCTCATTGGAAGATTCATCGCTGGTCGATTTCTTAGAAGATGCTGACATTGATGCGGACATTCCAGCTTGTGCTTTCTGCTCAGCTGACATACTAGCTTCTTCAGAATCACTCTGTTCATCATTCTTACTTGACGACTTCTTATCAGAAGTTGCCATAGCTGCAGATGCCTTCTTCTCATCCGACAAAGCAGCATTCATGGATTCATCAATCTCATCTTCATCCTTTTTTGACTCCTTCTTGCTGCTTTCTTCCTTCTTCTTTCTCTCGTCCGCTTGAGCAGCATTCAAACTCTCATCAATATCATCTTCTGTAGTATAATTTGATTCCTAACAGGGCTGAGCGGCACCGAGTTTCGGCAACGCATTCAAGTGTGAATAACTTTTTTCAGGAGAATCGGGTGAAATTACGGTCAAGAGAGAAAGTGTTCCTTTTTAAAAAAGCTATCGGTTGATTAAAAAAATGTCAAATTTCATTGAGAATTAACCGAGTTACGCCCTGTGTTGCCGAAAATCTCCCGATTTCGGCAGTTTCGGCAACGTTTTTGGCAACTTTTTTTTCAAAACAGGGCGTAACTCGGTTAATTTTCGATGAAATTTGATAATTTGTTTACCAGTCGATAGCTTTTTCAAAAAGGAACACTATCTCTGTTGACCGTAATTTTACCCGATCCTCCTGAAAAAGTTATTCACACTTGAATGCGTTGCCGAAAAATCGTTGATTCCTAATAATGTTCTCTTACTAACCTTTTGCCTTCTCCTCCTTTCCTGCTCTCTTTTTGGCTGGAGCTCTCATGGCATGAACTGGGGCTGGTGCTGAAAACTTTAGAGATCTAAATTTGATTGAAATCCCGCCTCACCATCTTTGGATTTTCCCTGAAATGTACACACAAACGGAAGTTTGTGTCCCACTGGGATCGTATGCCAAAGTCCTCCAAGTGACATTTTATCAATGGCAACTCCGTAATATCTCGAATCAGGTGCCCACATTTCATTGAACTCAATTTCTCCTCCGTTTTCCCATGCAATGTTACACTTCAGATTAGAAGCACCAACCCAGAATTGGGTACCGTTTGTCACTTCCAGATCAGCGTTTGCTAAACAAATGACTAAGTGGAGGATAATAAAGAAATGGAATACCTGAATATAGTGAAGAGTCATCCTTATTAATTTTATCCGCTAATTGACCACCAAGAGATACACAATATCTTCTTGCAGCTTGATAACTTTTAGGAGTGTTGTAAAGTTTGAAGCAAGCATTTGGACTAAATTTTAAAAGTTAGGAATTACAGTATACCTAATAACTAACCTGGTAGCTGCTAATGGGTTAACAGAACCAATTTTGCATTCATAAGGATCCGAATGATTTTGAGAATAGACTAGAATTGGCTGGAACAGTAATAAGAACCATATCGTGGTCCGTCTCTGCATTATTTGAATTTTCAAACACGTTGTGGGGAGGCGATATGAAATATATGTTGCTGAAACAGTTGTGCAAGAAGGTTGTCCGTATCACGTTTTATCGTTCATCTATACAGTAGGCGTCCATAAAAATGAGCGTTTTTTATTATTGAAACGGGGGAAAGCGAGAAGCATGTGCAGAGCGCTTCGTTCGCATGATCAATCGGTTAAAACCCCGCGTTTTTGAAACTTTTTGTAGGCGGGTTCCATAGATAAATTCTGAAAATGAAGGAAGCAGGGAAGGGAATCAGAATCAAGGAAAACTGACTCCTGACTTTTCGATTTTCATTTCTAAAGAGGAACAGAGTCTATTAGGGATATTTTTACAGGCGTAGTGCGCTCTACTGCACTTCAGCGTTTAAAAGTGCACAAGGTCGAAGATTATCACTGCGCCTTGAAACTCTTCCATGTCCTAAACTTTTGCAGACTTTAAATGCGCATGAAGAAACTTAAGCTTTATTTGACTCTATGAGGCGAAAAGTCAGAAAGACCTTTACAATAAAGATATCTCTAAAAACCTCATGTTTACTCCACATACAGTAACCTAGTGCAAGAAAATCCCAGTGACGTCACCATACCGATTTCTTCCAAACCAAATAATTCATTCGAGAAATTCTGTTGACAACACTTTTTGCAAAATATCAAAAGCATAAAAGTATACAGGCTGCAACCAAGGGGTTTTAGTTTTCCGCAGAAGGTTGTTCGTATTGTTTCAACACTCCTTCCAAAAGATTCGCAGTTTGCTTGTTGTTCTGCAATCAAGCTATTATCAGACCAAAAACAAATGAATTCTCATACAGCGCTACACTTATTTCCAGATGCCTCCAGTTCTTTGTACAACTTCACTGCGTTCGACGCGGCTTCGTAGTTCTTCATTCGATATTCGAAGATGGCGTAGTTGAGAACATGGAAAAAATAATGAATTTAGAAGGGCACCCCGATGAGCTCAAAGTGAGAACATTCTTGTAATCCAAACGGATTAAAATTAGTATTGTTAGAATCCTTGTCAAAAGTGGACTGGATACGTCACAAAATATGCTTCACATGGGAACTACCGCACCTTCAGAATCGGATCAAATTTCTACAGAGAACCAAAACTTTGAACCGAAATATCTCAATTCTGGATGGCGCGATGCTCTTTAAGTACTCCTTCAAACTTCAGCCAATTTGGAATTTGAAAGGTGTTGAAGTTCCCTTGTCAAATCTCTTCTACAAAAGATGTTATGACCCACTTTGAGAATTCAGAAATATTTTTCAGGTCCTGGAAAAATAGAGGGCGCATGCCTTTCTATTACATATTTTACGGTTAAAAGATAGAAAATCCTACTGTGGAAGGGTACGGTTTCAACTCAATCGACTTTTTGTATGCTGCTCTCGCATTCTTCTGATCATTCATATGAGACATGATTACTGCCATCGCTCCAATCGCTTTCCCATTATTTGGCTTCAGTTCTGTACAGAGTTTTATATAATGAAGAGCAGAGCAGTGTAGCTTCATGATGTCATGGAGGACACCCAAGTTGTAGCTGATTCTGGAAAATAGTTCGTTGAATCATTATCTAGTTCGTTGAATCATTATCGAAACTCACTTATAATCGAGTGGATTGATGAACGAAGCTTTTTTCAGAGCTGAATGCGATGCTGCTGCCTTGTTTCTTGCCAACAGACCGATTCCAATATTATTCCATAGACAACCGTTATAATCGCAAACATCTGCAGCCACTCTAAAAATGGAACATTTGCAAACTTTCAATTTCTAAAATATCCCCAACCTGTACTTATTCAATGCTACATCATGATCAAAATGTTCCTGCATCACAGCTCCGATCGAAAGAATTGCCTGACTATTTGATGGATCATAAGAGAGACAATTACCGAGTTGCATGAATCCCTCTTGCTCTCTTCCAACTTTCAAAAGAATCAATCCTAATCGATAAAGGATATCCAGATTATCCGGTTGCATTCTTATAGCAGTCTGATATGCTGCGATCGCTCCATCGTAGTCTTCAAGTTCTTCACAAAGTCTCCCAAGGAATCCTGTTAAAGTTGCATCTCGACCTATATCCGGACTGAAAAGTGGAGTTTTAGAATGCGATTAAGTGTGGTTGCCTACTTTATCAACACTGTTCTGGCAGCTTGAACAGGATTAAAAGTCTTCCCTTGAACTTTTTCAGATGGAAGATGATATAGTGCTCTGGCGAGCCAATACCAAACTTTTGGATTATCTCTCATCACTTCGCTGGCTTTCGTGAGTTGTTCCACTGCTATCTGGTGACGTCCAAGGAGGAAGTTGCACCTTCCGATTTCATAGTAGTACCTGCAATCTCAGCTGACTTAAACTCCAATAGGATACATTTTCTGAAGCCAAGTTTGGGTCACATTTGCCACAAGTCTTGTACAATAAAAGCGCGCACAACACAGTTTGTCAAGGATCACACAAGACTTGGCCCAACTATGGAAGTTTGGGCGTCCAAAACAACTACCACAAGTCTTGGCCAAGAATCAGCTTTATATATTTACCCTAATATACCTGCGTGCCGGTTTAATTTTCGCGGTCCCAATTTTGATTCCGGTTTTTTAGAGGGTGCCGGTCTATTTTTCAAAGAGTGTGAAATTCCAAATTTGTGAGAAAAAAAATGGAAAAAGACAAATTCTCAAAAAAAATAGTACTTTCTAATTTCATTTATTTTTGGGTGCCGGATAATTGGAGGGTTCCGGCTTACTTTTCAAAATGATTATTTGAATGCCGGTCTATTAGAAGCTGTTATGAGTGCTCACTTTCTATTCTTTCCCGAGAGCTCATAAGCCTTCTGAAAACACTCCATCGCTTCTTCCAACTCTCCTTCGTTTCTTGCAATCAATCCACGAACATGAAACGCCGCTTCGTTTTTCTCCATATATTTCTCCTGAATCTCTCCAATCAACGATTTACACTCAATATAGTCTCCTTGAGAAAAATAATGGAACATGAGACCGTTCAGAGAGTTACAGTCGATAACTTCAACACGTTTTAGGAATGCCTTATCTACAACCGGAACAGAATTTACAGGGATTCCAGGATCTTCGGTTAATTCTTCCGCCTGAAATTAATTATATTTAGGGTGGTATTTTTATAAGTTACCCCAAAATCTGTATTAGAAGGGCATAACCCTCTATTTAAAAAATTATTTCTGAATTCTCAAAATGGATCACAATGAATTTCTTGAATTTCAAGAAAGTTCTCATTTTGAGCTCATCGGGGTGCCCTTCTAATACAGATTATACGATAAAATAAAATATATAAAAAACCAATAATCTTACCTTCACATCTTCTTCGTCTGGAATGGTAACAACACCAATTATTTCGTCTTGATTACTTTCTTCCATTTTGGAAGAGTATCGAATTTTCTTGCTCGCTTCACCTCGCTTCTTCTCTTTCTCTATGCTCTGTTGCCATGGAAACTTTGAGACGCGTGTATGAATTCGTGCTCAAGAGAATACGAGTGAAAAACAATCTTTATTTGTCAAAATGGAGAAATAATGTGAAATTTTAAAAACATAGTAGGAAAAAGAGAAGGTAAAACAATTAAAATCATGAAATGGACGCCAGGAAAGCAAACTTTTCAAAGTTTTCAACGTATTGTGCCAGAGCTCCGTGCTTGTAAGCTAAGAACTTCCGGTTCTTCGAATCTTCGTTTTCGTCTGCCTCTCGTTCCGCCAGAAGGCTGGGCAGTTCTTCGACGACGCGACTGAAAATTTGGTTTAAATTCATTGCCTACAAACTGATTAGACTTACTCGATCCGAGGACATTGGGTCACATCGAACTCTCGAATTTTCTCTAGATTCAATGGCACAGCAACATTTCCAGTTTTCGGATGGATACAGAACGGCGACTTGAGCAAGTGATTCGTACCTGAAACATAATATGGTTACAATAAATTTTAGTTTATTTACCAGTTGAAACATTCACATCAAGGCGTGGATAGCATCTTTGGAGCACGAAGTGCTGAAGCAAGTATCGATCTCTTCCTTGAGGATTCTGAAAGTCAAGACTAATATCAAATTGATAAACTTTAACTTACAATTTCTTTCATCGCATCGTTATCCTTGAGGGTCTTACGGTAATTGTCATCATGCAATGCACAAAGGACATGCCATTTCTCTTCTGGTGTATTGTAAGTCTCAAATAGTTTCATCAATTCAGCCTTTCCTTTATCTGTTAGGTAGGAATATTCATTGAGAAAATCGTCATTCTCAAGCCATCCTTGTTCGAATACCATTTCCTCGAAAATTCCATCTTTCATTGCTACGTTGTAAGCATCACGAACTATTGGAGGGACTCTGGTATTCTTCGCACGACCTTCGGTTATCTCACACTGACCATTCTTCTGTAAATTATTCAAATATTTAAAAAGATATAGTTTCTCTCTCAAACCTTGAACAAATTCAATCTTGTAGCGATTGCAGATCTTTGTGTGTTGTTGAGCATACGTGCCTTCTTATCCCCAACCCAACAATGTACTCCTCTTCTTCCTGAGAACACCCACATTCGAGCTTTGAATCCGAACATGTCGTCCAATTGAAAATCGAGAATCTTCACAGCAAGAACCATAAACTTCCAGCATTTCGGGCAGACAGTAGCGTCTCTGAAATAGATATTCTCCTTTCCTATTTTTGCTATTATTCAATTTTCCCAAGTTTCATCGCGCGCGCGCTCCATTGCGAACTTGGGGAAATTCAAAATTTTGAGCTTTCCCGCTCACTTTTTTCTCATGTAGGTCACGTAGAAACCACAAAATCAACAAAATTATTATATTTTACGTGAACTACATGAGAAAAAAGTGAGCGGGAAATCTTAAAGGTGGTGTGCGGGTTTTCAACATAAGGGCTCAAATGGGGTAAAAATACATGTATTTTCATAATATCATGATGAAAACGCACAAAAAAATTTCTTACGGCCGCAAAACGCCGTCAAAGTGCGATTTTTTGGTACGGTAGTGGTCCCTGATGGAAGAGCTGGCCTAGCTTTTTCCGCTAGTCCGCGGGCCGCCGACGCGACGAAATTCGCATATTTTCCCGAAAATTTCAATTTTTTAGCCAATTTGCGGATAAAATATCAGTTTTTTTGCATAATATGTTAGAAAATCACCTGACAATGCTGTCACAAATGAGTTTTCACTGTTTTTCGTAATAAATAAGCGAAAAACGGTTCGTGAGAAAGGGACCACTACCGTAGTGCAAATCGCATTTTGACGGCGTTTTGCGGCCGTAAGAAATTTTTTTGTGCGTTTTCATCATGATATTATGAAAATACATGTATTTTTACCCCATTTGAGCCCTTATGTTAAAAACCCGCACACCACCTTTAAAATTTTGAATTTTACCAAGTTAGCAATGGAGCGCGATGAAACTTGGGAAAATTGAATAATACGCAAAACTCACTTGCAGCAGTTACGAACGGGATCATAATCAGTCAAATCGATATCGAATACAAGCTCTCTTTCCACAGCTTGATAGTCTGTATGTCTCTTGTTGTTGATAGGTTCATGATTGTAGACTGCTCCGATATCGAGCTTCTCAGGGTTAGTGCTTGTCAGTGCTTTGAAAAACGAGAGCTCATCGTGATAACTGCGATATCTGATATGGACATCGTCGGCGAGAATAAAAGCGAACTCACGACGATTCAAATAGTCTCCGATCGCTGAAATGCGTTTTGACGTTTACAATTTCGTTTTTGAACACATACCGAGACCATATCGGAGCCATTTAATGAATGGTTTAGTTGGGAAGAAGTTCTTGTAGTAAACCGGTAAATCTTGTGGGAGTCTGATTGAATTATACGACATCTTTCCTTTAGTTTTTTCGAGGAAAACGAGAAAATGTGCGGTAAAATTGTAAATTGTGCTGCACAAACTTTTGAAATTTGTATTTACCGCGCAGTGCGATGGTGCGCACTTGCATACCCAAAATTTTCTCAAAAAATTTCTGAAAATTGCGCTTATCAACCACTTTTCTGGACAGAAAAACAGCTCCATGACTCCACAGAACGACGTTAAGGAAACTCCATCAACCAGTGAGTAGGAATATAGTTTTGAAGTACAGCGAAAGGTGTTTTTGAGGTACACAGACAGTGGTTCTGGAGTTCACAAACCTGGACGACCTACATGGAGTTCTCAACTTGTTGGATGTTCGGAGAAATTACATACTTTCAGAAATACGCCGTTTTTACAACATCACCGATGAAAATGTGAGTGAAGAACTCCTTTTTCAAACTATCTATGGAATTATGCTTTCCAGGAACTTCTTGTCGATTTCTTTATTAAAAATCCTCCTCAAAATATCGATTTTTCTTGGGAACGACGTATGAAACATTGGTTCCGGTACATGTTGGATCTGGAAAAGCTTATGTGGAATTTGTCAACACTCGGCGGAGCATACTCTGCGATGGGCGACTTTGACACTGATTACGTATGAAAATATTCACTCTAAAGTCGAGATTTCTCTTTTTTTCCAGGCAAAGACTGCGATGAGAATAACTACTCATCAAATTTCGCTGGCGAAAAAGTATGGGGATCCGGTGATTCTTGCTCGATGTTATCTGTACACTGCACTGGCAGAAGCACAGTTGGGTCATCTGTCACAAGCCGTAAGCATTGTTAGGTCATTGATTCATCTGATATTTTGTTTAAAATTACGATGGTTTCAGAGCTGTTCGACACTGGGCCAAGCTCAATCCGAACACGGAAATTGTGCTCAGATGTTGCGAAGGAGTTTATCAAAAGCTTCGGGCGATTCATATTTTCGGAACTGCTGGATCTAACAAATAAACTGTTTCTAATGAAAATGATTCATTCAATAGTAATGAATGTGTACCTTTTGACAGAATGTGAACCTTAAACAAGTAAAAAATGTGTAATGAAAGAATAATATACAGAGTAATGGAAGTGTTGAAAAAAATTAGAGGTTTCGTAGACACAAACGACGGTATAGCTGAATATCGGTCGGCATAAGGGTGACACGTTTAGCGTGATTACAGATCAACGCGGACCCTTCAAACATTTCCACCATAAACGCTTCCGCGGCTTCCTGAAGAGCCATCAAAGCGTCCGCACGAATACGAAAGTCTTTACTCTCCAATGACGATCCCTGTATGATTTCGTGAACAAGACGGGCAAATGGAGCCTGAAAATCAAAGAACTTGTTTTAGCAGCTAAACTTTAAAGCTACTTACTTTGTGAATGAGCATATCCGTAGACTTCTGATATTTTCGGATTTCGGAGAGCGCTTTCTGTCCTGGCCGCCACTTGCGGCTACGTGTTTTGGTGACTCGGCTTTTTCCTGAACGCATCCTCACTTGTTGAGAGCTAGAGGGACCGGCTGCGCTCTGATGGCTTCTGTAGTGAACATTGCTGTCGTCTCGACGTTGTTGCATTGTGGATTGGGTGTAGTTGGAATATGACGAAGGAGCTCTGACAAGGAATAGTTTAGTAGCAGAAGCAACGTCATTTAAATTACCGTGTTCTATGATGTTGCACGGGAATGTTTTCCTCGTCTTCTGAAGTATGATATCGATCTTCTCGAGTGGTGTAAGACTGCCGGTGAGAATGTTGATTGAGCCTAGTGCTGTTACCAAAGTTCTAAAAAAGGGCCAGTTTACTCGTCAGTTTTTGAAAACGAATAAAGGAACTAACCGATATGTTATTATCCGTATATTGATGTACATCGCGTACTCTCTCCCTTCTGCTGTTCTCGATCTTGGAGTCTCTTTCGTCATAGTACCGATCACACGCTCGTTTTCGTTGTTCTTTGAATTTAACGACTCTTTGTTGGAAGAACTCAATTTTTTCTTGCCGACGATGATCCCATCCTTCAAAACCCTGATCTGCTCTCCATTCCGCGACTTTATTCTCGAAAAGGCTAATGGCTTCTTCCATCAGATCAGGGTCCGTATTGAAATCTGGATTAGACATCAGTCTAAAAAATCGATTTTTAAAAATTGTATTCAATAACTAAATTCTAACTTTTGAGCCTCTCTCCCGAGTCGTAACACATCGTGGTCGTGACGCCAATTCTGCTGATCAGCGCGCTGAACCACCTGGCCGCCTTCATTGGGATTTTCTAGGACCTCTTGAATAACGGGACCGGTGTGCCCGTACATTCTAAAATAGAAACTATGATTTACTTTGATTTTTACAAGAGCGAAGGCTTCCGAATTAACGAGATGAGTGTAAAAAGTTGAGAAGACGACAGTAATATCGAAGAAAATTAAACTGAGACTCGGTGTTCGCAATTTATCGATTTACGAGATCCCGCCCACAAAACAAAAACAACGGTGCGCCGCGCATTGTTTTTTGCGGGCGGGGCCTCGTAAATCGACACAGTGCGAACACCGAGTCTGAGTTTTCTTTTTTCAATGATAAAATCGCAAAAATTGCAAAAATTTATTGGAAACAACGATTGTAAACTTGAAATTGGCGGTCAACTCAGCTTGTACGCGGACACACCGACGGCATAGTGCACAGACGACCGCACATTTGACGACGCATCAGTGAAAAGAAAAACGAGGAAACGACCTGTCACGGCATAAATAGTTGAAAACAGAAGAATTACGGAAAAACAACGAAGAAACCGTAAAAAATTCCTTTCATCAAAATCTTGATCGAGATGAAAGCTTTCAGAGTTTTCATAGTTTTGAGAATTACTGTGAATTTTCAAGGTCTGAAAAAAGTTAGGATTCTTTCATAGTGTCGTCTCTATCGCTATTTTCCTGTCCCTTTTTCTATTCAGTTTGCACATTCATAACCTCCATTACCAAACCACAAAAAGCCGGAACTGACTACTCAATGTAGTCGTAACAGTAATCTCTATCTTCATCCAAACTGAAGATTAAAAACTGTTTTCTACGCATGGTTTGTTGCCCGTCAAGGAAAGTGTTCTGCATCTCAATGTCTTCTTTTTTTCTCGTCTACAGCTTTGTTCAAAATATCAACACACACACAACATCTCCGATATCGTTTCTTGCAAGAACTTGCCTTCTCAAAGAACGCAAGAATATGCGAAGAGGAGGGTGTGCGAACAACTGTGTAAAAATACTATAAGGTGTAAAATCTTACTAATTTGACGTCATCTGTAACGCTGTTCTTTATTCATCAAACATGATTTTGAGGCAGATTGTTCAAGATGTAGCAATTGAGACAGTTTTTCAATATTAAGCTAGTAGAAATAGAAATAAACGGTATAGAAGAAGATGTATCTACAGTAGGAGTAGTCATGGTATACTGTATAGTTAAAACTGAATACGGAAGAGCTCAATGTCTCAACGAGTATTTGCAGAAATATTACTCTTCTGGAAACTTAGGAAATGGTTTTGAAGCTTTCAGAGTTCTCCTGGCCTCCTGGAATTTCCTAAACACCCCATAGTCTTTCAGAATCTTTCAGAATCATTTCTGAACTTTCCGAACTCGGAACTTTGTGTTTAGGAATTTCCGCTTATTCTCTTACTCCTTTTGGTGAGCTTTGACAGTTTTCACATCAAGAAATTGTATTTTCACCAAAAAACCCCTTACAAGGGGCCGCCTTCAACTCTTGAGTAGAACCTTTTCTGAAACTTTGGTCCAATACTAAAATAACTCTGAAAAGCTCAAATCTGCAATAAAATTCGGTAAAATGTTCACTTAACTCGAGATATGAGCCCTCAAAGTTGCAGACGACAGGTACTTTGAGAACCCAAAAAAAGTTTCAGAATGTCTAGTTTCTTGTTTTGGACTCAGAATTTAATGTATCACAATATCCTGTACTTTTTTGAGCTAAAACTTTGAAATTTTCCTACCATCTGGGTGCGGAATTTTTCGATCGGTCTGGGTTCATAATATGTTTTTCTTCCAAATCGGGATTTTTTGATTGGAAACTATAGATATGCGTATGAAAAAATGTTTCTGACCAAGTGAGTCCTTTTTATGTGATTTGGACCGGTTCTAGATGAAAAATGCTAACTGAAACAATATTTATATTTTGAGCACCAACTTGAGTCGTCTGATCTTCTATTTGGCAAAAACCCACTCAAATATGTCAGAAAGATTCAAAACCAATTTCAGGAGGGCAGTATTATTGAAAAAGAAAACTGAGGTTCGGTGTTCACACTATGTCGATTTACGAGGCCCCGCCCACAGAACATAATGCGCGGCGCACCGTCGTTTCAGTTTAGTGGGCGGGGCCTCGTACATCGACACATTGCGAACACCGAGTCTCTTTTTTTTTGATAATAACTGACTAGGAATGGTCCAAACTTTACTTGGAGGTATGAAACGAGACCTATATAATTGAAAAGCTGATAAGAAATTGGGTACATTTTTGAATTTATAGCTGCCGCTTGTGAGTTGAGAATTATCAATTTCCAGTAAAAATCTATTTCAAAAAGTTTTTTATCAGCTTTTCAATGATATAGGTCCCGACTCATAACTCCAAATCAAGTGTAAACCGTTCCCTAGTAAATCCCAAATTCTCGGAAAGCTCAGATCTATATAGAGATGAAGTATGCTTAGCTGAACGTCTTTATTAAATCAGCTATAAATTCAATTTGCCATTCATCTGCTTCTTCTTTCCTTTTTTTCTCCTCCTCTTCTTTACTCGACCTCTCCGATCATCCGACCGAAAACACATGTCGATGGCATCCCGACCGTCTGTGCCCCTCCACGTGCCCTCTCTCAGTTTCCTCGTTTTTTTCGTCTCCTCCGAAAGCCTGATGATCATCCTTCGAGAGACATTCGGAGACCCAGAGATACGTTCGGCGCGTCGCCCGTTGAGAGCCAAGAGGACATAGAGACACATGGAGAGATAGATGTACTCACAGACAGACAAGGGAATAAGAGAAAGAGAGAGGAAAGAAAGAGGCGCCCCGCTCCCCACGACCATCGGGGGGCGCTGCTGTTGCCTGCTGGCCTTTAACATTTAAGTGAGTGTGTGTGTTTCTCGTCAGCTCCTTCTCTCTCTTTTTTTCCCAACCATCCGTTTGTGTTGCCTGTGTGTTGCCTCTGCTGCAAAACCGATCAGTCCACCACCACCGTCTTCGTCTTCTTCATCGTCACCGCCGCGAAAAAAACTTTTTCTCCCCCCTTCCATCATTCGAAGCGTCCCCCAGTCAGCCAGTCAGCCTGTGTATGTCTATTTGTCTCGTCTTCTCTCGTCTCCTTCTCCGCGCCCGGCTCCCACTCCTCCTCCCCTCCGCCGAACGTATTTCGACTCGTCTCGTTTTGTCCCTGTCTAAATCTAGTCGCGACGACTGAACATCTGACCTTCTGTCATACACTTGTCTATGTTTTTTTGTTGTTGTAACACTTCTTGAACTGTCTTATCTTCAATTCGGAATTCCTTTTCTGTGTTCTGATCTCTAGAAATGTTGTTGTTTTTGGGACAACAGTTTTCCGGGGGAAATTGCGGGGGAAAATCATGCATTTTTGCGTGAGCGTGTCAGTTGTGGTGTATGCGTACCATGCATCAAACCTTACGACTTTTCTTAGAACAGCTGGCATATCAGAAATTGTTTACACTATCTATAGCTTCTGTTCACCGGAGTTGCATAATAATTAATTTTGCTGTCCCATCACCTTTAATGTACAGTAACCTTCCCATACATGGTCGGAAATCGTGTAACACAAGTTTTTAAAAAACTGCGAGCTTAAAGGTGGCGGGACAGCACTTTCTCGGGGGAAATTCCGGGGGAAAATCGTGCATTTTTGCGTGAGCGTGTCAGTTGTGGTGTATGCGTACAATGCGTCATACCTTACGACATTTCTTATTTTTGACCGATTTTCGGACGGAAATCAACTGAAATAGAACAGTTGGCATATCAGAAATTGCTTACACTATCCATAGCATTAATTCACAAAAGTTTCAGAAAAATTAAAATTTTGCTGTCCCACCACCTTTAAAATCTGAATAAATCTATATAATGCGAGCTAAAAGTGGGTTTTTAAAAAATGAGAAAATGCGAGCTAGAAAGCACAACAATTAAAATTTGAGAGCTATGTCTGAACCTTCCTTACGAATTTTGTAAACTCTAGTTTCTTCTCTGAGATCCTCCATCCAATCCAATCACAATAATAGTTTTTTGTTGTTCTTTCCCTTTCTCTCTCCGTATCTTTTATCTCCCTACTGGCTCCCCTACCGTACCTTTGAGAACCGTTTTTCTCCCGAAAAAAGATCGAGCGAGGTCTCGAAACGAAAACGACGCAAACTGCAAACTTCTTCTCTCCCCCTCTGTTTCTCCGTGTCAAAATCTTCCTCAAATCTCTTTCTCTCTTTCTCTCTCTACTCAGCTGTTTGTATGTGTGACCCCCGAAAACAACCGGGGGCCCCGGAGTCAGTTGGAGTCCATCAGGTGTTTTCCCCCATCTCTCTAATCCTCGGAATTCTCATTTCATCTGAGATCTCAGGCTTTGGAGGGTTTCACTCGCAACAATCACTCTTCTTTCCGACATTTTGATAAAAGATCGCAATCGTCCGAATCGTTTATATCGTCGTCTTCCACTTTTGAGACACCTCGACCTTTTTTTATAGACGTCTTGATCTTTATATCCGTATCCTTTTTATCTGTTTTAACAAGCCACGTAGGTCGTTTTGAACCAGTTTTGGACTAAGTTTGTGCAGCTGCCTAAATTGACCTGTTGGAACTTAATGAGAACCAGAACTCTAATAAGTTTGATCCTTGTGAACAACTTCTTACTCTCTGTTTACCTCTTTTACCAAATGTTGCGATGTCTCTTTCCTCATAAAAAAAGAAACAGATGGTAAACGTCTCGACGGAGCAGTCGACATGAATCACAAGGCAAACGAAAAACGTCTGTCTTCTCGATTCAAAACAACTGTTCTTTCTTCTCACTTTTCGATTCAATCTTATCTTTGAAAATCTCCTTTTCTACAGCTTCGAATCGAACACATCGTCTTTCTTTTCTTCAACCTACAGTAGTCTGTTCTATTCTTTTTTTTGTTTACAATTGAATCTTTTAACAATCAGTTGTTGCTTTTCGTCTCGTCTAGTTGAGAATCAGAAAATGATGATTTTTTCTCGTTTTTTAGGCTCAAGAATGCTCGAGAATCTAAATGAAAATGTCAAGTCGTATTCTCTATTCTCGTTTTCTTAATTAACTTTGTTATTGACTCCTATGATAGAAAATAGGAAATTGAGTTTCCTTAATGGACTTGATTAGAAAACTGAAATTTGTGTTTTGATACTCTTTTAGAAAAATCAAGAATGCACCTTTCTCAAAAGTTCGCCAAAAACTGAAAGTCTGCAAAATATGTGGGTCTGCTCCTTGAGCCTTCAAAAAGTGCTGATGTCTGCGGAAATTTGAGAACCAAAAAATCATTCTTATCGGAACTTCGAATTCCTGGTTTGGAGTAGCCGATGAAACTACATATACTGGACGGGCATCATCCTCAAATAATCAGGAACAATCTGTGAAAATTTCAAGAGAATCGGTTAACTTTGAGCACACGAACACATTTTCGTTACCAAAATTAGTGCTGAAAGTGAGCTAAAAGAGCCGTAACTTGATCCATTTTTGAGGTATAATAATTCTGAAAATAGGGCATTATGTAATAAAAATTTATGATAGTTCTGTAAATTGTTTATCCGAATCGGTTCATTTTGGGCTGAGTTACATTTTGATACAGACTCGTACAATCCTCAGAACATACTGGATTCCAAAAAGAGGTTTTCTGATCTTCTGCTTGAAATCCAAAATCAAAAAAACTATCCTAATCACCTGCTCCTTTTCCTATTCTTCTCACCTGTCTGCTTACTCATTTCATCCCGATTTTCGATTCCTTTTCCAAATTTCCATCTGGAAATTGAAAATGACCCTTTCCTCTCTCTTCATATAATCTCTCTAAATTTGAATATTCATGAATACTGAAGAGGCTATTCGCACCTACCGTATGAAAGAACTGCACTCTCTTTGTCTCTTTTTTTTCAAATGATAAGCCGTATGTTGCGAATCGGTTTCTCTCGACTCGTAGAGTGTGTAAAACATGCCATATGACACTTTGACGACCTCTCCTTCTCTCCAGAATTCCTCTCATTTTTTTCTAAACTTCCAGCTGATTAATCCATTTCCAATTTTCAGGTAATCCAGACGGCTCCCATCGTCCCCTTCGTAGTCTCCTTAGATACTAACAGTAAGTTTTTTGATCTTTTCTTATTTTCTCTGCTTCTTCCTCCAGAAATTTCGAGGTAACAATTGTTATCTTTGCCCTCTGAGTTCTCTTATCAGTCGGGGAGGGTGAAAGTTTCTCAGCTGAGAAAAAGAGCCCCGACACTATCTTTTTTTCTCACAAAAGAAGAAGAAATGGCAAGAGTAGAAAGAACTACACAGATGATAAGATGAATGAGAGAAAGAAAAAGTTGCGAATTTCACCGAAACAAAGAGAATTCTGGAATTTTCAGGTAGATCAATAGTAGTAAAATGGTTCGTTCGGATAGTGCAGAAGAGGATCAAATCATCAATGAAGATGGGTGAGTTGGAAAGGAGAAAATAAATGGAAGGATAGAAGGCGTTTGTTATCCGAAGAGCTGGAAAAATTAACGTTCTTAGATTAGTTAAAGTGATGCTAAAATTCTAAAATACTTTCACTATCAGGGACTCAATTCTGGGATAAAGAAGCAGCCAGATTAGCTAACAAAGAAGTTCCTTTACTCCAACTTTTGAATTTGTTCTGAAACTTTGGCTCTAGACTAAATCAACTCTGAAAAGACACAATCTGCAATATAATGCGGTTAAATGTAAGGAGTTTCTAAGAAAATTTGATATCCAAAGTTTCAAGATTTTTTTCTATGATTCAAGTTGTTAGAATAAATATGAAGATCTCAATTCACTCAGCACACCAATTTTGGTATTAACAATAAAGAGGTTCCCATACCATTTTCCGTGGTCTTCTCCGCAACACCTGTCATCTAACAACATAGGGGAACAGAGAGAACATAATTGAAAACATACGCAATTTTCAAATCTGCTCTCTCGGAAACTTTTATTGTCTTCCTCAGTCAAGTATCCAAAACATATTTATAATAGCAAATAAGTTAGTTGCTTTCCCAAATTCCATATACAGTAAAATCTTTTATAGATAGACATGCCCTTCTATTGTTCAACCATCTCAAAATCAAAATACGAATTTCACAAAAGTATCCAATACTAATTTTTGAGAAGCAACTCATAACATATTTCATATTGATCCTAGTCTATTTTTGACAAGGAATCGATTGAGACTACTTTCCGATGCACAGAAATCTGAGAAAGTGCTCTTTTCTGGCTCACTTGGGTGTCCTTTCATGTCCCCAATTTTCCAGATTTGATCTAACTGAAGAGGACGAGGAGATGATGAGTTCGGGTACAGGTGCATTGCCCGTGACTATAACCGACTGGAGCTCAATGACAAACGCACGAATCGCGGCGCCACCATCCATCATGTCGGCCGCTTCGGCATTCGACCTGACGGCTTCTGGAATGCAGAATTCGTTGCGTTCTGTCTTGCCTACCTCGACGATTGGGCATGCACCAATGCTCGCCAACCGGTCTCTATCTCAACCGGCGCCACTTTCACCGACATCGCTCGACCCCGATAGAAGGTTGGTAGTAGTGGTAGTTTAGGGGTTTAACTTAATAGAGTATAGATCCAGGATGCGGAGGCAAATTGCCAATTGCAACGAGCGACGGCGGATGCAGAGCATCAATGCAGGATTCATGGCTCTTCGAGCTTTGCTTCCTCGGAAGGAAGGGGAAAAACTTTCGAAGGCGGCGATTCTGCAACAAACTGCCGATATGGTTCACCAACTTTTGGGAGGACAAAAAGGGGATGATACTCCTGATGGGGGAGAGCCCAAGAAACTCAAACTTGAAGGTGGGATCCTCTGCTACAGTAATCTCGGAAAATCTCACCGAATTTCGGCAACTCATTCAAATGGGAACAACTCTTTTCAGGGGGATAGGGTGTAAATACGATCAACACAAAAATATTCCTTATTTGAAAAGCAATCGATTGGTAAAAAATTTGGTGCCGCTCATCCCTGGCAGGATTTTATACCAGATAGTGATCTCGGAAAAGTAGGAAAGATATAATCCAATAAGAAAGAAAACATCCAATTGGCAAAATCAACACAAAACTATATTTCCATTTTCCAGAAGACCACCAAGACGCTGACCATCATGCGCAAATCGCCCGTCTCCAAACTGTTTTAGAAACAGAACGCGCCGCCCGTAAGGCCTTGGAGAACCAAGTAATTCAGCTCCGTGAGCTGCTCCAAATGACAACAACGTCATCGCAAGCATCGTCTCCAGTGACTCCAATCTCCACTGGATCCGGTTTCCCTCTACCACCGTCGTATGCTTCATCGGCTCTCCCAACTCCACTGAGAGAGTCTCCCGAACGGAAACCGTCATTCCACGACTCGACAAGCACTCCATTGTCTCTTCTCACTCTCAATGGATCTCCAACGTCTTCCGAGTCTCGTATGGCGCCTCGAATACTTCCACCGCCGACGTTGCCGAGTCTGGAAACTACCGTAATCCGTCCGACGCCTCTACCACCGATATCGGGTAATCCTATCAAAACCAATTGACCTCTCTCATCCTCATTTTTAGTAGAAGTTTCATCACCATCTCTGTCGACTCCATCGCCGTTGACAGCCGCTCCGATAATCTTCTCAACAACGGCGCCGCCTCAATCGAATATTCTATTCCAAACGGTCACGTCGGCCATGTCAACTGGCAATTCAACACCAGTTGGATTGCCACACAGTTTGCAGGGACACAACTCTGCATTCGTGTGAGTTGATGATAGAGAAAAAAAAAGAAGGAAATAGACATAGAGTAGTAACTCTAATCCCTCCCCTCTCATACCATATTTCCAGAAATCTCTTCCGCACAAACCTCCTTGGAACCATCTGATTTTTGCAGAAGCACTACACCGAGTATGTCTCTATCTCAATCGATGCAAACCATCGTGGAAGCGATTCGTCATCTGGAAGGAGGAAGCCATTTCATTCCAACGTCTCCTCCGCCAACTTCACAGACATCACTCGTCCGTTGAATCCATTTCACTAGATTCCATTTTATTCAATTTTCCACGTTCCTCTCTCTTTCTCTATCTCTCTCACTCTCACACATTGTTTCTTCAGGTTGATCCTGCTTTTTTTTTCCTTTTCTAACTCATTTTTCTCACCTGGCACACCGTATCTATCAGGGCTGGGCGGCAACGAATTTCGACAACTTATTCAAATGCGAATATCCCCTATTCAAAAAAATCGCACGGAAAAATCAACTTGATTTGAAATTCTTAAACCCCGCCCACAATTGTTTTTTCGCAACTCTGCCGCACGCAGTTTTGCAACCTCGCCGCACGTTTTATTTTGTGGCTTTTTCCAATTGGATTTATGGCTTTTTCTTGGAATTACGCGACGAAAATGGCGAAAAAAATCCTAGAAACAAACAATTTGTCTGTTAGAATCGTTCTAGGCGGTTTTTATTTTGTGAAGTCACATTTAAAGGGAAATACGCACGAATAAAGATTTTTGGCGATTTTTCAATGTTTTTCTTGCTGAGCTGTTTTGAAAATTACCCATTATACTTTATTTTTGTAACTTCATGCATTACTTGAATAGTTCAGCAAGAAAAACATTGAAAAATCGCCAAAAATCTTTATTCGTGCGTATTTCCCTTTAAATGTGACTTCACAAAATAAAAACCGCCTAGAACGATTCTAACAGACAAATTGTTTGTTTCTAGGATTTTTTTCGCCATTTTCGTCGCGTAATTCCAAGAAAAAGCCATAAATCCAATTGGAAAAAGCCACAAAATAAAACGTGCGGCGAGGTTGCAAAACGGCGTGCGGCAGAGTTGCGAAAAAACAATTGTGGGCGGGGTTTAAGAATTTCAAATCAAGTTGATTTTTCCGTGCGATTTTTTTGAATAGGGGATAACGTTTTTCAGGGGAATCGTTTAACAAAAAAACTGTCAACATAAAAACGTTCATTATTGAAAAAGCTATCGATTGGTTAATAAACCGTCAAATTTCATCGAAAATTAACAGAGTTACGGTTGCTGAAAAATTACTGAAATTTCGGCAAAGTTTCGACATCGTAACTCTTTTAACTTTTGATGAAATTTGACGACTTTTAAACCAAACGATAGCTTTTTAAATAAAGAACATTTTCTGTGTTGACCGTATTTTATTCCGTTATTCCTGAAAAGAGTTATTCACATTTGAATGATTTGCCGCCCAGCCCTGGTATCTATCACATTTCTAAAACTATCACAAAATAATGATGAATGTTCCGAGCAAAGAGTCCTTTTTTCTTGTTTTCTTTTTGTTTCTAGGTATCCTACTTGTTGTGTTTCTTCAAATTTTTTTGTGCCGATTGTGGTCTTCTTGTCAATTTTTTTCTTAAACTCTAATCACTCTCTCATTTTTTAGCTTCCAATTTTAACTTCGCGCTCTCACGGTCCCATTTGTTTCTCCACCGATAACTTTTTGTTCTCCTTCTTTTCTGTCCTGTTCTCCAGACACTGCCCCGTTACTTTTACAAAACTCGTGTCGATTTCTCTCTTTTCAATTTTTCTTCTTTTTTTCACCCGGTGGTTTTGTTGACCGTATGTGCAGCTTGATACACTTTCGATTTCAGACCTCACTCTGTCTCTATTGCAAACTCGCAATAATGAGTATCTAATTTAAATAAATCTCTCAAAGTACAGCATCTCTTAAAATTTACCTCGTGTTTATGTGATGATATATAATACAATGAAACCAGAAACAGTTGAAAAAGAAATCGAAGTGAAAATTCCCAACACCGCTAAACAGATATAAGAGATCCTTGTTAAGTGAATAAGAATCGTCCGAAAATAATTAAAGTCCTCTTGTTAAGTAGTCTTTTTGAACCACTGCCTTGTACTCGTCCAGCAAATCCTGCACAAGGTGCATCGCTTCGTCCATCATATCAAGAGAGAAGTTGTCCTGAAAATATCACATAAAATATGGAAAATCAACATCCCAATCTTACAATCTTTTCAAATTTGTCTATGAAAGCTTTCTTCGACCTCAACTTGTCATATTTCGAAAGAAGAGACTCGAACAATGGAGCAACACTTGTACTGTTATTCAGCAGCAATCCGGAAACTTTGTATTGCGGTCTCACGTAAGGCGACAAAGGAGCATGCATCATTCGAAGAGGTTTCAACATATAAAATGGTGGTCGTCTGATGGCGAACTGAAAAATTATTATTATGAAGTTTAGTAAATTCTCTAATATTCCTTACATCAACATTTTGTTCGGCAGACATGATGGTGTGTGCTTCGATTTGTCCTTGAAGGAACATATACGCAGAGAGCATGCAATCATTCGGTCTGGCACGAGAAGCCGTCGACACCATCATTGAAGTTGGCTTCAAAAGGAATCGAGTCACATCGGCTACTGATGTTTTTCGAGTGAAATTCTCATTCGGATCGACGACTGGAGAGATGGCAGACTGAATGAAGTGCATCGGTGGGAATGGAGCCAAATCCAAATATCGAATGGATGGACAGACTGCAGAATTGAAACGATACATTGCAGTGGAAGTGCTCATGATTCTAGCAACAAGAGAATTGATATGATCGAATGTTGGCGTGTCTGTTTTGAACTTTCCAGCAGCGAGTCGATGTAATGCAGCATTATCCAAAACTACGACATGATCTGTAAATGAAAAAAAAAATGAAAATGTGCCAATCATGAAATCGGAAAAACGAGTTCTCCGAAAATTTTTCGAGGGAAAATCATTCGAGAACTCGTTTTTTTCCCGAACACGCCTGGAGTCGATGTAAGCTAACCTGGATTCTCAATGAGTCTTTGCATGGAAAGTACCCAGTTGTAAGGATGAACAACAACATCGGTAGTTTGGCTGGTATCGCTATTAGCGAAAACACTGTATGTTTGAATAACTTTCTTTGGAAATGCTTCACGGAGACGTTCGAGCAACAATGATCCAGTTCCAGAACCAGTACCTCCGGACACGCTGTGTGTGAAGAGAATACCATCGAGATTATCAGTGTTCTCTGCTTCACGAATGATGATGTCCATTATCTTTTCTTGAACTTCTCTGAAATCATTTCGTTTCTTTCAATTTACTGAAGGTCCAGCTACTCACTGTCCTTGAAAATATCCACTAGCCCAATTGTTTCCAGCACCACCTCCATGATCAGACAAGAAAATGTTGTCGGTGTTGAAGAGATTTGAGAAATTCGGAGACTGCATCATTCCATTGATAACTCGAGGTTCCAAATCAACTAAAACTGCGCGTGGAACATAATGATCATCGTCTGCCTGGTAAAACAACAGATCTTTCTTGTCATTCATATCATCTTCATGTGTTGTCTGGCCTCGTCTGGAAATAAAAAAATTTTCTGAAAACCCCAAGGACCATGCTCACTCATTAATTCCATGTTCATCGACCATTGATTTCCAGAAAGCCTGCGCCAGTTGGTTACCACATTGTCCAACATGGACTGTCATCAAGGCTCCAGTTCCAGACATCTGTTCAAAAAAAAATACACCAGTGAACGAAAAACCCATGTGAAAAACCAAAAATAAATTCCCATTTGAAGAAAACATGAACGAATTGACAACTTGAAAGGAACAAAAAAATTTTCATTTAGAATATGAGAAACAACGAAAACAGCGATAACAAAAAAATATAACAACGAGGAAAAAATGGCTCAAGAGATGCTCTGTTCGTAGGCTTCCTCAAATTTTCCCCGAATTGTGGAAAAAACTTGCTCCACACTCTCGAATGCTTTCACCAAAACCTCTAAGGCGTTGATTCCGTCCTTTGTCTGAACTCGAAACAGAATTTTGTCTTCAAGTGGATGGGGAACGTTATAACCGCAGAATTCAACTTCATCCCTGAAATAAGAAAATTTTCAATGGAAAATTTTATAATAAAAACGTACATTCTGCTGAGAATGTGTTTGATGGAATTTCCAATAGTGTGATCTTCTTCGTAGAGAATGAGTGTCAAGTTGGATGGATCTTGTTCGAAGCTTTTTGGGTCGAGCTGAAAAATCAGTATTTTTTTAAAAGTTAATATAAAAAACTTACAATTTCCATTTTCTTTTTTGCCGGTACGTTCAAATCTTTTTCTTCTTCTTCAACTTCTGGTTCTGGAGCTGTTTTTTCTTCAACTTCTTCAACTTCCATAGTTTCTTCAACTGGCTTCTCGCTTTTCTTGCCCATTCTCAAAAAAAAAGAGTTATAAAAAAGAACGGGGAAAATATTTGGATTTGAAAGAAGCAATGGCTAGTGCCCGCCTCCAATTGCAAGGTGCGCGCGAGGTTTTCGCAACTGCGGTGCACGCGATTCGCTTATCGAAGTTTTATTTATTTCATCTCTATTCTTCCAATACTATCAAAGCTTTATACAATTGTTTCAGAAAACGTTATACTGTAAAAATTTGAACATTTTTATTTTCACATAGACAATACAATGAAGTTACGAGAAAGATGTTAGCTGAACAAACGAATAAAGAAGTGGTATTGCTCGAAGAAATGGGTTACATATTTCAGAACAATAATTTAGTTCGTTTACTTTAAAAAAACAGCACCACAAAAAAATAATAAAAAGTCGGATCAATCATTCGTACTGAGGAGAAGTAACGGATGAGATAACTGTGAATGGGATGTGATCACGGAAATTATCGAAAGTGTCGACTAGCAACGAGTCCGAGTTTTAGAAAGAAATTAGAAACACGTGGAGTCAAAAACGGGGAAGGTATGGGTTACAATAGAAAAGATCAAAATGGATAGATTCATATGAGGAACGAGTTTGTCATTGTTGAGCTGTGAACGGAACTTTACTCGTCTTGGGTTTTGCGGACACATTGAGCAACCTTCTTCTTGAATTCTGTGTAATTTTCTCGTTGCATTTTCTGAAAAACAGGTTTTCTTTGAAAAAGCCCATCATAATTCAAGAGCATACCGCAGCATCAACATTCGCAGGAGATTCGAAGTTTGGATCGGTGAGCATGGAAATCACAGAAAGTAAGATAGTCTCCACCGTGTGCACAGGCAGCCATCGCTCCTCTGGTCGCTCGTATCCCCACTTATCATCTCCGGGGTCATGAAGGATCGAGATGCACACGTTACCTTCTTTGTCAACTGAAAAAAAGCGAGCATAAATTAATGATTCTGATTGAATCACATACTGTTTGGGTGCCAGATCTCCGAGATGAATTTCATCTTTGGTGGCTTCTGTGGGTAGTCTCGTGGAAAATCCAGAATCGCCTTGAAGAAGCCTCCCTCGCTGAAAAAGGATTGTTGTTTAGATGATAATAGTGCCGTGGAAGAGGTTTGTTCACAAGCGGTGGCGCAATGTTCAACTGTTTTCTGTTTGACAAAAACAACTTACTAGAGAGTGTCTGGTGGTCCGATCACAAGAACTTCCCATTTGTAGATGTCGTTGTCGTCGACGAGACCTGCAGAGAATCCGTCTACCGGAACTCTTCGCATGTCTGGAATAACGAATTTCGATTCGATGATCAATCTGATACAAAAACGCACCTGCGAGTTGTTTCTTCAGAAGCAGAGACGATTGCTCCATCTAGCTGAAATATGGGAAAAATATATCTGTCTTTTTTTATAATTACGTTCACTGAACATTTATGGGGTTATTCATTTAATTAAAATGCAATTTAATGTGCACTTTAATTCAATTCATTAAGTGCATTTTAATGCATTAAAATGCAATAAAAATGCATTAAAATGCAGGTCTCCGCGGGACCTCACAGGCGAATAAATCGGTGCACCTTTAAATTTTTGAAAATTTGCACTGGCAATTAAAGGCGCACCGATTTATTCGGCTTCTGGGTCTCGCAGTACCACTGCATTTAAATGCATTTTTATTTGCATTTAAATGCATTTAAATGCACTTAATGAATTGAATTAAAGTGTATTTTTAATTGTTTGAAAAACTAATGAATAACTCCATTAGAGAACATACATCAATAAATCGATTGTGATGAAATTCAGAAGCAGTAAACTATTTTTTGAGATAAAATTAACTGTAAAATTCGCTGGAATGCAGTACCTTTTTTTCGAAAAGGAACGGAGGAAATTAGTAAAAAGGCCGGCGACAGAGGTGCCAGTTGCGGGATGAAAATGAGAAGTGAAAACGTGATTGTCAAAGACGCAGGCACTTTCGGCGCCGGGTCTCGCCACGCAAATTTCGAAATGCGCGCTTTTTTGAAATAAAATAACTTCCTGCCGAGCCGGCCTACAATTTCAGATGAAAGTTTTGTGAATCTCTTCGAAGATCTTCTCAGTATCTGCTCATAAATTTTCAAAAACACATCATGTCAGTGCTTCGAACTATTCATACATTTTATTTCATCAGAACTCGACTTCCATTGGAAGCCAAACATAGAGTGCAATATTCCTTTCACACCACGCAAAACTCGAAAGATACAAAAGAAGAAGAATTTTTTACAGATTATAAAGAATGGCTCTCCTAACAATCCCCTGAGCAATATGAAAAAAGGTTCATTTTGGGAACATCCAGGACACAAATAAAAAATATGTGTGTTGCACGTTTTGGAGAGCATTTGAGTTGAGAACATACAAAACGAAAAATGATGAAAGATTTTTGATTAGAGTCGAGGGAATGTGTGCCAATAGAGAATAGGATGATGGTGACAAAACATCTCCTAAATTATTATTAGATCTCGGTGCATGCAGTGAAAGAATTTGTCTTTGAATGATTTTTGTGGAAAGAGAGAATGGGTTTGAAGGGGTGGGAAAGGGATGGGGTTGGATCGGCGCGAATCGGGAGACACATTTTTACAAACACGGGTTTTTAGAATAATCTAACCGTTCCGACAGTCTTCTAGGTGACAATGAAAACGTGGAAATATTAATTAGGAAACAAAATTCACCGAAAGATTAGTTAGAGAGGGGAGACGGGATGATGGCCACAGAAAAATTGGTGAATGGGTGGGGTAAGTGATTGCAGAGGTATGAGACGAGAAATCAAGGAATCAGAATCCTAGGAAGTATATTGCGGCAATGTGAGAAGAAACGAAGGTTTGAAAGACATAGAATAGACCCAGGGAATGCGAGAATGCATCTACTAATGGAAACAATTTGTGCTCAGTCAATGGAATTCACACTAAAACGCGGATAAATGCAAAGAAAAACAGGAATGGATTATATTGGAAAGGGAATAAGAAGATCATTATCTATCTAGCCGTGAAGAGGTTCCATAAGTGTGGACGCCAGACTATCGACATCTGGGATTTCGTATTCTGGAGCAAGACAATGGACGAATTCGAGGAAGTGGCTGTTGGTCAGCAAGGTTTCATTGTCAGCCCACAGTCTGAAATTTGAAGTTGGAAAATTTCTAAAAAGAATTTTATGAGTTACCTGGCCAATGCCTTGTCTCTCTCCTGCTTCCGATCATCTTCTGTTGATGCTTACTTAGATACTTAGATGTCCGTGGGTTTCAAGCTGGAGCAGCTGCGGACAAAATCAGACCACAAGGATCGGTCCTTCCTGGCTTCGGTAGACCAGGTGGTCTTCGGTAATAGGATTCCCAGCCTTTTCCTTCCTTCGACAATGCCATTGCGTCTCGACTGGGCGTCTTTGTATTCTCTTAGGGCGTCTTTGATGTCATCACTCCATCGTTTCTTCGGACGACCACAATTCCTCTTGCCGTTCCTCGGTTGCCATTCTGTGACGATTTTTGACCATCTGAGAGAACTGGCTCTTGCGATGTGTCCAGCCCATCTGCACTTCTTGGCGAGGAGTATATGTTGGATGTCGGGGAGCCAATTGGAGATTTCGCAGGAGTTGGCGATCGCGTTGGCAGCCGATTGGAGCCGATTTATGGTAGGGGCAGAGGTGTTCCATGTTTCGGCGGCATACAATAGGGCAGGGAGGATATTCTGGTGGAACATGTACTTCTTTTCCCTCTGGTCCAAGGATCTGACTAGGGGTTTTAGGGAATGAAAAGCTGCCCAGCCTGCCTGGATTCTTCTGGAGATTTCGTTGTCGAGGTTGCCTGAGCTTTCTATCCAACGTCCTAGGTAACGGCAGCCAGAGGATTTTAGGATTTTGTCCCCATCTATATCGATGGAAAGCAGCGTCGGAATGTTGGAGAGCAGGACAGTTTTTGAAGCATTTATGGTGAGCCCTATGTCCTTTCCATATTTCTTCAACAGTTTTAGTCTTTCCTTTATTTCGATCTCATCGGAGGCGAGTAGTACGACATCATCGGCGAATTCCAGTCGGCGGAGGTTTGCTCCGTCTATCGAAAGCCCTTCACCTTCATACTCTTCATCGGCTCTGTTGAGAGCTGACTGGAGCGACATTGCGAAGAGAGATGGAGAAGCGGAGTCACCTTGGCGGACGCCTCGGTGCAGCGGGATCTTGATAGAGCGGCCATGGATTGGAATAAGGGCTGTACCGCTTGCCATAGTGACCGAGAAGAAGTCGACTAGATAGTCGTCGGCGCCCGCTTCCTGTAGACTCTTCAGTACACCGGAATGGGTGACTTTGTCGAAGGCAGCCGAAAAGTCTACGAATATCAAAATCCAAGGAATATTGAATTCGTTGCCCTTCTCGATGACTTGTGCGACTGTTTGAATGTGCTCTACGCATCCTCTTCCCCTTCTGAAGCCGCATTGACTTTCGTCGAGGAAATCTTCTTGAGTTCTTGAGAGTCTCTTTGTCAGTACACTCGTCATGAGTTTTGAGGGGAGAGAAAGAAGAGATATCGGGCGATAGTCTTTCATACGTATCGGGTTAGGCTTTTTCGGGAGCAACTTCACTAATGACTTCTTCCAGTAATCCGGCGTGGACATGCTCTTGAGGGCATCATTAAACAAATTTGTGAAACACTCCACCACTGGTTCTCCACCTTTCTTTATCATATAAGCATCTACTTTATCCGCGCCCGGAGCCGTGTTTGGCTTTAGATTCTTGATCGCCGCTCTGACTTCATCGCGGAGGATGGGAGCTTGTAAAGAGTAGTCCCTGGGAGCGTTTTGGCTTTTCCTAGCGTTGGGGATCGAGAAAGTCTCGAGATAGTGCTTCTTGACAAGTTCGACAATTTCAGACCTGTTGCCCGTCAAGGAACCATCCATCCTTTCTAGAACTTGCAGGGGAACTTCTTTCTTCAATTTTCTCTGGAGTGGTTTCATGGACTTTTTCTTTTTGCAGGTATCTAGTAAGAGAAGAAGCTTGGCTGATTTTTCGTTTTTTATGGCAATTCTGGCTCTCTTGGAGAGGTCCCTCAGCTTGGTAGCGTCTGGGCTTGCCGATTCGAGCTCCGCTCTTCTCTCCCGGAGAAGTTGCTGGGTGTCGGAACAGTACAAGGGTTTTTTGGGAGCTTTGGGGAGCCTTGTAGAGCACTCGACGAGCGTTTTTGATAGCTCCTCGTAGTCCTTCACACTCCCGAGCGATTCGATCCCATGGATGTCGTTCTCGAATGATTCCCAATTCCTCTTATCATTTCTCATGGGACTCAAGCCATTGAATTTGTGGTTGATGGGCTTGGAAGCCTCTGGTTTCCAGTACGCCCGGACCATGCGGTGGTCGCTTAGGTTCAGGGGCGAAGAAAACGTTGCGATGTCAGAGATAGTGTTGGTGTGGTAGGCTATAAAGAAATCGATTTCCGATTTCCCTTTAGGGCCGTGATGAGTCCATTTCTTTGACGTCTTTTTAGGGAATCTGGAGTTTAGAAGGTGGAGCTTGTTGGCGGCGAGGAAATTGTACAGGAGGTCTCCGTGGTCATTGCCGTTTCCAAGAATGTGTTTGTGGATATACGGAGCAAGTTCATTGTTGTGACATTGGTTCGCAGCCGCATTGAAGTCACCACAAAGAACGACTTTTCCTTTGGAAACTTTTCGAAGCTCTATGAGCACGGATTCGAGATATCTGAAGAATCGTAACGCGTCAACTTCCGAATTTTTCTTGACTACGGGAGCATAGATATTCAAGAGGACATGGGGCGTCTTTTGATATTGGAATTTTAAGATTCCGATCCCTGGACGCGGCCATTCGACGGAATCGACGAGAAGCTCTTTTGATTTCACTATGAAGAACGCGAGACCCCTATCCTTTGATGATACTCGTGGGTTGAAGAGGAGCTCGTAGTCGGAGCCATCTACGGACTGTCGAGACTGTGGGTGGAGGGATTCTTGAATCGCCACGATGTGGCATCCAGATTCTCTGCAGTACTGGACCGCTGGGTGAAGCTTCGCCTCACTCGAGACACTACGACAGTTCCACGTACCAATCCGGAAGAGATCCCTTCTCTTCAGCTTTGGCTGTTTAGGGTTGGAGGTGGGTTTGGTGTGTGGTTTTTGCTTGGTGTATGGCATCGTTCCGAGTGGGTTTGATACCCCCTTCTGCTGCACCGGAGCCCTTCCCAGGGGGGTATCGGTACCTGGTCCGGGCTTTGGTCCGGTGGATTGATCCGGTCCTTTATTTATATTTGTGATTGATTTTTTCGTGGGTTGGTATTTTTGTCCCCTCCCTCCTAGGCTTACGAGGCCTTGGAGGGAGTTCCCAGAAGGGAGAGGGACGGCGGCCGAAGACCCCGCGCGGGGGCCACCTGAAAAAGAAGCATTGGACGCTGCTCTCGTTCAAGGTGTACGGCCTTTGTGGACGCTTTAGCCCGTCTTGCCCAGCCTAGTGACCAACTCTAGACTCGAGGGCCGACTCGTCGGGAAAAGACGGGGTACACTCTCTCGCCCGCGCTAAGCGCTACTTTGAGGCACATCCACAATGAGAGAGTCTTCTCAGTATCTGCTCATAAATTTTCAAAAACACATCATGTCAGTGCTTCGAACTATTCATACATTTTATTTCATCAGAACTCGACTTCCATTGGAAGCCAAACATAGAGTGCAATATTCCTTTCACACCACGCAAAACTCGAAAGATACAAAAGAAGAAGAATTTTTTACAGATTATAAAGAATGGCTCTCCTAACAATCCCCTGAGCAATATGAAAAAAGGTTCATTTTGGGAACATCCAGGACACAAATAAAAAATATGTGTGTTGCACGTTTTGGAGAGCATTTGAGTTGAGAACATACAAAACGAAAAATGATGAAAGATTTTTGATTAGAGTCGAGGGAATGTGTGCCAATAGAGAATAGGATGATGGTGACAAAACATCTCCTAAATTATTATTAGATCTCGGTGCATGCAGTGAAAGAATTTGTCTTTGAATGATTTTTGTGGAAAGAGAGAATGGGTTTGAAGGGGTGGGAAAGGGATGGGGTTGGATCGGCGCGAATCGGGAGACACATTTTTACAAACACGGGTTTTTAGAATAATCTAACCGTTCCGACAGTCTTCTAGGTGACAATGAAAACGTGGAAATATTAATTAGGAAACAAAATTCACCGAAAGATTAGTTAGAGAGGGGAGACGGGATGATGGCCACAGAAAAATTGGTGAATGGGTGGGGTAAGTGATTGCAGAGGTATGAGACGAGAAATCAAGGAATCAGAATCCTAGGAAGTATATTGCGGCAATGTGAGAAGAAACGAAGGTTTGAAAGACATAGAATAGACCCAGGGAATGCGAGAATGCATCTACTAATGGAAACAATTTGTGCTCAGTCAATGGAATTCACACTAAAACGCGGATAAATGCAAAGAAAAATAGGAATGGATTATATTGGAAAGGGAATAAGAAGATCATTATCTATCTAGCCGTGAAGAGGTTCCATAAGTGTGGACGCCAGACTATCGACATCTGGGATTTCGTATTCTGGAGCAAGACAATGGACGAATTCGAGGAAGTGGCTGTTGGTCAGCAAGGTTTCATTGTCAGCCCACAGTCTGAAATTTGAAGTTGGAAAATTTCTAAAAAGAATTTTATGAGTTACCTGGCCAATGCCTTGTCTCTCTCCTGCTTCCGATCATCTTCTGTTGATGAGCAGGGCGATTTTGTTTCGGAGGCAATGATACTTCCATTCAGGTCAACAGCGATTGTTTGATTAGATTGTTGTCCCAACAGACTTGAGAGGGAAGTGTTGCCAAGAAGACGTTGACGAAGTTCTTCGAAGTTTGCCTGCTGGAAAAGTACAATTTTGCTATGAAAAATGAATGGTTCTACTCACCATAACCTCCTCGTTCTTCACTTCTTCTCTCTGACCAGCGATTCCAACAAGAGCAGCTAGTTTATCAGTAGAAGAGAGACCACTGAACATATCGTCTTCTCTGAAAACTCAGCTTTCATTGACTTCAAATTTACAGAAATTACAGAACTTACACTTCTTTTTTCACTTTGACTTCTCCAGCGATAGTTGGAGATTGAGATCTAGCGATGGATTGATTGATAATCTGTTGAACTAATGGAGAAGTTTTGTTGGCTGAGTTGGCATAGTTGGCTCCGGCAGAAGTTGGAGTTGAAGGTGTCGTAACGTTGCCTCCACCTCGGATATAGTCGATGAGATCTGTCTTGAACTTGTTTGGTCCGAAGCATCCTTCTTCCACTCTCATTTCTTCTTCCAATTGAAGCACCTTCTCGTAATCCTCCTTATGATGAGCCTTCAGATGCATTTTCAAATTTGTGGAGAACGCGGATCCAGTGCGGAATTCGCAGTTTGTGCATCCAACCATCTAGAAATTCGAAGTTTCAGATTCAAATATATTATGTTATAACTCACTCTATCTTCAAGATCCTTGAAATACACCCAAACCGGATGACGACGAAGCCGTCGTCGCTTCGGCTGGGGCACTCCATTCGCATCGGTTCCATGTGGAGCATTCAGAATCTCTTGCTTAATATGTGCTGGAAAGTTGAGAGTATTGATGATATGGTCTTGTGCTACTTGTGGAACCGCTGAAAGTTGAATTCATTGGTTTGGGGGCGGGGCTTCCAGGGGTACTTACGTGGTGGAGTTGGCTGAATTTGATTTCTAGCGGCAAGTTGATTGAGTGCGGCCAAGTTAGCTGCGTTCAGAGCGAACTGGGGAACTTGTTGCTGTTGTTGGGCCTGCTGTTGAGCTTGTTGTTGTTGTTGCTGGAGTTGTTTCTGTTGTTGCTCTTGTTGTTGCTTTTGGAGAGCAGCTTGAGCAGCTTGGAATTGACCTTGGATACTTTGGAAATGCTGTTGGAGACCATTGTTAGCAAGAGTTTGTCGGAGAACAGCGTTCAGTGGATTCTCTTCTCCGTTTTGTTGTTGGTTGGCTACTGAAAAAATAAGAGTTTAATTTTTTTTAGGAATACTGTATTTACAGACCGGCATGCGGGTTTATTAGGTAGTGCCGGTCATTTAGATTCACTTTTCAAACAGTTCTAAAGGACAAAGACCATCCGAGATTATATGAAATCCAGAATTTGTATGAAAAACACTGGAAAAAACTTGAAATTCTCAAAAAATAGCGCTTTCTAATTTCATTCATTTTTGGGGTGCCGGATAATTGGAGGGTGCCGGTTTATTTTTCAAAATGATAATTTGACTGCCGGTCTATCAGAGGGTGCCGGTCTATTAGAGTAAATACGGTAAATTCCCTTTTTAGGACTCAAGTTTAGAATTGACTGAAAGCTTGTTATCTTTCTTTTTGAACTGATAAGGTTAACTTGGCAGGTAGGTCAATTGATCAAACACCATTTTTTAGCTTTTTCGTTTTCAAACTTACATTTATTAATAGTCATCAGAATACTCGATGTCATCGGTGGCATTCTCTTCCTGTTCGCATCCACATTAAACAATTTCGAGGTATTTCCGCTGAGCAAAAGAGCATTCAAGTTCAGAGCATCTTCCGCCATAATCACCTGCAACACATTCAGTTTTCCATCTGTCTGTCTAGAATCATTACTCACCTTCTCATAGTCTGGTCTGTGATGTGATCTCAAATGTACTTTCAAATTCGTACTGAACACACTTTTCGTACTATACAGACACTGCTTGCATCTCGCCGTTCCATCAACCACATCGAAATACGGCCATACTGGATTTCTCCGTTGCCGTTTCCTTTTTGTAGGCGTTGACTCGACGCTTGGAGCAGTGGCGGTGGTGGTGCATGGACTAGAAGGCATTTGAAGTCCAGTTGTTAGATTGACAGGCAGCTGAAAGGGATTTGAATATTAGGAGACGGGGGAGTTGTTTCTAAGAAGAACTTTGAAAAGTGAATAAGATGAAAAAGTCAAGATGCAACAAATCAAAAGTTTCAAGTGTTTCTACAAACCTGAGGAGCCACGTTGTTGAAATTGGCAAGAGTTTGTTTCAGAAAGTTTTGATTGAATGCTGACATCATGTTGATTGTATTCTGATTGTTTTCAATGAAGGACTCTTGATGAAACCGCAGAAGTTCTGAAAAAAAAGCATTTCTTATCAGTCTAGTTCTAGACATGAATAGAGAAACTACCGTAAAACCTCTAACATCAAAGTGAGCCCGAAAAGAGCACATTCTCAGATTTCTGGGCATCTGAAAACAGTCTCAATAGATTCCTTATCAAAAATAGGTTATGAGTTGCTTCTCAAAAATTAGTAATGCATATTTTGTGAAATTCGAATTTTGATTTCGAGGAGGTTGAACAAGAGATGTTCTTCTATTAGAGGTTTTACGGTAACTATCTAAGAATGAAATTTACAAAACTAACTTGTCAAATCATCATCCACATTGACACTCTTCTCCTGAAGATCATTTATATTTGCTGAAGACATTGATAGATTATCAGGAGACGCATCTCGATCACTGCTTTCAAAACTCGTCGCCACATTTTCAGGTGAAAACGAAGCCTGTCCGTGATCTGATGAAGGGGAGTCTGTCCGCTGATCTGTGGGACTGTGATGGTCAGAAGTACTGTATGGAGGGGAGCTTTCAGAAGTCGTTGTGAATGACGATACATCTACATGATCATCAGAATTGTCAGAGTTATCCGAGTTATCAGAGTTGCCCAGTGACGCAGGGAAATCTGTAGGAGCCATTAGGGCACTCAGTGTTGAGGTACAGTCGGCCATGTGACCTGAAATATGTTGAATAAGTTGGAAGAAAAAGTTGATAAAAAGAAGAAGAAGACTAGAAGATTCAAAAGATAAAGGGGATGGTCACGGGAACCAAAAATAAACAATTTGGGGAATATCCTTGGATTTCACGCCTCGGATAAGGAGAAATCATCGTGAGACGGCTGTCAGACATGCGTTCGGAGCTGTCAAGGTAGCCACTGGCTACTTTCTCTCTCTCTCTCTCTCTCTTTGTTCGGTTCAGCAGTTCTCGAACCCGTTTCGTAAAGCACACAAGGGGGGAGGAGAAGCTCTTTCTCTCTCATTCTTCAACTGTCTTTAGCCAAACACATAATCGTACTAATCGCGAAGAAATAAGGGAGCACATAGAGATGGAGAGATCATTAGGCGGCGGAGTTGAACGGTAAAGAAAACATTTCGGGAAAGGACGACGGCAATTTGAAACAGCTACTTGATACGGAAATCAGAAAAAGAAAATATTATGACAGGAAACTGGATATAGAGCTGGGTTTCTAGGCTGAAACTATAGTAAACATATAGTATGACATGTGACAATTTGGGTAAAACAAAAAAGTAAACAAGAAGTTGAAATAGTTTTTCAAAAGAATAATAATTATAAGATTATAAGATAGCTATAAATAATAAAAAAGTATGTCTGAAAATCTTGAGTACGCCTTCAGATGACTATAATCTTATACACCTCCCACACATCTACATTGTGACGTGGAAACCTAGAGATGATACCTATCAATGCTCAGTGATTTTGCGCTCCACTTAAGAAAAACTATTTCTGAGCCAAAAAAAAAACTGGACACTGATCCCACCTGATAACTCCAGATGGTGCGCAGAACCAAAGAGGGGAAAAGAAAAACAAACTGATAAAACTGGGAGAGAGGTGTTTGTCCCGAGAGCTAAAATGGGAAATCACGAAACGCATACAGTAAAATAGATACCAAAAGCAAGAGAGCCGGAGAGTGGCGCAACTCGAAACTGGAGACGCGTGTGAAGAAATGAGTGGACTGCAAATTGATACTCAGGTAACCAGAAAGTCATCTTTCGAAGGGGAGCATGTACAAGTAATGAAGGAGAAGAAGTATCAAATTGACATACATACGAAGTGCGCGAAAATGGCAGAAAGTTTGATGGGGAGTGAGAGTTGATGAAGAAGAAGAAGAAGTTAAGTTTGTAACTGATAAAAATAGCACACATGGTGTTGGTGGGAAAGACAATGAGATAGTAAAATAGTAAGACAACATAACACTGAAAATATTTCTGATGATGATGATAACGAGAAGCTCCAGAGCGCTGATAGGGCACACGAGGTACAAGCAGTCAAACACAATACACTAGTATAATAGAAGAAGTATGGAAAACTGATAAAAAACCTGGAAGTTTTGAAGAGCAAAAGGAGACGAGCACTTTTCAACAAAGGAGTTGATAGAGAGGGAGTTGTGGTTCAGGAATGAAATTGAAAGTTTTCTTCTGATTAGTTGGAATTGAAGGAAAGCAGTAATGCTATCAGTTTAGAACTTGAGGGTGTGTGCTAGGCAAATGGTTTCTGGAGAGTTTTTGATGATCGACTGGAAGTTGAAAGGAGGCGGAGTTTCCGAACCTTGGAATCTAGATTGCAAAAACTGTAGATTCTAGGCTTAAAGGAATCAGAAGGTAACATATGAAGTACATTCCAAAATTCTGGTCTAAAAATTACTAAAAAACCAAAAACTTCATTGCTAATATGATAAATGAGCTATCAAGGCTGTCAAATCGAAGGCCCCTGAGCCACGGCCCGGGCTGTGGGTAGGTTGCCGTGTTGAATCCGGCGGTCCTGATCTTTTTTGATCTAAAAAGCTTATTGTTAAACGCCAAAACTTGGAAATTAGAATGACAAAGATTATAGATTCTAGGCTTGAAAGCATTCAGAAAGTGAGTATTCCGATCTTAAAATTAATAAGGAACCAAAAACTTAATTGTTGATATGAAAAATGTACAATTCATAAGACATAAACTTTCGAAGTGACCTCTCAGGGTACTCGGTCTCCGACCCAAGTTCTGGAACTGCGACAAGTAGGTCAAAAGCAATAGTAAAAATGAAAATGACCAGTTGCCCTCTTCTCTAGCCGCCGGACTCCCCGTCCCGTCCCGTGGGCTCTCCAAACGGGCGGTGTCTAGAAAAAAGTAGTCCAAACACGGGAGGTGGATCGCTAGTTGCATTGTTAAACGGGCGGAGGGCAACTCGAAGAATGGCGCACTT
The DNA here is from genome assembly GCA_963966625.1 of Caenorhabditis zanzibari. NCBI lineage: Eukaryota > Metazoa > Nematoda > Chromadorea > Rhabditida > Rhabditidae > Caenorhabditis > Caenorhabditis zanzibari. Next base: position 6,274,144 of record OZ016470.1, on the reverse strand, counting down.
TGGCCGTGGGGGGTATTGTGCAATCTATTTTCAGAAAGTATACTGTTGGGTGGTGGCTCACCCTGTGCGAACAAACATTTCGAGTTTCAAAAGCATCCAAAAGTTTGTGCTCTCGCCTCTCGGCTTTCCGCGCTGTCTCCGCGCGGAGCCTCTCTTTCTACCGTCTCAGGTCAGAGTCAAAGTCAAGTCACGAACCGAACTGACCACTGCTGAGAAGGGAGAGAGAGAGAGAGAGATGGGCTCCCACAAGTCAAACACGTTGCGTTCACTTTCTTCTCTCCTTGAAGAAATCGTCTTTTTCTATCATTTTTAGAGAGTACGGTACATTTAAAAGAGCACACTCTGTTTTCACTTGAAGCCTTGAAGTCCCACCCCGAATGAACAATGCAACTTTTTTCCGTTTTTGAGAGATCGAAATTCGAAACGGTTCTGATGCTTCTCCAGGACATTCCAAAGAAGCGTACTTTTCCGCCAACAGATCGCCTCGACCGATTTGAAACTTTCGCGGAACGAGAGTGAATCGAAATGGACATAGAAAAGGTGAACACGCTAATTAGACATATCCCCCCGAGAAAAAGAAATGAGGATACGGTAGTCGGGAGTGTTGCGAACTAACACAGAAACCAGTTCGGGATGAAGGAGATTGGAGAATGAGATGAATAAAAGGAAAGAAGAAGAGGAAGAAGGTGAAGATGTACAAGAAAGCATTAGCAAGTTCACAAACCAATGTAGTCCTAGAGGATTACTGTAGCCCGTCGCCGGCTTAATTGGCTTAGTAACCATCGGAAGTTCACAAGCACTTCTGGAACACAAAGAGAGATAACAAATAATATCAAGCTGGGGAGGACCCATTGCATCTCTTGTCGCCCCTGAGGCTCAAGTACGTATAAATGTGTTGCACATACATACACGCTGTTTGATGTAACTTTACACCCCACGGAGAGAAAGAGCGATGAGCCAATGTCCAGGAGGCACTCCGAGATCAGTGACTCTAGTAATCGGGACACTTCTGGAGTCTTCTTCTGGTAGGTTGTGCTCCGAGAAAAGATTCGCTCATTTCGATTACAACATTCGCAACATTGTAATGTGTCCCGGTGCGATTGCATAATTATTATACGGGGCGGAGAGGCTCGGCGTCCCGAGAAGAGCTTGACGGGGAAAAGAGGTTTGATCGGAGAGAGGAAAAGTTCCGAAATGACTAATATTAAATAGAACTTTGAGCTTCAAACTCATTAGTACAGTAGGAAAGATAAAACCACAAAGTTTAGGAGTGGGGATTTGGAAATGATCAGAAAAGTCTAGAAGGATGTATATGAATGATTCAAAATCAAAATCAAAATCAGGTGATCGGCAATAGCCAAAACAGGAAATAAAGGAGGAGGAGGAGGTACATGGAAAGTTTATATGTTGAAATAGAAGCTTCGTCATTTACATAAACAAAACAATGTTCAAAACTTGGTACTAAAATCGTATAAATTAGTGCGAAGGGCTCGTGGAGCCAGAGGGAAAAGGGGGGATCCAGTATTATTACAGCATCACAGAAACCAAGGGGACCCCACTGGCCCTCTGGGTTAGTGCACACGGGACTTCGAAAGTGTGTTGGAGAGTGCTAGACGGTTACATCATAAACAATTGAGCAATCGGCTGCCTCCGGAGCCTCGGTCGAGATCAATTCGAAGAGAGTTCGCAATTACCACAAAATTTTGAGTGAGAAGGGTTTGGAGAAGAGAAAAGTTGAAATGTTTAGATATTTTACAAAGAATTGTACTAGAGGAAAATGAAAATGAGTGACCGATGAAGAAGAAGGATTACCACTACGGTAGGTCTTGAGGCTCAAAGAAAAACAAAGAAAAAAGAAACTACAAGTATGCCCAACTGAAACTACAATAGAATGTATCGGATTATAAGAATTTCAGACTACTATACTATTCTTCCAAAGACCTGTCGCTTTCAAAATTAGCATTTTGATTGGAGGAGGAGGAACGAAGAAGAAGTACAAGATGACTTGAAGTGGTTGCAAGTGTTGGATATCCTGGATGTCCGAATCCTAAACGGGCCAAATCGCAAGTTTCATAAAGTTAAAATGAGAAGGCGGGGTGGTGGTGGCTTCGGAGACTTCATCGGGATGAGGGGAGGGGCTACAAGACTTCTTCCAGGAGATGCGCACTTGTATATGTACAAAGACAAAGGACAGTATGTGTGTGTATAGACTTATCTGCGAAATAGGCCATCTACAACATTTATCTCTGCGCGCCTATGGCGGACGCTCCTCTCTGGAAGGGCACTGTCTTCTTCTTCCTCTACTCGCATATCCCGAAGTGCGCCGTACCTGTTCCTTAATCGCCGTCGGCCATCACCTAGCTTCTCCTTTCTCAGCTTCTTCTCCCCTTCTCATCGTCTCAGTCAACCGCCTGATGGCGACTCGACTTTCGAGATATAATTGAGATAACATATAGATATTTGAAACATGTTATGTATACCGTTGTTACCCTCTCTGCCTGGCAGGGGGCACCCGTTTTCCTTCCGCAGTTAGGTATGCGTTGCGAAGGGATACATACAAAGATACCGGCTGATTGCCTATATGGACAATACGTTGGCTTCTTCTTTCTTTCTCTCTCTGTCACTTCGTCGGCATCTGATCACTACGTGGCAACTTCTTCGATGCCTTTCACTAGCACATCTTTATCGCGATAAAGGTATCTAGTACCTCTCCTGGAACACGTTTTTGACGTAGAAATCAACTGGACAACACAATAAACGAATTGTGTCAAATGGTTTAGGAATTCGAAAACTGGTGATGTGGAAAGAGTAGGGTCATTACCAGTTAGCACAAAAGTTTTACTTTGAAGTTTAATTCTCTAAACTTTTCAATAAAAAGAGGGTGGCAACTCATTAAAATGCAGATAACTTTTTGAAAACCTTTATCATAGAGTCTGAACCAACTCTTTCAACTGTAAATAACTCTTTTCAGGGGGGTCGAGTAAAAATACGGTCAACAGAAAAATTGTTCCTCATTTAAAAAACTGTCGATTGGTTAAAAAACCGTCAAATTTCACCAAAAATTAACTGATTTACGCCGTGTCAAAAAGTTGCAAATTTTGGTAATTTTGGCAACTTTTTAGCAAAACAAGGCGAAACTCTTAATTTTTGATGAAATTTGACGATTTTTTGACCAATCGATAGCTTTTCCAATGAGGAACATTTTTTCTGTTGATCGTATTTTTACCCGATCCCCTCGAAAAAAGTTATTCACATTTGAATGAGTTGCCGAAATTTGTTGCCGCCCACTCTTCTAGAATCTAAAAAATTGAGCGGCGCAGCTAAATTTCAAGAAAACGGGAAACGAGAATCCAAAAATTTAGAAAAAAAGCAAACCCTGGCTAGAAGTTTCGTTTGGAGCCCCTAGTAACTGAAATTTCAGAAATTTGATCCTCCAAAATAGTCAAGATTCCCAATCCGTAATTTGAAATTATATCTCCTACAGTACCTTTAAAATCTAACAACTTTTGCAATTAGATTCTTGTGGAAAACGAAATTGGACAATGTCAGAGAATATTCAAATTCCAAACATTTCAAAATCTTGAAATCCCAAAATCTCTGAATTTCAAAATTCGAAAATTCCCGATTCCGAGATTTTCAAAAAAAGTTATAAAACTCAAATCGGAATTGCTTCCAGATTTTTGGCTTGACGGAATATTTCTGAATTCCCATGACGATAAAATGAAAAAAGTATACTGATTTTCTAGCTCACCATCTAAAAACGTCTGATTGTATTTCAGTTTTCAGACGTGGAGATAGAAGCACCAGAATAGAATGATGTTGTACAAAAAATGAAGTCCAAAAAGAGCTATTTTCTTTCAAATCTCAGACCCATGAAACGACCGAATAATGGATACACTAAATGAGGAGCCAAGGAAAAAGACGAAGCATTTTCTTCTAATGGAAAAGAAAAGAGGACTCTCATTCTACTGTAGACAACGTGTCACTCTCTCGAAAGATTCTCTCTCCGCTCCGCATATTAATGGCTCTTCTCATCATCTTGGTTATTATTTTCTAGTAACCATGGAAAAATCGGGAAAGAGCCAAAAGAAAAAAGAGAAGCAAAAAAGCTTAGGCTTGAAGAAGAGACAAGAATGAAGAAAAGCGCTTCGTGACGGTCAAAGTTTACCTTTTGGTAAGTTTCGTATTTGTCAACCTTTCCCTTTTCCCTCCTCCGAGAGCAACAACCTATTTTCTGCTCCGAACAAGAAGACCAGTACTTTTCCTCTCCGACCAGAACCTCGCAAAACTTGAAAATTGAGCTGCGCGCGCTGGTCAGTGAAGTAAAACGGGTCAAAAATAGAACTGGAGAGAAAAAGCAAGTACGGTTTGAAACACGGTCTCGAGTGGAGAGATGGACATCGGGAGGGAGCTCGCTTTCGAAATTCGCACCCCCTCGCGAAAATAAACAAGAATCTCTACTATGTCTGTACCTGGGTTGGGTGGTCTTTTGGAAAAGCACTTATGTTCGAAAAAAAGAGTAACGGATGATGGTATAGACAGGGACATGAAGTTACCCAAAATAGAATATTGGGTTAGGAAAAAAGTTGGATATTTCAAAAGCTGAGAAAGGAAGGGGAAGAGTAGTTTGAAAAAAATCTACAAATTTCGGGAAATTTTTCAACTGTGAATAACTTTTCTCAGTGTGGTTGGGTGAGAATATGGTCAACAGGAAAAATGTTCCTTATTGAAAAAGCTATCGATTGGTTAAAAAACAGTCAAATTTAATCGAATATTAACAGAGTTACGCATTCTGTTGCCGAAAAGTTGCCAAAACTACCAAAATCGGCCATCTTTTGGAAACTCTGATTTTTGAAAACCTTGAAAATTTACCGCTCCGAATCAAAAATCAAATTCAGGAGTATTGGAAACTGAGCTCTAGTTCCAGATACGAAAAAAACTGAATTTTTAGTATCTTCTTCTTCTTTTTTCCCGCCGTTGGAGCCCATCCGCTCCAAGACGAGAGATTTGTACCTACCATGTCCCATATGTCTGTCTCGAGGACGACAAAACTGACAAGGATTTATTGTAGCTTTGCTGGAATTTCCAGAAAAAAGAGAATCTCATGAATAACTCCAAGCTAGAACACAAGTCCTCCTGTTATCACTTCACAGTTCGTGAAATACAATGTTTGAAACTGTTACAAGATGAGTTTGCTCAGACTCTCAAAGAACAAAGAAATAAGAGAGCAGTGATAAGAAGAGACGCAGACAATGGCTACTGGTACGGGTCTTCGAAAGTTGCTTTGCACTTCCGTTTCGTGGGAACGGAGAGGGGTGCGTGCCCCTTTTCCGTTTTGGGTCATTAGGTAAAAGTTATCGTACCTAGCCGCGCGTGTTGTGTGTGTGTGTTTCTCGGTTGCTTCCAAAGGACATAGGGAAAAAAACGGATAGAAGACGATCTGATCAGTTTTGAAAATACCGGGATAAAAAGTAGGTCGCACTCTTTTTGCATGATGAACTTCGATGAGGGAGAGGGGAATCGGGAAGCGATAAAAAACTAATGAAGTACCTGTCTCTCTCTTTTCCGAACTAATCAAGAGACCTACTTGTACTAAAAAGGGTTATAAATCTTAGGTTCCTAACAGATTTCGAACAACAGATATGCGTATTTTTGTTGAATTCCGAGAGAGAAGAGATTTCGGAGGGATTGAAAGTTGAGGGATCTGGGAATGATCTGAAAGTTGAAGACAGAGGTCTAGAAGAACAATGTCTCTGAAATCGAGACCCTTAGAATTGTTAGATTGTTTGAGCTCAAATCTCTACAAGTCATCAGCCTTAAAACCTATTATAGAAGGACACCCAAGTGAGCCCGAAAAGAGCACTTTCTCAGATTTTTTTTCTGAAAGTAGTCTCAATCGATTCATTGTCAAAAATAGACTAGGATTAATATGAAATACGTTATGAGTTGCTTCTCAAAAATTAGTAATGGATTTTTTTGTGAAATTCGTATTTTGACTTTGAGGAGGTTAAACAATAGAAGGGCATGTACTTCTATTAGATGTTTTAGGGTAAGCTGTAAAACGCGAAATTCACAGGGAGCTTGGAGCATAAAACTCAAAACTTCCAAACTTCCAAATCCTTATCACAACTTCTCTTCAATATCATACTGTAGACATGGGTATCTCCAATGATCCAACAATCTTCTCAAAAAAATGTTTCGGGAAATCAAGTTATTATCAGTTTGCCTTCTCATAATTCTATGTACAAAAAACCATAGACAGGTGGTTTTTTAGACGGATCATCTGAAACTTTGGATGATATACTCTATGTTGGAACCGGTTGTTCTGGAGAAGCCAGACAATCTGATGATCATAGAATTATGAGATAAGAAACTGATAAGAGAGGGAATCCGGCAAAAAAGGAAAACGACATAATCCATCATGATTTTTTGTTTCAAAAATTCTCCGAGAAAAGGTAAGAGTTTTGTGTTTGTGTGAAGTAGGTCACTAAGTGAAACTGTCGTCTTCTTCTTCATTTTCTTCATCTCATTTCTTCCCATTACCTATCCCGTCGATCCGAGGCGCGGCAAACCGTAAAAGGGCACGCGATGTTCGGAGAGAGGAGAAAGTGAAAGGATTACTGTAGATATGTACCTACTGGTCTCGTGTTTCTCGAAGTCACAAACAATATCCAAGGGAGACGACTTCACGGAAGGAGGGGGCCGAATCTCGACCCGCCACTTTCAATTTCATTTAGCGAAAAGACTGTGGAGAGAGAGATTGCCCTTTCCAGGATTACCCGTTTGTAGAATAATGAAAAGAAGTTGGAAGAAGAGGGACAAAAGCGGACATACACTTACACACACAATTGAGAGAAAAAAGTACTGACGAGTATATATTCGAAAGGGAAATGTAAATGGAGAGAGGGAGCTGACTCATTGCGGGCTACCGTTCTTTTATTGACACCTTCTGGTAGCCATGGAAAAGAAGAAAGTTGTATTCATGAGGGAGACAATGAAAATGTGCCACGTCATGGTGATATGATATGGAGGAAAAGGTTAGGAAGAGATGGGAGAAGTAAATGGATGGATTCTTAGTTGGTGGTCGGAATTTTGTTCCTATGGAGCCGAGGGTCTGTAAATCCAGGGTGACTATATAGGATTTTTGCTCCATGTGTCTGTCAGTTCTTCCAGATTCTGAATACGAAAGAAAATGAAGCTTTGGTCATCTGTGCAGCTTAAAACCCAAATTAAGCGCGAGTGACAGTCTTGAAAATGTGAATTCTTCAAGCACTTTAAAGTTATGAGCGCTTACCAAAACGCCGGAAAAATCGAAATAATCTAAAACTAGCACAACTGTACGCTAATGGTTCAATGTTCATCCTTTGTTTTTCAGCACTTGAAACGGCAAATGTCTTTGTCTGATTTGAGAAAGGATCCACAGTAATCATCTTAAAGTAATCTCACAGTAATACTACAGTAATCAAAGTCTGTAAACGAACATAAGTCTGCTAAAGAAGCGAAAATCACGAAATTGAGAAAAAAAATAAACTCTTAAAGTTCAGCTTTTATTTTTCAGCACTCCAAACGGCACAATTAAGCATTTGTCTGAATTCAGAAAAGATCTACATTAATCAGCCTACAGTAATTCTACAGTAATCATAGCCTGTAGATCATAAGATTCAGATCATAAGACTGTCAGAAAAGTGAAAATCACAAAATCGAAAAGCTCACGATGCATTCAGAATCTTATTCCAAAAAAATAACGAAAAAATCCATTATCTTGCAAACTGCAGGGTATCGGAGATCCCACTAGCTAAAACCTTTTGAAAACACATATTAAGCTCGAGGGAGAGTGTTGAAACCGACTCTAGACGTTTTAATGTTTCTGTGAAAGTTATCAGAGCTTTCATCCATCTGTAACATTTGATCTCATTTTCCAACTCCTTCATCTCAAAATGTCCTTCAGAATCGTTATCTGCGGACACCGAATCAAATTAAAATATCAAAAGACAATCATCATCATATCCTTCTTCATCTTCTCTTAATATTCCAATAAATATCAAAACTATTCTTCTTTCTTCCAATGACTTTGCCCTAAATCCATTGAAACTGGCTACCTATCCGGACTTTTCGAATCCACTTCTTTGTCTTCTTCATCTTATCAGTTTCTAATTAACTCTTTTTCAATCAGTTCCAATAAATCTCCAATCAAAACACCATCATCATCATCATGTTCCTCTTTTATTTAGTCTTCAAGATTGCCTTCAATTCTCGGTGTACTTGTCCGGCGACAAGTCAGTTATATAATGATGCCCTTGTTTCCGCACCCCGTGTGTAGTTTCAAAACTCGTCGACCACTCGAATCGAGAGAACTGGATTCGAGTCGTCTGAATTGACCACTGATGCTTCTTCTTCTTCTTTTGGCCCCTCCTAACAAACACATAAAGGACATACTACGGTAATTTCGGAAAATAACAAGATGAAGCAAAAGGGGAGAAGAGGGGAGAGGGATGAGGAGGGAAAGGAGATGGATAAAAAACGGAAATGATGAAGTTGGACGATGACAGTTTACTATGGGGAAGCAAAGTTTAAAGGATACGGGAGGGATAAGACATTTACTAGCTATGGATGGAGGTAGCTCAGAAATCTGAAAGTTCAAAATTTTAGCCCGTAGTTAGAAACTAAAACACTCCAGACTTTTGAAAGTATGGAGTCTTTCAGAATAGAATATCTAACCGAAATCGAGAAATCTTCCGAGGCCATCAAAAATCAATTAGTACTATTCTGGATAAGGTTAGGTTTCCCGAGTTTACTTCATTGTGGCCAGGGGTGTGCGGAATAAAAATTTTCGGAAATTTGGAATGTTGGAATATTCCGATTTTTTAAACTTCGGAATATCGGAATTTTCCCTGTTTCAAATAGTCAAAATGTTCGGAATTCCGAATTCCGTTTCACACTTTCCCCGAAATTGAGTCAAGATGCAATCCACTGAAAAATGTAAAAAATTCAAAACTAGTCCAAATACCGTAAAACCTCTAATAGAGAGACAACCAGAAGGCCAACTTTCGGAAATCCCTGCGACCGCAATTTTCCAGTACAAATTTCAGTAAACAAAGATACTTTTCTCAGCTACGAAACGCACTAAACGCACTTCAGAACGTTGAGGATAGTTTCGAAATTAATGTACTAACTTGTTGGTCCGGTGTCGCTCTAATTGAGGTTTTACGGTATTCGAGAACTTCTGTCTTACCTATTTTCAAATTCCGAGGAACTCCTTCTGTAGTAATGTTTCGCAAAAAAAGTTCCGTATGAATCTAAAAGCTTCCATTTTTAGCTCAAAAATTGTATAGTTCTTTTTGGGCAATCGAGCTTCGGAGCTGATCCCGAGTGTGCCTCTAATTCCTTCTGATTTTTAAGAAGTTCCTAGCCGTCACTTAGTCTGGACAAGTTTCCTTTTCCACTCCTCCTCATCCCTCTTTTTCCCAATTTCGATCTACTTTTTTTTGTAATCCACTGGCATCAGTCCAAGTGATTGCAATCTGTCTGTTATCAGTCAAAATGGGCTTCTCAAGTAGAAAAACAGAGAGTGTAAGAGACAGAGACAAGCGGATATGTCATTCCAAAATACCGGTTGAAACATAATATAATATATACATCCAAAATATGAGATGTAGACGGATTGGAAGGGAGGAGAAGGAAGAAGCGGCAAGTGATAAAGGTGATATCAAAAGAAAGAGATATCAGCTGGACACAATGAAATTTATCCAATGGTCAAGTTTATTCGAGGGAGCACATGCTTCGAAATCAAGTTCGAAATGAGAGCAGACAGCTGGCTCGGGAAAGTGTAAAAGAGAGGAATAATCACTCATTCAAAGTGACATTACTACGAAAGAGTTGTGAAAAAGAAAGAAAAGAAGACAAAGGACAAAAGGGACTAAACGTTTCAAAATTAGTCATTCGTTTAGGGAAACCAGGTGAATCTTCGAGAAAATGTGCACAGCGAGCTGAATTAGTTATGAACTGGTACAATGGAGAAAGAGTAAGTTGCGTAGTTCTTCTGAAAAAGGGCACAAAAATTGCGAGATGTCATGAGGGACAGGGAGCTTGTTAGAGAAGAAGAACCTTTTGGCTCCGGAAAAAACTAGAATCTTAGTGTTTTCTGAAACAGGTTTGGCTGGAACTGAGATTTTGAGCCGTTGAATTGACATTGAGACATTTTCACAGAAGCGGTAGGAAATAGATTGGAAGAGAACAGACCAAATGAGTGTATTGGGATTCTAGAGAAAACGAGTGGACAGTTTATCGACTGTTCATCGATACCTGGCTCCGGGGGAAATGTATTTTACGATCCGTATTTCTCAGGAGCCGGATACGTTTCATTTTTCATACAAGTTTATTACGGGGTTTCCGGGCCAAGTCTGGCAAAATTAAGACCGCTGCATCCTGGTTAGGCCCGGCGATTTTTTCCCCTCTAAATTGAGATTTTCAATGCAAAATTTAACTGCAAATGTAGAACTCGATGAGAACTACAAAATGGCAGTTGAAATATCCCAATTCCGTATCTAAATTTTCCATGAAGCGTCATAAAGCGCCCTGGCCGAAATCCCCGGCGCTCCACATTTTTTCCTGAAAATCACAATTTAGAGGTGGAAAAACCGCCGGTCCGTTTCGGCAAATCCGGTGTATTATGGTTGTTCCATAGAAAACTTCAATTTTTTCAAGATTCATTCAAAGGAAACCAACAAGTCAGAGTATCTCTCATTAAATCTTCTGAATCTCCTCGCTCATCGATTTATTTTTAAACCAATAGGCCATCGCCTTGTGCACAGTTCCATACTGCTCGGCCGTTTCCACCAATCCACATCTTTCTGCTCTCAACTTCTCCATCGTTTCCTTCGGATTCACTTCTTTTCCTTTTTGAACTTGGAGCATTGCAGTGAAGAGCGCCAACATCGCGCCAGCCCGACCCGTTCCGTTCATGCTCATGAATACTGTGTTCTGGAAAAAGACAACTATGATTTTTTGATTGATTCCTCCAGTCAAACCTCATTAGTGTTCAGAACTTTCTCAAGAGTGGCCACCAAATCTTCAACTCGATCCAATCCTCTTTTTTGTTTCCAATTGTGAAGATGGTATACTGTAGTAAAGAGAGAATTCGAGCATCCATCTGGTAGTATTTCCAATGCGTATGAGGTCATTGCCACTGTCGATTCCACTTTCTTGTTATTCAAAAACATCTTTCCGTGATTCGAATAAGTCCCGTTTAATAAGGGAAATATTTGTTGAAGAGTGACAGAAGACTCCAGTGGCATTATTGCAATCACAATAGAAACCACATTCTCTTGGAAGATCATTCTCCAAAAATCTTCGATATTCTGGGAATTCGAAACATCGGGAACTTGGGTCAGGATCATCGTTCGATTGAATTCTGGCACTGTCACTTTGGCGGCACAAATGAAGTTATCAGGAGCATGGGTTAGTTTGATGAGTTTGTCATCTGGAATCGGACAATCTGGAGCTCTCACTTTGTGAAGATTGTTTTTGAAACACGGGCAAGAGTCGAGTGGAGGTTTTGCAGTGGTGAGATCCTTGAAAGTTCCATTTATGGTGCTGTTGTCTAAAAAAGGGTGGATCATAATAGTTTCCTAACATCCAAAAACTCACTAAAGAATCCACTGGCCACCATCTTCTTTGCCGTCTCCTCTCCACTCCAAAACTCTTTCGATCCTTTTGCCTTCTTCTCATTCTTATTCGTCGCCTCCTGTTGTTCTCTACAAGTCACTCCGTTGCTCTTCGGTTTGCCACGTGGTGCTCTTTCACTCTGTGCTGCTGATCCAGCTCCCGATGGTTTCTTTGCTGTCTGTTTCGTTGGTTTACGTTCACTTCGTTCACCGCCACTCTTCGATCCCGCTGGCTTCTTCTTTCGCTTTGATCTCATCGACTTGTTCATCTGGAATAAGCAGATTTAGTGAGAAAAAGGGGCTAGCCAGCCCCGGGGCTTCTGAAAGAAACTTACCTTGAAATTATTCAATTGTGAAATTAAGGGGAAACTGGAGAAAACGATGGGAATTTATAAGATTTCAGAGGGCTGATAAGCATCTATAATAGTGATAAAAATCTGGTAGATAGTATCTAGATGGTCCCAATTGATAATACGGTTTTGGAGAAAAACCACTTATTGCGAACTTTTGTAAACAATTATGGAAAAGTCTGTATTATAAGGGCACCCCGATGAGCTCAAAATGAGCACTTTCTTAAAGTTCACTCGAATTAAATATAGTTTGATTAGAATCCTCGTCAAAAGTCGACTGGGCACGTCACAAAATATGTTTCAAATCTCTTCTCCAACAGATAAATAAGCAATGGAAAGACTCAAGCAGGAAAAGAGTGATTTCCAGGAAATCTGCCAACAGGAGAACGAGTAAACATATACTCTTTTTGTATTCTTCACGGAATCTGAAGTTCTCATTGATCGATGACATTAACAAATAGGGAGCCTGAACAAATGGAGTTTTTCGAGTCAATTTGTGAAGTTTAGAGGGACATGTTCTGAAAACTCTGAACTCCAAGGATTGCTTACTTTGAATATTACTTGAATACACAGAGAAAGTAGTTTCAGAAAACATAGACAAAGTGATTTTAGTGTTAGTGTCATAAAAGACTTTTTGTCTCTTATTTTGTGTTGGCCCTTAGACCTGAATTCCCTGCTTTCATTCGGATAATCGTCACTTCACAGTGTTATTAGTTTTTGCAAACTTTACGCTACAGGATCATATGTTCGCACAATTCAATGCACGAGCGTATGGTCCAGAAGAAAGGGGTCCAGTGTTTCGGTGAGTTTTCATTTGAAATCGATCTGTGGTAGCGTTATCAGAATGGGAATGCGGAATCTGGTGTACATTTCTGCGAAATTAGAGCAGCCTGCTCCAAATCGAAAACCAAATCTTTTTTGCAGATGAAAAGGAAAAGTTATCGAATACGGAATACGCTGCACTGAAGGAATCGACATATTGAGAGGAGACGGATTGTTGGCGACTGTAATCCAAAGAGGCAAAGATATTTATTTTCATGTTTGGAATGAAAGATTTCCAGATTTCGGAGGTTTGGAAATTATCTAACACGTAAATTTGTATGTGAACGTTCATTTTAATAAAGTTGCATATCGTATTCTTCAATTTTTGGATTGCTTGAGGGCTTGTGATATGTACAGGGTGGTTAATAAGTATGCAACGCTATGTTGAGATCACTTTTCTTGAACAAAGTTGAGACAGGGGCATCATTACCATTAGCAAACGCAAAATTCTGGGCTGCGTAGGTATCCCGCGCAAGCCCAGTCCCACTAGAACTTCAACCACGCCAACTCAAGTCTAAGTTAAAATTCCGTCTCACGTACTGTGAGCGGCGTCGTGCCGCCCCTAATCCCGCCGATTCAAATGGAGAGATACTGAGTAGTCCGTCCGTGACCCTGTGTTTATGCTCTCATCGATCAATGATTCAGATTTGCCCCTCTGGGAATAGTGCATATACGCTCCACGGTGATTCCCAAGAGGTCATGTTTGAACCCAAGAGACTGTGTTTGTACTAAGACCGATTCTTATTGTTTTTTCTCCAGAAAAATGTTTACTGTACTAATTCTACTTTCTCCATGTATTCCAGTAATATTCAATGTAAGCAATCTTTTGAATTTATAACTTTTAAATTACTTTTAAAATGTGCACCGTCAAATCTTCATTAAAAGGGCATGTCCCTATGTTTTTCTTGATTCTCAAAATGAATCATACCGGCTTTTAGAGAAGAGATTTGAAACATATCTTGAGACGTGTCCAGCTAACTTTTGACGAATTTCAAGAATGTGCTCAGTTTGAGCTCATCTGGGTGCCCTTATATTACACTCTTGCTCCAGCTCGACGCTGCTTCAGAAAAGTATATGTTTTTTGAAAACAACACTGGCATTAACAGAGTCAAAGTTCCATATAGTTTCTTTTTCAAATAATGGACTACGGAGGCCAAAAAGACACACAAACAGAATTTATTTGGGGACATTCAGGACCATTTCTCAGATGTCGATTTACGAGACTCCGCCCACAAGCACAGCTTCGTAAATCGACGTTTAACGATCGAGAAACTTCATTTGTTCAGGTTGCCCATTCGTTGCTGTCATCGATCAATAATAACTTCAGATTCCGCGGAGATTCCAAAAAGATTATGTTTGTACTTATGTTCACTAAAATCGATTTTTTATATTTTTTCTTCAGAAAACCGTTTCCTCTACTAAAACTACCTTCTCTATGTATTCAAAAAATATTCAATTTGAGCAGCCCTCGAGATTTGTAAGTTTCAAAGTTTCAACTAAAAAGTTATACAGATATTTTTAACAGAATTCATTTTTCACTAATATCAAAGAGAACGTATCAACTACTGAAAGCAACGAGAGTTCGTGTAAACAGATTAACTTTGTGGGGGATGGAAAATGCAATAATCTTTGACGACTTCGATGAGGTATGGTATGTCAATGAGGGCTGTTTTGAGAAGGAGGCAACGATTCGTGCGGTTATCAATGGATGGAAAGTTAAATCATAGTAAGTGGACTGGAAATCATAGCATTTTGCAAGTGTTTGTAACTAAACCTTTTTTGATAGCTTCACCCCTTTTTGCATTCGTCTGATGGGCGCGTCAACAAGACGCATTACACAGGTGAGTCGCGAATTACGCGTAACGGACCGGATAGGAATGCTATGTGTGTTCATCAGGTATTCGACGCATAACTGATCCGTTATGCGTGTTTTTGCGAACGAGCACTCGCGAACGGACCCGTTATGTGTTCGATCTCATTTCCATTCGCGTGCGGCCAGTAAACGGATTCGCATATGGATCAGTTTAGTTATAACTTTTACAGATGGATCCGTAACGGACGCATTACGGACCCATATAGCATTCCTATCCGATCCGTTCGCGCTTTACCTGTGTAGTCAATGAGTTGGCATGCGTACCGGTAAGAGCGTTGCCGACAGTTTTGAAGACGCAAATCTCAAAAAGAGGAAAAGCTACCTAAATACGTTCAACTACAGTACTCCACAAAAGTATTGCTCCACCCTCATTTTTCAGGGTACAGCTTTCTAGGTCAATTTTCAGGTCAGGACATCATAAGGGGACATGATCATGACCCAATGACATATCTTTTTATCTAGGTTAAAAAATTATTCCGTGACCCAGAAAAAACATTTCTTCAAAAAACGTTTTGGACGACTCCACAAAAGTATTGCTCCACCTTTGACACATACTGAAACGTGTGAAATTAGGTCAGCAAGTGTTTGGTACAGTGACAAAAACATAGGAATGATAATTTCGAGCAGATGTCTCATGAAAAAATGGGAAAATTTGACCCAGTTCAGGATTTAGGTGATGTGTTGGTCAGGCATCATATGACGCCTGAAAATGGGCCAAGAGAAGATTTTTTGGTCTGAAAAGTAGCAGAATCAAATTCTCTGACTTTGATTACCTTGTCCCCAACTTTCTTGGAAACATTTGACCCAAATGACACAGCTCTTGGTAGACGGTAGTCATCTTCTATCAATTGACCCACTTCCCAGTCATCATGTGACCCAGTAATTCAACCGATCTGGCTCAAAATTCATGGGCATGTGGGACATTGTAAGGACTACACGTTGACACAATTTGGTTTAATTTCGTTTACGCACAGAGAATCTAGGACAGGTGGAGCGTTCCTTACCTGTTGACACCTCAAAATCAACAGGTGTGTAGCACTTCTTCGGTTAATGTGTCCTAGATTTTCTGTGCGTAAACGAAATTAAACCAAATTGTGTCAACGTGTAGTCCTTACAATGTCCCACATGCCCATGAATTTTGAGACAGATCGGTTGAACTACTGGGTCACATGATGACTGGGAAGTGGGTCAATTGATAGAAGATGACTACCGTCTACCAAGAGCTGTGTCATTTGGGTCAAATGTTTCCAAGAAAGTTGGGGACAAGGTAATCAAAGTCAGAGAATTTGATTCTGCTACTTTTCAGACCAAAAAATCTTCTCTTGGCCCATTTTCAGGCGTCATATGATGCCTGACCAACACATCACCTAAATCCTGAACTGGGTCAAATTTTCCCATTTTTTCATGAGACATCTGCTCGAAATTATCATTCCTATGTTTTTGTCACTGTACCAAACACTTGCTGACCTAATTTCACGCGTTTCAGTATGTGTCAAAGGTGGAGCAATACTTTTGTGGAGTACTGTACAAAAACGTGTAAAATGTTACGCTGAGCAATTACATAGTTGACAATAACAGATAACTATAAAATACAGATTTCAAATTGCTGTCCTTTTCAGCAGGACGGAAATCAGTTTGTACACCTACACCGACCAATCCCAATCCGAATTTCTAAAATTCGCTGTACTCTATCTCATCGACATTTTCAAGTGTCACTTTGATCGTTTCTGTTTCGATATAGATCGTATGAAGAGTTTGAGCGAAATTTTCGAATACGGTATCAGTACCGATGTTCATCATCTTCGCTTACAAGGAGAACGACCAGTGGATGACGAAGAAATGTTGAATGTCATTGAGCGAGTCACAGGAAAAAAAATGGAACTTGCGGTGAATCTCAGTGACACTTTTCACTGCGATCCCAAGTTATTCAAAACCGAAAACTTGACATTATCGAAAAATTCATCACAATGGATCAAAAGGGACACACTTCTCCAATTTCAACGGCTTGACACTTTAATCATGAGCAGTTTGGTGAAGAATTCGTTGACTGCAGATGATGTTGTTACATTCGTTTCCAAATGGTTTCATTCGGATAATCATAACTTCACACGGCTAACCTTTCCTGCGAACTTTACGCTACAGGATCATATGTTCACACAATTCAATGCACGAGCGTATGATCCAGAAGAAAGGGGTCCAGCGTTTCGGTGAGTTTCTTTCTGAAATTTATCTGTGGTACAGTTGTGAGAATCAGCGCAAAGCCCGGAATGCTATTTAGAGGGGGGAGAGACAGTTCGCAAAATGGAAATTGATTTTCATACCGCCTCCTATATTATTCAAATCGCCACCCCATGAACCCTCGTCTAACGACACTCCGCTGAATTTTAGTTCAAATTCGATCAACAGCGCGCAACAACGCACTGAAATTTAGCGGAGTGTCGTTGGACGAGGGTTCGCGGGGTGGCGAATGGATAATATGTAGTAAGGTTCCGAATCGATTTGATCATGATTGATTTTTACGTGATTTTGATTATCATGATAATCAAAATAATCAGAAACCGACTATTTCTAAAAAATCAAAAATAATCAGAACAATCAAAATAATCAAATTTGATATCAAAAACGCTCATTTCTTGAAAAAAATTGAAAAAATCATCGAAATTTTCGCTAAAACCTTGTTGGAAAGTCACGTAAATCACATTTTTATTACGTTTTCGTAGATATCTATAGATCGATATAATCAATTGATTATATCGATAATAACACAGGTGATTCGCGAATTACGCGTAACGGACCGGATAGGAATGCTATGTGTGTTCATCAGGTATTCGACGCATAACTGACCCGTTATGGGTGTTTTTGCGAACGAGCACTCGCGAACGGACCCGTTATGTTTTCGATCTGATTTCCGTTCGTGTGCGGTCCTTAAACGGATTCGCATATGGATCAGTTTAGTTATAACTTTTACTGATGGATCCGTAACGGACGCATTACGGACTCATATAGCATTCCTATCCGATCCGTTCGCGCTTTATCTGTGAATTGATTTATCGATAAAATCGATCTCTCACGTGATCGATTATATCGATCACTGTGTAAATCGATTTTAATATCAAAATCAGTCTGATTCGGAACCTTAATATGTAGGCACCGCAACGATTTTTTCGAACTCAACCATTTTTTCGAGCACAACTGAAGAACATTTTGGGGTAATTAGAGCAAAAATTTCTTTGAAGTGTTATACCACTTTTGAGTTTAAAAAAGATGGTATCTATTTTGCAGAATGCCAGCAATCTTCATCCCATTCGGAATAGACTGTACCGGAGGAATCGACATATTAAGAGATGACGGATTACTAGCTACCGTATACCAAAAAGAAAATTATATTTGTTTCTTTGTTTGGCATGAAAGATTCCCAGATCTTGGAGATTTGAAAATTCTCTAAAGTTCTATGTGCACATATATTTCATATTAATAAGGTTACATTTCGTATTTTTCCATTCTTGGATTGTTTTCTTTAGGACACTGTGACTGCACACACGCAAAACATAGTGGCCGACGCGGACCTCAATTGATTTCGACTGCTTGCTTTTCGTCACGATGCAAAGAGAAAATTTTGGAAAAGAAGAATTTGAAAGATGTTTATCGGGGTTAGATGTTGGAACCGGCATATTGGGGGGGGGGGGGGGGGGGGGGGGGGGAGGTGAGCCCGTAACCGTCCAGAGAACAAGAGAGCGCTAATTTTAGTAGAAGTACAACTACAAGTCTTTACTTATAACCAATTCATTAACCAAATAGAGATTCGTTCGATTAGGTTTGAGGCTCCCGGATGGAGTGAAGTGTAGACTTCCGGCGTCCTACCGTCGTTGGCCGTCGAACCAGTGGAGAGTGTAGAGTTGAGTTGATACTGACACTGACTATCCCGTTGATTTTCTCAGCTTATGTAGCGACGATTGACCAGATCGTTGATAAAATAAGATGAGATCACGTCGTTTGGTCGACACGTAGCTCAAATACTCTATTAATTCCTTCAATCTTTATTACCAGATGTAAAAAGGTTGAGGAAAGAATGGTAGAGCCATTATTTGCGCAACATTAGACGTTTGAAGGCGTGCCTACTCTTACTCCGATAGCATAGGTGCACGGAATTCCGTCGCATTCTTCCGTATTTTTGATATTGGAAGCAAACAATAGCCTCACAATCTCGCTTTTGAAATCAATTGATAGTTTCATTATGGAAGAAGAGAGAGTAAGAGACTAAGCCAATTGACTGGGCCACTACCATGACATTAGTACAAGATACATTTTTCTGCTGAAAAAACAACGAGAATTGATCTTAGTGCGAACAAAATCTCTTGGGTTCAAACATAATAAAAACGTCGATTTACGAAGCTGCGCTTGTGGGCGGAGTCTCGTAAATCGACATCTGAGAAAGGGTCTTTAATGTCCCTTTTTAAACTCTGGTTGTTTGCCCTTTTGGCTCCCGTAGGCCATCACTTGGGAAAAACTATAAAGAACTTCAACGATGTAAATTTTTCTGAAGTAGCACCTAGCTGCAGCGAAAGTGTAGTAATGCACCCCTAATAGAAGACCGCCCCGAGAAGCGTCTAATACAGATTTGACGGTACACAATTTTTGTGAGTATTTTGGAAGATAGTTTTAGTACAGGAATCATTTTTCTGCAGAAAAACAACGAGAATTGATCTTAGTGCGAACACAATCTCTTTGGTTCAAACATAATCCCTTGGGAATCACCGTGGAGCGTATATGCACTATTCCCAGAGGGGCAAATCTGAATCATTGATCGATGACAGCATAAACGCATTAGCAGTTTCTTTTTGTTGTAGTAATTGCGTACCATGCGTCAAAACTTATGACAGTTCTCATTTCAGGCATATTTTCAAACGGAGATCAGCCAAAATAGAACTGTTGGCATTTCAGAACACGCTTACATTATCTATAGTTTTATGTCACTGAAGGTTGAGATTACAATTTCATTAGCATTGAAATCAAGTGATGTTATGTCTTTTTACTAGCTTTAGCTAATCGAAGAAAGAGCATTGGAGAAGGCTGATCATGGAAAAGAAGAGTTCACAAGCCCTAAAAACAGGAATCCAGGAATTGAAAAATACGATATGTAACTTTAATAATATAAAGATTTTTGTAATATGGGCTAAATGCAATCGAATATACCAACGAAAAAAAATTGAAAGGGAAAAATGAAGTCAAAGAGTAGTTGCCAATATACGTGCACATAAAAATTAATCTATAAATTTCCAAACCCCTGCGATCTGGAAACCTTTCATGCCAAACAAGAAAAAATATATACGGGTCTTTTTGGTATACGGTAGCCAATAATCCGTCTTCTCTCAATATGTCGATTCCTTCAGTACAGTGTATTCCTTTTGCAAGAAAACTTACTTGCCATCTGCAAAAAAAAATATATGTTATTTTCTGAGTTAGAGGGGTAGGATACGTCAAAGAAAGTTTTTCTTTCAATTTCAGCAAAACGTACTCCCGGTGGGCTCGAACCTGTGGGCGTTCTGCTATGATTCCAAATACTAAAACAAAAATTTCATATTCTCACAACTGTACCACAGATAAACTCCAGAAAAAGAAACCCACCTAAAAACTGGACCCCTTTCCTCTGGATCATACGCTCGTGCATTGAATTGTGTGAACATATGATCCTGTAGCGTAAAGTTCGCAGGAAAGGCAAGTTGTGTGAAGTGACGATTATTCGAATGGAACCATTTGGAAACGAATGCGACAAAATCATCTGCAGTCAACGAAATTTCACCCGGAAGGTACATGCTGAAAGCTTGTGCCTACATATTATCCATTCGCCACCCCGCGAACCCTCGTCCAACGACACTCCGCTAAATTTCAGTGCGTTGTTGCGCGCTGTTGATCGAATTTGAACTAAAATTCAGCGGAGTGTCGTTGGACGAGGGTTCATGGGGTGGCGAATGAATAATATAGGAGACGGTATGAAAATCAATTTCCATTTTGCGAACTGTCTCTCCCCCCTCTAAATAGCATTCCGGGCTTTGCGCTGATTCTCACAACTGTACCACAGATAAATTTCAGAAAGAAACTCACCGAAACGCTGGACCCCTTTCTTCCGGATCATACGCTCGTGCATTGAATTGTGTGAACATATGATCCTGTAGCGTAAAGTTTACAGGAAAGGTTAGCCGTGTGAAGTTATGATTATCCGAATGAAACCATTTGGAAACGAATGTAACAACATCATCTGCAGTCAACGAATTCTTCACCTTACTGCTCATGATTAAAGTGTCAAGCCGTTGAAATTGGAGAAGTGTGTCCCTTTTGATCCATTGTGATGAATTTTTCGATAATGTCAAGTTTTCGGTTTTGAATAACTTGGGATCGCAGTGAAAAGTGTCACTGAGATTCACCGCAAGTTCCATTCTATTGACGGTGACTCGCTCAATGACATTCATTATTTCTTCGTCATCCACTGGTCGTTCTCCTTGTAACCAGAGATCATGAACATCGGTACTGATACCGTATTCGAAAATTTCGCTAAAATTCAGCGAGTTTCAAAAATTCGGATTGGGATCGGTTGGTGTACTCGGGTGTCGCCCGCAACTTTTGATCGGAGGTTGGCCGGCTTTTGAACGACGCTTGGTCGGATTCCGGCTTAGACAGTATCAGAAGTCGGCCAAACGCCGGTCAAAAGCCGGCCAACCTCCGAGTAACGTCCGACCAACTTCCGACAAGGTTCGGCTTATTCCCGGCTAAACTTCGACCTCCCGCTGCATTAGAACTAGGTAAACGTAACAAAAATACATTTTATTTTGAAAAATAACTATTCAACAATTGAAATAACAAAAAAAAAATTAAAAAATCGAAGTGATAAAATTATTAAAAACATAATCCTCGATGTTAGGGTGCTGCTTGTTGATCGCCTCCTTAGGCATATTGGTGGGACTTGGACTTCTTTGGTTTGTGGTGCTGGCCTATTAGTATACGGACATTGGTGCGTTGACTGAACTCCTGAAGTTGAATAAAATTTTGCATAAAAAGGTCAAAGAATTAATTACCTTGATGGTCTTTCCTTTCACTCCAATGGTCAATCCGACGAGACTGTTTGGAATTTCGAATTCATACATTTGCAAGTAATCCTCATCAGCTCCCTTGTAGTGAGACGAGAGGTCCAGTGGCGCGTCCAGAGTCTTGAGAAGAAGCCTGAAAATTCCAACTAAAATGCCTAAAAACACAAGAATTGATATATTGGGCTGAAAATAGGCAGCTCTGAAGCAGGCTTGTTCGAAATCGGAAAAACGAGTTCTCGTTTCTTCTTCCGACTTTTCCGGTCGGAAAATTTCTCGAATTTTTTACTTCAATTTTTTTTCCAATTTTCCGAAAAATCTTTTCGGAAAAAAAAATCGTGAACTCGTTTTTCCGAAAACGTTTTTCCGAACAAGCCTGCTCTGAAGTATTATTAGGCTATGTATTTCATTTCATATTTTCAAACTCACAAAGCTTTCTTTTGGAACGTACACTTCCTGGCATTCCTTGTTCTTGAGTGTTGATGTAATTCCTAAATATTACAATATTAATTATAAGTCTTATATCAAGAAATTCTTCAAAAAAACAAACAAAATAACCAAAAAGATGAGGGGAAAATTGAAAAAAATGACACGCGACGCCTACACGCAACGCGCTTAAACACCGGCCAACTTCCGGCCAACTTCCGGCCTGCCGCCATCTCGCCCGCGCCCAACTTCCGTCTAACCTCCGGTCAACTTCCGAACCTTCGCGCATCACTAAAGTTGTGGGCGACTTCCGGCCAAAAGCTGCCCAAAGTCCGGTCAAAAGCCGAACCCCCACCAACTTCCGGTCAAAAGTTGCAGCCCGACACCCGAGTAGGTGTACAAATGGATATTCGTCATGCTGAAAAAGAGTGAAATATAAAGTCTGTCCTTTATAGCGACAACTCAACTTTGGACCATTGCTCCCAGTACTAGAACTGAACTCTATGATTGATTAGTTCTTTATTCCTTAATACTGATTCCTTCCTTTCTCTATTCGCTTTCCAATAAAGCTCTTCGTTCTGACACATCTCTATCACTTGGCTCAGGGACACAACACTGTACTATTTATCTTGAGCTTTTTTGAAGCACCCAAACATTTTTATCATTTCACTCAAATTCAAATCTGCTTCATTTTTATCCACTCAACACATCACTTATATTAAAATATCCGAAAATTAATAGTTTATTAAATTTCAGCACACTACTCGTTATTATGGGGCACGAATCTACATGGATCAATAAAATAAATTGATTTACAACTTGTGACGAATATCGAGCTCCTTCTCCTCCTTCGCCGCACTTTCTCCATCCAAATATTTTGCGACGTACCAGCATGTTGGCTGAACGAGATATTTGTTATCCGAAGCATACTTGAGTCCTTTTTTGACAAGAACACGGGCGACCCCCTTTCCTTGTTGGTCTTCTGGAGTTACCGTATGCTGGAAGTCGAGAACACGATTTGGAAGTTCAGTATATTGAAGGTAGGCTTTTGAGCCAGTGTCTGGATTTGAATTCCAGTTAGAATAGAGAATTCGGACTCAATTTACTCACTAAACTTGATGAAAAACTCGGTCGCTTTTTTGCAATGCTCAACACGGAATGAGCATTGCAAAAAAGTTTTTGCAAAAACTGAATTCATTTTTTGTGATATTCTTCCTTTTCAGGTTTTAAAGTATTTTTTCGGATGAAAACAGAGTCCATAAAAATTGGATTTTAAAAATTTTATTTTATTCTTCAAATTTGACAAGACAGAAGCACGAATATTCACAGAAATTTTGGAAAAAGACTAGAATGCGTTAGAAGAGAAAGAGGCAACAAGAGTTAAGGAAAGAGCAACCGAATGAACTTTCAATGAGGTCTTATTTACAAGGGGATGCTTTTAAAACTTGAATTAAATTCTAGACAGGGCGAAGTGAGAAGGAAAAGCTGAATGACATCGAAACAAAATGCAAGTTCAAGAATCGAGAAACAGGAGATATTAAAGTTATGCGAAGCTTAAAGACATTGGAAAAGAGATCGCAAAGAAAAAACTATTTCGAGAGAATCGGAAGTTCGGCGTCGATTTCCCAGATGATGAGATGAGACATGTCACGTGGTCGAATCGCTTGACCAGTCAGTTCTGGCTCGTTTTCTTCGCCTGAAATCAGAAGTAGTTGTTTCTTATTCTGGATCTTGACACATGCCTATCCTGAAATCGATATATCCATCTCCACCGGACATTATTAACATTCGTCGGAGAGTCACCTCAGCTGACTCATCCTCTCCGTTCTTCGACGCTCCAGGTACTCCAAGGAAGAACTTGACGCTGTCTTTGTGTCCGTGGAATGACAGTTGTGCATGTGACAGATTACAGTATGGAATGAAATCCTCGTTTGTTTTTTCGTCGGTCGCATTCTCAGACGACGATCCGTAAACTCGAACGAGTCCTCCGGGTCCAGCAGGCCTCTTGGAATCTTTGGTTTCCACTTTCTTTTCCAATTCTAAACAGTTCAAATTAATTCAGGCTTAGGCTTTCGAGATAACTCACGTCCTGAGAATGGCACCGAGATGATGACTCCAGTTCCAGTTCCAATCCAAAGTCGTCGATTTGAAACGAGAAGAGCCGTGGTTCTCATGTAAGAAAAGTCGAGTTTTGAAGTTCCAAGCATCTTCGTCACATATGGCTCGATATCGACATCTTGTAAATGTTCGTAGGTATGTGCATGATACAGACGAAGAGTAGAATCCAAACGAATCGAAAGCCATACTCCAGCTCCGACCCATTGCATATTACGTACTTGGCTGTCTTTTCTCGGATGTGCAGCAAACACTTTCTGAAATCAGGGAACCTTTATTAATCAGATTTCTTCAAATGGGATACTGTATTTTCCCAGGGCCTAATATACCGTAAAACATCTAATAGAGGGACATGTCCTTCTATTGTTCAACCTCCTCTTAATCAAAATTCAAATTTCACAAAAGCATCCATTACTAATTTTTGAGAGGCCATTCAGAGTGTATTTCATATTGAACCGGTCAGTATCAGTGAAGTTGCAGCAGTCGATCCATCAGTTGCACCAGTAAAAGGTAAATTCTGAATTCCAAAGTATACCGTAAAACATCTAATAGTGGGACATCCTCAAAATCGAAAATTCGAATTTCAAAAAAGTATCAAATACTAATTTTTGAGAAGCAACTCATAACATAGGTAATACAGTACCGCTCAATAGGATATGAACTTTTTGTTTTTCTGGGGTAACTTTTTTTTGAGAAAAGGTACGAACGCCAAATTTTGACACAACATTTTTAGCATATTCAGACACATGTCTGCCAATTTTCATGCAAATATTTGAAAAATGGATGATTTTATGATCGAAACGGTGATTCGGCCAAAAAGCGGGTTTTCAGTGATTTTCAGAAAAACATTGATATCTTGACAGAAACAAGGTTTGTTTTATCTAATTATGATTAAAATGATTTTCAGAACGTAGTACTTGATTGCAAACCATTTCTCAACAATGACGGCATTGCAGTTTTTGAGATCGAGTCGATCAAACCATCGGTACTCGACATCAGAATCTGATTCCATTCCAGCTCCTGTTTGACCGATTTTTCATTCACATTTTTTACATTCTTGTTTTCCAGACGTCTAGAAATGTGTTTCCATTGATATTCAATTAGATTCAAGTCCGGGGATTGGCTTGGCGGCTCCTGACGATGCCTCGGAGGGCCTTGAATCAATACTGAAGCAGAGAATTACTGTAGTTAACTAACTTTTTTCTTAATTTCGCAAACAATAACAATTGTTTCGGATCGTTGTCTTGTTGAGAAAGACTTCCACCACCCATAGCCTTCATATACGGTGGCTTTTTGATTTCAGAATTTCCTTACAGACGAAGCAACCCATGATTCCAACGGTGGTCGACTGGTAGTAAACGTCTACTGTTTGGCAGTGCTGGAATTCAATAAATTCGATGTCCTATTGCTTTACGATCGGTAACTGGTAACGAGACTAGTATCTGGTGTTAATGGGACCTCGAACCATTGAATTCCAGCACTGCCAAACAGTAGACGTTTACTACCAGTCGACCACCGTTGGAATCATGGGTTGCTTCGTCTGTAAGGAAATTCTGGAATCAAAAAGCCACCGTATATGAAGGCTATGGGTGGTGGAAGTCTTTCTCAACAAGACAACAATCCGAAACAATTGTTATTGTTTGCGAAATTAAGAAAAAAGTTAGTTAACTACAGTAATTCTCTGCTTCAGTATTGATTCAAGGCCCTCCGAGGCATCGTCAGGAGCCGCCAAGCCAATCCCCGGACTTGAATCCAATTGAATATCAATGGAAACACATTTCTAGACGTCTGGAAAACAAGAATGTAAAAAATGCGGATGAAAAATCGGTCAAACAGGAGCTGGAATGGAATCAGATTCTGATGTCGAGTACCGATGGTTTGATCGACTCGATCTCAAAAACTGCAATGCCGTCATTGTTGAGAAATGGTTTGCAATCAAGTACTACGTTCTGAAAATCATTTTAATCATAATTAGATAAAACAAACCTTGTTTCTGTCAAGATATCAATGTTTTTCTGAAAATCACTGAAAACCCGCTTTTTGGCCGAATCACCGTTTCGATCATAAAATCATCAATTTTTCAAATATTTGCATGAAAATTGGCAGACATGTGTCTGAATATGCTAAAAATGTTGTGTCAAAATTTGGCGTTCGTACCTTTTCTCAAAAAAAAGTTACCCCAGAAAAACAAAAAGTTCATATCCTATTGAGCGGTACTGTATTTATCTAAGTCTATTTTTGATGAAGAATCCATTAAATTAGTTTCAAATGCACAGAAATCTGAGAAAGTGCTCTTTTTGGGCTCACTTAGGTGTCCTTCTATTTGGGGTGTCCTTCTATTAGAGGTTTTACGGTCACTAAATTTTAAGGAATGAAATTCAGGTGAAAATTTTGATATCAATTTTCTAATAGACATCTTACCACAATTTGAAGACTTTCCGCATCGATAACTACCACGCAGTTCTTGTATGTTGCCCAAATATTGGTTGATACAAGACACAGAGATCTAACTGAATACGTGGCACTTCCCACTCGTAGAGAGTGATATCCTTCATCCGACCATTCGCCATGTTTGTTTCTGTGGAAAATGGCAATCGTTCCATTGGCAAGAGCGGCGAATATTCGACCCTTGTAGTGTCTGAAAATATAGACTTTGAACCATCTTGATACATATAGACATACACAATACTGAGAACGGCATCTGGCATTTTGATGCGACGAAGACACTGCTTCCAAGCGGCGACCGCAGAATGAATGTAAATACTGAAAAACAAGAGAATAGTATATTTGATTTGATGTATTTACAACATACTATTGGTTCTGTCCTCCCATCCAAACAGTCGGAAGTGCTCCACTCATTTGTCCAGATACTCCATCGTACTTACTCATCGCATCACGAATATGAGGAGGAAGGGCGGCACGGCCTGCCGGACGGTTTGCAGGAGGAGCTGGTTCTGAAAATTATAATATGAATTCCTTGCATGCAAAGCGATGTGCAGAAGCTGGCAATAAATTCAAGTTTCAGACTTGAAAAAAATTCAAAAGAAAATCATTTGACATGTCAGTATGTGAAGGATAGGAAACTGAAAAAAAGATCGCGAAACACTGAAAAAACCAAATAGTGATGATAGCGCGAACGACGACACAACAACGAGTCTCTCCGTCTTCACCTTTTTTCAGTTTTTCCAGTGGAATCACTTTCGGCGTCTCGTCTGGCACAACGCTTTCCGACACTCTTGCCAGTTTAGTTTTCGCTAAAATTTGTCGAGTACGAAAAATTGCGTTTTTTAAGACCTGTATAACATAGCTTTTAGGTACTTTTGGAAGGTCTAATTTTTTTGTTTTTGACTCAGAATTAGTTGTATAACAATTTCCAATACTTTTGGGAAAAAACTTGAGCCGAAACATGAAATTTAGCCACCATTTTAGGGCGAAAATTTTTTGAAGTATCTATTTTTTTAATTGTTTTTTTTTTCAATTTGTCAGTTTTCCAAATTTTCATAAAAATTCTTGTCAATTTTTCAAAAAATTAGGTCAGTTGAGTCAGTATTATCAACTGTATCAATAAATAATTTTTAGACCATTCCCCAGATTCCATTTTCTTTTACAAGGAAGTACTCCACATTCTGAACCCTTTTTGCTCGTTTTCCTTTTTCAACACCTATTTTTTATTTTCCTCTCATCATTGTTTTGGTCACCAACCTCCAAATATTTTAGTATTCCCCTTGTCTATAGTTTTTCTGTTTCAAATAAAAACAAAACCAGTGTTCTTCTACAAGTGGAGCATTCCTTTTCGTTTTTCTCCGTTTCAATGGTAAGTTAGGGTCCCTCCTTTGTTGCCTGGATACTTCTCCCTTCTTTTCGTTTTCTCTTTTTTCTTTTTTCGGTCATCAAATATGTATATTTAGTACGAAATACATCTCTACCCGTTTCGATTCTTTTCAAATCGGGGCAGTGTTTTGTCGGTTAATCCACATCGACAGAGAGAAAGAGAAACCTCAAATCTCCTCAATTATGCCGACGGATCGATGATGATGAAACCCCCAAAACTACTCACACTTCGAAACAATTTTTTCTAGACGTACTTTTTTGTCCTGTTGCACTATACCTAGGTGTACCTGTTTTTAATCCAATTGTAGTATTACCCAACGTGGATTTGTGGGGGGAGGGATGTCTCGTGAATCGAGACCGATTTTTGATTCGTCGATGTTTCAGAATTCATCACAAAAGGAAGAAGAGCAGCAGTATATTCATATCATAAGAATCGGAAGTCTCAGAATGGATGATAAGTGGAGAGAAGCAGCTCCTGTGAATGATATTGAAGCTTCTTCGTGGATCAGGATTTTCAGAGCAGTGAGTTTTTCCATTAATCTTTGCAACTTCGTGGGAGCTACACCACTTCTATGTTCTCTTGTTTTTGAATTTATTTTAACAAACCTCAATATTACTTTTAACACAACTCTCGTTCCATAACATTCGAGAAATTTCCAAGTATTCTCACCGGGGCTTAGCGGCCACTAATCTCTGTAACTTTTTAAAATATGAATAACTTTTTTCAGAGGGGTCGGGTAAAAATACAGTTAACAGAGAAAATCTTCCTCATTAGAAAAGCTATCTATTGGTTAAAAGTTCTTAAATTTCATTAAAAACGACCAGAGTTACATCTCGTGTTGCCGAACAGTTGCCGAAATCGCCAGCAATTTTTCGCCAACACAGAGCGTAAATCTGTTAATTTTCGACGAAATTCGACGAGCTTTAAACCAATGTATAGCTTTTCTAAAAAGGAGCATATTTTCTGTTGACCGTATTCTTACCCGACACTCATAAAAAAGTTATTCACAAATGAGTTGCCGAAATTCGTTACCGCTCAGCCCTGATTCTCCCACAATTTTCCAGTTCGACACTGATCACGATGGCCTTATTCAATGTGAAGAAATGCAAAAAACAATCCGAGACAGCACGTATTCCTTCGGATTCGATCACTACGAACTACAGAAAATGTCCCTCTATCTAGAGATGCGAGAAGGAAAACCAGTGGATTTCGCTGACTTTTGCTACTTGGTACTTCAGCTCATCTTTTTTGTCCCATTTTCTAATTTCAGATGAGCAAATGCAAAGGATATCGACTCCGTGAATATCTCTTCAAAGCAGCTCTCACAGTGACGCCTCGAAATCAAAGGATCCACGTGTTCAGTGAACTTCAGAGATACAAATGTGTGCCTCCTCCACTTTTCTTGATATTTCTCTCGATTATTCAACTTGCCTTCTACCTGTATTACGTCATTGATTCTTCTGAAGGTGTCTGGTTATCCGGACCCATTCCTACAATGTCTCCTTTAATTGTTTCTCAATTTCATCTTGCTGAAATCTGGAGACTTATCACTTACTGTCTTATCAATGTTGGGTAAGTGTTTTCATGATAAATTAGTAACACAAACAAAACATTTTTAGCATTTTTCATGTGATTTTCAACATTATCATTCAACTGGCAATCGGTGTTCCATTGGAGTTAGTACACACATGGAGAATTTATATTCTATATTTAGTCGGAGTTCTTTTTGGTATGAAGTACTTCAAGTTTATTAAAATCTAGTTGTTTTTAGGATCCCTTCTCTCACTTGCTCTCGATCCTACCGTATTCCTTTGTGGCGGAGCAGCTGGTTCATTTGCTATCATTGCTTCTCATTTGACAACAATTGTCACTAACTTCAGCGAAATGGAAAATGCAACAATTCGGCTACCATTTCTGGTTATTTTCGCTGCTCTTGACTACGCACTGGCTGTTTACCAACGATTCTTTGCCCCCAGAATTGATAAAGTGAGTAAAAACTTTGTTCATTGAACTATAGAGATTCGTGGCTGAAAACTGTGTCAAAAACTATGAATTTGAGTCAGGACTAGACTTGTTTCCAAAGTTCACACTGACCTTATAGATTACACTTTTTCTCGTTTTCCATGACAAGAAATAAACCTACATGCTTACTCGAAAATTTGCTGAAATTGGTCTGAAATAACTCACGTTTCCTACAACTCCTCTCGACTAAACAACTGTTCCGTTTTTGCAAACACACACTTTATCATACAAATATTTCACTCTTAAAGAGGTTGTGTCCGTTTCGGACTTTTGATTTATGATGATAACAATGTACACAAAAAGATAAACTTTACCAGAATGACTTCTTTTTCCGGGAGACGTCCGGGATTTTTCGTGTTTCAAATCCGGGTGCTTATAACCTTCTTTTTTCTTATACTATACTACGGCACGTACATTTCGGAGTAGATGATTCGAGTTAATCTTAAAAATAAGTACAATTCATGAATTCCAAGAAAAATTTACAGGTTTCAATGTACGGCCATATTGGAGGTCTTGTCGCCGGAATTCTGTTCACTTTCATCCTGTTCCGTGGCTCGAAGCCTTCTCGACTTTACACTGTTTCTTTTTGGGTTTGTCTTGTTTTGTCTGGATTTTATATCGCCATTTGTATCGCGCTTATCGCTGCACCCAGTTTGTTACATTGAACTGAATAAAGTATTTAATGATTGTTTTTTTTACAGTCAGACGAACATGTGTTTCAAAAATGTGATAATACAACTTGGAGGCCTAGTAATTCAGTCAAAAAATAATCAAAAATAATGAAAATTTGCATTATCGTTTAACGAATCTAGAGGAACATTCTGGCAAAGTTTCAAGTCCCGATTCCCACTCTGCGCATAACGGGATAGAGTATTCTGTTGGCCACATTACATATAAGTAGGGAAAAAGGTCTTGAATTTCTTGTAGCCTGTAGAAAGTTTCCAATTGCATCTTTCAGTTATGCTTTTTGTGTTAGATTTGCTGATAATTGTCTGAACATAGACAGAAGGAAATGGCAAAAAAAGGAACATTAAATACGGGGACCAATTGAAAATTTGACATAGAATTTTAAAAAATTCAGTTATCTTTTGATTTACGGACAATGCACCTCTCACAGAATTCTCTACCAGGCTGGGCGGCAACTCATTCAAATAGGTATAACTTTTTTCAGGGGGAACGGGTAAAAATACAGTCAACACAAAAATTGTTCCTTATTTAAAAAGCTATAAATTATTTAAAAACTTGTCAATTTTCATCGAAAATTAACAGAGTTACGCATTGTGTTGAGTAGAAGTTGCCGATTTCGGGAATTTCGACAAATTTTCAGCAACACAAGGCGTAACTCTGTTAATTTTTGATAAAATTTGATAAATTTTTAGCCAATCACTAGCTTTTCCAATAAAAAACAATTTTTGTATTGACAGTAAATTCACCGGTTCCTCCTAAAAAAAGTTATTCACACTTGAAAACCTTGCCTAAATTTGTTGCCGCCCTGCCTTTTCTAGGTGAACTGAGAGTACAAGTTCCAGAAGTTTCAGATCTTTCCAATCGTGTTTTATAAACAGAAATCGTACAATGTAGTGAATTTCTTTTCATCAGTAAATTGTACTCCTTCCCTTTTTCTATACTTTGAACTCCCCTGATTTCTACTGTTTTCCCTTCTGCTCTTTTTCTTACAAAACTACGTCACCTATTCTGTTCTTCATCTCCGGGTTTCCCAACCCTCTCATTCTCTCTTTAAATTTCTTTTTCCGTCAACTGTGTGCCCTATATAAACACTGATAAAACGAGCATGATTTATCGCTAACTTTTCCCTCCTTTTTTTAAATGTAGAAAACCTGAAACGCTAATGAGTTTTGGTCTTACAGAAGACAATGCCGCTGAACAAGTTGATTCAAGATGGAGATAATCAGGATTTGACAAATGAGAGATTCAAGGCGTAAGGAAATAGTTTTTGCTGAAAGTAATTCAATGATTTGTTTCCAGGACATTTGATACTGATGCATTGGCAGCAGTGTTTCACGGAGGTGACGATGCTCTTCGAAGAATTCGAGAAATTCGAGATGAGCTCACGAAAAGAGGACATTTGTTTGATGCGTTGCCGTCTCCACATAGAACTAGAGCCGAGAGAATGGAAGATGTCAGCAGAAAGGTGAGAAGAATGTAGAATTGGATTCTTGTCGCAGTTTTTGAAGTATTTTCTTGAGAAGTTTTTATAATCAACTTCACAGATCTAGAAAGGCAAAACTCAATGAAACTTGAAGCACTTTAAAACACAGTTTTCGTTCAAAAACTGTATAAGCTCAATCAGCAATTCCTTCAAAATATCTCGATTCAAAAACTCTTCTCACTTTCAAATTTTTCCACAGTTCTGCATTACAAAAAAAATTTGCGGCCCTGGGGTTTTTAAATCCAAAAAACTTATTTTCGAAAGGACGGCAGGATTCGACCACGGCCTTGATTTGGCCAGCCTCGGAGAAAACTCAAACAACTATTTTCTAGTTTGACCGTTTTTTCCACAGACAGAAAGACTAATCCCACAAAAATACACAAACAAAAAGTGCATCTTGAATTAACACCCCAAAATGTCCATGAAAATGTTGAAATTTCAGCTGAAAAACTTGATGGAAAACGTAAGCGAATTCGCCGACTTCACCAACAACCTCGACATGCTTACAATCATTCGTGACGTCATGGGAATCGAAGGATTCCCTTTGGCTCTTCATAATTTGATGTTTGTTCCAACGATTCAGAATCAAGCCGATGAAGAACAAACGGTATTATATCATTCTGAACTTTCAATCCCTATTCTGTCATCGTTTTCAGGAGTGGTGGTTGATGGATGCTCTTCAAGGAAAAATCATCGGAACCTATGCTCAAACGGAACTCGGACACGGTAAGTGTTCCGGTATTTGTTTCGTTGTTTTAATCTTCAACACTACAATCTTTCCTTTTTTCGTTTGCAGAACACCTGTTGATAAGAAAACAAGCGGGGGTCCCCCCGATGTTGCAACTTTTTATCAGAGAAACGGCGAGAAAAAAAGAGAAAGTTTTGATGCATCACAAATAATCTGTGACACGTGAAATATGGCTAGAATGTGCGGTGATTGATGATAATTTTGATAAGAACGGAAATGGGTAGAAAGTGTAGGGAAGGAAGCAAAACAGAACTTTGAGATTCCCCGAATGCGAACTTCTGAAGTTTTCTTACGGAGAGTTTCCTTGAAAACTTGGTTTGAACTTTTACTGAAACTATGGTTCAAGACTAAATTGACCCTGAAAAGCCCAAATCTGCAATTAAAAGTAGCTAAATGCCCACATAACTCGAGATATGAGACCTCAAAGTTGCAGCCATCACTAAAAATGGGGTTCTTTGAAGGAATACGTATATCTCGAGTTACGTGAACATGTGTGTGTTGTTAATTGTAAATTTGGAATTTTCAGGTTCAATTCAGTCCTGGACAAAAAAAAATTTTCAACCCAAGTGTTCGAGAAATCCCCTTGTTAAAATCTGTTGTCTGTTCAAGCTTTTCCAAAGACCCAACATTGTTTCCCCTCAAGTTATGATTCAGTAATCAGAAACCTATTACAATCTGTAATTAATGATTTCATTCCCACCCCAAACCAGAGATTTTCTGAAACCAAAAATCTCTGAAAACTTCAAAACGAAAATGCATCGAACTACAATACAAAGCACTGCTACAAAGTTCTGATGAATCAACAACGATTCTAAAAATAGTTTGCAAGAAATCGACTAATCTTCTTATAGGAACCAATTTGAGTGCCATCGAGACAACGGCAACTTATGACAAATCGACGGAAGAGTTTATCATTCACACGCCAACAACCACTGCAACCAAATGGTAATTAAGACGAAATATTTTTACATGGAGTATTCATTTTCAGGTGGCCTGGAGGTCTTGGAACCAGTTGTACTCATGTTGTTCTGATTGCCAATTTGATAATTGACAATAAGAACTATGGACTTCATCCATTCTTCGTCCCTATCCGTGATCGCAATACTTACTCTCAAATGGCCGGAGTTCGTGTTGGAGACATTGGAACCAAAATGGGAATCAATTGTGTTGACAATGGATTTTTGGCTTTCGACAGCTACCGTATCCCTCGTCGTAATATGCTCATGAAGCACAGCAAGGTCTCAAAAGAAGGAGTCTACACTGCTCCATCTCATCCAAAAGTCGGATACACTACAATGTTGTACATGAGATCTGAAATGCTCATGCATCAAGCATACTATCTTGCGATGGCCATGACTATCTCTATCCGATATTCGGCTGTTCGTAGACAAGGAGAAATCAAGCCAGGAACTCAAGAAGTGCAGATTCTGGATTATCAAACTCAACAATACCGTCTCTTCCCAGGACTCGCTCGTTGTTTCGCTTTCGTGACAGCTGCCAACACAGTTCGTCAGATGACTGAAAGTTGTATCAAGGATCTATCTCATGGAAAATCAGATGTATTGGCTGATCTTCATGCATTGTCATGTGGATTGAAGGCAGTCATCACTCATCAGTCAACATCTTCCATTGATCAGGCAAGACAGGCTTGTGGAGGACACGGATATTCGGATGCCAGTTATCTGCCAACCCTCTATAGTAAGTGTCTAACGAGCAAGGCTGTTACATGACCGGACCCTGGTCCGTGGGAAGGTTGTCATGGTTGAATCCGGCCGTACTTTCAAAAATAAACTTTTTGGATCAAAAAAGGTCAGAGCCGTGCGGCCGCCGTAGGTAAACCTACCCATGGGCCGCGCCGCGGCCCAGAAGCCGGCCGAGTCAAACCAGGTAATCCCGACTTTTATTTACATGAGCTTCATCAAAAAGCTCAGGATAATCCCTGCTCATTTTCCGCCCAGCTGCCCCCTATCTAAGGTACAATTAAATTTGCAGCTTGCTCCGTTGGTGCATGTACATACGAGGGAGAGAACATGGTAATGCTTCTGCAGCTGTCCAAGTACTTAATGAAAGCGGCCGCAAAGGCTGAGGAAGGAGTCGTTATGGCGCCTTTAGTTGCGTATCTTGCTGAATCGAAAGCAGGGGAGAGTGAAGGTAGACAAGAAGAAAGATGATCATGATCTAAATCTATTTTCAGATAAATTCGCAAAGCTGCTCAACCATTTCGAACATATCGCTCGTCACCGTGTGATGCATGCTTATCATCAGATGATTGACGAAGAGAAACAAGGAATCGAAAGAGATTACGCCTTCGCGAATCATTCGGTCGACTGGACCAAGGTATTCGTACTTTATTAGTTCTTCATGGGAAATTTGATGTTTTAGGCCGCTCGAGCACACACAAAACTTTTCATTGCCAGAGGTTTTGTGAAGAAGGTTCAGGAAGTGACAAATGAAGAAGTGCGCAATGTTCTGAACACTCTTGTCGAGTTGTACCTTTCCTATGAGTTAATCGAGATGTCTGCTGATTTAACTCACAATGGATATCTTTCCGAATCTGATGTCCAGGAAATCAGACATCAAATTTATGATTCGATGAGAAGACTTCGATCGAACGCCGTTTCAATTGTTGATTCATTCGACATTTGTGACAGAGAACTTCGCTCGGTGAGTTGAACAACGGAACATTTTTCTGGGAATTAGAGAATTATGGGAGCTTTGAATAATCCATACTGATCTTATGCTCTCGATTATTTTTGGAGAGACATTGACGTGATAAACGAATGAGTGAGCGGATTCAGTGAAAGCGCTTTAGAGGAAATGTGGGGTGGACTTTGGTTATAACCAAGAGTGAACGAGTTTATGCAAAAGCCATCGGAAGACCCTAGCAAAGGAAATTGAATTAAGATGCTCAATCAGAGCCAGGGCTGAGCGGCAACGAATATTCAGCAACATTAAAATATGAAGAACTTTTTCCAGGGAAATCGAGTGAAAATATGGTAAACAAAAAAATGTTCCCTATTAAAAAAGCTATCGATTGGTTGAAAAATCGTCAAATTTGATAGAAAATTAAAAGAGCTACGTCCTTTGTTACCGAAAAGTTTCTAATTGCGGCAATTCGGCAAATTTTTATGCAATTTTTCGGCAACACAGGGCGTAACCATGCTGATTTTTTATGAAATTTGGCGGTTTTTTTAACCAATCGATAGCTTTTTAAATAAGGAACATTATTTTTGTTGACAATATTTTGACCCGATTCCTCTGAAAAAAGTTATGCACATTTTAATGAGTTGCCGAATATTCATTGCCGCTCAGCATCCGAGCCCCACTAGATTCTAGCAACTCCAAATTTCAATCTTTCAGGTTCTTGGTCGTCGTGATGGACACGTGTATGAAAACCTGTACAAATGGGCACAAATGAGTCCACTCAATCAGAAGAACCTTCCTCATGTTGAGAAGTATCTGAAGCCAATGACTAGCAAACTTTAAATTCTTATACTTTTTGTATTTCATTGCCGGTGTAATTAATAAATGTACATGTAATAGTAAGACTAGAGTAGTCATGGACACGAGAGGAGGTCTTTGAGCTCCCGTCCTCTTTCATTATTCATTCCCTCTTTTGCTCCGGAAAGAGAGAGGCCAAGGGACACAAGCACGCCTCACATTCGCATCCTTTTCAATTTTCGGGTCCCCCAGCTTGTTTCTCTCGTTTCTCTGAGTCTCTCTTCTGGAAATGGTGCATCAACATTATTTCATTCTCTCTTCTCGACACCTTCTCTTCAAAACAAACAAGTTGTAAATTGTATCTCTTTGTTTCTTCCTTCTGCTCTTTCCAACTTTTCAAAATTCTTGGCTTCCTATTTTTTTTCGAATTTTGAGCACAAATAACATAGATTAAGTGCTCAGAGACAAGAGAGCAATTTATCGAAATGAGTTCCATTTAATTAGTTCGATAGCAAAATAATTGGGTTGGTTGTCACTTTTTTATTTTTCATTGCACCAACGTTTGAAAAAAAGGAAATTTTTACATTCAAAGAATTTGCTAATTGTTGGTGTGTGAGGAATAGAAGTAAACAAAATTACGCTACTAATTGACTCAATTTCGTTTGCACATTCTAGGGATTCACAGATTCAAATAGACTTTTGTTTTGGCTTCTAATATTTTGAGATTAGGTCATTGATGACCTGAAATTTGATACAATTCTGAAATACGAGAAGATATGGATACTCTTTCGGAGATTTTGTTACTTCGATATGTTATCTGATGTGGCGGTAAGATTCAGAGGGATAAGGGATAGTTGTTCAACATTCTGAAACAATTTGTTTTCAAAAAAATCTTAATTCGTAAACTTTACCTAAACTTCTTGTTTTTTTTTTCAAAACCTTAAAAACAATCAACTACAGACCTTGAAAAAGACCTTGATTCCTCAACTTTCCCACGAGTTGCATTCTTCAAAACATTCTTTTTTTTCTATTTTTGCTCAAGTTCATTCCTTGTTCTCTATCTCCAAACATTTTCATACATCTCTCTGGGCATCATTCATCCCAAAAAAAACCCCCAGCTAATTTCCAAATGTATCTCTTTTTTTGTTTATCCGAACAAGAGCCCAAATAAAAGTGAGCCGAGCTCAACACTTCTAATCTCCTGGGATTGGATCTACGATTTTTTTTTCGAAAAGTTTATCTTCATTCCTTTGGAATTTCGCAAGAGCCAAAAATGACTCCAACATTTTGTGGCATTGAAAATTGGCTTGTTTTCGGTTGGAATTTCTGAAAATGTGTTTTTCGCCTATTTTGCCTTGTCCCAAATGATTACTTGTTGATCAGACTGGCACTGAGAAATAGGAAAGTTTGTTTTTGTATCTCTGATATCACTGTTTGCAATGGGGAAGTTTCTGAGAAAACTGAGATTAGTATCATCTTAGATTTCTTTAGTTTAAGTATCAGTTGGGTGATGAAATTTTCTAGGAATTATTCCGTTTGAACTAAGTTTGAAAGCCAAATGAATATTGAGTTTGTAGTAGTCTTCCAATGAACACAATTACCGTATAATCTGTATTAGAAGTTCACCTCAATGAGCTCAAAATGAGCACATTCTATAAATTCAAACGGATTGAAAGTAGTCGTATTAGAATCCTCGTCAAAAGTTGTCTCACGAAATGTTTCAAATCAGATTTTATGATCCATTTTGAGAATTCAGAAACATCTTTGTTGTAAGAATAGAAGGACATGTCCTTCTATTATAGTTTTTACGGTATTTTTAAGATTATTAGGCCAACAAAATTTAGAAATCTTTTCTTTTCCGGACTGCATTAAGTTTGTAGTATCGGGTTCTTTTCTCTAAAAGTTATTCGTTTTGAATCGAAGAAAAATCGTCTCCAAGCATTACACTTCAAACAATCCTCTTTTAGCCCATTCTCATGACTATTCCTGGAAAAGAAGCTAGAAAAACATTCAATTCTTATTTTCCATAAATTCCCATAAACTCCTCTTACTCCTCATCCATCTGTTCATTTTTAATGAAGCACTCAAATGAAATTGGAAAAAAGAAGAGAAGACGGCATCTTCTTCTTCTTCTCTAAATTAGATATGCAGCTTCTTGAACCCTTTCTTTCTTTTTCGAAATATCCCCCTTGCCACCACTTTTGTGTCCAAAACAAATATCCTTCTCCATCCCCCGCCTTCTTATTTCTTACTCTCCCAGTACTAAAACACATTCATTTTGCTCCGTTTCCATCCATTTTCATCAATTCCCCATAGCATGTTCGCGTCAGAAATAACCTTCTTTCCTTCTCGTTCCAATTATTGAATTTCTGAGTCCTCGATTCTTCACTTTTTGGGGGACAAAACCACTTCTAGAAGCTTCCTTTCGAGAGGGAAAACGAAAAAGAGAAGTCAAAGAATCTCTGCAGAAGTTCCTTCCTTCCTCGTAATTTGTGATTCACCAACCCAACTACTTATCATATAAATGACACTAGTATTATTTTATTTTCTCTCTTCCTCATAATGCCTTTCAATTTCCGTTGTACTCCTCACTATTTTCTTATCAATAACTTTATTGTTTTCAGTCAAACTTTCAAAAACGGTCAAGATGGATGACGTGTCGAATGCATTGGCAATGAGCCAGTCTGTAATGGAAAAAATGCAAAGACTGGAGATTTCCAAGGTAGAGATTAGCCTAGGGATCCCAAAAAAAGTGTTGAAACTTCCAGAACTATGACATTGAAAAGTTCGAAACTCTTCTGAGACTTCCCGCCAGAGACGTCAACGCATTCATGGAGAAAGAAGCGAAGAAAACAGACGAGGAGAAAATGACAGACAATGACAAGAGAGTGAAACGAATTCGAGAAGAGAAGAAAGATCGAGCAGCGAGAACTCTTCAGAAATATGTGAGTTCATAAATCGTATATCTTTGGTGGGTCTATTCTCCCGTTTTCCAGTTCCGGAAGATTCGAGTCAATGGAGAGAAGGAAGCGATCAAGAATAGAGTTATGAAGATCTCGGCCAAGAAAAGAGTTATGCTTCTCGAGCAGATCCGACAGAAAATGGGAGAGCAACAGCCGATCAGAAGATTTGGAGCCTATCAAGTTATCAGAGCTGTAGAGTTGCACAAGGGAAAACAAAAGTTGCAGACGGAATGGTTGGCCAAGATGGCAGTGGACATGAACTTCCACGATAAGAATCTATCGAGACCGAGTGAGTTTTATTCATCAATCTTCATCTACTGAGAAACTACTTCAGATTCTCCAACTCACTTCCTGGCAAACTCAATTCCTTCTCTGATCCTTAAGAAGGCGGAGATGAAGCATTTGGAGAAGATGCAGGAAATCGACAACTCGGTTATGGACATCTACGCGTACCAAAAAGACAATCTCAATTGAAAATCAACGATCTCTTTCCTAAATACTTGTCTATTCTCTTTCAATCATTTCTCTCATTTCATTCCAAACATGTGATGCATATTCCCAATAAAACAAAGATTCATCGTTACAGTATATTTCTCAATGGTGTGAAGGAAAAGTAAAAACCATGAGAGCGGAGTTTTTCCATTCGATTGGTCCCTGCGCTCCTCGATGATAAGATTATGAGACTTCTGACGATAACAGAGTTCCATACCTGTTAATGCACATCCGAGAGTGCTTAGCCCGTATTCGTAGCCGATGTTATCCTTCGTCCAAATCAGAAGTTCCTTTAGACCAACAAATTTATCATTCTTCCAGCTGTACTGTAGATGATCCATTAATTGAGCTTGGTTTTCAGGTGACATGGTTGCCGCGGCCTTTTCTCATCGTCTTTTTCAGGGACACGTGACACTTTTGGCTTCGGAGAATTGTGACAGTGGTGGAATACGGTTTTTGGTGCGATCCCAAGAAGAGCAGCGGTCAGATTCCCGACGTTTGCGAAGATGGCATCTTTGAGCTTGGAAAGATTACTGTACTCCGTCTTGATCATTTCTGCTCCTTTATTGGCTATACGAGCTCCAGAATCTTCAGAATCAGCAAAAATTGTTTTAGATCGAGCTCTCCAATGGATTTTCCGAGTTTGAACCATCTTTCAGATTTCTGTAATAATGGAAATTTGTGGACCTCGCACTCTACCCAGTAGCGCGAATAAATCACTACCAATGGTCGAATCGTTCTTCTCTTCGCACCTTTTCTTGTTTGGCTTTGTTTGTTGTCTCAGAAGCTCTCTGCGCAGAGCACAGGAGCACAGACACGCTCTGGTCCCGTGATAGTGCAAGCGCGCTCTCTCAGCCCGCGTTCAAGTTTGTTGTTTTTATTTTCTGAGATATCTTTTGTTAATCTAAAAAAATAATAATAAGCGACGAATTCTGAGTAAT
The DNA here is from genome assembly GCA_963966625.1 of Caenorhabditis zanzibari. NCBI lineage: Eukaryota > Metazoa > Nematoda > Chromadorea > Rhabditida > Rhabditidae > Caenorhabditis > Caenorhabditis zanzibari. The sequence goes on along the minus strand of OZ016470.1, from coordinate 6,233,207 downwards.
CTTTTTATGTTTTTTCATGTTTTTCTTTACTATTTACACCACCACGCCCCTCTCTTTGAACTTTTGTTTGTTCTTTCGTATAAAACGCGTTACGAACATCGAGAAAACGTAACGGCAAAAAAAGTAAAAAGTATCGAATTATGTTATTCGATGGCTTGGTTACACCCGATTTGCAATTATATCCTTTTCTGTCGGCGCGGAAGTCTCTCGTTCGCAACAATATCGATTTTCGCCTCCGATGACGACCAGTCATTGTCAATTCTGTCCTCTGTCACAGACAGATGTGAGAACATATTTCGCAATTTTAACAGAAAAATCTCATGAAATTGAATTTGGTTCAGCTCTTCTAAACACTTTCTGTTATTCAAAGAAAAATTATGAATGAAATCTTATCAGTTTTTTACTCTCTCGTTTGACATGCTTCGAACTCGTGTGTTTATAATTTGGTTCATTTCAGATACGTTGCCAATAAATAAATTCGCGAAGGAAATATGCTTCGCGACCTGATTCAACTGTAAAACCTAAAAATGTAAGTTGTTTCTTTTTCTAAAATTTGCATATGAATGGGGAAGAGATGGTAAAAAAACATAAACGCGTGGCCTCAACAGGCATCATCCACATAATAAATAGACAGCTCCCACCTCCATTATTATTGATTCAACCTGAATCGAACAGAAAAATATATAAAAACGGCTGAATGTTGACTCCGCCCTCACTATTCATGCCGGGCTCGCCGCTAGTGCATTGGCTCCGTCGCTATCTACGGTGGGGGCCGAAAAACCGGAAAGAAAAAGGGTCGGATGATGAGTCATCTGCTATAGAGGATGGTAAGTAGTTTAAATCACAGAAAGTAGAAAGACTAAAGTATTGTCTGCTTTGAAAATTCATCTGCTAGAAATAGGTTTCCGAGGCAACAGAAAATTTAATCAATCTGAAAATGTCGTAACAAAGTTCTCACCTGCCATTAGGCACACAAAATTGTTTTCGACGTCGTTTGTTTGAGCATGTTTTTGCTCTCAGTCGACTCTAAAATTATATCTAGCAGAAACAATGACTACTCCAATCGTTACTTTGGATGCCATTAACTTATTCGAGGTTGCAGGTTGATTTTTGAAAAGAAACTAAACAAAAAACACTCAAATCCGATCTTTCAGAAGCTGTTCCATTTGAAGGCCTTGACGAGAATTACGATCCACGAGAATCCGCGCGACGCGCCAGAAGAGAGATGAATAAACTGCGCCAATTCTCGTTACTTCTCTGGAAGGATTGGGTATTGCTGAGACGGAACAAAGTGTGGACAATATTCGAATTGATCATTCCATGTCTCCTTCTCGGTCCTCTCGTCTATTTGGTTGTACAGGTAAAAAACTGGTTGATGATAACGTCTAAAAATACGTCATTGAACATACAACTGAATATTTGGAGTATGATAAACTGCACTTTATGATAGCAAAAAACTAAAACTCTACAAATAGTAAAGACAAACAAGTTATTGAATTGAAGTTTACATTTCCGACGATTTCTTATCAGAAAATTGAATGAATTAGAAAATGCATAATGGGAATCACGATTTCAAAATTTTTTTCAGAATGCCACTAACTCAACCTCTACGGAAAACCAATATGAATCATTCAAATTGACCGGAACTGTTGAAGATGTATTCCTCGAGTACAGCTTCACTAAATCGATCTACAGACGTTGGTGTCTTCGAGGTGATGTGACTCTTGGATACACGTAAGTTTCTTTCGAAATGAATTGTAAATTTAACAAACTTTACAGAACCAAAGACCCAGCTGTTATGTCGATAGCGAACGATTTGATGAAAAAAGTGTCGGATAGATTTCAAAATGGAAGATTGAAAATGAAAGTGAAGAGTGAACCGAGTGAAGATCAATTGCTCACCGTACTTCGGGAAGATTTGCCAAATGCGAACGACACTTTTTGTATAGTCAATGCGTAAGAATCTCAGTTTTGCACTGTCAAATCTAAATTCAACGCTTTCAGGTACGTCGGAGGAGTTGTATTTGATACTGTTGACGTTGCAACGAATAAACTAAAGTACCGTATACTGCTTGGAAAAGCAACTGAAGAAGTTTGGCATTTGACGGAAACAAGCTATAATCCATATGGACCACAGTCTGGAAGAAGCGGAAGAATACCATCGAGTCCACCGTACTGGACATCTGCTTATCTTACTCTTCAACATGCCATCGAAACATCCTTCGTTTCTACTGCCAAATCCGAATCGTCAGATCAATCTATTATCTTCCGAGGACTACCAGAACCAGCGTACAAAACGAGCTCAGTGTCAGCTTTCATTGAATTCTTCCCTTTCATTTGGGCTTTCGTCACTTTCATCAATGTCATCCATATCACAAGAGAGATTGCCGCTGAGAATTTCGCTGTCAAACCATATCTCACTGCGATGGGATTGTCGACGTTCATGTTCTACGCAGCTCATGTTGTTATGGCATTCATCAAGTTCTTCATCATATTTCTCTTCTCTGTCATCCCACTGACATTTGTTATGGATTTTGTCAGCCCAGCAGCACTCATTGTCACTGTTTTGATGTACGGACTTGGAGCAGTCATTTTTGGAGCATTCGTTGCGTCGTTCTTCGACAATACAAATTCCGCTATCAAGGCTATTTTGGTGGCATGGGGAGCAATGATAGGAATCTCTTACAAGCTCCGTCCAACTTTGGATCAAATCCCAACATGTTTCTTGTACGGTCTCAATATCAACGGAGCATTTGCTTTGGCTGTGGAAGCTATATCAGATTATATGAGAAGAGAACGAGTGCTGAATCTGTTCAATATGTTCAACGATTCGTTATTACACTTTTCCCTTGGATGGGCTCTCGTCATGATGATTGTAGATATCATATGGATGTCACTTGGAGCATTAATCGTGGATCACGTCAGAACTTCTTCCGATTTTAGTTTGAGAACATTGTTTTCTAGGGGACAAGGAGTAGTGAGTTTATCTGCAAGTTTCATGCTCTCAGCTCATACTAGTTCCAGGACGACTACGAAACCCAAACAGATGGACAGACAGCCTACAATACAAGAATCAACGAACAGGTGAGAAATAGAGTCCGACGGAGAGACATGGAGGTTAGCACTAACATATATGTTGTGTGCTCGCATGATTAACAGCGCTTACTTCCAATCAGCCCTTTTACAAACACTGGTAATATCATTATAAAGATTCAGATGAACACAATGGGCACTTCTTCATTGAACCCTCCCAATGCGGATTCCGACGCCCTTCTCGAAGGATCCACAGAAGTCGATGGAGCGCGAGATACAGCGAGAGCAGACATCAGTGTACATAGACTAGTGAAAATCTGGCCCACGACTGGAGAGCGAGCCGTAGATGGATTGTCATTGAGAGCTGTTAGAGGACAATGCTCCATTCTTCTGGGACACAACGGAGCTGGTAAAAGTACAACATTCTCGAGTATAGCTGGCATCATCAGACCAACATATGGACATATTTCGATTTGTGGACATGATGTGGAAAGAGAACCAGGAGAGACGAGAAGACATATTGGAATGTGTCCGCAGTACAATCCATTGTATGATAAGTTGACTGTCTCGGAACATTTACAATTGGTACATGGATTGAAAGGAGCAAGAAAGTCGGATTTCAAAGAAGAAATGAAACGTCTTTTGATTGATGTGAAACTTGATTTCAAGGAGAACGAAAGAGCAATGAATTTATCCGGTGGAATGAAACGAAAACTTTGTGTATGTATGGCTATGATTGGAGATTCTGAAGTTGTCTTGCTTGATGAACCGACAGCTGGTATGGATCCTGGAGCTAGACAAGATGTTCAAAAATTGGTTGAAAGAGAGAAATCGAACAGAACTATTCTACTGACCACTCATTACATGGATGAAGCTGAGCGTTTGGGTGACTGGGTGTTCATTATGTCACATGGAAAACTGGTCGCTTCTGGAACGAATCAATATCTGAAACAAAAGTTCGGAACTGGATATCTTTTGACGGTCGTGTTGGATCATACCGGAGAGAAGAGGAAGATGGCTGAAGTCTTGACAAGTGTATGTACTCACTTTGTGGAAGGTGCTGAACGAGGAGAAATGCACGGACAACAGATTGAAATTATATTACCTGAAGCACAAAAAACTTCGTTCGTTCCATTGTTCCAGGCGTTGGAAGCTATACAAGAGAGAAAGTGAGTTTATAATCATTTAAAATATTCAAATTTTTAATGAAAATCTTTCAGTTTCCGCAGTTATGCCCTGGAGACCATTCCAAATCATCTCAAATCACAACTGGCTGTTCTGGTCATGAAAAGTTTCGGATTGTCTTTGAACACCCTTGAACAAGTATTTATTACTATTGGAGACAAAGTGGACAAAGCAATTGCCAGTCGACAAAATAGCAGGCTCAGTCATAGTTCAAGAAACGCTAGTGAGCCGTCGCTGAAACTACCTGGCTACGATACCCAATCGAGTACGAAGAGTGCTGATAGTTATCAAAGATTGATGGATAGTCAAGCGAGAGGGGCGGAGAAGTCTGGAGCAGCTAAAGTTTCTGCACAATTCGTTGCCATTCTACGCAAGAAACTTTTATACTCGATAAGAAACTGGACACAGTTGTTTGGACAAGTTTTAATCCCGATCGTTCTTCTTGGTTTGGTTGCCTCATTGTCAACGTTGAAATCAGACAATAGTGATCAATGTGAGCACAGGCATGAACTTTTGTTTACTGAGCTTCTAAGTTTTCAGACCGTAGTCTCTCTACTTATGGAATAGAACCATCCAAAGTTGTGTGGAGATTCGACGATCCGGTTCCAGAGGAGGCAGCACGTTTTGAGACACTGCTGAAGAAATTGGATGGTTTTGATGTTTTGCATTATAAAACCGATCAAACATTGCTGAACATTACTAAGGGGCTGATTGGAGTAAGATCCTTTTGTTGGAGTATTTTGAGTGCAACATTTATTTTCAGGAAATGCCGCCTGCTACCATTGGAATGACAAAGTCTAGTGGCTCGGGTACTGTAGAGAACCTCTTCAACACGAGATACTATCACGTTCTTCCAACTCTTGTCAGTATGATCAATCGTGCTCGTTTGACTGGAAGTTCTTCTGAACCCGAGATTGAAGGTGGAATCTTCTTATACTCAAAATCAACTTCGGATAGCAATGTATGGATAAACTTCAAATGTTCCGTAATTATTTGTTTTTTTTTCAGTTGCTACCAAGTCAGCTCATCGATGTACTTCTCACTCCAATGCTCATTCTAATCTTCGCAATGGTAACATCTACTTTCGTCATGTTCTTAATTGAAGAGCGTACTTGCCAATTTGCCCATCAACAATTCCTCACTGGAATCTCTCCGATTACATTTTATTCGGCTTCCCTCATTTACGATGGAATCCTTTACACCATGATCTGCATTATTTTCTTGATTATGTTTGTAATGTTCAACTGGATGAGAAACCATTTGGGAATGTGAGTTTTGGAATTACCCATTTCCTTCTTATCTCACTAATTCCAGAGTCATACTGTTTTGGTTCCTGTACTTCTTCTCGTCGGTACCATTCATTTATGCAGTTTCATTCCTCTTCCAATCACCATCCAAAGCCAATGTCATGCTTATAATATGGCAGGTTATCATTTCTGGAGCTGCTCTTCTTGCAGTTTTCGTCATTTTCATGCTGTTTGCAATCGATCAATCATTGAAATCCATCCTGATGGTATCATGTCTGCTTCAAATACACTTATCCAAATTTCCTCATTCAGAATATCTTCCTGTTCCTCTTACCATCGTATGCATTCGGTTCTGCAATTATAACCATCAATACTTACGGAGTTTTCCTTGAAGACGGACTCATGGACTGGGAGCATTGTGGAAAGAATGCTGTGTTGATGGCTGCATTTGGAGTTTGCTCATTTGCACTGTTCGTGATTCTTCAGTTCAAGTTTGTGAGAAGATTCATTTCACAAGTGTGGACTATCCGTAGATCTGCTAATAATAATGTGCAGCCAATGATGGTAAGTATCCTGGTTTTGGAAATACTTCACCGAAAAATTAATTTCAGGGCGACCTTCCTGTTTGCTCCAGTGTTGATGACGAAAGGAATCGAGTGCACAATGCGAATCCCGAAACTTTGGCACTCGCAGTGAAAGATTTGACGAAGACGTTTGGAAGATTCACGGCGGTCAATGAGTTATGTCTTGCCGTTGATCAGAAAGAATGCTTTGGACTTCTCGGAGTGAACGGAGCAGGAAAAACAACAACGTTCAACATTTTGACTGGTCAATCATTTGCAACGAGTGGAGAAGCTCGTATTGGTGGACACGATGTCACTGAGCATATTTCGATCGGTTACTGTCCACAGTTCGATGCTCTGATGCTTGATTTGACTGGAAGAGAATGCTTAGAGATTCTAGCTCAAATGCATGGGTTCGAAAAGTATAAGGAGAAGGCGGAACTGATTCTGGAATGCGTTGGAATGCAAGCTCATGGGGATAAACTCGTCCGATTCTACAGTGGTGGACAGAAGAGAAAGATTTCCGTTGGTGTTGCACTCTTGGCTCCAACACAAATGATTATTCTCGATGAGCCAACCGCCGGAATCGATCCGAAGGCTAGAAGAGAAGTGTGGGAGTTGCTATTATGGTGTAGAGAACATTCGAATAGTGCACTCATGTTGACATCGCATTCAATGGACGAATGTGAAGCGTTGTGCTCCAGAATTGCAGTTCTTAACAGAGGTTCTTTGATTGCCATTGGATCTAGTCAAGAGCTCAAGTCACTCTACGGAAACAACTACACAATGACGTTGACACTTTATGAACCAGCTCAACGTGATGTTATCGTACAACTTGTCGCTGCCAGACTTCCGAATTCAGTTCTCAAAACAACATCAACAAACAAAACACTGAATCTCAAGTGGCAGGTAAGTGGAAACGATGATTTTTTGATTGTTCTTCTATTAAATATAACTATTTAGATTCCAAAAGAGAAGGATGATTGCTGGTCAGAGAAATTTGAAATGGTACAGAGATTGGCGAAAGATCTCGGAGTCAAAGATTTTATTCTGGCACAATCTTCTCTGGAAGAAACGTTCCTCCGTCTTGCTGGTTTGGATGAAGATCAACTCGATGCCCACTCTTCTGTGAATATAACACATTCCACACATGTGTGAAACATTGCTTTCTGGTGCTTTGACTGTATATTCTAGAAACTGAATTTCTTTATGAGCCTTGTATGTTTTATCATTTTATCATGTTTATCCCGATGACCATGTTTCTTGTTGATTGCTTCTTTCTCTTATCCTCCAAATTCTTTAATTTTATTGGTGCAATAATCGAGTAATTACTCTTGTGTGTGTTGCCAGAATACGGGACTTTGTTCATCAATAATACATATAAACTCATGCTCGAACACACAATAAATGTTTCTTTTTCTCATAGTGTTTGTTTAATTGAGCTAGATTCAGGAAAAAAAGAAAATGATAACCGTAACAGAAGGAAATGGAAATGCACTGGATGGTTGGAGGGAGGAATCAAGCAGAGAAGACATCTTCGTTAGCTGACATTATGGATTCATCGAACTTTTCGTCTGCCATTTCTTTGGTTTCAGAAGATTCAGATTCTCGATGAAGTTGGCCTTCGAAGCGATTCGATTCTGTTCGGAGTTCCTTTGCAACCGTTTCCTCAAGGATTTCAGCATTTGACCATTTTGAAGAGAGCATCATATCTGGCTCGTTCTGAATTCGAAATTATGAAATCCTGGTGGACATTAGGTGAAATATTACCACGAAAATGGATTCAGAAGTGGGCGGAGCCTCTGCAGAATCTTCGGTTTTTGCAGTCGTCGTTGCGGGGACCGGGACAGTGACCATTCCTCCGTTATGCCATTTACAAAGATTCAATTCTGGATGATCTCGACAAATTCGCCATTTTGAGAACACTGTCTTCTTTGATAAATTGTGACGCTGAAATTGGAAATTGTTCTTTGTTTCGAGAAGAGATTGTGTAATTCAAATTAGTGTCTCTCATTGGGGAATACTGCGTTCGAAATGCGGTTTCTTCGCTTCCTGACATCTAGGCTGAGCGGCAATGAAGTTTTCAAATGCGAATAACTTTTTTCAGGGACGTTGAGAAAAAATACGGTCAACAGAAGAAATGTTTCTCATTAAAAAACCTATCGATTGGTTAAAAAATTGTCGAATTTCGTGAAAAATTAACAAAGTTACGCTTGCCGAAAAATTAAAAATTGCCAATTTTGGTATTGTTTCGGCAAAAAAGGCGTAACTCTGTTCATTTTTGATGAAATTCAAAGGTTTTTTAACCAATCGATAGATGTTCTGACGAGGAACATTTTTTCTGTTGATCGTATTTTTACCCGATTTTTCGGAAAGGGGTTATTCACACTTGAATGAGTTGCCGAAATTCGTGAGCCCTGGTACAGTAACTCGAGAATTTTGAAAATTTTGAAAAATAATGAAAATTTTTTTCAAATAATAGGCATACTGTAGAAATGTAAACTGATTTTTAGAGACTTTGAAGTGTGGAAAAAGGAAGTAATTGGTGACTCAGAAAACGAACCTTCCAAGCACAAACTGGCAATGAGTCATCAAGATTGCAAAGTCTTTTTAGAAGTGGTTTCGGTACTAGATTCCATCTGTATGGTGATAGATCATCCCCTATTACAGCCGTCTGGAACATCATGGTGAATTTGGAACACCAGAAGGTCATTGAGACTTACCGTAACCGGGATAGAGATTAATGTGATGAGAAGGCAAAGCATTCGATTGAGTTCGAGGGATGATGGCAACCGAAAAAAGAATGGAAACAAAACAATTGACACTCTTTGGAAATCACTTGGAAGCGAACGAAAGTGGACAATGGACAAGTGCAAACAAGAGGCGATTTGAGGGTGAAAGGCAAAAAAATGAAGATTTTGAAGGGGGGAGGAAGAACAACAGAAAACAAGTGGTTTTTATCAGTGGAATGAGAAAAATAAGAGAAAAAACACACTCGAGTGAATGATCCTAGACAAACTTGTGCCGGAATCTGAAACTATTCGGAACCGTTTATGCAACGGTCATTACTCTCTGGTGAACGGGGAGTGGACGGAAGAAAACGAAATAAATAAAAAGTGTCGTAGTAGACTGGTTTGAGTGAGGAAGCTAGAATGAAGAAAATAAGGGGACGGACGAAAAAGAAGCATAATAATAATGGGCTGAATAGTAGAAAAGTTGGTTCGCATGATTAGTGTAATGCCTCCTTGCCAGTCCTCCTCCCATGTATTGTTATCATCTTTTTTTTTGTGTCGTTTAGTTTGTTTGAAGGGAGGGCGCGAATGGCAGATGAGACACAGAAGAAGAAGACGTGAAAGTAGAAGGATAATGTAATGAAGCAATTTGTACATTTGGAAACTTTTCAATTGGATAGTACAAAGTTGAAGGTGCAGTCAGGTCGTTTCTGGGAAATAAGGAAACTCCAAGTTTGGATTCAGAAGAGAATGAGGGATTTGGATATCAATCAGCTTGAAATTGACTAGAATGTTTTTTAGAACTGATGAACGAAAAATTAAAGTTTCTGTTTGAACTTTGAATACTCTTTACTCTGTCAATTTTAATGAATAAAACTTACCCGAATATTTATTTGTAGTGTTATTTATTTTTTGATGACAAATAAATACTTTTTAAATATCATTTTCCGGATAAATAGAGGTTTTTCAGATAAATTTGCACATTCTGAATATATTTTTCTACAGTAACCAAGAAATAAATCAAAGGAACATGCTTGCAAAATGTCAAATGGTTTCGCAACGCTACCGTAGCCTTCAAAGGCGCATGCTCGGGGCTGGTCGACGGGTTTCGAGGTGAAAGTTGATTGCACACAACATTTTTCAATTTTTTGGGTTTTTCGAAATTTTTATCGAATTTAAAACAGTTTTTTGAAGATTTTTCCTTCGTTTTTCTAACTTCATGCACCAAAATCGCATATTTGCTTTTCAGAATGCCAAAATTCTACGATCCGCGGCAACCTGACCAATTTATGTCAGCACCGAAGCTGTTCCAGGCGGCGCCGCTCAAAAAAATTATAATCTCGATGCAAACTCTTGCGATTTTGCTGCAAATCGTTTACTTCATCCTGAGCACAGTTCCGAGCAAGATTCAAATTTCCATCCAGTTTGTATCGGTAAAACATTTTTCGAAATTCAGCTTTGATTGCTACTTTTTTCAGATTCTCATGACCGCATTCACCATCGCGATATTCATTATCGAACACAAGTCGCTGATTCGCGCTCATTTTTGGGCTGCGTGCGTCTTCACCCTTGCTCCAATTGCTCTGATCGTGCTCGCATCCCTTCAATTCGACAAATATCACACATTTCTCGTCGAAATGTTCGGAATCGCGTTCCAGAATCACCGCGTCGTTTCCTTCGTGTTCTCCATTGTTCTATTCTGTGGTAGGTGGATTTCTCGAGGGGAAAGGGGCGACGTTCGCTACTTTTAATGACGCCTTCATGATCACGTATTGCCATCTTCAGGAAAACCTTTTTTCAGCATACATCGTCTACCTTGTCCTCTGCCGTCTGTTCATCAATGCACTGGATCAACAGCCAGACGATCATCCCGAATTGGACACTACACAAGGACTCTTCCACTACCATCGAGACGCCTACGACGGCTCCGAACGCGTCAATCTCATATATCCCGAAGTTTAAATCAAGACTGAATAATGATATTGGGATTTTTAATTATATTTGTTGTTGATTTATCTTGTTATTTCTTTTTTTTTTCTTTTTTATTCATTCCTACAGCCTTACGATCACGACTTTACTTACATTGTTCTCCTTCTAAAGGTTTTCTCAATTAGCAGTTCAGTTGACGGATCAGAATGAAATTCTTGTTGTTTGCCGAATTATTTTGAACTAATCGTACCGTTACCGCTCGGAACTAAATATTTCACTTGATTTATTTACCTCACTTCTGATTATTTTCCAGGAAGTGAAAATGAAACCGATGATTGCACCAAAGCCTCAACAAGCTTGTCCAGCCCAACGTATGGTTGAGAAAAAGAAGACTCGCTCGTACGGAGATGTGATTTTTTCTTTCTTCTTGACGCTTTTCGTGCTTATTGTACCAGCTTTCTTCATGTTCCAACTCGCACATCCATTCATTTACCCCAATACTGCAAAGCTCATCACACCAATTCCTCGAATTGTCATGGTATTATCGAAAAAAAGAAATTGGGACTCGGTGTTCGCACTGTGTCGTTGTACGAAGCAGCGCCTCGTAAATCAACACAGCGCGAACGCCGAGTCTCAGTTTAATTTTTTCGATTTTAATTCACTCAATAGATCTCTCTGACTGCTGTCGTGATGTCTGGAATCGTCGTCAAACAGAAGCAAATAATGAAGATCCATCTTGGAGTCGTCACCTGCTTGCTCGCCTGGCCAATCATGAAAGTACAGGAAAGCCTTGTTCAACTTTTCTGTAAGGATATTTTTTGTTCAAGCATCTTTAAAACACAAATATATGCCAGATTGGTCCGAGGGCAGCGAGCCGCTCACACTCGCAGGAGCAGGAGTCTATATCGATCGGGGATTTGCCTATATGACCGTGTCAGCCGGTACGTTTGGAATCAATTTTACAATTGCTAAGTACATATGATATGTTCTTTCAGTTCATATGCTCTATATTCTCTGCTGTGCCAAAATCGTTTATGACCTCGAAAACGATCTCAAGACTCTCCCGTCCACATCCGTCAACAAGAAAACTACTGGACTCGTTGACAAGGAGAAGCTCGTCGTTTCGAATGTCTAATCAATTCCACCATTCATTTGTTACCTGTTATTCTTCTTGTTTCTGTTATTCTGTTTCCCATATTGTTTTCAACCGCCTAGGAAATCATGAATTTTGAAAATATCATTTTCATCACAAAACCTTTCGGAATAAACTGTTTTCGTAATAATAATCTCCGAGCTTCAAAAAAAGGTAATTGTGAATACCCTATGATCATTTCTGTCATTTCTTCTTTCCTCTTGTTCCCCAACATCACAATTACTCTTTCAAATTGAGCTTAGTACATCTTGACAGCATGCTCTTTACATTCCTTTTTTGTTCTACCAAGTATACAAGTAAACCTATTTTTATTCATCGTCTCCATATTTTACGATTTATTCCAGATTACAGAAAACATGGTTGCGCAATCGGAGTTCAGCGATCCTTCAACTCTTCGAATTTCAATGGGAAACCAAGTTCCAATGTTTCTCGGTGTTCCGATGAAGACTATCGTTCTAGCCTATCATGTGATGGTTCTTTTGTTGCTCATAAAGTTAACGCTGTTCGACGAATTGCTCACTCTTCCTTACTTCGTCTTGATGGTAATATAGTTTCTTTCAAGTATTCCATTATTTCACAAATTTACAGTTCGGAATCGTCTTACTCAGTTACATCCGTATCGATGCTGAAGACAAAGCGTACATGAAGTTTCACTTCTGGATTTGTCTCCTCTTTAGTGCCGTCCCTGCCGCAGTCTTTCACGTCTCTTTAATCGGAGTTGTTTGTAAATACAAATGCAACTGTTCCCCAGTATAATTGATTGTTTTCAGGTGATTACTTCCACGTCAGACACCGCATTCTCGTCACAGTTGAACACACTTTGGCATCCGGTATCTTCTTGATGTGTAAGTTTTCAAGTTGAGTTTATACTAAAATTGAACGTCGAATTATTCCAGTCTTCGGTGTCTACATCTGGATGTGCCACAAAGTCTACCGATATTTCCACAAAAAGCCAATTCTTCTTCCATTTCACTCCGATGACATGTACGAAGTTAATGATCTCCGAGTTCATATCAAAGGAAATGGAAATCGTGTCACCTTTTAAAAATTCAAGTCGCAACTTCATTAACCGTACAATTTAACTTTCAATAAGACCAGGCCTTGCTTCTGTTGTATTCTATCTGTTATATCGCCTAGGTCTAGTTCAAATGTGCAGTATGTTAACGTCAATAAACTGTATTCTAATATGTTTTTGAGATTTCGCTTAATCATACAAATCGGAAGGTCAAGGTTTTTCGAAAGCATCAGTCAAAACATAAGATTTCAAAGTTCCAATCTCGCAAGGTTACTGTATGTGGAACATTGAGATTCAAATCAGATAAGTAACCGTTTCTATATGTTTATTTTCATTCCATTCGAGTAACTTCTTCTTTTCTTTCCGCCGACTGACCTTCGTTCTACCATGCCCCCCCCCCCTTTCCGTTTTGCAGCTAACAGCCATTCTTATTCATTCTGTTCTCAATTTGATTCATTTCTTTTTTCTCTTTTCGCCCACCTTGTTGAAAACAGTAATCTCTCTTATTCTGGGTTCAAGATATCTATGAAAAGGTGATAGATACACCTACAAAGTTATTGAGAACGTTTTTCTTTATCAATTGTTTTCTTTCTGAATGCCACTTTCTATCATTTTATCCATTCTACCAGAAAACAGAAAAAGTGTCTCTCTCTCTTTTTTATAAAATCCTTCAGTTTTGAGGTCTTTGGTTTCAGAAGAGAACTCAGAAGAGAATTTCAAAAATGTCAGCTAAAAAGGAAAATTTGAAGAAAAAGTATGGATTAGCGGTGACGAGGCAATCAGATGGTGGATTGAAATTGGTAAAGTTTCATTTTTTTCGACTAGATTTTGGATCTTTAAAAAAAAATTTCAGGGAGAACCTATTCTACCGTACTGTCGATGGTTGGCAAAGGTATGTACAGTACTCCAGACTGAAAAATTAGGAAACTATTCTCTTTCTTTTAGCCAATAATGTTTCACTTAATGCTAGCTGACATTATAATAACCACTCTCTTCGCAGCTGCCTCTCCCACACCGTTCACTGCTGCGCTACTTGGCTCAATGGTGAGTCATATTTTTCGTCATTTACTCATCTACAGATGTTTCAGTCATCTTAAGAATACTAGGCAAATGAAAAAAAGGATTCTCTCGCTCTGCTGCACTGCGCTAAAATGGAAGGGGCGCGAAATGGAATTTTTTACCCTATACAGTAATCCTAGACCCGTCAGCTATATTTTTCAGATATTACTATCGCTTATTGCCACGGAATATGGTTACCGACGGCGATCTTGCCTCGTCATATACATCCACATGGTATCCAGTATAATTATCCTGCTATATCTATTGGCTGCGGTCCCCTTCCTCATTCTCAATCCCGATTGTAAGCCACTCTAATTTCAACTATCAAAACCTAATACTTTTGTATTTAGTCACTCATGGAACTGATAAAAAACCGCTGTTCAAATGGTTCGAGTATTGGGGAAGTCCTCTAAATCCAGCCTGGGCGTTTTCTTTCATCGCCTACTCTGTTTTGTGTGAGTTAGGACGATATCCTGAATAAAACTAATGGTCAAAATTTTCAGCTCGATTACTACTCCTTGTCGTCTCTTTCAAAATTTTCGTTTTCGCAGGGATGAGTGAAGCATTGGAAATGGCAATGAAAGACGAGGAAGTTGTGAGAAAAATGAGAAAGCCGCACGATGACAACCCTTATTATTAATTTTATTTATCACTCAACGATAAATATAGTTTCCAATTCGTAGATGTGTGCTCTCAAAATAAAAAATAAACTGAAAAAACAAAGGCGCATCGCATAAAACGTTCCGTGGGTCTCGCAAGGAAAGCAAGGAACTACGGTGTTCCCAATTTTTCATTTTGTTTTTGTTTTGAGCCCAATTTGAATTGATTTAAAAATCTACTATTTTCTTCCAACAAACGTTATCCAGACCCAACTGATTCTGGTAAACCTATTCCTTGAAAAACTGGTCGCATTTTCAGTCGAAAAATGAGACTCCACCGATTCCGGCGAAAAAAAACTGCGGCGTAAACAAATTGCGGCGAAGAAAGGGGCGGAGCCTATTTCGCAATACTGCCGCACACTTTATATATTTTTTTTTCTTGAAGCGTGAAATGAAAACTTCGGATTTTCTTCGGAATTTCCGGAGTTAATATGAAATATTAATGAGGAAGATAGCGAAATTTTTTCAGAAACGACAAATTTACCATTTCGAGAACAAGAAATGACAGACAAAAAGACACCAGGGGCAGTGGGCGATGAGATTCTTATCATTTGGGAGAATGTGAAAAATGTCGAAGTCGTGAAAGAAGAAGTTTTAGATGGGGAAAACGATCCAACGGGGGCGAGAAGACACTTTCTCGGTATTTTCACTCAAGCACGCACTGAAAATTAGATGTGTAACAAAAACTCAGGCTTCGACAAAATGCGTCGCATCTCGAAGCGTTCTCCGCTCACAACAGCCAACTATTCTCCGCGCGATCGCTTCGCTACAAGTATCAATACCGGTGTCGGTGCTCGCCGCGCGCACAGTAGTGACGATGAGTCAGAAGAAGGGCATGAAAATCCTGTGAATCGTAGAATGTGGGGCCAGTATCAGGACGTGTACGATCATGCTGCTCAGGAGACAGATCATTTGAACTTTTTATGTGAGATTCAGGGAAAATTGCCGCTGTACCGGCACTTCTTTTCAGATAGCAAACAGAATGACGTGAGAATTCTCGGACGGGATGACTGGTATTTCTCCAATAGGTTCGATATGAAAATTCATGAGCTGAAAGAACATAAACATTGCAGTAGACCAGACATTCTCCGTATTCTTAGCAGCTACACTTTCGGCGCGTCTAGAACAAAGCAGCTTAAGGTCTCTGGAGAAAAATTAGGAGCCGGGAGCTCGTTTTCCTGGTAGGAAATAAATGTTTTGAGAGTGTATTAAATTGGAGTGCTCAGTCTCATCAATGAACGAGGTTCCCCGGTCGTCTTATACAAGAACAACACATATCGCCCCAGAGAGCAAACTAAAGAAGGGTTGATTACAGCCAGGTTTTGAAAGTACAAAAGGCGAAAATGTAGCTGGAATCAAATTTCAGATGCACTTATATAGATGGTTCTCCAAGAAATGCTTGCCCGGGAGCAATTCAGATTCAGAAAGGGACCGGAACTGTTGTCTTTTTGAGAGAATGCAGCCATGGCAATAGACGTAGTTCCATTGCGGTAGCCAACTAAATTTTAGCAAAAATCACGAACAACCTCAGGTTCAATTGATTGTACTGAAAATGGCGATTCTTCTGACATCCACCAACACTGGAAAAGAAGCTCTGTATCGCCTTGCCACTTCAGAAGCTGAAAAATTTGGAGTAGAAGATTTATTGGACTCGAATGTAAAAAAAAAACTTACTGATTAAAAAATTTCTGGAAGTAGACTTTTAGGAATCGCTGGGAAGAAAATTGGACGGGGTACTTCATCGAAAATCTACTATGAGCTTCCCACCTTCTCTTGACAAAACATATTTTCAAGGAGCAAAATGCTGTCTGGATTCTTCTGGCTCATTTTCAGACGGGGACATTCTTATTGTTTGGAGAGTAGATGGGGCTCAGGACTACTTTTCATCTAAGTCAATTCACTTGGACGGAAAGTTCAGTAAAAGCCCATCTGGTTACAAACAGATCTACACAATCACTGCGAAAGTAGGGTCCTTTGTAGCAATTAGATGTATAGATACAACTAAATTTATAGCATCAAGCAACAGGAAGCTGCATTCCCCTCGTTTTCGGTCTTTGTTCTTCTTCTAAAGAAGCCCTGTACACGCGCCTTTTCCAGTGTGCCAAGTTAGAAGGGATTTATGCCCCACAGTACATCTATAGCGGTAATTCATTTTCTAAAAGGACTTGAAAACGTGTATCGTGTTCACAGACTTCGAAATAAGCGCTATCAACGCTGCCCAAAACGTTTGGAGTACCTCCTTGGTTTTCGGGTGTTTCCGCCACTGGAAAGTCGCAATTTTAACCAACTTCCAAAAACGTAAATCGCACGTTAGCTGTAAAAAAACGGGGTTACATTACAGGCATAGGCTTAGAGGAGAGCAGAAGTGACTTGTACCAACGCCTTCTAAAATCGATTTTCACTTTTGCGTTCGCTCCAAAGGAGAAATATTCTGAGTGGTTTCAACATTTGAAAAACAACACGAGAGACATTCACCCAGATATTGGAGGTAGTAGTTGGAAGAAAATACTTTTAGAGGGTTTTGATTTATAGCGTTCTATGGCTACCTGGACAGGACATACTTTGATGTAAATGCTAGATATCCTTATGAATTCTGGAGTTGCCGCTATCGTGCTGAGCACGGGCTTGACTTTACCAACAACAACAGTGAGAATGCATTCTCAGTTTACGAGGCAAGAATTTGTCAAAAGAGTTTTCTCAGCCAAAGGATTTTTTTCTGAAAATAGGTTTACAGCGCTCGTTCCAACATAACAACTACAGACAAATTAAAACGGTTATCCGCGAAACCATTGACTGGTCATCCGGGGTCTACAGAGACATCAAGTCAGGCAGAAACACTCTCAACAGACATCAGAATACTCCTCTCTATCGAAATTCCGATTTTCTCAGAGCTGTCATTTATAGATACGCTGATTTCGCTTCTTTCTCAGAGCGTATTTATCCTTATATGGAGATCCCGAAAAAATATCATTAGAAATTGTTATATTTTATGATTTTTGTTTTTTCTAGGTAATTATTATTTATTTTCTCTAGGCTTCATTGTTTTATTAACCAAAATTGTTAGTTTGTTAACCACAAACTTTGTTCACTAATTACAAACATTTCTTACATCTAAAAAGCCTTAGAACGAAAAATACCTGAATAAATTATTTATTCCGGTGAATTTAAATTAAAGATGGCAATGGGAGGGAATTAAGAAACAAAAATTCAGATATTAGATAAAAAAGTAAATTAAATTAGACAAGGAAGTTTTAAGAAGTAGAAATTAAAAAAATAAATCCCGAAAAATTCGAAAAACTGCGTGCGGCAGCATTGCGAAATAGGCCCCGCCCCTTTCTTCGCCGCAATTTGTTTACGCCGCAGTTTTTTTTCGCCGGAATCGGTGGAGTCTCCGAAAAATTGCTCAAAGCTGGAAATCTGAACTACGGCACTGTTTTTTCGGCAGAATTTTTCTGACTCCGGTTCCTATTTTTGTGTGTCCTTGTAATCGCTATAATTTTTCGTACTGTTTTACCACTCACAAAACTATCTTCCTTCAGAGATCATCAAACATGTCCAACTTCTATAACACGCGCGTGGTTCACTCGATGGAGTCTCCGATGCTCTGCGATCTTTTCCCAATCAAGCTCGTCGTCATCATCGCTCAACTCTCCGCTCTTCTCATCACCATCGGCATGATTTCGAAGAGCGCGTCTTTTACTTCGAACTCCTCAATTTTCGAGATATTCTTGGTATGCTGTATTTACAACAGACTCGAAGTATAATCTAAATTTCAGATCGTGTTCCTTGTTGCCTCTCTCGTTGCATTTCTCGCTGATTACGAGCTCTTCATGCACATTCACTACTGGGTCGCATGTGTCATGACTATCGTTCCACTCTTCTTCTCTGGACAATCTATTGTCAGCCTCTACGGTATTTTCTCATATTTAAGTTAAATATATGGAAAAAATTATTTATTTTCAGAGTACCTTTTCAATAACAGCAACGATTCGAATGCCGTGTATTCCGTCATCTCCACAGTGCTCTTCCTGTGCGGTCAGTTAAATAAGACGTCTTAAGAAAATAATCTTGTTGGTATTTTCAGCTTACATCTTCTACATTTGGTCTTGCCGCCAACTCATCAAGAGTCTCGGACGCCACTACGTTCTCCCATTCTTCAAGTTTTGAACTTTTTCGATCACTGTTACGCATCCGATTCATCGTTGTTGTCTTTATTTGAAACTGTACTTTTTACCTTGAGCTTTTTTGAAGCATCCAAACATTTTTTATCACCTCCACTCAAATTCAAACCTGCTTCATTTTTATCCACTCAACACATCACTTATATTAAAATATCCGAAAATAAAATTTTTTACAATTTCTGTATACTTTTTCGTCATTATGGAGCACGAATCTACATGGATCAATATAATAAAATGATTTGAGAAATGTCGCGGGGTCGAATCGCTTGATCAGTCAGTTATGGCTCATTTTCTTCGCCTGAAATCAGAAGTAGTTGTTTCTTATTCTGCATCTTGACACATACCTATCCTCTCAGAGGACGATCCGTAAACTCGAACAAGTCCTCCGGGTCCAGCAGGCCTTTGGAATCTTTGGTTTCCAATTTCTTTTCCAATTCTAAAGAGTCTATATTAATACAGAGTAATATTCCTAGGTAACTCACGTCCTGAAAATGGCACCGAGATGATGACTCCAGTTCCAGTTCCGATCTCCTCTTCAATATCCGATGCCGACTTTGAGGAAATACCAACGGATAGGCAGTCCTTTTTTGGTTTTTTTTAAAAGTAGGATTACAGTCATTTTTTTTTATTTTCTCAAATGATCGTCCCAATTCCATTATTTACGAAAATAACAATATTTTTGCACAAAAATCGTTAAAACGCGAGAAAATCGATTTTCAAAACGCCAACTTACATTTTTTCTAACCTATTTCAATGAATGTAGAATTTTTCGCTGATTCGAATGCACCTAATATCGCTGCTCAAAACGCAATAGAAACATTTTTATGAACAAAATTGCACTTTGTCGCGCCGCCCGATGCCGACTTAAATCTGCTGTCGCGCTCGCCGCTGCCTGCTCATACGTTTTCAGCGGGCGGCGCGACAATTGAAATTATGTTAATAAAAATTTTTCTGGAGCGTTTTGAGCAGCGATATTAGGCGCATTCGAATCAGCGAAAAATTCTGCATTCATTGAAATAGGTTAGAAAAAATGTAAGTTGCCGTTTTGAAAATCGATTTTCTCGAGTTTTATCGATTTTTATGCAAAAATATTGTTATTTTCGTAAATAATGGAATTGGGATGATCAGTTGAGAAAATAAAAAAAAAATGACTGTAATCCTACTTTAATGCAAGAAAAGGAAAACCACTCCACTCCGAAAAAATTCGGTTCCTCGGTTTAGACAATCAGTTTAGATTCACTAGTCTGTTTTTCTCAGGTAACGTCCCGTAAACTATTCCAAAAGTTTTTGATTTTTTAGTATAGATCGACTCAGAATTTCGAGATAATGGGAGTCTCAGTTGAAAAAAAAATTCTGAAAATTTGTCTAAAAAAATATATAGGATGTCAAAGGTGCTAAAAAGAGTGTTTTCGGGTAGCTATTTTCTCATATTTTCAATTCAAACTTGATTTCGGGTAGCTCGTGAAAAAATGAACTTTACGTTAATCTTTTTTCAGTACAAAAATTGAAAAAGTAGCTACCCGAAAACCCTTTTTAGCACCTTTGACAACTTATATCTTTTTTAAACCGAATTTTCAGAATTTTTTTCTCAACTGAGACTCTCATTATCTCGAAATTCCGAGTCGATCTATACTAAAAAATCAAAAATTTTTGGAATAGTTTACTCTCCCTTTAAGTTTAACTTCATTCAACCTTTTTCAGCCGGAAGGAAGGATCCAAAACTTGCACTGGTTTGGAAGAAAAGATGAACAGAAGCCGATTTCCCCCGGATCTCCAATCTTCCACTCGACGAAAATCGAGAACACTGTGTTGGAGGATCCCGTCGAGTCCTGGAATTCGGTGGAAACCGAAAGTACCGAGTTATTCGAACCTCCTGCACATGTTGGAAATCTCGACAAGAAATTGGTGAGTTATATTGTGAGAGGCTCCACTAATTGATTGGATCCCTCAAAACAGTTCTTCCTTTCCTTATCAGAAACTTTCAGAAAAAGGTGCCGTCCCGTTTGAATGATGAGCAAGAAAACCTGGAACTGCATTTTCTTGGCCCCCATTCTGGTACTGTATGTGTGAAGGCGTGTGTGGTGGACCCAGGACTGTTCTTGGAGTTTATTTTATTCAAAGGAGTCAAGTACGAGCAACAAAAGCTTCAAATTCAAGATTCGATGCATGGATACTTAGCTCCTGATTCGTACAACCTGGACATCAAACCTCTAGTCGTCGTTCCAGCTCTTGTCGAACTTCCATCCATCGGATCAGTATCAGAAGTGGTTTTGTTCAACTCGTCTCTTGCATCGTACCAATTCAAAGTGAAAACCTCAAACCCACTCCATTGCGCCATAATGCCGAACACTGGAACGGTTGAAAGTCATCAAAGATTCTCAATCGCTATCAAATGTGGAAAGGTTGAAACGAGAAGCAAATTGGTTTTGTTCTATGCTGAGACTGGGGATGAACGAGCCATCGAGGATTGGGCAAAGGAAAGTATCATCGTGGAAAGTTAATGAGACCGTATAGCGAACTCGTTTAAGTATTAATAAAGTGGATTTGAAAACTCTGCGTTTTACTTTTACTATTTTCAGATGCATTTTTCCAATGATGATTCGAAGATTGAAGGGGCCTGAGTCAAAAGTTGCCCATAATGTTCTCTGCGTCATAATCAAAAACCATTCTTCAAGTTTTGAACTTTTCCGATCACTGTTACGCATCCGATTCATCGTTGTTGTCTTTATTTGAAACTGTACTTTTTACCTTGAGCTTTTTTGAAGCATCTCAACACATCACTTATATTAAAATATCCGAAAATAAATAGTTTATTAAATTTCAGCACACTACTCGTTATTATGGGGCACGAATCTACATGGATCAATAAAATAAATTGATTTACAACTTGTGACGAATATCGAGCTCCTTCTCCTCCTTCGTCGCACTTTCTCCATCCAAATATTTTGCGACGTACCAGCATGTTGGCTGAACGAGATATTTGTTATCCGACGCATACTTGAGTCCTTCTTTGACAAGAACACGGGCGACCCCCTTTCCTTGTTGGTCTTCTGGAGTTACCGTATGCTGGAAGTCGAGAACACGATTCGGAAGTTCAGTATATTGAAGGTAGGCTTTTGAGCCAGTGTCTGAATTTGAATTCCAGTTAGAATAGAGAATTTGGACTCAATTTACTCACTAAACTTGATGAAAAACTCGGTCGCTTTTTTGCAATGCTCAACACGGAATGCCATTCTGAATTCATTTTTTGTGATATTCTTCCTTTTCAGGTTTTAAAGTATTTTTTCGGATGAAAACAGAGTCCATAAAAATTGGATTTTAAAAATTTTATTTTATTCTTCAAATTTGACAAGACAGAAGCACGAATATTCACAGAAATTTTGGAAAAAGACTAGAATGCGTTAGAAGAGAAAGAGGCAACAAGAGTTAAGGAAAGAGCAACCGACTGAACTTTCAATGAGGTCTTATTTACAAGGGGATGCTTTTAAAACTTGAATTGAATTCTAGACAGAGCGAAGTGAGAAGGAAAAGCTGAATGACATCGAAACAAAATGCAAGTGCAAGTTCAAGAATCGAGAAACAGAAGATATTACAGTTATGCGAAGCTTAAAGACATTAGAAAAGAGATCGCAAAGAAAAAAACTATTTCGAGAGAATCGGAAGTTCGGCGTCGATTTCCCAGATGATCAGATGAGACATGTCGCGTGGTCGTATCGCTTGGCCTGTCAGTTCTGGCTCGTTTTCTTCGCCTGAAATCAGGAAATACATGTTTCTTATTGTGGATCTTGACACATACCTATCCTGAAATCGATATATCCATCTCCACCGGACATTATTAACATTCGTCGGAGAGTCACCTCAGCTGACTCATCCTCTCCGTTCTTCGACGCTCCAGGTACTCCAAGGAAGAACTTGACGCTGTCTTTGTGTCCGTGGAATGACAGTTGTGCATGTGACAGATTACAGTATGGAATGAAATCCTCGTTTGTTTTTTCGTCGGTCGCATTCTCAGACGACGATCCGTAAACTCGAACAAGTCCTCCGGGTCCAGCAGGCCTCTTGGAATCTTTGGTTTCCACTTTCTTTTCCAATTCTAAAAAGTCTAAATTAATTCAGGCTTAGGCTTTCGAGATAACTCACGTCCTGAAATTGGCACCGAGATGATGACTCCAGTTCCAGTTCCAATCCACAGTCGTCGATTTGAAACGAGAAGAGCCGTGGTTCTCATGTAAGAAAAATCGAGCTTTGAAGTTCCAAGCATCTTCGTCACATATGGCTCGATATCGACATCTTGTAAATGTTCGTAGGTATGGGCATGATACAGACGAAGAGTGGAAT
This sequence comes from Caenorhabditis zanzibari, assembly GCA_963966625.1. NCBI lineage: Eukaryota > Metazoa > Nematoda > Chromadorea > Rhabditida > Rhabditidae > Caenorhabditis > Caenorhabditis zanzibari. The sequence continues at coordinate 6,210,113 of OZ016470.1, read as the reverse complement.
CCAATCGAATCGAAAGCCACACTCCAGCTCCGACCCATTGCATATTACGTACTTGGCTGTCTTTTCTCGGATGTGCAGCGAACACTTTCTGAAATTAGGGAACCTTTATTAATCAGATTCCTTCAAATGGGATACTGTATTTTCCCACAGCCTAATATACCGTAAAACCTCTAATAGAGGAAGATGTCCTTCTATTGTTTAACCTTCTCAAAATCAAAACTCAAATTTCACAAAAGCATCCATTACTAATTTTTGAGAGGCAATTCAGAGTGTATTTCATATTGATCATAGTCTATTTTTGATAAAGAATCTATTGAAATTAGTTTCAGACGCACAGAAATCCGAGAAAGTGCTCTTTTCGGGCTCACTTAGGTGTCCTTCTATTAGAGGCTTTACGGTCACTAAATTTTAAGTAATGAAATTCAGGTGAAAATTTTGATATCAATTTTCTAATAGACATCTTACCACAATTTGAAGACTTTCCGCATCGATAACTACCACGCAGTTCTTGTATGTTGCCCAAATATTGGTTGATACAAGACACAGAGATCTAACTGAAGACGTGGCACTTCCCACTCGTAGAGAGTGATATCCTTCATCCGACCATTCGCCATGTTTGTTTCTGTGGAAAATGGCAATCGTTCCGTTGGCAAGAGCGGCGAAGATTCGACCCTTGTAGTGTCTGAAAATATAGACTTTGAACCATCTTGATACATATAGACATACACAATACTGAGAACGGCATCTGGCATTTTGATGCGACGAAGACACTGCTTCCAAGCGGCGACCGCAGAATGAATGTAAATACTGAAAAACAAGAGAATAGTATATTTGATTTGATGTATTTACAACATACTATTGGTTCTGTCCTCCCATCCAAACAGTCGGAAGTGCTCCACTCATTTGTCCAGATACTCCATCGTACTTACTCATCGCATCACGAATATGAGGAGGAAGGGCGGCACGGCCTGCCGGACGGTTTGCAGGAGGAGCTGGTTCTGAAAATTAAAATATGAATTCCTTGCATGCAAAGCTATGTGCAGAAGCTGGCAATAAATTCAAGTTTCAGACTTGAAAAAAATTCAAAAGAAAATCATTTGACATGTCAGTATGTGAAGGATAGGAAACTGAAAAAAAGATCGCGAAACACTGAAAAAACCAAATAGTGATGATAGCGCGAACGACGACACAACAACGAGTCTCTCCGTCTTCACCTTTTTTCAGTTTTTCCAGTGGAATCACTTTCGGCGTCTCGTCTGGCACAACGCTTTCCGACACTCTTGACAGTTTAGTTTTCGCTAAAATTTATCGAAATCACTAGCTTTTTTTCAGAAGTTTTGAGTATTATTTCAAGAGAGTTACCGTAAAACCTCTAATAGAAGGACACCCCAGTGAGCCCAAAAAGAGCACTTTCTCAGATTTCTGTGAATCTGAAAGTAGTCTCAATCGATTCCTTTCAAAAATTTCAAAAATAGACTTACATGTAATGGTTGCGAAGTGTTACCTCTGGATTTCTTTGAATCACCCATCATTTGGGTGCCCATACAGATGTAAGAAAAACCACGAAGGGATTTTTTTTGAGGGGCCCCCCTTCTCGAGATATTCCGATATTAAGATTTTCTCGATGAGATTTTTTTTGCTGACTTTGACAAAGCATAACTTGGGTTGTAGTTGACCAATCAAAAAGTTTTTATAACCAAAATGTGCCAAATCTAATGGACTTTTGAATGATAAATATAAAAATTTGAAAAATTAATTTTTGAAGCTAGAAAATCATGAAAATTTGAAGATCACCAGAACCAAATAGGTGATGGAACCATTTGATTTTACTGAAACTGTTACCAAACGAAAGAGAGTAGTTGATTTAGTCGAAAAACATCAAAATAAGAATAGGTTTCCCGAACGAAAACAGAGAAAAATTATTTTTAGTTATCAAAAACTGTACTTTTTTTCAGAAAATTTTTTTCCAGGTTTGGAAAATGAATAATTTCGAAGTTTTTTCTTGGTTTTTTTCGGTGAATATGATTTACTAAATACTAAAAATTATAAATAATTGTTAGAAAACACAAAATATTTGGTAAAGTATGATAAAAATAGCGATCCAAAATTGGTGAACATTTGTGAACTATTACTATACTTTGACCGTGTACTGTTCGATTAAAACTTCTCCAAAAGCTACAGAACTTTAAGATATTAGTTTTTATGTGTAAATCTTCAGAATCCAACCTTTGGGTACTTACACCATCTACTTTCACATATTGAAAAATATCAGTCAAAGTTGAGAAATTACCAAGTGGTCAAAAATTCGAATTTTGACCAGGGACCTAAAATTTTTAAAGTTATATATTAGTTGCTTAATTTTCAACATTTTTTCAATTGACACCAGTATATTACCTCTAATGGGTCGTCCAGAAAAAAAGCTTTTCCAACCATGAAAATACATATTTAGGCTGTGTAAGAACTAACCTAAAACAAAAACCGTAAGAGTTAATATGCTGGTGTCAATTGAAAAAATGTTGAAAATTAAGCAACTAATATATAACTTTAAAAATTTTAGGTCCCTGGTCAAAATTCGAAATTTTGACCACTTGGTAATTTCTCAACTTTGACTGATACTTTTCAATATCTGAAAGTAGATGGTGTAAGTACCCAAAGGTTGGATTCTGAAGATTTACACATTAAAACTAATTTCTTAAAGTTCTGTAGCATTTGGAAAAGTTTTAATCGAACAGTACACGGTCCAAGTATAGTAATAGTTCACAAATGTTCACCAATTTTGGATCGTCATTTTTATCATACTTTACCAAATATTTTGTGTTTTCTAACAATTATTTATATTTTTTAGTATTTAGTAAATCATATTCACCGAAAAAAACCAAGAAAAAACTTTGAAATTATTCATTTTCCGAACTTGGAAAAAAATTTTCTGAAAAAAGTGCATTTTTTGACAACTAAAATTAATTTTTCTCTGTTTTCGTTCGGGAAACCTAATCTTATTTTGATGTTTTTCGACTAAATCAACTACGCTCTTTCGTTTGGTAACAATTTCAGAAAAATTAAATGGTTCCATCACCTGTTTGGTTCTGGTGATCTTCACATTTTCTTGATTTTCTAACTTCAAAAATTAATTTTTTAAATTTTTCTATTCATTATTCAAAAGTCCATTAGATTTGGCACATTTTGGTTATAGAAACTTTTTGATTGGTCAACCACAACCCAAGTTATGCTTTGTCAAAGTCAGCAAAAAAAATCTCATCGAAAAAATCTTAATATCGGAATATCTCGAGAAGGGGGGCCCCTCAAAAAAAATCCCTTCGTGGTTTTTCTTACATCTGTATGGGCACCCAAATGATGGGTGATTCAAAGAAATCCAGAGGTAACACTTCGCAACCATTACATGTTAGATAAATATTACCTATGTTATGAGTTGCTTCTCAAAAATTAGTATTTGATACTTTTGTGAAATTCGAATTTTCGATTTTGAGGATGTCCCACTGTTTTACGGTATTCTTTGGAATTCAGAATTTACCTTTTACTGGTGGAACTGATGGATCAACTGCGGCAACTTCACTGATACTGACTGAAAATGAAACCTTTCAAAATGTATCCAAAGTACAGTAATCTTACAGTCTCTCGTTCTCTTCGGACTTGGCTTCATATCATTCGAGCAATACGTTGGAACACCATCCTCCGAATCTTCCATTTTACGAAGCTCCACCCATTCGCATGATCCAAGATCAGTACCATCTAATCCATCCGGTAGCTCTTTCACTTTTCCGCCTCCAGACAAGAACTTTTTCGATTGTTCTTCATTCATTTCGGGTTCTCCTTCCATGACTCCGGATACTGCTTGAATGCAAAGAAGATGACTGTCACATGCTGGGAATGTTTCAATGATATTGTTCGGATTGTTTGCGTCCAAAACGGCAATGAGACTCTTTCCTTGATTCGAACTAACAACCCAAACCAGAGAAGAAGATTGCCATTCATCGAGTTCACTCTCTCGAGCGTCCAGATTTCGAGCTCTCTGAAACATGAATTTGCACTTTTTTGATTTTAAAATGCCTTACCTTAATCTCATCTTCCAATTCTGATCTGGTATTCGACGTCTTCGCCTTCTTCATAGAAGCAGGAGCAAAATAAATCGGATCTCCAACAATCCATTGCCCTTTCTCATCTCTTCCACCTCTCAACACTACTCCAGTTGCACACCAAATCTTCAATGATGGCTCGTTATCAAGGAGAGGACGGCAGCAGACAGGAATCGGAACTGATGATACATCAGCATCCACATTCGGGAACGACCATCCGTAGGCTTCAATTCTTCCGTCTTCCTTCTTCACATGCTCTCGTACCAACTTATACTGCTCTCTTCTCTCGGCAGCACGTCTTTCCGAGATCCTGTAATTCTTCAGTGTCAATCACAACGATGATCAAAATAATAATTCTTTATCATCCAAAATATTATTGACTTCCCCAATGATGCAACACATCACAACACAATATAAAAAAGGGGGAAAACAAGGAGATAGAGTGAATGGAATGCATGCAAAGAAGGGGGATGGATCTACCCGTAGATCGTGAAATATACCATTTTACAAAAGAAAAACCGAAGGATAAGAATTAAAAACTACTAATTAACCGAAAGAGCTGAAGCTTTTTAAAAACAAAACCGGGTCAGTGTTAGTGGGTAGAAATATATGAACCAAGTCTCTGGGAGAGTGCGTGGGTGCAAAGGAGATCATGTGGTAAATCAGTATGTCAGAGGAATAGTTAAAGCTATATGTGCTGTGTTTTTATTATGTCTATGAGATATGGTTAGTCTATGATATAAATAGTTCAATGAATCGGATCTTCGAGAAGCGTCGTGTTATCGGGACAGATGTATCCTACAAAAATGATAAAAACACCGTTCCATTCTCTACGTGCCCACAGACAACAAGCATCTTTCGAACCCCTACTCTTCAACTAACATGTCTGGGTCGATATATTCCACAGAACGCGTCATCTTGCTACGCGAAGAAGTAGTACGGTTACCGCGAGCCGATGCGGGCGGAGTCACTGATTCACCCAGAAGACTTGAGAAACTGTAAAAATTTTAAACTATGAGGCACGCATCGGGGACAAATTAGCTAACAATTCCCAAATTCCTCCGGATTTCTTTTGATTGACGTTTTGTTGCTGTTGTTGCATCTTTTTCGCTCGTTGCATTTCCGTCCATTTAATCGACTCTTCGAGCTCCATGAGCTTCTCTTTGTATGCATTACGATCCATGAGAACACGTTGCATTTCAGATCGAGTGAATCGTTTTCGCATTGCCATTGGAACGTCTTCCTATAAAAAAACAAGTGTCTACAACATTAATTATAAAAATGCGAACCTCTTCCTGTTCATTTTCTTTCTCCATGAGCTTTTGCTTCATTGTCTTGACTTCCTCTTCAAGCTTCGCGATTTGTTCTTGCATTTTTTCACTGACCATCTGCCTGCTCATGTTCTCATCACGTAAGATCATATTTTCACTGTTCAATTCGTCAACTTGGTTGATCAAATCGTTCTTGACAATGTTCAATGCGTTCTTCATATCCAGAAGTTCAGAGTTCTCCTTGATGAGATTTTCCACTTCACGACCCATTCCTGAAGGATATATTATTTTGTGTGAAAAAAAACGGATATGAAACACAAGGGAAGCGCTTTGAAATACATGACAACCTTCCAGGTGAGTAGATAGGTTTTTGTGAAATGTGGAAAGAGAAAAGTGAAGTTAACTGGAAGATCGTCATGTTTTCATAGTTATGATTCGCATGCAGTTGTTTTATATTTTGAAACTGCGAGCAAAATGCCGAGAAACTAAAAAATAATTGATCAATTAATTCTCGCCGAGTATATAAAATTTCTAGTCAAATTTTGATGTTTCTAGCGACATTCAAATCACAATCACTACATTTCGAAACTTACCAATGAATGTGTCGTTAACTGTAAAGATAAACATGTTAAATTTGAGAAAGTTGGAAAGATACATAAATATATAGAAATGCGAAACTCAAAACACTGGCTGGCGCATGCACATACTCCATTCTTGTTCTCCCTACCCAAACTTCCATCGTCCGAAGTATCGTCATCGTCGAGAATGTCATCGTCGCGATGTCGTCGTGGTTTCAATCCCAGACCATTCCATCCCGTTTCGTCATCTGGCAAAACACAAAAGGCACATCAAGAATACAATACAATATCTAGATTTTGAAAAAATCAATGTATGGGGAAGGTGCAAAAGGTGTGATGGGCAGTAAAACAACAAGTGGATTTCTAATAGACTTCTACCATGCATTTTCAGAAAAGACGGACGAAAAGCTGGAGAAAGCAAGCGGAGAATCGACAAAAACAACGTAGGAAAAGAGATGATGGACGACATCGAAAACTAAAAAATTACCCGCTGAGGCGAATTCGGCCGGATCCACTAGGTTTCCTGTCAAATTGGGAAGAGTAATAAAAGTTGAAAAATGAAAGGTGTAAAAATCCAGGGATCCCGGAAAAGAAACCCTATAACTTCTAGTGTTGTGAAAAGTGAGAAAGAAATTAAGAAAAGAGGTTAGTGTGAAAAATTCAACAACAATTAGTGATAGAGAAGACTACAAACTTTGATAATCTTTGATACTTTAATTTTTAGAAACCAACCTGTGAGATCAGCACCAAGTGAATCATTGTTTTCCTTCGGTTCCCTAAAAAATAAAATTCATTTCATGAATGAAAACATAACAACTCACATGGACGATGTCTCATCTGCTTCTTCTTCTGATCGTTTTGGCGAAGAAATCTCATGTTTTGGAGTTGGCTCTTTAGTAAATACTGGAGATGCAAGGTTTTCGGATGCAGGTGGAGGAAGATCCCGAGGTGATGGCTCAACATCTGATGAGAACTCATCTTGCCAATCTATAACTTTTTGGAGGTTTTTTTCTGTGAATTAGAATTCTCGACTACCGAGAAAGGTTAGTGGTTTCGAGTACATGCTAGTTGTTAGTTCTAAATAATCAAAATAAAATTTCGGAAGCCTTTTCCCAACATGTGGAAAATTTTAAAAAAATTAGAACACCTAAAATTTCAAGCCTTCATCATAAAAAGTTTTTATTAAAAACTAACCTTCGTTTGTGATGTGATTCGCTAGATTCACATCCATCGTAGTTGACTGCGTCATGTGTGCAGAAATGAGATCCGATACTCCACGAATTGATGAAGCATCGACAGAAGCAGCCATTCCCATTCTGAAAAAAATTTAGTTTACCATTCAAAAGATTGTCTTTGCAGAGGAAATTTTGGTGATTTGTAACATAAAAGTAATCACGACAATCAGAATATAATAAAACGGTGATGCATGCTTTCGATGAATTTTTACAGAAAAAATCAGAAGGACAACGAAAAGAAGAGGTAGAAAAAAAAACTAAAATTGAGCCCTCCCAATTCGAAAATTCAGACAAACTCACAATGACAAATTACTTTGATCGCCACTTTTATGCAAGCGATGCGAGATTGGAAACCAACTACAAGACGACACGACAGTCAAAAATGATGCTAGTACTATTTTTTTTTAAACATACTTATTCCGTAGTTGCATATTTGGCAATGGCATGTTCTGCATCAACTCGAATTTCTCACTTCCCATGAGATACTTCGTACGTTCCATGTGATCCACGTGTGTTCTCAGAAGTGTGTTGTACCGTTCATGGAGACGATCGAATTCTAGTTTCTGCTCTGCTTCTCTTTCTTCCAGTCGATTCGCTGAAATTTTTAAATGTACGATATTTTGAAAAAAATTAAGCTCACCATGATCTGTCGCATTTTTCGCTTTCAACTCCAGCATTCGCATAATTGATTCCAAAGATTCGATTTTCTTGTCAAGCTCTTTGTTCTGCCCTATCAGGGTATCTTCTATTTCGATATATTTTTGTTCGGTCTGTTTTCGAAGCGCCTTCTCTCGCTCATACTGTGTCTGCAGTTGTTCATTGTCTTCTTTGAGCATCTCGAGCTCCGCAGTTTGTTCATCTCGTTCCAAATAAGCGAGATCCAGTGATTCGAGGACGTTTACAACGAGAGGCATCAGTGTCTGAAAATTTTTTGTTGACTGGAATCGTGATTTTGCGAAAACATTATCATATTCAAAGTATGACTATCGGAAAGGTATTATTGTTTGGTATTGTTCTATGATTCCAAAAAATTCATAGATTTTTTAGGAACTCAAAAAAAAGGGACTCACTTTAACATTTTCTTCCCCATGCACTTTTATCATGGTTTCCAACTCTCGATAAATCGCCGAAGCCATCGTCTGCACTTTGTCCGACATTGTTCGGTGCTCATCGGGAGAGCCGGTGCCGCCGTAGACAATCTGTGATAATTTCTCTCCCATTAGGATCGAATGCAGCATAAAGATGCAGCACTACTGTTTTGTTGTCTCTGATGAATCAATAATGAAGAGAGAAGTGAGGAAGAGAAACAAAACGGTATTTACTGGCCGAGGGGGCGATAAGAGACTGAGATAACTATCGGGGAGGCGCCCACCACCACCAACCCGTCTGCCCTTTTGTCTCTTTTTCAGTCTTTCCACCAACCTCAGACGGTGTGCTGCTCGTAATCGAGTCAGCCATCTCGTTCACCGGTGACAGGTTACAAGCCATTTTCAGCGTTCAGTTATATTATCGATTATTGGTCCATGTGAGTACCTGCAATTTGTGATGTCGAGTCAGTTTGAGTTGCTCTTGCTCCACAATGAAAAAATCTATGTAAATAAAGTGTCACTCCGTTTCGCCCCCAGGCGACAGAAAATCGATCTGGAGAGAAAAGGCGCATGTGAGAATCTCGTGGATGCCAAACTACGGTATTAAGCGGAAGTGAAGCGTTTTCGGCGCTGCAAACACGCTTCTCGCCGCACCTCCGTTGTTTTTCGCGAAAATGTTTTCTGTTTTTCTGAAGTGGCTTTGTGAAAACCCCTTCAGAAATCCCACACACTTCATTAAAAATCTATTGTCAGAAGTTATGAATAAGAAATTTTTGAATAAAATCCCCAAAATTGACGACGACGTAAGTGCCAGAAACGCGGTTGCAGATGCAAAAGATTTCGCAACATATGGCTGTGTTTGCGTTTCCGTTGAACCAATTTAGACTTGACAAGAAAGAGAAATAGAGAAAAAGCATTCATTTATTTCTATAGTTATTCTTCATCGATCATCATCATCTCCTCCCTGCTCCGATGGAAGTTCAGGATTGCTGAGAAGAGCCATAAGTAGAATGACGAGAGACGATACGAACATCAATCCAACAGCAACCTAAAAGTTGTTCTAAAGACACATTTCCAGCTCACAAAACATACAACCAAAAGTAAAATCGCATTCTGGATTGGAACATGTTCTGTAGAAGTTACCGGGACGAAAGCATATACAATGAAGAAAATGAGTGAGAGGAGAGTTGTGGCAGCAGCTGGCGAATGGAAGATTAGAAGCTGGAAACACTTCATTCAAAAACACTCTAAATATTATTAAACCTTAATTTTTCCTGCTGTTTTCATGCAATTTGATCTGGTCATAATCAAAAGTACGATGAAGGAGATAACGGCTAGAGTGAGAAATGTGATACCTGCGGAGAGCTTGAAAAAACAAAATATAAATTGAAGAATAATTTTTCAGGTATCTATTTACCATCCAGAATCCTTCGAATTTAGACAGATGACTGGTAGGTACGAGTCCTTGGAACAGAACTGTCACCCCGATCATCTAAAAAATATTATATTGTTTTTTAAAATTGTAAACCCAAACGTACAAGATTTGCCACTATAAGCTTGTTTGAAAGCATGTTTCCATCTACCTTTTTGATTTTTGAAATTCTTAAAATTACTGATTGTATAAGTGTTTCAAAAACGTGGCATATAGGATTTATTTCTGATTCACCAGGAGGAAAAGGTCACGAAACAAAATTTTTATTAAAAGTTCAAATTTCTAAACTTCTTTCTTCCCCTTTTTCTTCTTCGCAGCTGACTCATCTCCTCCTTGTAGATAGTCTCCAGAATCTTCTTTAATTGTTTGCGATCCTTGAATGGCGCTGAGTTTATCCAAATCTTCCTTCCCTGGATTTTAAATCTTGTTGAAATTCGACTAATTTCAAACAAAACCTGGAGGTTTGCAAACGGCACTTTTAGTTTGAAGAATAGTCATAAGAATGAATACAGCCGTAGAAAGAGCACCGATTCCTGCGAAGACGCCAGAGACCATTATAAGTGAATCAACTGGCAAAATATACTCAGCTCGACTCATTTTTTAACACTGGATTTTTTTGAAATGAAGTTTCTTTTGAAAATATTACGCGTAATTTTTATGATGATGAACTCAGAACAGAAAAAACAAAAACAATAAAAACCTTTGACGTTAAATATACATCTTGATGAGTTCCTCTCCAACAGCTTCTGGTTTCATCGCTCCAACATCTGTGATAATGAGTGTTAAGAATTCAGGAGCAGTGTAGTCAACGTCTGGATGCTCCGATTCCAATTGATCCTTTGCGATGACCGATGTTCGATACTGTGAAAAAATTGATTAATATTATTTTTTATAGTATAAAAATTACTTTGAACTCCTTTGGGATATCAGCTTGATTAAGAGGGAACTCTCGAACAAACTTGATAGTTTCTGCGCACACATAAACTGGTACATGCCGGGCTTTTGCGATCACACATACATTGACGGTTCCGATCTGGAAGAAACTTTATTAGCGGGATAAAGCATTTATCATCTCACTTTATTAACGATGCCTCCAGTTTCCATAACTCCTTCGGCACCAACCAGGACTGCTTGAATTCGCTCCATAACGTATCTGAAAATAGACTTCATTCAGATAATTATCGAATTCCAAATTGCATTACCCAACACAGCTATCTAGTACAAGAGTTGCTGGAACTCCATGTTTCTTCAACTCCTCGAGCATCAGCTTTCCAGAACAATCTGGTTGGGATTCTGTTACCCAGAGATTCAAATGATATCCACTGTTATGAGCATCGAGAATTGTTTCAAGGACAACTTTGCTGTAGGAGTGTGTTAGAATATTCTGTAAAGAAAATAGTTTGATAAGAAATGTTAAAATTCAACTTACCATTTGATGAGAGAAAAATAGTCGTGCGCATTTCGATATTTTCGCTCTGGAACCTCTAACATTTTTTATGAATGATCGAGCACGTTGACGATAGAGATCGAGTACTTGAGAGAAATCTTTTTGATCGAGAAGAGCTGCTGGAGCAAGAGATGTAAATCTTGTGAATAAATCAGCAGCACTTCGAATCGACGTGGAACTGTAGTCGGTTTTTTCAAGAGCAGCAACCACTTGTTGTAACTCGTTTTGGAACTCGGCGACAGTAGTAGCTGAAAATCAATTTTTGAAAACTAATTAAGAAGCAAAAGCAAAATTACCCCTGCTCCGATCCAGAACTTCCATCAGCGTTTCAACTGTCGCTAAACTGGTCGATTTGCTAGGATCGTTTTCAAGTTTGGCACGAAAAGAAGAAATAATGCTTTCTTGTACCATTCTGGCTGAAAACTTGATAATAATTTTATGCCAAAAAGCAATGCAACGATGATTTTGAGAAAAAAACGCGAATTTCGGCCGAACACTGTGATTTTTACCGGAGATTCAGTTTGGGAGCCTAGGCCACGGCCCCCCGGCCTTGCCGCCTGCCGGCCGCGGCCACGGAATTTTCGCAGTGTTAATTTATCTTCCAATTCACTCAACTGAAAATTTCTCAAAATCTAGCGGATAACTTTTTTTTTCTACGGATATTTTTCTTTTAAATTTAGTTTTCAATTTTTGAACAAAAAATCAGGTCCTAAAAAAATGTCCTACGACCAGCATTTTTGTTTTACGGCGCAAAAAAATGCGGTGGCCTAGCTTTTTTCCAAGTTAGGCCGTGGCCGGGAACTGACTGACCAATCAGCATCGTTGGCTAGCCAATCAGCGACCTTAACTCCGCCCATTTTCGTTTCACTGCAGCTAAAATTCGTTTTTGCCCAATCTCCGGAAAAAATCACAGTGCCGAAAAATTCGAAAACAGAAAACGCGCCCCGTCGAACAACAAGAGAAGGAAAATTGAAAAAAGATGCTGAATTCACTGTGATTTTTTCCGGAGATTGGGCAAAAACGAATTTTAGCTGCAGTGAAACGAAAATGGGCGGAGTTAAGGTCGCTGATTGGCTAGCCAACGATGCTGATTGGTCAGTCAGTTCCCGGCCACGGCCTAACTTGGAAAAAAGCTAGGCCACCGCATTTTTTTGCGCCGTAAAACAAAAATGCTGGTCGTAGGACATTTTTTTAGGACCTGATTTTTTGTTCAAAAATTGAAAACTAAATTTAAAAGAAAAATATCCGTAGAAAAAAAAAGTTATCCGCTAGATTTTGAGAAATTTTCAGTTGAGTGAATTGGAAGATAAATTAACACTGCAAAAAATTCAGTGGCCGCGGCCGCGAGCGGCAAGGCCGGGGGGCCGTGGCCTAGGCTCCCAAATCAAATCTCCGGAAAAAATCACAGTGGAATTTTTATTTTTATTTATGACACAATTTTTAAAATGGAAGAGAGGCAGAAAATTTCATGTTTTTCAAAGACAAAAATCAAATCAAATCAAATTTGATTCGCCAGAAAAAAAGAACTACGGTATGCTTAAAGGATCATATCATACTGACTTGAAAGGGTCTCGACAAGAAAGCCATTTTTTTGGGAGTTTTGGATTTTCAGATCGAGATTCGTTCAACATTTGCTTTCAGTATTTGTCGGAAATCGTTATCATTTCGAGAAATATTTCGAAACCGTTTAAAGCGCTTAATGCGTTTCGCCAACACACACTGGTTATCACCTAAATAACGTTGGGAAATTTTCAGAAATGGACGATCAAGAACCAAAAAGAAAATTGACAAAAGCTGAAAAGAAAGCAAAATATCGGACAGATTACCCAGAACCAATCAAAAGTAGGCGAGAAGATTTGAAAGCAATTATGAATGGCCCGCATGCGGATCGAGAAAATTTGGCTCGAGCAAAGATGTTTCAGTATTTCGAAGATGATTATAATAGAAGTAATTTCAGATGCAGTAAGCTCGATAAGAAACTCAAATTTCAGACCAGAACGTGTACGGAATGGCTGTTGATATGATGAAAGCAATGCCAGATAGAACAAAAGTAGGAGGAGAAAGTTTGGCGCAGTGGTATCTAGAAGTGTTCGAGAAATGGTTGAAAGATGGGAACAGAGAGGAACACCTCCGAAAGAAATTTCTGGAGAGCACGATTCAATTGGGAGCACTGAAAGAATGTCTTCCAGAACAGAAATCTCTTGTCAGCCAAATCTTCGACATCAGCCCTGATAAACTTATCGAAGACGTCAAGCAGCTTCTCGGCGACTCTATTAAAAAACGAGAATATGTAAAAGCTGCTAAGCTAGCCGTACAACACCATCTATCCGATACACTTGATTTCAAAGATCTTGCTCTTCCTCTGATTCTCACCAGCAGAAATCGAGAAGCACATCAGTTGATGGCAGGAAGCAAGGAAATGCAAAAAGATTATGTAGAATTTTTGGATTCCATGATAGGATTAACGCAGCCTGGAGTAGAAAGGATACTGGAGCCGTACAAAGTGGATCGAATTATGACAATTGCAATGGAGAACTTTTTTGGAAAAACTTTAGAAAAACACATACAACAAGTGCTTACCAAAGTGACGCAGGAGTTTCATTTCGAGACGGATCTTCCACTTTATGCTCCTAAATACTCGATTAATGCAGATTTTAAAGCGTTGAAGTACGGTATTACAATACGATACAATGGAGTGAATGACACCGGCGATGATAACTATTTTCAACATATGGTGGATACAATGAAGAAAGATCACGATGTACGGGAGAAAATCCTTTTCTATTTGTGGGATTCTGATAATTATGACAAACAGTAAGACTTTAGTTTAGTATTTAAAAAATAATTCATTACTTCAGGGTCGACGCTATTTGCTTAGCCAAACACTTCAAAATCGACAATCCCAGCAGTCCACAAATTCCGGGAAAAATGAAAGATTTCTTTCGTGCTCCAGATTCGAGGTTGAAAGAAGCTGAAAAACTTCTGCAGAAGAGACTGTAAGTGAACAAAATACTATGTGTTTGATTTCATTATTAATATTTTCAGAACGGTACGAGCACCCTATGAAAACGAACAAATGTATGTATTCGATGACAATAGATGTCCAATCTTCATGGTAAAAAATGAGAAAGAAATGGAAGAGCTGTGCACAATTATCGAAGCGCTGTCAGATGATCCTGCTAATTTCGTTCACGTCGGATTCGATTCAGAATGGAAGCCCTCGAATTTGACAACAGCCAAGTAACAGAAATTAAAGAATTGAAAGCTATTGTAAACTTTTTTTCTTTTTAGCGCATCAAAAATCGCAATCATCCAATTGTTCTTCATGGAAAAAGTATACCTTGTCGATTGTGTTGAACTGGAACGAATAAAAATCCCTGATGATTTATGGCTGAAGTTCGCAAAGGGATTATTTGAATCTCCAAAACTGAAAATTATTGGATTCGATATGCGGAATGATTTGGAAGCCATCATCGAGCTATCCGCATTGAAGGGTCATTTGATATTGGAGAATATTCAAAACGCATTTGATCTCAAACGATTGGCAGAGAACATTTGTGACATTGATATGGAAATTCTGGAGTTACCGAAGAAAACGTTCAAACTTGCCGATTTGACACAATACATTCTTAACCAAGTGCTCGATAAAACTGAACAATGCAGTAATTGGCAATGTCGTCCTCTCCGAAAGAAACAGATTTTGTATGCGGCATTGGATGCAGTGGTTGTAGTCGATACTTTCAAAAAGATTATTGAAAAAACACAAGAGAAGAATGAAGAAATTGATATTCAGTCTATTGTTGCACATTCGAATGTGTTGGCTCCGAAGAAAGAAAAAGATCAGAGAGTACTCCGAAAGTTGAAAACAATTCCATGGTCGGAAATCTATGAGGTAGGGGAATGTGATCTTCGAAACTTTAAAGTAATTTTTAGACTTTGCGACATCATAGGGATCCAAGCAAACCATTAAAACGACCTCACGAAATCCAAGTTATCGTCGATACAATGCTCCTTGGGTTTGGAAAACATTTGAGGTTTTCAAACTGTTTTCTATAGCTTTTGATAAGTCTATTTCAGAAGAGTTGGAATTGATGTATATTTGCCACGAGATGTCCAAGATTTCAAGGAGAAACTCAAATTGATAAATCGACTCGGAGGAGACTACCAACGTACCATAATCACTGTACCATCGAAAAGTTATAACGCTCTTCGAGTAGAATATGAATCGAATCTTATCGCGATGCCAGAACTGAATCATAAGGCTCCACTAGATCAACTAATCAATTTCTTTGATATATTCAACGTGGACATTCGTCCGGAAGATGAGTTCCTCCGTTGTATTGAGTGCAACTCCAGACTTCAAATCAAGTTCCCTGGTCCTGTTCTTCATTTCTTGCACCAATACTCTGTGATTCATGTACAAAATGTTTACCGTGCTGATATGAGTGATTTCCCACTTGAGCGTGAGTACATCTATCTTTGTTCAATTCATTATTTTCTGTTCCAGATTGGTGGAATCGCATGCTCGAAATCAATCCGAACGACTATGATGGAATCAAAGTAGAAATGTCTCGACCGTCACCAAAAAGCAAATGGATCGTAGCAACCGTTCCAACTGGATGCCTGCATATCACGTACTGTTTTATAAGCGATCACTCAATATACTTATAAATTTTCAGACGTCAAACAGCGATCCATAATAATCTCCCAGATGGCGTTGAAGTGAGAATCCACAAAGTCCCGGACGACGAATTCCAGCGTCCGAACCTCTGCTTCTACGTTTGTGGTGATTGTGGAACTGTTGGTTACGATGGTCGAAGTCCTATGGAAAGCAGTAGTCACGAGTCAATTCATTAATTTTTTGGTCCTTGCCTTTTTTCAACTTGTTTCATACATATCTTGCCTCCTTGTTCCATTCGAGTTTTATATGTCTTTCAATTATGATATGGTTTTACTGTTATATTAATTTAATTATTTTCCTTGTTTTTTGTACAATTTTGAAGGTTAAATGACCTCAACGAATATCGATTGTGACTGAACACACTGAAGATCAAACATTGTCTTTTAGTCAACGTGTGCATAGAAGCCGCCGCCGCCTTTCTCGAGTCAGTCGTCATTTTATTCGTATTTTCTTCATGATATCTGACATTAGAGTAAGGTTTTCAGTTCACTTTTTAAATTAGATTTCCTTTTATTTCAGACATTATTCACACAGAATCCTCTTGATTCTGATGTTATCCTAGAGAAAGCAGTAGAGTTAGGATCAAGTTTTCTTCGAGGAGGATGGAATCTTCTGGAGAAGAATGAGGTGAAAGTGACAAAGATAACGTCAGTTTCTTATTTTTGAAAAAATAATTATTATAAACTTTCAGGGGTGGACAATCGAATCTAATCTATCTCGCAACCTCTACAAATCTCACGAAACTTTCATCTGAAACTCCCACATGCTTCTTAATCAGAATCCACTGTCAACCTGCTCATCAAGTGTTCAACGACACTGTCATCTTTTCTGTTTTGTCTGAACGTGGACTAGGTCCCAAATTTTATGGATTCTTTCCTGGAGGAAGGTTAGAAGAATTTCTCCCAAGTCGGACACTCGATACGGATCTTATCAAGCTCCCAGAGTAAATTTGCCTAGTTAAGATCTCAAAAGCAAGCTAGTATTTCAGAATTGCTCAAAGAGTTGGTGCTCTTTTCCCGAAATACCATGAAATCGATGTTCCCATTTTGAAAAATGCAGGAGCAATTCGATTCATAAGACAGAACCTGGAAGCTTACAAGTAATAGTTAAATCATGTCTCTGACATAAGCAGATTTTTACAGAAAGCTAGGAGGATCAATTCACAAGATGCGTCCTTATTCCATCAAGTATGAGAATGAAAAAGTTCGGGATACAATCTCTGTGGAGGATTTAGAAAAGGAAATTGAAGTATTCGAAAAGTGGACGAAAGTTTTCGACGATACGATTGCCTTCTGTCATAACGATTTGGCGGTAGTACAAAACATCGGATATTTCTGTAATCATCTGTATTTTAGCCACTGAATGTTCTTGAAATGGATGACACTAAGGAATTAGTACTAATCGATTTCGAATACGCTTCTTATAACTGGAGGTAACTAAAAATCCCGAAAATTCAGACATAAAGTACATATTTTCAGAGGATTTGATCTCTGCATGTTCCTATGTGAAAACGCATTCGACTACCGCGTACCACCTCCAGGAGTTTGGATTGATCAAAACTTTGTGGAGAATCACCCTAATCTGCAACTATTTTGTGAAGCTTATATAGATACTCTTTATGAAGTAGGTATTGAGGAATAAGAATCATCTACAGCATCTTTATTCAGATGAAGACAAAGAACCCGAGTCAAAAGTTTCCAGTTTCCGAGGATCGCTGTGCCGAAGTGGCTCGTTTGATGTTGGAAATAAAGTTTTTCATCCCACTGGTTAATCTTTTCTGGGCAGTCTGGTCTCTTCGAGGATTCTTGGCCAATCACGACAATGGACACGATTTGGAAGTGGCTGCTAGTGACCGTCTCACGATGTACTTCCACTTCAAGCCACAATCTGAGAAAATCTATGAACAGTTTTTGAAAAATGTTATCTAAATTTATTGCATGTTAATAAATTTTATATTGATTTTTTTGAATCCTCCTTTTCTTTGAACTTTCGGTCAGTAACACCTGGAATGTTTCTCATGGCGGGCTGGGTGACATGAGATTTCCCAGCAGACGTTGTAAAAGGATTATGTGTATTCTTATTGTTCTCTGACCTAAAGAAAATATCCAATTAACCTTCTAGGAGCATATTAACATAGAAAACCTCCAGAATCGATACTCCCCACACAGCGGAGTAATAGAAGAGCGTGCTGAAGAAACGCAGTGAATCAGAGAAAAGTGTTTTTGGCACTTTTCCTTTTTCCTTTTCACTAAATTTATCTTTTCAAGATGTCTTCTCAATCCACCAAAAGCCCCCATAACAGTTACCAAAACCGGCACAGTAAGTACAAAGTGACTGATGAGAGATCAAAGGTTTTGAGGGTAAGCTATAGTGAGATCCTCTAAAATAAAAATTTTCATTTGCAGGAGCTCATGAGATCTGAACTCGCTGATCAGGAAAATCAACTACGTACAAAGATCGTTCAATTCTTCGATGATGATTTGAAGAACTATATCGAGGCTATTTGGAAAGAAGACTCAACAAATTACACAACTGTTTTTGAGATGTTTCTTCTGTTATTGTCCAATATTCCGGATAAGAAGAAGCCAGCTGGAAAAGCATTGGTTCAATTGTTCATAAACGAATTTATACAATGGACATCTGAGAAGAAACCGGAATTGAATATGCAGTTGACGGAATCGAATTTGGAAAATGCAATGAAGTACTGTGTGAAAGATCCCGATCTCTCGGAACCTTTCGGAACAATTTTTGGATTTTCGGGAGAAAATATTTTGAGAAAAAGAGACGAAATGATTGAGAATTACATGAAGGAACAGCAGTTCAAAGAAGCTTCAGAATTGATTATCAGATATGGATTAGTGGATAATTACACATTCGAACAACTCGTTCTCCCTTTGATTCTTTGTGACAAGTGTCAAATTGTGGATGAGTTGTTAAAACTTAGTCCTCGATTTCAAAAAGACTACATAAAATTCTTCGATTTTCTCGTCGGAGAAACAGATGAGTATGTGGATGCTGTTTTTGAGCCGTACAGACAGCAAGGGCTGCTGGTTACCATCAATCTGAATCGATTCTACGGAAAATCGCTGACCACATTCATGCAAAAGTTCTTCAATGGAATCGTCAAACAAAATAATTTCGATTTGGAAGAGCGAAGAGATGCGCCAAGATTCGAAGCATTCATGAAAGGAAAGGCTTTGAAATATTTCTCGAAACAAAGATTCGAAGTGAGAGCAATGGCAGATGAAGTTTATTTTGAACATGCCAAGAATACATTACAACAAAGTTCCAAAGATGTCGTTTGTTTTTATTTCACGATCTTGTGGGACTCTGGAATGGAGGAAAGAAGGTGTGTGATTCTCCAGAAGGCCTATTAAAACTCAAATTTTCAGAATCGAAGTGCTCTTCTGGATGAAATTTTTGAATTTTCCTTTGAACTACCGTCGTGTTCCACATGGAGTTGTCCGATTCTATCAAAACCCTGATCCCAGAATTGTCGCAGAAGTAGACAGAATCATTGCTCTCAGAACGTAATTTACACTCTCTTTCTATAAATTCTAGAAATAATTTCAGAGTTACTGCTGAAAAGGAGATTACCGAGCAGTTGTACGTTTTCGAAGAAGAGCAAAAGCATCCAATTATAATTGTAAAGACTGAATCTCAATTGGAAGATTTGTGTGATCTGTTGGATAATGCAGAGAAAGGGACTTTTGTGGGATACGATTCTGAGTTTAGACCAAGTCATCTGTCGGATACAAAGTGAGTTTAAATATTTTTATAGAATAGGATTATAAAATTGATCATTTCATTTTCAGTGCAATCCGAATTGCAACGATTCAACTATTCTTCAACGAAAAAGCCTACCTGATCGATTGTGTGGAGTTAGAGAATGAGAAACTATCAGATAAAATGTGGATTCGAATGTTCCAAAGTCTTTTTGATTCGAAACGAATAACAGTGGCAGGATTCGATATGAGACACGATTTGGAGTCACTATTCTCAATTAAACCGATTCGAGATCAATTCAAAGTGGAAAATATTCAAAACTTTGTTTGTGTCAGAAGATTCTCGGAACTCTTAAATGAAATGGACATGAACATTTTGAATTTATCGAAGAAGTCATGTAGATTGACAAATCTTGCTGAAGAACTTGTCGATATCAAAATGGACAAATCGGAACAAAACGGAAATTGGCAATCTCGACCACTGCGAAAGAATCAGATTATCTATGCAGCACTTGATGCAGTCGCCGTTTTGAAAGTGTTTTTGAAAGTATTGGAATTGGCTAAAAAGGTTGAACCAGCACTGGATATTGAGAAGTTGATGGAGGATGCAAGGAACTTTGCAATTGTGAAGAAAGAAAGGATTAAGAGAGAGTTGAAAGTTATCAACGCACACCCATGGGAAGACGTTTATGAGGTGAGAGTTTTTTTTTTTTTGATTTTTTAACAGTTTTGTTTCAATTCTTTCAGATTATTCACACTCATTGCGATGCTACCAAACCTCTCCAAAAACCTTCTGATCTCAGAATCATCATGGACACTATGGTTCTTGGACTTGGAAAAAATCTACGTCTTCTGGGAGTCGACGTCTATCTTCCAAGAGATGCTAATGATTTTCTAAAACATCTCCAAATAATGAAAGAAGTATTCCCTGAAGATCAAAGAATCATTGTGACGGTTCCATCGAAAAGTTATGAAACTCTAAGAGAAGAGAATCCGAATGCACAGTTCATTGTTCTTCAAAATGTCTATTCAATCAGAAATCCATTGGATTTGCTCACTAGTTTCTTGGATCTTTTCAATTTGGATATTCGCAAAGAAAATGGATTCGCGAAATTGGACTCCTGAATAATTTGTTATATTTTTTTGAGTTTTGTACTCTACTTTTAAAACAAGATCTCATTTTTTAATACAAGATGCTCATTCGGTCGGGAAATGTTGTCTACTTTTTGTCATAATTTTATAAAAGAAGATTTTAATAACTTTATCAAAAAAATTATTTGAAGCATGAAAGGTTATGCTACTCTTGAATATATTTGAATGTTGTTGTGATTGAAACATCGAAAAATATCGCTTATAAAAACAACTTTGTTTTGAGCCAAAGTGAGGCATTTGGAGGCAATAATTATTATTGATGAACTGAAAATCAAGACTCTTGAGTCATGGTGAATCCAAAAAACGTGATCTCAAGGGAAAACGTTGCACTTCGATCAACTTTTTGTTCACTTCTTCCAATTCAATTGAAATCGCCCTTTTTATCTCTTCCGCTTCAGGAGTTGTTCTCTCGATTTCCGCAGTTTCCTCTTCTAATTCTCTTTTTCTTTTGAGCAACTCCTCTACCAAAAATATGTGGAATATGTCTGAATGCTCCTTCTTGGGATCGCAGGTGGAGAAAATCACAATAGTTTCTCGCAATTCCAAACGACCCAATACGTATTTGTGTCCCTCTTCCTTTTTCGATTTTCTAAGATAACTCAGGCTTAGGGAGCAGGTTGGGGTGTATCTGGGTGGTATGTGGGAGTTACCCGAGGATTTTGGGAGTTACCCATAGAAAATGGGAGTTACCTGTTGATTATGGGAGTTACCCGGCGAAAACGGGAGTTACCCATTTCGGGAGCTACATGGGGGATTAGTGGGAAATGGGAAGTTCCCAACTGCCCCCCACAACAAACGGGAGCCTTGTGGGAGCTGCGCGGGGATTAGGATGCCGACCGGTGGGGGGTAGACGGGAGGTAAACGGGAGGTAAACGGGAGCTATGTGGGGGCTACATGGGAAGCGCACACCGCCTTGCTGACACCATTCTCAGATGAATGGCGCACGATTGTTTTTTTTTCTTATCAGTTCTCCTATTTTATCCTATTTTTATCTTCTTCTTTCCTCATTCAATTGATTCTTTCATAAAATATGAATAATTCGAGACATAACGTGAAACGAATAAGTAAGTTTGTCGCATATTTCGGTTAAAATTACTGCAATTGTTCAGAGTTGGATCACGAAGGTGAAGTCACAGACGGAAGCGCAGATTCAAGTGATGACGAACGAGAGTGTATGAAGGAAAGACAACTTACATATTCCCGTCAATTCATAACAGAAGAAGACATGATTTTGGATGAATCTTATTCAGATTATGAAAATGGTAAGGAACACCTATGGTTAAATTTTTTTTTGTTTCAGACATCAATACTTCGAATCTTGACGGAGAAATGGAAACCAGTGAAGAGAGAAGAAACAGTTTAAATTGGGACATTTCTTCCGGATGGAAGATGCGCTGCTTGATAGAGGACAATACGACGAGGAGTCCTGTAAAGACATGGTCTGTCTTCAAGGAATCTCTGACGCCAGCGCTCGCAAAAAGCGTTACATGCTTCTCCACAGAGCAAGAACTACCTTCCTCAACGTCACATTTCACAATCAGTTCAAAGCGGCTGTGTGAGTTTTACTATAATCTGCCAAATCATATCGTCACTAAATCTTTCAGCTACGATTTGAAATCTGCACAGTACACTCCGCCGATGCCAGGAGAACGCTTCGAAACATTCAAGCTTGTCTCGGTATGGGAAACTTTATTTTTAAGTTGGGTAAAACATTTTTTTAGCATAACAAGAGAGCTCGCCCAATGGACAACGTCTCGCCTCCTCCATAAACAACTACCGAAAGCAACATCCAATCCTCAATAAATTGTTACCATTCTCTCTGTTTTCCCCTCCACTGTTTCTTTTCTTTATTGTCACTGCCTACTATAATTTCTATTGTATTGGCATTTTTTTAATGAATGTTGCGAATAAAATTAATCGATAATGTTCTCAATAAGGGGGCAAATGGGAGGTTAATGGGGGCTAAATGGGATCTGCGCGGGGTGCATACGGGAGATAAATGGGAGCTAAATGGGAGCTACGCGGGATGCATGCGGGAGGCAAATGGGAGCTAAGCGGGGGCTACCACTCGCCCCGCGTGGCGTCCAAACGGGAATTACCCAACGAAAACGGGAATTACCCGACGAAAACGGGAGTTACCCGACCATTTTGGGGCGGCTCCCATATGTTCCTGGGAACCGCCCCGAAATCGTCGGGTAACTCCCGTTTTCGTCGGGTAACTCCCAAAAATTGCCTGAGAAATTAAATGACTTTTCGAAACTACTTCTAAACTCACATGAAAATTTGCGGGTAACCACTGTCATAATAGGAGACTGTTGTCAACTGATCAGTAATAACTGCTTCATCATATACTGTACCATCCTTCAACCTAATTTCGAGTCTTTTCAACATAAACTCACTACAATCCGCCCAGTACTGCAGAAACTTGTTAAGATCGGCACAATCGAAATTCGTTCTTTCTAAGTGCACAGTGTGAACGTTTCGAATTGAAAACAAGTTTTTCAGTTTCACCCATCGTGCATCACTAAATTTTGTTAACAAGTAATTAAGGGCCTGTAAATGATGAACATTCACTTTGTTAGGAAATTTTCTGAAAACTCACATTTGGATGATCAAAATCGAACGGAATATCGTAATCAATTTCCAACAACTTTATAGTTGGAACTTTATTCATCACCTCTGTCAACATTGATTCGCTCAACAAGTCATTGAAGAGTGTCAGTTTCGTGAATTCCGTCTTCAGAACTTTGTCTAGCATTTGCACAAATTGTCCGTACCGCGATTCATTGTAGAGAATAAAGTGCATAAACGGAAAATGACAAATAGCACTTAGATTTCTATGAATATCGAAGATTTCGTCGAGGTTTGCATGCGTCAAATACATGTATTTGTCATTTTCTCTGGTGTATCTGAAAGTTACAAGGGAAAATACTCATTGACTACACTCATCATTATCTAACTCAGGAAAAAGCTTCACTTTTTCAGTAGAAATATGAACTCATAAAATGTACCTATCTCTGAGCTGCTCCAATTTTGTGACAGGAATCGAGTGACTCGTTGTTGATCTGAACACAATTGATTGATAACCATCCGAATGGTGTATTTCCAGTTGTAAAGCGTTATTAGATAGATGTATGTGTAATGACTCTGTTTTATATTTTCGGCGCCGTAAAAATGTTTCAAGTTGAAATGAGCACATGGCGAGTTTAAATCTGGAAGTGAAAATCGTATTGTTGAACTAGATAGGAACTCACATTTCAATAGGCATCATCATTTTCATCACTTCTTGCAGTGCCAGAGCAGGCAGTTTTAGCAATGGAAAATTGGACATCTCACAGAATGTCGATAGTCAATATTGGAAGGCGACTGACTACTGTCTTATAATAGTGAGGCTAGGAAAAATCAATATGCCCCCAATGGAGTGGATTGGATGAGATATAGAATGGTTTCTGGGAAGAGGGAAAAGATAGAAGGTCCTGATACCCTCTTAAGAATATACTGTCAGAGTCTAGCCTTTCGAGAGAGCTTCTAAGTTTAGTGGTTAATGTTAAACTCCATTCATTTATTGATATGTAACGTATTTGATTGTTAAATCCTCAAGGATATAAACATTTAAAAGAATAACCCATAGTTCATGTAAAAAGGAAAAGAAAGTGAATGGGTAATAAGATTCCCCAATAACAACAGGAACCTAAACTTTTTATTATCAAAATACCATTTTGGCAGTCGACCTTTACCTCCCAAGAGATGCTAACGATTTTCTGAAACATCTCCAAATAATGAAAGAAGTATTCCCCGAAGATCAAAGGATAATTGTGACGGTTCCATCGAAAAGTTATGAAACCCTAAGAGAAGAGAATCCGAATGCTCAGTTCATTGTTCTTCAAAATGTCTATTCAATCAGAAATCCATTGGATTTGCTCACTAGTTTCTTGGATCTTTTCAATTTGGATATTCGCAAAGAAAATAGGTTCGCGAAATTGGAATCTTGAATAATTGGTTAATTTTTTTATTTTGCACTCAATATTTTTAATACAAGATCTCACTTTTTTAAAACAAGATGCTCACTTGATCTAGAAATGTTGTCTACTTTTTCTCATAATTTTATCAATGAAGATTTTAATAACTTTATCAAAACAATTATTCGAAGAATAAATTTAAAAGTTATGCTACTCTTGAATATATTTGAATGTTGTTGTGATTTTGATTCGGAAAGCAATCCTAGATTTTCAGGTGAACCTCCTTCCATTCTAACTAATAATGAACCAAGAACTAATTGTAAGCTTTCCAAAAGGTAATCTTCCCCATTTTCATCTTTCAGAACCTATTTGCTAAACTAACCCAAAATCCTTCGATTGTTAAAAAGAAAGCTCTAGAATATGGCTCGGATTACCTAGGAGGAGACTGGAAAACCTTGTCCGTAAATGATGTAGAAGTTGTTCAAATGACGTAAGTTTCTCTATATACTGTAGTTAGTATACTCTATTTTTCAGTGGTGGCCAATCTAACCTTCTCTATCTCGTTAAGTCTTCTCCTGGAAAAATCTCCTCTGAATCCACTCCACGCTGTTTTTTGATCCGTCTTCACTGCCAATCAGAAAATCAAGTATTCACCGACACCGTAGTCTTCTCGATTATGTCCGAACGTGGTCCAAACTTTATGGATTCTTCCCAGGAGGACGACTCGAACAGTTTCTCCTAAGTCAAACTCTTGACAATGATACTGTGTCTGATCCAGAGTAAGACTACCGTAGTTTCTTGAAGATTGTCATAAATTGCATTTTTCAGAGTGGCCAAGAAAATCGGTGCGAATCTTCCAAAACTTCATGCCATTGAAGTTCCGATTCCAAAGAAACCGAAAGCGGTTCAAATGATTCGAGAGTTTCTGGAAGAGTGCCGGTAGTTTCCATTCAATAGTTCAAAAACTGAAGCTTGAGATTTTCAGGTCCTCCGGAAAAAACACGTTCAAACTGGTTCCTGGATCTGTTCACTTTGAAGATTCGGCGATTCCCGAACAAGTGACGATTGACGATCTTGAACAAGAAGCTGCTCAATTTGAAAAAAATGTGCTCCATTTTTGATGAGACTGTAGTTTTCACTCATAACGATCTTTGGGTGAGCTCTAGAGAAATTGAAACAATTGAATGTTTTTTTTTTCAGTCCGCCAACATTCTTCAATTGAACGATACGAAAGAAATCGTGTTCATCGATTTTGAATACTCTTCTTATAACTGGAGGTCTAACCTCTTCTAACTTTTTAAAAAAGAAATCATAGAATTTTCAGATCCTTCGATCTCAGTATGCACCTTTCTGAATGTGCTTTCGACTATCGTGTTCCATATCCTCCTGGAGTCCATGTCAATCAAATCTTCTTCGAAAATCATCCAAACATTGGAATCTTCTGTGAAGCATACATTGACACTCTCTACCAAATGAAAAAGGAGGATCCAAACCAAAAGTACCCACTAACTGACAATCGAGAACAAGAGATAGCTCGTCTGATTCAAGAATGCAAATTCTTCCTTCCTCTCGTGAATATGCTTTGGGCAACATGGTCTATCAAGAACTTGTGGACTGGAAAGGAAGATGACGTGGATTTGACAGTGGCAGCCAGCAATCGCCTATCTGTGTTCTTCCACTTCAAGTCGCAATCGCAAAAAATCTATAATGAACTGAAAAATTGCTAAACTTTCTACTCATATGTAACTATTGCTTTTTTGGACTGGGATTTGTCATTTTTTGCTTCTTCACTTCTTTGGGAAAATTGTAATAAGTCTCGCAAATAATTTTAATTAAAATACAATAAATATTATGTTGGAATGAATATAAACATGCACCAAATATAAGTATATCACATTATTTCTCTACTCAATCATCTTCACCAGCCGGCAGACTATCCTTGAGCACCTGATCGAAACGAATTCGGATTTCCGTGTTGGCTCCGGAATCCGCTGCGGATGCATAAACTTTGAAGTGAACCGCTTCGAGGGCACCTCGAATTGCACCGGCAATCAATTGGGAATACGAGAGGCCAGCAGATACGAGATTTGGAGGTACCTTTAAAGAAAATAGAAAGGTCTAAAGATACAATTCTGTCACACCTGCACTAATTCAGTTAACGGATTCGATTCAAGAGTAATCGTAAACTCTCGATCTCCACTCGTCCAGGAGGACGCTGTAGCTGATACACCTAGGTAACAAGGGATAGCGTTACGGCACAAGACGTCAGCGATTTGTCGAGTATCAACACATCGTGGAACATTCGCATTCTTGGCAAGAAAGTCATCAGCAAGGCGTGTTCCCATGTTGAAACCCATTTTGTCCAGTTGAATGGTGACATCTTTTGGATCTTCGTAATCCTTTAGCATTTCGGTGACCATTGCTCCATAAGTGAGACAGAACAGTTCTGCACTCATCTTTTTGGAATCCGCCAAGTTTTGTTTGATCGCCTTTGACATCTGAACAAGAGAAGAACATTGTTATGTAAAACGAACAGAATAAAGTAGATTTATGATTTTACATTTTTCCGATAACAGGAAGAGACTCGACAATATTATAAGCATTTATTAAATATGTTAAAATTTTGAAAAAAATTATTTAGATTTCATAAAAGAGACCGAAATTAGAGATGTCAGAAAGCGAATCCGCAAACTATTCCGTTTCAGATTCGTGTCTTTTTCGTTTATCAGAATGACGTGGAGACTCCGAGCGAGAACGGCTGCGTTTTCGGGACTTTTTGGACTTTTTACCCTTCTCTTCGTCATCTGTTCTTTCCTCCTTTGAGTGCTTCTTTTTCTTCTTTTTCTCCTTCTCTCTAATTTCTCCTTCTGATTCCGAGTTGTTCTGAGATCATTATTGTTACGATACAGATTAAAATTAAAAACTTACATCACTTCTCTTACTCTTCTTCTTCTTGTCTTTCTTCTTTTTCTTCGATTTTTCGGTAACTTCTCCTGATGCAGTTGCAGGCGTTGTACCATTTTTGTAGTGCATGAAAGCAGTCTCTCGTTCCTCATCATTCTCCAGTGCCAAATATGCTTTATCTTTTTCAATCTTCGGCTTGATAACACTCCACTCAGACGATTGGTCGACATTATGAGCTTTGAGGAGGTTTCTGAATTCACTCTCCACTCTTCTCTTCTTTCTCGTCGACTCCTTCTCCTCATCTTTCGCCTTATTTTCGGCCTTTTCTATCATAGAGTTATAACAAAGCTTCATGTTTCCATGATCGACTTTTTCTCCTTTCGGATGTGTCAGAACCCAATCGGCGAACTCTTTGTACTCTGTAGTCGCGACGACTTGACATTCCTTCTCGGTCAAAATATCTTTGATGAGACGACGATCCTCAGAGTATTGTTGTTTGAGATCTTCTACAAAAAATTTGAACAAGTCGAGTGGTGATGATCCAGGTTGTACGAGCATGTGTTCGAAACGAGTATCAGTCGAAATAATAGGATACAAGGAAGACCACAACGACATTGACGTTATCTCTCCTTTCTTATGAAGCTCCTCAAGAAGTACAAGATATTCTTCTCTACTTTTTCGATGTTGTCTGCGCAGCCTTTTCTCTTCCTGTTCCATTTCTTCTTCATGCTCTTTTTCGGCCAGTTTGATGTGTTCTTCGTAAACGGTGAGTGCATCCTCTTTGTCCATCACTGTAAATCAAATGATAAATTGAGAGAATTCAGCTCATACAACTTACGCTGGAGACTGGTCTCGTGGGCGAATTGAGGATTTTCAATCAACATTCGTTGAGCTTGCGCCCAAGTGGTGTTATATGTGATCTGGTCCATGGTCTGAAGAATGTGGCTGAAGGCAGCTAGATTTCTGGTACGACTTTGCTCTTTTCGCTCTTTGTCGCGGCGTGCAACGAATCCCTGAAAAAGAACAAATATAATCAGTTAATAGCTCGCTAATTGCTTACAATACAATCTTTGAATATTTCCTTCCTATCATCATCATTAACAGCCATCCACAGTGGTTCCTTTCCAAAAATCTCGCACGCTTTCTGGTATTTTAGACTTTCCTTCATTTTTGGATGCTCTTGTAGAAACTTTTCCAAAGCCTCTTTGGCTTTCTTGATCGCCAATCGCTTTTCATCCTGAAATTATAATTTTGTTGGAACACACAAGTCCGGAACAACGATTGAGAAAAAAGACACGAAAAAGTGCGCCGCAGCGTTGCAAAGGGGCGGAGTCCTGGCCACGCCCACTTTACCCTGCCGCAGTGCATTTTTCTTGTCGGTTCAAGTGATTTTAACCTGAAAATTAGACAAAACCGATCCCGTTGATTGAGAATGGCTTCATTTATCACTCGCACTGAAAGAGCTGGCAACATTTTTTCTCGTGTAACCGGTCTCATTCGAGCTGGACAGCTAAACTGGGCAGATCGGCCTTTGTGGTAAGAAATATGATTTTATCCATTCAGTAACGAAAATCTAATAATTTTCAGGTACGATGTCTACATCTCATCACCACCGTTGTCGCCACCGGACTGGAACGTGAAGCTACCGAAGTTCGACGAACCGATTCGTCCAATATTCTATGAGGAGGATGTCCTCAGAGCGTGAGTAGTTTTGCGTAGAAAAGAACATAGCTAACATAAATGATTTTCAGAAAGTTCTACAAAAAATATCGAAGCACAGCTGGTATCCAAGTGGACAGCTCAAGAACCAGCGTTTCTCAGCAATTCATCAACGAATACAAGCTAGTGAAGTCAGAAAAAGCTGATGCAACACCAGATGAACTCTTCGAGCTGACAGCAAAGAGGCTCAATGAGAACGGAATTGTTTTGAAGTAAAAGTTTGTAACACTACTTGATCTCTTTTCGCTTAGTGAATTAGTTTGTTAATAAATCGTTGTTTGCTACGACTTACTCGTTCTTCCTTTCCTCTTTGAACTTTCCACGCATTGAAGAGCTGTTTCTTCTCCGAAACTTTGCTCAGAATTCTGAATCGAGGGTCGTTTTGAATAAACTTGACGGCTTGATCCCAGTTACAGCTTGTTGTTATCTTTCCATCGTTGTACTTATCACGGAGAAGATCTCGGAATCTTTCCGATTGGCGCTTTTTCAATTCCATCTCATCATTCACTTGTGTATCCTCTTCCTTTCTATCGGAAGGTAGAGGGACGTTCGGCATCGAAGCCAATGTAAGTTTCATGGCTTTGTCCAAATCAGACTCAGCCTTTTTCTGTTGAACAGCGGCAGCCAGTGCGGTAGTGTCTATGGCGGAAGTTGAGGCTGCTGGAGCAGAACTTTGAGATTCCACTTCTGAAAAAGAGATTGCGCTTTTTTTCGAGTTTCAAAAAGTATACTCACTAATAATCTCTTCTCCTTCTGGTCTCACCCACGTGGTCTTTTTTGTGATGCTGTTGTAGTAATAAGCTCTTCCATTCGTTTCATATTCTTTCCAGACATTTTTTTGTTGCGGCTGTTGAGCACTGGTGGATCTCTAAAAGATTAAAATAAACATTTTGCTTTTTTAAAGAATAAAAACCTCATGAGGAGTTTTTAGAGAATCTGGCTTTGTCCATGACGACTGTTTTGTGATTTTGTTGAAGTAGTAAACGCGTCCATCCGTGTGGTTGTGCTCAGTCCACTCCGCATCTGCTGGCGAATTATTCGAATCTTCAATTCCCATTCCAGGGGGGACAAGCATTGGAGAAGGCCTCGTTGGAGCTGCAGCAGCTGCAGCGGCCGCGGCTGCTGCGTGTGCTGCAACAGCGCTGTGAGCTGGCATTGGAAGAAGGGGAAGTTGTGGAAGACCACCAGCTCCAGACATCGCGACTGGAAATTTGAATAATTAATCGAAAAATGTCAAACTTTAATTTGAAAAAAAAACTTACCTCTCTGCTGTAGCAGCAGTTGCTGTTGAATGTTGGCTGCAGCCATTAGGTTTGGATTGAACAACGGGAAACCGTTCGGTATCATTCTGTAAAGTTCAAGACTTTTATTCAGTTTATATCGGAAAAGACGAGAAAATATGGAGCTGAAAAATCGAAACGGACTCGAGGGAATCACTGCGTCTCCACTGTTCGTGCGCACTCTAATCGATAATTCGATAGAGCGCAGTTGCCATCGTGGAGAAAAATCGAATAATGCGTCAAAATCACAAAACAATCATCGTGGACAAAGCCAGGTTCTCAATAAAATGTGTGAAGAGGGAACAATTTTTATGAATAAATAGTCCTCAATATGAATGAACACAAAAAACATAACAATATATTATCGAATGTCCTTTTCTAAGAATTATTCAAGCACCATTCAACATCAATCAGCTGATTAAGACGAGAAGCGGAATCCAGTGTGACCTTCTTCACGAACTCCATTTTCATCTTCGATTTTACAAGGAATCTGACACTGGTCAACGTTGATATCGCTTTCATGACCTGAAATTCAGAATTTAAAACAAGACTCATAGTATTGTCATACTGAATGTGGGAGTTGTTCGGGTAAGTCGAGCTGGTGTATCAAATGCGTGGAATCTCGGACTACTGTAGCGATAATCATGTTCACCACGATGGCCCAGAAATTGGTGTCCAGTTTTTTGAGAACTTCTGTGTCAAATTTATCAATCTGAAGACAATAAAAAATCAAATTGAGTGTCTGGAAAAAAAATTAAAATTACGTTTTCTCGCAATTCCGACAAGTTTTTCGGAACACTGGCATTCATGTACTCGTCTTTAGTCACGTCAAATATCTTCAAACGATCGTCGATTGAGCGAACACACTGGAAAAATTCAAATAGTGCAAATCGTAGACATAACTTCGCCGTACCAATTGTTTAACGATCAAGTAATCAGTGTCATCATCACAAAGGAATCCTCTTACCAGATTGCGTTTTTCGAGTTCACAAATAATGTAATCAACCTGCTGTTCAGTGAAATTATTCAGAACTGGTTGACTGTTCATGAACGAAACGAATTCAGATCTCTTCAGAATCGGTGCAGGATAGAGAAGCATCTCTCTGTACACGGAGCGATAAGCATTTTTTCTGTCAGAAAAATTGCTCAAATTTGGGAAGTAGATTCGAAACTTACATCATAACGTCATTTTGTTTTCGTTTCTGAAATAAGGAAAAAAATTAATACGAGTCTGAAGTTTAAATAATTCACCTTTTTTTCAGGAACCCAGAGCAAGAATGGAGATGATGGAAGTTTTCTCTATAATTGTTTTCGTTTCGAAGAAAAAAAAACGTTTTAGAATTTTTATAATACCTTGGAAGAAAATAACTTTCTTAGAATATTGGTTTCTTTGTGAATTTCAGATTCTTCCATAGTTTCTGGAGCTACGTGTGCGATGACTGCTAGCTTTTTCTGAAAAAATGAAGGAATATTTCAAACGCTTCGAACAAATCTCACTCTCTGGAAGCTCATCAACGATTGGATACCGTGGCAGTCATTAATAACTGCTTTTAACACTTCACTTCGCGAGAAGATGCCGTTCGGTTCTTCATTGCACATCAACGTTGTCATCACTCTCGCCATCATTCCCATTTTTTCATCAACCAACTCGAACACTTCATTCAGATTCTCCACCCACTTGGAACTCTCACATTCTGGAATCAACTTTATCAGTTCCATTGTACTTCTTTTCTGAAATTGCGCCGAATAATGCGGACTAGCTGAAGGTCCCGGATTTTGCTCCATCTGAAATGCAGCGGCGAAATTGGCATATCGATTAATGTTGAAAGGAACATTCATGCGCGAATTGTAATGGGGTTATTCACGGGTAGCAAAAAACGTTTTTTGCTGGATTTTTTGCGATTCAGAGGGTAGCAAAAAACGTTTTTTGCTAGGTGTTTTTTGCTGGGGTTTTCTAGGCCGCGGCCATCAATTTCTGTACTTCGCTGCGAGACCCAATCACAAATTCCTTGTATGCTCCTTTTTCTTACTGTGACTAAATTTAGAAAATTAAAGACTTCGCATCGTCTCTACACACTATAACAGTCGATTCCAACGATTTTTCAAGTTTTTTCGTTTTTTTTTCAACTAAAAAGGAATAAAATGAGCAACATTCTCGATAGCGATGTAGAAGAGAACGAAAATAGTGTTGTTTCTGAACCAACGGAACGAAAGAAAACAGGTAGAAAGGCAAAACCCAAACAAAGCGACGGATTTGAAAAAGTAGGTGCATGTCTCTGTAATCTGATTCAATTCTTAAAATGACTTATTCTAAATAATTATTAAGTACGACAAAGATGATATGCTCTATTTTATTGCTGAAATCGAGCGCTATCCAAATGTGTGGGATGCATCGATCGATAACAGTCACCGGGACGAAACGAAAATCAAAATCTTCGATTCGATCGAGGAGAGATGCAAAAAATTCATGCCCAGAGGCAAAAACGCCCACGGTAGTCTAAAATATAGAATTTTTTAAAATGGAAAATTCAGGCTCTGTCGCCAGAAATCTTTGGAAGCAACTATATGCAGCATACAAAAAGGAGCAAACACGAGCACAAAAAACTCCAAGCGGTTCTGGTTCTTCAAGCTCATTAAATTTCGAATTCTACAAAGATCTTTCGTTCCTTGACGGGGCGTTGCACAAGCGTAAAGTCAATAAGTGAGAATCATTTTTAAGGCACGCTTTCCAAAAACGTTTTCAGCGCCTATGTGCTCGGCACGAATGAGTTTTTTAAATCAGAATACCCTCAATCAAAAGATGTGAATGTGGTCCAGGATGAGATTTTTTCTCCACTCGATTCGGAAGTCCGACTGAATGATCTGCAGCTCACCACTCCAAAACGTAAAAGAGCCACAGAATCCGGATTGTCTGCGAAACGCTCAAAAACTTCTAACATCTCTGAGTTCTTAGAAATGATGGAGAAATCGAATAATGAACTAGTTGAAGCAATGAAAAACGTTGTAGATAGCTCAGACCCAAACACGAATTCTGAAAATTGCCCCACTCGACGAATTTGTCAGCAATTCAAGGAGCACACCAAAAATTGGCTCTCATTTCGTTTGCTCGCCGTTTGTACTTGCGGACAATGGATTTGGTCTTTCGAAGACAGTCATGACACCGTATCGCGAAAATCAACTTTCATCGAGCAACCATATCAAGTTCAATGAAACTATCTCTGGAACGAGAGTAAAGATCGAAAATCTGTTCGGAATTTTAACGTCCAAATTTCAAGTTTTCTCAAGAAGCCTTCGTCTGGACCCAGCCAACTCTCGCGGTTTGATCGTGGCTTGTTCGGTTCTTCATAATATTTCAGTCGGCGCTCTTCACGCACCCGAGCTTGATGATCAAGATGAGGCGGTTGTTCCAGACCCTTACACAAGTGCCGAAGAAATGAGATCCGCACTTCGCGGATACCTACTGAATCGCTGAACCAGAAAAAAGCTGAAATTTTAAAAATTATTTTTTTTTTCATAATCAACCCTTATTAAATACCGCCTAGCCTCTATAAAACCTTTTGTTCGGAATTACCCTTTTTACAAAAGAAAAATGAAGTGGGAATATAGAGATTTTGCAAAAAAAATCGTTGGAATCGACTGTTATAGTGTGAATTAACGTGCAGAGACGATGCGAAGTCTTTAATTTTCTAAATTTAGTCACAGTAAGAAAAAGGAGCATACAAGGAATTTGTGATTGGGTCTCGCAGCGAAGTACAGAAATTGATGGCCGCGGCCTAGAAAACCCCAGCAAAAAACACCTAGCAAAAAACGTTTTTTGCTACCCTCTGAATCGCAAAAAATCCAGCAAAAAACGTTTTTTGCTACCCGTGAATAACCCCATAAGCCACACAGAGAGGAAAAAATGAAACCAAAAAAATATAAAACATTCATTAAATTTAACCGGATCTGTGCAAAAATTCAATGACAAATTTGAAGTTTACTTGGTCCTGTTGTCATGTCGAATTACACCTTCGTTCTGAAAAATTCGTATTTTTTTTTAAAATAAAAATCAGATAACTCACTCTCTGCAGAATTATTTGCCTCCTTAGGTTTTTAATCTCGTTCATGGCATCTGTCACTTGGTCTCTTCCTAGAGTCCTATCCAATTGAATGCTTCTTTCTTTGGCCAACATGGACTTTGCCAAGGTTTCAATAAATCCCATCTTATCTATAATTCGTTCAATTTTCGAATCCAGCTCAGGGACAATATACTCGCATCTGCATCTTTCTGTTTCTCTTCCAATTTTCGACGATGGCTCGGGTGAAGCTTCGTATTCGTTGTCTTGAATTTTTGCTTCATCGTGCACATAGTCTTCGTGCTTACTGGGAGTTCTAGTTCTCTTCAGATAGTTATAATCAACTCCTCGACATCTAGCCGGAACAGGATGTTGAGAAGAAGAAGCAACATCCGAAGCCATCTGAGTTGGTGGCTCTTTTTCAACATCTTTTTCGCGGAGTGTTGTAGAATGATAGGAGGAAGACATGAAATCTCGAATGATGGTACGCTCTGAAAAAAAAATTAATTTTTGAATAAAGAATCTAGAAACGAACTGAAATTCGCAATATTTGCCCTTCCTTCAAAAGTATCAGCTTTTTCCTCTTCTGGTTCTTCTTTGATGACTTTTTCCGTGATAGACTCAGCGTCTGTGCTGGTTGAAAAGTATCTTTTCGCCTGCTGTTCTGGTTGGAAATTGTGTGAACTATTAATAACTGCCGTCGCCGAAACCCTCGTATTTCCTCGCACAATGATGACTCTTCTTTCTTTCTCTGATAAATTGAAGTTTTATTAATCCTATTTAGGCCTCACTTACCATTTGGTATTACAGAAGGAGTTACGGGTGCACCTCCTGGAAGCAAAATCGGCATTTTCCCAGGGACATCAGTTGATTTCCAGATAATATTTGGATGATGCTTTTTATTTTGATTCATCAAAGTTGTTATTATTCGGACTACTCATCGAATTTACTTCTCAAAAAATTACAAAAAACCACTCAAATCAGTAAGGGTCTCACAACGATTTTGATTGCGTTGTTGTTTTCGTGGTGGGACCATACGGGGGTTCTCATTGTTTTTTGTCATGATAATTTTCTCTGTTCATCAAAAAAAATTTGTTTCACTGATTTGAAATCACTTCTCTACCCATTTCCTTTTTTTATCAAGTCGATCCCAATTTTTTAAGATCGAAAAGTACGCCAGCACACAGAAAACGCGCTTCTGTGTTGATTGACGCATCCCTGGTGCTAAAATTTTTACAATTTTTCCCCTGTTGTTATGAACTAAAATTGTTTCCTTTATTGCATCAGAGGTTTTTGATTCGCTGTTCACCCTGAGAGTTTTTCTGAATAGTCTAGTGTTGTAATGCAAATCATTCAGCCGTTTGTCACATGTGCAAATAAGTCAGATACTGTAGGTAAAGACCTCACGGCATTCCTTCATTTGCTCTTGCCATCGTCCTTGCAGTTGTTGAGCTGTTTTATGGCCCCTGCTGAGGGCACACATCATATTGAGTGTCGTATTACCTACTTACCGGGTCAGTATCGATAAAATTGTTCCTAAACGTAACGCTGTTCTCTTTGTGTTCAATTGCGTCATGATCACTGTATCTTTTCTTTTCAAACTAAATTCGCAACAGCTTTTTCGACAATCTTACTTTCTTTTGCGTTGTAATCCTAAATTCTGAACAAATTCTGTTTTTCAGATGACTTCGGGTTCCGAATTGAAAACTGAGGTTGATGCACCAGTCATCAATGGAAAAGACGAGTTGGCTCATGAAGAGGACAACAACGATTCGGGTCACTCGTCGATCAACACTCCAGATGCCTCAGATGGTACGAATAAACATTGCGCTTATGATCCTAATTTCGTTTTTCTTTAATTTCAGACAAGCAAGCCGAGAAATTGGTGAAGGTGACAATTCAACCATCTTGTGGCGAGGCTTTCGATCTTCATGTAACTTTTATTTTCAAGTACTCGAAAAAATTATTTTCTAAAATTTCAGCTCAGTGACAATGAACTGGTTCAAGAGTTGTACCAAACGTTGCTGGATCGAGAAGCCACTTGTCATAGAACTTGTTTCTCGCTCTATCTGAACGGGACAGCAGTCGATAACTACTCAGAAGTTCGTGCCGTTCCGGGATTCGTTGATGGATGCACTTTGAATGTGGTCGATGAGCCATACACTGTTCGAGACGCACGTCTTCATCTTCGTCAAGTTCGAGAGCTCTTGAGATTCGGACTTGTTCAAGATCAACATGAGCCTCCATGTGGAAACGAAGCGCAGTCTTATCTCACTACAATCAACCTCAATCCTGACGAGAAAAAAGAGCCGAAGTCGTCGGATATTTTGCCGCCAGACCACGCTCTTCCTGGATGCAAGGACCGTTCTCTATCCCATTTGGTCGTTCCTCAACCCAAGGAGCTTATTGCTTTGAAGGATATCGCATTTTCTCCATTCAATCCACCACCAGGTCCACGAAAGCTGAGAGGAGACGTTTTGTACATCGACTTGACAACTGTTGAGAACAGAGTCTATCATGTCACCTGTTGCACTAGAGGATTTTATGTCAATGGTTCTAAAGACGAGAAGTTCGATCCAACGCCATCAAGTTCCAACAAAACAGTCTATCAAAGTGTCATAGAGCTTCTTCAAAATGTCAGCCCTGGTTTCAAGAAGGTCTATCCACAAATATTGAAGAGAAGAACAGATAGATCTCTGGTCGAGCGACTTCCAACAAGCTATCCAGTTTCGACATGGTTCACGAATCCAGTAAAAGACACTTACTCCTCCGATTCTTTGAGAGCTATCGAGTTGACGGAACCGTTCCGCGTTGGATTCGAAGATCATATGCCAGGACTTCTTCGTGACTGGAACGAGGAACTTCAAACAACTTTCGAAATGCCTCGCAAGACTCTTGCCGAAAGAGCAGTCCGCGATCGCAGTTATTACAAAATCCATGCTGATTATGTTAATGCCGCTGCTAGAGGAGTTCAAGCTATTCTTGATGGAAACATATTGGCTATCAATCCAGGAGAGGACAAGAAAACGCATATGTACATTTGGAACAACATTTTCTTCAGTCTCGGATTCGACGTGAGAGATCACTATAAAGAGCTCGGTGGAGACGCTGCTGCGTTTGCTGCAACCTCAACGGACTTACAAGGAGTTCGTGCTTTCGCTACTCTAGAAGATCCCAAGTTGAACACTCTTGGTATGGCTATTTTCGATTACAGAGGATATCGTGTGACAGCTCAATCGATTATTCCTGGAATACTGGAGCGCGAGCAAGAACAGTCAGTCGTCTACGGTTCGATTGATTTTGGAAAAACTGTAGTCTCCGATGAGAAGTATCATGATCTGCTGGAAGAGGCTGCTCAACAGTTGAAGATTCTTCCTCATAATGTGATCAGCGAGAAAGATGGAGTCGAACAAGAATTGAAACTGTTCACAAGCTACGAAGCTAAAGGAATAGTTGGTAACGATGGACGAAAGTACGTCTTGGATCTTCTCCGTTCAATGCCACCAGATGTTCATTATTTGGACGATGCCGAAGTTTCGGAAGCTGCTAAGCAACTCGGATACCCACGCCAGTTCCCACACAAGCTCGCTGCTCTCCGTCGCGAGTTGGTTGATCTGTTCTGTGAATCCAGATTGGTCATGTTTATTCAATCGACAGCAAGAAAAGTTCGTACTCTCATTTTGAATGCAAAGGAAAAGAATGACGAGGAGTTAATCAAAAAAGCTGGTTAGTTCATAACAAAAAGTTCATCTCAGAACGTAACCACTTGTTTTCAGCTGAAGCAGAAAGTGAGCTCTCTGCTGTATTCATGGCTATCAGTGAAGACAAGGAAGTCGAAACCAAGAATAAGATCATTCAAGATTTCATTGCTGAAGCTTGCGAAGAAGTTCACTCTGTCTATGCCGATCGTTTTGTCATCAAATTCAATCCAGATTGTTTCTCACCAAACGTGAAGCACGCTCCTAGCGAGAATTTGGAACGTCAACGGCGAGTTGTGGTCGATGCTGCCGAATATCTTCTCACCAATCAAATTCCGGAGCTTGTTCAAAACTTCAAGGATTGCTTGGTGCTACCAATTGATGGAGATCAACTTGCTGATGTTCTGCACTCCAAGGGAATCAACATTCGTTATATGGGAGAAATCGGAAAACGTGTTGAAGACAGCAACACGTTCGCCCGTGCACTTGTGCTCGCCGATATTGTAGCTCGGTCTGCCAAGCACGTAGTTCGCAAAATCAACGTTCAAACTCCGGCTGATCATCTTGCTGTTAGCACCGCCCACATTCTTAACTGCTTGTTTTCAGTTGTTTCTGAAACAAGTCCTGTTGTTGCTAATGCTACCAAGAAAAGCAACAAGAAGAACGGAAAGAAGAAGAACGCTGGCGTTTGGTCTACCTTGACTACTGCTTCTCTTTGGAAGAGCATTTGTGAGGAGTCTGCTTATTACTATGGCTATCCAATTGAGGCAGAATCGCTTGACACTTTCCTTGAGAAACACGATATCCAGAAAACTGCACTGTTCCGTCGTGTCAGCAAGTTTATGGGAGTTCAACTCGTCGCCAGAGACTACCAACTCGATACGGCAGGAAAGAAGTCTGGACTGTTCACTGAAGATGATATTATCAATTTCTTCCCAGTAATCAAGCATCATCAACCATTTACTGCCGACGCAAAGAAAATGTTCCTTCGTGGACAACATGCGATGTCAATGGGAGCGTCTCGCGAAGCTCAAGAATGCATAGGAGAGGCTATCAACATCATGACTGCCGTTTACGGTGTCTTGCATCCTGATATGCCACAATGCTTGAGAGCTTTCGCAAGACTCTCTCATGTATTTGGAGATGCTGCTGATGTGAGTTGTTTAAATTTTGACTGAAATTTATTGAAATCGTGCTTTCAGGCTCTCAATCATCAACACAAAGCAACAGTCATGAGTGAACGATTGCTCGGTTTGGACTGTGGTAACACAATCATCGAATACGTAAGT
Source organism: Caenorhabditis zanzibari (assembly GCA_963966625.1). Lineage (NCBI taxonomy): Eukaryota > Metazoa > Nematoda > Chromadorea > Rhabditida > Rhabditidae > Caenorhabditis > Caenorhabditis zanzibari. The sequence continues at coordinate 6,170,509 of OZ016470.1, read as the reverse complement.
TCGACAATTCGCAGAAGACAAAGGCAACTTTTTTTTCTTTTTAGATTAATCTTGCTCATTTCGCTTTTGGTGCCCTGCTCATTCCTGGATCTCTCCGCCCTCTCTACCGTGCCAGATACCTCATGAATCTCGTGTTCGGAGAGAAGCATCCAGTGATGGCTCAAATCGATGCTAACATTGGAACTATTTTGTTCACGATTCAAGAATTCGATACAGCTCTCAAGTATTTGCAGTCAGCTGACTCCATCATGAAAGCTGTCGGAGAACCAAGAAAGCTCAAGGCTGGACTTATCTCGAACTTGATTGCCCGCACTCACGCTGCTCGTGGAGATTTCCGCGCTGCAATCGTTGCGGAAAAAGAAACATCGAGCATCTACACAGCAATGTGGGGAGACAACCATAGGCGTTCAAAGGAGTCTAGCGAATATCTTCGCACTCTGACTCAACAAGCAGTTACATTCCAAAAGAAGATGCTCAACCCGGACAGTAATACAAATATCAATGAGTTGTTCCAGGTTAGTAAATAATGTTTTTCGACTGAAGTTGGAATGAAAAATTTTCAGATTCAACCGCCTCCAATCACCTCACTTTTCGAAATCTTGAACGTGGTCAATGGAATAATGATTATCGGAATTCCTGGATTAGCCGAATTGGAAAAACAGCAAAATGAAACGGTTGAGGATAGCAAAGCCAATGAAGTAGCCGCTCAACTCGATAACGAGACTTTAGACTAGATAGATAAATACTAGTTAGAATGGACTCTGTTCAAAATTTTGTTATATTCGTTGATTTTTTGTAGTACGTAGTTTTTTGTAGTTTTAGTATGTAGATCAGTTTCTTTTTGTTATTTCTTGAAAGTTTTTATTTAGTAGTGTTAGTTTTTTTTTCAATTTTCTTTCGTAGGTGTAGATATGGAAATGCAGTAATCGTTTAGATTTCTCAGTTAATTCAACTGAATTTCATCGCATTTTGTTGCCTTTCGTTTAGTCTAATTTCAAGACAATTTCTATCGTTAAAAAACCAAAAATTGCTCAATTCTCCAAACCATAAGTTGCTCAAGAATACTATACTCTCTTTGAGGTTTATGCCATATTTTTGAAGCGCTTATCGCAACTCTCACATGTCTCCCGTTCTCAATCCCCCTCAATAACCTCTCCCTTCTCCCAAATCATACCATTGATGATTGTCATCCTGACACGAGTGTTCATCGACATTAATCATTCAAGAAATATCTGTAATCTACATCACGTCCCAACTAATCGATGTGTTTGTTTTTTTCTCCGTTACCTGTTCCGCCCTCTTTTAGGACTTACAGCCTGTAGTTTAGAATTTCCTCTCCCCATTCACTGTTATAAAATTTTTATTGTTGTTTTTTCCCCGAAGTTAAATAAAAATTTAAAAACTCTGTATCCTGTTTCAATGTGATCAAAAGATTCGCAGCTATTCGATGGTTCTGAAATGTTTGTGGTTTTCTCTGCGAATCATTTTCAAACCCGCAAAAATTAAGATGGCGAGTGACATGAGGGCACCATCCAGTAATCGGGGGAGAGCGATAGAATCACCAAGTGGACCTTTTCAGAAAATACTTGCTGTTGGTGGAGATAATCCGATTTCCTAATGAATTGTATTATTTTAGGGAAAGTCGTATATATTGGATATTGAAAACCGAAAATCCCGGGTGAAAGTGGCTGAAGCGATTCAAAATTATGGCGGAATTATTCTGGAGTGTTACGAAGATGGGAATCCACACTGTGTCGTATCTGACCACTCAACGATTTTAGCTTCCGAGAGCAGAGGATCCGATTATTTGAAAAATGAAAAAGTTCGCAAACTTACCATTTTTTACGCATTTAAAGTGTCTATTTTTTAGGTTCTCAAAACCCTTCCAAATCTTCTTCGAAAAGCATACATATCAAAGATAAAGGTATTTAAGATAGCGATTCTATTCAAAACGTCACACATCATTTTTCAGATCCGGTCTCCTGAACTTTTTCTGAAACAAATGAACAGCTATTTGAGTAAAAAAGGAAAAACCACATCAGCGACAACTTCAAATAACAGTACATTACGCGGTCTGAATAGTTTGAAGCCAACCGTGAAATCAGAAACGCCAACTCAAAATGCTGCTCCTCCACGAACATCTCGAACCAGTAGCACTCAGTCATCGTCAACGTCGAAGGAGGATATGGCATTTCTTCGAATCGATGTTCCTTCTCGAAGGCCAGATATTCGGCTGGTTCCCAAATCATCGTTCGGTACTTTGTACGCAGGATCAGATGCAGGTCATTCAATTTTTAAGCCAGCAGAAACACCATTGAAAGAGAGACGACGGAAGGAATATGAGCTATTCAAGAATGGTCGATATGAAGCATCGAAGAAGCCTTTCAAGTTGGACGAGAAGGACAATTACTGTCAGTTCTGTCAGAAGCAATATACTGGAGAAAGGAAGGAAGTAAGTTCTAATAAACGAAAACACAGCATCCCTTGATTGTCAGCTTCAAAAACCAATTTTTTCGATTATTTTTGCACTGATTTCTGTTATGTGAGCATTGATAATTAGAATCAAGAAAAAGGGAAAACGGAGAAGAATCGAAAAACTTGAGAAGAACTTCGCCAGTTGGACTGCCTTGCAAATGGAAACTGACCACGAAAAGGGCAATAAAATGACGAGAGAAAACATTGTTGAAAAAAGAGAAAAACGGCAAGATCTTTTCTATCTGATTGGGGGTATTACGTATGGTTGCAAGAATTGGATCGTCAAACTGATACAGTACTTCCTAAAATTTCATCTTGCACATTGACAAGTAGAAGTTGATTTTATGTTTTTGGAAGGATCTTCATATGCTTTCAACTCGAATTCCTTACAATAACAAGTCAATTGAAATCGAAAAGGATTTATTCTAGTAGTAAATTATATCATTAAATGTTCACTGAACAGCTGGTGCAAACTCATTGACCTTCTTCTGAATCTCCTCATCCGTTGATTTTTTCTTGAACCAGAACGCCATCGCTCTGTACAATGTTCCGTATTGTTCTGCACTGTCGATCAAACCACAACGATCCTTTCTCAACTTTTCCATAATCTCTTTGATGTTCACTTCTTTTCCTTTTTGAACATAAAGCATTGAAGTGAACAGAGCAAGCATTGTTCCAGCTCGACCCGTGCCGTTCATGCTCATGAACACTGTGCTCTGAAATAACTAATTGAATAGGCACAGTTCCCTAAATAACTACCTCATTAGCCTTGAGAACTTTTTCAACAGTGTTGACCATGTCGCCAACATTTTCCAATCCTCTTTTCTGTCTCCAATTGTGAAGATGGTATATTGTAGTGAAGAGAGAATTCGAACATCCGTCTGGAAGAATCTCCAATGTGTATGCCGTCATCGCAACTGTCGAATCCACTTTCTTGTTATTCAGGAACATTTTTCCATGGTTCGCAAATGTTCCACTGAGGATCGGGAAAATTTGTTGAAGAGTCACGGAACTTTCCAGTGGCATCAGAGCCAAAACAACTGATTGGGTTTCTTCCTGTAAAGTTTAAAAGAGTTTGAATATATACTTTTCGATAAGTTTACCTGATAGATCATTCTCCAGAAGTCTTCAATATTCACAGGTACGGACACATCTGGAACCTGTGTAAGGACCACTGTTTTCTGGAAATCAGGGACGGTGACTTTGGCTGCACATATGAAGTTCTCCGGTGCATGAGCAAGCTTGACCAGTTTGTCATCAGTTATCGGACAATCCGGTGCTCTGACCTTTTGCATGTTGTTCTTGAAAGAGATACAAGAGTTGAGAGGTGGTTTCTCGTTGTAGATCTCTTTGAAGGTCGCCGTGATTTGTGCAGCGTCTGGAAAACAAACTTCAAGCTACCACCAGGAGAAATTTCAACGAACCGAAAGCCCCACTCGCGATCATCTTCTTCGCCGATTCTTCTCCACTCCACTGTTCCTTCTCCTTTTCTTGCTCTTTCTCCTTTGCCTTGGCTCTTCTTTCCATCTTGCTACACCCTTCTCCATTGATCACCAATCCAACGCATCCACCACTTCCAGTCGTACCCGTGGTATCTCCTCTGGATTCTGTCAGTTTCTTCTTTCTTCCCCGTTCACTCTGATCCTTCTTCTTTCCCTTCTTCTTCCTCTCACTCTTTTCCATTCCTCCCGCTTTTTCCTTCTTCCCTCGTTCACTTCTTTCTCCCGCATTCTTCGACTTCTTCTTTCTTCTTGATCGCTGCGACTTGTTCATCTGAAATTATGAGTGGGATACAAAACATAGTTTTGATAGAATACTCACACTTATAAGTTTGACACGTAGTTTTGAGACTTCTACGATCCAAAAACAGGGAACTGATTGGAGTGAGGGGGATCTCATGGGCAAAGGAATTTTCCACGATTTTCCACGTATGAAACCCCAGAGTTCACGAGTTTTATTGATACTTTTAAACATTTCCATGAACTCTTGAAGTGTGGTCCGAAATCGTCTAATTTTCAGAATATGGGTCAAAAACTAATTTAAAATGGCAACCAGAGATGAGCGGAAGAGCATTTTTGAAACGGCGGAAGTGGGAAAATTTTGGTGGAAGGCGGAAGGCGGAATTCCGCTCATCTCTGATGGCAACTGTCCCAAGTTTCAGCAATCAAGATTCAACAATTTACTGATGAAGTTCTAAGAGTTTTATTTTTTTTTTCTTATAATGGAATGCACTTTATTGATGTTACCGGAAAGGTTACTGTAGGATACAAACCAGATCTTAAAATTTGGTTACTTTGAACATCTTTTTTTGTATCTTTTTGTCATTTTTTGTCACTTTGAACACCACATTAGTTTTCGACTTTTGGCCCAGTTTTTAGAGATGCTCAGCTATCGAATCATATAGAAAACGTTAATTTTGGCTGAGAATCTTCTTTAAAATTTGTAAGAATTCAATTTTTACATTAAAAAAATTCACTGCGTCTGAAAGCTGTGCCGAAAGTTAACAATTAACAGAAATCTGTGCAAAAAACAACGAAAAAAATGTTTTGAAACTGACAATCGAGGATGCTGTGCAAAATGAAATTCCCTATTTGTCTGTAATTTCAGCACGAACGAACCGATGAGCATCGAAATAAAGCCAGAACTCAAGGACTCACGCCAGCACTCCAGAGAGCAGTTTTAAATGCGAAACTCAGTTTGAAACTTCAGGAAGATCGAGAGTTGAGAAATCTGAAACGAGCCTCGGAAAGAGCGATTCTTTCTGAAACATCGAAAAGAGCCAACGTTGAATTCGAGTACGGAGAGAATGTGATTCTGGCGAAATGGCACACTTTGAAAAACCACAATACAGTTATGCAGACAGAAAGGAATCTGAAAAAGACTCCAGAAAATGGTAGGTTTTTTATTACTATTTATTCTCAAAACAATGTGAAAATCATACATGTGGTCCGAGATTTTTCGGGCCTTCGATTTTCTCCACTTCAAATATAAGTTTTTTGGCCAATATTTGCATCAAAATGTGGAACTCGATGAGACCTACACAATGGTACAAAAATCACCATGATTACCTATCTCAGTTTTTTTTTCTAGAATTTGTAGAACACCCGGGCCGGGCGTTTTCTGTTCTACAAGTTTTAGACAAAAACTGAAACAATCAATCATGGTGATCTTAGTACCATTTCATAGATCTCATGTTCTACATTTTGATGTAAAGATTGGCAACAAAAAAAATGTTTGAAGCGGAGAAAATCAAAGACTCAAAAATGCCCGGATCACATGTAAAAAAACATCATAAACAATCAATTTGGATAGTAATGACAAACATTTCTATAACAAATCGTATTGAAATCCTCACGAGGACGGCATTCAGATGCATCAGAACAAGTTGCTCCTCTGATTTTTGCAAAAATCTCGCATATCAAAAATAGAGAAATGAGAAGTGTGAGCTGAATTTTCAGATCAAAATTATTTTGTAAATTAATTACTCACTAGGAACCGCATTTTGGAGAGAAACATTCAATAAATTATTGTTAGAATTGTCTCCACAATTTATACTATTCGGGATCACACGAAAACAACAACAAGAACAAGAATTTTCATGTTTTCTCTCCTGAAACAAACATCACTTTCAAATTTCAGTCATCTCGCCCCGACGTCGTCAACAACGAATTCAACCTCGCACAAGTCAAGGAGACTTCATCTAAAGTTTTATTACTCAATACTACTTGCTAAGTGATCTCATTTGAATATTTGTATCACTTCATTTTTATGTACATGTGACTATTCTCATTTTTAAAAGAATCTTCTCGGTTATTGTCTTATTGCCTATTCGGTTTCTGATCATTTCCTGTTTTTTTTTTCCTTCTGAATATTTAATAAAGCTTATTTGTATCAACAGTTCATATTCATTCTATATTTAGAAAACCTTTTCAACATTGAAAGTTTCCATTTTAAAAAGAGAATCTACTCTCTCAGTTAGTGGGGTTCATTAGAAGGGAGATCTGGGTGCAATAAATAAGGGATATGGGATAGGAGAAGCCACGGGGAAGGTTACGGTATTAATCATTCATAGAGTGACTCGAAGTTAAATGATGGAGTCCTTCCTCTTCTGGAAGTGGTTGACGTTTCCAGCGGGGATTCAAAACGAGAAGAAGAACGCAAACCGAGTAGAGGAAGGTGAAAACGCCGACGAATGAGGAAACCGCTTGTTGAGCACACATTTGTCCTTCTTTTGTCCAACAGCTGAAATTAATTAGATAATTTTTCAAAAGGGGTAGTACATCATTCTAAAAATTTAGATTTTTTGTGTAGTCCGACTCAGAATTTCGAGATAATAGGAATCTCAGTTGTGAAAAAGTTCAGAAAAATTGCCTTTAAAAAGATATAGGCTGTCAAAGGTGCTAAGAAGGGTCCGTTCGGGTAGCTAATTTCTCATATATTAGAACTGAAAATATGAGAAATTAGTTACCCGAACGGAGCCTTTTTAGCACCTTTGACAGCCTATAACTTTTTAAAGGCAATTTTTTAGAACTTTTTCACAACTGAGCTCCTATTATCTCGAAATTCTGAGTCAGACTATACAAAAATATAAAAATTTTTTTATACTCCTTCTTTAAATGCTATGAACTGCACTCACGTATGCTTCCAGGCAGCCCGTTCCGAAATTCCCATAGCTACAGTAATCGAGACGAAAATGAAGATAAGAACTCCAAACATTTGGTGGAATGGCATTACGAGTTGACGAATTGGAATGGGCATTCCTGGGAAAAAGTAGGTGATGAATCCGACGGCGTATTGGGTGCAGAAGAGAATGACTACAGTAAGACCGATCCACGAGTGAAGGGAAACCATATTGACGATTGGAGCCGGGTTTCCAGATGCGTCTTTATGGAGGTTATGGTAGTCGAAGACAGCTTTGAGAGCAGTAAGCATGAAGATCAAAACGACAGAGTGAAGGATGACGTGTAGTGTCTTGCTGAACTTCTTTCGTTCGTTTCGGAAAACACGATATACAAGAATGGACTCTCCATAAAGGAACACCATTCCCATCACCATGAACGTTGGATGATAGTTGAATTCTTTATCCGGATCTTCACTCCACGCGAATCCGTTTTCGAATTTACTCATCCAAACTGTCACCAGAAGAACAGCCATTCCTCCTGAAATATGACAATCTTCTGTGTCTATTCCATCAAAAACTAACCGAAAACTTGTGACATAACGAGGATGATGTTGAAGAGCTTAACGCTCTGATCCTCTCGTAGAATCACGAAACCCGGATCGAAGAGGAGGGACATGTCTCCTGAAAGTTGAAAGTTTAGTTATGAGAAGGATAAAAAGGCGAACGGCGAGAAAAAGAGAAATTGGGAGAACGAGGAAAATCGTTGTGTACAGTCTGCGTCTCTTTTGAAGGATGTGGATCATCTGTTATTGACAGGTCGGAAAACTTGCTTGTTTATTTCAAATGGAAGATGTCATTTGGTCAAGGTATTCTTCAAAATGGAGGTGTGATTGGAAGTAGACCGAAAACAATGAATCTTTCTATTGGATTGGAAAAAATCATTCATGTCTAACCTGGGCCGGCAGTTTTCTTTATTTAAAATAATAATTTTCCTATAAAATTTTATACCAAAATGTAGAGCATTATGAGATCTATAAAATGATGTAAAAACCAAAAACATTTACATGCTCAATAAGTTGCTAGCTCTCGTAGAACACTCGGTCCGGCTAGGCCCAAACTCATGTTTCCGGCCCTGGTCTTTCACCGAAGCCAGCAACTTATTGAGCCGGTAAATGTTGTTAGTTCATACATCATTGTATAGATTTCATTGAGCTCTAAATTTTGGTGTTAAAATTGATCAAAAAATTAAATTTGAAGTGAAGAAAATCGACGGCACTCGAATATCACATGTATGATGGAACTCATCAAGACTCGAAAATAGAAGCTCTATAAAAAAATTCAACCCAAACACAAAAGCGAATCCAGAAGCATTTAGAACTGCCATCATCGTTTCACGTCAATGCTATTGACTGCAAGAGAGAGAAAGGCGGTTTTAAAACGAGGCGACGTGCTCTTTCTCTACTCCTTGGCTCCCCTCATTACTTGTTCCATGGTATTCTCGAAAAAAGAAACGACAAACAAAATAAACTATACAAAGGAGAAGAACTTAAACATGTGATATTTAGAATCAATTGCAGACGGAGAAGGTGTCAGAGAGCGGAAAATGTAGTGGTCGTTGAGCACAAGCGAGAAGAAGTCAAAATGCTTGATAGAGGAAGAGAACGAAAAAGTGAATGAGAGGAAAAGGAAGACAGAGAAAGAGAGACCGAAACGGGATATGGCTCTTGTTTATTGTAGAGTAGAAGAGGGACGAAGAGCAGAATTGGGGAGGAGAAGAAGAGAAGAGACGAGATTAATGGATTTGGTATCCAGAAGGAATGGGAAGGGTTAATTGGGTTTTGGATGGGATGAGGAGCCGCCAGTATTGAGATTTTGAATGGAAACGGATTTGGAAGATGAGAATATATTTACTATTCCAATAATACTGGCCCGGGTGTTCTTGGTCAATTTTAGAAAAATAATTCCGATTTTTTGACTGTTTTCTGCTTAATTTTGGTATTTTCATAATTTTTCATAAAGTTCAGAAACTTTTTCTTCAAAAATTGAATTTTTTCGGAAAATTTTCGACGAAAATTTCCTTCAGTTTTTTAGTTCTCAAAATTGGTTGATATTTCGTCTCAAGTGTTTCATTTTATTGGGGAAAACTGCCATCCGAATGGGCTTTTCGCATAAATAATCTATCTCTCAAAATTTCTTTTCTGAGAGCTCTTTTCCATTTTCCAAAACGCAATTATACATTTCTTTTCTTCATGTCATTTTCAGTTGTGCTAGTGATATAATTGAATTCAGAATTCTACTCAGCATTGACCCCCTTTTTTAGTAAACGACTAAAGTAGGGAAAGGAGAACGAGAACAAAATATTCTGAAGAAAAATCAGCGAATAAAGGCGTCTTCATTTATTCAATACACTTTAAACACAAATTTCAACTAATGAAGTATCACGACGAGTCTAAACGGGGAAAAGTGGGAAGCAAGAAGAATGATTAGAAGTTTTGAAAGGAATACATATTCACAGAATCCATTTTTGTAATCGGAAAACTGAATGGAATGTTTTTTTGTTAATCTATATTGGAACAACGTTGAGTTAAAAAAGTAAAACGGGTTTCAGAAGGAAGCGGGGGAATTTCGAGTACAAAAGAAGAAGAAGAAGATACGAATTGATTCACACTACAATTTTAAAGGATCGAGAATTTGGTTATGGTGTAAATATTCGGCAGAACATGATCAGAAATATGGAATATTTAGTTGAAGAGAACTGGCAAGTTGTCTTCTTCCACGGCGAGCAAGTTTCGAGGCGGGTTATTTTCGGAATGTGACGCTTCATTTTCTCCCTCAGGCGGTCCTTCCAACTGAAACAGGGGGAGATTCGTTTTAATAAATTTATGAAGATGAATTAAAACTTACGGCTCTCTGCGCAGCTTCCTGCTCCTTCAGCTTCTTCTTGTTGGCCTGAATCTTCTTCATACGGAAGAACTCCTCTCTCTCCATTTCGTCCAATTCGGTAACAATGTAGGTGAGCGTATTCTCAATGCGAGGAATGATGACGTGCTCGATGGCATTCACACGTCTGTTCGTGACCTTGATAGCTTCATCCAAAGTGATGAAGCAGGTTTGGAGGGTGGCGAGCTCGACGAGCAACTCGATGGCTTTGTTGTAGTTCTTCTTCAGACGAGCAATGTTGGCTCCTCCCTTTCCAAGACCAGTCAAATCGTATGCGTCTGGTCCGTCTTGGTACGCATCAAAAACTGGCAGAAGGACTCCTGAAAATGATTGAAATTTTTGCTTGAAATTTTTCACAAATAACTAACCGACAACGTTTTCCTTCTTCATGCGAACGCGATATTGAGCTTGAGACACATTCTGGATGACGGTGTGAGAAAAGTCTCCAGCGGTGAATTTAGCTTCAGCCAAAGAGAATGCGGCCTCCTTCATCACCTCACCCATAAGAACCTTGTTCTGAAAACAAAAAAAAATTATGATGCTTCGTATATAAACTTTATACCTCGACGATCTTCTTGAGAATATCACGGAAACGGAGATTCAACGCGTCGGCTTTCTTCTTCAAGAGCGAGTGACCTTTTTGGGCTCCCTTCAGACGAGTCTTCATCAATGTTTGCGCCCTGGAACACATAATTCGTGAAACATTATTTCAGGTAAAGGTTTCCACATGGTTTTTCTCAGAATCGGTGCTTTGTACAAAAGAATAACTCACATTCTCGACGGGAAAACCGCGATTCTGTCTTTTCCACCGCCCCCAGACATGATTGGACCTGAAAATGAGTAGTTAGTATGGTAAAAACATGGAAAAACGGCGAAAATGAGTGAAAGCGGCTGGTGCGGTAAGGAATTCACGAAAGACCAATGACTGGCGATTGATCGACAACACGGCAGAGCGTGCTTGCATTATGTGTCAAACATAGAAAAGTGAGGAGCGTTGGAGAAGAATAGAGGCAGAAAAGGAGAGTGAGAAAAAAGAGGCGAAAATATTGAAAATGGGAAGGAGAACCCAAAGCTTCCAAACATTAAAATAGACTTAATTTCTATCAAGCTTTATGACACAAAACAATCCGAGATCGATTCGGTTACATCCATACACAGAAAAAAGACTAACAGAAAAATTGTGAGGTGGTGAGAGGGTACAAAATATACGGTTTTTAAATATTTTAAAATATATACAGGAAAATTCACAATTATTTTCGGAGGAGTCGTGTGAGCAAACCTTTCTTCGATTTCTCTGTTGTTGATTCTTTTGAAAACTTCTTGAAACCAGGTGGGGAACAAAGCGGCACTTCCATGACTGGTTGCCTTCGAACTTGTCGCGATCTGGTGACTTTTCCGTATTGTGCAGTCTCGCTTAGGTCATTTTCTTTCTCTTGCTGTTGAACACGTTCTACGAATTCCTCAGGTACAGCGAAGAGAGTACGGTAGTTAGCCAGGAGTACGGCGGTGATGAGCATTCCTTGTTGCTTGCGACAACCGCCACAAACGCCGGTCCACAAACCAATTATAGCCTGAATATTGAAAATTAGTAGTAGAATTCAATGATTTTTCAAAATTACCGCTTCCCGATTATTGGAAGATCCGTTAGATGGGTCTGCGAGTTCGAAAAGTTGATTGGTTTCGATGGATTTTATGAAGCACACGAATTTGTGAAGCTTGCGACGCCGAGATGTTGGGAGAGACAATAGAATCAATTGAATGGCCTCGATAAGCCATTGCTCTCGAATTTTGTAAGACTTTTCATCTGGAAACTCAATTTTGCGTTAAATAAGAAAACGAAATCGATACCTTGAATAGGAAGATTGACTCGATTATCGAATGGTGATAAAGCTCGCCTTCGTTGCTTTGATGCTCGAATCCCGCATGACGGAATATCTCGAGAAAATCCGTCAACCATTAATCCAGCTTCCTCAATACTTGATGCAGACGATGACATTATGACTTTCGACCATCGACGACCTGCTCCAGTTTCCAACATCGCCGCGAAACCATCCATTTTGCTGAGGAAACTAATTAAAAGAGAACAGTCATCCGATTGTAGCGGAGCATTGAGATCTTCCAGACGATTGACTAGCGTTCCGAACATACGATTTACATTGCGTTCTGGAGCGAAATCTAACTGTTTGCCAACTGAGAAAGGATAACGGCCGAGATAATCCATAAATTGAACAATAGTTGTAGGGTAATCTGGTTGGACGCCACCGCATCTCGACTTCACAACTCCATCATTGACATCGATTTCATGCATATTCCACTGAATATCATATCCTTCCAGTTTACATTTCCACTCGAAAGGAAGCGGATGATCATAGAGTTGCTCGAGTCTGGCAATCAATTCTGTTTTCCATATGATACAATCCTTCAGAACAGGCGGCGTAGGTTCTGCTGGTAGCACTGATGTTCGTCTAACAATCGACTCGTACATTCTTCCACGAGTCAATAGTGCAGGATTGGTGCACACGATGCTGGTTCGATGAGTCGGATAACGTGCTGGTGCAGTTGAAAGTGGACCTTTCGGATGCATGTAAACCTGTTCGTTCACAGATTTACGAATCGGCGGCGTCGCCACTTTATCTTTGGTTTTCGCAGCTTCTTCTTCCTCGGCTTCAACCATGCAATGATTCCGGTCTAGAGATACAGAGCGACGGGTCGGTTGGTGTGCTTTATGGTACCGTCGAGATTTGAAAAATGGAAGCCAATCGTAAACCTTTTCTTTCTTATCCTTATGCTCTTCTTTCCGCGAATAATGTTCTGGACAAATACTTTCCAATGATCGATTCAGAATCTTCGGTGCATTTGATCGCTTCGATGACTTGTACTCATTATCATCTTCTTTTCGATCATCAAATCCATGATTTTCGACTCCTCGTGGATCATTGTCGATGCCAGCTTTATCAACGGTATCGTTTGACCTCGACAATCTTCTAGAGAGCCGCGTCTTCGGCCGCTTTGCGACTGTTGCTGCTGGAGATGATGGTTTGGTGATTCTGAAATTACATTCTAAATAGAAACAATGAAACTCGATTCACTTACTTGATACTTTTCCTGGCACCGCTGAACGAAGCTGAGCGGCGCGAACGTGGTTTCGGCTTCTTCAACTCATTCAAACTTTTTACAAAGACATAAACTCGCGTTTCGCTGAACTCCCGCTTCTTCTGATTTCTCTTGGGGAACGCTTCTGCTACTATTTTCCAATCCACCATCATCATGAGCAACTTTTGCATATTCTCTTCTGTTGGCATCTTTCCAGGAATTATTCGGGGCACTTCAGTGAGCAGAAAATCGAGCGCTTCTTTTCCGGTGAAGCTGTTCTCCACACTGGTTAGCATACTTCTGTTCGTTTTCAGCACCAAATTCGCTCGAAAGTGCCATACTATTTCGTCGAACTGGAAAAAATATATTAAGAATTAAATTCAAACTTTTGGATTTCCATACGATTTGTGTCGCTTTGAATTGTTCTGTCGAGTAATCATCTGCCATTTTTGGAGAGGCACTCTGAAAATTTTGTTTTTCGAAGAAAATGCTAAACTTTTATCAAAATTACATGTAAAAATGGAAGAATATTCTTAAGAATCCATATTCAAAAAATGCGAAGAAAATTCGAGGTGTGCCGCGGACAATGCGCGAGAACCGACGAGTTTTCACACTATTCAGGCGCTACAGTAGTCCTGAGGAAAAAATAATGTTGGGTGCTCACATGAGCATTGTCACGAAAACGAAAGAGAAATCATGAAGGATAAACTAAGAATCTTAGGCAATAGAGGAAAATGCTTCCAGAGTGTTAAGTTTACGAAACCAACGAAAGAACTGAATTGTTTGTATCCTACCGTAACCTTTCCAGTAACATCCATAAAGTGCATTCCACTATATTTAAGAAAAAAATAAAACTCCTAGAACTTTATAAGTAAGCTGTTCAATCTCGTTTGCTGAAAACTAGGATTGTTGCCTTTTTCAGTAATTTTTATTAGGAAAATACGACATTTTCGGACCACACTCCAAGAGTTTATAACAATTTACTCGTGAACTTCTGAACTCTGTCGTCCCATACGTGGAAAATACGTGGGAAATTCCTATGACACTTCCGATACCACACACTCCAATCAGTTCCCTGTTTTTGCAGTCTCAAAACTACGTTTCAAACTTATCAGTGTGAGTATTCTATCAAAACTGTGTTTTGTATCCCACTCATAATTTCAGATGAACAAGTCGCAACGATCGAGAAGAAAGAAGAAGTCGAAGAATGCGGGAGAAAGAAGTGAACGAGGGAAGAAGGAAAAGATGGGAGGAATGGAAAAGAGTGAGAGGAAGAAGAAGGGAAAGAAGAAGGAACAGAGTGAACGGGGACGAAAGAAGAAACTGACAGAATCCAGAGGAGATACCACGGCTACGACTGGAAGTGGTGGATGTGTTGGATTGGTGATCAATGGAGAAGGGTGTAGCAAGATGGAAAGAAGAGCCAAGGCAAAGGAGAAGGAACAAGAGAAGGAGAAGGAACAGTGGAGTGGAGAAGAATCGGCGAGGAAGATGATCGCGAGTGGGGCTTTCGGTTCGTTGAAATTTCTCCTAGTGACAACTTTAAACTTCTTTTCCAGACGCTGCACAAATCACGGCGACCTTCAAAGAGATCTACAACGAGAAACCACCTCTCAACTCCTGTATCTCTTTCAAGAACAACATGCAAAAGGTCAGAGCACCGGATTGCCCGATAACTGATGACAAACTGGTCAAGCTTGCCCATGCACCGGAGAACTTCATATGTGCAGCCAAAGTCACCGTCCCTGATTTCCAGAAAACAGTGGTCCTGACACAGGTTCCAGATGTCTCTGTACCTGTGAATATTGAAGACTTTTGGAGAATGATCTATCAGGTAAACTTATCGAAAAGTATATATTCAAACTCTTTCAAACTTTACAGGAAGAAACCCAATCAGTTGTTCTGACTCTGATGCCACTGGAAAGTTCCGTGACTCTCCAACAAATTTTCCCGATCCTCAGCGGAACTTTTGCGAATCACGGAAAAATGTTCCTGAATAACAAGAAAGTGGATTCGACAGTTGCGATGACGGCATACACATTGGAGATTCTTCCAGACGGATGTTCGAATTCTCTCTTCACTACAGTATACCATCTTCACAATTGGAGACAGAAAAGAGGATTGGAAAATGTTGGAGACATGGTCAACACTGTTGAAAAAGTTCTCAAGGCTAATGAGGTAGTTATTTAGGGAACTGTGCCTATTCAATTAGTTAATTTCAGAGTACAGTGTTCATGAGCATGAACGGCACGGGTCGAGCTGGAACAATGCTTGCTCTGTTCACTTCAATGCTTTATGTTCAAAAAGGAAAAGAAGTGAACATCAAAGAGATTATGGAAAAGTTGAGAAAGGAACGTTGTGGTTTGATCGACAGTGCAGAACAATACGGAACATTGTACAGAGCGATGGCGTTCTGGTTCAAGAACAAATCAACGGATGAGGAGATTAAGAAGAAGGTCAATGAGTTTGCACCAGCTGTTCAGTGAACATTTAATGATATAATTTACTACTAGAATAAATCATTTTCGATTTCATATGAGCTGTTTTCGTGTTGCAAGGAATTCTAGTTGACAACATTTTTCAAGGATGCGAAGATTCCTGAAATCTTTTGGTTCTTTTTCAATCTTCACTACCGTAGAACCTCTAATAGAAGGACATATCCTTATACTGTTCAACCTCCTCAAAATAAAAATATAAACTTTACAAAAGTATTCATAACTAATTTTTGAGAAGTAACTCATAACGTATTTCATATTGATCCTAGTCTATTTTTGACAAAGAATTGATTGCGACTACTTTCAGATGTACAGAAATTTAAAAATGTGCTCTTTTTGGGCTCACTTCAGTGTCCTATTATTAGAGGTTTCACGATATGTGCACGATGAAATTATCTGAAATATTGTATCGGTTTGCCTAATCTATATTCTTGCAACAATACGTAATACCCCCAATCAGATAGAAAAGATCTTGCCGTTTTTCTCTTTTCAACAATGTTTTCTCTCGTCATTTTATTGCCCTTTTCGTGGTCAGTTTCCATTTGCAAGGCAGTCCAACTGGCGACGTTCTTCTCAAGTTTTTCGATTCTTTTCCGATTTCCCTTTTTCTTGATTCCCTTAATTATCAATGCTCAACACATAACAAGCGAGTCAATATTTGAAGACGCCACAAACGAACCCCAAAAATATCCGAAGCGAGTTTTTCATGTCCCTCTCATCGGATTAAACCCATAAATAAACATTGACGATTGAAGATGGAACAGTAGAGAGAAAGAGCATCACTTTCTCTGTGGCTGCCTCCACTTTCTGATCGTGTCACTTTTTGTTAGAGCCCACGGATTGGATAAACAGTAAAAAGTTAAGGTGGCACTTCAAATGTTTTTCTGGACACTGATCGTTTCTAGAACTCAGTGTAGGTGAAATCTAGACGTTTTAAAGTTTTAAATTACTCCCTGTATACCTAAAAGATTACGGTAGAATCTATGTCATTGAAATTGGAATAGAACGGAAAAATAGTATAATGAAAATGGAGAATTAAAAATGGAAACGAAAAAAAAAACGATGGAATCCACATTTACTTGAAAAAATGCAGAGTCTAGAATAACTATTTGTTTTTTGCTGTGAATATTATCTTATCTATATTTACAGTACCTCATCTTATCTAGTCCTAGTTCGATTACAGTAGGATTACTGTAATTTCGTTTGTTTAGAAATCTGTTAATCTGATTCTAACTAAAGTTCCAGTGGATCAATTTTTACGAAAAACAATTGGATCGAGAGGAAATTTCTTGGAGGTTAATTTTTACTTAAATGATTGTCCCAATTAAAGCGAAAATAACAATACTTTCGGCATAAAAATCGTTAAAACTCGAAAAATCGCATTTCACATCGCGAACTTACATTTTTCTAATATATTTCAAAAAATTTAGAATTTTTTCCTAATTTGAATGCACCTAATCTCGCTGTTCAAAACGCCATTAAAATTTTTTAATGAACAAATTTTCAATTGTCGCGCTCGTTGCTGCTGACAAAAAAGTTCACCTAAATTTTTTCTACAGTTCGCGATTTGAAAATCGCTTTTTTCGAGTTTTAACGATTTTTATGAGAATATTGTTGTTTTCGCGAATACTGGAATTGGGACGATCATTTGAGTACAAATTAAAAAAACGACTGTAATGCTACTTAAATATATAGGTTCTAGGTTGATTCTTTTCAGAAAATGACTTGTTTTAACTCCAAATACTATAAAACCTCTAATAGAAGGGCACCCAAGTGAGCCCGAAAAAAGCACTTTCTCAGATTACTGTCCATCTAAAAGTAGTATCAATCGATTCCTTGTCAAAAATAGATGAAAGTCAATATGAAACTTCTCTGAGTTGCTTCTCGAGAATTAGTTATGGTTACTTTTGTGAAATTCGAAATTCGATTTTGAGGAGGTTGAACAAAGATAACCAACAAAACGGAATCTCTCCTCCAAAACCAATACATTTTTTTCCGAGGAATCTTCTCCTGACTCATTAGTACAGTTGACCTCAATTCGAACCATCATTTTATCTTCTCATTTTCTTAAATAGCTCGTTTTCGTTTCGCAATCATCGTGTTGCGATGTTGTCCACTCAATCACACATCACTAGTCCAAATGCCCAGTTTTTCGTGTCTTTCTTGTCCATCCTTCCCTCTTTTTTCTGATTATCCATATCAAATCACAATGTCTGTGTTCTCTTCAAATCATACACTATCTATTGATCAACATTCTATCCCACAATCCGGCCTTCTTTTGTTCTTTTTCAAAAGATTGGAAAAAACCGAGAGAAATGAAATCAAGAAGTTCTACTGCTTATCCCGATACATTCATCATGATTAGAAGAGAAAAAGTTTAGTCTTGGTTTCCCCCTTCTCGAATCACATGTTTCCTTCTATAGAACCCGTGGGAATTCGTTGGGGAAACTAGATTGATTGGTTTTTGAAATATTACATGACATATTCTTTTGATTTTTGAGTTTTCGTTATACTCTTCTATTGAATTTAGGCTTTTTTTCTGGTTCAAACTATACTCATTTAATTTCCGGTATAACTTCCTTTTGAAAATATTCAAAAACCTCTGAATTTCCGATCTAAATCTCTGTATAACTGACTTCATCATCTTTTCACTTTCCCTACCAACCCGTTTTTTTCTTTTTCTCTGTGGATACCAATAGCCATAAGCTTCTTCCGATTGACCCGTCTATTGATATGGTAAATTACAATACTGAAAAATTAAACCAGTCATTGTAAACATTCTTTGTTCCGTTTTTTTGATTCAGACAGTAAGCGGAAGAAGGAAAAATTTCCCTTTCTCGACTATGATGGTTTTATGGAGTTTTAAATGACCTAAACTTTATAAGGATTCTTTTGTACTCTTGTTCAAATTGAGGTTGCAATTTCTCTTTTTTTACAACTGGAAATAGTATTTTGTCTGATGTCAGTTGACCTAGATAGGATTATAAAAACCCTGTATATTTTAAAGTAGGATTACAGTCATTTTTTAGAATTTGTACTCAAATGATCGTCCCAAGTCTAGCATTTACGAAAATGATCTTTTTTTTCATAAAAAAATAACATATTAAAAATTTACAAATTCGATAATCGGAACTCATTTGTCAGAAAAGTAATTTTAAAGACACTTTGCTGTTCCCGATATGGAAGTTTTGAGATTTTTAAAGTAGGATTACAGCCTTTTTTTCAAATGATAGTCCCAATTCTATTTACGAAAACATCAATAGTTTTTCATAAAAATCGTTTAAACTCGAGAAAATCTATTTTCAAAATTCGAACTTATATTTTTTTGCTACCCTATTACAAGAAATTTTGAATTTTTCGCTGATTTGAATGCACCTAATCTCGAAATGTCCACTTTTGAAATGTCCCGGAGCCATTTTTCGAAATAGGTTAGAAAAAAATGTAAGTTGGAAATCGATTTTCTCGAGTTTAAACGATTTTTATGAAACAAATATTGTTGTAAATACTGAAAATTTCTTATTTATTTAAACTCAATTTGAAAAATTCTAGACACCTCTCTTCTTCGAATCTAATCTGAAAATGATCCATTATATCCCAAAAACATAAAATTCTACTAGATTCTATCGAAACATAATAAAAAACGCAATTACCTGTTTGTTGTAATCTTGTTTCCCTAATCCTATTTAGATTACCACTGACCTGGAAACTACTGGTAAAACTTTGATTCACAAGGAACTAGATTTCCATTGAATTCTTTTTGCTGAGCTCAAAGTTTCGCACACTTTGTTCTATTCAAGATGTAGAAAGCTCGAATATTTCGATGGCGAAAGCCGTGGGAATTCTCCATATAAGAATCAAATCAAACGTCTCGGTTTTCATGAGACAACCTTACAATAAGATTTTCGAATCCGGTTTCACTTTTCGATTTCTGATAACTTTTTTCTAATCAGAATACTGTAAAGCCATTTCAATTAGATATTCCTGATTACACCCACCGATTTCTAACCCCTTCCTAGGAAATCTAAAAAAACAGTTAGTTTATTTATATCACCTGACGCCCCCACCCGTCCGTTTTGCAATTTAATTCGATAAGTCAGCGGGGCGAGAGAACGAGAGAATGTGGAATATGAGGAGACGCAGAGATCTAGAATACAGTACTATCGCTTTTATTTTTTTGATTTGGGAGAGAGAGAAAAAGAACCCCTTGTTGTCTGCCTCGCCTTCGAAACTCGTTGTCATCATTCATACACCTTTCACCTCTTCTGAATCATCCTCCAAAATTTCAGAGAAAAATGAAGAATCGTGTCATTCTTATTCTCGCACTATTCGCCTGCACTGAAGCTGCTTCTGAAGGTAATTAACTCCTTGAATCCAAAAAAAGTCAAAAATTTCAGTAATTCGAGCCAGAGCCTATATTTTCAAAGCAGTTGAAGGACAAATTCCCACTGAACTAATTGGAACCATTGATTTCGATCAATCTGGAAGTTTTTTGAAAGTGAGTTTTCTTTTCGAAAACTTCTCTGAAAGGGTTCCATTTCAGCTAAATGGATCAGTATCTGGTCTGGCTGCTGGTAAGCATGGATTCCATATTCATGAGAAAGGAGATACTGGAAATGGATGTTTGAGTGCTGGTGGACATTATAATCCACATAAATTGAGCCATGGAGCACCGGACGATTCCAATAGACATATTGGAGATTTGGGAAACATTGAATCGCCGGTAAGAACTGAAATTGTAATTAGGCTTTGAAAAACCTTGAAATTTCCAGACTTCTGGAGACACTGCAATTTCGGTCTCTGACTCTCTCGCCTCTCTCAGTGGACAGTATTCGATTAAGTGTTGTGATTCATGAAAAGGTTGGTGTATGGTTTCAGTATTTTTATTGTTATTATATTTTTTGTTTGGAAAAATACATGATGACAAACAGAGGATTGGAACTAGTTGTTCTGGAGACGAATAGAACATCAATATTTACAGGAAATTGGGGGTTTTTTATAGTCTTTGAATTTTGTGTGCAACTGAAAACAAGAAATGGAAATTTGTGGGGTACCGGTGATGTTTGAGATTACTGTAATAACCGAGTTCAAAAATAGCCATTTTCTTGCATGGTACCAAAACTAAGGACCCCGAGATGCAAGGACAAATTTAAAAGTTACAAATTCGAAAGTCGGAACTCACAAATAATTTTAAAGACAAGTTGATGTTCCTGATTTGGAAGTTTTGAGATTCTCTAAGTAGGATTACGGTTTTTTTTAAACTGAAATGATCTTCCCAATTCCAGTATTTACGAAAATATCAGAATTTTTTTCATAAAAATCGTTATTGTCTATCCAGAGAGATCATAAGAGAAACATTTGATCTGTTTTATTTTTAATTAATTTTTTCCCGGCTCCGCCCACCTAATCAGGATTTTACATTTTGAAGGAAAGGAAAACCATAGAGTCTGAGGTATCTCATAACTTCCAAATTCTAGTTTCAGAAAATTTTAGTTACTATAGAACTTCATAATCGCAGAAGCCGGAATATCAAGTTTTTTGAATGCAGAAGCCTTTAAAGTAGGATTCCTATTACAGTCATTTAAACAAATTTTTTAAAATGATCATCCCAATTCCAGTATTTACGAAAATAACAATATTTTTTTATAAAAATCGTTAAAACTCGAAAAATCGTATTTTCCAATCGAGAACTTACATCTTTTCTAACCCATTTCAGAAAATGTAGCATTTTTCGCTGATTCGAATGCACTTAATATCGCTGCTCAAAACGCCTTTCAAAAATTTTTCACATACTAATTTTCACTTTGTCGCGCTCGCCGCTGCTGACAAAAAATTGGTGAAAAAGTGAACTATAACGTTTTGAGCAGCGATATTAGCTGCATTCGAACCAGCAAAAATTTTTAATTTTTTGAAATAGGTTAGAGAAAATGTAAGTTGACGTTTTGAAAATTGATTTTCTTGAGTTTTTCAATGGAAAATATTGTTATTTTCGTAAAAACTGGAATTGGGACGATCATTCGAGAAAATTTGAAATTACTGTAATCCTACTTTGAATCTCCAATTTCAAATTATGAAAGCTCCCAATTACAAATGGCCATTATTCTGAAATTTTCGAATTCAAGTGCCGTAGTTCTTGATAATAGTACCGTAATCCTGAATAATATTATTCCTTCAGACCGACGACCTCGGCCGTGGAAACTCGGATCAATCGAAAACAACCGGAAACGCAGGAGCCCGTCTTGCCTGTGGAACTATCGGTGAGCTCTAACTTTCTTCTAACTCTTCCTTCTCTCCCCTAATTTCTGAGTTGATGATATGTTTGACAGGTACCGTCTGAAATCTCTATCTGACTGTCTATCTCTGTCTCTCTGCGTCTCTCACTCTATTCCTCTCTAATTCCGCATTCCTCCGTGCCTGGTTTTGTTTCCTCGAAGAGCCAATCCAGATGATGTTCATAATTATTAATTATGTTAATCTAATACTTACGAAATTAATGTAAATACTTAATAATTGATTTCTGAAAATAAATCTTCCGCTGCCATTTCGTTTTCTATTTTCTCGATCCTTGTAGACCAGGGCTGGGCGGCAACACATTCAAACATTATTAACTTTTTTCAGAGAGGTCTGGTAAAAATACTGTCAACAAAAAAAATCCTCATTTAAAACGCTATCGTTTAGTTCAAAAACCGTTAACATTCGTCAGAAATTGAAAAAGTTACGCCTTTTGTTGCCAAAATCGGCAACTTTTTTGTAAAACAAGGCGTAACTCTGTTAATTTTCCACGAAATTTAACAATTATTTAACCAATCGATAGCTTTTTAAATAAGAAACAATTTTTGCGTTGACCATATTTTTGCACAACCCCCCCCCCCCCTGAAAAAGGTTATTCACATTGGAATAAGTTGCCGAAATTTGTTGCCGCCCAGCCTTGTTGTAGATGTTAGATGTTCCCTTTTGATTTCAAATTCAGTTCTCTTTTTCTGCATTGTTTAGTTGATTTAGTTTCCTCTTATTATTTAGACATCCTTCTAGAATATTCTCATTCCAGGAATCGTCGAAGAACGTCTTCTGGAGACAACGACGGCTTCTCTTCCCCCTGTGACCCAATCTCAACCAATTGGATCCTCTTCTACCTCTGTTTCCATTCCATTTTTGTTGTCCTTGTTACTTTTCTTCGTTTAATTTCCCATTTTTCATCGCCTTTTCCTTACCATCCCCCATCTAGTCCTTATCCCCAACTCCTCACGAAAACCGGTCTCAAAAACTGTAGCCGAAACTCTGAATCTGCGACTAACAAAAAACGAACTCACTGGTATATTCACGAACGCGCTTGTTTCAAAATAAAAATGTTATTTATTCACTGCCCAAACAAGAAAATTATGAATGTGCAAATAAGAGATTTCAAAGAACAAAGGCTCATGAACAAGTGATCACTTTGAATAGTGTATTAGAGGAGATTCGATAAAAGTTTGGGAGGAAGAAAATGAAGTTGTGATACATGTGATGAATAAATATGGAAACAAAACAACGCAGTAAGATCATTATTTAGTCGCTATCGCTATCAACTACCTTCTTCTTTGGGGAATCGCTATCGCTGCCACTGGAAACTCCACGTGCAGCTGGTTTGTCGTCATCATCATCTGAAGTAAAAAAGTTATTACCGTTAAACCTTCAATACATGTCATTCTATGGCTTAGCCTCCTCAAAATCAAAATTCGAATTTCACAAAAGTATCCGTTACTAATTTTTAAGAAGCAGCTCATAACGAGTTTCATATTGAACCTTGTCTATTTTTGACAAGAATTGATTTTTCAATTTAAAACCTACCATCTGAGCCACCAATGATTGGTCTGTCACCATCTGAATCATCGGAGTCTGCATCAGAATCGACCACTGCCTTCTTCTTCTTCTTTGTTGCTGCTTCATGATCACTGTCATCATCACTATCTGTTCTTGGACTATCTGAAATTACAGAATTTTTATAAAGGATGAATTCTGAAATAACACTCACCAAATTCATCTACCGGTGGTCTCGTTTCCTCTTCTTCATCCGACGATTCTGCAGCTGGTTTCGGCTTATCATCATCAGAAGATTCTGATGAAGAAAGGAAAGCACGTGATTTAATTTTGGCTTGTTGCTTGGCTGAAAGTCTCTCCTCCATCTTCTTTGCCCTATCTTCCTTCCGTTTCTTCTTCTTCTCCTCTCGTCTGTTTGAATCCGATCCGTCACTGTCTCTTCGTTCTCTCTTCTTTCTTGAAGCCTTCTTCGCCGCCTTATCCTTCTTACGTCGTTCTCTTCTCTCACCATCCTCTCCAACTTCTTCACCATCGTAGTTTCCAGCATCCGAGCTGTCATTGACAAACTCGTCACCATCATCGTTCCGTCTCTTCCGTCCACCACCACCTCTTCGCTTCTCCTCTACAATCTCCGGTAGCCTCAGAACATCCTTAGTCATTTCTATGAAAGACAATCGAAGATTCTTCGCATCCTCAATTCTTTTCCTTTCAGCTTCTTCGCGAGCCCTCGCCTCTTCCATCAATTTGTTCTTCAATGCTATCTTTTCTTTTTCTTGTTTCTCTTGCAGTCGACGTTCCTCTTCGTCTTGTGACTGTGCTGTTGTGAGTTTCTGTTTGGCCTGCGTCAGCAAGTCCTTACAATTCTTCGCCTCATCAGAGCACACAGTTCTGGAAATTCGCATTCCTATGTGACTTGCTTGGCGATCATCATTTTTGGAAATATAATTGAAAATCATCTCGGCAAATGTTAAATCATTGATGGCTGATTTGACTTGTTGAGATGTCATTTTATGTCCACGAAGAACCTCTTTAGCAGATTTTCTGAGTACAATGGCATAGTTAAACTTGAGTTGTGTATTATCCATCTGATCCATCATTGCTTTTTCAAGAGTTTCTTTTGCTTCCGTGAGCATATTGGCCCGATAGTAAGCCTTGGCAAGATAATGTAATAAAACAACGTCGCTCTCCTTTCTGAACTTCTTCATAGCTGAACTGTACATTTGAACAGCAGACATCCACTGTTCCCTTTCCATAAAGACATGAGCAATGTTCAACCAGACATCGTAGAACTCGCTGGTGGATTCACGAACTTGAGAGAAAACGTCACGAGCATCATTCCAGTTGCGCTTGTATGCCAGAACACATCCAATTCCATTGGCCGCATACATGTTTTTCGGTTCCAGTTTCAACGCCTTCTGGTACATTTGAAGAGCGCGATCGATGTATTTTTTCTCCTGAAAACAGAAGGAAAACAATAAGAAATGAAAGTATGAAACTTACGTCTTCCTTTTTTCTCGATGGATTCAGAAGTTGCTCAAACCACACATTTCCAAGACCAATCAATGAATATGGATCCGGAGTTTTGTTATTGTCCTTTTTTGCCAAAATGTATTCAAATTTCTTCTGCGCAGGCATCCATTCATTTTTCCCGAAATGCAAGTTTCCGAACAAAGTCCAGACCACTGGAGACATCGGATCGAACTGTGCTCCTTGTTTCAGAGACAACGACGCTTCGTAAATCTGATGACGGTCTCTGGCGATACAACCAAGACGAAGATATCCATCTGTGTACCCTGGACACTCTGCGATGATGTCTTTGTACATTTGTTCGGCTTCTGAAGTGCGGCAGAGATGTTCAAGGCAACGTGCCATATTGTAGCGTATCGTAAGAAGATGTGAACGTTCTGGAAGATTTCTGCGTTCCGCAACTTTTGTTGGTTCATTGAGAAGATCCTCGAGACTTTCGCGTGCTTTTTGGAAGTGATGTTCAGCTTTATCGTACTGCTTCATTGACATGTACAGAGCTCCGACATTGTTGAGCATTTCTGGCTGTGGCGGGATTTGCTCGTACGTTTCAAGCAGCTCAATAGCTCTTTCATACAAATCCAGTGATTTCTTCGGGTCAGTTGATTCAAGAAGTTGAGCTAGATCGATGCACGCTTCATAGTCGTCTGGTTCAATGTTCAAGTACTTTGCCAGAACGTCTCTTCCCTTTTGTCGTGCCTCGTTGGTATGCATTTGATCATTCATCTCGACGTGTGCATAAAGACTTCCCAGAATCTTCATTGTATCTGTATTCTGAGGAAGGCGTTGATGAACAACTTCGAAACATTTGATCGCCTCTTCAATTTCATTTCGATGAATGAACATCTGTCCGAGACCGTAGTGTGCAAGCGTGTGCTCTCCATTATTGGCTTGACGAGCTTGGTAGTAGTGCTGAAGAAGTTTAAAATTGAATCGAGAACGAAAACGATATATTCACCTTGTATGCTCCATCATACTGTCCCTGGGTATGTCGGCATCTTCCCATCTGATAGAAAGCTTCTGCCTTGATCGAATCACATTCATTCGAGGCAGCATGCCACGCAAGTTGCCATGCTTTCTCCGTTTCTCCTTTGAAAAAGAAATGATTGGCGAGATGAACAAGGGCCACTGGTTGATCGGATTGTGCATTGTAAGCTCTTCCAAAAAGCTGTACCGCTTTTCGAAGATCGTCTTGTTCCATCGTGTTCAGCAGAATAATTCCCAATCCGCACATTGCAGAAACGTTTTCTGGTTCAAGCTCCATCGCTCGTTCAAACGCCAGTTTTGCTTTATCGATCAGGCCCATTTTGGCGAAACAGTATCCTATTCCGACACGAAGATCTGCGATTGAGTAGCGACGTTGACGAATGGCTTTTCGGAAATAGAAAGTGGCGGTTTTATAATCCTTTTTGTTGAAAGCAATTACAGCCTTTCCAATCAACGGTAGCACGTTCTTCGGGTGAGTTTTCACGACATAGTTGAACTGCTGATCCGCCAGCTCATATTTGTTGGTACTCTTATCTCGTTCAAACAGATAGAACCAAGCGCGAACTGTCAAATGAGACCACTCATACATGGCGATTTTATCGGCGGTGTTGAAAAGAACCGTGGCTTTTGAGAAGAAATCTTGCTTCTTATCTTTGGCTCGTTCCCTGTATCCTTGTGTCATCCAATAGGCAGCCAGAATATCCAACGCTCTCATCTGATCTTGTTTCACGAAGGGATACTCCAAACCCGCTCGAGTTCCAGCAGCTTCCAATATTTCCATGAATGGTTGAATGCGATCCTGTCGGAAGTATTCGAGTGCAACTTCAATCCAGAACGATAACTTTGCTTCTTCAGCTTCTAGAATACTCAACACTTCAGCACCATCGGGAAGTTCTGTGCAGTTGATTTCGATGACTTCCTGAACAATATTTCAACTAATCCAAATTAAACGTTTATTTTGAGACCAACATCTAAACAGTAACAACAAGAAATCGATCATTGTGCTTCAGCAGCTACTAAGGCAAACAATTTTGAGAGAAGAGCAGCATCAATAAAAGGTTCATGCTTGAAGGTGAGGAGAACTAATGTGAAAACATCTCGATTCTCACGCTGCGCAAGATCGAAAAGAGCAGTTTGTTTAACAGATAATTCCTTTTTTAACATCGAAATTATCACTGGCAGATTGCTGTCGAGTATCTCCACAATATACTTTTCTTCAATATTCGAGCTTTTTTCTGTCAGCTGCTTCCATGCAGACATTCTTCCTTGAGCTACTTCGAATTTAGAAATGACTCGTTCAAAATCGGACATTGTTTGATTCAGTTTTGAATTCATCACTACTAGATCATGCTGAACTCGATCAATTTGATCTTTTGTCAATTTAGCAGTCTCCTCGGCCTCTGGATCCCTTGCATAGAGCAGTTTCAGTAGCGAGTTCACTATCGATTCGACATAATGGACAGATTTCTCAGACGCAGTTGCCCAGTTTTGTGTCAAATTCCAAACTTCGATAGAGAAACGACGAAGGCGCTTCAGGTGAGTTCCCTGAAATACGAAAATCATGATAAATCGTGTCGGTGAGCACATATTCGAATTTATTCGGAAATATTCAAAAATTATACAATAAAAAAGGCCTACCGACAAGATTTACCGAAATTATCGTATTCCGCGCACACTAGAGAACACAATGATCGATTTCTTTCGTATTTTTTTCGAAAATTTTCAAATACTTACATCTTCCGTACTGTCCTTCAATGGAATAGCGATCGTTCTGGTCTCCACAATTTCTTCCTGTTCTTCCTCCATGATTTTGAGATTTTAGGCTTGAATCTGAATAAAATAAGTATACAATGGATGCGAAGATGGGAGAAAGTATAAATCTAGGTGATCTGGAATGAAATAATGGGAGAAAATAGAGAAACCAATGCGAATTTGGAAAGATCGCGCGCAGAATTTTTGTTGTCTTCGAATGTTGCGCGTGCGTTTCGATGCCGTATGCGCAGAGACATCGAATTTGACGAGCGAGCGAGCAAAGAGTCGCCATCATCATTTTCAGTGCGATTTTGGCCCAAAACAGACTACATCTTTTTGTTTTCAACTTGTTCCATGGTTATTTATTATCGAAATTTCCCAAGTTTCACCGCGCTCCATTGCGAACTTGGGAAAAATCAAAAATTTGAGCTTTCCCGCTCACTTGTTTCCCATGTAGGTCACGTCAAATAAAATAATTTTGTTGATTTTGTGGTTTCGACGTGACCTACATTGGAAACAAGTGAGCGGGAAAGCTCAAAATTTTTAATTTCCCCAAGTTCGCAATGGAGCGCGGTGAAACTTGGGAAATTTCGATAATAGGATAAATCAACTTCAAATTGTTTTCAGGTAACCATGGCTGATTCGGTAGAAGGTGAACAACGAAAGCTTTCGAAGAAGGAGCTCAAAAAGCTCACCAGAAAGGCCAAGAAAGATGAAAAGGCTTACGAGGTATTAGGCGCCTAAAAAACAGCTGGAGTTTGCGCCACCGCACTCCTGTGGTAAAAACACCGTGTCAGGACCTTTTACCACAGGAGTGCGGTGGCGCAAAGTCCAGCTGTTTTTTAGGGGCGTAATATGTCGTTTTCTTGAATTCGTAGAACATATGGTGCATTGTTCATATTTATAAGTCAGTGCGTTCAGAGAAAAAGTACATCTGCTATTCATTCAGACTTTTTACTATCCTATTTTTTCCAGGTACAATTGAAAGCAGCTCCTCTCCTGTCACCATTCGTCTGTTTCCGAGTCGTCACGAAAGGAAACTTTCCGCTTCTCGACAAGGTTAGTTTGTAAACTTCTCCTCCCGATAAGATTTACGTGTTTTTGGCAAATTGATAAAATTGGAAAATTCCACGGCAGGACTTTGCCTCTTTGGATTGATAACTGACGATGACACACAAAAGTGCGTGCTGAACCGGGCGGTAAATTGACTATTTTCTACAGTGCTTAAAAAGCGCCGCCGCTTGCAAATTTAAAGCTCCGCCCATTGTCCCCGTTTCACGGTGATTTTCTCGCTACATTTTTAGTGGCAAAACTGAGAGAAGACAGCTGACCAATGAGCGAACAAAAAAATTCCGTGGCCGACATTTTCTAGTCCACGGCCGCGGGCGTCTCAGTGTTATTTTCTCTTCCATCACTTTTTTAATCCGTTAAACAAGTTTGCTGGTCGCAGGAAGTATTTTTAGGTCCCCATTTTTTAAATATAAATTTTAAACAAAATTTTAAAGGACCCTATCTGGTAAAAAAAAACCCTATCTAGTAAATCTCGAGATATTCCGTCTCAAAGTTGAAAATGGGTGTTGGAAGAGAAATTAACACTGAGCGTTTGAATTTCCCGCGGCCTAACTTCCCAAAAATCATGCAATTCCGTGCACGGCCGTGGAAGAGAAACCCAAACAAAATGTAGCGAAAAAATCACCGTGCGTTTCCGTTCACGGTTATTTTTTCGCTACATTTTTTTTTTGGTTTTCTCTTCCACGGAATTGCATGTTTTTGGGAAGTAAGTCCGCGGGAAATGGCGGGAAATTCAAACGCTCAGTGTTAATTTCTCTTCCATCACCCATTTTCAACTTTGCAGCGGAATCCATCTCGAGATCCACACCGTACGGTTTTTTTACAACGTAGGGTCCTTTAAAATTTTGTTTAACATTTATATTCGAAAAATGGGAACCTAAAAAACTTCCTGCGACCAGCAAACGTGTTTAACGGATTAAAAAAATTGATGGAAGAGAAAATAACGCTGAGATGCCGGCGGCCGTGGACTTGAAAATGTCGGCCACGGATTTTTACGGCAAATTTCTTCAGAAAACTTTATTTTCTGTTCGCTCATTGGTCAGCTGCCTTCTCTCAGTTTTGCCACTAAAAATGTAGCGAGAAAATCACCGTGCCGTTCCCCGATTGTTTTCCTTTCCCCGTTTTCCGTGGGGTCTCAAATTTTCACTGATTTGTTTCTTTTTTTTTTCATTTTGAAAAATGACTAATCAGCTGTAGTCTTTCGAAATATTGTTTACCGCTGCACATCCCAAATACCTATCACCCACAGTAGTTTCAGATTTGCTTATCTCCTTTTACTTAAAGCGTTCTCTTCAAAGCATTATCAATTTCTAAATATCTCTTTTTTCAGGAATAGAGGTAATGAACTGCGAGGTGAAGCATGCGCTACACTGCGCCGTATTAGTGGCGTGGATCGTATGTTTCGCCTACTTCTGCGGCGTTTTCACCGAGCCGGCGGAGGGAACTGTACCCGAAAGTCCTGTTGCCAGGTATGTTTTATGATATCACCAATCGGTTCAGTTCAAAAATCTTATCATTTTGTGATATATTGTCACACAACCCGCCACAAAATTCATATTTTCAGCTATGGACTCGTCTGGACCATCTGTTTGTACTTGCTTCGATTCACTGCCCTTCTGGTTCTGCCCCAATGTCTTTGCAATCTTTGCGGATTGATGATGTTCAATGCGTTTAGAGAAAAAGTACATCTGCTATTCATTCAGACTTTTTACTATCATTTTTGTTCCAGGTACAATTGAAAGCAGCTCCTCTTCTGTCACCATTCGTCTGCTTCCGAGTCGTCACGAAAGGAAACTTTCCGCTTCTCGTCAAGGTTAGTTTGTAAACTTCTCCTCCCGACAAGATTTACGTGTTCTTGGCAAATTGATAAAATTAGAAAATTCCACGGCAGGACTTTGCCTCTTTGGATTGATAACTGACGATGACACACAAAAGTGCGTGCTGAACCGACTAGAAAAGTTGAAATTCCAAATTATTCATTGTTTTTCAATCAAAGCAAAAATGTCGAATTCTTTTGCCGCCATTGAGAGAAATTGACTATTTTTATGAGTAAAATTATTGAGAAAAGGAAGAGTGATAAGAGAGTGCGATTTGATACAAAGAACGAAAAAAAGTTGGTTGGGTGTGTCTTTCGAGGCGATTATGTCATCGAAGAAGAATTGGTAAAAAATGTAAATGCTTCGTGCAAAAATATTAAGGAGCTGAATGGTGTAGCCGAGATAAGGAGAAACTTGACATACGTGGACAAATGACATGATTAAAAGTTTAATCGTCGAGAATGAATCATGATTTATGATTTGTAGGAGAACATCGATGCAAACATGAAAACGTGCTTCGAAGCCGGAATGGAGAACTTTATTTTTGAAGTTGTCACTGATAAAGCCATCAATTTGCCGCCAAATCCAAGAGTTCGAGAAGTCGTCGTTCCACCAACATACAGGTTTGTTTTGTCACATCGACGATAATAAAAACACCAAAACGTATCGAGGAGCATTACAAAATTTTACTTTTGTTTCAAACTAAACTTTTTACACTCACACTTTACACTTTCAGAAAGTCCACTATTTTCATGAATTGTGTACTTTTAACGATTTTTTCTTGAAATACTGGGGGCGTCCGCTAATTCCAAAATTTTTGATTTTTTATATGAATCGACGTAGAATTTGAAAAAAAACGAATAAAAACATGAATTCTTTTCGTACCATCACAGTACTTATTTTTGAGCTGTGTTTGACCTATATTCTGAAAATGAATAATTTTCAGACTACCCTCCAAGAGAATTTTGTTCCCGAAATCCAATTATGCGTCGATTGATATAAAATATCGAACATTTTGGAATTATCGGACGCCCCCTTTAAAATTCTAGAGAGTGATATTTGAAAATTTTTTAACGAGTCGAAAAATAAAATAATATGTAACATCTAATTTTTTTCAGAACTAAAGTGGAGCCAAGTTCAAAGCTCGTGCTCTTCAATATTGTCTCAAAGATGATGTTAACATTTTGCAACCAACTGATTGGATTGTGCATCTTGATGAGGAAACTCTACTGACAACTAACGCAACTTGTGGAATTCTGAGCTTTTGTGAGGACGGAAAACATCAATTCGGACAAGGTGTGATCACGTATGCAAACGGAGACATTGTGAATTGGCTGACAACTCTCAGTGATTCGTTCAGGTGGGTTCAGTGATAAGAGAGAGAGTGATGAATTATTGAGTCACTGGCAAAAATCAAAAGATGACTTTTTTAGAGTTGCTGATGATATGGGAAAGCTCCGGTTCCAGTTCAAACTCTTCCACAAACCATTGTTCGGATGGAAAGGATCGTATGTGGTGACTCAAGTTGAAGCGGAACGAGATGTTTATTATGATCATGGAATGGAAGGATCGATTGCTGAGGATTGTTTCTTCTCGATGGTTGCTATGAAACACGGCTATACGTTTGACTTCATTGAAGGAGAAATGCATGAGAAGAGTCCATTCACAATGTACGTTTTTCCAACACCACCACGAGTTCGTCGTAATCTGACAACGAGTTCATCGCCAGGCAAGCGTACGAGAAATCTATGCAAACCGATGTGGCAAGATGCGTATAACGAACAAGCGAAGATTATCGAGGAGAAAGACCGAATCATTCTGGAGCTCCAAGCTCAGATAAATGATCTTCGTTCTACTGCGATGGATTTTACCCTTCAAAAACATCTACTTAACAATCATCAATCTCACCGTTCGGGAAACATTTCGGAGGAGAAGGCTGGCGGATCGGAATCGGATGACATGGGTGACACGGCCACGGATGACACCAATCTCGAGATGAAGGCGGAAACCAACGGATTCCTTGGACCGGTAATGCCATTGTCAAGTCCATATTTGGGGATTCAGGGATTCCAGATTTGTTAGATAAATAAAATGTTCATTCATATTTTCAGTTCGGTGCCAACAACTACAACTTTGCATCGCTGAACAATCATACTGCTCTCTACAACAATCTCGATTTCCATCACTTGGCAATGGGCTCTGGAGATGTGCCATCGCTGATGAGTGTGCCTGCATAAACCAACACTGTCGCTTTCCTCTACCGATCCATCCATGGATTTGACTCAGTTCACTGGTATACTTCCTCTGAATCTTTTTTAAAAATTCGCAAACTTTTTTTCAGAATTGCGAACGAAGCATCATCCATGCTGCTCTCTAAGCCCAACATGCTCTCTTCGTCGAGCACCCGTGTCACCGGAGCAAGAAAGAATCGAGTGATTGAAGTTCAAAATATGAATGGTAGTTTGATGCTTGTCGTTAGCGATCCGCAAGCTTCCGCTTCTGTTCGCCCGACTTACCTCGAACTGAACAATCTTTTCCGAAACGTTGCTCAGAATTGTTTGGAAATGACTAAGCAGCGCCCACCGGCAGAGAAGCCGATCTACTCTCGCAAAGTTTTCATCGTTGGTCTTCCGATCGATGTTCCTGATGGTTCGTTTACTCGTTCACTATTTAGACCAATATTAATATTTTGAGAGCAAGTTTGGATGCAATTCGGTTCTTTTGGAAAAGTGTTGATTGACTGGACCCGCAGACCGGAACACAACGGACGAGGTGGAGACATGTACGATATGGACATGGGGCGACACAATAGTGAGAAAAACAGCGAGATCCCTGTTTGAAAAATAATGCTCTTGCAGTGCGCTCGGTCTCTGGATACGTTTTTCTTGTGTTCAACCAAGAGCAATCAGTTCAAGATCTTGTCAACGCATGCGAGTTCTATGACGGAAAGTTAGTTTAAAAAAGAGGGATGTTTTTTGTTCTCAACAAAACATTATCATTCTAGGTACTATCTCCAACTCTCATCACCAACGATGAGTGACAAATCTGTTCAAGTTCGTCCATGGAAGCTTTCTGACATCGACTACTTCGTCGACCCCAATCTCCGCCCTTCCCACGTCTATCGGCTGTTGAAGTATCTCTCACTCAAATTGAAAACAAATCAAACCTGTATACAGGGTGGCTGAAAAGTATTGAGACACTTGTTTAGACTCAATTTCTTAAAAACAGAGAACCTGATGACTATGAATGTTAGTTTTTTCGAATAATCATTATTTTTCTAACTTACATTTGAAAGGAAAACTTTTAATACCATAGTTTTCCCTAGTTAGAACATCAAATGTGATGCAGAAAAATGAGCGACTCGCCGCACCTTGTTTTTAGTTCTTCATGATGTAACAGCAGATTGAACAAAGGTTGAAAGCTCATGCTTTCAATATGGTTGGAAGAACTCTTCTAGATAATGCTCCTAAAATTTCATATACCTCGATAACCTCTATGTATAGATATGAGTGATTGCATGCAACCGACCAAATGTCTCAAAAATGGCTCAAATTTTCAATGTTCCAGTTCAAACAGATAGAGTCAACTAAATGTTTTGAAACTTCTCAAATTATCATTTGTGGACCGTTGAACAATTTTACAGTAAAAATCTTTTAAGCGATCAGGGTTTTTATCAAGATATGCCCTTTCGAAAAAAGCTCATTTAGTACTGCGCGGCGAGGCAAAAGTTGAGTTTGCGGTAATGCTCCTCTAACCTATAAAATGCCTTTAAATTCAAAATAAAAGTGTGTAACACAACAATCGAGAGATGTACTATTCATTTCATGTCTCTCAAGCGAAATTGGACTTGACCTTTTGACACAGTAAATGGTCAAAGATGACCAATTTTGTACTGAAAAAGTAGTCAAATTCAATCAAACTCTAATTGTGATCCTGTTACCAAAAGTAGATACATTCTATTCATCAAAAATTCTTTACGAGTCTTCCAGTTACCCAAAAACATCGATACTTCTAGAAGGAACCGGCTTGCGCCCATCACAGTGGCTCTTTGAAAGTAGTCTCAATACTTTTCAGCCACCCTGTAATTTTCGTTTTATCTGCACCCCTTTTCCCATATTCTACATTTTCTGATTTTTGCTTGTGAAGCATCCTAGAATTCTGCCCAAGTTTGCCCTTCTTCTTTCTCAAGAAGCAGTACCATAATTTCGTGTGAATCGAAGCAATTCAAAACTGCAATTCTTCAAGAAATTCCCAAATTTCAGTTTATTTTTCCCTCATTATGTAGTATTTACTCTTGTCGTTTCTGCCATATTGCAGAAATCAAATCATGTTCAATTACCCCCCCCCCCCCCCCCCCAAAGCCGAATCTCTATCATAAACCCCCCTGTTTTTATGTATATCCATTGCACTTTTGTTCAATTTTGTGTGCGTCCCCCATTGCCTCATGTGCTACAGTCACATTCTTCGGCCCGAGAATCGTAGATTTTTCTTTTTGAGAATTTTTATTAAATTTTTCTCCCCCTAAAAATTATACTCGTTCAGAGAATTAATTTAAGTAGATTGAAGCTTTATTGACCCGTTATATTAATAGAATTAATTGTCCCCCGTTGTCTTCGAGACCCCAGTTCTAAACGTTGTTGGTTCCTAATGTGTTTCCGGTTCCCTAAATTTTCGATACTCCTGTTACTGATCCCATCCGAATGGGAAAAATTGTCAAATGAAAATTTTGCCGAAACAGTTCCCGCAGTACTTTTCTTGTTCCAACTTCGCCTGCCAATCTCCTTATCAAGTTGCAGGTCCCAACAGGAATGCAGGGCCTCTTTTTTCTTTTTTCTTTTTGTCATATTCCGTCACTGATAAGCCCACTTTAGTTCTGAAAAGATAGTAATGGGCCTAAACATCACTTGAACATTTTCTAGTCCTGAAAAATGGCAGGTTCTTCTGCAGCTTATCTGCTTCTTCATTTATTTCTACGAATTTCAGCTAAGACTTGTTGGCAGTGTATCCAGGAAGGGGGACAGTGAGTTAAAGAAGATCGGAAAGTTTAATTAATAGTATTGAATTCAGATTCTGTCTTGAAAATAACAAATGTATTGCGAATTCGACTGAAATTGCATGTGGAAAAGTTGTAGATGTAAGCCCTGATTTGGAATAAAAATAATAGAATGAGTTAATTCTATTTCAGCTTCCTATAAACTGTCCGTCTGTTCCCGGTCTACAGTATGCTTATGATGATGAATTTGTCAGATATACAGTATTACCAATTATCGCAGCAGCAGGAAGGCCGGATCCACAAGTTTGTCTGGAGTAAGCCTTTCTCGTAACTACAGTATTTTTTTTCATTTTCCAAAATTAACGATCGTCTTCACTCCAAAATTTACGAAAATAATATAATTTTTTAAATTTTGACGAAAAATACATGAAAAAGTGGCGAAAAATCGCATATTTTGGCTTATAGCAAAAATACGTACCATGCCGATCTGATTCAAAGGACATTTTTCTGAAGCAAAATTTTACGAGGAATCCGAATCTGCAATAAACTCGATGTAGTCAGTACAAAAATTTGTCACCATGAATGAAAAAAACTAGAAAAATGAATTTTCACCAAAAAGTTCAATTTTTCCATTGGAACAAGTAGAGTTAGAATTTTAGTCTGATCTGATAAAATACTTAAAACAGTGCGTATTATTCATTCCAAACAAAACCGGATCAAAATCTCGACCTCGAAAAAATTTTCAATTTCCAGCCTACCATATTTCCGCCAGAAGGGGGCGGAGCCGAACGGAACATGGGGCAAAGTTCTTAGAAGTTCATAGGTACCTACTATACCAAACACCAGCTTATGAAAATCAGTTTGACTTTTTTCTGTACAAAGGGTCAGTAGTGGTACACTTGATTATCACAGAGAATGTGTCTTGAACAGAACTTGACTAGTACCACCTCTTCAAAATACCACCATTTTTTCGATTTTTTCAAAATTCCCAAGTGTAACTTGTTCAAATGGTCACCAAATTGTTTAAGCACAACGGAATTGTTTGAAAATTGGCACGAATATTGCTGAATAGATACAAAACAACCCCCAGAAAAATCTTGGAGCCAACAGCTCTAAGAACTATGTAGGAACCTATACAACTTTATTGCCCATAAATAAAAGCCACCCTGTAATAGAGGGAAATGTCCTTCTATTTTCTATTTTTCTATTTTTGAGAATTCGAATCAGCGAAAAATATTACATTTTTTGAAATAGGTTAGAAAAATCGTAAGTTCGCGGTTTAAAAATCGATTTTCTCGGATTCTATCGATTTTTCGTCAAAATTTAAAAAATTATATTATTTTCGTAAATTTTGGAGTGAAGACGATCGTTAATTTTGGAAAATGAAAAAAAATACTGTAGTTACGAGAAAGGCTTACTCCAGACAAACTTGTGGATCCGGCCTTCCTGCTGCTGCGATAATTGGTAATACTGTATATCTGACAAATTCATCATCATAAGCATACTGTAGACCGGGAACAGACGGACAGTTTATAGTCTCTGCGAGATAGAGATCTCTCTGCGAGATAGAGATCATGGGAGACGCAGAGCGTATGCCATGACACATAGGACAGAGAACGAATGCAGCGCAGTGCTTGATCGGGATTTGGAAACGGATGAGTTGAACGTTTGGGGAACTTGAATTACGTTACGGGCTTACTATAAGGAAGAACGGCTTAGACATCACTGGAAATCGTAAAAGACCATGTCGCGGCAGCAGAGTTTCTGCTCCACGACTTCAACTCAAGAAATCTAGAAACACCTCTAGAATGACGCAAAAGTCATAAACAGTTATTTCTTTCTGTAACGGATTCTCCGTGACCCTTTCTTATCTTGATCGCACTGACATCAGCCTTGACCTCTGGTCCACCTCCACGTCAACAGTTGCTATAAAAGAAGGGAGAATCGCCAGAAAGATGGATTTCCCAAGGAGTAGTCCCTCGGAGTCTCTGGGACTTTCGGAGTGTCACGGATGCCAAGGAAGGACAAGCCGATTCAACCAAAGGTTCCAGCAAACGAACCAAGGAGATGTCTACGGATCTGCCAAGGAGCACCAAACTGCCGACGCCACTCATTGCGATCGGATTTCATTACGGATGCGTGTGCCTCCAAACCGACAATCCTCATCTGCCAACTGCAATCCCAACTGCCTTCCTGCTCGTCCGACCATACCGATGAAGTCTACAGATCATTCGTGTCCCGTCAACTCATGGTTTCCATCAAGAAGAACAAATGAGGAACTCCTGTTACTGAACTAATAAACTGTGCTAAACCTCTGTCCTTGTATCTATCTCGACACTGGGTACACCAGCCCATTAAGGTGTCTTGACAGACCATGGGCCCCTAGAGACTAGAAGCTAGGAGAACTTTAAAAAGAAAAAAGTCTCGAGGAAAAGATAAAGCCCCATGAAGTATTCACCAATGCATTCTTTGAAAAGCAAGGTTTTTGAATGAACACCTAGACAAGGTGAAATTACAATGCAGTTCAAAAGTGACCATTTCCAGAAAGATGTCGCCAACGGAAGAGTGTTCGGATGTCACCAGAGAGTAGACACGGCAGAGAGTAGGTCTCCAACAGCACTAAACTCATCGACCAGTCAACGACCAGCAGAGATCTACATTTTCCCCAACTCCCCGTAATACGTTCAATAGAATATCCCCTCCCAGATTCCCACAACCCAAGAACGATCGGATAATAATTCTCGTTTATTTCTTTTGATTCTATTTAGATTGTAATTCTTATTAACCATCATTTCATTGTATTGCTCTATAATTCAATTGTGTAAGATAACCCCAAAATACTTATTGTTCAATTAAGTCTCCTCCTTTTGGTGACTGAGGACAGTCACATTTTCTAAGCGGGGGGATGTGAAAGGAGTGACGTCAGGCCTTGGCCTGGCTCCTCTTCTTTCTCTAATCCTCTCCTCTTGGCGCCTCACCACCAAGAGGGAGAGACGGAGGAGACTTGGCCCCGCCCCTTTCCCTTCGGGAAGAGAGTCGACGCCTAGGACCTCAGTGTTGGAGTAGGAGCTAACTTGAGATAGTCGGGAGGGAAACCTGGAGCTAGCTCTAGGGGACTCTCCCCAATGATCATGTCTAAGATCTAGGCCCTATTGGGCCCTATGACTATTCTTGTTTGTCTCTTCACTTTAACCCTCAATAAACCCAGAATCCATTACATATGAAGTAGCTAACCACCAGATAAAGGTTGAGGCAATCCGAAGGGATCCGGAGCAACCCCTTCACAGTAACAACGAGAGTAGAAAATTTACACTCTCAGGGATTTAAAGAAGTTAGTCCCCAAGAATGCCGAGACATTACCGCGTCCAAATCCTGTAAAGGGAAAGATCTAATGGAATAGTGGGTCGAAAACGTTGATGATATCGCTTTTTATTCCATCTATTCGTTCTGTTTCGGATGCTGTAAGCTCTCGTTCCAACTTTCCCAAACGTTCCATTTCCCTATGCTTGTATTGCATAATCCGAATACATTTTAATACCACCAACTGTGCACCTAGTGAATTCTTACGTTCTTGTTCATATCTAGACATCCGCTCTTCCAACAGATCGTTGGTTACCCCAAATGTCTTGATGTCTGTCAGGATCTTCTGTTCCTGGATTGGGTCGGTGGGGAATATTGGAATTTGCTCCAACTTAAGAGTAAACAACATGAGCACTAGATTGCTAGAACAAAAGATTATGCAAGCCAAAGATTTAGTGGTATCTACTGTGCAGATCCACAAGGATAAGGCAGCTAACATTCTTGAGTTCATATGGGCGAATACTGGGAAACGCTTAGTGAACATGGTACGAGACGTAGTCTTTAATCTATGGGTGTTCGTATTAGCAATCGTAGTACCGTGCATCATTTTAGCAGCTAGCATATGCATTCTATGGGTGTACTGTAGGAAATATCTGTAGATCAGTGGCGTAGCGAAACGTTCCCCTATATTAATTTTCAGTGAAACGTTATTTCCAATTTCCCTCAAAAGCAACGCTCTCTTGTTTCTATAGTGAATAGATCCATAAAACATCTCCAAATAATGAAAGAAGTATTCCCTGATGATCAACGAATCATTGTGACGGTTCCATCGAAAAGTTATGAAACACTAAGAGAAGAGAATCCGAATGCTCAATTCATTGTTCTTCAAAATGTCTATTCAATCAGAAATCCATTGGATTTGCTCACTAGTTTCTTGGATCTTTTCAATTTGGATATTCGTAAAGAAAATGGATTCGCGGAATTGGAATCCTGAATATTTGTTATTTTTTTTTATTTTGCACTCTATTTTTAATACAAGATCTCACTTTTTGAAACAAGATACTCATTCGGTCGGGAAATGTTGTCTGCTTTCTGCCATAAATGAAGATTTTAATAACTTTATTTTGCGAAAAAAACCATTTGAAGAATGAATTACAAGGTTATGCTAATCTTGAATATATTTCAATGTTGTTGTGGTTGAAACTTCGAAAAATATTGTTACCGTAAAACCTCTAATAGAGGGACATGTCCTTCTATTGTTCAACCTCCTCAAAATCAAAAGTCAAATTTTACAAAAGCATCCATAACTAATTTTTGAGAAGCAATTCGGAGTGTATTTCATATTGATTCTAGTCTATTTTTGATAAGGAATCGATTGAGACTACTTTCAGATGAAAAAAAACCGAGAAAGTGCTCTTTTCGGGCTCACTTAGGTGCCCTTCTATTAGGGATGTCCTTCTAATAGAGGTGTCCTCTATTAGAGGTTTTACGGTAATATAAAAACGACTTTGTTTTGAGCCAAAGTGAGGCATTTGGAGGCAATAATTATTATTGATGAACTGAAAATGATGATTCTCGAGTCATGGTAAATCCAAAAAAACGTGGTCTCAAAGGAAATGCTCAAATTTCAAACGTTGCACTTCGATTAACTTTTTGTTCACTTCTTGCAATTCGATTGAAATGACACCATTTCTCACTTCCAATTCACGAGTTATTCTCTCGATTTCCGCATTTTCCTCTTCCAATTCTCTTTTTCTTTTGAGCAACTCTTCTTCCATCAAAATGTGGAATATGTCTGAATGCTCCTCGTTGGGATCACACGTGGAGAAAATCACAATCGTTTCTAGCAATTCCAAACGACCCAATACGTGTTTTTGCCTTCCTTCTTTTTTTTTCGATTTCCTAAGATATATATTAAATGACTTTATGAAACTACTTCTAAACTCACATGAAAATTTGCGGGTAACCATCGCCGTAATAGGAGACTATTGTCAACTGATCAGTGATAACTGCTTCATCATACACTGTACCATCCTTCAGTCCAATTTCGAGTCTTCTCAACATAACCTCATCAGAATCCACCCAGTACCGTAGGAACTTGTTAAGATCGGAACAATCAAAATTCGTTTTCTCTAACCTCACAGTGTGAACGTTTCGAATTGAAAACAAGTTTTTCAGTTTCACCCATCGTGCATCACTAAATCTTGTTACCAAGTAATTGAGGGCCTGCAAAAGTTGAACGTTTCTTTTGTCGGGAAATCTTCTAAAAACTCACATTTGGATGATCAAAATCAAACGGAATATCGGAGCCAATATCCAAAAATTTTGTAGTTCGAACTTTATTCATCACCTCTGTCAACATTGATTCGCTCAACAAATCATCGAAGAGTTTCAGTCCAGTGAATTTCGTCTTCAGAACTTTGCCTAGCAGTTGCACAAATTGCCCGTACCGCGATAAATTGGAGAGAATCCATTGGATATACGGTAAATGACAGATAGCACTTAGATTTCTATGAATATCAAACATTTCTTCGAGGCTTGCATGCGTTAAATACAGGGATTTGTCATCTTCTTTGGTGTATCTGAAATTAACAAAGGACAACTACTCGTTGACTACACTTATCAATATTTAAATCAGGAAAGTTTCACATTTTCAGTAGAACTATAAATTCATAGTATATACCTATCGATGAGCTGCTCCAATTTTGTGACAGGAATCGAGTGACTCGTTGTTGATTTGAACACTATTGATTGACAACCATCCGAATGGTATATTTCCAGTTGTAAAGCGTTACTACATAGATGTATAAGTAATGCATCTGTTTTATAATTTCGGTGCCGTAGAAATGATTCAAGGTGAAATGAGCACATGGCGAGTTTAAACCTGGAAGTAAAACGCGTTTTGTTGAACTAGATAGGAACTCACATTTCTATAGGCATCATCATTTTCATCACTTCGTGCAGTGCCAGAGCAGGCAGTTTTAGCAATGGAAAATTGGACATCTCACTGAATGTCGATAGTCAATATGGGAATGCGACGGACTACTGTCTTATAATAGTGAGGGTAAGAAAGATCAATTTGCCTCTGAGTCTTATGAGTGTGAGATGGTGGATTGGGTGAGATTTAGAATGGTTTCTGGGAAGAGGGAAAGAATATAAGGTCTTGATACTCTCTTGAGAATATACTGTCAGGGTCTAGCCCCGCCTACTCCCTTCGAGAGAGGTCTCG
Source organism: Caenorhabditis zanzibari (assembly GCA_963966625.1). Lineage (NCBI taxonomy): Eukaryota > Metazoa > Nematoda > Chromadorea > Rhabditida > Rhabditidae > Caenorhabditis > Caenorhabditis zanzibari. Next base: position 6,128,418 of record OZ016470.1, on the reverse strand, counting down.
CCATCTCCGCGCATCTTCTCTCTCATCTCAGGAGACATGTCATCCTTCTAGGTTTACTCCAGCCAAATACATTCCGAGGCGGAGCAAGCTGTTACGGTACTTGTGGGAGAACGATTTTTTAATGTACATGTAGAGGTTCAGTGCTCCGACGAACGAGAGCAGAAAGTCGAAGGGAAGACATCTTGGCAATAGGGAGAGTGGGCAAAGGAACACTTGGAAGGACGTTGGCGGCATGGTTGCCCAGGCGTACAGTGAGAGAAACAACAGTGCCCCAATTTGGAAATTGAGATATTATTGAAAATAAGAGACTTTTCCTCTATCTATTGTATACTAAATATAATGCATCCAAGGACACCACTCACGTTATGCACAACAGCGATTTTCGATGAGTGAACAGTGAGCAGAATTCCTTGCAACCAGCGCTTCCGTTGTTGCAAAAAGTCCCACATGGTGAATGGACTCTTCTCATGCATTTCTCCTTCAATGAAGTCAAACGTGTAACCATGTTTCATAGCAACCATTGAGAAGAAACAATCCTCAGCAATCGATCCTTCCATTCCATGATCATAAAAAAACATCTCGTTCCGCTTCAACTTGAGTCACCACATATGATCCTTTTCATCCGAACAAAGGTTTGTGGAACAGTTTGAACTGGAACCGGAGCTTTTTTGCCATAATACGCCAGAAAATCCATAAAAATAGTATCGAATTCCCTTTTTTTTCAGATTGTGAACTGACATTCGACCGTTTTTTTCACTTCAAAGCTTTCTACTTCCGACTTTGAGCTTTTACTTCCGACTCCCGACTTAAAACCGAAAAATAAGTGAAGTGGAGAAATTTCGAAAAACGAAGCCATTTTTCAAGTTTTTAAATCTTTTATGGTTCTTCAATCTCTCTCAATTGAGCACAAATTTCAGATTCTAGAAGTACAAACTTTCCAGAGGAGTTTTTTGACAGGAAAGTAGGCAAAGTCGCTCAAAAAGTGTTTTTTAAAGCAGACTTTTTTAAAAATTTTAAGCTTAATTTCAAAAAATGTAACCAAAAAACGAACACGAACATTTGTTTCTAAAATTTCCTGCTTTTGTTGCGAGACCCATTTGCAGTGAGCAACAGTTTTTACCGACTTCACGGGGTTGCAAAAGGGTACATCCGTAAATCTACACAAAATTTCGTATTGAGATATTCGCTGCGTAGCGACTCAATCACATGCTTTAATTGTGAGTATCGCGAAGGTATCAACACGAAACTTTCGGGCTAGATTTACGGATGTACCCTTTTGCAACCCCGCGTAACTCTTCTATTTCTAACTCCCCTACTATTTTCATCCATCTTTGCTCGATTTGCGTCCTAAAATTCAGAAATTCCACTCAGTTGGTACATTTTTTCCATTCCGTAATCGTAGACGTGCAACTGTCGCCGCCTACAGTCAGAACGATGGAAACACGCTCCACCGCACACCTGCAAACGACACTCCGCCGCGCCCGGGAAACGCACTGCAAGCTCCGCCCCGCCACCGGAGGCGCCTATAAATACCCGTGTTTCCCTCATTCTGGTTCTTGGTTGTTTTAACTTTTATCCCTCTGCTGTCTGGGGCTCCAATCCCCATAATTGCTTATGTTTACTAAAAAACCTTTGAGAGTAGAAACCGGTCTTGGCTATTGCATCACGCAAAATCCCTACTATATTAGGCGCCTAAAAAAATCTGGAGTTTGCGCCACCGCAATCCTGTGGTAAACTGTGGTACACAGCGATTTTACCGCAGGAGTGCGGTGGCGCAAACTCCAGCTGTTTTTTAGGCGCCTAATAATATTTTCATTCTAGGTCATACATTTCTCTCCTAGATACCTCTTACACTCGTTTTCTCTGCGTGTTAATCAGTTTCCGGCGGAAACTTTCCGCACAATCTTTGCTCTAAGATAACTTGTTCATTATTCAGGCCATCATCATGTCGAAGCAGCCACAAGTTCTTTGGGCTCAACGTGAATCTCTCCTTTTCATCACCATCGATGTCGACGAGGCTAAAATTGAGAAGCTGGAAGGAGAGGGCAACAAGCTGCATTTTCAGTGAGTTAATTGTCGAAGAATTTGATTTTTGAGCCAAGTTAGGCGATACCTTTTTTGCTTTGAGTTATTGTCGGATTTTTTTAAGTGAGACTCGGTGTTTACAGATCGCCGATTGCGGACTTGAAAAATAGGCGCCGCCCACCGCCATGCAGCTGCGGCGCACGGTTTTTGCAACAGTGCCGCACGCATTTCGCTTTTTCCGTATTTTCAGCGTTTTTGACTGATAAATAGGGAACTTCGAAGTTATTTGGTCACAAAAATGGAAGAAACGCAGAATAGTTAAGTATATACTAACACAATATCACTAAAATATGAACTAGAGCTGATAAATACTGCGTTTTCAGGTTTTTGGATGTTTCAAGCGGAGAAGTGTGTGTAACGCTTATTAAAAAGAAATTTCAGATTTTTATACTATCTACAAGTACCTGCAAGACAAAAAAGCTGGTCTTCTGACTCAAAGTCCCACCTTTTCTGAAGCAGAAAGGAGCACACGGCTAAGGAAATTCAAATTTTCAAATTTTCATTAATTTTTCGATATTTTTTCAGTCATGTTCCTTACAACGCTTAGCAGGCATCAAAAACATAACAAAAGAAACCTGAAAAAACCATTTTTTGTGAATATTTTACTTCATAAACACTTACATTTGTCTGGAATTTCAAAAAATCTGAAAACATAGTATTTATCAGATCTGGTTCATATTTTTCGTGATATTGTGTTAATATATTCTTAATAATCAATTTATTGTTCCGTTTCTTCCATTTTTGCGGCCAAACAGCCTCGAATTTCCCTATTTTTCAGTCAAAAACGCTGAAAATACGGAAAAAGCGAAATGCGTGCGGCACTGTTGCAAAAACCGCGCGCCGCAGCTGCATGGCGGTGGGCGGCGCCTATTTTTCAAGTCCGCAATCGGCGATCTGTAAACACCGAGTCTCACTTTAAAAAATCCGACAATAACTTGAAATTTTTGATATCAGGCTGACGATTAAAGGTGTACTAAGGTTTCATTCAATACTTTCACAGTCGAACCTTCATTTCACTCTGATTATTATTCTATCAAAAAGAAATTCTGAATTTCGTCCAAAAAGCCACAATTTGGACGACAAAATACCGTTTGGGCAACTGGATGGCCTAGAATTTTTGAATTCCCGCGCTCTGGCCTAGAAAAATCAGAAATTCGGCCATCTCATTTTTTCCTCTATTTTTGTCGTTTTTTCTTGTTTTTCGCCAAATTTCTTCCAATAAAATACATTCTAAATGAAAATTTATCTGAAATTTTGCAGAAAAATAAGAAAAATCGAAGAAATTTGAAGAAAATAGGAAAAAAACAGCAAAAATAAGGAAAAAATGAGATGGCCGAACTTCTGATTTTTCTAGGCCAGAGCGCGGGAATTCAAAAATTCTAGGCCATCCAGTTGCCCAAACGGCACGGTCTCCCGCACGGGAAATGCGCCAAGGTTTTTGTAGTGCGTCTGCGTCTCTGCTCTCTCGCTTTCACCTTCATTTGCATTGTCTCTCTTGTTAATCGAAGAATTAGTGTATAATTTGGGGTTTTAATGGGTTTTTTCGATGTAAAAAGTTATTTATTGTGAAAAACCAAATGATTTTCTTCAATTTTCGTTTGCGGTTTATTTTCCGTTTCCCATCATTAACTCTAAAAATTGTATTTCATCTTTGTGATTGAAACTCCCGTTTTAAAAACTTTATGAGGATGCTCCGTTATTTTTCTCTATAATTTATTCTCAATCTTTATAAATTCTACGATGACACTATCTTATTTTTCAGATTCAACAAATCCTGCAGGCAAATCCAAAAGGATAGGAATTGCGGTTAGTCACTCAAGAACTCAAAATACTTCTCCGTAATAACTTTCAGGCTCTTCGTGAAGCCTACCCAATCCAATTCACGTGTCATCAACTTTCATTAATAGGATAAGAAGGTGGATTCCAATAAACGAGAGCGATAGAATCGAAGAACCAGTTTTGGGTTTTAAGTTCTTGAAGGTACGTAAGTATACTTTGCTGCCCAATTTTAGTTTCAGGCGCTGATAACTTCCCACAAAGACCTCATGACAGAAGGGATAGCGGTTAGTCACTCAAGAGCTCAAAATTCTTCTCTGATATAACTTTCAGGCTCTTCGTGAAGCCTACTAGATTCAGGTGTCAACAACTATTCATTAAAAGAATATCAAGTGAGTAAGCATTTCGCTTTTCTTCAAAAATGGTTCTTGAAAAAAAAAATTTTTCTCACCAAAACTGATTCTTCACATTTTCACGCGAGAGAGGCCTAATTTTTTGCAGAGACATCAGAAAACTCTTTTGATCTGAGTCTTTTGATCTGCACAGATGTATGCAAAATTTCAGCTTCTAATTATACTTCTCGACAGAGATGAGCGTTTTTCCTAATCATACTACCATTTCATTCAACATTAGGTGAAAATTGCCAACTTTGGAAACAGCTCATTAAACTGAAATGTACTCTAGAAAGCTAAAACTTTCTGAAATCCATAATTAAACCGTGTTCTTGACTTATAAACTGAAATTAGGATATCTACAATGTCCTTATGCAATTTGTAATCCTCACAAAAAGCTCGGTTTCAACTTGCACGCAACTGTCGAGGGATAGTTACTGCTGGTCAGAAACTGATGTCTAAAAACAGTCGAAATGGTTCAAAACGTTCAAAACAAGTTTCAGGACATAAAGGAGATTATATTATCAACAACAATTTGCAGTAATATACTTGTTAGCGGAGGTTTTCATAGACAATTTTATCCAACATCGACTATTTGGCTACTAGAGCGGATCTTTGCGCTAGGACTCCACTAGGAGTGATTAAAAAAATGAGATTCTTGTTTTTTTTTTTTGAGCTTCTACATCTAGTCGTAGAGTGTAAGAGTGAAAATCAGCTGACACAGGAAAAGTGAAAATCGTGGTGGCAATAGTACCATAGAATCCATTCATCATGATCGTAATCATGTCCATGAGCATCGCAAAGATGCTCAGGGTGCTTATAATGTATGATGGGGTTTCTGAAGATAATTATCTATGTCCTTGCAGCACAAGGAGCTTCTAATTGTTCTCTGACTGAGTTCTCGTACTGTTTCTTCACCATTTCCTCAGACTTTCATAAAGACTATATTCCAGGAAAATATTTTATATGAAAAAAAATAGGTGAAGCGAAAGACATTTATGGATCAACCTAATGTCATGAACCAATGGTTGATGTTTGATTGGAAGATTTCAGGTTTATATACTTCCACGGATGATTGTGCTCGATGGGCTCAAGCAGTAAGTTCTGAACTAGTAATATGATGAAAAATCGAGAAGAAACTAGTGGAATAATAGTCTCTAGAACAAGGGTGAAACTTTTCACTGCTATTCCAGTTTAAATGAAGTTTTACAAGGCTTTTTGATTGCAAATGTCCTAGGAATAGGACATAACCTTAACTTAACAACTTTGTTAAGTTTTGAGAAAACTCTATATTCATAATATGTGGTTACTGCGTCTTGTCATAGGTAAGAAAACGTTCACAAATGCTAGTAGTTTCATTGAGTTTCCGATGATTTTGATGAGTTTCTAGATACCCTTCTTTCAGTGGAGAAAGTTTATCGATGGAGGAGAGAGGCTAAATCTATTTTAGTACATTTATCTTCTGGAACATGCAAAGCATTTTTATGTAAGGTCTTTAATGTTAAAGGTGTGAATTGCTTTTTGAAACATACCTCAGCCAAAAAAGAACGGATTTTCATGATACCTTTAGAAGTGAAATATAGACAACAAAAAAACCTTGAAAAGAAAGAACTATCTATAGGTATTCTCAAATTTCAAACCAATTAAGTAAAGCTAACGAGGCGAATGAATGAAGTCTCGAACTGTCCACTTTAATAATCACATATATCGAATATCAATATCCATAAAGTTAGAGCAGGTAAAAAAAGTGAGGTATTCCAAAAAGGAGGCTTGGAATATGAAGAGCATGCATAAAAATTCAATGTCCAAACCTCTCAAAACTTCATGGAAAGTGTTTCTTTGTTAGTTGGATTTATCTACAGTTTTTTCATAACATTCACATTACCTCTCGTTTGTTGATTGAAACACCTCAATACAAGCAAAAAGAAATGTTAAAGGTTGTATTCATCTTTATAGGAAGTATTGGAAGCACCCGTGAACCACCGCGCGCCACTAGAACAACGTTCGTAAAATTAGTAGTTGTAAGTGCTAAAATTTAAAAATCGGCAATAAATACATATAAGAAACACTTTTCAATCTTTAATTGGTTCTATTGATTCCTTCAGAATCAATACCGAACGATTTGGAATGAAGCAGAAACATCTCAAACAACCGCGGTGGTTGTATGCGCGAGTACAGTACTTCATGTCGAAAAATCGGCGCGCTTCAAACGCTGATAACTTTGTTCATACTTCACCGAATCGTTCAGTCTAAAATGTAAAATTACAATGATTTGAATTGAAAAAAAACTGCCGTTTGCTTTTTTTGAAAAAATGTCTAATTGTTTCACAATCACTAAAAAGGACCTCAAAATCGGTCATTTTTTCGGATTTTCAACTGAATTTTTAAAAGCTGATAACTTTGCTCATCCTGAACCAAATTGAGTAAACTAAATTGTAAAATGACAAGCTCGGAATTCTAAACAATCGCTCCGTCTTTGATTTTTGATTTTTACCGTTGTTCTCCAGAAAATAACCGTCGAACAGTTCTCCCGATTACTTTCTCTAGGATCGGATAGAAAATATTATTGATCTGGAAAATAAGCACTCGTAGGAGACATTTTGGATAACAGGCAACATCCCCACAGTCATTCCCCTCTCTAAAAAACCAAAATAGAGCCGTATTCATCGAATAATAGTGCTCCGTCTTCGTTGGGCGCCTGTCCATGATTGGATACATTTTGGACCTGGATAAAAAACAGAAACCTAGCTGAACACTTCATCTTTCTTTTCAATCTATTTGTTTGCAGAAAAAATCGTGTCTTTACGTTGTTTCAGTCATTTTTCTGAAAATGCACTAAAAGAGCTGCAATCGCGCTCTATGGGCACGCGTTAGAGACTTGGAGGCAGCTGAGTGGCGCATTTCTGGTGCGCCGTTGGCGCATTTCGCGCTCGGGATACCGTGAAACGGTATTTTGTCGTCCAAATTGTGGCTTTTTGGACGAAATTCAGAATTTCTTTTTTATAGAATAATAATCAGAGTGAAATGAAGGTTCGACTGTGAAAGTATTGAATGAAACCTTAGTACACCTTTAAAAAACAAATAATTTGCTTACGAAGCTCAAATAGGTGTTTTACAGAGGAAGCAGCAAGACTGACAGATACGAGACGACTCTGGAATTCTTCGACGAGATCGACGCATCCTCTGTGAAGCACACCGGCTCATCAACTCGTGTTGTTGAAATCACAATTCAGAAGAAGAACGCTGCCTGGTGGCCGCGGCTTCTCCTACCCAAAGGTAAAGTTCTCTGGTTGAAAGTGGACTTCGGAAAATGGAAAGACGAGGAAGACGAGGAGGAGACTGAGAATGCAGCCGCCGGAGTCGGAGGTGGACTCGGCAACGGACTCGATCTGAATCAATACATGTCGACATTGCAAGGAGGGACGGGTGGTGCCGATTTCGAGGGACTTGATGACGATTTCGGTGGTAAGTGGGAGGAGATTGAGTCCCGGATAATTTGGAAAAAAACTACAGATGGTGACTGCGCCGCAAGCGATGCCAAAAAGTCAAATCCTCTCTCCACGCCTCCACGAGTTCGTCGTAATCTGACAACAAGTTCATCGCCAGGCAAGCGTACGAGAAATCTATGCAAACCGCTGTGGCGAGATGCGTATAACGAACAAGCGAAGATTATCGAGGAGAAAGACCGAATCATTCTGGAGCTCCAAGCTCAGATAAATGATCTTCGTTCTACTGCGATGGAGTCTACCCTTCAAAAACATCTACTTAACAATCATCAATCTCATCGTTCGGGAAACATTTCGGAGGAGAAGATCGGCGGATCGGAATCGGATGACATTGGTGACACGGCCACGGATGACACCAATCTTAAGATGAAGACGGAAACTAACGCATCTGACTAACTTTTTGAAATAAATAACTAACTTTTGACAAGTGACATTTTTTCTCACTGTGTATGAATGAATGATCGTAAAAATGAATGATTGCAAAATGAATGATCGTAAAAGAATGATCGTAAACTATATCTGTATACTTGTTTACATTATTTTGTACGAAAAACCGAACTTGACGCTAAGTTATTCCATCTAATGGTTGAATGCGAACATATTGAAGTTTCGGAGAAGAAACAGCTTTTCAATGCGTGGAAAGTTCAAAGAGGAAAGGAAGAACGAGTAAGTCGTAAAAAACAACGATTTATTAACAAACTAATTCACTAAGCGAAAAGAAATCAAAGAGTGTTACAAACTTTTACTTCAAAACAATTCCGTTCTCGTTGAGCCTCTTGGCTGTCAGCTCGAAGAGTTCATCTGGTGTTGCATCAGCTTTTTCTGACTTCACTAGCTTGTACTCGTTGATGAATTGCTGAGAAACGCTGGTTCTTGAGCTGTCCACTTGGATACCAGCTGTGCTTCGATATTTTTTGTAGAACTTTCTGAAAATCATTTATGTTAGCTATGTTCTTTTCTACGCAAAACTACTCACGCTCTGAGAACATCCTCCTCATAGAATATTGGACGAATCGGTTCGTCGAACTTCGGTAGCTTCACGTTCCAGTCCGGTGGCGACAACGGTGGTGATGAGATGTAGACATCGTACCTAAAAATTATTAGATTTTCGTTACTGAATGGATAAAATCATATTTCTTACCACAAAGGCCGATCTGCCCAGTTTAGCTGTCCAGCTCGTATAAGACCGGTTACACGAGAAAAAATGTTGCCAGCTCTTTCAGTGCGAGTGATAAATGAAGCCATTCTCAATCAATAAGCGCGATATTATCTGAATTTCAGGTTAAAATCACTTGAACCGACAAGAAAAATGCACTGCGGCAGGATAAAGTGGGCGTGGCCAGGACTCCGCCCCTTCGCAACGCTGCGGCGCATTTTTTCGTGTCTTTTTTCTCAGTCGTTGTTCCGGACTTTTGTGTTCCAACAAAATTATAATTTCAGGATGAAAAGCGATTGGCGATCAAGAAAGCAAAAGAGGCTTTGGAAAAGTTTCTACAAGAACATTCAAAAATGAAAGAAAGCCTGAAATACCAGAAAGCGTGCGAGATTTTTGGAAAGGAACCACTGTGGATAGCTGTGAATGACGATGATAGAAAAGAAATATTCAAAGATTGTATTGTAAGCAAATAGCGAGTTATTATAACGGATAATACTTGTTATTTTTCAGGGATTCGTTGCCCGTCGTGATAAAGAACGGAAAGAGCAAAGTCGTACCAGAAATCTAGCTGCTTTCAGCCACATCCTTCAGACCATGGACCAGATCACATATAACACCACTTGGGCGCAAGCTCAACGAATGTTGATTGAAAATCCTCAATTCGCCCACGAAACCAGTCTCCAGCGTAAGTTGTTGAGCTGAATTATCTCAATTTATCATTTGATTTTCAGTAATGAACAAAGAGGATGCACTCACCGTTTACGAAGAACACATTAAGCTGGCCGAAAAAGAACATGAAGAAGAAATGGAACAGGAAGAAAAAAGACTGCGCAGACAACATCGAAAAAGTAGAGAAGAATATCTCGTACTTCTTGAGGAGCTTCATAAAAAAGGAGAGATAACGTCAATGTCGTTGTGGTCTTCCCTGTATCCTATTATTTCGACTGATACTCGTTTCGAACACATGCTCGTACAACCCGGATCGTCACCACTCGACTTGTTCAAGTTTTTTGTAGAAGATCTCAAACAACAATATTCTGAGGATCGCCGACTCATCAAAGATATTTTGACTGAGAAGGAATGTCAAGTCGTCGCGACTACAGAGTACAAAGAGTTCGCCGATTGGGTTCTTACACACCCGAAAGGAGAAAAAGTCGATCATGGAAACATGAAACTTTGTTATAACTCTATGATAGAAAAGGCTGAAAATAAGGCGAAAGATGAGGAGAAGGAGTCGACGAGAAAGAAGAGAAGAGTGGAGAGTGAATTCAGAAACCTCCTCAAAGCTCATAATGTCGATCAATCGTCTGAGTGGAACGTTATCAAGCCGAAGATTGAAAAGGATAAAGCCTATTTAGCACTGGAGAATAATGAGGAACGAGAGACTGCTTTCATGCACTACAAAAATGGTACCACACCAGCAACTGCAACAGGAGAAGTTACCGAAAAATCGAAGAAAAAGAAGAAAGACAAGAAGAAGAAGAGTAAGAGAAGTGATGTAAGTCTTCAATTTTGATTGGTAACGTAATATCACAATTAATAATTTTAGAACAACTCGGAATCAGAAGGAGAAATTAGAGAGAAGGAGAAAAAGAAGAAAAAGAAGCACTCGAAGGAGGAAAGAACAGACGACGAAGAGAAGGGAAAAAAGTCCAAGAAGTCCCGAAAACGCAGCCGTTCTCGCTCGGAATCTCCACGTCATTCTGATAAACGAAAAAGATACGAATCTGAAACGGAATAGTTTGCGGATTCGCTTTCTGGCATCTCTAATTTCGGTCTCTTTTATGAAATCTAAATCTTTTTTTTTCAAAATTTTAACATATTTAATAAATGCTTATAATATTGTCGAGTATCTTCCTGTTAGCTGAAAAATGTAAAATCATAAATCTACTTTATTCTGTTTGTTTTTTGTAACGATGCTATTCTCTTGTTTAGATGTCGAAGGCGATCAAACAAAACTTGGCGGATTCCAAAAAGATGAGTGCAGAACTGTTCTGCCTCACTTATGGAGCAATGGTCACCTGCTGAAGGATTACGAAGATCCGAAAGATGTCACCATTCAACTGGACAAAATGGGTTTCAATATGGGAACACGCCTTGCTGATGACTTTCTTGCCAAGAATGCGAACGTTCCACGATGTGTTGATACTCGACAGATCGCTGACGTCTTGTGCCGCAACGCCATTCCTTGTTACCTCGGCGTTTCAGCTACATCATCCTCCTGGACGAGTGGAGATCGAGAGTTTACAATTACTCTTGAATCGAATCCGCTCACTGAATTAGTGCAGGTGCGACAGAATTATATCTTTAGATCTTCCTATTTTCTTTGAAGGTACCTCCCAATCTCGTATCTGCTGGCCTCTCGTATTCCCAATTGATTGCTGGTGCAATTCGAGGTGCCCTCGAAGCTGTTCATTTCAAAGTTTATGCATCCGCAGCGGATTCTGGAGCCAACACGGAAATCCGAATTCGTTTTGATCAGGTGCTAAAGGACAGTCTGCCGGCTGGTGAAGATGATTGAGTAGAAGAATAATGTGATATACTTATATTTGGTGCATGTTTGTATTCATTCCAACATAATATGTATTGTATTTTAATTAAAATTATTTGCGAGACTTATTACAATTTTCCCAAAGAAGCGAAGAAGCAAAAAATGACAAATCCCAGCCCAGATAAAAGCAACTTAGCAATTTTTCCATTCATTATAGATTTTTTGCGATTGCGACTTGAAGTGGAAGAATACAGATAAGCGATTGCTGGCTGCAACTGTCAAATCCACGTCATCTTCCTTCCCAGCCCACAAATACTTGATAGACCATGTAGCCCAGAGCATATTCACGAGAGGAAGGAAGAATTTACATTCTTGAATCAGACGAGCGATCTCTTGTTCTCGATTGTCAGTTAGTGGATACTTTTGGTTTGGATCCTCCTTCTTCATTTGGTAGAGAGTGTCAATGTATGCTTCACAGAAGATTCCAATGTTCGGATGATTTTCGAAGAAGATTTGATTGACATGGACTCCAGGGGGATATGGAACACGATAGTCGAAAGCGCATTCCGAAAGATGCATGCTTAGATCGAAGGATCTGAAAATTCTAGGATTTTTCTTTTAAAAATAAAAAAATGTTTTACCTCCAGTTGTAGGAAGAGTATTCAAAATCGATGAACACGATTTCTTTCGTATCGTTTAATTGAAGAATGTTGGCTGACTGAAAAAAAATCATTCATTTGTTTCAATTTTCCTAGAGCTCACCCAAAGATCGTTATGCGTAAAAACTACAGTTTCATCGAAAATGGAGCACATTTTCTCGAATTGAGCAACTTCTTGTTCAAGATCGTCAATCGTCACTTGTTCGGGGATCGCTGAATCTTCAAAGTGAACAGATCCAGGAACCAGTTTGAACGTGTTTTTTCCAGAAGACCTGAAAATTTCGAGCTTTAGTTTTTGAACTATTGAATAGAAACTACCGGCACTCTTCCAGAAACTCTCGAATCATTTGAATCGCTTTCGGTTTCTTTGGAATTGGAACTTCAATGGCATGAAGTTTTGGAAGATTAGCGCCGATTTTCTTGGCCACTCTGAAAAATGCAATTTATGACAATCTTCAAGAAACTACGGTAGTCTTACTCTGGATCAGACACAGTATCATTGTCAAGAGTTTGACTTGGAAGAAACTGTTCGAGTCGTCCTCCGGGGAAGAATCCATAAAGTTTGGGACCAAGACCACGCTCAGACATAATCGAGAAGACAACGGTATCAGTGAAGACTTGGTTTTCTGATTGGCAGTGAAGACGGATCAAAAAACAGTGTGGAGTGGATTCAGAGGAGATGTTTCCAGGAGAGGAAGTGACGAGATAGAGAAGGTTAGATTGGCCACCACTGAAAAATAGAGTATACTAACTACAGTATATAGAGAAACTTACGTCATTTGAACAACTTCTACATCATTTTCGGACAATGTTTTCCAGTCTCCTCCTAGGTAATCCGAGCCATATTCTAGAGCTTTCTTTTTAACGATCGAAGGATCTTGGGTTAGTTTAGAAAATAGGTTCTGAAAGGGAAAAATTGGGAAGATTAGTTTTTGGAAAACTTACAATTAGTTCTTGGTTCATTATTAGGAAGGAGGTTCACCTGAAAATATAGCTCGTTTTTCTAAAAAAAACCACAACAACATTCAAATATATTCAAGAGTAGCATAACTTTTTAATTCATTCTTCAAATATACTGAGATATTTCTGACAAGTTATTAAAATTCTTCTTTTTAAAAAATTATGACAAAACGTAGACAATATTTCCCGATCAAGTGAGCATCTTGTTATAAAAAGTGAGATCTTGTTTTAAAAATAGAGTGCAAAATAAAAAAAATAAACCAATTATTCAAGATTCCAATTTCGCGAATCCATTTTCTTTGCGGATATCCAAATTGAAAAGATCCAAGAAACTAGTGAGCAAATCCAGTGGATTTCTGATTGAATAGACATTTTGAAGAACAATGAATTGAGCATTCGGATTCTCTTCTCTTAGAGTTTCATAACTTTTCGATGGAACCGTCACAATGATTCTTTGATTTTCAGGGAATACGTCTTTCATTATTTGGAGATGTTTCAGAAAATCATTAGCATCTCTTGGAAGATAGACGTCGACGCCCAGAAGACGTAGGTTTTTTCCAAGTCCGAGAACCATAGTGTCCATGACGATTTTGAGATCCGAAGGATTTTGGAGAGGTTTAGAATCATCGCGATGAGTGTGAATAATCTGAAAGAATTGAACAAAACTGTTAATAAATCAAAAAAAAACGCTCACCTCATAAACGTCTTCCCATGGATGTGCATTGATAACTTTCAACTCTCTCTTAATTCTTTCTTTCTTTACAATTGCAAAGTTCCTTGCATCCTCCATCAACTTCTCAATATCCAGCGCTGGTTCGACATTCTTTGCCAATTTCAATACTTTCAGAAACACTTTCAAAACGGCGACTGCATCGAGCGTTGCATAGATAATCTGATTTTTTCGCAGCGGTCGAGATTGCCAATTTCCGTTTTGCTCCGATTTGTCCATTTTGATCTCCACAAGTTCTTCGGCTAGATTTGTCAATCTACATGACTTTTTCGATAAATTCAAAATGTTCATGTCCATTTCATTTAAGAGTTCCGAGAATCTTCTGACACAAACAAAGTTTTGAATATTTTCCACTTTGAATTGATCTCGAATCGGTTTAATTGAGAATAGTGACTCCAAATCGTGTCTCATATCGAATCCGGCCACTGTTATTTGTTTTGACCCAAAAAGACTTTGGAACATTCGAATCCACATTTTATCCGATAGTTTCTCATTCTCTAACTCCACACAATCGATCAAATAAGCTTTTTCGTTGAAGAATAGTTGAAGTGTTGCGATTCGGATTGCACTGAAAATGAAATGATCAATCTTATAATCCTATTCTATAAAAATATTTAAACTCACTTTGTATCCGACAGATGACTTGGTCTAAACTCAGAATCGTATCCCACAATAGTCCCGTTCTCTGCATTATCCAACAGATCACACAAAACTTCCAATTGAGATTCAGTCTTCACAATTATAAATTATATTTGACGATTTGTAGACCGATCGATAGCTCTTTTAAAAATAAACATTTTTGCTGTTGACCGTATTTTTAACCGATCCCCCTAAAAAAAGTTATTCACATTTGAATGAGTTGCCGAAATTTGTGAGCCTTGTTGTAGATGTTAGATGTTTCCAGATTTTCCCTCTAGTTTTCAAATTTCAGTTCTCTTTTTTTGCATTTTAGTTGATTTCGTTGCCCTTAATTATTCCGATATTATTCTAGAATATTCGAATTCCAGGAATCGTCGAAGAACGTCTTCTGGAGACAACGACGGCTTCTCTTCCCCCTGTGACCCAATCTCAACCAATCGGATCCTCTTCTACCTCTGTTTCCATTCCATTTTTATTGTCCTTGTTACTTTTCTTCATCTAATTTCCCCTTTTTTATTACCTTATCCTAAACATCCCCCATCTAGTCCTTATCCCCAACTCCTCACGAAAACCGGTCTCAAAAACTGTAGCCGAAACTCTGAATCTGCGACTAACAAAAAACGAACTCATTGGTATATTCACGAACGCGCTTGTTTCAAAATAAAAATGTTATTTATTCACTGCCCAAACAAGAAAATTATGAATGTGCAAATAAGAGATTTCAAAGAACAAAGGCTCATGAACAAGTGATCACTTTGAATAGTGTATTAGAGGAGATTCGATAAAAGTTTGGGAGGAAGAGAATGAAGTCGTGATACATGTGATGAGTAAGTATGGAAACAAAACAACGCAGTAAGATCATTATTTAGTCGCTATCGCTATCAACTACCTTCTTCTTTGGGGAATCGCTATCGCTGCCACTGGAAACTCCACGTGCAGCTGGTTTGTCGTCGTCATCATCTGAAGTGAAAAAGTTATTACCGTTAAACCTTCAATCCATGTCCTTCTTTTTTTCAATCTCCTCAAAATCGAATATCGAATTTCACAAAGGAATCCATTACTAATTTTTGATAAGCAACTCATAACGAGTTTCATATTCAACCTAGTCTTTTTTTGACAAGGAATCGATTGATTTTTCAATTTACAACCTACCATCTGAGCCACCAATGATTGGTCTGTCGCCATCTGAATCATCAGAGTCTGCATCAGAATCAACCACTGCCTTCTTCTTCTTTTTCTTTGTTGCTGCTTCATGATCACTATCCTCATCACTATCTGTTCTTGGACTATCTGAAATTACAGAATTGTTATTCCTAAACCGTTAAGCCTGAAAGCTAAGCCTAAGCCTAAACCTATACTCTAAGGTTGAATTCTGAATGAACACTCACCAAATTCATCCACCGGTGGTCTCGTTTCCTCTTCTTCCTCCGACGATTCTGCAGCTGGTTTCGGCTTATCATCGTCAGAAGATTCTGATGAAGAAAGGAAAGCACGTGACTTAATTTTGGCTTGTTGTTTGGCTGAAAGTCTCTCCTCCATCTTCCTAGCCCTATCTTCCTTCCGTTTCTTTTTCTTCTCCTCTCGTCTGTTTGAATCCGATCCGTCACTGTCTCTTCGTTCCCTCTTCTTTCTCGAAGCCTTCTTCGCCGCCTTATCCTTCTTTCGTCGTTCTATTCTCTCACCATCCTCTCCACCTTCTTCACCATCGTAGTTTCCAGCATCCGAGCTGTCATTGACAAACTCATCACCATCATCGTTCCGTCTCTTCCGTCCACCACCACCTCTTCGCTTCTCCTCTACAATCTCCGGGAGCCTCAGAACATCTTTAGTCATTTCAATGAAAGACAATCGAAGATTCTTCGCATCTTCGATTCTTTTCCTTTCAGCTTCTTCGCGAGCCCTCGCCTCTTCCATCAATTTGTTCTTCAATGCTATCTTTTCTTTTTCTTGTTTCTCTTGCAGTCGACGTTCCTCTTCGTCTTGCGACTGTGCTGTTGTGAGTTTCTGTTTGGCCTGCGTCAGCAAGTCCTTACAATTCTTCGCCTCATCAGAGCACACAGTTCTGGAAATTCGCATTCCTATGTGACTTGCTTGGCGATCATCATTTTTGGAAATATAATTGAAAATCATCTCGGCAAATGTTAAATCATTGATGGCTGATTTGACTTGTTGAGATGTCATTTTATGTCCACGAAGAATCTCCTTAGCAGATTTTCTGAGTACAATGGCATAGTTAAACTTGAGTTGTGTATTATCCATCTGATCCATCATTGCTTTTTCAAGAGTTTCTTTTGCTTCAGTGAGCATATTGGCCCGATAGTAAGCCTTGGCAAGATAATGTAATAAAACAACGTCGCTTTCCTTTCTGAACTTCTTCATAGCTGAACTGTACATTTGAACAGCAGACATCCACTGTTCCCTTTCCATGAAGACATGAGCAATGTTCAACCAGACATCGTAGAACTCGCTGGTGGATTCACGAACTTGAGAGAAAACGTCACGAGCATCATTCCAGTTGCGCTTGTATGCCAGAACACATCCAATTCCATTGGCCGCATACATGTTTTTCGGTTCCAGTTTCAACGCCTTCTGGTACATTTGGAGAGCACGATCGATGTATTTTTTCTCCTGAAAACAGAAGGAAAACAATAAGAAATGAAAGTATGAAACTTACGTCTTCCTTTTTTCTCGATGGATTCAGAAGTTGCTCAAACCACACATTTCCAAGACCAATCAATGAATATGGATCCGGAGTTTTATTATTGTACATTTTTGCCAAAATGTATTCAAATTTCTTCTGCGCAGGCATCCATTCATTTTTCCCGAAATGCAAGTTTCCGAACAAAGTCCAGACCACTGGAGACATCGGATCGAACTGTGCTCCTTGTTTCAGAGACAACGACGCTTCGTAAACCTGATGACGGTCTCAGGCGATGCAACCAAGACGAAGATATCCATCGGTGTACCCGGGGCACTCTGCGACAGAGGTGGGCGCCGATGGTCTGTAAGGTCATCAGCTGCGCGGAGGGAAGAGAAAAGGGAGAGAGCGCGCGCGTGTAGTGGCGCAGTGGTAGAGTGCTAGACAGCGAGGAGGGCGGTTGGGGGTTCAATCCCTCTCAGCGTCATTCTCTTTTTATTTGGTTTTTTGAACATGAATGTACTTTTGGAAGTCTGAAAATCATCGTTGAGTGGTTTTTTCTTTGAATATACACCGTTTCTGTAGTGGAAAAGTTTGATCAGTTGAAATCATAATCACTTATTTCGCCTAAATTTTCATTTTCGCACATCTAACTTATGAAAATTTTATGATATTTCACACTATTTTATTATATTTTTCATTTCATTCATTACAATTTGCATTATTCATCCGAAAAAAATCATACATTTTCACTCAAAACAGTTTTTTCTCTCCTTTTCCCGTAGCAAAATGCGACGGGAAAAGAAAGGGGGAGGAGCGAGGCGAGAGAGTGCCGCCGCGTGTGGTGAGAGGCGAGAGAGCGCAGACAAGACGTTCCCGTCTTCCCGTCGCACGGCACCCTGATCGACGAATGAGTCAACGCGGTAGTTGACGCCCGATTTGTAGCTTTTCCTTGCGCATAAAATATTTTTTTTGTAAACTACAGTATGCCCAGAAAAATTTACAACAGGGTATCGGCGTTTTTAAGGATAACAGCTTTTTAGAAAAACTTTTCAAAAAACGATTTCCCAACTTTTTTAAGTTGAAAAAATATCTATTCAAAAAGTATAAAATCATACATTTTCGTTCAGAGTTAGAGGAGTTATAAGCGTTTAAAATTTTTATAAAAGATGGTCGATTTCTATCTGAATATCTGACGAAATCTGAAGTTTTTTATACTTTTTGGATGTGAAATTTTTCTGCAAACATTTGCTATGCACTTTTGACCGTGAAAAACTGGCCAAAATGTTGGGCGACAAGGTTGAAGTTTTCACCCAAAATTTACGCAAAAATGCACAGATTTTTTGCCGTAGTGATTGCGGACCTACAGTGGCGCGAATTCAAACCGATTCGAGCGCCAGGGTGCCGTGCGTCGCGTATGGTCACACGATGACCATGTCGCCCACCTCTGCTCTGCGATGATGTCTTTGTACATTTGTTCGGCTTCTGAAGTGCGGCAGAGATGTTCAAGGCAACGTGCCATATTGTAGCGTATCGTAAGAAGATGTGAACGTTCTGGAAGATTTCTGCGTTCCGCAACTTTTGTTGGTTCATTGAGAAGATCCTCGAGACTTTCGCGTGCTTTTTGGAAGTGATGTTCAGCTTTATCGTACTGCTTCATTGACATGTACAGAGCTCCGACATTGTTGAGCATTTCTGGCTGTGGCGGGATTTGCTCGTACGTTTCAAGCAGCTCAATAGCTCTTTCATACAAATCCAGTGATTTCTTCGGGTCAGTTGATTCGAGAAGCTGAGCGAGATCGATGCACGCCTCATAGTCGTCCGGTTCAATGTTCAAGTACTTTGCCAGAACGTCTCTTCCCTTTTGTCGTGCCTCGTTGGTATGCATTTGATCATTCATCTCGACGTGTGCATAAAGACTTCCCAGAATCTTCATTGTATCTGTATTCTGAGGAAGGCGTTGATGAACAACTTCGAAACATTTGATCGCCTCTTCAATTTCATTTCGATGAATGAACATCTGTCCGAGACCGTAGTGTGCAAGCGTGTGCTCTCCATTATTGGCTTGACGAGCTTGGTAGTAGTGCTGAAGAAAATTAGAGTTGGATTACAGTCATTTTTTTATTTTCTCAAATGATCGTCCCAAGCCCAGTATTTACGAAATAAAAACAAAATATTTTCTCATAAAAATCGTTTAAACTCGAAAAAATCAATTTTCAAATCGCAAACTTAAATTTTTTTCTAACCTATTTCAAAAAACGTAGAATTTTTCGCTGATTCGAACGCGTCTATTTACATTCATTGCAATAGGTTATTAAAAATGTAAGTACGCGATTTGAAAGTTGATTTTCTCGAGTTTTAACGATTTTTATGGAAAAAATAATGTTTTTCGTATTGTCAATTCAAAATAGATCACAAGGAAAAATTTGATCTATTTTACTTGTAAACAAATTTTTAGGCTCCGCCCACTGTTGAAAATTGTGTTGTTGTTTACAATTTTCTGCGTGGGAAACTGTTGTGGGCGGAGCCTAAAAAGTTGTTTATAAATAAAATTTTCAAAATTTTTCTTTGCGATTCATTCTGAATAGACAATAGATAC
This sequence comes from Caenorhabditis zanzibari, assembly GCA_963966625.1. NCBI lineage: Eukaryota > Metazoa > Nematoda > Chromadorea > Rhabditida > Rhabditidae > Caenorhabditis > Caenorhabditis zanzibari. The sequence continues at coordinate 6,108,787 of OZ016470.1, read as the reverse complement.
TGGACTTCGGACGATCATTTAAGAAAAAATTACGGTAATCCTACTTTAAAACTGAATCGAGAACGAGAACGATATATTCACCTTATATGCTCCATCATACTGTCCCTGGGTATGTCGGCATCTTCACGGCACCCTCGCCGTGTAGTCGACGGCGTGTAGTCCTCTCGGACTAAACCGTCTGCGCCTCTGCGTCTCTCGCACTCACACACTCTTTTTCAGGTATTTCAGTATATTGCGATTTTCAGCCAACTGCGATATTTTTTCCAAAAACAAAACCATAACAAAGATAGAACAGACCGTCAGCTTCATTTTAAGGTATGAATCATTATTTTTGGTTTCGAACTCGCTTAGAAAAAGTTGGATTTAGATTTTCAGGCCAAAATTTGGAGTCATTCGTCAAAAATACGCTATCACTGATGTTCATATGCCTTTAAAATCAGTAAAAACGCCTGATGCGCTTCGAATTGTTCGAATTTATTCAGAAAGTGTCCAAATTCGTACTACATACGCTGGTTCTCTCCGTTTTTAGAAAGGCATCCCAGTGAGGGTAAAACCAGATAAAATTGATATTTTAGCACATCGTTACTTATTTTGTACCAATTATGTTATTTCCACTACATATGACCATCAGTGATAGCGTATTTTTGACGAAGACTCCAAATTTTGGCCTGAAAAATCTAAATCCAACTTTTTCTAAGCGAGTTCGAAACCAAAAATAATGATTCATACCTTAAAATGAAGCTGACGGTCTGTTCTATCTTTGTTATGGTTTTGTTTTTGGAAAAAATATCGCAGTTGGCTGAAAATCGCAATATACTGAAATACCTGAAAAAGAGTGTGTGAGTGCGAGAGACGCAGAGGCGCAGACGGTTTAGTCCGAGAGGACTACACGCCGTCGACTACACGGCGAGGGTGCCGTGATCTTCCCATCTGATAGAAAGCTTCGGCCTTGATCGAATCACATTCATTCGAGGCAGCATGCCACGCAAGTTGCCATGCTTTCTCCGTTTCTCCTTTGAAAAAGAAATGATTGGCGAGATGAACAAGGGCCACTGGTTGATCGGATTGTGCATTGTAAGCTCTTCCAAAAAGCTGTACCGCTTTTCGAAGATCGTCTTGTTCCATCGTGTTCAGCAGAATAATTCCCAATCCGCACATTGCAGAAACGTTTTCTGGTTCAAGCTCCATCGCTCGTTCAAACGCCAGTTTTGCTTTATCGATCAGGCCCATTTTGGCGAAACAGTATCCTATTCCGACACGAAGATCTGCGATTGAGTAGCGACGTTGACGAATGGCTTTTCGGAAATAGAAAGTGGCGGTTTTATAATCCTTTTTGTTGAAAGCAATTACAGCCTTTCCAATCAACGGTAGCACGTTCTTCGGGTGAGTTTTCACGACATAGTTGAACTGCTGATCCGCCAGCTCATATTTGTTGGTACTCTTATCTCGTTCAAACAGATAGAACCAAGCGCGAACTGTCAAATGAGACCACTCATACATGGCGATTTTATCGGCGGTGTTGAAAAGAACCGTGGCTTTTGAGAAGAAATCTTGCTTCTTATCTTTGGCTCGTTCCCTGTATCCTTGTGTCATCCAATAGGCAGCCAGAATATCCAACGCTCTCATCTGATCTTGTTTCACGAAGGGATACTCCAAACCCGCTCGAGTTCCAGCAGCTTCCAATATTTCCATGAATGGTTGAATGCGATCCTGTCGGAAGTATTCGAGTGCAACTTCAATCCAGAACGATAACTTTGCTTCTTCAGCTTCTAGAATACTCAACACTTCAGCACCATCGGGAAGTTCTGTGCAGTTGATTTCGATGACTTCCTGAACAATATTTCAACTAATCCAAATTAAATGTTTATTTTGAGACCAACATCTAAACAGTAACAACAAGAAATCGATCATTGTGCTTCAGCAGCTACTAAGGCAAACAATTTTGAGAGAAGAGCAGCATCAATAAAAGGTTCATGCTTGAAGGTGAGGAGAACTAATGTGAAAACATCTCGATTCTCACGCTGCGCTAGATCGAAAAGAGCAGTTTGTTTAACAGATAATTCCTTTTTTAACATCGAAATTATCACTGGCAGATTGCTGTCGAGTATCTCCACAATATACTTTTCTTCAATATTCGAGCTTTTTTCTGTCAGCTGCTTCCATGCAGACATTCTTCCTTGAGCTACTTCGAATTTAGAAATGACTCGTTCAAAATCGGACATTGTTTGATTCAGTTTTGAATTCATCACTACTAGATCATGCTGAACTCGATAAATTTGATCTTTTGTCAATTTAGCAGTCTCCTCCGCCTCTGGATCCCTTGCATAGTGCAGTTTCAGTAGCGAGTTCACTATCGATTCGACATACTGGACAGATTTCTCGGACGCCGTTGCCCAGTTTTGTGTCAAATTCCAAACTTCGATAGAGAAACGACGAAGGCGCTTCAGGTGAGTTCTCTGAAATACGAAAATCATGATAAATCGTGTCGGTGAGCACATATTCGAATTTATTCGGAAATATTCAAAAATTATACAATAAAAAAGGCCTACCGACAAGATTTACCAAAATTCTCGTATTCCGCGCACACTAGAGAACACAATGATCGATTTCTTTCCTATTTTTTTCGAAAATTTTCAAATACTTACATCTTCCGTACTGTCCTTCAATGGAATAGCGATCGTTCTGGTCTCCACAATTTCTTCCTGTTCTTCCTCCATAATTTTGAGATTTTAGGCTTGAATCTGAATAAAACAAGTATAAAATGGATACTTATATAGATAATAGTACATTTGAGACAAACTAATTGGAGAAAATAAAGAAGCCAATGCGAATTTGGAAAATAAATCGTTGATCGCGCGCAGAATTGTTTGTTGTCTTCGATTGTTGCGCGTGCGTTTCGATGCCGTGTACGCAGAGACATCGAATTTGACGAGCGAGCGAGCAAAGAGTTTTTCATCATTTTCAGTGCGATTTTGGCCCAAAACAAACTAAATATCTTTGTTTTCTAGTTGTTTTATGGTTTTTAGAATAAATCAACTTCAAATTGTTTTCAGGTAACCATGGCTGATTCGGCAGAAGGTGAACAACCAAAGCTTTCGAAGAAGGAGCTCAACAAGCTCGCCAGAAAGGCTAAGAAAGATGAAAAGGCTTCCGAGGTATGTTGTTTGCTAGAGTTCATAGATTTTTCGCTAAATTGTTCATTTTCATTAGCTTTAGGTATTAAATCCAGTTATATAATATTGCACATTAGTTTATTAGGCCCCTTGATAATCTTCAGAAGTTTTGGAAATATTTCGCAATTTTATTTTTATGTTTTAATCGTTTAGAAAGGAGGAAACCAACAACAATCTGCTGCTACGGAGCAGGAGGACTACTCTAAGGACTTCTATGGATCATACGGGATTATCAATTCGAAAGAGAAGAAGGAAAGAACCATCCTTAGAATCAAAGATGTCAATGTTTCAAACGCCGGTAAAGATGTAAGTTTTTTTTCAAAGAAAACCTATAAGCATCTCAACATTTTGCATTTCAGATCTGGGTTCGCGGACGAGTTCACACCATCCGTTCCAAGGGAAAGAACTGCTTCATCGTTCTTCGACAAGGAGTGTATACCGTTCAAGTCGCTCTGTTCATGAACGACAAAATTAGCAAGCAAATGCTCAAGTTTGTGTCGTCGATCTCGAAAGAATCGATCATTGACATTTTCGCAACCATCAACAAAGTCGACACTCCGATTGAATCGTGCACTCTGAAAGATGTAGAATTGCTCGCTCAACAAGTCTTCGTCGTGTCGGCTTCAGCTCCAAAGCTTCCTCTGCAAATCGAGGATGCTTCACGTAGAGCACCAACCGAAGAGGAGAAAGCTAACGATCAAGAGAACCAGTTGGCAGTGGTCAATTTGGACACAAGGCTTGATAACCGTATCCTCGATCTCCGTACCATCACCTCGAGTGCCATTTTCTGTATTCAAGATGGAATCTGTGACCAGTTTAGAAGCATTCTTCGTGGTAGAGGATTCCGAGAGATCATGGCGCCAAAGATCATCTCAGCTCCAAGTGAAGGTGGTGCCAATGTTTTTGAAGTGTCGTACTTCAAGGGATCAGCTTATCTCGCTCAATCTCCACAACTTTACAAGCAAATGGCAATCGCTGGAGATTTTGAAAAAGTCTACACCATCGGTCCAGTTTTCCGTGCTGAAGACTCGAACACCCATCGTCATATGACTGAGTTTGTTGGACTCGATTTGGAAATGGCTTTCAACTATCATTACCATGAGGTAAACTGGTTTCCGTCCAACAATTCTTAACTTTTGTATTTAGGTGATGGAAACTATCGCAGATGTCCTCACTCAAATGTTCAAGGGACTACAGCAGAACTATCCAGAAGAAATCGCAGCTGTTGCGAAACAATACCCAGCGGAACCATTCCAGTTTTGTGAGCCTCCTCTCATCTTGAAGTAAGGGTATACTTTGGTGAACAAGGTTAATTATTGATGTTTTAGATATCCGGATGCCATCGCACTTCTTCGCGAGAACAACGTCGAAATCGGCGACGAGGACGACCTGTCCACTCCAGTAGAGAAGTTCCTCGGAAAGTTGGTGAAGGAAAAGTATCACACCGACTTCTACGTACTTGACAAGTTCCCACTGGCCGTACGTCCATTCTACACGATGCCAGATCCAAATGATACTCGTTATTCGAACAGTTACGATATGTTCATGCGCGGAGAAGAGATTCTTTCTGGAGCTCAACGTATTCATGATCCTGATATGCTTGTCGAGCGTGCCAAGCATCATCAAGTCGACCTCGTCAAGATCCAATCCTACATTGACGCTTTCAAATACGGATGCCCACCACACGCCGGAGGAGGAATCGGTCTCGAGAGAGTTACCATGCTCTTCCTCGGACTCCACAATATTCGTCTTGCCTCGCTCTTCCCTCGCGACCCTAAACGGTTGACTCCATAAGTATTCTACAAAATCATCTATTGTTTGTTTTTTTCCAGCATTTCAATTGCATCGTGTTTAGTAATTTATCGCTATTATTTTCTTCCGAGTTTTTGTTTTTTACCTTCCCATGTTAATTGTCAAAAACACCTCCAGTGCTGGATAAATTTCATATATCAAAGTTTCATTAGTGACTTAACCGTTCAATTGATAAAAAAGAAAAACAGAAATATTAGGGGATAATTAGTCAATTTCGATGGTCTGTGGAACCTGGCGAGCGACCATGGAGCGTCTGTGTGGACCGAGTTTCATTCCAATGTTCTTCTTGTGTCCCCACTGAAAATTAAAAATTAGAAAAATAGAAAACTACGGAATGAGCTTACTCTCTCAAGGGCAGTGATATCGTCATCCTTCTTGATGCAGACGAAGTTGAAGACGACACTGAGAACGAAGAGAATGAAAAAGAAGATACACCTGGAAACAATTTCAATTTTGATATATAAATTCTAGAGAAAACTAACCAGACAGCGACAACTCCCAAGTAGTCAGCGAGCTCCAAATGCTGTTTCAGATCAACCGCCATTTCTGAAATAGAATTCGAATTGCTTTCAGAATTTCCCAATGGGAACATTTGCTTCGTTTTTTTTTTTGCAGGTGCCACAAAAAACAAAACAAAAAAGGAAAATTGGGTAGCCCCCGGAAAGCAAGAAAGAGGATTAGAGATCCATTTATAGAGGAGAATAAACGAAAGAAAAAAGAAGAGGGAGAGAGCAATAATTAGGCGAACCGAAACGATTGCTTTGAATGTGAATCCAATCGACATTTTTACGTTTTTGCCATTCGAAATGGGGTGTTTCCGGACACCGAATGTGGTGGGAAAAGACAAATATATGTGTTTTCTGATGAGACAAGAGAAATAGGAACATTTTTTGGAAGATTACAAGTAAAACAGTTTTAAGAATCATTGGGCGAATAGTGAAAATTCAGAAATTGGGGAAATTTAATTTTTTTTTCTGCCAGATCATCTGAATCAGGACTGAGCGGCCACAAATTTTAAAAAATTCAAAGGGATCGGGAAATAATGCGGTCCACAAAAAAAAGTTTTCCTTATTTTGATTTTGGGAATTTCGGCAACACAAGGCGTAATTCTGTCAATTTTCAATGAAACTTGACAGTTTTTAAACCAATAGATAGCCATTTCAATAAGGAACATTTTTTCTGTTGACAGTATTTTTACCCGAGCCCACTGAAAAAAGTTATGCGCATTAGAATGTGAAGCCTAATTTTGCTGCCGCCCTCTAAAGCGATAAACTTGAAAATCTCTACTTTCTCAGGCTTTAGGTTGACACTCATACAAGCTACTTTCAATTATTTGATTTTCAAATCAGAATAACATTCTTTGAAATTTTTTCTGAAGGTTAAGCCTATTTTCTATGTCTAGAGATCTTATCATGACTTTTACCAGGGCTGCGCGGCTCCTAAATTCGGCATCTCATTAAAATGTGAATAACTTTTTTTCAGTGAGATCGGGTAAAAATACGGTCAACACGAAGAATGTACCTTATTAAAAAAGCTGTCGATTGGTTAAAAACCGTCAAATTTCATGAAAAATGGACAGAGTTACGCATTGTGTTCCCGAAAAGTTTGGGAATTTCGGCTTCACAAGGCGTAACTCTGTTAATTTTTTATAAAATTTACTGATTTTATAACCAATCAATAGATTTTTTGAGGAACGTTTCTTGTGTTGCCCGTATTTTTATCCGATTTTCCTGAAAAAAAAGTTATTCACTTTTGAATGAGTAGTAAGCCGCCCCGATCGGCTAGTAAGATTATCAATTTGACCTTTTTTATGAAAAAGGCTAACTGACTTTGTCTCATTTTGGAGAAATGAAGCCCTAGAATTACTTAATATCTCCAAAAAATTTTGAACAAATCTAATGGCTTGAAACCATTTTTCAGGCGCCCAAAGTTGACTTTTTCGACAAAACTGTTACTGTATCTAATTATAACTATCACATAAAATTTCTACCAATCGATTTGAACTCTAGTGTCCGGGCGTCAATTCTGAACGAATAAGCCTCTTAAATGTGGAAAATTGTTGAGAATTTGTTATCAGTGAACTCTATGAAAACTCATCAATCACACACCATTAATTGAGTGGGAAAAAGAAGAACCAGATATAAGAGAACTCTTTGAAAATGAATTTCTCTCAATTATATGCAATGTCTTGCCTACAAAAGTTTGCAAAAAGTTTACGAGGGAAGGAAACAATCCAAATAATAGTATTCCCACAAATGACGACGGTTATTGAAGTTTGAGACTGAAATGGTGCATTTTTGATAACGGAGATAACAAGAGAGAGTGAAGAGGGGGGGGGGAATTGAAATAGTTTTATTGACGATACTGAGGTAAAAACGGAAAACGAATGAATGGGGAGGAAAAGCGAAGAAAAAATAGAATAGAGGAGTGGAATGGCGATGGGGAAAATTGGGAGGAAGGGGAGAGAGAGAAAGAGGGAAAATGTTACGGAATTTGAAACAAAAAAATATGGAAGAGAGATGAATGCAAATGACAAGTATGGATATAGATGGGGATTAATATTTCCTAGGATTTGGTTATCCGGGAAGTTTTATAGTTGAAACGAAATACCGTAAAATCTGTATGAGAAGGACACCACGATGAGCTTAAAATAAGCACATTCTTGAAGTTCAAACGGATTGAAGTTCGTCTCATTAGAATCCTGGTCAAAAGTTTATTCACAAAATATGTTTCAAATATCATTCACCAACAGATGCTGGGGTTCATTTTGAGAATTCAGAAATAATTTTTTAGATGTTGGAATAATAAGTTTGTGATAACAGTGAGAATGCGGACAAAAACAAATGTTTTCAAGAATCAGGATCCTACATTCTTCACGATCAGTTATAGAATAGAATTGTGTAATGTTGAAGGGTTGAGGTGTCCATAGAAGAGCACCCATAGGTTCGAGCCCATCTGAGTAACACTTTGGCAAAGTTGGAATCAATTTTTCGAGGTTCCTACCACCTTCACAGGTCCTGGGCAATCACATTGGTCTCATCCATAGACAGTGCAAAATGTATCAAAATAAGACATATCAGCTATATTATGAGCCAAAAAATTAGATAGCTCTGAAAATTTTGGAATCCGCTCGCCACCATTGATCAGGAATCGAAGCTGTTGACCTAAAAAACCTAATCTCACTTGATAAAGTTTTAATTGTACTGAATTACCAATTCGACATTCTTCGTTTTTTTCCAATCATAGTTGGGTGAGTAGAGAAAAATTACTCTCCTAGCGATCTATTCATACAAAAACTCTGAAAATTATTTTGATAATAGTTCAAGAAGGTTGGTTTGATGCAGCGTGGAAGATCTCATTTCGGGTACATCTTCAATCTTCAAATTCTGCTTACAACTTTCTTCACTGACATCGACTATAGTCCTTCCCAAAAAATCAAAAAACCACTGCAAACTTCGACATCACAAATGTCATCGGTTAATCATCTAAAGTGGGAGAAATGACGCAGAAAACTGGATACGAGAAACGGATGAATCATACTGTAATACTGTTTCTGTGGGGAATTCCCATTTTTATTTGATCAGCATGCACAAAGTGGATATTGTGGACAGTTACACATCGAAACGCTCACTGTTTTGATGTCTGCGTTTCAATTTGAATTAACAAGTTTTTGAAGATTTTCATGTAGAAAAAATATATAGAAAAAATGAATCATAGTCAAATGTACAGTAACATAGAAACATGATGATCTGAAAATATTCCACTGCCATGAATATACTTTGGAAGACCATCTGTGTGTCTGTATATCCATCAACTTTTCCCGAACATAATTCTTTGTCTCTCCTCTCCGTCGTTTTCCCCTTATACAGTTATTGACTTTCCCACGGGTTACTTGTATATTCACAACTAGATTTTCTATACTTTTTTCTATGTTCCTGCCAAAATTCCCTCTGCCGTCTATTGGTATTTTGATATTTTACTTTGAAAAAATTTTCACACTTCTGATTCTTTATAAATTAAAATGTTTAGTTCTGAATCCGGGAATCTTGAATTTGGTTTTCTGAACATTTTGAAACTTCAAAAGACCTGATTTTGAAATCTGGACAGTACGGATAAAACCGAATTTCGTAACCATAAGGGAGGAGACTTTCAGTTGAGCAAAGCCAAAAATCTTTTGATTTCTAATGAATCTTTAATAATAACATTTGAAAACTTCGATATGTTTCTTTAAATATTGCAAGCTGTGACTCACCACAATCTGAACCGATTTAGATGAAAGTTTTATAGAAAGATCAGAAATTTTTATCAGTGGATGCCCATATGTTTGGATCTTGATTAGCTCAAAAGTTGAGCAATATACGGCTCTTTTGGGGAGTTTTCAGTACTGATTTTGGAACCGAAAATGTGTTGCAACTCATAACTCGCTTCAACATTGACCGATTTCCTTGAAATTCGCACTGTTTGTTCCTGATGATCTGCTGATGATGCGCGTCTTTTTAATTTTTTGAAATTGAAGTTTTGAAGCTTTCTAGAGCACTTTTCTGAGCAATTGGTACTAATTATCATAGAAGTATGCACATAGAAGGGCACCCCGATGCGCTCAAAATGTGCACAATCTTGTAATTCAAACAGATTGATATTAATCTTATTAGAATTATTGTCAAAAGTTGACCTACAAAATATGTTTTAAATCTCTTTTCTAACAGGTTATGATTCATTTTGAGAATTTTGAAATAATATTGGAAAAATAGAGGGTCATGCCCGTCTAATACATATCATACGGTAATAAAATTTTCAGAAACCCCTGTTTGACATCTTAAGACCCGGGTTGCGACAAACCGAACGGGGCCAGTTTTCTGAAATTTTCGGCCCAGACCGGCCCGCCCGGCTCGTCTTCAAGCTGAACAAATTTCCAGTTCAAAATATTCTAGTTTGTAGATATTTTGTTCTATCTTTCTTATGATGTTAGGAAAATATCTCAAAGTTAAACCGCAAGTTTTCAAGCTGTCTTTGCATCAAAAAGTTTGAATAGCTTGCAAAATTCCTTAAGATAATTGATAAATTTTCAACGATTGTTTCAAAAACGGGTCGACGGGCCGGCCCGTCAATTAGCAACACTGCTTACGACAATTCCAGAAAATACAAACATCAAGATTTCTAATGACTCATGAAGTATTACGGTATCAGACCTATCATTTTCATTCTGAAAAACATTTTTTGACTGATTTCGTAAACCGGAAATTACTAATAATAATAACGGATTCGTTCGAAACATGACGTTATCCGTAAATATCAAACGAATTAAATAAACACTCAAAATTACGAAATATCTCCTTCAAAATTATCAGATCTGCTCACTTGGTAACCAAACAACGCGCATAGAAACGCACGTTTTGTTTTGCTAACCTCCTAATTGAATTCAGGTTCTTTTTTCTCTTCAAACAAGAAGAAAAAAGAGTAAAATTGTTACACAAAAAGGCAACATAAAAATGTATCTCCATCTGGATCCCTTTTGCTCTCTCCATCTCCATAGAGCGCACTTTCTTTCATCTCTGGCTCATTCCGGGAGCACACCAAGGACCTCTACTCCATTTCTCTCATTTTCTCTCAATTTTCCGTTCTCCCTTTCAATTTGGTTGCACCCAAACGCACCCCGGAGAGGGAAAAGTAGAGTAATCGAATGATAGATTAATGTAAACGTAATGAATTATACTCTTCTTGTTCTCTTATAAATATCCGGCGAACTCTTCTCTTTTTCTGATTTTCCTCTTTGTGATTGAATGTTTTCAACAAATGAGTAAAACAACTTAGTCTCTCTCCCCGCATTTTTTCTCTTTTCTTTTTTCCAATCGGTAGAAAAAGCTTTGTTGCTCTCCTAGTGATTTGTTGGGTTCTTTTTTCTCTCGTTTTTAATCAAAACATACTAGAAAGTATTTCGACTAAAGCACAAACAATCTTTATTTTTTGTTCCGTGCAAATTCTGATTTTCTGATCGGAAGATTGTTCCGGAGCAAAAATCTTTAATTTTCTAATCCCTTTTTATTGAATTTTGTTCCTTCAAGACAGAACAAAGGACAAAACTTGTCTGGAGACTGAAGATTCTGGACTCCTCCCTAGAAATTTCGCTATAAAAATTGGATGGAGCTCCTGGAAAATTCAGTTTCGACGTTCTGTCTGTGTGCCCGTAATTTCCATTTTTACCCAGAAAAGTTAGACCGTCCTGTCTTTGGGCTTCTTGACTTCAAGCAGCTATAACTTGGTTCAAAACTGTTTGATTTCGAATTTTAAAACATTTTTGAAACGAGTTATGGCCTAGAAAACCAAACTTTGGGCTTCTCGGCCATCCTTTAAACCGCTATAACTTGACTCAAATTCGTTCGATTTCGAATTTTCAAACATTTTTAAAAAGCGCAAAACGTGTTAAATTTTCTATGTGACCTAGAAAACCAAATTGTGGGTTTCTAGGCCATCGATTTTAAACAGCTATAACTTGGCTCAGAATCGTTCGATTTTGAATCCGTAAATTTTTTATTAGAAACACCGAAAAATATTTCTGAATTCTCAAAATCTGTTCTAGATGAAATTTGAAACATTTTTTTTTGTTACATGTCCGATCAAATTTTGATGAGGATTCTAATAAGACTAATTTCAAGCTGTTTGAATTTCAAAAATGTGCTCATTTTGAGCTCAGTTGGGTGCTGTTCTAATGCATTAGGTTTGAAGGTGCCATCAAATTTTTTGAGTTCCTGAAACTTGAAAAACTATGAACGGTTCCTATCGTAAGACATCTAATAGAACGACACCTTGTAAACCTTCTTTTGAAAGTATCCATGAATTTCTGAAAATAATATATAGTGCGTTTTGTTGCTGAAAAAATGGTCATTGTTTAATGAAATTTATACCGGCAAATTACGAAAATTGCGGTCGTAGAATCTTCCGAAGTTCTATCTTCTGTGTGCCACTCTATTATAGGTTTTACTGTATCTTGTTTGTATTCTCCTTAAAATTCCAAACTGTATTTCAAATCTGTGGCCTAGCATCCCGACTTCCATATATGGAAGTCGGATAACTAGTCCCGTTCCTTTTCCGTTCCCAATTCTCATGTCCCTAGCTTTTCTCTTTTCAAAACTTTCTGAACTTCACTCTTTTTCTTCTTCAACACCTCTTTCTCTTGTTTCCATAGTTTCTGTTTTCCCATCCTAATTGTCCCTTTCTTCTGTTCCCCTATTCTCTTTTCTACTTCCTCTACATTATTCACACTTTCTATCCAAAATGTCGTGGGACCAAAAGTTCTGACAAGGAAGATCCTTGGTCCCTACCGTTCAACTTTTTCTGAAACTTCGAGGGCTCATATCTCGAGTTACGTGAGCATTTCGCCAAATTCATTGCAGACTCGGTATTTTCAGGGCTGATTTAGTCTAGGACCGAAGTTTCAGAAAACGTTCAACTGTAGTGGTCATGGACCTTCTTTGTGAGAACCATTTGTTTGATGAAGACTCAAAAAACCGGTCAGTTTTTGAAAATAGGGGGGATTCCCAGTGCCCATTTCGAATTTAAATCACTCGGCGCCAAAAGGAATAGGGAATAGTGTGGAAGATTGAGAGACACAGACACTCAAGGGAGGTCATTTGGGTTCTTTTGACTGTCTTTTCTCCGAAACAATTGTACGGATTTTTTCAAAAATTGTTTTCTCTGTTTTTCTGTTTCCACTTCATCGGTATCGTCATTCGAATGGAACCAAAAAAGAGATATTGGGGGGATGAGGTCATCAAAACTCTAAATATGTCGAAAGTGACTACTATTTGTTCACTATTGTACTTCCTTGTTAATTCGGCTTTTGTTTGAACATGTTGTGGCCCCCCCCGTTTTAATGGGTTTTCATTCAATTGATGTTTGAGAATTTACAGGTGGATTGTTGAGATTTGTTGAGTTGTTATTACCAATGTATTTAGATTCTTTTTGACATCGAACAACACATAAAATAGATTGAATAGACAAACTTTGATTTGGTGAATGTGAGAAATTTTGGATTTTTTGTTGTTGGTACATTGATATTGGGAAAAAAGTATGAGAAACTGAGAAGTGTTTCGAAATTTATTTAGGTTGAAAAGAGTCTAGAACTGCGAGCTTGAAACCTTAAAACTTAGGATTTCGATTCGGAGCCCCTTCAGAAAACCTCATGTTTTGGCCTGAATGGCTTGAGAATTCACCTCGATCCAGATTTTCACAACTCTAATTTCAGAAATCCAAAAATCTCCAATCCTATCATTTCCTGTTACTTTCAGTCTCCTTTTGAACGCTCTTCTTCTCTGTTTTCTGCTCCACAAAACTCTAGACTAATTCGAAATGAAACGTTGAGTGTAGCTTTGAAACTATCAATTTTCACTTTTGTTTTGCAAAAAGAGATGAGAGAATTAGAGAGAAAATGTACCTCAGTCAAGAGATCATCAATCTCGCAATAACTTCGAGCTCATGAGTCATTAGAGGAAAAAGATAACTATCCCAGTTATTGTTACTTTTTGAACTCCCTCTCGTGTTCTGTTCTATTTGTTCATGACTCTACTGCAAAAATGAAAAGAACATTCTTTGCTACTTGTTTACTTAGTAGTTGCAAATGAGTCAGAAATCGGTCTCTTTTTGGCTCAGAAGTTATGGTCATTTTAGATTATACGATTTTGAGTGGAATCAGATTTGATGTTAGGTATAATTTTCTCTGCTAACCCTTTCTAAAAAACTGAATCCTCTGGGGAATCTTGAATAACACAATTAGTGATATTAGAAGGTTCAAATCTGCTTTTGAGCAAAATATTAGAGTTCGTTTGTCCCCAAGGTTTTGACGAATGAAGCTTGATTATCGACTGAAATACAGCGCGCTCATATTTTGGAACTGAATTTATCTTGAATTGATTTTGCAGCGAATAGGTAATTGAAAGTTTAGTAACTCTGTGGAGCCTTGAATATTTTGGTTCAGAGTTTTTATATACATGTAAATTTATATACATAGGGATGTCTTGTTGAAATTTTAAACAATTCCAAATGAGTTCGAAGCATTATCAGTAATTTCCAGTTTTAAAAATTGCTCTCGTATCCAAATTTATTCTTATTTTACCTGCATTTTGATTATTATTTTATTTTGATTAATATTATACCAGAATTGTGAGTTGAGAAGGAAGAGAAACAAGATTCTGAATGTAGTCTAAACTGAATATTTGTAATTTGAAACTTCTGTGAAAGTTCAAGAGTTGAATTTTTGGTTTAGACTATCGTGATGGGTATTATCTGAATAAGGCTTTTGGTTCTATGAAATCAAGCTAAAGTTGGAAACTAAAAGTAAAAGAAAATGATGAAACGGACGATTTTTATATTTCTGAAATTCGAAAATTATGGAAATCTGGATCGTGGTGAATTATCAGGCCATTCCGACAAAAAATTTGAGATTTTTATGATGGGCTCCGAATCGAAAACCTAATTTTTAGAGTTTCCAGCTCACATCCTAAACTGAATAAATTTCGAATTAATTCTAACTTTCTCATACCTTCTTCGTTTTTCCAATTTCAATGTACCAACAAAAAAACCAAAAAAATCCAAATTTTCTCACATTCACCAAATCAAAAGTTCTTACTTGCCTATTCAACCTATTCTAATTACAAAAAATATGAAGTCGTAGAAATTGAATATTCAATTTTCAGAAGACCACTACATTACAGTAACCCCTTGTGAATATCACAAAATGATCTCTCCCCTCTCGACCCCACTTGTCAGTCAACAATCTCTTCTCAATCCGTTCCCTTTTTCTCTCCCCCTTCTCCTCCCTCCATTCCAATTGCTTCATCATCTCAGTCAGTGCCACATCGTACTTGAGTCCAACCTCTCAAATGGCTATTCCCTCTGTTGTGTATCTTTCTTTGCTCTGTTCGTCAGTGTTTTTTTTCACTCTCCCCGAAAACCGTTTTTTTTTTGCTCTAAGACGATGAGCAAAGTGAAGGAGTATCTAGGTCACGTACAAATATGGTCAGCCGGGTGTCCATCTGTCGAAAATGTGTTAGAAGGGGAAAATAACACTTTAGGAAAGTGCCGAATTTCAAATCTTGTATCAGTATCAATCACAATCAAAAAGTTTTGTTTTGAAAACATTGTTCATCTATATTTTTTTCCTATTTGTTCTGTTTGTAAAGAGTGGGAGCCAACCATCTTCTCCCACTTTATATATTTTCCTTATCTCTTTTATTGTGTTTTGGATTGAATTAGCGGGCCGTATCAAGAGATTCTCGAAATTCTCGTTTCGTGTCGTCTCGTTTCGTCTCAGGCTTGTCTCAGACTGGTCTCGGTCTAGTCTCGTCTCGTTTCGTCCCGTTTCGTCTCGTCTCAGTCTCCTCTTAGTCTCAATCTCAATTATTTCTCAAAGTCCTGTTTCACGTTTCCATCATAATTTTATTTTCCAAGTTATCGAGTTTCCGATTCTTTGTGTTCCGATCAAACAGCAACTAGTCTAGAAATGTCTCAATATTTTTCTCCAAACCATGATTTTTTAAGAATCGTATTTTTCTTTTTCGGTTAGTCAATGAGAAAACCACAAATTATTATTGCATTTTTGTTCTTTCTAAACCAGCTTTTGTAATTTCCTGTTTTTTAGATTTCTCACTTTAGAATGGGGAAGAATGGAACACGATTTGGTTAACTACAAACATAAATCTCATCGCCACCAACCTTGACCGCTTGTATCTCTAAAAATAGCGGAGCTAATGAAAAACTTTCAACTACAAAAATGTTAAAAATTTTATTATGAGCAATTTTGTAGTTAACAAATTTTTAATAAAGTTATTGGTTTTTAAGATATAACGCTTTGAATTCATAAAGCCGCAATTTCAAGAAATTTAATTCTAAGAAATAGAAATGCGCCAAAGACACACCATTCTCGAACTCTTTTCAAATTCTGAATGTTCAAATAATGCATTTCCCTGACGTCTTCTTCTTCTTCTTCTTCTTCTTCTCAATTTCTCTTTTTTTTACATTTTTTTCGCAGAAAGTCTCAAATTTCAGGACCAAAAACTTTTCTATTTTCCATTCTTCTTTCACCGCGTAGTTTTTTTTTCAAATTTCGTATTCTTCAGTTCTTTTTGTTGTTGATGTTGAGATTGTTTCTTTTCAGTTTCAACGGGACCACCGTTTCCCCTGGTGACCTCTTTTTTGACAGGTGGGGGCGTTTTTTGCCCATGGAAACCTGATCGCTTCGGTGAACTTTGTCACAGTTGTGCTCCAGGAGGGTCGCTTGAGTTCTTTAATATAAACAAAAAAAGGTAAATTGAGAGGAAGTCCTTGAGCCTGAAAAGGTCAAAGGTATTAGAATCAAAACAGAAAAAATTGTGAGTTAGTCTTCTAATTTCTGGCTATTTTTTGAAGTTTTTTATTCTTCCTGAGTCTAGTTTGGGCTCTTCCGCGGGATAGTGCATGCTAGTTTCGTATTTTGTGTTCCGTCGGGAGTTCGGAAATCGCTATGTCTCGTAAAATAATGAAATCCTGAGATTCGGAGAGTATATTGAAGACAGTTTCAAACAAAATTACAAATTCTCCAGTATAGAATTTGAGCAACACATTTCGGCAACTCATTCAAATGTCAAAAACTTTTTTCAGGGAATTCTGGTAAAAATACGGCCAACTTGAGAAATGTTCCTTATTAAAAGAGCTATTAAAAAATCCGTCAAATTTCATTGAGAATTAACAGAGTTACGTCTTATTTTGTCAAAAAGTAAACAATTTTGAAGATTTCAACCACTTTTCGATGTGTAACTTTGTTAATTTTCAATGAAATTCGATTCCCCTGTAAAAAGTTATTTGCAATTGAATGAGCTGCCAAAATTCGTTTAATAATTGAAACGCTCAGGCTCTCTTTTTACATTTTTCCGAATCAAAACTACAATTCTAAACCAGAATAAGTAACCGGAAAAAAACGAAGACGTTCCCATGTGAGTCATTTGTTTAATCATATATTTCTTCTCTCCTTCGTTTTTCCCATAATATCCTGCCACCAATTGAAGACACTTTTATTTCTTTTGTCACAAAACAGTTCTTCCCATTGTTATAAGTGTAACGACACAACAGGTTAAAGTGTCACTTTTTGGTTTTCTTCTCTTTTTTTTGCTTTATTATCAGATGATTATGACGAAAATGAGTAAGTGTTTTAATGTTTTCACCTGTTCAATTTATTAGAACAGAATAACAACAGGTGGAAAATAGACAAACTTAAGAATCCAGGTGGATTTGGGATATTCGATTATTGAGAGTTTGATAGAGGGGAAAGACTGGAAAGAACTTTAGTCTATTTGAAGAAAAAATCTGGAAATTAGTTTAAATTTTATTGGGATTTCGAGGCCAATTGGAGCTGATAAGTTGGTAGATTTTCAAGACTTGGAGAATGAGATGAATTTAGGTTTCTGATATTTGAAAATTTCAAATACATACCGTATCTGACTATCCGTAAGGAAAATTCGTAATCTCCAGGTTTGAAAACTTTTGAAGTTTTGGAGTCTCGAAACCTCTAGAAACATCCTTGAACTCTCACATTCTATATAATTCGTTGCTCAATTAGTAGTCTAGTGGACAATATCAATTACACTTTATTTCCATAATTATCATGAACAAAACACACTTCTTTGAATTCTAGACCACCGAACAATGCCCGACAGCAGATAATTAGGCTTCCTTACATTCCGAAAACTGATCGCTTGATTGCCAAAGATCAAGTTCTCTCTTGCTCCGCCGTGAGCCCTGTTATCTTCTCTGCGTCTCTCATTCTCCCATTATCTCTCAATTCTCTTATTCTTTCTGCAAACCAAAAGCCATCGAACATGGATAGGAGGCGGTCGAAAAGAAAACAACGAAAGACCTACACCTGTTCTCGAACATCAGTGGCAACTGATGACTCATTTCGGGTACTTTTTTGAACCCTTTTTGTTGCTCATTTCTTGGTTACTTACCTTTTTATTTGCTCCTCGAGAAAATCAGCATCAAGGAGTTTTTCTCGGGCCGATCATCAGTTAAAAGTTTTCACCTCGAGTGGTCTTTTTTTATTCCCTCTTTTGTCCACTTTTCAATTTCCGCATTTTAACCTTCTTCGCTTTATTCTTAGTCCTCTTTCTCTCCACTTTTTGGCTTCTTCTACCACCTCCACTCTTCCTCAGATTCTTTCTATTTATTTCTTCTTTTTTATGCCACTATCTCAATATCTTAAGCTAATACTCATCGTCATCTGATTGCTTATTTTTTGCCCAATTCGAAATCAGAACGGTAAACTTTTGGAGGAGAGAAGAGGGAGCAAAAAGTTTCAAGGCCGGAGGAAAGGGGATGGCAAACAAAGAGAATAAAGAGAAAGAGTCTAGTTGGGAGAAAAATGGAATATTCCGAGAGAAACATGAATGTTTCTTTGGAAAGGATTACTGTAGAAAGTGCGCTGTAATAGGGTCAAAAAACTGAAAAATTTCTGATTGAGATTATGATGAAATTTTTTTTTTGCATTCAATTGCTGAAACATTTTTGACCATTTTTTGTTTTTGCACTTATTTTCTATCTTTACTCGTTCAAGTGAAAATTTCAAACTTTTTTCAAAAGATTAATTTTGAAGCTTTGGGACCCTTTTGGACAGCTGTTTTTATTTCAAATTCGGGAATTACGTTTAATTTTAAATAAGATAAACTCAATTTGTTTTCAGATTTCTTTAGACGAAATTTGTTTTTAGGTTGAAATAGTTGAACTTGAAAGTTCTGATGAAAATTGATATTTTTCAAATTTTCTCATTTGTACTATCTGGATTTTCAGACTTCTTTGTAATTCTAAATTTCCAAATTGTGATGCTTTTTTGAAATATCGTACACTGATTTTAGGACTCAAAACCTAACCCCACATCCCACATTTTCCTCCGATTCTTCTTTATCCAAATATTTCGGCTATATTTTTTTAATTTCCTGCCTTATTTCCTTCAAAATATAAAGGTTCAAGATGAAATACGGGGCACATCCTTCATTTTCTCTCTCCCATTCCATTCTTCCTCATTTTCTTCCACCCAAAGAATCCAATTAATCAAAAAAGCGCACCAATATACAAGGAATATAAAACCGATGGATGTGTCACGTCAGTCAGTTTGATGAGGAGAAATCCTTGAATTTGTGTTCCGTTTTGAGGATATTACGACTTGAGGGCATTTATTAATGATTCATTAGAAAGGCATCCAGGTTAGATGATGAAAAAAGGATTCGATTTTCTAGACTTGTGTTATCAGTAAAGTCATCAAAAAGTTCCGAATTACGTATTTGTGTTTTTGAAGAACAATGACGAATGAAAGATTTCCTGTTTCCCATGGATAGTTATTGCTTCCTGATGACGGCTAAGTTCCTGAAAGAAATAGTTGAATGACTAGTATAAATGTCAAACGGTTTGTGCTCTTTTGGTAGGTTCATAACACACGAAGAACTTCAGAATTCTCCATTTCTTTCATTTACGAATTAGCCTATTTAAATCAGTCTGACCGGTCATTCATACCCCGCTGGCTATGAATAGAATGGATTCTCCAGGAAGCGAAGAAAACTTGGAAAACTGTTTAAAGTAGGATTACAGTCATTTTTGTATTCAAAAGATAGTCCCAATTCCAGTATTTACGAAAATAACAATATTTTTCCATAAAACTCGAGAAAATTGGTTTTCAAATCGCGAACTTACTTTTTTCTAACCAATTTCAAAAAAAGTAGAGTTTTTTGCTGTCATAAAAATATTCATACAGCGTTTTGAGCAGCGAGATCAGGTGCGGAAAATGCTACATTTTTTGAAAAAGGTTAGAAAAAAAAATGTAATTTCGCTATTTGAAAATCGATTTTCTTGAGTTTAAACATTTTTTTATGGAAAATTGTTTTTTTGCAAATACTGGAATTCGGACGGTCATTTGAGTATTGAAATTACTGTAATCCTACTTTGAAAATCGAATTTTTGGAAATTTTCAATCGTTCTGCTTCTGAATTCATAAAGTTTCAGCTTTAAATTGGCAACATTTGAGAGTAAACTGAAAATGTTAGTTTCCAGTAGGATGTGTCCTTAAAACGTCCAAATAGATTTAAAACTTTTGAATCTTTGGGAAACTATTATTCCAAGCTAGATCTTCACTTTTCAATCTAATAGATAAATTAGCTCTGACGTTTCTGCAAATTCCCTAAAAACAAAACGATCTCTCATTGAACTCTTAGGAACTTCTCTGCGTCTACCAGTTAACCTATTCTTCAAATATTATTTTGTTTACTTTCCATTGTCGGACCAGATCTTTGAAATGTTCCTCATCACAAAACGAAACAAAAACGGAGAAAACGCTTCCGTTAGTCTAGTGCCATGGGAACTGAAGAAACCATAGAAACTACGCATTTACAAAAGACCAAAATTGTTTTGTCACAAAAACCAACTATCGTCATCATTGCCACTGACTCATACACCCTCCAGAACCTTAAAATAATCTTTCGATGATTATTTCGCTCTTTACATTTGTGGTAAAATGGAAAGGACAAGGAGAACTTGAAGATTTTTTTTTTGATTCCGGAATAATTGTTGTTGTTGTTTTGTCGATTCCCTGAAAAGAGAGAAAAGGGATTATCATCATTCACTCTAGTTTTCTCTCCATATATTTTCATACTTTCGTCACTAATCCATTTTGTCTACCAGTTTCGATTTTAATATACTTTTTTTTGCTTTATTTTAGTTATTATTAGTTAGTTAATATTATGCCAGTCTCAGTCAATTCGGCTGCGATATCTCGGCACGAAAATGCTACCGTAATATATTAAAATTTAAAGGAACGGTGCCGAGGCAGGCGGCACCAGGCAACTGTAATTCATTTCAATCTTTAATTCGTTCCGTCTAATCGAAGATGATGACACTTTTGACCGCAAACAAAAAACCAACGTCGACCTTCGTCTTCTTCTTTCTGTTTCCTCAACCAGTCGTCGTCGTCAGAAAACGAAATCGATACACAGTCCCAAGAGTAGTGATAACTTCTTCTTCTCAATTCTAAGCCACGCCCCTTTCAAAAGTTCCCTGTCTGCCTCCATCTCTCTCCGCACGGCGCCGCCCGTATCTATCCATATCTATATTGTTTTCTTTGTCTTTTTCTATTTCTCACACACTGATTATTGTCATTATTATTTCTTCGTTTTTTGCTTTTCTTCTTCTGCTTTTTGTCTAACTGACTCATTAGAAATAGTAGTTTAGAGAACCGAGTCTTATCAGAAAAGGTTCAAAAAAGTAATTGCTCTTCCAATGGCAGTTACGAAAGCCCTTATTTCCAAATTAGTCACCTCTCAATTGCTATTAGAGCTTGAAAGTGGGCGTGGCTTGAGCTGAGGAATCCGATCCTTTTTACCTTCCCCAAAGTAAACCAGTATTTCTAACCTTGAATGACGAAAAGGTGTTTCCTAGAGATCGAAAAAATATGTTTAGACACCCACCCCCCTTGTGATTTATTCTTTTTTGAACAGTGGAATTTGACAATACATCATCAAATCAAAAAAAAAACGAAGTGAGTCAATATTTACCTCGTTTTTCCCATATTAGGTTAAGTTTTGTTCTCTCTTCCCGAAGAGTTAAGCTTATTTGATTTCTGATTGGGTTGCCAAGAGCGGAAACCGATTCTTGTGCTCTCAGTCACAGAGAACGGGAGGTTTCTTATCAAAATTGTGCGAAAAAGTTGCCATTTTCGTTTACTGTTCGGAATCCTATTGGAACATTTATTTCCTTTCATCCAAAAAAAGTTGAAAGAAGACCATTTCTTCGCTCTTTTTTGTCCTCAATTTTCACTCTTTTTATCATCACCGCCGCCACTTTTTCAGTATAGATCATGGAGACGCAGACGTCCCCATCCTCTATTCTTTTTGCCAATTCTCTATTCAATACCGCCATCCTCCAACACAGTGTTGCAATTTAGGGAGGTTGGTTGTACAAATCGTCTCTCTCTCTCTCATAAATTGATATCGACTATTATCGGTTTCCCTCTTTAGAACTTTTGCGACTACTATCTATCTATGTCTCTCACCCTCTCGCCGCTACTAACTTATTAATGTTCTTTTCAAAATCTCTCCTGAATTGTTAATCTTTGGGCTTGCACATGGAAACGCATGTAATTCGCACCTGGGTACATTCTCGGTGTACTGGATTTCAGATTTCCCACGTTGTTTCCATGTTTCCCTTACTCTAATGACATGTTTTTGTTTTTTTTTTATTCCCAAAATGCGTCATTATTATTTATTCGCCATTCCTCAAATTCTTTTCCTTTCCTCTCACCCCGGGTCGTCGTTTTTTTATGAAGAATAGTGGAACAGAGGTAAATTTTGCGTTGATCCTTTTCAATGGATTCTTCAGTTTTTGCAGTGACTTCCTCTTCATTATCGTCACTACCCTTTGTAGATCATTCGTAATAACTGAGTTTCTCTTGCTTAACCGACTAACAATGGTTTTTAGTAGGTCAGAATAATGGAACTTTGACTTTTTCTCCACTTCCTCTTCCACTTTTAGACTGAAGCAACTCACTCGACATACTCTTTTGTACCCAATACGTCGTGTGAAACGTGTCTGGACCTACTTTGCAGGCATGTTCAAGGCGGGGTTTTATTTTTAAAACATCTTTAAAATTGTTCTTGCCGGAAGTGGTGGGAAAATGTCAACCGCTTATTCATCAATTTTCGTTCCAGTTTTTTTTAGAAAATTGCGGGGGAGATGTCAAGGAATATGTCAAAGAATTTGAGAAAAAGCTGAAAAATTCTGCCAAAAATTTGTTTTCAAATTTCTGAAAAATTACGGTAGGCAAATCTGTGCAACGGTGTTTGCGTACTCGCCTACCGTACTTCCACATGCAAATATTCTCTATTTTTTTCAATTTTTTTTTTCATTTTCAAAAGTGACTAATCAGCTGTAGTCTTTCGAAATAATGTTTACCACTGCACATCCTCTATAAATTTTTAAATCAAATACCTATCACCCACCGTTACCGCCCTCTCATAACACCTCTGACTAACCCATGAAGTTTCAGTTTTGCTTATCTCCTTTTACTTAAAGCGTTCTTCTCGAAGCATTTTCAACATCTAGATATCTATTTTTTTAGGAATAGAGGTAATGAACTGCGAGGTGAAGCATGCGCTACACTGCGCCGTATTAGTGGCGTGGATCGTATGTTTCGCCTACTTCTGCGGCGTTTTCACCGAGCCGGCGGAGGGAACTGTACCCGAAAGTCCTGTTGCCAGGTATGTTTCATGATATCACCAATCGGTTCAGTTCAAAAATCTTATCATTTTGTGATATATTGTCACACAACCTGCCACAAAATTCATATTTTCAGCTATGGACTCGTCTGGACCATCTGTTTGTACTTGCTTCGATTCACTGCCCTTCTGGTTCTGCCCCAATGTCTTTGCAATCTTTGCGGATTGATGATGTTCAATGCGTTTAGAGAAAAAGTATATTATCTGCTATTCATTGATACTTATTATCATTTTGTTCCAGGTACAATTGAAAGCAGCTCCACTTCTGTCACCATTCGTCTGTTTCCGAGTCGTCACGAAAGGAAACTTTCCGCTTCTCGTCAAGGTTAGTTTGTAAACTTTTCTCCTCCCGATAAGATTTACGTGTTCTTGGCAAATTGATAAAATTAGAAAATTCCACGGCAGGACTTTGCCTCATTGGATTGATAACTGACGATGACACACAAAAGTGCGTGCTGAACCGACTAGAAAAGTTGAAATTCCAAATTATTCATTGTTTTTCAATCAAAGCAAAAAGTGTCGAATTCTTTTGCCGCCATTGAGAGAAATTGACTATTTTTATGAGTAAAATTGTTGAGAAAAGGAAGAGTGATAAGAGAGTGCGATTTGATACAAAGAACGAAAAAAAGTTGGTTGGGTGTGTCTTTCGAAGCGATTATGTCATCGAAGAAGAAGAATTGGTAAAAAATGTAAATGCTTCGTGCAAAATATTAGTTGAGTAAAGGAGCTGAATGGTGTAGCCGAGATAAGAAGAAACTTGACATACGTGGACTAATGACATGATTAAAAGTTTAATCATCGGGAATGAATCATGATTTATGATTTGTAGGAGAACATCGATGCAAACATGAAAACGTGCTTCGAAGCCGGAATGGAGAACTTTATTTTCGAAGTTGTCACTGATAAAGCCATCAATTTGCCCCCGAATCCAAGAGTTCGAGAAGTCGTCGTTCCACCAGCATACAGGTTCGTTTTCACTCAATTTTTTAGAAAACATCCAAAAGTCCATTACCACACATGGGCGGGCGAACCGAAACTTTGGAAATTGGGAAAGTGCGAACTAAAGAAATTTTGAGACTGATTCTTCAAATTTGAACCGCATCAAATTTGAACCACAGAATAAGAATATCTTTACCATTTTCATGCAATATTTGGAACCCCACAGACCCTTAGAGCCGAGTTACCAGGCGCGACACCAGCGCGAACCCAATTTTCCCGGCTTTTCCGGAAAGCCGCCCATGTGTGAAAATTTTTTAACGAGTCGAAAAATAAAATGGTATTTTCAATATCTATTTTTTCAGAACAAAAAGTGGAGCCAAGTTCAAAGCTCGTGCTCTCCAATATTGCCTCGAAGATGATGTTAACATTCTGCAACCAACCGATTGGATTGTGCATCTTGATGAGGAAACTCTGCTGACTACGAACGCAATTTGTGGAATTCTGAACTTCTGTGAAGACGGAAAACATCAATTCGGACAAGGAGTGATCACGTATGCAAACGGAGACATTGTGAATTGGCTGACAACTCTCAGTGATTCGTTCAGGTGGGTTCAGTGATAAGAGAGAGAGTGATGAATTATTGAGTCACTGGCAAGAATCAAAAGATGACTTTTTTAGAGTTGCTGATGATATGGGAAAGCTCCGGTTCCAGTTCAAACTCTTCCACAAACCATTGTTCGGATGGAAAGGATCGTATGTGGTGACTCAGGTTGAAGCGGAACGAGATGTTTCTTATGATCATGGAATGGAAGGATCGATTGCTGAGGATTGTTTCTTCTCAATGGTTGCTATGAAACACGGCTACACGTTTGACTTCATTGAAGGAGAAATGCATGAGAAGAGTCCATTCACAATGTGGGACTTCTTGCAACAACGGAAGCGCTGGTTGCAAGGAATTCTGCTCACTGTTCACTCATCGAAAATCGCTGTTGTGCATAAAGTGAGTTTTTGCATTTTTTAGGAATCATATTTCGTGTTCAATACAAGGAGAACATAAAACGTGTAGGTTTCATTCAATACTTTCACAATCGAGCTTTCACTTTCTTTACTTCTTTACTTGCTTTCTAATTATCTTTACTATTAACAAACGCAAAATTCTGTGTGTCTGTGTGTCTGTGCTGTTTCTGTCGCTGGCCCTAGCTCAGTTCCCAGTGGACCGATTTTCACCAAATTTTGGCAGGTTATCAGAAATTCCTTCGAGATGATTCCCGTCTATTTTGTTTTTCGATTCATGAAGAAATGAGGTCACAAGAGCGCAAAAACCTCCATTTTGGGAGCATTCAGTAATTTTTCTTATGGAAGGGGGAGACCGACGAGTTCACGGAATTATTATTTCAAAATTTCGAAATTTTCATTTCTAAAAATTTCACGTTGCCCGAAGGGCCCCAGAGGGGCGTAGCCCGTCTGGTTATTTTATCAAAAAGAAATAGGGAATTTCATCCAAAAATCCACAATTTGGACGACAAAATACCGTTTGGGTATCTGGATAGCCTTTAAAATTTTCAACATTTAAAAAAAAACGCTATTTTGTCGTCCAAATTGTGACTTTTACCACGATGTTCAGAATTTCTTTTTGATATGATAATAGTTAGAGTTAAATGAAGTTTCTATAGTGATAGTTTTGAATGAAAATACACATTCAAAAGAAGTGTGCGATATTTTCATTATCCCAATTTCCAATTTCAGGCATTGTTGGCTCTCTCACTGTACGCCTGGGCAACAATGCCGCTGACGTCCCTCCAAGTGTTCCTTTGTCCACTCTTCCCATTGCCAAGGTGTCTTCCCTTCGACTTTCTGCTCTCGTTCGTCGGAGCACTAAACCTCTACATGTACATATTCGGAGTGGTCAAATCGTTCTCCCACAAATACCGTAACAGCTTGCTCCGTCTCGGAATGTACTTGGCTGGAGCACTGATGACGATTCCGTTCAATATTCTCATTGAGAACGCGGCGGTTCTAGTTGGAATGTTCGGACGAAAGGATCAATTTTATATTGTGAACAAGGATATTCAAACTGTATAATCACGACAAGTACAGTGAGTTTTAAAAGGTTTTTCGTATCTTCTAAACCTTGATAATTTTCAGAACATGATCTGATGCACACCGTTCTCTTTTGAACTCTTCCCTCCATTC
Organism: Caenorhabditis zanzibari; assembly: GCA_963966625.1. Lineage (NCBI taxonomy): Eukaryota > Metazoa > Nematoda > Chromadorea > Rhabditida > Rhabditidae > Caenorhabditis > Caenorhabditis zanzibari. The sequence continues at coordinate 6,082,389 of OZ016470.1, read as the reverse complement.
TTTCCATGATTTGAATGAATAACCAAATAGCAGTTACTTGTTGACATATTTCCACTACTCGCCGATTATCTTGCCTTCTTCCTTACTGTACCTTCAAATTGCAACAGTTTGCCAATGCAGATACCCTCGTTTCTCCCCGTTTCTACTTTCCATCCTCTACTAATTGCTCATTTCCCCCCACCCTGTTGTGATATCCACCATCTCCGGTTCTTCTTTTTTTTTTGTAGAATTAAAACGATGATGTTAGTGATCAAGTTGACCCGCTGCTGCCTTCCCCGCCACCATCAGAGATCTCTCGCTGAAAATGGCGCTGATTATATAGGTGCATCCCAATTGTGGATACTCTGTTGATCCATGTTTTACGACGTGTCTCTAGGCTATTTGCATTTTTAAAATATCTGAAAAGTTCTACTGCAACCATAGGCTATTTACTAACTAATCTGTTCAGCTTTTCTTATTTTGCATCCTCTCGTATTTTTAGTACCGTTTTCTCTCACAGTGCCTCCATACATCTTTCATTAGGAAATGACCCAACTCACCATCCCCGTTTGAAAATACTTTTTCATCACATCCACCCCCACACACACCGGCTTATGATCTCGTGTATCGCAGTTTACGTGTTGTCATTATCAAATTTTTTTGAGAAATATTTTATTCGATAAATGCTTTTAATTTCAAATCATTCCATCGCTCGCTCGATCAGCTTCTTCTCGAGAACTTTTCTAGAGTGGGGTCCCAGACGGAAGCGAACTTTGTGCTCTGCCCCCCACTGTAACAAAAATATTCGAATTTCAGAGTGAAATGAAAACTCACAATTTCCATTTTTGTCAATTCGTCGTCCTCTATTACGCAATAAAAATTAATACAAGTTGCAGAAGTTACGAGTACGAATAGCATAAAAACGATAAAGGAAAGAGGACCAGCCCAAAGATCCCAATTATCGAAATCTTGCTTTGGCATTTTTGAATAAATAATTTAAATTCAGAATCTCTTTTGCCTAAATACTATTTCCCAGTTCCGCCCACTTGATCGGTCATAATGCGGGTCGCGATAAATCGTGTTGGACCAATTTATTATGAGAACAGATAGAGATCTTGAAATAATTATGACCGGGGTATTGTAAAAGTTTGAATTTTATAACTGAGTTATAAAAGTAGTCTTCCATATTTTCGGAATCTTTGATTCTTTCGAAGCAGCTCTTCGTAGAAACCGTGTCGCAATGGGCCACCTTCAGCTGGATACATCTGGAAAAACTTATTTAAAAAAAAAATAGGAATCTCCCTACTTTTCTTCTTTCGATTAATGCTGCTCCGACGGTTTCCGAAATGATTTCTTTGGCAAGGAAAGCGAGAAAAACTTGAGCCGCTTCACCGTGGATCGGAGGATTTCCAAGCCAGGAGAGAAGTAGTTGTCTGTTGTTTTTAGGTATTGGTCGCTTTCTGAAAATATATTTTTTAACTTTTGTTTTGATTTAATATCTGACCGCTTTCTTGAATCCGAACAGAATCCCAACGAACTATAAGTCGAAGAAATTGGAGAATGAAGTTGGAAACTGATACGCCGAGCGGAAGCATATCTATTGTATTGATCTCCTGTCATATCCTCGATCACAATTTGAAGTGCTTGAATTTGTTGATCATATTTCTCATCCACAAAATCTTCGAAAGATTTGAATCGCATTTTAGCAGTGGAGAATGATTGTTTCACTTCGTCCAGAAGATTTTCTTCGAACGTCAGATTTCCGAACTTTTTCTTCTTTCTTCTCAAGAATTCGCCTTCTTCTCCACCGACTTCTCCTATATCATCTATTGGATCCACTTCATCCTCAACCACTTGATTCTGCAATATCACGATAATTATCACTTTCCACAACAACCTCGATTATCAGTTTTAAAAAATGAAAATTTTATGAATAATCCTGTAAACTCCAAAAATTCACTATTTTTGCACTGATTTTGGTGAGGTATCAACTTTTGGCACATATTTTAGACTCAGCAATTTTTTATATAAAAATCGGGTGCCTACAAATTTTAAAGGAGATTCTCAGCTATTTATCGAATCATATAGAAAACGATTATTTCGATTCTGTCAAAGCTGAGGAGGCCTGGATTTTAAAAATACCACTGATAGTAGTGTAAGAAGTAAGAAATTCAGTGGTATTCTTAAAATCCTGTTTAATGTAATGGCAAGATCAAAACGAATGTTTTCTATATAAATTGATAGCTGAAATTCTTCTTTTAAAATTTATGGGAAACCGATTTTTGAATAAGAAAATTGGGATGCCTCGAAAAATTGCCAAAAGTTGATACCTGACCAAAAGCAGTGCAAAAAAGTGAAATTTTAGAGGATTATTGAGAAAAATTTCAGTTTTTCAAACTGACAAACAAAAAGATGCTGTGCTTTCGTAAAAATACACACCTTTTCATCTTCATCCTCGATATCAATCTCTTGTTCTACTCCGTTGCTCGAGTAGGTTTTCGTTCTCATAAAAGTTGCCATTTCGACTCGATTTTTCAGGTATTTAATAAATCGAGATATAATTCCTTTTTGATCTTTTAGAACCGGCAACATGTGCTCCAATTTTACATGGGACAATCTGAAATTTCTTTTTTTCTCATTTTTGATTTTTGTGATTTAGTACTTGTGATCATGAACAGCGAGAACATCTTCTAAGAAAAGAATCAATTCGTTTTTCAGAATATCCACGACGAAATCCTCATTCTCTTCCAATGGATTCTCATCGTCTCCAGAAGTGAACATCAGACTCGTCACTACAACTCGAATCGATGGTTCAAGATCATTTGAGTCGTCTACTGAAAGTGTGGGAAATTCATATGTAACCTGATATCCAATACTAACATCTATCATTGTATGCGTATAGTGGAGATGAACTACTTTTGATTTCTGCCTTCCCTTTTCTCGTTCGTTTAGGTGGCATCTGAAGACGTCAGGATGCAATTCAGTTTTTGCTTCATCAGATACACTTACTGTGTGAATCAATGCTACAAGGTTATTTTGGAAAAATTTTCAGCACAGATTTGAAGCGAAAAAGTTTTACTTTTGAAACAAGAAATTGAGCGAAAACAGCCGTAATCAATGACAGGGAGAGTGAAATGAGAGGGAAGGGGGAGATTTCTGCATATTTTTCAAGACATAGAAATTTCAGATGGGTTTGATGATATGAATTATTGATAAACTTCGAAATTTAGATGAACTGCTCAGCCCACTCGTTTAGGCAATTGTAGGCACTCTTTCCGTGATTCGCGGTGACTCCTGCCGTCTCTTTGAGCCATTCGACAAAAAGATCTTCGTCTTTCTTGAGGAGAAGGTATTGTCCAAACAGAACGTAGGCCTGAATTCCCAACTCAAGTTAAAAAAAATATTAGAATAACCAACCTTATCGAATCCGGCGTCTGTGAGTTTTGTTCCGTATGTTGGTCCAATTCCGGCGATGCACGTTACTTCTTTATCGCCCATTGGCTCTCCAACGAACTCGCGATGCTTAACTGAGGTCGACATTTCTGAAATTCACAAAAATTGAAAAGATAAAATATCGATATTTCGTCAGAATAAATTTGTTTCGAAAAAAAATAAGAGACCATGTTGCGAAACTCACAAAAAACACTGAATCTCGACACGCAACGCTCTTTTAAACGAAATATTTCGCGGCAAAATGGGGCGGAGTAGGCCAGCGCAGCGCGGTTGCACTCTCTGTGTCTCTCAATTTACCATGGTCTCTCGTCTCACCAAGCGAAATTTCACCAATTGGTGCGTTCCCAGAAGTGAATCAATATATTGCTCCAGGGAAGAAGACCAGGAGTGGGAAAACATTTGAAAATAACAAGGGAATCTTTATACAGAGAATATAAGAGAAAGTACAGAACAAATTAAAGCTAAATATTAGAAACCCGATCTAATGATGATGACGTCTTTCATACTCGAGAATAGCGGGATCTTGGGGTGTAGAAAATTGAGAGAATTTGACATTTGGTTGAGCGATTTTGTGACGACATGCGAAACGACCGATTTCGTCGGCAAGTGTAGCTGGACTGTCTTCCTGCACACAATGACCAACTTTCGGAAGTACACATGTTTGGAATTTTCCTTGCATTTGACCAATCGTCAGGTCTTTATCAAGTCTATCGACTCCAGCCAGAATAAGGAATTTGGGAACAGAGCATTGTAAAAACTCTCTCGATAATCCTTCGAACCATCCTTTCCAATACTGTTCAGTTGTAGTAAGATCTATTCTCCACGTGAATTCGTTTTGTGAGACTTCACGAACTTGTGAGGGCATTGATACTCTTGCTGCAGTTGGATTTCTAGCTGTCCCAGATGATAGACACCAGCGAATCGCTTTATCAATCGACGCGAAAGAAGACGGGCGGGAATGCAGAAAATGAACCATTCCGCTCAGAGCTTCCATTGCTGATCCTTCGACAACATCAATAACAATCAAAGCAGCAACTTTTGCGGAAAGAGCTTTTGCGTTCAATGTGTGGACTGCCAGGGCCCCACCCATGCTATGTCCGATAATTGTTACAAGCTCATTCGTCTCTCCATAGATTTTGTTGAAAATCGCACTGATATCTCTGCAATTGGATAATATATCGTTGAACTTTTTTTTTCTACTCACTTTACTTGAGTTTCCTTCGAGAGATCATGCTCATCCGAACACCGGCTGTCACCATGTCCTCTCAAATCTGGAGCTATCACTTGACATTTAATTAGAGAGCTAAGCTCTTTCTGAAGATATTTAAGATCAAATTGAGTTTTTAAAAGTCTAATTTACCGCAAAGCAAGCCCATGTGAGTCCAGAGTATCCTCCACCATGGAGAAGGTAGAAAATTGGTCCTTCTTCGCCCTGAATTAAAAATTTCGTGTATAAACTAAATCATTTAATATAAAAACCTTCAAGTAAACATTGAAAACATCGTTGCCAATATTAACTTCTTTTTTCTTGTCAAAAAAGTCGGACCAAGGAAGAGCCGACATTTCAGTTTTTCTCCGGGAAAATGAGCTGTAAATTACACGATTTTTAAAATAGATTTCAAAACATGATTCATACGAAGATGGAACTGGTGGCGGTCTTCCATGAGTAACTGCCTGTCGGAGAAGATCATTAGGCTAAAAATAAATTTGTTTTTTTTTCTTTTGGAAAACTGCGATCTCACTCTGTGGTGTGTTGCACTTTGCGGCATTTCTGAATGTAGGTCGGGAAGCATATCTATTTCCTCGTCTGACATTGTTCCTACTGTAAAAATTAAAAGTAAATTTCTAAAAAAAAAGAGAAAAAAAACCAAAAATAAATCTCGATTTTTTCTTTTGGAAGAGTTTCTTCGTTGCGTTTACTCGGCCATGCGTCGTGTACTCTGCGAGGACAACACAGATTCGATTTAAAACGCGATTTATTCAAATTCAAATCGGATTCTTCTGATGCTTTTTGTGTTGTCTTTTTCCAGTTTTTTTTGGTTTAATGCACACAATTTTAAAAATTTCATAAATATCTAACGATCTTTTTTTTGTTGTAAAACCAATCCTCTGTTCTATGGCCAAAATTTTCACATTTCAGCCTAAAAATGACGGCGGATTCGCTCCGCGAACGACTTCGGAGTCGGAACGCCGATTCTTCTCTATTAAATATATCAGTTGCATCGAATAGATCGGCGTTCGAAGACAAAATGTCTCCGATTTGCAAATCACGATACGCCAATGATAATCAGAGACTTGAGCACATCAGAGTGAACACATTGGAGACTAGAATCAAGTGGCACATTGCATTTCTGACTTTTTTCACTATCGATGTAAGTTTTATTTTCAAAAATGTATATCAAATGTTCTTTTCAGCATTTCGTTCTAAGCTCATCTGTGACCACTTTCTTCCTTCTTTACGGATTTTTCCCAACGGCTATCAATTCTCTGGTTTCTCTACTTGCTGTTATGTATTCGGCGATCATGGTTGTGTTATTCGCATTCGAAATCAAATTTCCGAACGCGTTGAGAAGTAAGTTTATTTATTCTTCATAAACATACATGTGATTCGCCGTCGATTTTCTCCGCTTCAAATTTAAATTTTTTGTTCTATTTTTATACCAAAATGTAGAGCTCGATGAGATCTATAAAATGGTACTAAAATCACTATGATTGCCTGACTCAGTTTTTGTATAGAACTTGTAGAACACCCTTGTCGATATTTTCGGCCCGTGTGTCTCGGGCAATCTTGATGATTTTAGTACCATTTTATAGATCTCATCGAGTTATACATTTTGGTATAAAAATTAACCGCAAAATTTGAATTTGAAGTAGAGAAAATTGAAGGCCCAGATCTCATGTATGTTCATAAATCTCCTTTCTGCTTTTCACCGAAAACTTTTCAGACGTCTTCCAAAGCAAATCTCCAGTGAAGAAGCCAGCAGCACCTCCTGCTACATCCGCAAACGACAGTCAACATTTTCTGGACACCAGCGTCAACAGTAACGATCTCTCTTGGGTTGATGCCCACAGATTTGGAACCCCCTCCTTCAAGTCTTCCCAACTCCACCAATCTCCATCACCAAACAAAACTTCAACTCCATTTTCACACCTGGGAAACACGTCGATTTCGGATTCATCTGCGATTCTCGATGACAGCAAAGTTGGATGGAAAAGTCCGGCGGCATATTCAAAACCAACAGAAAGCATTCATACGAGAAAGCAGCTGGAAGTCTTGTTGAAATCAAATAAAAACGACGCTCCGATTGATTTGAATGCCACACAATCGTTCTCATCCATTTGGAGTGTCTTTGATTTGGGAAGAAACGGACCGAACACTGCTAGTAACACCTGGCAGCTTTCAGAGGAAATTTCAGAAGAGACCAGTGCCAATACATGTAAGTTACTGCCTCGGAATCAGGCTTTCTCGGAAAAAACATTTTCGGAAAATCGGAAAAAAATTTTTTCCGAATTTTTAGTTTTCCAGTTTTTTTTTTCGGAAAAACGGAGAAAATCGGAAAAAAAGCATCAAAACAGTCTAAAATTGGATTTAAACCACTATTTTTCCTACTTATTGTCAACTTGAATTCCTTACAATAACAAGTCAAATGAAATCGAGAATGATTTATTCTAGTAGTAAATTATATCATTAAATGTTCACTGAACAGCTGGTGCAAACTCATTGACCTTCTTCTGTACCTCCTCATCCGTTGATTTGTTCTTGAACCAGAACGCCATCGCTCTGTACAATGTTCCGTATTGTTCTGCACTGTCGATCAAGCCACAACGTTCCTTTCTCAACTTTTCCATAATCTCTTTGATGTTCACTTCTTTTCCTTTTTGAACATAAAGCATTGAAGTGAACAAAGCAAGCATTGTTCCAGCTCGACCCGTCCCGTTCATGCTCATGAACACTGTGCTCTGAAATTAAATATTTTTAATTGAGCTCCCAAAACTGTAAGTAACTACCTCATTGGCTTTGAGAACTTTTTCAACAGTGTTGACCATGTCTCCAACATTTTCCAATCCTCTTTTCTGTCTCCAATTGTGAAGATGGTATATTGTAGTGAAGAGAGAATTCGAACATCCGTCTGGAAGAATCTCCAATGTGTATGCCGTCATCGCAACTGTCGAATCCACTTTCTTGTTGTTCAGGAACATTTTTCCGTGGTTCGCAAATGTTCCACTGAGGATCGGGAAAATTTGTTGAAGAGTCACGGAACTTTCCAGTGGCATCAGAGTCAAAACAACTGATTGGGTTTCTTCCTGAAAAGTTTAAAAGAGTTTAAATATATACTTTTCGATAAGTTTACCTGATATATCATTCTCCAGAAGTCTTCAATGTTCACAGGTACAGAAACATCTGGAACCTGTGTTAGAACCACTGTTTTCTGGAAATCAGGGACGGTGACTTTGGCTGCACATATGAAGTTCTCTGGTGCATGAGCAAGCTTGACCAGTTTGTCATCAGTTATCGGACAATCCGGTGCTCTGACCTTTTGCATGTTGTTTTTGAAGGAGATACAGGAGTTTAGAGGAGGCTTCTCATTGTATATCTCTTTGAAGGTCGCCGTGATTTGTGCAGCGTCTGGAAAACAAACTTAAAGGCGCCACTGAGAGAAATTTCAACGAACCGAAGGCCCCACTCGCGATCATCTTCTTCGCCGATTCTTCTCCACTCCATTGTTCCTTCTCCTTTTCTTGCTCTTTCTCCTTTGCTTTGGCTCTTCTTTCCATCTTGCTACACCCTTCTCCATTGATCACCAATCCAACACATCCACCACTTCCAGTCGTACCCGTGGTATCTCCTCTGGATTCTGTCATTCGTTTCTTTCGTCCCCGTTCACTTTGATCCTTCTTCTTTCCTTTCTTCTTCCTCTCACTCTTTTCCATTCCTCCCGTCTTTTCCTTCTTCCCTCGTTCACTTCTTTCTCCCGCATTCTTCGACTTCTTCTTTCTTCTTGATCGTTGCGACTTGTTCATCTGAAATTATGAGTGGGATACAAAACACAGTTTTGATAGAATACTCACACTTATAAGTTTGCCACGTAGTTTTGCGACTGCTACGATTCAAAAACAGGGAACTGACTGGAGTGTGGGGGATCGCTTGGGTTTAGGAATTTTCCACGTATTTTCCACGTATGCAACCCCAGAGTTCACGAGTTTTATTTACTTTGAAACTTTTAAAAATAAACTCTTGGAGAGTGGTCCGAAAATGTCTAATTTTCAGAATATCGGTCAAAAACTACTGAAAAAGTCTACTGTCAGAGTTCTCAGCAAACGAGATAGAATAGTTTACTGATAAAGTTCTGTGTGTTTTAGACAAATCGTTGTTTTCAATCTTGATAACGTGATTAGTTTTCAGTTTTCGGAGAGTATTCTTATGATGGAATGTACCTTGTTGATTTTATTATAAAGATTACTGTAGGATCTAAACAGTTCTTGAATATCCAGATCTGAAAGATATTTATCAGTTCTCTCGTTGGTTTCGTAAACCAGTATTCTGGAAACATTTTCCATGTTACTACTTAAAATTCTTATTTTAATCCATGATTTAACCTTTTTTATCGAGAGCACCAAATATTAATTTTCATCAGGACTACTGTAGTGCCTTAATATTGTTGTCTGTTCAATAAAACGTCGGCAAGACACGCCCCTTTTTAACGATTGCTTGTAGATCAATTTTTTAGTAGTTACGTGAAAAGGGGCGTGTCTTGCCGACGTTTTATTGAACAGACAATATTAAAAAACAATTTCTTTCCAAATTTCTGAAAAATTCAGTCCGAACAAGCCTGCTTGGTATGTAATTTATTCGGGTTTTTAGCATATCGTATGAAAATCGGCAAGAATGGAAGAACAGAAGTGAAAATGGTCAGACGTGGGAAAGACGGAGAGATTGAAGAAGAAGATGAGGATGAATTGAATCGTCTGCACAAAATCATGAATGCCGCGAAGAACACTCCAGAAGGAAAGGTACAGTAGTATCTTCGTTTTTAAATACTCCCAGTGTTATAAATTCAGACAGGAATTCTGAAACGATCCAATTCCATTGATCGTGCTGGAATCAGAAGTCGTCGTAGATCTCACGGCTCACCAGAAAGAACATCTGGATCTGAAGGAGAAATGAGATATCGAACAGGAGAATTGCTGACGGAAGAACAACAGAAGAGAGCAGAGTTCCTGACACGAGCCTGGATTCGCAATACAATCATTCTACCATTGGTTCAACATATAGACAAAGTGAACAAACTTCTCGACAAGGAGCACGCCAACCCTCCACTTCGTATTGGCTCCTCTTCGGTTGATGCTCTCAAACTGGCAGCTATTGAACGGGACGCACTGAAATCCTCTGATCTTCCATTCCTTCTGCCGTTCCTCAACGTTCATTCCAATCAGAAATATTTGGTTAGTCGAGTCAAGGAACTCAGTGCAACTCAATTCATGGATGTCTACAAGTGGAATTCCGGAGGTTCGGAGCCAGCAGACGATGCTGGACAAACGACACGATTGGTTCGACGGGAATGGAATGATTCTTTGCCAACCGATGCCGCTCTCGTTTTTGATTTATTCCTGGCCTACATGGACGCACAACTCAATTCGAATTGTCTTGTCGGAGATAACAGGTAAGCTGAATCAGGCTTGGTCGGAATCGGAATCCCCCTTGTTCCAATTTTTTTTCTAAAAAATTTTCCGGTCGGAAATTTCTCGAAAAAAAATCAGAGAAAAATTGAAGATTTTGACGAAAGATCATGATTTTTGAGCAATTTTCTCCCGCTTTTCCGAAATTTTTTTCTTTACAAAAATTCGAGAACTCGTTTTTCCGAACAAGCCTGATTGTTATTAACTGATTTTTTTTTCACAGACTCGATCAACCATTCACTAGCCGATTCTCTGTCAAAAGCCCGCGTAAGCCAAGTTCTGCCCAAAAAGCTCCATTCAGCTTTTATCTTCACATGGTAACTCAATTTTGCAATTTATTCATTTTTAAATATCTTTTATAGGTCACTTCGTCTCCTCCACACTACGAATTCGTCCATATCGATGAGAATGGCTATGCTGTCAAGTGCAATGTACTCCGGCAAACTTCAAACCTTTTCCGTGCCATCGCTCAGTTCGTCCACTTCGTCAAACAGGAAAATCACGGATACATTGACCAAACCTCAATCGGTCCATCTGGAATCAACATGGTTGTTGTTCTAGCCTAAAGTAAACCGGTATTATTTTTTATTACGTTGTCTATCATGTCGCGCAAGCACCTTTGCTTCAAGTTTCTTCGTTGTTTCTTAAACCGATCTCTCTATGGAATACATATTTTTACTTTAAATAATAGTTTGTCAAAATTCAATCATTCATGTCTACGATGAACCGAGATAATGGGAAAGGAAAGGGTAGGAAAAAGCATTCAAGCACAGAAAATGAGGAAAGTTTTAAGCCAAATAATTTGGGTTTGGGAACGGACAGAAGAAAGAATTTCAAAAAACGCGGAAAATGAGAACTACTGTTTGGAGCTGATAGAAGCATATGATTTTAGACAGAAGGATGGTGACGATGTTCGTACAAAATAATTATATTATACCAGTAGCACTAAAGATCAAAAAGGCGCTTCGTGAGCACGCACAACAGTGGCGCTAGACGTGCTTACTGTTCTGTCCTAGGAAACAGAAGAAAAAGGATGCGGTGATTCGATGTAGAAAGTGACAGGGTGAAGGAGAATGGTTGGGTGCTAGATGGATTCCAGACCAAATAAGTTAGAACGGTTTCTACAGACTCCGAATAAAAAGAAACACAATGGAACATGAGTAGTAAAAAGTGATGCCCGAAGTGTTTTCTTTTTCACCTATGAGAGGCAAGAAGCAAGTAAACATTGACGAAAAAATAAACATTCAAAAAAAAAACATGGATATCGCCAATTGGATGGGAAGGAAACGTGTGTAACTCGGGAGATGTGCAAAAAGAGAACGCAATGAGAAATGAAGTTGGCGGTGACGGAGACGATGAAGGGAAATGGAATCAGGGACATTACTGTAGGTTCAGCTGAAAGCGTTCTATGTCAGAAACGTCGCCCGATTCATTGTTTGACATCACCCCCGATGGGCCCGGTCGGTCCATGTTGAACTCTTCCTCGTCATCGCTACCACCAGCAGACCTGCTAATCGCACTCCTCTCGCTGCAATTTGCGTTTACATCCACGTCGGTCGGAGCTTACGAACCTCGCCGAATTACTATCATTTTCGTCACGGTAAACTTCCTGATGATTATTTCCGTCGAACGGCTCGGGAATCATTCCATCCGGATATAGCCTTTGAAGAGCCTGAAATTGAAACCGAAAACATAGAAACTGGAAAACTTATTACAAACCTCCGGGTAACAGTCAGGTTTTGGAGCTTTTCCGCCAAACGGTAGCAAGAATGGATGTTTGAGTGCATCGTTTGCGGTGGCTCTCTTTTCTTGGTCGAATTCCAACATCGGACGAAGGAAGCTCTCGAATTGTTGCGCGTCTTCATGAGACCACTCGTATTTTTGTCTCAAAACCTCGTATAATGACCACGGCTTTAACTGATGAATGTGAAGCAGATTTCCATTCTTGTGGAAAAATTCCTTCCAATGTTTACCCTTTTTGTAGATCGACGGAGAGATCTGACCCAAAAGTTCGGAGATGTGAGCCAAATGATCCTCGTCACGTGAGTAATTATCTCCTTGATGAGGTTCGAATAAATAATCACCGGTAGCCAGTTCGAATGCCATGCACGCAGTGCTCCAGATGTCCGCTGGTGGTCCGTATCCGGCTCCAATCAGCACTTCCAGAGCTCGATATTGGCGAGTTTGGATATCGTCCGTGTAATGATGGTTCACCCAACAAGCGTTTCCGAGATCCGCGATTTTGACGTCTATATCACAATATGGATCGGCAATGTTCGGGCCAACTGGAGGACCAGGTAGAACGCCTCCTGGAGGAAGCATGCTCATGGGAGAACTCATGAACTCAGATGGTGATGCTAACTCTCCAAATTTGCTCTCTGGGTCGCTGAATGGAGTCAGAGTGGTCCTATCGAAACGATCAGGACTTTTGAGTTCGACCTGCAATTTAAAAAAAATTGGATTTCAATTATGGGCTAATCATACTTTAGTGCCGTTTCCATTCGCAGCATCCTCCATATTGACATCTTCGACTTGAGACGTGTTGAAGCTGTCCATTTCCTGAAAATGAGAGTTATGAATTCGTAATTTATGACTAAACCGATTTCACAACATAGTAGGGACTAATCAAAATGAAACTGAGGTGAGACGCCGATGAGTTCTATAACAATGACCAAAACGATGAAGAGATGCAGTCCGCATGCCGATGGAAGCAGAACCAGTGGAAAAAACAATATCGAAACTAGTGAGTCAGATGGGAAATTAAATTAAAATTTAGAACGGAGGAGAAACGAGGAATCGGTGTTGGCAGGCATTGCCCGGTGATTTGGTTGCAGAATGTGAATCGCGTAGAAAAAGGAGGAGCCATGTCAATACAACCAAACACTCACAACAACACTGGGCATTCAAGATCACCTGTGTTAGATGGTACGTCTGGTTGCAGACGCCTCCAACTTGAGGATAAAGAGACGGCGGTGGAGGCACCGATCTCGGAGAAGAAGGCGTGTTCAAACAAGAACTGCCTTGCAACAGCTGAGGAATCGGCCCGTTGAATAGCAGAGAAGGAGGACGCATTCGAACACCATTTTGCTATATTTTAATTGGTTATCCGTTATCAAGATTCTCATTTAATTTTTTTGAAATATTCTCAATATTAGGGCGGCAAAAATTATCGTAAGTGCGCTCCCTCGCACCTGCCGAGCGTGAAAGAGGCGGGCCAAATTAATTTGAAAAACGCAGTGTATTTTTTGAATTTTCGGCTCTCGCGCCTCTTCCACCGGACCAAATGTAGATTTACGGGACTTACGATAAATTTTGCCGCCCTAATACAGGACCACATGACAATTTAGAGACACTTACCGGTGCGTTGTTATAAGCCTCCTGTAAACCATTAGCATCCATTTTGAGACCTTCGAGTCCAGCTAGTTCAGCTTCAAGTTTTTCACGCTGCTTCTTGGCCTTCTTCTTCATTTTCTTCTTCTTGTTTTTCGTCATATTTTCTTGCGCCATCTTCACCAAATGATCCGGTGCTGTGCTAACAGCTGATCCACTCATCTTCATGTTCATCTTCCGGGCGACCACCGCATGTTGAGCCATTATCTGAAAAAAAAGGAAAATCAATTAATTTTTATATGAAACATATATAACTCACCTTGATCTCTTCTCGGCTCATGGTGATGAGAACATTCTCTGGTTTAATGTCGGTATGTATAATACCGCATTTCTCGTGCATATATCTCAACGCCTCCAGAATTTGTTTGCATATTTTCCTAACTTGCTCAAGATGAAGACCTCGATAGTTTGACCGTATAATCAATTTCAAGAGATTGCATCCGAGGACTTCAAACACCATTGCAACGTGCTGTCCGTTGATACCAGTGACTGTGAATTCATCCAAAAGTTGCACAACTTTGTGGCAGCCAGTGTCTTCTGGATCAGCACTTCGAACCGACAGGAGCAGCTGAAATATTTGTTTAACTATTTTCATCAAATGAAGGGGAAACTATCTGTTCCTATCTATCCAGAAAAGAAAGAAATGTTTCTAGGATGACGCCTTGTCAAAAGCATTACACAAAACACTTGTTTTCTGTTGATGAGTCAAAATGTGTTCCAAACTAACCTTGATCTCGTCAAGAGCTGCTTCCGTGTAATGTTCCGCTGATTTCACAATTTTCATCGCGGTGAACCGTTTCTCCTGAGTATCCCAGGCAAGCCAGACAGTGGAAAAGTGACCCCATCCGAGCTTGCGAATCACATGATATCTGGCGTTGAAGACGTCTCCGATGTTGACTGGATGATATCCACCTCGTTTGTAATCCCGCGGATCTTCTTGTTCCTCGTCATCGGAACCCAGCTGCTCTCCAGGATCCTAAATATGAACTTGAAAACATTTGGTGGAACTTTCAATTCTCACCATCTGATCTTGGAAAGAATCTGAATGACCACCACCTCCACCAGGTGAATCGCTACGTCCAGGACTCAAGCTCGTATCGTCGATACGCTCCTCGTTGGCATTCACTTCAGTCCTGAAAAAAAAAGAAAATTAACTAATTCAGTAGTTAATATCTAGTGTTTTCAAAACATTAAAAATAATTACTTTTTGTTATTTTTTGAAATAATAGATGGACGGGGGATAGAAATAGAAGCTGATGCACATGCAGTACTCAGATCGTACTCGAACATTTGTATTTCGATATCTTCTGAGTCGTAAGAGGTTCCACTGCCGTCTTCGTCGTCGTCAGTAGACGATGTCGACGAAGAGGCTGACGAATCGATTGTCCCTTCACTCTCCTCTCCCTCTTTTGCTGACCGCATTTCTAATGGGAGGTTATCGTATTTGGATGCATCTTCATCAAGAACTTCTTTTTGGTTTTCATCACCTCCTGAATGACATGACGCCAAATCTGCTTCTTCTGGTAGCTCTTCCTGAGTTTTGATAGAGCTCACCGAATCAGCAGAATCCTCAGTAGCATCATTTACATGAAATGAATCATCCTGTGACTCCACGTCTTCATCGTCGGAAGCAGACACGCAGGAATTCATGGCTTCATCGGAACATCTCGAACCGTCCTGTGAACGTAAAGAGTGTTCGTCGTCACTCTCGTTTACAATAACCTTCTCGACTTCAATCACCTCAGAAGTGACCATTAAAGAAGGTTCTGACGCTTTGAAAGTCGAAGAAACGCCTCCATTATCTTCCGCACTGGCGAACACCAAATTAACTTCGGTCTCTTCATTTTGTGTATCCGTACTTGTTTCGGCATGAGAGACTGCAGAAGTTTTCTCGCTTTCACTTCTTTGCTTTACAAAGAAATAGAAACGATTTTGATTGACCAAATCGACATTTATGTTGCAATCCACATTACTCGTTGTTGATACCACGAGCTGAGCACAGATATCAGTTTCCGAGTATGCTTCATGATCTTCGAGCTCTTCTGACTCTTCCGACTGCACCCGAAATCTTCTTCTCCGAACTTCGTCTTGCCTTTGAAACCGATCTTGCCGTGGTGCAAATCCATTGAACCAGCGGCAGAATAGAACAACAAACATGAATAGAACAGTGGGGAAAATATCAGTCAAGTTGAAAGAGCTCTCTTCTTCATTACTTGTTATACCCGGATAATCGATAACTGGGAGGAGCGGTGCTCGACCGGCCAGCCTGACAGAAGAGAGCTCGCTTTGAAATCTGACTTTTTAGAAGAGCGACAAAGTCGCGGCGAGTTGAGAAAACGCCTTGAGACAGAGAGGCAAGTAGTGGGATCGGCGGAGCGAGAAGTGTGTGTCTCGAGGTGCAAGGAGCGACTTGAAGGAAACGCGATCAGTGCGAGAAGGGACAGAGTGTTCAAGTGATAGGCGATGATTGCGGCGCCCGAAAGAGAGATAGAGACAAGATATCCCTCAGTTTCTGCTTCTCTCTTGTCGACCAGGTCGAGGGGGAAGACAGCTGACAGAGAGAGGAAAGGTGAAGGGAATAGAGAAGAAGAGGAAGAAGTTAGGACGACGGATGACTGAAGGTGGGACCGGAGACAACCAGTTGCTGTCATGAGAGTGAAGAGACAATTACACCCAACAACTTATAATCAATTCGGTGTCAGCAACACGATAATCAAAGATTTATGTTACCGCGGCAATGTTTTCCGACGAATAACATTTATTACATGATAACTTAGATTTTAATCCTAATAAATCGGAATTCTTCCCAGCAGCACTAAGACAACAAGATAATACTAACCTTTCCGTATGGTGCGTTCCATTCGTCGGGACTGTTCCGTTTTTCAAGTTAATGTTTTTCTCACCCGCTTGAGGAGGCGTCGATGGCGCATTTGTTGCTGTGGGCTG
The DNA here is from genome assembly GCA_963966625.1 of Caenorhabditis zanzibari. NCBI lineage: Eukaryota > Metazoa > Nematoda > Chromadorea > Rhabditida > Rhabditidae > Caenorhabditis > Caenorhabditis zanzibari. The sequence goes on along the minus strand of OZ016470.1, from coordinate 6,065,943 downwards.
AAACAAATCGTGATTAATTGCAGAAATAAATGATGGCGCTCACATTGAATCGCCTAGCGAGCCAATGGAGCGAGTGCAAAATGCTTAGCATGACAATAAATCTTAGGTGCTTTGTTTTAAATGAGCTTCATAGATTTTTCTCTTTTTTTTCTCCCGGGGAAATATAATGGGCTCTTCTCTGGCCTTCATTAGTCGCCGTTTCGGCGAAACAACAAAGTGCTCAAAATGAAGGGCCGCATGTCTCCAAGGTGGGAATATATTATTAAGGACGAGACCCCCGGAGTGAGGGTGAAAGCGAGCGGAAGCGCACGAAATGGATGGGTTGAGCGACAGAAAAAGTGGTTTGAAGTCCGCAATGGGTCTCTGGGGGTTTCAGAAAAAATGTTTGAGTTCGGTTTTCGAACTTTTTTAAAAGTCGCAAAGAAAAATTAATTTTTGAGAATCATTTGGAAATTACCGATTCAGCTAACATAGCAGCCATATTTTTTTTTTCGAAGATTTCATCATCTTAAATTTCAAACAAAAAAAAAACGCACCTTCTTCTTATTGTTCTTCTTCTTCTTTTTCTTATTTGCCAGCGGCACTGTACTGTTTTTGTCTGGTCCGCCCATTTTCAGCAGTAAAACACGGTTTCTTCACTGAAAATTTAAAAAATGAGAGGGATAGTGTAATTCAGAAAAAAGAGATGAATCATTCAAAGGAAGCACAATTTTTTATAGAATTTCCAAAGTTCTAAAAAGAGAATATCGACTACAAAACATGCGATAAAGAGATTATATTCTTCAGTACAATCTTTAAAATACATTTATTGATAAGCATCCGTGTTCGTGCCAAAAATAATAGCGTTTCGAAGGAGGAGTGCTCAAATTGGCGGCCGTTTTGCGCCAAAAGTATCGATCATGAGTATGATCTGCAGGTTGTCTCGGGTACGGTAGTGCACTCTTCTTCTGGCTGTGTGCCAACTAGTGTACCACGCGCTGTCGTCTCCTGTTTTTACACACTCTCTCGCCTCTAATTCTTTGTTTCATTCGGGTTTTCAGTTTTTTTGTGTTAAAAAAATTATTTAAAAAAAGAAAGACTGTATTTTGTGAATAAAATGTTATTTTTAAAAATTCAGGCATCTCCTTAAATATTTTTTACTAAATTTGTCTTATTTTTCACTCATTTTTCCTTCTAAAACTCATAATCAAGCTAAAAATATGTATCAAACAATTTCCAGGCTATACTCGCCTGTTGCGACGATGAGCAACGGTACAAATCGTCAGAGCCTAAATCGCAAAGTGGCTATTATGGGATATCCTCATGTTGGTGAGCATTTTGCTTGTTTTCTGTAACTTCATTTTTAAAAATTCATTTTGCAGGAAAATCGGCAATTGTTCTTCGTTTCACCCAAAATGTATTCCCTGAAAGGTATGAATCCACGATTGAGGACCAGCATACAAAGCACATGACGGCGTTTCATCGAGATTTTAATCTTCGTGTGACTGGTAATGTGAATATTATTCAAACAAAAATACTGATTCTTCGTTTTTAGATACAGCAGGCCAACAAGAATATACAGTTTTCCCCAGAAGTTGCTCCCTTGACATCAATGGTTTTTTACTTGTCTACGCAATTGACGACAGAAAATCGTGAGTAATCTGTAATTTTCTTGCATAATCGAAAATTCAACACTTTCAGATTTGAAATGTGCAGCAACATCTATGACAAAATCGTACAAGTATACGGCGACACGAGGTGAGTCATTTTGAACAGTGTCGACTGAAACAAAACTTATTTCAGTATTCCTATTCTGATTGTTGGAAACAAATTGGATTTGAACGCGCAGCGAGTTGTCGAACAAGAAGAAGGAAGGCAGTTAGCAGAACAATGCCATGCGAAATTTATTGAAATCACTGCAAAAGAATCGGTAGGGAATTTCAATTTTGAAAACTTCGGTAATCGGGAAAACTTTTCTGCTCAAATCATTTAAAGAAGGATAATCGATGCAAAATTTCATGTTGATTCCGAATATCACAATAAAACCGCTCGAAAATGCTTCGCTGGCTCAGAAAACGCCTTTAAAATTGCAAAAAAGGTATCCCTCGTGGCCTAACTTTTCGATGGACAGGGAAAATTGTAATCCACGTGGAAAGGACGACAAAAGTTCGGCCACGAGGGATAACTTTTTTGGAACTTTGAACGCGTTTTTAAGCCCGCAAAGCATGTTCGAGCGTTTTTATTGTGATATTCGGAATCAGCATGAAATTTCGCATCGATTCATTTTGCCCGGAATCCTCCTTTAACTATTTTTACCCCAGTGAATTCTAAAAATGCCAAATTTCTCAACTTTAGTATGAGTTCTTTAAGAATTCCATACAAACTTATCAGGCCTCATGAGATCTCAATAATTTCAGTTTAGTATTACCATTTTTATTGAAATTCAAATAAATGACTGTTTTCGAAAAAAATCCACAATCAAGCTTCATCGATTTTCCTGTGACTGTCTGGAAAATTTTGTTTCGCAATAGATTTTGACATCAATTGTTCGCCAAAAAAAAGGAAACGCGGCGCGATTGTCGACGTGTCTCTCTACAGGTTTCTCTTCCCTTTCAAAATCTCGTTTTATTGTTGCAGAATCGAGTGAGTGAGGTGTTCGAGTTGCTGCTTCGCGAGATAGAAATCTCGCGCGGAAATCTGAATGAAGCTAAATCGAATGGCAATGGCAGAGCAGTCGTCCGAAATAACGATCCCAAGAATTGTGTCATCTCATAAGAAATGGTCACATCGACTGAAAATTGTACATTTTCTTCTTATTTTCTAGAAAACCGAGTGTATATGTTTTTGTCCCGTTTTTTCCCCTCAACTGGTGCCTTCTCCTTGCCACTGGTTGAATCATTATTCGTTTTCTTTGGTTGTCTCGCCTTCTCAAATCCGCTTAGATGCGATACAAGATTAAGAATAGATCAGGAAGACGTGGCTTTCTCAATTTCATTACGGAGTGTACATAGACGAATTGTTTTTGAACTTTTGTATGTAAAAATCTAGAATTACTGTAACGAGTTCTGAAGCTGTCTGTACTAACCCTTCATGCTCAAATCCTCTTGTAACTTTTTGGGATTAGCCCTTTCTCCTGTTCTGTATTCCTTTTTGTTTTCGCACATTTATTCAATTTTCAATAATAAGTTTCCCAATACCAGTGCTGCCTTCCCCCCTTATTTCACACAGTGCCTTTTACCGGTTTGCATGCCAAATTGATTCGTGTAAAATGGCCGAATCCATTCAATTTAATCAATTTTACCCGTTTCTAGAGACATTTCCTATTCAAAACATGGTTCCTTTTTTTGTCAAATCTCAACTTCCCTGCCCACATGAACAACTCCCCGGTTTTCTGTTCATCTTTTTTTTTTGTGGCTCTCCATTTTCTATCAACTATTTTCTATGTTGTAAATACAGATGCAGTCTCTGCAATTGTAATAAATTCTAATTTTTTCTCCCAACGTCTTCTCACCGCATCTGGTCGCTAGCCACGCGTGCTCGTATATTCGAAGTCTCTTCTGTTTTCTCTGGGCGACCAAGCATGCTCATCCTACCCTATCTTTCTCTTTCAGATGATGACGGGCTCTTCGGCCGCCGAGCCATCTGCACCGCCTGTCGAGTCGCCGTTCGCAGCGCCACCTCATCAAGGTCAGTACCACATGCTTTTTTATCAGTTATCGATTTTTACTGTAGAAAAAACACGTGTGTTGAGAAACACGCAAGCAATGAATTATCGTTTTGAAGATTCTGCAAACGGCACACCAACTTCTGACTCAACGGAGACCATGAGTAGAATACCGACAGGAATCAAACTTCCTGATGCTGTTGCGAAGTGAGTTATGGGAAACAGGGATAACTATTTTCAGGGGCATCGGATAAAAATATGATTAACACAAAAATTGTTCCTTATTAAAACAGCTATCGATTGGTTAAAAAATCGTCAAGTTTAATCGAAAATTAACAGGGTTACACCTCGAAAAGTTACAAGGCGTAACGCTCCAGAAATAGAACTAACATGCCAAAAACTGAGCATTTGAGCCTTGAAACGCTTCTAAATTTGACTGTAATTCGAAAAAAATGGGTCGAAAATGACCGGAGAACAAATTGAGACCACAATTTCAGAATTTCTGACTTTTGAAACTACAGTATCTCGCATCGTTTCTATCTAAATTTCATGAAAATACCACCAATCAATAGAATTTTCGAAGAGCTTTTGAAAGACTATAATCATGTCTAGGTTCTGAATTTAACATTTTTGGGTCCCACCACGAAAAATTTCAAATTACTGTATCTCTGTCAGTTTTTGTTCAAATTTCATGAAAATACCACCAATCGATAGGATTTTCGAAGAGCTTTTGAGTATTTAAAAAAAGTTTCTCTTGACAGTGTTTTTACCCTATACCTCTGAAAAAAGTTAGCCACATTTTAATGGAAACTTTGGGTCTGTTTAAGGACTCGGCTGATGTTCGATTTCGAGATTTTCTACTATTTTTCGATCCTCTTTCTGTTAAAGTTTGAGTTACACATGTTATCTCTTGTCGTATTCTCTGTTTACTTTTGACTACTACCGGTAGGATAAAAACCCGTCGTTGCAATATTTACTTAGCACATCCTTTCCTAACTCCGCCCGCGAGAAAATAATCACAAGTTTTTTGACTTCTATATCTTAGTACTCCTAACTGTTACCATGGGTCTCCTAAATAGGAAAAACAGTATCAAGTTGTATCGAAAGAATCGTTCTCCGGTCACAACTCCTCTAGCTATTTCCCATTGCCCACTTGAAAAGTGTCCTCGGTTCGGAAATACTCTCTCTTAAAATATCAATAATTTATCTATTTTTCAGCATAGACACGGCTCAAGTCGCTGCCAAAGTCGAGTCGTTCAAAAAATGGACAATTGGAACATTCAAGAACTCGAAACAGCAGCTCTTGGAGCATATGGGAAAAATTGACAAGACTGTGGATCCAGAGTTCGAGGCTCAGTGTGAAGTTTTGAAAGATATTCACAGAAGATATGGACTAGTTGTGGCGGCTGCTAAAAACTTCAGTCAAGTGCTCGCTCAAATGGCTGAAGCTGAAAAGAAGCTTTCGGAATCTTTCTATCAACTCTCTTTGAAGGAAGAACAAATTAAAGTGAGTCCTAACTTATAAAAAATGTGAAAAAGGTTGAGTTTGAAAAAATACGTAAATCTCGTTTATTTTCGATTTTTGAAATTTTTCTCAAGAGACAAAGGTAATCAGCGCAACATTTTACATCTGACTTCATTTTGAAAAATGAAAAAACACGAAAAAAATTTTTTGGAAACCTTTTTTCGAATTTTTCAGATTGTCAAAAACGTATCTAGTGTAAAATTTTACGCTGATCAATTTTGTCTCTTGGCAAAAGTTACAAAAATCGACTTGAAACGAGATATAGTGCATTTTATAAGCGAATGGTTACAGTAAAATACAAATTTCCATTACCGATTTCCTTTTTTTTTTCAGGCACAATGCACAACAACATCTGAAACGATGAGAGGTGTTGGAGAGCAAGCTACTTCCCTTGACGCATGCTTGAGATATTTTATCTCTTCAATGGAAACTGTCTACAATCAGACCATCACTGACACTTTGCACACCATTTACAATACCGAATCGGTATGCTTCTTTCACTCGTTTTTCTGGAGCAATCAACTTTTTTACAGGCTCGCATTGAATATGACGTCGATCGCAATGATATCTCAGCAGCTGCTAATCCACCACAAGGTCAACAACCAAAGGTTCTGCCAGCTGGAACTGTTGAAAAGTGTGAGGAGAAGAAAGTGAAATACGAAAAGCTAAAAAGTGATGCGAAAATCAAGATGCGATTGCTCGAAGAGAATCGTATCTCTGTTGTGGCGGCTCAACTCGAAAAACTTCAATCCGCACTCGCTGCCTACTATTCTGGAAATGCCAAACTATTGGAATCGTCTGTTCGTGAATTGAGCGTTCTTCAGACTCCTCAACCTTCTTTCATTCCTCATATGTAATTATTGTTCTCGATTTATCCATATTCTAACGAACCCTCACATTCCTTCACTTTACCTCTTTTAGGTCACTTTTAAATTTTTTGCCGGGTTCGCAATAGACCGCTACCAGGTGTTTTTTTTGTATATTTGATGAATCAAGGGATGTTCTTCATTAAATACAATTTTTATTCTTTTGTTTCGTGTCTATCGGTGGTGTTTACAATTCTGGAAGTATAATAAATTTATGGGAATTTTACTAGTTTTGAATACATGTTACAGATATTGCAGAGTATTTTGAAATCAGTGGTTCGGAAAACGAAATTAAAACACGAAAAAAAACAAAATTGGAGTGAAGTGAGACAAAATTAAATAGTACAGTAACCTTTTCGTGGCAGGAGCCCATTTACAAAATCGAGGAATGCGCCTTTATATTTACAAAATTTTTACATCATTTGTGCTTTTTTTGTTTTCTTGTTTCATTTTCTGTTTTGAAAGGGAAAAAACATCAATTGGTGCACCAAACCCTCGCAAAAATTCCAAAGATTCTTGTTTTTATTTGCTTAATATATCTCCGAACAATTGCAAATCTATTTTTTAACAGAGCCATGTTTGCAAAACCGCAAAAATTCACAAATTCGAACGATGCACAGCTCAACAATTTTGTCGATATCATCGAACGACACTCAGAATGTTCAATCTGCATGGCCAGCCTCTACAATGCATCCAGGTTTCTGAACTTTGCTCATTTTTTTTGCTCAAACTAACTTTTCTTCCAGCTGTGCTCCATGCCTTCACACTTTCTGTGCCGGCTGCATTGTACGATGGATCGAGAATAACAACGGAAAGTGTCCGATGTGTCGAGCTTCAGTCATTGATCTGTCACCAAATTGGGTTATGAGAGATCTGATAGATAGCTTTTTGCAAGTGAAACCAGGTATTTTCAGAGCGTAGAACAAAACGTAAAAATTATTTTCAGAGCTTCAGCGATCGCAAGAAGATAAAGACACACTCGATAAAGCAGAACTTGCGTACACTGTGAAATGGCTCGGATCGACTGACGAACGAATGTTATACGTCGAATCATTATCATCACTTCGATCTGCTCCAGAATCGGGAGATTTGAAATACGCAGCGATGAAGACTCGCGCTGGGGAACTTTTCAAGAAGCTTCTCAATCGTGACGGCACGGAAATTCCGAGAGAAACTATGAAGCGAGTAATGGATAAACTGATTGAAGATGTGAATAAGAACCTGTTCCCAGCAAAGGTTTTTCTCAAGTATCATAGTAAGTATCATTACATTAAGTTTAAAATTATCTAATTTGTTTACAGGACTCGAACGAGCATACATGTATATGGTTCGCATCAGTATTCCAAAACTAGGACCATCTGAACATAGTTGTATTGGAAATTACTGTTTCGATACGTCGTACCTTGATGATCTAGAAGTGTACTCTGATGAATACGACGATGATGATTTCGAAGTGCACATGCCGGAAAGGATTGACGAGGCATTGCACGAAATGCGACATCCGGAGGTACAAAAACCGACACGCGCATCTATTGACGGATTCGATCCTGTAGATCTACAGGCATTGGCTCGAGTTCAGAACATGAGTGCACCGGGTTTTGTGCGAAACACGCCCAGAGTGGATGAGTCTGTCTGGGCCAGAGATCTAGAGTCACCAGAAATGGATCATCGGACTCGAAGAAGAGCAGTTGCGCAGAGAAGGATCACCACTCAGAGACCTCGGAATGTGGCCAGTCTCACACGTTCTATGAATCGTGATATGAACATATCCTCATCCACTATCTCTAACACTCCACCGGCACCTCAACACCCTCGACGATCAGCTCGTTTGGCTGCTAGAAACGGCGAGCAGTCTCAATAAATATGGCACCCTCTTGTGAATTTATATTGTGGAATCTTTTGTTGCCTGCTAGAAATAAAATCTGTACTGATTCATCTTCTCCAGGGAATAACTTTCCTTCATCCCGCAACATTTGTGTGCCCCGCACTCATTTCCTTTTCCTTCTCCCCCTCATACCCACACAACAACCATTCGGTCCATTGTAGGAAGCCATAAAGCGTGTGACATGTCAATTATCTCTGCGTCTCTCACTTCTACCGTAATTAGTCCTGGACCCGGAAACACTATGGGATTCGGAGAAGGAGCAGAGACACAACGGGAACCCATGAACAGGCATCAGGGAGGAATCACGTGATTCTGGGGAAAAGGCGGAGTGCGTATACGCAGATGTGCATATTGTTCGATGGAAGAGAGAAGGGGGTTTCCAATTCACAGCACTTCAAAGAGTCACTTGATTTAGTTATTCATTACTGCAGGACGATGTTGTGAAGAGTGTGGATACATGTTCGCATTGTTGATTCGAGTTCTAATTTTATCAATAAAATAACACAATTTTTTGTATAAATTGTCCTAAAATGAATGAAAAATGGCCATTGTCATACACATTGTCATTTCTGCAGTCATTTTGAGATGTTCAATCTTTTTTGACTGAAAACAACCTTCGAGTTTAAAAATTTGATCGCTTGAATGTCAGAAATTCAGATTCTGAGAATCTGAAGTTAGGAATTTTCAATTCTATGTCCTTAGCGTCATTCAGAATCTCAGGTTATTTGAAAATTTTTGTTTTTTTCCGGGACGTTTCGAAAGTGAGACATTCCTAGTTTGAAATCGCGTTTTCGCCTAGTTTTTTAAAACTTGAAACTAGTCTCACTTTTGAAATGTCCACTTGCGTAATGTCAACTTTTGAATTGTCTCACTTTCGAATTTTCTTACTTTCGAAATGTCTTACTTTTGAGATTCCTTACTTTCGAGATGTCTCACTTTCGAAATGTCTCACTTTCAATAAGTCCGTTTTCAAGATGTCTAACTTTCAAAATGTCACGCTTTCGAAATGCCCACTTTCGAATTGTCTTACTTTCGAAACGTCCACTTGCGAAATGTCTCAGGAGCCGAAAATTTTATTTTCAGTGAATTTTGGACTCTTACAATCAAATTTTTCGAATCTGAAACCACCCCATTATATTTTTTAATTTTCCAGGATCCCCAATTCCAATTTTTTCGAACCTTTTCGAAACCATTATTTTTAAATTTATAATTGATGCATTTCGAAAAAAATCGAAAATTTCGAGGCCAAACTTTCAAATTCTCCAGCGAAACTAGTTGATTTCCAAATTTAACCTTGTGTGGTATTCTCCAGATGTTACAGTCACCTGAATCGCAAAAATAAACAAATTTCACGTGGCATTCTTTCCTTGGACAGTTTATGAACTATATAAATTTTGATGTATCCGATATCTAAAGTATACAAAGAGATTCTCTCTCATCTTCTTAATGTTTACTGAACTCCATGACTTCTTGGTCATCCCCCTCCACTTTTATACATCCATTTAATAATAAACATAATAAACATAATGTTCATATTTGCCGTCCATCCCGATCTCTTTCTCTGCGTCTCTTCATCTCACACACTCTCTCTTTCCTTCCCATTACGGTGTCCCTCGGACCGAAACAGGTGTCTAGAATTTCATTCTTTCAAAACATGACAACTTGTGATTTTGCCGGATTTTTCTCTTTTTTTTTCTTCTTGTTCAACAATTATGCAAATTTCAAGTGGATTGGTCCTGGGTGATAAGTGATTGTTTGACATCCTCTTCTGCCCATCCGCAAGCCATCTTTTCTTTTTTTTTTTCATTTCTATTCCTGTCCGTCTAGATCTTTCTAATCTTTTTCAAAATGTCCGGTCGATATGGTAAATTCCTCGAACTATCAGATTAAAAATAGCAAATTCAGAAGTGCAAAACCGCTACAGTGCTTACATTGAAGCGCGTCGCAGCTATTTGGAGCAGTCTGAAAGTGAGGAAGATTTCGAAGTGAGAACCATTTTGAGACGACCACAGCAAACGTATTCGAGGAGATCTGGTGGGTTTTTTAAAAAAGTGTTTTCAGATGGTATTAATTTGGGAAGTAGGGGCAGAGAACATTGGGAAAGAGCACCTAAAAAACGAGGCATTTGCTCTTTAAATTTCGAAGAAAAAACCAAAAGTGACCATTTTCAAATTTCAAAAATAGAGATTCTTCCGGAAGGTACCGTTGATGTTCAGCTACTGTAGATCAAGATTCGGTAGATTTGCAAGGTACTGTAGATCCGGAAGGTACTGTAGTAATTTCGGCTCCGGGACGTTCCGCAGCCGGACAATTCGCAGTCTATTTCTTGTTCATTTTGAGACAATTTATGCGAAAAATAGTGCATTTTTGGCTGCGAGATGTCCGGCTGCGAAATGTCCGGCTGCGAGATGTCCGGCTGCGGAGTGTCTGGCTGCGGAATGTCCCGGAGCCGTAATTTCAATAAAACAGTGACCACTTCGGCCAAAAGAAACGGCGTTTTCCGTTGAAATAGGTCAACTTGATGGTCTGAGAAAGTGGTTTTCAGAAGTTCAATTTTTGTGAAATTTTGTGGATATATCAAGCAACTCACGAACTCTATTTTTGTAGTTGATACCTTTTTCATAGGAACACGATCCAGTTAGTTAGGCCGCGTGAAAGCCAAAAGGCTCCGAAATGGTCTAAATTGAACGAGGCATCATTCAACTTGGCATAACTTCCTATGAAAAAGGTGTTAACTACAGAAATATAGTTCTTTTGTTGCTGTATAAACATTTCAGAATAATCGGATATTTGGAAACTACTTTTTCAAGTCCTCAAAGTTGACCTATTTTCACTGAAAACCAGTATGCTCATTTTTTTTTGGTCAGTACAGTATCTGAAACATGTGCTGACTTCAAAGAACCCTTTCTTCTCCAACCCATTTACCTCATAATTACCATTTCCCACGACTCTCTAATTCCCTTCAATTGTGTGTGTTCCTTTATTACAACCACTTTGCCGTCAGGTGCGCGAACGTTTCTGTGTAAAGCATTCGCGAACCCTTTCTCCGATTTCCTATACTTCCAAGAGGGTCCCCTTTCCACCCGGAAATATCAGAAACGAATCATCCGTCGTCTAAATATTTACATGTCTTCTTCTTCTTCTTAACCCATCCCGGACAACATTCCTTCTTCTGATTCTTTTCCGGAGCTTTTCATAATCGGCAAACAGATTATTTTACCTTTTACCACAAAATTATTAACACCATGTTTCCACATGTCTAATGCATTTCCATTGGCATCACTTTTTGATTCCCTGAATTCACTCTAACATCATTTTTCAGCATGGTTTCCAATCTGACCTCCGTGTTTCGTAGTAGAAATCAGAATCAAGATAAGAAGTCGAAGGATAAGAAAGGTGCAGTCGGTGAGTTGAGATTATTTGTGGTGTGGATTTTAAGACAATCTTTTTTAATGAGTGTATCTTAAAGCCTAGAATGTTCCTTGGAGTTTTTAACTGCCTTCCTTGAGGTTTGTCCTTCTTGGAACACAGTCTACAGTACCGGATAAAAAGAAATCAACTTTTACTTTTTTTGTGATAACTTTTTTTGAGAAAAGGTATAAACGTCAAATTTTAAGACAACATTTTTGCTATAAGTAGACACATGTCTGCCAATTTTTATACAAATATCTAAAAAATGTTTGATTTTGTGAGCGAAAAGGTGATTTGGCCAAAAAGCACCATGGTTGGGCGGGAACATATTCAAATGTGAATAACTTTTTTCAGGAGAATCTGGTAAAAATACAATTTACACAAAAAATGTTCCTTATTGAAAAAGCTTTCAATTGGTTATAAAACCGTCAAATTTCATCAAAAATTGACAGAGTTATGCCTTGTTGTCGGAAAGTTTTGGCAATACCGGCTACTTTTCGGCGTAACTCTGTTCATTATCAATGAAATTTGACGGTTTTTCAACCAATCGATAGCTTTTTTAATAAGGAAAATGTTTCTATGTGGTTGACCGTATTTTTACATTATTCTCCTAAAAAAAGTTATTTGGCAAAGTTTGCTGCCGCCCACCTTCGATTTGCGCGTGAAATTATTAGAAAACGTTCGGCTATTGTTTGTCGAACAGATAATAGACCATCACGAGGACTGATTCCAAAAACTTCATTCATTCCCTATCGTTTCTTCTTCTTGATTTTTGCTTCGATAGTTTACAAAAATAAGGCTGAAATTCCTCTCAACAAATACTTAATGAACTTGGTTGCTCAGAAAAAGTAATCCGGAAGGCCTATAAATAGGAATTTTTTCAACCAATAATCAGAAACAAACCTTGAAAATTTCAAGCGATTTGGTAAGCTTTGAAGCAAATCATGACTTGCAACACATTTTCGGTACCGAAATCAGTACTGAAGTTTCACTAAAAGAGCCGTAACTTGCTCAATTTTTGTGATATCAAAAATCTAAAAATATGAGCATCAACGTAGACAAATTTCTGAACTTTCTGCATAACTTTAATCTAAATCGGTTTAGTTTGGGCTGAGTTGCAGGTTATCAAAGGTTATTAGTAGAGATTCCGTTGGTTTTCATACTTCAACCTCCAGCTGAACACTAAGAGTTTAAAAATAAGCTCGAAAACCTTGAAAAATATTTTCGAGACTTGATTATATTTGTCTGAGAATGGACTGGGCTAAAAATCAAGAATATTAAGAATTGTTTTCGAAAACAAGAAGAGCATGTACACCCCTTCTAATACACTTTTTCTCTATATCCCCTAACAATCAGAAAATCCAAAATTTGATAACCATCTCAAGTAGATTCATCTTCTTCTCTCTTTCCTTCAATCATCCAGAAGACGTTGCTTCTTCTTCTTCTCCTCTCTTCTATCTACGTCATCATCTTCTGAGCTTCTCGAATTCTCCTCCCTCCACACACTATTTCCCGACTCCCGGCTTATTCTGGCATCGTGCCAAACTCCATCGGTTTCATAGTCAACGCCTTTATATTGCGCATCCTTTTTCATTCTTTTACTGTTTTACTTCTTTCTTTTTATTCGAAAAAAAGTTATTGAGAACTTTTGAAAAGAAAAACTGAGAAACTGCTGGGCTTGTTTGACAATTGTGCCAATGCGCGGTGTCTCAATAGTAAATAGAAAGAAAGAAAAAAGATGAAAAAGAGAAGAACAAATGCTCATGTGACAATGTTTCAGTTTCCACGAGCAGCGAAGAGCAACCACAACCGACTCCAGCCATGGTTCTCGTTCCGACTGTAACTATCCAGGTGGGTCAAAACTTTTTGAGATTCTGTAGAACTCTATTTTTTGAGTGGTGAAGGTTTCAGTTAGGTCAATATACTTTTTGTGAAAGGTTATAGATTGTCAACCTTTCTTCATTTACAGACAACGTTTTTTAGTTTCTCTAAAGATTAGAACAATACTGGCCAAAATTAATGGCATTTTCAATGGAAACGTGCCAACTTTGAGGGCCCAAAAAAAATGGTTTCCAGAGATCCAACTTCTCCACACTGTATCTCAAAAACCAGGATAGCTATCAAAAAACTATTAACTACAAAAATGTGCAAAATTTTATGCTGAGCAATTTTGAAATTGTAGACTTTTTGATATATTTCATAGTTTTTGAGATAAGTGCTTTTGAAGTTTTTTAAAATACACAATTGGAGTAGTAATGAGGGTACTGGCGTTTTCAGTGGAAACAGACCAAAATGGTTTCCAGATACCCGATTTTTCTGAAAATCTGTGGATATATAGAGCAACTAAAGAGTTCTATTTTTCTAGTTGACAAATTTTCCATCGGACCACTATCCAGTTAGTTAGGTTGCGTGGAAGCAGATGAAGCGGTTCATCTCAAAATTTCCTACGTCCTAGATCTCCCTTGAAACCAAGCAAAAATAAAAACTCTTTCCAGGAAGCCCCAAAAGAAGTTGAAATCGTTGTAACCGAGCAACCCGAACTCATCCCATCCGGATCTGTCGTCGTTCAAGAAGTCGAGATTCTATCTCCAACTGAAGATGAAGTGAAGCCAGATGATCCGGAACAAAAGAAACTTGATGAATGCACAATGTGCAAGAATGTCGAAAACTTTGTTAGACCTTATTATGAGACTGTAAAGGCTAAATACCAACAAATTGTTGAAAGACTTTTGGATCCATCTCTTCATGCTACGATCCGCTCGGAAATTTCGTAAGTCTTAAGTATTCTTGCACATAAAACCTCTAAACAAAATGAAATTTCAGAAACGCCGCTCCAACTTTCTTCTTGGCTTTCGCCTTGTTTTTACTTGGCATCACCACTGTCTCCTTCGTGAAAGTGATGAGTCATGGAGTGCACAATGAGCCAACTTTCTTCTGTAGATGGTTTTCTGCTCCATTCTCTCCACTCTTTGATGCTCTCTGTAAACCAGAACCATTCGTTCTCTCCAATGAACTTCCAAAAGTTATGTGTGGAGTTGTTGATGAAATATTTGCCAGTGAGTTATTCTTCGTGAGCACTCATTCAAATGCGAATAACTTTTTTTTCAGAGGGATCGGGTAAAAATACAGCCAACACAATAAATGTTCCTTATTAAAAAAGCTATCGATTGGTAAAAAAATCGTCAAATTTCATAAAAATCTAACAGAGTTACGCCTTGTGTTGCCGAAAAGATTTGGCAATCTGCTACTTTTTTTGCGTAACTCTGTTAATTTTCGTTGAAAAATAAGGGACAATTTTTGTGTTGATCGTATTTTTACCAGATCCCGCCGAAAAAAGTTATTGGCATTTGAAAAATTTTCCAGAGGATTCTCTTTAAATTCTTAACTTTCAGCGTTCGCCGAATTCTTCCGTACTATTGGCAAGGGATTCAGTGTCTTTGGAACTTTGTTCACAGCCATTTGGCATGGACTTTCTGAAAATGTAAAAACCAAAAATAGTTTCCAAACTAAACAATAATTTTCAGATTTTCTTCGGATTCCACGAGCTTGGCGAAAATCTCGGCGAAAACATCAATCATCTAATCCATTTCATCGTCCAATTCTTCCATCAAATCGTTCATTTATTCCTCTCCTCCATTGCTACCGTAGCCGGAGCGATTGCCGGAGTTTTTACATCTTTACATGATTATCTTGAGCCAAAACCAGCACCAGCTGTTTGGTAAAAGTAATAATTAGAATATTCTTCTTCCGTTTAGCCGTCATACTTTCGCAATAATGTCTCTCCTCGTCTGTATCTGGTTCTTTTTCTCTCTTTATCGCCTGAAGTTCACTTTTATCCCCGCATGTCTCCATGTTTTCTTCTCTAACCTGTGCATTCTTCCCCAACTAATCTTTCAATCTGAAACTTCAGGGAACATCAAAACTTTGATTCTCATTTGACTACAGACCGAACTCGTATGATTTGTATATATGTTGTTAAAAAATAAATCATTAAAATACTTTTCTTAACCAATTTTTAAAAAATAAATCGTTGAAATACCTTTCTTATAAAAGTTTTCTGAAATCGCAAAAAAAAATACAAAAATTTCCGGGAAACTGGTTTTTTTCGAATTCCCGCGCATGTTTGTTTAAAGGCGCACGCTATTCTTTTCCTCGCGATATCTCACCACGACACTTGGCAGACGGCCAAGTAATTGTCTTCCGCGTACTCTCTCACTCCTGCGAATCGATTCGCGACTCGCCCCTTTTCTGCGACACACAAATTTATCGATTTGTGGTCGTTTCAAAAAAAGAAAAGTGAAAATCAAAGCTTCTGAAGTAACTCTGCCCGACGCCTTCTTTCAATTCGATTCCCAGGACGACAATATTTGGCCATTTCTACCTGACTATTCCGCACGCGTACCCGGGTCCCAACAACTCACTTTCGTTTGTTTCCAACTTGTCTTTTTGAGTAATTATGGTGCGCGTGTGCCGAGTAGTCCCTAAAGAGTGAGCATTTGATTTTTTTTTCTTCATAGCTTTTTTGGAGCCCGTTGTCGTCACAACTGGACTCCACGAACGCTGTTTGGATTTGATATATTTTTGCATTTTCGATAACATTTGTGGTCATTGCATTGATTCTTCGTTTCACTACCGCCTCCATTCCTTCGTCTCGTCTTAAATACCAACAAACTAGAAACAGCCGTGTTTGTTGGCGGTTGAGCGTGCAGTTTGAATGCAAAATTTCAAAGAACCACTGCAGTCGCTGCCCTACACGATTTCAGATAGATTTATTAAAACTTGTTATTGTACCCTCTCTTTTCGCTCAAATTTCATGCTCTTTTCAGTTGGCACAAGTTCGAACCACTTGGAAATGTCATTCCTCGGACTCGATTCATCGTCTTCAAGACACCAATCAACAGTTCGTTATCAACCAAATTACACAAAAATCAAAGGTTCACGACGAACGATTTATTCAGACAGGTAAACTTGGTTTCGTTCAAAAAAAGTAAACATGATTTTTTCAGTTAGCTGAACGCGAACAACATCTGGGTTTGGTGGTCGATTTGACGGATACTGATAAATACTACGATAAGAAAGATATCACCGGATTATGCATTCAATACGAAAAGGTCAACTGTCCGGGAAGAGGGTAAGATTATAATCTCGAAATAAGGTAATCGAATTATTTTTCTAGATTTATCGATAGAGACGATTGCGTTGAGTCGTTCAATCAAGCCATACAGGATTACATTGATAAGTGTGAAGACCAAGATGCTTTGATTGGAGTTCATTGTACGAATGGAATCAATAGGTGTGGATATCTAATCTGTCGATTTCTGATTGAACGACTTGGATGGAGTTCTCACGAGGCGATTGATGCATTCGAGCAGGCACGAGGATACGCCATTGAAAAGGGAGCGTACGTGATGGCGTTACATAAAGCTGCTAAAGATTCGAGAAACAAACGTGCTGACTCTGATTCCGACTCTTCTGAAAGACGTAGAAAAAAGAAAAACAAGAGGAAGCATCATGGAGATGAAGGAACGAATAACGCTCTTAATGAGGCAAATATGATTCATGCTATTCTTGGTGAATTGGGACAGCAGGCTGCTAGTGTATCTGGCTATCACAGTTCTCCTAACGGGATAAACGTTCCTGAACCGACTCCACAACAACAGCCACACTGGGGTTTCGCCATTAAGGTTATTTCATAATGAAATGCATAATTATTTAACCAAGTCGTTTACAGAGATCAAAGTATGCACAGCTGAATCAACCTATTGCAAATGGAGCTGGTACTCCACCAGATGCTGGAAACACACCCCAAGACGATGAAGAGTATGAAGAAGAAGAATATGAAGAAGTCGAAGAAGACAACGAGCCAGAACCAGGCAAGGGTCAATCTGTTTCTTCAAAACGTCGTGCTCGAAGGAATCGTATGCAGAACTACATGAAAGTTATGGCCCGCGGACGATTCCACGAAATTCAAGCAATGCGAGAGGAGGTCGCGTTGACTCACGGCAGCGCACGCGATGTGTAATCGATGCAGTCAAGAATATTTTTAGTTTTTGAAATTTGAATTGCTCAATTTCCCTTTTCCCCACAATGTTCTCCCCGTTCAACTTTTTTGATCTTCAATGTACTCATCTACCCTCATTAATGTCTTCAAATATGCGATCAAGACTACCTTGCGCATGTTTTTATGTTTTTAAATTGTTTAGAGAAATAATTATCAACTTTTATGAACTTTGTGAAAAACCAAACTTGTTGTTTTCTTCAACTTCTAGGCACCTGAATATCGTATATCTGCTCCAGACAATTCAACAATGCTGCGGTCTACTCGCCTTCTTTCAGATGGATTTTTCCATAATCAAAACTCAAATCATCAATAGTAGGCGTACCTTTCGGGCGCCCTTCAAAGTGACTAGTATGTGCTTTAGTCCATTCAACGATCTGATTGCTCTCGGTTCGAAATCTGGTGATGTTATGTTGAGAAGAACGACATGGAAAATGATTTGGAAGGTACAAAATTGAGTATATTTGGGGTGTAAATTTGAATTTCCAGACGAACATTGGCATGGTTCCTGCAGTTGGAACTGAATGCAAATCAGATAGTCCAGTCACTGCAATGCATTTTTCTCCGGATGGACGCTTCATCGCGGCAGCCACCAATAAAGGATTGATACATATTTTGGACGTCGAATGTGGAAAAGTTCGATTCTCAATCAAGTAATAACTGAAGTGGAAAATGCAAAAAAAAACTCGATAATTCAGAGCCTCTGACAGCAGCATCAACAAACTTCAATGGGATCGTGTTCGTGACAAATCGTTTTCCAACAAAGAAAATGAAAACAGAGCTTCAGCGGAAAGCAGATGTAAGATTAAAATGAAAATGTATTTATTCGAAACAAAAATTAATTCTTTTTATACGAATAGAAGCCTTCTTTTGTTTTTCTTCCAAGTTTCCCTTCGGATACTAGTGCATCGAGAAGTGGACTTGAAGCGAATGCCGGGTTATCTGGAAACTTAGCCGACCATCCTTCCATGACGAATTTGATCGTATCAAGACCGATATAGTCGGCCAACTCGAATGGTCCCATTGGATGGCTGGCTCCCAGTTTCATTGCCGCGTCGATGTCCTGAAAATCAGAATAAATCATTTGGCTAATCTGCCAAATCACAAACCGTCATTGAAGCATCCTCTCGCTCGTACATTCTGATTGCCTCAAACAAAAAGGGAATGAGTAGACGGTTGACGATGAATCCTGGTGTATCCTTGCAGGCCACCGTCGTTTTTCCGATCGCTTTTCCATACTTAATCAATGTAGCGAAAGTCTCATTAGAAGTTTGATCCGATCGAATCACTTCGAGCAACTTCATCATTGGTACCGGATTGAAAAAGTGAAGACCGCCGAAACGGGTTTTGTCATCGAGACCTTTGGCAATGTCTTCAAGACACAACGATGAAGTGTTGGTTGTGAGAATCGCTTCTTTCTTAGCCGACTGCTCGATTTGAGCGAAGAGGCCACGTTTCAAGTCAAGGTTCTCGATGGCTGCCTCGATGACCAAATCAGCATCAGTGACGGCGGTGGCCACGTTGTTGCTAGTTTTGATGCGGGACATTGTGAGGGTGACATAGTCGGATTTATCCTGAATTTTTAGGAATGTGGGAAACTATTAAGAGCGGGCTGTGAACCGGGTTGAAACGGACCGACGCGAGCCAGCGTCTTTCTCCACTTTAAACTCAAGTTTTTTAGTCAATCTTTATACCAAAATGTAGAACTTGATGAGACGTATAAAATGGTACGAAAATCAGCAAGGTTGTCTGTCTCAATTTTTGTCTAGAACCTGTAGAACCGAAAACACCGGCCCGGATGTTCTACAATTTCAATACAAAAACTGAGACAGAAACCCTGGTGATTTTAGTACCATTTCATAGATCTCATGGAGTTCTACATTGTGGTATAAAGATTGACTGAAAAACTTGAATTTGAAGTGAAGAAAATCGAAAGGGCCGAAAAGGCCCGGATCACATGCATGTTCAAAAAACCTTATCACTGCCTCCTTGTTTCTTCGAAATACGCGTCAGACTCTTGCTAATCGCTTTCATCGCGTTATCCAACGAATCTTGCTTCACATCCGTCAAAATCACATTGAACCCGTTGCTCGCGGAGACTTGAGCGATTCCAGAACCCATTAGGCCGGATCCCACAATTGCCACGTTTCTGATGTTTTGCATGGCACACTTCGTTGTGAACATCATCTAAAAAGAATCTTTGTTTCAGATTTGGAAGCTGTCGAAGGAGCGCTCGAGATGGCGAATACGATTCCGGGTATCTCTCGAGAAGAGTTGGGATTTGTCTACCAGCGTCTGGATGAGGTGAGAGCATACCTTGAAGAAAAGATAGACGTTTTCTAAAAGTGAATGAAGAGAAATAATGAAATGTGGAGTATGGGAAAAAATATAAAGAAAAAGAGAGACCAATTCGTGGAAAGTTTTCACGTTTAAATTTTTCGTTTTTTTAGGATGGCTCCACATTCAAGCACGACGAGACACAAAGAGATAATCTGGAACGGACAATCATTCCAGATGGAGTATTCTACGAATCATTCAAGTACACTGTTCTCCTCGCCACGCTCGATTCATTTGTTCCTAAAATCGCCGTACTCGTCGCCGGCGTTTTTCCATTTATGGAGATCGATGTGGAGAGTGTCATCAAGGATTTCAATCAAGACTGTATTATTGGTTACGATTCGGCACACTACAACTCTGCATTCCGTGGAATTTCTTTCGTCGTCACAACTATGGGACCATATTTGGATTGTAAGCATAAGCAACAAGAGCCTCCAGTCATTGATCCAAATCGTTCGGGAAGCACAGTTCAAACCCTAATGTTCACAGTGAAACTGGACCTTGAAAATTCGATTTGGGAAGTTGCTCTGAGATTCCTCCGTCTTCATTTTGCGTACAACTTGTACAGCATCTCTCTGGACACGACGAAAAGAAACTGGACTACTCAAGTCGAGGCTCTTCATTTACTTTTCGATACAAAAACGAAAGTTGTTAAGATTGGAGATGTTCTTTTGGAAATGCTTCTCTCTGGATCAACTGATCAAGCTGGTGAAGCATTTTTGGAGAGAGGACTCGGAACTGATGGATTAGAAGCAATAAAAGCGTTCTCTACAAAGCATTTACCGTGAGTTTCTGAGTTTTGAGGCATTTTCTATCTATTTTTTACAGAGAAGTCGGTCGACTGGCTCGCGGTCAACTCGCCTCTGCCGCACGAAATCTTTGCTTCCAATTGTCTGAGCTTGAGGAATCAATGAGCAGATATCGAAAAAACATTGACATAGAGATGGATGATAGTTTACTGTATGCTGAGGAGATTCCAGAAAATGAGTCCGAATGTCCAAACGGATGGATCAATTCGTTGGCAAAACAAATTGCAATTTTAGACGCAAAAACTCATTTGCTCGGATGGAACTGTTCAGTTATGATGTAGGTTTTCCAGACACCAAACTGAATGTAATCATAAAATTCCAGGCAAGAACTGAATCATCTTACAAAATGGATTTCCTTGACAAAGCCTTTTGCTAAAACTCTGAAAGTCACTTCTCTGATGAAAATCAAGAAAATGAATATTGACAAAGTTGTGAAGGTATGTTCGATTCAGAACAGGCTTGGTCGGAATCCGAAAAACGAGTTATCGTTTTTTTTTCAAAAAATCGGAAGAAATATAGATTTTGACGAAAAATCATCATTTTTGAGAAATTTTTTTTCCGATTTTCCGAAAATATTTTGCGGAAAAAAATTCGAGAACTCGGTTTTCCAAAAAAGGTTTTTCGGAACAAGCCTGATTCAGAAACAAGTTTTTAACCTTTGTGATTCCAGTACGTTGTCAACAATTTCATTCCTGATGCGGATACGGCTCGAGAGGCTGAGAAAAGACTCTTCGGTTTGAATCAACTCATCAGTGACCGTACCAAGAGAGAAAAAGAAGAAAATTTCGACGAAATCGAGTATCTTGATGAGTTGGAGGTGGCAGCGAAGAATACAAAAAAGAGGGAACTTCCGTTAGTGGAGCCATTTTTCCATTTATTCAAC
Organism: Caenorhabditis zanzibari; assembly: GCA_963966625.1. Taxonomy (NCBI): domain Eukaryota; kingdom Metazoa; phylum Nematoda; class Chromadorea; order Rhabditida; family Rhabditidae; genus Caenorhabditis; species Caenorhabditis zanzibari. Next base: position 6,044,526 of record OZ016470.1, on the reverse strand, counting down.
AAAATTGTTTCCAGATTCATAAAGAAGTTCAAATTCGACGCATTGCCTTCTGAAGAAGAGCAACCTGCACTGAGACTCGATCCGGCCGAAGTTGCAGCAAACATTGCGATCGATGAACCGTTGTTTGAAGCCGCTGAGAATCAACCTCCAATTGATTTGGATCGTGTTGGATCGTTCTTCGAAGATGAGTTGTCAGAAAAAGCTCTGGCTGTTATTCAGAAATCGGACGACGAATGGGATGAATTTCTTGGAGGGGTTAGCGGTGCTTTCTTGAATTCACCAGATGTGCGAAAGCTAGGGTTTGTTGAGCGAATTGAGTTCACGATTAAAACTTTAACTTTTCAGTATCAAAAAATCACTGTCGGACTTGGGAAATCTTCTCTGCTCTCCACAGAAAATAAACTGCGACAAAGCTGGAAATCCCAATAAAGTGGAAGTTCTTTTTGTCCATGAAATCTGCTCCGATCCACGACATCAAGGATACAGCGACATCAAAATCAGCGATGTGACACCTGGAACTTTCAAGGAACACCAATTCAATAGCATTGTTGGCATGGGGTTCGAAATATAGTGTTGATTATCATGCTCTATTGTGAACTTTTCAGAAGAGCCATCCAAGTTTCAATGATTCAAAGGAACACCCTCAACTCAATTGTAATTGTACCGAAAAGAGATATCACTGTTGAGTTGGAAACCTCTGTGACGGAGCACACCGTAGCTATGGGCCGTCAGTATACGTTTGAGCACAATATTGATGTACAAGGGACTGGAGAAAATCAGCCGCCACAAGCCGTGGAAGAGGAAATGGAGACAGATCAGAATGAATTGAGAATCGACGTAGACCTTGATCCACTGCAACCAGAATACGATACGCTCACCGAATATCATCAGATTCATCCGCTACGACACGGAGAGCTTGTTATTTTGGTACGGGACCGAATTTACCGTAAAATCTGTATTAAAAGAGCGTTCAATTTTTCTAACACCAAAAATGGATAGTAACATCTGAATCGAAACATATTTGTGAATCAACTTTTGACGAGGATTCTAATACGACTAATTTCAATCCCTTTGAATTTCAAGAATGTGCTCATTTTGAGCTCATCGGGGTGCCCTTCTAATACAGATTTTACGGTAGTTACAGATAGGCAGATAGTTTAACTCTAACGTTTTCAGGGGAAATTCAAAGCCAGACAAGACGGAACCGGAATCCTCACTCGTATGATGCGTTCAGTGGCTTCGTATCCATACGCGACAGCCCAACAAAAAGATGTATTTGCTGTGAACTGTCCAAACGACGGAAAAGCTGAAGTATCGATTGAAACTGTGATCGTTCATCCCACGACCGAACTCACCGCCTTCCTGCACGACGATGGAAGTAAAATCACTCTTGGAGACTTGAAACCTGAAGCTCCCGTATTCTTGGAACCTGAACCTGTCAAGCCAGGAACGAAGAAGACGTTCCGCGAGTATCAACAACGCCGTGAAATTTATCGTCGAGCGAACAATGGATCCGTGAATGTAAACGATGTTCAGTACGATGTTCTTGTTCAAGAAGCGATGGACAGTGGCCGTGATTTGGATGCTGGCGAAGACGACGATGATTTCGATGAATGAATAGTCAATTATCTATTTTATTTCGTTCATATTTTTATTATATTGCATTCCGTTCCTTTTTCAGTTTGACCACCTTTATTTCACGATTCTCCTCATAACGTTCTCTACCTTTTGCGGGCACTCATAAATGATTGACGTGTTTAATATTGTCTAATCCAACTGAAAATTTTAAATTTGAACATCTTCAATTTATAAGTTAGTCTATGAAAAAGGCCTTGTCCATTGTGCCATTTGAAGAAGAGTACACAAAAGATGATCCTTTTAAGGATCGTTAAAACATCCCCATTCAAATCAGGTTTATTGATTGATTAATACAAGTAGTTTTGGGAAGAAAATTCAAAAAATGTCTCGTCCTTTTGTTTGCTTAACCCCTAAAACTGATGCAAATGACTTGACCCCGAGGCTCCGCCCACTTTTGTTGGGGAGTGTTCGCCTCTTCCTTCCTATACATTCATTCGTCTTGTAGGTAGCGATGTGAACGCAGCCGTTTTTTATTATTGATTTTCTATAATATTTTCTATTTTTTGTATTATTATCGAAGAATGTGAGTTTTGGGAGGGGTAGGAGTACTGTAGTTTAAAATTAGGTACAAATTTAGTAGGATTTGAAAGCTGAAATCTTGTGGATTGCAAGCATTATTAAATCAATCGATGTGGAATTTTCGATAGAATGAGCATAGTTGAAAATCACTTCTCGGGAAAATATAGGTCAAGACTGAGAGTTCTACTCAGGGGTGTGCGGAATGGAAATTTTCGGAATCTCGGAATGTCGAAATATTCCGAACTTTAAATTTTCGGAATTTCGGAACGTCGGAATATTCCGACTTTTAAAACTTCGGAATTTCGGAATATCGGAATTTTCCGAGTTTCAAATAGTCGGAATTTCGGAATTTTCGGAATATCGAAAATAGTCATTTTTTTCATTATTTTTTGTTAAAAAAGTACTTTTTCGGGAAAAGCCTTCTGATAGTTGTGAAGTTTTGGTAAATTGACTGTTTCGAAAAGCGAAAACCACTCGAACATGCAGATTCAACATACAATAATTTTTTTCTTTGCTACTTTTTTCTTAAAGATCGGAATTTCATTCCGAAAATTTTCCTTTCTGAATATTCCGGTCGGAATTTCATTCCGAAAAATTTTTGTCGGAATATTCCGATCGGAATTCCGTTCCGAATTTTTTCCCTCGGAATATTCCGGTCGGAATTTCATTCCGAAAATAGCCAAATTTTCGGAATTTTCGGAATTCCGAATTCCGTTCCGCACACCCCTGAGTTCTACGATTCTTACGTTTTCACTGTAAGATTTTCTAGACAAGAAACAAGAAAACATTTTGAGTAACGATTGAACTAGAATAATTTCAGGTGCGATAACAAATCTTGCAAATGCGATTCTGACTCATGCACGAATGTCAAAAATAAACAAGGATGCCTTCCAAGATGTAACGACGGATGTCAAAATCAAACAAATTCGTGAAATGAGAATGCAAGCAAAAAACAACTTGAATGTGCGAAGTGCTGGAGTGAAAAGAATCGAGATTCATTATTGCATATCACGGAGACGTAGTTTCGGAAACAACATCCAAAAAAGATATGTGCAACTCCGCAAACGTCTCCGCGAGGAATCGGCTGAGAGAAAGTGGGGAGGGATCGTCAGGCGAGCCACAGCCGAAGAAGAGATCCAGCTTCTTCGGTAGTCTTTACAGCAATTTTTTCGGAAACTGACTCACTTCAAATCAAAATATTGAAGCTGAATCCGAACTTAAGTATGGATATATCGATTGGTAAGATTGTGCACAAAAATGTGTATTCATAAATACTTTTTCAGAACAAATCAATAGAAGTGTTACTGTGGGTCTATGGACTGTGGCGGGAGGATTGGAAATCCAACTAAAAAGCTAAAAATGGCTTTGACGACCGTGAGAGTCAAGTTGATGAAACTTGGCACACCATGGGTAAGTGCATTTGGAATTATTTCATTTTCTCAAACTCGAGTTTTTGTAGGGATCCGATGCCGGGCACGATATTCCAGAAGGATTCTTCAAGAATCTCAAAGTGACTCGTCATCACACCAACGACGATCAGTTGGCCTTGGTGGAAATGGAAGGTAGCAAGTGTGGTCGAAAGATGGGGAGATGATCTTCAATTCCGAATCAGCTGAGGACGGAGGCGATGATTTGGAGGGACCGGAAGAAGTTGCTCGAAAAGTTAGTTCACATTATATTTCAAACTGAATTCAAAGTATTGAAAACGACTAAAAAGTCATAAAATACAAATATTGTACATTATAATATTGTAAGGGATATCACTATCCCTTAGGTTACTGTAGTCTAGCTTCTTAGGTAATCCTTCATAATCCTAGAAACCTGATCAAGAGTTGATCTCTTTTCGATTCTTTGACCCCGTGAGTCAGCTTCTAAGGAATTCCTAAAAAACATCTGATTTTCCCATATGCCCAGGACAGATAACAGTTCAGAAGCCACCCTTTCATCTAGCCGGCTCTATCTGTCCGGGGCAAATGAAAAATTTGGAATGCTCTTGCCTGCTGTCTCCCCTTTCCCTACAGTCACTTAAAGAATGATTTCAGATGGCTCAATCGTCTCACAACTTCCACCTGACACAACGGCTCTGCACCACGACTCCGCCCATTGACAATTGTATTTAAACCGTAAAGATCCTGGGAACAGGATCCGATCTGACGTTCATTGTGACTGTTCTCTATGTTCCCGTAGCCAAGCTCTCCGTCGCTCGAGGGTCTACGTAAAATTAATAAACCTTTTAACCCATTCAAACCATGTTCCTCTACTATATCTTTCTAAAACGGTCAGACCTTTTTTAATAGGTCTACATGAATTAAATGAGTTTCTAGTGGTTCTAATAATCTGACATCTTCAAAAAATTTCTAACAAAATATTAAAAAAATCATGTGAAACTTCTAAATAGTCTATCTTAAATATGTACAACTCGTAGTCTCCGCGAGGAATCGGCTGAGAAGCCAGAAGAAAGTGGGAAGAGCCGTCAGACGAGCCACAGCCGAAGAAGAGATCCAGCTTCTTTGGAAGTCTCTTCACCATAATTGAAAGCTTCAAATTCAGGGTTCATCCTACAAAATTTCAGGAATTATAGGTTTTTCATTAATGCCGGGCTCCTGGGAAAGTATGGGTTGTAAAAAAGGCAGATGGCTCTTTATCTGTTCAGTCCGTTGCTGTGTTCTTTCCCAGGAGCCAGGTACATTAGCAATCGATAATCTGTCCATCTGTGTTCCAATTTACTCATTCTGTCTCAGTCACAGCTATCTCAATACCTTCACTGTTCCAATTCACTATTTAACAATTATTGCTGTAACTATGTCTCGACTAACCGGACGCGTCACTTTCCCTGGACAAGAGCCATCGTCTCAAGATGTTCGTTGTGGAAACTCTGGAGCTCAGCAATCATCCAAACCTCAGCAAGGGAAATCGAAACTACGTGGAAAAGGACCTGTTAGGTATCAAGGAACCTACAGTAACCGATTCCAAACACAGGATTCCTCTTCCGACCGACCACAAAGATCTGAGAGGCGCGAGAACTCCAGAAGATTCGATAGATCAGATAGATCCAGTGGATCAAGTGGATATGGATCACCAACCCGAAAGATTGAAGACGTCCTCCCCGTTGAAGAACTTCTCGAAGTCGATGATCTCATTGAGCAAATCAGTGATTTGAGTGTGAGAAGTGACCGATCCGCTGCTCAAATCAGTAAGTTTTCCATATTCTCTTTCGAGTCATGGCAAACCGGTCCAGCGATTTTTTCCAAAAAAAAAACGAGATTTTTCAATGGAAACTTATATAAAAATTTAGAATTTGAAGTGGTCAAATGACTATATTTATCCGCTCAATTTTTTGTTGAGGCCCGTTAAACAGCCGGGTCCGCCTGACTTGCGTTCATTTTGCCGGTAAACGATGTTCAATACGATGCCCTTATTCAAGAATTTTGTATAGAATTTTGAAAATCAGATCGAATTCTACATTTTTAAAATAAGTTTCCATTGAAAAATCTCAGTTTTTATGGGAGAAAATCGCTGGCCCGCGTCGGTCCAGTTTGCCATGTCTGCTTTTTCCAAAAATTCGTTCCAAATTTCTTCCAGAACGTAATATCTTGGCCAGTCAACTTCTTCTTGACACAATGGATGAATCCGATTGGGAAAAAGTGTGCCAATCTTTGATGAATACTGCTTTGGATCAAGGAGAATCCGAGTTTGTTGCCGATCTGATAGTGGCATTGCTGAAAAATCCAATCTTCGCAGCAGTTATGTCGGATGAATTGATGTATGCTTCATCTCAATTCATAATGGAAGAAACTGGAAAACCGATTCCAACATTTCTCTCTTCCATCCTTTGTGCTCATTGGCCACGACAACTTGCCAAGGCATTCGATAATGTCAATCCGATTCTTTATACCGTCGTTTATATTGTAAAAGGGTGGATTGAAGTAGTCGGAGAAGACACTGGAAGATATCATAAGAAGTCATCTGAATCCACTGAGGAAAATATCATTATTGAGGACCCGAAAATGGTCAATGCCTGTGCCCTAGCCATCGCCGATCTTTGTGATACTGCACAACGTCAACTCTGGACAAATTGGATGTCTCTTACTGATGAAATCTACAATTGTATTAAACCAGCAATCACCCATAATCCTAATTTGAATGGAGATGTGAAGGATCGTCTCTTGGATATTCTTCTTCAAATGACTCAATGGACAAGGAATCGTAATTCTCCTTCTGTAAAACATTTTGCTGTTCAAACTGTCTCTACTAGCTGGTAATTTGAAAAATCTTGACATTCATAATTCAATTATAATAATCCTTAATTAATAATCCTTAATTGTGCCGCATAACTTAATCTTCTTATTCTTCTTATTACTGCTTTTTTCTGTATATCCTGTGTTTTTGAGTATAAATCGTTGTTACCTTTCTGAGTTTACTTTGTTCTTATTTTTGTAGATATCGATTAATTTTTGTTCTTTTTATTCTTCTGTATCTTTCACTTTTGTTCTCATGCGGTGAGATCGGCTGCGTGACATTTCGCAAGTATTCTGATCTTTTCATACATAATTTCGCGTTTATGATATTAGGTTGGCAAGTATGAAACCGGACTCGTCTTTCTTTGACTGTTACTCGAAGAAAAGAAAATGGATTATTTCTTGGTTTACTTCATTTGAAAGAGGGTTTTATTGCGCATCTTTTCATATATTATTTGCTGGTTTTTGTCTGTTCAACTTCGTCAAAAAATGCTCCAGATATGTGCGACCGAAAATTCCTTATGCGCGCTTGCTTCTGGTACGACTTCCAGCAACGCAAGTCGGCTTCTGAACCTTTTCGTACATTGTCAAAAGTATTTGGCGATGAAGCCATGTGTAGGGCTCAAGTTTTTGAATGGTTTAAACTATTCGAAAATGGCGACAAGAACCTTGAGGACCGCGGACGTGGCCATCCACCACAAACCATTGATATCGATGTTTTAAAGCAAGCCATTGAATCGGATCCAAGTCAAACCACACGCCAACTTGCTGAGCAGTTCGGATGCACTCATACCACTATTGAAACTTACTTGCACACGATTGGCAAAACGAATAATTTTTTTTTCCATACCAAAAATCCGGTTTCATACTTGCCAACCTAATATTTAACTTCCGAAATTAAGCTCTATTACATAGAAAAACGCAAAATTATACATAAGAACTTCAGCAAATTAGACAAAACTCGATTTCCCACTTTCGAAATGTCCGCTTGCGAAATGTCCCGGACCCGTGAGATATTTTCAATAAACTTATCAAACCTTATTTAAATTAAGTTCCATAGCATATTGTCGGATTTTAAAATTGCGACTCGACGTTTCCAGACTTTACAGTTTCTCACGCGAAATTTGGCTTGCTGGACTGAAAAGTCAGCAAGCCCCAAGTCGCAGTTTAATTACGCTCTGATGATAACCCAATTTTTGAAATCTCAAAAACAGAAGGAACATTTATTTGACCAATGTGAGAGATGTCGTCCGAAAAAAAAGAATGCAAAGTAAATTATCTATTTGATCATTTTGGATTTGTTCATCAGTATGGCGTCTGAGTTTCGGTACGTTTTCTGAGAAGATCCGCCAAATTGAGAAGATGCGAATTGGTCATTTCATAGAGTGGAGAGAGCTGAGCAGATCCACCCATACGGAAACTTTTTGAAGTGTAGAGGGGCTCTGAAATAATTTTAAAAGTTAGAGATTCTGAACTTGTTTAGTTACCGTAGTAAACTCTTCCCTCGTAATCCGGATCGTTGTGCAGAAATCTGTGCGAGATTTCTGAGACGATTGAGTGGCACTGAAAATGTTAAAATTGAGACCCCTGTCTTAAAAACTAAAAATCTCGGCAAGACACTTACCAAAACGAAGAATGAAAGAAGAAGGAACAGTCGGAACAACATCTTTGCTCTGGATTTCCAAGGATTCTGAAAAACAAAAAACTTCCATTTCCTCATATTTTCTTCCAGAAATAGGCGATAAAAACAAATAAATAGAGACAGACGTTCATATTCATTCAGGCGAGGGATAATTTGAAAAAGGAAATAACGGATTAGTTTTCGAATAGGTTAGGATAAATCTGTACATTTATAGATGACTCCTAACGACTTTTCCCAAATAAATAAATTTGTTATTATTATTATGTTCAGAGGAGACTACCGGATGTTCATGTCTGGCACGTCATCGGAAGAAAATCGAAAGAATTATCGAACCGTAAAAGGACCCATGCTCGTTAGTAGTAAATAGTTTGGACAAAAAAAGAATCAAACATCGGAGGTTACAAATCAGAAGAATAACAACCGAGATGAATTGGGTGCATTGGATGTGGAAGATCAAGAAGAAGGTCTCAGAACTCTTTAGAGTCCTAAAGAGGTCAAAAGTCAAACGTAGATTCTTAATGTTCGATAATCTCAAACTTGACGAAGACCAGGTTAATCGGAGTTTTGAATTCCAGAGTTATTACTATCTAATCTCACAGTATGTTCTTATATCAAAAAACTTCGTATACATTCCAATTTAGATACGTTTCGCAAATTCAACATTTTGAAATCGCGACAGTTCGGAATTGCGATGTCTCGAAAGCAAAAATTTCAAAAGATTCTGTGGAAAAATGCATTGTATTGAGAGGTACTTCAATATTGTTTGGAGTTTGTCGCTTTCAAAACATCGCACTTTCGAAACGTCACACTTTCGAAGTGTCGCGGAGCCCGAATTTCAGCAAATTAAGTTTCTTGGAAATACTTTGAAGAATGTCCAAACTTTTCAAGCGACCTGGTGTTCCAGTGAAGCTCGCATGAAAGATTGGGGCTGTCTCAATCCCCATCAGCTCTTTGAATTTATACTCTGAATCCTAAGACCCCGCCCCGTTTCTAATCAAAAATAGGTTCAAGACACGTTTTGCACCGGAAACCTACGTACAAACATACGTATACTGATTATTTTTGTCTAGACTAAACTCAATTTCTCTTCGAGGAAGCTGGAAGGCAGTTCCTAACTTTGACACATTTTGAACACGTAGTAATAGATGAAACAAGATTAGAAAACTTGTCATTGAGTCTTGTTTTGGACGTTGACGTAGTTTTGAACTTTTGGAAAGAATGGATAATGAAATCAAGAAAACAACCAGAGAGTTCAAATAATTTAAGATTCTGACGGTGGTGGGATTCTGGTAGATTCTTTGAGAATCAGGGTAAAAATGATGTTTAGGTTTTGGGAGGGAAAGAAATTTGAAAATCTAATTACTAGTAGTTCAAATGGGATGTACACTTTCTAAGACTTCTTTTTCAGTTGAATCAAGTTTCTGTAGTTTTGGATACCGTTTAGAAAACAAGCTACCGTAAAATCTACATTAGAGGGTATGTTTCCCATCAGATGCTATATTATCCTTTTTGAGAATTCAGAAATATTTTTAGGTGCTGGAAAAATAAAGGTGCATTCCCTTGCTATACAGCTTTTAAGGTAGATATTGAGGTTTTCGAAAAAAAAGGAAATATGAAGTTCTTCAAAGTATCAAAATTTCAAAAAGATCTTTCAACTCGGTCACACATTCTAGAGTACAAAAAGAACAATCAGCTGGTTTCAGAAAACAGGTGAAATTTAAACAATTTCCTCTCCCACCCATTTTTCCCCATTTTGCTCGATGATCTTCAATTTCAGTACTTTTTTCTCTTCTTCCCATCAAAAATTCCAACATTTCAGAAGAACGAAACAAGAAGTAGGAAAACTGGTGCATAACAGATTTTCCTTGAAAATTTCCAAGAAAAATTTTCATCCAGAGATCTTGTTTATAGAAAAATAGAAGAAGGGGAAAATTAAATAATAAGGAAATAAAAAAGTGGAAAAAAGGAGGAAATGGGGTTAGTTTAATTAGGAGGGAAGATAATGGGAGACGAGTGCGGAAGATTATTTTTATAGATTTTGGGTCATTTTTTGGTCTCGTTGGAAGGATATCGAGTGAAATTGAGTTTTTTAGCTTCAAAATTGCAAAGTGGGCGGGGCTTAAATTTTGCGATACGGTAACGGTTTATCACTGGCCTTTTCTACGAAAGAAGGAATAATGACCAAGACCAATAAAGCCGGAAAAATAAATGAATTTCTATCTAATATCTTAGAAAAAAATAATAGAAAGACTTCAGGTACAATCTATTTTTGAACGGTTTTGCAAATGAGGAACTAAAATTTTTCTGAAGTTAAGGATCTAAGATCCTATTCCGGTCATCAGATGTCATGATGGACCGGAAAACAAAGATCAATAATAAATAACTTTCCATCTAAACAAAAATAAAACAAAAAATGCATCAAAAAAGTGATCTATCCCAAAAAGAAGTCCACAATAACTTTTCTTCCTCTGCATATATTTATGTAGGGACCTAAATTTGAAATTCATACTTTTTGAAAAATGCGCGTCTCCTTCCTCTTTTTGCACCTCCTACATACCTGAGAACTCAAACTACATACTCCAAAAAATGAAAGGTTTGAACACCTTGAGAAAACCGAAAAACTATTACTGAAAATTTGAGAAGAAGGAAAAGTGGGCGGAGTCTTCTGGTAGGGTTTCCGCTTGGGACGGATATGCGTTTTTAGGAAAAAGGGCGGAGCATAAATGAAGGAATAACATCAGTTATAAGAATATAATGGAGATACGATGGGACTTTGGAGAATCTTGAGTGGAACTTATATACCATGTAAATTTGTACTAGTCGCACCTATAAGAATCCAATTTTTGGGAGAATTGTACTAGGGAATACTACTTTCAGATTCAGTATAGTCCAAAGAGTACAATCTTGAAGATATGGAAGAGTGAAATACCAATTTGAACAGACAACTTTGGACGGAAAATTTTGAATCCAAAAATTTCAAGTTTACTGTAGGTTTCCAGATAACCCCTAAGATTTAGAACGTTTTGAATAGAATGCTCTCCTGGTTACTGTACCTTACTGTAGCTCTGCAAATTTTTATTTATAAAATCCACTCAATAATTCAAATTCATCAAACTCGATCTTTTTTGAATCGAATTCTTTCTAGAACTTTGAAAATCTCTAAAAAGATCTATGTTTTTTCTTCCTATTTCTAGCTAAAACTTAATCGAGTGGAAAAACCAAATGACTGAATTCCAGAAGTTTTTTTTCATTCTTGATTCGGAAGTGGGCGGAGCTTTCCCAAGATTCTATTCACCCTGAACACGTGACTAACTTTCTTCTGGAAATTCAATCAAAAATACAGTTAATGAATTCTGATTGAATTCGTGGGAAATGCAGGGGAGAAATGAAAAAAAAAACATGATGAAATACGACACATTCTCAAGAACGACGTTCGTATTCTGAAGACAAAGGGAAAGCTTGGAATCAAGAAGTAATTTTTATGAAATTTTCAACACATTGAACAAAAAAGAGAGAAGACTCTAGTTTCAAAGATCAAAGAAAAAGAAGAAAATGAGAAGGAAAAGGTTATAGACGAATTAAAGTATTCAGCAGGTGGCAAAAGTTTCGAAAGGCAATTATTAAAAGTTGGAAGTGACATTTAAAGGTTGCAATATTTATTAGTTTTTGGATCATTGATGTAGTTTTTATAAAAGGAAGATGGTTTCAAGATCTTTTGATAATTACCGTAAATATCAGAAGGGCACCTGCTCAAAATGAGGATATTTTTGAAATTGAAATGGACTGAAATTAGTATTATTAGAATCCTTGTCCATTTTACACCATTTTACGAATTCAGGAATATTTTAAGGTGTTGGAAAAATAAAGGGATACACCCTTCTATTACAGATTTTACGGTATGTGAAATAAAAGTTAGACTTTAAAGTTTTGTTAAAGAAGGAACGAGCTCTTATTTAGTTTCTAAATAATTCTTATATGAAACATAGGAAAGGTTTCTCAACTATTCGAGACAGTTTGACAATTTTGAGATGATTTTGATACGATTTTTGAAGGTTTCGATTTCAGTTTTCAAATTTTTTGGCGTCTTGGCCAATTTCAAAAGTTCTAGACAGATTCTTATATGAAATCCAGACCTTCTAGACATTCAAGTGGTCCGTTTTTGAAATAAAATATACACATCTTGACTTTGATTTATTGGTCTATTCTTCCATTGGTTGATGTGTTTTTAGAAAGAAAAATCAAGAAGCCACGAAGATATAAAAATCGGAGAATTCAAATTCGTAGGAATAGTTCATGAATGTTAAAGGTTTTCAGAACCGAAGTTCCGCATAGAACAAAATATGTATATTTGAGAGAAAATGAAACTAAAAACTTTTACGCCGTTCGAAAATCCAGAAAATCCATTACAGGACTTTTATCCTCAAACTTTAACTCCTAAACCCTAAACTCTAAAAACTCGTAAAACTTTTTTTCCTCAAAAATGAGTCAAAGCTCCTGGATCTCTGCCAAAACTCAATTCCTAACATAATTGAGCACAAACAAATGGTGTCATGTAAAAAGTAATCAAGACACAATTGTAACAACTTGATTATTTTCGACAGATCTGTGTTGTTTCCTTGCGGATCTCTGTGTTCAAACCTTGTTTTTATTCCAATATTTCTTCCGAATTCTGAAATTCAATTTTCTCTTGAGAACCTTACGTAGTTTTTTTCCTTGGCACAGTCATCGATTGTTTTCGAGAACAAAATCGGTATTTTCCCATCACTTCCAAAAAATTAATTGCCTAGAATTAGTCGAAGCATTTCCAAATGTTACTGAAATGATACCGCTTGGCCAGTCTGTGTCCGGGAACTGCATTTGGAGACATTTGAAGACATAAAGGTTAAAACTTATAAGTTTTTAAAACCTTTAAAAAGGTTTAAATGTTAATTCTGAGATTCTGATCTTAGAATTTAGCGGTTAAAGTTTACAATCTTCTATTCATTTCGGACTTCGGGAACAGAATTTGGAGACATTTGAAGGCCTTAAAATGAAAACATTTTGTTTAAGTTACGAAGATCTTCTCGGTGAAAGTTTGTGAAAGGAAACCTAAATTATTAAAAGTTTTGATGTTAATTCTGAGATTCTTATGTTAGAATGAAAATGTAAGTTTTAAAGTTTAAAATTATTGATTCAAAGTTATCCAAAGTTTTCAAACATTCAGTTTCTCTGAAGTAGGGTTATGAGTCAACTTGTCTAACATATTCTATCAGACTTTTCAGATAATGACACCTCCACTCGACTTTGAAAACTTGTTTGATATAACGAAAAATAACGATCCCAAACATCTCTCAATTTTCTTCCGGAATCTTCTAGACCATTCAAAACATCACTAAGATCTTTCAGGAAGTCAAGAAATAATATCATTGAAATTTCCGTTTCGGAAATTCAAATTTCGCTCTTCTCTTCAGACACCCACGAAGCAGAGTACGCCCACCGACATTTCCTTATTTCTGGATTCAAAATTGATCTCAAAAATACAAATTAGTGATTTCACTTTTGCAGTCATCGACACTTTAGTGCTTCACTACAAAAAAGTCTTCTTTTGGAAATTTTGCAAATTTCGAAAACTTAGTAAAGTTTTCTTTACGAACCGAGGAAAGATGTAGAACATGTTAATTTGTTGATTCCCGCGCTCTCGGAATATCACAAGATTTCAACTCGCATTTCCTGTCCCTTCTTGATTCTCACATCATTTCGAAATAAGGAATTTTATGTACAGAAAAATAAGTTTTAGGGTTTTGTTGGTGACAGTTAATGAAAACACAGAAATGAATCAGAAAATGAAAAGACAAAAACAATACAATGGCTTCTGACTTATGAGTTTTGGTGGTTTTCACTTGTGTGAGGGTGGTATGGGGAAGAAAAGTTAATGAAAATTACTGGATCAATGTTCGAGAACATTGATTATGTGAGCAAGAGTCATTTGTGTTCTGAGCTTAGTCTTAAGCTATAGATCATGATTTTAGGTCATGAAAGAAGCCAAAACTTGGGAAGTATGATTTGGGAAAGTCAGAGTTTGGAGGAATACAACTTGGGGAATCATCCAATTATTTTGAGAACTGACGAACGCTTTATGATTTTAAAATGTGCAGTAGGTGGAAGATTTCAATAGATCTGCTCCAAATACGAGATTTGAGTTAAAAAATGAATCAGTTTAAAGAATGGTACATTCTAAAAGTCATCCAAAACTGAGAATGTGTGATTCCGTTCGGGATTCTTTACAGTAATCGTGATTACAGTAGTTTTTATAATAGTGGAACATGGTCTAGCACATTCGAAACAGTCTTCAGACAAGGAACAACAAATTTTTCTTAAAAAGCGCACAAAGGAGAATGCTGGCGCTTTTCTCGTGAAAAATGAAAAAAATTCAAAATAAAAGTGAGAAATGAATTTTTTGGAGAGAAAACTACTTCGAGAGGAGAGGTGTAGGAAGATGAAGCATTGGCAAATAAGCCTTTTTCGAGGGATTTAACCCTAAATTTCGATCAAATAATGTTTAGAACTACATGTTCACATCGAATAGAGTCTGCTACTTTGATTTTTTCAATTTTTCAAAAATTTTGTTGTAATTAGGTCACAAGCAAGGTCGAGAAGGTTTGGTGTTAGTGTGGAATTGCCATCCAAACAACTATCTGTCCAAATAAATCATTAGAATACCTTTTATTACATGTTTCAGCTCAACCATTTTCAGCCTTCCTGTTGACCTATATTATGGTCAAGGCCTGACCATCAAACTTAATTTTTGTATAGAAATGTTCACCATCAAAAAATACCTAAAAGCCCAAATTTTCAGATAATTCTGATCATTCTGACCCCAGATAGGTATATTCTTTGATATTTTAGAGGTCAAGAAGCTGCTTCAAAATCTATCAGAGATCTCAGTTTTTGTTTTTTCAAATTGTATTTAACATCAAAAGATCCGCAAAAAAATTTGCCACAATCTCTACTATAAGCCATTAAAGATAGATCTCCCAGTTTTTCAGCAATCTCCAAAAACCTTCAAAATCCCGAAAAATCAGTTGATTTTCTAAGAAATCTATCACAGCTTTTATTTTTGGGTCAAATGGGACGTTTTTTGCCTCATATTGTAGGGAATTTAATTTGCCACAATCTCTACTATTGTTCGAACCAGGAAACTAGGTTTTAACAAAGATATTCACGTAAAACTAGTTTTGTGAAGGGATCGAGAAACGCGCCAACAAATCCAAAAAAAATCAAATTTTGAGAAAAATTTGACGTGAACCAATTTAAACAACTTCCCGTTGCATAGAAATATGAGAACGTGCTCTCAAAAAAACCAGGGAAATCAGACTCTACATCTAAAATCTCCTACACCAAAACACAAAAAGTTTCCTTGTCTGCTTTTTCCGATTAGGTGATCAACCAAAGTGATCAACTTTTGACTCTATTTGACCTATTTTCCAAGTCAGATGAGCTCTCCGAAATCGCGAAAATTCGCGTCACTTCCTTTGATCATTAATCATTTATGTGCATATGTATTGTCTATACGCAATTTTGAATTCAAAAAAGAGCAACAACGAAACAAAAAATGATGATTTCTGATATTTTCCGATGATCACATAGTTGATCTTACACCGATTTCCATCGTACATCTCCCACGTCGTCTTCTTCCGATTCAGATGACACGTATCCGTTTCAATTACAACGAGCACATATGTACTTGGGATAAATACACGTCAATCATTTATGGGTGCTCGCACAAAGTAAGATGAAAAGGGGGCGATCCTTGTGAGAAAGGGAACATTGGAAAATGGACTCCGAAAACTGATACTGATGCCAAGAGCTTCGAAAGATTCTGAAATTAGGTGGAAGTTCTGAAATATTCCGAAAGATTCAGATGTATTCGTTTGCTGGAAACTGGGACAGTTGACATTTTTTAGTAGTTTTTGAAAATTTGAAAATAATGGATTTTCAGAACTTGACCACTTCACTTCAACGTTTTCTGAAACCTCGGTCCTAGACCATATCAACCCTGAAAAGACAGAACCTGCAACAGGTTCCGTGCTGTAGGGAATTCAGATCAGTTCCGCAATCTGTTCTGTGTCTTCTCACTACTCAATAATTATGTTATTTTCCGTGGAATGACGATTTCGCTCCATTTTTCGATTTATTTTATTGTCGTCAAATAGAGCGCATCCCGTAAATCCACATGTAGTGTTTGCGTACACATCTGATTTTTCGACAAAATGCGGACTTCGAAAAATTATTTTTTTTTTTTTCTTCTTGAAATTGTCTATTAAAATATGCAAAGATGAACTATTTTTTTCTTGCAGAATGTCGGATTCTTCTTCGTCAGATGGAGAGGATAATCAAAAGTTCCTAACGAACAAGAAGAAAGTATTGACGAAAAGTAAGAGTTCATACGTATTCGTCCATTTTAAAATTTATCTTGCAGAGAAAACAGTGGTTGAAGCTGCAAAGGAGGAAATCGAAGAAGCTGAAGAGGAGAAGACGTTTGCAGAGCTCGGAGTCTCCCAGCCCTTGTGTGATGCTTGCGAAAGGCTTGGCTGGAGTAAACCGTCCAAAATTCAACTAGCAGCTCTGCCTTACGCTCTCCAAGGAAAAGATGTGATTGGTTTGGCTGAAACAGGATCTGGAAAAACCGGAGCATTTGCGATTCCCGTTTTGCAATCACTTCTTGACCATCCACAAGCATTTTTCTGTCTCGTCCTCACACCGACCAGAGAGCTTGCATTCCAAATCGGCCAGCAGTTCGAAGCTCTCGGATCAGGAATCGGACTCATTGTTGCTGTTATTGTTGGAGGCGTTGATATGGCTGCACAAGCGATGGCACTTGCCAGAAGACCCCATATCATTGTTGCGACTCCTGGAAGATTGGTTGATCACTTGGAGAATACTAAAGGGTTTAATCTGAAGGCTCTCAAGTTCTTGATCATGGACGAAGCTGATCGTATTCTCAACATGGATTTCGAAGTTGAGCTTGACAAGATTTTGAAGGTCATTCCGAAAGAACGCAGAACCTATCTCTTTTCTGCAACAATGACAAAGAAGGTCTCAAAGTTGGAACGTGCATCGCTGCGAGATCCAGCTCGTGTCTCTATTTCCACTCGATACAAGACTGTTGATAATCTCAAACAACACTATATCTTCATTCCGAACAAATACAAAGAGACCTATCTCGTTTATCTTCTCAACGAACATGCCGGAAATAGCGCGATCGTGTTTTGTGCAACATGCGCGACGACAATGCAAGTCGCTGTCATGCTTCGTCAACTCGGAATGCAGGCGGTACCACTTCATGGACAGATGAGTCAGGTAGGTTCGAAAGAGCAGGATCTCTGACCTCCACCCTCACATTTATTTATATGTTATTTTCAGGAAAAACGTCTCGGATCACTGAACAAATTCAAGAGCAAAGCTCGCGAAATCCTTGTTTGCACTGATGTGGCCGCTCGTGGATTGGATATTCCTCATGTGGACATGGTCATTAATTATGATATGCCATCCCAATCGAAAGACTATGTTCATCGAGTCGGAAGAACTGCTCGTGCGGGAAGAAGTGGACTCGCCATCACTGTTGTGACACAATACGATGTCGAAGCTTATCAGAAGATCGAAGCGAATCTAGGCAAGAAACTGGAAGAGTACAAGTGTGTTGAGAACGAAGTTATGGTGTTGGTGGAACGAACACAAGAAGCAGTGGAGAATGCAAAAATTGAGATGAAGGAAATGGACGAGAAACGAAAATCAGGGAAGAAGAGAAGGCAAAACGATGATTTCGGAGATACAGAAGAGAGCAATGGTCGTTTCAAAATGGGAATCAAGAGCATGGGAGGCGGCGGCGGTGGAAAGAAGAAGAAAATGAAGAAGTAGATCTCGTTTAGTTGTTATTGTTGTTTCTTTGTTACTGTTCCGTTGTTATGCTTATACAATTTATTCCGAAAATAAAAGTTCAAATAATGAATGCATAAATACGAAGAAGCAAAAAATGAGACGTTAAATAACAGTCTCCGGTAAAATGAGAGTCATCAAACCCGCATGCAAGGTATCAATTTTTACAAATGTTGTTCACAAGCGATTATTGTGGAGGATATTGCATATGATGTGGATGATACGGTGGTTGTCCACCAGGTCCCTGATTCCATTGACCATAGTGAACGGAACCCGGATTGACGCTTCCTGGTCCGACACTTCCAGGTCCAACGCTTCCAGGGTTCATCATGTGTTGCTGATGACTGCCTGGATTCATGATACTTCCTGGACCACCAACACTTCCCGGCATTCCGACACTTCCTGGTGGTGGACCGACGCTAGACGGATTCATTTGCATTGATGCTGAAAACATCAGATGTGAGTCTATAACTCGTGCAGATCTTTGAAACCAGGGGTGTGCGGAATGGAAGTTTTCGGAATATCGGAATGTCGGAAGATTCCAAATTTAAAATTTTCCGACTTTTAAAACTTCGGAATCTCGGAATATCGGAATTTTCTGTGTTTCAAATAGTCGGAATTTCGAAAATGGTCATTTTAACAGTATTTTTCTTTTATCCGGAAAATCCTACTGCAATTAAAAACGTTTTGGTAAATTGACTGTTTCGAAAAGCGAATATTCATTCCGGAAATATCCAAATTTTTTGGAACTTTCAGAATTCCGAGTTCCGTTCCGCACACCCCTGGTTGAAACTTACGAGGACCGCCCATCTGCCGATGCATTCCGTAATGCGTATTCACAGATTGTGGACCCATCATCGAACCAGGCTGCATCACTGACGGCGGTGGATGTTGTAATTGCTGCATTGCGGATCCGGGCGGCGCAATCGATCCTGGCTGATTAACGGATCCGGGGGCGTAATTGGGCTGAGCCGGAGGAGCAACACTTGAGATTATGGGCTCATCCCGGTTCGATGGATTCCATTCGCCAGAACGGAATCGTTCAGAGACCACATTGACGAGTGCCCAAATCGCGCATTTTCCAGAATTCTTCACTTCAGCGTTCACATCATCGACGACTTGTTTGTCGAGTTCTGCGGATGGCACTGTCACAAAGTTACTGAAAATATGGAGAAGATTATATATATTTATGATGTCTTTATTTTTGACTCACTCTTTTATCCTGTAAATAAACCGGAGCACACTGAACGATTCCGATGTTCGACTTTGGCTAATGATCACCTTGAAATCCAGAAATTGATATTTATTTTCTTTTGAATTTGAGTCTTACATTCAAAATAATATTATTCAACTGTTGATCCACTTTCGTCGTCGGCGCCAACTTCTTGCTAGTCGTGTTGTTATAGGTCAGCGAAAGTTGCAAACAACATTTCGGCGTTGATGTGATCTCCTGAAAGCAATTCACTTCCGTTCGTGTAAACTCCTAATTGCGTTAAGTGCTCTTTTACAACTCGTAAGTTAAGGCGATTAGAAAACTTCCTTCTGCAGTCCTAAAATAGTAAAGTTGCTTTCTTCAAATTCCGTGATCTCTATCTTGAAGGAAGATTCCGACGCAAAAATAACTCTGTCTTAAAATTTATGAGAAACTGTGTAGATTCTGAATATCATAGTGAAATATTATTCAGTTTTCCCAAGTTTCATCGCGCTCCATTGCGAACTTGGGGAAATTCAAAATTTTGATCTTTCCCGCTCACTTTTTTCTCATGTAGGTCACGTCAAATATAATAATTTGGTTGATTTCGTGTTTTCGACGTGACCTACATGAGAAACAAGTGAGCGGGAAAGCTCAAAATTTTGAATTTCCCCAAGTTCGCAATGGAGCGCGATGAAACTTGGGAAAACTGAATAATAGCTTGAAAAAATCATGGTTAAAAAGAAAATTAGATCGCGTTTTTTGAGCCCTACGATTTTTTCCAAGCTTTTTTACTACGATATTCAGAATCTTCATAGTTTTTCTAACACTTTGGGTCGGAATCCTCCTTTCAACTCCTTTCTAAATCGCAAGAGTTTCTACATCCTTCCTTTCTCGACTCCTCCTACACCTTTTTTCACTACAGAATCACAAATCGGCTTCATTGAAAACTTTTTTTGCTCTGAGCACTACCGCCCTCCCACAATTGTTCTGATTCTGTTCACACTCTATGACGTATTCTTTCCCATTCTTCTGCTTTGCACTGAGTCAAAATGATTCCCACCTTAAGATCATTGTTAAAAAGACCATTCAGACTATCGAAACAAAACCCTACATCATTTTTTTATCCACTGTTTTCTTCATCCTCACAGCTTATGGGATCATTTTGTTCCTCCCAAATTTTGAATTCGTGTCATAAAAATAGCTCCTGTTGTTCGTTGGAGTGCTCTATTAAATTTCGCGAAAAAAATTTGAGGCATCAAAATTTCATGCTCTATTTTTTTCGAATACTCGAAAATATTTTCAGCTCCAGGTCTCTCTCTCTCTCTAAATGATGGTTATTCTCAGGTCGCTTCGTCTTATGATCATCCATTTTTTCGTTAAAAAATACACGTCATCGGAGAGCACGAAGAGGGTGGTCGCAGCGTCCCGAAGAAGGGAGGGCTTTCCCGATATAGACACTCCCTCCATATTTAAAGAGTTGAGACCACCTCATGACCCCCCATTTTTCATATTATTTGGCATTCAGAATATGCTGCACAGATTCTTTCTCATGATGAATAGTCTTGCAGAAATTGAGGTCTCTCTAATTGCAACCCCTCGTGCTATTTCCCATGACGTGATCCTCCCACTTTTGCTTATTCCGTAATATCCTGCATTCTTGGTCATGACAGAATTGGTAAAATAAATTTCAACTACAGGGTTTGCCTCCTCCTATTGTTATTGACGCACCATTTGCATTTCCGCTTCCTCGAGAGAGGACCCCCTCAATTTGTAGTCGTTGGAACGAATAGACACCATGGCAAAATTTTTGGAGAAATTCATTTCGTTGTAGTAGGCGTCATTACGCGCTCAACCGTGAACACCATTCGAGCTTCGAAATCCCCGCCCTATCTTCTTCTTTTCTCTTTTTCTTCCTAACTCTTGAATATTCATCACACTACTTTTTTTTGGGTCTCTCTTAATCCCGACGACACCAAAACATCACTATACTATCACTTCAGGAAAATGCATTCGTCAAGGACGCTTGTCTATTCTCTTCTGCTCATCACCATCGCCCTTTGTGCCGTTTCCGTCGCGTACGCACCGAGAGTCAGTTTTCTTTTTTTTTTGTTCTAGAGTTTCGTTTGCATAACTTGGAGTTTGATGTATTGTTGGAACTAGAAAGGGGACTGCGTCAGAATTCGTCATTCATCTGATTTCAGAATATTCGTGGTGTTGGAGATGTCCCTTCGATGTTCTTCTCCCCATTTCGAATGATGGGAAAACGCAATCAATTTTATGGACTATTCAAGTGAGTATTCTTACACCAAGTTCATTTTTGGCTTTACGACATTTCGAAAGTGTGACGTTGGCAAGTGTGACGTCTCAAAATCAAAACGTTGAACTTGTGAAATATCGCACTTTCGAAACGTCGCGAAGCCCCATTTCTGATCCTTCAAATTTTAGGAAAATCCGAAGCAATGAAGTTGTCGACTACTAACACCATTCCATCAATCTTCTCTATTCACAATGCTCACCACTCAATTATTCTCATATTTTCGAATAAACCATAAAATCTGTTTTTTTTTTCTTACCATTTGTGCATTCATCAACGTCGCAATGCTCAGAGTGGCTCCGAACGACGTCACTCGGGTCATCACAATGTACGATTGGAGTGCGTATTCATCGCCGCATCGGAAAACAACCTAAAATTGAAAATGCTTTTAGTAGAGCACTTGAAAAGTCAAGGTTATTACCTTTTCAAAGTACGCGGAGAGAGCTTTCAAGTTGTCTGGTGTTGCTTCAGCGTTCGTGCCTTCGTCTGAAAAGAAAACAAGAGCTGATTTACTTTGCCTTTCAAAGTCGGAAATTTAACTTTTTGCAGACATTTTGAGACTTTTTTCTTCAAGAAATAGTGCATCTTCGGCTCCGAAACGTCTCAGAGCATAATTTTTGAGCCATAAAACCTCCCGGGGGAAGTTTTTATATCTTTGGAACGTCCCGGAGCAGATTTTCTGGATTAAAAATGTCCCAGAGCTGAATTTTTGGTTCTTGAATGTCCTAGTATCGAATTTTTTATCTCTAGAATGTCCGGGGTCCAATTTCGAGCTTAAAGACGTCCTGGAGTCGAGCAACATACCATAATCAATCTTGATCTTCAAAGTCATCGCTTCCGGACACAAATAGATTTTGTAATGAACCATGGATGTGGCATTAACACCATCTCCATTCAATTGTGACGCTTTGAACCGTACGTAATCTGGTTTCGCATCCACAACTGTCACATATCCACTGAATAGATTGCTTGTGTTTTGTCCTTGTTGAGCTCTTGGCGACATCCTTTCCAAAGTCAACACCGCCCGTTGTAAGTAGGATATTGAGTAGAGGTACTGATCGAGTGGGCATGTCACGTGACCATCTGGAATTAATTTGATTTCAAAAAAAGCAAAAGGGAAAGAAAAAAACAAACCAATTTCTTGGAAGTCGCAGGCCTTAATCATGGTGTCGTGAGTCATCAGAATTGGTTGCGACGTTACTTCCATCTCTGGATTTGGCTCTTCGTCTACTGCATCTAAGAACTGTTCTTGTGTCCACATGTTGGGTCCGGCGGCTTGCGGATTATTCGATTGAGGAATTGCCAATTCTTCAGTCAAAACTCTAGTTGTCGCTTTTTCAATGTTTGCGAACAATTTGTAGAGTCCAGCACATCTTGCTTGATACCGAGAGACATCTCGGATCGCGCATTTCTGTCCTTCAAGCATTTTGATCTCCAGAATCACATTTCCTCGCATTAAACGCAACGTTGTCAGATCGAGAACAGCGAGATGGTATTTGAGGCGGTACGGGAAGAATACATCAGGTCCTATCAACTGAGACAATGATTTTTGCGACTGGAATCGTATCCGTCCAAACTTTCCGATAACCATAAACGGCCGGATAGTTTCACATAAATAATGCATGATGAAAATGAGATCATTTGTTCTCCGAAGCTCGTCTCTCAGTAGCTGTGACATCATTGCGTGTGGATTGTATCTGGGCTTCTTCATCCAATCAATCTTCGCAGAACTGTATTGACTGTGAGGCATCGTTTGACCAAAGTTCATCAGGAAATAGTCTTCTTGAGATCCAGGATTTTGAGATTTTACGTTGAAAGCCAGAATCATGAGCATATCTCGTTTCTCTCCATATGATACGACCAGTTTGTGGAATGTATACGCCTCTATCTGAAAAATATGAAATACTTTGATGAATCGAGCAGTAGATTTTGCTCACATTGCAATATTGTTTGAAGTACGAATCGTAAGCCAACGAGAACTGATGCACCACTTTGTACATATACAGATATCGCATCAATCGATGAACGATTCCTTCGACAAGCTTTTCCGAGGACATATGATTGATCTGATTGATTTCCTGTACCCATGTTGTATCCTGAAAAGGGGACACATCGGTGAGAGAGCAAGCAGGACGCTACACTCGGAATCCTCGACTGAGGAAAACGAACGTATTCGAAGGACGTTGTGTGTTGTGTGTTTCTGTGATGATTGCTTGGGTATTGAGTGTGTTTGGTGTATTGGGAAAGATAAAGAAGTAGAAGAGAAATGAACCCAAATTGGAGTTTGCGGAATAATACGGTTAATTTTAAGGACATATGATTTGATTATTTAAGCTGCTCGAATTTTCACTTTGCACGGTTTCAACAATAAAAAATTCAAGCTGCAAGCTACAGTAAGACCAAATTGAAAATTTTTATAGGGGTAGTCTAGAGCAAAACTTCTACGATTTTCAACGGCGTTTTTTTGTGTAAATTCTTTACAAATTTGTAAAACAAATTTCAAATTAGTTCAGTAGTTTCCAGAAAAATACCAAAAAACTAACTAGAAGTGCATTTTCGCAGAGTTTCTTTTGACATATTTCTGAAAACTGCTGTAGAGAATATCATTTTGATTCTTTTGAGCTCTAAACTATCACTTTTAGATCAATTTTTACACGAAAAATTTCGCTTAAAATCGTAGAAGTTTTGCTCTAGACTTCCCCTGAAAACATTTTCTTCAATTTGGCCATACTGTAGCTTGCAGTTTGATTTTTGAATAGGGGAGACCGTAGCATAAATCGATTTTAATAATGTTAAAACATTCCAGTTAACTATAACATGCATTAAGATTATGGCACATATATGGGTTTAAACATGCAAATTCACGCAGAAAACGAACCTTTCGGATATGGGCATTCTGAAATCAAAATTTAAATTTAGATGGTTTGTTGCAAGCTATGACAGGTATAGGAAACCAAAAATTAAAAAAATAAAGAACATTCTTCTTCTCTGCTCTAGGAAAAAAAACGACAACAGTACGACACCCAGACTCGCGGCAGTCATAGTTTTAGGGCAATTGTTTTTTTAAATGTTTTGATTAGGCGTGTCACACTGTCACTAAAGCTTGAATTGAAGAGAAACGAACGCACCTTATCACCATCACGACGGTGAGCGACACCGTGAGGAACATCGCGAACCAATGGAATATTCTCGAAACACATTTCAAATTGGAATGTGTAGCGATTACGGTTGTCGAGGCGGAGGCAACTTCGAACGCAACATTTGAAGAACTCGGCCGCATCGAATGGAACCACATTTTTGACACTGAAAATACAATTTTTTCTAAAGGTTTCTCCTTTTCCACAAACTCTGTGATATGTAAGGCAAGTCCTCCTGGAACGTGTACATCGTCGTTTCTCAAACTGACACCAACTCCCTTCCTTTCCAATTCCGTTGATAGATACATATAAGTTATACGATCTTCAATAGTGGCTATCGCGAACGCAAGAGCTTGTTCTCTGGAGCATTCTTCTTGAAGTGTCGTAGTGCCCTCCTTGAATCGTAACGTTCCATTCTCCAGTGCCGAATATAGGTTGCCTTCTTTGTCAAGTGGAATGAATTGTGCTCGATCATCTTCATATTCAAGAAGTTGTAAGGTGGTAGAAACGATTTCTGTCTCATGGGGTACGAATGAAACGATAAGGTAGTGGTTTTCAGATCGAGTGTATTGGAATACAAGTCGTTGTTGTGGAGTATCTTTCAGAATGAGCTTCACGAATGGTAGCAATTCACTCTCTTGCATTTCTTGAACCGGGAGAGCTCTCACTGCTCGTCTATACCGTTCAATCACAAGAAGAACACGTAATTTTTGGAGATAAGTTCGAATAGTTTGTCCCGAGCATCGACTACTGTAGAGAGCTTTAGCGAATGCTAGAATATCTTCGTTTTCGCAGTCTGAAAATTGGATTGGAAAAAAAAAGAAACTCATGATTGAGGGGCAGACGTTAGGAAAAACTTTTTCGGAAAATATTTTCCGGAAAATCGAGTTCTCGAAATATTTTCCAAAAAAAATTGCTCAAAAATGACGATTTTTTCGTCAATATCTCAATTTCTTCCGACAATTTTCATCTATTTTTTCCGAATTTCCAAAAATTCTTCCTTCCCCGAAAAAAAATCGGAAATTGTTTTTAATTCGAGAAATTTCCGGCCGGAAAAATAAGTAAATCGGAAAAAACGAGCTCGTTTTTCCGACTACGGCCAAGCAGATGGGCGACTTACGAAGGACATTGACATTACAAATAACTTTTCCACAGAATGAGTTCACTGATACTGTCAGCATCTCCTCGTTAGATGATGTATCTGGCAGAAGAGCAAGAGTGAGTGTTGGAAGTGTGATACCAGACATATTCACTATTAAAAGTGGGTCAGCAGATTCCAATAGTCTTCGTAACCTCATCAATCTCTCTGTACATCTGACAGCATATGTCTCTGAGAGTAACCGATCTATTGACAACATTCCAGCTGCACAATCAATCGTTCCAAGTTTCGGAGCATTTGGAAAATGCCGAACTTTCAAACCGCCTAGCTTGTCATCCTTATCTTCGTAGATCTGGACTCGATACTGTGCATCGACTTTCAGTTGTCCCACTGTCAGCTTCTTGCTTTTTGACCGTTTCACCCAATATCCAACAACCAGAATTCGTTCTTTCCGATCGTACTTCTCAATAATAATGTTCTCCCGGTAACTTCCGGCGGCCATACGCGATGCTTGGCAGTAGAGTACATCGAGTTGAAGTGAAACACAGAACGTGTGCAAATAGAAGAAGGCTTCCTTGATTGGATTTTTAGCAGCATCCATTCGAGATTGAAGAACTCCATGGATCTGATTGAGCTGAAGAGGGTGAACCAGAGGAAGTCCCATACCGAGCTCATAGTCTTCCACAAGAATCTTGATGTTCAATAGTGTCCACTTGATCTCGTCTGCCTCTCCGAGAATCGTTATTTTGATTTCGAACTCTCCAGGAACCAAAAGTGTCGCGATTCCATTACAGACGATAATGTCCGAGTAATTCGGAGGGATTCCACTGGAAAGACGGGATAGTCGATTCTCGATAAGTTGATTCAATCGAGCGCACACCATTTTCTGCTCCCTCGGTGTGATTTTTGGTGGTGGAATGAAGGCTTCTTTGATTTTCGATGGCATTTTATTATATGTTCCGAGGACGAGAACATCGATAGCAGGACCGATGTGGTATTCTGGGAGACGAGCCATTTCGAGATCTCCACGTGTCATGGCAACCAAGCGATCAGCGGTGTCGACGAAGTATTGGGTTTGAAGATCCAGCAAATAGTCGATTGACTGAAAAAAATGTAATGTTTAGAATAATCATTTGACCAGACATGGCAAACCGGGTCAATATTCTCCCAAATAAATTGAGATATTTCAATGGAAATTTATATAAAAATGTAGAGCTCGACGAAACCTACAAAATAGCATACAAATCACCTATATTTATCCACTCAATTTTGTGTTTTCCCTGCTCGGGTGTTTAATGGTAACCAGCATGAAATTGATCGGATGAATATAGATATTTTGTATGTCATTTTGTAGATCTCATCGAGCTTTACATTTTTATATGAGTTTTGATTAGAAAATCTTAACTTAATTGGGAGAGTAATCGCAGGACCGGTTTGCCATTTCTGCATTTTTCGCTTACATAACAGACATCCATTCGTCTTGACACTCGTATCCATTTGACAAGAGCTACAAGTTTCAAGAATTGACTTCTCGTGGCATGAGCAAAATGAACGAGTGACATTTTCCTCTCCTGTTCTCCTTGATCATTCGTCTTCCGTTGCATCAACTCTGCCAGCACCGTGATTTCATGGTAGACATGCTGAATAGCAAAATCAAGGAGAATACTGAGAGGAATAGTCTGAGGGCCACATCCCGCTGGAACTTCTGGTAGGGGATTTTCAACAGGACCTTTTTCTGAAAAAAAAAACTTGGATTTTATTTTATTCATAGTCCTTACCTTCTTCAGAATCTGAAGAACCGCCTGACTTGTAACCGCCGTTCGGATTCAATCGTTCCGGATCAATTTCTTGTGAAGAGTAACCTTCTCGTTCTGATATTCCTGATGATTCGTCCAGTGTGAGACTGGAGTCATTAGGATCTGGTGAACTCCGTGATCCCATTGCCGGGGAGTCTGCCGCCAAAGCTGCTCGCAGTTGTGACGACAGCTTTGTCTGAAACCTGTTCAACATAGATTTGAATAATTCAGAGGAATTCAATTAAGAATATTAAAGAAAAACTGAGACCAAAAAATGTGTATTTAGTGAAAAACTGTTTCAGCTGAAATTTCAGGCAGAAAAGTGATAAAAGACATTTGTTCCACTTGAGAATTGAGACATATAACTATGCACAAACATGCAGTCTGATGATTTAAATGAATTTTGTTTTGTTTTTATCAGTTCTGAACAGTTTTGATGATTATTCCGCGCTTTTTGTGACAAAAATTTATTTATCAACTGGGTATGCAATGTCGCGTACGTTATGATGCATATGCGTACAAAGCGCTAGATTTGACGACGAATCAAAACAGGCGCGAAGTCGCAAAAACTTTGAAACACATTTACAAAATCCTAATTTTGCAAATAAAAAATAAGGATTCAAGCTTGAATTCAAGGTAAAGTGGAAAAAAGCATTTTTAAAAAATAGGTCTTGTAATTTTTAACGGCGATGTTTCGATTTTTGCGTTTGAATTCTTTCTGACACGTTGTGATAACTGCGCCACGTTATTTTGATTAAAATCGCATTGGTTTTCAGTTCCAATTTAAACCAATGATGATGGACCAATCCACCTCGTCACGAGAAGAGGAAGGTCCGAAGGATGAAGTCATCAACTCGATGTTGAATAGTGCACGTAGTGCAATGAAGTTGGGAATGTTCGAAGAGGCAAAGGGACGACTTGAGGAAATATTGGAGTGCGGAACCACCGACATTCAACTACTCGGCAAAATCTACATGTACTACGGAAGATTGTCGAGATTTTTGAAGCATGAAACACAGGCTCTTGCGTTTTTCGAACATGAGCTCAATGTTTACAAGTAAAAAAATTTCCAAGAAAAATGCATTGAAGTATATCTTTTCAGGCTCACCTTCGTCTATCCCAATGCATGCGACTCGTCACGTCGTATTATCGAACTGGCACTGTCTATGGGAAAGTTCTCGAAGGCAAAGCGATGCGCAGAGGATCTCATTGACTACACAAGTAATCGGAAGGAAGGAGAGCCATTCGTCAAACAAGCCAGAATTCTCCTTGCGACAGTTTGTCTGGAAGGTTTCGAGCGGAACATGGAGAACAATCCAGATGAAAACAAACGACTTCTCACTATCTGTACCGATCAGATTGCATTAATCAAAGAGCTGAATAAGGAAAGCAAAGATCATACTTCTGAAGTCGAGGTTCTGATGCTCGAGGCGAAGTGCTTCGCTCTCGGAGGCAAAGTGAAAGAAGCCCATCGAGGATATCAAGCTTGTATTGATCTATGCGTCAAAACGGATCAATTGAACAAAATACATCGGGCGTATTACGAGAAAGCTCATTACGCAGAGGAAAATATGCTTATTTTCATCATTCACGATCTCAGGTTAGAAGCAGGATTGGTCGGAATCGGAGAAACGAGAACTCGGTTCTTTTCCGTTTTTCGGAAAACAATTGAAAATTGTCAAAAAATTAGAGATGTTGACGAAAAATCATCAGTTTTGAGCAAAAATTTTCCCGGAAAAAAATTCGAGAACTCGTTTTTCCGAACAAGCTTGAAGCACACTGCTATTTTTGATCTTTCATCGTAATTTATTTTCAGGAGTGCATTGTTTTACGTGTCAAAGTATGGAACAGATCGAGAAGTGGTAAAATACAAACGAGATCTCGCCGATAAACTGATGACGTTTGGAAATGCGCACGAAGGATATTCCTACGCGATGGAGGCGCTGGAGACGGTTCACAAGCAGAATTTCAACGCATACCTCAAAGATACTCTTCTACTTGTCGCAAAATGTCTAACTGCACTCGGAAAGAGACGACAAGCTGCGTATTTCATCCTTCTTGGCAGTCTTCTCACAATCAAACAGGATTATTTCGAAAAGTTCTATAAACTGATCGATGAAGTTATGACAGCCGAGAGAAATGATGCAAAAGAAGGTGCCGATGTTAGTATAGAGGTTGATTCCTCCACGGATCCTGTGACGCCGAACGAGTTCGTATCCAAATTCGTTGTCAAACTCGAGCATGCCACAAGTGTTGAAACATGGCGTGTCATTGTGAACGGCATCATTGAAGACCAGCAGAAGCCGGCACCTGTGGTAGAGGAGAAGTCGAAGGAAAACGAAGAACCAATGGACTTTATGGATTTAATCTGTAAGATGAATACACGAATGGACGATCAGAGAACCGAAATGCCCGCATCATTATTCGCAGCCCGTAAGTTAGATATATCTTTGGTTGAACCCTAAATCGAACATTTTTCAGCCCGTCCAATATCCGCTGCGTCGAGAAAGACCACGAAAAGCCACAGGATTCTACCCGGTCTCCGAGCGAATTTAGCCAAAATGCAAAATATGAAGTTCGATACGCAGACTGTCAATAGATTGTTGAAGCGGTCGAAGAAGAGCAAAACGTCGTTGCACTCGACCTCCACCCAAGGCGATGATACTAGAAGTGATGACATCACGGTCATGTCCAAATAAAAGAAGACACAACGTTCCCATATGAAACTATAAATTCTTCGACTGTCAAATATACCTGAAATTCTTCTACGTTATTGTGTCAAGTAAACATTCTGCATTTTAACTGTGGTTTTATTTCGTTGAAAGTTGAAATATTCATCTCATTCCTATTTTAACATCAAATACTTCTTAGAGATCCATTTTTGTCTCTCGTGTTTCTTTTATTATTATTATGTCAGTCCTGGCTGAACTTTTCGGGATTTCGCGCCAGCGATATCTCGCCACGAAAAACCGTAGTTTTCAATTTTTTTTTTCTTGTTTCTCAAACAGTTTTCAACAAATTTCACCGCGAAATATAACGAAAATGACATTTCGCGCCGTAGTTTGTGGAAAACCGTTCGAAAAAACAAGAAAATAGAAAATTGACCTACAAACTACGATGTGTTCCTTTAAAGTAATTTCTTTTTTCGTGGTGAGATATCGCTGGCGCGAAATCCCGCAAAATTCAGCCAGGACTGACTGGCATGATATGTCCTTGTTATTTTTCATCTTCATCATCATCATCGTGTTCTTCTTGTTACACAATTACTACCCACGTGCCGTTCCAACGTCATTCAAAAAGCTCCCGTGTGAGTGACCTCGAATCCGGAGACGAAACTGAAAAGTGCAGAGACGCAGAGGAAAAAACAGACAGCAGGAGTAGAAGCGCCAGTCTTCCGGACATTTTTTTCGGTTCTCTTTTCTTCAGATTCTTATTTTTAGGCAGACATGAGGTTATTTTTCAGAATGTTTTGACAAGAAAATGATGTTGTAGACATACTATTTATAATGCTCGAATGCGGTGTAGATCAAAGAGCCACAGCCTTTTCGAATTTTGTGTAACCGCGAAAAAAGTTGTATCAAGTTACCATTCCTTTGCGTTTTCTTCTCGCCTTCTCGGTTTTGTTGGCTTACATTCTTCCCATAAATTGTCACAGTTAGAAAAAAAATGATGATACGGAAATGTGGTGTGGAAGTTCTTTCTCTTTTTTCCATTTCCATCACATTTGGTCACTTTCGTTGACCGTCTTATCAGTCGACACCGACGAAATTTCCGAGTATAAACATTGTACTAATCGTTCAGATTACAAGGGCATCTGTTTTTGAGCATTAGGAATCATCAAACACGTGATTCTCTGAATTCTGTGAAAACGTGTAATTTGGAGGTGTGCGACGAGTGGAGACCTCCTATTACAACCCACTCAATTTGCTTGTTATTGCTCACTGACCAATACTGGTGAGGTACTTATTATGGCAGTCTACGTCAATGTCAGTCCTGGCCGAGTTTTCCGGATTTTTCGGCCGCGATATCTCGGCACGAAAATGCTACAGTAATCTATTAAAATTTAAAGGAACATACCCTGATTTTTCAGGCCAATTTTTAATTTGTCATGTTTTTTCAACAAATTTCGGAGTGAAATGTAATTTTCGGAGCAAAAAATAACATTTCGCTTCAAAATTCATTGAAAATCGTTTGAAAAACATGACAAATCAAAAAACTGACTTGAAAATCAGGATATGTTCCTTTAAATTTTAACAGATTACTGTAGCTTTTTCGTGCCGAGGTATCGCAGCCAAAAAATCGGGGAAATTCGGCCAGGACTGACATTGACGGAGACTGGCATAATAAGTCTTCTTGTTTGTCCATGATATTTCTAATTAAGACACGTTCTCTGAGAAACTCGAGAACGCCACTGTACAGAAAAAAGTCAAATCGATTTTTATCGGTTGGTGTTTGGTATAGTAGGTACCCATGTACTTGTAAGAACTTCGACCCATACCACTTTTGGCCCCGCCCCTTTTTGGCTGAAATATGCATATGCTCGGCTGAAAAACCAAAATTTTTTTCTGGATGTTTTTTCGATCTGGTTTCATTGGGAATGGTTAATACGCATAGTTTTGAGAATTTCATGTGTTGAAACCAACTTTGTGAGAAAACGAAAAGCCGATCCGGCGAGATTTTGCTAGATTCGGATTCCTCGTTAAATTTTAGTCTAGATAGGCTTGGTCCGGTCAAAATTTAGGGGGACCGTATTTTTGCTAGAGCTCAAAATATGGCATTTTTCGGTATTTTTTCACGTACCCCTATACATGGCTAAAAGACAAAATTTGAAAATTGGTTTATATTTCGGCAAAATGTAGTACCGCTATCCCTGATAACATGCTCGAAATCCCACGCCCTCTCGTTACCATCTACTGAAAAGAGAGATGTTTTCCGATTGACCGTTCGCGGTC
The DNA here is from genome assembly GCA_963966625.1 of Caenorhabditis zanzibari. Classification (NCBI taxonomy): domain Eukaryota; kingdom Metazoa; phylum Nematoda; class Chromadorea; order Rhabditida; family Rhabditidae; genus Caenorhabditis; species Caenorhabditis zanzibari. The sequence continues at coordinate 6,012,081 of OZ016470.1, read as the reverse complement.
TCTTTGAGCACCCACCATTTCAGTAGACGGTAACGAGAGGGCATGGGATTTCGAGCATGTTATCAGGGATAGTGGTACTACATTTTGGTCAAACATGAGCCAATTTTCAAATTTTGACTTTTTGTCATGTATAGGGATACGTGAAAAAAAGCCGAAAAATGACATGTTTTGGCCTCCAGCAAAAATACGGTCCCCCTAAATTTTGACCGGACCAAGCCTATCTATACTAAAATTTAACGAGGAATCCGAATCTAGCAAAATCTCGCCGGATCGGCTTTTCGTTTTCTCACAATTTCCCAAAATTGGTCGAAAATACCAAATTCTCAGAAAAAGTCAAAGGTACCTCATGAACCCGTAGTGCCAGAAAGTTGGTTTCAACACATGAAATTCTCAAAACTATGCGTATTAACCATTCCCAATGAAACCGGATCGAAAAAACATCCAGAAAAAAATTTTGGTTTTTCAGCCGAGCATATGTATATTTCAGCCAAAAAGGGGCGGGGCCAAAAGTGGTATGGGTCGAAGTTCTTACAAGTACATGGGTACCTACTATACCAAACCCCAACCAATAAAAATCGATTTGACTTTTTTCTGTACCATGGGTCAGTAGAAGTACACTCGAGTTTCACAGAGAATGTGTCTTAAAATCTTAATTCTGTTTTTCATCATATTGCATCACATTCGCGCGGGCTCTGCATAGCTCTGTCCCACAGAAAAAATGCAATGCTCCCCCATTCTATTCCTCTTCCATCTCACTCACCGCTTTTCCTTTTTCTATTTTTTTTCTTATTTTGTTTTTTCTCCCCACAACGAAGCAGTTATCTCGAACTAACGTCATCTCTCCTACGCTTTGCTCCGCCCACTTTTGTCTTCTCGACATTTCTGTTTTCTAAACCGATTTTCAATTATCGTTGAGAGCCCTTGACTTTCCTAGCATTCGGCTTGTCGGTTGCACATCATTCAACTTTACCGCATTTTCTCTTATCATGCCAGTCCCAGCGAATGTCAGTCCTGGCTTCATTTTTCGCGATTTCGCGCCAGCGATATCTCACCACGAAAAAAAAATAATTCAAAGGAGCATACCGTAGTTTTCAAAACAATCTTCAAATGTTTCTTTTTTTCATACGATTTTCAACAAATTTCAGCGCGAAATAGAACCAAAAATCGTTCGAAAAACAAGAAAAATAAAGATTGTCTTGAAAACTACAGTATGTTCCTTTAAATTAAATATTTTTTTTCGTGGTGAGATATCGCTGGCGCGAAATCCCGGAAAATGCAGCCATTCACTGAGAGTGGTATAATATCTTCTGTATTCCTTGAGCCTTTCGACATACTCCAGTTCTGTTATCATCTTAACTTTGTTTTCAGGCTGTCAATCATTCCCGATTAATAGTGGGCAGCTCGAAAGGAACACACATCTGCAATTATGGACTCGGCCACTACGAAACCTCGTGAGTACAACATGGGAGTGTGAGACTCTAGGGAAATTAGGCAGAGAACCTCGAAGGTCAAAAGTTTGTTCTTTCTTCTTGTAGACACTAATGATAGTTTGTCGTCAAGAGATATTTCGGTCGGGTTTGCAAAAGATGTGATTTATGAGGTGACCCATAAGTGTGTAACAGAGAAGGGAAGATATGAAGAAAAAGTGCACTGGAAAAAGAGATAAATGATAAAGCGACCATCTCATTTTGCAGGGCTGGTGCCATCGACACGATTTGCGTTGTCGTTGTGTATGTTCTTCGGATGCCTTGTCACCTACATGATGCGTACGAACATGTCGTTCGCAGTCGTCTGCATGGTTTCAGAGAACAAAACCGACACTGGGGTGGAAAAGGTCTCACGGTGTGGAAAAGAAATGACACCGGCGGATACGAATAGCTCGGTATGGAGAAATAATTGGGGAACACTGGGTGGAGAGTAAACAAAAAAAATTTCCAACCTAAAATCGTAGAAAGCAGACATAGCAAATCCGGTCAACCGAGACGCCGCGGACCAGCGATTTTCTGACATAGAAATTTAGATTTTCCAATCGAAACATATGAAAATGTAGATCTCGATAAGATCTACATTTTCGGCATGCAAATAAACTATATTTATCCGCTCAATTTTGTGCTGCTCCTCGAAAAACACCCGGGAAAAATTAATTCGAGTCAGGTCGGCCCCGGTTTTTTTTCGAGAAGAAACACAAAATTGAGCGAATAAATATCATGGTTTTGTATGTCATTTTGTAGATCTCATTGAGTTCTACATTGTTATATAAGTTTTGATTGAGAAATTTCAATTCATATGAAAGGAAATCGCTGGCCCCGTTCCCATGTCTGGAGTAAACTAAAATACATTGTTTCCCAGAGCTCTGCAGAGAAAACAAGTGAAAAGGAAGGATTTTTTCCAGGTAATCGGAGAGTTCGATTGGGATAAACAAACAACCGGAATGGTCCTCTCGTCGTTCTTCTACGGATACATTGGAAGTCAGATTATCGGAGGACATCTCGCTTCTCGATACGGAGGAAAACGAGTCGTGTTCATTACCATTCTCGGATCAGCTATTCTTACTCTCTTCAACCCGATCGCCGCCCGAACCTCTGAATATGCACTTGCCATTTTGCGTGCCGCCATCGGATTCCTTCAAGGAGCAACGTTCCCAGCAATGCACACAATGTGGTCTGTTTGGGGACCACCACTGGAACTGTCTGTACTCACCGGTGTCACTTATGCGGGAGCTCAAATCGGAAACGTTATCGTATTGCCGCTCTCCGGATTCCTCTGTCAATACGGCTTCGACGGTGGATGGCCATCAATCTTCTATATCATCGGTGTCTTTGGAGTTTTGTGGTGCGCGGTTTGGTGGTACATTAGTTCTGACAAGCCAGCCAATCATCCAAGAATTTCACAAGAAGAGAAACAATACATCGTCACGGCTGTTGAGGCATCAATGGGAAAAGACACTGGAAAGGTTCCATCGACTCCATGGATCAAGATTCTGACATCTCCAGCTGTCTGGGCATGCTGGGCAGGACATTTCGCTGGGGACTGGGGAGCCTACACCATGCTCGTTTCCCTTCCATCCTTCCTGAAAGACGTACTCGGATTGAATCTCTCATCGGTGAGTCTTATTTGAGTTTTTAGTCAAACATTGTTTTTTTTTCAGCTAGGAGCAGTTGCTTCCATTCCCTACATTGCCTATTTCTGCGCCATCAATGCTGGTGGAGTTCTTGCTGATACAATTCGTGCCAAGGGACTTCTCTCCACTTTGAACACCAGAAGAGCAGCTATGCTCGTGGCTCTCGTCGGGCAAGGTCTCTTCCTTGTTGCTTCCGGATACTGTGGATGTGGCCAAGACGTTTTTGTCATTATTTTCATCACTTGTGGAATGGCCATCTCTGGATTCCAATACGCTGGTTTCGTCGTAAACTATTTGGAAATCGCCCCACCATTCTCTGGAACAGTCATGGGAACTGGAAACACGATCTCGGCACTTGCTGGAATCATCTCGCCAGCCGTCACAAGTTACTTGACGCCAACCGTTAGTTACAAAGTTAACATTTTTGTCTGAAGTTTTGTTTTTTTTTTCAGGGATCACAAGAAGAGTGGCAAGTAGTCCTCTGGCTCACAGCTGGAATCCTTACTGCCGGAGCTCTGATCTTCTCAATTTTCGCTTCTGGAGAAGTTCAACCATGGGCGAAGCTCACTGCCGAGGAAGGACACGAAATGGCTCCACTCCGAGAAGGAGAGAAAATCGAGTTGGCTACTGCATAAGCTCACTAAAAGTCTAAAATCCATTGTCATCTTTAATCCTGTTTTATTTATGCTCATGTTCTATTCAAGTTTGCATCAATTTTCCTGTTCGTCTTTGACACCCATACCCCGAGCTTTATTATAGCGTTTTTGACCAGTTTCATTTCAATCCCAAACCCCCAAAGATTTCACTTGTGCAGCTGGAAAATTAATAATATTCTCCCTGCAATCCCCAAACCAAACAGTATTTATCCCAGAAATTCATTACAAAGTTTTTACATACAAATTTTTGAATTTACAAATTTCAAATATATGAATTCAAATCAAAAATAAACACGTTCAAAGATTGAAATCCTTATTTATCATGGCAGCTGAGAAGGTGGACTTTTGAGTACTTTTTGGCATTCTTCTCAGAGTGCATCATGACCATATCTGGAGGAATAATAATTTTAACTTTTAGGAAAATGATTTTTACCTTGAGAAGAGTTTTCCTTGACTTTCTTTTCAAGACACGAAGAATTGACTCTTCCCTTCTGAAGTGAGATAGCCATACTTCTCATTTTATCAGGGAATAATTGGGAATACTCGTATTGCTCTTTTTTACAGTCGATCACTGGAATCCACCGGAAGACGTAGCGGAATCCGATGCGGAATCTGAAAATATTGAAATCCTTGATTCAAAATCTTTCCTTTTCTCGACTAACCTCTCATTGGCAAAACAATAGATAATCGGATTGTAGGCACAACTGGACATTGCGATCCAGTATATCAATAAATAGGCGTATTTGATATGGGCGGCATCGAAGAGATCTTCGAGTGCGAATGCGTGATAAATATGGTAGGGGAGCCAGCAGACGACGAAGGCAACGACCATTAGGAAGAGCATTTTGACAGCCTGGAAGACAATTTAATTTTTGTGGCTCAATTAGAAAAAATTCGTGTGTTTTGGGTTCTTGTAGTTTTGTGCAGGCTATCAAAATACAGAAACAGAAGTAAGAACTGTTTCGAAATCAGATAGGGAGCTTGTCTCAGTCTGTTTTAAAATCAGGACATTGAAAGTTTAAAGTTCAAGTTTGAGCATTTGAAGTTCGATATGAACTACGTTTTGGGCTGAAAATGCAATATAAACTTACAGTAGGATTACAGTATCTTTTTTTTCTCAAATTATCGTTCTAATATTTACGAAATAAACATTTTTTTAAAATAAAAATCGATGTAAATCGATTTTCAAATAGCGAACTTACATTTTTCTAGCCTATTTCAAAAAATGCAGAATTTTTCGCTGATTCGAATGCACCTAATTACGCTGATCGAAACCAAGAATACAAGTTTTTAAAAGCGTTTGAAGTTTCTAGAATAGAGACGCAGAGAAAGCAGACACTCTCGCTGCCATAGAGACGCAGAGAAACGAGGCAGTGTCTGCGTCTTTAACTGAAAATTCAGACGCTCATAACTCGCTTCAAAATGGTCCGTTTCGACTCGTTTTTGCGGTAGAAAACATTTTGAATCAACTTTTTAAAATTTCAGTTAAAAAAATGGAAAAAGTATAAAATGTTTCTATAGCGTTTTGAGCGGCGAGATTAGGTGTATTCGTATCAGCGAAAAATTATACATTTTCTGAAATAGGTTAGAAAACATGTCATTTTGCGATTTGAAAATCGATTTTCTTAATTTTTTTAAAGCAAAAAGATTGTTATTTTCGTAAATATTGGAATTGAGAGTCGACCATTGAGTAAATATGAAGAATAACTGAAATCCTAATTTAAAGAATCTGAAGTTCGATATAAACTATACTCCGGGCTATAAATACCGAAAATATGAACTGAAAATAATCTGGATTTCCACAATCTGACTTTTCCCGATAGATTACTAATCTAAGATTAGAGGTTTCAGGAGAAGCGAACAAAAAAGTCATCAAGTACATACTGAATTGCATAATATCGCCTTCAATTACTCAGCCTCTAATTACAGTATCATTCTCAATATTTTCAGGCGATTCTCACCTTGCTCTTCGCTCTTGTATGATTGTTCTTGAGACTACTATCCGTTGCCTCATTCGTCGCCCGAAACGCGACGGCAATCCTCGTGAACGTTGATCCCAGAATTATAATTGGCAGTGCGTATTGAATTCCAAACAACACTTTCTCAAAGCTGAAACAAATTCATTTTTGTTTTCAAAATTCCCCCTTCGGAATTCTAGAATTAATTCTTACAAAGTGTTGACAGGTGCCGAGCAGACGCGTGTCTTTGAAACACTGGAAGTGACGGCATCATAGGCGTAGTATGTTTTGACCTGCAAGGGAAAAAAAAGAGATGGATGACTCTTTTCTGAAAGAGTTTCACTCACAGTGGCAGCAATTGCAAACGGAAGTGCAGTGACCGTTGAGACCACCCAAATGACGAGAATCGCAATGACGGATCTTTTTCGAGAGAGCGGTCGTTTTTGGAGAGGATTCACTACCGCTTGACATCTGAAGAGAGATAGAAAAGTGACCTTTATACTCTTTTTAAATTACCTATCCCAACTTAGAGCCATCATTGAGCACACGGAAACCGTCGTCGGAGCAATACCAAAGAACGAGGTAAGGGTGCAGAGGTCTCCATACCACCAATCGTAGTATAAGTTGTATGTCCACGAAGTTCCGACGTTGAAGAGAGCGATGAGAAGATCAGCAAACGCCATGTTGAAGAGGAAATAGTTGAATCCGTAGTGCATTACTTTGTGCTTGTAGATTATCCACATAACCACGGAATTTCCGATGATTGCAGTGGCCATGAGAAGGACAAATGCGATGGCGACGAACACTTGGGTTGCTCTGGAAGCGGGAAGGATTCGATAGAAGGTACTGTTTTCGAAAACTACTAAATACCGTCAAATCTGTATTACCCTCTGTTTTTCCAACACTTAAAAAAGATATTTCTGAATTCTCAAAATGGATCATAACATCTGAAGTTTCCAGTCAACTTTTGAAGAGGATTCTAATAAGACGAATTTCAACCCGTTTGAATTTGGTAAATGTGCTTGTTTTGAGCTTATTGGGGTGCTCTTCTAGTACAGGTTTGACGGTACCAACTTTTATCTGGTTCTGTGAACCTTTAATTATATATTCGGAAGAACCCCGCTATGTAGAGAGGATATGCTTCGTAAATGATAGATGTTTGATCAGAATTTTCAATGAGAAAAGATTTCGAAAAAGTTCAAAATGCACTTTTGGTAATTCAAAATTCCAACATCATATTGAAGATGGCTTGAGCAGAATTTTCTTTTCCAGATTCCAAAAATTCAGATTTGAAATCATCTGACTTTCAGTAAGGTACAGTGAATGTCGGGAAACAATTTCGGAAACTCATTTAAATGGTAATAACTTTTTTCATGGCGATTTCTTATTAAAAAAGCTATCGATTGGTAAAAAGATTGTCAAATTTCATCAAAAATTGACAAAGTTACGCCTTTGGTTACCAAAAAGTTACCGATTCGGACAATTTTGGCACTTTTTGGTAACACAAGGCGTAACTCTGTTCATTTCTGACGAAATTTGACAGTTTTAAAACCAATCGATAGCTTTTTTAATAATACACATTTTTTTCTATTGACCGTATTTTGACTTGACCCTCCTGAAAAAAGTTATTCACATTTAAATGAGTTGCCGAAAATTGTTGCCGCCCGGCACTGGTGAATACTAAAAACTTAGTTAACTGAGGAATACTATACCAAAGTTGCTATCACTTTTGGTTGAACTAATTTGAAAATAATCTAGACTTTAAGATCCCACACTCACATTCCCTCCGTATAGCTCGGAGCACAAAAGAAAACTCCGTCGAGTTCCGGCGGAAGAGTCACATTCTCTGCATTCTTACACGCTCGTTCGCCAATTTGCAGTAACAGTTCTTGATTCATAGTTCTGAAAAATACAGATAAGAGAGAATTGTGTTTTGAAAGATTGTAAAGCGAAAGATCATATCTGGCAAAACAAAACGAAAGGAAATTAGATAGAGGTGGTACCGGAAACATAGGCTTATTATCTTGGAAAATGAACTTTGGAGCTCAGGAAGAAATGTTTGCAGTTCTTGGGTCCAGCATAAATAAAAAGAGGAAACTCGGGTTTTCGGTTTCTAAAGAGAAAAGCTTCGTTTCCTTCGGTGTGACAAATAATTCAAAAACTGGAGAGAGAGTGAAATTACGAATTCCATGTGTTCTTCACCGAAAAGGAATACCAAGAAGACGTGAAGGATGTTGGCGTCAGAAGGAGAATCAAGGGGGAAATTGGGAAAGAAACCAAAAACAATGATGATTAATGGCTGAAATTGGGAAGGGGAACTTTTTTTGGTTGAAAGAATCTAGAAGGGTTCGAAAAATTTCTGATTCTCTGTAGTTTTGAAATCTTGAGAGCTTTTGAGATTCAAAAATTCAACTATACAACTTTATGAAATTCTAAGAATGATCTTTCGAGACTCTATAATTTTGTGTAATTTGAAGTAAAGTTTTTGTCAATAATTTTGAAACTTTTTCTAGAATTTTCGAGAAGATAAATTAAGAAGAATAAGCGGAAGTTTGAAACCCTGACATCATGTGAGAGTTTCTCTTCTTCTCCTCTTTTTGGAAGTCCACCCAATTTATTAGGTCTCATCCAAAATTTACCGACTATCTTTTCAGTATTTTAGATAAATGATGAATATGGATATCCCAAAACATTTCAATATCCGTGTCCTCAATCTTTAACCTAAAAACGGGAAACCGACTGAAAAGATCAGATTTCCGGGTGGAAAACCGAGTCTGTCACCGACTGAAAAGGAAGAGGAAGAAACTTTTCTGAAAGACAATTTTAGTCTCTGAAGAAAAAGAGGCAAATTGAGGGGACCCAGGTGGAATTCAAGGGAGAGAAATGAGATTTAGATTCGGGAAAAGGGAACAGAGAGAATTTTTCAAGGTCGGGGTGCTGGAGAAGTGACTCATCTGGAACTTCGAGATTTTCAAAATGTTTGCTCTGGGATTTTGGATTTAGAATCAAGAACGAACCCCTTGAAATCTTTCAGGACAACTATGAATGTCTGAAGTTGAGTTATCAAAATGTGTACTAAATTGCTCAGCATAAGATTTTGCACCATTTCGTAGTTGGAAGTTTTTTGATAGCTAGCTTGGTTCTTGAGATATGCTCCTTTAAAGTTTATGAAAGACAGTTCGGGGAGGAATGAGACGCAGACGCTCTCGTCTGCTCCCTCTCGTTGTTGGGCGCCCTAACATTAAAGGCGCATATCTTGAGAACCATCAGAGTTATCAAAAAATGATCAACAACAAAATTGCTCAGCATAAGATTTTGCACATTTTTGTAGTTGAAAGTTTTTTGATACCTATCTTGGTTCTTGAGATATGGGTCTTCAAAGTTGGAGGACCTCTCAATTTCAAAAGCGCATATCTCAAGAACGGCTCAAGCTATCAAAAAACTTCCAATTGCAAAAATGTGTGAAATCTTAAGCTGAGTAATTTTACAGTTACACATTTTTTGATCAAAGCAACCTTTATCCATAGGAAAATTTGAAAAAGCTCAACTTTTTCATCTCCACGAAAACGAGATAAATCAGCAGAGTTCGAAGAATACCTCCTCACAATGGAAACTCGAGGAAATTCTTTCCAACAACAAAAAGGAGGAGCTTCTCCTATTTTTAACAGAATCTTTTTTCCTCTTTTTTTTTGCTTCCGAGAAACGACAGAAATACGAGATAATATGCATAACTTAAGAGGAGGCAAAATGAATGGAATTGAGAGAAAAAAGGGGAAATTAGGTTAGACTTCTGAATTTTTGGGGAAAGAGGAATGGATGTTTGGGAATGGATGGAGAAGATGAGATGATGATGATGTGGATCGGAAATGATTTTTTAGTGGAATTTTGGGATGTTGAAGATCAGAAGGAAAATGAGTAAGAAAATTATGTGTTCTGTTCTGGTGTGAAGATGAAAACGGAAATTACAAAAATTTGAGAAAATTTTATGAAAGAGACAAATATTCTTCAAAATAAGAAAAATCTGCAAAGATTTAACTTGAAAGTTGGAATTTTGGTTAGAAAACTTTATTGAAATTGAAGGTTTCAAATGTTTCAACTTTGAGTCTGGAAACTTTCTCTGCGACTTTTTGAAAGATGGTGTTTTGAAAGTGTGAATTCCAGTATTTAAGAGAAAAACAATATTTCTTTCCATAAAAATAGTTTGAACTTAAAAAAATCGCAAAATCTATTGTCGTGCAGCGAGTCGTGCTGGCAGCTGCCGACAAAAATTGGCTCCGGGACGTTTCGCAAGTGTGACATTTCGAAAGTATTAAATCGCGTTTTTGCCCAATTTTTGGAACTTTGCTGCATATTTTTTGCGCTTATGAAAGTTCTAAAAATTAGGCAAAAACCCGATTTCATACTTTCGAGATGTCCCGGAGCCAATTTTTGTCGGCAGCTTCCAGCACGACAATAGATTTGCGATTTTTTCGAGTTCAAACTATTTTTATGGAAAGAAATATTTGTTTTCTTAAATACTGGAATTGGGACGAACTTTTAGTACAAATACCGTAATGCTACTTCAATGAATCCGATCCTTGGAATTAGTCAACTCGATGGTCTTTTGAAATTTGAAATGCACACAAAATCTGATGACATTTGAACTTATCGAATCAGAATTCCGAATGAGACAGAATTTTTAGAAATTCCATCGATAATTCATCGTCTAGTCTGCGTTTTTTTGCATTTTGAGTACCGGTAAAAACAATGAATTAACATTTTGATGAGCTCCAAGAGCTGTTGGAATAGAAAGAAAAAAGCATCCAATTTTAGATTCATTACGAATTCCAAACGAAGAAACCTTTTTCATTGAATTAGAAAATCTTGATCTTCTTCTTCCGTTTCTTTTCTTTCCTCCCTTCAAACTCCGCCCATTTTCCCAGAAATAGACGGAAAAATGAGGCCAAACATTGAAATCTCAACCTAGAATTGTGAGTGGGAAGAGAGAAAAGAGAAGAAACTTTCAGATCAATTATTTTCCATGGCCTCAGGCGGTCCAATTAGATTCTCGTGCCATTCGAAACTTTATTGAGACTTGTTTCATTGGAATTTAATGGTGGCCTAGAATTTCGATGGCAGAAAGTAAGGCCATATTCTGAAGCTTTGAGAACTCCCAAGAACTGACTGAGACTGGGAAAAAAGTTCCGGTTCAAGGCTCCGCCCATTTTCTAAAACAAAATAACAAAAAGTAATCAGCTGATAAGTCTACTAGACAGAACAGTATTGAAATCAGTAACTGATTAGAATAACACAGATTTTACTCAAAAAAAAGGAACAAGAAATTGGAAAACAACGAAAAAAAAGAAACGAGTTATAAATCAAAGTTGACAGAAGGAGGAAAAACGGAGAAGAAGAAATTAGGAAAAGCTGGAACAAATAAACAAGACAAATATGGATATGTAGGGGAAGTATAGCTGAAAATAGCAATTTTTGAGGTTTGAAGAACCCAGAACATACAGTATCCAGGATTTAAAGTAGGATTTTAGTAATTTTTTTGAAAATTTTCTCAAATGATCGTTCCAATTCCAGTGTTTACTAAAATAACCATTTTTTAAAATAAAAATCGTTAAAAATTGAGAAAATCCATTTTCAAATCGCGAACTTATATTTTTCTAACTTATTTCAAAAAATGTAGAATTTTTCGCTGATTCAAATGCACCTAATATCGCTGCTCAAATCTCATTTTGAAGCGAGTTATGACCGTTCGAAGTTTCGGCGAAAGAGACGCAGAGAAAGCAGACGCTGATTGTCTGATTGTCGAAGAGACGCAGAGAAAATGGAAAATGTCTGCGTCTCTCATGAAAACTTCAAACGCTCATAAATCGCTTCAAAATGAGATTTGAGCAACGATATGGGGTGCATTCGAATCAGCGAAAATATCTAGATTTTTTGAAATACCTTCAGAAAAAATGTAAGCTCGCGATTTAAAAATCGATTTTCTCGAATTTTATCGATTTTTAAGCAAAAATATTGTTATTTTCGTAAATAGTGGAATGGGACGAACATGTGAAACAATTTTTAAAAAAGACTGTAATCCTAATTCGAATTTGGAGTTTATGAGCGATTCGTGATATTTTCAGTGTCAAAGAAATCTAGAATTCTTCAGAATCTCAGCATTTCGAATCTTGAGGATTTCTTGGATCACACAATCTTCGAATTTCTGAACTTCAAATTTCAATTTCTGACAAAACCTTGTCACAAACAACTAACTACATTATATTATGTTTTTATAAGATTTTTCAGATTATCTGGATCACTCTAAAATCTTCTAATCAGCTTAGACCCCCACGTTGAAAAACAAAGCGCTACATTTTTGGTTTTCAGAAATCTAGGAGCAAAAGTAAAATTTCAACCCAATATTAGACTGTTAGATATTGAAATGACCAGGATTTCAAATTTTAACCTCAACGGAGCATAACTTTTCAACTTCCGGACCGATGACTAATTTCTGAGATAAAATTTCTTTTTCAGATTAAATTTCTCCTGGAGCATAACAAGAGACGAGAACTTGAGGAATGCATATAGAATTTCTGAGAACAAAAACAAAGTGATAATGTCAAGAAACTGACAGGTCCTGAAGAAAAAAGAAAAAAACAACAAACACAGTTTCAGTCTTTTCAGAATTTCTGAGATGACGTGGCATCTCATCGGAAGACTAGTGGGATATACATGTGACAAGGAAAAAAGGGAAATCCGGTGTCACTCAAATTGAGAGAAATCCTTTCGAATAGTACACAAGAGCCATCATAAAAAACTTGGGGAAAAAACTCCACTTTTTGGGATTGGATCCTGAAGAGTTTTTCGGAAAAAGAGGGGGACTAAAACGATTCGCTAGACTGATTTCGATGACAAGATATGAGAGATCAGAGTGCATTCATATGTGCTCTTCCGATTGACTTCAGATTCTTTTCTTTTCAGAGATTCTGAATCATAAAAATGAAGTCGTCCGAAAAGAGAATCTGCAAAACGAGATGCTAATCTAATTGAAGAAGGGGGATTCAGGAAGGAAGCGGAAAAATAACAAGGAGAGGAAAAATTAACTTGGATCTTCTTCTTGTCATAAATATAGATGTCACTTTTCCTTGTGTTGTTTTTTTGAGCCAAAAAAGGGGGCGGAGTTTGGAAAGAACTTGGCTAAAGTCTATTTACTAACTTCAAGTTTCATTTCTGGAATCGCAATAGTTTTGAATTAAAGATGGATTACAGTCCCAACCTAAATATTTACGAAAATAACAATATTTTTCATATTGAAACTCAAGAAAATCGATTTTCAAATCGCGAGCTTACATTTTTTCTTACCTATTTCAAAAAATCTAGAATTTTTCGCTGATTCGAATGCACCTAAAATCGCTGCTCAAAACGCATTTTTAAGCGAGTTATGAGCGTTTGAAGTTTCTAGAAGAGAGACGCAGAGAAAGCAGACACTGTCACTGTCGAAGAGACGCAGAAAAACGAGACAGTGTCTGCGTCTATCACGAAAACTTTAAACGCTCATAACTAGCTTCAAAATGCGTTTTGAGCTACGATATTAGATGCATTTGAATCAGCAAAAAATTCTACATCTTTTGAAATAGTTTAGCAAAAAAGTATATTAAAATAGATTTTATCGAGTTTTAACGATTTTTGTACAAAAATATTTTTTTGTAAAAACTGAACTCGGTCGGTCATTTGAAAAAAAAAAACGACTGTAATTCTACATTAAAACTCAAAAAGAAATCCTCGGAACTCCCCAAGAATGTGAACTGGAATCTCTGGAATATCGGAGATTGATTGGAGATTTAATTTTTATATACAAACTTATAGTTAGTAAGGAGGTGATTATTGAGGAACCTATTTTGGAACTATGGAATAATACTGGATTTTTGAGACGTCATCAATATTATGTTAGATCGCTTACGAAGAACTCTTCCAAACTATCCAGTCAGATACTCTCTAATAGAGCTATCAACTGCTGGAACTCGCTACCGGTTACTGTATTCCCGGTGAAAATCTCTACTTCTGGATTTAAATCTAGGTTGTCTACTTGCAATTTTGAACATTTCCTTATTTTGAACTCTTCTAATTATTAATCCCCCCCTTCCCGTTTTTCGTCTCCTAATTATTACTGCCATCTTAGCCATTAGTCTCTATTTTTTCTGCATTCAAGTGTTAGTGGTTTTTTACCCTTTTTGAATAAACAAACAAAAATTCAGACATCCAAAAAGTGGGCGGAGCCTATTCGGAGCAAATAAATTTCAATAAAACTTTGCTAAGACGGGATGTGAAGTGTGAGGGATCAGAATTATGGAAGAAAGATTCCGATGTGTGATCAGATGGGATGTGCTCGGTGAATCTTCGACACACGTGGGAAAAATGGCTCGGACTTTGAAAAAAAAGTGGAAGAAGATGAGCAAAACACGGGAAAAACGTCCTTTTGTGGACCATCAGTCTGGTTGTTTACGAGGCGAACTTTTTATTCGGAAGGATAACAGGAGCTCGAATACATCAGAAATCCCGGATTTCAGGACAAATGTCCTAGAACGAAAACATTTCCAAAGTTTCCTTTCAGAATGAGTGGCCTCATAAAGAAACGGATTATACTTTGTATAGATGTCGTCATAGGGGAGGACCCCCGAGAAGAGAGGAAGACACTTTCAAAAGTTTTGGATTATTTGAAGAAGCACGTATTCTGAAATTGTGACGGAAGCGGAAGAAATGGATTCTATTGTTTCACAGGGGAAGTACGAAAATAGTGAAATTCTGAGAATCAGAAATCTGGATTTAGACTCAATTTTACATTCTGGGATGAGTTTTGAATTTTTGAGTTGTGATGTAGGTTTAGGAAGGGAATAGAAAATTTTGTAGCGGAAAGTATCTAAAAATTTTGGATCACATAAATGAGATAGTAGGGAAATTAGATTTTCACATTGTGGAATTAATTTATGACAAAACTTGGTAGCTTTATGAAAAAGTACTTTTTCTGAAACTTTTGTCCTAGACTATATGAACCCTGAAAAAACCGAATCTATAATAAAATTCTGATAAATGTTCACGAAACTTGAGATATGAGCCCTGGAAGTTGCAGCCAAGGCTTGGCGGCAACAAATTTCGGCAACTCATTCGAATAGGTATAACTTTTTTCAGGGGAGTTGGGTAAAAATACGGTCAACAGAAAAAATGTTTCTTATTGAAAAAGCTATCGATTGGTTAAAAAATCATTAAAAAATAACAGAGTTACGCCTTGTTTTGCGCAAAAATCGCGGAAAATTTGCCCAAATTGGCAAAATCGGAAACTTTTCAGCAATAACGGGCGTAACTCCGTTAATTACTGATAAAATTTGACAATCTTTTAATCAATCGATAGCTTTTTCATTAAGAAACTTTTTTCTGTTGACCGTATTTTTACCCGATCCCCTGAAAAAGTTATTTTAATTTGAATGAGTCTCCGAAATGTTATATAGTGAAACTTTGAGGACCCACCATAACTCAGCTCAAAATTACTTTCAAAGCGTCTGGTTTTTTTTGAACTTAGAATTTGATGTATAAAAAGTTCCTGCATTTTTTTTGAGAAAAAAATTGAGTCAAAATATCGAAAATTTTCCGACAAAATATGACTAAAATTTCCAGTCAAAACACTCGTCGCATCTCGACCTTAATTCAATCAAAATACGACCAAAAAGCAAGATTTCAAGTATTGTTTTTTGAGAAGAATACAGATTTTTTATTTCTTGAAAACTTCGTTTAGACAGAACGCGCCAAAGCTGCACCAGATTTTTTCGTAAATGTCTAGAAAAAACAACGAAAAACACATGGGGACCGGAATAGGGGACCTCTTCTGAAACTTCCTTTTGAAAATCAAGATGACGGGTTTCTGAATTCAGAATTCAGAATATCCCAAAAAAAGAAGGCGGAGAATCTCAACATTCTGACGTCCGAAAAGTCGAGGGGTCGGAATTCAATTATTCATCAGACTCGTCTATAATAAAAAATTGAATTGTTTTGGTAGAGATGAATCAGTTTGCGAGAGAATTTTTTATTTGAAAAGTTTCAAAGTGAACTTTTAGTTTTCTGAAGTGCAAAAACTAGAAAATGCTACATCTTCCTGTCACTAAAAGGTACAACTTTTTTTTTGGAATTAAACTTGAAATTAAAGAAATTAGAGAGAAAGTGACATATCTCCAAAAGTGACATTTGGAGAGAAAGTTTCAAAGATGACAAAATGAAGGCGTTGACTCATTTTGTGCAGTCAACTGTCTATTATTACGGGAACTATGATCTTTCAAAGACAAGAGAATGGTCAAGGTGTATGATATCAGAGAAGAGTCTATTTGAATGGAAGAATATGAAATGAAAAAAGTTCATGTGATATAAAATAGAATGGAGGGGAGGAGGAAGAATGAGGTGGCAAATCCGGGTTACATCGGGATTACTTCTCCCGTTTTTTTCAACGAAAATGTTTTGTCTTAGAAATAGTGATCTAACATTTTGTATTTTGAATATGCGTATTCACGGATACTACAGAGTCGATGTTTTCTTTGGGGAATTTTGTGCATTTTTGCGTGAGCGTGTCAGTTGAAGTGTCTGCGTACCAAGCGCCAAACCTTACGACAGTTCATATTTTCAGCCTGTTTTCGGACGGATATCAACAGAAGTAGAACATTGGGCGTAGCAGAATCCGCTTATACTATCTTTAGCTTCAGTTCACAGAAGTTACAGAAAAATTAAAACTTTGCGTCCCACCACCTTTAAAATATGAAATTTGCGGACTTTCTTGAGTAATCGAGTATCTGAAAACCTGATTCTTGTACTCAGAGCTGTTGGGAATCTAGGAACCTTCGAAGTTCAATATTTTAAATTTTCAAAAAAAAATCAGACTTCTTAACGACTATTATTTAAACTCGAAAATCCAAAACGTTCAATCTCCGAAAATTTGAATACCCATTTCTAGACTCGCATCGGAATCGAGTTCATCTGTACTGAAAAATAATATCCCCAAAAACTAATAGATCCAAAAAGAGTACATCATTTTTATGTTCATAAGCTTCCAAAACTTTAGTTTCCTTCCAAAAATCGTCATATGGCCCCTTGATCTTCTTATCCTCACCCCGAGACGCCTTTGAGACGACGTCATAGCAGGAAAAACCAGATAAAAACGAAACATACATCAACCTCTGGTCCCAGATTTGGGCAAAAGTTGGTAAATCCCTATTTCCTTCTTCTGCAAATCCTGCAAAAACAACACGTGGGTTGTTCTAAAGAGGCTTGACTCTAGTCCACTGAAACAAGAAACAAGGCCAATCTGAACGCTCAAAACACAGAAAATGAGACGTGGAAATGAGTTTTTTCAATGAAAAGAGAGATCAATGAATGTTTGGGAAGATTCTTCGAAGATGGCACAAGGGGGGATTCGAACCAGCGACCTCTCTCTTGGCGAACAAATGCTCAACCGCCTGCGCTACCAGTGGAAACCTAATTGGTAGGCGCGATGGCGGTTTTGAAACACCGAGAAATCGAAACAAAGATTCTCATTTTGATCCTTTTCTCTCCCCTGAAGATGATCAAAAACCGCAGAGACGAAGCGGAAGACAAATTTAGAGAGTCCGTGTGTATATAATGTGGAAAAACTCAGTGTCTTGAGTTTTTATGGGAAAATTTTCTAGTGACATCTTCTATACTTGTGGAATTTTTCAACCGATGTGGAAAGATGTGAAGCGAAGATATTTGAACTTTTTGAAGAGAAACACGGGGAGTTTCAGAGAATAGGGAACTTGTGGAATTGACAGGTGGAAGGGAACAAGAATTCAGAACTCAAAACTCAGAATTCAGTTGCGACATGAGATAATTGAAATTCGAAACTAATCTGAAAAATTTTGGAGAGAAAAGAATGTCACGTGGTAAGGAGACGTCATGGAAGGAGTTCTGTGAACTGGAAAGTTTAGAATTTGCAAAAATTTGGATAAGAA
This sequence comes from Caenorhabditis zanzibari, assembly GCA_963966625.1. Taxonomy (NCBI): domain Eukaryota; kingdom Metazoa; phylum Nematoda; class Chromadorea; order Rhabditida; family Rhabditidae; genus Caenorhabditis; species Caenorhabditis zanzibari. Next base: position 5,994,365 of record OZ016470.1, on the reverse strand, counting down.
ATACGTAAAAGTCTGGAATTCGAAGATAGAGTTTCTGACAAGGAAGTGAAGATGGTGGAATAATAGTCTTATAAATCAATTCAATAAAAAACTGCATTTTTTAAGTAGGGTTTTGATAGAATATGAGAAAATCGATTTTCAAATCGCGGACTTATTTTTTTTCTAACCAAAAAAAAGTAGAATTTTTTGGTGATTCGAATGCACCTAATATCGCTACTCAAAACGCATTTTGAAGCGAGTTATGAGCGTTTGAAGTTTCTAGAAGAGAGACGCAGAGAAAGCAGACACTCTCGTTGTCGAAGAGACGCAGAGAAACGAGTCAGTGTCTGCGTCTCTCATGAAAACTTCAAACGGTCAGAACTCGCTTCAAAATGCGTTTTGAGCAACGATATTAAGTGCATTCGAATCAGCAAAAAAATCTGCATTTAAAAAAAAGTTAGAAAACATTGGGTTAATTTTCATTTTGGACTCTGAATCTTGGAGTATCATTTAGAATACCAAAGGTTCCTCGAAGAATTGCGTAATCTTAAAACTACAAAAATTAGATTTTGACTTCCTCAATCTAGACAGAGTTTCAAATTTCATAGTCAAAAACATACAAAAATGCTGGCATCTCACAAAATGACTTCATCCAAATCAAGCGAAATCAAAAACATCCTGTGTCTAGGGATAACACCAAAACATGTTTTGAGATTTCACTTAAAATCTGAAACTTGACTCCTGAAATTTAGAGTTTAGTGATTAGATAGGGATCTACAAAATGAAAAAAAAAAATTGTTAAGAGTTCACATTGCTCACGTGTCAAATGCAACACAACAAAAAAAAGTGTAGGCCAGAGAAAATTGAATCGGAATTTCGTCTCTTTGTTGTTCGAAACAGAGTTTCATTCAACAAAACTTTTGCATAAAAGGGGAAGGAGTATTTTGATCTTACTGGGAAGGCTCTGAATTGTTTCTTGGTATTTAGAAGAGCTTTCTGAATTTTCAAGGATCCTAATGGTTTCCAAAAATTTAAGGATCCCGTCAGAATCCAATTAAAAAGCTCTAAGACCCTAAAGTTATTACGAGAAAAGACAGAAAAAAAAGAGAAAAGATGTTTGGATTGAACTCTGGGACCAATAAGGTGTCGACACAGGAAGGATGTTGTCTGTGCTCAGAGATCAATCATTTCGGATTAGGCGAAATTTGAATTGAGATGAACTTATGGGAGAAGGGTTCAAGAATAATGTAGGAGAGTAGGGAAAGTGGATTTCTGGCAAAGGTTTTAAGCTTCCCTTTTCATTTTTACAAGTATTTTTGTAAGTGCCTCTAAATGATGCCCCGCAATTTTTTGCAACTATGCTAGCCAGTAATTTCGCTTCCAGAAAAATAGCTCGTTTGCCAGAAGCTCACCTTCAAAAACGAGTCAAAACGGATGCCTTTGAAGCGAGTTATGAGCGTTTGAAGTTTCAGTGAGAGACGCAGACACTCTCTCGTTTCTCTGCGTCTCTACGACAGCGAGAGTGTCTGCTTTCTCTGTGTCTCTTCTAGCAACTTCAAACACTCATAACTAGCTTCAAAATGCGTTTTGAGCAGCAATATTAGGGGCATTCGAATCAGCGGAAAATTCTACAATTTTCGAAATAGGTTAGAAGTTCGCAGTTTGAAAATCCATTTTCTCGAGTTTTTAATCGAGTAAACAGTAATTTGTCTTCGAATTGTTTTCTCAAAATAATTTTCCAACTATTCGATCAATTCTCTTCTGAACCTGACACTTTGAAGACGTGCAAAAAGATTCTGAATAGAGCACCAAAAGTTCAACGGAAATAGATATGGGGACCATGAGCACGTATTCATCAGTTTTCTTTTTGTTCATTCCGAAAAGAAACCATTCAGAAAGAGGTGATGCATACGTTACTTTTGCTTCTTTTTGAGACTTCTTTGAGGTTTTTTTTACTCGGGAACTCACTGGGAGTTTTCTTAAGAAACTGAATTTGAAAGGATTAGGATTTTTTGTATCTCTTTCGATCTGATACATCGAGAACTTCATCGGAGTGGAACTGCGACGATTCAACCGAAAAATCTTCGTGATCTTTTGAGTTTCGTCATATTGCTGAATAGCTTCATAATTGTATTTGAAAAGAGAACGGAGTCTGAAAATTGAATTTCATTCAATTTTTCAGTAAGAAAAAGTGCTTATAAATATATGATGAGTCACGAAGGAGTTTTTCAACGAAAAAGTTGGTGATAAATTCGAATTTTTCTTGCAGATAAAGTTTAAGAGTAGGGACCAGGAAGTCCAAGTGTAAACACTTGAAAAATATTTCTATAAAAAGGAGGGGACCACTTGGACGAAAATGGGAATATTTCTTAACATAGCAACACTTTCCATGGGGATATTATTATTGGGGAGAACATTTGAAGAAAAGTATGAAAAATAAGGAAAAGAGTGATCAATCAAAATCAAAACTAGGAAAAAAGAGTTAGGTGGATTAGTAAGAATACCTAAACAAGATGGATTGTTTATAAAAAAGAAGAATTTTTGAAGAAAGTTTGGGCTTGGATTTTGAAGAAAAGTTGAAAGATTCTGAAAATTTGAAGTTTTAGAATATTCTGAGGTTTAGAAAAAAAAAAAAAAATTTTATGAGAAAATACTGTTGTTTTCGTAAATACTGGAATTGGGAAAATTACTTGAAAACAAATAAAAATGACTGAAATCTTATTATAAAATAAAACAGTCGTTTGGATTTTGAAGGAATTTTCAAAGATTATGTTTAGAAATGTGGAAATTCCCTCCAATTTGAGATTCTAACGGTACATTTCAGTATTCTGTGAATTCAAGAAGCTCTGAATGCTCCAAAATCCCAAAAATCGGATCCCACATAGAAAAGTAAACACGGTCAAAAAACTGGAGATGTCACTCCCAATGACTAAACCAAAAACTAAACAAGATTTTTTCATTTGAATCACTTAAGAACTGAAATCCGATTCATGTTTTCAGATTCCACGCCTCCACATTCATTGCAGAAAAGGTTATTCCAGCTATCAGATGTCGTTGGAACAGAAAATAATTAGGTCAAGATGAAATACTTTTAATTGTAAGAAAAAGAGGACCCTCGGCAAGGGAAAGCAAACAAACAAGGGTTTTTTGGTCATTTTCTTAGAAAAAATTGAAGAAAAAGAAGAACAAAAAGAGGAGCTGGTCACTCAACCAAATCAAAGCTCGTGCTCTTTCATAAACTTCACGGAAGACTGATTACAGTATTCTTATATTAAAAAAGATCATATTCTATGAACTATTTTTGCCCAAATTTATGCTTCGATAAGCATTTGGGAAGACAAAGGAATATATAATTTTGGGGAGTTGAAAATAATAATCTGGGAGATTCTTTTCACTGTAAACTGGTAATAGGGATCTGAAAATGTTAATTACTTGAAATTGGGTAATTTATATTCTCTGAAAGTCACAAGGGTTGCAGCTGAAACTATAATAGCAAGAACTATTAAATTTCAAAAACCAAATTTTCTGAAATTATTTTTTTTGAGGAAAATCATATGACAAAGTGACGGCGGACTTCGAGCAAGGAAACAGTTGAAAAAGTTAATTGAAACACGTTTTTTTTGTTACGAAAATCAGAAGGATCATGAAATAAGACAGAAATCATAGAACTTGACTTTGAGATCGTTGATTTACCATTTTTCGGGAAAATCCAAGTTTTCAGAAACTTCAGAATCCTCCTGAAACCAACTCCAAGAATTTCGATCCCCCGACAATGATCTCGGGGGGAGAAACAGGTGAGAAAATATAAAAGAATAGAGGGACAAAAATCGGTTTCCGTTCTCTCTTGACACTTGAGAAAACGTTTTATTGGATTTTTACAATCCGACGAGTTTTGAGTTTATTGGTTCTTCGAAAAATCACATTCAGAGATAATAGAGATGGAGTGATAAGGAGGGATTTGTCGTATGAGTAGTAGTAGAAGTAAAAAAAGAATGTTGTGTTTTGAAACAAATAAAAAAAGAGACAATGTTTGACATGATACTTGTGGGAGACACCACTCATGCTCTTTGCTTATTTTCCCAAGTGAACTTCAATCTTTTTTTGAGGGAGCAGGGGGTTTAGAGATGTTCGGGGGATTCCGTACCCATTTGGTGGGAAATTTTCGTTGTTTTGGCTCGAAAATTGTTTCTTTTAAAAAGTATAGGGCGTTCTAAGATATTAAATTCTGAGTACAAAACAAAAAAAAATAGACTTCCCAAAAGCTAAAGAGATACAAGCTGTTGAAGTAAGGAGGGAGACAATAAGATCGTATCTCACGTTCCAAAAGAGCTGTCAAGATCTAATTTACTTCAGAAATGAAGAGCACACAATTTTACAAATTTTTTTAGTTGGTGACTTTCTCGCTAACTTCGAAAGCGCATATCTCAAAAACTGGTAAAGCTATCAAAAAATTGTCAACTACAAAAATGTGTGAAATTTTATGATGAGCAATTTTGTAGTTGACTACTTTTCGATAGCCTCAGCGGTTCTCAAGATACGAGCCTTCAAAGTAGGCACAACTATCATCTCCATATCTTTTTTGACTATCTAATCTATACCTTTTTCTATTTTTCGTGTACCTGAAATTAATCGAATTTATTACACAAAAATGTTGAAAATTGCAACAATGAGGAAGAGGAGAGCTACCTGAAATAGAAATGAATTGAGAAAAAGAGCAATGGGATTAGTTTTTTTAAACAAAAGAAGTTCGAGAGGGATCAGTTTTGTTTTGAAAAACTTTTTTGATCTCATGGAATAAACTTAACGGTGGTGGGATAGCAAAATTGTAATTTTTCTGAAACTTCTGTGAACTGAAGCCATAGATATTGTAAACAGATTCCGATATGCCAACTGTTCTGTATTGGTTGATTTCTGTCCGAAAAGAGGTCTAAAAATGAACTTTCGTAAGGTTTGGAGCATGGTACGCAGACGCTAAAATTGACGTGCTCATGGAAAAATTCACGGAATTCCACCGCAATTTTCCAGATTTTTTGTAATTTCAAAAGTTACTGATCCCTCTTCACTTTTTGTTTTAATCCCACTGCTCAATGACCCAATTTTTAGAGGTAGCAAAGTTAAATACTATAAATACATACAAAAATACAGACAGACCAAACAATTCAATTTTCTATAAATATCTGTTGGTGCCCAAAGCGTGTACCTTCTCGACATTCCGCAATGACTTTTTAGTGGAAGTGGGTATCGCCATGGTGGTAGTTTGTGTCTTGGTCGTATTGCATGGAACGGTTTCAGCGATGATGCTGGCGTATTGGAAGTAGGTGTCGTAGTCGTAGATGCACATTGTGCCACCGCCACGATGCAGTTGGTGGGTCTGGAATATAGGAGGTTAAAAAATGTCAAGACAATAGTTGCAGGCAAACCAGAAAGGCGAATTTCTCTATTCAAATTTGTGATTTTCCAACAAAAATTTATTTTAAACTGTAAAACTCGAAGAGATCTACAAAATGACATACAGAAATTTTTGATATCCTCAAAGTTGAATAAAAGTGACACTCTATAATTTGCTGGCTTGCGTTTAACGACCTGGTCGAACTCGCTCGTTTTCTGTTGAAATAGGTCAACTTTGAGAGTCTGAAAAAAGTGGTTTCCAGAAGTCCGATTTTTCTGAAAATTGGGGGACGTATAGAGCAACTCAAGAGCTCTATTTTTGTAGTTGACCACTTTTTCATAGAATCATGATCCAGTTAGTTAGGTGGCGTGGAAGCCAAAAGGCTCCAAATCAGATAAAGTTCGAGGTGAAGTCAGTCAACTTAGCCTAACTCCGTGGATTGTGGTTCTATGAAAAAGTTGTCGATTGCATTAATAGAGTTTTTGAGTAGTACTATACATCCACAAAAATTTTAAAAATCGAATTTCTAGAACCCACTTTTCACACCCTCAAAGTTGACCTATTTTCACAGAAAACGCCAGTATGCTCATTCAACTGTAAAGGTCTAAAAAAGTTGTTTTTAAATATCCGATTTTTCTGAAATTTTGTGAATGTACCAATCAACTCTAGAACTTTTTTTTGTAGTTTAGTTGACAACTTTTTCACAGGACCATCATCCAGTTAGTTAGGTTGCGCGAAAGCCATAAGGCTCCACAATGAAACGAAATTAGAGGTAATTTCAGTCAACTTGGCCTAGACAACTGGATTGTGGTCCTATGAAAAGTTGTCAACTACAGAAATAGAGTTTTTGAGTTGCTCAATACTCCCACTAAATTTCATAAAAATCGGATATCTGGAAACCACTTTTTCAGACCCTCAAAGTTGACTAATTTCAACTGAAAACGCCAGTTCCCGCAATCATTTGGGTATTGTATGCAAAACCATAAAAAAATGTATTCAATGTTTTTTCGGCTTTCGTTCAAACCGAGGTCAGGGACGTTAATTCCAGCGAGTTTTAAATTTTGATAAAAGAAAATAACAATTTCAAATAGAGAAAATCGCCTTTCCACAGGGTTCTGATGTCGGTCTGGTTGATCCAGGATCCCAAAAATTGTATTACTCACCTGTCTGTTAATATCTCCGATACAAACATACGGAATCGCTGGCTTCGATGGATTCTCACTAAAAGCAACGACGAACTTCGAGTGATCCTCATAGCTTGTGTAATTGACTCCAAATGGCAACCGGATGTATTTGGCGCTCAAAGTCTGAAATCCATTAGTTTAGACACGTTTTGGAATAAGTGACTAACCGATTGTTGTTGATTAGGATCGCAGATGGATGGAAGATTGAGCTCATCTCCACTCTGATGATTCCAGGTTTCCACTTTGATTGAGGACTTGAGTTCGGGTCCGACGAGGTCGCTGTAGAGGTCTGGAAATTTTTGGATGAAATCGAAACAATTAGAAAGTGAGTAAACCTTTTCCCCATTCTCCAGTTTTAGCAAAATGTTTGAAGTTTTGACCTCCGATGGATTTAAGGACGCGGATCGAGGTGAGTGGAGGGCTCTGGAAAGGGAGATTGAGGTCAGAACATTTCAAACTAAGTACCTTATTGTATTCCTTTTTTTGCAATTGATTCAATACTGGAAATGCGGTGGCAAAGGTTTGTGGCAAATTGAATACATATGTGAATGTGTTGTAGTAGAAGAGTTGGTTGGCTGAAATTTTCGAATTCAAGAAGAAATTTCTCCAAAAAACTACTCACCAACATCGCCCAATGTTGCATAATTGAAAGAGATACAGATTCCCATTTGTCCATAATAATGAGCATTTGACGGGAAATTGAATTTATCAATACTCGGGAACTTTGGAATACTATGAAGCATCCAGAATCCAGTGTATTGATCGAATACGGTAACTCCTTTGGCATGACCACTGCTGTTACTCCAAATAGTACTGTCTGGCCACTCGTCATTATACAAATATTGGAATGTTTTGCTCTTATCAGAAGTGTAGTATTGTTGAAGAGTGTAGTAGATGGCGTTGTTTTGAACATCCATTCCTTGGGGCATTAGTTTCTGGAAATTGGAACTTTGAGTACGATGTTCTGAGAAGTTTTGAGAATGAAAACTAACCCAGTTCTTATTATTGACATCGAAATACATATAACCGGTTCCATTGGAGATTGGGAAATTGGTTGGGTGGTCCCAGAGATGGGGAAGTTTGTAGAAGACGAACCTGGAATAAGTCATTTGAAAATGGTTAAAGTTCTCCAATCCAAGGATGCTATGAAACGTTTCTAATGTGTGAATAGGCCGATTATTGACTGCAACGTTCAATTTTTGACAGGTTAAAAAGTTGAGACTAGAATTTGTTTTGTGATTTTGGGATTCAGGAACTGTTGAAATTGGAAACGGAATAGTTTTCAAGGGAGATTACCGTAGATACTAGATTTTTGGCTCCGCGAAATTTCGAAAATGTGACACTTCGAAAGTGTGACATTTCGCAAGTACGACTTTTGAAAGTGCAACGTTTCGCAAGTACAAATGATACACTGCATTGAGTGGTATTTTTCCACAGAATGGTTAAAGTTTTTTGCTTTCGAAACCACACTTTCGAAACGTCGTACTTGCGAAATTACATACTTTCAAAGTTCCGCATTTGCGAAACGTCCCACATTCTAAATGTCGTACTTCCGAAATCTCGTACTTTCGAAATGTCGCCCTTGCGAAACATCACACTTTCGAAATGTCGCGCATTCGAAACTTCGTACTTGCGAAATTTCGCACTTTCGAAACGTTGTACTTTCGAAACGTCGCACTTTCGAAATGTCGCTCTATCGAAACGTCGTACTTTCGTGATGTCGTGGGCCCGATTTTCACTATTTTTTTTAATTAAAAAATATATTTCTTGGAATTCTACCCGTATAAGAAATGCATATTTTCAAAAAAACTTCACTCACCAATCCACATTATTCCCGTCATTGTCCTTACATTGATACGCCGCATTGGATACCCCAAGTAGAGAAATTAGTAGGATAAGTGGTCGAATCATCTGAAAAAATGTTACAAAACTAAAAAAAAAGAAAAAAGACGGTGTTAAGAACACGAAACACTATTTATATAGATTCTTTTAAAAAATGTGAATCAAAAGAAATAAGGCGATTATTTTCAGAGCTTTTGTCACCTAAAGTTGAACAGTTTGGACTGATTTTTCTAGATTGCACTTTTGACTTTCTTTATCGAGTTTTGGAGGATTATGAATCACGTGCTGGAAATTAAGAGCAAAAAAAGCAATAAGACCATTAAAACTTTAGAATATATACCGTTGGGCCCACCTAATAGTAAATGTAGTCTAGATAAGCAATGTAACCGCTGTTTGGTTGGATAATCTTATCTCTCTTCGTGTATCTTCTTTTTCCATTCAAGCAACACCTTCATTCCATTTTTTTCTTATCAATTTCTCGGACAATGTGACTGGTGTCATCAAAAAACTGTATATGCTCCAGTGTGATCAAACAAGAATGATGTTTGTTGCGAAGAGCAAAAAAAAAAGGTGTGAAGACAGGGAAAATGGAGTATATTATAGAATGGAGAGTGAAAGAATGATGAGTTCTAGGATACAGTATCTTTTAGGTTTTAGCTGAAAAAGTTAACTTTGAGGACTTGAAAAAAGTGTTCATACAGTACTCTTGGCGTTTTCAGTTGAAATAGGTCAACTTTGAGGCTCTGAAAAAGTGGTTTCCAGAAATCCGATTTTTCTGAAATTTTGCGTATGTATATACCTGTAATTGACAATTTTTTTGAAGGACGACGATCCAGTGAGTTATGCCGCGTTGACTGATGTCTCCTCAAATTTCGTCTAATTTTGGACCCCGTTCGGTTTCCAAGCGACATAACTGAATAGAACTTGGTTCTATGAAAAAGGTGTCAATTACTAAAATAGAGTTCATGAGTTGCATAGTACATCCGCAAAATTTTAGAAAAATCGGATTTCTGGAAGTCATTTTTTTCAGACCCTCAATGTGGACCGCTTTTCCACTCTTTTTATTACCAAATCACCTTTTTGCTCACAAAATCATCAATTTTTTAATAATGTGCATGAAAATTAGCCAAAATGTGTCTTATTATAGCGAAAATGCTGTGTTGAAATTGAACAAAATTTTACTTTTTAAAAAAGTTATGCCAAAAACAAAAATTTGGGATATTTTTGAGCGATACTATATTCCAACTGGAAAAACCAGTGTATTCATATTGAAAAGTACTGTAGCTATCCGAGGTTTCTAAAAACCTTCAGATATATTTAAAAAACTCAAAAACATTCATAATTCAGAGGCTTTTTAGTTGGCTCATTCAAGATTTGAATGTTTTGAATAAGATTTTCTTCTAATTTGAGTTGATCTTTTTCTAGTTTTTCACTCTGTCCATTTCTTGTTATTTCCCCAACTTTTACAATCCTTCCAAACATCCGAAAACTCTCAAAAAGCGAAGGAGTAGAACAGCTGAAAACACGTCGTCACCACTTTCTTCTCTCCTGATTCCATTTCAGCTGCCCGATCTCTCTTCTACCGTAGTCATTCGAGAGAGATTTAGAGAAATAGAGTTTTCTGAAAGTCTCATAAGTCTTTTGTCTAGATGTTGTCGTGACAACGGAGTGGGTTTATTTTATGAATATGATTCATAATATCGTGTTATCACATGTTATTGTTGGTGGTGTTGGGTCGGGGTCCAAGAAAAAAGAGAGAGGGTCGTCGGGAAAAAATGAACATAAATACTTTGGAATTTGCAAAGATGGAATGTCTATCAGAAGAATTTTATGAAATGGCAACGAGAGAGCAGAATGGCACACAGATTTACAGAAGAGACTCAGACAGGAGAAATTGTCATTTTCTCCCGAATCGGATGTAGTCGTACGATGCCTTTTTCGATGGTGCAGCTCTTCCGAATCGAACAAAATCGTAGTCTCGTTTCACTGAAAAAAGAAATAATTCATGAAAGCTGGGTCAAGTTTTGAGTATTTTGACTTGATTGAAACTTCTATGTAGAGTAAACTAATTCAATAAACTCGGGGAAAACACTTTGAATTCAGAGAAAATTACCTAGTTTCGCTGATGATCTAGTTATAACCTTTTCGAAAGTATTACGTACATTCGACTAACTCGATTTTCGCTAGATTTTGATCGCTGAGCACCCAATCAGTTATAAAAAAGTTCATTATATCAGAGAGCAAAGTCAAATCAAAGTTGAAGAACGAGAAGTTGACAGATGAGATGAATATTGGAAATTCTAGTGAAATTTTGGATCGGAAATCATGGAAATTGACAAGGGTTTGAGATCCAAATTTGTAAAATCATATTGTAGACTAAAAAAAATGTTTGAAGTTCCTGTCAAATCGCGGAAAGCTCTTGTGAGCACTGGATTAACTGGAAACATATCCGGTTTCGGCATTTCAAAGGTGTGAAGTTTCGCAAGTCTGTCGTTTCGCAAGTGTGACGTTTCGAAAGCAAACATTTCAAACCATTTTGGGGAAAAATACCAAATACAGTTTCGTAGCAAGACCGAGAATGGTTTTCCTTAGAATGGAATTGAAAATTTTGCTTTCAAAACGTCGCACTTGCGAAATGTCGCAATTTTGAAATGTCGCGGAGCCTTCGATTAAAGTAAGGTGTAATATCGAAATATTCAAAGTGGAGATTTTAGAAAAGTATGAACATAATCTCCAATAAGTTTCCAGTAAAGAACTTTGGCCTAACTTTGAAACGCTATATCTCGAGAACCAGAACAGGTACAAAAATTTTGAAACCTACAAATTGTGTAAAATTTTATGCTGAGCAATTTTGTAATTATTTACTTTTTGATAGCTATTTGGGTTCTTAAGATATAACGCTTAAAAAGGCCCTCCTGGAGACTACAAAATAGCGAGTAGGCACCTGTATCACTTTTATCTAAATCGACCTACTAATAGCCAAGTTATGAAAAAGTATACGGAAGTTTTTCACTCTTCCAAAGGGTTTCCCGAAACCCTTTTTCCCAGAGAACAGACAAGAAACAAGTTTAACCTAATTGTCTTCCCACGTCCCCTTCAAAAAAAACGAAACAAAAAAAGAAGAACTCACTTTTGAACTGAGACGATGGTCTCGCCAGAAGATTCGCGAGACGAGTAGACTCGTAGAGCTCTGGCGGGAGAACGAGTCCCAAGTCGACTGGAGCATCCTCTTCTGGAGCATCCTTCTTCGAGTCGACGGTGAGCACGAGGACAGCGACGAGAAGGTAGAAGTAGATGGAGGATGACATGGATGAAGATGAAGAAAGGGTGACCACTGGAAATGGAAGAATGAGTTGTTATTCACGAATGGAATGGAGAAAATATGATAAGGTTACTGTAATTTGATTTGCCTTCCAGAGAAAAACAAAGAGAATACGTCAAAATTGACTCAATCAAAGAAAAAATGCTCGTACTGTTGTTTGGCAGGTGCTGGAGAATGAAGGTGGAGAAAAGAAAAGCAGGAAAAAAATAAGGGAGAATAAATTCTTTCTCTCTGTCACTCCAACCCATTGCCTTATATCTCAATATCACCTGAAGCTCCGCCCACCAACCCGGGATTTAATTGAATTGTCTGCGTCTCTATTCTATATTTGGGGAGTTATGAAGATATTCTTGAGTGACGTGTGACTCTTTTGGATCGGATTGAAAAGAGAGTACAGTCAATCATGTCTAGTTTTTTTGAGGAAAAGTGACGGGATTTATAAAGAAAATTTATGGGTTGGCCCGGTCTCTCAGTCTGTAATAAATTATGCTCCTTTCTGGAATTTTCGAAAGTTTTGCAAATTTTCTCCGAGGGGCTTCATAATTTGAAACTGATAGACAGGGAAGTGCACGAAGGGATTAAGGGGAAGGACATCAAAATCATTTCTTTTTTTTCAAAATCAAATATGATGTGTTATTCGAAAATATTGAGGGTGGAGGAAAATGTAGGAACAATTTGGAAATTAGGAACACAAGGGGTACAAAAATTTTGGCCACAATTTATTAATTGAAGTGGATTCCAAAAAAATTGAGTCAGTTTCGGGCAACTCATTCAAATGCGAATAACTTTTTTCAGGAAAATCGGGTGAAAATACGGTCAACAGAGAAACTGTTCCTTATTAAAAAACCTATCGATTGATCAAACAATCATCAAATTTCAAAAAAAAATTAATAGCTGATCCGGCGATTTCAAGGCGTATCTCTGTTATTTTTTGATGAAATTGGACGATTTTTTGACCAATCGATAGCTTTTTTAATAAGAAACATTTTTTCTGTTGACCGTATTTTTATTCGATCACTCTAAAAAAAGTTATGCAAATTTGAATGAGATGCCGAAATTTGTTGCCGGCCAGCTCTGATCAGTTTTGAGGGTAAAATGAATTGAAAGATATAAAGTACTTTCTAGATTTGGCCAGAAGTTTTGAAGAAGTAAAGTCGGGATTCTGGAGGAATTTTATATTATTTTGTAAGCGTTTTAGGCCGTACAATGATCAGAGTCGACCGATTCTGAAAAAAAGCGATTTTTTTGGAATTCTGAGATTTTGGGATTCTGAAGGTTTAGAAGATGCTTGGCTACCAGAAGATTCAGAAAATTCAGAAGTTTTAGAAGTTCGAGAGAACATTAGATCTATGAAATTTTTATAGTCGTATTATGTAAACAAGTTTTTTTTTGGGGATCCTGAGATTTTATGATTCTGAAGTTTTGGAAGATGTTAGGAATCGAGAAGATTCTGAAAGCCTTAACAAGAAGTAAAGTTTGGAAGATACAACATTTTGAGACTCGTTTTTTTGCTTAGAGGTTTTCAGAGGGAGTAAATTCTGAAAATTTGGAAAAAAACCGGGAAAATCGGAGAATTCTTAATTCAAAGTCTAAAGAATTTCAGATTTTGATCATCTTACCATAACCTGAATCTTTAAGAATTCTTAAATTCTCAGAGCATGAAAAAGTTTGAAATCGAAAACTCTGGAACTCTAGAATCTACGTCATATCAACATCTAGATTTCCCATTCTTTCCTTCATTCAAAAACATTCCTCACAATCATTTTTTTCATAAACAAAATGCTTCTATTTTCGATAAAATAATTTTCTATTCAAATCAAGATTAATCTTTGAAATCGAAAAAACACAAATTTTATAGTGTGGGTCCAAAATTCAAGATTTTTCCCATTCTTTGTTTTGGTTTTTGTCAAGTTATTATTTTTGGAGCGCCTCCAAAAAATATCCAGAATTTTTCACATCATCTGTCAATGATTTCATTTTGCATATTTGAGACATCTCGACGGAGCAAAATGACAAAAGAAAACAGGTGAAACATCGTCATTTTCTTCTAGAATTTTCTGATTCAGAGTACAGACTTGGAGAATTTTTGAAAATTCGAAACTTCTGAAGATAAGTGAAAAAAGAATGAGGAAAAGAGAAAGGAAGGAAGCTAATTGTCTTTTCCGTCGAACTTTGTGCTCATTGTGCTTGTTTCTGAAAAAAAGAGAAACATATTTGAATGAGAGTTGACAAATTGGAAAAGGGGAAGAAAAAAGTAGGAAGTGTTTTATTTTTATGAATTAATAATGAATATTGTTTTGTTTCAATGTTCTCTATGGAGCAAATCATCTGGAATTTCAGATCTATCAAACGTATTTGAAAAACAAAAAGTAAAGTCAGGTGATTTCTGATTGGCTGAAAATTGTGAGTATTTGACGGTTAATGAATTTTTTTTTCGGGGCGAGGCAGAGATCTCTGGGAAAATTGAGTGCAAATAATTAGAGTTTTTTTTTTGGTTTCGCTTAAAAATTATGTGTAAAAATGGCAATTTTTTCATAAAAATCGCTAAAACTCGGAATAATCCATTTTCAAATCGCGAACTTACATTTTTCTAACCTATTTCAAGAAATGAAGAATTTTTCGCTAATTCAAATGCGCCTCATCTCGCAGCTCAAAACGCTGTAAAAACATTTTTATGAGCGTTTGAAGTTTCTAGAAGAGAGACGCAGAGAAAGCAGACACTCTCGCTATCGAAGAGACGCAGAGAAACGAGACAATGTCTGCGTCTCTCACTGAAACTTCAGACGTTCATAACTCGCTTCAGAGTGGTTCATTTTGAATTGTTTTTGGACCATTTTAAACAATAGATCATGCATTGTTAGATGGATAAACAAAATTTATATTGGAAAACTGGTATTTTTGAACCAGTTTCCGAATAAATGTTTATGAATCTAATAATAATGATGCACGATTTCTTCTTTATAATGGTCCAAAAACGGGGCAAAACGGACCACTTTGAAGCGAGTTATGAGCTTTGTGAGTCTTATTTCTCTGCGTCTCTTCGAGAGCGAGAGTGTCTGCTTTCTCTGCGTCTCTCTTCTAGAAACTTCAAACGCTCATAACTCGCTGCAAATTGCATTTTGAGCAGCGATATTAGGTGCATTCGAATCAGCGAAAAAATCTGCATTTTTTGAAATAGGTTAGGAAACAGTTTGCGATTTGAAAATCGATTTTCTAGAGTTTGACGATTTTTATGGAAAAATATTGATTCTCACAAATACTGGAACTGGGACGACCGTTTGAGTACAAATAAATTATTACTGTAATACTACTTCAACTAAAAAATGACCAAGCTGTATTCAGAATCCTCCACGTCTTCCAATTTCTTCAGAATCCCACTATTTCATCCTCCTATTCCAACTCCAGCCATTTTTCCCATCGGAATGTAAACCGAACGGCGGCTCGTTTTACTTCTCTCTTATCCAGAACTGCTCCGCGGTGAGCATTAGGGACGCTTTGCAAACTTTCGCGCATTTCGAAACACTGGTCAAACCCGGTTGCGGACGATGAGACGAGAGATACGGGAACTCATAGAGACGCAGAGAAAAAGAAATGATAAGGACAGGAGCATTCGTGACCTCTTCAGAATGTCTGTGTTCGTGCGATTACTGTAAGGGAGAAAACGAGAGAAAAAGGGGAAAAGCCATGCGGAGCTTGGCGGATAAAAAAAATGATATACGGTAGAGTAAACATTCGGCTATTTTTATATGTATCATCATTATTTATAATCAACGCACTCCAAAAATAATCCAGTCTAGACCGCGGAACAAAGATCTGGAGCAAAGTGTTTCAAAGGAAGTTGTAAAATATGTAGAAGTATCTACTTTATGAGTGTACTGAACGACTAGTAAAAAATCTGTAAGAACAAAGGCCAAAAATAGAAACGTTCTCAAAACTACAAACTACAACACAAAAGTTGCAAAATCGACGAATAACTTAATCTCTGTTGATTAATTCTGATCTATCTTTGAGAAATATCTGTAAATCAGGTGACATTTTCAGATTGTCACTATATGACGATTTTTCAGGACAGGTGAATACAGAGTTGTGACTCAATATGACGCGATTCTGAGAATCTGAAAGTTTGGATCGAATAGAAACTTTGAGTTTAGGAAAATGGTTTTGCAGAAAGGAGTTAGATAGAATTTCAGATACCTTCAGAATATGAAATTTGGGAATTTGAGAAGTATAGAATCGTTAGGGATGTCCAGATGTAGTTGAGAATTCGAACCTGGGAATCTTAAAACCTTATAGTCTCATAGATTCAAAAGAACAGAATCCGCTGGAACCTCGGATTCCTTTGTCTTCTAGGTTAGAGAATTTCAGAATCTCTTAGTTTTATGGCTCACGGGGACAGAATCGTATCTAAGGACTTGAGAATCTAGAAAAAGGCATTAAAAATTTCGATTTTTTGTATAATTTGGGTAAACTTGTGTTCATGTTGAATTTTTAAATATGAACGTTTCTCCTGAAAGTCTGAAAATCAACCAGTAACCGAAAATGCGGATCCACGAAATTTCGAAAGTGCGACATTTCAGAAATGCTATGTTTCGAAAGAGTAATGTTTCACTTCCCGGGATTTTTTCTATAATTTAGGTGTGAATTATTTAAGCAAAAAATCTGTTTTTTGGTTGTTTTTCCGAATAAGTCATAGTTTGAGATGATTTAATTTTTTGTGTCATGTTAACAGCAAAAAAAATGTTTTAAAATTTTTCCATTTCTCCCCTATCCGGGCCGACCTGAAATTTGTCAAGACGGCCCAGAATGATTTGAAATTTTTTCTTTCGAAACGTCGCACCTGTGAAACGTCACACTTTCGAAACGTGGCACTATCGAAACGTCACAGTTTCGAAACGTCCCACTTGCGAAACGTCACACTTTTGAAACGTCACACTTTCCAAATTTCGCGGAGCCAAAAATTCAGAATCTGGAAGTTCTTAAAAAACTCAAATTTCAGAAAACTCCTTCAACTCTGAAAAATGTTAATTCCTGCTTCCAAAGTCCAGAATTTCAAGTTTTTGAAAAATCATTCAATTCTGTGTGCTCATCTTCCTAAGGCACAGAGCCCACGATTTTCATTTTTTCAGAAACTCAATCAGATTTCGAAACCCCATCCACCCCCTCGATTTCCTCCGCCATTTCATCATAATTTATTTTTTTCCGCGAACATTGTTATCATTATGGACTGCTCCTTCTTCTTCTTCTCCGCATCATTCCAAACTCGATCGGGTCATTTAGTGGCCGTGGGAGATTCCTGGGGTCTGGGTGCTGCTGCGATGTGTTTGAGTGTGTACTTTTTCAAGTGGAACGACAAGAAGAGATTGAGCGATGGAAAGAGTGCGTTCGGTCAGTTTGTGCCACCACCACCACCACGACCTTTGTACAAGCTTCGCAAAACAATCTTGAGAGAGAAAGGTGTCTCTCTCACAAATAGAAGAGAGACTCTGGAGACTCTCTGTTTTGAAGAAGAAGAAGCACTGATTCGAATGCCAAACAGATGATAAGAGAGCCGAAAATGGGTCAAGAGAATGGGAACAAAGAGTGGAGGAGAAAAAATCATTCGGCGGAATTATCGAAATGATGGCACTAATCATTTAGCACATATTTTCGGGCTCTAAGCAAACTACAAAAAGTTCTCAAGATCAGGAAATATTCTTTGCTCTATTCTGCATGTGCTCAAGATCAGAACATCCGAATGCATTCAGAATCCCTTCAAAACCCCTAACTTTCAAAAATCTGACCGAGAGACATCTGATGTTTGACTACTGGTGCACTTTCTCGTGACCATATCGGAGGCGATATCACTGAGGAAAAAAAAACAAGAAAAAACGAGTTCGCGATCATTTGTCCATTTTTCATTCCACAAACATTACATACTAGGAGCGTATTAGGTGATATGGCGAAATAGGAATTGAGTTAAATAGAAAAAAACGATATTTGTTTTCTTTGATATTTAATAACGCTGGAAGAGTAGTACTATATTCAGATCAGCTAAGAAACCGAGTACTGTCTCAGTTTCATTGAGTATTGAGTAAGATCTTTCTGTTTTATGTAGAAGAATAGAAAAAGTTAGGCCAGATAGGAACATATTAGGTAATAAGACGATTTTGGAAGAATAGTACTGTATCTAGGTCAGCTAGAAACTCCAAGACTGGCTCTTATGAGATTCTTCCGTGTAAAGAAAGACGCAAGTAGTTAGCCCAACTATAATATAATACAACTATATTATCTATAGCTTCGAGTCTGACATTTTATTACTATTTGCATCGACAATGATATGCCGTACCTGCTTTGATAGTGGACAGCTTCTGGTTGAAAGACACCCAAGTGAGCTCGAAAAGAGCTCTTTCTTAGACTTTTGTGTGACTGGAAGTTACCAAATTCTTTATCAAAGATGTATGTACTTGCTTTTGGTACAGCAGTTGCGGCCTCTTTTATGAATTTCGAAAACTTATTTCCCGAAGTTTGAGCAATAGAAGGGCATGTCGTATCTTCATAGGTAACTTCGAAAGTTGGGTACTTTGAAAAATATTAGGGATATTTTTACGGGCGTAGCGTGCTCGCCTGTACTTCAGCGCGGCCGAGCTGAAAGGCGTATAAGACCAAGGGCCAATGTTTCTTCATGCGCCTTTAAACTCTTCTATGCCCTAAATTTAGATGTAAATTTAATGGCGTAAGACGCATGAAGACACTTTGGCCCTCTGTGCTTTTAAAGGTGGCACAAATATTAATTTTTCTGAAACTCCTGTGAACTGAAGCTGTAGGTAATGTAAGCAATTTCTGATATGCCAATTGTTCTGTTTTGATTGATTTCCGTCCAAAAACAGGCCTAAAGTAAGAAAAGTCGTAAGGTTTGATGCATGGTATGCATACACCACAACTAACACGCTCACGCAAAAACGCACGAAATTCCCTCGCAATTTCCCTCAGAAAACTACTGTCCCACCACCTTTGAGCTCGTTTTAAGCGTTTTAAGCCACTCTAGCTTTGTTAGGTTCTGACAAAGAAGGTTACGGTCTTTATACCTAAAAACTCAAAATTTATTCTATAGGCTTATACATAAGAATCTAGGAACGGTCTATGTAGCCTAATGTACTTCTACTGGGTGCACTTTGTAATCTTACGAAATACTATGTACCATGCACCAACTCTAACTCTGAAACGAGAATTGAACTTTTCTATGGGGAATACCTTGTCAACATTTAACTTTTATCAGTACAACACAACTCGTATACCGCCTGGCCGAGCCTGGTATCCGTGTGCATCTTCTCTTTTTTGTCACTGACCACTCTTAGCACCAAAAGAGACAGAGAGAAAGGTTCCGCTTGTTTCGTGAGACCGACGCCTTGTCATCTTTAGCGACGAACACACTCGAATTCCTTCGAAATTTTCCTGATAAAAAATGACAAGTTGTGTAGAGGCCGAGGACAAACAGTGGCACGAGCAATCCCTGTTGCTCTTTTCTCTCTCCATCTCTGTGTCGGATGCTCTGTTATCGTGATATATGTGTGTTGCAAAAGATGCGCTTGACAGCTTGTCCACACCGACTTTTTTGCTTCCGTGTGCCCGCCGCCGCGCGCCTTGTTCGGAGGAGGACAAGTCTTCGGGAAGGATATTGGTTACGGTTTTCGTATTCATTCAATTACAAATGAATAGATGACCAGTTACGCAAGGACAGGACTGGATGCCATTCGGAATTGAAATAGATTTCAAAAAATTGCAAGAAATAAGAAATTCTAGATGGCTAATGAATTGAAGATTTGACTTTGATTAATGAGTTTAGAATTTAAATGTATTACATGTTCGCCGTCAGTTGTCAGGTTTCTTAGGCTTAAATGCGCCAACAGATTTTACTATAAACGGGAAGTGCGCCCAGGAGTGTTGCTGGCGCATTTATCGTGCCCCAAAGGGATATCGTTCGAGAAACTCTATGCGCCTTTAAATGTGGCGGGACAGCAGTTTTCGAGGGAAATCGCGAGGGAATTTTGTGCACTTTTGCGTAAGCGTGTTTGTAGTGTCTGCGTACCATGCGTCAAACCTTACGACAGTTCATTTTTAAGCCCGTTTTCAGACGGAACTCAACCAAAATAGAACAATCGGCGTATCAGAAATCCACTATAGATTGCTTCCGTTCACAAGAGTTTCAGAAAAATGAACATATTTGATCTTCTAGATTCCGAAGTTCCAGAAAAGTCAAACATATTGTCACAGACTCCATGAAAATTGCAAGTTTTTTGTCACACAATGACTATATGTTTATACGGAAGTCCATTGAAACATGATTCATATTCCGTATGCGGAAAAATAAACATTCCGGAAAATACTGTATGCCAAGGGTAGCAATGCAATTTTAGAAGCGAGCGAATTGGGGAGAATCGATGAAAATTGGAGGGAACATTTTGAATTTTGGCGCGGTGGGAAGCTGAATCCAAAAGCAAAATACTGAAACAGAAGAATTCTGAAAGTATATCTCAAATATAAAGGGGTTCGGAGACTTTAAAACAAGCTTATTAAAGATTTTCAAGATCTTTATCATAACAATTCAAATGCCCCAGAAAAAAAGAGCGAATTGAATACAGACTCCTCAATCAGAATACCAAATCTTCGACGACACAAAAACGTCTGAAGCACTCTATCGAGACGAGACGAGACTCTACATAGATGAGACGGGCCGAGACGAGTCAAATCTTCTAGAAGGGTGAGGAGTTCAGATACATCAAGCAGAAGGCCACATCTTCCACCACACGGAAACTTCTGAGACACTCTTTAGAGACGAGACGACGAGACGAGACCCCGAGACCACAAGACCACGAGACGAAACGAGACCACAAGAAGAGATTCCATAGAGATGAGCCACGATCCTATAGAAAAGCCAAGTTTCTGTAGAAACCCGTCCTAGCTCCGGCGATGAGTCACCACCTTGATTAGTCACAGTAATCTGCTAAGTACCGGTTCTAATGCCATCCGGAGGCCCACGTCATCTTGAACCGTCTTGTCCAGTTGATCACATGCATCTACACATATTGTGAAATTAACCGTAACATCACCACTATATTTGTCTTCTTCTTGGTCAAGCTGAACTCTCTCTCTCCAAAACTTGCTCACAGGCTTTTTTGCTTGCGTCCCCCAAAAACTTGACCTGTTTTTTTTCTAATGGGTTCTACTCCTTCGGAGTTCTTGAGAAACGACGCCTTAGTGTCGCCTCGGTATTCTTGCCCAAAAAAGAAAACAATAGTACTAGAGAAGAGAGGAAGAGAGATATAGAGAGTGCGTTCCCTCTCTCTCTCTCTCCTTCTATTCTTGTGCTCATAAGCGCGCCGAGCTTCTATTTTCGTCTTCTTCTTCCTCCGAAGGTACTCTCTCTGACCGTCGCCGCGTCGTGTGTGCGTCTCGGTCCGTCGTCTCCGTACAGTACGCGTTGAGAAAGAGAGAGAGTTGAAAAAGAAAAAGAAAGTGGGCGGGTTCGCCCCACTGTCCGCATACAAACCTCTCTCCCATCGGAAGCTCTCCTAGAGAAAAGGCCCCCTCCCCTACTAGCAACCTCCCTCCGATTCATTCGTTCTCTACCGCCAACCGAGAGAAGACACATTTCACATCTTAACCTTTCAGAAGATCCTTTCTTTTAAAGTTTGTCATCTCTTTTGTCTTAAGCTCCTCCCCTTTTGGTCTATTAGCATCTATCCTTTAGTCAACCCTTTATCTATTCCAGCCGTGGCAATTGTTCGTCGAGTCCACGATATATAAAAGAGCCAGAAGAAGAATAGCAGCTTTGTTTTCGTTTGAAACGACCCACCTTCTTCCATATTCCCACACATTTAATCACACAACGCAGTCATCCACATTCAGAATGCTGCGCAATCTTATTTTACTCATCCTCTTCGGTAAGTTTTTTATTTTTTATTTTGGATTTATAATTTTATGATCCAACATTTTTAAAAGTATTGAACTGGTCATAGAAGATTTCGGTTGAGAATATCGATCTGAAAGTCAGATCCATCTCAACTTTGGCCTTCTATTCATAGACTTCTACAACATTTTGAATATTCAAAACTCTAGGACTCTAAAAAATCTAGTAATACAAAACAATTTGAACTTCCTCCTCTTTTCCAGCCGCCCCTTCATTTGCCCAAACGCCCGTGATCGGCGGAACCTGTAAACTTGGGACCGCCGATGTCCAAATCGGTGGAAAGCAGACACAGTTCTTCCTGAAATGCGAGATCACGGCAGAGTAAGTCTTTTGAATCCTTCTGAATCCTTCTTCTAATCTTCATCGATTTCCAGCAGCGCCGAAGGTGAAGGTGTTTGGGTTGTGAAGTCGAGAGCCGCCGCGGCCGCGGCTCCAGCTCCAGTTCCAGCTGAAAACACGCAGCCACAGCAACATCCAAAGGCCCGTAAGCCAGCGACTCCAAACATTTGTGGTAAGTTCCTAAAGATAATTTTGAAGAAGTCTAAAGCTCTTAAGTCAATGAGCGAGATGACCGCAAACAAATAGTCGGGGTCTTACTGGTCAACAATCTGAGAGAAAGAAGAATTTAGAAATGAAAAAGATTCTGAAGAAGTAGGCAAAAACCATCTAGCATCTTCTTCATCATCATCCGATTTTTGTTTGCTTTTGCTTCTGATGGTGTTTCCTTCTGTAAGCACTGTTTGCATTCATTTTCCCTCCATTCAATTCACTTGAATTTCTCAAAAAATAAAACACACACAAACACAGAAATGTAAGATGTTTCAAAGAATCCGATTTGCCAAAGGGGATTCAGAAGGAAAACACCTTCTGCTTCCGATTGTTTCAATATTTGATTTCTTAGCTAATGAATCACTCTTCCACCTCCTAATGGAGCCCCCCGTTTAAAAAAACCGTAACCCGGCTTGTCCTTTCCGCGAACGACCGGCTTTTGTCCGCACTCAGAGAGTGTGCTCTGAGAGCAACTCTACCCGACGGCGCGTGACCAAGTGGGGGGAGGAAATCAACAAATAGGTGGGGGTCAGAAGAAGAAGTGCTCTCTCGGCGCCGCCGACTTAGAGTGTTTTGTTTTGAGTGACCCCCTATTAATCGAGGGGGCTAACAGAGAAGTTATTAGTGATGGATTTTCAGAGCAAGACAACGGAGCCCGCGAGAACGAGGCTTGCGCCGTGTCGGCCACTTGCCTTCAGGCTCACAACGACTTCCCATCATCGTATCTTCAATGCGACCAAACGTACGGACACAGAATCTGAGCAAAAGCAAAGAATTGAAATTTTCAGAACTCTCCGATGGGTGCGCAAATCGTGCCAGGAAAACTTCTTGTTCAACTTTGAGCAACAAACTTGTATCGTTCCAAAGAGAATGAGCTCCCTTTCTCGTAAGTTTTCACTGTCTGATTCCCCCGCTCTATCACTTCTATCAGCTCCCCCCTATAATCCTTCTAACCCTTGCTCCAAATGCCCATTGGGATCCGCTTGTCGTGATGGCAAATGTATCCCGTTAACAACATCCAGTAGGTTTTTCTAACCCTCTTTCCCCTATCTTAACCCTATTACTAGATCTATGTTCCGATGGATCTCCTCCGAATAACACGTGTCCAAACGATGAATGTCCCAAGGGATACTTTTGTACGGCTCAAAAAGTATGCTGCCCTTCAACTGCTCTACAATCATCCATCGGATGTTCCATGGTGTGCACAATCGATGAATCCTGTCCAAAAGGGATGACATGCCAGAATAATTGTTGTGAAGAACGAAAGCTCCTACGGCACCCGAAAGTCTATCGATACGCTACTGTAGAAGCAACGAATACAATCTTCGAAGTGGACAGTGATATATTCGATAGCGCAGCGATTGAATCGCTCCCAACTCAAAGACCTAATAAGCTGGAAGAAGTGATGGCACCAGGCATCACACCTACACCGACACGGACCACCGAGCCTCCGAAGCTTCGATGTTTGAGCACGGAAGATGGGTTAAATTCATCAGGAGGTTAGTTCGTCTCTCGATTCTTTGTTTGCGGTCATTTTAAAGTATTTCGGAAGAAGAAGAAGCATCTCTTGCCCTCTATTTACGAAGTAAATAGCGGCTAATGAGGAGCTAAGACTGAACACGCACCGCGCATTAGTGTCGTATCTTTTCGAACTGTACTTTTATAGGCGGAGCATCATCTACATGTGGAGGAACTAATGCGAATTGCACAATTGACGAGGATTGTCCGATTACATTCAAATGTTCACAGGGATGTTGTAAACTGGCAAAGTGTCCGAGGAGTTTGATTGATGTACGATTCACATGCACCAGTCAATATCACTGTAGATCGAATGAGCATTGCATTTTTGGGGGTTGCTGTCCGAAGACTATCGAATTGGCAGTGATTAAATCGGTACCAGAGATCATTGAAAAGAAAACAGAAACTGAAGCCAAAAAATTAATGATCGGAGACTGTGAAGTGGATACTCGTGTGCGTAACTGTGGAATCGATACAGTATGCCCTGATATGTCAGAATGTGTCGATGGAGTTTGCTGTAAACAACCACCAATGTCACGGTGTGGAAATGGGCTAATGGCTTTGACGATTCCAGCAAGTTGTGAATTATCAGAAGACTGTCCGATTTCTTCAAGATGTGAGTATGGAAAGTGTTGTCCATTGACGCAAGCCGAGAACTCTGAGGACACCACTCCGGCCGAAATCATAAAGGAAGAAGTTACCTCAACTGCGACAAAAATTTGGAAGAAAGTCAAAAAGGTGGACGTGGGAGTCTCAATAAACAAAAATGTGAGTCCTAAAATTATATGATTCTAGTCCTCAACTTTATTTTCAGAAATGCCTCTCATCTCAAAAATGCGACCTCCATAACCTTTGCCCTCCGGAGTTTACATGCTCTTTAACTGGAAAATGTTGCCGTCTGAACGTCCGTTGTCCAGATGGTACTGTACCTGAAACATCATGTGAATCGGCAAACAATCATGACACTTGTCCATCGTCCTCTCACAAATGCACTCTTTTGAATAGAGAGCATTTCGCGTGCTGTTACAGTCCTGGTAAGAAAATTCTGTATCTTTTCAAATAAAAAGTTCAAATTTTTCAGGACTAGTAGTCGAGGGAAGTGTATCAGCTGTTGTATCCGATTGTCCCATGGGATCTGTGGAAGTTGATCCGAGATTCGGAACTTCCTGCCGATACAGCTTACAGTGTCCTTCTCCTTACTTTTGTAATCAGAAAGGAAGATGTTGCCAGTTAGCGAAAACTCAATAGGTTGGTGGAAACAGACTCTTCTGGTTATAATTTTGACAAATTTCAGAATCCAATGCCAATCTCATTGCCAGACACGTGTACATAAAACTTAACTTATTACTAACCAATAAACCCGTTGCATGAATAACCCAAATTGCTTCTATTTCTATCCCTTTTTCTATTATTATTTCTCATTTTCCAAAATCCAGGTCAACAAGCCAACGGACTCGTCTGCACTTTCTCCAGCTGCTCCAACTCGAACCCATGCTCCGTCGGAACCTGTAACAACGGATACTGCTGCTCTTCCGGATCCAACTCGGCTCCAGCTATCATTGGTGAGTTTTCAATTATTTATTATGCACCTGCGCAATCCCTTATTCACTATTCATTCAGAAACCACCAGCACCACTAACCAAACTGAACCAGCACCTGATACCAAATCCAAAAAATCTAACAACAAAAAGCACCGTAAACCCAAAAAGAAAGACCTGTCTGACCCCCTCCTTCAGAACGATTTTCCCATCGGACCGCCCGGTTACGGGTTCCCGGAGCACCTCTCCAAACTGGACGAAGTGCTCGTTAGAGCCCAAGGCGACGGTGGTGAGCACCATAACCTCTCCCTGCGCACCGTAACTTTCAGATTACAGTTTCTTGTGCCGGAGGATTCCAATCTTCTTTAATATGCTCTGCTGGTTCGGAATGTCCAGCTGGGCTGCATTGTGACTCTGCTATTAACCTTTGCTGCCCGCTTTTACTCCCATTGACTGATCCTAAAAATCCGAAAAAGAGAAAGACAAAGAGACGAAAGCAGAAGCAAGAAGAGTCTCATGAGGTCCCTGAGGAACCAGCTCGATTCAACTCTTATGCTTGTGGATGCAGTAATTTTTTGCACTTTTGCACTTAACACTATCTAAATTTTAAAGCAAGTTTCATGTCTTAACTTTCAGTGAGCGGAGGATCTAGCAACGGATGCGTCGGATGCCAAAACGCCCCACAAATCATCACCATCCGTAAGAAAAACTTCTAGAGTTCAAAAAAATCCAAAATTTCAGCACAAAACTCGTGCCCAGGAGGTGGATACTCTGTCGGAGGATGCAGCTCGGGGTACTGTGCCACTGGATATTCCTGCATTCAGAACCAATGCTGTCCATCGTACAACTCTGCTCCAAGAATCTCTGTTTGTAAGTTTTAGCGAACCCTGGAACACTTCAACACAAGGCGATTTTTTTTCAGACACCTGTCCATCTGGAGGAAACGCCGTCGGAGCTTGCATGTCCGGAAGATGCGCCAGCGGATACACCTGCAGTAACAACGTCTGCTGCCCACAAACCACCACCACCAACCCATTCGTCTGCCCTGACGGAACCCAAGCTGCCGGAGGATGTGTCAACGGACAGTGCGGAACTGGATACACTTGCTCGAATGGACTCTGCTGTGCTGGAACATCAACCACTGTCAAATGCCTCGATGGATCTGATGCCGTCGGAGCCTGCATCCCATCGTGCACCGGAGACGGTTGCGGAGGAGTTCAAGTCTCATACTACTGCGGATCTGGATACACTTGCACCACCGGAAACATTTGCTGCCCAATCAACAGTTGTCCAAACGGCGGAGAAGTCCTCGGCCCAACCATCAACGGACTCTGCCCAACTGGATACACTGTTCAAGGAAACCTTTGCTGCTCCGCTACTTGCACTGATGGATCTGCCGGACTCGCCGCTGTCAACGGAGTCTGCATCTCCGGATACACTCTTACCAACGGAGTCTGCTGCCCATCCACTGTCACCTGTTCCGATGAAATCTCTATTGGACCATGTACCGGAACCGGATTCAACGGAGGATGCCCAGCCGGATATGCTTGCGATTCCAACAACGTTAACTGTTGCCCAGTTGTCACCTATGAACTCGAGAGTTGCCATGTCGGACCAGCGTTCGAAGGACTCTGCCCACCAGGATACGTCATTGTTTACATTCCAAACAGTCCCCTCATCACCAACGGAGTCAACCCAGGAACCTGTGTCGATATTCAGTGCAGTAAGTGATATAAAGCCACTGATCAGACTTGAGCTCGTTTTCTTTCAGCCACCGGACTCTGCGCCCAAACCGCCCAAATCGGAGAGTGTGCCACTGACACCGCCACCGGAACGTGCCCAACTGGATACACTTGCTTCACGAATGCTGGAATCTGCTGCCAGACTACCACTTTCAGCCGTCTTCGTAACGCTCGGCCAATTCCTCAAACACCAAACTACGGACGTCCACTTCACAGCTACATGCCTCGTAAGTATGACATCTCCTAATCTCTCGAAACTCTTGAAAATCATGTGTGCGGTGTGTCCCTCTCTATCTTGAACTTTCCTTATTCCGATCCTCCCCGATTCCACCTCTTCTTCTTCTTCAGCTCGCTTCGGCGGACCATCCTCCTCCTCATGCTCCGACGGATCGCTCTCATCCGGTCCGTGCATGAACGGTCTCTGCGGCATCGGACTCGAGTGCCAGAACGGACAATGCTGCTCGCCATCGGCCAACAACAAGCCAGCCGGCCTCCTCCAAAGTACTATCTCCAGCATGCCTTCTCCCCTTCCAATCTCTCTTATCATCCCCCATTACAGGCAAATGTCCATCCGGTGACACCGCAGTCTCCGGATGCTTCCCCAACGGATCGTGTGGAACTGGCTTTGAGTGTGTGTCCTCGTTGAATCTGTGTTGTCCACCAGGTCAACCACAAACATCGTTCCCTGGAAACAACAACAATGGCTTCAACACCTTCAACAACAACAATAATCGATTCGGATCCTCGTCGATGTGTAAGCCTCGCGCATCCTAATTCCCCCATCTGTTTCTCTCTTATAGCGCCGCGTCCAATTGGCGCCCGTTGTCAACTCGACGGCGAGTGCGTCGGACATAACGACGGTCTGTCGATGTGCCACGCCGGAGTGTGCCAGTGTTCTCCGATCGCCTACACGCAAGGAATCGCATGCGTTAGACGAAAGTGTAAGAAGACGTGCTTGCGCTATCTCCATCCTTGCATGCTTCTAGACTTAACCCTCTTAAAACCAACAGCTTCTCTCTAGACATATTAGACCTGCTAGTTCTAGTCTCTCACGACTGAACCCTAGTCAAGATGTCACACTGCTTTCAATTCTCGGCTCTATCAAAATCAATTATCCTCTTTTCAGCTTTCCAAATGAACGACGACCCAGTGATCGACGCCGCCGACGACAAGTCAAACAGCGTCCAGAGCGTCAGCGTGTGAAGCCGTCCGACGACGAGCTGAAGCGTGCGTTGAAACGTCTCTGCGCTCTCTACTATTATACTAGCTCTTAATTTTTTTCTTTCAAATCACCATCGTTCTTTCTTGTTTTGAATCACGCTCAATTCATCGATCGACACTTCTTTCAAAACTCTGTCGATCTGTTTCCTCCTCTCCTCTCCTGTCCACTCTCTTTTCTCTTGAAATATGCCTTTTTCTTTCCTATTTTATATTCAAACACCCCCTTCTCTTTCTCTCTCCCTTACGTGGAAACATCTGTAATTCCATTTGGAATGCCCATTGCTAATCCCAAAAATGTCCAAAAGTGTTATCTACAGATTTCTATTTATTTAATTATTTATTTAATTTATTGACTTGGTATGACTGTGTTTTCCAAAACATCCATTTTCCTATCATAAATTGTTAAATCTCAAAGTTTAGTTTTTCAAAATGGTATCGAAAGAATCGGCCAAAGAAAACTTTTTGGCCTCAAAGCCTCACCTTCCAATGGTGTACTCTAGTAGTCTAGTGCCCTAGCATACCCTCGATTTTTGGTTTGATTTTACTTATAATCAAACTACAACGAGGCGTTCAAAATGGTAAGCAACTAAGGTCCCCTCGCGCTCCATCGAAAACAAGACCGAAATTTGAACTTCAAAGTTGAACTCCTCGTGAATACTTGGATCACACTTTAAAGTAGGATTACAGTCATTTTTTTTAATATTCTTAAATGATCGTCCCAATTCCAGTATTTACGAAAATAACAATATTTTTGCACAAAAATCGTTAAAACTCGGGAAAATCGATTTTCAAAATGCCAACTTACATTTTTTCTAACCCAATGCAATGAATGTAGAATTTTTTGCTGATTCAAATGCACCTAATATCGCTGCTCAAAACGCCCTAGAAAATTTTTTATTAACAATTTTTCAATAATTGCACTTTGTCGCGCCGCTCGCTGCCGATTTAAATCTGCTGTCGCGCTCGCCGCTGAATGCTCATACGTATTCAGCGGGCGGCGCGACAATTGAAAATTTGTTCATAAAAATGTTTATATTGCGTTTTGAGCAGCGATCTTAGGTGCATTCGAATCAGCGAAAAATTCCACATTCAGTGAAATAGGTTAGAAAAAATGTAAGTTGGCGTTTTGAAAATCGATTTTCCCGAGTTTTAACGATTTTTGTGCAAAAATATTGTTAATTTCGTAAATACTGGAATTGGGACGATAATTTGAGAATATTAAAAAAAATGACTGTAATCCTACTTTAAGTGAAAAAAAAATTTCTGTCATCGTTTTTTACGGAGCAGGTTTCCGTTGAAGATAAAAAAACGAAAAAACTGATTGTAGCGGTCCGAGGTCTGAAAACTTGTATTTGGGATATTTTTACAGGCGTAGCGCGGCCAAGCCTAAAACGAGCTTGAAGGCTCACAAGGCCGAAGTTTCTTCATGTGTCTTTAAATCAAGGCTGGCAAACTCAACAACGCGGTATCTTGTTTAAGCTACTTCTGACTATGGAAACCCACGGCGGCCTGGCGGGCATAGGTTTTTTTGATCACCCACCGTCCTGGCCGCGGCCTCGATTTTGGCAGCCTTGCTTTAAATACAGCTAATTTTAGGGCATTGAAGAGTTTAAAGGCGCATGGAGAAAATTCGGCTTTGTGCGCCTTTAAGTTTGACCGCGGGGAAGTGTAGGCGAGCGTGCTACGCCAGTAAGAATATCTCTAATAAATGCAAAAAAATAAACTATTTAGAATCATTTTCAAGTTGAACATTTGCTGAAAATATAACGTTGATTACCTACACTTTTTTAAAAGTGTTTTTTCAGCTAAAACCACCCAAACCTTAACGAGAAAGATTCCATTTTTTCCAGGTTTTGGGGTTTCTTAAATCTATTGTGAGACCTCTCGTATCTATTCCACTCTCTATTGCCCGACGTGTGGCTACTATCTTAATACCACCACCTCCTCCGCCAACAACAACGACTCCTGAACCGACAACAACCGGACTGACTACTCCAACAACAGGTCCACCTACCACTACAACTATTCTAACCACCACGGATATTTCCGATACCACAGTCATCATCTTCGTGGTTGTCTTCCTTGTGCTTTTTGCTGTCAGTGGTATTGGAATATTTTGTTTCATTCAATCTCGGAAGAAAAAACAATGGGAGCAAATGTTATGGTCGTACAGAATGGATCTTTGGATGTGGAGACTGGAGGAGTTAGTGGGACCAGTGGGACTTCTGGAACTTCTGGAACTAGTGGAACAACGGGAACAAAAACTAAGGGAAAGAAAAAGAAGAAGACCAAGAAGACAACAAAGGATGATTCTTCGATGTGAATACTTGTTAACTGTGTTGTAATAAAAAAGTTTTTGGAAAATTTCAGAGGATTTTCCAATATTTGTACTGAAAATTGTAAAAGCCTCTCAACAACGTTTTCTCTAGCAAAAACGGGTCCAAAAATACCACTTTTAAGCGAATTATGAGCGTTTGAAGTTTTTGCGAGAGACGCAGACCTTGTCTCGTTTCTCTGCGTCTCTACGACAGCGAGAGTGCACGATTTCTCTGCGTCTCTCTTGCTGAAACTTCAAACGCTCATAAGAATTTTTCTACAGCGTTTTGAGCTGCGAGATTAGGCGCATTCGAATCAGCGAAAAATTCTACATTTTTTGAAATATGTTAGAAAAATGTTAGTTCGCGATTTGAAAATCGACTTTCTCGAATTTTAACGATTTTTGTGAAAAAAGTATTGTTATTTTCGTAAATACTGTTATTGGGACAATCATTTGAGAAAAAAATGACTGTAATCCTAACTTCTTGACCAAACTAGCCTGCTTTAATAACCTTTGCTCCACTCTATATAAATAACCCTGGTCACTAGAACATCTAATCTCTTCTCTCGAAATCCCAGTTCAAGCTCTGAGTTCTTTTCAGAAAGACTACCAGACAGCGCCATGTTTCTTGTAAGTTCTCCTGTTCAAATTTCTTTTGAAAAATGACAACATTCAGGGTTTATTCTATGATTTCATAGTCCGTCCAGTCAAAAGATTGTTGTTTGGACCAGACTCTCCTCCAACAACAACTGCTGCTCCGATAACAACTCCGAAACCAAATGCAACTCCGGCTCCACCAGCAACTACAGTACCCCCGCCACCAACCACAACGGAAGCTGGATACACCGTTCTCATCATTTTCATATTGGTTATCGTCGGTCTTCTTGTCAGTAGTTCCATCGGAGGAGTGCTTTTCTATATGAACAGCAAGAAGCAACAACAGAATCCGACTGGAGTCGTTGTTATCGATTCGGAGACGGGGACAACTGGAACAACTGGAACCACTGGGTCGACTACAGGAAGCACTATGAGAAGTACTACTCGAAGCACGACGAAAAGTGTGACAACTGGAACAAAGACGAAGGGAAAGAAGAAGAGAAGAACTTCTTCTACTATGCAATGATTTACTTGTTTGTGTTTTTTAAAATTGAATTGAAATGGAGTTTTTCTGCTCAACTTGTGAATAAAGGATTTGCTTTGTGGCTAATTTATAGAGCCCTTAAAGGAGGTGCCCAGTCAAAAATTTTTATAGCTTTTAAATATGAAAATTTTGCGCTGATTCCGAATATCACAACAGAAACGATCACCTCCTTTAACAAAAATGAAGCACGAGAAGAACGAAAAAAAAAACATGTAATAAGGCTACGTTGTGAAATTCTATTGATCTTTGACAGATTCAGAAAATCTTCTCTATTGTGAACTTTTCGTGTGGGAAAACGTTTTTCACATTTTCAGGTAGTCCCACAGAGAACATTATCTCATTCGCTATTAGGCTCATTATTCAGTCGCCGACCCCTGAACCCCCGCAGCGGGCTGGGCGGTAACAAATTTCGGCAACTCATTCAAATGCGAATAAGTTTTTTTCAGAGGAATCGTGTGGAAATATGGTCAACAGAAAAAAAGTTCCTTATTAAAAAAGCTATCAATTGATTAAAAGCTCGTCAAACTTCATAAAAAATTAACAGTGTTACGCATTCTGTTGCCAAAAAAATTGCCGATATTAGCAATTTCGGCAACTTTTCGACAACACAAGGCGTAACTCTGTTAATGTTTCATGAAATTTAACTGGTTTTTAGCCAATCGATAGATTTTTTAATAAGGAACTTTTTTCTGACAATATTTTTACCAGATCTTCCTGAAAAAAGTTATTCGCATTTAAACGAGTTGCCGAAATTTGTTTCCACCCAGCCCTAAACCAAATTGATTGGATGTTCGCTTTTCAGCTCTGTGAAGATAATCCAAAATGTTCTTGCTATGTTTCAATTAGAATTCAAAGTTTGCACACAAAGTTTACTTTTAACAATTTTTATTACAATTGGATCAGAGCGAAAAAACTTTGAAAAACACAAAAAAAAGTAGATTACGAGGTAGCTGAAGAAGTGGTCTTCTTTTCTTTTCCCTTCTTTTTCTTTCCCTTTGTCTTGGTTCCAGTGGTTCCAGTGGTCCCCGTTGTTCCAGACATTCCACTCTCTACATCATTATTATCCATACCACCACCACCAGCTCCCATTGCTCCCTGAGCAGCTTGCATCTCTTCCTTCTTCTTCTTGCTTCTCATGTAGAAGAAAACTCCTCCGGCCGAACTGCAAATCATGAGAACGAGAACGACAACAATGATAATGATGGCATATGCAGAAGAGATTTCAGTCGTCGTTGGTGGCGGAGCAGTGGTTGGTGGAGGTGTTGGAGGAGCAGGTGGAGCACCGGGTACCGGAGCTTGTGTCGGTGGAGGCGGTGGAGGAGGCGGAGGAGGTGGAGGCGGAGACGTGACTGCATTGATTATCGGCTTCACGACGAGACTGGTGACAACACCAACCTAAAGGTTGAATTGTATTAGGGAATATTAAAAAAAAGAAACAGAAAACTCTGGCTCCTCTGAACCGAGCCACAACTAATAAGGTTTTTCTGTTGTCTATTTCCTTATTAACTTACCAGCCAAAAAACCATTTTTTGTTGTTGTTTGGAGGCGAAGTGTTTCTCGTGGATAACTGAAGAGAAAGAAGGAAAACAGAAGCTTATATAATGCCTGCGAGACCTGTGTTCCGGTCATCTTGGTCATCAGCACAGATTCCGTTTCATTCGGTTTGTGCCAGTTGAGATGTCAGGAAACTCACGGGGAATTAAAGGGGGAGAACACTAGTTGTATAATTTTCGACTTGGGGGTTACGCAAAGTGTTGAGTTGAAATTTTTCTACAACTTTGGTCCTAGACTAAATTGACCCTGAAAAGCTCAAATGTTACACGTTACTCGAGTTATGAGCCCTCAAAGTTGAGGTCAACACTAAAATGAGGTAATTTGAGGACTCATATCTCCGCTCAAAATCACTTTCAGAATGTCTAGTTTTTTTGTTTTGACTCAAAATTAGATTCTTAACAAAATCCTATATTTTTTTCAAAAGAAACATTTTTTGATCCAAAACTTCCCACCCAAATGGTATAGGAAAATTTTAAAGTTTCGACCCAAAAAAAAATTGTTGTTCAAAAAGTATAGGATCTTGTTAATCATTGAATTCTAAGTTCAAAACAAGAAACTAGACATTCTGAAAGTGATTTCGAGCGGAGATATGAGCCCTCAAAGTCTCAGTACTAATTTTTGGCTATATCTTTTCTAGGAGTGATTCTAAGATCATGGTTCAAGAGAGTTTCTTTATTTCTCGAAAATTCTGCATCGAATGCTACCAAAATGTAAGAAAAAAGGAACTGCTGATATTTAGTTGAACTTTATAACATGAAAACTGTTAATGATAAAAGGACTACCCTACATCAAAATTCTACCAAACTTTCTCATTTTTCTCTATTCAAACAACTAGATTATAGCCACTCTTTACTCTACTCTACTAACCACAATGACGGGAGCATTTTCCGCCCAAAAACTCTTTTTCCCCCAGTTTTCAATCCATCATGGTGGTCTGGTTTGTAAGTCTTCCCATCCCAAGTAGACTCAAAACCTCGATTTTTAGTTCAAATGGGTTGACATGACCATTGTCACTCCCCTCGGCAACATCTTCATCTCTTCTTCTCCAGCAACCACTTCTGCTCCAATCACAAAACCTCCGCCAGGCACGACTCCCCCTCCAGAAACCACAACTGAAAAATCTTATACAACTGCTATCATTTTGGTCATGTTCGTGGTCCTCTTTCTGATTCTTAGCTCTGTTGGTGGAGTGTTTTTCTATATGAGAAGAAGGAAAAAGATGATACCATCAGTAGCGACATCATCTGCTTCTGGATCTGTTGTCGTGGAAAATGGAGGAGGATCAACTTCGAAAAGTGTTGCAAAAAGTAAAACAAAAAGTGTGACAAGTGGAGTCAACACTAAAAGGAGCAAAGTGAAGAAAGTTAGTATTGTGGCTCCTGTTGAATGAGCTCTGTCAAGTTTTTTGGTTTACTTGAATTTTCTGTTCGGTTTTTTAAGAAGAATTTAAAAGTTTTTAACTTGGAAAACTTGAATAATTCGAAGGGCGAAAGAAGTTTGAGTACATATCAAAAATATTTGATTCTCGAAATGCGAGCTTTTTGAGAATCCTTCGTGGTATGTATTTTTTATTGGTGGTATGGATTTTCATAAAATTTGGATGAAAACTGATCGAGATAAAGTGATTTGAATTTTGGTGGTGAGACCCAAAAAATTAAAAAATTTTCAAAATTTGGTTCGTTTCGAAGCTCTTTGAAAAACCTATTGATTGGTGGTATTTTCATAAAATTTGAGTCAAAATTGAACAAGATACGGTAGTTTCAAGAATCAGACAGATGGTTTGGAATAGTAAACTCTCAGACCCTAATCTAAAAACCACGAATTTTGAAAACCCAATATTCTCCCTTTTTTGGCGTCGTAAAGTCTAGGGAAATGTATAAAGTTGTACATGTTTTTCAAACCCATGATTTTCAGAATGTATTTTAGAATCAAAAAATTACATAGAACAGCTCATTTTGTCTAGCACTGAAGAACTTATAAAGCAATACTGAAGCCTGTTATTGAAACGTTTTAATGTCCCCTTGTCGTGGCTTTCCGATTTCATGGAATTTCAATTTGAATTACTTCTCTGATTGCTAATTGTCATCTTCAAGACGGAATCTGAAAATATGTAAAGCAATAGTTTTAACTACTTCCGAGTTCAGAAAATGCCTACTTTTGGAAATCGGGTCTCGGGAGAAACGCTCATTTGATTGCATTCGATAATAATTCAATTAATTTCCGATATACAGGGTGGCGAAAAAGTATGTGGTTTTTTTTGCGCGAGTTCCAGGCTGCGCACCAAATCTGATTTTCTAGAACCTTCGATATATTTCAAAAATAGAAGGTATAAATAAGAGTTACACAAAGCCATTTGTCTTCACTTTGTGTTTTACGTTCATTACATGAGCTTATCCACACCGCACCCTCATCGCTCCACTCAACTCCAAGGGGGGACATTGTTCGAAGGCTCAACATCGGTCAGTCGTTGGCCCAGAAGGTCGTCAAGCAGTTCAAAACGAAGGGGCATGCTAATGAAATGCAGAAAAGTGGAAAACCTCGCTCCGTGAACACTCGCCGCATCCGTGGAATCATCAAGAAGAGGATCATTCGGAATGACGAACAAAATGGCAGAATCGCCTGGTGTCAGACGCAAAAGTGTCCAATTGATGATAAACAATGACATGAATCTCAACAGTTACCGCCTCTGTTGTGGGCAGTACTTTTCAGATCGATACAAAAAGAATCGACTCGAGAAATCAAGAAAGTTGCTCAACGACCTGTAGGTGCGCCGCCTCTACGACATGATTTGGACAGATGAAAAGATTTTTACCATTGAGCCGCTTCCGAATCGCCAGAACACCCGGCAAATGTTGTCAAAAGCTGACTCGAGATGTCCAAAATGACGTTTGGCTAACAAGAAGTTGATTCCAAAATCGCTGATGGTCTGGGCTGGTCTGACAGTTGAAGACAGAGCTCCACTTGTGTTCATTGATCGGAACGTTAAGATCAACTCGGAGGTGTATCAAAAGACGGTTTTGAAGGATGTGCTACTTCCCTGGACCACTCAGCATTTTGGAAAAAGCCAATTAATTTGTTTTACTGGATTGAGCTCCGTCACACGGCTCAAAATCGACGAAATCGGTGCTCGATGCCCTTTTTCGGGATTTTGGTGGAAGGACTTGTGGCCAGCGTCATTGCCGGATATCAACCCGTTGGACTTTTTCGTTTGGGGCAACTTGAAGAGCATGATAATGGCTCTCTCACATCCAAATTTGAACTTTCTCAAGCAAGCACTTCTCAAGGAATGGGATGAGATAGATGAAGAATACCTGCGGCGCGCGGTCGATTCTTTCCCGGTTTGTCTGAAGGCCTGCATCAAAGCCAAGGGATCTAACATTGAGAATCTTCTTGAATAATTGTTGTTTTAGTATTGTTTTATCAGAAAATGATGTTTGCTGGACTTTGACAAGCCATTTTTTTTTCACCGCGCCTCAAAACAAAAAACCACATACTTATTCGCCACCATGTAAAAGAGTAGAAACTGTTGCTTTTAAGAAGTATTGAAACGGCTCAATTTTGACTTGTCGTGGCTACAAAATGTCCTTATTTTCAGAACTTTTAAATTTGAAGTACCCATCTATACAGTTTCTCAGACCTCGTCCGTCCCTCCGTTATTTATGAAAACCAGACTTTATTAAAAACAAGTAAAGTCTCCGAACAAGTATAAATACCAATAAAAAAGTTCAAGTTTCTCATCCAGTAGTAGTCCCCGTACTGTCTCCCGACTTTTTCGTTTCCTTCTTCTTCTTTCCCTTCTTCTTCTTCTTAGCTTTTGTCTCCGTTGCAGTTGTTCCAGACGTTCCAGATCCACTTGTTCACCCGTCCCAACAGTTCCAGATTCTACAGTAACAGGAGTGGCTGCCGCAGCTGCTTCCATCGCAATTGCTGCCTGCTTTCGTTTTCGAGATCTAATGAAACAGAATATTCCAAGGAAAATGATTCCCAAAAGGACAGCCAAGACTGCGAGGAAGATGGCGATGTCGGTTCCGGAGAGTTCCGTTGATGTTGGATCATTTGATGCTTTCGTAGGATCCCCCGTTTTCGATGGATTATTCGGACTATTCGGATTGTTTGGGCTGTTTGGACTAGGAATGTTTGAATCATCGGTGGGCTTGACAGTAGTAGTCGTTGTAGTTGTAGTTGTAGTAGTCGTAGGAGGAGGTGGTGGAGATCCGAACATCATGTTTCCCGCTGCATTAAGCCCCCAAATGACTGTGTTCTTCACACCGTTTGCAACTACTTTGGCTGCACTGGCTACAGCACCCTGTAAATGTGAATCGCTTTGATTCTTTACTAAACCACTAACTCACCATGTTGCACTGTGTGTTGAATTCTGATGACCAGCCTCGAAACGTTCTTCTTTTATGCAGAATTCGACCGCGCTGTGCTCCGGTTAGCATGGTCATTGGAGCAGTTCGGGAGCACAGGGTTTCTAGAGCAAGTATAGTGCACGGTGAAAAGTAAGGTAACCCCTAATAGAAGGAGGTCCAAGTAAGCCCGAAAAGAGCATTTTCTCAGACATCTGTGGATCTGAAACAGTCGATTCCTTGTAAAAAAATAGTGCAGGTGTTTTTAGATAGGGGTTGAGAATTTTCTGGAAATGGGTACAATAGTACTTTCGAACATGCTGAAAAACATGGTAAATTTATTTGGTCGCCCAAACTCACGTGAGCCGAGATATCAGCCAAAAAAGTTGAATCCAGTATAAAAAAGTGGGATTTTTCGGGGGTCTGTAACTTTGCTTCTAGGCACTTTCAGAAGGTCTCGTTTTTTGCTTTAAACTCAGAATTGATTGTATAACAATTTCCGAGGGGATGCCCTTCTGTTTTTCCAAAACCTAAAATAATACTTCAGAATTTTCAAAATGGATCATAACATGTGTTAGGGGCCCATACTCCAAGGGTACAATGAAAAAGGGTACAACGGGGGTACAACGGACTTTTAGGGTACATTGACTCAAAGGGTACAATGACTCTTAGGGTACAACGGGGTAGGTTGCTCATAGGGTACATCCAATGGAGTCTCAAAGGGTACAATGAGGAAATACTCAGAGGGTACAATGGTTGGCTCATAGGGTACAATATGATTATTTTTTGCACAATTAACAGTTTATTTCATTTTCTACTTTTTTTCATGTTTTCATTGTCTTTTCAGCTGTTTTAGTTTATTTTTATAATTTTCATTCTTAATAGTCATCAAATCGTAAGATTGCCATTTTCGGACAGCACAGCAAAATTGCAACAAAATGATAGTATCATTTTAGCTTGATTCTTCAATAGTTTTTTGGCAAACACTCTTTGACTCCTTTGTTCTCTTTGACTACATCACTTTCAAATCATTCGTTCATCTGAAGTCCAGGCTTAAAAATGTTTTCAAGTGCTCTATTATGCACGAAGTTCACTAACAAGACATTTCTAAGCCTGATTTTACGAATGAACCTCAAAATTTAGACAATGCTCCACGAATAAGTGCAGTCAACGAGCAGTATCGTAAAAGAACTGTTGCCGAAACCACCTATCGAAGGATGAAGCAAAAAGCTT
Source organism: Caenorhabditis zanzibari (assembly GCA_963966625.1). Lineage (NCBI taxonomy): Eukaryota > Metazoa > Nematoda > Chromadorea > Rhabditida > Rhabditidae > Caenorhabditis > Caenorhabditis zanzibari. The sequence continues at coordinate 5,955,541 of OZ016470.1, read as the reverse complement.
ACCATGATTTTTGTTGTAATTTTTCTGCAGTATCCGGCAAGGGCAATATAGCGCTTTGATGATTATTAAAAATGAAAATTATAAGAAATAAGCTAAAACAGCTGAAAAGACAATGAAAACATGAAAAAAGTGGAAAATGAAATAAACTGTTAATTGTGCAAAAAATAATCAAATTGTACCCTATGAGCCAACCATTGTACCCTCTGAGTATTTCCTCATTGTACCCTTTGAGACTTCATCGGATGTACCCTATAAGCAACCTACCCCGTTGTACCCTAAGAGTCATTGTACCCTTTGAGTCAATGTACCCTAAAAGTCCGTTGTACCCTTTTTCATTGTACCCTCGGAGTATGGGCCTGTGTTGGGGCAAAGATTTGAAACAAATTTTGTGACTTGTTTAGTCAACTTTTGACGAGGTTTCTAATAATACTAATTTCAATTTGTTTGAATTTCAAGAATGTGCTCATTTTGAGCTCGCCGAGGTGCCCTTCTAAGACATATTTTACAGTAACTTTTTATTAGAATAATTAACAACAAGTAAAGAAGAAACACTAATCTGTGAGAGTAATAAAAGTGTCTTCGAGTGATGACTGAGTCAACATGAAATCCTTAACATGAAGTTTCTTCGCCAACTTCTCCACTTTCTCATACTTCTTTGACCATTTATCACCAGGTCTCTTCGGTAATTCCCATACAAGACTCGTCGTGATATTTGTCAATGCTGTCTTCAACACGGCCTCCTTCATCTTCTTCTGAACTCCTCGAATCACTTTATCCCGATCACTAATCTTCTTAACCATCAGAGTCATCGTATAAGTGTTTCCGTATTGAGATTTGAGATCTTGACTTGTTCCCAATGCAATCATTTCTCCTTTTCGAAGAATCGCAATTCTGGAGCACAGCGCCTCGCATTCTTCCATGGAATGAGATGTCAGAACAATTGAACTTCCAGACTTTTCTCTCATCCAATCCAATATTTCCCAAATCTCCCGACGAGCTCTCGGATCGATTCCGGCCGTCGGTTCGTCCATCATAATACATTTGGCTCGTGTCAACATTGCAATTCCAACTGAAATCTTTCTTTTCTGTCCTCCACTGCACATTCGAACGTTTTTAAATGCATGTTCAACCATTCCAACACATGTCAAAACGTGCTTGACAGCGAGTTTAGGGTTCGCATATCCGTGGAGTTGAGCCATAATCTGAGAAGGCTTTGAATGAGAGTGGAGCTATTAGAGGAAGTTTCATACCTCAAGAGCCTCAATACACTTCAAATCAGGAAGAATCGAATCGAATTGAGGACAATAGCCGACGTACTGAAACTCATAATTATCCTTGAATTATAATAGAGTACTCACATTATGCTTCACTACATCCTTTCCATCAATGATTGCAGATCCTCCACTTGGAAAACGAAGTCCTGTTAAGATATCGAAAGTAGTCGTTTTCCCGGCTCCATTTGTTCCGAGAAGTCCGAAACATTCGTTTTCTCTGACAGTCAAACAGACTCCGTTAACAGCTCGGAATCTTCCGAAAACACGGACAAGATCCTAAAAAGATTTAAATTTTTTGGCGATTCTATTGAAACTAACCTTGACCACAACAGTGCAATTCTTAACGTGTGGACGATGGACTAATTGCTCTTCAAGCATAACTGCTTTACAAGGGGCGAGTCTCTGAAAATCCGAAATCTCTTAGAACCTCAAAAGAATTTACCACAGGTTTCTTCGGAATCGGTTTCTGAGCACTGTGTCTCAAATCAAAAATCGCCACTCTCGTTGATCGGTTTTGCATTGCATACACCGCAATTGTCGCCGTAAAGGCAGCTAGACCAAGGAAGAAAACGTCGCGGACTGAAAAATAACTCTTTTTTAGTTGAGAGGCTAATCACTCACAAAGTCCATTCCACTCCCATAGATCATCGAAATCCACCATTTTAGATAGCATTCCATCCGGATCCTTTTCGATTTCTTTGGAAATGATTGATTTGAAAAATCCGAATAAGAAAGCACTGGGAGGGCAGATAATGTAGAAAATGATCTAGAAATAGGAAATTGATTACTATTTCGAGTGAGGAAGGACGCACCGTTATCCAACTAGCTTTCTTGGATTTTATGAAAATCAAAAGCATGACTGTGACAACAATAATAACTCCGAGGATGAGTTGGTAGAGGACTAATAATGTGGATGCTTTGGATGGAGATTCAAAAATCAGGGATGCCAAATAGGTTATTGGAAGAATTGCAACGAGAAGGAGACCATACATCATGAGAATTCTGAAAACAAATTGAAAACTTTTCTGTATTTTTCGATTTTCTCACAGTGGAAGAGAGTCCGTGAGCTTTCCAAATGCAAAGAAGACTCCGATGGTAGCAGCGGCGAAAATAATGAAAACCAAAGCGTCCCATACAATATTCGCTGACCAGAAAATGATACGAGCCAATCCGGTGAGATGTTGTTGGTGGGAGAACTTGCAAACTCTCTCTTCAATCGAAAATTGAACAAATGGAGCAGTGACGAGAGCAAAAGCAAGCATGAGGAAGAATGGAAGCATCAGATATAATATCAATTTGTTCTGCAATCTCAAACTATAGATCTTTGAAGGTTCTTGGCCTCTCACCTGAGCCTCTTCTGTTTGAGAAGTGAGCCATTCCAATTTCACATTGTATCCACCTCCTTTTACATACCAATTCGAAGCAAGAGTGGTTAGTACTGGAACAGCACGAGAAATGATGCCATTGAAGTAGATTGAAGCAATATTGTTTTCCACTTTTACAATGAATCCAAGTACCTCATTCTGCAAGAAAATCTTCAAAATCGGACGTTTTGAAACTGCGACATTTTTCTACAGGAATCGACAAAAAAGGGGCGGGGCTTCATTTTTAGAAATTTTCATGTTCAAAATCGAAATCCCCGCTCTTGAATTAGTTTACCCTTGAATTTGGAGCCCGCTATATCAACGTGTCGTAAAATCGGGTGTTTAGTGTTTGCGTACTTTTCAAGCTACAGTAATCCTTAAAATCTCAAAGTTGAGCTAGACAGTCCATCTTTTTTGCATTTAGACCCGAATTTTGTAAAGAACTCGATTATAGTAACCGAAAATATCGACGCCTAAAAGAAAGCTGACATTTGGTTCCCAACAGTGAGAATGCTCTTCTAAAAACTCACATAATATTTTTTCATCAACTCGTCATGACTCATTCCAGCATCATGTTCCTTCACTGTCAAATGTTTGTATCCCTCAATCTGTTCTTTTATTTTATCGTAGTAATCTGTTTTTCCAGCTCCTCTCATCATTACTACTACCGACTTCGGAAATGCATTCAGATCCATGGTTTCCTTCTTTTTGACTCCTGAAAAGTTAAAAAAAGTAGCTGTATCAATATCTCGAGATATCCATACCACTAGCTCCTGCTTCGTCACTCTTCACCATGTTCATTCCGAAAATGACGATTAGAATTGGGATTGCGATTTGGAAGAAGAGCTGGTAGATGTTTCGCAGAGTGTAGTAGTATCGCTTACGAATCAAACAGTTGAATTGAGCCGATTGAAGTGCTGCTCCGGTTACCCTTTTGTCTGAAATCTTTATTTTTCGAGTTTTTTCTGAAAGAACCCTCACTTTTCTTCATTTCAGTCAACATCTCATAATTCTGTTCAGCAATCTCCCTCTTGTCTTCCAGATTCTTCTCCTTGGCAATAACCAAATCACATTCATCACAAATTCGAATGAAAACTGTTTCCAGAGAACTTAGAGATAGTCCGAGAGTTGTGATTCTCAATTTCTTTATTTTCTCCTTCAGAGCACTGGGAAGCTTCTTGATGGGTTTGCTTTTGTATTTCTTTGCGATGACAGATTCGAGAATTTTCAGAAGAGGTACAATCTTCTTTTTATCGTCTTCAGGAATGGTCATTTCTATCATTTGGCCACGTTGGTCTTTCTGAAATATATATTGTCTGATTCGGAGAGTATAATGAATCTTACCAGCTGGGAATCTGAAATAATCTTATGGCAAATCTCCTTAACAAGTTTAGTAGAATGTTTTCGATCACTTTTCACATCCAACACAACAGTCAAAACATATCCAGAACCGAATTTCTTTTTCAGATAATTCAATGATCCACTGGCTGCCATTTTTCCATACGACATCACGAATACCCAATCACCAAGACGTTCAGCTTCATCCATATAATGAGTTGTCAAAAGGATTGTCCTATTCACTTTGATCTTTTCCAACATCATCTGAACATCTTTTCTCGCTCCAGGATCCATTCCAGCTGTCGGTTCATCCAGTAACACTACTTTACTTCCTCCGATCATTGCCATACAGACACAAAGTTTTCTTTTCATTCCTCCTGACAAATTGGCTGCATGTGTTCCAGCTTTATCTGCAAGGCGAATTGCCTGGAGAAGTTGTTTTGCTTCTCCTAGGAACAAATGAGATGGTCCTTCTTTCAGAGCATTCACAAGTTCCAAATGTTCCAAAACAGTGAGTCGATCGTAGAGAGGATTGTATTGAGGACAGAATCCAATGAATTTTCGAGCTTTGTCTTTCTGGCGAACCGCATCAACTCCAGCGACTTTGATGGAGCCTGAAAATTTGATTTCATATAAATATTACAGAATTGAAAAGAACCTGAAGTAGGCATAGCAACTCCGGAAATCATCGAGAATGTTGTACTTTTTCCACATCCATTTTGACCGAGAAGAATTGATACCTGACCACGGATTGCACGGAATGAGAGACCATTGACTGCTTTTTCCCCGGTTGAATAGATCTTCACAACATTGCTCAATTCAACATCAGACACCGCTTTACTTCTCATTTTCACATTCTCGATACATCCCTCCAAAATCACATCTCTGTCCGAGTGGCCTCCTGCCTTCATTCGACCTTTTCCACCCTGAAGTAATTTTTATATGGCGAATTTCGGTCTGAAACTTACACTAAACAAGTCCTTAATCGATGACAGCTTTCCTCCATATCTATCATACAATAATGCAGCCGCAATCATCCATACCGCATCAAAAATCACCATCAAAAAGTAGTATCCAGGGGCAGTTCCTTCGATATAAGTCATATCAAACATCGATGAGATGCCCATTTGATTATTGGCCAGTGAGTTTCCTTGGGCTTTTTTCAGGAAGAAGTGGTAGGCGTAGTTGATGTTCAAAGAGTACAGAAGGCTTAAATCGTCTTCGTCTTGTGAGAGTGGGTAGAATACTAAAAGGACCCAACAAACCAGGGAAGCTGAAAGTTTTAATTAGGAAAATATCATGAGCTCAGACCAGACCTTCGATTCCTCGTTTTGCATTTGTGAAGATTGCAGAGAAGAGTATAGCAAATGCGATGGCACCAATGATATAGGTTATCACTCCAACCATCATAATTCCTGGACTAATGTACTTGAGGCCCAGGAAAAATTTCAAGGATCCAATACAGGTAATGATTGATTTTAGGAAGGTGGCGATGAAGTGTTCCAGATAGAATAGCCAGCCAGGAAGACCGATGGCAGATAGATAAGGCTGAAAATTTTATGACTATCTTGAACTCCAAAGTCCTCACCTTGACACTGGACTTCTCAGTGACAACAGTTCGAACCACATTGACTACAGTAACCATCATACTGAGTCCAATGATGACATGAAAATATGGAAGAGCCATTTCCGGAATGTCAACGACTCTGGAATCGATTTTATTCACGTCAACACTTTCCGACCATCCTTTTTCGTCGTCTTTTGGATTCAGGTGTTCGTAAACGATCGCCTGGATGATCGCGGACCCGAAAAGGTACTTGTCGCTGCTGAAAATTTCAAAGGATTTGAATCTGGAATCTGGTTATTTGAAATGTTACTTTCTCTCCATTGCACCTTTGAAATCTTCGCCTGGAATGTCTTGACTTGTCGCAGTAACATAAACAGTAATGTCTTTTCCGTTCTTTTCAACAATCAGAGTTCTGAACGTATCCGTTATTTCTATTATTGAGACGTCAACTTACGCGTAATTGCAATCAGCGAATTCCTTATTGACGTCGTCATTTGAGAGTTTCAGATCAGTGATGTTTGTGAACTCTGGTGGTTGTGATAGGGGCACGTATTCCATATAAATATCTTTGTCTCCATGTCTAGAATCAAGTACAGCGTTAAACTTAGTTTTGGAGCTGGCCTAATTGCTTATCGAAGTATAAGTTACTAACCAAATGTTTGACAAGGGAAGTACTTGACGACACAGTATTGGAATTTCTTGAAAATTTGCGTCAAGATACTTTTAACTATGCCAAGCTCACTATCAGATCTGAAATAAAAATCTGCTAATTATTTTTGTCCTCAATATATGAGCCCTCAAAGTTGGATCTAACCCTAATATTGGGATACCTTGAAGACCCATATCTTGAGAACAAAAAATAGTTAGAAGAGTTTTATTTCAGATTTGAACTCAGCATAGTTAAAAGTACTTTGAGGCAAATCTTCAAGTAATTCCAATACTGCGTCGTCAAGTACTTCCCTGATGAGTTTAAGCCCACCCACTAACCTGAAATAGACCTTTGTACCTATTTTCTTCCCTGAACACGATTCGGATGGTTGTTTGTAGATAATCGGAGATCCAAGATTGAACTCTGATAATATCTTTTTAAGATCCCCACCCATATCCTTGACTGGCTTCATCATCGTGTCCGCAAGCTAAACACCTCCAACATGAATCCCTAATCCTCTTATCTTCTAACTTTACCTCTCCCATCATTGCATTTACAACGAAGAGAATAAAAACGGGAAGGAGAAGCTCGAACAGAGTCCAAACCTTGCTCCGTGTTGCCAAAATTGCGTCTTTCTTGAGCAGAGCAATTAATTTTACCAACATGTTTTGATTGAATTCCGAAGTGATTTGATCTTCGGGTTTGTATTTGAAAACTGCTTTTGTTTTCAGATAAAAGCCAGACTTTACTCTACTCTACTGGCCACAATGACCGGAACATGCTCCCCGATTTTGAATGTGGCAACGTTTTGTTCCCGATTCTTAACCTATCATGATGGTCTGGTTTATAAGTTTACTAACCTCAGTCCCTCGAATTTTAGCTTAGATAGGTTGAAATTAGGCGCTACTCCTCAGCACGAAGAGATCAAAATTTTTGAGGACTAAAAAATAAGGACGTCGTCTCATTTTCGGGTACATAATAACTTTCTTCTGGTTCCGTTTTTTTTTTGATCGTTCAAACAACAGTTCTACTCTTTGCAATACCTTTTTTTAGTTTATCCTCCTCCAGTATCCATGAATACAAATCCTGATCTAGATTACCGTAAAATCTGTATTAGAACGACACCTCTAACAGAAGGGCACCCTGACTAGCTCAAAAATAGCACATTATTGAAATTCAAATGGATTGAAATCGGTCTTATTAGAACCCTCGGAAAAAATTGACTGGACAAGTCACAAAATATGTTTCAAATCTCATCTCTAACAGATGTTCGATCTATTTTGAGAAGTCAAAACAATTTTTTTAAAGTGTCGGAAAAATAGAAGGCATGCCTTTCTAATACAGATATTACGGTATATTGGTGTTGTTGGAAGGTTTACGCCATTGCAGAGGTCTCAATTGTTTCAGCTGTTATAGCACTTATCGACGACGTTATCGTCGATTCCAATATCGAAAGTTTCATGAATCATCGCGTGAATCATATGTATGAGTCAATTTATGATATAATTTTGTTTTTATTCTAATAGTATATAAGTTCGGGATTTGATTATATTTTATATTCGAATAAATCTATACCTTGGGAAAAAGTCTACATTCAACTTCTGTATTCTTGATCTATAATTTTCATCCTCTCAAAAAGATTCTTCCAAGAATCATTTTGACATGGTGACCCAGCAACAACGAATCAGTGGACGGATTCGCCGATCCATCCCTCAAGTGAAGCGTAGGGTACTTGAGCGATTGGATGAAGACTATGCCTCCGGAAACGATTTGAAAAACTTCACCGCGGAAGAACTGCAAGATGCCATCATGGATCTACTTGATCTCCATGACTCGCTGAGCACCTCTCTCTACAAACTGAAATCACTAGATGCGGAATGGATACTTCTCATCGCCAACTACCCCGATGAAGCGGCAATTCAGTCAACATATGTGAAGAAATACGGAGATTATCGAAGTCTCCTTGGTCAAGGACAAACGAAACTCGCCGAACTCCACTCATTGTATGAACTCGGACGCAACCGCCTTCTCCAATTGGATCCCTCACGAGAAGATCAATTGCCAAAACCAGAAGAAATTCAGTCAGCTGACACAACAGCGCGGAGCCAAAAAGAAGAAGAACAACAACCAGCGGCAGAAGAAACCCCCATCGTCATACGTTCTACAAACATCGAACCAACAACTCCGATTGGCACTGCACAATCTACACAATGGCTACCGATGAAAGTCAACCTCCCGCAGATCACTCTACCAACTTTCAACGGAAATATCGATCAGTATCTAGAATTCAAGGAGCAGTTCCAATCAATCCTGAACCACTTGAACGTTGATGATGTCACCAAATTGAAGTACCTCAAAACATCTGTCACTGGTGAAGCAGCTGATTTACTCCGCAGCATTCCAATCATCCCATCAAATCTGCAAGTTGCTTGGAAATCACTTGAAGAAATGTACGGAGGCGAAATTCGAATCAAACATTCCTTACTGCTCAAACTTCGCCAACTGCCAGATCTGTCAAACAACAAGAACCCCGCCGATTTACAAAGCTACACGATTCAAGCCGCTATGATCTTCGAACAACTACTGAACATGCACTCTGACATCGACAACCTCTCAACTTGCGAACTGATTCAATCGAAACTTCCGAAAAGAATAATCCACAAGCTGTACGGACAAGGAGAATCCCAATGCCCCAAATCAACAAAGGAACTACTACAAAAAATCAAGGAAATCTCAAAAGCGGAACGATTGGTAGCGGAAATCCACAACAAAAACTCCAACGGACACCGGAATGTGACCACAATGTCAACAGTTAACAACCAATACCACCGAAGAAACCAGGACCACAGACAACAAACCAATGGACAAAATCAACCACCCAGACAACCAGTCAACATACCATGTGCACTGTGTGCCGAAGAACGAATGATGCATCACCCTCACCTTTGCCGGAAATATAACTCAATACAACTTCGTAAGGAACGGATCACTGAACTCGGATTATGCTACAAATGCTTGCAACGCGGACACATTGCCAAACGATGCTCATCAAACTGCCGGAACTGTCAAGGAAATCACCATGAGTCCATTTGCCAAAGATCAATTGGACAGAATCAAAACTCCAGGAACCAATCTTCACGTCAAGGAATCATCACAGGACAACAAAATCAATACGCCAATCGTCAACCTACAAATACGCAGCACTCATCATCTCATCATCCAACAGCAAACATGCTCACCGGAAATTCAACTGGACACGGAAATAGTAACAACAACGGATACCAAGGAAACGGAAACAACAACGGACATGGAAGTTCATTTGGGAACTCGGACTCCAACGGATATCAACGCTATCAAAGACGACAATTTCAACGAAATCAAAATCAGAGCCACTACACGCACGGAACTCGCGAACAAACACACTCCATCTTTGCCGATGAAACACCAGACGACATTCAAGCCGTGACTCATATCAACAACACAGAGCACGACCATCCGGACAACAATCTACATCTCTACGTCACACCCCAAGAGGCTACATTGGAAACAAATACGGACACACAACCTTTGGATTCTCTGGAACAGAATCCTCTTCCAGTCATAATGATGACTATCGATCTACCCTTTCTCGACAAGGACGGAAATGAACACATCGGGACCATCTTCTTGGATACAGGATCCAATACAAGCTACATCTCATCATCATTTGCTGAAAGACTGCAACTTCTCCCAATCGGTTCAAAGAAACTTCGGATCAATACTTTTGGATCAATCGACACTCGGTCAATGATTTCCAACATCTTCAACGTACTGATCAAAACGAAAACATCAACGAAATCGATCAATTTGTGTGAAGTACCACACATAGCCAGCAACATAATCGCAGTGGATGCAGATAAAATTACCTGCGACAAGCTCCTTCAAGGTGATGAAATTCAATTGAACCGCCAACACAAAGACATCGATGTGCTCATTGGACTTGATCACTACCTTCTACTTCTGGGACAAGTGAAAACCCTTCGCTTATCTTCTGGACTTCAACTTCACATCACGGACTGCGGACATATCCTTTCTGGAAAGGAACACCCTCAACAAGACATCATCACCTTCTCCAACATCGTCAACAACCAAAACACCAAGGACGATTTATGTGAGCAACTTCAAAAATTTTGGTCACTGGAATCAATCGGAATCAAGGATGTCAATCCTCAATGCAAAGCAGAAGAAGAAACAAAACAATTTTTTCATCAGACGACTACTCGCCAAGCAGATGGACGATATGTAGTACGACTCCCATATGCAGATCAACGAAACATTCCTTCAAATCGCGCTCTAGCATACGGACGACTACAGAGTGCTCTTCGACAACTCGAAAAGAACCCGGAAATGCTCAAGAAATATGCTGCCATCTTCACTGAACAACTATCCTTGGAATTCATTGAAGAAGTTCCTGATGAATCCATCTCAGACGGCCCCGTGGTATCCTATTTGCCTCATCACCCTGTCATCAAAGAAACTTCGAAGTCAACAAAAGTAAGAATTGTGTTCGATGGGTCTGCCAAAACCAACAAAGTGAGTCACTCCCTGAACGATCATCTTCATACCGGAGAACGACTACTGCCTGATATTGCTGCCATCCTGCTTCGTATTCGACAACACAACATTCTCATATCCGGCGACATCGAAAAAGCATTTTTACAACTTGTGCTTCATCAAACCGATAGAGACGCGACTCGTTTTCTCTGGAAAGACCCTACAGATGGACGTCTCATTTGTTATCGATATCGCAGAGTTCCATTTGGACTGAAACCATCACCGTATCTTCTCAACAAAACAGTTCGGACTCATTTGGAATCATATGATCATCCCTGGGCTCAAGTCATGATCAACTCATTCTACGTAGATAATGTCTTCATGGGATTGGACACCGCCGAAGAAGCTATGGATTTCTACGTTTTTGCCAAGAAAGTATTCGCTGACGCTCAAATGAACCTATGTCAATTCTGCTCGAATTCTTCAACCGTCAACGCCTTCTTCGCCAAGCATGAAAAGGATACAACGATCGACCGTAACCAGAAAATTCTTGGAATCTCATGGGACACCGAAACCGATGAAATGATCTTCATGCTTCCAGTACCCAAAACAGAACTTCTAACAAAAAGGACAATCTTGAAAATCATCGCTTCTTGCTATGACCCTCTCGGATTTCTGACACCCGTCACACTATACGGTAAACTATTCTTCCAACAACTTGCTACCAAAGATCAGAGCTGGGATCTTCCGTTGTCACTCGATCAACATGACTCATGGAAAAATGTTTGCACAAAATGGACAGGATCAGAATGGCGCCTGAAAAGGAGACTCTTCCCCGATGACTTCAACATCAAGACAGATCAATTGGAACTACACATCTTCACAGATGCCAGTCAACTTGCTTACGGCTCAGTCGCATATCTTCGGATCACACAGTCGAATGGAAAAGCAGATTCCAACTATCTTCTATCCAAATCGAGAGTAGCTCCAGTCAAGTCCAAGTACAGTATACCACAACTGGAAACTCTCGGGATTCTCACTGGAGTTCGTCTTGGAAACTACTGCTTCCAACACATTGGTCTCAAGATCCATCAAGCATACGTCTGGAGCGACAGTCTCTGTAGCATTGATAGTCTTCACACAAAATCGACTTCTGGTAGCAGATTTGTCAAAAACAGAGTACGAGAGATCAACGAACTCGGAGAGCGATTCATCTTTTCTCACGTTGCCGGAAAAATCAACCCTGCAGATTTTCTCACCCGTGGACTACCATTCGAAGAGCTGAAACAATCGGAATTATGGCTCAAAGGACCGACATTTCTACAATCTTCTGATCCACTTCCACTACGTCTCAATTCAAATTCAACTGTAACAACTACCGTCACCTCTGCTCTATCCATCTCCCATCCTCCAGCAATCAACGTTACCAGATTCAGCTCATTCCACCGTCTCCTTCATATGGTCATGATATTGATTCACTTCATCACCCGTGGAAAATGCTCAACACAAGAAAAAATTGCTCGTTCGAAACGATTGATTTTCCGATTGGCTCAACGAACCGATCCTCCTTCTCCGGAAACCATCCAAGCTCTTCAACTACACAAGGACCAAGACAACGACCTTTGGATGTTCGATGGACGTGTACCCTCAAGACCGCTGATCTTCCTTCCAAAAGGAGACATTTGTTATCTTCTGATCATGGAAACTCATCAACGATACTTTCATTCAAGTCCATCATTCACCCTCTCCAAGATCCGTCAACATTTCTGGATTCCAAAGGGCATCTCCTACATTAAAAGAGTATGTCAACAATGCCTTGGATGCCGCCGTATCAACATCACTCCGTTTACTCAACCACCATTCCCTCCAATTCCGGACAAACGGACAACACATTCCAACCCTTTCCAATTCACTGGAACCGATTATGCTGGTCCCCTTCTCGTCAAGATCAACAATTCACCACAAAAAGTATGGATCATCATCTTCACTTGCCTCTACTCCAGGTACACCATGGCCGAAGTCGTAACAGACATGAGCACCAAATCATATCTCAACGCCCTCCGACGACTCTCTGCATTGTTCGGAACACCAAAGCAACTCCTGTCAGACAACGCTTCACAATTCAAACTTCTGGAAGATGTGTTCAAGTTGGTCAAGAACAAAATCTCTTCAAACGTCAACATCATGGATTCAACTACGTTCCCCACCATTCACTACATCACACCTCATGCACCATGGGAAGGATCTGTTTATGAACGCATGATTTCACTCATCAAGAGAGCACTTCTCCGAGCTGGTTCCTCAACAACACTCTTCGAATTGGATGACTTCCGTACACTCCTCGCCGAGTGTGTCAGCACCATCAACATGCGCCCTTTGACCTATCAGACCACCGATGAGAATATCGAACCGCTCACTCCAACGGACTTCGTATTCCCTCAAAAACGGCCGTCAAATGACTTGCTCATTTTGAACACACCTCAAGACTTTGACGATCTTCCATTATCGAAACGATCATTGGCTGAGGATTGGCAACGTCTGTCATCAATGACGGAAACATTCCAACGGAAATGGCACCAAGACTACATCAGCGTTCTACAAGCTAGAAGAGACTTCTCTCATCCTCAAGGAAAGACTTCTAGCTATCAGCCTAAAATTGGAGACATCGTCCTCATCAATCAACCATCCAGCAAGTCTACTACTTGGCCGCTTGCAAAAATTCTGGAAGTCAAGGAAAGATCTGCTATCGTCAAAAACGGAAAAACGAAAAGGATCGTGGAATATCCACTCAAACTCCTCTTCCCCTTGGAAAGACCACACACACCAGATGTTCAACAATCTACAGATGACTCCTCTTCCACGCCGACAGCTGACGCCAATGATTCAGTTCCAAAACCAACTTCAACTGAATCCATAACTACGGACAATCAAGGACCACAACTACGACGATCAACCAGACTCAGGATGCCCACTCAATTCTTCTCAGCAATCACCATTTTGGCACTCATTACTGGATCATCAGGATTCGAAATTTGTCAATGTACAACAACACCGATACCTACCACCACGGACTCATCACCATCTACTTTCGGCTATCTTCATCAATGGATCACTATCGTATTGTTTCTACTAATGTTCTTTGGAATTTATGGATGGATCAACTTCATTCTCATACTACAATGTCTCTTCACGTGGATCGAAAAATGCATTCAATGTGTGTTCTCCATCGTTCGTCTTGGATCGAAACAATGTCGTCAACACCGTCAAATTTCTCCAACCATCATCGTACTCCTATGTTTGATTCAAGGATCTTACAGTTGCAACGAAATTGCTTCTATTCAAGGTACAGATGATGTATGCACCGCTTCAGCCGATGGAAAAACTTGTCACCTCAACAAAGTCGTCTCAATCAACATCCGTCCCAACAGTCAAATCGGATGTTTTACCATCTCCAACAACGTCAAACAAGTCAAAAACATCGAAGTACGAGCAAACTCCATCATCTCCGAATGTAACGAAAGAAGCCATCACTTCACCCGCCAGATGAAGATCAATCATTTCTTCTCACATCGATGTGCCGGTATGGGAAGTTGCAAAGGATCTACATGTGAAAACTTGAATACAGAGGATGGCGTTCCCGAATTCCCAGCAATAGCCATGGATGGACCAGGATTCAGTAGATGCTACAGAAGCTGCGGATGTGTCACCTGTGATTGCGGAAGTTGCTCACCATCATGTCTCTTTTCCAGAATCAGTGCAGAGCCCACTTCATTTTCTATATATGAAATTTTCCAGTGCCCGACATGGAACACACGGTTGGAAATCAGTGTCACTATCAACAACAACACCACAGTCTACGAAGTTGATCATGGCATTCCACTAAAATTGGAGGATAACATGTCCCTGATTGTCACTGGTTTCTCGATTCCACCAAGCCCAATTCATGGAGCACTATTCTTGAGAAGGATGAACTTGGACGGACCATCGGACATCTCCTACTCCCTCTCTCAGCCTGCTCAAGCGGGAAGACCTCTTCGAGGAACGCTCAGTGAAGTCCAATGTGCCACTGCTAAGGATGCCACCGACTTCAACTGTTTGTTCGACGAAAATGTTTGCACTTGTATCACCCAAGGAGTTGCTCTGAAGTGCGATTGCGAAGTATTGGACCTCGAAGAAATCATGAAACGAAACATGATTAACAATACAGCTATTGAAGGTTCCATTCTACTGAAGCGTCAAGGAAACAAAGTCACTACTCATTTGACATCGTCGAGTATCCTTTCTGTTCAACTCCATTTGTCCAACTACACTGTACACCGTTTGGTCAAGGAAGACAAATGTGAAATTACGAAGACTACTCTCTCTGGTTGTCATTCCTGCAGTTCTGGTGGTCAACTTACTGTTCTCTGTAAGTCCTCACATTTCCCTCAAATAGTTTCTAATATAGAATGTTCTACCTTCACTTCTTTTGCCAATTGCTCTACTGACGGAAGGATGTCTACTATCTCCATACTCACCAATCATGTCAATGTCGTGGAGAACTGCACCAGTTCTTGTGGACCGGAGAAATTCCATTTCGCCATCAATGGATCATTATCTACTATACCCACCTTCGACAACAAGCTCTCCAAAGGACTTTTCCATGCTCAAGAATTGATCACTACGGATACCATTTGGACCAACATATCGGAATTTGTATCTTCTGTTTGGGAGAAGATGTATGAATATCTCATGTCTTTGATCGACAATTGGATTTCATCCTGGCTCTGTTTGTTCATCATCATCCTTCTTTTACTATGCTGCTCCCGCCGTCGCTGCCGTTCCCGTTTTCATGGGGAGTATCGACGACGTTATCGTCGATTCCAATATCGAAAGTTTCATGAATCATCGCGTGAATCATATGTATGAGTCAATTTATGATATAATTTTGTTTTTATTCTAATAGTATATAAGTTCGGGATTTGATTATATTTTATATTCGAATAAATCTATACCTTGGGAAAAAGTCTACATTCAACTTCTGTATTCTTGATCTATAATTTTCATCCTCTCAAAAAGATTCTTCCAAGAATCATTTTGACAGCACTTCAGAATTATATTCCTTAAGCCTTGGACAGCTAATGATAGAAAAGACAGACGAATCGTCTGAATAATTCATTTCTGTGTTCTTGCAACTATTGAAAATTGGATATATCATAAATAACCTAAATAAAGATATTGTTTTAGAAGTCAGATGCAACTAAAATTCACGCTGCCTTCATTTTCCTAAAAAAATTTTAAAATTTTTAGGGAAAATTCACGTTATTTTCGCACCACTAAACAAAACAGTAAGATCTACAATTATCAATTCTTACGTCAAACTCTTGACCGACCGAACATTCTGATGCCTGACCAACCTGACCCGATCTATACTTTGGACACTAGAGCAGTGCCGTCTAGCCACTATAAAGGGAGGAGATTTTCAGTAGAAAGCAATCAAATTCAACATGGGCATCGTAAGTTTTCAATCAAGAAGAGTGTCGACTTCAAGAATTCTCTTTTACAGTTCGATTGGGTTAAGGACAAAGTCAATAAAGTCATCCGGGTTTTTGTCCCGGAGCCACCGCCACCGCCGCCGCCACCACCGCCACCACCGCCACCGCCACCACCGCCACCTGGAACGACTCCAGAGCCTCCACCACCGACGACGTTGGCTACAACAACCGAGGAGAGTGCCACAGCGGCCATCGTGTTCATTATCATCGTCGTCCTCTTGCTCATTTGCTGCTCGGCTGCTGGTTTCTTCTTCTACATGAAGAAGAAGCAGAAGGCGCAACAAATGGAGGCCGCAAATGCAATGGCAGCGGCAAGCCCAATGCAAGTCGAGTCTGGAATGAGCGGTACTGGAACAACTGGAACCTCGGGAACCACGGGAACCACTGGTGGCACCAGCACTGGAACCACGACTGGCGCAAAAAAGAAGAAGAAGAAGAAGGGAAAGACAACAGCATCTTCCACTATGCAGTGATTGAACTCTTCTTCTCTTTGTATTACTCGTTTTTTCACCCTTTTTTGAGTTTTTTTTCTGCTCAAACTCCGACTAATAAACATGTTTATTTTTGGCCCTTGATTGTTTCTTCACGGCTCTGTTGGCATGAGAAGTGACAGCCAAAGCTCGGTTCTGGCTTTCGTTCACGTTGAGCATTTTGAATACTCTTTTATTTCAACTAATCTACTTGCGAACTTTTTTGCACAAAATTTAAGTTTGTTGAATGGCTCTCGGAAAGCAAGAAAAATAAGTTGAAAAAATCACACCAATACGTGTGATTTGAACTCAGTTTCCGAAGAGGCGAAAATAACAAATTTGTTGTATAATCCGTCTAATTTATATGAATGTTTGTGGCCGTTCTTTCGGGAAGTTCCTGGAAGCTACCCGATAATTGGAACTTTCTGCAATCTTACTGGAAGCTTTATATCGGCTCCCGTATTGCTCTTGGGGTTGCTCTGTGAAAGCATCCGATGTGGGTTTGCATTATTTTCAGAAATCTTCGAAGAAGAAGAGATCCTGAAACACGAAAAATGCCCATTTGAAAAAATACAAACTGTGGTTCGTGTCGAAAAACTTTACTCTAGTCTAGGGCATCGACGTTCTTTCAATTCTAAAGACCGCTATTACAGGGTGGCTTTTAAATACCGGCGCACAACTTTGCGGCATTGAAAAACTATGTTGTTGGTTTTCGATCTTCATGAAATTTTGAGGGTGTGTTAACAGACCTTTCATCTTATTATAATCCAATTTTCAAACCAATCGGTTCAAAAACACAAAAACTATGGTGTTTGAAAGAGGGCTGACTCGGGAAATTTTTGCGCGGCTTGTTTTTTGATGGTGGAATAGAGGGATAGAAAAGTCGGGAATCATTTCTAAATGATTTTAAATTGACTTTATAGTAAAGTTCGACTTTTTTTCTGATTTCTCAGTAAGAATCCCGATGCTGTTGCTATCCAGAATTTTGTTACAGCCCATCCAAAAGTGCTTGTTTTGCACTGGCACGTGTACGCCCCAATTTGTAGGCTCAACTATCAGTGCAGTTTTCTGAAGAACGGGTTGCGGGAATCTTTTGAAATTTGGAGTGTAGATGTAGAAAGAGACACAGTTTTCAATTTCATTAGAAAAATTGTTCACAAAAGTTTGAGGACAAAGTTATTCTCTTTTAATAAGTACGGTTTAAAACCCGAATTATTGCAAAAACTCGCAAAAATCAATGAAAAAAGATATTTCCAATTCGTTTCGAATGATTTCGTATGTTTTCAAACAGTGCAAACTCAAAAACCAAGACGGTTGGGCTGTGGAATCGGTTTTCGCTAATTTCGTCTTTTTTGGGGTATGTTCATAAATCAGGAGCGGTTCACTAAAAGCTTCAGATCTTCTTTCAAAATCAACCCAAGAACTCAAAATTTTCAGTGCTTAGCAAAGAAGATTTGACCTGTACTTCCGCCAAATTTCAAGTTTCTACGCAATACATGAACCGAGAAATATGCCGTTGTTCTAGCCAGAAGGGTGCGTGCCACAGCCAGTCACTACTTTTTTGATTTTCATCATGCTGCTGGGTTTTAAAAAGTCGTACGGTTGAGATCTTATAATATGTAATTTTCTCGCGTTTCATCTGTATGTGTGTGAAATTTCACGTCTCTATATCGACTGGTTCTCCAGATACAGCCGTTCAAACATGCGCCGGTATTTAAAAGCCACCCTGTAACCTTTTCTATTAGGGCGGTAAAAAGCACGCAGCCCGCGCGCCGCTGCACTTGCCACAATGGAAGAGGCGGGAAAGCTGAAAATTTGAAAAATACACTGCGGCCGAGAAAAGTTTTCTCTTTCATTGTGGCAAGTGCAGCGGTGCGCGGGCTGCGTGCTTTTTACCGCCCTAATAGAACAAAAAGGTAGTTGATGTACTTCAGTCCGCCCAGTCCTGCTCATCCACTATTTCTTTGTAAGTTTCTGTGTAACTTCTTATTCGTAAATTCACCATGTATACCAGTGTTGAGCGGAATTCATTCCGTCTTCCGTCTTCCTTGGATATTTTTGTTCCGTCTTCCGTCTTCGTGTTCCGTGAAAAAAATTTTTCAGAGTTCCGCCTTCCGGAAAAAATCGCACTTCCCGATTATTTTTTTTTGAAAAAGAGCTGTGAAAAACCGGGGTTTTGGAAAAGAATTCACAATTTTTGTGAAAAATGTGCACCAACTAGCCGATATTTCTTCATTTTTGCATGATTTTTATGTTTTTCGCCAAAAAAATTTATGTTTTCCGTCTTCCGTTTAAAAAAAGTGTCTTCCGTCTTCTGGAAGATGAAATCTCATTTCCCCTAAACACTGATGTGCAAAAAAATAGGGTCCAATGAAAAATTTTTGCCATCATGGTTTTTGAGTTTTTTGACACTCACTTTTCATGGGTTTCTTCCAAAATCTCACGAAACTGTTATATTCTTAGCAGAATATGGAAAATTTAGGTCAATATCTGTACTTCTGTCAATTATTTCATTAACATTTTAATTAAAACTTTACAATAGATCAATATTGGATTCTCCACCAGATCACGTTCATTCTCTTCAAGAATTTTCCAGTCGTTAGAAAAAGAAGAATCGAAAAGCACGTGAAAACGATAACTGGGGCACATGGTTCACTGACGCTGTTCGGTTCAAGGTGACCATTGTATAGCATGTCCTCTGCAAAGAGTAAGCGGTCGGTCAGGTCACATCTCATCCTGAGTCTCAAATCCTCAGTTTTCAAAATCGATTAGTTCCGTATCGCAAAAATGCTGGTAAAACTAATTGCTCTGTTGAAGAAGGATGCAATTCTGGCAACACGAAGCAAAGTATGGACAATGTTCGAACTCTTGCTTCCCGTATTTATTCTGTTCATTGTGAATGCGATGATGGGTCAAGTGAGTTTTATAAAAATCAAGAAATCCAAACACTTTTGGGTGTAGGTAGCCGAAACAATGGAAAAAGGTGGTGATGATAAGGTGGATATGTCTACTTTACTGGGTAAATATACAATGGCCACTCAAGTTCTGTATATGGCTCCTCCAATTTGTGATTTGAAGAAAGTTCCGGCGAAAATCTACTTCCGGTAATAGGTAAAAAAGTGACATGAGTGAAGCTTTCATATTTAGACATGGAAATGATATGATCTTCAAGGAGTATAACATGGATACAAATGAGGTGGTAGACATAAAGGAGTCGAAATTGACCAACGACGATGTGGCGCAGAAAATGGTGGATTGTGAGGAAGCGTAAGTTTCTCTCCAGGGCTGAGCGGCTCATTCAAGAGTGCATAAATTTTTTTCAGAGTGGTTGGGCAAAAATACGGTCAACAGAAAAAATGTTCCTTATTAAAAAGCTATCGATTGGTTAAACATTTGTTGAATTTTGTTGAAAATTAACGGAGTTACGCCTTCTGAACCACCTGTATTGCCGGAATCGACATTTTTTGGCAACACAAGGCGTAACTCCGTTAATTTTTGATGAAACTTAACAAATTTTTAACCAATCAATAGCTTTTTAAATAAGGTACATTTTTTCAGTTAACCGTATTTTTGCCCGATCCCCCTGAAAAAAGTTATTCAAATTTGAATGAGTTGCCGAAATTCGTTGCCCTGTTCTAATTGTATGACTTTTAGAACTATGATAGCGGACATTTCTGGAAAAGATATCACTGTATTTGTTCCGGCACAATCAAGCGATATTCCGGTGAACGATTTCAAAGATGCGATGGAAATGAAGTAACGGAAGACAACAAAGCTTTCAGAGATTTCTATATTTTCAGAGGCGATAAATACATCTTCTCATCGGTTTTCATCAAAGCAGTTGTGGTGGCTTATAATGAGACAACCAACGGTAATCCAGAAAAAGGACTCTCGGAGGCTATTGATGTTAAGAAAATCGAGACCAGAGAAATCGCTATTCCGGAGATTGCACTTCCGTTTTTCCATGTCATCATTGGATTGAGTATGATGGTTACTGTAGTCAATGTGGTTCGAACTGTTGTCACGGAGAAGTCCACTGTCAAGGTATGCGGAGAGATTTGTCATTATATAAACCGTGTTACAGCCGTATCTTTCCGCTATCGGTCTTCCTGGATGGCTGTTTTATCTGGAACATTTCATCGCAACATACCTGAAATCCGTTATCACTTGCATTGGGTCGATGAAGTTTTTCTTTGCTCTCGAGGTAAAATTCAGCACATTTTTTCAATTGTTTACATTTTTACCCATTTTTTCAGTACACAAGTCTCCCGCTACTCATGTTGGGTGTTACCCTCTACATCATCGGTGCCATTGCATTTGCAATCCTCTTCTCTGCAATCTTCACAAATGCAAAACGCGGAATCGAAGCTTCCTTGGTCTGTTGGATTATCATCGTTTTCTATCCGATGACTCAAAAAGAAGACGATTTGAGCCTTTTGTACTCTTTGAACATCAATTACGCCTACCACTTCTTCCTGAAAAAAGCCCAAGAAAACTCATTGGCTAATAATAAAATGGGATTCGGTTCAATGTTCGATATGACATATATCGAAGGGACAGCTCCTGGATATTATTTTATAATGGTTTTCGTCGATGTGGTATGGATGATTGCGGCTGCACTACTGTATGATAGATACGGTGGAAAACTGTCATCGATTAAGGATTTGTTTAGTGTGAGTTTCCAGGCAATAGTTCTTGTTGAAAAAGTGATTTCAGGGTGGAAAGGGTCGAATGAAGGCAGGAGGCCATGCGGACAGAGATGTGATTTTAGAGGGATGTATTGAGAATGTGAAAATGAGAACTAAAGCGGTGTCAGATGTAGAATTGAGCAATGTCGTGAAGATCTATCCAACCGGAGAAAAAGCAGTCAATGGCCTCTCATTCCGCGCCATTCGTGGTCAGGTATCGATTCTTCTCGGTCAAAATGGATGTGGAAAAAGTACAACCTTCTCGATGATTTCAGGAGTTGCTATGCCTACTTCAGGTTCTTTTGAATTCTGTAATATTCATGAAATCAAATTTTCAGGTTCCATCAAAGTCGCTGGAGTCGATGCAGTTCGTCAAAAAGACAAAGCTCGAAAATTCATTGGATTCTGTCCTCAATACAATCCTCTCTACGATCGACTCACTGTTTTGGAACATTTGGAACTTGTGAATGCTTTGAAAGAAGGTCCATCTCATTTGTTCCTCGGAGAATCGAAACAACTTCTTCAGGCGATTCGCTTGGCAGATAAAGCGGGAACACACGCAGCCAATTTGTCAGGAGGAATGAAAAGAAAACTTTGTGTCTGTATGGCAATGATCGGAGGAAGCAAAGTAGTGTTACTGGATGAACCGACAGCTGGAATGGATCCTGGAGCAAGAAAAGATGTACAGATGATGTTGGAAAAGATCAAAGTGAATAGAACAATCCTTTTGACAACTCATTATATGGATGAAGCTGAACGTCTTGGAGATTGGGTATTCGTGATGTCGTATGGAAAAATGGCAGCTAGTGGATCATTGAATTATCTGAAGAAGAAATTCGGTTCTGGATATGTTTTGACTGTTGTGTTGGATGTGAAAAGTGATAGGAAACATTCCACAAGACTTGTTAAAGAGATTTGCCATCATATTATCTCGGATTCCCAGCTGGTATGATTCATTCTGTGCTCCAAATCAGAAAATATATGTTTCAGAAAGACCAACGTGGCCAGATGATAGAAATGACGCTTCCTGAAGAAGAGAAAAAGAAAGTGGTACCTCTATTGAAAGTTCTCGAGTCCATTATCGCCAAGAAGTACAATAGCGGGCCCATCAAAAAGCTTCCAAGTGCCCTGAAGGAGAAAATCAAGAAGTTGAAAATCACAACTCTCGGATTATCACTGAGTTCTCTGGAAACAGTTTTCATTCGGATTTGTGACGAGTGTGATTTGGTTATTGCCAAGGAGAAGAATCTTCAGGATAAGAGGGAGATTGCTGAACAGAACTATGAGATGCTGACTGCCATGAAGACGAGTAAGGACTTCTGAATCTTGATGTTTTGAAGAGATCACAATTTCAGACAAAAGAGTAACCGGAGCAGCACTTCAATCTTCTCAATTCAACTGTTTGATTCGTAAGCGCTACTACTACACTCTGCGAAACATCTACCAACTCTTTTTCCAAATCATCATTCCAATTCTCATTGTGATTTTCGGTCTGCATACAATGAAAAATGAAGAGGCAATAAGTAAGTTTGAATCAAAGCCAAATTATAAAATATTGAGAGTTTCAGATCCGAAAAAGCAAGAGAAACTGGACTTGGACAGTTTCCCAAAATCAGTGGTTGTCCTTATGAAAGGGTCTGGAAAAACGGATCATTATAATGATATAAAGAAGCAACTTGAAGGATTCTCTCATTTGACAATAAAAGAGCATGATTCTGGAGAAAGTCACGAAGATCTTATACAGAAGTACTACGTAAGAAAGTTTGAAGTTTCCATTGCAATCTTGAAAAATTCAGAAAGAAAAGCTCGGTTTCATTGTGGAGGTTACCAATAATGTTGCCAAAATATTCTACAACAATGCAGTCACTCGTGCTTCACCGATTCTCTCCACACTTGCTGCCAATTGGTTTGTGAAGGGTGGTGGATACAATGTGGAACTGGAATGGGTTACTTCGAAAAAAGAGGAAGCTAGTGTAAGTCTATTAAAGGAGGATTTCCGGGCAAAACTTTTATTGCTTCAATAGATGCAGAATTTTGCGCTGATTCCGAGTATCACAACGAGAATGCTTAAAAATGTTTTTTCGGAGCCAGAAAACGCCGTCAAAGGGGTCGAAAAGGGCCAGAAGTGCTCCCTTGCGTTTTCTGTGATTTTTAGACGACATTAGTAGATTTTTTTTCGTTAATTTACATGCCAGAGTGCCCTCCAATATGTTTTTCAGTGAAATAATGAGAAAATTTGTACAAGTCCGTCAAATAATAGGCATTTACTACGGCGTGGCTTAGAAAACTCCGGAGGAAACTCGGCTAAAAGGGAGCACTTTAGGCGCAGTTCCCTTTTGCCCGGAATCCTCCATTATAGTTTTTGAATGCTGTTACGAATGCTGAAACTTTCAGAACAAATTCCTGGTCTACATCTGTATCCCATTCTTCCTCATGCTTGGTTTTGCTCTTGTCACGGCTCCATTTGTTCAATTTTCGATTGAAGAAAGGGTTTGCAAGTTTTCCCATCAACAACACCTTACTGGAATGTCTCGAATGATTTTCTGGTTGGCCAACATTGTATGGGATTCTCTTATTTTTATATTCTTCTGTTGTGGTACTGTCCTCATCTTTCTGGCTTATAACAGATTCATGGACTCTCTTCATTTGTGAGTGAAAATTTGGAAACAATAATAATATATTAATTTTTAGGATTGCTATAGTCTACTTTGCTCTTCTAATGGCTATTCTTCCAATCACTTACATGGCTTCCCTAATTTTTGAGTCACCATCAAAAGCGTCCACACTTCTTGTTCTCTATCAACTGGTTCTTGGAATAATCAGTGTTTTGACATTGATGATCTTGACATTTATAAAGTCTACGGTCTCAGATGTTATTACGGTTTGTTTCAACCTTCTTAGCTTCTTAAATTATTGTATTTCTGCCAATCTTCTACATTGTTTGTCCACCCAGTGCCTTCTTGTTTGGTTTTTTCAAAGCCACAATTATCAAAGAACTCGAAAATGATCCGGAGGGTATGTTGGGACAAATTGTCGAGTTTGAGGAGCTTTGGGAGTGGAAGGGAATGTGTAAGTTTTGTCATTGAGGATTAGAATAAAAGTTTTGTGGTTTTCAGTTCGAGACTTGTTCTTCCTTGGACTGGCCTCTTTTGTCGCGATTATCGTAGTTTATGCGATGCAAAACCGATCGACGAGAGTGGCGATTTTCGATTTGAGGCATAGTGCTCAGAAGCCGATTGCGAAGAAACCTGTGGTAAGTAAAAATCAAGATTCGGAGAAACTTTTTATTTTCAGAAACTCGCTCCTTGTAAAGCAGTGATGCTTGAAGAGCAGCTTGTTCACCGGCCACAGGTCAAAAATTGTACTGTTGTGGTGAAGGTAGGTGGGGAATCTGGAAATCAGATGATCTGCAAACACAGCGAACTTATTATGTTTGAATTCCAGGACCTCGTCCGTGTCTTTGGAAAGTTCCGAGCCGTTAACGGAGTCTGCTTGACTGTCAGACACAACGAATGTTTCGGACTCCTAGGAACAAACGGAGCTGGGAAAACGACTACTTTCGATATCCTAACAGGACTTCGTTTTCCAAGTGGAGGTTCTGCAATCATTGATGGAAAGGATGTAGTAAAGCATAATGTAAGCAATAATACATAATTCATGGATAATTATCAAAGATGAACAAAATTCCGCCTTCCGCCAAAAATCGGAAAAATTGGGCGAAAGGCGGGATTTCACAGATTTTCTTCAAACTTGATTAAAAAAGCGATTTTCCGGTCAATTCGTGCTTAAAATTCTAAAAGTGAGCGGAGAAGCAGCAAAAATGTTTCTTTTGGGCAGGAAAATCCGAGTATAACTAGGCGCAATTCCGCTTTCCACCTTCCACCTTCCGTCATTTCAAAAATACTATTCCACTCATCTCTTATTAAATGAGTTTCAGTACGTCGGATATTGTCCTCAATTCGATTCCATTCTTCCGGATTTGAAGTGTATTGAGGCACTTGAGGTATGAAACTTAATCTAATAGCTCAATTCGAACTCAAAATCTTCACAGATCATGGCTCAACTTCATGGCTACGCGAACCCTAAACTCGCCGTCAAGCACGTTTTGACATGTGTTGGAATGATTGAGCATGCATTTAAAAACGTTCGAATGTGCAGTGGAGGACAGAAACGAAAGATTTCAGTTGGAATTGCAATGTTGACACGAGCCAAATGTATTATGATGGACGAACCGACGGCCGGAATCGATCCGAGAGCTCGACGGGAGATTTGGGAAATATTGGATTGGATGAGAGAAAAGTCTGGAAGTTCAATTGTTCTGACATCTCATTCCATGGAAGAATGCGAGGCGCTGTGCTCCAGAATTGCGATTCTTCGAAAAGGAGAAATGATTGCATTGGGAACAAGTCAAGATCTCAAATCTCAATACGGAAACACTTATACGATGACTCTGATGGTTAAGAAGATTAGTGATCGGGATAAAGTGATTCGAGGAGTTCAGAAAAAGATGAAGGAGGCCGTGTTGAAGACAGCATTGACAAATATCACGACGAGTCTTGTATGGGAATTACCGAAGAGACCTGGTGATAAATGGTCGAAGAAATATGAGAAGGTGGAGAAGTTGGCGAAGAAACTTCATGTTAAGGATTTCATGTTGACTCAGTCATCACTCGAAGACACTTTTATTACTCTTACTGATTAGTGTTTCTTCTTTACTCGTTGCTAATAGTTTTGATAATAAAGTTTTTGTTTTTGTCCGAGCAATTTTCTCCCATGTAAATTGAGATTTTTCAATCGAAACTTGTATGAAAATGTAAGTCTCGATGAGATCTACAAAATGAAATAAAAAATAACAATATTTATTTGCTCAATTCCGAAAAACACCCGAGCCGGCAAAATGAACGAAAGTCAGAACGGCTCGGGTGTTTAACAGAAAGTAACATAATATTGTGAGGATAAATATAGTTGAATTGTGTGCCATTTTGTAGATCTCATCGAGACCTACATTTCTATATAAGTTTCGATTGAAAAATCTCAATTTATAAGGGAGAAAATTGCTGGCCAGCTTGGCAGATTTTCTAATTCTGAAGTTTTGAGATTTCACATCTTCAAATTCTATGATTCCTCCTCATCATTTTTCTCCATTTTAATCGGTTATAAGTGCAAGAAAATCGCAAGAAATAAACATTCTTCCATTTTGCGATGAGCAATGCACATGTGTGGCTTCAGAATATAAACAATGAAACTTCGAGGATTAGAAGACGAAGCGATTGAGCGTCAAGAATCAGAAGAACCTCTGCCACGTCATAAACTTTTTTCGCTCATAATGGAGCCATCTGGTGCCAGCTGGTTGTCTATATAGTCCAGTTGACCCTTGAGGAACACTGCAAAAAAATGATTCATTTTCCTTCCGATGAGTAGCCACAACTAGAGACTTCAGAAGTCCGAGGGAGGAGAGAATGTTGCATTTGGACCATGGCACGAGATGAGAGAGCGTGTGGATCGGAGAGACGCAGAGAACCTTGATCGGGCGGTGCCTGTTGGCGCGTCTTGAGAAGGTCCCCTCCGACGGCTGCTGCTGTCGTTTAATATACAGAAGAGGAGGATTCGAGAAAAGAGAAAGAAGGGAAGGAGGAATCTCTCTCTTTCTCTGGAGGAGTGTAAAGCGAGGAAGGAGAAGCTTCGGAGAGCGTCTCGAGTCGACTCTTTCTTCTTCTTCTTCTGGCTGTGCAAAGTTTGAGACGGCGGGATTCTATTTTTAAGAATTTTTCGTTTCTGAAATTGTTCTGAAAGTCTTGCTTTTTTGTCACAGGCTGACTTTTAGCAAGTTTTTGGAACTGTTTTTTCCTATGGCTATTTTTTAACAGAGTAGGCTCTGAACAATTTTTTAGACAATTTTGAGCACTTTGGCCCAATTTTCCAATTTTTGAGCTTCGCCAAAGTTAGAAAGCTGAAACAACTAGAATTACGGTACTTGCCCATTGTCCCTTTGAACTTATTTTTTAAAGCATTCTTCCCGCTTGGATACAAACTAAATAATTCCCAACCATTATAATATTGTTTTTCAAAAAAGTACAAACTTTACTAAAGTTCTCAAACTTTTTCCATAGACTTCTCCCCATCTTCACTCCCCGCCCGCTGACCCCTCTAACAACTGTGTATAGTGAGAAAGAGACTGAAAGAAGAAGATGGAGCAATGACCTCGCACAGTTGGCAGATATTGCTGCTGACAGCCTCTTCTTCTTCTCCTTCCAATCGATCAGTGTGCTCCTCCGGGCTCTTCAATCAAAAGTTGAAGGCACCGAGAGGAATGATTTGAGGGAGAGAGTGTGTGAGTGGGAGCAAATTTTGATAAAAGACGGATGGGATTTTGTGAGAGAGGTGATTGCGTGAAAGTTGATGTGCACTCGATGGGGTTTTATGAACTATTGGGAGGAGAGCGTGGATTATGGTAGATTGATTGGGAAGATTGATAGGCTTAGAAAAATAGATAGAGACAAAAAACTAGTTTTTCAGCACCTACAAAAATATTTCGGAATTCTCAAAATGGATCATAGTATCTGTTGGAGAAGAGATTTGAAACATGTTTTGTGACGTATCTAGTCAACTTTTGACGAGGATTCTAATAAAATTAATTTCAGCTCGTTTGAATTTCCAGAATGTGCTCATTTTGTGCTCATTGGGGTGCCCTTCTATTAAAGGTGTCCTTCTAATAGAGGTGACATTTTAATACAGATATTACTGTATTTTGTGAGTGAACTTTTGACGAGCATTCTAATAAGACCAATTTAAATCAATTTGAATCTCAAGAATGGGCTTTTTTGAGCATGTCGGGGTGCTCTTCTATTAGAGGAGCCTATCTAATACATATTTTACGGAAACATCGAATCTCGAAATCTTCTTGTAATCAGATCGATTCGATGCAAAGGTGTTTTACTTATGAACTACAGTAACTTTTGTTCCCGATTATAGAATTGCATGATAATATTTTAAATCATGATTAAATTTGCACAGAATATTGATCAATTTCAACAATATAAAACACGAAATTTAAAAGTTTGAAATTTCATCCGTCTTATATCCCTCGTTGGGGACCAGACTGAATGTTTTTGAGAAGCTTCAGTAATTCCCAGATCGTTAGATTTAAATTTCATATCAGGAAAATTATCAATTTTTGTTAAAATCACAAAAAATGTTATGCTTGATAATCGATCTATCTCCTGACATTTTTTTCTAGCACTATTTTTCTCCTACTTGAAAAACCCAACAATTCTGGTACAAAATTTCCAGGTGCTCCATTAAAGCTGACCTCATTCTAGTCCCAGCTGTTCTTTTCTCTTTTCCCTCTACCATAAATTCCTTGTCATCTCAAGACACTATCCATTTCTAAACACACAGACAAAACCAAATCGAACAGAAAATTTGTCCAGATGTTTAGTAAAAAAAATGACAAAGTGCGACAGTGTGTGCCCCATCATTTTTATTATAAATCGTTCTATCGCTTCTTCTTCTTCTTCGTCTCCGTTTTAGTTTTGCAACACATAGGGGCTCTTTCGGCCTTCGATTGGCCGGCTGTTGGTCGTGTCTCTTCGGATGATTGAGAAGGCATCGGGTAGAGAAGAAGAAGAAGAAGAAGAAGAAGAAGAAGAAGAATGATGTGTAATGTGTAATGCTCTTTTCAATTTATCAACGATTCTATAAGTTTTTCTTAACTTTTTGAGCCTTGACTTTTATGAATTATTCCAAAGATTGTCGCGCTATATCAGAATCTGGTACGAGCTCAAAATCAAACGTTATTTTCGAGAAATCTCATTTTGATTGGAATCGCTTCGCTTTTTTCAATGATTCTTGGCTCCCAATTTCAATAATTCTTGGTTCCCACTCTTATCGTTTTCATAGTTTTTGCAAGATACCGTAATACATACTGTTAGCAATTTTATTTTTCACTTTTCTCGACGACTTATTATACTAACATCTTCTCCAGAACGACACCAATCTTGGGGGGTAACGAGAAGCAGCCCCGTGACACCACCCTAAATGTCACGATTATCGCTTCTCGGCTTGACGGCAGCCGTCGTGCTACTGTCGTCGTTCTACACGGATAGGTAAGTCTTTTTCTTCTTCTCTTTCTAAATCTTCTGAATCCGAAATTCCAGGATACATGTGGACGCTGCCGCCGCATGCAAAGGATGCGCTCCGCCGTGCGTGTGTCCAGGAACCAAAGGAGAACGGGGTAACCCGGGATTCGGCGGTGAGCCAGGACATCCAGGTGCACCAGGACAAGATGGACCAGAAGGAGCGCCGGGAGCTCCGGGAATGTTTGGTGAGTGTTTGTTTAGACGTTGTAAGATTGAAAAACTAAACATGTACCTTGGATCAGAAAATATTGAGTTGGTTAATTGGTTTCTTACTGAAACTAACAGAGACTCAAGTTTTCCCAAAATGTTTTGATTTTTTCTTTTCTGAAGTGGGCTTAAATTGGGCATGTTTTCATTACTGTAATTTTTTTGGTTTCTCACGGGATCAAAAAACAGTTTATTTGCCATTGGATTCATATTTATCCTCTTGAAGTTTCCAATTAAAACCAAGGCCGCGGCCGACCGCATTCCGGGCATCCCGTGTTTTTGAAAAATTAAAAACTAAACATGTGCCTGGGCTCAGAAAAAATTGAACTTGTTTCATAAGAAAACTCACAGAATCTAGACTCAAGTTTTCACAAAATTTTTAGATTTTGGCTCTTCTGAAGTGGGCTCGAATTGCCTTCCTGCTTTTATCACTGTTTTTTTTTGTTTTCTCACTATGATCAAAAATCAGTTGATTTCCTATTGGATTCCTCTGGAAATTCCCGGCTTGAACCAAGGCTGACCAAATCAAGGCCTCGGCCAGGTGGAAAGGTCGGTTGAATCAGGCCGTCCTCATGCCTTCCAATAAGTCCTTTGAATTAAAAAAGCCCTGAGCCGCCCGGCCGCCGTGGTTTTGCCGCGGCCTTGATTTTGATAGCCTTGATTCAAGTCCAAAAGTTATATACATTCTCTAAACGAAAAACATAAAAATCTTTTTTTTTCCAGGAGCCGAAGGAGATTTCGGAGACGTCGGAGCCAAGGGAGCCCGCGGAGATCGTGGTCTTCCCGGATCTCCAGGACATCCAGGTCTTCAAGGACTCGACGGATTACCAGGATTGAAAGGAGAGGAAGGAATTCCAGGATGCAATGGAACTGATGTGAGTATTGTTTTTAAGTTTAGTAGAGGTCTAAAATTGAAATTTTACTTTTTCTATGAATGGTTGATTCTAAATAATTTTAAATTTAGTCTTGATGAACTTCTGCATTCTTTCATCGTCAATTTTATATGTATTAGTGACCTTTTCAAAAGTAAAGTGGTCAACAACTCAACCGAAACTGGATACATCTGCCATGTGTTGTTAGTGTTTTGAGCCTAAACCCCGCCACAAAAAAACAAGAAAAATGAAGGAGAGCAAAAGTGTCGGGATGAGTCGGTATGTGTGCAGCCGTTTTGTGTAATGTCATGACTCATCGTGAGAGAAGCATCTCGACCAAACAAAATGCACTATAATCATCAATATTATTTCAGGGTTTCCCTGGAATCCCCGGATTGGCCGGACCACCAGGACAACCGGGACCAAACGGAAACACCGGACGGCCCGGAATCCCAGGACCACCAGGAGAGGGAGGTGTCAATTCCCAAGGACGCAAGGGAGAGAAGGGAGAATCCGGAAGACCCGGAGTCCCCGGACTTCCAGGAAACTCTGGATATCCAGGATTGAAGGGAGCCAAGGGAGATCCAGGACCGTACGGATTGCCAGGATTCCCGGGAGTTTCGGGATTGAAGGGACGTATGGGAGTGAGAACTTCTGGAGTCAAGGGAGAGAAGGGATTGCCTGGACCGCCGGGACCACCGGGACCACCAGGATCTTATCCGTGGGCGTCGAAGCCGATTGAGATGGAGGTCTTGCAAGGACCAGTTGGACCAGGAGGTATGGTTATTTTTAACTTTGGAAGTTTATTATTCTGTTAGAATTAGTAAATTTCTATGTAATGAAACGATATTCTCTGCCTATATAAAATTCAACAAAAAGTATAAAGTCTTCTGAAAAAATTGAAAAAAAAACTATGGCGCCAATTCAAAAAGCACTTTGTCCCGAAGGCTATCAAATTTCCGGCCCGCACAGGGTCGCAAAGTGTCTGGTCAAGTGAATTTTTTTCGAATTGGCGGGCTTTTTTTTGCGAAAATAGCAACCAAAAACGAGAGACGCAGCTAAAATGTGGAACGGAGCACGTTTGCCCGACCAGACACTTTGCGAGGGTGTGGGCCCGCAGCCGGAACGGTAGGTTGCCATGGTTGAATCCGGCTGCCTTGGCCTTTTTTTGAACCAAAAAGCTTATTTTTAATAGTTCGGCCGGATTTAACCATGACAACCTACCCAAGGCACGAGCCGCGGCTCAGGGGCCGGACAGCCTTTCTCGAAATTATATAACATTTAACTTTTCCAGGAGTGAAAGGAGAGAAGGGACGTGACGGACCAGTCGGACCACCAGGAATGCTTGGACTCGACGGGCCACCAGGATATCCAGGGCTCAAGGGACAGAAGGGAGATCCAGGAGATGCTGGACAACGCGTAAGCCTTTCTTAGACTTTTTCCTCATCTCAAAAACTGATTTCAGGGAAAACGCGGAAAGGACGGAGTGCCCGGAAGCTACGGAGAGAAGGGAACTCAAGGAGAGCAAGGAGTCCCCGGAACCCCCGGATATCCAGGAACCAAGGGAGAAGCCGGAGAGCCGGGATACCCAGGAAGACCAGGTTTCGAAGGAGACTGTGGACCGGAAGGACCACTTGGAGAGGGAACCGGAGAGCCAGGACCACGAGGAGCGCAAGGATTCGATGGAGTTCAGGGAGCCAAGGGACTTCCGGGACACAACGGATTGCCTGGACCGGTTGGACCAAGAGGATCGGTTGGAGCTCCAGGAGCACCAGGAATGCCGGGAATCGATGGAATGCCAGGATATACTGAGAAGGGAGATCGAGGAGAGGATGGTTATCCAGGATTCGCTGGAGAGCCAGGAGTTCCAGGAGAATCTGGAGACTGTGGATATCCAGGAGAGGATGGTCTTCCAGGATACGATATCCAAGGACCACCAGGACTTGATGGACAATCTGGAAGAGATGGATATCCAGGAATTCCAGGAGATATCGGAGATCCAGGATACTCGGGAGAGAAAGGATTCCCAGGAACCGGAGTGAACAAGGTTGGACCACCAGGAATGACTGGATTGCCAGGAGAGCCAGGAATGCCAGGACGTATCGGACAAGACGGATATCCAGGACCACCGGGAATGGATGGAGAGCGAGGAGAAGACTGTGGATACTGTCCAGATGGACTTCCAGGAAACCAGGGAGACACCGGATATCCAGGAATGAATGGATACCCAGGACCACCAGGACCAAACGGAGATCACGGAGACTGCGGAATGCCGGGACTTCCAGGAAAGCCGGGAGCCGCTGGATCTGATGGAATTAATGTGAGTTATTTTGAATATTTCCTCTTAACAGTACAAAGTTTTCAGGGATCCCCAGGACTTCCAGGTATCCCAGGATATCCAGGAATGAAGGGAGAGGCTGGAGAGATCATCGGACCAATGGAGAATCCAGCTGGAATTCCGGGACTCAAGGGAGATCGCGGTCTTCCAGGACTTCCGGGACGTCAAGGAAACGATGGACTCCCAGGACTTCCAGGATCGCCAGGACAAGACGGATTCCCAGGATTGAGAGGAGAGCCAGGACTTTCTGGAATCGATGGAAAGAGAGGACGTCAAGGATCAGTTAGTACCTTGTTTGGAATCATATTTATCTTTTAATGTTTCAGCTCGGAATCCCAGGACTCCAAGGACCACCAGGAGACTCTTATCCAGGCCAACCGGGAGTTCCAGGACTCAACGGAGAGCGCGGAGCCGATGGACTCCCAGGACTTCCAGGAGCTCAAGGACCACGAGGAATTCCAGCTCCAATGAGAATCATTAACCAAGTCGCCGGACAGCCAGGAGTCGATGGTCAGCCAGGACTTCCAGGAGAGAGAGGAGCCGATGGACTTCCAGGACTTCCGGGACCAGTGAGTTTTTTTTTTGAAATTTCAGGAAGTTCTAAAGTTCTGACACCTGAAAACTGAATATTTCCAGGTCGGACCAGACGGCTATCCAGGAACCCCAGGAGAGCGTGGAATGGATGGCCTTCCAGGATTCCCGGGACTCCACGGAGAGCCAGGAATGCGCGGACAACAAGGAGAAGTTGGATTCAATGGAGTCGACGGAGAGTGCGGAGAGCCAGGACTCGACGGATATCCAGGACAGCCAGGAGGGCCAGGAGCTCCAGGAGAGACTGGATACGGATTCCCGGGACAAGTCGGATATCCGGGACCAAATGGAGAGCCAGGAGCAGCTGGACTTCCAGGAACCGATGGCTATCCAGGACGTGATGGACTTCCAGGAACTCCAGGATACCCAGGAGAGAACGGAATGAACGGACAAGACGGAGCGCCAGGACTTCCAGGACAGCGTGGAGAGTCTGGACTTGTTGGAATCGACGGAAAGAAGGGACGCGATGGACCACAAGGACCACGTGGACAGGACGGAGTTCCAGGATACAGAGGAGAGGCTGGAGCACCGGGACAGAATGGAATGGATGGATATCCAGGAGCCCCTGGAGACCAGGGATACCCAGGAGCACCAGGACAGGACGGATATCCGGGACCAAACGGAATTCCAGGAGAAGACGGACTTGTCGGATTCCCAGGACTTCGTGGAGAGCATGGAGAGAATGGAGCGCCAGGACTTGAAGGAGAATGTGGAGAGGAAGGAGCCAGAGGAATGGACGGACTTCCAGGATATCCAGGAGAGCAAGGAACAGATGGTCTTCCAGGACTTCCAGGAGCCGATGGACTCCCGGGATTGAGTGGAGAGCCAGGAGAGCCAGGAATGCCAGGACTTCGAGGACAACCGGGAGAGCCAGGGAACCTCGCCTATCCAGGACCACCAGGAGACGTAAGAAAAGTTTTTAGAATCAGGATTATTATTAAATTTTCAGCTGGGATACCCAGGACCAGACGGACCACCAGGACTCGCCGGACCAGACGGACTTCCAGGATTGAATGGAGAACGAGGAGAGGTCGGAGATTCCTACCCAGGAAACCCGGGACTCCCAGGACAACCAGGAGATGCTGGATATGATGGACTCGATGGAGTTCCAGGACCACCAGGATACCCAGGAATCACCGGAATGCCAGGATTGAAGGGAGAGTCTGGACTTCCAGGACTTCCAGGACGTCAAGGAAATGATGGAATGCCAGGACAACCGGGACTTGAGGGAGAGTGTGGAGAAGAAGGATTCCCGGGAGCACCAGGACAGCCAGGATACACTGGACAGTCTGGACGTGAAGGAGAAAAGGGATACCCAGGATTGCCAGGAGAAAATGGGCTTCCGGGACTCCGCGGTCAAGATGGACTCCCAGGATTGAAGGGAGAGAACGGTTTGGATGGTCAACCAGGTTATCCAGGAGCTCCAGGACAATTGGGAACTCCAGGAGACGTTGGATATCCAGGAGCACCTGGAGAAAATGGAGACAACGGACTTCAAGGACGTGACGGAC
Source organism: Caenorhabditis zanzibari (assembly GCA_963966625.1). NCBI lineage: Eukaryota > Metazoa > Nematoda > Chromadorea > Rhabditida > Rhabditidae > Caenorhabditis > Caenorhabditis zanzibari. The sequence continues at coordinate 5,920,467 of OZ016470.1, read as the reverse complement.
AACCGGGGCTCCGCGGAGAGCCAGGACAGCCAGGAATGCCGGGACTTCCAGGAAGAGATGGACAACCAGGACCAGTGGGACCACCAGGAGATGATGGATATCCAGGAGCACCAGGACAAGATACCTATGGACAGCCAGGACAGGCTGGACAAGACGGATATCCAGGACTTGATGGACTCCCAGGAGCCCCAGGACTCAATGGAGAGCCAGGAACACCGGGACAATACGGAACGCCAGGACTTCCAGGACAGCCAGGAGAGCCAGGACAGACTGGATATCCAGGAGAGCGTGGACTCGTCGGAATCGACGGAAAGCGTGGACACGATGGATTGCCAGGAGCTCCAGGAGCACCAGGAGTCGACGGATATCCAGGAGCCGAGGGAGACTGTGGAGACGACGGTGTACCAGGATACCCAGGAGCACCAGGAACCAACGGATATCCAGGAGAGCGTGGACTTCCAGGAGTGCCAGGACAACAAGGACGCTCCGGAGAGAACGGATATCCAGGACAACCAGGACTTCCAGGAATGAAGGGACCACGCGGAGATGATGGATATCCAGGACGTGACGGACTCGATGGAATGCCGGGACGGCCAGGACTTCAAGGAGTTCCAGGACCATTGGCTATGGAGATCAGAAATCCACCAGGTCTTCCAGGAGACAATGGATATCCAGGAGAGAAGGGATACCCAGGACTTCCAGGAGATAACGGTAAGACTATTCACCTTCGGCTTTCATTTTTCGGGCAATAAAGTTGTATAGGTCCCAACATAGTTTTTAGAACTGTTGACATTTAGATTTTTAAGCCAATTTTCGAACGATTTCGTCCAGTTTCAACAATTCGGTGACCAATTGAACAAGTTACACTTTAAACTTTTGAAAACTCGAAAAAGGGTTTTTTTTTCAAAGAGAGTGATTTTCAGGACTTCCGGGACCACCAGGAAAGGCCGGATACCCAGGAGCATCCGGTCAAGATGGATATCCAGGACCACCAGGACTTCCAGGAACACCAGGAGGCAGCGGAGACCAAGGATTCCAAGGAGAGCGTGGACGTGCCGGACATCCAGGACTTCCGGGAACTCCAGGATACCCAGGAGCTCCAGGAGGATGGGCTCCATCTCGTGGATTCACCTTCGCTAAGCACTCTCAGACCACCGCTGTTCCACAGTGTCCACCAGGAGCTTCTCAACTCTGGGAAGGATACTCGCTTCTCTATGTTCAAGGAAACGGACGTGCCAGTGGACAAGATCTTGGACAACCAGGATCGTGTCTCTCGAAATTCAACACAATGCCATTTATGTTCTGTAACATGAACAGCGTGTGCCATGTTTCCAGCCGTAACGACTATTCCTTCTGGTTGTCAACTGATGAGCCAATGACTCCAATGATGAATCCAGTCACCGGAACCGCCATTCGTCCGTACATTTCTCGTTGCGCCGTCTGCGAAGTTCCAACTCAAATCATCGCTGTTCACTCTCAAGACACATCAGTTCCACAGTGTCCACAAGGATGGTCGGGTATGTGGACCGGATACTCTTTCGTCATGCACACCGCCGCCGGAGCCGAGGGAACTGGACAAAGTCTTCAATCGCCAGGATCTTGCCTCGAGGAGTTCCGTGCGGTTCCATTCATTGAGTGCCACGGAAGAGGAACTTGCAATTATTATGCCACCAATCACGGATTCTGGCTTTCCATTGTTGATCAGGTAAGAAAATTGAAGGCTTTTGTGAACTGAAACGACCTTGGAATCCTGAAGTCTGAAATTTAGAATTCCATACTTCGTTTTTGAAATTTTCAATTTCTTTAGTTCTGGACGTATTTCAGCTCCCAGTAGACCAAATTTTATGAAAATTATACAGATAGATAGGAAATTTTTTGTAGTTTACAGTAGTTGCTTCAATTGGAGTTTTGTATTAAAACGATTCATTCAAATCGAAATCAAAATTTCAGTTGAACTATCTAGTTCCAAAAAAACCCCAAATAGTGGGATCACAAGTTCTTCTGTATCTCAGCTCCCAGCAGACCAAATTTTATGAAAACTATACAGATCGATAGGAAATTTTCTGTAGTTTACAATCACTATCATAATTATTTAATCAAAATCTGAATTTTCGGTTGAACTTTGAAATCTTTAAAAAACTCAAATAGTGGAATCACAAGTTTTGCAAAAGGTTTTCATTAATTCCGTTGGAAATAGAAAATCAAAATTTCTGGGTCTTAACAAAGGCCAACAAATTTTGGAACCTCATTCAAATGGGAATAAATTTTTTCAATGGAGTCGGATAAAAATACGGTCAACACAAAAAATGTTTCCCATTTTAAAAGCCATCAATTGGTTAAAAAAACGTCAAATTTCATCAAATATTAACAGAGTTACGCCTTGTTTTGCAAAAAGTTGTCGAAATTGCCAAAATCGGAAACTTTTTGACAACACAAGGCTTAACTGTGTTAATTTTTCATAAATTTTGACGATTTTTTAACCAATCGGTAGCTTTTCTAATAAGAAAAGTATTTTCTATTGATCATATTTTTACTAGATTTCTCTGAAAAAAGTTATTTACCTTTGAATGAGTTGCCGAAATTTGTTGCAGCCTTGGTTGGAAATGGAAAATCGAAGCTTCAGACTTTCAATTGACTTTGACACAGGGAAAATTTACGATTCATACAAATCTGGAATTACTGGCAGAACCTCAAAAATATATAATTTTATTCCAGGACAAGCAATTCCGCAAACCAATGTCACAAACACTCAAGGCCGGCGGACTCAAAGATCGTGTGTCCAGATGCCAAGTGTGTCTCAAGAACCGATAATCACAATCACTTTTCCATCATTATTTATCAATTTCTACTTAAATTTCTTCCCATTTTTTCAATATTCTCAGCTTCTATTTACAAAAACAAAACATCTTTCCGTTTCGCCCACAAACTGCCGCCAGAGCACATTTCACTGTGTGATACCATTTATATGAATTTTTTCCCGAACTATCCCCCTGCCTTATTAATGAAACAGCTTGTTAAGTTTTTACTTTGATTTTTCTTCTTTGCATTTTTATTTTGAAAAAAAAGAACTTCGGAAATAATAAAATTGAAATAAAATTTTACTTGAAATCAGAAGATTGGGGGTGCGCGACTCGAGTAGGCTGAAGTTGGGTTTTTTTTAATTTTGAGAGATTTTTAGATTTTGAAATTCCGGCTCCGTTTCGAAAGCAGAAAGTGTGACGTTTCGAAAGTGCGGCGTTTCGAAAGTGTGACGTTTTGAAACTGTGACTTTTCGCAAATGCGACGTTTCGAAAGTGTGCTGTTTTGAAACTGTGACGTTTCGCAAGTGTCACGTTTCGAAAGTGCGACGTTTCGAAAGTGTGATGTTTTGAAGGTGTGACGTTTCGAAAATCTGACGTTTCGAAAGCGAAATTTCAGACCATTCTGGGGAAAGTTACCTCGCACTTTCGAAACGTCACACTTTCGAAATGTCGCGGAGTCAGAATTTCGAGAGATTATTGACATAACTAGTTAGCATGTGTTCGGAAAAACGAGTTCTCGATATTTTTCCGAAAAAATTGTTCTCAAAAATGATGATTTTTCGTCAAAATCTCTAATTTTTCGACAAATTTGATGTATTTTTTTCCAATTTTCCGTCGAGAATTTTTTTTTCAGACATTCTGAAATTCTAGAAATCTCAGATTCCTAGATTTCGGAAGATTTTGAAAGACTTTGGAATTCTAAAATCTGAAATGCGGAAGCTAAATTTCCTTTTTTAGATCTTGAAATTTTTGAAAAAAAAACTAATCAATGAGGATTCTGAATTCTGAAAAAACTTCTAGAAATAAATGATTCTCAAATCCTAGAAATCAAAGATTTTTAGATTTTGGAAGGTTTCGAAGGACGTTGGAATCTCGAAATCTGAAATGCTGAAATTCCCATTTCCTATTTTCGAATTTCGACTTCCTTACCCAGGCCGACAATTAAAAAAGAACCTATCGTATTAAAAGTGTTCCGTTGAATACATAAGCCGTCTAAGTTGTTTTTGGGGTCTCAAAGATCGTAATCTTCTTCTCTTCCTCATTCTCTTGTCCATCCCCCTCCCCTTCTTCTTCATTCAAATCCATTTGTATTTCTCTTTTCTCTTCCAAATGAACAGCAATTTGTTGCGGATGCAAGTTCCCCCGCGAGAAATAAGACGATAACATGCGCATATATAACTGGTTTGTCTAACCTATATAGACTGGTATAAAGTCTTCAGGACTGTTCCGTTGTTGTTGTTATTCTTGAAGAAAGACAAGTTGAATCTTCTATTCTGAATAATTTCTTTTTTTCATGGATCTCATCCCTGATAACTGGCTTTTTGTCTCCCTTTAGCCTCTTCTTCTCCCATAAAAATGCCGGTTTCCTTTCGAATTTACACCTCTTTGATACACTCATCGTCGTCGGCGGGAGGATTGCCGTCGTCGTTGAATGGACGACAAAAACAGGAAGAATTGAATAAGAGAATGGATAATCAGTCGCTGGCTTTCGGCACGTTTCCAGTTTTTAGTTAACAAAACAAAATATATCACGGGAGGAGACTTTTGTCGAGAATCCAAGAAGAGGATAGTCTTCGATATTGAGATTCTTGGCAAAATCGTTGTTTAATCATGTCGGAATTGCGTTTTTGACATAAACTTTCGGCTATTGCGAAATGTCGTACTTTCGGAACGTCGCACTTGAGAAACGTCGCACTTTCGAAATGTCGCACACCTTCGAAATGCCTGCTTTCGAAATGTCGCGGAGCTGAAATTTCAAGTTTAAGCAGACTGAGAATCTAAACTTACAGAAAATACCTAACTTTTTTGACTTGATTTTCAAAACTTCATTCTAAAATTACTTTCAAAATTTCATTCTCCGCGACATTTCGAAAGTGTGGCGTGTCGAAAGTGTGACGTTTCGAAAGTGTGACATTTCGAAAGTACTCAACGAGAGGTATCTTTCCCTAGAATAGTTTGAAAAATTTCCTTTGAAAAATTGCACTTTCGAAACGTCGCACTTTCGATATGTCGCAGAGCCGAACTTTCAATTTTGAGCAAACTATGAAAATCAAGACGTTCAGAAAGTATTTGACTTGACTTTCAAATTTTCTGTCTATTTCTACTGTAGTTTCATTGTTGATATCAAATTAAATTGCCATGATTTCGAAACGTCCCACTTTCGAAACGTCGCACTTGCGAAACGTCTGCCTTCGAAACGTCGCGGAGCCGTAAATTCATGTTTAAGCAAATTACAAATCTAGATTTTCAAAAAGTAATTGACTTGATTTTCAAAAATTCAGTGTATTTTTACTAATTTTTCCAATATCCATTTACAAATTCTAGTTTCTTCTGTATTTTTCTGTTTTTTTTTCGAGTTTATCATCGACAACTTCAGTTAACCATTCAGTTTACCATTTCTAAAGAATTTCCAAAAAAATTCAGTTCAAAAAAGTTTTGAAGGATCTGGTTTTCAGCAATTTCAAAGGTCATTGGAACCAATTCTCCGAATTCGTAAAAAAATTCTTTATGAATTTCAAGTGGATGTTATGACCTTTTGAACTTTATTCTGGATGAACAAGAGGAAAAGAGACGATTCGATGTGTATTCCGAGGGGAAAATCGAAAGTGTTCTTGTCCAGAATACCGAGAACAAATGGGCAGCTTCTTCAGGAGAATCGATTCAAGTTGTTTTTCTGTTCCGAAGATCCAAAGAGACACGTGCCGTCCCGGGGACCGTTTCGCGTCATTGGATATAAGCGGAAAACGGGCAAAAAAGTTACTGAAGAGCGAGAGAAAAGAGACGGAGAGGTGCAGAAGATCGTAGAGTGGAAAAGTGATCTTCAAAGGAAAGTTGAATCCGAGAAAACGAAGAACTTTTCGAAGATACTTCATTTTCTCCATGTACTTTCCAAGTTTCCTACGGTAGTCACCCTGATCTCTTCCCAGAACTTTCACACTCCATTGATAACTGTCTTCTTTTTCTTCCCGAAACACATGTAAAGCGCGAACGGATCGGATAGGAATGCTATATGGGTCCGTAATGCGTCCGTTACGGGTCCATCTGTAAAAGTTACAACTAAACTGATCCATATGCGAATCCGTTTACGGGCCGCACGCGAATGGAACGAAGATTGAAAACATAATGAGTCCGTTCGCGAGTGCTCATTCGCAAAAACACCTGTAACGGATCAGTTACGAGCCGAAGACCTGATGAACACACATAGCATTCCTATCCGGTCCGTTACGCGTAATTCGCGACTCACCTGTGAAGTCCATTGATTGGGTAATTATAAAGAATAGGTCACACTCTCTTCTTTCTAATTTTTCGACAAATTTGATGTATTTTTTTCCAATTTTCCGTCGAGAATTTTTTTTTCAGACATTCTGAAATTCTAGAAATCTCAGATTCCTAGATTTCGGAAGATTTTGAAAGACTTTGGAATTCTAAAATCTGAAATGCGGAAGCTAAATTTCCTTTTTTAGATCTTGAAATTTTTGAAAAAAAAACTAATCAATGAGGATTCTGAATTCTGAAAAAACTTCTAGAAATAAATGATTCTCAAATCCTAGAAATCAAAGATTTTTAGATTTTGGAAGGTTTCGAAGGACGTTGGAATCTCGAAATCTGAAATGCTGAAATTCCCATTTCCTATTTTCGAATTTCGACTTCCTTACCCAGGCCGACAATTAAAAAAGAACCTATCGTATTAAAAGTGTTCCGTTGAATACATAAGCCGTCTAAGTTGTTTTTGGGGTCTCAAAGATCGTAATCTTCTTCTCTTCCTCATTCTCTTGTCCATCCCCCTCCCCTTCTTCTTCATTCAAATCCATTTGTATTTCTCTTTTCTCTTCCAAATGAACAGCAATTTGTTGCGGATGCAAGTTCCCCCGCGAGAAATAAGACGATAACATGCGCATATATAACTGGTTTGTCTAACCTATATAGACTGGTATAAAGTCTTCAGGACTGTTCCGTTGTTGTTGTTATTCTTGAAGAAAGACAAGTTGAATCTTCTATTCTGAATAATTTCTTTTTTTCATGGATCTCATCCCTGATAACTGGCTTTTTGTCTCCCTTTAGCCTCTTCTTCTCCCATAAAAATGCCGGTTTCCTTTCGAATTTACACCTCTTTGATACACTCATCGTCGTCGGCGGGAGGATTGCCGTCGTCGTTGAATGGACGACAAAAACAGGAAGAATTGAATAAGAGAATGGATAATCAGTCGCTGGCTTTCGGCACGTTTCCAGTTTTTAGTTAACAAAACAAAATATATCACGGGAGGAGACTTTTGTCGAGAATCCAAGAAGAGGATAGTCTTCGATATTGAGATTCTTGGCAAAATCGTTGTTTAATCATGTCGGAATTGCGTTTTTGACATAAACTTTCGGCTATTGCGAAATGTCGTACTTTCGGAACGTCGCACTTGAGAAACGTCGCACTTTCGAAATGTCGCACACCTTCGAAATGCCTGCTTTCGAAATGTCGCGGAGCTGAAATTTCAAGTTTAAGCAGACTGAGAATCTAAACTTACAGAAAATACCTAACTTTTTTGACTTGATTTTCAAAACTTCATTCTAAAATTACTTTCAAAATTTCATTCTCCGCGACATTTCGAAAGTGTGGCGTGTCGAAAGTGTGACGTTTCGAAAGTGTGACATTTCGAAAGTACTCAACGAGAGGTATCTTTCCCTAGAATAGTTTGAAAAATTTCCTTTGAAAAATTGCACTTTCGAAACGTCGCACTTTCGATATGTCGCAGAGCCGAACTTTCAATTTTGAGCAAACTATGAAAATCAAGACGTTCAGAAAGTATTTGACTTGACTTTCAAATTTTCTGTCTATTTCTACTGTAGTTTCATTGTTGATATCAAATTAAATTGCCATGATTTCGAAACGTCCCACTTTCGAAACGTCGCACTTGCGAAACGTCTGCCTTCGAAACGTCGCGGAGCCGTAAATTCATGTTTAAGCAAATTACAAATCTAGATTTTCAAAAAGTAATTGACTTGATTTTCAAAAATTCAGTGTATTTTTACTAATTTTTCCAATATCCATTTACAAATTCTAGTTTCTTCTGTATTTTTCTGTTTTTTTTTCGAGTTTATCATCGACAACTTCAGTTAACCATTCAGTTTACCATTTCTAAAGAATTTCCAAAAAAATTCAGTTCAAAAAAGTTTTGAAGGATCTGGTTTTCAGCAATTTCAAAGGTCATTGGAACCAATTCTCCGAATTCGTAAAAAAATTCTTTATGAATTTCAAGTGGATGTTATGACCTTTTGAACTTTTCGAAGATACTTCATTTTCTCCATGTACTTTCCAAGTTTCCTACGGTAGTCACCCTGATCTCTTCCCAGAACTTTCACACTCCATTGATAACTGTCTTCTTTTTCTTCCCGAAACACATGTAAAGCGCGAACGGATCGGATAGGAATGCTATATGGGTCCGTAATGCGTCCGTTACGGGTCCATCTGTAAAAGTTACAACTAAACTGATCCATATGCGAATCCGTTTACGGGCCGCACGCGAATGGAACGAAGATTGAAAACATAATGAGTCCGTTCGCGAGTGCTCATTCGCAAAAACACCTGTAACGGATCAGTTACGAGCCGAAGACCTGATGAACACACATAGCATTCCTATCCGGTCCGTTACGCGTAATTCGCGACTCACCTGTGAAGTCCATTGATTGGGTAATTATAAAGAATAGGTCACACTCTCTTCTTCGTTTTCTCGGATTCAACTTTCCTTTGAAGATCACTTTTCCACTCTACGATCTTCTGCACCTCTCCGTCTCTTTTCTCTCGCTCTTCAGTAACTTTTTTGCCCGTTTTCCGCTTATATCCAATGACGCGAAACGGTCCCCGGGACGGCACGTGTCTCTTTGGATCTTCGGAACAGAAAAACAACTTGAATCGATTCTCCTGAAGAAGCTGCCCATTTGTTCTCGGTATTCTGGACAAGAACACTTTCGATTTTCCCCTCGGAATACACATCGAATCGTCTCTTTTCCTCTTGTTCATCCAGAATAATACGTTCCTTTTATCCCTTATAAGAAGACGCAGAAACGAAAAACGCAATGAATAGTAATCTGTGTGTTCTTGTTTGGTTTTGTTTTTCTGGATTCTGGATTTTCTTGTTCTTCTTTGGTTTTTTTGTGTTTCGAATCCTTTTTACCTTCAATCCTCACATAATTTTACATAGTTAGACGAATGGATGGTGCAGGTCAAAAGTTTTTAGCGTTTTTTAATTCAGATTCATCTGGATTGGTCTAGTTTTTTTCCTTTGATTTGAAATTTTGAGAATGCTTCCATGTTATTAACGTCCATCTTTTAGTTAGAAGCTTCTGGAACTTGGTTAAATTTGTTAAGAACTTTTTAGCATCGTTTTTTTTAACTCTGAGAAATTTCAAAAAGGGACATTTCGAAAGTGAGACATTTCGAAGGTGTGAAGTTTCGAATATAAGACGTTTCGCAAGTGTGATGTTTCGCAAGTGTGAAATTTCGAAATTGTGACGTTTCGCAAGTGTGCCGTTTTGCCTCTCTTTTTATACTTATTTTTGTGTTTTTTTTAATTATAAGACTTTGTTTTATCTACAGTATGCCAAAAACGCAAAAGTATACATGAAAAGATCCAAAAATAAGGCAAAAACGCGATTTCACATTTTCGAAATGTCCAGAAGCCGTTTTTGTACATATTTCCTTTGTTAAAGTAAGATTACAGTCATTTTTCTCAAATGATCGTCCTTTTTGAAGCGAGTTATGAGCGTTTGAAGTTTCGGTGAAAGAGACGCAGAGAAAGCAGAGAAAGCAGAGACGCAGAGAAAATGGAAAATGTCTGCGTCTCTCATGAAAGCTTCGAACGCTCGTAACTCACTTCAAAATGCGTTTGGAGCAGCGAAATTAGGTGCATTCGAATCAGCGAAAAATTCTACATTTTTTTAAATAAATTATTGAAAAGTGTAAGTTCGCGATTTGAAATCCGATTTTCTCGAGTTTCAACAATTTTTATGTCAAAAATATTGTTATTTTTGTAAATAATGGAATTGAAACGATCATTTGAGTAAAAAAAGGCTTTTATCCTACTTTGAGTACTTTCTCCTTGATATATTTTTTGATTTTTTCAAATACCTTATTATCAATTCTATTCCTAAATAATCCTTTTTTTTTCAGTTCCCTCAAAATGGAACTCGCCGAGTTCTGGAATGAACTCAACACTTTCACTATATATGGACCCAACCACACAGATATGACAACAAAATACAAGTATCCGTAAGTCCCAATTTTTTTCGACTCCTTTAACTCCTTTTTTAGATACCACTTCCCTGGAGAACAAGTATCCGATCCCCAATACTGGACAATTCTATTCCAAAAATATTGGTATCACTCGATAACGATATCCGTTTTGTATTTCGCACTGATCAAGGTTATTCAAAAATTCATGGAAAATCGAAAACCATTCACTCTGAAATATCCGTTGATTCTTTGGAATGGAGCACTTGCCGCGTTCAGTATTATAGCCACTCTTCGGTTTTCTATTGTAAGCCTTTTTTTTGTCTTTTTTAATTTTGATGTGTTTCCAGGATCCTTTGCGATCTCTTTATGCTGAGGGTTTCTACAAAACTCTGTGCTATTCCTGTAATCCAACTGACGTCGCTGCCTTCTGGAGTTTTGCATTTGCACTGTCGAAAATTGTCGAGCTTGGGGACACGATGTTCATTATTTTGAGAAAGAGACCGTTGATTTTCTTGCATTATTATCATCATGCTGCTGTCTTGATTTATACAGTACATTCTGGTTAGTTTCTTACTTCCGTTATTTTAAACTAGGGTTACAGAAATTTTTATTTGTACTCAAGTGATTGTCCCAAGTCCAGTATGTTCGAAAACAACATTTTTTTGCACAAAAATCGTTAAAACTCGAGAAAATCGATTTTCAAATTGCGAACTTACATTTTTTCTTACCTATTTCAAAAAATGTAGAATTTTTCGCTGATTCGAATGCACCTAATCGTGCAGCTCCAAACGCATTTTGAAGCGAGTTATGAGCATTTGAAGTTTTCGTGAGAGACGCAGACATTTTCTATTTTCTCTGCGTCTCTTCGACAATGAGAGTGTCTGCTTTCTCTGCGTCTCCTTCACCGAAACTTCAAACGCTCACAACTCGAGTAAAAAAGTGTTTTGAGCAGTGATATTAGGTGCATTCGAATCGGCGAAAAACTCTGCATTTTTTGAAATAGGTTAGAAAAAAATGTAAATTCGCGATTTGAAAATTGATTTTCTCGAGTTTTAACGATTTTTGTGCATAAATATTGTTATTTTCGTAAATACTAGACTTGGGACGATCATTTGAGAAAATTTAGAAAATGACTGTAATCCTATTTACTTTAACGTTTTCAGGAGCTGAGCACACCGCTGCCGGTCGCTTCTACATTCTCATGAACTACTTCGCTCATTCTCTCATGTATACTTACTACACAGTCTCCGCCATGGGATACAGAATGCCAAAATGGGTTTCAATGACAGTGACCACTGTTCAAACCGTTCAAATGTTGGCCGGAGTCGGAATCACTTGGATGGTGTACAAAGTGAAAGCGGATTATAAGCTTCCGTGCCAACAATCCATGGCTAACTTGTATCTTGCGTTCGTCATCTATGTCACATTTGCCATTCTCTTCATTCAATTCTTCGTCAAGGCTTACATCGTGAAGTCGGCGAAGAAGGCCGAGAAATCGGTGAAGAAGGAGTAACATTATTACGGATATCTGAAAACTACCTTCCCGTTTTTTGTTCGTTGTAATATCTTGCCAATCAAATAAATTATATTTTTATGATTGGGTGCAATAATTAAAAGTTCAATGTGCTATAAATTTATGATTTTGGTTGAATCAATCCCTTCTCAATCAGATCTGGAATCTCAACAGCCATCCATGGTCCCAATCCGAGAGCGAACGCGTGAGCGATTCCGAATTTCGGTGTATTACGTGCCCAGAGAGGTTTGAAGTGTTCCGAGAGGCAGATCTTTCCACCGCGGTACATCTTGGCAGTCTTTCCGTCTAATTCTGGCAATGCGATTTCAGGAGCAGTTACTGGATATGTGATTGGAATATCGAACTCGACGTCGAACTCGTACTTGACCATATTGTGGAAGTACCAGCACTTGCCGAACCATTTTGTGCCTCGCTCGTTTGATTCGAGTCTGAAAAAATGGAAAATTTGTTTTTTAATCTATTTAAAAGCTTCTCGAACAGGGCTGGGCAGCAACGAATTTTCGGCAACGCATTTGAGTTTGAATAACTTTTTTCAGGGGAATCTGGTAAAAATACGGTCAACAGAAAAAATGTTCCTTATTAAAAAAGCTATCGATAGGGTAAAAAACAGTCAAATTTCATCGAAAATTGACAGAGATACGCCTTGTATTGCCGAAAAGTTACCGAAATCGCCAAAATCGGTAAATTTTTCGGAAAAAAGGCGCAACTCTGCTATTTTTCAATGAAAATTGACGGTTTTTAACCAATCGATAGGTTTTTTCATAAGCAACATTTTTTCTGTTGACCGTAATTTTACCCTATCCCCCTGAAAAAAGTTATTCGCATTAGAATATTAAAACTCACTTGAACCAATCTCTATCGTTGGTTTTGTTGTTCTGAACGGCGGCGATGATTGCTTCGTACTCTTCCTGAAAACGCAATTGATTTTTTAAAAATATCCTCGAAAAACTCACCTTCAGCCTTTCAATCCACAAATCACCTTCTCTTGGACCGGCTTTTGTTTTGCAGAGCGGAATCGCTTTCAGACTTGACTTTGTGGCCTCATCCATCTGGAATAATTGAATTTGTAAGCGAGGTTCGAACGAAAACTATACTCTTCAATTTTTCCCGTTTTTTTAAAAACAGAAACAGAAAGAAAACAATTGGAAAAGTCAACAAATTCGACAAACAAATGGAGTGCGTTGGCCAATTTCTGCATTCTGCCGTGAGGGTGTTTGCGGACTTTGTAGGGGTGACGTCACAGAGTGGGTTGATTCTGAAGAGAAACGCTGAATTCTGAAGCTGTTTCTTGGAATTTTGAGGAAATGTTAGCTTCAAATGAAGGTCCTCGATAAATCAAAGTCGTATTTAAACCTTATACGACATTTTCGAAAAGAAATGAGTGATTTCTGGGGCTCGCAAATGGGGATGAGCGGTGAACCCATTCAAGTGCGAATAACTTTTTTCAGGGAAGTTGGGTAAGAATACGGTCAACAGGAAAAATGTTCCTTATCAAAAAAGCTATCGATTGGTAAAAAAATCGTCAAATTTGATGAAAAATTAACAGAGTTATGCTAAAAAGTTGCCGAAATCGGGAACTTATCGGCAACAAAAGCGTAACTTTGTGAATTTTCGATAAAATTTGACGGTTTTTTAATCAATGGATAGATTTTTTAATAAGGAACATTGTTTCTGTTCATCGTCTTTTTACCCGATTCCCTTGAAAAAAGTTATTCGCATTTGAATGAGTTAACAAAATTAGTTGCGGCCTAATCCTGTTCTGAATCGAAATGCTGAATTCTGAAGCTGTTTCTTGTAATTTTCAGAGTATTTTGGCTTCAATTGAAGGTTTTCAATAATTTATGGTTGCATATAAACCTCATCAAAAGCTTTTACAAAGCAATCCGGGGTTTCTGGGACTCCGAACCCAGTAGATTTTCGATGAACTTTTTGAGATCTTGTGGCAGTTCAAGAGGAGCAAGTTTCAGATAAAATTGTTCATTATTACAGTTTAATTTTAAAAAATTAGTGAAGACAATCGCGTCCCTCTCCTGGGAACGATCCGGCGAGTTGAATGACTCCAGCGTCGTAGATCCGGCGAGCCACCTTTCCCTTGGTAATGTAGCTATCCGGAATCTTGATGGTGAACTTCCGTTGGCATGGCTTGATTCCGTCGTTGCAATCGTGATAGATGTTCAGTTTTGGGTCGATTGGGGTGACCTCGTCTTCGTGTCCGGCGATCTCAAAGTCTCCGTTGGCGTTGGTCTTTCCGGAAGCCATAAGGTCGTCAGCGTCGATGCCTGAAGCAAATTGGATGAAATCGGGGGCATCGGGGGCCGTAAATTACCTCTATCGTCATCATAGAGCTTCACCAAAACTCCCACAGCTGGCTTTCCATTGCAGATGAGTTTTCCACGAACACCGGCGGATTGGGTGTTTCCGATGAGAGCGCTGGTGGCTGCCACGAGGCAGAGAAGGATTAGGAGTTTCATACTATAAGAATCTTACAATTACCGGCCTACGACCGACCCCTAGGCCGCGGCGCGGGCCGTGGGTAGATTTTTTTGATCCAAAAGCTTATTTTAAAAAGTACGGCCGGATTCAACCATGGCCCACGGCCCGAGCCGCGGCCCAGGGGTTACTGAAAGTAACAAAATAAGTAAAAATAGAAAGAGTGGAGTTGATCGAAAGGATATTTTATCCTTTTATCTTTTATCCGATATCTCACGGAACAACATGTTTACAATCAGAGAAAAGAGGGACCAGGAAGAAAGAAAAACGAAGAGAGCAGTTGGGTTTTATGTGATGGATGGGTGGAGTCAAGAATGAGTCAAGTGTTGTTTCGGTTTCCATAGAGAAATCGGATTAACGATCAGAAAGTATTGAATTAGAATACAACTATACGAAAAGTCAGAAGAGCAAAGAAAAGTGGCTTGTGTTTCCAAGTATGCAAATGATTATGGGAAAATGTGAGAGATCATGTGATTTTGGGAACATTTTCAGTTTCCCATCTTTGAAATGGGAATCAAAGGAAGATGATCAAACACCAAAGATTTTATGATGCTAAAAGTATAATTACAGTATTTTTTTCAAATACATAGTCCTCCCAGTTACAGTATTTACGAAAACAATATTTTTTTTTGAATAAAAATCGTTAAAACTCGAGAAAATCAATTTTCAAATCGCGAGCTTACTTTTTTAAACCTATTTCAAAAAAATATAGAATTTTTCGCTGATTCGAATGCACCTAATATCGCTGCTTAAAACACTATTTTGAGTGAGTTGTGAGCGTTTGAAGTTTCTGTGAAAGAGACGCAGAGAAAGCAGACGCTCTGATTGTCGAAGAGACGCAAAGAAAATGGGAAATGTCTGCGTCTCTCACGAAAACAAAAACGCTCATAACTCGCTTCAAAATGCAGTTTGAGCAGCGATATTAAGTGCATTCGAATCAGTAGAAAAATCTAAAATTTTTGAAATAGGTTAGAAAAATTTAAGTTCGCGATTTGAAAAATGATTTTCTCGAGTGATATTGATTTTTGTGTAAAAATATTGTTATTTTCGTAAATACTAGAATTGGGACGATCATTTGAGTATTAGAACCCCTCTATTTATATTTTTTATCTTGTTTTTGTGTTAGTATGCTTTTTAAAAACATTTGTTATTTTCAACTTTTTTCAACAAAACCCCCATAGCAACACAGAAGGCAACACTGGAAGAGTCATAAATTATTCATCAGTTTGAAACATCATGATCTTTTCTTCTTCTGTGTTTTTTCAGTTTCACTTTTTTTATTACGTTTTTCCATGTCTTCTTCTCGAAACTTCGATTTGGAGTACGATGATTATAAGGAGAGACGGAACGCTGCTGGCGTGGGAAGCCGAGCAAGTTCCAGGAATGGACGCTTCAAACCGGTAGATCAAGAGAAGGAGAAGAAGGCAAAGGAGATTGGAGATTATGGATTGTGAGTTTGAAAAAGGGATGGAAGTTACGGTGGAATAGGTCAATTTTGAGGGCCTGAAAAAGTGGTTTCCAGATATCCAATTTTTCTGAAACTTTGTGGATGGATAGAGCAACTAAAGAACTCTATTTTTGTAGTTAAAAACTTTTTCATAGGGCCACGGTCCAGTCAGTTACTGACGTCCCCTCAAATTTTGTCTCGTTTTGGAGACTTCTGGCTTCTACGTGACCTAACTAATTGGATAGTGGTTCTACAAAAAGGTATCAACTACAAAAATAAAGTTCTTAAGTTACTTGATATATCCTCAAAGTTTCAGAAATATCGGATATCTGAAAACCACTTTTTCAGACACCCAAAGTTGACCCATCTCAAGTAAAAACAAAATGAACTACGCCCAGTACTGCCATCTTGAAATTGCTCAGCCCAACATTACTCATTTTAAAATTTCCTTGATTGTACCTTGATTGCTCATCTTAAAATTTCTCATTTATGTGATTGCTCATCTTAAAATTGCTTAACTTACTTTTCTGAAAATTGTCAGACCCCCAAAATTGACCTATTTCAACTAAAAGCACTTGCGCGCGCATTCATTTGAGGTCCAACCAAAAGAACTGTAGTTTGAAAACTTTCTAAACAATTCTAACTTCTGATAATCTCCTCTTTATCCAAACTATTTCCCTCTCTTCAGACCCAAAAATGAGTACCAAATGCAAGGGTACAACGAACGATCTTCGGACGTTGGTGCCGACCCACTGGCATCTGTCCGAACCCTTCGCAACAATCTCCGAGTGATGTCATTGGAGCATCGCGATAAAGACGAGCCAGTCAAGGCTCATTTGTGTCAATCGGCGTGTGACGACTTGTCAAAAGCCGAGAGACAACTCGTCGATCTGAGACACAAGCGGAGTGATGCAGTGGTTCGAGGAGACACGAAACAAGTGGAAGCAATTGCCAAGGATATGGAGAGAGTGAAATCGGATGCCATTCGGAATGCATATTCGGATTTGATGATGGAGGATGGGGCGATGAAGGCGTTCGGGGTGAACTCGAAGTGGACACCGGATAAGAATCCGATGCCGGTGGATGATTGGAAGCCGATGACACCGATGAAGCCGAGGAAGAGGGCAGAGACCCCGAATGGAAGGAAAAGGTCGGAGAGTCGGCAAAGTGTTCGAGGGAATAATGATAATGAAGATGGAATGAGAATGGCATCGAGAGCAAGTACAAGGTCCGCGGAGAGGAGAGTTATACCGGCAGAGGCAGAGAGTAGAAAGGTATGTCGATTTACGCTAAACAACGCGCACCGAAATCCTTACGGAGTGTCCTAGTTGCGGAGGCTCAGGGGCCGGCGACTGTTTGCAAACTGTAGTATTTTCTAGCCAAAAGCCACTCGCAAAAACCAACGTCTCTCCACTATTGGCCATGTTCCGGAAGCCATTCCCGTGGATTCTCCACTCGCCGGTGGCTCAACAGTCCAAGACGACCCGTACAAAATGCCTACTTATGTTGGGTTTGTCCCCAACTTTTCCATTTAAAATAATCCTCGAGTTTTCCAGAAGATGTCCACATTGCCAACTCACCGAATCCGGTCTTGGAAAACCGGGTGGAATGGAGAAACACTACGCGAGATACTGTAAAGTGATGACAAGTTGCAAGTACTGTATGAAACTGACAATGGTCTCCCAACTCACTGATCATCTCATTTATCGTTGTGAGTTCCTGCAAGATACCATGGAAGCTTGCAATGATTGTGGATTGGCCATAGAGAAAGAGGATCAGAGAAGAGGAGCCAGTCATCCGATGTGTAGAGGGAGACGTCCACCATCTGGAGCACAGTGGTGTCCTTTGTGTACAATTGCAGTAGAGGATAATGAGGAGAATTGGAGGGAGCATCTTCTGAACAACTGTTACAATAATCCAAGAAGAGATGGACCGGAGAAGGATCCATGGAAGATGAAGCAGCAGCAGGATGATATTTTGTGAGTCATTTGTTATCTAGTCGTCGACCCCTGATCCTTGGCAACAACGACACTCCTTAAGGATTTCACTGCGCGTTGTTTAACGTAAATTGACACAAGCTTTCAAAATAATCACCGAACTCGAACATAGCGAACAACAAGCGGTTCAGAGTTACTTCACAATTGTTCATCAAATAAGTCTTTGAAATTACTAAAATCATCAATGACACTGGCTGCCAAACACTGTTTCGAAAGCTCGTCTCGAGTTACGCTAAACACCGCGCACTAAATCCTTGCGGAGTCTCTTTGTTTTGGAGGGTCAGGGGTCGGCGACTGAATAATAAGGCGGTAACATTCATACTTTTTTTCAGAAAAGGAGCGGCTGAGAGAAAGAGAAGAGAGAAAGAGGAAGAAGAGCAACGGCTGAAAGAAGCCGAAATGAAGAGACAACAACAACAAGTGGTTGTGAACAATACTGGATATTCTGGAAGAATGATAGATGCTGATAAATTGGTGGTGGCTCTGCAGGAGATTCAAGAAAGGAAGAAGGCGGAGAAGAAGAAGAGATTGAAGGATATTGAGAAGGAGAACGTCTGAATCCGTTAGCCATGTCCTTTAAATGATTATTTTTTAACCCGTACTAAATTAACGTGATCCAGAATAAAACTATTTTTTCATTTTTTTCACTTGAACTACCCAATTTCATGCCCTAGTCATTCTAAACGTGACGTGTTAGAAGGTCAATTACAATGACCCTTCTTAAGAAATCAATCGATCAAAGAATCAGTTCTCGCGTCAGATCCCGAAGAAAAGAAACCAAAAGAAACACCAAGCTGGAAAAGTGAGTTTCAAAACGTGATTTTGTTTGATGAATTTACTATATATTTACAGGGTTTTTGGATTGGTTTGGATCGTATGAGTTCATTGAAATCGGATCGGATTGGATTGGTTCAATCTTCTCGATTATTGGACGTCTTCGGCTTCTCCTGGGTGAATTGCTTATCTTTTATTTTCCTTTAGTTGTCCTTTTTCCGGTGAATTCTGAATCTTACATACCTCTCATTTAGTGTCTAGGTTTCCTTAAATTGTCCCTTTTCGTAAAAAAACATTCTGATATCAATTCCCCTCTGAATTGCCGCACAGACATACATGTGCACCTAACGTCGTGAATAGCCGACGGTTTGGGGGATATCAGAGTGTCTAGAATCCATTAATTCAGAAGTCATTACATTCTTTTTGACATCTTCTGAATTCCTTAAATTGTCCCTTTCGTAAAAAAACATTCTGATATCAATTCCCCTCTGAATTGCCGCACAGACATACATGTGCACCTAACGTCGTGAATAGCCGACGGTTCGGAGGATGTCAGAGTGTCTAGAATCCATTAATTCAGAAGTCATTACATTCTTTTTGACATCTTCTGAATTCCTTAAATTGCCCCTTTCGTAAAAAACATTCTGATATCAATTCCCCTCTGAATTGCCGCACAGACATACATGTGCACCTAACGTCGTGAATAGCCGACGGTTCGGAGGATGTCAGAGTGTCTAGAATCCATTAATTCAGAAGTCATTACATTCTTTTTGACATCTTCTGAATTCCTTAAATTGCCCCTTTCGTAAAAAACATTCTGATATCAATTCCCCTCTGAATTGCCGCACAGACATACATGTGCACCTAACGTCGTGAATAGCCGACGGTTCGGAGGATGTCAGAGTGTCTAGAATCCATTAATTCAGAAGTCATTACATTCTTTTTGACATCTTCTGAATTCCTTAAATTGTCCCTTTCGTAAAAAACATTCTGATATCAATTCCCCTCTGAATTGCCGCACAGACATACATGTGCACCTAACGTCGTGAATAGCCGACGGTTCGGAGGATGTCAGAGTGTCTAGAATCCATTAATTCAGAAGTCATTACATTCTTTTTGACATCTTCTGAATTCCTTAAATTGCCCCTTTCGTAAAAAACATTCTGATATCAATTCCCCTCTGAATTGCCGCACAGACATACATGTGCACCTAACGTCGTGAATAGCCGACGGTTCGGAGGATGTCAGAGTGTCTAGAATCCATTAATTCAGAAGTCATTACATTCTTTTTGACATCTTCTGAATTCCTTAAATTGCCCCTTTCGTAAAAAACATTCTGATATCAATTCCCCTCTGAATTGCCGCACAGACATACATGTGCACCTAACGTCGTGAATAGCCGACGGTTCGGAGGATGTCAGAGTGTCTAGAATCCATTAATTCAGAAGTCATTACATTCTTTTTGACATCTTCTGAATTCCTTAAATTGTCCCTTTCGTAAAAAACATTCTGATATCAATTCCCCTCTGAATTGCCGCACAGACATACATGTGCACCTAACGTCGTGAATAGCCGACGGTTCGGAGGATGTCAGAGTGTCTAGAATCCATTAATTCAGAAGTCATTACATTCTTTTTGACATCTTCTGAATTCCTTAAATTGCCCCTTTCGTAAAAAACATTCTGATATCAATTCCCCTCTGAATTGCCGCACAGACATACATGTGCACCTAACGTCGTGAATAGCCGACGGTTCGGAGGATGTCAGAGTGTCTAGAATCCATTAATTCAGAAGTCATTACATTCTTTTTGACATCTTCTGAATTCCTTAAATTGCCCCTTTCGTAAAAAACATTCTGATATCAATTCCCCTCTGAATTGCCGCACAGACATACATGTGCACCTAACGTCGTGAATAGCCGACGGTTCGGAGGATGTCAGAGTGTCTAGAATCCATTAATTCAGAAGTCATTACATTCTTTTTGACATCTTCTGAATTCCTTAAATTGTCCCTTTCGTAAAAAACATTCTGATATCAATTCCCCTCTGAATTGCCGCACAGACATACATGTGCACCTAACGTCGTGAATAGCCGACGGTTCGGAGGATGTCAGAGTGTCTAGAATCCATTAATTCAGAAGTCATTACATTCTTTTTGACATCTTCTGAATTCCTTAAATTGCCCCTTTCGTAAAAAACATTCTGATATCAATTCCCCTCTGAATTGCCGCACAGACATACATGTGCACCTAACGTCGTGAATAGCCGACGGTTCGGAGGATGTCAGAGTGTCTAGAATCCATTAATTCAGAAGTCATTACATTCTTTTTGACATCTTCTGAATTCCTTAAATTGCCCCTTTCGTAAAAAACATTCTGATATCAATTCCCCTCTGAATTGCCGCACAGACATACATGTGCACCTAACGTCGTGAATAGCCGACGGTTCGGAGGATGTCAGAGTGTCTAGAATCCATTAATTCAGAAGAATATAAACTCTTTTTGACGTCTTCTGAATTCCCTAAATTGTCCCTTCTCCTAGAAATCCTCTAATTCAGAATTCACAGTTTTTTGTTGTCTACATGTTATGTTCTTTTTTAATGTTTACTTTTTTGTCTTATGCTTCAATTTTTATAGCCAACGCGCCCACATTCAATGAAGATTCCAACATTGGGCGCGTTGGCAACTTTGATGGAACCCAAAATATACGGTTCCATCTGACAGAAAGAAATTGAATATTTATCTACCAACGAGCACATAGAACGCCTATAAGAATTTTAAAGACATCATAAAAGCAGCTGAAATATAAGAAAGATAAGGAATTGGGCTACTTTTAGTATTTGATTCTACTTCATCGTAGTCCTCCACCATAATTCTCTCATGAGTTCCCCAAATCGGCTTGAAATCCTCTCGATTCTTCGGACACCCATGAACCGCCCATCTATTGATATCCATGTAGAAATAGTGCATGTGATCCGGAGTCGAAAGATTTTGAACTTGACTGCTGAAAGAAAGAAAAGTACAAAATGTACAAATTGTTCCCCTGATAACAGACACACCTGCAAAACGGCTGATCGGCTTGCTCGCAAATGACAAAAGAGTCACCTTCCCGCATTTCGTTGTTGTACCATACTTCGGTACGTGGGTGATACAGCGAAATGTTATCAATGTTATCAAAGAATGGGACTCGTGGAGCATAATCGTGAGCATGAATGATGTGGTACGAGTAGGGGAACTGAGAAGAGATTGATTATCAGTGGAGCGAGTTTTAGCTTACATTCATACTGTGCCACATTGCAAAGTTGTAGTCTGTGCATCTCGGACATCCTAGGAGAACGACTTTCATGTTTTGAGGATTGCTCATTCCTGTCTGAGCAATGTATGCGGAGGTGATAAGAGCAAGAGAGGCTCCCATTGAGTACCCCGTGACCTGAAATAAATGGGTGGAAGTTCAGAATCTCAACGTCTCCCTCACCCATAGCTCAAAGTCCGGACACATTCGAATCAAATCATGCACATCCTGTCCCAATCCTCCATACCAAAGCGACTCGAAATTATCGTGAAACACCTTGGTCACTCTTCCAATGCCCAAAAACGGCACTGTTCCGCTGAAAACGTTCCCAATTCTTTTAGAATTATCTTAATTTTTAGATAGTTTTTCAGATTACAGATTTTCAATTACAGATAATTTTCAGATTACAGATTTTGTCAATTTTCTACATACTTTTGATTCCCAATCTTCCACAAATCATAGTACTGATGAACTCCATGAGATCCACGAATCGAAAGAACTATCAGTTTACGAGTAGTATCGTATCCTGTGTATCCAGCACATGTTACATCTGAATTCGAAAGTTAATTGGAAAATTTGAAATAAATGGGAAAACCTGAAAATAAAGAAGAGCAATTTGCCTCTCGGTGCTTATAGAGTTTGACTGTGGGCAGTTGATTGCTGAAATTCAAAAAATTGAGTAACAAATTTCGCCGGCTCTTTCAAATCTAAACAACTTTTTTCCGCGGCATGGATGAAAACACGGCCAACAGAAAAATGATCCTTATTGAAAAAGCTTTCGATTGGTAAAAAATTGTTAAATTTTCATAAAAAATGAGCAAAGTTACGCCTTGTGTTGCCGAAGTTGCTACAATCGCCAAATTTTTGACAAAACAAGGCGTAACCCTGCTCATTTTCGATAAAATTTAACGATTTTTTAACCGATCGATAGCTTTTTAATGAGGAACATTTATCATTATGATCGTATTTTTACCCAATGCCCCTAGAAAAAGTTATTCACATTTGAATGAGCCGCCGAAATTTTGTTGCCGGAAAGCCCCGGTATATTTAACGAAGAAGGCTTACTCCAGACAAACTTGTGGATCCGGCCTTCCTGCTGCTGCGATAATTGGTAATACTGTATATCTGACAAACGCATCACCATAAGCATACTGTAGACCGGGAACAGACGGACAGTTTATAGGAAGCTAAAAAAATCAACGCATTCTATTCGTTTTGTTTCAAATCAGGCTCACATCTACAATTTTTCCACATCCAATTTCAGTCGAATTCCCGATACATTTATTATTTTCTAGACAGAATCTGAATGCAATGGTTACTGATCTTTCCGATTTTCTTTAACTCACTGTCCCCCTTCCTGGATACACTGCCAACAAGTCTTTGCTGAAATTCGTAGAAATAAGTGAAGAAGCAGATAAGCTGCTGAAGAACCTGCCATCTTTCAGGACTAGCAAATTTTCAAGTGATGTTTAGACCCATTACTATCTTTTCAGAACTAAAGTGGGCTTATCAGCGACGGAATATGACAAAAAAAGAAAAAAAGAGGCCCTACATTCCTGTTGGGACCTGCAACCTGATAAGGAGATTGGCAGGTGAAGTTGGAACAAGAAAAAACTGCGGGAACTGTTTCGGCAAAATTTTCATTTGACAATTTTTCCCATTCGGATGGGATCAGTAACAGGAGTATCGAAAATTTAGGGAACCGGAAACACATTAGGAACCAACAACGTTTAGAACTGGGGGTCTCGAAGACAACGGGGGACAATTAATTCTATTAATATAACGGGTCAATAAAGCTTCAATCTATTTAAATTAATTCTCTGAACGAGTATAATTTTTAGGGGGAGGAAAATTTAATAAAAATTCTCAAAAAGAAAAATCTACGATTCTCGAGCCGAAGAATGTGACTGTAGCACATGAGGCAATGGGGGACGCACACAAAATTGAACAAAAGTGCAATGGATATACATAAAAACAGGGGGATTTATGATAGAGATTCGGCTTTCGGGGGTAATTAAACATGATTTGATTTCTGCAATATAGCAGAAACGACAAGAGTAAATACTACATAATGAGGGAAAAATAAACTGAAATTTGGGAATTTCTTGAAGAATTGCAGTTTTGAATTGCTTCGATTCACACGAAATTATGGTACTGCTTCTTGAGAAAGAAGAAGGGCAAACTTGGGCAGAATTCTAGGAATTTTCAAAAGCAAAAATCAGAAAATGTAGGATATGGGGTGCAGATAAAACGAAAATTATACAGGTTTGATTTGTTTTAAATTTGAGTGAGAGATACTTCAATAGCCGATAGACGTGGGAAGAGCGGAGAACGGCTTCACAGATGGATTATCCAGAAGATCCGCATTGCGATTGACGATTCTCGAGAAAATGGATGGTGTAGAACGGGACGAGTTGTGATTGTCCATGTGATCTTGATGGAACAAGTGTTGTGGGCGTTGATGGGAAGCAGTTGTTTGATGATGTGGTGGACGAGGAAGAATCTATAATTGCGAATAATTCGTTTCTGAAGGTATTTGTTATGCTCACCCGAGTTTGATCACCAGTGCGAACCATCGGACGATGATCAGCGCGTGATTGCCCCATCTCATAGTGCATACGGTCCCAACAAGCTTCGCAATAGTACTGAAGGCAATTTGCATCGCCACAGTAATATGGTGCGTAGTTGTGCTTGCACAACGCTCCTTCGCACTCGTCACAATTCTGTTCCTCCATGACGTATGGCTTGATTTCGACTCGCTTATTAGTCTCCGCGTGATTCACCTGCACGAATCTGCCGGAGATGGCACGAACGAAGGATTGAGCAGAGGCGAACGAGACTCGAGCAGCTCCCTTCGGATACTTCAGTTCTGGGTCTATGTCGATTCCGACGTAGGAGACCTTTCCGTAAAAGTCTTCAAGGCTGCGAGCCAAATCACAAGCACGCGTCGGGCGAGGAACACCGCCAATGAAGACAGTGCGTCGTGGATAGACAGGAGCCTTGGGGTCGACGAAGTAGTCAATGTCAGAAAGTTTCCATGGGCGAACTTGAACAGCTTTGTCGCTCATCGTTGGTGACGAGAGTTGGAGATAGTACCTAGAATGAAAATGTTTTATTGAAAACGAAAAAAATTGTTTTTTTTACAACTGACTTTCCGTCATAGAACTCGCAT
Source organism: Caenorhabditis zanzibari (assembly GCA_963966625.1). NCBI lineage: Eukaryota > Metazoa > Nematoda > Chromadorea > Rhabditida > Rhabditidae > Caenorhabditis > Caenorhabditis zanzibari. Next base: position 5,895,524 of record OZ016470.1, on the reverse strand, counting down.
GCGTTGACAAGATCTTGAACTGATTGCTCTTGGTTGAACACAAGAAAAACGTATCCAGAGACCGAGCGCACTGCAAGATCATTATTTTTTAAACATGGGCATCTTTGTCTTTCTCACTATTGCGTCGGCCCATGTCCATATCGTACATGTCTCCACCTCGTCCGTTGTGTTCTGGTCTGCGGGGCCAGTCAATCAACACTTTTCCGAAAGAACCGAATTGCACCCACACTTCCTCTGAAAATTTTATAACGGTGCAAATTGTGAACGGGTAAACAAACCATCAGGAACATCGATCGGAAGACCACCGATGAAAACTTTGCGAGAGTAGATTGGCTTCTCTGCCGGTGGCCGCTGCTTGGTCATTTCCAAACAATTCTGAGCAACGTTTCGGAGGAGATTGTTCAGTTCGAGGTAAGTCGGGCGAACAGAAGCGGAAGCTTGCGGATCGCTAACGACAAGCATCAAACTACCATTCATGTTCTGAACTTCAACCACTCGATTCTTTCTTGCTCCGGTGACACGGGTACTAGACGAAGAGAGCATGTTGGGCTTAGAGAGCAGCATGGATGATGCTTCGTTCGCAAGGTACGCCTGAAGAGCCGCATGAGAAGCTAATGGCGAAAACTGCATGTTTTGGATGGCTTGCAATTCTTCTGGAAAATTTATGTGAATTTTAAGAAGCTTCAAAGGAAGCCTACCAGTGAACTGAGTCAAATCCATGGATGGGTCGGTAGAGGAAAGCGGCATTGTTGGTTTATGAGCAGGCACACTCATCAGCGATGGCACATCTCCAGAGCCCATTGCCAAGTGATGGAAATCGAGATTGTTGTAGAGAGCAGTATGGTTGTTCAATGATGCAAAGTTGTAGTTGTTGGCACCGAACTGACTCCCCAAATATGGATTCGACAACGGCATTGCAGGTCCAAGAAATCCGTTTCTCTTCAACTTCTTCATCTCAAGATTGGTGACATCCGTGGCCAAAAACGCGCTACCCGATCCGCCCGTCTTCTTCGTCGAAACGTTTCCCGAACGCCGAGCTTGTTGATGGTGAGCTCGTGAAGCCGTTTTCACGTCTCCACACGCCTTCAGCTGGTGTTGCATCACACACTGAAAAAAATTTTGTTGAAAAGTATATTACGGGTGGGAAAAATTGCGAAAAGACAGACAAAACAGATTACGAACGTGAGTTGAAGCGGTTTGAAACAGAAATCTCATGGAATACGAAAACCAAAGCGAAGAACCGGCTTTTGCATCTGAATTTTCAGCGAAGTTTCGTGAAAAATTTGAAATGCTTCGTTGAAAGTTTCGTTTTCGCATGAAAAATGAAGGAAAACACCTAAAAAATGAAAACCAAAAGCGTCGTTTCATCGTCGCGAGACCACACGAAAAACCGTATTTTTCGATGAGTTCGCTGTTGCGCCTTTGAAGATTTCATACGGTTTTAGGAAAAGTCTTGCAGCGAAATTAATTAGGTTCTTCAGCCCAATTTTTGCTGCAAAACTTATTTTTTTCGTTGCAAAAAATAGGATTTGGAAAGATATTTATAAAGAGACTCGAAAAAAATTTGTAGGAAAATATAGGTTCAGTGGATTCGTTTATTCAATCTCGACAGATTTCTGATTGGAAATCTCGATAGTAAATCGATTAAAAACTAATAAAATTAAACATAATCTGAAAATAGATGCAAAAAGCAAGTGAAATCTTTGTGCGAGAAGAAAAGTTCCAGAAGACGGGCGGTGTCGACTGAATGAGCGCTGCCACATGGCGATGCGTGGCGACGTGACACCGTGACCTACTTTTTCACGTGTGCATTTTCTTTAATTTTTTTCGCTTGTCGCCCCAATTTTCAGACAGATGGAAGACATCAAAAATTCAACTGCCGTGCCTGAATGCCTCCCATTGAATTCCAAAACGATAATTTTTTGATTGATGGCTGAAAATATTCCAAGAGAATTTTGAATCCGTAGCTCTGCATCGATACAGTTGAAGCATTCAATGATTTCATTGTTGAAATTTGCTCGCTGTGAATTGAACTGATCTGATTTTTGATCGCTTTCGATCATGTGTCATTTGTAAAGAAATTGTTGCGAAAAGTTGCCAAAACTGTGATAACGGGCAGCAAGGCTAATAAAAGCTGTTTGCAAATTTTATTTTGTCATCTGAATGCAATTTTCGGTCTATAGTCAGGAAGAATACTCAAAACAATTTTGTACTAAATGTATTGAATTTTCGCCGTCTGTTGTCAGTCGGATTTAAAGGCGCATGCAATTATTTCGAATGAGTCTCGCCGCGAATAACATCGACAGTAATCAAAAATGCATTGCGGTGGGATACTGTCAAAGGTATTCGCGGTGAGACTCATTTAAAATATTTGAGTGCGTCTTTAAATCGGACTGACAACAGACGGAGAAAATGTAACAGCGTTTGAAAGCTAGAAATTAAAAAATGTCTTTATTTAAAAAATTTAAGGGTGAGCATACGAACTTCTATTTTTCGGACAACCATCCCTCCCCCATGTAGACATATTGAGATCAAAGTAGTAGATACGATCATCCCAAGTCAATCCTTCCGTCACACCATCACTACAGTAAGAACCATCAGCCTCTTCACAAATCTGATACGGATCGCCCACTTTCATGTCATTCTGATACCATACTTCATGTTTCGGGTGGAACAATACAGTTGTATTTGTATGAGGATCAATCGGATTAAATCTTGGTACTATATCCCGATCATGGACAATGTGAAATGAGTAGGAGAACTGAAATTTGTTTTCTTTTGATGTTTTACACTAAAAACTTACTGTAGCAGTATACCAAGATGCAAAATCATAATCCCCTATTCTCGGAGCAGCAAATGCAACAACTTTGATATTTTCAGGCTTATACAACCCAATACTGACTAAATAAGATGATGCAACCAATGTGAACATTCCTCCGAGAGAATGTCCATTGATCCATAACTCGAAATTAGGATACATATACTTCAAACTTCTCAAGTCTTGTTCCATTCCTCCACTATTCCAAAGTACCATAAATATGTCGTAGATAACTTTGAAGATTTCTCCACCGATTCCAGGATAAGAATGAAGGCCTCTGAAAATTGAATAACTTTCAGAAGCTTGGTTCTTGGCTCATCTGAAACTCACTCCTTTGCATATCCATCTACCATTTGTTGATGTTGATTCGGTTCGTGAACTCCTCTGAATGATACGACAATGACTTTTTGAGTAACGTCGTAGGCAGTGTATCCGACACAAGAAACATCTGAAAATGGTATTTGAAAGTTCCAAAAAGTTGAAATTATAATATACATGAAGAATCCGTTGAGCAATTAACGGTTCGAGATTTGAACAGTTTCATTGTTGGGATTTGGTTGCTGAAATTTCTTCAAAGTTTTAGATAATTTTAATAAAAGATTACTCGAAGCATGTCTGTATCAGTTGGCCATGGGAAGCTGAAGCAAAAGTCAAATGTTGAGTTCTCATGAAATTATCGTCATATGGATACATCGGAAGAGTGGGGCAGTTCAAAGGGAGCTGTAAGTAATGAGTAGAACTGTAGAAGTTATTCGCTGCGAGACTCATTCGAAATAATTGCATGCGCCTTTAAATCGGACTGACAGTAGACGACGAAAATGTAATACGATACTTACAGAAATTGAAGTTTGACAAACTGGTGATGTTGAATTGCTACATTGTGAAGTCTCAACGCACCATCTAAAAATCCATGAAAATTGAAAATATGAGAAGTATGTGCCTTACATATTTCCAGAACTGACACAACTTGTACAATTTTGAGTTGAAGCCAAAGTTGACAAGCAGAAAATTAATAGAAGTTTCAATATCATTTTTTTGAGAGCAGTTTCCGAAGAAGGTCAATTTAAACTAATTTGTTTGGTTTATCTTGCAAATCAAACACATCAGAAACATGTCGGTCAAAATCGGGAGGAAAGGCTCTTTGGTCTTCATGATTTTAATGACTCACTTCCACAATTAGGGTGATAAGAAATTATTTCGGATGCACTCGTGGCCAGAAACGTAAACAAAGGAAACTTGAAGTTTGGATTAAAAAAACGGAAACTTTGAAAATCCACGATTCCAGTATTTACGAAAATAACAATATTACTTCATAAAAATCGTTTAAACCCGAGAAAATCGATTCTCAAATCGCGAAGTTATATTTTGTCTAACCTACTTCAAAAAATATAGAATTTTTCTCTGATTCGAATGCACCTAATATCGTTGTTCAAGACACTTTTTTAAACAAGTTATGAGCGTTTGCAGTTTCGTTGAAAGAGACGCAGAGAGGGCAGACACTCTCGTTGTCAAAGAGACGCAGAGAAAATGAAAAATGTCTGCGTCTCTCACGAAAACTTCAAACGCTCATAACTCGCCTCAAAATACGTTTTGAGCAGCGATATTTGGTGCATTAGAAGCAGCAAAAAATTCTACATTTTTTGAAATAGGTTAGAACAAATAAAAGTTAAAAATTTGAAAATCGATTTTCTCGAGTTTTAACAGTTTTTATGAAAAAAATCTTATTACTTTTGTATTTAAATACTGCGATTGGGCTGATCTTTTCATTGAAAAAAGAATGAAATCCTACTTTAAGTTTGAGCAAATAAAACTATTAGCTTTGCTGGGCTGTTAATATTAGATTTTACGAAAACAACTGAAAAGCACATATTTATTTTGTATTCAACCTTTTTACAGGAACCAATTAATTTGATCAGATTGAAAAAAGTGTTGATAACAAACACAACTTCAAATTCAAAGTTGTGCATATCCACTGATATTCTTCGGACATCCATCTCTTCCCCATTGAGGCATATTCACATTGAAATAGTACCCATGATCAGTCATCGTCAATCCTTCCGTCACACCTCCACTACAGTAAGAACCATCAGCTTCTTCACAAATCTGATAAGGGTCGTCCAATTTCATATAGTTATTGTACCATACTTCATGTTTCGGATGGAACAGTACAGTCGTATTTGTATGAGGATCTATTACAGGAACTCTTGGGATGAGATCCAGTCGATGAATGATGTGGTAGGAATAGGGAAACTGAAATCGAAAAGTTGAACTATTTTGTTTGACTTTTTTATCTTACCGTAGCCGTATACCAAGCTGAAAAGTCATAGTCTCCTAACCTTGGACTTCCGAACGCAACAACTTTGATATTTTCAGGTTTGTACAATCCGATACTAACAAAATAAGAAGAGGCAACCCATGTTAGCATGCCTCCAAGAGAATGTCCATTAAGCCATAACTCAAAATCCGGATATTTATACTTCAAACTTCTCAAATCCTGCTGCATTCCACCAAGCCATAGTGCCATGAAGTAGTCATAACCTAATTTGAATATTCTTCCACCAGAATTTCCAAAATACGATTGGAGACCGTCACTAGCCATTCCATCAGCCATCTGTTGGTTTTGATAGGGGCCTTTGGATCCTCTGAACGACATAACAATCACTTTTCGAGTAACATCGTAAGCAGTGTATCCAAGGCATGTCACTTCTGAAAATGGTATTTATTAGGGGAGAATTGAAACTACAGTTTTATACAGTACCTTGAGAGTTGGCAGAGCAATTAACCTTTCGGACTTGGAACAGTTTGAGGGTTGGGATTTGATTGCTGTAATAATAGTCATGTGAATTGGGTTTTTTTGATTTTCGATCATTCCCAGTTATCCTAAAAATTCCTAGTAGTGTCAACAACTATGAGAGTGTAATAATTTTACTGATAACACGGACATGTCAAACTTTTATGGGCATAATCTGAGTGTTTACGGTAAAGTGGAGAAAAACCCAAGTTTTGTCGTAGTTTATTTGGAACTGGAGAGAATCAGATGTCGGATTTTGGAAGTTTTCTTTGTAGAAAGGCAACTAAATGGACCTTTTGAGACGTATAACTTTTTCGAATTCTGACAATAGGGATATATCGCGTAGCGCGCTCAACTGCAATTTAGTGTGGCCGAGCTTAAAATGAGATTAAAGGCGCACAGAGATTTTAAAGGTGCATGGAGAAGGTTCGGCCTGTGTTTTCGGAATCCTGTTGCCATTTTCTGAACCTATTCAGAATACAGTGTCCCGGAAAATCTGATCCTCCCGCGCGTTGCGGTTGCGTCGCGGTCAGTCAAAAAGTTTGAAAGCTTCAATAGGTTTAGCTCTCAGTGATTTGAATGGATTCGGAGAGAAGGCCATTCTGTGAATTTGAATTTCACGGGCTTCTCAATAACTTCCCATATTTTCCAGACAAACTATCATATTTTTGTGTCCATTTTGAAGTCTCGAAAAGCTACTCACTCAAAACAAGCCTGAGGATCATCTCCATGAGAAGCTGATGCCAGAACCAATTGCTGAGTTCTCATAAAATTATCATCGTATCCATATTTCGGGTCGGGAAGAGACGGACAATTTAGTTGGAGCTGAAATGGTGAAATCTACACGAAACTCTCTATTATAAAAACTAACTGATATCTGTGTATTACAAGATGAAAATGTGTCGTTACATTGAGAAGAGTCCACGCACCATCTGAAAATTAAACGTAGAATGAGAAATTTGAAGTTTTCTATAGCTCACATGCTTCCAGAATCTACGCACTCTGAGCAGTTTTGAGCATCCACAAAATAAAAGAAATTCGGCACCAATCCAAGCAGTAAAAATATGAGAACCATAATTGAAAAAATGATTAGAAATGAAGCGATAAAGGAGTACATCTTCGTTTTTATAAACACTTTGATGAGTCAATTTTCGGACTGTCTAGTCGAAAAATTTGATAAGAAGATAGGGGAGAAGTGTCAAAACAAGGTGAGAAGAACATGTTTTGGGAGTTAGATAGAATGGTTTACTCACTGAAAAAAATTTGCATTTCTGTCAGGTGTGGAGATGGAAAAGAGTTGAAAATGTGGCAGGGAAAACAAAAATGGACGATAGGAGATTATGGGAAATGTCCTTGTTTTTGGGGTTATTATTGGATGAAAACCGTTTTTGTCTGTAATTGTTTTAGAAAGTTTGAAAAATGTAGATAAACGCTGAAAGAGTACATTTGGTTTTTCAACAATCACCGGACTCAAAACAGTCTAATCGTATTCAAAATTACACAGAACGCATATTTTAAGTTCCCTAACAAAACCCAATCAAAAAATCCCGATTTGAAAGTTTTTATTGCTCTTCAGGATGTTCATTCAGCGATCTCCAAAACCCGTTAGACAGGGAAAAGTTTTAACTTTAAAAAATTAATCACCACTGCTCGTATGAATTTGAAATTTAAAGAACATCGAATGGAATGTTAACGACTATGTTTTCGAAAATTGAATACAACAATACTGTAAAAAGAAGTTTTCAGAATCCATGCACGTTCCTGTAGACACATATGTATATTTATTTATCGCTTTCAATAAATCATGGTTGTGCATAAGCACTAATGTTCGCGGGACATCCAGCGTGTCCCCAACCCGGAAGATCAATGTTAAAATAATACAAATGATCAATGTATTGAGTCGCATTGGGATTCACACTTCCACTGCAGAAGTTTCCATCAGCCTCCTGACAAACTTGATACGGATCTCCTTGTCTCATGTAGTTGTTGTACCTGAAAAAAAGAGCTTGAAGGTGAATAGAATTAGAGTCTCCTACCAAACTTCAGTTTTCGGATAAAACAAAGTTGTATTTGTAGAAGGCACAAATGTGGGCTGATGAGCAACTGGATCGGAGCGATGAAGGATGTGGAAGTTGTAAGGGAAAGTCTGTGTATGCCAAGCGGCAAAGTTATAATCCGAGATTCTCATAGCGCCCATAACCACAACTTTCATCTCTTCAGGTTTGTACAATCCAATATTGACAATCCATGCAGAAGCAGCCCATGCTAGAGATGATCCAAGGGAATGTCCATTAACCCAGAGTTCATACGACGGGTATTTGTATTTGAGATGTCTCAGATCTGCTTGCATACCGCTGTTCCAGATGAGCATGAAACTGTCTTGGATGGCTTTGAAGATTTTTCCATTCGTGACGGAGTAGTAGGATTGGAGACCGCTTGAAGTTCGGAGGTTTAGTAATATTTAGGGTTGAGAAGTAGACTATTTTTTTACTTATAGTTCGAATGGTCTCACTGTGCAATTCGTTACAAGCTTTTTTATTAAAGTAGTATTATGTACAGTCATGTTTTAGCGAGATAATTCGATTTATAAATCGCAAACGTTCATTTTTCTAAAAAAAGTAAACAAAGGAAACTTGAAACCTGGATTTTTCAGATATGGAAACTTTGAAAATCCCGAATACCAGTATTTATCAAATTAACAATAATTTTTGCATAAAAATCGATAAAACTCGACAACCCCGATTTTCAAATGACGAACAGAAACTTTATCTAACCTATTTCTAAAAGTGTAGATTTTTTCGCTGATTCGAATGCGCCTAATATCGCTGCTCAAAAAACTTTTTAAAGCGAGTTATGACCGTTTGAAGTTTCGGTGAAAGAGACGCAGAGAAAGCAGACACTCTCGTTGTCGAAGAGACGCAGAGAAAGCATACACTCTCGTTGTTGAAGAGACGCAGAGAAAATGGAAAATGTCTGCGTCTCTCATAAAAACTTCAAACGCTCATAACTCGCTTCAAAATGCGTTTTGAGCAGTGATATTAGGTGCATTCGAATAAGCGAAAAATTCTACATTTTTTGAAAAAGGTTAGAAAAATTGTAAGTTCACGATTTGAAGTCGATTTTTTCGAGTTTTAAATATTTTTATGAAGAAATATTGTTATTTTCGTGAATACTGGAATTGGGACAGACGTTTGAGTACAAATTAAAAAAAAAGACAGTAATCCTTTGACCGATATCTGATATCTCATTTTATTCCCTAAACCCGTATAAACCAAACCCCAAACTCTAACAACCCCCGAAAGCAAACAGTTCCACCGCGATCACCACAACATCGTGGGAACCTTTTGAAAATTTAATCTTCTTTTTGTCTTTTTCTAGCTTTTCCCCTTAACTCACTACTTGATACAATGATCCATCAATTCCTTGATCTGATCCTGTCCATGTGCTCCTTTGAACGAAATCACAATCACTTTTCGTTTCGTATCATAAGCCGTGAATCCAACACATGTCACATCATTATAATCCGTCGAACAGTTTGCAGTTGTGACTTTGTACAGTTTCAGTGTTGGTAGTTGATTGCTTCAAAATATTCTAGTTCTGACTTGTGTCTCTTAATAGTGTCTACACATCATATTAGGTCTCATATAATGATAAGAAGGAACAAGAAACGTTTGGAAGTCATGTAACTTACTTGAAACACAGTTGAGGATTCTCATTTTGAGCCGCAGTCGTGAGAACCATGATTTCCGATCTCATGAACTCATCGTCATATCCGTATTCTGGAGGGCTTGGACAGTTGAGGGGAACCTGAAGAGTTCTCACACAAAATTTACATAATCAAATAGAGAAAAAGTTGGTAGGAAACTTGAACGGAAATGCTTTCAGTTTTTCTGTTTTTCTGTTCTGGAGAGATATTGAAGTTTTCGTACTATCTATGGGACCCTGTTTTGAAAACAAACAAAGCTCATTCGCACTAATTACAATTCAAAGTAAGGTGCTTCAAAAAAATTAAGCTTTTTAGAAAAAATAAGTAAGGACATTTCGTTTCGAACATTTTCGCTGAAATTTCAAATTGTTGCTAGAAAAAGTTCCAAATGGATAATATCGCAACTCAAAACGCTGTAGAGAAGTTTTCAGTCAGTTTTTTGTCAGCAGCGGCTAGCGTGACAGCAGATCGTGAGTCGGCAGCAGCGGAGAGCGCTACTGGAATTGGGACGGTCATTTGAAAAAAATACAGTAATCCTACTTTATCTTTTGGAAACTCACATTAATCGCTGTGACACATGACGAGTTCGCTCCTCCGCATTGGGATGTCTCCAGGCACCATCTGAAAATCAGAAATGTTTTTTTTTTCAACTAGAATTGCTTTCGAGTGTACTCCTCATTTACAATCCGGTCTACACTCAAATTATTTACGAGGAGTACAAGAAAAGGGGCGGGAAAGAATGAGAATTCGAATTTCAATTACGCTCTGAAAAACTTGATCTCTCTATTTTTCAAAATCGAACCCCAGCGATTTTTGAAACGTACACTTTTCCGGAATTCACACAATCCGAACAATTATCCGCTCGACTAAACTTGAGAACCACCGAAACAAATAATAGTAGAAGAATACGAGGAAGCATTTTTTTTTCTAGAAATCATACCTCTACTATCTCCATTCCCTTTTTATACACACACTTTTGTTGCCAATTTTTCCTTATCATTCCTGTGATTTGATGTTAGATGATGGGGGAGTCTACACAGAGTAGAAGTTTGACCCGGGGGGAAGTTCAAAAGATCCTTTTTTTCGAAACTCAGACTTAGAAGCGGAAATTCCTCAACTTCCAGAATATCGAATTCTGAAGTGCTCCAAAGATTCCAAAACTTTGCATTGAGTGGTTTCCCCTTCTTCTCAATTACCTCTTGTTTCCCTTCTCTTTTATTGAGTCTGCAAAAAAATGTAGAATTCTTTTCTCTTCTCCTCCCGACTTTTTGGATATTTGAACAACTGGACTCCCATTCTGCCGAATTACCATAAAAATAATAGTATCATGAATTTCGAATGAGCCACCTCTTTCCGTGACGTGGCAATTCTTAATTTCCCGGGTATTCTGAATCCGTTAAATGAGAATTCAATCAAAGAAGACGTCATTTGCAGAAGGCCGTTAATTTGGGTCATGTGTGTGTGAGATGCATGTGCATCTCTTTATGTCTTCATTTGGGTTCTTTAGTCTAGAATCTGGGATTCATTTTGTAGTTGCATACTTGACGTCTTCTGGTTCTTGATTTTGAGTTTTGGCACTTAGGAGAATCACTTCAGAATTTCAAAACTTGAAAATTTGTTGAAGCTCTAGAATAGTCTCGAGATCTGAATTTCGCAGTTTGGAAGTGTTTCTCTTCAAATTATTGGGACATTTCGCAACCATGAACATTTGCAACCAGTCATTTTGCAACTCTATGAACTAGATTTCTCTCCTTTAAATTCGAAAAGTTTAGCTTGAAAAGTACCCAACCAGTTTAGGATATCAGTCTGAACGCGATCTTGAAAAAAAAACCTGATTTTTTTCGGTTGTGAAATGTCATGGTTCCGAAACGACCAGTTGCGAAACGTCACTGGTACAAGTTATCTGTGGAAGTTTAAAGTAGGATTACAGTAATTATTTATTTGTACTGAAATGATCCTCCCAATTCCAGTATTTGAGAAAATAACAATTTCTTCTCATAAAAAATATTTAAACTCGAGAAAATCGATTTGCAAATCGCAAACTTACATTTTTTCTAACCTATTTCAAAAAATGTAGAATTTTTCGCTGATTCGAATGCACTTAATATCGCAGCCCAAAGTGCAATAGAAACATTTTTATCAACAAATTTTCATTTTGTCGCGCTCGCCGCTGCCGACAATAAATTTTCTGAGAAATTTTTTACAACGTTTTGAGCTTAGGTACGTAATCCATCCTCTTCTTACCAATCTTCACCCGACTACCTTGTAATCCCAAAAAAAACCTTCCGGAATTTTTCACAAACGTTCCAAATTTTTTTCACTAGGGAATGGTTTAAACTTTAAAAGTTAGGTAAATATCTGAATTTGCAGCCGCCCAATGCCCTTGTGAGCTGTGTTTTTGGGTGCGAAGTTCCACTTTTACTGAACACATAAATTCGCGCGAATTGTGAAAAATGAATGCTTCTAACCCAAAAAACTCAGCTCACAAGGGCATTGGACAGCTAACTTTTTATAAGCTTTTCAATGATACAGGTCTCGACTCATAACTCCAAATTAAGTTTGGACCGATAGCTTCTTTTTCTGTCAATTTCAACAATAAGGATGTGTTTCTTATCCTTTTCTAACACTTATCCCTCCTACTCGAGTGTCTTTTTCTCGTCCCTATAAATTATTAGATTTCGTTTGGAAGCGAAAAAAAGACTCATCTTTTTCGGGTACATTCTTTTCGCATTTTCGGAATCTTGAGTTCACTTTTTTCTCCTTCAATCTTTTTGATCCCTGCTCATCAATTTGCTCCAAAAAAGAGCTCATATCACATTTCCATTCTTCTTTGTCTCTTTTTTCTCCCCCTGGGGAATCCCTCTCATTAATAAAACGAAGAATTGTTCTATTGCTCTTTTCCTTTCGGAAGTGGCACACTGTTTATTAATAACTGTGTCCTTTAATTGGGAGAAATGATGATGCTCTTCCGATTCTAATTTTTTTTTCTTTTGGTTTTTCAAAATTAGTTCTGAGATTCAAAAAGAACTAATTGGGAAGGGGGAAAATTGTTAGCTGAAAGTATGGAGTTTGGAGTTTCAGATTATGGTAGAGAAGGATGATTTCCAGGAATTTTTAAGTCGGTTTTTTTGGGATTTAGTAGATTTGAGGAGCTAGGAGATCATAGGAGTGCAGTACCGTCAAAATGTGGAAAATTTTGCCATTTTTAGTTCAGTTGAGAACGACCATTTTTGGGTATCTGAAAATCAATTTCAAACGATTTATCTTGTTGATTACTGTATTGGAAATCCAATTACAAAAAAATTGAATGGCTAAAAGACATAAAAAATGCCAAAGACGGTACAGTAAGTCTGGCAACATGTAGAATAGAAGATTTAGAAATTTCAAGTACCTAGAATTTTGAATTTCAGAATTTCAAGTACCATCCTAATTATGTTGTTTTGTATTTTTTAAAAGGAACATGGTCTTTTTTGAAGATCTATCATGTTCAAAAAGAATCCAGTTTTTCCGAATAAAAATAGATCAAAAGTCAAACAAAAGTATGTAGGTCATTGAATTGAATTGAATTGAATTTATTGAGAGTTGTATGTTAAAGAAGATAAGAACAATAGTTCTAGATACGATCCCTCACGAGATCAACCTAGATAAGGGGGAAATATAAAGGCTATAACCGAAGAATTAGGGAGGCAGGTGAACATCAGAACCGGGTGATGGAAACTTGGATTAAACTAGAGAATTGACTGGGGGATAAGAAAACGGGAACTGGATGAATCATGGCATTCCAGATAGGAACGGTGGTACTAAAGAAATCATCATTACAATTGGAAGAGAGGATAAGGGACATTGGTCTTCTAGGGCAGTCTGAAAACTTTAGGAATGTCGATAAGTTAGGACAATAAGAGGTGCCGCTGAGAATATTATACAGTAGAAGAAGTTTTGACCTGAGTCTACGGTGTCTAATAGAGAAGAAATTTAGTTGAGAGAGGCGATCATGATAAGAGGAGTAAGGTAAATTGCATTTTTGGAAGACTTTTCTAGTATAGAATCGAAGTGGAGATTCAAGTTGGAGAGATAATTTAGAGTTTGGAGAAGGGGAGTAGATAGGAGAACAGTATTCAAGAGATGGTAGAACAAAGGATTTGAACAGGTGGAGATAAAACTCGGGGTTGGTAGATTTAAAAGATTTCAGGAGTTGCTTACTACGAAGGAGAGAAACAGCGAGGTCATTATTTTTTATTACCAAACTAATCCTTGGGTTTTTTCTACGATTTCTTAAAAGTAAACCCAACGAATTCATCTTAGAGTCTTCTTTTTTAAAAAAAACCATATTTAAAACATTTTCGTTTCAAAATCTAAATAGCCCAGTTGCTACCCATTTGGTTCAAAAATTTCCCCTCTCTCCATAGACTTTAGTTCATTTCCCTAACCAGACACTGTCTCCCCATAATTATCTTAATAACTTTGTTCTTCGGCCCACAAAAGTTTATGGGAATTATTCATTAGAAGGATCATCATCATCCCATATCCATTTCCTTTGATTAAATAATCCAAACATAGAATTCTCGAAGCTCTTTGTTAGATTACCTGCTCCTGTATTCTACAATAACATTCATTCAGAATCCATTTCAGAATAAGGTCAACATTTTCCGCTTCCTCATCCTCCCCAACAACTCGTGATCATCAACATCATCAGATTCTCGAAAACTAATAAACAATGGTGAGTTCCTTTATGTCCCCTATTATTCGGGTCCATTTCCTTTTCTATACGATTTCCCCTTCCGAAGCCTGTCTCAATGAATGAGACGCCGTAAAATCTTCGGTTAAATGTGTTCTGGAGCCCAAGCGGCACGACCAAAAATATATACGGGACGGCGAAAGAAAAAAGATTGGGTAATTAAATGACCCAAGAAGAAGGAAAGAAGACGTCGTTTTCCTGCACTGCGCCATTTCCAAAATGCTCCGAATAGTGACCATTTTCGTTGGTCACTCCTTCTCGTCTCCTCCCACAACCACCCACCATTTTTCTCATTTGATTTCGACACTCCCTAAAGCGAAAAGATTGGGAAAAGAAGACTCTCGTTTTTTTGCAAAGTTTTTTTTTGGTAACTTTTGAAGAGCGAAGATTTTGAGAATAGATTAGGGAATATGGTGAGTGGTGAAGGCTTAGAGACTTTGAAGATTACAGTAGTTTTCTATGAATTACTGTAAAATTTGAATATTACCGTAGTTCTGAAAATAGACAATAAGGCATCTCAAATCGTACTGTAACCTTTCCAAACTTTACTCAACATTTCTTCGCTTCTTCTATCTCGCCCCACCTTTCAAAATGTAGACGTGACTTTCTCAGAATCTTAAGCCTAAAGAAATTTCGGAAAATCCAATCTGAAGTTCAACACAATCGACAACAATCTGTGATAATTTGATTTTTCGATAAAACGGAAGTGCTTTTGCTGAATTTGCAAATTTGTATTTTGGTCTCACGATCAATTCGAGTTTTGGTTTCAAAACTGCGACAGTTCGAAAGTGTGACGTTTCGCAATTGTGAGTGATTCTGAGTCATTTGATTGAATATCCTTGTACTGAGATGCACTTTTCCCCAGAATGGTTTGAATTTTTGCTTTCGAAACTTCGCACTTGCGAAATGTCACACCTTTGAAATGTCGCGGAGCCGACTTGGAAATCGATCGATTCTTGAAGGTTTTAAAGATTTCGAGAATTTGAAAGTCTGAGATTTTCAGAATAGAAGCATCTGAAAATGTGAGATTCTTTGTTTCTCAGTTTTTTAGCTTCTGGGATTATCGAGTAAATTTTGAATCTCCAGTTTCAGTGTTAGACAATTCTCAGAACACTAATAATGACTTCATTTTTATCCGATTACTCATCCTTATTCTTCTTCTTCTTTTTTTGTCTTTTCAATTTACGACGACTCAATTATGAAACATTTCTCTCTAGTTTCTAATTATCCAATTGTTCCAACACTTCTCCCACTTTTCTCTGCGTCTCTTCTTCTCCCAAACTCTCTCACCAATATTTGAGAAAGTGTCAAAAACGGGGAGATATCTTGCTGCTCATTTCATTGTGCTCATTTCTCCCATTCCTTTTGTACTTTAACCTTCTGTAGTTTTCCTGGAACTTTATTATCCATTCTAATCAACAACACACCATAGTATAGTGTAAAAATGAACATGAAATTGGTGCATGTGTCGAAAAACGAGGTGGGACTACAGCTGGAGTGTTATACAATTACTCTTTGATTGATTCTTTGATTTTCTCGGAATTTGTGGTTTAATCCAAAAATTGGAGGTACGATGTAACATTTCTCGACTTTTCTGTGATCTTAAAAACATTGATCTTACAAGGTTTCTGATTTCTAGCCAATAATTGAAATTGGGTCTTAAAAATCTAACGGAAGTAACTATTTTTGGTAGGTGATTCGGTTAGTGGTTGTTGATTGGAGGCGAAATCAGAAAGTGTTTTAGTTTCGGTTTTAACTTTTGAGTTCTGAGATTACCTTATTTACTATAATAGATCGGCATCTCTATAGGTCCCGGACCCTATAATAGACCGGCAATCCAATTGTCATTTTCAAAAATAAACCGTAACCCCAAAAATGAATAGAGTATTTCAAATTTCAAAATATCAACAAATTTAGGCATTTTTTTCAAAATCAGCTCCATTTTTTTTGGAGAATTTTGAGTTTTTCGTTTTTTTCGGAATTTCGAAAAATAGAAAATTTCCAAAAACAAAGAAAAATCTGGAAAAAAGTGTCCTTGAAAGGCAAGTAATCCTCTTTTCTTCAAAGTTTTACAATTCAGTGACATTTTCATTTCAGATTTTCTGTGACCAAGGTCGCTCACAATTTTTGGTCTTACTTTAACTTTGAGAACACCAAAAATTTTAATCTCGTTTGTGAAGGGAAGTCTGGAAAGATTTATTACCGACGAGTTTGATCGAATTTCCTTTTTTGTACTTCCAGAAAAAGATATTCTGAATTTTTCCCTTGAGGACTTCGAAATCCCGCAAATTCCGCCTCCCTAGATCATTAAAACTACCATATACAACCCATAACAACACCAAATCACGATTTTCCGATTCCAGAAACCTCACAAACAAATATTTTTATTCTATTCATTTTAATCTACATTACCTATTCACGCATTCCCTCTCTCCAAAAAAGAGTCCATAAGTTTTTCTCTGGTCTCTCCATCTGTCAACTACTTGATTGAGTTACTTGAAACAAGGAACAACTATTTTTCTAATGTTAGTTTTTTGCTCTTTATGCTTCTGAGAGAGGTCACTTTGTCTATTAGCACTAAGAAATTAGCTTCCTTTTTCATTGGGGAATGATTTTTTGACCGTTTGAAGGTTTTTAATAGAAAGCAAAAGGGAAAGATGGATAGTCGATATCGAACCAGCGACCGCCCGGTGCTCACAGTGGCGCCATCAGGTCAATCCCCTAGTTTAGGTTGCTTTAACTTATGAACGTTAGAGAAAACGGGCCGCATCCTCCGATAGGCCCGCTTTGTGCAGAACAATCCTGCAACTATACTCAACATACAGTAACCAAAACATTTCCATGTTTTGACACAATCGCGCCACGTCATCTGCTTCTCATCTGTATGCCCTTTATATACATATACTTCGCCCCCAACTTTTCGCTTCTCCTCTCCTTTCTTCCTTTGTGTCGCCTCAGGCCAAATAACTTGATTAACTTCATTTCGATGACTTCTTCTAGTACTTGACCACGTGTATGCAAACATCTTCGGACCATCGACTATGTGTATTCTGCAAAGATAATAGAGATCCGTTGATTTATGACTTGTTGCTATATTACATAAGACATGATAATATGATTCAATTATATAAAGCTTTCTTGAGAAAAGATAGGAGCATGAAAAGTAGATTCATGTACATGTGTATAAGACATAGTCGAAAGTATACTGAATTTTGTTTTTGTTGTGTTTAGGGTGAGTCAGGAGGCGGAGTCTCGGAAATTTCGACATTGTATGGTGACGTATTTTTCACAAGTTTATGACCTAATTTTCTGGGAAACGTAATAAGTTTCTGGAAAATTTTAAAATTTCTTGAATCTTCTAGAGGTTCTAGATCTCCTTCAATAACTCCAAAAGTTTTATATTCCGAAGCTTTTTAGATTTTTACAATTCTTAGATTCTGAAATTTGGAAAATTGGAAAATATCGCTTTGGGGTTTCGGAAGCATTGAGATTCTGAGATTCCTAGATTTAGAGACTATTAGAATCTAGGGTTCTGAGAATTTGGGATTCATAGATTCTAGGATTCACAATGGGATTCTGAAAATATTTAAGATTCTTAAATTTTCTTGAGTTTCTAGAGATCCTTCCCCAAACTCTCGAAAAATCCTAGATTCCGTGGATTTTATAGATTTTTTGATTCTAAGATTCAGAGATTACGAAACTTTGAAATTCTGAGATTCTTAGATTCTAGGATTCTGGGATTCTGAGATTCTTAGATTCTGAGATTCTTAGATTCTAGGATTTTGGAAAATTTAAGATTCTTAGATTCTACGATTCAGAAATTTTGAGATTCCGGCGATATTCAGAATTCTAAATTTTGCGGTTTCGACTGCCCAGCACTTCATTTTCTGACCAAGGACAGAATGAAAGCCGAGATGAACAAAAAATTTTTTTTGGAGTTTGATTGGTCAGACATCATGCAAATAAAACATACATTTTTAGAACCTCCAAGAGCCAAAAAGTTGAAAAAAAAGAAACATCAGAAAACACTCATTCCAATTTTTAAATCCTGCTTAACATCATCTTCCCAACAAATTCCTCTTTTTCTTCTCCTCTTTATCCCCCCAAAAAAGAGTCCATTCGAAAAGAGGATATAATGGAGGTGAAAGTTCGATTCTGCAATTCGATACAAGAAGCCTCTCCTCTCCTCTTCTTTTCCCCTTTTCTTCCATTTCGGAGCACCAAAAGTGGGCGTGGTCTAGTTTCAGAATTGAGAGAGAATAATTCCGGAACGTCTTGTATGCCTGACTCTGTTTCCTTTTTAGAAGATGTTTCATTTCATTTGAGATGCATTTTCAGATTCTCATGGAAGATGTCGAGGTTATGCAAATTGATCGGATCGCTGCGTTGCTAATTTTCGTGGTGAGTTATTTCAATTTGAATGTAAAGTTGTCTGTAGAAAGAATTCTCGGACAGTGAAGGTCTTCTTGAGAATTTCAGTTTTTGAAACTTCGATATTTGGTTTCTGATCGAATCAATTTCAAGCTTCCAACCCATTCAAAGATTATGAGGTTTCACAAATCTAGATTCAGAAAAGCCAGTAACTTCTAGTTTTCAAGTTTCCAAAATCCGTTGCTTCGAAGGCTTTGGAACACCGAAATTTTGAAGTTCCGGTTCGAAAATTTTTTTGAAGTTCCGGTTCGAAAACAGTTCTGAGATTCTAGTGTTTCTACTTGTCCTGGTTTCTAAAATTTAAAACCCCTTCATTTTCCAGACAAGCTTCCTCGGCTTCATCTGCAACACCTTCATCGCCATCTACATCCGCCGTCTCTCCCTTCTCCGCAATTCCTTCGGACGTCTTCTCCAACTCCAAGCAGCCGGTGACGCCGTTTTCGTTCTAGTCTGGGCTTTCTACTTTGCTCCGGTCCTCTTTTTGTGAGTTTCCAAATGACTTTTTTTCTTCTGTTCTGCTCCTGGTCTAGTCGCCGTCGACGGTGGTGGTGGTTTTCACGAAATTTGAGATTTTAGTAAAAGAAGAGAAAAGACCGATGATGCCATGAGCGGAAGTGCGACTCCGTCAAGCGTATTCAGTTTCCTTTTCTCTTTTTACTGAACGGAATAGAAAAAAAAAACGATATTTACTAAATATTTTCAGCGATATAAAACCGTTGCAATCGTTGGGCATTGCTTCGAGATTTGCGCAGTTGTGTCTGATTTGTTACGATATTTCAATTTATACACATTTGGTCATTTCCCTCAATAGGTGAGTAATGGGATCTTTGAAATTGATAGGAATCTTGAAAAATCAAAATAAAAATAATTTAACAACCGAAAAAATTTAAAACTTGGAGAGGAATGAAAAAATGAGGATAAACTCCTAAAATTTGGAGATCAACTGGCTGAAATGAATGCGTGCACGCGGCATTTTCTGTGGAAATAGTTCAACTTTGAGGGTCTGAAAAGGTGGTTTCCAAACATCCGATGTTTTTGAAATTTTGAGGATGTATAGAACAACTTAAGAATCCCATGTTTGTAGTTGACAACTTTTTCATAGGACCACAATCCAGTGAGTTAGGCCAACTTCACTCACTTACGGTCGAATTTCGATTATTTTGGAGCCTTTTGTCTTTTATGCGACCTAACTATCTGGATTGTGGTCCTATGAACAAGTTGTAAACTACAGAAATGGAGTTCTTGAGTTGCTTGATACGTCCACGAAATTTTAAAAAATCTGATATCTGAAAACCACTTTTTCAGACCCTCAAAGTTGACCTATTTCAACTGAAAACGCAAGTCATTTTGATAATATTGGTCAGTACTGTAGATATTCTAGATTTAGCTCTATGAAAATTATTCCAAGACAATCTAAAATTTTCCAGATTCATCTCCCTATACTTCCCAACCAGCTACCAAACCATCTTCACCGAGAGATTCACCACATTTTTAATATGCGCCATTATTTTCATCTCATTCGGCTTCTCCTGGTTCCTTGTTATTGGTAAACCCAACTTTTAAAAAAATTCATAGTGTAATAGAATTTCAGTGGACTGCAAAATGGGCTTCTCGATTCCCCGATGGATGTTGGACTACGTCAGTCCGCCATGTGAAATGACCAATGTTTATTATGCGGAATTTTTTAGGTAAACTTTCAAGAGGGCATTGTCATCACTCTTATAAATTGCTTCAACGTTTTTACAAGTTAAAACTTCCAGAGGCCTCATCGTAATCTCAATGTTCGCCATCACCAACAGTTTCACATTCTGCCGAATGCACATGCACAATCGCAAAAAACAATCAGAATCAACGTTCGAGACAACGCAACAAAAGAAAAGAAGAGCTGTGGAGACGGCGTTCGTCCAACAAGTCACCCTACAAGGACTCCTTTATGTTCTGGAGCTGGTGACCTATTTCTATGTGGCTCTGTTCTTCCCAGTACCAACCGACTCTAAATCCCTATCGGAAAACAAGAATCGATGGCCGAACTTTTTGCTAACAACTTATGCATGGATTCTGGTACATGCTCTTGATGGGTGAGTCTATTCCAGATGTAAAGAGTTTTTAAAAATGAAACTGTTTCAGAGTGATCACTCTAATTTTCAACAAACAATTCCGCAGTGTCCTCCGCCATCCATTCCGTTCTCAAGCCACACTAAACGCCTCGAAAACGCCATCAAGGTAAGAGAGAAATCAAGGTACTTTTTCCCTATTTACCCCTTTCCTCTGTATTCCAAATCCATTTCAGAAGTCTTGTTGGCGGCAAAGAAACCACTCCCGTTATGATTTTATGAGATATTTGTATGGTTATTAGTATTATTTATATCTATCTATACGGGTTCGAGATTGGTTAGTTGCAACGAAACAAATCGTGTTGTCCTAAACCCTACTATTCCCTTGCTTATTATCTGTTCTATTTAGTTTCAAAGTTTCCTAGAAAACCAAAAATAGGTCATTGATCCCAAACTATCATTTTTCTAACTTTCACCATTTTAGCAATTGAGCGCATTTACTTTTTCAGAAATGAGCGGCAGCGATAATCGGCAACCCATTCAATCTTGAATAACTTTTTTCAGAGGGGGCGAGTAAAAATACGGTCCACAGAAAGAATGTTTCTTATCAAAAAAGCTATCGATTGGCTTAAAAACCGTTAAATTTTGTTCAAAATTAAGCAAGTTACGCCTTATGTTGCCGAAAAGTTGTTGATTTCGGAAATGTTGGCAAATTTTTTGGCAACATAGGGCGTAACTTTGTTAATTTTTGAGAAAATTTCACGGTTTTTTGACCAATCGATAGCTTGTTCAATAAGGAGCATTTTTCCTGTTGACTATATTTTTACCCGATTCCCCTGAAAAAAGTTATCCACATTTGAATTAGTTGCTGAAAATCGTTCCCGTTGATTCCTTGCACCAAAACTACTAAACTTTTCCCAATCCGAATAAGTTTCTCACATAAGTTTTTTGAAATTTCCCCTCATCCTCCAATTTCCAGAAGAAGTCGATTCGTGACCAACCGTGACTCGTCTGCCCGAAAAAAGACCTCAATTCTTGCCTGCACCTTCATCTCCAACTCCAACACCGGATATGGATCATCGGTTCATGTTTGACTATTCGATTAATTCATTTTTGTTACCCCTCTCTGATCTCCAAACATTTCTCTTTCCTGAAATTTTATGCAAAAGAAACAAGTAATCGGTTGAAACAGCTTTATAAGTACGAGTTTTCTGAAAAAAAAAACAAATTCTAAATGAACGATTTGAAAATGTTTTGTTGTACTCGATTTGAGACCGAAGAATTGATGAGATACTCGTTGGAAAGGAATTGGTTGAAAAACGGAAAGCTTCGGAAATAGATCATACAATTGGCTCTTCTGAAATCGGGTCGTCATCCTCGTCAAGATCCAAATCAAATTCTTCGACGTGGACGTTTGGGATTCGGCCGTTTTTCTTTGGGCTGAATAGTAGTCGAGCTGTTTCGTAGTCGACCTGGAAATAGAAACCGTTTGAAATTGGAACATCGTTCAGTTGAAATTCCTAGACAGCTTAAAAAATCAGACCCGCAACATTTCGAAAGTGCGACGTTTCGAAAGTTTGACGTTTCGAAAGTGCGACGTTTCGAAAGTGCGACATTTTGGAAATGCAACGTTTCGAAAGTGTGACGTTTCGAAAGTGCGACGTTTCGAAAGTGTGACGTTTCGGAAATCCAACGTTACGAAAGTGCGACGTTTCGAAAGTGTGACGTTTCGCAAGTGCGGTATTGCGGTAGTGAGACTACCTCCCAGTACAGTACACTTCGGAAGTGCGACATTTTGAAAGTGCGACGTTTCGAAAAAGTGACGTTTCGAAACTGCGACGTATTGAAATGAGCCATTTGATAAAATATTAAACTTTTGCTTTTGAAAAGGCGCACTTGCGGAACGTTGTACTTGCGAAGTGTCGCGTTTCGAAATGCCGCGGAGACGATTTTTAAAGTTGTCTAGGAATGTCAACTAGGCTTAAAACTTATTTTTTAAAAGTGCGACGTTTCGAAGTCTCGTGCTTGCGAAATGTCGCGCTTTCGAAATGTCTGCTTTCGAAATGTTGCGGAGTCAAAAATTCAAATTTCATTTCAGGACTATGAAAGTCGTTGGACTTGACCAGGAAAATCAGAAAAGGAAAAATTTCCTAATACAAACTCAAATGAAAAAGAGCCCTCATAGAAGAGGAACGTTCAGATTTCTAGGCCCTTCAGATTTCCAGAAGTCTCACCTCCAATTGCACTTTAATTCCTCCCGGCTTCCTCTTTGTCACTTTCACTTTCTTCCCCTCATTATCCTTCATCTTTTTGCCCGACGAAGATACCGAACGATTATGCTTCCTTTTCCCGAGCGGAGAAGCGATTGTTGTTGGGTTGGATGGAGTTGATAGAGTCTGAAATTCTGAATTTCTGGAACAATAACTTCTTGAGATCTTACAGAAGTGGATCTTGCATTCTGAGGCAACTGTGCTTCGTCAAAAGGTTCATCTGGAGCTATGCTAATATTCGTGACATTTTGTTTTCTCTGAATTTGTTTCAGAATTTCTTCTTGATCATCTCTGAAGCGACTCTCCACACTTCTCGTCTTATTCTGAAAATTCTATTTGTTTTCGTCTCTCTGCGTTTCTCACTAACCTGTAGTCTCTCCGCTTTAAAATCCTCTTGCATGATGGAGCAATACGTGAAATGCACCCGTTTCCGGTACCTCCACTTGGAATTGTTCAGTGATTTTCTAAAAAATTTCGAACATTGTGAAAAACCAGAGATCTCTCTCAACCTAAACTTTCTGACATCCCACATAAAATTGTAGACTTGAACAGTGATGATTCTCAGGAACATTTGAACGAAGAGAAATATCAGAGAGACG
The DNA here is from genome assembly GCA_963966625.1 of Caenorhabditis zanzibari. Lineage (NCBI taxonomy): Eukaryota > Metazoa > Nematoda > Chromadorea > Rhabditida > Rhabditidae > Caenorhabditis > Caenorhabditis zanzibari. The sequence goes on along the minus strand of OZ016470.1, from coordinate 5,872,120 downwards.
AATGCGACGAATCGAATCAACAATGGATTTTTGTCACAATAAATCAATTCTTCGTTGTATCCTCCAAAATCAGCAGCCAATGCGAAGGCGGCGTCAAGAAGGAGGAATACACACGTGGCGTATTGGAAGAAGAGTTGAAGACGGAGAAGGCGGGCGTTTCGCTCCACGATTGAGATCACGAATATGACCTGAAAATGAGATTTTTTGATTTTATGTTTCAGAGAGCTTTTCAAATGCCGTAAACTTTTAGTCCTCAAAACCTCAATCCTCAAAATCAAAATTCGAATTTCACAAAAGCATCCATTACTTATTTTTTGTAAGCAACTCATAACGTATTTCATATTAATCCTAGTCTATTTTTGACAAGCCATCGATTGAGACTATTTTCAGATGCACAGAAATCTGAGAAAGGGCTCTTTTCGGGGTTACTTGAGTGTCCTTCTATTATTAGAAGTTTCACGGTATTCAAATAACAAATATAATCTTTTTTGAGTTTGCATTTCGTCTGTAAGTTTTCAGTTAATACGGATCGGTCGGTTACGGGCCACTGAGGACCGACCGTAAGATAAATCCAGCTAGTTTTTATGATTTTTAAAAAAGTAAATCTGTTTTCGGCCAAGAAAACTTTATTCGAAGATTGGTACTGTACTACCCAAAATGAATTCGCGCACTGGCGTTCTAATTGAAATAAGTCAATTTCAAAGGTCTGAAAAAGTGGTTTACAGATATCCGATTTTTCTGAAATTTTGCGGATGTATTGAGCAACTTAAGAACTCTGTTTTTGTAATTGACAACATTTTTCTAGGATCGCAATTCAGTGAGTTAGGCCGAGTTGAATATCCGTACCTCGAATTTCGATATATTTTGGAGCCACTTGGCTTCTATGCCACCTAACTAACCGGATTATGGTCCTATGAAAAAGATGTCAACTACAGAAATATAGTTCTTGAGTTGCTTGATACATCCACAAAATATCAGAAAATCGGATATCTGGAAACCATTTTTTCAGACCTTCAAAGTTGACCCATTTTCTGGGATACCCGCTGTAAAAGACGATTTTCAGCGAAAGCTTCGATGGTCTGAAAAATAATTTTTCTGTCAATGAAATGGTTCAATTTTTTGTGGTCATAATATTCTAAGAATTGTTTATAAGCTCGCAAAATTTCAGAAAAATCGAATATCTGGAAACCACTTTTCATGCTCTCAAAGTTGGCCTATTTTCACAGGAAACCCCAGGTTTCTCTCATTTTCTAACCAAAAACTCACTTTGAACGAATAGAATACTGCATACTGTAAAGCGGTGAGGTAAAAAATGAGAAGAGGTTTCGAGTAGACATCACACCAAGGGAGGAATATTGCATAATGGAGCATGACTGCCAGAAAACATACCAACGCAAAGCTGGACTCAATAATGCACACTAGAAGGGCCCTGAAATTTTTTTTTCAGAATCCTGTGCGTTTCAAAATGGTCCAGAATCCTACCAAGAAGGCGTCGCTGGAACCGCCAACGTCTTCCAGAAAAACGGCATCTGATATCTATGTGAAGACGGATCGAATCTCTCGGCTCCAACTTGCTCGTAAACTTCTAATGGGGTGTTTATGGGCCATGGAAATCGCATCTCTGAAAATCCGCTTGTAACCTTGAATCTCACTGGGAATTTTCTTGCCAAGTAACACAAACCACAGTCTCCCTCTGACCAGAGTACACAGATTCCCTTTTTTCCTTGAATTCCCGCCAGTTTTCCGTTATCAAATTATCAGATCAAATCCAAGTCGCTGTACTACTTCTCTTCCGCTTTTTTGAATCCACACAATTTTTTTCCGATTGGATGGAATCATATTCACTTTTTCTCTCATTCTTTGATCTTTCAAACTTGGCATGGATATCTTTGATATGTGATAAGTTGTGACTGTTCAAAAGTGTAACAGTTCGAAAATACAAATTGATAAGGAAGAGACCAAAAGGAGCATTGAAACAAAACACAAGATTTCTTGGTGTGGGTGGGTGGGGCCCTTTGAAGGGAAGGGACTCGTGATTTTCACATTTTGAAACTATTCTGGCTCAGATTACAATGGGATATTTTGAAATTTGAAGGAAGGATGAGTCATTGGATAAGAATTGGAAAAAGTGAAAATATTGACACTTGGAATTTGAAGTGGAGTGTTCACACCTAATTTGGTAATTATTCAAAGTGCTGATTCATTTTGGTCATTGATGGCTAAAAGTGGGTTCTTCAATAATGTTGCAAGTACGGGCCCTGCAATTTTCCTCCCTTTAAACTGTGATTTCAGAATAAAAATAATATGAAAATGTAGAACTGGCTAAGATCTATAGAATGATGGTAAATTCAATGAGGTTACGCGGTTCGGCTTTTCTGAAAAGTTTGCTGAACCGGAGATTTCAGCCCGGGATCTTTATGAACTTTTTTGGAACGTCTAGAAATGGAATTTCGATATTTTAATTACCATTCTGTAGATTTCGTCGAGCTCTACATTTTCATATAAATTTTGACTTGAAAATCACAATTTAGAGGGGAGAAAAATCGCTTTTTGGAATAAAATTTCTGACGGTATATTTTGACCAGGATTTCAATCCCTATGAGTTTATTGCGGGGTTGCCGATTGGGTCGAAACGGGCCGGACACGGGCCGGCGATTTTCTCCTCTCTAAATTGTAATTTTCAAGACAAAATTTTTGTGAAAATGTAGAACTCGATGAGATCTACAAAATGGTAGTTAGAACATCTGAATTCCATATCTATATTTTCCATAAAAAGTCAGAAAGCGAACGGGCCGGGCTCACACGGGCCGAAATCTCCGGCCAGTGTGTTTAACAAACATTAGAGAAAACCCCAACAGCGTAACCTCATTGAATTTGATATCATTTTGTAGATCTCATCGAGCTCTACAACTTCATATAAATTTTGACTTGAAAATCACAGTTCAGAGAGCAGAAAATCGCCAGCCCGGATGGCACACCTTTTGAGTTTAAAACAGATTCAGGAAACTCGCACTAGTGAGAAATGAGAAAGTTCGAAACGAGAAAAAAAGATTTTTTGGCCAGGAACAAAATATCTAATTCTGAGTTTAAAAATTCGAAATCCAGACTTTAAAAGTTATATCAGACTTAAAATTTAATGGTTTTGAAATATCTAACTTAGCTCTATTTTTAATAATCAGGGTTACTTTTTTTTGAAATTTCGCAAATTTACCCATGAAATTCAGAATAATTTCGAGAAAATTTCTCCGAAACGACCGGACCGAGAAAATTTTTGAAACCCGTCCCGGCCCTCGAGCCGATATTACGGCCCAGGCCGGTCCGTCAAATGGCGATTTTTCAAAAATTGATCGTGCCTTTTTTTGGATTAAAAATCCCCAAACTATTTCTTCAAAAAGTTTTTGCGTGTTCAGAAGTTTAGAATCGATCTTTTCCTTCAAAACTTCACCCCGCTGGCGCCAAGAGTTAAGACATCAATATTGCAAATTTACAAGAAAAAATAACATGACATCAACAAATACTCGAAACCCAGTGAATCAGCAAATATTGGAACTTCAATTTTCTCATGATTCCAAATACTACTACTACTACATTCCTCTTGTCGTCGAAACCACCAATGATCCATATTTTGGTTTTGTTTCCAAATAATTTGCAAGTCACGTCACAATATTTTGGTTTTCTTTTCTATCCAAGAAAGACCCTCATCAATAAACAAAAATATCACAATCCATCGGATGTTAATTTATCTGCCTGACTGTCTGAGTCTCTTTTTTATTATCTCTCTCTTCAAAATTTCCCTTTTTATTCTATTCACACATCTCTCGTTTTTGCAAATAAACAAGTTCTGATTATCTAATTGCTTCTAATGACGACACTGATAAAAAATTAAAAAAAAAAGGGTAACTCACGTTTCGGATCACTCAAATCATTCCACAACTGACTCCAATCCTTCTTTAATCGTCGTCGAAACCTTCGGAATCGTCCTCCGGCTTCTTCGAATCCATCGCAGCCGTTTTCCTCGTCGTTCATATCGTCGTCTAATTATTTTCTTCTCCCCAACGTCTTCGACTTTTTTCGATCTACAACAAGTTACGCTAATCAAATCACCGACGGTTGACGGAGGTGGAAGTTTAGGAGGAGGATGGGGTAGGAGAGGAAGAAGAAGAAAAAGAAGGATGGGACTAGAGAAAGATTGGAATTGAAACGAACACGTAATGAAAGAGATCGAAACTTGGAAAATTTCAATCAATTCGGACGATTAATATAGAGAAATGCGTAGAGTCAAATTTTACGCACTTTGGTATAAAAATTTCATACGGCTAAGTAAGCTTAAAACAGTAGGATAATGCAATTCGCTGCGTGGCTATTAGAAGCTGATACAGCATATTTTTGCTATGTAACGATGCTAAAGTAATATAAAAATTGGCTGCGTAGCAATGTTAAAGGGATACTGCAATTCAATTCGCTCTTTTCAGGCGCAGCGAGTTTTAAGTACACGAATGGAAATGGGATGGAATTTTGAAAAATTTAGGGTATCTAAACCAGAAACTTTTTCACAAAACTATGAATATTGAGTAGGAAAATTAAAAATGAATACTGAAAAAATTTGTATCACCTAAAAGCAGATTCAATGAAGAGTACACCGAGGTAAGCCGTAAGCAGTAAGTGAAAGAGAACCGTTCAAAAGTTTGAATTCAGAGACTGTAACATTTTCTGAACATCAGAAATCCCATTCAAAATGAATCATAAACGTTTCCTCGTTTACGGTGCCTCTAATAGACGGTTTACGGTGCCTCTAATAACCTCTAATAGAGTGACACCGGACCACCCGGCTTCTAAACCTTCTTATGAAAATGTTCTCAACTCTCTGAAAATCACATTTAATACGTTTTGTAGCTGACGAAATTATTTTCATTTACTGAAGTTTTCACCTCGAAATAATAAAAACTGCGGTTGTACGGACTTCTGAAAGTCAGCCTTCTGAGTGTTGCTCTATTAGAGGTTTTACGGTATGCTAACAAAGAAAATCTGCTCTTGATGTACATCTTACATCCCTCTAATCAAAACTTGGTCACCTAGAAAAGTTTACACCTACGTACATATTGTATAAACGCGCAACTTCCGGTTGTCTTGTCAGAAATATCCCCCTAATGGGTGTTCACGTATTTTATGAGCGTGTGACCTACAAACTATGATTTCCGTTGTGATAATATTTAAAAATTGATGCAAGTTTATCTTGAAATTTCTGGAAAGGTGGAATTGGAAAATAAGCAAAAGTCGAGCAAATCAAATAGGGGCAAAATTTCGAGTTTTTAGTAAAGTTTAAATAAAGAATTTGGCTCTAGCTTTCATACTACCATAAACGTCTAATAGAGTGACACACAGGAGTCCAACTTTCGGAAGTTCGTACGATCTAATTTTTCGTTATTTTCCGGAAATAATGTCAGTAAAAAGGCACTTTTCTGAGCTACAAAACTCACTAAAAATAATCTACTGAAAGTTGAGGATATTTTCAAAATAATTGTCACTAACAAACTACAAACTAATACTTTAAAAAGAGAAATTGTCCAAAAACGCATAAATTGGACCTAGGAAATAATATATTTCGGCTCCTAAGCAGTTAGCCAGAATTGAGTTATGAGAACATTAAACTTACAGTTCCAAAATTGCTACAATTGATACCTCGAAATTAGAAAAAATAACCTAAAATTAGCAGAAGCACTCAAAAACCATTCAAAAACCCTAAAACCTACAGGAAAAACTAAAAAAATGGGGTGTAAATTTGAAGACAGTCTATCTACACATATCAATACCTAAAAGTGATTGATTGATCGATTAGCCCTCATTCTCAGTATCTGTCATCAAAACATCTCATCAGTTCCAGTCAAAAAACATAAATCGAACGAAAACTTTCAATAAAAACGAGAGAAAAGAAAAGGAGACTGTTGCCAATAAATTGTGAACCAAATGTGAAGTATTCACAAGAGATAAAAGACGATAGAGATTCAGATAGCAAAACGGATTCTGATTGGATTGGATCAACGGGGGTAGAGAAAGAAAATGAAGAAAAAGGCAACTGATCGAATCAGAAAAAAAGAGTATCGGAACTTTTCGGGGAGAGAAATAAAATGATACTGAGGGAGAGACAAAGAGAGGGATGAAATATATTTGGCAGAGAGGTCGTTTGTTAATTTGCACGAAACATTTTTTATTCATTACACATTATCGGGATGAATAGGCCATGGAAGGATAATGATGGTGATGTTACGAAAGAAAGAGAGAAAACGATTCAAACGTTTTGGATCTTTGGGATTAGGGCGTGGTGTGAACTAATGATGAGAAATTATAAGAGATAGGTCAAAAATTGTTTCTTTTGTCACAAAAGTCTTGTGTTTTTTTTTCAACTGATGACTCATTCGAAGTTTTGAAAAAAAACTGTTCTATGGAATAAAGTTGAGTGCAAAACTGATTGAAATCGGAGACGGAGGCTAATTGAATTGATCTCGCAATGAGTACTTCAGTGATCTAGATCAGAATCAAAACCGTAGATTAAAATTCGAATTTTGAAAAAAAAACCTGGAAACTAGAATCGAAAGTTTTACGATTCTCTGAAGCTTTCAAAAGTCGGAATACTAAGAAACCGAGGAAGCTGTAATGGAATCTCAGAACAGAACTTTTAATAGATCTGTAAAATTAAGAATCGCGAGAAGTGCTGTACTAACGATTTTGAATTTCGAGAATTTGGTACAAAACTCTAAAATAAGAGTTCGAAATCAATATTCTGAAATTCGTTCTTTTTTTCGAACACCAAAACTTTTCAAAAGTTGGGAAACTCAGAATCCTAGGAAGCTGAAGTCGATATGAACTGGAATCGTCGAACTTTCCATGGAACCGCAAGATTAGGAATTGCAAACAGTCACTTACTAATGATTTTTGAATTTTAAGAATTTGTTGAAACTCAGAAATCACGATTTCTAAATTGATTTTCTGATATTCCATTTTTTCGAAAGTTTGAAATTTATTACAAGTTTGATGGTTATTTCGCCTTCGAGCCATTTCAAAATTGTGACGTTTCAAAAGCAGACGTTTCGCAATTATGACGTTTCGAAGCAACAATTTCAAACCATTCTGGGGAAAAATACCTCTATTCAGTATAGCGCAACACTTTTGAGTCGTTTGATTATGTAGAAAATGTTTGCTTTCGAAACGTCACACTTGCGAAACGTCGCAGAGCCGTTGTGTCGAGATTCTAATAGTAAGATTCGTAGATTCCTTGATTTCGAGATTTCGATTATCCAAAATTCAAAGGCAAAGTTTTGGGAAACAGATTCTGAGAATCCCAGATTTTGAGGTTTAGATTCAAAGTTTTAGGGATGCCTAGACCCTGAGATTCTGAGATCCAAAACTCAGAGGTTTAGATTCTGAAGTTTCGGGAAACTGAGACTCGGGGAATTTTTGGATTCATAGACTGAGATTATGAAATTTCGACATTATAAGATTCCAAGATCCTTCAATAATCTAAAAATGAGTTACTTTCCCTAACGTTAGGCTAGATCATACTAGATTCAGACCTATACTCTCTTGGAACAAGAATTATATTTTTTAATGAAAGTCATTTTTCTAATGAAAGTACGCGTATACCCATGACAAAAAAGAAAGAGAATACATCAGAAATTCGGAAGAAAAATTAATCAGTTCGACAGCATTCTTTTTAGTTTGTGTCTTGATCTTGGACACTAGAAAAAAGGAAATCGAGATGAATCCAAAACACGAGATGCTTCGTTCAATGAATTATCGAGATGACTACAATCTGTAGTCTTTTAATTTGTTCAACTTCAGTTCCGTGTTTTGATCTCCTTTTTGACATTGTCTGAGACTTTGATTTATTATACTGTTATGGTTCTAAAAATTGGGTATTCAGATCAAAATACCTCATGCGTAGATCAATTCCATTTCTTTTCTTTACCCAAATTCCCTTCCGCTTCACTCATTCAGTACACCTTCAAACCAACTTCCCCTTCTTCTCTTTTCCCCAATTCCTGCCCCTAGACATGTCGATTAAAGTGCGTTTAAAGACCGAAATGTCATTCGTTGTAATCACACTCTCCATTTCAGATCCTCTTCGAACAAATCGAACAGTCGACAAATCACATTTTAAGTGATTGTGAACTGCAATCGGTGACGATTCGGAGAGATGAGCATCAGGAGGAAGAGAAGGAAAAGAAGAAGAACCAGGAACAGATTTTGTATCGAGACGAATGTTGTGGAACTGATGTGGAGACAGATGATAAATGTGTTGGGCCGAGTGTGCTCAAGGTGAATGTGGCGACGAAGTATGAGTTTCAGAAGTTGAATGCGACGCAGGTGAGGGTTACTGTACTTTTTTGAAAGCTGATTTTGTTTGTTAGAATTTTGAGGGATTATTGAATTAAAATTTTTGTAAATTATGTTTTGTGGACTCAAAAACGTTTTAAAAAACTGAACGCTCGGTTTTTACAATTCCAGTATTTACAAAAGCAACTATATATATTTTTTAATAAAAATCGTTAAAACTCGAGAAAATCGATTTTCAAATTGCGAGCTTACGTTTTTTTTTTAATTTGTTAAAAAAAAGTATAACTTTTCGCTGATTTGAACGCACCTAATATCGCTGCTCAAAACGCATTTAGAAGCGAGTTATGAGCGTTTGAAGTTTTCATGAGAGACGCAGACATTTTCTTTGCGTCTCTTCGACGATGAGAGTGTCTGCTTTCTCTGCGCCTTTTTTTACCGAAACTTCAAACGCTCATAACTCGCTTTGAAAAGTGTTTTTAGCAGCGATATCAGGTGCATTCGAATCAGCAAAAAATTCTACATTTTTTGAAATAGGTTAGAAAAAATATGAGTTCGCAATTTGAAAATCGATTTTTTCGAGTTTCATCGAATTTTATGCAAAATTATTTTTGTTTTCGTAAGTACTGGAATTGGGACAATCACTCGTGTTTTTTTTCGATGAGATTTTTTTGGGAACGCAATTCTAAACCGACTGCTGCCAGAGCACAACACAGTTCCCGGAAAAAAAACCAATTCCAAATACAAAATTTGAAAATCTAAATCCTAGAATGACTTCAAATCTTCCAGATCCATCGAGCCATAAACGATCCGAAGCTCGGCGAATTCCTGGTCCGGGTCTATCCTATTCTCAAAGAAGAATTGGACAATTCTGACCTATTCAATAAACTTTGATCTCGTCCTTATGATAAATTTCAAGGATTTACAATTTTTTATTATCTGTCAAATAAAGACAAATCAAATCTCGTAAAAATGACAAACAAAAGTGACAGAAAAAAGTGATGAGGTTGTTTTAAAAGCTATGGAACGGAGAGAGGGAATTTTACAGTTTTCGGTGGAATCCGAAAAGAAATGGGGAATCAAAGGGGAGTAATACTTTTGATAACATTATTATATTATGAAGTTTTCGTTTTTCTTTTGAGAGTGGATAGAGATATTCATGGATTCAAGGAGATGAGGGTAACTATATTCAGAAACTTTTGGGGGGAAATTCACAGGGGACTGAGTGGTTTTTGGGAAGGAAAAGCGACTGGGAGAGAAAGAGAGAAACAAATGAAAACTAACAGGTATTTTCTTTTGGCAATTCGGGAAAAGGAACACAGGAAAAACAGTTTGGACAACGGAAAAAAGAGGGTAAAAGAAGGAAAAGAGACGGAGCCATGAGGAAGGCAAGATTATTAGGAAACAAAAAGAGGATATTTTGATGAGATTTGAAGAGAGAAAAAAGAGTTTTAAGGGGATAGTACATTGATGTGCTGGTCTTCGATGGTTTCGTCGAGGTCAATGGCATTTTTCAGGGAACGGAGCAGTAGGAGCACATTGTTGAATGGCTCATTGGAATCGATATTTTGATTTCGTGGAATTGGATTGCCGAGGTAGGCCGTGAGTTTTTGGATGTTTGTCTGAAAAATTTGAAGTGAAAATGGATTTCAAGGGTTTTCAATGGAATCAATATTAAGTTTCTGATCTTTTCGAACTCTCCGAGATACTGATCTTGTTCTGGAATTTTCAAGATTCAGGTTCTTAGGATCTACGACTTGGAGTTTAAGCGATTTTACGATTCTGAGCGTTTGAGTTATTCAGATTCTGAAGATTTGAGGCTTTGATTAAATTCAAAGATTCAGGGATACTGAAAGTTTGAGATTCCCGGATTCCGGAATAATGAATCTAAGAATCATGGATTCATAGACTTCTAGATATCTAGATTCCTAACTATTTGTTAAATCCCATTTAATAAAACTATGATCTTGGTAGTTTAAGATTCTGAGATTTGGGATTTCTAATTTCTGTGATTGTCATAGTAAAACTATTTTAAATTTTCCATTTCATGTTCAATTCAATAGAATCAATATAACATTTCTGATCTCTTGGAACTCTCCGAGATCCTGAAATCCTAAACATCTGTGACTTTCAGATTTTGAGATACTATGGTTCTGAGATTTTAACGCTCTGATTAGACTCAAAAATTTAGGGAACCGAATTCCAGGAGATTCTAAGAATTCGAAATTCAAATTCAGCAATTCAGATTTTGAGATTCCGTGAAACTTGGATTCTGATAATCTCGGCTTCATAGTCTTTTAGATATCTAGGTCCCAGAGTTCCGGAATCCAATTTAATGATGCTATGATTTTGGGATTCCTAATTCTCATAACAAAACTATACTCACTACTCACCTTCAACTTTTCAAAATCTTCCCAAATAGCTCTCGACGCAACCTTTGCATTATCCACAAATTCACTCAATGGAATATTCGATCCACTGTGCTCCATCTCCCTCTCCGCTCTTATTGTCTTATCATCCAACATAATCAATTCTTCAGCAATCGAATTAAAGTCCTCATCTTCCACTTTTTCAAGAATATCAATGATTCCAAATAGTTCATCCAAATCCACATTAATCTCATCCTTCAAAATCGTCGTCAAAATTGATTGTACAGATTGACCAGAAGGAGTGTTAGATTGAAGGATTGAAATGACATGAGATATTGGAAAACCGTTAATAGAAAGACACTGACGATCATCGAAGAATCCAATGTTCAGAATCGCCAACACCAATTGCATCACATTACGAAGTGCTCGACTTTCCCCGAGAACCTTTATAGCATAATTGAACCTGGTGATTGTCTCCTTAAGAGAATCTATTTGATCGGGGAACATATGCATGTGCTTCATAGTTTCTAGCTTCTCCTCAATGTGATCAATCTTGGTAAGACCCAGCAGGAACTCTTCATTTGGATCCGATGGATTCTCCATTTTTCGGAGCAACTGAGCATCGCTGTTAGTTGGAGCAATTTGGAGTAGGAGATTTACCAGATCCAGATCTAACACTTTGATATCCATTCGATGAATAGCAAACATCACTTCAAACAACTGAATGCTCACTCTTGACCGTACTTCTTCTACAGTAACCCGCATATCATCGCTGAGAGAAAATGAGGAATACACTCCGTTGGCCTCAATTTTCCTTGCAATATTCTCCGCGTACAATTCCATATTATTCCGACAATCCGTAAAGATAGTTCCCTTCATTTGAAGATCATTCAACACTGGCCAATCCATGGGACAGCTTAAATACTTTGGCTGAGCATTCTCTCCAGGTTTGATGGGTTGAAGAAGTCGTCCTCCAGATGACATAATACTTGGTGTTGGGGATGTCGTTGAACTGATAACATTCTTGAGATCTTCAATTGGCATCGTCACTTGAGGAACCTCTTTTTCTTCCTGCTGGAAAAGAAGTTCTTATCAAATGATCTCTGAAACATGCATACATACCTTGATCAGAAAATTGTTGACATGCTTGTTGGCCGTCAGCACTGAATTATTATTGTTGTTGGCAGCGAGGACGGTTGGGAAAATTGATTGCAGTGGGTTGAATCTGAAAATTTAGTATGGAGAATTGAGCACAGAAATAATTCGAACATCCCTCTTGTTCAACTGTGAATAACTTTTTTCAAGAGGATCGGGTAAAAATACGGTCAACAGAAAAATGTTCCTTATTAAAAAAGCTATCGATCGGTTTAAAAATCGTAAAATTTGGTCTGAAATTAACAGAGTTACGGCTTGTGTTGCCGAAAAGTTTTCCGAAATTGGCAACTTTTTCGACAGCACCAAGCGTAACTCTGTTTATTTCCGCCGGAATTTAACGATTTTTAAACCAATCGATAGTTTTTTTAATAAGGAAAATGTTTCCTGTTGACCGTATTTTTACCCGATCTCTCTCAAGAAAGGTATTCGCACTCAATGTTGCCGAAAATTCGTTACCGCTTAATCTTGCTACCAAAGGCCTGAGCCGCGGCCCAGAATGGCCGCCCGTGAGACAGCTTTGTCCCAATCTCCTTACCTCAAATTCCTCAATGGATGGAAAGCGGCTTGCTGTTGTTGTTGAGCCTGGAACGTTGCCAAAAGTTCACTCTGCGAGATTGTATTCCTTCTAGATGGTACGGTAGACGCTTGACTTCCCCGCCTTCCAGTCTGTGTCGGACTTGTCGGCGACTTTGGAGACGTTCTTCCCTGCATCGGCCGCCCTCTTCCTCTTACTAAAAATCAAAATTGCAGTTTCAAATTCTCTTCCAAAACTCTATTTTCGTACCATTGGGAAAGCACAGTTTCATGAACTCCTCGACTTGTCCGGCGTATTTGTCCATGTAACTGATCGGGTCGCCGGCTAATCCGTGCAACGAAACCATATGACTTTTTACGTTGTTTTTCGAATATGTCGATGTGAAATCGCACGCCGGACACTGGAACATTGGTTTCGCGACGTGGCACTGGCGAATGTGGCATGGAAGTTTGGATGAGTGGACGTCTTTTTGGCAAATGACACAGTATTGAAATGTACATGGGTAGGACTGAAAATGGGCAAAAGTTGGTCGAGAGATGGAAGCGATTTTTGAAAACGGATATTGCCACGAGACCTCAAAACTGGCCGACCTCTGTGCCGCGACCCTATGGTCGGCCGTTGGCCCGCAGCTTCATAGCCTTGAGCTTATTTCAAAAGTAACCTGTTCGCCTTCTACAGTACTCCCCACTCACCCTCTTCCTGTCACTACTTGACGACGTGGAACTATTCTGATTATTTTGATTCTGATTTTGATTCTGTTGCTGATGTTGTTGCTGTTGTTGCTGTTGCTGGATTATCTGCTGATTCTTGCTGTTCTGTGTCTGGAATTGTACCATCGCCTGTTGCATTTGGAATAGATGAGCAAAGTTCACAAGATTGAAATCTGGAGCGAATAGGGGAGGCGTCGTCAGTGGAGGGGATTCCTGGAATGAAGAGGTAGGGTTTAGAATTGGGGAAAGGGTTTTCGAAAAATCAAATTTTCAAGATTTCTAAAGTTCTCGATTGTCAAAGGCTCAGGTCTACGGTAAAGCCTTGGAGCATTAGAATTGGAGAATCTGAGATAATTAAGAACCCCGAAATCGCCCAATTTCACACTATCTATCCTTAACTTACCAAAAAGTCTTAAGTTTAACAATGTTTGATACCTGGAAAAGTCTTATCCTTGGATAAGTAGAATTAGAGGATCTAGAAGCATCAGGTTTTTACAAAACCTCAGATTTTCAAGACAACTGAATAATTAGGATACTCAAAACCGGAGGCCTACGGCGGAGCCTTGGAATAATAGAATTTGAGAATCTAAGTACAATATAAACTTCCAAATCACCGAACTTTTCAATCTTTTGCTATCCCAAACTCTCAAAAATTGTGTTCTTGTTCACTGAACTCTCAAATATTCATTCTTTGCTCTCCTTGATCCCCTTGCTACAACAACTAGACCTTCATCTATCATGAGTAAGTAACTTTTAAAGAACCTAATCCGAAGATTATCCAGACCAACTTGCTCAAAATAAAAGGAAGTGTTATCTGCTCTTACCTGTTTTACAAGTGCATTTCCTCCCACTGCAGCCGCTGCTCCATTCATCAAATTTGTCATTAACATTTCCATTGATGCATCGGATGTGGAAGTGTTCGTTGGAGACGTTGAAGATGAGCAATCGTCTTGGTTGGCTCCGCGAGCCGTGGTAGCTGCAGACGGTTGAGTATTCGGGGGTAGAAGACTGGGCGCCGTGGGCGCTGACGATGCCAACATCATGGCGTCGTGTCTGAAAGATTCTGAATGAGAAATTGGGGAGGGACTACTATGACGAACAAGGAATACAACTGGTAGATACAAGTTTAGAGAATTTGGAGTCTTATGGGATACGCAAGTAATTCCTTAAATGACTCAGAGTCATTAAGGAAGGAAAAATCGGTGCAGGTACAAGGATCAAGTCTGTTTTTGCCAGAAAACGCGAAAACGGAGCCATTAAAAAAGACACAAAGAAGTTTATGCCTTTGGTAAAGAAGAAGTCATTTCGCTAAGCTCCAGGAGCCCCGAGAAACCGCCACAGAAACCGCAACTTTGTCTTGTTTCAAGTTACCCCCCTCTCTTTCCTCCAAAAATGAAAGGGACCGCATGATTTTTAGTGCAAGATCACATAATCCAACTTTCGGTCCCTTTCTCTTCTCTGGTAATCCTTAAAGTGGTGGGGAGCCTGATGAGTTGGCATTTATGACACCTCGTGTGCTCGGAAGGGCTTCAAATTAGGCGAGCACATTTCGGCAAGAATTTCCGAATTCTTTCTAAATAGGAAAACAAAATCTACGACGTCTCATGTGTTCGTGTGTGTGATAAGCTAAGGCGCTAAGGATTAAGAGTATTTTTCTGAAATTTTTAGATGAAAATCGCACACAAACATGCGAATAGTTGGAACTGAAGTATTGAGCCCTTTTTGAGAAAGTTCTTCGTCTAGATTCCCACTGTAGAAAACAAAAAAGGTCAAGGCTCAGAGGCAGAAAATTTAAAACAACTTACAGTATGAATGAGCCTCACTTCAGATTCAAAGAATTTGGGCTTACTATTATGTTAAATTCAGAGAAGTTATAAACAGGAAAGTTATACCTCAAGATCATCAAAATCAATTTTTTGGGAAATCTAACTAATTTTTTGAAGAATTGTAATCCGTACAAGGCCCATAAGAAATTTCTGTCGAATTTTTTCGAATTAAAATTCAATTTTTCATGAAAAAGTTTCTGAATTTCATGAAAGATCATGAAAATACAAAAAGAATGACACATTTTAAAATTAAACAGAAAACAGTCAAAAACCTTCGGAAAATTGGGTTTCAAAACCAGGACCCGGCCCGGATTTGTATGATAAGAAACCTCAAGATCATAAGAATCAAATTGTTGTACTTTTCCAAAAAATCTGACAACATTTTTGAAGACTATGAGACTCTTATCAACTATCCGATCCCAAAAAAATGGCTAAAACTTCAAAAATAATTTGAAAAAGTAAGTCTTCTCCTGATTTTTGCTTTTCGGCCGAATCCTTCCTGTTTACAGTTTTCAAAGGCTCAATTATGTAGATCCTTGAGCCCATATTTGATCTATGACTAAAAATTTGAAATAGAAGTTTTGACCAAAAATGAAAACTTGGCGGTTAAAATTTTGAAAACTAAGACTTCTCTCCCCTTACAATTTTTTCTCTTCAACGATAGTATGCTTGTGTGGCGAAAGGCCAGAAGGGATTAAGCGGCGTGGTCCCCCTACCATTTTTCGACGACGTCTTCAGAAGAGGTCTTCGACTCCATTTCGTTTTCCCTCCTTCTAATATCTCATTTGTCATATTCAATGTGTGTGCAATGCGGCGCGTACTGCGAAACATGGGCTTACCGCCGGATTACTACCATCTTGGAAATGGAGCAGTGTCATCGATGTGGGAAAATGAAAAAAAGGTCTTTTTATTCCCGACAGACGGACGAATAAATATGAGCCTTGTTTTTTGTTCGCCTTCATCGGTAATGGGATATTAAGAAGGGTAAGAGGGATAAGGATGGGATGAAGTATGGTTCTGAAAAGGAGCCGGAAGTCAAATTATTGGGATTTCGGAGCATCTTGGATTTGGGATATTGGAAGGTACAGTAAGATTCTATGAACTGACAAGGCTCCAAGCTTCAAAGAGATCCAGAATTTTACAAGCATACTATCGTTGAAGAGGAAAAAAGTAATGGGAGTGAATTCTTAGTTTTCGAAATTTCAACGGCCAAGTTTTAATTTTTGTTCAAAACTTCCCTCTAAATTTTGACTCATAGATCAAATATGGGCTCAAGGATCTAATTGAGCGCTTGAAAACTGTAAACCGGAAGGATTCAACCGAAAAGCAAAAATCAGGCGAAAACTTACTATTTCAAACTAGTTTTCGAGTTTTTACCATTTTTAGTTTAGAATCTATGGAGAAACTTTTAGTTCATCATTCTCCCAAAAATTAATCAAAAATCTGACAGAGTTTCAAAAACCCTGGGCTGGTCAAGAATCATCAGACCCCAAAAATGATGTTGCCCCTTTTTTCTATCGTCATTCCCTCTTCCAATTTCTCAACACAAAACCCCTGGTTGATTCAAAATTATCCAGATCCTCCCACTTCTTTTCTCTTTCATTTCCAAGTCAATCCTAGTTATATCACAACGACTCAAGTCATTCCAGCTCAATCCGTTTCCAATTCCAGCTCATTTACGCAAGTCGTACAGATGATCCTAAGACGGCATTTGATCTAGTCGAGTCTCTGTTTTTACGGAATTAAACGATATACCGAGGATTCGTCTTCTTCTCACCCTCTGATGAATAGAGGATCATCTCCAGATCAACTTTTTTTGGTGTTGATGCGATCGGGTTTAACCCTGACTCTGTGTCAAATGATGGAGATTGAGAGCAAGTGGATATGAGAATTTTGGGAGAAGGAGGACGAAAATGTGTTACTTGGGAAGAAATCTCTCGAAATTACAGAAATCAAGAAATCTGAAAATTTCCAGATTCTGGAGATGTCAAAGAGATGAAAGAGTTCCAGATTCTTCGCAAACTTCCATTTCGGAAGTCAATTTTTGAAGAAGTTGCAGTAGCTGGAATTTCTGGAGATCGAGATTTTAGAGCATAGAGAAACTTAGAATTCTCAAAGTTTCTGGTTTCCGGATTCTAGAACAATCAAAATTAAAGTAGCACTAGCTGATACAATCCAACCTTTCTGTTAGTTAAAGGCTCATAACTCCCTTCAAACTTAGAACACAGTGATGAAAAGTATACAATTGGAAAGGAAATTTCAAGATCTTTAAATTAATGTAACTTTTAATAAAGTTATTAATTGAAATTCTCTCGAAAAAATACGTTTTTTTTTAACTCAAAGTATTGGAAGCTTTGAGTTTGAAGGCTTATACCTCCCTTCAAACTTAGAGTACAGATATGAAAAACATACCATTGGAAAGCAAATTTCTGCCTATTCTATTAAATGCGGAAAGTATGAGCTTTTCGATTTGTGGGCGGAGCCTAACTTTTTGACAAAATTGTAGAATATTTTGTCACAAACTTTGCGCATTTATAACTCCATTCTTACTCAACCGATTTTTTTGAATTTTGTACCATCAGATGGGAAAATGTGGGCCGACCATCGAGAACTTAGGGGGGTTGAATACGGGCCACAATGACCCGATTTATGATCGCTGCGGCAAAATCATGTTTTTCAGATGAAACTTTTGTACTGAGCTGATAAGGGTTTTTGGACTCTCACGGAGTCAGTTTCACTTATTTTTCTTCGATATTTCAGCACCATGAAGAGCGCAACGTCATTTGTCTTGAGCTCAAATTTCAGCTCTTTATCTCAAAAAACAAAAAATAGAGCCATAAAAGTATATGTCGATTTTGGCACTTTTTTCTCATTCTCGATCTCTTATCTCGCATTTTGATCTTTTATCTTGATTTGGGATTTTGAAACTTTCAAAAATGGAAAAATTCATTTCCAAATTTTGGAAAACTTATTCTAATTTCATTATGATGAGCTAACACACGCAGCAAGAAACGCGGCGCAGCCGTGTCCAGCGACGCGAAGCGTCGCTAGTCAAGATCTATAAATGATGTAACTTTTGATGAAGTTGTTATTTGAAATTTTTCCGAAAAATACGTTTTTTGTAACTGTTTGTAATGGCAGACATGCTACGGGCCCGGTCGGCAAAATTTTCCACTGGCTCAGTCCGGTATTCGCCAAGCCTGAGTAATGGAAGCTAGAAGTTTGAAGGCTGAAAAGTCGATTAATACTCCGATTCAGACTGTCGTAATCTTTTTGTGATGAATAATTGGTAAGAACTTCTGGCATCAGATCTTACGACAGAATGCAGATTCTTTGTCAAATACTGTTGATAAAGCTACCCAAAGGTTCCCGACTTTAGCAGTCCGCTTTGATGGGATCTCTGTTCTTTGACGTCTTCTGAGCATTCTTAAAATCCTATCGAACACAGGTTCTCGACATGACTACAGTAATCCTTGACGCTACTATTCCCCTTTCCGTAAGCTTCCACTGAAACCTGAACTACAGTTTTTATTGGAGCCTCCACACAGCTGTTCTTCCTCCTCCTCGATGCTCCTCCACACCCCAAAAAAAGTGACCTCGTCTGTGTCTCTTTGTCTCTAAATGAAACCATATGACTTTTCGGAGCGAAAGTTAAGTTTCTTTTCTCTGATCGTGCTGACTGACTGAACTGATAAGTGAAGACGCAGCGCAAAAATGAGGAAAATTATTGTATGGGGGCTGGAAAGAAACTTGAAAATTGAACCTTTTCTGTGTTATTACACAATAATTTGTTGGTTTGGTTGGCGAAAGAGAGTCGTTATCGAAGAAGATTCTTCCAGAAGACATCAGAGAGAAAGGTGTTGGTCATTGACAGAAAGAGAGAGAAAAAATAGTTCCGAATTGTGACCTGATGTCATTTCTAGCAACTTGTGCAGAGTTTTTCAAATAAAAATTAATAGGGTGTGTGTGCGTGACTCGCATTTTGAAAACTGAAAACTGGAACGGAGCTTGTCAAAGCTAAAACGAAAAACGAAGAATAAGTTCCGAGGGCGCGCCGCCACGCCGCCAATCCGGACGAACGCCGGCCACGCCCACTTTTTCTGGCCAAGGATAACGGGATTTCGAATTGGGGAGGCGAAGGAGAGGGATGAAAAAAGACATCAAAAGTAGAGTATTCGTGGAGAGTACTGTTTGAATAAAGGGGCGGAGTCTACGAGGGAACCTTACAGTAAGACTATATCTCAACTATTAGATTCGGAAACCTGCTTTTTCCAATAAAATTGTTATTGGAAAACCAAAAATTTGGAGCATTAAAGCATCGTGAAGTTTCTTCCATCAAGTCAACAAAACTTTTATCAGTGTTATAGGCAAGGATACTGTAGCAACTTGGCATTCAAACGTAATGACTATTTTGCTTTGCTAGGTACAGTAATACTTCACAAAAAAACGATGAGCTAGACAAAAACCGAGCGATCACGAAAGTTTGGAAACTTTGAGAATGGCCAAACAGTTTTTGTAATCGAATTAGGTGCGGAGAGATTGATGGTTTTGGTTTTATTGATTTTGGGGAAAACGTTGAAAATTGTTTCTCAGGCCATAAAGTTATGAGGGAAAGGTTTATGGGTTCGGAAAAAAAGAGGGGAATGGGCTTGGAACTTCGCGGGATCAATATGAATTTTCAATTGAGCTGGTTGAGGTGGCCTATGTTTTTTTGAAGGATTTTCCAGATCATTTTCGAAAGTTTTAGATGTTTCAGGGGTCCTAACGGTATCGAAATAACCAATAGTATACGGTAGCACTTCTTACAAGAGAGAAGTGAGGTGGCCTAACCTTTTTGAAACAATTTTCTAGGTCACGACTAGGATAAGAAACTCGATGGTATCTGAGAGTACGGTCTGGTTAGAGAAGGATCAATTTAGTGAGTCCAAAAACGAAAAGTATACGGTAACTACTTTTGATAGGCTTGAGCGAAATTCGTTGCTTTTGGAGTAAATTTCTCAGGAAAGAGAATTGAGGCGGCCTAGCTTTTTTAAATGGTTTTCTAGGCCACGAAAGAAATATTCAAGTTAGGAAACTCGAAGGTCTCTTAGAGTACGACTCGGTAAGCAATCATTGAATTTAATGAGCCTGGAAGTGAACACAATACGATAACTGTTTTTGTTAGGCCTTACAGTCGCCTAGAAACTACAGTAATCCTTGAAAATTTGAACAGTCAAATGAAAACGAAGATGATTACGGTAAAATCTCTAGTAGACCCAGAAGACCGACTTTCGGATTTCATACGATTTTCTATATTTTGACGATAAAAAATTCAGTAAATACCGATACTTTTCTCAGCTACAAAACGAACTAAATATGATCTTCAGAAAGTTGAGGGTATTTTCAAAATAACTTTTACTAACTTATTGATCTAGTGTCGCTTTATTCGGTTTTACGGTATGTATATTCTGAATTCCCTGATTCCCAATTTCTAGAAACCAATCACATTACCTTTTTGAAAAATGTCACAAGCTAATTAAAACATTCCAAATGAAAAGTTTCGCAACCTATCAACTCTTTTCCGATAACTCTGTGCCTCGAAATGCTCCAACTTTTCCACATAATCTTCCCTATTTCAGTCTACTTTGACCGCCAAACGACTTATTTGCTCTCCACTTAATCATAAAAGATGCACTTTTTTATTGGTTCCGGGAACTTTAACTGTTCCGACCTTTCTAATCTTGGCTTGGATCGTTTCCTCTGAATTCGTCTTAATCCTAATTCTTCTAGAATTCAAAAATGACAAAAACTTTCCGGTCATGCGGCGCATTATGATGACGGGCATTTTCTCTTATCTTAACCGTAACCGTTCATCAAAAAAACTGAAAAGTGCGTCCTCGGGGAGAAAAATGACTACAAGTTTTCTGGAATCGAGCCAAAAGACAGTTACAGAAGTTTAGTTGAAATTGAAATTGACAGTCGAAACAGAACAAAAAAATTTTCAGAAAATCGAAAATTAATGAAACTTGAAAAGGCGTGTGTCACATATTTGTATACACAAGACAGTTATCGCCAAAAATGCTCTCGCCTTGACACGAATAAGTACAGAATTCGAGAAAGAGGAGGAGGAGAAAAGGTTTTTGTGCAACACATATGTCATGAAGTAAACAACTTATCAGAGAACTTAACAGTTGATCAGTTATGTTATCATCATGGAAAAAAAGAGATTGTTGAGGAAGGAGAAAAGGAGGTTTTCAAAACTTTGGAAGGCGCGGGAAGACAGGAAGGGGATGGTCAGCAAGTTGATTAGTTGAATATTTGGAATTCCAGAGTTGGGATGTTACAATTTTTAGTACCGTAAAACCTCTAATAGAAGGGCATGTTTGAAAATTTACCAACAAAAAACTCCGGAAATTTGAGCCAAGAACCCCTGCAAGACCTTCTATTAGAGGGTTTACGGTAAACGGTAAATTCATAGTGGTAATGATAAGATCTGAGGAGGACCTGCTTCCAAGAAAGAAATTTCAGACTTTCCTTTGGTTCAGAGATTCAGAGCAAAATTTTATGGGCTAATGAATACACGAACTTTGAAACGGCGCTTGAGCACTTCGATCGATAAATCATTGATGGGATCGTCTAAAGAGTCATGAGCTTCAGAAGATGTTAAAATCCAAACTAATATAAAATGCTGCCACCGGGGCCCAAACGGTCCGCCGCGGGCCTTCGAGTTTGTCCCCCTCTAAATTGTGATTTTCAAGTCAAAATTTTATATGAAAATGTAGAACTCGATGAGATCTACAGAATGGTAGTTAGAAAACCCAAATTCCATATCTAAATTTTCCAGAAAACCTCATAAATCGCTAGGGCCGAAATCTCCGGCCCGAGTTATCAACTAACATTTAAGAAAAACCGAACAGCGTAACCTTTTTAAATCCAATCTCATTCTGTAGATCTCATCGAGCTCTACATTTTGATATAGTTTTTGACTTGAAAATCACAAATTAGAGGGGAAAAAATTGCCGGCCCAATTCTCAGAATCTGTAAGTTTCAAAATTGAAAGCGTTTTCTTAACGTTTGATCGATTTGAAGCAAATTTGAAGAAAAAAGTTATTTTCGATAGAATTTTGAGAGTTAAAACCTTCCTTAATGTACTATCAAAGTAACCATAATTCAAGTTCATGAAAATCTAGTCGCCATAAAAGACCACTAAAAACCAAGCTTGCTTTCTTGCTCACTACTCCAATCCTTCTTTGACTTAGAATCCGAAAACACGCTGTCACAGAAGATAATACCAGATTTAACTGACTTCTAAGGAACAAAAAATTTCACACAAAAAATGAAAACTGAAAAGTGTTCCAGAAACTGTCGCTAACTGTTCCAGACATCCCTCCTACTTTTTTCTTTCTGTTTTTTATTTGTTCAGATTTCTAGGGGTTGGAGAGAGAGAAAGAGTCAATATACTGCCACTATTTTTTCTGCGCTTCTGTCCACAAACTTGGTACTGTTCACTTTTTTCGAGGCCAAAGTGTCTCTTTGTGTTTTTAGTTAGGCTCTTTTTCCTCTAAAATTAGAGCTGTTTTTCGGTAAATATAGATAGAGTCGCTTTTTCTAGAGTTTTTGTTTGTTCAGGAGAAAAAATAGAACGTTTGTTTTTTTTTTAGAAAAAGAATGTTTCATTGTCTGAAAGTTAAATTAGTAAGAATAAAAATAGACCTGGGAAAGCTAGGACAGTTATAGCTCAAAATATATTCGAAAAAACTAGATCAAAACTCAAAAAACTTCAGGTAACCCTCGTCTGATCCTTTTTTTTCAAATTCCGAGGATTGTCAGATTATGACCCTAACAATTGACAACTTTGACCTATGGATGACTAAACCATCTGAATTTCAGTCTGGAGCATTGTTTGTGCTCATTATCGGAATATATCGGGTTTCACATTTTATTAGCTTCGGAAACCCATAAAAAGTTTGGTTACCCGATTTGGAATTAGTTTCAGATTCTTCCAGGGTTGCGATCCGATTTTCTCCCCTCTAATTTGAGATTTTCAAGACAAATTTTCTATGAAAATGTAGAACTCGATGAGATCTACAAAATTATGTTGAATTCAATGAGGTTACGCTGTCCGGGTTTTCTAAAATGTTTGTTAAGCACCCGGGCGGAGATATTGCCCTTGTGAACTCGGCCCGGGCGCCTTCTGACGTTTCTCGGAAAATATAAAAATGGAATTTAAATGTTCTAACTATCATTTTGTAGATCTGATCAAGTTCTACATTTTCGTATAAATTTCGACTTGAAAATTATAATTTAGAGAGAAGAAAATGCCCCGGATTCTTCAAATTGGGAGCTCTCCAACCTTAAATCACAGCATAGTGAAGTTTGATCTTTAGAACTTCTACTAATCCAAAAAAGTTTCAAATCTCAACCCTCCGTCTCCTTCTTTTCCCGTCGGTTTGTGACCCTCAATCCTAATCAGAAATCCTCGAAAGATCCGAAGATCATCCTGGGCTCATCCCAGGCCCTCTTACACGTGTCTTAGCCAGGGGGCTAACCGGGCACATTGCCGCATAATGGCTCATCTCATGGTACGTAGACAATCGTCGTGTACACGAGATGATAGGCTCGGTCAAAAAAGAAGAAAAAGAAAATTTTCACATGTGGGGTTGAACTCGCGATCTCTTTCTTGGAGAGTGAGTGCGTACCCGCCTGAGCCACGCTGGTCAAAACCGACAAACAAAGCTTCAGCGCTTATGAGCTTGCGCAGCTCATTCAAATGTGAATAACTTTTTTCAGAGAGATTGTGTAAAGATACGGTCAACAGAAAAAATGTTCCTTATTAAAAAAGCTATCGATTGGTTAAAGGAACATTAAATTTCATCAAAAATTGACAGGGGTTATGTCCCCTGTTGAAAAACTGATAGTATTATCCGAGAAGCCCCAGGGGTGGGCGTCAACAAATTTCGGCGCTCATTCAAATGCGAATAACTTTTTTCAGAAAAATCGAAAAAATACGGTCAACAAAAAATGTTCCTTATTGAAAAAGCTATCGATTGGTTATAAAACTGTCAAATTTCACCAAAAACTAACAAAGTTACGACTTGCCAAAAATTGCCAAAATAGGAATTTTTCAGCATGCGTAACTCTGTTAATTCTGTATGAAATTTAACGAATTTTTCACCAAACGATAGCTTTTTTAATAAGGAACATTTTTCTTGTTGACCGTGTTTTTACCCGATCCTCCTGAAAAAAGTTATTCACATATGAATCAGTTGCAAGATGTAGAAAAAAGAAAAAGGATATCAATTTGAAACTACTCTTCTCCCCTAATTATACGTATGCATACTAATCTATGTGTATTTGTACAGTATACTCTCATCTAACCAGAATGAAAATATACGCGGCGCGTGCCTCATTAAAGATGCCACTAATGATGATGATAATGATGCAGACGATCTATCTATCGAATTTATGATAATAACGGATCTCGCTCAAGGCTGTGGGATGGGATACGGTAGTGGAAGACACGGGCGGCGCGGAATAAGAATCCGAGAAAAAAAAATAAGTATACGAATAATATCGAGAAAGCGTGCTGGCGCCATGGAGGAACGAAATGAATTGAAATGTAGGAGAGGGAGTTTTCGTACAATGTACTAGGGGGGCCCTATACAATTCAGCTCTTTTTTTGGACAACTTACAATGTGAACGGTGGCTGCTTCTGTTTGACGCGGTGTAATAGATTTGTTGTATGTGATCTGAAAATCAAAAATTGGTTATATACTGAAATGAAAGTGGGCGGAGTTTGAGTTGTTTTTTCGAATTTGGTACAACTTGACAATATTCGATACCGACTACGAAATCTCGGTGAGTTTTTGTAGGCTTTTGGGACGTCAATAAAGTGAGAAAAGTGACAAAATAACGGTAATTTGTAGTCTTGGGGAGAAAATTGAGTTGGGAAGGGTTTTTCAAACGATAACAATATAGGTGGTACCAGTCGTTATTATTATTATTATGAGAAGCGTTCCGACGATACAATATTCGGATGGAGAATCGTTGGAATTCGCCTATTTTTAGTCAAAAAACTTTCATTTTTAAGTCAAGAGTTAAAGAAACCAAGGCTCCCGCGGCCGTGTTAATTGCGACGGAAAACGAAAGAGCTAAGTTTAAGCAATCATAGCTCGGCTCAAAATTATCGGATCAGAAAATTGTTCATATTCACATAAAGTTCCCTTTAACAACTTTCGATTAAAAAATAATCATAAAAATCGATCAATGTTGCCGCGAGCTATTAAAGTTTCAAAAAACGGACACATTTTTCGAATATTGGCGACAAAAATTTTGTCCTTTCGAAAAAAAGATAGAAACTATAGTTTTTTAAAATTAAATTGTCGGTATGTTTACTCTTTCAGTGTCAAAAAAGTTAGAATTGCAGAATTTTCGAGATTCGTTTTAGGCAAGCTTCCTGGAGTCAAAGTTCTGAATTGAGGATTCTGAATTCTCATTCAATTTCAGTTGTGATCTCATTTATAATTAGAATATTGATAATACCAGACGGGCTACGCCCCTCTGGGGCCCTTCGGGCATGTCTAAACATTTTTTTTTGAAATTTTGAAAATCAAAATAGATGGGCATCATTAAGCAGGAATTACTGATAGTCTGCCAAAATTTGAGAAAAATCTGTCTAGTGGGGACGGAGCTAGAGCGGGATCCGGACACAGCACAGACAGACACACACACAGAAATTTGCGTTTGTTAATAGTAAAGATTGGGAATTCAGAGAATCCAGAATCCAAGTCTCCAGAACTCCTCATTTCCCCAAAATAACCAGAATCTCAGAAATCAAACGCTCTCACGAGCTTCCATAAACATTGCTTCTGACTTTGACAACGAGATCTTCGATAATAAAAACTTGTCACTTTTTGGCAAAAGTGATGAGATTAGGTGGGTTAGAAGAATACAAAATTCTCTATTCATGATTAACCGGTCAACTTTTCCGTATCCAAAAGCCTAGTCACAAAACTACAATTCTGGGACTCGGTTGACGTCGTTCTGACAATGCATCAAACTTGAATAACTAGAAAAACATTGGATTCTTGGACTCTAGAATTCTGAAGAAGCAGAAGACGTCAAGAGGAAAAGTTTCTCCATTTTTAACTGTGCTTAACGCTACTCAAGTTGGGTCTAACTCGTGGGAATCATCTACCGGCCAGGAAAATTTATGGGTGGGAGTGAATAGCGGAATCGAGAGCGAGGCTCAGTTGAGAAGAGAGCTGCCAAAGGATTTTATTGATTATGGATACTGTATTTTGGGGTCACGGTAAGTGAATGAGCTACCGTAAGACTGAAAGTCAGAAACCAGGGTGGCCATTTGACGGGTCTGCTCGGCCCGTTCCGGAAAAATTCCAAAATTTCTCGAAATTTTCAAAAAAAAACTTATCTAGCAACCTTGAATTTTTTGAGTTTTAGCGTAAGTTTGTCAATTTTCCCGGGCCTGGAAGCGAAAATTCTCGGCCCGTGCCCGTGAGGAAAATTTTCGAGCCAAATTTTCGGTTCTAATTTCCAGTTTCCAGTTTTTGTTGCTATTTCATTTCTATAACACATTTTTTTAAAATTTTGCTAACCTTAAAAAGTTTGAGAAATTTTAGGAGAAAAGTTCGGCCCGTGCCGAGGACCTTACGGGCCAGGCTCGGCGTAAGATATGACGGCTGGTAGTTGGCTCCTGATTCAGTAAAGTTTTGAAAATCACAAATTTCGCTACTCTGAGACCCCTAAATCCATATCCTTAGCGCTGTTCCCAAAGTCATTCCACTAGTTGCGCAAAATGTTGCGAACAAGTGTTATTTTACACACCCTTAGCATTCTAAACCCTAAAATTCTCACCAAAAGGTGTAACCTAGTGGCACGGCGCCTGGAGCCCCCACCACCTGACGCCCAGGGGGGTGTCTCCAGAATAAAAGAAACCGCCCGTCCCCCGGAAAACTTCAAAAATGAGTTCTTGTATTCTGTATTCTCCCTCTCAAGTCGGGCGCGGTTTTCTTAAAAACAATTATTGTTTTTGAGTTTTCCTTTATTCTGGAAGAAATGATGATGCGCGATGGGAAGTCGAGTTGTAAGAGACCCAAAAAATAAAGACAAGTATCGTATTACCGAGAAATATTAATCATGTTTTCGAAAAATAGCAAAGGCCGTTCACATCTTGAGAATAAGTTAGTTGACTTTTGAATTTTTAGTTTCCCCTCTTTTTGGAAATTTAGTCGGGAGAAAAACAAGCCCCTGCTCCTCCCTTTTCAGTCTAGAGATTATAAATTTCAGACTTACAGTAGGAGGACGACTAGAAGGAAGACTAGAAGATGAGTAGAGTAGGATGAGGGTACCTGGAAAACTCAAATGGGGATACTGTAGTCGGCCAAGCGCCAATCGGGTACCAGGCGCCGCCCCCGGGAGTTGGCATTAAGAGAGTAAAGATAGATGTATTTAGCATTAGCATACTGATTAGCAGCCAGAACAATGGAAGCCTTCGAATCAACGTTTCAAAATCTACAGTAAGCTTCTGCCCGATAAAACTCAAGTGGTTTATATTCTTCCGAATTATGAGTCGTAATAAAACAACTGTCGAAATGAGTGAAGTGTGTTGAGGTGGAAGTTGATGATGGTCGTTAAAATGTTTCATGAGGATGGGGGAGGTGAAGAAAAATGAAAAATGGGAAGGGGGAAAGGTGGAGAAGATTGGAGAAGGAAAATAGGGAAAGGTAGAGGTGAGAGTTCGAAAAGGTGTTTTTGGATTGAGATTCACTTTTGTTAGAGCATTTTAAGGTTGTTATAACTTAGCTGTTAAGCTTCTACGTTCTTTAAGACTTTTGAACTTTTGTTCCTCGAAAAATTTTTTTCGAAGCTTTAGAGTTTCTTCCTTCAAGTTTTCCGTTGTCTACAAGAAACCATTCATATGAGTCATTCAAATGTGAATAATTTTTTTCAGGGCAATCAGGTAGAATTATGGTTAACAGAAAAAATGTTCCTAATTAAGAAAGCTATCGATTGGTTGAAAAATGTTAAATTTCATAAAAAATTAACAAAGTTACGCCCAGTGTTGTCAAAAAGTTCCCGATTTCGACACAATTTCGGCCACTTTTTGGCAACACAAGCCGTAACTCTCTTAATTTTCGATAAAATTTGACGGTTTTTAACCAATCGATAGCTTTTTGAATAATGAACATTTATTCTGTTGACCATATTCTTACCCGACCCCCCTGGAAAAAGTTATTCATATTTGAATGAGTTGTCGAAAGTTAGTTGCCGCTCAGCTCTTATTCTAACTGTAAAAAAAATTCTGAATCCCCGAAAAAAAAGTCGCGGCAACCTGCTTCTCGAAGAATCTGGCCAGTTTTTATTTTTCCAAATTTCTATAGTATTTTCAAGAATCCACAATGACTTTGCCTAAAAGCTGAAAAACGCTCCAAACTAACTTTTTTTGCACGAAAAACTACTGTAACCCTCACCAATACATATCTCTAAAATCCCAGTCGACGTAGCTGCAGATTAGGAGGATTTACGATTTTCAAAAATTATTCATTCGAAAAAACCAACAAGCCTAACAATCTGAAGGTCTTCATCATCAGGTTGGTTTGTTGTCTTCTTCTTTGAAGCCCCAAAAATTTCCGAAATTTTAATTCGAAAAACTTAATACGACATTTATCCAAGACTGATTTTCGATTTTGTTAGATTTCACGACTTAGGAAAAGGGGATCTGGGCTTATGGTAATAAGTACAGAGTTTGTTTCCTTATTTGATTGAAAAAATAAAAATGACTAAGCCTTAGTGTGCGATTACGAGAGATCAATGCGGTATTTTGATTGAAACGTAGACCGGATAAGGGAGACGGATGGATTTCGGTTGAAAATCTGATCATCGCGTTTTGGGAAGATTGATAAGGGATGAGCGGGATTGGGTACACGTGGTCACAAACTTGGAGGTAACGAGACGAAAATTGGAGGGTTTGTTGGGGTTTAGATAAGGAATTAGGGCCTGGGGAGTAGGTTGCAAAGGCACCTAATAATAAAGGTTTTCAAAGGGGCGTGGTCTCGAGCAAAGCTGGAGCGAAGGCGGCCGCGGCCCGGGCCGTGTTTTCAAAAAAAACTCTGGGCCGTTCGGCCGCGTAGGTTGCCATAATCAGAGGTATGCCGCGGCCGGCCGCGCGGCAGCCTAGGCCTAGAGCCCATAAAATTGAAAAAACTAAACCAATTCTTCAAAGTTGACCGACTATGCTATCAGCTTAAAGGTTACTGATCACCAACATTCATCTAATTACCATATTCATGAATAATGATAATCAGTAATGTTTCGAAAACAACATCAGGCGACTAGAGCTAGTCAGGTGGCCTAGCTTTCCTCTCTTGAGTTTTCTAGGTCTTAAGCCTTAAGGCTTAAGGACGTTCTTCTAACTCCGCTTTTCTCCGAAAAAAGTTGATTATTTTTGCAATATATGGGAGTGGTGTTAACCTCCCAAGACTTTTCATCTTTTCTTCAAAAAAACCTAATGCGGTTTCTGATATTCTAGAAAGAAACATGGTGAACTCTTTCGCGGGATCTGGTGTCAGGATTCCGGGATTTCCAATGGAAAGCTCACGGTAAGAAGGGATCATTTGCAGAGAAAATGATCGTATTATCTTGAAAATCAACCTGAGAATGGAAACGTCTGGATTCTGACTAGAGAAACTTGAGGAGGTGAATAAACATTCAGAAGACAATAAAGTTCAGAGATGATCCGAGTTGATTGCTGATTACTTCTAGGAAAATTGAGAATGCAAAATGTGTGAAAAACAAAACAAGTTCATGAAAAAACCAGACCGATCCTCTGGTAATCTGGATATGGATCCCTGGATAGATTGTCAGTCAAAACGGGATTGAGGCTTAAAATTGACAGAGATTTGATGAAAAAAGCTGTCTTTAAATGAGAAGAGTAGGGGAATGGATGCTGAAAAACTTGTGACGACACGGTAATGGTGGAATATGGAGAGGGATCGAGAAAATAGTGTTGAGAGAACAAGGAGTGGGAAAGAGGTAGATCAAAAATATGAGGTACGGTAGGAGGTCTAATTCAGAAAGTCAAAGAAGTAATGCTTTTGGGTCTAAAAAATTTGAATGGAAAATTTCAAAAATGAAACTTGATAACATTGAAATTTGATGAGATTGCAAGATTTTGTAATCGCTAGAATCTTAGATCCCGAGAAAATCAGACTCTCGAAATTTTGGAAACTGAAAACTTCTAACAACCAGAATTTTCGTATCTATAGAAAACCAGAATCTGAAGATTTCAAATTTTAGAGTTCGTGAGTAGGAGTATTTCAGTATTCCTGATTATGAGAATAACTAGAATCTCAAAATCTCAGAATTTCAAATCTAGTGATCAGAATCTCAAAGTTTGAGATTCTGATCTCAAGAATTTTCAAGAATTTCAACTAAGAATTTTCCGAATATGAACTTTACTTAGAATTTTCGGAATTCAAGTTTTTCTGGAATTAAGAATCTAGGAAACTCGGAAATTTTCCGAAACTCAAAAACATAGAATCTAAGAATCTCGGAATATCAGAATCTCAACCTTGAAAATTTCTAGGAAACTTGGGTTTTTTTTCAGAATCTGGTTGCAAGTAAAATTTTTAACTCCCGGCAAAATTGAAAACCATTGGAAATTGGGAAATTCGAGCACCCAGGATTCTTAAAACTCCGATTCTTCAAACAGATATTTTAGGGCCCAGAATCTTGGGAAGAAGGTTCTGATTTGTGAGCCATTATCTAATGAAAAAATCCGAATGCATAGACTACAGAACTTTAGCTAAACAGCCTTAAGGTTCACATACTAGGATAACCGGATATCATCTTTGAAGTTTGTTCCAAAAAATTAGAGCTGAAGTTTTAGAGTCTTCGGGAATAGATAAAATTGAGCATCGATAGATATAAGACAGCAAAATATCAAAAAAAGGAACCTTGTAATTAGAGAATTAAAAAAAAAAACTATAGTAAAAGAGCCAATGAACTGAGGATACAGTATATTAAACGACGATTCAATAAAAAAGCGAGAATGCCGCCAAAAAAGTGAAAAAAAGAGAAAATGGTTACGATCATATCGGTTCCCATCAAAACTTTCGAAATGCCGCCAAAAAAGCTGAGAAAGTTTTCAAAAAAGAGGGGGAGAATCTGGAGGCAGTCTTCCCCGGGTCCACTCTCTTTAGGCTCCGCCCACTAACCAATTCGAATCTTCACTTTCACCTCTTGGGTGACAGAGAGGTGCACCAAAACAACTTGGCATATCTATCGGAAGATGAAGCTGTGGCAGGGAAAAGGGGAACAGATGTACAAAAGAAACATCTTCTAGAAAAAAAGAAAGAGAAATGAAAAACGCAAGGAGGGCTAACTATATGCAAAAACAAGATTTTTTCAGTCATCTTTCGCCCCAGAAGATGTTCGTTTCCCATCTCCTCCTGATGCTTAGGAGGATGATGGCAGGAAGGGGAGAAAAAGAGAAAGTTTCTGTTACTTTATAGTAATTGGGTTGATGTGGCAGAAGCGAGGAAAGTTTCTAGTAGAAAGAAAAACAAGATAGTCGAAAAAATACCTCGAAGAATCCCATATACGGTCAGAGGCTCGATAGAGATGTCAAATAAAGAGAATAAGAAGGTTGAGCACAAGACCGTTTTCGCACATTTTGGGCGTAGAGAGGGGGGGGGGGGGGGATCACTCACCTTCTCTTTTCTTTGTGTCTATGTCATTGTGTGTACAGGCGCAGGCGGCCGGACACCGGACGAGCCACCCCAGTGATGCTCCAGGACCACGACGTCGGCGATTCTGATGGGATACGGTAGCAGGAGACTTGGGTTGGGGGATGGGTGGAGATTCTGAACAAGGTACGTTTGAAAGTTGGGATAAGGGAATGAAAATGAAGAAAAATGGAATGTTAAAAAGCAATAGTCGAAGTTCGACTTAGAATACTGTGAGCCGCGGGAAATTCAAACTTCTGATAAAAATGAGAAAATAAGGCAAAAAAGTTTCAGAAAATGAGGTAAGAAAAAGTAATAAACATTCATTCTGGAGTCTAAACATTCAATTTGGAAAAAGTTAATTTTAAAACGAAAAATTTCTTGAAAGCTGGGCTCAGTAGGCAGGCTCATGTAGACAAAAATTACAAGTTTATAACCTTGGAGTCAACGGGCCGGGCCGGGCCGGGACGGACTGAAAGCAAAAAAATCTTGGTCCGTGGGTAGCCGGCCCGGCCCGCAGTCCGGTGAGGAAAAAATTTGATCAATTTTTTTTCGGCCCTAATTTCTAATTTCCAGTTTTAGTCGCTATTTCATATTCAAAAGTTCTCAGAACTTCATAATACAATTTTTTGAAATTTTGCTAATTTACCTAAAAATTTCGAGGAAATTTGAAATTTTTCAACAAATTTCGATCGAAAATTTTTGGCCCTAATTTCCAATTTCCAATTTTAGTCGATCTTTCATGCTCAAAAGTTCTAAGAACTTCTATTACACAATTTTTCTTTAATTTTGCTAGTTTACCTTTAAAATTTCGAAAAAATTGAAAATTATCAAAAAAATTTCGATCGAAAATTTTCGGCCCTAATTTCTAATTTCCCGTTTTAGTCGCTTTTTCATGTTCTAAGAACTTCTATGCCACAATTTTTTTTGAAATGTTGCTAATTTACCTATAAAATTTTTAAAATTTTCAAAAAAATTTCGATCGAAAATTTTCCTCGAGAAATGTTTTCTGAGCCCGGCCCGGACCGTCAAAATGCAACCTTGCTGGAGTCTAATATATTTTTTTATAATTTTAGAAAAAAAATCTCAATAGAGCGAGATTACTGATTTCGAATTTCAATAGAGCTAGAAATTCGGTTCTCTAAAAATCTATAACTACTCTATTCTAGTCATTTTAGCTTCCTCATTCTTCTCCATCTCTAAAAGTCCACTTCCAGCCAAAAATCCATATAATCTGCTAGCTGCTCCTAAATACCACGTGGTTTTATCTAGCAACTCTAAATTCCAAAAATTCTAGATTCCAAATTTTGAACAGTGATCATTTACAAGAAAAAGCGAATAACATGAAAAACTATGTGTATATTTGCAGAATCCACTACAAAAGTGACGACTACCATGCTTTGTTTAGAGATCTCGAAAAGGATGAGCTTTTTTCTCAAAAAAAGTTGTAATCCCAAGGAAGATCGGATCATCCCGGGATGTTCCCAATAAGACTCCTAGATTTTTGGTGTAGAATTTGCTCCTCTTTTTATCTAGACATCTCATAGTAGCTCTTCTTCCTTTTTTGGAGATCAAAATCGAGATCATTCGGATATATTCTCCGCGTATTGTTTTCCTTCCGTTCCAACCTCCTTCCAAGCTCTCGCCTTACAAGGAGGTCATATAAGAGGGGAGCTGCTCCCGAGATGCTTCTGTTTCCTCCCGAGAGTTAAGCCTTCTCTTTTCTCACAACCAATATACATCCATGTGTTTGCGTATCGTTTTCTTCGGGCGCCAATACCTCCTTTTTTGCGAAACAAACAGGCGACAAGAGGGAAAGAGATAGGAGCATCGGAACGACGTGTGGGGATCGGAGACAAAAACGGAAAGAATAATGCGACAATGAGCTCCGAGAAAAAAGGTTGCGAGGCTCATCTTCTAGCTAAACCCATGGACTCGATGACAGACAAAAAAAGGTTGGGTTTTGTTGAAAAAAAAAACAATGGAGGGGGAATCTGAACTGTGAACCTGGGAAATTTAGAAAGTGAGGAATAGGGATCAGTTATGAGAAATTTCCAGACAAACTACAGTAATTTGAAGGGAGCAAAGTACAGTACCGCAAAAATTTGACGTTCATACTTTTTCCCAAAAAAAGTTTTCCCAGATGAACCAAAAGTTCATATCCTATCAAGCGGAACTGTAGGTCGAAAAGGAGTTTTAAAACATACGCCTGAAATTTTTAAAATAGAAAAGTGCTGTAAAAAGATCTGTCAAAATCAAGCACCTTGAATCTTCGGCTAAACTTGATTTGGCTTCCGGGCCGGGCTTTGGGCTCAAAAATGTGAGTTTTAGCGTTCAAACTTTTTCAAAAATCATTGAAGTAATACATAGCGACCTCTCCAGGCCGGGCCGGGCTTTCAAAAATAGAAAATGCCCGACACGAGCAGGGCTTTTTGGGTTGTCTCGGGGCGGGCCGTGGGCCCGAAAATTAGAGTTTTAGCGTTCGAAATTTTTCAAAAATCACTAAAGTAGTACATAGCGACGAGCCGGGCCGAGTTTTCAAAATTTAAAAACCCGGCCCAAGCAGGGCGTTTTGGGTTGTCCCGTGGCCCGGTCTGGACTTTTCACAAGTCTGCTGAAAGTGACATTGATTTCGAGATAACAGAGGAATTCTAGCAAAGCCCTAAAAGTTCCAAGTCCTTCTAGTTTTCATGAAAACCAAGTTTTCCAAGCTAATCAAGTTTTCCCCCATCTGAAATTTTTCTCCAGACACATCTGGATTGAACTTCTTTCCCCCTACTGTTGATCTTCTCCCTCTCTCCCTCATCTCGTTTATTTTTTCTCCCTCCCATTGAGAAGTTTTTTTGTTTTTTCTCCCTCTTTATTATTTGTTCAAGTTTGTTTGTTGTCCGTGTGAATTACACGATATGGAATCAGATGCTCGCTCGCTCCGCTTTTGCTACTTGTGAAAATAGCCAATCTACAGTAAGACTTGGGAGCAAAAAGTTTGACGACTGTGTTCACAGGTCACTTTCTCTGGGAATGAGACATAAATTTGAGGAAGGTGGCGGCGTCTTTCTGGCGGAACGATTGAACAAACTTTGGGGGGAAGAAAAAAGTTGAGAAAAAAAGATGGGGAGGAACCGGCGAGTGTACGACGGCTGTACTTTGGAGACAATAGGAGTACGGTAGATTTTGAAATTGGAATGAAACAATTGGGAAGTTAAGAAGGCGGAGATGTTGGGAGTGAGGTTGGAAAAAGGGGAAATGAGAATATTTTGTACAAAACCAAGACCTAAAATGTGGATTTCAAACTTGGAGAACTGAAACGGATCGATTTTGAGTTTGAGCACTTCTAGAGCTCCAAGATGGAACAATTGAGATTCAGATGACGTCTCAAGATAGCAGAAGTTTTAAGCTTGAAAATACATTTGAACCGCTAGAGAACCGGGAATTCAGATTCTGAGAATTCTCCCAAGTTAAAAACATCGGGATCTTTAAATCTCTGAATATCAGAATCTGGAAATCTCAGATCTGGATCTTGAAATCTTCCTCTACAAATAATGAGGTTATTTTCCTTTTTTATATTTTTTCCAACCCTAAGATTTTCCAAACTCGTCCAGATTTCGAATCCCGAATCTCACGCTTCTCGAATATCAATCTTCTACCTTCTTCTGGAAAATTCTGAAGATGGTATTCCTACAGTATCAATGCTCGTTTGAAGTTCAAAGTTGACTTCCTCCAACTGCCCCTTACATATCCGATTCAAAAAGTTTTACCAAGTCCAAGTGAAATGATCTCCATGTTATCGCATCTTCCGCCACACTTAAAAGCGACTAGAAAAGGATGAGAAAAACGAAGCAACATGTCTGAAAATAAGAGGGAAACCAGAAATACAGTACTACATAGTAATGTTTCTTATTCTTCTTTTCTTCGTTCGGCTTCACTTATCCGCCGCGCATCTTCTCTCTCAGAAAAGGCAACATATTCCGAACGAGCGAACGAAGCGAAAACAACACAACAACACATTAAGTGTATTTTCAGTGTGTGGACATTCATCAGAAAAAAAAGAAGAAACATGAAGGGGATCTCTCCGAGATGCAGACAGAAGAGACGGTTTTTCAGCGAAAGCTTTGGAGAGATACCAGTTGGTGACGATGGAGGGGGCATAGGAAGAGAGACACTTATTACCATTTTACTTTCTTTTTGTTTCTTTTTTTTTTTGAGAATAGGAAGAAGAAGCATGATGATGGAGGAGATGTTGATGGCGGAAGCAGGGGTGAGAAAAGGGATGATAAGATTTTGAAAAAAGGGGACATTTAGTAATAACACAAATCAGAAGAGGGCTCTGTTTTCGTGGATTTTGGATCTTTGAGGTTTTGGGAACTTGTGAGATACTGAAATTCCAGGATTTCCGAGGTCATAAGACTCCAGGGCCCTGAGATTCTGAGATTCTGATGTTTCGAGATTTGATTTCAAGAATTTGAGGTTCTAAGATTCCACGAATGATCAAGAACACCATCGTCATCAGTACAATCTCGAAAATCCCAGAATAAGCCTAAGATCAAGATCTTCCATTTAAGACTATCCCAAATCCCAGCTAAAATTCAAAATAATGCTAAAAATAAGAGATTTTCGTAGAAAATCTCCGATTGCCAATGTGACAACTAGCAGTTTTTTTTTGAGGATACATTTTTGGAATTGAGAAATGAAAAATGAATTGGAGTTCCAAGAAGGAATTCAGATCAAAACAGAGCAAGATACAAAGTTTGGATTTTTGCAGGGGAGGATTTTGGAAATGCAGAATTGGATTGGAGGTATGAAAATCGGAAGGGAATAAATTGGGAAAGATTTTTTGAAAAATTAAAGATGAGCAGTTTAGAAGAATAGTAGAATGAAAAGATTTCAGAATCTCAGAAACTCCGAATATCAAAAAGCCAGGATTTCTAAATCTCGGGATCTCAAAATCTGAGAATCTCATAATCTCAAAATCACGGAATTCAAAACAATAAGTCTTAGGTTCCAAGATTTTCAAATTTCAATTATGAAGCTGTCCAAAAAGTACACTGCTACATACAGACACGCAGACAGATAAAATCAGGATTACGGTAGAAATTTTTAAAAAAGGGTAAAAAATCTAAGTGTCTATTCTTCCGGAATAATGGAACAATAAAAAGTGATCGATTTTGGGAATAAATTAGGAACAATTTTTGAAAAATTAAAGATGAGCAATCTAGGAGAATAGTCGAATCAGAAAAGAATTCGAAATCTCCAAACCTCTAAATTTCAGAATCTCAAAAAAAAACAGGATCTCTAACTATCCGGATCTCAAAACCTGATAATCTCATAATCTCAAGTGCAGGAAATTCAAGATTCAATACGTTTTATGTCCCCAGATTCTACTTTCAGTTATGAAGCTGTCTGAGCACAAAGATAGACTAAAATTAAGATTACGGTAGGGCATTTTTTAGAAAACTGGTCAAAAATCCAGTTGTCTTATCATCAAATCAACGGATAAGTTTCAAATCTCTAAAACTTGAAAACACTTGAAACTTAGTTTCTTCTAATGATGTTCAGACACTAGGAAACCACCAAAACAGTTTTTCGGCTAACTTTCTGTGTCACGTTCTCCCATATCTATCATATGACTTTACTCGAAAACAGTTTGAAAACTTTAAAAAAAAACGAACAGTTTCTGTCTGAAAAATTCAAGGAACTTCTCAGGTTCAATGAACCGGAATAACCTATTTGGGTAGCCGTTTAGAACTTTCTACTATATTTTTTCTCTGAACTTTTTATCCATCTTCATTTCAGTTTTTTCACACCTTCTCATGACATTGAAACATGATACGCCAGTACGGTCAATCAATTCTTCTCAATTTTCACACCTTTTCGCAATAAACTTTCTTTTTTACTGGTTCATAAAACTGTGTATATGGTGGTCTGATGATGTTCCAATATATTCTCATTGAATTAGACTTCGGTCCATCGACACATTGTATGTACATACGGGCAGCCAAGCGGTTGTTATACATAAAAGTTACAAAAAAACTGGGGAGACTGTTCCAACGGAGAAAAGAAAACGCCCCGACCTTTGGAGAAACACACACATAATGGGAATATTATGGGGTGGGAAGCTGTTGGGAAGAAGAAGAAAGATGGATTAGGATCATGATCCGGAGAGGGGGGTTACGGTTTCTGGGGAATCGTTAGGGACCAAGGAAAGAAAAATTCTCTTGAATAGTGTTGGTCCTACTGTCTATGATAGTACTGACACCAAAAATTATAACATACCGTAAAATCTGTATTAGAAGGGCATGTCCCTCTATTTTTCCAGCAACTAAAAAGAAATTTCTGAATTCTCAAAATAGATTATAACATCTGATTTGAAACCTATTTTGTGAGTCAACTTTTGACGAGGATTATAATAAGACTATTTTCAATCCGCTTCAATTTCAAGAATGTGCAGTTTTTAAGCTCATCGGGTGCCCTTCTATTAGAGATGTCTTTCTAATACAGATATTACGGTGCTATTAGTTTTGGATAATGTAAAAGTTGAATCTCAATTTAGGCACTCTAATTAGATAGATGGAGAAATGAGAAAGAATAGTCAACATTTCGATTCGTAATTCCAATCCTGAGTACAGAAATATTAGAAAAGTGGATTAACGATTCTGCACATAGTAAAAAGTCCAGTTTTAAAAAATATGGTGATTCATTTAAATTTGGTCGAGACGAATTTGGTCATTATTTTCTGAGCATGGACAATTTCAACTACAACAGGAACGTAGCCCTTCATCCTACATGTTAACTAGAAAATCCACGAAATTAACTATTTTAAAACCTTACAATCGAATATGTCAAGAAATACCCAAGAAATTAACAGAATTCAGTTTTTGTTATGTATATAAACTGACCCAATTTCCAAAAAGTTCTTTTAGGAGCTCCAAGTTGAAGATATAGCCACTTGAGAATCTCTACGCCATTATTTTATGTGTCATAAATGTTTCTGTTGCTATGAAACCAAAAAAGCCACCAACTTGTTTTCTCAAAAAACAAAACTGTTCTAATCTTCGATCACCTCTGAATCAAGGCTTGCAGTACCCCCCAAAAAATTGGAAGCTCAAAACCATTTATATGAAAATTTGCATAATATCTAATCTAATAGTAAGCTTTACCGACCAGTCAAGGACAATGACAATAAGAAAAATAGTTGCGGTAAAAAGGGGACGAGCAGTTTGACTTTCATCTTGCCGACTACTGGAGAAGAAGCTCTCTTTTTCTCTCTTTGTTCTTTTTTTCGTTCAGGTCACTCCCTCCTCGCTTCTAATTTGATACCGTAGTCTTTTTGTGTTTTTGAATAGATTTTTGAAAGGAAAACATGGAGGTTATAAGTTATAACTCTTTTTGCTAACGGATACTGCATTTTCTACGAGTTCGAAGAAAATCTATGACTTTTTAGAATATTTGGGTGTATTTTTGGAATCCCTGGAGTAACCTAGTCAGATAATTTAATTTCCTGGTATAATTTTGCAGAAATCGGCTTGAAATCACTTACAAAAAACTTGTTAAAGAACTTCAGAAACTTTAGCTCCGCCACATCTCACTACTGACAATTTTGCTGCTGTGACTTTTCGCGAGTAAGGTGAACTTTGGATTGTGGAAATTATGTTAGTTGCGAAACGTCACAGTTGCAAAACGTCGAGGATCCAGAATATTAGAAACTCTAAATCCTAGTAATTCAGAAATACAGAATTTTGGGAACGTAGGATCTTGATAGACATCAGAAACTCGGAATTTCAAAATCTCAGAATTATTCATATTATCTTTATACTCTTAACTTACTATTATAAAAGTGCAAATCAATGAATTTAAACCAAAAAAAATCACAAAAACCTTCAATGTCGAAAAAAAATGTTTCAAGTCGTATTCGCCCGCCTAGGCTGTGTTGGAGTGTGTTAAAGGGGGTCTCTAATTTGAACACCGTTCTCATTTTCTCCTCATTTTCCATGTTCCCTCGTCGTTTTTTCTTGGCTTTTCTCTTATCATCAAACCATTTGTCTCCTTCCCCAACCTTTTCTCGGGCGAGAGGACAAAAACCTTGAAAAACCGTATCATTAACAGTTTTTTCCGCCTTCCTTCTCTCCCCCAAGATGTTCTGAGAGACCACCGCCATCTCGATAACAGAGTTTTTTCTCTTGATTTTTTGTCTTGTCTTGATACCCATCTCATTGGGACA
The DNA here is from genome assembly GCA_963966625.1 of Caenorhabditis zanzibari. Lineage (NCBI taxonomy): Eukaryota > Metazoa > Nematoda > Chromadorea > Rhabditida > Rhabditidae > Caenorhabditis > Caenorhabditis zanzibari. The sequence goes on along the minus strand of OZ016470.1, from coordinate 5,832,255 downwards.
CACATACCTGTGATAAGAGTTTCCCTCCAAGAAAAAAAAAACTTAATCGAACCTCTTGATTCTAGAAAAAAATCAGTGGAAGGTCGTGTGATTGATCACCTTTTTGGCGGTAGTGACATTCGGAAAGAAGATGTCAAAGAACCTAGGTTCGAGAAACATTAAACGAAACTATATCAAATTGGATTGGAGAGATTTCGGAACCTAAAAAAAGACAGAAATAGAAACAAATGTGTTGATGTGATAGGAAGGCTAAGGAATTCAGGAAGTTACCGTAAAACCTCTAGTTTTTCAACCTCAAAATCAAAATTCGAATTACACAAAAGTATCCATTACTAATTTTTGAGGAGCAACTCATAGCGTAGTCAATTTTTGACAAGGAATCGATTGAGACTACTTTCCGATTCACAAAAATCTGAGAAAGTGTTCTTTTTGGGCTCCTTTTGGTGTCCTTCTATAAGAGGTACCTTTCAATTAGAGGTTTTACGTTAGTATGTTTGGAATAAAATACCAAGTTGACCATCCTCGAGAAAAAACTCTGAAATTGAAGTTTGGTCTTCTGAAATTCCACAAATTTTCAGATCAGCCCGCCCCACTACGTCACGCCGTTCTTCATCACTAGACAATCCTAAAAAAAGTGATTTCCGGTCTGAAACACTTCATCCGTTTCGGAATCATAGTCTGGTGATCACGAACGTTTCCGGGATTGGAAGAGAATCGGGAGAACTGAAACAAAGCACAAAATAAAAAATTTTTTTAATTCAGGGAATTTTTAAAAAAATAATCGGTTTTGAAGTAAAATTAGACGTAGTTAGGTTGGTAGTTTGAAACTTTGATAATTCCTACAGTAATCAAGTATTCAAAAAGAATACTCTAGTAACTTATTTTTTCGCGATTCCAATTTCAGAATTCCCCATTTTTCAGATGTCCCGCAAGTGCAGCATCGACCGTCTGAAGTCGAGGATACCATACGGGTCAGCGATTTTCACCACTCTAAATTGTGGGTTTCAAGTCAAAATTTATATGAAAACGTAGAACTCGATAAGATCTACAGAATGGTAGTTAGAATGTCTAAACTTCATTTCTAAATTTTCCATAAAACATCATAAAGCGCCCGGACCGACCTCATAAGGGCCGAAATCTCCAGCCCGGATTTTAACAAACATCTAAGAAAAATTGAAAACCGTAACCTCATTGGATTAAAAACCGTTCTGTGGATCTCACCGAGTTCTACATTTTCATATAATTTTTGTCTTAAAAATCACAGGAAAAATTGGCGGCACGCGCCGACCCGTTTCGGACCGGATGGAAGACCTGTAAGATATAAAAATAGCCTTTTGGAATGTATGTATAGAATAATCAGCGAAAAATTCCCTATCGATCTGTATAATTTTCTTAAAATTTGGTCCACTAATAATCAATTTATCACAAGTCATAACCACCAAGATTCCTTTACAGAAAGGAACAAAATTTGAGATCATTAAACTTTCTAAAGCAGTTTTCCAATGAGGGTTACGGTAACTGGATCGACTTCTTTTTATTAATTCCAATTATCTCTTCTCTGATTTGAATCCAGTCAATTCATCAATAAGTTCATTAAATTTTCTTTCTCTTTTTCATCGGCACCCATCCTCATCAAAATGACTTTTTCTCATTTCCATCCATCAATCAATCGATATTCGATGCTCCCCCTTCTGCGCAGACACAACAACAGTTGCTCTCCCAGTGGAGCGGCTCCCTTTTGAGTTTTCATTTTAATGACCAATTGAAGTTCGCCGAGTTTATAAAGAGAAGAAGTCAACACACGTGTGTGTGTGTCTTTAGAAAGGGGATAATTTATATACATGGCACTTGGTTTGTCTTTTTCTCACCAAGTAAAATACAGAAACTTTGAGGGACGAGAAAAAAAGAAGACCACCGAGGGGGTTCTCCCAGAGTTTGTGAAAGTGATTATGTGATGATTACATGGGCAAAAAAGAGAGAAGAAGAGACACAGCAGCTGGACGAGAACTGGATATTGGCAAATGTATATTCCTCATTTTTCTTCTGATCATGCCGCTTCTTCTCACCTCTTTTTTTTTGAAAAGACAAGTATTTTAAGTTTTACTGTGGGAGAACACACCTTTTGGAACACGCCCAGGGAGAGGAAGAAGGATTGTATTCACTCGAAAACTGAATTTTCTGAAGGTTTTCAGTGTAAAGTTTTGTATATTTTTGATGGTTTTGTAGGCCAAAATCTGAGAAAACTTATCCTGGAGATCTTGGAAATCAAAAAAGTTTTTTTCAGAATTTCAAATTTTACTGGCTCCGCGACATTTCGAAGTAGGTATTTCAAAAGTGTGACGTTTCGCAGTTTATCAAAAGGCTCAAAAGTGTTGTGCTATACTGAGAGGTATTTTTCCCCAGGGTGGTTTAAAATTTTTATTTTTGAAGTCACACACACACACACACTTTCGAAACGTCACACTTTCGAAATGTCACACTTTTGAACTGTCTGCCTTTGAAATATTGCGGAGCCAAGATTTTTAATTCTGAGAAACATCATGTTTCCCCCAAACTTTCTGTTTCGAAATTTCGGATATTTTTTGATTTTGAATGTTTAGTTTCAAAATCCTTTCTTCAAGTTTGCAGAATTTCAAATTCAAAATTTTCAAGTTTTTTCAAATTTTTCAAAAAATTCTCTTTTTTCCCAAAATGTTTTGAAAATTTTGCATTCGAGAGCTAGCACTTGCAAAACGTCGCACTTCCGAAATGTCGCACTTCCGAAACGTCATACTTTCGAAACGTCACGCTTTCGAATTGTCTGCCTTCGAAATGTCGCGGAGCCAAGATTTCCAGTTTCTGAGAAACACCTGAAGATTTTTCACAATTTCCAGTTTCACATTTTTGGATTTCTTCCGAGTCTAAATTTTGGCTTTCGAAACGTCACACTATCGAAATGTCACCTAGCCATCATATTACTTAGCTGTTCAGTTTTTAAACTCTATCGATCTGAAAACAGTTTTCTAAAATAAAAACAGGTCATATAATTTTAAGTGAAAACCCAAAATTCTGGAAATACTTTTTTGTGTTCAATTTCAATTTCTCTATCAATTCTTTTTTTTTTCTCCTGTTTCTAAACCAATACCCCTGGGGGTTTCTTTGTATTCTTTTCCATTGAGAATTTCTGGAATTTATAATTAAAGTCGCCTTCTGCTGCCGCCGCTCTTTTTCAGTGTCCCTTCTCTTCATTTCAATTTCAATTTCTTCATTCTTTCTCTTCATTCTCTTTCGAAAAATACGAACATTCCATTTCAAAACCCCCACAGAATAGAGCCCATCCATTTGACTCGTAAAAACTACTCGCCATTTCTGGAGTCTCCTCCCTTCAAAAGTGCTCCCTCCACGAGCCCACTGCTTCTTCTTTTTCTTTTTTCTCGTCTTCTCCAAACACGGCGTCATATCGATTTCTCTGCGGCTCTCGTTTCTCGCCAAACAAAGTCAGAAGGGGTCCTCTTTTTCGAGGGAAAACAGGACCACAACTTGGTCTCTTTTGTCCCTATTTTTCGAAATTGTCTTTCGAGTGAAAACGACCCTTTTTAGGCTCCTGACATTCAATTTTGACGGATTTTCTGGGCATCAAAAGGGAAAAAATTTGCATCCCATTTTCCCATTTCCGTTGTTCCTTTTCCTCTCCATCGTAATTGAATAGCGGGAATTCCTGAATTCGTAAACGATGAATTAATGGTCGAGCCAATAAAAATACGACGTCTTCTTTTTCTTCTTCTTGGTTGCCAATTATCTCGAAGCGTGCCCAAACGCATTTTTCTGCTCATCCAGATCGACATCTTCTATATTTGCTCAACGTCTTCTTCTTTTTCTTGCCTTCTCTTGGGACACCAAAACCCATTGATGAGTCGTTGTTGCTTCGGTTGCGAAATCGTCATTTTTGTTGATGCTTTTGACGCATAGATATGCGTATATTTATCTCAACGTTTGACGCAGTTTTCTGAAAATAGATAGGGGTTTTTTGTTTGTTTTCTGTTGGATACTTTTTGAATTCAAATCTCCAGAAGGATCGTTTAGATTTTTCAGATTTAACTTTGCTTAAAGAGATACAAAAGTGATGAGAATTATACAGATGGAATGAAAAATTTGCTTCAAAACGAAATCTATTATAGAATCCGTATTTTCTTCAAAAGTAAAGCATTTTCATTGTAAAAATTTCAAGTTTTGGAACCAAATTGAAGCTAAGTTGGTTTTGTTTTCGGTGAAATTTTTAGATTTTTTAAATATCGCTTTTTTAAAAATTTCTGCTTGGAATCTTACTTATATATAATCCGCTAGAAGGTTTGTCCGTTTCTTGGTCACGATGTCCGCTTTCACAGGTGATTCGCGAAATGTCTATTATTGGTAGAATATTGTTCGCGCACTTGTAGAAAACGTACTGGGAATCGCGTCTATAATAGACAGATTATAGGTCTATCGCGAAAAGTTAGCTGTAAACTACCAATATTCTACCTATCGCGAACAGAATTAGATGTAATCGATATATCGCGAAGGCTATAAATTGACAGTTCCCGAACAGTAAAAAACCGCGGTAGCTCAAAAATTGATTTGTTTCAGTATTTAAAGTGGAGTTTTGGTATGTGTTCTATATCATTTTATATCCCTTCTAAAATTATGGAAAATATGTAATTTTTATCGACGTAATTTTTACCGAGGACCACTGTGAACCACGTGAATTCGGGTCAAATAGTCAGTTTTCCTCTTGTTTTCTGACTATTTGGCCCGAATTCACGTGGTTCACAATGGTCCTCCGTCGATAAAAATTACATATTTTCCATAATTTTAGAAGGGATATAGAATGATATAGGTCACATACCAAAACTCCACTTTAAATACTGAAACAAATCAATTTTTGAGCTACCGCGGTTTTTTACTGTTCGGGAACTGTTAAAACTCACCTTTAAGTTCTGACCATTTCCTATTCAGGTAAATCGTTTCACGTCTAGTTAGAAACTATTGTCTACTCAGAATGAATCGCAAGGATAAACTTTGCAAGATTTTTTGTAAACAACTTTTTAGGCTATTTGAAAAACGATTTATTGCTCATGGGAACTAACAACATAAGAATTAGCAACAAAAATAAAAATTGGCAACAAAAAAATAAATATTTCCAACAAAAACATATAAAATTATGAAAAACGAAAAATTTTAAACAAAGAGTTGAAAGTTTAATTAGATTGCATTAGAAACGCATTTCATGATTAGATACGAAAATTTTCTAGTTAGAAGCGGATTGTCTAACTAGATTCGGAAATCTTTCTCAGCGTTATCGAACCTAGCTACATTCAAGTTAGCAGCGCATTTTCTAATTTTGTTTTTGAGACTCTTTTATATTTTTGACTTTCATAGATGTATTCAGAAACCATATAATTAGGTGTCCTGGCGAAATTACAGAAACAAGTTCAGATTGTTTCTTCTTCGCGATAGACTGTTTACAGATTCGCGATAGAGAGTTTATATGTCGATTATTAATAAATCGCGAACGCCTCGCGATAGACATTTTGCAGATTCAGATTTTCACGATTGGTAGAATATAGGTGGATTATGCCCTCTAATCTGCAATTGATAAGTCACGAATCACCTGTGTTAGTTTTCCGAAAGGTAAAGAATTTTGTCGCGCCACAAAACCGAACCCGCGACTATCGCGTGGTAGTGCAGCGCGACACCGACTGCGCTACACGTGACACAGAAACTAGGTGGCCGGTGGCGTATAAAAATGTGAGCAAAAGTGAGCGGCGCAGCCGCGAATCCAGCCTGCGGTAAGCAGGCTGGTAGTTTATAATTGGGCTCGTTGGTTGGTCTGAAATCACGTTTTTAAATTTAAAATCCAATTTCAACTCTTCTGAATAAAGAACCATCTACAGACGTCACAGCAGGTCTTCAAATTTTGGATTCTAATGCCATACTCCAAAATTTGGATGCCTAGATCATATTTTAACGAATTTTGTATTCTTAGGCCATACTATCCTCATTTTCCTATACTCATTTCCCCATAATCTCCCCACCTCATGTTTCCTTTCCCCATTAACAATAACCCATTACGACCATATTCAGTCCCCCGAACACCTGTTCAATATGCTTTACAACCTCCTCCTCCTTTCATTAGGAACGTTTCATTTCTCTCTAATGAGTAGTTTCCATCCGGAAGTCTCCATTTCTTTTCTCAAGTATCTCTCATGGATCAAGCATCCACTTCACACCCATCTATGAGTGTTTATTCTTTGTTTTTCTTTTTGGATCGTTTTCTTTGGTCACTAAAACTGTAGTTTTACTCTCTAAATAGCTCTATTTTCGGGTTTTTGTCTTCTTTTTTGTGAGTCCGCCCACCGGGAATAATCCATTAGCTCTCGTTGTTTTCTCGCCGAAAACATTTCAAGTAATCCTTTTTGTGTTTTCCTTTTTTTGAGTTATTTTTCTGACAATATTTATTATTTATTAGTTACAAAAGTTTGCATAGGTGAATAGCAAAATATTTTGAAAGTAGAAGTTTTGATATCTGAAATTTACAGATTTTGAGGGTCCGATATCCTGAAACAATGAAATTCTGAAATTCTGAAACATCGAGATTCAGAAAGCCAGAGAGGGTTACTGTAGACCGTCAGAGAGATTCTGACACTTTGAACTTCTAAAAGTGAGATTCTGCTATTTTGAGATTCTGAAATTCTCAAATTTCAAAATATTGGGATTCCGAAGTTTTTTTTGATTCTGTGATATTGAGGCTCTGCAAGTCCAAACTCTTTTGCATTCTTAAATCTTCAGATTATGGTACCTTTAAATTCCAAACTTGTGAGATTCTAAGGTTCCGAAATCCCAAAACTCTTAGATTCTGGAATTCTAAGACTTCGAGATACTGAGATTCCGAAAATGTGGGTTCCTCAGTTTTACATCAATACATTAGATAAAAATTACAGCTTTATAGTCAATTTTAGTCAAAAATATAGCCAATCCTCTAAAAACCATTCGAAAGTAACCCTCCCCAGTAATCCCATGCTGAGAAATTGGGTTAGTTAGTAAGTAGGCTACTGATCAACATACTTTCTACTTCTTTTGTCGCCTATGAATCTTCATCAAACCATCTAGAAATGGGTGTTTCTCCTTTTACTTGACTCTCCATTTCAAAAAGATAACAATCTTCTTCCTCTTCAAGTACTACTCACTTTCTACACCCATAAGCTTCTTCTTCTCCATCTCATTTCCTCTGTCTCTAATTCTCTCACACTCCAATACTATTTCTCTTAATGTTCCGCGCGGAAGACATCTTGCTCATGAATTCTCAATCGTTTCTTTCTGCTCCCGTTGTCCTCTCCCTCATGGCCTGTATAAACACGTGTTCTATCCCTTTACCATCTAGTTATCGGGACGAAGGAGAGGTGGTCGGCAGCCAAATTAAATATTTGAGTTTCTTTTGCGGTGGGAGGGGAGGGAGAAAATGAACAAAAGCGAACTTTTTGTGAAATTTGTAGGAGAGAAGGTTTCGGTGAATTAGGGCGCAAATTAAGAGTAAACTGGGAGAGTTTAGAGAAACTAAAGCCGATCCATTTTTTAATGTGAATCTGACTCTTCCAGATTTTGTTTGCCATTTGATTTTATTAAAACAGAATAATTCGTGCGTTTTTGACACAACCTATATTTGTAAAGTATCCCTAACTTTTTCTGAGTATACTTTTTCTGACGCTAAAATTCTCAGACGAACTGAAATTTTGTTTTCACTATTCTTTTTCTTGTAAATTTCCTACATAACTTAACATGAGCTATGTGTATTTTAAGCTAGGAAATTGAATTCGATTATAAATTTGGATAGCTTTTCATAATTTTCTCAATTTTTGGGACGTGGAGCATTGTGAAGTTTTTATTCTGTATTATCCTGGTTACCAGAGTGACATTTTTTTAGTTGCAAAGAATTAGTGGAATTTTGGTATACTGGAAATTCGATGTTCGAGAATTTCTAAACTTCAGAATCTCCCAATATCCTAAATGTTCAGAACTGCAGAGCTTCATAAGTCTTCAGAATCTTATTCTTTCTCTAAGAGTTTAAGAATCTTGAATTTTCAGAATCTTCACACTTCAGAATCTCAGAATCTCATAATCTTAGAGAAATCATGTTTTCTTTGAGAGGTTTAAAATCACAAAACTTCAGAATCTCTAAACTTGAAAATCTCTAAACTTCAGAAACCCATACTTCGAAACCTCAGAATCTCAAAGTCATTCAGAATCTCTAAACTTCAGAATCTTTAAATTTCAAAATCTCTAAACTTCAAAATCTACAACTTCAGAAACTTTAAACTCCAGAATCTTCTATTTTCAGAATCTCTGATCTTCAGAATCTATAAAACTTCACAATTTTTAATTTTCAGAATTTCAGAACCTCATAACCTCAGCATTTCAGAATCTCAATATCTCTCCCATTCTTCTCCCTCTTTTTCCATCTCTGAACATCAGTTTTTGCTCAAATTACCTCCTCTCTTCTCTAGTTTTCCACTTTCTAAACCCGTCATCAGCTGACCACTAACTAAAGTTCCAAACCCACAGAAATACTAATCAAATCCCCTCCAATTTCCCCCCATTTCAACGTTACCTCTATTTCATTTATATCTATACAGTCACTCATCCATACACCAATTCAATTTAATTCTCTAATTCTCTGCCCATTTCATTCATTGCGAGAAAAAACGAATTCCTCTTTTTTGTTTCGTTTTCCCGTCTATGTCTCTATTTCCGAATTGAATTCTCCTTTTGATTTACGGTTCATCATAAAAATCGTCGTTCCTTAAAAGTTTTGTTCCTTTCTTCTTTTTATTCCTCTTTTTCCATTTTGAGTGTCTCTATTAAAGTGTCACTTTAAATTTCGCATGACCTGTCCTTTTCTTCTTGATTTCTTCAATTCCTTATCACTTCTCAATGATATCGCTTCTTCTTCAAATGTTTTTCTCTGTTTCTTTGTTTTATTTTTTTTCAAATTCTCAATGTTTCAGACGTCGCCAACGACGACGTCCGCTGCAATGAACAAATCACACTTGGGAACGGTAAGGCTTTTGATTTTTAAAAATTATTACCAAAATCTGAAAATAAATAAAAATCAAGTGGTCATTTTATCATCAATAATTTCTTATCAAAAATGGACAAATAATCCGCGCCTATTCGTCTCTTATTATTTAAAATTTTTTTATGAAAATTGGAATTCAAAAGTTCAAGACGACTAAAAATTGAGGTTCATAGAGAAACACTCAAAAAAACCCTCGTGAAGACTTTGAAAAAGAACTGGTTTCCTCCTAACTTCAAAATTTCTATTCAATTCAGAATAATTGAAAAAATGGGACTACATAAAAATGTGTCATGAGATCTAGGTGATAAAAATATGATGTGTTAAATAACAATAAAACAAATACTGACTGTGGTTTTTGATCATGTGATACTACTAGTTATTGTGGGAAAATTGACAGATTTAGCGCCCATAAAAATAATAAAAAATGTGATAGGAAGGGGAACGGAAAAAATATTTCCATCGGAATCATGAAGTTCTCGAAAATTTAGGAATCTCCAAAACTCGAGATCCCAGTCTCAAATCCTATATTCTCAGAATTTCAAAATTTCACAGTCTCAAAAACTTTGAACTCTCGCAATCAAAGTTTTAGAGTTTAGAATCTGAGAGTCCCATGTTTCAATATCTTAAAATTACTTAATCTCAAAATCACAGTCCTCGGAGGAACTTAAATCCCCAAAAGTTAACCTTTCCATAACAATCTCCCCTCACTTTCCCTCCACTTTTTCCCTCACAGTTTGCCTCATTTTTTCTCTCCAGGCGGACAATCCTCAAGAAGTGGTGACAGCCCATGACATCGGACGTCTCGTCGATGTGGTCAATGTTGGAAAAGGATTCCTTCGATACGTCGGAGGAATTCACGGAAAAGAAGGACTATTCTGTGGAATCGAGCTATTGGAAGCGAATGGAAAACATGATGGATCGTTTCAAGGTTTTCAGTTTTTTATCCACTTCTAGCTTTCTATCTCCGTTTTCAGGTGTTTCCTATTTCATCGCGACACCTCAACATGGAATCTTTGCTCCGATATTTAGGGTGACGTTGGATGTGGATGAACGTCCGAAGCCACCGCCGGTGAATCCAGAGAATGTAAGTACTGTTTTGGGACTGTGAGCATAAAAAATAGCTCTCTTTTCAACTTTATGAAATTAGAGTCTCCCCAAAACTGTCTAATTACAGTAATCTCCTTTATTTTCTATTTTCCTCATCTTCTAACATTCCCACACACTTACCCTATTCCCCTCCAAATTCAGCGTCTCTCACGATCGGCTCTTCCGGCTCTCCAATTACGCAATCCGTTAACCCAAGAGCGTAAACCGGAAGACGATGTAATGTCCACGTCGGTTTATGTTTCTAAACCCATTCCAATTCCAAAAAGTGTCCGTCCGCCCGAGACTGATCCAATGCAAATGTCCATGTTTTCGGATATGATGGACGGTTCGATGGTGGGTCACAGGCATGGTTAACGACGAGTCTGTGACGTGGTTTTGAATGTTGTGTAGTAACTTTTGATGTTAGCTAGTTGCATGAGCTGTACTTTGAATATATTGAAAGCATCAATTGAGATTGCTTATATTGATTTACACATTGTAAATTAGAAGACAGTTGTCAATCTGATAAGCCAGAAGTAGATTTAATATTGAAAGCTTTTAAAAGTGGAACTTGTGAAATTCTCAGATTCGTTCATTTTGACTACTTTGATTACTCAAAACCAAAACTACCTCCACTTCTCTAAACAATCTGTATAATTGACGGATTAGCTTTTTAATCCTATTGGCTATTCCCCTCTTCTCCTCCACAATCGCATAGAGTTGTATACTTTCAATTTTACCTAGCCATAGAATGGTTTATGATCCCTTTCTCTCTCCCTCTGGACAACTAGAGTGAAATTTGTATATGTATACAAATTGAATTTCACAACAACAACAAATTGAAAACCCCGAAGCATATGATATGCACTCGTGTTTTGTTTATTTACCACCTGAGTATTGCATGGAAATCCAAAATCTCAGGAGAATCGAATTCCCACCCAAGTGGTCACCCCCAAGTTGTTGCACTTCCTGTCCATTTCGTTCCCTCGATTTTCTCTTTTCGTATAATAACAATAATGGCACGACTGAATGCGTGCCACCAGAATTCTTTTATATACCTGGTCGCCTCTTTTCAATGAATTTTCTCGTCGTCTTCTTTCGCAACTTGAAAAGAATAATAGACTACTTTTTTTGAGGATTAGGAGGAGAATGGTTGTTCAAAGTTTAGCTTTAGTTTTCCTAGCGTTTTTGAGAATTTTGAGAACCAAAATTGTTCAGAAACTTAGGTTATAAAGTCAACAAGATTTCAGAATCAGCGGGTTTTCTCATCTTCGATAATTCGATAATGTAAGAATCTGTGATTCTTAAAATTGTAAACTAGAACGGAAATTCTAAGATCACGGGATTCTGCGATCTTGAGGTTCTGATTACGCCATCACAATACTTCAGTAGGTTCTGAAACATTCTTGAAATTTCTTAAAAGTTCCATGAAATTTCGAGAAGTTTTAGAATTTTCTAGAAGCATCTGATCATCTAGGAATGTTTGAAAACCTCTAGAATATATTTGAAATCTTCTGAACTGACCAGTTTTCAGGATTTCATAGTTCAAAGATTCTGAAAATCTAGAAAAAAGTCTGAGAATTGAATAAGACCTGAATTCGAGAGCTTTGAGATTCTACAGTTTCAAGATTCTGAATTTCAAATTTTCCGTGATTCTTCCGAATCCTTTTTAAAAGCTGCGGTTTTGCGGCTTGACAATATTCAGAAAACAAAAAGCTTATCTGTTCAAAATCTCCTGAACCTTCTCTTTCTCTCTCGAAATCTTCCAACTTTTTGCCTCCTCCTCTTATCTTTTATCCGTTTTTATTCCGGTCATGTTGTAAAGTGTGCTTCTTCTGTGTGTTTTGTCATGCCCCCCCCCCCCCCAACCTATTTTTCTTTTTTTTTACACCTGCTCCAACTTCTCCGCACTTTTTCTCTCTCTCTCTGTTCTATTACCTGCTCCTGAGGGGAGATATAGGTGAAAACACCTGGCTTACTGTTCGTGAGAATATTGTTGCATCAATCTATATATTAGACTAGAAGTTTTTTGTGGTATGAGTTATCCTCTAAAATCTAAAATTTTCAGTTTTCGAACGGGTCCTGGAGCGATATTGGCGAATCGATGATCACCTCGAATTGCACATTTACAGTTCGGAAAGGGGTAAGATTGTGGATTATCTAGGACTTGCAAAAAAATATTTTTTCAGCCTCCGTTACCCATGGACGATGACACGGACTTGATGAGTGTTCCAATGGTACAATCGGTGTTCAATATTGATAGAGAGGCGTTGAGGAGGGAAGAGCAGTGTGAGTTTTTGAAAGAGAAAGTTTGGGTCCAAAAATTTGTTTTTATGAGCTGAAAGTTAGAGGTTTCAGCTTGAAATAGTAGTTGAACATCAGAATCAGTGTGTGTCCTCGAGGCGATCTCGTGAAAATTCTCGAGAAAATCTCGAGAAAAAATCTCGAGAAAAATCTCGAGAAATCTCGAGAAAAAATCTCGAGAAAAATCTCGAGAAATCTCGAGAAAAAATCTCGAGAAAAATCTCGAGAATTCTCGAGAAAAATCTCGAGATTTTTTTCTCGAGAATTCATTCTCGAGAATTCTCGAGAATGTATCTCGAGACGACCATTCTCGAGATTTATCTCGAGAATGGCATAAATTTACGGCGGCGCAGAGGGTGAGCGGAGTGTCGTTGTTTTTACGCGCAGTCGTTTTCGAGCATTTCAAAAAATGGTTTTCAGTTTTCCTGACAAAAACTGGCCGGATTAGTCGGAATCCAAAAAAAATGTGGCGCGAAATTCAAATTTTGAAAAAAATTGGCGCGAAATTCAAATTTTGAAAAAAAAATTTTGGAGCGAAATTCAAATTTTCAAAAAATGTTTGGGGCAAAATTCAAATTTTCACAAAACTGTTTTGGCGCGAAATTCAAATTTTCAAAAAAAAAAATCTCGAGAATTCTCGAGAATTCTCGAGACAATTCTCGAGATAATTCTCGAGAATGGTTTTCTCGAGAATTTTTTCTCGAGAATATCTCGAGAATTTTTCTCGAGATTTTTCTCGAGACAATCTCGAGATTTTTTCCGAGATTTTTTTCGAGACTTTTCTCGAGATTTTTCTCTAAAAAAATCTCGAGATTGTCTCGAGATTGGGGTTTCTCGAGAAAATTCTTCTCGAGGGCACACACTGATCAGAATCTCAAAATAAAGTAGAGTCTCACAATTCCAACTTTCGAAGATACCATAAAGTCTGTATTAGAAAATCATGCTCCTCTATTTTTTCCAACGCCTAAAAATATATTTCTGAATTCTCAGAATGGGTCGTAAAATCTGATTTGAAACATATTTTGTGAGTCCACTTTTGACAAGGATTCTAATAAGACTAGTTTCAATCCCTTTGAATTTCAAGAATGTGCTCATTTTGAGCTCTTTGGGATGCCCTTCTAATACAGATCTTAAAGTATCTTTCAATCTCCGAATCAAAACCGGTTTTTCATAATTTCAACAGTTGTAAAATCATAAATTCCATTAAACTAGAAAAACTGAAATTCCAGAGCTCCTGGGTCTTACGAACTCAGAACTTCAGAATTTTAGAATCTCTCCTCGAACTTTGACTCCTTCAGAATCCGAACTTCGGAATCTCGAGACTCTTTAAAATCCATGAAACCTTTTAAGACTTCATGGATTCTGAAAGATTCTGAAAGTTTTAGTTTTTTTTTTTGAGTTTTCAAAAGTTTTAGCTCAAGATTAAAATCACAAACTCCTGTTTTTTTCAGTGCAATCGTCTATAGTGCTCGGCGAGTCGCGAATCGGCGTCGAGCATCTTCCGATAATAGAAGACGAGAATGAACTCGAGACGCCTCTCGTCGAGACGAGAACACTGCCCATTCCGAATGATGTCAATGCGAATCTATCGAAAACACCTCTGTCATCAACGAATCCTTTCATCGAACCACTTCCAGTTCTGGAGACACCGAAAGTCGAGGCCCATGAGAATGGTAAGAAAAAAATTCTTACAAAAGAGAGAATGAGGATGATTAATGAACTTTATTTTTTGAAGGAAACATGACCATCACTTCACCATCGTCACTGGCCGGCTCAATGATATCCCAGGAGAGCGATTTCAGAAAAGAAGAGGAGACAAAAAGTGACAAGGCAAGTGAAAGGGGGGAAAACTGTCACAAGGAATCACAAACATGAAAAGAAGGGTGGGAATATTCATGAAGAAGAAAAGGGAAGAAACATTCAGTTTTGAATTTCTAGTTCTTTTGAACATTTTCTACATTGGGTTTTTCTATTTGCTTCGAAGAAAGATTACATTTTCAATTCCTGTTTTCAAAAAGCTGAAGTTTCGCATTTTTGAATCTAGAAATAAAATAGAAAAGTGAAAATTTGGACTTAGGCTTAGAGGCTTAGGCTTAGAAGCTTAGGCTTAATACTTAGACTCAGGTCTTAAACCTAGGCTTAAAATCTAGGCTTAGGCTTAGACTTTATGCTTAGACCTTAGGCCTGAGGCTTAGGCTTAGAGGCTTAGGTTTGGAGGCTTAGGTCTGGAGGCTTAGGTTTGGAGGCTTAGGCTTAGACTTTAGGCTTAGACCTTAGGCATACAGCTTAGGCATAGAGCTTAGGCTTAGAGCTTAGGCTTAGAGCTTAGGCTTAGATTGTAGGCTTAGGCTTAGATCTTAGGCTTCTAATTTTTTTTTTTCAAAAATTAGATTATAAAAAAAAAAAAGAAAAAAAAATTTATTTGGAAATGAACTTTTTGTTCGAGTTTAATAATTTTTATTTGAAAAATTATTGTTTTTTCGTAATATTTGAATAGGGACGATCATTTGAGTGCAAATAAAAATTATCTATTATCTCACTTTATAATTCCGAAACTCTTGGATGCTGATGAATCTTGTTATACGACATCTTTCAAAGTCTCCAATTCTTCCACCTCCTACAAATCCCATTTCCCTCTCCAAACATTGTGATTAGTTTTTTACGACACCCCTCTAGAAAAAAGCAAAAAAGTTTCGCTTACCTCCCGGTTGAATAACGGGCGTGTCTGTTTCCGTAATTTATGCAAATTCTCATTCTTCTGATGTTTGATTGGGAAGTGAAAAACATACTATTCCCCACCCCTCAGTTATCAGTAGTTTTAATTTCCAACTGCACCACCTACATTGATTTAATCAATTATCATTTGTACATGTTTCAGATACCTTCCCAACCCAAACAACAATCGAAAATGGAAGAGAAAATTGAGAAGGCTTCACCACGGAAGAAGGAAAAGGAGGAGCCGGGGCCACCGCCGCCGCCAAAGTTTCCAGTGAAGGCGAAGGCTCCGAGCAAGCATCAGTTGATGATGGAGCAGTTGAAGGTGAGTTCTTGAAATAAAATCTAAAGTTGTTGGATAAATAATTAATTAGCATTAAATTTTACACATTTTCGTAGTTTACAAATTTTTGATAGCTAGCTTAGTTCGCGAGATATGAACGCTCAAAGTTGCAGCACCGAGATGTATGTTTCTCGCGCGTATCTCAAAAACTAACAAACCTATCAAAAAATTGTCAACTGCAAAAATAATTAGCATAAAATTTTACACATTTTTGCAGTTTTCAACTTTTTGATAGCTAGCTTAGTTCCTGAGATACAAGCGCTCAAAGTTAGCGTCAATGAGAGACGTTGGGAGGCGAGAACCCTCTCGCTGCTCTGCGTCTCTCTCCCTCTCCGGTAGAAGACAAGCAAACTTTAAAAGCGCATATCTCAAAAACCATGAGAGCTAGAATTTTTCCTTTTTTTGAGGTATATGCGTTCAACAATTGTGAGCATTTCAGGGAGACTCAAAACCAGAAAATAGCCCAAATTCAGATTGCAACTACTTTTTTTCCTGAAAAACAAAACCAAGAGCTCTACTTAAAAGTCCAAAAATTGATTCCCTCCACCTCGCATTTTCCACTTAAACACCCTTTTAAATTTCCGTTATTCAGGCATCCATCGAAGCAGAAAAGAACAAGCCAAAGAAAGAAGTGAAAAGTCGAGTTTCATTGCTTCCACCTCCAGCACCAAAAGCTCAGAAAGAGAATAAAGAAGGTAAAAGAAAACAAAAAGAAATAGTTTGGCTCCTCTTCTTCATTCATAATAAAACAGGCAAAAGAGGAACTTCCCTTCTATTTGTACATCTCTTTCTATTTCCCCAATATGTCAACTGATATTACAGGCGGAGAAATGACTGAAACCCCAAGACGATCCATTTCAAAAACTCCGCTGAAAACTGTGAACGCGAAGGCGAAAACGTCTCCGGCTCCGCCAGTGGAGAGAGTGAAAAAGGAGAGAAAACCTTTGTACACTCCACCGCCGGCCAAAGGTTTGCCTTGATTATTTTTTTTGAAAAAAAAATTTGGGATTCAGAACGAGTGGAAAAGGAGAAAAAGGTTCCCGCAAAGCCAATCGTGTCCCCTCCATCAACTGGGGAATCCAAAAAAGTCGTGGTATCATCGACGCCATCAACATCGTCTAAAGGAGCATTCCCGACGTCTTCGTTTGCTGGAGGAGCAAAAATTCAGGCACCACGGAAAGCTTCCACAGCATCTTCTGTTGCTGGAGCCAAGAAGAAAATTGCTCCAATCGGTAAGTTTTTATAAGTGAAAGTGTGCTCTATTGAAAATTTTCAGACGAAAAGGAAAAACTCGCACGTCTTCGAAATTCTAGTCAAGCATTCGATGCTTTAATTGTATTGATGAATCGAGTGAACGAGACCAACGAGCAAAAATTGAAAGATATCAATGGACAATATGGTAATTTTTTTAACAAAATGAAATGTCAAAAAAAGGAAATGAAATGTTAACAGTTTGCAATTTGAACCAGCTCTCTAGGTCATTTTGAGCCGAGCTATTACTATTTCAAGAATAAAAGAGGGTAAGAGACCGCAGACAGTTAGAGTACCCTCGTCGTCTGCACCTCTCGATTCCTCACACTCTCTAGCCATGTCAAGCTTTGAAGCGTCATAACTTGCCTCAAAATCGTTGTAGAGTTATGATCTAAGGTGCTAAATGTGCAGAAAATTGAGCTTTTTTTGATTCTACAAATTACTAACACAGTTCGTTAGACAAGATTCAATTTTCAGAGAAGAAATCGTCAGAATTGGGAGATTTGAAGAAGATGCTCGATGAGGCGAGAAAGAAGTTTGAGGAGGATGTGGAGCAGATGAAGAGCAAAAATCAAGAAGGTGACGGATTTTTTAAAGAAAAGCTGATGACGTGACGCATTCTAAGGATATTCAAAACACATGGGCATAATCTCGGAAAAATTTCTGATCTTTCTGTAAAACTTTTATCTAAATCGGTCCAGTTTGTGCTGAGTTACAGCTTTTTCAAATATTTTTAGTGATGATGATGCACGTATATTTTGTCTTAAAAATTCCAAAATCTTCAGAATCCTAGAATCTTTCAGATTCTGAATCCCTAGACCTCCTCTTGCAGTTTTATCACTTTTTTCCCAGATGTTCTAGACCCCCATAAGGAAATAAGAATAATTAGCAATTCTGCCTTCTTCTTATTCTCGGTTTCATTTCCAAATGGAAAGTGTTTCTCTTTCTCTCCGGTTCAACTGATTCTCCGATTTTCAACGGGTTGTTTGAGGAAAAGAAAAGAACCGCGCTGTCGTCTTTTCTTTTTCCGCTCTTATCCGAACGGCCATCTAGCCATTTTCAACACCAGAAACAATACATAGAGGCTTTTTCCCCTCATCCAAAACTCTCTTCTTCTCGATCCATGCGCCATCAATCCGCCGTCAATACACGTACTACTCTCGCGGCCACAGTAATTGCCGCATTCTCTTTTAGTGCGTGCATGTTTGTGAGCAAAGAATGTGCCACGTCATCATCGTTGCTCTCGGTTTTAGCCGGTGCTGCTCCGGTTATTCTATTGGTTTTTACAGTTATTCGAAATCATGCCAGCACACTCGAGAATATGCAGAAGACTCATGAGGCTCAGGTGAGTAATGGAATGGGGAAGTTCTTGGGGACCTCTTTTTTGTGTTTTTTCTAGAGATTGAAGCCTAAAATCTGTATACCGTATTTACTCTATTAGACCGGCACCTCTATATGTCCGGCACCATCTAATAGACCGGCAGTCAAATGATCATTTTATTCAATCAATTTTTTATAAGGAACATCTTTCTTTCCGGCCGTATTTTACCCGATGCCCCTGAAAAAAGTTATTCTTATTTGAAAGAGTTGCCGAAATTTGTTGCCGCCCAGCACTCATGAAGTGGACCTTGAGGCCCTGAAAAACATTACCTGAACCTCCACATAACCTCCACCATTTTTAGACAGCCGCCAAAAACAAAGAATTCGAGCAAAACCTTGAAGACGAACGTGCCCGTCGTGAAGCTGAAATTCTCGCCATGAACAACAGACATCAAAAAGTCGTCGCTTGTCTCGATGAGAAAATCGCGGAAGCCGAGAAACAATGTGAACAATTGAGTGCTGATAAGAAGACACTTCAAGCTGCACTGGCAAATGATTGTGATCATAGAAATCAAATGTTGACTAAAGAAATCTCCTCTCTTCAAACTGCTCTAGAAATGAAGTCGGCAGAGATGAAAGAGTTGCGACAGAAAAATCAGAATGTAAGATTTTATGGACTTTAAAATTTAAAAGTTTTCAATTTCAGTTATCCCTACAAGTCGACGAAATCCCGCTGAAAGAGCTAGAAATCAGCAAATGGAAGCACAAGTCCAACGAGTACAAACAGATGCTGGACCAGAAGATCAATGGAGAAAAGTGCGTTTTCTTATCGGAAATCTTAACTCTAATATGATTTTCAGAATCCTGGTGCAACAAATCGAAGAACTCCGACGGAAACAAATTCATGATGAGGAGGAGAAGGAGGCGATGAAGAGAAGTTTCGATTTGATGCAGTTTAAATATGAGAATGGAGATGATCCGAATGTGACGAGTGTTATGTCGGCACCGATGGAGAGTCGGTTTAGTACACCGTGAGTTTGGGGGTTCTGGAATTATGGAGAATTTGAATTGATTTGAATTTGAGTCCTTATCCAAAGCTCAAAATCAAAGAGATCTTGAGGGATGCTGACCTTGAGAAATTCTGAGGGGTTCTGATTCTGTGAGAATCTGTGATTCTGCGCTATTAAGATTCTGAAATTTCCAGATTCTCGAGAACTTGGATTCTAAGCTTCTAATATCCTACGATTCTAAGGCCATGCGGTTTTAATATCCAGAGATTTTTGAGATTCTGAGATTCTGAGATTCCGAGATTCTGAGATTCTGAGATTTCATGATTTTTAGATTCTGAGAATCTGAGAATCTGAGAATCTGAGATTCTGAGATTCTGAGAATCTGAGGTTCTGAGATTCTGAGATTCTCAGATTCTGAGATTCTGAGATTCTGAAATTTTGAGGTTCTGAAATTCTGAAATTATGAGATTCGGAGATTCTGAGATTCCGAAATTCTGAGATTTCATGATTTTTAGATTCTGAGAATCTGAGAACCTGAGAATCTGAGAATCTGAGATTCTGAGATTCTGAGATTCTTTGATTCTCAGATTCTGAGATTCTGAGATTCTGAAATTTTGAGATTCTGAGACTCTGAAATTGTGAGATTCCGAGATTCTGAGATTCCGAGATTCTGAGATTCCGAGATTCTGAGATTTCATGATTTTTAGATTCTGAGAATCCGAGAATCTGAGATTCTGAGATTCTGAGATTCTGAGATTCTGAGATTCTGAGATTCTGAGATTCTGAGATTCTGAAATTTTGAGATTCTGAGACTCTGAGATTCCGAGATTCTGAGATTTTATGATTTTTAGATTCTGAGAATTTGAGAATCTGAGATTCTGAGACGTTGAGTTTCTCAGAACATTAGATTCAGTAACTCTAAATTTTTGAGGTTTTGAATATTTTTCTAAATTATCCATTTTAAGAACCAAAGTCCAATTCCGCTCCCGTTCTTCCGCTTCTGGAAGTCGTCCGATCTCCATGGCTACCAGTAACGGAGACCAAAGACTCTCCACTTCCTCTCATCGTGAGGCTTTGTTCTTCTAGACTTCTGAATCCCCAATATTTTCAGATGACGATAGCATGAATCGTTCCACAATCTCCATGTACACCAGTCACATCCGTCTGCCAGAGAATCATGCAGATGACGTCATTTATGCTCCGGATGAGATTATTTCCAGTAGGAGTGGATCCATCTCTCAACGTCTCGCTATCGCTATTGAGGATGATGGAGAGCCGATTCTGAAGAATGAATCTCGAGATGCATCGGATTCTGGAATTGGTTTAGTCATGTGATTTTTTAGTACTTTTGATAGATCTTTTTTCGAATTCTAACTTTCTTACATGACTTTTACTAACCTGCTTATTTTCTATTTCCATAAATGTCCGGTTTAATCGGATTTCCCTGAACTTCTTCCCCAGTTTCTGCATTCAAACGTTCCCTCTGATCTCCTTGTCACTTGTATTTCTGTACAACGACTCAAAAGTACGCTTTTTCTTAATAAATAATTGGCAAACTTTCATTTTTCCTTCTTTTGGAGAAAAACAAAATTATGCATAAAACCGATATACACAAATGGCAAATTTGACAGGCAAAAAAAGGTAAAAAGTATGAGCGAATGAGATCGATTTTTGGATCCTAAAGTTTTGAGATAGAAGAGGTGACTATCGAGCAGAGATGGTCTCATTATGGAGACTTATTGCATCGTAACCAGGTGGTCCTCCTTCTGGGGCTTCGAGTTCGGGGAGGGGTTCAGATGAGCTGGGAGCAGATGAAGAGACTGCTGCAGCGGTTCGGGCGATTTCTGGAAATGGATGGTTTGCAGTTTGGGGGGTACTGTAACATTGAGAGTACTGTCGTTTCTTGGGGGTACTGTAGTTTTTTCTGAGGGTACTGTAGTTTTCTAAGTTTTTAAAGTTAATTTTTTTATTCAATGCTCTGAACTTTAAAATAGTGAAATTCAAAATTTCGGCTCAGCGACACTTCGAAAGTATGACGTTTCAAAAGTGCGACGTTTCGAAAGTGCGACATTACGCAAGTGCGACATTTTGGAAGTGCGGCATTTCGAAAGAGTAACGTTTTAAAAGTGTGACATTTTGAAAGTGCGACGTTTCGAAAACGAATAATACGTCTCACTATCAGAAGTGATGCATTGTACTGAATTTTTAAATTTTTGCTTTCGAAACATCGCACTTTCGAAACGTCGCAGTGTCGAAATGTCATACTTTCGAAATGTCGGGATTTAAAAAATACGGATACGAATGTGACGTTTCGAAAGCGAAAATTCCAAACCAGAGGTATTTTCCCCAGAATGGTTTTAAATTTTTATTTTCGAAATGTCGCACTTTCGAAAAGTCGCGAAGCCAAGATTTCTAGTTAGTTTTCAGAAAACATCAAGTTTTCCAAAAATTTTCAGGTTCAAATTTTCGGTTTTTTTTCCGATTCCGATTTCTGATTTAAAAATACTTTTTTTCGAATTTTGAAATACTAATTTTTTTTCCAAAATTTCAATCCCTTACCATTCGCATGATTCGAATCATATCTATGAACACATGCATGAGCGTGATTCTGAATATTCGCAATCTCGGCTTCCATGTCTAGAATCGTTGATGATGGTGATGGCATCGCAGGGCTGAAAATTTATAGTACGTTGCAATTTCAAATTTATGAAAACTCAAGAAAATTCTTCATAAATCCTTGTACTTAAGACTAAAAATCGGATCTAAAACTCACTGTTCCATGTCAATTGCAGTCAATGGAACCTCGCGGAAACCAGGTTGAGATGAAATGACCATTGATTGAAGGTGGCTGAAAAGACGTTTGATTTTTGATTCGAGCTCAATTCGGGAGGCAAATTCTGGTAACTGATAACTGATGATACTCATGTGACCCCACTGTATTTTTAGAGAAACTTCTGATGATAATGTTTCATGTGACTGAACTTTTTGCATAGATTTCCAAAACCCTTACCTTTCCCTCCTTGCATTGATAGCTGCTTGTTCGTAACTCGGTGGAAGACTTGCCTCTCCAGAAGACCTCGTCACACTTGGAGCTTCTCTGGTGGTGATGACTGATGGCGCGCCTCCGCCGCGTTTGAAAATTTGCTCATATCGTGGTGGAGGATCCATGAATCCAAAGTTTTGATGGCTTCGAGTGGCATGGCGTTCTGGAAGATTTGGATAGTTTGTAGGGGTCGAAACTTTTTTAAAGGTCGGAATTTTGAAGAACGAGTTTGGTTTTAAAAAATCAAGAAAATTGGAGTTTCTCTCAATCTGGAGTTTAAGAAACTTCCAGAATCCTGAAAACTGTTAAAACGGATGTTTCAAAGGTTTCGAACTTCAAATCTCTCCAATAATTTCTTCAAGAATCCAAGAATCCGAGAATTCAAGGATCCAAAAATCGAAAAATCGAAAAATCCAAGATTCTGAGGGTTTTGAATTCCGAAAGTTTGTCCGGTTTTCAGAACTCAGGATTCTTATACTCCTATCTATAATCTGAACAGCTAGCGTCTCGAAGTTTTGCGATCCGGGCCGAAACGAGCGATTTCTCTCCTCTAAATTGAGATTTTTAGGACAAATTTCATATGAAAATGTAGAACTAGATGAGATCTACAAAATGATGTTCAATTCAATAAGGATTTTCTCAGATGTTTCTTGAGCACAATGGCCGGAGATTTCGGCCCGTGTGAGCTCGGGCCGGGTGCTTTATGACGTTTTATGGAAAGTTTAGATATGAAATTTAAATATTCTAACGACCAATTTGTAGATCTCATCGAGCTCTACATTTTCATATAAATTTTGTCTTGAAAATCTCAATTTAGAGAGGAAAAAATCGCCGATCCGCGGCCGTCCCGTTCAGACCCGGATTGCGCCCCGGACGTTTGAAATTCGATGGGTAAAGAGAATCTCAAAATTTCAAAATCTAAGGATCCCAGAATCTCAAAATCTCCCATCAGATGACGTCTCTCCTTTCTTCATCTTTGATTTTTCGCCCTCCTATTCAAAATCCCCTGTAATCTCAACTCACCATCTCTCGGATAGATGACATCGGTGTCGGTTTGGGCGGGATTGGTATTCCTGAAAAATCACAAGACTTTTTTCGTTTTTCAACATTCCAACAATTTTCCTAGATGATAAGCGCCTAATTCTATAAATATTTTACCTGAACAAATCAAGAAAACAAAGTAGGAAGCAGCACATTTTTCTTGAATTTTCGGAAACAGGTGTGACCCAAAAAACAGAAACTAAAGAGTAGAATGATGTTGAGGGAAGAATAGTTTGTTATCGATTCAGAGTTGTCTTATTGATAAGAAATAGAATGGAAGAGTGCCCTGTTTTGTTTTGAATAATCGAATGGCGGTGCACCGCCCAAAATGACAGAGCACACAAATACATAAAAACGGATCCATGCCGCTTCGTCTGACATTACAAAAAATGTTGTTTTTGTACTGTTTTGAATTGACAAAAAAACGAGAGAGCAGATATGTATACAATGTTTTGGTAGGGAAAGCAGAATTTAGAGCACTAAAGGGGAGGGCAAACAGGCGGACAATAACAAAATTGGGAATGGGAAAATGGAATTGGGAAGGGAAGGGTGAGTAGTATTTGGAGGAGGAGGGCTCCGGGACGTTTTGCAAGTGTGACATTTCGAAAGTGAGACATCTCGAAGGAGAAAATTTCGAAAGCGGACAAAAGTGTGAAATCCCGTTTTGTTTGAACATTTCATGTAACTTTTTTGCGTTTTTGATCTATTCCATGTAACAATGCAAAACATGTATGAAAAATACAAAAAAATAGGCTAAAAAAGACTTGACGTTTTCGAAATGTCCCAGAGCCCGAAATTCGCCCGCAAAAATCTGGCATTGTGAACTTCGGGGTTGCCTCAGAAACTCTGAACTTTGTTTAACTATTCTTGTTTTTTGGGATCCCAAAACTTTGATGAGCCATAAAACTCTGAACCCAAAAATCGACCCTAGATTTCAAAACCACAAAAAAGTTTGACCTGTACTGTCATGATGTCACAGTGACGCTGAAAGTTCGTTCTATTCCAGAATGACATAGGAAAAAAGTCGTCATAAAAAAGGTAATGTAATAATCTGGTTCCGTAAATCCTATTTGGAAACTTTCGAAATACTCTATTTTTTGAAATTCAGGGTATTATGGATTTTGAAAATCTGACGAGTAGTTAGGGTTACTGTACAAAATAGCCGAAAAAACCATTTCAAGAATCCAAGAAATTACAGAAATCCGAAATTCTACCAGTCTTGAGAACCGTTAAAACTAGTTTTTTTTGTGGATAGAATTCTGTGGTTTAAAAATTTTTCGATTTATAGAATCTACCGTTTGAGCTGTTCAAAGTCTTCATAATACTACAATATCAAAAAGTTTCAGATGGAAAGTTTCAACCAACCAAAAATAGAAAAAAGTCAAATATTTTTTTTAAGAAAGTGAATTTTCAGAACGTTTCAGAACAAGAAAAACAAACAATGAACCCCCCAAATATACAGACTCCTTTCCAAATATGATTTTTTTTTCTGCAAACACATAAAAATTTGAAACATCAATTTTCCCAACACGAAAAAAACAATTTGTTATCTACAATTCAAAGAGAGATTGATCACTGGTCACCCATCCAATCAAAAAAACGCACCTTTTCCGTGTCAAAAGTCGCATTGCTGCTCGGCATCCAAACATGAAAATAGCGATTAGGCCAATGAAGACGACGAGAGCGATTAGGTATCTCATTAGGTCACAGTTTGGGTCGTTTTCCTGGAAATTGGGAATTTTTGGATTTAGAAATAGGGTCAAAACGCAAGGGTCAATATGGACGATTACAGTAATTTTTTACTGTAATCGGATTACAGTAATTTTTTTTAGGATTACAGTAATTTTTTATTGTAATTTTAAAAATTTTATGAAAAAAATTTTCAGCGTCTCTCACGAAAAACTTCAAACGCGCTTAACTCGCTTCTAAATGCGTTTTGAGCAGCGATTCTAGCCGCGTTCGACTCAGCGAAAAACTCTAAATTTTTAAAAATGGGTTAGAAAAAATGTTTGCGATTTGAAAATCGATTTTCTGGGGTTTTAACGATTTTTATGAAAAAACTTGTTATTTTTGTTTGAAATATTAAAACGACTTTTATACTACTTTAACTGAAAAAAGTAAATATTTTGGAAACCTATAGTCTCGATTTTTCAACAAACTTTTTTCAGAATTATGTTTTTTTTTAAATTTCGAATTAAAATGAGCATACTTGTCGGTTAGATATGACCATTGTGAATCACTTTCACTTTTTTAGTTTTTTTTTTCGGGAAATCTTATTTTTCCGGCAGGAACCATCCAGATTTCTCAAACTTCCAAAAAATATTTTTTTCCAATTTTCAAAAAAACTCACCGCACATGCCGGCGTATCCACTGTCGACGCCATTTTCGCTTCTGAATTTCGACTGAACGGCATTGGAATCGCTAGAAAAGACATTTCTTAAATTCTCCAGTGAAGAAAGTAAGTAATAAGAAAAACGGAATACTTATAGTAGTACGATGACACATAAAATCGAACACAGTCTCTCTAAATGTGGGTGGCTAAACTATCTGTCATTGAGCAAACACAATATGCTCTTTTTCCCACAATTTTTGCACAGCTCAAGTTTGGAAACAAAGGAAATGAGAGGGAGGATGAAATGAATATATTGAAAAGTGACTAATGAGAAGGAAGCTTTTTTGAAGAATGTAGTAGAGATTATTGTATTTTTGAAGGAGGAGGAAGAAACTGAAATATTTGTCTGAAAAAAAGAGTATCAAGAATACAAATATTGTGTGAATCTTGTTTGAAAAGGAAGGAGTTCATGAATGAGCAGATTAGACTGTTATCAGTGCGCGTAACCCACACTTTTTGATCCTGATTAAAAGTGGGCGGGGTTTCGGAACTGTTTCTTATTTGGGAACAGTTGGGTTTCATCGGAATTGGTAACGTGAAATTGAAAGTTCCATTATGAAGTTTTGACTTAGTTGAGTCTGATTCTTCGTTCCTCAAGACTCGGTGACTTATTCATTAGAAGAATAATACGTTTTCAGCTCTTTTTCTAGAATCCCCCATTACCTTACTCATCGAAAATGCCTCGATCTCAAAAACTAGTACTTCTTAAGAATCCTTGTAGGAATTTTCATGAAAATTAAACCAATCGAAAGGGAATTCAAGAATTCATTGCCCCCTGACTTCTTCATTAGAAGAATGATACGTTTTCAGCTCTTTTCCTGGTCATCAAAAATTCCAAAAACTCTAACGCAGTCAGCAGGATTCGAACCTACGCGGGCAGAGCCCAATTGATTTCTAGTCAATCTCCTTAACCACTCGAGTGGTTAACCGATCGGACATGTCTGCCACGACGGGACATAGGTCGAGCGGGCATAGAGAACCGAGGGGGAAAAGGGCATCAATCAGAGGGAGAGTGTACATTGGAAAGATCAGAAAAAAAGTTGGATTTGAAAATTATTTTTGGTTTGAATATTTTTAATTGCAAGATTTTAGAAGACCTAAGAAAAGGTGATGCATTCAGAAAGAGATAAACACTTGGAAAAAGAAAACAACAAAACTTGAGAGAAACAATAATATAAAATTAAAACGGTCTCTTCTCTTATCAAGATGACGATGTTTATATGTCAAATGGACAATAGAGAGTCACGTGGATGTTCTGGTTCATCTGGTAAGAAAGGAGCTAATGGAATTTCGAGAATTTAAAAAGGGGCCAAAGATTCGAGGATTTGAAATTGAAAACTAGAAAATCAGCTGGAAGAAGGAACTGATAAGAGAAGGTTAACAGGAGACGGAAAAGTGGTTCATAAAACTTTTGAAAGTCACCGGAGATATGAAAAAGTGGTGATAAAAGGAGAAGGGGAAACCTGGAAGAACAAACGTTGTATGATCTTTGAGAAGTTGGAAGGAGAAAGTTCTGGAAGTTTAGTGGTCTTTGGGATAGGTTTATAAGGAATTCAAGAGGATTCTGAGAGATTGGGGTTCTAGGATTCTAGAATTTTAAGTTTTTCAGATTCTCAGTTTTTGAGATATAAGGTCTCATAGTTTTTAAATCACGAAGGAATTTCGAACCAAAATATTCCAGCAATTTCTAACAAAACTAATTACAATCCCTAGAATCAGTAAATTCGCTCTAATTGACATAACATTTGAGCTAACAATTTTTAGCTAACAATTTTTTTTTTTTGAGGGCGAAGAAGTAAAAATTTCTAAAAAATGGTCCAAAAACGATTCAAAACGGACCACTTTGAACCGAGTTATCAGCATCTGACGTTTCAGTGAGAGACGCAGACATTGTCTCGTTTCTCTGCGCCTCTCCGACAGCGAGATTTTCTGCTTTCTCTGCGTCTCTTTTACGGAAACTTCAAACGTTCATAACTCGCTTTACACGGCATCCTCAATTGGAAATTGGAAAAAAATGAAATTTTATCACATTTTTGGCGTGAACTCTTGAATAGAGTTAGTCTTTTAGATTTTGCTTCGTTTTGACCTGGATTTACAAAATCTAGTCGATTCTAGAAACTTTTAAGGTTGCTCAAAATGTAACTCATCTTTCCCTGATCATTTTGAACCTAAATTTGCCTATGATCGTTATTTTTCGACCAAATAACCTGTTGACTCACAACATAAAAGTCAACATGACTCGGTTCAGGATGACCCACATAACAAAATGAATATACCAAACTGTAGGTCTAACAATAATTTACAATTCTATCTCGGCGGATTTTTGAATTAGGTCCTCAAAATTTTTTTAGGTCCACAAATACAAAATTTCAGTACATTTTTAGGCCAAACTTTAAGTCAACATGACTCGGTTCGCACCAGACGTTCAGAAATAATTTTTACACCATCAGATAGCTGTCATTGTTTTTAACATTTCTATCTCGGCCGAATTTTCAATTTAATTTTTTATCTCAAGTTATGACCGAAATCACGGATTTTCAGTGCTAATTTTTGCTGTTTTTAAAAAGATAAAATTTGCCCCAAATTGTCAGAAAAAAAGATCGCCGTGAAACCTATTTCCATTCCAGGATGCCGTGCTTTAGAAAGTGTTTTGAGCAACGATATTAGGTGCATTCGAATCAGCAAAAAATTCTGCATTTTTTGAAATAAGTTAGAAAAAAAGCTATTGAAAATCTTTTCGAGTTTTATGAAAAAATATTGTTATTCTCGCAAATACTGGAATTGAGACTATCTTTTGAAGAAAAAACACTTCCAGAAAAAAACGTGCTCAATTCTCTGAGCCTGCCAACCTATATACCCCAATCAAAAACATCAATCTGACCATCGCCATCTCCTCCCGCATTTCTCTCCAAAATTGAATTCTATCAGAAAAAAAACGAGAAAAATGTAGGCCCTTCTCTCAGGAAGAGACTCCAATGTATCACGAGAGAATGTTTTGTACGAATTGTCAAATGAAGAGCACCGCCTATTTTCTTAATACTTCCATTATCAAATTGTGTTATTTCGAAGGACACGGTCTTCGAAAACGGGACGGAGCACAGTTTCATGTGACATTGACAGAGAAAGAGATGGGTCAAAAAAGTGACGTTATCTCAATTATTTGTGTCATGATAAAAAAGAGAAAAGGTTTAAGGCGAACTTTAGAAAATACAAGCTTTTTTAAGGGAAAAGTTTCACCTTGCAAACATGGAGAAAGTTTTCTGTGTGTCTTTGACCTGGGAATATGCATATGCATACAGTTGTGATTCATTTTTAGAACACACTGTGCAAACTTTGATACTATTTTGATGATAAAAAGTAGAGAGAGTGTTAGTTCAGCTGGGGCAACGGATTATTTGATACATATTTATAAACTTTCTAACTTTCTTACACTTGGAGTGAACTTATAGGGGGATGCACTATTATCTTTTTGAGTTTTTGGCATACATGTGCAAACCCGGGCCGGGCCGGGCCAGAGGGAAATTTTCCCGGCCCGGCCCGGGTAGGAAATTTTCGTCAAAATTTTTTCCGAAAAAAAAAATCAATTTTTCATGAAAAAGTTTCTGAATTACATGAAAAATCATGTAAGTACTAAAAGTATGAAACATTCTAAAATTGAATAGAAAACAGTCAAAAAATCGATTTTTTTTCCAAAAATTGACCTTTGAAAAAATTGTGTCTCAAAACCCGGGCCGCCCGGCCGGGCCGTGCCGGGCCGGTTGAAATTCCTCCGTCGGCCCGGCCCGGGTTTGGACATGTATGGTTTTTGGTATTGGTAGTTTTTGCTATTTTGATAATCTGATACACACATAAATGTATCAGCAATCAACTACCGATTGCGCTTTTCCTCTCTCATATATTGCCCTCTCGACCCATTTCCCCTCGTGGCAGTCATGTCCGAGTGGTTAAGGAGATTGACTAGAAATCAATTGGGCTCTGCCCGCGTAGGTTCGAATCCTGCTGACTGCGTTAGAGTTTTTGGAATTTTTGATGACCAGAAAATGAACTGAAAACGTATCTTTCTTCTAATGAATGAATGTGGAATCAGAATCCACTACGTCAAAAGTTATTCTGAAATACTCAACTTCAAGTTTCAAGGCAAACCCAACGAGTTTTAACTGTTTCCAAATGAGATAACTTTCCCGAACCCCCGATTTTTAATCAGGATCAAAAAGTGTGGTTTACGAGCGAAGCTCGCTTGCTCCATGGCTCGCTCTCCTCGCTCGCTCCATTCAGATCGTGAAATCTCAGAAAAACAGCTGAAAGCGTTCTTCTTACGTTATGAATATGAAACTTGTTATAAATAAGTCAGGCAGTAAAAAAATGAGGAATCAGAATCTATTCGAAACTGGCAACGAATAAAATTAATAAGGAAATTTTTAAAGTTAGCAAGGTATTGAAATCTGAAATGCATGAGAACTGAAAACATCCGGCAATGGAACATATAAATTATATGATATAATGCTTAACATGAATGTCCGAGATTCTAGAAGCGTGATTCAGAATTCAACGAAATCGGAAATACCTTCCAGGGAAATTTGGAAGCTTTTTGGTTCCAAATCCTTCATTTTTTTAGATTTTTGGCTTATAGGAAATGTAAGGCTTCTTAATGAGAACGGAGACAAAACTTTTTGGGGGATACTTTGTGTGTTCTTTGTTGGGGAAGTTGACTGAAAATAGAGTTGGAAGTCTTTGAAGGCTCAAGGAATCTGAATATATATATATATATATATATATATATATATATATATATATATATATATATATATATATATATATATATATATATATATATACTAGAAAGTGATCGCCGGCCCGGGTATTCTATACAAGTTCTAGATAAAAAATAAAACATGCCATCTTGGTGATTTTAATGCCATCTTATAGATCCTATCGAGTTCTACATTTTGATATAAGGATTGGCCAAAAAAATTTGAATTTGAACCGGAGAGATCGAAGGCTCGCGAAGGCTCTCTGACTATAAAAAATCGTACCGTTCGTTTTTCCTACAACTTCATAGAAAACCAGAGACTCTTCCCTCGTTTTATTTTTTCGTTTACTTTCCCGCGGGAAAAAAAGTGAGTCACTTGAAGAAAAAAGAAACTATTCCATTTTCGGAAAAATATGAATTGAGCGAAGAAAAGCGAATATAGTACGATTCTCTCATCATTCTGAAGGTTGACACCTGCAAACCATATTCCCAATCTGTTTTTCATTGTCTTCTTCTGTCTCTCTCTTTGCACCACTCGGTTAATGTCGCCAACTCTTGTGCAAGGTTCTCGCAGTTTTTACGTACGCTCATTCCAATATTTGTGAGAAACTTGTGCAGTACTTGTGAGATCCTCGTGCAACTATTGTATGAGCGCTATATTAGTGACAAGACTTGTGGCAAATATGACCCATATTTGTGAGAAGGTTGGCCAAAACTTGTAAAACCTCAAACTGGGGACAAGACTTGTGGGATCCTCGTGCAACTGTTGTGTGCGCGCTGTTATAGTGCAAGACTTGTGGCAAATGTGGTCCATACTTGTAAAAAGTGCAGCCAAGACTTGTATCCTCAATCTTGGGGCCAAGACTTGGTGACATTTGCCGAGCAGTGCATTCTCCGCGCAAAAACGGGACAGGTGGCGAAGGGGGACACATTCTTTTCTCACGGCCCCCGGTGTTGTTCACCCTAATTGGCTTTGGTGTGCATAATTTAACCGACAGACACAATTTTCATATTATTCTTCATTAGTGGAGAGAAACAGTTTGAAAGGGGAAAGTGAGGGCGAAAATGGGAAATTATGGACAGTTTGAGTGAAGCAAGAGGAAGCAAAACCTGGAAGTTTGAGTTTTGGCGAAATCGGGATAAAAAAAGTGGTACCGTACAAATATATCGGGAGAAAATGTGTAATTAAAGCTAAAAATACGAGAAGATGGTAAACGGCGACCACTGAGCCTCCGCAGAAACGACGACACTCCGTAATCGCGTTGTTTACCGTAAATCGACACAAGCTTTCAAATAAATCACTAAACTCGTACTTACAAACGGTTCGGAATACGTACAATGAATAACTGACAGCTTTTTCACAAAATAATTACTAAAATCGTCAATAAAACTGGCTGAAAAACGTTTTTTTCGAAAACTTGTGTCGATTTACGTTAAACAACGCGCACTGAAATCATTGGGGAGTGTCGTTGTTTTTGCGGAGGCTCAGGGGTCGGCGACTGAATAATATGTGAAATATGAACTGGTAAAAGTTACTGTACCTCAAAGGTGGGATGTCACAAATATTATATAAACCTAAGAAAAGTAGAAAAAAACGAAGAATTGGGTACTGGGTGATGTTTTTTCGATTCAAAAGTCAAATTAGCCGTAGAGCACAATTGTGAAAGTTCCAATAGAATCAAGAAGTTTCTAAGGCTTCCATTCGGACGAAAAAAATTTGGACCACCGCCGTCACTCCGTCGTCCGTCCGACTTTCGTCCGACTCGCTCGTCCGTGGTACGCAATATTGCGTCAGTGTGCGTTGCCTACCGTAGTAAATAGGGCAGAACCAAAAAAATTCAACGAAAAACTAATTTGTTAAAATGTAAATTGTGCAATACACCGAAATCGGACGAGTTTCGGACGGACGAAAATTTGTCCGAATGGAAGCCTTAGAAATTACAAAATTGTTGTAGCGGTTCAAACATCGATCGGCTGATTGCCATCGTGGCTCATTGCAGTTACAAGAGAAGCTGAAGAAGATGAAGCGATGATATTGGGACTGGAACCTTCAGAAGGGCGAGAGAAAAAGACGGATTCAGAAGACTGAAGATCATCATAAGATGGAGAAGGCTCTGGGCATTCGTGGATTGTCGGAAGAGGGATGTGAAGAGCAACGACTGGTGGGTTGACGGATACAGTATCAGCATTTAGATCTTCATCTTCTTCATCAATAACCTCAACAGCCAGAGATATCGGGGGTCGAAGTGGAGCTGGATCGGCAAGCGGGTGGTGGAGAGGGAGCCGACGAAGACGACGCTCACGACGTTGTTCTTCACGGATCGGAATCTCGAAAAACGGCAAAACCATCGGCCAAACTCTCTCCCAGAATCCCAACTTCTTCAACTTAATATTCTTCTTCATCTCAACAACCTCTTCGTATTCCTGTCCTCTCTCATTCGCATCAACCCATGCCAAAATTTTTCGACGAAGCGTTCTATAAACATTTCCATGTTTATCAATGAAACTCGAACCTCTTCTCACTTATTTTTGCTGCTCCAATAAACCCACTGTTGGCAGGATGGGCAACGGCGAGTCAATGGAAGGCATTGATCGATGCATTTGGCACAGAATGAGTGCTGGCAACGAAGGGTTCGGGGCTGCAAGAGGTTACGGTAGAATTAAGAGGGAAAGAGTCTTACATCGACAATGAGATCGTAGCAGATGGTGCATTGAACATCGTCCTCGATGAGAGGTTCGCTGAAAAACATGGGGCTTGTTAGGGGTATTTTAATACAGGCGTAGCACGCTTGCCAGCACTTCAGTGCGGCCGAGCTTAAAACGAGCTTAAAGGCGCACATGGCTGAAGTTTCTTCAAGCGCCTTCAATCTCGGCCACACTGAAGTGCAGGCGAGCGATCTACGTCTGTAAAAATATGCATAATAACTGTGTGACACATGCTCAAGATTAAGAACACATTATTGAAAGGTTTTTTTTCCCATAAACCCTTGAAACCTCCAAAAAGTCTTTGAAGCTAGGTAACTCACTTGGTTTTCCATTTCGGTGTGAACAACGGCTTGGCCCGATGTTTCCTCCAACTGATCCAGAACATTCCCGCATAACACGGCACGAACATGATCAGACAAGCCCAATAGATCCACATGGTGAACATCG
Source organism: Caenorhabditis zanzibari (assembly GCA_963966625.1). Lineage (NCBI taxonomy): Eukaryota > Metazoa > Nematoda > Chromadorea > Rhabditida > Rhabditidae > Caenorhabditis > Caenorhabditis zanzibari. Next base: position 5,798,759 of record OZ016470.1, on the reverse strand, counting down.
AGTGCCCAAGCTCATAACCCAAAATAATCTTCAATCCATATCCGATAACCTCGAGAGCCGGGAACACGATGAGCATGTAGGCCGCGTAGAGGCACATGGCATAAATCACAGGAGCCATGCGCATCTCAAAACACGGCATTGTTCGAGGGTACCCAACTGGAATAAGGAAAAATGAATTGGAAGGACAAATGAGCGGAAAATGAATGGGGAACAGAGAGAAAGTGACCCCGTGGTGTTTATGTAATGGAGAAATAGAGAAGTGGGAGAGATTTTTTTTTTGGAGGTGAGACCTGTACGCGCAAAATTATTGTTGTTTTATGGAGGAGCTACACATGCAAACATTTTTATATTTTCTGAAAAACAGGGGTTTCTTTCATGTTGAAATGGAAATAAGCAACAGAAGGATTGCCCAGGAGACGAGATTTTGCCAAAAAAAAAAACTAGGAGAAGCAGGGCCCAGGAAAAAAGCAAAAAAAAAAAAACGAAATCTCAACAATGGTTGGGAGGGCCACGCCCACCGGGGAGCTGGCGGCTCATTCGGGAGGTGGAGCAAAGGTTCTTGAAGGCCCTTGCATAGTGATGTCATTAGATGGGGAGTACTGTAAGACTGCGACTATAAGAAGAGCAGTATAAAATTTTGGGAAGAAAGTGTTATGAAACATGAGAGCGTTGAAGGTTCTCAAAATAAAAGATGAATCTATGGGAACATGAAGCTCAAGAAAGAATAGGGAAGGGAATGAAAATAACGCGTTCTTTAGATAAAAAGTAGAGTTTTAAATGGGGATGGAACCATTTCCAAAAAATGGATTTTTTTGGTATGGTTGGATGCAGAATCATGAGACAAGAAAAAAATTCTCTTAGAGCAATGTCGAAAAATTATCCTGAAAGCAGATATTTGAGGGAACATGACATAAATTGGTGCTCAGTCCCCAGTATATTTTTCCTCGAATTTTAAGTTGTTCCCGTGAAAAAAAATTTTCTTTGAAAAATTTAGTGATCAAAAAAAATTGTGAGGATTTTCACGGGAACAACTTAAAATTCGAGGAAAAATATACTGGAGACTGAGCACCAATTTATGTCATGTTCAGTCAAATATCTGCTTTCATGATAATTTTTAGACATTGCTCCCAGAGAATTTTTTTCTTGTCTCATGATTCTGCATCCAACCATACCAAAAAAATCCATTTTTTGGAAATGGTTCCATCCCCCTTTAAGCTTTATTGTATTATTTCGTTCCAGACATTGAAAGCTTTGTATTTTGATATTAGAGAGCTTCGGTTGAATCAATTGTAGCTTTTTCTTCTTCTATACTTTCTGAGGAATCATAAGATAACGTCTTCTGAAAACGAAAAGGACATGAAGCAGAACTTATCGGGGCAATTTCGATAAACAAATTAAGAAGTTTTCAAAATTTCTAGATAGTTTCGATCTTCAGAGCGCCGTTTCTTTTGCTCTGAAAGTGTCCGGGGTCTCGAAACTTAATTGAAAATTTCTACGATTAGTTGGCTCCGCCCATAATCTCAAGCTCTCAAAACGGCTCCGAGACATTTCGAAAGTGAGACACCTCGAAAGTAAGACGATTCGAAAACGGACATTTCAAAAGTGTTGAAATCGCGTTTTTTTTCCAATTTTTTAACTGGAGACCACTTTCGAATTGTCTTACTTTCGAGATGCCTCACTTTCGAAATGTCCCTTTCGAAACTTTCGAAAGGAGCCTTCAAAACTACTGTACTCATAAAAACGCAATTTATAAACCGAATAGCCACCCACCGAACATGTGTCTGGTTCCGAAAGGACAAGCAAATCTAGTAGATTTTATCGGTTTTCCTCTCTTTCTTTTTCAATTCTGACCTCACTGGGAGGTAATAAATACAGATGGTATTGCGAAATTTGGAGGATTTTTAAAATGAAGACAATCGAGAGTATGAAAAGTTCCCAAACTAAGCAAATATCGTTGAAAAATGAGGAAAAACGGAATAAAAATGAGATGCCGAGAACAGAGAAATACATATATGCATGTGGCTTGCCTTTTTTGTTCCTTTTTTCTTCTGGGAACAAAAATGCGCATGCATAAAGATACAAAAATTGTATTTGGGGGTTCAGGGAAACGTCTGGTTCATGAGAATTTCCATGGGAAGAAAAATTACGGAAACAAAAAAGAAAAAAAGGGAACTGGTGACATTGAATCGGGATGATTTATGAAAACTGACGTGGCATTGGAGGCACCAAAACCAAAATTGAATATGAAAACGTTCCGTAGACTTTGTTGCTATTTTCGATATCGACATCCTCGCCCCCAGACTTTTTATGATGGGGAAAGTTATTGTGGTGTGGTCAGCAACTTTTTCTTGTGTAGGGAAATCCGTGAGTGGGAGTTCGAACGAGATGAAAAATTGAAAAGGGAGTGGGAAAGAAATTCGAGGTCAGACGGCACGGTCATAGTAAGTGTAGACAGAAAGAACACGTGTTCTAGTGGCAGGAATTTGAAAATGAATGAGTTTCTGGTCGTGGTATTAGAGAGAGTGCTCTAATAGACGCTTAGAGAGCTACAGTATCCGGCAATTATTTCCATGACGTTTCAAATGCAGTTCACCTACCGTAATCCTAGTAGAATAGGTAGACAAGTTGAATAATAGCTTTATTTCTAGAACAATTATCTGGACTACAGTATGACTAAACGAGGGTAATAAACTCACCAGTATAACTTTGACAGCTGGAAAGCTAAAACAAAGACTTCGAAATTCTTCAAAAAAAGCCTATTCGAGAAAGGTACCTAATCTACAGTATACCCTATCAAAACGTTGCTCCAAACAATTCTACCATATTTATTCGTTCATATGATGATTATAAAAGAGTAATGAGTCCTTGATACTTGCCACGAAACGAACACATGTGGTCTGCTTTGCTCATGTGTTTCAAAAAAAGAAGCGCGGGAAAATTTGAATTCAAGGTTCAAAAAAAGTTGTGTTTGTAAGCCACCCCAATTTCAAAAGATTTGGTAAAGGTTTATGAATTTTAAGGAAATTTTTTGCTCATCTGGATACTTACAGTATGCTGAACCAATTTTTTTGAACAATAAATACTAACGCCAATCTTGCGAACTACCGTATCCCATTCGAGACCCAATTAAAACACAAAAAAAACCCAGAGCTCTCAAACCCAATGGTTTTTCGAAGACAATAGTGCGATGCACCATTTCATTTTTCATCCACACCGAAGCAATAAAACGAATGGGGCCAAGAAGAAGACCTTTTTCGGAAAAACGAAGAAGAATGAAATGGGTCAGAGCAGATGGAAACGAAGCACATTTGACAATTGAGCATGAATATACGTTTTGAAGAAGAAAAAACGAGAAGAGGAACAATTTCGAATAAGGGGTGGACTTAGGCGGTTCAAGAAGTTATAAAGTGGAGGGAGGTCTACAAATTTCGGAAATCCATATTTTGGGAAATGTCAAGGCTTAGAATCTGTTTGAAAGCTGTCAACTAACTTAAACTTCTGATTATTCGGAACCATATTCTTCACAAGACAGTGAAGACGTAAGAGCTACCGTAATCTGTATTAGAAGAGCACCTCTAACAGAAGGGAACTCCGAGAAGCTCAAAATAAGAGCACATTCTTAAAGTTCAAACTTATTGAAACAGTCTTATTAGAAATCTTCGTTAGGAAATCTTTTTTAGGTGCTTGAAAAATAGGCCTTCTAATACAGATTTTACGGTATTAGAATTTTGACCGAATTGAATTCAGAAAATTCTTTTTTGGTCCACAAAATTGGCAACAAAACCAACAAAACATCCTCCGTTTTTGCGCACTCGAAACTATGACAACATCACTTTTTCCATATTCTAAATGTGATATTTTGAATCCCAGGGACTCTTGAAACTTCCCCAAAACACTGACTCATCTAAAGAAGTTGCGCAACTCTTAAACACACAAAGGACTGTATGCAAATATAGAGAATTGTTTATTTACAGATGGTTCAAGTTTATGTACACAAATATCATCTTGAAGAAGTTTTCAGTCGAATAGTGACCCCTTCTGCTTCCAGATCCCCGACATGTTCTAACCCAACGCCGACTTGTTGCCTCACTTGACTCATGATTTCAGATTTGAGCTCCTCGTCGTCTACATTCTGAAAATACAAAGTTAGAGTTAGAAGTAACCTGAACAGTCCATACCTTGACTACTCGGGTGTCGCCGGCAACTTTAGGTCGGAAGTTGGTCGGCTTTAGCACGCTGCTTGGTCGGAGTCAGAACAAGACCGCTACTAAAGCCGACCAAGATCCGACAAACATCCGACTAACTTCCGACCCTTTCAGCGGCCGGCCAGGTTGCTTGCGCACTTTCGGTTTTTGAACTAATCAAAACAAAACAAAAAATGTTTTAAAAAAAAATATTTTATTGTCTAAACTAACTATATGTACAACTAAACAAGGAAAATCAAAAAAATAATTACATGTAAAATTTATCTAAATTTTTGTAGTCGCCCTGTCCTGCTTGTTTCCGACGCCGAAATCCTCCTATTGATTTTCGAACGAGTTTTGGAAGTTTCGGACATTTCCTGAAATTTTCCATGATTTTTACCGATTAAATAGTTTAACAAATCTCACCTTATATTTAGTCCGAATTGAAAAATCCTTTTTTATTTTGAAGTTTGCAACTGGGGAAAATCTGAAAACATAACCTGACTTCATGGAAATTAATTTAAATTAATACCTTACTGATTTCCGAACCTTTTGATTGAGATGGCATCTATCGAATGAATTTTGATACCTGTAAATTGTGTTAATACATAAATTAAGGACGCAATGCAATGAAAGACAATGAAAAATGAAATAAAGTGTTTCGAAAAAGGAAAGAGCACGCGCCGCCTGGCACGCATCGCGCTTAAACGCCGACCAAGATCCGACCAAGATCTGACCAACTTCCGGCCAGAAGCTGACCACCAAAGAATTGTCTCAAAACTCTAAACTTCCGACCAACTTCCGACCAAGAGCCGACCGAAGCGCGCGTCGACACCACCAAAATTACCAACTTCTGACCTAAAGCTGACTTAGATCCGACCTAAAGCTGACTAAGGTCCGACCTAAAGCAGAACCCTACCCAACTTCCGACCTAAAGTTGGCGACAACAGTCGAGAGAGTGTCAGAACTCTTAACTTCCGACCAAAAGCCGACCAAAGCGTGCGTCGACAGCACTAAAATGGTCAACTTCTGACCTAAAGCTGACTAAGATCCGACCTAAAGCCGAACCCCACCCAACTTCCGACCAAAAGTTGCAACTCGACACCCGAGTAGGTTACAAAGTTCTGTGGAATGACCGGGTTTGTCTTTGAGGCCTGTGTAGATTATAGCGAGAGCTCTTTTTTGAAGGAGCAATTTCTTTTGATTGAATTTCATTCTTTCGTAGTAGGCATTGGAAAGGTTTCGGGAGGCGACGTAGCTCATTGTGAGGGATTCGAGTTGTCTGGAAGTTGAAAAATCGTTTTTGAACAAGTCGAAGAAATCGATTTTCAAATCGCAAGCTTAACATTTTTCTAACCTTTTCAAAAAAAAAAACTCTCCAAAATTTGAAGTTAAAATAGGATTACTATCATTTTTTTCAAATGATCGTCCCAATTCCAGCATTTCCGAAAATAACAATATTTTTTCTTAAAAGTTAATAAAACTCAAAAAAATCGCATTTCTAATCGCGAACTTAAATTTTTTCTAACCTATTTCAAAAAATGTAGAATTTTTTGCTGATTCGAATGCGCTAAAAACGAGTCAAAGCCGACTATTCTGAAGCGAGTTATGAGCGTTTGAAGTTTACGTGAGAGACGCAGACACTGTCTCGTTTCTCTGCGTCTCTTCAACAACGAGAGAGTTTGCTTTCTCTGCGTCTCTCACGAAAAACTTCAAACGCCCATAACTCGCTTCTAAATGCGTTTTGAGCAGTGATATTAGGTGCATTCGAATCAGAAAAAAATTCTACATTTTTCGAAATAGTTTAGAAAGAATGTGTTTGAAATTCAATTTTTTCGAGTTTTAACGATAAAAAATAGTGTCGTTTTCGTAAATATTGAAATAGGGGCAATTGCTTCAGAAAAAACTACTTTAAATAAAACTCACCGATTCTTGATGGGGCTCCCTGTATACGATCGACACAACGGACACTTCTCATTGACATTCAGATGACTCTCGATGCACAAATGACAAAATGAATGACCACATTTTATAATACATGGCTGAAAATTAGCGATTGGGTTCCAATTAAGAGATTACACAAAACTAACCTCAACGAAAAAGTCCAAGCATACAGCGCAACAGAAATCTTCATCATGCATAACAACTGGAATGATGCTTCCAATCGGGGGACAAAAATCTAATCGAATTAATAAAAAGCTTGAATAGAGTGACACACAGGTTCCGGTGGTGGGACTAGAACAATTGTCAAAAAACGGAAATTGAGTGAGAGAGTTGGAGACGCAGAGAATTAGAAGGAATGGTCCTTCGAGAGCAGAAGAAGAAGAACACCTGGACGGGGAGAGGAAGGTAAGAGGGGTCACTGGAGATATGAGGGAAGAGTAATAAAGTGTGACAACATGATTGAAGGATGGGTTATTTGGAAAAGAGACACGGGAGAAAAGAGATGAGCATATTTGTAATCCTAGATTGAATGGAGAGGCGGATGATGGACAGTGTGAATAGAAAATATAAAGTTTTTGGCGAAACACGAACTTTTTGGAGTCAATTTAGTACATGAATGCCTTTTTTTTGGCATTCATATACTAAATTGAAAAAAATGTATAAGATTATTTTTTTGAAAACTGAACTATATTCATACTTTTCGCACTAGGAACATGGAAATTTGCTTTAACTTTCAAAATGTTTAAATCGGAATTTCGAAAAGTTTATAAGTCCAAAATAAAATAATTCAAATTGAAAATCAGTTACAAGAAAGACAAAAACTGAATTTTTCACTTGACACTTTCACATTTTTTACAGTCATTTTTAAAAATTATCTCAAAAATAATGGTCCCAAATTCCAGTATTTACGAAAAGAACAATATTTTTGCACAAAAATCGTTAATACTCGAGAAAATAGATTTTCAAATCGCGAACTGTTTATTTTTCTAATCTATTTCAAAAAATGTAGAATTTTTCGCTGATTCGAATGCACCTAATATCGCTGCTCAAAAGGAATTTTGAAGCGAGTTATGAGCGTATAAAGTTTTCATGAGAGACGTAGACATTTTCCATTTTCTCTGCGTCTCTTCGACAATGAGAGTGTCTGCTTTCTCTGCGCCTCTTTTATCGAAACTTCAAACGCTCATAACTCGCTTAAAAAAGTATTTTGAATAGGGATGTTAAGTGCATTCGAATCAGCGAAAAATTCTACGTTTTTTGAAATAGGTTAGAAAAAATTTAAATTTGCGATTTGAAAATCGATTTTCGCCATTCTTATTTTTAAAAAAAAATATTGTTATTTCCGTTAATACTGAAATTTTGACGATCATTTGGTAAAATTAAAAATGACTGAAAGCATACTTTTGAATTTTGGAATTTTTGGTCAAATGATTCACACTGAAATTCATCTACAAAAAAATCTAAAACCGAAAGTTAAACCAGACAGCTCTAAAAATTTAAGTTCACAATTTTCCCCTCAAAAAATTGAAAGCCTAGGAACATTATTTTGTTTAGAAAACAGTCAACTCTTCTGTTTCTTTTGAACAGATCAGGTTTCTTGACAAACTTTGGTTTTTTTTTGCAAAATTTTTCAATCAAAATGTTAATGGGTAGGTTTTTAAAATTTCAGAAGACATCCACAAAAAGAACAACAAGCAAGAAGACATAAGACAGTTACAACAGCAACCACGCGGAATGGATCGGTTGTAATGAGAGAGAAGATTTCTGTTTTCTGTAAGGGGAACAACATGCAAAAAACCACTACAACCGGTTACTGTACTCTTTTCTTCTTCGGTTTCAGAGTGTCCAGAAACTTTATTAGATTTTTGTTGTACTGTATTCAATATAAAGAAATATTTGGGGAGAAGAAAAAATGGGGAAAAAGATGAATGAACATCAAAAGGACAGAAAAAGTGTAAAACAAAAAGGAAAATGGGAGATATCGGAAAGAGTGAACAGCGGAAGGGAAAAGGGGCTAAGGTGTGTAATGGAGAAGAAAGTGTAAATGAGGGAAACTACTGTGGATTGGAACATAAAGAAAAAATTGAAAGAAGAAAAGGACCTATTCAAAGCATAACGTCACAGTGTGGTTGGGTGGTTGGGATTGGAATGTACTCGGTTTGATTTGGCCTTTTTCGATAGGGCATTGTGACTCGTTCCCATTTCTGAAAATTGAAGGAATTGGCTGTTTAAAAATAGGTGTCTGAAAATAATTAATCTAATGGTTTTGTTGATGAAGAAACTCCAATTTTGAAGCTCTTATACAGTACTGGCTAAAATGAATGTGCGCACTAGCGTTTTCAGTTTGAAATAGATCAGCTTTGAGGGTCTGAAAAAGTGGTTTGCAGATATTCGATTATTCTGAAATTTTGTGAGCTCATAGAGCATTTTCACAGCTTTATGCTCATAGAAAATCAAAAAATTTCATTGACGGGAAGATGATTTTTCAGACCATCAAAGTTGACGCATTTTTCAACAAAAATCCTAATTTTCAGTTAAAATAGGCCAACTTTGAGGGTCTGAAAAAGTGGCTTCTAGACATGCGATTTTTTAAAAACTTTGTGGACGTGCTCTTTCTTTTCAAAAATGCTCTTTGAGCTTACAAAATTTTAGAAAAATCGGATTCATGAAAACCTCATTTTCAGACTTTCATAGTTGACCTATTTCAACTGAAAATGCCAGTGTGCGCATTCATTTTGGCCAGTACTGTAACTAACTTTTTATTTGATTTCAAGATTTTTTAATTTACAGCCTTCCCATTTTAAGAACTCAGTTTCATTGCTCTTATGGTCTTGTTCAGTATTTTCAGAAATTTTCAGTTTTAATTTTTACTTAAAAATACATCGAAATTTTCATCTTCAAGTTGTCAAGATTCTTCGTATTTTAGTTTCGAAACATCTAACTTTTCAAAAACCCACCTCAGCCCACGTGTTCCCCCTTGCATTAATCAGCTTGTAAATGCCTACAAACGGAATAAACGAGGCGCCAGAGAGCGCGAAAATGATTCCTATCACGTTAGCAGCCGTCGGGTATGTGTAGTCTTGGTAGGTCAACGCTTGGTAGTTGATGAAGTTCGATGTGATCATGGACTGGAAATTCGGGGTCTCTTAAAGTTCTGGAAACTTTAACTCACCAAAAGAATCGCTGGAGCTGCGCAGCTCCAACAGAACTTCCAATAGTTTCCCGGACGGAACCCCATCATTTCTTTGACGTCACGAACGAATTGACGGAGACCATAGATGTATGCAATGACCATTGCTTCACAGAAAACAGCGATGAGAAGACCCCAAGTGGTACCGTAGATAATGAGCCATTCCATTATCAAGATTCCACCCTGAAAAATTTTCGTTTCAGATTTTATTTTTAGGAAGAATATACATCTGTGCACATTGCGGTTCCAATGATCATGTAGAATGAGAACAAGCATCCAACGAAGATTTCTCGATGCTTTTTGAGTACTGGAAACTCGTCCGAGAGACCGGTTATGATGGCTTCTGATCCTCCGAACTGAAAAAAAAGTTTACGATAGAATTCGAATAGTATTATCAGTAACTTACCGAAGAATCCAATCCAAGAGTCATGAGCATTAGGAAGAAGAGGACAGACCAAAACGGAGCATACGGCATTGTGGAGAGGGCTTCAGGATAGACGACGAAAACGAGCCCGGGTCCTTCTTGAGCCACTGCTTCAATGGGTTTTCCAGATTTGCACGACATGTATCCGAGGACGGAGAAGATGACGAAACCGGAGAGGAATGAGGTGGCGCAATTGATGAAGGAGGTGAATAGAGCGTCGCTGGAAAAGGGGAAGGTTGGGAGAGGGGATTGTAAAAGTTTGTCCAGAAAATTTGGATATTTTAAAAATTTTGAAAGAACAATAAGAAAAGTTTTTCATAAGGTTCCACAGTTTCTGATTCATTTTTTTTAATTTCAAGCACAAAGAAAGTTTAGGGTTTCCAATTCGGCCACTCATTCAAATTTGAATATATTTTTCCAAGGGGATCGGGTAAAAATATGGTCAACAGGAAAAATGTTCCTTATTGAAAAATCTATCGATTGGTTTGAAAATTGTAAAATGTTATCAAAAATTGACAGAGTTACGCCTTTTGTTGACGAAAAATGTCCGATTTTTTCGGTTCGTCGGCAATTTCGGCAACTTTTAGGCAATACAAGGCGTAACTCTGTAAATTTTTGGTAAAATTTGACAATTTTTTAACCAATCGATAGCTTTTTCAATAAGGAATATTTTATCTGCTGACTGTATTTTGACCTGACCCTTCTGAAAAAAGTTATTCAAATTTGAATGAGTCGCCGAAATTCGTTCCAATCGTTTGAACAAAAGCATTTCGATACTATCAGCAAGATACTCTAGGTTAAAATGAAAAGTTTGAAGTTATTAATAAACAAACCCTCACAAAAACTAGTTGACTTACACATAAACATTATTATGAAAATCATTGTATGAAGAGTAAGCCATCAGAACTCCGAATCCAGGACCCAACGAGAAGAATACTTGTGTAGCAGCATCCTGCCAGACAGACGGTTTCTGAAAACCTCAACTGTTTTTGAACCCCCGCCAATCCAATTACCCTCAACATCTCGAAATTCGGTCTCAAATAATACTCGATTCCCTTTTGCCATCCGGGAAGAGTGACTCCACGAATGAACAGTATACCCAAGACAACGTATGGAAACAGGGCAGTGAACCAGACGACTTTTCCCGATGTGTGAATTCCTTTCCACATTGAAAAATAGCAAATCAGGTAGACAACGAACAAGGAGAGAGCGATATCCCAACGGACACCGCCAAGATCAGTGACACTTCGGATGACGTGAGAGTTGGGCGCGTTGGCTTCGTGGAGGCCCAAGAATCCTTTGCTGGAAATTGAGAAGGTTAAGTTATTGAAGTTATTAGAGATTTGAGTTACTAGAAATATTCTTCAGCTGCCGAGATCTTTTCAGCTGAGACGGATTCGTTGGCACTTCGACACATCGTTGTTCCATCTTCAGACCAGTGAGGTTCATAGCAGGCGGCAGAGTTGTAAGTGTTGTTACAAGAAGCCCAAGGGAGGTTGAAGCTGAAAGTAGGATGACGCTCATTTCTGTTTCTCGAATAATCGTCCCAATTTCATTATTTACGAAAAAAAATCGTTAAAACTCGAGAAGAGTCAATTTTCAAATCGCGAACTTACATTTTTCTAACCTATTTTTAAAAAATGTAGAATTTTTTGTTGATTCGAATGCACCTAATATCGCTGCCCAAAACGCATTTTGAATCGAGTTATGAGCGTTTAAAGTTTCAGTAAGAGAGACGCAGAGAAAGCAGACACTCTCATTGTCGAAGAGACGCAGAGAAAATGGAAAATGTCTGCGTCTCTCACGAAAACTTTAAAAGCTCATAACTCGCTTCATAATGCGTTTTGAGCAGCGAAATTAAGTGCATTCGAATCAGCGAAAAATTCTACATTTTTTGGAATAGGTTAGAAAAAATACAATTTCGATGTTCACAATTTTATGCAAAAAATGTTCTTTTCGTTAATAGTGGAATTGGTACCATCATTTGAGGAAATTTAAAGAAAATTGACAGTAATCCTAATTTAAGTGGGAAATTTAGATGATAATACTAGGAATCTTACCTAAACGAAGTGTAGAGATAGTGAAGTCCCCATGCGAGAATAACATTGTAAAAGAAGTCAACATAGAATGCAGTGAGAATAACACAGTATCCGATTCCCTTAAACAATGGACAAATCCGTCCCCACGTCGTGATGGCTCCCTTTCTATAATACTGTCCCAAACACAATTCCATATAAAACAGAGGGACTCCGGTGAGAAGGACCATAATGGAATAGGGAATCAAGAAGACACCTCCACCATTCTTAAAACAAAGATAGGGGAATCTCCAAATGTTTCCCAAATCTACAGCGAATCCGACGACGGAGAGAAGGAAGTCGAGCTGGAAATAGAAAATAGGTCAATCAAATTATAGAATGTCGAGAAAAAGGGGTACCTTTCCAGACCATTGCTCTCTTGCGGGATCCTTGTGCTCTTCGGCGACAGGTCCGTCTGTGGGGAGGGTGGCGTTTTGGATACCGTTCGACGGCCGACGGATCTTTTCGTCGGGGTCGTCTGGAGTTTGAGAAGTTTTTATTAATATGGAACAACTTTTTGTATAATATGCATCAACTCATATACCGTATTATCTTAATTTTTTGAAAGATTCAATACGGAAATAATTGGATTCGGGTTTTCAAATAATTCATTTGAAAACCGAGGCTCATATAGTCGATTGAAACTTTTAATTTTCAAAAACTTTTTTGAATCGGAATTTATTATTTTCGAACTCAACTCAAGTTATATCAACATTGAAAAAGTTTACAGAAATTATACAAAATTTTCCAACTTTTAATCTAATTTATTTGAAGTTTGTTCACACCTACAGTAGTCTACAACATATGAACCAAATTTAATTCTTTATAAGCCGTGGCTTCGCGAAATTTCGGAAGCGTGACGTTTCCCAAGTGAGTCGTTTCGAAAGTGCAACATTTCGGAAATGCGTTTAGTAGCTATTATTGGAAATTTCTTCATATCTACAGTAGTATAAAACATGCGAGCTATATTGAATTCTTTATAGATCGTAGCTCTTCGGTATTTCGAAAGTGTGACGTTTCGCAAGTGCGACGTTTCGTTTTTTTTAATTAAATATCTTACTAAACGCACTTTCAGATATCCGCACTTGCGAAACGTCATATTTTCGAAATGTCGCACTTTCTGAACGGTGCACTTTCGAAACGTCACATTTCAGAAATGTCGCACTTGCGAAACATCATACTTTCGAAACGTCGCATTTCAGAAATCTCGCACTTTCGAAACGTCGCATTTCAGAAATGTCGTACTTTTGAAATGCCGCACTTTCGAAATGTTGCGGATATGAAATTGACTATTTCCAAAAATTCGGTTTATTACCCTGTTGATCTTACGGTAGCTACGGTAGATCTTACGGTAGCTACAGTATATTACGGCAGTTATTTCCACAATTACATGACTCCATTTTTACCTGTTGGCACCAACTGCATAGCTAGATTTTGGTAAGAATCAGATCGCCGAACTCCAATCTCAATTTTCGAAATTTACCCCAATCTGAAGTTCAAGAATTACAATAAGACACAAAAAAGTTTATTCGGAAAGTTAGTTTTAAGAAGAAATCGAAAAAAGGAGCCAAGAGAAAAAATGGAAGATTTGGGTAGCCGTTGGTATATGAATCCGAGTGGCATGTTGAAGTATTCCGGTGTATGTGTGCCAGTCCTCCTCCTCCTCCTTCTCCTTCTCAATATCATCGTCGTTTTTCTTCTGAATCCCCGCTTCTGAATCATGTCGACGTCTCCTGACAACGCGTACTATCTGCTCTCGGCGACTACGGTGCGGCGGATAATTGCCGGAAAGCATCTATCTACTTATACTTCTTTTTTCTACATTTATTGCTCTCGGGATTTTTGGGAGATACCTGAGCGAGAGAAAGAGAGACCTTTTGATGCTGGTACCGATTATCTGGGGTTTTTCTGGGTAAAAGAACAAGTAACCACTGAAAAACTAGACAAAAGGTTTATTAAAGGGCAAAAGGACAATGGAAATACTTGGGTACATAAAATCAAAAAAGGCTGGGCGGCAACATTAAAATGTTAATAACTTTTTTCAGAGGGGTCGAGGTAAAAAACGGTCAACAAAAAACTTGTTCCTCATTAAAAAAGCTATCGATTGGTGAAAAAATCCTGAAATTTCATCGAAAATGAAAAGAGTTACGCCTTGTTGAAAAATTTCTCAGTATTGACAAATTTCGACAAGGCGTAACTCTGTTAATTTTTGATGACATTTGACGATTTTTCTACCAATCGATGGCCTTTTTAATAAGGAACATTTTTGCTGCTGACCGTTTCTCACCCCGACCCCTTCGAAAAAAGTTATTCACGTTTGTTGCCGCCCAGCCCTGATAGAGAGCACAAAAATACATATTTCGATAACTAGCGACTAATCAGAACAAAAGACTTAGATTTTTCCATGGATACGGGGATGAATATGAGGTCATTGCAAGAAAGGAACTGGAGATAATGAGGACGATTGAAAAATAGAAAGAGTGCTCTAATGATAACTTAACAATTATCAATGGAGCGTGATTTGAAATTGAACTTTTTCTTCTATACATGGATTATAGGAAAGGAGATGGTTGTTGGGGAAGGAATACTTTGTATTTTTCATATGTTAATGCAGCTTTTTGTCGAATTTTGGAGAGTAGTGGTTCAGAGAGGACGAATGAGGAGTTGAGGACGTCTTGGCTGAAAATTGAGAGTTTTAGGGAAGAATTTCAGGTTATTTTAGCAATTAATGCTATATTTTTTGTGAAGATTCTGTTTCTCTTCTATTCTGAGTTGTCTTTTCAATTTTTTCACTGAAAAACTGGAAATTTTCAAAAAAATTCAAATTTTTTATGCGCGCTTATGCGGGCTCTACCGTCTTCTCCTCCTGTACAACTCGTGGACAAGCGCGGTTTTCAGTTTTTTTCGTTCATGTTGCATGTTTTTTTCTGTTTCTTTGGACTTTTTTCTCAATTTTTCTTTTGCATTACTTCGGCGCTGTATATAGGAAGTGCTGCTCGACGAAGCGAGTTCTAATTCGGAGCAATCATTATCCATCGGTAGAAAGAAAGATAATCATTTCCTGCCTTTCCTTTTCTCTCTTTTTTTTTTCTTCAGTTTCCTTCAAACATTCATAACAAACTCACAAATAGGTAGGGGACACGAGTTGACGGGCGTCTTCGGCAACGAGAAGATAGCATCGGCCGGGCGCCCGAATCAGCCGGTTCTGATCGTGAAGAATGTTCTTGTCGTCTTCATCGCACGAGTACTACAATAATAATATTAATAATAGGTGTTACTTTATGATACAACACTAACTCTAAACATCCGCGGATATTTATTGAACAGAATCGACGGTGGCATTCCCAACACTTGCGCTATCTTCGTAGCAGTCACGAAACGAGTGTTCATGTCGATGCGGTCCGGATTCCATCGAATAACCTCGTTCATCGTCGGCGGCGTCATTTCCAGTCGATACGCTTCTTCGTCTTTACGCGGACGACCACGACGACGTTTTGCGTCAGAGCAGTGACTGACGCCGGAGACGTCCGAGCTGTCTGACTCGTATCCTCTCTGCAACAAAAAAGTGCATGAATTGTCATAGGTTGTCATGTTTAGCTTCTATTCATGTGCCGGTTTGACGTCTTCTTAGAGTTCGTGGGGTTTTTCTTCATTTGAATGCTTATAATTTCAGCGATTTTCTCTAGTTTTTTCACCCAAAAAATTTCAATATTTACTTTTTCTTATTCTTGTAAGCTAATCCGCTACTCAAGTTCCTTTGGTCGGTTTTTTAAAAACTTTGGCTTGAAAAACTTTAAAGGAGGATTTGGACCAAAAAATGATGTGTGAAAATTTGTGTAGATTCCGAATTTCACAGTGAAACGGCTCCGCGACGTTTCGAAAGTGTGACATTTTGAAAGTGCGGCGTTTCAAAAGAAAAACGTTGCACTTGTGAAATATCGCACTTTCGAAACGTCACACTTGCGAAACGTCACATTTTCGAAACGTGGTGGAGCCAGTGAAACTGCTGAAAAAAATCATAGCGCTCAAAAAACGCGTTCGCTGATGCTCAAAGTTATCCCAAATGGAAGAGAAACTTGAAAAATTCTAGAAAAATTACTCGCTGAATTTTTCAAACTTCTCTACCATTTGGGATAGCTGTGACCGGCGATCGTTTTTTAAAACTTTAGACCCGATTTTAGACCCTCTCAGGACAACTTTGGACCATTTTAAATCATTGCTGGACAACATTGGACCGTTTCCGACTACTTCAGACTCTTTTAGACCATTTTGGACTGTTTTGGATTATCTTTGGACGATTTTGGTCTATCTTAGGACATTTTAGAGAATTTTTGACTATTTTAAGCCACTTCAGATCATTGTAGAAAATTTTTTATCAAAAATTATCCGAAATGGTTCGAAATGGACTAAAATGGACTAAAACGGTCTGAAATCGTCCAAAATAATCAAAAAACGAACAAAATTCTTTTATTCCAATTGAACGGTTTTTTTTCCAGCTGTATCGCTATGCTATTTAGAATCTACACATTTTTTCACATATTTTAAAGCAAATTCATTTTTTTGGTCGAAATCCCACCTTTAATCCCACCTTCAACTAACCTTCAAGTTAATTTCATGAGCATCAATATCTTGAATTCCGATCCCAAGATCAATACCAATATCCAAAAATCCGTTCCCATTCGACGGAGGAGGCGGTGTGAGTTCACTCTCTTTCGGGAGGTACGGTTTCTTGGCAGCCTCCAAAATATTACAGTACAATCCATTCAGCACACTTTCATCCACATTATGACCATTCCTATTCAAATTTTCAATTGCTGGCAGTAGTGTGGTTCGAGTATGTCTCTCCAGAATTTGATGAATTTCTCTGGAGATTTCAGCTTGAAAAATCTGAATAGGGGAATAGGATTGATTAATTATCACTATAATTATCTAGTACATACTCTTCTCATCAAATCCAATGACGCGGGCGCATCATCAGCCATATCCATTTTATTCCTCTTGATCACATGCTTTAATGAGTTGACCTGAAAAAGTCGCACGTTTCTCTCATTCCTCTTCGTTTTCTATTTTCTTTTGGAATAATGATTTTTGGTTCAGAAAAAAACGAATAAATTGAATTAGCTTTCCGGTTTATTATATTTGTCATATGAATTTGTAATTGAAAAAAGAAAAAAAATCCCTACTATCATAAAACCCATTTATTCTATTTTCCAATTCAAAAACGCAAAGAAAGACACTAACCCTGGCCGACGATCCATCATTGCTTCCGTTCATTTCCCGGCTCAGCAACTCGTCCAAAATGGAGATTCGCATATTCATCTTGTTTCCATTACCATTCCCAGTCATCCGGTCGAACGCCTTCGGAATATAAGGCGTCGACATTTCGAGAAATATATATTGAAGAAGAAGAAGACGACTACTAGGACGAAAAAAAGGAAATAGAAAAGGCAGGCAAAGGCGCTAGCTGGCAGCGAAATACTACGGTCGATTCGAGAGACGCAGAGCCCCAGTCACTGGGCGCCCCCTCTTGCCCGTTAGTCTCTCTCTCTCTCTCTACCAGGCGGGCATGCTTTTCTAATGCTCCCCTCATGAAACGCTATTTTTCGTCTTTTCGGCCTCTAGTCTTTTCAGTCTTTCTCCTCTTTTTCCACATAACATACGAAGTTTGTGGTTTTCTGTCTCTTCCCTCTTACTAGTTATGATGTCGCCTCGTTTCTCCTTTTCCATTTCGAAGGTGTTTTGTAGATTGATAGGAGCTTGATAATATCAAAACGGACAGAGGTTAGGTTTCCTGTTCTTATGTTCCGCTGCACAGTGCCCCCAACTGATAATCCGCAAGGGAGCGCATATGCATAATTGTTGACGTACTTTGCGATATTTGATCTTTTTTGAAAATCTCAAAAAAGACCAATTTA
The DNA here is from genome assembly GCA_963966625.1 of Caenorhabditis zanzibari. Classification (NCBI taxonomy): domain Eukaryota; kingdom Metazoa; phylum Nematoda; class Chromadorea; order Rhabditida; family Rhabditidae; genus Caenorhabditis; species Caenorhabditis zanzibari. The sequence continues at coordinate 5,781,027 of OZ016470.1, read as the reverse complement.
TTTCGTTTCAAATTTAGTAACATTTGTTAAGCAGAAAAAAAAAGAAACATGAGCCCAAATTCATAAAATTTGATAAAAATTTGAAAGCGCTGATAGATTTTTTAGAAAATCAACTGAAAATGACGAATTTTTCGAGTTTTTGGACTTTTTCAGAAAAGTGAAGCAATTTTGAGTTCTGTAGTTTAGTAACAATTATGAAGTCGATTATTGCGGTCATTTTGAGCCCAAATTTACAAGATTTGGTTCAAAAATGAATTCGCTGATAGATTTTCTAAGTTGCAAAATTTGAATTTGAAAATTACAAATTTTTGTGTTTTAAGGTTTTTTCGCTTCGGAGGTGTTTTATATGATAAATTATGGCTCAGAAACTGTTTTTAATGTGAAAACATAGCCTAAAACCTTATATTTGGCTGAAAACATCATTTTTCAGATTCGACGAAAAAAAATTTTTGCAGATTTTTTTCGGTCGAAATGTTCATTTAGCCTTTCTTATCACTTTTTCTCAAGTTTTCACTTATATTAATTGGGAATTTCTTAAAATATCTGAAAAATATGATAAATTGGATTTTGTGGTGCGAAAAGTATTTTCGGGTTACTGTAGCTTCTTAAAGGTGGTGTGCGGGTTTTTAACATAAGGGCTCAAATGGGGTAAAAATACATGTATTTTCATAATATCATGATGAAAACGCGCAAAAAAATTTCTTACGGCCGCAAAACGCCGTCAAAGTGCGATTTTTGAGTACGGTAGTGGTCCCTGATGGAAGAGCTGGCCTAGCTTTTTCCACTAGTCCGCTGGCCGCCGACGCGACGAAATTCGCATATTTTCCCGAAAATTTCAATTTTTCAGCCAATTTGCCGATAAAATTTCAGTTTTTTTGCATAATATGTTAGAAAATCAGCTGACAATCCTGCCACAAATGAGTTTTCACTGTTTTTTCGCTAAAAATAAGCGAAATTCGGTTCGCGAGAAAGGGACCACTACCGTACTACAAATCGCACTTTGACGGCGTTTTGCGGCCGTAAGAAATTTTTTTGCGCGTTTTCTACATGATATTATGAAAATACATGTATTTTTACCCCATTTGAGCCCTTATGTTAAAAACCCGCACACCACCTTTAAAGGGAGGCACCTGAAACGCTTCGCATCAGCAAGCGCGCAAGCACTCTCCCTTGTGCGCTTTGTTAGTTGGGGGCACTGTGCGCTGCGATAACTTTTTTTGAGGCGTTAGTCTCAAAAAAAAAGAATCTAGTCGTTCACACTAAACCAATCAATTACACAGTAATCAGTTTACGGTTGTGTTTTTGTTCGTCTTTGCGTGTCAATCGTTCAATCTTCCCCTACAGGGTTGCCCCTCGCGGCGACAAACCTTGAATTGTTGACACTGATGTTTGGATTTTGAGAGTTTTGGATTTTTCTACAAGGAGAACGTAAATAAATTTGTTTGGTTTTCAGGATAATTGATTTAGTTATAGATTTACACCCACTTGACACCAAAATAGGTCATTGATTCTTCAAATATTGGTGGCTTCCTTACTTTACTTTTAGATCACCGCCTCCTCAATTTGAAATTCAAACTGCAAGGAAACATGAAAAAAATTGCATTGAATGTTTCACATTTTCATAACATTCTTTTATTTTTGCACTGAAATTCTAGTTTTTTAGGTTTTCAGCCGACCGACCAAGCGAGATTTTAATTTCATCCATCACATTTATGGAAAATTTAAATCTCTATCTAATTACTCGAAATATTTGACTCGAAAATGAAGGACCTGATTGAAAAAAGTCTGAAATTCAGAAAAAAAGGTATATTTCCAACACCAATCATTTTTTGAAGCTGAAACTTTCTGATTATGCTCAACTGTTCTTAGAAAGTTTCAGCCTCAAAAAATGATTGGTGTTGGAAATAGATCTATCTTTCTGAATTTTGGGTTTTTTCAATCAGGTTCTTCAGTTTTAAATAAAATATTTCGAGTTGTAGGTAATTAGATAGAAATTTAAGTTTTCCATAAATGTGATGGGTGAAATGAAAAATTTCGTCTGGTCGGTCTTCTGAAAACCTGAAAAACTAGAATTTCAGTGCAAAAATATAAGCATTTTATAAAAAAGTGAAAATTTAAATTCAATGTTTTCATGTCTCCTTGCAGCTTGAATTTCAAATTGAGGAGACGGTGTAGAGTTGAATCTTCAAGCTCGGAACTGAAACCTACCGTAACCTAGATATAAGATCAGATAAAACCGGTTCACCCTAAACCGAATTACTCTGTTGGCTGACACCATGACATGGTGATCTTTACCCTTGTCTCTTTCATGCCTTCAACGTCACGAACGTCTTACGTGGATTTCCTCTCAACTTCCAAACCACTGCCATTTGCGTCAACCATCCATCCGACCCCTCAATTTCACCCCCAAAAAACTTCAGCTGTTTCTGCTGTCATTTCTGTTTTTTCTTGGTATTTTTCCAACTTGAATGTTAAGGTTTCGCTTCAGAATCTGAATATCTTGTTTACAACAGCAGCAGCAGTAGTTAACTTAATTCTAAACGAATGCATATGCATCTGCGCCAGTTGACACTCTTTCTTTACTTTTGGCTCTCTGTTCCGTTCGTTCCACTCACCGCCGATCAGTGAGTCTTGGCGGACTACAAATCGAATGTGTGTTTTCGGCACTGTCAAGGCTTTGCTTGTATGCGAGAAAAGGAAACCCTGGGACTCAATTTATTCTTTTCAAATGGCCTCTGAAAACAATAGGAAGACGACCTTGTCCTAAGACATCAGTCAGTCATTTCAGGACGTCTCTCGGTTTTTGAAAAGCAGTTTCACAGAGAGAAAAGACCACCCTATTTTGCACAAACAAAGTGATGGGTTTTTGTTTGTGCCTGCTCACGGATACTTCTTTCTTTTCTTCGCCCATTTTTGTCTATCGTCTGTCTGTCTGTTCCTTGAGATATTCCCACTCATTGTTTTTCATTTCCTATTTATGTATTCTGAGGCGGTGGATATCGAGTTGTTTTCGGCATAGCAACCCCACGCGTTTGGAGATTAGATGTTCTGGAAGACTTCGAAATTTCAAGTCTTTTATCGTAATAACGTCGAAGCCAGCTTTCTACTCTGTCGGAGTTGCAATCCGAACCAAAATGGGCCCGCACGGGCCGGCGATTTTCTCCCTTCTAAATTGTGAATTTCAATCCAAATTTTATATAAAAATGTAGCACTCGATGAGATCTACAGAATGGTAGTTAGAATATCTGAATTCCATATCTATATTTTCCATAAAACGTCAGAAAAAAGATTTCGGCCCGTGTGAGCTCGGCCCGTCCGCTTTCTGACGTTTTACGGGAAATATAGTTATGAAATTTAGATATTCTAACTACTATTATGTAGATCTCATCGAGTTCTACATTTTCATATAAATTTTGTCTTGAAAATCACAATTTAGAAGGGAGAAAATCGCCGGCCCATATTGCAACTTTGTACTCTGTAAAATCCTTTGCGATTCATTCTCCGATCTTTCTTTTGATTCCAAGGAGAGTGATTTACCATAGGAAACACGTGGACTCTCGGATTCCGCAAACTAAAACATAGCCTAATCTCTAGCGAAGATCAGATTACAGAAGTTAGCTTCTTCCTCGTAAATTGAATAATGTGTTCTTCGTATCGTATCCACCAGCTGATGTTAGGTTTCAAGTTTCATGTTCGAAAAGTGTTTTACTTTTTCCCGTACTCTGATCTTTTGTTTGATCCGGAATCTGTCTGTTATTATCTTTTCCAGACATCCACTCCCTGTTTCTTTCTGAGTCGCTAGAAAACACATTTGAGTTTTGAACACGCGAGCCGTCAAGAAGAAGAAGAAGCACCTGTCTCTGCTTCATTGATTTTTTAGTTTTCTTTTCGACTGACCCGAGAGCGGGAGCACAAAACAGAGCTCATTCAAACAAATTAGGGTGCTCGTCTCCTTTTTCAAGTCTTTCCTTTTTCTCTCTTGATTCTCCATGATGCCTCCTTCGCTCTCCTCCAGAATGCCGTTTCTAATATATACACAAAGTGCCATTTCGAGGCCCTCCCCGTCGTTCTTGGCATTTTCTTTTCCCGCCCGTCAAGTTGGGGCGGCAACTGCTCTCTCTTTCTGCATTCATCTTTTTTTGTGCTGCTTTTCTTTTTTTTTCTTCCAACAATATTCCTCCGATGATTCTTTAGAAAAAAAAGTGTTTTTGTTGAGAATGGAGGAAGTCCAAAGTTTGAGTAAACTCTTTTCTGACCAGGAAGAAGAGACTCCTCGTACTAACGAATTTTTCCGGTCCGATGGAATCAAACTCTGTTTTTTTAGTTGACCCGTGTGACTAACTTTTTCCACTTGGAGTTTAGATTCGTTATACTTCAACACCTTTTCCGCCGATCAACGACCATGATCAGGTTTCATGGCTTCAAACACCTTTTTTTCTATTTTATTCCAGTCTCAGTCGGTTGAATTGTTCTGATCTTCCGGCTGCGATATCTTGACCCGAAAATGCCCCGTAATAAATTAAAATTTGAAGGAACATATCCTGATTTTCAGGTCAGTTTTTTAATTTGTCTTTTTTTCGAACGATTTTCAACAAATTTCGGAGCAAAAAATAACATTTTGCTTCGAAATTTGTTGAAAATCGTTCGAAAAACATGACAAATTGAAAAATTGACCTGAAAATCAGGGTATGTTCCTTTAAATTTTAATGTATTACGGTAGGATTTTTGTGATGAGATATCGCGGCTGAAAAATCAGGGAACTTCAGCCACGTAGTATTTTCTTTCTGATCTCTGAATTCACTACTAGAGCCATATCGTCTATTTAGTTTATCAGCGACGCGTTGGTCACTCATTCATTATCAAACCGGCACTTTTTCTTAGCTGATAAGCTCAGAATTCTATTTCTAGTCGCTCCAGTGTATTATACTTTCTGCCGCTTTCATATAATATTGTTCCCCCCTTATTTGTTTCGCCGACGTTTGTTGAAGAGATATGATTCATCTTTACTCTTCCCGCTATTGTTATTGTATGGAACAAAAATCAAATGTTTTTCTTCTCTGCAATATGTGTCATGAAGTGACGTTTCATCTGAAGACTTTCCATTATTCTCGCTTATCAACAGGTGGCAACAGAGCATGTACTGACCACTCTTTTATGAAAACGTCCATCATAGGCTTTCCGGTCGAGTTGTCCTCTCCAATATCATATATCACATGCTTTCTACCACACTATCCGAATGTTTATACGCATTGAACGCGTGACCCTCATTTTTTGTGTCTCTATTCGTCGTTTCTCTTCATCTTGAAGATCATGAATAAACGAATTCTGTCAGAAAACGTCTAGATTAGATATTCTAGCTTAGTGACGACGGTTGTCGACAAAAACAAAAAGTTCAGCGAACACGCCCTATTGCGTATCGTGTTTTGATTGTTTTGACCTCAAAACGGTTATTCTCGTACTTCTGACACTTCCTTCTTTACCGTTATCCTACTCTATTTTCTAAAAATTTATTTTTTTTGCAGAAACAAAAATGGTTCAGACGTACAGATCACCTGTACGTATCTACAAACATCCATTCGAGATTGTGATGGCGGTAAGAGCATCGCGTAGAAAAAAAAACGGATTCATAAAATTTTAAATTTCAGGCATACGAGATGAGATTCCCCACGTGTCCGCAGATTCCGATCTTTGTTGGCTCCGAAGTGCAGTTCGAATACAAAAGTGAAGATGGAGCAGAATGGGTGATCGATCGAAAGTGTCAGTTGAACGTGGAGGCTCCGTACCTTGTCAAGAAGATTGCTGGCGTCGACTACGTCTATTTCTCGCAGAAGAACTCGTTGGATCGCAGGAAGCGAACTCTCGATATTGAAGCTACGAACATCTCATTTGCGAATAGGATTAATGTCAAGGAGAATTGCACTTACTATGTATGTTTTTCAGTAGCGATTTTCTCCCATAAAAATCGAGATTTTTCAATCGATATTTATATAAAAATGTAGAACTCGATGAGATCTACAAAATGAAATACAAAATGGCTACTATTTATTTGCTCAATTTTTTGCTGGTTTCCTCTAAACGCAAGCTAGGTCGGCCTGGGTGTTTGAGCGGCTAAATATAGTAATTTTGTATGTCATTTTGTAGATCTCATCGAGTTCTACGTTGTTATACAAGTTTCGATTGGAAAATCTCAATTTAGATAGAAAAAAATTGCTGCCCTGGTTAGCCAGGTCTGATTTCTGCATACATGGTCTCAAATAGTATATAATACAGTTTTTGAAGAATTCGCGAGCAAGAAATCCGAAAAAAAACCCCATTAAATGCAAGCTAAAAGTGAGAAAAAACGCGAAAATGCGAGCTAGAAAGCATAAAATTAAATGAAGTTATGGTGTTTTTTCAAAATTGTTGAATTTTCCAGGTTCACGCTGAAAACGAGAACTGGACTTGCTTCGAACAATCGGCTTCACTAGATGTCAAAAACTTCTTCGGCCTCGAATCCGCCGTCGAAAAGCTTGCTGTTCGTCAATACGGAGCAAACTTGGCCAAAGGAAAAGAGATTCTGGAGTACTTTATCGAAGAGTTGCTCAAAACGACGACGCATATTCCAAGATACAGAGAGCCAGGAGAGGATGACAAAACGTCGAATGCTGGTGAGTGATTCTAGAAAATATAAACATAGATTGAGTGGGATTTCTAGATGTGTTAACACTGTGAAAATCTAGTTTGAAGTGTACTGACACCAGTTGAATTTCAGATTCCGCAATCGAAATGAAAGAGTCGTCGGATGGAGAAGCCGTCGTGGTTCATCAGAGTCGCGCGCCAATGTTGTCTGCGGAGAACGACGAGATGAGAACCGCTCGCGCCACAGCGAGCTTTGACGACGGTTCGTTGTGATTTTCGGTTCTGCTGACTCTCCGTTGTTGCTGCTTTCTATATAGGCACCCCCCGCACACTCATATGTATTATTATTTTCAATTGAATCCATTTTCATCAACCATGTTCTTAGCCTGCTTTTGATGTGATATGTTCTGTGATGTTCGTTTCTTCATTCCTGTCAAAATAATGCTCTCATCATCATCATATTGTTTTCATCCACTCGCTTCTATTTTTTCTCTTTTATAGGCAGCAATCACTTGGTTGTCATGTGTATGTCTGTGTGTCTGTCTCGCATGATTTTTTAGATCGATTAGTCTTTTTTCCGTTTCCTTCTCCTGGATCGAGGTATCCGCTCTGACTCGTGACATCGTTTTCCGAGAGTAACAGATTTTCCGTGTACCTCTTTCCTTCCCAGGTTTTATCAATAAAGAAAGCTCCGCCCTTTTGACAAAAAAAAAGAAAGTTAAAGGAGGATTCCGACCAAAAAATGAATTATCTCTAAAATGTGCTAGAAGTTGTGTAGATTACGAATATCGAAGTGAAACAGTTTTTAAAAAATTGTAACGCTTAAAAAACGCGATCGCCGGCGCTCAATGTGATCCCAAATGGAAGAGAAATTTGAAAAAATGGAAAAAAAATTACGCAGCCTCGTGCAATTTCGCAACTATTTTCAAATTTCTCTTCCATTAGGGATGACTTTGAGCACCGGCGATCGCGTTTTTTGAGAGCTACGATATTTTTTCAAGCTGTTTCACTTCGATATTCGTAATCTACACAACTTTTAGCATATTTCGAAGATAATTCATTTTTGGGTCGGAATCCTCCTTAAAATAGTTCAAAGAACGAAGCGTATAGTAGCAGCAGCAGCGGCAACAGTAAATCAGAAGTGCACCACCATCCTTGCGGATATATCTTGTACTCTCCGCGCTTGGCCGGGGCCCCACTTCAGACTGTTTGGTCTTTTCGCTGCTGCGTCTATTGGCTTCTCGCCATGTCTCGGGGGCTCTGAGCTCTTCGGCTCGCGGATCTCCTTGAAGGCCGAGGATCTATCGATTCGGGGCGAGGAAAGGAAACGATCTCATCAATCTGCATCTACACCTGTATTATTATCATCAATTATTTTGTTGCATTATTAGAATTTCCCATACACATGCTTCTATGCTTTCACGAAAATATGACAAAAGTGGGAAGAGAAGAAAATCGGTTAAATTTGTTATTGGTTAGTTGGATGAAGTGTAGTGGTTTGCAGCATGTTAGCAGTAGTAAAAAGAAATTTAGAAATTGGAAAATTGATTTTTCAGCCGACTCGAAACTCGAAGCAGAATACATCAGAAGATTCCTTGGACAGTTGAGCCCGCTGGAAGAATCAAGACTTTGTGAGATTAAATACAGTCTTCAAGCACATCACAAGGTAAACATTTTTATAGGATTACTGTCTTTTTTTACTAAAATAACAATATTTTTGCAAAAAAATCGTTAAAACTCGAGAAAATTGATTTACAATTACTTTTTTCTGGCCTATTTCAAAAAATGAATAATTTTTCGCTGATTCGAATGTACCTAATTTCGCTGCTCAAAACGCATTTTGAATCGAGTTATAAGCGATTGAAGTTTTCTTCAGAGCCGCAGACATTTTCTCGTTTCTCTGCGTCTCTTCGATAATGAGAGTGTCTGCTTTCTCTGCGTCTCTTTCACCGAAACTTCAAATGCTCATATCTCGCTTTAAAAAGTTTTTTGAGCAACGATATTAGGTGCATTCGAATCAACAAAAATTCTACATTTTTTTATATAAAATGCAAGTTCGCGATTTGAAAATCGATTTCCTCGAGTTTTAACGATTTTTATGAGGAAATAGTGTTATTTTCGTAAATTGGGACGATCCTTTGTAAAATATTACTGTAATCATACTTCAAATTCCATAAATTTTGAAAAAAAATCCTTTTCAGGGCAAACTTCCCAACGATGCTCACTTGCTCCGTTTCCTTCGTGCCCGCGATTTCGACGTTGCCAAAGCCAAAGACATGGTCCACGCCAGTATCATCTGGAGAAAACAGCACAACGTGGACAAAATTCTTGAGGAATGGACGCGTCCGACGGTCATCAAACAATACTTCCCGGGATGCTGGCACAATTCTGACAAAGCTGGACGACCGATGTATATATTGAGACTCGGGCAACTCGACACGAAAGGAATGCTCCGGAGTTGTGGAGTCGAGAATCTGGTGAAGTTGACGCTGTCAATTTGTGAAGATGGTCTTCAACGAGCAGCCGAAGCGACCAGGAAACTGGGAACTCCAATCAGTTCATGGAGTTTAGTTGTGGATTTGGATGGACTATCGATGAGACATTTGTGGAGACCTGGAGTTCAGTGTCTTCTGAAGATTATCGAAATTGTTGAAGCCAATTATCCGGAAACGATGGGACAGGTTCTTGTGGTCCGTGCTCCACGTGTGTTCCCTGTTCTTTGGACTCTCATCTCCCCATTCATCGATGAGAAAACGAGAAAGAAGTTTATGGTCAGCGGTGGAAGTGGTGGAGATTTGAAGGGAGAACTTCGGAAACATATTGATGAGAAGTATATTCCGGATTTCCTCGGAGGATCATGTCTCACCACAAACTGTGGACTCGGTGGACACGTTCCGAAGTCGATGTATCTGCCAGTGGAGGAGCAAGAAGGAGCGAGCTCATCGGAAGATCCACTTCATTCCATCTACACAAATACGGCGACATGGAGAGGATATCCAGTGGAAGTGGTGATTCCGATTGAAACTGCTGGATGTGTGCTCACGTGGGATTTCGATGTGCTCAAGAGTGATTGTGAATTCAGTCTCTACTTCTCGACAGAGGTATGCAGAACGAATTTCAAATGGGAATACCTTTTTTAGGGGGGTCGTGTAAAAATACAGAAAACTTTTCCCTATTAAAAAATCTATCGATTGGTTGAAAATCCGTCGAATTTCATCGAAAAATGGCAGAGTTACGTCTTGCCGAAAAGTTGCCAAAATCTAGAATTTTTCAGCAAGGCGTAACTTTGTTAATTCTTTATGAAATTTGACGGTTTTTCAACCAATCGACAGATTTTTTAAAAGGAACATTTTTTGTGTTGACCATATTTTTACCAGATCCCCCTGAAAAAAGTTATTCGCGTTTGAATGAGTTGCCGAAATTCGTTATTTGATAAATTTCCAACCATTTTTTTTTCTCAGAAAATCGAACAACCGCCAGTCCGCGACGGTGCTCAGTCCCCAACAACCATCCTGAATCCAGTGGAGATGGTTTCCGCAGCGATCGGAGGAGCTTCTCATCAACACCCAGATCTCCAATGTGCTCCCGAGCTGAAAGTCGGAACACCACAGTTGAGTCTCGAGGAGAAACCGGTGCTCTTCCAGGAAGGAGATTCCATGCAGGTAGGTAATCAAGTTTCGGGCTCCGGGATGTTTCGCAGCCAGACATTTCGCAGTCGGACATCTCGCAGCCAAAAATTCACTATTTTTCGCATAAATTGTCTCAAAATATACAAAAAAAATGGACAATTAACAATGATAATGGCTATTGTCATAGATTGTTGCCAAATTTGCAGTCATTTTGAGATGATCTATGCCAAAAACAGCTTTTTTGGCTGCGGAATGTCTCCGCTGCGAAACGTCTGACTGCGGAATGTCCCGGGGCCAAACTTCCTGGTTTTATTGTGTCTTATTTCTAAAAATTTTCAGGGCTCTCACTATTGCTCTCGAGCTGGTACGTACATCATGCAGTGGAGAGTTCCGGAGACGACTGCCGGGCACTCGTCAACATTTGACTTCGGATCCCATAAATGCCGACTCATCTATTATTATGAGATTCTCAATTCCGAGAACTTTAGGTTAGTGAAGTCTAACTGGGAGAGTTCGTGAACATTCCAGTAAAACTTTTGTTCTGAAAAATCGGGTGTTCATAGAATCGACCATGGGGGATCCATTTCTGTAGTCAGAATTTCCGAAACGGTCGCGTGAACCGAGTTATGAGCTCATAAAGTTCCTGTCAGTATTGAATTTGTGGACTTTGAGATTGATTTTCTCAGCCTCCACATGTCAAAGGATTCTCTAGTTTTTTTTCACAGCATATTCATATTTTCACGATATTGGAAATTCAAGGTGAAAATATGAATATGCTACAGAAATTCTATGTCATTCGAAAAAGTGAACAATTTCATGTGCAGTACAAAAAACTAGAGATTCCTAAAACATCTAGAGACTGAGAAAATCAGTCCACAAATTTAGTACTGACCAGACCTTTATGAGGTCATAACTCGGTTCACGGGACCGTTTTGGAAATTCTGACTGCAGAATTGGATTCCCCATGGTTGATTCTATAAACACCCGGAAAAAGTTTTGAGATACCAGTTTTTCCAAACTTTGTCTTATTCCAGAGGATCCGTCGCCTCTCTCGAATCTTGCCGCTCATCATCGTTCAGTTCAATTGCGCCGCAAACGCCACCGACTCCGGGAACACCTCGTAATCCATAAACAATTTCAGTTTTATCTATTTTCAATGCCTTCTCTGTCTCATTTCATTCGATTTCATTTGTATTCTCAATGTGATTCATTCGAAAACCCCATCCAATCTTTCCCCAGTTTTTTTATACGCACAAAATACTGACACGAATTTCCCTTTCATTCTATGTCAATCACACACAGTTCCATCACGGTTCTTTTCGCTTTCCTTTTCCATGTCTATTTGAGATGTATTTAATTTATTTTGATACTATGTGTATGTGCACATGTATTCCCAATTCGAGCCCCTGACAAGTCTGTAACATGAAGAGTTTGTAATTAGCAGGTTTTATTGGGACCAAAACCGGGAATCGAAAATCAAGGGCACAAACTGCAACAGTGAGAAAGTTAATTTTTCAAAGATCAGTTTCTGTTTATTTTGAATTCAAATTTGACATCTTCCCAAGTGGATTCCAGTGGTAAATATCTCCTCTCCAAGACATTTACATGATCGTCTTGGCTTATAGTAAGAAGTGTATGACATCTAGTACCGTACCTTAAAAATAAGATTATGGTGGCTCCGCGACGTTTCAAAAGTGTGACGTTTCGCAAGTGTGACATTTCGAAAGTTCGATATATCACGTGCAACGTTATGCTTTTAAAACGACGCACTTTCGAAATGTCACACTTGTGAAACGTCACACTTTCGAAACGTCGCGGAGCCATTACAGTAAAATTGTATTTGTACTGAAATGGTCGTCCCAATTCCAGTACTTATGAAAATAACAATATTTTTCATGAAAAACGTTAAAATTCGAGAAAATCGATTTTCAAATCGCGAGCTTACATTTTTCTAACATACACTGCTAGACATATTGTCGGATTTTTTAAAGTGAGACTCGGTGTTTGCGGACTTTACAGTATCGCAAGCCAAATTTGGCTTGGTGAACTGAAAAGTCCGCAAACACCGAGTCTCACTTTAAAAAATCCGACAATAAGTATCCCCTATTCAAAAAAATCGCACGGAAAAATCGACTCGATTTGAATTTCATTTTTCGCGCCTTTTTCAGATCAAATATCGGTCAATCAAAAATGTGCGCTTTTACGGGCTCTTTGATGAATCTTGTTGGAAATTTCACTCGTTCGTGCTTTGGGATGTATCTCTGAAGAATTCTGTGTAAAAAAGTATTCAGAATTTCATCAAAGAGCCCGCAAAAGAGCACATTTTTGATTTGCCGATATTTGATCTGAAAAAGGCGCGAAAAATGAAATTCAAATCCAGTCGATTTTTCCGTGCGATTTTTTTGAATAGGGGATATAGACCCACTCAATTTTTTGACTTTTTTCAAAAACGGAAAAGAGTACGGAGGCGGATTGTTGACCAAAATTATACAATTTCTGGTGCCGTAATGGTGCACTGCTATTAATTTAACTGCCCCATGCAGTTCTCAGAAAAAGTCAGATTTTACAAAAAATCGAGTTGTGCAATTGGACATAAGTATAGATCCACTCGAGAAAACAAGGAAACCCGACTGAATTAAAGAATGTGGCATAGAAATTCAGAATCACGAGCTCAAATTGACTACGATAGTGCAAAAAACTGGTTGAATTTAGTTGAAAAAATTTTCACTACGCAAGTTTATAACATTTTGAACTATGGAGTGTCTAGTGTTTTTTGTTTCATCCTTTAACTTGAAGTCTGTTAACTTTTTTCGCTAGATCATTTTGTAATCGTATTCAAATTGATTGTTTATTCTGTTTTAGTACCTGCTCCAATCATACTCAGCCCAAAAAATCCGTTTCCGATTCACCCACTAACTCCAAAGTCTCGACATGTTTTCTCATCGCTGATGAAAAAATTTCCTGTTCCGTTTTTTGTCTACATTAGGTTCTGAATCTTGTGTGACGGAGTATTCACAACCTTTTCGTGTTAATACGCCTGCATTTATGCCTTTAAATTTTCTACAAATCGCGTTTGATCTACTTTAGTGTCACTATCACCGAGTTAGGGGCACATTTAGTTAGGACTGACCCTACGTGCACCTCTAATTGTTGTGTAGGACTCAGATGATAAACGTTGCATCAAGAAACAATGCGTTCCTCCTCTTCATGAAACGAATTGGGCCCAAAGGAACTTTCGGCGCACGTCAGATCTGTTCGGAGGCAAATGACCGCCATCAGACGCGATTGGTGAGTAGCAGTGACTGGTAAAAATTAGGCGTGGGTTCGATTCCAATTACTTCATTTATTGTTTTGACTTCTTTTTATTGACTTTTTAATTCATTTTTGGCACTTTTTCTCTATGTTCGTTATAGTTTTAACACCATACGGTCACCTCTGTAGCGGTTTCAACATATTTTCGAAAATTTCCCTAAACTTAATCCTTTCCGGAAATTACCAAGAAGAAGTGTCGTAAGCCGTTGGAAGTCTTGAAAACACAGAAAAAGTGTCAAAAATGAATTAAAAGTCAATAAAAAGACGATTGAGGAGGAGAGACGCCAAAACATGTTAAAAATGCAGTTTTAGCACACAAACTTTGGACTGAAATTTCTCGATTACACTAATGTCAGGCCGTGAGTCAGTATCTTGTTCTTTCCCCTCATGACGTCAAAGCGTTTCTAGAAGTTTCCATTTTATGACCTGCTCCCGGATCCTACTGATAAGAACTTGTATTTAAACCCTTGGTACCGACCACTCTTGGTCGGTTAACCTGTCTGTAACAAATTGTTGTTAAACATGATGATAACATTTGAGTCTCAATAAAAGAAGTCTCTTCATCTTGTTCAGCACAGACCAAAATACCGGGAGCAAAAGGCTACGAGCCTTCGCCACCCTGACGTTTAGAACCTAAATAATTCGAAGTTATCGAGTGCTAAACCTTTCGAATTACACTAACCTGTAATGACTCCCAATTGTAAAATGGGTTTTGGCCCGAGTCTATGCGCAAAAGAATCAGCACAAAAAGTTATTTAAAGATTGTAAACCTTTTTTTCGCATATTAATATCTTGTGTGATGGAGTATTCACAACCTTTTCGTGTTAATACGCCTGCATTTCAATTTTCTACAAATCGCGTTTGATCTACTTTAGTCTCACTATCACCGAGTTAGGGGCACATTTAGTTAGGACTGACCCTACGTGCACCGCCGAAAGTTCCTTTGGGCCCAATTCGTTTCATGAAGAGGAGGAACGCATTGTTTCTTGATGCAACGTTTATCATCTGAGTCCTACACAACAATTAGAGGTGCACGTAGGGTCAGTCCTAACTAAATGTGCCCCTAACTCGGTGATAGTGAGACTAAAGTAGATCAAACGCGATTTGTAGAAAATTTAAAGGCATAAATGCAGGCGTATTAACACGAAAAGGTTGTGAATACTCCGTCACACAAGATTCAGAACCTAATGTAGACAAAAAACGGAACAGGAAATTTTTTCATCAGCGATGAGAAAAGAGACTTTGGAGTTAGTGGGTGAATCGGAAACGGATTTTTTGGGCTGAGTATGATTGGAGCAGGTACTAAAACAGAATAAACAATCAATTTGAATACGATTACAAAATGATCTAGCGAAAAAAGTTAACAGACTTCAAGTTAAAGGATGAAACAAAAAACACTAGACACTCCATAGTTCAAAATGTTATAAACTTGCGTAGTGAAAATTTTTTCAACTAAATTCAACCAGTTTTTTGCACTATCGTAGTCAATTTGAGCTCGTGATTCTGAATTTCTATGCCAGATTCTTTAATTCAGTCGGGTTTCCTTGTTTTCTCGAGTGGATCTATACTTATGTCCAATTGCACAACTCGATTTTTTGTAAAATCTGACTTTTTCTGAGAACTGCATGGGGCAGTTAAATTAATAGCAGTGCACCATTACGGCACCAGAAATTGTATAATTTTGGTCAACAATCCGCCTCCGTACTCTTTTCCGTTTTTGAAAAAAGTAAAAAAATTGAGTGGATCTATACTTATGTCTAGCAGTGTATTTCAAAAAATTTAGAATTTTTCCTGATTCGAATGCACCTAATATCGCTGCTCAAAACGCATTTAGAAGCGAGTTATGAGCGTTTGAAGTTTTGGTGAAAGAGACGCAGAGAAAGCAGACACTCGCATTGTCGAAGAGACGCAGAGAAAATGGAAAATGTCTGCGTCTCTCATGAAAACTACGAACGATCATAACTCGCTTCACAATGCGTTTTGAGCTGCGATATTAGGTGCATTCGAATCAGCGAAAAATTCTACATTTTTTGAGATTGTTTAGAAAAAAGTAAGTTCGCAATTTGAAAATAAATTTTTTTGAGTTTTACGATTTTTATGAAAAATATTGTTATTTTCATTTGAGTACAAATAAAAGATTACACTTTTCTCAACTCACTCTCTCACTCCTTCTGGATATTTAATGAAAATTGCCGAAAGTGGTCGATTGTATTCATCTGTATTCTGAGTCTGAAACTGTAGTTGAGCATCTGGATAACATTGTGTTTTATCCGTTGCAATTGAAAGGAGATTTTCGAAAACTTCTTCAACGGACATATTGTTGCTGTGTTGAAGTCGTTCGGTTATTAATTGTTTTCCATAAACAGCTTTTTGATATGGTTTAGCAGGAGGACTGTTCGAGATGACATGGTATTCTGAATAATCTGATAAAAAATAGTCCAAAAAATGTTATTCTTACCATCGCCCCAATCGCAAACTTCAATTTCATCGACTTGTTGGTTTGTCAAAGTCTGGACATTGTAGAGTCCAAAATTATCTCTGAAATCAATCTTCAATTTATTCGAAAACTCAAACGTTTTTTTACTGTTCCAGTGCGACCAGCTGAAATCCGTTATACTTCTTCGCATTTCTTTTCAATTCCTCCAACATTTCAGAAGTGTTTGTAGCTTTTAAAAATGAATTCACAATTCCTCCTCGGCTCGGAGCACTCGAAAATTTTGATTCTTGAGTTTGAGTAATCGAAAGCATCATACCAACTTTTCCATTCTTATTCAATCCAGTCCATGTACCACGTACTTGGTCTTGTTCATCCATTCCTGGAATCTTTACTAATAACAACCTGTGATTTCCATATGTCTGCAGGTTGTAACTCAGCCCAAACTTAACCGATTCAGATGAAAGTTTTACAGAAAAATCAGAAATTTGTCTACTTTGATGCACATATATTTAGGTTTTTGTTATCTCGAAAATTGAGCAAGTTACGGCTCTTTTCGTGAATTTTCAGTACTAAATTTGGTACCAAAAATGTGTTGCAAGTCATAACTCGCTTCAAAGTTAACCGATTCTTTTGAAATTTGCTCAGTTTGTTCCTGATGATCTGTGGATGATACCAGACTATTTTGTTTTTTAAATTCTTATTTTGAAGCATTTCTGAAGTTTACAAGATTCAAAAAATCAACTCACCACTCAATATTCCATCATGCCAGTGCATTTCTTTAGTCGCACGAAAAAGTTGCTCATCTCGATTATTCAGAAGAATGAGTTTGTATTTATCGAAAGACGATTTTGCGGTTTTGATGAATGTTATACACATTTTTGGTGAAAAATGAAAAAAGAGGAATGAAAAACGAAAATTTTGTCTATTGATTGCATCATTTATTTGTCATCTCTGTAGCAGACACAGACATGAAAACATCAGAAAGTGATCAATGATGTTACGTAACATACATATATGTTACCAGAACAATGGTTTTGAAGATCCCACAAATTCTAATAGAAACGGGCAAAAATATAGTCCAAAGAACAGAGCAACAGTTGAAATTGTTATAGAAAAATACATCTACAGTACCGGCCAAAATGAATGCGCGCACTGTCGTAACCTGTGGAAATTGGTCGACTTTGAGGGTCTGAAAAAGTGGTTTCCAGGCATCCGATTTTTCTAAAATTTGCAGATTTACAGAACAACTCTTGAACTTCATGCTCACAAAAATACAAAAAATTTCATCGATGGAAAAGTTATTCTTCAAACCATCAAAGTTGACGCATTTTTCACAAAAATTCGTAATTTGGAGTGAAAATTGAGACAACTTTGAGAGTCTGAAAAAGTAGTTTCCAGTTATCCGATTTTTTTGAAATTTTGTGGATGTATAGAGCAACTTAGGAACTATATTTTTGTAGTTGACACCTTATTTATAGGACCACAATCCAGTTTGTTATGTCGCTTGGAAGTCAAAGGGCTTCAAAAATAGGCGAAATTCGAGTCCGTAAACGTGGCCTAACGCACTGGATAGTGGTCCTATAAGAAAGTTGTCGACTACAAAAATAGAGTTCTTAAGTTGCTCTATACTTCAGTAATATTTCAGAAAAATCGGAATTTTGGAAACTACTTTTTGAGACCCTCGAAGTTGACATATTTCCATACACTGGCATGTTCAGTTTTAGTGGATCAACTTTGAGGGTCTGAAAAAGTGGTTTCCAGAAATCCGATTTTTTTAAATTTTGTGAATTTATTGAGCAACTCTAGAACTCTGTTTTTGTTGTTGATCACTTTTTCAAAGAATCACGATCCAATTAGTTAGGTCGCGTGAAAGTCAAGGGTCTCCAAAATGGTACGAAATTCGAGGCGACGTCAGTTAACTTGGCCTAACTATCTGGATCGTGGTCCTATAAAAAAGTTGTCGACTACAAAAATAGAGTTCTTGAGTTGCTCTATACATCTGCAAATTTTCAGAAAAATCGAATATTTGAAAACCATTTTTTGAGACCCTCGAAGTTGACATACTTCAACTGAGTATGCCAGTGCGCGCATTCATTCTAGCCAGTACTGTACAGGGTGGCTGAAAAGTATTGAGACTACTTTCGAGGAGTCACTGGAATGGCGCGAGCCGGTTCCTTCTAGAAATATTGATGTTTTTGGATAACTGGAAGACTTCTAAAGATTTTTTGATGACTAGAATGTATCTACTTTTGGTAACAAGATCACAATTCCAGTTTAATTGAATTTGACTACTTTTTCAGTACAAAATTGGTCATCTTTGACCATTTACTGTGTCAAAAGGTCAAGTCCAATTTAGCTTTAAAGACATGGAATGTATAGTACATCTCTCGATTGTTGTCTCAAACACTTTCATTTTCAATTTGAAGTCATTTTGTAGGCCGCAGGAGCATTACCGCAAACTCAACTTTTGCCTCGCCGCGCAGTACTAAATGAGCTTTTTTCGAAAGGGCATATCTTGATAAAAACCCGGATCGCTTGAAAGATTTTCACTGTCAAATTGTTCAAATGTGCACAAATGATAATTTGAGAAGTTTCAAAACATTTTGTTGATTCTATCTTTTTGAACTGGAACATTGAAAATTTGAGCCATTTTTGAGTCATTTGGTCGATTGCATGATATCACTCATATCTATAAATAGAGGTTATCGAGGTATCTGAAATTTTAGGAGCATTATCTAGAAGAGTTCTTCCAACTATATTGAAAGCATGAACTTTCAACCTTTGTTCAATCTGCGGTTACATCATGAAGTACTAAAAACAAGGTGCGGCGAGTCACTCATTTTTCTACATCACGTTTGATGTTCTAACTAGGTAAAACTAAGGAATTCAAGGTTTTCCTGCTAAATGTAAACTAGAAAAATAATCATTATTCGCAAAAACTAGCAGTCATAGTCATCAGGTTCTCTGTTTTCAAGAAATTGAGTCTAAACAAAGTCTCAATACTTTTCAGCCACCCTGTAGTTGTAAGGATTCTAATATGCCAATGAAAATTTCTGCTACAGTTGTCCACTACAAAAATAGAGTCAGATATTCGATTTTTCTGAAATTTCGCGGATGTACACTGCTAGACATAAGTATAGATCCACTCAATTTTTTGACTTTTTTCAAAAACGGGAAAGAGTACGGAGGCGGATTGTTAACAAAATTATACAATTTTTGGTGCCGTAATGGTGCACTGTTTCTAATTTAAGAGTCGATGTCCGACTCGTTCGAACACTAGCCAATAGGCCATGGCAGGGTTCATTCAAATGTATCCAAAAGATTTGATATTTGGTGTGGTATGTACCTAGGACCATCAAATAAAAATGTGATAATTTATTTTAGGCCCCGCCCCTTTTGACATACTGAAAAAATTAGCCATGATCTGAAAATTTAAAATTTTCAAAATGGTGATAGACTCAAAATCTTTTCAGAAATGAGTTTTTGATACTTTTTTGTACATTTTGTCAGTTGACATCAAAGTTCCTACTCGATCGCAACAGGCTGAAAATTTCCCTTTTGCATAAATCAGGCCATTTTTTAACTGTTTTTTGACTGTCCTGAAACATTTTAGTACTAAGTGACAGAAAGCCACTTTAAAATTCAGAATCCTCATCAATTTTTACATCTATAACCGTGCTTTAATCTTTCAAAAAAGTTGGTTACCCCTTTCATTTTTCTCAAAATATACCCATTTTTGGAACATTTTCATGGGGTCCCCCCTTATGAAAAAATCGAAAATTGGCCAAAAATTTTGTTTTTCTAAATTGGATTGAAACATGTAGTACTGCACCTAAATAACCCATTCTCAAAATATGACACCATTTGAACTTGTTTTCGAACCCCGTGTAAAATTTTGCGGTCAAATATACTTCAAAACGTCGCCTGTTTTCCAAAGTACAAAAAATAAAACATTGTTTTACAATAATCGAGTTTTATTTGAAAATAACATTGAGCTAGTTCACTCGAGTTTCATATTCTTCTTTTTTGTGAAGTCTCCAAGCTCGACATTGCGGTCGCTTCTCATCCACCGTGCGAACTCCGATCCGTCTACTGTGAAGGGTACATCTTCACCGATAGCAGACACGCACAGATGTTTCGATGAAAACTTCAAGTATAATAAGATTACAGTCATTTTTTTGAATTTTCTCAAATAATCGTCCCAACTCCATTATTTACGAAAACAACAATATTTTTGCACAGAAATCGCTAAAATTCGAGAAAATCGATTTTCAAAACGTCAACTTACATATTTTCTAACTTATTTCAATGAATGTAGAATTTTTCGCTGATTCGAACGCACCTAATATCGCTGCTCAAAACGCAATATATGAATATTTATTAACAAATTTTCAATTGCCGCGCCGACCGCTGCCGACTTAAATCTGCTGTCGCGCTCGCCGCTGCAGGCGCATACGTTGGCAGTGGTCGGCACGGCAAAGTGCAATTTTGTTCATAAAAAATGTTTCTATTGAGATTGACGATATCAGGTGCATTCGAATCAGCGAAAAATCCTACATTTATTGAAATTGGTTACAAAAAATTTCAGGCGAAAATCGGTTTTTTTAACGATTTTTGTGCAAGAAAATTGTTATTTTCGTAAATAATGGAATTGGGACGATAATTTGAGAAAATTTTTAAAAAATGAGTGTAATCCTACCTTCAATTGATGCTGATCCTTGCGGTGTTTGGCAAGTTTCCAATGCATCGTGCCCCATTGGATCCCTTCAATTTTGAACGTTGTGTTGCATCCGTTGTGTTGGCATGTGATGGATGCACCATCGAATGCCACGTGGGCCGTCTAGAAAAAGGAATGATGTTATTCCAAGGCTCGACGGGAGCGTACAGTACCGCTCATAAGTCATATATCAACTTTTGGT
Organism: Caenorhabditis zanzibari; assembly: GCA_963966625.1. Taxonomy (NCBI): domain Eukaryota; kingdom Metazoa; phylum Nematoda; class Chromadorea; order Rhabditida; family Rhabditidae; genus Caenorhabditis; species Caenorhabditis zanzibari. The sequence continues at coordinate 5,760,112 of OZ016470.1, read as the reverse complement.
TTTTTTGGGACAACTTTTTTTTGAGTATAGGTATCCTCAAATTTTGAGACAATATTTTTGGCAACATCAGGCACATTTCTGCCAATTTTTATGCACATATCTAAAAAACTGAAGATTTTGTGAGCGAAAAGATGACTTGGAAAAAAATTGGTTTTTAGAAATTTTCAGGAAGGCATTCATATCTTCACAGAAATAAGGTTTTTCAATTTGTTTAGTCCTAGTTAAATAAAATGAACCCTGTTTCTGTGAATATTTGAATGTTTTACCGAAAATTTTTGGAAATTTTATTTTTTGTCAGATCACCATTTCGGTCACAAAATCATCAACTTTTTACATATGTGCATAAAAATTGACAGACGTGTCTTTGGTTATGCCAAAAATGTTGTGGTAAAATTTGATGTTCATATCTTTTCTCAAAAAAAAGTTATCCACCTCATACCACTAAAAACTAATATACTTTTGAGCGGTACTGTATGTTATTTTAGGAGTTACGATCAACTCAGAAAATTTCAATTTTTCGACCACGAAATAGAGGAAACGTTTGATCCGAAACTTATCAATTTATGAGAGTAAAAGTTCAGTTTTGAATCGAAAACAGAAACAGAAAACTACAAAATTATCAGTCTTTAGATGACGTGAGCTTTTCTGTTTTGATTCATACAGTTTTTTTATGAATATTTGAGAACCAAAGGATTCTAATGATTCCGTTATGAACTCACTTTGAATGAACCGGGTCTCGGACGGGTCTCGGTCGCGGACGTGGCGGTTGTTGGAGTCTGAAAATTCTGCTTTTAAAGTTCAATAAATGCAAATCTATTTGAGCCAAAAACGAGCTCACTTTGTTGAAAATGAGCAAAGTTATGGGCACTTGAAAATTTTGAAATTTTCAAAAGTCTGAAACTTTACTCATTCCCCCCCCCCCCCCCAATAGTCGTTCTTTTCCCGTTGTTTTTGAGGCTTAAAATTCTCGTCGTTTTTGTTAAAAAAACGTATTTTGGAAATATTACGTGAACTTTGTTACAAATAAGAGCCGTATAGCTTCTAAATTTCATTTTCTAAATTTTCTTTTCTAAAGCTAGTTTTTGACATTTTCAACTGTTTCTGTGGCTTAGACTAATCATTTTGCTCATAATAGCTTAGAACCAAAGTGCGGCTTTATATCAGATTCTCGTAGAGGCGCGAAATGGTAATTAACCAGGGACTCAAAACATGATATACTACAGATTACTCAGTTTTTGGGCTAAACTAAAAACTGGAAAATGGAAAGAGAAATAGTTAGAATATTTGGGATAGTTCAAGTATAGCCCCCACCTCAATATCTTATAGTTTGATGAATATTTGATGATTCAAAGAATTCTAATGATTCCCTTAGAAACTTACTGGTTTGCGGGCGGAAGAAGAAGAAGAAGAAGTTGCCATTGTAGAGGATGATTTCAAAACTGATTGATTTTGTCTCAAAGACACGTTGTGGTTTCATGGGCGGGGCGGAAGATGACGTGGATAAAAAGGGATAACACGTCGAGTTCACTCGAAAAATAATTAATTAATTAATTTTTTTCTTCAATTTTTGCCAACTCATTTCCAACCAATTTCTCGTTTTCTTTATTATTCCGTTGAAAAAATTTGAATGAACGTGAAAATTCGAATTTAAAGGGGGAGTACACAATTTCCCAAAATTTTGAGATTTTGGTATCATTCGATGCAGAATTAGGGCGCGGGAAAAAAATTCTCTTGGAGCATGGTCCAAAAATGCCTCATTTTCGAAATACAGGTCAAAAACATCCCAAAAAAATCAACTGTGAGGGTGCAAATTGGCTATTTTTGGGTACGCGTGAATCCTTGAGGGTGCACGTGAAAAAATTGCACCCTCACAGTTCACTTTTTTGCGCTGTTTTTGACCCGTATATCGAAAATGAGGCATTTTTGGACCATGCTCCAAGAGAATTTTCTTCCCGCGCCCTAATTCTGCATCGAATGATACCAAAATCTCAAAAATCCCAATTAGTGGTCTACCCCTTTAAAAAATATTTTAAAAATTAAAAAAAACGTTTTTTTTTAATTGAATGAACGATGGTCACAAAAATAACTGAAAATCCAAATGCCTCCTTCCTCGGGAAATACGGTAACACCTTTTGTTTCATCAAAAATGTTCGTATTTTTTTCAGTTCCCACCAACAATCACAACAAGAAATCATCGGAGAAGCGAGATTTTCAATTTTTTTCAAAATTTCATTTTTTCGAGAAATTTTGAGAAATGTTGCTTTAAAATCGTAGTAATTAGTTGATAAAATCAATTGAACTTCAATTTAGTATTAATTTTCTTTATTTTTTTGTAAAGTCATCCTGACAATTACGCCGCATACACGGAACCTCGTCTGAATCCATAGGACGAGCAACAAAGCCAAGTATACCGAGTGGAGACCAATGGACCAACAACAGTAATCCAGAAGTCGCCAAACTAACATGTATTGTACCCCAAATGATATTGGGATTTTGGGGCGAGTGTAGGCTCAAAAGAACAAGCACAAAAAGTTATCCAATTGGGTAAATTTTTTTCTGGAGGATATCAACGATGTTCGAGAAAATCCACTTTTTCTAAAATTTTGGTGAAATTCAAATTGCGCAACTTCAAAAGCTCATTTCTCAGCTCATTCTTGACCGATTTTCAAAAACGAAAATGTATTATAACTACCAAACAATATATATTTCTATTCAGTAGCAACATTATGATTCTCAATTTTCTGCTAAAAATTATAGCATGAAAACTGGCAAGGTCCAAGTCCCAAGTAATGCCTATCAGAGAAGTGTGCTGCTAAATTTCTTCAAAGACTGGTTAAAATGAAACAACATTACTAAATTACTATAATAACATTTCAAAATATAGGGCTCACCGTCCACTTAAGAAAAAAATATTTGATTGAAAAAATTTTTTTTTGGATTTTTTTTGGAAAATTCATTTTTTCAGTTAGAGTGTGAACTAAACATTTAAAACATGTTGATGTCAAACGATTCAGCTCGTTTTAAGCTTTCAAAAAAGTGTTGAAACATAATTGTATCTTCAATATGAAGCATTTTGTGAGTGATCAAAGTTGCCACATTTAATTCAGGCCAAGCTACAGTAGACCAAATGGTTGGAGTTTACCATTTCTGATTTTTTCAGTTTTTGATGGATTTTTTGTTGTTTTCATGTGTTTTTGACGTATTTTCAGTTTTTCGGGTCGATTTTTTATGATTCACTGGGATTTTCAATTTCTAACTTCACATGCTCTTTTTTAACAACCGCCAAAGGGCCTAATGTGTGGCGAAAATTATGACTAGTGCAAAAATCAAACCGGAAAAAGTGAAAATACGTCAAAAACAATTGAAAACAACAAAAAATCCATCAAAAACTGCAAAAATCAGAAATGGTAAACTCCGACCATTTGTGGTCTACTGTAGCTTGGCCTGAATTAAATGTGGCAACTTTGATCACTCACAAAATCTTCATATTGAAGATACAATTTTGTTTTAACACTTTTTTGAAAGCTTAAAACGAGCTGAATCGATTGACATTAACATTTTTTAAATGTTTAGTTCACACTCTAACTGAAAAAATGAATTTTCCAAACAAAATCCAGAAAAATATTTTTTTCAATCAAATATTTTTTTCTTAAGTGGACGGTGAGCCCTATATTTTGAAATGTTATTATAGTAATTTAGTAATGTTGTTTCATTTTAACCAGTCTTTGAAGAAATTTAGCAGCACACTTCTCTGATAGGCATTACTTGGGACTTGACCCTTGCCATTTTTCATGCTATCATTATTAGCAGAAAATTGATAATTATAATGTTGCTAATGATTTGAAAAACATATTGTTTGACGGTTATAATACACTTTAGTTTTTGAAAATCGGTTGAGAATGAGCTGAGAAAGTAGCTTTTGAAGTTGCGCCATTTGAATTTCACCAAAATTTTAGAAAAAGTGGATTTTCTCGAACATCGTTGATATCCTCCAGAAAAAAATTTACCCAATTAGATAACTTTTTGTGCTTGCTCTTTTGAGCTTACACTCGCCCCAAAATCCCAATATCATTTGGGGTACAATACATGTAAGGATCGCCGGAAAATGCGCATCAATGCCAATCTGACGAAGTTCAGAGACGGCCGTGAAGACGTCAAAGGAAGTCCAACAAAAGGAAAGAGACCCCCAGCAGTCAAGTAACCGAATCCAAGTGGACGCAGTTCCCAGGAAAAGCCCACTGGAATAACATCATGGGCGAAGACCAGCTGAGATCAATGGTAGGACCCGTAGTGGTTGTCAGGAAGGAGACGAGTCTTTCAAGTTTCCAAGTGAAGGATTCGGATCTAAAGACAGGAGAGAAGTCCCTATGAACAGTGCATTCCTTCTGAGGACAGTACAAGTCAACTCAAACCAACTCGAGGAAGGATGCGATGGTCATTCATTCAACCCTGTTCAATCCACTTCCCATCGTCAACTCTGGGAAGTAGATTCTCCTGGCCCCCCCAGTGTCGCGCCCATCATACGTGATGTGCTCGACCCTAGTACGAAGACGAGTGTATGTACTAGGTAGCCTACACTCTACAATGACATTCATTCCCATCGTCTCAATCCCAAGCAATTCCATCGCATACAACGGAAAGCAGACATGCTTCTTCACCGTCTTCTCCGAGAGGACTACAAAGCGACGGACGAGGAGACGATGCGCATGCGCGCTCCACCGCACTTCCCGCGAAAACACTCATTCAAATCCGGCGGGAAAGATTTCGTAATAATTATTGTTTGGCCTAAAATCCCCCTCACTTCTCACTTCTTCTCCTCTCACCTTTCCCTTCACCTTTCTCTCCCAATTTCTCCCTCGAGAACGGTGACGTTTGTCACCATTCTCTCCCTCTCAATTGTCCCCAGCTGTTCTACTAATAAAGGAGCTATTCCTACACCGTCTATTCTAGTATTCACGCGGCCGTAGCGCTGTCACATCTTTGAACCACCACCGATGACAACTCCCGAAGTGGAGCATGTTGGAGGACACAACATGCTGACTGAGACGCTCTTAGGCCCAAGCCTTACGCTCCGAGGAGATTCTACTCCCACGGCGCGACACTCTACCCAAGGGTCGATAGGATAAAAAAATCGAATTTTGTTAATTAAAATGAAGAGATAGAGAAAAGTGTCAGTTGAGAGTTTGATTTAAAATTAAATTTACTACAAAACAGAAAAAAATTCAAAGCTCTACGATCATTTTCATATTTTCGAGTTTTTCCCTACTGTAGATCTACGTTGAAATTCGAGTGTGAACTTTGAACGGTCGCTGAAAGCTTCAAACTTAAAATAATTGAAAGTTTTATAGCTTATTCGAAAGCCTGAATAAAGCAGTTTTTGAAATTTTAATCATTCTTTACACATTAATACGAAATATTTATGAAAAATTACGGTTTTCAAAAAATCTCAAAAAAAAATTTTTTTTAATCAAATTTTTTTTTCGTATTTGAACGGTTACCCCTATATTTTGCAATTTATTTTTACAAAACTAAACATGCTCTTTCATTTGAGCTTCTCTATCAATATTTTTTGTTACAAGTTTGTTAATCGAATGTTATTATTATGTTCTAATTTTACATTAGATGGGCTTTTTGGTGCATTTTAGATTTTGAAAATCCGTCTACAACGAACAATGTTATGATTTTGTGAAGTTAGAGTTTTCACATTTCACGAAAATTTCAGAAAAAGTCGGTTTTCTCGAAAAATATTAATATGCGAAAAAAAGGTTTACAATCTTTAAATAACTTTTTGTGCTGATTCTTTTGCGCATAGACTCGGGCCAAAACCCATTTTACAATTGGGAGTCATTACAGGTTAGTGTAATTCGAAAGGTTTAGCACTCGATAACTTCGAATTATTTAGGTTCTAAACGTCAGGGTGGCGAAGGCTCGTAGCCTTTTGCTCCCGGTATTTTGGTCTGTGCTGAACAAGATGAAGAGACTTCTTTTATTGAGACTCAAATGTTATCATCATGTTTAACAACAATTTGTTACAGACAGGTTAACCGACCAAGAGTGGTCGGTACCAAGGGTTTAAATACAAGTTCTTATCAGTAGGATCCGGGAGCAGGTCATAAAATGGAAACTTCTAGAAACGCTTTGACGTCATGAGGGGAAAGAACAAGATACTGACTCACGGCCTGACATTAGTGTAATCGAGAAATTTCAGTCCAAAGTTTGTGTGCTAAAACTGCATTTTTAACATGTTTTGGCGTCTCTCCTCCTCAATCGTCTTTTTATTGACTTTTAATTCATTTTTGACACTTTTTCTGTGTTTTCAAGACTTCCAACGGCTTACGACACTTCTTCTTGGTAATTTCCGGAAAGGATTAAGTTTAGGGAAATTTTCGAAAATATGTTGAAACCGCTACAGAGGTGACCGTATGGTGTTAAAACTATAACGAACATAGAGAAAAAGTGCCAAAAATGAATTAAAAAGTCAATAAAAAGAAGTCAAAACAATAAATGAAGTAATTGGAATCGAACCCACGCCTAATTTTTACCAGTCACTGCTACTCACCAATCGCGTCTGATGGCGGTCATTTGCCTCCGAACAGATCTGACGTGCGCCGAAAGTTCCTTTGGGCCCAATTCGTTTCATGAAGAGGAGGAACGCATTGTTTCTTGATGCAACGTTTATCATCTGAGTCCTACACAACAATTAGAGGTGCACGTAGGGTCAGTCCTAACTAAATGTGCCCCTAACTCGGTGATAGTGACACTAAAGTAGATCAAACGCGATTTGTAGAAAATTTAAAGGCATAAATGCAGGCGTATTAACACGAAAAGGTTGTGAATACTCCGTCACACAAGATTCAGAACCTAATGTAGACAAAAAACGGAACAGGAAATTTTTTCATCAGCGATGAGAAAACATGTCGAGACTTTGGAGTTAGTGGGTGAATCGGAAACGGATTTTTTGGGCTGAGTATGATTGGAGCAGGTACTAAAACAGAATAAACAATCAATTTGAATACGATTACAAAATGATCTAGCGAATAAATTTAACAGACTTCAAGTTAAAGGATGAAACAAAAAACACTAGACACTCCATAGTTCAAAATGTTATAAACTTGCGTAGTGAAAATTTTTTCAACTAAATTCAACCAGTTTTTTGCACTATCGTAGTCAATTTGAGCTCGTGATTCTGAATTTCTATGCCAGATTCTTCAATTCAGTCGGGTTTCCTTGTTTTCTCGAGTGGATCTATACTTATGTCCAATTGCACAACTCGATTTTTTGTAAAATCTGACTTTTTCTGAGAACTGCATGGGGCAGTTAAATTAAAAGCAGCGCACCATTACGGCACCAGAAATTGTATAATTTTGGTCAACAATCCGCCTCCGTACTCTTTCCTGTTTTTGAAAAAAGTAAAAAAATTGAGTGGATCTATACTTATGTCTAGCAGTGTACATCCGCGAAATTTCAGAAAAATCGAATATCTGACAACCACATTTTCAGACCTTCAAAGTTGACCTTCACAACTAAACATTTCAATTTGGAAATTTTATGAAGGTACTGTAAGGTACTGGAAACCTTATAAAATTTGGAAGCCTTATAAAAGGTACTGTAGTCATTATTGTAAGCTTACTGTAAGTTTTCTAGACCATTATTTTCTTCTAGACAAACCGGAAAACTCCTCTTCAATGTACAAAGTTTTCCCATACAAAAGACGCTCTCTCTCTCTCTCCGTTGAAGAAATTGAAGGAACGGACGCCCAAAAAGAACAATGATTTTCACACATTCCGAACACAAACATAATCTACCGCCCATATACTTCAATATTATATAGATGTATTATTGGACAAACAGGGGAGGAATTGAGAATTGAGCTTTGGGGGGCATTATTTGTTATTTGTGTGTCCCTCCCGGAGAAAAGGTAGAATACCTACAACTTTTCGAAATTGCACACACACTTAAACGGGGCGGTGTGAATGGGTGGGTGATTTCTCACTTTTTGAGTGGGCTCATTTCACATTTTCGATTTTCGAAATGCCACCTCCACCATTGATAACTTTAGATGTTGAAGGTGTATTCTTCAAGACGAGAATCGCTACTTTGAAGTCTATTGAAGGGACTTATTTTACTAAATTATTTGAGACCAATTGGAGGGAACAGTTGGATAGGGTAAGTGGGAATGTGTTGGAAATCTGAAAACCTATTGAAAACTAACCTTAAAATCTGTATTGGAAAGGATTGCACCTTTATTTTTCCAGCACCTAAAAAGATATTTCTGAATTTAAAAAATGGATCATAACATTGGATTTGAAACATATTTTGTGAGTCAACTTCTGACAAGGATTCTAAAAAAGATTAATTTCAATTCGTTTGAATTTTAATAATGTGTTTATTTTGAGCTCATCGGGGTGCCCTTTCTATTTTACGGTACATTAAACTATTGCCAGTTTAGTAAAATAATTCCATTTTGAAAACTTGTGAAATCTTATTTAGATGGGTTACAGTAGTTGCTTCTGAATCTATTTCTGATTTTTTTGAGCACAGCAGTTCTTGAAAAGTGTAGTCTTTAACTAGCTTGAAGCTTTCAGAATTCCGATAGATTCTGAGTTTTCTGAATTCAGATAGATTCTGAATTTCTAGTTATTCTCGGGCCGTCTATTGTCTAAATAAACATGTTTTCTGATCTTTCTAAAGTTTTTGAGTTCAGAACCCTCCGAAAACAGCTACAGTAATTTTCAAAATGAATGCGCGCCCTGCCGTTTTCTGTTGAAATAGGTCAACTTTGATGGAAAAATTCAATTTGAGACGGTTAAAGCTTCCGATGAAAATCGTAATTTCTAGTGGAAAATGGGTCAACTTTGAGAGTCTGAAAAAACGATTTCCAGATAACCAATATTTCTGAAATTTTGCTGCTGTATAGAGCAACTCAAGAACTCCATTTTTGTAGTTGACTACTTTTTCATATGACCAGGATTCAGTTAGTTAGGCCAAGTTGACCAACGTCACCTTTCTCATTTTGGAGGCTTTTGGCTTCCACGCAAGATAACTTCCTGGATCGTGGTCCTATATAAAAGTTGTCAACTATAAAATGAGAGTTCTAAAGTTGCTCTATACATCCACAAAATTTCAGAAAAATCGGATACCTGGAAACCACTTTTTCAGACCCTCAAAGTTTACCTATTTCCACCCAGTTCATTTTGGCCGGCACTGTATCTTCTTTTAGTTTATGCTCCTCTTCTAAATCCAAACCCCCCAGAAGAGCTCTCGTTTTACGCTGCCTATGTCATCAGAATACTGTATATGTACCCGTGACGTCAGCATAATGCCTACGTCACCATAGCGGACCCCCGCTATGTCATTTTACCACATCATTTACCCTCAAGCATCCATCTGTCGCCTTGACATTCAAATTCCCTCCCAAACAGTGCCCCTTTTGTAGCCTACGTCATCAAATTTACCGCTCTGGGCCCTCCTAGGCTGACCCATCTCTAGTTGTGACGTATACTTGACCACCATTTGGCGGATGGTGCGACCATCGTGACGTCACGAATTGCCTAGACACCCTGTTGGTGTGCCCAGTGACGTAGACGTTCCCCTGATTAATGGTGGGGAAGAAGAACCAAGGGAACAGGGCTACGAATTTCGACAACTCATTCAGGTGTGAATAACTTTTTTCAGAGGGATCGGGTAAAAACACGGTCAACACAAAAAATGTTTCTTATTAAAACCGCTATCGATTGATTAAAAAACCGTTAAATTTCATCGACAATTGACACAGTTACGCCAAACCAAAATCGGCAATTTTTCGTCAAGGCGTAACTCTGTTAATTTTTTTCAAATTTGACGATTTTTTTACCAATCGATAGCTTTTTGAATAAGGAACATTTTTTTCTGTTAACCGTATTCTCACCCGATCCCTCTGAAAAAAGTTATTCACATTTGAATGAGTTGCCGAAATTTATTGCCGCTCAGCCCTGGAAGGGAATACTTTCAGGATGGGAGACTCTTCATCGATCGCGATTCTTCAGTGTTTCCCGTGATTCTGAACTTTCTGAGGGATCATGACAAGTGTCCACTTCCGAAGGATGAGTATCAATTGTTGAGAATTCTCAGAGAAGCTGTATTCTTCAAAATCGGACCACTTCGAAATCTCATTGAGCATAAACTACGAGCATCTCCATCATGCACATGCCCACCGGAACTTCCTTCAACCCCGATACCAACTTTGAATCAGAAAGAAAATATTCCATTACCTAGAAGTCTCCTTCTTTCGAAACCACCTCCACCGCCTCCACCGCTTCCATCTTTGATTCAATCCAAGGATACTGTACAGGTCCCGATGAGAAAACCACCAGTTGATAGGAACTCGAAGAAAATGAAGACTTCTGCAGACTCGATTAGTCTACCGAGAAATTTTACGTAAGGCTCAGGGAAGAGCGGCCAAAAAATTCGGGAACTCATTGAAATGCGAATAACTTTTTTCAGGAGACTTGGGTAAAATACGGTCAACTAGAAACATGTTCCTGAAATCCGACGGATTTTTAACCAATATTGGCCAATCGATAGCTTTTTTAATAAGAAAAATATTTCCTGTTGACAGTATTTTCCGTTTCCCCTGAAAAAAGTTATTCACATTTCAATCAGTTGAAAAAAAAACTTGCTGGTTTTAGACACATTGCACACGTCGGTTGGAATGGCGCTTCTGTATTGTTCGATAAGAAAATGACCGACGATCCAACGGTGAAAAAGATTTGTGATGCAGCTGCAGAAGCTGTGGATTTGAATGTAATCCTAAATTTTCATTGGTTTCTCATTCTCTACTTTTATTTTTCAGGCCGTTTACAATGTTGTGAACAAGAATGAAGACGAAGAGAGTCACAGTGTAGAGGTGCTAATAACTGGAGGAGTAATGCAATCAAGGGATGGAACATCTCGACATTAATGTTCTGTTAGCGCTCTGGTAAATCGTTTAGATACTAATTCGGGATAGAGTGGAACCTATTTCGGGATAGCAAGGATTTAGGACCTGATTAGTTTTCAGCGGAGTCTGATTCGGGTTGAAAAAATCAGTCGAGCCTAATTAGGGTTACATCCGGAACTAATCCGAATGCGCGAAAAATCGGACCTAATCAGGTTGCAGCGGAACCTAATCAGGGATCCGATCTTTTTTGTTTTTATTGTCTGAATTTTATTATTATTTTTGTTGTTTTACGTCATTTAGACATCATATCATTTTTTTCAAATGACTAAATGTGATATTACAGAGAATTCCAAAGTCAGCGAACATCTCGGCGAGTCAATGGGGATCTGTTTCAGAAGAAACAAGCTGATTTTGCACATCAAGGCAAGATAAACCGCCATTTGTTTCATCTAAAGTATCCTTTCTTTTAGGTCCCAGCCCACCAATAGAGCCTCCAATCGACAAGTGCATCTTTGTAAGTTCTTGTTGTCATAGTTTCCGAAATCTCATCTCAATTTTGCAGCACCTTGTCAAGAAGCAGAAAGAAGGGATACACCAAGCAGTGCTCAAGGAAGGAAACGACATGAAAGAAACCAGACTTCAAGAAAGCTTCATCTCTAAATTTTCCATGTGATTTAATTTTTTTTGTTATTACAGAATCTTAATTTGTTTCGCATGTCATTTTTTGAAAATTTAATAAATTTTCACCTTGATTCAGCTCTTTAAATATCAGTCACAACAAATATTAAAAAAAAACAAGAACGCAACGACACTCCGCTCCGAAAGTTTGGAACCTGATTAGGTTTCAGCGGGACCTAAGCTGGCTTGTAGTCGGGCCAACTCAGGCCCAGTTAGAACGCGGATTACTTAGGATTAGGTCTCACTCTATCCCGAATTAGTATCTAAACGATTTACCAGAGCGATATTTTCAAAGTTTCACACGCGCTCTATTGATAAACTAGTTGAAATTTGAAAAGCCAATACCCCAAATTTCGTTAGTTCCCAATGGAGCGCGGTGAAACTTTGAACACATTGCTAATACTCATTTCAAATATTTCTTCGTTCGAATAAATCATCGTCAGATGCCAGCAGACAGACATTTCTAGAAACATTTCTTATTCCATCCCAGATTTTAGGTTACGCAGCAGGTGGTGTCGCATCGTCAAGTCGCCGACGACATATTCGCCAATTTTTTTGGTGTTCATGTTAATTTTTTTTCTATTTTTATCGTTGACATTCTTCTTTCTGATTCAGAGAAGTTCTGAATCGCTGCCTCATTTTGAAAAAAAATCAAACAAATGCAGTATTTCTTACTGTAGAATTAAAGGGACACGCTGAAAAATTGCATTTCGTTTCGAGACCAACGAAATTTGCCAAAAAATTTGCCGCCATTTTCGGCTTTTTGAATTTCTCCAAGCGGATTTCAGGGCTTATTTTTCAGTTTTTTCTCATTTTTCTCTGTCTTCACCCATTCATTTGTTCCTCTCCACCCGAAGGCGTTCCCAGCGTGACTCCACCCAGTTACTGGGCGGAGTTCGTGGTCCCCGAGAGCGTATAAAAGCCTCCTTGTTTCCAAGGTATCGCAGTTTTCGTTTCTGGCAAGCAAAACTTGATATAAATTATTTACTTCGAACTGCCGCTGAAAATTGAGCCGAGGACCGTGGCCGCGGGCGAAAATATATCTAGGCCAACTCGTTTGTTTGTGCTCTTTCAAAATAATTTTCTAATAAAAATTCCTCGCTTTTCTTATTTGAATCATATTATCAGGCGCCACAAACTGTTCTCTGGTTATTTCTACGCTCCAAAATTTTCGTCCTAAAAATGTCTTTGTCGCTGGAGCGAAAGTGTTTGCGCTGCGCCTCTTTTTCTCTCCCTCTGGGCGCGAAACCAGCCATTTTGAGTGAAACAGTTCATTCAAAATTACTCGCTTCCCTCTAGATTCACTCTCTCCTTATGATTCTCTTCATTTTATTCTACTAATTTACAGGGATGCAACGTCATAACAGCACCTACGTCGTCAAGCGTGATGGGCGCATGGAAGATGTGCACTTCGACAAGATCACCTCAAGAATCCAGAAGCTCAGCTACGGCTTGAACATGGACTTTGTTGATCCAGTAGGGATAAATCCTTCATTAATTATTATTATTATTCGTTAATTTATAGGTAGCTGTTGCTATCAAAGTGATCAGTGGCTTGTATAAAGGAGTGACAACTGTTGAGTTGGATAATCTTGCCGCCGAAACAGCCGCTTCGATGACCACTCAACATCCAGAATATGCGCTTCTCGCTGCACGAATTGCTGTCTCGAATTTGCACAAGAAGACGAATAAGGTGTTCTCAGAGGTTATGAAGACACTTCACGAGTTCCATCATCCACACACTGGAAAGCACGCGCCAATGATCAGCGATGAGACTTGGGCGATTATTGAGAAGAATGCTGATGTAAGACCCTATTCACAGCATCCTCGATTGCCAGTTTCAAACACTGAAAATTTTCGAATAAGCCCGTACACTGCAAAATTTCATTATTTTTGCACTGGTTTCAGTCAGGTGTTAACTTTTGGAACAGTTTTCCGGCGCAGTGATTTTTTATTCAAAAATCGAATTCTTACACGTTTTACAGGAGCTTCTCAGCTATTGAATCATGTGAAAAACGTTTATTTGGGCCGAGTGAGGACTGAGGACTTCTCAGTTCGTACTCGGCCAAAATAAACGTTTTCGATATGATTCGATAGCTCAGAATCTCCTTTAAAACTTGTAGGAATTCGATTTAAATTCGAATAAAAAATCACTGCGCCGGAAAACTGCTCAAAAAGTTGATACCTGACCAAAACCAGTGCGAAAATAATGAAAATTTGGATTTCACAAGCATAATCAAACATGTTTCAGTTATTGAACCTGACAATCGAGGATTCTATGCCCTGTTGAAGAAAATGACTCATTTTTCATTATTTTCAGAAGCTCAACTCTGCCATTGTCTATGACCGTGACTACTCGTACACCTACTTCGGATTCAAGACCCTCGAACGTTCCTACCTTCTCAAGATCAACAAGGAAATCGTGGAGCGGCCACAGCAGATGCTTATGCGTGTCGCCATCGGAATCCACGGAAGCGATATTCAGGCTGCCATTGAGACGTACAATCTGATGTCGGAGCGTTACATGACGCACGCCTCGCCGACACTTTTCAACTCGGGAACGTGCCGCCCTCAAATGTCGTCCTGCTTCTTGCTCACAATGAGCGAGGACTCAATTCTCGGAATCTATGATACCCTGAAGCAGTGTGCACTCATCTCGAAGAGCGCTGGAGGAATCGGACTCAACGTTCACAAAATCCGTGCCACCGGATCAGTCATCGCTGGAACCAATGGAACCTCGAACGGACTCATTCCGATGCTTCGTGTCTTCAACAACACCGCTCGATATGTCGATCAAGGAGGCAACAAGCGTCCTGGAGCTTTCGCCATCTACCTTGAGCCATGGCACGCCGACGTCTTCGAGTTTGTCGCTCTCCGCAAGAATACTGGACCAGAAGAGGTGCGAGCTCGCGACTTGTTCCTGGCTCTCTGGATTCCAGACCTTTTCATGAAGCGCGTTGAGAAGGATCAAGATTGGTCTTTGATGTGCCCATGCGAATGCCCGGGACTCGATGAATGCTGGGGAGAGAAGTTCGAGGCCCTTTACACCAAGTAAGTTTATCTGAAAATGTGGGAAGAACTGCGAAGTGCGATATCCAAGCAGTGAACTCGTTTCGTTGCGTGGCCTGTGATTTTTTTAAAACTTCGAAAATTGATCAGCTGAACGATAACCGAAACAATTTCTTATCGGAATGTTTGGGACAAAAATCAGCTGACAATACAATCACCTTGTTTTCTTTACATTCGCCTTGTACTTCAACAATAACTTTATCTTTTCAGGTACGAAGCGGAAGGACGTGTTCGTAAGGTTGTGAAGGCTCGTAAGCTCTGGGAACACATTGTCTCTAACCAAATCGAGACTGGTCTTCCATACATCACGTACAAGGATGCCTCCAATCGCAAATCGAATCAGCAAAATCTCGGAACCATCAAGTGCTCAAATCTTTGCACTGAAATCATCGAGTACTCTGCACCAGACGAGGTCGCTGTCTGCAATCTTGCTTCCATCGCTTTGAACCGTTACGTCACTCCAGAGAAGAAGTTTGATTTTGTGAAGCTCGCTGAGGTGACGAAGGTCATAACAAAGAATCTCAACAAGATTATCGATGTCAACTACTATCCAGTTGAGGAGGCTCGTAATTCGAACATGCGTCATCGTCCAATCGGTCTTGGAGTTCAAGGACTCGCAGATTGCTTCATGTTGATGCGTTATCCATTCACCTCTCCACAGGCGAGAGATCTCAACAAGAGAATCTTTGAGACAATCTACTTCGCTGCTTTGGAAGCCAGTTGCGAGTTGGCTGAAAGAGATGGACCGTACTCGACCTATGAAGGATCGCCAGTTTCCAAGGGACAGCTTCAGTTCGATATGTGGGGAGTCACTCCAACTGATCAGTGCAATTGGGCGGACCTTCGCAAGAAGATCGCAAAGTTAGTTTTAAATTCGATGAGCTTCAATAATTACCTTGTTTTCAGGCACGGAATTCGCAACAGTCTTCTAATGGCACCAATGCCAACTGCCTCCACCGCTCAGATCCTCGGAAATAACGAATCGATTGAGCCTTACACTTCTAACATCTACTCTCGTCGTGTTCTCTCCGGAGACTTCCAAATCGTCAATCCGCACATGCTTAAGGATCTGGTGGAGAGAGGATTGTGGTCCGACGAGATGAAGAATCGCCTCATCGCCAACAACGGATCCATTCAGAACATACCAGGAATCCCAGACGACATCAAGGAGCTCTATCTCACCGTGTGGGAAATCTCGCAGAAGGAGATCATCGAGATGGCCGCCGATCGTGGAGCATTCATTGATCAATCCCAATCGCTCAACATTCACATGGCCAAGCCAAGCTATGCTGCCATTACCTCGATGCACTTCTACGGATGGAAGAAGGGACTCAAGACTGGAATGTACTATTTGCGTACCAAGCCAGCCGTCAACGCCGTTCAATTCACCGTCGACAAGGCGGCTCTTCAGCAGACTGTCAAGAAGGAAGAGCGCGTCGCCTCGCCAGAACCACAAGACGAAGGATGCCTCATGTGCTCCGGATAAAACTAACTCGTTTTCTTTATGTTTGTACATTCCTAAATTGCTCACATTGATCTTTTTTGTCTTCATTTCACTTTTTTTTCGCATTCACGATTACTGATTCCACATATTGCCTTGAAAATAAATGGCCTGACCTCGATTACTTTAGTTCCCTTCTAGCCCTTTTTTGCTGCTCTAAACAACATCATGGAGCAAGGACGACGAAAGTGGCTGGCGGTGTACGTGGGTAATGTTTAGTGAACCGGCAATCGAGCAGCAGATTTCAAATGTGCGCGCCGCCCTTTCGATTCCCTTTTTTGCTCAATGAGCCGGAATGGAAACATTGAACTATGTTTCGCCAATAGATGGGACCCGAGTTCTTAGCGAGATTAGCTTGATTCTTGGTTTGCTCTTTTTCCCAAGTCATCTATTTTTTTCGAAAAAGAAGCTGTTCATCGTCTTCTTTTCGACTCAAAAACGATTGATGACTTTGTTGCCGGTTCCTTCCAATGATGACTCTCATGAGTCCTTTTCTTCTTTTTTTTCTAAAAATGGAACCTTTGAATTTCTTCTTTGTACCGAAAGAGTCACTTTTCGATTTTTCGTCGGCCAAAAATATGATTGTGACGGACGGATGATTGGATTAGGAGAAGAAGGCAACACTTTGAGAAAAAATGAAATATCAAAAAATTTTCAAAGTTCTTTGATCCTTTTTTTCGGATCTAATTTCAGTTATTCAAAACTTTACATCATTTTTCCAAAAACTGGAACTTTTTCAAAATTCCAACGTTAGAATTTCTTATATTCTTGGTTTTGCAAACTTTTCGAGACGGCGTCATTCTCAATTTCTTCCAATTTCTCGAGTCCAGAGACTATTTTATGACCTTGCCATTTTGTCTAAATTTCGAGAAGGAAACTAAACTAGTAAAACGGGAAGAGGAAGACAAAGTATTCCGTTTCCAAATGGCGTGTCTTCTTATTGTTTCGAGAGAGTGACGTTGGTTTTTTCTAGTTTCCAGGTCAAAATGTTTGGGTCGTTTGCGATTCAGAGCGAGTCAAAAGGGAAGGAGATGTTTCGAATTGCTTGAAATTGTATTGTCGTTCTGATGTGATTTGAAGATGCATGTAATACCTGAAATGCTCGGTTTTGAGGCTCGAGTCTAGGCTCAGGAATTATAAGGTCCATGAATCCAGAAGACGTCGGAACTTCTAAACTTTCTTATAAAATTGGAATTTCCTTTCGAATTGTTCAAAGTTTTATTATTGTCGTATTTTAAAAAGTGAGACTGTCATTCTTTATTTTTACCTAAATAATCCTCGCAAATACAGTATTTACGAAAATAACAATATTTTTGCATAAAAATTGTTAAAACTCGAAAAAATCGAATTTCAAATCGCGAACTTACATTTTTTCTAACCTATTATATTTCAGAAAATATAGAATTTTTCGCTGATTCGAATGCACCTAATATCGCAGCTCAAAACGCAATGGAACCCTTTTGAAGCATTTTTTTGTCAGCAGCGGCGATCGCGACAGCAGATTGTAAGTCGACAGCGGCGATCGCGACAATTGAAAATTTGTTCTTAAAAATGTTGGAATTGCGTTTTGAGCAGCGATATTAGGTGCATTCGAATCAGCGAAAAATTTTAAATGTTTTGAAATAGGTTTGAAAAAATATAAGTTTGCGAATGAATGCGATTTTTTCGAGTTTTAACGATTTTTATGAAAAGTTATTGTTATTTTCGGGAGTACTAGGATTGGGACGTTCATTTGAGTAAAAATTAACCTCCAGAAAATTTCCTCTCGATCCATACAGTTTTCGTAAAATTTGGTCCACTGGAATTTTAGTTAGAACCAGTTTTACAGATTTCTAACTTCTTCCAGTCCCCAAATTTTCGAAACAATCCAGAAGAAGCTAACAGACTTTAAAATAAGTTTCATAATGAAACTGAAATTCCCTATCGAAGTGTAAAAGATTCATTCAAAATTGCTTACTAAACGTCGAGTTATAGAATAGAGTAAGGCTTCCATTCGGACGAAAACAATTCGGACCCCCGCCGTCCGTCCGTCGTCCGTCCGACTTTCGTCCGACTCGCTCGTCCGTGCTACGCAATATCGCGTCAGTGTGCGTTGCCTACCGTAGTAAATAGGGCAAAACCCGAAAAATCCAACGAAAAATTAATGTGTCGTCAATTAAAATGAAAATTGTGCACTGCGCTGACGCGAATTTGCGTACTGAAAAACCGTAACCGGACGAATTTCGGACGGACGAAAGACGGACCGGACGGCGGACGGACCGGACGGACGAAAATTCGTCCGCATCAATAGAGACACAAAAAAAAGAAATTTCCCTAACCTTTCTCAATTTCTTCTAAATTTTCAAAGTACAAAAACCACAAAAACTTCCTCAAGGCAACCAAGAAGCAGAAACTTCCTCATATCTCATCTTCCAACTTTTCAATTCTGAGCAGGTCACATCTTCGTCATCACTTTTCTGTTTCTGCAACTCGACTCCTCCAGCTAGCACAAACATCATCTCACCATGGTTGCTAAGAACATCGTTTCCATGTATTTTCCAATTCTTTCTTCTCCTCCCACTCTGAAAGAGAGATCACTTTCTTCTACTGAAAAGAAAAGGAAGAAGAACGCGTCTATTCAAACTTTAAACGTTTTCTTTTTGCTCTTTCATACTATTTTTCTAAAATCCTGGATCTATTTTCGAACTGATAATAGACACTTGAAACTAAACTGGCCAATATTGATGTCGATCAGTTGGGCTTCTGGGAAAATGGTATCTAATCAGTAGAGTGAGCTTCTATTAGAAGTTTCTCTATTTTCAGTACATAATCTACTACGAAATAGATAAGAATACGGTAATCGCTCCAAGACCCTTTCAGTTTTGGATCTATAAAATTAGAATACAAATTTGTGACGTTCTAGTGAGTTCCATCTGGGTGGCTAGAAATCCCAAGGGTTTTTTCTTCTTGTTTTACAACAAAAAAACTTCCTTCTTGGTCAATCATTTTGAAGCGAAGAGATTAAGGACCACATGGTGTGGTCTGCAAAGAAATCGTTGAAAGCTTATAATGATTTTGAAGTTTTGAAGGAGCTGAAAGTTAGGAAACTCAAGATTCCAGAGTATGAGGGTTTAGGGTTCTTGAAATCTCAGAATCTCCAATGTTTTCTCAAGTTTCTAGAACCTTTTAGAATCTTCGAATCTTCTAAAATCGCAGAATTCAAAATAGCAAAATTTATTGAATGCAGAACCTTCAGAATCTGGTAATAAGGATTTTCGGATTTCGAAGGAGCTGAAAGTTAGGAAACTCAAAATTTCGAAATATGAGAGTTTAGAATTCTTGAAACCTCAGAACCTCCGAATCTCTTTTCAGTTTCCAGAAACTTTTAGAGTCTTCGAATCCTCCAACAATCTCAGAATTCAAAATAATAAATTTTTTGATTGCAGAATCCTTTAAAAACTGTTAATTTTCCAGCAAAATTCAGACTCTAGAAGTTTAAAATTGTTGCTTGTACAAGCTATCCTATTAGTCTGTTTCTAAACCAACTCCTAGAGTTCCAAAATTTTCAAATCCCTATTTTTTGGCTCCCAAATTCTTCCTCCCTCTAATACCGTATTCGTCATTCTAGACTCTTCTAATCTATCTCTAGGATTCCTTTTGTACTTCAACATTCCAATGTTCAGTTCTCTTTGTCTGAAACTGAAACTGAAAGCTATTGCTCATTTTTAAGTCTTCCCCCAATCCTATGAGGGTTGGAAAGACCACCCAAGACCACACTGATCCTATAAGCTACAGTCACGTGTGGAAATTTCTAGATGACCAAAAAAGACAACATTATAAAAATGGGAATGTGTTCCTGTGTTTTGGTTTTTTTTCGAAAAGAAGCCATTCCTTGTACTTGTCTGGAGTTGAAATGGAGGACAAAGAGAAGTTCAATTTTAGTTATTCATATTTTTGAATAACTTAAAGTAGGATTACAGTCATTTTTTTTCAAATGATTGTTCCAAGTCTATTATTATAAAAATAACAATATTTTTTCATAAAAATCAGCAAAACTCGAGAAAATCGATTTTCAAACACATTTTTTCTAACCTATTTCACAAAATGTAGAATTTTTCGCTGATTCGAATGTACCTAATATCGTTGCACAAAACGCTGTAAAAAGCATAGATGGTTAATTTTTTTTTTGAAAATTCTGTTCAAAAAATTAGATTATTTTTATTACTGCATCTAAGAATACATTGTTTAAAACTTTGAGATTTGAATACAGATATACCACTTCTGAAAGGTAAGGAAAATAAGTTTCAGTTTCGAAGATTCTGAAATTTTCCAATTCTGATTTTGTAGACTTTTAATTTTTAGAATTCGTCGAAATAGAGAATTGTTAGATTCTGAAATTCGGATTCTGGAGCTTTGAAGTTTTGGAGTTTTTTCATAAATACTGGACAATAATTTGAGTACAAGCCAGAATCTTTCTGTATTCTCATTTCTAGTCACATGTAAATAGTTGCAAAATGATTCGTGTTTCTCTTTCTTCTACTCCATTTTCTCTCGTTTCTTCTTCCATTTGAACTTCACTTTTTCCGGGAAGCTGCCCATTCTCCATTGTCCTCCGCCCCCATCTCTCGTTTTTTCAATTCTTCAATTTCATTCTCACCTTTTTTTCTCGAATTCCCTCTTCTCGTTTTGCAACCCCAGAATGTCCCTAAAGATTTGAAACACGGGGAGGAAAGGAGATAACGGGATTAGCAAAAAAAGAATGACACACTTTTTCGTCCAGTTTTTTTGCCTTGAACTCTTTTTTTAAGACGACGAAGAAGATGGAGCTTCCGGAGAAGATGATGCTTTTTTGTTTGCTCTTCAAACGATGATGACGATGTAGCAAGAGCTCTTTTTTTCGAGCTCCCTCGAGCATTTTTTAATGCATTCCATCTTCCAAAATCTTCCTTGGTGGAAAACTGAAAAATTTATACATACTTGTACCTTCTCAGTTCCCGAGTTCCCTAGACCCATATAATAGCTTCTGTTTTTTTTCAGAATCGTATTCTTTGGACATTTAAAGTACTTTGTTTTCATATTCTACATAGTTTGAGAGTTTCGGACAGTCGGAAAAGCGGAAACGCGGAGGTCAACGCTTTATTTACATTCTCTTGTATTTCTCAAAGTTTATATGGAGTTTGAGACTTCTTTGGGGTCCCAAAGTTAGGTTGTTAGGTCATTCGGTACAAAAAGATCTGTAAATCTGATTCTAACTAAAGTTCCAGTGGACCAAATTTCACGAAAAATGTATGGATCGAGAGGAAATTTCCTAGAGATTAATTTGAATATTTGGAATTCCAGTCTATTTTTTTTGTACTCAATTACCGTCTCATATCCAGTATTTATTAAAATAACAACATTTTTGCATAAAAATCGATATAACTCGAGAAAATCGATTTTCAAATCGCAAGCTTATATTTCAAATCGCAAGCTATATATTTTCTAACCTATTTCAAAAAATGCAGAATTTTTTGCTGATTCGAATACACCTAATATCGCTGCTCAAAACGCGGTAGAAAATTTTTATGAGCGTTTGAAGTTTCGGTAAAAGAGACGCAGAGAAAACGGGCACTCTTTTTCCCGAAGAGACGCAGAGAAACGAGACAGTGTCTGCGTCTCTCGTAAAAACTTGAAAAGCTCAAAATTCGCTTCAAAATGCGTTTGGAGCAGCGATATTAGGTACATTCGAATCAGCGAAAAATTTTACATTTTATAAAATAGATTAGAAAAAATGTAAGTTCTTGATTTGAAAATCGATTTTTTCGAGTTTTAACGATTTATTTGAAAAATATTGTTTTTTTTTCGTAAATTCTGAAATCGGGACAATTATTTGAAAAAAAATACAGTAATCTTACTTCAATTTCAAGTAACCAATATCAATTTATTCCTCGAGCTCTCGATAAAAAGTGTACGGCCAAAAATGGAAGTTTTTGTAAAATAACTAACTAAAAATTGAGTTTTATCCCTTTTAACTTTTTTGGCTCCACCCGAACCCAATTCATTCCAAAAATCCTTGTTTTGATGATCCCAGTTCCCCTTCAAAAACAACCGATTGTATTCAAAAGGTGGGCGCCCTTTATTTCGTTTTTCTCGAAATTTGTACAATATTCTTGCGATGATTAACTCAGAAGTACAAAATTAGTCTCGTTTGTCCCCAAAATTTGGGTTCATAAAAAGCTTAGTCTAATATAAAATGAGATATTGTTACCAAACACTTGGTGCAAAAAATCGAATTAATAATAAAAAAGGGCTGATTTATGTCCGTCCACCTGGCATCTGATCATCGATCCTCCCCAAAAAAAAGTCAAATGTTGACTTGATTGTGTTTGGTCATCTGTCTCCCGATCTTTTCTACGAGCCAACACATTTCACTTTTGTTTCTTTTTTGTGTCTCAATTGTTTTCTTGTGTTTCCCGAAAAAGTGTAGGTAAGTACATCTGGTAGTGCTTCCGTTTTTTCCCCTATTTTTGTATTATAAAACAAAAGGGCGTACGTGTTTTTGAGTTTTGAAATTGTTTCTGGGGAAAAAGGAAATCGGGAGTACTGTAGAATAGGGCGTTTAGTCTTTTCAGTATTTTTTTTTGAAAATTTACGAGTCAAGAATCTTTGAGGTCGTAATACCCAAAAGACCTTTATATTAACCCAAAGGAACGTTTTCTTTCTTCAAAGGACCTTTATATTACCAAAGGACCTTTTCATTTCTTCAAAGGACCTTTATATTTCGCGCTGAACCGTTATTTTCACAAAGGACCGTTATTCTGGGAAAGAGCCAGAAATTATAATGTTTTAGGATTCTGAAATTTCAAAATCGTAAAGTCTGAGAACACGAATCTTCTAAAATCCGGAATCAGAATCTCAGAGATTCCGAAATCCAAGATTCTGAATCTCGAAATCTCAAAACCTGAAAAATCTCCTAACAAAAACAATAGGAAGTTTAATCTCCAGAATCCGAGTTTCAGAATATCAAAATCTCCACTTTCTGGAATATAAGAATTCCCTATTTCTTGGGATTCTGAAAATGAGACTGGAATTTTTTAAATTTTAAAGTCTATCCTCCATTCCCTATCTCTTCTTTTTTTCCCATCCTAGTCATACTCCGATTATGATCAAAAACCTCCACTATACTTCCGCCAAAATTCAAAACTTATGAACACCCCAAAACCATCCGGTTGGGGATCATAGTAGCATCCAATTTCCGGGCCCCCGAATCTCAAGTGGGCGGAGTCTGCTCACAAAGAGCATGCAATAAAATTGGGGCCCCAAAAACAAAGATGGGAAGATTCAAGAAGAAGAGAAATTACACGTTCTCGAGTCCACTTCCGCAACATTCGACGCCTTTTGTTTCTTCTCGAAAACGCCTTCTTTTTCTTATTTTTTCGAGTTTTCGGCACGTTTTTTAGTAGTTGCCTTCATTATCGATGAATGAATGAGGGAAAATTGGAAATTGAAACTTTTGGAAATAGGTGGTGGGAAAAATGGAAACATTTTTGGGGGGAAACGGACTTTTAAACTTTATAATTTTCAACATCTACGTTAGTATCTCAAAATCTTCTTTGCCAAAATCTAATCCTAATCCTAAAGATCACGCTAATCATCATCATAACATGCTACACATTATAACTTTTTCTTATTCTCTCTCATTCAACGGAAATCAGAATTTTAACGATTCACGATATCTTCTGGAAATCAGGAATTCTCTTCACTTGTTTTTAGTAGCTCTATTTTTCCCATATTTTGAAGATTTTTGGATTTGCAAATAAGCTGCAGTGTTTAGTGAACTGAAAGTGCGCTCTATCGATAATGACGTTCTGAAATTATTTTCAGTTTAGATGGGCCAGAAACCAAATTGCAACTGAAATTTGATTTAGGTTTCATTTTTTGAAATGCTTTTAGTGACCTTTCCGAGGTTTCTAAAATTCAAAAGCGCATTGCTCAGGTTAAAGTTATCCAAAAGTTTTGAAAAATATACCATTTTGTAAGAAATTAAAAAAGCTTTAAAATGGCGTATAATTCAAAAAGGCATTTCAAAAATTATGGAACATCTTGTTGCTCAAAGTTATATTTAAACTGGGTTTGGAGAGTTTTTTCAAAATTTCAAAAGTCTATTACTCAGCTTAAAATCAACTAAAACTTTTAACAAATATACTAATTTGTAGACAATTTAAAGAGCTAAAAAACGATATATAATTCAAAATTGAAAACATTTTGAAAATCATGAAAAATCTTGTTTTTCGAAGTTACAATGAAAATGGGTTTCGGAAAGTTTTTGAGCGCTAAAGGCGTATTGCTCAGCTTAAGATAATCCAAAATTTTCGACAAACATACCTTTTTGTAGGTAATTTGAAGAGTTTCAAAATGGTATATAACTCAGGTCAAATATAAGGACATCTTGAAATTTATGGAAAATCCAGTTTTTTAAGGTTACATGAAAAATGGTTTTTGAAAATTGTCTCAACATTTCAAAAGCAGATTGCTCAGCTTGAAATTATCCCTTTTCAACTTTCAAAATGCTGAAATTAGGAAATTCAACATTCTTAAGTTCTGATCTTCTGGTAATTTTAATATCCCGGTTTCTGAAATTTTGAAGATCTGAAACTTCATAAATCCATAATATCCTGAGCAATTTTGATAGTTCACAAAACCCCCAGTCAGAAACTTTGGAAAATTCGAGATGTGGAGAAGCGAAAATTGAAAGGGAAAGGGCCCCATATACCTATTTTTTGTATGTTTTTTGGATCCTTTATACTTCCTTCATCTTCTATACTTTTTTGTTCTTCCATCTCCATTTTCTAGTTCCCTCCATTTCCCCTCTCAAACTAGAAACGTAAATATAAAAAAGTAACTGCCAGAGTGGAACTCACGGAAGTGTTAACTTTCTCTTCTCGTGTGTCCTTCCGCGAATTGATTTGATTATTTCCCAAGTGTGAGCAGAAAAGAAAAGTGTGCTCTCAAAGTTTGGCTTTTTTCTGAGACTAACGAGCTAATCAGAACCTACTGTAGGTGGTGACTTTTGGTTTCGAGTGGCGGGGAAAATTGAAGTTTTGGATTCTGAAGTGGTTGGAGGATTTGAATCATACTGTAGCTAATTTGTCGAGTATTTTTGGTTCCTTCTCTTTTGAGTTTTATTAGATTCCGGAAGCCGAGATTTTTAAATTTCAAGATTCTCATATTTTTCGTTTTTGAGTCAGTTTTTTTGTTGTAATTCTGGATTTCAAGATCTGAAATTTGAAGATTTTAATATTTTCGATTCTCATGATCTAACATCTGGGCTTAATCTAAGATCAAAACCATAAACCATGACCTAAAATAGAAAAAAAAACTAAAATCTAATTATGGATGATTCTTCTTCTTCTTTTCTTCTAATTTTCTGCTCCCCTGAATATCTAAAATAAGATATTTTTATTCTTCTCTTATTCCCAAATTCTTCCTCAAAAAGTCAAAGTTCTTCCAAATATTTTTTCGATTAAAGTTCACCTGACCCAACTCAAAAACCGGAAATTGAGACTCCAAGTTCGAAAAGTCAACTTTTTTGCAATATATTTCCCAGAATCAGAATCCTTCTCAAATTAACATCTTCAGATGAGAACAAAGAGATCAAAACCTCTTCATTTTCGTGGAAAATGAGACCGGAAGAGGCCCGTAGGCGAGCGAGCGAGCAATGAGCAAGAATAGTAGGAAGGAGGACAAAATATTCGATTTCAAGAAAAACTCATATTTGCCTCTTTTTTTAGGATTGCACGAATTTGAGTTTTGTTTAGGGGAGGGAGGTAGAGTTCAAAAGATTGAGTTTCAATTGGAATTTAAGGATGTAATTCTGAATGAGAATGACGTTAAGAAAGTTGAAGTGTAGTTGAGAGTTCTGAAATTTTTTTGGAGAATTCGAGATTCGTAGATTGCCAGATTTCTAGAATTTAGAATTTTGAGACTCTGAAATTTTGTGCTTCTAAATTCTCAGAATTCTAAGACCTGGAAACCCGGAGGTCTCAGGATCTCATTAAAATTATTCTGAGGTTTGAAGATCCTGATATTTCGTGATTCTAAAATTCTGTGTTTCTGAATTTTCAGGATTCTAATATTCCAGAAGTTTCAGGGGTTCTGGAATTAGGAAGTTTGGAGATTTCGAAATTCTGAATTGCTCACATTTTGAAACCTGACCATTCTAAAATTGAACTCAAGATATTTTATTTCTAGATTTCTCAAATTCAAAAACCAAACTCTCCCAAAAAATGACGTCCAACATAGGTCAACAATCTATAATTACCCATTTCGAACCCCTCAATTTCATCACAAGTATACAAAATCTGTACTCGATTCTATTCTGAATTTCTATTTTTCAAAGAACCGATCAGAGTACATTTTCTCATTTTGAATTGAGCTCATGTCAAGTGTTTTTCTCCCTGCAATCGGAACACTAAATCGAAAAAAAAGAAAAAACAAGCATGAAATCAATGAATAAGTTTTCCTGACGTCGTTTGCTTTTTTGAGGAAGCGACGAATTGAAAAATTCTGATCATTAATTCATCCGAGGAACGTCTTCTGGTGGAGGCGAGTTATTTTTCAGTTTTTCTGAACTAAAAAAAACAAATTTTAAGGAAAATCAGCTGTGATGTATCATTTTCAGATTTCCTGACTCATTTTTGAGAGCAGGAAATGAGTAATCATTTAATTATTCGGATGTGAGGAGTCCATGGAATCTCGATTTGCCGTTTTTTATCAGCGGAATTTCAGAAAATTTCTGAATTTTGAAATCTCAGGATTTTAAGATACAGAATTTCGACTTTCTCAAGTTTTGAGATTTCGAGATCCTTTGATTCCAGAATCTGGAATTTTTAGCTTTTGCGATTCTCAGTTTAAATTTCTAGGGTTCTGAGGCCGATAGTCTGAGATTCGGATGTTTTTTGGGAAGTTTGAGAATCTGAAAATCTGAAGGTCAAAAATTTCTTAGCTATATAACATCGGAAAGTCTTATTCTTCCCTGTACTATCACAAAAATATGAGTTTCTATGTTCCCCATGATTCTAAAATCAGATCCCAGATTCCTTGTTCCCTTTTCACCTTCTCCCCCCAAACCCCGCCCCTTATTTTTTGGTTAAGACCCTCCGTGTCCGTCCAAAGTCTTAAAAAGTGTCTCTATTTTTCTTCTCCCCGGGCCAAAGATCCTTTGCTCTTTCATTTGAGCCTCTCTCTCCCTTCTTCCGGTCAACCACTCCTTTTACATTCTTTTATTCAAAAACTCTCTTCCACTTTTATTTTTGATTCCACGTCATCATAATATTATTTATTTTCTCCAGAATTTTATTTATACATAGAAACATCCTTGTACACATCAGATACCAAGAATCAGAGTTTGTGATTCTGAAAATGAGCAGAGATGTTTGAGTTTTCAATGTTTAATTGCTAGTTTCTTTGCAATGAGCGGGTACTTCGAAGAAATAATTTTCTATTTTCCGCCTCCTTCAAAAGTTGTTTCTTTCTTCCTGGTGCTAACAGGAATCCTTTGAGATTGTGGGATTCAAGATTCTAAAATTTTGAATATCTCAAAATTGAAAATTCCAAAGAGGCCCAATCGCTAGAATCTCAAATTCTGAGGTTCGAATATTCTATATTAGAATTCTGACACCTCTCTTCACATCTTCTTTCTCCCCAAAACCTCATCTGAATCCTCCTCTCCAAGATTATCCGAGTGTGATAATTAGATGTGGTCGAACGAGACATTTTTCGTTGTTTTTACTATTTTTTTCGTTCCAGAGCAGAAGTCAGTTACTCTATTTGTGCTTGCTCTTTTTCTCCTTACAAAAAATGATATGTCTAAAGGTGGGTGAGTCAAAGGAAAGTGTATATTTACTTATTCCGACTCAAACTTCCAAATTTGGAATACAATATTGAGAGTAGGGATTAGAAAGGGAATCTAGTCTGGGTTTGATTTCATTTTGGTATTCAAATTTTTGATTTGAACTACTCTAGACCTAGAATCATCTATTTCTATAACAAGTTTGACATTTTGAAACTGAGGAAAGGTTGGCATTTTTGGAATTAGGAAACGTCAGTTTCAAAAAAATTTGAGTTTTGGGGTTCGAAATTGAAGTTAGATGTTACGAATTGATTTAGATTTGACTAAATAATTTGTATCTGGAATTGAGGTTAATTTTATAACATAGAATAGTCTAAAAAATCCATCCGAAATACAAACCAAAATTTTGAGTCTAGCTTGTGTACTCCTCGAGGGCAAAATAAAATTCGCCCTTATCTTAATTTTTATTAACAAAACCGAATATTTTGTTCTTGATTGAACTTTGTTCCAGAATCAGTCAAAAAATCGGTTTCGCGACGTTTCGAAAGTGGAACGTTTCGCAAGTGTGACATTCCGAAAGTATGATATTCATATGCACGTTTTGCTTTTTGAAACGTCACACTTGCGAAACGTCACACTATCAAAACGTCTCACTTTCGTGTACTCCACGAGGACAAACTGATGCACAGTTGCCTAAGGCAAAACCCCATCCCACGCCTCCGTGGCCTGAGGACTGCCACGTGGCGTCCCGATGCCCCGCCATACACCGTCGCCCATTTGACCGTGGAAGAATTTAGTTTTAGAGTTTTCTCAATTGCTTTGTCTCTATACTCCCAGTTGTTGCTTCTGGGTAGCAATAAATTGGTTTCATCGTGTGATTTGTGTTTGTTTGGTAATTTACAGGACCCTATACCCGATACCACGGGCAACTTGGGGGCCGAACCGGTTTGTTTTCGTGATTCTGTAGATTTAAGTGGATTCCCGAAGGAATTTCACAAGAATTTTACAAATTTTCCGAACGTTCCCAAGAGTTGAATAACTTTGCGGAATTAGTGAGCTTGATTGAAAATCAGCAAAAACAGTCAATCCTTTTGAATAAAAGTTTTGTCTGCTGGATCCAAATCGACAACGAATCAGCGATGACGGATAAAGAAGAAAAGAAGATCCAAGTCGAGGAGCCAGCCAGGATCGAGGGGGTCGACATGAGGCAGCTCGAGGGTGACTTGAGGAGCATCGGTGAGGGGCGGAAGAGAGTCCGCGCGTTCAAGGACTTCATGGAGACGTCCAAAAATGTGGAGAAGGAAGTCGGGAACAAGATAGTCACCATGACGAAGGTCTCGGATAGACAGCGAGATATGGTGATGGAACCAATCGTGAAGTTCAATGAGGAGCTTCGCGAGCGGTTCGAGGAAATCGGGTGCGCCGAATTGTTGGGGAAGGCGATGGGAAGACTCAAGCA
Organism: Caenorhabditis zanzibari; assembly: GCA_963966625.1. Lineage (NCBI taxonomy): Eukaryota > Metazoa > Nematoda > Chromadorea > Rhabditida > Rhabditidae > Caenorhabditis > Caenorhabditis zanzibari. The sequence continues at coordinate 5,730,678 of OZ016470.1, read as the reverse complement.
GGAAAAGAGTGATTTCCAGGAAATCTGCCAAAGGGAGAACGAGAAAGCGCAGAAGGCGATGGAAGAAGCGATGTCGGAGATCGCGATGCTGCGCGAAGAGAATAGATTGCTCGAAGAGGAGCTTAAGAAGGGGAAGAAGGCGTTTAGCGAAGAGAAGCTAGTAACCGAAGGGATGAAGAGAAACATCCAGCTTCTACAAATTGAGCTTGAAAAGCTTTCTTGTGAGAAAGAAAGAGGAGAATTTCAAGCCGACTTATGGAATCGGGGAGAGCAGCTGGAGTCGAGGAGAGAAGGGAGCCGTAGAAAAGAAGGTGGACGGATGAGGATTCCCGCGAGGGACAGAAGCGCCGCAGAGTGGCGCAATCGGGAAAGTGACGAGGAGTCGTACGTTTCGAGGAGAAGTGTGGAGAAAGAATGGGTGCAGAGCATGAGTCGGATGATGAAATCATCGGCGAAAGCATCTGCGCTACCAACGCCAAAGGAGTTTGATGGCACTGGGGAGTTTTCGGAGTTTAAGCGTGCGTTCCTTCTGAAGTATCAGAGTGTAACGGATGGGGATGATGAGCTGGTGACAATTCTGGAGGAGCAGTTTCTAAAGGGAGCTGCCAAGACGATTTTCAAGACGTTGCCTCGACGGTTCGAGAGAACGATCAGGGATTTGTTCGAGGAGTTCGAAAAGAAGTTGCGGAAGCGTCAAGGAGATGCTAGGTCGGAAGCTCTAACTGTATTTGAATTAATGCAGAGGAAGAGTGGTCAGAAGATGTGGGAATACTGTACCGAGCTGGAAAAGTGGTCGAAAAAGGCGCTCGGGGACGTTTCGGAAGAGACGTTGTCGCAGTTGAGAGTTACTAAATTGTTGAGAGCAGTGCAAGAGGATTCCACGTTGTATAAGTTGTTGACTATGAAGAGAGTAGAAGTGCCGCTTGAAGAGCAGTACGAGCAACTCAAAGATGTTGTGTTGCAACAGGAGAATCAGGAGAAATGCTACGATGACTACAGGAAGCAGGAGCAGAAGAAAGATGAGGGAAATAAGTTTGGCGGAAAGAAAGACTTCGGAAAGGAAAATGGGCGAGACAGGCCACATTCTAAGGAAGATAAAAGTGATTCTAGATTCAAAGGAGAGAGCCGAAGCATGGATGGCATGAAATGCTATGTATGTGGAGGTGTGGGACACTTTGCGAATCAATGCACTTCGAAGCCGGTCCAAGGGGTGAGGGTTAAGAAGAAAGTGTTGGGAGAAGGTGTGGGCGAAGAGATGTTGGAATTCGCGGAAATTCTGGGGCAGAAACGGAAGATCGTGATCGACAGCGGGGCGGTGGTGTCCGTTATGTCATCAGGATTGTGGGAGCGACTGAAGAAGGGATGTCCAGAGTGGAAGCAGCAGGTTGAGATCTTGGAGAACCCAGGGTTGACACTGCTGGATGCTTCGAAGAGAAAGATGACGGTGAATGGTCAGATGAGGACAAACATCAAAGTTAGGGGCCGTGAAGCAGAGGTGACATTCCAGTTGGTCGAAAACCAGCTGGATGTGTTCCTATTGGGCACTAATGCTTTCAAGAGTATGAGAGTAGAGGTGAAATGGAAAGCGAAGAGGTCGCTGGCTCAGGCTGCTGAGAAGCGGAGAGTGCCACCAGAAAGTTGTGCGCAGATGGCGGTGGAGGGTGAAGCTGACTCGGGAAAGAGTGTTTTGCTGGAGTCAGGAGAGGAACGGGTCCCAACCAGTCTCTGTTCGGGGAACGAGAGTGGGAAGTTGAAGGCCTTGGTTTCGAACTGGAGTGACGAGCCTTTGCTGATTGAGAAAAATCAGATGATCAGTGTCGTGAATCGGGAGGAGTTGGTGCCAAAGAAGCAGCCGATGGTGAACATGATGGACTCGGATAAGAAGGAGCCATCGAAGGGAGATGTTCGAACCAAAAAAGTGCTGGGGATGTTGAAGGAGAGTGATAGTGAATTGCGTCAGAAGGAGCTGGTGCAGTGTGAGGTTGAGTTGGAGAAGAGCGAGCCGATCCGACAGAAATGTCGGCCGGAACCAATGGCGCTTCAGAAGAAGGTCAAGGTCAGGTTGAAATCCACAAGAGCACAAGAGACTGTGGAGATGAGAGGTGCTCAGAAGCAAGTGAGAATGGAGATTGATCGAGGAATCAATGCCGTCTCAGTTGTCAAGAAGTCGGAAAGAAAAGAGAGTAGCTGGTGCGAAGCACTGGCTAAATGGAAAGGGCCGTGTCGTGTGGTGGAAACTACAGATAACTCGGCGAAAGTTCAGTTGACCGGAGGAGATGAAAAGTTAAGGGTGCCATGGGAACAAGTACGCGGGAGAAGAAGAAGGAATGTGCAGAAGGTGGATATGGTGGTGCCGAGTGGAAAGAAACGGGTACATCCGGTCAGGGGTCCGGATTGTGAGAGGAGGGGGAAGTTGCCTAAGGCAAAACCCCATCCCACGCCTCCGTGGCCTGAGGACTGCCACGTGGCGTCCCGATGCCCCGCCATACACCGTCGCCCATTTGACCGTGGAAGAATTTAGTTTTAGAGTTTTCTCAATTGCTTTGTCTCTATACTCCCAGTTGTTGCTTCTGGGTAGCAATAAATTGGTTTCATCGTGTGATTTGTGTTTGTTTGGTAATTTACAGGACCCTATACCCGATACCACGGGCAACTGCACAATTTTAAAAAGTTTTCGCCATTTTTCAACTTTTTTTCCCGCTTGGCGACTTTTCGAAAGTGCGACTTTTTGCATGTGTGACGTTTCGAAAGTGTGCCAATTCGAAAAAAATAATTTCAAGCAAAAAGCCTCTCAATACAGTAACGTCACACTTTCGAAACGTCTCCCTTGCGAAACGTCGCGAAGCCAAAAAACAGTTGAAAAATGGCTAAAATTTTTAAAAGTGTGCATAACTTTGTCCTCGGGGAATACACGAGCCGAGCTTCACTTCTTTCTAAAGTTACAGTTTCCATGATTTTATAATAATTCAGTGCCCCTAAAAGTTCTTTTTTTCCGTTCTCAAATTCATTATTCTAGGATGTCTGTGTAAACATCCGGCACCATTTCTTGCACTCTTCTCCCCATCTTTTCCAGATTTCCAATTTTAATTTTTGTCCCCTCCATCTCCTCCCTATTTTCTCGCCCACCTCTCCTTCCTCCTTCCCCTTCTTCATAACATCATTTTGTTCAACTTCTTCTTCTTCATCTATTTTCTTCTTCATTTTTTTCTCCAAGATTCTACTCGAAATATAAGGAACACCAATGTAAACATCTGAAGGAGGGGGGAACCCCCTGGTTCCAGCGATTGAAGTACACACCCATTGTTCTTTATTTTTTCTCTTCTTCTCTGGGTTTGAGTTTTTAATTGAAAGAAAATTACAGAATCGTCAAAAAGAGATCCTATGGACTTCACACAAGATGATCAAATCTATGAGCAATGGACACATATTGAGAGACGCGTTCCGTTTCAGGTGAGTAACCTGAGAAATCTGGAACCCATAAACTTCGAAAATCGGAAATCTCGAGAATTAGAATGTATGATAATCTCAGAAAGCCCACATAATCTGAATCTCTGAGTATTCAAAACTCTCACAAGTTCAGAATCTCAGACGCCTTCAGAATCTGTGAATCTTCGAATTTCCAGTTCTCAGAATCTCAGAATCCCTTTTCTCTTAAATATTTGAAAATTTGCGCTCAAAAACATGAACTTTCCTCACCCAAAAAAGTTCAATTACCAAAAACATGACCCACTTTTTCTCTTCTGAAAAATTCATGGGCCCACTTAAAAAATAAGCCTTTCAAACGCAAGGTGGGCGAGAAAAAGAAACTTTGTTGGTTCATTAGTACTCAGTTGACGTTTTTCAACATGTGACCGAACTTTTTTCTTTTTTGGATTTCTAGGCCAGATTCATTTTCTTTTTTTTTTCATTTTCTCGATACCCACTCATTTTCACATTTCGTTCCTTCCTTTGAATCCAAAAACGGAGTATTTTTGAACCCAAAAAAATACTTTTCCTCTCTACTCATTTCGAAAAACAACAATTTAGCAGAAATTATTCGATTCGAATGAACCATTTATATATTGGCTGAATTACTTTTACTTCTTTTTTGCTCTTCGATTCAGTAAAATTTTCAAAGAATCTTTTTATATGCATACTCCTACATAATGAGTTTGAGAATAGAATAGGGAAGGGTTTCTGAAAATTTGAGAATAGAATCACGAGGGAGAAAAAATTTGCGGGGGTTTTGGAGTGTTTCAGACAAGTTCAAGAACGAAAAAAAAAGAGTTCAAATTAACAGGTACAAAACACAAATTTGGAATTGAAAGATTTTAACGAAAAAAATATTTTGAAGAAAAAACTGGGGAATTCAGAGATCTTTGGATGGATTTCGACTCTGAAATTTCGGAATTGGGAATATTCTGAAACCGCTGGATCCAAAGCTAGAGATTACTGTAATGAAATCAGTTTCAGAATGTTTATTTTCGGAAAAAAAAATTTTCGGAATTTTTTTTCAAATTTTTTTCTGAGATTTTTTTTTTCAAAAAAAAAAAATGTTTACCTCATTCTCGTAGAATGTTCCTCCCTCTTTTTCCATTTTCCTACTCAACTTACAACTAATTAGCAAAAAGAAAAACGAAGACTTCCATGGCGGTAAAATTTCATAAAGAAAACAATATTTTTGGAAGTGAGCATGAGCGACAATAACATGTTTTTGAATAATATTCCGAAACAAAATTGAATTAAAATTTGAAAGAAAGAATGAGATTTCCCCTGGTGTTTCGTTTTTGATTCCATCTGAATTTAACGTCTTCTGAAAACACCAAATTAGCAGTTTCCGTTCCGTTCGTTGATCTTTGTTTAATTATTCCATGTGTGTTCTTGTTTATTTATTCTGATTCATTCACGTCTTCTTATTCTTCTACCACGTCTTCTGGATTTGAGGTGTTTACTTCGGGATCTCTGGTTGTCTTCTTTCTTTTTTCTATTCAGATGACATTAGAATTCGGTTCATTGAGATCAGAATCTGAGTTTATGGATCTTAGAATCCTGTAGATTGAAATAATTGAAATTTCACTTTCTAGATTTTGTATTGTATGTATTTTAATTTTCAAATTGTGTAGAAGGTTAAAATGGAGCATTGTATACGGATTCACATTTACGGTGACTATTAGAATTTGGAAACTCCTGAGGCACCAGATTGATTGACTGGCTAGATTTTGAATATTTTAGGTTTTCGACCACTTCTAAACAAGCTTAGTTGCCTTTTTAAATGATGTGGGCCATCCGTACTCAGGTTTGAATTCTCGGGAGACTCGATGGAAATGTCTACCAACTTTTTGGCTACTATTCGTCTAAATCAGATCTAAAAAAACTATTTTAAAACTTTGTACTAAATAAATTAATCGCACTGGGATCACCCTTATTCTGAGTATCACTTTTATAAACTACCAATTTTTTTCTGTTTTCAGAAAGGAACATTACAAACAATAAAAGTTCCCGAAGTTTCTCTAAAGTGGCTATCAGAATAAGGCTGACCCTAGTCTAGACCACCTCTCCCTTTTAGAAAATATGTATTTAATTCAAAGTTCTAGACAATTATCTTGAGAATTCTGAAGGATTCTAGGAAAAAGAAGTTTGACTTAGAAAACTGTTGAGAGTTGCTAGAATTGTGAATTTTTTAGTTCTGTGTAAACCCCGCCATTTTTAATATTTTTAGACCGCTTCCAAGTCTTCTGAGACTGTAAAATACTATTAGGCTTCAGAAATTTTCAAATTTCAAATTTCAAATTTGTTCTAATGTTTTTCTCTTCTTTAGTAATTTTAAAGTTAATTTCAATTTTTTAGAAATTAGAATTAGATTTTTAAACCGCCAAATTCCTAGTCATCCCCTTCTTAAAATCCAAGACATTGCTCATCCTTAATTTCTGACCGTTAACCTTTTCGTTTTCCAAACCTAAAACATAAAACATGCAACACTCGTTATAAACATATGTGCCCTGCCCCCGAACTCAATTATGAAGCCAATAAAGTAAATGATTTACTCATGTTTTTCTCTGACTTTTTTGAGCCGCTCCCGGTGGAAAAAAGAAACTCTAAACTTTAGAACGATGTCTTGAAGAGCAAAGCTTCGAAGTCATTCAAACTTTTTTTTGTGAATGAGGGACACAAAAATTTAATTGAAAACTCGGGTTTGACATGTTTCGTGAGTCGCAGAAATGCAAGTTTTTTGAATGAAGAAGAACTTTTTGTGGTCGGTGAAAGTTGCAGTGGAATATAATTTGAAAGAAGGAGCAAATCTGGTTTTATTTGGAAAAATTGGAGTTTGGAGCATTTTGTGTGTTTTGTTTGTCAAAATCAAGACCGCGGCCTGCCGCGGGCCGGCCGTGGGTAGGCTTTTTTGGATCAGGCTGAGCCTAAGATTAAGCCTAACCTCAACCCAAATGGCACAGTCGCAGTCGCTGCGCTTGCGCCTGAGCCCATCCTAAATCCAAATAGCACAGGCCGAAGCCTACGCTTAAGCCTAAGCCTAAGCCTAATCCTAAGCCTAAGCTTAAACCTAATCCAAATCCTGAGCCTAAGCCAATCTGAGTTTTTAAGAAATAGTAAACTACAGTAATCCTATGATGATTCTTCACACACTTTTTGAACCCTATTTGTTCCAGAAAGTTCTAGTAAATACGGTCAACACTATCATCAATTTTCCACGTCACAACTCATTCTCATCACCCTACCCTTCTCCCCCCTTCTTTTTCTTCACAGCCATTTTCTCTATTCCCGTGACTCTCGAAGCTCCGCCCACTTTTTCTTCGCCTTCTTCTTCTTCCCCTTCCTCCGTCCAGTTATTCTAACCAGAAGCCATCGTATCCTTTTGTCTATTAATCTTCGGATCTCGATATTATAAATATAAAGATAACTTCTTATTCTAAGAGTCTCTATTTCCCACGACTTCCCTTTTCATTCCTGGGCTCATCTGAATATTTTCGGCGGCACGTCTTCTACTTTTTTTGGATTTCCTTGGGAGAGGATTTGAGACAAAATGGTCATTGTGAGTTGGGTTAAAATCCTTCTTTTTCTCATTATATGTATGTATGTTTGTAGGGAAAAAAAGAATTGTAGAGATTTTTGAACCCTAGAATTGTAAAGAACACCTAGAAGAGGAATGGAAAAACAAAAAAGAGGTAATGACAGGGTTTAGAGTTGCAGCCTGGTGTGGCAACAACAACAATGAATTTTTTAGAAAAAAAAGAAAAATGTTCGTTCTGTTTTTAACTAGGCGAAACAACAAGGTAATAAGAGGCAAAAACATCGGTTTTGAAAAATAATGGAAGCGTTTTTAGACTAGGATAATATCCATATTATCAGAGAAAATGGAGAGAGTCGGTTTTTAGGGACCCTATCGGTATAAGGATAAGGATTTTGAGGAGCTTAGAGATTCTGGGATTTGGAAAGTCAAAGATTCTGGAATTCTGAGATTTCTATAATCGCTATTTTCTGGTATTCCAAGACTCTGAAATTCTGAAGTTTCGATTTTGAAATTTCATTGTTAACTCAGAATCCAATCAGTTTTCGATCTCGAACGTCACTTAACCCGTCGTCTAAAGTACGAATCTTTCTAAAGTACAGTAATCCTGCACTTTATCAAAATCAAAACGTGCTCAAACAAAATACTACAATACCCTTGTTTCGCCCTAGTTTGTTCTAATCGCCCTCAACTAACAATTGAGTCTAGACTTCACTTTCTCGAAAGCAAAAAAAATTGTACTCTGCTTACACAACAATTATTGAGTCTCTCTTTAATTTCAGAAGGGATGTTTTATTTTCTAGTATTCAGTTTATCAGAAGTCCTCTTGGACGGGATATGAAAATTGCATTTGAAAAAATCGAAGAAACTTGAATACAGAAGCTTAAATTGTTAGAAAAAGAGAATAGGAACTATCTATAAAGCCTATTTCCCATTTCCAGGGCTACCGTACCTATGTTGCCTCCACTTATATCGGCTTCAACGTCGTCGGATTCGCCATCAACGCATGGGTACTGTACGTGGTGGCGCCACTTCTATTCGCCCCGGCTATTAAAGTGCCCAAAAGTATTCTCTTCTACATATTTGCTCTTTGTGTTGGAGACTTGATGACAATGATTGGTGTGTTGTAAAGTTTCTGAACTTTTTCTAAATTTTGATTTTCAGCCATGTTACTTTTGGTGATCGAGTTGGTCTTCGGGACTTGGCAGTTTTCGAAAATGGTCTGCACGAGTTATTTGGTTTTTGACTCCATGAATAAGTTCATGGCACCAATGATAGTGTTTCTGATTAGTAGAACTTGTTATTCGACGGTTTGTCTGGATAAGACAAGAGGAGAAAAGGCGGCTACTTTGAAGGTGAGTTGAGGGATGGTCTTGAATCAGACAAAATTCAAATGTGAATAACTTTTTTTCTGGGCGATCGGGCAAAAACACGGTTAACATAAAAATGTCACTTATTAAAAAAGCTATCGATTCGTTAAAAAACCGTCAAATTTCATCAAAAATTAACAGAGTTACGCATTGTATTGCCAAAAAGTTGCCGAATATTGCAAAATCAGTAACTTTTTGGCAACACAGAGCGTAACTTTTTTTGTTTTTGATGAAATTTAACGAATTTTTAACTATTCGATAGCTTTTTTTAATAAGGAACTTTTTTTTTCTGTTGACCCTATCTTTTACCGAGCTCCCTGAAAAAAAGTTATTTGCATTTGAATGAGCTGTCTTGAATTTGCTGGATTCACATTGTGGTCTAGCTTATTCGCCTTTAAACAAACCATCAAAAATTCTAGAACCTTTTGAGACATATTAAAATTTATAACAGATTTTCACATTAAAATCTATTATTTTTTAGTACGCCGTTTTCCAATTCTGCATAGCCCTAATCTTCGTCATGATTCTCCTCTGGCCAGTTTTCTATTACTCCGAAGTCTACACATTCTACCTGAGTCCCAATAATATAACTCAAGAAGTAACGGTAATGAAAAAGTGTGGATTCATTCCCCCTCCTCGTAAGTTTCCTTTCCAATACGTCACAATTTTTGATCCCCAATTTTTCAGACATCGAATTCTGGTTCAACTTGATCGCCTGCATCACTTCCTATGCCGTACCTTTATTTGGAATTATTTACTGGTGAGTTCACAAAAACCTTTTTAGAAGTTATTTTTCTCAAAAAACGTCGAAACATATATTTTGCAGGTACGTTTCGGTGCCATTCTTCCTGAAACGACGTGCTCTGACGACATTGGTTGCCTCCAGGTACTTCCTTTTCGACTTTTTTCGGGAGAAATTTTTTTGGGAGATGAAAAGAGAGGAGGAGAATTATTTATTGACACTGGTGGCACCCCTAGGATTTCTTAGAAAGTATTTTGAGAGAAGACAGAAAAAATGGATTCCAATGAGAATAAATTATTAGAATGAAGAGAAGAGGGAAATCGAATTAGGTTGAACTTTTGGTGGAAGTCTCTCGAGGCAAGGGTCGATTTTCTGGCTCCGGTAGATTTCGAAAATAAGTCATTTCGAACGCGGACATCTTGAAAGTGTGAAATCGCATTTTTGCCTATTTTTTGGAACTTTTTGTATATATTCTTGCGTTTTTAAATATAATAAGACAGTGTTGAAGATAAAATGGACTGTAACCGCAAAAAAATATAAAATGAAAAAATAGGACAAAAAAGCGATTTCCCACTTTCGAAATGCCCACTTTCGACATGTCCACTTTCGAAATGTCCAGGAGTCGATTTTCTGAAAACCTTGGCCCGCGCCGGCCCGATAATCCTTATCTACAGTACTCTATAAAATATCTACAGTAATCTATACTTTATCTACAGTAACCTTTACCATATCTACAGTAACCTATAGGGTAATTGCAGCAGGCTTGTTCGGAAAAACATTTCCGGAAAATCGAGTTCTCGAAATATTTTCACAAAAAAATTTTTTTTCGGAAAATCGGAAAAATTTTGCTCAAAAATGATGTTTTTTTTCGGCAAAGTCTCTATTTTTTCGACTATTTTCATATATCTTTTTCGCGATTTTTCGAAAAAATTTTTTGGGAAAATATTTCGAAAATTCGTTTTTCCGATTCCGAACAAGTCGGATCTACAGTATCCTATGCTGTATCTACAGTAATCTTTGACGTTTCTACAGTAACCTGTAGTGATCTGTAGTGTAATCCATGCAAGCTCCTCAATTTACAGCTCAATGGACGCAGCTCTCCGAAAAGTGATCACCACAGTTCTCCTGCTCACAGTTATCTATGTTCTCTGTTGGACCCCCTATTGGGTTAGCATGTTTGCCAATAGAATCTGGACGATGGAGAGGAAGAGCAGTGAGTACCGAACTCTCTCTCTAATAACGCAACACTAAATTTTTCAGTCATCATCATCTCCTACTTCATCCACCTTCTCCCATATATCAGTTGTGTTGCCTACCCGCTGATTTTCACTCTTCTGAATCGTGGAATTCGATCGGCGCATGCAAAGATTGTCGCTGACCAGAGAAGAAGATGCAGAAGTTTGACTGATGAGGCCAGTTCACAGATTCGGACGGCAATAAGGTATGTAATCTAACAATAGAATCAAAAGTTGATGTTCTAACAATCTAAAATTTCCAGAACAATCCCGGGAACCAAGATGAAGAAGCAAGATTTTCTGACCCGAACAGAAGAGATCTCATCAGACAAGGCTGCTTCTGAAGCCATTTCCGACTATCGCGACGCACTTCCATCGCAGACATCGTTTCCAGATGAGACACTTTTATAAGAATGTTTTGACTTTGAGAATTTTTGAATACGTGTGGTTGTTAATACCGGTTGAATTTTTCCTATTTTCTTGCTTCTCGTCTGATTACTAATAAAATTGTTATTAGCGCCTTATCCTATCTATATCTTGAGGACGAATAGAGTTATCAAAAAGTTACTAACTACACAATTGCTCAGCATAAAGTTTTACACATTTTTGTAGTTGACCACTTTTTGATAACTCTCACCGTTCTCTAGTTATGCCGTTTCAAAGTTGAGCGCGAGAGACGCAGAGAAGCGAGAGCGTCTGCGTCTCTCGCCTCTGCACACTCTTCCCCCTTTCTCTAACCGCGCTAAACTTTGAAGCATTATAACTAAGGAACGGTAAGAGCTGTCAAAATTTGATCAACTACAAAGTACTAAAAGTATGAACAATTTAGAAATTGAACAGAAAACAGTTTTTCCAAGAATTGACCTTCGGAAACATTAAGTCTCAAAACCCGGGCCGGCCCGGTCCGGGTTTGGACATCTGTACTCTTTCCCAGGAACCTTTTTACTGTACATGCGATGCGGTTGCGTTGCGGTTCTCTTCCCAGAATGGCAACAACATTGGTTCGAATAGAAACAAATACTGACCATATTGATAAGTCTTCTGAATTTCATCATGGATACATTTACACATAAAAAACTCGTACGAGATGTATTCAATAACCAATGCATTGTTGAGAATATTCTGGACTGTATTTCAACGGATCTCATGTATTATTTGGACTTACGAGTGAGTTTTTTAAAGGGGGCGTAACATAATTATTTTTTTGTTGATATTTTTATACGGTTCGACGCAGAATTTTTGTGAGAACAATAAATTCTTTTGGAGCATAGTCTAAAAATGCCTAGTTTTTGATTTATAAGCCAAAAACAGGCCGAAAATTAGTACTGAGCGAGTGCAGAATTGCCACGTGGCTGAATCTGCACTCGCTCAGTACTAATTTTCGGCCTGTTTTTGGCTTATAAATCAAAAACTAGGCATTTTTAGACTATGCTCCAAGAGAATTTATTGTTCTCACAAAAATTCTGCGTCGAACCGTATAAAAATATCAACAAAAAAATAATTATGTTACGCCTCCTTTAAACTGAAATACTTATCTTATTATTGTGAAATTTCTTTAGCTGGTCAACAAAGCCTTCCGTGATGCATGTGATGGAAACATTCGGAAATATTATCAGAGTGTAAAATTGGAGTATTGCACACCCGACATATACAATGGCCCAGTCTACATTAACAATAATTCTTTGGATGCTCGATACGTCAAAAAATACTTTCAGTAAGTCATAATGTTCAAAGATTTTCCTGCGTACAGTAATTTTCAGTTTCTTGGCAAATGTTGCGAAAGTCAGAGTAAGCAAAGTGGAGGGGAAGAATCTATGTAGTATGAGCTGGAAAATTCAAAAGAGTATTCATAATTCTGTCATGAAAATTCTTCTTGGAACTGAGCGTTAGTTTATAATACTCTTTATTTTTCAAATATTTTATTCCAGGAAGTTTCATGACTAGTTTAGTCGGAATGGATGAGATTTGTTATCCTGGATGTGTCGATTGTATTCAAATTGGAAAAGAATGCAGAGAATACGGTCCAGTTCAATGGAACTATGTCACTTATCCAATCACTAATCCACGTCAGTTTGATAAATTAATCATTACCGATTAGTAAGTGTACCATTCTCTGTTTTCTTCATATCAATCTATATTTTCTGTCTTCTCGATGACTTGGCCAACTTATGCATCACTTCTTCTGAAACCAAAGAACAATGTATGTCAGCTCTCGATAAAGTTATCCCAGATGCTATAACTTGCCGATTGCTACAACTCAATATTTCGGAGAATCCAACGAAGCCAATCAGAGAAGTCGAGGGAAACGAACGGTTACAATTTCGCGATGAATTGGACTGTATGCCGATTCCAAGGGAACTTCTCGAGCTGGTCCTCATAAAATGGAAAGTGCAATCTGTCATTCTGAAGTTCGTTCATTATACCCGCCAAAAATCGTTTCTTGGAGATTGGTATTCGAAGGATTGGCTGACTGGATTCCGTTTTAACAATCGCTATGATACAATCAGTCCATCAACATTGAAGTTGAAATTAGAGAAAGTGGAATTGGATTTGTCTGATTCTGAAACATGCTCGGAATATATCGTTCGACCATATGAATCTTTCATCGTATCATATGCAGGTTACCGGGATACAATAAATAACACACGGCGAATTTTTCCAACGGACAAAATTATCATCAAATTTGCTCATCGTGACGATTTTACTGCATCTCCCATTGCTTACAATTTCGACCCTCTTTTGAGAAACATTTTCCAAGACGATCCTCAAAACTTGATCGTCGAGATTCATGAATACTCATCAAATAAAAAAAACGTCGAATTTGTGGTTTCAAAGGAGCTTCAAGAAGGGCCAACTGTAGTCGATATGAATCTGAAGGTAGTCACTGACGACGTTTCATTTTATTCCTATTTGCGATGCCATTCATACGAATATTATGAAAAAAAACGTTTGTGTTTGGCACTTTACAAGTTCATTGGAAGAAGGTGTACCTTGTACAGTAGTGAGAAAAATTGCACTATCAAGTTCAGTGTGATGGGTAGGGATACACCTCCGTTCTGGTTTCGAAAGAAGTGGCGATTGAAGGTTTATTGAAGATTTTCTCGATTGCAATAATTTTTCGATTTATTGTTTCCTTGCATCTCTATTCCTGTTTCTATTAATAAATTCTCAACTCACATTTCACCACAAATTGTGTACAATGAATGATAAATTATACTGTTTGTGAACATTTCAAAGAGAATCTATAAATTTTTTCAATTCTGGTCTATATTTCTTTGTTAGTTACAATCGGTGTTTCTACCATCATGAACTGCCCAATTGGGGAAGAAAAACTTTGAAAATCCAAATACTTCGATAAGTTTTGCCCCCAAATCAAAAACCTGGAAAAATTTGGAATCTTAATATTTTTGAGAAGAGGGACACATTGATATAAATTTTTTGGCATACGACAAGTTTGAAAATTTTGTTGCAGTCTCTACCCAAATGGCAGTAAAGTTTCGAGCATTGGTTCAAAATTTTTTTCTGGGAAATTGAAAAAGCATATTTTTCTCATCTTCTGTTACATATTTTACGGTAGACTCACATTTATTTCATGATCATTACAGTTCCGTTTTCAGTTAGTTTGTTGGTAATGGGTCTAACCTATATTCAAATTCCGACGTCATGGCCACCAAAAATTCCACGCATTTTTCCTTGAAAGTTCATTTAAAAAAAGACGAAAGAACCTTCTCCGCAATCATTTTACATATTTCCAGAACATTCAACCAATCTCTATTTTTATCAGGAAGGCGGAATGAATCTAGAAGGTGTTCAGATTTTATGGTAAGACTGTCCTTTTTCACTTCTAAGCCATCATGTTTTCAGCAAAGAAGATCTGCCACCAGTATTGAGACTTTTTGTGGATTCGAATCACAAATATGCGAAACACAAGCACATTGTTGAAACTTCTAGCGGTAAACAAATTGACGATGGAGCGAAGTTTCACTTTTAAAGTTTTCAGATGGGGTTCATCACACGTACACTGTAGTATTGTCCCGTGAGCCACTCGTCAAGACGGATGACTTCATTCATCTGAAACTGGACAACCCGACTTCTGATCTTATGACTCAAATCAGCTCGACGACAACCACCTCTCCGATTTCCATGAATAGTCTTCCATTGACTGAAAAAGAAAAGACGACTGGAGACAATCAGTACTTTCAACTGTCAATGACTGCAGACGGACCGAAAGTGGTCCCAGCTGAGCAATCGGAAAAGAAAGAAGCAGAGGATCCGAAACAATCTTGCTCCGAAGTCAATGGATATTCCTATTTGAATGCGATTCCAAAATCAACGCCTTCAATGATGAGTGTCAAGAGCACTCGTACTGGAAAGTTTGTCACAATGGTCTACGTCAAGTTCATCTTGCTCCATCTCGATTCTTGCAAAAGACGGTAGATCAGAATTCTTGAAAACTTAAAACCTGAAATCTTCCAGCGTCCAATCCACATTCACCGACGAATTCCAATCGGACACTCCGCTTGTAGACGTGGTTCTAAACTTTCAACAACTGTGTTCTCGCCAGTAAGTTCTCATTCTCAAATAGTCTCTCATCTGCTTTATATAGGAATTTAAGAATTCGCGGTCAACAATTTCAACCACGAATGTCGTATTGTGTTGGAGAAGTGAGCAAGAGCAATTCGAAACCAGTGTTGAGAAGTGATTTGGAGAAGAGTTTGGCTCAGTTGGCAACCACCAATACTGTGTTTCAATTCGCTTTGATTGCTGATAACATTGGAGAATGAATGTGAACTTTTGGATGAAAGACAATGAAGCTTTCTATACTTGAATTTTTTAAAATACCAGTCGCTGTGCTCTTTCACCACCGCTTTAATGTACTCCGTTGCAACAATCCTAGAATCCGTCAGAAGCCATTAGCAGCCATGAGGAACTTACAGATGCCCTTAAAGTCCTTCAGGATTCTAGAATCATCCAAAATTGCTCCGAATTCTTCAGAAGCCTTTGTTCTCCTACTTGTTATGAGTCAATCACTTCACTTACATTTTTGTTCTGAATCTGCTCCGATCACTTCAATTTGTTCTCTACACCTGAAGAATAATTTATCACAATCCTTTGATGGTTTATGCATATTCATTATACACAATTTATGGTAAAATTTGAGTTGAGAATTTATTAATGAAAAAAGGAATAGAGGTGCAAGGGAACAATAAATAAAGGAAATCTTCAAAACCCCATCTCGAGTTTCGCTTTTTATACTCGAAGCGTGAACGGAGGTGTATCACTGTTCATCACACTGAACTTGATAGTGCAATTTTTCTGACTACTGTACAAGGTACATCTCTTTTCAATAAACTTGTGAAGCGCCAAAGAAGCACGTGTTTCATAAAATTCGTATGAATGGCATCGCAAATAGGAATAAAATGAAACGTCGTCAGTGACTACCTTCAGATTCATATCGACTACAGTTGGTACTTCTTGAAGCTCTTTCGAGACCACAAATTCGACTTCTTTTTTTGTTGATGAGTATTCATGAATCACAACGATCAAGTTTTGAGGATCGTCTTGGAAAATGTTTCTTAAAAGACGGTCAAAATTTCGAGCAACGGAAAATACAGGATATCGGTCAAGATGAGCAAATTTGATGATAATTTTGTCCGTTGGAAAAATTCTCCGTGTGTTAGTTATTGTATCCCAATAACCTGCATGAGATACGCTGAAAAGTTCGTATGGCCAAACGATATATTTCGAGCATGTTTCAGAATCAGACAAATCCAATTCCACTTTCTCTAATTTCAACTTCAATGTTGATGGACTGATTGTATCATAGCGATTGTTGAAACGGAATGCAGTCAGCCAATCTTTCGAATACCAATCCCCAATAAACGATTTTTGGCGTGTATAATGAACGAACTTCAGAATGACAGATTGCACTTTCCATTTTATGAGGACCAGCTCGAGAATTTCCCTTGGAATCGGCATACAGTCCAATTCATCGCGAAATTGTAACCGTTCGTTTTCCTCGACTTCTCTGATTGGCTTCGTCGGATTCTCCGAAATATTGAGTTGTAGCAATCGGCAAGTTATAGCATATGGGATAACTTCATCGAGAGCTGTCAAACATTGTTCTTTTGTTTCAGAAGAAGTGATGCATAAGTTGGCCAAGTCATCGAGAAGACTGAAAATATATATTGAAATGAAGAAAACAGAGAATGTTACACTTACTAATCGGTAATGATTAACTTATCAAAGTGACGTGGATTAGTGATTGGATAAGTGACATAGTTCCATTGAACTGGACCGTATTCTCTACATTCCTTTCCAATTTGAATACAATCGACACATCCAGGATAACAAATCTCATCCATTCCAACTAAACTAGTCATGAAACTTCCTGGAATAAAATATTTGAAAAAGAAAGAGCATTCTAAACTAACGATCGTTTCCAAGAAGAGTTTTGATTATGGAATCATGAACACTCTGTTGAATTTCTCTGTTCATTTTGCATATCTTCTTCACCTCCACTTTTTTCACTCTGACTTTTGCAACATTTGCCAAGAAACTGAAAATTACTGTAAACAGGAAAATCTTAGAACATTATGACTTACTGAAAGTATTTTTTGACGTATCGAGCATTCAGAGAATTATTATTAATGTAGACTGTATTATATATGTCGGCTGTGAAATACTCCAGTTTTACATACTGATAATATTTCCGAATATTTCCATCACATGCATCACGGAAGGCTCTGTTGACCAGCTAAAGAAATTTGACAATGAGAAGATAATTCAGTTCAAATCACTTACCCGTAAGTCCAGATAATACATGAGATCCGTTGAAATACAGTCCAAAATATTCTCTACAATGCATTGGTTATTGAATACATCACGTACGAGTTTTTCGTTTGAAGATGAATCCATGTTGAAATTCAGAAGACTAATCAATATGGTTCTATTCGAACCAATGTTGTTGCCATTCTGTGAAGAGAGCCGCAACGCAACCGCGTCGTATGTGGATGTGGATTAAACCCCTCAAACACTAATAATCTGATGATCTTTCCCAGAAACCTTTTACTGCACACGACGAAATAAAACAGACTGAGTAAAGCGATAATAACGTATTTATTCACTAAATGGGATGGCTTCAGATGCAGCCTTGTCGGATGAGATCCCTTCTGTTCGCGTCAAAAATCTTGCTTCTTCATCTTGGTTCCCGGAATCGTTCTGGAAATGTTAGAACATTGCGTTTCGATTTCAAATTCAGATCACATACCGTATTGCCGTGTGAACCATAGTGAAAGTATCGATTTTGGCCCGTACTGTACCGAGCTCACTTGTTCTTTGACAAAGTGTTGAAATAACCCAAAAACAATTTTTACTATTAACAAACGCAAAGTTCTGTGTGTGTGTGTGTCTGTGTGTCTGTGCCGTGTCCGGATCCGGCTCTAGCTCAGTCCCCACTGGACCGATTTTTCTCACATCAAATTTTGACAGGTTATCAGAAATTCCATCGAGATGATGCCCATCTATTTTGTTTTTCAAAATTTCGAAAAAAGTTTTTTTTTTTAATTTTACGTTGCCCGAAGGGCCCCAGAGGGGCGTAGCCCGTCTGGTACAAAAACAATCAATAAAACACCGAAACACTTTATTCGGAACTACTTATAAGACATTAACGAGTTCTTGTGATCATGCTCTCGGTCTTCGGCTGAAAAAATCACTGTAATTGAAAGTAAAATTAAAGTGAAACCAACTTTTTCACATTATGATGACTACTACGACTTCCCGTACGACTTCGATCAATCGAACTCTCTTCTGCCTTCTCTGAGAATATCGATTTGTTGTCTTCGGAAGCGGGAGCCTGGAAATTTAAAATTTTCAGAAACTCAAGTTGATGTTGAATTACAGTTCTCGAAGCCATCGGCAATGTATTATTAGAGGAGTGTGGCAAACTAGTTGCAGATGGCAAAGTACTCGAAGATGGCATTGTGCTCGATGTCGATGTTGTTGTTGTATCGACATTCTTCATTTCACTCATCCAATCCAAGGGCTCTTTTAGCGTCAGATTCGAGCTTCGGGCGTAGTCTGTGATGGCTTCACGGAATACTCTGGAAAATTTTAGTTTTGAGGGAAATCGGAAATAATGGAGTTACCCGAATTCGACTTCCGAGTGGAACAGCAAGCTGTTGATGTAGTCAGCCATGATTCCAAACTCGGCCGGCACATTAGATACGGTGGATACTGAAAACTCATTTTCAAGATTCAAGATCCAGACTCTAAAATCCCCGACTCACTCCACTTCGAATCCTCGAAAACCTTTCTCTTCATTGCATACGTCGTTTCTCTGGGTTTCCCTTTCCAAGGTACTCCCCTCTGTCCGTCCATGAAATCGAGAAGCTGAAAATTCAAAAATTAGGCTTTTATAGTTAAGGATTTTCAAAAGACCCTGAGATTCAGATTCCCTAGAATCAGATTTGCAAAGAGCCTGGCCGGGAAGAGAACAAAAATTCCGTCGGTCCTGGATTCCGGAGTCAGAAATTTTGGTGTTAATTTTTAAGCAAAATATCTATTTTTGGCGGTTTTTTTTCTGAATAAGTTACACTTTTTGACGATTGAATATTGTGTGTCAGCATTCTTTAACAGCGAAAAATTACAAAAATTTACCTCATTTCTTCCTATGCGTGCCGGGCCGGCAAAATTTTCCACTGGCTCGAAACTCGCCAAGTCTGCCTAGACCCAAATCTCAAAGTTTCCCTCATACTCACCATGAAATACCAGCTCTCAAAATCATCTTTTCTCGCCAACTCCTCCATTCGATGCGACGCTCTGGGACAATATCTCGGCGTGCCAACCATCTTCGTCCGATTCCTCGGATCTCTCACTTTCCCGTTCGATTGACGATATTTTCGAGCCAAACCAAAATCCAAAATGTAAATCAGGTCTCGTTTCCCACCGGCACCGATGCAATAGTTGCCCGGTTTGATGTCTCGATGCAAGAATCCGAGAAGATGGAAATCGTGGATTCCCTTCATCGTTTGAAGACCGACCTGAAGTGCCGTGGATTTGGAGAATCCTTTTTGTTTCAGTTTTTCCAACGAGTCGCCGACCAAAGTCATTACAATCCACTGAAATAGAAAATTGACTGAAAACAAGAAAATCACTGACCTTTAACTCAACAGTTTGTCCCAAATCAATGAGCTCCGGAAAGTGTTCTTTGCATGTCGGATCACTTTTCGCAAACGACGCCATCACATTTCTCTCGATTTTCAGACGAGACGATTGCTTCTTGACACACTTCAGCTCAGTCTTCATTGCGAATTCCTAAAGAATAACGTTTCGAAATTGCGAAGTTTCGAAAGTGCTAGATTTCGAAATCGAGACATTTCGAAAGTGCGACATTTCGAAAGTGCGATATTTTGAAAGTGTGACGTTTCGAAAGTGTCACATTTTGCAAGTGTGACGTTTTGAAAATATGACACTTTGAAAGAGTGACGTTTCGAAAGTGCGACGTTTCGAAATTGAGACATTTCGAAATTGAGACGCTTCGAAAGCAAACTTCCATTGCACTTGCGAAACGTCGCACTTTCGAAATGTCGCGGAGCCCAAAACCAACCTTATCATTAATCGGAATCCCCGCCTCGTTCACTTGGATCACCTTCATTACCGTACCAAACGCACCGGCTCCGAGTTGTACGATAACTTTCCAACTGAAATTGAAATAAATTTTTTGTTGAAATTTAGCTCATGAACCCACTTGTAATCAGTTTTCGATCTCTTGATAATATCATTTGGTTCCAACTTTGTTCGCAATCTCGTGCTCATTTTCAGAAATACCGTAGCTGGATAATTTCGAAGCGACGAAGAAAATTCTCACGACTTTAGGGTTGGCGAGAAAAATTGGAACGGGTTATTGTTTCGATGACGTGATTTTGATTTTCCAGTAGAAAAAAAACATGTTGATAGTAGGAGGTCTTCTAGAATTGTTTCTTCTTTAGCATCATAGTTCACTTTCAGAAGAAATATTTTCAGATTTCCTGAATGCTCTTTCATCCCAAAACCCCCATATCTAAACCTATTCCTCTTATCTTCTCCCCCTCCCATTCTTTTTTCTTCGCATTCGCTGACTTCGTCATTCTTTCTTGCCACTTTTGTGTGACGGTTTGTCTCCATATCTATTTGCGTCCACCTCCTCCTCCTCCTTTCCAATTGAAAACCAAAAGTGATACAGAGACTTCCATAAAAATGATTCGTCTACTGATCTCTATTCTTTGCCTTACGATTTATGGCGACGCGTTAGGCTATGAGAGTCTTGAACACAGGAGAGGAGAACCTAGATTACGAGTAGTGAGTTTGATACTGCTCTAAAACGAAGACAAAAAGATTTCGCTCCCGGGTGGGCTCGAACCACCAACCTTTCGGTTAACAGCCGAACGCGCTGCCTATTGCGCCACGGAAGCTGACATTTCCCGAGTAGTGTAGTGCGTACATAAAACCGGCGCGGTCGGCAAGTAAGAGAAGTAGAGAGATAGACAATGGGGGAGAGTTTGTATGCATGTCATTGTGCAACTCGTTTTTCAGTCAACCCTCGATGTAGGCGAATACTGTGCAACGTATCATGAAAACTACGTCTACTACTGTCGTGGAATCTATACGGCTGAGAAGTTGCACAAGCATCGAAATATAATGGAAAAGATTGGAAAGTTTTGTCCCAGTTATAAGCAAGCATGTGTCACGAGAACGAGGTGAGAAGATAATTTATTATCAGAAGAGATAGAATAAGACTGTTTCTATTTAGAGGCGACCCAGAAGAGGATAGGGAAAGGAAAGAAGAACACCAAAAAGAATTGACAGATGACGTTGGGGATATGCTATTTGATGATCTTATGAGGAAGGTGAGAATCTGAAAAATGAAGTTTGAACAAGTTTCAAGCTGAAAATGTTAAAAAAAGTCTCATTCAAGTTAGAATTGAACGACTCCGGGACATTTCGAAAGTGGACATTTCGAAAGCGAGACATATCGAAAGTGTGAAATCGCGTTTTTGGCTAATTTTTCAAAGCGTTTCGTATAGATTTTTGCGTTTTTTTTAAAATATAATAAGACATCTCGCTTTCTAAATTTCCTCTTTCGAAATGTCCCGGAGCCGAATAGAACATGTGTCCAAAATTTAAAGTAGGATTACAGTCATTTTCTTTTGTACTCAAATTATTGTCCCAATTCCAGTATTTACGAAAATAACAACATTTGTTCAAAAAATCGTTAAAACTCGAGAAAATCGCATTTTGTATCGCGAACTTTTATTTTTTCAAACCTATTTCAAAAAATCCAGAATTTTTCGCTGATTCGAATGCGCCTAATATCGCTGCTCAAAACACTTCTTTAATCGAGATATGAGCGTTTGAAGTTTCGGTGAAAAAGACGTAGAGAAATCAGGCACTCTTATTGTCGAAGAGACGCAGAGAAATTAAAATCTGCGTCTCTCACAAAAACTTCAAACGTTCATAACTCGCTTCTGAATGCGTTTTGAGCAGCGATATTAGGTGCATTCGAATCGGCGAAAAATTCTACATTTTTTGAAGTAGGTTGGAAAAATATAAGTTCGCGATTTGAAACTGGAGTTTTTCGATTTTCATAGATTTTTGTGCAAAAATATTGTTATTTTCGTGAATAAAAATGACTGTAGTCCTACTTTCATTCTCTCCCATCTATTCCCAATGATTTCCAGCTCGAAAAGATCGTGCCATGCCGTCCAAACTGTAACCAATCCGTTCATCCACATTGTACTCGTCGGTGTAAGGTGGGTGTATCTCCCATTATAAATATCACACGGTCGAAAATCAACTCATCAATCATGATGTGTTTCAATTTCTTCTATCATCACTTTTTTATTACGTCTTCAGTCCAAAAAGAGTTCAAATCACTTCTCAATTTTACAGTGCGAATACGAATACCATCGAATGCAGAAATGGTGTAAGCCATCGCGAATCGAGGAGAGATTCAAGTACTTTTGCAAGTATGTCTTCCTTTTTTCTCTGCGTCTTCTTATCATTTTAATCATCCCATGACTTTGAAAGATTCGGAAGAACAAAAAACGAAAGTATTCGCGCAAAAGACGCACCCCAATCTTTCAAAGTCTTCTCATTATTCCTCTTATCAAATCATTATATCATTCGGCCTCGAAACGGTTTGATTTTTGAAGACTATCAAGGAGTGTGGTCAATTCTTTTTGGGGGTCAGCGATTTCAAGCTTTGATGTTTCAGAATATGGTACATGTCGTGTTCAACATACATCGAAGAGATTGATCCCGATATGGCAGAGCAATTTGTGACGGGTGAGACATTGAATCATCTGAAAATGAAGGAACTTTTCCCTATTACAGAATACGGAAACTACGGGCACTACTACGGGTGAACAATGTGGATTAAGCTCACAGATTTATTTGACAAAGAAGAACATCTTCTCAGCAATCTCAAGAATAAATAAATAGTAAAATGTGTAGTCGTTGTACGTTTAGAGGGGGAGATTATAGAAAAAGAACGAAGTGAAAGATCGAGGGATAGATAAAATAATAATGGATAGGGACGATGAGATGAGATCGTGGCACAAATATAAAACAACGAGCAGTCCAAAAAGAGACCGTCTCGATATGATCAATCAAGGATCATGAATGGGATTATCTTAAAGAGTGGAAGATCATAAAAGATTGAGAAACAAGCAATATGGGGAGAATGTTTTGGGGGTTAAAAACAGAGCTGTAGGACAGCTAATAAAGAAAATAACAACTCTAGAAGTTGTTAGACAAAAAAGGCAAATTCAGTTTCGTAAACTGATTCAAAAAACTGACGTATATAGGGTCGTGGGGGGTATTATCATACAGTTAATATAAAACAAAGAAGGGAAAAGAAAACGGATCATATCCGTAAATTTAAGGGGATACGGTGACGGGGAGAGCAATAATAATACATTATGAAAGTGTTAAACAAGTCACAAAGATAATACTTGAGCGCTTAAATTTTGCAAACGAGATTCAAAAGCAACATGGGGAAGTGAAAGAGATGCGGGTGTGGATTTTTAACCAGAAAGCACTATGGGTGGGGATGCACTAGATATATTAGTTAGTGTTCTTGGGAATTTTCAAATGAGGAGCTCCGAAAATCGTGGGGAACATTTCACGAAACTTGTCCGTCGGTGCCGAAACTAGTGCCACTTCCTTCTCCTCTGTCTCACAATATTTGCTGAATATTGATTTGCAGTCAGAAGTTGAAGCATTGATATAGGCGCGGTGCAAGTTCGAGAGAACATCCACAAAATCTTCCGTGTTAATTCCAGTCTCATCAATCATATGCTTCGGCCATGCTTCTTTTCCAACTTGAACGTTCGTGAAGCAAGCGGCGGCTGCTGCAATGTCCGATGGGCGATACCGAACGAAATCGTAGTCGATTAGCGCGAGATCAAGCAAATAATTCATCGTTTTCACCATTTTGCTGAAAAATGAGGGTTTTTGACAGGATTTCAACGGTTTTCACTCACTATGTAAAGTTCATACGCTTTCCAAAACACGCTCCGAACCAGGCGGATGTTGGGAGAGAAACGACAAAGTTGAATTTCATAAGGAGAAAACGCTCCATTCTGAGAATCTCTGGAACTTTGTAAGTCATATCGGTGATGACGGCATATTCGTTGATCTCGGGTGGGAAGATCTCCTCGTATTTTCTGGAAAAAAAAAGTCTTTGAAAATGAAATCGAAAGACTAAACTAACGATGCAATCATCAAAGCCGTCGTCCCGACCAGTTGGAATTGTACTTTATCCACATTCAGGCAGGAAACGACACGGTCAACTAGCATAACAGCCAAATGGAAAGTTTCTCGTTGAATACGATACTCCTTGACGACATCACTGAGCCAGTCAACAAGAATCGACCGCATTTCTTCCGTAACTTGAACTTGTCTCGAGAAAGCTTCGGGGCAAGGCCGGAATTTTGTTTGACGATCCAGCATGTATTTAATGATGTCGTTGGAGTATTCATTGGATGAGAACATCGCATCGTCACGTTCTTCTTTGGTGGCCTTCTTCCGGACAACAGTCTCCTTTTTTTGTTCGATGACGGGGCCAGTAGAATCCACGTGGAATGCTGATAGTGATGCTCGGACGGTCGTTGTGAATGTCGACGAGGCAACAGAAACCTTCTGAAAAAAAAATTTTTTTTGAGCTTCTATCAAACGTGAGAATGTGTTTACATCAAACTCATCATCGTCATAGATTGCTGAGACCGAGTGGCATTCTGATGGAGGTTCCGAAAGTCTTGACATATTATCATAGGTGTCACGCGCCTGCATGAACTTCTTCAGTTCTTCAGCGTGCTTCTGGAAGGAAATTTTATAATTTCAGTGAAAATTGAAAATTTGCATACCTTTTCTTCCATCTTTCGTTCTAACTCGTGTATGATATTATTGTCGTTTTCAGTGACTTTCACATTCTCATTATTCTCATTTGTATCTGGATCCTCGAAAACTTCAAAACTATCCTTCGCATTGATTTTGATCAGTGGTGATTCATTTTTGACAGTGATCACATCCCGACGAAGATTACTGGTGCCAATTTGACGAGTCAGTTTGCCTCCTATCGGTGCATTTTTTGTAGCTCCGGATTTGTTGAATGTCGCGTTCGGCGCTGCTGAAGTCACATTGCTCGGCTGAAAATTTGAGATACGTTTTGATAGAACGTCAAATTGACAGTACCTTCAATGAAAGTGCGGACCGCATACTCTTCGCTGTCTGTCGTCGCAGTTGAACGCGCTTGAAAAGTTGTCCCTAGGCGCGCACGCGCAGTAACTTGAACCCTGAAAATTGGATATTATTGAAAAGTTAAGGAAAGTGTAAATTTGAGATAAAGAGAAAAAATCGTGTGAACTTCAAATTGGGAATTTCAGAGAAGACAAAATTCAGAAACAGTTTTTGAGCTGTATATTTCTAGAATTTATCAATCGAGATCTCCAGAAAATTAGAAGCGCCTAAAACTCTGAAGGCACATGGAAAATCAATAGAACAGCAAGGGAACAAAAGGTGCAAAAGGACCATACAAGTGGAAAGGAGAGGCGAGCATTTGTGGTGAAGATTATGAGACAGTGTCATTATTGTTGTACGTTTGGGGAAAGGAGGAAGGAACGGCAACGAAATGTAAAAAGTGTGAATAACTTTTTTCAGAGGGATCGGGTAAAATTCAGTCGACAGGAAAATTGTTCCTTATTGAAAAAGCTATGAAAAACCGTCAAATTTTATCAAAAATTAACAGAGTTACACATTGTGTTGTCGAAAAGTTTTGGCAATTTCGGCAACAAAAGGCTTAACTCTATTAATTTTTGATAACATTTCACGGTTTTCCAAGCAATCGAAAGCTTTTTCAATAAGGAATATTTTTCTAGTTGACCGTATTTCATCCGATTTCCCTGAAAAAAAATCGCATTTGAATGAGTTACCGAATTTTTTCTGCCGCCCAGTTATGAAAAAAAACTATTGGATTACGCGAAGAACATGTAAGGACCAATAATGAGAGAGGAACGCTCGCATCGGATACGATCTTAGAACACCTGTCGTTTCCTCTCGATCATTACTGTGACTATAGGAGACCCAAAACCCATTACGGGCCTTCCAGGCCCATCAGTATGCGCTCAAAGAAGAAAGCCAAAAGAGGGCGAGAATGGTCCAAAAACAACTAACAAGCCAGATGAGGTGAGAGCGCGGATTGAGAGGGTAGCAAAGGAGGGCCAACTGGGGGAATGCAGAGGGTGAAAACGTTCACGCAACCGGTTGCGCAAGCCGTCCTTTGGCTATATGACCCGTCCAACCTAGAGCTCTTGCGTATGCATACGAAGAAGGAGAACAGTATATATCGATTGGTAGAAACTGAGTAGAAGCGTTGGTGCCAAAAATGGATGCTCTAATTGTTGTGCTCTCGTTGTGACTCATGGGGTTGTACCTTCGAATACATTCGAAAAAAAATGTGGGACCGGCAAACAAACGAGAGTTGCACAACAGGAGACTGACCGTTTAGGTGCTCTCTCAAACATTGTTAATTCTATAGGATCACACAGTTTTTGTTTATTTTGGACAGAATCATGAGATAATCTTTTCAGAGATCCACTATGCACTGAACTCCAAAATTTCACTAGTTTTGCACTGATTTTGGTCAGGTACCAACTTTTGGCGATAGTTTTAGGCGTCCCAATTTTTTATTCAAAAATCGGTTCTCACAAAATTTCAAAGAGAATCTCAGCTATCGATTCGTATAAAAAATGTTTCTTCTCATTTCGTCATTGCTGAGAAAAACGGGATTTTAAAAATACCAGTGATATTTTTAAAATCCATGTGTTCCCAGTTTTGACGGAATTAAAATAAACATTTTTATATAAATCGATAACTGAGATTCTCCTTTAAAATTTGTGGGAAACCAATTTTCGAATAAAACTTTGGGACGCCTACAAACATCGCCAAAGGTTGACACCTGGCCAAAATCCGTGAAAAAATAGTGAGATTTTGGAGTTCATGGGCTTATTCAGCAAACTTTCAGTTTTTGAAACTGGCAGTTAGAAAAACCAAAAAACAATTTTGGCTATATATTGCCAAAAATGGGATATTTGAAAAGGTGAGAAACAAAATTGCAAAGAAAATAACGGTTGAAGATATTAACCTAAGATTAGGAATCCTCGTCACGCTTGAAGAGGAAGAAATTGACATTGACGGTTTCCCCGTTTTTCTCCAAGGTTGTTGCGCCACTCAACTAATTGGTGGTGGGTGAAGGGGCGCGGCGCCAAGGGGGCATCATACTATTTTCAGTCGAAACTATTGTTAGTAAACAATTACGCTCTGATGCGGGGAAAGAAACGGCGTAGGAAAATTTCGGGTTATCAGTTATAGTCGCGGGTCGGGACAGAGGGTGATAAAATTATATGGTCAGCCGAGCCTGTGTGAGCAGGAGGGGAAGAAAACGATGCCATTTGAATTTCTGATGAAGGGAAACAAAAACCAGAAGGAAAAAAGCGAAAAGTTGTACACTCTTAACTTTCACCTATTTGGGAGCAAGTGGTAGTGAGGCGAGCGAGATTGTTTGCTCTCTGATATGATACATAAAAGGTGTTGGCGCCGATGAGAATGGACCTTTTCGATTTTGAGACAATTAGACGTGCGAACTTTTCAAGAGTTTCTAAACTCGGAAAATGCGACTCTTTGAAGAAAAGGTGATAAATTTCGAAAAAAAACTAGGGTTCCATACGGTGCCTGGTGTCCCTTCACAAAGAAAAAAGAAAAGAGGAGGCGCAAGAAGGTGAACAATCGTCCCGTCACTCAAAAGAAATCATTTTTCGAAAGTTTTGCGCGCCATAGCGAGAACAGAACATGAGAAATTAGATGAAAACTGAAGCGAGAAGTGAATTCTGATTCGAGAATCCAGAAAAATCGACTGAGTAACGTGTGAATACGTGTTTGACGAGCTGGAAAATGGAGCTGGAAACGTTTCAAAAAAAATTCGCGATTTTCAGCGCTCTGCAAGCGCGCCCCTTTGAGAAAATTGAAAAGCGGGGGTTTGAAATCTGAAAATTTTCTCGTTCATATTTTTTTCCGATTTTTCTAGCAATTTTTCACCGAAAATGCTTGATTTTGGGAGTTTTCTATGAAAATTTAGTTAAAAAATAATCAAAACACGGATCTAAATAGATAAATAGATTTTTCAGATGGGAACTCTCTTTTTCACATTTTTCAAGTTTCACGAGCAAGTTTTACCAGGTGGACTCCGCCCCCTTCGGGGGCTTCACCACCTGGCTTCGGCTTGTTTTTTGTTTTGGAGCCTTCGGCTCCATTCCTCAGGGCCTGCGTCCCTTTTCACTTAGAAACGTGGAGCCTTCGGCTCCATTCCGTAGGACCTGCACCCCTCTAATCTCAAAAGTGGGAAACTTTTGGCTTCATTCCTCAGGGCCTGCGGCCCCTTTTCACTAAAAAATGGGGAGCCCTCTTCTCCGTTCCTAAGAGCATGTAGCTCCATTTCTTAAGGCCTGCGGCCTTTTTGACTCAACAGCGAGAAGCCGCCGGTTCCATTGCTTATTGCCTACATTACAGGTAATTCACTATTGTAGCCTTCGATGCTTCGCACCTACAACAATTTCTCTATTCATTTTCTATTCCATCTCTATTTGCGTTCCGCTCATAGTGAAGTTCGAAAACTGTAGTCACAACATGTTCACTTTTGGCCAACCGGAGATTTTCAGAATCGAGAAATTTTACATATTTTTGGAAAAAAGTTGGAATAATTCCGTCAACTCGTCACTCTCTTCCTTTTTCAGAATGAAACTACTCATTGCTCTCAAATTCGAGGTTTTGGGACTTTTTTGTTTTTCCAATATCAAAAAAATACGGAATTCTGGAAAAGGAGACGAAATTCCATATGTCTCTGCTATCCAAGGCTGCCGTACGGCCGGCCGCGGCTTCTGAAGATATTCCCATTCACACTGATTTTCATTCCCAATGATAAAAATTTGATTTTTGAATAAAATAATTTTCAGTGTTAATTTTTTCGTCTCTAAAGCCGGCTGGCCGCCGAATGCGGCAACCTTGCTGCTATCGGAGTCAGAATAGGCACGTCTTCAATCTTCTAACCCCGATAAGCATCCTTCAAATTCAACTTTTCCAAAATTTTCTTACATATTCTGTCTCCTCGCATTGAGACGAACAGAATGGTATAAAATTCAACCCATCTATGTTTCTCCATCGCGAATCTCACCCCAAACTTGGGTATCTGAACCAGTGTGTGTTTTTCGACAACGTTCGAATAATTATTCGAAAATTTATTCGAATAATTATTCGAACATTTTTCGAATACTGTTCGAATATTTTGTTCGAATACTTATTCGAATATGTTCGAATAATTATTCGAACTTTTCGAATAATTATTCGAAAAGTATTCGAACAATTCGAATAATTATTCGAACATTGTTCGAATTGTTCGAAAGGCAATTTTTTTCGAACAATTTTCGAATAAGTTTCGAATAAATGCAATGATTTCGCAATGAAAAAAATACAAACTGCAAACGACACTCCGAAATAACATGCTGCGCCTAGTTTACCACACGACAGAAATGTTCGAACAAATATTCGAACGAATATTCGAATAGTCATTCGATTATTCGTTCGATTATTCGTTCGAATAATTGTTCGAATAAAATTTCGAAAAACTGTTCGAACGAATATTCGAAAAATTATTCGAATATCATTCGAATTTTTTTCGAAAATAGATATTTTCGAATAAGAAATTTCGAAAAACACACACTGATCTGAACCGGCTTCTCCTCTCCTGTCGGCGGGGGTAGTTCAGAGAAGCGGCCGACATAAACCGGGTTCGCGTCGGCCACTATACTTTGTGTGTGCGCTGCCTCTCTGCCGCCGCGCATGCGTAAATGAACCCAGTTGGTCAGACAAAGTGCTGCAGAAGGCTTCAAAATTGGAATTTCGAAAAAAAATTTAGACGGGCATCATCCCCAAATAATCAGGAACAAACTGAGAAAATTTCAAGAGAATCGATCAACTTTGAGTATACGAAAGGGTTAGCGACACATTTTCGGTACCGAATTTAGTACTGAAAATTCACTAAAAGAGCCGTAACTTGCTCAGTTTTTTAGATATAAAAAATCTAAACATATGGGCATCAACTAATAAAAATTTCTGATCTTTCTGTAAAACTTTCATCCAAATCGGTTCAGTTTGAGCTGAGTTACAGCGTGACACATACAAACGGACATACAAAGTTTTCAAATGTTATTAGTAAAGACTAGGGAATGGTCCAAACTCAAGGTGGAGTTTCGAATCGTGACTTATATCATTTGAAAGCTGACAAAACACTGATACCAAACGTGATGTCAGTTTTTGCGGCGGTCTTCGAATAACCTAGATATCTTTAGAAACGTGTGAAAAATACTCACAAAATACAGTAAATTTTCATAAATATATTAAACTTTCGAATTTTGATTTTTTACGTCAAAATTTCAGTGCTAAAAGTGTACTGAATTTAGGTTTAAACCAGTTTTTCTTCGTTATTCCGAGTCCGCCGCAAAAACTGAATTCAGTTTTGGGTTCAGTTGCACACGAGCTTTCAGATGATATAGGTCTCGTTTCAAAACTCCACCTTGAGTTTAGACCATTCCCTAGTTAGGCTTTGAATCTGAAGAACTCAAAGAAAAAAAGGTTCACAATTCAGAATTTTTTCAGAAGACACCGAAGAGCAATCAGAGTAAAAAGAGAGAAGAGATTGAATTTCGAACAATAAAATGAAAATTTGAGAGTCAATTGGAAATTGCTACTTTGATTTTGAATGTAGTTTGATTGTTTCAGTGATTTCTATCTCTCTAGTTTGATCAACGAACCAAATTTCCCAAAATTTTAAACCTACAGTAATCGATTTCGAAGAATTTCAGCTTCAAACTTCCTCTGTTCACAGACGATTTTTCAGTTTAAACTTTCAAAATTCTAATATTTTTCAAATAAGGTCAGATCACTTCCATAAATCTGAATAGAAATAATGTTGTTTGGAAAGCGAAACCTATTTGAAAATGAAATTGAAAATCACTATTCGAATTTGGCGGCTGCGAGGAAATAGTGTGCGACAAGAAGATACGCAGAGCCAACGCGTTGACCGCGCGGAATAGGAAGCGGAGAGAAAACGATTAGATGAGGTTGGGTAGGGTGGATAGAAAACGATGGTGGACGGGGTCTGGTGACCGTCTGGACAGACGGAGAAAGGAGGAGAGCGTGGAATGGTATATGGTGAATAGGAGAGGATAAGAGAAAGGGGGCACCCACGTCACACCAGCCGGTCAGAGACGGGTTGGGTGTAGAAGGTGTCCATTGTGTGGAATGGTGAGAGGGCTAACGGAGGAAAGAAGGGAAGGAACACGGATTAAATGCTAGTTGGTGGCCAGTTTCGGTGGGGGCGCTGGGCGGATGGCGCGACAAGAGAGATGAGGAAAGAAAAATGAGGGCGATGGATTTTCGGAAGAAGACAAACCCCCAGATGGTCGAAACACAGAAGAAACTCACTCATTCATCATTTGGTGACCAGGAGATGTAACAAGTATGTAGCGAACAGTTGGTTTAGGCCAAGTGGTTTTGATGGGGTGGGAGAGATAGGAAAACTACTGGGGGAGTTCGTAGATCGGATCTTGGGGAATGGGTGGCAGTTTTGAACGTTATCTTCTGTTCGCAACTATCCATCCAGATGTCTCTGAAATCCCTGAACTTCGAGAACTTCGAAAATAAGATTTGCATAACCCCTCCTCTCCTTGGAATACAAACAAGATGGCAAAATTTTCCGACCACCAAGAAAAAAAAAGAGTCATGTTACCAAATCAACAGGTCGTATTTTTGTTTTGAGAAACAAAAATTCACCATGTGATTTAAATTGAAAACTAGTTTGGAGACATGCAAATTTTTGTTTTTAGATTGTTGGATTGATTGCAGGATTTTAGGAAGAAGGGCTCCGCGAAATTTCGAAAGATGACGTTTCGAAAATGCGACGTTTCGCGAGTGTGACGTTTCGCCAGTGTGACGCTTCGCAAGTGTGACGGTATTCAGTTAATGATATTCAGGAGGAGCGAAAACCTGAAGCAGAACTCTGACGGAATTTCCATTCACTTTAGGAATTTTCGTCTAGAAAAAACAGTGGGAAACAAAATTGGTAAAAATTTTAAACAGACTAAATCGCAGTTTTCAAAATGGCTAACTTTGGAATCGAACGATTTCAGAATCTATTCTCAAAACTTTTGAATATTTCTGTATGCTCGTATGTTTGTCGCGAGCTACAACTGAACCCAAATCTGTCCGATTTTAACAAAATTTTCACAGAAAGATTAGAAATTTCTTCCAGATTATACCCATGTGTTTTGTTTTTTGATAGCTTGAAAATGGAGCAAGTTAGGGCTCTTTTCTTGAAAATTCAGTACACATTAGGGAATCCAAAATGTGTTGCAAGTTATAACTCGATTCGAAGTTAACCGATTCTCTTGAAATTTTCACAGTTAGTTCCTGATTATCTGAGGATAATTGTTGCTTAATTTTGTGTTGAAATTTTTATTTTGAAGCATTCTAAAGCACTTTTTTGATGAGAGAAGCAAAGCTGGTTAAAGTTGTCCAAGAATCGAAAATATCTTGTTCAAACATTGCTTACAGATTCAGGTTAGCCCAGAAATGCAACAATATCTTTAACATTTACTAGTAATTTTCCAAAAGATCAATCGTTCCATAACGTCCAAGTTTTTTCCAAACTGCGAATCTTGCTCAAGTTCCAAAATCAAAGTTAGTCTGTTAGCCGGCAAATTCTTATTATAGGTTAAACTATGTTTTCGTTTCAGCAATCTCATTTTCAGTATCAAAACCATTGAAAATATGTGCTTTTTTCAAATTTAGTTCATTTATTTCGTTGGAAAGTTTAACTGAATTCAATCGTCGGAACCTAGAAGGTTCCAATCTGATAATGAACAGAATCTGAAACTCATAAAATAAACTATTGCAAAAACTTTTTAAGTTCTAGAATAATTCAAAAGTTTCAAAAACCAATTTTCAAAAAAATCTGAGAGCTTTTGAATTTTGAAAGATTTCAACATTCACCGATTGCAATACTCTGATAACTCAAAAAAATCACTGTATTTTCTGAGGGATAGAGCTGGGTAGTGAAAAAATTTTGATCTCATGACATCCTTTCACAAAACTTTGGCCCAACGTACTTTCAACTAGGCTGAATCCGGTTCTGATATAAAACCAGGCTAAATTTTCACGTAACTCAAGATATGATCCCTCAAAGTTGGAGCTAACACTAATATTGACGTACTTTGAGAATTTACTATAGTCAAACCTTTCCGCTTGTGACTCTAACTGGATTTTTCAGTCTTGTTCCTAAATTTGACTCCTTCTCATTCTCAATTCCAAAATCCCAAATTCCCTTCTAATCTCCACCATCGAAATCCCTCTAGACCCTGTCTGTCGCCCATAAATGAAATCTCTATTACCCAATTCAACAGTCATCTCTCCCATGTCTCATCTGTCGTGCCTTCTGAAGCCGTGTTCCGCCCTTTCCCCCATCGTCAACTTGATTACCCATTAAATTCGAATCTCCGCCCAAAGTCCATAAAGAGTGGTTCCTTTCTATTCGAAGCTCTCTAGTAAAAAAACACAATAGCCTTGGGCAGTACCCTCCATCTGATCGCCTGTCCCTCTCTCTCTCTTCTTCCGCATCTTTTCAATCATTCCGCGTGTATTGTTTCAGTCGAGCAAACAGCGTGTCCTCTCCTCCCGTTCTTCTATTTGTCATTTTCCCTCTCCCGAAGTGTACCTGCTTCCTCTCCGTTCACCTCCGCAGAGACACTGACCACTAATTATCTATACTAAGCTGATTATTACTCAGAGGAAGAAGAAGAACCATGACTCGAAGGTATGATGATTGATGAGATTGTAAAGTTGAGATAGTGTCAAGTTTCCAGGAATGTGTTTGTGGTTCTACTACATCTTGTTTCCTGTTGTTTTGCTGCCAATTGGGTTAAGATTATGGTAAGAATTTTTGGAGAGATTTCGAGTTTGGGGGAACTTTAAAGGTGAATTATTCTGAGTCGTTGATTGTTTTTGATTTTGTAAAATCCATTGATGGAAAACCAAGAAGGAAAACCGTTGTGGATACTGCTATTTTAAAAACAGTTTTAAGTGAAAGCATAATTTTTGAATTTTGGGCTTAAGTGAACTTTTGAATCCTCGGTCTCATTTCATATTCGTTTTAAAAAAGAAAATGAATTTAGAATTCCAAAAATCATTTGAAAGAATGATGGAATCCGAAGGATCCTATTTCAATAGCTTCGTCTGATAATTGAAATATACTATCGTTTTTTATCGGCGACTTTTCGGCAACACAAGGCGGAACTCTGTTAATTTTACATGAAATTTTACGGTCTTTTAACCAATCGATAGCTTTTAAAATGAGGAACATTTTTCTGTTGACCATATATTTACCCGATCCTCCTGAAAAAAGTTATTTGCACTTGAATGCGATGCTGAAAATTGCTCAGCCCTGATGAGTGCGTGTAATCCCAGGGAGTACACAAGCTTGCAAGATTTTTTGACAAGATAATATCAACCTTTAACTTATATTTCCTCGATTTCCAGCGACCCGCGATAACCTGGGAAGACATGGAAGTCTCCCCAGACGGCGAACGTAAGTTCTTCTGCGGCCAATTCGATTCCTCCTACTCTGGTCGATACCATTGGAGATTCAACGGATCCTCGATTCTTCCCGAACGAACTCAAATCCATCGGAACGAATTCGTGTGAGTATTTAATTTCAAAAACCTGAGAATGCCCTTGACTCGAAGGACACACATGACCGTTTTGTTGCTTTACGGCCCCCGAAGAGAAAAAGACATGTACCGTTTTATTGTGGGCAATTAGATCGGGAAAACAAGAACAAAGAGAAGAGGGTCCATATGGTATTGGAGCATGAATAATCAAGAGGAGTTTTTGTAGATTCTTGTCCGGAGCAAATGCAATACGAAATCAACTACCCGGAGAGTACGAGTGTTGTGTTAGGGAGGATCTTGGGAATGCGTGCTATGCGAGAATGATTGTTGTGCAGAGTGAGTTTTTTTGAATTTTGGAATATTGAAGATTCGAGGATCTCGAAATTTCGGATTCTGAAAATATCAGAATCTCACTAATCAACATAATTCGTAAATTTTAAAACCTTAGACTCAGGAAATATGGAAGATCTGATGATTCAAGATTATTTTTCTCTCAGAGTGTGAGATTCTGAGATTTTGAGATCATGAGATTCTGAAACTTTGAGATTTTAGAAGTTCGAAATCCCGAGATTCTGAATGTTCGAAATTTGGAGATTTCGTGATTTTGACATGCAAAGGCTTTCAGTTTCGCAAAGATTCAGAGATTTTCAAACTCAAGTTCGTGTAGGTTTTCAAGGTTTCAAATATTCGAAAATTCTGAAAACAGGGGATCAGAGAATCTTGAAGTCTCATTTCTTCAAAATTTCCTTAGTCTGAGATTCTGAGATTTTATATTTTGCGAATCTAAAACTTTGAGATTCTGAGATTCTGAGGTTCTGAGATTTCAAAAGTTTAAACTTCAAACTTTTGAAATCTCAAACTTTAAAGCTTTTATATTTTGGATGTTCGAGATTTTGTGGTTCTGACATGAAACAATTCTCTGATTCGCTGAGATTCTGAAGTTCAAGTTTAGCTAGATTTTCAAGATTTCAAAGACTCGAAAATTCTAAAATTTTGTTGAAGATTCTGAGATCCAGATGCTTTGAGATTATGTGTTTCCGAGATTATGAGATTTTGAGATTTTGAAAGAGATTTTGAGATTTTGAAAGTTTGAAGCTTTGAGATTCTGGATATTCGGGATTTTTAAATTTTGACTCAGTTTCGCAGAGATTCAGAGTTTCAAAAACTCAAATTTGGCTAGATTTTCAAGATTTCCAAGACTTGAAAATTCGGAAAATTCGAGGAAAATTCTGAGATCCAAAAAGCTGGAAATTCCAGATTCTGTGATTTTGACATACAACGGTTTTCAGTTTCGTAGAGACACTGAGATTCTGAAGTTCAAGTTTAGCTTCACTTTCAAGATTTCAAAGATTCGAAAATTCTAAAATTTTGAAGAAGATTCTGAGATTCGGAGGCTTTAAGATTTTTTTGATTTTGACATACAAAAGTTCTCAGTTTTGCAGAGATTCTGAAATCTGAAGTTCAAATTTGTGAAGGTTTTCAAGTTTTCCAAGTTTCCAAAATCCTAAAATTTCTTGTATTTCTCAATGTTTTTTCCTCCAGACCGCACGGACAACCACAACATTGACATGACAAACTCAACGCTACTTTTAGCGGAAGAAGGACATACTTACTATATCAGGTATCCCCCAATTATATTTCCTCTTAATACAGTCCTTTTTCCAGAATGCACGATGTGAAGAGGATCGAAGGGGCGAAGTGCACACTCAATGGTGTGAATGTTGACAATTTCAAGTATCCGGTGAGTCTTTTTTTTGATTGGTAACTTAGATTAATAGAGCTTTCAGTTCCTGTCCCGGGAAACGAAGAAAGCTGTACCGTATCATTTGAAAATCGAAAACATCGAAAGAGATGGAGAAGTAAAATGTGATTTACGACTTCATCATAAAGAAAAAGTTGAAAAATCGTTTGATGTCCGGTTACTTGGAGGATTTGCTTCAAGCTCAAATCTCCCGAAATTTTTGCTTATCTCTGTGATTTTCTCTTTCCTCAGGTGGCTTTAATTGTTTTATTAATTTATTAGGTTTCTCTTTCTGTAAATAAAGTTATCCATCTCTATACAATAGACAAGTGATTCCGTGTCTCGAATGAATACAGTACTCCTGAGCATGCGCCAAATAAGAGAATGCACACGGAGCACAAATGACGCTCCACGTTCCTTCGAAATCTCGACGAGCGGCTGCATGAATCGCTCGTTTGGATTCCGTCATTCCTTCGTCGCTGATGTGCTGCAAATGCCAGTTTTTTAAGGATTCATAATGAGAGCTTGAAGCATGTTTTAGAATCTGAATAGACTCACTTCATTCATAACTTTTCTCAAAATCTCATCTGAACAATCGTCATCTTTCCTTGGCCTGGCGACGGGTTTCGTTCGAACATTTGGATTTTGTATCAGCGATCCTGGATATGGTTCAATGTAGTCAAACTGGTGGGGAGAGGACGTGAAATCTGAAATGTAGATTTTCGAAAAAGGAAACTTCGAAAAATGAAGTTTCAATTATCAAAACTCAAAGTTTAGGCGCAGTTTAATATTGAAATATGAAAATTTGAAGAAAAAAATTAACCAAAAAGGGAAATTCCACTGGAAATCGCGGGATTCTAAGTTTTGAAAAAATTTAAAATTTCGCAAGTGTTGTTTTTAAGGGACGCAAATTTCTAAGTTCTGTATTGGTATACGGCTGTTTTAGACTAGTATGTAGAATTTAAAGGCTTCAAGCCTGAGCACAATTTTTGAAAGAATGAGATCGAGTTTTAACAATTTTTGTGAGAAAATAGTTATTTTCGTAAATACTGGACTTGGACGATCATTTGAGAAAATATAAAAATGACTGTAATCCTACTTTAAAAGTTTTTTTTTCAGTATTGAATTACGAGATTTTGGAATTTGAGATAACGACGTGCATCAGGCTCAGAGTGTCAGGAACAAACTGTGAAAATTTCAAGAAAATCGGTTAATTTTGAAAAAAGTTATTACTTGCAACACATTCGCGGTTCCAAAATTTGTACTGAAAACTCTCTAAAAGAACCGCAACTTGCTCAATTTTTAAGCTTTTTTTTTCAATTTGCAAGCTAGTTTCTAAAGCTATTTTTAAGTCATTAAGCTATCGGCAAAATTTAGAACAAATTTTTGATCTTTCTGTGAAAATTTCGTCCACATCGGTTCAGTTTGAACTGACAGCGACATATAAACGAACAAACCGAAGATTTCAAATATTATTAGTAAAGATTTTTTTCAACATTTCTGTTCGGTTTTTTGTTACAATTAGATGTTTAAGTTCATATTTTCTGATGTGTAGTCAATAGTTTGATAGATTCTCTAAAAGTCGAGTTAGGGTTCTCTAGATTCCGGTAATTTCAATTTTAAAACTCTGAACTAAATTTTCTTAACTTCTACTCCGCCTTGATGTCTGTTTAATCCAAGAGTGATATCTCCCATCTCCCCAACCGCAACACTTCCCAAAAACATAAATCTTTTCCTTTCAATTCCTCTTGGTCCCCTCTTCATGGACCACCACCTGCTCTTCCCACTCTCTCTCAAAAAATCACTCACTCGTTGTCCCTTCGATTGTTTTGACCTGTTGTCCGCGTACTTCAATAGTGACTCGTAATCCAATAAGGACAATAAGAATAAAGTGAATTTGGGTCATTTCTCGGTGAAAAAAAAACAAGGATGTTATGTTTTTATTTCCGCTTTTTCTCATTTATATAATTCCCTCCATTTCCTTGAAGATATTTGCATAATCACCTCCCGTTTTTGACAGTCCTCATTTATCCCCATATGTTTGCTTTCTCTCCAGAGACCACCTCCGTCGTTATGAGGACAGGAGACAATACGTCATCAATTTTTCTCTGCACTCTCTTCATCCTACACACTATTTCTCCGAAGGGATACTAAAAACCACCTGCTGTCCCTTACAGGACCACCTTGGTCCATTGTCCGCTTTTTCTTCTTCTTATTTCTGCAATGACGTGGCAATTAACGACTGACAAAGATTTACACTGACAAAGAGACACGATGTTGTACACTTTTACGACTTTGTCCAAGTGGCTCTGGAGGCGATTAATGACCGACACTGATAGTGTTGGCTCCGCCCGCCCAGGAGTGCAGGATTACATGACTCGGAAGGTCAATAAAAGACTTGAAGACTTTATGATTAAAGTTTTTTTGAATTCCCGCCAAATCATTAGGATCTAATCTTTGTGGACCTAATGTTTGTTGTATGTTTTGTTGGATAGCTCAGTTTCTGATTGTTGTGGAAGAAAAATTATGGTTTTTTGAATTACCACCAGATCTTTAGATTCTTCAAAAAGATAGTTGAAAACCTAACCTGTTCTAAATGTTTTGTGTGATAACTAGGCTTCAGAGGGTCCAATTTCGTGAAAGTTTTATGAACCGACTTCTAACTTTTCGGTGAATTTCCATTTTCAAATTTTCTTAAATTTACTGAAAGCGGAGTTGCATCATCTCTGTTAATATTTCTATTAAATTTTTTTCAAATTCCTGTTCAATCTCCATTTTATCGTCTTAAAGTAGGATTACGGTCATTTTTTAAAAAAATTTTACTCAAAAAATCGCATTTCAAATTGCGAGTTTTCATTTTTTCTAACTTATTTCAAAAAATGTAAAATTTTGTGCCGATTCGAATGCACCAAATATCGCTGCTCAAAACGCGATAGAAACATTTTTCTGAGCAAATTTTGACTTTGTTGCGCTCGCCGCTGCCGACTTACAATCTGCTGTCGCGCTCGCCACTGCTGACAAAAAATCGGCGAAAAATTTTTCCATAGCGTTTTGAGCAGCGATATTAAGTGCATTCGAATCTGCGAAAATGTATACATTTTTTTTAAATAGGCTAGAAAAAAAGAAGCTTTCTCCGAGTATTTTTTCGGTACGGCAACTTCAACTTCTCCATTCTTCTGAGCCTTCTTTTACACCCGATTTTTGAACTATTGACTACTATTTTTACTTCCGTTTCCCGTAAACACCCTAATTTGTCATTGATTCTAAATTAAACTGAAATTAGGCCCTTCTTCTCTCAGTCATTTTTTTTCACAAATCACTCCCCGGAAACTGGTTTCATCTGATATTGTCTGTATCATCTGGGGTGGCAACTACTTCTGCCATCATTATCTACATAAGACATGTTCCCATCACACACCCATGTCTTTCTAACTTCTCTGTGTCTCTAATCTCTCCTCACATCCTTATCATTAACATGTCACTTATTACATCGCCTAATTTTCATCTCCTTTTTTTTGATTGCCCTCCTAATCTTGACACCTTCAGAAAATGGATGAAACAGATCCGGCGAATGTGCCGGATATGTCTCTACTTCCGGATACTGTACCTGTTGTTGTATCCGGAGATGGCTCCGCTGCTGGAATCCAACTATGTCCCGCCCTGATCCTCGGAAGTCCTCAAGCTCTTCCAGGAGCCACGAAACACATTTACAGTCGGTTAGCAGCTGCTGCATCTGAAGTTGATCAAGGTGTCCCCGATATTATCATTTCTTTGATTTCCCATGGAAATTCACTTTCTACAAAGTACATGTCATCAGTGGAGAATGGTTTGAAATCGTTCCTCATTGGATGTGGAACATGGATTATTTCTTCCGGAGAAGTCAATGATCCTCTTTCGAGAGTTGCAAGTGGAGCATTGAAAAACGTGCTTCCTCAGTTGGAGCATCAAGCAGAAGTCCTTCATATCCTGGTGAATTCCGACGACGTCATCGCTTCAGATTCAACGACTTCTAAAAGTGTCGTGGATACTTCTCTAAACACGCTGATGCTTATTTGTCGAAAAGAAGCAACTGATTCACTTGAAGCAACAGCGAGTACCATAGCTAAGTTGAGAGCGGCAACTGCGGTAAAACTAGCTCATCCGCCTCCAGGTTAGAATTTTAAGGTTATTTCTAGTAAACTCGAAACTTTCAGCTCTTCTAATCGGTGTTCCATCCGAACCAATGAGTCCATCAACGTACGGAAATTCGGCGGCAATTTTGCTGTCTCCCTCAAATGATAAGAGACCGTTTCCGGTGGCTGTTTTTGCGGGTAGGTGACTTTTTGAAGTTCGAAAAAGAAGATAGAGAGGGGAACGGAAGTAGGGCTAACGAATTTTGGCAACTCATTCAAATGTGAATAATTTTTTTCTGGAGGATCAGGTGAAATTACGATCAACAAGTAAATTGATCCTCATTAAAAAAGCTTACGGTGGGTTAAGAAACCGTCAAATTTCCTCAAAAATTAATATAGTTACGCCTTGAAATCGCCGAAATCGGCAACTATCTCCGCAACAAAAAACGTAACTCTGTTAACTTTTTACTAAATTAGATGGTTTTTTACCAATCGATAGCTTCTTCAATAAGGAATATTTTTGTTGTGACCGTATGTTGACCTGATTCTCTTGAAAAGAGTTATTCACATTTGAATGAGTCAGTTCGGAACGGAAGTCAGACAAGTTTATTTTCAGGCGCCTCTAAAGAATCTCTAATCGAACTCCTCTTCTTCGTCGAACACGGAATCCCCGTCGTAATCCTCCAAGACAGTTGTGAGCTCTGTGCAATCCTCCATTCCAGTCATCTTCTTCTGGAAACTTCCAGCTTTGATAATGACAAATTTGTTAGCTGGTAAGTCAACTTCTTCTAGTTTTGACTACTCTCTTTTCTCAGGCTCCGCTCCCAACTGTACCCCCTTGGCTTGGCGGATTCTTACTCGTTGATAACTAAAATTTTAATTTCATCGAATTCTGGAGACGTTCAACTCATCGAATTCATAGATTCCTCTCAACTTTCCGAGTTGTCTTCTGTTGTTGTGGATCGTTGTTTGGAATGTTATGCGACTACTGGGGAAGAGAGACAAGTGCTCTTATTAGCTGCAAAGCTGAACTCTCCATCGGTACTTTCTTCAATGGATGTTGCTGCTCAATTGGATGAAGAGCTCCTGACAATGATCCTCTGTGAATGTATCACAAAAGATGACCAACTCCACTTCCTCTCTTCTGTTCTCCAACTCAATCCTCCAATTCGAGTAACCTCAAATATGCTAATTCGAATGATGCACCACGCAGATGAGCACTTTTTCACAACAATCGTACTCTGTCAATCAATGGGATACTCTTATGTACCATCTGAAATCGATCCACGATTTGCGAACGATATTCAAAAGTTGGTGAAAAAACTTTCGTTTGGAGTAGACAATCTCTTCGATCCGAACGTCTTTTGTAATGACTCTTCTCATCGGGATAAACATGAATCCATTCGGATATTGGCTATTTGGAGTCTTCTGTTACACAGACCTGGAATTGTCAAGTGTTTGGCGGCGTTTGCTGATGAACCGGTGGCATTTTCTATGGTTTTGTCGAGGATTTCAAGATCGCTGGCTCATGAGGTAGGGATAGAAATGTCAGGATTAAAAGGAATTATAAATTTTCAGAGTCACGACTGGCATTTTTATGAGAAGTCGTTAAATGAGTTGTCGGATACACTATCAGCATCGGCTACAAAACTTTTTGATACGGTAAAATTTTGTCTGAATGTTCTCTCAGATTCCAATCATTGCTGGGAGGCAAAAAAAATAGACAACTCATTCAAATATAAATAACTTTTTTCCATAGGATCGGGTAAAAATGCGGTCAACAGAAAAAATGTTCCTTATTTAAAAAGCTATCGATTGGTTTAAAAATTGTTTAATTTCAACAAAAACTAAGAAAGTTGCGCCTTGTCTTGCTAAAAAGTTGCCGATTTTGGCAATTTCGACAACTTTTCGGCAACAAAATGCGTAACTTTGTCAATTTTCGACAAAATTTGAAGGTTTTTTAACCAATCTATAGCTTTTTAAACAAGGAATGATGTTTTTTCTGTTGATCGTAACTTTACCTGATTCCCCTGAAAAAAGTTTTTCACATTTGAATGAGTTGCCGAAATTTGTTGCCGCCAAACCCTGATTCCAAATCTCGATTTTCAATTTTCCAGGTCTTCTCCTCATCCCCAGCCAAAGCCTATCAACTCCTCTGTCAACCCATGGAGCATTTCAATGGATTTAACATGACTCAGCTAGCTTTCCATGTGAACTTACGAGTTTCCAAAATCGGTTTACAAATTCTAATTTTAGTGTAACGCACGGGAAATCATTGCCCACGAGTGCTGTCAACGATGGGTGCATCGAAAACTCTACGGAAATCTTCAAGCAAAAAGTTTCCCATTGTTCATCCCAAAATGGGCAAAGTTTTGTATCTCTGCGATTCTCATTATTCCTGTGAAATTCTGGATGCTAGTCAGGCCCAAGGATAGATCGAAACAAGAGAATTCCGTGTCTCCTACTGTAGCTCTCTTGGATGTTGGAAAGTTTCCGCAGAAGCAGAGGGCAATCTCGACTTATAGGTAAGGCTATAGACATGTATCTTGAAAATTGAAAAGTTTTAGTGTTATCTCATCTCGAAGTGAGGCTCTAACAGCACTTACCGCACCTCTTTCCACTGCATTCGGCTTAAATTCTGCTCTCGGAGGTGCTGAATCTGCGACGCCTCAATCTATGGTATTCCCATTGAATATA
Organism: Caenorhabditis zanzibari; assembly: GCA_963966625.1. NCBI lineage: Eukaryota > Metazoa > Nematoda > Chromadorea > Rhabditida > Rhabditidae > Caenorhabditis > Caenorhabditis zanzibari. Next base: position 5,687,467 of record OZ016470.1, on the reverse strand, counting down.
GAAGAGATCGACAAAGATTCTAGACCATTATTCAAGAAGGTGAGTATCAGAATTTGAATTTTGAAGTAGGAAAAGTCTTTTTTTTTAAATTTTCACTCAAATGATCTTCCCAATTCCAGTATTTAAAAAATACGATTTTCGAAACGCGAGCTTACATTTTTCAACTCTATTTCAAAAAATGCAGAATTTTTCGCTGATTCGAATGCACCTAATATCGCTGCTCAAAACACTTTTTCAAGCGAGTTATGAGCGTTTGAAGTTTCGGTGAAAGAGACGCAGAGAAACGAGACAATGTCTGTGTCTCTCACGAAAACTCAAACGCTTATAACTCGCTTCAAAATGTGTGTTTAGCAGCTATATTATTATATTTCCGCCGTCTGTTGTCAGGTCGATTTAAAGGCGCACAGATTTTCTCAAAATGGTCCCACCACGAGGGCACGAGAAATGCGCAGAGCACTCCTTGCGCGCTTCGTGTGTATAGTAGCTTTTTTGACTGAGCGTAACTCCGTTCAAATGCGAGTTTACGAAATAAAAACCACCTAGAACAATTCTGACAATCTAATTATTTGTTTTTATGAAAGTTTTTGCTGTTTTTATCGCGGAATTCCAGAAAAAATGCACAAAAACGCACAAAAAAATATACTATAAACACGAAGCGCGCAAGGAGAGCCCTTTGCGCATTTCTCGTGCCCATGGTGCATTTCTCGTGCTTCCTAACGGGACCATTCTGAGAAACTCTGTGCGTCTTTAAATCGACCTGACAACAGACGGCGAAAATATAATAGGTGCATTCGAATCAGCGAAAAATTCTACATTTTTCGAAATAGGTTAGAAAAAATGTATTTTCTCGAGTTTTCACGATTTTTATACCAAAAAAAACTGTTATTCGTAAACACTGGAATTGGGAAGGTTACTGTAATTTTGTTTTAATTGAACCTAAACTTTTCAGAACCGAATCCGTCGAGCCCACGCACCAAGCCTCTCCACATTCTACTCAACCCCGATTGTAAAATACTGGCTCTCTCTTTTGTTCCGAATCATCTACATTTGTTGTCTAGCCTATTCAGTAAGTTCTTCTTCTCTAGAATCCTCAAATCATGCCATTTCCAGGTAGTCCTTCCCGGGTGTGGTTCCAACATTTGGGACACCGGAATGTGGGTTTGGTCGTTCTTTTGGTGGATTGAAAACTGCTACGTTTTGAATGCGAGAGTCAGAAAGATACCGTTATCTTTGATGCCTTGGAGGGTGTTCGATGCTTTCATATTTTTAGTTTTTCTGATTCTTTTGTTGGTGATGAAAGTGTTTCCAGCGAAATCGGTGTTGGATATTTTGGTGAGTGGGAAAGCCCTGGATTCTAAAGATTACCATTTTCCAGGGAATCTCATCCATCTACTCGGCCAAAGTTGTCTCCGCCTTCTTCGTTCTCTACGTCAGCTACTCAACTCTTTTCACCTACATCCCTCTATCCGATATCTTTGGCCCAATGATAGTTCGTGTCAAACTGATGCTTCTCAGGGATTTCACCAACTTCCTCTTCATGATTGCCCTGGTTATGTTGAGTAGTGCAGTGGCGATTCAAGCTGTGGTATTCCCCGATAGACCCGTAACTATTGAAGTTCTTCGGAAGACCATGTCTTGGATTTGGCTCAGTTTATTTACCACAGATTTATCGAGTAAGTTCAGAGTAGGACTGGGCGGCAAAGGAATTCAAAATTGAATAACTTTTTTTAGAGGGATTGAGTAAAAGTACAGTCAACAGAAAAAAATGTTCCTCATTACAAAATCTATCGAGTGGTTAAAAAACTGTCAAATTTCATGAAAAATTAACAGAGTTACGCCTTGTGTTGCTGAAACGTTGCCGATTTTGGCAACTTCAAGACGTAAGACGTTGCCCTGGTTCAGACGTCATTTTGAAGCTGCCAAATCCTCCCTTTTTTCAGATATCTCAGAATCCGAAACCTGTCGTAAATCCTTCCTCGGAGCCCCAAAAAAATACTGCTCCGAAGTTGGCCAATATGCAAATAACGCTTGTCCATCACAATCTCTCCCAGCGTATTTGATCATTATCGAATACTTTGTCATTCTGAAACTGCTACTTTGGCCAATTCTCTTTGCGTTCTTCTCGAAAACTGCCAAGAATGTGGACGATGAGGCGGATAAAATATGGAGATTCCAGTTGTACTCTTTGGCAGAAGACTTTCGACTCCGCCCACCACTTCCTCCCCCATTGACTTTATTCTGTTTGATTTGTACAGCCTGTTGTCGATTCACGAATTCTGTCACAGAGTTTTTCTCAGATTTCGATCATCCTGATTTTGAACCTCGAGACAAGAATCGAACAATTGGGAGGTTCGGTAATATCTACAGGAATCCGTCGGTCCCCTTCAAAAGGAATGAGTTTGTCAATTCATTCTGGAGAAAATTATCAATGGAGCAGTGGAGGAATACCGAGCAGAAACCGAAGACAGCAGCAAGTAATAAGTCCGAGCTTCAAGAACTCCATAATATTCATGTGAGTTATTAGAAAAGTTTTGAAAGTGACTGTCCCAATTCCAGTATTTACGAAAATAACATTTTTTGCGTAAAAATCGATTTTCAAATTGCGAAAATACATTTTTTAACTCTATTTCAAAAAATACAGAATTTTTCGCTGATTCGAATGCACCTAATATCGCTGCTCAAAACACTTTGTTAAGCGAGTGAAGAGCGTTTGAATTTACGGTGAGAGAGACGCAGAGAAAGCAGACACTCTTGCTGTCGAAGAGACGCAGAGAAAATGGAAAATGTTTGCGTCTCTCACGTAAACTTCAAAACGCTCATAACTCGATTAAAGAAGTGTTTTGAGCAGCGATATTAGGTGCATTCGAATCAGCGAAAAATTCTGCATTTTTTGAAATAGGTTCGAAACATGTAATTTCGCTATTTAAAAAATTGATATTTTTTATATTTTTAACGATTTTCGTAAATACTGGATGATAATTTGATTACAAATAAAAAATGACTTTAATCCTACTTTAATAATTTCTAGAACCACATCCGAATGATGACGTTACGCGACTCATATGAAAAATCGGGTACCAGGAAAGCATCAGAACTTCAATTTTTCGAAAAGTATCCAGAAAGTTCCATCATGAAAATCAGTGTGAATTTGATTTCCAAGCCATGGGTGGTTCTGGTTCCGAGATATAATCCACCATTCTACTGTAAACCTGCTGAAGAATTCCCAACTGATGTTCAGAAGTATGTGGATATTGCAACGGAGCAGGTAAGGGTAGAAAACTTTTCATCTAACATGTATTGTACCCCAAATGATATTGGGCTTTTGGGGCGAGTGTAGGCTCAAAAGAACAAGCACAAAAAGTTATCTAATTGGGTAAATTTTTTTCTGGAGGATATCAACGGTGTTCGAGAAAATCCACTTTTTCTAAAATTTTGGTGAAACTCAAATTGCGCAACTTCGAAAGCTCATTTCTCAGCTCATTCTTGACCGATTTTCAAAAACTAAAATGTATTATAACTACCAAACAATATATATTTCTATTCAGTAGCAACATTATGATTATCAATTTTCTGCTAAAAATTATAGCATGAAAACTGGCAAGGGCCAAGTCCCAAGTAATGCCGATCAGAAAAGTGTGCTGCTAAATTTCTTCAAAGACTGGTTAAAATGAAAGAACATTACTAAATTACTATAATACCATTTCAAAATATAGGGCTCACCGTCCACTTAAGAAAAAAATATTTGATTGAAAAAAATTTTTTCTGGATTTTTTTGGAAAATTCATTTTTTCAGTTAGAGTGTGAACTAAACATTTAAAAAATGTTAATGTCAAACGATTCAGCTCGTTTTAAGCTTTCAAAAAAGTGTTGAAACATAATTGTATCTTCAATATGAAGCATTTTGTGAGTGATCAAAGTTGCCACATTTAATTCAGGCCGAGCTACAGTAGACCAAATGGTTGGAGTTTACCATTTCTGATTTTTTCAGTTTTTGATGGATTTTTTGTTGTTTTCATGTGTTTTTGACGTATTTTCAGTTTTTCGGGTCGATTTTTTATGATTCACTGGGATTTTCAATTTCTAACTTCACATGCTCTTTTTTAACAACCGCCAAAGGGCCTAATGTGTGGCGAAAATTATGACTAGTGCAAAAATCAAACCGGAAAAAGTGAAAATACGTCAAAAACAATTGAAAACAACAAAAAATCCATCAAAAACTGCAAAAATCAGAAATGGTAAACTCCGACCATTTGTGGTCTACTGTAGCTTGGCCTGAATTAAATGTGGCAACTTTGATCACTCACAAAATGCTTCATATTGAAGATACAATTATGTTTTAACACTTTTTTGAAAGCTTAAAACAAGCTGAATCGATTGACATTAACATTTTTTAAATGTTTAGTTCACACTCTAACTGAAAAAATGAATTTTCCAAACAAAATCCAGAAAAATATTTTTTTCAATCAATTTTTTTTTCTTAAAGGTGGTGGGAAAGCAAAATTTTTATTTTTCTGAAACTTTTGTGAACTAAAGCTATGGAAAGTGTTAGCAATTTGTAATATGCCAACTGTTCTATTTCGGTTGATTTCCGTCCGAAAATCGGTCAAAAATAAGAAATGTCGTAAGGTATGACGCATTGTACGCATACACCACAACTGACACGCTCACGCGAAAATGCACGATTTTCCCCCGGAATTTCCCCCGAGAAAGTGCTGGCCCGCCACCTTTAAGTGGACGGTGAGCCCTATATCTTTACTAATAACATTTGAAAACTTTGTATGTCCGTTTGTATGTGTCACGCTGTAACTCAGCTCAAACTGAACCGATTTGGATGAAAGTTTTACAGAAAGATCAGAAATTTTTATTAGTTGATGCCCATATGTTTAGATTTTTTATATCTAAAAAACTGAGCAAGTTACGGCTCTTTTAGTGAATTTTCAGTACTAAATTCGGTACCGAAAATGTGTCGCTAACCCTTTCGTATACTCAAAGTTGATCGATTCTCTTGAAATTTTCTCAGTTTGTTCCTGATTATTTGGGGATGATGCCCGTCTAAATTTTTTTTCGAAATTCCAATTTTGAAGCCTTCTGCAGCACTTTGTCTGACCAACTGGGTTCATTTACGCATGCGCGGCGGCAGAGAGGCAGCGCACACACAAAGTATAGTGGCCGACGCGAACCCGGTTTATGTCGGCCGCTTCTCTGAACTACCCCCGCCGACAGGAGAGGAGAAGCCGGTTCAGATCAGTGTGTGTTTTTCGAAATTTCTTATTCGAAAATATCTATTTTCGAAAAAAATTCGAATGATATTCGAATAATTTTTCGAATATTCGTTCGAACAGTTTTTCGAAATTTTATTCGAACAATTATTCGAACGAATAATCGAACGAATAATCGAATGACTATTCGAATATTCGTTCGAATATTTGTTCGAACATTTCTGTCGTGTGGTAAACTAGGCGCAGCATGTTATTTCGGAGTGTCGTTTGCAGTTTGTATTTTTTTCATTGCGAAATCATTGCATTTATTCGAAACTTATTCGAAAATTGTTCGAAAAAAATTGCCTTTCGAACAATTCGAACAATGTTCGAATAATTATTCGAATTGTTCGAATACTTTTCGAATAATTATTCGAAAAGTTCGAATAATTATTCGAACATATTCGAATAAGTATTCGAACAAAATATTCGAACAGTATTCGAAAAATGTTCGAATAATTATTCGAATAAATTTTCGAATAATTATTCGAACGTTGTCGAAAAACACACACTGGTTCAGATACCCAAGTTTGGGGTGAGATTCGCGATGGAGAAACATAGATGGGTTGAATTTTATACCATTCTGTTCGTCTCAATGCGAGGAGACAGAATATGTAAGAAAATTTTGGAAAAGTTGAATTTGAAGGATGCTTATCGGGGTTAGAAGATTGAAGACGTGCCTATTCTGACTCCGATAGCAGCAAGGTTGCCGCATTCGGCGGCCAGCCGGCTTTAGAGACGAAAAAATTAACACTGAAAATTATTTTATTCAAAAATCAAATTTTTATCATTGGGAATGAAAATCAGTGTGAATGGGAATATCTTCAGAAGCCGCGGCCGGCCGTACGGCAGCCTTGGATAGCAGAGACATATGGAATTTCGTCTCCTTTTCCAGAATTCCGTATTTTTTTGATATTGGAAAAACAAAAAAGTCCCAAAACCTCGAATTTGAGAGCAATGAGTAGTTTCATTCTGAAAAAGGAAGAGAGTGACGAGTTGACGGAATTATTCCAACTTTTTTCCAAAAATATGTAAAATTTCTCGATTCTGAAAATCTCCGGTTGGCCAAAAGTGAACATGTTGTGACTACAGTTTTCGAACTTCACTATGAGCGGAACGCAAATAGAGATGGAATAGAAAATGAATAGAGAAATTGTTGTAGGTGCGAAGCATCGAAGGCTACAATAGTGAATTACCTGTAATGTAGGCAATAAGCAATGGAACCGGCGGCTTCTCGCTGTTGAGTCAAAAAGGCCGCAGGCCTTAAGAAATGGAGCTACATGCTCTTAGGAACGGAGAAGAGGGCTCCCCATTTTTTAGTGAAAAGGGGCCGCAGGCCCTGAGGAATGAAGCCAAAAGTTTCCCACTTTTGAGATTAGAGGGGTGCAGGTCCTACGGAATGGAGCCGAAGGCTCCACGTTTCTAAGTGAAAAGGGACGCAGGCCCTGAGGAATGGAGCCGAAGGCTCCAAAACAAAAAACAAGCCAAAGCCAGGTGGTGAAGCCCCCGAAGGGGGCGGAGTCCACCTGGTTTTAAAATGTTATTATAGTAATTTGGTAATGTTCTTTCATTTTAGCCTATTTTTGAAAAAATTTAGCAGCACACTTCTCTGATAGGCATTACTTGGGACATGACCCTTGCCATTTTTCATGCTATAATTTTTAGCAGAAAATTGATAATTATAATGTTGCTAATGATTTGAAAAACATATTGTTTGACGGTTATAATACGCTTTAGTTTTTGAAAATCGGTTGAGAATGAGCTGAGAAATTAGCTTTTGAAGTTGCGCAATTTGAATTTCACCAAAATTTTAGAAAAACTGGATTTTCTCGAACACCGTTGATATCCTCCAGAAAAAAATTTACCCAATTAGATAACTTTTTGTGCTTGTTCTTTTGAGCCTACACTCGCCCCAAAAGCCCAATATCATTTGGGGTACAATACATGTAAATAATTCAAACTGAAATTTTAGAATGTGGGAGAGCTGAAAAGAATTTGGCGAAGTCGTCAAGCGAACGATGTGACTAGTAATAGTGAAAAATGCTGGAAGCTCTCGGCAGCCGGATTTCCATTGAATCCGAACGGAAGAACTGGAATGGCTGGAAGAGGAAATCATCCGAGATTCGGTGCGAATCGAAGATGTTACTATATTGTATTAAGCGGCGGTGTTGAGGCACAATGTCAAGTTTTAGTAGATAGTCAGAAGAATATTCCGAATGAGTGGCATTTGGAGAACTCGTCGAAGGATGAGCATCTGACTTCGATTTTGAAAATGATTGGAGTCTCGGATTCAGATGCGCATGTGAGTTTTTCGCAGAGTTTCAATTACTTTTACTTTTGTTTCAGATGTTCTCGATGAGACGCCTTGATAGCTCAATCGTAACCGCTGACAAACGGATTCCATCAAATGACACTAGTCCCGCACACTTGGCTTCGGAAGTTGCTGAAAATGAGAATGACACCGACAACGCGTGGACGGAGCATGATGTATGGGCGATTTCACTGCGGGAACGGCGAATTTTGACGACGATACTCGGATATTCATGGCTGCCGACTAGTGCGATTCGAGGAACTATTCTTCCATGGCAAGCAGATCTTGTATTCAGAGCAAAGACTATTTACGGGTTATAATTCGATTTGTCACTTATGATTATTTTCTTTTTTTTTGGCCATGTGATCTAATAAATAAAAATTGAACAACCCTTGTCACAAAAATTTGGCTTTTCAAAATTCAAACTGCAAGCTACAGTATGACGAAAATGAAATTTTTGCAAGACAAGTTTAGAGCAAATTGTTAACAATTTTTAACGGCGTTTTTCGTATCAAAACTTGAACCAAAATAGTTTCTAAGAACAATTTAGTGATTTTATTGTTATTTTATTGTAATTTCGTGTGCTTATTGTCGATATACTTCCCGGGCGACAGGTTTTAGTATGCGGAACACAACAAAAAATCGATCTCCTCTTTCAGTTCTGCATATTTTTTGACGTATTATAGCTCAAAAGAACCGCAATGAAATTCTCTACAAATCTTATTAAGGACATTTCGAATTGGTTGAGTAGTTTTCAAAAAAAAAGTTAAAAATCCACTGAGAATTGCATTTTCGCACAGTTTTTTGACATTTTTCTGAAAACTAATAAACAAATTTGAAATTTTCCTAATACGATAGGTAGATAATTTCATTGCGGTTCTTTTCAGCTTTAAAACATCATAAAATATGCAGGATTTGAATTGAGGAGACCGTGCTTCTGAAAAAAAAATCACAAAAAAAATAATTTCCACGGTGATTTTTTCGCTACATTTTTTTTGGTTTTCTCTTCCAGAAATCTTTGGGAAGTTAGGCCACGGAAAGGCGATGCTCAGTGTTAATTTCTCTTCCATCACCGGTTTTTGGACTTCAGACAGAAATTTCTCGAAAACTGTCCCAGATTTTTCAAAAATGCTTCCAGATTCCCCTCCTAAATTTAATTAATTTTGAGTAGTAAAAGTATGAAACCCGAAAAAAATGTCCTTCGCACTTTAAAACTGAATCTCCGTTGCCATTTTTGATGATGGAAGAGAAAATTTAGCCACGGCCACCTTACGGTAGGGAAAAATCCGAGAAAAAGTGTGCGGCGCTCTTGCGTTTTTGAAAACCGTGCCCCGCTGATGATTGGCTGGCGCCGATTTTTCTGCTGCTTTTGAACCTTTAATTTTTGCCACTAAAAATGTAGCGAAAAAATCACCGTGATTTCCGAAAGGACTACTGTAGACAGTACGCATTCTGCATGCGCACGACCATACGACACAATTTTATATTCAAAATTTCAAAAATGCCTCTCTATTTTTTGCGTGAACTTTTCAGCTCAATCATTTTTTCTCCCAATTCCTCGTGGCTCCACGCCATCTCCACTAGGTGACGTGGGTGCGCGGTGGTTTGAAATTGAAATTCGCTTCGAAAAAAATCGAGGGAACTCATGGATTTCGAGCAACGAATGCGTCGATACAAGGTGAGTGTTTGTCGAGTGACAAACAGTGTCATCAACACCAAAAACATATGGCGACTCATCAAACACAATAGATTAGTACTTGTTCGATCGATTTTCGCCCAATGTCGACCATCTGTCGGGTGTAGAAAAAAAACAGCGGGAGAGAAAGCGAATGGGATCAGTCTCGCCTTTCGTATAATCGAATTCCACCTGTCTTCATCATTGTAGTCTCCATTCCGAACGAAATTTCCCATTCCCCTTTTTTCTGTGCAACTTTGCGTCGTAGTGTTGGCACTAAAGTGACACGGTTGACCTCGATTTGTCCCCCAATTTTCTTTTCTTTTCCGTAGTTCCTCTATTATTTACACAAAAAGTCAAAACCGCTCGATACTTGACTTAACACAACTATTCTCGATTTTTGTTACAGATCGACTCAATGAAATATGACCAACGAGTGAATGGAGGAGGTATAAGAGAAACTGGAGAAATTCATAATAAATAAATATACAATTATAGTTGCTGGTTACAATATGAGCGACTGGAATCAACCGTACTCAGCTTCGCCGCCTTCTTCGAGAAATGGTGAAGACGATACTTCGTCGGTGACGCAGTCGAGGTGAGAGAAAAGAGAAAAGGAACAGGAAATTGAACGCGATTGAAATCTATCTGTCCTTTTGAAACAAATCAATAAGTTTTCTCTCTTTGCAGACCACGTCGAAGTCGCTTGGACAAGGACCTTCCGCAGACTCGGGGTCCGATGATTATCCAACCAGCTCATTCGCGGAAATCCAAAGGAATGACAAATGGGAGTTCCAGAGCTCATAACTCGACTTTTAATGGCTATGACAGGTTTGAATTGTGTTTGCTCTAAGCTTCAAAAAATATCTTCCAGATACCGACAAAACTCCTCAAGAGGGCCGAATGAAAGTTTCTCTGGAATATATCCGCCATCGCGAAACGTCTCTGGATACGCCAGTGATTACATGAATAGTCGAATGGGAGCTGGTCTCTTGCCAAATAATATGAACGAGCCAAGACGGCCGCGATCAACTGCTGCTGAACGGTACGCGACTGCGCCGAGAAACGGATTCGGAGGATACGACACTGGGGAGTCTGAAAATAACTCGGGAGAATTGGAAGATGAGGAAGGAGAGGATGAGGAGATGAGAGGATACAATATGGATGCGAGACGGGCGATTGGTTCAAGAAGTGTCACGAATACACTTCATGTTGAGCATTTTGGCGAAGAAGACGAGAAATATTATTTTGGAGTCGTGAAACTTGGGTCACGAATGGTGGATCATGTATTTCGAACAATGCCACCTCCTGAAGAATACTACCGTTTCAAACCACTCGAACGAGTTGCCTACATCTTTTATTGTGCAGTTTATAAGAAGCCATATAAGAAAGTTCAAGAATTCCGCAACATTTTTAATCGGGAATACTTCAATTATATTTGCGCCGGTGACAGTGAAGAAACAGCTCTTTACAAGGTATTTTTCGGTGTTTCGATGCAGAAAAAATCATTTTTCAGATCTGTAAATCAATGCAAGACCAGTACACATTGAAACAACTCGAAGCTTCTCGACTTGCTTACGAGAAAGCACAACGAGAAGCCGAGGAAAGTGAGAAACTCGATTTCAATCAGTAAGAATTACTTTTATTAATAAAACGTTCAATGAATAATTTTAAGACACCGTATCGTGGATCCTGATGAGCACAAAGTGGCCATCTCGGAGCCGGAAGAAGTGTTGAGCAATGGACCTCTTCATTATCACACTTGCCTTCAACGCGCTATGATTGGAGTCGGAGGAAAACTGTTGATCATTCGACCAGCTGGAACAGTCGATCCCGTTTCTGGACACGTTCTCAGTACTGCTGGTGTACATATTGATGACTTGCGATCCCTTCTTCATTTCGATGAACAGTCTGGAAAGGTTATTGAGTCTGTACAGAACTTCAAGGGTCCATTGATAGCTGGACAAACTCCAACGCATTCTGTTCGACTTTATATTCAAAGACAAATCGACACACTACGACAAATGCGGAATAGTGGGGACGTCAAGAAAAGTGAAGTGGTTGATGCATTGCTCATCTGGCAGCTACTCGAAATTATGGTTCAGCAACATGGAGTAAGAAATTTTCTTCTCTTCTCGTACTAAGAGTTACAATTTTCAGAGAGTTACTGGACCCGATATCGCAACATTGCTCACAAATGCATCTGAAGAACTCTCTGAGAAGACTGGAATTGCTGAAGGAGGAGCTTTGGATGCTGCACAGAAAGCAGATGCTCGAGACCGTTTTAACAAATTCCTGCTCGGAGGACACATAAATGTATGTTAAGAAATTTCAAGTTTCCATTCATGTAATTTTCATTGTAGGAAGCAGTTGAAAGTGCAATCACTGATGGGTTGTATGCTGATGCGATGACTCTGATTCGTAGACTCCACCCGAATGATGCGAAGAAAATCGAAGAAATCGAAACGAGATTCATGAATCTGCGATCAATTGATGATCCGTTCGCCACGCTGGTTGCTGTCGCAAACGATCAGTTGCCACCAATTCTTACGAATTCAGCATTCGACGATGAAAATAATTGGAAGAGACACGCAGCCATTGTGCTCGCTAATCTCAGCTCAGAAGCCGCAATGTTGACGGTAACACTACAAGCTATGAGTTTCTTATAAATTTGTTGTTTTTCAGATATATCGACTTGGATTGCTCTTGGCGAGAAGAAATCGCAACTGTGCCGCGGATTTCTGTTTATTGGTTGTTTGCATTCTGACCGGATACGATTCGTTCAGTCTTCCAGCTGCTTCTCAAACAGAAGGACAAGAACGATCTAGAGAGCACATTGGTCTAGTTCACAGTGGATCTACCTTGCTCAACAGAGTCGATGGGTTGTCTGGCACTGCTGGATTCTCGTTCACCGATCTTCATGCCACGGACATTTTCGACTATGCTCTTCGTCTTGGAAACAACAATATCGGCTCTCCACTAGCCAAATCGATAGATTATCAGATGGCACGTATCGAATACGCCAAAAAGTTGGCTTCTTACGGAGGATTTGCGACTGACGCATTCCGGTATTGTACCGAAGTGGCGAGATCGTTGTGGCAGTGTTATGGTGGTTTCGATAAGAATGCCTTGCTGGATTTGTGTGATCTGGCGGAGAGTCTGCAACACGTGGCAGCTACAATGCCGGCTGAAATCGAATGGATTGCAGCTTTGAGAATGATGGTGAATGGAGCCGTGCCGCCTGTACAAGAGGTGCATCAGCAGGAGCAACCACAACTTGTCGAAGACCACTCGCTGGCTACGGAAGCGCAGAAGTGGCATGACGACCATCAGGCTCCGATAGAAATAACGAAAAGAGCCATCCCACAACAGCAAGAGGAGCCGGCTCCTGTTGCTCCACCCGTTCAAGAGAGTCATAATCAACATCCGCCATCACCACAGAAACAGAAACATCACGGAGGAGCTCCTCCTAAAACCACAATGCAAACAGAGTTGCTCCCGCCCACCATAACATCTTCTGAATCCTCATATTTGACTACTGAAACTGATAATTCAACTTCGATGGATACTGTCACATCGAAGGCGTCTACATTTGCTGAGCTTACTCCGGAGCCTTCGAAACCGATGGAGCAACCTCTTCTGACGCCACCGCCGATGATGAAGCCCTTCATTCCGGAAATGAATGCTCCCTTGGCCGATTTCTCCCAACAGCCACTTCCGATGTCCCAGACGACTCCTCCACCAGCGACTCGTCCATCGGTCGGACAATCTCAACCAATTCCAATGGCAACCAACAAGATCGAGGCTGACGTTGCGATGAGTCCAAGATCAGAACTGGAAGATCTGTGGGGTGCTCCTCCTCCATCAATTCCTCAACCAGTTTATCATCATCCAACTCCTGTAGTAGCTGCTCCATCGGCACCTGCCACACCGCCTGCAGTGTCGTCAGCCCCCACTATTATGCAGCCAACGCACGGCCAACCTTCCGTACCGAACACGAAAACCGTATGAAATCGTCTTCCAGATAAAAAAATTTGAAATTCACATTTTTTAGTCGATTCCTCCATCGCCCAAGAAGCCAGCAGAACCGGTGAAATCTGGCAAAAATGACTCTAGTGGATGGTTTGGTTCGATCAGAAGATCTATCATCAAGTCGATTCCTTCGTCAAACGCGATGATTCTTCCAGATGATTCGAAACCATCGGTAAACATAACTCTATTTTTAACATATATTTTCATGTTACCTTTTAGATTACATGGGATCCAGTCAAGCAGGCCTGGGTTGGAGCTGGTGTCGAAGAAGAGGTCGTTGCTGCTCCTCCACCAGTGATGTCAGCTCCACATCTAATGGGAGGAGGTGCTGACTCGAACAAATCGAGCACTAGCAGTCTCCGAAACGCGAGAAGTGGAGTCGGTTCTCGATATCTGCAATCCGGAATGGCTACTAGTCAAGCGCCAGCTATGGATACTGGAATGCCATCGATGATGCCTCCTACAATGATGCCACTGCCGACGTCGTTCAGTTTCATGCCAGCAGCAGCTGATGGTAATCGCTATTTAAAGACCTTTGAAAAAACCAATGATAGTTTCAGATGATTCGTCGGAATACGTAGATCCCTTCAGCGGAGAAGCAAATCCAACTATTCCTGCTGCTGAAGACGGACAAAATAATTATCAATAGTAGTTAGAATTGCCATTTTTACCCTCCTCCTATATATGTGCCTTCCGTTCTCCCCGCCGTTCACTTTTTTCTATTCCCGTTCATCAACCTCCTTCCCAAATACCCATTTCCTGTTGTCTGGTCAGGTCCGTTTCCTCTCTAAAAATATCTGTGATTATTCCCAAGCAACGTTCTGCTTTGTTGTGCAACCCCCCATATAGAATACGGTTTTATCTGAGCTGAAAGAAAATAGTAGGTTATAGTTTTTTCTTTGTTCTCCTGTTGAAAGAGATATATATTTATATTTATGTTTTATGACCGTGAAAAATGTGTGCTCTAAATGAAAGAAAACTGGTATATTTGGGTGGATGATAATCCGATAGGGAGATGTTTTGGGGTTTTTAAAATTGTGTCAAGATTACCAGACTTCACTGAAAGTTTCACGAACTCGCCAGTTCAGTGAAACATAAAACGTGAAAACTGAAAAGAGAAACTAGTGACAATTTATCAAAAGTTCATAGAACTGGTATAATGTCCATTTCGCAAATTCGAAAATGTATCAACTGGACGTAAGTTTCTTCTCGGATTCTACAGTATCCTCCTACCGTTTTCAGTCTTGGTACGCCGTGCTCTTCGAGCTTCTTCTCGTCGGTTTTTCGCTCTACAATTCTCTCAGAATGACGACTTGGTGGAGTGTGGTGGCTAGTTCGTTATCATTATTTTGTATTCTGAATTCTCAAAAATTTGTCTTCAGAAGGAACAGAAATCGGTGTGAACGGAGCGGCGACGCGTGTGCCATCGGTTGCCGATCATTTCGGGATTCGTAGTGATGAGAAGAAGAGTACGAAGAGTTGTGGAAAGCGTAGCATGAGATCACCAGGCACATTTGAAATGGGCGATGGACTCGAGGTGCACTAATGGCTCGATGGGAGCAATCGGAACATATAAAGAAAAGAGAAATGGCATTTGAATAAATACTTGGTTTTTTGTTTCTGATTTTTGGAGTTTTTCATTGATGTTGCGGCTTCGGGACATTTCGAAGGTGGACATTTCGAAAGATGCATTTTCGTTTTTTTCAAAACATTATGGGCATTTTTGAAACATTTTTACATGCATCGCGTTTATGATCAGTTACTTACAAAAATATGGTTTTATTACATAGAAAAAATGCAAATTTACGTATGAAAATTTCAAAATATTAGCCGAAACTGCGATTCCACACTTTCGAAATGTTCGCTTTCGAGTCGTCTGCTTTCGAATTATCTTTCTTTCGAGGTGTCTCACTTTCGAAATGTCCCGGAATCGATTTTGCACACAAATCATGAACATAATGGCTGTCTACAGTAATTCTACAGTAATGACCAAAATGAATGTGCGCTCTGGTGTTTTCAGTTGAAAACGGGCAAATTTGAGGGTCTCAAAAAGTGGTTTCCATGTATCCGGTTGTTCTGAAATTTGATGAATGTATAGAGTAACTCAAGAAATCCATTTTTGTAGTTAACAACTTCTTCATTGGGCCACGATCTAGCTAGTTATGTCGCGTGGAATCTAAGATGCTCCAAAATTAGGCGAAATTCGAGGGGACGCCAGGAAACTTGGCCTAACTCACTGGATCGTGATTATATAAAAAAAAGTTGTCAACTACAAGAATAGAGTACTAGAGTTGCTCTATACGTCTGCCAAATTTCAAAAAAATTGAATTTCTGGAAACCATTTTTTTTCAGACCCTCAAAGTTAATCTATTTCTACAGTATTGTATACTTTCTTTTAGGCATCTAGATACCAACAAAATGATGAAAAAAGTATACATTTCCAGATGAATTTCAATTTATAAAACCAAAATCTTCTCCATTCAAAATCTGCCATTTCCCCTCTCCTCAAACAATCAAAAATCAACAAACACCAAAAAGACATTTCAAAACCGAATTTCTAATAATAATTGCCTCCTCATCCATTGTCTCATCCCTTGATTCTTCTCACCCTCTCAAATCGTGATATGTGTGTCTTCTTCTTGAGCCAAAAGAGAGCCAAATCCAAATCGGGTGCGGCCCGTTTTTCTTTCTTCTCGTTTGCTCAGACGGCGAGCCAACCAGGGCGGCCCCCGTGAGGTATCTGTCAATTATTCGGAGGCATCAATTTGTTTTTCGTTTCTGGAGACTATCCCCCCTATCATCATCCCTTCTTGATCCCTGCCATTCTCATTTTCTTGTTTCGTTTTGTCCCGATCCAGAGAATGAGAATGTTTCATTCTCTCGGGTTACTGTACCTGTATATAATCCACGTGGCAGTAGCAGAAGACTGTGTGGATAGGCCATGTGTTGAATGCCGACATTTCATTAAACAAGACGATCCATGCCTTCATCATGGAACAAAACCAATGCTCTTCTGTGATCCTCAAACTAAGTTAGTAAAATTCCATTATTTTGTATCCCAATTTCATGAATTTAGTTTGATGCAAGAATCCTCGACCAACTTCTTGGAATGCGTCCAGAATCGTTGGGTCCTTCGAGAATGCGTCACTGGAACCGTTTATGAGTCTGGACGTGGATGTGTCGATCCGACGCTTCAGCCGTTTATGCAAGGATTTTCGGTGTCTGGAAGTGGAAGAGTCGGTGATGTTTGTCAGTATAATACGGACTGTTTGAGTGTAAGTTTTTGAAGGATTTTGGGGTCGATTTGATGAATTGGATTTTTTTGCAGGGAATGTACTGTGCCACTGGTTTGTGCACTTGTTTGAGCACCTACATTTTGAGGGAGAGTTATTGTTATGAAAGTGAGTTTTTTGAATAGGGTATTGGAATAAGAAAGACCGTCAAATCTCTAATAGAGCGACTCTAGACAAACAGGTTAGTAAGCCTGCTCATGAACATATCCTGAACTTTCATTAAAATTATATTTAGGGGGTGGTTTTTTAGATGAAATAATCATTTTTGCTTTCTGAAATATTTACCGTAAAAAAACGAAAATTTTGGGCGTACGGATTTCCAAAAGACGGCCTTCTGGGTGTCGCTCAGGGCTGAGCGGCAACGAATTTCGACAGATCATTCAAATGTGGATAACTTTTTTCAAAGGGATTGGGTAAAAATACGGCCAACAGAAAAATGTTTATTTTTTAAAAATCTATCGATTGGTCAAAACATCATCAAATTTTTCCGAAAATTGACAGAGTTACTCCCTGTATCGCCAAAGAGTTGCCGAAATTGTCAAAAAAAATCGGAAACTTTTTGGCACGACAAGGCGTAACGTTGTTAATTTTCAATAAAATTTGACGGTTTTTTAACCAATCGATAGAACATTTTTCTGTTGACCGTCTTTTTACCCGGTCTCGCTAAAAAAGTTATTCACATTTGAATGAGTTGCCGAAATTCGTTACCGATGTCGCTCTATTAGTGGTTTTATGGTATTATTTTGCCCAAAATGCTTGAAAATGAGATTCTTGAATACTCTGGCTTACTGCAAACTTTCTCTATTTCAGAAGTCAACCCCAACCAACCCGGTTGCACCTACGACGTTCAATGTGAAGCCGTCTGGCCTGGATCCAAATGCCGAATGGATAGCTCCATCGGAACATGCCGATGCCCAGAAGAAACCCACGTCGCCCGGGAAACCCGTGACGGATGGGTATGCATTTCCCTCCGAGATCATTCATCCGGTGGCACCGCTCCTCTCTACTTCGTCTGTCCTCTTCCCGAAGGAGCCGGTTTCAAAATCTCCCTAAACGATCCGAGTCCAGCGATGGGCGCTTTTCCGGTCGGATGCACTGTCGGCTCATCAGCCACAATCGAACCAGTCCAGGGACTTCATGGAGGCGGAGCTTGTATGTGGCCATCGGATGGCGAATACATTGGAGACGTCTACGATTGCATCCATACAAGTCCACACGTAAGTGTTTTTCCATATATCTTCACTGTGTGCTCATAGGTGCAAAAGAGTTTTGTTTGTGATCATTGATAGGAGTGTCGGCACCCCTTCAAATGTGTAAATATGGTATAAGTGGTATGGTAGCCGATTTGGAGGTGAAAGTGCGAGATGATAAGTGCTATATTAGAAGCGATCAGAGGAATAGATAGAATGTTGAACCCGGGTTTCTGGAGCCAAAAATATTGGCATACATGTGCCCCGGGCTTTTTTGGGCCTTCAATTTTCTCTACTTAAAATTCAAAAATTTTGGTCGATCTTTATACCAAAATGTATAACTCAATGAGATCTATAAAATGGTACTAAAACCACTCAGATTGTCTGTCTCAGTTTTTGTCTAGAGCTTGTAAAACACCCGGGCCGAGCATACGTGGACCGAAAACGCCGGTTCTACATTTTGGTATTAAGATCGACCAAAAGTTTCGAATTTGAAGTAGAGAAAATTGAAGACCCGCGGAAGCCCAAAAAAGCCCGGATCACATGTACGAATTTTCGTGCAAATTTTTTAGCAAAAATATATTTTTTGGTGGTTTTTCCTGTATAAGTGATATTTCTTGATGATTGAATATTTTGTGCCATTTTAACAGCGAAAAATACAAAATTTTTTGGCAAAGTTTTCCACTGGTCCGGCCCAACATTCGCTAAGTCCGAAAAAAATGTTTTTCAGATCAACCTCGCCGAGAAATTCCCGCAATCCAACTATGCCCCAACAGCAGATGGTGTCTGTTGTCCTAGTCGTGCTCTGGCCTGCATCCAGCCCCAGTTAACCGGTCCAAATCCATCGGAACCCCGTTGGTGGTACAATTCTGTCACAGGAACGTGTCAACAGTTCATGTGGGATGCCGGAGCAACCGAGGCGAAATTCCACTCACCAAACAACTTTAAAACCATTCAACACTGCGAGTCTTACTGTAGAGATAGTGAGTCTTCCGGCCCAGGGTTGGGCGGCAACAAATTTTGGGAACTTATTTAAATGTGAATAACTTTTCTCGGTGGGATCGGGTAAAGATACGGTCAAGAAGAAAAATGTTCCTTATTAAAAAACCTATGGATTGGTTAAAAATCGCCAAATTTCATCAAAAGTTAACAAGGAGTTGTCGAAATTGCCAAAATGGGCAACTTTTCGACAACATAAGTTGTAACTTTGCTAATTTTCGATTAAATTTGACGGTTTTTCAACCAATCGATAGATTTTTTGATAAGAAACATATTTCTTCTTGACCGTAACTTTACCCGATCCCACAGAAAAAAAGCTGCCGAAATTTCTTGCCGCCCAGTTCTGTTTCCGACTTCTTAAGCCATCAAAAACCATTTTTCTTTCCAGCCTGCCAACGCGGCTCCCCTCAATACTCAACAGAATCCACAGTTCACTCGGAACGCCCCATCACCTCGTGTGCTGCATCCATCTCCTGCGCCAACGATTTCCAATGCACTGCCATCGGAAGTCAACACCTCTGTTGCCCGACTCCCGGATCAGTTTGCTCCGCTAAAGGAGGACGCCCATTCGATATCCAACCAAGAAACTCTATCTATCACTCTGGATTCATGGTTTACACTGGAAAAGAATCCATCAGATTTTATTACGATCCTGGAACTGGAAGATGTCAAGATTTCGTCTACAAGGGTGCCGGTGGAAATTACAATAACTTTTTGTCGAAGCACGAGTGTGAAATGTATTGTGCGCGATGTAAGTTGAAATTGTGACCCTGAAACTATAAAAATTATTTACAGTACAATGTGAACGCGGATCGCCACTCCGAATCGGAGAAGAGGCTCAGAGATGTCAGAACAACGCTCAATGCCCATCCTCCCATGAGTGCAAAGCTGATCAAGGAGTTTGCTGTCCTAGAAAACGTTTGTGAACAAAAGATTTCTTCTATATTCAAACTTTTCCAGAAACCATCTGCGCTCAACCGCTCAGAATCGGAGACTGTACGGAGAATGTGAAGAGATATTGGTACAACGCAAAGACGAGACAATGTCAGATGTTTGAGTATACCGGATGCCAAGGGAACGATAACAATTTTGATTCGATTTTAGACTGCCAAAACTTTTGTAAAAATGCTATCCGTGAGTTTATAAAGATTCGAACACAATTCGAACATTTAATTTGCAGCGGAACCCAAATGCATCCAAGGCCAAGCCTACAAAGACATGTTCGGAAACTTTGTCACTTGTTCAAATGGAATGGGATGTCCTGCCAACTACGAGTGTTATTTTGACGGCAGTCAATGGGGATGCTGTCCAACTAAAGCCTTCACATGCTCTCTCAACACCGATCCAGGAATTCAATGCGGAGCCGGAAGCACATTCAAATACTACTACAATCCACAAACCCAAAACTGCGAGTCGTTCCAGTACAATGGATGCGATGGAAACTCGAACAATTTTGCCAACCGAGACGCATGTGAATCTTACTGTAGTGTTGGAGGATGTCCAAATGGTGGAACTCCTTTGAGAGATCATTCTGGAATGGTTATGGTGTGTGGAGCACAACAAACATCTTGTCCAGATTCTCATGAATGCGTTCCGGTTCTTGTGGGTAACTCAATGATCAATCGATGCTGTCCAACACGTGCCTACATGTGTGGCCTCCCACCTCAACAAGGAACTCAATGCGGAGCAAACTTTGTGCAGAGATACTATTTCAATATTGTCACCAGCCAATGTACATCGTTCCAATTTGGAGGTTGTGATGGAAACGCCAACAATTTCTTGAACATTCAACAATGCAGAAACTTCTGTATGAGTAACTCATGTCCAGCTGGAAATGTCGCTTATGTGGATCCAAACTCACAAATGCCAATCAATTGTAACGAAGCGTTGAGCAATAGCTGTCCATCAGGATACTCCTGTACTTTCAATCCCCTTATCAATAATCACGTCTGCTGTGGAGCCACGGATTCCGGAGTTTGTCCAGACGCAGAGAAGGCGTTTATCGATACGATTGATATGTCGCCAAGAGAGTGTTTGATCAATATCGAGCAGTCATGTCCAGCAAACTATTTGTGTAGATTCAACATGCAGAAGAACAAGTATTACTGTTGTTCTAGTATCACTGGAAGTGAGTGAAAAAATAGAAGCCAGATCGGAATGGCAACGCATTCAAGCGTGAATAACTTTTTTCAGGGGGATTGGGTAAGAAAGTAGACAACAGAAAAAATTTTCCTTATTAAAACAGTAATCGATTGGTTAAAAAATTGTCAAATTTCAACAAAAATTATTGACTATTCAATATGGATCGCAAGGAAAACTTTTGCTAATTTTATTTGTAAACAACTTTTAAGGCTCCGCCCACAACAATTTCCCGCACTGAAATATGTAAAAAAACAACGAAAATTCCAACAGTGGGCGGGGCTTTAAAATTTGTTTACAAATAAAATAGATCAAATGTGTCCTTGTGATCTATTTTGAATAGACAATAACAGAGTTACGCCAAAAAATTGCCGAAATCCAGAATTCTTTGACAACACAAAGCGTAACTCTGTTAATTTTTGACAAAATTTGACGGTTTTTTGACCAATCGATAGCTTTTTTAATAAGGAATATTTTTTGTTGACCTCATCTTTATCCGGCTTTCCTAGGAAAAGTTATTCACATTTGAATGAGTTACCGAAATTCGTTGCAGCCTACTCATTCAAATTTGAATAACTGATTTCATTGACATCGGTTAAAAATACGGTCAACAACAAAAATGTTTCCTATTAAAAAAGCTAGCGATAGGTTAAAAAGTCGTCAAATTTCATAAAAAATAAACAGAGTTACGTCCTGTGTTGCAAACGTTGCCGCAATGGCCGAAATCTGTAACTCTTCGGCAACACAAGACGTAACTTTGTTATTTTTTTGTGAAATCTGACGATTTTTTAATTAATCAATAGCTCTTTTAAAAAGGAACACTTTTTATGTTGACCGTATTTTTACACGGTCCCCCAAAAAGAAGTTATTCGCATTGGAATAAGTTGCCGATACCCAGCCCTGACAAGATGCATTCTTTAAAAAATGTCTTTTCAGAAACATGTCCCCTCGGAAAGTTCCTCTACAAAGATCAACGCACCGCCCAACCAATCAGATGCACAATCGGAAGGAATGACCAATGTCCAGATGGATACGCGTGCCAGAGTTATCTTGCCAACGCCTTCCAAGGATTCTGTTGCACTGCCAACTCAGTATGCCCTGATAATGCCGACTATCTCATTGATGATCAATCCCAACAACCAAGGGCCTGCACCCAAGGGACCTTTGTCTCTTGCCCCAATGGATACGCCTGTAGATCCCTCACCTCTTCTTCCGACGGATTCTGCTGTAAATCTGGAACCGGCACCCTCCCACCATCAGTCACCGATGGATGTCCACCCAATCAATATGTGTACTTGGTTCACGGAGAAATCGCTCAATGCGATCCATTCAACCCTCCAAATGCTCCGTGTCCATCTGAATTCACTTGTCAGTGGTCTCTTTCCAATCAACGCTATCAGTGTTGTGGATCCAATCCAGCTCCGATTCCAGTCCGTCCTTCTGATGGATGTCCAAATGCTCAAATCGCATTCCGTGACTCGGATACTGTAAGAGTGTGTAGTGCCGGAGCAGCAAACTGTCCTGCGGGATATTTCTGCCAGTTCTCCAGCTCGAACAATCAGTTCCAATGTTGTGGAGTCAGTGGAGGTTGTCCTGACGAATCGGTAGCCTTCGTCGGAATGTCTGGTGAACCTGAAAAGTGTGTAGTTGGACAATCAAACTGTCCGCGTGGATTCGCTTGCCAGAAGTCTTCAGCAGGACATCATGTATGCTGTACAGTCAAGAAAGTAGCGTGTGAACCGAATGAAGTGATTATCGAGGGAGAATGTCACGCACAAGTCGGACCAGGAAGCGAGTGCCTCGCCAATGAGCAATGCACGGGAGGGTCGATTTGTGAGGATGCAAAATGCGAGTGTAGACCACCGCTGAAGGCGGTTGGAGGATTCTGTCAGGAAGAGATTCGTAAGTTCTTTTCACATTTTGAGTTGTGCTATTCCTTTTTCAGAATGTTCTTCAAACCAAGTCCTCCATAACGGTCTCTGTCACAACAAAGCAAAACTTGGAGAAGCTTGTCTCACGGTTTGTCAATGTCAAGACAACGCTGGATGCATCGAAGGATCGTGTGAATGCAAGAAGGGATTCATAGAGAAAGCTGGAAAGTGTATGACTCCACTGGAGAAGAAAACAGTAGCGATTTCGTCTTCGAAGTGTAAGTTGTTCAGACATGCTACGGTTTCTGGAGTCAAAAACTTGTGTTTGAAGTTTTTACAGTAAAAATCGGCTGTCTTTTCTGAATAAGACATATTCCGGGCAGAGCCGACAAAAATCTCCTCTGGCCCAGCCCGGAAATGGCCATGTCTGAAGTTGTCCGATTCGCTACGGAACTTTCACAAAAGTTTCACTATTACAGTATCCGGTGGAGTGACGTGCTCAAAACCTGGATGGACTCCATTGATCGATGAGGAACATGAAAGACCCAAACATTGTTCCCCCATCGGCAAAGGGTGTCCAAATGGATACGAGTGTCAAATCAACAATAGAAGAACTCAATACCTCTGTTGTGCTCCTGATATGTCCTTATCGACCACAGCACCTTCCCTTCCACCACCATCCACCACAACTATGACCACAAAGAAGGCCAATTCGAAAGGTACCCCATCCTCCCTTGGGAATCCCTTTAATATGAATAATCGATTTCAGTCTGCCCAACCGGGCGCACTCCATATCTTCTCAACGGAATTCCACAGAAATGCACAATTTCCCGATGCCCTGCTGGATATGATTGCACTTATAGGAACAATGGATATCATTGTTGCTCTACTGTCAATAAAGCAGGTCTTACTGTAGCTGGAACCACGTCTGGAGCGATTGTGTCTAAATGTAAATTGTCTTTGTAGAATCTTTTTTTATCCCTCGAATTTCAGCAACCCCATCTCCCGACCAAGAAAAGTGTCCTCGCGGAAATCCACTGATCTATCCATCGACAAGTTCTCCCGTCTTGTGTCAGCCTGGAAAACGTGGATGTCCAGTTGGTTTCGGATGTGTGCAGAGTTCCACGTCGAACAATCATATTTGTTGTCCATCGAGACATTCGGATCGACCTGGATTCAGTAGCGAGTCGTTCGGTTTGGGGACATATTACAGTCGGGGACCACCGGCGGCCATCAATCCGTGTGAAGGATATTTGGTGTTGGTGACGAGGGTGGTGAACGGGAGAATCGAGAAGAGATGTGGTAGGTTTTGGATTTTGGGTGTTTTGGGATTCTCGAATTCTAGAAAATTCGATTAGGATTGAGGGATTCTGACATGGTATTCTAGATTATTTCGAAGTTCTGAAAGCTTCAATGGTTCCGATTCGTACTGTTACCAAGGCTGTCACACGGCTGGCCCCTGAGAGGCCCGGGCCGTGGGCAGGTTGCCATGGTTGAATCTGGCCCTACTTTTAAAAATAAGCGTTTTGAATCAAAAAAGGGCAGGGCCGCCGGATTCAACCATGGCAACATAACCACAGCTTGGGCCGCGGCCCTAGGGTGGGCCGTGGGTCCACGATTTGACAGCCTTGACTGTTTTTTACAGATTATAGAATTAGATAGTCAGAGATTTCCAGTATTAAAACTTCAAGAATCGTAGGCTCAGTTTTTTCAACTGGGAGATTCTGTAGGCACTAGGTTTTTCCAGGGACCCCGAAGATATCTGAAGACTCTGAAACTTTGAGTTCTACTTTTTCTGAACCCAAAATCCATCTTACTTTTTCAGAACGAAGCTGTCCTTTCCCACAAATCCCAATCGGAGGTGTATGCTACGAGCTCAAAAACAAGACAACATAAATTATGTTACATAATCTTCTAAATCTCATTCCCTTCAACTTTTTTTTCATCATTTCGTAATGTCCATTTTCTTCTTCGTGACCACTGATTGTCTCTCTCTCTCCCTGACCCTTGATATTTACAGTATTATCCCGCACCTAATTGTTTACTCCCCGTTTTGACACGTTGAAGGAAAACTGACCGCTTCTCTCCCCCCTCCCTCGGCCGTGTAGAATTGTTATATCCCAAACCACGAACTCATTTTGACATCGGAGCAAGCACAAGCGGGGCCCCGTACGCACACAGTGTACATTTTATCATATCATACCAACACCAGCCGTTCCTCAGTTTGTGCTCTCCGCTTCCTACTGTATATGATTCCATAATAGTATTATTTTCTTTCAACAAATCACAATGGTCTTTCAAGACCATCGCCTCATGTTTCTTCTCTTATTATTGCTCACTTTGTGTGCAGGTTTGTTTCTGTTTTTCTCTTCTTCTTTATGTTCTCATACACGCCACGTGGCAGTTAGTCATGTTTTGGTAGTTTCGTAGGTACTGTGTTACCGGACAATAAACAATTGTATAAACTTTTTTCAATAGTTTTGTTAAATTTAAAAACATAATCAAGCCAAAATTCGATTGTATTTCTTGGTGGACCTCTAGGTTTAAAAACTCAAAAAAATTAGATACAATTTTTGTCAACTGAAATTTCTGAATGACAACAACCCGAAGCTGTGATATTCGCTTTGATGATTAGGCGAAAATTCGATTAAGCGGTCTATAAAAAGTGTGCAATGCTAATGACTATAAGTAGATTTCTAGAAGTTCTACTCCTATGAAACTTCCACAATCATACTCCCCCTTATTGCAGCTCAAATCGATAACCTCCGTGACAAACGACAAACCGGAAGTGGTCGTGTTGGTGATGCATGCGCCTTTAATACAGACTGTCTAGCTGTAAGTTTATGTATATTGGGGATATTTTTTACAGGAGTAGGGCTCTGGTCTGCATTTCAGTGCGGTCGAGCTTCAAACGAGCTTAAAGGCGCACATGGCCGAAGTTTCTTCATGCGTTTTTAAATACAGCTAAATGTAGGGCATGGAAGAGTTTATAGGCGCATGGAGAATGTTCGGCCATGTGCGCCTTTAAGGCTCGTTTTAGACTCGGTCTCACTGAAGTGCACCACGCCACTCCTGTTAAATATCCATAATACATTTGACCACATCAAAAAATATTAAAATATATCGTTTTGAAAAAAGAATAAGACAATTCTCATTGATGCTGATCTACTAACAGTCCAGTTAACACCTTCTTCCAGGGAATGTTCTGCAATGGAGGCCTCTGTTCCTGCCTCACTACCTACATCGCTGCCGAAGGCTACTGCTACCAAAAAATCGACCCAGGACAGCCTGGATGCGTCTACAATGAACAGTGCGCATCGGTATGGCCCGACGCGTTCTGTGACACTTCAGCAGGAGTTGGAACTTGTCGGTGTGGTGAGAATAAAGTGGAACGAGCAACCAGAGATGGTCATGTTTGTCTGGATGTCCTCGATGCGAATCACAACACTTTGGCTATCACGTGTCCACTGCCAGAAGGTGCTGGATACACTTCCGCGTTGTCGGATCCAAAGCATCCGAGACAAAATGAGGGACCAGGTCCGGTTCTTTGTAATACTGATAGCACACAAACGAATCAAGCAGAGGAGAATGTAGGTTCATGAGAATTATCCATTTCAATTTCCCCATTTTAGACCGGCGACGGTAACTCGGCTTGCCTCTTCCCCTCCAACGGTCAGTTCATTGCTGATCAATACGATTGCGTTGAATTTGTCTCCAGTCTCGATCTGACATCTTCTGGATACAGTGAGAAAGCCAATGGAATCTGCTGCCCGAATCGTGCATTCACATGTGTTCAACCCACTGCCACCGGACCAAATCCCACCGAACCTCGTTGGTGGTACAACTCTATTACCGGAATGTGCCAGCAATTCTTATGGGATCCAACTGCATCTGGTCCCGGAGAGCACTCGCCAAACAATTTCAGAACTGTTGAGCATTGTGAAAGTTTCTGCAGAGATAGTGAGTTTTATTGTTCTAGATGCAGCTCACGCAAGTATTTTCAGCCTGTTCCCGTGGGGCTCCCGAATACGTTCACCGTACATCGTTCCTTGAGATGACTCCTGTGACCGGATGTGCTCAAACCAGTGCATGCTCTCATAACTTTGAGTGCAAATCAGTTGGAAGTACTCAATGGTGTTGTCCATCGGTGGCTTCCGTATGTGGCCCCGTAGGAGGTCGTCCATTGGATCCCTCTGTTAACACTCGTGGCGTTGTGTATCATGCTGGTGTTGAGAAGCAAGGAACCGCAACATCTACTCGATTCTTTTACGATCCACAATCCGGAAAGTGTAGTCCATTCACCTATCTTGGAGCCGGTGGAAATTACAACAATTTCTTGTCGAGAATCGATTGTGAA
The DNA here is from genome assembly GCA_963966625.1 of Caenorhabditis zanzibari. NCBI lineage: Eukaryota > Metazoa > Nematoda > Chromadorea > Rhabditida > Rhabditidae > Caenorhabditis > Caenorhabditis zanzibari. The sequence goes on along the minus strand of OZ016470.1, from coordinate 5,660,342 downwards.
CTCTATTGTGCTAGATGTAAGTTGACTTCTTTCAACGTAGCCAAACTTCAAAAAAATTTTAGTACAATGCGACAGAGGAAACCCGCTTCGAATCGGAGACGTCACCCAATCCTGTGCTTCTAACAATGATTGTCCATCATCTCACGAGTGCAAAATGGATCAAGCAGTTTGTTGTCCACGAATGCGTTAGTATCAGAATCAGAGTCCCTTAATTTTAGTATGTGATTTCAGAAACCATCTGTACTCAACCACTTCGCGTTGGAAACTGTGACCGATCGGTTAGAAGATATTGGTATTCAGCGGCAACAAGAGAATGCCAGTCATTCGAATATACTGGGTGCCAAGGGAATGACAATAACTTTGAGACGCTGGTAGATTGTCAGACGTTCTGTAGGAATGCAGCTCGTGAGTTTTTGCTTTTTAATTAAAAATATCTACTTTACGTTCTCAGCTGAACCCCGTTGTCCGCAAGGCCAAGCTTACAAGGACAATCAAGGAAAGTTTGTCACTTGCACAACCAACCGACAATCTTCCTCTTGCCCAGCCAACTTTGAATGCTATTTCGATGGAAATATGCATGGATGTTGTCCAACCAAAGCCTTCACTTGCTCACTCTCCCCAAGCCCTGGAAAAACGTGTGGCCCCGGAGTCTCATTCAAATACCACTACAATCCACAGACCCAAGAATGTGAATCGTTCGAGTATCTTGGTTGTGATGGAAACTCGAATACCTTTGCGAGTCGTGCAGAATGCGAGAACTACTGTGGAGTTGGAGGATGTGCAAATGGAGGGAGTCCGTTGAGAGATAGTAATGGAGCACTTCAATCTTGCTCGGAACGGGATGGAGGATGTCCGTCGTCTCATGAATGTTATGGAGTCAGTTTGGGTCCGGATATGATGTCGTACAGATGTTGTCCAACTAAAAGTAAGTGTACATTTGAAGTGCAACATTGCAGGGCGTGTCAATTGGAGCGTGTCAATTGTAGTTTCTGCGTACCATGCGCCAAACCTTACGACATTTTATATTTGAGGCTTGTGTTCCGACAGAAATCAACCAAGTTAGAACAGTTGGCATATTTTACAGGAATTTCAGAAAAAAAATAAATATTTGCTGTCCCACCGCCTTAAAGGTGACGCGACAGCAGTTTTCCGGGGAAAGTTGCGGAAAAATGCTGTGCATCTTTCCGTGAGCGTGTCCGCTGTAGCGTCTGCTTATCATACGCCAAACCTTACGACATTTTATATTTTAGGTCTGTTTTTGGAAAGAAATCAACTAAAGTAGAATAGTTAGCATATCAGAATCAGGTCACACTAGGAGTTTCCCATAAATTACAATTTTGCTGTCCCACCACCTTACATTAATAATTTCCAGCCTACATTTGCGGTCTCCCACCCCAACAAGGCTCGTCTCTCTGTTCCGGAGGTCTCACCGTAGTCACCAGATATTATTTCAACATTGTCACTCGGAAATGCTCTCCATTCGTTTACAACGGATGTGATGGCAACCCCAATAACTTCGCCTCCTTGAACCAATGCAACAATTTCTGTATGGCATCTGCTTGTAACGCTGGAGACGTCGTTTATCTGAATCCAAACACAGCTCTCCCCATCTCTTGTAACGATGAACTCCAGAATAACTGTCCCAAGAGCTTCCAATGTATTTACGATAGTCTCACTGACCAGAGTGTCTGCTGTGGAGCTACGGATATGGGTGTATGTCCGGATAAAGAGAAAGCATACATCAACTCAATGGATGGAACAGTTCGAGAGTGTCTTATCAATGAGCACAACTCATGTCCAAAAGACTACTTGTGCAGATTCAACGCCGTCAAAAACCGCTACTTCTGCTGTGGATCCATGACCAAAGCTAGTGAGTTTTAGGAAATCAACCAACCTTGATCCAATGAAAGTTTCCAGATTACTGCCCAGTGGGACGTGCTCCATACAAAGATCAAAACAGTCTTCAACCCACTAGATGCACAATGCACGCTGCCACCTCTTCATGTCCAGATGGATTCGAATGTCTCAGTGATCTTAAAGACGCTCTTCAAGGGTACTGCTGCTCGGTCTCTGAAATCTGCCCCCATAGAGAGGAGTACTTCATCGATGAGAATTCCGGAATGCCAAGATCCTGTACAATCGGTCACTTTGTTACCTGTCCAGCTGGTTTTGTTTGCATGGCACAATTCGATGGGTCGATGGGATACTGTTGCAAGTGAGTTGATCTTTTGTTGAATCGGAATAGTTGATATTGTTATAGGGGACAACCTCAGCTAACCGCTTCTGATGGCTGCCCACCTGGAGAGATAGTTTATATGGAGAGGAATGAAGTTGTCGCTTGTGATCCATTCAATCCAGACAATCAAGGGTGTCCTGGAACATTCTCATGTCAGTGGTCTATTAGAACGCAAAGGTATCAGTGTTGTGGAAGCGATCCGTTGCCAACACCGATGGAAAGTGAGTTGAGCTTTTCCCCCGGTTCAATTCTATAACTTATGTTTCCAGATGACGGCTGCCCTACTCGTCAAATCGCCTACACCGACCCGGACACCAAGAAGCCCAAAATCTGCACATCGGCTTCCCTCTCCTGCCCAGCTGGCTATTTCTGTCAATTCTCGAATCAAAATAAACAATTCCAATGTTGTGGAATGCCAAGTGACTGCCCCGTTCAAATGGTGGCATTCATCGGAATCACCGGAGAAGCTCAGGCATGCTCAATGAACGGAGGAACCGCCTGTCCAGATGGATTCTCGTGTGTTCGTGGAAAGAGTGGATCCGAGTTGTGTTGCGCTGGAGGAGAGAGTTCGTTTTTGATTTTTTTTGAAAGTGGCGAGACAGCAGTTTTCCGACGGGATCCCGTGCATTTTTGCATGATCGTGTCAGCTGTGGTGTCTGTTTACCATGCGTCAAACCTTACGGCATTCCATATTTTGCCCTTTTTTTTTTGAGACCGTACAAATCGGAAAGAAATGAAAATCGGAAAGAAAACTAATCGGAAAGAATATGCAAAATCCACCACGTCTGAATGCACCAAACACCGAAAATACTATAAACCGTACTAAAATTCTTTTTTTTCAAGTACGGTTTACAGATATTTCGGTGTTTGGTGCGTTGGCATTTCAAAATAGGCTTACACTATCTGACTGTACCTTCAGTTCACAGAAGTTTCAGAAAAAATACATTTTGCTGTTCCACCACCTTCAACTTTGTTCTTTTTTTCAGCATGCGGAGCATCTCAAGTCCCGGTGAATGGAGTTTGTATGAATCGAGTACTGATCGGAGAGCAGTGTGAAGAAACACCACAGTGTGTCGGAGGATCTCACTGCATTGCGATGAAGTGTAGTTGTCCAACAGGAACTGTGGAGCAGAAGCAACAGTGTTTGGATATGGTAGTGGAGAAGGAATTGAGTGAGTTTTCTTTGAATGGAAACACAAAACCAGCATTGTATATTGCAGAATGCTCCGAGAAACAAGTGAAAGTCGAGGAGGAATGCTTCCCACTAGTCTCTCTTGGGAGAAGTTGTGTCCACTCGGCGCAGTGCCAAGGAATGGGACAATGCCTTGATGGAGTTTGTGATTGTGATGATACAAGTGTCCGAAAGGGTCATCGATGTGAGAAGAAACCAGCAAACAGAGTGAATACCCCAATGAACATTAACAAGTTCGCCACCGGGTCCCCACATGCAATGAGACAAATCCAACCTCCGATGATGTCCACAACGTCTGCAGCCTCCACGACAACTACATCTTCCAGTTGGGCACCACAACCGGGACATGCTGAAATTATGAACGAGGGTATTTGTCCGGCACCAAGGCAACCTTATCTAGCTAATGGAATTGCTCGCCAGTGTATCAGCGGACAACCCTGTCCAGTTGGATTCTCCTGTACATGGAGTCCCCAGGCGAAGAACTATTTCTGTTGTGCAGCGAATCGAATGGTTATGAGGACTCATGGTAAGATTTCATTGACATCGATGACCAATAATTGTTTTTTTTTCAGTGTTGAAGGACGTTTGTGACGGAGGAGAAGCCTTGTTGTTCCCAGCCACGAAAGCACCGGTACTCTGTACGCGATACACGACATGTCCACCCGGATATTTCTGTAGAAGGTCACCAAAAACGAAACAGACGCATTGTTGCAAAAAGAGACAACCGTTGAATATGCAGAGTTATATTATTCAGGTATGATAATTCTTTGACAATATTAATGAGAGCTATAACTACAGTACCGGCCAAAATTCTGTGGAAATAGGTCAACTTTGAGGATCTGAAAAAGGGGTTTCCAGATGTTCGATTATTTTGAAATTTTACGGGGATATACAGCAACTCAAGAACTCTGTTTTTGTAGTTGACAACTTTTTTATAGCACCAAGATCCAGTTAGTTAGGTAGCGTGGAACTCAAAAGGCTCCAAAATGAGACGGAATTTGAGATGACGATAGTCCACTTGGCATAATTAACTGGAATACAAACATTTGAAAAAAGTTGTCGACTACAAAAATAGAGTTCTTGAGTTGCTCAAAAAAAGATTCAAATTGAGATTTGATACATCAAATTCAATGTCATTGTCTCGAACTGAAATCTTTAATTTTCAGATCAAAGAAATCACATCGAAAAAGCCGGAACCCCTGCGAATGGCTCACTCGATAGCATCAGCCGCCGTTCAAATGGCCTCTCAGTACATGCATCCAGGAAGAAGGCGTCAAAAACCACAACAAATTCAGAAGCATAAACCAGTGAAGAATGTGAAACCACTGAAAGCCACACATCCATGCCCTCCAAATCAAGTACTTTTGGAAATGGAAATCAACCGAAAAATCATCAAGCGTTGTCGTAAGTGCTCTCTTTTTTCTTCTCTTCTTCAGAATCCTTTGATTTCGCAGAATCCACGTGTCCTGTCTCAATGCGTTCAGTCAACGGAGTGTGCAAAATCGAGCGGAGACCACCAGTGGCGACACAATAAAACTTTTCCGTTTTTTCCTTATTTTTCCCGTGCCAATCGTCTTTCATGAGTAACCGAAATGATCTTCTCAAAGCTTTGTTCTCGAAAAGCCATTAAGTTGCTCTTATTTTTTCAAATTGAATTCTCTTGTTGCGCCACTTTTGTCGTTTGGTGGTGGAGAAGTTACTTTATTTGTTTTTGAATGTATATTTTAAAAAAATAAATGTGTAGATGATTATGAAATTGTGAGAGGTTTGGAGATTATTTAGTTTTCTGGAAGTGCCACTTTTGGTTGGCAAGGGATCGGAGAGACTCCGCGATCGACGATGTCGCAGTAGGATGGAGGCTGATCTTGGTAGGAGCTGAAAATTTGGATTTTTTCAAAGGTTTCGAATTATGGAAAATTTCGTGGCCGATTACTCAAAAAATTTCCTATCGACCAGTATATTTTTTGAAGCGGAACAAGGGAATCTTAGAATTTTCAAGTCTTAAAATTGTTTAATTACAAAATCTTAGAATCTTAGAATCTTAGAATCTTAGAATCTTAGAATCTTAGAATCTTAGAATCTTAGAATCTTAGAATCTTAGAATCTTAGAATCTTAGAATCTTAGAATCTTAGAATCTTAAAATCTTAGAATCTTAGAATACAAAAATTGAAAATAAAAATACATTATTGCTCATGGTAAAATTGCTCAAACTCAGAAACTGCCGGATTACTCATCATAAAATCGCTTTTTCTATATTCAAATTGAAAAAAGGACGAAATTGCTCATCTTATGATTGCTCAGGTTAAGACATTACAGCTCTACTTAAAGTAGGATTACAGTCATTTTTTATTTGTACTCAAATGATCGTCCCAATTCCGTTATTTACGAAAATAGCAATATTTTTGCACAAAAATCGTTAAAATTCGAGAAAATCGATTTTCAAAACGCCAACTTACATTTTTTCTAACCTATTTCAATGAATGTAGAATTTTTTGCTGATTCGAATGCACCTAATACCGCTGCTCAAAACGCAATAGAAAAATTTTTATGAACGAAATTGCACTTTGTCGCACCGCCCGCTGCCGACTTAACTCTGCTGTCGCGCTCGCCGCTGCCTGCTCATACGTTTTTAGCGGGCGGCGCGACAATTGAAAATTTGTTCAAAAAATTTTTCTAGAGCGGTTTGAGCATCGATATTAGGTGCATTCGAATCAGCGAAAAAATCTGCATTCATTGAAATAGATTAGAAAAAATGTAAGTTGGCGTTTTGAAAATCGATTTTCTCGAGTTTTAACGATTTTTGTGCAAAAATATTGTTATTTTCGTAAACACTGGAATTGGGACGATCATTTGAGAAAATAAAAAAAATGACTGTAATCCTACTTTAAACTGTTCAGACTCGGAAGTCATGAGATTGCTCATCCTAAGATTGCTCAGCCTTGAAACTTTCAAATTCATGAACCGAGCGATCTCAAAATTAATCTTAGAATCTTGAAATCTTGAAATCTTAGAATTTTAGAATCTTAGAATCGTAGAATCATGAAATTTTAAAACTTAGAATCAAAGGAATTTCAAACATCGATTAACTCACAAGGATACCGAAATTCCTGAATTTTATATCCTTCGAACTTCAAACCCGTTAAGAGGTTATAATTTATATATTTTTTAAAATCTTTTTCTACCAGTTCAAAAATTTGAAACTTCCATTTTCAATTCCAGAATCTCATATCCGTATGAATACTAAAACTTCCGTTTTTCGAATCTTGCCCAACCCACCTCATTCCATTATCACTGATGTAGAACGGACTTGCCGGTGGTACGGTAAGCGAGTTTCTATAGAGCATCGGTGGAATCACCATTGTGACATCTGCTGACATAGGCGATGACTGAAAAATTATCGAATTTTTAATCCTATTGTTCCCAGTCGCCCTCCCCGCTAATTGACCTCAATTCAAATGCAAAGCAGTGCATCATTTCTGTCATTCCCATGATTTCCATAAATTTTCCCTCTTTAGGTTGTTCTATTCACTCCCCAACCTCTCTGTGACCCAATTGAGACTAAATATACCCAAACATTATACGTCTTTTTTCTCCATTGTTTGCCTTCTTCCAGAAGTCAACTTTCTCCATTCTCTCTGTCAGCCAACTCCCCAATTCTCTTTTCATTTCCAATTTGAAATTCCATTTACCCTTTTTGTGCTGCTTGTGGTGCTCCGAGAGCAGAAAAAGAGAAAGGGCGCGAAACGCGAAACGACAATCAATTGGGACGAAGCGATGCTCCAACAGGGCTTAGGCTCCACGGAGAGCAACAAGAATAAGAAGACTCAACGCTTCTTTCCATTTTCTTCTGTTTTCTTCGTTTTCTTTTTTTGAAGAGAAAAAGAGCCTTTACATGTTTATACTTATGCATAAATATATGTGATGTTTGTACTCGCACTCTTCAAAATCTTTGTATAATTTGTCTCGCTGCCCGTTTTTAATACTCCGAAAAGAGGAAAAACCAGCCAGTGGAGGGTCAAATTTCACTTTTTTTTTTGTTGAAAAATGTGAAATTGATGGCGCAATTAATATTGCTTTCAAAAATTTGGACTTTCAGCGGATTATTTGCGCCCATATAAAGGGAAGATACATTCCCCAACATCTGCTTCAAAACCAATACCAATGTGTCTATGTTAAATTGAAGCGGAATGTGTCAGAGTATGTTGTGCGTGTATGACGGCGGGGCCCCCGTTAGAAGACGATGTCGTCCTTCGTTGGTATCTCTTGCATCTCTTTTCTCTTTTTTTTTGCCCCATTCGGATGGGAAAAGAGAGAAAAGAGGGTGTAGAAGACACAGCTGCTCTGATGGTGGTGGAGACTGGGGGCCAAAGGGTGACCCGTTTTTTCCTCATTCTTTGCCTAACCTAAACACTAAAAACATGAAACTTTTTGTTTTAGGCCAGTCATTTGTTTCATTTTTGGGAGATTGGTTCTGATCTTTTTCGGTGAGAATCGGAAAATTTTTCATTCCGATTTTTCAAAGGTCGGCAACTCATTCAAATATGAATTACTTTTTTCAAGGGGATCAGGTAAAAATACGGTCAACATAGGAAATGTTCCTTATTAAAAAAGCTATCGATTGGTTAAAAAACCGTCAAATTTTATCAAAAATTAACAGAGTTACGCCTTATGTTGCCAAAAAATTGTCGAAATTGCCAAAAATAGGCCTGGTTGGCAACACAAGGCGTAACTCTGTTTATCTTTGATGAAATTTAACGATTTTTAGCCAATCGATAGATTTTTTAATGAGGAAAATTTTTTCTGTTGACCGTATTTTTGCCAAAACCCCCCTGAAAAAAGATATTTTCACTTGAAGAAGTCGGCGAAACTCGCTGCCGCTCATCCCTGTTTTCGAGTTACCATTCAGTTGTTTCAAAGGTTGTAATAGTAAAAATTGGAAACTGTCTTTAATTTTTCGTCTAGAAACTGAACCAGCAGAACAATTTCGAATCCTTAATCCACTCTGCATTCCCATAGACCGTAGACTGTCCATAATCAGATGATTCCCAGGATCAGACATCGATCGATACACCATAATTTTCTCATCCTCCCAATGGCATAACCATCTATCCACACTCATCCGAACAGTCATTATGTGGATACTGACAGATGCGCAATCCTCCGTTGTATTTGTGTTATTTACAATGTCTCGTTGTCTTCTGGTGTTAGTCACCGTGAAGAGAATTAGACGGTTAGACAGTGATGGATTTTTTTTTTGAATTTGACGCTCCTTTTTTTGATTAGTGGAGTAATCCTTATTAAAGTTTTCAGATTTCTTCAAAAGATGACCAGCAGAATTCAACCAAAATCTGGCGGCTTCAATTTAAGCAAGGCGGATTTTGAGAAGGCTTTCGAGGATGCGCCGAAAGTTGTGAGCTTTTTTAAATAGTAAATTTGACTCTCGAAGGCTAGAGCAAATTTAACCAAAAATTATTTAAGTATTCATTATTATTAAAAAATTCAAAACTAGTCTTCCAAATTTTCCAGCCAGTCACCTCCGCCGTCGACCTTCGAAATAAATTCGACAATGTCAAAACAATTCTCTCAAACACTTCCGAAGACTGGAACAAACGGCAAACGCAACTAAAAACCATCCGAAGTTTGATAATAAATGGAGAGAAAATCGTTGATCGACCCACAATGATCGCCCACCTCCTTCAACTTTTAGGATGCTTCGAGCTGGCAGTCAAAGATTTGAGATCTCAAATTCTACGAGAAGCAGCCATCACTTGTAGTTTCATAGTCAGTAAATACGGAATAGAGACACATTCAATTGGAGAGGATATTCTGATCGCGACGATGGCTCAAGTGGCTGTGAGCACTAAAATTATGGCTACCTCGGCGAGCACATTGACCGAGTTTATAGTGGAATATGTTCAAACCCGTCAAGTTTTTACTATCCTATCTTCATTCTCAACTTCAAAGGATAAAAACCAGAGAAGGCAGCTAGCAGTGTTACTAGAAATTATTATTGGAAAATGGCCAGATAGAATTAAAAAGGTAACTATTATTTTTGAAGAAAAGACCCGAGTAAGAAAAATTGCAGCAAATAATCCGACAAATCTGTGAACTCGTCAAATCTGCGATAAACGATGCGGACTCGGAAACCAGAGCAGCTGGAAGGAAAGCGTTCGCAAAACTAGAAGAATTCCATTGCGAAGAAGCAGATGCTCTATATCTAGAATTGGATCATTCGAAGCAGAAAATGTTGAGAGGAGGAGATGCTGCATCTTCATGGGCGAGTATCAATAGTGATAGAGGCTCGATTCCGATTCGATCGAAACTGTCAGCCGGATCGAAGGCTCATTCTAATATTAGTGCTAGTAAGTTGATTAGTTTAAGAGCAAAGCGAACTTTGGTTTTTAGAATTTTTGGCCCAAAGAAGTGCATCGGCAATTGACCCGAAGGCAATGAAATTTACGGGGCCTAGTCGGTTGGTGAGGCCGACGTCAACGAAGGCTATGGTCAGGCAGGATACTTCTCCAGCTGGATGTAAGTCTTTATAATCAAACAAATTTCGAAAATTTAACTATTTGTTATTTGGAAATTATAAAAGTACAGACTTCGTCTCACAAGAAGCTTCGGAAAGTAATTTTGAAAGCGATTTCAAGCCGAGATGTGGGGCCTCAAAGTACCTCAATTTATGTGTAGGCTGCAACTTTGAGAGGCTGATATATCGATTTACGTGGATTGGAGTGTTTTTAACTGTAGATTTGGGAGCCCAAAAATCGACTTAGATAAACCAAAAAGACCAATTTTCGACCAAAAAGCGACCAATTTTCAACTAAAATCAATGAAACTCTACGCAATTTTCGACAAAAATCGACAAATTTTTACCAAAATTGACCAATTTTGACCAATTTACCAAAATTGACCAAAGAAAACTGACCATTTTTGTCCAAACGAGATCAATTTTATACTGCATCGACGAAAATTGACCAATTTTCAACCAAAATCAATCAATTTCATTAGTCTAGGTCTCAGAAATAGTCTCAAAAAAAATTCAGATTAAGTGTTCAAGGAAGCTCCTTGTGAGAAATTTCTAGTTGTTTTTTTAGTCTTGAATCAATTCGGATCACGATCCGTCTAGTTATGAGAAGATAGAATACCGTAGAATTACCGTAGAAACCATTTTCAGCCAAGATACCGTACCCGAATCGCCCTGGCTCCCGAACCCGAACCTCCTCCATCACTTCAAACGATTCTCGAGACACCTCCCCCACCAGGAAACACTCGCCATTACCCCCAGACACCCAAAAATCCAGAACCAAATATGGAAACGGATCGTTTTTTGCAAAACTCGGAATGCCTGATAACACCGATGACGATGAGTTCCTCCTACCGATTCGTATTCGATCTCCACTGAAAACGAATCTCGGAGACAATCCGAATGATGCAGTATCTCGAGTATTGAAAGAATGTTGCTCATCATCGGTGACAGAGAAGAAGGAGGGAATCAAGAAGTTATTACCCATTGTATCGTAAGTTTTTGAAATAATTTATCCAAAATTAAAATCATTTTCAGAGACTCAACACTGAGTTCAACAGAAATCAAGAACATCGGAAACTGTCTGAATCGACTGCTATCAGATGCTTCGAATACGGTAAGAGTTTCCAGAAGTCTTCATCTTCTAACACTCCGAAATTTCTAGATGGTCCTTGAAGTCTACTCCATCTTCATCCGAACCCACAGTAGTCGTCTTTCTGAATGGCTTCGACTCGCACTTGCTAAGCTTTTCGCCCGCAAAGCCGCCGAAACTCTTCCAAACACCAAGAAACAGATTAATCACACATTGAACGTCATCTTAGAATGCTTCAACGCTCATCATCAACTGGTTACTGTATGCGAACTCATGTGTGACCCAATTCATTTGATGGTTCCGAAGGTAGGTCTTGAAAACGATGCTCGAAATATTATAATCTATTTATTGAATTTCAGGCCAGAGTAGCCCTACTGGAATACATGACAAGTCTTCTCGACGAATACACTGAACCCGGTGCCACCATAAACCATAAAGAGCTCAAGGCGGCCATTCGAAAAATGTTCACTTGGGTTGGAGATCAAAGACAATCGCTTCTTCTAACTCCCCATATCGAGAAGGCAATTTGCTCCATGTTCTGCGTAAATATGGCTGATTTTTCCGCCTTGATCTCGGAATTCGATTCGGATCAAAAGGCGTGGATTCATCAGACTCTTCAACTAAACGGACTCGAAAATGGAATAAGGTTGGTTTTCTTTTTTTGGATTCATGCATTCAAAATGAAAAATGTCAAAGGGTCCCAAAGGGCGCATCATTTTTCTGGTTTTCTTTGCAGCACTGGAAGTGGGAACAACCATCAACCGAAACAAACAACTCCTGCTCTCAAAGAGCCAGCTCACAAAAACGAGTCGATTGTGCTGCCGGAGCTCGGAGGAGGGCCGAAGAGGACTGCTGTGAATCTTGGATCATTCAATACATCGAATAATTCAGCGTTGAGTAGGTTGGAGGAGCAGTCGACGTCCCGGTTGATGGAGAGAATGAATGTGAGTCTTTTAAGTTTTGGTTAAGATTCAAATGTAGATTTCAGCTCAACTCCACCGTAACCCTACCTCCAGACACCCTCGAAAAAATCCAAAACGTGCAAGACCTTCTTCACAAAATGCGGGACACCGAGAACACCGACGAGCAAGAAAACGCTATTAGTCAAGTGTACATGAAGATTTGCGATGGCGGATTTGGAATTTGGGAACAATGTTATGCAAAGCTCCTGCTCAACCTGTTCGAGATTCTCTCCACAAGTAGATCCGAGAACAACAAGAAGATGTGCCTTCGGATTCTCGGGAAAATGTGCACCGCGCAAGCTGCTAAACTATTCGATTCCACTGAAATGGCAGTTTGTAAAGTTTTGGATGCAGCTGTGAATACGAATGACGCAACGACTGCTCTAGCAGTTGATGATTGCCTTCGAACTCTGGCGACTCATCTTCCACTGGCTAATATTATTAATATAGCAAAAGTGATTCTGATTCAGGAACCAATTGATGACGAAAGAGCATCTCTAGTGCTCAAAATGGTGACCCGTCTGTTTGAAGAACTTCCATCGGAAGAGTTGAAGAGCGTGGTAGATGACATAACGCCATGCGTCATAAAGGTTAGTCTCAAGGAATCCCTTCCAGGTACATTCTGCATATTTCAGGCATACCAGTCGACGTCATCATCCGTCCGGAAGACCGTCGTTTATTGCCTCGTCGCAATGGTAAATCGAGTTGGCGAGCAAAGAATGGCACCGCATTTCACCAAGCTGCCCAAGGCAATGGTAAGGCTTCTTGATTAGTGACGACACATTTCATCATTTTTGTTTCCTTCCAGACGAATCTTATTCAAGTCTACGTCAACAGAGCGATATCGACCAGTTTGCCGAGGCTTTAGGCATTTTTAATCTTTTGATTTTTAGCTTTTTCTAATTTGTACAGTGCAATAACTACGGGTACCACTTGCATTTTTCAACGTGATGCTTTTAAATAATAATAAAAAGATTTGATCTCAAATTGACTTACTGGAGTCACTGGACGACTATCCTCCCAACCGATTGGGGACGTCAATGGGAGCACAGAAGAGCACGATTTCCTTCCATTGTGGATGAGATAGGCGAAACGGGCAAAACAGAAACCGAGGAAGAATAGAACCCAGGAGAGGATATAAGGGACCATTAAAAGTGGAATGCTTCTGGAAATATGGGAGAGACTGGTTGGGGGTGATGGGATTCGTAAAACTTACTGTTTGCTGACGATGGAGAGGAAGATGATGTTCTCGGCGATGATAAGGACAGCGAAGAATATGGCGACGCTGGCGATTCCGATGAATACATTTCTGGAAGAAAACGGTTATTACAGGCTATTTTACAGGCCTAAAGCGCGATTGCCTGAACTTCGTCGCGACCGAAGGCGCACAGGGCCGAAGTTTTTCCGTGCGCGCATAAATATGTTTTAAAACAGCCAAATTAAGAGTATGGAAAAGGTTAAAGGCGCATGAAATAATTTCGGCCCTGAAAGTCTTTAGCTCGCTACGCCCGTAAAAAATATCCCTAATACATATTGAAGATTACTGTATCTGTAGACCTATATTACTGGGCCAATGAAAGTTGAGATTACAAGTTTACAGTAAGAAAGCCAGTTTTTTTCCGGGAGAAAGCAGTAATCGACTTCAATAGAAAAAAAGGTTGTGAATTCTCAGATAATAATATTGAAGACTACGGTATTTGTAGATGGATTTTACTAGGAAAATGAAAGTTGAGAGGAAAAAATTACAGGAAGGAAGTCAGTTTTCCTTTGAAAAATATCGTAATCGACTTCAAAATATAATTGCGATCGTGAGTTCTCAGATAGTACAGTATATCAGAAAAAGAAATTTCAGAACAATGAAATACAAATTATGACGGTTCAAATTATTACATTTCTACAAACCTAAATCCTCTATAGAACAAATTTACTAACCTGTACGGTCTGAATTTGTGAACAACGCCCGGTGTCAAATATTCTTGTAGTTGGAAACACATAGTCGTCTTCTTCCGAGAAGATGAAAAATGAAGGAATGAGGAATATCGAGCTCTCCAGATTAACGTCGGAATTGAAGCCCTTCAGTTATTATAGAAAGGCTTCTTCGGCATGATGACTCTCAAAAATACAAATACCAGATTCATTACAAAGAAAAATAGATAAAAAATGGAATAGAGGTTTGCGAGGCTAAATAGAGTGTGTGGGGGACATAAAAAAATAAGAAGCGAATTTGTTTGCCATGTCATACCAAAATGAGTCAAAATGGAACCCGCAATGAGTTTCGAATCGAAAAATAATATTATGGAAGAATAAATTATGACTATTTGAGCAGGGATTCATCTTCGCCTCCAGAAGGAACATCGATAGTTTTGGTTTGACGAAGACGTGGAGGACGGCGACGTTCTTCGACGCCTTCTGAAGAAATGTCACCTCCGTCGATTGAGATTCCGTGCATACTTTTTTGGCGGCGAGCCAGGGCTTTGTATCTGGAAAATTCAGAGTCGTTTGCCAAAGAATTTCCAATTTCTTCGTCTCTAGATTTATTTTTTCTATTCTCCTCTCCCATTTCCGATTCATCAAATCACGGATTAGTAGTGAAAAAATGTAGTGGAATCTTTTTTTTTTATGAAAGGAAGACATGGAAAGATTATCAATCAGTTGGAATTTTAGGGAAGGGACATGGAATAGGATTTTGAAACAAATTCAAGGATTTCAATGTTATAATTGGATAACTGGGGGATGTAACCGGAATAGGAAGGTTTTCAAGTTTTTAAAATCTTAAAATTTCGAGAACAGAGAAAAGTTTGACTAACTGAAAGTACTCAAAACTTAAATACTTGATTTCTGATTATGAAATATTCGGAATCTTCTATTTTCTGACTTTGAAACTTTTTGAAGATCTAGAAGGTTTCGGTAAACTGGAAATTTCAAAAATCATCCATACCCGAATTTGAAATACAAATTCAATACTTCAAAACTTGAAAACTAAAATTTTTTAAGTAAAATTGAGACTATCAAGCACTCACATGACGCCGAAACTTCCATAGCACTCTAAGATTTTCTTTCAAATTTTGAATTTCAGATTTTAAAAAAAAGTAAAAACTGTATTACAAATACTTGTCACTAACTAGGGAATGATCAGACCTTTCCGTGGAGTTACCGCATGCGACCTATATCATTCGAAAGCTGGTGATCTAAAATATCTGAAATCGATTTCAAAAAGTGCTCAAGAGCCACGTAGTTCGAGAAATCCAGGTCTGAGTACATTTTCAGTACTAATTCGGTAGTGATAAATTTCAACTGGAAAAATATTTTCATCACGTTTTATATTTTTTCGAAAATTCTACTTTTTTCCATACTAAGGTTCCGAATCGATTTGATCATGATTGATATTTACGTGATTTTGATTATCATGATAATCAAAATAATCAGAAACCGACTATTTCTAAAATATCAAAAATAATCAGAACAATCAAAATAATCAAATTTGATATCAAAAACGCTCATTTCTTGAAAAAAATTGAAAAAATCATCGAAATTTTCGCTAAAACCTTGTTGGAAAGTTCACGTAAATCACATTTTTATTACATTTTCGTAGATATCTATAGATCGACATAATCAATTGATTATATCGATTATAATTGATTTATCGATATAATCGATATCTCACGTGATCGATTATATCGATCACTGTGAATATCGATTTTAATATCAAAATCAGTCTGATTCGGAACCTTATTCCATACTAATTTCTACTGAACTTTCTACTGAAGTTAGTACTGAATTACCACGTTGACCCGGATTTCTCGAACCACGTGGCTCTTGAGCACTTTTTGAAATCGATTTAAGATATTTTAGATCATCAGCTTTCGAATGATATAGGTCGCATGCGGTAACTCCACAGACCGTTCTGACCATTCCCTAGTAAGTTCTGTATTAAAATGGAAACAATTTCTGAAAATTTTCCTCTCTATCTGTATAGTTCTCATTAAAATTGTACTATTTTAAGCAGAGCAAAAACAAGATCTTAATTTTTTGGTAATATCAGAAATCTAAAGTTGACCCCAACTTAAAATCTTGTTTTAAAAACATCTCTAATAGAAGGATACCTCGATGAGCTCAAAATGTGCACATTCTTAAATTTCAAACGGATTAAAATTTGCCTAGTTAGAATCCTTGTCCAAAGTTGACTAAACACAGATGTTATGATCCATTTTGAGAATTCAGAAATATCCTTTTTTAAATTTCAAATTCAAAATCCCTGAGCTTCCCAAACTTCACTCACCGACTCAAATGCTTCTCCAGCATTTCAATTCTCTTCATAAGTTTTCCCTCAGTACTTGCATGCTCCACAATCAACCTGGCCATCCTAAAAAATCCCTTTTTTCTCATTTTCCTTAACCTAAACCAACCTCGTCTGTAACACCTTAACACTATTATTCAAGTGTTCCGCAATCTCTTCAACAGTCTTTTGTTCCTCCGGAGCATTATCATCCAACAGATTATCCTTTTTCAAAATCTCTCTTCCCTTCACCAAAAGCAGTTTTCTCGCATCCGGATATTCTCTCAACGCATTCCATAAATCCTGTTTGCTCAAAACGAATAAATCCGTGTATCCGACTGAACGAACGTTTGCCGTTCGTCGATTTCCGTTCTTACTTCCAGCGATATTGAGAATACTCAACTCTCCGAATACTGCACCTTCTTGTAAAACCGTGAAAACCTTCTTTCCATCGTCATCGACAACCTGAAGACGTCCCCGCTTCACAATGTACATTTCTCGACCGATGTCTCCTTTTTTACAAATGAAATCTCCAGGAGAAAATACTTGCAGTTGAAGTTGCAATACCAATTCAGCGAGTAGTCCTGCTTCGCAATCCTGGAAAAATTTGTGGAAAACTTGACAAGGAAAGAGACTTACCTGGAAAATTCGCACTTTTCTCAGAGTCTCAAAATGGACTTGCATGGCTATTTCAGCTTGGAGTTTATCGGGGAGAACTTTCAAAACGTTTTGGTCATTCAGAGATTGTTTGTTTGTCCAAAGATAGTCAAACCATTTGATGACACGAATTTCTAGCTGCAAAAGTTGAAGAGGTGATTTTGGATTTTTGTGGATTTCTTGATTCTGAGGATTCACCAATTTCTGAATTAATATTCAACTGACTAGAAACAATTTGAATTGAGGAAACTCTGAGATTCTCAAATTCCAAAATTCCGAATTCTGAAGGCTTTGAGATTCTGTAACTCTGGAATTTGAAATTTTGAACATCAGAGATTCTGAGATTCTGAAATTCTGAAATGTTCCAGTAATCTAAAATTAGGATGTCACAGGGTCACAAAGTGTCTGGTCTAATGTTTTTTTTTCTGAAATTTTGAAGTTTGTGTAATATTTTGTGATGGAGGTGAACTTCAGGTAAATTTCGCTAAAATCCTATGTAAACAGATTTCTGAAATTTCTCAATTTTTCTCACCTGTTTGCTAACTTTTCTCAACTCCATATACTGCTTAATTCCATCCATTTTATTCTGAAACTCCGTTCTCGCCGCACTCATATTCGAAATCATACTGTAAATCCGTTCATTCATAAAAGAAGCGATTCCCCAACTAACCTTCCGACGTTACCGACAATTGTAGCGAAAATCAAGACACCGCACATAAGATCGGCAGTCACGAAGACATACTCGATATTGCGAACCGGACTAGGGACCTCTCCGATTGTTGTGAGGATCAATGTGGACCAGTAGAAACTGTAGACGTAGCGGCGAAGAAGGGTATCCGGGATGTCACTGGAAAAGAAGTTGAAAACTCGCTCTAAAGGGAAAACTCACTCTGGCAAGCTTTGCTTATTCAAGTTTCCATAAACCCATGCATCCGATCCCAATCCAATATATTCGGAAATCCAAAAATAAATGCAGGCGTTTATATGAATGATGATAACGATGGTGGCGACGACAGTAGCGACTCGGAATGCATTTGGCATTGAGCTTCTCGTCTCTGTTCTTTCCATACAATCCCTTAATCTGTTAATTCGAATACACCGATTGCATCGAATGCCAGGTAATCCTCTCCAAACGATTGGATATGGAATTGGCCATCCAATGAAATAATCGAGTGGTATAAGACTAGCAATGTCCCATTTCCATTGATCTCCAGCCCAATAGACCTTTGTCACTTTATCTGCTTCTCTCACTATCAATCCTTGTTCCATATAACCCATTCGATAGTTTAGGAATGTGTCAATGACATAGACTAAATCAAACAAAACATCGAACGACATCCAAGCGAGTCGGACGTGCCAGTATTTCGACCATCCGAGATCCGGATACTGAGTATACGTTGGCATCTGTTTCATATTCGTCAGCATTGCTGTCGTGCATTCCGTCACTGTCGTGCTATTCGTTGTTTGATTGTACACTTGGCATAAGGCTTGGGAAGACGGTCCGATCAGATCGTTGAACACTTGTCGAGATATTACGAAGAATAAGTTGTAGATGTACGCAAGAGTTACCTGGAAAACCGAAAATTCAGTTTCATCACATAAACTTTGGACTGAAATTTCTCAATTCTCCGATGTCTGTGACAAAAAGTGAAAACTGAATTGTAAATGATATTTCTTCCTCTTTCGAATGGTGTATCACTCATAATGAAACCCCAACTTTTGCTCAGACGATTCCTAGTCAGGCAAACTACTGGCCAAAATGAATGGTGTTTTCAGTTAAAATAGGTCAACTTTAATTGTCTGAAAAAGTGGTTTCCAGATATCCTATTTTTCTGAAATTTTGTGGATTTATCAAGCAACTCTAGAACTCAATTTTTTTAGTTGACAACTTTTTCATAGGACAACAATCCAGTTAGTTAGGCCATGTTGACTAGCTTCACCTCGATTTTCGCTTTATTTTGAGTCATTTGACTTCCACGCGACCTAATTCACTGGATTGCAGTCATATGGAAAAGTTGTCAACTTCAGTAATAGAGTTTTTGAATTGCTTGATACATCCACAAAGGTTCAGAAAAATTGGATATCTAGAAACCACTTTTTCAGACCCTCAAAGTTGACCCATTTCTACAGAAAATGGCAAGGCGCGCATTCATTTGGGCCAGTACTGTAAAACTGATGGAAAAAAAAGTTTCTAGACATGAAAAAGGGAAACAACTGATAAATATTAAAGTGAGTTCCAGAAGAGAGATTTTTTATAGTTTTCAGCTCATTTAACTAGAGACCGCAACAAAATTTTCAAATTTGTCGTATCCCAAAAAAAGTTATATCATTGTGTTCCCCTTCTCGAAAATAGTCAGATTCCAAATTTTCATCAAAAAATGTTCGCCCGTAACAAAGTTACAGCTATTTTATCGACCAGCGTCATATATAAAACATCGAAAAACTGATAAATTTCTGAAGCATACTTCTTTTAGACACGGAAAAATGTAACTTCAAGATGGCTTACAGCTATGAAATTTGGTATATAGGTAATTAAAAAGTTACTTTCTTTACTGCTCGACTAAAAAATGTGGTTCATCGCTGAAAAATTTTCAGAAAAATTGTTTGAAGTTTGAGAACATGCTGAAAATTTCGGCGAACTCCTCATAATTATCCTTTCTTACAATCTATTAATACATCTCTTTGGCTTTCAGAACCTATAAATCGACCGAGATCTCGACCGAGATCCCCTATAGCAACTCGACCGAGATCCCCTATAGCTGAGCCAGAAAATGAGATTTTCTGAAGGAAACTTCAGTTTTTCTCATTTTTCAGAAAAACTGTTTGTTTTCCATAAAAACTAGTAAGATTTTTGAAATCTTCGTACTCGATTACATTATGCGACCGAATTTCGAAATGATTGGCTGATCCTCCGCCGAGTTACAGGCCTTCAAAGTGCGCAATTACCCCCCAAGAGAAAAATCGAGAGGCCACGCCCCCTTTCATTGCGGTGCCTACATTTAACAAGTCTTTATGAATTTTAAGATCCAAATTTTTCGTGGTTCTGGTGAGTTCTGTTGCAGTTTCCAGCGCCCTCTTTTTTCTTAATGATTTTAAAGTTTGAAAGATCAAAAATATGTTTTCCTGTGTTTTACATTTCCAAAAATAAAATGTAACATCAAAACTTTTGTTCCGAAACGATCCACATGAAGTATCAGATGAGCTTACGGAGCAAATTTGCAAGCAAAATTCCAAAAAAAAAACTCACAACAATTGTCCAATAGTAAAAGTTATCGGTGGACGGGTCCTGTGTATACTCCGCCAGATACTTTTTAGCTCTTCGGAAGATGTTCAGTTTTGGTGGAGGTGCTTGAGGTGGACCTTCTGAAGATGATCCATCTGTGGAAACGGCTCCGCCGGGAGCTGAAGCCGGAGCTGCGGTCCCTGGAGCTGCTGGAGCAGCATCCGCGTTGTTGGCGGTCCCATTGGGCGAGTATTTCTAAAAAATCATTATTTAGAGCAGAATTTTTGTTAAGATTTACCTGCGCAAAAAGATTCTGCGCATTCTCGGAAGTTGCATGAACTTGATTCGATCGTTTCTTACAGCAAAGGACCTGAAACAAAAGTATGAGTAATCATGGGAAGTAAGAAAATAAGAAATAATTAATACCCTTGCAAGTCGATTGAATTTTGATGTCGCCTGGGCTGGTGGCCCTGCTTGACCTACTCCGTTCGATGTTGATGGATTCGCTGGATCCGCTCCGGGATCATCGGCCATTCTGAAAATGTGATTATTGGAAAAACGAGAGTGAAAAAAGCAATCGGAAATTAAAAAGAGTGAGGGTGGATGGATTTGCATTTCTAGAAATTCTGAATCTGATCTTTATGTTTTGAAGTTTTAGAAAAAAAAGGTCATGTTGATACGTGCTTTTTATCATCTATCTCTATCTATGCGCGATGACGTTATAATGTAAGAAAAAAGAACGTAGTCATGTCTGGAAGATACATTCTTCAGGAATTGAAGAGACCGGAAAGATGAGGTGCTCATGCCAAAAAGATATGAAGAGACGGAAGGATGAGAAGAGAGACGCAGAGAGTCAGAGAGGAGCAATCTTATCCACATCGCATCTCGTTTTCTTTTCCAACCAGTTATCATCTTTTCGCTTCTCTAAGACGTGCGTCTCTGTGGTTGCCAGGGGAAACGAATGAGATGATGATAAGTTGGAAAAAGAGTGAGAGAGAGAGTGGAATGTGAATACGAAGAGCGAGCAATTTTTAAAAGGTAGACAGAAGAGAGAGGAAAGATGAATGAACTTTCGGAAGGTTCGAGAAGCCTTTGGAATATAGGCTGGGAGGTTTTGGAAAAGGGATTAGGTGGATTATGTTGCTCATATTTCAACGAATTCGTCTATTCGTGTGCTGCATTTTAGGTAGTGGATATTATCCACTGGATAATGAGCCTGATTTAATGAGGGGTAACTTTCGCCGTATATAATCCTGACCAGAGTAATTAGCAAACTAAAAGTTTTGTTTCAGAAAAGGTAATGTGAGATTATTTGAGATGCAAGCGATTCAGACATTAAAAGGGAATAAGCTATCAAACTTTGAAAGGGAAGAAGATATTATAAGTATCGTTGGTTCAAATTGAAATAAGCTAAAAGTAGTTCGAACTAAAAATGAGGTTATTTTTTAGCCTACTGCAATCTGTTCTAGACAGATTAGTAGACTACAAGAAGTAGATTTCAGAAAAGGAGATGCCCAAGAAGTTCGAGATTATATTATACGATTGTAAACTTTTGCAGGCAATCTTTTCATTTTTCATTATTTGGACTCTTGTTTATAGTTGCAATTTGGAAGCTTTGAGATATTCTGAATTTTTTGAATTTTTCTTTCTGTTATTGTTTGGAAAAGGTACAAAATCCAATTTTCTAAATTTTTTGTACTTGAAAGTTTGAAAATAAAGTCATTTGAGAAATATGAAACAGCGAGAGTGACTGAATCTTCTGAATGTGAAAATTATAGGTTTCCACTTACTCCAAAATAAAAACAAAATTATAAAATTTGGGAATCATAGGACCTTCGAAACTTGAATTTGTTGGGAATCTGTAGTTCTAGAATTGGAAACCTGGGATTTTGAATTTCGGAAATTCACTCTATTCTAGTTTGGAACTGCATCTAAAAATCATATTTTTTTGCATATTTCAAGAGGATTTTAGTTTCCAGAAAACCTAAGTTTCTGGTTTTTCAGATTTTAGGGGGATTGTTAAAAGTTTTTTTTTGAGGTTCTGATTATCTTCTGTCTCCCGAAAATTTGCGACGATTTTTATGTACCAAAGCTTATCAATGTTCGGCGAGTCATTTGAAATTTGTAAGCTTACAAGAGACATAGAGCCCTTCTAAGATTTTTCTTTAAAAAAGTATGGTTACCTCCTTAGATGTTTTGGGGAGTACCGGATACGATAAGACGAGACAGTGAAACAATTGGGAGACGCAGAGAATCGAAAGGAAAATGACTGGGAGGTCTAAAAAGTTTTTGGCTGAAAACGACCACTAAGAAGACTTTTTGGACTCTGAAGATATGAAAAGAGTTACGAAATATTGGGGGAGGATCGCGTTTAAGGATATATGATTCCAAATTTTGAAACTTTCGAAAACAGCCAGGTGCTATATAATGACTGGCATATAATTACTATAATCTGTTTGCCCCGAGGAATAAAAATATCAGATGATTTGTTACATTGAGAATGATTTTGAAATTGTATGTAGTATGAAATCTCAAAAAAAAGAAGACCATTTCAGAAGATCCCATGAAATTAGGGAGCCTCGGAATATTTTGAACCTAAGTTTTTCGGGTTTTTATCAGAGTACGACAATGTAAAACTGAATAAAAAAGACTCTCGTCATCTTAAAAGCCCAATAAATAACCTTCACACATCATAATTTAGATTCACATTTTGTTGGAAAAGTTCTCGAACTCACTCAAACATGTCCACCCTCAACAACATTTCGAGCTGGAAAAGTTTATTCAACTAGAAAATTAGTGTTTTGAAACTGAACAAATGCCATGGAAATTATTTTTTCAGATGAAAAATCATATAGAAAAGGGACTCGAATGGATAATCTCGTCTCAGGTATTGTGGCTGTTTTTGGATTTGCTCGATTTGTCATGAAGAGAATTCTTTATAAGTACATGGATACGGAGAATAACCTTGTGGAAAGGCGGGTTGAATAGAAGTTGATTGGAAGGGAAAATTACTGAAAATGAGACGAAATTCTGATTGTGAATACTTCTGAAACTCTTCCGTTTGTTTATATTTCCAAGTCTTTTCCAAAGTTCTTTGGCAATTTTCTTCTTGCGAATAGTAAAGTGGAACCCCTGTTTTGAGCAACGAATTGATCTGAAAAACAAGAATCGAGTAAAGAACTGGTTTAGAACTCAGAAGGTGCACCGAAGTTCTCGAGTGGTTTTGTGAAATCTGTTACATCTTACTTTATCAAATTGTGTCCTAAAATTCCCTTTTCAAAAAACAGTACTTTGTCTCCCCCGATATCTTTGTTCCGCCTGACCACCCATTTGTACTACTTCGGTATTTCGATCACCACCCGCAATCTCGTTGCCTCATCAAATTTTTCCGTGCCATTAATCATCAATCAGAACCGAAAGAAAAGAAGGGCAAGAGAATAAGAAGAAGAACGGATGGTGGTTGAATACAAGAGATTGACATTTACATACTTGTGAGAGCAACCCAAAAGATGCTCTAGTAGCATTGAAGTATATACTTATCCTCATAAACACGGTGACAGATGGGTGGGTGCTCACAGACGGAGAGAGAGAGAGAGAGAGAGAAGAGCATCACCAAACATTTGAAGAGGGAAGAACCCTTGGTTTTTTGGTGGTTCTCATCTCCTTTCCTCCACGTCTTCTTCGTCGTATTCTGAATTCCATGTTCAACATTATGATGTATCGCTTTTTCTACTTCGAAACGGGGTCCTCGCAGAATAATTTATCACGCAATGAGTGACACTTTTGCTTCTTCGAAAAGGGGAAACTTCAAAAGAGGATGGGCACACAAAAGTTATTATTATGGTCGTTGGAGATGTCCCAAATGACCCATTTTCAAGAGAAAGAAGGAGTTTCTGATTTTGCGCAACAGTAGACTTTTTCGGAGGGTCATCTAGATTTTTAGTATTAAGAAGTATAATTTGGGTCCAAGTCTACTATGATATGAATTTTTGGCTCATAAATTAGTTCAAATTTTTGACTCTTTCACAAAAAATCAGAAGGGTACTTTTCAAGGGGACTGAAAATATTGGTGCAAGGTTCAGCCAATTCTCAACTGGTGACTATGCACCGATTCCTTGTTAACTTTCTTAAAATTACTCTAACAAACCTTACCATTTTCTCAGATTTGTTGTATCAAACCTTACTATTAGATACAGACACTCTTTTTTCAAAGGTTTTGTGGAGTAATTTTTGAAATTATTTTTTCAAATTTCATTAAATTGGACTCTACTAAAACTTGACTTTTCCACTTTTTTCTCTCTTTGGCTAGATACTTTTTGAGCCACTTTAAGTCTTGTAAAGTAAAATTACAGTCATTTTTAAAAATTTTCTCATTTTTTTCAATTTTTATCAGCAGCGGCGAGTGCGACAGCGGATTGTAAGACGGCAGCGGTCGGCGCAACAATGGAAAAATTGTAAATAACAATTTTTTATATTGCGTTTTGAGCAGCGATATTAGGTGCATTCGAGTCAGCGAAAAATTTTAAATTTTTTGAAATAGGTTAGAAAAAATGTAAGTTAGCGATTTTGAAATCGAATTTCAGCGATTTTAAAGAATTGGGACGATCTTTTAGGAAAACGAATGACTCTAATCCTACTATAAAAGAATCCGATGGATTCTCCACTTAAAGTATTAAGAATTCCAAATATATGTACTTCTCCGACCTTTCTCACCTCCATTTAATCCTAATTAAGTCAACATCTGTATACCTCCTTCTGTCCAATGTTTCATCCTTACCTATTCAAATCCATTACTTCCACTCTTTCTTCCAAAACTCTCTAATTACACCAGTGGGGAACCTTGAAATCCGTCTCCTGGTCATTTTCCTTCTTTATATGTTTTGAAATGACGTGGCTTCAGCTGTTGAGTCAACAGGTGTCGGTGTCGTTTGAAGTTTTTGGATGTTTTGCATCTACAGTATTCCCTAGAGAAGATATTTTGACACCTCCTCTTCATCGGAATAAGGCAGGTTTTGTTGAAAGCAGGGCGACGAAGAAAACGGAAAGAAGAAGAAGGACATGACTATAAATCAACAGGAGCCTTTCCTTCGTTTCCTTGTGTCATCTGTGCGCTATCCTCTGTCCGTATATACCATACGGACATAAGACACCCCTCCCGCATATAAAGGGTGTACACTCTGTCCCCCCTCCCAGTCACCCCCTACAAGCCCTCTCACACCCATTCAGACAGTCCACCATTACTGTTCTTCCATTCTGCGTCTCTTCCCTTTATACACTATTTCTCCTCGTACTGTTTGGCCACAATAGAGAAAGAGAGGCAACGGGGATGGCTCTTCTTTTTCAATTCTCTCTTTCTCCGTATCATCATCTGTTCTTTCCTCACTTCGCTTTTCGAAAATGTTACCCGCTAACAGAATTGTGGAAGTAATAATTTTTGTTTTTGGATTTTTCTTGTTCTATACATTTTTAATGACCCTTTTTGACATAGACATTCAATATTTGTTGACATCTGAACAAACTTTGAAAAATACAAATGAACAGATGTACTTTTTGCAACTTTTCTATTCTTTTTAGTGGAAAAAGATTGGAATTTTTCTAGCTCAAAATTTAGAAAAATAAGGAAACTTGGGCAAAAAAAATTAAAAAATTATGTTTTGAAAATCTCGAATTTTTCGAATTTGTTGACCCAGTTTGAGAGGTCCTGCCCGTTACAAACATGTAATTTTGGATTCATGAAAAATTTTCGATTTCGTATTCCAAAAAAAGTTTAAAGAATTATTATGAACGCTTTTTTAACTCGAATCTTCAATCCGAAGTTTTTCAATTTACGAAAGAAATACTTACTTACTTCTTAAGACGCATTATCTGAGAGACTCGACTACTGACCTACTACCAGTATGCACACAAAAAATAGTGACCATCTTCGAAACGGTTTATATTGAGTATAGTGATAGTACTGAGTGTCCAAAATGCAACAATCCAGTTTTCAGCCAAATCGGTCCCTGGTGGGCTGAAATACGGTCAAAAATCTGAAAAAATGAAAATTTTTTCCTGATTGAGATAGCGATGAAATCTTTTTTGCAATCGATTGCTGATTTGTTTTTGAGCATTTTTTGTGTTTACACTCACTTTCCATCTTTACTTCTTCAAGCTGAAATTTTTGAACAAATGTTAAATTTTGGTACTTTTTCCAAAAAATCAAATTTTCTAGCTCAGGGACCCCATTGGACAATGAATTTTATTGCAGATTCGGAATCTGCGTTCGATTTTACATAAGATGCACCTAGTGAGATTTCCCATTTCTTTCACCGAAGTTGGTTTTTTGGCTGAAATAGCTGAAATTTCGAAATTTTTCATGGGGTCCCCCCTTATGAAAAAATCGAAAATTTTCAAATCGCTCCAAATTGATGTGAGAGGTTTTACAGGACATAAAATTTACATTTTGAACATTTAGGGAGATCCCTACCTGTTTATACCGCTATGGGGTCACCTCCTTTATAGCAATATTTACATAACTGAAACTTGGTTAGAATGTGAGTTCTGTCGAATTGCTTTCGATTATGGCTTTTTTATGTCCTGTAAAACCTCTCACATCAATTTGGAGCGATTTGAAAATTTTCGATTTTTTCATAAGGGGGGACCTCATGAAAAATTTCGAAATTTCAGCTATTTCAGCCAAAAAACCAACTTCGGTGAAAGAAATGGGAAATCTCACTAGGTGTATCTTATGTAAAATCGAACGCAGATTCCGAATCTGCAATAAAATTTATTGTCCAATGGGGTCCCTGAGCTAGAAAATTTGATTTTTTGGAAAAAGTACCAAAATTTCACATTTGTTCAAAAATTTCAACTTGAAGGAGTAAAGATGGAAAGTGAGTGTAAACACAAAAAATGCTCAAAAACAAATCAGCAATCGATTGCAAAAAAGATTTCATCGCTATCTCAATCAGGAAAAAGTTTTCATTTTTTCAGATTTTCGACCGTATTTCAGCCCACCAGGGACCGATTTGGCTGAAAACTGGATTGTTGCATTTTGGACACTCAGTACTATCACTATACTCAATATAAACCGTTTCGAAGATGGTCACTATTTTTTGTGTGCATACTGTTGGTTGACTGTCTCAGATAATGCGTCTTAATTTCCAATTTTGATTCATTTTCGGGCTTCGCGACACTTCGCAAGTGTGAAAATTCGAAGGTACGACGTTTCGAAAGCAAAAATTTCCAGTAGGATATTTTTAATTATTAAAATAAAACAACTATGAAGTGCTGCCCTGCACTAAGAAGTATTTTTCCCCAAAATGGTTCGAATTTTTTGCTTCCGAAACGTCGCACTTGCGAAACGTCATACTTTCGAAACGTCGCACATGCGAAACGTCACACTTTAGAAATGTCTGCTTTCGAAATGTCGCGGAGCCCAGTTTCGAATCGAAAATCGTTCAAAAACTAATCGAATTTCCCAGTAATTTCATATTTTTCTTGGACTGTCAAATTATCGAAAATTATCCAAATTTGTCAATTTTAAAGTTTCGAATCTCAATTTCCGTCCTTTTTCGAATTCCTCATTCTCAATTTTCCCACAAAACTTTTTTCTAGGTTAACCATTACTCAACCTGATAAAGATCTCCGTTCTTCATCAATCCATCTCTCCATCTCTAATCCTCTCACTTTCCCTATACTCTCTCGTTCCCCCAAAATGACAACATTATTACTCATTCCCTTTGAACTTCTAGTCTATATAGGTACCCGCAATTATACTATTATACTAATCAGAAATGTAGAAAATGGGGCAAGTGTGAGCACACAACACTGTCTCTTCCTCTCTTTCTATTTCTCTGCGTCTCTTCAATTAGTACACTCTCTGATTCTCGACAAAAGGCTTCTTCCACATTTGTTTACTCAAAACCTCAACCACCTCTCGGCAGGGTCAGGTCATCTTACCTTTGCTTCTTCTTCTATATTCGGCTTCTTTTTCTTATTTTCCAATTTCCAATTTCCCTATTTTCGTCCCTTCTGTCAAGCCAATTTCCCAATATGCAGATTTTTGTGTCAAAATTTTGCTCCTTTTTCTGACGCGTCTTCTTCTTATTCTTACTCGAGAAATGTTTGCGTTCCAATTTTTGGGAAAAGCAACGAAAAAGAGAAGAAGAAGAAGCGTTGAGAATTGAATTTTTGGAGAGAAGGGATTGGGTTTCAAATTTTATTTCGCTTCATTTCCAACGAACGAAGTTGCATTTTTTGATACTTTTTTTGGAGTTTCCAAGTTCAGATTTTAACGGATTTCCATTTGGCTTAGAACTCGCTAAAGCTTCTGCGGAAATTTCTAGTTTTGCCCAATTCAAAGTCTCTAAAAATTCAAAGATTCGATTCTCCATCCCTGATCCTGAACCAATCCCTCTACCCGTATCCCAGATATCTCAAATTTACACATTTTGACATTTCAAGGTTGCCTTTTCCCTCCGTTTCCTCTTCTCCTCCATCCAATCCCTTTTCATTTTTTTTCCGTACATGTCCTTCTATCCAGATATGTATTTGTTTCTTTCATGCGTCATAACAGTTCTCTCTTTTGTACTTTTTCGGATTTTGAAAGAGAGGAAGAAAAGAGATTATGCAAGCAATACAAAACGATACAAAACGATTTATTGGCGACGGATTTTACGCATTCATAAGCTGGCTAGCTAGGTTTTTAGATTATGTAATAAAATGGAAGGACGTAACATTTTTGGCTTTGGTTTTGTAAAAAATTTTGAAATTGCTACTATTTTTGATTAGGTAATTCTGAAGATGAATTCAATTGTTGAACGATTTTTGATTTTAAATTTCAGGTTAGAAAATTTCAATTTTTGAACTATTTTCAAATTCTAAAGTTAGATTTTGGAACTCTTATACAATACAAAGCTGCTTTTCGATAATCTGAAAATTCTGAGATTTTAAAATTTTGAAAATCCGGGAGTTCGGAATTTGGAAACTCTGAATTCTGGGACTTTATAACAAATTCTAGATTTTGAATGTTCAAAACGGAAATTTTGAAATTTTAAGATTCTGGAATAGGGGTGTTATGAGATTCTGGAATTATGAGATTCGCAGAGTTCAAGTTTCTAAGGTTTTGAAATTTCGAGAACTGAAGATTTTGAGGTTCCGCAAATCAAAAATTTTAAGAATCCGCGATTTCCAGTCTGAGAATCAAAAAATCTCAGATCCTCAAAACCTAGAATCTCGAATTCCCTAAATCTAAAACTCTCAGAGCTTCAGTATCTCAAAATCTCAGATTCCCAGGTTGAGCCAAACCACGATTTTTTCAATTTGAGATTCCGGTAAGTTCTAACCTTTTTAGACCCCTAAAATTCCTGATTTTCTTCCAATTCTCCATCTGAAAATCCTTTCAAAAACCTCTCCTTCCCCCAAAAAACCGGAAATCTCCAAAAACTCATTCTGTCATTCATTTCTAGCTGTCATTCAAAATATCTGCACCCCCTCCCCTTTACTCATTTTCTATACTTTTCCCTTTTCCAGTCAAAAGAAGAATTAGTTTCTCATTTTGGGGGGTGTCTTCTGGATTCTTTCTCTCTTAATTGAAACATTCATTGCTCTTCTTTTTCCATCCCCTTTTTCTCGCCTTTTCTTCCATTTTCCACTTGTACGAAAAACGAGAGAAAAGACTGCTCGTTTTCATTCTTTTGAATGCCTTTTTGCACCCTTCAGCATTCAATGTGTTCACACCCGTTGATGAATTGTGAAAAGATCCCCCGTTTTTGTGTGCTCCATATTCCATCTCTCCAGGGGATATCGCATATCAAAAATTCTTTGGAGCCTTTTTTGATGAAAAGCGCCTAATTTGAAGTGCTGGTCACACATGGAGAGTTTCGAGCTAGTTTTTTGGAAAAAGGACATTTTGAGAACTCAAACAACGAGGTACTGTAGATTTTTATATATTATACATTCGTCTCTTTCCTCATTGATATTCATTCCCGGCTGGCACGAAAATATTTATGATTCTCCATCACCGATGTTCTCACTGTTTATCGTTTTGGTTGTGACATCATGATTTTTGGAACACCATTTTCTGGAAAACTGATCGTGCGTCATCAAAATTGCATCGAATTTTTTCAGTTTTTGTTCATTTTTAAGTTTTCTAAAAATAGATAAATATATTTTTTGTCGAAACTTCCTCATAGATTCTGAATCCCAGAATCCCAGAATCCCAGAATCCCAGAATCCCAGAATCTTAGAATCTTAGAATCTTAGAATCTTAGAATCTTAGAATCTTAGAATCTTAAAATCAAAATCTTAGAATTTTAGAACCTTGAAATTTTAGAATCTTGAAATTTTGGAATCTTAGAATTTCAGAATAGAATCTTAGAATCTTAGAATTTTAGAATTTTAGAATCTTAGAATCTTAGAATCTTAGAATCTCAATCTTCATCTCGATCTATCAAAATCTCAGAATCTCAAACCCTCCAAAACCGAAGCTCTTAGAATTCAAGTATCACAAAATCTAAGAACAACAAAATGACAGAATCCCAGAAAATAAAAATCGTAGAATCTCAGAATCTAAAAAGCTCTTAGAATCTCTGGTTCTCAGATTCTCAAAATACCAATCTATCAAAATCACGAAATCCCGAACTCCCCAAATCTGAGACTCTAAGAGCTTCAGTATCTCAAAATCACCGATTCCCTGGTTGTCTCAATTTTAGATTTCCAAATTCTAGTCCATTCTCAATCTAGAAAAATCTCAGAACCTTTCACTTCCTGTGACTGAAAACCTTATTCCGGAAATTCTAGATGCTTGAATTATTCCTATTGGAACTCAAAAGTATCCAATATTCCCAACAAATCTCCTCTATCACTCTTTTTCTCTCCCTGTCTAATCCTCTTCTCTCTCTCCTCCACCTATGCCCATCAATTTAATGCGTTCGCCTCGTTTCTTCCCACATCGCCCTGTGTCATCGTTGCATTTTTTCCATATCATATCAAGGTTAGAGACCCTTTTCTTTCCTTCCCGCATTCTCCATCTATATTCGGGGTCAATGAACCTTTTTAAAAGTTTCTTCAAAGTTTTCTTATGAATTCTTGAGTCTGTTGCACTTTCGAAAGTGACAGATGCTCCATGCTCTCCATTCAATGACACCTGCGTCTCTTCTCCGTTCCATTTTCTTATTTTCCCGCTTCAATTGATGATATGAGTCATCATTAAGAATGATACAACACACACACCTCCACAATTATTATCATTTTTGATTGAATCTGAAACCTGTGTATCAGGTGTAATACCTCGGTTTAAGATCCGGTTTCTTGCTCCGTTATGTTACAGTTTTGAGTTTTTTCCTCTTCTTGCTCTTTTATAAGCTTCAATCCTGAATTTCCAGCTACTACTCCCCTCAAACATATATGAGTTCAGCGAAGAAACCAGAAAATGCGTGAATGTCTAATTAGCTGGGTGCTACTTGTTTGTCTCATCTGGCTCGCCGATTCGTTCAATCTCGATGTGAATGCCCCGATTTATAGGTTCGGTCCCAATGGGACCAACTTTGGATATGCGGTTGCGGAGCATTTCAAGGGAGCTAAGCCGGTGTAAGTTTTTGAATTTCGGATTTGGATTTTTTGGGATTCGGGGCTCTCAATCCAGGGAATGTTCTAACCAGCTGAAAATTCCAAAGTTTCACTCTTGAGTTTTCGAGTCAAGAACATTTGTTCAGTCAAGAATTCAGAATAAAAAATATTTACTTTTGTTATATTTACAATCCTTTCGAGGAACTAGCTTTTGTGTTTTATATTCTAAAGGAGCCTAATTTTTTGCTCCAAAAATTTGGATCATAAAAATTAATTTAAAATCGCATAACTTTTCCATTTCCAGAATGCTAATCGGCGCTCCGCGTGGCGAATCCGGACAAACTGGAACCGAACAAGCGGGCGCAATGTATTCGTGCGATATCAACACATTTTATAACTCTGGATCACAGCATTGGTGGGTCTCCTTTCTCTCGGCTGAGAGATAGAGAATGATTGATTTGAAACATGAGTCGCATTTCTTCTGATTTCAGGTGTGAACAGGTGCGATTCGAATACGAAAACGCCGAGGAGTATGCGAAACGACCGAATGACACACGTGGACGGACGGTGCATCCGTTGGGAAAGAATCATCAGTTATTGGCGTCGACGATTGTTTCCAAGGGGACCAAGAATGGAAGTGCATTGGTGAGTTTTTGGGAATTTTGGGGGCAAAGTTCACTTTTCTAAGCCCAAAAGGACTTGAATCCATGGAAACCAGAATCTAGAATGTCTGAGAGTCAAGATTCGTAGAATCTAGCAATATTTTGATCTTGAATTCGCGTTTTGAGGATATAAAAGTCTGTCTGCCCTCTTTGGCCGTTAATAACTTTTGTCCCACTGGACCGATTTAGATGATTTTTAAACAACCCTCTCCGCAATATAAGCTCTAATCTCTGCGCAAAATTTCAAATTGATCGGAGCACCTTCGGCTGAGAACTAAGCGTTTTTCTGATCAAAATTTAAAAAAATCTATTTCAAAACATTGTAAAAAAAGAAAGGCTTAAAACATCACTTTTTGGGCACAAAACCTTCATAGCTCGTGATCCAACTTCCCGTCTTCCAGGTCTGCGCCCCTCTAATCCGCTACCATCAAACGGCCGCATATCCCCAAGGAGCTTGCTACGAACTCGAATCCAATCTTCGTCTTCAATCCACCTATGCAACATGTGCACAGAAAAACCTTCCGACTACAGACAGACACAATGAATATGGAGGTTGTATGGAGGGTTTCTCAGCGGCTATTACACAGGTACCAATGAAAATTTTGAACTAAAAATCAAGCGATTTATTTCAGGACACAGTTGTCACTGGTCTAATTGGAAGTGTAAAGTGGACGGGTGGTGTTTTCGCCAAGAAATCGTCTGCGAGTATTTTCGATTCGGTCGTCGAAAAGTACACAATGAATCAGCCAGCAGAGGATAGCATTCGAACAAGACTCGTTGCTCATGACTATCTTGGATACTCAGTTGACATCGGACGATTCGGATTCTGGTATGAAGATGGAAAACCGATTACTGTAGTTTCGGGAGCAACGAGATATGGAGAGCATGGAGCAGTTATTTTCCTCCCATTCATTCAAGATTCCAGCTCGAAACTTACTTTGAATGAAGACAAGTTTATTATCAATGGGACTGCGATGGGATCAGCGTTTGGATATTCTATTGAAGTTGTTGATTTGAATGGAGATGGATTTGATGATCTGATTGTCGGAGCTCCATTTGAGCATCGAACTGGAATCGATGGAAATTTCGGAGGAATCGTTTATGTGTACTTCTCACAAGGAGTT
The DNA here is from genome assembly GCA_963966625.1 of Caenorhabditis zanzibari. Lineage (NCBI taxonomy): Eukaryota > Metazoa > Nematoda > Chromadorea > Rhabditida > Rhabditidae > Caenorhabditis > Caenorhabditis zanzibari. The sequence continues at coordinate 5,626,840 of OZ016470.1, read as the reverse complement.
CAAAGACAGAAACATGAATCTCACTTGGTATTCCATCCTCCGAAAGTTATCAAGAATCCAGATTTCTACTCGCAATTCGGATTATCCATTACAAAACTAGGAAACTTGGATGGCGATAAGAATGGACTCAACGATTTCGCCGTTGGAGCACCGTTTGCTTTCGATGGAGCTGGAGCTGTCTATATCTATTTGGGAACGAAGAGTATTGATAAATTCCGAAAGAAGCCTGCTCAAGTAATCAAAGGAAATGAGTTACCGAATCTTCCAGATGGCATGAGATCGTTCGGATTCTCACTGTCAGGTGGATCTGATATGGATGAGAATGGATATCCAGATTTGTTAGTTGGAAGTCCATCCAAAAACTTTGTGGCTCTCCTTCGTGCTCGCCCAGTTATCAGTATTGATGCAAAGCACAAGATGCAAACTAGAATGATCGATATCGATAAAGGAGTCAATTGTCCAAGAGGAGCGAAAACTTGTTTCCCACTGGAAATGGTGATTTATGTGGATGAAGAGACGACGAGAGGTGCCGAGTTGGTCGATTTCTCATCTGACGTCTTCATGTGTAATCTGGAGGCGATTCCGTATCGAGCAGATATCTCAGCACGTGGATTAATTGAAGGAAGTCACTCACACAACTACACTTGGCCATGTGGAAGTAACAGTCATAAACAGAAGAGAACTTATCGTCAGAATATTTATTTGCCGGTGCAAGAGGCAAAGGATTGGATTACGCCGTTGAAGTTTAGGTTCACTGTTAGTATAAGGTTAGTTGGGAATTCATAGCTACAGTAAGAATTCGTTTGATCTTTTATTTTTACTCTATTTGTAAGCGATTACAGTGGATAAAAGCCGATTTTGGAAATCTGAAAATTTAAAAAAAAATTCAAACGTTATACAAAAAGAGGCAACTACAAAAATGAACTTCTTGAATTGCTAAACATGTCCACAAAATTTCAAATGTAACAAAAAAGTTTGAATTACATTTTTAGATGCTCATAGTTGCCCCTTTCCGGTACTGTATTTTAGGTTTCGTAAGAAAAAATATCAAAATTTCGAAAAAAAAACATTTTTTAGGTTTTCGAAAGTGTGACATTTCGCACTTTCGAAACGTCGCACTTACGAAATGTCACACTTTTGAAATCCTAAAAAATGTTCTTCTTTTCGAAATTTAGATTTTTTAAAATAATTTCAAAAGCGAGACGTTTCGAAAGTGTGACATTTCGAAAGTGCGATGTTTCAAAAGCAAAAATTTCAAACCATTCTTCGGAAAGCCATTTTAAGTATATTACGGCACTGATAACCAAAACGTCGAACTTGCGAAACGTCTCATTTTTGAAATTCCTGCTTTCGAAACGTCGCGGAGCCGTATTTTAAATTTTACTAAATTTTTCATTATGGGTTCAGTCACCTTTGCTATGCCATCAAATTCTATTTTTTCAAAACTTTACCAAATCTGGAAAGTGATAATTTTGTGATCATAGAAAGTCCCTTTTCACTCATTTTATCCAAAACTAAATCTCCCGAAAGTTTCTGCACCCTTTTCTTCTTCTAATCCATTCTACTTGCAGAAACGAGAAGAAGCCGTCGCAACCACCACAAGGAAGCCAAGTTGTCGATTTGAAGCACTTCCCCGTGCTGAATAAGTACGGTGCATCCTACGAATTCGACGTTCCCTTCAACACTTTGTGCGGAGAAGATCACACGTGTCAGACGGATTTGTCGTTGAAAGCAGCATTCAAGGATATTCCATTGTAGGATCTTTTTTCAACTTCAGAATGATTGCATAATCCTAATCTTTTTTCAGAACCGCCAATGGATATGTGTCGAATGTCGGCGAAAAGGATTATCTGGATGTGACATTCACTGTGGAGAACAAAAAAGAGAAGGCTTATCAAGCCAACTTTTATTTGGAATACAATGAGGAGGAGCTGGAATTGCCACAAGTGCACGGAGCAAAACGGATGATCGCCGAGACGATTGGCAAGAATATTGTGCATTTGCCATTGGGTAATCCGATGAACGGAGCATCCAAACATCACTTCACAATTCAATTCAAATTGACACGTGGAAGAACTGAAGGCATCGGAAAGGCGTTGAAGTTTGTGGCTCATGTGAATTCGACGTCTCAGGAGACAGAGGAAGAGTTGAAGGATAATAAGTGGGAAGCAGAAGTTCAGATTATTAAGAAAGCGGAATTGGAGATTTATGGAATCAGTAGTCCGGATAGAGTGTTCTTTGGAGGAAAAGAGAAAGCGGAATCTGAATTGGAGTTGGAAGAGGATATCGGATCGATGGTCAGGCATAACTACACAATTACAAATCACGGACCATGGACTGTCCGAAATGTGGTTGCCAAATTCGATTGGCCGTATCAAGTACATTCAAGATTTGGACGTGGAAAATGGGCGTTATATCTGCTTGATGTGCCAACGATCACAACGGAATTCACCGATGGAACGAGAGAAGTTAGAAAGTGTCACATTGAACAGAAATATGAATATGTGAATCCAGTGGATATCAAATTGAATACAAAGTACAGTACCCAAGAGACAAGTCCGCACAAGATAGAGCATCGATACAAAAGATCAGACGATGATAATGGATACGAAGAAGATTCGGAATATTTAAGAAGAGAAGAACCGGAAGAAGCAGGGTTCATGAACTCTCTTTACAAATTCTTCAATTTCAAAATTGTCGGAGCCGACGGATCGATTCAGAGAGAAGTTCATAACTTGGTGAGTTCCTTGATTACTGTATCCCTAAGTTCAAAAAATTTCAGAGTTGCCAAGAGAAGACGGCAAATTGCTTCACCGTCGTTTGCCATTTCGATTTCCTCGACGCCAACTCGGCGGTCGTCGTCGATTTTCGTGCTCGATTATGGAATTCCACTTTCATCGAAGATTTTTCTGGAGTCGAAAGTGTGAAAGTGAAGTCTTTTGGAAGACTGGAATTGGATACGTCTCAAGGAATCGATGATAATCCGGATAATAATCAAGCTTCGGTGACGACATCGGCGGATCCGGATAGGCCTACTATTGGTGTGTTTTTTTTTTTTTTGGAAAATTTACGAGAAGTTTGAAACTAACGGAGTAAAATAGCGAATCAACAGCGTTGGTGCTACCTTAATCAGTTTTCAAGATCGGCATTTTTGAAAAATCAAAAATAACATACATATCCAACCCGGGCCGGCAGTTTTCTCCATTTAAAATAATGATTTTCCAATCAAATTTTATACGAAAATGTAGAGCTCAACGAGATCTACAAAATGGTATATAAACCAATTACAATTACCGGCTGAATAAATTGCTAGCATCCGTAAAACATCCGGACCGGCAACATGAATTTGGGTTAAGCCGGCAAGGGTGTTTTACGGAAGCCAGTTACTTTTTCAGTAGGTAAAGTTTCTTGTTTTATATACCATTTTGTAGATCTCATTGAGTTTTACATTTTTGTATAAGAATTGATAGGAATATCATCCTTTTAAATTAAGAAAACTGCCTTCCCGCGTCGGCCCGGCCGAACCGGGTTGGACGTATGAACAACAAAGGAATCGCCAGTTTAGTTTCCATTGATTAACTTTCAGTTGAATTATGATCTGATATACATTCTGAAGTTGTACCCCCTGCACTTCCAATTCCGTGATTCTATCTAAACATGTTATATAATTCTCAATAGAGCGCATTTTCCCCCTCAAACCCCATATTTTTTTCAGGCGGCTCTCGTCCGGTGCCCTGGTGGATCTTCGCCCTTGCCGTCCTCATCGGACTCCTCATCGTTCTTCTCATCAGTTTCTGTTTCTATAAATGCGGATTTTTCAAGCGAAAAAGAGTGGATCAGCCATCTTTATACACTGCTCAACTCAGATATGAACAAGAACAATATGCTGATACGGGACTATAGGTGCTCTCTTCTAATTTTAAGTTATTTTTTTCCGGATCTCTGTGATTCAAATTCACTTTGTTTCTTTCCCCTATGTGATAACTTGTTTCCTTTGTTTTTTACCAGTTTTAGGTTTCCAATTTTCCCCAAAACTTTTATAACTTCTCATGACTTTTTCCCTCATCTTGTAGTCAAGAAAACATTTCTTGACAAAAATCAAAAACAACCGGTGCCATTTATTTTCATCATTTTTCGCCTTTTGGAAAAAAAAACAGTGCTATAAATTATTCAATAAATTATTGTTCATGGTTTTGAGATTACAATTTAAAAATCAATTATCATCATTAGTAGACTGCCGTTTCAGGAGCATCCATGAGCTTCGTTTTCGAGGAGCTGCAGCTGGATTTATTGAAGATTTCTTACATGGAAAATTATTGAAATACTTACCGACAAGCATTTTGGCTTGATTTTTGTGTGTAATTTGAATGATACATGGCGGTTGCATCCATGGTTCTCCGTCAATTTGCATTGGGAATGATTTGTGGGTTCTGGAGAGAATAGAAATTGAAAGGGATTGTCCTAGAGCCGCAAAAAGTGTCTTAAAGTTGGATTATCATTTTTTTTCAAACTCAAATTATCGTCCCAATTCCAGTATTTATGAAAATAACAATATTTTTCATAAAAATCGATAAAACTCCAGAAAATCAATTTTCAAATACGTTTTTTCTAACCTATTTCAAAAAATGTAGAATTTTTTTCTGATTCAAATGCGCCTAAAATCGCCTCTCGAAACACTTTCTTGAGCGAGTTATGACCGTTTGAAGTTTTGGTAGAAGAGACGCAGAGAAAGCAGACACACTTATTGTCGAAGAGACGCAGAGAAAATGGAAAATCTCTGCGTCTCTCACGAAGAATTCAAACGCTCATTACTCGCTTCAAAATGCGTTTTGAGTAGTGATTTTAGGTGCATTCGAATCAGCAAAAAATTCTACATTTATTGATATAAGTTAGAAAAAATGTAAGTTCTCAATTTGAGAATCGATTTTCTCGAGTTTACCGATTTTTATGAAAAAAAATTGTTACTTTTGTAATGAAACTGGAACGATCATTTGAAATGAATAACAGTAATTCTTGTAAGATTTAGAATTTTCTGTACTCACTGAATAACCACCGTGGAGCACTGAGAAAGCCGTCTTGCTCCACGAACGCCCGCTTTTATCTGTCCCATTTGCATGGCTGACTCCAATCCAACGAGCTATAAAAATCAAAAATTTGAATCACCTCCAAAATTCCTACAGTATCCCTACCTCAATCAGCCCATCCCCAATATCCTGAACCCTCGTCTGCAATTGCATTTTCTCTTGACTCTTCATTGGAAACAGTCCGGGCATTCTTCCCTTCGATTTTCGACTTCTTCCCCATAAATTGGATCCACCGTAGATTGAGGGAATATTCAGAAGTGCGATTCCTTCGAGAGAAGCGTCTTGGCCAAGGTCAATGGATTCTCCGTCGCACTGTAATTAGACGATAACTTACAGTTAAGGTCTACGGGACCCACCAAAATATCAATCTGTTCATGAAGATTCTTGCAGGAACTTGAGAGAGTCTCACTGGTCCCCAGCTCAAAATACCAAAGCTTATTGCGCATTCGACTGTTGAACTTTTCAGGGAACTTTTCTCTCATTACATGAAAACGGTGGGCGATGGAGGCGTCCTAAAAAATTGAGCAAATAACTTAAAACCATTTTAAAAGATCTCACCACTCCAATGGAAAAGTAGTTGTTGATGATACTGTACGGTGGTGAATCCCCTTTCTCACTGGCCCTTCTCGCACTCTTATTCTCCGTAATCTCAATCTTAATCTGCCAACGATCCATATCAATCAGACTCGATTTCTCAATCTGCTCCAGAATCTTATGCAAATTCTCATTCTCATAACCTCCTCCCCATCTCAAACATCTCGCCAAATCATTGCCAGTTCCCAATGGAAGTACAGCAACTGGCGGTCGTCCATGGGGAAACGTCATCTTGTCCATGGATTCCAATACCCATCCGATGGTTCCATCTCCACCACAAACCAGGATATTACAGTTTTTGAGAGTCGAGAATAACTGGAGCCCCGGTTCGGGACCAGTCTTGCTCAAGTCATAAACCTGACGAGGGTTCAGAAGATACTCGAATTTCTGGAGAATCTTCACTCCTTGTTTTCCACCGCTCTTTGGATTGACTAAAACTAAAAGTGGTCGACTTTCATTGCTAGGGGAAATCGCTTGAAGGAGACTGGCACTATGGGATCCGAAGTTGTGATTTTTAAGGGAAGTTGAGGTTTTTCGTTCGAGGAAAGCTGGGAAGATATGTGTTGGTGGGAGGATATGGTGGACGAGGGATCCGAGGTCACATTCTTGAGCAAGGAAGGACATACAACGGTGGTGGACCTGAAAGAAGCGAATTCTTATTTTCAAAGTTTTCAAACTACAAGTAGTTTGATATTAGTGTGAAACAGGGTTCGGCAGGAAATTTCAGGTTGGCAACTAATTCAAATGTGAATAACTTTTTCTAGGGCGATCGGGTAAAAATACAGACAACAGAAAACATATTCCTTATCAAAAAAGTTATCGAGTGGTAAAAAAATCTTCAAATTTTATCAAAAATTAACGGAGTTACACCCTCAACAAATTTCCAATTTGGCAATTTCGGCAACTTTTCGACAACACAGGTATTCATCTCTTGCCTTCTTTCAAATTCAATAAACGAATACATACATACAGGACGTAACTCTGTTAATTTTTGAAGAAATTTGACGGATTTTCAACCAATTGATAGTTTTTTTGATAAGCAACGTTTTTTTTCAGTTGACCGTAGTTTTACTCAATCTCCCTAAAAAATATTATTCACATTTGAATGAGTTGCTCAAATTTGTTACCTCTGATGTGCAACAAAGCTAATTTCATGTTGCACTTTTTCTCTAAAAAGTAAACAAATCTGTCAACAACTCTTGCAAATAGTTACAATTAGCTTGTTGACCTTTAAGTCATGATTAGCTTAATTCGAAAGCGCAACTCACATAATTATGACACCACCGACATCCTTTCCCTTGAAAAACTCCTACAGTAGCCTTACATTTGACACATTTCGCAGTGGCATTCGCGTCTTGCCAGTGGTGATATAACTTGTCTGAAACACTCAAACTTTTCAGATTTAAGACGCTTTTCCTCACCTTGCTGCCTGCTAGAATACGTTCGAATACAATTGGTGGCTGCCGAGCGGACACATCGTTCATGCACCGTGTATTTGCATACTGTAACTTAGGAAATTTTAATTCATATGAGGGACGAAAGAATATTACATGAGCAACTGAGTCCCTGTTTTCCACCCCATCCGACTAGAATCGAGCAGCAAGCGTTGCAATAGGTTGGTTTGGTGAAGTGACGGAGACGCCACACGTGGGATCCGTCTTCTTTCATTTCCTGAATGTTGGAAATGAGAGAAATTTTTAAAGAGATCAGATGAGCTACCGTATCAAAACCGAGTAAAACTAAAAGTGGAATATTGGTGAGTCCCCCACGCCGCCATTCGTCAAACGACACAATACCATCATTGTCATAGTCGATGTCAACCATCATTTGACGAATAATTTGTTCCAATTCGATCGTATCCCATTGTTGATATCTCGCAACATTCATCATTTGTTCGATGATTCCATCAATTTCGGACTTGTCAAGGAAACCGTTTCCGTCCGAGTCGTAGACGTGGAAGACCACTGAAAATTGGCGGTTTAAAAATAATGTTTTAGAAATGTTGTGAGCTCATAGAGTATTTTCACAGATTTTCGCTGAAAAAAAATTTTAAAAAAATCATTGATGGGAAGATTATTTTCCAGACCATCAAAGTTGTCCCATTTTTTTTTAGTAAAAACTGTAATTTTCAGTGGAAAATATGTCATTTTTGAGGGTCTGAAAAAGTGGTTTCCAGAAATCAGATATTCCTAAAATTTTACGGATGAATATACCAACTCAAGGACTCGATTCCTGTAGTTGACTACTTTTTCATATGATTGCAATCCAATTAGTTAGGCCAAGTTGACTTTAAGTTCGATCATTTCTAAGCCTCCTGGCTTCCACGCAACATAACTAACTGAATCGTAGTCCTATAAAAACTTGTCAACTACAGAAAAAGAGTTCTTGAGTTGCTCTATACATCCGCAAAATTTCAAAAAAAAATCGGATTTCTGGAAACCACTTTTTCAGACCCTCAAAGTTGACGTATTTCCACAGAAAACGCCAGTAAGGAATGTGGGAAGCATGCAATTCAAAATACTGAACAACACCATCCAACTTACCATCCAACTTATTCTCCGGAGTATCCGCCTCCAAAAGAGACAGCGTACAAATCAACGGCTTCAACGGAATCCTCGGCTCCTGTGACTCGTTGCTAGCTGCCCTCGGACCCATCACATCTGAAACTCTCCCTCCAACCTTTCTTCATATCTCCAACCTCTTACCATCTTCCGGAATACAAACCAACGCCTGTGGTTCACTACCCTGACTTCTGTCTGTTTGTTGTCCGGATCCACCGGCTATGTTAAGCCCGGCCATTCTTCCGGATAGCGTATCTGTGAATTTCGCTCTGACTGTGGAGATCGCATCCTCGAAGAGACTGGTTCTTCGTTCTTTGATGGGTGGTTTTGAGAATGAGAGGAAGACTTGGTCGACGAGATCACTGGGAAGATCCGCGCCAAAGTAGTCGAGAAGGAAGGCACGGAACCCGTCAATGTTTATGGTCTGGAATCAGATGAGTTTTTCAGGAAAATCTCTTGGGCTAGATTTGACTTGCTCCGACTTTAGACAGGAGAACCATTTGTCGACTACTTGAAGTTCTGTATAGACTTTATTTACTTCTACTGTTTTTGTAACGCTATCGCCAAATTTCAAACTTATAATTGATGATTCCGGTTTTTATTGTTTTCGCAAATATTAACTTTAAAAATAAATTTTTTTGCTTCCATAGTAAACGAGTTCCTCGAGGTCAGCATCGATTCAGATTTTCGAGGTTACTTAGCTTAGAAAAGAGCTTAGAATAGAAAAAAAAGCTTAGAATAGAAATAGAAAGCTTAGAATAGAAAAAAAAAGTTAGCTTAGAAAAGTACACAAATTTGGTTTTTGAACTCCCGAACTTCAATTTTTGAGTTTCCGAAACCGAATCACCTCAACTCTTCAATGATCCACATCCAAGTCCACCTAGATCATACATTTTTTCTAAACTAGAATTTTTACGGTTCCGTGCTCCAATATGCTCCAATGAGTTTCAGCACCACATCTAAGTCTAAAAATACCATTTGTACTCTTATCTCAATGACCACCGAGTTCAAAAATCCAATTCTCTTCCAGTTCCTGTTTTCCAACTCTGCCTTTCCTACTGGCTCTATTTACCGCAATATCTGTATTAGAAGGGCAGTCCGATGAACTCGAAATGAGCACATTCTTGAAATCCAAATGGGTTGAAATCAGTCTAATCAGATCCTCGTCAAAAGTGGACCGGACAAGTCAAAAAATAAGTTTCAAATCTCTTCTCCAACAGATTTTATGATCAACTTTCAGAATTCAGAAATAATTTTTTAGGTGATGGAAAAATAGAAGGGGCATGCCTAGGCACCGCAATGAAAGGGGGCGTGGCCTCTCGATTTTTCTCTTGGGGGGTAGTTGCGCACTTTGAAGGCCTGTAACTCGGCGGAAGATCAACCAATCATCTCGAAATTTTGTCTCATTATATAATCGAATACGTAGATTTCAAAAATCTTACCAGTTTTTATTGAAAACAAACAGTTTTTTTGAAAAATGAGAAAAACTAAAGTTTTCTTAAGAAAATCTTATTTTCTGGCTCAGCTATAGGGGATCTCGGTCGAGTTATTTATAGGTTCTGAAAGCCAAAGAGATGCATTAATAGATTTTGAGAATGGATAATCATGAGGAGTTCGCGAAAATTTTCAGCATGCGCTCAAACTTCAAACAATTTTTCTGAAAATGTTTCAGCGATGACCCATATTTTTTTAGTTGAGCAGTGAAGAAAGTAACTTTTTAACTACCTATATACCAAATTTCATAGCTGTAAACCATCTTGAAGTTACTTTTTTCCGTGTCTAAAAGAAGCATGCTTTTGAAATTTATCAGTTTTTCCATGTTTTATATATGACGCTGGTCGATCTCGCATGAGTTCTTACTACGATCTGAATCTACAAAAAATTTCCTACAAAATGGTATATGTGGTTTGTTTGAACGAGTTCGCGAAAAAAATTGTGCGGCATTTTTAGGAGAAAAAATCCCTCAAAAATTGAGAAATTCGTTGAAAAAATGGCGGCTGCCGACCGCCGACAGTCTCTCATTCGTATACAAGTTCCGCGGCGCGCGACGATTTCGCCTCTCTGGCGTAGTGGGTAGTGACTCTGACCATCGAAAAATTGAAGTGGGGTTCAACTCCGAAAGTGTCCAGATAGTTTTTTCTTCTTTTGTTTTCATATAAAAACTATTTCTGAACTTCATTAGTGATCAGTTTTGTGTGGTTATACACTTTGTCCCGACCCGCCGCCTTCCCCCCAAGAGAAACTCAGTACTAAAATTTGCGCACTAAAATAGCTGTAACTTTGTTACCGGCAAATATTTTTCGACGAAAATTTGGAATCTGTCTATTTTCGAGAAGGGGAACACAATGATATAAATTTTTTTGGAATACGGCAAGTTTGAAAATTTTGTTGCGGTCTCTAGGCATGCCCTTCTAATACAGATTTTACGGTATATGTGTATCCAGATTTTGATATCTATTCCAAAACAGAGAACCCTCTAATCAGAACCATTAAAGAACCCATTCGTATTTTTTGCTCACTTTTTTTTGTATTTTTGGAAAACCAAGGATTGGAGCAACACCACCCACACACACTATTTTGATTTCGAATCCGGTTTCTGCTACATTTATTCGCACTACGAAAATATTCTCTTCAGATCCCTTGCAAAAAAAACTAGAGATTTTATCTCAACCGGAACGTCTCGGTTACTTGATAAACAGCATACTAATGAGTTTCAGAAGTGTATCTCCTCTGAAGACGTGCCCCCTCTTTGCTCTTTCGCCCGTTTCCTTCGTTTTTCTTTTGCCTATCGCATGTCACCTCATCATTTTTCAGAAGAAAGCTTCTTCTGCATCAACAAAAATAAACAGGGAAACGTAAAGGCATCGATTTCCGTTTTTTGATACATCCAAATGGATATAGATAGAGCCAAATGGAAGTGCAAAGAAACAGGAACTGGAAGATAATAGGGTTTATTGGACTCGGTGGTCATTGAGTGCAAGTACGTCAGAAAAAGTTTGGTATTTTTAGATCTAAATATGGTGCTGAAACTTATTGGAGCATGTTGGAGCATGGAACCCTATGAAAGTTAGTCTAGAAGTAGGTGAATGAACTCGATGAGCTTGGATGCTGATCATTTGAAAACATCGGAATAGAAAAATCATAAGCTAGACTCTAATTTTGTTCTTTAGGAATTTAATAGGAAAAATCTGGTGTGCCTCTGGCGCTGTAAAACCTGCTTAAGAACTTAGAAAAAAATGAAACAGCAACATGGAAAGTTGACATTTTTAAACAAGGAAAATGCGGCATTAAAAGGAACAAGTTATCTATGAAAGATGAAAAAGATCATCAGTTTTGTCCCTGGTAAATGGAAAAGAGATCAGTGTCTCAGACATATAGTGATCTTCAAAACGATTTTTATAGAGAAAGCAACCAACAAATATCCCCCCCCCTCCCCAAATAATGATCAACATCGTTGTAGGCTTCTTCCAGATCAAAACACAAGAGCATGATCTAATGGAAATAAAATAATTTTTGAATGAAATATTGATAAAGGAAACATGGAATTCGAATTTCAGTTTCGAGTTTGGATTTTGGATTTCAAGAGGGGTTCGAGACGAAAATAGATTGGATTCAAACTTAGAAATTATTTTTGAAAAAGATGGGTTGCACTCGCTTTTTTTTCAAATGATTCTCCCAATTCTAGTATTTACGAAAATAATAATATAAAAATTGTTAAAACTCGAGAAAATCGATTTTCAAATCGCGAACTTACATTTAACCTATTTCAAAAAATGTAGAAATTTTCGCTGGTTCGAACGCATCTAACTAATATCCCTGCTGAAAATTAACAATTACTGTAGTCCTAGTTTAAAATCGAAAATAGGTTGGATTCAAACTTTGAAATCAATTTTTTCTTGATGCTAAATAAATACAATGTTTTGAAGAAAAAAAGCTTCGAAATTGATTTTAAGCTTCTTTTTTTCATTTTTTCACTTTCCTTATCATCCCCTGAATCATAAAACCAACAAAGTTCTGCCACTGTACTATAAACTATTCAATCTATTTGTTTCTCTCCTTAATAATCCCATTTATCAATATTGTAACCCCTTTCTTCCCTACCTGTCCATCAGCAGAAAGGTACGAGTAGAACTTTCCATCCTGCTGAAAATCGCTCAACATATCTTTCAACTTCCGTCGAGAGTCTGCAAAATTGGATTATAGCATCGAGTCGGGCCGTTTTTCATGTTTTCAAGTTTTTTTTCGATTCAGATTCGAGATTCGATTTTCAGGTGTTCTTGGTTTCTTTTCGTTTCGGAACGCTACTTACATGCTGCATATTCGCTGAGCCTCGAGAACTGCTCAGGTGATAATAGCATTTTGTTCTGAAAAAAGTTTTGATGGTGAGGTGTATATGAAGTAGAAGAAAGGAAAGAAAATGAAGAAAAAAAGAGGATTTGGAAAAAGAGAAGAGAGGGCAAATCCATCCTCCGTGATATTATGTATATTAACACATTTATAAATACACTTTTAATACGTTTGACAAGATTGGCCTCCTCTCTCTTCTCTCCATGTCAATGTGCTCTTCTTCTTCTTCACTTGGGCTCGGAGCACAAAAAGGGGAGGAGACAGGAGCAAGAAGGGAAAAAGGAGAAGCTGTGGAGCACCACCACCACCAGCACACCTCTCCTCCTGCTCCGATAATCCTCCCCGGTTTTTCAGCTCTTTTTATGAGCAATGTCACGCGAACGAATCAATCGAAAAAGTGAGACAAGAAAATGAGAGAAGTTCATGGGTATTGACGCACACATTGCCGGACGGATGTCGTCACCAACGGACCTGTAAAAGAGGTTTTAATGTAAGATGGAAAGTGAACGAAAAAGAAGCCCCGGATGGAAGTGCAGTGAAGCAGAGGATAAAGCTCTGATAGTGTGTGATTTGTGGTGATAAATCGGATTTTGTTGAGGGGATAAAAGCGTGGAAATGGCAAAGATTAGAAAGTGCGTGAAGGTGTGACGACGTTCAGGTAGATCACAATTTTTGGAGCTGGGTGTCAATGGATCGATGAAACGTTAGGAGCATGTTTTTAGCCAAGCTCTTCCTGATGAAGGGTGGAACAATATTCCAAGCTCAAGCCAATTCCAGGATCTTAATTCAAAAAGGATTAACAAAGAAAACTTGATTGTACCTTTTCGTGGATCTTCCGGGGATCAGACAATTCCAGAAAACTTGGCGCGATTAAGCTTATAGTTCATGTCAAAAATAGTGAGTTGGAAATCTCAGATCTGAGAGGATGTTTTCATGTTGGACTCTATAGATCGTTTACGAATGTGTTAAAAAATTCCATATGATGAATTTACGATGATTAATGGATTTTCTTGTGGGAGACTTCCATTGATTTAAGACAAAACAGACCCCATTAGACCAAATACCCTTGTAGGATACCTTGAAGGTAAGTTAGTTTTGTTCTGAAATTCCATAAATAAATTTTGAATGAACGTTCATTACATATTGTTTTTCCAGTCATCTTTCAAATTTCCATCGCGCATTCAGTAAGAGCTCTGAAAAATTATCACAAATTTAACTCAAAACGGTCTACAATAATAGAGTATAATAGATGAAGTATGGAGCGTCTGATGTCTAAAATAATAAGTTGGAAATCTCATAGTCAGAACATGAGACGATCGTTCCATGTGGTACTCCGTGGATCGAATACGGTACTCCATGTTTTTTATTTCTGATGATTATCTATATTTCCTGTGGGAAACTTCTATCGATTTGAGGAAAGGCAGATGTCCCACTAGATCGATCGTTTACCCTTCTTCATTGTTGTCCTTTTGTCAATTAAGATACCGTCAAACTCTGTATTAGAAGGGCAAGCTTTTCTATTTTTTCCAGCACCTAAAAAAATATTTCTGAATTTTCAAAACGGGTCATGAAATCTGTGGAGAAGAGATTCGAAACATTTTTCGCGACGTGCCCAGTCAACTTTTGACAAGGATTCTAATAAGACAAATTTCAATCCGTTTGAATTTCAAGAATGTTCTTATTTTGAGCTCATTGTGGTGCCTTCTAATACAGACTTTACGGTAACTTTCCCTTGACATTCCTCTCATTCCTCCTCACCGTTTCCCTCGTTTCCAAACATCCAAAACACTTGTTCTTTTTTCATTTTCCCTCTTTATTCTCGTAATAATCTGGGTCAGCTATGCGAGTTTCTTCCCTCCAATTACCTCTCGGCGTCTCCTCCTCTCGGGGTTTTACTAATTGCTCAGAACCGTACTTCGAGAATACGAGAAAGTAGAGAAACCAGAAGAATGAAGTCTCTCAACTTTCAATCCGTGGTTTCCCAGTTTTTTGAAGTAAGTTTTTTTAACGATTAGAGTTTTCAACGGAAGTTGATACACACTATTTTTCAGTATGAAAGCACAGTCGTTGTCCGTTGGCCGCTTCCATTCATCATCATACCTCCACTTTTGACGGTCTCAATCGGTTTGTGTTCTTTTTACTGGGATTTCACACACAAAAAACAAACGTATTTCATTTCCAGTGACTCTCACAATTACCAATTTCCATTTGAATGTGACAAACGACACGCTTCAAGTGTTCCTTCCGGATGATATGAGAAGTTTGAGAGATTTGAAAGAATTAATTAATCTGTTTCCACCGAGAGATGCTCAAAGGGACACTTACAGTATATTTGGATCAAAGTTTGTGTATACTGTAATCGAGGACGAGATGCCGGAGGGGAACATTTTGAGCTCTTCGGGGATTCAGAGGATGGCAAAGTTGCACAAGTTTGTGATGGGATTGGAGGTAAGGGCGCAGTTTCGGAGATATTTTAGGAATATCAGATTCTGATTGACGCTGCGTGAAGAATTTGATTTTCTATATTTTGAAAACAATAATATTTGATTACTCATTACCGTATGGGCTACGAGTCTCGAAATGGAAACTAGGTCATATTTAGGCTCTTTCTCAAGCTCATTTTCTTTTGAATTCAAATTTTAAAAATTTATAAATTAACGAGCTGAAAATTGGGAACATTTTGAGCTAAGAATCTTGAAAATTCGTTCAGATTGAAGAAAGTTATGAAAGTTTGAAGTTTTTTTCCAAAGTTTCTGCTCCATGAAAACTAGTTCATACTTAGGCTCATTTTAAAGCTCTTTTCGCTTTTTTAGTTAGATCTTCAGATTACAGATAAACTTTGATAATTCATGAAAACCGTTCTGTTTTCCAGACAAGACACGGAGACAACGTCGCCTCGAACTGTCTCCGAAATCGAGACGACGAAGCGTGCACAATGCATCCCATAGCTTTTGCTCTTGAAGACAGCACACCAGTAAGTTTTATCTGTCTGTGTGTCTGTAATCCCACTATTCCCAGGAATTCGCCATTCAATTCCTCCTCAGATACCCCAATCTAAAATTTGGAGACTTTGTGGTGGACAACGCCATGGTTTTTGGTGGGGTGAACATTGAGCCGAATGTGAGTTTAAATTCCCATTGTCAATAGGATCCTTGTTTCAGAGTCTTGATAAAGAGGGAAACTCTCCGATTCGCTCATCGAAAGCGGTTAGAATGACTTATATCCTGGACGCCAGTGAGTCTACAGAAAGGTGGATCGATCTATTCCTCCAGGCAATTCCTCGTTACAAGGAACCAAACTCCACAATTCTATGGTCCTCCTCGAAAAGTTTAGCAAAGGAAATGGAGAGAAACGGAGAATTGCTTATTCCCTGGATGCCATGGACATCTCTAGTCCTTGTTGTATTCTGTATGTTTGCCTGCTCCTCATTCCACGTCGTCAAGTCTCAACCATTCATCGGATTCTTCGCAATGTTCAATGCAACAATGGCTACAATTGCATCGACGTCTCTTCTGATTTATCTACAGTATCCGTTTCTCCCATTGGTTTTCATTATGCCCTTCTTGGTTGTCTGTTAGTATCATCACTCGAATTTGATTCTGATTTTCGATTTTTCAGCCATTGGCACCGATAACATGTTCCTGATGTTGAAGAGTTGGAGAATGACGAAAAAGTCGACGAACGAGGAGAAACGATACATTTATGCACTAACAGAATCTGCGGCATCGTTATTTTTAACTTCCCTCACTGACGGATTATCGTTTGCGATCGGAAGTATTTCAGACTTTCATGCTGTTCGTGAGTTATTTCTCATTCTGATTCACGAAATATGTGCTATTTCCAGGAGTGTTTTGCACCTATTGCGCCATGGCAATCTTATTCATGTTTCTGTTTCAAGTCACATTTTTCAATGCGGTTATGTCATTATGTTGTCGGAGAGAAGTAGCTGGGAAGCATCCAGTGTTTTGTTGTTATGATACAGTACCATCGAGTGAGTTTTAACCTAATGGTTTCAACTGAATTTGTAGTTTGAAGAGAGTCCTACAGTACTAGCCAAAATGAATGGCGTATTCAGTGGAAATAGGTCAACTTTGAATTTTTGAAAAAGTGGTTTCCAGAAATCCTATTTGTTGGATGTTTTGCAGATTTATCAACTCTAGAATTTCGTTTTTGTAGTTGACAACCTTTTCATTGGACCACTATCCAGAGAGTTAGGTCAAGTTGACTGCCTTCATCTCAAATTGCGGCTCATTTAGGAACCTTTTGACTTTCACGCGACCTAATCTAACTGGATCGTGGTCCTATGAAAAAGTTGTCAACTAGAAAAATAGAGTTCGTGAGTTGCTTGATACATCCACAAAATTTCAGAAAATCAGAATTCAGGGAACCTCTTTTTCAGACCCTCAAATTTGACTTATTTCAAGAGAAAACGCCAGGTCGATCGTTCATTTTGGCCAGTACCGGGAAGCTAACAAAAAATTGATTTCGATGTTGAATCTTTAGCTGCCCAAGGTTATTACAAGATTAGCCATTCGGGGTATTAGTACCATGTTTTTCTTTTGCGCTACGGTACTTCAGACGATTCTAGCCGAATAACTCAGCTTGTCGAGGCCGCCAAAAGTTCAGATTCAAATGATATTGGCCTCAACTCTCGAGGCATCATTCCAACTTCAGTTCAAACGATTTCCTAGTTTGACTAAACGTTCTTATTCCAGACGAAACCAAAATCCTGAAACAACACTCCGATCCACACTCCGACATCTCTTCCATCGTCGCCAAGTACTTATTCCGAATTCTGAATCCTTGGCCATCTCGGATCGCCGTCTTCTTTATCTTCCTTCTCTATCTCTTCACTTCTATCCATTATGCAATTGGCCTTCCTCTCGGACTCGACCTCAAACTTCTTGCTCCAGACGATTCTTACGTTTCCAAAGAATTGGAAGCCCAGGAGAGATTGTTTGCGGATTACGGTGGATTTTGTTTCGCATTGATTAGAGCACAGAATATTTCGCTGCGAGACCCGATGATTAGGAGGGATTTGATGAGGTTGTATCATGATTTGGGAGGGTAAACTAATCCATTATTAACAGTTTTGATCTTTTCCTGTTTTAGGAGCGAATACAGCTCTCCCGCAGAATTCTGGTTGGAGCCATTCGAGAAGAAGCATCGAGGAAGGAAATATTCAGAGTCCGACTTTTCCGATGAACTTCACACTTTTCTTGCCAAAGAGCCCAATTTGAAGTTTCGAAACGACATCAGGTTTACAATGACTGGAAAGATTGAAGCGATGAAAATGATGTTCCGTGTGAGGAAACTGGGAAAAGATAACGATGCTCCGAGAGCAGAGTATATGAGGAGGGCAATGGAAACCAGTCAATTCAGTGGATTTGTTTACGATACGAGTTTTTTGCTGGTGGATCAACAGATGACAACGGTTTATAATGTTATCATTGATGTGGTGTCGGCGATATTGACAATGCTTTCGATTTGTGTATTGATGGTGAGTGGGAATTCATTTTCTGGTTGCAGAATCCAAATTTTTTAATTGAAAGTAGGATTACAGTTGTTTTTTTCTCAAATGAACAGTGTTTACGAAAATAACAATTTCTTTTATACAGATCTTTAAAACTCAAAATTGCATTTCAAATCGCGAACTTACATGTTCTAACCTATTTCAAAAAATGTAACATTTTTGCTGATTCGAATGCGCCTGATTTCGCAGCTCAAAACCTTGTAGAAAAGTTTTAGTCAATTTTTTGTCGGCAGCGGCGAGCGCGACAGCAAATTGTAAGTAGGCAGCGGGTGATCGCGACAAAGTGAAAATCATTTAACAACAATTTTCATTTTCAAAAAAAATCCTTGTTTACCGATGTAAATTCTGTTTTGACATCTAATAATGCATAATTACTTCTTTAAAATGGTCTAAAAACGATTCAAAACGAACCACTTTGAAGCGAGTTATGAGCGTCGAAGTTTCAGTGAGAGACGCGGACACTGTCTCGTTTCTCTGCGTCTCTCCGACAGTGAGAGTGTCTGCTTTCTCTGCGTCTCTCTTACTGACACTTTAAACGCGCATAACTCGCTTAAAAATGCGTTTTGAGCTGCGAGATTAGGTGCATTCGAATCAGCGAAAAATTGAACATTTTCTGACACGGGTTAGAAAAAATGTGAGTTCTCAATTTGAAATGCGATTTTTTCGAGTTTTAACGATATTTATGATAAAAAAATATTGTTATTATTTCTGGAATTAGGACGGTATTTAGTACGAATTAAAAATGACTGTAATCCTACTTCCAGGTCCCCCGCCCAGTCTCCGCCATGTGCATCGCCTTCGCCATTCTCTCTGTAAATATCGGAGTAATCGGTGCCCTCGCAGCCACCAACACTCGTCTCGATATCATTTCCATGATAACAATTGTGATGAGTGTGGGATTTTCAGTCGATTATGTAACACATACCACATTCCATTTTGTTATTCAAAGAGACAATCGTCTAGAGGTTAGTAGCATTTCCGATATATTCGCTTCAGTATCTATCTATTTTTCAGAAATGCCTTCTTGTTATGACTGAACCGATACTGCAGTCTGCATTATCAACTGCAATTGGAGTGTCATTATTATCATTTGTGCATTCTTACATTGTACGGACCTTTGTGAATACCGTATTCTTTGTGGTTGGATTGGGAATTCTGCATGGATTGATATTTCTTCCCGTTCTTCTGGATACCATCGTTCCGGATTCAGAATATATGGTCGCTTATGAACCACACCAGGAGGAAGAGGAGAATTCGGGGACACAGAATCATTATGAGGATCTCTATGGGTTGTAGGATGATAGTTATTTTCGATAGTCCTGGAAATTTTTTTGTTTGGTTTTTGAATGAAACTGAAAATTAAGGTTGTAGTTTTATTCAGAGGGATGCTGAGCTTGTTCGAAAGGTTCTGAGCTCGTCAGAGAGATTCTAATTTCGTCAGAAAAACTCTGAGCTTGTAAGAGGGATTTCGAGCTCGTCAGAGGGATTTTAAGCTCGTCAAAAAATTCTGAGCTTGTGAGAGAAATTCTGAGCTCGACAGAGGGATTCTGAGCTTGTTATAATCATTGCGAGCTTGACAGTGAAATTCTAAGCTTGTCAAAGGAGTTCTGAGCTTGCCATAGGGGTTTAGAGATCGTCAGAGAAATTTTGAGCTCGGAAACATTTAGGTGCTCTTGGGATTCAGCGTTTCAGACCTCACATCATTAATTTTAATATTTGAAGATTATTGAGATTTTGGGAAAATTTTTTTTTGATTTTCGAGTTTTTCAGATCCAGATTTTGAGTTTCTGAGAATCGTTCTTTTGAAAAATTGCTTCTCTTTTTCTTGCAAATAACATTGCTTCATTTAGCATTCTGAAAGATTCTGCAAATTCAAAAAATGTCATTTCCAGCCGAAATTACACCCTCATTACATCCGTTTCCTTTTTTTCATGTTTTTTTTCAAAACTCAGAATTTTCATACTTCAGAATCCTTCAGAATTCTTCAGAATCCTTCAGAATCCCTCAGATTCTTTTAGAATCCCTCAAAATACTTCAGAATGTTTCAGAATCACTCAGAGTTATTTTCAGCCATTCTGCAGTCTGATTACATCCATTATATTTTTTTCATCAATCTCCAAAGTTTCAGAGGTTCATTTTTTCTTTTGTTAGAAATTTTTCGAAAGCATTCAGTAACTTTTCGATCTTAAAGTTCGCTTTCTTTGAACTTCCCTAGCCTAGAATTCTTGCTAATTACACCCTTCTACCCTCTACTTTGTCTCTCTATTCCTCTATTTTCCCCCCAAAAAAAGTCCAGTAGGCGTGTGAATTCCTCTTCCCTCTCGTTACTATGACAATGCTTCATTTTTTCCGGTGGGCGGCTCTTGCATAAGCGGAAAGAAAGGAAACCCAATCATAAGTTTTTGTTTGTCTGCTCAAAAACAAACCGGTTTCTCTCTTTCTGAATGAATTGGTCACTTTTTATCGCCGCTTTTTTCTCTCAACTATACTATTTGGTGGTGGGAGATGGTAGGTTTGAGGAGGATACTGTAGATAGCTCTGGAAATGATTTCAGATTGTTACTGTCCTTTATGTGAACTGGATAAGCTTCCAGACAATTGTACAACTATTTATGGGCATATACAAATGGGGCTGGAGGCTACAATGCCGCCTTTTGAGGTTTGTTGACTGAAAACTTCGGAAATTCTTATATTCTGGTTTTCGTTTCCCAGTACAGTCTCAAGTAATTTGAAAACTCAAGCAGTCAGAATTTATAATTTTTAAGATTTGATTCTGAAGTTGAGCCTCTGATATTCTGAATTCCTGATTTTCCACTTCTTAAATTCTTGATTTTTCCAGATCATAGAATATAAACTTCAAAATGTGACCACTATTATCGGATGTATCACTATAGCCAATTCCGGATTCACCACTCTCGCCCTGTTATCAAATCTGGAAACTGTTCAATATTCACAAACTGGAAACTCTTCTACTTGTTCATGTAAGAAGAATCTGAAATCCCAAAAATCATCTCAATTTCAGCATACGGAAACATCATAACAATCGCAAAGAACAGTCTACTGCGTAGGTTGTACTTCACAAGTTTGAAGAAGGTGAGCAAATAAAAAATAAGAGAAAAAAGAAATCCGATATTCCAGGTTATTGTAACCAAAAAGTCAGAGTATGGCATTTATTTAGTGGATAATCCATCGTTATGTCTGACGGAAGAGGAGTTGGAGCAATTTTTGGAAACTGAGAAATTCTATGCTCCCCACATTCAGATTTGCGACCCTTCTAGAAAATACTGTCGATTGGATAATTTTGATTTTTTCGATGAAGACAATATCTCTCCGGGATGTCAAGTTTTAACGGATTCCTTGGTCTTGAATGGAACCAAGGATTTTAATGAGACGGACTTTCAGAGCAGGTACCCTTTGGAAACAGGGAACATTTTGATGGAGATTTTTTTCCAGATTAAATGATATCGAGCAGATATTCGGTTCAATTATAGTTTTTGAGTCGGATGTTGTTAGTTTGAGGTTTCCAAATTTGTGGAGGATTTATAACTATCAGCGTGAGTTTTGGATTCAGAATGGGAAGAAAGAATCAGAGGGTCTGAAATAGGGCTGGGCATTCAAATGAGAATAACTTTTCTCGGGGTGATCGGGTAAAAATACGGTCAACAAGAAAAATGTTTCTTATTAAAAAAGCTATTGAGTGGTTTACAACTCGTTGAATTTCAGCGAAAACTATGAAAGTTACGCCTTGTGTTTTTCCAAAATCACCAACTTTTCGACAACACAAAGCGTAACTCTGTTAATTTTTGATAAAATTTGATGAATTTTTAACCAATCAATAGTTTTTTTAATAAGGAATATCTTTTTCGTTGACCGTATTTCTAACCTATCTTTTTGAAAAAAGTTATTTACATTTTAAAGTATGAGTTGCCGCTCAGCACTAATCAGAATATCTGGTGTAAGAATCTGAAAATCTCAAAACTTTGAAACCTTTTAATCTGAAAGTCTCAGAGTCTCAAAAGTATCGAGTCTATTTTCGAATTCCAAGAAACTTCAGAAATGAAAATTCAGCTTGTAGGATCTAAAATAGACCACCTGAATATTTTCAATCACTCAAACTACAAACACATACATCACACTTTCACTGAAAGACCAAATTCCAATATCCAGAATTTTCAGCTGACCTTCCGATAATCTTCCTGCAGGATAATCCAAAACTGGCGGAAATTGAATTCTCGAATCTCTCGTCGATTCCATATTTTGGGAAATATCCAGATGTTCTTTATGCTTTTTCCAATCCATTACTCACTCAATTAACCCCCGACACCTGCGACAATCTATACAAACTTGGTCAGATTACAATCGGAGAAGTGTCGGATTCTATTTGTGGTAGGGGGAGAGAAAGAATTCCAGAAGTTTCACCTGTCTTTTTTTTTCAGACAATCGAACAAGCTCGACTCTGCCGAGTCCAGAAGCGAATCATACGACTTCAGAATTCATAGTGGATTCTGGGAAGGGAGCAAGTAATGGAACTAATAATTCAACGGCGTTGAGTTCTGTTGGAAAGGTTAGTGAATAATTTAATCAAATATGTGACATATTATATGTCACAATATTTGATTATAATATTTTTCAGGGCCAACAACCTCTTTCAAATAACGATACGAAGGACAACTTGGACTTTCGGGTTTTTGATTTCAAGTTTTTGTGTATAATGTTTTGGTTTTTATTCGGGGTTGGAATGGAATAATAAAGTTAATAGACTTTGGAAAATTTCGCTTTGAATTGGGGCATAAAGAATGGAAAATCATGGAAGAAGGGGGATTATCAAATTAACAATCAATTTTCAAAATAGAAATTTGTAATTTCGAGCTCAAACACTACTTCAAAAGTGACTTCAAACCTTAGAATCGGCTCCATTTCGCGAGCAGACATTTCGAAAGTGCGACATTTCAAAGGCAGACAATTTGAAAGTGAAATGTTTCGCAGATGCGACGTTTCGAAAGTAAGACGTTTCGCAAGTGCGACGTTTCGAAAGCGGAAATTTCAACTCATCCTTCGGAAAACTCTTCTCTGTACAGTTCGGCACTTCTAAACCGTTTGATTGTCGGAACGTCGCACTTGCGAAAAAACTTCAAAATACAAGAATCCCAGAATCCCAAAGCGTTAAAATTCTAAATTTTTATAAATTTGAATCACAGAATCTCAGAATCTAGAATACCAAAATCTCAGAATTCAAGAATCCCAAAATCCCACGATGACAAAAATCTGTTCTGTTTTCAATTCGTTTCTAAAAAACGGTTGTTTGGGTCAGTCAGACAAAACTCTCATGAAATCGGAACTCATCCGCTATCAGATTTCCAAAGTTTCGGACACTTGAGTTCTTCTTGAATTCCCACCAGAAACTTTATTTTTGAGTTTTGCAGCAAACAACAAACCAGTTGGATCTCAGCGCTCTTCTCATCTTTTTGCCGAGACTTTTTTTCGAAAATTTCCATCGGTTTCAAAACTTATGAGTAAATATACAAACAGACTTTTCGAACTTTCCTTCCAAAGACAAAATCCAATAGATCCGCGCAGTACCCCACGCAAAACTTCTCCATCCTCTTTTCAATTGATATCGGAAGGATCTGAGTATTTGTGCTCAAAGGCTCAGAGACTCTCTTCTCTATCTCTGGGGGCGTCTTTTCTCTTTCTCTTACTTCTCTAACACTCTCTCACTCTCTCATCTCGGGAGGATTGGCTCCCGGGAGCACTCCGCACACTCATCCCCCCTGTTTCCCCAACTCTCTCCAAGTACACCCCACTTTATTATTATATTCGATTCGTCTTCTTCTTCTACTAATCCTGGTTTTTTGGATTGGATTTGGAAATATTTGAAAATTCGAAGTTCTCAACGAAAATACGGTTATCCACATGAGCAGTTCTCCGCAAAATGAGGCAGAGGCTCGCGAGAAGGTAAGAGGGAAAAATTGAATTTTCATTCTGAATTTCCCTGGAAAAATGAGAATGTTTTCCGAACTTGAAAAAAACAAGCTATGAATCATAGGCAGTCTGAAATTGAGGTCGAAGAATTGAAATTGTAAAGTTTTAGAAGTGGGAATGTGGAGATAGGGATCTAGAATTTTTAGAAATTTGGGAAGTTCAGAAATCTCAAAATCAGAAAACGTCAGATTCTAACTATCCGGTTATTTTAGAAAACTTGAGAGTCTGGAAATTTTTGAATTTTGAAAGTATGAGGTTTCAGAAGAAATGAATATAGAATTTTAAGCTTTTCCAATTTTTCATTGTTCCGAATTTAAGAGATGTTTAATTTTATGAACTGGAGGTTCTGGAGGAATCCAAAGAAATAAAAAAGAATCCAGAACCAAAAGTTCTTAAAAAAGTGACATCTCTTGAATCCTGAACATTAAAGAATTAGAGAATCTGAAAAATCTAGATTCATTTCTTCTCAAATCGGCTACTCTTGAGTTTCAGAATTTTCCGATTTTCGAGTTTTCCCTTTTTTCTATCACAAATTTTTAAAGTATATAGATTTTCCATAATTCCTCGCTCAAAAGTGATCAACCCTTCAACTTTTGCAGCTCCCATTTTCCTCTGAACTTTATACTCCCATTAAAAGTTCCAAAATTCCAATAAAAAAGTCCAGATGACTTCTTTTAAAAACAACATTTCACATCTCCAATCTCATGACCTTCTCTCTTTCTCTCAGATGCGCGAGCTGATGTCACGTCCACCGTCAAGTCGACCAGCTGATTTCGTGAACCCTCTTGAGAAGATCGAGCAGTTGCTGACGTGTCCGATTTGTCTCGATCGCTACAAGTAAGTCTGATCTTTTCTAATCAGCTGTTCGTTTTGTGTTAACAATGAGGCGATTGGCTTGAAAAAACAAAAGAAAAACACAGTACATTTTGAAGTGATTTTGAGACGACTAGAAATGAAGCGTGTGACTTGTTGAGTCTCCTAAGACTGACCACTGTTATCACATGACCTTCCCTCTCCCCTTTGAGTACCGCTTTGTGATTAGGACTTTGAAAATCTAGACTACTGTTTGGGAGGGATGGATGTGCATTATATTTGCGTTGTTGGAAGCGAAAAACAACAACAATAATGACTTTCTCTTTTGGATAAGTGAACAACAACGAATCACGAATCTGGTCGAGGAGTGGAGAAAAATGGGATGACTGGATATTGTAGATATAGGGGAGAAAGTTAGTTCATCAGAGTTTGAGTCAATAGATAAAAAATCTAGAGGGAGGTGCGATTGGACCGAATTTTGTGCAAAATTGAAGATGGATTTTTGGTGCCTGGGAGAATCTGGGGGATCTTATTATATAGTACTAAGTTTTCAGCACTTTTGCAAATGCGCTCAATGTCCATTGCGAGATTTCAATTATTTTAAATTCTCAGAGAATGTATTGAAATGAAGAAACCTGCTGAGAATATTGACAGAGACATTCACAATACTAGAAAATTGTTTCAAACTAAATAATTTTAAAGGGATTTTCAAAAAATTCTCATTACGATTCGAAACTAAAGAATGTTAATTTGGAGAAGTGGATCGGCTCAAATTTCTTAAATAATTTTCAAAAACTGTCTAAATCTGCGATTCTGAGATCCTGAAAAATCTGTGATCTAAATCTGAGTTCTGAATATCTGCGCCTGAGATCGAGAAACTTGATTATTTCAATTCTACCATGCCTGGAACTCGAATTTCGAAACTTTAAACTTGGCGCGCCCTTGGCAAGCTTTGGAATCTTCAAAAATCAAAAGTTCAACTTCTAGAAACTTCTCGAAAATCTCTTCAGATGATTTCAAAATTTAAAACTATTTACTTTTGTTTCATAATCTCACTCAACTTTCCAAAACCAATCGACAAAGCAACACTTCTCCCATTGTCACCCCTAATCACCCCCGTCTTCCCAGTTGTTCTCTTTCTCTCTTTTCCGTCATTTTGATTGTATTTCGAAACACTTTGTCCATCACCGAACGGCTTTTCCCCCGTCTCTTTTTTACAACCGGAGAGAGCTCTCTCTTGCTCTCTCGAAATTCTCCGCCAATTTCAAACTATTTTGCCATTGAGAAAAAGATGCAAAGTGTGTGTATTACAACTCGATGGAGGGGAATAAGAAGAAGAAGAAGACGATGATGATGGGATGCTCTTTGAAAGATATTGGGGGGGGGGGGGGGGGTGACATGGGAGAGAAGGGTTACTTCGCCTTGCGAAATGTCCATCTGTGTGTCTGTATGAAACGGGAAGATGAGAAGCAGAAAATGAGCAATTTTAAGTATAAAACAGGATGGCCAAATTCTATGTCGATTACTGTACCCTACAGTACCCTACAGTATGCGATATAATGGTTTTCTATTTGAGCGACTTCAGTCCAATTTTGAGCATGTAAAAGGTTGATTCACATTTGTTAGTTTGACCTGACAGGGAGCCGCAGTATGTTACTTTTTGACATTGGGATACTACAGTAACCCTACAGTAGCCCAAACTACCAATGAGGCTCCGCCCACAAACCTGGCATGTTCAGCACTCGAAGAACTTCATTCTGAAACAATTTTTCGTTCGGATTCAGAGAACTACAGAAAACAAGTTATTGGATTTTTGAACATTTCCACAGAATTTCAAATCAAACGGTCAACTTTAGACCGCATTTTTAGATTCTTCAAGCTGCCATTTTTCCACTGAAAATGTCAAAAACTTCTTGACTATTGGGGCCACTGTATAATCTAGATGAGTTGGTTTTTACTTAGCTTCGAATAAAGTCCATCAAATTAGCTTCCGATCTGTATATTTTTCATTCATATTGGACCACCGACAGCTGAAATACAGTCAAAAATAAAAACAATTTCCAGACAACCCAAACTACTTCCTTGCCAACACACGTTTTGTTATCCATGCCTCGAGTCATGCGCAGACACGTTACACCGAAATCTGAAATGTCCCGAATGCCGAGCAGAACACAATATTCCATACGACGGAGTTAAGGCTTTCCAGGTATCCAGAGATCATCGCAATAATCAAAAACTTCTCAATATTTTCAGCCAAACTACACACTAACCGGGTTCCTCGAGATTCATCTGCAAGCGACGCCGGAATCGGCGGCAGAAATCGAAGAGTACATTCACAGGTACAATTTGGAACGGTGTAAAATTTGTGATGAGAAGGCCGACTGTGAGCCGTGTGCTCATTGTGATCGAAAAGCGTGTAAAGAGTGCAGACAGACTCATATGGACATGTTGAAGAGGGATATGTCGAGACTTTTGAATCAAGTGAAACGATTGGCGAATCGGATTACAGAGGCATCGGATAGTTTATCGAAGGGGATCGATATGATGACGATGAATTGTGAGACAACGAAAGCTGAAGTCAAGGAATACTTTCATAGATACCAACGAGAATTGAAAAAGAAAGAAGACAACTTCCTCATGGAAATCGACACCTTCCAAGCCACCGAATCCCGCAATATGAGCAATCTCCGAGATGTTCTAGAAATCGAGAGCTCGAATATGAGTGAAGCGGTTTCAAGGCTCGATGCTGCTATCAAGGTGAGCCCTTTCCCTGTTGTCATTATAATCTAATTTTTTCCAGGGAGAATGCGCTATCGAAGATGCAGACTTAGTCCGAATGAAGAACACATTCACGGAAGGATTGGAGTATCTCAGGAACTTCCAACCCGACGCCGATGAGCTCTTCAATCGAAAACTCCGATTCTCCGCTGGAGACGATGCTGCGAAGCTGCCAGCAGCCATTGCAACTTCTGGAGAACTTTGTGTCCTGGTTCCTCAGTTTTCGGGAAGGTAAGTTAACGTCTTCTGATTCTAAAAATCATCATGCTTCGTTTAGATACCTCCCACTGGAGCAATCCTACCTCCCAAGACCATTCCGTTTGCCGCTGGAAAGTGATAGTTATCGAGTGAAAGCCGATGAAAGAGCAAGTGCGCGGGAGAGGGAAAACGATCGAACTTCTTCTAGACACAGGTATGCTATGGATGGTGTTGGTGCTAACAATTATTTGTAGATAAAGTTTAGATTAGATTAGAAGAACTAACAATATAACCAGATATGTTAAGGTGATTCTACGTCCGGCTCCATTACGATATTGTCTTGGCTTAAAAATTATTTATGTTGCATTTTAGTTAGATATTGTATAGAACTTTTATGTTGGAAACATGTCTAGAAACTCATTCCGTTCATTTATGTTCTTAATTTCCCTTCTTCCTGTTTCTTTCCTCTCATCCTCTATCATTTTCAGTCATCGAAACCTTCCCGAACCCGACGAGAGCTCTATTCGCTATCGACGACGTCAACAATTAGAAGAGGAAGCCTGGAATCGACTTCGTAACTCTTCAGCGACTCCTTCTCTTCTATCGACTTCAACCATCGCCGACTCAACGTCTTCTTCTAGAACATCGCCGTGGGCAGCTGATCGAGTCTCCCGATCCGTCGAACCAACATCAAAGTCACGGCCGACAAGTCTCATTGTTCCGAATACCGAGTCTCCAAGAACAGTCTCCCCAGCCAGTAAGCCTCCTCTTCCACCATCTGCCACATCATCAATCGATAGAAGTGAGGATCCGGCCCCTCTTCCACAAATTCCCATCCGGAAACCACCTCTTCCTCGTCAACAATCCAGCAATGATGATTCTCTGAATGAGAAAGTTGAGACTATCAGAAGAGCTCATCAGCAAAGACAAGCGGCTTCAAGACAAGTCTCCAGCGATGAATCCGAAGGCGAGGATTTTCCCGTGAGCGCCAACCGCGGTAGAATACGAATAGTATGTCGAGCGGCGTCCGTCAATCGTGAAGACGGTTTGATGACGATGGTTCCTGGAACTGGAACCATTCTAAATACCGTACTCCCCCAGTCTGTTCACAATGCACCCCCACCCACTACCAATGGCACCTCAACAACCACTACAGTCCCCGGAGAGCAAGTCTCAATCCCCGTCACACATTTCACAGGTGAGGAAGACGAAAGCGACATCGTCGTGCCAGCGTGGCTTCAGCGTCGGAGGCAGCGTTTCCAACGCTCCCGTACCAATCCCGACATACAGGCACAGTTCACGAGTGCCCGTGTGCAGCAGCTACTCGCCGAACGACAATCTCGTTTAGACTCTTCCACCACAACCGACGAAGAGAAAGAGAAGTTGGCCGTGATGCGGCAGCGTGGCAGAAGTGCGTCACGTGAGGCCGGCGAGTGGCGGGCACGCGGTCGACCACGGGCGGTGTTCGGCCGAAAAGGTGCGAAGGATGGGGAATTGAATTGGCCGAGGGGAATATGTTCTATGGCCGGTGGTCTTGTCGCAACTTGTGATTCGTCTAATCATCGTGTCTGTGTGTTCGATAAAGATGGAAAGTTTGTTCGTCAGTTTGGTGGTTATGGATCCGGTAGTGGACAGCTGGACTCAGCAGCCGGGCTGGCCAGTTCGAAACTTCGAATTGTCGTTTCCGATAGATACAATCATCGGATCTCTGTGTTTGGTTTAGAGGGAGACCATTTGTTCTCTTTTGGAGGACACGGACAAGGAAATGCAAAGTTCAATAATCCATGGGGAGTGGCTGTGGATGACTTGGGAAGTATTTATGTTGCTGACAAGGTATACTAATATCTCAATAACCCGCAATATATCCCCGTTCTAGGACAACCATCGAGTTCAAGTGTTCGATAAGAATGGTCAATTCATTGCAAAGTTCGGATCATTTGGACATCTCCCTGGTCAACTGAACAGTCCACTTTTCATTGCAGTTAGCAGAGTTACCCATTATGTAAGTTTATAGATATCACAGTTTTGTTCAAATCTCAAAGGTGATAGAACAACAAAAATTTAATTTCTCTGCAATTCCTCTGAACTGAAGCTGTAGATATTGTAAGCTGGTTCTGGCATGCGAACTGTTCTATTTTGGCAGATTTCCGTCCAAAAACGGGGTCTAATATATGTAAGGCTTCCATTTGGACGAATTTTCGTTCGGTCGGTCCGTCCGTCGCCCGCTCCGACTTTCGTCCGTCCGAAACTCGTCTGGTTACGGTTTTTAGTACGCAAATTTGAGTCGGTGTAATGCACAATTTGCATTTTAGATGGCGACAAATCAGACGGACGGCGGAGGTCCGAATTTTAAAAAAATAAGAAGAAGCGGAGAAGAGAAAAATCAGCTAAATTTTCAGCATTGTTCAAATTTTCAATTTTCAGGTCTACGTATCCGACTCGTCGAACCATCGAATCAGCGTATTCGACCCTCAAGGTGTTCATTTGTTCTCGTTCGGCGAGGAAGGATTCCATGGTGGACAATTCAAATTCCCGCGTGGAATTGCTATTGACTCACAGGTACTGGAATACTGTAACACTAACAAAATAATCCGAAATCTTTCAGGAAAACATAATAATCGCAGATTCGGGTAACAACCGAATTCAAATCTTCGACTCTCAGGGTCAATTCGTCTCCTCGTTCGGAACATGGGGTGGAGGAGCTGGTCAGCTGAAGGGTGTCGAAGATGTTTGTGTCACTGTCGACGGTTCGATTGTTGTCACTGATCGTGAGAATCATCGCATTCAGATCTTCTAATTTCTCTCTTCCTTCGGGCATTTTATTCATTTTTGTGTAATTTCTTTTTTTTTCGAAACCGATGCGTTCAACCTTTGTCACAACCTAGTGTTTTCAACTTTAGGTACAAAAGCATTTCTCTCAAGTATTAACTTTTTGTTTTCCTCTTATAATTTAACAAATTCAATAAAAACTATTTATTGTTCGATACAAAAGAGTTTGCCGTTTCGGCTTCTGCCTCAATTCTTGATGATGATGATTCTTGATGTTGCTCTGATGATTCAGTTTCTGAAAGTGAAGAGACAGGTCTCTCCATTGGCTTGCTGGAAGCAGCTGAAGGTGTTGCAATCAGTTTCGAGTTCGTATCTGAAAAAAGAAATAAAAAGAAGTGACAATCGATATTTGTCACCTCTCGCCTCCTCCCTTGATCGACGAGTACTTCAGCTCTCCACCCTTTTCAAGTTTGTACGTCGTCGTGTTCTGAGCAACTCCGTTCATTACAGTCAAGAGTCCCGGACTCTTTGTTGGAAGTGGCGATTGAAGAGAGATCTCGCTGACGAGTGGAGGCTGTGGTGGTTGTGGTCCGTTACGGTTGTATGGATGCTTCGGAGCGTCTTTGTCAATGTATCCACGCTTCAGAAGTGCAATATCGTCCATGTACTTCACCTCGCCCGGATTTGAGCATTGAGACAGACGAGTGTTCACTGGACTTTTGCCCTCGTCAGCCGGAATGTCGTATGACTGGAAACAGAAGTAAAGGAAGTGTCAGAATTTTTCAAATGTGAATAACTTTTTTCAGAGGAATCGAACAAAAATACGGTCAACTAAGAAAATGTTCCTTATTAAAAAAGATATCGATTGGTCAAAAACCCCGTCGTGTTTCAACAAAAATTAACAGAGTTATGCCTTGCCGAAAAGTTGTCGATTTTGACAATTTTTCGGCAAGAGGTAACTTTGTTAATTTTTTATGAAATTCGACGGTTTTTTAATCAATCGATAGCTTTTTTGATAAGAAACATTTTTTGTGTTGACCGTATTTTTCCCCGAGCTCCCTGAAAAAAGTTATTTACATTTCAATAGAAATTTGTTGCCACGCAGCCTTGATGAGGACTCGCCGGTCACAAATTTCAAAATAACTTTTTTCAGAGGGATCGAGTAAAAATACGCTCAACAAGGAAAATGTTCCTTATTCAAAAAGCTATCGATTGGTAAAAAAACCGTCGAATTTCATCGAAAATTAATAGAGTTACGCCTTGAAATCGCCAAAATCGGCAACTTCTTAACAACACAAGGCGTAACTCTTCTCATTTTTTATGAAATTCGACGATTTTTTAACCAATCGATAGCGTTTTTAATAAGGAACATTTTTTTGTTAATCGTAAATTTACCCGATCCCCCCGAAAAAAAAATGTTCACATTTGAATGAGTTGCCGCCCAGCCCTGGCCCCCAACTAACCATGACTCCACCGGTAAACGAGACCAGCGGATATTGGTGATCTTTTTTCACCGATCGAGACTTGTGGTGCTTTCTCGAACTATCGTTTCGGTGTGACATTGTACTCTTTCTAAATTGAAGGAAGAACTAAACTTTCTAAACTTCTTTTTCTATTGAACCACGCGTCAAAATAAAAGAATCACATGTCACGCTTAATTTTTTTTTCCTTTGATGAAAATTAGGTGGAATAAAACTCTGAATAATGTATTACGCAACGAATAAATATAAACATTTGGAATTGAAGAAGAATACTGAAAACAGAAAAAAAAATCTGAGTTATTGGGTGACAATGCTGCGAAGAAGGGTTGACGACAGTTTCTCCAGCTTTTTCACGTCCTGCAGCTGGTTGGTACTGTATTGAAGGCAGACGACGTCGTCGGTGAGCTTCAGCACGAGTTGTCCTTTTGTGTGGTTGTACTTAGTGACGAATCTGGAAAAAAAAAGAATTACATGAGAAAAAAAGGACGTTTTCTACAGTTTTGCATAATTTTCCATACGAAAATTTTAGCTTTTAACGAATATTAGGCTCGCTAAAACGCCAAGAACGGCTTTTGGCTCACTAAAATTGTTTTTCTTCGTTAAAATTCAAAAACAATAATTAGAAGAAAATTACAGTTTCCTCTAGTAGTTTTCTTTTTCAGCTGTACTTTTCAGATAATTTTTTTACAAACCTGCACTTTTCCGGATTCGCACTGTGTAGTCTTTCGGCAGCTTTGGCGAATTCTTCCCAGCTTGTAAAATATGTCATTTTCTCTGAAAAATTAATACAATTTTAATTGGAGCGATTGAACTCGAATAAAACAAAAAAGCACAAAGATTAGGCATCAATTAGGCAAAAAAACTTCAAAACTCTACATTTAAATTTTTTTTCATCGAGCAACAAAAAAAAGAGAAAAATTCAACAAAGAAAACAGAAAAAAGTCTCGAGAGCAAATCAGAAAAAGCTCCACATCAATATGTCGTCAGATCTTATGCATTTGGTGCATTGTGCGCGCGCTGTGTTTGCGGTCTTTGGGGAAAATTATTTTTCGGAATTTTTTGGAAACTGAAAATTTGAGTTTTCAAAGCAACCTGCTTTTTGATTTTTTTCTGTTTTTGTACTCAAAATTAAAATAAGGTCAGATTTGTCTGTTTTGAATCTTTAGATGCAGATTTCTTGCGTCTGTCATTGTGAAAACCCATTATTTAAACTGGCATCCTTAAAAATCTTTGTCTTTTGTTTCACTTGTTGAATGTCATTGTCTTACAATTAAGACCCAATAATTTATATTTACAGGCGTCAAAATGACATCAAAAGTGGGCGCCGTTGCAACCAAAACCTATCGTGAAAAGCTGGGCCCAGAAGTCCTCGAGGTTTTCGACAAAAGCTACAACTCGTTCACAGATGTTCAGGTTAGAAACACATTTATTTGCAAGTGAAATGATAAAAAGTGAATCAAAATAATAAACAGATCATGTTATCTCATTCCTTCTTCAATTTTTCCTCCTCATTCTTTTTAGCATCCTCCCACGGGAAGCGGAATGGGTTTGCAGGGGCAAAATCTCTCCATTGTCTGTCTATGTCAATATCGTATTCTGTGATTTTCACTTTGCAAAATTTCGCCAATATTATCACCACAATCACCGAAACCACCACAACAAGAAATGCAAATACGTAGAAAGTTTCCTGAAATTCGATAATTTAGCATTTAAAACTAGAAAAATGTTCTCACCTCATCAAACAACTCATTAAAAGTGGGAATCGCTTGATTCATCTGATGAACTACATCTAACATCATTCGAGTCTTTCCATTTTTCCGCTTTCCTTGGTAATAATAAGCTCCCCAGTCTTGTTTCGGTTTATTCATACTGAAACTGAAATAAAAAGGCTTCAAAGAGAAAAAGAATAAAAAGAAAAAGTCAGAAAAAAGCTTAATAGGTCAAGCAGAATGGAGCTTCGGGGATATTGATTGTGTGTCATGTGAGAGACGGAGAGTGGGGAGACAGTGGAGAAATGAGAAAGAGGGGGCACCGACTGGCTTCTCACCGCTGCGCGGGGAGAAGAGAAATAGAAATGAGAGGGTTCACAATGGAAATTTATGTGAATTTTGTTTTAGGTCCTCGCCGGAACACATCTCCTAAATCTGTCAGATGTCGTCGTTGAGTCACCAACCGGATCCGGAAAAACGCTTGCCTTCGTTTTGCCAATGATGAGAATGATTCAAAATGCACGACTTCAACCCAACGAAATCGGAGCACTCATTTTGTCTCCATCGAGAGAGCTTTGCAGTCAGATTGTCACCGTGATCAAGCCATTCGCTGAGAAGCTGAATTTGAATGTGGAGACAGTGACGGGAGGACAGAAAGTGGATAGGAATATCAAAATGTTCAAGAATAAGAACATCAATATTCTCGTCGCTACTCCAGGACGTCTTTTCCAAATCATTCAACACGAGAAGACGATGATTGCGAGAGCCATGAAATCTGTTCAGTTGTTAGTTATCGATGAAGCAGATCGATTCAATGAGATTCAATTTGAAGATCAGTATGTGTTCATTTAATTATTTTTCATCTACATAACATTAATATTCCAGCATGCGTGAGATTCTCTCCTGCATTCCAAAACAACGTCGTACTGGTTTGTTCTCCGCCACCCAAGTCAAGGAAGAAGACGATCTGATGGTTTTCGGACTCAGAAATGCGAAACAAGTGAAAGTGGCTCAAGAAAGGAACTCCGCAGCTCCATCCACATTGAAAAACTATTTCGTCGAATGTCCAGCTGATGAGAAAACAAGCGTTTGTCTGGAATTCATTCGCCAGAGAACCGACAAGAAGTTCCTCATATTTTTCCCATCTTGTAACTCTGTCAGATACTTCCACAAGGTGATTAGTTCAAATTGGAATCAAAATAAACTTCTAATCCTTCAGATCTTCGAAAGATGTCTCGGCAAACGTCCATTGTTCGCTGTCCACGGAAAATGCTCGAACCCACATCGCGCTGCTCAAATCAAGGCATTCTCGGATAGTAATAATGGAGTAATGATTTCAACTGATGTAATGGCAAGAGGAATCGACATTACTGATATCGATTGGGTCATTCAATACGATCTTCCGAAGCATTCTAGTTGGTTTGTGCACAGAGCCGGAAGAACTGCAAGATGTGGAAGAGAGGGAAATGCGTTGATTCTTATTGCTTCTGAACAACTCGCGTACGTTAACTTCCTCGATAATCACGAGAAAGTGAAATTGGAGGAAGTCAAAGTGCCTACCAGTACAAGTAGAAAGGCTGAAGAATTGAGACAGAAAATGATCAAGATTCAATGCTCGGATCGTGCCATTCTTGAATTGGGAACCCGCGCATTTGTCAGTCATATCGAATCGTATGCCAAACACGATTGCCATCTCATCTGCTCTCTCGACGATCTTAACGTTGTCGGACTCGCCAATTCGTACGCTCTCCTTCGATTGCCAAAAATGCGTGAGCTGTCAAAACGAACGGATCTGGGTCAATTCGATCGTAGTGCAATCGA
The DNA here is from genome assembly GCA_963966625.1 of Caenorhabditis zanzibari. Taxonomy (NCBI): domain Eukaryota; kingdom Metazoa; phylum Nematoda; class Chromadorea; order Rhabditida; family Rhabditidae; genus Caenorhabditis; species Caenorhabditis zanzibari. The sequence continues at coordinate 5,591,171 of OZ016470.1, read as the reverse complement.
AACGTCTGAAATCAAGTATGCCGATCCGAAACTAGAGGCGAATCGGGGAACGATGATGAAGGAGAAGCACGAGAAGAAGATTGAGACGTTGGCAGTGAAGGAAAAGAAGCGACGAGAGAAGGAGGCGAGAAAGATGAAAAGGGCTGGTGGAAGATTCAAGAGTCGTGCTACTGGAGCGAATGCCGAGGAGAAGAGAGCCAATAAGAGAAAGATGGAGGACGAAGATGATGCTCAGAACGATATCCGATTGTTGAAGAAGATCAAGAGAGGAAAGTTGAGCAAGAAGGAAATCAAGGATGTTCTCTAAATCGTTATTGTTACATTTTGTTGCTGTTTTTTATTTTCGTTCTTTGTTTTGTTTTTCGTTACCTAAATTCGTTATCTCTGCACCAGTCAGTTTTTCATAAAATCTCTTTTTTATTATTGCAAAAACGATATGAAATCGCGAAATAATAATAGTGAGAAAGAAAGGATAAATACGAGACAGATCAAAATATTTTGAGAGATCCTAGGATGAGAAATAGTAAAAAATAGCGAGAGGAACTAATAGGTTAAATTAAATAATTGAAAAATGAATGAATTCTACCATTGTTGGTAATGAGGATTCTCGACGACTCCAGATGACGCACCGTGGTCGTCCCAGGAGGTTGCGAAGGGATTCGTGGCAGAGGGAGCTGAAATTATTCAGAATCACAGTATTTAGGATTTACAATAATTCTTCATTTTTACTGCAATGATCGTCCTAATTCCAGTAAATAACAATATTTATATTTTTTGCATAAAAATCGTTAGAACTCGGGAAAATGATGTTCAAATCGCGAACTCATTTTTTTGTAACCCCTCTCAAAAAAATGCATAATTTTTTGCTGATTCGAATGCACTTAATATCGCTGCTCAAAACACTTCTTAAAGCGAGTTATGAGCGTTCGAAGTTTCCGTGCAAGAGACGCAGAGAAAGCAGACACTCTCATTGTCGAAGAGACGCAGAGAAACGAGACAGTGTCTGCGTCACTCACCAAAAACTTCAAACGCTCACAACTCGCTTCAAAAGGAATTTTGAGCAACAATACTAAGTGCATTCAAATCAGCGAAAAATTCTGAATTTTTTGAGATAGGTTAGCAATAATATAAAATGCCGTTTTGAAAATTGACTTTCTCATGTTATCGATTTTTATGCAAAAAAATTGTTTTTTTTTTCGTAAACACTGGAATTGGGAGGATCATTTGAGAAAAAAGACTGTAATCCTTTTTAAAAGATTTTTACCCTGAGCAACTGGTTTCTGATAAGAAGATTCTACTCCAGCTGGAAGACTTGTGAACGTCGTCTCCGCTGCACCATATCCAGTTCCATTGATTCCAGTCTTATTAACCAATTCCTTGTTCGCCCACTCGTCTTCCTCTTTTGGCTCCGCCCATTCCTGAAGCTCTCCAGATGCGTAGACGGCATAGAAAGTGACTCCGGTGAAGTGAATCAAACTGGCTAAAAGGAATACACTGGTCCATCCATGCTTTGAGTGAGCCGTGAATGCTTCTGTCACAAATGGACATGTCAATCCGGCAAGTGTTCCGATTCCATTTGAGAAGCCCATCAAGATAGCGGCGTAGCGGGGAGCAATGTCGAGATGGTTGACGTTGAATCCTGAAGCAAATGATAACTTTTAATATTCTGAGCCTAGAGCAAACCTGAAATCGCGAATCCAGACATTCCAACAGCAGCAATCAGTGCCATAATGGCTGTTGTATCATTTCTAGTGTATGCGACGATGAGCATAAAAGCAGCCTCTCCTCCGAATCCTCCACAGTTGAAAATCTTTCGAACGGCTGTAGTTGAAAGGATTTTATTGGAACGAAGATAATCGGCAAGTTGACCGCCCATCAAGACAACACATCCCATAACAAGATGGGGGATAGCAGCGAGGAGTCCGGACTGAAAAAAGGAGGGAAATTGGAATAGAGAAAACATCTAGTTTCGGTTTATGGTATACCATAAACTCAATTTTCTACAATGTACTTGCGATATTTTTCATGTCACTCTGGGCTCCATTGCCAAATATTGGGCTCTAAAGTCTCAAAATAAAAAAAAATGAATTGGCAACAGTAAATCATTTAAAAAATTTTTGAGATGGTTTTCGAGTTCTCAGGGCTCAGATCAGACAAACTTTTCTCTGTTAGGTAAAAATTCGCAAATTTTGGTTCTCAGCCGGGATTTTGAGGCTTCAATTGTACGCGAGGAGGACCCTACAAAAAAGATTTGCCAATTCAAAAATCTGACTTTCAGCGATTATTTCAATGTTATGTAGTGTAACATTGAAATTTAAACCGTATATAATTTTGTCAGAAACAGTTTTGTCACAAACGACAACTTCTTGGTTTGCAGAATTCAACGATACATGGCTTTCACTTCATACTTCATTTCATTTTTACCGACGTCACTGTGAATTTCAGAGCCTTTTGACTTCCACGCGTTATAACTAACTGGACCGTGGCCCTATGGAAAAGGTGTCAACTACAAAAACACAACTACAAACAGTTTCTCTATACATCCGAAAAATTTCAAAAAAATCGAACTTCTTGAAACCAATTTACAGACTCTCGAAGTTGACCTATTTCAATTGAAAACGCATTTTTTCATTTTGGCATTTTTTTTTCTAAAACACCAGTGGATTCATTTTGGCTAGTACTGTATTACCAATCCAGGTTTGCCTACAAACCTCAAATCCCTGTCTGAATTCAAATTGATGACTATCATACACTTCCTGTTCCTGTCTATCTGTAGTACGATCAATTTCTTCATTTGGAGGTCGTGTCCATTTGAAAAAGTTCAAGAACTTCCCATTGATCTTTAACTTAACCTTACCGTCATCGGTCTCGTTGCAGTACGTGCAATTCGAGAATAGTCTATCTTTTCGAATCAATATCAAATGTTACCTTGGTTTTTTTGGAAAGAGAACTGTTTTTTTATGAAACACCTTGCGAGAAGAAGAAAACGAACAACTTACATCAGCAATCTTCATTCCCAACGCTTCCTTCATGTAGGTCAGTTGATTTTGGAGAAGAAGGTAGAATGTCCAGCTACGGGCGAAGTTTGCAACTGCAAATGGATTTAGAAGATGAACTAATTATGAAGGTTTCAAAAATCTGTAATCTTATCAGTGAATTATGGTTTTTTGGTGTTCAAAAATTACGTCCTGTTTGGTGTCATACATCGAGTCAGTTTTCTGCTGGAATTATGGAAAGATCAGATTTCTAAACGCTTCAGAAACGGAAAAATCGGACGACTAGAAACCACTTTTTTAGATCTCCAAAGTTTATTGAATAAATTTTGACAGTTTTTTGTAGTTTTCGAAAGCTTTACAGGTCGACTCCGCCTGTTTTCTAGTCATCATCAAATTCTACGACAAATTTTACATCAGAAGATATGTGTAGCTTTTTGTAAAATCTCTATTTCTACCAGCAAAAATGCGAAAATCCCTTTTTAACAATAATGGGCGTTGTCGACTACAATCCTAGCTGTCGGCCGCGCACGTTTATCACTGCCCTCTTGTGAACGCTTCACCTTGCCTCCTGTGGTTCAGTGGCTAACGCGACAGAACACCACCTGCTGGGCGGGTGTTCGACTCCGGTCGGCGAATTTTTATTTTTTTTAAAGAAAATCGTTGACTTTCCCCGTTTACAAAAGCTTATATCTCGGCTCGCATCAAAGCGTTCTTCTTGAAATTTTGGGAGAATTCTTATTTTTTTAAATTGCGAAACTTTTGATACAAAAAACCTTCAAAATAGTTGCGGCGCCTACCTATAATAGCCCAGACTGGTTTAGATGTGACAATAGATTTCCAAGGAATCGAGCGGATCTGAAAACAGATAATTCTCTTTTCACCCATTCCAAAGTTTCTTACAGTAGGATGTGTGTTGGAAACATGACCAATGGCGTCTTCAATGAAAATCTTCTCCTCTTGTGATATGGTCGGATGGAATGCTGGCTTCTCGAATGTGACACAAAACCAGACAATAGCCCAGATGACACCGCAAACTCCTGAAAAAAAGTGTATTTGTAATCTCTTTTTGTTCTTTTTTGTTTCGAGACGTCTTCCGATAGATAGTATCTCTCATAAACAGTGTAATAGAACTGTCTTGTTACCTGTTTGTCCTCATCATTATTTCTCGAGAAGAGAGATATTTTTTATTGGAACAGAAATGGGCGTGACTAACAACAAGTGGTTTAAAAGAAGAAGGGTTTGAAGGTGTCTTGGTTACTTTGAAAATGAACTACTTGTATTTTGCTACTTTGATATTTTCTGCAATTTCTTATGCAGTATCACAAAATATACCAAATGTTATTCTGTATGGAGAGCCAAGAGTTATTGCCAGGAGGATTATTAATGCTGATATGGTGAGTACAGTACTCCCAAGATTTGTTGAATCTATTAAATCTTTCAGAAAACTGCCCAACAACTCGCCCTGCCCGATGACAAAGAACACATCAGATACAGAGTAAACGTGCTCGATCGAGAGAAGCTTCCACAAACGGATAACACCTATATGACTGGAGAACGAACACCAGTCACTGTCTACAGAAGAATTCTCCGTCCAGCCAGAATTCAATTCACTGGAGAAGGAGTCGTCACGGATAGCTGGCAAGGAACAAGTGATCCAGTGGAACTCGAGTCATGGACTTTGAATAGACGACCAATTGTGGATGGATCTTTTGTACAGAACCAAAACCAATTTCATTAGGATAACTTTGTAGTTTAGAACATTTGTTTGTGAAAATCTGAAATAAAAATAAAAATTTGAAAATCCCTTACCATAAAGATAAAACGGAGAGGCCCAGGAGACATAAGAAACGAGGAATGCGGACAGGGGTAAACCAAGAACAGCTCCAGCATAGGATCCGGTGAAGGCAGTAGTGGCAAGTTTCGATCTTTCCATTGGTGGGGCCCAGTATCTCCAGACACCATGCATTGCCGGGTAGCAAACTCCCTGGGAATAAGGGGTTTTGAATCTTTGGAAATTAAAAAAAAATAGGTTTTTAGATTTCTTATTGATGTTTTACCGCAAGGCGTTGTGGACAATTCGAGTCAAACTGATTGGTCACAAACAGGGCTGAGCGGCAACGAATTTCGGCAAGCTCATTCAAGCATGAATAACTTTTTTTAGAGGGATTGGGTAAAAATACGGTCAACAGTAAAACTGTTCCTCATCAAAAAAACTATCGATTGGTTAAAAAACCATTGAGTTTCATCAAATATTAACAAAGTTATGGCTTGTGTTGTACAAGGTTTAACTCCGTTAATTATCTATGAAATTTACCACATTTTTAACCAATTGATAGCTTTTTGAATGCGAAAAAATATCGAATTTCCCCACTTCAAATTTAGATTTTTTGGTCCATTTTCACACCAAAATGTAGATCTCGATAAGACCAGCTAGATTATCTGTTTCAATTTTTTAAATAAAACTTGTAAAAACGAAAACGCCAACTCGAGTGTTCTACAAGCTTTAGACAAAAACTTATACAGATAATCTTGGTGATTTTAATATCATTTTATAGGTCTCCTCAAGTTCTACATATTGGTGTAAAGATTGACCGAAAAAATTTCATTTGAAAGGGAAAAAATGCGGCCTGTTCTGGCCCGGATCTTAGTAAGATTTACAAAGATAGAGCAAAAACTCTAACTTCAGTCTTCCATCCTCACCTGAACCAATCCCTGAGCAATCTGAATAAACGCCACCAAATAATCACTTTTCACTTTAAAACCATACGGAAGAAGAATGTTCAGAAATGCGCCAACACCGATTCCGAATCCAAATAGTCTGAAAATTCTCAAATTCTATGAATCCTCATTGATTTTCCAACTTATTCGGTGGAAACTTTGCAGCCAAAAAACCGGCGGGAATTTGAGTGACCAAGTACCCGTAGAAGTACGAACTCTCCATCACACTAAGCTCCTCTATCGTCCAATTGAATTCGTGCATCTGAATTTTGAAAAATTAACGTGAAATTTTTTCGAACGGAAAAGCAAAACTCACATGAACTTTGCCCCATGGATCTGTGTAATTCTTGTACATATGGGTCTTCGCTGCGCCAAAGTTGCATCGAATTCCGAATGAAATCATGAATCCCATATTGGCTAGGATGGCCAGGAGCCAGCGTTTTCGGCATTTTCCAATCCAGGTTTGCTCCATGAATTGGAGCACTTTGTTCGAGTGCATGCGCATTGGATTCTCATTTCCTTCTTCTTGCCTGAAAGTTTGATTTTGGACACTGGGACAATCTCGAACTGGTTATGTGAATTTTCAATTTCACTTTTTCTTTCATAAAAAACTTCACTCCCTTCACAATTTTGTACGGTCTCAAAACTTCAGATCAAGATCGAATTCTCTACTTTGTATTATAGTTACCCATTCTTTAGTTTTTGACAATTCTTTAGTCTGTCTTTCGTTTCCTTATCAATCTAGGTACATGCTAACTTGAAGAATTTCTATGAGGACAGATAGTGTCAATGTCAATGGAAAGTTGAACTCAGTTTTGTCTCGAGATGACCCTGAACTCTTGGAAGAATGTATTTAGATGGAAAACAAAAGTATAGAGTTATTTGTTTGAAAATTTTGATTTGGAATTTCAGTGGGTGGATGATTGCCCAATTAGCTGATCATCTATGAAAGCGGGTTTGTTGTTTACAAAAAAATTTGTTTCTAAAATTGAAGATGATTTTGAAAGTGAACAAGATACTAAACTATAGTAAACTTTTGTTGCTATAATTTTTTAAGGTGAGAATTTTGAAAAAGAAAAAAGAAAAAAATCGCGGATTCAAGAGCCTATATTTAGCTTCAAAATATGATTGAAATGGGAAAAATTAAGGTTTTTTGAAATATTGTGAAGCTATTTTGGAGCAAAATTCCGTCAAAATCGTCTATTTGAACTTCTGAAGAGTCCTGGAGGATTCTGAAGGCAATTTTGAACAATTTTGGAGCAAAATTCAGTTAAAAATCGACGAAGAAGTGAAAATTTGTGTAAAAATTTTTCTATAGCGGTTTGAGCCGCGATATTAGGTGCGTTCGAATCAGCGAAAAATTCTAAATTTTGTCAAATGGGTTAAAAAATGTAAGTTCGCGATTTGAAAATCGATTTTTATGCAATAATATTGTTATTTTCGTAAATTCTAGAATTGGAATGATCATTTGAGACTGTAATCCTACTTGAAGTTTCAGATAATAGTGCATAATTGAGCTTTACGGCAGGGCGCAATTTCAAGTTTTTCGGGACTATTCAACCAAAATTTTGATCCAGATTCACCCCAGAAAATCAAGTTCTAGAATTTTCACCTGCCCTTCAAAAAAAACTTACATTTGTTGAGGAGCTGCAGATGTAGCACTAGCCGCAGCGGATGTAACCGACGATGCAGCTGCGGTCATTCTGAAAAAAGCCAAATCCAAAAATCTTTCGGTAAAAAATGTTTGAATGAGTGCTTCTTAGCTCTCGAGTCGAAAAAATAATGATTTCACGGCCGCATGCCTTTTTTGTTCGACACCGGAAATGGTTTGTGTTTGAATAGTGAGTGCCCCGCGAGAAAAAAAGTATGAAGACTTACTTGGCCAGTGGCTCTCCGACCATTTGCTTGCCACGATCCCAAGCGTCGTTCCATGACGACATTCTGAAAAGAAAATTATCATTTCGGGAATCTTGGAAGAAAGAAGAAAATAGAAAAAAGAAGGAAGTTGGAGGTAATAAAGAAAAGGAAGCGATGATGTGACGACGACTTCTTCTACTTTTTTTCAGTTTATGATCTACTCCAGCGGCACCGTTGGTTTACTACTTATTTATACATGCACTTGTCTTCTGGAGACAGCGACAACGTCTTCTGGTTCCCTTTTTGATAGATGGATGGGTGAGAGCTTTCTTGGAGAAAGTAGACGAACAAAAAACTGGAACGTTGTTATAATGCATAGCTGAGATATTACTTTGAAGAAAAGAAAAACAGAGATATGAGAAAACGTATATTCAGAAAAATTGTAATTCGAAATGACGTTTTTATACATTAGTGCTCCACTAGTCTTCCGCTCGAATTAACTGAAAGGCTTCGATGAAGAAGAGAGCAAGAAATATTAAGAAAAAAAGCAAGATCGATACCAAACACCTGTCGGTTCGAGGTAGTCTCAAGATTTTGATATTTTTTGCTTTTTGTTAAATTTTGAATTTGAGTTTCTGGCCACAAGCCTACCTGGTGACGAGAACCATTTCCGGGGGGAAAAATTAGTTTTGGTTATTTTCAAAAAAGTTTGGATATTTCGACATAACTGATTTTTTGCTCAGTAGCTGAAAATCGACCCTGTTGAAATCTTTTTTTTTTTCAAAATTTCGAGTTATAGCCATCTTTCTCAGAAGATTTCAATTTTTGCACCGTTTGTAGGCTCAACGAAGTTTCGCAACTATATGAACTAGGTTTACATCCTCAGTTTTATTATAGAATTCATCAGTTTGAGCTTGATTTTGGCTCAAAGCTGGATTTTATGGTTGCAAAATGACTGGTTGCGGAAAGTCGTGGTTGCGAAATGTCACAGTTTCCTAATGACCTGTTGCGAAAAGTCGCAAAGGCCGAATTTCAAAGTGGAGTTGACATGGATAGTTTGAAATTCACAGAAAGCATAAACTTTTTCAAAATTTTCAAATTTTTGAGTTTAGTCATGGAAACTTCTTAGAAATTTTCAGCTTATAAGCTGTATAAATACTGTATAAGTTATACACATTTCTTTGAAACTCAAGATTGATTAGAATCTTCTGGAGCTTGAATTCGAAAGATACTAAACTTCGCATTTTTTAGTTTCTGGATTTTGGAAGAGTATTGTAGGCCTAAATTAATACTTTCTCAGAAATTCTACCTAAATGTTTAGAATTCAACTGTTCAAAACCAAACTCCTTCTATTCAGATCCTATCCAAATTAGAATCTCCCACCCAATTTGTTCGTTCTTTGAATCGAAATCCACGTCATCCCCTTACAAGCAGGACACTTCCTGTGGATCTGATTTCAAGTCAAAAACGGGTGATGGTTGTAAAAGAAGCAAAGAAAAAATGAGAGGAAAGAAGATGATGGTGGGAGGATATATGGAGTTGACATTAATAGAGAATTGACTAAGAAGGGAAGAAAAAAGGAAGAAGGAAGGGTCTCTGACTGCACCACCAACGATGATGATGATGACGATTTCATTTTTTTTGCCTTCCTTCTGCAACACACTTCTCAAGGCTCGATTAATCTTTTTATGGCTCTGAAAGCCGCGGAACTGGTGTGTTTTAGATGGATTTATATAGAGGAAATTGATTTTCGGAGAGGTGACCGTAATTGGATTTGTTGCTATAACAATGGTAAAGGAAAACTGAAAATATAGGGATTTTCGGACAAAAATGTGGCTAGAAGAAAATAAATCCAATTTTCACTCGAGTGCCTCTCTATAAAATTAAATACAGTTACTTATCGGACGTCTAAAAACTCCAGAATCCTTCAGAATTTAAAAATCGAAAATCTTTAACTTCTGAATATCAAGATCCTTATAACTTCAGAATCTAAAGATGTCAAAATTTCAAAAATCGAAAAAATCCAAAAGTGACCTTTAGAATCTTTTATGCTTTCGAAATCGTCTGTAGGATTTTCAGAATTCTTCAGAATGCAATTATACAGATCCTTGTTTCTAAAAACTCCTGCAAACTACAATTTCTTCGGAATCTGGATAAATTTAGAACTAAAAAAAGATTCTGAAAATCTTAAAGAACATTTCGAAAGCATGAAAGATTCTGAAACTTGGAGTTTCTTATGTCAGGCTCATTTTGGATCTCTTTCATTTTTTGGAATCTCCACATCTTTCGATTCTGAGATCCTGAAGTTAACAGTTCAAAATCCGCAATACGGTGCTTCAGATTCTTATGAAAAACAAGACTCCTCTCAATTTCCAGCTTCATATTCATATTTACTTCCCGCCACGCATGAATGCACATAAACTTCATCTAAGAAGATGCAGAAGTCAGTGAACAATGAAAAAAAAGAACATGAAAATCTCATTAGTTGATTAAACTGCAAAAATATGCTTGCTGGCGGGAGGTTTATGGCTTTTAGGGTCATGCCCCATCTGTGTTGGTATCTCTGCGTCTCTCATTCTCTCGTACTATTTCAGCATTAGTTGGACTAAAAGGTGGTGGGGTGCACCTAGACGATTGATGGTTCCCTTCCACTCTTTCTTTCTCTATCCATCGTTTTTCAATTCTTTTCGCCATAAATCGTCACCTTTTTGGAAACGGAAAAACCTTTCAACTTGCTCTCCTTTTTTTCAACAAGTTTTGAATTACGTCCCCCCTCTCTGTCTCTTGAGTGTCGACGGGGGCAAGTTGACGCCTTCTACTTCTTTCTGGAGCAGTAGGAAAAGTAATTGCGACACGTCAGGGAAACACATAAATAAAATTATTCAGTCAGTTGGCACAGAGAGAGAAAGACACTTTGGCACGACGATAATTTATTTGGCTTTTAGCACGCACAAAACTTCTCGATATCCCCGTTTTTTTCTTAGGCAGAAAGTGATTAGATGAATAGGAATGAGGTAGGATACGAGAGGGGAGAAGGTGAAGAAGTTTCTGGAAGTTCAAGGGAAGTTCGTTAGATCGGGATTCAATTGAAATCGAAAATTTTGGCTCTGAAGCACTTACGTTTTCAAGAAGCTTCAAAAACGATCAGTAAATTTCGAAAACGGTTTTCAGATTTTATTGGAAGCATGAGAACTCAGAAGGTCTCCAGACTTTGAAAATCAGTAATCATTAGATTTTAGAATCCAGGGATTTCGACCTGATCAAACTTCCAAATCGAAATTTTATATTATCTAAAAAACACATTTTAGTTAGGCACCGCAACGCGAGGAGCAGGCGCGTCAAAAACTTTCTCCGCGGGGGTACCTAGCATGTTTGAAGGCGTAGAACTCGAGAATGGATGAACCGATTTTTATGAAATTTCGTCTCGTTATGTAACAAACCACGTAGAATCTAATGGTGTAAAGCATTTGCATTGAAAAATCAATAATTCACAACATTTTTGTGAAAAACTGAAACCGGCATGAGTATTTTAACCAAAAAATGGTAATAAAAGTTTGCTTCGCTTCTTTTTATGATTGTTCTAGATACTTTTTTAGATGGTAAAAAAGATGCATTGAGCCATATTTGGCCAGCAGTTCTCTCTTTTTTGCAGTAATCTATCAAACTTCAAGCGAAAATTGTGCATTTTTTTTCAGTGATGATCCCATGTTTTTAATATCAAAATATTCAAATAAACTCTACGGCTGCTAATATATGCAATTTCAAAACATTTGGAAATGTTTGAGCTAGAAAAAAACGCATTCAAAGATGACATAATTCTGAAAATTCCAGTTTTTGCAAATTTTGACTGCCATGCTGATTCGCTTCTCTTCTTTTTATTACATTTTCAGATTCTACGGAAAATTTGCCACTAGATACATATTTTAGTTAGCCTGTACCTGTTCTCTCTTTTTTGTAATACCGCTTTTCGTTTCAAAAATATCATGATTTTCACCAAAAAATATTGCATCATTAGGGAATATCACGGCTGTCGGCAGCGCACTTTCATCAATGCATTGTCATTGACGCGGCGACTTGCACCCTGTAGTCGAGTGGGCTACGCATCGGAACGCCGCACGCGTGGTGGCTGTTCGCCTCCGGTCGGCGACCACCTCTCTTTTTATTTTTCTCGCGCGGAGAAAATCGCTGATTTTTCCGATTTTCAAATGCTTTTTACTCGGCTCCTAGCGAAGCGTTTCTCTTGAAATTTTAGGAGATAACTTAGAATTTTTTTGCGAACATTTTTATATAAAGAATGTTAAAAATGGTGGAGTTTGAAAATATCGCTGCGGAGCCTAATTTTAGTTCATCTAATTTTAACAAATTTTAACAAAACTGTGATCATTTGACGTTGAACTTTTTGCAATTTCGAAATTTTTATCAGAAAAAGTATCGAAAGGGAGCAAAGCAGGCTTCTCGTTTTTTTTTCAGAATACACGATTCCGAATACCAGACGGACTCCTAAAATCTGAGACCACGGATTCTGAAACTTATAGCCTCTGTGATTCAGAACTCTCGAATTCAGATTTCGATAGTTTTAGATTCTTGATTATGTCAAAACTGAAAGCTTCAGCCGCTCTAGAATTCAAAGATTCTGAAAGTTTTCAGATTCTAAATCCTGTGAATCCGAAAGATAACTAACAAGATATGATTCGAAGGTAAGATTCGGACGGATTCTGAATTACTTGAAAATTTCAAAGTTTCCAGATTCCTAATCTTCTGATATGTCATCACATTTTCAGACATCAGAGCAAGCAGATAACCCAATAATCCGATACCTTCAACAAAAATCAAATTTCCAAGAAAACCTGCGTCGGAAAAATGACATCAACTTTTGTTCAGATCTTTGGTGAAAAAAAACCCAAGACCGGAAATTAAAATCGATATACTCAAACAATATTCTCTCAAAAACTAGGCAATCTGAAAAAAGAGAAAAAAGGAAGATATAGAAATTTAGTAATACGGATTATGACGGATGGAAAAAATGGATGAGTGTCCAAAAAAAAGTGAGGAAGCTCCGGATTAGAGGATCTCCTCATTTCATCCAACATCATACAGCTTATCAAAAAACTGGCTATCGAGGAATGAAAACAAACAATTTCAGAAAAAAGGGCATGATTTTGAAAGAAGAGATCCGATGTCATATTTGCAGAATAAGAAATTGAAGACAAAACGGAAGAAATAACATTGATGGACATTTTTGGATTGAGACAGAAATATGATAGGGACCAAGGAGTTGCGAAGAAAAATCGGAAGTGGGAAAGATGAAAAAGATGCGGAGCTTGTTTTTTTTCAAGTTTGTAATTCGAAATTAATAAATTGTACCAATCGATATAAAATGAGATATTTATTGATGTTAATAATTTGAAATTACTTGGAATCGAACTTTCAATAACTCCTGTCCTTGAGATTTTCAAGAATAGGAAACGGGAAGAAAACCTTCTAGAATACTCTAGATTCCGATTTGTTCATTTTTAAAATGTTAGACATGCTTCTGAGTTTTCTAGTGTACTGTAGGAACTTAGGATCGACTTCCAAGGATCATTTTTGAAAATTCCGGATTATAATCAACCAAGGGCATCATGAATCCGAATCCATTCCATAATCCTCCGACTCAATAAAACAAAAAAAAGTTGTCGATTGAGTAAAACGAGTCCTCTGTCACCTCCCGTCAAGTGGGCGGAGCATCACACACAAAAAAGGTGACGGAGCAAATGGAAAGAGAAAGGGAAAAGTTTTTGTGGATGGAAAGTTGGATTAAAAGCCAGAAACAAGAGGTAATGGATGGAAAAAAACGGAGAGCAGAATAGGGGAGAAAGGTTTTCGTTTTCGTTGTTGTGTCCTTGGAGGTATTGAGAGAAAATGGAAGTAAGATTTCTATGGAAAAAGTAAGAGAATCAAGAAATCAGAATCAGAACATCAAACAGAAAAAATCAGAATAATTGATAGAAACTGATCAACGGTCGATCATAATAAGAACCAGACATGGCAAACTTGGCTAACCGGGCCAGCAATTTCTCCTATTTTTATTGAGATCTGTCATCCATATTCTTGTTCAGACCGAGTATAAAAAGAAAAAATGAAGAAAATTATTTCAAAAAATCAAATATTGAAAAATGTATTTTCTTTCATGGAAAAAGTTCCCATCAGTTCATTTTCATTCATTCCCCAATGTTATCAGCAATCAAAGCGAATTGAAATACAGTATTGGTGGTTGCCAACTGAGCCAAACTCTTCTCCAAATCACTTCTCATCACTGGTTTCGAATTGCTCTTGCTCAGTTCTCCAACACAATACGACATTCGTGGTTGAAACTGTTGACCGCGAAGTCTGAAATTCCTATATAAAGCAGATGAGAGACTATTTAAGAATGAGAACTTACTGGCGAGAGCAAAGTTGTTGAAAGTTGAGAACCACGTCTACAAGCGGAGTGTCCGATTGGAATTCGTCGGTGAATGTGGATTGGACGCTGGAAAATTTTCAGATTTTTAGTTTTCGAGAATTCTGATCTACCGTCTTTTGCAAGAATCGAGATGGAGCAAGATGAACTTGACGTAGACCATTGTGACAAACTTTCCAGTTCGGGTGCTCTTGACACTCATCATTGAAGGCGTTGACTTTGGAATCGCATTCAAATAGGAATATCCATTGACTTCAGAGCAAGATTGTTTCGGATCCAATTCATCCTTCTTTTTCGATTGCTCAGCTGGGACCACTTTCGGTCCGTCTGCAGTCATTGACAGTTGAAAATACTGATTGTCTCCAGTCGTCTTTTCTTTTTCAGTCAATGGAAGACTATTCATGGAAATCGGAGAGGTGGTTGTGGTGGAACTGATTTGAGTCATAAGATCAGAAGTCGGGTTGTCCAGTTTCAGATGAATAAAGTCATCCGTCTTGACGAGTGGCTCACGGGACAATACTACGGTGTACGTGTGATGGACCCCATCTAAAAACTCTAAAAGTGAAAATTCGCTCCATCGTCAATGTCTTTACCGCTAGAAGTTTCAACAATGTGCTTGTGTTTCGCATATTTGTGATTCGGATCCACGAAAAGTCTCAATACTGGTGGCAGATCTTCTTTGCTGAAAAAATGGCTTAGAATTGAAAAAGGACAGTCTTACCATAAAATCTGAACACCTTCTAGATTCATTCCGCCTTCCTGATAAAAATAGAGATTGGTTGAATGTTCTGGAAATAAGTAAAATGATTGTGGAGTAGGTTCTTTCGTCTTTTTTAAATGAATTTTCACGGAAAAATACGTGGAATTTTTGGTGGCCATGACGTTTTGGTGGAAAACGCAAGAATTGATTTGAATATAGCTCACTACATATCGGACGAATACTGATTCCCAAATCAATCGTAGAAACTAGATGGTAGTATCTTAATTTCAGTGTTGGCTGCAACTTTGAAGACTCATATCTCGAGTTACGTGAACATTTCGCTGAATATTATTCCAGATTTGAACTTTTCAGGGTCAGTTTACTCTAGGACCAAAGTTTCAGAAAAATTTCAATTCAAGACTTCGTGTAACCCCCTTGTAAGAATCTGAAAGGTCATCTAATTATGTTAACTAGAAGTACCGATTATTCTTGGAGGGAATCCTGGACGCTGTAAGCTTTATGCATTGTTCATTTCGATTTCACAATAAACAATACATTCCCGTTCATGATTTTAGAAAAACCGATTGTGTCTGAATATGGCATATAGAACGGAATTGAAAAATGTATAGAACTTTTATTAATCTTACAACAAGGTAACTGATGGTAAATGCAATTGTATTTTACACAATTTTTGGTGGAATTAAAGTTAAAAAATAGGAATAGAGATGGAACGAAACAATAAATAGAAATGATTTTTATATTAAAAAAGAAAGAATCGCTTCTTCTTTTCTCGAATCTTGAACGGAGGTGTAATACAACTTATCACACTGAACTTGATAGTGCAATTATTCTCCACACTATACAGAGTACATTTTCTTCCAATGAACTTGGGAAGATGTATCTCGATGATCAAGTTTTGAGGATTGTCTTGAAAAATGGTTCTCAAAAGACGGTCCAAACTGTAAGCAATGGGAGATGCAGTAGAATCGTCACGATGAGCAAATTTGATGATAATTCTGTCCGTTGGAAAAATTCTCCGCGTGTTAGCTATTGTATCCCGATAACCTGCATGAGATACGCTGAAAAATTCAAATGGCCAAACGATATTTTTTGAGCATGTTTCAGAATCTGACAAATCCAATTCCACTTTCTCAAATTTCAACTTCAATGTTGACGGACTGATTGTATCGTGGCGAATGTTGAAACGGAATCCAGTCAGCCAATCTTTCGAATACCAATCTCCAAGATACGATTTTTGGCGGGTATAATGAACGAACTTCAGAATGACAGATTGCACTTTCCATGTGATGAGAATCAATTCGAGAAGTTCCCTCGGAATTGGCATACAGTCAAATTCCTCGTAAAACTGGAACCGTTCGTTTCTTGGTGTCCTCCGATTCTCCGAAATATTGAGTTGTAGCACCTGACAAGAGATAGTAGCTGGGATCACTTTATCCAGAGCTTTCAAGCATTGCTCTTCGGTTTTAGAAGAGGTGATGCATGAGTTGGCCAAGACATCGAGAAGACTGAAAGTAGATTGCTTTTAAAAGGGGAGTACACAATTTCTCAAAGTTTTGATTTTCGGTATCATTCGATGCAGAATTAAGGCGCGGGAAGAAAACTCTCTTGAACCATGGTCCATAAATTCCTTATTTGCAAAATACAGGTAAAAAAAAACCTAAAAAATCAAATGTGAGGGTGCAAATTGGCTATTTTTAGGAACGCGTGAATCGTTGAGGGTGCACGTGAAAAAATTGCACCTTCAGAGTTGATTTTTTGGGCTGTTTTTGAGCCGTTTTTAGTCGTACTTATCAAAACCTCAAAAATTGTTATCTTATATCCCTTTAAGAAAACAGAGAATGTTACACTTACTAATCGGTAATGATTAATTTATCAAAGTGATGTGGATTAGTGATTGGATAAGTGACATAGTTCCATTGAACTGGACCGTATTCTCTGCATTCTTTTCCAATTTGAATACAATCGACACATCCAGGATAACAAATCTCATCCATTCCGACTAAACTAGTCATGAAACTTCCTGGAATAAAATATTTGAAAAAGAAAGAGCATTCTAAACTAACGATCATTTCCAAGAAGAGTTTTGATTATGGAATCATGAACACTCTGTTGAATTTCTCTGCTTATTTTGCATAGCTTCTTCACCTCCACTTTTTTCACTCTTACTTTTGCAGCATTTGCCAAGAAACTGAAAGTTACTGTAAACAGGAAAATTTTAAAGCATTATGACTTACTGAAAGTATTTTTCGACGTATCGATGATCCAAAGAATGATTATTAATGTAGACTGTGTAATATTTGTCGATTGAGAAATCCTCTAGTAATATACTCTGATAATGTTTCCGAATGTTTCTATCGCATGCATCACGGAAGGCTTTGTTGACAAGCTAAAGAAATTTCACAATGAGATTTCAGTTTAAAAAACTCACTCGTAAGTCCAAATAATACATGAGATCCTTTGAAAAACAGTCTAGAATATTCTGAACAATGCATTGGTTATTGAATACATCTCGTACGAGTTCTTTGCTTGTAGATGAACCCATTTTGAAATTCAGAAGACTAATCAATATGGTTCTATTCGAACCGATGTTGTTGCCATTCTGTGAAGAGAGCCGCAACGCAACCGCGTCGTAAAAGGTTTCTGGGAAAGAATTAGATAATGAGTGTTTGATATTCAAGGGAAAAAGAAACAGCTATGTTTGAGAGCTCAAAAAAACAGGATTGCGAGGGATAATTCAACTATGAGCACATTATTAACTAATTTTCCAGATAGCAACCATGATTCCGTTCTTCTCAAACCGAAATTTCTAGTCCCAACCAACATTAATTTTGTAATCTTGCGTCATCAACCCCTATTCAATATCTTCGATCTCTCACTTCGAGCTCCAAAATTCAAGCATCTTTTTTTCTGTGATTCGCCGCATTTTTCCTTCACATAGTGTGTGGGAAATGTGTCATGTGAGATCCTTGCTTTTTTCTTCTTCCATGTCACGTGGGACCACTAGGAAAGGAAGGAGTCTCATGCATGCTTGCATTGAAGCAAAAGAAGCGAGGAAAAGTGTATGAAGGCAACTGCTTTTTGCAAATAGTTGTGTCTATACTAGCTGCATATTCCTTTTTCTGTTAGTTCGACCCTCAGAAATCATAATCGAGAATGGAAGCCTGATTAGTTAGCTAATTAGCTGAAAGTATTGATAAGAAGATAAAGACCAAAAAGTACACTATGAAACCAAACAGAAAGCCCATATATTAGTGTTGTTCTGGAGCTTCATAGATTGTAGACTTTTGCCAGATTGACCTGAAAAAACAGTTTCTATAAGTTTCTTGGCGACGATCCCACTTTTTGTTCAATTTGGATTCATGTTGGGATTATGTGCTCACTTCAAAACCGCTTGAACGTTTCATTGGAACAAATCTTGAAGACAAGAACCGGATGTTTATTTGAACTAATAAATTGCTCCCTGTAATGTGGCCAGCAAAACTCTCTGTCATTTTGCGCAGATTTGGCATCCAGACTTGAAACTTTGCCAGAATGCGCCACTAGATTAGTATCACTATCATAAAAAAACTTCATAGTTTTTGGTTTGTGTTTAACTGAATTACCAGGCTTCACAGTTATGTTATCATCTTTTTGATGCTCCCTGTATACTACTATTGTAGCTGCAAAGTCGCTCTCCATGATATAGGGGAATACTCGATTTCCAAGCACCAAGTCACAAGACAATATTTTTTTCATGATTTAGTTAACACTCTAAGAAAACTGAATCATTCGTGTTGCGTCATCCTTAACGCCAATCTACATAGAAAACAAAACAAAATCGTCTGTTCTAGAGTTTACGAATACACATTACAGTGATCAAAGAATGATCCAATGTCCCTTGAGTCATAAAAAAAACCGACCCGAAAAGATTACTACACAGTTCGTCCTCAGAGACAGTGGACCAGCAGATGTTCTCATTGATTTTTGTACAACACTACTTTTTTTCTTCATTATTGTGGTTGGAGTTGAGTAGACGGAGCTGACGCTTTATTTTGGGTTTTCCTTTTTTCGCAAGGTTAGCAAATTTTTTAGTATCGGTCAGCATCTTTCAAACTATTGCGGAATTTTTCTTCTCATATCAGTTGCTGATCAGTTTTATAATTTGTATTTCACCTTTGTCAGTATCGCCAATAACTGCTCTCAATTTATTCTACCTCGTTCTTAACTTATTGTTGGTAAGACTTTTAAATGATTTACTTCACTACTTTATTAAAGGTTTCGACAGTTTTTTTGTTAGGTCATTGCACCAGCCGTGCGCTTGCTATCCGTTTCCTCGGAAAGTCATTTTTATGATTCCATTTATAAGTGGATTCTCTTGCTCTTGGTCTCCCGTGAATTTTTCTAGTTCAAACTACATTGCTATAGCCTATACGTAACTTCATTTTTGTTCATTGGTCGCTCTTGAATCTTGATCGACTAAAATGACTAGAAAACTGAATCCCATAGTGCATTTGCACTTCCCCCATCGCCAAACTTTCCCTTCCATTCGAGTTTTTTCGACGACACAAAACTGGAAGAAAAAACCGGATTTTTCAATGTCCCCGAAAGGACAAGGGAAAAAGAAAATGTTCTGTCAAACATTCAATAGTCTCCCGACTGACAGGACAAATGTTGCAAGACCTCGGAAACCTACTATACTAGAAGTCAACTTTCCCATGTATTATTCTTCTCTTTTCCTTTACTCGCTACGGATCATTTCCAATAACCCCATATTCCTTCTGTATAAATTACCATATTGCCATCTGCTATTCTGACTAAAGGGAAGACGATGTTGCCACAACGGTCTCCTTCCCCAGATGAATAGAAACGAAGAAAAATATATTTTCTTTGGGTTTTCAAGTGTTCCAATCTCTTCTATTTACCTAAAAAAGCCAATGTTTACTTTTGTTCCCCATTTTCCGTGAGCAGGTTTTTTTTTTGTGAAGGATTGATGCCTTTATGGTGAATGAACAGAATTTTGGACTCCATTAGAACCTTCTGTGAGTTGTATAAATATGATTAGTGACCGGATTTGGATCGAAAGGTCTTTTGTCTCCAAACCTGAAGTGAATAGTTGTTTTGAATTGTTTCCGTCGAAAACCGTTAGATTAGACAAAAATTACTCAATTTTGCTCTGAAATTTCGAAGATATTTTAATCAAATCAATTTTTCTTGAGCTTTCTAATCTTTAGATCTGCTTTAAAATGAGCCGCAGTGAAATTTTTAAAACTGTCAAATGAAGCTCAAGACTGAGTCAAAACCCACTCAAATTTTATGTAAAATGGTGTAACTTTGAGCCAGTTTTTTCAAGTCTCAAACTCGACTATTTTTGACTAGAAACTACAACAACAAATATATTCTTATGGTTGATACAGATAAACCTCTAATAGAGCGATATCGGACCAGCAAGTTAGTAAAGTCGCTCTATTAAAGGTTTTATAGTGATTTAACTTTCTTTTGCATGGTCTTGTTAGAGAATTTTGATGTCATTTGAGTTCTGAAATTTTTTGAAAAAATCATTTCTTCATTCGCAGGTTCCAGTGCATCAACTTCATATCGTGTATCTACTGCCGATTGGGCCCTCGGCCTACAAATTACAGTATTCCTGACAAAGTCTTTTTCAATTCCGTTTTTTTTTCAACTTTTCTTACTCACTCTCTCATTATTTCTTCTCAACTATTAGTTGTTCTTTGACAAATGCTCTTTGAATAATTGAATCCAAAATTAGTTTTCTCATGACAAACTAACTGCCAACACTGTATAATAAAAACTTTTAGTTGACACAAATTTTTCCAAATCACAAAAATGGAACAATTTCTGGTTCTAGTTTCACTCTTCCCTCTACAATCTTCTTCAATCAGGTTCTTTCTTCCTTGAATCCTGAGATCTCCAGAATCGATACACTATCTTCCTTCATGTTGCACTTTTTGTTTTTGCTCCTCTTTTTCTTCTGTTTCTTCTTTTTTTCTTTTATATCTTTTCTATCCCACTTTTTCTTCAATATTCCCATTCTTCTTATCTTCTTCCAAATCATTTCACTTGTAACACATTTGATCTAGTTTTTGATTTCCCGTCAAGGTTGCGAGATACTGGAAAAGACATATGATATCTTTGTTCTTCATTTTTCTTTTTGTTCGGTTCAGTTTTAATTTCTAATGTAGATTTTTTCAGAGATCCACCAACTGGAAAATGTCAAAAACCACTGCCAAGCGAACCAATCCGCCCAGTGCTGCGCCGGTTTACAAGGTAATCTCGAGAGCAAAAGGAATACGATGAATAAAAAGTATAATAAAAACAGTATAAGAGACAATCTGAAATCTAGAGAGCACCAAGAAAAGCTATTTTTAGTTGTGCTCAATACCTAGTCTCTCGGACATTCTTCAGGATCTGTGAGCTCATTTGTGAGCATTTGTGAGCTCTGACATCGGCGAGCATTTGTGAGCTGTGAGCTTTGACAAAATCAAGAGAATGTCTTATTGCAAGTCCTAATGGATCTTCTCGGACACTTAGATCTTACTTATATATAATCCGCTAGAAAGTCTGTCCGTTTCTTGGTCACGATGTCCGCTTTAGTTTTCCACGTACATCTTACGTATCAAACTTTTTTTCGAAAACTAGAAGGTTCACGCGCCAGAGGCGCGCAGCGACTCTGGTATATAAACAGTTTCCAAATGAAGCCCAAGACCTCACATACCCTTTGGTATATAAACAAATACAAATACATTCCCAAATTATTCATCAGAAGTATAGTGGCATTAGTATGCCAAAATAATACTCATAGGGTTCTTTTTCAAGCATATACAGTGAAGCGAGTGACTCCGTTGTGAGCCAACAAGACTCATAACTTCCAATGCACCAAGTATATGAATCCATATAACGTTCCTTCGAGATATGCTACGTTCAACTTGAAGTCGTTGACTTCTAGTCGAACCTCCAAGACGCTCTATAATAAGGGAAATTGTTCGAGCTTCGTCAACTGGATGGACCCACTTTTCTACAGTTTGAAAATCGGCTTAAGCCTCCAAACAAGAAATAGATTTCTCCGGTTCTAGCGGCTGGGTATGTCGACATAGTTGAAACTGCTACAAAATCAGACCGTCAACTTTCGACTCAAAACTTTGACTCGGAAGTCTGGATATCATTCCTGACGCTGATACACAGCCGTAACTTTTGTTAGCAGCTCGCCTATTTCAAGTTCCGAGAGCTCACAACCAATGCTCCCCGTCTATTAAACAGCTCAACGCCGTCTTCCAACAGTAATATATCAAAGTGCCCTATCGTCCTCCATCATCTCCTTCTCCTCCATCATTTCTTCGTTCTCTTCCTCTCTACCGATTTTTCTTTCCTCTCCCTCATTCATTGTATCCCTCGGCTGGCAGCTGTCACTTTTTTAACCTCAACCAGTAAAGATTTTGTGTGAAGATGAAGAAGGAGCAAAATAATTCGGTAAGTTTAAAGATGGCTTTAGATTGTAGAATACGTAGTGTTAGGTAAATTGATTAAGACCATATGTACACTCTTTCGGTTAATTTCCAGTTGAAACTTTTTCAATTGTAGATTAGATAATTTAGCAGAATCTAATATCAGAGTTTGTTTAGAAAGAGCTCCAACACTTTACCAACAGAACAATTAAGTACCGAAATAATAGAATTACCACTGTCACAAATCGAGCAGTTTTTTGTGGTTTTTTTCAAAGTTTTTCGGCTTCCTCTTCTGTGCGTCAGACATAAATAATTCAACAGTGGGGAGAGAAAAAGAGTGAAAATCAACCATTTTTTCCCACGATCTATTTTTCTTTTCCTCTTTTTGGTAGAACTGTCGGTGCGTATGTAGATTCTTGTTCTTTTGAGGAACATATTTTCTAGGGGAATATTTTTGAATCTATCTTATCGAGCGAATCCTTGTTAACTTGTGGACTTGCATAGATTTACAACCTTTCAAAATTTGATACTTTACCTTTTCACTATAGCCTTTTCACCGTTTAAAAGTCTCATTTTCCCCCAAACAGTATGATTTTACAACTATTCACATACTGATAACACTCAACATTTTTCTTATCTTTTTTTTGTGTCGGAGTCCTTTCCATCTGCTCTCAGTGCCTATTATTATCAGACAGTGTCAAAGAGCATTATTTCTTCTAGTTGATTTTACTTTCTTGTGATTGGATTTGTTGAGTATTATTGAAATATTTGTTTAGGAGGTGAGGAGAAGAAATATGATTCATTTTGTGACAATATAGAATGTTGAAAGTCGGCTGTAAGTTTTTTCCCTGTGGGGCTTTTTCGGATCATTTTTTCTCCGCTAGGCTCTTACAGGTAGCTTTACCTTTATTTTATGAATCGAAGCATAAAAAATACGCTTTTATTGCAAATTCTATGGTCTTCTTTCATATTTAAATGTTGAAATGGTCTTCTTTTGTATGGACAAGAAAGTTTGAAGCCCAAAATCTACCATTGAAGCAACGAATTTTCTTTCATTTGTAAATTTTGAAATTTATTTGCTTTAAAAGTAGATTTTGGCTTCAAACATCTTCAAACCATTTTGCTTCGTTGCAGCTAGAATACAGTTTTTTTCGCAGAAAATAGTTTAAATATAAAATAATGTCCTTTTTGTTAAGAACCAAGGATTATAAAGCAATCGTTATCAGGGAGAAGGAATTAAAACTATAAGTATGCACTTATTGACGTAAATGTAGGTGATAGTGACAGGACTGAATATAGAGTTTTGAGATTTTTTTTCCATTCTATTTGAAGTTTCCACTAATTCTTGATGTTCAACCGAAAATCGTTTTGGTCATTGGAGAATAGTTGGGAGGTCAGAAAATAGCAAAATCTAGATAAAACGTTTTCGAGAGAGTTAATTAATCTCCATTCTAATTTATAATTTACGGTAAATTTTTAGAAAATTAATTGTTTACCTACGGAACTTTTAGAGGTTTGATTTCATAGAAGATGCAGTACTGGTCGAAAATAAGTTAAAATAGGTTAACTTTGAAGGTCTGAAAAAATGGTTTCCAGATATCCGATTTTTCTAAAATGAATCAGCCTTACGTTCGAACAAATCTTGGCTTCTTGTAAAATCGTTGTGAACTACTGTAACTCCCATTTCACTTGTAACACTTCTTACGGTCTCACCCAATACTACTATGCATCTCATTGATTTATTATTTATCCAACTAAAAGTTATCCTTTCCTCAAAGAAAAAAAAAATTTTGCAGATGTATAGAGTAACTCTAGAACTTTATTTTTGTAGTTGACAACATTTTATAGGATCACAATGCTGTAAGTTAGGTCAAGTTGACTAATGTCCCTTGGATTTCATCTCATTTTGGAACCGTTTGGCTTCCACACGACTTAACTAACTGGATTGTGGTCCTATGAAAAAGGTGTCAACTAAGAAAATGGAGTGCTAGAGTTGCTCTATACATTCACAAAATTTGAGAATAAACGGATATCTGGAAACCACTTTTTCAGACAATTAAAGTTGACCTTTTTCGAGTATTCTTTTTGGCCAGTACTCTAGCTAATGGGAGGATCTTTTTTTATGAATTCATAGGATCTTTGTTTCTACTACAGTAATCATAATACTCCTATTCAAAATCGATCGAAATCTTCCCAATTTTCAGCCCACTATGGAACCAAACTCGGCCGTCTTAACCCCGGAAAGCGATCCTGGCGGAAAAATCGACGTCGCCGAAGCAAAACGACGTCTAGCCACTCTGAAACAAGGATCCGAATGTGTAATCAACTATTTCGAAAGATGCCAAAAATTATTCGAAATCGCCAATGAAGGACGTATAGAGAGAAATGATCCATGGTTGATGGCAACGTTTATGAACGGGCTTAACGAAAGAGCATGAAAAATTATTCAATATTCAAATATCACCGATGCATTTACTGCTCGGAAAATCGCGATTCAAGAGGAAATGTTCGCTACAGTATCCACTCTTCAACCGGGTGTCGAGGAAGATCGAATGCATAAACTCGAAATTTTGACGCATTGTCAATGGGAGAAACTTCGCTCGTTGGATGCAAAGTTCGCTCATGTTCAACATGAAGTTCATCAAATCAAGAAAGACGTTGGATTTATGAAGGATAGTTTCACAGATATCCATAAGAAATTAGACGGGATTATGGCGCTAACACAAAAGAATGCCGATGAAGCAGCGAAAAAAGCGGAAGAAGAAAAAGAGGCAGTTCCAGAGAGCAAAGAAGAAGATGATAGCATCCTGAGCAGAGTTGTGGAGGCTCAAGAGAGCCTTGTTGCCAAATTCGACTCCCTTGAGAAAATCGAAAACATCGAGAAGGTCGCGAAGTTGAGCTATGAATGGATCCGTCAGGTCTATATTGATGTCAGGAAGATCAAAGATGACGCTTCAAATACTCTGATTTCGGATGGAGCAGCAGAACCAGTTATCACAATCAAGCGATCGCTAAGCTCTTGTGAAGAGCATCCTCCACAACCACCACCAAAAAGGCTTAGGCGAAATGAGCAAGCTGCTTTGGACTGTCTTCAGAATGTGATTTCCGACAATGAGATCGAGAAAATGGTCCATGGAAATATGTTGGACCATATTGAAGGCCTTCTCACTGTCTACTCGATTCGCGCGGACGATATTCGAGGATGGATGCAACAGACACGAAAGCCAATCAGCAAACCTTGTTGCCTTTGTGGAAATACCGAACACCATGGATACGAGTGCACCACAATTACCGATGTTGACGAGAGAAAAAGCATTTTGAAAGAGAAGCAACACTGTATGGAGTGTAGCAATTGGCACAGAGGAAAATGCACAATTAATTTGGATTGCCGTATTTGTAGCCGAGCAAGGAGCAGTAATCAAATGGTGATGGGTGGTGTCGCTCACTGCCGAATGTTCTGTCCACTTCAAGAAGAATATCATGCGGCGATGAGAATTTGTAAGGCGCTCGTCGACGCCAAACACCTATTGAAGCATTAGTTTTTTTGGTTTTTTGTTGTTGTACGCTCTATTCACAAGGTTGGAGCATATTAAAGTAGGATTACAGGCATTTTTTATACTCAAATAATCTCCGAACAATAATTTTGCGTAAAAATCTATAAAACTCGATAAAAATCGATTTTCAAATAGTGAGCTCAAAATTTTCTAACCTATTTCACAAAATGCAGAATTTTTCGCTGGTTCGAATGCACCTAATATCGCTGTTCAAAACGCAATAGAAAAATTGTTATTCAATTTTTTGTCAGCAGCGGCGAGCGCGACAGCAGCCTGACTAAAAAATGAAAAAAAAAATTTTTATATCGCGTTTTGAACGGCGAAATTAAGCACATTCGAATTAGCGAAAATTCGACATTTTTTTGAAATAAGTTAGAAAAAAATTTGAGTTCGCGATTTGAAAATTTTCTCAATTTGTTCGAGTTTTTTTTCGATTTTTGTGTAAAAATATTATTATTTGCGTGAATACTGGAATAGGGACGATTAATTGAGTGAAAAAAATGACTGTAATCCTACTTTAATTTTTTTTTTGAGAATAATAAGAAATAACGGTTCCGCGACATTTCGAAGGCAGATATTCCGAAAAAAGTGTGACAATTCGAAAGTGCGACATCGCGCTTGCTTCGAAACGTCACAGTTTCGAAATATTTGCTTTCGAAACGTCGCGGAGCCGAAATAACAATTTATAGAAACTAAGAGTTTAGAAAACTCCAGAAATAAGAGATACCATTACAGTAAGCCAAAGAGAAACAGTAGAAAGAAATTAACAAAAGAGCGCACTTTCCCCTTGTTTGTTTTATTGTTATTTTTATACACCGCTTTTTTCCATAACCCGAGTACACCCCATTTTCATCTGTAAATAAGCCCCGCCTACATTTTGTTCTTTATTCCCCGATCTCTCTAATCTTCATTTATCCTCAACCACCGATGTTCCCCCACCCCTGACCTCAGTATACTGTGTTCCAGCAGATTCCCCCCAGAAAAGCAGATACAAGAAAAAATACACTTCATATTCGAAACATTTCCAGACAATAATAATAAAGAACTTTCTAGTATCTAGAAACAAAACACATCTCGTTGGGGGGCTTTTTTTGGCTTGAAGAGAAGAAGAGCATCGGTTCCCGTAATACAATCAGGCGGTGTAATGAAAAGTAAAGAGAATTTTGACACACGGGGAGAAGAGAAGGCAAAAATAGAAAAAAGTCTATAAAACAATGAATTAGGCACATGGATTAAACGAATCTATCTATATTTATAAATCTACAAAAAAAAAAGGGAGAAATGAGATCTTCATCAGATCGGAAATTCAAAAATGGGTATATGGGGTTCCTGATTCAGGAAGATGGGGGACGTGGAGTGATTCCTCGACTGGCGCTGTTACTTCCGGATCCACCGGATGATGATGAATTGCTCGGTGGACCAATAACAAGTTCGTCGTCTTCGGAGAAGGAGTCGTTTCCAGTTTCAGATTGCGAGGATCCATCCTCTTCTTCATAGTAATCGCTTTCTGGAAAAGAAATATAAGAATTTGAATGTCTTGCCTTTTGAGGCCCACTTTTTTAGTAGGTCAATTTTTGGAGAAAAACCCGATTTTTTGGCTCCGGGAAACTTCGAAAGTGAGAAATCGCGTTTTTGCCAAATTTTCGGAATTGTTCGTATATCTTTTTGCGTTTTTAAATAAAATGAGGCATTTCTATAATGGATCATAAACGCGAAAAAGTATATGAAAAGTTCCAAAAATTGGGCAAAAAATCGATTTCACACTTTCGAAATGTCCCGGAGCCGATTTTTACTATTTTCTGTTCAATTTTTAAATGTTTCATACTTTTAGTACTTTCATGAATTATCATGCAATTTAGAAACTTTTCCATGAAAAATTGAACTTTTTTCGAAAATTTTCTACCCGGGCCGGGCCTGATTTGAACATGTATGCCTTTCTCACTTACCATGGAACAAATCGTCATCCAACAGAAAATGATCACCGGCTCTTCCGACCGGACCATTCGTCGCCGACGGATTCAGACTCATCGAATGACGCAGAGTGGGTCGAGCCACAGGGATTTTCGACATTGCCGCAGCGAGATCAGTGAATGAAACAGCACGAGAGACGTCTGGCTTCTCACGACGGCTCGCTTGACGTTTGAACTTTCTTGCCTCTTTTTCATCGCCAAGAATTCCGGCACGATCGTTGGCGATCAGCTCGTGCACTGCTTCACGTCCGTACTTTAGTCCGAGAGCCTGAAAACAATAAATTTGTATTGAATATCAAAATTCTGAATCATTTACCATAATCTCCTGGAACTTCGGGAAATCGAGAGTCTTGAACGGTTCTATTGGTGGTCTCAGATATTTACAGTATGA
Organism: Caenorhabditis zanzibari; assembly: GCA_963966625.1. NCBI lineage: Eukaryota > Metazoa > Nematoda > Chromadorea > Rhabditida > Rhabditidae > Caenorhabditis > Caenorhabditis zanzibari. The sequence continues at coordinate 5,563,086 of OZ016470.1, read as the reverse complement.
CGCTTTCTTCACAACTTCCAGCTGACGAACGCATGAAACGTAGGCGAGGCGACTTTGGATTTCTTCCATATTCAGAATTCGAACCGGTTCTCCGAATGGATTGAGACGTTTCAGAAGTACCCAAATTCCACTCAACGAGTCTCCGTAGTCGTACAGATTCGTTTCCTCTATAGACCCAACGTCGCAAGCGATCACACAACGAGCTCCAAGATTTCTCATCACATCAGCTGGAACATTGTTGACGTATCCTCCATCGAGAAGAAGATGGCCGTCTTGCGGATCACAGAGTGGCGGAAGGTACCCAGCAAGTGACATAGATGCACGACAGTACGCCCAGAGTGGTCCCGAACGATGAACTCGCATTTCCGAAGTGCTAATGTCGGTAGAGATACAGAAGTAGGAAATCCAGAGATCCTCAATAAGTCGTTCTTCGAAGAGATCTTTGATTGTGTAGTTAAATTGAGCACCAGTAAACATTGCACTATGAGCATAAGTAAGATCGAGAAGTTTTCTCCACAATGAAGACATCACACTGAACCAAGAAGCAGCTCGTGTTTCTACAATCGTATCATCTGGAGATTCAGCATACAGACCTCCAATAAGAGATCCAATAGATGTTCCTCCAACAATATCAACAGGAATTCCTTCTTCTCGAAGTGCTCTCAACACTCCAACATGAGCCGCTCCTCTTGCTCCACCACCACCCAAAACCAATCCAATAGCGTTTCCAGTGAGAATACGTGCCAGCCTGGAGAAATCTGATCGTCTATCAGTGGTCCAGAAGACGTTCTTCTCATAGTACTCAATGACTTCATGTTCCACATTCGACGGTGTCATCAGGTCAATTCGACTGGATTTTCTAATCTTCTTATTCCATTGGAGCATTCGCTTGGGAGCACGAATGTGATGATGTCCCGAGAAATAACTGTTCTTGAGCCATTCAATAGTTCCGGATGGAGTCTTTGTGCTCTCTGGCCACAACAGAATCAGCTCTTTGTTCGTACGTACTCCATCTTGATTCATGCTCATCAACTCTCTCATCAACGTCTGTTTCTCCGGATGCTTTCCACCAATGGCCACCACAAGGATAGCATCAGCCTGTCGGAGACAACGTCTTGTCCAGTTTGTTGGAGTGAAGTCACATTCGTAGATCACAAGAGGATACGTGTCTTCTTGGACGTTCAGCCAGTGCATCAGACGGAAGTCGGCTTGTCTGAAAGTTGAAAGTTCTAATGAAGTTTTGTTGGCTCGAAACCTACTTTTCTAAAACACTTGGATCCAGACAAGCTGCCACTTTCTGACTACTAAGACGAAGAACACGAAGATTAGAAGAGAGAGCATGATACAGTTCACAGGTGAATGGAACCAATGGTACATCTGGCGAAGCGGGAACCACGGCGATAGTGTGAAGATTCTTGATGTGGCTCATCGGATCAGTGGCTCCCATTTCGTTGGTTCTTATCACAGTCGGAGCAGCAAACTGAGCTCGTCGATTCGTTTGACTGTAGTACTGACCGAGCAACTGCACCAAACGGAATCCAACTTGTGGGTATTGCATTTTGATAAAGTTCAAAAGACCTTCGGGCACACGAGCGAGTTGGGAGAATCGAACCGCGAGTACGGTAGTGGCACGTGGCTTCTTCGTAAGAACTTCCATCATTCCGAGAACATCGCCACGACCAAATTCTTCGACAACTGTTTTCTTCTCAACCGAACGAAGACGTCCACTGAGAACGACAAAGAGTGAATCAGCCATGTCTCCAGCACGATAGCATGCGTGTCCAGAGTCCACGAGAACCCAATCCAGAGCGAAATCAACTCCACGAAGGAATGGAGAAAGACGGCGGAGCACAGAATGAGCAACAGGAAGATAGATCTCTGGATGAGCTTCTAGGAATCTGAAAGTTAATGAATTTCGGAATTTGTTGGCTCAGAATGAGCCTACGTCGAGAAATCCTTCTTTTTCATAATGGCGACTCTTGTATTCACTGCGGCACGAATCGTGTAGAACGATGGCTCATTCGTCAGAATCTGGAGACCACCGACGAGCTCACGGGCGGTGACTCGAATCACAGCACTCTCGTCTTCTTCGTTGTTCTCCTCATCAAACAGTGATTCCTAGAAATAAATATCAATGAGAAGGTTAGCTTTTCGATGAGCAAGAGTTAGTCTAGAGCACTCGGAAAATGGTAAAATCGACAAAACTTTGAGCACCCTCTACTCACCCTTTCCAGCTCAGCAAAGTACTTTGAACCGGACTAAACAGATTTAGGTCTTTGAAAAAATTCCCTTGAAAAAAACTAACCTGGGCCAGAATCAAGTTTCCATGCAATACCATCATCAGAACCTCCTCCTCAGCTCCTTGCTCAATGATAACGTGACCCGCTTCATAGCTTTCCAGATGGATTTTGTTGCCAATTTGCTCTGCGATCGCATCATCAGCCACCAATCCAAAAGCTTCGGCCATCCATTTTCTAGCAGTTGCAAGCTGCTCTTCTTCGCTGTCATTTATATTGAATGGTTTCTCCTTTCTTTTCAGAGACAGTGACAGATGAAGTTTCGAGGAGTTGCTACCGTTTCGCATTCTGTCGTCATCCCGTCTCTGAATTTCAGTAATTAAAATAAGAATTCGAATAAATTTTCACTCACTCTTCTCATCAACTCGCTGCTCAGACCCATGTATTGATGAAGTGTAGTAAGTGTGACGTGAAGCAGGCGAGTGATGACAATTTGAATCGGACGAATCCATGCTTCTGGATTTTTGTGATAAGACTCTCGGAAAGATGTAATAGGGAACTTGGCAACTCGGCAAGGCTCGGCTGCTTTCAATGCAACTGTACGGAAAATCGACGGAAAATCCATGAGGATATCGAGCATTGAGAGAAGGGAGAAGAAACTGCCACCAGCTGGAATACGCTTGACAAGGTACTCCTTGCCTTCCATGTGCTAAAAATTAAAATTTCTTATATGGTTTTTTCTCAAAAACTTACCCGAATATGAACAGTCAACTCTCCATCAATAGCTACGTAGATTGCGTCATCTGATTCTCCTGGCTTCACAATGTATTCTCCAGCTTGGAAGGATCGAACCTCAATTTCTCGTGGATCCAACTTCCACTCTGATGGCAATTCGAGCATTCTGAAAATTAGGGAGACTAGAAGAGAGTTCAGATGGGGGAAAAAACTCACTTGAGGTTATGGAGAATGTAGAAAATCTCAGGTTGAAGATTTTGCGGAATCTCTGGAAGATCTGTGGGCTCGAAGAACTCTTGTGGTGGACGAAGGCGAGTGTCCTTGTTATTCTCTTGATTCTGACGGAAGTACACACGACTACCACGACGGAGAAGGCTGGAAATTTTTCGGGGGTAAGATTCAGAATCAATTTGAAGGAGGAATCCGGGCTGATTCCAAATATCATAACGAAAACGCTTAAAAGTGGCTCTAAATCTTTGAAAAAAGGTTCAAACAGACCCATTTTTTGATGGAGGTGCCCGTGGCCGACGTGGGCCTGTTTGAATCGGTTTTTCGGGCTTTTAGAGCCATTTTTGAGCGTTTTCGTTACACAAATTTTTGATTGAAATCCTCCTGTAAAAAGCTTACTCTTTAGCCATCTGGAACGCCGTTGAGTGACGTCTTCCCGATTTTCCCTGTTTCGATCGTCGTCGTGGAAGTGTTCCACCACCCATCACCAGATTTCCATTGTCTTCGTCTGATGAATCGTCTGTTGGAGTTCGACCAGGAGAGTCTTGCTGAATTAAAGAGGTATTAAAGTGTTTCGAAAAAGTAGGATATTTTTATATGGATCGATTCAGATTGTTGCAGACAAGAAAAAATTCTCTTGGAGACATATCCAAAAATTGACCTAAATCAAGTTACAAGCTCTCAAAGTGCCACAAAGCGCTTCCGTGGTCTTATTTCACGGAGAACCACGGAATTTCTCCAAGACTTTTTTTTGGTGAAAATAGGACCAGGGAAGCACTTTTTTGGCACTTTTAGGGCTTGTAACTTGATTAAGGTTCCGTTTTTGGACGTGTCTCCAGGAGGGTTTCTTGTCTGCAACAGTCTCCATCGATCCATATAAAAAATCCCACTTTTCGGAAAACTTTAGTACTCCTTCAAGAAAGTTTGAATAATCTACTTTTTAAACCCCAACTTACCACCAAACTCTTATAAATCTTTTTAGCCCAATCCCGTTTTCTCATTCGTCGTGAACCCGACAAATTCGACCCGCTGACAGAGGTGGCCATATTATTGAGTGGAAGTGAAGTGGGCGGCTCCAAAGGTAGAGATCCAGTCGGGGTTCCCGTCCGTGGTAATCCATCGATACGTGTCTCATCATCCTCGTTGTCCGTCTCCAAAATCGTTGGCACTTTTTTCTTCCGTTCTTCTGGAACCAAATCAAAACAGAGGGTTTCGGGGAGCTTGTAATATCGAGAAACTTACTGTTCGGAGAGTTTCTAGCGGATGTGGCAGCACTCGATGACGATGAGGATGGTGTGTTGGAATAAGCGAAAAGATAGTAGGAGACGAAGAAGGCGATCGCTCCGATTATGCAAATGGTGAATAGAATGAGGAGAACCTAAAATTCAAATGAGAATTCCTTTTTGAAAATTTGGTTTGGGACATTTCGAAGGTGTGAAATCGCGTTTTTCCCCAATTTTTGAAGTTTCTCGTATATACTTTTGCATTTTTTAAATATAATAAAGCACAGCAAAAATATATACACAAAGTTCCACAATTTGTGTAAAAACGCGACTTCACCTTTTTGAAATGTCCCGAAGCCAAAAAGTGTATCTATTCATCAACTCACATGGTTATAAATGAATGTGACAAGAAAAATGATGGGTGCAAATATTGAATAGAGGAAACTCATCGAGATAACCGCATTCGCTTTGGGAACTGAAAAAATTGAAGATTTTTGTTGCGAAAGAAGAGGCACGTGGCAATTAGAAAACGAAAAATGAGGTTATTGGGAGAACACAACATCCTTGATTGTCAGTTTCGAAATTTGAAAATTTTTCGAATATATCCGTGAACCCCAAATTTCATTATTTTTGCACTGGTGTTGGTCAGGTATCAACTTTTCGCAAAGTTTTTAGGCGCAGTGATTTTTCATTCAAAAATCGGATTGCTACTAATTTTAAAGGAGAATCTCAGCCATTGATTCATATAGAAAACTTTTATTTTAATGTCATCGTTACTGAGAAAACTGGATTTCCAAAGTGCAACTGAATTTCTCAGACACTTTTAAAATCCAGTTTTTCTCAAAAATAAGGAGCTCAAAATAAACGTTTTCTATATGATTCAATAGCTGAGATTCTTTTTCAAAATTTGTATGAAACCGATTTCTGAATAAAAACTCATTGAGCCTAAAAACGGTGCCAAAAGTTGATACCTGACCGAAACCAGTGCAAAAGTAGTGAAATGTTGGAGTTCACAGACTTATCGGAAAAATGTTCAGTTTTCAAAACTGACGATCAAGGATGCTGTGAAACAGGGAATTCTGACGGAAAGTTCTAGATCTTTCTAAGAGAAAAAAGGGAGAAAAGATGGCTGCAGAAGCTGCAAAAACGGAAAGTGGCACAAAACACGAGCAAAATTTAAAATTTCCGTTTTTTTTTCAAAAACCAAAAACTACCCTACCCTTCGAAAGAATGCCAAAGTCTAGTGTAGTATTACTGTTTTCGAAACTAAAGTGTTCAAGTTTTTTTTTCAAATTACGAACACCTCTATTTTGTCCACAAGCTGCCAGAGGTCACAAATCGTTAGTAAACATCACACCAAAAGGTGTGACAACCCCTTTCTTCATGAATCATAGTGACGTGAGGCTACTTGACCAGTTGACACTAAAAAAGAAAGAGAAACATATAAAACAACAACAGCGATAAGGGCACAGTTCTGTATCTACACTTTTTGTTTGCTTGTTCTCTGCAGCTGTGGAAATGAATGAAATTAGTAATTCAAAAATCAGGGGATTCCCATTGGAATTTTGAAGATCCCGAGACGCAGATGGTTAGAGAAAAACGGATGGATGGGAGCCAAGGGGAAAAAAGAAGAAAACTCGTTATAATTTATGAGGAGTCATCACCATCTTCTTTTTTTGGGGAGGGACATCTGCTACCAATTTTTTTCATTTTTTCACAACTTTCCCTTTCGAGACAATATGAATTTATCCCCATCCGGTTTTTCTGTCTTTCGTCAGTGACAGACAATCCCACGTGGGGGGATGTTTCCCTCGTCTTGATCAGTGTAAGAGACGAAAAAATGTGTATCAAGTGAGGATGATGATGATGAGAATGACGAGGAGGATGGGTAACACAACTGAAAAATAGGTGGATAGAAAGAGGAGCGGCGTTGGGTTTTTTGTGTTCACTGAAATTTTCGTTTGTCTTGTGTCGGGACACTACATTTTTTTGTCGAGGAAGGAGCAGATGAAATTGGAGAAGGAGGTGATGATGAGATGATGGTGGTGGGAGTAAAATGGAATGGATAATACAAATAATATGGGAGTTCCGAGGGGTTTGGGAATGTTTCGATGATTGTAGGTTCAGATTTATTGGAAGATTGTGAAACACTATTCTGGGAATATGAGGAATCGTGCCCAGTTTCGGTGAATGTCAGTCCTGGCCGAATTATTCGTGATTCCGCGCCAACGATATCCCAACACGAAAAAAAATTATTTAAGGGAACATACCGTAGTTTTCAAGTCAATTTTCAAAATTTTCTTGTTTTTTCGAACAATTTTCAACAAACGTAACGCGTCGAAATCTGTTGAAAATCGTTCGAAAAACAAGAAAATATTTGAAAATTGGCTTGAAAACTACGGTATGATCCTTTAAATTAGAATTTTTCGTGGTGAGATATCGTTGGCGCGAAATCACGAAAAATTCAGCAAGGACTGACATTGACTGAGACTGGCACAATAGATGTGATCCGGGCCTTCTTGAACCGTCGATTTTCTCCACTTTAATTTCAAATTTTTTGGTCCATTTTATACCAAAATGTAGAACTCGATGAGGCCTATGAAATCGTACTAAAATCAACAAGATTGCCTGTCTCAGTTTTGTATAGAACTAGTAGAACATCCTACTAGTTCTAGACAAAAACTGAAACAGGCAATCTTGATGATTTTAGTACGATTTCATAGGCCTCATCGAGTTCTATATTTTGGTATGAAACTTGAACAAAAAATTTAATTTGAAGCGGAGAAAATCGACGACCCTGAAATCAAAATTATTCTGTAGGCATCTTCAAAAACTCTAGCTGAAATCATCAATAAGATCTCGCTGATCCTCAAAAAGTTTCAACGATCCCTATCAACATGTTTTGCATCATTCAAGCGCTTTCAGAAAAGAAAAAAAGCATTTTGACGCTTTTGAGATCTCTCAATGTAGACTCTGATCGTTCAGGGTCACACCTTCATCTTCGGATTGCGGAACTTCTTATTCCAAAAGAAAATAAAAGAAACAGCAGCATAAAAAAAAGAAAAGGAGCCACCAGCTGACTGACCCCGGAACAGCGTGTGACTTCAAAACGAAGTTTTTAGGGATTGGAGAAGACAACAAAAAAGAAGAAAATCTGGAAGGGACAGAGAAATCTTCTTCAAGATTTGTTCTATGAAACTTTCGAAATACAATGTTTGTTGACTTTCAAAAGTTTCTAATGATGTTTCGAAACGGAAACTGTGATCGGAGGAAGATAAAAATTCACATGACAATCGACAGGGAATGATCGTTCAATCAGTCATTATCTGAATTGCTTGATATTCGGAAAAGTGAGAAAATGAAACTTGTATAAGAGGTTTCTATCGTCCGACACTTTTTGAGTCAATATTGACTAAAGAATGTGTTATTTCGATTTTCACTAGTGGAAAAAAGAACTCTAGAGCGCAATCGCATGGAGCAAGAGCAGAAAAAAAGAAACTAGGAAGAAGGAAGCGGGAGTGACATTCTTATCATCTTCAATCACACAAAAATCGTCTACTTTTCTCGTCACGTGGGGTCTGCTTCTTTGTCAAAGAACGAAAGGAGGAAAATGTGATAAGCAACTTAATTTGTGAGAAAGCAGAATTTAAAGATAGAAGACCAATTCTAACAACTGCGGGCCCTAGATTTCCTCCACTTAAATTTCAAACTTTTCGGTCAATTTTCACACCAAAATGCAGAACTCGATGATATCAATAAAGTGGTACTAAAATCATCAAGATTGTCTTTCTCAGTTTTTGTCTAGAACTAGTACAGATTCTAGACAAAAACTGAGACCGACGATCTTGATGATTTTGGTACAATTTTATAGATCTCATCGAATTCTACATTTTGGAGTAGAAATTGGCCAAAAATTTGAAATTCAAGTGGCGAAAAAACTATTCATACGTAAGTTATAAATTCGTCAATCATAGTATTAGCGGTGACTAGTTCTTTTTGTTGGGCAAATTCCCGAACTCGTCGAATCCAGAAGTAGATTTTTTCAGAATGTACTACTGTTTTCTTTTTTCAAAAAAAAAATCTTTTCACAGTAATTATTGGGATCAAATTTTGTTTCTACTGCAATTTGTTTCTTGAAATTTTTCTAATTTTCTGTTCAATCGTACCCCAATCTTCCAAATCTCATGAATCCCAAGTAGACGACCAACTGAATCATCGTGATGTCCATTAATCATTAACACCAGATGAAAATATCCCCACTGAGTTGATGAAAACACACTGCGAAAAAAACTCGTCAATCAACAAAAGAGAGAAGCACAATTTTCTATGAGGAGCAGAAGACACGAGACAAAAAACCCTCAGGAACAAATTCTCAGGTTGCAACGCAAAAAAAGTGCATGAGAGATTGACAAGGGATATGACACGGGTAGGCGTAGTAAACAAAAAAAACAGGTGGCTGACGCTGCGACTTTTGAAAGTTTCTGCGGATTAGCCTAGGCCTAAGGGGACGAAAAGTCAAGAGAGTGATGGAGGCAGAAGAGACGCAGGCAGTTTAAGAAAGCGAGGAAAAAGTTCACGGGCAACTGAAGAAGCACAAACAAAAGAAGACTGTTTTGATAGACTCTTGATAGGCAGATTGTGGGGGAGACAGAGAGTGGACGATGAACTGTGTACCCCCCTTATGATGACAGGTTCGGTCTCTAGCCTCCTTCTCATGACCGATGTCTAATCGAGCGGACGGATCATTGTTCTTCATGTCTTTTCAATTTGATTGCGTCAGATTGAGATTTGATCTTATTTATGACGTGGAACAGTTTCAGGTGTTGAAAAAATGCGGTCAATTCTAGAACCTTTCATTCAAAAAGTGCAAATTCTCAGAATATGCCCGTGAACTCAACAATTTCACGATTTTTGCACTGGTATTGGTCAGGTATCAACTTTTGGCAAAGTTTTCAGACTCAGGGATTTTTTATTCAAAAATCGGATTGCTAAAAATTTTAAAGGAGCTTCTCGGCTATCGAGTCATCTAGAAAACGTTTATTTTGGCTGAGTACGGACTGAGAAAAATGGATTTTTCACTGCCAGCGCTTTTTCCAAAATCCCATTTTTCTCAGTCCGTACTCAGCCAGAATAAACGTTTTCTAGATGATTCGATAGCTGAGAATCTCCTTTTAAATTTGTAAGAATCTGGTTTTTGAATAAAAAATTGCAGCGTCTGAAAACTGTGCCAAAAGTTGATACCTGACTAAAAACAGTGCAAAAATAATGAAATTTTGGGGTTCAAGGACATATTCGAAAATTTTCCAGTTTTTGAAACTGACGATGGAGGATGTTGTGTCTCAAACTACCTAACCGAGACTTCTAAATGACAGGCTAACCTATTTCTATCTCAAGTTATTTTTCGACTTTCTCGCATGATGGGAAAAAAAACAAAGTTGAGCTAATTTTCAGTGGGAAAAAAAATCTCATGATGTCACTTGAATCTTTTCTGCAAACATTTTGCAACAATGTGCAAAGAAAAAACAAAAAAAAACTAGTCGGCGAAGTAAAATCATGACTTTGAAAAGCTGGAAAGCGAAAAAAAAATTTGACAAGAATTCTGAGGAACAAAACTCGTAAACTCAACTTTTCGGAGAACGCGAAAACAAAATCGAGCATTTTAGTTTGGGATAACTTTTCAGTTTCTTTTTCTCGAGAATCTCTGAAAGGATAGCTTCAAAAATAAAAGACACGACTATTTTTATCCAACTAAATCTTGACTTGTCTTCCTCAAAACTGGCCCCTAAATTTCAAAAAATTCAAAACGAGAAACCAAACACTGACGGGCTGCACCGCGCATCCTTTTTCTTCTTCCATTACGTCTCCGACGAAAGAAAAAAGAAGAAAAGGCGAGGATATTCGAGCATTTTCTTTTTCTTCTGCTCTTGGCCTCCATGCCAGCAAAAAAACCAAAGGATAAGTCAGGCGTAGAGATTCACGGAACTCCCTGGGGACTTTTTGGAAAATAGGAAAGGGAAAAACCTGAAGAGGAAAAGATGAAGTGATCAATTTTTTATAGCGAAAAATTTCAGAGAAGGAATGATAGGAGAACGACGATGATGTAAGAAAAATATTTAAAATATGCTGGAAAAAAATGAATCGAAAGAATAAATAAATAGAAAAAAAACAGGTGCCATTTCTGGTTGCTGAAATTTGATACATTTTCGGTGATGAATAAATAATAGCAAAAAGGAGAAGCCAATGAATGTTTGAACTTTTGAAAAATTTGTCTTTTTTGTATTTTTTGTGTTGAAATTTTGGAAAAAAGAAACAAAAAACAAAAAAACCACGAAAAAAAAAACAAGAAAAAACTGTGCGAGGCACTTGCAGCCACGCCCACTTTTCCATGCCGCAAAAATGGCGGGAGATTTGAATTTCTTTGGAAACTGAAAAATAATTTTATTTTTTTGTATTTTTTCAGTTTTTCGAAGATTTTCTAGAAAATTTAATTTGCTCAGCTGAAAAATCTTTGTTTTTTCGCTTTTCTAGTTTTTTTCAAAGCAAAACGAGCTGTTTACACCGGAAAAAATAAAATCAACGACGAGTGTCCGTTCGAAAAAAAAAGCGGACGTCTTCTCAATTAAACTCCGTAGAGACGCAACGCATTCAGAAGTGAGAAGAGCATGAAAAAGAAAGATTTCCATGGCTCGTACGAATATAGAGACGAGCGTTTCGCGCGCGCGAAAATTAAATTGTTTTGTCGTGGAAGAAAATGCGGAAAAAGCGGAGAGAAGATGAGCTTCCTTTTCAAACTTCGAAATTTGTAGTAGTAAAATGATTTATTCCGAAATTTGTGGGTGAGTCTCTCTAATCGGAAAAGGAAAAAAATGTGGAAACGGAAATCACAAAATTCTGGGGGGTAAGAAACAATTAAGAATGCCTACCAAATCGGGTGCTTGTTGTTTCTTTCCTTTGTTCTGATGTTGCTTATCGCACCTACAATTTATATATACACAAAAGGTGATGAATATTTTGGGGTTGAAAATAGAAAGAAAGTTTATAAGACCAAAAAGAAACGCTAGAATAGACGAATAAAATGTCCTGCTAGAAATGTTTTATATACAACAGGGGGTCAATTGGTATCGGGTCGAGGCACCGGAGACAGAGAAACGAAAACAAGGAAAGAAGAGGCTAAGCATAGATATTCACAACTTTTACAAAAAAAAACGAATCAATAAATACAACGAGAGGGGGAAATGCTATCAAGACTGAGCTGGACGGTTTCCTTGTCCAGGTACATGATGAGACCAATCGGCGACTTGTGGACCCATTGTCAAATTACGACGGGATGAGGTACTGTAGATAGGGAGCACTTCACTCGCTTCTACTGGGACAGCCTAAAAATGAGAATTTGAATTTTGAGGATGAAAAAGTGAATCTTGATCTTACCTTCAAATAAATACATGCGTCTGTTCCATGTCCTTCCATAGAAACCAGGAATAAGTCACCAAGGAAGTATCGAGCGTAGAGACGGGAGAGTGGGAGCCCGTAACCGTAGCCAGCCTGGAAGAGGAAAATTGAAGGGAAACATGGGGAAAATTTGCGGATGAGAAAGTCTAATGAATACCAAGTACTTCTTTCATTTCTTGCTAATAGATTCTGATAAACTTTCAATCTCCAAGTTTTGACCTTCATAAAAAAATTGCAGATATGTCCAACTCGGTCCGGCAGTTTTCTCCATTTAAAATAATTATTTTTTTTATCAAATTTTATACCAAAATGTAGAACTCAATGAGATCTACAAAATGATGTATCAACCAATAATATCAACAGGCTGACTAAGTTGCGTTCGTTCCTAAAACACCAGGACCGGGGACATGAATTGAAGAGGAGCCTTCTCGGGCCTTTTAGAGTTTTTTTCTACATTTTGATATTAAATTTGACTTTAAAATCACAATTTAGAGGGGAGAAAATTGCCGGCCAGGGTTGGACATGTATGAATAGTTGCATAACTCGACGAGTACATTTTTTTTCGTAAATCTTCATTTCGCAGAATGAAAATCTTACCAATGGTGCTTGCGTTCCATCTCTCGGTGGTGGCGGTGCCGTCGAGTACATGTAGTTGTACAGTCGCTCGAGAATTGTTCTTGACACGCCACCTCCGCGATCACAGATCTGAAAACGGTTTATTTTAAGTTTGAAGCGACTTGAACTACTCAGAATCAGTGGAATTTTGATTTTGTAGCTTGTGGGAGGATCAACCGAAGTATTATCTTCAAAATTTCAACTGTTTCAACTGAAGAAAAACAATTTGAAATTTCAAAAGCGGTTCTCCTTCCCATTGAAATTCAGAATTTCTACTGTGAGCTTCACTTTTCAGTTTATTCATCATAATCCTTTTTTTCTTGGCTCCGGAACAATCGCAGCCAAAAATGCACTATTTTTCCCACAAATTGTCTCAAAAAGAACAAAAAATGGAAATTAACAATGACAATGGTCATAGTCATACATTATTGTCATTTTTGCAGTTATTTTGAGATTTTTTATGCGAAAAACAGTGTTTTTTTGGCTGCGGACTGTCTCGGAGTCTTTTTCTCCCTTCATCCTCCGTAAATCAATAAAATCACCTTAATCGAAAGATCCTCTTGTCCCTTCACCACATAAACCTTGATATCCGGCAAATCATCATCAACCCCATGATATTCGACTGTTGCTCTCATAGCATTCTGCAAAAAAGACTATAGATCGAAACCCCTTTCTCGCTCGATTTAATTCCCCTCTTTTTCTTGATTCTCCTTTTCATTCATTTAATTCCTTATCACTATCTCCTATCTCTCTTTCCTTTTTTTAGTATCAAAACCAGCCAAGCACGTGGGTACAATGTGTTCAGGAGAAGAGAGATAGTCATCGGCATTGAATCGTTAAGAAGGTTACAATGAGGCGCGCGCATCCATTTCTTTCCGAAAAAAAAACCAACTTTAAACAGTTCGAACATCATGTGATACAAGTGACTTGGTACTGCCACAATCGATATTGGCTTTCCCTTTTCGACGGCGTTGTGCATCTCCAGTTTCATTGATGGACTTGTCAAGTAGTAACGGTCACAGAGGAATCTGCAAAAAGAGGAATCGAAACTCTTCCAATTCTCGATAGAAATTTCAAATTTGAATAACTTTTTCCAGAGGGATCGGGTAAATTGCGTTCAACAGGAAAAATGTTCCTTCTTTAAAAATCTATCGATTGGTTGAAAAGCAGTCAAATTTTATTAAAAATTAGCAGAGTTACGCCTTGCCCAAAAAATTTTCAATTTTGGCAACTTTTCGGCAAGACATATTATTCAGTTTTCCCAAGTTTCATCGCGCTCCATTGCGAACTTGGGGAAATTCAAAATTTTGATCTTTCCCGCTCACTTTTTTCTTATGTGGGTCACGTCAAATATAATAATTTGGTTGATTTTGTGTTTTCGACGTGACCTACATGAGAAACAAGTGAGCGGGAAAGCTCAAAATTTTGAATTTCCCCAAGTTCGCAATGGAGCGCGATGAAACTTGGTAAAACTGAATAATAACTCTGTTAATTTTTGTTGAATTTTGACGGTTTTTAATCGATAGCTTTTTCAATAAGCTTTATATAAGGAACATTTTTCCTGTTGACCGTATTTTTACCCGATCCCCCTGAAAAAAGTTATTCAAATTTGAATGGGCTGTCGAATTTTTGTTTTTCCGCATTTTCAGATATTCCACCCCCGCTGTCCCACGAAAACAAGAGTCCAAAATTACATGTTTTTACTTTTTTTGAAGTGTGTGATTTGTTCTTTGAAACGATCAGGTTTTCTCATATCATTTTCGAACGACACGTCATTCCCAGTCTCAAAGAACATTTTTCGAGGTGAAAACTGGAGAAACAAGCAGAAGATGAACTTTGTTTTCGAGCTCAATCGACAACTGACACACCCTGGTGTGTGTCCAGAGGCTTATCAAAAACCCAAAAGGCTCGCAATTCGTATAGCCAACTGTCAAAAAATGAACAAAAAATAGACAATTAACAATGAAAATGGTCATCCTTGCAGTAATTTTGAGATTTTTTGGCTGCGAAATGTCCACACTCACCGAGCATTCTCAAACGCATCGTAAACGACACTTTCCACGTCACAAGCCGGATCAATGCAGCCAACGTGGCGTGGGCTCTCGGGCAGCACATTTCCGAAAACGACCTGGAAAAAAAGTTGAAGATTTTTGGTTCAATCGATGCAAAATTTCATGCTGATTTCGAATATCACAATGAAAACGCTCAAAGATGCTTTACTGGTCCAAAAACCGCATTCAAAGTTGCAAAAAGTTATTCCTCGTGGCCGAACTTTTAACTTTTCTGCTCATTTTGACGGCGTTTTTTGGGCCTGAGTAGGATTTTTGAGCGTTATCATTGCGATGTTTGAAATCAGCATGATTTTGCATCGATTGAATCATAAATTAATTTTACCAGGAATCCCTCTTTAAAGGAGGATTCCGCCTCAAAAATGAATTATCTTTAAAATGTGCTAAAAGTTGTGTAGACTACGAAGCTTGGAAAAAAATCGTTGCGCTCAAAAAACACGATCGCCGGTGCTCAAAGTGATCCCTGTGATTCCTCTTCCATTTTGGATCACTTTCAGCACCGGCGATCGCGTTTTCTGAGCGCTACGATTTTTTTCAAGCAGTTTCAGTTCGATATTCGTAATCTACACAATTTTAGGCACTTTAAAGATAATTCATTTTTTAGGCGGAATCCTCCTTTGATAATTTTTTCTCTACTTAAACCTCACCAGATGTTGATTTTGAAGCATCCGAATGGAAATTCTGTTAATATAAAACCGATCCAAGAAGTACTGAATCCCCTTTTCACTGGCAATATCCACTCCATCCGATTCTCTCAACTCGATCAATCCCTCGGCCATCGTCTCGACGACGTGAGCGTGTCTTTTCAGCACAACTGTCAGCTGATCGTTGAACCTTGCAACCTGTTCCGGTGAAGCGTCGGACGCCTCGAAGCACAAAAGATCCTCGAAACTCTCCGCGTACCAATTCGACACCATTTTTGAGCTGGGCATCTGGAGAAGTTTCGGCGGTAAAAGTGTGAATTCTTGCATAATGTTGGCGAGTCGAACGAGTAGCTCATTTTTGAGAAACGTGTACGAGTTGGCTGCGGTTCCTATTCGGCCAAAGTCCAAATATTGTTGAATTGTGAGCGAGGAGGGTTGGAATTGACTGAAAACAAACAAAAAACTGGTTTTTCTTTCCATTTTTGGTGAGGTCAAAAACCGTAAACAACAGGAAGAAAGATATACATTTTGCACCCAAACGAACCTATAATAATCGAGTTTCTTCGCCAGTGAGCCCACAAACGGACCCAGCAACTTCCGCGAGAAGCGCATCTGAAAATTGGTCTTTAAAAATGGGAAAAAAGAAGAATATGAAGTGCAGTGTGTTTAGAAGGCGTTATTTACGCTCACGCGATGAGAGAATATAAATATATTGAAAAAAGAGAACAAAACTTATGAATTGCACGTCGCGACTGGCCCAATCGTCTACACTCCCGACAGGGCGCTCCTCTCTGCCTTCGCTTCAGAGTCGGCGATTGAGAGAAACGAGGAAGACGCCAGGGGCGCAGTGTGACGCGAAATGAGTGTGCGCACTTTGAGACTAACGCGGAAGTTTAAAAATGAAAAAAAAATGGAGAAAAATCTTTTCGAAAAGAGGAAGAACATTTTCTTTAGAAAAAAGATCGAAAATTCAGGCGGAAAGGCAATTGCATGCTTCGAAAGGTTGAATTCTTCAAAAGTTGTCGATAAATGTGCATAAAATTTCACGCGAAAATGCGGAGCATTGCCGCGGTGTTTGCGGTCTTACGGAATTCTACAGTACCCTATTTAAAAATAATAAAAGTTGCGATGAGAGAAACAAAACAGATTCTGAAGAAATTGACTTGAAAGCAAAAGTGCAAATACCAAATTTCCACCTGATAATCAGAGCTGAATTTCGTAAACAATTTTTTATAAATGGCTTCAGAAGGCGTGGGCATGCAACAAATTTATTCATAAACAATCTGTTGACTAACATTAGAAAAATAAGTATGACTTAAAGGAGGATTCCGACCAAAAAATGAATTGGGCTTAAACTGTGCTAAAATGTGCGTTGGTTACGAATATCGAAGTGAAACAGCTTGAAAAAAATCGTAACGCTCAAAAAACGCGATCGCCGGTGCTCAAAGTGATCCCTGATGGAAGAGAAATTACGCGGCCGCCCGCAAATTTCGC
Organism: Caenorhabditis zanzibari; assembly: GCA_963966625.1. Lineage (NCBI taxonomy): Eukaryota > Metazoa > Nematoda > Chromadorea > Rhabditida > Rhabditidae > Caenorhabditis > Caenorhabditis zanzibari. Next base: position 5,546,392 of record OZ016470.1, on the reverse strand, counting down.
AATATTTTTCAAATTTCTCTTCCATCAGGGATCACTTTGAGCATCGGCGATCGCGTTTTTTGAGGGTTACGATTTTTTTCAAGCTGTTTCACTTCGATATTCGTAACCTACGCACATTTTAGCACAGTTTAAGCCAAATTCATTTTTTGGTCGGAATCCTCCTTTAAAGCTTTTAAAAGGAAAGAGATCTATGGAACAAGATGATTGAAATGGAAAAGTGGTTAGAAAAATTATAACAACAAAAAACAAAACTAGGGTTATGAAACAAAACAACAAGATGGAACAAGATTATTAATTATTGGCATAAGTGTAGTACGCCACATCCGAGGACTTCTTGGTCTTCGTGTCGCCGATCGCGGTTTGAAAAAGTGGCACCAGCGACGTGTACGATTTCCAAGAAATTTCCTCATCCACCTTCATGGGGATAACCGCCGATCCCATGATGGTGAAGACCGTGGCTCCACCGCGTCCGAACACTGATCCCGAAATAACTCCACTTCTCATTGAGACTCCTTCTTTGAGCCGATACTGCTGTATTGGCTGTATTACAAGCAGCGTGCACTTGTTCTGCAACAGCGAGTCGACGTTTACTGGGAGCTGAAAAAAAATGTTTTAGTCTTTAAAAATTTACAATAATAGTACCTTTTTCTCAAACACCACTTTGCTCCCTTCAGGAATGTCTTCGAGAGGCAGAGTTTTCAGGTTGGCAATGGACGATAAGATAAAGCTTTCTCGAGCTTCGGTGCTCTCCGATTCTTCTGCTCCTATCGCGTTTTTGATTTTCTGAAAATAATTTTTGAGAACAAATTCAGCTTTGAAAAATTACCGCTTCCAGACCGGACACCGTAAACTGCTGCCTTGCGTACTTTCTCAACAGTTCCGCGATTCTTTTGTCTTCTTTGAACGAAGCTTCAGCGATTCGCTGTGGAAGACGGCGAGCTCGTGGAATTCGATCGGGAGTGTCCTTGATAATGTTCAGAAACGCCGTCGGTCAGACTCCTGTATACTTTTATGGCGTATTTAGGCTTGCTCCGCATTCGGATAACTTCCTTTTCGGGAATATTAGCCGCGAAGGCTGTGAGATAGAACTTTGTCTGTAATAATATTCAGTTAACTGGGACAAAAACTCTAAAAATGAACCTCATCGTATGGTGAGAATTGCGATTTATTCTTGATGCCAACTCTGGCGTAAAAGCTGAGCAGGAAGGCATGAATCGTCTTCGGCATTTTCGGTTGAATGTATTCGGACGCATCGAGCGCGAGATCAAGGCTGTTCTTCGGTAAATCGAGCGCTTGGTTGAAAACCAAATCGAACTCGTAGCATATATTTGCGAGATGATCGACTGCGTCTCCTCGTCATCCGACAACTCCTTCTCCTTGATCACGGAAAATCGATGGTTCGCTTCCACCACGACCATCTGGTCGACGGTCGTCAGGTTGCGAACCAGGCATACCGGCGTTGTGGCGATTTCCGTGTCAAACAGCTGTGTCACGTCCATCTTACTCAATCGCTCGAACTTCTTGAACTTTAGTGGTCTCATGAGGAGACCACGTATTTCCATGTCTTGAAGCTCTTTCAGCGTGACTGTCATAGTTGTGGTGAGGAACGTCGGAGCGGAGTCAGCCTTAATCTTCTTCGCATTTTCAGGGGTCTGAAAATGAATTTGCATGAGATTTACTGGAAAGTAACTCACATTTGAACTTGATGTTCGTTTCCGTGGATTCGCATTCATTTGTTCGTTGAAACTGGAGGCGACGTCGTTGGTGACGGAGACCTCTGAACCGAATCCGGTGTTCTGAAGAGCCTCATCCGATTCACTCCACAATTCTTCCTGAGCTTTTTTGAACTCGTCAGCGATGTATTTATCCAAGGACATACTGATTGTGTCGTACCTAAAATATATATTTTTAAAAATCAAAACCTGAATTCAGAAGCCAGAGATAATTCAGACGATTTCAGAGTTTGTTCCGGGAACAAATATGGGATTTTAAAAAGAAGAGTTGAGCGAATTTTGTTCCCGGAAATTTAAAAAGTATCTTTTACGAGTTCAGTGCTTTTTAATGCAAAATATTGAATTTTCACTTAAAAAATAGCAAGGAAAGCACAGAGGTCGAAAGCCAGAAATACGGAAATGCGCTCTCTGGAGCAGCCGGGCCTAAAATTAGTTTTTTAGACCCGAATTCCGCTCACTTCTTCGAAAATTTTATTTTATTCCGGTATTAAATTTAGTCGAGAATTTTTGTGATGCAAAAAAATTCAGAAAAAAACACTGAAATTTGAATGAGAAGGCGTCAAAGTTCGGAAAAAAGAACCAAATCAGGGGAGCGCGTTTGCATATTTCTGGCTTTCGACCGCTATAAATAGAAAAGTCATGATAAATGCCGTAGAAAGTAAGCGATATTTTTCGAAACTGGGTTACTGTAGATTTCGCTTCGTGCCAAGAGATTTCAACGGAGCGCGTTTCCGATTTACGTCGCGAAAAATTCACCGTGCGATCTGGTCATTAGAGGTTTTACGGTATCTTTTCTTTAAGTTTTCAGCTGTACTGTGTTTCGTTTTGTAAAGATAACACAATCAATATTTATTATTGTTTTATTGCGCATCAGACTTCTTTAAATTAGGTTGTCGTCGTTGCCAAGTGTGGACCAGTATGAAAGTGTTGAGAAGAGAAACAACAGAAACTGAACTACTCGTGAAATTAAGTGAGACAATTAGAATAGGGCTTTGTGCATGTCACAGTTGGGCATGGTTACTCCGAGACTGTCGCGGGTTACCTGGAAAGAAGAAAGTTTATAATAGTAATCTCTTATAATTTTCAAAATCTAAGGACTTACCGTCGAGACAAGTGTCCACGCATCAGTTCCACACTTTTGCAAAATAATCGGATGTGAGCATCTCAAATAACCATCCATCGCTCGACACATTTCCGTCAGATACGCTTCCGTTGAAGAACCCTGAAATTCGATTTGATACACCCCTCTCGTTAGTTCGAAAATTAAATCCACTTACTTTTGCTCCTTGAGCTTCCGAGATCGCTTGAGTTGCCGCTATCTTACAACTGATGTACTCCTTTTGAGCTTCGACCTTGAAACAACATATTAGATTTGAGAGGATAGTTGAGATTCTAGTTACCTCCGCAAAGCATCCTGCATGCTTCTGGAACAATGGCTGACCAGATCCGCACATATAACTGTAGGAAGCATGAACAGCGTCAATCGAGAGGGAGTCGCAGCGGACCGGGGAGACACAGTCCTGAAGATACAGTATATTTTAAAGTCCCGTGTACACAACATCTGTTGGAGAAAACATTTGGAGCATATTTTGTGGCCTGTCTAGTCAACTTTTGACGAGGATTCTAACGAGACTAATTTCAGTACGTTTTAACTTCGGAAATGTGCTCATTTTGAGCTCATCGGGAATGTAAGGACTCACTTTGAAGTCAGAGTAGATCGAGCACAGCTGGTTGAATACGTGGCCTCCTTGCAATGGGAATTGCATGGCTCCAGTTTCAGCTTGTAGTTTTGTGGCGTAGTCAAGCATTGGCTGAAAAAAAGGTTTCAGTTTTTAAAGGTTACTTGGTTCATAACTTTGAAAATAGATTGTTACGCTCCAGAATGTCTGACATGAGTTAGGGGCTCAAAATGGAACTCTAGCAGTTCCCGTAAAACCTGTATTGAAAGAGCATTTTCCTCTTTGCTCCAGCACCTAAAAATATTTTTCGAATTCTCAAAATGGGTCATAACATCTGATTTGAAACATATTTTGTGAGTCCACTTTTGACGAGGATTCCAATAAGACTAATTTCAATCAGTTTGAATTTCACGAATGTGCTCATGTTGAGCTCATTGGGTACCCTTCTTTTATACGAGTTGTTTTATTATAGTTCTCACGATAACTTATTTTTTGCTGCTTTTGATATTCGTGGTCCAAATTTTGTAAAATTTTCAGAAGATCTGAATTAGCAGCTCAAAATGTCACTCTTACAGTTACTGTTTTAGAATAGTCGCATCTTTGGTCATGTTTCAGAAAAACTGTTATTCCACTCGTTTGGAAAACTTTGAAAACATTTTTTTCCAAATTTCAAAACGTAAGAAATGATCATCTTAAAATTCCCTTTAAAATGGTATATTTTCCAAAAAATTTAGCTTATTAGCTCTCGTGTTATAACAATTTGAAATTTCGGCTTTTTTGAGTAAATATTTTTTTGAAATTTCAAATTTTCGGCTTTGAAAGTTGAATTGATTCAACAAAATTCACAGCGTAGCAATATGAATTTGATACTGTATGAGAATCTTTAGTATATTGATCAGCAAATTTGAAAAAAACAAACCTGCAAACACTCGCTAACTTTCTTCTCATCCGAATACTCACACTTCACCGGTGGTTCCTTCGTCTCTACTCCAGGTATTGGTATTAACAAGAGTAGTGCCAGTAGAATCATATCTGAAAAATGTCAAATGGAGCAAGTAAATCGGGAGAACAAATATAAGAAGAAGTACTGAAAAAAGAAGAAGGAGGAGGAGCAGTAGAAGAAGACTTCTTCTTCTTCTTCCCCGTAATTCAATCGCGTCGAGTCCTCTTATCTTATTTTCACGCCGACTTCTTCGTCAACTGACGACGACATCTTCAGCACCAGTACTCACTCATACAAACACTCACGTATTCTGCTTATTCCAGAACAAAAATGGAGATTTTTTCTCTGCAGATGGTACGGAACAAACATAGTAGGAAGATTTTAAAGTTTCAGAAGCAGAAACCTTTGAAAACCACTAAATTAAAAAATGCGGATAACGAAGTGCTAGGGTTTCTGAAAACCAGAATTCACAAGATTCAGATTTTAAGAATATTAGTGAGCCGGAACTTCCGGTTTGGATCATCAGAGTCTTTCAAAATGGATCATCTCAGAATCTTGGAATTTCGAGTTCTGAAAATTTTCGATTCTCAAGGGCTTACAAATATCAAAGTCTAATAAAAAACAAGTTTAATGAACACTGCAAAAACAATTTAAAGTAATATTTTTTTTGTAATTTGCGAATCTCAAAAATCTTAAAATTTGGGAAACTCTAAAAACCTTCAAGTAGGATTACAGTCGTTTTTATTTGTACTTAAGTGATTGCCTCAATTTTAATACTTACAAAAAACAATATTTTTGCATAAAAATTGATAAAACTCGAGAAAATCGAAAAGTTCTACATGTTTCGGAATAGGTTAGAAAAAATGTAATTTCGCGATTTGAAAATCGATTTTCTCGAATTTCAACTATATTTATGCAAAAATATTGTTGTTTTCTTAAATACTGGAATTGGGATGACCATTCGAAAAAATAAAAAATAACAGTAATCCTACTTCAATCTCAAGTTCCAGTTCAAAGTTCCAAAATCTTGAAGTATCAAATTTTTGAAAATTTTCGATTGTCAAGAGCTTCAAAATATCAAAAAAGATTTAAAGAACGCTGTCAATAATTGAAGTAATAAATTTCTTGAGTTCAGAAATCTTGAGCTTTGGAAAACACCGAAAATCTCAAAAATGCGAATTCAACTTCCTGCACTTCTTCTCATAACTCGAAATATATTCAAAGTCCAAAAATTCTCCAAATTCGAAACTTCAGAATTTCGGAGTCCTTCTCCTTCTCTCTTTATGAAATTCAAAAGACAACTTTTCCCCATTTTCCTCCTCCTCGTCGTCATGTCCTTTCCCTTCAATGTATTCCCATTTTTCATTCATCGGTCCTTTTTTCTCTCTTTCCAAATTTTTTTGCTGAATGCTTTTCACTCTTTTAGGATGTTCAGATGACAGAAGCTCACGAGGCGAAGATTCAGGAGATGGAAAAAAGAAAAAAAGGGAATAAATTGGATTTGAAAAAATAAAAGAAAAGGATGAAAACGGGAAAGGGTGGAACGGAAAATCTGATCAACTACTTGAAAAAGGAATGATTGAGAGAACTTTCAGCAAAGAAAAATGAAAAACTGCAAGAAATTCGAAGAAAACCCAGAAGGATTAGGTAACGAAGACAGATGAGAAGGAGATTCCCAGGGAACGGGAAAAAACAAAAGAAGAACAGAGGGAGTATATTGATAATATGTTCCCCGTGTGTTTTGAAAAGAAAACATTGAATTTTATGAGATGAAATGAGGTTTCGAGGGTGGAGGAAGAGACAAGTGGACTGGGTTTGAAATTGAGTTTCTGAATCTTAGGATATTAAAATTGTAAAAAGAACATACCGTAAAACCTCTTATAGAGGGATATGTCCTTCTATTGTTCAATCTCCTCAAAATCGAAATTCGAATTTCAGAAAAGTATCCATAACAAACTTTTGAGGAGCAACTATTAACGTATTTCATATTGGTCCTAATCTGTCCATATCTATTTTGGCAAGCAATCGATTGAGACCACTTTCAGATGCACAGAAATCTGAGAAAGTGCTCTTTTCGGGCTCACTTGGGTATCCTTCTATCAGAGGTTTTACGGTATTTGAGAATCTCGAAGCTACAAAATAACATGGAAAATAGAATCATCAGAATCTTGGGATTTTGAATCGGCCAAATCCAAAATTTTAGGAATATAAAAACAAATCGGTAACTCAAGTATAGTAGTAATAGCCAAAAAGAATGCGAGAACTGGCGTTTTCTGTGGAAATAGTTCAACTTTGAGGGTCTGAAATAGTTGTTTCCAAGTATCCGATTGCTATGAAATTTTGTGGATCTATAGAGCAACTTAAGAACTCTAATTTTGTTGTTGACAACTTTTTCAGCTCTAGCTAGATAAAATAAGTATTTTCTAGCAAGACAAAATAGGTTTAGACTATCAGGATTAAGTTTGTAACTGAAACCATAATATATGGAATCTCAGAATTTCAATTAAGTGATCGAAAAGTCAAAGTATTCTGAAATTTTCAAAACTTCTACATGATTCTTGAGATACAATCTGTTTGAAATCAACCTCAATTCCTGAATCCCACATTATGAACATGTCACGATTCTGGAATCTTTTAGAAAAGTGAAAAATAAACTGATCTGAAAACTTTTCTCGGTCTATACTGACTTCAAGATCAGCCCATTTCTAAAAAACATTGAAAACTTGAAAATTGAAAAAAAAACTTTTCTAGAAATTCCAAATTATGAAAACCTCGAAGACAGATTTACAATTTTTATAAACCTGAAAGCTTTCAAGAGTCTTTAAAATCATTAAATTCTATTTGAATCAAAGCGAAAAATGAGCAGAAGGATTATTTAGTTCAACTCTTTCAGAGTAAAATTCCTGATTTCTAATCTCAAAAAATGGACAAAATCCTGACAGCAAAACAATGCAAGAAGGGTCCGAGAAAGAAAGTATTCCATATGAATAGAAGCCCCGCCCCCAGAAATCTAGATTTCAATCTCAAAAAATCCCGAAAACCAAATTCTTCCAAATTTTCTAATTAAAAAAGGATATCCAACCAAAAATGGCATATGAATTAGTTGTCCTAATCCTAGATAACATACATTTGAGAGAAAAAGAAGAAGAACAGAATTTCAGAAAAGAGATATAGGGAGAGAGACTTCTCTTTCATCGGGAGCCGCCCATCTCCGTCGTCTTCTGCTTCTGAATTCCCATCTAATTAAACAAACCAGACCAGAAGAAGAAGAAGAAGAAGAAGAAGCGGCACAGAAATGTCCATCCGTCCGCCGTTTTCCTGTCAAATGCACACTTGTCAAACTACTGCCAAACAAATTGCTCTGGGGGAATGTCTCCAGGGAGAGCCCAAAGGTTTATGAGCCACCTGAGCCCGATGGGAAAAAGTGGGAAAAACTAATGGATAATTCTTATATGTGGAGAGGGAGGAATGGGGTTTCTGCATCACATACTTCGAACAATGAGTCCAAAGAAAATTAGATTTTTTTGCTCGGGATTCTTGGAAGGAAGGAAAATGTAGTAATTAGGAAAAAAAGAGCTGAAACTCAAGATTGATTTTCTCATTTCCCACACCCCAATCTGCTCGTGTGAAAAATTGAATATTTCATATCGATAAAGGCAATTTAAAGCTTTCTGGGGGAATAAGGAACACAGAAATGAATAAAAGTACCCGGGTCAAAAATACAATGGATCAGTAGCAATAAAACAAATATCACAGATTCTCTATTCGTTAACCGAATTGTAAAGGAGAACGGCAAGAACGACGCAAATAGTTCCTAGAACGAAATACATTCCAACGAAGACGTCGGGGAAGATGAGCATGGAGAGGACGACGACGAGGATGATCGAGACTGCAGAGGCCATTGATTTGTAGAGATTATCGAGGTACCGCATGACGAGAGAAATGTAGAGACCGCCGACTCCCAAAAGGATAACCACTGCGTACACTTTGTCAGTGTATCCGAAGAAGAATCCTTTCTCGGAGATTCTGGAGAAGTCGGTGAGGCAGGCGATGGATGCGCTGACCTGAAAATTGAATAGTTTATACATGTAGTTCGGGCATTTTTTTCTCCACTTCAAATTCCAATTTTAAGGTCAATCTTTATACCAAAATGTAGAACTCGATGAGTTCTATAAAATAGTACAAAAATTATCAAGATTGAAGGTCTCAGTTTTTGTTTTGAACTTGTAGAACACTCCGAGTTTTTATCAAGTTCTAGACGAAAACTGAGAGAGGAAATCTTGGTGATTTTAGTACCATTTCGTAGGTCTCATCGAGCACTACATTTTGGTATAAAGATTGACCAAAAAATTTGAATTTGAAGTGGAGAAAATCGACGGCCCGCGAAGGACCGAAAATGCCTGAATCATACGTATTGAATAGTTCTTCTGTCTCTACCCGACTTGGCAGATCTCGGGCCGGCCCGGGTAGTGAAAAATAGGGAAAATTTTCGAAAATTTTTCACAATTTTTGTAATTCTTCGCTGTTAAAATGACACAAATATATATATATATTCAATCATCAAAATGTTGACTTTTTCAAAAAAAAAAACAACAAAAAATGGGAGGACTGAAAATATAGGGGTTTAGAAGGGTTTTTTAGATTTTTGAATTAAAATTGACTGAAAACGAAGGTTTTAGCGATTTTTCATAAATTTTGGTCCAAAACTCACCAAAATTGATCAAATTTGATTAAAAATAGTGTAAAATTCACAAAAAACACATTTTGACTGAAATTTCGGAATTGGGACCGTTTTTTTTAATTTCAGGTCCTTTTTCGTAGATTCTAAGCTTTTCATGCTTAAAAAATTAACACCAAAATTCTTGACCCCAGTCCCCAGTTTTGACTTTTTGACTTTTTGACCGGACCGGGTCCCCAGATTTTCTGATTTCGGCCCGGTTCGGCCCGTAGCATTTTTGGTCTCTAAAAATAAAATAAAGTCTTACCACTCCACAACTGTACATTTGCATGTTTCGAATCCAGAACGGCGTGCTTCCTCCATCCTTCAACATCTTCTCAAACCAGACACCAGCGAATCCAGCAGTGACACACGTGGCGAGAACCGCTGATAGTCCGATGATGTAGTTTTCAGCAGATTCTCGTTTCGTATTGGCTTCTGAAGCCGACGTGTTGTTCATTTGGACGAAGGCGACGCCGAACATTAGAAGGCAAATGGCGGCCCAACGGCGGGCGGAGAATTTTCGACCGAGGAATAGCATCATGAAGAGGGCAGTGGAGACGACTTTCAGTTGGGTGGTTACCTGGAAAAAATGTTTTTTTTTTTTCGATTTCAATCAAAATCTCTCTAATTGAATCTGAGTCTACCTGATAAACTCCCGCATCCAAATTCGACAATCCCACGAAATCCAAATTATTCTGAAGCGCATAGGCAAACGACGGAACGCTCATCTTGGCCAACTCTTTCGGCGCATTTAGGAAATATCGATTGACTTGCTGAAAGTTCCCTGGGGTTTGATGAGGTTCAAAATTAATTACATACCTCAGAAAACTGCTTGTTATCAAAACTACATTCTCGGTAGAACATGACGAATGTGATTATGAGTTTCAGAACTTCGGCACACAGCACGACGGATGTTGCAGAGTACATCTGGAAATTTCACAGATTTTGATGAAAGCACTGATTTCTGGATGTCTGTTTATATGACTGTAACTCAGCTCACAGTGAACCAATTTGGATGAATTTTTCACAGAAAGATCAGAAATTTGTCTAGATTTTTGATATCTCAAAAATTGAGCAAGTTACGGCTCTTTTCGTGAATTTTCAGCAAAAATTTCGGTACCGAAAATGTGTTGCAAGTCATAACTCGCTTCAAAGTTAACCGATTCTCTTGAAATTTTCAAAATTTGTTCTTGATTATGTGCTTCTCAAAATTCCAATTATGAAGCCTTCTAGTACCTGACTAGGTTCCACTGTGCTCCGTGTGTATTTGATTGTGAGTGTGTAGGCGGTCCAGATGAATGTCATACTGGCTATTACGTAGCATTTGAAGGCGAAACTAGGACGGGATGAGGCAGATGCATCTGGAAACTTTGGAGGGTTGGGGGACCAACTTATAAATTGCCGAAGGCTCCGGGACATTTCGCAGCTGGACATCTCGACGCCAAAAATGCACTTTTTTCGCATAAAAAATCTCAAAATGACTGCAAAAATGGCATTGTTAATTGCCCGTTTTTTGTTCATTTTGAGACAATTTATGGGAAAATAGTGAATTTTTGGCTGCGAAATGTCACACTTTCGAAACGTCGCTTTTTTTCCAAATCCTCACCTTTCTCATCTTTAATATCATCCTTATTCAACGGCAACAATTTTTCCCTATCCTCCTCGTCGGTGTGTGCAATATGTACATTTTGGAATTTCATCCCCAGCTCTCGGGTCCTAGCGACGCTGCAGAATCAGAAAATAAGTTTCAAAATCAATAGAATTCAAATATTATAAATTTCCGAAATAGCGAGATAACACAGAAAAGGGCGTGTGTCCACACCCTCTTCCAAGGTTTGTTTGTCTTCAAGTAAAAAGTAAAAGGAATCGAGGGAGGGAGAAGAAGCCACGTTCGAAAGTCGAGTCATAATGTGTTGGGAATATCTTTACTAATAACAACCAGTGATTTCTGTATGTCTGTCTGTATGTCGCCAGCTGTAACTCAGCCCAAACTGAACCGATTTGGATAAAATTTTTACAGAAAGATCAGAAATTTGTCTACGTTGATGCCCATATGTTTAGAATTTTTCTATCTCAAAAATTGAGCAAGTTACGGCTCTTTTTGTGAATTTTCAGTACTAATTTCGGTACCGAAAATGTGTTGCAAGTCATAACTCTCTTCACAGTTTACCGATTCTTTTGAGATTTTCACAGTTTGTTTCTGATTATATGAGGATGATGCACGACTTTTTTGTTTTTCGAAATTCCAATTTTTAAGCATTCTGGAGCACTTTTTATGAGCAACTTAGTTCATTTTTGCACGCGCGACGACAGAGAAGCAGAGTCGCGGCGGCAGAGAGGCGGCGCACACACAAAGTATAGTGGCCGACGCGAACCCGGTTAATGTCGGCCGCTTCTCTGAACTACCCCCGCCGGAAGGAGATGAGAAGCCGGTTTAATTACCCAAGTTTGAAGTCCGCCGCTCGATGGAGAGATATTGATAGGTCGAATTTTATATCATTCTGTTCGTCTCGACGCGAGGAGACAGAATATGTAAGAAAATTTTTGAAAGGTTGAATTTAAAGCAAGGTTATCGGGGTTTGAAATTCGAAAATGTGCCTAATATGATTTCCACAAAAACTAAATGTGTCGCGTTATGGTTCCGATGGTTTTCTATATCAAGAAAAAGCTCCTAAAACTCTTAAAATAGAAACGACGGTTCCCAGCATCAGGAAAAAGAGCCGAAGGCTCTGAAAATGGGACCGTCGGTTCAAAACACAGAGTAAGCGAAGGCCAGGTGGATGAGCCCCGAAGGGGCGACAGCCACCTGGTACATAAACACAAGGAGAGAGCGTTTTGTTTTGCCTTGTTTCTCTTGGAAACACGAAAACTTCGTGGATACGAAAAAAAGAGGATGGGTGGCTTGGAACTAAAAAAAATTGGGAGAAAAGTAGCTGTGCATTTGGGATAAGGGAAATGGAGAGTTTTCTAGGGGAATCTTTGAGAATTTTGAATATAGATTGGGCTTCAATGGATTTCTGAGAGAGTTCAATGGATTTCAAGAGTCTTTACTTATCAGATCTTTCTAAATCTTCAAAAAAAATTTGTATTCAAAAGTTCAAGTTTATCTTACTGTGCTAACTTGAGGTTGCGCATCTGGAAAGTTCTGAAAAGTAGTCATTTGAAATCCATTAAAGTATGGTTACAATTTGTTTGTATTTATTTTTTTTTGTCTTTCTCAAATGATCGTCCCAATTCCAGTATTCACTGAAAAACGATATTTTTGCATAAAAATCGTTAAAACTCGAGAAAATCGATTTTCAAATTTGGAAAACTCTGAAAACCTTCAAAAAACGCGGATTCCACTTGCTAAACTTCTTCTTCCAACTCGAAATGTATTCAAAGTCGAAAAAAAAGAAAATTTGAAAAATGACAGTAATCCTAGCTCAAGGTTAGTACAGTAACATAAGATAGACTAAAACTTTTTTTTGGAAAAATCCATAACAAGTCCACTTTAGATCGAGATAACAACTACAAAGCTGACCATCCTCTCCGAAAACCCCACAACCGTTCTTTGTTCTTTCTCATCCTCTCCATTTCCGACCGGTTCCTCAGTATTCCAATTCCTCTCACACCTGGTCCCTTTTCAAACACAAAAAGGATCGTTTGCCCATGAATAAATGAATTCCATTGGCTCCACCATGTCGTCAATCTCTTTCTCTAGCGTCTCTCAATCTCCCATACTATTTCCCGGGGTACTGTCTGCGTCTCCTCATGGCGCAATGCTGTCTCAATTGGCTAATAAACGACGAGGGGACGATAACGGGCACACAGAGGGAGGACAAGTTGACTGTCGGAAACACATCTGGGTGGAAATGAATGAGAGAGACGCAGATGGAGTGATGACTAGACAGTTATACGGTTGGCGATGGAATTGTGAAGCTAAGAAATGAGGTTGAAGAGAAAAGACAAGGGGAAATTAGAGAGATGGTAGAGAGAAACAAAAAATAACGGTGAAGGGGAAGAAGAGTGCGCATTTTACAGGTTATTTTCAACAAGGAAATCTATCATTAATTGTCTTGAAGAAGATTTATAATTGGCTAATTAGTGAGAATGGTATGTTTTTGAAGTTTGAAATTTCAAAAGGGATCACTCAATTTTCGGTGAAATTCAAATGTGCATAACTTTTTTTCAGGGGAATCAGGTTTATATACGGTCAACAGAAAAAATGTTCCTTATTAAAAAAACTATCAATTGGTTGAAGAACCATCAAATTTCATGCAAAATTAACAGAGTTACGCTTGTCGAACAGTCGCCGAAATTGGGAATTTTTCAGCAAGGCGTAACTCTGTTAATTTTCTATGAAATTTAACGGTTTTTTAACCAATCGATAGCTTTTTTAAAAAAATAACATTTTTCTAGTTGACCGTATTTTTATCCTATCCCACGGAAAAAAGTTATGGGAATTTGAATGAACTGATTTTTTTTTGCGAGGACCAATTTCGAAAATTGGCTTCCATAACTTTGTAACCAAAATGAATGTCTGAATTCTGACAACTTAAGTATAATAATTTGGTCAGTTGAGCCAAGTCATTCCGATTTGGACTCTTATTGTATTACTGCCGCCAAGCCCTGCGTCATAGCTAAAAATTCGAAGCTTCTACAGCAAATTGTTTCAGAAGGTTAAGATAGCGGCTCGAAGTATCTCTAGCAGTTAACCGTTTCGAATAACTGTGGTTTTAGTCAGGTTTTTGCAAATATTTTTCTAATTTTCAAAACCTAGAAAAAATCTCCTCAAAATTCCCTTTCAAAAGGTATATTTTCCAAAAGAATTGGCTCATTAGCTCTTTGAGATATAACAATTTGAAATTTCGAAGTTTTCGAGAACTCCAAATTTTTGACTTCTAAAGTTTGATATGTTGAATTGATACAACAAAATGCAGCTTCAGAAAACTGTCATAATGAAAATTCACGTTCAGATAAACTTCGACGGAATAAAAAAGATCACCGAAAGACTGAAGTGGAAACAAGGTGAGGCCTCTCTTTATGTTCAAAAGATCGCACTAGATTTCCAAATCTAAAAGTGGAGTCTTCAAACCGCGAAACTTTCTTTCAGGAGACGAGGATGAGAATTGGGCGAAAAAAGCGATAGACAATTTGATGAAGAAGCTGATAAAGCACAACAAACAGGCGTTGGAGAATCTGGAATTCGCGTTGAGAGTGAGTTTTTTGTGTTTTGGTTGGAAATTTGGAGGGGATACGATATAGGAGAGGGATTAGGCTACAAACTATAGAGATTTGTATCTTTTATTTCGATGGAATGGGAGATATGGATTTTTGGGTTAACGATGAAAATGGAACCGGAAGAATATTGAGGACCTATTAAAGTGAAAAATGAACATTTGATTTATCTGAATCTTATCGAGATAATCTATCTAATGATTATTCCATTTTCCCGAAACCCCACTTTTAAAAAGGAAGTATACCGTCCTTTTTGGAAATATGTACTCAAATAATCGTCAGAATTCCAGTATTTACGTAAATAGCAATATTTTTAAAAATCGCTCAAAACTGTATAGAAAAAAATGAAAATTTGATCATAGAAACTGTAGAAAAATTTTTATGAACAAACTTTCACTCTGTCGCGCTCGCCACTGTCGACTGACAGTCTGGTGGTGCTGACAATAAATTAACTTAAAATTTTTCTACAGCGTTTTGAGCAGCGATATTAGGTTCATTCGAATCAGAAAAAATATTCATAAACACTGAAAGTGGGACAATCTTATGACAAAATTAAAAAAGATTACTGTAATCTGATTATCTCAAATCTCAAATAGAAGATTTCGAATGATTATTCCATTTTTCTAAATACCGATTTCTTTAAAACTAGAAAACATTAGACCACTAACCACTAGTCAATACAAAACTCAAGAGTACTGAAAGTGAATTGATCGAGAAAAAAGAAAAAAACGACGATTTTCAGTGTCAAGGACAACAAAAAACCGAATGCGTGACTATTCCACGATCGCTGGACGGACGACTTCAAATTTCGCATCGAAAGGTACAGAACAAATGTAAACAAAATTTTGTTTAGTTTTTGAGAGAAAGTCTTGGAAAATAGGGGCGGAGCCTAAAGAAGCTGGAAAATTTCTTTGAAAAGATTTGAAATTTTTGAAAAATTGAGCAAGTTTTCGAGAACAGTGAACTTCTGAAACTACCGAATTTCAGAATAGACCTAAAAACTGCCAACTAAACGTAGAAATCCACTCAGGAAATTTGAATCTCAAAAATTTCCAGGCCCTTCCCCACGTGATCTACTGTCGAGTCTATCGTTGGCCCGATCTCCAATCCCATCACGAGCTCAAAGCCATTGAGGACTGCCGATTCTGCTACGAATCCGGCCAAAAAGACATCTGCATCAACCCATACCACTATAAGCGAGTCCACGCCGCCGGAGTCCTTCCCCCAGTGTTGGTTCCCCGCTACTCGGAGAAACCGCCACAAGAAGTGCCACCCACACTGGCCAAGTTTCAGTTGATGGAGATGAGCGGGTCGAAGATGCCACAGAATGTCAATATGGCCAACGTCAATTTTACGTAAGTGGAGAGATAGCTGGGACAAGAAAAAGAGAATTTATATGAGATGATCAGTGAAGAACACAGTGACGGGGAAAGGTAAAATACCCGTCCGAAAAATGGAAGGGATAACAAATAATTAGATTTTTAAAAAAGCAACAAGACAAAAAAAACTAAAAACTACTTTGACTAAATGAGATTAATACATGTCTAGCATCTCCGCGGCACGCTTCTTCGCGTTCATCAGCGGAATCATTCGTTTCAGCATCAAAAGTTCTCTTGGCGGAGCGAATAGCGCTGCTTTTCTGATGGATTCCATTGCTTCCTCGTAATTTGATCTGTAATATCTTATTCTCAGGTTTAGATATTCTTAACAATTGGTTTACTTTTTGATGAATGGCTCTGGTCCGTTGGTTCCGAGCAAATGTAGAACATGAGCTGAGAAATTGAATGGATCCACTTTTATCACTTCGTTGGCACTCTCGGTTGTCAGGCGGAGACGTTCGGCTTCTGGTTTGTGCACATGGAGGTCTCTGAAATCAATTATTTGTTTTATTTTATTGTTATTAAATAACTTACGCCGTCTGAAGATATCTACTCGGCACCAAATATCTCGTTTTAATCTTCGCCGCCTCGTTGAGCAACTTCTCAGAGCTCTCCGGATTATTCGTCATCATCAAAACCTTCGCCATGAGCACTAGATTGAAGTGAGTGGATCGCTGTTCGGTCTGCATTTCCATCTCTCGAATTCGCCGATGCACATCTCCGTAGTCTTCGGATGTACACAATTTGAGGAACTCGTTGATCATGTTGAGATGAGGAGTGAGGGTTCCGTGTTTGGCTGCTTCCTCGAGAAGGCGGTTCGCGTTATTCGTGTCAGCCATCATTTGTTCTTCGTGGCTGGAACAGTTTGTGTCGAGGACGCATCCATTGAATACGAAGATGGCGGCGAAGGAGTAGAGCTTGAAAAGACGTTGTTTGTCGTCTTGTGGAAGGGCTTGTAGAAATCTGAAAATGGTGAATATAGAATCAAGATATAATTTTTAAAAAGTAGAATTACAGTCATTTTTTCGCAATTGATCATCCCAATTCCAGTACCTACGAAAATAACAATCGAGAAAATCATTTTTTCAAAACGCCAACTTACATTTTTTCTGGCCTATTTCAACAAACACAGAATGTTTTGAAATAAGTTAGAAAATGTGCTAGTTCGCGATTTGAAATGGGATTTTCACGAGTTTTAAAGATTTTTTTTTGCAAAAATATTGGGACGATCATTTGAGAAAAAAGAGTGTTATCCTTCTTTAAAACTCACTTATCCAAGTCTGCCATCGTGTACATCAACTCAATCTTCAATACATCAAACGCATCTCTCATCAATTGTTTCCTCTCCTCATTCTCTTCCTCTCCAATCATTGCATCAATTCTTGCTCCATTCTTATCCACATATCTTGTCGCCTCATTCGGATCAATACTGTAGCTGAGCATCTTTCCACGAAGGATCATCGCTGGTGGATAGTTGTTCTCCGCTGTCACCGTCTCCACAATTTCCTCATATTTGCCCTTCTTGAAAAGATCGAGAGCCAGCTGATACTGCTTTTGATCCTCACTGAGAACATCTGGCTCGAATTTAGTGAGATCTGTCTTGAAAAGATCCAAAATGTCCCAAGTGTCACACCACTGCTGAATTCGGAAAAGTGCCACTGGTGATGGCTTGATTTCCTCGATTTTGAGTGGTTTTCCGATGAAGCAGTCGCTGAGCGGCTCCATTGTCAGAAGTTTTCCGAAGAATTCGAAATTGGCCTTGTTCAAATTGCTATCAAGAGTGAAGGCAGCAAGAAGGTCTGAATTTCGCAGAAATTAGAATTAAGCGCTAATTTTTTGAATTCTTACAAGCCAAAGCGTCCTGCTTCTTTCCAACATCATGAAGTGCTTTTGCTGCTCTCAAATAGGCTTTAGCATATTTTTTGTCCACTTTTATCGCAGCCAAGCAGTCGTTCAAAATGTCAAATGAACTGTGTCCGACTTTTTCGCGACAGGCGGCACGATTCTGATAAAGCATTGCAACAATGGTCTTATCCGGGTTAGAACCGGCTTTTTCGATTCCACGAGTGAACTCTTTGATAGCTTCATCATAGTTTTTCTCCTTGAATTTCAGATTTCCAATAGATTTGATCTCCTCTAGATCCTTCTCTAACTGAAAATCAACTTTTAAGGTATTCTTCTCCTTTAAAACGCTTACATCCGAAGTGCTAAGACTCTTATAGGCCATGTAGCCAACTCCTGCGACTGTCGCCGCGGCTGCCACTCCGATGAGCACTTTTTTCGTTTGGTCACTTATACCGGCGGTTTGTGGCATTTTTTCTGCAATTTTTGAGTGTTTTCTTGAGCAAATTGGGCTAAAAATGAGCAGAATGATGTAAGAAAAATGATAAGAATTGGTGGAAATTTTTACGATAAACAGCGCGCGAGGCGGAAGCAGCGGAGTGTCGTTGCAAATGAGAATTTTTTTGTTTCAAGAAAAATTTTAAATATTGATATAAATAAAAAATCATTGGATTGAAGTGATTTTTTGTTCAAATTTTTTTAAATTTATCAGAATTTAAAAGGGATTTTCCAGAATAATAATGAAAAATCGTAAATTATGCGATTGAATCGCTTCTGAATGTCTGAAAAATTTCTATTCAAACAAATTTCAAAAAAATTTCATTTTTCAACTAAAAATGTCAAAATTAGACAATCTTTTGGACAGTAATGTATGGGATCTCTTTGAATCACTCTTATCTCTTTGAATCACTCATTTTTTTAAAAATCGAATAAGCTTTAGGTTCACTGGCCGGCAGAGCTGGGCGGCTAACTTTTTTCAGGGGAATCGGGTAAAAAAACGGTCAACAGTAAAAATGTTCCTTATTAAAAAAGCTATCGATTGGTAAAAGAACCGTCGAATTTCATAAAAAATTACCAGAGTTACGCCTTGCCGAAAATACCCGATTTCGACAGGTTTTCGTCAAGGCGTAACTCTGTTAATATTTTATGTAATTTTACGGTTTTTACACCAATCGATAGCTTTTTTAATAAGAAACATTTTCCCTGTTGACCGTATTTTTACCCGATCACCCCAAAAAAAGTTATTCGCATTTAAATATGTTGCCGAAATTTGTTGCCGCCCAGAAAAAAGGCAGTAATCAAACACAAAGTTTATTATGCAGACGTAAAATTTCATTCAAGAAATTGATTCATCCTGGATTTCATGTCCAAATTACAGCAACATTGTAACGGCATTTCCAGATGAGGTGTGAATGGGTAAATGATTGCGGGGTTACGGTAAAGCGTTTTTCTCTTCTTGTATTAAATCAATCGTAATGATAGATTTTTGTCCAAAATGGGTTCGGAAAGATTGGATCGGGACATTTGTATTCGGTGCACTCGTCTCCTCTGTGATCTATTCCCTTGTGTCCCGTGTGCTCGACGACTATCATTCCATTTTGAAATCTTGCAACAGTTAGACTGTCAAAGGGATTGAGACGACTTTTCACTTGATATACTGTGGCAGATAATAGACATGAAGAGTGATTATGTCTGAACTTCGGTCTGAAAATTAGATTGGGGTTAAAGTTGTCTAAACCACTGAAATGTGTATAACTCTTTTCAGGGGGGATTTGGTAAAAATACGAGTATTAGGGCGGCAAAAATTATCGTAAGTGCGCTCCCTTGCACCTGCCGGGCGTGGCCGAATTTTGACCCCGCGAAAATCCTCCGGGACTAGGATTTTCGCGCGGGAGAAAAAAATTCTTCCACCGATTATTTGAATTTTTAGGCCTAAATTTTGTCATTTTTCCTTGATTTTTGCTATGAACTATTATTTTTTCTTCGTTTTCCTGCTGAAAACAAAAAAAAGATGAAAAATGATAGTTTATAGCAAAAATCAATAAAAAATGCCAAAATTTAGGCCTAAAAATTTCAAATAATCGGTGGAAGAGTTTTTTTTCCCGCGCGAAAATCCTAGTCCCGGGGGATTTTCGCGGGGTCAAAATTCGGCCACGCCCGGCAGGTGCAAGGGAGCGCACTTACGATAATTTTTGCCGCCCTAATAACAGAAAAGTTGTTTCTTATTAAAAAAAAGCTATCGATTGGTTGAAAAACCGTCAAATTTCATAGAAAATCAACGGAGTTCCACCTGTGTTGCCGAAAAGTTAGTGAGCTTGCCAAAATCGGAAGGCGTAACTTTGTTAATTTTTTATGAAATTTGGCGGTTTGTTAACCAATCGATAGCTCTATCAATAAGGAACATGTATTTTGTTGACCGTATTTTTACCCGATCCCCCTGAAAAAAGTTATTGATATTTGAATGAGTTGCCGAAATTGTGGCCGCCGAGCCCTCAAAGTGGTCGAACGCCAGAGGTATGCAAACGTGCTCTCTCGATTTGGGCTTTTTTACAAACTTTGACGCCTTCTTATCCAAATTCCAGTGTGTTTCTCCGAATATTTTTGCGTCAGAAAAATTCTCGACCAAATTTAGTATCAGATTTTTTTAATATTAAAAAATGTAGCGGAATTCGGGTCTAAAAATTAATTTTAGCCCTGGCTTCTCCAGCAATTCCATTTGCATACCTCAAGGCTCAGACCCCTGTGAGCCCTGGTTTAAACAAACCTCAAATCTAGGAAATTATCTTCTTCCCAACGTGTGTGCTCCAGACCTTCTAGTATCTTCGCCCAATCCACAGTTTTTTCCATCCGTTCTGTTACAAATTGTTCAAACTCTTTGATACCTTTTCCAGTTGCCCATCTCTTAATGTTACTTTATTTAGAATCCAAGAACCAATACTATCTCTTACTGTCAAAAACTGGTTATATGCGTCCTCTGTGATCAAGTTAGCGTTCAGGCAGAACTGTTTGGCCTTCATGTTCAAAAACTGCTCATCGTTGACTGCATCTTCCCAGTGTAATGTTATTCTAGTGGCTTCATGAACCTAAAAATTTTGATTCTTTTGAAGTCTGTGAGATCGTTGGAGATTGCCAACTCACATGTGGAAGTTTCATGAAGGTTTCCGAAAAGTTGATTGGATACGGTACCTTACTTTCATATTTCTCAAATTCGAGATAATCCATTTGCTTTGGAATCCTAGTCAACCACCAACGATACGAATAAATATCATCGGTTTTCAGTTTCAAAGTTTTGCACATCGGCAACTTCTTAATTATACTATTCTGAAACGGGTAGCTGCCCACTTGAACCGTCAACTTCTCCACTTGAAATCTTCCTTTTCGTATATATTTCTCCGCCATAAACATTGCAAAAGTACGGTGGTCGGTATTCCATATTTTCCAATTATGGCTCAGCATCCGTAATCCTTCTAAAACCGTAACACAAAGAACCGTAGGTCCTAACTGACAGAAGAGAAGTCGATGGATTTTAGAGTTCTCGTCCCCGAATTGAAATTGGATCATTGTTTCTCTTCCTTTGTTCTTATGCTGAAAGATGGATGAAATGAGAGCGATCCTTGTTACAGTATCCCTTACATCTAGAAATGGATCCTGAATAATTTCCATGCTATACAAATGGCATGGCGCTAGATCGGCAACTTCGATATCTCGTTTGGAACACATTTTAAGACTCTGCTGAGTTCTAAAATCCAGGTACTTGGCAACGTGTCTCTTACAATCAGTGTTCAACCAGGGCCAGTACATGAATCCTCCAATGAACGAGATCAGTCCATCAATCTCCTCTTTAGAAGCCATTCGTTTTCCGGCTTCTTCTGCTTCTCTTCTAGCCGCCTCGGCCTCTCGCTTCTTCTTTCCAGAAGAGCGAGATTTCTTCTTCATGGTTGGTTCAATGACTGCAAAATTGATGGATGAGCAAAAATGGAATGGGGTTCAAAAGGAAAGGAGATGGAGGAGATTGGACAGGAAATTGGAAAGCTTTGAGATTGAAAAGGTGACGGATGACGGATGAGCCAATTTTGGTTTCAAAAATAGAGGTTTCTAGCATAATTTATCTTGCGGAAAGGGTTCTGCGGAGTGATGGATGTTTAAAGGTGGCGGGACAGCAGTTTTCGAGGAGAAAATATATTCTCTGCTCTTTTGCGTGAGCGTATCAGTCTTAGTGTCTGCGTACCATACATCAAATCTTACGACAGTTCATGTTTTGAGCCTGTTTTTCGACAGAAATCAGGCAGAAAAGAACATTTGACATATCAGAATCCGCTCACTATCTGAGGCTTCAGTTTACAGGAGTTTCAGAAAAATTAAACTTCTGCAAGTTACGGTAATCTTTCGATTAAAGTTTTGTTGAACAGAAGTACGAAGAGAGAAGAACGCGAATCGGGAAGAAGGGCGGAAACAGTGCGAAAATTGTGCGCAGAAGTTAGTTACTTGCGGTTACTGTAGCTAACTAAAATTCTGGCAACGAAAAGTAATTCTCAACCCTTGCGCACAGGTTTTGCAATGTGTGCACGCTTTTCCCCTTTCTTCCAAATTTGTTTTACTTTCGCTACGATTTTTTTCTCTACGACATTTTTTCTCTACGAAGGGATCCTAATGTAGGAACTTTCGAATTCTCGGCAAGAAACGCGATATCAGAACTTCGAGGGATTGCTTTTGGCTCAGGCATGCATACCTCGTGCCTATCTAATCTGTTTTGAGCCTCGATCAAAGGCGCATGCAATCTGGAAGGTCTCACCACGAAGGGAACAAAATCAAAAAACGGAGCATGACATTCTTCCGAAGACTCTTCCTACTTTAAAAAATAATGGAACAGCTCTCACATCAAGTAGGCACTTACTAAGTCTCTTCTAAACACTCGTTGCCGCCTCACACAAAAAAGTCTCACCGAACTAAGCCATTGAAGAGATGGAACGAAGAAGGAGCAAAAATGAGAAGAAGCGATTCTTGACTAGGGAACAAAATAAGAAAAAACTGAGAAGGCAGAGCTTGCTGAGAGAACGAGACAAAAATGGGGCGAAAAAGAATGGAATGGACGGAGAGAGTGCCCAGAGGCGGGCGACGTCGCGGGGAAGAAAAAAAGAAGAAGACGAAAAAAAAAGGAATGAATAACGAGTGAGGGAGCTGTTAGAGAAGAGTTTCAAACATGGAATGGCAGGCACAGCCACCACAGCACCGCTAGGGTGTTCTAGAAGCGATCGATATATTGAGGTTGGAAGAAAGGCTGCCGCGGAATTCTTGTTAGGGTGCATCTGATTATGCAAACCTAAGGCGGTCACGTTCGTGAGCTTTTTTGACCAAAAGAGCTTGTTTTCGGAACGACGACCGGAGACAACCACGACCTGGGCCGCGGCGGTGTTTGCGACAGCTTTGGACTCAGATTGCCTGAAAAGAAGAAGAAAAATGGATTCAAGATTGATAGATGGGCAAAAATGGAATGAGGTTTGGAAGGAAAAGAGATGGAGGAGATTGGACGAAAAATTGAAGAGCTTTGAAATTCAAAAATGACAGCTATAGCTAGGGAATAGGTCAGCCATTTCCATGGAATGGGATTGGAAGCTTGGATTCAAGGAAAGAGCCCGAAGCCAAAGGAAGATTGAGGAGAGCTACACAGGTGAGTCGCAAACTATCCGTTACGGGTGGATCGCCAGTCGCGCGCGGTTGAAATAGGAATGCTATATGGATCCATATCCGATCCGTAATGGATCCGTCGTTAACGTTTGTTGATCCGTATTTCACCCGTTTCACGCGTTTTACGGATCCTCTCCAATTCTATGGTTTCCTTTGTTGTACAATTTTTTTTGCTAGTGTGTTGTCTTAAGAATAGATAATTCTAACAAAATTCATGTATAAACATTTCAAAAGAAAAAGATAAGTGACATAATAAAAAGGAAAACAACTGAGAACACCGAAATTATCAATAATTAGAAAAAATTATGTGAAGGCACTGGTTCATCTCGACCGCAATTTGCGTTGATATTCGAACGGTGACTGTCCCGATGCTTGTGTTCTATATGAATCCGACATCTGGAAAACTGTATGACTAGTTTTTTTCGAACCCAGTAACAAACTCACAATATTTTAACGAGTACTTCTATTTAGCAGCACAGCTCGTAGTAAAAATTTTATCGGTGAACTTCGACCCAAGATGATCTCCTGCGAATTCTAAAAACGTGTTGATATTACAGTAGAAAACTTATCAAACTCACTTGAAATTTGCTTATGTCTTTGAAGACGTCATTTTAAGAGCATTTCTTGTGAAGAACCTGGAAAAATATATTCAAATACATATTCCAATAGCATACCTCTCACTCGTCGTTGATTTTTTCGTTGAAAATGCACGAGTTCGTACATTGAGACGTTTGGAAATTCAGAAAATAGGTCATTTTGAACTAGCGAAAATAAATAGAAAAAAATTCGAAAAATTAAATGGAAGAGCTTTTCAGCTAGTTCGGCCATCCATAACCGATCAGTATGCGAATCCGTATCTGATCCGAACGCGAACGTCAACCAACTCCCACGCGCAACCGTTTCTGATCCGTATGCGAACCCATATTCGGACCGTTTGCGAACAAAAATCTTGTTTTCAAAATACGGTCCGTATGCGAATCCTCGTTCGCAAAAACACCCGTAACGGATCAGTTATGCGTCGAATACCTTACCTAGACCCAAACGGATCCGACTGCATTTCACCTGTGTAAAGTCCATCTAAAGTGTTCCAATTTACAGGTGGTGGGGCACCTCAAAAAAAGGTCAAAATGTACCTCCTATGGACGCTCTGCTATCAGAGGTCCTGAGCGCTCTACGCATGAATGCCCGGTACCTGTGATGGGTACCGTTCCACTACCGGCAGAGCCACGCAGACGCAAACTACTGCATATGTAGGAGGCGGCACGAAAATTAGTTCCCATTCTGGTTCCCAATTTACGATCTGTCTTACTCACTTTATGCCAAACCAGAAATCGAATGCTCTACAAAACACAGGAAAGAATCAAACAGGCTCAAAGGTTTCTAGTCTTGATTTTAGACGAAAACCTTTGCCCTGAAAGTGAAAAACTATCTCATGAGAGCTACTTTGTGAGAACTCATCAAAATGATGTGATTCTCTTTCAATGTAAACTTTCCCAAACGTAAGCTAAATTTTTTAATTGTTTATTTTTCAACAGAAACAAAAAATAAACATACAATTGAAAGAAGATACGAAAAAATTGAAATAATTTATACAATCGAACAATGGGAAAATGAACAAAATCTTACAACAGAAATGCCTTGATTTCGGCATATAACTCGTATTTAAACATGATATTTCTTAATAACTCGTACATTTCAATGATATTCTTTTTAAAAACTGATATTTCTTAGGATTAATAATAGAAATACTTATTACTACTCTAGTTTTCTGATATTACTCTTGATATATTTATCTATAATACTAATATACTGATATGCATAAATAGCTCGTTTCTCTACGGTCCTACTTGTTTATCTACTCATTATATCTTACTGTATCTTACAGTATACCTCAATACTGATACACTCCTTATATCTCCTATCATACTACCATACTATATCTATATCTTATACCATATCTCATACTTTTACTATACCTGGTACTCAGAAAATAACTCATTTTTATATCTTACTGTATCTCACAGTATACTTATCTAATCCTCTACTATTTCTGATATACTCCTGAACTCGTTTACTCCTTTCTACTGTAGTCAAAGTTTCACTATTTCTCATATCTGTTATCTACTATCATGCAGTATACTTAGGTATCTCTGATATCTGCTACTATCTTTTTTACTAGAATATATCTCTTACAGTATAATCTTATAGTTTTCTCTTATTTTTGATATACTCTTCTACTTCAGTCAAAAACTTACTACATATCTCTTGGTACTCGGAGCAACTCTGGCTCATTTCGATTTTTCTCATATATACCTACTACTTTTCTGTTCATACAAGTGCAGCATTTTTCTCTATCAAGTGACTCTCCTCAACTCCTCGATTCTCCTAAACTCTTAATCCTGGAACTCCTAAACTCTTACTGCCATCCTAGACATCTCCCTCCTGATTTCTCCTTAACCTACTCCTCTCCTACTCTTACTCCTGAATCAGACTCCTATTCCTTATACAACAAAGCTACAATTAAAGAAAATCCAAAAACATATTTAAAACAAACTCAAAGATGTTCTGAAACTGCTCCTCCTACCTCCTCCTCGTCGATTCCAATCCTACCATCCTCAAAATGGTTTCTATGAACATCTTCTTCTGCCGCTTTTGCTCCTTCAGCTTGCTCCTTGGGGTCTGCTACCTTCTACCTTCTCCTCGTTTACTCCTACCCTCGGTGCTGTTCCTGTGACTCTCGGCTCTCTTCTGAAAATATAATGTTTCTATTTTTGCTCCATAGAGGTATTCAAGCTTACCTTGCTTCTACTCTATCCTCCTTTTGACTCCTGAATCTCTGAGTCCACCTTCTGCCATTGTCCTATGCTACCTGCTACTTTCTCCTCGTTGCCTCCTACCGTATCCTCCTCGACGTTGTTTCTATGACTCTCGGCTCTCTGAAAATATATTATTTGTTAATTTTGCTCTATAGAGCTAGCTAAGCTTACCCTACTTCTCCTCGATTCTAGTTTTCTCTGAATCTCTCCTGACTCTCTTCTGACTCTCTTCTGAATCTCTGAATCCGACTTCTTTGACGGCTCAAGAATCCCAAACTCCACTCTATCCCTATCGCATTGGGCATCCTTGTAGCCTTCCAGAGAACCTCTTCCTACCCTTTTCATATCCTCTTTGTCTCCTGGTTCATCTCCTTATCTTCATATTCCTATTCCTTCATCTTCTAACTCGTGTCCTTGTATTCTCGCTACCTTGAAATCCATGTTGTGTCCATATCTTCTATCTGAAAACTTAATTTTTGACAAAACCCAAGGATCAGTTTGAACACAAACCTCTCTCCATGTCTATCGGCTCCTTAGCCTGATTTGCTTATCCTGAGTTATTGAATTTCTTCCTCTCTACTTTTAGCTTGTCGTATTATCTCTCCTGTCACTTGATTAATATGCTGCGGCCTAATAGATCCCGCCTTCGAGACTACGCCATCCTTCCATCTGCAGAATAGAAGATCACATTGTAGTCTAAAAAAGAAGCAACGTTGTTGAGGGATACGGTAGTAGAAAGGAGAAAAGGCTAACAATTCTCAAAATTTTGAATCCATAAAAAAACTGAAGGAGAAAAATAAAATCTTTGCAAAAACCAAGACAAGGGGGGCGGTATTTATACTCTGGCTCTCCAATTCGTTTTTCAAAGTGTAATCTTCTCTCTTTTTCTCCGGGGTCACCATTATCTCTCAGAGCTTTTCTCGCTAGATTCCAATCTTCTTTACACTCCGCCTCCGCATTCATTGAGTCATGTGTCGGGAAATTTCGTCGTACAGTACTGTCCAAAATGAATGCGCTCTCTGGCGTTTTCAGTTGAAATAGGCCAACTTTGAGGGCCTGAAAAAGTGGTTTCCAGATATCCTACATTTCTGAAATTTTGCAGATATATAGAGTAATTCTAGAACTTTATTTCTGTAGTTGACAACTTTTTAATAAGACCACTATCCAGTAAGTTATGCCGAGTTGACTGACGCTATCTCGAATTTCATCTAATTTTGGAGCCTTTTGGCTTCTTCGCGGCCTAACTAACTGGAAAGTGGTTCTATGAAAAAGTTGTCAACTACAAAAAAAGAGTTCTAAAGTTGCTCTATACACCCACAAAATTTCAAAAAAATCTGATATCTGGAAACCACTTTTTCAGACCCCCAAAGTGGACCCAATTTCTCAGAAAATTTCAAAAATAATTTTTTTATATTTTCAAAAAATTATTCTATTTTCAAAAAAAGCGTTTTTTGGCCAGCACTGGTCATTAATTCACCACTACAAAATGACACAACACATTTAGCTGCATAGCCATTACCAATTGATACTGCAAATTTCACTTCGTCTCTAAAACCATGCATCAGAATTTTGCGAAATTTCTTCAGTAAAAATGTTAGCACTGTTTCTAAAAGTAGGTGTACCTCAATTTGCGATTAGTGGGCGGGGCCTCGATACTGTATACTTTGAAAATTGAAAGTACAAATTTGCATTAACACTTTATTCTTTTCAAAAAATCACAAAAATCCCCGAGGAACAAGATATTCTGTTTCGGTCTCCCCCTTGTAGATCCTCCTCATTCCAGTGTGATAAATATAAAAATCGTTATGATAGAAATTTAAAGTTAGACTTTGATATGGATCCACAAGACTGGTAATCTGATAGGTGGCAGCGTGGGCGCCGCAGAATCGATGAAATTCCGAACAGTAGAAGCCTCTGGAAAGTCAAAGTAGAAGAATTTTCAAGGTTCCAACTTACACTTTCTCTACAAAATCCTCATCCCATGGTATGACCTCAATTCCGTCGAGAATCACATCTAGATTTCTGTTGTCCATTGAACCCAAATGAGCTTGCTCAAAGTCTTCGTAGCAATTTCCAGTGATCCATCGCTACAAAAATAGAAAGTAGGATTACAGTCATTTTTTAAAAAATTTTCTTAAATGATTGTCCCAATTCCAGTATTTACGAAAATAACAATATTTTTGCACAAAAATCGTTGAAACTCCAAAACATCGTTTTTCAAATCGCGAACTTAAATTTTTTCTAAAATAGTTCAATAAATGTAGAATTTTTCGCTTATTCGAATACACCTAATTTCGTTGCTCAGAACGCATTTTGAAGCGAGTTATGATCGTTTGAAGTTTTTGCGAGAGACGCAGGCATTTTCCATTTTCTCTGCGTTTCTTCGACAATGAGAGTGTCTGCTTTCTCTGTGTCTCTTTTACCGGAACTTCAAACGCTCATAACTCGCTTTAGAAAGTGTTTTGAGCAGCGATATTAGGTGCGTTCGAATCCGCGAAAAATTCTACATTTAAAAAATAGGTTAGAAAAAATGTAAGTTGGCGTTTTGAAAACTGATTTTTTCTCGTTTTAACGATTTTTATGAAAAAATATTCTTATTTTCGAAGATACTAAACTTGGGACGATCATTTGAGAAAAAAAAATAATCTTTCTTTAAGATTGAAAGTAAGATTATACTTACCTTTATGTACCGATTAATTGTCTCATCCGAAATAGCAATATCATTAAAATCAATCGACCGATTTCTCAGTCCTAATAGCTGCTCATCCGTATATCCAACTTTTCCAGAAACCGCCAAGCTTTGAACTGTTCTAGTCTGAAACTTTTTCGTTTGCTTTTTTCGGACTATTTCAGGGATGGGCGACAACGAGTTTCGGCAACTCATTCTAATTTGAACAACTTTTTTCACAGGAATCGGGTAAAAATACGGTCAACTAAAAAAATGTTCCTTATTAAAAAAGCCATCGATTGGTAGAAAAACCGGTAAATTTAATCGAAAAATAACAGAGTTATGCCTTGTATTGTCAAAAAATCGCCGATTTTCTCGGTTTGCCGGCAATTTTTTGGCAACGCGGGACGTAACTCTGTTAATTTTTATTAAAATTTAATGGTTTTTTAACGAATCGATAGTTTTTTGATGAGGAACATTTTCTCTGTTGACCATATTTTTACCCGATCCCCCTGAAAAAAGCTATTCAAATTCGAATGAGCTGCCGAATTTCGTTTCCGCTCAGCCCTTGACGATTTATTATTTTACCTGTGGTACATCTAGAGATTCCGCTGGAAACAAGAACTCATCCTCATCCTCTCCCATCGGGTACAAATACAAACGTTCCATGTTTTCTGGAAGTTTTGAGAACCACCATCGAAGTTGCTCAAGGCTGCTAACCCCGATTCGTGCATCTTTACAAAATGACAGCGTTCTGATTTGACTGGTTTGCCATGGGTACTTTGACATGTCTATTCGCATTCTATCCAATTCGAAGTTTGATTTCTTCATAAGTCCTTCGGCGAATTTCACAGCTTCTTCATAGTAATTCGAATTCTTAATGACTAATGTCCGAACTTTTGGATATTTCCTATAGGAACACTTGAGCCACTGACGCTTTGTGTCTGTTCCATCTTGGGAAAAAACCAGATTGTAGGTTCTGGTACTGTACTTTCTATTAATGTTGTCAAATTCGACTTCG
Organism: Caenorhabditis zanzibari; assembly: GCA_963966625.1. Taxonomy (NCBI): domain Eukaryota; kingdom Metazoa; phylum Nematoda; class Chromadorea; order Rhabditida; family Rhabditidae; genus Caenorhabditis; species Caenorhabditis zanzibari. The sequence goes on along the minus strand of OZ016470.1, from coordinate 5,516,686 downwards.
ACTTTCACGTTGTCCTGAAAAAAGCCGATTTGAAAGTTTTCCATATTAAAAAACTCACAAATGGCTCATTCGAATACCGGCCTGGATATTTGTCGTTGTCCAACATAACCATATTAGTTATATGGATTGGCGTGTTTTTTACAGTAATCTGATCCTGTTTCGAACACCTTTCAAGTCTCGATCTGGATTTGTAGTCCAAGTATTTGACAACATGTAGACGACAGTCTTCATTTAGTTGGCTCCATTTTTCAAATCCTTTTATGAAAAGGTTAAGCGCTTTTATTCTTTCTTCTGGTGTCAAAATGTCTTCTCTGTCCGGTTCAGAGGAATTCCAGACAACTCCGTCGTCTAATAAGAGTCCATCGAGACCTTCGTTCAATGGGTTCAGCTCGTCGTTTGACATAGTACCTAGAATAAAGAACCTTTGCAATGGAGCGCTGTTGGCGTGATGATAAAAAGAAGTTCAACCCATTAAAGTAAGATTTCAGTAATTTTTTATTTGCACTCAAAAAATCGTCCGAATTCCAATATTTACGAAAAAAAACTATTTTTCCATAAAAAATCGTTAAAAAATCGATTTTCAAGTCTCATTTTTTAAACCTATTTCAAAAAATGCAGAATTTTTTGCTGATTCGAATGCGTCTAATATCTCTGCTCAAAACGCATTTTCAATCGAGTTATGATCGTTTGAAGTTTTCGTGAGACACGCAGACATTTACCATTTTCTTTGCGTCTCTTCGACAACGAGAGTTTCTGCTTTCTCTGCGTCTCTTTCACCGAAACTTCAAACGCTCATAACTCGCTTTAAAAAGTATTTTGAGCAGCGATATTAGGTGCATTCGAATCAGCGAAAAATTCTACGTTTTTATGAAATAGTCTAGAAAAAAATGTATTTGAAAATCGATTTTCTCGAGTTTTCACGATTTTTTGCAAAAAAAAATGTTATTTTCGTAAACTGGGACGATCATTTGAAAAAGAAAGACTGTAATCCTACTGTAAAGTTCTCATCTTCTACCTAAAAAGAAAGTCACATGTCTCTGACAAACATATATCGATAGATAAAAAACGTTCAAAATAGTGTTATCAAAATCGCAAAGAAATCAAAGATTCCAGAGATAAAAAGAGAGATGTTTTGATAATTCAAAGTTAAATAAGTGTCTTGAGAAGACTATGACCACAAAAGTAAGGTAAAGAAAATCAAAGAATATAAATCAATAGTGTCGACGAACACATAGAAGAAACAATCACAAGTAATACGATAATATTTCAAACTTCATTTTCTGGGTATCACAAAAAAAGTCAATCACAGAAAATACGGATTATGGAATCGAATAATCTGTATAAGTTCTACCATTATAAGTATACCTATGTCCAGTTCCATAGATGGAAACACGATCATCGGAAACACACAAAGTGAGACTTTCGAATGGATCGATACGATTCGAAATCTGAACACATCGGCCACGTCCACACACTCGGTCAAAGTCTCCGCAGAATCCGGCGCTGAAAAATGGGACTTTGAAAAAGAAAAAGGAAGAAGCTTGAAGACTTTGAAGACTTCTCCACGAGGACTACAAAAAACCTGTTACGGCCCGGGCCGGTTTTTTTGCTACGAATTACGACTCGGCTCGGCCCGTGAAAAGCCCGGCCCATGAAGCCCGTGCTTGTCTACCACAGGGATTCTAATGATGATATTTGAGTCAAAGGCCGAAAAATATCAAGTTTCACAGCCTCTGAAGTACTGTGACATCGCATAGCGGGCTTTCCGGTCCGAGCCGGGATTTCAAAAACCCGGATCAAGATGGCCCAAGCCGGCCCGTGGGCTAGGACGCAGGTCAGGCCGTATTTTCACATCTTACACTACAAAGTTCAGACCCCAAAACACTTACGCTTCTTCCTCAAACTTGGCATCCCACGGTCTCACTTCTAATCCCTGTATCAATTCCGAAAGGCTTCGCTCTCTGGGTGCCCAAAGAAGAGCTTGTTTAAATTCGAAAACGCCTCGATTGACCCAATTCTTGATGAATTGATTGATGCCTTCGTTTGTGATGTTCACGCAGTCAAAGCTAATCCACGTGGCTCTCAAGTTGAGAAATTGCTCATCGGTGAAGGCAGCACGACACCAGAAATAGAATTGGGAGGCTTGCGTTATCTGTGGGACCTCCAGAAACTCTGATGGGATTGTGAAGGATTCTCTGTCAGCGTCAAGTGCAACTAGTTCAAGATTCTTGAGTTGTTCTGGAACCTTTTTCAACCACCAACCAAACACTTCCACGTCATCAGCACCTATCCGAACTTTTTCACACTTTGGGAGACTCTTGATGATGCTAGTTTCCATCGGATATTTGCTCATCTCAATCTTGATACTCTTCAATTCAAATTGACACTTTTTCATCCATTTCTCCGCAAACTTCACGGCTTCCTCATAGTAATTGCTCGATTTCCAAATGACACTTCTGTTCTCGGGACGTTTTCGCGGAATGTATTGGAGCCATCGGACTTGAGTGTCGTCTCCGAGTTGAGAGAAGATCAATTGGAAGCGTTTTCCACTGTTGTAGTCGTGGTGAAATTGGATTTGAACGACCACGTTGTCCTGGAAAATGAATCAGTCATTTCACAGGATATACCGTATACCAGCTATGGCAATCACTTCAAATGGGAATAACTTTTTTCGGGGGGTCGGATAAAATTACAGTCAACAGAAAAAATATTTCTTAATAAAAAGCTATCGATTGTTTATAAAACCGTCAAATTTCATTGAAAAATAAAGGAGTTATGCCTCGTATTGCGAACAGGAGTGTGAGTAAATAACGGGATTCAGAATTCCGAAAATTTTGGTTTTTTTCGGAATGAAATTCCAATCTTTAAGAAAAAATTAGCGAAGAAAAAGTTACATAGGGGTTTGAAATTAGTGGTATGCAAAGGCGCTCATTTGACGTGTGACGTCACTGTTGGCTGACTATCAAACTTTTGCGTGTATAAATTACGATAGCCAAATTTTCGCCTAAATTCTTAACCACGTGAAAGCTTGATAGTCAGCCAACAGTGACGTCACACGTCAAATGGGCGCTTTTGCATTCCACGCTGCCCAAATCACTGTGAAGTTATAGTGTTTCAAATATGCATGTTCAAGTGGTTTTCGCTTTTCGAAACAGTCAATTTACCAAAACTTTTTACTTTTTACTTTCAGAAGGATTTTCCCGAAAAAGTCCATTTTAAAATCCAAAGTTTTGAAAGTCGGAGTATTCCGACGTTCTAAAATTCCAAAAATTTCCATTCGGCACACCATTTGGTTGCCAAAAAGTTGCCGAAATTGCAAGAATTTGCAACTTTTGTTCAACAAGGCGTAACTATGTTAATTTTTAATGAATGTTAACCGTTTTTTAACCAATCGATAGCTTTTTTAATAGGGAACATTTTTCCTGTTGACCATATTTTTATCCGGCTTTCCTGAACAAAGTTATTCGCATTTGAATGCGTTGCGCCACATCCCTAAATCAAACTCACAAAATCCTCCTGACCAAATGAATAATGGTACTTCTCATTATCATAAATCTCGACACTATACACTTCCATTGGTGTCGCCTGAACCATCTCATAGTCTCTTCTCGAACAAATTCCAAGTCTGCTTCTCTCCGTATACTCCAAGTGTTTGACCACTTCTTGTCGACAGTCATCGTTCAGAAGATTCCAGTATTCGAATCCTCCGATGAACTTGATCAGGGATTCAATGTCCTTTTTGGAAGCATATTTCTTCTGGTTTTCCACGGGTTCGGAATCCAGATCCCCCAGAGATTGTCCGAAGAGGGAAAACTCCAGGGAGCAATCTTCTTCTTCTTTTTGAGGGTCTTCTGGAGCAGATGACATCGTGGGGTCTGAAAATGAACTCTATTGAGATTGTGAAAAAGACTAAAATATCAGGAGTATAATGTAAATAATAATCTCTTATAAAAATATTTCCTTCCGATATCAGCCCGCTAGATTTTATGCTACAGCTTACACAACATTGTGGTTTTGTCCAATGTTATGAAGAATTATGAAATCATTCAAAATTTCAAGCAAAATTTTATATCCTTGGACTCTAACAAACTTTTGATAAACAAAAATGTGCCTAGCGACGGAAAAGCAAACTGACAAATAAGGAATAAAAATGTTCAGAAAACCACGGAGAGAAATAGAGAGAAGAGAGAGAAAAGAGACGCAGACAGCGAGAGAATAACAGAAAAAGAGGGCAGTGTTTTGTTGGTCGAGGGCGTGTTGGTCTTGTGAACTTTTGGGCAGAAATCATGGTTTTGGGGAGGAAAAAATGATAATAAGAAGAAGATATGGGAAGAAAAAGTGATAATGAGAATTCACAGTAACCCAACATGTACTATACTGGCCGAAAAATAGCGTTTTGAAATAGGTCAACTTTGAAGGTCTGAGAAAATGGTTCCCAGAAATCCGATTTTTCTGAAATTTTGCAGGTGCATACAGCAATTGTTGAACTTCATGTTTACACAAATTTAAAAAATTTCATCAACGGGAAATTTATTTTTCAGACCATCAAAGTTGACGCCTTTTCACGAAAAATCGTAATTTGCAGTGGAAATTGAGTCAACCATGAGGGGCTGAAAAAGTGGTTTCCAGAAATTCGATTTTTCTGAAATTTTGCGGATGTATAGAGTAACTTAAGAACTCTATGTTTGTAGTTAACAATTTTTTATAGGACCACAATCCAGTAAGTTAGACTAAGTTGAATGACGTCCCCTCGAATTTCGTCTCATTTTCAAGGTTTTTTGACTTCTAGGCGACATAACTACCTGGAAAGTGGTCCTATAAAAATGTTATTAAGTACAAAAATATAGTTCTAGTGTTGCTCTATGCATCTGCAAAATTTCAGAAAATTTGATTTACTGTAAACCACTTTTTCAGACCCTCAAAGTTGGGGCAGAAAACAGGGCAGAAATCAAGGTTTTGGGGATGAAAATGAAGAAGAAGTGGAAAGAAGAGGTGATAGAGTATACAGTGACGTTCAGTACCTTTTTGTAATATCAAAAACTTGCTAATTTGCAATTGAAAATTAGGCCCGCGACAAGTGTGAGGTTTCGAAAGTCCGATATTTCGAAAGTGGGACGTTTCGCAACTGTGACGTTTTGAAGGTGCGATATTTTAGAAGAAGATTTTTTTTCGAAAGTTTTTGAAAGTTTGATTAAATATTCTAAAACGGGCTCATGTGCTTCACTATACTGAGTGGTATTTTTTCCCGGAGTGGTTTGGAATTTTTCCTTTTTAATTATATAAGTACTTTATTCGGCAAGATCAAGTATAGAGGCAAGTGGAATTGAACACGAAAAGGTGGGATAGAATAAAGTGGTTTTTTTTTCTTTCGAAATGTCACACTTCCGAAACATCGCACTTTCGAAATGTCGCGAAGCAGAAAACGTGAACTTTTTCCAATTTTTTTGAATAAAATTTGATACAATATTGAGGATCTCTAAAAGTTACTTTACCAATTTTCCAGAACCAATCAATTCCACCAATACAATCCAAATGGAATCGAAGAAATGGACACATCGCAAAAATTCGAAATCCCATCAGGAGTTCCCACTTGTCTGGTTCCCTTCGACAAGGGTTGGGATGAACAATTCTGGGCTACAATTAGTTACTACGAGCTGAATACGCGAGTCGGGGAACAAGTCAAAGTGTCATCTTCAACTATCACAATCGACGGATTCACGGATCCATGTATAAATGGAAGCAAGATTAGTCTCGGATTATTTTCGAATGTTAATCGAAATGCGACGATTGAAAATACGAGAAGACATATTGGAAATGGTGTCAAGCTCACCTATGTGCGTAGTAATGGTGCACTTTTTGCTCAATGTGAAAGTGATTCGGCGATTTTCGTGCAATCTCGAAACTGTAATTATATTAATGGTTTCCACCCAACCACCGTTGTCAAAATTGCAAACAAGTGCTCGTTGAAGATTTTCGATATGGAGATTTTTAGAACGGTAAGGCATCATAAACAAGGAAATTTGAAGAATACTACATTGTGAAAATCGGAGATCTTGAAAATCTTGAAATTTCCTGTATTTTTGAAATCTGACAACCAAAAATTGGAAAATTCAATCACTGTTTATTTGTACTCAAATAGTTGTCCCAATTTCAGTTTTTACGAAAATAACAATAGTTTTGCATAAAAACCGTTGAAACTCAAGAAAATCGATTTTCAAATCGCGAACTTACATTTTATATCAAAACATCTAGAATTTTTCGCTGATTCGAATGCACCTAATATCGCTGCTCAAAACACTTTCTAAAGCGAGTTATGAGCGTTTGAAGTTTCGGTGAAAGAGACGCAGAGAACGCAGACACTCTCATTGTCGAACAATGAGAGTGTCTGCTTTCTCTGCGTCTCTTTCACCGAAACTTCAAACGCTCATAACTCGATTGAAAATGCGATTTGAGCAGCGATATTAGGTGCATTCGAATCAGCGAAAAATTTTAGATTTTTTGATATTAAATGTAAGTCCGCGATTTGAAAATCGAGTTTCTCGAGTTTTAACGATTTGTATGCAAAAATATTGTTATTTTTGTAAATACTGGACTTGAGACAATATGAAAACGACTGTAACCTATTTTAAATTGAACTCTCCAAGAAAAAACTTCAAAACCATATTTTCAGCTCCTCGAAGACTGCAGTCGTCGTGGATTCGATGCATCTTTTGACCTTCAAAAAATGACATTCATCAGAATGTCATTTGTCAAAGGATGGGGTGCTGAGTATCAAAGACAGGATGTCACATCAACTCCATGTTGGATTGAGATTCATCTTCATGCTCCGTTGGCAGTGAGTTTTTTTTTTGAATGATCTTTAAATCTTAAAGGGGCGCAACATATTTTTTGTTGAGATTTTTACATGGTTCGACGCAGAATTTTTGTGAGAACAATAAATCCTCTTGGAGCATAGTCTGAAACTGTCTAGTTTTTGATTTATAAGCCAAAAACAGGCCGAAAATTAGTACCTGTTTTTGGCTTATAAATTAAAAACTAGACAATTTCACACTATGCTCCAATAGGATTTATTGTTCTCACAAAAATTTTCCGTCGAACCATGTAAAAATCTCAGCAAAAAAATGTTACGCCCTTTAAGATTCCCAAAAAATTTAAATTTCAGTGGCTCGACCGAGTTTTGTTCACCATGTCTCCAACTCCTCGTCCGATTTCTTCGATTTCTTAAAACTTTTTTTTTGTTGTTTTTCAGATAAACCATTTTTTAAAGTGTTCATTTTGACATCGGATGACTTGACATGGCTAGAATTCTTACATAATTGACCCAAGAGAGCAAAAAAAAAACGGTAAAGCAAAGAAAATGCACAAAATATTACAGAAGAGAAATCATGTATTCGGTTCTTCCATGGTTTTGTTCCATTTGCAATTGGACCACAGAAGCCAAATGCTTTTTGATGAATTCATCAAAAGCAAAATACTGTGGTATTTGGTTTGGGGGCTGCTCCAGTGTGGAGATCTGAAATTAGTTATTTGGAAAGTTAGGAACATCAAGAGGCTTAGTGGTACTTTTAAAAGCGAATAACTTTTTTAGGGTAGATTGGGAAAAAATACGGTCAACTAAAAAAATGTTTCTCATTAAAAAAGCTATCGATTGGTGTAAATACCATTAAATTTCATCAAAAATTAACAAAGTTACAGCCTGTTGTCGAAAAGTTGACGATTTTTGGCAATTTTGGCAACTCAAGGCGTAACTCTATTAATTTTTCATGAAATTTGACGGTTTTTTGACCAATTGAAAGCTTTTTTAATGAGAAGCATCTTTTCTGTTGACCGTATTTTTACCCGACCACCCTGAAAAGAGTTATTCACATTTGAATGAGACCGCTTTTGATATTGCAATTTTTGAGGTGCTTTTTGAAACAAGAGCACAATTTCAAAGTCATTTTTCTGTTCTTTCATAAAAATTAAAAAGAATTTTTTAGAATTATAAAAATTATAATTTATAAAAGTTATAATTATAAGAATAAAACTTACAAAAACCGGGATTCCGGCCATCTTGTATCCTTCCAAAAAACCAAGAATTTGTTGCATGATGACTGTTGGTGGGGATTGGTGGGTGAAGTTCAGACTGAAATTGAGGATTTATTGAAGACAGAAAATTAGCGTTTTTAAGGGCAAGGCTCACAAAAACGCTACTTGTCTAGCTTGAAATTTTCAATTTTGCGCTTTCTAGCTCGCATTTTCTCATTTTTTTCCAATTCTAGCTCGCATTTTATGGATTTAACCTGAATTTTAACTCGTAGTTTCTTCAAAAAGTGTATTACATGATCGCAGACCATGTATGCCCGGGGGTCCGTAGGTTGGCCGTCGTGGTTTGATACGGCTGAGCTCTCGAAAATAAGCTACTTGGAACAAAAAAGCTCAGGGCCACGCGACCACCTTAGGTTTCTGTAATCTTTGGTTGAAAGTTGAGGTTTGAAAGCTAAAAAGTAAATATTCTTTTTCTCCAGAGCTTCCCCTTCAATTCGGTATACTTTTCATTAAAATCGGACTACTAGGACTTGAGTTATTGCACTTTTAAACTTGACTCACATTGGAAGAGGAGATCCAACTGGGAACCCAGGGAAGCCTGCTGGATGAGCTTGTAACAGTGGATTCTGGATCTGGTTCATCATCATCATCGGAGACTGAGGTGGAGCAGGTTGGTATGGTTGCATTTGTCTGAAAGTTTATGTGAGTTTCGTTTCAAAAAATACCGCTAAAACTCACCCCATTGGCTGTTGAGGGAAATTTTGGTAGTTTTGGGATGGACCAGGAACCATTGGCCCATTGAAGTTTGGATTCATGTTCCAGTTTCTGAAAAAAGACAATTTTCGATTTTTATTATATTTGTATTATAGCTTGATTTTTTAGTGTCGTTCCGATTTAAAGGATCTTTTAAAATTAAATTTTTCAATTTTCCATTTTAAACAGTCCAGAATGTCCTTTCAAAATAAACTTACTGTTGCTGCTGTGGGAATCCCGGGATTTGGGGAATCTGATAGTTTCCTTGTGGATACCCAAATGGAGCCATTGAATTTTGTGAAGCTTGATTTTGTTGGTAATTGACCGATCCTCTAGTCGAACCACTTCTGAAAACAAGAAACTGAATAACTTTTTTTTAGAAATTTAGAGATTACCGTGATTCCCAGCTTCCTTGTTGGCCTGGTGGAGGGACCCATTGTTGATTTTGAGAGCTAAAATATAAGATAATTTCAGAATGTTGAATCCGAATACTCACTTTTCTTTATGATGATTGCTGAATGGTGGTCTTGTTTGTTGAGCCTTTTTCTTGTCGTCGTAGTATTTGCAGAGCTGAAAATTTTCGATGTGATGTACAAGAACTAGGAAGAGGAATTTCGAAATCTGGAGAAGGGGGCAGAGCTTGTTCAAATAACGCCTACTAATAGCAATTAAGGAAGCTTCTAATCTTAAAAAAAAATTAATTTTTTCCCTAAATTTTCAAGAGATTTTACTCTAAATATCTACAGTACTGGCCAAAATGAATTCGGGCACTAGAATTTTTTAAAGTTGATAAACGTTAAGTTTAAAGATCTGAAAAAATAGTTTCCAGATGTCCAATTTTTTTGAAATTTTGTGAATGTATAGTACAACTCAATAACTCTATTTTTGTAATTGATTACTTTTTCATAGGACCACGATCCAGCTAGTTAGGTCGCGTAGAACCCAAATTGTTCCAAAATGAGACGAAATTCGAGGTGACGTCAGTAAAGGTGGATAAAATTTCTGGATAGGGGTTCTATAAAAAAGTTGTTAATTAAAAAAATAGAGTTCTTAAGTTGCTCTATCCATTTACGGAATTTCAGAAAAATCGAATATCTGGAAACCACTTTTTCAGACCTTCAAAGTTGACATATTCCAACAGAAAAAGTCAGTCATCGCATTCTTTTTGGTCAGTACTGTAGATGAGCAAAAAATATTTTTTTATTATTTGAAAACATTAAAAAATCCATTCCCCAACTCACATTTTCAATCTCCGCCCTTTGTGCCAAACTCGTCGTCTTTTTAATATACTCCAGAGACAAACGTTCTTCCTCTTCTTGTCTTATAATTTTCTCTTTTTCGGTTTCTTCCTTTTTCACAGTTTCAGAGCATGAAGGTTGGTTGGGTTGTGAGGGATGAGGAGGCTGATTATGGGAAGTTTGTCCTTTAGAAGAACTTTGATGAAGAGAAGTTTGTCCCTGGTTTTGATGATTTCCTACAGAGGTTTTTGGGTTCTGACAAGGTTCCTGGCTCTGACGATTGTTCTGATTAGAAGAGCTTTGTTCATGATTTCGTTGGTTTCCCACATTCTGTCTTGGATTCTGATGAGGCTGCTGGCACTGACGATTGTCGAAATTAGAAGAAGTTTGTCCCTGGTTTCTTTGGTTTTCTACGTTGTTTCTTGGGCTCCGAGGTGGTTCCTGGGGACGACTATTGGACTCCCTTTGATTACTTCTCCTCTCCCCATCTTGTCTTTTTGGAAATGTCGGTGGTCCCGGATGATATCCATAATTATTGAATTCAGAAAGACGTGAGCTATTCCGATTGTCCCTATGGCTGACATTCGTAGGTGGCCCCGGATGGTATCCATAATTTTTTTGAGCTCCACGATTTTGATTAGATCGAGACGAATCGGAACTTGTGTTAGATCGGGAATCCTTTGGAAGATCATTATTTGAATTTCTATTGCTAGAAGATGGGAAGGATCCAAAATCCCAACCATTGCCAAAGTTCTGGTGGTCGTTTTGTTCTCTTCGCTGATGTACAGGTCGCGTTTTACAGTGAATGGCATTCTGAAAATAAACGGATTTTACAACTCCGCGACATTTCGAAAGTGCGACGTTTCGCAAGTGTGACGTTTCGCCGGTGCGACATTTCGAAAAAAGACGCTTCGCAAGTGTGGCGAGAGACATTTTTCCCAGAATGGTTTGAACTGTTTGCTTTCGAAACGTCACACCTTCGAAATATCACACTTTCGAAATGTGAGAACGAATTTCAAGACGGAAAAAGGGGAAAAAAGGACTTCAAGGAACCACTCAGAACTTTTAAAACTTTCATTCGTTTTGAGCTAATTCAAAATCCGGTAAAATTTGAAAACAAATCAGATAAACTACTAAATTATGAATCCTTAAAGGTGGTAACTGTTTGCTTTGAAAGTTTCACACTTTCAAAATGTCTTCTTTCGAAACGTCGCACTTGCGAAACGTCACACTTTCGAAACTTCGAACTTTCGAAACTTCGAACTTTCGAAACGTCGCAATTTCAAAATGTCGCAATTTCAAAACGTCGCACTTTCAAAAAGTCACACTTTCGAAACGTCACACATGAGAAACGTAAAGCTTTCGAAACGTCGCCCTTGCGAAACGTCACACTTGCGAAGAAATTTTTACTCACCTCTTGTCTACCACCCTCTCCTTTCCATTGCTTTCCAGATTCTCCTCTAATAATCCTACTAACCGGGGCCCCTCCAAACGGATTCTGTACTACCGGTCGATTCCTCCGTTGCTCCCGTTCTGCCTCCGTTGGACCACGGTTTGATTGTGAAGGCAACATGTAATCCTCAAAGTCGGCATCGTCAGCGCAGCTATCCGAATCCGAAGTCTCTTGTCTTTCGAATCCTTGGTTTTGGTCCCTGGGGTAGCTGGAGTTATAGTATGCAGAATTCTGTTGAGCATTCCATTGAGCATAGGTGGGGCCTTGTCTTGGTGCTGGCCAAGGATTTGGAGACCTTCTGAGAGCCGGAGCTCTAGAATCTTCAGATTCCCTGGAAACTCTTCTAGAACTCTCGGGGCTTTCTTGAGGCTCAGAATCATTTTTAGCCTTCAGACTTCCACTTGCTCCAAGAGTCGTCGTCACCTTCAGATTCTCCACTTCCTTGATCATTTCATCTTCCAATTTTCTATTCTGTTCTTCATCTTGACCTTCAGAAGCCCCTAGACTCATTCTCAACTTCTCCATTTCTTTTTCCATCGCTCTATCCATCATCCTTTGGTATTCCTCTTTCTCCTCATCATCAGAATCCTCTTCAGATTCACATTGTTGGTGGAGAATGGTGTCTAGCCATCTTTGGTGATCCTTATCTGCTTCTGTCAGTGGTTCAGATTCTGGAGGGTCTTCTGAAGTTCCTCTAGCTTGATGTTCTTGTATTCTAACCGCATTCTGATCATTGTCTTCTTCTGTTTCATTTTTTGGAGCTTTAGAATCCTCCGTCGACGCTGATTCTTGGACTTCATCATTGTCTGCAGCTTTCTTCTTTGCATGATGAGCTTTCACTCTCTCTTCGTACATCCGATTCTCTTCAGAATCCGAGTCTTCCGATTCTTCTTCTTCCTCAGAATCGCTTCTTACTTCTCGACGGGGAGCAGGAGTGACATCTTCATCATCTTCATATCCAGGATCCTAAAACTGATGGTTAGATATTTTTTTGGATCTCTATGAAAATTTACCTCGTCCTCATTTTCATCTTCTTGATCACAAGGATCGTCTCCATAGCCATATTCATAATTATCTGAATCCGAAGAATTACGTCTTGGACTGGAGCCAAGGCTTTGAGATTCTCGGGGCTCAGAATCTTCTTGATCTTTATTCGAAGAAATCTGAAATTTTAGATGTGCATTTTAGTTTTTTTTACAAACGAGAAAAACATTTAATAATATTGATCAAAAATGGAGAGAATTGGCTAAACTTTATATTTTTGACTCCGCGACATTTCGAAAGTGCGACATTTCGCAAATGTGACATTTCGGATACGCGACATTTCGGAAGCAAGACGTTTCGAAAGCAGGCTTGTGCGGAAAAACTTTTCCGGAAAATCGAGTTCTCGAAATTTTTTCGGAAAAAAATCGGAAGATCGGATAAAAGTATCCTCAAAAATAATGATTTTTCGTCAGAATTTCTATTTTTTCGACTAATTTTTGTCTTTTTTTTTCGAATTTCCGAGAATAATTTCCGCTTTTCCGAAAAAAAATTAGGAAAATTTTGCGAACCGGTATCGAAAGTGCGACATTTCGAGTGCGACGTATCGCAAATGCGACGTTTCGTAAGTTCGATTTAATTTTTCGCTTTCCAAAACGTCACACTTGCGAAACGTCGCATTTTCTAAACATCGCACTTTCGAAACGTCGCATTTCCGAAATTTCGCGGAGCCAAAAATATAATGTTGAGCCAATTCCCTCTATTGACGTTTTCGAAAGCAAAAAAAGTTGGACTTTCGAAATGTCGCGAAGCCATATTTTTAGAATAATACTTACTTTATTTTCCTCGTTTTCTTTCGCAAAGTCTTCCATTGTACTCGTGACTTGTTGCTCCTCTTGTGTAGACATCGCTGCAGTTATCGGTACTAACTGAAAACTAAAAATATTAGAAAAGAGACTGTAAAAAAACTCTTCACCTCTTTTCCCTTCAAATCCACGTCAATCGATCGATCCATTGTCTTCTCCAGGTCCTCCTTTGTTTCTTTTATAGACTCAGGATTAGAAAAATAGATAACAAATGCGACGAACAAAGGTAGAAGGGTAAAAAGAACAATGAATAAAATATTGTCCTCAATCATATACCATACGATGCTAGTTTATGACATAAGAGAAGAGCCCCGACGCGGGTTTTTGAACTATATGTGTTGTAAAGGTTCGTGCAACGTTCAAAAGAAAGGGGAGAGAGGGAGAATGGAGAAGAGACGCAGATGATTAGAGAAAAACAGTGAAGAAAAAGAGGCAGGCATCCAGGAAGAGAAGAACCTCTTTTCCATAGGAAGGGCAGATAGAGTACTAGCCAAAATGAATACGCGAGCTGTTCAGTTAGATCAACTTTGAGAGTCGGAAAAAGTGGTTTCCAGATATTCGATTTTTCTGAAATTTTGTGGAAGTATCAAACAACTCAAGAACTATATTTTTGTAGTTGACAACTTTTTCATAGGACCACGATTCAGTTAGTTATGGTGCGTGGAAGCCAAAAGGCTCCAAAATGAAACGAAATTCGAGGTGACGTCAGTAAAATTAGCCTTACTCCCTGGATCTTGGTCCCACGGAAAAAGTTGTCAATTGCAGAAATAGAGTTCTTGAGTGGTTCTGTACATCCACAAAAATTCCAAAAAAATCGGATATCTGGAAACTACTTTTTCAGACCATCAAAGTTGACTCAATTTTCACTGCAAATCACGATTTTTTTGAAAAATGCGTCAACTCTGATGGTCTCAAAAATAACCTTCCCGTCGATGAAATTTTTTGAATTTTTGTGAGCATAAAGTTCAACAATTGCTCTATACATTTACAAAATTTCAGAAAAGTCGGATTTCTGGAAATCACTTTTTCAGACCCTCAAAGGTTTACCTATTTCATTATTGTTAGAAGACACCCTTTTGGGGGCTTCTAAGGTCAACTTTGTTCCCTGAAAAATACTCAAAACAATCTCAACACTGGGTTTAGAATAACCAACTTTATTAATGAACAGTTAATAAAAATTTATAAGATAAGGTGAAAATGGAATTCCTGGAATTGTTGTTCTTGACGATCCGGCAGTTCGTTGGCTACCAATCTGCCCATGTTGGGAAGATTGTTTTTCAAAATTTCTCTCCATCGAGCTGTAGCCTCTCTCCCATTGATTCTTCCTTTTCATGTTGTGAATTTTTCTTTCGATTCTTCTACCGTCGTGTATTTTCCTGCAGATGAGGAAGCAGTAGTGGACGTGGTCAGGGTCCGCTTGGGACCCATCACATTACATTTTTCTACAGTTCCAATTCGACATCGTTTCGTACTTAATTTTCATGTCCTTCAGAAGCTGGAACAATACATTGACGGCGTTGAGGATGCGGTTGAAGTGTCGTGATCGTTGGCCATGGAAGCTTTGAAAATTGTCACAAATACACGATTTGCGGTTGGGAAACGATTCTCATTAATAAGAACCACAGCTTTTGCTCTTGTTTTACTTTTCATCAATCGAACATACAATGGAAGCACAGCAACTTTTTCGAGTCCGGCCGGCTCAGCGAGTTCAGCATTCACCAAGCGCTGCCAAAACCCACTTGGTCCTTAAACTTTTCGACGTGCTCCTGCGACGTCTTCTTTCTCCATGAAGTTAAATAGAAAATCGATCATGACCATCGACGAATCCCTTTGGGAAAATTCGCCTTTTAGTTTTGATGACTCGAACGCCATGGTTGTCATTGTTATGGATTGCACGACTGACGGAAGTGCTTGAAAACGAGCTCTTGGAACTTCAATTTGGTCTGGGCTCAAAGACCATAGTTCGCTCTAATGAGAGCGCAACGGAATTCGCCCTCTGGAATACATCAAACGACACATAGTGTACCTTTACTTGGACGACGAGTTTCGCGTAGATTCCGTTTATTCAAAAAGTCGAGTTGCAGTCAATTCTTATTTTATAGAAAATCATAGAATACCAGTTGGAGCAGCAACTATTCACAAAGTCGCTTATAATCACGTAGTTTTCAAAGAATCAAAACTAAAGGCGAATACGCATTTCACCAAACAGGAGACGAATGAGAATACGGGCAGAATGCTGGTCTTATATACGATAAGAAAATGGGCGTGGCTTGTTAACCTTGCCCTCTGTGAATAGTTCTATAGGCACCGCCCATTTCTTGGCAATGGGCCAAGTTTTCGATTATGGGTTTGGTTGGTTTCGGCTCCTAGGAAAAGGTCATAGGGGTACTGTAAATGGATGGGTAGATTAGTAGAGGTCAGTCATAAAAAATATAGGAACAAAAGGCGGTGGCGGTACGCACAAACGAGGATAACCTTGTATTTGTTTTTGCTGACGTAAACAAAACTTCTTCTGGGAAACAAAAGGCAAAGAACAATCTGGGAAATTTGAAATGGAGTGTAGGTATTTTCAGAAATCAAAACAATCGTAAAATTTTTCAAGACACAAAAATTAAGATGACTCTTGCCGTCTGGCGCTCAGACCGGCGCCGGAGATAGAAGCCACTTGGGAACATTCTGAAAATTTTTAACTGTGAGATTGAGATGTAAACTTGGTTTTTGAGAAAAGAGAGAAGATTCTATTAAATAAATTTATTGGTGAACGTTTAAAAGAAACACAAAAAGCACTCTTCGAATGATTGATTTTGATCCAATTCCAAGTGGATATGTGCGAATGGATCTCGTTTGAAAATTCGGTCTTCATTTGGCAAATCACACAATTTCCGGGTAGCTGTAGAGCATTGCAGAAGTAGTTGTGGTCAAGAAAGGAGTTCGCCAACAACAGGTTGCAAGATTCTTGGTGGAGGCTCGCTAATGACTCGACGGACAATTTGTTTCAGCTTAGAAAACACTGATGTTTTTTGGACTTTACTGACGGAATCATCATCAACTCTTGAGCATACGGTAGATCGTTTCGTAACAAAATGTTTCTCCCGGAGCTTCAACACACATCATTCGTTCCTTATCGCTATCCTTATCCATTTGAAGAGCCCTATCAACAAACTTCTTTCGATCTTTGTTCAGCTTCTTGTACATCTTCACCGGTGCATGGAGTGACGTACGGATTGTCGATGTTCTCGTCGGAAGCAAGTTCGAAATCTGCCAATGTCATTCCATATTAAGATTTTCAGCTTCCAAAGTCTGAAAGAAAAAAAAATTCAGAAAATCATGTAAAATAACTTACATCCAATCGATGTCTCATCTCATTCAACTTGTCTGGCAAAATTTGTCGAAGTTGTATAGCCTCAAGAAGTCCAGCTTACATTTCTTTTTTCGAACTGTTTCGTAATCCTTCGACATTTTGCCGCTTCTGCACTCAATCTGTCTTCCAGTATTACAGGAAAAATGCTTTCTTCATCTCCGCTAGTGATACTCCGTTGAGGAAAAAAGTCGATTTGTCTATCACGAACATACTGCTTTCAACTATTGGCAATTTCCCACACGCCCGATTCTTCATTATCGATACATTTTTGCGAAGCGTAGAACGGTATTTGCATGGGAACATGTATATCTATCCGATTGTTGTCCATGTTCTTGATAGCGCTATGCACATTCTCCATCATCGCCATACAATCACAGTTTGAGTCAAAAGTCTTGTTGCAGTCAAGTCAATTCTTATTTTATAAAAAATCATAGAATACTAGAATTTGCAGCAACTATTCACAAAGTCGCTTACAGAATAACATAGTTTTGAAAAAAATCAAAACTAAAGGCGAATACACATTTCACCAAACAGAAGACGAATGAGAATGCGGGCAAGATGCTGGCCTTATATACGATCCAAAAGTGGGCGTGGCTTAGTATTTTCGCCCTCTGGGAAAACGGTCCAGGCTCCGCCCATGTCTTGGCAGTGGGCCAAGTTTTTAGTGGGTTTGGGCTCCTGGGAAGGTCAACTAAATCTCTGTTTTCCACAAAAGACCAACATACAAAGAAAAAGCGTTTTGTAGCTTTTAAGACTCGAAATTTTCGAAAATGCTAAAACAACTGCTTACAAAATCTGAGCCTTCAGAAAATGGCAACTGAAATATTCACAACCTTTCATCTGTGAACGTTTCATTAGGTGTTTCTCAAAGCATGTTATAGTTTTGTGAACGATATTCTGGGTTAGAGAGTACTGTAAATGGATGGGAAAATCAGTAGAGGTCAGTCATTAAAAGAAAGGTTAGTTACAGAACAAAAGGCGGTGGCGGTAAGCACAAAAGAGGATAACCTTATTTTTGTTTTTGCTGAGCAAAAAAAGGGATCTTCAGAGAAACTAAAGGCAAGGAACAATCTGGGATATTTGAAATTGAAAATTTCTGGGAAATATTTTCAGAAATTAAAGTAATCGTAAAGTTTTTCAAGACACAAGTACTAGCATGACTCTGACGCTCCGGTCGGTGATCGTAGTTACTTTTGTAAAGACCAAGAATGAAAATTATCTTTTTCATAAATTTATTAATCAAATTTTCTCGAACACAATAAGTGATACATTATAATTGGAAAGATCAACATAATCCAGTTGCGGATTGTGAACGTCAAGTGCAAAGTCATCGATGCAGTTCCATACGCTGTTCTTGTCGGAAGCAAGTGGAAAATCAGAATGTGACGAAGAGCATGGTCCTTCCTTTCCATCCAAGATTTTCCAATTCTTTTCTTAAAGCTGGATCACAATGGATTAAGATGCTCGCAAAGAAACGTCGGCAAATGATTGGAAACTCGGTGTCACTTTTCTCGCTGACTCCAGTTTTCTTCGCCGTGCTATTGAAAGTGTCATCATTTCTTTGAAGCCATTCCAGGAGTCAAGCAGGAGAGGCAGCATTGTCGAAGGTATTCCTGTTTCCACCAAAAATATCGTCAAGAAGTCCAGTGTACATTCCATGAGAAGTTGAACTTTTGATGACCTTTCGCAAAGTCACACATTGATAGATCATGTTCAGGAAAACGTCCACAAAGAGAAGAATGGTTCCAAAAAGTCATCCGAATCGACTGCCAGATGTCTAATGTCTCCAAAGTTGTCCGATACGTTGATTTTGGACTGCTCGCGCCACGGATTGAGCCAAAAGTCCCATTGCAAGCAATTATTATTTCATAAAAAATCAGAGAATAGCAGATGGAGCAGCAACTATTCACAAAGTCGCTTACAGAATAACATAGTTTTGAAAAAAATCAAAACTAAAGGCGAATACACATTTCACCAAGCAGAAGACGAATGAGAATACGGGCAAGATGCTGGCCTTATATACGATCCAAAAGTGGGCGTGGCTTAGTATTCTTGCCCTCTGGGAAAACGGTCCAGGCTCCGCCCATGTCTTGGCAGAGGGCCAAGTTTTAGTGGGTTTGGGCTCCTGGGAAGGTCAATTATATCTTTGTTTTCTACAAAATACCAACACACAGAAAAAGGGTTTTTAGGACTTCAAAATTTCGAAAATGTCAAAAATCGAGAACGGTTTAAAAACAGTTTTAAAAAGTAAAAAATGATCCGAAAAAAGGTTGTTTTTAAAAGTTTAAAAAACGAAAATCCTAAAAAAACACTGCTGCTCACAACTGCTCACAAACCCCGAGCCTTCAGAAATTAGTACCTGAAATATTTGCCACCACTTATTTATTTTTTGTGAACGTTTTATTAGGTGTTTCTTATAGTTCTACCCTACAATGTTAAATCGACGATTGGAATCCAATGAATCTCAAAAAAAGATGAAATAAATCGAAAAAGCAAAATTAAGTACATGCTTTACAATCAAAAATGCGCAGGTTGGCGAAGCGAAAAAACCGGGAAAAAGTGAAGACCGGAAGTGAATGGAAGAATACTGGAGATGGGAAAATACATATTATTGTACAGAGAATTAGAAGATCCTGGGTTACTCGGCTAACAACGCCTTCATTATAATGTGGCATGTGGCAAAGTATTCCATGGTTTGTGAACGAACGACCTCTTCTGGCTCCGATGATTTCGTGGAGATTTCGTCGAGACTTTCAATCGAATTCTGGAACTTTGGGGGAAATGTGCTTCCCTGATAATCGATGGAAATGAATCGGCTCCGCAACGTTTAGCAAGTGTGACACTTCGAAACTTTCGAAACGTCGCGGAGCCAATGAGTCCTACCTCAATATCTCCCATATAGTAACTACTGTTGACAGATGATCTGGCCGAGGCGTCGGCGTCGTCGACTCGAACTTTTGGAATGTTGATTGCTGAAACTTTTGAGAAGTTAGTAACGAAAAAGAAAAATAACAACTTACAGGGACTCGCAGAGGGCATTAATGGAGAAGTGAGTGGAGTGGCGTAGGTCGATTTCGGGGTATTTCCATTGACGTCGCTTTTCGGTCGGATAGAAGTGGAGGCGACGGAGACAGAAGCGGCACGAGAGCGGCAACGACTTGGTGGGCATGCTGAAAAAAAGGCTCAATTTTAGTTCTTTGTGTATTATTTTTGCTTAATTTCAAGCTTTTCAGAGCTCTTTTTAGACGATCCTGGCTCGATTTTAGTTATTTTTAAACTATTTTGGCTCAATTCTAGCGTTTTTAAGACCAAGTAGGCTCAATTTGAGCTCTTTCCAAACCAAATTGGCTCAACTTCAGCTCGTTTTAGACCATTTTGGCTCTGGCTGAGCTATTTAGGACTATTTTTGCTCAATTTTAGCTCTAGTTTTAGTTTTATGTTCTAAGAAGGCGTGTTCTTCCAATCTACACATTTCTTTACCTTCTTCATCCTCGGTCAACCCCTTGAAATCCAATAAATATCCTCCATGCTTATCCTTATCCAACGAGAATAACTGAAGTGACACCTTAATGGGGTCTGGATTCGTCGCCGTAGGTTTGCATCTTGCAATTATGTGATACATCGTGAGCACCTTCCACTCCATATCCACATCCAGAAGACTCTTGAAGACGTGTCTCATCGTCTCCACCGGGTCGAGGCACGCACGGATTCCCAGATTCCACGTCATTCGCTTTTGCTCCTTTTTGAGTCCTTCGAGAATCTTGCGACCGACGTTGGCTGAAAGATGATAAGGTTTTGTCGGCGATTTTCTCCTATAGAAATTGGGATTTTTCAATCGAAACTTATATCAGAATGTAGGTCTCGATGAGATCTACAAAATGACATACAAAATGACGATGTTCATTCGCTCGATTTTTGTGCAGTTTCACACAAGCCAACACAAAACTGAGCGGATAAATATAGTCATTTTGTAGATCTTATCGAGTTCTACATTAACATATAAATTTCGATTGAAAAATCTCGATTTCTATGGGAGAAAAATGCGAATAGATCTTACTATTCAGGTTTATTGGCAATGAGACATTTCCCATTTTCATATGCTTTCCAATTTCCCAAAAATCATCTTTCGCCTTTTGCGACGTCTCATCCGCATTCCTTTTGTGGTTCACTTCAAGACGATAGGCGATACAGAGGTAGTGATGATGATCGTCGGTGAGGAGTGCTCCGGTCACATCTTCTTCCTTTACGTCGTATTTCTAGAAAATTCCAATTCTGACCAGGCTTGTTCAGAAAATCGCTCAAAAATGATGATTTTTCGCCTATTTTTTCCCGATTTTTCAAAAATTCTTTCAGTTTCTATAACGAACCTGAGCAACACACTGAACCACATCGATATCAACAATCGACGACTCGTTCTCACTCTCCGGGAACAAATAGTATGGAAGGTCGACTTTGAACCAACTGTGGCTGATGATTTTCTTTACATCGGCACGTTTGAGTGGATCCACTTGGAGCATTGAATTGATCAGATCGGCTGCGGGCTTTTCCATTGAATGAGGAACAATGTAGCGGCCGCCTGGAACGATTGGAATAGAAAATTCGGATTTGTGACATTTCGCATCCAAAAATCGGCTCCGGGACATTTGGGGGCATTTCGAATCTCTCCTCAAAAGCAGAATTTTCAAAAATTATGCAAAAACGTGATTTTAAACTTTCGAAATGTCTCGGAGCCCAAAAATCCTCTATTCTCTCATGAAACATCTCGAAATGACTGCAAAAATGACAATTACAATTGACTTTGTTAATTTTCCATTTTGTTCAGTTTGAGACAATTTATGCGAAAAAATGCATTTTTGGCTGCGAATTGTCCCAGAGCCGAAAATTCATCACTAGATTGAGTAGAACTAACTCTTGATTTTATTGAAGAGCGTTGGCACATGTTGATCATCGAATGGAAGCGTTCCACAGAGCATTGCGTAGAGAATAACTCCACACGACCACAAATCGACTTCCGGTCCAACGTAGAGCTTGTTGGATATGAGTTCGGGAGCCGCGTAATTTGGAGATCCACACGAAGTCGAGAGAAGGTCACCATCAGTCATATAGTTCGACAGACCGAAATCTGCGATTTTGATGTTTCTATTGCTATCGAGAAGCAGGTTTTCCGGTTTCAAATCTCTATGCACAATCATATGCTTGTGACAGTAGCTGACACCGGATATTATCTGTTGGAAGTAGCGACGACTCTCCGTAATTGAAAGTTTTCCCTTCTTGGTTATATGACTGAACAACTCTCCGCCAGAGACGAGTTCCATGACCAGAAAGATGTCGGTTGGAGTGCTGATGACACGGAAGAGACGAGTGATATGTGGATGCGATAGTTGTTGAAGATTGTCGATCTCGTTTCGAGTCTTGATTACGGTACCGAGTCCCTTCATTCGGGAACGATTGAGAATCTTGATGGCGACATTGTAGCCGGTTTGGATATGCGTTCCTTCTGAAAAAAAAAAAACGAGGAAATCGGTGTTTTAAATTCCTTTGAAGTGGGGTTGCAATCCGGGCAGACGATTTTCTCCCCTCTAAATTGTGATTTTCAAGTCAAAATTGATATGAAAATGTAGAACTCGATGAGATCTACAGAATGGTAGTTAGAATATCTAAATTTCAGATCTCCTACCTAGATTTCCAGAAAGCGTTTGACCGTGTCCCACATCATATACCCCTCTCTAAACTATCCATTTTTGGTGTCCCCGACATTCTTGTTGCTTGGATATCTGACTTCCTATCTAACCGTACCTTCTCGCTCAAAGTAAACAAAACTATCCATCCCGATCACCATTCCATCCCTTCTGGGGTTCCACAAGGATCGGTCTCGGGCCCTCTCCTATTCCTCATATTCATCAATGATTTACTCTTAGACCTCTCGGAACTCGTTCATATCTCAGCGTTCGCCGATGATATTAAACTCTTCTCTAGCTCGTCCTCAGATATGCAGAAAGCGCTTGAACTAGTAGACTCCTGGTCCCTCTCCAACAAACTCCCACTTGCTCACTCCAAAACAAAACTGCAACATCTCGGAAAATCCAACACTCGACACTCTTACCAATTTCACAGCACCTCGCTTAGCCCCTCTGAAACGGTCAGAGATCTTGGCGTCCTGATTGACTCTTCCCTCCAATTCTCAACCCATATAGACAAAATTGTTAACTTAGCCCTTCTACGTGCCAACCAACTCCTTAAATCCTTCAAATCTAGCTCCCCTAATTTCTACACCAAACTATTCAAAACTTATGTTTGGCCTATAATTGAGTATTGCTCTCCCGTCTATTTTCCCTCTCTTAAATCATCATTATCTAAGAAACTAGAAAAACCTCTCCGACACTTCTCACGCGTAGTATTCTACAACTGCAATCTCCAGTTTCAATCCTATTCTGATCGTCTGAAAATCCTTGATCTTCCTTCTTGTAATCATCGTAGATCTAGAGCTCAACTAATACTACTTTACAAATTTCTGGATGGTTCCGCCTACTTTCCTGACCTCTTTCATCACATTAAGTTTGCCAAATCTCCCCGTAAACCAATGATACTAGTCTTGAATTTACCCTTCTCCCACGACTTCTTTTCTTTAACCGTTCCATTATGGAATGCCGTGCTTGCCAATGTTAACTGTTATCTCACCCCATCCCAATTCTCTTCATTTATTGATTCATCCCTTGTGAAATATTGACCCGGTTCTTTTGTTTTCTTGCCCTCCCTCCTCACCCACCTTATTGTACATAGTAACGTCCTCGTGAGGGGGCGTACACTATATTTAAAATTTATTTTTCTTGAAAGATGAATAAATGATTATAAATCTATATTTCCCATAAAAGGTCAAAAAATGGCCGGACCGAGCCCGGGAGCTCCCTGACGTTTTATGGAAAAAATAAACATAGAAATTAGATATTCTAACTACCATTCTGTAGATCTCATCGAGCCCTACATTTTCATATCAATTTTGACTTAAAAATCACAATTTATAAGGGAGAAAATCGCATTTGATGCTCACTTTTGACAGCTCCAAACGCTCCTTTTCCAATCGTCTCCTTGATTATGAAGTTTCCTATCTTGAGGTGTCCGGTACCGGCGAGAGCAATGATTTGCTCGAAGCGTGGATGCGGCTGTGGTGGTGGCCGTGGTCGTATGTTCGGGTTCGTTGGTATTGCCATTTCTGAAAAGAATGAAAGGTTTCGGTTTGGTTTGAAAAGAAGAGGATGAAGAAAAGAATATAAAGAAAGTCATGGGAACCAGGAAGATTCTTGTAAAAAGACTAAAACGATCTCCGCAGAAAAAGACTTGTTTTGAATTCTTGAACTTTCTTTAAAAGCAGACATGTGATCTGGGCCAGGCTTGTTCGGAAAAACGAGTTCTCGAAATTTTTTCGAAAAAATAAATTGAAAAATCGGAAAAAAATGCTCAAAATTTATGATTTTTCGTCAAAATCTCTATTTTTCGGCTATTTTTGTCTATTTTCTCCTAATTATCGAAAAAATTTTCCCGATTTTCTCGAGATATTTTCCGAAAAAAATGGGAAAAAACGAGAATTCGTTTTTCCGATTCCGACCAAGCCTGATCTGGGCCTTCGCGGGCCTTCGAGATTTTCTCCACTTCAAATTCGAATTTTTCGGAAAATCTTTACATAAAAATGTAGAACTCGATGAGATCTAAAAAATGGGACT
This sequence comes from Caenorhabditis zanzibari, assembly GCA_963966625.1. Lineage (NCBI taxonomy): Eukaryota > Metazoa > Nematoda > Chromadorea > Rhabditida > Rhabditidae > Caenorhabditis > Caenorhabditis zanzibari. Next base: position 5,492,288 of record OZ016470.1, on the reverse strand, counting down.
AAAATCACCAATATAGTCTGTCTCAGTTTTTGCCAAGAACTTGTAGACCTTTTCGGCGTTCTACAAGTTTTAGACGAAAACTGAGACAGATAATCTTGGTGATTTTAGTATCATTTTATAGATATTATCGAGTTCTAATTTTTGGTGTAAAGAATTACCAAAAATTTGAACTTGAAGTGAAGAAAATCGACGGCCCAAAAAAACCCGGATCACATGTATGGCTCTTTGGCGCGAAACACAGTGAGAACGTTTCCCTAAACCATTATTCAAAAAAGTGCCCACTGGGTCACGAGGGGTGTTCGGCGTGACGAGGAGATGATTCATAAAGGACAATTGAAAGAGAGAGAGCCAGCCGGTGTGGCGCCCCCTCTCGCTCCCAAAATGAATCAAATCAACAGACCATCTGTCCATAGCCAACCGATAAATGTATGGTTTTCACAAAGCTCAAAGGACAGACACATGCGTACGCAGAGAATACACAGAAACACATGGAAAACGTTTTTTTTTGTGTTGTCTCTTCTATTTTTTGCCCAATCGAACACAACACTTCTTTTTATGAGCCGATGAAGAAGATGATGGAGAGGAGGAGAAGAAGATGAGGGCAATGAATGAATTGGAATGGAGCCCCAACGCTTTGGAAGAGAGACAAGTGGGCGGAGTCAAGAGGGCACTTCACATGGAAAAAAGAAATACTGTGTGGAAAAAAACAATTATTGAGGCGTGGGCTTACCGTCTGGGGCCGAAACGAAAAAAATAATTCCAATAAATGTGATCCGGGCATTTGCGGGCCGACGATTTTCTCCGCTTTAAATTCAACTTTTTCGGTCAATTTTTACATCCAAATATAGAACTCGTTGAGACCTATGAAATGGTGTTGATCGCCTGCCTCAGTTTTTATCTAGCACCTGTAGAACACCCAGGTAGGCGTTTTCGGCCCGGGTGTTCTACAAGTTCTAGACAAAAAAAAAGAGACAGTTGATCTCGGCGATTTGAGTACTTTTTTAAAGGTCTCATCGAACTCTACATTTTGGTGAAAAAATTGACCAAAAAAATTTGAATTTGAAGTGGAGAAAATCGACGGTCCGCAAGATCACACGGATGGCTCGAACGATAGCATTTGCTAAAGTAAGATGAATGAAACCGAAACCGTAAACAGATCGTACTCATTTCGACCCAAATTCAAAAACAAAACACGAGAACACTAAAAAAACGTTCATTCGGTCAACAGGTCATGTGTACCGAGAAACAACGAAAACAGTCGAAGACTTTCTAAAGGTCATGAGTTCGTTTTTTTTATAACTGAATCGTCGGGCCTAGTCAATCTGGCAGCTCAAAAAATAACGCCACTGATGAAAAAGCCAGACCGGAAATTATGCAGTCATTTGAGTGATTGTCTATGGAAATTAGACATCACAGGAATTCATTATAAATCGTCGAGGGAGCAGAAATGATGATGCAATGAGATGTCATTACATTTTCGTCGTCGGTTGTCAGTCCGATTTAAAGGCGCATGCAATAATTTTAAATGAGTCTCGACGCGAAAAACTTGCGGTGGGTTACTGTCAAAGTTATTCGCGGCAAGAATCATTCGAAATAATTGCATGCGCCTTTAAATCGGACTGACAACAGACGGCGAAAATATAATAACATCTCATTGCATCATCATTCCTATTCCCTCAACGATTTATAATGAACTCGTGTGATGTCTAATTTCCATAAACAATCACTCAAATGACTTCATAATTTCCGGTCTGGCTTTTTCATTAGTGGCGTTTTTTAGCTGCCAGATTTTACAGTTTCTAGCCGTGTGATAATTGCATGCGCCTTTAAATCGGACTGACAACAGACGACGAAAAAACAATGGGGAAAGGTTCCAAGAGTTCAAAAAATCTTGAGCTCAAAGTAGGAAAAAAATGTCTGAAGTGTCTGCAACCACTTGAGGCACTTTTGGTCGTTGAATATGGATCATAATATTCTAGATGAATATAATTTATCAACTGACGCAAATACCTCGTCATCATTAACAAAAGTGTCTCGCCTACGGATTCTGAAGAGAATACGTTCCTACAATTCCGACTACGATTCTTCATCACACTGACGACGCAAATTTTCAAAAATAGCCCAATGAATCATTCACTCTCAATAGAAGTCTATTGGAAAAAGTCGTAAACTTCTCTTTTTGAGCTCGAAAACGAGAAATGCAGCATGACATGATTTATTGTTGCACTCTGGCGCACTCGAGTTTTTTTGGGCCTCGACTATGTAATTTACCGTATTTACTCTAATAGACCGGCACCTCTATATGTCCGGCACCCTCTAATAGACCGGCAGTCAAATGATCATTTTGAAAAATAAACCGGCAGCCTCCAATAATCCGGCACCCCAAAAATTAATGAAATTGGAAAGTACTATTTTTTGAGAAATTCGAATTTTTTCCAGTGTTTTTCACACAATTTCAATATTTATCAGCATTTCGAATAGTGTTTGCTTTTTAAACTATTCAAAAAAGGCTTTATCATGCTCATTTTCAGTGAAAAAGCAACATTTTTTTGTTAAATTTTTTATAAATTGACTCTTTGAAAAATAGACCGGCACCCTCTAAATGACCGGCACTCTCTAATAAACCGGCATCAAAATGAGGACCACGAAAAATAAACCGGCATGCCGGTCTATTGGAGTAAATACGGTATTCGTTTTTGCCTCCGTAATATGTCATGGAAGCAATTTGAAAGAAAATACTAGAATTCTGAACGACGTCGTCTGAAGGGGTCCCAAAAGTGTGGGAGGATGGCCAAAGTTTTTTTTTTTGTTTTTTCTTTAGTTTCTGGAATCCACTATCCCATTTTCTCACGCCTGATTGATGCACTTCGAGAATCGAAATTGACTTTTTTTCTATTTTTGAATCTAGACAGGGCAAAGTCTCTCAAAGAAAAAAAAACTGTCTTCAATCAACAAAATTTGTTTTTTCTATTTTTCCTGTTACATCTATACGAATTCAAGCAGATGGTGCACGTAAACAGGTGTTGAAATTGTCCCATGAGAAGTTTTTTGAGCACATGATGCGAGGAAAAAGTTTGACAGTGTCAACATGAGGAATACGGTAATGAGGGAGATTTTATGGGATTTTTGAATTCGAATTGGAAAAAAGAGAAAGAGAGTTAGAACTGAGCAAGGAGCGAAAATTGGGGAAGAATGGGCGGCAGCAAATTTCGGCAACCCATTCAAATGTGAATAACTATTTTCAGAGGGATCGGGGAAAAATACGGTCAACAGAAAAAATGTTCCTTTCTGAAAAAGCTATCGATAGGTTCAAAAACCGTCAAATTTCGTCGAGAATTACAGAGTAACGCCTTGACGAAACGGCCGAAACCGGCAATTTTTCGACAAAACAAGGCGTATCTTTGTTAACTTTCGATGAAATTTGACGATTTTTGAATCAATCGACAGCTTTTTTAATGAGGAACATTTTTTTCTGTTAACCGTATTTTTATCTAATCCCCCTGAAAAAAAATTATTCCCATTTGAATAAGTTGCAGGAATTTGTTTCCACATAGGCCTGGTTGGAAGTGAACCATCATGAAAGCGAATGGAAGAAAGTCTGGTTACAGAAACTAATCTCGAAAAGTCAGAATTTGGACATTGGAATAGAGGAATGAACCTTTGAGACATCTCAAAAGCAGACATTTCGAAAGTGTGAAATCGCGTTTTTAGCAAATTTTTGGGATTTTTCATATTTTTTTTTGCGTTAATGATCTATTTTTGATTAAAAAAAAAGCCTGTTTACACAAAAACGCAAAAATGCATATGAAAAGTTTCAAAAAATCGGCAAAAACGCGATTTCACACTTTCGAGTTGTCCACTTTCGAAATGTCCCGGAGCCGAGAAATCTAGGTTAATTGGATAAACAATTTAAAATATGAGACTAGTGAAAAATGACCCAAATGAAAAGCCAAAAACGAAGATATAGCCTTGGAATCCCCTGGTAGCAGACAAATTCAAATATCCACCAATGTCACATGACTTTGTTTTTCCAAATTTATCTCAAATATCACCCGGTTAGAAGCTTGAAGGGCGGACCCAAGGTCACTTTCGAAACGAAAACACGTGGCGTCACCAAAAAACGCACCGTTCCCGAAAAATTGTCTTCCTTTCATAATGACACGGCTGATCTTTTCCTTTTTTTCTGATAACACGACCATCGGGGTAATTACGATGATGGACAGAGCAGCCTAAAGACAGAAAAAAGTAGCAAGTGCAAACAAAAGACGAAATGCTTCGAAATTCAAAAAAACATTTTCTTGTGTTGTTGTCGCGGCGCGCAACTTTTTTTGTCTGTGTGCCGTCTAGGCAACAACAGAACGAAAAAAACAAATATGTTATGGGGAAAGTTAGTTTTCGCTCAAGAAAACTGAAAAATGGCAGGAGAAACTATGAAAAAATGAATTTCTAATCAGTTTTCACGCTTTTTCTAAAGACTTTCAGACTGCCAATGCTCACGTAGGTGTTCTTTGAAGTGAATTTGATTAGGGAAGTGATAAAAAACGGGAAAAAGATGAAAAAAATCGAAAAAAAATTGCTTAAAAAATGAACAATTTCAAGGAACATATATTTTATCTGTTGCTTGGGTCTCGACGCGAAAATGAGTACTGTAGGTTAAAGGCGCATGAGTTGGTTTTTCTCCACGGGTCTTGTCACGATTTTATTTTTTTGCACATCTAAGTTCAATTTTCATTTTATTGGTGACATGCAGACGAAAATTTAGCGGGAAAAAGAGAAAACCAATATTTGAATACTAAAATTTCACAAAAAATCACAGATTTTTATATAAATTAGGGGAAAAGGGTTCGAGATAGTGTGTACATTGGTTAGTATTAATTTGCTCGAAAAAAAAAAGTGGCACAAATTTGACAAAGAAAATTGTACAAAACTGGGGAAAAACGCAATGGAACAAAAGTATGAGGGTTGATAAAGCATCGGGGTTGTGGCAAGTGGGCTGAAAAAGCGCCGGGATTTCTGTATTATTCACAAGAATATAATATATTGGGTGGTGAAGAAAGAAGTGAAAGAATGAGAATGCAATGTGAAAAAACCGTATTTTCAGGCAGAAAAATCGAGAAGTTTACTTCTCATGGAACAAAAGTTTCGCCAACTGATCCTTGGCCGCCACGTTCTCCTTTTTACTGTCGACACATCGAGCGATATCTTCGGTGTCGACGCTTTCCATGTCACAGCTTCGTTTGTGATACCTGGAAATGGCATTGATTTATTTTTCGACGATTTTCAGCACAAAAGCGACAACGATTTTCACCCTGGAATTGACATCTTTTGTTAATTTTTAGTCTAAAATTGATATTTTTCAACGATTTTCAGCCGAAAATTGAAATTTTTTTCGACGATTTTTGGCCAAAAATGTACATTCATCGGTTTTTTTAAACTTGAAAAACAATTTTGTCCCCATTTTCGAAACATACCGAATTCGAAGAGTCGGCTCCACAGCTCGAAGAATATGAATTCCATCTTGTCCCAAGAATGCAGCAATCAAATCATTCCGTCTCTCATTCACTCCTAATTTCGCCCTCGCTGTCACATAGTCCACTCCATACACTGCGAAACAAGTAAAGTCTTGTGAATCGAACCGTCCGTGTTCTTTTTGCACAATTAGAGCTCTCTTCCGTTTCGGCTCAACTCCATCTCTCAATCTCGACAGTGCTGCTTCACGAGCTTGTTCTGTTGGTGTCTCCTTTTCTTCCTTTTCCGTCATCTCCATTCCAGAAATCGTCGGATGGTATTCGACGAATGGAACCGGGAAGAACACCTGATAATGCTTGATTGTATTTATTCTAGCACGATCGAAGAATTCCTTCTGTACATCGGCGTGTGGCGACAAGAGAAGATAAATCGTATTCGCTCCGTATCGATCAACTGCATCATCAAGGGCAGCAGCCGCCGCCGTTCCTTTTCCTTCTGTACTGACAGCCGGTCGAACAGGCAGTACATCAGTCTCCAGAAGCGATCGTTTGCATCGTCGTTTCAATTCTTCCATATCGTTACCGATAGCACCCACAGAACGGGCTTCTACTAATGGGAAGACGGCGACGACCATTCGTGTCTTTCGTGTTTCTTCTGTTGGAGAGAGACAAAGACGGGCTTGACGGGCAAGCAGTTTTCGAGCTGGGAGCACCTGGAAACATTTAAAATACATTTTTTTCTCCATCCACAGCATCCTCGGTTGCCATTTTCAAAAACTCCAAAATTTCATTATTTTCGCACTGGTTTTGGTCAGGTATCAACTTTTCGCATAATGTTCAGACGCAGTGATTTTTTATTCAAAAATCGGATTTCTTTAAATTTTGAATGAGATTCTCAGCTATAGAATCATAAAGAAAACGTCTGTTTTGGCCTAGTGAGAACTGAGAAAAATTGAATTTTGGAAAGAGCGCTGAATGATTCACTTTTTTCACTGCTAGCAGTGCTCTTTCCGTCAAATTTTGGAGTTTACGAGCTTATTCGAAAGCTGTGACATTTCTGTTCTGATAAAAACCAAGCGGCCCTTTTTTTTTTCATCTAAACTTACATCCTTCTCACTGGCCACTGGAATAACCACAGTGACATCTGTGTCTTCCTTCACATATGGTGCCTGGTTCATCAACTGCGTGCTTGCAATCATTCGACTAACGTGCACTCTTCTCTCAACGACAATCTCCTTCAGTCCCTCTTCATGTGGTGCCTGCAAAAAGTTCTTTAAATCTAAACAATTTAATGGACTCTCGAACCTCATTGTCTCCTTCAAATCGATTCTCCCCATCGAGCATCTCATTCACAGTTTTACGATAGGTCAAATCAATCATATAATCCATTCCACGTCTTGGATCGAATACTCGATATCCGTTTCTCAGTTGAACGAATTCAAGTTCTGGCTCTTCCGATTCAACCTGGTTTCGTGCTGCCACCACAACTTCTGCCACATCGTCGAAATCTTTTCCCTCCAGACGACGAACGTTTTGATTCGGCTCGCTTCGGAAAATTTCAGTCATAGTGAAGTATTCCCAAGTTGGAACTTGATAACGATTTGGTGGCTTTGCGAATGGAGGAAGTGCCGGTGGCCAACTGATAGCCTCTCCTGTTTCCCGAGCCTCTTCTTCTGCCAGTCTTGAGAGTTCCGCTTCCATTTTCACAATTTCCCTATCGGCTCTTGCCATCTCAACACGAACGAAATAGTCGTGAAGAGCAGAAGCATCGGCATCCGATAGAAGACGTGGTACGACAAGTGCTCTTCTGAATGCCGCTGAGTGTTTCCAGTCTTCAATGGAGTCGTGGGCAGCTGGAGAGTCGGCTCGTTCGGCACGCCAAACTTCATACCGTACTCCTTGGTGGAGCGGTTTGCATGTCAAATTGGTGGCAATTTGAATGCATTTTTCGAAGGCAAGTTGATCGTCATCTGTGCCCATTGAGAGGGAGCCACATGCATTGCGATTGCTGGAAATTAGGTCAGATTATCAAAAAAAGGAAAAAAAAAACTATAAAATTTACTGTATCAACATGTTCATCGCTGGATGACTCATGAGCACTCCACTGTCCAAACGACACCTTCCACTACCGTCTTCAGCCTGCTCTCCCATCACAACTGGTTCGTTCCAGTTCATCTGAAAATGTCAAGGAATATAGGAATATAAGTTTCGACGAAAAAAAACTTTTGCTTCAACAGATGTAAAAAAAGACGCTGATTCTGAATATCACAACGAAAATGCTCAAAAATGATTCCCAGAGCTGGAAAACGATGTCAAAGGGGTCTAAACGGGGCAGAAGTGCTCCATTATTTCTCCTGGGATTTTAGGGATTCCCGGGATCCCTGGGCGAAAATTTCTCCATTTGACGCCGTTTTCCGGCTCCGGCAAAACTTTTTGAGCATTTTCGTTGTTATTTTCGGAATCAGCGTCATGTTTTACATCTTTTAAAGCAAATAAAATTTTTGGTCGGAATCCTCCTTTAACAAACTCACTGTGTCGATCATCCGGAGCAAAACGAACGGATTGATGTAGGTAGAATCTTTGGCAAGAAGCAACCAGTCGTAGTTATCGTGGACCGTCTGAAAAAAAAATATGTAGAAGAGGAATGAAAAATCAAGCCCAGGAGAAGCAGAAGGGAAAATCACAAAAATGTTTAGATGGATAGTGATAAAAGTACAATGGACATTACGACATTGTTAGGAACTTACAAGTTTTTATACAGATTATAGACGATTCTGAAATTCTTTTTAACAGTTTTTTTTCCCAAAATTTATGTTTCAAACGAAACTAACCATATTGAAAAGAAGTCCCAAAACCATCGAGTGCGTTTTCTGTCCGTTCAACTTGTACGGGCTCAAATTTGTCAATTGAGCCAGATCATTGTCGATTCGTGAAGAATCAGCGAAGAGCTGAACACGTGGAACGTGCCTTCCCAAAGTGGCGTTAATCGACAGAGCCAGTGCCGACTCAGCCATCACTGCAGCCATGATTCGTTCGCGGGTTCCGAGTTCAGTGGCTGCGAATCTGGTTCGAGTCACTTTTGGAGTAGCGTCTTGGTTTGGTGGGGGAGTCGGCATTTCATCTTGATGGACCTGAAACTCATGCTTTTCAACTGGAGGTTTTGGTTTTTCAGCAACTCATTCGAGTGGGAATAACTTTTTTCAGGGGGGGGGGGTCGGGTAAAAATACGATTAACATGAAAAATATTTCTTATTAAAAAAGCTATCGATTGGTTTAAAAACCGTCAAATTTTATCGAAAATCGGCTCCTAGACGTTTGAGAACTCGTCAGTTGCGAACCACGACGCCTGCAAACTCAGATTGCACAGAAATGCGGAAATCTCATTTTCAGCTTCGAAAAAACAATTTTTGCGTATTTTTTGTTAAAATTTAGGGAAATTTGAAGAAATAAATGTTAAAATAGTATAAGTTTTTCAGAAAATTTTTTTTTGAGGAATCGGTTATATAAAATCCGACCTCAAATCATAGAAAAAACTCGATAAAATTATTTTTCCGGAAAAAGTTAAATCGCGGTTCGCAACTGACGGATTCTCAAACGTCTAGGAGCCCAAAATCAAGAAAGTTTCGCCTTTGATATCGCCAAAATTGGAAATTTTTCGGCAACACAAGGCTTAACTCCGTTAATTTTCGATGAAACTCGACGGTTTTTTTTTCACCAATCGATAGCTTTTTAATAAGGAACATTTTTCTGGTAACCGTATTTTTACCCGATCCCCCTGGAAAAGTTTTTCACATTCAAATGAGTCTTCTAAAAAACTCACAATCCAATGTTCTGAAACATCTTTGTAAATCCTCCCTCTTTCCAAAGCCGACGGCTCCAAAACGTTGCTTCCATCATTCTCGGGACTTTTACACGATGTAAACGCAGCTAATGAGCTCGTCAAATCGATGCTTGGCGTTGAGGAAAAGAAGAATAGCGCGAGCGCGGCGCCGATGACGAAGCCGAGCAGAAGGTGTACGCCTGTTCGACCGCCGCCAACCATGTTCTGAAGGTTGTCAGGTTTCAAACTCAAACTGAAATTTCAAGGCCAAAAAACTCACTAACAGGCACCTAGATACAGTTCTCCGGGCTGCTTTTGAGGAGACTTCTGCAAATTAAAAGGGGTTGAGTGGTAAGAACAATATAAGAGATCAGAAAGTGTTGAGCATGGGCAAATATGATGGGCTGATGTTTGAGCAAAGAGCGGTAAAAAAGGTGAAGAGAAGACAAAAGACAATACATGTTTCTGGATCCGTTCGCGCGTCGGTGTTATTCAGAAGACGTCGTTCTTTTTGTGTTTGCGTCTGTGAGAATGCTCGTAAAACGAATCGCATTACAGGACATGTGAGAGGGACGACGCAGCCTTTTGCGATACAGACGAAGAAGAAAAAAAACGAGAAGAAGACGGTGTAGAAGAATGCGAAGAAGTGACGTTGTGAGGAAGGTATAAAAAAGTGTGGAGATTGCGGAGACGCAGACAATCTGTTCTGTACTTGACCTACCTGTTTAAGGGTCACTTTTTGAAGCAAATCATGAGGGAGAAACTAGTTCAAAACGAGTGAAAACGTTATTTTAGGTTTTAGTTAATTATCGAGATTATATCTCTAATTAGTGCGGAACTTTGTGAAATTACACTGCGAGACGACAGCTGACTTCAGTGAAGTTACATGATTCATTTGAAGCGGAATTTTCAAACTCATTAAAAAAAAGAGAAAATATGACCGATAAGCTCAAAATGAAAATATGTCTGAATTGGAATAAAACAGGTCTTGAAACACAATTTTTTAATGAGAAAATGAGTAGAATATCACATTAAACTTTATTTAAATGTAAAAATCAATGAAATCAAGTGAAATCCATCGAGCAAAGCACAAAATCCATGAACTTTGCGCTCGAGAAGAAAAAATAGAAAAAACAAAACGGATGGAAAAAAGCGGAGAGAATCGGGAGAAGTGTGCGGCAACCTTGCAAAAATCGCGTGCGCGGCTTGCCTTTCGCGCTTCTTGGCCCCGCCCACCTGGGAAACTCAACCAATTTTCTTGTTTTTACATGCAATTTTCGGAATTTTTTCGAGATTTCGCTGTGAAAACTGTTAAAATACAATAAAAATCAGAAAATTCATTCTTCGATTCCAGAAAATGCTCCGCTCACTTTCCACCATCTCCAAATCGACTGTTCGATGCATGTCGCTCACTTCCAAGCTCGCCGCTGAGCAACCATCCAAGCAAGAGGTAAAAATGATTTAAAAAATAAGTACTATTTTAAAATATTTTTTAGGTTGATGATTTGTTCGCCGAGAAGCCAGCACATCAGACTGAGCGAAGACACGCTTACAGGTGAGGCAAAATAAATATATTTCTGAAAAATGACTGTTTTTTTCATCATTTTACGAGTAAAACTGTAAAAATTTGTGAAATTCGGGTAGATAAGCACCTCGGAAACCCATCAGAACCAGCTTTCATAACCAAAAATGAAGAAAATCGAAGAAAATTCATTATGTCGAAAGAGGGCTTTTTCGTCATGTTCTCTGATTCGATGCGTTTCCGAGGTGCCGATTTTTGATTTTCTACCTAAATTTCACAAATTTTCGTAGTGTTACTTGAAAAATGATGAAAAAAAACGTCATTTTTCAGTAAAACTACGGCGGTGTTGCAATTGGGACAATTCTTATTTTCAAATTCGTTTTTTTTTGTTTTGGAAAATGAAAAATTCGAGAACTTTATCTATTCCTTTGCAGTCTGAACAAGGTCGAGCTCGTCGGAGGAGTCGCTTTGGATCCCCTGTACAAGGAGGCGAAAAACGGAAAGCCATATCTTCTCTTCAACATCATCACCAACTCCACATTCAAACAACAAGACGGAACCCATCTCGATCAATCCGAACGTCACGTCGTGACAGTATTCGGAAAGCAGGCCGAATCTCTCTCGAAAACCATCAAGAAGGGATCTCGTCTCATGGTTCAGGGAAGACTTCATTACAACGGAGGACAGAAGGACGCCAGCGGAAATCGCACGCCACGCAACACCTACATCATCGCCAGCACCGTTCAGACATTGGCTCGGGCGGCCAGAGAGAATCCAGAGCAGCATTAAATTTCGAATTTCACTTATCATTCTGTCTAGCTTCTTCTTTTATTTAGACCATTGTTGCTGTTTCTGTTGACGAGTTATTAAAATATTCCTTGAAATTTAAAATTTTCAAATTGCTGTATCGGTATACTCTCCGTTCCCTTTTATTTATGAAAGTCTATGCCAATTTGAGTCTATGTCAGTCCAGGTTGCGATATCTCGCCACGAAAATGCTACCGTAACATATTAAAATTTAAAGGAACATACCCTGATTTTCAGGTCAATTTTGAAATTTATCACGTTTTGCGAACGATTTTCAACAAATTTCGGAGCAGAAATTAATATTTCGCTTCGAAGTCTGTTGAAACCCGTTCGAAAAACATTACGAATTTAAAAAATTGACCTGGAAATCAGGGTATGTTCCTTTAAAATTTTATATGTTATGGTAGCATTTTCGTGCCGGGATATCGCAGCCGAAATGTCAGTAAAATTCAGTCAGGACCAGAGCTGGGCGAAAAAGGGTGACCTAAAAAGTTTCGAAAAAAACATTTTTCGGTTTTTTATCAAGCCAAAAAAAATCGAAAAAAACCGATAAAAAACTAAAAGTCTGATAAACTATTTTTATGAAGAACGAAAAGCTGAAAGCGCGGGAAACGGAAATTTTAACTCTCCTAAATCTCACAATTGGTCCTAACTAACAATAATTCAACAATTTAACTAAAAAAAGGACATTTTTGTATTTTTCGAGTGTTTTTGCTAGAAAATTTTTCGCACATTCATGCGTTTTCAATAAATGTTCTGATTTTTTTCGGCGATTTTCCGAAAATTTTTCGTTTAGAAACGTCCGAAAAATTTATAGGAAAAGTACCGAAAAAAACCGAAAAAATTTTCGCCCAGCCCTGGCCAGGATTGACATTGACTGAGACTTTCAATATCTACTTCTGATCGTTCTATGAAAGTTCGGAGACACCAAGAAGCGAGGTCATCGTACACTAAAAAGTTTCTATTGATTTTGGCAAACCGTTCTTTTTGTTCTCGTTTTGCCACAACCCTTCCGCTTCCTCGTTTCTCTCCAACGGCAGTTGTTGTTTCGCCACCGAAACAACACAATATCCCTTCGTTTCTTTTCTTTTCACTTTTTGAGCAGGAGAAATTATTGATTTTTTCCACATTGCAGATTGGGAAACCATGAACCGAGCTGGAAAGCGTCTGGTCGTGTGTGCCAACCGGCAAGTTGCCTTTTCCAATGCTGTCAGGTATGTTTTTCTGATTCCTTAGCTCATTTCACTGTTTACAACATGTTGCTCGTAATAAATAAACGATCACTTTTAATCGATTTGTTTCTCTCCTTCTCCTTCCGTATAAATTCAATGTTTTTGTTTATGAAAACTGGAATACGAACCCCCAGTGTTTCCCCTGACGTCACGAGGGGGCAGAAGTCCTGTGCAAACAGCTGCTTTTCCTGTTTGCACTATTCTTTCCGTCAATCGATTTTTCATCGTTTTTATGTACGAAACTGCCCTCCATCGGTTTCAGTTTTATTTTACACCGTCTAGTTTTGGCTGTCAGCGACTAGCGAAATGAATGAAGCATGTAAGGAAGTAGAGAAATTGAGAGAAAAAGAGAATTTTCTCTCTGCGTCTCTCACTCTCTTCACATGAATTCGTCGCATGCTTTCTTCTTCTTTCTATTCTTTATCGTCACAGTTATGGCGTGGTCTTTTCTATGAACTTTAAGATCTGTTGACCTGAAAGTGTAGATTCCAAAGAACAAAAAAAATATCCTTAAAAATATCCCTCCATTCTCTTTTTTTCTCATTTTCTCCCTTTTCCTTTCTGAAATAATGACTCAACACGATTTCGCAACAATAACGAGAGATTTCATGAAAAAAATCCTCGTCGCCATTAGAGAAAAAAACCCGTTATCAATCATTTTTCCATTTCATCGTCGCTTTTTTCATTTTTCTCGTCGTCTCTCTTCAATAAATTTTAGTTCTTTTTTCTATTGTCTCCTGAATGAACGAAATGGTTTTCATAAGCCTTCCTTATCGATTTTTCAGTGTTTGAGAGAAGGTTTGAACGTCAAATTTTAACACACAATGCTTGGCCAATTTTTATCCAAATATCTAAAAAATGGATGATTTTGTGAGCGAAAAGGTGATTTGGCAAAAAAATTGGTTTCCAGAAGATTTGAATGTCTCTGAAAACCAACTTTTTGCCAAATCACATTTTCGCTCGCAAAATCTTCAATTTTTTAGATATCTGCATGAAAATTGGCTAAAATGTGTCTGATTATGCCAAAAATGTTGTGTTAAAATTTAATGTTCACTCTTTCTCCCAAAAAAAGTTGATAACCTATTGAGTGGTGCTTTATTCCTTGATTTTTTTCTATTAAATAATTCAGCAAAACGTTACTGATCCTAATCTATTTTTTGGAAAAATGGTCACATGCCACTATTTTCATCTTGATAATTAAATTCTGTTTCATAATGAAAGTAATGATTGTCCTCGCTATCTTCAGATGACTGTAGATAGAATCTCAAAAGAGGAGCTATTAACCAACTACGACACATTCCTCTTCGACGCGGATGGTGTTCTTTGGACGGGTGATATTCCGGTACCCGGAGCAATCGAATGGATCAATCTTTTACTCGCCGATCCATCCAAGAAAGTTTTTGTGCTCACGAACAACTCCACAAAAACACTCGATCAGTATATGAAGAAAATCGAGAAACTTGGATTCGGACATCTCGGAAGTGATAATGTCATTAGTCCGGCGATCGTTCTTGCCGACTATTTGAAGAGTAACCCGGAAAAGTTTGCCGGAGAGAATGTGTATTTGATTGGAACTGAAAATCTGGAAGCCACTTTGGAGAATGATGGAGGTGTGAGATGTTTCGGAACGGGACCGGATAGTATTCGAGATCACACTGATGGTGATTTCATTCATCATGTGGACATGTCCATCTCACCGAAAGCCGTCGTTTGCAGTTATGATGCTCACTTCAGTTATCCGAAAATCATGAAGGCCGCCAACTTTTTGCAAGATCCACATGTGGAGTACCTCGTCACTAATCAAGACTACACCTTCCCTGGACCGGTACCAGGTGTCGTGATTCCGGGGTCCGGTGCCACGTCGGCGTCGATCACCGCAGTGACCGGAAGAGAGCCTACGGTATTCGGAAAACCACACAAACCAATGGCTGACTTCTTGCTCCGTAGAGCCAAAGTGGATCCAACGAGAACTGTGATGTTTGGAGATCGATTGGATACGGATATCATGTTCGGAAACGCCAATGGGTAAAAAGAGATATAACAAAAATGTATTCTTGAAACTAATAGTTTAGGTTTGCAAGTGTCTGGATGCCCACTGGAGTTCATACTATTCTGGACATCCATACTGCCAAAGAAAAAGGACAACTGGATCGTATTCCCACCTTTACACACTGTTTTGCTACTGGAGACTAATTTGGATCTCTTCACTTTTGCTTTATCTAGATTCTAATTTTCTTTCTTTGTTTTCTCTTAGGAACTCATATTTCTAGGGTAATTTGTTGTTCTTCTTGCTCATTTTTATCTCACTTTTGTCGAGAATCTTCCCCCAATAAACTGAATTAATTTTCAGACAACTCTCCATCACCCCTCGCCAGCAGCAGAACAATGAGCCCGAGGAGCCACAAAAACAGGGATGGATCAGCAAGTTGCTCAAGGGACAACAAATGGATCCATCCAGTTGGCAGAAGCAGTCTCACTCGTCGTTGCTCTCCAATTCGGAGCTGATGTACGAGTTCATGAGTGAGTTTTTTTTCCCGGAAAGTCATCCGAAACCCTATTTTTTTAGCTCACAACTACCGCCCAGGAGAGCAAGATGCTTATCTCGATGCATTCGGAAAGTACAAGAATGAGATGAACGCCAAGAATCCATCAATTGAACTCGTCGGATCGTGGACTTGCTCATACGGAAGAACTCGCGACCAGGCCATTCATTTATGGCGTCACAACAAGGGATACGAAGACGTCGATTCCTCAATTGCTCTCCACGGAAAGGATGCCGGAATCCGTGCCGCCGATAACGACGTTGCCAAACTCTGCGGCCGTCGCAAGAATCTCATTGTGAAGTCGTTCAGCTACTGGAGAGAACCAGAACAGAGACCACCGAACCATGTTTATGATCTTCGTTCGTACGTTCTTCAGCCTGGAACGATGATCGATTGGGCGTCGGCGTGGGCCAAGGGAATTCAGTATCGTCAATCGGCGAATCAGGATGTCGGAGGATTCTTCGCTCAAGTCGGACAACTCTACGTCGTCTATCACATTTGGGCGTATCCATCGATGTCGGATCGTAATGATACTCGACATGCCACGTGGGCCAAGCCAGGATGGGATGCGACTGTTGCCAATACCGGCGAGTTATCAAAATCATACATGTTCAAGTTTCTAAATTGCATGAAAAATCTTGAAAGTACTAAAAGTTTGAAACATTTTGAAATTGTACCGAAAACAGTCAATAAACCGCATTTTTTCAAAAATTGCCAGGCCGGGCCGGGCCAGTAGGAGTTCCTCCGTCGGCCCGGCCCGAGTTCGGCCATGTATGATCAACATATTTTTATCGGATTACATGATAAAACTATTATTTTTCAGTGCCTCTCATCAAGAAGATGCAATCGAAAATCCTCACACCGACCAGATATTCCCAGCTCGAATAAACGACTCCAAAACATGAAAGTTTCTCTCGAAATCTTCATGTTCTAGTTCCCTAGTCTTCTGTTTTCCATTTTGCCACATTTTCGTATATATTTTATGTATCGTACTGGTGTCGTGTGCTCGATTCTTTAATTCTCTCATGTATATTATTTCCTCTTCGTCGTCTTCTTCTTTTTTGACCCCAGTCGTCTCTATATAAATATTGCATCCATTATTATTAATGCATTTTTCTTTCTCTTTTTTTGCCAACGCGGTTTTTGTTTTGCCGCTGGAATACTTACCTAACTTTGCTCTCTTTTTTCTGGTTTCTAATCCAATAATAATTCAAGTTTTCAGAAACTAGATACAATGTCTCGCAATCCTTTCGACGATAACTACAGACCGGGCGCTTCATCAAACAGTGAGCTTTCAATTTATCTGCCAAACCTTTCTATAAAACCCCAATTTTTTAGTGCCAGTGAAGAGCTACACAACTATGGGACAATACTCGGCTGAAGACGAGACTGACAACTACAAACGCGAGATCGAGAAAACCCTTCAAGAATCACTGGACAGTACGGAACGGTCTTGTCGTCATGCCGAAAACGCGGTGAAGACGGGAACTGCCACTGCACAAAAACTTTTGGAGCAACGCGAGCAGCTCGAAAACACCGAAAAGAATCTTGATGGGATTCATCGTACCACTCAAATGACGCAACGCAAGTTGAACAGTCTCAAGTCGTTCTTCGGAGGATTCTTCAAAAACAAATTGTCGAAAAAGCCACAGGAGCCATCGGAGACAACGGCCGCAGTGCCACAATCCAAATCGGCGTCTCGTCTGTCTGAAACCGCTGCAAGTCTGTCAACTGGCGGAAGTTCTGCTTCGTTTTCGGAACCTTCTGGACAACGGACTCTGAACGAATCGAGTCGCGCTGCTATCAAGGGAACGCGTTGGGAGGCGATGGACAATCAAATCGAAGAAAATTTGGATATGATGTCGGCGAATCTGCGCAACTTGCAACGTCTCGGGCAGGATCTCGGAAAGGAGGTTGATGCTCAGAACGAGATGCTCGATCGTATTCACTACAAGACCGATCGTAACAATGTCATTGTTAGGGATCAAGATAGACAGGTAAGAATTGATTTAGAGGTTTCATTTCAACAAGAAAATCATTTCTG
The DNA here is from genome assembly GCA_963966625.1 of Caenorhabditis zanzibari. Lineage (NCBI taxonomy): Eukaryota > Metazoa > Nematoda > Chromadorea > Rhabditida > Rhabditidae > Caenorhabditis > Caenorhabditis zanzibari. Next base: position 5,474,852 of record OZ016470.1, on the reverse strand, counting down.
AAATTCTTCCTAACCATTCATTTCCAGATGCAAAGAATCATCGGCTAATCACCGTGAGTAGAAATTTCTCCGTCGGCCCGGCCCGAGTTCGGCCATGTATGATCATCATATTTTTTGGATTACATTATAAAACTATTATTTCTCAGTGCCTCTCATCAAGAAGATGCAATCGAAAATCCTCACACCGACCAGATATTCCCAGCTCGAATAAACGACTGCAAAACATGAATTTTTCTCTCGAAATCTTCATGTTCTAGTTCCCTAGTCTTCTGTTTTCTTAATTTTGCCACACTTTTGTATATATTTTATGTATCGTACTGGTGTCGTGTGCTCGATTCTTTAATTCTCTCATGTATATTGTTTCCTCGTCTTCGTCTTCTTCTTTTTTTGCCCCCAGCCGTCTATATAAATATTGCATCCATTATTATTATTAATGCAGTTTTCTTTCTCTTTTTTTGCCAACGCGGTTATTGTTTTGCCGCTGGAATACTTACCTAACTTTGCTCTCTGTTCTCTGGTTTCTAATTCAATAATAATTCAAGTTTTCAGAAACTAGATACAATGTCTCGCAATCCTTTCGACGATAACTACAGACCGGGTGCTTCATCAAACAGTGAGTTTTCGAAATTTAAAAAAGGAAGAACACTAATTCCAAAATTAGGAAAATTTTATATCGATCGATGTAGAATTTTCGAGAGACCGAAAAATTATCTTGGAGCATACTCTGAAGATCACTTCTCAAGAAGATATAGGTAAAAAAACGATCAAAATTTAGTCTGCTGATAGTGTGCAGATTTTTATGCTCCGCGGAGCTCCGAATAATTTTTGGTCTCAAAAATTCTACATCGATTGATTAAAAATCTCCAAAATTTTCGAATTAGTGTTCTTCCCCCTTTAATTTTGCTTATTCTAAGCTTACAACTCTGGAACTTCATCATAGCTCATCTCTATTTTTAGTGCCTGTGAAGAGCTACACAACTATGGGACAATACTCGGCTGAAGACGAGGCTGACTACTACGAACGCGAGATCGAGAAAACCCTTCAAGAATCACTGGATAGTACGGAACGGTCTCGTCGTCATCTCGAAAACTCGGAGAAGATCGGAACTGCCACGGCTCAACAACTTTTGGAGCAACGCGAGAAGCTTGAGAACACCGAGAAGAATCTTGATGAAATTCATCGTACCACCCAAATGACGCAACGCAATTTGAACAGTCTCAAGTCGTTCTTCGGAGGATTCTTCAAGAACAAATTGTCGAAAAAGCCACAGGAGCCATCGGAGACAACGGCCGCAGTGCCACAATCCAAATCGGCGTCTCGTCTGTCTGAAACCGCTGCAAGTCTGTCAACTGGCGGAAGTTCTGCTTCGTTTTCGGGACCTTCTGGACAACGGACTCTGAACGAATCGAGTCGCGCTGCTATCAAAGGAACGCGTTGGGAGGCAATGGACAATCAAATCGACGAGAATTTGGATATGATGTCGGCGAATCTGCGCAACTTGCAACGTCTCGGGCAGGATCTCGGAAAGGAGGTTGATGCTCAGAACGAGATGCTCGATCGTATTCACTACAAGGCCGATCGTAACGATGTTATTGTTAGAGATCAAGATAAACAGGTAAGAAATTGTAAACATTTTTTGCGGTCTCTTCAGGTGTGTGGTTTTAATAAGTTGCGCTCCACATGACTTTGGCGGTAATTCAAATTTAAAAATGTTTCCAATTCGTTGCGTAACGACTAACTGTAATGTTCAAGGCAAAAAAGGCGATACAGAGTTTTGGCGGAGCTTGAAACCCGAAATTTCGGATTTTCTCGAGTTTTCGGATCGTTTCACTGCTTTTTCTGTTAAAAACATTGTTTTTATTTTAAAAATACATCGAGAATATGGCTCCGGGACATTTGGAAAGTGAAAATTTCGAAAGCGAGACATTTCAAAAGTAAAACATTTCGAAAGTGTGCAATCCCGTTTTGGACCAAAAAATTGAGAAAAACCGCGATTTCACACTTTCGAAATGTCCCGGAGCCCAAAATATCAATGTTATGTCCTTGCGGTGGCCACGAGAAGGAGAGTAAATCTTATTTATTCACATAGAGAGAATCAATTTACACGGAGTTCAATAGGCTTTTATAGGCAGTTCTTATCGCCACGTAGAGCTGAGGGTTGATGTTCCTTAGGACAGTTCACGTCACAACAATCAAACGCAGTTTTTCAAATTAATTGAATTTTATCGATCTGAATGAATTTGTGATTTCAAGCGCTTTTAGTCTATTTTTATTCCTCCTAATCATTCAATTTCCAGATGCAAAGAATCCTCGGCTCCGACGCATCATCCAGCCAAACCACTGCTGAATCGTTGACTCCAAGCATGGACACCTCGACCAAGATGTCTCTTATGATGAAAGCAACCTCTCTCTGGAAATGATTCCCTACTGTACACCCCTCTTCAAGTGCAACCGAATTTTTGAACTTACTTCCTGTCCACTTCTTACTTCCCCAAAACACTCCATCTTCTCAATTAGTCTTCTTCTTTCTCGAAAAAATGTGATTGATCCTTCCCCAAGAACATCTACAACTACTATTGTATAATGTATTGACTTTTGTCTGTCTGTGTGAATATGTACATGAAGATGACTTTAAAGATTTATGCAAAAGAGTAACAAATATTGTCTGTTCAATAAAGCGACGACAAGACACGCCCTTTTTCGGACTTTTACTTTTTCGGACACGCCCCTTTTTCACGTTTGCTTGTAGATCTTATGGGCCTATTCACGCGGAGTAAAAGTCGCCAAAAACTTCCAAAAACCCTATTCACAAAAACTACCAAAAACTGCAAAACTCTTCTTGGCCTCCACTTTTTTTGCAGTTTTTGGTAGTTTTTGTGAATAGGGTTTTTGGGAGTTTTTGGCGACTTTTACTCCACGTGAATAGGCCCATTACTTAGTTGTCCATTGGTTTCGAGCTAGAGCAGCTGTGGACAAAATCAGACCATTTGGATCGGTCTTTCCTGGTTTCGGTGGACCAGGTGGTCTTTGGTAGAAGGGTTCCCAATCTTCTTCTTCCCTTGACTATGCCGACGTTTCTAGATTGGGAATCTTTGTATTTCTTTAAGGCATCCCTGATGTCGTCGCTCCATCTCTTTTTCGGACGTCCACCATTTCTTTCATCAATTCTGGGTTGCCATTCCGTGATGATTTTGGACAATCGGCTAGAGCAAGATCGTGATATGTGCCCTACCCATCTACACTTTTTGGTGAGGATGATGTTATTATTGATGTTGGGGAGCCAGTTGGTGATACCGCATGCTTGGGCGATGGCATTCACTGCCGACTGGAGACATCTAGTGGTGACAACCGAGGAATTCCACGTTTCAGCCGCGTATAGCATGGCAGAGAGAATGTTTTGGTGGTACATGTGCCGTTTCTCTCTTTGGTCCAATGAGTTGACTAGTGGTTTTATGGAGTGATAAGCCGCCCAACCAGCTTGAATTCTTCCGGTTATTTCCTTGTTGAGGTTTTCCTTTTGATTTTAAGATAATATCGCCATCAAAATTTGAGGAGTTCAAGGTGGAAATGTTCGAGAGCATAACTGTCTTCGACGCATTGATTGATAGCCCTATATCCGCTTCGTACTTCTTGAAGAGCTGGAGACGTTTCTTTATTTCGGATTCCTCGGAGGCAAAGAGAACTACATCGTCGGCGAATTCCAGCCCTCTCAGTTTCACACCATCGACGGGTAGACCTTCTCCCTCATATGCTGAGTCAGCTTTGTTTAGAGCTGATTGGAGGGCAATAGCGAACAAGGCCGGGGAAGCCGAGTCACCTTGTCGAACTCCTCGTTGCAGTGGTACTTTTATCGTTCGGCCGTGCACAGGGATGTGGGCGACTCCTTTGTCCATAGAAACTGAGAAAAAGCTTCGGATATATTCGTCTGTTCCTGTCTATTTTAAGCTGTTGAGAACTCCGTCATGTGACACTTTGTCAAATGCCGATGAAAAATCGACAAAGACCATAATCCAAGGGACATTGCATTCGTTGCATTTTTCAATGATTTGGGCGACCGATTGAACGTGTTCCGTACATCCTCTGCCTCTTCTGAAGCCGCATTGACTTTCGTCGAGATATTCTTCCTGGGTGGGTGATAATCTCTTAGCCAGAATACTTGTCATCAATTTTGCCGGCAGGGAGAGCAGTGACATCGGGCGGTAATCTTTCATCTTCACTGGGTTGGCCTTCTTCGGAAGCAACTTGATGATGGATTTTTTCCAACAATCCGGGGTGACCATGTTGAGGAGCGAATCGTTGAACAGGTCGGTGAGACATGATACCAACGTATCTCCTCCATTTTTTAAGATGTAGGCATCAATATTGTCAGCACTTGGAGCGGTGGATGGTTTAAGTTTCTTGATCGCTGCTCTCACTTCTTCGCGGAGAATTGGTGGTTGGAAGGGGAGATTGTGGCGAGGGTGAGAAGTATTTGAGGTGTTTTTGCTCGAAAAGGTCTCCGAGTAGTGAAGCCCTACTATATCCGCGATCTCTGTCCTCCTACCGGTGAGTGAGCCATCTTCGTTCTAGGATTTGGAGCAGGACCTGTCTCATGACGGACCTTTGAAAGGGTTTAATCGACTTCTTCATCCTGCACCTTTCGAGAGTCGCGTTTAGCTCTTCCAGTTCTTCTTCTTGAATGGCCAGTCTGGCTCTTCTCGACAACTCTCTCAGTTTTGACACGTCTGGGAACTTTGATTCCAACTCTGCCTTTCTCTCTAAGAGAATGTTTTGGGTGGCTGAGCCATAAACCGGTTTTTTCGGAGCTGCCGGCAGTCGGGTCGAACCTTCTATAAGTATTTTGGAGAATTTATCATAGTCCGTCACTTTGCAGAGTGATCGAATGTCTTGGATTTCCGACTCAAAGGTTGACCAGTTTGTCTTGTCGTGAGTCGATGGTCTCTTGTTGCCTCTTTGGTACTTGTTGGGTTTGTTTCCTTCCTCCTTCCAGAATGCCCTTACCATACGGTGATCACGGAGATTATGGATGGATGAGTATGTGGGGATGTCTGAGATGGTGTTTAGTTTGTTGGAGACGAAGAAGTCTATTTCGCTTCTTCCTCCCGGTCCTTGGTGTGTCCATTTCTTCGACTGTTTCTTTGGGAATTTCGAGTTGAGGAGGTAGAGATTTCTCGCCGCGAGGAAGTTGAACAGGAGGTCCCCGTGGTCATTGCTTTGTCCGAGAATGTGTTTCGAGATCCAGGGGGCGAGCTCGTTGTTTGGACAGGGGTATGCTGCGGCATTAAAGTCTCCACCAAAGACAATCGTACCTTTGAAACTGTTTCTCAGGTTGAGGTGGAGGAGTTCCAGCTGTCGCAAGAATCTCATGGCGTCGTTCTCGGAGTTCTTCTTTGCTACGGGGGCGTACACATTGACGAATGCCTGGGATACATTACGGTAAGAAAATTTCGCTATACCTACGCCGGCGAATGGCCACTCAAATGAGCCAGCGAGTAAGTCTTTGCATTTCTTCATGAAGAATCCGAGACCCCAATCCGCCTTTGATTGTCTTTTGTTGAAGATGACCTCGAATCGGTCACCGTCCATCGATTGGAGAGAAGGGGGATGCAAGATTTCTTGAAGGAGGACGATGTGGCACCCGGAAACTTTGCAGTACTCGATTACGGCGGCGATTCTGGCGTCGTCGGCCAGTCCGTGGCAGTTCCATGTGCCCGTTCGGAGCATTTCTGACTTTTTGGTATTAGCCGTCATCAGCACCGGGACTCCTACCAGGAGGGAATCGGTAGCTGGTAGAAGCTTTGTTCCGGTGGGTAGATCCGGTCCGTTTCTTTTTTGGTTTGATTTTTTTCGTAGGTTTGAGTTTTGTCCCCTCCCTTCCTAGGCTTACGAGGCCTGGGAGGGAGCGCCCAGATGGGCTTGGGACGGCGGCCTAGACCCCGCAAGGGGCCACCTGAAAAAGAAGCATTGGACGCTGCTCTCGTTCGATGTGTAAAACTTTTGTGGAAGCTTTAGCCCGTCTTTCTCAGCCTAGTGACCAACTCTAGACTCGAGGGCCGACTCGTCGGAAAAAGACGGGGTACACTCTCTCGCCCGCGCTGAGCGCTACTTTGAGGCACATCCACAATGAGAGAGTCCTGAAAAGGGTAACATAAATATTGTCTGTTCCAAATTTCAAATCGATTAAGGGAAGCTAACGAGGCAAACGAATGAAGTCCTGAACTGTGTACTTTAATAAGCACACATATCGAATATCAATTCCCATTAAGTTTTTGATGCAGGTGAAAAAAGTGAGGTGTTCCGAAAAGGAAGCTTGGAATATGAAGAGCATGCATTAAAAACAATTAATGTCCAAACTTCTCCTCCTGACTTCATGGAAAGTGTTTCTTTGGTAGTTGGATTTATCTACAGTTTTTTTGCCTAGCATTCACATTACCTCTCGTTTGTTGATTGAAACACCTCAATACAAGCGCAAAAGAATGTTAAAGGTTGTATTCATCTCTATAGGAAGTATTGGAAGCACCCGTGAACCACCCCGCACCACTAGAACAACGTTCTTGAAATTAGTAGTTGTAAGCGCTAAAATTTACAAATCGGCAATAAATACATATAAGAAACACTTTTCAATCTTTAATTGGTTCTATTGATTCCTTCAGAATCAATACCGAACGATTTGGAATGAAGCAGAAGCATCTCAAACAACCGTGGTGGGGCAAATACTCACTTGCTACCAGATCATTTGCTATTTTACCACTTGCTACAATGGCTCATTTGCTTTTTGCCCACTTGCTACAGATCATTTGCTACATTTGACTCATTTGCTACAAAATATCCCAATTTCAAAGTCTCATTTGCTACCAAATGTCTCGTTTGCTACAGGCCATCTCATTTGCTACATTTTGATGATCATTTGCTACTTTTGGCTCATTTGCTACATTTTATAGGGGTTTTTTTTTGCAAAGTTTAGTGTGGGTAGACGAATTTTAGAGGTCTGTCTGCTATAGTTTTGAGCTAATTCGTTACATTTAGTGGATCATTTGCTACATTCGGCTCATTTGCTACATTTCATGGGGTATTTCTTTTCAAGCTTTAGTGGGATTTTCCGAATTTTAGAAGCTCAGCTGCTACATTTTTAATCTTATACCCTACATTTAGTGGATTAATTGCTACTTTTGGCACATTTGCTACATTCCATGGAATGTTTTTTTTGCAAAATTTCGTGCGAGTTGCCAAAATGTTAGAGGCTCAGCTGCTACCATTTCGGAGACGTTCAGCGAGAAATTTGAGGATATGCCTAATAGGGACGGCACATAAATTTTGAAACTGATTCAATTTTTATAGTTTTCTAGCATATGGTAGTCTTCGGTCTTACAAACATAATACCAAAAAATTGGATTCCAGAAAATTCTATAAATAGTGCAGAAAATGAAAATTTTTCCTATATGAGCTAGTTACAAAATCTTATCTGGAATGAATTTATAGCATCATTTCAAGCATTTTGACTGTTGGAACCAACTTGCTAACTCAACTGCTTCATACCGAAAAAAAATTGATTCTTATGTGAAAAATTTCAAAAATCGCAATTGTTGACTTTTCAAAGTGTACTAAAAAATTTCGAACTTTGGGAAGCTAGATCAATATGAATATAAAGAACCCATCTAACGGTGCACATTTTCTTGAAGTATCTTTGTCTTTGGAGGTTGTCTCCGATGTCATCCATGATTGTTTTTGTACTTGATATACATAGATAGGCAAAAAATTGCAACATCCCGGATCGGGCTAATACGGATTGGGATACAAAGATACTTCAAGAGAAAGTTTTGGAGGCTATCCAATTTTTTGGTATTATGTTTGTAAGACCGAAGACTACCATATGCTAGAAAACTATAAAAATTGAATCAGTTTCAAAATTTATGTGCCGTCACTATTAGGCATATCCTCAAATTTCTCGCTGAACGTCTCCGAAATGGTAGCAGCTGAGCCTCTAACATTTTGGCAACTCGCACGAAATTTTGCAAAAAAAAAACATTCCATGGAATGTAGCAAATGTGCCAAAAGTAGCAATTAATCCACTAAATGTAGGGTATAAGATTAAAAATGTAGCAGCTGAGCTTCTAAAATTCGGAAAATCCCACTAAAGCTTGAAAAGAAATACCCCATGAAATGTAGCAAATGAGCCGAATGTAGCAAATGATCCACTAAATGTAACGAATTAGCTCAAAACTATAGCAGACAGACCTCTAAAATTCGTCTACCCACACTAAACTTTGCAAAAAAAAACCCCTATAAAATGTAGCAAATGAGCCAAAAGTAGCAAATGATCATCAAAATGTAGCAAATGAGATGGCCTGTAGCAAACGAGACATTTGGTAGCAAATGAGACTTTGAAATTGGGATATTTTGTAGCAAATGAGTCAAATGTAGCAAATGATCTGTAGCAAGTGGGCAAAAAGCAAATGAGCCATTGTAGCAAGTGGTAAAATAGCAAATGATCTGGTAGCAAGTGAGTATTTGCCCCGTGGTGGTTGTATGCGCGAGTACAGTACTTCAAGTCATAAAATCGGCGCTCTTCAAACGCTGATAACTTTGTTCATTCTTCACCAAATTGTTCAGTCAAAAATGTAAAATAACAATGATTTGAATTGAAAAAACTGCCGTTTGCTAGTTTTGAAAAAATGTCTCATTGTTTCACAATCACTAAAAAGGACCTCAAAATCGGCCATTTTTTCGGATTTTCAACTGAATTTTGAAAAGTTGGTAACTTTGCTCAACCTAAACCAAATTGAGTAAACTAAAATGAAAAATGACAAGCTCGGAATTCTAAACAATCGCACCGTCTTTGATTTTTGATATTGTCAGTTGTTCTCCAGAAAATAACCGTCGAACAGTTCTCCCGATTACTTTCTCTGGGATCGGATAGAAAATATTATTGATCTGGAAAATAAACAGTTGTAGAAGACATTTTGGATAACAGGCAACATCTCCACAGTCATTCTCCTTTCTAAAAAACCAAAATAGAGCCGTATTCATCGAATAATAGTGCTCCGTCTTCGTTGGGCGCCTATCCGTGATTGGATACATTTTAGAGCTGGATAAAAAACAGAAACCTAGCTGAACACTTCATCTGTCTATTTTCAGTCATTTTTCTGAAAATGTACTGACTGCGCTGCAATCGCGCTCTATGGGCACGCGTTAGAGACTTGGAGGCAGCTGAGTGGTGCATTTCGCGCTCGGGATACCGTGATCACGTGCATGTACCCGTTTGCGACCCTGTGATTCTCTCATGTATATTATTTCCTCGTCTTCGTCTTCTTCTCATTTGCCCCCCAGTCGCCTCTATATAAATATTGCATCCATCATTATTATTAAAGTAGGATTACAATCATTTTTTTATTTTCTCAAATGATCGTCCCAATTCCATTATTTACGAAAATAACAATTTTTTGCACAAAAATCGTTAAAACTCGAGAAAATCGATTTTCAAAACGCCAACTTACATTTTTTCTAACCTATTTCAATGAATGTAGAATTTTTTGATGATTCGAATGCACCTAATATCGCTGCTCAAAACGCAATAGAAAAAATTTTTATGAACGAAATCGTACCTTGTCGCGCCGCCCGCTGCCGATTTGAATCTGCTGTCGCGCTCGCCGCTGAATTCTCATACGTATTCAGCGGGCGGCGCGACAATTGAAAATTTGTTCATAAAAATTTTTCTATTGCGTTTTGAGCAGCGATATTAGGTGCATTCGAATTAGCGAAAAATTCTACATTCATTGAAATAGGTTTGAAAAAATGTAAGTTGGCGTTTTGAAAATCGATTTTCTCGAGTTTTAAAAGACATTCTACGAGAGAGTTGAGGTAGGGCTTCAGTATGTGTTCACATTATTTTCAAGTTGATTCTTGCTCGTTACTGTTATGCATGTATGTGACCACTAAAAATGTGAGCAAAAATAGTATGACCAAATTAGGCTCCGCCCCCTCGAAATTAAAGAAAATTCGAAAATTGAGAAAAAATCGAAAACTTTTCTCTAGAGAGATAATGATGAAATCTTTTCATAAATTGATGGAACTCGTCATTTTGAGTCTTTTTTTGTGTTGTAACCATTTTTCTAACTTTACTGCATCAAGCAGAAAAATGTCTATTTTTCGACAATTTTTCAAAAATTTCAACATTTTCGGAATTGTTTGATCCTTGTCGGCGACCCCTAAAACTTCAACGTACGTAGCGAAAAAAAGTCAAGTTCATAGATTTGGAAGATATTATGGTTTTGAGCGAAACTACTTGAAAATAACATTTTCACAAAGTATCAGCAACTTTGAAACTGAACTGCTCACATGGGAGCGGTCAAAAATTTCGCTCCTTTATTTTGGAGGTGAGGTGTTGGAAGTGCTCCAAATCGACTAATTTTGACCCGATCGCTTTGAAGTTTTGAGATATGTTAGAATAGGTTTCAAAATCAAATATGTATCACTTTAAACCGCAGTTGACTAGAAAATTTCGAGTTTGGAAAAACGCCTTGCTATGGCGGAATGAAAAGGATGAAAAAATCCAATTTTCTGAATTCATGTGTTGGTTCGTACTTTATTTGTTGAAATATTTTTGGACAACTGATATCTCAAAACTTCAAAGCGATCGGGTCAAAATTAGTCGATTTGGAGCACTTCCAACACCTCACCTCCAAAATAAAGGAGCGAAATTTTTGACCGCTCCCATGTGAGCAGTTCAGTTTCAAAGTTGCTGATACTTTGTGAAAATGTTATTTTCAAGTAGTTTCGCTCAAAACCATAATATCTTCCAAATCTATGAACTTGACTTTTTTCGCTACGTACGTTGAAGTTTTAAGGGTCGCCGACAAGGATCAAACAATTCCGAAAATGTTGAAATTTTTGAAAAATTGTCGAAAAATAGACATTTTTCTGCTTGATGCAGTAAAGTTAGAAAAATGGTTACAACACAAAAAAAGACTCAAAATGACGATTTCAATCAATTTATGAAAAGATTTCATCATTATCTCTCTAGAGAAAAATTTTCGATTTTTTCTCAATTTTCGAATTTTCTGGAATTTCGAGGGGGCGGAGCCTAATTTGGTCATACTATTTTTGCTCACATTTTTTGTGGTCACATACATGCATAACAGTAACGAGAAAGAATCAACTTGAAAATACTGTGAACACTGATGCTCACTTTATTCGTAGAATGTCTCTTAACGATTTTTGTGCAAAAATATTGTTGTTTTCGTAAATAATGGAGTTGGGACGATCATTTGAGAAAAAAAAAGACGGTAATCCTACTTTAATGTAGTTTTCTTTCTCTTTTTGTGCCAACGCGGTTTTTGTTTTGCCGCTGGAATACTTACCTAACTTTACTCTCTTTTTTTCTGGTTTCTAATCCAATAATAATTCAAGTTTTCAGAAACTAGATACAATGTCTCGCAATCCTTTCGACGATAACTACAGACCGGGCGCTTCATCAAACAGTGAGCTTTCAATTTATCTACCAAACCTTTCTATAAAACCTCAATTTTTTAGTGCCCGTGAAGAGCTACACAACTATGAGACAATACTCGGCTGAAGACGAGGCTGACTGCTACGAACGCGAGATCGAGAAAGCGCTTCAAGAATCGCTGGACAGTACGGAACGGTCTCGTCGTCATCTCGAAAACTCGGATAAGATTGGTTGGAATGGGAATCATGGTGAAAATGCCTTCATGCGAAGAGCATGCTCTCAAAGTCTGTTCAAATGCTCCATTCTTGAGATATACAGGCGCCCTAACGAAAACGCTTAAAACGGCCTCCAACATAAAGAAAATCGCTTTAAAAAGGGGCCTATTTGATGCTGTTTTGAGGGTGTTGGAGACATTTTTGAGCATTTTCGTTATGATATTCAGAAACAGCGCAAAATTCTGCATCTTTTAAAGAAATACAAATTTTTGCCCGGAATTCTCCTTCAATTTTGCTTCTAAATCTTTCTAAATGACCCCAATTTTTCAGTGCCTGTGAAGAGCTACACAACTATGGGACAATACTCGGCGGAAGACGAGGCTGACTATTACGAACGCGAAATCGAGAAAACCCTTCAAGAAACGCTGGACAGTACGGAACGGTCTCGTCGTCATCTCGAAAACTCGGAGAAGATCGGAATTGCCACGGCTCAAGAACTTTTGGAGCAACGCGAGAAGCTCGAAAACACCGAGAAGAATCTCGATGAGATTCATCGTACCACCCAAATGACACAACGCAATTTGAACAGTCTCAAGTCGTTCTTCGGAGGATTCTTCAAGAACAAATTGTCGAAAAAGCCACATGAGCCATCCGAGACAACGGCCGCAGTGCCACAATCCAAATCGGCGTCTCGTCTGTCTGAAACCGCTGCAAGTCTGTCAACTGGCGGAAGTTCTGCCTCATTTTCGGGACCTTCTGGAAAACGGACTCTGAACGAATCGAGTCGCGCTGCTATCAAGGGAACGCGTTGGGAGGCGATGGACAATCAAATCGACGAGAATTTGAGTATGATGTTGGCGAATATGCGCAACTTGAGACGTCTCGTGCAGGACCTCGGAAAGGAGGCAGATGATCAGAACAAGATGCTCCATCGTATTCACTACAAGACCGATCGTAACAATGCCATTGTTAGGGATCAAGATAGACAGGTAAGAATTGATTTAGAGGTTTCATTTCAACAAGAAAATCGTTTCTGAAATTCTTCCTAACCATTCAATTTCCAGATGCAAAGAATTCTCGGCTCCGACGCATCATCCAGCCAAACCACTGCCGAATCGTTGACTCCAAGCATGGACACCTCGACCAAAATGTCTTTTATGATGAAAGTAACCTCTCTCTGGAAATGATTCCCTACTGTACACCCCTCTTCAAGTGCACCCGAATTTTTGAACTTACTTCCTGTCCACTTCTTACTCCCCCGAAACACTCCATCTTCTCAATTAGACTTCTTGTTTCTCGAAAAAAATGTGATTGATCTTTCCCCAAGAACATCTACAACTACTATTGTATAATGTATTGTCTGTCTGTGTGAATATGTACATGAAGATGACTTTAAAGATTTATGGAAGAATAAATAGGGCGGGGAATATGTACAAAAATTCGTTAACGCAGGAGATGTGCATTTTTGTGTGACAGACTAGAAGAAGGGTTGGGTGGCAAAGGGCTCATTTTGTTGGCTAAGAGGACCGGGAATTTTGAGAGAAAATTTGTTTTTTTTTTCAAACTGAAATTCAGATAACAATCGGAAAATCGTTGGTATTCCGAATATCGATTGCGAGTTCCTGAATCACTTTAGTCAGAGTTCGAAGACGATCGGCAGTGTTATCGAGACGTTCGTTGATGATTGCATTGAGACTAGAAACTGTGTACGCGTCGATGGAATCCGTGTATTTGTAGTTGTTGTTTGAGGTGTCTTCATCGTCGAAATCAACGGAAGAGCTGGGAGATGAGGCCATGGAAGAGGAGGAATTCTGGAAATAGGGAAGAATTATTAAAAGTTTGAGTTATATGTTTGAAATTCTACAATTTTTTCTCGAAGTTTCTGATCCCTTGATTCCTGAAATAGATTTCTTACTAATTCGATCCCCATAAAGTGGGATTTCAGTAATTTTTTATTTCAAATGATAGTCCCGATCCCAGGATTTACGAAAATAACGATATTTTTGCATAAAAATCGATGAAACTCGAGAAAATCAATTTTCGCGAACTAAAATTTTTTCTAACCTGTTTCAAATAATTTTTTCGCTGATTCGAATGCACCTAATATCGTTACTCGAAACGCGTTTTGAAGCGAGTTATGAGCGTTTGAAGTTTTCATGAGAGACGCAGACACTGTATCGTTTCTCTGCCTCTCTACGACAGCGAGAGTGTCTGCTTTCTCTGCGTCTCTTTTACCGAAACTTCAAACGCTCATAACTCGCTTAAAAAAGTGTTTTGAGCAGCGATATTTGGTGCATTCAAATCAGCGAAAAATTCTACATTTTTTGAAATAGGCAACACAAAATTTAAGTTCGCGATTTGAAAATCGGTTTTTAACGATTTTTATACAAAAATTTTGTTATTTTCGTAAATGCTGGAATTAGGACGATCATTTGAGTTTAAAAATGACCGAAATCCTATTTTAGAAATGTAGATCTTGAAATTGGCTTTCTAACCGTATACTTTTCAGAACTCAACTCAAAGTTTGAGTCAAATTATGAGGCTTAAAACTTCCAGGTTACTAATATTTTATACTTTTATGGATTGTGATGCCCAAATTCGGTCTTAGTGCTACTTTTTTGAAGTTTCAATAGATATCTTTCTTATTCTACCGTATCCCTAGATACCCTCAAAATCTCAAAACACAGGAATTCGTCTATATTTTGTTCCGAATCTAACCAACATCATGACGTTCTATTCTCTCATGTGATTCTCGGAATTTTCCGGAAGACTCGAGGGTTTGTTGTGATGATGGATGGATGTGCAAGTTTTTTGTGCGCTATCACCATGGTGACGTGTTTTGGATTCTCGTCAGGCGGAAGACGGGAAGAAAGTGGAAAAGTGGGAAACAAAATTGAACGTCAGCCAGATTTACAATGGTGAGATCAAAAGATGACCAGTTTTTTAAACAGAAAATTTGAGTTTTCTACAAGAAAGTTTGCGTTAGAGAGAGAGAGAGAAACGCAGACCGTCTCGTTTCTCTGCGTCTCGTTTTTCAACTTCAAACGCTCATATCTCAAGAACCAGAAGAGTTATCAAAACGTTGCCAACTATAAAAAAAATCAGCTTAAAATTTCACACATTTTTGTAGTTGGTCACTTTTTGATAACTTTAGTGGTTCTTCAGATACGCATATCTGAAGTAAGCGTTGCATTTTGGTCGGCAAGCGCGCATCTAGAGAGTGTGCGATGGGGAGAGACGCAGACCGTCTCGTTTCTCTGCGTCTCGCTTTTCAAACTCTAAACGCTCATATCTCGAGAACCACAGTAATCATAGTATTACGATCCCTACAACAGCTGGTCTCTCGACTTCCCTTAAAACTCCCTTACCTCACAATCACAAGTCTCATCACACAGCTCATACGTAACACATGGAGAGCTCCTCTTCAGTGTCGATCTTGCTCCAAAAGCTCCTTGTTTCGTTTCCCGCATCTTCCTCTCATTATCCGTATCATGTCCACAATGGTCGAGACAATATCTTACTGTAACTCTTCCATCCATCGTCTCGAAAACATGAACGAAAGCGGTGCATGCGACCACTGGGTTCAGCTCTCGATTCGCCATGTCGTCTGACATACGACGACGTTTCGAAGTTGTCGATGGACGACGTCGGCAGAGGAGATAGTATTCCTGGAAACTCTTAGTTATAAATTGTCAATAGAACAATGTTACTTACATCTTCATAACAAGGCCCCTGACTGGATCCCAAATATCCACCATCGCATCGGGAGTCCTCAATGTTGGAGAGCCAGATTTGAAAGTGAGCAAAACTTTCGAAGCATTTCGACTGCATGGTCGTACGGAAATCGTGACACTGTGACATGTGACCGCAAAGTTCTTCGGGACTTTGGAGAGGGGTCTCGATGGGGCATATTGGACATCGAACTTGAATTGAGGATGTGAAGGAGGTCATCTGGAAATTGGAGGTTTAGATGAAAATGAGAAAAAGGAAAAGATAATTCGGGAAGGAAGACTGTGGAGCAAAATACCGTACAATCTGTAATGATGGAAAGTTGAAATGAATGTATCTCAAGACCCAAAACAGTTGTCGAAAAAGTTTCAGCTACAAAATATTAATCATAAAATTTTACACACTTTTTCAGTTGAAAACTTTTTGATAGCTCTTCTGGTTCTCGAGATATGAGCGTTTAAAGTTAAAAAGCGAGAGACGCAGAGAAACGAGACGGTCTGCGTCTCTCCCCAACGCACACTCTCTAGGCGCGCGCTTACTTCAGAGGTGCGTATCTGAAGAACCACTAAAGTTATCAAAAAGTGACCAACTGAAAAAATGTGGGAAATTTCAAACCAAATATTTTGGTAGTTGAAAACCTTTTGATATGTCGATTCTGACATGTCATTTGTTCTACAGTACCGGACAAAAAGAAATGAAAGCCTAAAATAATAAATGTCGTAAGGTTTGATGCATGGTACGCATACACTACAACTGACACGTTCACGCAAAAATGCACGATTTTCCCCCGGAATTTCCCCCGGAAAAGTGCTGTCCCGCCACCTTTAACCAAAAATTATTTTTGATAGAATCTGACCTTTCTCTAGTTTGGAAGATTTTTAGGATTTTAAAAATGTTTTTGAAAACCTGATTGAGTTTGGAATTCAAAACTTTCTTCTAGCCAAAAATGAAAACTAAACAAAAAAAGAGTCGCATTTGAAACAAGAGAGCCCATGGCATTGCTCCCGAATAAAACAGGAGGAGCTTGGTTTCTAAGCAAATCTTTCAAAAAATGGGCGGAGTCCGTTTCCATGACTTTTGCGACAAACGTTTTGCCAGAAAAATTCAGAAATGCACGTTTTGAGATTAAAGATTATTTGAGGAAATTTTGTAGAGGCTAGAATTGGAATAAGTTATGATTATAACTTATGAATAGAGCCTAATTACATCATTAGAAGCGCAACTATAAGGAGTTGGAAAGAATTCAAAATATATTATTGAATAATAGAAATTTGAAAAAATCAAAACTGTAGTTGAAAAAATGGTTCAGATTCTATGCAACATTCCTTATGTTAGTTCGATCCCAAAAAGAAAGAAAGACTTTATAAAAATAAGAGAATCTAGAGAATTAGAAGAACGTAAGGCAACTATTTCTGCAAAAAAAACGAAACACTCTTTTCATGCCCCGTTAAACTGGTTTTCCACCGCATTGTTTTCGTTCCAACGTCTTCTTCATCTTCATTTTCTGCGCCACGGCGCCACGGCGACAAAGAAAAGAAAAAGAAGAAATGACTAATGTACATAGAGAAGGTGTAAAAAGGCATGTGATGAGTGAGAAAAAGGTTGGGATTATCAAGATGAAAAAGCAGAGAAGACGAGGGAAGAAGAGGAGAAACCATGTGGAGGTGGAATATGAGAAGACGTTAAAGAATTTGATATCGAGATGAGATGAAGCGACGTGACTTTGAGCGAAAACAAGAATTTTTAGGCTCTGTTAGGGGAATTAGAGGATATGCAGAGTTGAAGTTTTTTTAGAATTGAAAGTTGAAATTTGAAATTCTAGGTTGGGAAAGTTCCTGAAAAATTGAAATTCTAGGTTTTGAAAAGTTCCGGGAAATTTGAAAAAAGGTTTTGGAAATATATACTTTTTAAGGAACCTGTAATTTTGATTTTCAAAAGTTCGTCATTTTGGAGAAGGAATCTTTAGGAGCTTGAAGAATGTAGAGATTTCTAGGAATCATAGTTTTCAGAGTCTAAGCTTCCAAAAGATTCTGATTCACTTCAAGTAGGATCTTATTTTTTTTTCCATTTTTACTCAAATGATCGTCCCAATTCCAGTATTTACGAAATTAACAATATTTTCTCATAAAAATCGTTAAAACTCGAGAAAATCAATTTTCAAAACGCCAACTTACATTTTTTAACCTATTTCAAAAAATGCAGTATTTTTTGCTGATTCGAATGCACTTAATATTGCTGCTCAAAACGCATTTTGAAGCGAGTTATGAGCGTTCGAAGTTTTCATGAGAGACGCAGACATTTCCCATTTTCTCTGCGTCTCTTCGACAATGAGAGTGTCTGCTTTCTCTGCGTCTCTTTCACCGAAACTTAAAACGCTCATAACTCGCTTCAAAATGCGTTTTGAGCGGCGAAATTAGGTGCATTTGAATCAGCGAAAAAATCTACATTTTTTGAAATAGGTTAGAAAAAATTGGGAGTTTGCGATTTGAAAATGGATTTTTTCGAGTTTTAACAATTATTATGAAAAAATATTGTCGCTTTCGAAAATACTGGAATTCGGACGATCATTTAAGTACAAATTAAAAATTACAGTAATCTTACTTTAAATTAAGAAAAGTCTACTATAAGAAAGATAATTTCAAAATGACAAAAATCCATTTTTCAGGACTACAACGATTTCAATTCTTCCTGATCTCCAGGTTACATCTGATCATCCCGATGACTCATGTTGATCCCCGAACTCCAATGATATCACTTTTTTCGAATCAAAAATTGACTCTCAAAAATATCGGGTCAAGATTCACAAAATTTCGTCAAGATTTAGAAAATTTCGATTCATAGAAAAATAAGTAACAAAATATTGCATCCTCAAAAAAATCGAATAGGAAATGATGCAAATGTTTTCCAGACAAAAAGTGGGCGGAGCCAAGATGATTTCTGATAAATATTTTTGTTCCAATTATGCAGACAGGGTTCGTGGGATACAAAATCAGGTGGAAGAAAAAAGAAGAAGCATGACAATTTTTTTTTCTCGGAAATGTGAAAAAGGAATGGGAAAACATTTGGAAAGAGATTAGAAAATTGGAATGTTATTTATCAGTGGCAAATTTTGGATATCTTGTGATGAAAATCAGAAGGGAAATAAGGAAGTTAACGATTTTTTCAGTTAAGACTTTCAAAATGCAAAAGTTCATAAGAAAGTCTAAAGAAAATGGAGAAGCTGCGACTTTCAAATTTTGCAAAATCTATCTGACCTTTTCCACGAAAAAGAAGAGAAGAGCGAAGACTCGGAGCTTGGTTTCGAAAAAAAAGAAGAAAACCCGAGACAACAACAATATCTCTAGTGAGCTCGCCATGCCGACGAAATGAAAAAGTGGAGGAGACAAAGACTCTTGCAAAATTGGAGGAAACGAAGAAAACAAGGGAGAGAAAGGTACACGGGAGGTCTAGAAAAAAAAAATAAAATCTGAGCTAGAGAGCCGAACCCGCGACTCTCGCGCCGCCGAGAAGCGCTATACCCACTGCGCCACACTCTAGAAAAAAATCCGAAGGTGAGTAATTTTTAAGTAAGAAATCTGCGCTTTTAAATAGGACTTTCTCCAAGTAAAGTACAGAGATCTTTCTCCTCCTCGTGATTCGTTTGCGGAGAAATAAACGAGAGAAAAAGTCAGGTTTTGTTGATAAAAAATGGAGGAGGAGGCGAATGTCTGAAGAAAATGAAACAATAACAAAAACGGTGTTCTATGACGTCATGAAAGTGATGTTACGGTTTCGATGAAGTGGTTAAAATGTGTTAGGGCGAAGATCAGTGCGAAGGGTATATGGGGACTAGTTTTGCCAGAGTGGAGTTTTCTAGGCCATGGGATAAAGTATCAAAAGATCAAAAGTCGCTGACGACAGAAACTCTCATTGTGAGAGACGCAGACAACGAGAGTGCCAGCGTCTCTGCGTCTCTCATGGAAACTTTGAAGCGTTGTAACTTGGCTTATAGATAAGTAAGTTGGTCAGAAAATTGGTTTTTTAACGAAAATGTGCAAAATTTACTGACTATCTTTTTGAACAAGCTTCAAATGCCAAACTCTTATTCTAGCCAAGCTGTGAGCTTTCAAAGCTTTGAGAAAATTTGAAAAGCCATAACTCGGCTTGTTTTGTTAAAGATGAGTTAAAATGTTGGTTTTTGTACCAAAGTGTGTAATTTTTCGGCGAATTTTCAAAATCTTGTGGCCATTTTTTAAGTGACTAGATTTGTTGAAACTGAATGTTATTGTAGTCGGTCCTATCTTTCCGAAACTTTGGTTCCTACCGATTTGGTTTTTGCAGGGATTCGCAACCTAGAATCTCACTTTAGTTGATTAAAATCGGTGCAATGTTCGGTCACTGAACTCCTCCATTCTTGGACGGAGAAAGTACAGATGACCGAAACACAAACAATTGCAATGGAATCTTCTTTCTCTTCCCACAATGGAATTTCCGTCCTGCACACATCCTTCAGTTTTTTGGTTTCTTGTCCGGAGAGAAAAAGAGAAACTTGTTTTCTCTTGTTTGGGAAAATGTTTGTAGGTTGGTTCACATTCCTATGGGAGGGATGGGCTTTTCAGGGTAAATTTAGTCTAGGAACAAAGTTTCAGGGAATTTTTTCGAGTTTTCTCTAAATTTTCTACCAACAATGTTATAAAACTGGACAAAGAAAAAAAAACTGGACAAAGAAAAATTGAAACCCTCTAATTTTCACTGACTCATAACATTTTCCCTCCAATTATGCTCTTTTTTCTTCCAAAACAACGCCTCCAACTTATTTTCCTATTCTATTTTCCACTTCTCTTTTCAAAAAGCAGATGACGTGGAAAAATGTGGGAAGAGAGCAGCACTCAATTCCTAATGCCACTAACCTCGGAGACTATTTTTAGAATACACGAATTCTGTTTTCTGTTTTAGAATAGAAGGAAAACGAAGAGGACAAATAGGGTTTCTATCTGGAAAAAGGTCCAGAAGAAAGTGGATTCTGAATTCAGCAGAAGAAATGAGAGGAAAAAGAAGAGCTCTTTTTTTCAGATGACGTTGAGAGAAGGGAAATTGAGAATGCAAAGGAAAAAGGGAGAAATATTTTTTGAGATGAAGATGGATGGAGTCCCCATCTCTTCATAATGAATTCATGATGCTCCGGGAAAAATTGAAAACTTTTTTTTCTTTTTGGAAACTTTTCTAGGAGGACTCCACGACCTTTGGCTCGCTAAGCTCTAAAAATGGAGAGCAGAATATAAAAAAAAAAGAAGAGAGTGGGAAACCGGAAATTGAGAGAGAATATGGGAAATCGAGCGTTAACTTTTTTTGAATGGGTGGAGCAAAAAAAGAAAAGGAAAAACTGAAAAAATGCATAGAATTTTTACTTTTTTGGACTTTAAGAAAAATAAGTTCTTGAGACTAAAAAATCTTTGGGATTTTTGGAACTTCCGAATGTTTTGAATAAAGAAATTTTGAATTTAGATGGAGCAGGATTATTAATTTTTACGACTTCCAGAAAAAAGTTCTTGGGAAACTTGGATATCAAGAAAAATGAGAAGTACTTTTTTGAGATTTCGGGGTTTTTGGTAAATAAGAAGAATTTAGAGTTTTCCGAGGGAGTGGGAGTGAAGGAATTTATGATCCATATAATCTCTTGATGTCAGTTTCTAAAAATATAAGGAAATCCGGATAGCAGGATCGAAATTTTCCTCTGGAGATATTTTCTAACTAAAATTTTGAAAAATTCAAAACCCAAAACACATCACCTTCTGAAATTTCAATTCTAAATGTTATTATGACCTATAATTTAGTTGAAATGTTATGTTACATTGAAATTTTGAACTTTCCAGGTGGAAATTTGAAAGAAAGATCAGCATTTGGAAATATCTCAAATATAAGCAAAAGTAAATCAAAAATGCAGGATTTCGAAACATGGGACAATTTTTTTAATGTTAAAGATTCCGGACTATGAAATTTCGGTCATTCTGATTTTGAAGCTCATTTTTTTGTTACAGACTGAGATTTTTAACTCAAAATGATTCAGGACTGAAATTTGCTTTTAAAATTAGTTAAGGAGCCCACTAGAGAGACTCTAGCTAACTGAATCTCCGAGAAATTAAAATTCGATACTTTGATATGCCAAGATTTCAGAGTTTACAAAGTTTTCGATAAGGTATTCCTTCAAAAATCTTTTAGCCCTTTTATACATCCAAATCTTCCTAACTTCCTGGTTCCCATAACTTTCTTCCAGACTCTCAATATTCCCATATTCGAATCACAAGGTCCGTGAGACTTGAATCTAATGTAATTGATCATACTAAATCTTTTTTTTTCTGATCTCTTGATTCCGAATTTCCGATTAATCTTATATAAGAAATTTGTGGTAATCCATCAATCCCGACATTTTCTCTGATGGATGATTTTTGATTTTCAAGTACGCAAAACTACAAAATTTGACACATTTCAGACATTTTCCGGGGTAAACAATTTTTAGGGAGGAGTACGTGTCATAGTTCAGCATCTTTTTAGAGTGCTGATGAGAGACGGAAAAAATGGGGGAATTTGAAGGACAATGAAGGAAAATCGAAGATTTATGGAAAATTAGATCTCTATAAAAACGATTTTTTGTAGAATAGATGGCTAATTTTCAATAAAAGTTTATGTTGTGAGTATATTTATTAAAAAATGAGTAAAGTTCGAAGAAATTGGAAAAAAATGTATAGAAAATTAGGAGTTCTATTAACACTGATTGAATGCATATCTAATTTCTAAGGTTTTAGGCTAAAAATACCAACAAAAAATGCATTGGAAAAAATAACATGAAATATTTTTAGATAGAAGCAAGTAGAGAAGGGACGAACAGACAAACATAATGATTTTCAAAATTTCAAAAAGATTTTCCGATTTTTTGTTAGTCAGGCGCACCTCCGACGCAATCAGAGCGAACTTCGAAAAATTCCGAAATTTTTCAAAATTTTCAAAGACAAAAATGATCTTTGTAAAATTTCCTATTTTTCTGTATAATTTTCATGAAAACCGGCTGAAGGAGAATTGAAAAAAACTAATTATTTAAAAAACACGGAAATTTTGAACTTCTCGTTTAGCCGATACAAGGTGAAAATGTGCTCCAAAAACGGAGAAAATGGAAAAAAAATTAAAGTTTTGAAAAAAGCAGACATTTCAAAAGTATGATGTTTCGAAAACAAAAATTTCAAACCATTCTCTGGAAAAATACCTCAGTTGAGCCCGTTTCGTAAAATATTAAATCAAACCGTTCAGAAGTGCTGCACTGTTTTTGCTTTCGAAACGTCGCGCTTTCGAAATGTCACACTTTCGAAATGACGCGGAGCCCCAGATTATATATATCTAGTTTTCATGAAAAACGACACATTTGAAGCTGAGACAAAGTTTTAGAAAAAAATTTAGTTTTCAAATGCAAAAATAACTTCAAAATCATAATAATCACTAGGAGCAAGAAACTGAGCCAACATAGTCTTCGTTTGTAGACAAAATGAGTATCCGAAAAAAGTCGAATTTCCAATTTCTGAGTGATCTCCTAAACAATTAAACTTCATCACAAGACTCCCCTTTAACGGAACTCCCACGATTTATCTAAACTTCAAACATCATCCTCCTTGAATGCCAAAATTCAATTTTTCCAAAAAAAGGCAAACTTTCTTGTTGTTTATATAAACAACAAGAAGTGATGAGTTGGTGATTGAGCATCTCTCTTCCAAGACAACTAGACAACGGGCGGTGCAAGATGAAACAGAGATGATAAGAAGTCTCAAAAATCATCGGAGCATCGGAACGAATTGTTGTTTGCTCAGGAGATGGAGCAGTTCTTATTCTTTTTGCAAAAAAAAAACGAAGAAGACCAGCTGACTTTGAACGGAAAAGGGACAAAAAAGACGAAGAAGTGCCACGTCACGTGGGGAAATCGAGAGATTTAGAAAGTGAGAGACGCAGAGCGGATTGCAACATTTGC
The DNA here is from genome assembly GCA_963966625.1 of Caenorhabditis zanzibari. Lineage (NCBI taxonomy): Eukaryota > Metazoa > Nematoda > Chromadorea > Rhabditida > Rhabditidae > Caenorhabditis > Caenorhabditis zanzibari. The sequence continues at coordinate 5,451,471 of OZ016470.1, read as the reverse complement.
AGAGGCAACGAGCAGCAGCAGTCGCAAAAAATGCTCTATTTCTCTGGAGTCTCTCTATCAAACACACTATTTCTCTCATTTTCCCGTGGCGCCCCGCATGAGAAATGGGAAAAGGAGGAGGTGTGCGTTGGGTTGCAAAATGAAAAAATTGGTACAAACTGAAAAGAAAAACTACAGTCTATGTTTGGGAGAGAGATCTCAAATAGGGCAGACCGAATTGTGTACTTTTGTTTGGAAATTTTGTAGTTTTTGAATTGAAGTTTGGACTCGGATTCAGAAGATTTATATTGAGATTGGAATATTAGAATATTAGAACATTAGAAACTTAAAATTTTAGAACTCGAGGATCTTAGAATCTTAGAATCTCAAATTTCTCACAACCAGAGTACCTCAAAATCTTGGGATTTGTCGTATTTTCGAAATATGTGAAAGTTGTCTAAAAATTTCAAATTTCGTACAAGAAAACTTGAAGATCGCAAAATGTTACAATTTTTTGAAACATGCTAGTCTGATCTGCATGGAATTTTGGAATTTTTTGAAGAAAATTCTTCTTAAAATTTAAAAAGATTAAATTTTTTTTTTTATCAGAAGACTCTTAAATTTTCTACAATCCATTACCAAAGCCATTTCTCTCCATCTCAAAAACTGACATCATTTAAAAAAAAATTGGCTCCGATCATTTGTATCCCATGCTCAATTTCTCAATTTCATCTCTCTGTCATGGGACCCCCAATTTTCTTCGAAAAAAACTACAAAATCGAGGTCATATGACTACTATATAATAGTAGTATATAAAATTGCCTAAAATTGACACTTTTCAGACACTAATACTTTTCTAAATGCTCACGAAGTGAGCTGTGACCGGTCAAAGTTGAGAAAAAAAGCAAATGGGTTTATGGGAAATTTTGAAAGTCAAAGGGGATGTTGAATAATGTAAGGATCTGAGCCAAGGATCCTTTGAACAGAGTCCAGAGATTTCAGAAAAACGAGAGAGACGCAGAGAAACGAGACACTCTCGCTTCTCTGCGCCTCCTCGTTCGAGAAATGAGAGACTGAGAGACTTAGACAGTTAGAGAATAACAAAAATACACATGTACACACAAAATAACAAGACAAAAAATCAATCATTCTCAATTCAGTACACGAGGGAAATCACCTGGTGTCTGCCTTCTGATGACGTCTCATTTTTCGTTTTTTCTCGTTTTTGTTTCAATTCTTCTGATTGTGGTGAGTCAGCGATTTTCGTTTTCTTTTGTTTTGAAACTTTTTGATTGATTGGGAAAAGTGGAGGGAAAAGCGGATGGGGATGGGATGATGAAATATATTGGAAAAGAAATTCGAGATTCTGAAGAAACTGAGAAGTGAATTCAGATTCCCTTAGAAAGTATAAAAACCATAAACTTTCAAAGGCTTAGAGTCTAAGGTTTTCAAAAAACCCTGGAATCTAAGGTCTTCAGAATCCTTCCGAATTTTCAGAATTTCATAATCTCATATTCAAAAAACACTTCCAAAATTAGTTTTTCAGAATCTCGTAACCATTGACTCTCAAAAAAATTTAGCACCTTAAAAAAGGAATTCTGAGTTTTTGATGAGAAAATAGATATTGAAGAATGGAAAAAAATTAAGATTCGACAGAATCTGGAAAAGTTAATTCAGATTCCTTCGGAAACTATAAGAAAATATAAGAACCGTAATTTATAAGAACAGGAAACAATACAAATCTTTAGTTTTCAAAATTTTAAAATCTGAGACCTTCAGAATCTTTGAGAATCTTCTTAATCTCAGATCCTCAGAATTCTTCTGAATTCTCTGAATCTGAAAGCCTCAGAACCCTAGAATGTTATAATTTTCAGAATCTCTGAACAATTGGATCTTAAAAATTTTTCAGAACTGAACAATCTGAAACTTTCATATAACAAATATTTGAGTCATATAATATTTCTGCAACCTCCTACTCAACAAAAAAAATCCGAACAGTGTCATAAACAGAGAATATAATAAAATGAAACCTTTGGTCATCTCTTTTTTTAATCCATTTTTGCACAAATAAAAACCCCTATAAAACCAGTAATATTAAAAAAGTTTAATCCAGGTTAAAACAACTCCAAAAATTTTTTGTACAACCAACGAAAATTTTAATTGGTTTTCGATTCAATAGGAACAAAAAAACCAGGAACAAACATCTGCAAAATGCAATAAAAAATGACATAAAAATGCAAAAGGCAAGAGAGAAGAAGAGAGAAAAACAGATGTTTTCCAGTTGAGGTAAACAGAATACAAAACACAATAGGATTTCGGAGGAAAATGTGAAAAAATTCTGAAGAAAAATTGAATAGAGGTACTTGTCCTATTTATCTGAAGGATAGGTTGTTGATTTTTTTAAGTTTGTTTTTTTAAGTTAGCAAACTCGCTCTATTGAGAATTAAGGTAATATCAAGATCATTCTGGATTTTTTTTCCGATATTGAGATTCTAAAGGATTTTGGCGGTTTTTTGAAAATCTGAAGAGCTTAAATTTTGAGATTTTGACATCCGGAAATTTCGAAAGTCGGGATCTTGAAATCCAGGAGTTCGGAAATTCTTAGATGACGATATTCCAAGATTCTAATATGCCTAGATTTCTAGATTCTGAAATCGTTAGTTTCTGATTTTTAAAAAGATTCGAAGACTTTGGGATTTTGAGACTTTCAGATTCTGAGTCTTTAGGATTTTGAAACTACACGAATTTCTGATTATGAGGTTCTCAGATTCTTAGATTCCCAGATTCTGAAATCATGAAAATTAGTTATTCCAACATTCTAATAGTCCTAGGTTTTGAGATTCTGAGATTATGTGTTTTCTAGGTTTTGAAACTACGCGAATTTCTGATTTCGAAATTCTTAGATTCTGAAACTCTGAATATTTTGAATCCAAATAATATTGATTTTTGCAGTTCGACTTTCTTGGAACTCTGAGTCTTTTTCTTCCTCTATTTTCGTTTCCCTCTGGTCAAATTTACCAGGTTTCAAATGTCCAAATGATCATTTCGAAAATCAAAAAAATTGAAACCTCAAAGAAATTGAAACCTTCTTCCTTTTTGTTTTCGAAATCTCTTTGTTTTTTTGCAGAATTGTCATTTGATCCCACCAAAAACCAACGTTGTTGGCAGAAATTCTGGCGATCAAAAGTTGACTGAGAATTTAAGTGAGTTTTTTCGGGATTCTTGAATTTAAAAATGTGTTTTTTCAGTTTCCTGTGGAGTTTCGTTTTGCGATCCGGAGTACTGTAAGAGGAAGGAGATGGAGAATGGAAGAGTGAAGATGGAATGTGAAAGATAATTGAGAAAGATGCAGAAAAAAAACGAATAATTTTCAAAATGAAATTTTGATTAATTCTGAATAAATTTGAGGAGTTTTAAATTGACCAACTTCAAGATTTTCCTGGACTTGCGGCATTTCGAAAGTGCGACGTTTCGAAAGTTCCCAGATAGATATGTATTCTTTCGAAACGTCGCACTTTCGAAATGTCTGCCTTCGAAATGTCATGGAGCCTTTTTCAGAAAGTTTTATTCTGTATTCTGTGTTTTTTTCCGTTTTTAGTTATTTTTAGCTGAATCTGTGAATCTGACATCAAATCTGACACCAATTTTGAACTCTTCGCAGGATTACTTTAAAAAAACAATATCGAAATGGAAGAATCCATTTTTGGATGAAGTTGAAATTCCCTTTTCCTTTTCCCCTCACTCTAGATTTTCCATAGTTTCTCCCCGATTTTCAAACTTTATGATCATAAATTTGAAATTCAAAAACAGTGGGCGTCTAATTTATGTTTCGATAATCAAAAATGAAAATTCAGATTTTCAAAAAGTAAGACAGGTCATAAATCCATGGAGATTCATTACCGGAACCAGGAAAATCCAACCCCTAAAAACCTTCAATCCAAACTTTGGCTTCATTTCTTACATTTGAAGATGTCGGTCTCGGCTTGCGATACGGTAACATTTTTTCCATTTTGCACATCAGATTACTGTAGTTTCAGGCGCTTAAAGTATCCTTCCATCCAATCTACCGTATCTCTCAGTTCTATCAATTGATGGCCTTGATTATTGCAGTTTTCCCATTGACTGTTATTATCAGGAAAATAATGAAGTCAAGGTTTCATGGGAATTTGAAAGTAAGACATTTTTCGGCAATGTGACGTTTCGCAAGTGTTACGTTTCGCAATTGCGACGTTTCGAAAGTGTGAGATTTCGAAAATGCGACATTTCGAAAGCCTAAAATTTAGAAAGTGTGGCATTTAGAGAGTGTGACGCTTCGAAAGTATGACATTTCGAAAGTGTGACATTTTGCAAGTGCGACATTTCGAAAGTTCGATGTTTCGACAGCGAAAAGCGTAGCTACTTGTATTGTTTTTCCTCAATGGTTTGAATTTCTCGCTTTGGAAACGCCGCACTTTCGAAACGTACGCACTTTCGAAACGTCGCATTTCTTTCAGTGGCTTCTATGCGGATATTTCGGACTCTTTCTCACTTTTACATTTGTGTTCATTGTGCTGGCAGTAAGTTTTTATTTTTGATCGATTTTTATTTTCACCAATTTCCAAATTTCAGACAATCCATGTCGCAAATCCCTTTTTTGCTAAGACCGATTGTGACTTGATAATAAACCCAATTCAACATCAAATCGGAAACTTTTTGGGTTGTTTTTTCATGACGGCTCCCACATTTTTTCCAACCTCGATTACTTTTGAAAGATTTTGGGCGACGAAGAAAGCAAGGTTTTATGAAAAAACCAGGGTTATTGGGGGCCCGATCATCACCGTTTTTCTGGTAATCCAGAGATCCTTTGATCGAAAAAAACCACTTTTGTGTAATTCAGATTATCCTGAACTTGTTCATTATGTCGTTCTTTGTTTACAAGGACTCAAATGTCACTCAAGGTTCTTATTCATTTGTGATTATTCCGGACTCAGTTTCTGAAAAAGTAAGTAATGATAAAATTTTAGTTACTCTTTCAGAGAAATGAAAATTTCAGATGTATATTTTTTATATCGCTATGTTCGTTCTGAATTCGATCAACTTTTGCTTGAGTTTCTATCTTATATTCAGAAATCGAGGTCTTAAAAGGTTAGTTTTGCTCTTTTAAAGATGACATTTCGAAAGTGTGACATTTCGAAAGTGCGACGTTTCGAAAGTATGACTTTTCGAAAGTGCGACGTTTCGCAAGTGTGACATTGCGAAAGTGTGACGTTTCGAAAGTGTGACATTTCGCAAAAACTGTAGCTACTTTGTATTGTTTTTCCTCAGAATGATTGCTCCCTTTCGAAACGTCGCACTTGCGAAACGTCACACTTTCGAAACGTCGCGGAGCCCAAGATCCACAGTAACCACTTTCAGAATCAATTCCACGCTGGCAGTGAAATATCAACTGGAAGAAGTGTACATGTCTACCAGATTCGCCAACTCTGTAATTTTTGTTCACAATATCTTCTTTGGACTTTATATAGCTATCAATACCGTATCCAAATATTGGGGAAATCTTCTTTTCGACGATCCAATAGAATTAGCAGCTGTTAGAGGAGCATGGCAAACGGTATACTGTAGAATGTCGTCTCGCGAGCTTTGTGCGAGACTCGTAAAAACTTGCAAGTCTCGTCTCAGCTCGTCTCATCTCGTAGACTAGACTAGACTAGGCTGGACGAGACGATGAGACTATAAGACGATATTGGACAGGTTGAGGTAATCAAAATGTCCTATTTTCAGATTATTGCAACATACAACCTTTTCGTTGGCTCTGTGGCTGTCTATTTCTACAGTAAGATAAAACGGAAGACAATGGCGACGACAATTTCAATGGTTCGAATGGAATCAACAGGGGAAGTTGGGGCACGGAATTATGATAAAGCTATATTCACGGTGTGGGAGAGTATTTCAGTATGATTTTCGGTAGGGACTCTTACAAAAAAAACATACAGTACTGGCCAAAATGACTGGCGTTTTCAGTGGAAATAGGTCTACTTTGAAGGTCTGAAAAAGTGGTTTCCAGGTATCCGATTTGTTTGAAATTCTACAGATGTATAGAGCAACTCTTGAACTCTATTTTTGTATTGGACAATTTTTTCATAGCATTGCAATCCAGTTAGTTAGGCCAAGTTGACAAGAATTTCGTCTCATTTTGGATACTTTTGTCTTCCACGCGGCATAACTAACTGGATCGTGGTCCTACGAAAATGGTGTCAACTACAAAAATATAGTTCTTGAGTTGCTAGATACATTCACAAAATTTCAGAAAAATCGGATTTCTGAAAACCACTTTTTCTGACCTTCAAAGTTGACCTATCTAAACTGAAAACAACAGATTCATTTTGGGGATTACTGTAGGTTATTTTGATTTTTTATTTATTTTGAATGCTGAATAAACATTGTTCTCTACTTCCTTTAGTAAACATAGAACGTTTGAAAACTTAATTGCCTTTCATGAAAATAAGTTTTTTCTGAACTAATTGAAAATCTGGGCTTCCTAAACTAATTTGGATAAAAGTCGGTGTACTGTAGTTATAATTTTAATATTTTAATATTTTAATATTATTTTTAATTTTAACAGTGTTATAATCCAAGAGGAGTACACATATATGTAACTGTATAAAATATCATGTTTTCTTCTAAACCTTCAGTCGATCCTCCATTTTCCAGTATATCCGTCCCAGACATTTTCAAATTTTGATTTATTCATTTTTATTCAAAAAATTCCAAAAAATTGCAGACTAGAAAAAACATATAATTGACAAATATAAACATAATAAAGCACCAAAAAAAGTTGAGATGAGGAAGATTTTCTCGAAAAAATAGGCAAGGCACACAGAGAGAAACAGGAGAGACTATTTGAGAGGGAAATATGATAAGAAAAAGAGAAAACACCCGCAGATGTAAACGAATAGGTTTTTGATTTGATTGTTGGAAATTATTATTATTGAAAACGCGCTCTATTGAAGACAATGGAGCACACTTGGGAAACATCTAAAGCATTTGTCCGTGGCGTCCCTGATTGTATTGGTCTTGTGGAGCATAACGGGCTTGGGTGTCGGCGTAGTGAGCATTTGGTTGCTTATCGGCACGAAGTTCGGCATGTTCGGTTGGTGGACGATTGCGTTTGAAGAATCCGCACTGGAAATAATAATGGATAGAGTTAAAACGGACTCTTTTTCACTTTTGAAATTTTGAGGTTTTCAGGATTTAAGGATTCTGAGTTATAGGAATTTATAGATTTTTCAGATTGTGGAGATTCACAGATTATTCGCTTCTTGGTCATTTATGAGCCAGTGCAGAGTTTAAAACCATGAAATCACTTTACTAGTTGCGTTAGAAAATTCCTGAAAATTGCGAAAATCTCGAGAAAGAATTCGCATTTTTCAATAAAAAATCCGGAATTTTCTAGAATATCAGGATTCAGGAAAATCTGAATTCCAGAATCTTTCAAAATCTCCAAACTTCAAAATCTCGAAAGTGTTTTTTAAAGTTTCGGAATCTCTCTAAAAACCAAAGTTTGTAAGCTTTACAATCCTGAATATAATAGTTTCTGAATCTCGTAAATCTCTAGAAAGAATTTGATAGAATTTTCAAAGTTTCTAGATTCTCAAAATCTAGGAAAACAATTTTCTTGATTCTGAAATTATTCGGAAACTCAGAATTTTAGAAAATCTTAATTTCAGAATCGTTAATCTTCGTCAAACTTCAAAAATTCAGAATCACTCCAAAACTAATTCTCAAAATCTCATTGTCTCGAAATCTTAGAACCTCGAAACTCCAGAATCCTCACGAATCTGACATGGACTAAAAATCCAATTTTGAAATGTTTTAGAATCTGAGAATCTAGGAATATCTGAGTTTCAGAATTTTCCAAAGTAGAAAAAACATGAAAATATCGGAAGAGTTTTTCAAATTTTCAGAATCTCTCCGAAGAGCCGATGCGAGTTCCCAAAACCTCATCCTCTCGAAAAAAGTTTTAAAAACGTTGGAATTCCAAGATTTTCACGAATCTGGTATGAACCACAAATTCAATTCTAAGCTTGTTAGAATCCAGTTTCAAACTTTGAATCTTTTTTTCAAATTCATTTTGAAGCCTACTCGAGCTAGTCTACTTTTTAGCCTACTTGAACCATAAACAATATTTGGTTTTTTGAATTTTCAACTCACCCTCCAGAGCAACAAAATGAGCAGAATCAAGATGGCCAATCCGATGAGAATAGCCAACAAATACAACCACCATGGAAGATCTCTTCCCTCTTCCGAAGCAATCGCATTCATATTTGTCGAAACGGCAGTGATCAGAGTTGGTTTGTGTGGAAGATTGTATTTCGTGGATGTGACACGAGCCAAAGCCAGTGACGAAATATCACCTCCCGGATTCCTCTCATCCACCAAAGTATTCGTGTACAATCGAGAGAAGATCTCGACCAAAACGTACTCGTCCTCTTTCAAATCATAAATGTCACATTCAATATGAGTACATCTGAGACTGTTGCAATCGACAGATGCTCTTGAGAGTGGTCCCTTATAATCGACAACACCTCCAGCTTCCTTCGAGAGTTTCACAGCTTCACGAAGATCCGAGAATCTCGCTTTATCGGATCTTGGCTCTCCACGAGATGCTCCTTCCTTCTTCTTCTTCTTCGGGACTGGTGCTCTCTTGACTCTCTTACTTCCAGCTCGATCAAAGTCCTCGTCATCATCCTCAAAATCGTCTCCGTCGTATTCTTGATCATCTGGAATGTATTCGTAGTCTCCCTTCTTCTTCTTATCTTCCACATATTGCCAGTTTCCAGTGTTCTGACGGATCTTGTCCTCGTCCCGTTCATAGACATGAACTGGTCCGGATTGATGATGAGTTTGTTGGGTTCTGGATCCTTGATGGGATTGGGATTGAGTGGTGGTCTCGTCTTCATAAGATTCGTCGGATTCTTCGCGGGAGTACTCGTTGGGTGTCTTGGCGACGGGTGGTTCTGTTGGGACGTGCTCGTTGGTTATCTGGAAATTTGGGGTGGGTTGAGATTTATAGCAAGGTTCGTTGGAGCTTTTCTGTGCTCTGTTGATAAGGTTTTCAATATGATAATCGCTTTTTAGAATAATTCGGTTTTGAGAATCACTAGAATTTTTTGATTCTCACAAGCATAAATTTAAAAATTTCAGAATCTTCCAGGAAATCAAAATTCCAAGATCTCAAACTTGAAAATCTTGGAACTTTGGAATCTGAGAATTCTGAAACATGAAAATCCAAGAATCTAAGACTTTTTGACTTCGAAATTCAAGGATTTCGGATTCTAAAATTCTCACAAGGGAAGTGTTTTCGGAGGGGCTTTGAGAATTTTCTGAAAATTGGTGCACTAGTACTTTCGACCATGCTGAGAAACGTGGTAAATTTATTTTTTGCCCCTTGCCTCCGTGGGCCGAGTTATCAGCCGACAAAGCTGTCCCTCAGTACAAATAAGGGGATTTTTCGAGAGCCTGTAACTTTGCTTCAAGGCGGTTTTAGAAGGTCTCGTTTTTTGTTTTGGACTCAGAATTGATTGTATAACAATTTGCGGTACTTTCTGAAGAAAAAATTTTTTGAGCCAAAATTCGAAATTTTGCCACCATTTGGGTGCGAAATTTTTTGAAGCACGTGGATTTTCAAAACTGTTTTTCCAATCTGGCAGTTCTTGGCTGGAAACGATAGATGAAGGTTTGTAGTACAGTTCATGAAAATTTCATGTACTTTTTCACTAATTAGGGTGCTTTTTATAGGTCAAATTATGGCTGAATTTTTTTCAAGGTTTTTGGCGCATAACTGATCTAATTTTTTGAAAAAGGGACAAGTATTGTTACGAAAATATGGAGGAGTGCTGTACAAATATCCATCTATCGTTTCCAACCATAATCTGGAAGGTTGAAATTTTTTTTTGAAAATCCAAAAAACTTGGAAAAATTTTGCACCCAAATGGTCGAAAATTTTCAAGTTTTGGCTCAAAATTTTTTCTCTCCAAAAAGCGTCAGAAATTGTTAAACAATCAATTGTGAGTCCAAAACAAGAAATTAGACCTTTTGGAAGTGCCTAGAAGCAAAGTTACAGGTCTTTAAAAATCGGCAATTTTTGTACTGGATTTTGCTTTTTTAGCTGATATCTCGGCCCACGGGGGCAAGGGGCAAAAAATAAATTCACCACGTTTTTCAGCATGGTCAAAAGTACTAGTGTACCAATTTTCAGAAAATTCTCAAAGCCCCTCCGAAAACACTTCCCTTGTCAGAAAGCTTGCAACTCAGATTTTCAGTTTCTCAAGTTCTCAAATTTTAGATTCTCAGCTTTTCAAATTTAAAAATTCCCAAAAGTTTGGAAATTCGAAAATCTGAAAAGTTTAGTTTAGTTTCTCAGATTCTCGAAATCACAGAATCTTGAAATTTTGTCACAGAATCTTGAAATCACAGAATCTTGAAATTGTGAGAATCTGAGGACCTGATAATTCTGAAAGAAAACCAAAGGATCTGAGAATCTAAGCTTCAAAGAATGCTTGAATCTCCAAATTATAAGTTTACCAGATTCTCGGAATCCCAAATTTTAAAAGTACGGAATCTTGGAAATATCTTGAGAGATATTGAAAAAATCTGAAGATCTGAGAAAGTTTGAACTTTAAGAATCTCAAAACCTTTAAAATTTTTGAATTTTTAAATTCAAAGATTTCAGAGCACCAGAAATTCTGCGCCAGAATCTCAAAATTTTATTCTAAACCTCAATTTCCAAATTTTTAAAATGTCCACAAACTAACCCTCAAATTCAATGGATTAACATTCTGCAACTGCTTAACACGACATCTTCCCTTATTCGGTGGACTGACAACTGGTTCCGTAATAATATACAAAAGATGTCCGCCTTCCGTGGAGAACGATGGCCAGAAGATATCCAAAGTAGCTGCGTCAATTTCAGATGGACCTCTATTCGCCATTTGATACAAATGAGAGACAACTGGTCCAATTTCGTTATCATCGAAGACATCTGGTCGCGTCTTGTTGGTCATCGAGAAATCCACTTGTACCGGACTGGACCGTCCAACCAGATTCAATTGATTCTTGAAATCCACTGGAATTGTGAATGTGACTTTGTTATCGTTAACGGTATGTGCTTCCTCATCATTGCTGGAGTTGACATGAGCATTGATGGAAATTGGAGCAAGTGGAGGTTTCTCGGAAGAAGCCGTCACTCTCACTACATTACTGACGACTTTATTCGCTGGAAGAGGATTTCCTAGGTCGCAAGCGAATGTCCATTTTCCATCCGAATCTGGCTCATCTGAAGTTGGAGAGCACGCTGGAGCGGACCCGTCTCCTCCGATAGATTCAATTCCACTGTACTCGAATCCTTGTGGGACATCGAAGAATAGTTTTGTTTCGTAGGAATCTTCTCCGCCGTTTTGAACGGTGACGTTGATGAGCATTGTGTTGTCTTGGGTGCCGAGGAGGAATTTTTCGCGGTCACTGGAAAATTTAGAAAAATTTAAACTATTCTTTGATAAAGTGAAAAAAATTAAAATGGCTGTATCTCAAGAATCAAAAGAGGTATTTTAAAAAATTTTACTTTCAAAATGTTAATCATAAACTTTTACACATTTTTGCAGTTGAAAACTTTCTGATAGCTCTTCTAGTTCTCGAGATATGAGCGTTTAAAGTTGAAAAGCGAGAGACGCAGTGAAACGAGACGGCTTGCGTCTCTCCCTTCCGCACACTCGCTAGGCGCGCGTATCTGAAGAACCACTGAAATTATCAAAAAGTGACCAACTATAAAAATGTGTGAAATTTAATGCTTATCATTTTTGTAGTTTACAACGTTTTGATTGCTTCTTTGGTTATCGAGATAATTGCAAAAAACTTACGCAACAGCGGTGACTTTGAGATCCGGAACACAGAGATCGTCCTTTCCACAGTTGTTCGCAATGTTGATTTTATTTTGGAAGGAGAGTGGAACAGTAGTATCGATAGCTGGCTCCAGTTTGTCCCCACGAAGTTTTCCGGATTTCGACTCGACGTAAGTGTAGTTGACGGACCAGTGGATCGGGGAGAGCTTGTCTCTGAAAATTGACCGAGGTTAAAGTCAGATTCAAAGACTCAGGGAAGTTTGAAATATTTGAAAGTTACAGTAACCCAGAATTGGAAAGTGGGAAGTGAAGATACTTCCAAACAAGATTCTAATGAAAAACTCACTTCATAGTCGACGAGGCGAAGAATCGATGTCTGAAGCACTTTTGTCTTCCCTTCTCAAGACGGACACGTTGTTCGATGGACGATGGATGATCGCGAGTCTTGGATCCAGAAGCCACTTTGATGCTACGGTCGGATTTCTGAAAAAACTTATATAATTCTAACAAAAAAACTCAAAACCCACCACATCTTTTTGCAAGAAATAGGCTCTTGGCTCCGGGGAATGATCATCCAAATTGAATCTCAAATCGAATTCCAAATCATTCGGTGTATCTCCTTTTCCCTCGTACTTGAAGCATGTATTAATATGTCTACACGCCTGTTTTCCCAGCTTTCCATCAACATCACAATTCTTCTCCTCAACATTAATCAGAGCACTTTCTGGCTCGGTGGCTCCGGTTACAGTAACCACTGGTTTCGAAAGAAGAACTGCGGCATTTCCAGACTTCCATGCTCCGACTGCGATATCTGGCATTCCATTTCCATCGACGTCAACGCCTCCGGCAACTGAGAATCCGAAGGCGCGGGCGGTTCCGTGGCCGATTTGGGAGGCCTCGATTTTCTGGGTTGGTTTCTCGCGAACGCCGTCTTTAGAGCCGTGGATTACGTAGACGGCACCTTGTTTGTTCTTTCCGGCGTATGGAGCACCAACGATCACATCTGGAAATATTTATTAATTAATGTTGGTTTTTTGGGAGCTAACTTCACAGCTACAGTACCGGGCCGAAAAGACTGGCATTTTAAGTTAAAATAAGTCAACTTCGAGGGTCTGAAAAATGGTTTCCAGATATCCGATTTTTTTTTAAACTTTGCAGGTGTATAGAGCATCTCTAGAATTCAAAATTTGTAGTTGGCAACTTTTTCATAGAACCACGATCCAGTTAGTTATGTCGCGTAGAAGCCAGGAGGCTTCAAAATTAGACAAAATTAAAGTCAGCTTGACCTAACTAACTGGATCTTGCTTCTATGAAAAAGTGGACAAATACAAAAAAAGAAGTTCTTAAAATGATCTATACATCTGCAAATTTTCAGAAATTTTGATTTCTGGAAACCATTTTTCCTCAAAGTTGACCTATTTTCACTGAAAACGCCACTCATTTTGGCCAGTACTGAAATTTCATATAACTCACCATTGTACCCATCCAAATTCAAATCTCCCGCCGAAGCCAACGCGTGTCCAAATCGGCCCCACTGGTCGTCTCCAACGACGGCGATTTGTTTTCCGAAAACTCCTGGAGCTGTTTGAAGGAAAACGATCACTTTTCCGACGTCGTATTGGGGTTTTCGTTCTTGAGTCTTGGCGTCTTTCACGCTTCCGTAGTCGGTGTAGAATGGGCAACCCATGAGGATGTCGTCGCGTCTAAAACAGTTATCAAAAAATTATTACCTACATCATGTTCATTATAAAATTTTACACATTTTTGATGTTGACAATTTTCTGATAGCTCTTCTGGTTCTCGAGATATGAGCGTTTAAAGTTTTAAAAGCGAGACGCAGAGAAACGAGACGGTCTGCGTCTTTCCCCAACGCACACTCACTAGGCGCGCTTACTTCAAATGCGCGTATCTGAAGAAGCACTAAAGTTATCAAAAAGTGACCTACTACAAAAATGTATGAAATTTATGCTGAATATTTTTGCAGTTGAAAACTTTTTTATAGCTCTTCTGCCTCTTGAGATATGAGCGTTTAAAGTTTGGAAAGCGAGACGCAGAGAAGCGAGACGGTCTGCGTCTCTCTCCAACGCACACTCTCTAGGCGCGCTCTAGAAATGAGGGAGAGTTCTTAAAATCTTACAGTTCGCTAAAAAACTAACCCATCCTTATTAACATCAGCCACCGCGACAGCTCCACCACAATACTGTCCATGCTGTGTCGACACCTCATCCGTCAAATTCACCATCATTTTCAGCTTCGACGTATACAACACCAACTTTCCATGCAAATCGTTTCCCCTTGGCACTCCTGCGACAATATCATCGATACCATCTCCATCAAAGTCTCCCGTCGCCGTCGCGTATCCCATCATATCGTGATCGTACTCCTTGCTACCGTACTCGGTATTCGGGCGGTCCGTTTGGTTCTTAGTGTTCTGCGAGAAGATCGCTCCTTGCCAATACCAAACACCGGGAGCTCCAAGGAACACGCGGTCTTGGTTCTTCTTGCCCGGAATGGCACCGGAAAAGCCGCACTGACCGTATCCAAGACGATGGCGACCGTGGCGGGCGGCTGAAAGATTTTTGGGGTTTTATGGGTTACTGTAGAATGCGAAACTCACGCTCTTGCTTGCAAGACGAGAATTCTTCAGTTTTCTCGAATCCATTTTCAGCATAGAAGCATGTTCCAACTGGCTCGATTACTTCGAATTTCGAGTAGAAGTATTTGTACTTTGGAGCACACATCTGGAAACGCAGTATTAGATGAGTTAATTTTACCAGTTTTGGGACTGTGGCCTAAATCCAAGGCTGTCACAGGCCCCTGAGCCTCCTCCACTCCGGCCCCTGAGCCTCGGCCCGGGCCTCGTGCAAAAACTCACCAAAAGCTTATCATGTCTATCGTTGGACTTTACAGTGGCTCCGAAGAATTGATAAGTCTTGTCTTCGATAGGAACCAGATGACTTCCATTCAACTTTTTCAAGTTCCCCTTCATCTTGTCCACGTGGACTTCACGACAAGTTGGGCGGTTCACTGAGCATGCGTAGACGGCTCCGGGGCGACGGATTCCGGCGAGATTCGGGTTGGTGGTTTCGGCTTCTGGAGCACCGACGACGAGGCTGGAAAGGCAAAGTTTGTTTGGAAGGTTCTAGGCTTTGAAATTTGTTAGATAGACACATTTTTGGATGTGCCTTTAAGCTGAAAGGCTTTGCTCTAAAACTTACACTGGCATTCCTTTTTGCTCATTATAAAAGTCTAGCGAGTATCCGAAATAGTTATTGGCCATATGATGGAGGACCACATTTTTTGTGTCGATGTTGAATGAGGTGACCGTGGAGATAGTAACGGCGACGAGAAGGCATAAAAGCCTGGTTTGCCTTGGATAACTACCCTCTCGCATCTACTGAAAAAAAGTAACATTAGGAGGGTTTTTGGGGAGAAATCGGAAGGGAAAGAGTATTGGGAGAATGAATATAAGAAAGTATAAGAAGATTTGGAAACTCAGGCTTGTTAAGTTTGCTCTATTGAAATTCTGAGCTTTTCAAATTATGGAAAAAGTTTCTGGAATTCAAGAAAATTATACCGAAATCTCAAAAATTGAAAAAAAGTTCTGAAATCGAAGTCTAAGGGAAATCTTGAAATTTACGAACCAGAAACTCAAAACTTCAATATTTCCGGTTTTCCAAAACTTCAAAATGATCATTTTTTGATTTTCAGAGTATTAGAATTTAGGGATTTTAAAATTTCAATACCTTTGATTTTCAGACCTTCAGAATATCAGAATAGCGAGATCTCAAAACCTAAAAAAACTCCGAATCTTAAAACGCCGATTTTTTAGAATCTTATAATCTCAAAATCTCAATTAATATCAGAATCGGAAAATTTCAATGTTCCCGAAAACCTGAAATTTTCAAAATCTTAAAATTTCAGATTCTCAAACCTTCGGAATCTCAGAATATTGAAATTTCAGAATCTAAAGACCCTAAACACCGAATTCCAGAATATCAGATTTTCAGAATCTTTGAATCTCAAAATCCACGAATCTAAGGATTCCAAAATCTATAAATCTTGAAATCTCAAAATCTACGAATCTTGGAAACTCAAAATCTCAAAAACGCAGAATATGAAGACTCTAAATTCCAGAATCCCAGAATCTGAAAATCTCAAAAAACATCCGAATCAGAAAATTTGAAGAACCTCAAAATCGCACGAACCTTCTCCAAAAGCTTTTGAAAACAGTGAAAAATCCTAAATTTTTTATCGCCCGGAATTTTTCGCGGTATCGTACTCAATCTTATTATCAATAGAGCACATTTACATCCGAAAAGTTTTCCAGAACCTTCTCTCCGTATAACTCATGCAACTCCAACAAAAACCGGAAGGGGGGAACCGCAGAAGAAAAATAGACACGCGATTGCGAAAGACAACAGAAGTGAAATGTCTCCAAGAAGAAGTCATTTATAATTGAAAAGGAATAGAGACTTGGTGGACCCCAAGGCTCCAGAAATTGACACAAGATTCTCTCTTTCATGGATTACATGATGGAGAGACAACATTAACAAGCAATTGGGGGGGGGGGGGGGGGGGGAAAAGAGAACGTAGAAGAAAAAGAAGAGGGAGGGAGGAACGGAAATGGTGAAAAGAGCAAGAGAAAAGAGCAAATGACCGGTTGGTGACACGTGGCATGTGGTCAGAAGATGGATGGAATGAATTGGAGAGGGGAGAGCCAATTGAATTGGAGGAGAAGAATTATGGAGTTGAAAAAAAGTAAACCACGGAATTTGAATTTGAAAATCTAGCTTCGGAACATCAGGTTCTCTCGAGTTCTCAGAATTCCAGAATCCAGAAATTTAAAAATTCTTCAAAATCTCAAAATCAAATCAACTCAGCTCGAAATTTAAGTTGAAAATGGGCTAAAATGCTAGTGGATGCTTTCCGAGACTTCATATAATTTTCTATTATTTGCTATTGAACTTTGAGCACAATTATCTCAATAACCAAAAAAGCTATCAAAAAGTTGTTAACCACAAAAATCTTCAGCTTAAAATTTCACACATTTTTGTAGTTGGTCACTTTTTAATAACTTCAGCAGTTCTTCAGATATGCTCCTCTGAAGTCAGCGCTGCGTTTTGTTGGGCAAGCGCGCGCCAAAGAGTGTGCGTGGGGGAGAGACGCAGAGTGTCTCGTTTCTCTGCGTCTCGCTTTTCAAACTTTAACCTCTTATATCTCGAGAACAAGAAGAGCTATCAAAAAGTTTTCAACTGCAAAAATGTGTGAAATTTTATGATCAATCAAATTCTGTAGCTTCCGAATTTAGGAAATCATAAAATCTTTCAGAATCTCAGACGTTATCAGTATCTCAACATCCTTCAGAACTGTTAAGAACCTCTGAATCACAAGCTCTTAGAATTTCAGATTGTAGAATTTCGGAAAACTACAAAAATCCCAAGAAAATTAGAGTTCCTACAAAAAGATGACTCAAAAATAATAGGGGACCCCAACCCACATAACTTCGTCTTCTTCCGGATAGTTATCAAACATCTGTTTCTCTTCCAAAACTAGAGAGTGTGTGAGCCCGAGAGACTCAGAGAAGCATGAATGGGGTTTGTTGTGAAATAGATGGGGACCCCCTCTCTACAAAATTTTGGAATGAGGGAAAAAGGGGGGATCGACTAATTGTCACCACCCAACAATCCAAAAGATATGGTTGAGTGAGTGTTGTTCGAACACAAAAAGGTCATGTTTTGAATAGAAATCGGAAAAGTTTAGGGATGAGGAGGAATAGAAGAACAGAGGGGAAGTGATAAATTGAGGCGAACATGAGAGTGAAATGGAGAAAAAGAGATGAGTTAATTGGGTGGTGAATGAATGGGATTTTGGAGGGAGGAGATTGGAAAAAAATGGATAAAAAAGTGATTATTAAAACCTACAAACCGCCCGAATCCAAAAAGTTTTGATAAAAAGAATGAACTCTTTG
Organism: Caenorhabditis zanzibari; assembly: GCA_963966625.1. Lineage (NCBI taxonomy): Eukaryota > Metazoa > Nematoda > Chromadorea > Rhabditida > Rhabditidae > Caenorhabditis > Caenorhabditis zanzibari. The sequence goes on along the minus strand of OZ016470.1, from coordinate 5,433,645 downwards.
GGAAAAAAATTGGAAAAAAGTAGCAAAAAGTAGCAATCCGGGCTGGCACGGGCCGACGATTTCTCCTCCTCTAAATTGTGATTTTTAGATCAAAATGTATATAAAAAAGTAGAACTCGATGAGATCTACAGAATGGTACCAAAATTAACATAATTTTTTTATTTAAGTTTTCCATAAAACTTCATAAAGCACCAGGGGCAAGCTCACACGGACAGGAGAACGAGAGACGCAGAGAAGCTAGAAAGTCTAACTGTCTGCGACTCTTCTAGAAGGTACATCTCGCGAACCCGGATAGATATGAAATTGCTTTCAACTAATAAAATACGCCGAATCTAACGCTGATTATTTTATTAGTTGACAACTTTTTGATATCTCAAACAGTTCTTGAGTTATAAACGTTCAAAGAAAGGAGAGACGCAAAGAAGCTATAGAGTCTAATTGTCTGCGTCTCTTCAAGAGGGTATATCTCGAGAACCCGGATAGCTATAAAAAAGCTTTTAACTAATGAAATACGCAAAATCTAACGCTGAATATTTTATCAGTTGATAACTTTTTTTATATCTCTGATAGTTCTCGAGATATAAGCTTTAGAAGTCATGTTTCAAAGAGACAATTTGACTTCAAATTCAAGCACTCATAAAATAACTCTCAGGAAAGCTACAAAAATGATTTTTGCATTAAAATATGTAAAATTTAATGCTAATTATTTTATCAGTTGACAATTTTTTGATATCTTTAATAGTTCTTGATATATGATCCCTCAAAGCGGGAAAGCTAGAGTGTCTCTGGAACGGGCGTTTAAGAAACATTTGAGAAAAACTGAACATTGAATTTAACACCATTTTATAGATCTCATCAAGCTTTACATTTTCATTTAAATGTTTATCTGAAAATCACAATTTAGAGGGAAAAAATCGAATCCGCAAGAAACATACTAGAAAGCTTTTGTAGGAATTCGAAAGAGACTGTAATGTTATGTATTTTTAGACTATATTTGTTTTGGGAAACATGGGGAGAAAGTTGTAATGTATTGAGATAGAAGAAGAAGACAGTTTGTAAAAGATATCGTTTTGTAATAATGGCATTTGAGCTTGGTTTTGTTTGATTTTGATAGAAGGAAGGATTTAGAAGAAACGATTTCAAAGATTTCGGAATAAGTTCAAAAGATATGAAAAATCTGTGACTGTCAATCGATTCAAATTTTGAAAATTGGTCTAGAAGGTCTAATCTAGATTTCTAGGCCAGATAGATCATCTTAAAGTTATGTAAATGTCAAAATTCTCAAAAAAGTAGTTAACTTCTCTGAAAATCGTTTAGAAAATCCATGGTTATAGTCTGAAATCCTTCGATTCCTGATTTCGAAACCCGATTTCTTCGAGAATCTTCTCCATGAAACACCATCTCGATTATTAACTTTATGATCCCTTAAAACTGCCTACCCTAACCGTTAATTACATCTATCGAAACAGTGTAACAACCTCCTATTCCATTCCCGAATCCAATGAATCAGAAAATGAAATACTGCCCACTATTCCATTCTTCAAAAGCAGGTGGAGCAGGTGCTCCAAGGAACAAGAGGCTCACTTTTTAGTGGAATGGAATAGAATATGATGCATTCGAGCGAGAACAGATTTTTGGGAAGAGAAATGTGAGACACTTTGGAAGGGAGAAATGTGTGAAGAAAGACACAGAAAAAACAAAAGAGGGTGGAAAAAGAAGAATAAGAAGAAGAAACATGAATAAACAAGTAAACAAATTATATGGAGATTTTTTAGAAGCTGGAATATGAGCCTAGTAATGGAATCTAGGCTTATAGGCTTCATTAGGAATAGGTGCACTTAGAGAGCAACTTTAAACGCTCATATCTCGAGAACCAAAAAAAGCTATCAAAATGTTTTTAACCACAAAAATGTTTAGCTTCAAATATTGCACATCTTTGTAGTTGGTCACTTTTCGATAACATTAGTGGTTCTTCAGATACGCGCCTCTGAAGTAAGCGTTGCTTTCTGCTCGGCAAGCGCGCATCTAGAGAGTGTGCGATGGGGAGAGACGCAGACCGTCTCGTTTCTCTGCGTCTCTCGCTTTTCAAACCTTAAACGCTCATATCTCGAGAACCAGAAGAGCTCTCACAAAGTTTTCAACTGGAAAAATTTGTAAAATTTTATGATGATTAAAATTCTGTAGCTTCCAAATCTACGGATCAACCATTTTTGTAAAACTGACAAAATTTTGACGGATTTCAAGAAACCTTGAAGATCGAACATCAAATCCTAGGTCGATTCTCGTATCTTTTTGAAAAGGGGCCCCTATTTTTACACCTCGCTCTTGAAGGGAGCCCTGGGAACGTGGGAGAGTGGCATGAAGAAAATTTGATACACATTTCAATCGTCAAAAGGGTATTGTAGATTTAGAAGGATACTGTAGATTAAAAAGGATACTGTAGGTTGAGAAAGATACTGTAGATTTGGAATAATACTGTAGATTCAGAATAGGTACTGTAGATTCGGAATAATACTGTAGATTCAGAATAGATACTGTAGATTCAACAAGTTACTATAGATTCAGGAGGGTACTCTGTAAATTTAGAAAAAATACTGTATGTTAAGAAGGATACTGTAGATACAGAAGAATACTGTAGATTCAGAAGGCTACTGTAGATTCATGAGATTACTGTAGATTCATACAAGTTACTGTAACAAAATCAGTTTTTCTACAGTATTCAGAATTAAAAAGTTCCCGTCAGTCAAAAACGAACTTTAAGCTTTCTTGGCCAATTCTGGAAATTTCTATTTTATCTTGAGCACTTTTCTAACCCAAATAGGTATCAGAAACCTCACAAAATTTACTATACTCTAAAGTTAGAAAAAGTTTTTTTTTCAAAAAAAAATCCGGGATCATTTGATGCAGAATCATAGTCCCAAAAACACATCATTTTTTAAAAACGGAGCTTAAAAATCCTCTCATAGACTACAGTAATCGCACTATAAGATTAAATTTTTCAAAGTCGAAAAGCTATACAAAATTTAGTACAGCAAAACAATCCCTAGGAAACTACTGGGGGATCAATATCAAAAATCATATAGATACATCGAGAAGTATAGCAGAGAGAAAGAGGTACATAGCGGAGGGATAAAGTGCTCTACGGGGGAGTGGAAAGAAAGAAGAAGAAGATGGGAGAAGGCACCCGCGAGAAGAAGAAGAAGAAGATGCTCCCGGGCACGGAGCAGCTGTCTTCTGGTTTACAATGGCAGATATCCGTCTCTTCATTCCAATACTGTTTATTCTCTCTCTCTCTCTCTTTTTCCTTCTTCTTGCTCTCAGATCATTTCGATGACCGAGTCTCCACACCAGACGCCTACGTTCCCTCCGACTACTCGATTGGAGAAAAGAAAAAGAGATCCCGGATGGGGATTACGAAATAGTTTTGGGATATTCAGTAATTGAAAGGATGATGATGGTTTACAGTCATGATAATGCTTTATGTTTTCATTACAAACTTGGAATTGTGAATAGTATAAGAAGGAAAACGAAGAAGCCGTTGTTTCCCCTCCAAATAGTGTACACTTTTCGCCTCTTTCTCGTCAACCGATTGCTTTTGAAGAGAGAAGATGGATGTAACACTTTGGAATCAAAAAACTTGGGGGATGGGAAGTTATACTTTTTTGAAAAAAAAGGGCTGAGGGGCTCTTGGCTCATCCCCCTGGAGGGCTACTTGTATGTACAGACAAGTCAATGATGAAGTAACGGAAGTGTTAAGGGAATATTGGTGAGTTTTGGAGCAATGAAAATGGGAATGAAGGGGTTCTTATGGATTGGAAATCTACACATTTCGATTCCAAATTTAGTACTGAAAAATCACAAAAAGAGCTACATATAACATGCTCCATTTTTGAGCTATCAAAAAAGGAACAATTTCTGATCTGTCTGTATAATTTTCATTCAAATTGTTTCAGTTTGGGCTGAGTAACAGCCGAAGTTTTCAAATGTTATTAGTAAAGATAGAGTCTCAGAAGCTTTCAGAATCCAAAAAAATTACACAAAAAGTTGAAGACTCAGTATTTTTGATTTTGGAATCAGCAAAAACTTTGACCCAGAGAGTTCCGGATTTTGAAAAAAAGTGCGATTTCAAATCGAAGTTGTAGATGAATAGATTTAATTTTGAAATAATTACAGTAAGATTTATAAAAATAAGTAAAAACTGAATACAAGAAACTAGAAAAAGGACTTTCCCAAAGTAGAGAGTTATACATGAAATCAACTTCTGTAGAACTGAAACTTTCGAGACTCCCAATTTTCAGTGTTTTCAAAAATTTAGTTTTTACTATTTGGAACCTTCAAATTCTTCAGTCCTCAAAATTATAGTAACCAAGAAAAAATAATAATAAAATTTCGAAAACTTTAGGCAAGAAAACCATGAACAAGGTGACTAATCAGTAAAAAAACCTGAATTACGTCTTCAAAAAACTGGTTATCAAGTAAAGTATACTTTCAAAGGGCCTTTTTCAGAATCCAATGCGAATTTTGAACTTTTGACTTATATTGACTTTTGACATTTCTTTTAAACAAGGCAAGGCTAAGTTATAAACAATAAACAAGGCTAAGTTTATAACCTCTCAAATCTTCAATCAATTCAGCAGTAAAAAACCACGTCTTATGCTACTACTTTACAAAACTTTTGTTCGACCAGTGTTAGAATATGGTACTTCAATCACTGAGCCGCCACGTAAAGCTGAAGTTAAAGGCATAGAATCTATCCAAAATGCATTCACTAGACGATTATACAGTAGAAAAATGGGGAGATACATAACTCCAACTGATCGCGATTACAAAACAGCCAGTGATCAAAACCTTCTTTATGGTCTGTCCTCCTTACAACAAAGAAGAGAAATAATTGACAAAAAAATGATAGCCAAAATGATGTTAGGAAAAATAGACCTTAACCACTCCGAGTTCTTTAGTGTTATCGAGAATAATCGAACTAGACAAAAAACAAGATTTCTCTGGAGTAGAGCCAAAACAAAGATAAGAAAACACTTTTTCACTAATAGAACACTGAGCAAACTCTCTTAACAAATTAGCATAAACGAAGTTCAATACTATTAAGCTTTGCAGACCTTATTACTTGTAACGTTACTGTCATCTCAACCTTTACCAAGTTTATTTTAATGTCAACCCGATTTTAATACTTATGTTCATGTCTCCCTTCCTCCCTCACGCATTTCCCTTATCCTTTTTTTTCAATTCAAATGTATTATCACTTATTTTATCAATTGTCTTTTACCATTTGTTTCTATTTTCTCCACGATTCTCGAAGTCGTATGAATAAATTAAATTAACATAATTTGGAATTTTTTAACATGACTTTTGAAATAATTTGGAACTTTTCGGCATATCTGTAAGACATTTTTTTTCAAAATAACAAGGATTGGATTCGAATCAGTACCCCAAATTCCAAAATCAAAAATGTTACTAGCCAAAACACACTTGTTAGTGATAGAGATAGTGAGGGATGGAAAATAAGTGTAAAGAGTCAGAAGGGGCTCGGGAGAAGAGGTACTAAAGAACAGTTGTTCTTACAAAATGACCAGATATTTTATTTAGAATCGAAACTCCAGGTAAGGGGAATGGAGCATTCAGAAGTCTGACTATTTTCAGCAGAAAACGGTCCTTAAATTGATATATTTTGAAAAAAAATATATTTCGATAGCCACTGGTTTTTTAAAACTTTAGAGATAGATTCAGCGAATCTGAAACTTAATTTTTGAAGAAATTCTCAAGAAAAATAGTATCCAAAACATCAAGATAAGTTATGAAATAGTTATCAACTACAAAAATCCAAATATTTCGATATTCGGAAACAATCTTTTCTGGCCTTCAAAGTTGACTTTCTTCAACTGAAAATTTCCAAATTTCTATTAAAAATTAAAAATTCAAATAGTAACTAATGGATATACAATTATGAATACATAAAATAAAGTGTATATTTCCAGGAACGAAAAAGAAATGGAATGTTTGTCCAACATCCGGAGGCCTTCTTTTCTCTTCCGAGACAGAAAAGTGTGGGAACTACTTAGGTGTCAAAACGCGAAAAGAAAACACCAGAAAACTCTTGCTCTTTCTTTTTGTTTGCTCATTCTTTATGACCCCTTGGAAAAGAGGGCGAGAATGACTAATTCACCTACTACAGTCCTCCCAAAAATGGAACGGCTGAATGTATCGGTTTAATTGCATTGGATCAAAGCGAAACCAGTTAGGCGCCACAACGAAAACTGGACAAACTATTCCATTGTATATAAAAAAGGGGAATTCGAAATAGGTAATTTGTTGTCGATTAGGAGGAGGGAAAATTTGTTGGAAGAGGAGGATATGTCCATCAATAAAAAAGAGGTGTGGCGGCGATTTTTCCCTAAATGAAGGACACGAAGAGAGAGGGGAGAGAAGATGAAGAAGAGACAAGAATATTTGATATGGTCATCATGTTCTTTTTGGATCCACTCATATGTTCTATGATACAATTAACCTTTTCTTTTTATTAGATGCAGCGATCTAGTGAATCGAAGACTTGATAAAGCTGCCTCTAATTTCGGCATCTCATTCAAAAGCAAATAACTTTTTTTCAAGGGAATCGAGCAAAAATACGGTGAACTAGAGTTTTCTTATTGAAAAAGCTATCGATTAGTTAAAAAACCGTTAAATTTCATAAAAAATTAACAGAGTTAGGCCTTACCGAAAAACCCAGTATTTTGGCAACTTTTCGGCAAGTGTATGTTAGTTTTTGATGATTTTTGAGGATTTTTTTTTAATTATTCGATAGCTTTTTTAATAAGCAACATTTTTCTAGATGATCGTATTTTTATCGGATCCCACTGAAAAAAGTTATTCGCATTTAAATGAGAAAAACTAGAAAAAAAAACATTATTTTATGTTAATTTTTGAAACTCAAACTCAAAGTTAGCTGAAAATTTTTTTTGAAAAACTAAACAAAATTTAAGTTTTCAAAATTCTAAACAATGAAAAATCAAAACTATTACTTATTTTTAAAAATGGATAACAGTTGAAAACTTTCTAGAAAAAAAATTCAGAAAAAAAACATTTTCGCAGTCCAAAGTAGGTTTTTAGAAATATCAATGGAATTGGGTAAATAAATTGATAAACTTGAGCTGAAAAAATGAGCGTTTCTTTGCACTTTTTTTTGAATTTTTTTGAAGCTCAAAATTTTTTGAGTCAAAAATAGCATTTTCTTTGAAAAACCAATAATATTTCCAATTCTGACAATTTCGAATTACTAAAACAGTTATTTTTAAAAATGGAATATAGTTGAAAACTTTTTTTAAAAATCTACTTCGAATTCTAAACAACTAACCAAAAAAGCAATTGAGATCTGAAGAATTGTAGCACAAAATTTGAAAATGGATCTAAATTTTTTCAAAACTCTTTTTTTGAAACTCAAGCTCAAAAATAGGGTTTTCTTTGAAAACCAGAATTAAAATTCTGACAGTTTTAAATACTAAATTATTTAAACTGTTATCTTTAAAATCGGGAAACAGTTGAAGAAAAAGAATTTTGTTCGAAAAAAAAACTCTTTTTTTACTTTTTTCAAAAAATTACAAAAATTTCTAAAGAACTAACCGGAAAGCGACTGAAAGCTGAAAAATTGAAGCTCGGGATTTGAAAATTGAGACTTGAATCTAAAAACTATTTTGTTTTCCAAAAAGAGTAAGTTTTTATATAAAAACCAAATTAACATTTTCAAAACTCCAACTCGAATCCCAAAAATTGGAAATCACATTTTTCAGATTGGAATGTCAAAAACTCAAAAAAGTCTCATTCGATATTATCACAGACTATCATCACAAAAGTGTGAAGCATGAAATTTTGAAAACAAGAAGCTTCAGAAGAAGTCGTCCTTTTCCTTCTTCTCCTTCGAAAGCGAGAAGATTTGATTGCGCAATCATTAAACAGCACGACGAAACACGAAAGAAGCTACAAATTCCTTTTCGAATTCAACGAAAAATTTGATTATGGAGCAAAGATGGGCGGTCTTCAAATCTTTCCCGTTCCAAGAGACAATTACCAGAGAGAAATTGAGAAAGAGATATAGTTGGGGGGTGAAAACTATGGGGTGCCTGCTACGCTTCAAAGAGATAAAATCAAAAAGTGAAGAAGAAGTGGGGGCGAAAAGGACACACCCTCTTGGGAATCATTCTCAGAAAAGGGGAAGATTTTGGGGTCGGGAGGAGAGGACAAGGAGCATATGGTTGGGGATAGTAGTGATGTGTGTTGGGGAATTATTATTATAATGAAGATTTGTGGCAATTTTATGGTAATTGAGATGTACAAGAAGACAAATTGATGATTTATGAGCTGACAGAAACATGTCGAAACATCAGTGTTATGATAATTTGAAAAGTTGCCAAGTGAGGATGCAAGAACGCTATACCGCGCTGATGCCGCGGGCGCGGGCGTTCAAAAAGGCAATTTTTAATTCTTTATTTTTCTCAGGTTTTTCCCATTTTTCTCGGTTTTTCTCCCATTTTTTAGCTATTTTTTTGCAGAAAATGCCAGAGAATCTCAACCATTCGATTCTCAAATCATCTTCCACCGCCGATGAGTCTCCAGATGAGAACCGACACGTTCATTTCGACAAAATGAAGGAAGTTCAGTAAGGGGAAAATAAGTTTCGAAAAATTTCGTGCATATTTTCAGAGTATTCGATCGCAGTACTGGCAGCTTGATCGGACAGACTCCGGTGAAGGAGAAGACGTTCGATACGATCAGTTCGGGAGGAATTTTGACGTAAATTCTAATAAAAGTGGCTCCAAATTTTTCAATCACAATTTTCAGACCTCAATTGTCTGATATGGATATCAGCCAGTTTTCAAACGTCTCTAGCGAAGCGACTATGGACAAAACGATGAATAATTTCGAAGAATCCATCAATGAGACGCTATCGCTTTTCGAGAAAACAGGCGAGCCTGCCCCAGAAGAATTCAAAGTAGGAGTCATTTTTTCTCAAACGATCGTCCCACTTCCAGCATTTACGAGAACAACTATATTTTCGCACGAAAAACGTTAAAACTCGAGAAAATCGGTTTTCAAAATGCCCGCTTACATTTTTCTAATCTATTTCGAAAAATGTAGGATTTTTCGCTGATTCGAATGCACCTAATATCACTGTTGAAAACACAATTTCAAAAACTTTATTAACAAATTTTCATTTGTCGCTTAAAAAGTGCGCAGCGGCGAGCGCGACAAGTGAAAATTTGTCAATAAAATTTTTGAAATCGCATTTTGAGCAGCGATATTAGGCGCGTTCGAATCAGCGAAAAATTCTACATTCATTGAAATAGATTGGAAAAAAATTAGTTAAAAATCGATTTTTAACGATTTTTGTAAAAAAAAATACTGTTATTTTCGTAAATAATGGAATTCCGACGATCGTTTGAGAAAAAATATAACTGTAATCTTTCTTTAGTTGCCGGAATTCGATCCAACCGTCGCCAATCCAACATTCTGGTCCACAGATGCCGCAAAGGAATTCGACATTTTGCTGTTTGAAGAGCTCACCAAAACGCAAGCAGAAATTCTGAAAATGTTCGCGGAAAGTAGCGGCGAATACAGAAAAAAGCTCGAGTTCCTGAAGAACAGTCCGGCTGGCGAATGGGCAAAAACTGAGCAAAAAGTGATTGTGATTTCCAGTCAAATGGCGGAGTCTCGTTTATTAAACCTTCGTTCGGAATTCATCGCCGAGAAAAACCAAAAATGCGAACAGGAGATCGTGGAGCTTCAGAAAAAAAATTCAAAGATTTCCGAATTGGTCAGAAACAAGAAAAATGAAGTGAAAAATACTGAAGATTTCCGTAAAGTTCAAGATAAATACTACGAAATGAAAAAGGAAGAGATGAGAGTTCGTCTTGATTCGGTCATGAAATCCTATGAAGAACAATTGGAAGCAGAAAAGGAACGAATTATTTTGGAAATGGAAGCCGAGGAATTGAAAATTCAAATGAAATTAGTTGCTGATAAAGAGAAAGAAGCAAAGGAGAGCTGGGAGAAGTTGATGCGCGAAATTGATTTTGAATGGTATTTTGTAGTTCGAAGTTTTAAAAAATACGAATTATATTTTCAGATCGCTCCACGTCTTCAAACCCTACAATTGTAATTACTTCCCTACTAACCATGTCATATAGTCATTCTTATTATATTCTCTGTGGATAGTCCCATCGAAACTACTACTAGGTTAAACGATAAAACTGATCTTGTATTCGAAGAATATAAAACAAAATAACAAAGGGGAAGGGGTGCATTGGGGAAAAGAGGTGTACAAATATAGACAAAATGCGCATAACAAAAAAAAAACAATCAGGGCAAGCATGCATAAAATACAAAAAAATTAAAAATTAAACATTCCTTCCAAATCGGCGACATCGTTATCAGCAGTGTTGTTGTTGTCGGTTTCTGGCATTACTGAAATTGGAAATTAAGATTAAAAAAAAACCAAAGGACCAACCGAAATCCAACTTATCGAGTTCTTCAAAAACAACGTCTCCTTGTTGATTGACGAGCAGATCCGAGGCTATTCCAGATGCGCTTCCAAGACGATATTGGTGAGAAGTCTCTGAAAATGAGGAGATTAAATTTTTTCAGCACAAAATGAGTGGGTACCATTACTGACGACTTTTTCGGAAGTTTCCTCTTCTTTTTTCTCCGCAGGCACTTCTTGAGATGGCTGGGAGTAGTATGGATACGGTGGATAGTATGTCGGGAAGCTGCTGAATTGCTGCATCGGTTGGTAATCTGAAACGGAGTCTTAAAACTTAGCTACCCTCTCGAATCATACCTGGATACGTTCCAATAAGGGGATCGTAGCCGTAAGTAGGCGGTGGATAGATGTAATCCGATGGAAATCCAATCTGAAAAATATTCAGGTTTCTTTCAACAAAAAAAACTAGTACTTTTCGCAGTCTGTCATAATTATAGGATACATATGAGAGGGAGGAAGGAGTAGTAGAGAATTTACTGATTTCTCAATTTCGTAAAGTTGAAAACGATACTTCTGAAGGTTTGGGCTTCAAAAATCCCCAGAATTCTAAACAGTTCAGGATTCTGAGAACCTCTTGAACTGTAGATTTCGGCTGTAGCGATCTTTGCAATTTTGAAATTTTGAAAAACTGAAAACCGGTCGATTCTGAACGTGAAGAGTTCAGAAAAATCGGTATTCTGAGGATTCCCTTATTTCTCATGAACAGTAGATGTGTGGGTCTCTATCAGAGTTGGGCGGAAGTGAAATTTTTAAAAGTCGAAGTAGAAATTTTAGACCAAAAATAAATTGCCTGATTTTTCAAAAAATTGGCCAAATTTTTCGAAAATTCGCCATAATAGGCTTTAAAATATTGAAAAATGGTCTCGTTTTTCCAATTTTCTTCACTTCCCCGAATTGTCGATTTTGAGTCGGAAGTCAGAAGAAAAATTCAGAACACTCAGGATTCAGAAGATTCCCTAATTTCTTATGAACAGTAGATGTGTGGGTGTCTAAAGTTTTCCAAAATTCTGGAAACATAAAATTTCTGTGTATAACTGTATCCGTCGAATCCAACCATCTATACAAAACTATCTGAATCTTGACAGATTTTACGGCTTCGGGACATTTCGAAAGTAAGACATTTAGAAAGTGTGAAATCGCGTTTTTGCCCGATTTTTGAAACTTTTCATATATTTTTTGTGCAAATGTATGCGAAAAGTTCAAAAAATTGAAAAAAACCCGCGTTTTCATACTTTCGAAATGTCCCGGATCCGGGTTTTCTGCTTCTTTTTCAATTTTTTCAGATCCATGTGGCTATTCAGATTTTCTTCTTGACCTCTGAAGTTTCAGCCAAAAGTTCTCTCTCCTTTCTTCCAACTCTTCTCCTTCTCCATAAGCGGAAAACCGCTCCGTCATTCATCATTCAACCCTGTGTTCGTTCGTTCTCTCCGTGCCTTGCCTTTTCCCGTCAAAGCACCACCACTTCCTGCCATAAAACAATGGCGTGTCGTCGAATCGAGACTCCCCGCTTTCTGCCACTCTTCATCTCTGCTAATATTTCTCTGATCGCTTCAAGACCCACGAGTACTCGGAATGGCCTGTGCCTTCCTCCCCTTCTCCCCATTCTCCCCCGGCTACTGGCCGTCTGTTTCGCCCCGCGGCCCCCCGGGCGGCGGCGGCGACGGACGAGAGACACGCACCGCGGCGCTCCTCGTCTCTTCTTCTTCTCCTTCTGCTGCTTCGGCCCCGTCGTTTTTTTACAGCGCCTATCAATTATTTGCCTTACATTTTGTTGCTGAGATTGAGCCGGATGATGATTTTGATGGTTTTCATGGCGAGAATGAGAATAGTTTTTATTCTCTACTTTACTGTTGTCGAATTTCACAGCTCTAGAAGTTTTCTGAAAAAAAAAGTGACGTCAGTATTCTTCTAGTTTCAGTCTTACAAATTGTGCAAAATTCTTGAGTCCAAATTCGGTTTGAATCAGCGAATTCGACGATTCATCAAAAATGTCACAAGAAGCTGCAGCTGCATCTGAAGTGCTCGGTTCGTAGTTGTGCATCTGCTGATGGCCACGGACAGTTTCTCCTCTTGATAATGCTCCGCCCATCTGCTCTCGCTCGTCTTGTCTTTTGCGGAAAAAGTTCAAGCGGTCTGCAAGAAGAAGTGTATTTTGAGAGAGGAAATGCGATTTCGTTCTGCTTTGAGAAGGCTCTCACTCTAAAACACAATTCCTGTTTTTTTGTGTCTCTGATGATTAGGAATCTCTTAAAAGAGGGTTAATCTTTTTTTTTTGTTGAGATTCTCACATGGTTCAACGCGAACTTTTAAAATTTTATTACAGAAAAACAGGCGAAAAATTTGCATCCCAACCAAAGTTTCTATAGTTTCCGCAGTTCCTCTCGCATTGATGCTCTATTATGACTATTTCGAAACAATTATTGTTTTTGACTCCAGGACATTTCGAAAAAGGACATCTCGAAAGCGGATATTTCGAAAATGTAAAATCGCGTTTAGCAGCTTTTCGTATGTCTTTTTTGCGTTTATGATCTATTATAGATTAAAAATGTTTTTTTAAATATTAAAGGGGCGTCCGCTAATTCCAAAATTTTCGGGTTTTTATACGAATCGACGCAGAATTCAATTTCAGGAACAAAATCCTTTTGAAGAGTAGTCTGATAGGATGGAAACCCTATAGTCTGAAAATTACTCATTTTCAAAATATATGTCAAAAACACCCGCTCAGTACAAATTACTAAATACTAATTTTTGAGCTGTTTTTGACCTATATTTTAAAAATGAGTTATTTCCAGACTACCCTCCAAAAGTTCAAAAGGATTTTGTTCCTGAAATCCAATTCTGCGTTGATTCATATAAAAAATCAAAAATTTTGGAATTAGCTGACGTCCCCTTTAACAAAATATATATTAAAAGTCCCAAAAGTCGTTAAAACACGATTTCACACTTTCTAAATTTCCGCTTTCGAAATGTCCACTTTCGAAATGTCCCGGATCCGTTTTTTAGCTCCTTACTCATGGTAATATCATCGATCATCGTTCCAGGCGGCAACTCTCCATAGTAGATGTCCTGTCGAATCAGCAAATTTTGGCATGCTGAAAAATAAGTAATTTTCTCCATCTCTTATTCTCCCGCTCACCAAGTTCGCACTCCGTCTGATTGGCATGATTCCGGAAAAGAGTCGTCGAGGTGAATGTGCTGAAAAGAAGAGGAGATTTAGCCAATTTGAAAAAAAGGCAATTTCGACGATGAGGTTTTTCATTTTGTGAAAGAAGAGCATCGTAAACAAAGCTCATTTTGTGTCCTTTTCGGTCATTTCCTTCCTATTTTCGAGAATCTTCTTACCGATCACAAAGTTTGCACGTGATCGTACGTATTCCCTCGCTCTTGTGGAATCGCATATAGTGGACGTGAAGATCCATTGTTCCTTTTCGCGTCTCTCCACAATAGAAGCATTGTTTTTGGCTGTTTCTGAAAGAGTTTTGTAGTGAAAAAAACTCAGAAATCGTACCCATGAAGTTCCGCGTGGCGCGTTGCATAGTATGGACTGTTAAAACTCTGGTTACATGTATAGCATGTATACTTCAACTTTCCTCTTTTGTCCTGAAAGAAAATTGATTTTTAATTGTTAAAGCTTTCAAAAATAATTTGCCTCCTAACCTCCATCATCTTCATTCCTGGCACCTCTTTCGTATTTTGCGTTATCTGCTGACGGAGCAAATTCTCGCTCGGAGTCCTGGGCTCAATGATAGTCTCCATCTTCCGAGGCATTCGCTGAAACTGGAGAATTCTAAAATCGATTGATTCAAAATCTACCAATGGATCTCGTGTCATTCTCGAGTACTTTGTCTTGTCATGCCATTTCTGATGCTTCCGTCTCTCGTTCTCCGTCATCGATACACTGAAAAAGCCTTTCAAAATAGACCGATTCATCGAATCTCACTGATTACAGCCCTTCTCCGCACAATGATTCTCCTGGCGCAAATGGGATCCTCTCAAGTGAGCTGTCAGCGTGGCGTGCGTTTTGTATGGACGACGGCAGACGCAACAAAAGTACCGACCGTCGGGTAGGATATCCTGAAATGGTGAATTGGGGTGAGTTTCAGGGAAAAGAGACCGTACAAATCGGAATGATTGCAAATCCGCAAGATTACCAAAGCGCAAGACACCAATCAGCAAGAATTTCACTGTAAACCGTACTTTTTTTTGAAATTTGGTATGGTTTACACTCAACACACTGCCTTTTTCGGTGTTTTTTGTGCATATTGACATGATGGTGTATTAAAATTTCAAAAAATCTTGCCGATTTGTGTCTTGCGTTTTGGTAATCTTGCGGATTTGCAATCTTACCGATTTGTACGGTCTCAGGGAAAAAGTCGACGCGGGCCACCGATTTTCTCCTATTTAAATTGAAATTTTTCGATCAAATCTTATATGAAAATGTAGGTTTCTATTTATCAACTCAATTTCGTACTGCACCCGAAAAACCCCCGGGCCGGGTGTTTTTCGGAAAACAGATCAAAAAAGCTAATAAATATAGTCGTTTTGTATGTCATTTTGTAGATCTCATCAAGACCTGCATTTTAATATAAGTTTCAATTGGAAAATCTCAATTTACAAAGGAGAAAATCGCTGAGAAGGCCCGATCGGCCCGATGTGCCAAGCCCTACACTCACAACATTATTAAACATTTCTCGCGCATTTCTCACAACCATATTATCCCCATAATAATGTAACGGTCCACTCGATTCCTGGGCGAAATCATTCTCCTGGAAGCCCAACGGCCCGGCTTTGGTAACCTCCGCGATGACTTGTGGAGCCGTCTGGAGTTCCTGAGCCTCTGGAGCCGTATGTCCGTTCAGATAGTAATACTTTTTCCCGTTCTCCGAGACGATTGAATGCGATGGCGAGCCGCCGCTGATTTCAAATGTCTCGCTCATTTTTTGGTTGCATAAGTTTGAGACTCTGTGCCTGCAAAATTGTATTTTGTTGCGTGAAATCTTTCTTTCAATAAATTATTTCTCAAAATCAAAAATGAACATCGAAGATTTCCTCGTAATGCTCACTCATGTTTTCAAAGTGAGAATTTCTATTATCCAACTTTCCCAAGTTTCACCGCGCTCCATTGCACTCATGACGAAAATCAAAATTTGGAGCTTTCCCGCTCACTTTTTCTCATGTAGGTCACGTCGAACAAAATAATTTTGTTGAATTTGTGGTTTCGACATGACCTACATGAGAAACAAGTGAGCGGGAAAGCTAAAAATTTTGAATTTCGCCATGAGTGCAATGGAGCGCGGTGAAACTTGGAAAAATTGGATAATAGATTTTAGGTCAAAATTTTCAAATTTCTTCAGATAGTTGCACTACTGACTTTTATGGTGTCTGCGCTTTGTGCTAAAAAGGCGTCAGTTCAAGAGAAAACTGCTGGAAGCGAAAAACAAAATTTTGTGGTTGGAAAAATTTGTTAAAAAAATATTTTGCAAATTTATTCAAAATTTCAGCTAAAATTGGATAGTGTGAAGACGCCTGCAAAGAGTTCGAAAAAGGAAAAGGCTGTAACGCCGAAAAAGGAGAAAAATTTTTCGAAAAAGAATCCAGTGGTGTTGCCGCATCCTGTTAACAAAGGTTTCTAAATTCTAAAATTCTCCATAATTTTTTAAATTTTCAGATGACGGTCACAAATCAATTGAAGAAGCTGTTGCCGAAGGACTCATTCTTGATCCGACACCATTCAAAAATGAAGGAAATCTTGATGCGGTTAGTTGAAAAAAATTCAATAAAAATATGTAAAATCCAAAAAAATAGAATTTATTGTCGGGCTACTGTAGACGAGCATCTGTGCAGTTGTGTTTGCGTACCTGTGTAAACCGTAGTTTTCGAAGAAAAAAAACAATTTTTATAGTTTTTTTTTCTGAAAAATTTTCGTTCCCAGATTTATTGAATAAAAATTTTTCAGCAGGCTCCGAAGCACCCGAAATTCGGTGAAGAGCTGCAACGCATCATCGAAAATCCTATCAGCAATTCCAGTGAGACGTCGGGATCCAGCTGTAGTGAGGATAATAACGAGAAAAAAAGAGTTAGTTTTGAATTTTTTTCAGCTTCTTCGCATTGTTTTTTCTCTGTAATATATGTTATAGGTTGTTGTTCATCCTTCCCAGTGTAAAATCTTTGAAACCACGAATCAAGTCACTGAGCCGATGAGCTCTCATTGAACTCGTATTTTTTCTGAAGAAAACATATTTTGATTTTTTTCTCTTTCTCTGTATTTTGTTTTTCGAATAGATGTAGGTATGGTATTGCCAAGGTTTTAAAAACCTAATTTTCAATTTTCCCCGTATTCCTTGCTGCTCTGGCTCCGCCCACTATTTTTCCATTTTATTCTGGAGATGACGAGGTTCGAACAGTGTGTGTATACACCACCACGGTCAGAGGGTAGAAACGAGAAATTGTCAAACATTTGCGGAGAGAGTGGGCGCCGGCGGTAATAGGAGCGCCCGAAGTGAAAAAGAGAGAGAAAGAGACGCAGACGACGAGACAGAGAGAAGGTGAGGAATCATTTGAATCGTCGGGGTTGTCGTTGCGCTTCGATTTCAAATACAAACATTCGATTTCCTCTCTCTTTCTCTCTCTCTCTCTCTCTCTCTCTCTCTCTCTCTCTGTTCCCTCTAGGTACCGTACTCCTTTGTGATGATGTTTTGTTTACGCAGACTTTCGCCCTTCTTCCCGACAGACACAAACAATACATCAACGTATTCAAAACTCTATACTAGTTGGAAGAGAATAATAGGTAACCTTGGAATTGTATTCCGAGTGTTTGGAAATGAGTCATGGAGTGCTTATCAGGAACAATAAATGGCACCACTTCCGAGGAAATAAACTCTGCCCAAACATCGTTCAGGCTACGAGCAAGAGGAGAAACTGTGACGAATTTTATAGCTGAAATAGCTGGTTCAGGACTATGCAAAAATAGGAAACATTTTCGAAAATTTTAACAAAATTTTGTACTTTTTCGCTGTTAAAATATCATTAACAAATTCAATAATCAAAAATTTGAACTTATTCAGGAAAAACAAGCAGAAAAATCGATCCATCAAAAGTCTGGCTGGCCCCTAAATGAACATTGTCAGCGAAGAAAATACATGGAATATATGAAGAGAAAAAATTGTGTTTGTGCCGTCTCACTTGCTCACCGAACACTGCGCTTTCTAAGTCTCTCTCTCGTTTTTTTCCTCCACTGATCAATAGACGTGTGGCCCCACGGGGAACTAAAAGGAAGACGACGCCCTGGGAGAGGATGAGGAAAATGGAGGGTATTGAGGTGTATGTGTGCTGGGAATCGGACAAACGTCCGGAGACAGAGAAACAGATGGAGAAAGATGCGGCGGCCTGCGTCTCGATCTATCGCTTTCTGAATAGCCAGTCACATCGCGGACATGACGACGACGAGTGCGACCCATCCCGTCGACACAGCGAAGATAGGAGCAGCACGAGAGAAATAGAACAGCGATGGGCGGAGACGCAGAGAATCATACGTGTGAGAAAAGAAGGAAGAAAAGAGAGACCTCGCCTTCTTCCTCCCCTCTTTATTCTTCTCTTCGCGTTCTTTTCGCCTCGTCGCGTGTATCTGTGTGCCTCTCTCCCTCGGTCTCTCTTGTATGCATTCATTCAGTCAGTCTACATCTATCCATACTTACCACCACCACAACCAACCAGCCATCCAACCAACACAGCTGGGACACACGGCCAAAAGTTACACTTGTTTTTCGTTTTCTCTCCATCTACTTCTCCTTGTTTTCCTTATTTTTCTCTCATCATCATCATCATCCACGTCGTCATCTTCCCTTAGGCACTCACGGCAATTTTCTCCATTTTTGAAGAATCGATTTTGCCTCTAGGCTGGCCTATGAGGGTCAAGTGTCAGGTGCTCAGCCTCTCGCTCTCTCGGTTGTCCATTCTCTTCGAACAAGACACAAAACCGTGTCATTTTCCGTCGTTTTTCCCATCGGCTACCGTAGCTTCTTCATCTTTTTTTTGGCTTTCTCGCAGTGTCTTCATTTTTGACCCAATTTTTCGTCCTTCTCGATTTTTCGCAAATATGAAAAATCGATGCCGAAAGATGAGAAATTGAAGGCCATTTATGTTGCAGACGTGAAAATTGTCTTTTTTCAAAAATCAAGGTTACGAATAGCTGACTTTGAAAAGTAAAAATTTTTACACAGAATTATATCAGAAATTTTATATGTAATGTTTTCAAAACTTTTAGTGGCATCCTCAATCAAATTTTCGATATCGATCGATTTTCGAGTTTTTAAAAAATACTGTATTTGGATTTAATTTGATTTGCAATAAGCCAAAAAAATTTTTTCAAAAAAAAAACCGAAAAAAATTCTAAATGAAATTTTTTGAAGTTTTCGACTAAATTTCGACTATATGACCTAATTCATTTTCCTTTTCACCCTTTGTTCAAATTCAAATTTCGACTCTTTGTCCCAGAAACTACAGTAATCCATTACCCAATGACCTATTCAATTCTCTCATCCTCACCGCTCGTAAATTTTCTTTTCCCCGACACCCGAGAAACAATATCCGATCTGATTTCCTTCTTTATCTTCCGTGAAATATTACTGATAACCAATTTGTGTACTCTGCTCCTAGTACTGTACAATAGTGCAGATGCGCTCCAATGAGACTCAATTAAATTTGAAAATAGAAATCCATTGTTTCCCACATTTTCAAATCGAAAATAGTTGTGGTTTTGATGGTTTACCACTAGCCGACCGACGAGACTACAGTTTTTAGGTCATGTTTGACGAGGCTATCGAATAGAGAAAATGTAGATAGTGAGAGAGAGAGAAAACGATGGGAGATAGATAGAGAAAAAAAGAAGACACCACTTTTTCGTCGATTTCCTTCTTCTCATCTCTATTAGCACAACGCTCTTCGTAAACTTCAAAATACTTTTTTTGAAAGATGCAATTGGAATAAATAATTCTTTCAAAATTTGAAGATTATTGGAACTCAAAATTTCGATTTTCGATTCAAAAATATCAAAATTTGAAGAGCAATTTATCGTCGATTCATTTTTTCTTCCTACCTTCCCAATTCTCTCCGTACATCTTAAAAGGCCTACCTTTTTTTTTTTTTTGAATATTTCGAAGGATATTCGATTATTTTATATAATCGAATTTCCCTCAAAAATTAAAAAAAAAGGTAGTTCTTTCAAAATTTACGGAGAAAGTGTTGCTAAATAGTAGGGAGAAGAAGAAAATCGACGAAAAAATGGTCTTCAAATTTTGACATTTTTGAATCAAAAATCGTAATTTTGGTTCAAATAATTTTCAAATTTTCAAAACATTTTTATTCCAATTGTATCTCAAGAATAAGTGTTTTAAAATGAACGGAGAAAGTGTTGCTAGTATGGAGAAGAAGGAAATCGACGAAAAAATGGTCTTCAAATTTTGATATTTTTGAATCAAAAATCGTAATTTTGATTCTTATAATTATCCGATTTTCATATCGAATCTCGAACACTTTTTTTGAATTCTACAGTAATCTTCTTCCCAGACACGGTACTTTTCAAATTCTCCCGCGCATTTTTGTCTCCCCTCCTATATCTCCACCCCATTTTCTCCCTCTCTCCTTCTTTTCGAATAATTGTTTTTGGAGCAGTTTTGACCGAGGGAAACGCAAAAAAATAACGGCGATAGCGAGAGATCAACGAAACCGAGAGACACAGACAGTGTAGGAGCCCTCATTCTCATGTGTGTTTGTGTTGGAAGCCAGCAGTATGTGTGCATGCATGTGACATAGAAGAGCTATGCGCCGCTCCCCCATATACACAACCATGCAGAATTCGTCTTCTCGTGCTCCCATATATTTCTTTCTCTCGTTTTCGCCCCACTCACTTGGCTCGATGCCAACTTGTGTCCGCCTTCGTTGTCGTCGTCCGCTCGATTGCTTCTCCTTTTCCGGTTGCCTACTGTAGAGGGGGCACACCACACTCTCTGCGTCTCTTTCTCTCTCTCTCTCTCTCTTGCTTTCTCGTTTTTCTTCAAATCGGGAAACGAGAGAAAGTGAGATGGTTGACGACCAAAACTGACAAGATGTCGTCGTTATCAGTGGTGTATTTCTTATTCAATAACCACCTTTTCTTCACGCCCATTACTTTTTTTTCGAATCGATCGTCACTCCGATAATAATAAGAGAGAAGATGGAGAAAGGCGTTGAAATAGTCTTCTTCTTCTTCCTTTTTTTTTGATATGCGAATGACCTATTTGTTTCTGGTTCTCAGATAAGACCAACAGATATTTAGGACGTTTATTTTCATCAATTTCTCATTTATGATACCCTGAAATAGTTTTACTTCCTAATTATCGGATTTTTTTTATATTTGGAATTCTAAAATTCTTTTTTTTTTCTCTCCCCAGTTTTCCAATCGTCGTTGCATCCCACACGAAAATATTAACCCAGTCTTCATAAATCGGGGTTCCTGGCCTAACTTTTGCAGCTGGCAGGACTCACGAAACAGCTACAGTAACCTCCGTAAATCGACACAAAAATTATTTGAATTTAATTTCTGAAATCTTTCTCTATTCAAAACAATTTTCAAACTTCAGAGTCTAAAATCGGAAAAAAATTTGCGAAAATATTTCTTTTCATTAAATTTACTCGAGAATCGCGAAAAAAAAATCAAGAAAATCGGTTGAAAACGGTTAAAAAATGTCGGAACGATTTTATTCAAATAATTTTCCTGTAGATTTACGGAGGTTACTGTAGGCTGTTTCGCGAGTTCGGCCAGCTGCAAAAGTTAGGCAAGAAACCCAATTTAGGCAAACTGAAGTAATAATACTTTTTCCTTTCTCTTCAGAACCCAATTCTCTCCCTGAATTCGTGTTTACCTTTTTCCGTCGTATTACCTGACCATCCTCGAATTTTCGTCTCAATTTCAATTTCTATTTGTTCAATTTATGTGTGTGTGTGGCTCGACGACCACCACCACCAATAAAATCGATAGTTTACGATTAGAGAGGCAACCAACGCTTCTAATCCCACCGTTTTCTTCGAATTGTCCATTCAAAAATTTATCAAAAATTTTATTCTAGGATCACCCGCAAATGTACCACGCCTGAACCGTTCATAATCCATCCGTTATTTCAAAATTGTAATCGTGAGTTCGTTATTATTAGAAATATTCAAAATCTCCGTTTCTCAGAAACCCCACCCCTAAATCAAAAATGAAGGAGATGGTAGGAGGATGCTGCGTGTGCGCAGACGAGAACGGCTGGACCGACAATCCTCTGATCTATTGCGATGGAGAGAATTGTGAAGTCGCCGTGCATCAGGGTGAGCATTTGAGAATTTAGACTTTTCAAAAATAGTCATTTTCCAGGATGCTACGGAATCCAAGAAGTGCCCGACGGCGAATGGTTCTGTGCAAAGTGCACGAAGGCGGCTGTAATGGCGCCCGGAACTGTGAACAGCGAAACATTTTGTTGTGAGCTTTGTCCCTTCGATTACGGTGCTCTAAAAAGGACGGATAACAAAGATGGATGGGCTCATGTGATATGTGCTCTGTATATCCCTGAAGTTCGATTCGGAAATGTTCATAGTATGGAACCCGTGATTCTGGCTGATATACCCGTTGATAAGTGAGTGTTTTTTTTTAATTTTTTCGGGAAGCTTTTATGAGAATTCAGCGTCTAACCATCTAATAATCTCAGCAAAAAAATTATGTTTCGCTCCATTAAATTAAAATTACGTTTTCAGATTCCAAAGAACTTGCTACATTTGCCTTGACGAGCGGCCTAGCGCTGCCAAGAAGGGAGCCTGTATGTCGTGTAACAAAAGTAATTGCAAGGTAAGCTATCCGTCTTCCATGAATGATTTGATACTGATATTTGGGTTTTTCGCACCTTTTTTTAAGTCAAATCGGGCCGAAATGCTCCAAAATTACCTAATTGGCTAAAAGTGCTCTAAAATAGCTCGAAATGATTCTAAATAAGTTTTTAAAAATTCAAAAACTTGCTAGAAATGGTCGTGTTCAGCTTTAAATGCTCCAAGTTCGACTAAAAATGGCTCAATAGCTTTAGAACTTTCTAAGCCCCGTCAAAATGCTTCAAAAATTCATTTGGAATCCCAAAATATCCTCTACTTTTTTTGCAGAGAAGTTTTCATGTAACCTGCGCCCAACGAAAAGGATTATTATGCGAAGAGGGAGCCGTGAGTAGGAACGTCAAATATTGTGGATACTGCGAGAGTCATTTGAAGAAAGTGGTAAGTATCCCCTCTCATAAAAGGTGTTCCGAAAGGCTTCGAAAGGTCCCGAATATTGTTGGAATCATTATAAACATCTGGTCAGTTGCAGCAACATGAGGCTTTAATGGTCTACCAGGTGGATAGACACCTGTCTTGAATCTAGGGAGATAAATACGAACGCTCTGCGTCTCCAGGGCCCTCGGAAAAAGAAAAGCAACACACTCTTTTCATATCTGCGTCTAGCGATCTCTGCGACGGAAAGAAGAAGAAGAAGAAGAAGAATTGTGGGGAGGGACCCCATGGCCGCCGCCGCGTGCTTTCACATACATACTTACGCGCATATACACACACACACACACCCCATTCAACACAACACACTCGAATAGGGGGGAAAATAGCGGGGAGATGGAGACGAGAAACGAAAACGGAATGGAATGGGAGAGGAGAGCCACAGACAGGCAGAGAAGAATGGGTGACTGAGTGTGACAACGACAAATAGTGCTCCGGGGGGCCCTCCTCGCGCAGAAGCTCCGAGAGAGTGACATGGAGACGCAGACAGAGAAAGGGAAACAAATTGGCGTTGGGCCAGCGGGAGAGGCGCTGTGTTGCTCTCCGTGCTCTCTTATGTAACACTCTCCCTCTTTTCGACCAATATCATAAGCCACGAGGAGTGACTGCTTCTGCTGCCGGGTCCCCCCTCGCTCCTGTTGTTTGGTCTGCGCTTCTTCTTCTTCTTCTTCTCTTTGTCCCGTCTCGTCTTCCTGCTTTTTCTATTTTCCTCCCTCCCAGAGACATTGTGCTTCATTTCGGTGTTTTTTTCTTCTGCCATCTCGTTTTCCCTTGGAGTTGTTTCCACGTCATAGTGTATTCTGAATCCCGGCATCGAATGACGAAATCTTGGTCGTCTCCGTCTCTTCAATGCGATTCTCGCTCGTATACGATCGGGTTGCGTCTCTATTCTTTTTTTCAATCGCCCTCGTTTTGTTTTCTTTGTTGCCAACTGGGTCTTGTTTCCTTTTTTGGACAGTTTTTTTCCAAATTTTCTCTCTCGGAATCCATTCAGTTCCTTTTGAACTGTTTGAAATTGTTTTTGTGTAGAATTTAGAGTTACAGTAATCCATCAAATTGTCACGGCTACCAATCCGGGTTTAGTAAGGCTTCCATTCGGACGAAAAAAATTCGGATTCCTCGCCGTCCGTCCGCGGTACGCAATATTGCGTCAGTGTACGATGCCTACCGTAGTAAATAGGGCAAACCCCGTAAAATTCCGACGAAAAACTAATTTGTCGCCAATTAAAATGCAAATTGTGCAATACACCGACGCGAATTTGCGTACCGAAAAACCGTAACCGGACGGACGAAAATTCGTCCGAATTGAAGCCTTTGGGATTAGTAAAAAAGATGTTGATAAGAAGATGAGAACTTTTTCTCCGAACTTCGCCGTTCTCTCTGTCCGTCTATGTCTCTTGGACTTTTAAGTCTATCAATCATGTGCCCCGAATATTTTTTTTTTCGGTAAAGGCCCGATCAAATTCATAAGAGAGACGAAGAGAAACAGAAAAAGGTGAATCGCTCCGATCCCCGAGGTTGTGTTTGGGCCATTGTTGCACCGTCGGTCGTCGTCCTTCGCAGGAAGGAATCATCGTTTCGTTTCGCTCTCCCTCTACTACCTCCTCCTCCGCAAGCACTGCCTCCTGTGCCACAACTTTTTCCCTCTGCGCCCCGCAGCGTCCAATCCCAACCCAACCGTCGCGTCGTCGCAATCATCATTCGATGTTTCGTCTGCGTGTCTGGCAACGATCCTCGAATCACAGCCACTCTCGCGTCGCTTTCTCACCGTCTATCTCTAGGCGGGGATCCATTCCATCCTCATGACTGGTGAATGATCGGTGTCCTCTCCGACGGCGACGACGACGCCGCTGTTGCTGTGTTTCTCATTTTTGCGACTGCACAGAGAGAGAGAGAGAGAGAGAGAAAAAGAGAGAGAGAGAGAGAGAGAAGAAGAAGAAGAGAAAGCTTTGTGTGTATGTGCTGCTGGTGGTGGTTGTGTTGAGAAGAAGGGAGTATGTATGTGTACGTGTCTCTCTCCATCTCTCTCCCTCTTTTTCTATCTAGATGTGTATTGTCGCCCGGGGTCTCCAAAAGCCTTGGGGTTGAAATGCGTAAGACACTCTGCGTCTCCTGCTGATGCGATGCCGCAATCGCCCGAGACATGTGTGGAGAAGTAGAGGAGAGAGAGTCGATCAGATGGGAGGAAGGAAAGAAGAAGAAGAAGAAGAAGGGGATGGTCACATATATACGCTTTTCTCTCTCTTTCTCTCTTTTTCTCTCGCTTTTCAATACTCGCCCCCCTATACTACTACACACAGTCATTCACACACGGGCGCGCGCACGGTTTTGTTGGCTGGTTGCCAATAATAACGAAAAGAGAGAGAGACACCTTTCCTTATTCTTCTCCTGCGTCTTATCATGCCATCTTTTATCAAGAAAAACTGTCGAGATATTCCATCTTTTGTCTGAAATCAGTTTGAAAGTTTTCTACAAAAATAAGCCCCGCCCACTTTTGGAAGATTGAACTTTTGAATACTGTACTGGAGCCATCGAATTCTGTCAAAAAGTTCAATGTTCCAAAAGTGGGCGGAGCCTATTTTGTATTTGGAACCTTTGTTTTTTTAGAAAACTTTCGAAGTAAAACTCTTTCAGACTAGGTGAAATTTCAAAAACCATACTATAAATTTTGGAAATTTTAGACTCCGCCCACTTTGAAAAGCTTTGATTTTTAAAAATCCTATATCTGTTAAGGAATGTAAAATTTTCAAAAGTGAGAGTCTAATTTATAGTACTCCTCAAAAATGATACTGTCGAATTCTCAAATTGATTAGATAGTTACCGTAACCCAAATCCCCGAAATTCGAAAACTGAAATTTGACAATTTCGTTTTGTTACCGTAACCCAACAAAGATTTTCAATTCCGAAAGTACAGTAACCCTTAGACTCCGCCCCTTTTCCCTGTATGAGTAATAAGGTGTTGAAAAGAAAGTTCTCTCTACATCTTTTTCCTCCTCTGTCTCTCTCAATAGTCGTTATCTTATTTTTTGATCGACAAAGTGTCTCATATGAAGCCTCTTCTCTTCTCTTCCTTCTCCTATTCTTCATTTCTTCCCTGAATATATAAGATGATGAAAGGAAGAAGAAGGAAAAAAAGAAGAACTGGGTCATTGTGATGTCTCTCTGTCTTACCGTCTGATTCTCCACTATTTCTCTCTTCTTTCTCTATTCCCCCATCATCCATCTCAACTGTTTTCTCGTGTGCTTCTTCTTCTTCTTCCCGATTCTTCGCCCTTCTAGCGTCTCTTCAAACGCGCACACTATCTCGTTGCGCAACCAACACGACATTCGGAGCCTTTCCCCGAGACCTCCACTACCGAATTCAATCTTATTTTGAACTTTTGATTCTTCATAGATCAACTTTTTCAGATCAACGATCCCACAATCAAAGTCATCCCGGCGTGTCCACCGATCCAACGGTTTGTGGAAAAGCAGGAGAAGCAAAAGAAGGAAAAACACAGTAGTACAACTTCGACGGTTCTCCTAACACCACCACCGCCTCCACCTCCTCCGCCAGCAAAGGCCACGCATATGCTCGCTGACCCTCTGCCCATATCATCGAATCAAGTGAACAATAGTGTCCTGGGACTTGGCTCGGCGATCAACTCTGTGAGCTTAGAAGACAGGCCTCCACAGTCATCGTCTTCGGGGATCTTCGCGAACCCGCCAACCGCCTTCTCACCACCGCTGACAACGTCGAGTCGATCGTCGGTGGCTCCGGATCCAACACCTCCTCTGGCAACAAACACAACTCCCAAAACCAACAGTACTTCGTCTGGACCGTTGATTCCATCGACGGTAAAAACGCCGTCGACAACGTCTTCAGAAAAACTGATGGCCAACGGAAGTACGCTTCCTGAGACGACAGTTGGGAATCATTGTCTGCAACAATTGCAAATTCAATCGGCGACCGCGGCCGCAGTAGCATCGGGAGCAACATCGAGTGATTTGAACGGTTATCCAGGACCCAGTCAACTATCGAGTTTCATGGTGAGTTTTTTCTTAAGACAATTATGGAATTTTGATTCTTGATCTTCTCAAAATTCTATCGAACCTCATAATAATTCAATTTTTTTCAGCACGAAATCCCTGCCCGAAACACGACAAGTGTCGCCAGCCTCCTACCGCCCAATGCCGCGGATTTCCATCTGAATGGAAGCGGTATGGATGAGGAGAAAACGGTGAAAGCCGTACTAACAGCTCCACTGGCGAAGGCGAAACGAATGAGAGACTCGAAGCATGACATCATTGATAAATCGCACAAGAGGCCTCGAGCCAACGGTAGACCACCTGCTGTCCTCGGTTCATCATCATCATCTTCAGGCGGTACCGTCGGAAAGTCTGCAAGTATGCAGCGGTTGATTAACCTCGTTCAACCAGTCGTAACAGAAGTTGTCACTGATTTCCAAAGGGATCGTGTAGCGGATAGGACGGCGGCGGAGAGAAGGGCTGCAGTGGCGCAAACTCAGCCATCGACATCAACGAATGGAGTGGTGGCTTCGACTTCAGCTCCACAACAACAACAGAATCCTCCACTGGAGCAGGCTCTAACGAATCCACCTCCACCTCCCTCTTCTCATCAGAACAACGGGATCTCTCAGAATGTTGCACCTCAGCAGGCACAGATACCAGGACCTAGCACCAGTAATGGGGAACAAATCCCTCTGCCTGTGACTACGAACGGAAATGTTCAAACACAACACATGCGTCTGAATACGATACCAACGTTCATGGAGCAACTTTTGGAACGGCAATGGGATCAAGGATCTTCGCTGTTCTTGTCGAACGCGTCTTTTGATGTGGCTCAACTAATGAGTTGTCTGTTCCAATTGAAGTCGGAAAACATTCGACTGGAAGACAATTTGACAACTCTCAGGAAACGTCGCGATCATCTGTTCGCGTTAAATTCCCGTCTCGCGGAAGTCAATACACAGGATTTGGCCAGGAAGCAAGCGGCCCAACTACCCGATCTATCAGTGGTTCCAAAAACCGAAGTTCACAAACAAGAATCACCATCGATGGCTCATCATGTTCAAGCCAATCACTCCAGTCAGCTTTTCGAGGAAGTTAAGCCACCCGCCAAGTCGCACAAGAAGCAAGTTGCTCATCCACCAGTGGCGGCTCCAATTGCTCATCCGGTTCCATTGTCGACTCCATCGGCTCTTTCCGCGGCCAGTACTCCAGCTCCAGGTGTCACCATGGCTAATCTCGCCATTCCAAACCACCGGTAAGGATTATCCAGAAGAGTTACAGTATCTTATGTTGGACTAGTTTCAGAGCAACTCCCTCAACCGCTGGAGCACCATTGGCTGCTACACCAATGATGACTGCAGTGACTGCTGCCAACGAGTTGGCCGCTTTGAGCCCGGATCGTGTCGCCAATCACACTCATGCTCTTTTGAATATGTATGCCAGAAATGCCACGATTCCAGGAGCAATGGTTGGTTTTTTTTTCGATTTTTAATGGAAAATTTTGGCTCCGGGACATTTCGCAGCCAAAAGATCACTGTTTTTCGTTTTAAAAAAACCTCAAAGTGACAAGAATGTATGACAATGACCATTGTCATCGTAAATTGTCTGTTTTTGTTCACCTTGAGACAATTTTAGTGCATTTTTGGCTGCGGAATGTCGCGGAGTCGGCTGCCGAAAATTTAGATCAAAAATTAAAATTTTTCAAAATTCAATTATTTTATAATTTCAGGACGCCACCAGCGTTGCCGCCCAACTTTCGATGATCTCCTCGATCCAACAACAAGTCAGCAATCAGGCTCTCTTCTCCAGAATGCTCCAGAATCCAACTAGCATCGCCGGAATCTCTGCCATGTTAAACGGAGGACTTCAGCCAACCGCTCAGACCCTCGCGGCTATCCCATCCACATCTGCGACTCCAAATGGAAAGTAGACGAATTCACAAAAAACCTCAAACCCTCCGTGTTCCTCCTTTTAAAATACCTCAAACTCACCAATTTCCTCCTCGTACTAATATCGGTTTAATTATGCAATTTATCTTACTGTAACTCTCTTCTCTCAAAAAAAATCCTCTCTCGATCCCAATCCCGGTTAATCGAATTCGTTTTCGCTTAAAAATTTGAATTTCGAAGAAACCTCCTTTTCTCTCTTTTACTATTCGCCGAAATCCCTATTGAATTCGAAGCGGGTCTCTGTTTTTTCCCCAGAGCGCATTTGCACTCTATTCCTCCCTGGCATCACTTCTCATGTATTCTCTTGAATTTTTTTTGCTGGAATATATATTCAAAACCCCCCTCACTTCCTCCCCTAATTGTGCCTCAAAGATTGTTTCTTTTTGTTAAACCCGCTATCTCTAAACTCTCAGTCTCCCCCTTCTCTCCACCACACCCCACTTCTCATACGATTTGCATTCGATATTTATTTCATGTTGGTTTTTTGATTATCTCTATGTTTTTCAATTGTATTGATTTTGATTGGAAAAAAGCTCTGAAAAGAACAAAAATAATGAAATAATTCAAAAATTAATTGGTTGCAACAAACAAAAAAAATAACAATAATACAGTACAGAGATCAATTGGATTTCAAGAAAAGTCGCTTCTTCGGCAATTCGTCTCCCATTCCATCCGTATCTCGGACTCCGGCTCCGTAGGTGATGATGGCGATGTAGCCCTGAAAATTTGAAGATTTCAAGATAAATTTTAGATTTTTTAAAAAATACCTGATTATCTGGAGCTGTCCTGATGAGGTCTGGATGGGTTTTCAGGCGATCGTTTAGCTGAAAAAAAGGTGCGGAGTTTAGAGAATTCTGTTTTTGATTCCGGGTCAAATAGCAGCCAAAAAATGCACTATTTTTTGCTTAAATTGTCTCAAAATGAACAAAAAATTGGACAGTAAACAATGACAATGTTTGCAGTCATTTTGAGATTTTATATGCGAAAAATAGAAATTTTTGGCTGCGAAATGTCTGAAAGCGATTTTTCTCTCAATCTTCCCCCCTGCTCACCTCGATTAATGTTCCACGAACTCCTGCTCTCACCGTGTGCTCCGAGCCATCTTTACAGACAAAAGTGCACAATTTTGAGTCTTTTTGAAGGATTAGGGCTCCCTGAAATTCCATTTATTTAAAATTTTCGCCCAAAAGGTCGTCATAATTCCAGTATTTACGAAAATGACGCAAAATTTGGTACAAAAATTGTTGAAACTCGAGAAAATCGATTTTCAAATCGCGAACTTACTTTTTTTCTAACCAATTTCAAAAAATGCAGAATTTTGTGCTGGCTCCAATGCACTTAATTTCGTTGCTCAAAACTCAGTAGAAAACTTTTTATGAACAAAATTACACTTTGTCGCACTCACCGCTCGAAAATTTTTCCGAATCGGGGAATTGGAAAAAAAAAATTTTTGCTCAAAAATGATGATTTTTCGTCAAAATCTCCATTTTAAGATTACTTTCATTATTTTTTAAAGTCAATTTTTTGTCAGCAGCGGCGAGCGCGACAGCAAGTTGTGAGTCGGCAGCGGCGAACGCGACAATATGAAAATTTTTTCGTAAAAATGTTTACATTGCGTTTTGAGCAGCGATATTAGGTGCATTCGAATCAGCAAAAAATTCTGCAATTTTTGAAATAGTTTAGAAAAATTGAAGTTTGCGATTGGAAAATCAATTTTTTCGAGTTTTAACGATTTTTTTGCAAAATTATTGTCATTTTTGTAAATGCTGGAATTATGACGATTATTTTTCAAAAAATACAGTAATCCTACAAACCTTCTTTCCCTTTCCCTGCACTTGATTCGTCGACCGATCCTGTCCGTGCTTTTTCGTATTTCCAAAATCCACCGAAACCACTTCGCTCTCAGGAATCTGAATATAAATTTTTCAAATTTCCACTAATTTCCTAAAACCCCTCACACTTCTCAAAACGACTACTGTAACTCCACTGGGATGATGAAGATACGCAATATTATCGTACGTCTCTGACGCTCTTCTTGAGTAGATTCGATCTGCGACAGATGCATATGAAAATGACATCTGGAAGGTGTTTTTGAGGTATTGGAAATTCAGAGGAAAGTTTAATTTCAAAATATTTCTGTCAATTATTACATTTTTCACTAATGTACCATCAAGTAGTAAAAAAACAAGCTTCATAAACGGAATAGGCACAATATATTGAAGGACAATTTTTTGGATATTTTTAAAGGTTTTTGGCCACAAGCGAACTGGTATCTATAATCGGAAACAGAAAATTAAAGAACAAAAAGTATAATAAGAACAAGAAAAAAGTTGTAACTGACTTAGAAGGGGAAACTGAGCTGTTAGGAATCGGGGGTTTTTATTGCTACAGAGTGGATATCCTATATAAACGAAAAAGGGTCAAGAAATTACATAATGCAACAATTCTCGGTGGCAGCAGCAGCATCAGCCACCTTCGGAAGTCCACTTTCATCGATTTGCCATCCATCCGGAAGTGCTCCGACGAGCTCTTTTGGTGGATATCCGTATTGTTGAAGCTCGACGAGAAGTTTTCCAAGTTTTTCAAAGTGTTCGATCGCTGCTTGATCAGGATTTGGAATCTCGTTTGGATCGGACGGAGCTGGCTCAGTGGCGGCGGTTGGGAGAGCGACTTCGGCGGCGAGCTCGTTGTGGTTCTCGAATTCGGCGCAGATTTTTCCGATTACCTGAAGATTTCGATTAATTTCTTTCATGAGAATCAGTATGTTTTCTAATAAAAATATAGTTTTTTGAGAGATAAAACTATGACTTTCATTTTTTCAAAACTATTTTTTAATAATAATTTCCTGAAGTTATTATTAAAAATAGGTAAGGAAAAAGGAGAAGACAATTTTCTGGACTTTCAAATGCGCATTTCTGTTTTCTGGAATTGTATTTTCTAAATGAATTTTATGCTCTTTTCACCATACATTTTTTAATCATTAAAGTTAAAAGGCTCCGGGACATTTCGAAAGTGCGAAATCGGGTTTTCGACCAAATCTTGGAAGTATTCGTATATATTTTTGCGTTTATGATCCATTATATCTTGAACAATGCCTTATTATATTTTTTAACAACCGAAAAATATATATGAAAAATTCTTAAAAATTGGTCAAAAACGCGACTTTCAAATGCGTATTTCAGTTTTCTGGAATCGTATTTTCCAATATATGACTTTTATGATTTTTTCACCGTAATATATCCCTTTTTAAGAAAATTATATTTCAAACACTCACCTCTTGCTGCTTCTCATATCTCTCCTTCGTCGCAGCATCCAACTCAGCTCCGTGCTCCTCCATATACTTTGGAAAGTTATCATGAATCTCCTTGAGTGGAGGATACATAACTTCTTTCGATGCCAACGTCTGCATGATCATACTCATGAATGGCTCCATTGGAGAGTTCGGAGAGCGAAGCATATCGAGTCCAGCCATGAATTCTTCTGGATTCTGGGCGTTTGCGACATTTGAGGAACACTCCATCAGCTGTTTCAGTGCATCCATCATAGCCAAAGCTTCAGGATCATTCGGGTCGAATTTCGACTCTCCTTCTCCAGTTTTAGCTTCATTTTCTGCGTTCTTCATGGCTTCTTCTTGGAGTGTCACCATTTGCTCGAGCATTTTTTGGAAATCTTTAGCCGCTTTTTGAGCTGCTTCTTGGTCAGCGGTGGCCATCAACTCGTCAAGCTCATCGTCAGTGTTTCGTGGTCTTGGACTGAAAATTTTGAATTTATTTTATTTCGATTTTCAAATGCTTACGCTGGCGTTTCGACGAATTCACTCAACGTTTGATCGAGAAGAGCACTGAGCTCTTCGTCCGTCTTTTCATGGATGTTTGGCGTCGTGGCGTCGGACATTTTACCTGGAAAAAGAAAAATAATGCAATTTTGAGTGAGCAATGTTAGAAAAAACAAGTGAAGAAACAAAGAAAAAGGGCGGCGGGAAGAAGAAAAGAGAAAAGTTGAGGGATGGAAAATGAGAAAAACGAGGAGTACTAGGCGAATCGATAAAATACACAGAAACGAAAAGGAACACGGAGGGATTCCCTCTTGTCTTATCAAATAAAAATAGAAATGTTCGGGGTACACTGTACTTGTTGATGTTTTGATTGATTATATAGGAGGGGAAACGGGGAAACGACATGTGAGATGATACCATTAAAAATAAGTCAGATGATAGATTAGGGTAGAAAAAGAGAAGAAAACTGTTTATAACACAAAGAGAAACAATGAGAAAGGTAGAATCTTGAAAAATTACAGCTAAAAATCACAAAAATTACAGAAACCAGTAAATTCGGATTGAATATACTCCATTTAGTCTTCCGAAAATTTTTGAAGAGTTTCAAGCCACAAATCTCTGCAAAAAAATAGCTGAGAAATCTCAAAATTCAATTTTTTGATAACCTCTGAAAAATGAGTTAAATTTTGGAAATTTATGAATAATTCGGGCGAATTTTCATTCAGCTCATTTATCAGCAAATTCTCCAGATTTTTTAATATTAATGACTTTCAAATTCAGCAATAAAACCTTAGAAATTCACTTGAAAAATGAGGAAAAATTGCAAATTTCATAACGAAAAAATTCAACGGCCGATGGAGCGCGTTTGCAGCGGGGCTCGAAAAATTTTTGGCGGGAATTTGAATGACAACAGTGTTATTCGGCTGGAAATCTCGAGAAATGGAAATCTCGAGAAATCTCAAGAAAATGTCTCACAAGTCAAAGCGAGCGATTTCGAGAGATAGCAAGAGGTAGACTGATTAAAGGAGGCGGAGGAAGTCTGTGTGGCGCCTTTTTATTATGTTTTTCGGATCAAACTACATTCATTTTTACAGGGAAGTATTTGAACATTTGAATTCTAAAGTTTTTTGAAGTCAGAAACGACAAATCAACCAATGGCGGGCTCAATAGATATTTTTTCGTGCAATAAAATCTTTATTAAGCACTTAAAAATGCAAAAAAAAACAATAAATTATAACGAAGAACCCGAGAAAAAAGAATAGCGGCAAGAATATAGAATATCACATCAGTTTTCAGCCTTCTTCTTTCGAATCATCTCAGCCAACTGCTTGAATCGTACCATCACTTGTTTCTTGGATTTTGTACCGATCTCCTCCGAAATTCGCTCCCATCTGGAAATAAAAGATATTATGAAGATTCTGAAAATACAAAATTACCTTTCATCAGTCCCCTTTGGATACTTTTGAAGAGCCAACTCAAACGCCTTCTGTTCTCCCTGAGTCCAATCGTCCTCCGATTTCTCCTCCGTTGGAACAGACTGCTGAATGGATGACATCAGAATTTTCGTGTAATCTTCCTGCTTCATCTGCTTCATTTTCCCCGCCATCGCAATAACATCTTCCGGCGTTCGATTCAACACTCGTCCCATTTGTTCCCATCGATTCGGTGTTCCAGCTGGATACTTTTCAGTGCTCAATCGAACCAACTGAGCAAGTTCGTCAGGCGTCCAAGAGCTCCCGGATTGTTTCTGTGATACCACTTCGCTCTCTTTCGCATACTTTTTCTCCATTTCAGGGTCATTTGTGGAGACTGCCTGAAAGTACGGTAATTCTTTAAAATTTTCTCGAATTATTTTTGCGAAAGTAACAAAAATTTTCGCATAAAAATCGCTAGAAATCGATTTTCACCTGAAATGTTTTCTAACCTATTTCAAAAAATGTATAATTTTTCGCTGATTCGAATGCACCTAATATTGATGCCAAAAACGCATTTTCAATCGAGTTATTTATGAGCGTTTGAAGTTCCGGTAAAAGAGACGCAGAGAAAACAGACACTCTCATTGTCGAAGAGACGCAGAGAAATGAGGCAGTGTCTGCGTATCTCACGAAAACTTCAAACGCTCATAACTCGCTTCAAAATGCGTTTTGAGCAGCGATATTAGGTGGATTCGAATCAGTGAAAAATTCTAAATTTTTTGAAAAAGGTTCGAAAAAGTTGAGTTGAAAATTGATTTTCTCGAGTTTTAACGATTTTTATGTTTGTGAATATTGGAATTTTTTTACGATTTTTGTTCAAAAACATTGTTATTTTCATAAATACTTGAGTACAAATAAAAAAGAGTGTAATCCTACTTTCAATCCCTGAGCAACTTCAAATTTGAATTCTGGTTGCTGGGGAGCTGCTGCAGCCCTCTGCTGCCTTCTCAATTGTGCCAACTCTTCTTCAGTCGGTCCTTCATCGATTTCCTCTTCCTTTGTCATCGCATCCTTCGCCGTTAATACCAGATTTTTACATAAAGTTACAGTTCCTTTTGCTAGAATAATTGGTAAAAGTTCAGAATATTGTGGAACGAATTCTGCAAGTGCCTCTTTCATCTGCTTCTCGATCTCTGCGGGATCTTCTTTTTTCCCTTTTCTCGACTTTTTAATATTCTGTTTATAGACAAGAGTCTTCTCGAAATAGGCGGCCCACATCATTAAATAATGAGCGATAGTTCCAATGAATAAGAGAACGAGGATGCCTTCGTACCATGTCAATTTTCGCATTCGTCTGGAAGGAAATCTTGAGTTAATGTACTTTTTCTTGTAATTTATACCTATAATAATAAAGCGGCTGTCTCCACGACGGCAATCCATTCTCCAGAATATTATCATACTTTTCCCGTAACTCCGTTGTCTTCAACACTTCATAAATTCCAGCAACCTGTCGGAATTTCTCCGTCGCCTCCGGTGCTGAATTTCTATCCGGATGCCATTCCAGAGTCAATTTTCGATATGCTTTTTTCACTTGATTCGATGTGGCGTCACGTGGAATATCGAACCATTCGTAGAAGTTTACACCTACTTCTTCTACAAGATCGTAAAGTGCGAGATCTTCACTTGTCCATTGACAATGGATGGTTGGGATGAGGAGTGGGAGAAGATAGAGGAAGTTAACCCGCATTCTGAAAGTAGGATTACGGTAGTTTTTTTTTTAATTTCAAAATTTTGAAAAAAAAATTGTCAAATCCTCCAAAGTCTTCACAAAAACAACAATATTTTTCATAAAAATCATCGAAACTCGAAAAAATCGCATTTCAAATCGCGAACTTACACTTTTCCTAACCTGTTTCAAAATATGCAGAATTTTTTCGCTGATTCGAATGCACTTATTATCGCTGCTCAAAACACTGTAGAAAAATTTATATGAACAAATTTTCCCCTTGTCGCGCTCGCCGATGCCGACTTACAATCTGCTGTCGCGCTCGCCGCTGCTGACAAAAAAATTGGCTAAAATGTTGTAATCCTACTATTTATAAAATCGGAATTTTTCCAAAATTTGAAGTTGAGTCAATATTTTTTTCGAAATTTTGAATCCAGTTCAAACTCTATAGATGCTCAATTCTACAGTAATCCTGTAGGTTTTGATTCTCATAAAAGTAGGCGGAGCTTCAATAGAAAAAGTCTTCTGCATCAAACCATCCGGGTTACTGTAGATTTGAGTGTCTATTTATAGAGTTTAAACTGGATTTCAAAATTAGAAAAAATGACTCACCTTTTTTAAAGTTTGGAAACTTTCCGAATTTATAGTAGGATTACAACATTTTAGCCAATGTTTTTGTCAGCAGCGGCGAACGCGACAGCAAATTGTAAGACGGCAGCGGCTAGCGAGACAAAGTGAAAATTTGTTCAAAAAAAATGTTTATATTTCGTTTTGAGCAGCGACATAAGGTGCATTCGAATCAGCGAAAAATTCTACATTTTTTGAAATTGATTAGAAAAAGGGCAAGTTCGCGATTTGAAATGTAATTTTTCGAGTTTTAATGATTTTTAAGAAAAAAAAGTTATTTCCGTAAATACTGGATTTAGGACGACCATTAGAGTACAATTAAAAAAAGGATATTTTTTAATTAAGGATATCTTTTAAAATTAATAATAAAGATAAAGAGAATAACACTAAAGATAGACAGAGATTCCAACGAGAAACGTGTTCAAACCGATAAAATTAGCCAACGTAAAAGTCTTTATTAAAGCAATCGGAACATCTCATCTGTTTTCAAAACAGTACGCTTATTAGAAAAATCATAAAGGAGATCAGACGATATACTTGAAGCTAGAAATTCACTTTCCAAACTTGAATTTAATGGGTGCTCTTGCATTCCCCGATTTGTTCAGTATCGCCTGTTGCTCATTTTTCTTCAATTCAGTCTTTTGACGTGCAAGATCTGCACGATCACGTTCCAATTGTCCCTTCTGTTCGAGCATCGCCAGGCGATCTTCCTCCTGAAAATGGGAATTTTAAAATTGGAAAAGTGCGGGGTTTAGAAACGTTTCTAATCGCTAGAAAGAACTTTATTTTTGGCAGCCAATTAAACTTGCTTCTCTCCATTTTCAGCATCGACACACGGATTCATTCCACTGGCAGTGATTCTGATTCTGGTCCATTCGGAGGGTTTTGAGATGGCACACAAGTAATAAGAGAAACAGAGAAAAGAGAGGGAAAAATAATTGATTAATTAATATCAGAAGCAATAATGATAAAGATAAAAAGCATCTGAAATTGATTTGTTTGACTTTGAATCCATCAATCGATTTCCGCAGATAGTCACGAGACAACTTACAAATTTCTTTCGAGATTCTTCCGCTTCCAAAACTTTTCTTTCTAGTTCCGCTTCAAGTTGTTTGCATTTTTTACGAGATTCTTCCTGCAAATTTTGGATTTTATCCAAAGAAAAATTCATACGATATTTCGAGCCAAAAATTGCAAAAAAAATTAGGAAAATCGGGATTTTTCGCTGAAAATTTGAGATTTTAACAAAAAAAGGGGTTTGAATCAAAATTCATGTAAAATTCCAAAAACGACAATTTTAGGCTGAAAATTAGAAATTTTGACGGAAAAATGAAGCTTTTGAGCCAAATATCAGCAAAAATGTACTTCAAACTTCGAACCACTTCAAATTCAAATTTTTTGGTCAATTTTCATACCAAAATGTAGAACTCGATGAGACCTATAAAATGATATTAATATCACCTGGCTCAGTTTCTGTCTAGAACTTGAAGGTCAGCGTTTTCGATCCGGGTGTTCTAAAAGTTCTAAACAAAAACTAAAACAGTCAATTTTGGCGATTTTAGTACCATTTTATAGGTCTCATCGAGTTCTACATTTTGGTATAAAAATTGACCAAAAATTGTGAATTTAAAGTGAAGAAAATCGAAATTTTTCAATAATCTCACATCTCGTTTCTTGCATTCCGCCAATTCCACAGCCATCTCTGCCTCAATCTGTGCTCTCAACATCTTCTCCATCTCATTTCTCGCCGACGTCGCCTTCTCAGCCATCAGCGCCTCCAAT
Organism: Caenorhabditis zanzibari; assembly: GCA_963966625.1. NCBI lineage: Eukaryota > Metazoa > Nematoda > Chromadorea > Rhabditida > Rhabditidae > Caenorhabditis > Caenorhabditis zanzibari. Next base: position 5,395,493 of record OZ016470.1, on the reverse strand, counting down.
TGATGAACTCTTGCCGTCACTTGCTCTACGATTTTCTCCTCGAGCCACTTTCGAGTCGGCTCGTTTAGAGTGTTCACATCAAAAGGGACAGATGTATCGACAGGTGAATCTGCTGGTGGAGGTGGAGGTGGAAGGGGTGGGAGTCTGGAATCAATAGAAATTCAATAGAATAAGAGCGAGCTTCATTTTTAAATTTATTTATAAATTGTTTTTTGAAAACTATATATTTCTCCTCACTGAAAGAGAGAAAATATTATTTCAGAGACAAAATCTGCAATTTTTGAGGGATTTAGAGTCAAAATTGACACTTTTTGAGCAATTTTAAGCAAATTTCAGATTTTAGGGCAAAAGTATTCAATTCGAGCGTTTTTCGAATGCTGATTATCTGAATCATGATTAATCAACGAGTATTTTCAAATTCCTGAAATAGAATAGAACCGAAGGCTATTTTTCTCGTTTTCCACATGACTGAATTTCGGCAACCCATTCGAATGTGAATAACTTTTTTCAGAGGGATCGGGTAAAAATATTGTCAACAGAAAAATGTTTCTTATTGAAAAAGCTATCGATTGGTTGAAACATTTTTCATTGAAAATTAACAGATTTAGGTTTTGTCGAAAAATTTCCACTATTGAACACCTTTCGGCAAGGCTAACTCTGTTAATTTCCAACGAAATTTGACGATTTTTCCACCAATCGATAGCTTTTTTTAGTCAGAAACATTTTCCTGTTAACAGTATTTTTATCCGACCTCTCTGAAAGAAGTTATTCAGAAATTCGTTGTCACTTGTCCCTCATCCCGAATTATCGATTAATCTCTCACTTTGGCGATTCATTCCTCTCTCTTCGTCTCCTCTCGTCTCTAAAAATGCTTCCCAATTGATGTGCTTCTGCCAACGACGTCTCTGACGATGAGCTTCGATGTCTTCGTTTTCGTTCCTTCTCCTTCCTTTCTCGCTTTTTCTCCCGTTCACGATCTCGATCCTCACGTCTTCGACGCTCTTCTCGATCTCGTTTCGGTGGCGATCGAGAACGACTTCTGGATCTTCTGGACATGTTTTATTCTGAAATTTGTTATTTTTTACTGAAAATATGTGATAAAATTCCTTCAAAAAAAGATAAATCCGCGAATTCCTTGAAAATATCGACCCGTTGGCCACTAGGCCTATTACACATGCGCGCGCACGGCCACGGCCACAAATACTTCGGCCATCAACCGATAGAAAGAAAAATAATTTAGTTTATTGAAGAAATCATTGAATTTTGTTCTTTCGAAACCTATTTGACATGAACGTTTTTCACAAATGAAAGAATTGAGAAACCCCAGAGGTTGATAAGTTTAAGATTATAAATAAGTGGAGGGAGAAATGGAGACCTAGTGGGAATCAGGGTTGGGCGGCAACGAATTTCAGGGGGATCGGATAAAAATACAATTAACAAAGAAAATTTTCCTAATTAAAAAAACTATCGAATGGTTGAAAGCCCGTCAAATTTCATTGAAAATTAACGAAGTTACGCATTGTCAAAATCGGGAATTTTTCGAAAGTCGTAACTCTGTTAATTTTCGATCAAATTTGACAGATTCTTAACCAATCGATAGTTTTTTTTAAATAAGGAACATGTTCTCTGTTAATCGTATTTTTATCCGATCCACCTGAAAAAAGTTATTCAAATTTGAGAGTTGCCGAGATTCGTTGTCGCCCAGCCCTGGTGGGAATGATGTAAAGACTCTTCTATCACAAAAATTATTGTTGCTTGTCTTTGTTGCTGATCCACAAATGAAGACAGTACGCCAATGGAATGATCACGATGAAGGAGACGACGAGCGGAAGGAGCCAATCACCAGATTCCTGTAAGTACTTTCAAAGGTTGTAAAAATCTTCAGAAATGAATAGAATACTTTATCAAATGGATTCTCCGAATCCGACGTGGCACTAAACATCTCATCATCCATTTCGTCGCCTCGGATGATTGTTGGATTAAATGGCTCATAATCCGGATCGTTCGGAATATCGGCATCTTCTTCAATTTCAAAATCAGATGGGAAATCTTCCTCTGGTACATGTGGCACTGGTGGTGGTGGCAGGTCTTCAACTTTTCCACGGAGCACAACGAATCCGTTGACTTTTGGATTATCGTATGGTCCTTTGGCGAACTCGATGACAATTTTTCCTTTATAATCCCTTGTGTGGCCCTTCACAGTGATCTTTTTGTCCTTGATCACCACCGGAATGTAGCTGAAATTGAGGAAAGTTAATCAAACTGTGATTTTTTTCCGGCAACAAATTTGGACAACTCATTCAAACATGAATAACTTTTTTCAGGGAAATCGGCTAAAAATAGGGTCAACAGGAAAAATGTTCCTCATTGAAAAAGCTATCGATTGGTTGAAAAACCGTCAAGTTTTTTCAAAAATTAACAGAGCTACGTTTTTAGGCAACTTTTCGTCAAGGCGTAACTCTGCTAACTTTCTATGAAATTTAACGGTTTTTCAACCAATCGATAGCTTCTTCAATAAATATCGTTTTTTCCTGTTGAGCGTATTTTTATCCGATTCCCCTTTGAATGAGTTGCCGAATTTTTCGCTATGCTTACATATCATGAGCATAACCACGACCACCAGAAGCATCAAAAATATCGAGGCCCTTCACGGCGGTGTGCGAGTTGATTTTGACGTTGAAGACCTTCTCGCCGGCTTTTTGGAAGTACACTTCTGAGAATTTCAGAATAATGACGTACTCGCCGTCTCCGGTCACAACCTCGTAGTCGAATGATTCCTTGCTCCATCGTTCTGTCTGAAAATATGTTTTTTCGAATAGAGCGACGGAAAAAAATTAAAGCACTGTCGTTTCAAGAGAACCAAGAAAAACACATTCCAAAACAAAACAAACAAATTTGAAATACGAAACGCCTCCAATTGCATCTCCACCGCACAGTTTTTTTCTGTACGGAAATTTCTCAAAAGTGACGTTTTTTCATCATTTTACGAGAAAACTGTGAAATTTTGAGGAATTAAGGTAGAAAAGCAGAGATCGGCACCTGTGAAAGCAATCGGAACCAGAGAACATGACGAAAGAAGCGTTTTTCCGACATGATGAATTTCCTTCGAATTTCTTCATTTTTGATCGTGAAATTTGGTTCCGAGGGTTTCATATCTGATTTTCTAACTGAATTTCACAAATTTACACAGTTTTACTCGTAAGATGGTGAAGAAACGTCATTTTTCAGAAACTTTCACAAATACAGGGGAAAAACTGTGCGGCGGAGTGACAATGGGGGCGTTGATTATTTTCAAATCTGTGTTTTTTTGAAAATGTTTTTCGCTTGGTTCTCTTGAAGCGACAGTAATGTCTGTTTACTTGATAAATTTCCACGTCATCATTTTCGGCATTGTTGAACGAATACTGTACTCCGACATCTGATGCCGTTCCGTCGTCAAGGTAGTCTGCGGCATACACAATTCCATACGCTCCCAATGCTTCCGGTCCTCCTGAAAATTTTTATTTCGAATTCTGGATTTTTTATTTCAACTTTACCGCAATTCACAGCGGCGACCACTTTATCGCGAAGATTTACAGTCTTCGTCGCAGAAGACGTGACGAAGAATATTGTGAGGAGAGCGATGCATCTCATCTGAAATTTAACGGTGAAAACTGAGAATAAATATGAAAATGAGCGGTCATTTATCAAATGGAGATGAATAGAGAATGAAACAAAAAACGAGAGAGAAGGTCGCCATCCAATTAGTGTGCTGACACATTTAGTATTTCACAAAAAAAAAAGAGAGATCGGGAACACATAAAAAAGTATACATCCACGCGTCGACAACACGAGAAGAATCACAAAAAGAGAGAGAGACAAAACATAAAATATGGGTATCGGATGTTTTCGTGGAGAATTCTGATGGAAAAAAAGCAAAGAAAATGCGAAGAAAAATAGAAAAATGTGCAGAGAAAAATAAACTACAGTAATCTATCTAAATCGTGGCGAGAGTCAAACAAAAATTTGGGCAATGTTCCTTTAAGAATTTTTCAATTTTTTGCAATTTTTCTTGGAAATCGAAAACATTTTCGTTCGGATTTCTTGGAATCTCGAATAAATAATTTAGAATATAAAAACTTTTTCAGAAAAATAAAGCTTTTTTTCAAAATTCTGAGGGCAAATGTTCCTTTAAAAAGTCTTTCAATTTTTTTTGTTTTTTTTTTCGGGGAAATCGAGATAATTTTCGTTCGGATTTCTTGGAATTTAGCAATAATTGAATAATAAAATGGGGCGAAATTCCTAAAAAAACATTTTTAAAAATTAAGATTTTCCGAGATTTGGTTCTTGAAAAAATTGAAAAAAGTAGAGTAACCCGAAATTGAAGAAGCTGAAATTTACAGAAAATCGGAATAGTTCGAAAAAAAAACAAATACAATTTTTTCTCCACAAATGTGTATTATCGTCCGGACTCTCGCGCGGCTCCCTCCCTCCCTCCCACCCGCCTCCTTACACACACTTTCTCTTTTTTCTCGGGTTTTCCCTATGTGTGCTCCGTCAGTTTTTCGTTGCTCTATCCCATTTTCTATGTCTCTGTGTCTTTTCGACTCCGTGTGCAAAAAGGGAATCCCCTTTTTTAGTTTATATGTTGCCATTGACCACGGACGAAGAGTTGAAAAGACTTGGTCGAGATGTCTTTGTGGTTAATTGGGGGTTTCTTTCTTGGATAGGGCTCCGAAAATTTCGAAAGGTTTCCATAGAGACGCTTTGAATGGAAAAAGATACAGACGGCAAACCGGACCGCCGCGAGCCAGCGATTTTTCTCCATGTAAATTGAGATCAAACGAGAAACCCCCGGACCAGCGAAATGACCGCAAGGTCGGCCCAGGCGTTCAACAGAAGCGGACACAAAATTGAGCGGACTAATCAAGCGAATTTGTGTTTCATTTTGTAGATCTCATCGAGACCTACATTTTCATATATTTATCATAAAGAAACCTTGCGTATGTGGACTTTATGACCTATTTAGAAAAAAACTGAATCCGAATTGAATTTTGAATAGTTTTTTTTAAAAGAATAGTTAAGTCATTGATGAAGCAACAAATCAGATGTTCGAATTTCGCATAGTCGATTTATTCTTTCCTCAAATTTTCTGAAAATTTGAACAACAACGACAAGAGATACAGGTGTCCAAATGGTGCATTTCACCCCCAAGAGAAAGAAATCGAAGCTCCGCCTCCTCACGTTGCGTTCCCTAGTTATATAGGTTTTTCCCAACCACGAAAACTTCAAACGGCCGTATCTGCGTCTGTGTCGATCCGAATTTCATGAAATTACTACCAATCGCCAGGATTTTAAAAGAGCTTTGAAATGAGCACCAAATCGCTCCGCCGCGCCCCCTTCCAGGCGCGGGCGCCGCGTCCCGGTCCCTGACCATGGTCATGGCAATGACAATGGCGATGAAAATGCCAAAATTTTTTTCAAAACCGCCCCCCCTGCGCCCGAAAAATTCCCGGTCACTGCAGCTCCGGGGGTGATTTCCTCGCACTCCAGCAGGGTGGCTACTTTCGCGAGATTTCACCACCCAAGGTCCTCATTTCCACCCGGTACCTACTCAGCAATCCCGATAGGGGCCTATCGGGTGCCTTCCTCATACTGGAATGGTCGTTAGAACATCAACACTTGTGCGGGCACACGAGAATGCGACGTCGCTTATATAGGGTAGGGTTTGTAGCACCCTACACCTCCCGGTATCCGCGGGCCTCTATGTATTGCGTGCATTTTTTTTCTCTGCGCACACTATTTCGCGGTCAGAGAAAAAATCCGTTGATGCGCCCGCTGACGTTACTGACACATTTCTCGTGCACCTGACGCGTTTCGCGATTTTTCCCCGAAAGACCCATTTTTTGAAAGAATTTCCTCACAGAAAGCAGTAAAAAATGGCGGATATGACAAAGTTTGAGGAGGAAGTTAACAAGTTGAAGACTCTCGAAAAAGGTATTTATTATTTTCTGAAAATTTCATTAAAATTCCCGATTTCAGACCGTGAAAAGTATTTCAACAGTCGTCAGGAGATGGAAATGAGGTTGACGGAGCAGAAATGTGAAATCGGTATTAAAATGCTCAAAAATAAAGAAATTTGTGGGTTTTTTTAGGAATTGGATTTGATGGATTTCGATTCGAAAGTCTACAAACTCATGGGCCCGGGGCTCGTTCGTCAAGATTTAGAGGAGGCGCGATCGATGGTCGAGAAACGTCTCGAATTCCTTGAATCTGAAATGAAAGGGAGAAAATTCGTCGAATTTCAATTTTTCCATTAGAAAATGGGGGAAAATTGATTGTTGGAGTCTCCTGCAATTTTTTACGCGTTTGGACCCAATTTCGCCGTTTTAGGCCGTTTTCAAGGATTTTAGGCCGATATTTCTCTTGCTAATGGAAGATTCAGGTAAAATGAAGCTTGGATTTCAATTTTTCCGAGAAAAATGGAGAAAAATTGGTTTTGGGAGTCTTTACGAATTTTAGACCCAATTTTGCCCATTTCAGGGCGAAAACTGAAGTTTTCTTGGATTTTCTCAGTTCTAAACCACGAAAACGATCAAAAAACGTCTATAAAACCCCCAGAAAGGTTTTGGAAGCAAATCGTGCCTTCAAAACTTGAATAGCAAGAATTACGCTGTTTTTAGCGGAAAAATTGCTTTTTTCTCTTTCTTCAACCAAAAAAAATGGAAACAAATTTTCACAACTTAATTTTTTTCAGGTATGAGCCTTCTCCATCGTACCGTTCCGTCTGTCCGCTGTGCTGCTAAATTCGCCTCTGGATCGTAAGTTTTTCAATGGAAACTGGAAAAAAATACCCTGCACGGCACCCTGGCACTCCAATTTAGCGTACTGTAGAATTTTGTGAGACCGCAAACACAAAAAAAAAACAAATAGAAGATGTTAATATAAAAATTCTACATCTGAAAAGTATAAAAACATCAGTTTTCGTAAAGTTTTGAGGTAGAAATCGGCGAATTTCGTTGAAAGTTTTAAATGAATAGAACTCCTCTTACGCTCAATTAAAATGCAAGTTTTTATGCTTCTTGAACAGCATTTTTCTCAACTTAAAAAAGCTAGAGAATTTTTTATAAGTATGTTTCTCGAGAAATTTATCAATAAAGTCATCTTCCCGTTATAAAATTCCAATAAATTTCTTCGGGTTACTGTAGTTTACAAAAAATGTTTTTATGCGTCAAGGAAAGCGACACAAAGCGCGTCAACAACAGTTTTGGGATTTAGGAGGCGCAGGGTGCCGTGACCCTGAAACTCGCAAAATTCCCTAATTTCGAAATCCTAAATTTGAAACTCCCAAAAACAGAAAAAAACCCATTGAATTTTTTTTCCAGGAACAACTCGGCGACGTCGTGTTCATCGAGCTTCCCGATGAAGACACCGAAATTGCCAAAGACGATTTCACAGGCACCGTCGAGAGTGTGAAGGCCGCGTCGGACATCTACGCGCCGATTTCGGGAACAGTGACCGAGAGGAATGCGCGGCTCGAAGAGGAGGCGGGACTTATCAACAAGAGCCCATTCGATAAGGGATGGTTGTACAAATTGAAAGTGAAATCCACGGATGAGCTCAATAAATTGCTCAATGAGCAACAATGCGAGCAGTTCAAGAAGGACGAGGAGGCCGCTCATTGATTCTTCTTTTATTTTGTATTTAATATAGTAATTTTTGCTTTCTTTGTTCCTCATGTACTGGTAGTTCTTAAATTTATTATTATAGTGAAAATTCCATTATTTACAGTTCAAAATTCGAAAGAAATCCATGACTAGAGAGCTCAAAGATTTTAAAAAATAAACAAAAAAATTGAATACAGAGAAAAAAGGATCACAGAGGAAACAGGAGGAGGAGGCGTTGAGAATTCAAAAATTCAAAAAAGTAGAGCGACAATTCAAATTTTCAGACTAACGGGAAATCGATTCACCCCTTTGAGGCCATCGTTAATCTTTGACATGAGACTCCTTCCAAATTTCAAGTTATTACGTCTACGCGTTCTCGAGTTATTCTGTTTTGTTTATTCATGAAGGGTAAAAACCACTAACACGTGAATGTATGTAGATAAAATAGAGACTAATGGCTAAGACAGCAGTAATAATTAAAGGACGAAAAAGAAAGGGGGGGGGGGGGGGGGGGGATTAATAATTAAAAAAGTTCAAAATTGCAAGTAGACAACCTAGATTTAAATCCAGAAGTAGAGATTTACACAGGGAATACAGTAACCGGTAGCGAGTTCCAACAGTTAATAGCTCTATTAGAGAGTATCTGACTGGATAGAGTGAGAGTTTAACGCTTCGGGTAGATTTTAACAAAGATTTATTGGACAGGTCTAAGACCCAGTGGTAACAAACAAAATGAAAATTCAAGGATCAGGCCTCGATAACACGGTCAGGGGGATATTTATACGGTTAGATCTGGTAGGCGTTGGGCGGAGCAGCCGATGGATGATGTGGGACCCATTCCGGAGCTGGTGGTTTGATCTGAAATGATAACGTTAGAGACTGTGTACAGAACGGAGGCGCTGAGATGGGAATGTGGTGTTTCAGCCTATGTGTCATCTAATGGATTTCCCGCTGGGATTTCTTATCACCCGTGACTGTGTTGGACTTTGAGCTATCCCTATGGGAATGTGGAACTAGAGTTATGACGTGATGGAGAAATATTATGGTTATGTGAAATTTCCCTAAAAGGATATTGATATCCTTTACAATAGTTTGGAAGAGTTCTTCGTAAGCGATTTGACATAATATTGATGACGTCTCAAAAATCCAGAATTATTCCAAAGTTCCAAAATAGGTTCCTCAATGATTACCTCCTTACTATTATTCAATTTTCCCAAGTTTCACCGCGCTCCATCGCGAAATCGGGGAAATTCAAAAATTTTCACTTTCCCGCTCATTTGTTTCTCATGTAGGTCACGTCGAAAACACAAAATCAACAAAATTTTTATATTTGACGTGACCTACATGAGAAACAAGTGAGCGGGAAAGCTCAAAATTTTGAATTTCCTCAAGTTCGCAATGGAGCGCGATGAAACTTGGAAAAGTTGGATAATAAGTTTCGATTTGAAAATCTCAATTTACATGGGAGAAAATTGCAGGCCAGGTTTGGCATGTCTGGTGTTTGATATTTCTAGAAGCTCTCGTCCAACTGAAGTGCCATGAAACCAAAGTTTAAAATTTCAATAATTTATTACATCAATTCGTAAATACACAAATCAGGCTCTCTTATTGAGCCCAATATATAATCATACTGTAGCACACCGTGTACACGTTGGGGAATGGGGGGATTGTTGGCGAAATAGAAAGTTCTGGAAACAAAAAAAATGAGTATACTGGGGGACGGACCCTGCAGAAGATCTGAATAAAGGTTTTTTGGGAAAATGCATAGGAGAAATGAACAAAAAACGGAGAGACCTGTACTTGGCGAAAGTTATTTGACGCATCAAAATCAACGGGATAGTGTCTAGAAAAGAGCAAAGAATGGGATAACCGTAGCCAAGAGAACAGCCAGGGATACAGATGACTGTACTGGCGCTGTTGTCGTTGTCTCTTCGGATTCTGTGACATCGTTGCTCATCGCAGTGGTGATTGCCATTGGAGTGGTCTCATCCTTGGTGACAACCACTGGCTTCTGATCACGAGATGGTTCCACTTCATTGACATCGATGCTCTGAAATTGGTCAAAGTTTTGATGCATCGTGGTATTCATGGAGGCTACCGTCATCTCCTTGGATGGCTCTGGAGACTCCAAAATGCAGGAGGCGTTGAAGAGGTTAGCCCAGTGCATGTGGACACTGAAGATGTGAAGGACGGCGTCGAATCCACAGCGTTTCTCGATTTCAGTGGTGGAGCATCTCATGACGTGGTTGATTCTGGAAAAAAATATATTAGATGAGAGTTTATGAAACCACTTTTTCTGAAATTCCTTCAAATTGAAGCTATCGGTAGTGTACGCGGATTCTGATATGTCAACTGTTCTGTTTTGATTGATTTCCGTCCGAAAACCGGCCGAAAATATAAAATGTCGTAAGGTTTGGCGCATGGTACATAGACACTGCAACTGACACGCTCAAACAAAAGTGCACAGAATTTCCCTGCAATTTTTCTCAGCCAATTTCTGTCCTCCACCTTTAACGATTTTGATAAGAAAATATGGTTAGTTCCGTACTGGAATTGGGAAAGATCATTTGAGAACACTTTTGAAAATGACTGTAACCCTATTAGGGTGTATTAAATGTATTACTTGACCAATCTCTATATTCTTTTTTTAATTCAAAAATCCTTACCCATCACACATTCGCGCCGACGCCGACTTATCCAACTGATCGATCTTTCCGAAATCAGAAATGCAAGCGATTCCAGCGTCGGACTTTGTGTACTCCGACAAGCACATTGCATGTTGCTTCTGGTCTCGAAGAGTGATTTCTCGGTTGCAAATCGAATCGATGAGTCCGACTTGAGCCGATGCGGCTGGCTCGTACTTGCACTTGAGTCCCTCAACACATGGAATATAAGTTTGATTGGCCATTTGACAGAATTGATCCCATTTCGAGGCGTCCCCAATGATCGAGATTGGTCGGAATGCGAATTGATCCAAGTGGGTCTCGCATTGAAGATAGTCGACGAGAGCTGATTCTCCGCATCCGGAAGATTCGGTTGTCGTGACTTCTGGAGCTCCGGTGGCTTCTGTTGGCATGGATTCCGAAGATTCTGTTGTAGCCATTGTGGATGACGAAAGAACGGTTGCCAAGTCTGGAGTGACTCTCGTTGGTGCATTGATAGGAACGATTGGAGCATGGTGTGGACGGACTGGGCAAATGTCTGGGGTACTCATGGCCTTCATGATTGTGATTGGAGACTCTCCACACTTATCGATAACGATATCCTTGGTGCAATCGATGAACTTTGGAAGTACGTTTCTCAGTGTAGACAAGTTGAATTGTTTCAGAGTTGAGATGGTGGAACGAATGCATTGAGCAAACTTCGGCTCTTGAGCTTGTCCGAAGAGGCAGGAGAGGTTATCATCGATAGCCTTAGCTGGGTCAGAAAGTTGACAAATGTTTCTTCCAGCCTCAATCATACACGATGATACAACACACGAAGTGCGACCCTCGAGCAAGAAATGAGCACAGGTTCTGAATTCATCAGTAAGATTACAAGCTCCTGCGAAAACTGGGGCCAATGAGTTGATGTTCTTGATGAGTGACTGCATTCCACCGGCGAACAACTCTTCCACTCGAGACCCGATATCATTGAGAGGAGCTGCACAATGCTCAATGATAGATTCCTCTTCAGCGGAGCATCCGATTCCAACAACTCTTCCGACTGGCAGTTGACGTCCAACTTTGCATCGGACATCGATAGCATTGGCGAATCGAATGATATAGTTTGATACCCAATCAGCAGCCTCTTGTCCACATTTGACTTGAAGTTGTGGGATGGCACAGGAATGAAGACGGTTGGAAGACATGCATGCAGCAGTTGGAGCACCACGAGAGAAATCGGAGACACAGGAGCGGACTTCTTCCAACATCGATGTCTCACGGATACACTTTCTAACCTTCTTGAATTGCTCATTAGCCTCATTGCAAGCATACTCGAACATTGCACTCATTCCACGAGCCCACAATGGATGACAGTTGCTCTCGGCGGAGCATGCCTTGAAAGTATGGAAAGCTTCACAAGCCTGATCAATGTCTCGTGGCATGGCGATAACCGAGAGTGGATGTGGTTGGAATGCGGTGAGTGGCTTGACACATTCCTCGAATTTCTTTTGTTCTTCGACGGAACACTTTGATGGGGTGACTGCTGGAGTTGGTGGGACAGCTGGGAGTGGCATTGGACGAGCGGTTGGAGCACGTGGAGGCATGGTGACCGGTGTGGGGCGGGCGACGGGGCGAGCGATGATTTCGTCGAGGTTCGCTGGTGGATCGCGTGGGCAACCTTCTTCTTCTCCGAGGGATGTCATCTGGAATATGTTGGGTTGGAAATTAGGGTATTTTTTTCTCGATCTTGAAACTTGGTTTGTTGTTAAGGATTTATACGGTTTTCCCAATTCAAATTTCAGACCGCAAGCTACAGTATGACAGAATTGAAACAAATTTTTTTAGTGCAAGTCAAAATTTAATTTTTAACATTTTTACGGGGTTTTCGGCTAAAAACTTGAGCGAAATTGTCATTTCTGTCATACTGTAGTTTGCAGTTCGAATTTTGAGTTAGGGATGCCATTTCTGTTCGCCTCCCTGTTAGCTCCCATAACTCGAGTTCTAGTGGCTCAATTTCAATGAAAATTATACAGATCGACTGGAAATTTTTCGGAGATCATTGCCGTATTTTTTAAAATTGAGAATAACGTTCGACAATTGGCTTATACGCCGTCAAATCTCAATTCGCCGGAATCGCCCTGATATTCCGTATTTCTGTCGTAAGGCCTCAACTATCAGTAAACCAATTTGAATCGGTTTCCCACAGACTTTTTTGTCATTCCCGCTTTTTTTTGCCAAAATCACAGTTTACTGGATTCGTTTCAAAAAATAAAGGCAGGGGTCTACTCTCGGAAAAATTCCCAGTCGATTCGTATATTTTTATTCAAAACGGATCACTGTAAGTCAAGTTAAAAAGTGCAACAAATATCTTTATATACAGTAACGTTTTTACAGATTGAATCTTATATCATAGATGCTTTTGAAAAAATAAAGAAAAGGGTCTGATCGCGGACAAAATTTCCAGTCGATTTATATAATTTTCATATAAATTGGATTACTGTGTCAAATCATGACGTGCAGCAGATACAGTAATCTTAAAAAAGATTGCCCCTTTTTTGCGCCAAAGGCGCCCCAGCTTTGTTTTTCGAACCACTGTTCTCTGATTCTCTACTCCTCCTTTATAAATGTCGCAATGTGTGATGTCCTAATCTCTCTTGGCCCAGTGACCGTAATATCAGCGGCTGATTGCGCAATCTGTCGATGTCTGACAAGTGTGTCCTAATTCTCTGATCGGGGAACACCCCGATTTTTACAATTAGGCGATGTTCGGAAAGCTTATTGAGTCATTGGAGAGGGACCGGATTCGAAAGATCAAAGGTGATGTGGGATTATGAGAGACTAGGGGAAAAGTTAGAAGTTCTGATCTCAAGATTTTTGCAATATATGTCTATCAAAACCAAGTAGATGAAACTTTCTCCTTGAAAACTTAGAAAACTCACCTTAGTCTTCAAGCTCATCAAATCGGTCAACGCATCCTCCTCACACTTGTTCTTCACAGCTCTCTCTCCACATGAGAAAGTATCCCTGATGGTATAGAATGACTTGCACAAAAGAGCTTCACCATGAACACCATTGAGCATCATTTGAACTGTATTCGAGAGAGATGACAGCGAAGATTGACAGTTTGTAGCTTCATCGGCTTCTGTGGCAAGCTTCATGAAGCAGTCTCTGTGTTTAGCCAACATTGGTCGCGAGTCGAGCGAGCAAATTGGAGCGAGACCGATTCTGGCGAGAGAGTTTAGTGGGGAAGCGAAGGAGCATCGTTGAGAATCCTTGAATACGGTAACAGAGAGACATTGCTCGTATCTAGCGAATAGAGAGCAGATTCCTTCGACGACTGTTGAGTTTGGACTGGCAATTTCTAGAAGGAAGTTGAGATTCGAGAATGCGGTGAGCTTCTTGTTAATCTCGACAAGCTCGACTAGACATCCAAGTGCTCCGTTTTCTTGCTCCTCTGTGCACTTTGGAAGAGTAGATTGAAGATGGAATTCTCCTTCCTTTGGTGCTTCTGGAGCCTTCTCTTCCTCTTTTTTCTCTTCGAAACACTTTCCAGCGATTATCAAATCGTTAACTTCTTCTTGAAGTTCTACTACAAGATTCTGCGCGTCAACTTCACACTCGTCGTTCATTGTAACAATGGCGCAATCCAAATTGTTATTGTAGGAAATCAAAGCCTCACACTTTGTCGTAGCATTTCTGATAGCACACTTTTCCTTTTCCAGTGTCTTCTGATAACAATCACTCCATTTCGCGATTTCATCTTGTTTCGCACAAATTCTCTCAGCAACAGCGGCGAATGGATCGGATGAGTAATTGGCTGAACAGATATCGTAGATGTAATAGAGAGAATTGACAGCATCAGCCATGTTAATAGTGAGAGCTGGTCGATTCTCCATTTCCGAGGTTGTCGTCGTGGTTTCAGAATCCGCTGTGGAGAGAGTCTCTCCCTCTTCTTCGTTTTCAGTGGAAGCTGAGGTGGATTCTGTTGTTTCATCTACGATTAGAGTGGTACTTGACGATTGTTCCGGTAGCTGCAAATAATTAGGCTTGAGTGTGTGGTTTTTTGTAGAAAGAATAGGTGACTTTTCCAAAAAAAAAAAGATTTTCAGAATGTAAAGTGACGAGAATCTCAAAGAATTCTAAAAAAAGGCTTACCACACAACGAATAGCCGAGACAATGTGCTCCGTCTCTTCTCTGATCGGGCTGAGCATTTCGATTGCATCTGATGAGCAAGCTTCTGGTCGAATAGTCTCCAGACACGATGTGGCGGTTTGGATGGAGGTGACGAGTCCGCAGAGGGAGGAGGATGATGAGGTTTTGCTGGAAAATAAGGGTTGTGAATTATTTTTTCAATTATTGGTAGAAGTACTACGTTAGACAGGGTTGCCATTTGACGGGCCTGTTTCGGAAAATTATCGAAATTTTTAAGGTAAATTAGTAAAATTTAAAAAGAAATTGTGTCATAGAAATCCTTTGAACATGAATTAGCTACGAAAGATTGTATTATTCGGTCGCCGACGCCTGAGTTTAGAAACTATTAATCTTTTCTTTTTTCGAACACAGTCTATAATCGAAAAAATTTTTCCTCTCAGGCCCGGCTCAGGCCGAGTTTTTCAGTTTCAAGCCCGGCACACCCTTGCCCGTGGCTGACCTGGCTTTAGACACCCCAAAGTCAGTTTTTTTCAGCTCAAAACTTCACATTTGAGAATTTTGAGTCAAAAGACTCAAATGTGATGGATTTTGAGTTTGAAACGGTACGAGCAGAATTAGTGTTCAATCAAATGTGCTATTTTCAGTACTAATTTGGAGATTTTTGGAACACATTATTTCCAGTTCTAGGCTATAATTCGAGCTGAAGTTTTGAGTTCCCTTGTTATAAGTGATCCGTTCTCCCAACCAATGTTTCTTATCAAATCATCCACTTCTCCATAATTCTTACCTCGCATCACATCTAGCATCCGCAGAAGCCTTGAAGCATCCAGCGTGTTCTCTAACCGAAGGAAGCACCAATTGACACATGAACATTTCGATTTCTCTCCATGAATGAACACCTTCATCTGGCATGCATCCCTTCTCGTTTCCAACACACTCCTGATAATTCGTCATCAGACTACATCCACTTTCGATTTGGGATTGACTGGAAATATCGGAAAATGATTTATTGGAGGTGATGGATTAGGTTTGGAGGGGTAATTATGTTTGCGTATAGTTTTTTCTTGAGAGAGGTTTTTGGACTTTCGCTTTTTTTGTAACGGTGTAGAGGTTCAAGAGATGGAAATGAGGGAAAACAACATGGAAATTTTCAGGGATTTTAATGTTCAAAATTCATTATTTCAAATTCAGATTTGGTTATCTTTGAGTATCTGAAGTTTGAAAATCTTGAATTCCTTGGATTCCAGGTTCTGGAATTCTGGATTTCTGGATTTCTGGAGTTTCGAATTCCTGGGATTGCGAGAATCTAGATTTCTCGGATTTTGAAGTTTCGAATCTCTGAGAGTCAGAGATTTTGAGACTCAGGGTTTGCCAGGATTCTAGAGTTCTAGGATTTTGAAATTCTGAGTTTCTGAATTTCCCCGAAGTTCTGAATCCTAGAAATTTGAGTTCCCAGATTCTCAGATTGACCTTTCAAATTTTGGGATTCTGAATTTCTAAAATTTACAGATTCTAAAACTCTTATATTTTGGATTGCTAGATCTTTTGAGTCTTTTGGGATTTTCAGAACTTTAGTAATTCTGAGATTCTATGATTTTCGGATTCTAGATTTTCAGGTTTTAAAAAAATTATTTCCAAACTTCTAGATTTTCAAAAACTTACACATCAGAAGACGTCAGGAAACTCATATTCTTCAAATTCAACCGTTCAATTTGATGTAAGAATTGAACAATTGGCTCCGAACAATTATCAATTCTCTGTTGCATTCCCCAATCACATTCCTCATCAGAAGACGTGACTCCAGAAGTGGTCGTTCCAGAAGTCACCACTTCATCAAACGTCGTCGTTCCAGTCGTTCCAGTCGTTTCTTCATCGGATCCATCCTCACAATCTTTCTCACCATCTCCTCTCCAATCTGATGGAATACAACTTCCATCTGCACATGTGAACGTATTCGGAGGGCATTCTGCTGAGTGTACAGCTGATGTTGTCATGGCTAGAAGCCATAGTAATAACACCCAATGCATCTTTTCGAGGAGAAGAAATCGGCTGGAATTGAGATTTGAGATTTAGATTAAGTTTTGGAAGAGAAATGAAGATGGGAAGAGATTGAGGTTGAAAATAGATAAGGAAACAAATTAACGTATTTTGAAATTCTGAAAGTTTAAATGAAATTTGAAAAAGGTTTATGATGAAAAATTGAGTTAAATGAAAAAATTTGGAAAAAAAAGAAAATTAGAAGAAATTGGACGATAAGCTGAAGGCTGGAAAAAGAGAATTCCGAAGCCATGGATTCCAGATTCTCCGGATTCTTTAGATTCTGAATTCAGATTCCGAAGGAATCCAGATTCTGAAACCTGGAATCGTCTCAACTTTCAAAAAACACAAAATTTTTCTGATTTGAAAAAAAATTGAATCTCGAAAAGTCAAAATAAGACATGTAACAGAAGATCTTAAAATTCAGAAACCCGAGACACACTATCAGATTTTCCAAGAATCTCAAACTCCATGAATCCGAAGCTTTTAGGATTTCAGAATCCTTTTTTATCTCAGAGCTTTAGAATCTCAGAATCTTAGATGAGAATGCAAGAAATTTTAATTTTAATTAAATTTTCAATTTTAACTTTTCCTTTTTCCGAGCCAAAGAAAAACTGAATTTTGAAAATTCAAAATGGGAAAAAGCACAGAAGGCTTTGAAATTTAAAATCCAGAGATTTCAAATTGTCAAAAATTTCAAACTCCGAGAATCTGAAGCTTTCAAAACTTCAGAACCCTTGCTGAATGTCAGAATTTTGAAATACCATAATTTTAGATGAGAATCCAAGAAATTCCAATTGGGTTTAACTTTCCCATTTTTGCTAGGATGTTAGCTAGTATTCTGAATTCATGAAGCGTCAGATTCTCGGATTTCGAAATTCTTGGCAGCAGTTTTTCCCTGAGTTTCAAATTCAAACCCTCCCCCATATGGCCTAGAAAAACCTAGTCCCTCCCAAAAGGGTCAGTACAGTTTGGAAAAAAAGAGTGAGCGAATGGGAGCGTTGCGAAAATGAATGAAGCATAATAAAGTAGTTTTGAATGATCGAGGAAGAAAACCAGAATACTGTGGGCGTCTTCTCTATTCCCTTCTACCTCCTCTTTTTGGCGCGACGTTCAAATTAGGCTTAAGGTTCAGAAGAGGAACTGAAGAGAGAGAGAGAGACGACAGAGAAGCTAATGTGGTACCGTTTGTGAATAGAAAAAGAGAAGCTTCTTCTCTTTTTTTGGGAATCATCGAGATTTGTCACACATTCAGATGAAGAAGAGTTAAGCTGAGGGAGAGAATACGGTAAGTGTGGGAATAGAAGGGATAAGAGGATTAGGCGGGGGAGGTTTTTCAAGCTTGTTATACGGTTTTTAGCTGGTTTCGGAGCCTTTGGGTTTGAGAACTTTTTTTGGGGAATTTGAGTTTTGGAATCTGGAGTTTTCAGATTTGAAAATGTTAGGTTCTCCAATGCTAATGGAATTTCAAGGGTTTCCAATTTAGAGGTTCTGAAAATCATAGATTTTTTTATTTTATTCGATACTGAAACTCTAAGATTTTGTTAATTCGGAATTTTCAGGGTTCGAGATTCTACGATTCTTGAAGATTTTGAAACATAGAAGCTTTTGTTTTCTATAATACTGAAATTTTGAGTTTTTGGATCCGAAATTTTCAGAATTCTAGGATTTTGAGATTATAGAAAATCTAAATTCTTACTCTTCAAATTCTGATTCCAAAATTTTGCCAAATCATGATTTTCCACCTTTCTGAATTTCAAATTTCCTATTTTCAGAAACTTCATAATTGTGTAGATTTTTTTTTCCAATATGAAAATTCAAAAGTTCCACGATTTTCAAAATTAGTACGTTTCAGAACTCTGATGTACTCTAAAAACTCGAAAAATGTCAAAACCTCGAAAATGGGTTTCCATCGTTCCATCAAGAATCAAAGTTTCAGGAAATTTAGAAAGTCTAAAATATTCTATTTATGGAAACGCTCTTAAAATAGTTTCTTGGTTTTTGAGACTTCCGAAACCCCTAATTTTTGAGGACTACGATACCTTCTAATTGTAGTAAGAGCTTAAAATTAAAGGTGTTAGGACATCAAAGTTTTTTAAACATTTCCTCGAAACTCCTGTGAAGTAAAGCTATAGACAGTGTAAGCTAATTCAGATATTCCAACTGTTATTTATTAGGGGTTTTGAGACTATCCAAAGCCCTAAACTTTGAGGAGTACGATATCTTCTAATTGTAATAAGAGCTTACAATTAATAGCATCCTAAAATTACAATTCAAAAAACAGCTACTAAACTCAGGATCAGTAAGCCCAAAGTGGACAAGTACGAAACATTATTATTTCAAAGACCAAAAGAATGTGAATTGGAATTGAGTGGAGAGGGGAGAGTGAAATGTCATAATTGGGAAGCTATCGGGTATTATTGTTCGACAGAAAGAGAGAATTGTTCATTTCGGTTGGCCGCGCCTTCCCTTCTCCTCTTCTTCCGAATCCGTTCCCGAAATTCAACAGAACATAGGTAAGAAGAAGAAGAAGAAGAAGACCAGGTGAGAAGACATCGACAAGGAATACGAAGAAGAAGAAGATAACCCAAATATTCGGAGAAAGGGGGCGGCCGGGATGACACAATTTTGGAGGAAACGATGATGATAGCGGGTCAAAACGGCCGGACGAGGACAAAACAGAAGGAGGTGTGGTTTTGTGAATATGGAAGAAAGAGATTTGGAAAATAGATACGAGGGGAACTAAATGACTAAGTTTTATTACTGAAGAGAGGGATGTACTAAATGTTTTTTCGAATTATAGGTTAAATTGGGGTACTGTAGGTTTATTCGTTCCATGGAGATTCGGTTAGCTTGTTGGATTTTGAAAGTAGAAAAACAAAAAAAGTGAAAATATGAAGCAGATCTCTGAAAAAACTGTATTTGAGAAACTTCATGTATATATTTTTGACTTGAAGTTTAGATAAACCTTGAAATCAAACAATTCCTTATATTTTCAATAATAGCTCTAGTTCTACTGTAGAAATTACTGAAATTTGGTTTCTGAATTTTCCACTGTTTTTTACTCCTCTTGGAAAATTCGAATTACAGCTTGATTATCGAGGAGAAGTGCAATATACTTTAAGAAAAGCTTGGAATTCAAATTTCAGTCAGATTCTCTACTTATAGGGTGGCTATATTATTTCAAAAGATTTAATTTGAAAAATTCTCTATCAATCTGTGTAATTTTCATATAATTTGGACCGCTGGAAGTGAAGATACAGTATAATTCAAATGTGAACTTCAAAAAATTTGAGCAGATTACATATTTTTGAGCGAATTCAACAAAAAAGTATGATTTCGAACTCGAAACTAACAAAATAGGAGGCCTCACATAACTTTTTAGATGTGCAATTTGAGATTTTGAAGCTAAAATTCAAATCAAAATCCCAAAAAAACATAGATTTTGGGTCCTGGATTAAGCATTTTTAAAGCTCTTGAAAGTTCAGGTTTGCTCACAGTTTCATTCAATTTTTTGAAATTTTAAACTACAGTATCTCCAAAACTACAGTACCTCCAAAACTACAGTAAACTACAGTAACCAGTTTTAATCTTGACATTTTCTGACCCTTCACTCTTTAGTTCATAACATCGCAACACTTTTTTGAACTTCTGTTCTCGATCTTCCTACTATTTTCACCTTACGAAAACATTCAATTTATTAAAAAAGAAAGGAAATCCAAGAAATTGACATACTAATGCGACCGGAGGGAGAAAGTCTTCTTCTTTGGAAAACCAATAGTACTTCAAGACTTTTTCTCCTTTTTTCGGAGGAGACTTTCCGACTTTTGGCGAAAGAGAGAAAGTGACCACATATGGATTAGCAGTGGGGTGAGTTTGAATAGATTTACAGGTAGAAAATAGAATTTTTAAAGTTTGGCGAGAACCTGGAGATAGAACATCTGAAAAATAACTAATATATGAACCACTTTTAGAACTTCGAGATTTTACAATCTAAAAAGTCGAAATTCCAGTCGGTTACAGTAGAATTACTAAACTCAATTAAAATTTTGAAAACTTAGAAACTGGAAAACCTCTAGGGTTCAAAAATTTGCCAGTGTTATAATCTTCCTTTATCTAGGATTCCATAAAATTTCATAAAAAATTGAAAACCTTTTCGAAAATTGTCTACAGTATCCTCGACTCTATGGGGATCTCAAAGTTTCCTCGAGATCTCAGAAGTTCTAGAATCCAAACTACAGTATCCTGAAACTTCTAGAAGGCATATGATCTCTTCTGATGCCCCCTAGAATCCCAAATATTCAATAACAAATCCACTCCTTCTCACCTCCAGAACAGGTCTTCTCAAAAATGTAGCATTGTTTGGATAAAAAGTTGTTGTACATAGAGAGAAAACTCACACAGTTGAATGGGTTTTTGTTGCAACTGGTTGTTTTTGAAAGAAATAGAGGGATAAGGGAGATGGATGAAGATAACTGGGTCACCTTTTGAATGACCCAAAAAAAGGAGAGAAGGTAAGTATGGATGGAAAAGGGAAGTGATAGGGGCAAAAGTTTACAGGAGGGAGGAGGAGGACAATGTCAAAATGTAATTCGTATACATATTCTGGTGTAATTTTACATTTGTTGTGTGAGTCAGGGAAAGGTATGGAATAGTGTAATTTGGTGATGGAAAATCATGGGAATCTTGGAAAGAATTTTAAAGAAGACTTTGGGAGGAAGGATTCTGAAAAAGCATTTTCAGATAAAATTTTGACTTTTCTGACTCAAATTTTGTTTAGAATTTGAATTTTATGTATAAAATTGTTAAAATTAACTAAAAATGTGTCATAAACTCAATTTTTCTTATTCGGAGAACCAAAATCAGCTAAGATCCCAGGTCTGCTAAAGTCGAATTTTGTAGTTTGTAGTCCGGAATTCCAACTTTTCCTTTTCAAAATTTGTCTAGAATTTAAAATTTGTGTTTAAAATTGTGAAAAATGGCTGATTGTTAGAATCGTAAAATTTTCATTTTAGGAAACCGCAAATCAGCGAAAAAGTTTTAAATTTTGAGCTTTGGTCTCGAAAGATTCTGGGGTTGGGAAATTCGGAGATTCTGGAAACATAGGATCCTAGAATTTCAGGTTTACCAAGATTATGAGATTCTGAAAATCAGTTTTTCTGAAAGTTAGATTTCAAGCTTTCACGATCCTGAACTTTAGAGATTCAAAGATTTAGAGATTCCGTAATTTTCAGACTCTCAAATTTTCAAATTCTAAAATTCGGAGGTTTTGAAATCCAGAAACTGAAATTCTCACAGTTCTAGTGCCCGTTGAACTGAGATCCAGAAATTAAAAGATTTTGAGATTCTAAAATCCAAAATTGTTATAACTTCGAGGTTCTGAGGTAATAAAATTGTAAGAAAATTACAAACGTGCTCCTGTGAGAGCTCAAGAAGCTTGCTTTCAAAACTTCGAAAAGTCTGGATTGTTTGAAGTTTCCAAATTCTCAGTTTTTCGACTTCACGACATTTCGAAAGTGCGAGAGTATTTTTCCCCAGAATGGTTTGAAATGTTTGCTTTCGAAACGTCGCACTTTCGAAATGACAGTTTCTCATCTCCTGAAGCCTATTCTGATGTTCAATCTTAGATCATCAAAACCGTTCCAATCCTTCTCTTCTTTCTTCCTTCTCCAAATCTGAGTCAATCGTTTCACCTTAATTTGACCTCAAAGGTTGACACGATGCCCATTACCTTTCTGACATAAAATGCAAACGGAAATTGGGCTAAACGGTGATTCGTGGACAACGGATTTGTGGATTTTCGAATCAAAAAAGTAGTGTTAAGTTTTATTACAGTACATGGTACGGAACTGTAAAATTTTTATGATTTGGATTACTGTAGATTAGGAAAGATGGGGAATAGGAACCAGAGTTTGTAAAAAAGGTTAGGGGACTGGAAAATTCTGGGGAGTTTTTTGGACTTCAATGTGTAAAACTAGAGAAATTCACTATTTTGAGAAGCAGGATTTTTGGAAAAGTAGAATCTTTCAGAACCAATTTTTGATCAAGAATATTGATACAGTACTTCCTTTATTAGAAGGATTACTGTAGACTGAAATTTTCAACAGATTCCCAGAATCTCAAGCAACACCAGCATCAAAATGCTAATATTATTAGTATTAGTAAAACGTAAAGATATGATGATGATTGAATCGAAAAGTCTCCCCCCGACTGTAGCATTTAGAAGTCAAGAGGGAGGGGGAATAGTTCTTCGGGAAGCGGATTGTACGGAAAGAGAGAGAACGAAAGAAAAACGGATTCGGAGAGAACAGGGGCCGGTTACTGAGAGGTGAAGTTACAGAATGAACGAAAAGAGAAAGAGTAGTAATAGTTTCTCAAAAGTCCAGTTCTTCTTCTTCTTCTGATTAGCCGTCGTTTTTTTTGGACTGTAAATGCTATTTAGCCGGATGCCGAGAACATAATTAGATGAACAATGGGAGAATTCTTTTTCGGAGAATTGATACATGATGAAAAAAGGCGCGAAATGACCCTTTTAGGGGATGAATGGGGAAAGGTTTGGAAGGAGAGGAGAGATTGCGGATGCTTTTGGAGAGAAGGAACAGCAGGAAGTCGGATGAATTTGAATTGGGGATGAATCTGAATTCTTGGGTTTTGATGTTTCACTTAAAATGAGATTCTGGAAGATTTGAGATTTCGAAATTCTAAATTTTTTTGGTTATAAGTATTTTTACGTTTTGAGGGAGGATCTTGTAAACTTAGAAACTTAAAATCTGAGAAAGACAGAATCAAAGAACTTCGGAATTTAAATAACTTAGACTTTCGAATTTTTAGATTCTCAACTACTAAGAATCTGAGAATCTGAAGTTTCGAGAATCCATATATCCACAAATTTCATAGAAGTTTGGAATCCGAGTTTGGAATTCTTGATTCTTCAGATTGTGAAAATTTTGAATATGAGGTTTTCAGATTCTGAAAATCTAGGATTCTAACAATTTGAAAATCGCCGAATTTTGGATCCCTAGAAACTTCAAATTTCGAAATTCAAGATTCTCAAATTCTCGAAACCCCAGAAATGGAACATTTCGAAATCACAGTACAGAAAGATCGGAATTTCTGAAATTCAAAATCTCAGGATCTTGAAAACTGTGAAACTAAAAATATGAGATTTTCAGAATGACAGAATCTCGGGATTTAATAAACTAGGAATTCCGGATTTTCAGATTTTGGCTCCGGGACATTTCGAAAGTGGACATCTCGAAAGTGTGAAATAGCGTTTTCGCCTAAATTTTTCGTATAGATCATAAACGCAAAATTATAAATGAAAAATTAAACAAAAATTAAACAAAAATGCGATTTCACACTTTCGAAATGTCCGCTTTCGAATTGTCTTACTTTCGAAATGTCCCGGAGCCAAAAATTTCAGATTCCCCGCTTTTGAAAAACTCAGGATCGAAGAATTTCGAAATCTTAGTATCTAGAAATTTCAGAAGATCAGAATGGCTAAACTACAAAACTTACAAATCTTCGTTTTATGGATTTTCAGATTCTCAAAACTTTCAGGATTTGAAAATATGATAATTCAAGAGTCCGAAAATCAGGAAACCTCAAAACTTCGAAAACAGAACTGCAGAAGTTTGAAAGTCCAGAACTCAAATTCAGAGGTACGTAGAATCCCAGAACCTCGGAATTCAAGAATCTAAAATTTTCAAATTTTCAGACTCTCAACTTCAAAGATTTTCAGAGTCTGAGAATGTGAAATTTTGAGAATCCGAAAAACAAGAAATCTCAAAACTTCAAAATCCCAGACTTACAGAACTTCGGAAACCGAAAATCTTTAATAATTTCGTAGGTTTATTTCAGAATCTTTGGATCTTCAAATTTTCAAAAGTTCCAAATTTCAAAAGTTCGACCATAACTTTGGTTTTAGAGCTGTTCAAAAATCTCGA
Organism: Caenorhabditis zanzibari; assembly: GCA_963966625.1. Classification (NCBI taxonomy): domain Eukaryota; kingdom Metazoa; phylum Nematoda; class Chromadorea; order Rhabditida; family Rhabditidae; genus Caenorhabditis; species Caenorhabditis zanzibari. The sequence continues at coordinate 5,371,066 of OZ016470.1, read as the reverse complement.
TTTGTGTTACTTTTGAGTTTCCAGATTATAAAAAATGGAGATTTTTCGATTATCATTAATTCAATTTCCAAGATTTTAAGATTCCCAATTACTTACCTTCAAAACAAACTAAAAATAACAGAAACGTCTCAATAAACTAGTTAACGAAAAAGTTTCCCAACCAAACGAACAAAGGTTGATAATGATGTTGAGGGGACACTGAACCCCTCTTTTTCTGTTTTTATTGAAATGTTCACAAGCTCATTCAATTGACATATTACTATTGTCTTTTTGTCCTCTCACTCTATGAGAAACCGGTAATTTTAAAGTTTTATGATGACTAACACTGACTATTAGCATTATTCGCCATTTGACTTCTTTGTGAATTTGTAAACTTATATGGGAAATAAAGAGAAGATTCTATTGTGACTCAAGTTGCTTCATTTAAAGTAGGATTACAGTCTTTTTTTCCCAAGTGATCGTCCCAATTTCATTATTTACGAAAATAACACTATTTTTCATGAAAATCGATTTTCAAATCGCGAACTTACATTTTTCCTAACCTATTTTTTAAAATCTAGATATTTTTGCTGATTCGAATGCACCTAATAATGCTGCTAAAACGCATTTTGAAGCGAGTTATGAGCGTTTTGAAGTTTCAGTAAGAGACGCATACATTTTCCATTTTCTCTGTGTCTCTTCGACAACGAGAGTGTCTGCTTTCTCTGCGTCTCTCTCACAGAAACTTTAAACGCTCATAACTCGCTCAAAAAAGTGTTTTCAGCAACAATATTAGGTGCATTCGAATCAGCGAAAAATTCTACATTTTTTGAAATAGGTTAGAAAAAATGAAAATTCCCGATTTAAAATGCGATTCCGATTTTATGAAAAAAATATTGTTATTTTCGCAAAGAGTGGGATTTGGAAGATCATTTGAGTAAAAACATACAAATAATGACAAATCTTAGATTTCGAATTCGGTCAAAGCTGAACTCCCGAAGTGAGCCACAGATTCTTGAATCTTTAGAATCCCGTTTTTTCAGTCAAATTAAGTTCAAAATTTCGTGAATTCTAAGTTTTCTTGATTTTTAATTAGTTTTCCAAACTCATTTTTAAAACTCGCTAATGAGTCCCTTAGAATCTATAAATTCTCCAGAATTTTCAAGTTTTAGAATACAGAGTCTCAAAGTTTTTCGAAGTTTTCGAACAGATTCTGGCTCTCAAAATCGTCCCAAATTCTCCACATTCTTCCAAAATGGAGAGCTTCGAAAACTTTAAATCTGAACCTTGAATTTGAATCTTGAATCTTTACAAAGTTTTAAAAAAACTGAAAACTAGCTGCAATCATCTAGAAAAAACCAATAGCGAATCCCGAAATCTAGCGGATCAAAAAAATTCGACCAATTGACGATAGATAGCGGCGGGGGGAATGAAATGAAAACAAATGTGAAAATGCGGTGTTGGACATATCCGAATTCGAATTGTGTGTCAAGGTCGCATTGACTACCGTCCCAAAATCCAATTGTGTGGTGATATACTTCCGAAAACAGAAGATTCGCGGATTCTTCTCTTATCTGTTATCTTCATCCTCTTATTTCTTTCAAAAGGAGAAATGTCCGATAAAAGTGTGTCGAAAAGGGAATAAGTATGTATGTACAATGTTCATTAAATAGGTACAAGGAAACGGTATAGTAATCAGTCCTTCTTCTCGAAAGCCATGCACACACTGTTGATACAGTATCGTTCGCCGGTCTTTTCGCGAGGGCCGTCGTTGAAGACGTGGCCGAGATGAGCGTCGCACTGAAACTTAGAAAATGGATCCTTGAATAGTGGAAACGGCTCGAAAATTAAAGAAAAAATTAGAACAAAGTCTAGGTTTTATGGAAATTTTTTTAATTGGCTTGAAAATGTTCAAATTGAAGAAAATAACGCAATTTTTGTCGAAAAATTTTTAGACCAATTTTTTTCGATTTTCATCCAAAAAAAATTTTTTTCGGAAAAATTCTCACCGTTTTACACCGAACTTCAGTACGGACCATTCCGTGTGATTTATCGACGATTCTCGTAATATTCGCATCTTTTCCGACGGATTCCGAAAAAGCTGGCCATCCACAACCCGCCCAAAATTTTGCGTCCGAACTTAAAAAAAATAAGAAGAATTTTTGATTTTGGTAAATTTTCTCTACTGTAACTTGCGGCGTTTCGAAAGTGTGACGTTGCTCCGAAATTTCCTGATTTTATTTTCGGAAAATCGGAAAAAATTGCTCAAAAATGCTGATTTTTCGTCAAAGTCTTCATTTTTGACAATTTTCATCTAGTCTTTTTCTCGAATTTTATAATTTTTCTTATTTTCAAAAGTATTCCTAAAAATTCGGAAAAAATAGATGAAAATTGTCGAAAATTGAAGAAATTTTTTGCCTTCGAAATGTGATACTTTCGAAACGTCGCAGGACGTTTTAATTCGTATAAACAGTATAATACCATACTTGAAAAGTTCCGTTCCACAACAGAGGCAAACATAACGTCCCTTCTCGAAATAGTTATCGAATCCGCCGCTGCCAGGGGCTTCGGTTCCTGAACACTCAGAATCAGAATCTTATTTTGAATCCACGCCCACCAGACTGTCTCGCTACAACATAGGCTTCTCTCGGCAAAACTTTCTTCCAGTCTTCTTGACTGACATTTTTGGGATCTTTCGCGCCGAGTTTCGTGATTCCGACGTCTTCCTTTCCGAACTTTTTTGACGTCATTGTTCGGAAAAGCGTTGAGAAGAATGCGCTGCGACGAAGAATCTGAAGAGTGGGATAAGTTGGAGGGAAAGGGCTCAAAGAAAAAGAAAACAATAAAAAAATAGAAAAAAATTAACAAATTTCTCTAAATGATTATAAAAAAAGTCACAAAAAGTACACATATTTATGATGATTCATATTGTGAAATCATCATTTTAAAATCATCACCTTTGACTTTTCTCTAAACTACTCTCTACTTGAAGCAGAATAGTGGATAGCCAGTTTTCTCGACGGATACCATATAAAAATACAGATTTTTATGTGAGAATGTGGGATCATGATGTGTAACACGAAAGACAGATGAGATAAATGATAAAACTTTGAACATTTAGTACTGTTGAGGCTCCATCTCGACACTTTCAGAGTGCTCCATGGGTGGCTCCTGTTTTATCGGTCGCTCGACGAAAAACTGTTGATAAACTGGACCAGAAGTGCTCGGTTGATCAATGTCGACTGGGACAGTTTCCGCTTGATAATCCGCGATGTCAGCCTGACTCGTGCTCAATCCGGCGTCGTTTTGAAAGTAGAAATTGTAGCCAAGTGATAGGCAACGATCACGGAACCGGAACTTCACCTCGACGTCGGCGTTGTTCGCGTTTTCGAAGCTGGAAGACGTTTAGTTTGGAAAAAGAAGTGGGGGGACCGGGCCGATGCGAGCCAGCGATTTTCTCCCATATAAATTTAGTTGTTTTCAATTGAAACTTATATGAAAATGTAGGTCTCGATGAGATCTATAAAATGATATACAAAACGGCTATGTTTATTGGCTCAATTTCGTGCTGGTTCCCGAAAAACACCGGGGTCGGCCCGGGTGTTTTTCGAGAACTAACACAAAATTGAGCAAATGAATATTTCCCCTTTTTATACCAATTTTATATAAGTTTCGATTGAAAAATCTCAATTTCTTTGGGAGAAAATCGCTGGCCCGGTTTGCCATGTCTGGGGACGAGAACTCACCCAACCTGACATCTGACACTCTCGTGTATGTGATACTGAAGCATGTGAGTGTAGTAGTCTCGGGTACGAGTGAACTTCATAACACATCTCGGACAGTGATCGCGTTCCAGAAGATTCCTCTTTCCAAGCAGTGTCTTATCCTTGTAGCCGAAGTAGTCGAAAGATGTTATCTCAGCGCCATGGTGGTCTTGATCTGAATATTGGAATTATCGCATTTTAACTTTTAAGACATCAGAAAATCGTCTGGCGATTTTCACGGGGTTCTACGGTGTGCGGTTTTTTCGAAACGCGAGCAAACGCGCTCTGCTGATTTCTGCGCGGGAATTCAAAAAAAGTAAAATTTAAGTTGCTGATTTTGAGATTTGTTGTCGAAAAAATACTGATTTTGCATATCTGCGCAACTAAAAAATCACTTATAATCACAAAAAACATTCATACAGATCGAAAAAACTCCATAAAGTTGGCGAACGGTGATCAATGTTTTTCAATGATTATTATAAATGAAAAACAGTTTTTTCGATTGCAATCGCTGTAAAACAACAGGAAAACTCGAAAAAATCGCCGAAAAATCCGAAAATTCGGGTATCGAGCGTTGCTAAAACTACGTATCGACTTTTTTGCTTTTAGCATTGCAATCGAGTCGCTACGCAGCGAAATCATTTGAATTACCGCCAAAGTGCAATGGAGCGCGACTTCGCAAAACCGCACATCGTCGAACCCCGTGATTTTCTTCCATATAAATTGAGATTATCCAATTATCATTTTGCTAATATAATTTGAAAACTTTGTAAGTTATGCCACTAGCTGTAACTCAGCCCAAACTGAACCGATTTAAACGAAAAACTTACGAAAAGATTCGAAATTTTTACCAGTTGATTTGCTCAGAAATGGAGCAAGTTATGGCTCTTTTCGTGAATTTTCTGTACTAATTTCGGTGTCGAAAATGTGTTGCAAGTCATAACTCGCTTCAAAGTTAACCGATTCTTTTTGAAATTTTCATGGTTTGTTTCTGATTATCTGAGAATGAAGCCCGTCTATTTCGCTTTTTCGAAACTCCGATTTTGAAGCTTTCTGCAGCACGAAATTGAGTGAATAAATACTTTCACTTTTTATATCATTTTGTAGATCTCATCGACACCTACATTTTCATATGTTTCAATTAAAAAATCTCAGTTTATATAGGAGAAAATCGACTTTGTGCCTGATCTAAAGAAAACTTACAGTGCTCAAAGAGAGAATCGAACGTGTAATGTGCTCCCTTCTTGCAAATTTTGCAATACTTCGTCTGCGCTTTCGTGTAGTCGAATGGCTTGCGATCAACTGAATCATTTCATTTCAAACGAGGGTATTGACTCTGTTCGATAATCAATCACTTACTTATTTCAGGAGTCAAATCCTCCTCAATAACCTCTTGACTAGAGGTCTCTTTTTTCTTGGTCTCGCTTAATATACTCGAGACCAAATCTGCGATCTGCTGATCGTTAGCCGGGTCCGACACTGGTTTCGTACCTGGGCCTTGCGTCGGTCTCTTCTTCGACCTCTTCTTCTCCGGTGGCTCCACTCCTCGCTGTTGCATTTCCATCTCGCCCATCTCCATCAGAGACATTCTCTTTCCTTCTTTCTGTTCCGATTCTCGAGCTGCCATGAGATCCGCCTGCTGCTGTTGAATCATGGCTCGTTTCGCTGCTTCCTGTTGCCTTTTCTCCTCATCTCGCTTGGCCTTTTCCAACCGTTTCTCCTCTGCTTTCTTCAGACGATCCGCTGCGGCTTCTGCCTTCTTTTTCTCACTCATTTGTCGTCTTTGTCTGTCACCAGCCGACTTTTTGGATCTTTCCTCATCTCTCTTTCTTCGTTTCGATGGTTTATCATCCTCACAAACGTAATCTTCATCGTCGTCCTCTGAGTTTCTAACTTTACATTCTCTTGACACTGGAGATGACGGAACTGTAACTGTTTTATGATTGATGTCAGCATACATGTGATATGGGCTTTTTTGGGCTTTCAATTTTGTCTACTTCAAATTTGAAATTTTTGCGTCGTTCTTTATACCAAAATGTAGACCTTGATGAGATCTATGAAATGAGATCTAAAGAAATCGACCAAAAATTTCAAATTGGAAGCAGAGAAAATTGAAGGCCCGGATCACATGTGTGATGATACTTACGCGAACACGAAGCTTCACGATCAGAATGTCCCTTTGTCTCACTCCATCTCAATCCCAATTCGTCCATCGTGTGATCGGACCACAATTGATAAGACTGTGTCAGCACTTCGTGCACTTTCAACATGTGTATTTGGTAATCCATTCGATTCGACGAATGTTTGCCACAATAATAACAGAGGAAGTGGCTGAGTGTGGCTGGATCTACACGAACATTGTTGCGAGGTCTGAAAAGTTTAAAACTTGGGAACTGAGAAAAATAGAAAAAACCGGAGATGCAATTTTTTTTGACCATTTTTTCATTTTTCATAAGAGCATTTTGAGCCATTCTTCATCAAGTTTTGAGCGTTTTTAGCTCACTTTGAGCTCAATTTTGATGCAATTTAGAGCATTTTTAAGCTCCTTGACTCAAGGACCTCGAATCAATTTTTGACTATTCTACAGGGTGGGCCGGACCAAAATCAGAAAAAGAAAAACAGAAGACCCGGCGGGTCCCTGGAGTCAAAAATTTTGGAAAGCAAAAAATGTGTTTTTTTTTTGTGTTTTTCCTGAACAAGACTTTTTTTTCAATAATTGCATTTTTGTGTCATTTAAACAGCGAGAAATGACAAAAAATTTCCAAAAATTGTGAAAAATTTTCCTTATTTTTCCCTAGCGACTAGCGACGCTTCGCGTCGCTGTACACGGCTGCGCCGTGTTACTTATTGGGGTGTGATTACTCAAAAGTATGAAGTTGTAAAAAGTTTATGTTCAAAATATTTCGAAAACGATAAGGCTTCACCTCTACCGCACTCAAAATCTTAAAGCTGAAATGAATGAACAATTAGTTCACCGTTGTAGCCTTCGATAAAATGAAATAGAAAATGAATGAAAAAGTCGTTGTAGGTGCTTCGCACCTACAACGACTTTTTCATTCATTTTCTATTCCATTTTATCCAAACGCAATCTGATGAGATCGCATTCGGGGCCCTACGGTCCCTGACTTGGTAGACCTCCAGCCCGAATTCAAATCGCATTCAAGTTTCACCCCACACGCAATTTACGCGCTTCTGCAATGTATTCCCGGACTTCATAGAAAAAATAAAAAACAAATAGACAAACACGACATCGAACCCGTGACTCTCCTCTCACGGCTCTGCACCACTACCACTGCGCCACAGGTGTCGACATGAGAGGGAGGAAGGAACGGTAGTGACATGACTGCGGTCGGCGCTGTTTTCCTTCTCATGTCTCCTTTTCCCCACCACATTCTTTATGAACGCGCGTGCACATCGAAGTCGTGTGTATTACAAATGAGCTCAAAAACGCGCAAAAAAGGCGTTTTGCTCAGGTCTCTATAATAATAATGATAGAAAAGATGATTTAGAATCGATTGATATAAAAATCGATACAAAAATCACATAAAATACCAAACCCGACGCCTCGGAAATATGACAAGCTTCCACAGAGCATAGCTTGGCTCAAAATCGGAATTTCAAAAATTGATATAGATTTTTGAATTCAGCGTAAAATTATCTAATGGATGCAAAAAGAATTTTCGGAAAAAGTTCAAAATTGACGATTTTGGAAAATTTAGGTTTTGGTGAAAAAATGAAAAATCCTGGAGGAAAAGTTTTTCGCAATTTTTTTAAAAATTTTTTGAGAAAAAAAATACAAAACTTATATGTTTCTCTTCGTAATTTTTTTGCGCATTTTTTGATATATAATTCAGCCAAAAGTTCTCGATATTCGTCGAGAAATAAGCGAGAGAAGAATGGCGAAATTGATGAAAAAAGAGGGGAAAACCAAATTTTTCTGTAGATTTTTCAAAAAAAGGATGGCTCTTGCTTTCCTGCTCATAGCTAAGCTCAAACTCAACCAATCACCGTGTTCAAATATTCGACAGAAACGCGAAGAGATTTCAAAATGGAAGTAAAAAGAAATTTCGAAAATGATTGAGATTGAGCGGAGTTATAAGCATTCAAAAATGACCAAAAAAAATCCTCAAAAAAATCGCCATATTTTTTGACAGGCCACGCCCCCTTTTTTGGCAGCCTATGAAACCCGCATTTAATAAGAGTAGCAGAAATTTTTTTTTTTTGGATATTCCCAGTCTAAAAAACCTTACCTTTTCTGAGCAGATTCGTTTGTTTTTCCCATTGTGATATAAATTCTTTGAGATTACCTTAAAAATAGATTATGATGATTTAATATTTAAAAAATATAGCGAAGATATTCAAAAATGGAATAAACACCATCTGACGACCGCTCAGCTAAAAAAAAACCAATCGATCATTCATTACGGTAGGACAACCTAGATAACAGAGTTTCAAAAAAGTCGATAACTACACGGGGTACATAATAAATAGAACACAGGGTGGGGGAATACGGGTAATGGAGAGCGTGATTGAGACCCATTGTATGTGCACAACGTGATGGGAATGGAGAACAATAAATAGATAAACCAATTCTGACAAAAAAAGAAGAAAAAATTAAGCAGATTGCAAACGGATCTCGTCGCGCACTTGCATCAAAATCCATCCGAGAACATTCTTTCCGTTGGCGACCAATGGCAAGTACTTGAAATTCTCGGCTTGGACGGTTTCTGGGTATTTGAGACTTTGGTTGACGTGGGTGGCAATCCAGTTCATCGTGTACTTGGCCGAGGCACCGACGGCATAATAGGTGTCACTGAAATTAGGAAATGTTGAATCGATTTGGTCATTTTCGAATTTTTAGATGGAAGAATAGCTTCAAAACCGTTGAAAATCACTAGGAACAGTGAAAAATTGTCAAAAATTTATTAAAATTCACAAAAATTAAGCCAAAATGGCCACTTTCCCGGTTGGGTCATTTTGTGGTCGTTTTAGCTCGAATTTTTCAACTTTTAAGTGCAAAAATTGCTTTAAAAGCGTGCAAACTCACTAAAATTTTCGGAAAACCGACTGAAATTAAGCCAAAAAACTTTCGATTCTTACCCAATATATGTCTGAATGAGAATCTTGTCTCCAGTCTCCAAAAGTTTCGCTTTCAACTCCTCATTTTGCGCGAATTTGGCCTGAATCACATGCTTCAACACACCAATGCTATCCTTATCCTTCCATTCCTCGACTTTCTTCGTTGGAACCTTCGCCGCCTTTAAAAGTTCCTTAGTCGCTTTCTTCACATCAATTGGGCTTTCGGAAGCTTTGAGCTCCGCTGCCTTCTCTTGTCCAAGAAGTGTATACAATTTGCATGCTTGATAGAAATGCTCCACAGAGTTGTATTCGTTTCCATCGACGACGATTTTGCACGCGTAGAGTGCCGAGAGATAATTCTTTGGTCCACTGAACAATACGACGTTGTCCGCGGATATTGGCATTTCGCGAACTTTAACGTCGGCTGGAAGAGCAACGACTTCTTGCTTCTTCAGGAAGACGTTGAATGGCCGTGCTTCAGTCGCTGGGAGGAAGATTCCTTTTGGTCTATTATTATTATTGTGGACCTTTGTGGTTCCGAATTTCTTTTTCGGAACCTTTTTCTTGCCGTCTTCGCTAGCTTCGGCATTGGTAGCGGATGTTGACTTTGATGGGGTCAGCTAAAATTTAAAAAATTGGAAATTGGAACGGATTTGAAGAAGGATTGAGGACAAAAATTTTTATTGCTTGGAAAGATGCAGAATTTTGCGCTGATTCCAAATATCACAACGAAAATGCTGAAAAATGTTTCTCGGAGCCAGAATACGCCGTCAAAGGGGGGAAATTTCGTCAAACTTTCTCCGGAGTTTTCTAGGCCACGTCGCAGTAAATGTCTCGATTTTCACTGAAAAATAGTATTGGATAACACTTTGACGGCGTTTTCTGGCTCCGGAAGATTTTTTGAGCATTTTTGTTGTGATATTCGGAATCAGCGCAAAATTATGCATCTTTTTAAAAGCAAAATCATTTTTTCTTACAATTTGAGCATATTTTGGTCTTCCCTCTGCGTTCTTCTCCGGAAGAGCCGAGGCGAGCGATGAGGTCTCGAGAAGGCCGACAGGATGCGGCTTGGTTTTGTCCATAATTTTAGCTGCAAAGTGGATAATATTAGATGCAAAACTTCAAGGATCTGAAGAGAGATATTTAGGACGGAAAATAACCGTATAAATACAAAGAAATCAATTTAATGCAAAGATTTATTTTTAAAAAAACCATCAACAAAAATAACAGAATAACAGATGAGACCTAATAAACCGACTAGTAGTTTCCTAAAAAAAAACAAAGAATTTTAAATAATTCCTCCGAATTTCGCTTCCGGACTCTTTGCATTCATATATTGTTCCAAACTGCGTACTTCTTCTCTACGAATCGACCGCAGCTTATTCTCAAATCCCAATTCAAAATCAACCAAATTTCCAGACTTGCAGTACAAATCAAAATCGGGAGAAATCAGTCGTTTTATATCGTAAACAATGTCAGGCGTTGGAAATGCGAATTCTCTGAAGAAATCGAAAGTTCATATTTTTTAATGCGCAACGACTCACAAAACAATGACAGCTAGACCGATTTGCCACACTAGATTGGCTCCCGAAACTTTGACGAAATCGAAAAACGCCTCTTTTCTGTTTTTGAACACTATCCTCTCGCGATTCGGTAAAAATTTCCAATTTTTGTTGAGTAATCGCCGCGTTAATGCGAACATTCTGGAAGAATGGTGGTTCAGAGCTCAGACAGTTAATTTTCAACAAAAAGAACGAGAAAAATCGGAAGAAAAATCGAAAAACAAAAACAAATTTCGGTGGAAGAGCTTGGAAAAAACTAGGCCATCGGCGCTAGTCCGCGGCTAAAATTGGCGGGAGTTCAAAGAGAAAAGCACAAGAAAATTTTTTTGTCGAGAGTTTGAGCTTGTTTTTTGGGTAAATTGATTGGCACACTAAAAATAAATGATTTAATTGCAATGATTGTTACTCAGGATGTGTTTTTGTGCCTAAAAGGAGCGTCTCAAATGCTTAAAAACGTATATTTAAAAATCGAGAAAGTTTTCAAAATTCGAAGCTCGAACGCCGGTGTACTGTAAAAATCGTGGCGAGACCCACGAAGCCGCCAGTTTTTCCAATTTAATTTTTTTCAGGCATTCTCACCCAATTTTTCTCATTTTTTCTGATAAAAATGGCAGAGAACGTCGAGCAAGTCGTAGTCGATGAAGCAGCGGATCAAAACATCGGATTTTTCAGTAGATTTCCCGATGCTTTCTACCCGATTTTCTCGAAATGGCTGGATTTGAAAACGAAGTATGTTTTATTTTTTTACTCCGTATTCCAAATATCACAATTTTCGTGTTTTTCAGAAACCTTCTCCGATTAATTTCAAGAAGCGACAGAGATATCGTCGACTCGGTGAAGCTCGAAATCGATGTGATGACGTTCTATGACGGAGACTCGTTTTTGACGGCCCAAAAACATGGAGAAGAGGAATGTTTCCTAAAAATCAAAGAATGGGATGCGCAACGTGTCTCGTATATTCTGAAGACATGCGACGTCAAAGAATTTCGGTTCATGACCCCACCCAGTAACTTCCCGATGATGCAAATCGATCGTCTGATCGAATGGAACTCGCTGTATATTCAAGATTTCCGATGTGAACAGTTCGACGAAAACGCGTTCCTTTTCCTCAAAAAATGCATAGCCGGACAAATGAAAAATATCACACTGAACATGTCCCATCCACCTATGTCAATCGATCGTTTGTTCTATGTTCCAGCGGTAACCTATGCGAGGAAGTTTCATATGATTCATCGTGAAGATGCCCCTGTACAGTTTTTCGATTTTATTAAGGTTTGAAATGACGAAGATACCGAAGTAATGAAGCATTTTCAGAGATGGGTTGAGCACGCTAACCTGAAAGAAAGCGCCGGACGAAAAATCATCTCCGAGGGTCACACGATGGCCTCAATTGACACATTTGTTAATCTCATTAAAAATGGATTTAATCGCAAAATGTGGGTTTTAAGCAGACTTGTGATCCGGGCCGGCGAATTTCTCACCTCTAAATTGTGACTTTCAAGTCGAAATTGATATGAAAATGTAGAACTCGATGAGATCTACAGAATGGTAGTTAGAATATCTGAATTCCATGTCTATATTATCCGTAAAACGTCGAAAAGCACACGGGCCGGAGATTTCGGCCCTGCGCGGCCCGTGACGTTTTATGAAAAATATAGTTATGAAATTTAGTTATTCTAACTACGATTTTGTAGATCTCATCGAGTTTCACATTTTCATATAAATTTCGACTTGAAAATCACAATTTAGAGGTGAGAAATTCGCCAGCCCGGATCACAAGTCTGGTTCTAAGCTAATGTTCTTCCATTGTACCGCTATTTTTTCAGGAACAACGCGAGGACACTCTCGAATGTTGGCGTACTGAAGCCAAATGATTATCGCTTCTTCATTATATTTCTAGTCAAAAATATGGGTCTTTTCAACGTAAGGGTGACGGCTGTCGTGGTTCCAAAAGCAACGAAGGAGTCGGAATATCATAACTATTTCAAGCTGCCTGAAGACGAAGAGAAGGAGGCTGAAAATGACGAAAACGCCATCGATATCGAGAAGAAAGATGAGTCGATCAATTTCGAAAAGGATTGCTCATTCATTGACCCTGTTGAAATTCCGTGATAGTTTGCCTAACTTTCCTTATACTTATCTGATTCATGTAATATTTGCGTCCTATTATCGAAAAAATCAAACTGAGACTCGGTGTTTGCACTGTGTCGATTTACGAGGTCCCGCCCACAAAACAAAAACAACTGCGCGCCGCGCATTTTGATTTGTGGGCGGGACCTCGTAAATCGACACAGTGCAAACACCGAGTCTCAGTTTGATTTTTTCGATAATATCTCTATGTAATCTTGTGCGATTGTATATATTTACCGAGTGCTCTCGATGCAGATCTTCAAAGCTTTGAATTAATTTCACAAAAAAAACTTGATTAACTTTTATTCGGTAAAACTTAAAAGTGAAAATAAATTATCCTACGATTCCGTAGAGGGTCCTTCCTTGGCGCTTCAAGGCGTAGACGACGTCCAGGGCGCTGACAGTCTTTCTCCTGGTGTGCTCGCAGTAGGTGATGGCATCACGGATGACGTTCTCGAGGAACACCTTTAGAACTCCGCGGGTTTCCTCGTAGATGAGTTCGGAAATACGTTTGACTCCTCCACGTCTTGCGAGGCGGCGAATTGCTGGCTTCGTGATTCCTTGAATATTGTCCCGAAGGACAGCACGATGGCGCTTGGCTCCTCCTTTTCCGAGGCCTTTTCCTCCCTTTCCACGTCCGGACATTGTTTAGCGATTGATGAAGACTCAAAAGTGATAAAAAGTCGAATTACTGTTCGGTTTTGCTCATTTTGCGGTGAGGAGGCGGAGTTTCACACCACCACCCTGCGGGGACACATCACAGAGATGAGCAACGGTATTGTAGCAATTAAAAACTTGCAACTCGGTGTTTACACCAACAACGACACTCCGCGTATGCCGGGGAAGCCACGCCCCTTGCAACCCTGGCACGAGGTTTTTGCATGCCTGTGCACGCGTTTATTTTTTTGCTGATTTTCAGTGAAAAAGCACGGAAATCTATAAATTTTCAGCGTTTTTCAGCTAAAATACAAACATTCCGACACAATTTTTTACAAAGTAACAATATGAGCAGTACAAAAACCTATGATTATACATTTCAAACGAATTTATTTTTCGATATTTGGTTTTTTTCACTAAATATTTTTTCTAAAACATTTGTCATTATTTATCTTAGCTGAAAAACGCTGAAAATTTATAGATTTTCGTGCTTTTTTACTGAAAATCAGCGAAAAAATCGACGCGTGCACAGGCATGCAAAAACCTCGTGCCAGGGTTGCAAGGGGCGTGGCTTTCCCGGCATACGCGGAGTGTCGTTGTTGGTGTAAACACCGAGTTGCAAGTTTTTAATTGCTACAATATTTTTCGAAAAATCCTTGGAAAGTTTTCGAGAAATATTCTTCGAAAGAGTTTCACAGGCGGAAATCGAAAATTTGGCACTTTTCGAGTTTTCTGTACGAAATTTAACATAAATTTCAGGCTCTGGGGCATTTTGAAAGTGGACACTTCGAAAGTGTGAAATCGCGATAAAATTGAGAAAAACCGCAATTATTGTAGCAATTAAAAAATTGCAACTCGGTGTTTACACCAACAACGACACTCCGCATATGCCGGGGAAGCCACGCCCCTTGCAACCCTGGCACGAGGTTTTTGCATGCCTGTGCACGCGTTAATTTTTTTGCTGTTTTTCGGTAAATAAGCACGAAAATCTATAAATTTTCAGCGTTTTTCAGCTGAGATAATTACGAATGTTTTAGAAAAAATATTTAGTGAGAAAAAAAAAAAACGAAATATCGAAAAATAATTTCGTTTAAAATGTATAATTATAGGTAGGCACCGCAACGATTTTTTCAAACTCAACCATTTTTCACATTTTTTATATCAAAATGTTCACAAAAAAATTCTAAGAACTCTCCTAAAATTTCAAAAGAAACGGTTCGCTAGGAGCCGAGTAATAAGCATTTGAAAATTCAAAAAATCAGCGATTTTCTCTTGGCGAGAAAACCAAAAAGAGGGTCGTCTGCCCACAGGAGTCGAACACCCACCGCGGCGGTGGTGTTCCGGCGCATTAGCCACTCCGCCACAGGAGGCAATCGGACGCGGCGACAAGAGGGTAGTGATAAGAGTGAGCTGCCGACCACGCTCATTTCCATCATTATCGCGGCTTTTTGGTTGAATTTTCACATTTTTCAGTTGGAAAAAGTGCCGTAACAAAAAATGGCGAACTGCTGGCTAAAAACAAACCATGCTGTCTAATGTAAAATTTTGCGTAGAATCTGATGGTAGTGAGAAAATATGTGAAACGGACCTGTAAAATAGCGAAAAGCCACGAAAACCGTCAAAATTTAGACCCATGCGATTTTTCGACGACTATTTGAGTGACTCAAATGTTTTCAAATGGTCTCAAAATGAACCACCAAGTAGTATTTGATTTGATTGAACAATTTATTGAGAAATAATCTAAGTTTGTCGCTGAAAAAATGTGACTATAATTGCTGGAAGTTTGACCCAACGGGGCAGAAAATGGCGAACTAATGACTGAATTCTGATGACATAGAAACATTCACAATCCAAAAAAGTACCAAGAACCATTCGCAAAACATGTGAAACGGATCTGCGTTATCTTCATTTTGGCAATTTTCTGCTGCCGAGTCCTGTTTTCTTCGATTATTCCGAAAACCGTACAGCATTTTGAAAAACTAATGTTATAGTTTGATTCTACGTAGTCGATTACATAACGACACCAAATTTCATGAAAATTGGTCCACACAGTCTCGAGTTATACGCCTTCAAACATGCCAGATACCCCCCAAGAGAAAAAAAATTAGGCTCCGCCCACTCGCGTTGCGGTGCCTAATTATAGGTTTTCGTACTGCATATTGTTACTTTGTTAAAAAATGTGTCGGAATGTTTGTATTTTAGCTGAAAAACGCTGAAAGTTTATAAATTTCCGTGTTTTTTTACTGAAAATTAGCAAAAAAAGAAACGCGTGCACAGGCATGCAAAAACCTCGTGCCAGGGTTGCAAGGGGCGTGGCGTCCCCGGCATATGCGGAGTGTCGTTGTTGGTGTAAACACCGAGTTGCAAGTTTTTAATTGCTACAATAATCGCGGTTTTTCTCAATTTTTTGAAAATTTCGTATAAAATTGCACAAAAAATGTATGAAAAATTTTAAAAATTGGGCAAAAAGGCGATTTCACACTTTCGAATGTCTCGCTTTCGAAACGTCCCGGAGCCAAATTTCAAGATAAAACTTCTCAACCTCCAAATTTTCAGTCCCTCGAAAAGTCTTCACATCAACGGAATCGATAGTATACAGTATACAGTTTCTCTCTTTTAGGGCTCCAGATACCGTCAAAATGATGACAAAAGTATACATTTTTTAGGGTCATGATGACATTCCATGGCCGTAAATTAGTGGGCGGGGCCTAGAGGTTCCTATAAAAGAAAATCAGAATCCCCAGAATTCAGTTCTCTCGTATCATGAAGACTGTCCAAATCCTCCTCCTTCTCTCCCTTATTCCCCTCTGCCAATCCAATGGATTTCTGATTCTTAAACTAACTTCTGATCAAGATTGTCTTGTTCATTTGGAAGTTGGATCTACAGAATATTCAGAAACTGTACGTCTTCTGGCATATGAGACAAGATCCCTGGAAGTATCTGTTCCAGAAGTCACTGACCGATTCTCAGTTGATTTCCAAATTCTCCATCATTTTTCGGGTGATTCTCGTTCTGAAGTCTCGACTCAAGAATACAAATTAAAAAATAATGGAGTATGGGAGTCACGAGTCATTGATTCCGATAACGTTATTCTCTCGATTCAATCTTTTTTTCACTGCGAGAATGGATTCTTTGGACCCATTTGTGAACGTATTTCTCGTAATATTCCAACTTATTCTACAACTATTCCAACTGCCTTCTCATCCAAGTCTCCAATCATCGGATTTCAAATCACCAATCAGTAAGTTTTTCTTCTCCACTTTGCTTCAAATATTCTATTATTTCAGAATCTTCATCTACATTTCCCTGTTTCTCCTAGTGATTCTCCTCATCATTGCCAATATTCTCCTCTGTTTATGTCGTCCAAAGAAATCAAAGTTCATGGCTGAAAATATTATTCGAATCGAAGAAATCTCCACATCTCAAGACGAAAATACCTACGAATATCTGGATGCTCCAAGCAAATTCCTCTCATCAACTGCTCCCGAAATACAAGTTTAATTTTATTGAATTCTTTAATACCAATTAATAATTCCAAAACTCTGTAAGCCTAATAAAGTCTAATATCAAAATTTGTATTCTTCATGCTAAAATCAATTATCAGCGAAACTAATTAAAGTTACACCGCGCCTCATTGAGAAATTTGAATTTCTATAATTTGGAAGTTCTCGGGACACTGTTAGCGGAATCAAGTGTGACTGAAATAGTCTACGAGAAGTATACAAGGGCTCGGAAGCGGCACGAAAACCCAGCAACTCGAATTTAAAGCGCAGTGAAACTTTGAGAATATTGCTAATAGAATTGGACTAACAAGGAGGGACCTTGACCCCTACCGTTGAACTTTTTCTGAGACTTCGCCCCTAGACTATATCGACCCTGAAAATACCGAATCTGCAATAAAAATCAGCAAAATGTTCACGTAACTCAAGATATGAACCCTCGAAGTTGCAGCCATCAAGACTCAATTGAAACTTTGAAGGTCCATAACTCAGCTTAAATCCACTTTCAGAAAATCTCGTTTTTTTGTTTTTGACTTGAAACTTGATGTAGAACAAGTTTCTGTATTTTTTTCGGAAAAAAAATTTGAGCCAAAATATCGAAATTTTGAGGCGAAAATGCTAATAGAATTAGATTTATAGTAAAAACTACAATATTTCCCAAAACAACGGTCAAGTTGGTGCCAATGGGGTGTTTGGAATGATAACCCACTGACTCCGGACCGACAAGAGAATGAGAGAAAATGGTTGTTTATATACGAGACACTCTCGGAGCGACCGACATGTTACGGGAAATTTCATAATACTTTCCGCTTTCTCTGCGTCTATTATAGAGGAAGGGAACATAGACGGTTAGACACAAGTAGGATTGCCCAAAAAGGTTGGCCTGCGAAATTGCTACAAATTTTAGCGCTATTATACTGAAAAACGTTGAACTACGGAAAGCATCTCCACAAAAATATGAATTAAAAATGGAAAATTTCCTTCAAACGTCATATTTATTCTCTTTGATTCATCACAGTTTCTACTATTTCATTCTTTCAAATAGCCGCCAAGTTTCCGAGTTCGTTCAATTTCCGAGCACCAAACTTCGCCGAGAGATCCGCCAATGCCGCTTTGACGTCCTGAAAATTCCTCTTTAGAATCTACAGTAATACAAAGAACTCACATTCTCACACCACTTGACTTCCTTTCCAATATTCAGACAAACAGCCATACAGAAGCAGAATTGATAGTAGTTTGAGATGGAACCAAGACGAAACTTCATGATCGATTTCATCAAATTTGGAACATCGAAACATTCTCGTTTTTCCGTTTCTCTGAAGAGCATCAATGCGACCCAAGCAACAGCGGAACGATTGATTCCGTCGAATGATTGAATCATGACTGGAGGGACGTAGTTTTCCATGCTTTTTCGGAGAATCTGAAATACTGCGAATTTACCTTATCTACCATAAAATCTGTATTAGAAGGGCATACCCTTCTATTTTTCAATCACTTAAAAAATGTTTTTTTGATTTCTCAAAATGGATCATAAAGTCTGTTGGAGAAGAGATTTGAAACACATTTTGTAACCTGTCTAGTCAACTTTTGACGAGAAGTCTAATAGGACTAATTTCATTTCTTTTATTTCAAGAATGTGCTCATTGAGGTGCCCTTCTAATACAGATTTTACGGTATTTACTTATCTCTTACCATCATTTCATGCTTCTGAACCTCCCGGAAGAACAGAGCAACACTCTCCGCTTGCTCGAAGACATTTCCACTCTCCGGTTTCTGTCCACTCCACGTATTCAAATGAAACAGAACAATTCTCCGTGTCTTCTCATTCGCCGCATTCGGATCATCACTATTCTTATCAACGACCACTTCGCTATCCGTCAAATCGATTTCATACTTCATTCCGCCCATGCTCAACCCTTCACGAGATTTACACACAAGTGTGTATTTCCCCTTCTTCGCGTCCACTTCCATCGTTTATTCGGGTTCTGTTGGAAAGTATTGGAAGCATTTCGAATCGTCCGAATTGCTCATTTGCTCATCGTGACACAGACAGATCATCAATCGAACACGATCCTGTTGAACTGCTCTCCAAATCAATGGATAATTGGTCTTCGTTGGAGCCTGGACAATGGCGTACTCAGCACATTCGATTTTCACATACTGAGCCGAGAAGAATTCCTCATCTTGTCCAACTTTGACTCGCTTGTATTCTCGAATAGGGATTGGCATTCTGTTGCCATGTTCCGGCACATACTTCAGGAACTCCGGAACGGTGTTTCCAGCCTGAGCCTTAACCAACTCGTACATCTGAGCCCGATTCTTGGCCTTCGAGAGTTGATCAGCCAGTTCTGCTGGTGTCTGTCCCTCAGATGCTGTACTTTGAGGCTGAAATTTTCAGAAATCTAGAAGAATCTATGCAAGATTCTGAAACTCACAACGGTCTTGTTAGCGCTCGACGCTGATTTCCGGCGATTCGTCTTCGCAGTCTCCTTCTTTTCCTTCGACTTGGACGGCGCCATTCTTAGTTTTCCTGTCGCTTGTGCTGTGAAAGGTTTTAAGAATTATGAACTGGGGAAGTTCATTAATTCTCTCATCTTTTATAGGCAAAGATTAAAAAAGATAAGGAAAGTAGGTGGGGCTGTATCGTGGAAGTTCACCAATTGTGGGCGGGACTTTCTAATTTCTTATTTATTTACGTGGGCTCAGAAGTCAGCCTACTCTTGACCAAAAGTCATGAAAATTTGAAGGTATATGTAATCGTCTATGCTGAATTGGAATATGCTGATAAAATTTGAGTTGATACAGACTTAGAAACCAATCGAACTGCTTCCAACTGTTCTTCAGAATCCCATCTGTTTCACTTCATAACTCAAATTCCTCTAGACCAATTCGGCTATCCATGATCCATAGACGGAAGGAGTTCTGGGTAGATGATGCCACTGGCGGACCCCAGGGACCTTGTGTGGCCCCGCTACACAAAACAAAAATCCCCGTCGAAACAACTTTTGGAAAAAGGGTCCTCGAAAGGGGACCCGGAAGTACTACACAATTTCTAGTGCCATATTTACACTGTTTTTAATTTGACTGCCTCACGCAGTTTTCACAAAAAGTCAGACTTCATCGAAACTCGATATTTACAATTGGACATAAGTCCACCCGAGAAAACTAGGAATCCTGACTAATAGTTAATCAGAATAATCTCTTCAGAGAAACGGAAAAACAAGAATGTTTCGATGTTCCAAATCTAATGAAAACAATAATGAAACTGCGTCTTGGCTCCATCTCAAACTACTATCAATTCTGCTTCTGTATGGCTGTTTGTCTGAATATTGGAAAGGAAGTCAAGTGGTGTGAGAATGTGAGTTTATGGGATTACTGTAGATTCTAAGGAGGATTTTTCAGGACGTCAAAGCGGCATTGGCGGATCTCTCGGCGAAGTTTGGTGCTCGGAAATTGAACGAACTCGGAAACTTGGCGGCTATTTGAAAGAATGAAATAGTAGAAACTGTGATGAATCAAAGAGAATGAATATGATGTCTGAAGGAAATTTTCCATTTTTAATTCATACTTTTGTGGAGATCTTTTTTTTCCGTATTATCAGTTCAACCTTTTTAGTGAATTCGCACCAACTTTATAGCAATACTTCCAGGCCAACCTTTTTTTTGGCAAGACTGTTAGTGTCTAACCGTATGTGTTCCCTTCCTCTATAATAGACGCAGAGAAAGCGAAAAGTATTATGAAATTTTCCGTAACATGTCGGTCGCTCCGAGAGTGTCTCGTATATAAACAACCAGTTTCTCTCATTCTCTTGTCGGTCCGGAGTCAGTGGGTTATCATTCCAAACACCCCATTGGCACCAACTTGACCGTTGTTTTGGGAAAAAAGCTTAGATTTTAATCCAATTCTATTAGCAAAATTTTCGAACTATTTTCACTCTTTGTCAATTTTCAGGCTCCTCAAGCAATTTTTTCGACAATTTCAAAGCAAGGAAATGATCAGCGTCAAGTTTTCTATCGATCTGTATAATTTTCATATTGATCCATTGGAAGTCGAGTTATCAGAGAAAATCCAAATAGAAAAATGTTCGGTTCTTGTGCCGCTTATACTCCTCGTAGATTATTTTAGCCAGACTTGATTCCGCTAACAGTGACCCGAGAACTTCCAAGTTCCAGAAATTCAAATTTCAACTTTGTTCTCAATGGAGCGCGGTGTAACTTTGAAAATATTACTAATCATTACTAATATTACTAATCACATAAAACTAATATTACTAATCACATAAAAAATACAAATACACATTTTGATATCAGACTTTATTAGGATTTCAGAGTTTTGGAATTATTAATTGGTATTAAAGAATTCAATAAAATTAAACTTGTGTTTCGAGAACAGTTGAAGAGAGGAATTTGCTTTGAGCATCGAGATATTCGTAGGTATTTTCTTCTTGGGATGTGGAGATTTCTTCGATTCGAATAATATTTTCATCCATGAACTTTGATTTCTTTGGACGACAGAAACAGAGGATAATATTGGCAATGATGAGGAGAAGAACGAGGAGAGCCAGGGAAATGTAGATGACGATTCTGAAATGAAAGGATTTTGGGAACAAAATGGAGAAGAAAAACTTACTGATTGGTGATTTGAAATCCGATGATTGGAGACTTGGATGAGAAGGGAGTTGGAGTAGTAGTAGAATAAGTTGGAATATTACGAGAAACCCGTTCACAAATGGGTCCAAAGAATCCATTCTCGCAGTGAAAAACAGATTGAATCGAGAGAATAACGTTATCGGAATCAATGACTCGTGACTCCCATACTCCATTATTTTTTAATTTGTATTCTTGAGTCGAGACTTCAGAACGAGAATCACCCGAAAAATGATGGAGAATTTGGAAATCAACTGAGAATCGGTCAGTGACTTCTGGAACAGATACTTCCAGGGATCTTGTCTCATAAGCCAGAAGACGTACAGTTTCTGAATATTCTGTAGATCCAACTTCCAAATGAACAAGACAATCTTGATCAGAAGTTAGTTTAAGAATCAGAAATCCATTGGATTGGCAGAGGGGAATAAGGGAGAGAAGGAGGAGGATTTGGACAGTCTTCATGATACGAGAGAACTGAATTCTGGGGATTCTGATTTTCTTTTATAGGAACCTCTAGGCCCCGCCCACTAATTTACGGCCATGGAATGTCATCATGACCCTAAAAAATGTATACTTTTGTCATCATTGTGACGGTATCTGGAGCCCTAAAAGAGAGAAACTGTATACTGTATACTATCGATTCCGTGGAGGTGAAGACTTTTTGAGGGACTGAAACTGCTTGAGATTTTAAAAGTTCCTTCGGCTTCAAAACTTTGCCGAATTTCATACTGAAAAGCTCCGAATACCCAGTTTTTTCCCCCGATTATTTTCGTGTTCACGTTCCAACTGAAAAATCTCTTTTTTCTCTGCTCGATCCACGTTTTCTACAGGTCCAAAAAACTTTCTCCCCATTAAATCTTTCTTTCCGATTTTCCTTATTTCAAAAGTTCAACGAAGGTCATTTTTTATCAAGATGACTTCAGAAAGTGTTCATCTTGTTGGTCATGAACATCTGCCACCGGTGTTGAAACTTTTTGCGGATCCGAGTTATAAATATTCGAAACACAAACACTCAATTGAAACTTCTGACGGTAAATTGAGATTTTGAATGGTTTATGAGTCAATGTTTCAGATAAAATCCATCACACTTACACGATTATTGTCTCCCAAGAACCACTGAACCATCCGATTGATCTCTCGAATCTTCCAACTCCTCATTCTGACATCATGAGCCAGATTAGTTCGAAAAGTGTTAGTGACAAGGGTCGAGTGGTCCCGGCTCAGCAGAAGAAAGAACAATCCTGCATTGAAATCAATGGATACTCCTATTTGAATGCGATTCCAAGTGTCAAGAGCACTCGTACTGGAAAGTTTGTCACAATGGTCAATGTCAAGTTCATTTTGTTCCATTTTGATTCTTGTAAAAGACGGTAGGTCATAAATTCTTAGAATTAGAACAAAAAACATAATCTCAAAATCTTTCAGCGTCCAGTCCACCTTCACCGACGAATTTCAATCGGACACTCCGCTTGCAGATGTGGTTCTGAACTTTCAGCAGATGTCTTCTCGCCAGTAAGTTACTCTTTGAGGCCCTGGGACGTTTGGCAACCGGTTATTTCGCAACTCTATTAGCACTACTACAGCAGGGATGTGCGGGAAATTTCCCGGTACCGGGAAATTTCCCGTTTTTCCCGGTATTTTTCTCAACATTTCCCGACCGGGAAATTTCCCGAAAACATCCGGGAAAATCGGGAAATTTTTGGACCCATTTTATGCCGTGTTTTGGTTAACTTGATAATGGGAACCGACTGTTTATGACAAAATTAGAGAAAATTTTTGCCGAAATTTTGAAAAAAAAGGCTCATTTTCTGTGTTATCTCAGTCTCTGTGACAGTTAGTTCTGTCTGAACTTTCCTGATTTGGCCGCAGCGACCGCGAAATCAAAAAATTCGGTCAGAATCGACTTTCAGGGGGACTTGGATAATGGCAGAGTTCCTTTCCATACTTCTTTTTCAAAATCATGCGAAAATTCGAAAAAAAACTCTTGAAAATCAGGCTCGAGAAAATTTCCCGAATTTCCCGAAATTTCCCGAATTTCCCGAAATTTCCCGGAATTTCCCGGATTTTCTCACCGGGAAAAACTTTTCCCGAAAAATTTCCCGGAGGGTCTTTCCCGCACATCCCTGTACTACAGTAAGAAGCTCTATTAACTATAATATTAACAACAGTACAAATACGCGCATAGCATACAGTACTAAACAAAACAAATGCGCGCCCTGGCATTTTCAGTGAAAATAGGTGAACTTTGAATTATTGAAAAAGCGGTTTCCAGATACCCGATTTTTCTGAAAATTTGCAAATGTATAGAGTAACTCAAGAACTCTATTTTTGTAGTTGACAACTTTCATAGGACCACGATCCAGTTAGTTAGGCCAAGTTGACTGAAGTCACCTCGAATTTTGTCTCATTTTGGAGTCGTTTGGCTTCCACGCGACCTAACTAACTGGATAATGGTCCTATAAAAAAGGTGTTAACTACAAAAATATCGTTTTTAAGATGCTCTATATATCCATGAAAATTTTAAAAAACGGATTTTTGGAAACCACTTCTTCAGAACCTCAGAGTTGACTCAATTTCCACTGCAAATTAAATTTTTTTTGTGAAAAATGCGTCAACTTTGAGGGTCCGAACAATAACATTCCCGTCGAGGAAATTTTTATAATTTTTGTGAACATAAAGTCCAAAAATTGCTTTATAATGTCACAAAATTTCAGAAAAAATTGGATATTTGGAAGTCACTTTTTCAGACCCTCAAAGTTGGTCCATTCATTTTTGCCAGTACTGTAGGCGAATATTCTTTGAGCGCAATTTGTCGGTTGCGAAATGTCCCAGACTCTAATTAATCTAATATAAAATTTTAGACTTCGCGGCCAACCATTCCAACCACGAATGTCTTACTGTATTGGAGAACTGAGTAAAATCAATTCGAAACCAGTGATGAGAAGTGATTTGGAGAAGAGTTTGGCTCAGTTGGCAATGTCTAGTGCTGTAATTCAGTTTGCTTTGATTGCGGATAACATTGGAGAATGAATTAGAAGAATAAAATGTTTTGTGACAGGTTTTATTTGATATATTCAGCTTACAAAATGAGAAAGATACAGTAATTTCGAGTTGATATTCCATTAGACGGATTCCTCAAATTCAATCCATGGAGCATACTTGTGTGATTCATGTTGTAGTCCCAAGAACTCTGCGATTTCCTTCGGATCCTTTTCATTCAACTTCTTCGCCATCACAAATCCAACACATTTCATAAAATCGTAGCATTCCAAGTAGGTGGAAAATTCGAGAATTTCCTTCAATTCATCCAAATTCTTCTCGTTTATTTCTGGATAATCTTCTGGTTTGGCTTGGTTGTCGCCGACTTCTGGAGCCTTGTATTTTTGAAAATTGGCAAATAGAAACTCTCCGGATGCTTTTGAGAATTTCATTTCGAATGGTTCCAGCAGGAAAATCGGGTCGAATTGGTCGTCGAAGCTCTGAAAAAATGTGTCTTTTATTGGGAATTATACTTTTTTCTTATTGAATAATAGAATTCGGAAAAACTTGACAGCGAAATTCGAAAACTTTCAATTTCCAAAAACTCACATAAGGATTCAGGGCTCTTTTGAAGACGGGAATTTTACAGATGAGCTCCTTTTCTGTGAGCACAATCGGATCGTCGGAATCCTTGAATTTGAGTACGATCTCACAGGACATGGTTAGTAGTAGTTTCTGGAAACGAAGTCGAATTACGGATGGGTAAAAGTTGAGAACGGAAGAGAATAAAAATCGGTCGAAAAAATTAAACTGGAGAGAAATTGAACACAAAATGATCTACTCTCTGTTGATGAACCGAGTAGATCAAAATTTGAAAATTTGATCGATTTTTTTCGAAAAATAGGTTTAATTAGATCAAATTGGAGAAATAGAAGGAAAAGTGGATCAAAATTCGGCTCCGCGACATATCGAAAGTGTGACGTTTCGAAAGCAAAAATTTCAAACCATTCTGCGGAAAAACACCTATAATAGACAGTGCAGCATTTCTGAGCACTTTCTGAGAAAAAGTTTGCCTTCGAAATGTCGCGATTCCCAATTTTTGAACAATTCCTGTAACGATTGCAAAGCAAATTTAACGAGAACCTTTGGTACGATGAATACCTTAAAATCTGTATTAGAATGGCACCCGAATGAGCTCAAAATGAACAGATACATAAAATATGTTTCAAATCTGATGTTACGATTCATTTTGAAATTCAGAAACATCTTTTTAGGTGCTGGAAAAATAGAGGGACATGCTCTTATAGTACAGATTTTAGGGTAATTTTCAAAGACTACGTTAGATTCTGGATCCTTCTCAAATACAAAGTTCAATGCAACTCGAGATCCGTGATAGCGACTAATAGGCATCCTGTAAATTTGAAGACACCAAGATTTCCTCGTCTTGATCAGAGGATCCTTCAGAAATCCAATAATCCTCTGTATGCCAGGATTCTTTGTTTTGAATCTTGTTTCCCACAAAGAACAGTCGTCTTTCTACCCAGGAGCAAGTCGTCCTTCCCAGAAGGGAATTGCGAAAATAAGGAGAAGGTCAACACAACCAAATACCACATTGTCTCGAGTCTTTTTCGAGACGAACGAACCATTATTTTTTTCATGAGATACAATTTTAGCCCATATTCCATATTACTTTCAGATTATCCGTCATGGAGCACCCAACCTCATTCGTCACCAAAGAACTCAGTCAATTAGCCGGTGAATCTCAAAATGGAGTTTCCGTGATTTCCAGTCTCCGAAAAATTATCGATTTTTTGCAAAGAAATAGTGACAAGGAGTACCAACCAACCTCAGAAGACGTTGATGTTTTGGAAGAATTGGAAGAGAAAGGTCGAGGAAAGGAATAAATGTATAGAGAAGATATCGAACTGATGGAGAAAGAAGCATCATTGGTAGTAAGTTTGTAAATTAATAACTACAGAAGTGGCCAATAAGAATAGGTCAACTTTGAGGGTCTGAAAAAGTGGTTTTCAGATATCCGATTTTTCTGGATTTTTGTGGATGTATAGTCTATATACAGTATAGAGCAATTTTTGAACTTCATTTTTACGAAAATTAAAAATATTTCATCGACGATAAGGTTATTTTTCAGACCATCAAAGTTGACGCATTTTTCACAAAAATCGTACTTTTCAGTGAGAAATAGGTGAATGACTTTCAGGGTCTGAAAAAGTGGTTTCCAGATATCCGATTTTTCTGAAATTTTGTTGATGTATAGAGCAACGCAAAAACTCCATTTTTGTAGTTGACAACTTCTAAATAGGACCACTGTCCAGGGAGTTAGGTCAAGTTGTCTGACGTCACCTCGATTTTCGACTGGTTTCGGAGCCTATGGACTTCCATGTGACATAACTAACTGGATCGTGGTTCTATGAGAAAGTTGTCAACTAGAAAAATAAAGTTCTTGAGTTGCTTTATACATTCACAAAATTTCAGAAAAATCCGATATCTGGAAACCATATTTTCAGACCCTCAGAATTGACCTGAAAACGCCAATTTCGCCAGTATTATAATTTTGAGTGTGGGAAAATGTTGTTTCAGAGGAATCGGGTAAAAATACGGTCAACTAGGAAGATGTTCCTTATTTAAAAAACTATCGATTAATTAAAAAAAAAAAAATTAAACTTTACCCCTTTAAACGATACTACGGTCTATGTTTTCCCTACTCAAAAGTTACTGTAGACACTGAATATGTCTCTTAAATTTCTTGCAGAAATATGCTATTCTTGTTTTTATGATGCTTCCCTTGATACATGCAACCGCTTCGGTGAGAGATAACATTGGAAAGGAGACTTGGCTGGATACAGTTGTAACGGGACAATTTATTATCTTCTTACTGTGTTTTGGATTTTTATTATTCAAAAGTTTACGGCTGAATTCAGCACAGAATAGGAGGTAAGAATAAGTATAAGACAACTACATGCTTTCTAAATTAACTTTTTTAGAAAAAGACAATCTCAGAATAATGTTAATAACGAAAAATCGGCAGAAACGAGAGAAGATTATGAGAAAGTAATAGAGTACGAAGATCTCATGAATCGTTTCAAAAATCTAGCAGATCATTCTGAAACCGTGGAGAATTTGAGAAATCGTCTCAAGGGTCTCACAAATCAGAGAGACTAATCGGTAAGTATCAAAAAATTTTAACTCAAAAAAATTTAATTTCAGATTATGTTCATCTGTTTCTTTTTCACAATCTATACTGGAATGTTTCTCGTCGTCCTTATCAATGAAATGATCACAACCAATGGAGAAAAGGGAGGAAATCGATTGCCAAGTGGTATAATTGCCTTTCTATTATCTCTGATTCGTGGACTTGTTGCTTTTGCTAACTTCGTTGAAAACAATGATATTTTACTGTAAAATGCATCCTTTGAGTATTGTATCATTTATGATATTGTATTAATGTTATCTCTCATATTCTTCGCCCACGACATTCCATCTCCCCAAATCCTTTCTTCCCCCCACTTACTTTTTAAAAAAAATTCTTATGTATTAAGCTCCGCCCTCTTTGACCAGTATAAAAGCTCTTGGAGCTATATGATTGTTGTGTATCTATATGTATTCAAAAGTCTAATAAATGCACCATCCAACTTAAGTAGATTCACGAGGAGAGACAACGCACACAATGTGCACAATAAAAGGCACTAAAAGAACCGCTACAATCTATACACATAGAAAAAAAATGAGAATAATAAATAAGCACTAATACAGAAAAATTTGTGTGTAAGAGTTTACTTTCCATAAGCTTCAAGAAGCAT
This sequence comes from Caenorhabditis zanzibari, assembly GCA_963966625.1. Lineage (NCBI taxonomy): Eukaryota > Metazoa > Nematoda > Chromadorea > Rhabditida > Rhabditidae > Caenorhabditis > Caenorhabditis zanzibari. The sequence goes on along the minus strand of OZ016470.1, from coordinate 5,342,951 downwards.
TCCAACTCCGTGTCCTCCAGCAGCACACGCAGCAAGTGGTTCACACCTTCATAACTCACTAGATTGTGGTTCTAAGGAAAAAATTGTTAACTACAAAAATGGAGTTCCTGAGTTGCTCTATACATCCACAAAATTTCAAAAGAATAGCATATCTGCAAACCACTTTTTCGAATCCTCAAAGTTGACTTATTTACTGAAAACGCAAGTTTGACCATTGCTGTAATGGCTTTCAGTAAAAAAAATTCTGATCAAGTTGAGGATCTAGGATAGATTATTATTTTTAAAAAACTGTAAAGTAGGATTCCGAGCTACAGTGCGCGTCATAAATATAGGACCCCCCTCCCAAAAGGGGGTATCGAAAAAAGTAGAACAACTCGGGTGTCGCCGGCAACTTTAGGTCGGAGGTTGGTCGGCTTTAGCACGCTGCTTGGTCGGAGTCAGAACAAGTCCGCTACTAAAGCCGACCAAGCTCCGACGAACATCCGACCAACTTCCGACTCTTTCAGCGGCCGGCCAGGTTGCTTGCGCACTTTCGGTTTTTTCAATGAAACAAAACAAAAACTTGTTTTAAAAGTTAAATTTATTATCCTAACTATAATTATAACTATAATACAATAAAACGAAAAAATTAAAAATTATATTGATATCCATTTTCGTAGCGGTCCTGTCCTGCTTGTAGAATCCTCCGATTGATTTTTGAACCAGCTTTAGAAATTTCGAATATTTCCTGAAACTTTTTCATGACCATTTCGATATACATAGTTTAAACAATCTCACCTTATATTCAGTCCAAATCGAAAATCCTTTTTTGTTTCCGAAGTTTGGAACTGTAGAACAACTGAAAACATAATCTGATTTTATCAAAACTCAATTAAATTATCACCTTATTCATGTAGGGACGGCCGTCTGGACGGTTGATTGAGAATGGCATCCTTTGTAAACTTTTTGTGATCTGTAAATAATTTTCATACATAAATTGAAGACTGAATACTATAAAAAGCGATGAAAAATAAAATAAAGTGTTTCGAAAAAAGAAAAGAGCACGCGCCGCCTGGCACGCATCGCGCTTAAACGCCGACAAAGATCCGACCAAGATCTGACCAACTTCCGACCAGAAGCAGACCACTCAAGAACTGTCACATAACTTTAAACTTCCGACGAACTTCCGACCAAGAGTCGACCAAAGCGTGCATCGACAGCACTAAGTGGTCAACTTCTGACCTGAAGCTGACTAAGATCCGAGCTAAAGCCGACTTAGGTCCGACCTAAATCTGAACCCCACCTAACTTCCGACCTAAAGTTGCCGGCAACACCCAAGAGAGACTCAAAACTCTTAACTTCCGACCAAAAGCCGACCAAAGCGTGCGTTGGCACCAATAAAGTGGTCAATTTCTGACCTAAAGCTGACTAAGATCCGACCTAAAGCCGAACCCCACCCAACTTCCGACCTAAAGTTGCAACTCGACACCCGAGAATTATGAAAGTTCTGTGAATACAGTTTTGTTCAGCATGTCAAAAAAACCTCTGCCTGTAAATTTTCAGAAAGATCGAGCAAGTTTGGAGCATTTTGTGCTCAAAAGTCTCTTTTTTTGACCGCGTCATAATGATAGGACCCCCCTAAAAATTGAAAAATCTCATCATTTTTCCGAAAATTTTTTGGAAAGTTGTCATCTAGAAACATCAGTTATGTTCCAAAATAACAATATTTGTTGTTTTCCATCGAAATAAACCCTCTGACAAAGTTTGGAAGAAAACTATTTTTTTTTTTGACATTTTGGTCAGTTTCAGAACAGCTTCAGAATAGCGTGGATTTCTCATCAGAAAATGAGCTTCCTGACAAAACTTTCATTGGACTGTCTCCTCAGAAAGTTCACAATACTTTGGAATAGTTTGGCTTTCTCTATATGAGGAACCACCTCAATTTTCCTGATGTAATTAAATTTTGCTGTAAATTTCCAAAATTCGAAAAAATGAATTTTTCCAAATTTTGCTAAAGGGTTTTATTTCGACTAATAATAACTAATAATAGTTTTTTGGAACAGAAATGATGTTTTTAGATGATAACTTTCAAAAAAAGTTCCGAAAAATAATGATATTTTTCAATTTTCAGGGGGTCCTATCATTTTGACTCGGTCAAAAAAAGAGACTTTTGAGCACAAAATGCTCCAAACTTGCTCTATCTTTCTGCAAATTGACAGGCAGAGGTTTTTTGACATGCTGAACAAAACTGCATTCACAGAATTTTCATAACTGTTCTACTTTTTTCAATATGCCCTTATGGGAGGGGGGTCCTATATTTATGACGCGCACTGTAAATGAGTTTATGGTTCAATCGATGCAAAATTTCATACTGATTCCGAATATCACAATGAAACGAACAGAAATGTTTCTCAGTCCCAAAAAATGCCGTCAAAGATGCAAAAAAAAATATCCCTCCTGGCCTAACTTTTCACGTGGACAAAGAGAGAATTGTAATCCAAGTGGAAAACAACAAAAAAGTTAGGCCAGGAGGGGTATTTTTTTGCAACTTTAACGGCGTTTTTTGGGACTGAGAAACATTTCTGTTCGTTTTTATTGTGGAATCAGTATGAAATTTTGCATCGATTGAACCATAAACTCATTTTGCACGGAATCCTCCTTTAAAATTTCTCAAACTATTATAACAACTGAAATCTTCTTATTCTGAAACGATCCGTATATTTTTCGATGTTATTGGAGCACTCTGAGCTGAGATACAACCTTTGAACTTTTCAGAATCCTGCAGCTTTTAAAGTCTCGAAAATTCTCAAACCTCGAAATGTTCATATTCATTCATTTATTAAAAAAAACTAGACAATTTGACAACTTTTCCGGGTGAAAACCTCGCATTTTTGGGGGGAAAAACCAAACAGTTTGAATTCAGAAAAAAATTGGCACATAAAGCTATAAGAAGCAAATTTGAACATCAAAATTAGGTTTCCAACTTGACGATATTCTTCGGAAGAATTCCAGCTGGAAGTGTCTTGAACGCCTCCAATTTTCCTTTATAGTAGTAGTCGTCGACGTCTTCTACAATTAGAAGATGATCTCCACGAGTTACATACAAATGTTTCGGATCTTCAGAATGATAGTCTCCCGTGGCAACAGCCTTCTTTGGAGAGAACGCCGCTGAAATCGCAGCGATTCCTTTGGTCGGAGACTTCTTCGGTGATCCATATGGGGGACCCAAGAAGTTCTTCGGAACCATTCCCTGTCTTCCTCGACACTCGGCAAACAACCATTGAGAATCAATGTCGTCTAGAACTGTGATGACGTCACCGACGAAGACACGAAGATCCGTGGCTACTCCGGAATCGTAGTCATAGGAGACGGTGACGGTTTGCGGTGGAGCACTGTTGATATGAAGGGGTTGGGAGTAGGAGGATGGAGATGGATTCGGTTGTTGTTTCATGGGAACTCGATAGAGGCTCGGGCAATCGACGAATTGTACGGGGAAGATTCCAGTGCGTCCGAAGCATTCGCCTTCGAGCCATTCTTCGTTGACACGGGCGGTGACGAGGATTTGGGCGCCGGCGGAGAACTGAAAATTGAAAATTGTTGAAGGGACGAGGACTATAATCGCAGTTGAAGTGATACCGTCAGAATGTAAAGTACTGGCCAAAATTAATTCGTGCACTAGCATTTTAACTAGTAAGGTGAAACGCCGTAAAACCTCTAATAGAAGAACACCCTAAAGGCCAACTTTCGAGAGACCGCACGACCGTAATTTTTGTTTTCTTGTGTTAAAACTTCCAGGAAACAAAAATAGACTCTTCAGCTACAAAACTCACTAGATGTGATTTTCAGAAAGCTGATTATTCCATGAGAAGGTTTACTAACTTGATTTTTCGGTGTCCCTATAAAGGTTTTACGGTAGGTCAACTTGGAGAATTTGAAAAGGTGATTTCCAGATATCCGATTTTTTCTGAAATTTTGCTCTATTTTTATAGTTGACAACTTTTTCATAGGACCACTATCCAGTTACTTATATCGCATGGAAGCCAAAAGACTCCAAATGAGACGAAATCCGAGGTGGTGTTAGTCAATTTGGCCTAACTGACTGTTTTGCAATCCTATGAAGAAAATGTCAACTAAAAAAATAGAGTGCTTAAGTTGCTCTATACATCCCCTAAATTTCAGAAGAATCCGATATCTGGTAACCACTTTTTTTCACAGAAAACGCCACTGCACGCATTGGTTTATTCCAGTATTGTAGAAGGGCTTAAAATTTTTTTTAATCCTTGGAAATCTGACTTTTTTTTGGATTCTGGTGGTTGTCAAGATTATCAGATTTTGAAACTTCAGAATTTTGAGCATCATCAGATTTTCGCAAAATCTAAAAGTCTTCAGAATATCAAAGTTTCCGAATTCAATGATTTCAGAAGGCAGAACTCTCAAAAACTCGATGTTTTTCAAACTCCAAAAAATCACATTCAAATCTCCATATTCTGTCGAATTGTAATCATAAATCGCTGTGGCGTGAGTTCCAGAACTAGACAACCCGGTTGGAGCAGCGGGTCTTGGTGGAGCCGTAAATGCCTCTTTCAATGGAATCTTAACATCCAAATAGGACGAAGGAACGATTCCATAGGTACGCGAGTTTTGATTTTCTCCTGGAAAAAAAGTGACTTGAAATTTAAAAGATCTACATTGCGCTCCATTAAGAATATGACTGAAATTTGAAATTTGAGCTTTCCCGCTCCTCTGTTTCCCTTCTAGGTCAATTCAAGATTACAAAATTAGGTGAGTCAAATTTCAATAGAGCGTACGTACCATAAAACCATTCCGCATCGACTTTCTTCGACAGTAGTACCGTATCCCCTACACGAAGCGCCATCTCGTCAGCTTGCGTTGGTGTATAATCGAATTTTGCGATTCCATGAGGAGTACTGATTGCTGGAGTAGAATAGCTCGGAGTTGTGGTCTTACTATGACGTGGCACCGGAGGGGGCGGAGCCGGGGTACTGTAGGAGGATGAGGACTGGTAGGATGATGAAGAGATCGAGGATGCGGCGGGGGTGTCTGGAATTAAAAATGGTTTTAGTATAGAATCAGTGATTATAAGTTGTTTTGAGACAAGTCTATATTTGGGAGTCTGAAAAAGAAACAGTTAGCACTTGGTGGCATAATTTTTTTTTTTGAAAAAAATTACAGTAACTTGTTCTACTTCAAGTTTTGAGTCTAAAACAAAAAAAAATTGACCTTCTGAGAATGAATTTGAGCTGAGTTATGGGCTTTCAAAGTTTCAGCCCTGATGGCTGCAACTTTGATGCCTCATATCTCGAATCACGTGAACATTTAGACAATTTTTTTGGAGATTCGGAAATAAATTTTCTCGAGTTTTAACGATTTTTAAGAAAAAAAAATAGTGTTAATCTATATAATAGAATCTAAAACCCTTGTAACTTTGGAATCACAGAATATAGAAGAATTTCAAAAAATCTCAGAGTTTTTAGGTTTACGAATATTGTGAGACTAGGGATCTTTGGATTTTAAGTTTTCCAAATCGCGAAAATTTAGAGGAACTTTTTCTCAAAATTTCAGAAACTTCGATTCTCAAAGCTTGAAATTTTTAATTTTTTTATTTTTTAATACTCAAAATTACTTCAAAATGGCAGAGAAAGGAAGTTTAAAATGTGGAAATATTAGACACTACAAAGTTTCCGATTTTTATTTTTTTTTTCGAAATTTCTATTTACTTCTACAAATATCCCGAATCTCGAAACTATTGAATCTTTAATACTTTGAATTTTCAAAACTACAAAAAAACTCAAAATTATTTCGAATTGCAGGTTTCTTAATTTTCAACTTTAGAATTTCTAGTTATTCGAACTTGAAAATTTTCAATTTGGATTTTTTCGAAATTTCTAATCTAATAACTTATTAGTACTGATCTTAACGTTTTGAGTTTTTGGAACCTTCCAATACTTCTTCAAATACCCCGAAAACTGGAAACTGCTAAACCTTTGGCTCAAAAAAAAACTCACTACTTGTAGATCCACCCAAATGAAGATTCTCCAATTGTGACCTAATCGCTGAATGAGTTCCAGATAGTTTTCCAGGAGCAGCAGTGCCTCCAGAAGCCGTCCCATTCCGATGAGCCGGCGGTGGTGGTGGAGGTGGATTATTTCGATTCGCATCAGCTACAGCAAACGCCGCAGACACTTTATTCCCACCACTTGGATCCTTGACTGCATTTAAAACTGCTCCGCGAGCCTTCTCATCTTGTGCCACATTTTTGGCTGTCTGTCGAACGAAGGGATTCTTGGCGGCTGCGACGGCCGCGTTTCGGACTTCTGGCTTTTTGGCGGCTTCGAAGAGAGCTTTCGCGGCGGAAACGGAGAAGGTACTTGTTTCTGGAAATTATTTTGGGATTGCTAGAAGGTCCACAATTGGAAATTCTGGATCGTTCAAAAAAGTCAGATTATTTTGAATTCTTCGTAAACGTTTTAAATTTTAAAGACAAATAATAAGGCTTTAGAGTCTCATTATCAAAGTTTGAAACCTCAGAATCTTTTAGAAGTTTGAAATTAGTTCAAGTGAACCTCAATTTCAAAGTCTTGCTCATATTCTGATGAGCAATTTTCCCACACTCTTCCCGGAAAATCTCACCTTTTGACATATTTTTTGAACAATTTTCAATATTCAAACTTTCTCATAGACAGCACAATAAACAATAATATTACAGAATATAGAGAGACCCACAAAGATAGAAAAAGGAAGAAAAAGGTCTGGGAGAATCGATGTGAGAAATGAGAGAATGAGAGACGCAGACACAAAAAGAGAGAGAGAGAAAAAGGAGAATGTTGTGACAAGACACACACACTCTCTCAGGACACACATTTCACATTTCGACAGAGAAAATGACACGTCATTTTTTGGAAGGGAAAATGAGTCATAAAAATGAAATGGTTTTTATCAGCATCACGAATCATGATTGGAACGAATAAATGGAAGACTCTCGAATCCTCAATTTTAGGGTTTCTAAATTCGGAATTTTCTTAATTCAGACTCAAAAAAAGAAGATTCGATTCTCAAAGTTTGAAGGTAGATTGTTCTCTAAGTTCTTTAAGTTCTCTATATCAATGGCTCAAATTTTTTCGAAATAACAGAATATAGTTGGTTTTTGAAGTTTGAAGTATCAGAATTTCCAAATCTTAAAAGCTTCCGATTCGGTTTTTTTTTCAAAATTTTTAACCTAAGGATTTGAACTTTTTGAGATTATGGAAGCTTCGAATGCTTATCCAAATATTCCAGAACCTAGAAATTTCCGAATTGCAAACTCATCGAAATTCGAAGAATTCGAAAGTCTAAAAGTTGAAATTTCAGAATATTGCGAGTCGCTAGAAGAGCTTTGAGTTTTTGAGGAGTTTCAAAGACTCTGAGATTCCAAGATTCTATATTTTTGAGATTCGGAAATTTCCAGGTTCTGATATATTTGGAAAAGTATAGAAAGGTTCCATAATCTCAAAACGTTCAACTCCTTAGGTTTAAAATTTTGAAAAAATCCAAATTGGAAACTTTCTAGATTCTAAATTTCCCACATTTTAATCTTCCGTTTTTTGCCATTTTGAAGGAATTTGAGTTTTTAAAAACTCAAGGAATTGGGAGGCTATTCTATGTATTTTCAAAAATTGAGAATCGAAGCTTCCGAAATTTTGAGAGAAAAATTTCTTTAAAATTTCGAGATTTTGGGATTTTGAAATTCCAAAGATCCCGAGCAGGCTTGGTCGGAATCGGACAAACGAGTTCTCGCTTTTTCTGATTTTCCAATTTTTTTTCAGAAATTTTTTCTTTTTTCTGGTTTTTTTTCGGAAAAATTTTTCGCAGGAAAATTTTCCGAATTTTTTGACGGAAAGATCATTTTTGAGCAAAATTTATTTTTCCGATTTTTTTCCGAAAATGTTTTTTTTCCCCGAACAAGCCTGATCCCGAGTCTCACAGTATTCGAAAACCTTTGAACTTTGAGATTTTTTGAAATTCTTCTACATTCTGTGATTCCAAAAATCCAATTTTCAAAAGGATTTTTGGATTCTAGATTTTTATATTCTTGAAACTTGAAATTTCCGGATTTCGATTAAATCTGAAACGAAAATTCCAATTCAGGAAAACTAGGTTTCAGATTTTCAACTAACCAATATTCTCATTATATCCATTAGAAATGGCCCCAAATCCAGAAGGTTTCGGTGGCGGAACGGGCGGTTTGGGCTTAATCATTTCTCGACGAAAATGCTTTTCCAATGGAGAGAAGTGGAGAAGATCCCCCCTAGTGTATTTGCTCCCAAAAACTTCCCAATATTTACTCAACTTTTGTGCGTTTTGGTTACATTCAAACATTCCCATTTTGTAGTGTGTAGTAGAGCATATAAAAAACTATCAAATTTACTACAACGCTTTTGATGATGTTAATGTCCAACAATAGAAAACAACCGAGAGTCAAATATACACAGAAGCACACGGATCGAAAAATTATGAAAACAGGAGAGAGAATCGAAGCCTTCTTCTTTTTCTTCCGTTCCATTTACATTCGAATAAGATACCCATTTTTGTGTGGTGGAGGCTAGAAATACATGCAGTAGTTCTCGAAATGTACAACAATCTGAAAATATTTAATTGAAATTTTTGAGAAAAAAAAGAAAACTTACTATTTAGATAAGACTGATTGTCTCTTGAATGATCTGATTCTCCATCATCTCGCTTTGAGTCTGAGCGTCTGGTTGACGTCGTCGTTGTCGGGAGTAGACGACGAAGACGAAATAGAGGAAGACGATGACGAAAATGGAGAATCCGACACGGTCGAAGACGTCGGGGAAGTAGTAAAGGAAGATGCTCACTGCGATCATTTGGCCTGGAAAATTATGAGATTTGGGCGCTATTACCACGATAATAGGCTTCGCGACATTTCGAAAGTGCGACGTTTCGAAAGCAAATATTTCATACAATTCTGGGAAAAAATAACACTTCTGCACCGTTTGATTAAAAATATCCTAGGGTGGTTTCAAATACTTTCCAAATGTCACACTTTCGAAACGTCACACTCTCGAAACGTCACGAATTTTTGGCTCCGCGACGTTTCGCAAGTGTGACATTTTGAAAGTGCGACATTTCACAAATTCAACGTTTTGATTTTGAAACGTCACACTTTCGAAATGTCACAATTTCGAAACGTCACACTTTCGAAACGTAGCACTTGCGAAACATCACTTTTAAAACATCACACTTTCAAAATGTCGCACTTTTGAAACGTCAAACTTGCGAAATGTCGCGGGGCCCATTAATAGACATCAATTTTAGTTCAAAAACATACCTCCAAAAATCCAAAACAACGTAGAAGTCTGTAAATGCGATTCCAGCTCATCGTCATCCTGCTCCAACAGTCCATTATCCACAAGCAGATTACATACCCATTGACTAATCGTCAATAGAGTAGTCGGTCTAAGAAGATCTCTAATCCGATCCGGACGAAAAAACGCTAGGCCAATTCCGGACAAAATCGGAACCATTGTCGACAGGAGCAGATAAATCTGTCCGACATTTCTGTCTTGTGCCGCTCGTCGTCTAGCGTTTTCCTCGTTAATCCCTCTCTGCAATGATGGATGAATCCCGTGTAATGGCGTTGGCGTGGGATCTCTGGGCCCTCGTTGAGATCTTCGAATGCGTCGACGTGGCGCTGATTCATGAACCATCGGTGTCATATTGGCGAATCCGGGTCGTGAGAGGGGAATCATACTGATATGACAATGCATTACACTCCCTGCTTGAAGACCGTAAGATTCTAGTGTTCGACTATCTTCTCGTAAAAGTTGCCCTTGAAATATCAATCGAATCACCTTATTCGTAAGATCCGTAAAATGTTCAACTTTGAATTTCGCCACCGTATCCTCCAAAAGTGCATACGTATCCTTCTCCGTATCATTCAAAAACTTCAATCGAATCAGAATCTTCCCTTCTGAAGGCCCTTCTAATACTGCCATTTCTGCTTCCCTCGCTTCTCTCTCCGCTTTCGCTTCCTGTTCTTCTCTTCTTCGTTCTTCTTGCTCTTCTGTTGTCATTGGTGATTCTGTTTCATTATCTTCCACTGGCTCAAACATAAAAACCACATCAGATTCATTTCCTTCATCAGTGTCCGCATCTGATGAATCATCATTATCTTCAATGATTGCTTCATGGTCTAAAGGGTGAATTACATCGTCGCGAGGACGGTTTTGTTGTACATTCGATGTCGTTGTGGATATTTGATGGTGATGGTCGCTGAGAGCTGGAAAGAATAATGGAATGAAGATTTTCCGAGTTTTTAAAAGTAGGATTACAGTATTTTTCTTTCAAATTATCATCCCAATTCCAGTATTTACGAAAATAACATTACTCTTGCATGTAAATCTATAAAACTCAAGAAAATCGATTTTCATATCGCGAATTTAATTTTTTTAACCTCTTTCAAAAAATGTGAAAAAGCCACTAAAATTGGCCCGAAATGGGTGAAAAATATTCAAATTTCGATTTTGGGCTTTTATGGAGTGGTTTTTTGCAGTTTTTTGGTCATTTTCAAGCCATTGTCGGTCATTTTTAATGGTTTTCAATGTACAGAACTGAGAAAACCCATGAAAAACGATTCCCAAATCCTGGGGTTATTTCTGGTCAATTATTATTATTTTTGACTCATTTTCAGTGGATTTCCATAGTTTTTGGCTCATTTTTAGTCGATTTTCATGATTTTTGATCGCTAACACAAAAAATGGCATTTAAAATCGCCAACTTACATTTTTTCAAACCTACTTCAATGAATGTAGAATTTTTCGCTGATTCGAACGCGCCTAATATCGCTGCTCAGGACGCATTTTGAAGCGAGTTATGAGAGTTTAAAATTTTCGTGAGAGACGCAGACATTTCCTATTTTCTCTACGTCTCTTCGACAACGAGTGTCTGCTTTCTCTGCGTCTCGTTCACCAGAACTTCAAACGCTCATAACTCGCTTCAAAACGCGTTTTGAGCAACGATATTAGGTGCATTCGAATCAGTGAAAAATTGTACATTTTCTAAGTAGGTTTGAAAAAATGTAAGTTGGCGTTTTGAAAAGCGATTTTTGTTATGAAAAATGTTGTTATTTTCGTAAATACTGCAATTGGGACGATCATTTGAGGAAAAAAGTGTAATTTTATTCCGTTCAAAATCACATTTTCAAAGCCAAAAACTTACAAGGAGTTGTATACGTAACATCAGTCGTCACATAATCATGCCTCATCGGTTGTGGAACTTGTAACAAATCGGGATCATCGTGGGGCGTCCTCTCTTGATTCCTGAAGACACGAGACATTAACGACGCGTCGTCTCTGGAAGATCCATTTTTTTTGTGGAAATATTTTTTCTCTATATAAGCTGAGATTTTTCTGTCGAAACTTTTATAAAAATGTAGGTTTTGATGAGATCTACAAAGTGATATACAAAATGGCTATATTTATGCGCTCGATTTTGAAGATTGAGCCAATAAATATAGCCATTTTGTATATCATTTTGTAGATCTCATCGAGACCTATACTTTTCATATAAATTTCGATCGAAAATTCTCATTTTTTATGGTAGAAAATCACTAGAATGATACCAAATCGTCCCCTTACCCTCTTGCTAAAATCGCGATCGCCGCTGCTGCAGCATACTGACTATCCCTCGTCGCATCCGGCACATGACCATCCCCAGGTGGTGGCATTTCGATATCCCATAATGTTATCAAATCAACATCCGGCGATCTCGCTGGAGCCGGAGAGTCGATTACAGTATTCGGCGACTGTATCACAATGTTCGTGTCGGAAATCGCTACTCGATTTTCGCCTTGAATACGCGGCGCCCGTGCCCGCATTCGCTGTACTAAACGATCCCATGTGACGGGCGGTGTGAACTCTTGGCCCAAATGGAGCACCTGAACCATTCGACGCGTCGTCCATGTGTGCATTTCGACGACAAATAAATTATAGTATAAGGGTCTTCGAGAAGAAATTTGATATGAAAGCAGGGCACATCCTACTATAACTATTACTGCTAACATTGAACTGAGCTGAAAATTAATTAATCAAAATCCGGTTGAATTAATCAATATTACCTCTACATAATCGAGTAACGAAGCGAGAATCAGTGTGCTCATTTTTGACTAGTATTTATGTTGATGCCTGTTGCCTGAAAAAAACCGGGTGTGGAAATATAATGAAGAAAGATAGAATATGAAAGGAGTGTGGAATATTAGTGTTGAATCAGATGATGTCGTGGGAGAGGGGGAAAAGAAAAAAAGGGGAATAGTGTTGCGGAAGTTCCCAGGAGACGAGAGACGCAGACAATATCGATAGAAAAGCGACACCGTGTAGGCGCGCTAATCGACGGCAACTTGCGGTGGAACTGAAGGGGAAAACAAGAAAAAAACTGATTTCTTTTGTTTTTTTAGATTACTTTACTTTTGGATGAACGGTCAGAAAGCTCCGGTTGGAATAGGTGTCACTGGAAAAAAGAAAAAAAATGAGAGAAGAGTGGAAAGCGAGAGGAATTAAAATAAGTGAGAAGAGAGAGAGAGAGATAAGAATCTAAAAATTTCGGTGAAATTCAATTTTGATTTTCGCAGTTCTAGCAAGGAAACAATTATGGTTCTTAATTTTTTCGAGTTTGGGATTTGTGTCCCGTGAAAAAATGACGAATTCAGATTCTTTTTGAGTCCAAAAATGAGAAAAAACTATTTTGTGAACATTGGAACTTTTGATAAATTTCTGACAGCTGTAAATATGTCAATTTTATGTTTACAGTTCAATTTATTATTTTAGTTTCAGTGGAATAATATTATTTAGTTTTTACTTCATCGGCTTTGTGTTTTTGGGAAGAAACAAAAAAAAACAAATTTTTCCAACAAAAATGTGAAGTTGCGCTGCCGAAATCTCGCTTGTCCCTTTAAATTTCCTACAGTAACCTGGTATTTATCAAAAATCGTTTTTTCGCGCTGTTTCTTCTGACATTTTCTGAAACTTTTTGCATTTTTTAAACAAGTTTCTTTTTCGAATTCAATTTTTCCTTAAAAATCGTTACTTCACCTAAAAAGGTTTTTTAGTAAAAACCTCAAAACCGAGAAAATGTTTTCGTTGTGAAACCCATTCCCAACTTTTCCGCATGTCCCTTTGATACCGTACCTGTTCGATGATTTTTTTTCATCGAATTTCCAAAAGAATTTTTACTCAACTCTTTTCTCATATTTCTCACATGCCTCGATGTTTTTCTCGTCATCACTACAATTAGTTATCTTGTAGGCTACACAGAAGAGGGGTATCAGTGAAGAGTACAAAGTCCAAAGGACACAACGGGCGGCCCGCATGGAGGCCAGCCAGTTTCTTATTGTGTTCCTCTCTCTCTCTCTCTCTCCTCGCACTTGTTTTATCTGTCCCTGTTTTGTCTATATTGATTCTTGATTACTTTTCTCTTCTGAAAAAGTTCCCTCTTCACTAGAGGGATTGATTACCCGTTGTTTATTGATAAAAACCCCCCACTCGGCTCAGCGGGTAAACAGTGTAACAAGCGTTTGGTGTCTTTTCAACGTGAGAGCAGATTTTTTTGAAGCTAGCACACTTATTTTTTCCACGTTTTGAATATGTGTAGTTTTCAATGGTACAGTTGGAAATTCAATTCTAATTTTTCGGAGCCCTCTCGCTTTAGTTTCCGCTATTGGTTCAGCAAAAATTGTAAGCTCTTATTCTCTATTCAAAATAATCGCACGGTAAACTCTTCAAAGTAAATGCACGCCTTTTTCAGATCGAATATCGGCCTCTTTGATGAATCTTGTTGGAAAGTTCACTCGCCCGTGCTTTAGGATGTATTTCTGAAGAACTCTGTGTAAAAAAGTATTCGGAAATTCATCAAAGGGCCCGTAAATAAAAGAGCATAATTTTGATCCGCCGATATTTGATCTGAAAAAGGCGCGAAAATTGAAATTCAAATCGGGTCAATTTTGCCGTCTGATTTTTTTGAATAGAGGATACCCTTAAAAGTCTTCTAAAAGGGCAATGGACTTTGTCCTTTCTTGTAGTGTTTGATAAGAAATTTCGTCTCTCTCCGATTACATGATTATTGTTCTTTCACATTTTTCTCAATTTTTCGTACTTTTACTTCAAGCGTACCATCAATTTTATCGTTTTTTTTCAGAAGATGCTCCGCGCAGTCAGCTCTTCGTTCGGTACCGCCCGTGCGGCCTCCACAGCCGCCAAGAAAAATTTGCCAAACATCGTGTTGGTCGATGCTGTTCGCACGCCGTTCGTTGTCTCGGGAACCGTCTTCAAGGACATGATGGCCGTCGATTTGCAGAAGGAGGCTATTAAGGGTGATTAGATTTTTCAGCTTCCTTAAATAATAAAATTCTCCGTTTTCAGCGCTCATTGAAAAGACCAATCTACCATACGAGAAGTTGGATCACATCATCTGCGGAACCGTGATTCAAGAATGCAAGACCAGTAACATCGCCAGAGAGGCTGCTCTTCTCGCCGGTGTTCCCGACAAGATTCCCGCGCACACTGTCACACTTGCGTGCATTTCATCGAACGTCGCCATCACAACGGGAATGGGAATGTTGGCCACCGGAAACGCGAACGCCATCATTGCCGGAGGAGTCGAATTGTTGTCTGATGTGCCAATTCGCTACAATAGAAAAGCCAGAAAGGCGATGCTCGGAATGAACAAGGCAAAGGATGTTGGATCGAAACTGAAGATTGGAGGAGAGATTGTCAAGAATCTTCTTTCGCCAGAACTCCCGGCTGTCGCTGAATTCTCTACTGGAGAGACAATGGGACACAGTGGAGACCGACTTGCCGCTGCTTTCAATGTTTCTAGAAGGTGAGAGATTTCCATCATTTCAATTTCATTCACCTCGCGAATTTCCAGAGAACAAGACGAGTTCGCCATTCGCTCTCACACTCTCGCCTCCGAAGCGGCCAAAAACGGAAAATTCACAGACGTCGTGCCGGTGTTCTTGGACGGAAAGAAGCCGAAAACCATCAAGGAAGACAACGGAATCCGTGTGTCCACCATTGAGAAGTTGTCGACTCTCAAGCCAGCATTCGTGAAACCACACGGAACTGTCACCGCTGCCAACGCCTCCTACTTGACCGACGGAGCATCTGCTGCTCTTATCATGACTGAGGAGTACGCTCTGGCTAACGGATTTAAGCCAAAGGCATATTTGAGAGACTATTTGTATGTTGCACAGGTAAAAAAGATTATGATGTTTTATCTCAATAAGCAGAGATTTTTTCAGGATCCAAAGGACCAACTTCTTCTCTCCCCAGCCTACGTCATTCCAAAACTTCTCGACAAAGCCGGACTTAGACTCAAGGATATTGATGTTTTCGAAATTCACGAGGCTTTCGCCGGGCAAGTTCTCGCCAACTTGAACGCAATGGACAGTGACTACTTCTGCAAGGAGCAAATGAAGAGATCCGGAAAGTTTGGACGTGTTCCAATGGATAAACTCAACTTGTGGGGAGGATCTCTGTCGATCGGACATCCATTCGGAGCCACCGGAGTTCGATTGGCCGCCCATTCAGCTCACCGACTGAAGGAGGAAAAGGGACAGTATGCAGTGATTGCTGCGTGTGCTGCTGGTGGACACGGAGTTGGAATGCTTCTTGAAGCTTATGGAAAGTAAACTCTCACACACACACTTTTCTGTATTATAAATTAGTGATTATTTATTATTCTCTTTTTTCGAAATTTCCCCTTTCAGATGTTTTTCTTCTATGTGTATAGATTGTAGCGGTTCTTTTCGTGCCTTTTATTGTGCACATTATGTGCGTTGTCTCTCCTCGTAAATCTACTGGTCATTTTTTTGAACACACTTTCTTTTCAAAAAAATATTTTATTCAGCCATAAATGATACAACATTTAAATCTTAAAGCAGTCGATGCAAATGAAGAGGATGGTGATGAGTTGAATGACCACGTAGACGGATACCACAATGAGAAGATCCTTGCCGAAGAATCGTGGGAAGTAACATGGAACGACGAGCCCTCCGAACGCCACCATTTGGCAAAGAAAATTCATCTATAAGGAGTTGATACATAAAGTTGAATTGCGAAAAAATTAAAATTACGGTGTAACCGCGGACGAGAGGCACGTAGTCGGATTCGTTGGCACCCTCAGTGACTTCCATCGTTCTCAGCGCATCAAACAAGAAAAAAATGAACACTGCTCCAGCGAAAATCATCGCAACACCTAAGTAGAGCGTTGCGAAACTCTCCTCGTGAGCGGTTCCGTTGAGTGCTCCGAAAAGCGATGACAATAGTCCGGAAATGATAGTGAGTGGGGACGGCTGAAGAATTTTTTCAAGAATTCGGGATCTATTGTACTTACCGTTGGGCGGAGCGTGAGAAATTGTTGGATTCTCTCTAGTAAGGTCATTCTGAAAATACAGTACTTGCACATAGCCTTGATAATTACAAGGGTACCCTTTTCAAAAAGCTACATAGCACTTTTTTTCTAAATTGGCTCATTTATAGATTCGGATGACAGATCTTGATTGCACAAACTGCTAGAACTCGAGATATCTTGCTTCAAAGTTTGGTGCATTTTACACCGTATCCGCATTTCGAACGAACTTTTCTTTCCTCCCCATTTTTCAACGCCTCGAGACGCCTCAAAAAAAGGTGGCGGATGGCCGAGTTGGTAAAGCGGTGGGATGGTAATCTGGACATGCAGAGTTCGATTCCACTTTTTGTCATTTTTCTTTTTATGACTTTTCACAAACTGTCATTACTTTTTTTACAAGTCTTTATTACATTTCACCGATTTTTTCGAATTCCTAGGACCTCAAGGAAGGTGTTGTGACATTTTTACAAACTTTAAATTTTTCGAAAATTGGAAATTTTCTCCATGGTAATGGTGGATGGAAATTTCGAGAAAATCTTTTGAAGTCAAAACTTGGAGAAAATTTCCAATTTTCGAAAAATTAAAAGTCTGCAAAATGTCACAACACCTTCCTTGAGGTCCTAGGAATCCGAAAAGGTCGGTGAAATGTTATAAGAACATGTAAAAAACAAACAAAAAGTCTTAAGAAGAACCATGACAAAAAGTGGAATCGAACTCAGCATGTCCAAATTACCATCCCGCCGCTTTACCAACTCGGCCATCCGCCACATTTTTTTCGAGGCGTCTCGAGGCGTTGAAAAATGAGGAGGAAAGAAAAGTTCGTTCGAAAGGCGGATACGGTGTAAAATGCACCAAACCTTGAAGCAAGATATCTCGAACTTAGTGCAATCAAAATCTCTCATCCGAATCTATAAATGAGCCGATTTAGAAAAAATTCTATGTAGCTTTTTGAAAAGGGTACCCTTGTTAGCGAATTAAATTGAAAAAAAGGTTCATACCGGCGTCATCAGATTGTAACCTGTGGTACTGTTTGATCTACCTTTCATCTTGATTTGGGATCGATAAATGTATGTCTACTAATGGTATATATTGTTCCAGAAAACAGTAGAATCGGATGTTGAAAAACCTGAAAGTGTTCTGAATAACTGAAGGTGAGTGTTTTCATTTTCTTCCTACTGTACTCCTTCGGATTATTACTATGCAGATCAACCATAAAATTAAAAAAAATGAGCTTTTGCTTGAAAATAATGGGTTTCCAGGATCGGACAAACTCTCCATACAGCCTCCGTGTATAAAGCGTACTGAATCTCCTAACTAGGGAGTGCCTCAGACAAAAGGCGGAGTTATGGGGTAAAGTGGCGAGGTGGGAAAACGGTACTCTATGGTTCGACTCCTTCATAGTCAAAACGCTTTTTTATTTTTTGTCTGTTTTATTTATGACCTGTTTTTGAGCTCAGAAATAGTTTACAGCAGTTTTCCATACTGTACACACCTTTGGCATATTGTCAAACACCAATTAATAGATTTTTTTCGAACAATTTTTTTTTTGAGAAAATTTACAAGTTTCCATGATCCATACACCATTTTTCTAAATTTTCGAAAAAAAAGTTTTTTTTTTCAAAATTTATTTTTATTGTCCTAAGCAGATTCACATTTATGCTTATTTTTGAAATATCAAAAAGTTGTACAATTTGCTTCGATACAAAAAGGCACGTCAGTGGGTGATGTGTGAATTCTTCTATTCGGCGATCGATGAACAAATCTTTCAACAAGAAAACGAATTTGCCACAATAATTCGAGAATTGTTTCCCAATCTGAAAAGCTGGAATTTGACGCGGGTTGAGTGGAGAGCGATTCGAAGAATGCTTGGAAAGCCACGCCGGTGTTCGTCGATGTTCTTTGAAGAGGAAAGACAGTATTTGGAGGAGAAGAGAAAGAAGATCAGAAGTGTCTACGAAGGAAGTTATCTGAATGATCCGTCGATTGATTTGAAAGATTTGCCTGGAAAGCTTCCACGTCAAATGGTTGTTGGAAATAGGGTTTTCGCTCGTATACGGCATCCGTATGACGGGATTTACTCGGGTTTAATTGATGCAGTTATTCCGAAAGGATTCCGAATAGTTTTTGATATGTTTGTGGGAGAAACCTTCTTCTCCTTCGCTATACAAGGCTATGTAGTAATATGTTTTGAAAAAGTAGAAAAACTGTCATTTATTGTGCGAAAATTTCGAACTTTTCAAATCTCCAGAATCAAGTTTTTTTTAACTAAAAATAGTTGGAAACGATGTCAACGGGTCGAAAATAATCATTTATGTGGTTTTCAAGTCGAGTTTCTAATGAAAATGTAAATTTGCAGAGCTACAAAGTTTGTCATTTACCGGATCAATTTCATTCAATAACCAAAAAAGCATACGGAGTACCAATTTAATATAAATTTTATGATTGATTATAGTAAATCGTTATCTGGGAATCATAATTTTGAAAGAAACTCGTCTGAACGAGATACTACAAGTTTGTAAAAAATGTGAAAATTTTAAAAAAATACCAATTTTCTGGGTGATGCAATTGAGCTGTTATTTAGTGATTCACTGATAAAATATTTCAAAAACAGAAGTACGATTCTGAAAGAGTTTTAGGTGTGTCTCAAAAACTGAAAATTTTTTTCGACCTATCAGATGAACTAACTTAGTCTGATAGAGGCGGAACATAAATCTAAACAAATGTATCTTACTTACATCACCCCAAGTACCCACCACACCAAAAATGAGCCCAATCGGATAAGTTTGGAGGATGTTTTCCATGGCCCTATAGGCCTATAGTCGACTTTCTGGGACATTGCTTCTTAATTGGCCTGTTTTTGAGCAATAGTTTTCTCTCTCATTGAACGTTTGAGTGGGAATTAACTTATAGAACTTCCAAGCTTCCTGTTTGTTTTCTTCTAGGTCAGAAAAATAGAACAAAAGGAAGTAAGAAACGAAGAAAAATTTTAGAAATGAACTAAAAACCACGTTTCTCAATCGACCGGTGCTGAACTGAACTTTGCTGAACTATTGCGAGACTGTGCAAAAAAAAATGCTGTAATCGTCTCGCGAGACGACACAATTTTTGTTATTTCATCAAAATTGGAATTAGTCGTGTTCAGATTATAGCCCTATTTTCAAAATTGACTGTTTACAAGAAAACAGCTAAAAATATTGCAGCTAGGAACATCAAAAAGAGATTCACGAAGTTTCATTTAACAGTTCCTTCTAATTAAGCAGAATCACTTATCCAAGAGTGATAACCTAATTTCCCCAATTATCGCGTGCCAGTGCAAAATTCGACATTTTCAAACACGATTTTCTTTTCTCGTTAGCAACGAATTTACATATTTTTTCTGAAAAAACAGTTGTTTATTTAATTTCGACCGTTTTTTATCTTTATGATTATGTTTTTAGATGCATTACCTGGAAATTATTTGAAAAAATGTAAAGCAAATCTATCGTAAAGCCTGGAAAGGCGCCCGATGTACTCAAAATTAGCACATTGTTGATATTCAAACAGATTGAAATTAGTCTTATTAGAATCCTCGTCAAAAGTTGACTCATAAAATATGTTTCAAATCAGATGTTATGATCTACTTTGAGAATTCGTAATTATCAATAGAGGGGCATGCCCTGCTAGTACATAATTTACGGTAGTTTTCAAAGACGACGTTTGATTTTGGATCCTTCTCGAACACAAAGTCCAATGCAACTCGAGTTCTGATCATCCGAAAATTCGCCTTTGCACTTTCTTAAAATCCATCAAACCAAGATTTCCTCGCCTTGATCGAATGGTTCTCTGTAGTCCGGGAATCTTGAATGAGATCGATAATCATTCAATCTTTGTTATGAATCGTGTTTTTCACAAAAAACAGTCGTCTTTCTACCCAGCAGTAATCCTTCCCAGAAGGACATTGCAAAAATAATGTAACAATTCATGACATTGTGCCGATATAATGTGTTAACAATATGACAAAATCCACGTCTTTAGATGAATCTATCTTTATTGAGAAGAGAGAGGTCCAGATGGACGACCTCTCGGTGTATGCGAGTGCATAGCAAGTGAATGTAAAAATAAATTTCGTGGGGTGTGTGTCCTCCTCTCCCTCTCTTTGCTCTACATGTGGGTCACCCGAGTGTGCGGACCACGTCATAAAGCATAAAGATATAGAAATCATGGAGACGCAGAGTTCGTCTCTTGACAATAAGGAAAAGGTCGACACAACTCAATAACACATACATGTCTTTGTCAAGATGAACGAACCCTTATGGATCTATTCAGTGAATAAAATGTATGTATTTTAATACAAAACACCAATTCAGAGACGTCGAGAAATGTAATTAAATGTAATTTAATACCCCTATTTCTCGACATTTCTTTACATTTCGATACAGTTCATTTCCAATATAAAAATTTTCAAAACTCAAAAATATCTATTTACATGCAAATACATGCTCTTGCCACTCTACATTTTGTATTGAATTTGCTCGAGTGGCAAGAGCACGTAGATTTTTTTGAATTTTGAAGATTTTTATAGTGGAAATGAACTGTATCGAAATGTAGCAAAATGTCGAGAAATAGGGGTATTTCTCTACATTTAATTACATTTCTCGACGTCTCTGAATAGGGTTTTTTGTATTAAAATACATACATTTTATTCACTGAAAAGATCCATTATTTTTTTCATGTGATACGATTTTTATACTAATTTCTCATTTTTCTTTCAGAGGTTCTCCGTCATGGAGCACACAACTTCATTCATCACCAAAGAACTCATTCAATTAGCCAGTGAATCTCAAAACGGAGTTTCCGCTATCCTCAGTCTCCGAAGAATTATCGATTGTTTGCAAAGAAACAGTGACAAGGAGTACCAACCAACTTCAGAAGACGTTGGTATTTTGGAAGAGCTAGAAGATAAATATCAAGGAAAGGAAGAAATGTATAGAGAAGAAATTCAAACGATGGAAATGGAAGCATTTTTATCAGTATGTTTTTAAATGAAATACATTATGAAACTGAACTTTGAGTGTAGACAAAAAGTCGTGTTGTAGTAATACAAAAAGTCTGTTCAAGTTGGGGATCTAGGATAATATTAATTCAAAAAATTTTGAATTTCTCACATTTTTTTCTGCAAAAAGGTATATTACATCGTTTGGTATGACATTCTGGGTACAAAACAAAAAACTAGACCTTCTGGAAGTGATTTTGAGGCAAGAAATGGGTCCGCAAGGTACGCCTAAAGGACTGTTAGCTGCACCTTTGAGGGCTCATATCTCGAGTTAAGTGACCGCTTTGGGGATTCTGAAAGCAGGTATGAGCTCTCCACGGTCGATAGTACCTACACCCAATTTTACAGAAAAAAGTTGAAAGGGGAACCTCAAATACATTCCTCGTCAAACTACAATCTGCTTTCCATACTTTTTTTCAATGAAATTTGACAGTTTTCTGACCAATCGATAGCTTTTTTAATAAGGAAAGTTTTTTTCAGTTGACCGTATTTTTAACCGATCCCTCTGAAAAAAGTTAATCGCGTTTGAATTAGTTATCAAAGTTCGTTGCCGCTCATGCCTATAGTAACTTTTGAATATGGAAAAATAGATACTACGATCTACAGTACCGCTCAAAAGTATATCAACTTTTGGCGGTATGAGGTGGATAACTTTTTTATGAGAAAAGGTATGAACTTCAAATTTTACCACAACATTTCTGGCATAACCAAAGACATGTCTGTCAATTTTCATGCACATATCTAAAAAATTGATGATTTTGTGACCGAAAAGGTAATCTGGCAAAAAAGAAAATTTCCAGAAATTTTCAGTAAAACGTTCACATATTCACAGAAACAAGGTTTATTTTATTAAACTGGGACCAAACAAATTATAAAACCTTATTTCTGTGAAGATATGAGTGTCTTCCTGAAAATTTCTAAAAACCAATTTTTTTCCAAGTAACTTTTTCGTTCACAAAATCTTCAGTTTTTTAGATATGTGCCTGATCATGCCCAGAATATTGTGTCAAAATTTGAGGTTCATACCTATTCTCAAAAAAAAAGTTGTCTACTTATGAGCGGTACTGTATGTTTTCCATACTCAAAGGTTACTGTAGACAGTGAATATAACTCATAAATTACTTGCAGAAACAAGCTATTATTTTTTTTATGATGCTTCCCTTGATACATGCAACCACTTTGGTAAGGGATAGCATTGGAAAAGAGACTTGGCTGGATAACGTTGTAACGGGAGAACTGATTATTTTGTGTCTGTTGTTTGTTTTTTTACTTTTCAAGGCTTTACGGCTGAATTCAGCGCAGAATAGGAGGTAAGGATAAGTAGAAGACAACTACATACATTATAATTTAACTTTTTTAAGAAAAATACATTCTCAGAATAATGTTAATAACGAGAAATCGGCAGAAACGAAGAAAGATTACGAGAAAGTAATTGACTACGAAGAGCTCAAGAATCGTTACAAGAATCTAGTAGATCATTCTGAAACCGTGGAGAATTTGAGAAATCGTCTCAAGGGTCGCACAAATCAAAGAGACTTATCGGTAATCACCAATACTTTTCAAGACTTGAAAAACATCATTTCAGATTATGTTCATCTGTTTCTTTTTCACAATCTATACTGGAATGTTTCTCGTCGTCCTTATCAATGAAATGATCACAACCAATGGAGAAAAAGGAGGAAAGCAATTGCCACACTGTATAATTGCATTTTTATTCTCTCTGATTCGTGGACTTGTTACTTTCTCTAACTTCGTTAAAAACAATAACATTCTACTGTAACATTCATCCACTCGTATCTAGTTTCAACATGTGAGTATTGTATCATTAGATTTGCTTGGCCAGTGTTTTTAGAAAATTCTGAGGTAATGTACCTATAGAGAAACGTACGCATAAAGATCAAAATAATCGAATACTGGCCGCCGCGGCAATTCGAAAGTTATTTCTATTTGTATAGATTTTGAAATAATTGCGATTTCAGAGCTTTTCAATATTACATTTTTTGTGAGCACTTATAAGCCTGAGATTTACAGAACTACACCTGTCCAACATTCTGAATAATTTGGACCTATAAAATGTTGGCTCCTCGAACACAGAACTTAAAATACAGTACTAGCCTTGGGTTTCAGTTAAAACAGGTCAACTTTGAGGGTCTGAAAAAATAGTTTCCAGAAATCCGATTTTTCTGAAATTTTGCGAATGTATAGAGCATCTTAAGAACTCCATTTTTGACGTTGACCACTTTTTCCTAGGACCATAATCCAGTTAGTTATTCCAAGTTACCTAAAATTTCGTCTTATTTTTGAGCCTTTTGGCTTCCACGCAACATAACTTACTGGAACATGGTTTCAAACTTTCAGTTTAAAAAGGGAAAAAGTCTCCAAAAAATTTCCTTTCATTCTGTATAATTTTAATGAAAATTGGGGTACTGTGAGCGGAGTTAGTGGAAAACAATTTCAACATAGATTTTTTTAGTGTTGGTCAACTTTGAGGGTCTGAAAAAGTGGTTTCTAAATATCCGGTTTTCTGAAATTTTGTGGGTGTATAGAGCACCTTGAGAACTATATTTTTGTAGTTAACAACTTTTTCATAAAACCACAATCCAGTTAGTTATGTCACGTGGAAGCCAAAAGACTCAAAAATGAGATGAAATTCAGTCAACTTGGCCAAATTAATCGAATCGTGGTCCTATGAAAAAGTTGTTAACTACAAAAATAGAGTTCTAGAGTTGCTCTATACACCCACAAAATTTCAGAAAAATCCGATCTCTGGAAAACACTTTTCAGTCCCTCAAAATTGACTCAATTTCCACTGCAAATTACGATTTTTTGTGAATAATGCGCCAACTTTGATGGCCTGAAAAATAACCTTCTCGTCTATGAATTTTTTTGAATTATTGTGAGCATAAAGTTCAAGAATTGCTCTATAAGCTCACAAAATTTCAGAAAAGGCGGATTTCCGGAAACCGCTTTTTTAGGTCGTCAAAGTTTACCTATTTCAACTGAAAGCGCCATTGACCAGTACTGTATCGAATTTTCTGTTCATTTTTTCCATTTCGCCCTAAAAAAGGAAATAAAATCACTTTATTAAAATCCTCAAGGCACCGGCTGATTCCGAATCTTATTCAATTTATTACACGTCTCTCTTCTGACACATCCTTGATTCTTATCTTCTCCATTCAAGTAAACATGTCCCTCTTTACAAACACATGCAGGTGGTCCACACCGGAGAGAGAAGCAACTGGAGACCTGAAGAAGACGTTCGAGGATTCAGAAGATCTGTCTTAGATTATTACCGTCAGAAAGTTCTGGCAACTTTTATCCGGACAAATGTTGGTGCATTCTTTGAATTCCGCGTTTTTCGGGCACCCAGAAGAGTGAACAGCCCGTTTGACGGTTCCGGATGAGACAAGTGTAAACAAGAAGAAGAAAAAGAAGAAGGAAAGTTTGAAATGCATGTAGTTTGGCTGAAAATAGTTTATCTAGAGGCACTCAAGTAAATAGGAAATTTAAAACGTATATAATGGTGGTGATGGGACAAAATTTGGAAAAAAAATGCACTTGACTCGTCGGAGAAAAAGAGAGCTAGAGGGGAAGAGAGAGCACGGTAATCAAGGGGTGATTGATGGGGTTGTTTTGATTCTTCAAGGATTTTCAAGGAACTTTTGTTTTTTTTGTGGCACATTGATTCGAGGTTCGTTTCAGTTTGGGCGGAGAAAAAGAAGTCAGGGATGGGCAGCAAGCTCATTCAAGTGTGCATAACTTTTTTTCAGGGGGCTCGAGTAAAAATACTGTCAACAAAAACATGTTCCTTCACAGTGATTTGGGCAGCGTGGTATGCAAAAGCACTCATTCGACGTGTGACGTCACTGTTGGCTGACTATCAAACTTTCACGTGGTTAAGAATTTAGGCGAAAATTTGGCTACCGTAACTTATACACGCAAAAGTTTGATAGTCAGCCAACAGTGACGTCACACGTCAAATGAGCGCTTTTGCATACCACTAATTTCAAACGCCTGTGTTCCTTATTTAAAAAGCTATCGATTGATTGAAAGTTTGTTAAATTTCATTGAAAGTTAACAGAGTTACGCCTTGTGTTGCCAAAAAATGCCGATTTCGGCAATTTTTCCGGGAACACAGCGCGACAGAAGGCGTAACTCCGTTAATTTTCGATGAAATTCAACAAACTTTTAACCAATCGATAGCTTTTCAAATAAGGAACAATTTTCTTGTCGACAGTATTTTTGCCCGATCCCCCTTGAAAAAAGTTTTGCCGCAATTCGTTTAACTGAAGTCTCATGATTTAAAGAGGACAAAAAAGAAAAAGAGAGCGAAAAGAAACTGAGAAAGTGATGGGGACCGGTGGGTGAGAGAGATTTGATTGACACTTTAGAAACAACAAAAATAAAACAAAGAAATTTATTTTCGATTCGAAGATGTTGGAGACGATGACAGTGCTCCACTCTCCAGCATAATCGTGTGGAACTGCTTCAGATGAACTTCCACGTAGTCTTGGAAGAATGCCACGTTTCGAGGGTGTATGTGATTTCGAATCTCGGTAACGACGTCGCCAAGGGATTGGAGGTCCATGGCTGAGATCTTCTGTGTTCCCATTGCGCGAACCTGGAAGATTGTATTTTTAGACTATATAATTTAGCTCAAATTTCACAAAAAATGGTCTAAAATTCACGAAAATTGAGTTAAAAAAGTCAAAAATGCCCCAAAACTGCCCAAAAACTTCAAAAGTTCACTAAAAATGCACAGCTTCAGTCAAGTTCATTATAGTCCGTTTTTCATGATTCTTGCACTATTTTACCGAATTTTGGACCATTTTTAGTCGATTTTGAGCGGGAATAGCATTAGAAATGCTCGAAAATCAGTCAAGAATTGACGAAGAATGCTCCAAAACAGTCCAAACTTCGTCAAAAATGGTCCAAAATGACCGGAACTTGCCTGATATGATTTTGTATGATTTTGGACTATTTTTTGATAGATTTTCGCCTTTTTTGGACCATTTTTTGTCGATTTTTGCTAATTTTAACCATTTTTAATAACACACCTGTAGAAGAACAGCAGTCAACGCCTGAATCAACGTCAACGCGTGCACATTCTCCACATTCAATCCTTGATTACAGTGCTCCACGAATCGACCCGCCTGTTGATAGCACATCTTTCGCACCGCTTCTGGCTTCATGTTGGCCGTCGAAATCTGAATTTTGTTTTGAAAAAAGAAAAAAAAAAGATGAGCACTGACGTCATTGGATGATGAGAAGTACATGGTGTGGTCCTGTATTCCGTTCATATTGATATCGATATTCTGATTCACATGCTCCAGATCAATGATGGTTTTTGCGTACTTTTCCTGCAATTTTTTGGAATTCAAAATTGAAAAGAAATTCTATTAACAAACCATGAAACTTGTCGAATACTTGTCCGTTGTCAAATGCTGCATCTCAGCTTCTATATTCAAATCGGTCAAATTTTTGATTAACCCTTTCTTAATCTCTATCAACTTGGTCAATTTCACAAGATTCACAAGAAACTTCAATGGATAATTTCCAACAATTTCAGTGCTTCTCCCAGTCAATCTCTCGTCATCGACACTCGTCAAAGGTCCACCCTTCTCCAGTTTTCGAGTGACAAGTTCATCGCGAACCAGATGCGGACGATTCGGATCCCGAACCGCTGCGACGAACGGGCGAACGCCGATGGGAAGTTTCGAGTTCGCTTGCTCTATGAAGTAGGCAATGCTTAAAAGTTCGGATTTTCCGTCAAGGAGAACTTCGGTGTCACTGACAAGAGTTGGTGGGATGTCGGACTGAAAATTTGAAATTTTTGGTTTGAAAGAAGATTAATCACACAAACCTTATCAAAAACGATTCGGAATCCTTTCGGAATAACCGCATCAATTAAACCCGAGTAAATCCCATCATACGGATGCCGTATACGAGCGAAAACCCTATTTCCAACAACCATTTGACGTGGAAGCTTTCCAGGCAAATCTTTCAAATCAATCGACGGATCATTCAGATAACTTCCTTCGTAGACACTTCTGATCTTCTTTCTCTTCTCCTCCAAATACTGTCTTTCCTCTTCAAAAAACATCGACGAACACCGGCGTGGCTTTCCAAGCATTCTTCGAATCGCTCTCCACTCAACACGCGTCAAATTCCAGTTTTTCAGATTGGGAAACGATTCTCGAATTATTGTGGCGAATTCGTTTTCTTGTTGAAAGATTTGTTCGTCGATTGCCGAATAGAAGAATTCACACATCACCCATTGACGTGCCTTCTTGTATCGAAGTAAATTGTACAACTTTTTGATATTATTTCTCATGAATGTGCTCACATCTTCACTCGTTTGATTTTTATACGTTTTGAACTGTTTCATCATTGCGGATCTCTCCTGATCAGTTGAGAACATGTTAAAGAATGTTTGAGTGTCTCGATGCTCCAATGCTTCATTCGACATGTTATCCGGATTATTGAGATCGTCAAGGCCCGCGACCATATTCTGATGCATTTCAATCATTTCTAGATCCTTATTAAGAGCGTCGCTGGAAGCAGACAGTGGCGGTGAGATGGCGAGAGCTCTTCGAGTCGGGCGCCGTTGCTCTTCTTTCGGCTGGAAAAGCTGGTGGAGTTGTTATCAGAATGAATAATTTGATAGCTTACTAAATAATCAAGTTCACTCGAACCCTCATAGTCAATCGCAGTTTTGGCGAGCATTGAGAGACTCGAGTTACGGGTTAGACTATGCACAGCAGGTGAGTCTCGACCTCCATTCAGACGTTTAGATGGTGATCTGGAAAGGGGTGGGCTAGAATTGAAATGGAAAAGATGGACCCACTTCTTAGGAGATCCAGTACGCTTTGTGCTTCTTGTCGGTGATAGGTACACTTCATCATCTCGATATCTCGATGGTACTTTTGCAGTTTCACGGAGGCTGTATGGAGAGTTTGTTCGATCCTAAAAGGAAATCCAACATTTTCAAGCTTTTTATTTCGCCCCCAAATCGATAATCCCAACTCAACTGACCGGGTCTGATGCATCACTTTGCACCTTTTTTCGCGGACTTCTTGACATTTCACTCTGAAAATATTCCAGAAATTTGAAAAACCGGAAACCGATGAAAACAAGGCGCGCGCCCAAAAACCTTAGAAAAAAACGTTTGAAATGGCGGGTTTTTCTCAGCAGACAACGACCGGATTCAAACAGCCGCCGCGGGTCTCGCAGCGATTGGACGGAAAGGGTGACGGGGGTACGGTAGAGGGGGGAATTTAGAAAGTGCTGGTGGTTAGGCTGTTGATGGAAAGGGAAAAGGAGGACAAGAGAAAAGGGGAAAAAATGACGGGAGAAAAGATAGAAGAGCGGGTGGCGAACAGTCGTGACATTCCTTTTTTGGATCATTCCGAGCACTCCTTCGAATCGATTTTTATAATTTTTTGATCGATTAAAGTAGATCTTTCAAAGTTTATAGCAAAATCATCTGATCAAACTCGTTTTCTTCCCATTCATCTTTTATCAATTTCTTTTTTTTTTTTCGTTAGTCAAGCGAAGGGGGATACGACAGTTTGTTCATTTTTCTCGTGACTCATAGTTTTGTTTGTCACTTTCTGTTTTTCTTCCTCACTTTTTGATAAAATGCTTATGAAATTTCACCTCAAAACTCGAAAAAAAGGTTTCAAAATGAATTTTTAAACATTGCAAAATTTTACAATTTTCCTCATTGTCTGGGCATCAAAACTTAAAAAAAAAACGATTACACCAGTCAAATTCTTTATTATTAATGCCTTGAAAGACTTGAAATCGCAACCAAATTCGAAAAAAAGAAGAATTTCAGAAAAAAAACAAATTTGAAAAATTGTTTTTAAAAATTTGACGAAATTTTTAATTTCGCTTCGAGACCCCAATCTCAATTGTAAGCGTTGCGCCTTTGATTTACCTGTAGTTTTTTTGTTTCTCATTTTTTCCATCATTTTTTCATTCATTTCGCATGAAAATTCTCCGTTTTTCTCTCATTTTCCAGCTGTAAACTTCCCGTTTTTTTTCTTTAAAAAATCCATTCACAGAAACTTCACACACTAAACAGGTTTCTAAAAGTTTTTTCATCGTATCACTTTTAGACGTTCATCGAAGAATCGAAAGCGCTACAACATAATGCGTTGACCTCTTCGCACCTTTATCTTATCTTTTTTTCGCTCTTATCACCTACTCTGCTCAATGAATGCTCTCAATCTCGCCTCACTACTCGCCAGGTTTTCCACTTTAATTATTTACAAATTTCCACGAAAATCAATTCGAATGTTTATGTTTTGAACATTCGATTTTCCCAAACACTGGCTGACTATGAGCTGGCAAATAAAAGTGATGGTTTCTAGGTGTTCAAACATTGCGGGGAAACGAAAGAAACACCAGACGTTTTCTTCTTTTCTCTCTCCTAAAAACCGGTCTCTTATATCTTCCTCGTGTAATTTTATTAGTAATTTCTCTGCTTCAGAATCCAGAGAAAATGTGCGCTCCAACGCCAATGACGTGTCTTTCGGAGATCGATTCGATTGCGCAATAGATTTCAATTAGTCATCTAAACCATGCAATTGCTTGGGAAATTTTCTTTAAAAAATTAGCTTCCTCAATTGTCAGTTTCTAAAGCTAGAAAATTTCACTATTTCGTACTGATTTTGATCCGGTACCAACTTTTGGCGATATTTTTAGGTGCCCCAGTTTTTTATTCAAAATCGAGTTCCTACAAAATTTTAAGGAGGATTCTCAGCTATCGATTCATATAGAAAACGTGCATTTTGACTTCGTAATTACTGAGAAAACCGGGATTTAAAAAATGACACTGATAGTAGCAAAATTTTAAAACCCCGCGTTTTTCTCAGTACTTACGGGGTCAAAATGTACGTTTTCTATATAAATCGATAGCTGGGATTCTCTTTAAAAATTTGTAGAAAATCGATTTTTGAATAAAAAAAATGAGACGTCTAAAAGGTACCTGACCAAAATTAGTGCAAAATTATTGAAATTTTGGAGTTCGCGGGCATATAAAGCTAAGAATTTCTGTTTTATAAACTGAAAATTGAAAATTCGAACCTCCCGCTAACGATGCTCCAATTCTGAATGGAGCACGCTTTGTGCTCATGCCCCTTGCTGCTCCGTATCGATCCGGGCCCTCTGCGCTCCCCTCACTCTTTTCTCGGCTCCTTGAGCCCTCTCCGTCAATATCTGGTCTTCGGTCGTGGTCTTCATGCTCTTTCTCTCTTCACCTCCACGTCTTCAATTTCTCTTCTGAATTTTTCCCTTTTTTAAAACCATTTTTTCTGCAGAATCGACACGATGGGTGATTACGTGACTCCTGGCGAGGAGCCACAACAGCCGGGCATTTATCGGAGTGAGCAAATGTGCCTGGCGCAGCTCTATCTCCAATCCGACGCCTCCTATCAGTGTGTCGCCGAGTTGGGTGAACTCGGACTTGTGCAATTTCGTGATGTGAGTGAAAAAAGTTGAAAATTCGAATATTTCTTAATCTTCAGTTAAACCCGGACGTCAGTTCCTTCCAACGAAAATATGTGAACGAAGTGAGACGATGCGATGAGATGGAAAGAAAATTGAGTATGTGTTTCAATTGCTTTAAAATATGCAGAATTTTGCGCTGATTCCGAATATCATACCGAAAACGCCCAAAAATGCTCCAACACCCCGAAGAACCGCTTCAAATAGGGAGACGCCTCCAGGCGGTTTTTCGAGGCGCTGGAAGCATTTTTGAGCGATTTCGTTATGATATTCGGAATCAGCGCAAAATTCTGCATCTTTTGAAGCAATGCAAATTTAAAAAACTCTTATTCAAATCTTAATTTTTTTCTTTAGGATTCCTCGAACGTGAAATCAAGAAAGATCAGATACCAATGTTGGACACCGGTGAGAATCCGGATGCTCCGTTGCCAAGAGAGATGATTGATTTGGAGGTGAGTATCATTTCCTTGAAAAATTCAAAAAAAATTCCAAAAATATTAGATGCTCAATTTCAACGATTACAACGACCTCGTAGTTGAAATAGCATTCGGAAGGCATGTACGCAAAATTTCTACAAAAATAAACGGAACCGATTTCTCAATCCATTCATTTTTCCAGGCAACCTTCGAAAAACTTGAAAACGAGCTTCGCGAAGTGAACAAAAACGAGGAGACGCTCAAGAAGAATTTCTCGGAGCTCACCGAGCTGAAGCATATCCTTCGAAAGACTCAAACGTTCTTTGAGGAGGTTGGTTTTCACTTTTTATGATTACTAAAATTTCGATTCTGCACTTGATCTCTTTCTCTTTTTCTCTAATTCTCGTCATCTCTTTCCTTCTAATTCTGGCATGCTTTCTAGTCAAAAAAAATTAACTCAAAGAAATTTTGGAACCTAGTAGATGTTGTAGTGTGTTTTGTGCATATGCTAGCCGATAGAATTCTCTCAATTTCACAAGGAATTTCACACAACACTCGGTTTGTTTTCCCATATCACAGGTTGACCATGATCGGTGGCGGATTCTGGAAGGTGGCAGTGGAAGCCGAAGAGGACGATCTACAGAACGAGATGAGACGGCACCGTTGATAGATATTGGTGGAGAAATTGACGATGATTCGACGAGGTTCTCGGCTCAGGCGGCAATGCTACGCCTCGGGTACGTGCATAGAGTCAAAAGTCAAGGAAGAGCGCTCACCACCACCACCATCATCATCACACATAGTCCTTGATGTTGTCCTTTGCTTGTTCTCCATCCTTTCCTTTTCCTCTGGGTGTCACTGGTTCTATTACTCCAGTCTGCATAAATCGGGTTCCTGGCCTAACTTTTGCAGCTGGCCGAACTCATGAAAACGCCACGAAAACAGCTACAGTAACCTCCTTTAAAAAAATTATTTGAATTTGATTCCTAAAATGTTTTCGATTTTTTCTCCTTTTCAATCGCAATTTTCGAGTAAATGTAACAAAAAGGAACATTTTCGCAACAATTTTTTCTGGTTTTGGAGTCTGAAATTTGAAAATCATTTTGAGTAGAGAAAAAAAATGCTGCGAAAATATTCCATTTTGATAAATTTACTCGAAAAATCGGTTGAAAGCTGAGAAGAAAAATCGGAAAGATTTTAGGAATTAAATTCAATTAATTTCTCTGTCGATTTACGGAGGTAGCTGTAGCTGTTTTTGTGGCGTTTTCATGAGTTCGGTCAGCTGCAAAAGATAGGCCAGGAACCCAATTTATGCGGACTGGAGTAATATAGGGTTTCTGAGATTCTTAATTCTTCTCCTATCCTTTTATCCCTCTGAAAACCTCCTAAACTAACACAGGCTGGAACTGGCGAAATGCTGCCACCGGCTGGCGCGATGGAATCCGAAGAGGGTCTCGAATTGACGCAGCACGCGGTCGCCGGTGCTCCAGGCGGAGCCATGTTCGCCAATTTTGGGTGAGAAACTTCTCCTCGATGTCGTACTTCTCTTCTTGTTGTTGCATGCTTGGCTTGTTTTTCACATTCTTCTTCTCTATGGGGTTTTTGGTGTGCCAGAATTCAGAATTGAGCTGACCCTTCTACTGATCTTCACAAAGCAAATCAAGTGATCCGAAACTCTATAAATATAGTAATTGTGTTTGTATTGTATTGCCGTTTTTTTATCTCTGCAGCACGAAGACATGATAGCATCGTCGGCGGAAAACTCTGGAATTGGAGATGTGCTCAGCGCCGACGAGGAGGAACTATCGGCGAGGTTCAGCGATGCGATGTCACCACTCAAACTTCAATTACGGTAGGATTCATGTTCCCGGTTTTCATTTGTCCCTTCTTTTCGAATTTTATGTGTTGTTGTCATGATGGTGGTGCTGATTTATTTTTAAGCGCGTCGATCTGGCTTTTAAGTTTTATATTTTCTTCTTATTCCTAAAGAAGACTTCTCATCAGTAAATGGTTTCCAGATTCGTCGCTGGTGTTATTCAGCGTGAACGCCTGCCCGCGTTCGAGCGTCTTCTCTGGAGAGCGTGCCGCGGAAACGTGTTCCTTCGTACCAGTGAAATCGACGATGTGCTCAATGACACTGTGACTGGAGACCCCGTCAACAAGTGCGTCTTCATCATCTTCTTCCAGGGAGATCAGTTGAAGACAAAGGTCAAGAAGATTTGTGAAGGGTGAGTTTCAATTAGAGACGGCCCAGAGAGTACCTTCAACGTTTTTCAGCTTCCGTGCCACCCTCTACCCATGCCCAGACACACCACAAGAGAGACGAGAGATGTCGATCGGAGTGATGACCCGTATTGAGGATCTGAAAACTGTCCTCGGACAGACTCAGGATCATCGTCATCGTGTGCTTGTCGCCGCATCGAAAAACGTACGAATGTGGCTAACGAAAGTCCGAAAGATCAAGTCAATCTACCACACTCTCAACTTGTTCAATATCGATGTCACTCAAAAGTGTCTTATCGCCGAGGTGTGGTGTCCGATTGCCGAACTCGACCGGATCAAGATGGCACTGAAGAGAGGAACCGACGAGAGTGGATCTCAAGTTCCGTCGATTCTGAATCGAATGGAGACACACGAGGCTCCGCCCACCTACAACAAGACCAACAAGTTCACCAAAGGATTCCAGAACATTGTCGATGCGTACGGTATTGCCACGTATCGTGAAATCAATCCGGCTCCGTACACGATGATCTCGTTCCCATTCCTGTTCGCTGTCATGTTTGGTGATATGGGACACGGAGTGATCATGTTCCTCGCCGCACTGTTCTTCATTCTCAAAGAGAAACAATTGGAAGCGGCCAGAATCAAGGATGAGATTTTCCAGACGTTCTTCGGTGGACGATACGTGATCTTCTTGATGGGAGTGTTCTCGATTTACACTGGATTCATGTACAATGATATCTTCTCGAAGAGTATCAACACTTTCGGATCCTCGTGGACCAACTCTTATTCACAAGACATTATTGATAAAACACTGGACCAGGGTGAGAAGGCCGGCGAAGCACAATGGATGCTGGTTCCCGAGTTGGCCTACGACGGAAATCCATATCCAATCGGTGTGGACCCCGTCTGGAATCTTGCCGAAGGAAACAAACTCTCATTCCTCAACTCGATGAAAATGAAAATGTCCGTGCTGTTCGGAATCGCTCAGATGACGTTCGGAGTGTTGCTCTCGTATCAAAACTTTACATATTTCAAGTCGGATCTTGATATCAAGTATATGTTCATTCCCCAAATGATCTTCCTCTCATCCATTTTCATCTACTTGTGCATTCAAATTCTCGCCAAATGGCTTTTCTTCGGAGTTACGCCTGGCACCGTACTCGGTTATACGTATCCGGGAACATCCTGTGCACCATCTCTTCTTATCGGACTCATCAATATGTTCATGATGAAGTCGAGAAATGCTGGATTCGTCGACGAGGAAGGACACGCTGTTCCTCAGTGTTGGTTGAGCACTTGGTATCCAGGACAGGTAAGTGAAATTCTGAATTCAGATGACGTGGAGGAGAAGACAATGACGATGACGCCGACGAGTTCTTGAGCAATTTCTAATTTCTCAAATTTTTAGTCCTTCTTCGAAACGATTTTCGTCTTGGTAGCGATCGCGTGTGTGCCGATAATGCTCTTCGGAAAGCCTTATTTCTTGTGGAAAGAGGAGAAAGAGAGGCGCGAGGGGGGTCATCGTCAATTGGTGAGATATGTACAGATATTATTTTGAGATGAACATTTGAGCCCCCGCACATTGATTGCTATCGTTTTTGTGTCCCTCTTTATAATTTTATTATCGTTGTGTCGTCTTCTTTTTTGCAAGTAATAAGTGGACCTTATTTTGGCCCCTAATAATTTGACTCTGACTTGTAACTATGGGTCTAACTGGTGAGAGTTGTGGCGATTCATGCGCATGAACTTTTAAATTATACTCGTCGGTGTCGTGTTCGTCATTCTCTTCCCTCACATCAACGTCATCTGGATTCGGAGCAATGATCGCCCCAAGGACCCCCTACGATTTCCAGGCGACAATCGAAATTGTGCTTGTAATTTTGGCCGTTGTGCAAGTGCCTATTATGTTGTTCGGAAAGCCATGGTTTTTGTATCAACGCAATAAACGAGAAACGCCAACGTACAGTACTTTGGGAGGAGAAACATCGAACCAGGTATCATGGTGATGGAGGATTCTAAATATTGCATGCATTCTTGCACCTACTTGCACCTATTTTATAGATTCAAATGGTCACTATAACTAATACAGTTTGAATTGCAGAGCGTTCGAGCCGACATGGCTCAAGACGACGCCGAAGTCGTGCATGCTCCCGAACAGACGCCAAAACCAGCCGGAGGACATGGACACGGACACGGAGATGGGCCACTTCAGATGGGAGATGTGATGGTTTATCAGGCGATACACACGATTGAATTCGTTCTCGGATGCGTTTCTCACACCGCCTCGTACCTTCGTCTGTGGGCGCTCTCGTTGGCTCACGCTCAACTCTCTGATGTGCTCTGGACGATGGTGTTCCGTAATGCGTTCGTGATGGATGGATACGCTGGAGCTGTTGCCACCTACATCCTCTTCTTCATCTTTGGCTCTCTCTCGGTATTCATTTTGGTGTTGATGGAGGGTCTCTCGGCGTTCCTTCACGCGCTTCGTCTTCATTGGTGAGTTTTTTTGACCCGAAGTCTATATATAATTTCTACCTTTTCTCAGGGTCGAATTCCAATCCAAATTCTACGGCGGTCTCGGATACGAATTCGCTCCATTCTCATTCGAAAAGATTCTTGCTGAAGAACGAGAAGCCGAAGAGAATCTCTAAGGATCTTCTCCATGACATCGACATTCGACAAATCGGCTCCTTTCTTTCCTATTTTTCAGTAGCTATCAGAATTTATGTATTATGTCGTGTCGTGCTTTTCATTCTATTACCTTTATTCTTGTGTTTGTGCATAGAGTCCTTTTTCCCTTCCCCATTCCGCCATCTCTTCCTGTTTCTTCCTGGTGTCTTTATTTCTTCTACAGAATCAGAAGCATTTTCTGTCCCCCTTTCCCCCATTGCTTTCCAGTCATGTTCCATTCTAATCATAGAATTCGTATTGTGATGATGATGATTTTTATGTATTCCTATGTTCCCGTCCCGTATAATTTATTTATCTAGGATTTCTTCTGAAAGAAATTTAACTTTATTTAAGAGAGTTTCCCCCTATTGCAAGATTTCTAATCCATTAGTAGCCTATTTCTTTTATTTCCTCTCTTGCTTTTTTAGTTTCCTTGTCGATTGTCGTCGTCGTCCAACACCATCTCCACCCCCACTAACCGTTGAATAAATAAGTTGAATGTAAAAAGATTCGTTTTTGGGCAAATGTTACAGTGAAATTCTGAATGAGCAAATATTATGATAGTAGATAGTATCAATGAATAAGAAGCAAGATCAAAATTACAGCCACAAAAAAACATGCAGCGCGTAATAAAGCCTTTTGAAATTTTCACAAAAACGAGCACATCGGCTTGTATTTGGTTGAACGGTGAGCCAACGGCCATTGGAAAACGAGCCGAGAAAATGTGGAATGAAGCAGAATATCGGGTGGCGACTGATGGAGCAGTGAATGAGATTTTTAGGAGGTTCGAAGGGAATTTGAAAACGAATATTGAATATGAGATTCAAAAGGTTTCAGAGAAGGCGTCAAATGGCCACATGCAATCTGTGGAGACTTTGATTCGATTGATAAAGGAATGGTTATGAAGGATTCGAAGTGAGGATTCTTCAGCAATTCTGAATTCTGGTTTTTTGATTCCAGACTGATTCATCTCCCGGATCAAGACCATACTGACTTGACGAAGACGATAGAGTGGTGTTTGGAGCAGTTAAATAAGAAGAAGGTTGGAGCACGAAAATCGATTTTCTGCACTTTAAATTTGAAATTTTTGGTCGATCTTTATACCAAAATGTAGAACTCGATGAGACCTATAAAATGGTACTAAAATCACCTGGCTCAGTTTTTGTTTAGGCGGGCGTTTTCGGCCCCTGTGAAGGTCTAGACAAAAACTGAGCCAGGTGATTTTGGTACCATTTTATAGGTCTCATCGAGTTCTACATTTTGGTATAAGGATTGACCGAAAAATTCAAATTTGAAGTGGAGAAAATCGGACTTCAATAATTCCATTTTTCAGTGGAAATTCGAACGAATCCTAGTGTTAGGCGGCCTCAATGGACGTTTCGACCACACAATGTCCACACTCTCCACACTGATTCATTTCGTCTCCTCTGCAATTCCTATTACTGTAATTGACGCCGACAACTTGTTGCTCTCGATTCCAGAAGGAGAATCAGAAGTCCACGTGGACTTGGAGAGAACGTCGAAAATGTGTGGAGTGATTCCGATGACACAGAAGGAGACCATCGTGACTTCGAACGGATTGAAGTATGAGATGAGTGAGTGATGATATTTCCTCAGCGGGTATTTCGCAAGGCGAATGATGACAATTGAGGAAAAATGAATGGTATAAAACTGCACTCGTGATCCGGGCAAATAGTCGTGTTTTTCTACTGCAATTTTCAGGTTTACACAATTTTAATTTTTAACCAGAAAATTAAACTTTGTGCACAAGAAATTCGTCGTTATTTGCAGTACTGGCCAAAATGAATGCGCGCTGACGTTTTTTTTTTTAATTGGGCTACTCTGAGGGTCTGAAAAAAGTAGTTTCCGGAAATCCGAATTTTCTGAAGTTTTGTGAATGTATCCAGCAACTGAAGCACTCTATTTCTGTAGTTGACAACTTTTTCATAGGATCACTATCCAGTTAGTTAGGTCGCGTGGAAGCCAAATAGCTCCAAAATGAGACGAAATTCGAGTTGACGTTAGTTATTTTGGCCTAACTAACTGGATTCTGATCTTATGAAAAAGTTGTCAACTACAAAAATAGAGTTTCAGAGTTGTTTTTTAGGAAAATCGGATTTTTGGAAACTACTTTTTTCAGACCCTCAGAGTTTACCCATTTCAAGTACTGTAATTGTCACGGTACAGTACTCCAGAATAGTTGGACGGTCAAAAAATACTGTCAAAATGCCATCACTTCTATCACAAGTGTGTATAAAAATACTAATTTCAGCTGACCTTCCCCTTGCATTCGGAAAACTGATCAGCTCTTCTAATGAAGTAACCACTAATCGAATTGCACTCAAGTCTACAGCACCCCTAATTTTCACTATTGAACTAATACATGAAAATAGCATGCCGTTGTAATGAATTTGTTGATTTTTTTCTACATAAAGCTTTTCAAATCTTTCAATATTTCAAATATGTTGAATTCCTCATCCGAAGTATCCTTGCTCTTTCAAAAAACCAAACATTCCAAATATTTTCCAGATGCTCTCTCAAGCTGCTCAAAAAGCTCAACCAACTGCCCGACGCCTTCTTTCCACCGCTGTCCCTTACGATTTGATCGTGATCGGAGGTGGATCCGGAGGACTTTCATGCTCGAAACGAGCCGCCGAACTCGGAGCAAAAGTTGCTCTCGTTGATGGCGTTGAGCCGACACCGAATGGCTATTCGTGGGGAATCGGAGGCACGTGTGCCAATGTTGGATGCATTCCGAAGAAACTGATGCATCAGGCCGCGCTGGTTGGAAAGGAGTTGAAATATGCGGAGACTTATGGATGGAATGGGTTGGAACAGGCGAAAATTACGCATGATTGGAACACTCTGAGCCAAGTTGTCAATGATAGGATCAGGGGAAACAATTGGGTTTATAAGGTTCAGCTGAGAGATTTGTTAGTTTTTTTTGAAGAAATGGAATTAGTTCTAGATTCAGAATTTCAGGGGAATCAAGTACTATAATGCGTTTGCTGAATTCGTCGAAGGAGGAGACGTTCTCATCACCACAGCAGATAAGAAAAAGACTCAAACCCTTCTGACCGCTCCGAAGATCCTTATCGCCACTGGTCTCCGTCCCAGATATCCAGAGATCCCTGGAAAACTTCTTGGAATCACTTCAGATGATCTTTTCACTCTTCCGAAGCCTCCTGGGAAGACACTGGTTGTCGGAGCAGGATACGTGGCACTCGAATGTGCTGGATTCTTGTCTGGAGTCAATCAAGAAGTGGAGGTTCTTGTTAGATCAAGACCATTGAAAGAGTTTGATCAGGTTTGTAAAAGAGAAATTTGCATCTATATTTTTGCGTTTATGATCTATTACATACAAAAACGCAAAACATACATGAAAAGTTCAAAAAATTAGCCAAAAACGAAATTTCACACTTTCCAATTGCCGTACTTTCGAGATGTCTCACTTTCAAAATGTCCACTTGCGAAATGTCCCGTAGAACTGAGTTGTTTTAGGACTGCGTCAATTTCGTGATGGCTCAGCTGAAAGCAAGTGGTGTCAAGGTTAGAGAAAGTGTGGAAGTGGCGAAGGTGGAGGAAGTTGGAGAAATTAGGAAGGTTACATTCACAGATGGAAGTGTGGAGGAATATGATACTGTAATTTGGGCAGCTGGAAGAGAGCCAAGATTGGAGAGATTGAACTTGAAACTGGTTGACGTTGGAACGAATGAGAAGAGTGGAAAGATTGTGGCCAATGAGCGGGATGAGACAACAACAGAGGGGATTTATACTGTTGGAGATATTGTGGAGGTACACTTGATGCCTTGGAGTGAAAAACAAAGTATATTGTTTTAGGGACGCCTTGAATTAACTCCACTCGCAATTCAATCCGGAAGACTACTCGCCGAACGTCTCTTCAATGGATCCAAACGAACCGTCCGTTTCGATGGAATCGCCACTACCGTATTCACTCCATTGGAACTTTCCACAGTTGGATTGACTGAAGAGCAAGCAAAGAAACAATACGGAGAAGACGGCATCGAGGTCTATCACTCTCACTTCACCCCATTCGAGTACATTGTTCCGCAGAACACTGATAAAGAGTTCTGCTACGTCAAAGCGATTTGTTTGAGAGATGAGACACAGAAAGTAGTCGGTCTTCATTTTGTTGGACCGAATGCGGCGGAAGTTATGCAAGGATACGCCGTCGCGTTCCGTGTCGGAATCTCGATTCACGATCTTCAACTCACCGTCGCCATTCATCCGTGCTCTTCGGAAGAGTTTGTTAAGCTTCAGATTACGAAGAGATCCGGGAAAGATCCAAGAGTTCAGGGATGCTGTGGATAACTTATGAAATTCGTGTACAAAATATTTACTTATTATCGATGATTGATTATAATGAAGTTTTTGAAACCCTTGTTTTTATAACAGATTCAAAACAATGAAGAAATAAATAATGGAAAGAATCGAAAAATGAGAATTTCTGTGTTTTCAGCAAGTAAACTTTTCCCCTTTTCATTGCTCAGAATGCTCCCAAATTACCTGGAATCCAAACAAAAAAGGACCAAAATAAACAATTTATTTCTCAAAATATGATTTAAAGGGGACATAAAAAATAATTTGAAATTTTGGCTCCGGGACATTTCGAAAGTGTGAAATCTTGTTTTTACCAAATGTTTGGGATTTTTCATATATTTTTGCTTTTTTTAGAATATAATAAGGCATTTTCAAATCTATAATAGATCACAAACGCAAAAAAATATGGAAATTCCAAAAATTAGGCAAAACCGCGATTTCACACTTTCGAAATGGCTTACTTTCGAAATGTTCACTTTCGAAATGTCCCGGAGTCGAAATTTTACGAGTTTTTTTTACTGAAGAATCCCTGGTTGCTGAATATGATGAACCGTTCTGATCGAAAACAATCTAAAAATTCCAAAATTTCTACCGTAATCCTCCGCCAAAACCCACATCAATGTCACTTTATCCTCATTATCCACTCTCTGCCCTTTCTCATGAATTTCAACCTCCTGAAGTTCGATATACAAAAATGGGTAGTAGCCGGAGATTCGACCTGGAAAATGTTGGATTTTCTTTGAGAATTTGAATAAGAATTTTGGAGAATTCACCTCGATACTCAGTTCCAGTCCAAGATTTACACGAGATGAATCTGTCTTGTTCATGGAACCAGGTGAATGCATAGGCGTTAAAGAGAACATTGTAGACTCCTTTTAAGATGAATACGTACAGTGGGGAGAAGATAACGAAGAGGGCACGGGGGTCCTGGAAACTAGGGGAAATTGGAATCTACAGTATGAATGGTGGGCTTCAGTGGGTAAACTTTGAGGGACTGAAAAAGTGATTTCCAAATATCCGATTTTTCTGAAATTTTGTAGATGCATAAAGCAATTTTCGAACTTTGTGCTCACAAAAATTCAAAAAAATTCATCCACGGGAAGGATAGTTTTCAGACCATCAAAGCTGACGCATTTTTAACAAAACTTTGTAATTTGCAGTGGAAATCGAGTCAACTTTGATAGTCTCAAAAAGTGGTTTCCAGATATCCGATTTTTCTGAAATTTGGTAGATGTATAGAGAAACTAAAGAACTCCATTTTTGTAGTTGATAATTTTTTGATAGGACCACGTTCCAGTCAGTTAGGCCTAGTTTCTTAAATTTCGTCTCATTTTGGAGTATTTTGTATTTCAGGCGGCCTAACTCACTGAAACGTGGTCTTATGAAAAAGTTGTCAACTACAAAAATAGAGTTTTTGAGCTGTTCTATACATTCACAAAAATTCAGAAAAATCGGATATCTGGAAAGCATTGTTTCAGACCCTCAAAGTTGACTCATTTCAACTAGAACGCACACTGATTTTGGTCAGTACTGTATGTAGTATTTTCTTTAAAAGTTTAAGTTTTTTTTCAAAATACTCGAAAGCAAAATTCAAATTTCAAAAAAAATACCCATAATTTATTTTCCAGAAGCAATTCATACTATTTTTCGTATTATTTCCTCAGTGCTCCACATAAATATGGGTTCACCCCTCGAAAATCATGAAAAGTCGAATATTCAAAAATTTTAAAAATTGTCCTAGTAGAAAAAAGTTGCATCAATTAGAATTTATAATTCAAGAAAGCGCTCTTTTTAAATTTACCTTCAATAAAAGACGCCTCAATATCAGAAATACAGTAACTGCTTGAACTTTCTCCATCTTTTAAAGATTCTGAATCCAATAGCTTCCTAACTATGTATTTCAACTTCCTCCCAAGATCCCGAATTCATCAAAACTAACCTTCTTCCTTGCAAGATCATAAGGAAATAAGACAACGAATCCAAAAATCAAATGCATCCATTCCAAAATATCCGAAGTGTGAAATAGAAAACCGGAGAGTTTTGTTAAGCAAAACGCGACGATTATCGGTGTTGTTCCAGCGAGAACAACGACATAAGCGGCGATCTGAAAACCTCGGGAAAAAAATCTTAACGGTAGTCAATGAGTATTTGCCCAACTGTTTTAAGTCTCAATCACTATGTATCAGATTGATGAAAAATGTCTTGTTGATCTTTTTTTGATATTCGGAAATTTCAAATTTGAGTTTTCATCTTCCTTTGCTGAAGTACCGTAGTCCTTTCTTATGTAATAAAAGAACTACTCAACAAGATTAGGGAAAACCCGTCTTATTTTATGACCTCCAAGAAAGTTGTACTTCGAGGGCAATAAACGATGCAATAAAATGAGAGTCAATCCTTTTAGAATGATTGCTCGTGCTCTATATGACATCTAGGATTTTGGAGTACGGTATCTTGAAGTTGAAGGGATTCGGATTTTCAGATGCTTATCAAAACATGTTTTTTGTGAAATTATTTTGACTCAGGGACGTTTCGAAATTGAGACATTTCGAAAGTGTGATATTGTTTTTTTCCTAGGTTTTGAATTTTGTGTTTATGATTTATTAGAGATAAAATAATGCATTATTATATTTTTTAAAAAGCGAAAATTTACAACAGCGAGATTCCGACAGTGTGACGTTTCGAAAGCAACAATTTAAAAGCATTCTGGAAAAAAAACCTCTCAGCGTCGCACTTTGGAAACATCACACATCCTTTTGATATTAAAAAGGGAAATGGAATAAGTTAGAGTTGTATTTAACCAATGAAACCTCAAAGGAGTACTGTAGATGCTCAAAATTTTGAATGGTGACGTCATACTGACATCATACATCATTCCAACCCCACCAAAAGAAAAGAAAGTTGCTATGGAAACCAAAAAAAAAGGAAGAATTCGAGTTTCGAAAGCTCACCATATACTTGTAGGATTGATCCTTATCCGGCTCAGCAAAAAGAACATAAAGAATTGCACCGGTCTGAATCGTAAGAATCAGAAGAAGCACTATCATAACCACTTTCAAATGCCGAATCCTCGTCGGAATCTCCAACGGAGGAATCCATTTCAATTGAAGAATAATACAGAAGACCACTTGACAACACAAACCCATGAAGAATAGATCGAAAAACTGAATGTATTCTTCGAATCCTCGTCCGAAGACAACTTCCACGAATACCATGAA
Source organism: Caenorhabditis zanzibari (assembly GCA_963966625.1). Lineage (NCBI taxonomy): Eukaryota > Metazoa > Nematoda > Chromadorea > Rhabditida > Rhabditidae > Caenorhabditis > Caenorhabditis zanzibari. The sequence goes on along the minus strand of OZ016470.1, from coordinate 5,299,143 downwards.
AGTGAGGAATGGAAGAAGCATCGTGGATACGGTGAACGATGGAAACGAGGCGATGGGGGACACCATTTTTGAGTAGAAAACGAACGGAAGATTTTTTGGGAAAGGAGAATGAAAATGTCCTCGTTTTTCTTCCCCTTGAAGAATAAATGTGGCACTTTCTCTGCGGCTCTCGTAGTGCATCTTATGCTCTCTATGTGGGCGGAGTTTCCAAGGAGAGCCAGATTGAAGATGTCAAGTCACAATGCATCTTGAGCAAAGGAGCCAAAAAAGAGAAGAAAATGAGGAGGTTAATGTGATTGGACAGACTAAATGGAGAGGCGAATTTGGGGTATACGCAACTCATTCAAATTTGAACAACTTTTTCCAGAGGAATCGGGTGAAAATACGGTCAACAGATAAAATATTCCTTAATAAAAAAGCTATCGATTGGTTAAAAAATCGTCAAATTTCATTGAAAATTAACAGAGTTACGCCTAGCTGAAAAATTCCCAATTTCGACAAATTTAAAATTGTATTTCCGCTCTTTTTGTGAAGAAATTGTTTCAAAAAATGGGTCTTTCGCGGAAAAATCGCGAAACGCGTCAGGTGCACGGCAAGTGTGTCAGTAACGCCAGCTGGCGCACCAACAGTTTTTTTCTCTGACCGCGAAATAGTGTGCGCAGAGAAAAAAAACGCACACAATACATAGAGGCCCGCGAAACCCGGCAGGCGTAGGTTGCTACAGACCCACCCTATATAAGCGACGTCGCATTCTCGTGTGCCCGCACAAGTGTCGATGTTCTAACGACCATTCCAGTATGAGGAAGGCACCCGATAGGCCCCTATCGGGATTGCTGAGTAGGTACCGGGTGGAAATGAGGACCTGTGGGTGGTGTGAAGCGCCACCCCGCTGGAGTGCGAGGAAATCACCCCCGGAGCTGCAGTGACCGGGAATTTTTCAGGCGCAGGGGGGGCGGTTTTGAAAAAAATTTTTGGCATTTTCATCGCCATTTTCTTTATCATTATCTTGACCATGGTCATGGACTCGGACGCGGCGCCCGCGCCGGCACAGCGGAACGATCTGGTGCTCATTGGAAAGCTCTTTTTAAACCCTGGCGATTGGTAGTAGTTTCATGAAATTCGGATCGACACAGACGCAGATACGGCCGTTTGAAGTTTTCGTGGTTGGGAAAAACCTATATAACTAGGGGCCGCAACGTGAGGAGGCGGAGCTTCGATTTCTTTCTCTTGGGGGGTGAAATGGACCATTTGGACACCTGTATCTCTTGTCGTTGTTGTTCAATTTTTTAGAAAATTTGAGGAAACAATAAATCGACTATGCGACTTTATTGATGAGGTATTCGCGAAGACCTTGGGGAATTTGATGTTGCCACGAATGTTCGACTTCCATACCTGAAATAAGAATTTAATTATAAGGTTTTTCGAAGATCGCAACAACTGTGACGGTTTTGGAAGAAAAAAATACTGACATTATCTCCGAAAAGTTTGAATGGATTGGTTTCGTTTTTTAAATCAAAAACAGACAGGGAAACTTCAATTGTTATTAGTGAAGGTTCATGAATAATTTGGACATTTATAATATTCTACTTTTAAGAAATGTACCTGGACAATAATATGGATTCGAAAAACCAGCTCTAGAGATTCCAGAGAACTAACGCATCTTTATAATATTGTGGCACTACAGTAGTCCTGATGAAAATGAATATTTGGTGCTCACATGAGCGAAACCGACGGTAGAACTGATAAATATCTTTCAGATCTGGATATTGTTTGTATTCTACAGTAATCTTTCTAGTAACATCCATAAGATGCATTCCATCATAAGACTCTTTTCAAAGATTGAAATTGAACAAGACATCCATATTGCTAACAGCGATTCGTCTGAAACTCTCAGACTCTGATAAGTAAACTTTTCAATTTTGTTTGCTGAAAACTGGTCCAGTTGACTTTCCAGGATCGAAAAGTTAGACATTTTCGGAGCACTCTCCAAGAGTTTATAAAAAAAGTTTCAATGTAAATAAAACTCGTGAACTCTGGGGTTGCTGGGGTCAAACGTGGTCATACGTGGAAAACCCCTTTACGCAAGAAATCCCTCACACTCCAATCAGTTCCCTGTTTTTGCAGTCTCAAAACTACGTGACAAGCTTATAAGTGTGAGTATTCTATCAAAACTGTGTTTTGTATCCCACTCATAATTTCAGATGAACAAGTCGCAGCGATCAAGAAGAAAGAAGAAGTCGAAGAATGCGGGAGAAAGAAGTGAACGAGGGAAGAAGGAAAAGACGGGAGGAATGGAAAAGAGTGAGAGGAAGAAGAAGGGAAAGAAGAAGGAACAGAGTGAACGAGGAAGAAAGAAGAGAATGACAGAATCCAGAGGAGATACCACGGGTACGACTGGAAGTGGTGGATGTGTTGGATTGGTGATCAATGGAGAAGGGTGTAGCAAGATGGAAAGAAGAGCCAAGGCGAAGGAGAAAGAGCAAGAGAAGGAGAAAGAACAGTGGAGTGGAGAAGAATCGGCGAAGAAGATGATCGCGAGTGGGGCTTTCGGTTCGTTGAAATTTCTCCTGGTGGTAGCTTGAAGTTTGTTTTCCAGACGCTGCACAAATCACGGCGACCTTCAAAGAGATCTACAACGAGAAACCACCTCTCAACTCCTGTATCTCTTTCAAGAACAACATGCAAAAGGTCAGAGCACCGGATTGCCCGATAACTGATGACAAATTGGTCAAGCTTACTCATGCACCGGAGAACTTCATTTGTGCAGCGAAAGTCGCCGTCCCTGATTTCCAGAAAACAGTGGTTCTGACACAGGTTCCAGATGTTTCTGTACCTGTGAACATTGAAGACTTCTGGAGAATGATCTATCAGGTAAACATATCAAAAAAAGATTTTATCAAATTCAACTTTTCAGGAAGAAACTCAATCAGTTGTTTTGGCTCTGATGCCACTGGAAAGTTCCGTGACTCTCCAACAAATTTTCCCGATTCTCAGCGGAACATTTGCGAATCACGGAAAAATGTTCCTGAATAACAAGAAAGTGGATTCGACAGTAGCAATGACTGCATACACATTGGAGATTCTTCCAGACGGATGTTCGAATTCTCTCTTCACTACAGTATACCATCTTCACAATTGGAGACAAAAAAGAGGATTGGAAAATGTTGGAGACATGGTCAACACAGTTGAAAAAGTTCTCAAGGCTAATGAGGTTATTCTTTTCACCTTCAGGAACTAATTCTAACTAATTAATTTCAGAGCACAGTGTTCATGAGCATGAACGGCACTGGTCGAGCTGGAACAATGCTTGCTCTGTTCACTTCAATGCTTTATGTTCAAAAAGGAAAAGAAGTGAACATCAAAGAGATTATGGAAAAGTTGAGAAAGGAACGTTGTGGTTTGATCGACAGTGCAGAACAATACGGAACATTGTACAGAGCGATGGCGTTCTGGTTCAAGAAAAAATCAACGGATGAGGAGATTCAGAAGAAGGTCAATGAGTTTGCACCAGCTGTTCAGTGAACATTTAATGATTTAATTTACTACTAGAATAAATCGTTTTCGATTTCATTTGACTTGTTATTGTAAGGAATTCAAGTTGAAAACATATGTCAAAGGTGGGAAGTTCGTTCCAAAAATCTTTAGGCCCTTTTTCAATCAGCTTCTACATGACTATTGTCTGTTCAATAAACCGTCGGCAAGACACGCCCCTTTTCACGTAACTATTATCGAAAAAATCAAACTGAGACTCGGTGTTTGCACTGTGTCGATTTACGAGGCCCCGCCCAACAAACAAAGTGCGCGGCGCGCAGTTGTTTTTGTTTTGTGGGCGGGACCTCGTAAATCGACACAGTGCAAACACCGAGTCTCAGTTTGGTTTTTTCGATAATATGTTGATTTTCGATGAAATTCATCAATTTTTTCTCTAATCGATAGCTTTTTTAATAAGGAACATTTTTCCTGTTGACCGTATTTTTACCCAACCCCCCTGAAAAAAGCTATCCACATTTGAGCGAGTATGTTGTCTGCAACATGCTTGGTCGGAATCGCAAAATCGAGTCCTTGAAATTTTTTCCGAGTATATTTTTTTTCGCAAAATCGGAAAAAAATTGCTTCAAAATGTTGATTTATCGACAATTCTCAACTATTTTTCCAATTTTTTCTTCTGAAGAAAAAATTTTCCGATTTTTCTGAAAATTGTCGAAAAATTAGAGATTTTGACGAAAAATCATCAAAATCATCTGAAAAAGAGCATTTGGAATACTGTAATTGAGAACAAATTAAAATTTACCGATGAATAAATTACTATTCAAAAACACAAGAAAAAACACAAAATCACTCGTATTCAGCAATGGATTTATAATATTCCGACTGGTTCGCCTCCTTGTTATTCGCCACCTTCGCCAGTCTTCCTTCGAATCCATTGGATCTATCCACACCATCCCATCGATATCCCGGAGCGATTCCAAACCGATTGGGCACAAAATGTCCATGGTATGTTGGATACACCAACTCTCCCCGATCGATTGCCGTATCTCTTCGCTTCTTCTGAATCATATTGGCCATCGGATCCGCCGCATGGAGTACTTCCTTCAAATGCGCATTCATCGCATCATCATCTCTCGCTCTCGCCATTGGCTCCGCGGCAACTCTCGCCATTTCTTCCAACTGTGCCTGTCGATCTTCTATCTGAGCCACTCCCTTATTCCATGACTTGTACTTCTCTTTCAACTCTTCCGTCTTCTTCGCCTCTCTTTCTTTCTTCTCTTGATCTTCCTCTTCGTTCCTTCCCTTCCTCTTCGTTTGCTTTTGACGGTATACGGTATCTGCGAATCTGCCACTAACAGAACTGTCCATTTCCTCAAACATTTTCGAGTTCTTCGCCCTCAACTTGTCACTCTCTTCCTTCAAATCTCTCGCCGACTGCAATCCGGATCTCTTTCCATCCAAAGTCCGTCCAACCGTCTCTTCCGGCTCTTCCTTCTTTATCATTTTTGGCTCTTCGATTTTTCTCGATTTTCTTGGTGGACTCAAATCATCATCGTTTCGACGTCGACGTGGCGGTGATGAATCCCGATCACGTCTTCTGGGTGGAGAGTTGTCGGAATCCCGACGAGCGCGAGCACGCGGTGGAGAGTTGTCGCTGTCATGGCGGTTGCGACGAGCAGGAGGAGACGATGGGCGACGACGTACGGGTGAGTTGTCTGAAAAGTTTAAATATTTAAAACTGAATACTTAGCTTGATATTTATATATCTTACCACTATCTCTCCGTCTTCGATTAGGTCTGGGTGGCGAGTTGTCACTGTCGTGACGTTGACGAGGTCTTCTTGGAGGGGAATTATCTGAAAACATCAAAATGAAATCACTAATTCAAAAAAAAAAGTTTTATTTTACCTTCATCACTGTCATGCCTTCTTCGTGAAACTCTTGGTGGCGAGTTATCACTGTCGTGACGTTTTCGAGACGCTCTTGGCGGAGATTCATCACTATCGTGTCTCTTCCGTGATTTTCTCGGAGGAGAATTACCCGGTGACAGCGGTTCTTGTTTCACCTCTTTCACAGTTTCGACTTGAGCGAAAGTCTGCTTGAATCCATGGATAACTTTTGCTTTCTTCGCACTTTGCTTCAAAACTTCAATTTCTTCTTGCTCTTCGTCGGAACCGATTTCTTTCGCTTTCGCGGCGTCCACGGACAGAAATGCGTCTTCTTCAATTAGTCGTAATCTGAAAACATCGAAAATTTAAAGTTTTAAGTTGAATTTTTAAAATTTCCACTCACCCTTGCGGTTTGTCCTTGTGCTTCTTCTTTTTCTTCTTCTCCTGATCGCCAGCCGCTGGTGACAGGTATTTCTTTAGATAATCTGCTTTGGAAGACATTTCTGAAAATCGAAAACTTTAGGAAAATGCAGGAAATCGAAGAAAAAATAAATTCGAAATTGAAAATTTTCTCTTTTTTTTTGCTGGCTGAGTTTTGTCGAGAAACTCTTCCATTGGAGTTTTCCAGGCCATTTCGAAAAATTGCACATTTTCGGAGGCAATTTCACATTTTTCTTCACATTTTTCTGAAATTTAAGCGATGGATTCGAAAGAACAAGAGAAAGAAGAAGTCTCTTTTCGTAAAAAGCTTCTCAATATCATCGAAACTCTCACCGATATCGAGAATATTTCAGAATTACAGGAGCATGTGAGTTTATTTTTCGTTTTTTTTTTAAATTTTCAAACTAATGAATTTGCAGCTTCCACACCTTCACTGTCTCGGTTGGGATGAAGTGATCGAGGAGCGCTTCGTGAACAAGCAATGCGGATTCCCGGCGTGCTCTCGGGACCCACCGAAGAAAATCAAAACTCAAATGTTTCAAATCGACAAGAAGGAGGGAAAGATTTATGAATTTTGCAAGCAAAGAAGCAAATTTTGTTCGGAGAAATGCTATCAAAAGAATTTATTCGTTCGGAATCAATTGGACGAGCATCCGTTATGGATTACCGGGTTAAATGAAACTAGAATGAGTAGGAGATTGCTTTGAAAAAAAGAAAAATTGAAAAATTCCAGACAAAAAATATGAAGTTCCCGATGACTCTTTCATTAGTCCTGTTCCTGAAAAGCCTTTCGAGGAAGAAAAAGAGCCATCCATCGAGTTTGTCACCGATTCGATCATTGCGAAAGTGCAGAATCTGAAATTGAATGAAGAATATGAAGAAGCGAAAGTGTTGGATTCAGATGAGCCTGAGAAGGAGCCTTATAAGCTAACAGATGACGATAAGGATTTTATCAAATCGATTAAGCAGTTTAAAACAACAAATTTCGCACCGGCGAGTGCAAAACCACCTGCCGCGAGAGTTGTGAAACCAAAACTGTCCGAAAAGAATCAGAAGAAGGAGGAGGAGATTCTGGCGAAACTTCGAGAAAAGTACGGAAACAAGAATGCGAAACAGAAGAAGCCGCCAATTCTAATCGATGCTCCAGAATTTCATGTCAAGGCCAAAGCGAGTCCCACGGTCAAGGCACCGTCCGGAAAACACGGATGGGTGATTGAGCTGGCCAAGGGATGGTTTACCGAAGAAACACGTCGTCTCACTCGTGAAGGACCACGGTCTCGTGGTGGAGACGTTGAACAGATTTTGATGGATTTTTTGTCGGGAAAGAAATTGGATTCGGAGAAGTTGGTGGATCTGCCGAATCTCGATAAATACAATGTTAAAGAAAAACGACTGAACATTTTCCTTCATTCAGTTAGACATCAGTAAGCCTTCCGTTTTGAAATTTTTCCAAAATTTTGAATTTTCAGCTGGGCTGATCTTGAAGCACGTCTTCATCTAACCCCAACCCGTCGTGATCTTCTGAGTCGTGTCGCCACGACATTCCATTTGAATGCAGAGAATATCACCGGATGGAACAAACGGGAACTCAACACTATTGTCGTCGCTCTTTTCCTTTTGTAAGTTTCAGCAGTACTTCAAATTATTTCGCTAATTCTTCCACTTTCAGAATATGCCTTGTCGATGTGGAACTTGGCGATGATTTCTTCAAAAAAGATCATCCGTCGCCTGAACTCTCCACCGTCACCAACGATCTTTGTGGAATCGACTCAACTGAACTTACCGGTTTGCATGAAGCCATCAAGGCTCTTTGCGCTTGTTAAATGTTGTGATTGCATTGAAAAAAATGAATTTAGTCTCTGATCAGAACAAGTTGAATTAACAAAAGACAATAATTAGAAAAGCGAATACATAGAAGAAACGGGATGCAGCATACGGGCGAGAAAACGATTTCTTTATTGGTCTTCATCCGAGTTTTCCTCATCAGAACTCTCACGCTCGCTCTCGAATGTTCCTTCTGGCAACGAGTAGAGGCGAATCACCGGCGATTGTGGGTCCTTCATCAACAAGTACTTTCCTGGCTTCTGCTTCATGCAACTGAAAATTATCATTTATGAGATTTTTCGTTGATTCGAGAACGGTTTACCTATCAATGACGCATCTGAGAATTCCCCAGCAGTTGTCCATATTCAAGGCGATGTTGCTGGCGAACTCGGTTGGCTTCACGTATTGTGTATTAAGGATCGAGTGGTTTTGAGTGCTTCTGGCACTGTTACGAGACACGTATCCGAGTTTCATGGTATCCGATCCGGCGAGAAGGGCTTGCAGAGTCCACTTGGCGACCTTGGCGGAGTTGTTCTTGATTTCAGTGGCCATGACAGCTCCCTTCTGAACATCAAGCTTCGTTCTCCAGTCGACTCCACCGGCTTGTGTACTATCCCATTCGTTGAATGCCTTGATAGTGAGGGTTTGTGTCTCATTTCCGAGTCCATGAATGACTCCGTCCAATTCGGTACGGCACACCAACTCGACTGGCTTTCCGTCGACACCGTTTCCGAGGTTCCATTTGCGGTATCTGAAATCACGGGGTTGAAATTTAGTTGTGTTTTTTTCTAAAGGAGGATTCCGGGCAAAAAAATTTGTACTTCTTTAAAAGATACAGAATTTTGCACTGATTCTGAATATCACAACAAAAATGCTCAAAAAATTTTCCCGGGTCCTGAAAATGCCGTCAAATTCGACCGCTTTGACGGCGCTTTTTGGCACCGGGAAAAAATTTTCGGACGTATTCGTTTTGTTATTCGGAATCAGCCCGAAATTCTGCATTTTTTAAGCAATAGAAAAATTTTCCCGGAGTCCTCCTTCAAAACATACTTGTAAGCCGTTCCGGAAGCATCTCCCGTCTCTTCATCCTCGAATGGAGCATGCGCGTTCTTGAACGTGAATCCAGGTTCGTTTCTCTTGACAACCTGCCGACGGAAGTTTTGGTTGATGTAGAAGGCTTCTGTGGCAAGATCCTTGGCATTGTTGATGCCATTTCCATCAAATGATGGTGGCTCCGCGCTGGTTTCAGAAACGGTCAAGGTTTCGACTGGATTCAAAATATCTCTCGTGTTTCTCTTATCAAAGAAGAGTTTGTCTCCAACCCGGTAAGCAACGATATCCCACGAGTATACAGATCTTGGGGCAGTCATCAAAGTGGCAAGAATGATATCAGTTCCGAAAACGTTTCCGACTCCACTCTGGGCGAGTTCTTGAATAACTGGATCTTCAGTGGTGGTGACATTGTAGAAGACTCCAGCACATCTTTGGAGTGGAATTGAGTTCTTCACAGATACACGATCAATAGCCTTGTCGTAGTATTGAAGACTTCCGTATTGGTGATCTCCAATATCCTCTCCTCCTGGAATGTTTGGCAGGGCGAGTTTGGAGAAAGCGCTGAGATTCATCTCCTCCAGAACTCCCCATTCCGGACGAACTTGAACCGATGGAAGACGCTCCTTCGGCCGATCTCCTCCGAAACGTCCGCCTTGACCGCGTTGTCCTTGACGAGCGTTTCCTCCGCGACGTTGCCACATCTTGAAAGCGCGTTGTTGCTCCTTGGCAATGCTTCTCTTCATTCTCAAATTCGTGTTCTGGTTGACCATCTCACGCTTCTCGACTTCCTTCTGCATCATCTTGCGAAGATGCATTTGTCGAACACGGAAGTTGCGTTGTGGATTACGAGCCATTGGTTTGGAAGTGTCGACGAGTTGGAAGTTGTGCTCGTCCATTCCGTGAATGTAGTCGAATTGGCTTCCAGCGTTGGCAGCGGATCCGTAGACGCGCTCGTTGTACCTGAAGAGTCAATTTTTGAATAATACTAAATATAAATCGATACCTCTCATTTCCTCGTCTATAGAAGCGATCGACTCCAATCCAATCAGCAACACGTCCGATTCGATCAGCCTTGTTGAATTGTTGGAATGGCACTGGCTCCTCAACCGAAGAGCTTGACGTCAATGGTCCCCATCCGGACGTATTATCAGCCAATGACAATAGTTCAAATTTCGGTAATGCTGTAGCCATACCTGCCAAAATAAATTGTGAAATGATTTATTTTAGGCCAAAGTGAAATAAAAATGTGAGATGGAAAAAAACTGGGTAGTTTTGCGAGTAAATAGTTATTTCGCTCAATATTATTGATTTTCTGAAGAAGAATCTGCAAAATATTTACCGATAACCTGGAAAAAACAAGAAAACGCGTGGAGAAATAAATATTTTTTCGTGATCGGCAAACGCGCCAAGGATTTGAGCAAAGTGGGTCAACAAGCCCTGGCGCACTTTGCGATATTTTCTCAGTCGAGCGCATTTTCGCGCATTTTCATTGATTTTTTTTGGAATTCAGAAGACGTTTTTAGGGACGGGTCGATGAATACGGTGCCACAACGTCAACGCGTAATTCAACTCTACAGACAAATCTTGAAGTTGGCCAAAAACTGGAAAGCCAAAGAGGAACCCAACACCATCTCTGAACGGCAGCAAATCATTACAGAGGCGCGTGAAGCGTTTCGCGAGCACAAACAGGTACTCTCTGTCGATGAAGCGTATTTTTAATATCTAATTCTCAAGGAGACGGATCCGCTGATCATCGGCAAGCTCATCTACAAAGCCGAGCAGCGTATCGTTCAGGCGGAACACTATGGGATCCCTCACGCCCGGCCAGAATATCTTCCGCCTGACACCGCTTATTCGGTCCGGACTAAAACGCAAGACTTCCACAAAATGTCAAGAAAACGAAAAACCGAACGAGACGGACCACTCAAATCCCACTGAAAGCGATCTGCTTCAGTTCAAAAGATACTTCTGTAGCGCTTCGAAAATCCCAGATGAGCTGATGAGGAAAATTCTAGAAAAGTGTAGATTGGATTCACAATATGCTGAAGAGATATCGATTCAAGTATTCAATAATGATATTGTTGTTTCCCATGAAATTCGCTATCAGTTTCAAACAAATGTTATCAAGAATTTTGTCGCGGATCTTGAGAAAGAGGGAATCCCGATTCCAGATTCGATTTTTGATCGTCTTGGGTTTCTGATGGGAATGAAAGAGGCAGAATTCGTGGAGAGAGTGAGTCCTCATACTGCTCAATCTTCTCGAGGTCTCATTTTTCAGCTCTACCTCGACGAGACTGGTGACAACGTCCTTGCCAAATTCTCCGAAGCCGTCAATCAACTTTCATTGGGGACCACAGGCCTTTCTGTCTGGCAAGCGTCTTGTGATCTTGCGAACCTCTTCAGATTGATCCCTTCCAATCAGTGCAAACGAGTAGTAGAACTTGGTTCGGGCTGTGGAGTCAGCGGAATCGGCATCGCGAAGATGAAGGAATGTGAAGTCGTGTTGACAGATTATGACGATAATGTGCTTGATTTGTTGAAGGAGAATGCGGTGAAGAATGAGTTGATGGAGAAGGGAGAAGGTGAGGAAGCTTTCGAATGCGAATAACTTTTTTCAGAGGGATCTGATAAAAATACAGTCAACAGAAGCAATGTTCCTTATTAAAAAAGCTATCGATTGGTAGAAAAATCATCAAATTTGATAAAAAATTAACAAAGTTACGTCTTGCTGAAAAATTCCCAGTTTCCTTCGGCCTTGGGTCGCTGAAATTGGGAAAGGCATAACTCTGGCAATTCTCGATGAAATTTTACAGTTTTTCCACCAATCGATAGCTGTTTTAATAAAGAACATTTTTTTTATGTTGACCGTATTTTTACCCGATCCCTCTGAAACTTGAACTTTTTTTTCAGAAAATTCTCCATCGAATCAAGCGAAAGTCCGTTATCTCGATTGGTGTGACTTCGACTACATCGATTGGAAGGAGCCGGCAGATTTGATTATCGCTGCGGGTAGGGTTTATTCTTTTGTTTTCCTAATAAACATCCTTCCTCATAAATTCAAAACCCTTTTCCCCTTCCCCTCCATTTTCTCTCATTATCCTTTTCCTCTTTTCCTTCCCCTCATCTCTCTTTTCAGACGTCGTCTATGACACTGCACTACTCGCATCTCTCTGCAATGTGCTTCGTCTTCTTCTTCGCGACTCGAAAGCGGCGATAGTCGCGTGCACTCGCCGTAACGAGTCCAGTATCAGTTGTTTCGAGCATCAATTGAGTTTGTTTTTACATGAATTTCGTCTGTTTTTGAGCTAGAATATTTCAGAAATGAATCAACTGGAAGTGGTGGAGAAGTTTGAATACGAGAATGGCGAATATCGAATCGGTGATTCCTCCTATCCACATCCTACCTCTTTTCCCTTCTTTTCCACTCTCAAAACCCCGACAATTTTCTATAATGTTCAGCCAAAGAAATAAACGATTAGAGTAGTTTTTGATTCAATTTTATGCTTTTTTATCTTCGGTTATTTCTTCCGATGTTTATTTCGCTTTGCTTTTGAATTTTGCTTTTGAAGTTCTTGATTTTTTTTCCTGAATATATTTTTCGAAATATCGAATTCTCGAATTTTTTCCCGAAAAACTACTCAAAAAATCGAAAAAAAAATTGCTCTAAAATGATGATTGATTGCTCTAAAATGATGAAATTGCTCTAAAATGATGATAAAATGATGATTATTTTTTTATCCTCGTCAAAATCTTCAAATTTTCGACGATTTTCATCTATTTTTTTCGATTTTTCGGAAAAAAAGCCGGAAAAATTTCCCGAAAAAAAATTGAGAAAGACGAATCCAATTCCGACCAAGCCTGCTTGCGGTTAAAAATACCAAATCCGTCATGATTCCAGAATGGCCCCAACCCCTTCAACTCCAGTGACTCGCGAGGAAATCGAGACGACGTTCGCCGCAATGTGCACAGAGCAAAAACCGAATCTTCTAAAGATCTCGCAACTGAAAATGGTGCTTCGCGCTCTTGGATACGATCCACGCAACTCGACGGTTCAAGAAATGACGAGAAAGATTAAGGATGGAAGAGGAAAACTGATGGGATGGCATGGAGAGAAGGATTATATGGATGTTGATGAGCTGTGGACTGCACTACAGGCCAAGGATAATGAAGAAGGCCAAGAGGACAAATTTCATGTGGAAATGCGTTCGGCTTTCAAACTGTTCGATCCGGAGTGCAAGGGAACCATCAATGTGGATAATTTGAAATTTGTAAGTCATTTTTCCGACGCGGGCCAGCGATTTTCTCCAATATAAATTGAGATTTTTGATCGAAACTTATATAAAAATGTAGAACTAGACGAGATCTACAAAATGACATACGAAACGGCTAAACTTATTTGCTCAAATTTGTGCTGCTTCCCGAAAAAAACCCTCGCGTTCAACTCGCCGGGCCGGGTGTTTTTTGGGAAGCAGCACAAAATTGAGCGAATAAATATAGCCATTTTGTATGTCATTTTGTAGATCTCATCGAGTTCTACATTTTTATATAAGCTTCGATTGAAAAATCTCAATTTATATGTTAGAAAATCGCTGGCCCGCGTCGGCACGGTTTCCCATATCTGCTAATGGGGTAATATCAGAAAATCTGATGTTACAGGTTGCCAAAGAGCTCGGCGAGGAGCTAAGCGACGCCGAATTCGAGGAAATGATCCGTGAAGCAGGCGGTGGTGATGGGAAGAGTGGAATCAATGAGGAGCAATTCTTCGAGATTATGAAAAAGACCTGCCTCTATTAAGTTATTTTCTTTTTTTCAAACTACCGTAAAACCTGTAATAGAAGGGCATATCCTTCTATTGTTCAACCTCCTCAAAATCCAAATTCAAATTTCACAAAAGTATCCATAACAAATTTTTGAGGAGCAACTTATAACGAGTTTCATATTGATCCTAGTCAATTTTTGACAAGGAATCGATTGAGACTACTTTCAGATTCACAGAAATCTGAGAAAATCTTCTTTTCGGGCTCAATTTGGTGTCCTTCTATTAGTGGTTTTACGGTATCTTCTGTCTCTTTCCTTTCCTGATCAATTGTGTCATTTCCCCCATCCTTTTACTCGATCTCAATGCTCTCACCCTCTCATAAAAATGTATCTATCTGACTCCACTTATCAATAAAATGTTGAAAATATTTTTCTCTATTTTTTGTATAGCACGCGCATCGCCACATACAAAAGGATACAAATGAATTAAAGTCAAGAATTTATTCAGTCTCGGTCCTCATTGGGTTTTGAGCAAATTTATCCCAGACAGTGTTGAGGAACAGTTTAGCCAAAGAGGCATTTTTGATGATCTTGGCCGGCTCCAGTTGAAAACCACCTTTTTCAGCAATCCAGGCAATGTATTCTTGTTTCTCAACATCTGTCATGTTTTCTTTTGGCCATTCCGAGCTTTCGTGTTTCAGTTTCAACAATGGCTTGATGTAGTCGGCAAAGAATCCACCATGTACCCATTCCGAACCAGGCCAGTGCCAAATTTCGCGGGAAATGGCGATATTAAGCTCTTCACTAGTCCAAACTCCATGTATGATAGGGTTCCAACCATTGAACATAAAATCGCATTTCTGAAAAAAAAACATCAATATATAACTCATTTTTCAATCATTTGTCAACTTACTTCTATGAAGGCGATCAATGTTGAAGTGAGAATCCGAACATCCGATTGGCAATATTTCAACAACTCGTCGTGCAAAATGAAACTATCATTATAGTGCTCATCATACCAACGATTGAATTCATCTTTCGCTTCTGGTTTCATAAATTTTGAATCCTTTTTCAGGTAGTGTTGGAAGATGAATATCGTAGTTTTCCGGGTGATTGTAGAGATGTGAAAAGAATCCTTGTGCTTCTCCACTTAAGCCAAACATTCCAGGGAGTTTTGACAGAGGTGTTGAAATGAAGAGGAGGGAATCTTTGAAGATTAGTCGTTTTTTTTGTATTGGAATTTAGCTGTGATGATTTTTTTCCCATTGAGCAAAATCTTCGGATCTCTATTATGAACACCAGCCTGACGATCCAATTCAGCAAGAAGAAGACCATGATCATATCTGAAAAAATTTAATTTCCAAGGTTCTCCCATTCATTGTCGTACCGTCCACCATTGAGGGCAAAAACTTGAGCTTTGTTTGCTCTAGGATCCTTGAGTAGAAATTCGGCGAAGCGAGCCAATGGTGTATTCCTCTTTTTGACAGTATAAATCATCATCATCTTCATCTTCATCATTTTCTTCGGTTGGGGACATGATCTGGTCCTCTAACTGATGCGGTATCTATAAATTATTCTGTAGTTTTTTTTAGTTTAAAACCCCTCAAATCTTACTAGGATCCAAAGTTCCAGATTTGACAACAATACACTTGATATCGTATATAATAACTTTCCATTCTTTTTGTTTCTTTCTTTTGAGTTCCTTATCATGAGAAACAGGGGCACACCAGCTACATTTGTGTCCGTGGTTTTTCGTGAATGATAGTCGAAGCATTTTCGATTGGAAAACTTGATGAAGCAGTCTGGGCATTCGATTATCTCTCTAGTGACGTCATTCTGGCAGTCGTAGTGTCCACATCTTCTGTAGCAGTTGTTGTCGTCGAATTTGTTGCATTTTTTTTTAGAATCTGAAACAAATCTAGTTTTAAAATAAATTTCTAGAATATTGAAGAAATACCTTGATGCCTTATTTCCTGAAGTGTGTTTTATGGGCTCATAGTGGTTTTTGTGGTAGAAAAGACCCAAAAGCTTTTCTGCACCATGGTTGAAAGTGTTGATCACCGACACAGTGACATGGCCTTGTAGCACCCCCCGAAGAGGTAGTCCTTGAGATGCTCAGCTAGCTTGCCCAAATCACGACGAGTATGCACTGCTTGATCGTGGTCCATTCCAGCCTCGTTTAACAATTTTTTGCGTACTCCAATTGTCTCTCTTCTCGAGTTTTTGGGCTGTACTATAAATATTTTGGGTCATTTTTTTCTAAACATTTTAAAAAATCACTCACGTCGTTCGAGGTCATCCTTCTGAATATTCTTTTGAGTCGGGTCTTTTCTTCGGCATGCTCCACGGTTTCACGGTTTGGATCTCAATGTGGGTTCCAAAGTTCCGCTCCTATAAAGCATAATTTTTTTTTTGAAGAAATGCAACCGTTAATCAACTTACAAGTAGAGCAAACTTGATTTTTTCGTACTTGTATGTTGTGCCGCGTCCGGCGAAATCTGTTTCTTTGCCCTCGAATCGTGTCTTTGGTTTTTTTCACTTTCCTCCAATCTCCATTACTCGGTTTCAGTACGTTCATCGTCAAGTTGAGCGTTTCATCGAGATTGATGTTTTCATTTCTCTGCATGTGTTCCGCAATAGTGTTCATGATGGTTGATCCGGACCTCTTCTCATAGGAGTTTCCATTGACATTGAATCCAGCAGATTGTTTGTATCCTTCATGATGGAGACTAAAACTTTTTCCATTTTTCTCTCGTAATGTATATAAACAACTCACCCGAAAAAGTACTTAGACGTCTTCAAATCTCCTCCAGATTTCTCGATCAACATTCAAATCAAAACGTCGAAACATTTTGACAAATGGTACTGGAGAGTTATAGGGAACTCTTGTTTGTCCAAGGTGACGAACCTCATTCCCCTCTAAGAGTCCCCTAAAACTCACATTCTGTTTTTATCCGCAATTATATAAGAAATATAATATTTTATAGAAAATCAAGAAGAAGAAATGCGGCTGCGTTCAGATCGCTGCCTAAGAAGACGAGTGAATGAAAAGAATGGATGGGGGGCTCACGGACCAAAAAAGGGGGCGGAGCCAAGGAGTCATGTGTGTTTTATGAGTGGTATGGGGCTGGGAAATCCATCTTCTTAGGGATAGTAAAGCAGTTGGCTCTTCCCAGGAATACGGAAAACAAAGGGCAATAAATCAACGGAGGAAGGGAATACAGTAGTTGTAAAAATGGGTTACAGGGAAAAGGAAAATTTATGATCATAAATCGAAAATAGGCAAAAAAGAAGTCTAGCAAACGCTGGAATTTTTTTCTGGGTGATGTTGGATTGATTTCGAAATTCTGCTCTGGTAAATGTTTTCGGAACACTATTTTCAGTCACTATGCAAATGTGGAAAAGGGAGAAACGTCACACTTTCGAAATGTCGCACTTTTGAAACGCCGGCCTTGCGAAACGTCACACTTTCGAAACGTCACACTTTCGAAAAGTCACACTTTCGAAAAGTCACACTTTCGAAACGTCGCACTTCCGAAACTTCGCGGAGGCCTCTATTGAATCTTATTTCTTCTCAAAATTTCTTCAAAACGTCCCTGTGCAATTTTACTCCATTGACAACTTTTTGGAATCTCACTTTTTCTTGTTTTCTATGTGCATTTTTTATTTTTGATGAAGTTTTTCAATTATTGTGGCGGTAAAATGCAGCTAGACTTGCGCCACCGCACTCCTGTGGTAAAAGGTCCCGACACGGTGATTTTTCCACAGGAGTGCGGTGGAGCAAGTTTACCTACATTTTACCGCCACAATATTAATAACACGATAAGAAAATCAAAGTTTTTTATTCTCGTAGATTTTTCAGCCAGCGAAAAAAGTACAAAAAAGGATAGAAAAAATAGAATTTAGAATCAGAGAAATGATCATCGTTGTTTTCTGGGGGATTTTTGGGAAAAAGGAAAATGTGTATTTTTTGGAATCTGGGGTCTCGGAATGTATGAATTAGGGAATATTATATGGATTACTGTATCATCGATACATTTCTCAAAAAAAAGGGAACAAAAATGTAGAAATGGATTCGGGATTCGGAGGAAAACGGAGAGGACAGGGAATTTTTTCAGAGACAAATCGGCTACCCATAGTTTTGTGTTTGTTGCTATATAATTTAGGATCAGAAAAAGAGATTATTAGAGAAAATATGATTTCAAGGAATATGTATCGCTTTGGGAAAGAATTTTTGATTTGGATTGTTGATGAGGGGAACTACATACAATAATATGATATGGGTGAAGAAGAAGAAGAAGAAATCATCCGGATTCAGAATCATCGCTGACTTGTCGTCGTGACGGAAGCGGTGAGCACGATGCACACGATGAGGACATCGAAGAGATCAGAGCGCGGGCACGTCTCCAAAGGCGACGTGGGGTACGGGAAGATCCGCGGCGGGGGGAACTGACGCTTCCGTTTTCGATTGGCTTCAGAAGTGCGACGTCTTCGGAGGTCTGGAAAGTAAATTTGTTCATATAATTTGGAGACACGGTGAAATGGATAGGAAATCTTCTATCAATCATTCTATATCTTTCAATTTTACAAAAATTTGAATTTCGAGGGATTCTGAAGCTTTTTCCAGATGACGTCATGAAATTTCAAAATCTAAAAAATCACTTCTTTGACTTTTTTTAAAGTTAAAAAACACAAAAATTTTGAAAAAAACCTCAAAATTGTCTTCTGGATTATTCTGAAGGATTCGGAAGACTCTTTGTTCGAAAACCGATTATCAAATCGGGAACTTACATGTTTTCTAACCTATTTCAAAAAATGTAGAATTCATCGCTGATTCGAATGCACCTAATATCGCTGCTCAAAACGCATTTTGAAGCGAGTTATGAGAGTTTGAAGTTTTTGTGAGAGACGCAGACACTGTCTCGTTTCTCTGCGTCTCTTCGACAACGAGAGTGTCTGCTTTCTCTGCGTCTCTCTTCTAGAAACTTCGAACGCTCATAACTCGCTTCAAAATGCGTTTTGAGCAGCGATATTAGGTGCATTCGAATCAGCGATGAATTCTACATTTTCTGAAAAAGGTTCGAAAAAGCAAATTTTAGCCTACCTTTTTCGCTAGAACTGCATGCGATTCACTTACAGCAGAACTCGGAAGATTGTTGTCACAGTGTTCTTGTTGCTGTTGTTGTTGCTTCATGGACTTTTCATTGAATTCAAGGTTAGCTGCTTTGGCTCGATTTTCAGCGATTATCTGAAAAAAGAAGGGGTTACGAAGTATAGTCATCATCGTGTATCTGAAAGGCGTTTTGCCAAAAAAAGTCCCAAAAATCCTACCCTCGATCGATGTCTTTGAAGTGAGCGAATCTGTTGCAATTGTCTAGCGACTGCATGACTTGGAACCGGAACTTGATATTTTCTCTCGTATCCATCGAATCGATGATCCAAAATATCCTGCGCTTGTGGAACTGTTCCATTCGCGTAGACTGGTTCGAAACGTTTCGATGCGATTTCAGCGGCACGTGGGTCTTGTTTTCGGACACGATCGTAGATCTGAAAGAGAGAAAAGTTTGTTTCAGTGGCTCCAAGGCTGGCTCAAATCTTAGGGTTACTTAGGTTTTTCCTTGAGCATTTTTGTCAAACAAGGACGAGAAGATCGTGGATTTTTATGATTTTCAAATAAATGCTTTTTACTCGGCTCCTGGCGGACTGTTTCTCTCAAAATTTCAAAAGAGCACTTATGAAGTTTCAAAACTTCACAACTATACTATCCAAATACTCACCCTTCGTTCCAAACTGTCACTTCTCAAATATTCCAAATGATTCGTCGCCGTCGGATCGTTCCGAACCTCTTCGTCGAGGGCTAGCCAGCACATGTGGTTGGCTTCGATGGCTTCAGCGGTTGTTCTTCCTTCTGGAACCACGGTGGCCAAGAGTCTGGAAATGGGGAAGATTGGGAAGTTCCTTTTTAAAGTGGCTCAAAAGCAGATAAAATTTTTCGAATTTCTGGGTCACTGTATCAGTGATCCAATTGAGTAATCTGAACGGTTTCTATATCAGCCCTGCAAAGACCGAATCTGCAATAAAAAATGGCCAAATGTTCAGGCAACTCTAGATATGAGCCCTCAAACTTTGCTCAAAATGTGATGTTTAACAATTTCTTTTTAAAAGAAAACATTTTTTGACGAAAAGTTGACAAAGTCGGGAATTTTTGAGCAAGGCGTAACTTTTTAAATTTTTTATGAATTAATACGGTTTTTTAACCAATCGATAGCATTTTTGATTAGAAACATACATGTCCAAACCCGGGCCGGGCCGGGCCAGAGGGGAATTTTCCCGGCCCGGCCCCGCCCGGTCGGCCCGGGTAGAAAATTTTCGTCAAAATTTTTCCGAAAAAAAATCAATTTTTCATGAAAAAGTTTCTGAATTGCATGAAAAATCATGAAAGTACTAAAAGTATGAAACATTCTAAAATTGAACAGAAAACAGTCAAAAAATGGAATTTTTTTCCAAAAATTGACCTTTGAAAAAATTGGGTCTCCAGACCCGGGCCGGGCCGGTAGAAATTCCTCCGCCGGCCCGGGTTTGGACATGTATGATTAGAAACATATTTGTTGTTGACCGTATTTTTACCCGACCCCACTGAAAAAAGTTGTTCACATTTGAATGAGATGCCGAAATTTTGTTTCCGCCCTGCTCTGGTCCAGGGCGGCGCTTAAAAATTCCCCCAAAAACTCACTGAAAAACGGGAACTCCAATCTTAAACAAGAAATCAATCTGAACCGTCGGCACATATGCATTCGTCCGATCCATCATTTCCAACGGTTTCACTCCCAACTGCAATTCCAAATCTCCCTGAGCAAAGAACTCCAAATAGATATTCTCAGCGATTCTCTTGGCATTATGGAAATTCTTCGCCTGATCCGAGAGATCCGATGCCGTCATAACAAGACACATCAGAAGATATCGATGATCGAATGACATTGGATTGTATCCCTCTGCGACCATATTCTTGATACGTTCTTGCTTTTTGAGATGCGCCGAGATGTCCGTAGCCAAAATCACATCACGTATCGTATTCACAATCGTTCGGAAGTCTTGTCCCGATTGATTCTCCAATATGGAGCACTCATTTTGTTGGAGCAATTTGACAGTTTGAGCAAAGTGATGTCTCTCCAAGACAGATCCCTCGGTACTGTATAATACAGAGAGTGGTGTCTTTTGAAGAGATTGCATTTGGAATGAGTTAGTTGTCCCTCGATGATCAATATCATGACAGAGGCATGCAATCAGAAGAGATAATCTCTCCATATCATTCAATGCTCTTTTGATGGCATCTGTTCGAAGGAGCAACCAACAGAAATGGGTCACTGCGAATGCATGAGACCAATTGTGATAGGGAACACCACGATAGCCAACGGAGACGCGGAGTACGAAGAACGCGAGTTTTCGTTTGTTGATTTTGTATTGCATCGAGAATCCTAAATCCTCGAAAAACATCATGGACGCTTTATGGAAATGATTCTCTCCGACGGATCGAGGTGGAAATGAGAAATCCGCGAAATTCTGGGAGAAGTAGTGCCAATCGCGACGAGGATCGTTGACGAGACGGCCGATGTCCGTTTCTTCTATCTGCAAAAAATTGATTGGAATTTGTTAAAGTTTGTACTCTTTACATAATTTTGAAATTTTGAAAATCTCTAACAAAACGAATTGTAAACTATTGGAATTTTTGAAAATCTCAAACTTAAAAAGTTTGAAAAAAACCATTCATATAGAATTTGAAGAATCGAAAAACCAAAGGAGAATCGAAATTAGTGAATTTGAAAAGCTTGAAATAGACCCTTCGAAACCTTAGAATCATAATTTTCAGAATCATAGAGTCTCAGGATTTCAGTATTTCTAAACTTCTAAATTTTGAAATTCCAGAATCTTGCAGAATCTGGAATAGTCTGATTTGAAAACCTCCATACATGTCCAAACCCGGGCCGGGTAAAAAATTTTGGTCAAAATTTTTCCGAAAAAAAATCAATTTTTCATGAAAAAGTTTCTGAATTGCATGAAAAATCATGAAAGTACTAAAAGTATGAAACATTCTAAAATTGAACAGAAAACAGTCAAAAAATCGAATTTTTTCCCAAAAATTGACCTTTGAAAAAATTGTGTCTCAAAACCCGGGCCGACCGGGCCGGGCCGGGCCGGTAGAAATTCCTCCGCCGGCCCGGCCCGGGTTTGGACATGTATGAAAACCTCGAAGTCCCAAAATTTTCCAGAACTTCAGAATTACAGAATACCGAAATCTCGAAAAATCGGAAATAGGATTTAAAGAACTACAAAAGTTCTGAATATCGAAATCTTAAATTCTTTCAGAATTTGGAAAATAAAACCATCGGATCTCAAAATATTCTGATTTGAGATTTTAAAGAATTTTTGAAAATCTGAAACTTAAAAAATTTCAATTTTAAGAATTGAAAAACCAAAGGAGATTCAAAATCGCAGAATTTGAAAACCTCAAAACTTCGAGATCCTTCTTAACGTCAGAATTATGAATTATCAGAAATTCAGAATCTAAAAACTTCAGAATTTGGAAATTTTATAATCTTCTAGAATCCGAAATATTCTGATTTGAAAACTTCGAAATCCCAACTTTTTCTAAAAATTCAGAATCAAATTATAACGATTCGAGTTTTTCAGAATTTCAAAAGTTCTGAATCTCACAATTCCTGAACATCGAAATCTCACAATCTTCAATCAGAATCCCAAAGTTTGAGGATCTTTGTTCGTCAGACAATCCTCTGAATCCCAACGTTTCCAAGTCTTCAGAATTTCGAAATACCGAAATGTTAAAAACTAGGAATTGAGGTTTTTTAGACTTCCAAAAGTTCTATATCTCCCCAATTTTAAATGAAAATAAAACCATTTTCCATCTCAAAATTTCCCCATCAAAAAAAAATTGCTCACCACAACATCCTCTCCCTGAATTTTGAACTCCTCAACCATATGTATCCTCGTCTCGACTTCAGCGATTTGTTTCGCGAGGATTGCCTGTAATAATACAAAAAACATGTACCGGAAACAAGAGAAAAAAAGTCAGGTGTATAAATACTATAGACAACGAAAATTTGAGGATCGATAGTTCAGTTTTATGGAAGAAAAGAGCCTGAAGATCAAACTATGTACAGTTCTAGGGAGGTTCCTACAGTAATCCTGGGATAGAATAGTTGAAGATCTACAGTAATCCTAAAGATCTACAATAATCCCATCAAAACTACCGTACTCACATGAGCAATGGCATTGGCGACAAAATACGAGAATCGCTTGATATACTTCTCGTCCTGACGCGAGAATCCCGAGGCCTTGTTGTACAGTAGGATGACTCCGATGAGAGTGCCTGGAAATTATTATTATTAATTTTTTGTTGGATTCTTCAATTGTATTCAGAAATGTATTTTTTGTTCCCTAGTTATTAGTCATTATTTTGATTTTCAAAGAATTTTTCATTGTGAACTACGATCATTCTGATGACGAAATTTTCGGCAAAAGAAAAAAGAAAAATGAAAGCGGAAGAAGAACAAAAACACCTGTTGAAAAGATGGAAAAATTGAATGGTGATAGAAGAAAAGTGCAATTTTTCTGTCATTGAAGTCTAAGAAAAGATGACAAACAGATGGAAAGTACATGTTTAGAAGTTTCAAAGTACAGTAATCTGAAAGTTTGACATTTCGGAAGTGAGATATTTCGGTATTGTGTGACGTTTCGAAAGTGGATCTCAGTGCAGTGCAGCACTTGAGGACGTTTCGTAGGATATTTTTCCACATAATGGTTTGAAATCTTCGCTTCCGAAATGTCGCACATGCGAAACGTCACACTTTCGAAATCTTAGAATCTCGAAATTTCAAATTCTCAGAACCTCCAAAACTCCAAATCCTTTGAATTTCCATGAGTCCAGATTGTCAGAATCCAATGATTCGGAATTCAAGATCATAAAAATCTACTCAATCAAATATGCTTTCTGGAATTCCATGAACAAAACGATTCTAAAAATCTCAAAACCCTCAGAATCTAGGGCTCCGAATCTTAAAAACCTAAAATCCGAATCTTAAAAACCTAAAAGACAAAACATCAAAATACTCCCATAAATTACTATGTGCCATAATCCCTTCTAAAAACTGGAACACTCTTCAGTTTTTCAAAATTTCCAACTTCTCTTCCCTAACTCATATTTCATCCCGAGACATCACCGCGCCAATTGTTTTCCCATTATTTTTTCGTCTTTTTTCTCTCTTTCTATTATATTTATATCTGTTCTGTGTATTGGTCGTAGAAAAATGTGGTAGAAAAATAAGAGAGTGTCTAGAGAACATGAAAAACGGATGAAAGAGTGTCAAAGTGTGAAGCAAATTGAGTCGAATTTATCAATTGGTTGGGGTGACATGGGCGCTTTTAGAGAGACCAGAGGATTAAAAATTAGGCAAAAGTAGATCAGAGAAACTGCTAAAGTTGGAATTCAGAAGGTTCTAGAATTTGATTAGGCTTAGAGGCTTAGGCTTAGAGGCTTAGGCTTAGAGGCTTAGGCTTAGAGGCTTAGGCTTAGAGGCTTAGGCTTAGAGGCTTAGGCTTAGAGGCTTAGGCTTAGAGGCTTAGGCTTAGAGGCTTAGGCTTAGAGGCTTAGGCTTAGAGGCTTAGGCTTAGAGGCTTAGAGGCTTAGAGGCTTAGAGGCTTAGAAGATTCCCTGGCTTTCTGGATACTTCTTAAGGTTTCACACTACCTAAATTCTACTTTCGATTTTACCGCATTTAGAATCCCCAAAAAACTCACCAGTACTATCCACCAATGGAAACGCACAAACGTTTCTCGGTTGTATCAAGAACTGTTGATCAATCTCTGGATTGTAGAATGGACACCGTGAAACATCGGGAATATTCATTGTCCTCTGTGTCGCGGCAACTCTTCCAACGATTCCGAGTCCCATTTCGTAACGTCTTCCGGTCATTAGCATCGATTCGTTATTGAATAGAACCATCTGTTTTTGATCCTCGTCGTGGAGGAACACGCAGTAGCTGGAAGAAAGGGAATAATTTTCGATTTCTAGAAGAAAAGTTGGTTTGGCGCTTGAATGTGGATTTTGAAAAACTGGAAAATCAAAACTGAAAATTTTCAGAATATTCAAAAGTACCAACTTTTAGAATTGTAGAATCTTAGAATTTTCTGTATCTTCATTTGACAATACAGAAAATTCGTATTTACAAAACAGGCTTGTTCGGAAAAACTATTTTGGAAAATCGAGTTCTCGAAATTTGTTTTTGAAAAATCGGGAAAAAAAATTTTTGCTCAAAATGATGATTTTTCGTTAAAATCTTTAATTTTTAGACAATTTTTATCTATTGTTTTGCGATTTTCCAAAAATTATTTTCCGAAAAAATCTGATAGATATGTTTTCTCCTAAATGGTTTTAAATTTTTGCTTTTTAAACGTCATACTTTCGAAATGTCGCGGAGCCCAAAAATGTATGGTCTTCCAGATTTCAAAGAACTCCCTTGGTCAAAACTTTTTTGAATTTGACTAAAATCGGAAGTTTAAAATTTCAAAATCTAGGATTTTGGGTCATTCAGAATCCGACACCATAGAATTTTGAAATCCAGAGTTAAATGGAGAAAATTTTCTAAAAATTCCAGTTCAAAACTATCAATAGAGCGCAATTTCTCCCGAAGCTTAAACCCCTTTCAAAACTCACTCATCAGCTCCAATATTCTGTTTAGCTTCCGCTATCACCGCACTGACCATCGCACTCAAATCGCCTGTCAAACACAGAAACTTGTCGAAAATGGACATTGGGACAAGTGGAGACAGAACCGTCCGATCGGAATCCGTCGATGCTATTGACGATGTTTCATCCAAATCATCCATTTTCACAATCGGTCGACTCAATTTTCGAACAATCGGAACGTCGGGAAGAAGTTCGATGAGTCCGGAGGATGTCTGAAAAAGGGGCGGAGTTTATTTTGGATTAGCGTCACAGAAGGGGTACAAAAATTCCGAGAAAATGTACGATTTTGAAACTCGGAATTCCGATCCATAGGAAAAGGGGGCGGAGCTTATATTCTGAATGTCTTATGACGTGGAAACATTGATGATGTAGACTAGAAAATGATGAAAAAATGAAGAGGATAATGATCAAAATGTTCACAAAACTAGGGGTTCCCCAGTGACAGGGAGAACTATTGAGATCATTTTTGAAAATAAGTGAGCCATAACAAAAAAAGTCTGGGAAAAAAAATAATTGAATCTAAAAATTTTTTTGGAACACAATTTTTTGGACTAAATTTTGACTAGAAACCAAATTTTTTCGAATTAAAAAACCGATTTTAAAAAAAGTTTTTTTTTAATTTTTTGAAGTTCCAAATTTTCAAAAATTCCAAGGAAAACAAGTTCCTTACGAAATAAGACATTTCTTACAAGATTAGAGCTTTTGGAAATTCCGAAGAAAATCAAAAACTTGATCTAAATATTTCGTAATAACTAATGATGAATTTTTTTCGAAAAAAACGAGGTCTTCACGGAATTCTTTATCACGTCATCGGATTTTGAAATGGACAGATTAAAAACTACAGTAATCAAGAAATGGTAACTTGAGCTTAGATGAAGAGCCCCAATGTTCAAAAGAATTTCAAATTTTTGATTAAAAACTCAAAATAATCTCCAGAAAATTTCCTCTCTTTCTGTATAGTTTCCATGCTAATTGGACTACTGTGAACCGAGATACAGCAAAAACAGTTTCAACAGAGTTTTTGTTTCAGTTTACAAAATTTCAGAAACCTAAAGATTCACAAAGTTTTTCCGGCCCTTATTCTCTGGGAGTACAGATAAAATATTGTGAAGGAAATTCAAGTTCCCGCCCAAAAAGAGAAACTCACTGGTTCCTCGATATCATATCTCAGAGATGCTCCCCAATCATCCTTCGTTCCTCGATTCTTTAATTGCATTTGAAGATTCCGGTTACGCGTTTCGTTGTTGTTGAAATGAAGTGGCGGATGTGAAGTTTTACGCCAAACTGTCGGACTGGCCGACGGTTCGCTCGGTGATTTGGCCGCATTGTTGGCGCCTGTGAAAACTGTAATAAACGAAGAAATGGAGAAAAATGAATCATTATTAATGATGATGGTGAATTATGGGAGCGCCCAGATGTTGATTTTTTGATCTTTAGGATTTTGGGGTGGAAATGGAGCAAAAGTTCAGATGATAGATTTTGTGAAAAATCGTTAAAACTTGAAAAATCGATATTCTAAACACCAACTTACATTTTTTCTGACCTATTTCAGAAAATGCAGAATTTTTTGCTGATTCAAACGCGCTTAATATCGCTGCTCAAAACGCATTTTGAACCGAGTTATAAGCGTTTGAAGTTTCTGTAAAAGAGACGCAGAGAAAGTAGACACTCTCATTGTCGAAGGGACGCAGAGAAACGAGACAGTGTCTGCGTCTCTTTCACCAAACGCTCATAACTCGGTTCAAAATGCGTTTTGAGCTGCGATATTAGTTGCATTCGAATCAGCAAAAAATTCTACATTTTTTCAAATAGGTCAGAAAAATTGAGTTGAAAATCGATTTTTTATCGATTTTTTTGAAAAAAAAAGATTGATGTTTTTGTAATTACTGGAATTGGGACGATCATTTGAGTAAAAATGGCATTCGCGTTCTATCTCACTCCAATAGAGCGAATTTGCCCCCAAAAACTTACCAGTCATGCCTCCACAACAACTCGATCCACTGGCGGCTTCGTGATGGTGATGATGATGGTGACCGTCACCTGGAAATTTCTTCTTTTATACAACAATTCTTTTTTTTCTCTGATTTCTCTAATTCTCTCCGCTCTTTAAAAACCTAGACAATGGGGCGGGGGGAAACCAATTTTCAAAAAATACAAACACACACTTTTTGTATTGGAATTGATAAATGTTTTGAGAGAAAGAAAAATATATGATTTGGGCTTTCGAAATCGGCACGTAACTAGTCTTTGGACTGTTTGATGGATTCGGGATTTTATTACTTTTTGGGGAGAACAATTTTTTGATGATTTTGATTGTCATATGAGAGAAAAGGTTCGTCAAATATGAAAAATTGGAGGGAGATTTCATTGAATCTAGTTTTCAAAGAATTTTGAACTCCTAGGTCTAAAATTATTGCTCATCCTAACTTGTGATATTCGCCAAAAAGTAACCTGATGGCCTAGGTTTTGAATTTTCGAATTTCTAGGCTATCGGCTTCAAATGAAAGAAGAGAGACTGAAAGAAGATAAGAAAACTTGCTTCGCAAGAATTTTGGATTTCTAGGCCACGAGTGTCGAAAATTATTGCTCATCCTACCTTGTGCTCTTGGCTCTATTAAAAAAGAAGTTATCTCTCATGGCCTAGGTTTTGAACGTTTGGATTTCTAGGCCACCAGGATAATGAAAGAAATGTTTAGGAATTTAGTTCAGTCCCTAGTTGATTATTCGATTTTGGGGCCCAATGGACTAATTTTTGAAAAAAAAAACGAATTTCTAGGCCACCAGTGGAATGGCAAGCCTCTATTAGATTCTTCGATGTTGGGACCCAATGGACTAGTTTTTGAAAAAATTTGGGATTTCTAGGCCATGAGCTTAATTGCAAGTCTCTAGTAAACTCTTCGATTTTGGGACTAGTTTTTCAAAAAATCTCAAAATTTCTAGGTCATCCGCTTTCAGATTATCCAAGATTTATACCCTAGCCAAAACTACACTATTTTCCAAATTTCTAGAGCCCTTATTCATAAGCTCTATCCATCTACATACATCTTCCGATTTCATTTCAAAAGCATCTCAAATTTTTTTATAGGATAAGCCGGATTAGACGAATCACAATAAACACGATTATGACGATTATGGTTTCTACAATCTCGATGAAAAAAGGGATATTGAGAAGGAAGAAAACGAAAGATAAACGACTATTAAACTTCAGAATCTGATATGAAATCTAAAAAAACTAGCTGAGCAACTTTAAAGAGCCATAACTTGGTTAATATTGTATCTACCAAAAAATTGAACAGATTTTCAGATTCCTCATAATTTCAGCCTTCCAGTGATACCTATTTCAACACTTTAATAAAAAAATGGAATAAGGAAACTTTAGAATCTGGTTTTCACTCTTTCTAACTAGCGGAGCAACTTCAAAGAGCCCTAACTTTGTTAATATTGCCGCTACCAAAAAAATGAACACAGTTTCAGAATTCTCGTAATTTCAGCTTTCTAATAATACCCATTTCAACACCAAAAGTCTCCCAAAATACCTCTGGAATTCGATGTTGGAAGGTTGGTTGTTGGAGAAGAGTTTCGCCGCAATTCTAGCATAGAACATGCGATCTTTTTACGCGGCGATTCTGATGTTGACGATGAATAGTAAACGAATTTGGTGGACGAGAATCCAGACGACGATCGACGGCGTTTCGTGGCTATTTTGATTTCGTTGTGGAGCAGCAGAAGACGAGAAGGTGATTCTTCAATGATTTTGAAGTGGTGAGTTGGAGAAACTCCTGAGTTTGGGAGGAAGATTGATGGGTCCACGAGGAGACTCTTCTCTGGAAAAAGAAGTTGGGATGATTGGAAGAAAAATGGGAACGATTTGAGGTAATTCAGAAGAAATTAGATCGAGGTGCAAAAAATTGAAAAAAAAATGTTAGAATTTGAAAAAAATTTTTGAAAAATGTTGTTTCAAAAAAATTGTTATTTGAAAAAAATTCCTTGAAGCAAACTTCTTATAAAAAATATCCAGGACATTTCGAAAGTCCAATTTTCGAAACTTTTGATATGTTTTTCTCATTATATTGAAAAAACGCAAAAATATATACGAAAAGTTCCAAAAATTAGTCAAAAACGCAATTTCATACTTTCGAAATGTCCGCTTTTGAAATGTCTTACTTCCGAAATGTCCAGGAGCCAAATTTTTTGATTCAAAATTATTATTTTTTGAAAATTAAAAAAAAGTTTCCAAACTGAAAATGGATGGAGCATCAAATATCTAAAATGATTTTACAACTATCTGATAAATTCTGAATTTCCTAAATTTTCAGACGGGTCAAAAGATGAATGTAAGCAAGAAAAATAAGCAGGAGAAAACGAAAAATGACAAAAAAAAATCCGACGACAAAAAAAGACTCTGTGCTTTTTCCTATTCCCAGTGGGTGTTTTCCTCTTTGTTTTCTTTTATTTTTTTTGATGTAAGATGTCCATTTTTTGACTGACTCGTAGCAGTAGCTAGAAGAGAAATAGAGAGAAAGAGACGCAGATAGCGAAACAAAATTATGAATAGAAAATGAAAAGGCTTGAAAATCCATTTCAAATGGAATCTCATCGGAATATTGGAGAGTAAGGATTCAGAGAGAAGAGAGAAAGAGAGTTCCAGAGAAAACGAGAGAGTGTGGGAAAATGTGAGACGCAGGAATAGAAAAAGTAATTGGATCGGTCGTCGAAAGAGAGAAGAGAGACGCTTCTTCCTCTTTTCTCGCCCCTTATTCGCATTCTATTCGTTTTTCTTTTTCTTCCGTTCTTCTTTTCTTATGATGACGATGATGAGTAGTAGTAGTATGTGTCATGATGATGACGGTGTGTGGGATATATGTAAGAGAGAAGGAACATTTGGATTTTTGAACTTTCAGTTTTTACGAAAAAGGAAGTGTTTTCTTTGAGAATTGTGGATTTTCGAGGACCTGTAACTTTGTTTGTAGGCACATTGAATGTCTAGTTTTTTGTTTTGAACACGAAATTGAGTTCTAACATTTTTAGAGAAAAAAATTGAACCAAAACTCGAAATTTTGCCATCATTTGGGTGAGAGTCTTCATACGGGGGTAAACAAGCAAGAAATATTTTTAAAAAGTGGTTCGGAGCTTAAAAAGATGGACTTTTGATTAGGAACTTTTTAGTTGAGCTCAATTTGGACAAAAATTACTCAATTTGAACAAATTAGACAATTTGAGCAAATTAGAGATGTGAAAATCTGAGATTTTTTATTTCATTTTCGATTTCAAAATCTATAAAAATTGGCTATTTAAACTCGAAAATTTTCGAAATTTTAGAAATTTGGGTCAATTTTTTAAAACATTGAATTTATTTGTCGCTTTCAAAATCTATGAAAAAATGGCATGTCAAATTTGAAATTTCTACCGAAATTTAGAAATTTGAGTCAACTTTTTTGGAAATTTTGAAATCCGCATTCAACCTTTCGGATGTTCGAATCTACAGCAACTCGAAAGATTTTCAGAAAAGTGGGCGGAGCCTCGATATAAGTACAATTCTGAGCAATCGGGCTTACGGTAGAATTCAGGGATCTAATGTTCAGCGAACCGCGAAAATTTAGTATTTCAAAAGTTCTTTTGACTGCTCCGTTCACTTACAGACTGTTTTTAGTATTCAAAAAAGTGGGCGGAGCTTCAAGCTCCGCCCACTTCGAATTCCGATTCAGCTGCAAATCAGCATTATCATTAGAGCGTGACTGCTAACTCAAACTTTTGGACTTTTAGTTATTTCGAAAACTCCAGAATATTCGAAATTCAAAGTAACTGAACTGAAAGTATTTCTTGCCGAAAAGATATTCTAATCTGACTCCTGCTCTCTCTCCAAAAAAGCAGTAGCCTGAAAAAAATCTCGAGATAAACAAGTTAAGGAGACAAACAGCCCACAAACATGGTGAGTATATATGCGCAGGTGATCGGAGTGGAGAGAGAAAATGAGAAGAAAAGAAAATGGACGAAATTAAATTTAGAAGAGAAGAAGTAGAAGAAGACTATGTAAGCCTTGCAGGTGGGCGGAATGGTGAGCCATGGCTACGAAGACTACTAGTGAGGGGAGTAAAAAGGGTATAACAGGGGAAGGAAGAGGTCATAAATTATATGGGAAGGGAATCTTGTTTCCGGGGAAGAAAAAAGAAGACAACGTTTTTGAGGGGAAGACTCTGAATGCAAGGAATATATACTCACACCAGGAAAACAGGAAAGATGGACGATCGAAAAAAGATTCAAAGTTTCAGGAGGAAAATTTTGAACGGTTTTCAATTTTTTGTACTAAAATTTTAAAAAGTCTCTTAAAATGTTTTCAACATCAAAAACGAGTCCAAACGGACCGTTTTGAAGCCAGTTATAAGCGTTTAAAGTTTTCGGTGAGAGACGCAGACACTATCTCGTTTCTCTGCGTCTCTAGGGCAGCGAGAGTGTCTGCTTTCTCTGCGTCTCTCACGAAAACTTCAAAAGCTCATAACTCGCTTCAAAATGCGTTTTGAGCAGCGATATTAGGCGCATTTGAACCAGCAAAAAATCTACATTTATTGGAATGAGTAAGAAAAAATTGCCGACTTACGATCTGCTGTCGCGCTCGCCGCTGCTGACAAAAAATATTTTTTAAAAATCTCCAATAAATTTCATTTCTTTCTGTATAATTTTCATGAAAATTCAACTACTTTGAGCCGAGATTTCACAAAAAAAATTCCCTAAGAAAAAATTGTAAACCTTTAATTTCCCTTGGTGGCCTAGTAATCCAAAATTGGATTCTTAGGCCACCAATTTCAATTTTAGGACCACTTTACCAAGGACACCCTAGTCAGTTTCTCGAAGCAAAAAAAAACCAAAAAAGCTTCTGGATCTTTCTCCAAAAAAAAATGGAGCATCGTTTAAAAATGAATGACACCAAAAATATATAGAGAGCTCTAGAACCACCTCTAGCTCGATATACACAACATCAGGAATTCAGATGGAATTCAGAAGACGTTGTCGTCAAGAAAAGTGACAGAATTCGAGATGAATTCATCTCGCTATCAGTGGCTATAGAGGAGAGAATGAGAGAGAAAAGTGGGCGGAGTCAGGAAGAAGAAGAAGATATGTGTGAGAAATGAGAAGAGAAGAAGAACACCTATATCTTTTTATCTCTAACTTCTGTTTCAATTAGATGAAGAAAAAAAAACGGAAGACTGATGAGTGAGAGGCGGAAGTAAGAGATAGAGAAGAAAAGGGGGCGTGGTCTTTAAGAGGGAAAAAGATTAATCGGATGAGAGAATAGATTTGATAGATACATGTGTTATGAGCGAATATATTAGATGTAAGGATGAATGAAAGAGAGAAGTTAAAAAAATGGAATGGATGTTAAAGTCGATTAGAAGATAAGGTGTAGGAGACGCAGAGAAGCTAGAGTGTCTAACTGTCTGTGTCTCTTCTAGAGGGTATATCTCTAGAACCAGGCGAGATATCAAATAGCTTTTAACTAATGAAATGTGTAAAACTTAACGATAATTATTTCAATGGTTAACAACTTTTTGATATCTCTAATAGTTCTCGAGATATAAGCGTTCAAAGAGAAGAGAGACGCAGAGAAGCTAAAGTGCCCCTCTGCATGCGTCTCTTCAAGAGGGTATACCTCGAGAATCAGGCAAGGTGTCAAAAAACTTTTAACTGACAAAATGTGTAAAATTTAACGCTGATTAATTCATTAGTTGACAACTTTTTGATATCTCTCACCGTTCTTGAGGTATAAGCGTTCAAAGAGAAGAGAGCCGCAGAGAAGCTAGAGTGTCTAACTATCTGCGTCTGTTCTAGAGAGTATATCTCACAAACCAATTTAGCTATCAAAAAGGTGTTAACTAATAAAATACGCAAAATTTAATGCTAATTATTTTATTAGCTAACAACTTTTTGATATCTCTAACCCTTCTTGAGATATAAGCATGCAAAGAGGGGAGAGACGCAGAGAAGATAGAGTATCTAACGATCTGCGTTTCTTCTAGAGGGCATATCTCTGAAACCAGGCTAGCAAAAAATTGTTTTTAACTTATGAAATGTGTAAAATTTAATACTGAGCATTTTCTCAGTTGGCAACTTTTCGATAACTTCAATTGTTCTTGAGATATAAGCGTTCAAAGAGAGGAGAGACGCAGAGAAGATAGAGCGTCTAACTGTCTGCGTCTCTTCAAACTTCAAACGCTTGTAACTCGGCTCAAAATGATCATAGAGCAACGGTTTTTGCAACGAAGTGTTCATAATTTTAAAAACTATAGGAAATTTTTTGGAATCTCACTAAACAGTTAAACTATTAAATTTTCATTTGCAAAAAAAGCTACTCGGCAAATCTTGCCAAGTCTTGTACCAATGTTGGGGTATACAAGTCTTGGCTACACCTTTCACAAGTATAGGACTCAGCTGCCACAAGTCTTGTACAATAATAGCGCGCACAACACAGTTTGTCAAGGATCACACAAGTCTTGGCCCAACTATGGAAGTTTGGGCGTCCAAAACAACTCCCACAAGTCTTGGCCAAGAATCAGCTTATTGATTTCGAAATCGCCGATGCGTTCATTTTTCATTTTCCCCTTCGTTTTTTGTCTATTTTTTTACATTTTGACCCCAATTTTCTTACTTATTTTTGGAAATTGCTCAGATAATTGTTTTCATCTTTACTAGTTTCCAGAAATGACATCAGTTATCACGGAAAGAACACCGACACTCGGAAGTTTTCGATGAGCCGGATTAAAAGTGGAAAACAGGCGAAGTATATCGAACGGTATAAAAATAGTGAGTTTAATGAACCGATTTCCGATTACATGACTTAATCATAATTTTTCAGGAAAAAATTCTCCGATTTTCGACAATCATAATGTTCTGACAACAATATCGAAACAACGACATTACTTTCTCCAGAACAATTACACCATTTTCGGAATCGGACGGAAGGAATTTTTAAATTTTTCTTTGTTTTTTGTCTTTTTTCTGTAATTTAGGTAGTTCTTTTCAATAAAATTGACTCAATAATGTGTTTTTGCATCATAAAACAATTTTCGAAATTGAAAACAAAAGGAAGGGCTACCGCCAATTTTTTCCAGCTGATCCACAAGTCTTGCACAAACTTCCCACAACTATTGGACTGTGCGTACGTAACAATTGCGGGAGGCTTGTGCAAGACTTGTGGTGAGTCTGTACAAAACTTGGCGAGAGTAGCCGAGTAGGTTTTTCTAATTAAAAACCCAGGTTCCTGAGGTTTCTAGATTACTCTGCGATTCTTAATTCTGAATTCAACAAAGTAAATCAGAATCTGAAATTCTCGAAACGGAACAACTCTCCCCCCAAAAAAGCATTATTCTCATTTTTGGTTTCCTGACCAAAAATCAATGTTGGAAGCAATGATAAGATAACCCAAAGAGGAACGAAAAAAAACCAATTCAAACTTTTTTCAGCCGCTTAGCCTTCTATTGATAACGAAGAAAAGGGGGCCTAGGTTTTTGAACTTTTCGGTTTTCTAGGTCACTCTTGACTCTACGTCAAAGTTAGGGATGCTTTCAAACTCCAAATTTAGTTTCTTTAAAACTAAGGCTTATCACAAGACCATGATCGTCTAGCCAACCGCCTTCCGAGAAGAGTCACGACTCACTTTTTATATCATTAGCCTAATCTTGTGATGTCTTATAATCACCTATCCATAACACTCTGTCTGTACTTCTGATTCCTACCCCGCCCCCCTTAAAAAAAAAGAGTCCAGACGAGTCCAAATTTCTTCTCTTCATCTCTCATCTCAAAGGAAACCCGACCCGGTTTCCCACGGTCACCTGTTTTCTTCTGTTTTCTTTTTGGTCTCTTTCTCGACTTTTTTGTGTTTTGTTTTGTCATAAGATAATGGCTCAGGAGGTCATCCCTACAAAGAGACACAGGCGCCTAAATTCAAATGCTCATAACATTGCTCTCAGTGAAGATACAGTAATGATTTTTGCACCAAGATATGTAAAATTTAACGCTGAACATTTTCTCAGTTGACAACTTTTTGATATCTCTAACCGTTCTTGAGATATCAGCGTTTGAATAGAGACGCAGAGAAGCTAGAGTGTCTGCGTCTCTTCAAAACTCAAACGCGCATAACTTGACTCCCAGCGAAGCTAGAGAGATGCTTTTTACACCAAAACTTGTGAAATTTTGTGTAAATTTTGAAAATATATAAAAATCCGTTCCTCTCATATGACGATGCCCCGGGGCGGCGCCAATGATAAGAAGGGAGACGCAGAGAGTCAGATTGAGGACACACACGTCTCGTTTTTTCAACACTTCTGTGTGTGGAATGAATGACCAAAAGTTTTCTTCTAGAAAAAAAGGGGATGATATCGTAAAAAGTGACAGTATTGGTGGCGCATGCGCGAAGGATGATACATTTTAATGACGTGGTGAGAGGAAGAAGAATTCGGTGAGGAAAGAAGGGAACAAACAGTTTCGAAGAACTTTCCACGTGGCTTTGTATCACTTTTATTGTGTGGCGAAACGATAAAAAATTGCGTTGTTTTTTTTTGATAGTGTTCAATCGGGGAGGAGATTGAAGGTTGAAAGGTGGAATGATCAAAAGTGAAAAAGGGAGTGAGAGCGTCTGTTCTAGTGGGTATATCTCGATAACCAGGTTAGATAGCAAAAAGCTTTTAACTAATATAATGTGTAAAATTTAACGTTGATTATTTTACTAGTTGACAACCTTTTGATATCTTCAAGCGTTTTTGAGATATAAACGTTCAAAGTGGAGAGAGACGCAAAGAAACTAGAGAGTCTAACTGTCTGCGTTTGTTCTGAAGGGTATATCTCAACAACCAAATTAGCTATCAAAAAGCTGTTAACTATAAAATGTGTAAAATTTAACGCTCATTATTTTACTAATTGACAAAATCTTAGTAACTTTATTGGTTCTTGAGATCTAAGCGTTCGAAGAAGTGAGAGACCCAGAGAGACTAAAGTGCCTAACTTTCTACGTCTATTCTAGAGCGTATATCTCGGGAACCAGGCTAGATACTGTATAGCTGTCAACTAATAAAATACGTAGAATTTAACGCTGATATTTTTATTAGTTAACAACTTTTTAGTCATCGGTTCTCGAGATATAATCGTTCAAAGAAAAAAGATCAAAAGAACCAATTGAAGTTTTTCAAAAGCGCATAGATCAACTAGCAGTGGAGCTAGGAACATGTTTTTTGAGCCAAAATACTTGAAATTTTGTCAAGGTACTGTCCACAATTTGAAAAATATAGTACTTTCTCAAAGTGGAGTAAAACTACGAAAAACCGAAAAACTCATTGGAATAGATGTATTTGATGTGGCAACAGAGTTCATGATGACGTTGTGTGTTGGAGAAGGCTCGAATTTCGGGAATTCTCGCTCTGAATATATTCAGGGGGTCTTCTTCTTATTTTTCTCTCTTCGTCCTGACGCATGAATTCAGTGAATATGAATACGAAACAAGCACAACACACGGTCACAGAACAACTACAAAGAACTGGAGATGATATCAATTGTGGAAAAAAGTCGGAGAGAGAAAAAAGAATGAGGGTTTGATTTTTTTTTTTCGCTGAAGAGAGATTTACATAACTGTATGCATGGTAGAGAACAGAGATTGAATTGTCATCGTGGAATATGGAAATTGCTTCAAAAAATGAAAGAGGAGAGAATGAAGAAAATTAAATCGACCTAGAAAACTCGAAAGGATTTACCCAAGGAACTCAGAAAAGCTAGAGTCTTTCAGAGGGAATATATCGAGAACCATTTGAGATACAAAATTAGTATCAACTATTAAAATTTGTAAAATTAAACGCTGAATATTTTATTAATTGACGAAAATTTGATACCTTTAACGGCTCTCAATTTATGAACGTCTCAAGAGAAAAGAAGTTCTCAAGATAAAAACGTTC
Source organism: Caenorhabditis zanzibari (assembly GCA_963966625.1). NCBI lineage: Eukaryota > Metazoa > Nematoda > Chromadorea > Rhabditida > Rhabditidae > Caenorhabditis > Caenorhabditis zanzibari. The sequence continues at coordinate 5,261,996 of OZ016470.1, read as the reverse complement.
AAAGAAAAGAGAAGCTAGTATGTCTGACGCGCCTGTGTCTTCCTCTCTGTTTCAAAGTGTATATCTCAAAAACCAATTGAGGTACCAAATTGGTTTCAATTAATGAAATGTGTAAAATTTGACGCTGAATTTTTTTAATTGACCACTTTTTGATATCTCTAACAAGGGGCTTCCTCGAACTCTTGAGTTGAACTTTTTCTGAAACTTCGTCCCTAGACTAAGTTGACCCTGAAAACCCCAAATCTGCAATAAAAAGTGGCCAAATGTTTACGTAACTCGAGATATGAGCCCTCAAAGTTGCAGCTAACAGTGCTTTTGGGGTACTTTGAGAACCCATAACTTGGCTCAAAATCACTTTCAGAAGGTCTAGTTTTTTGTTTTGTACTCAGAATTTTATACCAAACAATGTCCTATACTTTTTTGTAGAAAAAAATTTTGAGCCAGAACAACGAAAATTTCCGACCAAATGGGTGCGGATTGCTTGTTTTGCCATTTCTTTTCGTCCAATTTGGTGATTGAAAGTTGAAATCAAAAGATAAATGTTTGCAAAAAAGTGTTCATGAATTTCATGTATTTTTTTGTCGGTTAGGAACCTTTTTATAGGTCAAATGATGACTGAAAATCCTAGAAGGTTTTTGGCCCTAAACAGGTCAGCCAAGTAAAAAAAAAGTTCGGAAAATGTCATGAAACTTTTAAAAACCTTGTTACAAACATATATAGTTTGTTTCATTCCATCATTTAGGGAATTGGAAAAATAAAGTTGGTAACTCCAGATTGATCGAAAAATTTCCCACCCAAATGGTGGCAAAATTTCAAAGTTTTGGCTCAAAAATTTTTTTGTTCAAAAAGTATTGGATTTTGTTGATCGGCAAATTCTGAGTCTAATACAAAAAACTAGACCTTCTGAAAGTGATTTTGAGCTGAGATATGGGTCCTCAAAGTACCCCAATTTAAGTGTTGGCTGCAACTTTGATGGCTCATATCTTGAGTTGCGTGAACATTTGGCCACTTTTTATTGCAGATTTGGGCTTTTCAGGGTCAACTTAGTCTAGGACCGAAGTTTCAGAAAAAGTTCAACTCAAGAGTTCGAGGAAGCCCCTTGTAAGGGTTCTCGAGATATAAACGTTCAAAGAAAGGAAATACGCAGAGAAGCTAGAGTGTCTAACTGTCTGCGTTTAGCTGGTCTTTGAATTGGATATAAACCACATAATTTTTCGTTATGATGTTTGCTATCAAACACAACTAAAAGACCTTTAAAAACCGAATAAAAGACCTTTAAAAACCGACTAAAAGACCTTTAAAAACCGAATACACCTTGAATTATGTGTGTCAAGAGAGAAGGGACACAACATTCAGCACACCCAATTATTATCACTTAATTGGAGAATGAGAAGGGCAGAAGAAAAATATATTATCATCAGCTGATAAGGAAAACGGAGACGAAGACTGACTCTTTTGATATTCACAACATGAGGAGAAAATCGAATGATTTTTTCTCCTTGTGTACTCCTCGAGGAATGGTAAAATTGTCATTTTCAAAATGAGGCAGCAATGTTAAAATTGGTAAACAAAAGATGCACTTAGTTTGATGAGGAAAGTGATTAATTTGGGCTGAAATGGGTTGGAAAATTGAACATGAAATTTATTTGGAAGGAGAAATTGGAAAGGGTCTGGTTTTTGGTTGAAGTCAGAAATCCAAGGAGAAGCAACAAAAATTGGTTTTTAATTGGGGACTAGAAAGTTCTAAGCGACTATGGAATGCAGGGTTGCGAACCGGGCCGAAACGGGCCGGTCACGGGCCGGCGATTTTCTCCCCTTTAAATTGAGATTTTTGATACAAAATTCATATGAAAATGTAGAACTCGATGAGATCTACAAAATGATATCAAATTCAATGAGGTTACGCTGTCAGGGTTTTCTCAAATGTTTGTTAAACACACGGGCCGGAGATTTCGGCCCGTGTGAGCCCGGCCCGTCCGCTTTCTGACATTTTATGGAAAATATAGACATGGAATTCAGATATTCTAACTGCCATTCTGTAGATCTCATCGAGTTCTACATTTTCATATAAATTTTGTCTTGAAAATCACAATTTAGAGGAGAGAAAATCGCCGGCCCGTGACCGGCCCGTTTCGACCCAATCCGCAACCCCGATGGAATGAATAGAACATTAAAAATTAGCTATTCCAATTTTTGAAAATTCAAAAAATTTAAAATCTTCTCCAAAAAATTCCCAATCGATTCATACAATTTTCGTCAAAATTGGATCACTGGAATTGGAGATATGGAGGATATTTCGAAAATCAAAATTTCAAAGTGATGGCCTAGAAAACTCCCACTGAAAATCTAGGTCATAAAAAACATTAGAGTAATAATTTAAAATATGGCCTAGAAAACCAATTGGGAGTTTTAGTCCATCAAAATTTTCAAACTTCCCACCCTCCACAAAATTAAAAAAATAGCTATTCTAATTTCTGAAAAGAATTTTAATTCTCCAAAAAAATTCCAATTTTCTTCAAAATTGGATCGCTGGAAGTGGAGGTGTGGAGGAAATTACGAACTTCAAAATTTCAACATAAAAACTCCACCTGAAAATATAGGTCATAAAAATATTGGCATCGGAAGTTCTATGATTCTGAAGAAAAACGTATGTCTTCAGAATAATAGCAAATATGGCCTAGAAAACCCTAATTCGAAATTCTAGTCCATCTAAGTTTCAAACTTCAGACCTTCCCGGAACACACATAAAAAGATAAAAATCTCTTCAGAAGAAAAAATGAACGAAATGAGATTGGGATCAAAATCGGGTGTTCCATATCCGCCCACTCGGATCAAGATCAATTTGTGACGTAGAAAGAAAAGGGAACTCGAGCCAGTTTTGGGGCTCAGAACGGAGAAGAAAACCGAACTTTTTTCGCTCTGTTTGTTTTTATTTGGTGGTGATGATGCACTGTCAAAATATGTGGTGAACAAAATGACGATAGAAAAAAAGAAAAAAAGAAACAACAAGTTCAATGAGGAAATGGGCGGGGTGAATGCGTGTGTAGTAAAAGAAGAAGAAGAAGGCGACAAAAAAAAAAAGAAAATGAGTGAGAAAAAAAGAAAGGAGAGAGAGTGCGAGAGAAAAACACAAATGATGAATAAATGCGTTTTGGCTGGTTGCCAGCTGACGAAGAGATGAGAGAGGGCGCCAGATGGTTAGATGGTGAGAGACGCAGAGAAATAGAGATAGGGACAGAGAGAGAAAGAGAGAGAAAGAGGAAAGTGAACGGGATATTTCTCTTCTTTTGTGTGTGTGTGAGTGTGGGAAATTGATCTCGGTGGATATCGGAAATGATCGGAAACAAAGGAATTGGGGTTCGAGATGAGAGAGAGAGAGAAGAGAGGTTTAGAGAAAATGATAATTTAAAAGGTGGCAGAGAGCAAAATTGTATTTTTTCTCAACTGAGAGTTTCTTAGATTCTGGTTGTAAAGTTTTGAGATTCGAAATTTTGAGATTAAGAGATTTTGAAAATTTCAGATTTCCAGATTCAGAATATCTCCAGGATTCCAAGATTTTCAAGGTTTGTGCCGTAAGGTTTGACGCATGGTACGCAAACACTATAATTGACACGCTTTCTAATTTTCAAATTGTAGATATAATAATCTACATCGGCATAAAAATCATGTCTCTAGCTTCACGGGGGAGTCAAGTTATGAGCTCTCGAAGTTTGAAGAGACGCATACAGTCAGACATTCTAGCTTCTCCGCGTCTCTCTAAAGAGAGACATGGATTCTAGCTATTAAAAATTACATGAAATAACCTACATGAAATTTCACACATTTTGGTATAAAAACCATGTCTCTAGCTTCATTGGGAGCCAAGTTATGAGCGTTTGAAGTTTGAAGAGACGCAGACACTCTAGCTTCTCTGCGTCTCTCTTCAAACGTTGATATCTTGAGAACGGTTAGAGATATCAAAAAACTTTAAACAGATAAAATAATCAGCGTTAAATTTTCCATTATTTAATGCAAAAATCATTAATGTACCTTTACTGAGAGCTAAGTTATGAGCGTTTGAAGTTAGACCCACCTCTAAAGCTTTGAACATTAGAAATTAAAGTTTCAATTTTCTGATCATCTAGCCATCATTTCCGATCAGACATATAAAAAATATATTTAAACGATCAGTTAGAACAAAGAAATCCCCCCAGACACAACGCATCGGAACAGCTGCTCAAAGAGAGTCTACAATGGGATACTGTAGTTCCAGAAGGAGGTCGTGGTGAGCAACAGATGTTCGATTCGTGTGTGTTTTTACACAACGGAAATAGAAAAATAGTAGAAGAAGCACAGGGAGGGATATAAATTTGAGAAGACGAACAAAAATAAAGGGGGAATCTGGAAAATAAGATGATGATGAACGGGGGTTCAAAGCTCAAGGATGAAATTTTTGATTTGGAGTTTTGAAAAGGTAGGTTTACAGTCATTTTTGTATTCAAATGACTGTTCCAATTCCAGTATTTACGAAAATAACAGTATTGTTGCATGAAAATCGAGAAAATCGATTTTCAAATCGCGAACGTACATTTTAAAACTTATTGCAAAAAATTTAGAATTTTCCGTTGATTCGAATGCATCTAATGGCAAAGCTCAAAACGCCGTAGAAAAATGTTTAGTCAATTTTATTCTTTGCTTTTTAAAAAAATTTCTGTTCAAAAAATTTATATTATTATTGCATTTAAGAAAACATTGTTTTCTCTTGGAAATGGTCCAAAAACGAGCCAAAACGGACCGTTTTAAAGCGAGTTATGAGCGTTTAAAGTTTTCGTGAGAGACGCAGAGAAAGCAGACAATCTCGTTGTCGAAGAGACGCAGAGAAACGAAACAGTGTCTGCGTCTCTCACGAAAACTTCAAACGCTTATAACTCGCTTTAAAAATGTGCGTTTGAACTAAAATTAGATGCATTCAAATCAGCAAAAAATTCTACATTTTTTGAAATAGGTTAGAAAAATACAAGTTTGCGATTTGAAAATCAATTTTCTCGAGTTTTAACGATTTTTATGAAAAACTTTTCAAAAAATTTTAATTATTTTTGTAAATAAAATTGGGCGATCATTTGAGAAAAAAATATGACTGTAAATCTTCTTCTTAAACTTTGGTTTTCTTGAAAATTTATGGATTTTTACCCACCCCAAAACATTCGAATTTTCAACCTTTTGTTGTTCTTAACATTGTGTTTTCTTCCAATCAATCATAAATCATTAAGTTGTGTTATCTTGTTTTCTGTTCAAAAACATTCTCTCCCCCTTGATTTCTGACCATTAAAATTGTTTCTCATGGGTTTTTGAGGAATGCTTAAAAATGGTCATGATGATGATGATGAGTGGAATTGAATATTTAGGAAACCACAAAAACATAAGAAGACAAGTTTTTTCGTGAAGAAAAAAACCTCATGACTCTCTCGTTTTCTTATGAAATATTCCGAGAGAGAGCTGATAAGTGATGTTGGCGCCAAGAAGACCGGAAACTGAAAAAAATGGAGAAAAGGTGAGAAAAAAAGATGAAAAACGACAACGACGACGACTACTTGTTTTCGAAAAAAAACGAGGATGAAGAATCGTTTTTTGGGAAAAAAAACGAGAAAACGAGAGGGAGAAGAGGTGAGAAGACACGGTGAGCCGATTAGTGAAAAAGAAGAAGAGAATCGAACATCTTTTTCAGAGAAGAAAAAGAGGAAGAATAATATTCTCTTTAGGAGTGAAAACAATAATAGGAGGATGTTGTTTTTTAGAATTGAAAAATTGAAGATCAGAGAAATTATTGTATTAGGTGAAGGGGAAAAACATGGGAAAGTTCTAAAGAGGATTTGAATACAGTAAGTTAAAGGAATGTTTAAGAATTATAAAATCGAAAAAAGAGATTGTGGGGACCAGTTTTGAGATTTGGGAAGTTTTTGGTCTAAAATTTGAAAAAAAAATGTGTTTCTAAAAATTTAACCTGGATTCTAAAACTTCGTATTTTTGAATTACGCGATCTTTCATTTTAAAATTTTCTGATTCCGGAGGAAGAAAATTTCAAGATTTCAAAAGTCTGAACTCCTCTAAAACTTCATATTATTGAAGTTTGAGATTTTTGAAATTCGGAATCCTTCGAGCTCAAAACTTCCGACTTCTACAACTAGAATTTTTGAATATCACAATACTTTGTAATCTTATAATTTTCGAATTCTATAAAAAAAGAATTTCGAGATTTCGAAAATCTGAAATTTGAGATTTGAGAAATTTCGAAGTCTTCGAGCTCAAAACTTCCAGAATTCTACAACTAGGATTTTTAATTTCGCGGTCCTTTATGATCTCAAAATCATAATTTTTGGAGTCTTTAAAAAAGCGAATTTTGAAAATTCTAAGGAATTCTGATCGGACCGAAATCCTCTCAAAATCCAGATTTGCGAAACTTCTGAAAGCTGGGAAATTCAGAATCTCGGGATCATTCAAATCCTTGGAATTTCAAAATCAAAAGTTGAACCTTCGAGCTTTTTGGAACCTAAAAATTGATCAAATATTGAGATTGAGAAATCCAAGCTTTTAGAATCTTTCAGACTTTTAGAGTTCAGGATTATTGAATTTCGCGGCCCTTGGTAATCTCAGAATTTTAGGATTTTGAAGGAAAAGAGATTTAGAGATCACAAGGGATGAATAGCACAAAATCTTCTGAAAATCCAGATTTGCGAAAATCGAAAATTCAGAATCTCAGAGTTTTTCAAATCCTTGGAATATTTTGTAAAATTGCTATATAAAATTTCAAACTTCAAACTTTTTGGAACTTCAGAATCAATCAACTTTTCATATTGAGAAATCCAAGCTTTTAGAACTTTTTAGAATATTAGAATATCAGAACTTGTGAATTTTAATATCGTTTAGAAATTCGGAATCTCTGTCTCACAAAATCTTTTAGAATCTCAAAACGTCGGAATTTCTAAATTATTGAATTTGGAAAACCTCGGAATTGTGATTTCAAAGTTTTCGAAATTATTTCGCATCTCCAAAAACTCCTAATCGAAAATTTTAAAAATCGAAGGCAAATTGAAATCAAAAATTAAAAGATCACATTTGCTATCTGAGCCTTGGCCAACTCGAAAATCAATAAATTCGCTCTACTGTACTACATGTGGAGCAATGGAGCATTTCTTTTTACTATTTAGAAGATTCAGAATTTCGGTACATCATCGACACGTGGAACAAGAAATCAAAATACGTCTCTTTTCGGGTACAAAAACTACTGTGTTTGATCTCATAAAACGCACGCATGAGAATAAGATGAGAATAAGTTTAAAGGCGCAAGCAAATCGGAAGGAATAAATCGAGAAAAGAGATAATAAGAAAAAGAAAAAGAACGGAGAATCATATTATCTATCTTATCACTCAACAAGAATCGATTTCTTCTTCTCTTTTCCTCTCTTTTCTTTTTGATACAATTTTCTATACTAATTTTCTATTATTACTTTTTTTTAAATTAGTGAAGTCCCTCAATGTAATCCGATACTTTTCCTATTTTTTCTGACACTTTGTTTTGGGAAAATGAATGATAGGAGCACATAGTCAAAATTTGTGTTAGATTTTTTTTTGGAAATTTTCGAAGACGCAGAGATGAAAAGAAAGAAGAGTTGCTCAGAAATAAGAAGAATAAGAACATGTTGCATTTTTCAATTCTTCGTCCTATCTATATGTTTACCTTTTGGCCAAATAACACAAACTCCTTTTTTTTCTTCTTTTCGGGAGGAGTATTTTTGAGGCCAAAGTTCTCTTTTTTTGTTGAAGAAAATGAGAACTTTGAGGCTACTGGTACTACAAGTTGATAGATTATAGAGGGAACGATGTAAATGCGTTATAGTGATAATTTTGAGAACTTTTGAAAATGCAAATGCGCTCTACTGTATACACAAAGTTTTTTAGACTTAGATTTATCCTGAGGTTTCAAATGCGTTCGACTGATAAAATTCGAAATTTCGAAGTCTTGGCTACTGATGAACTCAAAAAAAAACTAAGAATCTGAAAAATTCTGATCTCCGTATATTCTTGAATCTTAAAATTTCAGAATCACAAAATTGAATCACTGCAAAACCTCAGAATTTCTGCGCTTTCTAAATCTCAAAATTTCCATTTTTTGAAGCTCAGAAATCGTCAAAACCATACAGAACCTTGATATCTGCTTCAGTAATTCAAAATTTTTGAATTTGAAAATTTTCATTTTTTTCAACCTTTCTAGACCGAAATTGTCTACAGTAACCTGACGCAGTCTGCAAACGCGCCCCATCGTAAATCCGAAATCCCCAAATCTATCAATAGAGCGTATTTTCAGCTTAATTTTCTTACTTTTTTACTCTTGATGTCATCCGCTAATCTTTGCTATTTATTGACATTTATATCTATAAGAAGCCTTATTAATAATAGGCTATTATCCATTCAAAAAACGAGATTTTTTGTATTGATTCATTGTTATACACTAATCCTTCGTATTCCGAGAAAAAAAAAGAATCTTCGGTCGAAAATAGAAGAAGGGTTCAAACTCTATACGATTCATCAGAAATAAAGGGGACTGAAAGTTCGCTCTATCGAAAAAGTTCTGATGTGGAAAACGCGCTCCATTGACATTATGCAAGTTTTGTAAACGCGCTCCAATTTTTATAGTAAATTTGCTCCATTGATAACCAACAACCTATTTTTCCCCATAACCCATTAAAAATCCATAGACACACTTCAATAAAAACAAAAAATTGTTAGTTTTGACTGAAAATGTTAGAGAACACAAAAAACTAGATAGAAAGAGAGTGAGAGACTTAGAGAATCAGAGAAAGAGGTGAAAATTGGGAAGAAAAACACATAGTAGAGAGACATCGGTAGAGGGAAAAAACGGGGTGTTTGAGAATCGATAAACAAGGAAAAAGAAGAGGAGAAGAAGAAGAAGCATGATTGAAGGCTCTTTTGCCTCTTCTTCTTCTTCCATTTGTGGTCAGAGATGAGCAAGAGGAATGGGAAGAGGGGAGAAGGGAAGGAGGGGAAATGAGAAATGAGGAGAGAGAGGGGAGAGAAGTGACAAATTAGTTGGGAGATGGGAGAAGAGGTGTTGACTGGAAAGGGATAGGGATTCTGATGATTCAGATGACGTTGAGAGAAGGGTTACTGTAGGTTTTTTGAGTATGGTACTCTTTGTGGACATTTCGAAAGTGTGAAAATATAAAAACGCAAGCATATACACTAAAATCTCAAGAAACACACCTTCGAATTGTCTGACTTTTGAATTGTCTGACTTTCGAAATGTCCTGGAGCCTTTCAGTCCAGAGAACGTTTTAAAATTGTAGTTCGGAGTTAGAGAAGTATCGGATGTTAGAAGATCTAATAGATTTTTCCTAGTTTTGGCTTTGGATTACTGAAGATACACCAGATTACCGTCAGCGATGGCTAGAGGATCCTGAATTCGTGGGAGATTTGGGGATACTGTAGTTTTTTTTCCAAAGTTTGTCTCAGAGTTTGAGAAGTATCGGATGTTAGTAAATCTAGAAGATAGATTTCGCTTAGTTTTGGCTTTGGAGTACTGTAGATAAACCAGCGGTGACTAGAGGATCCTGAGTTCGTAGGAAGTTTCCGGTTACTGTAGTTTTTTATTTTGATTTTTCCTAGTTTTGGCTTTGGATTACTGTAGATATAATGAAACAAGTAGCGAAACCTAGAGGAGCATGAAGTTATAAGAAGTTTCGGATTACTGTAGTTGTTTGTGTAGTTGTCGTTTTGAGTTTTACGTTACAGTCTAGATTCATGAAACTCTGGAAATTCTGATATTACATGAAACTATAAATTTGAGATCCAGGATTACTATATTTTAACATTTACAATTTTTGGGTGTCTCTTTCAATTTTAAGACTTTTCGAACTTTTTAAAGACTGAGATTTACAGTCTCCAAACCCTTTAAGAATCTGAACTTCTGAGAGTCAAATCCCTTAAGAACTTCGATTTCGATGTTCTAGGATTCTAGAAACTAGCAAGATTATTTTTCGAATTCCTAGAATTTTCTTTTTTTTTGAAAATTTGAGATTCTGAGGTTTCAAAACTCTTGGTTCTTGAGATTTCAAAATTGAGGGTTGTGAAAAACCGAATTCTAAGAATCAGAATTCTCTACTTTTCCAATTTCCAATAATGACTAAAATATTCTGACCCACTCTATCCCATATCACAAACTTAAATATTCTATACGGAACTAGATTTCCATATTTTTTTCAGATTTTATTTCGAGAGATAAACATACACCTTTATTTTTCCGCATAGACAGATGAAAATAGAAAAGAAAACATGCATGAGACATTCTGAAATAGAGATTAGTTCCTTGTAGAAAAAAATAGAAAAGTTTGTCTCGAATTTCGAGGATTTGGATCAGACAAATGGATGAAGTTTGACGTACTTGGATTAGTGGAATTGGATTAAAATTGAAGGAATTCGAATTTTTTGAACTGGATATTCTGATAGGAAATTTCAGGGATTGGTACATTAGAATCCTTCCAAATTTTCGGAATCTAAAAATCTTCGAATTTCAGTATTCAATCATCTCAAAATGGCTTCTGAATACTTCCAAAAGTCTTACTAAACTCCAAAATATTCTATTTTTATTCTATTTCTTCTTATCATCCCGTTTCGCTCCTCTCAAGCTTATTTGGAATCTGTTAACGCTTCGTTTCGTAATTATTTTCGAAATATGTGCATCTATGATTTGTGACGTAAAAAAGAGACATAAATTTTGGTTTCATAATAGGCTACAAACTTCATGAAAACCATAAGAATAGAGTATAGAAACTAGATTCTAGATGGGGTTTTTGAGAATCTGGAGTTGAAAAGAAGATCGGAAAATTGAAAATTTTGAAAGATTTTAGAAAAATTCATTGAATTTCTGATTCAGGGGTTCTGAAATTCCGAATGTTTCGATTTTGGGATTTCAGAAATTTGAGATTCCTGAAGTTTCGAGAATCTATAATTTTGAATCCGGATATTCTTAGTTTCTGAAATTCGAAACTAGCGAGATTTTAGAATTCTGAAATCCTGAGAATTTGAGAATCTGTATTCAAATATACACTTGTATATACTTGATTCTGAAATCCCTAAATCTCAATATTCAGAATTCTTCGGTTTAGAAAAAAAAAACATTTCAAAAGTGAGACGTTTCGAAAGCGTGACAATTCGTAAGTGCGAAGTTTCGAAACTGCGACGTTTCGAAGGTGCGACATTTCAAAATAGGGACGTTTCGAAAGAGTGACAATTCGAAAGTGTGACGTTTTGCAAGCGTGACGTTTCGAAAGTAGGACGATTCGTAAGTGCGACGATTGAAAAGTGCGACGTTTGGAAAGTGTGTCGCTTTGAAAGCAAAATATTTTTTTCCACAATCTCTACTATAAGCCATTAAAGATAGGTCTCCCAGTTTTTCAGCAATCTCCAAAAACCTTCAAAATCCCGCAAAATCAGTTGATTTTCTAAGAAATCTATCACAGCTTTTATTTTTGGGTCAAATGTGACGTTTTTTGCCTCATATTGTAGGGAATTTAATTTGCCACAATCTCTACTATCGTTCGAACCAGGAAACTAGGTTTTAACAAAGACATTCACGTAAAACTAGTTTTTGGATAATATCGAGAAACGCGCCAACAAATCCAAAAAAATCAAATTTTGAGAAAAATTTGACGTGCAGAATGATTTGAAATTTTTGTTTTCGAATCGTCATTTTCGAAATTTTGACTTCTCTAATCTTGATTCTCTTTTCGAATGCTCTTCGATCTTCAGAGTCACAAAAAGTTTACAAAATCAAGAATTCCGTCCAAAAAATGAAATACCAAAGTTTCTAGAAAAAAATCAATTTAAAATTTAAAAAATATGCTCAAAAAAGAGAACAAAAAGAAGTGGGAAATGAATGAATGAATGGGGGGAAAAAGCGAAGAATGTAAGTGTAGACAGCTGCGCTGAACGAACGAGGGAGAGAAACATTGGGACTTAATGCGTCTCTTTTTTTTCGAAATTAGATGAGCATGTTGAAAAAAAGAGGGACACCGGCAAGTTTCAAAGGTTGAGTTCGTTTGTTGGGGCGCGGCTTTTGGGGAGAGAGAGAGAGAGAGAGAGAGAGAGAGAGAGAGAGAGAGAGAGAGAGAGAGAGAGAGAGAGAGAGAGAGAGAGAGAGAGAGAGAGAGAGAGAGAGAGAGAGAGAGAGAGAGAGAGAGAGAGAGAGAGAGAGAGAGAGAGAAAGAGGGATGAGGAAGTTATTGGGATACGGTTAAGAAGGATTGGGATTTGGAACGAGGTGTCAATCGGGATGGGTTGGTAAATATGTATCTAGAGAGCAAAACACAACGGGGTCAAGAGATCGGAGGGGAGTTCTGTGGACTAGGATTGACTTGGATAGAGAGCACTGGCTGAGATTCAGAATTTTGGGATTCTAGGTTTGAACAGTACTGAATTTTTAAGATATCAAGGAATCAGCTTTTTTTTTGGAAATCGTCATTTACAGTCATTTCAAATTACCGTAACATATGAATTAGAAATACACGCTATTCTATTTTTCTATCGCCTGAAAAGATCATTCTGAATTCTCAGAATGAATCATAACATCTGATTTGAAACATATTTTGTAAGTCAACTGTTAACGAGAATTCTAATAAGACTAATTTCAATCCGTTGGAATTTATTTTTTGGTCGAAGATGGACTAGAATTCTAGTCTGGAGTTAAAAAAATGATATCGGCTTTCTGTGCATATCTTCTAAAGGGGACCAAGAGATTCTAATTTTGGAATATATGAGAACCTGATATTCCAAGATTTGCAGCAGGATTTTGAGATTTCAAGCTTTCTGTAGATTTTCCGAATCCAAGATTTTCTAAAATTCTTGAGGATTCAGAGTTCTCCAGATTCTGAATTTAATTTGATTCTGAAACTTCTGACAGCTAGGAGATTTCTGAAACTTTCGAATTCAAATAGATACTGAAATTGGGTATTTTTTGAAATTTTAAATTTTGAGGTTTTGATAATTCTCGACATTTTGGAATTCTGAAATTCAAACTTTTCGTGTTTTCTAGTTTACCAGACTCATTGCTTCAAAATCTTCGAAGACCATTCTAAAAGAATCTCAGCACCGAATACGTGAGATTTCTGAAAAAGGTCTATTCCTGAAAGAAGCCATTTTCTTTGAGAGCCCAATGAGCATTGTAATTCCGTAATCTTGGAATCAAAGTTCAGTGTCTTTTGAATGAATAGAGAACTGATGTGTCATTGTTGTTTGATTTTGGGACATTACATAAGAGAATAATTGATCTTTGTTTTATTGGTGTGTTCAGGGGGAAAGATGGATTGATCTTTGATTTTAACTTGAGCTAATTTTAATTTTTTTAACAAGCATAAGTTTTTAACAATATTAAAAAGCTAGTTATGAAATTGAGAACATCTGAATTTTTAGGGAAATTTAAAATTGACTGGCAATTTTTAGCACTACTATTTTCACCTTCTTAATTTTTCTTCATTTTAGAACAATTTGAAAATTTTAATTTTTAATTTCTCTGATTAAGTTTTGAAAGCCAAGGTACACTAAAAATCGAAATTGAGACCGTCTAAAATTCGATATATAACATTGACTGTCAGTTTCTAAAATCTTGATTTTTCTTCATTTTCCAACAGTTTCCAATTCAAATTTTCAATTTTCAGACTCCCAATGACAGACGATTATTTTCTAGGAATCGATTTGAGTACTCAGCAGGTAAACTTTGCTCTAGTGATAATGTTTTGAATTGGCGGGAATTCAAAATTTCAGATCAAGGCAATAGTAATTAATAATGATGGACACCCCGTGAAAACTGTAGCAGTGGAGTTTTCGACTCATGAGAAATTGAAGAAATATGGGTGAGGTTTGGAAGAGATTTTGATGGATTTTGGGGGCTGAAATCACTAGAAAAACAGTTTCCACTGTGAAGAAATGCTAGTATTTCGATCCTGAGATTCCAGAAAACTTCAGAACTGCAAAATTCAAATAACTAAATTCGGAAAATTTAAAGATTCTTACTGTTAGAACATTTCGAATTTCCAAGATACTAAGACTGAAACTTTAAGGCCCCGAGATCCCAGAAAACTCTGAAAAAATTGTTTTTCATTCAATAAGTTATTATTTTTCAGCACTACCAATGGTGTTCACAAAAACGGTCCTATCATCACAAGCCCAGTCAAAATGTGGTTGGAAGCTATCGATATTTTGTTTGAAAATTTGGCAGATTTCACAAAACAACTGAAAGGAATTTCTGGATGTGCTCAACAACATGGTACAGTATACTGGAAAATTGGAGGGGAAGAGATTCTGAAAACTTTGGATTCGGAGAAAAGTTTGATGGAGCAGTTGGAGGTGAGGAGAGCAAAGAAGGATTTGGAAAATTCAAAAATTGACGCCGTGACATTTCGAAAGTGCGACGTTTCGCAAGTGCTACATCACACTTCACGTCACACTTTCGAAATGTCACACTTTCGAAATGTCGCACTTTCGAAACGTCATACTTTCGAAATGCCGCGCAGCCCGAAAATTGCAAGTTTTGTGATTATAGGAGAGGTTGAGATTCTGGAAATTCTAGAATTTCTAAAATAATTGAATTTTTTGAAATTTCTTCTGAAAAATTCAATTTTTAAAAATTTCTATTGAACAATTGAACTTTTTGAAATTTTTTTTCTGAAAAATTGAATTTTCGAAATATCTCCTGAAAAATTGAATTTTTGAAATTTCTTCTAAAAAAATTGAATTTTTGAAATTTCTTCTGAAAAATTGAATTTTTTGAAATTTCTTCTGAAAAAAATTGAATTTTTTGAAATTTCTTCTAAAAAACTCTGAAATTTTGAGCCCAAAAATTTCCCAGTTTTGGAATTCTAGGAAAGGATTCTAGAACCTCTAAAACTTCACGAATTCGAGAATCTTGAAATCCAGAACAACGTTATATTCCCGAAAAATTTCCAACAAATCGTACATAATTCTGTTTTTTTTCTCCCCATAAAAACGAAGCTAATCAAAAAAATGGCTTCTTTCCCTCTATTTTCAGTTCTGTTTTTCCATCGAAAATAGCCCGATATGGATGGATTCAAGCACGGAAAAACAGTGTCAAGAGTTGGAGAATTTCATTGGAGGGGACCGGAAAATGGCCGAATTGACCGGGTCGAGAGCTCATCATCGATTCAGTGCCGCTCAGATTAAGAAAATTGTCGATGAGCAAAAAGGGGCGTGGTCGGAGACGGAGGTAAGGAAAAATTTGAAAATTGGAAAATTTGAGTGCTTCGGAATCTCAGAATCTCAAAATTTTACATTTTGGCTATCTGAACTTTGGCTTTTTTGAATTTTAGGAAATTCCAGAATTCCAGATTCACAGACATCTAAAATACATGAATCCTCGATTTGTTTCCAGAGAATCTCCCTAATTTCCTCTTTCCTCGCTTCTCTTCTAATTGGCAAATACGCTCCAATAGACCTTACCGATGGAAGTGGAATGAATCTGATGAATATTGAGGTACAGTAATCCTTATTGAAGTACAGTAATCCTTATTGAAGTACAGTAATCCTACTTTAAGTAAAGTAACCCTTTTTGAAGTAAAGTAACCCTTTTTGAAGTACAGTAATTTCGGTCATAATTTTCAGACAGAAAAATGGCATCAACCTTTACTCGATTTTATTTCTCCGGATCTTGGGGAAAAATTGGGAGAACTTGTTTCACCGATGACGAATATTGTGAGTTGAAAGGATTACTGTATCCTACCAAAGAAAAATTCTTTAAGGGTACTGTAGGATCGTATTGGACCAAGAGATACGGTATTCCATCTGATTGTAGCGTGCTTCCGTTTTTGGGAGATAATCCGTGTAAGTTGAAAATTTGAAAAAGTTTGAGATTGGGCTGGAATACTGTAGATATCCAAAATTGTAGCAAATGTTGTCAGAAATTTCTGAATCATAGAAGATTCTAGAATGCAGATTTTGAACCCTCGAACTTTTCTGAAATTAAAAACAAATTGAAAATTTGAAACGGAAAAATTTTTGAATAGCAGTCTTTTGAGAACTTTAGATTGTCGGATTAAAATTTTCTAGAATCTTCTAGAAATTATTTAAAACCTTTCAAAAACATTTTTGTGGCTCCAGGACATTTCGAAAGTAAGACATTTCGACAATGGTCATTTCTCAAGTGGACGTTTCGAAAGTTTGAAATTGTGTTTTTGACTAATTTTTTGAACTTTTCTTATAATTTTTTTTTGAGTTTATGATCAAAAAAATAAATACGCAAAAAATTCGGAAAATTAAGTGAAAAAGCGATTTCACACTTGTGAAATGTTTCACTTTCGAAGCGTCGCACTTTTGAAAAATCGCACTTGCAAAACGTCGCAATTTCGAAACGTTATATTTCAAATGTCGCGGAGCCTAATCTCGAGACACTATTTCAAGGCTCGTAGAATCGTGTAGCAACCTTTGAATGCTTCCAAATAATCTGAAATCTTCTTTGGAATGGACATCTTTTTAGCCTCCCTCGCCGGTCTCTCCCTACTCCCCACCGACATCGGCATTTCCCTTGGCACCAGCGATACCGTATTCTTCTTCTCTCCCACTTTCAACCCGAATACCGACGCTCACGTCTTCTCTCATTTCGCCCCGCATAGCGGGTACATGGCAATGGTTTGGTAGGGAAAAATGGGCGACAAAAACCTCAACAATTTTTGAAAATATTTAGCTTCAAAAATGGCTCATTGACTAGAGAAAGAGCTCGAAAAATGAATGGCGCGACTTGGGAGGAATGGAAGAGCGTGATGGATAAGACTCCAGTTGGTAACGATGGATTCGTTGGGTTCTTTTTTGACGAGGATGAAATTGTGCCAAGGAAATCGAAAGGGGATTATATATTCGGAATTGGGGAGAAGAATCCAGCTGTGAGTAGATGGTATCCAGTCTCCGACCGCTGAGCCTCCGCAAAAACAACGACACTCCGCAAGGATTTAGTGCGCGTTGTTTAGCGTAAATCGACAGAAACTTTCAAATAAATCCCTCAACTTGAACTTAGCACAGGGGTCGAAAGGTATGCAAACGCGCTCCCCTGATTTGGCCCTCTTTGCGAACTTTAACGACTTCTGATTCGAATTGCAGTGTTTTTTCTGAATTTTTTTTGCGTCAGAAAAATTCTCGACTAATTTAGTACGGGAATAATATAAATATTTCAAAAAATGAGCCGAACTCGGGTCTAAAAAATAAATTTTAGTTCCGGCTTCTCCAGAAAGCGCATTTGCATACCTCTGGCTTTCGACCCCTGTGAGCGCACAATGAATTACTGGCCAATTATTCATCAAATAATTCTTTGGTATTACTAAATTCATCGATAAAACTGACTGAAAAGCGTTTTTTCGAAACCTTGCGTCGATTTACGTTAAACACCGCGCGCTAAATCGTTGCGGAGTGTCGTTGTTGCGTAGGCTCAGGTGTCGGCGACTGGATAATAAGAAAATTTTCCCTTCAGAAATTTGCCCGTGCCGTCTTTGAGAGCCAATGCTTCTTCAAACGTCTCTACACCCAAAAAATGGGATTCTCAAAATCGACATCCTCCAGAATCCTTGTAACCGGTGGAGCTTCGCGAAATACCGTACTCCTTCAGATGCTAGCCGACGTTTTCGAAATGCCGGTTTACACTATTGAAGTTGACGGCTCTGCGGCTCTCGGGGGAGCAATGCGGACGAGATACTGTAGGTTTTTTGGTGGCTACGGGACATATTGAAAGTAAGACATTTCGAAACTGCGTTTTTGCCAAATTTTTGAAACTTTTAATTTTTCTTTGCGTTTCAAAACGTTGTTCCAAAAATTCCGTGAAAACGCAATTTCACACTTGTTTTGCTTTCGAACTGTCCACTTTCGAAATGTCCCGGAGCCGGTTTTTTGGACTTAAATTTTCGATTTCAGCGCACTCGAAGACAACCTTGAAATATTCCGAATATTATCCATGTGACAATGTCTCGCTCGCATGCAATCCAAATCCTGAAAATGTGGAAATTTATCAAACTCAATTCGTCGCGTTTAAAAATCGTTTCGACGCATTCATCACAGAATAAAATTCAAATTACTTCAAATTCAACAGGAAAAAAATGATATATAAATACATATAAAGTACTAAAAAGGGAAGGGATGCTCAAAATGCAAAAAAATATGTGAAAACTAACCAGTTAAAGTGACTAGTAAAATAATAAAAAAGCACAGAGAAATGTACATAAAAAATCTGAAAATGTACCGGTGATTTCGGAGGGATGATTCAGGAAAACAAAACATAGTCGAGGTGGAATGGGAATGATCAAAATTTTTGTGTGTGAGAAATTCTGTGTAAAAAGTGAGGGACAACCGGGACACAAAGGGATTCAGATATCAATTTGGGACAAATTTGAACATATTTTTACGGGTCCGGGGTGCCGAAAGATGTAACAATGGCGAGGACGTTTGTGTAGACACCGGCGACGATGGCAAACACTCCGATCGCAATGACGACGCAGTTGATGAAGATTTTTGTGATTCGTTGACGATGGGTTAGAAGACCCTGGAAAATCTCGTTTGAAAACTGCAATTTCAAATTCTGCTCACCTTCCAATCCGTCCAGAAAGTGATCATCTCAAAAACTGGCGGGAAAATCAAGGCACAAAGTGTTCCACTAGTAACTCCAACCAAAGGAATCATAATTTCCAACTTTGGAATCAATACAGCCATCAAATAGGTGACAAGCACCCAGAAAATACGGAATCCCTTATCCGACAACCATTTCGGAACATTCGGGAATCTCGCTCCAAACTTCCGCCGGAATCCATTGAAGAACATATCGTAGACGACGTACATGGCAATCGAGTTACCCAAAAGTGATTGGAGCATCAGGAAAACGTTGACAGTCGAATAGAGACCCTCTTTGGGGACATTCGTGGTGATGGTTGGGGCGATGGCGTCGCCGAATCCAGTGTATCCGAAGAATCCGAGAGCCGTCATGAACGCTGTGCAAATCATCATTGTAGTGGAGAGAACTCCGAATGGGGCGAGGAATGCGGCAGGGTTGTCGAGCTTGTTTTCGATGGGGAGAATCATGGTTTGCCCTTCGAACGCGTACATACTCATTCCAATCATTGTGATCGTGCCGGTGAAGTTGGTGGACGCCGGTAGTTTGTTCCATTGGTTGGGTTGTCTGAAAAAGGGAAATTCTGAATTTTTAATTCATCAGAATCCACTAGACTTCTCTGGATCATCCCACGGTTCTTTAGTTTCCTCTATATTCTTCTACATTCTTCTAGAATCCTCTATAATCCTCTAGACTTTTCTACAGTCATTTAGAATCTTCTAGAATCCTCTAGAATCCTCCAGTATCTTCTGAATCCTCTAGACCTTTCTAGAATATTTTAGAATCGTTTAGACTTCTCCGGAATCCTCTAGAATCCTCCAGAATCCTTTGGAATCCTCTAGACCCCTCTATCATCTTCTACCATCGTTTAAATCCTCCAGAACCCTCTAGAATCCTGTAAAACTCACTGAATAGTGAACTGCATAATAACCGCTGCTCCGATCACGAAGAACACCGACGAAACCAACGCGAAAAATGAAACAATTCTCATTTCCGTGAACATATTGGTTAACAAAATGAAGAACAACGATACGGTAGCCATCATGATCATCTGTTGATGTCTGGTGCCTCCCAAATGATCTCCAACCAGATTCACCAAATTATCCGAAATGAAAAGAATCGCCACACTGCACATTCCCAACTGATAGAACAATATTGTCACGTTGACAAAGTACCTGAATTCTGACAATTAATTGAAATTTCAGAATAGCTCCACTTACATCACTCCTTTGCTGTTATTTCTCAAAAATCGAATATCACTGTAGTCGCACACCTTCTTCGCGAAATGACCGTAGTCCAGCGCGCTACGGTCGGATTTTTTGGCGAGATGTTGACTGGCGCGGACGAGAATGTGATTACCGTACCAGTTGAGACCGGCGATGACGAAGGACATGACGAATGAGACCCATAATCCTCCGAGTTTCCATGCGTACGGAAGAGAGAAGCATCCGGCGTTGAACATGGATTTTGAGAGGGTTAGGACGGCGCGGGTGGGGCTGAAGAATGGGGAGGGTTTGGGGAAGATTTGGGTAGTTTTTGAGGGTCCATGACGTCCAGAATCCACTAGGCATCCCTAAACGCCTGCAGAATCCTCTAGAATTCCCTTGAATCCTCCAGAATACTCCAGAATCATCCAGAATCCTCTAGAATCCTCCAGAATCCTCTAGAATCCTCCAGAATCCTTCAGAATCTTCCAAATTTCTCCAGGAATAGTGACTTTTTTGAAGTTCGTAATTCGTGAGGTTTCTCAATTTTAATAATTTCTTTTCTATGAAAAAATATTAATTTTCTATCAAATTTCTCGCTTTTTTTGAAGATTTTTAGATTCAATTTTTACCTAATAACATCGCCACTTCTCGCCGGTGGCTGCACCAACGCTCTTCCATCGTTCATCGAGTCCGCATCCCCTTCCACCGTCACGGCCCGCTCACGGCCTTCCTCCTCACTCATCTAGGTCTGGAAAGTTGAAACTTGAAAATTATTTTGAAAGCAGAATAATATAATCAAAAGACGAGATAACAGAGGAGTCAACAACTCTTTAAAAATAAGGAAAAAAGAAGATCACAAGGCGAGCCAAAGTTTTTTATAAAGAACATTCGACAAGAAATAAATATAAACAAGTGCCGAGAAAAAATTAAACAAGAAAAACGCGAGTTCCCGAGCAGAATGTCGCTTTGACGTTGACATTCTCATCGATTAGCACAAAATCGGCGAGTCTTCCCACATCCAATGTCCCTTTTTCGTCAGAAATGCCAAGAAGAGTTGCTGAAAAAGAAAGAGCAAAGATTAGTTTTCGAAACTTTTTGGTTCTGCGACGTTTCGCATCCAAAAATACTATTTTTTCGCATGAAAAATCTTAAAATGAACAAACAATGTCATTTTTGAGATGTTTTTTGCGAAAAAAAGTGCATTTTCGGCTGCGAGATGTCCCAGTGCTTTTTCGATATATTTACCTGGCTTATGGGTAGCACTTTTAAGCGCAAACTCAATGGAGCACCCTGTAGCCTTGATGAGATGACGAATACAGTATGGCATGCTCGCAACACTTCCCGCGGTCGTATTCGTTCCATCCAACTTCGCTTCGAGACCCTTCACATGAATCGTTTGGGTTCCGAGCTTGTGAACTCCATCGTTCATTCCGAGAGCAGCGATCGCGTCGGTGACAAGGACGAGGCCTTTGGAGTGAGTGTGATAGGCGATGCGGAGAGCCGAATCGTGGGTGTGGATTCCGTCGGAGATGATTCCGTAGTAGAGGGGATGTTGGGGAGAGACTTTTGATGATGTGAGCAGTCCGATGAGTCCAGGATCGCGGTGGTGGTACTGGAATGAGAGCAAGGTTATTATGACAGTCTCAGATTTCTCGCCACGAAAATTCTATAGTAATTTATTAAAATTTAAAGGAACATACCCTGATTTCAGGTCAATTTTAAAATGTTTCGTTTTTCGAACGATTTTCAGCAAATTTCGAAGCGAATTTTTTGCTCCGAAATTTGTTGAAAATGGCTAGAAAAACATGAAGAATCTGAAAATTGATCTGAAAATCACGGTATGCGTCTTTAAATTTTAATATATTACTGTAGAATTTTCGTGGTGAGATATCGCGGTTTCCTGGTTTTTTATCTTCATTTTCTAAAGATTCGCTGTTTAAAAACTCACCGACTGCATCGCATTGAACAAGTGCGTGATCATCTTCGCTCCAGAAGTCACCGCCATCTCTCCGGGCCCCAATTTCGCGGAAGAGTGTCCCACAGAGACCGTCGTTCCATTCGCCACAAAATACTCTATCGCTTCTTGAGCTCCTTCCAACTCCGGAGCCATCGTGACGATCGCAATGTTCTTGGTGTCATTGTACACATTTTCGATGGTTTCAGGTGGGTTTGAGCCGAAGGAAGTGATCACGAGTTGCTCCGGATGACATCCTCGTTTGTCAGCCGAGATGAATGGGCCTTCGAGGTGGGCGCCTGGAATGGTTACGTTTATTGGGCTCCGGAGCCAAAAATGCTCTATTTCTCGCATAAATTGAGTCAAAATGAACAAAAAATGGACAATCAGCTATTACATTTTCGCCGTCTGTTGTAAGTCAGATTAAAAGGCGCATGCAATTATTTCGAATGAGTCTTACCGCAAATAACTTCGACAGTACCCCACCGAAGTTATTCGCGGCAAGACCCATTCAAAATAATTGCATGCGCCTTTAAAGCGGACCGACAACAGACGGCGAAAATTTAGTAAAACACCTCGAAATTACTGCAAAAATTGCAATTTTCATTGTAATAATTGTAATTTTTGTTTATTTTGAGAAAGTTTATGCAAAAAGGGAATTTTAGGCTTGCGAAATGTCCCGGAGCCGTTTTTCTAGGTTCATCGAGAGTATCAAACTGTCAATTTTTCGCAACAAAAAGTGAAAGGAGACAAAGAATAATTAGTTGTCTTTTCTCGTAGCGCATTGCGACCTTATCATTTTTGGCTAAATTTGTGACGAATGATAAGACAAGAAGAACAAATATAGAAGACACAGTATCAAAAATCTTGCCAAATTGAAATCCGAAAATCTACAGTTTGGACAGCTGTTCCTCTTTTTTCTTTCTTTACGAGTCAAAAATTATTAAAAATGAATTTTCAAAATGACTCACCAAGAATTCCAGCACCTTCTGCAGATGCATCTGATGGTTTCAGGAGTGGAAGAACCTGGAAAACAATAAAGATCTAAGACAAAGAGAAAAAAACACAAGAACGGGGGAAAGAGAGGGCAAACAAAAGAAAACAGGAATCGAGTTCAAACGTCTATGTCAGCTTCTTCCAATGGTTATTATGAAACAACAAATCGATCAGATGGGCTGAGGATGTTTCATCGTGTCTGTGTTCTCTCTCTCTCATTCATTGAATAATATAGCAATCCACGTTCGTTCGAAAACTGTTGGGTGTTGGTTAGGAAATGAGGGGGAAAATGGAAAGTGCGGTGGTGGTGGGAGAGAGAGAATGAATAGGCGGAGGGGGGCAACACTGTGTGAGAGTGACTGTCATGATGACTGTATGAACAGATTGAAGAGAGGAAGAAGAAGTGAATAAGAAGTGGTTAGTCATCTGGAAAAAGAAGTGGAAGCTTTCAAGCTTTAATGGTTAAAAAAACTGTCAAGAAAATTGATTTTCAATGAAGAAAGAAAACGCCTTTAAATTCTTAAATAATCGTCACAATTCCAGTATTTACGAAAACAACAATATTTTTGCACAAAAATCGTTAAAACTCGAAAAAATCGCATTTCAAATCACGAACTTACTATTTTTCTGACCCGCTTCAAAAAATGTAGAATTTTTCGCTGATTCGAATGGACCGAATATCGCTGCTCAAAACACTTTTTTAAGCGAGTTATGAACGATTGAAGTTTCAGTAAGAGAGACGCAAAGAAAGCAGACACTCTCATTGTCGAAGAGACGCAGAGAAAATGGAAAATGTCTGCGTCTCTCACGAAAACTTCAAAACGCTCATAACTCGCTTCAAGATGGGTCTTGAGCAGCGATATTAGGTGCATTCAAATCAGCGAAAAATTCTGCATTTTTTGAAATAGGTTAGAAAATTGTAAGTTGGCGATTTGAAATGCGATTTTTTCGAGTTTTATCAATTTTTATGCGAAAATTGTTATTTGTGTAAATACTGGAATTGAGACGATCAATTGAGTAAAATAAATGAAAAATGACTGTAATTCTAATTTAAAAGCGTTTTCTTCTTTTCTTTTTTTTTTTTGAAAATCAAATTCAATTTTCTCGACATTTTTCTACCATTGAAGCCTTGGATTTTGATAGACCCAATATATTTTTCGGATATATTTTTTTTGATTCAAAAAGGTCGTACATCCATCAACACAATGGGAAGATCCATAGAAACCTCTGTGAAAAGCAAAGCAACACACACACATAAAATGAGAAAAAGGCTGGGGGCGCCTCCGGCCGCGAAAAACGAGACGAAAACAAACTCGACACGGGATGCGAGACAGTGTGCAAAAAATGGTGACACAGACACCGAATGGACATCGGTCAGTTAATAGTGAAAGGAACGGGAAAAATCGAGGAAAAAAGTGATTTATTCGATTCCGAATAGAGATCGAACATTACCTTATGATAGGTTTCCGGAGAACTGGTGATGACTGTAGGTGCGAAACTGGTGACTCCATGGGAGAGTAGTTGTTTCGCAACCGATTCAAGACCCGCCTTGTATTCCTCATCGTTCGAGTTGTACGTGGAAAAGTCGATTCCAAAACCTCCTAGGAAATTATTGAATTTTTAGTAAGATTTAAATTTTTTCGTTACCATTCAGTTGAACATCGATGAAGCCTGGGGAGAGAATTAGTCCCGAGCAATCTACCTGAAATTTGAATATTTTTTCAAAAAATGGAATAGAAATTTTAAAAAATACCTGAACATCTGCCATCCGTCTCTCCTCGAAAAACACTGTTCTCTCACTCAAAATTCGTCCATTTCGAACCCAAATGTGCTCCTTTTTGAGCCCATCTTCTCGAAGAACCGAACAATTCACGAATTGGAACAATTGATTCGCAAGAACTGGCTCATTGAGCACTTCAGAATCAAACTTAACGCGTCTCGGCTGCATTATCGAAAAGAAATAGTAAACGCAACGAAGGGGGTTAGAGATGGAAACAATGCAGGAGTGGGAGCACAATGAAATAGAAAGTTTTTGTATGTGTGTGCAATATTATCTTATCAGAATTGATCGACGGTCGAGCGTTGGAAAAAAACAAAGCAGATTTTTAATAATCGAGAAAAAAAAAGTTATATTAAAAAACACAATACAGATACGATAATCAAAGAAATGAACTACAGTCTTGTAAAGAATCGAAAATTGCAATCACTTGAAGACCTTGGTGCGAGAATACGAAATATCCACGGTCTGAAAACAAAAAAATAGAAGATAAACTTGCGACTCAAAAATATTTTAAAGGAGGTGTCCGGTCAAAATTTTTTATTGCTTTAAAATGTGCAGATTATCTGGCTGATTCCGGATATCATAACGAAAACGCTGAAAAATTCCTCCAACACCCCGAAAAGTTGCCTCAAACAGGAAAAAAATCAAAAAAGTTGCCTTGGGTGGCCGTGGCCGAAGTGGGCGGAGTCAGCCAATAAACGCAGTGCGCGCGATGCAGCGATTGGTTGAAATTTTCGACGACCAATCGCAGCGTTGCGCGCGCGCGTTAAAGAGCGTTCTTTGTTTGACTCCGCCAACTTCGGCCACGGCCACCCAAGGCAACTTCTTTATTTTTGAAGCGATTTTTCGTGGTATTGGAGGCATTTTTCAGCGTTTTTGTTATAATATTCGGAATCAGCGCAAAATTCTGCACATTTAATGGCAATAAAAATTTTTGACCGGACACCTCCTTTAATACCTTTGTAAGCTCACGGATCGTGGTGAGCGACCGAGTGAATTGTTTGGTAGATCCGTCTTTCGGATAGATGACGACAGTGTCTCCGTGCTGATCGATGCTCCTGAAACGATAATTCATCTTGACATCGGGACCCCACTTAGACCATTCCTATTTATGACAACGCGGTGTCTTGCTCTTTTCATTCATATTAAACATGCACTTTTTCTACTAAAAAAACGAGTTCTTGTTTTTTTTATTTATTTTTTAACGGAAATTTTTTCCGACCGGAAATGTCTCGAAAAAAATTTCTGGAAAATTTTTCAGGAAAATCGGAAAAAATTTTTTTTCGGAAACCCGGAAAGAAATAGATGAAAAGTCGAAAATGGAGCTTTTGATGAAAAATCATCATTTTTGAGCACATTTTTTTTTTGGTTTTCCGGAAAAATTTTTCGGAAAAATCCGAGCACTCGTTTTTTTCCGAACAAGCCTGGTACTCACCCCGACAACTTCTTATCCAGAATCATTCTTGAAATGGCTTTCTCCGTGGGCGGGACAGTCATTCCAATAACTCGGGCAATGTAGGAAAGTTCAATTTCCGAGTATGGCTCGATGACACGCGAGATTTCCTATAATAGGTCTACTACTTTCTCCGCCCTCGACGTTTTATTACCTTCTCGAGCATATTGCGCTCCAGATTTTGCGAATGCACAGCCACAACTTTATCCTCCACCAACTCCTTTTTATGCTCTTCCAAAGCTTTCATAAAATCTTTCAAACTTCTTTTACGGAAAGCATCGGCCATTGCGCGGATAGCAACGATGCGAGGGTCCTTTGTGTACGGGAAGATCTCCTTCGTCGCCATCACCGCCGGAATCTGATCGGTTTCATTGAGCATGATCTTACAAAGAATCATGTACTTCAATGCTCCGGTCGCATTGGTCTTGTCTCCAATACTTCCATATCCCTCAAATGCTTCGTAAAAGTACGAATACGACGTCTTGTAGTCTCTTTCCTCGGCCGAGTATAAAACACCGGATTGCATGTCGACGGCGGCTTGTAGTTGTGGAGAAGCGAAAGCCGAGTTTGTGCTTGTCTTCGCGGTTAAAAGAGCAGTCTTCGCCTGAAATTATTTTCTGAATCTTATGTCTTCTGACATTTTTTACCTTGCTCAAATTGTTGAGATTGAAGGCACACTTGCTTTCTTCGACAGAAACCTCAATGAGCAACTCGCGATCCTCCAATTTCTTTAGCTCTTTTGAGAGCTCTTGACTCAACTTTTGAGCTTGAGTGAACTCGCGAACATCGTTATAGAGGCGAACGAGACGAGCTTGAAGACTACGTCTCAGGAATTCTCTCTTGTTGGAAGTGGCCCATTCGATGCAATTTTTCAAAAGGTCGATTTTCTCATCTTTCTCTTGTTTTCCTTGCTCAATTGTGAGAGCATATTCTACAATATCTCGAATCAATTTACTGGCTCTTGCTTTTCCAACGACGTCGTAAAAGTTTTGAAGCGATGCGACGAGAGTTCGAATTCCAGTGATATCCTTCTCTTTTGCGAGTTGTTTCGCATAGTTCAAGATGAGATCTTCACATCTTTTCTGGTCAGCTTCAGTCGATTTCGAAGTTTGAGTAGATACTGAAAATGGGAGATTGGTTTCGGATCAGGCTTCGTCGGAATCGGAAAAACGAGTTCTCGAATTTTTTTCCGGAATGTTTTCGGAAAATCGGAAAAGATGTTGTTCAAAATCTATCATTTTTAGTGAAAATCTTTAATTTTTCGACAAATTTCATCTATTTTTTCCGACTTCCCGGAAAAAAATTCTGGAAAATTTTTCGTCAAGAAATTTTTCCACAAATCTCTTTTCTTATTATACCTTCGCCGACCCCTGAGCCTCCGCAACAACGACACTCCGCGATTACGCACTGCGCGCTGTTTACCCTAATGCGACAAAATTCATCAAATGAATATTTTTCAGCCAGTTTTATCAATGTTTTTCGATAATTTTGTTAATTTTACAGAGTTTTTCTTTGAAAACTTTATTGATAAATCATTTTGAGTGCTTCGAGTTGCTTTTTGCTCGCTGAGTTTGACAAATGGGTGCGGTTTTGGGGGTTAATCCGACGTTTTAGAGAAAACTGAGTTTCAAACGGTAAGTAAGGTGTCAAATGATGATCGAATGAAGCGATTCTGAAGGAGTCGAAGATTTAAAAGTATAGAGGTAAGGAAAAATAATTTATTTTTATTATTTGCAACAAAAATCAGTTTTTCAGATAAGAAAGCGAGAGGAAATCAAACACCGAAGCAAATCTTGTCAATAGTTTATCAAAAAGGCAATATCTAGGACATTCTTCTGAATCTCCGAACACCAGGATCTTCCTCTCATTAATCTTCTCGAAGCTACAAATTGATTGCTGTTGTCATTATGATTTTTCCCTCTCGCTCGTCCTTTTGTCATCTGAAAAACTGATTTTTGTTGCAAATAATAAAAATAAATCATTTTTCTTTACCTCTATACTTTTAAATCTTCGACTCTTTCAGAATTGCTCCATTCGATATCGTTTGACTCCTCACTTACTGTTTGAAACTCACCTTTCTCTAAAACGTCCGATTTACCCCCCAAAACTGCACCCATTTGTCAAACTCAACGAGCGAAAAGCTACTCGGAGCACTCAAAATGATTCATTTATAAAATTTTCAAAGAAAAACTTTGTAAAATTAACAAAATTATCGAAAAACATTGATAAAACTGGCTGAAAAATATTCATTTGTTGAATTTTGTCGAGTTATGGTAAACAGCGCGCAATGCGTAATCGCGGAGTGTCGTTGTTGCGGAGGCTCAGGGGTCGGCGAAGGTATAATAAAATCGGGAAAAAATAAATAGATGAAATTTTTCGAAAAATTGGGGATTTTGACAAAAAATCATAATTTTTTGAAAAAAATTTTGTTTTCCGATTTTCCGAAAAGAAAAAGTTTCGGAAAAAAATTGAGAACTCGATTTTCTGGGGAGAAATTCGGAAAAAGAATGTCGAGAACTCGATTTTGCGAAAAAATTTCCTTCTCGAAAAAAAATTTCGGAACATCGGAAAAGAATTTTCAGAAATTCGGACAAAAAGGAAATAGTCAAAAAATTGGAAATTTTGACGGAAGATCATCATTTTTAAGCAAATTTTTCTGATTTGCTAAAAATTTTTTTCGGAAAATATTTGAGAACTCGATTTTCTGGGAAAAAACTTTGAAAACTCGATTTTCCGAAAAACATTTTAGGAAAAAAAAATCGTAAAAATTCGCAAGCCTACAGTAACCTTCAAAGGCGCACACACTATCGCGAAAAGGTCTCACCACGCCCCGAACATTTTGTACGCGGCAATTCGAAAACAACCGACATATATTCATTCTCCGCATTCTTTTTTCGGTTCTTCTTCTCGCTTCTACATCGGCTTTTCTCGTTTTCTTATTATTCCGCATAAAAACATAGTTTTCTTTATCAAAACCAATCAATCCACAAGCCAAGCGCCGCGCCATCGGACGCCTTACGCTGTTCAGTCATTTTTCGTTCCCTCTCAATCTCCGCTTGTTTTGTTCCTCCCCTCAGATCTTCTCATTCTCATAATAACAACAAACCTTCACTTTGTACAGCTTTCAAGGTGATCGGTGTAGACGACATGTTGCAAAATGTATTCTGATTTTTGCGATTTTCAGTCGTCTCCAGGTGGCGAATTGCCACGTGGATGATGACGTGGACGAGGTCACGCGAAAATTATTTTTAAAAATTTTATTTTCTATTTTCAAAAAAAGGAAAAGTTCATCGATTGAGCATGACGTGTTTCGAAGATCTCATGGACGATGGGATTAGATTTGCCTGAAAATTTTTAATTGAAAATCGAAAAAAATTGTGTGTTTTATCTTTACATCTGTGTCAGTCTCCTCCTCATCGCTGCTAGTCCACTTTTTCTGGAATGAAATATTTTTTGCTGGGATTTTTACATGGTTCGACGTAGAATTTTTGTATAGTCTGAAAATGTCCAGTTTTTCATTTATAAGCCAAAAACAGGCCAAAAATTAGTACTGAGCGAGTGCAGAATATCCACTTGGAATTAATTTTCGGCCTTTTTTTGGCTTATGAGTCAAAAACTAGGCATTTTTTGTTCTCACAAAAATTCTGCGTCGAACCATGTGTCGCGCCCCCTTTAAAGTAGGATTACACTCATTTTTCTCAAATGATCGTCCCAATTCCATTATTCACGAAAATAACAATAATATTTGCACAAAAATCTTTAAAAATCGATTTTCAAAACGCCAACTTACATTTTTTTCTAACCTATTTCAGTGAATGTAGAATTTTTCGCTGATTCGAATGCACCTAATATCGCTGCTCAAAACGCAATATGAACATTTTTAGACGATTCATAATAATTTTTTCTATTGAAATTTTCAAATATCACTTTAAAATCATGTCTACGGCAAAAACGAGGGAAAACGGATCATTTTGAAGCAAGTTATGTTCGTTTAAAGTTTTTCGTGAGAGACGCAGACACTGTCTCGTTTCTTTGCGTCTCTTCGACAGTGAGAGTGTCTGCTTTCTCTGCGTCTCGCATACTGAAACTTCAAATGCTCTTAACTTGCTTCAAAATGGTCCGTTTTCGCTCGTTTTTGCCGTAGAACAAATTTTGAAGCGATTTGAAAAATTTCGGTACAAAAAATCAAAAATCGTCTGAAAATGTTTCTATTGCGTTTTGAGCAGCGATATTAGGTGCGTTCGAATCAGCGGCGAAGAATTCTATATTTTTAGAAATAGGTTAGAAAAAATGTAAGTAGGCGTTTTATTTTATTTTCGTAAATACTGGAATTGGGACGATCATTTGAGAACATTTTTAAAAAATGACTCCCACTAGACTCTTTACCTTTTGACAGTCATCTTTGGTATCAATCAAATGGCAAGTGCATCCGCGATGCTTGAAAGCGTCACGCGTCCGCGGCGAGCCCGGCGAACGAATCGGGTTGGGACGGACGGATCCTTGATTCTCCCCGAATTCGTTTCGATTCTTCCACAATGTCCATCCCCAGTAGAAAACGCTCGCGGCGACGGTTGCGGACAAAATGATCTTTTCCGAACCGCGTACTTCCAATCTGAATTTTCTATGGCTTTCTTTATCTTCTTCGTTCTCACCTTAAAATATCCATTTGAATACGGATTTGAGTAAAAATTTTAAATAAATTTTTAAAAAATGTATAATCCGCTAAAAAGTCTGTCCGTCACGTTCTTGGTCACGTAAATACATCTTACGTATGTAAAACTGATGACTCTGGTGCTAAATAAAAATATAAATTTCGTTTCCAGAGGCCACTCAAAATCAAAAACAATGAGCGAAGTAAAGCCGTGTTCAGTGGCAAGCACGTCTCAATCAGATTCCCATAAAGCAAATCCGCCAAATGCTTCCGAAAGACCACTCAAATTTTGTGTCAATGAAATTCCATGGAAAATGGTTCCACAGACGTGCGATGGGTACTCACAGTACGAGTTTCTCGACAAGATGAATAAGTGAGATTTGAAGGGAAATTCGTGGAAAAATTTGGTTTTTTCAGCCGTCTCTCCGACTCGGAATCGTTCGTCTGGAAGTGGTCGCCGTGTGGAAAGTATGGAATTGATATGCCGGTAAGGGACTGGTTCCGATAAGAGAATCAAGCAAAATTAGAAAATAGCCACACCCCCAATCGCAACTCCGCCGTACAGTTTCTCCAGTGTCTATCGAAAAATTTGAAAAATTACGGTTTTTTCACCATTTTATGAGTGAAATTTTGAAAAATTTGTGAAATCCAGGTAGCAAAATTAAGATTCGGCACCTTGAAAACCCATCGAAATCAGTTTTTATGATCTAAAATGAAGAAATTCGAAGAAAATGCATTATGTTGAAAAAACGCTTACTATCGGAATCAAAGTAAGCGTTTTTTCAACATAATGCATTTTCTTCGAATTTCTTCATTTTAGATCATAAAAACTGATTTAGATCATAAAAATTAGTTCTGCTGGGTTTCCGAGGTGCCGAATCTAAAATTTCTGCCTGAATTTCACAACATTTTACAGTTTTACTCGTAAAATGGTGAAAAAAACGTAATCTTTCAAAATTTTCCATAAATACAAGGTAAACTGTGCGGCGAGTTGCAATTGGAGGGCGTGGCTTATTTTCCAATGTTTTTCTGCTTCAATTTCTTGAAACAACTCTATTTACAATGGATCCACTTTTTGTTCCAGGGAGGACGGGAGAACATCAATTTGGAGCTCAAGAATCGAATGGCCGTCTTCAATGTGGAGCTCAACTTCTGGACGCTCTACACTTTTGAGCTACAACCATCCGAGCGGGATCCTTTTGAAATTCCGAGAGTCTGTTTCATCTACTGGGCCCGCCCCGATATGATCGGGATTATATCTCTTGTTGTTAGTAATTTACGAGATTCTAAATTTCACATTTTTCAGATATGGCAAGCAGGGCCAGCGATTTTCTCCCCCAAATAAATTGAGATTTTTCAATCGGAACTTTATTTAAAAATGTAGAGCTCAATGAGATCTAGAAAATGGTATACAAGATAACCATATTTATTCGCTCAATTTCATACTGCTTCTTGAAATTGAGCAAATAAATATGGTCATTTTGTATATCGTTTTGTAGATCTTGTCGAGACCTACATTTTCATATACTTTTCGATTGAAAAATCTCAATCTTTATGGCAGAAAACAGCCGGCCCAGGTTGGACATATATGAAATTTCCCAATTTCAGAAAGACTACGAACCGGGACCAGACGAAGAAGTACAAATGAAGTTCAAACAGGCGATGTATCTCATTTCGCATCCAGATAGAACACTCACACGCTGCGGACAATCCAAATATCGAACCGACGAGTCCATTATCGCCTCCTATTGGTACCATATTTTCGAGAATCGCCGCGGCGAGCCTTTCATCGATCACAACAAGGATGTTTGGCTCGTTTTCTCGAATGGAGCCGATACGTTGATCCTTATACCGTACTTACCGACCGAGGAGATTTACGATGTTAAATTTGTAACATTCGATATGGATACAATTGTGTCACAAATTATTGGTAAGCTTAGATATGACAAACCGATTTTCTCCAATTAAAATGAGATTTTTCAATCGAAATTATGTAAAAATGTTGGTCTCGATGTGATCTACAAAATGACATACAGAATGGCTATATTTATTTTTTTTTGTGTTACTGTATGTTAAACGCCCGGGCCTTTTTTCGAAAAGCAGCAGAAAATCGAGCGAATAAATATTATAATTATTCGTTTATAGTGAATAAACGTGATAAAGTTTCTTCTAAAAAAGAGATGAAAGAGAAAAAAAAACACAAACGGAATTGAAAATAAAAGTTAAAAAATGGTGGTTTCGCGGAAAAATCGCGAAACACGCCATCTCACGGTAAGAGTGTCAGTAACGCCAGCTGGCACACAAACGGTTTCTTTGTCTCAGACAGGATTTTCGTCAGGACGGCGGATGATTTGCGGAGTGAAGGGGATTTCGGAGCATCGTTGCGCATTTTGCCGACAAGTCAAATCAATCGAATGCAATTTTTTCTGGAATTCCGCGATGAAAATAGCAAAATGTTTTATAAAAATAAACAATTTGATTGTCAGAATCGTTCTAGGTGGTTTTTAGTTCGTAAAATCGCATTTGAACGGAAATACGCACGGTCAAAATTTTTCGACGATTTTTCGATGTTTTTGTGTCTGAACTGTTTCGAAAAATAACAATAATAGTTGTAATACAACGTCGTGTATTTGTTTCTACGGGTCCGCACCAAAAACATCGAAAAATCGTCAAAAAATTTTGACCGTGCGTATTTCCGTTCAAATGCGATTTTACGAACTAAAAACCACCTAGAACGATTCTGACAATCAAATTGTTTATTTTTATAAAACATTTTGCTATTTTCATCGCGGAATTCCAGAAAAAATTGCATTCGACTGATTTGACTTGTCGCCAAAATGCGCAACGATGCTCCGAAATCCCCTTCACTCCGCAAATCATCCGCCGTCCTGACGAAAATCCTGTCTGAGGTCTGACCGCGAAATAGTGTGTGCAGAGAAAAAAAACGCACGCAATACATAGAGGCCCGCGGATACCGGGAGGTGTAGGGTGCTACAAACCCTACCCTATATAAGCGACGTCGCATTCTCGTGTGCCCGCACAAGTGTCGATGTTCTAACGACCATTCCAGTATGAGGAAGGCACCCGATAGGCACCTATCGGGATTGCTGAGTAGGTACCGGGTGGAAATGAGGACCTGTGGGTGGTGTGAAGCGCCACCCCGCTGGAGTGCGAGGAAATCACCCCCGGAGCTGCAGTGACCGGGAATTTTTCGGGCGCAGGGGGGGCGGTTTTGAAAAAAATTTTTGCTCATTATCATCGTCATTGTCATTATCATAACCATGATCACGCGGCGGGTCCCGGCGCCGCGCGGCGCCCGGAGACGCTGGCGCGGCGGCATCAGGGGCGGCCGGCACATTGCTGTTTGGCCTGCATTTGGTTCTGACAATTGAAGGTTTTTCTTTCAAAAAAAAAGTCACCGGACTGGATCTGGCAATCGTTGGAGCTTAGGCCGAACTGTGAATCTCACAGAAAAAAAACTGATTAGATCCCAACGAACATCCATCAAACGCTATATTTTGATTTTCCATCTTGTTAAAAAATATACAACTAATTAGACCATCTTCTTTTTCAGCTGCCCAACACTTACCGAGATGTTGAAGAAAGAGATTAATATTTTGCATGCCATTTTGTAGATCCATCATCAAGACCTACATTTTTATATATGTTTCGATTGAAAAATCTCAATTTGAATGAGAGAAAATCGCGGTCCGATTTGCCATGTCTGGCTCTTCCAAAAAATAAAATTTCCAGGCGCCCGCGTCTACCTGGACCCTTTCTTATCTGCCCATTACGTTCCGTACGTCTACAAAAACGACATTCACTTCTTCATTCGAGTCGACGACTTCACTTTCATTCAAGAACACCAACGAGACTACAGTATCCAACACTTTGAGCACAGTGAACCGGAATTGTCAAGTCGTGGTGTCTATCAGCTGCGTATCAATCTGAAAGACGTCTTGGCTCGGTGTGAAGCGGAGAATAAGGATTCTGGACAGATGGCCAAAGCCAGTTTCTCTCGGAAGGATGTGGATTATGCGAGGAAGGTGTTCGATGACTTCCAGAATAGTCATTTGTGCATTGCTCAGCATGGAAAAGACGTTGTTCTTCAAGTTTGGGAGGCGAGAACTGTCGATATGAATTTGACGAAGAGATTGGGAACGGTGAGAGAGACTGCTAGATGAGCAGGCAAACAAAATCGAGTTCTCGAAGTTTTTTCCGGAATTTTTTTCCGGAAAATCTGAAAAAATTGCTCAAAAATTATGATTTTTCGGAAATTGTTCGAAAAAAATTTAAAAAAAAAGAAACTTTTCCGACAGAAAATCTCTTGAAATATTTTTTTCGGAAAATCGGAAAAAATAATTTGGAAAATTGGGAAAAAAAATTTTAAATTGTTTTTTTGGAAAATGTTGCTCAAAAATGATGATTTTTCGTAAAAATTTCTAGTTTTTCGACTATTTTCACCTTTTTTCTGTGAAAAAAAGTTTTTTTTTTGAGAGAAATATGTGAAAATAGTCGAAAAATTAGAGCTTTTGACGAAAAATCATCATTTTTGATCAATTTTTACGGTTTTCCGAAAAACAATTTAAATTTTTTTTCCAATTTTCCAAAAATTCTTTTCAGATTTTCTGAAAAAAAAATTGTTAAAAAATGATGATATTTTGTCAAAATCTCTAGTTTTCCGACTGTTTTCATCTATTTTTTCCGATTTTTCAAAAATTCTTTTCCGATTTTTTCTCGGAACTTTTCAAAACTTGATGAAAATAGTCGAAAACTAGAGATTGACAGAAAATCATCATTTTTGAGCATTTTTTCGGATTTTTCGGAAAATATTTCGAGAACTCGTTTTTCCGATTCCGATCAAGCCTCTAGATGAGTCTATCAATTTCTTAAATTTCAGAGAATATGCAAACTGAATCGTTACAACTGCTGCACCGATGAGCTGCGAACCGCCTCGTTCTGCACTATTGATTTGAACAGCGAAAAAATCCAAAAATTCGATGCCCTTTTGAATGGGTATTTTTCCCTCTCCTCAATAACCCCTTTCACTTCAAAATTTTCAGATCCGACGTTATCCTACCCCATCCCGATGGACACCTTTTCATGTTCCGCTACAAGGAAATTATAGGTAACTTTTCCAAGAAAAATCAAATTTTTTTCGAAACTTGATCTCTTCCAGGAATGACCTACTGTGAACTACCGTATCATAAGCCACTCAGTCTCGCCTTCAAATGTGGTCAAATCGTGAACAAATGCGCTCATTTGGATCCAGACAACGAGTTCAGACGTTGCCGGCTGAAAAATCGAGAAATGGTCGAGTTGGCCGAATATCTCAACCAATTAGACATCTGAACCTCTTTCTAATAACTGTATTTTTCTAATTTTGACTGTAACCCGTAATATGTAAATAATAATCCCCGTAAGTATTTGATCCGTTTAATAAGTTGCACAAAAAGAACTCTTTTCATTGGCCCCCCGTTTACTAATATTCCGCCTATTTCTCAAATAGCTTCCCTCACTGTTTCTTATAAAACTTATTCGTTTCATTTACACCATCCGGAAGCAAATATATGTTAAACAGGCGATAGATTGATTTTGAGCGGAATTGAATGAGCGAAGGAAAAAAGGCAATAATTAAACACGGGAAATGGAAAGAGAAATGACTCTCTGCTTTGACTGGGGAACCCATAATTTGAAAATAAATAAATGGCATAGGAAGGAAAAATGATTGATGTGAATTGAAGCCTCTAGCATGGACACTGACGGCCCTGGCCTTCTTCGGAATCCTTTGGCGGATTCATGATCACAATGTTGGCTGAAAAAGTTTTGAAATTTGAGAAGAAATTGGAATTTGAAAAGCTCACGTTGCTCTGGAGTCTCCTCTTGAACGATTCCGGGAAGAGCGGTGGCGATTTTGCGGAACAGCTGAAAAGTTCCACACTATATCCGTTAAAACTTGAATTTCAAATGCGAATAACTTTTTTCAGGTGGGTCGGACAAAAATACGGTCAGTTAGACAAATGTTCCTCATTTAAAAAGCTATCGATTGGTTAAAAAACCATCGAATTTTATAAAAAATTAACAAAGTTACGACATCGAGAAGAAATGATTACTCATTTTTAGGCTCAAAAATCATGTTAAGCCGTATTTTTAGGCTCAAAAAACGTTTTTTGATCTGCTTGTAAGCTAAAAAAAAAACATTGTTAGACATATTTCTAGGCTCAAAAAACAGTTTTAGACGTATTTTTATTCCCAAAAGCAGGCTGGCCGGCAACAAATTTTGGCAATTCATTCAAATATGAATAACTTTTTTCAGGGGCATCGGGTAAAAATACGGTCAACGGGAAAAATGTTCCTTGTTAAAAAAGCTATCGATTGGATGAAAAACCGTCAAATTTTATCAAAAATTAACAGAGTTACGACTTTTTTTGCCAAAAAGTTACCGATTTTGGCGATTTCACAGAGACCGTGCAAATCGGGAAGAACGCAAATCGGAAGAAACGAATCGGGAAGATTGTGCAAAAACCATCACGTCTGGGTGTACCAAAACACCAAAAATACTGGAAAAAAATCTGTTAAACGTAATGTCTTGAATTCATATTTTTTCAAATTACGGTTTACAAATTTTTTCAGTATTTTTGGTGTTTTGATGCATTCAGACATGGTGGTTTTTGGTACTCTGTTAATTTTTCCTGAATTTTAACGATTTTTTAACCAATCGACTGCTTTTTTAATAAGGAGCATTTGTCTAGTAGACCGTATTTTGAGCTGAGACCTCTGAAAAAAAGTTAATCACTCTTGAAATGAGTTGCCGAAATTTGTTGCCGTCCAGCCTGCTCTTGGGATTAAAAATCCGTCTAAAACTGTTTTTTTTAGCTTACAAGTACATCAAAAACGTTTTTTGAATTAAAAAACCAACTTAAAAAATTACCTGCTTGACATTGTACCCAGCCTTTGCTGATGTCTCGATAAACATCACATTCAAATCACGCGCC
This sequence comes from Caenorhabditis zanzibari, assembly GCA_963966625.1. Lineage (NCBI taxonomy): Eukaryota > Metazoa > Nematoda > Chromadorea > Rhabditida > Rhabditidae > Caenorhabditis > Caenorhabditis zanzibari. The sequence goes on along the minus strand of OZ016470.1, from coordinate 5,224,313 downwards.
TTCTTCTCACCGTCTTCAGTGGACACTTGCCTGAAAATTTTTTTTTCTGAAATTCCCTCGATTTTATCTTTCCCAAACCTTTTGTCGGCGAGATCCGTCTTGTTTCCAACGAGAACAATGATGACGTCACAACCACGCTCGTTGCGCACATCGTCCACCCACTTTGTCGTCTGGTGAAACGAATTGGCGTCTGAAATCAAGAAGTACTGAAAAATGGAGTTTTCGGCTCAAAAATTAGCTTCTAGGCTTAAAAAACGAACGAGCTTATATGCTCAAAAATGAGTTTCTAGACTCAAAAATCGAGGTTTCAGGCTCAAAAAATAGATTATGGGCTCAAAAATGAGCTTCTGGTGTTAAAAATCGATTCTGGGCTTAAAAATGAACTTCTAGGCTTAAAAATAAGCTTCTAGGCTCAAAAATGAGGTTTTAGGCTCAAAAATGAGCTTTTTTTGTTAATAATCGATTCTAGACTCAAAAAATTGATCCAGGGCTCAAAAATGAGCTCAAAATCCTACTTGTAATGTCATAGACGACAACGGCGACGCTCGAATCACGAATATACGATGGGATTAGCGACCGGAAGCGCTCCTGACCGGCGGTATCCCACAATTGGAGGCGGATCTGGAAATTGGAAATTTTCGATCAAAATTTTGAGAAATTGAAAAATCGTACAGTTCTGTCCTCGAGATACATAGTTTTGCTAAGGAAATCGATTCCGATCGTTGCCTGATACGTGTTGTCGAACGAGTCGTACATGAATCTCGTGATGATCGATGTTTTGCCGACTGAAAATTCAAGTTTTTTAGAAAATGTTTCAGGGAAAATTTATTCATTATTAATTGGGGGAAAAACTCACCACTCTGCTCGCCGAGAAACACGAGCTTGAACTTTTTGAGCGCGTTGTTTGTGAAATCTGCCATCTGGAAAAAGGCAGGAATTTGGACGAAAAAATGCGATGGAAATGTTTAAAAATCGGAAGAGAATACATTTTTATATAAGAAAATCGCAAAAAAATCGAAAATTTTCGCGAAAACTCAGGGAAAACCCTCAAAAATTGATGTGAAAATGGAAAAAAATGAGTTGAAAATTTGAATGTGCTGGAATTGACGACAACTTGCGGACTTTGCGGACAAGGCGAACTTTTTTGAATTTTTAGGGGAAAAATGAAGAATTTGTTCATTTTTAAGTGGTTTTCTATAAAAAAATGTAAAATAAATCCAAAAAATCACCCGAAAACATCAAAAAATCGGGAAAAAACCTCAAAATTGATGTGAAAATGAAAAAAATCAGTTGAAAATTTGAATGTGCTGGACTTGACGACAGTTTGCGGACTTTCCGGACTAGACGAAAATTTTGAATTTCAAAATTAATTTTCAGAATTTTGGGTTTTAAAAACCGGATTTCTTGCTGGAAAAGGTGAAAATTCGCTGAATTTTGAAAATAAAAAATCCAACAATCCAAAAAGTCACCCAGAATCCCTTTAAAAACGTTCATCACAGGGCTGGGCAGCAAAAAATTGATAATTTATTCAAATGCGAATAACTATTTTCATGGAGATTGGGTAAAAATAAGATCAACTACAAAAATGTTCCTTATTAAAAAAACTATCGATTGGTGAAAAATCGTTAAATTCTTCGAAAATTAAGAGTTACGCCATGTCGAAAAGTTGCCAAAATCGAAAATTTTTCGGCAAGGCGTAACTTCGGCAATTCTCGGTGAATTTTAACGATTTTTCAACCAATCGATAGCTTTTTCAATAAGGAACATTTTTGTTGTTGATCCTAGTTTTACCCGATGCCTCTGAAAAAAGTTATTCACATTTGAATGAGTCGCCAAAATTTGTTGCCTGGTGCATGACGTGAAAATGAAGGAATACACCCAGTTTTTTTGTTTCTTATCAAAACGATTACTCATCACTTTATTCATCGAGAAGCTTTACTTCTTGACTCAACAATTGAAATAAAAGTTTAAAAGGGCCCCCAAAATGAAGCAGAAGAAAAAGTACATGACCCATTCGAACGCGACAAGGGAGCAGTTTTGAGAAGAGACAAAGAGTCGATTCAGTTTCAAAAGCACCAGTACTTGGTGGAAAATAAGAAAGAATTGAAGAGACCGGGGAGGGGGGAAGGGTCTGGGACGGCTGTTGCTGTCCCGGGGACGAGAGTGTGAAATTTAAAAGAGAATCAGACAACGAGACGGGAAAGTATTGCGGAGAGGGACACGACGAGCACATATAGACACACACAATTGATAACATGGTTTATGTGATGTTAAACATGCGAGAATTGTATTATTGTGACTATTGGCTTGGCTTGAGAAAAAGGATGTCGGTGGCCGAGGTAGGAAAAACTAGGCCACTAGAAACTCAAAATTCTAAATTTTGCTCTATAGGAATTGTTAAGGGTGTCATAAGGTATCTTTTGGTACCAAGATGATTGAAATTGGTCAATTTTGAGCAAAGTTATTTCGGGTTGAAAATTGTCATGTATTTATTACAGTACCAAACGAGAAAAGGGGCAAAATTGTATATAAAGCGAGGTAGAACCGAAACAGGGAAAGACAAGTTAGAACCAGAAAATGTATTACTTCTTCTTATTATTCTTCTTATTATTCTTCTTCTTTGCCGGTGGGGCTGGAGCACGAACCACTACCGGTTGGACTGGCGGGCGGAACACTGCGGTTTGATCGCTGAAAAATTCAATTTTTTTTAATTCATAAATTTTTCTAACCTATTTTAAAAGAAAATTCGCGCAGAATTTTTCGCTGATTCGAACGCACCTAATATTGCTGCTCACAACGCATTTTGAAGCGAGTTATGAGCATTTAAAGTTTTCATGAGAGACGCAGAGAAACGAGACAGTGTCTGCGTCTCTCACTGAAACTTTAAACGTTCATAACTCGCTTCAAAATGCGTATCGAACTCGAAATGGACTGAAAGAAGTTTCTCTTCAGCTAATAATGAAAACTCAATTTGAAGCTAGAAGTAGATATGAGCATGTCAATGAGAAGAAGCTCGCGGAGCAACTTATTGAGATGGTTCCGTTGGGAGCAGTAAGGTCGAGGTGTCGGATGGTGAGTAGGAAATGTGCTCTAATGAGAATGACGCTTGAAATTTTGATGAACGAGTTTTCACTTTGTCGCGCTCACCGCTGCCAACACATAGACTTCAAATCTTGTGAATTTTTTGATTTTTGAAGTCTTACTTGTTTGATTTTCAACCCTCGAAACTAGGAAAACAATTCATTTTTCAAAATTTTCATATCTAAATTCGAAATCCCCGCTGTTGAATTAGTCTACCCTCCAATTTTCAGCCCGCTAGCTTAAACTGTCGTAAAATCGAGTGTTTGGTGTTTGCGTACTTTTCAAGGTACAGTAAGCCGGGCAAATTCAAAATTGAGCTAGAGTCCTCATCTTTTTTGTATCTGGAACCAAATTTTGTGAGGAACTCACTGAAAATTGGCTTAAAAGTTTTGTAGGCGTTTTGAGCAGCGATTTTAGGCCCATTCGAACCAGCGAAAAATTCCGAATTTTTTGAAATAAAAATGCCAGTTCGTGATTTGAAATGTGATTTTCTCGAATTTTAACAATTTCTATACAAAAATATTGTTATTTTTCAAATTAAAAAAAACTTTAAAAACTCACATTCTCGCAATATCCGCTTTCAAATTGGTGTTCACTCGATTGATATCAACATTAATATCCTCCCGATCTTTGCCAATTCTCGTCACAATTTGTGTGAACTTTTGCTCCATCGACTTTTCCAAAGCTTCGAATTTCGCCTTCATCTCTTCAATCTCTTTTCTCTGGTTTTCCACTTGAATTTTCAGCTCAAAATTTTCTTCAAGAACGTCTTGAAGACAGTATTTTTTCTGTGGTGGAGGCATCGGATAGTCATCATCAATTGTAATCAAATCAGGTTCCTTTGATGAAGATTTTCTTTTTTGGGCTGATGGTGAGATGCGAGGTGGACGTGGATCGTTCATAAAAATGGGAACTGGATAATGTTCCTTGGCATATTTCATGAGCCAATAGCATTTGATTTTTGGCTCCGTGGCGACAGGGAGAACAAGTGTTTCGATCTGAAAAAATTAGGATTACTGTAGCAAACGTGGGCTAGTCTAAAATCAAGGCCTCATTCATGTCCGAATCCGGCTCCGCGACGTTTCAAAAGATGACGTTTCGAAAGTGTGACGTTTCGCAAGTGTGACATTTCGAAAGTGTGACTTTTCAAAAGAAAATGTTGCACTTTTGAAATATCGCACTTTCTAAATTTCACACTTTCGAAACGTCGCGGAGCCCCAAATCCGGCCCGGTCGGCCAGGGTAGGAAATTTCTGTCGATAAATTTCCGTTTAAAAATTAATATTTTTATGAAAACGTTTCTAAATTTAACGAAAAACCACGAAAAAAGGTATGAGACATTTAAAAATTAAACAGAAAACAGTCAAAAATCGGATTTTTCCAATAATTGACCTTCTGAAAAAAATGTGTCTCAAAATCCGGGCCGGGTTTGGATTCCAGAGTTCCTAAAAGTGGGCGTGACCTTCTTCCCAACCAAAAAATTCAAGACAAAATTTTAAAAAATACCCCAAACACCTCCTCTCCCTGCTTGACGACCAATCCCAATCTCTTCGCTGGAATCTGAAATTTTTTTTTAATTCTAAATTTCCTCCTCAATCAACCTCACCTCTACATCCTTCCCCCTCTTGACTCTCTTCTCCACTTCCGGATGCTTTAGAAGATTCTGGAATTCCTCATCAGTCAACATGAAATACGATGGATTGTATCTGATGAAGGGGTCACTGGTTTTCTGGAAAAATTCTTAGGTTCTTTAGTGGTTCGAAGAAAACTCACATTAAGATCTGGCACAAGTCTGAAGTCAGGGTCCATGATGGTATGAACGATGAACATTTTTTAGACTGAAAAATATAAAAGTTATTGATAGTATGAGGGATGTTTGGAGAAGAAAAGAAAAAGGAAAGTATTGTAGGTGGTACTCAGAGTGCAGAGAAATATAGTTTTGAATACCATCTAAGAAAAAAGAAAGTACTGTAGTAGTGGTTATACTCGGAATCTTTGAAAAAAAATGAGAGAATACAGAGAACGAACAGAAATGATTGAGACACAAGGAACCAAACAAAAATATGTATTTGACTACCAGCTAAACCGTTGTGGGTCAGAAAATCAATAGTCCATTGGAAGATGGCATACTATTGATCGTTTTCTGGACACACAGCGGTAGAGATAATTAGTGTATTGGGTACTGCTCAGCCTAATACACCTAGTCCACCTGTACTACCCCTCCACCCCTTAAAATTAATCCCAGTAATAATGATGATGTTGACTATGACCTGGTTTTATGGGAATAAAAGTGACAAGAAATTATTGTTATAGTGGGAGATTTATGGTCTGATAAACCAAAATACCGTAAAATCTGTGTTAGAAGGGCACCTCTGATAGAAGGGCACCCCGAAGAGCTCAAAATGAGCACATTTTTGAAATCTGAACGGATTGAAATTAGACTTATTAGAATCCTCGTCAAAATTTGACTAAACAGGTTACAAAATATGTTTCAAATCTCTTCTCCAATAGATGTTATGATCCATTTTGAGAATTCAGAAATATTTTTTTTAGGGGATGGAAAAAGCCCTTCTAATACAGATTTTACGATAGGTATTCTGGGGAGACGATGAAACATGTCAGACATGAACTATCTACCTTATTATTTAATTTATGGTTTACTTTTGATTTTGAAAAACTTAAAAAATAGTATCAAATTTGAGAGAAATTCCTACATTTTCTGAGATTTTGTACTTTGAAATGTTTTATTTTTTGGGGGTACCATTTTCTGTTTATTTTTGGGGTTTTTCTTTTCAAAATGAACATTTGACTGTCGGTCTATTAGAGTAAATGCGGTAATTTAGTACATAATTCCATTAACTTGGAGAGCTAGTTTTCAGAACATGGAACAAAAATGGAAGAGTTTCAAAAGGAATAGTTCAAAACAATGAGCAGAAGAAAATTGTGAAACTACTGATCGCCCAAAATCCTATGTTTCAAAAAGAAATTCAATAGAAGAGACATTTTTTGGGGCTCTCAATAGATTGTTGAAAAATTGTTTTTTTCTCAATTTGTTTTTTTAACTTTTCCAGTAATCAAAGATCCAATAATTTAACATAAAAAGTTAGAAAAAAAGAAGGCTAACAAAATCTTGATAATAAGTACATTTGCAAGACATCTGTGACTCATACCTCAACACAAATTGCCCTCTCAAATTACAATTGATAGGGGTCCTCTTTTCTCTGTTGTCCGCATTATTGCGTCAGCGTGTAACATAGCCTCCTATTGTTTGCGGACTCATCCCATAGGAGATACGTTGTTGGAATATTCCATTCCATGGGGTAGTGCGTTTATCTGAAATTGTTTCTGAAGATTTTTCAAGTTTGGAGAATGAAAGAAAGACCAAAGTTTGAGAAGATGGGAAAGATTGGAAATCAAGCAAGAATAATTGTAAAAGAGGCGAACTGCAGCACTTTGTTAGAATTATATGTAGAAAAAACTAAAAAATCCACAGAAAACATTGATATAACGTTGTAAGCAAAAACATGGAAAAAAAACTCATTTGAATTAATAGAATGTATTCGGGCAAAATTATGTGAGTCCGATCCACCCGAATTCAGTAAAAACACCTTGAACCTCCATGCCATAAAAAAGCTAAAATACTACAATATGTGATTGAGAATATCATACCAAAAATTTGAATTTTAAGATTTCCTCCGTTTTCTGAGACACTTTGTAGACCTCCAGGTAAACCCAAGTTCTGTGCAAGTCGTTCACGAGGCTTTGAGATCCAGCTCGATTCATGAATTTCAAGTTTTAACCTTGTTCTCAGTGGATTTGTTATCCCAAATTATGATAATAATAGTGAGACTCCCAGCTAATCCTCTCTAGAGTGGAAGATTTTCTCGGATAGAAAAAGAAAATAGAAATAGAGATAAAACGTTGTTAATCCAGTTGACTGATCTCATGGCTCCAATTCTCTCAAAAAATCTATGTGCATTGCTTTCGAAAAAAGTTGAATTCGATTTTTGAGCTCATATCTGCGCTCAATTTCCACCAATTCCTCATCTTGAAATCTCATTCCGAACCTCATAATTTTCAAAGTATTTCTTCTAGAACATGTTCTCACCCTTTTTCCTTTTGTTAAAAAAAGATTGTTTTAAAAACTCAATATCAGAAAATGACTTAAATTTCTGTTTTTATGACTGAAAAGCGGCAAAAAATGTCTGAAAATTCGATTTTCCAACTTTTTCAGAACCTAAAAACACAATGAACAAAAACGTTAATACTGATGACTCAATAGGTCATATTTATGAGAGAAAAAGGTAAAAAAAAAAACAGAAAAGTGCAAATAATGGAAGTAGTCATTTCGGATGCATACCTGACCTCTTTCCCTTCTCCCAAACTCAACTCTTGCTCATTTTTTGTGTGTGTGCTCTTTTTCTTTTTTTTTGTTCATTTGGAGAGAAGGTATTTTTTGTCTTGGAGTTTTGAAGTTCAGAATGTTTCAAAGTTCTGAATATACCAGGGTTTGGGGAGAAATTCAAAAGTCTGAAAATGTGGAGTCATATTGCTCTTTTAATATTGAATTTTCCCGTTGAAAAAAACTCTATTTTTTTACTTTCAGCAATTTTTTTCATGTTAACTTTCAATTTCAGATTTCTTCAAAGTATTCGATTTCTCCAGAAAATTTCCATTCGAAAAAATGTTAAACTCAATAATCACTATATCCAATCATGAGCATTTATATTATTTACTTACACACAAATAACTTATCGGAAATTGAAAAAAGTATGTGTCAAGGGGTGTTAGGCAACATACTTTGAGAGGCTTTCTCTTTTTGTTCTGAAAAATAGAAAGCTAGACAATAATTTATCCAAAAAATATGACAGCTGAAAAATTTGAATTCATCTTTGTTATTTTCTTGAGTGATTCTTATTTTGATAACTTTTTAAAAAATTTAAAAAGCGTTATTTGAGAATCCAGGTAGTTTTAAAACAACTTTTTAAAACAGTTCCCATCAAGTTTGCCATTCTTAATAAGAGTCGACTTAACTAAAAATAAGTTACAAAGATTTATCTAATTTGAGACGCAGAAAAGTCAGATGCTCTAACAACTCTGCGTCTCTCCTTCTCTTCTCAGGAGTACATTTCTTCTGATGCGCATAACTCAGAAACAATTAGAGATAGAAGAAAGATGTCAAATACAAAAATGTGCAAAATTTAATGAGCTATTTTTTGGTAATTAAAAAGTTTTTTAAAGCTTTTACGGTTTTTTAGATATTCCGCATGAAACACAACGATGTCTTCTTATCATGTTGCGATGCTCGCCTACTTTTGTTGAAAGCGCATATCGCAAAAACCGTCAGAGCTAGAAACAGGTCGTCAATTACGAATATGTGTAAAATTTAACGAGCTACATTTTTGTAGTTGGTGAGTTTTTTTTAGCTCTAATGGTTATTGAGATACAACGCTTTGAGTACAGACGACTCAGGGAGAGATGCAGAAAAGGGAAATTCTCTAGCTTCTCTTCGTCTGCTTCTAGGGAAATCATTGGGGATGACGCACTTTTAATGATCTTTTTTATTTTTTGATCCTGATTAGAAAAACATTTCAAAAACGTTTTTTGAAGATCCCACTTGTTTTTTTACAGCTTCCACCAAGACCGAAAGGCGCAGACTAAATTTTGTAGACTTTCCTAATTATCCTCCGTTTTCGAGAGCTGATATCTCGAAAACTAATTGAGCTATGAAAATGTAACAAACTACAAAAATAAGTGAAATTTGATGAGCTATACTTTTGTAGTTGACAGAATTTTTCTAGCTCGAGTTGTTTTTGAGATACAACGCTTTGAATGCAGGCTGCTTCGAGAGACGCAGAGTTGTCAGATCCTCTAGCTTCTCTGCGTCTCTTCTGGGCGTATTTGACGGTATCATCTGTAGTTTTCCGTTCAATTTTTTTCTGAAATTTAAAATCCAAAATCTTCTATTCACCGAATCCACATTTCGTCTCTCTCCTATCTGTTTATTTTGCCTCAAAACTTTCAACATATGTTTCGTCCCTGTCTTCCCATCAAACATCTTGTCACACATCCTAACCACAAATCAAAGTGAATCTCCTCAAAAAAAGAGACTTTTCAGAAGAAAATGAACTCTCAATCACCACAACAAAGGTACAACTCGAGGACCAATGGTGTATCTTCGTATGACGGGTAAGATATGACGGATATCTCTATCAAAAGTGTAATACTGATTGACTCTGGGAGAGTAAAAGAAAAGTGCGAACCTTTGGGAATTCACGTACTTTTAGTTCCATGTCTTACGCTGTCTTCTTCTTTTGTCCCTTCTACACATAATTTGGTTAGATGTCTCACTAGAGAAATAGTGTTGAGGATCTAGAGACGCAGAGAAATGGGAAGAGGATGCACATCTAGATTCTAGATTGCTTTCCCAATACCTTTTTTGTCTTCTTTTTTTCTTCCTTCAAAAACTTAAGAATCTCTTTCAGCCAATCCAAAATGTTCATCGCCAACAACTGTATGCCTCAATTTCGATGGGAAGATGTGAGTTTTCTCTCCCCTTATCAACAAAATAGTATTGAACCAATGGAGAGTCTAGAGAAACGAAATATCTCATATTTCAAAGGGTAACCTTGAAAGTGAGATCACTCATTTCCTCCTTGCACCTCGAAAGCACAAGAATTGTTTCTAGAGGAAAATGAACTTTATTCGAAGATTCACAATTTCGGAATCTTTCCATCAGGCGCTATTTCATCAGAGGGATTTTCCAGTTAGTTCGATTGTAAGTCATTTTTCAGATAATTTCCTGTAATGGGTTATTTAAATTCTCTAATTTTGGATATTCAAAAAATCCAGTAATTCATCATGGATTTTCTGGCGGTAAAAATTGTCATTCTTTTTAGTTTATTGATAATAAAGCAGTGACAAAAACGTTAAAAGTATAAGTTTTGGTTTAGGCTTAGCGCGCTCGTCTGCACTTCAGCTTGGCCGAGTTTAAAGACGCACAGGGCCCAAAGTTTCTCCATGCGCCTTTAAACTCTTCCATGCCCTAAACTTAACTTTAACTTTAAAGGCGCATGAAGAAACTTAATCTCTTTGCGCCTTTAAGCTCGACCGCGCATCGACCGGAGAGACGCAGAGAAGTCGGGCACTCTAGCTTCTCTGCGTCTCTCACCTTCTCTAACTTCGATAGCCAGGACAGTTATCAAAATGTGGTTAACAACAAAAATGTGTAACATTTTATGCTGAGCAATTTTGCAATTGACTACTTTTTGATAGCTTTAGTATTTTCTTGAGATATAAGCGTTCAATGCCAAAAGTTAGAATATCACGGAATGTTCATGAATTCGATATGTATATTTGGCTGAATTTAGATCCATTGAATGCGGCGAACTTTGATTAATTTTGATTCTTAGTTCTGATTTGAGCTAGAACCTAATATTCAAAGAAGTCTGAATAACAACTACCGTACCTGTACCTCTATGCAAGACAAATTTTGGCTACCTATTTAGCTCCGGGCTACTGTATCTATGTAGTAAGATCTGCAGGTCGGCAGCCCAGATAAATTTGCAGTATCCATTCAATGTGGCTACGCAGCGAATTTTAAAATTTACATACTGTTTTCAAATTTCAAGAAAGCGCGCGAAATTTGAAATTTCTGCTTCAGAATGAGATCTGATCACTAAAAAAATCATCTCTTGAACTTTTCGCTAATTGAATTTCCCACTCTCTTTTTTATTTAGCTGAACACAACCCACTAAAAAAATACTCACAAAAAATATTTTGAGTGGGTTAATAAAATCAACGGAGTGGAAGAAACAAATGAAATTGGTTGAGCAAGGGGGAAAATGTGAACGGGGGGCCTTCTCTGGAAAATAATAATAATAATAATAAGCAATAAGAAAAATTGTGTGAAAAATACTCGAAAACGTCTCTCTCAGAGCAGATGAGCCCGTTTGGCACTTCCTTCCAGACAAAAAGAAATAAGAAAAGATCCCAAAGACCCCGGCCGGCCGTTTCCTTTTCCTCCAAAACATTCTGCTTTCTTTTCATTTTTCTTACTTCTCCGATAGAGACTTGCTCTTTTTTGTCTCACTTCTACTGCTGAGCCAAAGGAAAAGAGGCAGGTGGTGGTCTGAATTCTATTCTGATAAGTACTTTTCCCCTTTCTACTTTTCTATTCATTACCCCAAGTTTTCGAGAAAGAGTCAGGAAAAGGAGATTTAGAGTGAGGGATGGCGGTGCCGAATGGGCGACGGCCCTCGGTGGCGACTTTTTTACGACAGTTTGCGGCGAATATTATCCCATTGGTCAATGTTAAACAATCGGTATGTGATTTATAAAGTGATACTAAAAAATAAAAAAAGTTTCAAGTATCGGAAGTAATAGAAGCTCTTGCTCTCTTAGGCTTGAAATTCATTACCGAAAACTCTTTCTAGCTAATTTTTTGACAATGAAACTAAATTACAGTTTAAATTACACCACTTTTATCATCTCAAGTAGGGCTCATGAGCAAACTTTCAGAAAATTCTCAAGCATAATATAAAAAATACTTCCTTTGTTAGGGAAATTGAAGGTTTTAGCATAACTGGGGCACTTTTGACGCTCGTTTTTATTTATTCAGTCTAGAATATATTGCTGTAGATCTCAAACTAAAATTTGGGCTACTGTACCTCTCCTTTTGTAATCTTCCACCTTTGAAGACTTCCCAAAAGCTTGTTACAGTAGTCCTATCTGCAATTCACTGCGTAGCCATGTTAAACGGATACTGCACAGTTATTTGGAAGAGTGATTTGTAGTTCTTGGTTTGAGTAAGTTTTCAGAAAAACTAGAAAAAACTTCAATTTTTTGCACTTGACGCACTTTTGCGGAATTCTGAAATGCTTCCGTAGAAATTCAGAATTCCTCAGAATTCAGATTCTTCTAAAAACCATAATATGAAAATTATCTTCAAAAATGTCTATCTTCCTATATATTTTTCATCGAAATCAAAGTATTGGTTGCTGGGAAAAAATCAAGTTTTTAATGAGTTTTTTTACACTTCTGGAAATCAAAATTCATAAATTTGTTATCTACTTTCTTACAAATTGTTGAACAGTTTTTATCCAATTTTTGCCTTTAGAAACCAAAAAAAGTATCCATTTCGATCATCTTTGGATCAATAACTATAAAAAATGAGAAAAAAACAAGCTCATTGTGATGAAAAACAAGGAAAAGAAGACATTCATGCTAGATAACTATGACCATCACAACTATTTTTTGTTTATATTTTTGGCTATGGGTTTGTTTGCAAACTGCCTACTAATGGAATCAAAAAATAAAGAATTTAGTAAAGTTAGCTGATGTTCTGCTAGAATAACAGTTATTTGGATATCCAATTCGACAGTCACAGTGATCATAGGCGTACTGTACCCTACCACAAACATGCCTATATCTCAGGAACCATAAAAGCTAGAGAAAAGATGTCAATTACAAAAATGTGTAAAATTTGATGAGCTACAATTACGCTGTTAACAACTTTCTTTTAGCTCTAGTGGTTCTTGAGTTATAGCGTTTTGAAAAGTAAACACGGAAAAATAGAAGGGTGGAAGTTCTCGGTGTCTCTTGGAGCAATTTTTAGGATTGTATGTTGTTCAAAAGCATATACCTATTTAGAAAACTATGAAAACTACCGAAAAATTAAAACTTGGCTGTCTTTGTGCGGGTCACGTTACAAGAGAGGGATTTGAGACGCAGAGAAGTCGGATACTCTGCGTCTGTCCTCCTCTTCAAAGGAACACCTTTCTTCTAATGCGCATATCTCAGAAACCAAAAAAGCTAAAAAAAGATGTCAACTACAAAAATATGTAAAATTTAATGAGCTATGTTTTTGTAGTTTTCAACTTTTTTCTAGCGCTTATGGTTCTTGAGATATTGCGCACGGAACATAGCTATGTATTCTTCTCGTTGCGATGCTCGTCTACTTCTTTTGAAAGCGCATATATCGATACGACTATAACTAGAAAAAATAGTAATTTCAAAAATGCGAAAAATTAAATGAGCTACAATTTTGTGATTGAAAGCTTTCTTGTAAAATGTATGGTTTTCGAGATATAGTGTTTCAAAGTTATTTCTCTACTATTTGGATGCAAAGGGTCAAATTCCACCTAATTTTTCATTGATTTGAAACTTTTTTACAGATCAAAAACCTTTTTACTATTAAAAAAAATCGCATCTTATAGATGATATTCTGTTCGAAAAATCTGAAAATCCAAGGATTTTCAGGTCTATTAACCCCGGAGTTCATAAACCTGGATTTCCCCATAAAAAAACCGTTAAAAATACTATTTTCAAAAGTATGCTTTTTGATCAAAGGAAAAACTTCTCCGATTACTTCCTCACGTCTTCCCGGCCACTTTTGTTTTTCTTTCCGTTCTTTTCTTAATGGAAAATGGCTGATTGGTAGAAGTGGAAAAGCAGCAACAGCTTTTCCTTCATTTTATATCCATTTTCTATTCTTATCCATTCTCATTGCAATTCTGTAAATGAATAAATTCTCTTAGGAAAAAAAAGAGAGCGAAAAAACGGAGAAGGTTTGTTCATAAAGGTTACAGAGGGTTTCAGTGAGACGCAGTGTCTCTGCGTCTCTCGTTTTACAAACTATTTCGTATTAAAGTATGTATGAAAGAAGAAAAATGAAGAAGAAGACTCTGGAGATATTACTGCTCCTCATTTTTCATGTTGTGTCATCTCTTTTTCTTCTATTTTTCTTCTTTTCATCATCATTTTTCACCCACCAACAGGAAGTAGATTGTATACATTGGATACTATTCTAGTTATTACGGTATTTGAATTCCAGATGCCCACCACTCAAATCAACATTGTGCTCGCCGAGCCGCGATGCATGGCCGGCGAGTTTTTCAACGCCAAAGTCTTACTGGACTCTTCGGATCCGGATACGGTAGTTCATTCGTTTACGGCGGAGATTAAGGGAATCGGGAGAACAGGATGGGTTAATATTCACACGGATAAGATTTTCGAGACCGAGAAGGTTAGTTGGAGCGGAACTTTTTGATATTGAAGCACTTTTAAAGTTTCATATCTCAAGAACTATCAGAGCTTGAAAAAAGTGACTAACTACAAAAATATAGCTCATCTATTGTTAAACATTTTTGTAATTGACGCCTTTTTTCTAGTTTTAATGGTTGCAAAGATATGAGCTTTGAAAATAAAGTCGCCAGACGCAGAGAAGCTAGAGTAGTTGACATCTCTGCGTCTCTTCAGAGCTGTCTGCATTCAAAACCTTGTATCTCGAGAACTATTGGAGCTAGAAAAAAGTTGCAAACTACAAATATATAGTTCATTTAATTTTACACATTTTTTTAGTTGACGCTTAAATTTTAGCATAGATTGTTTTTGAGATATGAGCTTTTAAAAAAGTAGGCGAGCTTCGCGACATGAATTAAGGTACAGTTGTGGACACCTTTGAAACCTTGTATCTCAAAAACCATAAAAGCTTTTAAAAATTGTCTACTACGAAAGTTTAGCTCATATAATTTTACACATTTTTGTAATTGACATATTTTTTCTAGCTTTAATGGTTCTTGTGATATGCGCCTTTGAAGAAAGTTACCGACCTTGGACAAGAGAGGAAGACATCGTTGTGTTTCGTGAAAAAATATAGCTCATTCAATTATACACATTTTTGTAGTTAACGGCTATTTTCTAGCTCTGATAGTTCTTGAGATATGCGCTTTCAAAGGAAGTAGTCAGACGCAGATTAGCTAGACTATTTGGCCTCTATGCGTCTCTCCAGAGCCGTCTGCATTCAAAGGCTTGTATCTCATGAACTATTAAAGCTAAAAACTTTTTTTGATTACAATAATATAGCTCATTATATTTCACATATTTTTGTAATTGACATCTTTTTTCTAGCTTTAGTGGTTTTTGAGATATCCGCTTTCAAAAAAAAGTAGGCGATCTTCGCGACATAAGGATGTGTTTCAAGCGCAATATCTCAAAAACCATAGAAGCTTTTAAAAAATTGTAAACTAAAAAAATGTAGCTCATTTAATTTTACACATTTTTGTAATTGGCATCTTTTTTCTAGCTTTGATGGTTTTTGAGATACGCGCATTAGAAGAATGGTACTCATGGGAAGAGGAGGAAGGACACAAAGTGTCTGACTTCTCTGTGTCTTTAGTCTCAAATTAGATTATCTTCTAACTCCAGACCTACTTAGACACCCAAGTTTTAATTTTTTTAAGCTTTAATATCTTTTTTAATTAGAAATGGGCTTTTGTATAATATTCGATCGTAAGAGTTGCTCTAGTAAGAGATGTCATAAACTTCCACTCATCTTTTTTGCACTCAAAGCGTTGTATTTCAAGAAATGCTAAAGATAGAAAAAAGTTGTGAACTGCAAAATGAAGATATTTTAATTTTACACATATTTGTAGTTGACATCTTTTTCTAGCTTTGATGGTTTTTGAGATACGCGCATTTAAAGAAAACTCCTACTGGAAAGAGGAGGAGAGACGCAAAATAGTTGGAGTGTCTGACTTCTCTGCGTCTCTCCTAATTCATGATTTCAGACCTACATCGATACCCAAGTCCTCCTCTGCGAGTCCGGCACCTGTCTCCCTGTCGGCAAACATCAATTTCCAGTTCAAATTCGAATTCCTCCGAATTGCCCGAGCAGTTATGAAAGTCAATTCGGAAGTATACGGTATCAGATGAAAGTGGATTTGGTGGCAAATACGGAGCAGGTAAATGGTGGTTTTGCTAGAGGATTTTGGGCTCTTTTCGAGTTTTGATATCTCCTCTGGAACCGTAGGACCCTAAATTAGCCTTGTTAACATTCAGGCCTCGTGCTCCGAAGTCTTCCCATTGGTCATTCTGACACGCTCTTTCTTCGATGATGTCCCTTTAAATGTGATGTCTCCGATAGACTTCAAAGATGAGGTGAGTCCCTCTACAAATCAAAACTCCATTCCCTAATCCAGGTTGACTTCACATGCTGTACTCTTCCGTTCGGATGTGTCTCATTGAATATGTCACTTACACGGACGGCGTTTCGGATTGGAGAGGTAACATCGCTTCTCAGTAGAGCACGTTTTCATGAGTACAATTTCAGTCCATCGAAGCAGTTGTGACAATCAACAATCGAACTCGAAAAGGACTCAAAGAAGTGGCTCTTCAGCTAATAATGAAAACTCAATTTGAAGCTAGAAGTAGATATGAGCATGTCAATGAGAAGAAGCTCGCGGAGCAACTTATTGAGATGGTTCCGTTGGGAGCAGTAAGGTCGAGGTGTCGGATGGTGAGTAGGAAATGGGCTCTAATGAGAATGCCGCTTGATATTTTGATGAACGAGTTTTCACTTTGTCGCGCTCACCGCTGCCAACACATAGACTTCAAATCTTGTGAATTTGTTGATTTTTGAAGTCTTACTTGTTTGATTTTGAAGCCTCGAAACTAGGAAAACGATTCATTTTTCAAAATTTTCATATCTAAATTCAAAATCACCGCTGTTGAATTAGTCTAACCTCCAATTTTCAGCCCGCTAGCTCAAACTGTCGTAAAATCGAGTGTTTGGTGTTTGCGTATTTTTCTAGGTACAGTAACCCGGGCAAATTCGAAATTAAGCTAGAGACCCCGTCGTTTTTGTATCTGGAACCAAATTTTGTGAGGAACTCACGGAAAATTGGCTTTAAAGTTTTGTAGGCGTTTTGAGCAGCGATATTAGGTGCATTCGAATCAGCGAAAAATTTCACATTTTTAAAAAACCAGACGGGCTACGCCCCTCTGGGGCCCTTCGGGCAACGTGAAATTTTTAGAAATGAAAATTTTGAAATTTTGAGAAATAATACCGTGAACTCGCCACTCTCTCCCCTTCGATAAGAAAAACTACTGAATGGTCCCAAAAATGGGTTTTTGCGCTCTCCTGACCTCATTTCTACATGAATCGAAAAACAAAATAGACGGGCATCATTAGAGACAGAATACTGATAACCTGCCCAAATTTGGTGAAAATCGGTCCAGTGGGGACTGAGCTAGGGCGGGATACCTACGCAGTACGGACACACACACACACAGAACTTTGCGTTTGTTAATAGTAAAGATTGGTTAGAAAATCGAGTTGAAAATCGATTTTTTAGACAGTTATTATGCGAAAATGTTATAATTTTTGTAAATACTGGAATTGGAACGATTATTTGAGAAAAAATGTAAACCCATTTTTTATAAACCTAAAGAATAAAGGTGCAGATTTTTCGCGTTCGAGCGCATTTACAACATTCAAACTATTTCTCAGGAATTCGAAAAGTGTCTTCTCCGAATTCCCGACGCTGCGCCACCGACACAAAACTACAATCGAGGAGGCGGAGAATGCTCGATTATTGCGATTCACTACGTGCTGAAATTGACAGCATTGCCAGGTGAGAAAGTGTGCTCTATTGATGATGTTGATTTTCTCATTGGAGCGCAATTGACATGTATTAACCTTATCTTTCGGCTGCGATATCTCGGCACGAAAATGCTACCATAATATATTAAATTTTAAAGGAACATACCCTGATTTTCAGGTCAATTTTTTAATTTGTCATGTTTTTTGAACGATTTCCACAAATTTCGAAGCAAAGTGTTATTTTTTGCTTCGAAATTTGTTGAATCGCTCGAAAAACATGACAAATGGAAAAATTGACCTGTATGTTCCTTTAAATTTTAATATATTACGGTAGAATTTTCGTGTCAAATAAAGAAAGAAAATTCGGCCAGGATTGAAAATAAAGAAAATTCGGCCAGGATTGACATTTACTGAAACTGAAATAATAAAAATTAAAAAAATTCTCAATAGAGCGTATTTTCCCAGGCATTGAATGCGAAATCCCTCTAATCGTCACAAGTTGTGGATACATGGATCCCCATAAACAGGCAGCATTCCAACACCATTTGAATCGTTCCAAAGCAAAAACGTCATCGTCCCAACAACAACAACCGCGGAAGACGAGGAATATTGTAGAAGAGAATCCCTATTTTCGATGATGAATAATTTTTTTCATTTTTCAATCTTTGCTAACCTCTTTCATATAGCCGGGTCTTCTATTATTATTTCTTTGCTTTGAAAATAAACTTTTTTTCAGAATTCTTGAGAAAAAAACCATTTTTCAACTTTCCCTCACAAAAATGAGAAAAAACAATCTCTCAAACTTTGTTGACTCTCTCCCCTCCCCGCCTCGCTTCCTCTCTTCACCTCCCCCTTTATATACACATTGTCGTCCTTCCCTCTGCTGTTGCGTGAATGGCGCACTGGGTTGTGTGTTTGGTCGGCGGCCGCGAGGTCGCCGGATCGCTCTCCAGCTCCATGCAGACGTAAGAAAGTCAGTGTGGCGTTTTCATGAGCGGAAATTGTCATTGTTCCATCAAAACAATTGTCAGTCTCCTTGTGAGCTAATGATCACCTAATGGTTCAAACATTTTCGTTTTTGTTTTGTGTGCTCAGGTGTTGTTAGAGGATGTATTCCACAGAATTCTGCGGAAGCAACGCAATTATTTCCAACAAATTAGAACGCTTGTGAACTGCGAAAGTAAATCAGAAACCCTTTTGAGACTTCTAGAAATGAAAAACTCGTGATTCTTTTAACATTTTTTACGATGATGTGAAAATATGTGAAACCTTATTCATAAGAATGGTAACGGTCTGGGAAAATGCAAATATTCTCTTGTAAACATGACAGTTTTTTCGCAAATGTTTTTTCTCTTTTCAACTTTTTTTTCATTTGAAATTGGTTTATCTTTTCAAGACAACACCCAAATTCCTTCCGTGTTCAAAAAATCCTCGTTTTTCAGAGTGAAAGTTCTAGGAACATTCAAATTTTTTTGAGTAAACACTAGAAAAATTTCGGCAACTTTTTGAAATTATCTGATGAATTAAAAACGAAAATAGAATTTTTGGAAAATCAGAAATTGTCTCAAGTTTTTTCCTCTGAAAGTCTTAACTTCTGGTCATAAATCATTTATCTTGTTTTTTAGATTTCCAAATTCTTGGAGTTCCTTTTTTCAAAATTTTCCAAAATTTCCATTTCCATAAAATTCTATGTATGATCTCTTCCCTTTCCGTAAGCCTCTTTTTCCCCCATTTTTTTCTGGAACGATTATCCTTTTGACCAGTTCTTTTTTCTTGTTTTTTTCTTATTGAGATGCGTAGACATGGTGTTCTTTTTATTTTGAAGAGACGGGTGTCTTTTATTTTGAAAAATATTCAAATTTCGGTCTTATTTTTGAAGATGTTCTAGATGGTGTTGTTCATTTGGGAATTTCGAAAGCGTAACTATTTTCAAGATATTTTGAGTTTTAAGTCAAATTTTTCAAGCGCCTATATCTCAAAAACCAAAACAGCTAGCAAAAAATTGTCAACTACAAAAATGTTTAAAATTTAATTTCACTCATTTTTGTATTTTACAACTTTTTTCTAGCTTTACTCAGTCTCGAGTTATGATCGTTTAAAGATAAAGGCTACAGACGCAGAGAAGCGAGACGGTCTGCGTCTCTCCCCTCCGCACACTCTCTCGCGCCCACCACCTCATTGGGAGTGCAACTCTAAAGCACAATATCTCAAGAACTGAAAGAGCTAGAAAAAAATTTTCAACTGCAAAAATGTTTAAAATTAAATTTTACACATTTTTGTAGTTGACAACTTTTTTCTATCTGTTTTAGTTTTTGAGATATTCAGCGTTTAAGTTACAGTAGCCTACTACAGAAGATGCGATGGAAGTGAGTCTTCAAAATCCGAAGAAACGAAACATTTTAAGTAGAATTGAAGATCCTGAATATTCTAAAATCTCAGTATTTTAAAATCTAAGAACCTTGAAATTTTAGAATCACAAAAAACGAAAAGTTCAGAATCTCAAAATCTCAAAATCGATGAAATTTCTAATCATCAAATTTTTCGCATAGTAATTTTGCGATTCTTTGGATTTCCGGGTCCCAAAATATTCAGATGAAGATTTTCTGACATTTCCATGCATTTCCAAGTTTCTCGTATTCATCCCAGAAAAAAGGGACATCTGTCCTTCCCTTCTCTTTTTGTACTTTTTTCTTCATGTGCATTCATGCTGAAAATGGATGAAATTGGTTTGGAAAACGAGCCATTTTGGACCGCCCGAACTCTTTTTTTCCGAGAATTCGTCTCTTATCGTTTTACAAAAAGAGCTTTTTAGATGGAATGAGGTGATATGAGAGATTTTGCTCAGTGAGCACCTCTGTGAGAGGTAAAGAGCAAACGACCTATTTTGATGGGGAAAGAAAATGGAGAAAATAAAGAAAAGAATAGTAGTGTTGGTTTTGTTGTGAAAGTGCTTTGGTTCTTGAAAAATTGGGATTTTGAGTAGAAAAATTATTGAAATTTTGGCACCGCGACATTTCGAAAGTGGGACGTTTCACAAGTGTGACGTTTCGCAAGTGCGACGTTTTGAAAGCGTGAATGCGCTGCATTGTACCAGGCTTGTTCGGAAAACCTTTTTCGGAAAATCGAGTGTTCGAAATTTTTTCGGAAAATCGGAAAAAAAGTTTTGCTTAAAAATGATGATTTTTCGTCGAAATCTCAAACTTTTCGACAATTTTATTCAATTTTTTTCCGATTTTGCGAAAAAAAAATCGGGAAATTTTCCTGATTTTTTTTCGAGAAATTTCCGCCCGGAAAAATTTTCCGAAAAAAATCGGAGAATCGGAAAAAAGAACTCGTTTTTCCGATTCCGACCAAGCCTGCACTGTACTGAAAGATGTTTTTCCGCCAGAATTGTTTGAAAATTTTGCTTTCGAAATGTCACACTTGCGAAACGTCACTATTATCAAAATGTCGCGGAGCCCATATTCAAGTTTGAAAAATTCAAAATATCAGACTGTGAAAAGCGAAATTTTATGGTTTTCGAAATCTTCCAAGATGAATTTCGAATCTAAAAATATCAAAATCTTTTAGAATCTTACTATTGGAATCTGAGAACCCCAGAATTTTTCAATCTGAAATTCTCGAGAGCTTCGAAATTTTAAAATCCCAAGACCCTAGATTATGACAATTTTTACATTTAAATTTCCAAACTTCCCAAACTTTCCCCAAATTCAAAAAAGAACAAATGATCAAAAACAGAATCCTCCTTCAAGTTCCCTTCTTTTTCTGAACCACTAACAGCTGTGTCAACTGATATGATGAAGATGATCATGATGAGGGAGGGCTCCAGTAAAAAGAAAAAGAAAAAACGGATATGTGTATTTTTGAAACTATGATGATTGAGGAGGCGCTATTTTCTCTCTCTCTCTCTCTCTCTCCGGCTTTTTTCTCATTTTCGTGGTTTACCTGAGAGAAGAGTTTTTGTTTCACTTTTTTCTTCTTGTTTCTGTCAGAAACTAGTTAGTTTAGGTTTTTGGAAATAGTATTTTTAGGCAAGCATGTTTTGATGTCAGACCTTGATGTCTTTAAATTCACTTCCGCTTCTAGATTCTTGGGTTTTGAAAATTCGAATCCAATTTGAATGTACAGAACTTTTAGGGGTTGGAATCATATTGTATGTACCTTTTTTTCAAGACCGTTCCAAAAGATATTCCCAGAGAAAACCGGTTAGTTTTGGATGGAAATAATTTACGTTATTGTGGCGGTAAAATGTAGGTAAACTTGCTCCACCGCACTCCAGTGGAAAAATCACCGTTTCGGGACCTTTTACCACAGGAGTGCGGTGGCGCAAGTCCAGCTGCATTTTACCGCCACAATAATTATGTTTAACCTACTCTCCTATTGTCTATTTCTAAATCGTATGAATTTTATAAAGCGTTTTGAGGTTTTTGGGAGTGATCTTTGTATAAATTTATATATTAATAGGATACTGTATACTGTACTTTTACTGTATGTACTACTGTACTCTACTGTATGCTGACTCAATTTAAGGTTATTATTCATTCGAAATTAGTTGAACTTATTAGGTCGATAAAGCTCTCTATTTATTATAAAATTTTTCAGCACTTTGATAAAAAAAGCTCTCTCTTCTTCTTTTGTTTGATACGATTTCATTTTTAAGATGAGCAATTACACATATGTAGTTTCAGAAATCGTATAGTAAAACTTGTTCCTCCCTCTGGACCATGTCTAGACAGTTTGTTAGCCGTACTTACCAATTTCAGAAGACATGTTTTAGTCTCATGTTTATTCTATTTTTCTTGTGATGATCAACGGTTTATTTTATATTAATATAAAGTGAAACGATTTTCGGGTCAATTTGAGAGTCGATGACCTGACATTTCGGGATTATGTTTCAGGCAAATGTGCTTCTTTGAAAACTTCAAAAAAAATCTATACTGATTTGCGCTCTCCGCTTAATTTTGACTTTATTTCGCAAACAAAGAGCCGAGTACTCATGTTCTTAGAATCTGAAAATCTCAGTTTCAAAGTTTCAGAATCGCAGAAACTCTGAACTTCAGAAACCGCAGGAAAAACCAGTCAAAAGGGCTTTTTTCCCAATAAAAAATAAATCCACTCGATTCAAAAACTATCCGAAAATCCTCCCCGATTTTTGTAAAAACCAAACTTATTTTTTCAGAAAGTTGTTTTTGTTTAATTTAACTTCCTAACCATACCTCTTTTATATAAACAATCAATCTGAAAACCTAGCGTTTTCAATTTTTTTCTAGATTCCGATAATAACGAAATAATAACTCTACCTCATCATTTCCCAATAGAAAAATAATATACCTACACAATATATTTTTTGATTACTCCTATTGTTTTTCATTATCTCGTCTACTATGAATCTGAATTTGTTATTGGTATCTTTGGTTACTGTTCCTCACCATTATTATTATTATTATTATTATTATTATTATTATTATGTCAAGTTACTTACATTTATTGGATCATCTGTCTGACAGAAGATTAAAAGTCTATTTACACTGATTTGATAAGAAATTAACAATAAGAAATTCGATAGGGAAGTTTTTGAAATAAACAGCCCACTTTTTAAAAATTTTGTTTCCTCTTTTGTCACTATTATCAAAAAGTAGATAGATCCATAAACAATGAGAACCAAAACATAAAAACCCAAAAAACTTGTTCTGAACTAGAATTTCTCAATGGCTATTCTGAATACTTATTCATAGACAGGTGGGTTTTCAACTTCTAATTTAAAATAAATGACCCTTTTTTTTTGTTTCAAAGATCTAGGTGGTGTCCTAGACCCTCTAGTTTGTATTTTTGACATTTCGACCTTTTTGAAATCTTTTTTTTTTGGAAAACTCGAAAAATGACCTATTTTTGAAGCCTCGAAAGTCAAGAAGGAAAATTTGGGACAGGTGATCTTGGAAAAAAAAGAATCAATGGTCAATAGCTAATCTGTCTGTCTGACTCACATGAAGCATACTATTTTTTTGTGAAAAAAATAAGGAAAAGATAATGAAAAAATTGAATAATCTGAATTGTTTTTTTCCGTTCACAATTTTCTTGCAATATTTTTCCCGAAATTTGCATAGTTCTTTGGAATGAATTTTTCAAGTTTGAACGATTGTCAGAGAGTGGGAAATTTTTCAGTTTTTGGAGATTCTGAAATAATTTAGATTTTAAAATAAGTTATGCTTAAAAATTCTGAAGTTACGGGAACCTGAATGGGATTCTGAAAGTTTGAGATTCTGAAATTTAGAGATTCCGGAATTCACGGATTCTCGAATTCCAAAAATTATAGTTACTGGAATTCTGAGATTCAAAAAGTTCGGAAAGTCTGGATTTTTTGTAGAATTTAAAATTTCAAGATTAGGATTAGAGGTTTTCAATGTCTGTATCATCTGAATTCCCAGAATAATGAGATTCAGAAGTTTTGAAGTTTAAAATTTTCAGATTCCAGAAGATTTCGAATTTCCCAAGCCATCTGTCTAGTTTTGTGTTTCTCTATTTCCAGATGTCCAAAATCAAAATTTCAGTCCCCATTCTTCTTCTCTGATTCTCTGAATTGAAGATTCTCAGATATGTACTAACTATAAGATTCAAAGATTCCAAAGTTCGGAAAGTCTGAAATTTGAAATTTTTTTCGAAATTCAAATTTGAATTATTTCAATAATTACAGTCGGAATCAAATTTAATTTATATTCTTCTTTTTTGAACATTGAATAGTTTCAAAATTTGAAATTCCAGCAAATGAAATTAGGGAAGTTTTGAAATCTGAAATTTTCAGATTCTAGAAGATTCTGAATTTCCCAAGCCATCTTTCTAAAATGTCCAAAATTTGAATAACCGGCAAAAAAATATTTTCAAAATTTCAGAATCTGAAAATCTCGAAATCTCAAAATCTCAAAGCTTCAAAATCTGAGTCCCAAAAACCAAATCCATTTTAAAGTCTCAGAAACTGGGATTTTCCAAAGTGAAGTTTAAAATTTTTTTTCTTAATTTTCAAAATTTCAGTCCCCATCCTTTCCTTTGTTTCTCAAAACCTCTCCCTCCAGATTCTTTCCCATTTTCCCTCCACCCCCAATCATTTTTTCCTCTTTTTTTCTGTGTTGACACTTTAAAACAGTTCCAAGGCTCTTCTCTTCCTGTCTTTCCTCTTCTTTTCCCAATCACATTTTTCCAATTTCTTTTTGTTTCTACCGTTCTTGTCACCCGATACTTTCCCCTACATCAATTTTTGACTTTTTTTTCTATGAGTTAGTCTTCATTATATTTGTCTTTCTCTGAGACACGTTCGCAACTTTTAAATTATGTTAACTAGATTCTGGGTCAAAAACTGAAACTTTTTTCTTTCAGAAGCTTGAACTTTGATTCTTCTAAACGAGTAGGTGGATAGGAGAAGAGATAGAAAAAAGGAACGATGTCCTCCCTCCCCCAATGGGGACCCCTTTTCTTTTTCAAAAAACTATAATTAACTCGAAGAAAAAGAGCAAAAAAAGAGCACACAGTAGATTGACGAAGATTGAGTCGGAGAAAGATCTTTTAGCTGGTTTTTTTTCCTTTTTTGATGAAATAGAATAGAAAATAGGAGAATTCTAATTGGAAAATCGGGTTAAAACGGAGATGACGCTTTTTTTGAAATTTGAATCTTACTATTTGGAGATTTTTCATAAACCTTTTTTACATTGTATTTTGAATGCTCAAATTAGCTGAAACTGAAATTCGCTGCGTAGCCATGTTCAATTGATACAACACTTTCTTTTTGGGAGCAAGGATCATTTTCTGGCTAAAAAAATCTGGCTCATTTTCTGGCTCATTTCTGGCTCAATTTTCCATGGCCGTAATAATTGAATTTTAAGCCTTTTTGGTTGAATTCTCAAGAAAGTTTTTAAAACTGAAATTCGCTGCGTAGCAATGTAAAATTGATACAACTCTTTTCTGTGAGCGATGCGAAATCTGGTTCATTCTTGGCTCATTTTTGGATCAATCTGGATCATTTCTCCATGACCGTAATAATTGAATTTTGCACTTTTTTGCTTGAAAAGAAAGTTTTTTTAACTGAAATTCGCTGCGTAGCCATGTTCAATTGATACAACACTATTTTTTGGGAGCGAGATCAAATTTGGGTCATTTTCTGGCTTATTTCTCGCTCAATCTGGCTCATTTTTTCCATGGTAGTAATAGTATCTATTATAGAAAGCAATACAAAATCCCCTTCCAATTTCAGTTCCACTCCCCTAACCATCACTCTCTTCATCTTTAATTTTTGAGATCAAAAAACCTTGGAAATTTCCAAAACCTCCAAAAATAACCTAATAATTATAGGCGTCTCTATGTTTTATATTTCGAATTCTCGTGACACGAGAAATCGGATAATTGATAGTTACAAAAGTTTTGAATGGGTTTTCAAGAAGAAACAAGTTTATTTAACATAGAAAAAGTTAGGATTTTTCAGTTTTTGTGATTTTTGATAGGTCGAAAATTGTTTAAAAGTTAAAAACTGCAACCATTTTTCATTACTTTGAATTCTACTTAGAAACCTTGAAATTTCGAAATTTCGAAATGTATAAGCGCTTTGAATCTGAAAGCCTAAACATGAAAATCCCAAAGTCCTAAAAACCAAAACCATCTTAAAATCCTAGAAATTTTGATTTTTGAAACCCCGAACCTTAAAATCCCAGAACTGAAAATCAAGGGAATCTGAAAAACGAAAACTCAAAATCTCAAAGTTTCTAAATCTAAAAAATCCTAAAAAACAAAATCATCTTAAAATTCCAGAAACTCCGAATTTCGGAAGATCCGGATCTCAGAATCTCAGGATCTAAAAACCTCAAATCCTAAAAAATCTGACAACCTTTACAATAAGCCAGAAGTAAACAGCGTTTCAGAACCCCGGAATTTCAAATTTTTAAAAGTAACTTGAACATTTGAAAATCAAAGTCATCCTCCTTACTATCATCTTTAAAAATTTATAAATCTCGAAGATACTTGAGAAATCAGAGGTTTCAAACCCCACATCTTTGACACAAAATTCACCAAAACTTCCTGAAAATCGAAGCCTCCTTTGCTCTCATCTTTCCCTAGAACCAAAATCCAAAAACATACAAAAAGTCTCCACTTATAATCTGTTCCCCAATCCATTAACAGTTTCCGCATCATGCTCCAAATCCAACAAACCCAAGATCACATGATCCACCCCATGCTCCTCCAAGGTGTACAGTTTTTCGCCTCGTGATACAATACATATTTCTCTTTTGTGTGTTTTGTTTCTCGAGACTCCGCCCACTCAACGTATTCATCTCTATATTAGCCTAGACATCGATGATTCTCGAGAAAACTTTTTAATTTTCCTTGTATTTCCTATTATCACTTCTATTCTGGGGTCTCAAATTCGTATAGTATCAGTCATATGGGAATCGTCTGTGAATCAGTTTCTTGGTATACTGTTAGAGCAGCTGATGATGAGATAGATACATAGATCTATGTCTATCTGAAAATATCAAAAAATGAAGGAGGAGATTAGAACTGATTTATTTTATTTTTTTTTTGTTGAGATTTGTTGGGCTAATAAAAATGGACAAACAGATGCACAGAGTACTATTAAAAATTTCTAAACCTTTTGAAAAGTTTTTAGTCAATAACTTAAAAAAAAAACTAAAATCTATAAAACTAAAAAACTTCTTATTTTGAAATTTATAATAGAGTTAAATATGGACATTCAACTTTCAAAAGTTTGCACTTTTTCAGCAAAAATTTCAAAGGAAAACAAAGTTTACGCTAGAGCGTATATTCTGACTGAAATTACTGATAAATTGGAAATTTTGCTCTATTGTAACTCATTCCTAACTATAACTCTTCCCTTTTTGTTAGCTTTGAACTAGCTCAAATACCTAATTTGTACCGCAATTTTGAACCTTCTATACCGAATCCAAGTTTACTAAAACCGGAAGTTTAAATCGAGTTCCCATGCCCTAAACCACGCCCACAAAGCTTCCTGAGAACCATCTCGATTTCAATTTTCCGTCGAATTCGTAAAAAAGTACTCCCAGAGTGTCCCCCATCTTCTTTTTCTTCTTCTGTTCCTTTTTTTGCGTTCGTCTGAATGATAACAAATTAGAGAATTAGGCATTTTCCTTGTTGACGAGGAAAATAGAGTGCTCTTTTGGGTTTTTATAGTACAAGTTTCTAATCTGGAACATGAGGTTTTTGTTTTTTTTTTGTTATGAATGGAAAGTCTTATGAGAGGGAGAAAGAAGGAAGGGACTCATGAAAGTTTCATTGTTGGAGAATGAGCATGATTAATTTTTCAGTTTTTTAAGTGAGTGGAGAGGGGAGTAATGTGAAAGGACTTATAGCTATCTATGAATTACGGCACCGTGACGTTTCGAAAATGTGACATTTCGAAAGTGCGACGTTTCGAAAGCAAACATTTCAAACCATTTTGGGGAAAAATGAAGGGCTGCACGGTACTGAGAGGTATTTTTTAATCTTGCTTTCGAAACGTCACACTTTCGAAATGTCGTAGAGCCTTATTACAATAAAATTTAAACGAGATTCAGAACCGACACTATTCCAAATCCTTCCGAAGGTATACGGTAGTGTCGGTAAGATGTCAAAGGGATCTCAAAATGCCAAATTTCATCTTTAAACCAAATGAAAACGCACAAAAGGTTGAGGGGATGGCTCAGTTTTCAATAATGAGAATTTTCGGAATAAGAATCTTATTATAAAAGATCAAAAAAGATAGTGGGCGTGACTTCCGGGTTGGAAAAACAGGAATAGTAGTAATAGGTTTTTCAGTGCTCCAATTTGAGTTTATCTACTAGCCTAGCTAGCTATCCTAGCGATCTAGCTACACTTTGACCTAGCGATTTAGCTATATTTTGACCTATCCATTAAACTCTACTTCAACCTAAAATTCGAGCTACTAAATTAGCGATCTATGTAACTTTATTTTGAGCTAGCGATTTATCTATGCTTCAACTTAGCGATCTAGCTATACTTCTACTTAGCGATTTGGCTACACTTCAACCTAGAATTAGAGCTACATTTTGAGCTAGCGATCTAGCTACACTTCAACCTAGCAATCTAGCTATATTTTGATCTAGCGATTTCTGTAAAGTTTTTTTTTCAGTTTTCAAAATGTCCATTTCTTCGACTATATAATATTTTATGTATATTCCAACATCTTTTTTTCCGGATGTCCAATCTCTGACCTCATCCATATAAAAATTCTGAAAATCCAAAGATCCCGAAATCTCCATCTTTGGTTTTCCGTTCGTTCCTGATCTATTTCTTCTTCCTTACTTCACTATCATATTCAAAACTAAAAATCCAAAAACCATCTAAAATATTTCCCAGACAACTCCCTCAGCTGACGCCAATACACACACACACAGTTCTTCTCCTAGAAAAAAGTGTGTCATCTGTCTCAAAAAAAAAACGTCATAAATTTTTTGATCCATTTTTGATCCATATATCCAAATAGTACAATTCAATGACTGGAAGATTATCTCCAAGAAGATGAGAAATTCTCCGAAAATTCAGAGAATTTCCTTTTTCTCATGACTAAAATTTCAATTTCTTTCCGTTACCACCGTACTTTTCTCATTAACTTTTTGGCACTTTTCAATTTTCCCACTCCATTAACTTTTTTATTCATTTCAGAGAATCATCAAGGACCTCCATTCTAAATCCTTCTTCTACTTCCCTTCATTCTTCTTCTCCCTCTTTCTGCGTCTCTTCTGGCCCCGAAGCTCCGCCCATTTTTGCTCACACATTTTGAAACATCGTTGGCTCCGCCTCTCATGAATTCCTCTTGGATACCTCCGGTGGTCCCTTCGACACTTCTTCCGATTGTCGACGACTTTCAAATGTCGTGTCGATTCTCGAATTATGGAGATCATGCGCCAGAATCATTTGATTCGATTACTTGTGCATCGTGTTTCTATTTTATTTATATGATTGTGGAGCATTATAAACCGAGGTGAGATTTGAATTGATTTTTTGAAATCTTCAGAGTTTTAAGCTGAACTTTTCAGTTTAGAATCCCAAATTTTTTGGCCATAAACTTTGGGTTTTTGAGCCTAAAGACTTCCAAAAATGTTTATGGCCCAGTTTTTAAGGCACAAACTCCAGCTAACCCATGAAAATCACGTTTTAGTGATTTTCAAGATTTATATTTGCGCTCTATTGAGAAATTACCCGGAATTTGAATTTTTGAATTTCACTTTTTTAAAAATTCACTTTTTTGAAACTCACTTTTTTCTGCTTTTTTTTGGTTGTTAGCTTAAATTTATCTATAATTTTATGAGTTCCAAATGTAACCATGCTCTATTGATAACTTTAGCAATAGAGCGCCCTTTAAAACACCTAGACTCTTTCAAAAATAACATGAGAGACAAAACGATGTTGTTGGTTGAGAAAGGTCAATAATTCATGATGACGTCCTTATTTTTGACAAAAAAAAGTATGTAGCACCTCTCGTATTTGTGCTCCCAAAAAGTGACACAATTAACTACACACACTTTTTTTGGAAGGAGAAAAGAGAAGGTTTTTTGGGGAAAATTGTGAAGACGATAGGTCAAATGTGCATATTTTGTGGAGGAGATGGGTGAAGGATGAACTTTTGAAAAATGGAATTTGGGTACTGTAGGTTTAGGGTCTTGAATAGTACCAAAAGTTGAAAAAATCAAAGTCGAAAACTCTAGAATGCAGATTTTGAAATTTTGAGGTTCCCATTTCCATTTGAATTTGGGAAATCGGATTTTCAGTTTTTGAGAATTTTCATTAGTTTGGGAGCTCTGAAATCGATGAAATTTCCTTTTTTTTTTGATTTCTAAAATTTACTATCGAAAAATACCATCGGAAGCACAGGTAGAAAACTCCAGAATCCAAATTTTGAAAGTTTTAAATTTCCAACTTCCATTTGAATTTTGAAAATCTGATTATCTGGTTTTGAGCATTTTCAATACTTTGGAAGTTCCAAAAACCATGAAAATTCGGCTTTGACATTCTGAAAGTTTGAATTTTTCAAACCTGAATTTGGGCTCTGCCACATTTGAAAAGCAGAAACCTCGAAAGTGTGACATTTCGAAAGTGCGACGTTTCGAAAGTGCGAGTCATTACTGTGCTTGGAGGTATTTCTTCCAGAATGATTTGAAATTTCTGCTTCCGAAACGTCTCACTTTCGTAATGTCTTCTTTCGAAATGTCGCTTGAATTTTTGTGTCTTTAAACGCGCTCTACTGCTAATCCTTTCTAAATTTGAAATTCTTTGCTCTTTCATCATTAAAGCGCATTTCTCTGACGTTTTCAGACGATAAAATTTCCCAATTTTTCCATAGAGTCACCATGGATACTGTAGGCCATAAAATTTATGAGCTCAATAGATTTTTTTGGAAATTTTTTGTGCTTTTGTGCTCTCACCAGGAAATAGAAAATTTCCGTGTCTTGTAAGCAGAATTTTTCGAATTTAGAATTTGAAATACCAAAAACAATGTGGTGACCTAAATTTTTGAATCTAGAGAATATGAAAAATCCAGAATCCCCAAAATACCAATTTTTTCAGATACAACACCTCCCTCTGCGAAGATGGCTCGGGAATTCTGGTCTGTCCGGCTGACCTAGATCGACGATATTGTAATTGTGAGAATCGAGAGGTGGTCTACAATCTCCCGGAGTTTGCTCTGAATACGTGAGTCTTTTGGATTACTGTAGACTCTTTCTATCCTTCTGATGGTTACTGTAGGCTCTTCTTTTTCTCTTAATTCTGCCCTGGAAAAGCTTACTGTAGTCTTATCCTCTACAAGATCTAAGCCCCATAAGCCCCCCTTTTAACTCAAAAGACCAAATTTCAAATTTAGGTCAAAAGATCTGCCCCCTTCTCATTATTTCAATTCCATTTTCACTTTCTCTGCTCTTTTTTCTTTTTGCTCACTTCCTGTGTCATCTCGGATTTCACCCCGAGCATCATGAAACAAAAAAAGAACATTTTATTTTTGTGCCCCCAGATATTCTAGGGGACCAAGGACTACACAAAATGGTCGTAATACGATTACCTTTGGGGGGTGCTATGTTTAGACAAAAAATAGGGACAAAAAATTGAAAAAATTGAGAATAGAAAAGGATAGACACATGCGTGTGTGTCTCGACTCATTCTTTTTTTCGCAACATTTCTCTTTCAATTTTTGTGTCCCGTCCGCGGGTTCGGGACCCCTATGATTGGGTGAGAGAGTGTGAGGGATATGGAGAGACGCAGAGATAGAGGTACTTGTTGCACATGTGGAGACACGCACTGACCGAGGAAGCAGGGGGGATTCAAATACTTATTTCCTTTTTTTGACCAAGGGGGGGGGGGGGACGTTTTGAAGAAAGTTGGGGAACTTTGGAAGGGTTTTTGAAAAGGAATTC
Source organism: Caenorhabditis zanzibari (assembly GCA_963966625.1). Taxonomy (NCBI): domain Eukaryota; kingdom Metazoa; phylum Nematoda; class Chromadorea; order Rhabditida; family Rhabditidae; genus Caenorhabditis; species Caenorhabditis zanzibari. Next base: position 5,192,427 of record OZ016470.1, on the reverse strand, counting down.
TGGAAGGGAATGGAAATCCAAACGAACAAATTTTGGAAGGTAGGAACTTGGAATTTTAGATATCTGGGACTGAAAATTGTCGAAAACTTCACTTTCACAAAAAGAAATAGCTCATCTGTCTTCACATCTATTCACATTAAAACAGTCTAGAAAACGCGGTCCATTGCAAATCTTTGATCCATATTTTCCAGAGAGTTACTCGGATACTGTAGACCCTTTAGAATCTTCTAGAAAACTCTAGAATCTACAGTATCCCTCTAGAATTCTTCAGAAACTCATAACTCCAAATTTTTTCCATTTTGTTTGGTTCGAAATACGAATTTTTTGACTCAGAATACGAATTTTTGGCTCAAAATATGGATTTTTACCCAAAATACTGGTTTTTTTCTCGAAATATGGTTTTTTTCGGCTCAAAACACATATTTTGGCTTAAAAAACAATTTTTAATGCTGTGAGCCGATTCTGATGTGCCAACTGTTCTATTTTGGTTGATTTCCGTCCGAAAACAGGCTTAAAATATGAACTGCCGTAAGGTTTGACGCATGGTACGCAAACAGACAAAATCACGAAAAAGTACACAGAAATCCCTGAAATTTCCCCCGGAAAACTGCTGTCTCGCAAACTTTAAAGCTCAAAAATCTTTTCAACCGTCGTTTTTTACTAATTTAGTTCGAAATTCCTTCAAAATTTATACCTTGGCGTCAAATCTGATGCCAGCTCCGCAATCACAACGAAAAAATTCACTAAGATTTCTCTTTTGACATACAATTTCCTCCCACCTTCCACCATCATTTTTTTCTATATATTTTAGTTCAAAGATTGAAAAGTGCTAAACTCTGAAGGACCCACTACAAAAAAATGAGTTTTTTCTTTCCATTTTTCTCTGCAACGCCCATCATTTTTGATCTCTGTTTGAACCATCGAGGTCAACTTTTTCTTCCAAAATAGTTCTCAACACGAAACTTCTCATTCGAACTTCCCGTCTGACTCACAGCAATTCTTCGAGAAAATGTTTCACGCTGCCTGTCACCTCAGATTTCCGGTCCCTTCATCATGCGCACAAGGAGAAATGTTCAAAAAAGTGCTTGATATTTCTGACATTCTTCTTTTTGGGAGTTCCAAAAAGATGAATGATGTTCGGGACGAGAGTGGGGCTCATGGGATTTAGAAGACCTCCTGTCAAGGAATAAAAAAATTAGAAACATTTTTGATTTCTCATGGGGAGAAGTGGAGTAGATGATGAGGAAAGGAATTTGGGAGGGAATGCATCGAATGGAGAGGGGGGAAAATCTTAACAAGATGACAGTGGACGTTAAAAAAGTTTTAAATGTGGCGAAACAGTAGTTTTTGAAGGAAATTGTGGGGGAATACTGTGCATTTTTGCGTGAGAATGTCAGTTGTAATGTCTGCGTACCATGCATCAAACCTTACGACAGTTCATATTTTCGGACGAAAATTGACCAAAATAGAACAGTTGGAATATCAGAATCCGATTACGCTATCAATATATTGAGAATTTCCAGAAAAGTTTGAATAACTGGGGGATTCTGAGGTATTCTAAAGGATTCTAAACAGAACTTCCCAGTTTCGAATAGTTTTCAATACTTGGAAAATGTGACGGATTCTGATAGGAACTTCGGAGAGTTATCGAAGATTCTACTACTTTTTTAAAGTTTCGAAATAATCTTGGAGAGTATTGAAAAATCCTGAAGACTCCTGAAAACATAGAAACAATTTCGAAAAGATCTTAAAATGCCAGGGCAATTCTAAAGGATTCTAGAGATTTCAAAACAAGGCATGGAAAGTTTAGAAGACTTCAGGCGAAGATCGGATAATTCTGAAAGAGGATTTTGAAAGATTCAGAAATGTTCTAGAAGACTCTACGGAGTTCTAGAGAAACTTTTGAGAATGAGAGATTCCCAGATTTGTACCGTTAAATTTCTGAAAAACCTTCAGCTTTCAATCTTGATAAGAGCAAAAAGTCCACGTTCAAGAGCAAAAAGTTCACGAGACCTCTGGATCTTTGCAAATCTCTCAATTGTTTCTCCCCAATTTTTCCTTGACCACTCGTGATTTCCTCTCCTTTTTTCGGTTGCAACCCCTTACCTTCCGCCCACTTCCCCTCCATGTTCAATGGACCATTCAAAAAGTCTCTAACCGTCTGCGTCTCCTTTCTCTCTGTCTTTCAATTTTTCATAAAAATTTCTCCTCTGTTCCGACGCAACACTTGTTTCCCATCATAACCGCGAATGTCTGCGTCTCTCGATTTTTCAGTACTATTTCGGGATCTGGACTCATAACGCAACACATGATGATGATGATGAGATATTTGAGATCTAGGAGATAGTTTTGAGGAACTTTGGATAATGTCTAGAGGGGTCGATTAGACTTAGAACAGTTTTGGGCCCTGGGGATTACTGTAGATTCATTTAGACGAGCATGAAGGACCCCTAGACCGACCCTCACATAATGGTCATTCTTTGATTGGAGAGACAAAAGAGCAAAAAGTGACGGATTGGATGATGAGGGATGGCGGGAGGGGAGAAAACTGACAGTTTAGTGTAAAGGTTTGCAACATTTCAACCTCATTTTCTAGAAAACGACACACAAAAAATGATGAGGAACAGGCAGAAAAGATGAAGCAAAACACATTTGATGGGTTTGAGAAAAAAGAGGGGAACAGATTATGGATTAGTTCAGTTTTTGGGAGAGGGTTCGAGAATTGTCTGTGAATTTTTGAAGTTTTGGGGGGATTCTTGGAAGATGTTTCGGGATTGTTAGTGCTGTTTTGATGGACAGCGTCTAGAATGCTTAAGATTATCTTTTTTGAGGTCGAAATTGGCGTTGGTGGCCTTGAAATCCAAAACTCGTCCAGCAAGATTTTTGGGTGTTTCCGAAGGTTTTTGATCATTTTTTAAGCAAAAAAGTGTTTTCCACAACGTCTAAAATGCTTAAAAGTTGATTTTTTTTTAAATTGATTCTACTCGCCTAGAAATCTAAAACTCGTCCAGAAAAGCCTTTGGGATGTTTTCGATGGTTTTAGACCATTTTTTGAGCATTTTTTAAACGGAAAATTGTCTCTAAAGCATCTAGAAAGCTAAAATTAGCGTTTTTCACCGACAATTAATTTGTGATGGCCTAGAATTAAAAAATTCGGTCATCATGCAATATCCTTTAAAATTAGTGGTTTTCTTTGGAAAAATTGCTCTCTTTGGTCCTGAGATTTTGAAGAACGCCTAGATTCTGCGATTTCGAAATTTTAAGTTTCTGGGATTCTGAGCCCTGGCTATTCTGAATAGTCTTGTTATTTGAGATTCTTGAGTTTCAATAGCATCTGAAATTATAAGATTTTGACATACTGAGATCTCCAGATGCGGATAGTTTGAATTTCTGAGCCTCCAAGATTTTGGAATTCCAAGATTTCTAGTTTTTGAAAATATAGGATTTCAAGACTTTGAGATTTTGCTCTTCCAAAGATTCAGATATTTCAAATTTTTAAACCTCTGAGATTTCGCAATTCTGGAAGCATAGATGCCAGGACTTTTAGTTTTTGAAAATATAGGATTTTTAGATTCCGAAGAAGATTCTGTTCTTCCAAACTTTCCGATTCTTGATGACTTGCTGTCCTATTTTCAAAAGTTATTTGAAATCTGAAACCTCTTCCGTTTTTTGAAGAAAAATTTCTGCAATTCTTCATTTTCTCCCCGCGAACTGCAAGTAAGAAACACCGGAAAAACAAGTACTTTAATCCCTTCTAAAGGAAGAGATGACAAAATCATTTTTTTGCTCTTTTTTCAAAGAGAGAACAAAGAGTATGATGATTGACAACTTTTGATGAGAAAATTGCCTTTAAAACTGGAGTTTTTTGCGCAAATGGGAATTTTTTTGAGATTAGGAAAAGGGAACGATTACATGTTTTAACTGGAAAAACCGAGATGAGAAAGAATATGTTTAAAAAAGGTTGGCGACAGGGATATTTAGGATTATAACAACATGAATTCCCTGTTAGCTGGCCTAGAAAAAGTTAGGCCATCTAAAACTGTCCAGAGGTTTTTTTTCAATTTTCAGATTTTCAAAGTTTCTAAAGTTTTGAAATCATGATTCTGCAATTTCGAGCTATTGAAGGATTTGGATTGATTTTTTTTTTAATTTGAGAAAAAAAATTTTGAGGAAAATTTTTTTTTTGAGAAATTGACCTTGAGTTCCTGAAATTCCGATATTCTATCATTTTGATCATTTCTAAGGCTTCAAGGCTGTAATATTTGAGTTTTTCTCGTTGATTTTTTCAAGTACAGTAATCCTCATTTCTCCATTACTTCAATTTCCGATGTTCTTCCCGCTCCTTTTTCTTTTGTTTCAATTTCTCTTGTTAAATTTAAAGTTCTCCATCCAATCAACCATCACTTTTGTAAATTTCCGGACCAATAGAGGAGAAAAATGTGTGAAGAAGGGGGGTGCGAAACAGAGGAAATTGAATGGGAGAGGGGGAAGAATTTGGAAAAGTTCGCTTTTTTCTTCCGTTTTTTCGGAAGCCTCGCGGACAACTCAATCAGGCAAAAATATGCCCTTTTTTTTTTAGAAGAATGAACTCTACTATTTTCGAATTTTTTGGAGCGAAGGGAAAAATAAATGTGGAAAAGGGAAATTTGGGGAAGAGAAAATTTGAACTGGGGAGAGTTCTTGGGACAGAAGAAAAAGTGATTACCAAAAATGGACTGGACTCTAGAATTTGAATTTTTGGGTTGGGATGGCCTAGAAAACCAAAAAAAGCAGATTCTAGGCCCTTGTAGACTGAGAAGATATGAATGATTTCAAAGGATTCTAGAGAGTTCTGAAAGTGAGATTTTTAGAGACTTGGAGATTTCGAGAAGCTAATAAGCGAACACTAAAAACTTCAATACTCTGATGGCCTTGAAAAATAACTATTCCAGATTCTAGGCCACGGCAGTCTGAAAAGTTATGGATGATTTTGAAGGGTTCCAAAGGATTCTGAATGTTCGAATTTTAGAGACTTTGGGATTCTGAGATTTTGAAATTCTGAAATTCTGAAATCCGGAGGCCAGCCAAATTCGGCTGGCCTAGAAATCCAAATGGAAATCCTAGTCCCTTCGAAATAATGCTGGCCTAGAAACTTAACCCGAAATCCTAGTCCCCCTGAAAGTTACCGTTTTCCGACCCTTCTAAACACCTCTGAAAACCTCCAACGAACTCTGCTTGCCTAGAAATCCAAATCGATATTCTAGTTTCTTTGACTTTGCTGGCCTAGAAACCCCTTCCTAGTCCTCAATTTCAGATCCCGAATAACTCCCCTCAACCGTCTCTCCCTGGATCCTCCCCTCCCCCCTCACTTCGAACTAATCGTCAAAGACTGCTGCTCCGCCGCCAGATACTGTTGCCGAAACACTCTTATCAAATGTGAGTCCCCGAAAACTACCGTAACCCTTAAGATTACTGTATTTTCCAGATCATCACCGACACGACGGATCCCCTTGCCCCGCCACATGGGACGGATGGAATTGTTTCGATTCGGCAGACGAGGGACAAGTGATCAAAGGGTGTCCGAACTATATTTATGGAGGGTCAAATGTTAAGACGGATTACGATAGGCATTGTGAGTGGAATTTGAAAAAAAAGTGTACTGTAATTGAGAAATTTCAGCGAACAAATTGTGTACATCGAGCGGATGGGATTTGCCGTTAATGGTGGACGGTGGACTCAAAGAGTACACAGACTACGCGGGATGCATGCAGAATGATGTGAGTCTACAGTAATCTACAGTAATCCTAGACTACAGTAACACTAGACTACAGTAACCTTTCATTACAGTAATCCTTGACTACATTAATCTTTGACGATCTACAGTAATCTTTGACCATATAGTAATCCTATACCATTTACAGTAATCTTTGACTATCTACAGTAATCTTTGACCATCTACAGTAATCTTTGACGATCTACGGTAATTTTTGCCCATCTACAGTAATCCTAGACTACAGTAATCCTAGACTACAGTAATCATAGACTACAGCAACCCTAAACTACAATAATCCTAGCCTACAGTAATCTTTGAAGATCTGCAGTAATCTTTGAACATCTACAGTAATCCTTGATTACCGTAATCTTTAACCATCTACAGAAGTCTTTGACCATCTAAGGTAGTATTTGACTCCTAATTATGACTTCTGAATTTCTCAAATTTTTGCGATCCAAATAAACTTTGCTGTATCAATGTTTTGTAAAACCCCGCGAAATTCAAATTTTCAAGTATTACTGTAGTTTCTAAACATTTTCCAAATCTACAGTACCCCCAATTTTTCAGGACGCCCAAGCGAAACTGTTCGCCGGAATCGTCACATATTTGATCAGTGTGCTCTTCTTGATTCCAGCAGTTATTGCTCTTTTTGGTCTCAGGTAACGAAGAAATTGAAAATGTGCTCTAATCAAGTATTTTTTTGGATTCTTTAGATGTGCTAAAATTTAAAACCAAGCGAGTTTCAAAAATTAAAAAAGTCCAAATTTTAAAAATTTCCAAAAAAAAAATCCAAAATAAATTTTCTTTGAAAATTTGCATTATTTTGGTCAGTTTTCTTTGAATTTCTATGATTTCGGGCTCAAAATTAGCGGATTTTTAAATTTCTTCTGAACATTATTTCAAATCTTTTGAAGCTCCCTAGCTTGAAAACCCGCTATGAAAAATTCGAAAAGTCAAATTTTACAAATTTCCAAAAAAATCAAAATTTTCAATTTAATTTTTTATAATTTTAGTCCATTTTCTTCGGATTTCTAAGACTTTTGGCTCAAAATTGAAAAATATCTTCATAGCTCAAGTTACAGTAAGCCGATTCCATGAAAGTTTTACTTTGATCATTTCTTGAACTTGTGAAAATGTTGATTTGGACGCGTTTTGAAGTAAGCCCAAATCAGCTCCGCGACATTTCGAATGTGTGACGTTTCGAAAGTGTGACGTTTCGAAAGTGTGATGTTTCAAAAGCAAAACGTTGCACATGTGAAATGTCACACTTGCGAAACGTCGCACTTTCGAAATGTCTATGGATAATACAAGCGCGCTCCATTGACAATCTTCACTTGTCAATAGAGCGCTCTTACAACATTCATTCAGTGTTCCAAAGTTCCTTCCAAAAATACCCTATTCTTCATTTTTCTTTTCTCAAATTCCCTATTTTTCCAGACCAATCCGCAAAAATCCAATGTTCATTCTGCATCGTCATTTGCTCATCTCTTGCCTCCTCTACGGTGTATTCTATCTCTCCACGACGACACTTTTCGTCGTTTCCTTCGCTCCACTGTCGTCTCAAGTCTTCCAGAACCATGTGAGTGGTCTCTTAGTTAGGGGGACCCCGCGAAAAGTGAATTATTCAAATTCCTTTAAACGGAAACTCCGGGTGTTTAACGATCAGGGGACACCTTGTTTATGAATTGGGAAAGAAAAAAGGGATGTCCATGACCTACAGTAAGATATTTTAGGTTTGACCTCGCCTACTGTAATCGTTTTCAAAAAAAGGGAGGCTACAGTAAGATTACAGTAATCCTACAGTAGTATTCTAATGATTCCGCTCACAAAACTTTCCTACCGTAATCCTTTCCAGATTTTCTGCCGCTTGCTTTTCTCAATTCAACTACGGTATCTTCGAATGACGAATTTCTCATGGATGCTCGCCGAGGCGGTCTACTTGTTCCGACTGCTGCACACTGCTCAACATTCGGAAGGAGAGACAATGAAGGATTATAAGATTGCTTGTTGGGGTACGGTAGTTTAGACATTTCGAAAGTACTCTTGCGGAACGTTACATTTTTGAAATATCGCGGAGCTAGACTTTGAGAGAATCTGGTGTGAAATTATGAAGGTCCTAAGATTCTGAAGTTTCAAGATTTTAAGATTTTAATTTCAAGATTTTAAGATTTTAATCGAAGACTTTGAGAAATTCTGATTTTGCGAAATAGGAGATTTGTAACTTTCTAGCTACATATATTATAGGATTCAATGATTTTGAGATTCTGAAGTTTAGCTTTTTCAAAAATTCTAACCCCCCCTACTTCCAGGAATCCCCGCAGTCATTACCACTGTCTATTTCTTCGTTCGCGGACTCAACGACGACGTCGGAATGTGTTGGATCGAAAACTCATCAGTAGCCTGGGTGGAATGGATGATATTTGCACCGTCCCTCCTCGCAATGGGGGTAACTTTTTAATTTTTTGAAATTCTCAAGCCTTGCCCTTTTCTTTCCAGGTAAACCTTCTACTCCTCCTTCTCGTTGTCATCATTCTTGTGAAGAAAATCCGTTGTGATCCGCATCTTGAGAGAATTCAATACAGGTGAGAAAGAACGAAATGGAATTAGAAGGGGAGGATATTTTTTGAACCTTCGGTAATTGAGAAGGATCGGGTTTCGAATGGACGAAAAGGGCAAAGATAGACGTCATGATGACTGGGGGTTTTTTGAAAGTGAAAGTTAAGGAAAAGGGATTGGAAAAGATTGGGAAATTTGCGACAAAAATCAATCTTCAAATTGGCTACAGAAATTTCAAAAACGGACATTTCGAAGTGCTAAATCGCGTTTTGCCCAATTTTTGAAACGTTTCATTTATTTTCTGCGCAAATGTATACGATTAGTTCAAACGTTTGAGCAATAACGCGATTTCACACTTTCGAAATGTCCCGGAGCCTTCAAATTGGGACCACCGCTCGTGAGAAACGGAGCGTTCAAGTTCGCAGTTTTCGTCTTTGAAGAGCTATAAAGCGTCTTTGAAGAGTGCGTCTTTGAAGCGTCTTTGAAGAGCTATAAAAAAGCTCGAAATACATAAATTTTTCTGAAAATTTCTGGAGATATTATTCAAAAAGAGCGGAGTGCAGTACACCAATTTATAAATACAGTAGTAGAAAACCGCCCATGTTATTTCAGAAAAGCAGTACGTGGAGCGTTCATGTTAATTCCAGTCTTCGGCCTTCAGCAACTTTTCACAATTTATCGTTTTGGAAACACCTATTATCAGGTGTTGGATCAATCGTTGAATGGGTTACAGGTATGTGGCATAGAAAATTAGATTTGGGAAATTAGTCCGTTGAAACCGGAAATTCGAACTTAAACTATCGGGCAGTCGAACTTCAAGATTGAGGTTAGAATCAACAGAAAAGATCAATTTGAAAGTTTTTTAGCATGAAAAAGTGAAAACTGAAATTCGCTGCGTAGCCATTTCAAATTGATACGACACGGTTTCTTTAGGCTCAGATAAGTATTTACTACTTTTCAAACATAAAATTAAGATTTTTAGCTTTTTTCCCTTCGACATTCCGAAAGTGAGACATTTCGCAGGTGTGACGTTTCGAAAACAAAAGTTACAAAACATTCTGGGGAAAAGTACCTCTCAGAAAATATGGATACAAAGCAATAGAAAACAATATTTTAAAGTTTTGGAAAATTTGAAAAAATCGAAATTTTTCAAAGTCAATTTCTGGTCGAAAATGGTCATTTTTTGGTTGGAAAACCATTTTTCTCCGGCAAAAATAACATATTTTCGAACTAAAATAATGAATTTTCCAAAAAACAAGTTTTTAACTTTTTTTCGATTTATCCGACGAAACGGCTCGATTGCTGTATTGCTGGTTTTCCCCTAGAATAGTTTGTAATTTTTGCTTTCGAAACGTCACACTTGCGAAATGACTGCTTTAAAAATTTTGTGGAGCCTTCAATTGTTCCCCTCAAAATTTGTGCTATGAATTGAGAAACTATATTTCAAAAAGACAGTAAACTTCGAAATTCAGGGATTTTCCAAGGCTCAAATTCGCCAAAACAAAAACAAACATGTCGAAAATGCGACGTTTCGAAAGTACGACATTTCGCAAGTAAGGCATTTCGCAAGTATGACATTTCGAAAGCAAAAATTACAAAGCATTCTCGGGAGAAAAATTCACAGTACAGCACTACTGAGATTTTTGATTAAATTTATATAGAAACGGGCTCGATTGCAGTACTGATTTTCCCTAGAATGTTTCGTAATATTTGCTTTCGAAATGTCTGCTATCGAAACGGCGCACTTTCGAAATGTTGTGGAGCCTTCAATTGTTTCCCTTTAAATTTGTATCAAGGAACCGTATAAAAAACTGTACATTTCGAAATTCAGGGATTTTCCTAGGCTCAAATTCCTCAATTTCCTTATAGATATCTATTTTTCCAGGGCCTAATCGTGTCCCTAATCGTGTGCTATTCCAACAAAACCGTCCTCGAAGGATTCCAAAAATGGCGTGTAACATATCAAGAGAAAACGGCTCTCGGCGTCGAATGCCGTCAACGAATGAGTATTCAAGAGAGCGGAAAACTGATTCTGAAGTCACCACCTCCCCTGTCGACAACGGAGCATGTTCAGCTTTAGGACGCTTTCTAATTCATAAAAATCTCCTCCATTCCAATATTTATTTGTGTTGTTGCCACTTCCGCCTTATCGTTCCGAGACCAAAAATCCCAGTGTATATTGAAATTGAACTAGAGATTTATTTTGTGTTTGTGTTTGTACAAAGAAAAAGATCAAAGTCTTTTGAATAAAAAATGTTTTAATATAATGGGGGAGACATGTATTATTTATCATTCTTCAGTTCACTTCGCTCGCATTCAGGAACTTTTTCTCCAGGGTGACCGCTAATCGCACGCCGGCTTGCACTTTCCTGAAAAAAAGAAATTTGCTTTTTTTGGGTTTGTGGCGTTTCGAAAGTGTGAAAGATATTTCATAAGGTTAAAATTGCTCAAAAATAGTCAAAATTGGCTCACAAATGATCAAATTTAGCCCAAAAATTGTCAAAATTGGCTCAAAAATTGTCAAAATCAGCCAGAAAATGGCCAAAATTGGCTTTAAAATTGTCGAAAATGGCTCTAAAAAGGGTCGACATTCGCTCAAAAATGTTGCTCATGTGAAATATCGTACTTTCGAAACGTTGCAGAGACTTTTTTTGAGTCAACCACTCACCCATTATTCTGAATCATAAACTCTTTCGCCTTATCATGAGCCATAAAAATAATAGTGACAACATCATCCGTGGATCTCCAGCACTTTCTAACCGGCCCAATCTTCTTCGCCATCTCCTCTATCTTGGCCGTCGGAACTTGTTGAACGCCAGAAACATTCACCGCCAGGAACGCCTTCTGTTTGTCTTTGGCTGGGGCTACTGTAGCTACCGTAGTACTATTTTCCTTCTTCTCAACAACCGGTCCGTGTCTTCTCTCTTCCTTCTTTCTCACAATCTCCTCTCGCTTCCTCTTCTGCTCATTCATCTGATTGATATAGTCACTCGAGAGTCCCAAAGCCTTGGCACTTTCCATTGTCGACGCTCTGGATGCCTCCTTTCTGCGTCGCGAGTCTCTTTCAGAGTCTCTGTGCGAATCTCTATCTCTTCTACGATCATCGTGACGTCTTCTATCTCTGTCATCTCTTCTATCGTCTCTTCTGTAGCTTCTCACTTCCCGATGATCTCTTCTTCTTCTCTTTTCATCACGTCTTCTATCCCTCGATGAGCTTCTCGATCTTGATCTGCTATCACTAGAGTAGCTGGAAGCACTGGAATACGACGAGCTTCTCCGCTTCTTCCCCGAGATTCTGTTCGACTTATTCATCTGTGTCATAAACTGCGCCACCTCGTTCTCCCACTGCCCGGGATACTGTGGTGGACCACCCATTCCCCCTCCACCGGCGAGTCTCGACTGATGCTGATATCCCATTCCGAATCCAGCACGTCCATGATTCGGAGGCATTCCGACGAGGGGAATTCCGTTGGGAAGACGTGGAACAATGTTCATACTAGCCATGAATGCGGGCGGTGGATAGAAGATACGCTCGGGTTCTCCTTCGATGCGAAGAACCACTCCGATCGGTTGATCGCCGCTTTTCAACGGATTATTGGTGATGGTTTTGTCGAAAAGTGAAGGGATTCCTGGTTTTCCGGTCTGAAATTGTTTTAAATTGATATTGTAATCAGTGATGTTCGGGGATGCGATTTTCTCCCCTTTGAAGGAGGATTCCGGACAAAATTTTTTTCTTCTAAAATGTGCAAAAAATTTTGTCCTGATTCCGAATATCATAATGAAAATGGTCAAAAATTTCTCCAAAAACCTGAAAAATCGCTTCAAACAGGCCCATTTTTTGGAGGTGTCTCAAGCGGCCGTGTAGCCTAACTTCTGGAGGTTTCTCTTCCACCGTTTTTTGCGCCGATTTTTTTCACTTTTCACTGCTTTTTCGGTGAATTTTTGTTGAAATACTCTCACTTTATTTGATTTTCACCGAAAAAACAGTGAAAAGTGAAAAAATCGGCGCAAAAAACGGTGGAAGAGTCTGGTGGAAGAGAAACCTCGAGGAGCTAGGCTACACGGCCGCCGGAAACACCTCTAGAAAATGGGTCTGTTTGAAGCGATTTTTTAGGTGCTTAGAGGAATTTTTGAGCATTTTCATTATGAGATTTGGAATCAGAGCGAAATTCTGCATATTTAAGAAGAAAAACATTTTTTGCCCGTAATCCTCCTTTAAATTATGATTTTCAAGCCAAAATTTATATGAAAACGTAGGACTCGATGATATCTACAGAACTGTAATTAGAATGTCTAAATTTCATTTCTTTATTTTCCGTAAAACGTCAAAAAGCGGCAGCCTGGGTACTTTATGACGATTTATGGAAAATTTAGATATGAAATGTACACATTCTAACTACCATTCTGTAGATCTCATCGAGTTCCACATTTTCATATAACTTTTGACTTGAAAATCACATCTTAGAGGGAATAAAATCGATTTTATGTTTCTACCTTGACTCCATTCTCCTTCTTCGAATCTTCACTATCTTCCGAATTCACACGGGCGCCTCCTTTCTTCTCAGAAGTGTATCGACTGGTTCTTTCGCGACGATCATCGTCTTCTTCCTCTTCATCGTAATCCAACTCTTCCTTTTCGCTTTCCACACCTCCGTGGGCGGCTTCACCGTCTTTTTCGTTGATCTGAAAGTAAGTTTTGAAGTTTTTGTGACCTAAACCGAATTGCGACAAAAATGATGAATCTGTTGTTACTCATGATGGAAAAATTTGAAAAATCTGAAGTGTTTGAACTGAAAATTAGCTTCTAAAATTATAAGATGGTCACAATTCTTAAAAGTGAAACTATTTTAAATTCTAAACTTTGTTTGAAGATGAAGTTCACTGGTTTTCAGGACCGAGGGAGGCATTACATTCTCTTGGGCTCCAGGACATTTCGAAAGTAAGACAATTCGAAAGTGTGAAATCTTGAAAACGGACATTTCGAAAGTTTGAAATTGCGTTTTTGCCAAATTTATCGAACTTTTCATATATATTTTTGAATATATGATCTATTATTGATAAAACAATAGCTTATTATATTTTAAAAACGCAATATTAGGTATGAAAAATTCTAAAAATAAGGCAAAAACGCGATTGCACACTTTCGATATGGATCAGGCTTGTACGGAAAAAAACATTTTCGGAAAACCGAGTACTCCAATTTTTTTTCCGGAAAATCGTGTTCTCGAAATTTTTTCCGAAACATATTTTCGGAAAATCGGGAAAAAACTTTCCTCGAAAATGATGACTTTCGTCAAAATCTCTAATTTTTTGGCAATTTTCATCCTTTTTTTCCGATTTTCCAAAAAAAAAATCGGAAATTATTTTTGCGAGAAGTTTCCGGCAAAAAATTTTCGGAACAAAATCGGAAAAAAAAGAACTCGTTTTTCGTATTCTGACCAAGCCTGCTATGTTTTACTTTCGAAATGTCCCGGAACCCTCTCTTTCGAGCACTACAGCCTCCCTTGTGCAGAACCTGAAAACCAATGATAGCATCTGATTATTTGAACCAAAACCACTATTTTATTACGAGGCAATCACATCGTCAAATTAGAACACTATTCCGCTCGATCTCATCCTCATCGATTACAAATTTCCGCATCACAACATTTCATCGTCTTACCTGTTTCTCTTTCGAGAACAAACTTTGAACACTTATTACTACTCAAAAAACAGATTTATCGACTCATTTATGTGACTTTATATACATTTATCCGTCGATAAACACAATTCCATTATCATCATCATGAAACCCGTTTTGGTAGAGTTAACATCAGTCAATTCAAAGGAAAAGTCAAAAACGGAACAAAAAGGCGTCCCGAGATAGAAAATCGAAAAGAAAATTATTAAAGACTGAACCGTTTCGTCGTGTGTGGTAGTAGTCGATACGCTTTGTGTGGAATCGGGGGGAAAGTCAGAGGGGTCAGGAAGGGGGTCGTTTAAAAAATCGAAATCTGGGGTCGGGTGGGGCAGCTAATGGGTCAAAAATTCACTCGGAATTCCATCCGGCAAACATTTTTTGAAAAATTGAACGAAAGAAATAAAGAAATTGAGGGGTTAGGCAGATCAGAATGGCGAAAGAGAGAAAACGAGAGAGTAGATAAAGTGTAGAAATGGATAACACAGATTTAAAGAAGTGTGAAAATGAACAGATACACAACAGAATCTTCTCGAATATATTCAATTATATCGAACATTTTCTGGGTCGCATTAAAAAGGCAACTGGAATATCGGGGGGAGCAGACATAATTCCTGGAAAGGGGGGGCAAGAACACACTTACTTTATCATTATTATCTTCTGGAGCGTGCTCCGGATCTTGCTCCGAAGCAACAGGCTCGACAGAATCCAGAAGAGCCGACTCGTCGATCGAATCGTGCACCGATTTGCGATTGATGTCGCCGGCGCCCAGAAGAAGGTCCTCGTCGATCAGCTGAAAAATAAATGATAATTTACTGAATTTTGTTAAAGGGAATTACCGCAGCGTTGTCGAATTCCGATGTTACAGGCTCGTTGAGCAGAAGATCCTCGTCGACAGTTGACATTGTTGATTAAAGTTTCTGAAAAAGAGAAACGTGAGGATTTATGAGTAGAGAGATCGAAATTTGAGATGTTTCGCAATCAAACAAGCTTTCAAAAACTTAAAACGAGGCTCGAGCGGCAACGAACTCCGGCAACTCATTCAAATATGGTAAACTTTTTTTCAGGGGAATCGGGTAAAAATACGGTCAACTAGAAAAATGTTCCTTATTGAAAAAGCTATCGATTGGTTAAAAAACCGTCGAATTTCATGGAAAATTAACAGAGTCACGCCATTTTTGCCGAAAATTGCCGATATCGGATTTCAGGCGTAACTTTGTTGATTTTGCATGTAAATTGACAGTTTTTCAACCAATTAATAGATTTTTCAATGAGGAAAATTCTTTCTGTTCACCATATTTTTGCCCGTTTCCCCTGAAAAAATTTATTCACATTTGAATGAAATGGCGAATTTTTTTTTCGAAATCGACAATTTTTCGGGAACACATGGTGTAACTTTGTTAATTTTTCATGAAATTTGACGGTTTTTAAACAAATCGATAACTTTTTTAATAAGGAACGGAATTTGTTGCCGCTCAGACCTGAATGCGACGTGTTTTTCGAAAATAGAAATTTCAAAGGCCCATTCGAAAACGCGAAGAAAAGTAAAGCAATTGGAGAACGGGTGATAATCGTCAAAAAGCGGGGACAATAGAGTTGTCTCGACGGCGAAAAATTGGAAAAATAGCGAGGAAATCGAGGAGAAAACAGAAGAAAAGGCGACAACGAATGGAGAGAGAAAAACGCGCGCGCGACCAATCGATTGTGTGCAAACACCGTAGAATGATCCGACGCGCAATTGCACACAGCTGCCGACCGTAGCGCGACGGAAAAATCGATTAACCTCGAAGTTCAAATTTATTTATTTTTCATTCCACTCCAAAATGGCACCTCCCGACGAAATTCCTTCATCTTCTGAAGAATTTCAACTCGAAAAACGACTAGAAGAACTCGATATTAACTCCAATTCAACAGAAGAACTCCAAAAACACCAACGATTTTTACGAATGGCAAAAGTGACGTCGTTGAGGAGTAAGGATCCAAATACACAAGTTGGATGTGTGATTGTGGATAAAGACGATTGTATTGTGTCGATTGGATACAACGGATTCCCCATTGGCGTCGACGACGACGTTTTTCGATGGGATAAAGAGGATCCGGAGGATAATAAGCATTTGTATGTGGTACATGCCGAGATGAATGCGATAATAAATAAGGTAAGATTACCCTAGAGATTTTGAATGACAAAATTAAGGAAAAAAGAAAAAAAATTTATGGAAAATGCAAAAATTTTGGTGAAAAACGGAGGAAATTCGGTAAAAAATGACGCTATTTTAATAATTGGTCAAAATCCAAGTATTTCGATATATTTATAAAATAAGGTTTTGTTTATAGTTTTTTTTAATGAAAAAGTATAATTGAAAGCTGTTCTTCATGGCCAAAAATACTAGAAACAGCAAAAAATTCGAAAAAAAACTCAAATTTGTGTCAGAACCTGAAAAAAGAATTTCCGCAACTCATTCAAATGTGAATAACTTTTTTCGAAGGATCGTGTAAAAATACAGTCAACAGAAAAAATGTTCCTTATTGAAAACGCTATCGATTGGTGGAAACATCGTCAAATTTCATTTAAAATGAACAAAGTTACGACTTGAAATTGCCGAAAAGTTGCCGATTTTGGCAATTTCAGGGCGCAACTCTGTTAATTTTTAATGAAATTTGATTGTTTTTCCACCAATCGATAGCTTTTTCAATAAGGAATAGTTTTTCTGTTGACCGTATTTTTACCCGATCCTTCTGAAAAATGTTATTCGCATTTGAATACGGTATAATTTGAAATGCGTTTTCTGGGGTCTTTGTAGCTCTTTAAATGCTTCTCTGTACTTTTATAATCAATTTTAACTCCTGACAAATATCGGGAAAAAATTTCTGGAACGTTGACTCAAAATCTCCAATTTCACTGCTTTCAAATTTTTCAAAACAAAAAATAATACATTTGGCAGTTTCAGACGTAAAAATTATGAAAATCGTCTTGAAAATTAAATTTTCGGGGCTATAAAATGTCCAGAAAACCTCCAAAAAGTTGCATTTTGAGCCCAGAAATTTGGATTCAGAGACCACAACCTCATTCATTTTATGTCAATTTTCAGCCAATTTCAGACCAAATTTCCCTCCAAAAATCTTCAAAACTATCAAAAATTGAAGGCTCAAAAGTTTTCGTAGAGACCTTGAAGCCTAGAAAATGTATCATACAAAGTTACTATATTTAACAAGTCCCCCTTTTCCCAAAACCCATTCAACCTTACTTCCGAAACTCCCCTCAAATTTTCAAATTTAGCGTTGCGCCACTCTACACGACTGCACCGTCTACGTCACCCTATTTCCATGCAACAAATGCGCTCAAATGTTAATCCAATCACGGGTGAAAAAGGTGTATTTTTTGGAGGATCGAGACGAGCTCGCATTCCGTGCCTCGAAAAAGATGCTCGATCACGCGAAACTTCCCTACGAGCAAATTCAAATGCCACCCGGGAAATATGTCTTCGAGTGTTGAATCTATTGATCTAATTGTGATATGAAATTTTAAATCTTGTTCCATTCATTTCTTGCACTTTCTAAGTCATCTTACTAACCGCTCAGTTTTCAATAAAAATTTATTCTTCAAATTTCATTTACAAAGACCACAACTCTTTGGGCATGTCTTCATGATCGCTGCCTGATCGTACTTGGAGCAGAATCCGTGCGCGACCCAGACGGAGCACATTCTGTTCAGGTCTTCACAAACTTTGCAAGAATTACAAGTTTTTGGACACAGGCGGTGCATTAGGGGAGCATACTGTTCATTGGAGCAACGTTGGGCGTTCGCGGAGCAATCGTTGGCCGCGTCGACGCAAGCTGAGATAATAAAGTTCCATAGAGCACATTTCATGAAGACTTACTCGTCGTTCCATTTCCCCCTCCATTCCCTCCATTTCCGCCTGGAACTGTTCCGTTATGTGGACACCGATTACATGTAGACGGACACTCTTCCGATAGCAAATCGTAATAGTCTATGGTGTTACAGAAGCTCTGGAAAATTCTAAAGATGTTTAGCTTTATGGGGATACAGTACCGCCATAGTGGTGCAAACTTCAGATTTACTCTTGTCGGCGCACAGGTTAGCATTTTTTCGATTACATTTTCCGCAGGTAGCCGGGCATTTTTCCTTTAAAAAAAGTTTTTCAAAATATGGAATGGATTAAAGATGACAGTTTTTAAGGCTTACCTTCATAAACTCGCTGAACGTATCGGAATCACATTGAGAAATCAGCGCTGAGCAGTTGAGTGTCGTGTCGGGTTGAGGGTTGGAGCATTTGTAGGACTCACAAGCGTTACAGGTTACGAGGCAGTCCTGGAAGAAAAATGGAGTTACTGTAAGGCAGTGACTTCGGTAACTGTGCAAATTTTTGTAAATAGATAAAATCAGAAAATTCGGCTAGACCCGTGGTCTAAGATGTGCGAATGCTTTAGCTGGAGGAGCTGAGCCTAAAATCAATTTTTTGGCCCGAATTCCGTTCAGTTTTTTGAAAATTTTAGTTGATTCTGATTCTAAGTTTAGTCAAAAAATGTTCTGCAGCAAAAAAAGTTCAGAAAAACATAATGGAATTTGAAGGGAAAAAAGGCCAAATCAGAATAGTGCGTTTGCATACCGCAAGAATTCGGCCACTATGGGTACTAAAACTTCGCCGTCTGTTGTCAGTCCGATTTAGAGGCGCATGAAATAATTTCGAATGAGTCTCGCTGCGAATAGCTTCGACAGTTTCCCACATCAGTGTATTACCGATTATGGTCGAAGTTGTGGGCGGCGAAACTCATTCAAAAAAATTGCATGGGCCTGTGAATCCGACTAACAACAGATGGCGAAAATATAATAGGAAAATCTTAATTCTCAAAACCTCTCTAAACCCCAAAATAGGTTTTCAAATTACCCCTAACATGGCCTTGAACGAAGCATTATAGCAACTGGATAAGTCCTCAAAAATACTCGAACACCTCGCCTCCCTCTGATTCGTGGCACAATCCTCTGCTACCGAGTCAACTAGAGGAATACCAATCAACAACAGTATCAATATCATTTTTCAATAGAATTTGAAAGTATGAAACTTTTTGCTTCATTTTTATATCCATACGGGTCAGGTGCACAAATACGGAAGAATGCTCCAGGTCGCAGGGAAAAACAAAAACAAAATGTGTATCTTTTGAAAACATTTTCAACAAAAGAAAATCCCTTTTTGCAGTTAGAATAACAATAACAATAAAAACAAAGGATGCGTTGTTCATTTTGTTTATTCCTTATCTTTCGCGCAAGATTCGACAGAGAGACAAAGAATGGATTCAGAATCAGAATCAGTGCAAATGGATCGAAGGATAACTGGTTATTTGGGAGGAGGCATTCGAAGGGGAGACAAGAGATGTTGCGTCATTCGGGGAAATAATGGTCAAGGACGTAAAGTTCTGGAGGAATGGGGAGAACTGGGGTTCTTGGATTTCAGAAGTTTGTAAGAAACAGGCAGTCAACATGAGGGATTCGGAAATAGACTGATCACTGGTGTGGGAACTGGGGCCATACACTTATGAAAAAAATTTATAGAAAATGAACATCCAGGGGCACTTTTGTCTCTTAATGATGATTTCTTGATGATTCTGGAGTGTTTTGTACTATTCTGGAGGCTTGTGAATTGCATTAAAAATCTGGAAAACTCCAGAGTAGCTCAGTACAATTCCAGTCGACCCTGGATGAGTGTGAACGACCAGATGTTTCTGGAGGCGACTGAAAGTTTCTGAAGCCTTTCGAAGTCATTAGGAGTGTTGTGAAGGATTCTGGAGAATTTTGTTAGTTAGTCTTATAGTTCGTTAGGAAGGATACTCATGGGAGCAATGAAATGAATCGTGTTCATCTGGACGATACTTGGGCGAATTGAATTTTCAAGCACTAGTGGATATTCAGGATGGCCGAAATCATGCTCATTTCGAGGCAACGATGCCGGAACTTTATCAGTCGTCTGCATCTGGAGGAGGATACTCAGGATCATCCTCATCCTCAGAGAGCATCTCGGCTCCTGAACCAGCACCAGAAGCCTCTGCGCCAGTTCCAGAAGCTGTCGCTCATTCAAATAGTTATTCAGAAGAAAGATCATTTCAATCCGCACCAGCCGGATCATCCGGCGGAGACTACTCGTCATCAAAAAGCTCCAAATCCACACCGGCACCTGTCTCCTGAGAATCAGCTCTAGCTTCTGGACGTTATTCTGGAGAAGAAAGGGACGCTGAAGGGATACTGTAGCTGAAAACTACTCTGGTGGTAATGAACCTGCACGGAAATCTTCTCTGTATGAAGACCACTAGAGCAAAACTAGCTGAAACGGTTTGCTCAACATTTTTTATGCATTTCAGTGTTTACAATCTCATCACAAATGATTTGTTATAAAAGTTCTCATCAAATTGGCATAATTCCTTTCAACAGACTTCTTCTGACTCCTATTTGCCATTGTTCAATTTGCCTTTTATAGCCTCCGCAATCATTCCGATCTCTATCCAACTCACTCTATTTGTTCTCTATATCTAGAAAACCATCTGTCTGTCCTCCCGACTTTCCCTTAACGGTTCCAAATGAAAGAGAGTCCCCTCTCCCAAATCTGAAAAAAGAGAGATGTCGTAACTGGTAAGTGAGAACCGGTGTCATTGTGATAACAATATATGCGTAGATGGTTTTGTATGTTTTTGCCAAAACCAGACGTCGCGCAAGCCGATATGAATGAAGGGAGGGACTTCATCCGAAGACACTTCTTGTTTTATGCAGTTGTAGTAATTGGGATAAGTATATAAGACACAACGCGTTCTTCATAATAAGCATCATTCTTTCAGTCGCCTTGACTTTTAAGGCGTCTTTTTTCGGCATTTGCCATTCTAATGTTCTAGATCTTTTCACCGTTATTTTATAGACTTTTCTAGCGATTTTTTATTGATATAGAATTATTCCAGAATGGCTACCTACCTTCGGTTGGTAGTACTGTTACTCCTGACGATCCACGTTTCGTCGTTCCTCTTCCCCAGCGTTGGTGGAGGCGGCGGAGGTAAGTGCCCTTGAGTATCTCTGATTCTGATTCTCCTTTGTCATTCAGGCTGCGGCGGTGGCTGCGGAGGCGGAGGCGGCTGCGGTGGAGGATGTGGACCACCACCACCACCACCATGCGGAGGAGGATGCGGAGGCGGAGGCGGATGCGGAGGAGGTGGAGGATGCGCTCCAGCTCTTCCACCACCACCACCACCATGCGGTGGAGGTGGCGGATGCGGAGGAGGATGCGGTGGCGGCGGAGGTGGATGCGGAGGAGGAGGCGGATGTGGCGGAGGAGGCGGAGGCTGCGGAGGTGGAGGCGGCGGATGCGGAGGCGGAGGCGGTGGATGCGGAGGAGGAGGCGGAGGATGCGGAGGCGGAGGAGGTGGATGCGGAGGAGGAGGCGGATGTGGCGGAGGAGGCGGAGGCTGCGGAGGTGGAGGCGGCGGATGCGGAGGCGGAGGCGGTGGATGCGGAGGAGGAGGCGGAGGATGCGGAGGTGGAGGAGGTGGATGCGGAGGAGGAAGCTCCGGAGGATGCGGAGGAGGCGGCGGAGGAGGCTGCGGAGGAGGAGGCGGCGGAGGATGTGGAGGAGGAAGCTCCGGAGGCTGCGGAGGAGGAGGCGGCGGCGGAGGTGGATGCGGAGGAGGATCAAGCGGAGGAGGCGGATACGCTGTTGCCCCATCCGGAGGAGGTGGATGCGGAGGTGGAGGATCTAGCGGAGGAGGTGGATACGCAGTCGCACCAGCCCCATCGTACGCAGCACCATCTGGAGGAGGCGGATACGCCACCAGCGGAGGTAGGTTGGGTGGGCTTCGCTAGTTTGAGCGGCTTGAGAAGCCATTTCGCCCGTCAGAATCTTGGAGATCCAATCTTACGGTATTTCAGGAGGCGGAGGCGGCGGAGGATACGCCACCGGAGGACACCAAGGAGGCGGAGGATACGCTACCGGAGGAAGCTCAGGAGGTGGATACTCAACTGGAGGAGGAAGCTCTGGAGGAGGATACTCGACCGGAGGAGGTGAGTAAAACGGTCCAAATTCCCCACCTAATCAGCCCGATTTTCAGGAGGAGGATACTCTGGCGGAGGCGGCGGAGGATCCAGCGGCGGATACGCCGGAAGCTCCGGAGGCGGTGGATACTCGGCACCAGCTGCTCCACCACCACCACCACCCCCACCACCACCAGCACCAGTCGCCGCACCGGCACCATCCGGCGGCGGAGGATACACTGAACAAGCAAGTGGTGGTTCTTCTTATCCATCCCGCTTCAGATTCTCGCGCTTCTTCAACAAGGCATAATTTAAGTACCCCTTATTATGTTATTTGTTGTGAGCGACTACTGTAGTCGAAGAGAAGTGTCCTAGCGTTTTTTCTCATAATTTTTCTCGATTCTTCAACTGGAAGATCCATCACCACCACAATGTTCTTCTGTTGTTGTTTTCACTCCCCCTTTCCCCTGTGTCCTGTATATAAATGTTTCCAAAGTGTGTCTCTACGTCTTTTTCTAACGACAATGCATGAAAACAAGAGAGAGAGAGAGAGATTCAGAATTAGAACTTCAGAAGATTCAGAATGGAAGCTGAGAGCAAGAAAAGATGAGGTAAGGGTTTGTGTAGTTCACAAAACTAACTGTACGCATGAGGTTTCGACGCTAACAATGAGTGTTTTTAGTACTCATAGTATTAATTCTGATTAGAGCGAACTTTACTCATATAGTTAGATTTTTAGCACCAATCTAACAAGTTTTGACCCAAATTTTGAAACTACAGCGATTCCTTCAAAAAATTGACCCAGATTTTTCTAGAAGCTAGTATAGGAGCGCGTCAACTTTCACAGCTTCCACTAACAGCTTTTCTTCCAGAGCACTGGAGGATCTTCATCTTACGGAGGAGCATCTTCATCTTACGGAGAAGCATCTTCATCGACCGGAGGATCCTCGTATTCTAGCGGAGGAGACACTGGATCAGCATCAAGCTACTCATCTGGAGGCGACACTTCCTCATCTTCTTCATCTGGAGGATATTCCAGTGGAGGATCAACTGGAGGAGAATCATCATCCTCTGGAGGATACTCTAGCGGAGGCTCCACAGGCGGAGAATCCTCATCGTCAGGTGGATACTCTAGCGGAGGATCAACTGGGGGAGAATCCTCTTCTTCTGGGGGATACTCGGGCGGGAGTGAATCTACAAGCACTGGAGGCGAATCGTCTAGCTCTGGAGGATACTCCGGTGGATCCGAATCCAGCTCATCTGGAGGCGAATCATCCTCAGGTGGATATTCTGGAGGGAGTGATTCATCGTCGAGCTCCTCATCATCTTCTGGTGGATATTCTTCAGGAGGAAGCGGCGATGCTGGAACTTCATCAGGAGGAGAATCATCGTCTTCAGGAGGATATTCTGGATCTTCGTCATCGTCTAGCGGAGGAGAGTCGTCTTCATCTGGAGGAGGATACTCTGGATCTTCCTCATCCTCAGAGAGCATCTCGGCCCCAGAACCCGCACCAGAAGCCGCTGCGCCAGCTCCAGAAGCTGCCGCTCCAGCAGAAAGCTATGGAGGATCATCAGAATCTGCGCCAGCTGCCCCATCCGGTGGAGGATACTCCGGATCATCTTCATCATCTGAATCCGCGCCAGCACCAGCCGCACCATCCGGCGGAGACTACTCGTCATCAGGAAGCTCCGAGGCCGCAGCCCCAGCACCTGCAGCCCCAGAATCAGCTCCAGCTTCTGGAGGCTATTCTGGAGGAGGAAGTGACGCTGGAGCAGCTACTGGAGGAAGCAACTATTCTGGAGGTGGCGAGGCCGCTCCAGTTCCCCCACCACCACCACCACCGGCACCGGAACCAGCTCAAACGTATTCGGGATCAGGAGGTGAGGTCGCTGCAGCACAAGCACCAGCCGCCGGAGGATACAGTGGAGCCGGTGGAGCGCCAAACGGAGCCAACTATGATGAGGCACAAGAGGATGTAGAAGAGTATGAGGGAGGATCCGCTGGATTCAGAAATAGAAGATTCTCAAAAGGAGGAACCGCTGATGATACACCAATCTGTAACTCTGTTAGACTCAGGAAGCTCATTAGACAGGTTTGAAAGGAAGCGCTTGGCTCGGAGGTAATCCAAAATTTCAGAGTCTCACCGATGATCCAGAATCCTCGATGCAACGACTCGCTCAACGTGTGAAGTCTCGTCTCGTTAGCGGCGAATTCTACGTGGCTTGCGGTGAGCAAGGACTATCGCCGATTGAGGGAGAGAACAGAGAGCACTGCTTCATCAAGGCCAACAATTTCGCTTGTTACGTTCTCAGAAAAGCCTAATTTATTCCACTAATATGACATACAGAGAGAAAGGGAACTTATTTATTGGTCTGTTTAATTTTTAATATTTTTTCGTCTGTAATTAATTGGAGGATTCCGACAATAAATTATTTATAAGCTTTTATAAAATATTCAAGTTTGCGATTGCAAATGAGCTGGTTTGTGAGATATTGCGCTTCAAAGTTGAACAAGAAACATAGCGAGTAAAGACGCAGACCGTCTCGCGTCCCTGCGTCTCTCACAGGCATCGCGTGCAAACTTTTCAGCGCTCTAACTCGAGAACCAATTGAGCTATCAAAAAACTTTCAACTACAAAAATGTGTGAAATTTTATGCTGAGCAATTTTGTTGTTGACAACTTTTAAACAGCTCGTTTTGTTCTTGAGATATAGCGCTTCAAAGTAAAAGTACCTAACAAATTTTTCTCATTTCGTCTCATTTTGGAGTTACTTTGCTTTCTCGCGACCTAACTAATTGGATTTTGGTCTTATGAAAAAGTAGTCAATTACAAAAATAGAGTTCTAGAGTTGCTCTATACATCCGCAAAATTTCAGAAAATTTGGATTTCTGAAAACCACTTTTTCAGACCCTCAAAGTTGTCCTATTTCTTCTGTAAATGGTCAGTACTGCAGAGCCTGCGATCATTCTTGTCTCAAGGGTCCTCTACGGTAATCTTGGATCGATCTACAGTAATCTAGAAATATCTACAGTAATCCTGCATCAATCTACAGTAACTCAAGGATCATCTACCGTAATCTGGGATCAATCTACAGTATCCCGAGGACCATCTACAGTAACCCAAGACTCAAGTAGAGTGACCCAAAATTCAGCTACAGTAGAATCAACTGGATCTAAAGTAATCCCTAACTTCCAGAAAAAATCCGTCCACTTCTACTCACATTTTCTTCAATTTTTTCATCTTCCTTGACTTCTTTCCCTCCGTTTACAATCATTTTAATTGCTCTTTCTCTTCTCCTTTAAATCGAAATTTCGATCATTTGGTCTTCCCTAAATCACCCAGACATGTGTCCCTCAAAGTGTCCCCAATTATTTTCAAAAAGTGCTACTAATACTACAAACGTGTGTTGTTTATCCTCGAAACATTCAGAAACACCTCACGATCGCACGTACTCTCCCCCTACAAAATTCACTTTTCTCACCGTCTGCGTCTCCGCACTCTCGTCGCGTTCTCCCGAGTACTGAAGGTTATGACGTAGAGAGATGGAGAGAATTAGAGATCGAAGTTATTATTTTTTTTTGTCATCATGATACTATTTTTAAAAACGACATGTGCTTTTTTTATGGTACTTGTTTTTGGGTGTTCTTTGTCAATTGCAAAAATAATACGTGACTTTGTTTTTTGTTGAAAAATTATTGGTTTTTTTGTTTTGCAGTTTGAAGAGGTGAAATGAATTAACATGCTTGAAGAAGTCCTTGAATTAGCCTAATTGTTTAGTTTTCTTCATTTTTTGGATAGTAATTAGAGAGAAAAAACTGGTTTTTTTTGGGTTAGCCTGAATATTGAAATGTTGACTAGAGTCTATTTCGCAATAATTGCTATGAATTTCTGATAACGGTAAAACATTAATTTTTTGCAAAATGTTTTCTCAAATTTTTGCTTGAAATCAAATTTGAATGACTTATGAAAGTTTGAAATTCTAATTTTTGACATTGCGGGTTTGAGAATCAATTATTTCAACAAGATTTCAGTGCAAAAAACTGTTAGAAAATGTTGAAAGTCCAAAAACAATCAGTTCCCGTTGGACCCCTTTTTCCCCATTCAAAATTATGATTTTCCTATCAAAATTTCAATGAAAATGTAGAGCTTGATAAGACCTACAAAATGGTATAAAAATCAATATTATTCCTTTTTTCACTTTTTCGAAATAAATCGTTGAAAAAAATTCAAAAACGACCCGCTTCTGTTGGATCTCCTTTTTCCAATTCAAAATTGTGATTTTCTAGTCAAAATTTATATAAAAATGTAGAACTTGATCAGATCTACAGAATGGCATAAAAATCAGTAATATTGCATTTTTCGATTTTTTCAAAAAAGTCCGTTGAAAAAATAAGAAAATCCAAAAAGGACCCGATTTCGTTGGATCACTTTTTCTCCATTTGAAATTGTAATTTTTTGGTTAAAATTTATATAAAAATGTAGAACTTGATAAGATCTACAAATTGGTGTAAAATTCAGTAAGTTTGCATTCAGTTTTTAGAATCAATTATCACAACAAACTCTTAATATTAGTCCAAAAAATTGATAGTCCAAAAACGACCCGTTCCCGTTGAACCCCTTTTTCTTTATTATAAATTAAGATTTTTTAGTCAAAATTTATATCAAAATGTAGAACTTGATAAGACCTACAAAATGGAATAGAAATCAACAATATTGCATTTTTTAAATTTTTCACCAAAGTCTTTTGAAAAAAAAGATCCAAAAATCACCCGTTTCCGTTGGATTCCCTTTTCTCTGCTCAAAAATGCGATTTTTCGGTCAAAATTTATATAAAACTGTAGAGCTTGATAAGACCTTCAAAATGATATGAAAATTAACAATGCTGATAATTCGGAACCCAATTAAAATTTTCATCACATTTTGGTTCCGAAATTTGCACTGAATTTTTTACAAAAAGAGTAGTAACTTGCTTCATTTTTGAGCTATCTGAAAACAAAACATGAATATGGGCACAATTTGGAAAAAATTCTAAAAATTCTGTAAAATTTTATCCAAATCGGTTCAGTTTAGGTCGAGTTACATAAGTTTTCGAATGTTGAAAAATGTTTAAAAAAAAACAATTAAAAATTTGAAGTTTTGAGCAATCCTCCAAGACAGTTATTTTTTCCGTTGTTTCCACTCCCTTTACTCCAAAAATTATCTTGATTTTTTGCTCTTCTAACGTTTGAGCAAACATGAAATTTCTATTTCCTCCCCTACTTGGTTTGATTTTCAATCTTTTCCCCCTGAATTTCCTTCATTTTCCTCTTGACTGGTTTTTGTTTTCTCACACCGAAAAACCCGTGTGTTTTTGGTTTTTGACATTCTTCAAATGGGGGGAGGATTATCATGCGCAGGCATACATACTAGAAAAATAGAGATAATTGTCTATTATTTTTGCAAACATGTTTTGTTTACCCCCAGAAAAGACCTCGAAAAAGAAGGAGTAGCCCACCACCCTTCCTTTTCTCTAGTTATTAGAGAACATAATGACCTGTGATGTTCTGATCTTATCATTGCATCCCTTCTCCTCTCTTATTTTCTCTCAATTTGCCCACCTGGCCAACACGTGTAGATCGAGACGCATTTTGTCACGTCCGCAGGCGCAACACACCTAATATTACACCTCGTCGTACTTTTTCTAGGAGAGAGAAATGACTCTTTGATCTTATAATAGGGCGAGAGGGAGCTGGATAGGGAGACATTAGTTTTGGAGAGTTCCGGGGAAAGCTAGCTGTAAATAAGATTAGAGCCGGTGTGTTCAAATAGAGATGGAAATAGGAATAAAAAACGATTCCGAATATCATAACGAAAACGCTCAAAAATGCCTCGAACACCCCTAAAAATCGCTTCAAATAGACCTTTCAATCCAGAGGTGTTCCCGGTGGCCGTGGCAGAACTTCGCCGGAGTAGAAAATTTTAAGAATATAGTCACAGTAGTTACAGTAGTTTACAGTAGTCGCTTACAGTAGTCGCTTACTGCTTACAGTAGGTTTAACATCGCTCGCGGGATTACTGTAGTTCACGTATTACTGTAGTGCACCTCACGGTGTTTGCGGACAAAACACCAGATCTCACGACACTTTGAGCTAGAGGACTAAAAATTGGTATTTAGGGGTAGTTGACTGCTGGGAACACAATTTGAGGCTTTATTTTGTGAAAAAATCAGCTACTACATATGGAAAAGTCTAAAAATGTCTTTCCGTGATACTTGTAAACAGTTCGTTTCAATTTTTTGCACTCTTGATCTCCCTGCAACTCAACATTTTCTAACCCCTAACATATGTATTTCCAGCCATGTCCTCCGATCTCCGAATCATATCCACTGAAGAAGTCTCCCAGCACTGCGACGAAGACTCCTGCTGGATCATAATCCACGGAAAAGTGTACGATGTGACCAAGTTCCTGGAAGAGCATCCCGGAGGAGCAGAAGTCATCACTCAACTCGCCGGACTCGATTCTACCACGGAATTCGATGACGTTGGACACTCGAAAGATGCGATGGAAATGGCCAAGGATTATCTGATTGGACAACTTCCGGAATCTGAGATTCCTCCAGTACAATCTGCTCCAACACCTGCTGCTCCAGTTGTCAAAAAGGGACCATCCGTGTTTTCCGAGTTCTTGAAGTCTCCAGCGTTTGCGAATATTGTGATTCCGACGACGATGGGAATCGGGATTTATGTGATTTATAAGTGTGTGACAAGATCTCAATTGGTTTCTGTACATTGATTGTGCTCAATTTTTTTGAATGATGTTGTGAGGTTTTAGTATTCTGAATAAATATGGTTCATGTCGTGTCAATTTATCATATTCGAATAAGAAATGGCATTTTTGGGACGGAAAAAAAGAGAAAAAGTTGAAAATTTTATATAGAGAAAACAGCGAATACATAATATCTCAAGTGACTAAATATTTGCAAAAAGTTTGGAAAATCTGAAAACTCAAATTAGTATGGAAAGTTAAAATTGTGAAAATTACGTAAAATCTAAAATTAATTTTATCTCTCGAAAGTTTGGCTCCGCGACATTTCGGGAGTGTGAAATTTCGAAAGAGTGACATTTCGAAAGTGCGACGTTTCGCAAGTGTGACATTTTAAAAGTGCGACATTTCGAAAGTGCGACTTTTCATGAGTGCAATTTGCTTTTGAAAACTGACACTTGTGAATCGTCAAACTTTCGAAATGTCATAGTTTGAAAACTTCACACCTTCGAAATGTCGCGGAGCCGAAAATTTCCTTTCGATCTGTATAATTTTCATAGAATTTGGACCATTTGCAGGTGAGTTACAGTCGAGTTTATTTTGAAAAATGAACTTGAATTTCTAGATTTTAAAAAAGATTTTTCTTCTGTGGAGTATCAATTTCAATGGCTACGCAGCGAATTTTAGATCTTCATTTTTGATGCTTTAGAAACTACAAAAATGACAATTTTGAAAACCAAAAAACACTCAAAAATAGACCTACTGATAAAAAATTATTTTTGCTCTATTCCCCTCCCGCCTCATCAAAAACCGTTTCGTTTCTCTGCGTCTCTCTCTTTCTCTCATTTTTCCATTTGTGGTTTGCATCCACTCGAAAACCTTTTTTTTCGTTTTTTTTCGCCGTTATTTTTTCTGTTGTTTACTCGAGTATATTGACCTTCAGCCACTGTCCCCCATCATCATCATTTCTAATGTTCAAAACTAGACACTATTTAGAAATAAGAGAAGCGAGGCGAACCAAAAGATCATAAATAAAAGGGGGCGGAGCCTTAAGGGAGGCACGTACAAGTGGGCGGAGCCTCGCGAGGTGGTCAAAAGTCGGCGGTTTTTCGAGGGGTGGCAACACCTCACTCGAGTTTTTTCTTCTTTCTACTTATTTTGCTTCTGAATCTTGACGTCTTCTGATTCTTCTTCAACTTCTAAACTTTCAGATTAACAATGTCGATGACCCGTCAAGAAATCCAAGACCTCTGTGTGAAGTCTCTCGAAGAGAAGATGGTCGGAACGGAGGCGAAGAATGTGGACAATGGAAACGGATTCTATCAGTACTTCTTCACCAACTTCCCGGATCTTCGCGTCTATTTCAAGGGTGCCGAGAAGTTTACCGCCGAGGATGTTAAGAAGAGTGAGAGGTTAGTGTTTAGTTTGCGCCAAAGGTGCGCCAGTTGGAGGCTTTCAGGCTTTTTTGGAGGCTTAGAGGCTTAGGCTTAGAGGCTTAGGCTTAGAGGCTTAGGCTTAGAGGCTTAGGCTTAAAGGCTTAGGCTTAGAGGCTTAGGCTTAAAGGCTTAGGCTTAGAGGCTTAGGCTTAGAGGCTTAGGCTTAGAGGCTTAGGCTTAAAGGCTTAGGCTTAGAGGCTTAGGCTTAAAGGCTTAGGCTTAGAGGCTTAGGCTTAGAGGCTTAGGCTTAGAGGCTCTTGAGATTTTTAGTTTTCAAAACTTCCAAATTCTGATATTTTGAGAGGATGCTAGACGTCATTGAAAGATTTTTTGAGGGATGACATAAAAAAAGCTAACTAATTTTCAATTTGAGAGTATTTTTTAGGATTCTAGAAAATTCCAGAAGAAATATATTCTGAACAAGAAAAACCGCTGAAATTTTAAAATTAAGATCCTGAAATTCTAAAGTTTTGGAATCTTTAGAAGTTTTGGAATCTTTGGACAGTTTTAGAACGTTCAACTTTTTGAAAGCCCAACTTCAAATTTTCAGATTCGATAAACAAGGTCAACGCATCCTTCTCGCTTGTCACCTCATCGCGAACGTCTACACCAACGAGGAAGTATTCAAAGCGTACGTCCGCGAAACCATCAACCGTCATCGTATCTACAAAATGGATCCAGCTCTCTGGATGGCATTCTTCACCGTATTCACCGGATATCTCGGATCAACTGGATCGTTGACTGATCAACAGAAGGCCGCTTGGATGGCATTGGGAAAAGAATTCAATGCAGAATGTCAAGTTCATCTCAAGAACTCGAATCTTCCTTATGTTCAGTAGATTCTCATGTTTTTATGCTTGCCTTTTTTTATGAATGAGCTTTTGATGTTTTTATTATTCTTGCATTTTGTACAAACAATAAACGATGATTGCTTAAAAGTTTTGATTTCAAATTTTTTTTGTACTCCTCGTGTACTCCTCGGAGATTTTTTGTACTCCTCGTGGACAACTTGAGAGACGACACTAGGGCGACAAGTTTTGGCAACTCTTTCAAATGTGAATAACTTTTTTGAGGGGTATCGGGCGAAAATACGGTCAACAGTAAAAATGTTCCTTATCAAAAAAGCTGTCGATTGGTTAAAGACCATAAAATTATATAGAAAATTAACAGTGTTACGCCGTGCCGAAAAAGTCCCAATTTTGACAACTTTTCGGAAAGGTGTAACTTTGCTAATTTTTGAACGAATTTAACGATTTTTTAACCAATCGATAGCTTTTTTAATAAGGAACATTTTTTTTAGTTAATCATATTTTCACCGGGCCCCCCTGAAAAAAGTTATTCTAGTTTGAATGAGTCGCTTAAAATCGAGAAAACTGAGAAAAAACATCTAAAAATCATCCGGGCTCCAGCAAAATTACGGTAGCAGTCGTTTAAGAGTGTGTCGTTATTTTGAAGGAAATAATGCGGCGAAGTGAAGGTCTTTTTCAAAAAGTGCTGCAAAAATAAAAGAAAGATTTTCAATCAAAATTTATTTACTAAAGAAATTCACACTCTGAAAAAATTTCATTCAATTCAAAAACTGCTAGAAAATCAAACATCTATATAATCCTGATAGTCAATAATTTGATACATTTTATCAAAAACTCTTCGTCTTCTCGATCTTCCAATAGAAGACAATCGAACTTCAGAATCCATTCCACGTAGCACTTTATAAGTATCCACGAATTCGTTCAATTTTAATGAAGGATTCGAAAGAAGACGTTCCAGAGATGAAGAATCATCGTATTGTCGATTCAGTTCTTCTAGTTGCTTGTAGTATGGGGCTAATACATCTGGCAACTGCTCCATTCTCTTCTTCTCTGGAAATGGTTCGGTCCAGACCAAAAAGTACAAGGAATTCGAGTGGTAGACTATAGTTGCAAGGGTCCCATTCGATTTCTCTAAATCCATTCCATTTTCACAATCGATTCGGATCAAATTTCGATTATCATAGTACAAATACTTCCGTTCTCTTTGATTTGGATCCCATCTTTTGATTGTTAAAAAGTCAAATCCTTGAGCAACGTGTCTTTGTCTCCAACCAAAACGAATCCTTTCTATTTTCGAGTTTGGATTTTTCAACCAATTCTGAGCAAAAGATTCCAAATCTTGCCATTTGAACCAGTGAGATTGGAGATAAGCGAAACGGCATTGGAGTTGAAGGAGATCTTTGGTACTCCATGAGAAGACGTTGGAGAGATGGAGCTCTTCTACGAAGAAGGACTGGAAATAGGGTATTTAGAATATAGGAATATTAAGAGTCTAATTTTAAAACCTAACTAGACTAGTGAAAATTTAAAAACTTCAAAGAATAGAAATTTCTGAATAAAAGAGTTTCGCAATCTTCTAGAATCTTTTTAATAATCAGGAATGTCCGAAAACTTGAATTTCAAATTTTCCAAAATTTAGAGCACAGGGTTTTAAAATATCCGAGCCTTATGACTTTAGAATCTTTAGGAATCTCCTAATTCACCAAAGTGTTAGATTCTTTCAATCTCTGAGAGTGAGGCTCTCAAAATATCTAAACCTATAATTTTGTATTCCCGAATTTCAGAATTTCAAAAAGTACCGGAAGTCTTTGAAATCTCATCGAATTCAGAATCCCAGAATTCTTCAGAATTTCAATATTTTTGAATCTCAAAAATCTGAAAACTGTCAAAATTTCAATATTTTAGAATCTCGAAGTCTGAATTTCTCACCTGCCGAATAACATATTCATCATCGATTTCTGGTTTCACAATCAACTTCTTCCTGACTTCAACATTTTCAAAAATCTGCTGAAGCAAAGGTTTCATCATAATCCCTCCTTGAATCCGAAGATTTTCCAATTTCCTCAAATGCTCATTTTTAAAAATCTCTCCGACTTTCGAGCTATAAGAAATCGCAAGTTCCACATCAACGGGTCCCGGAAAAATGTGACAAAGATGTTTGGAAACTTCAATCATTCCTTTTTGACAATCGGTATAAGAGATATTGAATGTATCATAAGGAACGACAGTTTGTGGAACTTTTTGTCTGAAATAGAGTTTTATCGATGGGGCACACTTTCATCCTACTGACACATAATAAAACCAGAGATCTCCAATTCCCCGTCCTTCCGTCATTTCATCCCGAGTAATGCCACTAGTAAAATCGAACCATAGGGTTCTTCGAGGTTTCGAAAATCTGACTTCGATTTGAGATTGACATGGTTTGAAGACGAGGGAATGGAGGGATGCCTGGGTTCGAGTTTCTCTGACGAGTTGGGTCATTCGTTTGGAGCATAGGGATATGTCGAATCTGGAAAATTAGATTGGAAATGAAAATTGGAATTTGAGAAGCTTGAGAGCTAACTAGAATCTGGACTGTGTTCTGTTATAAGTTGTTTAGACACTAAAGTTAATAAACTTTGATACTCTGAAAATTCAAGATTCTGAGAACCACAAAGAGTTATTCTTGAAAACTATTTACTAGGAGATTGAGAAGCTTTGGAATTTGAGGAATCCAGAATTGAAAAATAAGGTTCTTGGGTTCCGAAGGGCAAACATTTGAAAAATCAGTATTCAAAAAAATCCAAAAATTTGAGCTTCTGAAAATCAGAAACTCTAAGATTTCTATAGATTCAAAGGTTTTACAAACTAAGGTTGAAAAAATTGGGATTCAAGTTTTATGACTATCTGAAAATTCTAAGAATCTGGAATCTGAAAATCGGTGGATCCGATATTCAGGGATTTTGAAATTCTGAAGTTTTGAGATTCCTGGGGAATCGAAAATTTCAAGGATTCAAAAAAAAACTGGATAGCCTCAGAATCAGGAATCCCTTTATAACCTGGTTTTCAAGAGACAATCCCAGAAGTTGACACCAACAACAACAACCCACAAAAAAAACTCACAAATCTCCCGACTCCAACAACTGGAATACCAAAAGTCTTGGTACAGCTGGCAGCTTTATAATCGGTACCGGTATGAAATCTGGATCCATATTTTCACAAGGACAGGACATCAAGATAATATTCTGGAGACTCGAAGCTTTGTGGACTATAGAAAGAGAGTGCAGAGAGATTGAGAGAGACTGGTCAGCTGGTCAGCAACTAATGTTTGTTGTGAATGTGAATGGATGGGGGAACGTTTCGGGGGAAAAGAGGAGAAGAGTCGCAAGGATGAATAATGAAAAGAAGAATTGCGGGAGAGAGAGGGAGGGAAAGAGACAGAGGGAAAAGTGAACGGGTCATGTGAGAAGTAGAAGTAACATAGATGTATGCATTAATAAGGAAAACATTACACATAATACCAGAAGAGCTGGGCTACTGTAAGTACATAATACTGCGTGGAAAAGTTCATACTAAATCCAGTTCAATAATAAAGTCCAAAAAACTGGTTATTTCACGAAAAAATAAGATTCTTATCAATCCATGTAGCTTTCATTCAAATCAGTTTACTGGAAGTGAAGAAATCCGTGAAACTCAGTGATTGTTTTATTGAAAATTGACATTTTTAGGTGCAAATTTCATTGAAATTATAGCTACGTACATATTTTCCATCAAACATCCAATTGATATACCGTAAAACCTCTAATAGAAGGACATGCCCTTCTATTGTTCAACCTCCTCAAAATCGAAATTCGAATTTCACGAAACTAGCCATAACTAATTCTTGAGAAGCAAATCATAACGTATTTCATATGAATCTTAGTTTATTTTTGACAAGGAATCGATTGAGACTACTTTCAGATTGTTAGAAATCTGGGAAAGTGCTCTTCTCGGGCTCACTAGGGTGTCCTTCTATTAGAGGTTTTACGGTATATAACTTTCATCCGAATTGGTCAACTGGTAGTTGAGTTATAACGTGAAACAGATTGGACAACAGCGGAATTTCGAAGAGCGTTGGGAGCAGTCCGATTGGTTTCTACGTATGTAGCAACTTGAATTTCATTTACATATTCGGATTTAGCATATACGATTACCTATACTCTCAAATTTTCATCTCTTTCGGTCAAAAATGAGCTCTGTTCTGAACCATCAAACTCACGTAAATCAAAAAGTTAGAAAGCCCCGCCCACAAATGGTGAGCTTCCACGATGCAACCCCGCCTACTTTCCTTATCTCTCTTCAAAATCTTTGGCTATAAAAGACGATAGAATCAACGGACCCCCTCAGTTGATAAATCTTAAAACTTTTCAAAGCTCAAGCGACGAAAAAATAAAGAATGGCACCGTCCAAGTCGAAGGAAAAGAAGGAGACTGCGAAGACGAATCGCCGGAAATCAGCGTCGACAGCGAGCAAGGCAGCGGTGGGGGTCTTTGTTGATTCTTCTAGATATATATATAATACATTTTCAGCCTCAAAATACATCATCTGATGGACAGACACCAGCAGAGTTGGCTGATCAACTATCGAAGGCCAAAAATCGTACTCAAATGTATGAATTGGTGAAGGCAACGGCTGGAAATACGGTTCCGGAGTTCCTGAAATTCGTGCCGGAACATACCAACAGATTGCCAATCCCGATCCGAGAGTACAGAAGAGTCAAAGTTGGACGGGATGAGGAGTTCTTCCCGGCCCAATATGTCATCATGGAAAGTACCGAGTACGCCATTGTTCAAGCTCCAACGAAGACCAACTACCATCTGATTTGGAGAGCAGTTCAACAGGATCGTGTTCGATTGATGATCTGTCTGTGTCATGATGAGCAAATGAGCAATTCGGACGATTCGAAATGCTTCCAATACTTTCCAACAGAACCCGAACAAACGATGGAAGTGGATGCGAAGAAGGGGAAATACACACTTGTGTGTAAATCTCGTGAAGGTTTGAGCATGGGCGGAATGAAGTATGAAATCGATTTGACGGATAGCGAAGTGGTCGTTGATAAGAATAGTGATGATCCGAATGCGGCGAATGAGAAGACACGGAGAATTGTTTTGTTTCATTTGAATACGTGGAATGGTCAGAAACCGGAGAGTGGAAATGTTTTCGAGCAAGCTGAGAGTGTTGCTCTGTTCTTCCGTGAGGTTCAGAAGCATGAAATGATGGTAACTTAGACTTTGATGGACAATGAAAACTCAAAAAAGTCTTTCAGATCCTTCGTAAAAGTGCGGAAAACTACGTCCCTCCCGTCATGATCCAATCATTCGATGGAATCAATCGTTCCGCTGTTGCTTGGGTCGCATTGATGCTCTTCAGAGAAACGGAGAAAAGGGAATGTTTTGATGTTCCAAATTTGATGAAATCGATCATGAAGTTTCGTCTTGGCTCCATCTCAAACTACTATCAATTCTGCTTCTGTATGGCGGTTTGTCTGAATATTGGAAAGGAAGTCAAGTGGTGTGAGAATGTACGTTTTTTGGATTACTGTAGATTCTAAAGATGATTTTTTAGGACGTCAAAGCGGCATTGGCGGATCTCTCGGCGAAGTTTGGTGCTCGGAAATTGAATGAACTCGGAAATTTGGCTACTTGAGCTACTTGGAATTGTGATGACTTGAAGAGAATAAATGTTTAAAGAAATTTTTTACTTTTGAGAGACTCTTTACAGGGTCATAATTAGGGTAGCATAACTTTGAAGCTAGATGATTATGTTTTTAATGGACCAAGATTTATGAAAATTTGCCCAATTAGTAACACTAATCGAGAGGAACATTCTGACAAAGAACCAGCTCTCTACGACAATTTTGAAGAGAGTCATGCGACTTTAAAGTTTCAAGACAAGAGACGCAGACAATGAGAGTGCTTCGTTTCTCTGCGTCTCACACTCCCTTGTCGGTAGGCGCCGAAATTCAAACGACTGTGTCTCTAGGTTGGGCGGAGCTAGCACGTTTATGATGTGTTTATTGATGATTTCCGAAGTATCAGCTTTATATCAAAATATTCGGAAATTAGACGGTTTTTTTCAGATAGAACTGTTCCAGTACACGAAAAACGCCGTTTTCTTTTCAAAATTTTTCAATTTCGTCATACTGTAGCTTGCAGTTTGAATTTTGAATGGAGGAGACTGTGAAGCAAACTTTTGTGAAGTTTTTCAACATTACAATAAGAATTCAAAATAATTAAAAATACTTTATTCAATTCAAATTTTTTGTACATAATCTCAATATTAATTCTCAATAACTCTTCTCATATCCGTGAAACACGCTCTTCTCAATGCATGTCCAATTGTATACTTCTTTTCGTCCATAGCAAACAAATTCCTCAAAACTTCAAAAGTTTCCAGAAACTCGCCAGGCGACAATGTGGGATCCGATAGGATTCTCTCAAGGCTTACAGTATCCGGATACTTTTCATTGAAGATTCTCAATTTCTCGTAGAATGGAGCAAGTCTCGCTGGTAGCTCCTCTACCCGTTTCTTCTCCGGATATCTCTCCTTCCAGACGAGGAAATGCAAAAATTGAGTCTCATCGATTTGTTCCAATACAAAAGTGGCTAGTTCTCCATCATCTCTTTCCATATCGAATCCATCGGTGCAATTGATTTTTTGGACATCTTCCTTTTCATCCTTGTATGCATAATGAGACTCTCTTTTGCTTCTATCCCAACTCTCCGCATTCAAATTAATGAATCTGAATTCTCTTCCAGAATCCCATTGGATCGAGATCCGTTCCCAATGTTTCGTTTTATCCTCCATCCATTTTTCAGCGAGAGCTTCAACGTCTTTGGAAACGAAATTGTTCTGGAAAATCTGAACGATTCGGCAGTTCATTTGAACGAGATACTCTCCGGGCATCCACGTGGCAGTCTTCAATTTGAGCTCTTCTTCGACTTGAAGGACCTGGAATCAAAATTAAAGACTCCTGGTTCTGAAATTCAAAAATACCTGTGGAATAACGTATTCTGGATTGGTCATTGTCTTTATATTCATCCTTTTCTGAACATTGACCCTTCCGAATATTTGCTCCATCTTCTCAATTCTCGGCTCTTCACTTCCCCCGATATCCAATGAATTCAAATTTTGTAAATGTTTATGAGAGAAAAGAGCATCAACGTCATAGCGAGCCGGAGCGATTCCAATGTTCAGAGGTCCATTGAATAGGTATTGAAAGTGTTGGGACACTGCGGCAACGCCTTCTTCGATGTTGTTGTGAAGGCAATAGAATGCATTGCTACTCAATGGGCCGTCGACGCTGCGTTTGCTGGAAATGGATAATAGAGGCTTAGGCTTAGAAGCTTAGGCTTAGAGGCTTAGGCTTAGAGGCTTAGGCTTAGAGGCTTAGGCTTAGAGGCTTAGGCTTAGAGGCTTAGGCTTAGAGGCTTAGGCTTAGAGGCAAGTGATTTCAAACTGTCTGAAATGTATTGAAAAAAGGAAATTTGAACAAGCGATTAGAACGATCTGATTAATGTTTGGCTTTTTGCTTTTTGGACGAAAATTTTGCTTGAGGAATTCAAAATTGAAAAAAGTACTGATAGTCAGCCTGACTTTGTCCAGATTATCATTTTCCGTTTCACATGTTTCTGAATACCCCCCTACTCACCATTGGTTTAAAACCACATCGCCAACCTTCCTCGTCTGATCGAACCGATGTTGCCCAAACGGTTGAAAATCCCACCAAATGACACTAGTCTTCCCGGGAAAGTGCACAGACACCGTTCTTTGATGCTTGACTAAAGAAATCGTATGAACACTGGCTTTTATTCGAAGCCGTTTGACATAGGTGG
The DNA here is from genome assembly GCA_963966625.1 of Caenorhabditis zanzibari. Taxonomy (NCBI): domain Eukaryota; kingdom Metazoa; phylum Nematoda; class Chromadorea; order Rhabditida; family Rhabditidae; genus Caenorhabditis; species Caenorhabditis zanzibari. Next base: position 5,153,576 of record OZ016470.1, on the reverse strand, counting down.
CCATTCGACGAGAGCATGTGGATAGGTCGAATCTGAAATTAGATACTGTTCAAATGTTTTGAAAAGGCAGGCATGCCACGGGCCCGACCCATATTGAACATTTTTCGTCATCGTAACAGCAGAAAGTTCCAAAAATTCTCAAAAAGTCGACCGGGCCGGCGAAATTTTCCACTGGTCCCGCACGGCACAACTGCCGACCAGGAATTCGCCAAGGGCATGAAACGGATTTTAAGAACTTACAAGTCAATGGGATCCAAGTATCTCATTGCTCTTTCCCGAACAATTACTGGTAGTTCTATGAGAGGAAACGGTTCGAAATCGGGGTCCAGGGGGGCCTCTGGGTCCAAGGGAGCCTCTCCGGGTGTTCCGAGTAACAACTCCATGGCTTGCATTACGTTTATCGATGCTGCTGGGGGTGGTGTTGGGGGTCTAGGCTCAGCGATTCCATCGAGAAGGTTCGCAAGGATTTCAGCGGCTTCTTGTTCTTCGGGAGTTGGAGCATCTCTAACAACTTCTAGAAGCTGATTGTTTTCTTGGGCTCCAACAGCATTATCGTTTCCTGGATCCATCTTCTAACAGGAATAAAGGGTCCAAGGAGCTTGTGGTCAGCAAGAATAAGAAGAAAAGGGAAGAAGAAGAGGAGGGTTGTTGTCTTCTCTCTCTCCTCTCAAATCAATAAAAGTGCGGACATGTAAATATGAATGTGAACGGGAGGAAGAAGGGGGGAAGCGGGAAGGGTTCCTATTGAGAATTTAGAGATACTATGTGAGATTGAGAGAGTAGTAGAGAAACAGAGATGATAATATGCGAGGAAGGGGGCCGTGTTTTGGAGGGAAGTAGTCATTAGTGTATGCATAAAGGAATAGGTTGGAGATAGATTAGGGTTCCAGGTGGCAGGGTTGCAACGGCTCCGGGAGATTTGGAAAGTGTGAAATCGCGTTTTTGCCCAATTTTTGAAACCTTTCATATATTTTTTGGGCAAATGTATACGAAAAGCTCAAAAAATTGAGAAAACCGCAGTCACACTTTCGAAATGTCCGCTTTCGAGATGTCTCACTTTCGAAATGTCCCGAAGTCGTTGCAACGGGCTTGGCCGGGAAGCAAAAGTTTTCGGCCGGCCCGCGGGCCCATGAGGAAAAAATTCAATCAGAAGTTATCGGCTCTAATTTCTAATTTTCAGTTTTAGTCGCTATTTCATGTATAAGAGTTTGAAGGATTTCTATGAAACAATTTTTTATTTAAAATTTTTCTACTCTACGTACCGTAAAATCTGTATTAGAAGGGCAACTTTTATAGAAGGGCTTCCCAATGAGCTCAAAATGAGCACATTCTTGAAATTTAAACGAATTGAAATTAGTCCTAATAGAATCCTCGTCAAAAATTCACTACACAGGTTACAAAATATGTTTCAAATCTCTTTTTCAACAGATTTTATGATCCATTTTGAGAATTCAAAATCATTTTTTAGGTGATGGAAAAATAGAAGGGCATGCCCTTCTGATACAGATTTTACTGTATTTTCACTAAAAGTTTCGAGAAAAGTTGAAAATTTTCAATAATTTTTCGATGATTTTTTCAATAATTTTCCCGAAACGGGCCGGCCCGTCAAATTGCAACCCTGACCAAACAAATAAAAAAAATGAGCTGAAGACTTGCTAACGCCTAACAATTCGGTATGGTAAAAAACGAAAACGCCTCTCCTGGCCATCATCACTATCATCAGAACATAGCACAACGGGCTCGGGGCAACAATTTCCGTGCGAAACAAGATCAGTATGGAAGCTAAGCAACTTCTGAAGAAGTTCATCAAGATTCTCGACGTCGATTTCTTCAATGTCTTCTGGAAGAATACTCTTGAGATCTCCGTTTAAATGAATGTTGGATAGACAGCTTTTCTGAAAATGCTCAATGACTAGTTTTTGAAGGTTTTTGATTACCTTCAATTCCTCCATTTTGAATTTCAACGCAAAGACGAACTTTTCATGCAAAGGTTTTCTTGATTTGTTCAAAAGGAAATCTTCACAATGACGCATGGCTCTCTCGCACTCGTAGAAGTGCCTGAGTTCTAGAATCGCTTCGAAGGTGTGTTCTGGAAATGGATGAGCTATTTGAGAGAGGGGCTTGACTTTGGGATAACAGCACGGAGGCTGAATTCTGTGGCATTTTCCAGGGCTGAGCGGCAACGAACTTTGGCAAGCTCACTCAAGCATGCACAACTGTTTTCAGGGAGGTCGAGCAAAAATACGGTCAGCAGAAAAACTGTTCCTTATTTCAAAAACTGTCCATCGGTTGAAAATTTGTTGAATTTCATCAAAAATTAACGGAGTTACGCCTTCTGTACGCCCTGCGTTGCCGAAAAAAATTGCCGAATTTGCCAAAATCGGCCTTTGTTTGTGCAACACAAGGCGTAACTCCATTAATTTTCTATAAAATTTAACAAATTTTTTACCAATTAATAGATTTTTAAAAAAGGAACATTTTCTGTTGACCGTATTTTTACCCGATCCGCTTGAAAAAAGTTATTCCCACATGAATGAGCTTGTCGAAATCGTTGCCGCCCATCCCAGGCATTTTCAATGGGAATAGGTCAACTTTGAGAGACTGAAAATGTGGTTTCCAAATATCCAATACTCCTGAAACTTGGTGGACTTATAAAGCAACAAAAGAAATATATTTCTGTAATTGACTACATTTTCATAGGACCACAATCCAGTTAGTTGGGCCAAGTTGACAAGAATTTCGTGTCATTTTGGTGACTTTGTCTTCCACGCGACCTAACTAACTGGATTGTGGTCCTATCGGAAAGTTGTCAACTACAAAAATAGAGTTCTTGAGTTGCTCTGTGCACCCGAAATGTTTCAGAAAAATCGGATTTCTGGAAACCTTTTTTTAACTCTCAAAGTAGACCTGTTTTGACTGAAAACGCAAGTGCCTCATGATATTATAATCATTCTGTTCAGAATTTTGCGCTGATTCCAAATATGGTTTTCTTTTCTCAATTCTAATTCATTAAATTTTTATGTTTTTTTTAATTCCATGAAAAAATTAAAAGATGACATAAGTGGTGACGTCAATGTCTGCCCTCGACTTTTTGTCCTCGCACGCGACCGAAGATGGGAAGACAAAAGTTACGAGACTACCTCATTCTATTTTTTTTCTAATGACGGCTTGTGAATGCTGTCTCCTATATTATTGATTTTATTCGAACTATTATGTATTCCATATTAATCTGAGACTCAACTGTATAAGAATCTCATTATTTTTAATGATTTTAATCAAACTCTACGAGGAGAAAAGATTTGGTAAGTAATTGAAAATTGGAACGTTAGACATCAATATGGCAAGAGACACATTTCAAAATTCCCTTGTTTCAGAACGCGGGTTCAGACTCCGATAGTGAGGAGGAAGAGAAGGAGCTCGTGGAGACAGAGCCCGAGATGACTTCGGACGAGGAAAAGACGACCTCTGTGAGCCAATGGAGCGACAGTCGTGGGGATCCGAAGTGGATTCCGGACACGCAGGAGCAAAGGGATAACCTCGCCGATTTCAGGATTCCAGAGAGACACAGAGAGAAAATGAAAAAAAGAACAACAGCGAACGGTCGAGGAGGGTCCAATGCAAGACGACGTCACTGCAGTCAACACCAATACCAATTATTCCATAGCTGCTTGAAATTAAAAAAAAAATATTCTTATTTAGAGTGCTTTCAGTCCTGTTTTTTAGACCTTCTACGACCTGTATATGATATTCTATCATATCTCCTTAACATTTGACCCGCCCCCTTGATTGTTTGCCCTTGCGCCCTCTGGGTCTCTCGTGCCAAGGGAGCGTGGTAAGGGTCAAGACCCTCACTTGTCTACCTACTGCTTCTGGTAGTAATACGAATATTTCTCACCACTTTTTTCTTACTATTCTTCCAACTTCGACTTGTTACTTTTCTTCGTCTACAATTGCTACCCCCGAATAAATCGCACCATATTCTATTCTATATTGTTTATGGTGCATCGACCAAATCAACAACCCGCGTGGCAGGAAAAATTCGAGGTAAAACTTTTCGACCGATCGAATGTTATACTAACGCTTCGCTTGACTAACGATTGACTTTGTCCTCATAACGAATACGTCCGTCCTAGTTACAAAAAATGAGCAAGCTACAGTATCTTATTGGTGGTACAACCAAAGCTTACAATTCGCTGAAAGCCTTGGTCAACCGTCATTCCTATACCCTCTCACGACTGAGGGACACGAAATCAAACGAGATCTCACCTGGATCGCTCCAGGAGATCATCGCTGAGCTAGAAGCGAAAATCGAAAAAATGTCATACCATATGGTAAAACTAGCTGAGGCGGCAGAATTGATTCTCGACGCAGCCGACCCAGAATTGGTCAAATTTGACGAAAAACTAACACCACAGGTAAAGCGCGAACGGATCGGATAGGAATGCTATATGGGTCCGTAATGCGTCCGTTACGGATCCATCTGTAAAAGTTACAACTAAACTGATCCATATGCGAATCCGTTTTCGGGCCGCACGCGAATGGAAAAAAGATTGAAAACATAACGGGTCCGTTCGCGAGTGCTCGTTCGCAAAAACACCCATAACGGATCAGTTATGCGTCGAATACCTGATGAACACACATAGCATTCCTATCCGGTCCGTTACGCGTAATTCGCGACTCACCTGTGACAAGTCCAGGAATTAGAAGGCAAAGCAGACGACCTTCGAGATGGCTTGTTTGCAGGGAGACAAAGGGTGTTAAGCGAAAACACCAGAGAAGCAGTGGCTCCCCAGATGGAACCAATCCCAACAAGACGGACAAGTCTCCAGACCATCACGGAACAAACAATGTGGAATCTTCCGAAGGTGAAAATCCCACAATTCTCAGGCAATCGATGGGATTTCCACAACTTTTAGGCTCTTTTCGACGAGTTGGTTCGCAAGACGAAAGTTTCCAACATCATCAAGTTCACACGCTTGCTTGAAGTGTTGAATGGAGAAGCGAAAGAGCTTATTTCGCAAGTTATCATCAACAATGATAACTATCAGCTTGCGATTGACTTGTTGAAAAACAAGTACGAAGACACTGAAACGACAGTCATCGAGCTAAACGATCGTATCATTAATGAGAAGGCGAAGGATACGAGTATCCGAGAACATAGAAGGCTCTACGAACGACTCCTCGCCACGATCCACCAACTTCAGAGACTCAAGGAACCAGTGGACCATCGACTGATGAAGGAACTTCTGATGGATAAGTTCAAGGACGACATCCGGAAGGAAGTCTTCAAAAAGAAGCTCGCGAATCCAGACGAATGGAATCTTGAACAAATGTTCCGAGATTTGGATGATGAGATCCCTTTGGCTGAAGATCTGGAACGCCTCATGAAGCTGAAAAAGGATTCGCCGAAAAAATTTACAGAGTCTGGAAAAGAAAGATCGTACAAAAACGATCATCGAAAGCCGACCCGCAGATGTCTCTACTGTAAGAGAGACAACCATAAAGCCAGTGAGTGCAAAACGATTGCATCGATAAAAGATCGAAAAGAGTACCTCACTCGCGAGGGAAAATGTCATAATTGCACACTGCAAGAACACGATGTAAAAGATTGCAAATCAACATTCAATTGCCATCGCTGCAAAGGTCGCCATCACCATACCATTTGCTCTGAGTCACTCAAAAAACCCCAATCGACCAATTCGTTCGCCAACAATCAGTAATTGAAAGTTGGAACGTTATACTCCTTCAAGGTTTAATTAGATCTGTACGAAATTTAGCTTATAAGATTGTTCCAGATGGACAAGTGTTTCGAGCACGGAATGTTGATGACTGCGTTCTCAAGAGTTGATGGAATGGAGAATCGGAAGATTGTAATGGATGGGAATGTGCTTCAAAACAAATTAGAAGTTTCATTGCTTTGAGAATGAGAAAAAAATTTGGTAAGTAATTGAAAGTTGGAACGTTATACTCCTTCAAGGGTTAATTAGATCTGTACGAAATTTAGCTCATCATTGATTGGCACAGTGCCAAGTAGACATCAATATGGCAAGAGACACATTTCAAAACTCCCTTGTTTCAGAACGCGGGTTCAGACTCCGATAGTGAGGAGGAAGAGAAGGAGCTCGTGGAGACAGAGCCCGAGATGACTTCGGACGAGGAAAAGACGACCTCTGTGAGCCAATGGAGCGACAGTCGTGGGGATCCGAAGTGGATTCCGGACACGCAGGAGCAAAGGGATAACCTCGCCGATTTCAGGATTCCAGAGAGACACAGAGAGAAAATGAAAAAAAAAGAACAACAGCGAACGGTCGAGGAGGGTCCAATGCAAGACGACGTCACTGCAGTCAACACCAATACCAATTATTCCATAGCTGCTTGAAATTTAAAAAATATATTCTTATTTAGAGTGCTTTCGGTCCTGTTTTTTAGACCTTCTACGCCCTGCGCCTTCTTAAGCATTTTGAGTCATTTAGAGCTGAATTCTCAAAATTTGAGCTGATTTTTTGATTGAGGTATTGTGTTAGTGGTTTACATCCCGAAGTTTTTACTATTTTCCCGTAGGCCTATCTGTTGCCTCTTAGATTCCTTATAGGGAGGGAGCAGAGAACAAACAGTGAGGGAGCCATCCCGCGAGAGAGTGAGAGGGAGCAGACAGGTTAGAGAACAAACAGTGAGGGAGCCATCCCGATGACTCATCGACGAGAGAGTACTCTCTCGCGAAGAGACACAGCATGCGAAATTAATGGTCTCAAATAGTCCCCCACAGTTTTCTTCCAACTTTAAGAAGAAAAAACCAATCAATGCCGAAATGATTGGAGTGTATAGAGTGGAAACGAATTGTGCCGATTGAAAAGGAGTACATGTTTTTTTAATGTAATTTCTTCGCAAAATGTGTTAGTCATGGTTTTTGAAATTATGAGAACCATATTTGAATCTGTATAATAGAAGATAATATCATCATAGCAATTGTCATAGCCATAATTATAGTGAAGGTGAAAAAATCCAATTTTAAGTTTTATTGAAAAGAAATTAGCTATCTTGAAAATGACAATTTTCTGATAAATCGCTATCTAGAGGTATGTAGGTTGGATTTGGATTGGAGAGCACCATTTTTTCCCGAGGAAGATTTGCCAAGGAGATTGATTTAGAGAGAAGTTTGGCCAGCAGATGTGAGCCCAATTGATGACTGTTTTGGGGGAGAAGCGATCGGAGATCGTCGATGTTTTCGATTTGGTCGATGAGTGCACCCTGGAACTAGAAAGTTTAGAGTCTATTTTGCTCGATTTTTCAGTGAGCTCAGCGATGGCACAGCTTCTCTTTTTGTTTTCATAAAGACAAGGGAAATCAATCCACCTAAATTTCGGCTCCGCGATGTTTCGCAAGTGTGACGTTTTGAAAGTTTGTCGTTTCGCAAGTGTGACGTTTTGCAAGTGTGACGTTTCGAAAGTGTGTCGTTTTAAAAGCAAAACGTTAAACTCGTGAAATAGCGTACTTTCGAAATGTCAAACTTGCGAAACGTCACACTTTCGAAACGTCACCGTCGAGCTAAATTTTTAAAGGCAATCAAATCATACCTGCAATTCCTTCTTTCGTTTTCCTAGCCCTGCAATTTCGAATTTCTCCAACACCGGCCGGTCGGATTGATTTATCAGAAAATTCTCGCAAAAGTCGGTAACCATTTGGCATTCGAATTTGGTCGCGCACTTATAGACTCCACGAAGATTTTCAACTGTAATTATGGTTCCCAAGTTGTCCTCGAGCAGTACAAGATTCTCAAAACTTACCAGTAATATACTCTCCATGTAGCACTTCCAAAAAACTTTGCACCTCATCGATTTCCAAATCTCCATCAGCATTGAATGTTGAATTTGCATCCTTCTCGAAATTCTCCATAAAAAATCGATCGAAAACTTTGCAATGGTAAGCCAAGAACTGTCGGAGCACGTAAAACTTGTGCTCTTTCACAAGAAGAACGGTATCAGAAAACTGTATTTGGCCTCTATCGAACAACTTCTTCGGTCTCAATCCATCGTTCAACTTTTGAAGATTGACTTCCACAATGAAATTAACCCAATCGGGAGGTCCGAACCTTGCCGTCTGGTTTTTCGCAAAAACTCCTTCGATGTCACGGCACAGAAAACAAGCCGAATAGAAGACATTACCGCCCGTCTCGATGCGTTGGGATCCTTCTCCCAGTTTCTTCTTTCCAATCTGACCAATCGCGAAAACTGTAAATATCGCTTCAAAGTCGGAACGTCGAGAATTATCCGGCTTATAGCAATGGAGATCGAATTGGGCGTTGCATTTGTTTCGAGAGAAATTAATTCGCCTGGAATTGGAATGTTTAACAGTTTTTGAGCATGAAAATCGCTGAAAATCGATTTTAAAAAGGCGAACTTAGATTATTTTGTAACCTATTTCAAAAAAATGTAGAATTTTTTGTCGATTCGAATGCACCTAATATCGTTGCTTAAAAGAATTTTTAAGCGAGTTATAAGCGTTTGAAGATTCGGTGAAAGAGACGCAGACACTGTCTCGTTTCTCTGCATCTCTTCGACAATAAGGGTGTCTGCTTTCTCTGCGTCTCTCTTACTGAAACTTCAAACGCTCATAACTCGCTTCAAAATGCGTCTTGAGCTGCGATATTAGGTGCATTCGAATCAGCAAAAACTTCTTCATTTTTTGAAATAGGTTAGAAAAATGGAGTTGAAAATCGATTTTCAAACGATTTTTATTTAAAAAAAAACTTATTTCGTAGATACTGTAATTGGGACGATAGTTTGAAAAAATTTACAAAAAAGGCCGTAATCTTAAGATATCTTTGTGAAAACCGCAAAAAAAGTTACCATTTATGATTACCAGACGGGCTACGCCCCTCTGGGGCCCTTCGGGCATGTCTAAAATTTTTTTTTGAAATTTTGAAAAACAAAATAGATGGGCATCATTAAGCAGGAATTATTGATAGCCTGCCAAAATTTGAGAAAAATCGGTCCAGTGGGGACTGAGCTAGGGCCGGCGACAGACACAGCACAGACACACAGACACACACACACACACACACACACACACACACACACACACACACACACACACACACACACACACACACACACACACACACACACACACACACACACACACACACACACACACACACACACACACACACACACACACACACACACACACACACACAGAAATTTGCGTTTGTTAATAGTAAAGATAGAGAATTTGTTCGTGAACGCATTGAATATAGTTGCGTTTGCAGCATTTGCGAATTCGATGAGAGAATTTGACGACGAATTTTTTGTTAGCGACTTCCATTGTTCATTTGAAACAAAAATATAATAATTAGGTATCGATTCTTTTTTTTTCCGCGAAAATTCGAAATCAAACAAGACAAGGTCATTGGAGTCGTATCGCCTATACGACGTGGCGTAATGGTGAGGGAGACAAGACGCAGACATGTGTTCGTTTTGGGAAAAAAAGGAGGAAGAGGTTTGAAAAACGAAGATGGGCTAAGACTGTCCGTAGTACCACAAAATGCAAATATCTTCATTATCAAAACCAAAATACATTATTAGTTTAATAAACAATCCAAACACTACCAGAATTGCTCATAACACATCCAACATTCGAGTACTTCTTTTTCGATTTATTAACACTCCAGAGGTTGGCAGAAGTATCACAAGTAAGGGAAACAGAAACTGTCGATTTTCCTTTTTTGAGCTGTAAATTCCAATTATAGTTTTCTAGACAATCCCAAAAACCGTACCACACTGACTCTCGATCCTTCTTCATTCGTTACATTTCCAGCGATGCCAATATGCACACTTTTATCTTTTCCACTATCTTCAGTTGCAAACTGACAGGTTACTGTAATCGGCTCGGAGCATTTGAAGTTCTCTTGAATTATATTGGTTACAGCGGAGAAGGAGAATGCAGGAAATGGACAGCAGGCTGGAAATCGTAATTTGTGAGTGCGCTCTATTGCTAATTTAGCGTACCATAGGAATATGAAGCACAGGAAAATGTGAGAGCCAGGAACAAGAATCGATTCATTTTTCTTATGGGAAACTTTTGGGTGAAGGTTTTTATAGAATGTGAGAACAAAGAAATTTATGGTTTTCAATGAAAATTTTTGTTCAAAGTAGACAAAAAAGGATGACTAATGGCAAAATTATAAGAGAGACTACATTTTGATTTTTCGATTTGGAAACTGAAAAAAATTCAAAGTTCGATTCAAAATGTTTTCTTATGAAAATTTCGTCTGAAATTGTACCCAAAAATTGAGAAAGAAATCGCGGATTTTCGCTTGAAGTGAGATTATTTAGAGCCTGAAAATCTCAATTTCCGTCTTTCATGTGAAATATGAAAAAATCGAAAGAATTTCAAGTTTTCTTTTTTTTAGTGTTTTTATAGAGTTTATCAGTTTTGAAAATCGATTAGATTCCAGTTATTTCCAAATGAAACATCTTTTTTTTCATAGTTCAGTACCACTTTTTAAAAGTCAAAAATCACCGCCCTATCTAATAAAATCTGTCAAAATTTTATCACTCAATTTATTACCCATTTTACTCACTTCTTGATGTTTTATGTCCCATTTGCTACCCGTATAAAGGGTGCAATATTACTTCCAAAAATCAGTATTATACTTCTCTCAAAAATATGAGATTGCTCACCTATTCAATTTCTTTGATACTATTGCTAGCGGTTCTTGTGGATGCAAGGTATACTGTAGCTTCTAGAATTCTCTGGAATTTTGCGAGTTTTCAGCACGAAGAACGGAAAATCGTGTAAGCGAAAGGGAGGGTCCGGAGGAAATGGTCAATTGGCTGGAGATAATGGAATGGGAAATGATTTGGCTGATGATGGAAGTGGACGATTGGATAGAACGAGGAAAGGATCGAGAGGGGGAAATGGAATAGCTGATGATGAGGATGATGGTGGGTTACTGTAGTTGTAGGAGGATTTGGGTAACTGTAGCAAACTTGAAAAGTGATAATTTCGCAGTTACAAAACGTCGAACTTGCGAAACGTCGTAGTTGCGAAATCGATGTGAGTTGCCAAACATTAAAGTTGCAAAGAACGTTAATTGTGAAATGTCTTAGTTGCCAAACGTCATAGTTGCGAAACATCGTAGTTGTGAAACTTCGCTTCTGCAAAATTCCGTAGTCGCCAAACGTAATAGTTGAACAATGTCGTAGTTGCGAAACGTCGAAGTTGCGAAACGTCGTATCCCTTCAACCCGTTCTATTCCAGAAGAACGTCAACGCGAAATCTACGAGACCGGTGACGAGAAACCCAGACGTCGTCCAGGATCCTCTGGATCCTCTGGATCCCGTGGAAACGGAAATCTCGGTGTGAACGGGGCGGGAACCCGGAAAGGCGGAAGCGGACAGTTCGCTGATGCCGATGGTGATGGATCGGATATTGCTGGTGGTGATGGTGAAGAGAGCGGATTTGTTTCGGGCGCAGAGAGTCGAGGGGGAAGAGGAGGAAAACGAGGCTCCGGTGGATCCGGCTCAAGCGGATCTGACACTTCCAATGGATCTAGTGGATCTGGCTCAGGATCCAACGGCTCAAACGTCAGAAAGATCAATGGCGGAGGCAGCTATGATGATGAGAACGACGCGGCCCCAGAGGAATATGATGATGAGCTGGGACCCGATGGAAGACGTGGATCTTCAGATGCTTCAAGCTCAAGCTCGTCCAGAGATTCCGGGAGTCAACGGGAATCTTCAAACAGATCCTCGACGAGAAGTTCTGGAAGAGGTGGTGATGACGATGAAAATGGAAGAAGACGTGGCTCAGGACGAAGAGATTCGACCTCCTACTCTGAGCACAACTCCTCGAGCACCTCTACAAGTAGCCAAACTCGAAGAACCACGACAAGACGGGGAGGAAGAAACGGGTCCAATGGAGCCGATGGACAAGATGGAAGATCGTATAGAGATGAGGAGACCGGAGAGGATATGATCGATGAGGAGGAGTCCAACATGAGAAATTCCAGAAGAAATGGAGGTAACGGACACACATTACAATTTCGCCGGCTGTTGTCAAGTCGCTTTAAAGGCGCACAAAGTTTCCCCAACGGTGTCCCTTAGGGCAAGAGAACTGCGTCAGCAGATTTTACTATGAACGGGAAGTGTGCTGGCGCTTTTCTCGTCGCCTAACCGGAAGAAATTGAGAAATTCTATGCGCCTTTAAAGCGACCTGACAACAGACAGCAAAATGTAATATTGTTGTTTTCTACTGAAAGCAAAAGTAAATCGTTTTGATTTCAGGTAGAGGTGGAAAGGGAGGAAGACGAGGCAACGATGAGGAGGAGGAAAGTTACACCAGAAAGGAATCGGAAGATCGTAAGTTGGAAAACAGAGGGTTACTGTATTTCGAATCAATCCAGGTCGCCGATCCCAAGAAACCCGAGGCGGAAGACGTAATGGAGGTAGAGCCCAAGAAGAAAATGAAAGTTTTGAGGAGACCGGGGAGGCTAGATATGTGGATGAAAATGGGAGGACGAGGCATACTGGAAGAGGATTTTCTGGAACTCAGGGTGAGTAATATGATATTACGAAACTAATTAATTGCAACCAGTAACTCAACGATCGAAAAAATCTACATAGCTAAAGTTGAACTCTTTCTAAATTTCATTTGAAGGAGGATTCCGGACAAATCGATGCAAAATTTCATGCTGATTCCGAATATCACGATGAAAACGCTTAAAAATGCTTCTCGGGCCCAAAAACGCCGTCAAAGTTGCAGAAAAGTTATCTCTACTTGCCTAACTTTTCGCGAAAAATTGTAATCCATGTGGAAAATACGACAAAAGTTCGGCCATGAGGGATAACTTTTTTGCAACTTTGAAAGCATTTTTCTGGGCCAGCTAAGCATTTTTGAGCGTTTTTATAAATGATATTCGGAATCAGCATAAAATTTTGCATCGATCGAACCATAAACAGTACAAAAAACTAGAGATTCATATGGCCTCTAGAAGCTGACTAGAAAATCAGTCCACAAATTTAGTACTAGCCGGAACTTTATGAGGTCATAACTCGGTTCACGTGACCGTTTCGGAAATTCTGATTGCAGAAATGGATTCCCCATGATCGATTGTATACAGATTCGTATTTTCAAGAAAAAAATTTGACTGGGGGTTCAGGAACACTCCTAGTTAAAGAGAGAATCGGTTGGTTGCGAAATGTCGTAGTTGCGAAATGATAGATTTAAAAAATTAGTTGGAAAAGTAGTAAATACATTGAGCAAAGCTAAAACTTCACTTCTGTAGATAACGAATTTTCACGACCCGGAATGTCCCTGAAACCACAGTAATCAGTAATACCCTCTACATTCCAGGCCAAAACGATACCAACGGAAGAAGAGGTGGACGTGGTGGCTCATCCGGAAGTCGCTCAAATCGTTTCGAAGAAACTGAAGAATCTAATGGAAACTCCCGACGATCTTCAGGATCCAGAGGATCGGGATCCAGAAACGGAGAAGAAGAAGAGTCCACAAATGTTAGAAAGTCTGGAAGAGGTATGTCTCTAGTTGGAGACCAAAAATACAATAAGTTTTAAGGTGGAAATGAAGATTCTGACCTTAGCCCTCCGAGTGTACATCTTCCACCACGCAGCCGAGCTTCTGAAGATAACGAAGAAGAGGAAGAATCCAGCAGATCCCGGCAACTTGGAAATGATCGCGGACAAGATGGAGATTTGGTGAATAATGGAAGAAGAACGATTCGATTTGGAGAGGATAATGGAAGACGTGGAGGAAGTCAGGGTGGACGGGGAAGTAGTGGAAGTCGTGGAAGCTTCAGAAGTCGCTTCGATCAGGAAGATGAGGAGAACGAGGAGAATTCCAGCAGCAGAAGACGTCAGAGCACACGAGGAGATAGAAGTCGTGACAGCTACAGTAGATCGAACACTAGAAGGAATTCTGGAAGATTCGGGGATCAGGAGGAAGAGGATTACAATAGTGGCCCAAAGACAAGTGTGAATTTTGGAAGAGATTCGAATGGGCGGATGGTGAAGGAGGAGAGAAGACATCAGAGTACAAGGGATGAGGATTTCGATCAGAGTGGACATAAGAAGAAGAAATATGTGAGTTATTACAAGGAAGGTCCTTGACCCCTACTGTTGAACTTTTTCTGAAATTTCGTTCTGAAACTATATCGACCCTAAAAAGACCGAATCTGAAATAAAATTCGGCAAAATGTTTACGTAACTCGAGATATGAGCCCTCGAAGTTGCAGCCATCAAGACTCTATTGAAACTTTGAGGGCCCATAACTCAGCTGAAATCCATTCTCAAAAGGTCTAGTTTTTTGTTTTGCACTAAAATGGATGTAGAACAAGTTTCTGTGATTTTTTGTGGAAAAAATTTTGAGCCAAAATACCGAAATTTTGGGCCGAAATTCTCCGATCGATCTGATTCACTTTTTGCCTATAAGAAAAAATAATTTTTAAAATATTCATCTTAAAATTTGACACATTTTTGTAGTTGGAAGTGTTTCGATTGCTATTATGGTTCTTGAGATATAGTGTTGTAAACCTAGAGTAAATAGAGCCCTAGAAAAACGAGACTCTTCGTGTTAAAGCAATTTATCTGTAGAACCAATGGAGTTATCAAAAAGCTGTCAACTAAAAAAATATGCAGCTTGAAATTTCATACATTTTTGTAGTTTAAAATGTGACGATAGCTCTTGTGGTTTCCAAGATAGACGCCGATTTTGTGCCTTCTCTTTGGAAAAACGTTTTGATACATTTGGCCCGCATAGAAACTTCAAATTTCCAGCGCGTCAGCGACAATGGATCCGAGGAGGAATCTTTCTCGTCATCGTTCTCAACGTCTTCTAGAAAATCTACGTCTTCATCCTCATCTTCTAGCCGAACCACCTGGGACGATGGATTCGATAATGATGATGATACTTTGTTCGTCAGAAAGTGAATGAAATGAATTTTTTTGAACTTTGAAAACTTTGAATGAAATTGTCAGCATTGAAAAAATATTGCAGCAGTACGAAAATAACAATATTCCCGCTAAAAATCTTTGAAACTCGAGAAAATCAATTTTCAAATCGCGCACTCACATTTTTTCAAACCTAATTCAAAAAATGTAGAATTTTTTGCTGATTCGAACGCACCTAATATCAATGCTCAAAACGCATCTTGAAGCGAGTTATGAGCGTTTAAAGTTTCAGTAAGAGAGACGCAGAGAAAGCAGACACTCTCGTTGTCGAAGAGACGCAGAGAAACGAGACAGTGTCTGCGTCTCTCACGAAAATTTAAAACGCTCATAAATAACTCGCTTCAAAATGAGTTTTGAGCTGCGATACTAGGTGCGTTCGAATCAGTAAGAAAAATGTAAGTTCGTGATTTAAAAATATATTTCTTCGAGTTTTAACGATTTTCATGCGAAAATATTGCAATTTTCTTTTATAGTGGAATTGGGTCAATCATTTGAGCACAAATAAAATATTATTGTAATCCAACTTGACAAAAGTCCGATGGGATCAAAGTCTGAAATTTACAAAAGTTCATCCTTCACTCAATACGTCAACGTCGAAAACTCAACGTTTTTCTCCGATTTTTTCAATGTTCATGGATTCATGTCATAAAATACCGCCTCTTTTTCGAATCTGCAACCACCTCCGAATGGAGTTTTAGTGACGATCATAAAAAAACCCCCTGAATCGAACCCATTTCCTATAAAAGCCCCCGATTCTCGAAAAGTTGGAGATTGCGTTTTGATTTTATGACACTTTTCCAACCGCATCTTAAAAGTTACAGTACCCCTTTTTTGTAGGGAATGTCTTCTCCTCAGGGTGTCGCCGTGGCGGCCCTTCTGTTTCTTGGTGTGGTTCATGGAGGTCTTCTCGAAGATTTGCAGAGCAAATTCTCAAAAGCTACGTCTGGGTTTGGATCTTCTGGATTCGGAAGCTCTTCCGGTTTTGGAAGCTCTTCTGGTTTCGGAAGTTCTTCTGGATTTGGAGGTTTCAAAGGTTTCGGAGGTGAGTTTGGGACTTTTTTGGGACTTTTTTGTCGATTTTAATAGTTAATTCTATTTGTGACTTTCGAAAATTCGGCTCTGCGACATTTCGAAAGATGACATTTCGCAAGTGCGACGTTTCGCAAGTGTGACGTTTCGAAAGTGTGACGTTTCGAAAGTGTGACGTTTCGCAAGTTTGATGTTTCGAAAGTTTGAAGTTTCGCAATAGTGACGTTTCGCAAGTGTGACGTTTCGAAAGTGTGACGTTTCGCAAGTTTGATGTTTCGAAAGTTTGAAGTTTCGCAAATGTGACGTTCCGAGAGTTTGGAGTTTCGAAAGTGCGGTGTTTAGAAAGTGTGACGTTTCGCAAGTATGACGTTTTGAAAGTGCGATATTTCACAAGAGCAAAGTTTCGCTTTTGAAAAATTCAAAATGTCATCCTTGCGAAACGTCAAACTTTGGAAACGTAGCACTTTCGAAATGTCTACTTTTAAAATGTCACGGAGTCTGCAAAACACTGAGATTTGAATTTGCGTCATGCTAACAATGCTGTTTTATAAAGTACCGTCACCTTCTTGAAACTCCCTTTCGATCCGTATAATTTTCATTGAAATCGGTCAACTAACAACGGAGATATATCGAAAAACAGAAAGTCAACATGGAAAATTCGTTCCAAAATTTTGGTCCTTTGAACTGCAAGAATCAAACCTACAGTAACCCCTATTTTTCCAGCAGCAAAATCCGCCGCCGCCCCAGCCGCCGACACCGTAGACTTCAGCATTCCAAAACTCGACGCCAGCAAAGCATCGGTTGTCCACTCGTCCAGTAGTCACAAGGGACACCATAAGAGCAGTGGATCCTCCTCGAACACTCACTCTTTGACAATCGTCGGTGCCGATGGAAAGAACATTACGCAGAATGATGAGACAAAGGATGGATACAATAAGGAACAGAAGGTCGATGAGGCACAGGAGATGAGTAAGATCAGAAGTGCCGATGGATCAGTGGTAAGTTATTGAAGTTAGTATGGGGACCCTCAATGTAATGACTTATTTCAGGTCGAAAGCGGAAAGAGTCACAACAAGTCATCTGATGACGATAGCAGCTACAGTCTCGCTAAGCACAACATGTTGGAAGCTGATAAGAACGGAAATGTGAAACAAGTCAATACCAATAAGATTAATAATCAATCCAGGTTAGTTAAAAAGAGGAGGCTTGTCAGAGGCCCCGGGCCAATACAAGGCTGCCGCCGGCCGCGGCTCGGGCCGTTCTTTCGAAAACAAGCTCTGTGAATCAAAATAGGGTTTT
The DNA here is from genome assembly GCA_963966625.1 of Caenorhabditis zanzibari. Taxonomy (NCBI): domain Eukaryota; kingdom Metazoa; phylum Nematoda; class Chromadorea; order Rhabditida; family Rhabditidae; genus Caenorhabditis; species Caenorhabditis zanzibari. The sequence continues at coordinate 5,136,279 of OZ016470.1, read as the reverse complement.
CATCCGGGAGGGCGGCGAGCCGCCCCAGCTGAGCCACGGCCTGGCCCGTGGGTAGCTCGTCATGTTCGGCCGTAAACCGCTGGATTCAACAATGGGAACCTACCACAGCCCAGGCTGACCGTGGGCCGGCGATGTGACAGCCTTGAGCCTAACCAAAATGCCGCGGCAGACGTGAGCCCAACGAAAGCGGCCTCGTTATAAATACTGTATCCCGCTCCCCTCACTCCGAAATTTCCAGATCCGCTGCTCTTGACGAAGCTCTGGAGACTTACAAACAACAGAACGCCGACGGAACATTCATCAACAACAGCACCGGTCACAAGAACACCGACGAACATCTCAGCCACAACGTCCTCGACGATTCCTCGAACATCGTTGTCAACGCCGACGGAACCTCGCACAACATCACAAACGTAAGTGACCTCGATTACTCTTATCTTTAATTCTGAAATTTTGATAATGATCGAAGTCATTTGCAGAGGAAGGGATCAGTCGGAGACTCTCACAAATCCGATGCCAGCTCCTTCCAAAACGCCGAGAGCAAGGATGCGTCTGGCAACCAAATGGCTGTTCACAACACCAAGAAAGCGTCATCGGAGAAGGGATCGAGCTCAGACTTTGAACAGAACCTCGAGGCTGCTAAGAACGCCGATGGAACATCATTCTCCAATTCCACTGGAAACTTCAATAATACCAATTACGATAAGGCGATGGCCGAGGAACTCATGTCGAAGAAACTTGTCAATGCCGACGGAACATCTTCTTTGGAAGCCAGTCATGCTGGATCTAACAGCAGTAAAGTCAATTCTAAATCCGGATCCAACTCGGCTTTGGATGTTATCGGGCCTAATGGAACATTCTCGCATATTGCTAGCAATAAGACAGAAGACTATAATTTGGATGAGGCTAACCAGAATGCTGGAAGTATTAGTGAGCAAATCGGAAAGAATGGAGTTCGATCACTCAATGAGTCGTCTATCGAAAGTGGAAGAAAGGTAAGAAGAGAGGGATCTATCAGTAAGGCTGTCACACGGCCGACCATTGGACCGCGGCCCGGGCCGTGTGTAGGTTGTCATGGTTGAATTCCTTTAAAAAAAAGCTTTTTGGATCAAAAAAGGTCAGTGCCGCTGGATTCAACCATGGTAACCTACCCACAGCCCGGGCCGCAGCCATAGGGCTGGCCGTGGGCCGGGGATTCGAGCAACTAGTGGCGCGATTTTGATGAAAAATATACAGATCGATAGGAAATTTCCGAAAGATCCAGATCATAATATTTTAAAAACTAAAATTATGATCTAGCCAGCAAGACGACTTATCTTTTACAAAAATTTTCTCCGCTGCCAGTGGGTCAATTTTCATGAGAATTCTACTAATCAATAGGAAATTTTCTAGAGAATAACTTCATATTGTGAAATAACAGATTTTTAAGTTTTTATGTATCAAATTGAGCGTCTAATCAGAGTTGGAAGCTAAGCATTTGAATAGGATTCCGAGCAAAGAATGTTATTGCAAAAAAATTCAGAATTTTGCGCTGATTCCAAATATCATAACAAAAACGCTCGAAGATGACTGTAACCCCCACAAAAACCGCTTCAAACAGGTTATTTTTTCACAGAGGTAGATCCGGTGGCCGTGGCCGAAGTTCGAGAGTGCGGCTAACTCCGCCTACTTTGGCCACAGAACACCCCCGTGTTAAAAACGGTTTTCGGGATGTTGGAGGCATTTTTAAGTTTGCGTTATGATATTCAGAATCAGGCAAAAAATTCTGCATATTTTAAAGCAAAAACGTTTTTGTTGGGAGCTGAAAGACGAAAATACAGTAACAGCTGGCTTTTGACCCCCTCGACACCAAATACATTCGAATTTTCATTTTAAGGCCGAGAGCAGAAACAAGACCGCCATCGATCTCATGGACTCACTCGACGCCTCCGGAAACAGAGCTTCAATGCGTTCGAACTCTTCCAGTGGAGTCTCCCTCGATGAGAATCACAACAACACCAGAGCATCCCAACAATCCGTTGATGAACTTGGAAACGTCAGAAATCATTCTGTCGTCGGAAACTATAGAAACAGAAAGACTGGAGAGTTCGGAAACTCTGATGTGCTCGCCTCGGTTAAGAATGCTGATGGAACAGAGAGTATTTCCAGTCTCAAGAATAACACCAACAAGAATACTTATGATGCTGAGAAGTTTGCTGGAGAGATTACGGTAAAGTACAGGGAAAATTGGAACTCTTGAATCTTCGAATTTCAGAGCGAGAGAGTCAACGGAACAGTTCTCGATCACAGCAAGTCATCTGGATCCAAGATCTCAAAGACCGATGGAAGTTCTGATACTCTTGCAGCCAATTATGAGAAGGGACTCAATGGAGCTATGGTGAGTAGAAGTCCCTTTGAAAGTATGCGATTCTGAAAATTCAAATGTTTAGAAGAACGAAACCGTCAAAGCTGGTCAAGCCTACAACACTTCTGAGGGAGAATCCTTCCAACTCGACGCTCTTCATCAAATCGGAGCCAATGGATCAGAGATCACGCATAACAAGGAAAGCAGACAAAACGCGAGATCCGGAAACACCAAGAACAATCGCGAGTCATCTCTCATTTCCGACGATGGAAAAGGAAACAAGGTTAACGATCAGAGAAAGAGTGCATCAGATACTCATGACGCTGAGAGCCGAAGCAGTGATACTGATGATCTTTTGGTCAAGAATAAGGATGGAACCGAGCTTCACGTAAATGACAACAGTGTGCAGACAGCTGCCGAGCACAGCGACAATGAAGTGAGCTCGCAGCATCGTAAGCAGCAGAATGCTGATGGAACGTTTGCGGATTTCAACAGTGATGTGGCGAAGAAGCATTCATCAAAGGATGCTACCGATGAGAGAGGAACGATTTACGATCATAAGGGACTTAATGGAAAGTCGACGTCGCAGCGGAAGAATAGCAAGGTTGAGAACCATAAGAAGGATGCGGTAAGTACACAATCTTGAAATCTTGGATCGCTCGAAGCCATCGTTATTGTGTCAAAAATTATAACAAAACGAAGCATCCGTAACAACGACGCTTCGCAGAAGGTTAGTGCGCGTCGTTTATCGACAGAAGCATCCAAAATAACATTTTTCAGTCAGTTTTATTGATGATTCTAGTAATTTATTTGTTGGAAAACTGATCAGTAATTCATTGTACTCCGATTCGCTTGAAGTTCGTTAAATGCAAGTTTTGTGATTTATTCTAAAGCTTATGTCGATTTACGTTAAACAACGCGCACTAAATTCTTGCGGAGTGTTGTCGTTGAGGAGGCTCATGGGTCAGCGACTGGATAATGTCCCAAACTAGAGAAAAAGAGACCCCGTTCTTAGTATTTTAATTGTACATTTTCAGGATGAAGTCGTCAACACCGCGCTCCACTCAAAGACACGTGACGGAACCGAGACCAACAACGTCTCTCACAGCAACATCTCCACATCAGATCTCCAAGAGTCTCAAGTGGCTTCTGACAAGAGAAAGCTCGTTCTTGGCGATGGAAAAGTTGTGGTTTCCGAAGACGAAAGCCACGTCAATCATGGAAAATCTCGAAACGACGCGGCCAAATCTCATAAGATCGATCAAAAGATGGCCGATGGATCAAGTCGCCATACGGATACTGGATCCAATGCTCATAGTGATTTGGAGACTCGCGGAGAAGGTGGAAAGAAGGTGAGATTCCAAGATCTCGGAAACGGAACAGTTTCTTCGTTGAATCAAGACTACGAGAAGTCGATGGCGAAGGGAGGAGATAAGACTGTGAGCCATGATAATTCATTGAGATCTGATGGAAAGGGACACTTCACCGAATCGAAGAATGCAAGTGATACTCATCATGTTATTGATGATAAGGATGTGAAGCAGCATAAAGAGCATATCATTATGTAAAAGTTCTCCTTGTGAGATGTTTCTTTGGTTTTGTGTATGAATCTGTCTGGAGAATCGTCATCATGATATTTTTGTCGAATAAAGTCTTTGGACTTTTTGATAGTTATTTCTTCTATTTTCGGGCGCCGGCCTCTGAGCCTCCGCAAAAAAAAAAGGATCAATACTGTCCCTGACTCACCTCTATTTTTTGTGATTTCTCCATCGCTCCTCCAAACGTGATCCTCCATCGTCGCATCATGATAACGTGATCCTCCATCGTCGCTCCTCCTGAAAAATGGACTGTTTCGTGAAAAAGGGTAATTTTTAACTTAAGATGCTAACAGTCTGTCTTAGATACTAAAAAAGATCAAAACTGTGTCCGACTTACCTCTCTTTTTCGAGATCTCCTCATGGCTTCCATATCGTATCCATCGTCGAATCCATATCGTATCCATCGTCGAATCCATATTGTATCCATCGTCGCTTCCATATCGTATCCATATCGTGTCCGTCGTCGTATCCATATCGTGTCCATCGTCGAATCCATATCGTTTCCATCGTCGAATCCATATTGTATCCATCGTCGCTTCCATATCGTATCCATATCGTGTCCGTCGTCGTATCCATATCGTGTCCATCGTCGAATCCATATCGTATCCATCGTCGAATCCATATTGTATCCATCGTCGCTTCCATATCGTATCCATATCGTGTCCGTCGTCGTATCCATATCGTGTCCATCGTCGAATCCATATCGTTTCCATCGTCGAATCCATATTGTATCCATCGTCGCTTCCATATCGTATCCATATCGTGTCCGTCGTCGTTTCCATATCGTGTCCATCGTCGTTTCCATATCGTGTCCATCGTCGTATCCATCGTCGAATCCATATCGTAATCCATGACATATCGGCTTCCATACTTTCTGCCCCATTTTCCGATTCCTTTCGACTTCACCTCTGCTAACCTTCTCCATGACAATTTCTCTCTACGTTGGCTTTTGGTCTGTCGGGGGAGGAGCCCGCGGTGGAGGAGCCTTTGGAGGAGGAGCGCATAGAGAAATGTCACGAATTGGGAAAGCATCGGATCCATCAGAATTCACCGTAGATAGAGCAAAAAGAGTTGGGCGGCCGCAAGTGTCCGAGTGTTCTTTTTTTCGATTACTGCAAGAAAACCGGATGAAAATTGGTATTTTGTAAAAATATCGATTGAAAAGAGAGCAAAAACGGAACGAGTGTGAGTGAGTGTTACAAATGAATACTAAATGAGGTCTAGCCACTGGTGTCCAGGTGTCTATTGACCTGGATTACTGTCGATGTCTGTGGGGCAACAAGGCATATGTTTATTGTGACATCAAAGGGGTGCTAACTCTTTTACTACTACTCTGTGACGTAAAATGTGAAGAGAAATGAGAAAATCGATAACTTGACTTCTAGCTATCTGGTAGAGTGTCGTCTCGCGAGCATCATTGCTCGCCGAGCACGAGAAATCTGTGCGAGACTCGCAAGAAATCGCGAGTCTCGTCTCGACTCGGCTCGCATAGATGCTCGTCTCGGCTCGTGCTCGCAACTGCTCGCATCTGCTCGGCTCGTCTCGGCTCGCGCTCGCAAATGCTCGCAATTTCTCACTTCTCGCAAACTGCTCGCAATTTTTTTGCGAGTCTCGCAGACTCGCATTTTTTCTACGTTATCATGCGTGACCTCAGATTTTTTCACTTTTTTAGAATTTTCTGGAAGTTTTCATTTGGAATTCCATTGTTTTGGCAACGTGGATTTTGAAAAAAAACGGTTTCATTTTTATTTATTTTTTTTGGCTCAAAATCCACGTTGCCAAAACAATGGAATTCCAAATGAAAACTTCCAGAAAATTCTAAAAAAGTGAAGAAATCTGAGGTCACGCATGAAAACGTAGAAAAAATGCGAGTCTGCGAGACTCGCAAAAAATTTGCGAGCAGTTTGCGAGAAATGAGAAATTGCGAGCATTTGCGAGCGCGAGCCGAGACGAGCCGAGCAGATGCGAGCAGTTGCGAGCACGAGCCGAGACGAGCATCTATGCGAGCCGAGTCGAGACGAGCCGAGCGGGACAATTGCGAGCATTTGCGAGTCTTGCGAGAAAATGCTCGTGAGACGACACTCTACTATCTGGGATACTTGGAATTTCAGATTCTGTAAATTCAACGACGACCATCATCTTAGTGCCAATGTCGAGCTGAAATTTGCAAGGAAAAATTATAACGGGAATTCCAAAAAAATTAGATAGCTAGAAGTCAAGTTATCGATTTTCTCATTTCTCTTCACATTTTACGTCACAGAGTAGTAGTAAAAGAGTTAGCACCCCTTTGATGTCACAATAAACATATCCCTTGTTGCCCCACAGACATCGACAGTAATCCAGGTCAATAGACACCTGGACACCAGTGGCTAGACCTCATTTAGTATTCATTTGTAACACTCACTCACACTCGTTCCGTTTTTGCTCTCTCGTACTCTTTTCAATCGATATTTTCACAAAAAGCCAATTTTCATACGGTTTTCTTGCAGGAATCGAAAAAAGAACACTCGGACCCTTGCAACCGCCCAACTCTTTTTGCTCTATCTACGGTGAATTCTGATGGATCCGATGCTTTCCCAATTCGTGACATTTCTCTATGCGCTCCTCCTCCAAAGGCTCCTCCACTGCGGGCTCCTCCCCCGACAGACCAAAAGCCAACGTAGAGAGAAATTGTCATGGAGAAGGTTAGCAGAGGTGAAGTCGGAAGGAATCGGAAAATGGGGCAGAAAGTATGGAAGCCGATATGTCATGGATTACGATATGGATTCGACGATGGATACGATATGGATTCGACGATGGATACGATATGGATTCGACGATGGATACGATATGGATTCGACGATGGATACGATATGGATTCGACGATGGATACGATATGGATTCGACGATGGATACGATATGGATTCGACGATGGATGCGATATGGATTCGACGATGGATACGATATGGATTCGACGATGGACACGATATGGATTCGACGATGGACACGATATGGAAACGACGATGGACACGATATGGAAACGACGATGGACACGATATGGATACGACGGCGGACACGATATGGATACGACGACGGACGCGATATGAAAGCAACGATGGATTCGACGATGGATACGATATGGATACGACGATGGATACGATATGGAAGCCATGAGGAGATCTCGAAAAAGAGAGGTAAGTCGGACACAGTTTTGATCTTTCTTAGTATCTAAGACAGACTGTTAGCATCTTAAGTTAAAATTTACCCTTTTTCACGAAACAGTCCATTTTTCAGAAGGAGCGACGATGGAGGATCACGTTATCATGATGCGACGATGGAGGATCACGTTTGGAGGAGCGATGGAGAAATCACAAAAAATAGAGGTGAGTCAGGGACAGCATTGCTCTTTTTTTTGTGGAGGCTCAGAGGCCGGCGCCCGAAAATAGGATAAAAAACTATCAAAAAGTTCAAAGACTTTATTCGACAAAAATATCATGATGACGATTCTCCAGACAGATTCATACACAAAACCAAAGAAACATCTCACAAGGAGAACTTTTACATAATGATATGCTCTTTATGCTGCTTTACATCCTTATCATCAATAACATGATGAGTATCACTTGCATTCTTCGATTCGGTGAAGTGTCCCTTTCCATCAGATCTCAATGAATTATCATGGCTCACAGTCTTATCTCCTCCCTTCGCCATCGACTTCTCATAGTCTTGATTCAACGAAGAAACTGTTCCGTTTCCGAGATCTTGGAATCTCACCTTCTTTCCACCCTCTCCGCGAGTCTCCAAATCACTATGAGCATTGGATCCAGTATCCGTATGGCGACTTGATCCGTCGGCCATCTTTTGATCGATCTTAAGAGATTTGGCCGCGTCGTTTCGAGATTTTCCATGATTGACGTGGCTTTCGTCTTCGGAAACCACAACTTTTCCATCGCCAAGAACGAGCTTTCTCTTGTCAGAAGCCACTTGAGACTCTTGGAGATCTGATGGAGTTGAAGGGTCGAATACTATTGCCTCTAGATCGTTTCGGGATGTTTACACCGGTTGAGTGTTTCAGAGCTCAAGATTTCATGTTCCGTTGACTCTAACAAGGATCATCAAATGCTGTGATTGCAGCTAAACGTTTTCCTAGAGCAAGATACCGACGATTGCATCACTATAGTTGCTTGAACCGATTCGAATAAGCAGCATGAATGAAATACTGGTAAAATTAAAAGCCTCTTTTGTTTAGCGCTCTGTTTTTGAAAGATGCCAAGAGATTTTGCACTAAATCGAAGCACCAAACTACAAACATGTTGGGGTTTTCCTAACCAAGGACCTCGTCAAAAAATGTTTTCGTATCGAATTGGTAGTCAAAAACTTTTTTAAAACCATTTTTTCTACTGAGACGGTTCGTCAAAAAAAAATTTATTGGGAGTCGGTTCGTCACTTAAAAAAATAACCGTGCCGATTAAATAGAACTTGTGTGACAAACTACGTAGATAACTGTTAACGGATCTTTTTCTTAAAGAACGCGACGACGAACTGAACTTAGCCACAAACCAGGAAGTACACTCTGTTTATCCCTGTCTTCTAACATGTAATGTACCCCAATTGTCGTACCGGGTTTTGGCTGAAAGTAGGCTCATTAAAACAAGCACAAAAAGTTATGCAAGAACGCACAGCCTTTTTTGCTACCGTTTGGTACTTTTTGAGAAAATCGACTTTTTAATAAAATTTTCGAAATTTCAAAAATTCAACTTCAAATGATCAGAGTTTTGTTCAAACTTGTTCAAATGCAACAAACTAAAGTGTGTTTTGTAGCTGATCGAATGAAGTTTATAAAAGTATTTAATAAATTTTTTTACACTTTGTGGTCCCCCACTTATGACCCAAAATGCAATGTTGCTCCATTGCAAAAAAGTGCGTAGCAAAAGTTTGACGGTCGAAATTTTGTTCAAACTTATTCCAAACGATTCAGCATGTAAAAATTACTAGATACGCAAAAATTTAAAAAAATTCAACCGTGGAAAAATTTTTTATAAAAGTTTGAAAAAATGAAATTTCAAAAAATTTTGAAAAAAGTCAAATTTTCTATTGAAAGTTGTACAGCAAGTTATAAATTTGTTATTGTTTTCTGATTTACCGTTTTATGTTCTTTCAAATGAGCTATAAATTATTAAAATTGCACAATTTTGAAGCAGCTTATGAAGGTTTCAAAGTTACAGCAGTGTTTTTAGTGATGAGCCACAAATCGAAAAAAATGAAAATGGAGCTAGAGACTCAAACTTTGTTGTGATTTGTAGGAAATTGCAATACAAACCAAATTGTCAACTGCAACCTTTTCCTAACTCTTCACACAAATCTGATAAAACTGAAAACAGTGTTTGGTACGGGCCCTAATCGAAAAACTGTGTTTCTACGACCTGGATGAAGAGTTAGAGAAAAGTTGCAGTTGACAATTTGGTTTGAATTGCGATTTCCCACAAAACACAACAAAGTTTGAGTTTCTAGCTCCATTTTCATTTTTTTCGATTTCTGACTCGCCACTGAAAACGCTACGGTAACTTTCAAACCTTCATAAACTGCTTCAAAACTGTGCAATTTTAATTATTGATAGCTCATTTGAAAGGGCATAAAACAGTTAATAAGAAAACATTTACAAATTTAAAACTTTCGGTTTAAGCATTGTTTGAAAATTTGACTTTTCTCAAAATTTTTCGAAATTTCATTTTTTCAAAATTTTATAAAAAATTTTTCCACGGTTGAAATTTTTTAAAATTTTGCATACGTTATAATTTTAACATGCTTAATCGTTTGAACATAGTTTTAAACAAATTTCGACCGTCAAAGTCTCGCTATGCATTTTGTTGCAATGGAGCAACATTGCATTTTGGGTCATAAGTGGGGGACCACAAAGTGTAAAAAAATTTATTAAATGCTTTTATAAACTTCATTCGATCAGCTACAAAACACACTTTAGTTTGTTGCATTTGAACAAGTTTGAACAAAACTCTGATCATTTGAAGTTGAATTTTTGAAATTTCGAAAATTTTAATAAAAAGTCGATTTTCTCAAAAAGCACGGCGTCCTCAAATGGAAATTCAAATTTCACAATTTTCCCGTGAACTTTGAATCCAGGGAATTGTTAAAACCTACACTGACTTGAAACCTAGATATCAGAAAAATGTCAGTCATAGTATAATACTATAAATTCAAAGCTCTTAATCATGTTCTTGTGATCATTTTGAACCTAAATTTGCCCATATTTGCTTTTTTGCAACAAGAGATAGGTTGGGTCAAAATCTTCAAGCTGAAATAACTCAACTCGGGTTGACCTAAATTACGAGATCTATATGTCAACTTGTAGGTCTCACATGGGACTACAATTTAATCTCAGCCGATTTTTAAATTAGGTCCTTAAAAATTTTTTAGGTCAAAAAATCGTAATTTTCAGTACATTTTTTGTCGAAATTTCAAGCTGAAATAACTCAGTTGATATTAGACGTGCTGATACAATTTTATACCAGCAGGTAGCTCGGAAAACCCTGAACATTTTAATTTCAGCCGATTTTTGAATTTATTTTTTTGAACCAAGTTATAGCTGAAAATCCAATTTTTCAGTGGTAATTTCAAAAAGTTGAGATGCCCTAGACACGTAGGCAGCCGTGAAACGTATTTCCATTTCAGGGTGCCGTGAAAAGTACTAAACGGTAGCAAAAAAGGCTTTGCGTTCTTGCATAACTTTTTGTGCTTGTTTTAATGAGCCTACTTTCAGCCAAAACCCGGTACGACAATTGGGGTACATTACATGTAATCTATTATTTCCTACGCACTACCGATTCAAATTTCGATACTATCATAGCTTCCAACAATCATGACATAATTAGGTACTTTATGTACCGTAATTATGTCACCCCAGAATAAAAAGATTCATTAACGATAAGCAATGCGATGAAATAACTCTACAGAGAGTGTTTCCAACGAAGCATACCATGCAGAATTACAACTCCACAGTGCTAATCAATAAAAAGAAACAAGAAAAATGATGATACAATAAGATTCTTCCTTTCCCGTGTTGCACGTTCCGCCTTCCGGTGTCCCAAAATGGTTCCAGCAGAGTTCAGTTACTCAGTTAATACCCATGCTGATCTGATAGAGGTTTAGATCTCTGATTCATCTAAATTGAACAATCCGCTGCAGGAGCCCAACGCGATTGACCGGGCCCTTGTGTTATACTGATAGTTTTCTTCCAACACGAAATCCAGACAACTGACGAGCCAGGACTTAGACAAAAGCAAGATCCAAAATACCGATCTTACAAATGGCAGTGTACGCACATGCACAAATCAATTATCCAGAAATCGTGTAGAATTGACTGCCAGTAAAACTGAACCGTTTTGTCAACCTGATGTCAACACTGGAAGCGTAAAAGGACAAGAAATATGAACCACAGTCAACCAGCATATCGATAAACACGAGTATTCTCATTCAGTTAATCTGTCTCCATTTCACATCTACTCACTTGTCTAGATTGAATAACCCGCTGCAGGAGCCCAACGCGATTGACCGGGCCCTTGTGTCAGACCGACAGTTTCCTTCTAAACCAATATCCAAATGACTGACGAGCCAGGACTTAGACAAAAGTAAGCTCCAAAATACCGAGCTTACAAATGGCAGTGTACGCACATGCACAAATCAGCCATCCAGATATCAGTCAGAATCAACTGCCAGTAAAACTGAACCGTTTTGTCAACCTGATGTCAACACTGGAAGCATCGAAATCACAGAATATACAAGCAAGATAGTGCAAAACGAAAACTCGATTAACCGATTTGTTGAGGTGCAAACCTCAGCCTAGAATCTGAACATCTACTGGAACCAAATGGAATGTTGAGATCAGGAAGTTGCATGATGTTGACCACGCTCCCCACTTTTCGTCACACAGTGATCGGATGGAATCTGAAGTTGACGATTGAGTTGTTGAAGACTTTCAATTTTTAAAAAAAACTCACCTTTTATTGAAAAACCGAAGACTGATTTGGAGAGGGGAGGATGGCACACGTGGATCTCGAGGAGTTTTTTTAAATTTAGTGTTCTAATTAGAAGTTCACGCAAACATTTTTTTTTAAAGTTTAGTTTTTAGTTCACGTGAAGATTGTCCGCAGGCAGGCAATCCTATTTGTTATTCTACATTTATGCTATTTTTTTTGTACAATAAACGACTCATATAAAAATCGGAAAACAAATTTGAATGAATAAAAAACAGTCATATAGAAATCGAATTAAAAAAACAGGAAAAAAAATTTTTAAAAACGCAATTTCGGTAAGAAACCTGAAAGAAGATAGTGTTCTATTGCCGTTTCGTTTTATTTTGTGTCCAAACTACAGTAACCCTCAATTCTTTGAAAATAACAAACCACTTTTCTCTTTCTCTCAAATTTTCCTCTCAATTTCAATCACCAGAGAAAAAGTTAGTGTTTGTGAAATTCTGAAGCCCTGAGCAATTTTTAAATTTCAAAAAACTATAGGTATTACTCACAGACTCTTTGGCTACAAACACGCTAATTTTCAAGTAAATTGGACTCAACAATTGTTTGAGCGAAGTTATTGACAAAAAAAGAAAGGTGTACTCAAATATATGCCAGTAAAATGGTTACAAACCAAAAAAAACCTACCAGAAAAAAAGTATAATTGACACAATGTGAGACTTGTTGAAAAACAAAGGGAAATTTTCAAATCCACTGATAATCCGCTAGCTCTGGGTACATACTGCTACCGATTAAGGTGGACAGAGAGTCTTTTTCGTGTGGATTACTGTATTCAATATTTGGTTGAGTCATCATTGTGGAAGATTCGGAAGCAATTGAACTCTCTGGTGTAAGAAGTGTGAAGGGGATCTAGAAGACTTGTAACTTTAGAAAATTATAATTAGTTGAAAAATTTACCTGAACAGTTATGGGTGAAGCCGGCGACTTGTCCACCAGAAGAACTCTCAATATCGGAGAGTCCTGGGAATTGAAATCAAGTTTTGAGGGTCCCGAGCAGTGAGAGCTCGTTGTCTTCGGTTTCGGTTTATATTCGGGGAATAGTTTTTGGATTTCAGAGGTTAGCTGGGTCGGGTCCATTATCGGGGGGCTCTGGAGAACAGGATATATTATGAGAGAATAAGGGGAAAAGTGACTTACAAATGTGGTTCGTTCAAAGTGGGAAAAGTCGATAGTAGAGGAGATTCTGGAGGATGTTGGGGAGGATTTCTGAAAAGTTTCAAAGTGAGGTTCTACATATTGTCTGTTCAATAAAACGTCGGCAAGACACGCCCCTTTTCGGACACGCCCCTTTTCACGTAACTACTAAAAAAAATTGATCTACAAGCAAACGTGAAAAAGGGGCGTGTCCGAAAAGGGGCGTGTCTTGCCGACGTTTTATTGAACAGACAATATGAAATTTGAAACTTTACAGAGCTACTTTCGACAACTGTATTTTGAGCCAGACTGGCGCGTAGATGGTGTTATGCAAGTAATCAGATTAGGCACCGCAATGAAAGGGGGCGTGGCCTTTCATTTTTTCTCTTGGGTGAATCGGGTCATCTTTGAGGGCTTGTTACGGGGCTCCGGACTTCGTATCAAATCAGAATTTAGTGAAACTAGGGGTAATTAACACCGTAGAATTCATTGGTGATAACAGTTTTTCATAAAAACAAAAGGTTCAAAAGAAAAACGCCAAAATGACCGGTCGGCGGCAGAATACCGCAAATTTAACTTTGTTCTAGGTCGAACACGCATAATTTTTTTGATGTTTCTGGTAGTTCAAGATATTCTCTAAACGTCCAAAACAAAAAAATCCAAATCCACATTGGCCAAAATTTTTTGACTCCTGTTAAACTTCAAGTTGATACAGAAAAAAATTTTCAGTGATGACCCATAGTTTTTTTGATTTCATAAGCTTTAACTAAACCAAGAGAGGCTGTGTTAAAATTTTCAGAACGTTTGATGAAGTATGACTACAAAAATTTACGAGTCGAAGTGAACATGTTCTCTTTTTTTGTTAGTTTTTCCCAATTTTCGAATTGATGCAGCTCGAACACGCATGTTTTGATTTCATATTCGGAATCCTCATAATTTTTCCTATCAGATGAATGTAGAAACGCCTATTTTCGTATTGGCCAAAATTTTTAATTGCCTTTTTTCTGTTTGAAAAATCGCGAAAATCGAAGAAATTGATGCAAAAAAAGGCGGCTGCCGACAGCCGACAGTCACACATTCGTATACAGGTTCGGCGGCGCGCGCCGACTTTGCCTCCATGGCCTAGTGGGTAGTGGCTGTGACCATGAAAAAACACATGTTAGGTTCAATTCCAAAATTGTCCCAATAGATTTTTTATGTTTTGTTTATCTAGAAAAACACTTTTTGAACACCATTAGTAGCCGGTTTTGTGTGGTTCTGAACTTTTTCCAATCCCACCGCCTACCCTCCACCAAAATAATTCGTAGAAAAAGTGCGCCGCACGCTTGCCATCGCCCCTCCCACTTTCGCCACGCCCCCAACGACCATGCCCTCTGCAACCTCTCAAGAGAAACGCAGTGCAAAAATGAGGGCAGAAGAATGACTATAACTCGAGAATGGGCGAATATTTTTGAATGAAATTTTGGGAAATTACTATTTTCGACAAGAGGAACACAATCATATACAAAACATTCTAATACGACAGGTTTAAAAATAATGCTGTGGTCTCTAAATCAGATGCTTAGTTGGAGTGTGGCGTCATCGTTGGCTGACTATCAAATGTTCTTGTGTGTATTTATTACGGTAGTCAAATTGTATCATGTAGAAGTTTGAAAGTCAGTCAACATGGACGCCACACGCCAGCTGAGCGCATTTGAATACTACAATTCTCAAAACACGATATTCGGAATCTGCACACATTTTTACAGAATGCAAATTCTTTCCTAAATCCTTTCTTAAAAGTCTACTTTGAAATCCTTTGTTCTGAATTTTTGTTCTAGAATTCCACCTTTTACCTCACAAATCCAAGATTTTCCATTGAATTCTTATCTCCCGTCTTGTTTTTGTTCGGAACAACAATCACCGGCCATTTTGAGAACTTGAAATTCAAATTCTGCAATAATCCTGAGTGCCAAGAGTCTTCCGAAATAAGACTGGGGTCCGGATTTGGAGAAGGATTCTGAAAATTTTCCAATTTTAATTTCACTAAAAGTTGCTCACCTCTAAAGCTCGCCGCCACACCATCAAAGCATCTCTATATTCTTCATTGATTCCTAGAGAGGGATCCAAAAAATATCCCACTGGACAATCATTGATAATCACTGGCCGATAGAGTTCCGCTCTTGATCCTACTGTTTTGTCTCGCAACTTTCTAGAATGTGCTTTTGCGATCGACTTGTTGACAAATCCCCAATTGCAGCAGTCGCAAAAATAAGCAGTGAAAATACCATGGACATTAGGAAGATGATTGGAGAAAAATTCGGTTTGTGGGTCAAGGTACTGTCGGCAAGGAACACAGAAACTGTTTTTCGTGTGAAATTTTCGTTGATGAACTCGGATCGAGGTACTGTAGAAGTTTCTACCGCAAGGGATGCATTGGACTGAAAAGCTGGGATTTATTCATTTGATATTTTTAGTTCCTAGTAGACTTTCGTTTAAAAATCTAGAAAATGATGTTGAAATCAATAGTATTCCACTATCCAGTCTGTCATCAGCATCTGTTAAAACCACGCTGGTGAGCTCGGCTCGGATTTCAAACGAAGCCAGTGAAATGTAGGATGACGGAATATTGTTGAATTTTATACCATTTTGTAGATCTCATCAAGCTCTACATTTTCGTATAAGTTTTGATATTAAAATCATGATTTCAAAGGAGGATTCCGGGCAAAGTTTGTTGAAAACTTCTGGCGACAAGTCGCTGCTTCGCGCGCAGCACTTCGGCTAAGGCCACTAGAGACACCTCCTCGAAAAAATCATCTGCTTGGAGCGGTTTTTCAGGATATTTAGCCATTTTTACACATATTCGCTATTCTCCAACTTTCCCAAGTTTCACCGCGCTCCATTGCGAAATTGGGAAAATTCAAAATTTTGTGCATTCCCGCTCACTTTTTTCTCATGTAGGTCACGTCATATAAAATATTTTTGTTTATTTTGTGGTTTCGACGTGACCTACATGAGAAAAACAGTGAGCGGGAGAGCTCAAAATTTCGAATTCTCCCAATTTTGCAATGGAGCGCGGTGAAACTTGGGAAAGTTGGATAATGTGATATTCGAAATCTGCTCGCCACGAGAACAGAAACACAAACCTCTATTCGAATCCATCTTGCATCTCAGAGCACCAAAAACAGTCCCTTATTTCAGCAGGGTCCCGAATAATACGACAAATACTTTCTCTCGGAACCTTCGACCTTCCCTCCGCCCACTTTTACAATCTGTTGGCTGACGAGACACTTTTATGTTTACAATTTAGGGAAAGATATTTTCCTGAATAATGCAACTTGATCTCGTGCGATGCTTATCTAACAAAGTGGCGGTAACTTTGAAGAAAATGATTTACGATCGACTGAAGGCTTCCTGTTGTGCGGGAAAGGGGACCTTGTCAACAATTGGGGAAAACATTTGAAACGTTTTTATTCGGAATCTCTTCAGAATTTTGAATTAGTATATGGTGAGTAAACGCGGGAAACGGAGAAACTGGGTTTCAAAAAAAGACAGGCTAAAAGAGGGATCACATTCGATTTTAATAAAAAAGTCTTCATACAATAAATACATAACTGAGGCGGGAAAAAGGTTCTCGTTACGAAAATATATTTTTTAAATCTTTAAAACCTGCGAGCTCTTCCTGCTACTCCTCCAATCCAAGCAGATTTCCAATCGAAAAATTCTTGGCATTCTCACTGTCCAATTCATTGTTTGAAGTTTCAGGAAACGAAAAGGTTGATGAATTCAAAGTAGACATTGAAAATGTCAAAGCATTGTCTACAGTAAGATTCAGATTCAAGCTTCCAGCATTTACCGGATTGTTGATAAAAAATGGAGCACTGAAAATAGATAAAGTTTGTAAAGTCAAGTCAAGGTCGAAGAATGACTGACTTTACAGCAATCGGGGTTCGGTAATGATGGTTGTGGAATCTTGGAGCAGAAGATATCATTGGGACAAAATATATTGGAGCATTGGGTGTTCTCTGGAAAAAAAAAGTCGATAGTCAAATGCAGCGGGGTATGCAAATGCGCTCCATTTAAATTTTGATAGCGTATACATCTACTAGGCCGTTACTGTTGTCTAGGTCTAATTCTGAAAGTTCAGAGTGAAATAGAGTAATATTTCGAAAATTTCTGTTGAGATTTTTTGGTAAGAGAAAAATATGTGTATACAGTAAGAAGCATTCTTTATCAATCCCTATATTATTTCCTTAAATTTCAGTTATCCTGCTCAAAGAAAACGACCTACAATCTCCGTCAACTTCTGCATCTGCCAAGCCCTAACAAAGTCCCTCGAAACTCCGCAAATGTTCTTCTTCCACAACGCGAATCTTCCCGGTTCCATACAATTCATAATCACAGGCATATAAACACTACTTCCCATCGATTTCAAGAACTTTTGATGAGACACTACGTGACTCGGTTTTCTGAAAGTCCAGTGACAACAAGAGCAAGAAGATCCGGTGTGAATATTGTGCACTTTGAGGAGATGTTCTTTTGGGATTTCACCATAGAAAAGGTGGCGATTGCAGATGAGGCAAATATCTTGACTGTGAAGGGGTTGAGTGGGAAAGTGAAGATTCGCTAAGTGTTGTTCTCCGCAAGCAATTATAGCTTCTGAAAAGTTGATATGGAAGAAAATGTAATCAAACTAGCTTGAAAGCTCAAAATACAACATCTACCGTAATCCGAAATTCTGAAACTCAAAACTCACCAGTTCTCTTCCTTTGTCTCTGCTGATAGCGAGCCTGTACGTTTAGAAAAGAAAAATTCATTTTCAAATTTTGAAATCAGGGTTGTTTGAAAAAAACTGTCCTTATATACTTGACCCAAAATTAGTGAGTCATGCTGGCATTCAAAACAAAAACAAACCTTGGCTCCGCCTATATTCTCGAGGTTCTTGTGAGTCATGTGAATCTTGAGGTCCAATTTTTATGAATTCAAAAATCAAAAGAATAAAAACAAGAATGAATAAAAACAACAATGATGTAAGCCAAAAGTACCGTAAGAACACAAGCATAGGAAAATGGGCGGAGCTAAAAAAGGGCCAATTAACTGGGTAATTAGCTGAGATTTAGAAGATCCTCGATATTGAAACTTTTGATTTTCTTCACTGGAACTCTGTTCTCAACATCCGAAAATGAAGATGAAGTGTCTGATATTGATGAGGTAGAGGTATCTCTGAAAAAAAAGAAATTTAGGGTTTTTAGTTTTCTGTTTTCTGGGATTCTAGAAAGTACCAGGTTTCAGGAATCCCTTTTTCAAAAATTATTCTGGTTTTAACTTTAAAAGTTTTACGGTCCTAGTTCTCCAAGTTTTCCAAGCCTACTCACTGCGACACTGAGCTTCCTCTTGGATTCTAGATAGCTTATTTTTAAAATTTTGAAAAAATAGACGGAGCTTGTGAAATTTGAACAACCAAAATTTTTGAATTGACAATAGTCTCCACCTCTTATCAAAAAAAAGCATAAACTTACCTGTTATCTGAGAATTTTTCCACTTGTTGCAAAACTACCTTATCCAAGATAGTCCGGGAAAATGTAGCCGTCGTTTTCTGAAAAATACAGTATCCAAAATTAAAATGCCAGATATTTCAGGTTCCGCGACATTTCGAAAGTGTGACGTTTCGCAAGTGCAACGTTTCGAAAATGTCGCACTTGCGAAACGTCACACTTTCGAAATGTCGCGGATCCTACCTCCCCCAACAACATCTCCGTCTGCCAAACCCTCAGAAGCTCTACCGAAACTTCTTTAATTTTCTCTTTCTTCCTCGAAAAATATCCCGGCTCCAAATCATTGATAACAATCGGCATGTGCACACTATGCCCTCCATTCCTCAAAAACGAACGATGATCCAAAAGTTGGGATTGATCCATGAATGTCCAATCACAACAGAAACAACTTTTGGAAGTTTTGATTTTATGAGCTTCCAGGAGATGCGATTTTGAAGTTTCCGATGGAAGGATGAATCGATTGCAGATAAGACATTTGTTCTCATGACAGTGTACTTGGCGACGGTGACGGAAGAGGCCAGCTTGGTAGGCGTATTGGATATTGCATTTTTGGCATGTTAGGGGGTCCGGGGGCGAGTCGGGGGTGGAAGTCATTATGGGTTCTGGAACCTTGGAAGGGGAGAAAAAGGAATTACATAATCGATTGTGACTTGGAAATGCAATAAAGATGATAAAAAGTACTGTTTTACCAAAAAAAGCTTGTAATCAATCCCAAGCTCGTGTACTCCACGAGGACAAATTTTTCTAGATTCAATTTGTATGTTTTTTGACCGGTTTCATGTTTATTTTTGACCCCGAAAACTTTGAATTTCACTTTTTATCGGATTATGTGCCAGAAACACTAGAAATCAGTCGAAAAGTGATAACATTTGAATTTCCGCGAGGGGTACACGAGCTTGAGAAAAAAAAATCAAAATGTGAATCAAAATGTGTTATTGCTTTGAAAATTCCTAATTTGAAAATATTCAAAGTACACAATAATACGAACCAAAAGGTCAAAACATGACCAATCTCTACAACTTGAAGCTCCGCCCACATTTGCCCTTTCCAATTTTAATGGAATCGGAAAGGCACAATGAGTTTTCATGGCATTTCTCTTTTTATTTTTTTGTTGGTTGTCGACCTTTCGGTTTTAATGGGATTGGTAGGTACTGTAGCGTGGGAATTCAATTGGACTATTGTACTAAATTGAAACATCTTCTTTGAAACTGGTTGTCCTAAAAGGTTCGATTAGTGTAGAAAGTTAGATCTTTATTTTTTTAGTTGAAAAATCTAGATAACTTGGAAAAAAATTATGTCAAACGCAAAAAATCAATTCAAAATCAGTGATAATTTCAAGAAAAAGAAATTCAAATCAAATTGGAATGTTCTGTATGTATTATGTTGGGCAAAAATTACAAAAATATGGGAATCTTGAAAGTCTAAAATTCAAATCCAACGCTATTCACAAAAGATTCTTAATAAGGAACCCAGTTTGATTTCCACGACGCTGTGGACCTGGCACACTTGGAGCAGAAATTGAAGACGAAGATGTTGACGGTTGAGAAAAGGGCATCTGAAATTGAGAAACTGTACAGATAATAAGGGAATCGAATATTTACCAAGGCACTGGTATTGAGAGCATTGACCAGAGAAAGATCGGAAATGTTCAAGGAAGACTTATTGACAGACGGTTGTATTGGAACAGGGATAGTGGGGATCGGGAGGGAGGTACTCTGAAAAAAGTATATTTTAATTTTACTACGATCACAGTATACTGTAAAATGCCGAGTTGCGACGGGCCGGGCCGAAGGTTCAAAAATCTCGGCATGGCCCGTGGCCTTCGGTCATCACTTCTGATTCCTAGTTTTTTTCAATCTCTCCCATTACAGTAATTTAGGTCAAACTACAGTAATCTAGGTCAAACTACAGTAATATAGGTCAAACTACCGTAGTCTAGGTCAAACTACCGTAGCCTAGGTCAAACTACAGTAATCTAGGTCAAATTACAGTAATCTAGGTCAAATTACCGTAGTGTTCTATGTCAAACTACCGTAGTATTCTATGTCAAACTACCATAGTATTCTATATAAAACTACCGTAGTATTCCAGGTCAAACTACCGCAGTATTCTAGGTCAAAATGCAGTAACCTAGGTCAAACTACAGTAATCCAGGTCAAACTACAGTAATCTAGGTCAAACTACAGTGATCTATGCCAAACTACCGTAATCGTACAGTAACTTGTAAAAGTACAGTAAACCTCACACGAGTTTACCGAAAAGAAGCCAGAGACTATTCATTTTGAATCGTTTTTGTTATCGTTTTCACAATTTTAACACATTTTCGCCCTTCAAAATTTACTAACTAAAACATTCTTCTGAATATTCGCCTGCCAAATCGCCAAACAATTCTGCGCATCCTTATCCACCATCGTCGCAAAAGTGCCCGGTTTGCAGTTGTTAATAACCACTGGTCCAGGTGCCAGTGTCAACTTTCTTTTCAACCATTGTGCATGTCTCAGGACACTCGATTGATCTTTGAAAGTCCAGGCGCAACATCCACAAGTCATTGGTTTTTGAATGTTATGAACTATTTGCAGATGAAGTTTCGGGAGAGCATTTTCTGGGATGAAAGTGTGACAAAGGAGACAGATGTTGCCAGCGGTGTACATTTTGCAGTGATGAGTATGCAGATTTTTGCGGGAGATGAAGGCGGATTTGCAGAGGTTGCATTTGTGGGAATAGGTGGTGAGGGACTTTGGGTTGAGATTCTGGAATGGAAAAAAGGCTTATTGGTTCAGCGGTTGGTATCCCAATGAGGTAAGTTATTTCATCAATGTACTTTTAAAAATCGCGGGACCACTACTCGGGGAAAATGAAAAATAATGAAAAATATATAAACGTATCGATATTTTGTTATGGAGTTGTAATCCGGAGATTTCGGCCTGTGTGAGCTCGGCCCGGCCGCTTTCTGACTTATTATGGAAAGTATGGATGCAGAATTTAGTTTTTCTAACTACCATTCTGTAGATCTCATCAAGTTCTACATTTTCATATAAATTTTGAATTTTTGAGCGGAGAAAATCGTCCGCCCGGATTGCAACTCCGTTTTTCCAGGTATACTTACCTTTCTAATTCTCGACTTTCCAGAAGGTGTGACCATCATCGGCCCAGCATTCCCCATCAAATTCGTCACCAACGGAGCCTGGACCACCATCGGAAAAAGCAACGGCAAATTGCTCGCTTCAGCCAAACCATTGAGCATCACCATGGCAGTGGTCTGCAGATGTGATGGCTGGAGAATTGAGACGGGAAAGATCCTGACTGACTTGGGCACTAACCAATTATCCGGAATCGGGGATGGAGTTCTGGTGGCTGGCAGGGATGGGATTGGAATCAGAAGGTCACAAGAGTCCGTTACAGTTGGACTCAATGGAGGGATCTCGAGGTGCAAAGGACTAGTCATCTCGAAATGTGCAAATGAAATATTCTTTCGCTGTAAACTCCTTCCTTATATTATCTGACAGTAATCTCCATCTTTTGTTGCTCCGCCCCCTAATTTGTTTATAATATCTTTTACGATCTCTCTTCTCCTTGGCTTTTTGTCGGGAAGAGCTCTTTGTGAAGGTGTCGGCGTGTTTTTTGGCGGGAAACTTTCGCGGATTTGTTTATAATAGGTTTTACGATGGCTTGATTGGGACCGGTGCTATTTTGTCGAAAGAGTTTTTTGGTAGGCGTTTTCGTTGAGAAAAAGGAGCTAGCTTTGGGTATCTGAAAGTAAGTTTTTTTTTAAACTTTTAAACTTAGTTTTCAAAATACGATGAATGTATTGAGTATTGTATTGAGTAAATTCACTTCTTCATTTTTGTTGAAAATGTTCATCTTGGAACTGGGTGAATTTTTGATGCAACAAATGGAAGATCTATTGACTGATAGCATTCTAAAGAAGATCGGGAAAAGTAAGTTTCTGAAAAGTTTGACAGAAGAAAAACTCTATTGTTGAAAATTTCAAAAGTTTAATAAACATGAAGCATCTATTTGTAATACTTTATTGAATTCGAATAGTTAATGAAGTTGAGATTCAAAGTGTCAAAAGATTGAATATGGAATTTAAGTTATATACCGTAAAAACTCGAATAAAGCGACACCGGGCCGATAGGTTAGTAAAACATTGAATGGTTGACCGTCAAATCAAAAAATTGCTGTCGTACAGACTTTCATGTCGGGTGTCGCTGTATTCGAGGATTTACGGTATATTACTGTAGAAAATCGATTCTAATAATAATTCGATTTGACCCAAAGTACCGTAGTAGGATTCTTATATCCATTAGTAGTAGAGTCCCATCCTAGAAGGGTCCATGTTCTCTTTATCCTCCTCCATTTCCATAGTGGAAATTATTGACAGATTGGTAGTGAACGATGCGTCGACAGTTGACTGCTTCATTTTCTAAATGTTAATATTTTTAAGGTTAAAGTCTAATTTCAACTGCAAACCCGTACCTTTTTATCGTGAATAGTTTTCATATAGGCTTGCAAATTCATCACAAACTCATCAAGTTTTTGTTCTTCAGATTTGGAGATTTTCGGGACTTCAGGGGTCGTTGGTGTCTAAAAATAAGCCATTTCGATTTTTATATTTTTAAACTCACCGCTGAACTAATCTTCTTCATAACTTTGATCAGAGCTTTATCGGCTCGTTTGTAGATTTTCATTTTCCGAGCTTTCTGAAGACCATGAATGTCGACTCGGTGCCTATTTAGGTTCGGGTAACAGACGAAAAACTTATGGCAAACTTCACATTCGTCTGGAATCAAAATTTGAATTTAACAGAATGGTATTTTTTGAGAAACTTACACTTCTTCTCATATTTTCTCTCTGGTCTGTGTTTGGATCTCTCGTGATAAGCGCGTTTGGTACTGTACGTTTCTGGACACCAGGAACACTTGACTGAAAAG
The DNA here is from genome assembly GCA_963966625.1 of Caenorhabditis zanzibari. NCBI lineage: Eukaryota > Metazoa > Nematoda > Chromadorea > Rhabditida > Rhabditidae > Caenorhabditis > Caenorhabditis zanzibari. The sequence goes on along the minus strand of OZ016470.1, from coordinate 5,112,708 downwards.
TAAAAATTCGGAATTTTAAGAATAAGGATTCAAGAAACTTACAAGACTCCAAAGCCATTTCTTTGTTCCATTCAGCTGCGAACATCTTTGCTTTAGCAAATGAGACTGACTTGATGGTGGCTTTGACCCAGGTAAGGAGGAAAGGCATAGGGGCAACACGTGTTCTATACTATATCCAGGTCAAATTGTGATTTCATCGAAGTGCTCTTTCGAGAGTTGGTGGGGACGGATGGCAGGTTGCGTCACTGGCAGACTACCAAAGGGAAGGTGGCCACGGATAGGAAGACATTATGAATTGGGATAAGAGAAAGAGGGGGACTTTCCAAGTAGAAGGTGGACTGTTCTCGACTTTCCAATTATGACGTTGTCCGATTTCTTTCTCGATACTGTGATGACCCATAACTTCTGTAGGAATAGTCCATTTGTCTCCAAAATTTCAGGATATATTCAAGATATACAGTACCGCTCAAAAGGTTATCAACTTTTGCTTTTTTTGGGATAACTTTTTTTGAGGTATGAACCTCAAAATTTGATACATTATTTTTGGCATGATCAGGCACATTTTTGCCAATTTTTATGCACTTGTCTAACAAGGGCCTTCCAGGGGGAACTCTTGAGTTCAACTTTTTTCTGACACTTTTTTCCTAGACTAAGTTAACCTTGAAAAGCACAAATCTGCAATAAAATGGGGCCAAATGTTCACGTAACTAGAGATATGAGCCCTCAAAATTGCAGCCAACACGACAATTGAGGTACTTTGAGAACCCATATCTCAGCTCAAATCCACTTTCAAAAGGTCTAGTTTTTTTGTTGTGAACCTAAAATTAGATGCTGAACAAGTTTCTGAAGTTTTCCGGAAAAAAAAAACATTTTCGAGCCAAAATATCGAAATTTCGGGGTTAATTTTCCGATTGATCTGATTTCGACAGCTCTTTCCGTCCAATTTGTAAAAGAATTATTAGTAGAAGGCTTCAGAAATTCAAAATGTTATCTAGCAAATAGTTTTTATTAATGGATTCAAAAATAAGTATTAAAAAACAAGTTTCAACAATTAGCTAAACTTTTTTAACCAATAAAAGTTAAAGATTTTTAGATGGACACGACATATTATTTTGAAAATAGATTAATAAACAGAAAAAGAAGAATCATTCGAAACCAAGAATATCGCGAATCGAAAATCCAATCTTTTTTGATGCAATCGGAACGTTGGGCTTTCTTTGAACAAGTGGCCTCGAGATGGAGAGTTGAGTTCTCTGAAAGCATTGAAATGAAATTTTGAAACTGAAAGTTTGTATTTTACCTTCTCCATCATACCCTTGATGCATTCGATATCACTACCGTGTTTCTCCTTGATATGACGAACAAGAGAGTGTTTCTGCACATAAGAACACTCGCAAAACATACATCGAACTGAAAAAATTAAAAGATTTCGTCTCAAATTTCGGGTATTCCTTACAGTTTCTCTCGAGTTGTAGACGCTTCAGATATTTCTCCGTGTAGCATTTATCGTTGATCTTCTTGGCATGACGGACAGAAGACATCGTTTGAGTGCAACGCTCACAAAAGTCACACGAGTCTGAAAATTTCTAATTATAAAAGTTCTTAAAGGAGGTGTCCGGTCAAAAATTTTTATTGCTTTAAAATATGCAGAATTTTGCGTTGATTCCGAATATCACAACAAAAACGCTCAAAAATGCCTCCAACACCCCGAAAATCGCTTCAAAAATAAAGAAGTTGCCTCGGGTGGCCGTGGCTGAACTTAGCCGAAGTGGCGCGCGCCACGGCCACCCGAGGCAACTTCTTTATTTTTGAAGCGATTTTTCGGGGTGTTGGAGGCATTTTTGAGCGTTTTTGTTGAGATATTCGGAATCAGCGCAAAATTCTGCATATTTTAAAGCAATAAAAATTTTTGACCGGACCTCCTTTAATAGTATCAGATTATTTATTTCTCACTCGGCAAATCTTGCCAAGTCTTGTACCAATGTTGGGGTATACAAGTCTTGGCTACACCTTTCACAAGTATAGGACTCAGCTGCCACAAGTCTTTTACAATAATAGCGCGCACAACACAGTTTGTCAAGGATCACACAAGTCTTGGCCCAACTATGGAAGTTTGGGCGTCCAAAACAACTCCCACAAGTCTTGGCCAAGAATGAGCTTATTGATTTCGAAATCGCCGATGCGTTCATTTTTCATTTTCCCCTTCGTTTTTTTTGTCTATTTTTTTACATTTGGACCACAATTTTCTTACTTATTTTTGGAAATTGCTCAGATAATTGTTTTCATCTTTACTAGTTTCCAGAAATGACATCAGTTATCACGGAAAGAACACCGACACTCGGAAGTTTTCGATGAGCCGGATTAAAAGTGGAAAACAGGCGAAGTATATCGAATGGTATAAAAATAGTGAGTTTAATGAACCGATTTCCGATTACATGACTTAATCATAATTTTTCAGGAAAAAATTCTCCGATTTTCGACAATCATAATGTTCTGACAACAATATCGAAACAACGACATTACTTTCTCCAGAACAACTACACCATTTTCGGAATCGGACGGAAGGAATTTTTAAATTTTTCTTTGTTTTTTGTCTTTTTTCTGTAATTTAGGTAGTTCTTTTTAATAAAATTGACTCAATAATGTGTTTTTGCATCATAAAACAAATTTCGGAATTGAAAACAAAAGGAAGGGCTGCCGCCGGTTTTTCCAGCTGATCCACAAGTCTTGCACAAACTTCCCACAACTATTGGACTGTGCGTACGTAACAATTGCGGGAGGCTTGTGCAAGACTTGTGGTGAGTCTGTACAAAACTTGGCGAGAGTAGCCGAGCAACTCGAACAATATTTAACTTTTTCATGTATTTTTAATTCTGTTTAAACATTGGGTGTTATAAGAGGCACATGCCCTTCACTCAATTCAATAAATCTGTCTATCTAAAAAAAAAATAGTTTATCACTAACATTTATTTTTCGCAATCTTTTCCAGTCGGTATATCGTAGTTGAGTCTACTAAGAGAGTACGGATAGACACGATTTTCAGTGGACACAAATTGCAATTGACTGAAAAACAAAAAAAGGATTCTTGGTTTAGAAAATTCTAGAATTCTTACATTTAAGCTCGGCGAGCTCATTTTTTCGTTCAAGCGAGACCATTGGATCTATGTAGGGATGTTTGATTAACAATTACAAATTAGATTAACTCTGGCGGTGTGAAGAATAAGGATGGGCTTCAGAGTCTAACTAGGGAATGGTCAGGCATAAGAGAGAGAATAGGTGGAAGGTGACCGTACAGAAACAACCGTACAGAGGCAAATGACACTGACATGGACTCTCCGGCAGGTAAGGGGGGAGGGGTCTATGGGGCAACACGTGTTCTATACTGTATCCAGGTCAAATCGAAGTGCTCTTTTTCGAGAGTTGGTGGGAGGGATGACCAGTTGCGTCACTGGCAGACTACCAAAGGGAAAGTGGTCATGGATAGGAAGGCATTATGAATACGGTTGGGATAAGGAAAAGAAGGGGACTTTCCAAGTATAATGTTTAAAGTTGTAACTCGATTTCAAATTGTTTCATTTTAGTGAAAAATCAACTTTTAAAAAAGTGAGAAACGGTTTATATTGTCTACCTACAGAATTGCTAAATTTTAGAATCAATCGAATGGCTTATCTGTTTTTACATAGTGAACGAAGCCTGATAAGTTACACATCTACAAATAATATTTTCAATTTTTCCTAACTAGGGAATGACCAGAAGTCGAAGTGGCCATTCCCATCAAAATTGAATGGGAAAATCAAGTCAGTCCAATGAAAATTTGAAAATTTGAAGAGAATATTCAGCGTCGAAAATAAACATTCAATTTCATAGTGAAAACAACAGAAAAATGGTACCTTGTGACATTCATAACTTGGCTCACAGGCCTCGAGGAGAAAAGTTATGTATATTTTTGTAAATGGTTTGATCAGAGCTTTCGAATGGTATAAGTTTCAATGGGAAAGGCCATTTCGATTTCTGGTCATTCCCTAGTAAGCTTTTTCTTCGAACAGAATTCAACAATCCATTTCATATTTAGGGACCACCATCTACTTCACAAAAGTTAAAATTTCCGAAAACTTTGATCACCATCCTTATTAATAGGTTAATAAAAGGGCGATGCCAAGTTTCCACGTGAAAAGAATATGTCATGACCGAGATACAGCCATAAATGTGCTTTTTCAACATCAACTGATTTTCTACTAGTGGGCGGAGCTTCGAACAGTGAATTCCCTAATGTAGGGCACGTAATTTTCACGTTTCCATCTTTTTCACAATGGAAAATCCGAGAAATCAAAATTTTTAGGCCTAAAAATGCACTGAAGAGGATAGAAAAGTGCAATTTTCGACCCTCGGGCAAGCTCAGATCAAAAAGTGGTCAACTGAAAAGTTGTGGGAAATTTAAATTCGCATCTTTTGAGTATAATTTCAGGAGTGTGCATACATTGTGAGATTCAGAAAAGCACATAAACTGTAATTACTGAATGGTGTGTCACCTAGATTCCTTCCTAGTTTCTTTTGATCGTGTCCGTTCGCTTTCTATTTTTCACATATGACACTAGATAAGGTAAAAAATGTTTCGGCAGATGAAATTTATTTTTCGTCCAGGCAAACTAGGTCATCTATGAGGCTAAAGTTTGACCTAGTTTTTCATACCTCGGGCAAGCTAGCAACTCACAAAAAACTATACAGTGAGCTCGCTCATTAGATGAACTCCAAAGAAATAGATCATTTACGAGTGTGCATATCTCGGATCTAGGTCAAAAATGCAATAGTAACTTTTGATGCCATTTTTCTCAGAGTACAGATAAGTTAGCCAAACAAATTTAACACAGATCGATTCCGCTCAGTTTCTTACATATGTCCCGAAAATTTCATTTAATTTGGTTCATTGTGAGCCGACTTATGAGCCATCAAAGTCGCAAAAGGTGAAACGGAAGGAAAAACAGAACGCTCCGCCCCTCACGTGTGGTGGTCCCTATTCATCTTTACTATAGGGTTGTTGTTGGCCCGCCAAGATTATTCCCATGCCCATGGTTTTCACGCGTTTGGCATTGGTTGCCAATTTATTTTAGAAATGGGCGATTATCGCCCATTTGAAAAAGAAATGGGCGTCAGACGCCCATTTTCTCTCGATTTTTCTAATTTCTCTATTTATTAACTAACAAGGAAGCTCATTGACCCCTATCATTGAACTTTTTTCTGAAACTTCGGTCCTAGACTATATCGACTCTAAAAAGACGGAATCTGCAATGAAATTCAGCAAAATGTTCACCTAACTCGTGATATGACCCCTCAATGTTGCAGCCAACACTAAAATTGAGGTATTTTGAGAATTCATATCTTGGCTCAAAATCGCTTTCAGAAAGTCCAATTTTTTGTTTCTGGCTTAGAATTTGATTTTCAACAATGCCCAACACTATTTGAACAAAGTATTATTAAGTTTGTAGACTTTGTTAATTCGAAGTTTTGATCACACCAGAAGTTGAAAGTTTATAATACTTTCCAAAAAATATCATAGGCTTGCTGGTCCTTGGTTTTGAAAGTCTACATACTTGATTGCCACCATGTATGCCACCTCTGTGTGTAAAAATCATAGTGAATGGTTATGTGTGTGATTAATTTTGATTACACAACAAAAACAAAATCTTCTGAAAATTCTATACCAAAATATAGTTGTTCAGTAGACCCCAATAGTGTTGGCTGCAACTTTACGGGTGCATAGTTCCGATTATGTACTCGTTGTTTCATTTCAATAGCCGATTTAAACTTATCATGGTCAATTTCACACTATAATTTTGCAAGAAAAGTGGAACGAATCAACTAAAATTTTCATTTGTAAAAGAAAAAAGTTCAATGGCATTCCAGTAGCAAAACTAAATGTTGTAGTTTCAACTTCTAATGAAAATTTCACTTTTCAAATCCACCCTTTCAAAAATTCATTTCAAAAAAACAGGCAATCCACGCCCATATTTATCTTGGCATTGGTGGCCAATGCCAAGATAAATATGGGCGTGGATCGCCAATGCCAAGATTTTATTGGCGATTGGCGCCAAGATTCGCCAATTTTGCAACCCTACTTTACTATTAACAAACGCAAAGTTCTGTGTGTGTGTGTGTCTGTGCTGTGTCTGTCGCCGGCCCTAGCTCAGTCCCCCCTGGACCGATTTTTTCCAAAATTTGGCAGGTTATCACAAATTCCTTCGAGATGATGCCCGTCTATTTTGTTTTTCAAATCGTCAAGAAATGAGGTCACCAGGGCGCAAAAACCTCCATTTTGGGACCATTCAGTAGTTTTTCTTATCGAACGGAAGAGAGTGACGAGTTCACGGAGTTATTTTTTCAAATTTCAAAATTTTCATTTCTAAAATTTCACGTTGCCCGAAGGGCCCCAGAGGGGCGTAGCCCGTCTGGTATTTCCCAAATGCAATTTTAAATCTTTCTGTTTTATAAAACTTTATTTGGATTGGTAATATTATTGAAAATTAGATAAATGTGAAAGACCAAAGAAGAAAGCATGATTCAATCTTGAAAACTTCATTCGAGATCCAAAAGTTCTTTAATAGTGAATCCTCTCTTTTTCGATTTCCCCGGAAGGCTTGGTCCTTGACAAACGGGTGGCACCACAATAACTGGAGGAGAGGTCGAAGGAGTCTAAAAAATCAATATTTCTTTGATTTTGAAATCATTATAATAACCAAAATGAATTCCCGACTATTCGTATGCCTCATCATAGCCTTAATCGATTCGATTTGCTCGAAATGTTTCGAATTCACATGATTTAGGAGACCTTGTTTTGATGGGTAGGGTAGATTGCAAAACATACAGACAACTGGAAATAAGATTTTAATTTTTAAACTAGAATTTAGAACTCACAATTCGATTTTGGCACGATTTTTGGTACCAGTAGTGCAGTTTTCTCCTCGAAACTTCCCGCAATTCCATGAGTTATTTTCAGATGATCATTCAAGTAACATTGGAGCACATATCGTTTTCGGCAAATTCTACATGCCACTGAAAATTGGAAGTTTAGAAAGAAATGAATCCAAGATTTCAAAAAAACTCACATTTCTTTTCCCTCTTCATTTTTCCAATAGAATTCTCCTTGTCCAATTGAGTATCCGGCCGCATACTTAAATACCAAATTTGCCGGGGCAGACAATGGAGAATGACTCAGAAATGAGGAAAGGATAGATATCTTTGTCCCAACAAAAAGACGATCGATAACTTTTTGGTTTCTAGGAATTGAGATAACTCCGCCCATGTTCTCATTGTTCTTTTACAACCAGATGTACGTATCGATTTTTTTTACATGGGCCGTACCTACCGTAAAAGAAGAGATTTGAGACGTATTTTGTGACGTTTCCAGTCAATTTTTGACAAGAATTCAAGTAAGACTAGTTTCAATCCATTTGATTCTCAAAAATAGGTTCATTTTGAGCTCATCTGGGCGCCCTTCTATTAGAGGTTCCATTCTAATACAGATTTTACGGTAATTCAAGTTGGAGTTTTTTATGTCCACGAATTTGTCAAAACCAAATTCACTATTTGGGAGAGAGATTAGCTGGAAAACGAAAAGACTACAGTACTCGCTGGAAATAGGTCAACTTTGAGGGTCTGAAAAAGTGGTTCACAGATATCCGATTTTTCTGAAATTTTGTGAATTTATCGAGCAACTCAAGAACTTTATTTTTGTAGTTGATACCTTTTTCAAAAGATCACAATTCACATAGTTAGATCGCGTGGAAGGCAAATGGTTACAAAATGAGAAAAATTCGAGGTGACTTCAGTTAACTTGGCCTAACTGACTAGATCGCAAATATATGAAAAAGTGGTCAACTACAAAAATAAAGTTCTTGAGTTGTTCTATACTTTTACAAAATTTTTTAAAAAATCGGTTATCTGGAAATTACTTTTTCAGACCCTCAAAGTTGAAATATTTTCAGCTGAAACGCACAAGTGCGCATTAATTTTGGCCAGTACTGTAGGAGGAGGAGGAGGAGAAAATAAACACTGATAATCAATCAGTTTTTTTCTGGAATAATTGTGATTGTGATCAATTTTTAATAACCTCCATGAAACAAGATAATATTATTATCAAACTTTCCCAAGTTTCATCGCGCTCCATTGCGAACTTGGGAAAATTCAAAATTTTGAGCTTTCCCGCTCATTTCTTTTTTAATAATTTGTTTTTTTTGTGGTTTCGACGTGACCTACAAGGGAAACAAGTGAGCAGGAAAGCTGAAAATTTTGAATTTACTAAAGTTCGCAATGGGGCGCGGTGAAACATGGGATATTTCGATAATATACTAATGGTACTTTAAAAAACAGAGATAACTCTTGTTAGATTCATCAAAGTTAGATTTATTGCAGCTAAATTTTAGAAAAAATGACACAAAAATTGTTTCGAAAAATAGACAAAATTCCTAAAAGAAATTATCCTAATGCACACTGGAAACGAAATGCTAAAAATTATAAAGAAAAACAATTACTGAAAAATTTCAATACATGGAAAAAAGCTTAATACTCAGTCTAGTCGAATCCTAGAATGTCTTTAATCAAGAAACTTGGTTTCTTCTCGTTCCCCGATGGTATATAATAGAGTGTAGTTGGAACTTCTAGATGCTTTATTTGTCGATGTTTTCTGAGATATCGAAGACTTGTGTAGGACCGTTGACACAGATGACAGCGATCTGAAATAATACCATAGGTTTTAAGAGGAAGGAAAATCTCAAAGTTTTGTAAGTCTAAGATACCGTATTCCAGGGTAAGCGCGCTGATGATGTTTTCGATTTTATATTAAGCGTTTTGCTATTAGGACGTTTCGCAACCGTAGGTTTTATTTACTGTGACATTTCGCAAATACCGTAATCCAAAAGGTGTCTCCGACCATCTACCGGTGCCTCTACAGTACCCCCTGCTTTTCTATAACTCACAATTCTTCACCTTCGCCGTCCCAATCTTATGAGCCACCGCTTGGTGGACCCTGAAGTGTCCAATGTGTTGGTAGAACTTGGTGCAAAGTGTGCAACCCACTGAAATTTTAAAGAAGTTTTTTTATGGAACAGATAAAAAGTTTACAGTATTGAGGTTTTGGCTGTGTTGCCATGAACCATTTGGCGATGAAGCTGGGCTCAGCGTCGTGAATCTTTTCGAGATGTTTCTTGATGACGTGGCGGGTGGAGAACATTTGAAGGCACACGGGGCATTGGACTGGAAAGAGAGGGGGAATTTCTGAGCTCAGGATCTCAGGATCTCATGATCTCAGGATCTCATGATCTCATGATCTCATGATCTCATCATCTTAGAATCTTAGAATCTTAGAATGTTAGAATTTTAGAATCTTAGAATCTTAGAATCTTAGAATCTTAGAATCTTAGAATCTTAGAATCTTATAATCTTAGAATCTTAGAATCTTAGAACCTAGAGTCTCATATTTCCAGAATCCCATAGAATCCTCCAGAATCGTTCATAAGTTTTCAAAGAACCCTGGCCTAGAATCCCTTGGAATCCTCAAAAAAACTGACCCTTGTTCCCATTCTCCACTCGAACCCTCTTCTTTCGGAAATGATCCCGCCGCAAGTGACGATCCAGAGCCAACTTATTATCACAAAGAAGTACACATTGTGTACAACTGTTCGCGAAGATTTCGTCGATTTGGCTTTGGGAGAGAACGTTCATTGTAATCGGTACATTAGTTGGTAGCGGGATAGAAGACATATCTGAAAGAAGAGATTACGGTAACTTCCAAAAAGTTGTAATTTCTCAAAACTTTCAAGTAATTTTTAAAGTTTATAAGGTCGCAAGATATTCAGATAAATCTCGGTAGGCCCGGACAGTTGGCGATAGGCTTACGGTCGGCCAAGGCTGCCGCAAACGTGGTTCGGGCCGTGGTTGCATCCGGCCGTCCAGAATTTCGCGGCAGCCTTGGAGTAGCTACAGTAACTACAGTAACTCTTTCAGCCGTGCGGTAGGCCCATTTTCGACTGACCGAAATTGTACCTTTATGAAAGAGAACTATCAAAGCTTTTCTCATTTTCAAACTTAGAGAAAGTCTAGAATTTCAGAGTATTCAAAAAATCCTAAATTTCCTTTTTCAAAGACCCAAAATGTTGAATTTTCAAACTAAAAGATGATAAAACTTTGGCCAAAAGGTAATAAGTGAAAGTGATAAACTAACCTTCCATCTTTCGATGCCTCTGGGATGTAGTTCGGGGGCAAATGATAACAAAAATTAAGTGAAGAAACGCTTTCTCTTCAGAATCGCGCGTTTACTTTTTTCCCAGAAAAAAAGTTTGATATTGGAATCATGTTCAAAGATAGAGAAGAAAAAATGTTTTATCAATCAACTTATCATCAAATTTTGGCCATTTGAATCGGTGGAAAAAAGTTGAGACGGGTGTATGTTTTCGTTGAAAAAGGTTAAGTGATAAGAACTTTTCTTGGGTTGGCGGAATTTTGGATTTCTTTTTTTTTTGATTGGGCAATTAAGGCATATGGAAGGAAATCGTGTTGATGATGTTATCTGTTTTTATATTAAGCGTTTAGCAACTGAGACGTTTCGCAACCAGTCATTTGGCAACCACAAAAAAACTAATTCGTTTGAGAACAGGTTCACGTTCTAAACCTGCACTGACGAAGCATCATCCAATCACAATTAACATAAACTGCCGGTTACAAAACGTCGTAGTTGCGAAATTGACATGAGTTGCGAAATGTCGCAGTTGCAAAAAATCTTGTTGCGAAACGTCGTAGTTGCGAAATGTCGTAGTTGCGAAATGTCGTAGTTGCGAAATGACACAGTTGCGAAATCGACAAAAGTTGCGAAATGTCGAAGTTGCGAAATGTCACAGTTGCGAAATGTCACAGTTGCGAAATTTCGCAAAGCCGAGGATATGTCTGAATTTTAAAGTTGTTGGAGCTAACAAGCCGAACATAGCTTATTTTCCGGTAATTTTTTTTTCGAATTTCATTAGCTCCACCGTTTTCAGTTTTTCTATTAGTGTGTTCTCTGGAAGAGCGAAAATGATCTGAAAATTGAAATTTCTGAAAACTTGAAAAAACACTTTTTTGGATTCAATGTACTTTATTGGTCGAAAAAAAAACAATGCCCGTCGCATCATCGAGATCATATTATATATGGGGAATAAATGAAAAGAGAATCAAAAATATATAATACATTATGGGGGAATCTTAAAATCTCTCTCACACGAAGCTAGTTCCCCTTCGGAACTCTTTCAACGGCATTCTCTCTCCGATCATCGATTGACTACTGTTGGCACGATGCGTTCGATCGGCACGATTTCCACCGACGAGGCACGATGAAGCCGATGTTCTTCTCTCGATCATCTCCATCGCATTTCGACTTCGTTTACGGGATTCGGGCACGTTGTCAACGATGACTGTGGAGGATGTGACCATGGAGACGGTTCTGCGAACAATAAGCATTTTGGAATGAGTGTTAGTTGGAGGGGAAAGGGGGAGAGTGCATGCGAAAGGGGGAGGGCGCAGAGAAACAGACACTCTCGCTTCTCTGCGCTCTCTTCTTAACTTCTTTTGCGTATAACTCAAGAACCGTTGAAGATAGAAAGAAAGTTGAAACTAATAAACTGTGTAAAATTTAATGGGCAATATTTTTGTAGTTGATAGCTTTTTCATAGCTTTAATGGTTCTTGAGATAAACGCTTTTTCCTCACACACGTATGAGTAGGGATACGCAACCTTTGAGCGTATATAACTCAAGAGCCATTAACGGTTTTCAAAAAATTGTAATTGACGAAATGTGTAAAATTTTATCAACTAGAGGAGAAAGAGAGGAGAGAGTGCGTGCGAGGGGGAGGGTGCAGAGAAGCAGACACTCTCGCTTCTCTGCGCTCTCTTCCTAACTTCGGTCGCTTATAACTCAAGAACCGTTAAAGATAGATAAAAAATTACAACTAATAAAATGTGTAAAATTTGATGGAAAATCTTTTGTTAGTTAACAACTTTTTGATAGCTTCAATGGTTCTGGAGATATACTTTTTTTTCGTTCACTCGGGAATAAATAGAGATGCACTAACTTTGAGCGCATATAACTCGAGAACCACTAAAGATTTTCAAAAAATTATAATCAATAAAGTGTGTAAAATCTAATGACAAATACTTTCATAAGTAGCAATTTTTGATAGCTATGATGGCTCTTGAGATATAACTATTTTAGTAACTGTTGCGCTTAAAGTTCTGTGCAATCTCTTGATAATGTCAGGGGTATTTCTTTCAAAGCATTCATGCAAATCCAATATTTATTTACAGCCAAAGCAGGAGTTTTTTACAAGCATTCACAAATGAAAGAGGATTCTGGAGGAGAATGTCTTGGTTTCGAGGGGAAAAGCCATGCGGAGAAGAGAGAATTTACACGTAAATGTTCGAGCAACAAATTTTTTGAGATACAACGAAAAAGGTTTCGATTTCTTTGAACTGGAGAATGAACTGGAGAAGATTGAAACAGAGAATTGCAGGTAGAAGTTTGACCCGTTTCGAGCGATAACAAATAAGAAGAAGCAGTGTACATAATTCAGATACAACAAAATGAATAGGGGCTATACGTGAGCCGCCACACTTGTATACCTCGTCGATTTCCGAAGAATGCCTTGTTTCGTCTGCATCAGAAGACGTTGACGGAATGACGCCGATGAGAGGCAGAAGAGAACAAAGTTGAGCGCTTTGCCGAGCACGACGAGGATTGTGCAGATTGCACTCTGAAAGAAGAAAGAAGGAATTTTGTGGGAGGAATTCATTAACTCACTAGTGTGAACCAGTCTCGTTGAATGTAGAAGGTGAGGAATGTGACAAAGGCTGATGGGCTCTGGAAAAGTTTTGAGGTAAAGTGAAGGGACATTATCTTAAAAATTACCATAGCCTTTTAAATTGTATATATTTTTCAATTTATAACTCATTTCTATCTATTTTGATTCTCAAGTAAAGAGTGTTCAAAGTTGGTGCACCCCGAAAAATGACAGTATTTCAAAACTAAAATATCTCAATAACCATCAACGCTATCAAAAAACTGTTAACTAACAAAATATTTTTCATAAAATTTTACACATTTCGTTAATTTTTATTATTTAAAAATCTTTAACGGTTCTTGAGTTATATACGTTTAAAGTCAGTTCATCGTTTTTTCTTTTTTGGGTAACCGAAGAAAAGGTATATCTCAAGAACCATTAAAGCTATCAAAAAATTGTCAACTAAAAAGTATTGTTTATAAGATTTTACACTTTTGATTAGTTAAAACTTTTTGAAAATCTTTAACGGCTCCTGAATTATGCACGTTCAAAGTTAATGCATTTTTTTCCTTCTCAAAAGGTATATCTCCAGAACCATTAAAGCTATCAAAAAGTGACACAACTAACAAAATATTCTTCTTAAAATTTTACACATTTTATTAGTTGTAACTTTCTTTCTATCTTTAACGGTTCTTGAGTTCTACGCGAGCAACGTTTGGGTGAGAGCGCAGAGAAGCGAGAGTGTCTTCTTCTCTGCACCCTCCACTTTCTCACACTCTCTCCTCTATCTTACCTGCGTTATCGTGAAGCATGTGACAATCGCTGTGACTGTAATCGTAACCTTATGTTCTGTTTTCGCCTGTGATCCATATTGCGAATCCCCTCGAATAGTTTTCGATGGCTCGAAGAGCTTTTGCCTGAATTCAAAGCTCAGAATTACATGATTTCTGTTTCCTCTCACCTCTGCCTGAGCGTCAAAATCAGCATCACATTGAAAATAATAACCAGAACCACAGGTATCAACACCACGAAAATCGCGTTCACTTGCGGACCATACCGTACTAGCGACTTCATAAGCTCCGAATTGGGATTCGGTTCGTTTCGAAACCATCGTTCCGAGTTGATTTCGATGCAAGCCACGTGGTATTGGGTTCCGTTGCAAAAGAGTTTCTCAGCGCACGCATGGCTGACGTGGTTGTAGGAAGTGAGAATGAAGGTAGTCACGACGATGATGGAGACGACGTTTCGAGGAGTGAAGAACTGCAAGGTTAAAGGGGGTTACTGTAGGTACTGTAGCCACGGCATTCTGTTTAGGGTACTTCTAGTCATGGAAACCTACGGCGGCCCTGAGCTAAATTTCGAAAGAACGGCCGGTTCAACCATGAAAACCTACTCACGGCCCGTGCCGCGGCAGTTTCGAGCTATTCAAAAAGGGTTACTGTAGGGTTACTGTATCGCTCCAAAGCCCAAGCTCATGGCGGCCTAGATTGTCCGCTCTAAAATGACTCACCTTTGCCTGTTTCCTCACGGACAATGGATATTTGATGATGATTAATCGTTCCAGACATATCACAAAAACCAACCTGAACAAATCATTTTTATTATAAAACTCAATTTTAACCCTTACCACGTAGCCGTCGCTATTGACCAATTCGTCATCCCAATAATTTGAAATTTGTACTTCCCATAAAACTTCCGAAACCAAAGTGCTGTTTCAAACATTTCGTAGTGAGCCATTGAGTGGGGTAGGATTACTATCAGACTGACGATATCGGCGACTGCGAGACAAGCGAGAAGTTGGTTGGATCTGGAGGAGATTTTGCATTGGGGATTCTAAGTCATGAAAGCTAAAGATAACTTTCTAGGCCCCTAGCTTTCAGAGAGACAATACAAAAACGCCCAGAAATCCTTTATAACCTTTTGACGTCTTCTAATAGCAGATCTGATCTTACCTCGTCCTCAAATTTGGCGCCAATAGTACTGTAAGATTCAAAATATTCCCGGAAATCCCAAAAAGAACAAGTATCGGAATGATGGTTCCAATGAGGACACCTTCTGTGGAATTTACAGATAAGGACATCTGCCGATCTGTTAGACAGATGTCCGTCGCTGATTTAGGCGGTAACGTTGTGTTGTTTGACATCTGAAAATAGTAGGGAAAAGTGAGAAACGCAGATGGAAATGGTAAGAGTTCAAGAAGATAAGGAAATCGAGACTTGGCTGGTCGTAATTAGAAAAAAAGGAAAAATAGTGTGAAAAAGCGAGAGGGCGCAGAGAAACGAGGCTCTCTCGTTTCACTGCGCTCTCTCTAGAAAGAGCGTCAATTTTGAAGCGTTATAAATCGGGAACGAATAGAGATAGCAAAAAATAGTCAATTACAAAAAGGTGTAAAATTTTGTGAGAATTATTTTGTTAGTTAAAAGTTAATTGATATCTTTTGTGGTTTTTGAGATAAAGACGATTGAAAATAGGTAGTAGTTTGAAACATTAAAAATTATCTATAATTGTCAAAAGGGCCATTAGAGACTTCAAAATTGAGGGTTTAATTGTGAGATAAATTTGTAGAATTTGTTGATTTCTATTTTTTGTATTATTGTTGCGTTAAAAAGCTCAATTTTAAAGGTTCCAGGTCGAGTAACTCAGAGAGGAAAAGTTGGAAAATAAGTTAAAAATGAAGAATTTGTGTAGAATTTCATGAAAAATGTTTTTGTTAGAGATCACATATTTTATATTGTCGTTGAGTTATGTCCAAAATCAAAATGAATCAACTATATTTTCCGATCCCAAAACTAAAAAATTCATTTTTCAAATTACTATTTTCAACTTCCAATGAGTGGGAGGAATGACCTTCTGGCCATCTATTTCGGGAAGATCCAACATTTTTACAAGTAAACAAAAGTCGCCTAAAAATAATCCTCATCGCACTCGGGACCCCGTTATCCTAATCGTTTTCCCATTTTATGTAATACGTTTATTGAACGTGAATGGAAATAAGTGTGAATGATAATGATAATGAGGATAAGTTTAAAAAAAATAGTATATCGAAGAAAGTATATGGGGAAATAGTGTATAAAATAGTATACATCAAAAGAATGAGGGTGGAAATAGGAAAATATTCTTTGGATCTCTTATAGATAATCTCTCCGCTAGGTTGAGTCTGATCGAACAGTAGATGAAATGGGCAATTTGCTTAATACTCTGTTAGTGAAAAAATGCTCTCTCAATTTTGTTTTTGGAGTCTTCCAGCGAAAAGGGTGGTGGTGTCGGATATTTATATTAACCGAAGGATTGTAATCAAAAAAGTTGGAGTGTTCTATATTGATTTTACCCGCTATCCATTTTTTAAGAAATTTGTGGTCTAATAATTCTCGTCTGCGTTCTAATGATTCTAACCCGAATAACCGTCGACGTTCGACCGCATTTCTGTAGCTCGATTCATTTCGTTTTAGTGTATACCCAGCTTGTCTAAACATCAATCTACGAGTGAAATTGTTCTGAACGCATTCGATACTTTTTACGATTTTTTTCTTGTATGGATTTGTTACTGGAATGCCATATTCTAAGAACGGTCTTACAAAGGTTTTAAATAGAAAAGTCATAAGTTTAGTGTCATTTGAGCAAAAGCGCTTGAAGATTGTGTAATTAGCGACGTTAGCTTTTCTTATGAGATTCTTCCAATGATCCACAAAGTCTAGTTTGTGATTTAAAAAGAAACCAAGATCCCTTACTACACTTTCTCGTTTTATGATATCGTTATTTAGAGTGTAGGTGAGGATTTGCGGCTTACTTCCTAAGCTTATACAGACCGTTTTGCTTTGGTTGAGTTCTAAATATGAATTCTTGGCCCATTCTGCTATAATATCAATTGCCCTCTGTAGATCGTTATGTGGGTTATTTTTAGAGAAGGAATTGAAAATTTTCAGGTCATCTGCGTACTGTGCACAGCCTATGGATTTCGGGATAATCTTACTTAAGTCGTTAGCGAAAATGCTAAAAAGTATTGGGGATAGTACACTTCCTTGAGGAACTCCACAAGGAGCTATACGAGAGGTTGACAGTGAAGAGTTGATTTTTACTTTAAATGTTCGATTAGAGAGAAAAGAGCTGACCCATATGATTAACCGTTTGTCGAGACCTAATTCGATTAATTTTTTTAGTAAAAGAGTATGCTGGGTTTTATCGAAGGCTTTGGTGAAATCAAAAAAAACAACATCTACTTGATTACCTTTCTCCAATTCGGCTGTCCAGTTATTAATGGCGCTTAGAACACATGTTGTTGTTGATTTTTGTGGTAAGAACCCGTGTTGTGTCGGAGACCAGAAATTTAGATATTCTAGAAATGGTAGTAACCTCTTTAGGATACAACGTTCGTATGTGCGACAGAAAATGGAGGTTATAGAAATCGGGCGAAAATGACTAGGTTTGCTCGGATTACTGATTTTTTGAAAAGGTAAAATAATTGATTTAGTCCACTTTTCCGGAACTTCACCTCTAGACATGACCTCTAGACATCTAGACATTGAAACATTAAAAATTATCTATAATTGTCAAAAGGGCCATTAGAGACTTCAAAATTGAGGGTTTAATTGTGAGATAAATTTGTAGAATTTGTTGATTTCTATTTTTTGTATTATTGTTGCGTTAAAAAGCTCAATTTTAAAGGTTCCAGGTCGAGTAACTCAGAGAGGAAAAGTTGGAAAATAAGTTAAAAATGAAGAATTTGTGTAGAATTTCATGAAAAATGTTTTTGTTAGAGATCACATATTTTATATTGTCGTTGAGTTATGTCCAAAATCAAAATGAATCAACTATATTTTCCGATCCCAAAACTAAAAAATTCATTTTTCAAATTACTATTTTCAACTTCCAATGAGTGGGAGGAATGACCTTCTGGCCATCTATTTCGGGAAGATCCAACATTTTTACAAGTAAACAAAAGTCGCCTAAAAATAATCCTCATCGCACTCGGGACCCCGTTATCCTAATCGTTTTCCCATTTCAACTTTGATATCTGTTGCTGCTCCGATAGAAAGGAAAAAGAGCAAAAATGAGCTCGTAAATTAAGTGAGAGCCGTTGTTTGAGTGAGTGATTAATTATGTGAGGATAGAGAAAAAGATGACTCGTTCCCCAAAAAAAAAAGGATCCGCGAAAAAATCTCACACATCTGTTGGAAGAGGGGTATGTTTGAGGATAAGGGGGGGGGGGGGGGGGTATTCAGATGACATATTCTGGAAGAAATGGATAATTGAAAAGTTGATGTGTGCTTATGTGTGAAAATCTGCTGGCTTTTTGTTTGCAGACGAAAACCGCAAAAATGTGTCCTCGTGATGAGCCGAGGATCCATCGAAGCAAAGAAAAAAGAGCACATGGAGGAGATTGAAATATATGACGAAAACGGTTACAAAGTCCTAGAACGGGGTGGACCCCTCATTACTGATTCGTCATTCAAATAAAAAAGGTCTGGCCTTTGCAAAAAAATTCAATGGAAAACTAAAAACTATACGAGTCTGGAGAAAAAGTGCAATGATATGGGAAAATCAGATACGGATGTGTAAGAAGATAGAGGATTCTGTGAGCTTTTGAACTATGCATAAATTTTTCGATTGCTCATTTGAACTGACTTTTGGAATAATTTTTGGAGCAGGAAAAAAAGTTGGTCGTGTTTTGAACTCTCTATTTTAGCAGGATTTCAATGATTTTTTTTTCAGTATTCACGAAAATAACACTATTTTTTCATAAAAATCGTTAAAACTCGAAAAAATGGATTTTGAAATTACGAACTTACATTTTTTCTAACCTAATTCAAAAAATGTAGAATTTCTCGCTGATTCGAATGCATCTAATATCGATGCTCAAAATACTTCTTTAAGCGAGTTATGAGCGTTTGAAGTTTCCAGAAGAGAGACGCAGAGAAAGCAGACACTCTCGTTGTCGAAGAGACGCAGAGAAACGAGACAGTGTCTGCGTCTTTCTCTCACTGAAACTTTAAATGCTCATAACTCGCTTCAAATTGGTTCGCTTTGACTCTTTATTGACATAGAAAACATTTTCGAGCGATTTTTAAAAATTACTGTACAAAAAGGTAATAATTGTCTAATATTTTCAAACAACGTTTTGAGCAGCGATGTTTGGTGCATTCTAATCAGTAAGAAATTCTAAATATTTTGAAATAGGAATGCTACTTTAAATTTCAAAAAAATTACAAAAAAAATATAAATAAAATTTTTTGAAATTTTAGTCCAACTGAAATTTTGAAGAATAATTTTTTTTCCCAAGAATCCAAAAATACAAGTACCAACCTGTATACAACCTTCTCCATTTTTCTCCCTCTATTCCAACAATACTACTCCTCAACAAACTTTGTGTTGTATCACAATATTTATTATGCAAATAAACCCCCAAAAAAAGTAACAACTCGCTTTTCTCCTCCAAAACTGATCTCAGATTCAAAAATCTGAATCGAACAGATAATTGAGTTTCTGACATAAGAGTAATTCTATAGAGAAAATAGTGTCTATTCTGATTTTTGGCCCAATTCACAATTTTAACAAAAGAAAAAGTTTGGAAGGCAGGCCGAGACTAGATCAGCATCAATCTCATATAAAATGAAGGTAATTTGAGTCAATTCAAGACATTTGTACTGCAAAGAGGAGGAGGGTGCTCTAAACAAGTTGTCTCGTGACGAAAAATAAGAAAAAAGACGGAGAAGAAGACGTCCTTTTGCTTCTGATATGACTAATTAGGGGAAGCGTCACGGATCGGATTGCAATTCGGAATTCGGGGAATCGTGTTCTGATGGAGCACTTTTAGAAGTTTAGGATTTCCAAGAAACTGAACAGGAATTGAAAAAATTGAAAATTTTAAGAAGCTGCCGCAGAAAAATTGATATAACTCAGCTTTGAGGGATCCAAATTTCATGAAAAATATAGAGATTGAAAGGAATTTTTTGGGAGGTGAGATTCATGTTCAAAAGTAGCGGAACAGCAGTTTTCCGGGGGAAATTGCGGGGGAATTGTGTGCACTGCTGCGAGAGTGTGTCAGTTTTAGTGTCTACGTAGCATGCATCAATCCTTACGAGAGTTTATAATTCAGATCTGTTCTCGAACGAAAATCAACCAAAAAAGAACAGTAGGAATGTTAGAATCCCTGTACACTATCTATAGCTTCTGTTCAGAGGAGTTTCAGAAAAATTGAATCTTTGCTGTCCCAAAACCTCTAAATTTCAGAAACATACTTAAAATTCTTTATGATTTTAGCTATGATGAGTGTTGACTAATCTTGATTACCCAAATAATCGAGTTTTGTTTTCCATCAAATATTTCCGTCAAAATTCTAGTTTAAAAAGTGAATTTAGGGTCAGATCTGATGACTATATCTATAGAGAAGTATCGGCTCAATCATACTTTTTTTGAATTTTCGCCGATTTTAAGTTTTCAGTCAAAAAAATATATTTGAATTGATTCAAGTTTCTCGCAATTTCTAAAAATTCTCTGGAATCATGACATAAGCTTCTTTGATTATCGTGATCGAGAACTTTTTTTCGGTTTGAAGAAAATCTTTCTAATTGGAGCGCGATTTCCAACTTACTTCCTCAAAATTCGAAATTAAAGAAACTACCTTCAAAAAAATGAAATCAAATCCCGTATCTCAACAGATAAAATAACAAAAACCTACCAAAAAACTTTGCAAATTTCCCTACAAAATATGTGACTTTTCCCAAGTTTTCAGCCATGAACACAAAGTGGGCGGAGCCTAACCGACAATCTGAAAGGAAGGGAACCACGAGACCCTTGAAAATAGAATTACCGATGAGCAATTGGGGTCTTTTGCTCATTGATATGGTAATCGGATATATAGTTGAAAATGAGACAAAAAAAAGAAGGAAGGAAAAGGGTAAGAGTAGAAAACGAGGTCAAATATTGGAGTCATGATGGATTTTTTCTGGAAGAAACGAAGATGGAGGAATCGAAATGAGAAACACTGGACAAACAATGCGGCTGATTGTCCTTTCTTTCTCATTTTCAGAAGACGTCCATGACAAACACGGGCGGTCGGAGGGAGAAAAAACCGGAAAAAAGGGGCGGGGCATCTTGTTTAGTATCAAAAAGTGATAAGGGTCATTGACGTATTAGGAGTAGGAGTTGGAACAGGAGCAATAACACACAGAAGGAGCACCTGATAAATTCATGACGTTTCTGTATAGTTTCGAAAGATACTTATGCATATAAAAGCCAGCTGTGAAGGAGTTTTGAAAACTCGATTATGTCCATTAGGACAGAAATTTGTCATCATACTTTTTGGTGTTAAAATAGAAAATAATATGCTCTTTGGTGCAAGATAGTAGATATTAGATAGCAGACCCTAATTCAAGTATAAAAGCAAAAAAAATGAGTAGCAATTTCGCAATGAGCAGAAAGATACGAAAAGAACAATATTTTTCCATAAAAAATCGTTAAAACTCGAGAAAATCGATTTTCCGATCTCGAACTTATATATTTTTTAACCTATTTCAAAAATTTAGAATTTTTCGCTGATTTGAACGCACCTAATATCGCTGCTCAAAACGCCGTAGAAATCTTTGAAGTCAATTTTTTTGTCAGCAGCGGTGAGCGCGACAGCAGCTTATGTGTCGGCAGCGGCGAGCGCGACAAAGTGAAAATTTGTTCATTAAAAATTTTTTTAGAAAAAAAAATCCAAGAATCCTTGAAATTCCAATATTAGATCGCGCTCCATTGGGAATATGCCAGAAAGTTGAATTTTGTTTTCTCCGGTAGCCTCTTGTACTCCTCGTGGACAATTCTAGGATCAAGTTTTTCACGAGAAGTACACGGAAACATGGATTTCTTACTTTAGAATTTGCTTTGAAAAATTAATAAAAAAATTTTGAAAATACTTAGAAAATTTCTGAAAAAAAGAAAACAATTTTTTGAAACTTTTCGAAAACAATCAACAAAGGGATTTTCAAAATTCCTCGAAATTTCGGCTCCGCGACATTTCTAGAGCAAATATTTCGAAAGTGTGACATTTCGAAAGTGTGACGTTTCGAAAGTGCGCCGTTTCGAAAGCGAAAATTTCAAACCAGGGGAAAATTACCGCTTGGGATATTTAATCAAACGACTCTTTTCGGAATTACGAAATATCGCATTTGCGAAACGTCCCACTTTCGAAACGTCACACTTTAAAAACTTAGCCGTCTGGTAGGCTTCTAGCTATCCTTGTCATCATTTTCCCGAAATTAAGGTTCATTGTAATAATAAACCAAATAAAAATCAGCCGGGTCAAAAAGTTAGGAAGAAAAAAAACTGATGACAACTCATTCAATTCCCCCCAAAAAAATAATCCGAAATCCTCTTAACTCATATTCAGACATCTTTTTTTCCTGGCCACTCGACTTCTTCAGAATCTTCTCGACCTTTCAAATCTTATGACGATGAAATTGCGAGAAAAAAACTGAGACTTCATAGATCATCGTTCACTTCTGAATCTCTGTTAGGAAAAGTTGAGCTGTGAATCCTAGAAAAAAACATCCGAGAGACAATTGGGATAACTTGATTTCCGTAAAACGACACATTCTCAGAAAAGTCAAAAGAAGAAAAGAAGAAAAAAGGAACACAAAAGATTCAGAAAAACATTCCAATGTTACATTAACTTTCTTTTGGAAGGGAATTATAACAAACTCAACTTTTTGAAATCTTGAAGTATGCAAATGCGCTCTGGCGCACTTTCTTTCAAACTCTGAAGTTCTAAACTAAAAACAAAAATGAAACATTAAAAATATTTCTGTTGTCTTCGACACACAAAAATTTTTGAGAATGAGAAGAGGACCCAATTTGGCTAATGGTCTTGTTGGAGCAAGAGAGCACAAAGGGAAAATTGAGGACATTGGGGAGAGGAATGAAATTTGTAGACGAGTAGAGATCAGAGGGAAGCAGGAACACTGGAAATTGATACATGGAAAAAAGGGATAGGAGGAGTCTAGAAAAATGAGTAAATGATCAATCATTTTTGGCCCCCTTTTTTTGGGGACTCTGATGAGATATACGGAAGTTTTTCTGAAATTGGTGGAATTATGGAATTCCAAACTAATTGAAGCTTCAATTAATAAATTTAATTATAGAAATTGTATATTTGAAGCTCAAGATTCTAGAAGACTAAAACACAAAATTTGAAATCAAATATCTAGAACTCTTTTTTTTATGCAAATTTTTCTTTTTCTGCATGGATGAAACTCATTAAAATGAGCAATGGTCAGAAATATGTCTTATTGTAGTCCAGATTTCATTTTTTTTTTCATGTTTGGCCCTCTTTTTTGGGGCCCAGAAAAGATATAAGGAAGTTTTCCTGAAATTAATAGAATTTTAGAATTCCAAATTACTTGAAGCTTCAATTTTTGAAATTTTAAGTTTCATGAAATTTCAATTAATAGATTCAATTATAGAAATTTTATATTTGAAGCTTGAGATTTTAAAAGACTAAAACACAAAATTTGAAAATCAAATATCTAGAACTGAATTTTTTTGCAAATATTTCTTTTCTGCATGGATGACATTTTTGTCATCAGAATCCAAAGATAGTTTTCAAAATGAGCAATGGTCAGGAATATGTCTTATTGTAGTCCAGAATTTAGGATTTGAGTGATGGGAGAATGAACTTTGAGGTTTTAGATTTTTTTATAGAAAAAAAAATTTATTTTCAGAATTTCAAAGTTCCACAATTATTACTTTCCGAAAACTTTGTTTACTGAAATTCGGAATCTTAGGATCTGTGAATCTGAAACAAATGTTAATATTTTGGATCACAACTTTCCAAAGTTTTTAAAACCCTGGAATTCCACGAATCTACTCCAAAAGTATTCCTATATCGAAACACCTTAATTAACAGATTTTCAAAGTGACTAAATCTGAGGCTCCAAAATTATCTGAAAAAAACTCGCTCAAAATTCACGAAAAACCTTTAAACTCACTTTCCATCGGACACAATTCAATACTACTTCAAACCCAACTTTTTTTCTGCCTTCTTTTGGTTCCAGAATACACAAGAAGTACTTATTCTCCATGTACAAGTCCATATTTCATCTCTAATCCTACTGTACCTCCAACCGAAAATCATGAAAAAGTAAAAGAGGAGAAAAATAAGTTAAAAAGAACTTATCAGTACTACCAAAAATAATCAATTCAATTATCAGAAATATTTGCAATTTGTAAACATTTCTCGGAGAGTGACAGAATTATGAACTTACAGAAAGAAAAAAGTCAGCATTTTTTATACTTCGAATTGCAATCGTGCTCGTGGAAATGGTTAAAGAATTTGAAGTTTGATTTTCAGTCAGTTTTTCTATTCTAGATTTAAAATATAGGTGAGATAGAAGAACCAAAATGAAGGATGAATTAAGATTTGATAATATAAGGTTTTATTAATCTAGTGAAACTAGGAATTTCCAGAAGACGTATTGAAAACTTCAAAAACTTTTTAGAATCTAAAAACTGGAAATCATAGATTCTTGAAGCTTAAAGGGACATCAAGGTTTTAATTTTTCTGAAACTCCTGTAAACTGGAGCTATAGATAGTGTTGGCAATTTCTGATATGCCAACTGCCCTATTTTGGTTGATTTCCGTTAGAAAACAGACCCAAAATAGGAAAAATAATAAGGTTTGATGCATTGTACGCATACAACACAACTGACACGCTCACGCAAAAATGCACGACTTTCCCCCGGAAACTGCTGTCCCGCCACCTTTAAAATAGCAGTAATTCAAGCGTTTTTATATCTAAATCAAAATGAATGTTCAATAGAGCACATTTGCGAGATTTATAAGTATGTATATTATACTTCAAATCTTACTGTAGCTAACTGACAAAGACCCTAGACAATAAAGAGTTATTGTAAACCCAAATCCCCTTGAAAAAGTCACAAGATCCAAAAAAAACCCCAGAATCAATCGATCCCAAAAATCCTCCCCCTACGCAATCAAATGATTCATTGGGGGAAAATAAATGAGCGAAAGAGAGCCGCTCGTTAAAATGTCTTTTCTCTCTCCACGGAGTTTCCTCTTGAATCGAAAATTGATGGATTCCGAATCCAGAAACATATGGAGACACTGACCTCCTGTTTTTCGATTTTTCTCAAAAGAGAAAGCATCTTCTCAAATCATAAGTTTTCATATTCAAGTGAGATTGGATTTTCAAGTGAAAAAAGGTGTTCTGAACTTTTCGGCGGCGAAACATCAAAGAATGATGGGATTCGGAAGGGGTCCTAGTAGTCTTCTTCCAGAACAAAAAGAAACAAAAAACAATACTATTATTTGTTGTTTTGACTCACTGGAGCCAGAAACTGATACCACTTGTAGTAAGAGAGTACTTGAGGGGAAAAAGAAGAAGCATAATTCTGAAAGAAGAATCCACATGACTTATAAAAGTCAAAATGGGAAGCATGTTTTGAGTTATCGGGTTTCATGACTTGTGCCATTGCTAAACTATAGAATATTAGGCGGTTAGGAAATGTGCTTTACTAGAGAATGTTGGTCCTTCTGGAGCCCAGGAAGATATTCTATGAATTTGGCCTAGAATTTGCAAACTGCAAAAATTAGGCCATCTGGGTTCAATTGTTCAAAATAAGTAGAATTCAACTTCAATAGAAAACTCAAATTGAAAAAAAGAGTTGTTTTAATCTGTAGATTAGTATATGAAACCAAAACTAAAACACAATTTTTAAAAATACCAGGTGGATGTCGCCCCTTCGGTGCTCATCCACCTGGCCTTCGCTTACTCTAGGTTTTAAACCTCTTTTTCTTAAAAACGGGAACCTTCGGTTCCGTTTTTAGAGCCGTCGGCTCTTTTTTTAATGCAGGAAACCTTCGGATCCATTTAGAGAGCCTTCGGCTCTCTTTCTTAAAACTGTGAACCTTCGGAACAACAAAGCGACACATTTAGTACTTCTTGGAATCAGATTAGACACATTTTGGAACTTCAAACCACGATAACACCCTTTCAACCTCAACTTTTCCAAAATTTTCCTGAATATTCTGTCTCTTCGCGGCGAGACGAACAGAATGGCATAAAATTCAACCCGTCTATCTTTCTCCATCGTGAATCTCACCCCAAATTTGGGTAATTGAACCGCCTTCCCCTCTCTCGTCGGCGGGGGTAGTTCAGAGAAGCGGCCGACATCAACCGGGTTCGCGTCGGCCACTATACTTTGTGTGTGCGCTGCCTCTCTGCCGCCGCGCATGCGAAAATGAACCCAGTTGGTCAGAAAAAGTGCTCCAGAAGGCTTCAAAATCGGAATTTTGAAAAACTAAAAAATCGTGCATCATCCTCATATAATCAGGAACAAACTGTGTAAATATCAAAAGAATCGGTTAACTTTGAAGCGAGTTATGACTTGCAACACATTTTCGGTACCGAATTTAGTACTGAAAATGCACGAAAAGAGCCGTAACTTGCTCAATTTTTGAGATATCAAAAATCTAAACATATGGGCATCAACTAATAAAAATTTCTGATCTTTCTGTAAAACTTTCATCTAAATCGGTTCAGTTTGAGCTGAGTTACAGCCGCCAACATACAGACAGACATACGGAAATCACTGGTTGTTATTAGTAAAGATATTGAAAATCTAAAAATTTCAGGTTCACTGACAAATTTGACCGATTTTGCTTGTGGACCAAAATTTTGAAAACGAATTTCTGAAAATTATTGAATACATCTCACTAGAGCTCTCTGATTATTCAGAACGCTCGATTCAAGCGGAAACAATTCCTTTCAGGGTATTTTTTTAGAATCTTCTCAGAATTCATGACAGCGGAAATTAGAATAACATAGACAAGTATTGAAAAGGAAGGAACTATAGATATATTCTGAGAATTTCGACTCAACATTCTGAATATACATTGTCGGTTTGAACGTCACTGGACAGGTCAGAAGAATATAAATCGAAATGTTTTTAAAACTCCGAAAATGTGAGAATCTGAGGATTCGGATTCTTAAGCTCTCAGTATAGCTTCATCTCAAAAAATATGTCAACCCAAAACCTCGAAATTTTCGAATCTCTTCATTTCAAAGATATTCAAGATCAGCGAATCCAAAAAGTCAGAATCGTCATTCTGAGAATCTCAAAAATCCTTCAGAATCTTGAAATCTGAGGACCTGAAAACTCAAAGCAGAATCTAAATACCGAGCTTCAAAACAAGATTTTTAAAAATTACAGTACCCCAAAAATATCCACAAAAAAACTCACCAGTTAACTTTTTATTTCGTTAATTCAATAATATTTCAAATCCTACTTTTTTTCAGTTTTTAAAATCTTTTTTCTAGCTTTTTTCATCTCAGAATACACCACCGGAAAGAGTACTTATTCTCCATGTACTAGTCCATATTTCATCTCTAATCCTACTGTACCTCCAACCGAAAATCATGAAAAAGTAGAAAAAGAGTAGAAACAGAAGTTGAGAGGAGCTTATCAGTACTACCAAAAATAATCAATTCAATTATCAGAAATGTTTGATATTCGTAAACATTTCTCGAAGAGTGACTAAAATATGAACTTTCAGAAAGAAAAAAGTCGGCACTTTTTGTACTTAAAATTGCAATTGTCCTCTACGAGAGATTCATTGAAATCAGTAGGATAAAAAATTTGGAATTTGATTTTCAGTCATTTTTCTTTTCTTAATTTCAAATACAGGTGGGCTAGAGGGACCAAAATATAGATAGATTTAGATTCTGTAAATCTAAAACTATTTTCAGAATCTGAACATCAGAAGTCAACTCACTGATTTCAAAAAAGAAGTAAAACTCTCCCTCGGTCAGTTGCAATGCAAACAAATTCTCTCGTCTAATTGGGTTATCAGAATCTTTTATCGAGAACCCGAAATAGTACTCATTTTTGAGAGACGCAGACAAAATAAAAGAGTGACAGTTGGCTCGAATGGACACGAGAAAAAGTTCATAAAAATCTGACAGAGAGACGAAATGAAAGATGAGCTATTTTAGTGGGGGAGCAGCAGTAATTTCCGGTTATTTCAAGAAATTCGAGATTTCGAGGAAGGAAATTGGAAGATTACGGTAGTTGGGGGATGAAAAAAAGAGCAAAAAGTTATTGGAAAAGAGGGGACACAAAAATAGCAAAAAAAACTTGAGGAAAACAAAGGGATGAATCGTGGGAGAATTGTAAAAGGAAAATAAGAAAAGAATAGTGTTCAATAGAAAAAAATGACTAAAAATCGGTGGAACATCAAAGAAACAATTGTCGGAGATTCTTATCGTAGTGTGATGTTATTTTAATGAGAACAGAAAAACTCAATAAAGGAGACGGTCTAGAGTTCTAAAAATAACAGTGAACTGGTTTTTGAACTGCTTTTTTTCGAGGATTTTAAGGAAGAATTTAGTGAACCGGGAACTTCTGGAATAACGTAATTATTAAAACTTCTGCCTTGCATGAAAGATTATAAGAATCTTTAATTTCCTCAGACGATTGGTAAGTTTTTTTTAAATCCAGAAATCTGGGATTGGCTCTAATTGAAAAGTCTGAAAATCGAAAACTGAGAATCTCAAAAGTTTAGATAATTTAATGAAATTTTAATAAGGACAGAAAAACTCGATAAACGAAAGGGTCTAGAGTTCAAAAAAAATGTTTTTTGAACAGCTATTTTTTTGCTTTCAATCTGTGTTTTTTTACAGGTTTCTAACCTTGAAATTGAGAGTTTCCAGACAAAATTATACCGAATTGTAGCTAATCAAAAGCTCTACAAGATGTGTGTAAAAGTTTTGAAAAATTTTGAAATTGAAGTCTGGAAATTATCGTTCTAGGCGCCGGCACGCTAAAAATTTGGAATTTATTTTTATACCATTCATTTTGTAGAACTCGTCAAGAGCTTCATTTTGGTATATTTTTTGTACAGAAAATCGCAGTTTTAAAGGAAAACTTTGCTATTTTTCGATTTCACATATTTTCAAAATAGCTCTGTCTTTTTGCCTCCAAAATTTCTATTCTAAAATCGTAGCAAAGCCAAACTTTAGACCCTCTGATTTTTGAGTATCTATAATTTTCTCAGACGGTTTGAAAGTGTCGAATGAAAATTCAGACCCTGGGATTGACTCAATTTCTAAAGTCTGAAAATCTAGAATATGAGAATCCCAAAAGTTAAGAGTTTCCGAATTTTAGGATCCCAGAAATTCAAAAAAATCTAAAAAGCCCAAAAAAACAGAATCGAGGAATAAATTTATCTTGAAGTCTCCGAATTTAACATTTCGAAGTTTCAGAAAACCGAAAAATCTATAACGAATTCAACCCTAGAAGCCCAAAAAATTCCAAAACTTTTCTCAAAATGTTTCGGATCACCTCAAACCCAAAATTTCCCACAAACTACAAGTCCAAGGCGTACTTTGTAGCCTCCATGTTTGTTTTTTTCCAGTGAACTTTCAGAAATCAAAAAATGGAATCCTAGAAATGCGAAGAAATCGGATACTTCATTTACCTAGAAAGTCTAGATGAACTCTCCGTTTTTGTCGAATTCAGTTCTCAGCTACTTTCAGGATTCTAAAATTTAAGAAAGCAGAATCTAGGAACCAAATTTCAGAATCTGAGATCCTAAAAATCTTTAAAATGACTAATTTTTGAACCTCCAAAATCCAAAAAGAAAAAATCTCCTCATATCTTTCCGTAGGCTGAAACCGGAAAGTATTGTGTTGGCGTCGTCGTCTTCTGAATTCATATTTGTTTGTCCTAGATTTCTCATGTTTCATCGATGGAAAAGAGAGAGAAAGGGGCATCGTTTTTGGAAATTACACAATTCTGGAGACAAGAACCAAAAAAATGCAGATGATGACATGACGTATGACTTCTGGAGCATACATTGGGAGAGAGCATTTGTAGTACGTTTTTGGATGGGAAAATGAGAAGAAGAGGATGATAATGTTGATTACAAGGAGAGGAACGGGGTTTTGAAGAAACTTTGATTATAAGGAAACTCAAAAAAAAAAATAATGCTCATATTTCAGATTTATGATTGTAACTCTGGTTCTAGTAGATCAAATTTTACGAAAAACATACAGATTGAAAGGAAAAATCGAGGACATTTTGAAATGTTTCTTTGAAGTTTGATTTCGAGTCTTTTAAAGGTCGAATAACTACCAAATTGAAAATTTCAAGAAGCTGGCAAAGAAAAATTGATATAACTGAAATTCCAGTGAAACAAATTTTATGGAAACTATAGAGGTCGAAAGGGAATTTTTTGGACATCAGATTCCTGTTTAATTGCTCTTTGAAATTAATGTTCTAACTTCAATATGTAAAAAGAAAATGCGCTCAAATCTGACAAAAAACTAAAATCAAACTGAACTCAAACTGAACATGCTCAGATTGTCTGATTTCGAATTGCATCGGAATTTCGAACAGTTTTTCAAAAATCACTTCTACAATTCACAAATTTCAAAAATTACTTTTCCATATTTCAAAATGAAACCACAATTTTGCTTTCCTCCTACCCGTCTTACTGTAGTTCGTCAAAATAGTTTCAAAAACAGAACCAAAATCTTACTTATATATAATCCGCTAGAAAGTTTGTCTGTGGCTTGGTCACGATGTCCGCTTTAGTTTTCCGAAAGTTAAAGAATTTGGTCGCGCCACAAAATCGAACCCGCGACTATCGCGTGACAGTGCAGCCCACAACCAACTACACCACACGTGTAACGAAACTCAAATGATCGGGGGCGCATAAAAACGTGATATTTCTAAGCGAAGTTGAGCGGCGAAGCCGCGAATCCAGCCTGCTGTAAGCAGGCTGGTATTGAAATATTACGCTAGAAAAGTTTGAAATGTTTAAGCTTTCTAAATCATACTAAAAAACAACTATCAAAAACAATTCAAACCAGTTTTCGTTCTACTCAAACTTTCAAGCACTATTTGAACCTTTTGAAGAAAAAAGACCACCTAGTATGTATTCTCATCGGAAGAAGAAAAAATCGGTCATCTATGGATCTCCCGCCGAGGTTTGGTATGTATGTTTACATAAGAGAATCCGAATTTTAAGGTCAAATTTTGATCTCGGAAATTGAAGAAAAAGTCTAGACCTCATCAGTATTCTACGCTATCCTGATATCCATATATATTTGCAGAGAGCAAAAGGTTGAGGACATCAAAGAGAATCGAAGCGTGGGAATTCTTTGAAGAGCAACCTACACACAATGGAAAATGCGCAACTTTTGATCTACTCGATAAGATATTTGACCTACTTTTGGGGTGACTAGAAAGTGACGTGAGATTTAGCTCAAGAGCTCAGGTGCTCACAATTCAGGTCAAAATGAGATTCTCGAATTACTAAATGGAATTATTTGATCTTTGAAAATAGTGACCTTGATGAATTTTCGATCTTCGAATTCTCGGGACCTTCGAAGGAATACGACACAAACTACGAAAAAATGGGGGGAAAATTGGTTCCGGAAGTTCGTTTTGAACTCTTTTTAAGAAGAGGTCCAACGCCTTCTGAAGAGGTGTCGTGTCTTCAGAAGACGGAAATTAAGGTAAAAAGTTAGAGAAACAGAGAGAAGGAAGAAGGAAGTGGGGGCAATAAGAATTGATGTGATTGGCGGTGAGGGAAAATGAATGGAAAATGGAATGAAGGAATCCAAAATAGAAAAAAAGATCTGTCACATGTCAGTTACTGTTTCGGGACGTCTTCTGGTAAGACGAATTCTGAGAGAAAAAGAACTCGCGGAAGATGTTCTGAAAACTGGAAAGACGCCTACGCGTATGGTTTATTCATAATTGAGAAACGGTTGGAAGTCTTTGGAATTCTGATCCTTGATTTCTAGGATTTCTCGAATTCTTGACTTTTTTCAATAAGAAAATAACTGTAATTTTAAATTTTGAGCTTCCCCGGCATTTGAAATTCAGATTCTTCAAATTTTTGATTCTTGATGTTCAGGATTTTTTCTATTTTTTACTATTTGCAAGAAGAAAAAGACTGTAATTTTAAATTTTGAGCTTTCCCGCTATTTGGAATTCAGATAAATTGTAATTTTTCTGCAATTCTTGTAGACAGAAGCTAATGATATTGTAATCGGATTCTGATATGCCAAATGTTCTATTTCGGTTGATTTCTGTCAGAAAACAGGTCTAAAACATCAACTGTCGTAAGGTTTGACTCATGGGACGCAGACACTATAACTGACACGGTCACGCAAAAATGCACAGAATTCCTATGCAATTAACCTGTTTTTTCAGGATTTTCAAACTTTTGGCTGTTTCAAAACTGTTGGAAAACACTGCTATTTGAATTCCAAAATTTTCCGCTATTTTGTAAAATTTCGTGTACTCCTCGTGGACAATGATACTGCGGTCCGAGTTTGGACTCAAAATGAGAATTTCCATTCGTTTTTTGTTTCAATTTTAATAAAAACTGAGTCATAACAAATCAGTCTTTTTCCAGAACAAAATGTTTTCTATATTAATTTTTTTCTTCTGTTTCCAGAATCTTTAGAATTCTTGTTGACAATTTGTTATTCACAATAGTAGGCATTGTTTGAAAGGAGGAAAACAAAATAAACATGTTTGGATAAAGGTGTTGCAAGGTGTAAAGAAATTATTGAAAAACGTCAATTTGCGGGAATTTGAAATTCACAGACAAAATCATTTGAAAAACTCTAAAAAACAAGAAATTTTCGAAGCGTTCAAACTAGGATTCAGAAGTCTGAAGCTGTTCAAAAATATGTAATTTTTAACCAAAATTTCAAAAAGCCATAGATGATACTGTAAAATATACTACTTTCTATAGACCTTACAACTTCAATTATGCTTTTCTTGTACCTCAAAATAACTATTTGTTTCCTTGTCGGGATCTTTAGTTCAAACGCAAATATTATGGCATCTAGACAAAAAAAAGCACAGGAAAATGTTTTATTTCTTATCAGAACAAAAATTTTTTGTTTTTTTCAGCAGAGATCTGTTGAAAGGATACAATATTATACACATTTACAGTCTAGCAAACTGGATATGACGAGTTAGAAATGGATATATTCTCAGGAAAAGTGTTCAAAGAGAACACGAAATATGTCCATGTATTCATGTTCAATGAGGTGATTATGATGCAGGCGACGTTGAGAAGGAATCCACAAAGGATCTGAAAATGAGAGGATGGAGGAAGTGCGCTCTACTGGACTAGAGAGACACAGACTACGAGACTCTCTCGTGGTCTGTGTCTTAAATGCGTTGAAACTGGTTTATTTATTTTGAAATTTTAGTGAAAAGTTTGAATCGCCTTTTCGGCTCTGCGACATTTCGAAAGTGGGACATTTCGAAGGTGTTACATTTCGAAAGAAAACATTTTTAACCATTCGAAACGTCGCACTTTCGAAACGTCGCACTTTCGAAATGTCACGTCGAAGTTTCAAAACGTCACACTTGCAAAACGTCGCACTTTTGAAATGTCACGCTTTCGAACCGTCGCACTTTCGGAAAGTCGCATTTTCGAAACGTCACACTTTCGAAATGTGACAATTTCGAAATGTCGCGTTTTCGAAACGTCACGCTTTCGAAATGTCACACTTTTGAAACGTCGCACTTTCGAAATGTCCTACTTGCGAAACGTCACACTTCCGAAACGTTGCATTTTCGAAACGTCGCACTTGCAAAACGTCACAATTTCCAAACATCGCACTTTCGAAATGTCACGCTTTCGAAATGTCGCACTTTCGAAACGTCGAACTTTCGAAATGTCTGCTTTAGAAATGTCGCGGAGCCACTTCTTCAGATTGTAAGACTATGATTTTGATACCATTTTTCCCTCAAGTTCTACTTTTTCATTCAAATTTCTATCAATCTCTTTTTTTTTTAATTTAAAAATTCCTACCATTTCCAGCATAGAAATCACTTTCGTATCGTACACAATCGCATTCGGTGGTGTAGAAATTGGCAACATGAATGCGAACGAGCAAGCTACAGTAGTTGGCAGAGCCAAGTATAGAGGATGCACACCCATGGATTCCGCCTGGAATGTGGAAATAAGAGAGTTGGCTTTCAATAAGGACTTACAACTCCGAGAGCAATGGGTATGAAGATACTTCCAGTTGATACATTGCTAGCGAATTCGGTCATAATCACGATGGTCGTGGTTACGGTTACTGTAATTCAAAAACTTGTAGATAATCAAATTTTTTTTAAATCTTACATTGGAGTGGAAGAGAGCTCATTCCAACGAAAATCTTCCGCATTCCACAGGAAATTAGTTTGGATAGGCCAGATTTCTGAAAAATGATACCACATTATTTTTATTTTCAGTTTTTCTCATACATCAACTCCTTCTGAAATCGCGTATCCTGCGCCAATCAGAAGGGTACACGACCACGAGTACTTGTTTTTCATATCGGTCCATTTGAGAATCGGAGCTGTTGGATCAATTGGATCGAATGGATCTTTGGGCCAGATGAAGAGAAGACAGGCGACGAGAATTCCAGAAACACTATCAGATAGATAGTTTTTATGGGGTAGAAGATCTCCCCAACCGGATGTGAATCCGGGGTCTCGAGAGATCCAAGAGCCGATGAGGATGATGAAAAACGTGAAGACGGATTTTTCGCCCCAGCTGGAAGTATGAAGGATTTTTGGTTGCAAAAGAATATTTTGCTCAACTGTTTGAAATTGAAAAAACGAAAATTCTACCTATTATTACACTGTTTTTGAAGCTCTCCTCAATACGATTCTAGTCGTATAATTCATGTGGAATTTGAACAAAATATGGCAAAGTTACGGTACTCTAAACTTTGACGGCTCAATATTCAAAATTTTTAAAAACTAGTCACGATATAATCGAAATATTGCTTAAAGACGCATACCATCCTAAAAGGTTTTGATGAGACTTTTTTGCTCGACTTTTTGAAATAAGAAAAAATAAATATCTAGCCATTATTACGCCTAGTTTGAAGCTCACCTTAATACAATTCTAGTCGTATAATTCATATGAAATTTAAACCAAAACTGACAAAGTTACGGTACTCTAAACTTTTAAGGCTCAAAATTCAAAACATTCACTAAAAACCATTCAAGTTTCTATTCATTTGGAAGCTCTTTTCAGTGCAAATCCAGTCATATAATTTTCTTCAAAACTACAGTTTAAAAAAACCCAACTCACGATATCTCTCCCAAGTCCTCGTACATTGCTTGAATGTTCTTCTCAACCACTTTTTTCATATGCGCTTCTTCTTTTGAAGGTTTTTCGAACCATCGGACTAGAGTGGATGGTCCCATGAAGTAGCACTGGAATAGGGTATTCTGGAAATTTGAGGGCCAAAAAGATACTTACAACCAGTACAACGTAGGACGCTAGAAGGTAGAAGAACATGGGTGGGATGGCAAAAACCATCCATTGAAGGTATGTCATTGTTACTTGGCCATCTGGGTAGCGTCTGGAAAAAAATTGGAAGATTCGGGAATCGGAAACGAGTGGGATTTGAGATTTTAGGGTTTTGAAAGTTCATTTTCTGGTAAAAGTTTTTGCGGATTTTGAAACGTTTTTTGGGCTGAATCTTTCAACTGGAATAACTTTGTTTAAACTTCACTAATTTTAATCAACTTGGTACCAATAGAAATCTTACAAAAACTTCAAAAAATGCTACTAAACAAATTTTTCAATTTTCCTTTTTTTTCTAGCTCGAAAGCTGAGTTTTAAGTAGTAACTTTATGGAAAATGCAACTACAAGTTTCAAACTGAAATAACTCGTTCCATATTTTACCAATTTAAATCAATTTAGTATCATTAGATAGCTTATTAGAAGCCTGACAATTTTTATGTAACAGATTTTTCAATTTCTCTATTTCATCTCAAAATTTAAATAATAATGATATTATCAAGTTGTAGGTTCATCGCAAATGTACCGTCGAGTTTTAGACAGGAATAATATCTTTGAAACTGTACTAATTTTGATTAATTTTATATCGCTAGATAACTTAGAAGAAGCCTAACAAATTGTATGGAATCGATTTTTCATTTACATTTTTCAATAAAATTTATAGATCGAAAACTAAGCAGGTTGATAGTAACCGTAATTTGCGTTACGCAACAGTACCATTCCCACAGCTCGAGTTTTTAATACACCAAGTTTGAACCAAGAAAACTACCACTCACTTATTTATATTCTCTCTGAAAACCAAATTCGGTCCCGTGGACGTTATAATAGCAGTTCCCCCGATAAGCGACGCATGTGCACACGCCAGAATCAACGCTTTACAAAATCCCGAATCCTGCGGTGTCATATCGTCAATTCTCAATCTCTCCGCCACCGTCGCATCTTCTGGAATCGTTTTCGCCTTCTTATCTCCTTCTTTTTGATGATGTACTGCATCTGACATGCTCATCAGAAGAGCAACAGCAGTTGGGCACATCAGGGCGGTGCATGCGGTGTCCGAGACGAAAAAGGAACTGGAATTTGAAATTTTCGAATTTGGAAGAGTTGAAAAATAAAACTGACATGAAACTGGTGATGCACATGAAGCCAAGAAGCATTCTGTAAGACTGAAAGTGGGAGGGGAACTTGTGAGAAAAAAATGGTAGAAAAACTTTTCGGAAAACTAGGCCATAAATTGAGATTCCCAACCTTACATGGGTTGCTTGGCTCCAACTTTTGTCAACAATTTCAACGCGATTCTTCGATGTAGCCCAGTTGCCTCAACTGCCATTGCCATTATTAGAGTGCACATAAAAAGCACAATAGAGTCCTGAAAACTCAGAGAGTTGAATTTGAAATTCTTCCAATTTCTTACTTTGAAGTAAACCGGACTGATCTGTTTGGATGGCACAATTTGAAGAATAGGATAAAGAGCCAATGGGAAAAGTGAAGTTATTCCAATCGGAAATGCTTCTCCGATCCAGTAGGTTGAGAGGAAGATTATTGAGAATAGACATCTGAATTCCTGCAAAAAGAAGAGATGATGTCATAGACGTTGCGTTTTAGGTAAACTTTGAGGGCCTGAAAAGTGGTTTCCAGATATCCGATTTTTCTGAAATTTAGCAAATATCTTTACTAATAACAACCAGTGATTTCCGTATGTCTGTCTGTATGTTGGCGGCTGTAACTCAGCTCAAACTGAACCGATTTAGATGAAAGTTTTACAGAAAGATCAGAAATTTTTATTAGTTGATGCCCATATGTTTAGATTTTTGATATCTCAAAAATTGAGCAAGTTACGGCTCTTTTCGTGCATTTTCAGTACTAAATTCGGTACCGAAAATGTGTTGCAAGTCATAACTCGCTTCAAAGTTAACCGATTCTTTTGATATTTTCACAGTTTGTTCCTGATTATATGAGGATGATGCAGGATTTTTTAGTTTTTCAAAATTCCGATTTTGAAGCCTTCTGGAGCACTTTTTCTGACCAACTGGGTTCATTTTCGCATGCGCGGCGGCAGAGAGGCAGCGCACACACAAAGCATAGTGGCCGACGCGAACCCGGTTGATGTCGGCCGCTTCTCTGAACTACCCCCGCCGACGAGAGAGGGGAAGGCGGTTCAATTACCCAAATTTGGGGCGAGATTCACGATGGAGAAAGATAGACGGGTCGAATTTTATGGCATTCTGTTCTTCTCGCCGCGAGGAGACAGAATATGTGAGAAAATTTTGGAAAAGTTGAGGTTGAAAGGGTGTTATCGTGGTTTGAAGTTCCAAAATGTGTCTAATCTGATTCCAATAAGTACTAAATGTGCCGCTTTGTTGTTCCGAAGGTTCACAGTTTAAAAAAAAAGAGCCGACGGCTCTAAAAACGGAACCGAAGGTTCCCTGTATTAGGAGAAAGAGCCAACGGCTCTGAAAATGGAACCGAAGGTTCCCATTTTTAAGAAAAAGAGCTGAAGGCTCTCAAAATGGAACAGTAGGTTTAAAACCTAGAGTAAGCGAAGGCCAGGTGGATGAGCCCCGAAGGGGCGACATCCACCTGGTATAGAGCAACCCAAAACCTCTATTTTTGTAGTTGACACCTTTCTCATAGGACTAAAATGCAGTTAGTTAGGGCGCGTAGAAGTCAAAAGGCTCCGAAATATGTAGAAATTCGAGGTGACGTCAGTCAACTTGGCCTAACTAACTGAATTGTGGTCCTTTAAAAAAGCTGTCAACTACAAAAATAGAGTTTTTAAGTTGTTCTATAAATCCACAAAACTTCAGAAAAAATTAAATGATTTTAACCTAGTTTTTGAGACCCTTAAAATTGACATATTTTCCACTGGAAGTTACAATTTCACTGAAAAATGCGTCAACTTTGAAGGTCTGAAAAATAACCTTCTCGCCAATGAAAATTTTTAATTTTTTGAGAACATAAAGTTTTAGGAAAAAAAAAAAAAAACAATAAGCTCACAAAGTTTCAGAAATATCGGATATCTGGAAACCACTTTTTCAGACCCTCAAAGTTGATCTATTTCCACAAGTACTGTACGTGGCCCAGCTTAAGTATGCTTACCGGTCCGAAAAACAGCAAGGGCACCGCTACCAATGGACCCAACAAAACCAAAATCTTCCGAATCAGAAGACGTTGCGGAGAGTTGTTAGGCTTCATACCTTCGTCCGGTGTCTCTGAACAACCCATGATTAGGTAAGGGAACATAGATATAAACTAGATATACAGAGGGAAGTAAAAAAAATAAAACAGGAAGTTTAGATGAACTTGTCACTTTGAATAATATGGATTCGAAGAAGATTGATACGAAAACTTTTTATCAATGGCATGGTATTTTTAATATGATAACAGAATCTAGAGATCGGGCAAAAAAAAGAGTAACACACCTTTATGAATGATAACTGTGAACAAATAACACGAGAATTTGATATTCATATGCAAATTTCTAGAACTAGTACATTTTTTTGTTATCAGGTGACAAAAAGTTATTTGAAGTATGGTTTTAGTTGCCAAAAATTGGTTATGCAAATAAGCCCTACTGCACAAGAAGTGAATTCTCCAAAGAGCGCTAAGATAAAGAACAAAAAAAAGTATTACTGTAACTAAAAATTCTCAATAGAGCGAGTTTTCTACCTCCACTTTGGAACGACTGAAACTGAAACCGAATCTTCTTCGTTTTTTCCTTTCCATTTTCCTCTTTGACGAAAAGCAACAGATTTTGAATGGAGATAAATGACCAGTTTTTGGAAGAAGATCTTCATTTTCTGTGTTCCATATTGAG
Source organism: Caenorhabditis zanzibari (assembly GCA_963966625.1). Taxonomy (NCBI): domain Eukaryota; kingdom Metazoa; phylum Nematoda; class Chromadorea; order Rhabditida; family Rhabditidae; genus Caenorhabditis; species Caenorhabditis zanzibari. The sequence continues at coordinate 5,073,757 of OZ016470.1, read as the reverse complement.
AGAGGACTAAATATAGTCCGGGGGAAAGTTGGAAAACACTTGAGAGCACAACACGATAAGGGGAATTAGGATCAGATAAAAATTTGATAGGCAAACAACACAGAGAAAAGAGGGAAATCGAATGGTCAAGTTGTGCAAAGTCTAGAGGGGGAGAGAAATAATGAGTGTTTTGGTGGATTTTGTTTTTTTAGTTAATTTGGATTTTGAGTTTGAGTTGAAGTAGGAAAGTAATAAACAGTTTTGGGTTACTTCCTTATTGTGAGTAATTGTGATTTCGAATTTAGAAATTTAGGTATTTAAGGATTACAGTACCGTGCAGCATGTGACGAATTCCTTCTTTTGAGGAAATTCTCTCCAAGTCGAAAGTTATTCTAAAATGGAGAGCTTGATGAGATCTACAGTATCAAATTGTTTCAAATTTCAACCCATCTTGAGAAAGTGAACTTTCAAAATTTTTCTAGAGAAATAATTGATATTTTTTGCTGAAAAACCATGTCACTTTAGATAACTCAAAAATGGACCAACAATTCATCAAAATTTAACGCTTATGGCTTTATAAAAGAATACAGAATCTTTCAAAAAAGTAAAATTCAGAGAAAAATATGGTCTATTGAAGTTTTTCTTCTCCATTTTTCTCCATGAACTTTTTTTAAAGATGAATGAGACTATTCTTCTTTTGAAAATCACATTTAAAATGTGACATTTTCAGTAACTTCAATGGAAAATTTTCATTTTTTTTGTTGATTTTTCAAACTTAAAAAAATTTGCACAGACGCTCAACGATTAGAACCTATTCCTCTTTCAAGTTAAAGTGAGATCACAGCTTTTAAAAAAGTATTTACGAAAAAAAAATTTCATGAAAATTCGAAAACTCGAGAAAATCATATTTCAAATCGCGAACTTCCATTTTTTCTAACTTATTTCGAAAAAATGTACAATTTTTCGCTGATTCGAACGCGCCTAATCTCGCTGCTCAAAATGCTATTGAACGATTTTTAGTCAATTTTTCATTTGTCGCGCTCGCCGCTGCCGACCCGCAATCTGCTGTCGCGCTCGCCGCTGCTGACAAAAAATTGACTAAAAACTTTTCTATTGCAATTTGAGCAGCGATATTAGGTGCATTCGAATCACGTTCGCGATTTGAAATTCGATTTTTTCGAGTTTTTGCTGTTTTTCTGAAAAAAATTGTTACTGCAATTTCAATTTTTAATAATGGACAATTGCAATTTCAAACATGTTCGGTTTTTTGAAAAAGACAATAAAAAACGAAGGAGCAACAAAATTCAGCAATTTTTTTCAGCCAAAAACTCACCATTCTCCTCATCGTTATTTCTCAAAGTTCCATAGTTCTGAATAACCTTCCGCATACATACGGTTAGCGGATTTCGTTTCATTCATAAACCCTTTTTGACTGGTTTTTGTTATTGGCAATAATAGTACAATCAATACTAAACTCAGATTGGCAGACAAAAATTGTAGTTTATTTGCACATGCATGGCACAGACGAGATAAGGTTCTATTGGAAAAGTGAGCTTTTGACAAATGCGCTCTATTGAAAAAATGGAGCCAAAAGAAATGGATCTATTGGCAAATGGACTTTGCCATCCGAATGTCCAAGAAGATCAAAAATCAAATGACCCTTCGGATATCTCCCTCCAATCTCGGCCCTCCTCCCAGACACTGTACCCGGTGTGTACCCAGACGAAAATCATTTATTCATCATCAATAATCATAAATCAATGTTTATTAGAGCTATCCGTATGAACAGTGTCCTTCGCCTCTCGAGTCTCCACATCTCTCACCAGTTTCGGAATCTCATCGAGAAGAAGTGGTGTGTTCATCGATCGACCGTGCTTCTCGAATGCACGTCTTCCGGCGGTTCGGACGAGCCAACTCGATGAGATGCCCGCTTCGTGATGAGCCGATGTCCAGTCGTCGCCGAGGTTTCTGGAACTTTTTGAGTTTTTGGTGGGGACAATTTTCGTGTTAGATCCATTTTTTGAAATGGAGCTTCGAAATCCGCTAACTGTTAGTGGCATCTGTCATTGAGAATATTTTACGAAATTTTGTGTACTCCTCGTGGACAACTTGAGAGTAACACATTTCTGCAACTCATTCAAACGTGAATACCTTTTTTCAGGGGGATCGGGTAAAAATACGATCAACAGAAAAAATGTTCCTTGTTAAAAAAGCTAGCGTTTGGTTAAAAAATCGTCAAATTTTATGAAATTTTGACAGAGTTACGCCTTGAGAAAAGTTGCCGAAATGCGTAACTCTGCCAATTTTTCATAAAATTTGACTAATTTTTTACCAAACGCTAGCTTTTTCAATAAGGAACATTTTTCCAGTTGACCGTATTTTTAACCGATCCCCCTGAAAAAAAGTTATTCGCATTTGAATTTTTCGAAAACTCACTTTTTCGCCCAATAAAGGAAAAGACCCAGACTGCCAGCAGTCACATCTCCCTGACCTCCACACCGTCGGAGACTAGAATCCGTCGAACATTTTGATACTGAAATTTTCGTTTTTTAATCCATTAAGAGTAGTATTACAGTCGAAAGATCATCCCAATTCCAGTATTTATGAAAATAACAATTTTTTTGCATAAAAATCGATTCTCAAATCGCAAACTTACATTTTTTCTAACCCATTTCAAAAAATCTAGAATTTTTCGCTGATTCGAATGCACCTAATATCGCTGCTCAAAACGCATTTTGAAGCGAGTTATGAGCGTTTTGAGTTTTCGCGAGAGACACAGACATTTTCCATTTTCTCTGCGTCTCTTCGACAATGAGATTGTCTGCTTTCTCTGCGTCTCTTTCATTTTAACTTCAAACGCTCTTATAACTTGCTTCAAAATGCGTTTTGAGCAGCGATATTAGGTGCATTCGAAGCAGCGAAAAATTCTACTTTTTTAAAAAATAGGTTAGAGACATGTAAATTCACGATTTGAAAATCGATTTTTTCGAGTTTTATAGATTTCATGAAGAAATATTTTTATAAACGATGGAAAATCTCACCTTCTCCATTCGGCGTCACCACTAAATCCACCTCCCCCTTCATATAAATCGTCACATCCATTTTTCGACTCAATTCCGCCGCCAAGTGTTGCAATTGACTGTTACTCTTCACATTCAGAACATCCTCTTCTCCTAATGCTGATTTACAGAGACGCGAGAATTCAACAATGTTCGGAGTGAGTACGGTAGTGACCATTTGTCGTGGAAAGTGCTCAATGTGCTCCGACACAAACCATAGGCCGTCGCCGTCGATTACAAACGGAACTTCCTGTTTTTTAACAAAATGGAAAAGTTCTTGAAGTAGCGGCCAGAGGGTCGGACTCCTCCCCAACCCCGGTCCAATAACAATCGCATCCATTCTTGTTAGTTTTGGAAGGATTGTGGAAGGACTCATTCCGGGATGCACGATCAGATCCGGAGAGTATCCTTTGATGACTGGCGCGGCGTCGGGAGCGCAGAAGACGTGGATGAGATCGGCGCCGAGGCGAGAAACAGATGACGCTGCATAGTAGGGAGCACCAGTGTATTCGAGTGAGCCTCCGATGACCGCGATTTTTCCGCAATCACCCTAAAAAATACTTTTTTTGGTATTTTTTTCAAAATTAATTTTGGTATCGAAATTCAAACCACCGCGCTTTTGACTCCGCAAACACCATGACGTAGTAGGGCACAAGTCGACATCCTACCCAACGCGCAAAGTTTTTTCAACCCATTTTTTAGTTTTTTTTCGCTTCGCAAAAACCACTTTGTTGTTTCTTTTTTCTTCCCAATTGTTTACGAGAATCCCTCTCAGCAATAAAACTTCACTCAGGCTCTCACTATAATTAGTTTCATTCTTCTCTTCTAGCTTATTTTTTCAGCAGTTCTCTTACCTTCCGCAGCTGCGGCGTCAGCTTTGGCAATAGTTTGAGAAAGTGATCCATCTGAAAATCTAAAATTTGAGCTAAACCAGAAAAAGTAGGAAAAAAGAAACATTAGGAAGGAAATTCCTGTCTGGTTTAAAACAAAAAAGAAACAAAAAGGCTTCTTTTAGAATAGGAAGAAGCGAGAGAAGAAGAGTGAAGATAATCCGAGTAATTCATTAAAAACGACGACGCGTCGTCTGTCACCATCATCATCACTCTATCTATCGGTGATGAACTGGACGAGAGAAAAAAAAAACTAGACAGAAGGGAGAGAGAGATAAATACAAAATGCAAAGTGTTCACAATCAATGATACAACGAAAACAGAAACAAGTGTGGCGAGCAGGAATCGGAAAAACTGAAAATTATCTAAAAAAATTAGAGATTTTGACGAAAAATCGTCGTTTTTGAGCAAATTTTTTTTTCTTAAAAAATTCGAGAAATCGTTTTTCCGAACAAGCCTGGTGGCGAGGCACACGGAAATTGAAGGGGGAATGAGTAGGGGTTAGTAGTTGTATTTACAGGAAATTATATGTACATTTAGAGAATTCATTTATTTAGCATCGGGCGGTGAGGAGGAAGCAGACGGCTTGGCAAAGTACTGAAAGACGGCCTGCAAAGAGAGAAAGAAGAATGAAAAAAAGTGGGCGGAGCTTCAAGCTTACTTGGAAATAGTTGTTGGAGAACCCGGCGGGCGATGAAGGGGGTGTTGATTCGAAAGTGGAATCAGTTGGCCTAAAAAAGTGCAAATTTTAAAGGCTTTTTTTCTGGGAAAAACGGACAAAGTTAGTCTCAAAAAGGGGAAGAAATCAGTGAGTTCTCTTTCTGTCAGAGCATTTCCTCCTCTTTTTCTTCTTCTCTTTTTTTCTCGCCTTGCATTCCCGACAAACGCAGTCATCAGTTGTTTTTCTATAAAAAAATGAGAGATCAGCCCAAAAAACCCCTAAAAGGAGAAGGGAGAGCCGCCTAATCAATGGGTGCACTAAAGCAGAAAAGGAAACATAATTCTAGAACTTTCTATATAACTAAAATAATGATAGAAGATGGAAGAAAAGACGTACACATCATTGGCAACAATGTCGTGCTCCGATGAACATGCTTCTGGTGATCGTGCGAGAATCGTTAGTGGAATCTGCTAAAAATGAAGAGGAGATATGAAAAGGGGAGAAGAAAGAAGGGCTCCGCGACGTTTCGAAAGTGCGAAATTTTGAAAGGGTGACGTTTTTTTCAAGTGCGACATTCTGAAAGTGCGACATTTCGACAGTGCGACGTTTCGAAAGCTAAAATTTCAAACTATTTTGGGGGAAAAATACCTCTCAGTACAGTTAACGATCCTACAAAACTGGCTCAACTGTACTGAGAGCTATTTTTCTCCAGAATGGGTTGAAATTTTGCACCTGCGAAATGTCGCACTTTCGAAATGTCGCTCTTTCGAAATGTAGCGCTTGCTAAATGTTCCGCTTTCGAAATGTCGCACTTTCGAAACGTCGCACTTTCCAAATGTCGCGGAACTAGTAGATACTGTGAACTAAATTTGTGCGTTTTCGTAGTTTTAACCTATCGTTTCCTACTTCTAAAGTGTCAATTTCACAATCACAAACATTTATAATTGAAATCCGATTATGCTCCACTTATCAATAATCGTATCATCATAATCTCATTTTCTCTCACCTCTTGCGTCTCTTCACTCTTCTTCAGTGTCTTTTCCTCCTCTTCCTGAGAAGAGTCTTCCTCCCTCCGAACAAGCGTATCACCCATTCGAACGAATCCCAACTGCTCGATTTCCTGATTCAGCTCATTGATCAACTTCTTGCACGATCTGGTCGTCTTCTTCATTCGCACCTGATTCTCGCGGAATTCCGGTGCCAACAAGTGCATGGATTTTTGCATTGAGTTTCTGGAGTATCCTTGCTCCTGAAGACATCGATTCACGACTTCTTTCATCTCCTGGAACGGCTTCTCGAGAAGGTCCACACATTCGGAGATGGTTTTCTGGAGTCTAAGATAATCGGAACGAAGTTGATTCAAAGAAGCCGCCAAATCCATTGCCATCTTTAATTTACACTTTTGAATCTTGTCAGGGGACTTGAAAATCTGCTCCATAATGTAGTTACGTCTCTTGTAGCACTGCTCGACGAGCTGTTGAGAGTAAACTTGTGTCGATAGAATCGTTCTTTTATCATAGAAATAATAAGACTCGAGTTCTTCTCTCATTCCGGGCAAATCGATGTAATCCAACTGAAGCTTCTCGGAATCCAACGCCAGCTGTTTTGCCATTGATTCAATGTTCATTGCGACTTTCGCATGTCTTTCCAGCTCTTCTCTCGCTTGTTTCGATTGTCGAATGCAATGTTCTGAGATGGCTTTTGTTTCGGGATTGGCTTCATCGAATAGCATCATTGGGACAGATGCCATATCCACGTAGACAGCGAATCTAGACGTCGTTTGGACACGTTCGAATTGACTGAGTTCGGTGGTGAGCTGAAATAAGAAATAGATGAACTCGATGACACTGGCGTCTTCGAATTTCGAAGAAATAATTTCTGGGCGTTTCTAATCAGACTTGGTCGGAATCCGAAAATGAGTCCTAATTTTTTTCCGTTTTTTTTTTTTGGTAATTTCTCGAATTTTTTTTTCGGAAATTTTTCGTTTTTTTTTTGGAACGTCGGAAAAAAAAGCTAAAATTATTCAAAAATTAGGAACTTTGACGAAAATTGATCATCTTTGGGCACATTTTAATTCGATTCAAAAAAATATATTTTCAGAATAAATTTTGAGAATTCGATTTTCCGAAAAAGTTTTTTTAGCAAACTTTTTTGACTTATCAAATTTTGGGACTTTTAAAATTCCGAATCTCCCTTACCAACGAAAACTGCGTCGCCAGAATCGTGGAAACCCTCTCGAACAACTCTCGATACTCATCCGTTTCCGTGAGCATACTCAATCCATCGTAACACTTTTGGATCCGAATCTCCGCCAATTTTCGATCAGTCATGTCGTTGAATTCGTGATACTCAATGTTCCTGGCCAATATTTTCCTTAAATCCACTTCTTTTCTCTTCGGGACCACCAAATACACATCATCGGGGAGACCATCAACCGTTTTTTGACCGGAAGCGAGGTACTGTGTGGATGTATTGGAGAGAAGAACGAGATCAGTGCCTTCCGGATATCCAATACAACTGGAAATACTCGGGACGTCGCTGAGCTGTTTCGACATATCCGTATGATCGACAATGCACATTTGGTCCACTGAAACAAAGGTTCTCCGTTTGGAAGTCCTCATCGCGTTGGCCACTTTTGAATAATATGCAATCGAGGGTTCATGGAAGAAGTTCCTCAAAAGACTCGTCACAGTACAAACCAACCATTTCGGATATCTTGAAAACTTCGCCGGAAGCTCTGTGACCGGTTTGAATTCATAGATCATCTCCCGTCTCCCCGCATCTCTTCCTTTCACAACTGGAACCATCGCGATGGCATCGGGAAGTTGAAGGAGAGCGAAAACGGAGTCATAGTACAACTTCTTGTTATTTCGCTCGTGTTCAAATGGGAATTTTCCAGTGGCGCAGAAGTAGAGAGTGCATCCGAGGGACCAGAGATCACATTGTTCCGATGTGTAGGCGATTTTCGTTTTCCAATCGTGCTGATTTCGATCCATTCGGGGGTCGACCATCTCTTTGGCAAGGAAGGGGTGCTGGAAATGAGGAAGATTTGGGGAAGAAGACCGGGATTTCAAGAACGGATTTAGAAGACCTAAATTGGCTTTGAATGCTCAAAAAAAAGTCCAAAACCTTGAAATTGCTATACTGATTGTGAGCAAAAAAGAGCGCACAGCATCCTCGATTATTAGCTTCAAAGACGGAAAATGTTTCAAATATGTCGGTGAACTTCAGAAATTCATTAATTTTGCTCTGATTTTGGATGTTTGCAGGCGTCCCAATTTTTTATTCAAAAATCGGTTTTCTACAAATTTTTAAGGACATTCCCAGCTATTGAATCATATAGATAACATTTGTTTTGGCCTAGTAAGGACCGAGAAAAATGGGATTTTGTAAAACGTACTGAAGTAATCACTTTTTCACTTCTAACAGTGCTTTATCCAAATTCCCATTTTCTCAATCCCTACCAGACCAAATCGAACGTTATCTATATGATTCGATAGCTGGGAATCTCCTTAAAATTTGTAGAAACCGATTTTTGAATAAAAAATTGGGACGCTCGAAAACATCGCTAAAAGTTTTTATCTGACCAAAATCAGAGCAAAATTAATGAAATTCTGGAGTTCACCGACGTTCACCGACGAATTTTTTTTCAGTTTTTGAAATTAACAATCGAGGATGCTGTGAGAGGGTTTTGAGTTTTTTTTCAGTTCCGATTTTGAAAATTTCGACGCTCTTCCGTGAGATTTTTACTAACCAACAAATTGGGCGTTCCCACCAGGGTCCTCATCTCATTTGGACCAGTGTGCCTTATCGACAAAAAATTTATCGATAAACGAGGAATTCGATAAATTATCGACAAATTTATCGATAAATTTATCGGAGTTTTCTCGATAAATTTATCGATAAATTTACCGATTTATCGATAAAAATCCGGTAAATTTGTCGATAAATTTATCGATAAATTTATCGATAAATTTATCGTTAAAAGATAAACAACAAGCGTTGCGGAGTGTCGTTGTCTTGCTCATGCTAAATTCTTGCTCATGCTAAAATTTGAAATTTGAATGACTGTGCGCATTTAAAGCATTTATCGATAAATTTATCGACAAATTTATCGATAAATTTATCGACAAATTTATCGATAAAATTCGATAAATTTGTCGACATTTATCGATAAATTTGTCGATAAATTTTTCGATAAATTTATCGATAAATTCTCGATAAATTTACCGTCAAATTTATCGATAAATTCCGATAAAACTTTATCGATAAGGCACACTGATTTGGACTATTCTCCACCAACGCCTTACTACATCCCATATCGCATAGTTTGAACAAATGAGACGATCGCCGGCCGCGTGTTGGCGATCCAGGGAACAGAAGAATATTCATGTGTTTGATGTCGCGATGAGCAATGTTGTGCTCATGAAGGGCGGTTAGAGCCAGGGCTGAAAGCGAGATTTGAATCAATGTTAGGAAGGTTGAGCTCAGTAGACATGCTACGGGCCGAGCCGGGCCGAAATCAGGGCTCCGGGACATTTCGAAAGTGAGACATCTCGAAAGTGAGACACCTCGAAAGTAGACATTTCGGAAGTGGACATATGGAAAGCGGACATTTCGAAATTGTGAATTCGCGTTTTTGCCCAATTTTTAAAACTTCAAACATTTTTTGCGCGAAATTATACAAAAAGTTTTAAACAAATTAGCAAAAACGCGATTTCACACTTTCGAAATGTCCCGGAGCCGAAATCAGAAATTCTGTAGGCTCGGCTCTGGTATCCGGAGTCAAAATATTTTATGTGAATTTTTAAAGAAAGAAATCTATTTTTGGTTATTTTTTTCTGAATGAGCCATATTGTGGGTCATTTTAGCAGCGAAAAAATTACAAAAATTTCCAGAAATGTTTCCCTATCCGGGGAACTCACCACAATCCACGACTAGATCAATGAATACATTCGCTGGAAGTCCCTTATAATTTTCCGGTCTTCTCATCTCCGCTTCCAGACTACTCCTCGCATATTCCATAGCAAATGAGATCGTCTCTGGTGTCACCGATCCTGGAGCCATTATCGTCTGTGTACTTCCGATATACTGTACTATATTCTGAGCTCCTTTCAACTCTTTCAAAATCTCAATTTCCCCTCGAATCGCTTGAATCTCGACCTTCTTACATGCCGTTTTCACAGCGACCAGTCTTCCCGATTCTGTTCGTCCTCTATAGACTTCTGAGTATGCTCCTTTTCCGATGGATTCATCGTTGAATAGTGTGTATTTTTCGCCATCGGTTCTGACGATCGGATAGGTTTTTGGAGGGGAGGAGACCATCCTGGAAATATGGAATAATCAGATTTTGAAAGCGAAATTGGAAAAAAATCGAGAAAAACCGTAATGGGGAGACAAAGCAATTAAGAGTGAGGAAATGTTGGGAAAATCGATAGACTCTGAGGAAAAATATTTTATTGATAAAATGGTGGTTCGCTGCTCACTGTGGAATCGTCAGCAACAGTTTTCTGAGGAAAAAATGGACATTTCGAAAATGTAAAATCGCATTTTCACCAATTTTTTTTTTGAATTTTTCATATGAATTTTTGAAATTTTTCTTTTTTTTTCGTAAAAAAATAGGAAAAAATAATTTAAAGGAACATACCGTAGTTTTCAAGTCAATTTTAAATATTTTCTTGTTTTTCGAACGATTTTCAACCAATTTAAACGCGAAAAACAAAAGATGTGACATTTCGCGCCCAAATTTGTTGAAAGTCGTTCAAAAAACGAGAAAAAATCGAAAATTGACTTGAAAACTACGGTATGTCCCTTTAAATTATTTTTTCTTTCGTGGCGAGATATCGCAGCCGAGAAATCCCGAAAAACCATATGTGAAAAATTTCAAAAATTAGACAATTTTACACTTTCGAAATTTCTCACTTGCGAGATGTCCCGGATTTTCAAGAAAAACTGCAAGAAATTCATAAATTTTTGAACACTTATTTCAAAAACCATCAAAACAACACCCATCACTTTATTATTTACCCCATAAGCAGGTGACCCATTTTGAATTTATTTTTTGATTTCGAAAATGTCAATTTCTCTCAAACTCTGATGATAAGAAAAAAGTAATGAGCAATCGAGTTTTTTCAGAAGCGATCAATAAAGGTACTATGGTCACAAGGAAAGGATAGTACCCAACTGTCTGCGTCTCTCTATTTTTCGAGATTTCAGTTCAAATTTTCGAATTATTGCAATTTTTCCCCTGAAAATTTCTGATCTTTCCAACTATTTTTTGATAGAACTTTCAATTTTTAGACCAAAAAAACCACACCCAAAAACTAAATAAATTGGATGAATCATTCCATGTTTGGGCAAATTTGGAAATAAAAAGGTTAATATTGGAGAAAAAAATGAGAAAATGAAACAAATTCGTCTCTTTTTCTCTCTCGACCAGTTGTCAATTTTCTAGACGCAGATTGAGAGAGTTTTGTCTCAATTGTAAGACTTAGCAATCACTATTTCGAAATCGAACTAAAGTTTACGCGTGTGTTTACTGCGAGATGGTGGTGTGATAGAAGAAGAAGAAGAAGGATTGAAAATAAGTGATGAAAGGCACTTGTGATCGATACGCAGATTTTTGATTTGTTGGAATTGAAACTTCAAGAGAAATATTTAAGTTTATGAGAAATACATTGAAAGACACATTGGAAAACGAGATACACGATTATGAATAAAATTTCTAGGTAACAAAATTCATAATGCTAGAAAACAAACAAAAACAAAACCCGTACAAAATGAACTATACATGTGATAAAGAAGCACCGGTTTTTAATCAAACTCCATCATTTCCTCATCAGTAACACTTCCATTCGTTAGACTGTTTGGAGAGTCGAGTTCAACAATATGGGAAGTGGATCCAGTTGGAGAAGGGATTGGAGAGCTCCACGAAGAGCCAATATCGCTATGATCGGAGCCAGAACTCAGCTCGACGATTCCAGTTGTTTCGTCTCCGCGAGCTTCCTCATCGACCATACCCTCGTTTTCTATGATTCGTGACTTGATCTCTTCGTTCAGACGCTCCTCTTCCTCATCGTCGATTTCTTGAATTCGTCCGAACATGTTGTTGTCGTTCTTTGGCGAGACGAGGATCGTCGGCTGCCAGATAGCGATTTCGTTTCCTTTCAGAGCTTCTTTTCTGAAAATTATGAGATATTTATTTAAACCTAAGAAGAAGATTGTTAACTTACTTCGGAAGAAACGCGTATGGATCCTGTTTACACTGCTCCAGGTACTTCTGAAGTGATCCATCCAACCGAATCTTTTTGGCGACCGCTGGCTCATCGTCTGGTTCCACTACAACCGGTGTAGACGTCGATTCGATTTCCTGATCGTATTCTGGAATCTCCGAGACCTCGTCCATCTCTTCATCGGAAGATGACTCGCTGAAATAGGAAAAAATAGAAATTGAAACTACAATCAAAAACTTACAGATTGATTGGACTCGGCTTGTCGCTGGAAATCGAAAAGTTCTCCAGACATGCGCTTATTTTATCGTATCGTCGCTTCGTTCTCGGCACATATTCCATGTCCTAAAAATTGAAAAATTAGGGATTGAAACGGAAAGAATTTTAAATTTACAAGCAAATCCGACTTTTGTTTAATTTTTCTTTCTCAAAACAGTTGATCAATGTTCTAACTGGTTAGAAGGTGGAGGAAAAGAGGTAATCTGCTTAGAAGCGATGGAAGGAACGAGGGGGGCGACACAGGCGAGCGAGGCGGGTTGGAGCGCCACACCCGAGACGGCGACGAGAGATAAAGCGGAAGTGAGAGAGCGCAGAGACGAGACGGTGAACCTCACCGCCGACGCCACATTTCACGACAATTCGTTCATTCCATGGAAACAATCAGTTGAGAAAAACTAATGATAATCGGGAACGCGCGAAGGAAAGAGACGAACGGATGTGATGGCGAAATTAGCGAAAATAAGGAGAGAAATGCAAATATTTGATAAGACTCCGACTCCATAGTGATCGCGAAGAAATCAACTAAAATTTAAGAGAAGCTTAAATACCTAATGTTATCTCCAAACTGAAACAAGCAGAAAGCAACATAGAGGAAAATCAATGAACGAGAAATGTTTACCGGGGGGCGAACAAAACAGGTACTTGTGAGGCTATGAGGTGGAGCGGCAAGAGCGACGAGCGCTTGTTTTCCTCAATAGACTCGCTCTCTCTTGCAACAAATCCAATTATTATTTGTATACTTTTAGCAAGCGATTACTGTCGATGTTTTGCAAGCTGGGCTTTGCAAAAATGTCAATACGGAACACTGATGTCTCGAAAAATGAAATGATGAAAAATTCCTCGAGAAAAATTTTCCAAAATTTCTAGACTATCTTTGAAAACTCGTCAATTTGAAAATTTCGACTTTTTTGGATGTTTTTATATAACAATCGACGCAGAATTTGACGACATTCAAGATGGTTATTATTTGGAAGCACAAAAATGAGTGGTTCTCTAGAAAATCGAGTCTGATTTTGCGGAAGTACACCTTGATGAAATATTTTCAAGAAAAAACTTCGAATAACTGTCAGGAATTATTTCTGTTTTCGTACATTAAAAAAATATAAATTTCTCGAAAAACTTCAAAAAAATTCCTAGATTTCTCGAAACCGATTCGAAAACGCACACTGATGTCAATACAGAATCAACGTAAAAAGACAATGAAGACAAAAAGAAACGCTGCGTCAACTGGCAAAAACACTCATCAAGTTTCAAATCGTGTTGGGCGGCCTTGTTCGAAAAAAGGGCGCCAAAACTTTTAAAGGCACTGTGATTTTTTCCGGAGATTTGATTTGGGAGCCTAGGCCACGGCCCCCCGGCCTTGTCGCTCCCGGCCGCGGCCACCGAATTTTTGCAGTGTTAATTTATCTTCCAATTCACTCAACTGAAAATTTCTCAAAATCTAGCGGATAACTTTTTTTTTCTACGGATATTTTTCTTTTAAATTTAGTTTTCAATTTTTAAACAAATAATCAGGTCCTAAAAAAATGTCCTACGGCCAGCATTTTTGTTTTACGGCGCAAAAAAATGCGGTGGTCTAGCTTTTTTCCAAGTTAGGCCGTGGCCGGGAACTGACTGACCAATCAGCATCGTGGGCTAGCCAATCAGCGACCTTAACTCCGCCCATTTTCGTTTCACTGCAGCTAAAATTCGTTTTTGCCCAATCTCCGGAAAAAATCACAGTGAAAGGGTCAAAATGCGCGGCGACAGCTGGTGCAACGTTTCTTAGCTTCGCTTCCTACGCCCATTTCGACCATCTGTCGTCGAGAACATCGAGTTCGATCATGCAAACTAAATCGGGTATTTAGGAGTCCATGAATCAACACGTGATGTTTAGGGGCTTCACTCGCCACGCCTCTTTCCTTCTCTCTTTTCCATTTTTGGCTCGGATTTTTTCTGCGATTCACAGAGTTGAAGCCAAAAAAAACTATTTCTGTTTCTGTTGTTGTGTTGCAAATAAAATTTATTTAAAAGACAATTTGTGTTGAAAATTTCTGCAAAAATTTTTAAATTTCGATTACTCACCAATTCAAATTCAGTCGGAAACGGACGCTTTCCGTGCGGCTCTTTCACATAATAGTTCATTTCATCGAGAGTCGGTTGATTATTATGTGAGTTAAAATTGTAAATCTGCTGATAGTTCGCATTTTGGTTCGAAAATTGCGATGCGTTGAAGTTGGTGAGTTGAGTCATGTCTGCAAAATGCGAAAAAAATTGGTGAAAAGCATATGATTTTTCGACGCGTAAAACAAGAAAGAGGCGTTGCGATGCGAAAAAAAAATGAAATTGAACTAGAGATAATAAACATACAACGCGGAATGAAACAAAAGAAAATGACAGACAGGTCGAATTTGTCAATAAAATTACGATTCGAAGATAGAAAATAATAAAATGGAAGAGTCCTCGCCGGTCAGGGGCGTTTTGTTTTGTACAAGGAGTCGGAATTCTTCGGGAAGCGAGTAGATTGTTCTAGAAGGTTCTCGCGCAACAAACCAATCGGAGGGCCACGTGGAGGGAAACAATGCGTCGAGTGAAGAGACGCAGGAGGGTAGACGCCACTGCTGCAGGGAGAAGTTTCGAGAAGGAAAAAGAGATGGTCGCGGTGCAATTCTCCCGAAAACGGATCACTTTTTGAAAAAGAGAAAGTGACGAATGTGATTGCAGAAGTGGGACGAAGACGTCTGCAGGTGTACTGGGTCATCTTTCCGTTGTTTTTTGTGTTTTGTTTGTGGCGAGGAAAAAATCGGGAAAGCGAATCTAAACACGTTTGCAAGGCAAATATAGGGTGGAAAAGCCCATTTTGGGATGAATAATGTACACATAGAGCATTCAGAAAAAATATTTATTCTGGAGAGCAATCAAAAACACAGAAAACCCTGAAAATTAATGAGAAATTGTTAAATCTTTATTGAAACAAAAAAGAATCTGAAAATCCGAAAAAAAATTCCAGAATTTTCCAGAGTTGCAAGTGCGCTTCATTGGTCGGCGGCAAATCTCGATTTTGAAATTTCTGCAATTTTTTCCAGATTTTTTTCTGTTTTTTAGACTGAAATTCGCAAATTTCACAGTTCCGAATTCAAAAGTCTCGGTTAAAAACATTCAGCTGCATATGCAGGAGATCGAAAAATCTCTTCTTTAACAAAAAAGAAGCTGAAAATCCGGAAAAATAAAAAAATTCCAGAATTTTCCATAGTAGCAAGTGCGCTCCAATGGTCGGCGGCAAATTTCGATTTTCAAAATTCTAAAAATTTTTATTCAGATTTTTTTTTCTATTTTCAG
Organism: Caenorhabditis zanzibari; assembly: GCA_963966625.1. NCBI lineage: Eukaryota > Metazoa > Nematoda > Chromadorea > Rhabditida > Rhabditidae > Caenorhabditis > Caenorhabditis zanzibari. The sequence continues at coordinate 5,058,342 of OZ016470.1, read as the reverse complement.
GCTGAAATTGTTTGTTTTCAACAGCTTCACAGTTCGAAATTCATAATTTCCGGGCGAAAAAATGTAGGCCTGAAAATTAGAAATTTCAGTAAATTATTTCTGAATTTTCATATTTTTTCGAATGCCGCGAAATTTTGTGGCGCGAATTCTAAGTTTTTTTGATCATTTGATCTCTTTTTTGCGAGTTCTGGCTTCTAGAAACTTCCATTTTCGTTGCCTGTTTCACATTTTGATCTCAAAAAACCAATTTTCCCAATTGTCATCATTACCGTCTAAAGTTTTGTCATCATCCTTACATCCACGTTGTCTTGTCTCTTCACTTCTACTGCTCTCTTGTTTGTTTCGTCTAACTCCTCTCCACTATAAAAGCCCCGCCGGCGCCCAGTTCTCACACAAGTTTTTCCTTCCTCTTCTATCGCAGTTCAATGACAACAACACACTTTTACTCCAAAATTCTTTCCTTTTCCAGAAAACTCGTCGAAATGGCCCTGAAACTCTCCTACTTCGACATCCGCGGACTCGCCGAGCCAATCCGTCTTCTCCTCGTCGACAAACAAGTCGCCTTCGATGACCACCGAATTGCCCGCGAGCAGTGGGCCGAGATCAAGCCAAAGATGGTTAGTTCAAATTTTTGGGGAAAAAATTTCTAAACTTTCTGTTTCAGATCTTCGGTCAAGTTCCATGCCTTTTGTCAGGAGACGAGGAGCTCGTTCAGTCCGGAGCCATTCTCCGTCATCTCGCCCGTGTCCATGGTAAGTGCATAGAGAAGAGAGAAAAGCGGATTAAAGGAGGATTCCGGGCAAAAATTTTTATTGCTTTAAAAGATGCAGATTTTTGCGCTGATTCCGAATATCATAACGAAAACGCTCAAAAATGCCTCCAACCGCTTCAAATAGGCCCCCAAAACCCGGAGGTGTCTCCGGTGGCCGTGGCCGAACTTCGCCCAAGTGGCGCGCGCAATGATGCAAATGCGTTGCGCGCGCGCGTTAGAGAGCGCTCATTGGCTGACTCCGCCCACTTCAACGCGTTTTCTGCATTGCGCGCGCCACTTGGGCGAAGTTTGGCCACGGCCACCGGAGACACCTCCGGGTTTAAGAGAGGCCTATTTTAAGCGGTTGGAGGCATTTTTGAGCGTTTTCGTTATGATATTCGGAATCAGCGCAAAAATCTGCATCTTTTAATGCAATAAAAATTTTTGGCCGGAATCCTCCTTTAAAGAAGGATTACGGTCATTTTTTTAAACGAAAATAACAATATTTTTTTGCACAAAAATCGTTAAAACTCAAGAAAATCGATTTTCTCGAATTTTAACGATTCTTGTGCAAAAATTTTAGAATTGGGACGACCATGTGAGAAAAAAATGACTGTAATCCTATTTTAAATCGTTGTTTACCTCGTGACACCTTCACCATTTGTTTTTCCAGGCCTCAACGGAAGCACCGAAACCGAGACCACGTTCATCGACATGTTCTACGAGGGAATTCGCGACTTGCACAACAAGTACGCTCAAATGATCTACGGAAACTACGAGAACGGCAAGAACGCCTACATCAAGGACACGCTTCCAGGAGAGCTCGCCAAGATCGAGAAGCTCTTCCAGACCTATAAGAACGGAGAACACTATGTCGCTGGTGACAAGGAAAGCTACGCGGACTACGTTCTGTTCGAGGAGCTCGACATTCATCTCATCCTCTCGCCGACGGCTCTCGACGGAACTCCAGTGCTCAAAAAGTTCCACGAGCGATTCGCTGAGCGTCCGAACATCAAGGCCTATCTCAACAAGAGAGCCGCCACGAATCCACCAGTCAACGGAAACGGAAAACAATAAATTCATCGTACTCATCTCAACACCACCCAATTTGCTTCAGCTTGTGTGATCAAAATTAATTATTGCTCGTCGGAAAAATTTAAATTGTTTTATTCAAAAAATCATTCGATGTAAAAACAAAAAAGAACCCGTAAACCCGATAATATCAAACCAATGGAAGACTAAAACAATGAGAAAAGAGACCCGACACTAGAAGGAGACAAAGAATGTTCTAGAAAATTAATAGTACTGATAAACAGGTGCCTGGTGTCTCATCATTGGCTCATTGTGCATTGGAGACGCAGTGTACCACATTTCGGCATTCGGAAGAGTGTTGCATTGGGGTTGGAACTGAAAAATAAAAAAAAATCATAATTTTTAAAGAAAAATTCGAAAAAATGCATTTTTTTCCGATGATTGAATATTTTGGGCGATGTTTACAGCGAAAAATTACGAAATTTTTCCCATTTTTCCGACTCTGCGACGTTTCAAACGATGACGTTTCGCAAGTGTGACGTTTCGCAAGTTTGGCCTTTCAAAAGTACGACGTTTCAAAATCAAAGCATTGCACTTTCGAAATGTCAAACTTGCGAAATGTCACACTTTCGAAACGTCACACTTTCGAAATGTCACACTTTCGAAACGTCTCACTTGCGGAACGTCACACTTAAAAAAATTAGTAGTAAAATTTGGTAGTAAATTTTATAAGCAATGAATCTATTTTTTCGGTGTTTTTTCTGAATAAGACACATTTTCTGATGTTTGAATATTCTGGGCGATTTTTACTGCGAAAAACTACAAGAATTTAAAAAAGTGTCGCAAGTGTGACGTTTCGAAAGTGTGACATTACGAAAGCACGCCATTTCACAAGTGCAAAGTTTTGCTTTTAAAACGTAGCACATTCGAAACGTAGAACTTTCGAAACATCTCACTTGCGAAACGTCACACTTGCGATTTTTACAGCAAAAAAAAAAACAAAATTTTCCATATTTTTTCCCTACCGGAATTCGCCAAGTCCGGAAAAAAAACTTACAGCATCCGAGCTTCCCGGCTGATACTCGGGACTCAAGTGGTACAAACTCGTCGGCGTCGTGTGATGCGTCATAAAGTGTTGTGGCGACGGCGACGACGTGGATCCATCCGACGGTGGAGGTGTCAAATGGGTGGAGTCTCGAGAAGTGGTGGCCACTGATGGAATCGCCGCCGGTGGAGACTCTTTTTTCGCCGCCTTCTGTCGCTTGGCAGTTTTGTACGATCGGGTGGCTTTGCGAGCCGCCTGTGTCTGTTGATGATGATGAGTGTGTTCCATACTGAATTCGAGGCGGTGTGGAAGATAGTTGTCAAACATTTTGACGATTTGTTCATGACCATTTTGGTCGGCGAGCGATCGAGCGGTGTGGCTCTGGAAAGAAATTTTGTATATTTTGGAAGTACAAGATTTTGGGATTTTCAGTTTTCTGAAATTATCGTCCCAATTTCAGTATACTCCCGAAAATAGTAATATTTTTTCATAAAAATCGTGAAAGTCACATTCCAAATCGCGAACTCACATTTTTTCTAACATATTTCAAAAAATGCAGAATTTTTCGCTGATTCGAATGCGCCTAATATCGCTGCTCAAAACGCTACAGAAAAATTTTAATGAACAAATGTTTATTTCGTCGCGCTTGCCGCTGCCGACTTACAATCTGCTGTCGCGCTAGCCGCGGCCGACAAAAAATAGGCTCAAAATGCTATTGAAAACTTTGAAGCCAATTTTTTGTCAGCAGTAGCGAGTGCGACAGTGAAAAACAAAACCGCAATCCTTCATCAAATAGCCGAACTACAGTAAGATTCCAAATCCCAAACTCACCAATGCATCAACAACCTCAACACTTGCTCCATGCGCAATCAAAAACTGCACAATCCTCTCGTGCCCTTCTCTGGATGCCAACATAATCGGAGTCATTCCCGCCTCGTCTTGCTTATCCTTATTCGCATTTTGATTCACCAAAAACTCAACCATCGGGAGATTATTAGTCAGGGCGGCATAATGAAGCGCAGTTCTCCCCGAATAACTCGGCCAATCCTTTCTCGATGCTCCATCCGAATCGATCTTTGCTCCTTTCTCGATCAACATTCGTGCCATTTGAATTTGCCGTTCTCCTAGCCTCTGTGAGACTATCATCAGAGCAGTCAACCCGTTTCTATCCAACTCTTCAATATCTCGAATCAATCTTTTATCTGTCAGAAGATGCTTCATCATTTCATAATCTCTATTCACTGCAGCTTCATGTAGAGCACTGCTCTCTCGCTGATTGTAGATCGACGGATCCGCTCCAGCCTTCAACAAATGAATCGTCATTCGAATTCTTCTCGCCTTCACTGCCAACATCAACGGCGTATTCCCATCGCAATCCAATGCATTCACATCTGCTCCAGCGCTAATACACTCTTTCACTTCCCTTGCCAATAATTCTTCATCTTTCATATGAGTGTTCGTCGCGAGCCAATGAAGCACATTTCTCGCATACTTTGGATCCTTTATCTGAACAGCTTCCATTGTGATTGGCTCGGTGATCGCGTCCTGACCGCCAGCTTGCTTATGGAGCAATGTAAAGCAGTCTTCGTTGGAAACTCGAGTACTTGTAGTTCTTCCAGTATCCGTTCCAGATCCTCCGAAATCGTATCCATTGTGATATGCTTCTTGCGGGAAGTATTGGTTGTATGCCATCCCGTTATTCCCATTCATATGAGTATTCATCGGCTCAAAATCTGCTCGATATCTCTTTGCATCGTAATACGCGGCCGGATCCAGAAGTGAGTGTTGACTAGAGTGGATTGATGTATTGTTGTTATTGTTATTCCTCTTATTCTTCTCATCGGATCCTTCCATCGGTGGCACCCAGACTGGTGCATTGACCATTCGTCGTTTCCTGCTTCGTTGCCCATTGAGCGCAACTGCAACCACAACGATCATAACACATGCTCCACCAAGCACCAGCATCATAACATTCCAAGATCCGCTAGCTTGTCCTCCAGATTTTTTGGGCGCTGCTAGCAAGGCTTCTGAAATTGGAACTCCAAATGAGTCGATTCCTTTCTTGGCAAGTCTCGCGGAAATCAAGTCCACGACTGTCTGGGAATCCTTGTAGAGACACTTTCCATGAGCACAATTCTCTTCGACTTCCAGATACACTACTACACCATTTTCAAAAGAACCGGAGACACTTCTGATCTTTCTGACTACGGTAGACAGAACATGCTGCTCGGCGAGCTTCTTCACATCCATCTTAACCCTTCCTTGCTCATTCTCTCCATCCCATTCGAATACCAAGGGTCCTTCCTCGTCACGTTGGATTCTGACGGTCGCCCGGAGTGCCGAGCTGATTTCCATTAGAGATCTTCCTCCGTTTACTTGGAATTCTTCAGGATTCATTTGCACTGTAATTCGAATGTCGTTGAGGATAGTGGATTCAGTTTTGTTAGCACAATCTCCTCCATCGAATCCACATCCATCTGTGTTACATTCCGAATCACAGACTCCATTGGCGTATCTTGCAGCACAGTACTCTCGAATCTTTGCTGGACATCTGACAACCGCCGGCATACAATCCATTCCATCGTAGAGACATTCTTCATTATTACATGCTTGGTTACATTGTCCATCGGCGAAAAGGTCCGCACACATGTTACCGTATCGGCATTTGGAGAATGGCTCTCGTTTTCCCGAACAATCTCCTCCATCAAATTTGCACGCAGCGAAATTACAATCGGCGTCACAGTTTCCGTCGTTGGCTCGTTCCCAGCATTTTCGCTTCTCGCAGAGCGAGCGGAGAAGGCTGAAAATTGAAATATTTCTTTCAAAACTAAGATTTTTCCAACAAAAACTATATCAAATTGCAGACAAAATCTTCGAGACTGTTTCACCAGTTTCACCCTTCTTTCGAATTTGTACGGTCTCTTTTTTTCTCGTATTGACGCCGGTAGCCAGGACTACTTTGATGTCTAATATTTCAAAAATTGGTAAAAGACAAAATATTCCTCACGAAATATTTATTTTTTTTACAGTTACAAGCGTTTTGATATCGCTTTGCCTTCTAGAGTTCCAAAGCTTCAAAGTTAGCGGTCCTTGCGAGAGAAAGAGTGCGCAGAGAAGCGAGAGCGTCTAATTTCTCTGCGTCTCCTCTAGTACTACACTATTCAGGTTACTTACATATCCTTCTCTCCGAACGTCTCCAAATTGATCTTCTCCTCACACCGTACTCCCGTGTATCCGTACGAGCATTCGCATTTCGACGATTTCCCATCTCGAATACAGGCTCCTCCGTTTTGACACGTATTCTGTGTGCACAAGAATCTCTTCTCGAGTTCGCAACGTTCTCCGTAGAATCCTGATGGACAGTCACAGGTGAAGAAGTCACGGTCTTGTTGGCAGACGCCTCCGTTGGCGCATGGATTCTCGAGGCACAGGTCTGAAACTTTTATTTTTTGGAATCTGGACACCTCCACTTTTGAATTTCTTACCTTTTCTCCTCTCACAAATATCTCCCTCGTATCCAAACTGACAAATGCATGCGTACCCGATATGTGCATCGACATCAATACACGTCGCATTGTTCATACATGGATCCGATTGACAAAGATTCTCAGATGACGTCACTTCTTTCCGTGTGACTTCGCATTGGTTTCCAGTGAAATCCGGTGGGCAGACGCAGAATCCTTTGAGACATTTTCCACCGTTAAAACATGTTCCTCCGGTTCTCGAGCAGATTCCAGAAGAGAGCTTCAGATCGCAACGGACTCCACCGAATCCAGCGGGGCACTCTTTCTCGCATCGTTTTCCAATGAATCCTGGAGGACATTGGCATACTGGGGTGTTATCAGAGGTACGGATGCATGTTCCCTTATTTTGACAAGTGATATCTTGGCACACATCCAGTGGTTCTTGACACCATCTACCACCGAATCCACGTGCACAATCACATCGGAATGAGCCGGGAAGGTTGACACATGTGCCGTTGTTCAAGCAGAGACCTTTTGAGAGAAGACACTCGTTCTTGTCAACATCACAAAGTTCTCCCTCGTATCCAGAATCACATTGACATTCGAACGACTTCTCCGAGAGTGGACTATCGATGCAAGTGCCATGATTACAGATGCCGGGGATCGCTGAGCAATCCATTTTATCACAAAGGGGGCCAGTTTTGCCTGGTGGGCAGTCACAAAAGTATGAATTGACATCGTTGATGCAATTTGAGCCGGGAGCGCACTTGTTTCCAATACAGTGATCTGTTCCATTCTCACAGTACGATCCGCTGAAACCGTCATCACAGATACATTGGAATCCGCCGGTGAATGAGAAGCATTTTCCGTGGATGCAAGGGTTCTTGGAGCATGGATCCGATGTGATGCATTGGTAGGAACCGATCTGGAAAATTATTGGTTTTAGAGGGCTTTGGTTGGGCCGGACTGGGCTCAGGCAGGGCCGCGCTCGTTTCGGAAAAAATTTCAAAATTTCTCGACTTTTTTGAGGTAAATTAGCAAAGTTTCAAAAAATTGTGCCATAGAAATCCTTTGGACATGAATTAACGACTAAAACTTGTCGGGCCCGGCCTGTAACCCTGTGTTTTTAAAATCTGATACTCTGCAACTATGCTCAAATACATGTTTACCTTCCGGATTACAATAATCTACAGTAACCGGAAGATTACTCGAGAACCTGACACCCACTTCCCAAATTACATAATCATGTCCAAACATGCACCTAAACCGGAAGAAAAATGGTTACTTCTATTCCCTCCCTTTTTTTCGTGTAATATTTGCATTATTTGCACGCCCTTGAATATATCTCGGGGAGAAATATTCTGAATCACACACAGAGAGGGAGACAGGAAGGGCGGCATTTGTTTCTTTATTCTTTTCGGGGGGTTTTCGCTTCGCATCGCCAGCTGCACGAGATGGAGAAAGGACTACGGTAATTGATGGGAAAGTGAGAAAAAGAGGGAAAAAAGTTGAGAGGCGAGAAAAAACTTGGTTTTCTGATTATGAGAGTGAAATGGACATTGGAAAATTGGTTCCGCGACATTTCGAAAGTGTGACGTTTCGCAAGTAAAGCGTTTCTGAGCCGTTTGATTAATGTTCCTGCGAAACGAGCTCATGTGCTGCACTGTACTGAGAATGTATTCTTTTACATTATTTTTCGCTCCAGAATGTTTAGAAGTTTTTGCTTTCGAAACGTCACACTTTCGAAGCGTTTATTTCGAAATGTCATGGATCCCGAAAGCTGGGAACTAGGTCGTAAAAATACTGTGCTTTCAATGAACTGGAAATTAAGAAAAGGTTCTTATTTTGGAGCCATTCAGGCTTTCTAAGCCCTTCAACATTTATTAGGCTCAAATTCAATGTTTGTTATCATTTTCAGGCGGTTCAGGGAACTACCGTAATCGCCAAAAAGTCAAGATTATTTGGCATTTCTAGGCCAATTTTTTTTGGAGATAACTTTCTGAATACTTCAGGTTTTACAGATTTTTACTGAAAAATTTGGAAGCCCGGAATTTAACACACCAAATTATTCAAAAACCTTCCCAAAAACCTACCGTATTCACACACGTAGCATCCACAACACATCTATCCGTCTTCTCCGCACATTCATCCACATCCTGTTCACACTTGACTCCTCTGAATCCCTTCGGACATTCACACTTTGCTCCCTGTCCATTTCCAATACATCGTCCTCCATTCTCACATTTCTCCGCGTAACACCATCCTTGATTTTGACATTTTTCTCCTGGAAAAAAAGTATGTATGAGGGTCCCTATCACTCATGTTAATCCCTTCGGTCATTGTTTCCCACAAGTATCGAATTCGCAACAAATAAAACGGGATGAGGGCAACAGTTGGGAAGATCAAAAAGTTTCGCCGATTCGCTGCGCTTCTCATTACTTTTGAAGGACTAACTGAATAAGAAAAAAGTACCGCATCTTGTTAGGGAAATTAGTGTGTGCTTAATTGGAAAACTTGGTATTTATGAGAATGGAACATGTGGAACAAAAATGAAAAAAGCAGTAAACTTGAAATTGTCTCGATCTCAAAAACTAGTGGACCGATTTTTATGAAAATTATACCGATCGATAGGAAATTTATAGGAGATCATTTTTTGTGAACTATGTTGTTTTGAAAGTTTGAGAGTTAGAGCATATTTCTAGTTTATCTCAAATCGCAACCATTATTCGAAAATCTGAAAATTTTGTTCCGGCTCTTTCTTAAGAACCCCTGGAGTGATTTTTTATGAAAATTATACCAATCGAAAGGAAATTTGAAGGAGATCTTTTTTGAATACAAAAAATGTTTAAAATTTCAGAGTTGGAGCATCTTGCTCCTTCATTTCAAACTCCAGTTTCAGCAAGATTTCATACTTCAAGATCTGTATTACTTTCTTGCCTTCAAAAACTCCCAAATTCAAAAAAACTAGGTTACTCCAGTTTCCCTCCCTTGTCCCCTCCGGAAGTTTGTTTTTTCCTCATCCATTCCCCCTTTAATAGACCCATTCACCCCTCATTAAGTCCCTCATCAAAGAGTCAAAGTAAAAGGTGTCAATGTTATGATGGAACACTTGATGACGACGCAACAGGGGGTATATTGGAGGAAGACTTTTGAGATTTACATCTAGATTTCTGATTTACCGACAACATATGGTATTGCGTGTCACGCTGGGGGGGGGGGGGGGATATCTTTCGGGAGGGATACGGTAATTAGATTAGTTAAGGTATTGCTCGTCCGCCGAGAGTACACGGAGGACTGCTCCAAAAACAGAAAGTTCGAAAACTTTGCACAGGTTCTTTCTAAAAAAACCACTGGAGCAATTTTTATGAAAATTATACGAATCGAAAGGGAATTTAAAGAAGATTAATTGTGAACAAAGTTTTTTGAAAAGTTCAAGAGATGGAGCATTCTACTGGCTCATTTAATCTGATTAGTTAAGGTTTCGCTTGTCCACCGGGAGTACACAAATGTGCCGTACTTCTTCAAGGTAATTTGAGAAATATCTAAGCTACAGTACCCCATTTTAATCTCGGTGGCCTAAAACTTATAACTGAAAAAGTTAGGCCACCAAATCTCAAACTAGTGAGATAATCAGAAATTAGTGATTTCTAAATGTACCGTAATTCTCCAAGATTCTTTCAGGAGTATCTAATGCTACCGTACTCTATTCATTTTCCAAATCTAGGTGGCCTAGAACTTTCAACTTAAAAAGTTAGGCCACCAAATCTCAAAACTAGTTTAGTCTCTGAAAATCTAACGCTTCTGTCAAGTTTCTTTACTTCTTCACAGCTGCAGTATTTCCTTATCAAAGATGGCCTAAGATTTCGAACTGAAAAAATTAGGCCACCAAAACTAAAACTGGTTTAGTTCCTCAAAATCTAAAGTTTTTCAATTCTTTTACAGCCTCCGTCCCCTTATCAAAGATGACCTTGGATTTCCACCTGAAAAAGTTAGTCCCCCAATCTCATCAAATTTCCAACTCCAACCCCCTTGCCAATATAACATTGTCTACAGTACCTCCAAACTTCCCGTTCCCACGACCTTCTCCCATCCCGTATCACACGAGAAGTGTGTCTTCTTCGTAATTATAGACACGAAATGGTCATCCAAAGAAGATGATGATGTCTTCTGACGGGAGAAGAGGAGTCATCATGAGAAACGTCGAATGTTTTGAGAAAGAAGGGCAGCTACAGTATCCCTTCTGTTAAACTAACTATGTACATTTGTCGTATCCATGTCTAATCTGTGACTAATAAGTTTGCTCAAGTGGGCGATGGTGCAATCGGAACCGATAATTACAGGGCGCACATTGCTACATTGTTAGTTTTGGGATTTGTGTTGCGTACTGGGTAAGTACAGTAGTACTTACCTCCGTATCCAACCGGGCAATCGGGTGTCGAGATGATGTTTCCGTTTGTGTCGCAATCTGGAAGAAGACAATTGGATAGAGATGATTAGATTGAGAGTACTGTAGAATAAGGTAATAATGGAAGAAGTTTGAAAAAAGAGGATAGTTGGAGTACAGAACTACAGTAACTGTAACAGAATTCGAAAATATGAACATTTTTAGAAAGTTAGATCTGGGAATCTTAAAATTTTACAATCTGATTAGTCTGATAAAAAAAAAGTCTGATTAAAAAAAAATTAGTCTGATTAAGGCCACCGAGATTAAATATGAACATTTGGAAGAGTATTAAAATTTCAAAGTCTTAGAATCTTGAAATTTGAAAATTCGAGTGTCTGAAAATTCAAGGGTCTAAAAGACTCTGAATCTCTAATTTTCAACAACTTGGGATAATAAAAACTGAAAATCTGAGAGATTAAGAATCTCAAAAGCCCAGAATCTGGAAGTTTCTGAAAAAACCAACACTGAAAATTCTAGAATCTCCGAATTTCTAATTTTTTAATATCGAAGGGTTCTGTTTTTATAAATTTGAATATTTTTTACAATGATACATATTTGAAAATCTCAGAATCTTAGAATCCGAAAATCTCAAAGAGCGGAAATTTCCAAAACTCAAAATCTCGAAGAAACGGTTTTCAGAATCTGAGAATCTTGAAATTTGAAAATTCGAGTTTCTAAAAATTCAAGGGTCCGAAGGACTCTGAATCTCTGATTTTTTACAACTAGGGATTATAAGAAACTGATGATTTTTAAACATCAGATTTGAAAATCTCGAAAACCTCGGAATCCAAAAATCTCAAAAGTTCAAAAAACCAGGAAATCTCGAAAAAAATCGAAACCTGGAATCGAGTAGTTTTCAGATTCCCGGTACCAGGAGCCTTCTAAATCTTCAGTTTCACTAGAATTCCAGAATTAAAATTTGAATATTATTCACAATCAGATTTGAAAATCTTTGAATCTTAGAAACTCAAAATCTTGAAGAAAGTAGTTTTCACAGTCTTGTTTTTAGAACTTTCAAAATCTTCCATTCGGATAGAATTTCAGAATTAAAATTTGGTTTTTAAATGTTGATCCCGTTCCCTCAGATTCTAAGCTCTCGAACCTCGATTCTACCTTTTTTAGGCTCCCCTTTTTGCCTTCCTCAGATTTGTACTGTTTTTTATTCTTATTTCCATAAATCCACTTTCCCACGCTTTCTCCAACCCCTGCCTGTCTATGTATCATCTTCATACAATATCCACCGGTCTCATCTTCAAAAAGAACACCTTCTGCTTCACCAATTCCTCCATACACACATCTGCCCCGTTTTTAGGTCATTTCTTTGCCCAAAAATTGGCAACACACGGGCGGGGCGCCATCGGGTCGCCTTGGTCACATAAATCGCGCCAAAAAGGCGAGCGCGGATCATGGGAACGGACATAAGAAGTGTGTGAATGACCTAGGCATTCTTTATACTAAAAAGAATAGAGCAATCTATCAGGATCTTCTCCGACCCGACGAAAAGACAAATGAGCTGCTGTTGGCGGTAGCAGGGAAAGACACGGGCGGTATACTGTTTGGAGGGGAGGACAATTTGTCCTCGATTGGAGAAAGAGAGATGAAGAAATATTACCCCAGTAACTAACTTTGTAGAGATTTCGAAAAGAATTTTCCCCTCGCAAAAAAATAGATTAGAAAACCGAATAGTAATCTTGAAATTTTTAGAAGATTCTAATTGAAGAACTCGCGAACCAATTTCGATGAACAATATACATGTTTATAGGTAATTTCAAGGAGATAAAGGTAAAACTCAGAATTTGAAGTTCCATTACTTTTGGATCCTGGAAAATTTATCGAAAAAAACGAGTTACGATTAGTATTTTTGCTAATATCTCAAGTTCCAATGAACCAATTTTGATGAAAACTATACAGATCGAAACAAAATTTTAAGGAGAGTACACTAAATTTAAAACCAAATTTTACTGCGTTTTTGATTTTGTCAATAGAGCGCATTTGTATTATTGTTGTAAGTACAGTAGTGATATAATTTTGACAGGCTCTATATCGGCTCCCAGCGACTCAATTTGGATGAAAATTAAACAGATCGAAAGAAAATTTTTAAGGAGAGTTTTGGGGCCCAGTTTTAGGCTCATTGATTACTAAGTGGCAGCCAAAGCAAACTGTTCCTGCTAGAAACTACAGGATTTGAGAAATTGAGTGTTGAAAATTTCAAGAAAAGCTTCATGAGTACCGAGCTATTCAATAGTACAATTTTGAAGATAATAGTAAGTTTTTGAAGTGACTAAACTTTTCTGGATCTCTAAACCTGTAAGTATCTCGAAGTTTCGGATCCAAATCTACAAAAAACCGAGTTAAAATCTATCTAAAACTCCAGAAAATACCAGGTATAACAAGAAAGATGGTTCTTAACTCTTCTTGAAATTTTAGAAACAAATCTAATTTAAATCAGAATTTTTCGGAAATCCTTTTTTATGTATAAATTTTATCGAATTCGGTTCGCTAGAAGCAGAGTTACGGATTATCGAAGAACCTAGACATTTTCCGAAATTTCAGATTTTTCAGATTCTCATTTTCAAACACTTTCAAAATCCCTTCTTTCAATCTACCGCTCTTCTGTTTTTCCAGATGTCCCCTCTACGTTTTCCTACTCAAAAAACCCCCTTTCGCCCTCCCCGCCCTTGCCCTTCCCAAAATGTGTGTCTTCTTCTCTAATGATGAATGGAGTGGTCACTAGTAGTAGCCGACAAAAAGAGAGACATGGTGCCAGCTGCTCCGGAATTTCATTCGCAACAACACTCTCCAAAAAAAGTGACCAGTAGAGCCCTCTCCGTGTCAGGCAGAGGGTCTAAAAAATGACAGATGAGGGGCGGGGAGGTCCCCATGGGAAACCGGCGGAATTCTGGGCCTAGGAGCATATTCCCAACCTTATGGAAGAGCAAGTGATAAATGAGTTTATAAACCACATGTTTTAACATATTCTCACCTTTACAAACACATGATGACTTTTGGGTTTGCTCGTTGAAAACACATTTTTCATTGGATTGGCAATTGAGTTCGCAGTGATTCTCGCACGATGCGCCGTAGTATCCTTCGTTGCATCTGGAAATATTGAGATTTGAGCGAGTTTGCAATTTCTGGCGCACCTTTCTCGCGCTTACGACTTTTTCCTCTTAGTACAGTGTGACGTCAGAAATTTTGAAAAAATTGCAAATGTATCAATAGAGCGCGTTTTCAAGAGCTTGTTAGCTTGGATTGTATGTCAAAAATATCAGTTTTGAAAAAAAAGTTGTAAATGCGCTCCAGCGTACAAATTTTTCAGAACTTTAACTCGTTATAACTTGGTTGCCAAAGGACCATTTTCAATAAAGATTATACGAATCGAGAGGAAATTTTCCGGGCTTTCAGGTTCTTTAGATTTTATGTCAACAATATTAGTCAAGAAAAATGTTGTAAGTACGCTCCAGCGTAAAAATTTTTCGAGCAACCCGTTATAACTTGTATGCCGAGGGACCGATTTGAACGAAAATTATACGAATCGAGAGGGAATTTTGTGGACTTCCAGTTTACTATTTTGAAAAACTGAAAACTTTGGAAGTTTGATAGATTCGAGTTTTTTTTCTGGAAAACCTCAAGTTACTCAGATTATCTGAAAGTGGTCTAAGACGATTTCAATAGTTTGAAAACTATAAAAATTGACATTTCTGTCAAAAAAAATCCTATGCAAATTACGAATGGATCCCATCTAAACTAGGACCTATTACTTTCTCAAGATACATTTTTTTTCCAGGCTACCGTAGTCTCCAGAAAAGCAAAGTTCCCCATACCCGATGAGCCCCTGAACCTCAAAAAACTTGGCTCACCGTGTTCCCAAGCATGGATTAGTTATACACCCCCTGTGTCTATGCCTGTCAGCCACCAGTTGATGACAGTAATCTCTTCTTTTCTCTCCCCTCCGCGTATTGTATTATTTTATTAGTGCTCCCTCCCTTTCCCAAAATACACCGACAAGACTGGGAATACGGTTATAAAAATGTTTGGAACGAGGTATTCTGTTTGATAACAAGAAGAACTAGAGGTTAGTCATTCCAAAAATAGTGATAAGAAATTAATGTCCCTAAAACAGAAGAAGAAGACCAGTCTTTTTTTCCGATGGCAATTCTCTGATTCCGATTTTCCCATGGCAATAAACTACCGATTTGGGGATGAAAAGACCGAGATTTTGAAAGGAAATGAAAACGAAAAGCTGAGGGATTTCCCGCGAAAAACGAATTCTTAATGAGACGAACGGGTTAATTGGGTGGTCTTTTCTTCTTTCTTGTTGATGAAGACGGCGAGAATCGGAAGAAAAAAATGATTGTGGGAATCTGAGGAGTCTAGGATACTGTAGGATTTGGGAAAACAAAAATGGAAGCGCTTTTCAGAGAGTAGGAGTTTGGCAAGTACGCTCCGTGGGCAAAATCTCTAATTTGCATTAGAGCGCATTTATTTCATTGAGATTTATCTCAGGTCCTACTGGTTCAAATTTAGCGACAGTAATGCCTATGGATAGGAAATTTTAAGGAGAACATATTGAGTATGCACTAGTTTTTACCAAATTTCTTGTTTTAGTCAATAGGGCGCATTTACATTATTACTGAAAGTACAGCAGTAAGAATTTTTTGATAGGCTCTATCTCAGCTCCCAGTGAGCCAAATTCAGTGAAAATACTACCAATCGATAGGGAATTTTAAGAAGAGTATATTGTGTTCAAAAAGAAAAGTTTTCAGATTTCCCTATTTCGTCGATAGAGCGCATTTGCACTATTATTGAAAGTACAGTAGTAAAATTGTTTGACAGGCTATATCTCGGCTCTCAGTGGTCCAAATGTAGTGAAAATGCTACCTATCGAAAGGAAATTTTAAGAAATGTATACTGAGTTTAAAACCAAACATTTTCAGAATTTCTAGTTTTGTGAATAGAGTGCGTTTGCGATTTCAGAAGTACAGAAGTACAGAAGTAAGAATTTTGACTGGCTCTATCTCTGCTCACAGGGTGCCAATTTTAATAATAGTTATACCAATCAAAAGGAAATTTTAAGGAAAATGTTTTGTATTTAACATTTTGGATTTCTTGGGCTAACAGATTTGATTTCGGATATAAACGAACTTTTTCAAAATATTCTCAAGCAAGTCGATCACGTTTTCCTAGAACCTCTGGAAGTTCTTTTCCATACAAAAATCACTATTCGTGTCCAATAGTAACTACTAAACAAAGATTACGCAACTCCCTTGTTCTGATTTATGGGCGGCATGTGGCTCACTTCTGATAAGATACTGTATCTCTCCGGACACGTGTCTTCCCCCCGGTTTTGCGACATAATTAATTGAACGAAGACATATTGTTGCCCTCCTATTTCGCAGAGGAGGTTCCCATCGAAAACTTGCGCAACAAGAGAGAGTAATGGGAGGAAAAGAACAAGAAGAATAGCCACCTGCATCGACCAAAAAAGAGAGAACTTTTTTTTCATTTTCGGAAGAGAATGGGAAAAAGAGAGATAGAGGCTTATTTTGAAGAATGAACACCTGTTCTTTTTGCTTATATTAGGAAGGGGGCATGGGAATCTTGGAATCTAGGGAGAAAAAGGTGACTTTGGAGAGGGAGAAGTTTCAGAAGTGGGATGAGGAGAAGATTTTTGGAAAATGGGATAAACTAATAGCCCCTAAATAAGAGAATAGAGTTTCAAACGGTTCTGGCATCAAATTTTTCAAATATTCAAACTTCCTTGGAATTTCAAAAGGCTCAAAAAAGGAAAAACTGTGATTTTTGAGATAATTCCTGAACTAAAATTATAGTAAATTTTAAGGGTGCTACGCAATAAAAAACCTCTAAATCTTATTTTTAGGTTTTCATCTCAATTCTAAATTCATTTTTTGGAAAATTTTTAAGAAATCAATTGAGCGAAGATGCAACACCAAAGAATAGGTATTTAAAATGGACTAAAATGAAAATTTGACTGAAAAAAGATATTTTCGGTAATAATATTTCATCTGATTATAATTAGAAGTAGAAGAGACTCAAGCTTATCAACTAGAACTTCATAATTGAAAAATTGACTGTGGGAAAGTTTGAATTTTCGAAATTCCAGTATAAAAAACCGAAAATCAACGAAAAAACGATCAAGATTTTCAGAAATTCTAAAACTAACAGAATCGTAAGCAAAAATGATATCAGATGAAGCTCAGGCTCCAAAGAGGTTTTTAAATTTTTATCAGAAGAAAGCTATACCAAAGTATGTTGTTAACATTTTCGAAGTGAAATCAAAAACCATGAATATTGGCAACTTGAAATTCAAAAAACTTATTAAAAACCCTACTGTCTGTTGTTCAATTTTTAGACCAATATAGATTTTCCTGCTATTTCACCATTTTTTTTCTAACTTTCATCATATCATTTAAGCCCCCAAACTCCCTCCCAAAAAACCACCAACCTGCACCAAAACGTCTCAAAAGTCCCATTGCGTGGTCCAACTTGACACTGTCCATTTCTTCCACACATCAATCCATTACACGATCCATTTCGAAGAGTCGATTCCAAAAATGGCACAGCCAAAAACAGTAGGAAAAGAGAAGATAGAGTTCTCATTTTTTGGCTGTGAGTAGTATTAGGAGTAGATATTAGATATGATTCATGGGAAGAAGAATGGAGTTCTGAAATTAATATAATTCCATAAATTCAAAATAGACGATTATAAATCAAGATACAAAGATAATAAATAAAGTTAATAATAAAAACAGTGATTGCCAAACAATGCACCCAAAAAAAACACCAAATGGTATCTCTATTGTTTGGGTGAATAAGAGGGCAACTAGAGACAGAGAGAGAGAGTGCATAGACACAGAACAATATGGGTGGACCACACGGCAAGCGCCGCCCACTCTTGCTACTTGTTGCGGTTAGGGTGGTCACCCAGTGAGAGAGAAGGGCAAGGAGGGGTTTTTTGGGGAAGAAGAAGAGAGTGATTTTGAAATGAAAACGAGAAACGACATCAGATGGAGAAAAAGGGGGGATGGGAACGAAGTGGAAGAAGAAGGTGATGAGCGGCTGTTTCGAGAAAGAGATGAATCACATACGGTTTTTGGGAACTGGGAACACCAAGGTGTCTCTTTGACTGAAAATGGGAAACCGACTTTGAGAAGAGGGTTACGGTAGAAGATTGAAAATCAGGAAAATATATGTTATTGACTTCTTGGAGCAATTTTTTTCAAAAAAAAAATAGGCATTAAAATACTAGTTTACAAGTGAAACCATTGATCATTATATTAATTTTGAGCATTTCGGATTGTTAACACTACAAAATCGACACTTTCCGGGACACTTTATACAGTACTGGCCAAAACGAATGAATTAGCGTTTTCAGATGAAATAGGTCAACTTTGAGGGTCTGAAAAAGTAATTTCCAGACATCTTATTTTTCTGAAATTTTGTGGATATATAGAGCAACTAAAGAACTCTATTTTTGTTGTTGACAACTTTTTCAGAGAACCACGATCCAGTTAGTTAGGTCGTTTGGAAGCCAAAAGGCTTTAAAATGAGACAAAATTCAGTCAACTTGGCCTAACTAACTGAATCGTAGTCCTATGAAAACGTTGTCAACTGCAGAAATAGAGTTCTTGAAATGCTTTGTACATCCACAAAATTTCAGAAAAATCAAATTATTTTAACCTAATTTTTCAGACCTTTAAAAATCACCTTTTTCCACTAAAAATCATGATTTTTACAAAAAAAAAACGCGTCAACTTTGAAGGTCTGAAAAATTATCTTCCCGTCAATGTAATTTTTTGATTTTCTGAGAGCATAAAGTACTAGAAAAGCTCTATAAGCTCACAAAATTTCAGAAAAATCGGATTTCTGGTAACCACTTTTTCAGACCCTCAGAGTTGACCTATTTTTAATGAAAACGCTTAACTTCCGAAAATCCAGGGAACTAATCTCCAACCTTCAATACAAACTACCGTAAGATTCAAAATGTATCGCTGACCAAGATTCGGATTTTCAGCCTTAATTTTTCGTATGGTAGACTGATTTAAATCAGATAAATTGAAGAAATTATTGAACATAACACAGTTCAAGAATCTTTTTTGCGTTTCGTGCTCATTTTGACTTTCAGAACACCTCAGGATCTCTACTGTAGGCATTTTCAAAAAACCAAACTAATAAGCTTAATTGTCTGGAAATTTCCTATTAAACTGTGTAATTTTTGCTGGGATTTGATGACCAGAAACCTAGAAGAAGGAGTCAAGAGAATCATTACATACTAAATTTTAAAAAAATCCAAAATTTCACTATTCAAACGCACTCTATTGATCCCATAAGTTACCATTGTAACCATAAAACATACGCCACCCTAAAAATCTACGAATATCCAAAAAATGTTCGCCCAGGCGGTTTCCCATGCCAATAAATCAGAATCAAGAGGGATAACTGCAACTAATCCGTGACAGTTCAAAGTCTTCGTCACGTCTTCAGATGACAGAAGACACCTGGCCTCGTCTTCCTCTAAACATCACGACATCCATCAAATATTGTTTCGTTTTTGTTTTGGGAATATGGGGGGAATATGGAGAGAAAGAGAGAAATGAGCAGATGATTGGAGGAGTAATCGATTTGAAAATATTGAGGAAATTATGTGATGACAGCGTGGGAAAACGGAAGGTGTGGGAAAATGGCGGTAATTAGGGTTAATATGGTATTGGGGCCAGCTGTCTACAGTATGATAATATCTGATTCTTCAAATTCTATTTTTTGAAACCATAGGTTTTCGAGTTCTCTGAGATTCTAGAAGATTCTAAAAAATATTAAATTTTTAATAGATTATATAAATAGTTGTGAACCATTACATCAAGGTGTTAAGGATTCAGGAACTCATATCCAGACTAGTGAAATTTCAGAAGATTCTAAGAAGGATTTCAGATTCTGGCTTTAAAATTTTGATGATTCTAATATTGTAGGAATTCTAGAATCGAACTTGAAACAATCGTGTGGCTAAGTATCACCTGAATTTGATTTGGAAATCGAAATATCTTTTGAAATTGAAAAATTCTAATAATCAAACGCATTCTGATAACATAAGAAACTCATAGTTTCAGGATTTCAAAAAATAACGATTTTCTGAATGCGAAAATTTGGACAATTCTAGAAAACTGGAGACTGGGGAATCTTGAAGAGGTGAGATTCTACAATATTTTAGGCTGTGTAACCTTTCGTGTGATGTTTCGAAGGTGCGACGTTTCGAAAGTGTGACGTTTCGAAAGTGCACATTTCGGGAGTGCGACGTCTCGTAGGATATTTAATCAAACGGCTCAGGAGGAAAATTTTTGGAAACTTTTGCTTTCGAGACGTCGCACTGTCGAAATGTCACACTTTTGAAAAGCCACGGAGCCGAGAAAAATTATAAGCTTCCGCGATTCTATGATTTTGAACAGAAGGCCTTGCTTTTCGAATTTCAATATTCAAAGCGATTACGAAATTTAAAATTTTAATAAAAAATTTCAATCCTGCATTATGAGATTGTAAGGATTTTAAGCAGGATCGTTAGGTTCTGAAACTTAATTTTTTTCGAAACTTCTAAAAGTTAAAAACGCGGGAAAAACCAAATTTGCTACCTGTCTCCAAATTCAAAAAAAAATAATTCAAACAATTTCCCTTTTCTCCTTCTCTACCACGACCTAGTACCGCCTTTTTTATTTGCTTAGTCGAAAATCATCTTTTTTATAATACTACTATCAAAATCTTTTTGGGGAGACTTTTTGAGAGCCCATTTTACAATAAACAGATGATAGGGAATTTAAAATGGAAAAATGTTATGATTTATATAATCTTTTTGGTGGGCGAAACATTAAAAGAGAGAGGAAGGCACAATAATTGGAGAACAAGAAAAAACGATCGAAAATTGTACAAGAGTGGGGGCGTAGTACACGAAAAAACGACGGAAAAAGGCTTCTGAACATGCAAAAACTTATCGTAAGAAACAAGAAAAAAGATATGAGACAGCACAGAAAATAAACATTCTGATATTGGAGGAATCGATTTTTGGGAAGGCCCCCAGAAAATGAGTGACACATCCCTGGAGAGTGATACACACGGGGTGAGAATACTGTTAATTCAATTATAGAGACAATGACTCATCATAAAGGTGACATTTTTGAGTGGGGCTCTGTTAGGGGAGTTGTCAGCTGTGACTGTGAGGGGTTTTTGGGGTTATAGAAATGTTATGACAGTTTAAAAAGGTTGATACATTAGGTTGGTTCAGACCAAGGCTCACTCAAATGTGAATAACTTTTTTCAGGGGAATAGGGTAAAAATACGATCAACAGAAAAAATATTCCTTATTAGAAAAGCTATCGATTGGTTGTAGAACCGTCAAATTTTATCAAAAACCAGCCTGCTTACAGCAGGCTGGATTCGCGGCTTCGCCGCTCAACTTCGCTCAGAAATATCACGTTTTTATACGCCCCCGATCATTTTGGTTTCGTTCTACGTGTGGTGTAGTCGGTTGTGGGTTGCACTGCCACGCGATAGTAGCTGGTTCGATTTTGTGGCGCGACCAAATTCTTTAACTTTCGGAAAACTAAAGCGGACATCGTGACCAAGCCACAGACAAACTTTCTAGCGGATTATATATAAGTAAGATTAACAAAGTTACACCTTGTGTTACCGAAAAAGTTGCCGATTTTTGCAATTTCGGCAACTTTTCGGCAACAGAAGGCGTAACTCTGATAATTTTTGATGAAATTGGAAAATTTATGATCAATCGATAGCTCTTTTAAATAAGGAATACTTTTCTGTTTATCATATTTTTAGCCGATCCTCCTGAAAAAAAGTTATTCACATTTGAATGAGTTGCCGAGTTTTTTGCCGCACCAGGTTCAGACAATTTTTGTTTTGAGACCTGACTCCTCTCCCGATTCATCAGTTTTGTTATGACTGAAGAAAATACGTAGTCTGTGTAGGAAGAAAAACAAAAAACACTCTGTGTTTCTCTATTTTGCAACATGCACCATACAGTAGGAACCAGGACGATGCGCAATAATAGGGGTGACAGGGAAATGGGCGAAAATTCGGCTTTAAAAACTTGACGAGTGCAGAATGCTTCAAAAGAATAAAGTTTATAAGCTCCGCCCATTTTCCCCGGATAATCGACATCAATCTAGATACTAATGGACCCTGGTGGACAATATCACCGATTTCCAATCTTGGTCCCCAGGAATTAAGGACACAAAAATGACACGTGACTGTTATGGGAAAACACGGAGCCAACAATAATAAATAACATTTTGGAGACAGATGGACAAAGTGAGCTATCGATAGAAGGGTTGTGACTGGAAGGATAGTGAGTAATTATTGGGTCACGGTGGTCCACAAAGATACTTGGGCTCAAATACGGGTCGATAGAAAGGAGGCAGAGCTTGTTCTTTTTGAATAATGAAAAAAGGAAATTAACGATGGGTCATGATTTTATAGAAAGTGCACATCTAATTTAGTAGAATTCGTCATTTCTGACCCCTCAATAAACCTCAGAATATAAAAACAATGAAAATCTAGATGAGCACCACAGCGGTTGTTTAACCTAAAGTACAATTCTCCACAAGCTTTTCGTACAAGGAGGTACCGTTTGGGTACATTTGTTTATTTATTATAAGACTAATCATTTTGTTATGAGACACCATGAGATGTTGTATTACTCATGTATTGATTTGGGTATGTTATGATTTTGAATAGTAGACGTTAGGAGAAGAAAAAAACATACAGCATGCTGCATGGGATGGCATGAGTTCGAATGAGAAAGTGACAGTATTACACTTATATTGGGGACATTTTAAAAGATAATAAGAAGATAATGATCTGTAGTTTTTGTGTCAGGCAATCAGAAACAAACTGTGAAAGTTTCAAGAGATTCTGTTAACTTTGAAGCGAGTTATGACTTGCAACACATTTTCGATTCCAAAATTAGTACTGAAACTTCACGAAAAGAGCCGTAACTTGCTCAATTTTCGAGATATAAGAAGGACCGAATTTGAAAATTATTTTGATTTAAGGAAAAACCTCTAAAAAGACATAGAATCTGTGCAGGTTGAACAGAAAAAATGGCTTATCCGAAATTATGAATTCGAAATTATTTCTGAAATTCTGTTCCAGTGTAGCGTGAATTATTGAGGTCATTTAATTAAAAAAAAGAAAAGATGACACAGAGAACGTGAAACACAGATTTTGACAAACAAAAAATCTGTGTAAAACACAGATTTGGGGAATATCTTTTTCTGTGTAGAACAGAAAAAGAAGAGAATGAATTAAAAATTATTGACGTGAACTCAGAAGCCAACAGGAAATAGTCATTTGTTCAACTTTTCCTCTCTTGAATGGGTGGAAAACTATAGAACAATCATGTAGAATCTGACTATTCTATGTAAGTTCGAGTCATCCAGTCTTCAAACAAAGTTACCTCTTCAGCCAAAAGTAGAAGACAACTTTTTAAGTCTTCAGATTCGCACCTCTTCAGTTTACTTGATTTCCGTTTTTGCCATTTGTTCTAATCTAAACCAAAATGCGAATCTGAAGACTTAAAAAGTTGTATTCTACTTTTAGCTGAAGAGGTAACTTTGTCTGATTCCAATACTGGTTGACTCGAACTTACATAGAATAGTCAGATTTAGCATGCTTTTTCTATAGTTTTCAAAACATTCAAGAGAGGAAAAGTTGAATAAATGACTATTTCCTGTTGGTTTCTGAGCTCACGTCAATAATTTTCAATTAATTCTCTTCTTTTTCTGTTCTACACAGAAAAAGATATTCCCCAAATCTGTGTTCTACTCAGATTTTTTGTTTGTCAAAATCTGTGTTTCACGTTCTCTGTGTCATCTTTTCTTTTGATAATTAAATGACCTCAATATTTCACGCTGGAATAAAATATTCCCACAGTTCTTAAATATCTGTGCTGATTTCGAGACAGATTTTAATATTTTTCTGGGATTGTTACATTTTTATGAAAAAATCAGATTTTTATACTTTTCCTCGATTAGTTTTGTAGAGAAAATAATTTTCAAATTCGTTTCTTCTTATATCAAAAATCTAATTATATGAGTGACACCGTAGACAAATTTCCTAATATTTCTGTAAAACTTTCATTTAAATCGGTTCAGATTGAGCTGAGTTACAGCGTGAGAAATACAGACATACGTAAATTACTGGTTATTATTAGTAAAGATGAGCAAATGAGCTCGAAATGAGCACATTTTCAAAATTCTGTGTGACTGAAAGTTGTCTCAATCGATTATTTGTTAAAAATAGGCTAGGCTCAATACAAAAGTTGTATTGAATTGCTTCTCAAAAATTTTATCATCTGTACTTTTATGAAATATTATGTCACCCTGGCCTTTTTTTTCTTTTCTTTCTTTCATTTTCTCTTTTCCATTCACGTACTACATACGTAATAAATCAATCAATCAATCAAAAAAAATTCCAAAATTCATTCTGAAAAGATTGAACAATACAAGGCTATGCCCACGATCACTATTTTCAAAAATACGGTATATCATATATTCGCTTTCTCACCGAGTTCCCATCTCAAGGTGCGCCAATGTGCTCTATCATAAAAATTTGAGTTCAAATATATAGTTCTGACCCTTTATTCCTGGCTATGAATCATCCCTCATCGTTTGCCATTCCCATATTTGAAGACAACTCATCAAAAAGATGCCGCTGTGCCAAGAAAAGGTATTTTTTGACTTGTGTTTGACCTCTCCGAATTTGAAAAAAGTTATTTGAATCGAAAAAAACAAGGGAACATGCTAGATGAAAAAAGGAACTGAAAACTGGGACATTTTCCTATTTTTTCAAAAAGCGTGGGCAGAGTTGATTTTTAATAGAAAAATTTGAAAAAATAATAGAGCGCGATAGTAAATTGAGATAGCTAATTGATTTTGTGTGATAAGGAAGATAATCGATTTTCAAAAGTGTTAGATTTCAACTTTTTCTTCAAGAAGCTTTCAGATAATCTTAATTTTGAGCAAAAAAAATTTTCTTGATGTACTGGCGCCATTCGGCCCATACTTCGAAAAAAATTTTTTTGCTCGAAATTTAAATTTCTTTTTGCCATTTTGTAGAGCATTGCGAGGCACATGTTCTTCCAAATTTTGTGGCCAATTAGCAAAACGTAACATTTTGTGCTCGGAGGTCCATATCTTCGGAACCGATCATCCAAATCAAACCAAATTTTCTGGGGTGTCTCTCTGATCAATTGGCAACATTTTTTTGAATAGAACGAAAAAAATTAAATCACCTGAGAAAAAGTTTGTTTTTGGATTTTCAAGTCACGCCTACATCATGTATACTGCAGCCCTGAGCAAATTTTGATTTTCAAAAAATGTATTACTCACAGACTCTTCGGCTACAAACATGCAGATTTTCAAGTAAATTGGGCTCTTTTGAGTAAAGTTATTCACTAAAAAGAAAGGTGTACTCACCTATTTTCGCCACTATATATCAGATACAGTTATTTATAATAGGAAACTACTAGAAATATAAAAAATTCGATAATTTTATTCAAAACATAACTGAATCTTAAACACAGAGTCCAGAAGCCTTTTCACACTTGGTCTTCGCTGGGCACGCTGCACATGTTTTTCCAGTCTTGTAGATTTCCTGACCCATGTAGTTTCCTCTGAAATAAGTAAATCATCTTGGCTTCTCAAATTCAAAAAACTCACGGTCCCTTATACTGACAAACAACGGCAACCTTGTACATGTTACTCTTGGTTTTATCTTTTCCGCAGTTCTTAACTCCACATCCAATTGCTCCAGTATTAGCCCATGCCATTTGAGTAGCGTGTCCAACTCCAGAGGAAAAAAGAGCGCTGTCCATCTTGTTTGTCTTCCATCCATACTTTTCGAACTCGCTCGACCAAGCGTCCGAAGCACGAAGTCCAAATTCATTCAAATCTTTTGGAACAGACGAAGACCAACGCCAGTAAAGATTTTCACCGTATCCAGATCCTTTAGAGTGCCCAGTTGGGCATTTGTTAGCATATGCTTGAGCTGATGCAGCCACAGTGGAGTCCCATTTCTTGAAGAAAACTCGAATTGAATGAGAATGGCGAATGTGAACTTACAATTTTCAGAATATTGGTACCGGCCGGCTTTTTCGTTCCTTTCGCAACATAAGTACCTTTTGCAATTGAAGATCTCAAAGTGTTGTGTGCATTGACAATGTTAGTTTGTCCAGATTTGCTGAATTGAGCTAGAGAGCATCCACACAAAACAGTGAGAAGTAATAGGGTTCGCATTCTGGAGAAGTGAATGATTTTGAGGCTGGTTGAGGGTGCTTTTTATGCGGAGGAATATTGAAAAACGTTAAAAAGTTTAATATTCATGTTCTCGTGTTATATGACTCTTGGATGTTGGTTGATCTTTTGGATTCTATACTTCCTTCTTTTAAAGGATTTGAACACCAGATGATTTGACATAGCTCAGACTAAGGGTTCCATTCGGTCGAAAAATTCAGTGTGCATTTGCGCGTCGGCGTGAATGAAACTTTTCGCGACTAACGTAAGCCTCTTTTGCAACTTCAACGAAATCGGTCGCCGGCCGGTCGGTCGGCGGTCGCCGATTTTCGACCGGCCAAAATGAAACCCTTAGCTCAGACGTTCTAAGGTAAATTTTTTGAGGTTCGAATTTAGATTCTTTTGTTTTTGAATCATCTACTTTGAAAGGAGATTTGAAAAACCATCATTCATGATTGAAAATCCCTAATGGAAGATAAACAGCTTTCACCGCGCTCCATTGCGAACATTGCTGGAATTCGAAAGTTGAGCTTTCAACGCTCATTTGTGGCCCAGGTCGTGGGTATGCTGCCATGGTTGAATCCGGCCGTTCTTTTGAAAAAATCTCTCAAAAAATAAAAAATTAGTATCATGACACATTTTCTCTAGAAAAAACAGTTTTTAAAAATCCACCACTGTTCTCAATGGAGCACGCTTACATCACTAATACTTGTGAAAGTTGTTTCCCAGCCCCAACCACAATTTACCACATTTCCACCTCCTCCTGCCCCAAATCCCAAAAAAAAAAGAAAGTAATTTACAATCCCATCAAAAAAAGTTTCCCATCCTTCAACCACATGTTCTCATCATTATTCGATACTGCTCCATTTTTCAATAAAAAAGTGACACGTTGTCAGGGAAATCATTTGAATTGCCACATGTTCCATTTCCGATATATTGAAATGTTCGAAAAGGTTTCGGGGGTTCGATTTTTAGAGTTTTGAAACTTCTGATTCCCAAAAAAATCCAGCTAATTTTCAATACAAAACTCATTTATTGCCACTCAATTTTAATGTACACTGCATATTTTTAAATAGAAACCTGAAGGAAAAAGTTAAAAATTTTTGACATTTAGAATTATCACGCCGTCGTCGCTGTTGTTCTTCTTGACATATCGCTCAATTCCAGAGAGTTATACGGTTGTGGTTGACTTTTCCGTTTGAAAATCCTCAACTTGACAGATCTATAGATGGCTTCGGCAGTTCCACTGATGAGCATGAAGAACAGAAGACCGACGAGGACCAGAGCAAATGACCATTGCTCAACATCTTTTTTGTAGTCGGCACGAGTGGTGTCGATCAGGCAACGGCCTCTGGAAAATTATTGGAGTTTTGAAATGACTACAGTAATCCGAAAAGGACAGAATTTGATATTAACGGTAAGGGGATAACACAATATTAACTTTTTGAAACTTCCGAGAACTGAAGTTATAGATAGTGTAAGCGGATTCACTTTGATCGAAGCAGATTCTGAACTTTGAACGGGTATATCTCAAAAAACTAAAAAAACTATCAGAAAGTTGTTCACTGTAAAAATAATTAGCATTAAATTTCACACATTTTTGTAGTTTACAACTTTCTTCTAGCTATTATGATTTTCGAGATATGCGTCTTCAAAGTTTGTACACTCTCTTCGAGAGAGACACAGAGAAGCGAGAGTGCTCTCGTCTCCCTGCGTCTCTCACTAGCGAGACGCAGGTATATATGGCTGTAGTTTTTATTCAAAATACGTTAAAATCCTTTAGATTTTCGATTTTCAAAATCTTGAGATTTTCATACTTCAAGATCTTTTGAATTGAAAAAAAAACTTTTTTGGAATTTTTTCAAAATCCATCAGAATCCAAGTAAACCCATAAAGTGAAATTGGAGATTCCTATTTTTCAAGCTCTGTTCTTTCCAAACTAATTGAAATTCGTTTCAAAAAACTAAATCTCCAAAAAATTTCCTATCAATCTGTATAACTTTCATCCAAATCGGCCAACTGGGAGCCGAGTTCTGAGCCAATGAAGTTTCCAAAAAATTTCATTTTAAAAACTCACTCGGGACAAAAGTAGTGTCCAATGATCATTGCGCCATCATTGCTGTAGAAGAACGTCTTATTCACATGACTAATCCATGGAATCGTCGTCGTCACCGGCATAAAATCCGTCGTATTGAAGAAATTGTCGATTTGAAAAGTGACATTCGGAACGGGCTGCTCAAAGTGTCTGGCGATTTGAGCGGTGTGCTCCATCACACTGTAGTATTCCATTTCGTGGTGACGGAACGTGACGTGACAATAGGATTGGCAAGTGATGGCCATGAAAAGATGGAATTGGGTGGATACGGTAGGTAGGTACAGTAGGATGGGAAGTAGCAGGAAGAGAGGACGCATTTTTGGATTTCTGGAAAAGAAAAACGTATTGGTTTTGGTCAGATGTTGAGAACACACTCTACGAGACAATGAAGCTCAAAAAAGGAAAAAAAAGCGGTGGAAAATCGGAAAAAAGATAGAGGTGTCGGGCTCAAAAAACCCATAAAAGTACAGAAAAACCCAATAAAAGTGGGGGCTACACGAAAATTATTTATGCAAATAAGAACTGGAACCAAAAAGTGGAGAAGATAAAAAAGAGATCATAAAAATACAGTAGTCGTATGAATTAATGTGATTGCTCAGCACTCTCGGTGAGCCGGAGTGTGTCACGGAGTTCCAGTTGTTTTCGGGTTTTACGGAATCCGAGGAACGAAACATAGACGGTTTGAAGGATGAGACCGGCGAGGATTGACAAGCAGAAGGCTGCGAGGGAGACGATTACGGTGAAACGGCAGCCGCCGTCGCAAAGGGGGCTCTGCGGGCAACCGTATCTGGAAATTGTTGAAAATACGGTAAGTATATAAAACTAGTATAAACTTTGAGTAGCGGTCGTAGTCATACATATTATTTTTAGAATTTTCAGTTACTTCAGACATCTGAAAATTACAGCGTGCGCCAAAAGTTAAGAAACACAACTTTGAGGGCTAGTAATTCATCCAAACAAAAACCAAAAGTTATGAAAATTTGCATTATAGTTACATTCATCTAGAAAAACATTCTGGCAAAGTTTCAAGTCTCAATGCCAACTCTGCGCAAAATGGCATAGAGAGTTCTGCTGGTCACTTTACTTCTAGGGGCCGAACTAGGTCAACTTTGAGCAGGGTTGCAACCGGCCGGGCCGGGCCGAGATTATTTTTTCTTCGGCCCGGCCCGGCCGGAAGCCCCGGCCAGCCCGGCCCGGCCGGTTCGGCCGGTTCGGCCCGTTCGAATTTTGAAAAAACAGAAATTATTGAAGAATTACCGTATTTACTCTAATAGACCGGCACCTCTATATGTCCGGCACCCTCTAATAGACCGGCAGTCAAATGATCATTTTGAAAAATAAACCGGCAGCCTCCAATAATCCGGCACCCCAAAAATTAATGAAATTGGAAAGTACTATTTTTTGAGAAATTCGAATTTTTTCCAGTGTTTTTCACACAATTTCAATATTTATCAGCATTTCGAATAGTGTTTGCTTTTTAAACTATTCAAAAAAGGCTTTATCATGCTCATTTTCAGTGAAAAAGCAACATTTTTTTGTTAAATTTTTTATAAATTGACTCTTTGAAAAATAGACCGGCACCCTCTAAATGACCGGCACTCTCTAATAAACCGGCATCAAAATGAGGACCACGAAAAATAAACCGGCATGCCGGTCTATTGGAGTAAATACGGTATTTGAGTTTATGGTATAGATTAGGCCCCGAATATTATATATAACACAATAAAACATTTCGGTAAAAGATGGCCATTTGGAAAATCGTATACCTCGAAAAGTAAGCTTCACCGAACTCAATTTTTTTCAGTGTGGTTATGATTTATCGAGCTGGTGCTTCTAAATTATGATTAAGTTGAATGCATTTTCAATTTAATCTTCATTTCGACTAGCTTTCAATTTTTTTTTTCAAAATTTTCAATTTTCAAATTAATTGCCGGCCGGCCGGGCCGGGCCGGGCCCTGGTTTTTTTCCCTCGGCCCGGCCGGCGGGCCGGGCTTTACCGGCCGGGCCGGGCCGGCCCGCCGGCCAGCCCGTCAGATTGCAACCCTGACTTTGAGGGACTGAAAAAGGTGCTTTCAAATATTCAATTTTTCTGAAATTTTTGAGGATGTATAGAGCAACTCAAAAATTCTATTTTTGTAGTTGACAACTTTTTTCTAGAACCACGATCCAGTTAGTTAGGTCGTGTGAAAGCCAAAAGACTCCAAAAGACAAAATTCAGGTAGCTTGGCCTAACTAACTGGATCTTGGTCCTATAAAAAATATGTCAAAAATAGAGTTCTTGAGTTGCTCTATCCATTCTCAAAATTTCAGTAAACTTGGTTATCTGGAAATTACTGTTTCAGACCATCAAAGTTGACCAGAAGGGCAGGTGCCAGCAGGCTTCAGTGCAAAATTTTAAATTTCTTTGGCGTTTTTACTTTTGAGGTATGTATCTTTCTCATGAGAGTTTGTACAAAAGTGCGTTCAACTACGAAATTGAAGCTGTAGAATTGAAGAACATGCTCACAAAATTTCAAGTCAAACCAACAAGATTCAGCTATATTTTCAGATGCCCAAAGTTGTCCTTCTTCAGCTGGAAAGAGCGTAATTGCCAGCCTTTTGGATGGTACTCTAGCATTATTGTTAATTTTGTTACCAGATTTTTTGATGGAATGTGACTCAATTCTAACAAAACTTCCAAAGTTATGTAAAGATCGAAGGTCTAACCCAGATTCTTTTTCTTTTCCGTGTGACAATAAATAGTTCTGACTCATATTTATAATCCATAATCCGAAACGAATTCGAAGTTATTTTTTGTATTCATGTGACTTTTTGATCTCACTCACTCGATCAGAAAAGAGAAAAACAGAATTTCAGAACTAACACAATTACAGTAAGAACTCACTTCCCACACGGCAAATTTCCAACGACTTGAAGGTTGTTTCCACTGGAATGGAAGTAGGTTTCCGAAAAGTTCAAGTCCCAGACATTTGTCTCTTGAGTGATGGTTCCATTTTCATCTTCAACAGGAGAATAGACAAATTGGAGGACGTTGACGTCTTCTGGAACCTCCATTTTGGTTTCGTAGAATGATCCATTTGCTGAGTACATTGTCAATTCGAATGGCCAAGTGGAATGGTTTTCGGAGGGAAGGGGAAGGGATTCCTGGAATGATTTTTTATTGCAAACGCGCTCCAAACGCGCTCAAATGAGCCAAGGCTACGGCGCGGCCTGCCGCGGCCGGCCGCGGCATTCTAGTTTACTTCTGAACCTACGGCGGCCGCGCCGGACTCAACCACGGTCCAGGCCGCGGCCCGCCGCGGCAGCCTATGTTCCAACTAAAAAATTTTGAACCTTTGTACTTCAAAAGTGCACCGAAGCATAGTTTGTTACATATATCTGTCCCTAAGAATCTGCAAACACGTTCCACTGAACTCACCAAAAATCTGACATGAACTTCACACTCGTCCTGACAAACCATCGCCAGAAACACTGGATCGGCTCGTTTCGGTATTGTGGTCATTGAGCATACGGATGGAAAGAGAAGTAATGGAATGAGTAGAATGCTAGTCATCTGGAAATATGAGAATGATTTTCGAGGTGAAAGGGATCAGATAGAGAAAAAGAACTGAGGAATTCAAAAATAACCTCCCAGACTCTCTAATAGTGGCTCCGCTCAGAAATTGCTCATACTTAAGACACTATTACCATCAAAAAGATGTCATAAAAAATCTCAATTTTCTGTCTAACATCTCCGTGGGGAAATTACTAGACTACAGTAATCCAAAAACGGAGCAATTAAAAAAAGAGCTCAGGATTTATAAAAAAGCCCAGGGTTTCTAAAAATATTTTCCAGCTTTGGAACTTTTCAAAAACAGTATGGAGATCCACATGAGGGATGGCCTTGGACGGTTTGGACTCAGGGCTGGGCGGCAACAACATTTTTTCGGCAAATCGGCAACTCGGCAACTTGCCGATTGCCTTTCGGCAACGTTCGGCAACTCGGCAATTGCCGAAAACTATTTTTCGGCAAATTCGGCAATTTTCGGCAACGTAAATTTGCTCGTCCCATTGAAAATTCACACTTTTTTTGGGGACTAAATGTACAACTAGAGCCAAAACTTTCCTTATTTGAGGGATTTGAGAAAAAATTTGCAAAAAAAATCAAAGTTTACTGTATTTAATGACGCAGTCGTATTTTTTAACTCGGAATTTTCACCAAAAACCAACTTTTTGCGTTGTAAAATTTGCCGAAATATATGTTGCCGAAATCGGCAACGGCAACTCGGCAATATTTTTTTCGTTGCCGAAATCGGCAACGGCAATTCGGCAACAAAATTTCGGCAAATTCGGCAACTTCGGCAATCGGCAACTTGTTGCCGCCCAGTCCTGGTTTGGACCATTTTTAGACCACCGCGGTCAGCAATCTGAACGGCTTAGGGGTGACCCTGTCCTCCAAAGTTCTGAGCCTTGTTTTGGCGGTCTCGACCGTATTTAAGCCGCCATGGTCCGACCATAGTGGCCCATGGCAACCTCAAGACCACAAAAAGTTGTGCTTCCAATAAAGATGTTTGGTTTCAAGAAAGTTTTTTAAAGAAAAAATCTAGGTATTTGAAGCCTGATTGACTTTGACCATAAGGTATTAGAAAGAAATATAGATTAGGGGCGAAGGATGGGGGGATAATAACTTCGTATTAAGACGAATACAGATGTTTGGGTATATGGATTTCGGAAGCAAAAAATGGGAACTAGGTAGGTTTTCCTCGAAGAAGACACTGAAAACAATTTCAATATTATCCAATTTTCTGCAAGGAAAGAATACTTCGAAGCCAATTTGTATTCAAAACCACAGGAATCTGTTGTTTATCTTTTGGAATTTTCTGAGGGGGAAAACAAGATTTTTGATAGAATTTGGGGGAGGGAACGGGAGAGAGGGGATTACTGTAGGTTTGAAAATATGAAAAGGACTAACAAAAAAGGAAAGGAATTAAAAAGTAAACTCAAGTTTAAAAAATCAACGGAACTTCAACGAATTTACCGTAAAATCTTTATTAGAAGGCCTTCAAGCCTGTTGAGCTCGAAATGAGCACATTCTTGAAATTCAAACAGATTGAAATTAGTCTTATTAGAATCCTCGTCAAAAGTGGACTGGGCAGGTTACAAAATATGTTTCAAATCTCTTCTTCAACAGATATTATGATCTATTTTGAGAATTCAGAACTATTTTCTTAGGTGCTGAAAAAATATAAGGGCATTTCCTTATAATACAAGCTTTATGGTATTTAGCTTTCTGTTCACAAACTTGACTCAATGTCGAGATATCTTCAGAGGAATAAGTAAAAAACTAGGTCCGATTATCTGAAATAAAACACCCGACCTTCAATTGATTTTCTAGTACACTAACCTAGTGAAATCAGGACTTTGAAAAATTTTAGCAAAATAATTTACAAAATAATGTCCTAGGAAGCAAAAAAAAGAGCATATTTAGAAGGATCATCTTATTTCTAACAACAAAAAATTAAGTACGAACCAAAAACATGCCTAAATTTCCTAGAAAAGACCCCATTCCACATAAATGAATGTAGTCCCCATCTATCTTCAAAAGTTAACACCACCACCACCTCCCAAGCCCCAAACAAAAACAATAATAATAACTATGGGGGAGAAAACAAGAGAACACTCTCCCTTCCGGATATGGGAATAAACAAGGAGAAGCCAGCTGTATTTTTGAGTGTTTTGAAGGGTGAAAAAGTGTCGTCTCTCTCTCAGTCTCTCGAAGAAAACGGGACCCCCCTCCGCTCACGTCGTCTGAATCAGGCCATCTCGTGTTTTTTCCTGCAAGTTATTGCTTCTTTTCTGTTCTTCTTCTCCGTTTCGCCTACTTCTACTTTTTCTCCTGAAAAGAGTTCACAGCTTTTAAGGAATGGAAAAGGAGGGACACAATTTCTCTTTCTAACAAAGGGAACTTCTTCTGGAAATTGGTAGTTTCTTATACTTCTGGCGCACAAAGAAAAGGACTCCCAAGAGCAGATTTATGACTTTTAATGCACTTTGGGGAATAGGGAGCCACCTGCGGGCTACTGGCTTCCGGCTATGGGGTCGGGGGCACCTTCGGCGCATCGGTCGGACCCAGAGGGTGCTGTGGGCATTTCACAAAATAGGAAGTTGGCATATGAGTGATATATCATTTGAAAGAGGGCAAAATTTTATACACAAAATGATTTTCAGTTTTTAAAATGGGCCGGAGAAGACCGAGAAATCCAGGTTTTAGTACTGATTGCACGGATTCTTTGCAGTATCCCAGGAACCCTAAAAACAGTACCTATTTATAAATATTTTGAATTTAGTTGAGATACGGATCTTCAAGGAACCTTATTTCAAACCCAAACGGTTTCTAAATATTTGAATTTTTTCCAAAATTTTCAGAATTTTTTTAAAAAAGCAAATTTTTGAAAATTTGGGTTGGATGAATTCGATGTTTAAAAACCGTAATTTTTAAAATATGAAAGTCGGTTATTTATTTTCCAAAAAATGTTAGTTCTTCATAAAAAAAGCAACTGGAAAATCACAAAAACCTTAATTTCAATCACTCCAAAGAGCAAAAATATTTTTTAAAAATTGGTCGAGAACAGAAAACAATTTTTACTCCTTTCAGATCTTTTTCCATATAGTTTGAACATCGTCGTGGCCAAAAATGGCCGGAAAGTTCCAGGCAATTATAAAGAGGGTTCAGAATTCAAGAAAAAAAACTAGAAGAGGGATTCTGAAAAACGAGAAGAGATAGAAGAAGATGTGTGTCTTGTGCTTCCCTTTTCGGATTATGGAAGTCACAAGAGAAAAAGAACGAAGAGAGAGAGAGAGAGAACGAAGGGAAAAAAATGGAGCATGAAAGATGAAGAAGCCGATTGTTTTTGTCCTGTTTTCAACACGGGGAGTAAAAGGATTTCGAAAGAAAATAACTGAAATGGTTGTAATCTGAAAATAGGAGGAGGTTGTTAGCTGAAAGCTATAAGAAGGATGGTAGCAGATTTGACACGTAGAAAAGAAGATTTTCAGATTTGACATGATTACTGTGTAGATGTTTGGAGTTGACTTTTTGCTTCGGTTTTAGGGTTTTCAGAGATTTTTCAGCATAAGAATTTCTAAAAACAAGCTTTTAAGCTAAAGCAAAGTTTCGGGGTGTTTTAAAAACTCATATATAGTAATAAGCAGATAATTTCAATTTTAGAAGCTCGAAATTTGAACTCTGAGCCCTGGCGCTGTTTTCAGAAACAGAAAGAAAATGTTTTTTTTTTAATTTTCTGGATTTTGTTAAAAACTTTGAAATCTATTGAATCTAGCTGAAACTTTCAGGACATTATGAATGTTTTTGGACGCCTCAAAACTAGGAAATTTAGATTTTTTAAAAGAATACTAATTTTCAAAAAATGTGGAAAACTGCATGATTCAGAATCAGCACCTGTTCAATTTCAAAGTTTAGAATTTCGAATTTTCGAAAAAAAAATCTTGAAATTTCCAAATTCAGGAAACTTCAAAGTATTTAACTCCAGCTTATTTTAGTTTCCACAAGTTTTGAAATCTCGAGCTTTACTCTATTTTTCAGTTCGCCTTTTTGTATTTTCAGTTTATATTAACACAAATTTTCCAAATCATCAAGTCTGGAGCGTTTTTAAAGTTAAATAAGTCCAAATATTCCAAAATCAATATAATCCAAAACGCTCCTCAATTTTCAAATGAATATTTCTCGAGAGCCTTTTGAATAGTCCATTCTTGACCTAAAAAAGAAATAAATAAAACGGCTTTCTTCTCTGGGGGCAAGAAAAGGCTCCATCTGCCTTCTCTCCCATTTCCGGTCCAAGTGAATACGCCTTCGGGATAATAAATTACCTTCGCATCCTTTTCCGAGAGTGGTGTATTGAGAAAATGGAAAGTTCTCCATCACTCTTCGTTCATTTTTCTTGACAATGGGTTCGGTATTCATCTGGGCGGTGGTCCTTGAGGAGCTCTTGAAATTAAAGATAGTGTCCGATTTCAATTTTCAGGGAAAATTTAGGGTAATGAATATTATACAATCTTCCACAGAAGGTTCGTTCCATTTGGAGCAGGGATGGGCGGCAACGAATTTCGGCAAGTTCATTCAAATGTGAATAACTTTTTTCAGGCGGATCGGGTGAAAATACAATCAGCAAAAACAATGTTCCTCATTTAAAAAGCTATCGATTGGTTATAAATGTGTTAAATTTCATCAAAAATTAAAGGAGTTACGTCTTGTGTTGCCAAAAAATGGCAATCTCGGCAAATTCGGCAATTTTCTCGGCAACACAGGGCGTACAGAAGGCGTAACTCTTTTAATTTTTGATAAAATTTAACAAATTTATAACCAATCGATAGCTTTTCGAATAAGGTGCTTTTTTTTGTTGACCGTATTTTTACCCGATCCCTCTGAAAAAAAGTTATTCACACTTGAATGAGCTTGCCGATATTCGTTGCCGCTCAGTCCTGATTTGGAGTTTATACGTTTTTAGCTTTAAGGGTCAACATTCAGAACAAAATGGGACCATGGACAATTTTCAGATCCCAAAATAAAATAGGGTCGTGTATTAATCTTTCCACACTATAAAAATGGCTGAGTTAGGTCATTGAGTTTGAAAGTTTCATTGAAAGATTCGGAACATTTTTTAGGTATTTCAGATCGTTTTCAGAATCGGAGGAATCAGAAAACCCAAAGTTTATCGGAATCAGAAAACCGATATTGTAGATGTTGGCTGTCTTTTTAAAAAATGATATTCCAGGTTTTGAAAAATTGAATTCTTCGTAGGTTCTAGAATGTAGGCAAGGCAAAATTGACGAAGATCTGAATCTCTCTGAAAATTTTACACAAAAAAAACATTATTCTCTATCAAAATTGTATTCCAATCTTATACTCTAATTTCCAATTTAATCTTTAAAAGTTTGAGGTGCCATTACTTGAATCCGTAAAATCATCAGGAATGTAAATAGTAATCCAATCGGATTTTCAAGTATCCCAATTCCCAATTTTCTCTCCATTTATCCATTGCAATCTGATATTGCAAAGTCAAATGTTGCTTACAACATCCGATCCGTCCACTTGAAGATAAAACTCGATGGGTCATTAATTTTATCCCTCTCTCGAAGTGACTCACATTGTGTGTGATAATGATGGCTCAAGTCACCTTTGACTCCAACGACAGTTGCTTAGAAGAAGAAAACGATGATTCACAGGAAAAAAAGTTTATTTCATGGAACAAATTCTGGAATTTTTTTGGGTGGGGAAGAAAAACAGAAATTTAAGTTATAAAGAAAATGTTGAATTGTTCATTTATTGGATGTATTGTCCGACCATGGCTTGAACCTTCTCGTCTGAAAAAAAGAAGATTAGAAATTTGAATTCAGAATCTAGATTTTAAACTCACTCTTGAAGAATCCGGTGAGGATTGGGAAGTTCTCGGCGATGGAGTCCTTGGCTTCTTGGGAGAGGGCCTTGTAGGCGTCGATGTGGCTGAAAATCGGGATGTTCTGGAAGATTCTAGAGCTGGGAAACTCACGTCTTGGCGGTGGCCTTGAGGGTGTCGAGGGATGGCTTCTCTCCGGCCAAGTATTGAGCGTGAATCTTGCGTCCTTCGGCGATAGCCTTCTTGACGAAAGCCTTAGCCTCGTCGTTGAGCGCGTTGACCTTGTCCTTGACGATTTGGTGGAGCTTGGAGGCCTTCTCGTGGAGAGCTGGCGACTTTTCCTTGAGGGCGTTCAAGAAGTCATCCTCGCTCTTGAAGTCCTTGTATCCCTTGGCGACGTCCTTGAGGATGGTCTTCTCCTCTGGGGTGATGGACTTAAGGTGCTCGGCGACTTCGGCTGGGATCAGCGACTTGTACTCGGCCGGGATGTCCTCGTAGTTCTCTGGGACCTCTGGGATTGGGGCGGCGAACGCGGCGACGGCCAAGCAGGCGAGAAGGATTGCACGGATCATTACTGCAAATTGGAAGATTTTTGGGGAAAAAGAGAGGGCTCAAAAGTTTCGAGAGAAAGTGAGAATGGTCCCATTGTTCCTCGCCGGCCCTCTTTTAAAGACAGACAAAAAGAGGCGGTCCGAAATGGGGTGACCCTTTGGAAAGTTTACAATCCGGAGAGACTATAGGGTCGTGAAGAGACTCCAGAAGAGCTTGATGCCCGGTGGGCGGAGTCAACGAGGCAGTGTGGGATAGAGAAACGGACAGTTGGCTCGCTGGGGCCCCGTCGGTGAAATCAAAAAGATGGAGAGAAGGAAAGAGAGATTAAAAAAAGCAACATTCTTCATCCTTACACTAAAACGATCGGTTTTTTTGGAAACTGGAAATCGCGGAAAAATGGCTGCGTCTATGGGAGGATACGTGCTATTTTGGATGATTGATTTGGAAAATCTCCGAGTTTTGAGCGCTATTTCCGACTGGGCGGATCTCGAGGCTCAAACATTCAGAGCGTTTGGAGCAGTATAAAAGAACGGTTGGACTAAAGTGGAAGGCACATTCAGCAGTTTTCTCGATATTTTTTGACCTGGATCTGGCTCAGGGCTCAGGCTCAGGCTCAGGATCAGGCTCAGGTTGCCTTATTCTAACTCATTCTCGGCTTTGTTTCGGCTTAGCTGAAGTTGGGCTTAATCTAGGCACAAGGTCGTCTCGGCCCACCATAGTCTGGTTTGGCTTAAACTACCTTAGGATGGCTTAGGCTAGCTTAGACAGTCTTAGAATAGCTTAGGTTAGCTTAGGCTTAGATGACCATAGGCTGGCTTAGGCTTAATCGCAAGCTTCGGCCTTAGGCTCAGGCTTAGGCTCAGGCTTAATCGCAACCTTTGGCCTTAGGCTTATGCTTAGGCATAGGCGTTGGCCTTAGGCTTAGGCTTAGGCTTAATCGCAGGCTTCGGCCTTAGGCTTCGGCTTAGGCCCCATCCCCCATTCTTCCTTTGCAAATTCCGTACTCATCTCATTTTCGATTTTTCTTCTCTCTCTTCTAATTTCTATCCTTCCATCCAAAACCCTTCCAAATTTTCAGTAATGATCCGCACCCTCCTTGTCCTGGCACTCGCCACCGTCGCCGTCCTCTCGGCCCCAATCCCAGACGTCCCAGAGAACTTCGACGACATTCCATCCGAGTACAAGGGACTCATCCCAGCCGAAGTCGCCGAGCACCTCAAGGCAATCACCGCCGAAGAGAAGGCCGCACTCAAGGAGCTCGCCCAGAACCACAAGGACTACAAGACCGAGGATGATTTCAAGGCCGCCCTTAAGGAGAAGTCCCCATCGCTTTACGAGAAGGCCGCCAAGCTCGAGGCGCTGTTGAAGGCCAAGTTCGACAAGTTGGACGCTTCCGCTCAAGCTTTGGTCAAGAACATCATCGCCAAGGGACGTGAACTTCATCAACAATACCTCGCCGGAGAGAAGCCATCGCTTGAGACTTTGAAGGAGCTCGCCAAGGGATACATCACCGAGTACAAGGCTCTTTCCGACGACGCCAAGGCCACCATCACCGCCGAATTCCCAATTCTCACCGGATTCTTCCAGAGTAAGTTACAGTAATCCTTCTTAAAAATTCAAAAATTCATTTTCCCAATTTTCAGACGAGAAGGTTCAAGCCATCGTCGGACAATACGTCACCAACTAATTTCTCCATTTAATTTTTATGCATTTTTCCCTTATTATCTCTCCTAAATAAACTTTGTTTTCGCAATTTGAAGTTTGGTCTTCTTCGCGAATCCCAGATGGCCACTGACACATTGAATGCACATGTCGGAAGAAGAGTCGAAGACAAAGAGCACATTTCGGAAAACGAGGATTTGTGGTTAATGTTGGGTCACAAAGACAACAACAACAGCAGTAAACATTATGGTATCAAGGTCCAAAGTACTTCGGAAGACGACGAAGAAGATGGATTATAGGGTTTTGGCCAAGGGGTACAATGTAGAGTAAAATGGGCATACTGTAGTATGAGAATCTAAAGAATTCAGAGATCTTATTGAAAAGTTGAGACTGAATTTTTATCTCTAACTTGAAAATAAAGTTGAAAATCAAAAACTGGCTCTAAACATTTTGTGAAGTACTCTCCTAGCTATCTTTTCACATAAAAACTGCTGCTTAAAGTTCATTTCAAAAGAAGGTATTCCATCTCAAAGTTTGCACTGAAAACTAACGAAATCAAAAGTTTTTGAACGGAAATGTTTTTTTCGTAAATTGGCTTCCATAACTTTGTAACCAAATTCAATGTCTACATTTGGACAAATTTATATAAAAATTTGAGTCAGTTGAACCAAGTTATTCCGATTTGAACGCTTCAATTACTGAAAAAAACAAAAAAAACAATCCAATTTGGATTCAACTCATTCAAACATGATTAACTTCTTTCAAAACAATCTTATCAAAATACGGTCAACTAGAAAAATGTTCTTCATTAAAAAAGCTATCAATTGGTTAAAAATCGTTAAATTTCTTTAAAAATTAACAGAGTTACGCCTTATCAAAATTTGCTGCCGATTTTCACCGTTCAAAACTTTGATTTTCTGGTCAAATTTTATATCAAAATGTAGAGCTCACTAAGATCTTAAACTTTAAACAAAGCTTTTGAATTTCCCTCTATAATCTGTTGAAAACCGGGAACAGTTGGGATGCAACAGCCAAAAGTTAGTCGACAATTTGTTCTTCTTAAAATTAGGATTTTTCAATTGAAATTTATATAAAAATGTAGAGCTCAATGTGCTCTATAAAATGGTAAATTAAAAAATTATAAAATTATTTTCTTTCGTTTGTAGAAAGTCCTTCAAACTTCTGACAATGAGGATGTGTCGATCCGAATGAGCATTGATATTTTCCTATAATTTTCCACAGAAAAAGTTAAAATTTAGAAGTTCATCTTTGAAATGTGCCAGCCAGGAAAATTGGTTTTCAAGTTTCGATGAAATTAACAACTTTTAAAATCAAAAAACCAAATCCATCTCTCTGAAACTCTAGTTTTGCTTTACTTATAAAAGTGCAACATTCCAATTGAATCGACTCTATCAAAATGAAAAGTTCTCCATCTTCTCCCCATCACTTGACTTCCAATGTTTCCATCCGGATTTTTCATTTTAAAAGTGCAATTTTTTGCCTCATCGAATCTTCTCGATATCATTGCTCTTCTCTGCAACAAAATCCCATTCATTTTGTTGCACTTTCTATCCGTGATCTCTACTTTTTGTCAATCAAATCCAGAACATCCTATCTTTTCTCCAATTTCTCTCCAAATCACCTTCGACCCCATCAACCCGAATCATTACACTTTGATTAGCTGCTATCTGTGTTTGCAAACTTCTCAGGGAGCAGTTTCATCTTTTGAGAAGGATTTTAAAAGTTTTGAGTTTTGAACAGACTATTTTAACACTACAAACCACAAAACGTCTCGGATTTCCTTGTCGTTCCATCGAGTCCTATCACGTGATTTTGAAAACAAAAACCAAAGAAAAAGAAGAAGAAAATAGTGTAAAAATGAATCATGAAAGGCCATAAATCGAAAGTACAACATTATCAGCCAATTGCTCAGGTCAGATTGGATTTTGTTCGATTGAAAAGTGATAAAACTTGATGAGAAGAAGATTGGAGTCAGAAGCCTGGGGGAAGATAGAGAACTTTTTATTTTGATCGAGAAGATTTGATTGGAATGTTGCACTTTTATAAGTAAAGATGAACAGCGAGACTAGAGTTTCGGGGAGATAGAAAAACTGTAATTTATATTTGTTGAATTCAGCAAAACTTGAAACCAAATTTTCCTGGCTGACACATTCCAAAAGACGAATTTCTAAATTTGTTATGAAAAATTGTATGAAAATGACATTCGAAACAACGTCTGGGCTCTACTTTTTCGCTATCACAACACGTAACTCTACCAATTCTTTATAAAATTCAACAGATTTTTTATCAATCGATAGCTTTTTTAATAATGAACATTTTTCTAGTTGGCCGTATTTTTACCCAATCGCGTTGAAAAAAGTTATTCACGTTTGAAGGAGCTGGACCCGAATTGGCTTGGATTTTTTCTTTTTTTGGAGCGGTCAAATCGGAATAACTTGGCACAACTGGCACAACTTCTGATGTAAATTTGTCAAAGTCCTCAAAAAAATATTAGTTCAAAAACCCTCAGATATCGTTATTTTTCAAAGAAAATTTTGAGGAGGAATTACTTCGTTTGAGTTAAAGTTAAAGAAATAGTTTTTATATGAAAATATAGCTAGTAGTGTGCTTCACAAAACGTTGGGAGCCAATTTTCGAG
The DNA here is from genome assembly GCA_963966625.1 of Caenorhabditis zanzibari. Classification (NCBI taxonomy): domain Eukaryota; kingdom Metazoa; phylum Nematoda; class Chromadorea; order Rhabditida; family Rhabditidae; genus Caenorhabditis; species Caenorhabditis zanzibari. The sequence continues at coordinate 5,015,932 of OZ016470.1, read as the reverse complement.
TTTCAACTTTGTTTTCGAGTTAGAGCAAATTTCATTAATTTTTCAAATTTTTGCTAATTTTTCTATATTAGGTCCATTCCTCCAAAAATTCAAGTAATCTTCGATCAACAAAGTCTCTCCCGGGTCCGAAGTCCACCATTCCCAAATCGTTTACACTTCAATTCCATGATTACAGTATGGTAAACAAAACCATCGGCTCCAATTTCTTTCTGAATGTTTATATTTTTACACATAAACAAAATGTGCGCTGGAAATTTTCCTATTCCATCGGGAACTTTTAACAAAAAGTGGTATTTCCGTTATCAAGGGGTCTCATCTCTCCATCGTCTCTCCGTGAGCTTTAGATAAATGAGTTGCGATGCTCTCCATCTGGTCGTGCTCTCTTCTTCGTTTCGCCATTTATCAAACGGAGGGGACAAAGAGCAACAAGAAGAGAATTAGAAAGAAGGGAGTCATTATGAATTCAAATTGAATTCGATACAGAGAGGGGACTAATTTATGTGTCAAAGGGATTAGTTGGAGCCAATTTTCGCTTCATTTTGAGCACACTTATACAACATCTTCTGAATCAATACGAAGGGGATAACAAGAAATGGAGTAACAAAATAAATGGAGACTGATATCGTGACTACTCGCTACAAAAAAAGGGGATTGAATTTTAACAAAAAATAAACTTCTAGAAAATGTGTTCTAAGCAACAGTGTACGGCTTCGGTTTCACCAAATATCTGAATGATCGTTTCGCCAGTGAACCACGCGAGAATTTGTGTCGCAATCGTTTCGTGTAGCTCTTTCCAACTTCCGCGTCGACGACGTTTCGGTATCGTAGGACGGCTTCGATGAGGTTGTCGGTGGGCTCTTGCGGTTGGCTATCGTCGATTAGCGAGGTGTTGGTTCTGAAATGATTCGAATTGTCGAGATTTTCGACGATTTTTCTCCAGTATGAAATTGAGATTTTTCGATCGAAACTAAGGTTTTTTCGTTTGCCAAAGCTTCTGGAGGTCTTTGGAAACGTTTAGAACGAAATGGGAAGGCTCTCAGGAGCTCTAAATGTTGTAGAAGAAGCGAAAAATGATCTACCTAATAATACATTTGAAATCGGAATCTCCAGATATGGCAAACCGGGCCAGCGATTTTCTTCCATATAAAATGAGATTTTTCAATCGAAACTTGCACGAAAATGTAGGTCTAGATGAGATCTACAAAATTACATAAAAATTGGCAATATTTATTGGCTCAATTTCGTGTTGGTTACCGTAATATAGCAGGGCCGGGTGTATTACGGTAGCCAGTACAAAATTGAGCCTACATCTTTTCATAATTTCCGATCGAAAAATCTCATTTTATACTGGAGAAAATCGCAGGCCCAGTTAGCCAAGTCTGGAGATTTCGAGTTTAGCGATTTCAGGTTTTTTGGCTCCGGGACATTTCGAAAGTGGACATTTCGAAACTGAGAAATCCCGAAGATGTACATTTCTAAAGTGTGAAATCGCGTTTTTGTCGAATTTTTTGGAATTTTTGTATATTTTTAGGGTTTTTCAAAATAGAAATGAAACTTTGTTTAAGATATAATGAATCATAAACGCACAAAAGGGTATACGAAAAGTTCCAAAAATTGGGCAAAAACGCACTTTCGAAATGTCGTACTTTCGAAATGTCCCGGAGCCAAATATCGTTTTATATTTTGTTCCAATTTTGTTCTGATATTTCCCAAAGACCTTCTGAAGCTTTAGAGATCGGAAAAAACCTTTTAAAAACCAGATTTTTTTCTGAAAAAAAAAACCGTACCCTGGTGCACATTTCTTGGCGAGCGAGTAGCTCGGTGTCGAGTATTTTTCCAGTGGCACACTTGCGGCACGATCTCCGAAGAAGAGCACTCTGAAATGTTGAAATTCAATTGTGGCTTTTTTGAAGATCTAGCTGGTCAAAATATCCGGTTTTTAGCTCAAAAATTATGGGAGAAATAGTTTTTTCAATACATATCGATTCGAAATTAAAATAATTCTCACCTATCCGAAGTAATATCCCAAAGTCTCAACAACGCCTCCCGTGCTGCCATTTCCACTGCAATCGTCAGCGATTCGCCGGCACTCTGTCCCACATTTTGCTTCTTATCCGCGAAAATCGCAACGACATAGATCGGCTCGGCACTGTTCTCTCCGGCGGATCTGAGAAGACGTGGCTCGATTTCCGAGATTCCTTGGGCTTTGAGCAAATCGGTGAGGACGGCGAGAGGGTCGGCGAGCGGGTAGATGTCAGCGAAATCGATATCAACGAGTTGAGGAACTATGAAATCGATGACGAGATTCTTCACTTTTTCGTCGGAGAAAACGCCGGCGAGAGCACGGAAAGCGTCGGCTGAGGATTGTTGGCTGATGGGGAACTCTTTGGTGCGGACAAGATGGTCGATTCCTGGAAATTGCAGAGTTTTTGGGATAGAAATAAAAACGGCATTGTGACATTTCGAAAGTGCGACGTTTCGTAAGCAGAAAATTCAAAAAAACAAGGTATTTTTTCCAGAATGGTTTGATCTCCATCTCCATTTTTTCAACTCAAAAATCGGGATTTCGAAAGTGCGACGTTTCGAAAGTGTGACTTTTCGCAAGTGCGACGTTTCGAAAGCTTACTGAGTGCGTTTTTCTCCACAGAATGTTTTGAAATTTCCGCTTTCGAAACGTCGCACTTTCCGAATATCTACTTTTGAAATGACGCGAAGCCAAAAAAGCTTGAGCAAATTTGAAAGAGCTCCATTTTCCATTAATTTTTTTTGCGATTCTATACTTTTTCTCATCTATCGAAATATCTATCGAAAATCTCCATTTTCAAACTCAAAATCGGCCCGCGACATTTCGAAAGTGTGACGTTTCGAAAGAAAAACGTTACACATGTAAAGTATCGCACTTTCGAAACGTCACACTTGCGAAACTTCGCAGAGCCGGAAAAATTGTGACGTTTCGAAAGTGAGTCGTTTCGAAAGTGAGTCATTTCGCAAGTGCGACGTTTCGAAAGCAAATGTTTCAACCCATTTTGGGGAACACTGTGCTGTGAAGTATTTTCTCTCAAAATGCTCTGAAATTTTTGCTTTCGAAACGACGCACTTGCGAAACGTCATACTTTCGGAATGTCTGCTTTCGAAATGTCGCGGAGCTGAAAATACGCTCGAGCAATTTCATATGAGTTCCATTCTTTCATGAAATTTTTTTTTGCGATTTTTATAGGTTTTTCTCAATAATTCAGTTTTCCAGCTCATTTTTACGGAATCTTCTTTCTCCAAAACCCTCACCAAGATGCGTCGCAATATCAGCCAAACACTCATTATCCAACAAATGCTCATCGACGGCCTCGATCAACTCTTCGGGCGCCGCCGCCAAATGGAATCTCAAATATCGTTTCAGCCACGTCGACAACTTTTGCTCTCCTTTCCGAATGAGCTCTCCGTTGTGCTCCGTTCCGATGTCGGCGCCCGGCCGAGCATTCTCCACGTGCTCTTCGACGTCGGCTCGCTCGAAGAACGATTCGTTGGTTAGGGCCTGGAAATTTTGATTTTTAGGTTAATTTTAGCCTCCGGGACATCTCGCAGCCAAAAATGCACTATTTTGCGCATAAAATATCTCAAAATGACTTCAAAAAATGACAAAAATGTATGAAAATGACCGCTGTCATTGTTAAATGTCTACTTCTTGTTCATTTTGAGACAGTTTATGCGAAAATTAGTGAATTTTTAGATGCGAGATGTCCGGTTGCGGAATGTCTGGCTGCGGAATGTCCCAGAGCCTAATTTTTGACATAAAAATGAAGAAAATGCGGTTTTAAATGCCCGGAAACCTTGAAAGCCTTGTTTATAATTTTTTTAAAGAAAATTTTTCAAAAAGATTTTTTTCGGAAAATATCGCGAATCTGTTTCGGAAAATTTTCCGAATTATTTTTCAGGAAGATCGGAAAAAATAAATAACAATTGTCGAAAAATTAGAGATTTTCACGAAAAATCATCATTTTTGAGCAAATTTTTTTTCCGATTTTCCGAAATTTTTTTTGCAAAAATTTCGAGAACTCGTTTTTCCGAAAAAATAGTCGTTTTTTTCAGTCGTTAAAAACTCGAGTTTCCGAAAAAAAAAATTTTTTTGAGAAATTTTTATCATTTCTTCTTCATTTTTTTGGCTCCATTCTCAGATGACGATGATAATTCTAAAATAATTCTCACCTTCACATAATCATTCTCCGAAATCTCGGGCGCTCCAATCCGATGTCCGAATGCGTACAGTTCGCTGTTGTAATCCCTGAAATTTTCAATCTATTTTTCATGTTTTTTTCTGTTTCTATCCATACTAAAAGCCAATTCCCTTCTCTCTATACTGTGCAGTCTATTGTGTAGTGTTTGTGAATCAGAATCAACAGAAATTACAAAAATATATATGATGAATCAGTATACAATGAATCAGTGTGAACAGAGGCGACAAAAACTTCATTTTTAAACAAATTCAACTAAGAAAAAATGCGATTCCTAAAAAAAAGGCACTAATCTACATAAAATCTGACCGTCATTTTCATGAAAAAGCTCTATTAAAGTAAAAAATTGAGGGGAATCCGTAGAAATTGATATGAGTTTACATGCGGAAAACACCGAACTTCGTGTCGGGAATCGGTTTTTGAAGGGTGGATTGGAAGGCGAGTCCAAGTACCTGAAATTTTCAATTTAATTCCAAAATTTTCGAAAATTGAAAGCTTGCCTTTCTCGTATCCTTTGGATCGATGACACCGTCATCCCAGAGACGAGCAGAAGCGAAATACGGATGTCCTTCCTTTTCGAATTTCTCCTCAACCGGCCGACGAAGATCTTGATCTTGTTGATCGGTCCATTCGGCTCCTTCTCTCTTCTTTTTCTCTTTCTGTACTGTGGAGAGCACGTTGGCCGCCTGTTCGCCACCCATCACAGAAATTCGAGAGTTTGGCCACATGAATACGTATCTGAAATTATAATAGTGAATTGGGAACAGGCTTGGTCGGAATCGGAAAAAGCGAGTTATCGTTTTCTACGACTTCGATTTTTTTGGGAAAATTTTTCCAGCTGAAAATATCTCTTTTTTTCGGAAAAATTTTCTCGGAAAATCGGAAATTTTTTTTCGGAAATTCGGACAAAATAGACAAAAATAGTCGAAAAATTAGACATTTTGATGAAAAATTATCATTTTCGAGCAATTTTTTTCGGAAAAAAATGTTTGGAACAAATTTCGAGACCTCGGTGTTTCGAAAAAAAAATTCCGAACAAGCCCGGTTACAAAAAAACAAGCCATTCTTATCTAAAAATTGCTCAAAAAGCTCCAAAATTGACTGAGTATGATCGAAAATGGCTCAAAATGCACGAAAAACCGTATAACACTACATAGAATACTTCATTTTTGGTTTAAGCATGAGATATTTTGGACAGTTTGATACGATTTTTCGTGCATTTTGAGCCATTTTCAGTCATATTCACTCAATTTTAGATATTTTTGAACCAAAAATCTGCTATTTACATCTAAAAATGACTTGTTTTTCGTCTTTTTTCAGGAATTTTGAGCAATTTTCAGTCATTTTTGTGATTTCCTCCCCTCTAATTTTAGATTTTCATTCGGTTATATTTCTCCGCTCACCTTGGACTGTATCCTCTTCCACACATTCCATAGTTTCCGGCTCCATAAGATCCTCCAACGAGCACCGTAATCTTTGGAACATTAGCACACGCGACAGCCGTCACCAGCTTGGCTCCGTGCTTTGCGATTCCACCGGCTTCTGCGTCTCTTCCGACCTAGAATCCATTTTATTTGAGTTATTCCCTCCTTCAAGGTCTTACCATGAATCCAGTGATATTCTGAAGGAACAAAAGTGGAATTTTCCGCTGACAACACAGCTCGATGAAGTGGGCTCCTTTCATGGCACTTTCGGCGAACAACACTCCGTTGTTGGCCAAAATTCCGACGCGTTGACCGTAGATTGTGGCGAATCCCGTGACGAGAGTCTCTCCGTATCTCTCCTTGAATTCGTGGAATCTGGAGCCGTCGACAATGCGGGCGATCACTTCGCGCACATCGTACGTCTTCTTGAGGTTCGATCCAACGATTCCGTAGATTTCCTCGGCTGGGTACAGTGGTTCGTCGGCTGAAATTGCTTAATTAGTAGGGCGATGAGCATACATGTGATCCGGGCTTTTTTGTGCCTTCAATTTTCTCTACTTCGAATTCGAAATTTTTGGTCGATCTTTATACCAAAATGTAGAACTCGATGAGATCTATAAAATGGCACTAAAATCACTCAGATCGATTGTCTCAGTTTTTGTCTAGAACTTGTAAAACTTGTAAAACACCCGGGCCGAGCATATGCGGCCTGAAAAAGTCGGCCTGTGTGATCTACAAGTTCCAGACAAAAACTGAGACAAGCAATCTGAGTGATGTTAGTACCATTTTATAGCTCTCATCGAGTTCTACATTTTGATATAAAGATCGACCAAAAATTTCGAATTTGAAGTAGAGAAAATTGAAGGCCCAAGAAAGCCCGGATCAAATGTCTGGCGATGATCAGGGTTGAAAATAATTGTGCTCAAAAATGATGATTTTTCGTCGAAATCTCTAATTTTTAGCCAATTTCCATAACTTTTCCCGAATATTCCAAAAATTTTTTTCGACTTTCTGAAAAAAATTCCAGAAATTTCCGGCCGGAAAAATTTTCCGAAAAAAAGGAAAACTCATTTTCCGATTCCAAGCCTGAGAACGTTTTCCTTACCATTAGGATTAAAAGTCATTTGCTCCTCAACTGGTGGAAGTCCAGCGATACAACTTCTCGCCAAGTAGAGCGCGTGTTGATCATTATGAGCGTAGTAATCAGTCACTCCCGACTCTCCGCAGTGCAAATCCGCTCCACCGAGCTCTTCAGCCGAAATCTCCTCTCCGGTGGCCGCTTTTACCAATGGTGGTCCTCCGAGGAACACAGTTCCGGTTCCCTTTACAATGATGGCTTGATCGGACATGGCTGGAACGTAGGCTCCTCCAGCAGTACAACTTCCCATGACTACGGCCAATTGGGGGATTCCTTGACTGCTCATTGTGGCTTGATTGTAGAAGATTCGTCCGAAATGTTGACTGTCGGCAAAGATATCAGCTTGACGTGGAAGATTGGCGCCTCCCGAGTCGACGAGGTAGATGCATGGAAGATTGTTCTCACGAGCGATCTCCTGGGCGCGAAGATGCTTTTTAACAGTGATCGGATAATAGGTTCCTCCTTTGACCGTGGCGTCGTTGGCGACAATCACGCACACTCTTCCGGAGACTATTCCGATTCCAGTCAGGATTCCACCGGAAGGCACTTCTTCTTTTCCGTACATCTGGAATATGAAATTTTGAAATATTATCCGAAAAGGCACAGCATCCTCGATTGTCAGTTTCAAAAACTCCAAAATTTCATTATTTTTGCATTGGTTTCGGTCAGGTGCGACTTTTGGCGATGGTTTCCCAATTTTTTCATTCAATAATCGGTTTTCAAAGAGGTTCTCAGCTATCGATTTATATGGAAAACGTTTATTTTGATCTGGTCTTTACTGAGAAAAACGTAATTTTAAAAATAACACAGACACGGTCTCCTGCGTCTAATTTATGGACAGATGACATCGAAAAATGTGGATTTTCCAGAAAAAATTGGAAAATTTGGCTTGAAAATCAGGTTTATTTCCGTTTTCTCGAGAAGGAAAAATATTTTTCAAGATGTTCCCCAATAAATTTCTTTAAAACAGTGCGAGGAACCCTGTGCAGTTTTCTCAGGTAATTACGTACTGCCAATCTGAAGTTATTCACCGATTTAGTATAATTTTCATATTTTCGTTAATAACTACAGATCGACAGTACGTGTTTACCTGAGAAACCTGCACAGGGTTCCTATCACTGTTTCAAAGAAATTTATCGGGAAAAATTCTGGAAAATATTTTTTCTCCCAGAGAAAATGAGTAAAAACCTGATTTTCAAGTTAAAACATGCTCCACGCTGAAATTTCTCAATTTTTGCCAAAAATCCACATTTTGTGATGCCATCTGTAGCTAAATTAGACGCAGGAGACCGTGCAGTGTTATTTTAAAAATCCCGTTTTTCTCAATAATGACAAGATGAAAATGAACGTTTTCTATACGAATCGATAGCTGAGATTCTCCTTGAAAACCCATTTTTTGAATAAAAACTTGGGATGCAAAATAATGAAAAATTCGAATCGAGGATGCTGTGAAATGTTTTTTATTACTTCATATCCAGCGAGTTGACTGAATTCGAGGAACGGGGATCCTGCATCAACCAAACCGTCGATTCTCTCTCTGGCGAGCATCTTTCCACGACTGCGATGAAGTTTCACAGCTTTCTCTCCGCCGGCTTGCTCGATTTTCGCGATTTTCGCCTTGAGATCATCGACGAGAACCTTCATTTCAGAATTGTTCGCAGCGAAATCATCCGACGAGTTGTCGATTCCAGTTTTGATCGGAGCCCATTGTTGAGTGTACTGGTCAGCCGAGCAGTGATGATTTCGTACTTGCACCGAGCTGTTAAGGGTTAGAGAAAACGTTTTTTTCAACAGCTTTTCAAGCGTGTTGTATTTATTCTTATTGTGTATGTGCACAAGTATAGAGAGAGAGAGAGAGGGAAAATACTTTTTTCCAGAAAACCTACCAGTTTGGATATGAGGATCTAGAAATTGCTGGATCGGCTCCGAGAATCTGGCGACGATGGTAGAGATCTTTGAGGTATCCGCGTTCCCAACGAGTTCTCAGCAACCGGCCTGTTTTGTAATTTTAGATTCTCTAAAATCCAAAAAATTCGACTTACATGACTGAATAGATGTGCTTCTCGAGCCCAAGTTCTGAGCCACGTGACGGAACATTACTGAAAATATGAAAAATTGAATTTGAGATCGGAGCAGTGCAATTAGAAAAATTTAAAAATTAGGGGCCTAAAATTGGGTTTTATTGATTTTCTGTCTAGTAAATATTATTCTCCAACTAATTTTTGGTTAAAAAATCGTTGAAATCATTAAAAAATGACAGCAAATGTGATGGAAAGTTGACTGATAAGCAAAAAAAAAGTGCGAAAAAAAATCATCCAGTGATTTAATAAACAACGCGCAAGCGGGATGACGGAGCATCGTTGCGCGAAGGAAAAGCGAGGGAGTTTGAATTGGATTTTTTTTGAAGAAATGCAAATTTTGATGATTTTTGGTCTCTAAAGAGAAAAAAACTAGTAAAGAGTCATACAATTTAAAATACAATTCAGGATTGGACACCGCCAGCACGGAGTCAGGGCTTCCCCCTTTGAAGCAAGTGCGCTCCACTTGACCCGACGAAAAAAGCGGCGCGAAGCAAAAAAAATTTGAATGCAGCTGAATTCTGCAAAAATAATTTCGAAAAGGGTTTTTCGTCGTTTTTATCGAGTTTTATAAAAATTTCGAGAAATTGTAGTCAAAATGACAAGAAAAATGATAAATTACAACCAAAAAGCCGAAATTCTGTTCGAAAATTCCAAAAACTCCAATAAAATTGTTTACTGAAACTTTTCATGGTTTAATGTGTTGGAAAACCGGCCTTTAAGGTGTTTCTGTGTCTCAAAAAATCGGTTTCCAATACCGATGACGTGGAAATCAACGCGACGATTTGAGGTTTCGGCGACCATTAACATCCCAATCGAAAAGTCACAATAATTTCACAACAAGTCTAAAGCCTGCAGCATGGAGGACATTATCGATCTGTCATCAAGCGAAAGAGAGGACGACCGAAAAGAGTATATTTGTAGATTTTAAATAATTATTGATAGAAAACTCAAAAACAAATAGGATAGTTTATTTTATAGATGAAAACAATCAGGATTCATTATCGAGTTGTATTCCGTCATTCCCCTTTTCGAATCCGTCCGTCCGTTCGACATCCGATGTTGTGAGGCCGTCGCAATGTTTTCCTGAAAACGTACATACACTACGGGAGATTTAAAAATGGAAGACTACATATGGGAAAAATTGACCTGAAAAAAAGAAAAACTCCTTGGTGCCTGGTAAACTGACGGATGAGAGAAAATCAAGGATATGACGAGAAGTTGGCGATGTTGAATGGACCTGAAATGATAATTTTTGTATTAGAATAAAGTATTATTTATAAAATTTTGATTCATATAATTTGTAGAGGGAAAACTGCTCCTTTGTTAATATTGACCGATGTACTAAATTGTTTGAAACTCAGGAACTAATTTTCTAGGGCGTGGCACGCCGATTACAACAAGTCCAAGATCCGTTTCCGAACTACTAGAAACAATAAGGTTAGAGCATCCAGGTGCTTCAAAAAATGTCTATTCAACAACAATGCATTTGATGATTGCTGACTCTCTTACTCACTTTCCGATTCTTCTTTTCCTTCCACTTCTGATTTCCCACATCCTTCTCCAAATATCCGCGTTCTTCTTCATTTCTTGCGCTGATTCCTTCCTTCTGAAACATGCTTTTAGAGCCTACGGGTTAAACATTTACTGAAAGAAAAAATACGTGGTGAAAATGACCTGAAAAATCCATATCCTGAGCCTTGTTTGCTTCACCAATCCTCCTCCGCCATCTCTCGCCATATCCGATCGCTGTTCTTCCCTGAAATTTCCGGTATTATTATTATTACGTCCTCTTTCCGTTATTTTCATTATTTCTCTTTTCAAAAACTTGATTTTTTCAATAAATCTATTTAAAACTCACCTCACAAGCCTTCGTTTCCCAATGTTTCGTCCTTTTTCTTCGATTCGTGCAAGTAATTTATCTGAAAAAAATACAATTTCCGATTTTTTATACAGTTTTCTCATTAAAATTTATTAAAAAGTGTGCAAAACCAGTCATTTTTCGAAAAAAAATCGATGAAAACCATTCAATTCGCCATTCGTTTGAGAAGACTTCGAACAGAATGTGTCGTATCGCACTTACACGCTTTAACCCCGCCGCTGCGTATCGTCAATGCCAATGCAAGTGTGCGCCACTGAACAGCAGTCTTTTTTTTTTGAACGCGGGGGGGAAGTTGTGACTCCGTGCGCCAGCAGCTTACATGCCGCCGACGCCTCTCTCTACAATAGAAAACATCAACTTTGGGAGCAAAAAACAAATGTTAAAACGCATTTTCGCCAAAAATTGAACAAGAATCACCCCCAATATTTTTTCAAGCTCTATCTACCCATATAAAAATCGAAAAAATTTTTGTTCTCAGAAAAATGCAGTTTTCTCGGCGCACACAATGAACAGCGACACGTGAACTATAAAAGTGAATAGAGAATTCGAAGATTTATCAGAATCCGGACTTCTTTTTTTCTCAACCATTTCAGGAAGGGCCCTACTATACAATGAGATAGGTTTTTTGAAGAAAGGGAAGAGAGGGGAATTTATATTGGGAATGTGGAGGTGGTAGAAATGCTTACGACCATATCACGTTGAATGCACGCCATCCCGTCCGATCTGGCAAGTTAAGCAACGTTGAGTCCAGTTAGTACTTGGATCGGAGACGGCCTGGGAATCCTGGATGTTGTAAGCTTTTTGCATTTTTGTACAATAGTATATTTTAGCTGCTAATAAATATAGATTGATTTATTGTCATTTATGATGTTGTATTGATTTTATGAACTGTATTATTTCTTTGATGTAGGAATTGTGAACACTTTGAATTTTCAAACGAGTATAACTCGACTCGTATCCATTCGATTTTCGAAAACTTTAGTTATTTTGTCTCCCCGAGAGGAGACGTTCCAAAATTTATAGCTAACGCCAATTTTCATTGGGTCAGTTTCAATGTTTACCTCAAACTTGGGTAATTAAACCGACTACAACGGCGCGCGCTGCACTCTAGGTGTATGACAGCAGCGGACATCAATCGAGGTCCGCGTCGGCCACCGCATTTCGACAGTCTGTGAGTATTTGTGTGTGGGGTATTCAGTGAGTGAACAAGAGTTTGGATTTTTTGAAGAAAGGGAAGAGAGGGGAATTTATATTGGGAATGTGGAGGTGGTAGAAATGCTTACGACCATATCACGTTGAATGCACGCCATCCCGTCCGATCTGGCAAGTTAAGCAACGTTGAGTCCAGTTAGTACTTGGATCGGAGACGGCCTGGGAATCCTGGATGTTGTAAGCTTTTTGCATTTTTGTACAATAGTATATTTTAGCTGCTAATAAATATAGATTGATTTATTGTCATTTATGATGTTGTATTGATTTTATGAACTGTATTATTTCTTTGATGTAGGAATTGTGAACACTTTGAATTTTCAAACGAGTATAACTCGACTCGTATCCATTCGATTTTCGAAAACTTTAGTTATTTTGTCTCCCCGAGAGGAGACGTTCCAAAATTTATAGCTAACGCCAATTTTCATTGGGTCAGTTTCAATGTTTACCTCAAACTTGGGTAATTAAACCGACTACAACGGCGCGCGCTGCACTCTAGGTGTATGACAGCAGCGGACATCAATCGAGGTCCGCGTCGGCCACCGCATTTCGACAGTCTGTGAGTATTTGTGTGTGGGGTATTCAGTGAGTGAACAAGAGTTTGGATTTTTTGAAGAAAGGGAAGAGAGGGGAATTTATATTGGGAATGTGGAGGTGGTAGAAATGCTTACGACCATATCACGTTGAATGCACGCCATCCCGTCCGATCTGGCAAGTTAAGCAACGTTGAGTCCAGTTAGTACTTGGATCGGAGACGGCCTGGGAATCCTGGATGTTGTAAGCTTTTTGCATTTTTGTACAATAGTATATTTTAGCTGCTAATAAATATAGATTGATTTATTGTCATTTATGATGTTGTATTGATTTTATGAACTGTATTATTTCTTTGATGTAGGAATTGTGAACACTTTGAATTTTCAAACGAGTATAACTCGACTCGTATCCATTCGATTTTCGAAAACTTTAGTTATTTTGTCTCCCCGAGAGGAGACGTTCCAAAATTTATAGCTAACGCCAATTTTCATTGGGTCAGTTTCAATGTTTACCTCAAACTTGGGTAATTAAACCGACTACAACGGCGCGCGCTGCACTCTAGGTGTATGACAGCAGCGGACATCAATCGAGGTCCGCGTCGGCCACCGCATTTCGACAGTCTGTGAGTATTTGTGTGTGGGGTATTCAGTGAGTGAACAAGAGTTTGGATTTTTTGAAGAAAGGGAAGAGAGGGGAATTTATATTGGGAATGTGGAGGTGGTAGAAATGCTTACGACCATATCACGTTGAATGCACGCCATCCCGTCCGATCTGGCAAGTTAAGCAACGTTGAGTCCAGTTAGTACTTGGATCGGAGACGGCCTGGGAATCCTGGATGTTGTAAGCTTTTTGCATTTTTGTACAATAGTATATTTTAGCTGCTAATAAATATAGATTGATTTATTGTCATTTATGATGTTGTATTGATTTTATGAACTGTATTATTTCTTTGATGTAGGAATTGTGAACACTTTGAATTTTCAAACGAGTATAACTCGACTCGTATCCATTCGATTTTCGAAAACTTTAGTTATTTTGTCTCCCCGAGAGGAGACGTTCCAAAATTTATAGCTAACGCCAATTTTCATTGGGTCAGTTTCAATGTTTACCTCAAACTTGGGTAATTAAACCGACTACAACGGCGCGCGCTGCACTCTAGGTGTATGACAGCAGCGGACATCAATCGAGGTCCGCGTCGGCCACCGCATTTCGACAGTCTGTGAGTATTTGTGTGTGGGGTATTCAGTGAGTGAACAAGAGTTTGGATTTTTTGAAGAAAGGGAAGAGAGGGGAATTTATATTGGGAATGTGGAGGTGGTAGAAATGCTTACGACCATATCACGTTGAATGCACGCCATCCCGTCCGATCTGGCAAGTTAAGCAACGTTGAGTCCAGTTAGTACTTGGATCGGAGACGGCCTGGGAATCCTGGATGTTGTAAGCTTTTTGCATTTTTGTACAATAGTATATTTTAGCTGCTAATAAATATAGATTGATTTATTGTCATTTATGATGTTGTATTGATTTTATGAACTGTATTATTTCTTTGATGTAGGAATTGTGAACACTTTGAATTTTCAAACGAGTATAACTCGACTCGTATCCATTCGATTTTCGAAAACTTTAGTTATTTTGTCTCCCCGAGAGGAGACGTTCCAAAATTTATAGCTAACGCCAATTTTCATTGGGTCAGTTTCAATGTTTACCTCAAACTTGGGTAATTAAACCGACTACAACGGCGCGCGCTGCACTCTAGGTGTATGACAGCAGCGGACATCAATCGAGGTCCGCGTCGGCCACCGCATTTCGACAGTCTGTGAGTATTTGTGTGTGGGGTATTCAGTGAGTGAACAAGAGTTTGGATTTTTTGAAGAAAGGGAAGAGAGGGGAATTTATATTGGGAATGTGGAGGTGGTAGAAATGCTTACGACCATATCACGTTGAATGCACGCCATCCCGTCCGATCTGGCAAGTTAAGCAACGTTGAGTCCAGTTAGTACTTGGATCGGAGACGGCCTGGGAATCCTGGATGTTGTAAGCTTTTTGCATTTTTGTACAATAGTATATTTTAGCTGCTAATAAATATAGATTGATTTATTGTCATTTATGATGTTGTATTGATTTTATGAACTGTATTATTTCTTTGATGTAGGAATTGTGAACACTTTGAATTTTCAAACGAGTATAACTCGACTCGTATCCATTCGATTTTCGAAAACTTTAGTTATTTTGTCTCCCCGAGAGGAGACGTTCCAAAATTTATAGCTAACGCCAATTTTCATTGGGTCAGTTTCAATGTTTACCTCAAACTTGGGTAATTAAACCGACTACAACGGCGCGCGCTGCACTCTAGGTGTATGACAGCAGCGGACATCAATCGAGGTCCGCGTCGGCCACCGCATTTCGACAGTCTGTGAGTATTTGTGTGTGGGGTATTCAGTGAGTGAACAAGAGTTTGGATTTTTTGAAGAAAGGGAAGAGAGGGGAATTTATATTGGGAATGTGGAGGTGGTAGAAATGCTTACGACCATATCACGTTGAATGCACGCCATCCCGTCCGATCTGGCAAGTTAAGCAACGTTGAGTCCAGTTAGTACTTGGATCGGAGACGGCCTGGGAATCCTGGATGTTGTAAGCTTTTTGCATTTTTGTACAATAGTATATTTTAGCTGCTAATAAATATAGATTGATTTATTGTCATTTATGATGTTGTATTGATTTTATGAACTGTATTATTTCTTTGATGTAGGAATTGTGAACACTTTGAATTTTCAAACGAGTATAACTCGACTCGTATCCATTCGATTTTCGAAAACTTTAGTTATTTTGTCTCCCCGAGAGGAGACGTTCCAAAATTTATAGCTAACGCCAATTTTCATTGGGTCAGTTTCAATGTTTACCTCAAACTTGGGTAATTAAACCGACTACAACGGCGCGCGCTGCACTCTAGGTGTATGACAGCAGCGGACATCAATCGAGGTCCGCGTCGGCCACCGCATTTCGACAGTCTGTGAGTATTTGTGTGTGGGGTATTCAGTGAGTGAACAAGAGTTTGGATTTTTTGAAGAAAGGGAAGAGAGGGGAATTTATATTGGGAATGTGGAGGTGGTAGAAATGCTTACGACCATATCACGTTGAATGCACGCCATCCCGTCCGATCTGGCAAGTTAAGCAACGTTGAGTCCAGTTAGTACTTGGATCGGAGACGGCCTGGGAATCCTGGATGTTGTAAGCTTTTTGCATTTTTGTACAATAGTATATTTTAGCTGCTAATAAATATAGATTGATTTATTGTCATTTATGATGTTGTATTGATTTTATGAACTGTATTATTTCTTTGATGTAGGAATTGTGAACACTTTGAATTTTCAAACGAGTATAACTCGACTCGTATCCATTCGATTTTCGAAAACTTTAGTTATTTTGTCTCCCCGAGAGGAGACGTTCCAAAATTTATAGCTAACGCCAATTTTCATTGGGTCAGTTTCAATGTTTACCTCAAACTTGGGTAATTAAACCGACTACAACGGCGCGCGCTGCACTCTAGGTGTATGACAGCAGCGGACATCAATCGAGGTCCGCGTCGGCCACCGCATTTCGACAGTCTGTGAGTATTTGTGTGTGGGGTATTCAGTGAGTGAACAAGAGTTTGGATTTTTTGAAGAAAGGGAAGAGAGGGGAATTTATATTGGGAATGTGGAGGTGGTAGAAATGCTTACGACCATATCACGTTGAATGCACGCCATCCCGTCCGATCTGGCAAGTTAAGCAACGTTGAGTCCAGTTAGTACTTGGATCGGAGACGGCCTGGGAATCCTGGATGTTGTAAGCTTTTTGCATTTTTGTACAATAGTATATTTTAGCTGCTAATAAATATAGATTGATTTATTGTCATTTATGATGTTGTATTGATTTTATGAACTGTATTATTTCTTTGATGTAGGAATTGTGAACACTTTGAATTTTCAAACGAGTATAACTCGACTCGTATCCATTCGATTTTCGAAAACTTTAGTTATTTTGTCTCCCCGAGAGGAGACGTTCCAAAATTTATAGCTAACGCCAATTTTCATTGGGTCAGTTTCAATGTTTACCTCAAACTTGGGTAATTAAACCGACTACAACGGCGCGCGCTGCACTCTAGGTGTATGACAGCAGCGGACATCAATCGAGGTCCGCGTCGGCCACCGCATTTCGACAGTCTGTGAGTATTTGTGTGTGGGGTATTCAGTGAGTGAACAAGAGTTTGGATTTTTTGAAGAAAGGGAAGAGAGGGGAATTTATATTGGGAATGTGGAGGTGGTAGAAATGCTTACGACCATATCACGTTGAATGCACGCCATCCCGTCCGATCTGGCAAGTTAAGCAACGTTGAGTCCAGTTAGTACTTGGATCGGAGACGGCCTGGGAATCCTGGATGTTGTAAGCTTTTTGCATTTTTGTACAATAGTATATTTTAGCTGCTAATAAATATAGATTGATTTATTGTCATTTATGATGTTGTATTGATTTTATGAACTGTATTATTTCTTTGATGTAGGAATTGTGAACACTTTGAATTTTCAAACGAGTATAACTCGACTCGTATCCATTCGATTTTCGAAAACTTTAGTTATTTTGTCTCCCCGAGAGGAGACGTTCCAAAATTTATAGCTAACGCCAATTTTCATTGGGTCAGTTTCAATGTTTACCTCAAACTTGGGTAATTAAACCGACTACAACGGCGCGCGCTGCACTCTAGGTGTATGACAGCAGCGGACATCAATCGAGGTCCGCGTCGGCCACCGCATTTCGACAGTCTGTGAGTATTTGTGTGTGGGGTATTCAGTGAGTGAACAAGAGTTTGGATTTTTTGAAGAAAGGGAAGAGAGGGGAATTTATATTGGGAATGTGGAGGTGGTAGAAATGCTTACGACCATATCACGTTGAATGCACGCCATCCCGTCCGATCTGGCAAGTTAAGCAACGTTGAGTCCAGTTAGTACTTGGATCGGAGACGGCCTGGGAATCCTGGATGTTGTAAGCTTTTTGCATTTTTGTACAATAGTATATTTTAGCTGCTAATAAATATAGATTGATTTATTGTCATTTATGATGTTGTATTGATTTTATGAACTGTATTATTTCTTTGATGTAGGAATTGTGAACACTTTGAATTTTCAAACGAGTATAACTCGACTCGTATCCATTCGATTTTCGAAAACTTTAGTTATTTTGTCTCCCCGAGAGGAGACGTTCCAAAATTTATAGCTAACGCCAATTTTCATTGGGTCAGTTTCAATGTTTACCTCAAACTTGGGTAATTAAACCGACTACAACGGCGCGCGCTGCACTCTAGGTGTATGACAGCAGCGGACATCAATCGAGGTCCGCGTCGGCCACCGCATTTCGACAGTCTGTGAGTATTTGTGTGTGGGGTATTCAGTGAGTGAACAAGAGTTTGGATTTTTTGAAGAAAGGGAAGAGAGGGGAATTTATATTGGGAATGTGGAGGTGGTAGAAATGCTTACGACCATATCACGTTGAATGCACGCCATCCCGTCCGATCTGGCAAGTTAAGCAACGTTGAGTCCAGTTAGTACTTGGATCGGAGACGGCCTGGGAATCCTGGATGTTGTAAGCTTTTTGCATTTTTGTACAATAGTATATTTTAGCTGCTAATAAATATAGATTGATTTATTGTCATTTATGATGTTGTATTGATTTTATGAACTGTATTATTTCTTTGATGTAGGAATTGTGAACACTTTGAATTTTCAAACGAGTATAACTCGACTCGTATCCATTCGATTTTCGAAAACTTTAGTTATTTTGTCTCCCCGAGAGGAGACGTTCCAAAATTTATAGCTAACGCCAATTTTCATTGGGTCAGTTTCAATGTTTACCTCAAACTTGGGTAATTAAACCGACTACAACGGCGCGCGCTGCACTCTAGGTGTATGACAGCAGCGGACATCAATCGAGGTCCGCGTCGGCCACCGCATTTCGACAGTCTGTGAGTATTTGTGTGTGGGGTATTCAGTGAGTGAACAAGAGTTTGGATTTTTTGAAGAAAGGGAAGAGAGGGGAATTTATATTGGGAATGTGGAGGTGGTAGAAATGCTTACGACCATATCACGTTGAATGCACGCCATCCCGTCCGATCTGGCAAGTTAAGCAACGTTGAGTCCAGTTAGTACTTGGATCGGAGACGGCCTGGGAATCCTGGATGTTGTAAGCTTTTTGCATTTTTGTACAATAGTATATTTTAGCTGCTAATAAATATAGATTGATTTATTGTCATTTATGATGTTGTATTGATTTTATGAACTGTATTATTTCTTTGATGTAGGAATTGTGAACACTTTGAATTTTCAAACGAGTATAACTCGACTCGTATCCATTCGATTTTCGAAAACTTTAGTTATTTTGTCTCCCCGAGAGGAGACGTTCCAAAATTTATAGCTAACGCCAATTTTCATTGGGTCAGTTTCAATGTTTACCTCAAACTTGGGTAATTAAACCGACTACAACGGCGCGCGCTGCACTCTAGGTGTATGACAGCAGCGGACATCAATCGAGGTCCGCGTCGGCCACCGCATTTCGACAGTCTGTGAGTATTTGTGTGTGGGGTATTCAGTGAGTGAACAAGAGTTTGGATTTTTTGAAGAAAGGGAAGAGAGGGGAATTTATATTGGGAATGTGGAGGTGGTAGAAATGCTTACGACCATATCACGTTGAATGCACGCCATCCCGTCCGATCTGGCAAGTTAAGCAACGTTGAGTCCAGTTAGTACTTGGATCGGAGACGGCCTGGGAATCCTGGATGTTGTAAGCTTTTTGCATTTTTGTACAATAGTATATTTTAGCTGCTAATAAATATAGATTGATTTATTGTCATTTATGATGTTGTATTGATTTTATGAACTGTATTATTTCTTTGATGTAGGAATTGTGAACACTTTGAATTTTCAAACGAGTATAACTCGACTCGTATCCATTCGATTTTCGAAAACTTTAGTTATTTTGTCTCCCCGAGAGGAGACGTTCCAAAATTTATAGCTAACGCCAATTTTCATTGGGTCAGTTTCAATGTTTACCTCAAACTTGGGTAATTAAACCGACTACAACGGCGCGCGCTGCACTCTAGGTGTATGACAGCAGCGGACATCAATCGAGGTCCGCGTCGGCCACCGCATTTCGACAGTCTGTGAGTATTTGTGTGTGGGGTATTCAGTGAGTGAACAAGAGTTTGGATTTTTTGAAGAAAGGGAAGAGAGGGGAATTTATATTGGGAATGTGGAGGTGGTAGAAATGCTTACGACCATATCACGTTGAATGCACGCCATCCCGTCCGATCTGGCAAGTTAAGCAACGTTGAGTCCAGTTAGTACTTGGATCGGAGACGGCCTGGGAATCCTGGATGTTGTAAGCTTTTTGCATTTTTGTACAATAGTATATTTTAGCTGCTAATAAATATAGATTGATTTATTGTCATTTATGATGTTGTATTGATTTTATGAACTGTATTATTTCTTTGATGTAGGAATTGTGAACACTTTGAATTTTCAAACGAGTATAACTCGACTCGTATCCATTCGATTTTCGAAAACTTTAGTTATTTTGTCTCCCCGAGAGGAGACGTTCCAAAATTTATAGCTAACGCCAATTTTCATTGGGTCAGTTTCAATGTTTACCTCAAACTTGGGTAATTAAACCGACTACAACGGCGCGCGCTGCACTCTAGGTGTATGACAGCAGCGGACATCAATCGAGGTCCGCGTCGGCCACCGCATTTCGACAGTCTGTGAGTATTTGTGTGTGGGGTATTCAGTGAGTGAACAAGAGTTTGGATTTTTTGAAGAAAGGGAAGAGAGGGGAATTTATATTGGGAATGTGGAGGTGGTAGAAATGCTTACGACCATATCACGTTGAATGCACGCCATCCCGTCCGATCTGGCAAGTTAAGCAACGTTGAGTCCAGTTAGTACTTGGATCGGAGACGGCCTGGGAATCCTGGATGTTGTAAGCTTTTTGCATTTTTGTACAATAGTATATTTTAGCTGCTAATAAATATAGATTGATTTATTGTCATTTATGATGTTGTATTGATTTTATGAACTGTATTATTTCTTTGATGTAGGAATTGTGAACACTTTGAATTTTCAAACGAGTATAACTCGACTCGTATCCATTCGATTTTCGAAAACTTTAGTTATTTTGTCTCCCCGAGAGGAGACGTTCCAAAATTTATAGCTAACGCCAATTTTCATTGGGTCAGTTTCAATGTTTACCTCAAACTTGGGTAATTAAACCGACTACAACGGCGCGCGCTGCACTCTAGGTGTATGACAGCAGCGGACATCAATCGAGGTCCGCGTCGGCCACCGCATTTCGACAGTCTGTGAGTATTTGTGTGTGGGGTATTCAGTGAGTGAACAAGAGTTTGGATTTTTTGAAGAAAGGGAAGAGAGGGGAATTTATATTGGGAATGTGGAGGTGGTAGAAATGCTTACGACCATATCACGTTGAATGCACGCCATCCCGTCCGATCTGGCAAGTTAAGCAACGTTGAGTCCAGTTAGTACTTGGATCGGAGACGGCCTGGGAATCCTGGATGTTGTAAGCTTTTTGCATTTTTGTACAATAGTATATTTTAGCTGCTAATAAATATAGATTGATTTATTGTCATTTATGATGTTGTATTGATTTTATGAACTGTATTATTTCTTTGATGTAGGAATTGTGAACACTTTGAATTTTCAAACGAGTATAACTCGACTCGTATCCATTCGATTTTCGAAAACTTTAGTTATTTTGTCTCCCCGAGAGGAGACGTTCCAAAATTTATAGCTAACGCCAATTTTCATTGGGTCAGTTTCAATGTTTACCTCAAACTTGGGTAATTAAACCGACTACAACGGCGCGCGCTGCACTCTAGGTGTATGACAGCAGCGGACATCAATCGAGGTCCGCGTCGGCCACCGCATTTCGACAGTCTGTGAGTATTTGTGTGTGGGGTATTCAGTGAGTGAACAAGAGTTTGGATTTTTTGAAGAAAGGGAAGAGAGGGGAATTTATATTGGGAATGTGGAGGTGGTAGAAATGCTTACGACCATATCACGTTGAATGCACGCCATCCCGTCCGATCTGGCAAGTTAAGCAACGTTGAGTCCAGTTAGTACTTGGATCGGAGACGGCCTGGGAATCCTGGATGTTGTAAGCTTTTTGCATTTTTGTACAATAGTATATTTTAGCTGCTAATAAATATAGATTGATTTATTGTCATTTATGATGTTGTATTGATTTTATGAACTGTATTATTTCTTTGATGTAGGAATTGTGAACACTTTGAATTTTCAAACGAGTATAACTCGACTCGTATCCATTCGATTTTCGAAAACTTTAGTTATTTTGTCTCCCCGAGAGGAGACGTTCCAAAATTTATAGCTAACGCCAATTTTCATTGGGTCAGTTTCAATGTTTACCTCAAACTTGGGTAATTAAACCGACTACAACGGCGCGCGCTGCACTCTAGGTGTATGACAGCAGCGGACATCAATCGAGGTCCGCGTCGGCCACCGCATTTCGACAGTCTGTGAGTATTTGTGTGTGGGGTATTCAGTGAGTGAACAAGAGTTTGGATTTTTTGAAGAAAGGGAAGAGAGGGGAATTTATATTGGGAATGTGGAGGTGGTAGAAATGCTTACGACCATATCACGTTGAATGCACGCCATCCCGTCCGATCTGGCAAGTTAAGCAACGTTGAGTCCAGTTAGTACTTGGATCGGAGACGGCCTGGGAATCCTGGATGTTGTAAGCTTTTTGCATTTTTGTACAATAGTATATTTTAGCTGCTAATAAATATAGATTGATTTATTGTCATTTATGATGTTGTATTGATTTTATGAACTGTATTATTTCTTTGATGTAGGAATTGTGAACACTTTGAATTTTCAAACGAGTATAACTCGACTCGTATCCATTCGATTTTCGAAAACTTTAGTTATTTTGTCTCCCCGAGAGGAGACGTTCCAAAATTTATAGCTAACGCCAATTTTCATTGGGTCAGTTTCAATGTTTACCTCAAACTTGGGTAATTAAACCGACTACAACGGCGCGCGCTGCACTCTAGGTGTATGACAGCAGCGGACATCAATCGAGGTCCGCGTCGGCCACCGCATTTCGACAGTCTGTGAGTATTTGTGTGTGGGGTATTCAGTGAGTGAACAAGAGTTTGGATTTTTTGAAGAAAGGGAAGAGAGGGGAATTTATATTGGGAATGTGGAGGTGGTAGAAATGCTTACGACCATATCACGTTGAATGCACGCCATCCCGTCCGATCTGGCAAGTTAAGCAACGTTGAGTCCAGTTAGTACTTGGATCGGAGACGGCCTGGGAATCCTGGATGTTGTAAGCTTTTTGCATTTTTGTACAATAGTATATTTTAGCTGCTAATAAATATAGATTGATTTATTGTCATTTATGATGTTGTATTGATTTTATGAACTGTATTATTTCTTTGATGTAGGAATTGTGAACACTTTGAATTTTCAAACGAGTATAACTCGACTCGTATCCATTCGATTTTCGAAAACTTTAGTTATTTTGTCTCCCCGAGAGGAGACGTTCCAAAATTTATAGCTAACGCCAATTTTCATTGGGTCAGTTTCAATGTTTACCTCAAACTTGGGTAATTAAACCGACTACAACGGCGCGCGCTGCACTCTAGGTGTATGACAGCAGCGGACATCAATCGAGGTCCGCGTCGGCCACCGCATTTCGACAGTCTGTGAGTATTTGTGTGTGGGGTATTCAGTGAGTGAACAAGAGTTTGGATTTTTTGAAGAAAGGGAAGAGAGGGGAATTTATATTGGGAATGTGGAGGTGGTAGAAATGCTTACGACCATATCACGTTGAATGCACGCCATCCCGTCCGATCTGGCAAGTTAAGCAACGTTGAGTCCAGTTAGTACTTGGATCGGAGACGGCCTGGGAATCCTGGATGTTGTAAGCTTTTTGCATTTTTGTACAATAGTATATTTTAGCTGCTAATAAATATAGATTGATTTATTGTCATTTATGATGTTGTATTGATTTTATGAACTGTATTATTTCTTTGATGTAGGAATTGTGAACACTTTGAATTTTCAAACGAGTATAACTCGACTCGTATCCATTCGATTTTCGAAAACTTTAGTTATTTTGTCTCCCCGAGAGGAGACGTTCCAAAATTTATAGCTAACGCCAATTTTCATTGGGTCAGTTTCAATGTTTACCTCAAACTTGGGTAATTAAACCGACTACAACGGCGCGCGCTGCACTCTAGGTGTATGACAGCAGCGGACATCAATCGAGGTCCGCGTCGGCCACCGCATTTCGACAGTCTGTGAGTATTTGTGTGTGGGGTATTCAGTGAGTGAACAAGAGTTTGGATTTTTTGAAGAAAGGGAAGAGAGGGGAATTTATATTGGGAATGTGGAGGTGGTAGAAATGCTTACGACCATATCACGTTGAATGCACGCCATCCCGTCCGATCTGGCAAGTTAAGCAACGTTGAGTCCAGTTAGTACTTGGATCGGAGACGGCCTGGGAATCCTGGATGTTGTAAGCTTTTTGCATTTTTGTACAATAGTATATTTTAGCTGCTAATAAATATAGATTGATTTATTGTCATTTATGATGTTGTATTGATTTTATGAACTGTATTATTTCTTTGATGTAGGAATTGTGAACACTTTGAATTTTCAAACGAGTATAACTCGACTCGTATCCATTCGATTTTCGAAAACTTTAGTTATTTTGTCTCCCCGAGAGGAGACGTTCCAAAATTTATAGCTAACGCCAATTTTCATTGGGTCAGTTTCAATGTTTACCTCAAACTTGGGTAATTAAACCGACTACAACGGCGCGCGCTGCACTCTAGGTGTATGACAGCAGCGGACATCAATCGAGGTCCGCGTCGGCCACCGCATTTCGACAGTCTGTGAGTATTTGTGTGTGGGGTATTCAGTGAGTGAACAAGAGTTTGGATTTTTTGAAGAAAGGGAAGAGAGGGGAATTTATATTGGGAATGTGGAGGTGGTAGAAATGCTTACGACCATATCACGTTGAATGCACGCCATCCCGTCCGATCTGGCAAGTTAAGCAACGTTGAGTCCAGTTAGTACTTGGATCGGAGACGGCCTGGGAATCCTGGATGTTGTAAGCTTTTTGCATTTTTGTACAATAGTATATTTTAGCTGCTAATAAATATAGATTGATTTATTGTCATTTATGATGTTGTATTGATTTTATGAACTGTATTATTTCTTTGATGTAGGAATTGTGAACACTTTGAATTTTCAAACGAGTATAACTCGACTCGTATCCATTCGATTTTCGAAAACTTTAGTTATTTTGTCTCCCCGAGAGGAGACGTTCCAAAATTTATAGCTAACGCCAATTTTCATTGGGTCAGTTTCAATGTTTACCTCAAACTTGGGTAATTAAACCGACTACAACGGCGCGCGCTGCACTCTAGGTGTATGACAGCAGCGGACATCAATCGAGGTCCGCGTCGGCCACCGCATTTCGACAGTCTGTGAGTATTTGTGTGTGGGGTATTCAGTGAGTGAACAAGAGTTTGGATTTTTTGAAGAAAGGGAAGAGAGGGGAATTTATATTGGGAATGTGGAGGTGGTAGAAATGCTTACGACCATATCACGTTGAATGCACGCCATCCCGTCCGATCTGGCAAGTTAAGCAACGTTGAGTCCAGTTAGTACTTGGATCGGAGACGGCCTGGGAATCCTGGATGTTGTAAGCTTTTTGCATTTTTGTACAATAGTATATTTTAGCTGCTAATAAATATAGATTGATTTATTGTCATTTATGATGTTGTATTGATTTTATGAACTGTATTATTTCTTTGATGTAGGAATTGTGAACACTTTGAATTTTCAAACGAGTATAACTCGACTCGTATCCATTCGATTTTCGAAAACTTTAGTTATTTTGTCTCCCCGAGAGGAGACGTTCCAAAATTTATAGCTAACGCCAATTTTCATTGGGTCAGTTTCAATGTTTACCTCAAACTTGGGTAATTAAACCGACTACAACGGCGCGCGCTGCACTCTAGGTGTATGACAGCAGCGGACATCAATCGAGGTCCGCGTCGGCCACCGCATTTCGACAGTCTGTGAGTATTTGTGTGTGGGGTATTCAGTGAGTGAACAAGAGTTTGGATTTTTTGAAGAAAGGGAAGAGAGGGGAATTTATATTGGGAATGTGGAGGTGGTAGAAATGCTTACGACCATATCACGTTGAATGCACGCCATCCCGTCCGATCTGGCAAGTTAAGCAACGTTGAGTCCAGTTAGTACTTGGATCGGAGACGGCCTGGGAATCCTGGATGTTGTAAGCTTTTTGCATTTTTGTACAATAGTATATTTTAGCTGCTAATAAATATAGATTGATTTATTGTCATTTATGATGTTGTATTGATTTTATGAACTGTATTATTTCTTTGATGTAGGAATTGTGAACACTTTGAATTTTCAAACGAGTATAACTCGACTCGTATCCATTCGATTTTCGAAAACTTTAGTTATTTTGTCTCCCCGAGAGGAGACGTTCCAAAATTTATAGCTAACGCCAATTTTCATTGGGTCAGTTTCAATGTTTACCTCAAACTTGGGTAATTAAACCGACTACAACGGCGCGCGCTGCACTCTAGGTGTATGACAGCAGCGGACATCAATCGAGGTCCGCGTCGGCCACCGCATTTCGACAGTCTGTGAGTATTTGTGTGTGGGGTATTCAGTGAGTGAACAAGAGTTTGGATTTTTTGAAGAAAGGGAAGAGAGGGGAATTTATATTGGGAATGTGGAGGTGGTAGAAATGCTTACGACCATATCACGTTGAATGCACGCCATCCCGTCCGATCTGGCAAGTTAAGCAACGTTGAGTCCAGTTAGTACTTGGATCGGAGACGGCCTGGGAATCCTGGATGTTGTAAGCTTTTTGCATTTTTGTACAATAGTATATTTTAGCTGCTAATAAATATAGATTGATTTATTGTCATTTATGATGTTGTATTGATTTTATGAACTGTATTATTTCTTTGATGTAGGAATTGTGAACACTTTGAATTTTCAAACGAGTATAACTCGACTCGTATCCATTCGATTTTCGAAAACTTTAGTTATTTTGTCTCCCCGAGAGGAGACGTTCCAAAATTTATAGCTAACGCCAATTTTCATTGGGTCAGTTTCAATGTTTACCTCAAACTTGGGTAATTAAACCGACTACAACGGCGCGCGCTGCACTCTAGGTGTATGACAGCAGCGGACATCAATCGAGGTCCGCGTCGGCCACCGCATTTCGACAGTCTGTGAGTATTTGTGTGTGGGGTATTCAGTGAGTGAACAAGAGTTTGGATTTTTTGAAGAAAGGGAAGAGAGGGGAATTTATATTGGGAATGTGGAGGTGGTAGAAATGCTTACGACCATATCACGTTGAATGCACGCCATCCCGTCCGATCTGGCAAGTTAAGCAACGTTGAGTCCAGTTAGTACTTGGATCGGAGACGGCCTGGGAATCCTGGATGTTGTAAGCTTTTTGCATTTTTGTACAATAGTATATTTTAGCTGCTAATAAATATAGATTGATTTATTGTCATTTATGATGTTGTATTGATTTTATGAACTGTATTATTTCTTTGATGTAGGAATTGTGAACACTTTGAATTTTCAAACGAGTATAACTCGACTCGTATCCATTCGATTTTCGAAAACTTTAGTTATTTTGTCTCCCCGAGAGGAGACGTTCCAAAATTTATAGCTAACGCCAATTTTCATTGGGTCAGTTTCAATGTTTACCTCAAACTTGGGTAATTAAACCGACTACAACGGCGCGCGCTGCACTCTAGGTGTATGACAGCAGCGGACATCAATCGAGGTCCGCGTCGGCCACCGCATTTCGACAGTCTGTGAGTATTTGTGTGTGGGGTATTCAGTGAGTGAACAAGAGTTTGGATTTTTTGAAGAAAGGGAAGAGAGGGGAATTTATATTGGGAATGTGGAGGTGGTAGAAATGCTTACGACCATATCACGTTGAATGCACGCCATCCCGTCCGATCTGGCAAGTTAAGCAACGTTGAGTCCAGTTAGTACTTGGATCGGAGACGGCCTGGGAATCCTGGATGTTGTAAGCTTTTTGCATTTTTGTACAATAGTATATTTTAGCTGCTAATAAATATAGATTGATTTATTGTCATTTATGATGTTGTATTGATTTTATGAACTGTATTATTTCTTTGATGTAGGAATTGTGAACACTTTGAATTTTCAAACGAGTATAACTCGACTCGTATCCATTCGATTTTCGAAAACTTTAGTTATTTTGTCTCCCCGAGAGGAGACGTTCCAAAATTTATAGCTAACGCCAATTTTCATTGGGTCAGTTTCAATGTTTACCTCAAACTTGGGTAATTAAACCGACTACAACGGCGCGCGCTGCACTCTAGGTGTATGACAGCAGCGGACATCAATCGAGGTCCGCGTCGGCCACCGCATTTCGACAGTCTGTGAGTATTTGTGTGTGGGGTATTCAGTGAGTGAACAAGAGTTTGGATTTTTTGAAGAAAGGGAAGAGAGGGGAATTTATATTGGGAATGTGGAGGTGGTAGAAATGCTTACGACCATATCACGTTGAATGCACGCCATCCCGTCCGATCTGGCAAGTTAAGCAACGTTGAGTCCAGTTAGTACTTGGATCGGAGACGGCCTGGGAATCCTGGATGTTGTAAGCTTTTTGCATTTTTGTACAATAGTATATTTTAGCTGCTAATAAATATAGATTGATTTATTGTCATTTATGATGTTGTATTGATTTTATGAACTGTATTATTTCTTTGATGTAGGAATTGTGAACACTTTGAATTTTCAAACGAGTATAACTCGACTCGTATCCATTCGATTTTCGAAAACTTTAGTTATTTTGTCTCCCCGAGAGGAGACGTTCCAAAATTTATAGCTAACGCCAATTTTCATTGGGTCAGTTTCAATGTTTACCTCAAACTTGGGTAATTAAACCGACTACAACGGCGCGCGCTGCACTCTAGGTGTATGACAGCAGCGGACATCAATCGAGGTCCGCGTCGGCCACCGCATTTCGACAGTCTGTGAGTATTTGTGTGTGGGGTATTCAGTGAGTGAACAAGAGTTTGGATTTTTTGAAGAAAGGGAAGAGAGGGGAATTTATATTGGGAATGTGGAGGTGGTAGAAATGCTTACGACCATATCACGTTGAATGCACGCCATCCCGTCCGATCTGGCAAGTTAAGCAACGTTGAGTCCAGTTAGTACTTGGATCGGAGACGGCCTGGGAATCCTGGATGTTGTAAGCTTTTTGCATTTTTGTACAATAGTATATTTTAGCTGCTAATAAATATAGATTGATTTATTGTCATTTATGATGTTGTATTGATTTTATGAACTGTATTATTTCTTTGATGTAGGAATTGTGAACACTTTGAATTTTCAAACGAGTATAACTCGACTCGTATCCATTCGATTTTCGAAAACTTTAGTTATTTTGTCTCCCCGAGAGGAGACGTTCCAAAATTTATAGCTAACGCCAATTTTCATTGGGTCAGTTTCAATGTTTACCTCAAACTTGGGTAATTAAACCGACTACAACGGCGCGCGCTGCACTCTAGGTGTATGACAGCAGCGGACATCAATCGAGGTCCGCGTCGGCCACCGCATTTCGACAGTCTGTGAGTATTTGTGTGTGGGGTATTCAGTGAGTGAACAAGAGTTTGGATTTTTTGAAGAAAGGGAAGAGAGGGGAATTTATATTGGGAATGTGGAGGTGGTAGAAATGCTTACGACCATATCACGTTGAATGCACGCCATCCCGTCCGATCTGGCAAGTTAAGCAACGTTGAGTCCAGTTAGTACTTGGATCGGAGACGGCCTGGGAATCCTGGATGTTGTAAGCTTTTTGCATTTTTGTACAATAGTATATTTTAGCTGCTAATAAATATAGATTGATTTATTGTCATTTATGATGTTGTATTGATTTTATGAACTGTATTATTTCTTTGATGTAGGAATTGTGAACACTTTGAATTTTCAAACGAGTATAACTCGACTCGTATCCATTCGATTTTCGAAAACTTTAGTTATTTTGTCTCCCCGAGAGGAGACGTTCCAAAATTTATAGCTAACGCCAATTTTCATTGGGTCAGTTTCAATGTTTACCTCAAACTTGGGTAATTAAACCGACTACAACGGCGCGCGCTGCACTCTAGGTGTATGACAGCAGCGGACATCAATCGAGGTCCGCGTCGGCCACCGCATTTCGACAGTCTGTGAGTATTTGTGTGTGGGGTATTCAGTGAGTGAACAAGAGTTTGGATTTTTTGAAGAAAGGGAAGAGAGGGGAATTTATATTGGGAATGTGGAGGTGGTAGAAATGCTTACGACCATATCACGTTGAATGCACGCCATCCCGTCCGATCTGGCAAGTTAAGCAACGTTGAGTCCAGTTAGTACTTGGATCGGAGACGGCCTGGGAATCCTGGATGTTGTAAGCTTTTTGCATTTTTGTACAATAGTATATTTTAGCTGCTAATAAATATAGATTGATTTATTGTCATTTATGATGTTGTATTGATTTTATGAACTGTATTATTTCTTTGATGTAGGAATTGTGAACACTTTGAATTTTCAAACGAGTATAACTCGACTCGTATCCATTCGATTTTCGAAAACTTTAGTTATTTTGTCTCCCCGAGAGGAGACGTTCCAAAATTTATAGCTAACGCCAATTTTCATTGGGTCAGTTTCAATGTTTACCTCAAACTTGGGTAATTAAACCGACTACAACGGCGCGCGCTGCACTCTAGGTGTATGACAGCAGCGGACATCAATCGAGGTCCGCGTCGGCCACCGCATTTCGACAGTCTGTGAGTATTTGTGTGTGGGGTATTCAGTGAGTGAACAAGAGTTTGGATTTTTTGAAGAAAGGGAAGAGAGGGGAATTTATATTGGGAATGTGGAGGTGGTAGAAATGCTTACGACCATATCACGTTGAATGCACGCCATCCCGTCCGATCTGGCAAGTTAAGCAACGTTGAGTCCAGTTAGTACTTGGATCGGAGACGGCCTGGGAATCCTGGATGTTGTAAGCTTTTTGCATTTTTGTACAATAGTATATTTTAGCTGCTAATAAATATAGATTGATTTATTGTCATTTATGATGTTGTATTGATTTTATGAACTGTATTATTTCTTTGATGTAGGAATTGTGAACACTTTGAATTTTCAAACGAGTATAACTCGACTCGTATCCATTCGATTTTCGAAAACTTTAGTTATTTTGTCTCCCCGAGAGGAGACGTTCCAAAATTTATAGCTAACGCCAATTTTCATTGGGTCAGTTTCAATGTTTACCTCAAACTTGGGTAATTAAACCGACTACAACGGCGCGCGCTGCACTCTAGGTGTATGACAGCAGCGGACATCAATCGAGGTCCGCGTCGGCCACCGCATTTCGACAGTCTGTGAGTATTTGTGTGTGGGGTATTCAGTGAGTGAACAAGAGTTTGGATTTTTTGAAGAAAGGGAAGAGAGGGGAATTTATATTGGGAATGTGGAGGTGGTAGAAATGCTTACGACCATATCACGTTGAATGCACGCCATCCCGTCCGATCTGGCAAGTTAAGCAACGTTGAGTCCAGTTAGTACTTGGATCGGAGACGGCCTGGGAATCCTGGATGTTGTAAGCTTTTTGCATTTTTGTACAATAGTATATTTTAGCTGCTAATAAATATAGATTGATTTATTGTCATTTATGATGTTGTATTGATTTTATGAACTGTATTATTTCTTTGATGTAGGAATTGTGAACACTTTGAATTTTCAAACGAGTATAACTCGACTCGTATCCATTCGATTTTCGAAAACTTTAGTTATTTTGTCTCCCCGAGAGGAGACGTTCCAAAATTTATAGCTAACGCCAATTTTCATTGGGTCAGTTTCAATGTTTACCTCAAACTTGGGTAATTAAACCGACTACAACGGCGCGCGCTGCACTCTAGGTGTATGACAGCAGCGGACATCAATCGAGGTCCGCGTCGGCCACCGCATTTCGACAGTCTGTGAGTATTTGTGTGTGGGGTATTCAGTGAGTGAACAAGAGTTTGGATTTTTTGAAGAAAGGGAAGAGAGGGGAATTTATATTGGGAATGTGGAGGTGGTAGAAATGCTTACGACCATATCACGTTGAATGCACGCCATCCCGTCCGATCTGGCAAGTTAAGCAACGTTGAGTCCAGTTAGTACTTGGATCGGAGACGGCCTGGGAATCCTGGATGTTGTAAGCTTTTTGCATTTTTGTACAATAGTATATTTTAGCTGCTAATAAATATAGATTGATTTATTGTCATTTATGATGTTGTATTGATTTTATGAACTGTATTATTTCTTTGATGTAGGAATTGTGAACACTTTGAATTTTCAAACGAGTATAACTCGACTCGTATCCATTCGATTTTCGAAAACTTTAGTTATTTTGTCTCCCCGAGAGGAGACGTTCCAAAATTTATAGCTAACGCCAATTTTCATTGGGTCAGTTTCAATGTTTACCTCAAACTTGGGTAATTAAACCGACTACAACGGCGCGCGCTGCACTCTAGGTGTATGACAGCAGCGGACATCAATCGAGGTCCGCGTCGGCCACCGCATTTCGACAGTCTGTGAGTATTTGTGTGTGGGGTATTCAGTGAGTGAACAAGAGTTTGGATTTTTTGAAGAAAGGGAAGAGAGGGGAATTTATATTGGGAATGTGGAGGTGGTAGAAATGCTTACGACCATATCACGTTGAATGCACGCCATCCCGTCCGATCTGGCAAGTTAAGCAACGTTGAGTCCAGTTAGTACTTGGATCGGAGACGGCCTGGGAATCCTGGATGTTGTAAGCTTTTTGCATTTTTGTACAATAGTATATTTTAGCTGCTAATAAATATAGATTGATTTATTGTCATTTATGATGTTGTATTGATTTTATGAACTGTATTATTTCTTTGATGTAGGAATTGTGAACACTTTGAATTTTCAAACGAGTATAACTCGACTCGTATCCATTCGATTTTCGAAAACTTTAGTTATTTTGTCTCCCCGAGAGGAGACGTTCCAAAATTTATAGCTAACGCCAATTTTCATTGGGTCAGTTTCAATGTTTACCTCAAACTTGGGTAATTAAACCGACTACAACGGCGCGCGCTGCACTCTAGGTGTATGACAGCAGCGGACATCAATCGAGGTCCGCGTCGGCCACCGCATTTCGACAGTCTGTGAGTATTTGTGTGTGGGGTATTCAGTGAGTGAACAAGAGTTTGGATTTTTTGAAGAAAGGGAAGAGAGGGGAATTTATATTGGGAATGTGGAGGTGGTAGAAATGCTTACGACCATATCACGTTGAATGCACGCCATCCCGTCCGATCTGGCAAGTTAAGCAACGTTGAGTCCAGTTAGTACTTGGATCGGAGACGGCCTGGGAATCCTGGATGTTGTAAGCTTTTTGCATTTTTGTACAATAGTATATTTTAGCTGCTAATAAATATAGATTGATTTATTGTCATTTATGATGTTGTATTGATTTTATCTGCCGCCCTCTCTCCCTAAATCGCGTAGGTATGAGGCTGCGCGTTTCTTGTGGGCGGAGCCTAAGTAAATGTCACACAAAAATGTGTCAAAAAAATTGCCCAAAAATTTCTACCCAATTTTCAGACGTTCGCAACTTTTGTTTGACTGGACCGTTTTTGATAATTCTTTTTTTGCTGAATTGAACGTTTCAAACCGCTTGTGAAGACAAAAAGAACATTATGATCCAATCATTTTGAGCCAAGATATGCTCCGTTTTCTAAAAGTCGTTTTTATGGTCAAAAATTTTGGCTTGGAAAAAAGGGCAGTTTTTTGTTCAAATCGTTGCACAAGCTCGGGCAATTGAGCTATAGGTCTGAAATTTGGGCTGTATATTGGTAATACAACTGGCTAGGGGAAGAAAAAAGAACGACTATCATATCTTAAAAGATAAAAATTCCAGCCATAAAAGTATGAGGATCACTTTTTTGAACCAATTTTTCACTTTTTTGCGTTTTCTGAGAGAACGGAAAAAGGTATCAAGCTGATTTTTGGTGAGCATAGAAATTGAAGCACTAGAATGTGATTGAAAAAATTAGATTTTCAAAATTCGCAAAATTGACCGAGATACGGTCGAAAAATGGCTCATTTTCCCTCCAAATTAGGCTCCGCCCACTTTTCGTTTTTCGCTTGTTTCTCGGCCAGTTTTGGGAGTTGGAAGGAAATTTTTTTTTGGAGAGATGCGCAATAAAAATGCGGAATGGAACATATACATTTTGTAAATTTTTTAGTGGAAAAATTTTTGGAAAATTAGGAAAAACATGGTTCAGGCAAACATCAAGAATATTTCAGAAAGTTTCACATTTTTCCAATATAGAATTTTGCAGAGATACAGAAAATGTGTGTTACTTTTTTAGAAAATTAGTAGAACTCGAGATTATTTGCGATTTTTCCAAAATTTTGTTCCGAGATTTGGTGAATGAGATTTTCATTTTTCATCGGGGCCGCCCTTTGAACGACGTTCCCCCTTCTCCAACCCTCCTCTATGCCATGGGGAGGGCGTGTTCAGTGTGCGGTGAGTGGTCGAGTGGTTAGCGGGCTGCGTCAGTAAACTAGAGGTCAGGGTTCGATTCCGTCTTTTGTCATTTTTCTTTTTATTGCTTCGTACATTGTATTTACCGTATTTACTCTAATAGACCGGCACCTCTATATGTCCGGCACCCTCTAATAGACCGGCAGTCAAATGATCATTTTGAAAAATAAACCGGCAGCCTCCAATAATCCGGCACCCCAAAAATTAATGAAATTGGAAAGTACTATTTTTTGAGAAATTCGAATTTTTTCCAGTGTTTTTCACACAATTTCAATATTTATCAGCATTTCGAATAGTGTTTGCTTTTTAAACTATTCAAAAAAGGCTTTATCATGCTCATTTTCAGTGAAAAAGCAACATTTTTTTGTTAAATTTTTTATAAATTGACTCTTTGAAAAATAGACCGGCACCCTCTAAATGACCGGCACTCTCTAATAAACCGGCATCAAAATGAGGACCACGAAAAATAAACCGGCATGCCGGTCTATTGGAGTAAATACGGTATCTCCTCAAAAGTTAATTTGGGCCGAACTCCCATTCAGTGAGGGACGTTAGGCCACACAATCTTTAGTCAGCCCGTAACACCTCTAAAAGTTCACTTTGTCATAACTTGACTCAAAATGGTCGTACAAACACACAGTAACTTCGAGGGACACGCCCTGCTCGCCGCGAAGCGGCATCTAGCGGAATCGGCCGAAGGCCGAAGACGCTATCCGCCGCTCTCTCTCCCTAAATCCAGAAAGTGCAGGCCTATACGTTCGAGGGCGTAGCCAAACTATACTGGCCGACGCGGCTCTCGATTGATGTCGGCTGTTTATTATAGATTGGTAACATTTTATATTATTCTGTTCGTCTCAACACGAGGAAAGAAAATGAATATTTATATAAATTTCGGGAAAGTTGGAATTGAACGAATGTTATCGGGGTTTCCAAGGACGAATATATGCCTATTCGGTTTTCGAGAGACTATAACTGTGTCGCTCCTCCGAAATCGAAAAAAAATATAAACTTGGTGTGCGGAGCACACGGACGAATGCTCGCAAAAATTAGTCTTTACCAATCCGTAAAAATACTTTTCGCGAGTCACATCCTAACCGCGTCAACCCCCTAACTACAGGTGGATAGAAAACAATAAACTTTTGACAAATAAATTAGCTTCTCGATTCTTATGCCTAAATGGAAGTTACACTCAGGGCTTACAACCCCTCACTGGATGGGTCTTTGGCCCAAATTGAAATTGTATTCGGGGCCTACGGTCCCTCACTGTATGCCGCCTCATTTCTTGTTTCAGATTTCGAGTTTTGTAGAATTGTCATTCTTTAAAAACTCTGAACCGAAACTGCTCTTCGTTGAAAAACCTTCGTACTTTTTAGTAAACACTTCATTATAAGTAACACGGCGCAGCCGTGTCCAGCGACGCGAAGCGGCGCTAGTGAACTGTATTATTTCTTTGATGTAGGAATTGTGAACACTTTGAATTTTCAAACGAGTATAACTCGACTCGTATCCATTCGATTTTCGAAAACTTTAGTTATTTTGTCTCCCCGAGAGGAGACGTTCCAAAATTTATAGCTAACGCCAATTTTCATTGGGTCAGTTTCAATGTTTACCTCAAACTTGGGTAATTAAACCGACTACAACGGCGCGCGCTGCACTCTAGGTGTATGACAGCAGCGGACATCAATCGAGGTCCGCGTCGGCCACCGCATTTCGACAGTCTGTGAGTATTTGTGTGTGGGGTATTCAGTGAGTGAACAAGAGTTTGGATTTTTTGAAGAAAGGGAAGAGAGGGGAATTTATATTGGGAATGTGGAGGTGGTAGAAATGCTTACGACCATATCACGTTGAATGCACGCCATCCCGTCCGATCTGGCAAGTTAAGCAACGTTGAGTCCAGTTAGTACTTGGATCGGAGACGGCCTGGGAATCCTGGATGTTGTAAGCTTTTTGCATTTTTGTACAATAGTATATTTTAGCTGCTAATAAATATAGATTGATTTATTGTCATTTATGATGTTGTATTGATTTTATGAACTGTATTATTTCTTTGATGTAGGAATTGTGAACACTTTGAATTTTCAAACGAGTATAACTCGACTCGTATCCATTCGATTTTCGAAAACTTTAGTTATTTTGTCTCCCCGAGAGGAGACGTTCCAAAATTTATAGCTAACGCCAATTTTCATTGGGTCAGTTTCAATGTTTACCTCAAACTTGGGTAATTAAACCGACTACAACGGCGCGCGCTGCACTCTAGGTGTATGACAGCAGCGGACATCAATCGAGGTCCGCGTCGGCCACCGCATTTCGACAGTCTGTGAGTATTTGTGTGTGGGGTATTCAGTGAGTGAACAAGAGTTTGGATTTTTTGAAGAAAGGGAAGAGAGGGGAATTTATATTGGGAATGTGGAGGTGGTAGAAATGCTTACGACCATATCACGTTGAATGCACGCCATCCCGTCCGATCTGGCAAGTTAAGCAACGTTGAGTCCAGTTAGTACTTGGATCGGAGACGGCCTGGGAATCCTGGATGTTGTAAGCTTTTTGCATTTTTGTACAATAGTATATTTTAGCTGCTAATAAATATAGATTGATTTATTGTCATTTATGATGTTGTATTGATTTTATGAACTGTATTATTTCTTTGATGTAGGAATTGTGAACACTTTGAATTTTCAAACGAGTATAACTCGACTCGTATCCATTCGATTTTCGAAAACTTTAGTTATTTTGTCTCCCCGAGAGGAGACGTTCCAAAATTTATAGCTAACGCCAATTTTCATTGGGTCAGTTTCAATGGCGAGCCTGGGGCGCAATAGTGGCAAGAACCCGCTGAACGGGACCACCAGTTGCTAAGGAGATTATATAAGTGAGGGGCCATTATACATGTGCTCTGAGAGCGGTATAAAGAAAGTTGGCGAGTCAGGTAATGGGAACACCTTGACTACAGATACTTCCACCCGCATAAATCATTGGTTTAATGATTGCAAGACAGTGGTCCATATCAAGGCTATAACCATCACCAGCCCTACTTATGAGAAGGGAAATCCTTTCGGAACATCCTTCCCGTTGCCTATATCTCTGTTTACCAGGATTCCTCTATGGTCAGGGCTGTCGGATCCGAGGATCTACTAGCTTCTGACCGAGTTACCCGCCTTGTGCCTCGCGGCCATCCCAGTCTGTCCCAGACCTTTTTAGGGGGTCTCAAGAGTGGGGAATCCTGTACTATCACTTCGTGAATTGTCTTCCTTATCCCTGCCCTAAATATGCCTGGTTACAAAGCAATAACTGGTTAGGAAAAGTAGTTTCAATTCAAAAGAACTCAACATGAAAGTACAGTATGCTGGCGACTTTGCCTAGCACCGAAGTGCTCGTCCATTAACTCACAATAGGATCAATATCCATATTGCCAGGACTTTTGGCTCGTGGCGCTTCTCAGCTTCTCGATCTTCAGAAGACTGCTGGTCTGAAGCATCTCTCTTCTTACGACGATCTGAAAGCTTAGAGAGCTTATAACAGATACTCCTATTCTCGTCCTTCTTTTGAACCATGGAGCTGGCTAAAAACTCGGTTCATCGCGTCCACAGTTATCGAATCCAATCCATTCTTCAATATCGTGAAAACACCGTATCCTTTCCGTCATCTGCCAGAACTTTTGGCGTGCGATCTTCCTAGACCGATTAGTTGTTCAGAGGTTTCTGGAGAGGTTTTCTCTCCTTCTTCCACTGATTCCCTTTCGGCTTTTCGAATCCATAACGAATCGGAACACTAGTATACAAATCTCCGAAGATATGATTCCAATAAGTGTTTTTACTATGCTCCATCACAGTAGAGCATAGTTCCGGAATAAGATTCCGTATCGTAACTTTGGAGATTCCGAGCTCTTCCAGACTCTTCGATGTTGGGGACCACCATGTTCCCAAGGAACCAATGATGATCGGGAGAACCTTGAAACTGATTCCTTGATCCTTGAGATGCTGGAATCCTTCTTCGTACTTCTCCACCTTCTTATTCCAACTCGATTCCATTCCCTTCAGTCCTAGCTCATAGGGGCATGCCACGTCGGCAATGAGCACTTCCTTTCCGTCTGGACTCTCCAAATAGACATCCGGTCTCAGTCTATTGTATCCCGGGACTTCCTGGTCGATCCGAATCTTCCAGTCCTTCTTCGCACCTCCTTCAATCAGTGACTTCACTTTGTGGAGTACTGCATCGTGTCTCGCAGTCACCAGATTAGCCAATCCAAAAGTGCAATTCTGCAGAATATGCACTTGGCTCTCTTGGGGATATCCACATCTTCTACAAGCTTTTGACTTGGTCTTGTCAAAAGTGTTGTTGTTGCATGAGAGCAAATTGAGCCGAGCTCTATGGATGAATCTGTGACAAGCCAGACTGACTTTTCCACCCATGCGGACAAAGCTGTTGCTCTGTGGGTGTTGCTGGATCACTTGAACCACTTCACTTTTCACTGATTTCTCAGTCAGGAATCTGTGAAGTTGAGCACTGATAACCTCGTTCTTCAGCAGCTGTTGGAGTCGTTTCACATCGAACTCTGTGAAAACCTTCTTCTTGCTCTTCTCCGTTGCTTGAACAAGCAATGCCAGATTTCCATGTTTCTCGATAAACCTTATCTTGAACAGTGGAGAATCCCGGTTCTGAGCCAATCCTCGGCAGACTTCTCGAATCCTCGTGAAGCAGTTATAACCAAACGCCTTTTTGTTTCCAGGCATCTCATTGCTGAGATAGGCAGCGATATCCGATACTTCAACAGCATCTTTATCTAAGCCCGTTTCCATATGAACGACTTCAGTCAGATACTCTCGATAGAGCCTTCTGATGTACTCGTCTTGAGACCAGAGCTTCTTAAGTGTCGAAACTAAGAAGGTGGTCATCGCAGTGATTCTCGGACATGAGACTCCGAGTCCTCCTTTCCCAACTGGAAGATGAATGTACTCTAGTGGTGATCCACTTACAGGGATGGAGTGAATGATCTTGACTCCGCGCATTACCATATTGGCAAATGCTTTCAACTCCGTCAACCTTGGAATCGAATTACCGTACATATACGTCATCTTCGGAAGCACAAAAGTCTTCAGACAGTCCAACTTCTGTGGAGGAGTGAGACAACATCTGTTGATAATGTCAACTTCTTTTATGACATTCGAGATCAGATTCATTTCTGAAATCCGAGTCTCAACTCCCGTCTGTACTCCGAGGTACTTGTAAGAATCCTTTTCTGAAAGATTCCGAATCGACTGTCCTTTGAGCTTCAGTTCCGCATTGCTTCTGATTTTCCCATACTCAATGACCAAACTGGCACATTTCGATGGCTTGAAAATCAGATTAAGAGGGGTACAGTCCCTATCCATAGCAGTGAGCTCCTTCTGAAGTTGCTCTTTTGATTCTGCTAGAATCGCCATATCGTCCGCAAAAGCTAGCAGCTTCATCTTGGTCGACAGGCACTTATGACCTGAACTCTCCTCCAAATGCTTCCTGATCACCGTCTCCAGACACATGTTGAAAAGGGTTGGAGATATGGGATCTCCTTGCTTCACTCCAGACTTGATCTGGATCTGCTCGCTCTTCTCCGTCTTACTCTTCACTCGAATGGATGCTCCTTTGTACATGTCCTTGACTATATGGACTACAGTATCCGGGAATCCATATCCGATGAGAGTACTTTCGATTAGTTCATGTGGAACTGATCCGAAAGCATTTGTCAGATCGAGCCAAGCGACAGACAAATCTTCTCGTTTCCCTTTCGCAACATCAATTGCAGTTCTAAGAATTCCGATGCTCTCATTGCATCCTTCTCGTTCCTGGAATCCTCTTTGACACCTGCTCATAATACCACCAACTGAACGAATTCTTCTATTCCATAGACTGGAATATAGCTTGTAAATGGTAGGCATGAGACTTATGGGTCTCCAATTATCAGGCTTTGATTCATCTCCACTCTTGTAGAGAAGAATTGTCTCAGCCTCTTTCCAGTGAGATGGAATCTTCCGATGAAGACGACACTCATTGTAGAGTTTTGTCAAAAACTTGGATTCAGGATCAAACCAACTCAAGTGGTGATACCGTAATCCATCGACACCTGGAGCCGTATCCTTCGTCTTCTTCAGCGCAACAGCAACTTCTTTCTCATCGAAAGAATCTTCAATCCAAGTTCCAATGTTGACTTTCGGAAGTCTAGAAGTCACTTTCTCAAGTACTTCTTTTGGAACGTTCGTCACTGACGTCGTCTTTGTGAAGAACTTCTCCAGCTCATCAATCGGAATCTCGCACTGTTTCGCCTCTTTTCCAATGATCTTGTTGAAAGTCTTCGATCGGTTACCCCAATACGCCGTTATCAGGGAATGTTGGTCTCCAGGACCTTCCGATCTTCTTTCATACTTATCACCTTGGCTCTTCTTGGCTACTACAGTTT
Source organism: Caenorhabditis zanzibari (assembly GCA_963966625.1). Taxonomy (NCBI): domain Eukaryota; kingdom Metazoa; phylum Nematoda; class Chromadorea; order Rhabditida; family Rhabditidae; genus Caenorhabditis; species Caenorhabditis zanzibari. The sequence goes on along the minus strand of OZ016470.1, from coordinate 4,975,306 downwards.
GAGTTGACATCTCACCATCTTGAACTTCAAGAGGTGGATATCTTTTTCCAATTGTCTCAACGGCTTGCTCATCTCCAGCTGACGCCTTCTGAATCGCAGCTGTAAGCTGTCCACTGATCCACTCCAATCTTTGGAAACTTCTTCCTTCCTCCAAATATGATTTGAATTGCGATTCAAACCATATACGTACTCTCTTCACCAGTTCTTCAGGTTTCCCGTTTGGGACCATTTTCAACTTCTTCTTCTGACTGATTGCCTTCGGCTTCGGCTTTTCCTGACTTGGCACCTTGGTTCCAGATGCTTTTCGAGACAATTCTGAAGGTGGTAAAACCACAATCTCCATAAGTTTCGGAACAGCTGCACTGTTCATTCCCACTTGATTCTCTTCGTCAGATTTCGCTTCTACACTCAGCATTACATCTTCCGTTTCCTCAGATTTCGGCTTCTCTGGAGTGATAATCAGAATATCATTCTGATCATTTTTCACATCAACTTCTTCTTTGCACGGAGATTCTGGAATGTATTGATTCGGCGGTTCCGAATAGAGATCATACATTCTCTCCTGAAGCATCTTCTTCATGAAAGTTCGGAATCCCCGAACTTCATCTTCACTATACCAGAATGTTCTGGTCGCAAAACTCTTGGCAATCAAACAGACATGAACTCCACAATTCACTCCGTCTTTCTGAAGTGGTACAGGAATGTCGAACCATTCTCTGTTTCGGTTCATTTCCTCAATGAACTTTTCCACTTTTCCTCTTGGCTCATAAGCCGCCGAGTTAGCATACCATAAGGAGACTGAATTGAATATTATCAATATCCAATGGTCATCCTCACAAACTGGGAAGAAATAAACAAAGTTGCTACACAAAGATTGTTTAATCCTCTCAATTCCCTGACTCTTGTACATCTCCCACCAGATTGGATCGATGACTTTAAACTTTTCATTTTTGGAGCAGAGCCATTTCAGGTACCACAGGATTACTTCGTCACCCAACCATGCATCCCTGGTGGATTCATGATCAAGGCACCATGTATTCATCCTCCTTACTACTGGCTCCCAATCCTCCATGACAAATGTCCGGCTCATTTCGTCATCGTCTCCACTGTCACATGTAGTCTCCTCAACTACAGTAACCTCTGGTGTCTTTTCCGAGTCCACCTCCAAAGTCTTCTCCACCATCTCATCCTTTGATTCTTCCGGATCCACTTCGGCTTTCACTTTGGAAGGTTGCAAACTCAATCTTCCCTGAATCGACATTCTTGACTTTCTGGCATAAGACTTCCTTGCTTCAGCGATTCTCTCTGCATTCAGTTTCTTCTGCTCGTCTGCAGAAATCGATAATCTCCCAGTTGGGGTTGCAACTTTTGCCAGATTGATCGACGGGCGTGGTTTGAAGAATCCTGCAATTGTGGATTGCTGTTTTGGAGCAATTCCCTTCTTTCCTTCTTCCTCATTCTTCACCACTTTCTTTTCAGAGTTTTTCAGAATACTCAGAGATTTGACAACGCTTCTAGTCTGAATCATAGATTCCAACTTCTCAGGTGTCATTTGCCTTTCAGTCAAGTCGATCTTCTTCGTCTTCCTCTTCGGATTCGAAAGAGACGGAGCACTCGTTTCCAGAGCTTCAGCTACTTTTTCTCTAGCGGACAAGCCACTTTTATAGAGATGTTTCGCCGTCATTCCATGTGTTTCCACATGGCTCTTTATCCAATGAGTGGCACTTGTCTCCACCAAATCCGTTTCCGCGCCACAAATTCCACAAGTATAAGACCATTCCGGGGTGATCTTATGATCCTTCATAATATGCTCCCTCATCTTCTTGATATCCTCCTTTCCGTAACCAGACTTGGTTACTTTGTCACAATTGTCGATATGACATTTCATCAGTTTATCAGTCGGATAAACTGATCTGAGAAGCACAATGTCGGACCCATCAACTCCCTTCTTCATCTCCACTTTCAGCTTCAGAGCCTTCGCTCTTTGCTCTCTCGTCGGCACCCCTCCTCCAATCAATTGTGTCACCATCCCATTCCCCTTTCTTTCGTTCATACTACCCCTGTATCCCTCTGGTTTCCGAAGAGACGATGGAGCAATAACTCTGGGATCTCTGATTGGGGAGTCCACCTTGAGCCAGCTCGTCTGCTTACGACTCGGAATCTGCCAACCTTCAGAATCCACCGAATTTCTAGAATTCGATTTCTGTGGTGCCTCCTGAATACCCGGAACCGAGGGCTTTGGTCCCTTCTTTTTCCACTTGTCAGGTGGCTTAATCTCGGGTTTCCCCGCGATTCGTGGCACCGTGAGTCCTTTAGACGACCTTGTCTTTAAAGGCACAGCCGGCGCAATTTTTGAAGGGTCTCCCCATTTGTTTTCTTGCCCTTTACTCGAAAGAGAAGACAATCCAAAAATCGATTTGTTCTCTGTTTGAACAGAGATCAAATTTGTTTTCCCGATCTTCTGGGAAAACGGTACCTCAACCTTACGACCCGGAATCGAGGATTTTGATCCGGGCGGTACCTTCCGATCTACTCGGACAGGCACCTGTCTTGGCGCTTGCGCATACCAAGGTTTTTTGAGATTTCTGGAATCTTTTTGCCCCACCGGGTTCCCGGGAAGATTCCTTCCATCTCTCAACCCATCAACGTGGGATTTTTGAAAAACCTCCTCCCGCCAACGGGGATTTGGTTTTGATCTTCCGCGGACAACCTCAGCATACGAGGGTCCCGATGCGAAAGTCCCAGACCTTTGGGAATGTATTGCCAGAGTCTTTTCAGAACAACTGGACTTAGTCAGCGGTTTCCCGCTCTTTTTCCAATCCCTCTCGGGATGGATTTGACCTGCCTCTCTCCACTCAGGACGAGAGGTCTTTCTCCGACTCTCCACCACCTTTTGATCTCCAAGGAGAGGGGGACAACACGGGGTTACCGGTCGCCAACTTTCCCCAAACTCTCGGGGATACGGAGGACTCGATTTGATCTTCTCACGCACCAAATGGCGGGAGATCAAACCATTCGGGTGGCGGATCCACACCCGGAGGTTTACCGCCGAAGACTCTGACCAAGAGTCAACCGACACCTCCACCCCGACGTTACGGGGACGATCCAGGTACGAGAAGACAGACATTCTCTCGAATTCCGCCTCCCGACCAACGATACTCCACCCTTCCGCCAAGTTATCGATCTCTGGAGCCTAGCCCTAACAGAGGAAACCGGGGGGAAGGGGCGCACACAGCGACTACTGACCTCTCGAGGTAAAGATCGACTCTGGAGCCTAGCCCACAGAGGAACTCGAGAAGGTCAAACTGAGAACCGAACAGAGACAAAGGGGCTACCTGTCCTGTATCCACGGTCTCAGTCGACACACCAAATGGAATAGCTGTCGGGTCTACGATCAGCCAGAGCCAAGAATACCAAGGGAATTAGCGTACAAACGGGGAGTTCCACCCCTAATCCGCCAGAGCCCAAAAAGACCAGAACGTTAGTAAAAGGCGTTAACCTTTACTTCGTTAGAGGTAGGTGAAAGAACCAACCGTTAGATTTCTCTACGGATTGGTTTTTTCACCTTAACTACCCAAGCAAAAAGCAAATCCGAAATCAAAACCAAGTTTCCTTGGCTAGATCCCGAGACTTACCTCAAACTTGGGTAATTAAACCTTTAATTACCCAAGTTTGAGGTGAGTCTCGGGATCTAGCCGAGGAAACTTGGTTTTGATTTCGGATTTGCTTTTTGCTTGGGTAGTTAAGGTGAAAAAACCAATCCGTAGAGAAATCTAACGGTTGGTTCTTTCACCTACCTCTAACGAAGTAAAGGTTAACGCCTTTTACTAACGTTCTGGTCTTTTTGGGCTCTGGCGGATTAGGGGTGGAACTCCCCGTTTGTACGCTAATTCCCTTGGTATTCTTGGCTCTGGCTGATCGTAGACCCGACAGCTATTCCATTTGGTGTGTCGACTGAGACCGTGGATACAGGACAGGTAGCCCCTTTGTCTCTGTTCGGTTCTCAGTTTGACCTTCTCGAGTTCCTCTGTGGGCTAGGCTCCAGAGTCGATCTTTACCTCGAGAGGTCAGTAGTCGCTGTGTGCGCCCCTTCCCCCCGGTTTCCTCTGTTAGGGCTAGGCTCCAGAGATCGATAACTTGGCGGAAGGGTGGAGTATCGTTGGTCGGGAGGCGGAATTCGAGAGAATGTCTGTCTTCTCGTACCTGGATCGTCCCCGTAACGTCGGGGTGGAGGTGTCGGTTGACTCTTGGTCAGAGTCTTCGGCGGTAAACCTCCGGGTGTGGATCCGCCACCCGAATGGTTTGATCTCCCGCCATTTGGTGCGTGAGAAGATCAAATCGAGTCCTCCGTATCCCCGAGAGTTTGGGGAAAGTTGGCGACCGGTAACCCCGTGTTGTCCCCCTCTCCTTGGAGATCAAAAGGTGGTGGAGAGTCGGAGAAAGACCTCTCGTCCTGAGTGGAGAGAGGCAGGTCAAATCCATCCCGAGAGGGATTGGAAAAAGAGCGGGAAACCGCTGACTAAGTCCAGTTGTTCTGAAAAGACTCTGGCAATACATTCCCAAAGGTCTGGGACTTTCGCATCGGGACCCTCGTATGCTGAGGTTGTCCGCGGAAGATCAAAACCAAATCCCCGTTGGCGGGAGGAGGTTTTTCAAAAATCCCACGTTGATGGGTTGAGAGATGGAAGGAATCTTCCCGGGAACCCGGTGGGGCAAAAAGATTCCAGAAATCTCAAAAAACCTTGGTATGCGCAAGCGCCAAGACAGGTGCCTGTCCGAGTAGATCGGAAGGTACCGCCCGGATCAAAATCCTCGATTCCGGGTCGTAAGGTTGAGGTACCGTTTTCCCAGAAGATCGGGAAAACAAATTTGATCTCTGTTCAAACAGAGAACAAATCGATTTTTGGATTGTCTTCTCTTTCGAGTAAAGGGCAAGAAAACAAATGGGGAGACCCTTCAAAAATTGCGCCGGCTGTGCCTTTAAAGACAAGGTCGTCTAAAGGACTCACGGTGCCACGAATCGCGGGGAAACCCGAGATTAAGCCACCTGACAAGTGGAAAAAGAAGGGACCAAAGCCCTCGGTTCCGGGTATTCAGGAGGCACCACAGAAATCGAATTCTAGAAATTCGGTGGATTCTGAAGGTTGGCAGATTCCGAGTCGTAAGCAGACGAGCTGGCTCAAGGTGGACTCCCCAATCAGAGATCCCAGAGTTATTGCTCCATCGTCTCTTCGGAAACCAGAGGGATACAGGGGTAGTATGAACGAAAGAAAGGGGAATGGGATGGTGACACAATTGATTGGAGGAGGGGTGCCGACGAGAGAGCAAAGAGCGAAGGCTCTGAAGCTGAAAGTGGAGATGAAGAAGGGAGTTGATGGGTCCGACATTGTGCTTCTCAGATCAGTTTATCCGACTGATAAACTGATGAAATGTCATATCGACAATTGTGACAAAGTAACCAAGTCTGGTTACGGAAAGGAGGATATCAAGAAGATGAGGGAGCATATTATGAAGGATCATAAGATCACCCCGGAATGGTCTTATACTTGTGGAATTTGTGGCGCGGAAACGGATTTGGTGGAGACAAGTGCCACTCATTGGATAAAGAGCCATGTGGAAACACATGGAATGACGGCGAAACATCTCTATAAAAGTGGCTTGTCCGCTAGAGAAAAAGTAGCTGAAGCTCTGGAAACGAGTGCTCCGTCTCTTTCGAATCCGAAGAGGAAGACGAAGAAGATCGACTTGACTGAAAGGCAAATGACACCTGAGAAGTTGGAATCTATGATTCAGACTAGAAGCGTTGTCAAATCTCTGAGTATTCTGAAAAACTCTGAAAAGAAAGTGGTGAAGAATGAGGAAGAAGGAAAGAAGGGAATTGCTCCAAAACAGCAATCCACAATTGCAGGATTCTTCAAACCACGCCCGTCGATCAATCTGGCAAAAGTTGCAACCCCAACTGGGAGATTATCGATTTCTGCAGACGAGCAGAAGAAACTGAATGCAGAGAGAATCGCTGAAGCAAGGAAGTCTTATGCCAGAAAGTCAAGAATGTCGATTCAGGGAAGATTGAGTTTGCAACCTTCCAAAGTGAAAGCCGAAGTGGATCCGGAAGAATCAAAGGATGAGATGGTGGAGAAGACTTTGGAGGTGGACTCGGAAAAGACACCAGAGGTTACTGTAGTTGAGGAGACTACATGTGACAGTGGAGACGATGACGAAATGAGCCGGACATTTGTCATGGAGGATTGGGAGCCAGTAGTAAGGAGGATGAATACATGGTGCCTTGATCATGAATCCACCAGGGATGCATGGTTGGGTGACGAAGTAATCCTGTGGTACCTGAAATGGCTCTGCTCCAAAAATGAAAAGTTTAAAGTCATCGATCCAATCTGGTGGGAGATGTACAAGAGTCAGGGAATTGAGAGGATTAAACAATCTTTGTGTAGCAACTTTGTTTATTTCTTCCCAGTTTGTGAGGATGACCATTGGATATTGATAATATTCAATTCAGTCTCCTTATGGTATGCTAACTCGGCGGCTTATGAGCCAAGAGGAAAAGTGGAAAAGTTCATTGAGGAAATGAACCGAAACAGAGAATGGTTCGACATTCCTGTACCACTTCAGAAAGACGGAGTGAATTGTGGAGTTCATGTCTGTTTGATTGCCAAGAGTTTTGCGACCAGAACATTCTGGTATAGTGAAGATGAAGTTCGGGGATTCCGAACTTTCATGAAGAAGATGCTTCAGGAGAGAATGTATGATCTCTATTCGGAACCGCCGAATCAATACATTCCAGAATCTCCGTGCAAAGAAGAAGTTGATGTGAAAAATGATCAGAATGATATTCTGATTATCACTCCAGAGAAGCCGAAATCTGAGGAAACGGAAGATGTAATGCTGAGTGTAGAAGCGAAATCTGACGAAGAGAATCAAGTGGGAATGAACAGTGCAGCTGTTCCGAAACTTATGGAGATTGTGGTTTTACCACCTTCAGAATTGTCTCGAAAAGCATCTGGAACCAAGGTGCCAAGTCAGGAAAAGCCGAAGCCGAAGGCAATCAGTCAGAAGAAGAAGTTGAAAATGGTCCCAAACGGGAAACCTGAAGAACTGGTGAAGAGAGTACGTATATGGTTTGAATCGCAATTCAAATCATATTTGGAGGAAGGAAGAAGTTTCCAAAGATTGGAGTGGATCAGTGGACAGCTTACAGCTGCGATTCAGAAGGCGTCAGCTGGAGATGAGCAAGCCGTTGAGACAATTGGAAAAAGATATCCACCTCTTGAAGTTCAAGATGGTGAGATGTCAACTCAAACTGTAGTAGCCAAGAAGAGCCAAGGTGATAAGTATGAAAGAAGATCGGAAGGTCCTGGAGACCAACATTCCCTGATAACGGCGTATTGGGGTAACCGATCGAAGACTTTCAACAAGATCATTGGAAAAGAGGCGAAACAGTGCGAGATTCCGATTGATGAGCTGGAGAAGTTCTTCACAAAGACGACGTCAGTGACGAACGTTCCAAAAGAAGTACTTGAGAAAGTGACTTCTAGACTTCCGAAAGTCAACATTGGAACTTGGATTGAAGATTCTTTCGATGAGAAAGAAGTTGCTGTTGCGCTGAAGAAGACGAAGGATACGGCTCCAGGTGTCGATGGATTACGGTATCACCACTTGAGTTGGTTTGATCCTGAATCCAAGTTTTTGACAAAACTCTACAATGAGTGTCGTCTTCATCGGAAGATTCCATCTCACTGGAAAGAGGCTGAGACAATTCTTCTCTACAAGAGTGGAGATGAATCAAAGCCTGATAATTGGAGACCCATAAGTCTCATGCCTACCATTTACAAGCTATATTCCAGTCTATGGAATAGAAGAATTCGTTCAGTTGGTGGTATTATGAGCAGGTGTCAAAGAGGATTCCAGGAACGAGAAGGATGCAATGAGAGCATCGGAATTCTTAGAACTGCAATTGATGTTGCGAAAGGGAAACGAGAAGATTTGTCTGTCGCTTGGCTCGATCTGACAAATGCTTTCGGATCAGTTCCACATGAACTAATCGAAAGTACTCTCATCGGATATGGATTCCCGGATACTGTAGTCCATATAGTCAAGGACATGTACAAAGGAGCATCCATTCGAGTGAAGAGTAAGACGGAGAAGAGCGAGCAGATCCAGATCAAGTCTGGAGTGAAGCAAGGAGATCCCATATCTCCAACCCTTTTCAACATGTGTCTGGAGACGGTGATCAGGAAGCATTTGGAGGAGAGTTCAGGTCATAAGTGCCTGTCGACCAAGATGAAGCTGCTAGCTTTTGCGGACGATATGGCGATTCTAGCAGAATCAAAAGAGCAACTTCAGAAGGAGCTCACTGCTATGGATAGGGACTGTACCCCTCTTAATCTGATTTTCAAGCCATCGAAATGTGCCAGTTTGGTCATTGAGTATGGGAAAATCAGAAGCAATGCGGAACTGAAGCTCAAAGGACAGTCGATTCGGAATCTTTCACTGTCTGAAGACTTTTGTGCTTCCGAAGATGACGTATATGTACGGTAATTCGATTCCAAGGTTGACGGAGTTGAAAGCATTTGCCAATATGGTAATGCGCGGAGTCAAGATCATTCACTCCATCCCTGTAAGTGGATCACCACTAGAGTACATTCATCTTCCAGTTGGGAAAGGAGGACTCGGAGTCTCATGTCCGAGAATCACTGCGATGACCACCTTCTTAGTTTCGACACTTAAGAAGCTCTGGTCTCAAGACGAGTACATCAGAAGGCTCTATCGAGAGTATCTGACTGAAGTCGTTCATATGGAAACGGGCTTAGATAAAGATGCTGTTGAAGTATCGGATATCGCTGCCTATCTCAGCAATGAGATGCCTGGAAACAAAAAGGCGTTTGGTTATAACTGCTTCACGAGGATTCGAGAAGTCTGCCGAGGATTGGCTCAGAACCGGGATTCTCCACTGTTCAAGATAAGGTTTATCGAGAAACATGGAAATCTGGCATTGCTTGTTCAAGCAACGGAGAAGAGCAAGAAGAAGGTTTTCACAGAGTTCGATGTGAAACGACTCCAACAGCTGCTGAAGAACGAGGTTATCAGTGCTCAACTTCACAGATTCCTGACTGAGAAATCAGTGAAAAGTGAAGTGGTTCAAGTGATCCAGCAACACCCACAGAGCAACAGCTTTGTCCGCATGGGTGGAAAAGTCAGTCTGGCTTGTCACAGATTCATCCATAGAGCTCGGCTCAATTTGCTCTCATGCAACAACAACACTTTTGACAAGACCAAGTCAAAAGCTTGTAGAAGATGTGGATATCCCCAAGAGAGCCAAGTGCATATTCTGCAGAATTGCACTTTTGGATTGGCTAATCTGGTGACTGCGAGACACGATGCAGTACTCCAATGCTTACGACCATATCACGTTGAATGCACGCCATCCCGTCCGATCTGGCAAGTTAAGCAACGTTGAGTCCAGTTAGTACTTGGATCGGAGACGGCCTGGGAATCCTGGATGTTGTAAGCTTTTTGCATTTTTGTACAATAGTATATTTTAGCTGCTAATAAATATAGATTGATTTATTGTCATTTATGATGTTGTATTGATTTTATGAACTGTATTATTTCTTTGATGTAGGAATTGTGAACACTTTGAATTTTCAAACGAGTATAACTCGACTCGTATCCATTCGATTTTCGAAAACTTTAGTTATTTTGTCTCCCCGAGAGGAGACGTTCCAAAATTTATAGCTAACGCCAATTTTCATTGGGTCAGTTTCAATGTTTACCTCAAACTTGGGTAATTAAACCGACTACAACGGCGCGCGCTGCACTCTAGGTGTATGACAGCAGCGGACATCAATCGAGGTCCGCGTCGGCCACCGCATTTCGACAGTCTGTGAGTATTTGTGTGTGGGGTATTCAGTGAGTGAACAAGAGTTTGGATTTTTTGAAGAAAGGGAAGAGAGGGGAATTTATATTGGGAATGTGGAGGTGGTAGAAATGCTTACGACCATATCACGTTGAATGCACGCCATCCCGTCCGATCTGGCAAGTTAAGCAACGTTGAGTCCAGTTAGTACTTGGATCGGAGACGGCCTGGGAATCCTGGATGTTGTAAGCTTTTTGCATTTTTGTACAATAGTATATTTTAGCTGCTAATAAATATAGATTGATTTATTGTCATTTATGATGTTGTATTGATTTTATGAACTGTATTATTTCTTTGATGTAGGAATTGTGAACACTTTGAATTTTCAAACGAGTATAACTCGACTCGTATCCATTCGATTTTCGAAAACTTTAGTTATTTTGTCTCCCCGAGAGGAGACGTTCCAAAATTTATAGCTAACGCCAATTTTCATTGGGTCAGTTTCAATGTTTACCTCAAACTTGGGTAATTAAACCGACTACAACGGCGCGCGCTGCACTCTAGGTGTATGACAGCAGCGGACATCAATCGAGGTCCGCGTCGGCCACCGCATTTCGACAGTCTGTGAGTATTTGTGTGTGGGGTATTCAGTGAGTGAACAAGAGTTTGGATTTTTTGAAGAAAGGGAAGAGAGGGGAATTTATATTGGGAATGTGGAGGTGGTAGAAATGCTTACGACCATATCACGTTGAATGCACGCCATCCCGTCCGATCTGGCAAGTTAAGCAACGTTGAGTCCAGTTAGTACTTGGATCGGAGACGGCCTGGGAATCCTGGATGTTGTAAGCTTTTTGCATTTTTGTACAATAGTATATTTTAGCTGCTAATAAATATAGATTGATTTATTGTCATTTATGATGTTGTATTGATTTTATGAACTGTATTATTTCTTTGATGTAGGAATTGTGAACACTTTGAATTTTCAAACGAGTATAACTCGACTCGTATCCATTCGATTTTCGAAAACTTTAGTTATTTTGTCTCCCCGAGAGGAGACGTTCCAAAATTTATAGCTAACGCCAATTTTCATTGGGTCAGTTTCAATGTTTACCTCAAACTTGGGTAATTAAACCGACTACAACGGCGCGCGCTGCACTCTAGGTGTATGACAGCAGCGGACATCAATCGAGGTCCGCGTCGGCCACCGCATTTCGACAGTCTGTGAGTATTTGTGTGTGGGGTATTCAGTGAGTGAACAAGAGTTTGGATTTTTTGAAGAAAGGGAAGAGAGGGGAATTTATATTGGGAATGTGGAGGTGGTAGAAATGCTTACGACCATATCACGTTGAATGCACGCCATCCCGTCCGATCTGGCAAGTTAAGCAACGTTGAGTCCAGTTAGTACTTGGATCGGAGACGGCCTGGGAATCCTGGATGTTGTAAGCTTTTTGCATTTTTGTACAATAGTATATTTTAGCTGCTAATAAATATAGATTGATTTATTGTCATTTATGATGTTGTATTGATTTTATGAACTGTATTATTTCTTTGATGTAGGAATTGTGAACACTTTGAATTTTCAAACGAGTATAACTCGACTCGTATCCATTCGATTTTCGAAAACTTTAGTTATTTTGTCTCCCCGAGAGGAGACGTTCCAAAATTTATAGCTAACGCCAATTTTCATTGGGTCAGTTTCAATGTTTACCTCAAACTTGGGTAATTAAACCGACTACAACGGCGCGCGCTGCACTCTAGGTGTATGACAGCAGCGGACATCAATCGAGGTCCGCGTCGGCCACCGCATTTCGACAGTCTGTGAGTATTTGTGTGTGGGGTATTCAGTGAGTGAACAAGAGTTTGGATTTTTTGAAGAAAGGGAAGAGAGGGGAATTTATATTGGGAATGTGGAGGTGGTAGAAATGCTTACGACCATATCACGTTGAATGCACGCCATCCCGTCCGATCTGGCAAGTTAAGCAACGTTGAGTCCAGTTAGTACTTGGATCGGAGACGGCCTGGGAATCCTGGATGTTGTAAGCTTTTTGCATTTTTGTACAATAGTATATTTTAGCTGCTAATAAATATAGATTGATTTATTGTCATTTATGATGTTGTATTGATTTTATGAACTGTATTATTTCTTTGATGTAGGAATTGTGAACACTTTGAATTTTCAAACGAGTATAACTCGACTCGTATCCATTCGATTTTCGAAAACTTTAGTTATTTTGTCTCCCCGAGAGGAGACGTTCCAAAATTTATAGCTAACGCCAATTTTCATTGGGTCAGTTTCAATGTTTACCTCAAACTTGGGTAATTAAACCGACTACAACGGCGCGCGCTGCACTCTAGGTGTATGACAGCAGCGGACATCAATCGAGGTCCGCGTCGGCCACCGCATTTCGACAGTCTGTGAGTATTTGTGTGTGGGGTATTCAGTGAGTGAACAAGAGTTTGGATTTTTTGAAGAAAGGGAAGAGAGGGGAATTTATATTGGGAATGTGGAGGTGGTAGAAATGCTTACGACCATATCACGTTGAATGCACGCCATCCCGTCCGATCTGGCAAGTTAAGCAACGTTGAGTCCAGTTAGTACTTGGATCGGAGACGGCCTGGGAATCCTGGATGTTGTAAGCTTTTTGCATTTTTGTACAATAGTATATTTTAGCTGCTAATAAATATAGATTGATTTATTGTCATTTATGATGTTGTATTGATTTTATGAACTGTATTATTTCTTTGATGTAGGAATTGTGAACACTTTGAATTTTCAAACGAGTATAACTCGACTCGTATCCATTCGATTTTCGAAAACTTTAGTTATTTTGTCTCCCCGAGAGGAGACGTTCCAAAATTTATAGCTAACGCCAATTTTCATTGGGTCAGTTTCAAAGCGAGCCTGGGGCGCAATAGTGGCAAGAACCCGCTGAACGGGACCACCAGTTGCTAGGGGATTTATTTAAGTGAGGGGCCATTATGTAGTTGCTCCCAGAGCAGTACAGAAAAGACTTGGCGAGTCAAACAAGAGGACCATTCGAACTACAGTATACCCATCCGCATATCCCACTGGTTTTAGTGGTTGCATGACAATGGACTGCAGCCGAACTGAAACTCTTGTCAGCCCAAACACTAGATTTCACCATTCCCAGGGTTCCTCATTAATGTCAGTCCTGTCGGATCGAAGTGATCTACTAGAAAACTGACTGAGTTACCCGCTAGGTGCCTCGCGGCCTTCCCGTCTATCCTAAACCTCGCGGTCTCTAGAGGGGGTACCTGTACCGATCCCATGTTCCATCAATTCCTAATCCTTACTCTTTCCCAGTGTGCTTGGTTTGGAGCACGAATTTGGGTAAGATCCGGTAGAAAATCGATATCTGGGTCTTGTCTAATCGGAACAGTATAACGGCGACTTTGCCATGTATCTGAGCATGTCTTAGTACTTGGAGTTGAGATATAGCTCCATAAACTGTACCAAAACTTCTCTTCTACTTGTCCGTAAAACCAGTGAATCCGAGAAATTTGAATTTCCTTTTTCTCAAAATTCACCTTTTTGAATTTTCAGTGTTCGGAGCACGATTTTCTCCATTTATTTTACACTGAAAACTCGATTCGAAACTACTAAAAAGCTCTGTTTTTCTTCCTTTTTTGCTTTTGTTCATTTCAGCTTTTCTGAGAATTTTTTACCAGGTGTAACCTTTTCATTCATCAAGAATCTGTTTCTCGAACGAGCACGTTAAGTTCCTCAAGAAGGTGAAACTATCAGAATTACTAAGAATCACTTCTCCCGATAATTAATTCTCAATTTCCTTCCAGAGAGTCGTCTTATTACTTATCGCCGGTTAAGGTTAAGACCGATTTTTGTCTGTTTCTTTTGACAATTTTCCTCTTTCTCTCTTTTAGGAATTTTTACTTTTTCATCCCAATTTTTCAATTTTTTTGCTAGAAAAATCAGACTTTTCCGGTGTAAAAGCACGAATTCGCTCCGCCGACACCAGATTTTCCTTTTCCAATTTTTCTTGGCTCTTTTGGGATTTTCGTCTGTCGGTGAATACTCTGAAATTCCCTTTGAATTCCATTTATTCTGAAATCTAAACGCTTTTTCCTTTTCAGCACCCGAAACCGAAGTGTTTCGTCAAATATGCTGAAATTTCCTTTTATTTTTTTGCGTTTCGATTTCCTTCGGTTTATCCCGGTATTTCTGTCTGAAAAATTGCTTATTTTCAGTGTACAAAACCTCAGCAGGCTTCGCCAACACTAAATTTCTCTTTCTCAATTTTTCAGACATTTTTTGACTTCAATTCCCACATTTTTTCAGAAAAATCGAAGTTTTCCAAGTGTGCGAAGCACGAAATTGCATCGCCAACACTCATTTCCTCTTCTCCGACTCTTCTTATCTCTTCTGGGACTTCCGTCAAACTCTGAATACTCTGAAATCTTCGTTAGACTTCGTTTCCTTTGAAACTTCCGCGTTTTCCTTCTTTCAGCTCCCGAAACCGATGTGTTTCGTTATGGATCAGCTGAAATCTTATCTGAAAATCATCACGAATTATTACTTTTTAAATTCTGATTAATTTTCTCTTTTTTTTACGCTTCCATTTCCTTCGGTGACGATAAAACGGCGAGTTTTTCCTTCGAAATCCATTTATTCTGCCGCGTTCTCCTCGAGGAGTACACGCGAGCGGATTTCTCTGCGTCTTTCTTTTTCGCACGCTCTATCGCACACCGGCGATTTTCCCGTTTCGTCGCAAATTTTCAAGCTGTTTTTTTTATCGTTTTTCAACGATTTTCTTGGAAAATTACATAAATTTTGGGGAATATTGAACAAAAATAACAAGCTTATCTTTTTTTCTTGCTTTTTCTGCTCAGTTCCTTTCTTTACACAGCTCATTCCGTTAATCAGTCTCGTTCCCTAGTCCGTTCCTTTTTCCGTCCTTCGGCGCCAGAACTTTTGGCTTGCGAGTATCACCGTAGGTTAATTGTGTGGAGAGTTACGGAACTCCAGTCGCTCCCTCTTCCGGTCCAAACCCTTAGGCTTTTCGCCACCGAATTTCAGTGGATTATCTGAATAGGAATCCCCGAAAATGTGATTCCAGTAGGCGTTTTTACTATATTCTAGTACTGTAGAACATATTTCTGGTATTGCCCGACGAATCACACTCTTTTCGATTCCTAATTCAACCAGACTATTTATTGTGGGCTTCCACCAGTTACCTAGTGAACCCACAACAATCGGTAGAACTGAGAAACTAACACCTTCCGATTTTAGGTGCTGGAATCCCTCTGTGTACTTAGAAACCTTTGCGTCCCACGCTCTTTGCATAGCTTCTACTCCATGCTCATAGGGACACGTGACATCTGCCAGAATTACTTGTTTTCCATCTGGGCTTTTCATATAGATGTCAGGTCTCAATCTATTGGGGCCTGGGTGTTCCTGATCTATTAGGAGCTCCCAATCTTTCTTTTCCCCATTTTCGATGAGCTTTTTTACTTTATAAAGCACCGCATCGTGTCTTTCTGTTATTTTCCGCGGTAAGCCATATGTGCAAGACTGAAGAATGTGCCATTGAGATTCTCTCTCATAGCCACATCTTCGGCAAGCCTTTGACTTTACGTCATCGAAAGTGTTGTAATTACAAGCCAACAAGTTCAGACGTGCTCTGTGAACCCATCTATGAGCTGAAAAGCTCACTTTTCCACCTTTTCTGACGAAACTATTGCTTTGCGGATACTGTTGAAGCACTCGGCAAACTTCACTTTTCACCACTTTTTCTGTATTGAATCGGTGTAAAAGTGCCGAATTTACTTCTCCTTTTAGCAATGTTTGAAGTTTTTTCACCTGTAATTCTGTGAAAATCTTCTCTTTTCCGTCTTTGGTGGCCTGAACCAAAATCGCTAGTTTTCCATTTTCTACTACGATTTTTATCTTGTGCAGCGGAGATTCTTTTATTTCTGATAATCCCTTACACACTTCTCGTACTCTTCTGAAACCATTATATCCAAATGCCCGTTTATTTATCGATTTTTCATTGCTAAGATATGTCGCCATATCTTGCAATGTGGCATTTTGAATTCCTGTTTCAGCTTCAACGACTTTTTTCAAGTACGCCGAGTACAGTTTCCGGATGTACCCATCGGTAGACCACAGTTTCTTCATCATCGAAACCAAATATGTGATCAGAGCCGTTATTTTTGGGCACGATACTCCTAATCCGCCTTTACCAGTCGGCAATTGCACATATTCCAATGGTGAGCCTCTCACCGGAATTCCGTGCATCATTTTAATTGCTCTCATAGTAATACCAGCGAACACATTCAATTCTGTCAGTTTCGGTACCGAATTCGCATACATATACGTCATTTTTGGTAACACGAAAGTTTTGACACAATCGAGCTTCTGGGGTGGTGTTAGCTCACTTTTGTTCACCAAATCTAACTCTTTTGTGACTTTTGTTATCAGCTCCAGCTCTGAAATTCTCGTCTCTATTCCTGTTTGAACACCTAAATATTTATAGCTGTCAATTTCCTTGAGACTTCGAATTGGCTGATTTTTGAGCATCAACTCTGCGCCACTATTCACTTGTCCTCTTTCAATTATCAAACTAGCACATTTAGCAGGCTTGAAAATCAAATTCAGAGGTGTACAATCCTCATCCATTCTTATCAGTTCATTCTGAAGCTGATTTTTGGTTTCCGCGAGGATCGCCATATCATCGGCAAACGCTAACACCTTTATTCTTGTGTCAAGACACATATGACCAGTCGCCGTTGCTAAATGTCTTCTAATAACATTTTCCAGGCACATATTGAAGAGTGTCGGTGAAATCGGATCACCTTGTTTCACTCCCGATTTAATCAATATCTGGTCACTTTTCTCCGTTTTACTCTTTATTCTGATGGCCGCTCCCTTATACATGTCCATAATGACCTGCACTACCATTTCTGGGAAGCCATACACTTTCAGAGTATGCTCAATGAGCTCATGTGGCACTGAACCGAACGCATTTGTTAGATCCAGCCAGGCAACTGCTAAATTTCCTTTTCTGCCTTTTGCCACATCAATGGCTGCTCTGAGAATCCCTATGCTCTCATTACAACCTTCTCTTTCTTGGAAACCTCTCTGACACCTACTATTGATTCCATCTATCGATCGGATTCTCCGATTCCAAAGACTAGAATACAACTTATAAATTGTCGGCATCAAACTGATCGGCCTCCAGTTATCCGGCTTCAACTCATCTCCACCCTTATATAAGAGTACAGTTTCAGCCTCTTTCCAATGAGCCGGAATTCTTCTATGCACTCTACACTCATTATAAAGTAGAGTTAGAAGCCTGAAATCGGGATCGAACCAACTCAAATGGTGATATTTCAATCCATCAACTCCAGGAGCAGTGTCTTTTGTCTTTTTGAGAGCTTCTGCTAATTCCTTTTCAGTGAATTCTCCTTCAATCCAATCACCGATTTTCACTTTTGGAATTTTGGAAGATTTCGCTTCCAACACCTTTTCCGGCACATCGGTATCTGAAGTCGTCTTTCTGAAAAACGCCTCCAACTTCTTGATCGGAATTTCACACTGTTTCGATTCTTTACCGACCAGGCGATTATAAGTTTTTGCCCGATTTTCCCAGTAAGAATCTCTAAATGAGCCAGAAATATTTTTCGGATTTTCATCCTTTTTACTCTTATATTTCTTTTTCATTTCAGTCTGTGTCGACATTTCTCCCTCTTCTATTTCCATAGGAGGCAGTCTTTTTCCAATTTTCTCAATCGCAATCTCATCACCAACCGAAGCTTTGTGAATCGACGCTGTGAGAACCTCTGTGAGCCATTCCAGCCTCTGGAAGCTCCGCCCATCTTGTACATATGATTCGAATTCTTTTTCAAACCATTCTCGTACTTTTTTCACCAGTTCATCTGGTTTTCCTGTGGGCACTTTTGGCTGTTTCCCTCTCTGTTCCTTTGGTTTTTCTCTAATTTCTCTTTTTTCGATTTTTTCGATTTTCGGCGCAACTAAAAACGGTTTCAAATGCTTTTGCTCCATCAGTTTTGGGATGGAACTTATCGCATTCATTTCCTCTTTCAATTCACCATTTTTCGAATTTTCCTGAGAAAAACACTCTTTTTCAGCGAGGGAAACGTTTTTGGAATTTTCAGCTATTTTTCCTTCTTCCGACGATTCTTCGACTTTTTCCAGCGAAACGAAATTCGAATTCACAATTTTAAAGTCATCGCCGAAAATTTCTGCTGAATTTTCCACTTTTTCCTTCTCATTTCCGTCTAAATATGGCTCTGAAAATAACTCGTAACCTTTCTCTTTGAGCATTTTCTTTACTCTGCTTCGGAATTTCAGCACGTCTTTTTCCTCGTACCAGAAAACTCCATTAGCAACTGATTCAGCCATTAGACACACATGTACTCCACAATTTACGGAATCTCTTTGCAGAGGGACAGGAACATCGAAATAGCGTCTTTTTCGACCCAATTTCTCAATAAATTCCTCAACTTTCCCTCTCGGCTCATATCCGAGTGTGTTTCCATAATAGATACTCTCTGAATCAATAATCAGAAGTATCCAGTGATCCTCCTCACAAATGGGAAAGAAGTGCTTTTTCTGGGTCCACATGGTCTGTTTGACCTGCATTGGACCTTGCTTCTTTGTTATTTCCCATAAGCAAGGATCTAGAACTCTGTACTCTTCATTTTTAGCACAGATTCCTTTCAAATACCACTCTATGACGTCATCAGACAGCCACGCCTCCTTTGAGGTTTCATGATCTAAACACCACGTATTAAACCTTCTTTTTACTGTTTCGAAATCATCGATAACAATAGTTTTGTCTAAAACGTCATCTTCTTGTTCAAAATCATCAATTTCCTCTTTTTCAGGCACTTTTTCGGCTTCTGAGACTCCCAGGCTTTCCCGAACCTTCGGTATTTTTTCAATTGCCGACAGACTCAATCTGCTACTCTGAATCGACAATCTAGCCTTTCTCGATGCTTGCTCTCTAGCCATTTTCACTCTTTCAGCTTTAGAAAGCGGTTTCAAGTCCTTTTTGTCACCCGAAATCGGGCTCGGAACTATTTTCGGACTCTCAACATTTCCAGCTTTTATCACATTTGCTAGGCTTCTTCGAGCACTTTTCTTTTCGGTTTTTTGAAAAAGAGCAGCTAGTGTAGGTTTATTCTCATTATTTTCAACCATTTTCACTTCCTTTTCTCTCTTTTTCACCGATTCCTTTAGTACACTCAACGATTTTGTCACAGTTCTCGTTTGAATTTTATTTTCTAATTCTGTGATTTTTTCCGGTGTTGAGTTTTCTTCTGGCGCTGCCAACACTTTTATTTTCCTTACACCATTTTTAGGTTTCGGAAGCGATGGAGCACTCTCATTTAGAATATCAGCAGTTCGATCGGCCGTAGTTTTCTTTCTATTTTCGATTCTCTTTACTGCTTTCGTTCCGTGACTCGCCAACATGTGATCACTCATCCAATATGTAGCACTAGTGCTAACTTTTCCATTGGGAGCCTTCTGACCACAAATCGAACATTTATATGTCCATTGCACCTTTAGCCCATGATGCTTGCTCAAATGTCTCGTCAAATATTGTAAATCATTTGCTCCGAGACCCGCCGAGCTGGCTTGGGTGCAATTTTTCTCGAAGCATTGCGTTTTCGCGACTGGCGGATATTCAACTCTACAGACAACGGAATTGCCATTTTTCTCGACTAATTCCATTCTCTTAATAAATCCGACAATCTCTTCGCCTTTTGCTTCATCTCCGCCACCTCTAATTACTCTTTTAGGCAGCATTTCTCTTCGAAGATCCGACAAAAACGCATTGAAAAATCGAGCAGAGCCTTCGGCGGACCCTGACGGTTTTTCGCGTTTTTTCTGTGTGCCGAAACTTCTCAGCATCTCTCTAGAGATCACTCTAGTTTTTTCTTGCTTCCAATGAGCCAATTTCTCTTCTCTAGACTCATTTTCCGCTAATTTTTCCACTTTTCTCTCATTTTCTCTGGCGAAAATCGATACTTCCCGTTGGTGGGAGAATGAGCAGAGTTTTGATTCGCAACTCAGCATTTCACTCTCCACTGGCAAATACAGACATAATTTATCCATATTTACCAGCACTGAAGCAAAATCCACGAGGGAATTTACAACAGACACCGATACTTTTTCTTTTTCCATCAATTTCAGCCCAATTTTTATAAAATGAGTTAAAAAAGGTTGCTCGGAGTACGCCGAGCAATCAAGACGGGTGATTTCTGGACTTGATGCCGAAATCACCACGATCCCGACCACCTGGCTTTTCTCTTTGCAGGGTTCCCTAATAATACTCACCTGAGCATCATCGGTAGCCTGCATCCTCGCTTCTTCCGGCGTCTCCGTTTCCTGCTCCATCGAAACACGTCTTCGAATCAACGGAGTCTTTTCTGAAATGAAAATCATGTTATTTTCTGAATTATTCTCTTTTTCAGACTCAAATACCACAATTCCATTGCACTTTTCACCAATTTTGGTGCTGAAAAACTCAAAAATTCTCTTCGAAAAATTCGAATTTTCAGCTAATTTTTCAGGTGATTTTCTTGACAATTTCACATCCGAAACGGAGGAAATCGACACTGAACTGAATTTTGCTTGTTTCTCTGTACTTTTTATAGTAATTTTCAAACAAAATTCCTCTGGAAAAGTCGTGAAAAGTGTGGTAAAAATTTGGGCAGCGCCTCCGGCGGACCCTACACATTTTTCACGATTTTTTCCGACAAAAATCAAAAGACTTACTCTTAAACTGTCTTTTGAAGTTTCTTCTTGCTTTGTTGCTCCTATATTGCCTGAAAATTGTCTGTTTTTCGAGGCAAAACTATGCAAAAAGGCAAGGAAAAATTTCGAATTCGCTCTCGCCGGCGACACGCGCGCGACGAAAGAGTGTGCATAACGAGAGAGTGCCAGAGAAAAAGACAACGTTAATCCGTCATCCCTCCTCATCTCTCGCCGATTTTTAACTAATTTTCGGCACATTTCTGCATGAAAACAGACGAATTCTTGCTGATTGAAGGGGAAATGAATTTTTACAGGTATTTTCAGATACTCTGTCACCTCCTCTACAATCTCCGATGCCGATTTTCTGGAAATACCAGCGGATAGGCAGTCCTTTTTTGGTGTCTTTATGCAAGCAAAGGAGAACCACTCCCTTTCCAAGAATTTCGGTTCTTCTGTCCACAAAGTGAATCTCTTCTTGAACCTACTTTTCTTCCTCTTTTTGCCACCGGGAATACACATTTCGTGCATTCTCAATGGACTTTTCTTTGGGTTTCCGGTGGTTCCGGAGAGGGCCGTGTCTCTTTCATCACTGAATATCAGCGAATCAGAGACAATGTTATTCATAATACAGGGATAATAATAGAGAATAAGGGATCCACTGGAGCCTTCTATAGCCACTTCCGACGTCGGTTTTAACATCGTTAATGAAGAAGCCAGGGCTCGGCTCCAGTGCCAAAATTTGAAAGTTAGTTAGTACTTTAAAAAATAAATAGTACCACCGATACCCAAAATTTGAAGCAAATCCGTTGGCTAGAAGCGCAGATTTACCTCAAACTTGGGTAATTAAACCGACTACAACGGCGCGCGCTGCACTCTAGGTGTATGACAGCAGCGGACATCAATCGAGGTCCGCGTCGGCCACCGCATTTCGACAGTCTGTGAGTATTTGTGTGTGGGGTATTCAGTGAGTGAACAAGAGTTTGGATTTTTTGAAGAAAGGGAAGAGAGGGGAATTTATATTGGGAATGTGGAGGTGGTAGAAATGCTTACGACCATATCACGTTGAATGCACGCCATCCCGTCCGATCTGGCAAGTTAAGCAACGTTGAGTCCAGTTAGTACTTGGATCGGAGACGGCCTGGGAATCCTGGATGTTGTAAGCTTTTTGCATTTTTGTACAATAGTATATTTTAGCTGCTAATAAATATAGATTGATTTATTGTCATTTATGATGTTGTATTGATTTTATGAACTGTATTATTTCTTTGATGTAGGAATTGTGAACACTTTGAATTTTCAAACGAGTATAACTCGACTCGTATCCATTCGATTTTCGAAAACTTTAGTTATTTTGTCTCCCCGAGAGGAGACGTTCCAAAATTTATAGCTAACGCCAATTTTCATTGGGTCAGTTTCAATGTTTACCTCAAACTTGGGTAATTAAACCGACTACAACGGCGCGCGCTGCACTCTAGGTGTATGACAGCAGCGGACATCAATCGAGGTCCGCGTCGGCCACCGCATTTCGACAGTCTGTGAGTATTTGTGTGTGGGGTATTCAGTGAGTGAACAAGAGTTTGGATTTTTTGAAGAAAGGGAAGAGAGGGGAATTTATATTGGGAATGTGGAGGTGGTAGAAATGCTTACGACCATATCACGTTGAATGCACGCCATCCCGTCCGATCTGGCAAGTTAAGCAACGTTGAGTCCAGTTAGTACTTGGATCGGAGACGGCCTGGGAATCCTGGATGTTGTAAGCTTTTTGCATTTTTGTACAATAGTATATTTTAGCTGCTAATAAATATAGATTGATTTATTGTCATTTATGATGTTGTATTGATTTTATGAACTGTATTATTTCTTTGATGTAGGAATTGTGAACACTTTGAATTTTCAAACGAGTATAACTCGACTCGTATCCATTCGATTTTCGAAAACTTTAGTTATTTTGTCTCCCCGAGAGGAGACGTTCCAAAATTTATAGCTAACGCCAATTTTCATTGGGTCAGTTTCAATGTTTACCTCAAACTTGGGTAATTAAACCGACTACAACGGCGCGCGCTGCACTCTAGGTGTATGACAGCAGCGGACATCAATCGAGGTCCGCGTCGGCCACCGCATTTCGACAGTCTGTGAGTATTTGTGTGTGGGGTATTCAGTGAGTGAACAAGAGTTTGGATTTTTTGAAGAAAGGGAAGAGAGGGGAATTTATATTGGGAATGTGGAGGTGGTAGAAATGCTTACGACCATATCACGTTGAATGCACGCCATCCCGTCCGATCTGGCAAGTTAAGCAACGTTGAGTCCAGTTAGTACTTGGATCGGAGACGGCCTGGGAATCCTGGATGTTGTAAGCTTTTTGCATTTTTGTACAATAGTATATTTTAGCTGCTAATAAATATAGATTGATTTATTGTCATTTATGATGTTGTATTGATTTTATGAACTGTATTATTTCTTTGATGTAGGAATTGTGAACACTTTGAATTTTCAAACGAGTATAACTCGACTCGTATCCATTCGATTTTCGAAAACTTTAGTTATTTTGTCTCCCCGAGAGGAGACGTTCCAAAATTTATAGCTAACGCCAATTTTCATTGGGTCAGTTTCAATGTTTACCTCAAACTTGGGTAATTAAACCGACTACAACGGCGCGCGCTGCACTCTAGGTGTATGACAGCAGCGGACATCAATCGAGGTCCGCGTCGGCCACCGCATTTCGACAGTCTGTGAGTATTTGTGTGTGGGGTATTCAGTGAGTGAACAAGAGTTTGGATTTTTTGAAGAAAGGGAAGAGAGGGGAATTTATATTGGGAATGTGGAGGTGGTAGAAATGCTTACGACCATATCACGTTGAATGCACGCCATCCCGTCCGATCTGGCAAGTTAAGCAACGTTGAGTCCAGTTAGTACTTGGATCGGAGACGGCCTGGGAATCCTGGATGTTGTAAGCTTTTTGCATTTTTGTACAATAGTATATTTTAGCTGCTAATAAATATAGATTGATTTATTGTCATTTATGATGTTGTATTGATTTTATGAACTGTATTATTTCTTTGATGTAGGAATTGTGAACACTTTGAATTTTCAAACGAGTATAACTCGACTCGTATCCATTCGATTTTCGAAAACTTTAGTTATTTTGTCTCCCCGAGAGGAGACGTTCCAAAATTTATAGCTAACGCCAATTTTCATTGGGTCAGTTTCAATGTTTACCTCAAACTTGGGTAATTAAACCGACTACAACGGCGCGCGCTGCACTCTAGGTGTATGACAGCAGCGGACATCAATCGAGGTCCGCGTCGGCCACCGCATTTCGACAGTCTGTGAGTATTTGTGTGTGGGGTATTCAGTGAGTGAACAAGAGTTTGGATTTTTTGAAGAAAGGGAAGAGAGGGGAATTTATATTGGGAATGTGGAGGTGGTAGAAATGCTTACGACCATATCACGTTGAATGCACGCCATCCCGTCCGATCTGGCAAGTTAAGCAACGTTGAGTCCAGTTAGTACTTGGATCGGAGACGGCCTGGGAATCCTGGATGTTGTAAGCTTTTTGCATTTTTGTACAATAGTATATTTTAGCTGCTAATAAATATAGATTGATTTATTGTCATTTATGATGTTGTATTGATTTTATGAACTGTATTATTTCTTTGATGTAGGAATTGTGAACACTTTGAATTTTCAAACGAGTATAACTCGACTCGTATCCATTCGATTTTCGAAAACTTTAGTTATTTTGTCTCCCCGAGAGGAGACGTTCCAAAATTTATAGCTAACGCCAATTTTCATTGGGTCAGTTTCAATGTTTACCTCAAACTTGGGTAATTAAACCGACTACAACGGCGCGCGCTGCACTCTAGGTGTATGACAGCAGCGGACATCAATCGAGGTCCGCGTCGGCCACCGCATTTCGACAGTCTGTGAGTATTTGTGTGTGGGGTATTCAGTGAGTGAACAAGAGTTTGGATTTTTTGAAGAAAGGGAAGAGAGGGGAATTTATATTGGGAATGTGGAGGTGGTAGAAATGCTTACGACCATATCACGTTGAATGCACGCCATCCCGTCCGATCTGGCAAGTTAAGCAACGTTGAGTCCAGTTAGTACTTGGATCGGAGACGGCCTGGGAATCCTGGATGTTGTAAGCTTTTTGCATTTTTGTACAATAGTATATTTTAGCTGCTAATAAATATAGATTGATTTATTGTCATTTATGATGTTGTATTGATTTTATGAACTGTATTATTTCTTTGATGTAGGAATTGTGAACACTTTGAATTTTCAAACGAGTATAACTCGACTCGTATCCATTCGATTTTCGAAAACTTTAGTTATTTTGTCTCCCCGAGAGGAGACGTTCCAAAATTTATAGCTAACGCCAATTTTCATTGGGTCAGTTTCAATGTTTACCTCAAACTTGGGTAATTAAACCGACTACAACGGCGCGCGCTGCACTCTAGGTGTATGACAGCAGCGGACATCAATCGAGGTCCGCGTCGGCCACCGCATTTCGACAGTCTGTGAGTATTTGTGTGTGGGGTATTCAGTGAGTGAACAAGAGTTTGGATTTTTTGAAGAAAGGGAAGAGAGGGGAATTTATATTGGGAATGTGGAGGTGGTAGAAATGCTTACGACCATATCACGTTGAATGCACGCCATCCCGTCCGATCTGGCAAGTTAAGCAACGTTGAGTCCAGTTAGTACTTGGATCGGAGACGGCCTGGGAATCCTGGATGTTGTAAGCTTTTTGCATTTTTGTACAATAGTATATTTTAGCTGCTAATAAATATAGATTGATTTATTGTCATTTATGATGTTGTATTGATTTTATGAACTGTATTATTTCTTTGATGTAGGAATTGTGAACACTTTGAATTTTCAAACGAGTATAACTCGACTCGTATCCATTCGATTTTCGAAAACTTTAGTTATTTTGTCTCCCCGAGAGGAGACGTTCCAAAATTTATAGCTAACGCCAATTTTCATTGGGTCAGTTTCAATGTTTACCTCAAACTTGGGTAATTAAACCGACTACAACGGCGCGCGCTGCACTCTAGGTGTATGACAGCAGCGGACATCAATCGAGGTCCGCGTCGGCCACCGCATTTCGACAGTCTGTGAGTATTTGTGTGTGGGGTATTCAGTGAGTGAACAAGAGTTTGGATTTTTTGAAGAAAGGGAAGAGAGGGGAATTTATATTGGGAATGTGGAGGTGGTAGAAATGCTTACGACCATATCACGTTGAATGCACGCCATCCCGTCCGATCTGGCAAGTTAAGCAACGTTGAGTCCAGTTAGTACTTGGATCGGAGACGGCCTGGGAATCCTGGATGTTGTAAGCTTTTTGCATTTTTGTACAATAGTATATTTTAGCTGCTAATAAATATAGATTGATTTATTGTCATTTATGATGTTGTATTGATTTTATGAACTGTATTATTTCTTTGATGTAGGAATTGTGAACACTTTGAATTTTCAAACGAGTATAACTCGACTCGTATCCATTCGATTTTCGAAAACTTTAGTTATTTTGTCTCCCCGAGAGGAGACGTTCCAAAATTTATAGCTAACGCCAATTTTCATTGGGTCAGTTTCAATGTTTACCTCAAACTTGGGTAATTAAACCGACTACAACGGCGCGCGCTGCACTCTAGGTGTATGACAGCAGCGGACATCAATCGAGGTCCGCGTCGGCCACCGCATTTCGACAGTCTGTGAGTATTTGTGTGTGGGGTATTCAGTGAGTGAACAAGAGTTTGGATTTTTTGAAGAAAGGGAAGAGAGGGGAATTTATATTGGGAATGTGGAGGTGGTAGAAATGCTTACGACCATATCACGTTGAATGCACGCCATCCCGTCCGATCTGGCAAGTTAAGCAACGTTGAGTCCAGTTAGTACTTGGATCGGAGACGGCCTGGGAATCCTGGATGTTGTAAGCTTTTTGCATTTTTGTACAATAGTATATTTTAGCTGCTAATAAATATAGATTGATTTATTGTCATTTATGATGTTGTATTGATTTTATGAACTGTATTATTTCTTTGATGTAGGAATTGTGAACACTTTGAATTTTCAAACGAGTATAACTCGACTCGTATCCATTCGATTTTCGAAAACTTTAGTTATTTTGTCTCCCCGAGAGGAGACGTTCCAAAATTTATAGCTAACGCCAATTTTCATTGGGTCAGTTTCAATGTTTACCTCAAACTTGGGTAATTAAACCGACTACAACGGCGCGCGCTGCACTCTAGGTGTATGACAGCAGCGGACATCAATCGAGGTCCGCGTCGGCCACCGCATTTCGACAGTCTGTGAGTATTTGTGTGTGGGGTATTCAGTGAGTGAACAAGAGTTTGGATTTTTTGAAGAAAGGGAAGAGAGGGGAATTTATATTGGGAATGTGGAGGTGGTAGAAATGCTTACGACCATATCACGTTGAATGCACGCCATCCCGTCCGATCTGGCAAGTTAAGCAACGTTGAGTCCAGTTAGTACTTGGATCGGAGACGGCCTGGGAATCCTGGATGTTGTAAGCTTTTTGCATTTTTGTACAATAGTATATTTTAGCTGCTAATAAATATAGATTGATTTATTGTCATTTATGATGTTGTATTGATTTTATGAACTGTATTATTTCTTTGATGTAGGAATTGTGAACACTTTGAATTTTCAAACGAGTATAACTCGACTCGTATCCATTCGATTTTCGAAAACTTTAGTTATTTTGTCTCCCCGAGAGGAGACGTTCCAAAATTTATAGCTAACGCCAATTTTCATTGGGTCAGTTTCAATGTTTACCTCAAACTTGGGTAATTAAACCGACTACAACGGCGCGCGCTGCACTCTAGGTGTATGACAGCAGCGGACATCAATCGAGGTCCGCGTCGGCCACCGCATTTCGACAGTCTGTGAGTATTTGTGTGTGGGGTATTCAGTGAGTGAACAAGAGTTTGGATTTTTTGAAGAAAGGGAAGAGAGGGGAATTTATATTGGGAATGTGGAGGTGGTAGAAATGCTTACGACCATATCACGTTGAATGCACGCCATCCCGTCCGATCTGGCAAGTTAAGCAACGTTGAGTCCAGTTAGTACTTGGATCGGAGACGGCCTGGGAATCCTGGATGTTGTAAGCTTTTTGCATTTTTGTACAATAGTATATTTTAGCTGCTAATAAATATAGATTGATTTATTGTCATTTATGATGTTGTATTGATTTTATGAACTGTATTATTTCTTTGATGTAGGAATTGTGAACACTTTGAATTTTCAAACGAGTATAACTCGACTCGTATCCATTCGATTTTCGAAAACTTTAGTTATTTTGTCTCCCCGAGAGGAGACGTTCCAAAATTTATAGCTAACGCCAATTTTCATTGGGTCAGTTTCAATGTTTACCTCAAACTTGGGTAATTAAACCGACTACAACGGCGCGCGCTGCACTCTAGGTGTATGACAGCAGCGGACATCAATCGAGGTCCGCGTCGGCCACCGCATTTCGACAGTCTGTGAGTATTTGTGTGTGGGGTATTCAGTGAGTGAACAAGAGTTTGGATTTTTTGAAGAAAGGGAAGAGAGGGGAATTTATATTGGGAATGTGGAGGTGGTAGAAATGCTTACGACCATATCACGTTGAATGCACGCCATCCCGTCCGATCTGGCAAGTTAAGCAACGTTGAGTCCAGTTAGTACTTGGATCGGAGACGGCCTGGGAATCCTGGATGTTGTAAGCTTTTTGCATTTTTGTACAATAGTATATTTTAGCTGCTAATAAATATAGATTGATTTATTGTCATTTATGATGTTGTATTGATTTTATGAACTGTATTATTTCTTTGATGTAGGAATTGTGAACACTTTGAATTTTCAAACGAGTATAACTCGACTCGTATCCATTCGATTTTCGAAAACTTTAGTTATTTTGTCTCCCCGAGAGGAGACGTTCCAAAATTTATAGCTAACGCCAATTTTCATTGGGTCAGTTTCAATGTTTACCTCAAACTTGGGTAATTAAACCGACTACAACGGCGCGCGCTGCACTCTAGGTGTATGACAGCAGCGGACATCAATCGAGGTCCGCGTCGGCCACCGCATTTCGACAGTCTGTGAGTATTTGTGTGTGGGGTATTCAGTGAGTGAACAAGAGTTTGGATTTTTTGAAGAAAGGGAAGAGAGGGGAATTTATATTGGGAATGTGGAGGTGGTAGAAATGCTTACGACCATATCACGTTGAATGCACGCCATCCCGTCCGATCTGGCAAGTTAAGCAACGTTGAGTCCAGTTAGTACTTGGATCGGAGACGGCCTGGGAATCCTGGATGTTGTAAGCTTTTTGCATTTTTGTACAATAGTATATTTTAGCTGCTAATAAATATAGATTGATTTATTGTCATTTATGATGTTGTATTGATTTTATGAACTGTATTATTTCTTTGATGTAGGAATTGTGAACACTTTGAATTTTCAAACGAGTATAACTCGACTCGTATCCATTCGATTTTCGAAAACTTTAGTTATTTTGTCTCCCCGAGAGGAGACGTTCCAAAATTTATAGCTAACGCCAATTTTCATTGGGTCAGTTTCAATGTTTACCTCAAACTTGGGTAATTAAACCGACTACAACGGCGCGCGCTGCACTCTAGGTGTATGACAGCAGCGGACATCAATCGAGGTCCGCGTCGGCCACCGCATTTCGACAGTCTGTGAGTATTTGTGTGTGGGGTATTCAGTGAGTGAACAAGAGTTTGGATTTTTTGAAGAAAGGGAAGAGAGGGGAATTTATATTGGGAATGTGGAGGTGGTAGAAATGCTTACGACCATATCACGTTGAATGCACGCCATCCCGTCCGATCTGGCAAGTTAAGCAACGTTGAGTCCAGTTAGTACTTGGATCGGAGACGGCCTGGGAATCCTGGATGTTGTAAGCTTTTTGCATTTTTGTACAATAGTATATTTTAGCTGCTAATAAATATAGATTGATTTATTGTCATTTATGATGTTGTATTGATTTTATGAACTGTATTATTTCTTTGATGTAGGAATTGTGAACACTTTGAATTTTCAAACGAGTATAACTCGACTCGTATCCATTCGATTTTCGAAAACTTTAGTTATTTTGTCTCCCCGAGAGGAGACGTTCCAAAATTTATAGCTAACGCCAATTTTCATTGGGTCAGTTTCAATGTTTACCTCAAACTTGGGTAATTAAACCGACTACAACGGCGCGCGCTGCACTCTAGGTGTATGACAGCAGCGGACATCAATCGAGGTCCGCGTCGGCCACCGCATTTCGACAGTCTGTGAGTATTTGTGTGTGGGGTATTCAGTGAGTGAACAAGAGTTTGGATTTTTTGAAGAAAGGGAAGAGAGGGGAATTTATATTGGGAATGTGGAGGTGGTAGAAATGCTTACGACCATATCACGTTGAATGCACGCCATCCCGTCCGATCTGGCAAGTTAAGCAACGTTGAGTCCAGTTAGTACTTGGATCGGAGACGGCCTGGGAATCCTGGATGTTGTAAGCTTTTTGCATTTTTGTACAATAGTATATTTTAGCTGCTAATAAATATAGATTGATTTATTGTCATTTATGATGTTGTATTGATTTTATGAACTGTATTATTTCTTTGATGTAGGAATTGTGAACACTTTGAATTTTCAAACGAGTATAACTCGACTCGTATCCATTCGATTTTCGAAAACTTTAGTTATTTTGTCTCCCCGAGAGGAGACGTTCCAAAATTTATAGCTAACGCCAATTTTCATTGGGTCAGTTTCAATGTTTACCTCAAACTTGGGTAATTAAACCGACTACAACGGCGCGCGCTGCACTCTAGGTGTATGACAGCAGCGGACATCAATCGAGGTCCGCGTCGGCCACCGCATTTCGACAGTCTGTGAGTATTTGTGTGTGGGGTATTCAGTGAGTGAACAAGAGTTTGGATTTTTTGAAGAAAGGGAAGAGAGGGGAATTTATATTGGGAATGTGGAGGTGGTAGAAATGCTTACGACCATATCACGTTGAATGCACGCCATCCCGTCCGATCTGGCAAGTTAAGCAACGTTGAGTCCAGTTAGTACTTGGATCGGAGACGGCCTGGGAATCCTGGATGTTGTAAGCTTTTTGCATTTTTGTACAATAGTATATTTTAGCTGCTAATAAATATAGATTGATTTATTGTCATTTATGATGTTGTATTGATTTTATGAACTGTATTATTTCTTTGATGTAGGAATTGTGAACACTTTGAATTTTCAAACGAGTATAACTCGACTCGTATCCATTCGATTTTCGAAAACTTTAGTTATTTTGTCTCCCCGAGAGGAGACGTTCCAAAATTTATAGCTAACGCCAATTTTCATTGGGTCAGTTTCAATGTTTACCTCAAACTTGGGTAATTAAACCGACTACAACGGCGCGCGCTGCACTCTAGGTGTATGACAGCAGCGGACATCAATCGAGGTCCGCGTCGGCCACCGCATTTCGACAGTCTGTGAGTATTTGTGTGTGGGGTATTCAGTGAGTGAACAAGAGTTTGGATTTTTTGAAGAAAGGGAAGAGAGGGGAATTTATATTGGGAATGTGGAGGTGGTAGAAATGCTTACGACCATATCACGTTGAATGCACGCCATCCCGTCCGATCTGGCAAGTTAAGCAACGTTGAGTCCAGTTAGTACTTGGATCGGAGACGGCCTGGGAATCCTGGATGTTGTAAGCTTTTTGCATTTTTGTACAATAGTATATTTTAGCTGCTAATAAATATAGATTGATTTATTGTCATTTATGATGTTGTATTGATTTTATGAACTGTATTATTTCTTTGATGTAGGAATTGTGAACACTTTGAATTTTCAAACGAGTATAACTCGACTCGTATCCATTCGATTTTCGAAAACTTTAGTTATTTTGTCTCCCCGAGAGGAGACGTTCCAAAATTTATAGCTAACGCCAATTTTCATTGGGTCAGTTTCAATGTTTACCTCAAACTTGGGTAATTAAACCGACTACAACGGCGCGCGCTGCACTCTAGGTGTATGACAGCAGCGGACATCAATCGAGGTCCGCGTCGGCCACCGCATTTCGACAGTCTGTGAGTATTTGTGTGTGGGGTATTCAGTGAGTGAACAAGAGTTTGGATTTTTTGAAGAAAGGGAAGAGAGGGGAATTTATATTGGGAATGTGGAGGTGGTAGAAATGCTTACGACCATATCACGTTGAATGCACGCCATCCCGTCCGATCTGGCAAGTTAAGCAACGTTGAGTCCAGTTAGTACTTGGATCGGAGACGGCCTGGGAATCCTGGATGTTGTAAGCTTTTTGCATTTTTGTACAATAGTATATTTTAGCTGCTAATAAATATAGATTGATTTATTGTCATTTATGATGTTGTATTGATTTTATGAACTGTATTATTTCTTTGATGTAGGAATTGTGAACACTTTGAATTTTCAAACGAGTATAACTCGACTCGTATCCATTCGATTTTCGAAAACTTTAGTTATTTTGTCTCCCCGAGAGGAGACGTTCCAAAATTTATAGCTAACGCCAATTTTCATTGGGTCAGTTTCAATGTTTACCTCAAACTTGGGTAATTAAACCGACTACAACGGCGCGCGCTGCACTCTAGGTGTATGACAGCAGCGGACATCAATCGAGGTCCGCGTCGGCCACCGCATTTCGACAGTCTGTGAGTATTTGTGTGTGGGGTATTCAGTGAGTGAACAAGAGTTTGGATTTTTTGAAGAAAGGGAAGAGAGGGGAATTTATATTGGGAATGTGGAGGTGGTAGAAATGCTTACGACCATATCACGTTGAATGCACGCCATCCCGTCCGATCTGGCAAGTTAAGCAACGTTGAGTCCAGTTAGTACTTGGATCGGAGACGGCCTGGGAATCCTGGATGTTGTAAGCTTTTTGCATTTTTGTACAATAGTATATTTTAGCTGCTAATAAATATAGATTGATTTATTGTCATTTATGATGTTGTATTGATTTTATGAACTGTATTATTTCTTTGATGTAGGAATTGTGAACACTTTGAATTTTCAAACGAGTATAACTCGACTCGTATCCATTCGATTTTCGAAAACTTTAGTTATTTTGTCTCCCCGAGAGGAGACGTTCCAAAATTTATAGCTAACGCCAATTTTCATTGGGTCAGTTTCAATGTTTACCTCAAACTTGGGTAATTAAACCGACTACAACGGCGCGCGCTGCACTCTAGGTGTATGACAGCAGCGGACATCAATCGAGGTCCGCGTCGGCCACCGCATTTCGACAGTCTGTGAGTATTTGTGTGTGGGGTATTCAGTGAGTGAACAAGAGTTTGGATTTTTTGAAGAAAGGGAAGAGAGGGGAATTTATATTGGGAATGTGGAGGTGGTAGAAATGCTTACGACCATATCACGTTGAATGCACGCCATCCCGTCCGATCTGGCAAGTTAAGCAACGTTGAGTCCAGTTAGTACTTGGATCGGAGACGGCCTGGGAATCCTGGATGTTGTAAGCTTTTTGCATTTTTGTACAATAGTATATTTTAGCTGCTAATAAATATAGATTGATTTATTGTCATTTATGATGTTGTATTGATTTTATGAACTGTATTATTTCTTTGATGTAGGAATTGTGAACACTTTGAATTTTCAAACGAGTATAACTCGACTCGTATCCATTCGATTTTCGAAAACTTTAGTTATTTTGTCTCCCCGAGAGGAGACGTTCCAAAATTTATAGCTAACGCCAATTTTCATTGGGTCAGTTTCAATGTTTACCTCAAACTTGGGTAATTAAACCGACTACAACGGCGCGCGCTGCACTCTAGGTGTATGACAGCAGCGGACATCAATCGAGGTCCGCGTCGGCCACCGCATTTCGACAGTCTGTGAGTATTTGTGTGTGGGGTATTCAGTGAGTGAACAAGAGTTTGGATTTTTTGAAGAAAGGGAAGAGAGGGGAATTTATATTGGGAATGTGGAGGTGGTAGAAATGCTTACGACCATATCACGTTGAATGCACGCCATCCCGTCCGATCTGGCAAGTTAAGCAACGTTGAGTCCAGTTAGTACTTGGATCGGAGACGGCCTGGGAATCCTGGATGTTGTAAGCTTTTTGCATTTTTGTACAATAGTATATTTTAGCTGCTAATAAATATAGATTGATTTATTGTCATTTATGATGTTGTATTGATTTTATGAACTGTATTATTTCTTTGATGTAGGAATTGTGAACACTTTGAATTTTCAAACGAGTATAACTCGACTCGTATCCATTCGATTTTCGAAAACTTTAGTTATTTTGTCTCCCCGAGAGGAGACGTTCCAAAATTTATAGCTAACGCCAATTTTCATTGGGTCAGTTTCAATGTTTACCTCAAACTTGGGTAATTAAACCGACTACAACGGCGCGCGCTGCACTCTAGGTGTATGACAGCAGCGGACATCAATCGAGGTCCGCGTCGGCCACCGCATTTCGACAGTCTGTGAGTATTTGTGTGTGGGGTATTCAGTGAGTGAACAAGAGTTTGGATTTTTTGAAGAAAGGGAAGAGAGGGGAATTTATATTGGGAATGTGGAGGTGGTAGAAATGCTTACGACCATATCACGTTGAATGCACGCCATCCCGTCCGATCTGGCAAGTTAAGCAACGTTGAGTCCAGTTAGTACTTGGATCGGAGACGGCCTGGGAATCCTGGATGTTGTAAGCTTTTTGCATTTTTGTACAATAGTATATTTTAGCTGCTAATAAATATAGATTGATTTATTGTCATTTATGATGTTGTATTGATTTTATGAACTGTATTATTTCTTTGATGTAGGAATTGTGAACACTTTGAATTTTCAAACGAGTATAACTCGACTCGTATCCATTCGATTTTCGAAAACTTTAGTTATTTTGTCTCCCCGAGAGGAGACGTTCCAAAATTTATAGCTAACGCCAATTTTCATTGGGTCAGTTTCAATGTTTACCTCAAACTTGGGTAATTAAACCGACTACAACGGCGCGCGCTGCACTCTAGGTGTATGACAGCAGCGGACATCAATCGAGGTCCGCGTCGGCCACCGCATTTCGACAGTCTGTGAGTATTTGTGTGTGGGGTATTCAGTGAGTGAACAAGAGTTTGGATTTTTTGAAGAAAGGGAAGAGAGGGGAATTTATATTGGGAATGTGGAGGTGGTAGAAATGCTTACGACCATATCACGTTGAATGCACGCCATCCCGTCCGATCTGGCAAGTTAAGCAACGTTGAGTCCAGTTAGTACTTGGATCGGAGACGGCCTGGGAATCCTGGATGTTGTAAGCTTTTTGCATTTTTGTACAATAGTATATTTTAGCTGCTAATAAATATAGATTGATTTATTGTCATTTATGATGTTGTATTGATTTTATGAACTGTATTATTTCTTTGATGTAGGAATTGTGAACACTTTGAATTTTCAAACGAGTATAACTCGACTCGTATCCATTCGATTTTCGAAAACTTTAGTTATTTTGTCTCCCCGAGAGGAGACGTTCCAAAATTTATAGCTAACGCCAATTTTCATTGGGTCAGTTTCAATGTTTACCTCAAACTTGGGTAATTAAACCGACTACAACGGCGCGCGCTGCACTCTAGGTGTATGACAGCAGCGGACATCAATCGAGGTCCGCGTCGGCCACCGCATTTCGACAGTCTGTGAGTATTTGTGTGTGGGGTATTCAGTGAGTGAACAAGAGTTTGGATTTTTTGAAGAAAGGGAAGAGAGGGGAATTTATATTGGGAATGTGGAGGTGGTAGAAATGCTTACGACCATATCACGTTGAATGCACGCCATCCCGTCCGATCTGGCAAGTTAAGCAACGTTGAGTCCAGTTAGTACTTGGATCGGAGACGGCCTGGGAATCCTGGATGTTGTAAGCTTTTTGCATTTTTGTACAATAGTATATTTTAGCTGCTAATAAATATAGATTGATTTATTGTCATTTATGATGTTGTATTGATTTTATGAACTGTATTATTTCTTTGATGTAGGAATTGTGAACACTTTGAATTTTCAAACGAGTATAACTCGACTCGTATCCATTCGATTTTCGAAAACTTTAGTTATTTTGTCTCCCCGAGAGGAGACGTTCCAAAATTTATAGCTAACGCCAATTTTCATTGGGTCAGTTTCAATGTTTACCTCAAACTTGGGTAATTAAACCGACTACAACGGCGCGCGCTGCACTCTAGGTGTATGACAGCAGCGGACATCAATCGAGGTCCGCGTCGGCCACCGCATTTCGACAGTCTGTGAGTATTTGTGTGTGGGGTATTCAGTGAGTGAACAAGAGTTTGGATTTTTTGAAGAAAGGGAAGAGAGGGGAATTTATATTGGGAATGTGGAGGTGGTAGAAATGCTTACGACCATATCACGTTGAATGCACGCCATCCCGTCCGATCTGGCAAGTTAAGCAACGTTGAGTCCAGTTAGTACTTGGATCGGAGACGGCCTGGGAATCCTGGATGTTGTAAGCTTTTTGCATTTTTGTACAATAGTATATTTTAGCTGCTAATAAATATAGATTGATTTATTGTCATTTATGATGTTGTATTGATTTTATGAACTGTATTATTTCTTTGATGTAGGAATTGTGAACACTTTGAATTTTCAAACGAGTATAACTCGACTCGTATCCATTCGATTTTCGAAAACTTTAGTTATTTTGTCTCCCCGAGAGGAGACGTTCCAAAATTTATAGCTAACGCCAATTTTCATTGGGTCAGTTTCAATGTTTACCTCAAACTTGGGTAATTAAACCGACTACAACGGCGCGCGCTGCACTCTAGGTGTATGACAGCAGCGGACATCAATCGAGGTCCGCGTCGGCCACCGCATTTCGACAGTCTGTGAGTATTTGTGTGTGGGGTATTCAGTGAGTGAACAAGAGTTTGGATTTTTTGAAGAAAGGGAAGAGAGGGGAATTTATATTGGGAATGTGGAGGTGGTAGAAATGCTTACGACCATATCACGTTGAATGCACGCCATCCCGTCCGATCTGGCAAGTTAAGCAACGTTGAGTCCAGTTAGTACTTGGATCGGAGACGGCCTGGGAATCCTGGATGTTGTAAGCTTTTTGCATTTTTGTACAATAGTATATTTTAGCTGCTAATAAATATAGATTGATTTATTGTCATTTATGATGTTGTATTGATTTTATGAACTGTATTATTTCTTTGATGTAGGAATTGTGAACACTTTGAATTTTCAAACGAGTATAACTCGACTCGTATCCATTCGATTTTCGAAAACTTTAGTTATTTTGTCTCCCCGAGAGGAGACGTTCCAAAATTTATAGCTAACGCCAATTTTCATTGGGTCAGTTTCAATGTTTACCTCAAACTTGGGTAATTAAACCGACTACAACGGCGCGCGCTGCACTCTAGGTGTATGACAGCAGCGGACATCAATCGAGGTC
This sequence comes from Caenorhabditis zanzibari, assembly GCA_963966625.1. Lineage (NCBI taxonomy): Eukaryota > Metazoa > Nematoda > Chromadorea > Rhabditida > Rhabditidae > Caenorhabditis > Caenorhabditis zanzibari. The sequence continues at coordinate 4,938,238 of OZ016470.1, read as the reverse complement.
CGCGTCGGCCACCGCATTTCGACAGTCTGTGAGTATTTGTGTGTGGGGTATTCAGTGAGTGAACAAGAGTTTGGATTTTTTGAAGAAAGGGAAGAGAGGGGAATTTATATTGGGAATGTGGAGGTGGTAGAAATGCTTACGACCATATCACGTTGAATGCACGCCATCCCGTCCGATCTGGCAAGTTAAGCAACGTTGAGTCCAGTTAGTACTTGGATCGGAGACGGCCTGGGAATCCTGGATGTTGTAAGCTTTTTGCATTTTTGTACAATAGTATATTTTAGCTGCTAATAAATATAGATTGATTTATTGTCATTTATGATGTTGTATTGATTTTATGAACTGTATTATTTCTTTGATGTAGGAATTGTGAACACTTTGAATTTTCAAACGAGTATAACTCGACTCGTATCCATTCGATTTTCGAAATCTTTAGTTATTTTGTCTCCCCGAGAGGAGACGTTCCAAAATTTATAGCTAACGCCAATTTTCATTGGGTCAGTTTCAATGTTTACCTCAAACTTGGGTAATTAAACCGACTACAACGGCGCGCGCTGCACTCTAGGTGTATGACAGCAGCGGACATCAATCGAGGTCCGCGTCGGCCACCGCATTTCGACAGTCTGTGAGTATTTGTGTGTGGGGTATTCAGTGAGTGAACAAGAGTTTGGATTTTTTGAAGAAAGGGAAGAGAGGGGAATTTATATTGGGAATGTGGAGGTGGTAGAAATGCTTACGACCATATCACGTTGAATGCACGCCATCCCGTCCGATCTGGCAAGTTAAGCAACGTTGAGTCCAGTTAGTACTTGGATCGGAGACGGCCTGGGAATCCTGGATGTTGTAAGCTTTTTGCATTTTTGTACAATAGTATATTTTAGCTGCTAATAAATATAGATTGATTTATTGTCATTTATGATGTTGTATTGATTTTATGAACTGTATTATTTCTTTGATGTAGGAATTGTGAACACTTTGAATTTTCAAACGAGTATAACTCGACTCGTATCCATTCGATTTTCGAAAACTTTAGTTATTTTGTCTCCCCGAGAGGAGACGTTCCAAAATTTATAGCTAACGCCAATTTTCATTGGGTCAGTTTCAATGTTTACCTCAAACTTGGGTAATTAAACCGACTACAACGGCGCGCGCTGCACTCTAGGTGTATGACAGCAGCGGACATCAATCGAGGTCCGCGTCGGCCACCGCATTTCGACAGTCTGTGAGTATTTGTGTGTGGGGTATTCAGTGAGTGAACAAGAGTTTGGATTTTTTGAAGAAAGGGAAGAGAGGGGAATTTATATTGGGAATGTGGAGGTGGTAGAAATGCTTACGACCATATCACGTTGAATGCACGCCATCCCGTCCGATCTGGCAAGTTAAGCAACGTTGAGTCCAGTTAGTACTTGGATCGGAGACGGCCTGGGAATCCTGGATGTTGTAAGCTTTTTGCATTTTTGTACAATAGTATATTTTAGCTGCTAATAAATATAGATTGATTTATTGTGTCATTTATGATGTTGTATTGATTTTATGAACTGTATTATTTCTTTGATGTAGGAATTGTGAACACTTTGAATTTTCAAACGAGTATAACTCGACTCGTATCCATTCGATTTTCGAAAACTTTAGTTATTTTGTCTCCCCGAGAGGAGACGTTCCAAAATTTATAGCTAACGCCAATTTTCATTGGGTCAGTTTCAATGTTTACCTCAAACTTGGGTAATTAAACCGACTTCAACGGCGCGCGCTGCACTCTAGGTGTATGACAGCAGCGGACATCAATCGAGGTCCGCGTCGGCCACCGCATTTCGACAGTCTGTGAGTATTTGTGTGTGGGGTATTCAGTGAGTGAACAAGAGTTTGGATTTTTTGAAGAAAGGGAAGAGAGGGGAATTTATATTGGGAATGTGGAGGTGGTAGAAATGCTTACGACCATATCACGTTGAATGCACGCCATCCCGTCCGATCTGGCAAGTTAAGCAACGTTGAGTCCAGTTAGTACTTGGATCGGAGACGGCCTGGGAATCCTGGATGTTGTAAGCTTTTTGCATTTTTGTACAATAGTATATTTTAGCTGCTAATAAATATAGATTGATTTATTGTGTCATTTATGATGTTGTATTGATTTTATGAACTGTATTATTTCTTTGATGTAGGAATTGTGAACACTTTGAATTTTCAAACGAGTATAACTCGACTCGTATCCATTCGATTTTCGAAAACTTTAGTTATTTTGTCTCCCCGAGAGGAGACGTTCCAAAATTTATAGCTAACGCCAATTTTCATTGGGTCAGTTTCAAAAAGCGAGCCTGGGGCGCAATAGTGGCAAGAACCCGCTGAACGGGACCACCAGTTGCTAGGGGATTTATTTCAGTGAGGGGCCATTATGTATTTGCTCCCAGAGCAGTACAGAAAAGACTTGGCGAGTCAAACAAGAGGACCATTCAAACTACAGTATGCCCATCCGCATAACCCACTGGTTTTAGTGGTTGCATGACAATGGACTGCAGCCGAACTGAAACTCTTGTCAGCCCAAACACTAGATTTCACCATTCCCAGGGTTCCTCATTAATGCCAGTCCTGTCGGATCGAAATGATCTACTAGAAAACTGACTGAGTTACCCGCTAGGTGCCTCGCGGCCTTCCCGTCTATCCTAAACCTCGCGGTCTCTAGAGGGGGTACCTGTACCGATCCCATGTTCCATCAATTTCTAATCCTTACTCTGCCCCAGTGTGCTTGGTTTGGAGCACGAATTTGGGTCAGATCCGGTAGAAAATCGATATCTGGGTCTTGTCTAATCGGAACAGTATAACGGCGACTTTGCCATGTATCTGAGCATGTTTTAGTACTTGGAGTTGAGATATAGCTCCATAAACTGTACCAAAACTTCTCTTCTACCTGTCCGTAAAACCAGTGAATCCGAGAAATTTGTATTTCTTTTTTCTCAAAATTCACCTTTTTGAATTTTCAGTGTTCGGAGCACGATTTTCTCCATTAATTCTACACTGAAAACTCGATTCGAAACTACTAAAAAGCTCTGTTTTTCTTCCTTTTTTGCTTTTGTTCATTTCAGCTTTTCTGAGAATTTTTTACCAGGTGTAACCTTTTCATTCATCAAGAATCTGTTTCTCGAACGAGCACGTTAATTTCATCAAGAATGCGAAACTATCAGAATTACTCAGAATCACTTCGCCCGATAATTAATTCTCAATTTCCTTCCAGAGAGCCGTCTTATTACTTATCGCCGGTTAAGGTTAAGACCGATTTTTGCCTGTTTCTTTTGACAATTTTCCTCTTTCTCTCTTTCAGGAATTTTTACTTTTTCATCCCAATTTTCCAATTTTTTTGCCAGAAAAATTAGACTTTTCCAGTGAACAAAACACGAATTGTCTTCGCCAACACCAGTTTTCTTCTTTCCAATTCTTCTCGGCTCTTTTGGGATTTTCGTCTGTCTCTGAATAATCTGAAATTCCCTTTGAATTCCATTTATTCTGAAATCTAAACGCTTTTTCCTTTTCAGCACCCGAAACCGAAGTGTTTCGTTAAAAAAATGCTGAAATTTCCTTTTAATTTTTTGCGTTTCGATTTCCTTCGGTTTATCCCGGTATTTCTGTTTGAAAAATTGCATTTTTTCAGTGTACAAAACCTCAACAGGCTTCGCCAACACTAAATTTCTCTTTCTCAATTTTTCAGACATTTTTGACTTCAATTCCCACATTTTTCCAGAAAAATCGAAGTTTTCTCAGTGTACGAAGCACGAAATTGCGTCGCCAACACTCATTTCCTCTTCTCCGACTCTTCTTATCTCTTCTGGGACTTCCGTCATCCTCTGAATACTCCGAAATCTTCGTTAGACTTCGTTTCCTCTGAAACTTCCGCGTTTTTCTCTTTCCAGCACCAGAAACCGATGTGTTTCGTTATGGATCAGCTGAAATCTTATCTGAAAATCATCAAGAATTATTACTTTTTAAATTCTGATTAATTTTCTCTGTTTTTTACGCTTCCATTTCCTTCGGTGTCGATAAAACGGCGAATTTTTCCTTCGAAATCCATTTTTCCTGTCGCGTTCTCCTCGAGGAGTACACGCGAGTGGATTTCTCTGCGTCTCTCTTTTTCGCACGCTCTATCGCACACCGGCGATTTTCCCATTTCGTCGCAAATTTCCAAGCTGTTTTTTATCGTTTTTCAACGATTTTCTCGGAAAAATGCATAAATTTTGGGGAATATTGAACAAAAAACTACAAGCTTATCTTTTTTCTTGCTTTTTCTGCTCAGTTCCTTTCTTTACACAGCTCATTCCGTTAATCAGTCTCGTTCCCTAGTCCGTTCCTTTTTCCGTCCTTCGGCGCCAGAACTTTTGGCTTGCGAGTATCACCTTAGGTTAATTGTGTGGAGAGTTACGGAACTCCAGTCGCTCCCTCTTCCGGTCCAAACCTTTAGGCTTTTCGCCACCGAATTTCAGTGGATTATCTGAATAGGAATCCCCGAAAATGTGATTCCAGTAGGCGTTTTTACTATATTCTAGTACTGTAGAACATATTTCTGGTATTGCCCGACGAATCACACCCTTTTCGATTCCTAATTCAACCAGACTGCTAATTGTAGGCTTCCACCAGTTACCTAGTGAACCCACAACAATCGGGAGAACTGAGAAACTAACACCTTCCGATTTTAGGTGCTGGAATCCTTCTGTGTACTTAGAAACCTTCCCGTCCCATGCTCTTTGCATAGCTTCTACTCCATGCTCATAGGGACATGTGACATCTGCCAGAATAACTTGTTTTCCATCTGGACTTTTCATATAGATGTCAGGTCTCAATCTATTGGGGCCTGGGTGTTCCTGATCTATTAGGAGCTCCCAATCTTTCTTTTCCCCATTTTCGATGAGCTTTTTCACTTTATAAAGCACCGCATCGTGTCTTTCTGTAATTTTCCGCGGTAAGCCATATGTGCAAGACTGAAGAATGTGCCATTGAGATTCTCTCTCATATCCACATCTTCTGCAAGCCTTTGACTTTACGTCATCAAAAGTGTTGTAATTACAAGCCAACAAATTCAGACGTGCTCTGTGAACCCATCTATGAGCTGAAAAGCTCACTTTTCCACCTTTTCTGACGAAACTATTGCTTTGCGGATACTGTTGAAGCACTCGGCAAACTTCACTTTTCACCACTTTTTCTGTATTGAATCGGTGTAAAAGTGCCGAATTTACTTCTCCTTTCAGCAATGTTTGAAGTTTTTTCACCTGTAATTCTGTGAAAATCTTCTCTTTTCCGTCTTCGATGGCCTGAACCAAAATCGCTAGTTTTCCGTTTTCTACTACGATTTTTATCTTGTGCAGCGGAGATTCTTTTATTTCTGATAATCCCTTACACACTTCTCGTACTCTTCTGAAACCATTATATCCAAATGCCCGTTTATTTATCGATTTTCCATTGCTAAGATATGTCGCCATATCTTGCAATGTGGCATTTTGAATTCCTGTTTCAGCTTCAACGACTTTTTTCAAGTACGCCGAGTACAGTTTCCGTATGTACCCATCACTTGACCACAGTTTCTTCATCATCGAAACCAAATATGTGATCAGAGCCGTGATTTTTGGGCACGATACTCCTAATCCGCCTTTACCAGTCGGCAATTGCACATATTCCAATGGTGAGCCTCTCACCGGAATTCCGTGCATCATTTTAATTGCTCTCATAGTAATACCAGCGAACACCTTCAATTCTGTCAGTTTCGGTACCGAATTCGCATACATATACGTCATTTTTGGTAACACGAAAGTTTTGACACAATCGAGCTTCTGGGGTGGTGTTAGCTCACTTTTGTTCACCAAATCTAACTCTTTTGTGACTTTTGTTATCAGCTCCAGCTCTGAAATTCTCGTCTCTATTCCTGTTTGAACACCTAAATATTTATAGCTGTCAATTTCCTTGAGACTTCGAATTGGCTGATCTTTGAGCATCAACTCTGCGCCACTATTCACTTGTCCTCTTTCAATTATCAAACTAGCACATTTAGCAGGCTTGAAAATCAAATTCAGAGGTGTACAATCCTCATCCATTCTTATCAGTTCATTCTGAAGCTGATTTTTGGTTTCCGCGAGGATCGCCATATCATCGGCAAACGCTAACACCTTTATTCTTGTGTCAAGACACATATGACCAGTCGCCGTTGCTAAATGTCTTCTAATCACATTTTCCAGGCACATATTGAAGAGTGTCGGTGAAATCGGGTCACCTTGTTTCACTCCAGATTTTATCAATATCTGGTCACTTTTCTCCGTTTTACTCTTTATTCTGATGGCCGCTCCCTTATACATGTCCATAATGACCTGCACTACCATTTCTGGGAAGCCATACACTTTCAGAGTATGCTCAATGAGCTCATGTGGCACTGAACCGAACGCATTTGTTAGATCCAGCCAGGCAACTGCTAAATTTCCTTTTCTGCCTTTTGCCACATCAATGGCTGCTCTGAGAATCCCTATGCTCTCATTACAACCTTCTCTTTCTTGGAAACCTCTCTGACACCTACTATTGATTCCATCTATCGATCGGATTCTCCGATTCCAAAGACTAGAATACAACTTATAGATGGTCGGCATCAAACTGATCGGCCTCCAGTTATCCGGCTTCAACTCATCTCCACCCTTATATAAGAGTACAGTTTCAGCCTCTTTCCAATGAGCCGGAATTCTTCTATGCACTCTACACTCATTATAAAGTAGAGTTAGAAGCCTGAAATCGGGATCGAACCAACTCAAATGGTGATATTTCAATCCATCGACTCCAGGAGCAGTGTCTTTTGTCTTTTTGAGAGCTTCTGCTAATTCCTTTTCAGTGAATTCTCCTTCAATCCAATCACCGATTTTCACTTTTGGAATTTTGGAAGATTTCGCTTCCAACACCTTTTCCGGCACATCGGTATCTGAAGTCGTCTTTCTGAAGAACGCCTCCAACTTCTTGATCGGAATTTCACACTGTTTCGATTCTTTACCGACCAGGCGATTATAAGTTTTTGCCCGATTTTCCCAGTAAGAATCTCTAAATGAGCCAGAAATATTTTTCGGATTTTCATCCTTTTTACTCTTATATTTCTTTTTCATTTCAGTCTGTGTCGACATTTCTCCTTCTTTTACTTCCATAGGAGGCAGTCTTTTTCCAATTTTCTCAATCGCAATCTCATCACCAACCGAAGCTTTGTGAATCGACGCTGTGAGAACCTCTGTGAGCCATTCCAGCCTTTGGAAGCTCCGCCCATCTTGTACATATGATTCGAATTCTTTTTCAAACCATTCTCGTACTTTTTTCACCAGTTCATCTGGTTTTCCTGTGGGCACTTTTGGCTGTTTCCCTCTCTGTTCCTTTGGTTTTTCTCTAATTTCTCTTTTTTCCATTTTTTCGATTTTCGGCGCAACTAAAATCGGTTTCAAATGCTTTTGCTCCATCAGTTTTGGGATGGAACTTATCGCATTCATTTCCTCTTTCAATTCACCACTTTTCGAATTTTCTTGAGAAAAACACTCTTTTTCAGCGAGGGAAACATTTTTGGAATTTTCAGCTATTTTTCCTTCTTCCGACGATTCTTCGACTTTTTCCAGCGAACCGAAATTCGAATTCACAATTTCAAAATCATCGCCGAAAATTTCTGCTGAATTTTCCACTTTTTCCTTCTCATTTCTGTCTAAATATGGCTCTGAAAATAACTCGTAACCTTTCTCTTTGAGCATTTTCTTTACTCTGCTTCGGAATTTCAGCACGTCTTTTTCTTCGTACCAGAAAACTCCATTAGCAACTGATTCAGCCATTAGACACACATGTACTCCACAATTCACGGAATCTCTTTGCAGAGGGACAGGAACATCGAAATAGCGTCTTTTTCGACCCAATTTCTCCATAAATTCCTCAACTTTCCCTCTCGGCTCATATCCGAGTGTGTTTCCATAATAGATACTCTCTGAATCAATAATCAGAAGTATCCAGTGATCCTCCTCACAAATGGGAAAGAAGTGCTTTTTCTGGGTCCACATGGTCTGTTTGACCTGCATTGGACCTTGCTTCTTTGTTATTTCCCATAAGCAAGGATCTAGAACTCTGTACTCTTCATTTTTAGCACAGATTCCTTTCAAATACCACTCGATGACGTCATCAGACAGCCACGCCTCCTTCGAGGTTTCATGATCTAAACACCACGTATTAAACCTTCTTTTTACTGTTTCGAAATCATCGATAACAATAGTTTTGTCTAAAACGTCTTCTTCTTGTTCAGAATCATCAATTTCCTCTTTTTCAGGCACTTTTTCAGCTTCTGAGACTCCCAGGCTTTCCCGAACCTTCGGTATTTTTTCAATTGCCGACAGACTCAATCTGTTACTCTGAATCGACAATCTAGCCTTTCTCGATGCTTGCTCTCTAGCCATTTTCACTCTTTCAGCTTGAGAAAGCTGTTTCAAGTCCTTTTTGTCACCCGAAATCGGGCTCGGAACTATTTTCGGAGACTTGGATCGGAGACGGCCTGGGAATCCTGGATGTTGTAAGCTTTTTGCATTTTTGTACAATAGTATATTTTAGCTGCTAATAAATATAGATTGATTTATTGTGTCATTTATGATGTTGTATTGATTTTATGAACTGTATTATTTCTTTGATGTAGGAATTGTGAACACTTTGAATTTTCAAACGAGTATAACTCGACTCGTATCCATTCGATTTTCGAAAACTTTAGTTATTTTGTCTCCCCGAGAGGAGACGTTCCAAAATTTATAGCTAACGCCAATTTTCATTGGGTCAGTTTCAAAAAGCGAGCCTGGGGCGCAATAGTGGCAAGAACCCGCTGAACGGGACCACCAGTTGCTAGGGGATTTATTTCAGTGAGGGGCCATTATGTATTTGCTCCCAGAGCAGTACAGAAAAGACTTGGCGAGTCAAACAAGAGGACCATTCAAACTACAGTATGCCCATCCGCATAACCCACTGGTTTTAGTGGTTGCATGACAATGGACTGCAGCCGAACTGAAACTCTTGTCAGCCCAAACACTAGATTTCACCATTCCCAGGGTTCCTCATTAATGCCAGTCCTGTCGGATCGAAATGATCTACTAGAAAACTGACTGAGTTACCCGCTAGGTGCCTCGCGGCCTTCCCGTCTATCCTAAACCTCGCGGTCTCTAGAGGGGGTACCTGTACCGATCCCATGTTCCATCAATTTCTAATCCTTACTCTGCCCCAGTGTGCTTGGTTTGGAGCACGAATTTGGGTCAGATCCGGTAGAAAATCGATATCTGGGTCTTGTCTAATCGGAACAGTATAACGGCGACTTTGCCATGTATCTGAGCATGTTTTAGTACTTGGAGTTGAGATATAGCTCCATAAACTGTACCAAAACTTCTCTTCTACCTGTCCGTAAAACCAGTGAATCCGAGAAATTTGTATTTCTTTTTTCTCAAAATTCACCTTTTTGAATTTTCAGTGTTCGGAGCACGATTTTCTCCATTAATTCTACACTGAAAACTCGATTCGAAACTACTAAAAAGCTCTGTTTTTCTTCCTTTTTTGCTTTTGTTCATTTCAGCTTTTCTGAGAATTTTTTACCAGGTGTAACCTTTTCATTCATCAAGAATCTGTTTCTCGAACGAGCACGTTAATTTCATCAAGAATGCGAAACTATCAGAATTACTCAGAATCACTTCGCCCGATAATTAATTCTCAATTTCCTTCCAGAGAGCCGTCTTATTACTTATCGCCGGTTAAGGTTAAGACCGATTTTTGCCTGTTTCTTTTGACAATTTTCCTCTTTCTCTCTTTCAGGAATTTTTACTTTTTCATCCCAATTTTCCAATTTTTTTGCCAGAAAAATTAGACTTTTCCAGTGAACAAAACACGAATTGTCTTCGCCAACACCAGTTTTCTTCTTTCCAATTCTTCTCGGCTCTTTTGGGATTTTCGTCTGTCTCTGAATAATCTGAAATTCCCTTTGAATTCCATTTATTCTGAAATCTAAACGCTTTTTCCTTTTCAGCACCCGAAACCGAAGTGTTTCGTTAAAAAAATGCTGAAATTTCCTTTTAATTTTTTGCGTTTCGATTTCCTTCGGTTTATCCCGGTATTTCTGTTTGAAAAATTGCATTTTTTCAGTGTACAAAACCTCAACAGGCTTCGCCAACACTAAATTTCTCTTTCTCAATTTTTCAGACATTTTTGACTTCAATTCCCACATTTTTCCAGAAAAATCGAAGTTTTCTCAGTGTACGAAGCACGAAATTGCGTCGCCAACACTCATTTCCTCTTCTCCGACTCTTCTTATCTCTTCTGGGACTTCCGTCATCCTCTGAATACTCCGAAATCTTCGTTAGACTTCGTTTCCTCTGAAACTTCCGCGTTTTTCTCTTTCCAGCACCAGAAACCGATGTGTTTCGTTATGGATCAGCTGAAATCTTATCTGAAAATCATCAAGAATTATTACTTTTTAAATTCTGATTAATTTTCTCTGTTTTTTACGCTTCCATTTCCTTCGGTGTCGATAAAACGGCGAATTTTTCCTTCGAAATCCATTTTTCCTGTCGCGTTCTCCTCGAGGAGTACACGCGAGTGGATTTCTCTGCGTCTCTCTTTTTCGCACGCTCTATCGCACACCGGCGATTTTCCCATTTCGTCGCAAATTTCCAAGCTGTTTTTTATCGTTTTTCAACGATTTTCTCGGAAAAATGCATAAATTTTGGGGAATATTGAACAAAAAACTACAAGCTTATCTTTTTTCTTGCTTTTTCTGCTCAGTTCCTTTCTTTACACAGCTCATTCCGTTAATCAGTCTCGTTCCCTAGTCCGTTCCTTTTTCCGTCCTTCGGCGCCAGAACTTTTGGCTTGCGAGTATCACCTTAGGTTAATTGTGTGGAGAGTTACGGAACTCCAGTCGCTCCCTCTTCCGGTCCAAACCTTTAGGCTTTTCGCCACCGAATTTCAGTGGATTATCTGAATAGGAATCCCCGAAAATGTGATTCCAGTAGGCGTTTTTACTATATTCTAGTACTGTAGAACATATTTCTGGTATTGCCCGACGAATCACACCCTTTTCGATTCCTAATTCAACCAGACTGCTAATTGTAGGCTTCCACCAGTTACCTAGTGAACCCACAACAATCGGGAGAACTGAGAAACTAACACCTTCCGATTTTAGGTGCTGGAATCCTTCTGTGTACTTAGAAACCTTCCCGTCCCATGCTCTTTGCATAGCTTCTACTCCATGCTCATAGGGACATGTGACATCTGCCAGAATAACTTGTTTTCCATCTGGACTTTTCATATAGATGTCAGGTCTCAATCTATTGGGGCCTGGGTGTTCCTGATCTATTAGGAGCTCCCAATCTTTCTTTTCCCCATTTTCGATGAGCTTTTTCACTTTATAAAGCACCGCATCGTGTCTTTCTGTAATTTTCCGCGGTAAGCCATATGTGCAAGACTGAAGAATGTGCCATTGAGATTCTCTCTCATATCCACATCTTCTGCAAGCCTTTGACTTTACGTCATCAAAAGTGTTGTAATTACAAGCCAACAAATTCAGACGTGCTCTGTGAACCCATCTATGAGCTGAAAAGCTCACTTTTCCACCTTTTCTGACGAAACTATTGCTTTGCGGATACTGTTGAAGCACTCGGCAAACTTCACTTTTCACCACTTTTTCTGTATTGAATCGGTGTAAAAGTGCCGAATTTACTTCTCCTTTCAGCAATGTTTGAAGTTTTTTCACCTGTAATTCTGTGAAAATCTTCTCTTTTCCGTCTTCGATGGCCTGAACCAAAATCGCTAGTTTTCCGTTTTCTACTACGATTTTTATCTTGTGCAGCGGAGATTCTTTTATTTCTGATAATCCCTTACACACTTCTCGTACTCTTCTGAAACCATTATATCCAAATGCCCGTTTATTTATCGATTTTCCATTGCTAAGATATGTCGCCATATCTTGCAATGTGGCATTTTGAATTCCTGTTTCAGCTTCAACGACTTTTTTCAAGTACGCCGAGTACAGTTTCCGTATGTACCCATCACTTGACCACAGTTTCTTCATCATCGAAACCAAATATGTGATCAGAGCCGTGATTTTTGGGCACGATACTCCTAATCCGCCTTTACCAGTCGGCAATTGCACATATTCCAATGGTGAGCCTCTCACCGGAATTCCGTGCATCATTTTAATTGCTCTCATAGTAATACCAGCGAACACCTTCAATTCTGTCAGTTTCGGTACCGAATTCGCATACATATACGTCATTTTTGGTAACACGAAAGTTTTGACACAATCGAGCTTCTGGGGTGGTGTTAGCTCACTTTTGTTCACCAAATCTAACTCTTTTGTGACTTTTGTTATCAGCTCCAGCTCTGAAATTCTCGTCTCTATTCCTGTTTGAACACCTAAATATTTATAGCTGTCAATTTCCTTGAGACTTCGAATTGGCTGATCTTTGAGCATCAACTCTGCGCCACTATTCACTTGTCCTCTTTCAATTATCAAACTAGCACATTTAGCAGGCTTGAAAATCAAATTCAGAGGTGTACAATCCTCATCCATTCTTATCAGTTCATTCTGAAGCTGATTTTTGGTTTCCGCGAGGATCGCCATATCATCGGCAAACGCTAACACCTTTATTCTTGTGTCAAGACACATATGACCAGTCGCCGTTGCTAAATGTCTTCTAATCACATTTTCCAGGCACATATTGAAGAGTGTCGGTGAAATCGGGTCACCTTGTTTCACTCCAGATTTTATCAATATCTGGTCACTTTTCTCCGTTTTACTCTTTATTCTGATGGCCGCTCCCTTATACATGTCCATAATGACCTGCACTACCATTTCTGGGAAGCCATACACTTTCAGAGTATGCTCAATGAGCTCATGTGGCACTGAACCGAACGCATTTGTTAGATCCAGCCAGGCAACTGCTAAATTTCCTTTTCTGCCTTTTGCCACATCAATGGCTGCTCTGAGAATCCCTATGCTCTCATTACAACCTTCTCTTTCTTGGAAACCTCTCTGACACCTACTATTGATTCCATCTATCGATCGGATTCTCCGATTCCAAAGACTAGAATACAACTTATAGATGGTCGGCATCAAACTGATCGGCCTCCAGTTATCCGGCTTCAACTCATCTCCACCCTTATATAAGAGTACAGTTTCAGCCTCTTTCCAATGAGCCGGAATTCTTCTATGCACTCTACACTCATTATAAAGTAGAGTTAGAAGCCTGAAATCGGGATCGAACCAACTCAAATGGTGATATTTCAATCCATCGACTCCAGGAGCAGTGTCTTTTGTCTTTTTGAGAGCTTCTGCTAATTCCTTTTCAGTGAATTCTCCTTCAATCCAATCACCGATTTTCACTTTTGGAATTTTGGAAGATTTCGCTTCCAACACCTTTTCCGGCACATCGGTATCTGAAGTCGTCTTTCTGAAGAACGCCTCCAACTTCTTGATCGGAATTTCACACTGTTTCGATTCTTTACCGACCAGGCGATTATAAGTTTTTGCCCGATTTTCCCAGTAAGAATCTCTAAATGAGCCAGAAATATTTTTCGGATTTTCATCCTTTTTACTCTTATATTTCTTTTTCATTTCAGTCTGTGTCGACATTTCTCCTTCTTTTACTTCCATAGGAGGCAGTCTTTTTCCAATTTTCTCAATCGCAATCTCATCACCAACCGAAGCTTTGTGAATCGACGCTGTGAGAACCTCTGTGAGCCATTCCAGCCTTTGGAAGCTCCGCCCATCTTGTACATATGATTCGAATTCTTTTTCAAACCATTCTCGTACTTTTTTCACCAGTTCATCTGGTTTTCCTGTGGGCACTTTTGGCTGTTTCCCTCTCTGTTCCTTTGGTTTTTCTCTAATTTCTCTTTTTTCCATTTTTTCGATTTTCGGCGCAACTAAAATCGGTTTCAAATGCTTTTGCTCCATCAGTTTTGGGATGGAACTTATCGCATTCATTTCCTCTTTCAATTCACCACTTTTCGAATTTTCTTGAGAAAAACACTCTTTTTCAGCGAGGGAAACATTTTTGGAATTTTCAGCTATTTTTCCTTCTTCCGACGATTCTTCGACTTTTTCCAGCGAACCGAAATTCGAATTCACAATTTCAAAATCATCGCCGAAAATTTCTGCTGAATTTTCCACTTTTTCCTTCTCATTTCTGTCTAAATATGGCTCTGAAAATAACTCGTAACCTTTCTCTTTGAGCATTTTCTTTACTCTGCTTCGGAATTTCAGCACGTCTTTTTCTTCGTACCAGAAAACTCCATTAGCAACTGATTCAGCCATTAGACACACATGTACTCCACAATTCACGGAATCTCTTTGCAGAGGGACAGGAACATCGAAATAGCGTCTTTTTCGACCCAATTTCTCCATAAATTCCTCAACTTTCCCTCTCGGCTCATATCCGAGTGTGTTTCCATAATAGATACTCTCTGAATCAATAATCAGAAGTATCCAGTGATCCTCCTCACAAATGGGAAAGAAGTGCTTTTTCTGGGTCCACATGGTCTGTTTGACCTGCATTGGACCTTGCTTCTTTGTTATTTCCCATAAGCAAGGATCTAGAACTCTGTACTCTTCATTTTTAGCACAGATTCCTTTCAAATACCACTCGATGACGTCATCAGACAGCCACGCCTCCTTCGAGGTTTCATGATCTAAACACCACGTATTAAACCTTCTTTTTACTGTTTCGAAATCATCGATAACAATAGTTTTGTCTAAAACGTCTTCTTCTTGTTCAGAATCATCAATTTCCTCTTTTTCAGGCACTTTTTCAGCTTCTGAGACTCCCAGGCTTTCCCGAACCTTCGGTATTTTTTCAATTGCCGACAGACTCAATCTGTTACTCTGAATCGACAATCTAGCCTTTCTCGATGCTTGCTCTCTAGCCATTTTCACTCTTTCAGCTGATTTTATGAACTGTATTATTTCTTTGATGTAGGAATTGTGAACACTTTGAATTTTCAAACGAGTATAACTCGACTCGTATCCATTCGATTTTCGAAAACTTTAGTTATTTTGTCTCCCCGAGAGGAGACGTTCCAAAATTTATAGCTAACGCCAATTTTCATTGGGTCAGTTTCAATGTTTACCTCAAACTTGGGTAATTAAACCGACTACAACGGCGCGCGCTGCACTCTAGGTGTATGACAGCAGCGGACATCAATCGAGGTCCGCGTCGGCCACCGCATTTCGACAGTCTGTGGGTATTTGTGTGTGGGGTATTTTAGTGAGTTTGGAAAGAGTGAGGTTTTTTGAAGAAAGGGAAGAGAGGGGAATTTATATTGGGAATGTGGAGGTGGTAGAAATGCTTACGACCATATCACGTTGAATGCACGCCATCCCGTCCGATCTGGCAAGTTAAGCAACGTTGAGTCCAGTTAGTACTTGGATCGGAGACGGCCTGGGAATCCTGGATGTTGTAAGCTTTTTGCATTTTTGTACAATAGTATATTTTAGCTGCTAATAAATATAGATTGATTTATTGTGTCATTTATGATGTTGTATTGATTTTATGAACTGTATTATTTCTTTGATGTAGGAATTGTGAACACTTTGAATTTTCAAACGAGTATAACTCGACTCGTATCCATTCGATTTTCGAAAACTTTAGTTATTTTGTCTCCCCGAGAGGAGACGTTCCAAAATTTATAGCTAACGCCAATTTTCATTGGGTCAGTTTCAATGTTTACCTCAAACTTGGGTAATTAAACCGACTACAACGGCGCGCGCTGCACTCTAGAGTGCAGCGCGCGCCGTTGTAGTCGGTTTAATTACCCAAGTTTGAGGTAAACATTGAAACTGACCCAATGAAAATTGGCGTTAGCTATAAATTTTGGAACGTCTCCTCTCGGGGAGACAAAATAACTAAAGTTTTCGAAAATCGAATGGATACGAGTCGAGTTATACTCGTTTGAAAATTCAAAGTGTTCACAATTCCTACATCAAAGAAATAATACAGTTCATAAAATCAATACAACATCATAAATGACACAATAAATCAATCTATATTTATTAGCAGCTAAAATATACTATTGTACAAAAATGCAAAAAGCTTACAACATCCAGGATTCCCAGGCCGTCTCCGATCCAAGTACTAACTGGACTCAACGTTGCTTAACTTGCCAGATCGGACGGGATGGCGTGCATTCAACGTGATATGGTCGTAAGCATTTCTACCACCTCCACATTCCCAATATAAATTCCCCTCTCTTCCCTTTCTTCAAAAAACCTCACTCTTTCCAAACTCACTAAAATACCCCACACACAAATACCCACAGACTGTCGAAATGCGGTGGCCGACGCGGACCTCGATTGATGTCCGCTGCTGTCATACACCTAGAGTGCAGCGCGCGCCGTTGTAGTCGGTTTAATTACCCAAGTTTGAGGTAAACATTGAAACTGACCCAATGAAAATTGGCGTTAGCTATAAATTTTGGAACGTCTCCTCTCGGGGAGACAAAATAACTAAAGTTTTCGAAAATCGAATGGATACGAGTCGAGTTATACTCGTTTGAAAATTCAAAGTGTTCACAATTCCTACATCAAAGAAATAATACAGTTCATAAAATCAATACAACATCATAAATGACACAATAAATCAATCTATATTTATTAGCAGCTAAAATATACTATTGTACAAAAATGCAAAAAGCTTACAACATCCAGGATTCCCAGGCCGTCTCCGATCCAAGTACTAACTGGACTCAACGTTGCTTAACTTGCCAGATCGGACGGGATGGCGTGCATTCAACGTGATATGGTCGTAAGCATTTCTACCACCTCCACATTCCCAATATAAATTCCCCTCTCTTCCCTTTCTTCAAAAAACCTCACTCTTTCCAAACTCACTAAAATACCCCACACACAAATACCCACAGACTGTCGAAATGCGGTGGCCGACGCGGACCTCGATTGATGTCCGCTGCTGTCATACACCTAGAGTGCAGCGCGCGCCGTTGTAGTCGGTTTAATTACCCAAGTTTGAGGTAAACATTGAAACTGACCCAATGAAAATTGGCGTTAGCTATAAATTTTGGAACGTCTCCTCTCGGGGAGACAAAATAACTAAAGTTTTCGAAAATCGAATGGATACGAGTCGAGTTATACTCGTTTGAAAATTCAAAGTGTTCACAATTCCTACATCAAAGAAATAATACAGTTCATAAAATCAATACAACATCATAAATGACACAATAAATCAATCTATATTTATTAGCAGCTAAAATATACTATTGTACAAAAATGCAAAAAGCTTACAACATCCAGGATTCCCAGGCCGTCTCCGATCCAAGTACTAACTGGACTCAACGTTGCTTAACTTGCCAGATCGGACGGGATGGCGTGCATTCAACGTGATATGGTCGTAAGCATTTCTACCACCTCCACATTCCCAATATAAATTCCCCTCTCTTCCCTTTCTTCAAAAAACCTCACTCTTTCCAAACTCACTAAAATACCCCACACACAAATACCCACAGACTGTCGAAATGCGGTGGCCGACGCGGACCTCGATTGATGTCCGCTGCTGTCATACACCTAGAGTGCAGCGCGCGCCGTTGTAGTCGGTTTAATTACCCAAGTTTGAGGTAAACATTGAAACTGACCCAATGAAAATTGGCGTTAGCTATAAATTTTGGAACGTCTCCTCTCGGGGAGACAAAATAACTAAAGTTTTCGAAAATCGAATGGATACGAGTCGAGTTATACTCGTTTGAAAATTCAAAGTGTTCACAATTCCTACATCAAAGAAATAATACAGTTCATAAAATCAATACAACATCATAAATGACACAATAAATCAATCTATATTTATTAGCAGCTAAAATATACTATTGTACAAAAATGCAAAAAGCTTACAACATCCAGGATTCCCAGGCCGTCTCCGATCCAAGTACTAACTGGACTCAACGTTGCTTAACTTGCCAGATCGGACGGGATGGCGTGCATTCAACGTGATATGGTCGTAAGCATTTCTACCACCTCCACATTCCCAATATAAATTCCCCTCTCTTCCCTTTCTTCAAAAAACCTCACTCTTTCCAAACTCACTAAAATACCCCACACACAAATACCCACAGACTGTCGAAATGCGGTGGCCGACGCGGACCTCGATTGATGTCCGCTGCTGTCATACACCTAGAGTGCAGCGCGCGCCGTTGTAGTCGGTTTAATTACCCAAGTTTGAGGTAAACATTGAAACTGACCCAATGAAAATTGGCGTTAGCTATAAATTTTGGAACGTCTCCTCTCGGGGAGACAAAATAACTAAAGTTTTCGAAAATCGAATGGATACGAGTCGAGTTATACTCGTTTGAAAATTCAAAGTGTTCACAATTCCTACATCAAAGAAATAATACAGTTCATAAAATCAATACAACATCATAAATGACACAATAAATCAATCTATATTTATTAGCAGCTAAAATATACTATTGTACAAAAATGCAAAAAGCTTACAACATCCAGGATTCCCAGGCCGTCTCCGATCCAAGTACTAACTGGACTCAACGTTGCTTAACTTGCCAGATCGGACGGGATGGCGTGCATTCAACGTGATATGGTCGTAAGCATTTCTACCACCTCCACATTCCCAATATAAATTCCCCTCTCTTCCCTTTCTTCAAAAAACCTCACTCTTTCCAAACTCACTAAAATACCCCACACACAAATACCCACAGACTGTCGAAATGCGGTGGCCGACGCGGACCTCGATTGATGTCCGCTGCTGTCATACACCTAGAGTGCAGCGCGCGCCGTTGTAGTCGGTTTAATTACCCAAGTTTGAGGTAAACATTGAAACTGACCCAATGAAAATTGGCGTTAGCTATAAATTTTGGAACGTCTCCTCTCGGGGAGACAAAATAACTAAAGTTTTCGAAAATCGAATGGATACGAGTCGAGTTATACTCGTTTGAAAATTCAAAGTGTTCACAATTCCTACATCAAAGAAATAATACAGTTCATAAAATCAATACAACATCATAAATGACACAATAAATCAATCTATATTTATTAGCAGCTAAAATATACTATTGTACAAAAATGCAAAAAGCTTACAACATCCAGGATTCCCAGGCCGTCTCCGATCCAAGTACTAACTGGACTCAACGTTGCTTAACTTGCCAGATCGGACGGGATGGCGTGCATTCAACGTGATATGGTCGTAAGCATTTCTACCACCTCCACATTCCCAATATAAATTCCCCTCTCTTCCCTTTCTTCAAAAAACCTCACTCTTTCCAAACTCACTAAAATACCCCACACACAAATACCCACAGACTGTCGAAATGCGGTGGCCGACGCGGACCTCGATTGATGTCCGCTGCTGTCATACACCTAGAGTGCAGCGCGCGCCGTTGTAGTCGGTTTAATTACCCAAGTTTGAGGTAAACATTGAAACTGACCCAATGAAAATTGGCGTTAGCTATAAATTTTGGAACGTCTCCTCTCGGGGAGACAAAATAACTAAAGTTTTCGAAAATCGAATGGATACGAGTCGAGTTATACTCGTTTGAAAATTCAAAGTGTTCACAATTCCTACATCAAAGAAATAATACAGTTCATAAAATCAATACAACATCATAAATGACACAATAAATCAATCTATATTTATTAGCAGCTAAAATATACTATTGTACAAAAATGCAAAAAGCTTACAACATCCAGGATTCCCAGGCCGTCTCCGATCCAAGTACTAACTGGACTCAACGTTGCTTAACTTGCCAGATCGGACGGGATGGCGTGCATTCAACGTGATATGGTCGTAAGCATTTCTACCACCTCCACATTCCCAATATAAATTCCCCTCTCTTCCCTTTCTTCAAAAAATCCAAACTCTTGTTCACTCACTGAATACCCCACACACAAATACTCACAGACTGTCGAAATGCGGTGGCCGACGCGGACCTCGATTGATGTCCGCTGCTGTCATACACCTAGAGTGCAGCGCGCGCCGTTGAAGTCGGTTTAATTACCCAAGTTTGAGGTAAACATTGAAACTGACCCAATGAAAATTGGCGTTAGCTATAAATTTTGGAACGTCTCCTCTCGGGGAGACAAAATAACTAAAGTTTTCGAAAATCGAATGGATACGAGTCGAGTTATACTCGTTTGAAAATTCAAAGTGTTCACAATTCCTACATCAAAGAAATAATACAGTTCATAAAATCAATACAACATCATAAATGACACAATAAATCAATCTATATTTATTAGCAGCTAAAATATACTATTGTACAAAAATGCAAAAAGCTTACAACATCCAGGATTCCCAGGCCGTCTCCGATCCAAGTACTAACTGGACTCAACGTTGCTTAACTTGCCAGATCGGACGGGATGGCGTGCATTCAACGTGAT
The DNA here is from genome assembly GCA_963966625.1 of Caenorhabditis zanzibari. Taxonomy (NCBI): domain Eukaryota; kingdom Metazoa; phylum Nematoda; class Chromadorea; order Rhabditida; family Rhabditidae; genus Caenorhabditis; species Caenorhabditis zanzibari. Next base: position 4,917,846 of record OZ016470.1, on the reverse strand, counting down.
ATGGTCGTAAGCATTTCTACCACCTCCACATTCCCAATATAAATTCCCCTCTCTTCCCTTTCTTCAAAAAATCCAAACTCTTGTTCACTCACTGAATACCCCACACACAAATACTCACAGACTGTCGAAATGCGGTGGCCGACGCGGACCTCGATTGATGTCCGCTGCTGTCATACACCTAGAGTGCAGCGCGCGCCGTTGTAGTCGGTTTAATTACCCAAGTTTGAGGTAAACATTGAAACTGACCCAATGAAAATTGGCGTTAGCTATAAATTTTGGAACGTCTCCTCTCGGGGAGACAAAATAACTAAAGTTTTCGAAAATCGAATGGATACGAGTCGAGTTATACTCGTTTGAAAATTCAAAGTGTTCACAATTCCTACATCAAAGAAATAATACAGTTCATAAAATCAATACAACATCATAAATGACACAATAAATCAATCTATATTTATTAGCAGCTAAAATATACTATTGTACAAAAATGCAAAAAGCTTACAACATCCAGGATTCCCAGGCCGTCTCCGATCCAAGTACTAACTGGACTCAACGTTGCTTAACTTGCCAGATCGGACGGGATGGCGTGCATTCAACGTGATATGGTCGTAAGCATTTCTACCACCTCCACATTCCCAATATAAATTCCCCTCTCTTCCCTTTCTTCAAAAAACCTCACTCTTTCCAAACTCACTAAAATACCCCACACACAAATACCCACAGACTGTCGAAATGCGGTGGCCGACGCGGACCTCGATTGATGTCCGCTGCTGTCATACACCTAGAGTGCAGCGCGCGCCGTTGTAGTCGGTTTAATTACCCAAGTTTGAGGTAAACATTGAAACTGACCCAATGAAAATTGGCGTTAGCTATAAATTTTGGAACGTCTCCTCTCGGGGAGACAAAATAACTAAAGTTTTCGAAAATCGAATGGATACGAGTCGAGTTATACTCGTTTGAAAATTCAAAGTGTTCACAATTCCTACATCAAAGAAATAATACAGTTCATAAAATCAATACAACATCATAAATGACACAATAAATCAATCTATATTTATTAGCAGCTAAAATATACTATTGTACAAAAATGCAAAAAGCTTACAACATCCAGGATTCCCAGGCCGTCTCCGATCCAAGTACTAACTGGACTCAACGTTGCTTAACTTGCCAGATCGGACGGGATGGCGTGCATTCAACGTGATATGGTCGTAAGCATTTCTACCACCTCCACATTCCCAATATAAATTCCCCTCTCTTCCCTTTCTTCAAAAAATCCAAACTCTTGTTCACTCACTGAATACCCCACACACAAATACTCACAGACTGTCGAAATGCGGTGGCCGACGCGGACCTCGATTGATGTCCGCTGCTGTCATACACCTAGAGTGCAGCGCGCGCCGTTGTAGTCGGTTTAATTACCCAAGTTTGAGGTAAACATTGAAACTGACCCAATGAAAATTGGCGTTAGCTATAAATTTTGGAACGTCTCCTCTCGGGGAGACAAAATAACTAAAGTTTTCGAAAATCGAATGGATACGAGTCGAGTTATACTCGTTTGAAAATTCAAAGTGTTCACAATTCCTACATCAAAGAAATAATACAGTTCATAAAATCAATACAACATCATAAATGACACAATAAATCAATCTATATTTATTAGCAGCTAAAATATACTATTGTACAAAAATGCAAAAAGCTTACAACATCCAGGATTCCCAGGCCGTCTCCGATCCAAGTACTAACTGGACTCAACGTTGCTTAACTTGCCAGATCGGACGGGATGGCGTGCATTCAACGTGATATGGTCGTAAGCATTTCTACCACCTCCACATTCCCAATATAAATTCCCCTCTCTTCCCTTTCTTCAAAAAACCTCACTCTTTCCAAACTCACTAAAATACCCCACACACAAATACCCACAGACTGTCGAAATGCGGTGGCCGACGCGGACCTCGATCGATGTCCGCTGCTGTCATACACCTAGAGTGCAGCGCGCGCCGTTGTAGTCGGTTTAATTACCCAAGTTTGAGGTAACAGCAGCGGACATCAATCGAGGTCCGCGTCGGCCACCGCATTTCGACAGTCTGTGGGTATTTGTGTGTGGGGTATTTTAGTGAGTTTGGAAAGAGTGAGGTTTTTTGAAGAAAGGGAAGAGAGGGGAATTTATATTGGGAATGTGGAGGTGGTAGAAATGCCTGGGAATCCTGGCCTGGGAATCCTGGATGTTGTAAGCTTTTTGCATTTTTGTACAATAGTATATTTTAGCTGCTAATAAATATAGATTGATTTATTGTGTCATTTATGATGTTGTATTGATTTTATGAACTGTATTATTTCTTTGATGTAGGAATTGTGAACACTTTGAATTTTCAAACGAGTATAACTCGACTCGTATCCATTCGATTTTCGAAAACTTTAGTTATTTTGTCTCCCCGAGAGGAGACGTTCCAAAATTTATAGCTAACGCCAATTTTCATTGGGTCAGTTTCAATGTTTACCTCAAACTTGGGTAATTAAACCGACTACAACGGCGCGCGCTGCACTCTAGGTGTATGACAGCAGCGGACATCAATCGAGGTCCGCGTCGGCCACCGCATTTCGACAGTCTGTGAGTATTTGTGTGTGGGGTATTCAGTGAGTGAACAAGAGTTTGGATTTTTTGAAGAAAGGGAAGAGAGGGGAATTTATATTGGGAATGTGGAGGTGGTAGAAATGCTTACGACCATATCACGTTGAATGCACGCCATCCCGTCCGATCTGGCAAGTTAAGCAACGTTGAGTCCAGTTAGTACTTGGATCGGAGACGGCCTGGGAATCCTGGATGTTGTAAGCTTTTTGCATTTTTGTACAATAGTATATTTTAGCTGCTAATAAATATAGATTGATTTATTGTGTCATTTATGATGTTGTATTGATTTTATGAACTGTATTATTTCTTTGATGTAGGAATTGTGAACACTTTGAATTTTCAAACGAGTATAACTCGACTCGTATCCATTCGATTTTCGAAAACTTTAGTTATTTTGTCTCCCCGAGAGGAGACGTTCCAAAATTTATAGCTAACGCCAATTTTCATTGGGTCAGTTTCAATGTTTACCTCAAACTTGGGTAATTAAACCGACTACAACGGCGCGCGCTGCACTCTAGGTGTATGACAGCAGCGGACATCAATCGAGGTCCGCGTCGGCCACCGCATTTCGACAGTCTGTGAGTATTTGTGTGTGGGGTATTCAGTGAGTGAACAAGAGTTTGGATTTTTTGAAGAAAGGGAAGAGAGGGGAATTTATATTGGGAATGTGGAGGTGGTAGAAATGCTTACGACCATATCACGTTGAATGCACGCCATCCCGTCCGATCTGGCAAGTTAAGCAACGTTGAGTCCAGTTAGTACTTGGATCGGAGACGGCCTGGGAATCCTGGATGTTGTAAGCTTTTTGCATTTTTGTACAATAGTATATTTTAGCTGCTAATAAATATAGATTGATTTATTGTGTCATTTATGATGTTGTATTGATTTTATGAACTGTATTATTTCTTTGATGTAGGAATTGTGAACACTTTGAATTTTCAAACGAGTATAACTCGACTCGTATCCATTCGATTTTCGAAAACTTTAGTTATTTTGTCTCCCCGAGAGGAGACGTTCCAAAATTTATAGCTAACGCCAATTTTCATTGGGTCAGTTTCAATGTTTACCTCAAACTTGGGTAATTAAACCGACTACAACGGCGCGCGCTGCACTCTAGGTGTATGACAGCAGCGGACATCAATCGAGGTCCGCGTCGGCCACCGCATTTCGACAGTCTGTGGGTATTTGTGTGTGGGGTATTTTAGTGAGTTTGGAAAGAGTGAGGTTTTTTGAAGAAAGGGAAGAGAGGGGAATTTATATTGGGAATGTGGAGGTGGTAGAAATGCTTACGACCATATCACGTTGAATGCACGCCATCCCGTCCGATCTGGCAAGTTAAGCAACGTTGAGTCCAGTTAGTACTTGGATCGGAGACGGCCTGGGAATCCTGGATGTTGTAAGCTTTTTGCATTTTTGTACAATAGTATATTTTAGCTGCTAATAAATATAGATTGATTTATTGTGTCATTTATGATGTTGTATTGATTTTATGAACTGTATTATTTCTTTGATGTAGGAATTGTGAACACTTTGAATTTTCAAACGAGTATAACTCGACTCGTATCCATTCGATTTTCGAAAACTTTAGTTATTTTGTCTCCCCGAGAGGAGACGTTCCAAAATTTATAGCTAACGCCAATTTTCATTGGGTCAGTTTCAATGTTTACCTCAAACTTGGGTAATTAAACCGACTACAACGGCGCGCGCTGCACTCTAGGTGCAGCGCGCGCCGTTGTAGTCGGTTTAATTACCCAAGTTTGAGGTAAACATTGAAACTGACCCAATGAAAATTGGCGTTAGCTATAAATTTTGGAACGTCTCCTCTCGGGGAGACAAAATAACTAAAGTTTTCGAAAATCGAATGGATACGAGTCGAGTTATACTCGTTTGAAAATTCAAAGTGTTCACAATTCCTACATCAAAGAAATAATACAGTTCATAAAATCAATACAACATCATAAATGACACAATAAATCAATCTATATTTATTAGCAGCTAAAATATACTATTGTACAAAAATGCAAAAAGCTTACAACATCCAGGATTCCCAGGCCGTCTCCGATCCAAGTACTAACTGGACTCAACGTTGCTTAACTTGCCAGATCGGACGGGATGGCGTGCATTCAACGTGATATGGTCGTAAGCATTTCTACCACCTCCACATTCCCAATATAAATTCCCCTCTCTTCCCTTTCTTCAAAAAACCTCACTCTTTCCAAACTCACTAAAATACCCCACACACAAATACCCACAGACTGTCGAAATGCGGTGGCCGACGCGGACCTCGATTGATGTCCGCTGCTGTCATACACCTAGAGTGCAGCGCGCGCCGTTGTAGTCGGTTTAATTACCCAAGTTTGAGGTAAACATTGAAACTGACCCAATGAAAATTGGCGTTAGCTATAAATTTTGGAACGTCTCCTCTCGGGGAGACAAAATAACTAAAGTTTTCGAAAATCGAATGGATACGAGTCGAGTTATACTCGTTTGAAAATTCAAAGTGTTCACAATTCCTACATCAAAGAAATAATACAGTTCATAAAATCAATACAACATCATAAATGACACAATAAATCAATCTATATTTATTAGCAGCTAAAATATACTATTGTACAAAAATGCAAAAAGCTTACAACATCCAGGATTCCCAGGCCGTCTCCGATCCAAGTACTAACTGGACTCAACGTTGCTTAACTTGCCAGATCGGACGGGATGGCGTGCATTCAACGTGATATGGTCGTAAGCATTTCTACCACCTCCACATTCCCAATATAAATTCCCCTCTCTTCCCTTTCTTCAAAAAACCTCACTCTTTCCAAACTCACTAAAATACCCCACACACAAATACCCACAGACTGTCGAAATGCGGTGGCCGACGCGGACCTCGATTGATGTCCGCTGCTGTCATACACCTAGAGTGCAGCGCGCGCCGTTGTAGTCGGTTTAATTACCCAAGTTTGAGGTAAACATTGAAACTGACCCAATGAAAATTGGCGTTAGCTATAAATTTTGGAACGTCTCCTCTCGGGGAGACAAAATAACTAAAGTTTTCGAAAATCGAATGGATACGAGTCGAGTTATACTCGTTTGAAAATTCAAAGTGTTCACAATTCCTACATCAAAGAAATAATACAGTTCATAAAATCAATACAACATCATAAATGACACAATAAATCAATCTATATTTATTAGCAGCTAAAATATACTATTGTACAAAAATGCAAAAAGCTTACAACATCCAGGATTCCCAGGCCGTCTCCGATCCAAGTACTAACTGGACTCAACGTTGCTTAACTTGCCAGATCGGACGGGATGGCGTGCATTCAACGTGATATGGTCGTAAGCATTTCTACCACCTCCACATTCCCAATATAAATTCCCCTCTCTTCCCTTTCTTCAAAAAACCTCACTCTTTCCAAACTCACTAAAATACCCCACACACAAATACCCACAGACTGTCGAAATGCGGTGGCCGACGCGGACCTCGATTGATGTCCGCTGCTGTCATACACCTAGAGTGCAGCGCGCGCCGTTGTAGTCGGTTTAATTACCCAAGTTTGAGGTAAACATTGAAACTGACCCAATGAAAATTGGCGTTAGCTATAAATTTTGGAACGTCTCCTCTCGGGGAGACAAAATAACTAAAGTTTTCGAAAATCGAATGGATACGAGTCGAGTTATACTCGTTTGAAAATTCAAAGTGTTCACAATTCCTACATCAAAGAAATAATACAGTTCATAAAATCAATACAACATCATAAATGACACAATAAATCAATCTATATTTATTAGCAGCTAAAATATACTATTGTACAAAAATGCAAAAAGCTTACAACATCCAGGATTCCCAGGCCGTCTCCGATCCAAGTACTAACTGGACTCAACGTTGCTTAACTTGCCAGATCGGACGGGATGGCGTGCATTCAACGTGATATGGTCGTAAGCATTTCTACCACCTCCACATTCCCAATATAAATTCCCCTCTCTTCCCTTTCTTCAAAAAACCTCACTCTTTCCAAACTCACTAAAATACCCCACACACAAATACCCACAGACTGTCGAAATGCGGTGGCCGACGCGGACCTCGATTGATGTCCGCTGCTGTCATACACCTAGAGTGCAGCGCGCGCCGTTGTAGTCGGTTTAATTACCCAAGTTTGAGGTAAACATTGAAACTGACCCAATGAAAATTGGCGTTAGCTATAAATTTTGGAACGTCTCCTCTCGGGGAGACAAAATAACTAAAGTTTTCGAAAATCGAATGGATACGAGTCGAGTTATACTCGTTTGAAAATTCAAAGTGTTCACAATTCCTACATCAAAGAAATAATACAGTTCATAAAATCAATACAACATCATAAATGACACAATAAATCAATCTATATTTATTAGCAGCTAAAATATACTATTGTACAAAAATGCAAAAAGCTTACAACATCCAGGATTCCCAGGCCGTCTCCGATCCAAGTACTAACTGGACTCAACGTTGCTTAACTTGCCAGATCGGACGGGATGGCGTGCATTCAACGTGATATGGTCGTAAGCATTTCTACCACCTCCACATTCCCAATATAAATTCCCCTCTCTTCCCTTTCTTCAAAAAACCTCACTCTTTCCAAACTCACTAAAATACCCCACACACAAATACCCACAGACTGTCGAAATGCGGTGGCCGACGCGGACCTCGATTGATGTCCGCTGCTGTCATACACCTAGAGTGCAGCGCGCGCCGTTGTAGTCGGTTTAATTACCCAAGTTTGAGGTAAACATTGAAACTGACCCAATGAAAATTGGCGTTAGCTATAAATTTTGGAACGTCTCCTCTCGGGGAGACAAAATAACTAAAGTTTTCGAAAATCGAATGGATACGAGTCGAGTTATACTCGTTTGAAAATTCAAAGTGTTCACAATTCCTACATCAAAGAAATAATACAGTTCATAAAATCAATACAACATCATAAATGACACAATAAATCAATCTATATTTATTAGCAGCTAAAATATACTATTGTACAAAAATGCAAAAAGCTTACAACATCCAGGATTCCCAGGCCGTCTCCGATCCAAGTACTAACTGGACTCAACGTTGCTTAACTTGCCAGATCGGACGGGATGGCGTGCATTCAACGTGATATGGTCGTAAGCATTTCTACCACCTCCACATTCCCAATATAAATTCCCCTCTCTTCCCTTTCTTCAAAAAACCTCACTCTTTCCAAACTCACTAAAATACCCCACACACAAATACCCACAGACTGTCGAAATGCGGTGGCCGACGCGGACCTCGATTGATGTCCGCTGCTGTCATACACCTAGAGTGCAGCGCGCGCCGTTGTAGTCGGTTTAATTACCCAAGTTTGAGGTAAACATTGAAACTGACCCAATGAAAATTGGCGTTAGCTATAAATTTTGGAACGTCTCCTCTCGGGGAGACAAAATAACTAAAGTTTTCGAAAATCGAATGGATACGAGTCGAGTTATACTCGTTTGAAAATTCAAAGTGTTCACAATTCCTACATCAAAGAAATAATACAGTTCATAAAATCAATACAACATCATAAATGACACAATAAATCAATCTATATTTATTAGCAGCTAAAATATACTATTGTACAAAAATGCAAAAAGCTTACAACATCCAGGATTCCCAGGCCGTCTCCGATCCAAGTACTAACTGGACTCAACGTTGCTTAACTTGCCAGATCGGACGGGATGGCGTGCATTCAACGTGATATGGTCGTAAGCATTTCTACCACCTCCACATTCCCAATATAAATTCCCCTCTCTTCCCTTTCTTCAAAAAATCCAAACTCTTGTTCACTCACTGAATACCCCACACACAAATACTCACAGACTGTCGAAATGCGGTGGCCGACGCGGACCTCGATTGATGTCCGCTGCTGTCATACACCTAGAGTGCAGCGCGCGCCGTTGAAGTCGGTTTAATTACCCAAGTTTGAGGTAAACATTGAAACTGACCCAATGAAAATTGGCGTTAGCTATAAATTTTGGAACGTCTCCTCTCGGGGAGACAAAATAACTAAAGTTTTCGAAAATCGAATGGATACGAGTCGAGTTATACTCGTTTGAAAATTCAAAGTGTTCACAATTCCTACATCAAAGAAATAATACAGTTCATAAAATCAATACAACATCATAAATGACACAATAAATCAATCTATATTTATTAGCAGCTAAAATATACTATTGTACAAAAATGCAAAAAGCTTACAACATCCAGGATTCCCAGGCCGTCTCCGATCCAAGTACTAACTGGACTCAACGTTGCTTAACTTGCCAGATCGGACGGGATGGCGTGCATTCAACGTGATATGGTCGTAAGCATTTCTACCACCTCCACATTCCCAATATAAATTCCCCTCTCTTCCCTTTCTTCAAAAAATCCAAACTCTTGTTCACTCACTGAATACCCCACACACAAATACTCACAGACTGTCGAAATGCGGTGGCCGACGCGGACCTCGATTGATGTCCGCTGCTGTCATACACCTAGAGTGCAGCGCGCGCCGTTGTAGTCGGTTTAATTACCCAAGTTTGAGGTAAACATTGAAACTGACCCAATGAAAATTGGCGTTAGCTATAAATTTTGGAACGTCTCCTCTCGGGGAGACAAAATAACTAAAGTTTTCGAAAATCGAATGGATACGAGTCGAGTTATACTCGTTTGAAAATTCAAAGTGTTCACAATTCCTACATCAAAGAAATAATACAGTTCATAAAATCAATACAACATCATAAATGACACAATAAATCAATCTATATTTATTAGCAGCTAAAATATACTATTGTACAAAAATGCAAAAAGCTTACAACATCCAGGATTCCCAGGCCGTCTCCGATCCAAGTACTAACTGGACTCAACGTTGCTTAACTTGCCAGATCGGACGGGATGGCGTGCATTCAACGTGATATGGTCGTAAGCATTTCTACCACCTCCACATTCCCAATATAAATTCCCCTCTCTTCCCTTTCTTCAAAAAACCTCACTCTTTCCAAACTCACTAAAATACCCCACACACAAATACCCACAGACTGTCGAAATGCGGTGGCCGACGCGGACCTCGATTGATGTCCGCTGCTGTCATACACCTAGAGTGCAGCGCGCGCCGTTGTAGTCGGTTTAATTACCCAAGTTTGAGGTAAACATTGAAACTGACCCAATGAAAATTGGCGTTAGCTATAAATTTTGGAACGTCTCCTCTCGGGGAGACAAAATAACTAAAGTTTTCGAAAATCGAATGGATACGAGTCGAGTTATACTCGTTTGAAAATTCAAAGTGTTCACAATTCCTACATCAAAGAAATAATACAGTTCATAAAATCAATACAACATCATAAATGACACAATAAATCAATCTATATTTATTAGCAGCTAAAATATACTATTGTACAAAAATGCAAAAAGCTTACAACATCCAGGATTCCCAGGCCGTCTCCGATCCAAGTACTAACTGGACTCAACGTTGCTTAACTTGCCAGATCGGACGGGATGGCGTGCATTCAACGTGATATGGTCGTAAGCATTTCTACCACCTCCACATTCCCAATATAAATTCCCCTCTCTTCCCTTTCTTCAAAAAATCCAAACTCTTGTTCACTCACTGAATACCCCACACACAAATACTCACAGACTGTCGAAATGCGGTGGCCGACGCGGACCTCGATTGATGTCCGCTGCTGTCATACACCTAGAGTGCAGCGCGCGCCGTTGTAGTCGGTTTAATTACCCAAGTTTGAGGTAAACATTGAAACTGACCCAATGAAAATTGGCGTTAGCTATAAATTTTGGAACGTCTCCTCTCGGGGAGACAAAATAACTAAAGTTTTCGAAAATCGAATGGATACGAGTCGAGTTATACTCGTTTGAAAATTCAAAGTGTTCACAATTCCTACATCAAAGAAATAATACAGTTCATAAAATCAATACAACATCATAAATGACACAATAAATCAATCTATATTTATTAGCAGCTAAAATATACTATTGTACAAAAATGCAAAAAGCTTACAACATCCAGGATTCCCAGGCCGTCTCCGATCCAAGTACTAACTGGACTCAACGTTGCTTAACTTGCCAGATCGGACGGGATGGCGTGCATTCAACGTGATATGGTCGTAAGCATTTCTACCACCTCCACATTCCCAATATAAATTCCCCTCTCTTCCCTTTCTTCAAAAAATCCAAACTCTTGTTCACTCACTGAATACCCCACACACAAATACTCACAGACTGTCGAAATGCGGTGGCCGACGCGGACCTCGATTGATGTCCGCTGCTGTCATACACCTAGAGTGCAGCGCGCGCCGTTGTAGTCGGTTTAATTACCCAAGTTTGAGGTAAACATTGAAACTGACCCAATGAAAATTGGCGTTAGCTATAAATTTTGGAACGTCTCCTCTCGGGGAGACAAAATAACTAAAGTTTTCGAAAATCGAATGGATACGAGTCGAGTTATACTCGTTTGAAAATTCAAAGTGTTCACAATTCCTACATCAAAGAAATAATACAGTTCATAAAATCAATACAACATCATAAATGACACAATAAATCAATCTATATTTATTAGCAGCTAAAATATACTATTGTACAAAAATGCAAAAAGCTTACAACATCCAGGATTCCCAGGCCGTCTCCGATCCAAGTACTAACTGGACTCAACGTTGCTTAACTTGCCAGATCGGACGGGATGGCGTGCATTCAACGTGATATGGTCGTAAGCATTTCTACCACCTCCACATTCCCAATATAAATTCCCCTCTCTTCCCTTTCTTCAAAAAATCCAAACTCTTGTTCACTCACTGAATACCCCACACACAAATACTCACAGACTGTCGAAATGCGGTGGCCGACGCGGACCTCGATTGATGTCCGCTGCTGTCATACACCTAGAGTGCAGCGCGCGCCGTTGTAGTCGGTTTAATTACCCAAGTTTGAGGTAAACATTGAAACTGACCCAATGAAAATTGGCGTTAGCTATAAATTTTGGAACGTCTCCTCTCGGGGAGACAAAATAACTAAAGTTTTCGAAAATCGAATGGATACGAGTCGAGTTATACTCGTTTGAAAATTCAAAGTGTTCACAATTCCTACATCAAAGAAATAATACAGTTCATAAAATCAATACAACATCATAAATGACACAATAAATCAATCTATATTTATTAGCAGCTAAAATATACTATTGTACAAAAATGCAAAAAGCTTACAACATCCAGGATTCCCAGGCCGTCTCCGATCCAAGTACTAACTGGACTCAACGTTGCTTAACTTGCCAGATCGGACGGGATGGCGTGCATTCAACGTGATATGGTCGTAAGCATTTCTACCACCTCCACATTCCCAATATAAATTCCCCTCTCTTCCCTTTCTTCAAAAAATCCAAACTCTTGTTCACTCACTGAATACCCCACACACAAATACTCACAGACTGTCGAAATGCGGTGGCCGACGCGGACCTCGATTGATGTCCGCTGCTGTCATACACCTAGAGTGCAGCGCGCGCCGTTGTAGTCGGTTTAATTACCCAAGTTTGAGGTAAACATTGAAACTGACCCAATGAAAATTGGCGTTAGCTATAAATTTTGGAACGTCTCCTCTCGGGGAGACAAAATAACTAAAGTTTTCGAAAATCGAATGGATACGAGTCGAGTTATACTCGTTTGAAAATTCAAAGTGTTCACAATTCCTACATCAAAGAAATAATACAGTTCATAAAATCAATACAACATCATAAATGACACAATAAATCAATCTATATTTATTAGCAGCTAAAATATACTATTGTACAAAAATGCAAAAAGCTTACAACATCCAGGATTCCCAGGCCGTCTCCGATCCAAGTACTAACTGGACTCAACGTTGCTTAACTTGCCAGATCGGACGGGATGGCGTGCATTCAACGTGATATGGTCGTAAGCATTTCTACCACCTCCACATTCCCAATATAAATTCCCCTCTCTTCCCTTTCTTCAAAAAACCTCACTCTTTCCAAACTCACTAAAATACCCCACACACAAATACCCACAGACTGTCGAAATGCGGTGGCCGACGCGGACCTCGATTGATGTCCGCTGCTGTCATACACCTAGAGTGCAGCGCGCGCCGTTGTAGTCGGTTTAATTACCCAAGTTTGAGGTAAACATTGAAACTGACCCAATGAAAATTGGCGTTAGCTATAAATTTTGGAACGTCTCCTCTCGGGGAGACAAAATAACTAAAGTTTTCGAAAATCGAATGGATACGAGTCGAGTTATACTCGTTTGAAAATTCAAAGTGTTCACAATTCCTACATCAAAGAAATAATACAGTTCATAAAATCAATACAACATCATAAATGACACAATAAATCAATCTATATTTATTAGCAGCTAAAATATACTATTGTACAAAAATGCAAAAAGCTTACAACATCCAGGATTCCCAGGCCGTCTCCGATCCAAGTACTAACTGGACTCAACGTTGCTTAACTTGCCAGATCGGACGGGATGGCGTGCATTCAACGTGATATGGTCGTAAGCATTTCTACCACCTCCACATTCCCAATATAAATTCCCCTCTCTTCCCTTTCTTCAAAAAATCCAAACTCTTGTTCACTCACTGAATACCCCACACACAAATACTCACAGACTGTCGAAATGCGGTGGCCGACGCGGACCTCGATTGATGTCCGCTGCTGTCATACACCTAGAGTGCAGCGCGCGCCGTTGTAGTCGGTTTAATTACCCAAGTTTGAGGTAAACATTGAAACTGACCCAATGAAAATTGGCGTTAGCTATAAATTTTGGAACGTCTCCTCTCGGGGAGACAAAATAACTAAAGTTTTCGAAAATCGAATGGATACGAGTCGAGTTATACTCGTTTGAAAATTCAAAGTGTTCACAATTCCTACATCAAAGAAATAATACAGTTCATAAAATCAATACAACATCATAAATGACACAATAAATCAATCTATATTTATTAGCAGCTAAAATATACTATTGTACAAAAATGCAAAAAGCTTACAACATCCAGGATTCCCAGGCCGTCTCCGATCCAAGTACTAACTGGACTCAACGTTGCTTAACTTGCCAGATCGGACGGGATGGCGTGCATTCAACGTGATATGGTCGTAAGCATTTCTACCACCTCCACATTCCCAATATAAATTCCCCTCTCTTCCCTTTCTTCAAAAAACCTCACTCTTTCCAAACTCACTAAAATACCCCACACACAAATACCCACAGACTGTCGAAATGCGGTGGCCGACGCGGACCTCGATTGATGTCCGCTGCTGTCATACACCTAGAGTGCAGCGCGCGCCGTTGTAGTCGGTTTAATTACCCAAGTTTGAGGTAAACATTGAAACTGACCCAATGAAAATTGGCGTTAGCTATAAATTTTGGAATGTTTACCTCAAACTTGGGTAATTAAACCGACTACAACGGCGCGCGCTGCACTCTAGGTGTATGACAGCAGCGGACATCAATCGAGGTCCGCGTCGGCCACCGCATTTCGACAGTCTGTGGGTATTTGTGTGTGGGGTATTTTAGTGAGTTTGGAAAGAGTGAGGTTTTTTGAAGAAAGGGAAGAGAGGGGAATTTATATTGGGAATGTGGAGGTGGTAGAAATGCTTACGACCATATCACGTTGAATGCACGCCATCCCGTCCGATCTGGCAAGTTAAGCAACGTTGAGTCCAGTTAGTACTTGGATCGGAGACGGCCTGGGAATCCTGGATGTTGTAAGCTTTTTGCATTTTTGTACAATAGTATATTTTAGCTGCTAATAAATATAGATTGATTTATTGTGTCATTTATGATGTTGTATTGATTTTATGAACTGTATTATTTCTTTGATGTAGGAATTGTGAACACTTTGAATTTTCAAACGAGTATAACTCGACTCGTATCCATTCGATTTTCGAAAACTTTAGTTATTTTGTCTCCCCGAGAGGAGACGTTCCAAAATTTATAGCTAACGCCAATTTTCATTGGGTCAGTTTCAATGTTTACCTCAAACTTGGGTAATTAAACCGACTACAACGGCGCGCGCTGCACTCTAGGTGTATGACAGCAGCGGACATCAATCGAGGTCCGCGTCGGCCACCGCATTTCGACAGTCTGTGAGTATTTGTGTGTGGGGTATTCAGTGAGTGAACAAGAGTTTGGATTTTTTGAAGAAAGGGAAGAGAGGGGAATTTATATTGGGAATGTGGAGGTGGTAGAAATGCTTACGACCATATCACGTTGAATGCACGCCATCCCGTCCGATCTGGCAAGTTAAGCAACGTTGAGTCCAGTTAGTACTTGGATCGGAGACGGCCTGGGAATCCTGGATGTTGTAAGCTTTTTGCATTTTTGTACAATAGTATATTTTAGCTGCTAATAAATATAGATTGATTTATTGTGTCATTTATGATGTTGTATTGATTTTATGAACTGTATTATTTCTTTGATGTAGGAATTGTGAACACTTTGAATTTTCAAACGAGTATAACTCGACTCGTATCCATTCGATTTTCGAAAACTTTAGTTATTTTGTCTCCCCGAGAGGAGACGTTCCAAAATTTATAGCTAACGCCAATTTTCATTGGGTCAGTTTCAATGTTTACCTCAAACTTGGGTAATTAAACCGACTACAACGGCGCGCGCTGCACTCTAGGTGTATGACAGCAGCGGACATCAATCGAGGTCCGCGTCGGCCACCGCATTTCGACAGTCTGTGGGTATTTGTGTGTGGGGTATTTTAGTGAGTTTGGAAAGAGTGAGGTTTTTTGAAGAAAGGGAAGAGAGGGGAATTTATATTGGGAATGTGGAGGTGGTAGAAATGCTTACGACCATATCACGTTGAATGCACGCCATCCCGTCCGATCTGGCAAGTTAAGCAACGTTGAGTCCAGTTAGTACTTGGATCGGAGACGGCCTGGGAATCCTGGATGTTGTAAGCTTTTTGCATTTTTGTACAATAGTATATTTTAGCTGCTAATAAATATAGATTGATTTATTGTGTCATTTATGATGTTGTATTGATTTTATGAACTGTATTATTTCTTTGATGTAGGAATTGTGAACACTTTGAATTTTCAAACGAGTATAACTCGACTCGTATCCATTCGATTTTCGAAAACTTTAGTTATTTTGTCTCCCCGAGAGGAGACGTTCCAAAATTTATAGCTAACGCCAATTTTCATTGGGTCAGTTTCAATGTTTACCTCAAACTTGGGTAATTAAACCGACTACAACGGCGCGCGCTGCACTCTAGGTGTATGACAGCAGCGGACATCAATCGAGGTCCGCGTCGGCCACCGCATTTCGACAGTCTGTGAGTATTTGTGTGTGGGGTATTCAGTGAGTGAACAAGAGTTTGGATTTTTTGAAGAAAGGGAAGAGAGGGGAATTTATATTGGGAATGTGGAGGTGGTAGAAATGCTTACGACCATATCACGTTGAATGCACGCCATCCCGTCCGATCTGGCAAGTTAAGCAACGTTGAGTCCAGTTAGTACTTGGATCGGAGACGGCCTGGGAATCCTGGATGTTGTAAGCTTTTTGCATTTTTGTACAATAGTATATTTTAGCTGCTAATAAATATAGATTGATTTATTGTGTCATTTATGATGTTGTATTGATTTTATGAACTGTATTATTTCTTTGATGTAGGAATTGTGAACACTTTGAATTTTCAAACGAGTATAACTCGACTCGTATCCATTCGATTTTCGAAAACTTTAGTTATTTTGTCTCCCCGAGAGGAGACGTTCCAAAATTTATAGCTAACGCCAATTTTCATTGGGTCAGTTTCAATGTTTACCTCAAACTTGGGTAATTAAACCGACTACAACGGCGCGCGCTGCACTCTAGGTGTATGACAGCAGCGGACATCAATCGAGGTCCGCGTCGGCCACCGCATTTCGACAGTCTGTGAGTATTTGTGTGTGGGGTATTCAGTGAGTGAACAAGAGTTTGGATTTTTTGAAGAAAGGGAAGAGAGGGGAATTTATATTGGGAATGTGGAGGTGGTAGAAATGCTTACGACCATATCACGTTGAATGCACGCCATCCCGTCCGATCTGGCAAGTTAAGCAACGTTGAGTCCAGTTAGTACTTGGATCGGAGACGGCCTGGGAATCCTGGATGTTGTAAGCTTTTTGCATTTTTGTACAATAGTATATTTTAGCTGCTAATAAATATAGATTGATTTATTGTGTCATTTATGATGTTGTATTGATTTTATGAACTGTATTATTTCTTTGATGTAGGAATTGTGAACACTTTGAATTTTCAAACGAGTATAACTCGACTCGTATCCATTCGATTTTCGAAAACTTTAGTTATTTTGTCTCCCCGAGAGGAGACGTTCCAAAATTTATAGCTAACGCCAATTTTCATTGGGTCAGTTTCAATGTTTACCTCAAACTTGGGTAATTAAACCGACTACAACGGCGCGCGCTGCACTCTAGGTGTATGACAGCAGCGGACATCAATCGAGGTCCGCGTCGGCCACCGCATTTCGACAGTCTGTGAGTATTTGTGTGTGGGGTATTCAGTGAGTGAACAAGAGTTTGGATTTTTTGAAGAAAGGGAAGAGAGGGGAATTTATATTGGGAATGTGGAGGTGGTAGAAATGCTTACGACCATATCACGTTGAATGCACGCCATCCCGTCCGATCTGGCAAGTTAAGCAACGTTGAGTCCAGTTAGTACTTGGATCGGAGACGGCCTGGGAATCCTGGATGTTGTAAGCTTTTTGCATTTTTGTACAATAGTATATTTTAGCTGCTAATAAATATAGATTGATTTATTGTGTCATTTATGATGTTGTATTGATTTTATGAACTGTATTATTTCTTTGATGTAGGAATTGTGAACACTTTGAATTTTCAAACGAGTATAACTCGACTCGTATCCATTCGATTTTCGAAAACTTTAGTTATTTTGTCTCCCCGAGAGGAGACGTTCCAAAATTTATAGCTAACGCCAATTTTCATTGGGTCAGTTTCAATGTTTACCTCAAACTTGGGTAATTAAACCGACTACAACGGCGCGCGCTGCACTCTAGGTGTATGACAGCAGCGGACATCAATCGAGGTCCGCGTCGGCCACCGCATTTCGACAGTCTGTGAGTATTTGTGTGTGGGGTATTCAGTGAGTGAACAAGAGTTTGGATTTTTTGAAGAAAGGGAAGAGAGGGGAATTTATATTGGGAATGTGGAGGTGGTAGAAATGCTTACGACCATATCACGTTGAATGCACGCCATCCCGTCCGATCTGGCAAGTTAAGCAACGTTGAGTCCAGTTAGTACTTGGATCGGAGACGGCCTGGGAATCCTGGATGTTGTAAGCTTTTTGCATTTTTGTACAATAGTATATTTTAGCTGCTAATAAATATAGATTGATTTATTGTGTCATTTATGATGTTGTATTGATTTTATGAACTGTATTATTTCTTTGATGTAGGAATTGTGAACACTTTGAATTTTCAAACGAGTATAACTCGACTCGTATCCATTCGATTTTCGAAAACTTTAGTTATTTTGTCTCCCCGAGAGGAGACGTTCCAAAATTTATAGCTAACGCCAATTTTCATTGGGTCAGTTTCAATGTTTACCTCAAACTTGGGTAATTAAACCGACTACAACGGCGCGCGCTGCACTCTAGGTGTATGACAGCAGCGGACATCAATCGAGGTCCGCGTCGGCCACCGCATTTCGACAGTCTGTGGGTATTTGTGTGTGGGGTATTTTAGTGAGTTTGGAAAGAGTGAGGTTTTTTGAAGAAAGGGAAGAGAGGGGAATTTATATTGGGAATGTGGAGGTGGTAGAAATGCTTACGACCATATCACGTTGAATGCACGCCATCCCGTCCGATCTGGCAAGTTAAGCAACGTTGAGTCCAGTTAGTACTTGGATCGGAGACGGCCTGGGAATCCTGGATGTTGTAAGCTTTTTGCATTTTTGTACAATAGTATATTTTAGCTGCTAATAAATATAGATTGATTTATTGTGTCATTTATGATGTTGTATTGATTTTATGAACTGTATTATTTCTTTGATGTAGGAATTGTGAACACTTTGAATTTTCAAACGAGTATAACTCGACTCGTATCCATTCGATTTTCGAAAACTTTAGTTATTTTGTCTCCCCGAGAGGAGACGTTCCAAAATTTATAGCTAACGCCAATTTTCATTGGGTCAGTTTCAATGTTTACCTCAAACTTGGGTAATTAAACCGACTACAACGGCGCGCGCTGCACTCTAGGTGTATGACAGCAGCGGACATCAATCGAGGTCCGCGTCGGCCACCGCATTTCGACAGTCTGTGAGTATTTGTGTGTGGGGTATTCAGTGAGTGAACAAGAGTTTGGATTTTTTGAAGAAAGGGAAGAGAGGGGAATTTATATTGGGAATGTGGAGGTGGTAGAAATGCTTACGACCATATCACGTTGAATGCACGCCATCCCGTCCGATCTGGCAAGTTAAGCAACGTTGAGTCCAGTTAGTACTTGGATCGGAGACGGCCTGGGAATCCTGGATGTTGTAAGCTTTTTGCATTTTTGTACAATAGTATATTTTAGCTGCTAATAAATATAGATTGATTTATTGTGTCATTTATGATGTTGTATTGATTTTATGAACTGTATTATTTCTTTGATGTAGGAATTGTGAACACTTTGAATTTTCAAACGAGTATAACTCGACTCGTATCCATTCGATTTTCGAAAACTTTAGTTATTTTGTCTCCCCGAGAGGAGACGTTCCAAAATTTATAGCTAACGCCAATTTTCATTGGGTCAGTTTCAATGTTTACCTCAAACTTGGGTAATTAAACCGACTTCAACGGCGCGCGCTGCACTCTAGGTGTATGACAGCAGCGGACATCAATCGAGGTCCGCGTCGGCCACCGCATTTCGACAGTCTGTGAGTATTTGTGTGTGGGGTATTCAGTGAGTGAACAAGAGTTTGGATTTTTTGAAGAAAGGGAAGAGAGGGGAATTTATATTGGGAATGTGGAGGTGGTAGAAATGCTTACGACCATATCACGTTGAATGCACGCCATCCCGTCCGATCTGGCAAGTTAAGCAACGTTGAGTCCAGTTAGTACTTGGATCGGAGACGGCCTGGGAATCCTGGATGTTGTAAGCTTTTTGCATTTTTGTACAATAGTATATTTTAGCTGCTAATAAATATAGATTGATTTATTGTGTCATTTATGATGTTGTATTGATTTTATGAACTGTATTATTTCTTTGATGTAGGAATTGTGAACACTTTGAATTTTCAAACGAGTATAACTCGACTCGTATCCATTCGATTTTCGAAAACTTTAGTTATTTTGTCTCCCCGAGAGGAGACGTTCCAAAATTTATAGCTAACGCCAATTTTCATTGGGTCAGTTTCAATGTTTACCTCAAACTTGGGTAATTAAACCGACTACAACGGCGCGCGCTGCACTCTAGGTGTATGACAGCAGCGGACATCAATCGAGGTCCGCGTCGGCCACCGCATTTCGACAGTCTGTGGGTATTTGTGTGTGGGGTATTTTAGTGAGTTTGGAAAGAGTGAGGTTTTTTGAAGAAAGGGAAGAGAGGGGAATTTATATTGGGAATGTGGAGGTGGTAGAAATGCTTACGACCATATCACGTTGAATGCACGCCATCCCGTCCGATCTGGCAAGTTAAGCAACGTTGAGTCCAGTTAGTACTTGGATCGGAGACGGCCTGGGAATCCTGGATGTTGTAAGCTTTTTGCATTTTTGTACAATAGTATATTTTAGCTGTGCAGCGCGCGCCGTTGTAGTCGGTTTAATTACCCAAGTTTGAGGTAAACATTGAAACTGACCCAATGAAAATTGGCGTTAGCTATAAATTTTGGAACGTCTCCTCTCGGGGAGACAAAATAACTAAAGTTTTCGAAAATCGAATGGATACGAGTCGAGTTATACTCGTTTGAAAATTCAAAGTGTTCACAATTCCTACATCAAAGAAATAATACAGTTCATAAAATCAATACAACATCATAAATGACACAATAAATCAATCTATATTTATTAGCAGCTAAAATATACTATTGTACAAAAATGCAAAAAGCTTACAACATCCAGGATTCCCAGGCCGTCTCCGATCCAAGTACTAACTGGACTCAACGTTGCTTAACTTGCCAGATCGGACGGGATGGCGTGCATTCAACGTGATATGGTCGTAAGCATTTCTACCACCTCCACATTCCCAATATAAATTCCCCTCTCTTCCCTTTCTTCAAAAAACCTCACTCTTTCCAAACTCACTAAAATACCCCACACACAAATACCCACAGACTGTCGAAATGCGGTGGCCGACGCGGACCTCGATTGATGTCCGCTGCTGTCATACACCTAGAGTGCAGCGCGCGCCGTTGTAGTCGGTTTAATTACCCAAGTTTGAGGTAAACATTGAAACTGACCCAATGAAAATTGGCGTTAGCTATAAATTTTGGAACGTCTCCTCTCGGGGAGACAAAATAACTAAAGTTTTCGAAAATCGAATGGATACGAGTCGAGTTATACTCGTTTGAAAATTCAAAGTGTTCACAATTCCTACATCAAAGAAATAATACAGTTCATAAAATCAATACAACATCATAAATGACACAATAAATCAATCTATATTTATTAGCAGCTAAAATATACTATTGTACAAAAATGCAAAAAGCTTACAACATCCAGGATTCCCAGGCCGTCTCCGATCCAAGTACTAACTGGACTCAACGTTGCTTAACTTGCCAGATCGGACGGGATGGCGTGCATTCAACGTGATATGGTCGTAAGCATTTCTACCACCTCCACATTCCCAATATAAATTCCCCTCTCTTCCCTTTCTTCAAAAAATCCAAACTCTTGTTCACTCACTGAATACCCCACACACAAATACTCACAGACTGTCGAAATGCGGTGGCCGACGCGGACCTCGATTGATGTCCGCTGCTGTCATACACCTAGAGTGCAGCGCGCGCCGTTGAAGTCGGTTTAATTACCCAAGTTTGAGGTAAACATTGAAACTGACCCAATGAAAATTGGCGTTAGCTATAAATTTTGGAACGTCTCCTCTCGGGGAGACAAAATAACTAAAGTTTTCGAAAATCGAATGGATACGAGTCGAGTTATACTCGTTTGAAAATTCAAAGTGTTCACAATTCCTACATCAAAGAAATAATACAGTTCATAAAATCAATACAACATCATAAATGACACAATAAATCAATCTATATTTATTAGCAGCTAAAATATACTATTGTACAAAAATGCAAAAAGCTTACAACATCCAGGATTCCCAGGCCGTCTCCGATCCAAGTACTAACTGGACTCAACGTTGCTTAACTTGCCAGATCGGACGGGATGGCGTGCATTCAACGTGATATGGTCGTAAGCATTTCTACCACCTCCACATTCCCAATATAAATTCCCCTCTCTTCCCTTTCTTCAAAAAATCCAAACTCTTGTTCACTCACTGAATACCCCACACACAAATACTCACAGACTGTCGAAATGCGGTGGCCGACGCGGACCTCGATTGATGTCCGCTGCTGTCATACACCTAGAGTGCAGCGCGCGCCGTTGTAGTCGGTTTAATTACCCAAGTTTGAGGTAAACATTGAAACTGACCCAATGAAAATTGGCGTTAGCTATAAATTTTGGAACGTCTCCTCTCGGGGAGACAAAATAACTAAAGTTTTCGAAAATCGAATGGATACGAGTCGAGTTATACTCGTTTGAAAATTCAAAGTGTTCACAATTCCTACATCAAAGAAATAATACAGTTCATAAAATCAATACAACATCATAAATGACACAATAAATCAATCTATATTTATTAGCAGCTAAAATATACTATTGTACAAAAATGCAAAAAGCTTACAACATCCAGGATTCCCAGGCCGTCTCCGATCCAAGTACTAACTGGACTCAACGTTGCTTAACTTGCCAGATCGGACGGGATGGCGTGCATTCAACGTGATATGGTCGTAAGCATTTCTACCACCTCCACATTCCCAATATAAATTCCCCTCTCTTCCCTTTCTTCAAAAAACCTCACTCTTTCCAAACTCACTAAAATACCCCACACACAAATACCCACAGACTGTCGAAATGCGGTGGCCGACGCGGACCTCGATTGATGTCCGCTGCTGTCATACACCTAGAGTGCAGCGCGCGCCGTTGTAGTCGGTTTAATTACCCAAGTTTGAGGTAAACATTGAAACTGACCCAATGAAAATTGGCGTTAGCTATAAATTTTGGAACGTCTCCTCTCGGGGAGACAAAATAACTAAAGTTTTCGAAAATCGAATGGATACGAGTCGAGTTATACTCGTTTGAAAATTCAAAGTGTTCACAATTCCTACATCAAAGAAATAATACAGTTCATAAAATCAATACAACATCATAAATGACACAATAAATCAATCTATATTTATTAGCAGCTAAAATATACTATTGTACAAAAATGCAAAAAGCTTACAACATCCAGGATTCCCAGGCCGTCTCCGATCCAAGTACTAACTGGACTCAACGTTGCTTAACTTGCCAGATCGGACGGGATGGCGTGCATTCAACGTGATATGGTCGTAAGCATTTCTACCACCTCCACATTCCCAATATAAATTCCCCTCTCTTCCCTTTCTTCAAAAAATCCAAACTCTTGTTCACTCACTGAATACCCCACACACAAATACTCACAGACTGTCGAAATGCGGTGGCCGACGCGGACCTCGATTGATGTCCGCTGCTGTCATACACCTAGAGTGCAGCGCGCGCCGTTGTAGTCGGTTTAATTACCCAAGTTTGAGGTAAACATTGAAACTGACCCAATGAAAATTGGCGTTAGCTATAAATTTTGGAACGTCTCCTCTCGGGGAGACAAAATAACTAAAGTTTTCGAAAATCGAATGGATACGAGTCGAGTTATACTCGTTTGAAAATTCAAAGTGTTCACAATTCCTACATCAAAGAAATAATACAGTTCATAAAATCAATACAACATCATAAATGACACAATAAATCAATCTATATTTATTAGCAGCTAAAATATACTATTGTACAAAAATGCAAAAAGCTTACAACATCCAGGATTCCCAGGCCGTCTCCGATCCAAGTACTAACTGGACTCAACGTTGCTTAACTTGCCAGATCGGACGGGATGGCGTGCATTCAACGTGATATGGTCGTAAGCATTTCTACCACCTCCACATTCCCAATATAAATTCCCCTCTCTTCCCTTTCTTCAAAAAATCCAAACTCTTGTTCACTCACTGAATACCCCACACACAAATACTCACAGACTGTCGAAATGCGGTGGCCGACGCGGACCTCGATTGATGTCCGCTGCTGTCATACACCTAGAGTGCAGCGCGCGCCGTTGTAGTCGGTTTAATTACCCAAGTTTGAGGTAAACATTGAAACTGACCCAATGAAAATTGGCGTTAGCTATAAATTTTGGAACGTCTCCTCTCGGGGAGACAAAATAACTAAAGTTTTCGAAAATCGAATGGATACGAGTCGAGTTATACTCGTTTGAAAATTCAAAGTGTTCACAATTCCTACATCAAAGAAATAATACAGTTCATAAAATCAATACAACATCATAAATGACACAATAAATCAATCTATATTTATTAGCAGCTAAAATATACTATTGTACAAAAATGCAAAAAGCTTACAACATCCAGGATTCCCAGGCCGTCTCCGATCCAAGTACTAACTGGACTCAACGTTGCTTAACTTGCCAGATCGGACGGGATGGCGTGCATTCAACGTGATATGGTCGTAAGCATTTCTACCACCTCCACATTCCCAATATAAATTCCCCTCTCTTCCCTTTCTTCAAAAAATCCAAACTCTTGTTCACTCACTGAATACCCCACACACAAATACTCACAGACTGTCGAAATGCGGTGGCCGACGCGGACCTCGATTGATGTCCGCTGCTGTCATACACCTAGAGTGCAGCGCGCGCCGTTGTAGTCGGTTTAATTACCCAAGTTTGAGGTAAACATTGAAACTGACCCAATGAAAATTGGCGTTAGCTATAAATTTTGGAACGTCTCCTCTCGGGGAGACAAAATAACTAAAGTTTTCGAAAATCGAATGGATACGAGTCGAGTTATACTCGTTTGAAAATTCAAAGTGTTCACAATTCCTACATCAAAGAAATAATACAGTTCATAAAATCAATACAACATCATAAATGACACAATAAATCAATCTATATTTATTAGCAGCTAAAATATACTATTGTACAAAAATGCAAAAAGCTTACAACATCCAGGATTCCCAGGCCGTCTCCGATCCAAGTACTAACTGGACTCAACGTTGCTTAACTTGCCAGATCGGACGGGATGGCGTGCATTCAACGTGATATGGTCGTAAGCATTTCTACCACCTCCACATTCCCAATATAAATTCCCCTCTCTTCCCTTTCTTCAAAAAATCCAAACTCTTGTTCACTCACTGAATACCCCACACACAAATACTCACAGACTGTCGAAATGCGGTGGCCGACGCGGACCTCGATTGATGTCCGCTGCTGTCATACACCTAGAGTGCAGCGCGCGCCGTTGTAGTCGGTTTAATTACCCAAGTTTGAGGTAAACATTGAAACTGACCCAATGAAAATTGGCGTTAGCTATAAATTTTGGAACGTCTCCTCTCGGGGAGACAAAATAACTAAAGTTTTCGAAAATCGAATGGATACGAGTCGAGTTATACTCGTTTGAAAATTCAAAGTGTTCACAATTCCTACATCAAAGAAATAATACAGTTCATAAAATCAATACAACATCATAAATGACACAATAAATCAATCTATATTTATTAGCAGCTAAAATATACTATTGTACAAAAATGCAAAAAGCTTACAACATCCAGGATTCCCAGGCCGTCTCCGATCCAAGTACTAACTGGACTCAACGTTGCTTAACTTGCCAGATCGGACGGGATGGCGTGCATTCAACGTGATATGGTCGTAAGCATTTCTACCACCTCCACATTCCCAATATAAATTCCCCTCTCTTCCCTTTCTTCAAAAAACCTCACTCTTTCCAAACTCACTAAAATACCCCACACACAAATACCCACAGACTGTCGAAATGCGGTGGCCGACGCGGACCTCGATTGATGTCCGCTGCTGTCATACACCTAGAGTGCAGCGCGCGCCGTTGTAGTCGGTTTAATTACCCAAGTTTGAGGTAAACATTGAAACTGACCCAATGAAAATTGGCGTTAGCTATAAATTTTGGAACGTCTCCTCTCGGGGAGACAAAATAACTAAAGTTTTCGAAAATCGAATGGATACGAGTCGAGTTATACTCGTTTGAAAATTCAAAGTGTTCACAATTCCTACATCAAAGAAATAATACAGTTCATAAAATCAATACAACATCATAAATGACACAATAAATCAATCTATATTTATTAGCAGCTAAAATATACTATTGTACAAAAATGCAAAAAGCTTACAACATCCAGGATTCCCAGGCCGTCTCCGATCCAAGTACTAACTGGACTCAACGTTGCTTAACTTGCCAGATCGGACGGGATGGCGTGCATTCAACGTGATATGGTCGTAAGCATTTCTACCACCTCCACATTCCCAATGCCAGTCCTGTCGGATCGAAATGATCTACTAGAAAACTGACTGAGTTACCCGCTAGGTGCCTCGCGGCCTTCCCGTCTATCCTAAACCTCGCGGTCTCTAGAGGGGGTACCTGTACCGATCCCATGTTCCATCAATTCCTAATCCTTACTCTTTCCCAGTGTGCTTGGTTTGGAGCACGAATTTGGGTAAGATCCGGTAGAAAATCGATATCTGGGTCTTGTCTAATCGGAACAGTATAACGGCGACTTTGCCATGTATCTGAGCATGTTGTAGTACTTGGAGTTGAGATATAGCTCCATAAACTGTACCAAAACTTCTCTTCTACTTGTCCGTAAAACCAGTGAATCCGAGAAATTTGAATTTCCTTTTTCTCAAAATTCACCTTTTTGAATTTTCAGTGTTCGGAGCACGATTTTCTCCATTAATTTTACACTGAAAACTCGATTCGAAACTACTAAAAAGCTCTGTTTTTCTTCCTTTTTTTGCTTTTGTTCATTTCAGCTTTTCTGAGAATTTTTTACCAGGTGTAACCTTTTCATTCCTCAAGAATCTGTTTCTCGAACGAGCACGTCAAATTCATCAAGAATGTGAAACTATCAGAATTACTCAGAATCACTTCTCCCGATAATTAATTCTCAATTTCCTTCCAGAGAGCCGTCTTATTACTTATCGCCGGTTAAGGTTAAGACCGATTTATGTCTGTTTCTTTTGACAATTTTCCTCTTTCTCTCTTTTAGGAACTTTTACTTTTTCATCCCAATTTTTCAATTTTTTGCTAGAAAAATCAGACTTTTCCGGTGTAAAAGCACGAATTCGCTCCGCCGACACCAGATTTTCCTTTTCCAATTTTCCTGGCTCTTTTGGGATTTTCGTCTGTCGGTGAATACTCTGAAATTCCCTTTGAATTCCATTTATTCTGAAATCTAAACGCTTTCTCCTTTTCAGCACCCGAAACCGAAGTGTTTCGTCAAATATGCTGAAATTTCCTTTTATTTTTTGCGTTTCGATTTCCTTCGGTTTATCCCGGTATTTCTGTCTGAAAAATTGCTTATTTTCAGTGTACAAAACCACAACAGGCTTCGCCAACACTAAATTTCTCTTTCTCAATTTTTCAGACATTTTTTGACTTCAATTCCCACATTTTTTCAGAAAAATCGAAGTTTTCCAAGTGTGCGAAGCACGAAATTGCATCGCCAACACTCATTTCCTCTTCTCCGACTCTTCTTATCTCTTCTGGGACTTCCGTCATCATCTGAATACTCCGAAACCTTCGTTAGACTTCGTTTCTTCTGAAACTTCCGCGTTTTCCTCTTTCCAGCTCCCGAAACCGATGTGTTTCGTTATGGATCAGCTGAAATCTTATCTGAAAATCATCACGAATTATTACTTTTTAAATTCTGATTAATTTTCTCTTTTTTTTACGCTTCCATTTCCTTCGGTGACGATAAAACGGCGAGTTTTTCCTTCGAAATCCATTTATTCTGCCGCGTTCTCCTCGAGGAGTACACGCGAGCGGATTTCTCTGCGTCTTTCTTTTTCGCACGCTATAAATTTTGGAACGTCTCCTCTCGGGGAGACAAAATAACTAAAGTTTTCGAAAATCGAATGGATACGAGTCGAGTTATACTCGTTTGAAAATTCAAAGTGTTCACAATTCCTACATCAAAGAAATAATACAGTTCATAAAATCAATACAACATCATAAATGACACAATAAATCAATCTATATTTATTAGCAGCTAAAATATACTATTGTACAAAAATGCAAAAAGCTTACAACATCCAGGATTCCCAGGCCGTCTCCGATCCAAGTACTAACTGGACTCAACGTTGCTTAACTTGCCAGATCGGACGGGATGGCGTGCATTCAACGTGATATGGTCGTAAGCATTTCTACCACCTCCACATTCCCAAT
This sequence comes from Caenorhabditis zanzibari, assembly GCA_963966625.1. NCBI lineage: Eukaryota > Metazoa > Nematoda > Chromadorea > Rhabditida > Rhabditidae > Caenorhabditis > Caenorhabditis zanzibari. The sequence goes on along the minus strand of OZ016470.1, from coordinate 4,889,679 downwards.
ATAAATTCCCCTCTCTTCCCTTTCTTCAAAAAATCCAAACTCTTGTTCACTCACTGAATACCCCACACACAAATACTCACAGACTGTCGAAATGCGGTGGCCGACGCGGACCTCGATTGATGTCCGCTGCTGTCATACACCTAGAGTGCAGCGCGCGCCGTTGTAGTCGGTTTAATTACCCAAGTTTGAGGTAAACATTGAAACTGACCCAATGAAAATTGGCGTTAGCTATAAATTTTGGAACGTCTCCTCTCGGGGAGACAAAATAACTAAAGTTTTCGAAAATCGAATGGATACGAGTCGAGTTATACTCGTTTGAAAATTCAAAGTGTTCACAATTCCTACATCAAAGAAATAATACAGTTCATAAAATCAATACAACATCATAAATGACACAATAAATCAATCTATATTTATTAGCAGCTAAAATATACTATTGTACAAAAATGCAAAAAGCTTACAACATCCAGGATTCCCAGGCCGTCTCCGATCCAAGTACTAACTGGACTCAACGTTGCTTAACTTGCCAGATCGGACGGGATGGCGTGCATTCAACGTGATATGGTCGTAAGCATTTCTACCACCTCCACATTCCCAATATAAATTCCCCTCTCTTCCCTTTCTTCAAAAAATCCAAACTCTTGTTCACTCACTGAATACCCCACACACAAATACTCACAGACTGTCGAAATGCGGTGGCCGACGCGGACCTCGATTGATGTCCGCTGCTGTCATACACCTAGAGTGCAGCGCGCGCCGTTGTAGTCGGTTTAATTACCCAAGTTTGAGGTAAACATTGAAACTGACCCAATGAAAATTGGCGTTAGCTATAAATTTTGGAACGTCTCCTCTCGGGGAGACAAAATGCGGAAGGCGGAAGGCGGAATAGAAAAAATGGGCGGAAGACGGAAAGCGGAAGACTGAAGGCGGAATTTCGCCTATTTTTACTCGGAGTTTCCTGCATAAAAGAGACGTTTTTGCTGCTGTTTCGCTTAATTTCAGGGTTTCAAGCATGAAATAACCGAAAAATCAATGTTTTTAGCAAGTTTGAAAAACAATTTGAAATTCCGCCTTCCGCCTAATTTTTCCGATTTTTGGCGGAAGGCGGAAGGCGGAAGGCGGAAGTGAGAAAATTTTGGCGGAAGGCGGAAGGCGGAAGGCGGAAGAGGAAAAATGGGCGGAAGGCGGAAGGCGGAAGGCGGAAGGCGGAATTCCGCTCATCTCTGACCTAGAGTGCAGCGCGCGCCGTTGTAGTCGGTTTAATTACCCAAGTTTGAGGTAAACATTGAAACTGACCCAATGAAAATTGGCGTTAGCTATAAATTTTGGAACGTCTCCTCTCGGGGAGACAAAATAACTAAAGTTTTCGAAAATCGAATGGATACGAGTCGAGTTATACTCGTTTGAAAAATTCAAAGTGTTCACAATTCCTACATCAAAGAAATAATACAGTTCATAAAATCAATACAACATCATAAATGACACAATAAATCAATCTATATTTATTAGCAGCTAAAATATACTATTGTACAAAAATGCAAAAAGCTTACAACATCCAGGATTCCCAGGCCGTCTCCGATCCAAGTACTAACTGGACTCAACGTTGCTTAACTTGCCAGATCGGACGGGATGGCGTGCATTCAACGTGATATGGTCGTAAGCATTTCTACCACCTCCACATTCCCAATATAAATTCCCCTCTCTTCCCTTTCTTCAAAAAATCCAAACTCTTGTTCACTCACTGAATACCCCACACACAAATACTCACAGACTGTCGAAATGCGGTGGCCGACGCGGACCTCGATTGATGTCCGCTGCTGTCATACACCTAGAGTGCAGCGCGCGCCGTTGTAGTCGGTTTAATTACCCAAGTTTGAGGTAAACATTGAAACTGACCCAATGAAAATTGGCGTTAGCTATAAATTTTGGAACGTCTCCTCTCGGGGAGACAAAATAACTAAAGTTTTCGAAAATCGAATGGATACGAGTCGAGTTATACTCGTTTGAAAATTCAAAGTGTTCACAATTCCTACATCAAAGAAATAATACAGTTCATAAAATCAATACAACATCATAAATGACACAATAAATCAATCTATATTTATTAGCAGCTAAAATATACTATTGTACAAAAATGCAAAAAGCTTACAACATCCAGGATTCCCAGGCCGTCTCCGATCCAAGTACTAACTGGACTCAACGTTGCTTAACTTGCCAGATCGGACGGGATGGCGTGCATTCAACGTGATATGGTCGTAAGCATTTCTACCACCTCCACATTCCCAATATAAATTCCCCTCTCTTCCCTTTCTTCAAAAAATCCAAACTCTTGTTCACTCACTGAATACCCCACACACAAATACTCACAGACTGTCGAAATGCGGTGGCCGACGCGGACCTCGATTGATGTCCGCTGCTGTCATACACCTAGAGTGCAGCGCGCGCCGTTGTAGTCGGTTTAATTACCCAAGTTTGAGGTAAACATTGAAACTGACCCAATGAAAATTGGCGTTAGCTATAAATTTTGGAACGTCTCCTCTCGGGGAGACAAAATAACTAAAGTTTTCGAAAATCGAATGGATACGAGTCGAGTTATACTCGTTTGAAAATTCAAAGTGTTCACAATTCCTACATCAAAGAAATAATACAGTTCATAAAATCAATACAACATCATAAATGACACAATAAATCAATCTATATTTATTAGCAGCTAAAATATACTATTGTACAAAAATGCAAAAAGCTTACAACATCCAGGATTCCCAGGCCGTCTCCGATCCAAGTACTAACTGGACTCAACGTTGCTTAACTTGCCAGATCGGACGGGATGGCGTGCATTCAACGTGATATGGTCGTAAGCATTTCTACCACCTCCACATTCCCAATATAAATTCCCCTCTCTTCCCTTTCTTCAAAAAACCTCACTCTTTCCAAACTCACTAAAATACCCCACACACAAATACCCACAGACTGTCGAAATGCGGTGGCCGACGCGGACCTCGATTGATGTCCGCTGCTGTCATACACCTAGAGTGCAGCGCGCGCCGTTGTAGTCGGTTTAATTACCCAAGTTTGAGGTAAACATTGAAACTGACCCAATGAAAATTGGCGTTAGCTATAAATTTTGGAACGTCTCCTCTCGGGGAGACAAAATAACTAAAGTTTTCGAAAATCGAATGGATACGAGTCGAGTTATACTCGTTTGAAAATTCAAAGTGTTCACAATTCCTACATCAAAGAAATAATACAGTTCATAAAATCAATACAACATCATAAATGACACAATAAATCAATCTATATTTATTAGCAGCTAAAATATACTATTGTACAAAAATGCAAAAAGCTTACAACATCCAGGATTCCCAGGCCGTCTCCGATCCAAGTACTAACTGGACTCAACGTTGCTTAACTTGCCAGATCGGACGGGATGGCGTGCATTCAACGTGATATGGTCGTAAGCATTTCTACCACCTCCACATTTCATTAATGCCAGTCCTGTCGGATCGAAATGATCTACTAGAAAACTGACTGAGTTACCCGCTAGGTGCCTCGCGGCCTTCCCGTCTATCCTAAACCTCGCGGTCTCTAGAGGGGGTACCTGTACCGATCCCATGTTCCATCAATTCCTAATCCTTACTCTTTCCCAGTGTGCTTGGTTTGGAGCACGAATTTGGGTAAGATCCGGTAGAAAATCGATATCTGGGTCTTGTCTAATCGGAACAGTATAACGGCGACTTTGCCATGTATCTGAGCATGTTGTAGTACTTGGAGTTGAGATATAGCTCCATAAACTGTACCAAAACTTCTCTTCTACTTGTCCGTAAAACCAGTGAATCCGAGAAATTTGAATTTCCTTTTTCTCAAAATTCACCTTTTTGAATTTTCAGTGTTCGGAGCACGATTTTCTCCATTAATTTTACACTGAAAACTCGATTCGAAACTACTAAAAAGCTCTGTTTTTCTTCCTTTTTTTGCTTTTGTTCATTTCAGCTTTTCTGAGAATTTTTTACCAGGTGTAACCTTTTCATTCCTCAAGAATCTGTTTCTCGAACGAGCACGTCAAATTCATCAAGAATGTGAAACTATCAGAATTACTCAGAATCACTTCTCCCGATAATTAATTCTCAATTTCCTTCCAGAGAGCCGTCTTATTACTTATCGCCGGTTAAGGTTAAGACCGATTTATGTCTGTTTCTTTTGACAATTTTCCTCTTTCTCTCTTTTAGGAACTTTTACTTTTTCATCCCAATTTTTCAATTTTTTGCTAGAAAAATCAGACTTTTCCGGTGTAAAAGCACGAATTCGCTCCGCCGACACCAGATTTTCCTTTTCCAATTTTCCTGGCTCTTTTGGGATTTTCGTCTGTCGGTGAATACTCTGAAATTCCCTTTGAATTCCATTTATTCTGAAATCTAAACGCTTTCTCCTTTTCAGCACCCGAAACCGAAGTGTTTCGTCAAATATGCTGAAATTTCCTTTTATTTTTTGCGTTTCGATTTCCTTCGGTTTATCCCGGTATTTCTGTCTGAAAAATTGCTTATTTTCAGTGTACAAAACCACAACAGGCTTCGCCAACACTAAATTTCTCTTTCTCAATTTTTCAGACATTTTTTGACTTCAATTCCCACATTTTTTCAGAAAAATCGAAGTTTTCCAAGTGTGCGAAGCACGAAATTGCATCGCCAACACTCATTTCCTCTTCTCCGACTCTTCTTATCTCTTCTGGGACTTCCGTCATCATCTGAATACTCCGAAACCTTCGTTAGACTTCGTTTCTTCTGAAACTTCCGCGTTTTCCTCTTTCCAGCTCCCGAAACCGATGTGTTTCGTTATGGATCAGCTGAAATCTTATCTGAAAATCATCACGAATTATTACTTTTTAAATTCTGATTAATTTTCTCTTTTTTTTACGCTTCCATTTCCTTCGGTGACGATAAAACGGCGAGTTTTTCCTTCGAAATCCATTTATTCTGCCGCGTTCTCCTCGAGGAGTACACGCGAGCGGATTTCTCTGCGTCTTTCTTTTTCGCACGCTCTATCGCACACCGGCGATTTTCCCGTTTCGTCGCAAATTTCCAAGCTGTTTTTTTTAATCGTTTTTCAACGATTTTCTTGGAAAATTACATAAATTTTGGGGAATATTGAACAAAAATAACAAGCTTATCTTTTTTTCTTGCTTTTTCTGCTCAGTTCCTTTCTTTACACAGCTCATTCCGTTAATCAGTCTCGTTCCCTAGTCCGTTCCTTTTTCCGTCCTTCGGCGCCAGAACTTTTGGCTTGCGAGTATCACCTTAGGTTAATTGTGTGGAGAGTTACGGAGCTCCAGTCGCTCCCTCTTCCGGTCCAAACCCTTAGGCTTTTCGCCACCGAATTTCAGTGGATTATCTGAATAGGAATCCCCGAAAATGTGATTCCAGTAGGCGTTTTTACTATATTCTAGTACTGTAGAACATATTTCTGGTATTGCCCGACGAATCACACTCTTTTCGATTCCTAATTCAACCAGACTATTTATTGTGGGCTTCCACCAGTTACCTAGTGAACCCACAACAATCGGTAGAACTGAGAAACTAACACCTTCCGATTTTAGGTGCTGGAATCCCTCTGTGTACTTAGAAACCTTTGCGTCCCACGCTTTTTGCATAGCTTCTACTCCATGCTCATAGGGACATGTGACATCTGCCAGAATAACTTGTTTTCCATCTGGACTTTTCATATAGATGTCAGGTCTCAATCTATTGGGGCCTGGGTGTTCCTGATCTATTAGGAGCTCCCAATCTTTCTTTTCCCCATTTTCGATGAGCTTTTTTACTTTATAAAGCACCGCATCGTGTCTTTCTGTTATTTTCCGCGGTAAGCCATATGTGCAAGACTGAAGAATGTGCCATTGAGATTCTCTCTCATAGCCACATCTTCGGCAAGCCTTTGACTTTACGTCATCGAAAGTGTTGTAATTACAAGCCAACAAGTTCAGACGTGCTCTGTGAACCCATCTATGAGCTGAAAAGCTCACTTTTCCACCTTTTCTGACGAAACTATTGCTTTGCGGATACTGTTGAAGCACTCGGCAAACTTCACTTTTCACCACTTTTTCTGTATTGAATCGGTGTAAAAGTGCCGAATTTACTTCTCCTTTTAGCAATGTTTGAAGTTTTTTCACCTGTAATTCTGTGAAAATCTTCTCTTTTCCGTCTTCGATGGCCTGAACCAAAATCGCTAGTTTTCCGTTTTCTACTACGATTTTTATCTTGTGCAGCGGAGATTCTTTTATTTCTGATAATCCCTTACACACTTCTCGTACTCTCCTGAAACCATTATATCCAAATGCCCGTTTATTTATCGATTTTTCATTGCTAAGATATGTCGCCATATCTTGCAATGTGGCATTTTGAATTCCTGTTTCAGCTTCAACGACTTTTTTCAAGTACGCCGAGTACAGTTTCCGGATGTACCCATCGGTAGACCACAGTTTCTTCATCATCGAAACCAAATATGTGATCAGAGCCGTTATTTTTGGGCACGATACTCCTAATCCGCCTTTACCAGTCGGCAATTGCACATATTCCAATGGTGAGCCTCTCACCGGAATTCCGTGCATCATTTTAATTGCTCTCATAGTAATACCAGCGAACACCTTCAATTCTGTCAGTTTCGGTACCGAATTCGCATACATATACGTCATTTTTGGTAACACGAAAGTTTTGACACAATCGAGTTTCTGGGGTGGTGTTAGCTCACTTTTGTTCACCAAATCGAACTCTTTTGTGACTTTTGTTATCAGCTCCAGCTCTGAAATTCTCGTCTCTATTCCTGTTTGAACACCTAAATATTTATAGCTGTCAATTTCCTTGAGACTTCGAATTGGCTGATTTTTGAGCATCAACTCTGCGCCACTATTCACTTGTCCTCTTTCAATTATCAAACTAGCACATTTAGCAGGCTTGAAAATCAAATTCAGAGGTGTACAATCCTCATCCATTCTTATCAGTTCATTCTGAAGCTGATTTTTGGTTTCCGCGAGGATCGCCATATCATCGGCAAACGCTAACACCTTTATTCTTGTGTCAAGACACATATGACCAGTCGCCGTTGCTAAATGTCTTCTAATAACATTTTCCAGGCACATATTGAATAGTGTCGGTGAAATCGGATCACCTTGTTTCACTCCCGATTTAATCAATATCTGGTCACTTTTCTCCGTTTTACTCTTTATTCTGATGGCCGCTCCCTTATACATGTCCATAATGACCTGCACTACCATTTCTGGGAAGCCATACACTTTCAGAGTATGCTCAATGAGCTCATGTGGCACTGAACCGAACGCATTTGTTAGATCCAGCCAGGCAACTGCTAAATTTCCTTTTCTGCCTTTTGCCACATCAATGGCTGCTCTGAGAATCCCTATGCTCTCATTACAACCTTCTCTTTCTTGGAAACCTCTCTGACACCTACTATTGATTCCATCTATCGATCGGATTCTCCGATTCCAAAGACTAGAATACAACTTATAAATTGTCGGCATCAAACTGATCGGCCTCCAGTTATCCGGCTTCAACTCATCTCCACCCTTATATAAGAGTACAGTTTCAGCCTCTTTCCAATGAGCCGGAATTCTTCTATGCACTCTACACTCATTATAAAGTAGAGTTAGAAGCCTGAAATCGGGATCGAACCAACTCAAATGGTGATATTTCAATCCATCAACTCCAGGAGCAGTGTCTTTTGTCTTTTTGAGAGCTTCTGCTAATTCCTTTTCAGTGAATTCTCCTTCAATCCAATCACCGATTTTCACTTTTGGAATTTTGGAAGATTTCGCTTCCAACACCTTTCCCGGCACATCGGTATCTGACAAGGGAACCATTTTCAGAAACCACTTCGAAATTTTTTATAAATTGGCTCATTTATAGAATCAAGTACTGGCTTTCGAGTGTGCTAGGTGGCTACCTGCGCAAACTTCTAGAACTCGAGATATTTTGCTCCAAAGTTTGGTGCATTTTTACCATATAAACCACCATATCCGCCCTCCAAATGACTCTCGCTTTCCCTCTCGTTCTTCACCGCCTTGAAAGGATGTGAAAAAATGTGTTGAATGGCCGAGTGGATAGGGAGCGGGGATGGTAATCTGGTGATGCAGGGTTCGTTTCCACTTTTTGTCACTTTTCTTTTTATGATTTTTTACAACATGTTATTAGTTTTTTACAAGTTTTTATTGCATTTAATCGCTTGTGTTGTCTTCCTAGGACCCCAAAGAAAGTGTTCTGACATTTTGAAAAACTTTGATTTTTTTTCGAAAATTGGAAAGTTTCTCCATGCCAAGGGTTGATGAAAATTTCGAGAAATTTTTTTCGGTTGAAAATTGTGTAGAAAATCTTCCGTTTTGATAGAATATGGTATTTTGTAAAACTACATGATGTTTTATGCCACGAATCATTGGTTTTCGTATAGCTAGAGATATTTGAAAGAGAAACACAGTGACATGTTTTTTGTTCTGTGCTCTTCTTCCAAGGTTGTCAGCCACCAATTATTGTCCGGTCAATTCTAATATGATATTCTATCAAAACGGAAGATTTTCTTCACAATTTTCAACCGAAAAAAATTTCTCGAAATTTGCATCAACCCTTGTCATAGAGAAACATTCCAAATTTCGAAAAATTGAAAGTTTGTCAAAATGTCACATCACTTTCCTTGAGGTCCTAGGAAGACAAAACAAGCGATTAAATTCAATAAAAACTTGTAAAAAAACGAATATCATGTTGTAAAAAATCAAAAAAAGAAAAGTGACAAAAAAGTGGAATCGAACCCTGCATCACCAGATTACCATCCCCGCGCTCTATCCACTCGGCCATTCAACACATTTTTTCACATCCTTTCAAGGCGGTGAAGAACGAGAGGGAAAGCGAGAGTCATTTGGAGGGCGGATATGGTGGTTTATATGGTAAAAATGCACCAAACTTTGGAGCAAAATATCTCGAGTTCTAGAAGTTTGCGCAGGTAGCCACCTAGCACACTCGAAAGCCAGTACTTGATTCTATAAATGAGCCAATTTATAAAAAATTTCGAAGTGGTTTCTGAAAATGGTTCCCTTGTGAAGTCGTCTTTCTGAAAAACGCCTCCAACTTCTTGATCGGAATTTCACACTGTTTCGATTCTTTACCGACCAGGCGATTATACGTTTTTGCCCGATTTTCCCAGTAAGAATCTCTAAATGAGCCAGAAATATTTCTCGGATTTTCATCCTTTTTACTCTTATATTTCTTTTTCATTTCCGTTTGTGTCGACATTTCTCCTTCTTTTATTTCCATAGGAGGCAGTCTTTTTCCAATTTTCTCAATCGCAATCTCATCACCAACCGAAGCTTTGTGAATCGACGCTGTGAGAACCTCTGTGAGCCATTCCAGCCTCTGGAAGCTCCGCCCACCTTGTACATATGATTCGAATTCTTTTTCAAACCATTCTCGTACTTTTTTCACCAGTTCATCTGGTTTTCCTGTGGGCACTTTTGGCTGTTTCCCTCTCTGTTCCTTCGGTTTTTCTCTAATTTCTCTTTTTTCTATTCTCGGAGCAACTGAAATCGGCTTCAAATGCTTTTGCTCCATCAGTTTTGGGATGGAACTTATCGCATTCATTTCCTCTTTCAATTCACCATTTTTCGAGTTTTCTTGAGAAAAACACTCTTTTTCAGCGAGGGAAGCATTTTTGGAATTTTCAGCTAGTTTTCCTTTTTCCGACGATTCTTCGACTTTTTCCAGCAATTCGAATTTCGAATTCACAATTTCAAAGTCATCGCCGAAACTTTCTGCTGAATTTTCCACTTTTTCCTTCTCATTTCTGTCTAAATATGGCTCTGAAAATAACTCGTAACCTTTCTCTTTGAGCATTTTCTTTACTCTGCTTCGGAATTTCAGCACGTCTTTTTCTTCGTACCAGAAAACTCCATTAGCAACTGATTCAGCCATTAGACACACATGTACTCCACAATTCACGGAATCTCTTTGCAGAGGGACTGGAATATCGAAATAGCGTCTTTTTCGACCCAATTTCTCTATAAATTCCTTAACTTTCCCTCTCGGCTCATATCCGAGTGTGTTTCCATAATAGATACTCTCTGAATCAATAATCAAAAGTATCCAGTGATCCTCCTCACAAATGGGAAAGAAGTGCTTTTTCTGGGTCCACATGGTCTGTTTGACCTGCATTGGACCTTGCCTCTTTGTTATTTCCCATAAGCAAGGATCTAGAACTCTGTACTCTTCATTTTTAGCACAGATTCCTTTCAAATACCACTCGATGACGTCATCAGACAGCCACGCCTCCTTTGAGGTTTCATGATCTAAACACCACGTATTAAACCTTCTTTTTACTGTTTCGAAATCATCGATAACAATAGTTTTGTCTAAAACGTCTTCTTCTTGTTCAGAATCATCAATTTCCTCTTTTTCAGGCACTATTTCAGCTTCTGAGACTCCCAGGCTTTCCCGAATCTTCGGTATTTTTTCAATTGCCGACAGACTCAATCTGTTACTCTGAATCGACAATCTAGCCTTTCTCGATGCTTGCTCTCTAGCCATTTTCACTCTTTCAGCTTGAGAAAGCGGTTTCAAGTCCTTTTTGTCACCCGAAATCGGGCTCGGAACTATTTTCGGACTCTCAACATTTCCAGCTTTTATCACATTCGCTAGGCTTCTTCGAGCACTTTTCTTTTCGGTTTTTTGAAAAAGATCAGCCAGTGTAGGTTTATTCTCATTATTTTCAACCATTTTCACTTCCTTTTCTCTCTTTTTCACCGATTCCTTTAGCACACTCAACGATTTTGTCACAGTTCTCGTTTGAATTTTATTTTCTAATTCTGTGATTTTCTCTGGCGTTGAGTTTGCTTCCGGTGCTGCCAACACTTTTATTTTCCTTACACCATTTTTAGGTTTCGGAAGCGATGGAGCACTCTCATTTAGAATATCAGCAGTCCGATCGGCCGTAGTTTTCTTTCTATTTTCGATTCTCTTTACTGCTTTCATTCCGTGACTCGCCAACATGTGATCACTCATCCAATATGTAGCACTAGTGCTAACTTTTCCATTGGGAGCCTTCTGACCACAAATTGAACATTTATAAGTCCACTGCACTTTTAGCCCATGATGCTTGCTCAAATGTCTCGTCAAATATTGCAAATCATTTGCTCCGAGACCCGCCGAGCTGGCTTGGGTGCAATTTTTCTCGAAGCATTGCGTTTTTGCGATCGGCGGATATTCGACTCTGCAGACAACGGAATTGCCGTTTTTCTCGACTAATTCCATTCTCTTAATGATTCCGACAATCTCATCGCTCTTTGCTTCGTCTCCGCCACCTCTAATCACTCTTTTAGGCAGCATTTTTCTTCGAAGATCCGACAAAAACGCATTATTTTGTCTCCCCGAGAGGAGACGTTCCAAAATTTATAGCTAACGCCAATTTTCATTGGGTCAGTTTCAATGTTTACCTCAAACTTGGGTAATTAAACCGACTACAACGGCGCGCGCTGCACTCTAGGTGTATGACAGCAGCGGACATCAATCGAGGTCCGCGTCGGCCACCGCATTTCGACAGTCTGTGGGTATTTGTGTGTGGGGTATTTTAGTGAGTTTGGAAAGAGTGAGGTTTTTTGAAGAAAGGGAAGAGAGGGGAATTTATATTGGGAATGTGGAGGTGGTAGAAATGCTTACGACCATATCACGTTGAATGCACGCCATCCCGTCCGATCTGGCAAGTTAAGCAACGTTGAGTCCAGTTAGTACTTGGATCGGAGACGGCCTGGGAATCCTGGATGTTGTAAGCTTTTTGCATTTTTGTACAATAGTATATTTTAGCTGCTAATAAATATAGATTGATTTATTGTGTCATTTATGATGTTGTATTGATTTTATGAACTGTATTATTTCTTTGATGTAGGAATTGTGAACACTTTGAATTTTCAAACGAGTATAACTCGACTCGTATCCATTCGATTTTCGAAAACTTTAGTTATTTTGTCTCCCCGAGAGGAGACGTTCCAAAATTTATAGCTAACGCCAATTTTCATTGGGTCAGTTTCAATGTTTACCTCAAACTTGGGTAATTAAACCGACTACAACGGCGCGCGCTGCACTCTAGGTGTATGACAGCAGCGGACATCAATCGAGGTCCGCGTCGGCCACCGCATTTCGACAGTCTGTGGGTATTTGTGTGTGGGGTATTTTAGTGAGTTTGGAAAGAGTGAGGTTTTTTGAAGAAAGGGAAGAGAGGGGAATTTATATTGGGAATGTGGAGGTGGTAGAAATGCTTACGACCATATCACGTTGAATGCACGCCATCCCGTCCGATCTGGCAAGTTAAGCAACGTTGAGTCCAGTTAGTACTTGGATCGGAGACGGCCTGGGAATCCTGGATGTTGTAAGCTTTTTGCATTTTTGTACAATAGTATATTTTAGCTGCTAATAAATATAGATTGATTTATTGTGTCATTTATGATGTTGTATTGATTTTATGAACTGTATTATTTCTTTGATGTAGGAATTGTGAACACTTTGAATTTTCAAACGAGTATAACTCGACTCGTATCCATTCGATTTTCGAAAACTTTAGTTATTTTGTCTCCCCGAGAGGAGACGTTCCAAAATTTATAGCTAACGCCAATTTTCATTGGGTCAGTTTCAATGTTTACCTCAAACTTGGGTAATTAAACCGACTACAACGGCGCGCGCTGCACTCTAGGTGTATGACAGCAGCGGACATCAATCGAGGTCCGCGTCGGCCACCGCATTTCGACAGTCTGTGGGTATTTGTGTGTGGGGTATTTTAGTGAGTTTGGAAAGAGTGAGGTTTTTTGAAGAAAGGGAAGAGAGGGGAATTTATATTGGGAATGTGGAGGTGGTAGAAATGCTTACGACCATATCACGTTGAATGCACGCCATCCCGTCCGATCTGGCAAGTTAAGCAACGTTGAGTCCAGTTAGTACTTGGATCGGAGACGGCCTGGGAATCCTGGATGTTGTAAGCTTTTTGCATTTTTGTACAATAGTATATTTTAGCTGCTAATAAATATAGATTGATTTATTGTGTCATTTATGATGTTGTATTGATTTTATGAACTGTATTATTTCTTTGATGTAGGAATTGTGAACACTTTGAATTTTCAAACGAGTATAACTCGACTCGTATCCATTCGATTTTCGAAAACTTTAGTTATTTTGTCTCCCCGAGAGGAGACGTTCCAAAATTTATAGCTAACGCCAATTTTCATTGGGTCAGTTTCAATGTTTACCTCAAACTTGGGTAATTAAACCGACTACAACGGCGCGCGCTGCACTCTAGGTGTATGACAGCAGCGGACATCAATCGAGGTCCGCGTCGGCCACCGCATTTCGACAGTCTGTGGGTATTTGTGTGTGGGGTATTTTAGTGAGTTTGGAAAGAGTGAGGTTTTTTGAAGAAAGGGAAGAGAGGGGAATTTATATTGGGAATGTGGAGGTGGTAGAAATGCTTACGACCATATCACGTTGAATGCACGCCATCCCGTCCGATCTGGCAAGTTAAGCAACGTTGAGTCCAGTTAGTACTTGGATCGGAGACGGCCTGGGAATCCTGGATGTTGTAAGCTTTTTGCATTTTTGTACAATAGTATATTTTAGCTGCTAATAAATATAGATTGATTTATTGTGTCATTTATGATGTTGTATTGATTTTATGAACTGTATTATTTCTTTGATGTAGGAATTGTGAACACTTTGAATTTTCAAACGAGTATAACTCGACTCGTATCCATTCGATTTTCGAAAACTTTAGTTATTTTGTCTCCCCGAGAGGAGACGTTCCAAAATTTATAGCTAACGCCAATTTTCATTGGGTCAGTTTCAATGTTTACCTCAAACTTGGGTAATTAAACCGACTACAACGGCGCGCGCTGCACTCTAGGTGTATGACAGCAGCGGACATCAATCGAGGTCCGCGTCGGCCACCGCATTTCGACAGTCTGTGGGTATTTGTGTGTGGGGTATTTTAGTGAGTTTGGAAAGAGTGAGGTTTTTTGAAGAAAGGGAAGAGAGGGGAATTTATATTGGGAATGTGGAGGTGGTAGAAATGCTTACGACCATATCACGTTGAATGCACGCCATCCCGTCCGATCTGGCAAGTTAAGCAACGTTGAGTCCAGTTAGTACTTGGATCGGAGACGGCCTGGGAATCCTGGATGTTGTAAGCTTTTTGCATTTTTGTACAATAGTATATTTTAGCTGCTAATAAATATAGATTGATTTATTGTGTCATTTATGATGTTGTATTGATTTTATGAACTGTATTATTTCTTTGATGTAGGAATTGTGAACACTTTGAATTTTCAAACGAGTATAACTCGACTCGTATCCATTCGATTTTCGAAAACTTTAGTTATTTTGTCTCCCCGAGAGGAGACGTTCCAAAATTTATAGCTAACGCCAATTTTCATTGGGTCAGTTTCAATGGCGAGCCTGGGGCGCAATAGTGGCAAGAACCCGCTGAACGGGACCACCAGTTGCTAAGGAGATTATATAAGTGAGGGGCCATTATACATGTGCTCTGAGAGCGGTATAAAGAAAGTTGGCGAGTCAGGTAATGGGAACACCTTGACTACAGATACTTCCACCCGCATAAATCATTGGTTTAATGATTGCAAGACAGTGGTCCATATCAAGGCTATAACCATCACCAGCCCTACTTATGAGAAGGGAAATCCTTTCGGAACATCCTTCCCGTTGCCTATATCTCTGTTTACCAGGATTCCTCTATGGTCAGGGCTGTCGGATCCGAGGATCTACTAGCTTCTGACCGAGTTACCCGCCTTGTGCCTCGCGGCCATCCCAGTCTGTCCCAGACCTTTTTAGGGGGTCTCAAGAGTGGGGAATCCTGTACTATCACTTCGTGAATTGTCTTCCTTATCCCTGCCCTAAATATGCCTGGTTACAAAGCAATAACTGGTTAGGAAAAGTAGTTTCAATTCAAAAGAACTCAACATGAAAGTACAGTATGCTGGCGACTTTGCCTAGCACCGAAGTGCTCGTCCATTAACTCACAATAGGATCAATATCCATATTGCCAGGACTTTTGGCTCGTGGCGCTTCTCAGCTTCTCGATCTTCAGAAGACTGCTGGTCTGAAGCATCTCTCTTCTTACGACGATCTGAAAGCTTAGAGAGCTTATAACAGATACTCCTATTCTCGTCCTTCTTTTGAACCATGGAGCTGGCTAAAAACTCGGTTCATCGCGTCCACAGTTATCGAATCCAATCCATTCTTCAATATCGTGAAAACACCGTATCCTTTCCGTCATCTGCCAGAACTTTTGGCGTGCGATCTTCCTAGACCGATTAGTTGTTCAGAGGTTTCTGGAGAGGTTTTCTCTCCTTCTTCCACTGATTCCCTTTCGGCTTTTCGAATCCATAACGAATCGGAACACTAGTATACAAATCTCCGAAGATATGATTCCAATAAGTGTTTTTACTATGCTCCATCACAGTAGAGCATAGTTCCGGAATAAGATTCCGTATCGTAACTTTGGAGATTCCGAGCTCTTCCAGACTCTTCGATGTTGGGGACCACCATGTTCCCAAGGAACCAATGATGATCGGGAGAACCTTGAAACTGATTCCTTGATCCTTGAGATGCTGGAATCCTTCTTCGTACTTCTCCACCTTCTTATTCCAACTCGATTCCATTCCCTTCAGTCCTAGCTCATAGGGGCATGCCACGTCGGCAATGAGCACTTCCTTTCCGTCTGGACTCTCCAAATAGACATCCGGTCTCAGTCTATTGTATCCCGGGACTTCCTGGTCGATCCGAATCTTCCAGTCCTTCTTCGCACCTCCTTCAATCAGTGACTTCACTTTGTGGAGTACTGCATCGTGTCTCGCAGTCACCAGATTAGCCAATCCAAAAGTGCAATTCTGCAGAATATGCACTTGGCTCTCTTGGGGATATCCACATCTTCTACAAGCTTTTGACTTGGTCTTGTCAAAAGTGTTGTTGTTGCATGAGAGCAAATTGAGCCGAGCTCTATGGATGAATCTGTGACAAGCCAGACTGACTTTTCCACCCATGCGGACAAAGCTGTTGCTCTGTGGGTGTTGCTGGATCACTTGAACCACTTCACTTTTCACTGATTTCTCAGTCAGGAATCTGTGAAGTTGAGCACTGATAACCTCGTTCTTCAGCAGCTGTTGGAGTCGTTTCACATCGAACTCTGTGAAAACCTTCTTCTTGCTCTTCTCCGTTGCTTGAACAAGCAATGCCAGATTTCCATGTTTCTCGATAAACCTTATCTTGAACAGTGGAGAATCCCGGTTCTGAGCCAATCCTCGGCAGACTTCTCGAATCCTCGTGAAGCAGTTATAACCAAACGCCTTTTTGTTTCCAGGCATCTCATTGCTGAGATAGGCAGCGATATCCGATACTTCAACAGCATCTTTATCTAAGCCCGTTTCCATATGAACGACTTCAGTCAGATACTCTCGATAGAGCCTTCTGATGTACTCGTCTTGAGACCAGAGCTTCTTAAGTGTCGAAACTAAGAAGGTGGTCATCGCAGTGATTCTCGGACATGAGACTCCGAGTCCTCCTTTCCCAACTGGAAGATGAATGTACTCTAGTGGTGATCCACTTACAGGGATGGAGTGAATGATCTTGACTCCGCGCATTACCATATTGGCAAATGCTTTCAACTCCGTCAACCTTGGAATCGAATTACCGTACATATACGTCATCTTCGGAAGCACAAAAGTCTTCAGACAGTCCAACTTCTGTGGAGGAGTGAGACAACATCTGTTGATAATGTCAACTTCTTTTATGACATTCGAGATCAGATTCATTTCTGAAATCCGAGTCTCAACTCCCGTCTGTACTCCGAGGTACTTGTAAGAATCCTTTTCTGAAAGATTCCGAATCGACTGTCCTTTGAGCTTCAGTTCCGCATTGCTTCTGATTTTCCCATACTCAATGACCAAACTGGCACATTTCGATGGCTTGAAAATCAGATTAAGAGGGGTACAGTCCCTATCCATAGCAGTGAGCTCCTTCTGAAGTTGCTCTTTTGATTCTGCTAGAATCGCCATATCGTCCGCAAAAGCTAGCAGCTTCATCTTGGTCGACAGGCACTTATGACCTGAACTCTCCTCCAAATGCTTCCTGATCACCGTCTCCAGACACATGTTGAAAAGGGTTGGAGATATGGGATCTCCTTGCTTCACTCCAGACTTGATCTGGATCTGCTCGCTCTTCTCCGTCTTACTCTTCACTCGAATGGATGCTCCTTTGTACATGTCCTTGACTATATGGACTACAGTATCCGGGAATCCATATCCGATGAGAGTACTTTCGATTAGTTCATGTGGAACTGATCCGAAAGCATTTGTCAGATCGAGCCAAGCGACAGACAAATCTTCTCGTTTCCCTTTCGCAACATCAATTGCAGTTCTAAGAATTCCGATGCTCTCATTGCATCCTTCTCGTTCCTGGAATCCTCTTTGACACCTGCTCATAATACCACCAACTGAACGAATTCTTCTATTCCATAGACTGGAATATAGCTTGTAAATGGTAGGCATGAGACTTATGGGTCTCCAATTATCAGGCTTTGATTCATCTCCACTCTTGTAGAGAAGAATTGTCTCAGCCTCTTTCCAGTGAGATGGAATCTTCCGATGAAGACGACACTCATTGTAGAGTTTTGTCAAAAACTTGGATTCAGGATCAAACCAACTCAAGTGGTGATACCGTAATCCATCGACACCTGGAGCCGTATCCTTCGTCTTCTTCAGCGCAACAGCAACTTCTTTCTCATCGAAAGAATCTTCAATCCAAGTTCCAATGTTGACTTTCGGAAGTCTAGAAGTCACTTTCTCAAGTACTTCTTTTGGAACGTTCGTCACTGACGTCGTCTTTGTGAAGAACTTCTCCAGCTCATCAATCGGAATCTCGCACTGTTTCGCCTCTTTTCCAATGATCTTGTTGAAAGTCTTCGATCGGTTACCCCAATACGCCGTTATCAGGGAATGTTGGTCTCCAGGACCTTCCGATCTTCTTTCATACTTATCACCTTGGCTCTTCTTGGCTACTACAGTTTGAGTTGACATCTCACCATCTTGAACTTCAAGAGGTGGATATCTTTTTCCAATTGTCTCAACGGCTTGCTCATCTCCAGCTGACGCCTTCTGAATCGCAGCTGTAAGCTGTCCACTGATCCACTCCAATCTTTGGAAACTTCTTCCTTCCTCCAAATATGATTTGAATTGCGATTCAAACCATATACGTACTCTCTTCACCAGTTCTTCAGGTTTCCCGTTTGGGACCATTTTCAACTTCTTCTTCTGACTGATTGCCTTCGGCTTCGGCTTTTCCTGACTTGGCACCTTGGTTCCAGATGCTTTTCGAGACAATTCTGAAGGTGGTAAAACCACAATCTCCATAAGTTTCGGAACAGCTGCACTGTTCATTCCCACTTGATTCTCTTCGTCAGATTTCGCTTCTACACTCAGCATTACATCTTCCGTTTCCTCAGATTTCGGCTTCTCTGGAGTGATAATCAGAATATCATTCTGATCATTTTTCACATCAACTTCTTCTTTGCACGGAGATTCTGGAATGTATTGATTCGGCGGTTCCGAATAGAGATCATACATTCTCTCCTGAAGCATCTTCTTCATGAAAGTTCGGAATCCCCGAACTTCATCTTCACTATACCAGAATGTTCTGGTCGCAAAACTCTTGGCAATCAAACAGACATGAACTCCACAATTCACTCCGTCTTTCTGAAGTGGTACAGGAATGTCGAACCATTCTCTGTTTCGGTTCATTTCCTCAATGAACTTTTCCACTTTTCCTCTTGGCTCATAAGCCGCCGAGTTAGCATACCATAAGGAGACTGAATTGAATATTATCAATATCCAATGGTCATCCTCACAAACTGGGAAGAAATAAACAAAGTTGCTACACAAAGATTGTTTAATCCTCTCAATTCCCTGACTCTTGTACATCTCCCACCAGATTGGATCGATGACTTTAAACTTTTCATTTTTGGAGCAGAGCCATTTCAGGTACCACAGGATTACTTCGTCACCCAACCATGCATCCCTGGTGGATTCATGATCAAGGCACCATGTATTCATCCTCCTTACTACTGGCTCCCAATCCTCCATGACAAATGTCCGGCTCATTTCGTCATCGTCTCCACTGTCACATGTAGTCTCCTCAACTACAGTAACCTCTGGTGTCTTTTCCGAGTCCACCTCCAAAGTCTTCTCCACCATCTCATCCTTTGATTCTTCCGGATCCACTTCGGCTTTCACTTTGGAAGGTTGCAAACTCAATCTTCCCTGAATCGACATTCTTGACTTTCTGGCATAAGACTTCCTTGCTTCAGCGATTCTCTCTGCATTCAGTTTCTTCTGCTCGTCTGCAGAAATCGATAATCTCCCAGTTGGGGTTGCAACTTTTGCCAGATTGATCGACGGGCGTGGTTTGAAGAATCCTGCAATTGTGGATTGCTGTTTTGGAGCAATTCCCTTCTTTCCTTCTTCCTCATTCTTCACCACTTTCTTTTCAGAGTTTTTCAGAATACTCAGAGATTTGACAACGCTTCTAGTCTGAATCATAGATTCCAACTTCTCAGGTGTCATTTGCCTTTCAGTCAAGTCGATCTTCTTCGTCTTCCTCTTCGGATTCGAAAGAGACGGAGCACTCGTTTCCAGAGCTTCAGCTACTTTTTCTCTAGCGGACAAGCCACTTTTATAGAGATGTTTCGCCGTCATTCCATGTGTTTCCACATGGCTCTTTATCCAATGAGTGGCACTTGTCTCCACCAAATCCGTTTCCGCGCCACAAATTCCACAAGTATAAGACCATTCCGGGGTGATCTTATGATCCTTCATAATATGCTCCCTCATCTTCTTGATATCCTCCTTTCCGTAACCAGACTTGGTTACTTTGTCACAATTGTCGATATGACATTTCATCAGTTTATCAGTCGGATAAACTGATCTGAGAAGCACAATGTCGGACCCATCAACTCCCTTCTTCATCTCCACTTTCAGCTTCAGAGCCTTCGCTCTTTGCTCTCTCGTCGGCACCCCTCCTCCAATCAATTGTGTCACCATCCCATTCCCCTTTCTTTCGTTCATACTACCCCTGTATCCCTCTGGTTTCCGAAGAGACGATGGAGCAATAACTCTGGGATCTCTGATTGGGGAGTCCACCTTGAGCCAGCTCGTCTGCTTACGACTCGGAATCTGCCAACCTTCAGAATCCACCGAATTTCTAGAATTCGATTTCTGTGGTGCCTCCTGAATACCCGGAACCGAGGGCTTTGGTCCCTTCTTTTTCCACTTGTCAGGTGGCTTAATCTCGGGTTTCCCCGCGATTCGTGGCACCGTGAGTCCTTTAGACGACCTTGTCTTTAAAGGCACAGCCGGCGCAATTTTTGAAGGGTCTCCCCATTTGTTTTCTTGCCCTTTACTCGAAAGAGAAGACAATCCAAAAATCGATTTGTTCTCTGTTTGAACAGAGATCAAATTTGTTTTCCCGATCTTCTGGGAAAACGGTACCTCAACCTTACGACCCGGAATCGAGGATTTTGATCCGGGCGGTACCTTCCGATCTACTCGGACAGGCACCTGTCTTGGCGCTTGCGCATACCAAGGTTTTTTGAGATTTCTGGAATCTTTTTGCCCCACCGGGTTCCCGGGAAGATTCCTTCCATCTCTCAACCCATCAACGTGGGATTTTTGAAAAACCTCCTCCCGCCAACGGGGATTTGGTTTTGATCTTCCGCGGACAACCTCAGCATACGAGGGTCCCGATGCGAAAGTCCCAGACCTTTGGGAATGTATTGCCAGAGTCTTTTCAGAACAACTGGACTTAGTCAGCGGTTTCCCGCTCTTTTTCCAATCCCTCTCGGGATGGATTTGACCTGCCTCTCTCCACTCAGGACGAGAGGTCTTTCTCCGACTCTCCACCACCTTTTGATCTCCAAGGAGAGGGGGACAACACGGGGTTACCGGTCGCCAACTTTCCCCAAACTCTCGGGGATACGGAGGACTCGATTTGATCTTCTCACGCACCAAATGGCGGGAGATCAAACCATTCGGGTGGCGGATCCACACCCGGAGGTTTACCGCCGAAGACTCTGACCAAGAGTCAACCGACACCTCCACCCCGACGTTACGGGGACGATCCAGGTACGAGAAGACAGACATTCTCTCGAATTCCGCCTCCCGACCAACGATACTCCACCCTTCCGCCAAGTTATCGATCTCTGGAGCCTAGCCCTAACAGAGGAAACCGGGGGGAAGGGGCGCACACAGCGACTACTGACCTCTCGAGGTAAAGATCGACTCTGGAGCCTAGCCCACAGAGGAACTCGAGAAGGTCAAACTGAGAACCGAACAGAGACAAAGGGGCTACCTGTCCTGTATCCACGGTCTCAGTCGACACACCAAATGGAATAGCTGTCGGGTCTACGATCAGCCAGAGCCAAGAATACCAAGGGAATTAGCGTACAAACGGGGAGTTCCACCCCTAATCCGCCAGAGCCCAAAAAGACCAGAACGTTAGTAAAAGGCGTTAACCTTTACTTCGTTAGAGGTAGGTGAAAGAACCAACCGTTAGATTTCTCTACGGATTGGTTTTTTCACCTTAACTACCCAAGCAAAAAGCAAATCCGAAATCAAAACCAAGTTTCCTTGGCTAGATCCCGAGACTTACCTCAAACTTGGGTAATTAAACCGACTACAACGGCGCGCGCTGCACTCTAGGTGTATGACAGCAGCGGACATCAATCGAGGTCCGCGTCGGCCACCGCATTTCGACAGTCTGTGGGTATTTGTGTGTGGGGTATTTTAGTGAGTTTGGAAAGAGTGAGGTTTTTTGAAGAAAGGGAAGAGAGGGGAATTTATATTGGGAATGTGGAGGTGGTAGAAATGCTTACGACCATATCACGTTGAATGCACGCCATCCCGTCCGATCTGGCAAGTTAAGCAACGTTGAGTCCAGTTAGTACTTGGATCGGAGACGGCCTGGGAATCCTGGATGTTGTAAGCTTTTTGCATTTTTGTACAATAGTATATTTTAGCTGCTAATAAATATAGATTGATTTATTGTGTCATTTATGATGTTGTATTGATTTTATGAACTGTATTATTTCTTTGATGTAGGAATTGTGAACACTTTGAATTTTCAAACGAGTATAACTCGACTCGTATCCATTCGATTTTCGAAAACTTTAGTTATTTTGTCTCCCCGAGAGGAGACGTTCCAAAATTTATAGCTAACGCCAATTTTCATTGGGTCAGTTTCAATGTTTACCTCAAACTTGGGTAATTAAACCGACTACAACGGCGCGCGCTGCACTCTAGGTGTATGACAGCAGCGGACATCAATCGAGGTCCGCGTCGGCCACCGCATTTCGACAGTCTGTGGGTATTTGTGTGTGGGGTATTTTAGTGAGTTTGGAAAGAGTGAGGTTTTTTGAAGAAAGGGAAGAGAGGGGAATTTATATTGGGAATGTGGAGGTGGTAGAAATGCTTACGACCATATCACGTTGAATGCACGCCATCCCGTCCGATCTGGCAAGTTAAGCAACGTTGAGTCCAGTTAGTACTTGGATCGGAGACGGCCTGGGAATCCTGGATGTTGTAAGCTTTTTGCATTTTTGTACAATAGTATATTTTAGCTGCTAATAAATATAGATTGATTTATTGTGTCATTTATGATGTTGTATTGATTTTATGAACTGTATTATTTCTTTGATGTAGGAATTGTGAACACTTTGAATTTTCAAACGAGTATAACTCGACTCGTATCCATTCGATTTTCGAAAACTTTAGTTATTTTGTCTCCCCGAGAGGAGACGTTCCAAAATTTATAGCTAACGCCAATTTTCATTGGGTCAGTTTCAATGTTTACCTCAAACTTGGGTAATTAAACCGACTACAACGGCGCGCGCTGCACTCTAGGTGTATGACAGCAGCGGACATCAATCGAGGTCCGCGTCGGCCACCGCATTTCGACAGTCTGTGGGTATTTGTGTGTGGGGTATTTTAGTGAGTTTGGAAAGAGTGAGGTTTTTTGAAGAAAGGGAAGAGAGGGGAATTTATATTGGGAATGTGGAGGTGGTAGAAATGCTTACGACCATATCACGTTGAATGCACGCCATCCCGTCCGATCTGGCAAGTTAAGCAACGTTGAGTCCAGTTAGTACTTGGATCGGAGACGGCCTGGGAATCCTGGATGTTGTAAGCTTTTTGCATTTTTGTACAATAGTATATTTTAGCTGCTAATAAATATAGATTGATTTATTGTGTCATTTATGATGTTGTATTGATTTTATGAACTGTATTATTTCTTTGATGTAGGAATTGTGAACACTTTGAATTTTCAAACGAGTATAACTCGACTCGTATCCATTCGATTTTCGAAAACTTTAGTTATTTTGTCTCCCCGAGAGGAGACGTTCCAAAATTTATAGCTAACGCCAATTTTCATTGGGTCAGTTTCAATGTTTACCTCAAACTTGGGTAATTAAACCGACTACAACGGCGCGCGCTGCACTCTAGGTGTATGACAGCAGCGGACATCAATCGAGGTCCGCGTCGGCCACCGCATTTCGACAGTCTGTGGGTATTTGTGTGTGGGGTATTTTAGTGAGTTTGGAAAGAGTGAGGTTTTTTGAAGAAAGGGAAGAGAGGGGAATTTATATTGGGAATGTGGAGGTGGTAGAAATGCTTACGACCATATCACGTTGAATGCACGCCATCCCGTCCGATCTGGCAAGTTAAGCAACGTTGAGTCCAGTTAGTACTTGGATCGGAGACGGCCTGGGAATCCTGGATGTTGTAAGCTTTTTGCATTTTTGTACAATAGTATATTTTAGCTGCTAATAAATATAGATTGATTTATTGTGTCATTTATGATGTTGTATTGATTTTATGAACTGTATTATTTCTTTGATGTAGGAATTGTGAACACTTTGAATTTTCAAACGAGTATAACTCGACTCGTATCCATTCGATTTTCGAAAACTTTAGTTATTTTGTCTCCCCGAGAGGAGACGTTCCAAAATTTATAGCTAACGCCAATTTTCATTGGGTCAGTTTCAATGTTTACCTCAAACTTGGGTAATTAAACCGACTACAACGGCGCGCGCTGCACTCTAGGTGTATGACAGCAGCGGACATCAATCGAGGTCCGCGTCGGCCACCGCATTTCGACAGTCTGTGGGTATTTGTGTGTGGGGTATTTTAGTGAGTTTGGAAAGAGTGAGGTTTTTTGAAGAAAGGGAAGAGAGGGGAATTTATATTGGGAATGTGGAGGTGGTAGAAATGCTTACGACCATATCACGTTGAATGCACGCCATCCCGTCCGATCTGGCAAGTTAAGCAACGTTGAGTCCAGTTAGTACTTGGATCGGAGACGGCCTGGGAATCCTGGATGTTGTAAGCTTTTTGCATTTTTGTACAATAGTATATTTTAGCTGCTAATAAATATAGATTGATTTATTGTGTCATTTATGATGTTGTATTGATTTTATGAACTGTATTATTTCTTTGATGTAGGAATTGTGAACACTTTGAATTTTCAAACGAGTATAACTCGACTCGTATCCATTCGATTTTCGAAAACTTTAGTTATTTTGTCTCCCCGAGAGGAGACGTTCCAAAATTTATAGCTAACGCCAATTTTCATTGGGTCAGTTTCAAAAAAAAAAAAAAGCGAGCCTGGGGCGCAATAGTGGCAAGAACCCGCTGAACGGGACCACCAGTTGCTAGGGGATTTATTTCAGTGAGGGGCCATTATGTATTTGCTCCCAGAGCAGTACAGAAAAGACTTGGCGAGTCAAACAAGAGGACCATTCAAACTACAGTATGCCCATCCGCATAACCCACTGGTTTTAGTGGTTGCATGACAATGGACTGCAGCCGAACTGAAACTCTTGTCAGCCCAAACACTAGATTTCACCATTCCCAGGGTTCCTCATTAATGCCAGTCCTGTCGGATCGAAATGATCTACTAGAAAACTGACTGAGTTACCCGCTAGGTGCCTCGCGGCCTTCCCGTCTATCCTAAACCTCGCGGTCTCTAGAGGGGGTACCTGTACCGATCCCATGTTCCATCAATTTCTAATCCTTACTCTGCCCCAGTGTGCTTGGTTTGGAGCACGAATTTGGGTCAGATCCGGTAGAAAATCGATATCTGGGTCTTGTCTAATCGGAACAGTATAACGGCGACTTTGCCATGTATCTGAGCATGTTTTAGTACTTGGAGTTGAGATATAGCTCCATAAACTGTACCAAAACTTCTCTTCTACCTGTCCGTAAAACCAGTGAATCCGAGAAATTTGTATTTCTTTTTTCTCAAAATTCACCTTTTTGAATTTTCAGTGTTCGGAGCACGATTTTCTCCATTAATTCTACACTGAAAACTCGATTCGAAACTACTAAAAAGCTCTGTTTTTCTTCCTTTTTTGCTTTTGTTCATTTCAGCTTTTCTGAGAATTTTTTACCAGGTGTAACCTTTTCATTCATCAAGAATCTGTTTCTCGAACGAGCACGTTAATTTCATCAAGAATGCGAAACTATCAGAATTACTCAGAATCACTTCGCCCGATAATTAATTCTCAATTTCCTTCCAGAGAGCCGTCTTATTACTTATCGCCGGTTAAGGTTAAGACCGATTTTTGCCTGTTTCTTTTGACAATTTTCCTCTTTCTCTCTTTCAGGAATTTTTACTTTTTCATCCCAATTTTCCAATTTTTTTGCCAGAAAAATTAGACTTTTCCAGTGAACAAAACACGAATTGTCTTCGCCAACACCAGTTTTCTTCTTTCCAATTCTTCTCGGCTCTTTTGGGATTTTCGTCTGTCTCTGAATAATCTGAAATTCCCTTTGAATTCCATTTATTCTGAAATCTAAACGCTTTTTCCTTTTCAGCACCCGAAACCGAAGTGTTTCGTTAAAAAAATGCTGAAATTTCCTTTTAATTTTTTGCGTTTCGATTTCCTTCGGTTTATCCCGGTATTTCTGTTTGAAAAATTGCATTTTTTCAGTGTACAAAACCTCAACAGGCTTCGCCAACACTAAATTTCTCTTTCTCAATTTTTCAGACATTTTTGACTTCAATTCCCACATTTTTCCAGAAAAATCGAAGTTTTCTCAGTGTACGAAGCACGAAATTGCGTCGCCAACACTCATTTCCTCTTCTCCGACTCTTCTTATCTCTTCTGGGACTTCCGTCATCCTCTGAATACTCCGAAATCTTCGTTAGACTTCGTTTCCTCTGAAACTTCCGCGTTTTTCTCTTTCCAGCACCAGAAACCGATGTGTTTCGTTATGGATCAGCTGAAATCTTATCTGAAAATCATCAAGAATTATTACTTTTTAAATTCTGATTAATTTTCTCTGTTTTTTACGCTTCCATTTCCTTCGGTGTCGATAAAACGGCGAATTTTTCCTTCGAAATCCATTTTTCCTGTCGCGTTCTCCTCGAGGAGTACACGCGAGTGGATTTCTCTGCGTCTCTCTTTTTCGCACGCTCTATCGCACACCGGCGATTTTCCCATTTCGTCGCAAATTTCCAAGCTGTTTTTTATCGTTTTTCAACGATTTTCTCGGAAAAATGCATAAATTTTGGGGAATATTGAACAAAAAACTACAAGCTTATCTTTTTTCTTGCTTTTTCTGCTCAGTTCCTTTCTTTACACAGCTCATTCCGTTAATCAGTCTCGTTCCCTAGTCCGTTCCTTTTTCCGTCCTTCGGCGCCAGAACTTTTGGCTTGCGAGTATCACCTTAGGTTAATTGTGTGGAGAGTTACGGAACTCCAGTCGCTCCCTCTTCCGGTCCAAACCTTTAGGCTTTTCGCCACCGAATTTCAGTGGATTATCTGAATAGGAATCCCCGAAAATGTGATTCCAGTAGGCGTTTTTACTATATTCTAGTACTGTAGAACATATTTCTGGTATTGCCCGACGAATCACACCCTTTTCGATTCCTAATTCAACCAGACTGCTAATTGTAGGCTTCCACCAGTTACCTAGTGAACCCACAACAATCGGGAGAACTGAGAAACTAACACCTTCCGATTTTAGGTGCTGGAATCCTTCTGTGTACTTAGAAACCTTCCCGTCCCATGCTCTTTGCATAGCTTCTACTCCATGCTCATAGGGACATGTGACATCTGCCAGAATAACTTGTTTTCCATCTGGACTTTTCATATAGATGTCAGGTCTCAATCTATTGGGGCCTGGGTGTTCCTGATCTATTAGGAGCTCCCAATCTTTCTTTTCCCCATTTTCGATGAGCTTTTTCACTTTATAAAGCACCGCATCGTGTCTTTCTGTAATTTTCCGCGGTAAGCCATATGTGCAAGACTGAAGAATGTGCCATTGAGATTCTCTCTCATATCCACATCTTCTGCAAGCCTTTGACTTTACGTCATCAAAAGTGTTGTAATTACAAGCCAACAAATTCAGACGTGCTCTGTGAACCCATCTATGAGCTGAAAAGCTCACTTTTCCACCTTTTCTGACGAAACTATTGCTTTGCGGATACTGTTGAAGCACTCGGCAAACTTCACTTTTCACCACTTTTTCTGTATTGAATCGGTGTAAAAGTGCCGAATTTACTTCTCCTTTCAGCAATGTTTGAAGTTTTTTCACCTGTAATTCTGTGAAAATCTTCTCTTTTCCGTCTTCGATGGCCTGAACCAAAATCGCTAGTTTTCCGTTTTCTACTACGATTTTTATCTTGTGCAGCGGAGATTCTTTTATTTCTGATAATCCCTTACACACTTCTCGTACTCTTCTGAAACCATTATATCCAAATGCCCGTTTATTTATCGATTTTCCATTGCTAAGATATGTCGCCATATCTTGCAATGTGGCATTTTGAATTCCTGTTTCAGCTTCAACGACTTTTTTCAAGTACGCCGAGTACAGTTTCCGTATGTACCCATCACTTGACCACAGTTTCTTCATCATCGAAACCAAATATGTGATCAGAGCCGTGATTTTTGGGCACGATACTCCTAATCCGCCTTTACCAGTCGGCAATTGCACATATTCCAATGGTGAGCCTCTCACCGGAATTCCGTGCATCATTTTAATTGCTCTCATAGTAATACCAGCGAACACCTTCAATTCTGTCAGTTTCGGTACCGAATTCGCATACATATACGTCATTTTTGGTAACACGAAAGTTTTGACACAATCGAGCTTCTGGGGTGGTGTTAGCTCACTTTTGTTCACCAAATCTAACTCTTTTGTGACTTTTGTTATCAGCTCCAGCTCTGAAATTCTCGTCTCTATTCCTGTTTGAACACCTAAATATTTATAGCTGTCAATTTCCTTGAGACTTCGAATTGGCTGATCTTTGAGCATCAACTCTGCGCCACTATTCACTTGTCCTCTTTCAATTATCAAACTAGCACATTTAGCAGGCTTGAAAATCAAATTCAGAGGTGTACAATCCTCATCCATTCTTATCAGTTCATTCTGAAGCTGATTTTTGGTTTCCGCGAGGATCGCCATATCATCGGCAAACGCTAACACCTTTATTCTTGTGTCAAGACACATATGACCAGTCGCCGTTGCTAAATGTCTTCTAATCACATTTTCCAGGCACATATTGAAGAGTGTCGGTGAAATCGGGTCACCTTGTTTCACTCCAGATTTTATCAATATCTGGTCACTTTTCTCCGTTTTACTCTTTATTCTGATGGCCGCTCCCTTATACATGTCCATAATGACCTGCACTACCATTTCTGGGAAGCCATACACTTTCAGAGTATGCTCAATGAGCTCATGTGGCACTGAACCGAACGCATTTGTTAGATCCAGCCAGGCAACTGCTAAATTTCCTTTTCTGCCTTTTGCCACATCAATGGCTGCTCTGAGAATCCCTATGCTCTCATTACAACCTTCTCTTTCTTGGAAACCTCTCTGACACCTACTATTGATTCCATCTATCGATCGGATTCTCCGATTCCAAAGACTAGAATACAACTTATAGATGGTCGGCATCAAACTGATCGGCCTCCAGTTATCCGGCTTCAACTCATCTCCACCCTTATATAAGAGTACAGTTTCAGCCTCTTTCCAATGAGCCGGAATTCTTCTATGCACTCTACACTCATTATAAAGTAGAGTTAGAAGCCTGAAATCGGGATCGAACCAACTCAAATGGTGATATTTCAATCCATCGACTCCAGGAGCAGTGTCTTTTGTCTTTTTGAGAGCTTCTGCTAATTCCTTTTCAGTGAATTCTCCTTCAATCCAATCACCGATTTTCACTTTTGGAATTTTGGAAGATTTCGCTTCCAACACCTTTTCCGGCACATCGGTATCTGAAGTCGTCTTTCTGAAGAACGCCTCCAACTTCTTGATCGGAATTTCACACTGTTTCGATTCTTTACCGACCAGGCGATTATAAGTTTTTGCCCGATTTTCCCAGTAAGAATCTCTAAATGAGCCAGAAATATTTTTCGGATTTTCATCCTTTTTACTCTTATATTTCTTTTTCATTTCAGTCTGTGTCGACATTTCTCCTTCTTTTACTTCCATAGGAGGCAGTCTTTTTCCAATTTTCTCAATCGCAATCTCATCACCAACCGAAGCTTTGTGAATCGACGCTGTGAGAACCTCTGTGAGCCATTCCAGCCTTTGGAAGCTCCGCCCATCTTGTACATATGATTCGAATTCTTTTTCAAACCATTCTCGTACTTTTTTCACCAGTTCATCTGGTTTTCCTGTGGGCACTTTTGGCTGTTTCCCTCTCTGTTCCTTTGGTTTTTCTCTAATTTCTCTTTTTTCCATTTTTTCGATTTTCGGCGCAACTAAAATCGGTTTCAAATGCTTTTGCTCCATCAGTTTTGGGATGGAACTTATCGCATTCATTTCCTCTTTCAATTCACCACTTTTCGAATTTTCTTGAGAAAAACACTCTTTTTCAGCGAGGGAAACATTTTTGGAATTTTCAGCTATTTTTCCTTCTTCCGACGATTCTTCGACTTTTTCCAGCGAACCGAAATTCGAATTCACAATTTCAAAATCATCGCCGAAAATTTCTGCTGAATTTTCCACTTTTTCCTTCTCATTTCTGTCTAAATATGGCTCTGAAAATAACTCGTAACCTTTCTCTTTGAGCATTTTCTTTACTCTGCTTCGGAATTTCAGCACGTCTTTTTCTTCGTACCAGAAAACTCCATTAGCAACTGATTCAGCCATTAGACACACATGTACTCCACAATTCACGGAATCTCTTTGCAGAGGGACAGGAACATCGAAATAGCGTCTTTTTCGACCCAATTTCTCCATAAATTCCTCAACTTTCCCTCTCGGCTCATATCCGAGTGTGTTTCCATAATAGATACTCTCTGAATCAATAATCAGAAGTATCCAGTGATCCTCCTCACAAATGGGAAAGAAGTGCTTTTTCTGGGTCCACATGGTCTGTTTGACCTGCATTGGACCTTGCTTCTTTGTTATTTCCCATAAGCAAGGATCTAGAACTCTGTACTCTTCATTTTTAGCACAGATTCCTTTCAAATACCACTCGATGACGTCATCAGACAGCCACGCCTCCTTCGAGGTTTCATGATCTAAACACCACGTATTAAACCTTCTTTTTACTGTTTCGAAATCATCGATAACAATAGTTTTGTCTAAAACGTCTTCTTCTTGTTCAGAATCATCAATTTCCTCTTTTTCAGGCACTTTTTCAGCTTCTGAGACTCCCAGGCTTTCCCGAACCTTCGGTATTTTTTCAATTGCCGACAGACTCAATCTGTTACTCTGAATCGACAATCTAGCCTTTCTCGATGCTTGCTCTCTAGCCATTTTCACTCTTTCAGCTTGAGAAAGCTGTTTCAAGTCCTTTTTGTCACCCGAAATCGGGCTCGGAACTATTTTCGGACTCTCAACATTTCCAGCTTTTATCACATTTGCTAGGCTTCTTCGAGCACTTTTCTTTTCGGTTTTTTGAAAAAGAGCAGCTAGTGTAGGTTTATTCTCATTATTTTCAACCATTTTCACTTCCTTTTCTCTCTTTTTCACCGATTCCTTAAGCACACTCAACGATTTTGTCACAGTTCTCGTTTGAATTTTATTCTCTAATTCTGTGATTTTTTCCGGTGTTGAGTTTGCTTCTGGTGCTGTCATCATTTTTATTTTCCTTACACCATTTTTAGGTTTCGGAAGCGACGGAGCACTCTCATTTAGAATATCAGCAGTTCGATCGGCCGTAGTTTTCTTTCTATTTTCGATTCTCTTTACTGCTTTCATTCCGTGACTCGTCAACATGTGATCACTCATCCAATATGTAGCACTAGTGCTAACTTTTCCATTGGGAGCCTTCTGACCACAAATCGAACATTTATATGTCCATTGCACCTTTAGCCCATGATGCTTGCTCAAATGTCTCGTCAAATATTGCAAATCATTTGCTCCGAGACCCGCCGAGCTGGCTTGGGTGCAGTTTTTCTCGAAGCATTGCGTTTTCGCGACTGGCGGATATTCAACTCTGCAGACAACGGAATTGCCATTTTTCTCGACTAATTCCATTCTCTTAATAAATCCGACAATCTCATCGCATTTTGCTTCATCTCCGCCACCTCTAATTACTTTTTTAGGCAGCATTTCTCTTCGAAGATCCGACAAAAACGCATTGAAAAATCGAGCAGAGCCTTCGGCGGACCCTGACGGTTTTTCGCGTTTTTTCTGTGTGCCGAAACTTCTCAGCATCTCTCTAGAGATCACTCTAGTTTTTTCTTGCTTCCAATGAGCCAATTTCTCTTCTCTAGACTCATTTTCCGCTAATTTTTCCACTTTTCTCTCATTTTTTCCGGCAAAAATCGATAATTTCCGTTGGTGGGAAAATGAGCAGAGTTTTGGTTCACAACTCAGCATTTCATTCTCCACTGACAAATACAGACATAATTTATCCATATTCACCAGCACTGAAGCAAAATCCACAAGGGAATTCACAACAGACACCGAAACTTTTTCTTTTTCCATCAATTTCAGCCCACTTTTTATAAAATGAGTTAAAAAATGTTGCTCGGAGTACGCCGAGCAATCAAGACGGGTGATTTCTGGACTTGATGCCGAAATCACCACGATCCCGACCACCTGGCTTTGCTCTTTGCAGGGTTCCCTAAGAATACTCACCTGAGCATCATCGGTAGCCTGCATCTTCGCTCTTTCCGGCGCCTCCGTTTCCTCCTCCATCGAAACGCTTCTTCGAGTCGACGGAGTCTTTTCTGAAATGAAAATCATGCTATTTTCTGAATTATTCTCTTTTTCAGACTCAAATAACACAGTTCCATTACACTTTTCACCAATTTTGGTGCTGAAAAACTCAAAAATTCTCTTTGAAAAATTCGAATTTTCAGCTAATTTTCCAGGTGATTTTCTTGACAATTTCGCATCCAAAATGAAGGAAATCGATACTGAACTGGATTTTGCTTGTTTTTCTGTACTTTTTATAGTATTTTCCAAACAAAATTCCTCTGAAAAAGTCGTGAAAAGTGTGGTAAAAATTTGGGCAGCGCCTCCGGCGGACCCTACACATTTTTCACGATTTTTCCTGTCAAAAATCAAATAACTTACATGATTTCCGACTCCTTCCTGCTCACATCGCTTCCCGAGCTGCTTTTCACCTGAAAAATACTTCTTTTTTCTGGCAAAACTCGAAAAACGAGCAAGAAATCTTTTCGAATTCGCTCTCGCCGGCGACACGCGCGCGACGAAAGAGTGTGCATAACGAGAGAGTGCCAGAGAAAAAGACAACGTTAATCCGTCATCCCTCCTCATCTCTCGCCGATTTTCAACTAATTTTCGGCACATTTCTGCATGAAAACAGACGAATTCTTGCCGATTGAAGGGGAAATGAATTTTTACAGGTATTTTCAGATACTCTGTCACCTCCTCTACAATCTCCGATGCCGATTTTCTGGAAATACCAGCGGATAGGCAGTCCTTTTTTGGTGTCTTTATGCAAGCAAAGGAGAACCACTCCCTTTCCAAGAATTTCGGTTCTTCTGTCCACAAAGTGAATCTCTTCTTGAACCTACTTTTCTTTCTCTTTTTGCCACCGGGAATACACATTTCGTGCATTCTCAATGGACTTTTCTTTGGGTTTCCGGTGGTTCCGGAGAGGGCCGTGTCTCTTTCATCACTGAATATCAGCGAATCAGAGACAATGTTATTCATAATACAGGGATAATAATAGAGAATAAGGGATCCACTGGAGCCTT
This sequence comes from Caenorhabditis zanzibari, assembly GCA_963966625.1. Taxonomy (NCBI): domain Eukaryota; kingdom Metazoa; phylum Nematoda; class Chromadorea; order Rhabditida; family Rhabditidae; genus Caenorhabditis; species Caenorhabditis zanzibari. Next base: position 4,856,403 of record OZ016470.1, on the reverse strand, counting down.
CTATAGCCACTTCCGACGTCGGTTTTAACATCGTTAATGAAGAAGCCAGGGCTCGGCTCCAGTGCCAAAAGTTAAAAGTTAGTTAGTACTTTATAAAATAAAGAGTACCACCAATACCCAAAATTTGAAGCAAATCCGATGGCTAGAAGCGCAGATTTACCTCAAACTTGGGTAATTAAACCGACTACAACGGCGCGCGCTGCACTCTAGGTGTATGACAGCAGCGGACATCAATCGAGGTCCGCGTCGGCCACCGCATTTCGACAGTCTGTGGGTATTTGTGTGTGGGGTATTTTAGTGAGTTTGGAAAGAGTGAGGTTTTTTGAAGAAAGGGAAGAGAGGGGAATTTATATTGGGAATGTGGAGGTGGTAGAAATGCTTACGACCATATCACGTTGAATGCACGCCATCCCGTCCGATCTGGCAAGTTAAGCAACGTTGAGTCCAGTTAGTACTTGGATCGGAGACGGCCTGGGAATCCTGGATGTTGTAAGCTTTTTGCATTTTTGTACAATAGTATATTTTAGCTGCTAATAAATATAGATTGATTTATTGTGTCATTTATGATGTTGTATTGATTTTATGAACTGTATTATTTCTTTGATGTAGGAATTGTGAACACTTTGAATTTTCAAACGAGTATAACTCGACTCGTATCCATTCGATTTTCGAAAACTTTAGTTATTTTGTCTCCCCGAGAGGAGACGTTCCAAAATTTATAGCTAACGCCAATTTTCATTGGGTCAGTTTCAATGTTTACCTCAAACTTGGGTAATTAAACCGACTACAACGGCGCGCGCTGCACTCTAGGTGTATGACAGCAGCGGACATCAATCGAGGTCCGCGTCGGCCACCGCATTTCGACAGTCTGTGGGTATTTGTGTGTGGGGTATTTTAGTGAGTTTGGAAAGAGTGAGGTTTTTTGAAGAAAGGGAAGAGAGGGGAATTTATATTGGGAATGTGGAGGTGGTAGAAATGCTTACGACCATATCACGTTGAATGCACGCCATCCCGTCCGATCTGGCAAGTTAAGCAACGTTGAGTCCAGTTAGTACTTGGATCGGAGACGGCCTGGGAATCCTGGATGTTGTAAGCTTTTTGCATTTTTGTACAATAGTATATTTTAGCTGCTAATAAATATAGATTGATTTATTGTGTCATTTATGATGTTGTATTGATTTTATGAACTGTATTATTTCTTTGATGTAGGAATTGTGAACACTTTGAATTTTCAAACGAGTATAACTCGACTCGTATCCATTCGATTTTCGAAAACTTTAGTTATTTTGTCTCCCCGAGAGGAGACGTTCCAAAATTTATAGCTAACGCCAATTTTCATTGGGTCAGTTTCAATGTTTACCTCAAACTTGGGTAATTAAACCGACTACAACGGCGCGCGCTGCACTCTAGGTGTATGACAGCAGCGGACATCAATCGAGGTCCGCGTCGGCCACCGCATTTCGACAGTCTGTGGGTATTTGTGTGTGGGGTATTTTAGTGAGTTTGGAAAGAGTGAGGTTTTTTGAAGAAAGGGAAGAGAGGGGAATTTATATTGGGAATGTGGAGGTGGTAGAAATGCTTACGACCATATCACGTTGAATGCACGCCATCCCGTCCGATCTGGCAAGTTAAGCAACGTTGAGTCCAGTTAGTACTTGGATCGGAGACGGCCTGGGAATCCTGGATGTTGTAAGCTTTTTGCATTTTTGTACAATAGTATATTTTAGCTGCTAATAAATATAGATTGATTTATTGTGTCATTTATGATGTTGTATTGATTTTATGAACTGTATTATTTCTTTGATGTAGGAATTGTGAACACTTTGAATTTTCAAACGAGTATAACTCGACTCGTATCCATTCGATTTTCGAAAACTTTAGTTATTTTGTCTCCCCGAGAGGAGACGTTCCAAAATTTATAGCTAACGCCAATTTTCATTGGGTCAGTTTCAATGTTTACCTCAAACTTGGGTAATTAAACCGACTACAACGGCGCGCGCTGCACTCTAGGTGTATGACAGCAGCGGACATCAATCGAGGTCCGCGTCGGCCACCGCATTTCGACAGTCTGTGGGTATTTGTGTGTGGGGTATTTTAGTGAGTTTGGAAAGAGTGAGGTTTTTTGAAGAAAGGGAAGAGAGGGGAATTTATATTGGGAATGTGGAGGTGGTAGAAATGCTTACGACCATATCACGTTGAATGCACGCCATCCCGTCCGATCTGGCAAGTTAAGCAACGTTGAGTCCAGTTAGTACTTGGATCGGAGACGGCCTGGGAATCCTGGATGTTGTAAGCTTTTTGCATTTTTGTACAATAGTATATTTTAGCTGCTAATAAATATAGATTGATTTATTGTGTCATTTATGATGTTGTATTGATTTTATGAACTGTATTATTTCTTTGATGTAGGAATTGTGAACACTTTGAATTTTCAAACGAGTATAACTCGACTCGTATCCATTCGATTTTCGAAAACTTTAGTTATTTTGTCTCCCCGAGAGGAGACGTTCCAAAATTTATAGCTAACGCCAATTTTCATTGGGTCAGTTTCAATGTTTACCTCAAACTTGGGTAATTAAACCGACTACAACGGCGCGCGCTGCACTCTAGGTGTATGACAGCAGCGGACATCAATCGAGGTCCGCGTCGGCCACCGCATTTCGACAGTCTGTGGGTATTTGTGTGTGGGGTATTTTAGTGAGTTTGGAAAGAGTGAGGTTTTTTGAAGAAAGGGAAGAGAGGGGAATTTATATTGGGAATGTGGAGGTGGTAGAAATGCTTACGACCATATCACGTTGAATGCACGCCATCCCGTCCGATCTGGCAAGTTAAGCAACGTTGAGTCCAGTTAGTACTTGGATCGGAGACGGCCTGGGAATCCTGGATGTTGTAAGCTTTTTGCATTTTTGTACAATAGTATATTTTAGCTGCTAATAAATATAGATTGATTTATTGTGTCATTTATGATGTTGTATTGATTTTATGAACTGTATTATTTCTTTGATGTAGGAATTGTGAACACTTTGAATTTTCAAACGAGTATAACTCGACTCGTATCCATTCGATTTTCGAAAACTTTAGTTATTTTGTCTCCCCGAGAGGAGACGTTCCAAAATTTATAGCTAACGCCAATTTTCATTGGGTCAGTTTCAATGTTTACCTCAAACTTGGGTAATTAAACCGACTACAACGGCGCGCGCTGCACTCTAGGTGTATGACAGCAGCGGACATCAATCGAGGTCCGCGTCGGCCACCGCATTTCGACAGTCTGTGGGTATTTGTGTGTGGGGTATTTTAGTGAGTTTGGAAAGAGTGAGGTTTTTTGAAGAAAGGGAAGAGAGGGGAATTTATATTGGGAATGTGGAGGTGGTAGAAATGCTTACGACCATATCACGTTGAATGCACGCCATCCCGTCCGATCTGGCAAGTTAAGCAACGTTGAGTCCAGTTAGTACTTGGATCGGAGACGGCCTGGGAATCCTGGATGTTGTAAGCTTTTTGCATTTTTGTACAATAGTATATTTTAGCTGCTAATAAATATAGATTGATTTATTGTGTCATTTATGATGTTGTATTGATTTTATGAACTGTATTATTTCTTTGATGTAGGAATTGTGAACACTTTGAATTTTCAAACGAGTATAACTCGACTCGTATCCATTCGATTTTCGAAAACTTTAGTTATTTTGTCTCCCCGAGAGGAGACGTTCCAAAATTTATAGCTAACGCCAATTTTCATTGGGTCAGTTTCAATGTTTACCTCAAACTTGGGTAATTAAACCGACTACAACGGCGCGCGCTGCACTCTAGGTGTATGACAGCAGCGGACATCAATCGAGGTCCGCGTCGGCCACCGCATTTCGACAGTCTGTGGGTATTTGTGTGTGGGGTATTTTAGTGAGTTTGGAAAGAGTGAGGTTTTTTGAAGAAAGGGAAGAGAGGGGAATTTATATTGGGAATGTGGAGGTGGTAGAAATGCTTACGACCATATCACGTTGAATGCACGCCATCCCGTCCGATCTGGCAAGTTAAGCAACGTTGAGTCCAGTTAGTACTTGGATCGGAGACGGCCTGGGAATCCTGGATGTTGTAAGCTTTTTGCATTTTTGTACAATAGTATATTTTAGCTGCTAATAAATATAGATTGATTTATTGTGTCATTTATGATGTTGTATTGATTTTATGAACTGTATTATTTCTTTGATGTAGGAATTGTGAACACTTTGAATTTTCAAACGAGTATAACTCGACTCGTATCCATTCGATTTTCGAAAACTTTAGTTATTTTGTCTCCCCGAGAGGAGACGTTCCAAAATTTATAGCTAACGCCAATTTTCATTGGGTCAGTTTCAATGTTTACCTCAAACTTGGGTAATTAAACCGACTACAACGGCGCGCGCTGCACTCTAGGTGTATGACAGCAGCGGACATCAATCGAGGTCCGCGTCGGCCACCGCATTTCGACAGTCTGTGGGTATTTGTGTGTGGGGTATTTTAGTGAGTTTGGAAAGAGTGAGGTTTTTTGAAGAAAGGGAAGAGAGGGGAATTTATATTGGGAATGTGGAGGTGGTAGAAATGCTTACGACCATATCACGTTGAATGCACGCCATCCCGTCCGATCTGGCAAGTTAAGCAACGTTGAGTCCAGTTAGTACTTGGATCGGAGACGGCCTGGGAATCCTGGATGTTGTAAGCTTTTTGCATTTTTGTACAATAGTATATTTTAGCTGCTAATAAATATAGATTGATTTATTGTGTCATTTATGATGTTGTATTGATTTTATGAACTGTATTATTTCTTTGATGTAGGAATTGTGAACACTTTGAATTTTCAAACGAGTATAACTCGACTCGTATCCATTCGATTTTCGAAAACTTTAGTTATTTTGTCTCCCCGAGAGGAGACGTTCCAAAATTTATAGCTAACGCCAATTTTCATTGGGTCAGTTTCAATGTTTACCTCAAACTTGGGTAATTAAACCGACTACAACGGCGCGCGCTGCACTCTAGGTGTATGACAGCAGCGGACATCAATCGAGGTCCGCGTCGGCCACCGCATTTCGACAGTCTGTGGGTATTTGTGTGTGGGGTATTTTAGTGAGTTTGGAAAGAGTGAGGTTTTTTGAAGAAAGGGAAGAGAGGGGAATTTATATTGGGAATGTGGAGGTGGTAGAAATGCTTACGACCATATCACGTTGAATGCACGCCATCCCGTCCGATCTGGCAAGTTAAGCAACGTTGAGTCCAGTTAGTACTTGGATCGGAGACGGCCTGGGAATCCTGGATGTTGTAAGCTTTTTGCATTTTTGTACAATAGTATATTTTAGCTGCTAATAAATATAGATTGATTTATTGTGTCATTTATGATGTTGTATTGATTTTATGAACTGTATTATTTCTTTGATGTAGGAATTGTGAACACTTTGAATTTTCAAACGAGTATAACTCGACTCGTATCCATTCGATTTTCGAAAACTTTAGTTATTTTGTCTCCCCGAGAGGAGACGTTCCAAAATTTATAGCTAACGCCAATTTTCATTGGGTCAGTTTCAATGTTTACCTCAAACTTGGGTAATTAAACCGACTACAACGGCGCGCGCTGCACTCTAGGTGTATGACAGCAGCGGACATCAATCGAGGTCCGCGTCGGCCACCGCATTTCGACAGTCTGTGGGTATTTGTGTGTGGGGTATTTTAGTGAGTTTGGAAAGAGTGAGGTTTTTTGAAGAAAGGGAAGAGAGGGGAATTTATATTGGGAATGTGGAGGTGGTAGAAATGCTTACGACCATATCACGTTGAATGCACGCCATCCCGTCCGATCTGGCAAGTTAAGCAACGTTGAGTCCAGTTAGTACTTGGATCGGAGACGGCCTGGGAATCCTGGATGTTGTAAGCTTTTTGCATTTTTGTACAATAGTATATTTTAGCTGCTAATAAATATAGATTGATTTATTGTGTCATTTATGATGTTGTATTGATTTTATGAACTGTATTATTTCTTTGATGTAGGAATTGTGAACACTTTGAATTTTCAAACGAGTATAACTCGACTCGTATCCATTCGATTTTCGAAAACTTTAGTTATTTTGTCTCCCCCAGAGGAGACGTTCCAAAATTTATAGCTAACGCCAATTTTCATTGGGTCAGTTTCAATGTTTACCTCAAACTTGGGTAATTAAACCGACTACAACGGCGCGCGCTGCACTCTAGGTGTATGACAGCAGCGGACATCAATCGAGGTCCGCGTCGGCCACCGCATTTCGACAGTCTGTGGGTATTTGTGTGTGGGGTATTTTAGTGAGTTTGGAAAGAGTGAGGTTTTTTGAAGAAAGGGAAGAGAGGGGAATTTATATTGGGAATGTGGAGGTGGTAGAAATGCTTACGACCATATCACGTTGAATGCACGCCATCCCGTCCGATCTGGCAAGTTAAGCAACGTTGAGTCCAGTTAGTACTTGGATCGGAGACGGCCTGGGAATCCTGGATGTTGTAAGCTTTTTGCATTTTTGTACAATAGTATATTTTAGCTGCTAATAAATATAGATTGATTTATTGTGTCATTTATGATGTTGTATTGATTTTATGAACTGTATTATTTCTTTGATGTAGGAATTGTGAACACTTTGAATTTTCAAACGAGTATAACTCGACTCGTATCCATTCGATTTTCGAAAACTTTAGTTATTTTGTCTCCCCGAGAGGAGACGTTCCAAAATTTATAGCTAACGCCAATTTTCATTGGGTCAGTTTCAATGTTTACCTCAAACTTGGGTAATTAAACCGACTACAACGGCGCGCGCTGCACTCTAGGTGTATGACAGCAGCGGACATCAATCGAGGTCCGCGTCGGCCACCGCATTTCGACAGTCTGTGGGTATTTGTGTGTGGGGTATTTTAGTGAGTTTGGAAAGAGTGAGGTTTTTTGAAGAAAGGGAAGAGAGGGGAATTTATATTGGGAATGTGGAGGTGGTAGAAATGCTTACGACCATATCACGTTGAATGCACGCCATCCCGTCCGATCTGGCAAGTTAAGCAACGTTGAGTCCAGTTAGTACTTGGATCGGAGACGGCCTGGGAATCCTGGATGTTGTAAGCTTTTTGCATTTTTGTACAATAGTATATTTTAGCTGCTAATAAATATAGATTGATTTATTGTGTCATTTATGATGTTGTATTGATTTTATGAACTGTATTATTTCTTTGATGTAGGAATTGTGAACACTTTGAATTTTCAAACGAGTATAACTCGACTCGTATCCATTCGATTTTCGAAAACTTTAGTTATTTTGTCTCCCCGAGAGGAGACGTTCCAAAATTTATAGCTAACGCCAATTTTCATTGGGTCAGTTTCAATGTTTACCTCAAACTTGGGTAATTAAACCGACTACAACGGCGCGCGCTGCACTCTAGGTGTATGACAGCAGCGGACATCAATCGAGGTCCGCGTCGGCCACCGCATTTCGACAGTCTGTGGGTATTTGTGTGTGGGGTATTTTAGTGAGTTTGGAAAGAGTGAGGTTTTTTGAAGAAAGGGAAGAGAGGGGAATTTATATTGGGAATGTGGAGGTGGTAGAAATGCTTACGACCATATCACGTTGAATGCACGCCATCCCGTCCGATCTGGCAAGTTAAGCAACGTTGAGTCCAGTTAGTACTTGGATCGGAGACGGCCTGGGAATCCTGGATGTTGTAAGCTTTTTGCATTTTTGTACAATAGTATATTTTAGCTGCTAATAAATATAGATTGATTTATTGTGTCATTTATGATGTTGTATTGATTTTATGAACTGTATTATTTCTTTGATGTAGGAATTGTGAACACTTTGAATTTTCAAACGAGTATAACTCGACTCGTATCCATTCGATTTTCGAAAACTTTAGTTATTTTGTCTCCCCGAGAGGAGACGTTCCAAAATTTATAGCTAACGCCAATTTTCATTGGGTCAGTTTCAATGTTTACCTCAAACTTGGGTAATTAAACCGACTACAACGGCGCGCGCTGCACTCTAGGTGTGTGACAGCAGCGGACATCAATCGAGGTCCGCGTCGGCCACCGCATTTCGACAGTCTGTGGGTATTTGTGTGTGGGGTATTTTAGTGAGTTTGGAAAGAGTGAGGTTTTTTGAAGAAAGGGAAGAGAGGGGAATTTATATTGGGAATGTGGAGGTGGTAGAAATGCTTACGACCATATCACGTTGAATGCACGCCATCCCGTCCGATCTGGCAAGTTAAGCAACGTTGAGTCCAGTTAGTACTTGGATCGGAGACGGCCTGGGAATCCTGGATGTTGTAAGCTTTTTGCATTTTTGTACAATAGTATATTTTAGCTGCTAATAAATATAGATTGATTTATTGTGTCATTTATGATGTTGTATTGATTTTATGAACTGTATTATTTCTTTGATGTAGGAATTGTGAACACTTTGAATTTTCAAACGAGTATAACTCGACTCGTATCCATTCGATTTTCGAAAACTTTAGTTATTTTGTCTCCCCGAGAGGAGACGTTCCAAAATTTATAGCTAACGCCAATTTTCATTGGGTCAGTTTCAATGTTTACCTCAAACTTGGGTAATTAAACCGACTACAACGGCGCGCGCTGCACTCTAGGTGTATGACAGCAGCGGACATCAATCGAGGTCCGCGTCGGCCACCGCATTTCGACAGTCTGTGGGTATTTGTGTGTGGGGTATTTTAGTGAGTTTGGAAAGAGTGAGGTTTTTTGAAGAAAGGGAAGAGAGGGGAATTTATATTGGGAATGTGGAGGTGGTAGAAATGCTTACGACCATATCACGTTGAATGCACGCCATCCCGTCCGATCTGGCAAGTTAAGCAACGTTGAGTCCAGTTAGTACTTGGATCGGAGACGGCCTGGGAATCCTGGATGTTGTAAGCTTTTTGCATTTTTGTACAATAGTATATTTTAGCTGCTAATAAATATAGATTGATTTATTGTGTCATTTATGATGTTGTATTGATTTTATGAACTGTATTATTTCTTTGATGTAGGAATTGTGAACACTTTGAATTTTCAAACGAGTATAACTCGACTCGTATCCATTCGATTTTCGAAAACTTTAGTTATTTTGTCTCCCCGAGAGGAGACGTTCCAAAATTTATAGCTAACGCCAATTTTCATTGGGTCAGTTTCAATGTTTACCTCAAACTTGGGTAATTAAACCGACTACAACGGCGCGCGCTGCACTCTAGGTGTATGACAGCAGCGGACATCAATCGAGGTCCGCGTCGGCCACCGCATTTCGACAGTCTGTGGGTATTTGTGTGTGGGGTATTTTAGTGAGTTTGGAAAGAGTGAGGTTTTTTGAAGAAAGGGAAGAGAGGGGAATTTATATTGGGAATGTGGAGGTGGTAGAAATGCTTACGACCATATCACGTTGAATGCACGCCATCCCGTCCGATCTGGCAAGTTAAGCAACGTTGAGTCCAGTTAGTACTTGGATCGGAGACGGCCTGGGAATCCTGGATGTTGTAAGCTTTTTGCATTTTTGTACAATAGTATATTTTAGCTGCTAATAAATATAGATTGATTTATTGTGTCATTTATGATGTTGTATTGATTTTATGAACTGTATTATTTCTTTGATGTAGGAATTGTGAACACTTTGAATTTTCAAACGAGTATAACTCGACTCGTATCCATTCGATTTTCGAAAACTTTAGTTATTTTGTCTCCCCGAGAGGAGACGTTCCAAAATTTATAGCTAACGCCAATTTTCATTGGGTCAGTTTCAATGTTTACCTCAAACTTGGGTAATTAAACCGACTACAACGGCGCGCGCTGCACTCTAGGTGTATGACAGCAGCGGACATCAATCGAGGTCCGCGTCGGCCACCGCATTTCGACAGTCTGTGGGTATTTGTGTGTGGGGTATTTTAGTGAGTTTGGAAAGAGTGAGGTTTTTTGAAGAAAGGGAAGAGAGGGGAATTTATATTGGGAATGTGGAGGTGGTAGAAATGCTTACGACCATATCACGTTGAATGCACGCCATCCCGTCCGATCTGGCAAGTTAAGCAACGTTGAGTCCAGTTAGTACTTGGATCGGAGACGGCCTGGGAATCCTGGATGTTGTAAGCTTTTTGCATTTTTGTACAATAGTATATTTTAGCTGCTAATAAATATAGATTGATTTATTGTGTCATTTATGATGTTGTATTGATTTTATGAACTGTATTATTTCTTTGATGTAGGAATTGTGAACACTTTGAATTTTCAAACGAGTATAACTCGACTCGTATCCATTCGATTTTCGAAAACTTTAGTTATTTTGTCTCCCCGAGAGGAGACGTTCCAAAATTTATAGCTAACGCCAATTTTCATTGGGTCAGTTTCAATGTTTACCTCAAACTTGGGTAATTAAACCGACTACAACGGCGCGCGCTGCACTCTAGGTGTATGACAGCAGCGGACATCAATCGAGGTCCGCGTCGGCCACCGCATTTCGACAGTCTGTGGGTATTTGTGTGTGGGGTATTTTAGTGAGTTTGGAAAGAGTGAGGTTTTTTGAAGAAAGGGAAGAGAGGGGAATTTATATTGGGAATGTGGAGGTGGTAGAAATGCTTACGACCATATCACGTTGAATGCACGCCATCCCGTCCGATCTGGCAAGTTAAGCAACGTTGAGTCCAGTTAGTACTTGGATCGGAGACGGCCTGGGAATCCTGGATGTTGTAAGCTTTTTGCATTTTTGTACAATAGTATATAATGAAGGTTTGACGCTCGGGTGGAATAACAAAGATTTATTGATCAGGTCTAAGACCTGGAAGTAACAGGAAAATGAATACAAGGACAAAGGCCAGGATAATGCGTTCGAGGGGTTATTTATACGGTCCGACCCTGTGGGCGTGGGGCGGAGCCGCTGGTCGATGATGTGGCTCGAATTCCGGAGCTGGTGGTTTGATCCGAAACAATAACGCTAGAGACTGTGTACAGTACGGAGGCGCCGAGATGGGAATGTGGTGTTTCAGCCTATGTGTCATCTAATGGATTTCCCGTTGGGATCTCTTATCACCCGTGACTGTGCCGGACTTTGTGCTCTTCCTATGGGAATGCGGAACTAGGATTATGACGTGATGGGGAAATATTATGGTAATGTAAAATCACCCTAAAAAGGATATCAATATCCTTTACACCTTCCCCCTTTAATTAGGACCGTCCCTGGTCCTATGAAAGAAAAGAAAAATAACAAACTTTAGTGTTACTAACGGGTCTGAGACCTATTGTGGCCAGCGGGCAGCCATTACGGTGTATCCAGTCCTTGCTGGGGACCTTCCTGATGAGCTTGCTCCATGTGCCGGGGGGTGTAGCCATTGCTCCGTGGATGATGACGCAGAAGGGCCGCTTCGTGCGGGAAATGGCGACGTTGATCATGTGGCCGTCCTCGATGAACTCCGAGTAGCGGAACGGCGAAGTTCGGGTTGTCAAGATTGAACTCGTGTCCTTGGGTCCGAAAGAGTTCTACCGGCGGAAGCGGTTACGCAATACTCTTTCTCGTTGTCAGGTCTAGTTTGCATGAGAGCTGCTCCCTGAGCCACTGCGCTAGCTTCACAAAAGATGTAAAATGGTTTTTTTCATACTCTGGATATCCTACTAGTACAGGTTCTAAGAGGTTCTCCAGTAGTTTTCTTAGCTTCTCAAAGGCTTCTTGTTGTTCCTTGTCCCCCCATGCGAACTTCTTATCTTTTCTGGTTAGCTTTGTGAGGAGTTCTGCGACCTCGGAAAAATTGGGTATAAATTTTCGAAAGAACCCTGTCATGCCTACGAATCTCCTGACTACAGAAACGTTTAAAGATATTGGAAAAGCTGATATGGCAGAAACGTTTGCCTTTTTTTTTTTTTGGTGAATAACTGTCTCGAGAGATTTTGTGGGCAAGAAATGTAATAGATGTTTTTGCGAATTCGCATTTCTTGGGTGAGACTTTGAGACTGAAACTTCTGAACCGGTCCAAGACCTTTCTGAGCGATTGTATGTGATGTTTGAATGTTTTGTTGCAGACTAGGATGTCGTGTAAACCAGAGCTTCCTCTTCTAGGCCTGCTTGGACTGTTTTGAGGGCGCGTTGAAAGTATCGAATCGTGCAAGTGGGAAATTGTCTGGTACTGTATATGGCCGTGCCCTTACTGGTACTTCTGTGTTGGTATAAATGTGAATTGGCTCGGTTTTCGAGCTCCTGATCAGTTCTGCTAACTGGTTTGATTCCTCGTCTGCGACGGATGCGTGGGATAGATCTACCTTGAATTCCGGATCCTCGTCCTCGAGTTCCTGAGCGACGTTAGGAATAATGCAAAATTACGGTTGGGTCTTCTTGAAAAGATACTGGCGCTGCTGAGGCCGCGATCGTGTTGGCGTAGGGGTTCTTTGGCTCGTTTGTTAGATTGGTAACCAATATTCTCGCATCTGTAAATGAGAAAACTTCTGGGGCTACCAGAAGGTCACTATCTATAAGAGTGTTTGACTGAGAGAACAGGACTAAGTCCCGAGGAGCATTCTGGATTGGTAGTCCACAAGCCGCAAATGCATCCGATTGTGGAGGGAGGACAGTGTCTTTGAGGACGTGGAACTTAATTCTGGAAGGGAAGATTGACTGATCTGCTGATTGCCCAAGTGGGACCCTGGGTAAACGGGTCTAAACTGTACAGGGTTTTGTTCGTTAAGTACTGGAAGTTGGTGACTAAACTACACTCTACCGGATGGGCTCTATTATTAATGACTCTGGTTGTTAGGTCAATGAAGCTTACGATTGATGTATTGGTCTGACTCTAAGAGCAGGTTTTGAGTAACAATTTTTCGTGAATGGTACAACTTCGAAAGAGTTGCTCACGACGGCTGCCCGTGTTGCGGCAGCTACTGTATTAAATGATGAGCACCAACTCATGAAGTTGTTGGTGAACCAAGCGGCGGTAGTTTCCAACACGGCTTCCTCGACGGCGAGCAATTGTGATGCCAACTGGTTGGACGTGACGAAGTTGGTGAGTTCATCAACTGGACTGGATCTTTTGTCTATGTTTGTGAAGGCAATTCCGCATCCTTGATCTGAGATTACTAATTTGCGTCCGCGATCTGTAATTCTAGTACTGTTTTTGTCAAACGTGAAAGCGAACTCCTTTTCACTCGAACAGTCATTATGACAAAATTGGTCGGTTCGGCGGTTTTGGTCCCGAGGAAAGCTGAAAACGGGACCGAAGGCTAATTTAAGACATGATCGATGGAGATCTTATAGATTTCGTTAGACAGGACTAAGACCCCGTGGCTGCCGTGCAAGAACTTTTTCATAGTTTGGAATTCTTCCGAAAAAAAATCAATTGTTTCGTCGAGCTTTCTTCAGTTCTTACTCCAAAGAAATTTAATGAGTACTTGGTGTTCCGTTGGACGATTTTGCATGATGTCCTGTTGGCCTCATACCGTATGAGCCGCTATCGTATTCGGTCTGAGAATGGTGAGTTCCTTCTGGATTACTGGTTAGGTATCGTGATTTGTTGCTCACAGCAGAGACTGGAGAGAAAAGATCAAAGAAGAAGATTATGGTGAGGAACAGGTCTGGGACCAGTGTAAGCAACTTACTCTTCTGTTAGGGACTGCCATATTTCCTGTGGTGGCAGTCAATTCGTCGTTTCGCTTGATAAGAGCGCTTATCTGGTTTTGGCGAACCTCGAGTTCCGTTTGCATTGCTTCCATCTGGGCGTGGATGGTTAAAACGACAGGCTGAATTGTCTGAACTCCTGGTTTATTAAGAAAAAGATTTTATAATTATCGACTGGATTTCATTGTTGGAAAGATCTGGTCTGAGACCTGAGGTTGGATACCTTTTTGTTTGCTGGAAAATTCCATTGGCTTGATCTGGATTTCATTGTGAGAAAGATCTGGTCTGAGACCTGAGGTTGGATACCTTTTTGTTTGCTGGAAGATTCCCTTGGCTTGATCTGCTACCTTTCTGCGACACTCCCTTGCGAAATGACCTGGTACGGAGAGTAAAAATAAATATTCGACGGAAGACAAGGACGTTTGTCTGAGTGTGGCTTCTGGCCCAATGTAACAATGTGACTCATGATAAGAAAAGTAAGGTCGCTAACGAAACTGTTATTGCCGAGGTTGTACTTTTTGTAATGCTTGCCTGAGTGAGTTTTCGAACCTAAAAGAACTTTTTGAACCGAAGAAAATCGAATTAGCATTTTGATCAGAAATGCTCTATTGTTGCTGCCTGGACCTTACTTACTACCCAAAGAGGAGGCGAACGTTCTCTAACCATCTCCTGTGTTTTGGGCTAGTCGTTTACCTCCCAAGTAAACGGGCCTACCATTCTTACCTTGACTAATTTTGGGGCTGCTGGCGGTGCGATAACTGATTAGAAAGAAAGAACACCTGCAAACTCCTGAAGATGGGTTTGGCCGAACCCGAAATTTTGGAAATTTGCCTTACACCGAACCTGATGGTACCATCTTGAAAACCGAAAAACCTAGATGCATCCGTGTTATCCGAGGGGAGACGCAATTCAAACTAATCCAGGCAGCCGCTCAAACCGGGGTCTTATTACCTAAACCAGTGTTATCTCACCAAAAGCGACCGGTGGATCGTATTTAGCTGAAAATTGAAAAAAAAATTCAGCCACTCGCTGCTACCAATGAAGGTTTGACGCTCGGGTGGAATAACAAAGATTTATTGATCAGGTCTAAGACCTGGAAGTAACAGGAAAATGAATACAAGGACAAAGGCCAGGATAATGCGTTCGAGGGGTTATTTATACGGTCCGACCCTGTGGGCGTGGGGCGGAGCCGCTGGTCGATGATGTGGCTCGAATTCCGGAGCTGGTGGTTTGATCCGAAACAATAACGCTAGAGACTGTGTACAGTACGGAGGCGCCGAGATGGGAATGTGGTGTTTCAGCCTATGTGTCATCTAATGGATTTCCCGTTGGGATCTCTTATCACCCGTGACTGTGCCGGACTTTGTGCTCTTCCTATGGGAATGCGGAACTAGGATTATGACGTGATGGGGAAATATTATGGTAATGTAAAATCACCCTAAAAAGGATATCAATATCCTTTACAATATTTTAGCTGCTAATAAATATAGATTGATTTATTGTGTCATTTATGATGTTGTATTGATTTTATGAACTGTATTATTTCTTTGATGTAGGAATTGTGAACACTTTGAATTTTCAAACGAGTATAACTCGACTCGTATCCATTCGATTTTCGAAAACTTTAGTTATTTTGTCTCCCCGAGAGGAGACGTTCCAAAATTTATAGCTAACGCCAATTTTCATTGGGTCAGTTTCAATGTTTACCTCAAACTTGGGTAATTAAACCGACTACAACGGCGCGCGCTGCACTCTAGGTGTATGACAGCAGCGGACATCAATCGAGGTCCGCGTCGGCCACCGCATTTCGACAGTCTGTGGGTATTTGTGTGTGGGGTATTTTAGTGAGTTTGGAAAGAGTGAGGTTTTTTGAAGAAAGGGAAGAGAGGGGAATTTATATTGGGAATGTGGAGGTGGTAGAAATGCTTACGACCATATCACGTTGAATGCACGCCATCCCGTCCGATCTGGCAAGTTAAGCAACGTTGAGTCCAGTTAGTACTTGGATCGGAGACGGCCTGGGAATCCTGGATGTTGTAAGCTTTTTGCATTTTTGTACAATAGTATATTTTAGCTGCTAATAAATATAGATTGATTTATTGTGTCATTTATGATGTTGTATTGATTTTATGAACTGTATTATTTCTTTGATGTAGGAATTGTGAACACTTTGAATTTTCAAACGAGTATAACTCGACTCGTATCCATTCGATTTTCGAAAACTTTAGTTATTTTGTCTCCCCGAGAGGAGACGTTCCAAAATTTATAGCTAACGCCAATTTTCATTGGGTCAGTTTCAATGTTTACCTCAAACTTGGGTAATTAAACCGACTACAACGGCGCGCGCTGCACTCTAGGTGTATGACAGCAGCGGACATCAATCGAGGTCCGCGTCGGCCACCGCATTTCGACAGTCTGTGGGTATTTGTGTGTGGGGTATTTTAGTGAGTTTGGAAAGAGTGAGGTTTTTTGAAGAAAGGGAAGAGAGGGGAATTTATATTGGGAATGTGGAGGTGGTAGAAATGCTTACGACCATATCACGTTGAATGCACGCCATCCCGTCCGATCTGGCAAGTTAAGCAACGTTGAGTCCAGTTAGTACTTGGATCGGAGACGGCCTGGGAATCCTGGATGTTGTAAGCTTTTTGCATTTTTGTACAATAGTATATTTTAGCTGCTAATAAATATAGATTGATTTATTGTGTCATTTATGATGTTGTATTGATTTTATGAACTGTATTATTTCTTTGATGTAGGAATTGTGAACACTTTGAATTTTCAAACGAGTATAACTCGACTCGTATCCATTCGATTTTCGAAAACTTTAGTTATTTTGTCTCCCCGAGAGGAGACGTTCCAAAATTTATAGCTAACGCCAATTTTCATTGGGTCAGTTTCAATGTTTACCTCAAACTTGGGTAATTAAACCGACTACAACGGCGCGCGCTGCACTCTAGGTGTATGACAGCAGCGGACATCAATCGAGGTCCGCGTCGGCCACCGCATTTCGACAGTCTGTGGGTATTTGTGTGTGGGGTATTTTAGTGAGTTTGGAAAGAGTGAGGTTTTTTGAAGAAAGGGAAGAGAGGGGAATTTATATTGGGAATGTGGAGGTGGTAGAAATGCTTACGACCATATCACGTTGAATGCACGCCATCCCGTCCGATCTGGCAAGTTAAGCAACGTTGAGTCCAGTTAGTACTTGGATCGGAGACGGCCTGGGAATCCTGGATGTTGTAAGCTTTTTGCATTTTTGTACAATAGTATATTTTAGCTGCTAATAAATATAGATTGATTTATTGTGTCATTTATGATGTTGTATTGATTTTATGAACTGTATTATTTCTTTGATGTAGGAATTGTGAACACTTTGAATTTTCAAACGAGTATAACTCGACTCGTATCCATTCGATTTTCGAAAACTTTAGTTATTTTGTCTCCCCGAGAGGAGACGTTCCAAAATTTATAGCTAACGCCAATTTTCATTGGGTCAGTTTCAAGCGAGCCTGGGGCGCAATAGTGGCAAGAACCCGCTGAACGGGACCACCAGTTGCTAGGGGATTTATTTCAGTGAGGGGCCATTATGTAGTTGCTCCCAGAGCAGTACAGAAAAGACTTGGCGAGTCAAACAAGAGGACCATTCAAACTACAGTATGCCCATCCGCATAACCCACTGGTTTTAGTGGTTGCATGACAATGGACTGCAGCCGAACTGAAACTCTTGTCAGCCCAAACACTAGATTTCACCATTCCCAGGGTTCCTTATTAATGCCAGTCCTGTCGGATCGAAATGATCTACTAGAAAACTGACTGAGTTACCCGCTAGGTGCCTCGCGGCCTTCCCGTCTATCCTAAACCTCGCGGTCTCTAGAGGGGGTACCTGTACCGATCCCATGTTCCATCAATTCCTAATCCTTACTCTTTCCCAGTGTGCTTGGTTTGGAGCACGAATTTGGGTAAGATCCGGTAGAAAATCGATATCTGGGTCTTGTCTAATCGGAACAGTATAACGGCGACTTTGCCATGTATCTGAGCATGTTGTAGTACTTGGAGTTGAGATATAGCTCCATAAACTGTACCAAAACTTCTCTTCTACTTGTCCGTAAAACCAGTGAATCCGAGAAATTTGAATTTCCTTTTTCTCAAAATTCACCTTTTTGAATTTTCAGTGTTCGGAGCACGATTTTCTCCATTAATTTTACACTGAAAACTCGATTCGAAACTACTAAAAAGCTCTGTTTTTCTTCCTTTTTTTGCTTTTGTTCATTTCAGCTTTTCTGAGAATTTTTTACCAGGTGTAACCTTTTCATTCCTCAAGAATCTGTTTCTCGAACGAGCACGTCAAATTCATCAAGAATGTGAAACTATCAGAATTACTCAGAATCACTTCTCCCGATAATTAATTCTCAATTTCCTTCCAGAGAGCCGTCTTATTACTTATCGCCGGTTAAGGTTAAGACCGATTTATGTCTGTTTCTTTTGACAATTTTCCTCTTTCTCTCTTTTAGGAACTTTTACTTTTTCATCCCAATTTTTCAATTTTTTGCTAGAAAAATCAGACTTTTCCGGTGTAAAAGCACGAATTCGCTCCGCCGACACCAGATTTTCCTTTTCCAATTTTCCTGGCTCTTTTGGGATTTTCGTCTGTCGGTGAATACTCTGAAATTCCCTTTGAATTCCATTTATTCTGAAATCTAAACGCTTTCTCCTTTTCAGCACCCGAAACCGAAGTGTTTCGTCAAATATGCTGAAATTTCCTTTTATTTTTTGCGTTTCGATTTCCTTCGGTTTATCCCGGTATTTCTGTCTGAAAAATTGCTTATTTTCAGTGTACAAAACCACAACAGGCTTCGCCAACACTAAATTTCTCTTTCTCAATTTTTCAGACATTTTTTGACTTCAATTCCCACATTTTTTCAGAAAAATCGAAGTTTTCCAAGTGTGCGAAGCACGAAATTGCATCGCCAACACTCATTTCCTCTTTTCCGACTCTTCTTATCTCTTCTGGGACTTCCGTCATCATCTGAATACTCCGAAACCTTCGTTAGACTTCGTTTCTTCTGAAACTTCCGCGTTTTCCTCTTTCCAGCTCCCGAAACCGATGTGTTTCGTTATGGATCAGCTGAAATCTTATCTGAAAATCATCACGAATTATTACTTTTTAAATTCTGATTAATTTTCTCTTTTTTTTACGCTTCCATTTCCTTCGGTGACGATAAAACGGCGAGTTTTTCCTTCGAAATCCATTTATTCTGCCGCGTTCTCCTCGAGGAGTACACGCGAGCGGATTTCTCTGCGTCTTTCTTTTTCGCACGCTCTATCGCACACCGGCGATTTTCCCGTTTCGTCGCAAATTTCCAAGCTGTTTTTTTTTATCGTTTTTCAACGATTTTCTTGGAAAATTACATAAATTTTGGGGAATATTGAACAAAAATAACAAGCTTATCTTTTTTTCTTGCTTTTTCTGCTCAGTTCCTTTCTTTACACAGCTCATTCCGTTAATCAGTCTCGTTCCCTAGTCCGTTCCTTTTTCCGTCCTTCGGCGCCAGAACTTTTGGCTTGCGAGTATCACCTTAGGTTAATTGTGTGGAGAGTTACGGAGCTCCAGTCGCTCCCTCTTCCGGTCCAAACCCTTAGGCTTTTCGCCACCGAATTTCAGTGGATTATCTGAATAGGAATCCCCGAAAATGTGATTCCAGTAGGCGTTTTTACTATATTCTAGTACTGTAGAACATATTTCTGGTATTGCCCGACGAATCACACTCTTTTCGATTCCTAATTCAACCAGACTATTTATTGTGGGCTTCCACCAGTTACCTAGTGAACCCACAACAATCGGTAGAACTGAGAAACTAACACCTTCCGATTTTAGGTGCTGGAATCCCTCTGTGTACTTAGAAACCTTTGCGTCCCACGCTCTTTGCATAGCTTCTACTCCATGCTCATAGGGACACGTGACATCTGCCAGAATTACTTGTTTTCCATCTGGGCTTTTCATATAGATGTCAGGTCTCAATCTATTGGGGCCTGGGTGTTCCTGATCTATTAGGAGCTCCCAATCTTTCTTTTCCCCATTTTCGATGAGCTTTTTTACTTTATAAAGCACCGCATCGTGTCTTTCTGTTATTTTCCGCGGTAAGCCATATGTGCAAGACTGAAGAATGTGCCATTGAGATTCTCTCTCATAGCCACATCTTCGGCAAGCCTTTGACTTTACGTCATCGAAAGTGTTGTAATTACAAGCCAACAAGTTCAGACGTGCTCTGTGAACCCATCTATGAGCTGAAAAGCTCACTTTTCCACCTTTTCTGACGAAACTATTGCTTTGCGGATACTGTTGAAGCACTCGGCAAACTTCACTTTTCACCACTTTTTCTGTATTGAATCGGTGTAAAAGTGCCGAATTTACTTCTCCTTTTAGCAATGTTTGAAGTTTTTTCACCTGTAATTCTGTGAAAATCTTCTCTTTTCCGTCTTCGATGGCCTGAACCAAAATCGCTAGTTTTCCGTTTTCTACTACGATTTTTATCTTGTGCAGCGGAGATTCTTTTATTTCTGATAATCCCTTACACACTTCTCGTACTCTCCTGAAACCATTATATCCAAATGCCCGTTTATTTATCGATTTTTCATTGCTAAGATATGTCGCCATATCTTGCAATGTGGCATTTTGAATTCCTGTTTCAGCTTCAACGACTTTTTTCAAGTACGCCGAGTACAGTTTCCGGATGTACCCATCGGTAGACCACAGTTTCTTCATCATCGAAACCAAATATGTGATCAGAGCCGTTATTTTTGGGCACGATACTCCTAATCCGCCTTTACCAGTCGGCAATTGCACATATTCCAATGGTGAGCCTCTCACCGGAATTCCGTGCATCATTTTAATTGCTCTCATAGTAATACCAGCGAACACCTTCAATTCTGTCAGTTTCGGTACCGAATTCGCATACATATACGTCATTTTTGGTAACACGAAAGTTTTGACACAATCGAGTTTCTGGGGTGGTGTTAGCTCACTTTTGTTCACCAAATCGAACTCTTTTGTGACTTTTGTTATCAGCTCCAGCTCTGAAATTCTCGTCTCTATTCCTGTTTGAACACCTAAATATTTATAGCTGTCAATTTCCTTGAGACTTCGAATTGGCTGATTTTTGAGCATCAACTCTGCGCCACTATTCACTTGTCCTCTTTCAATTATCAAACTAGCACATTTAGCAGGCTTGAAAATCAAATTCAGAGGTGTACAATCCTCATCCATTCTTATCAGTTCATTCTGAAGCTGATTTTTGGTTTCCGCGAGGATCGCCATATCATCGGCAAACGCTAACACCTTTATTCTTGTGTCAAGACACATATGACCAGTCGCCGTTGCTAAATGTCTTCTAATAACATTTTCCAGGCACATATTGAATAGTGTCGGTGAAATCGGATCACCTTGTTTCACTCCCGATTTAATCAATATCTGGTCACTTTTCTCCGTTTTACTCTTTATTCTGATGGCCGCTCCCTTATACATGTCCATAATGACCTGCACTACCATTTCTGGGAAGCCATACACTTTCAGAGTATGCTCAATGAGCTCATGTGGCACTGAACCGAACGCATTTGTTAGATCCAGCCAGGCAACTGCTAAATTTCCTTTTCTGCCTTTTGCCACATCAATGGCTGCTCTGAGAATCCCTATGCTCTCATTACAACCTTCTCTTTCTTGGAAACCTCTCTGACACCTACTATTGATTCCATCTATCGATCGGATTCTCCGATTCCAAAGACTAGAATACAACTTATAAATTGTCGGCATCAAACTGATCGGCCTCCAGTTATCCGGCTTCAACTCATCTCCACCCTTATATAAGAGTACAGTTTCAGCCTCTTTCCAATGAGCCGGAATTCTTCTATGCACTCTACACTCATTATAAAGTAGAGTTAGAAGCCTGAAATCGGGATCGAACCAACTCAAATGGTGATATTTCAATCCATCAACTCCAGGAGCAGTGTCTTTTGTCTTTTTGAGAGCTTCTGCTAATTCCTTTTCAGTGAATTCTCCTTCAATCCAATCACCGATTTTCACTTTTGGAATTTTGGAAGATTTCGCTTCCAACACCTTTCCCGGCACATCGGTATCTGAAGTCGTCTTTCTGAAAAACGCCTCCAACTTCTTGATCGGAATTTCACACTGTTTCGATTCTTTACCGACCAGGCGATTATACGTTTTTGCCCGATTTTCCCAGTAAGAATCTCTAAATGAGCCAGAAATATTTCTCGGATTTTCATCCTTTTTACTCTTATATTTCTTTTTCATTTCCGTTTGTGTCGACATTTCTCCTTCTTTTATTTCCATAGGAGGCAGTCTTTTTCCAATTTTCTCAATCGCAATCTCATCACCAACCGAAGCTTTGTGAATCGACGCTGTGAGAACCTCTGTGAGCCATTCCAGCCTCTGGAAGCTCCGCCCACCTTGTACATATGATTCGAATTCTTTTTCAAACCATTCTCGTACTTTTTTCACCAGTTCATCTGGTTTTCCTGTGGGCACTTTTGGCTGTTTCCCTCTCTGTTCCTTCGGTTTTTCTCTAATTTCTCTTTTTTCTATTCTCGGAGCAACTGAAATCGGCTTCAAAATTGATGGAACATGGGATCGGTACAGGTACCCCCTCTAGAGACCGCGAGGTTTAGGATAGACGGGAAGGCCGCGAGGCACCTAGCGGGTAACTCAGTCAGTTTTCTAGTAGATCATTTCGATCCGACAGGACTGGCATTAATGAGGAACCCTGGGAATGGTGAAATCTAGTGTTTGGGCTGACAAGAGTTTCAGTTCGGCTGCAGTCCATTGTCATGCAACCACTAAAACCAGTGGGATATGCGGATGGATATACTGTAGTTTGAATGGTCCTCTTGTTTGACTCGCCAAGTCTTTTCTGTACTGCTCTGGGAGCAACTACATAATGGCCCCTCACTGAAATAAATCCCCTAGCAACTGGTGGTCCCGTTCAGCGGGTTCTTGCCACTATTGCGCCCCAGGCTCGCTTTTTTTTGAAACTGACCCAATGAAAATTGGCGTTAGCTATAAATTTTGGAACGTCTCCTCTCGGGGAGACAAAATAACTAAAGTTTTCGAAAATCGAATGGATACGAGTCGAGTTATACTCGTTTGAAAATTCAAAGTGACCATATCACGTTGAATGCACGCCATCCCGTCCGATCTGGCAAGTTAAGCAACGTTGAGTCCAGTTAGTACTTGGATCGGAGACGGCCTGGGAATCCTGGATGTTGTAAGCTTTTTGCATTTTTGTACAATAGTATATTTTAGCTGCTAATAAATATAGATTGATTTATTGTGTCATTTATGATGTTGTATTGATTTTATGAACTGTATTATTTCTTTGATGTAGGAATTGTGAACACTTTGAATTTTCAAACGAGTATAACTCGACTCGTATCCATTCGATTTTCGAAAACTTTAGTTATTTTGTCTCCCCGAGAGGAGACGTTCCAAAATTTATAGCTAACGCCAATTTTCATTGGGTCAGTTTCAATGTTTACCTCAAACTTGGGTAATTAAACCGACTACAACGGCGCGCGCTGCTCAATCGAGGTCCGCGTCGGCCACCGCATTTCGACAGTCTGTGGGTATTTGTGTGTGGGGTATTTTAGTGAGTTTGGAAAGAGTGAGGTTTTTTGAAGAAAGGGAAGAGAGGGGAATTTATATTGGGAATGTGGAGGTGGTAGAAATGCTTACGACCATGTCACGTTGAATGCACGCCATCCCGTCCGATCTGGCAAGTTAAGCAACGTTGAGTCCAGTTAGTACTTGGATCGGAGACGGCCTGGGAATCCTGGATGTTGTAAGCTTTTTGCATTTTTGTACAATAGTATATTTTAGCTGCTAATAAATATAGATTGATTTATTGTGTCATTTATGATGTTGTATTGATTTTATGAACTGTATTATTTCTTTGATGTAGGAATTGTGAACACTTTGAATTTTCAAACGAGTATAACTCGACTCGTATCCATTCGATTTTCGAAAACTTTAGTTATTTTGTCTCCCCGAGAGGAGACGTTCCAAAATTTATAGCTAACGCCAATTTTCATTGGGTCAGTTTCAATGTTTACCTCAAACTTGGGTAATTAAACCGACTACAACGGCGCGCGCTGCACTCTAGGTGTATGACAGCAGCGGACATCAATCGAGGTCCGCGTCGGCCACCGCATTTCGACAGTCTGTGGGTATTTGTGTGTGGGGTATTTTAGTGAGTTTGGAAAGAGTGAGGTTTTTTGAAGAAAGGGAAGAGAGGGGAATTTATATTGGGAATGTGGAGGTGGTAGAAATGCTTACGACCATATCACGTTGAATGCACGCCATCCCGTCCGATCTGGCAAGTTAAGCAACGTTGAGTCCAGTTAGTACTTGGATCGGAGACGGCCTGGGAATCCTGGATGTTGTAAGCTTTTTGCATTTTTGTACAATAGTATATTTTAGCTGCTAATAAATATAGATTGATTTATTGTGTCATTTATGATGTTGTATTGATTTTGTGAACTGTATTATTTCTTTGATGTAGGAATTGTGAACACTTTGAATTTTCAAACGAGTATAACTCGACTCGTATCCATTCGATTTTCGAAAACTTTAGTTATTTTGTCTCCCCGAGAGGAGACGTTCCAAAATTTATAGCTAACGCCAATTTTCATTGGGTCAGTTTCAATGTTTACCTCAAACTTGGGTAATTAAACCGACTACAACGGCGCGCGCTGCACTCTAGGTGTATGACAGCAGCGGACATCAATCGAGGTCCGCGTCGGCCACCGCATTTCGACAGTCTGTGGGTATTTGTGTGTGGGGTATTTTAGTGAGTTTGGAAAGAGTGAGGTTTTTTGAAGAAAGGGAAGAGAGGGGAATTTATATTGGGAATGTGGAGGTGGTAGAAATGCTTACGACCATATCACGTTGAATGCACGCCATCCCGTCCGATCTGGCAAGTTAAGCAACGTTGAGTCCAGTTAGTACTTGGATCGGAGACGGCCTGGGAATCCTGGATGTTGTAAGCTTTTTGCATTTTTGTACAATAGTATATTTTAGCTGCTAATAAATATAGATTGATTTATTGTGTCATTTATGATGTTGTATTGATTTTATGAACTGTATTATTTCTTTGATGTAGGAATTGTGAACACTTTGAATTTTCAAACGAGTATAACTCGACTCGTATCCATTCGATTTTCGAAAACTTTAGTTATTTTGTCTCCCCGAGAGGAGACGTTCCAAAATTTATAGCTAACGCCAATTTTCATTGGGTCAGTTTCAATGTTTACCTCAAACTTGGGTAATTAAACCGACTACAACGGCGCGCGCTGCACTCTAGGTGTATGACAGCAGCGGACATCAATCGAGGTCCGCGTCGGCCACCGCATTTCGACAGTCTGTGGGTATTTGTGTGTGGGGTATTTTAGTGAGTTTGGAAAGAGTGAGGTTTTTTGAAGAAAGGGAAGAGAGGGGAATTTATATTGGGAATGTGGAGGTGGTAGAAATGCTTACGACCATATCACGTTGAATGCACGCCATCCCGTCCGATCTGGCAAGTTACGTAAAACCAGTGAATCCGAGAAATTTGAATTTCCTTTTTCTCAAAATTCACCTTTTTGAATTTTCAGTGTTCGGAGCACGATTTTCTCCATCAATTTTACACTGAAAACTCAATTCGAAACTACTAAAAAGCTCTGTTTTTCTTCCTTTTTTGCTTTTGTTCATTTCAGCTTTTCTGAGAATTTTTTTACCAGGTGTAACCTTTTCATTCATCAAGAATCTGTTTCTCGAACGAGCACGTTAAGTTCCTCAAGAAGGTGAAACTATCAGAATTACGGACAAGTAGAAGAGAAGTTTTGGTACAGTTTATGGAGCCATATCTCAACTCCAAGTACTAAAACATGCTCAGATACATGGCAAAGTCGCCGTTATACTGTTCCGATTAGACAAGACCCAGATATCGATTTTCTACCGGATCTGACCCAAATTCGTGCTCCAAACCAAGCACACTGGGGCAGAGTAAGGATTAGGAATTGATGGAACATGGGATCGGTACAGGTACCCCCTCTAGAGACCGCGAGGTTTAGGATAGACGGGAAGGCCGCGAGGCACCTAGCGGGTAACTCAGTCAGTTTTCTAGTAGATCATTTCGATCCGACAGGACTGGCATTAATGAGGAACCCTGGGAATGGTGAAATCTAGTGTTTGGGCTGACAAGAGTTTCAGTTCGGCTGCAGTCCATTCATGCAACCACTAAAACCAGTGGGATATGCGGATGGATATACTGTAGTTTGAATGGTCCTCTTGTTTGACTCGCCAAGTCTTTTCTGTACTGCTCTGGGAGCAACTACATAATGGCCCCTCACTGAAATAAATCCCCTAGCAACTGGTGGTCCCGTTCAGCGGGTTCTTGCCACTATTGCGCCCCAGGCTCGCTTTTTTTTTTTTTTTGAAACTGACCCAATGAAAATTGGCGTTAGCTATAAATTTTGGAACGTCTCCTCTCGGGGAGACAAAATAACTAAAGTTTTCGAAAATCGAATGGATACGAGTCGAGTTATACTCGTTTGAAAATTCAAAGTGTTCACAATTCCTACATCAAAGAAATAATACAGTTCATAAAATCAATACAACATCATAAATGACACAATAAATCAATCTATATTTATTAGCAGCTAAAATATACTATTGTACAAAAATGCAAAAAGCTTACAACATCCAGGATTCCCAGGCCGTCTCCGATCCAAGTACTAACTGGACTCAACGTTGCTTAACTTGCCAGATCGGACGGGATGGCGTGCATTCAACGTGATATGGTCGTAAGCATTTCTACCACCTCCACATTCCCAATATAAATTCCCCTCTCTTCCCTTTCTTCAAAAAACCTCACTCTTTCCAAACTCACTAAAATACCCCACACACAAATACCCACAGACTGTCGAAATGCGGTGGCCGACGCGGACCTCGATTGATGTCCGCTGCTGTCATACACCTAGAGTGCAGCGCGCGCCGTTGTAGTCGGTTTAATTACCCAAGTTTGAGGTAAACATTGAAACTGACCCAATGAAAATTGGCGTTAGCTATAAATTTTGGAACGTCTCCTCTCGGGGAGACAAAATAACTAAAGTTTTCGAAAATCGAATGGATACGAGTCGAGTTATACTCGTTTGAAAATTCAAAGTGTTCACAATTCCTACATCAAAGAAATAATACAGTTCATAAAATCAATACAACATCATAAATGACACAATAAATCAATCTATATTTATTAGCAGCTAAAATATACTATTGTACAAAAATGCAAAAAGCTTACAACATCCAGGATTCCCAGGCCGTCTCCGATCCAAGTACTAACTGGACTCAACGTTGCTTAACTTGCCAGATCGGACGGGATGGCGTGCATTCAACGTGATATGGTCGTAAGCATTTCTACCACCTCCACATTCCCAATATAAATTCCCCTCTCTTCCCTTTCTTCAAAAAACCTCACTCTTTCCAAACTCACTAAAATACCCCACACACAAATACCCACAGACTGTCGAAATGCGGTGGCCGACGCGGACCTCGATTGTGCAGCGCGCGCCGTTGTAGTCGGTTTAATTACCCAAGTTTGAGGTAAAGAAAAAGAGAGACGCAGAGAAATCCGCTCGCGTGTACTCCTCGAGGAGAACGCGGCAGAATAAATGGATTTCGAAGGAAAAACTCGCCGTTTTATCGTCACCGAAGGAAATGGAAGCGTAAAAAAAAAGAGAAAATTAATCAGAATTTAAAAAGTAATAATTCTTGATGATTTTCAGATAAGATTTCAGCTGATCCATAACGAAACACATCGGTTTCGGGTGCTGAAAGAAGGAAACGCGGAAGTTTCAGAAGAAACGAAGTCTAACGAAGGTTTCGGAGTATTCAGAGGATGACGGAAGTCCCAGAAGAGACAAGAAGAGTCGGAGAAGAGGAAATGAGTGTTGGCGATGCAATTTCGTGCTTCGCACACTTGGAAAACTTCGATTTTTCTGAAAAAATGTGGGAATTGAAGTCAAAAAATGTCTGAAAAATTGAGAAAGAGAAATTTAGTGTTGGCGAAGGCAGCTGAGGTTTTGTACACTGAAAATAAGCAATTTTTCAGACAGAAATACCGGGATAAACCGAAGGAAATCGAAACGCAAAAAATAAAAGGAAATTTCAGCATATTTGACGAAACACTTCGGTTCCGGGTGCTGAAAAGGAAAAAGCGTTTAGATTTCAGAAAAAAATGGAATTCAAAGGGAATTTCAGAGTATTCACCGACAGACGAAAATCCCAAAAGAGCCAAGAAAAATTGGAAAAGGAAAATCTGGTGTCGGCGGAGCGAATTCGTGCTTTTACACCGGAAAAGTCTGATTTTTCTAGCAAAAAATTGAAAAATTGGGATGAAAAAGTAAAAATTCCTAAAAGAGAGAAAGAGGAAAATTGTCAAAAGAAACAGACAAAAATCGGTCTTAACCTTAACCGGCGATAAGTAATAAGACGGCTCTCTGGAAGGAAATTGAGAATTAATTATCGGGAGAAGTGATTCTTAGTAATTCTGATAGTTTCACCTTCTTGAGGAACTTAACGTGCTCGTTCGAGAAACAGATTCTTGATGAATGAAAAGGTTACACCTGGTAAAAAAATTCTCAGAAAAGCTGAAATGAACAAAAGCAAAAAAGGAAGAAAAACAGAGCTTTTTAGTAGTTTCGAATTGAGTTTTCAGTGTAAAATTGATGGAGAAAATCGTGCTCCGAACACTGAAAATTCAAAAAGGTGAATTTTGAGAAAAAGGAAATTCAAATTTCTCGGATTCACTGGTTTTACGGACAAGTAGAAGAGAAGTTTTGGTACAGTTTATGGAGCCATATCTCAACTCCAAGTACTAAAACATGCTCAGATACATGGCAAAGTCGCCGTTATACTGTTCCGATTAGACAAGACCCAGATATCGATTTTCTACCGGATCTGACCCAAATTCGTGCTCCAAACCAAGCACACTGGGGCAGAGTAAGGATTAGGAATTGATGGAACATGGGATCGGTACAGGTACCCCCTCTAGAGACCGCGAGGTTTAGGATAGACGGGAAGGCCGCGAGGCACCTAGCGGGTAACTCAGTCAGTTTTCTAGTAGATCATTTCGATCCGACAGGACTGGCATTAATGAGGAACCCTGGGAATGGTGAAATCTAGTGTTTGGGCTGACAAGAGTTTCAGTTCGGCTGCAGTCCATTGTCATGCAACCACTAAAACCAGTGGGATATGCGGATGGATATACTGTAGTTTGAATGGTCCTCTTGTTTGACTCGCCAAGTCTTTTCTGTACTGCTCTGGGAGCAACTACATAATGGCCCCTCACTGAAATAAATCCCCTAGCAACTGGTGGTCCCGTTCAGCGGGTTCTTGCCACTATTGCGCCCCAGGCTCGCTTTTTTTTTTTTTTTGAAACTGACCCAATGAAAATTGGCGTTAGCTATAAATTTTGGAACGTCTCCTCTCGGGGAGACAAAATAACTAAAGTTTTCGAAAATCGAATGGATACGAGTCGAGTTATACTCGTTTGAAAATTCAAAGTGTTCACAATTCCTACATCAAAGAAATAATACAGTTCATAAAATCAATACAACATCATAAATGACACAATAAATCAATCTATATTTATTAGCAGCTAAAATATACTATTGTACAAAAATGCAAAAAGCTTACAACATCCAGGATTCCCAGGCCGTCTCCGATCCAAGTACTAACTGGACTCAACGTTGCTTAACTTGCCAGATCGGACGGGATGGCGTGCATTCAACGTGATATGGTCGTAAGCATTTCTACCACCTCCACATTCCCAATATAAATTCCCCTCTCTTCCCTTTCTTCAAAAAACCTCACTCTTTCCAAACTCACTAAAATACCCCACACACAAATACCCACAGACTGTCGAAATGCGGTGGCCGACGCGGACCTCGATTGATGTCCGCTGCTGTCATACACCTAGAGTGCAGCGCGCGCCGTTGTAGTCGGTTTAATTACCCAAGTTTGAGGTAACTTCCTTCAAAATGGTGATTTTTTGGATCGGTTTTTTTCTAGTCATATCTGCAAAGATAGATAAGGATGAAAAAGTAAACCACCAAGAGACTCCGTGGAGAGGGAACCCTCTTATCTTGATAATTATCCCCGTCCCTGCCTCTAGGGTCTTTGGAACCGCTGTTTCTTTATGGAACATGTTCCAACTGACCTTGGTGGGTGTTCGATAATAATTTTGGGGTCAGCCGTCCCGATGCCTGGTCATCAGAAAAAGCAAAAACCACCCCACCCCCTGGACTTCCCTTTGATCTCCATGATCCGTAAGCACTGCTTTCGAACTGATCTGGCTTGATCCCTGAGGTTTCAAATCTGCCTCTATAGGGTGATTGTTTGGTGACGTTTTCGAGCGGTCCGTAGAGTGAAAAAGGGCCCTCCTCCCCCGCTTCGATTCGAATGGTCGTCTAGCTGGCTCTGTGTGATCCTTGCACGTTACCACGGCGTCTGATTCCCCGCTGAGGCTTCTAACCAACCTCGTTTAAGGGATGAAAGATGTCGTGGAGGGATGCACTTAGCTGGTCAAGTAGATTCGGAGCGGGTCGCAAATCCCTAGACAGCTTGATAGTCCTAGCGACCGCCAGTTGTGTCAGAGGAACTTGCTTGACCTGTTGCCTGTTATGAACCAACCAGGCTTTGGTGATGGCATGCTGAATGCTGACAATAACTCGGTAGAGCTGTTTAGGGTCGGCCGTGAACTAATGATGGGACATCTGCTCCCTAGGAACATGGCAATAGTCCGCGAGGATATCGGCGGGTAACTGTGTCTCAGTTAGTGGTACTTGTACCCAACGGCGGAGACCTCCTTTAGTGGAAACAGGAAACCTGACAGGGAAAGGATGTAGGGCTGGTGTTCTGATAATATAGTCAGGATTCACCCCCATGGTGTTGGTGTATGGAGTCTTCCTAATCACAGACTTACCTGCCAACGTCCCCCGCCATGGGCCTGATGTTCCCGGAACACTTGACTCAGAAGAGGAAAGCTGGAATTGTCTTACTAAAGACGCATCATAATGGCCCCTCACTGAATAATCCCCTCAGCAACTGGTGGTCCCGTTCAGCGGGTTCTTGCCACTATTGCGCCCCAGGCTCGCCTTGAAACTGACCCAATGAAAATTGGCGTTAGCTATAAATTTTGGAACGTCTCCTCTCGGGGAGACAAAATAACTAAAGTTTTCGAAAATCGAATGGATACGAGTCGAGTTATACTCGTTTGAAAATTCAAAGTGTTCACAATTCCTACATCAAAGAAATAATACAGTTCATAAAATCAATACAACATCATAAATGACACAATAAATCAATCTATATTTATTAGCAGCTAAAATATACTATTGTACAAAAATGCAAAAAGCTTACAACATCCAGGATTCCCAGGCCGTCTCCGATCCAAGTACTAACTGGACTCAACGTTGCTTAACTTGCCAGATCGGACGGGATGGCGTGCATTCAACGTGATATGGTCGTAAGCATTTCTACCACCTCCACATTCCCAATATAAATTCCCCTCTCTTCCCTTTCTTCAAAAAACCTCACTCTTTCCAAACTCACTAAAATACCCCACACACAAATACCCACAGACTGTCGAAATGCGGTGGCCGACGCGGACCTCGATTGATGTCCGCTGCTGTCATACACCTAGAGTGCAGCGCGCGCCGTTGTAGTCGGTTTAATTACCCAAGTTTGAGGTAAACATTGAAACTGACCCAATGAAAATTGGCGTTAGCTATAAATTTTGGAACGTCTCCTCTCGGGGAGACAAAATAACTAAAGTTTTCGAAAATCGAATGGATACGAGTCGAGTTATACTCGTTTGAAAATTCAAAGTGTTCACAATTCCTACATCAAAGAAATAATACAGTTCATAAAATCAATACAACATCATAAATGACACAATAAATCAATCTATATTTATTAGCAGCTAAAATATACTATTGTACAAAAATGCAAAAAGCTTACAACATCCAGGATTCCCAGGCCGTCTCCGATCCAAGTACTAACTGGACTCAACGTTGCTTAACTTGCCAGATCGGACGGGATGGCGTGCATTCAACGTGATATGGTCGTAAGCATTTCTACCACCTCCACATTCCCAATATAAATTCCCCTCTCTTCCCTTTCTTCAAAAAACCTCACTCTTTCCAAACTCACTAAAATACCCCACACACAAATACCCACAGACTGTCGAAATGCGGTGGCCGACGCGGACCTCGATTGATGTCCGCTGCTGTCATACACCTAGAGTGCAGCGCGCGCCGTTGTAGTCGGTTTAATTACCCAAGTTTGAGGTAAACATTGAAACTGACCCAATGAAAATTGGCGTTAGCTATAAATTTTGGAACGTCTCCTCTCGGGGAGACAAAATAACTAAAGTTTTCGAAAATCGAATGGATACGAGTCGAGTTATACTCGTTTGAAAATTCAAAGTGTTCACAATTCCTACATCAAAGAAATAATACAGTTCATAAAATCAATACAACATCATAAATGACACAATAAATCAATCTATATTTATTAGCAGCTAAAATAAACTATTGTACAAAAATGCAAAAAGCTTACAACATCCAGGATTCCCAGGCCGTCTCCGATCCAAGTACTAACTGGACTCAACGTTGCTTAACTTGCCAGATCGGACGGGATGGCGTGCATTCAACGTGATATGGTCGTAAGCATTTCTACCACCTCCACATTCCCAATATAAATTCCCCTCTCTTCCCTTTCTTCAAAAAACCTCACTCTTTCCAAACTCACTAAAATACCCCACACACAAATACCCACAGACTGTCGAAATGCGGTGGCCGACGCGGACCTCGATTGATGTCCGCTGCTGTCATACACCTAGAGTGCAGCGCGCGCCGTTGTAGTCGGTTTAATTACCCAAGTTTGAGGTAAACATTGAAACTGACCCAATGAAAATTGGCGTTAGCTATAAATTTTGGAACGTCTCCTCTCGGGGAGACAAAATAACTAAAGTTTTCGAAAATCGAATGGATACGAGTCGAGTTATACTCGTTTGAAAATTCAAAGTGTTCACAATTCCTACATCAAAGAAATAATACAGTTCATAAAATCAATACAACATCATAAATGACACAATAAATCAATCTATATTTATTAGCAGCTAAAATATACTATTGTACAAAAATGCAAAAAGCTTACAACATCCAGGATTCCCAGGCCGTCTCCGATCCAAGTACTAACTGGACTCAACGTTGCTTAACTTGCCAGATCGGACGGGATGGCGTGCATTCAACGTGATAAGGTCGTAAGCATTTCTACCACCTCCACATTCCCAATATAAATTCCCCTCTCTTCCCTTTCTTCAAAAAACCTCACTCTTTCCAAACTCACTAAAATACCCCACACACAAATACCCACAGACTGTCGAAATGCGGTGGCCGACGCGGACCTCGATTGATGTCCGCTGCTGTCATACACCTAGAGTGCAGCGCGCGCCGTTGTAGTCGGTTTAATTACCCAAGTTTTCCAGTTAGTACTTGGATCGGAGACGGCCTGGGAATCCTGGATGTTGTAAGCTTTTTGCATTTTTGTACAATAGTATATTTTAGCTGCTAATAAATATAGATTGATTTATTGTGTCATTTATGATGTTGTATTGATTTTATGAACTGTATTATTTCTTTGATGTAGGAATTGTGAACACTTTGAATTTTCAAACGAGTATAACTCGACTCGTATCCATTCGATTTTCGAAAACTTTAGTTATTTTGTCTCCCCGAGAGGAGACGTTCCAAAATTTATAGCTAACGCCAATTTTCATTGGGTCAGTTTCAATGTTTACCTCAAACTTGGGTAATTAAACCGACTACAACGGCGCGCGCTGCACTCTAGGTGTATGACAGCAGCGGACATCAATCGAGGTCCGCGTCGGCCACCGCATTTCGACAGTCTGTGGGTATTTGTGTGTGGGGTATTTTAGTGAGTTTGGAAAGAGTGAGGTTTTTTGAAGAAAGGGAAGAGAGGGGAATTTATATTGGGAATGTGGAGGTGGTAGAAATGCTTACGACCATATCACGTTGAATGCACGCCATCCCGTCCGATCTGGCAAGTTAAGCAACGTTGAGTCCAGTTAGTACTTGGATCGGAGACGGCCTGGGAATCCTGGATGTTGTAAGCTTTTTGCATTTTTGTACAATAGTATATTTTAGCTGCTAATAAATATAGATTGATTTATTGTGTCATTTATGATGTTGTATTGATTTTATGAACTGTATTATTTCTTTGATGTAGGAATTGTGAACACTTTGAATTTTCAAACGAGTATAACTCGACTCGTATCCATTCGATTTTCGAAAACTTTAGTTATTTTGTCTCCCCGAGAGGAGACGTTCCAAAATTTATAGCTAACGCCAATTTTCATTGGGTCAGTTTCAAAAAAAAAAAAAAAAAAAAAAAAAAGCGAGCCTGGGGCGCAATAGTGGCAAGAACCCGCTGAACGGGACCACCAGTTGCTAGGGGATTTATTTCAGTGAGGGGCCATTATGTAGTTGCTCCCAGAGCAGTACAGAAAAGACTTGGCGAGTCAAACAAGAGGACCATTCAAACTACAGTATGCCCATCCGCATAACCCACTGGTTTTAGTGGTTGCATGACAATGGACTGCAGCCGAACTGAAACTCTTGTCAGCCCAAACACTAGATTTCACCATTCCCAGGGTTCCTCATTAATGCCAGTCCTGTCGGATCGAAATGATCTACTAGAAAACTGACTGAGTTACCCGCTAGGTGCCTCGCGGCCTTCCCGTCTATCCTAAACCTCGCGGTCTCTAGAGGGGGTACCTGTACCGATCCCATGTTCCATCAATTCCTAATCCTTACTCTTTCCCAGTGTGCTTGGTTTGGAGCACGAATTTGGGTAAGATCCGGTAGAAAATCGATATCTGGGTCTTGTCTAATCGGAACAGTATAACGGCGACTTTGCCATGTATCTGAGCATGTTGTAGTACTTGGAGTTGAGATATAGCTCCATAAACTGTACCAAAACTTCTCTTCTACTTGTCCGTAAAACCAGTGAATCCGAGAAATTTGAATTTCCTTTTTCTCAAAATTCACCTTTTTGAATTTTCAGTGTTCGGAGCACGATTTTCTCCATTAATTTTACACTGAAAACTCGATTCGAAACTACTAAAAAGCTCTGTTTTTCTTCCTTTTTTTGCTTTTGTTC
The DNA here is from genome assembly GCA_963966625.1 of Caenorhabditis zanzibari. Lineage (NCBI taxonomy): Eukaryota > Metazoa > Nematoda > Chromadorea > Rhabditida > Rhabditidae > Caenorhabditis > Caenorhabditis zanzibari. The sequence continues at coordinate 4,821,516 of OZ016470.1, read as the reverse complement.
ATTTCAGCTTTTCTGAGAATTTTTTACCAGGTGTAACCTTTTCATTCCTCAAGAATCTGTTTCTCGAACGAGCACGTCAAATTCATCAAGAATGTGAAACTATCAGAATTACTCAGAATCACTTCTCCCGATAATTAATTCTCAATTTCCTTCCAGAGAGCCGTCTTATTACTTATCGCCGGTTAAGGTTAAGACCGATTTATGTCTGTTTCTTTTGACAATTTTCCTCTTTCTCTCTTTTAGGAACTTTTACTTTTTCATCCCAATTTTTCAATTTTTTGCTAGAAAAATCAGACTTTTCCGGTGTAAAAGCACGAATTCGCTCCGCCGACACCAGATTTTCCTTTTCCAATTTTCCTGGCTCTTTTGGGATTTTCGTCTGTCGGTGAATACTCTGAAATTCCCTTTGAATTCCATTTATTCTGAAATCTAAACGCTTTCTCCTTTTCAGCACCCGAAACCGAAGTGTTTCGTCAAATATGCTGAAATTTCCTTTTATTTTTTGCGTTTCGATTTCCTTCGGTTTATCCCGGTATTTCTGTCTGAAAAATTGCTTATTTTCAGTGTACAAAACCACAACAGGCTTCGCCAACACTAAATTTCTCTTTCTCAATTTTTCAGACATTTTTTGACTTCAATTCCCACATTTTTTCAGAAAAATCGAAGTTTTCCAAGTGTGCGAAGCACGAAATTGCATCGCCAACACTCATTTCCTCTTCTCCGACTCTTCTTATCTCTTCTGGGACTTCCGTCATCATCTGAATACTCCGAAACCTTCGTTAGACTTCGTTTCTTCTGAAACTTCCGCGTTTTCCTCTTTCCAGCTCCCGAAACCGATGTGTTTCGTTATGGATCAGCTGAAATCTTATCTGAAAATCATCACGAATTATTACTTTTTAAATTCTGATTAATTTTCTCTTTTTTTTACGCTTCCATTTCCTTCGGTGACGATAAAACGGCGAGTTTTTCCTTCGAAATCCATTTATTCTGCCGCGTTCTCCTCGAGGAGTACACGCGAGCGGATTTCTCTGCGTCTTTCTTTTTCGCACGCTCTATCGCACACCGGCGATTTTCCCGTTTCGTCGCAAATTTCCAAGCTGTTTTTTTTAATCGTTTTTCAACGATTTTCTTGGAAAATTACATAAATTTTGGGGAATATTGAACAAAAATAACAAGCTTATCTTTTTTTCTTGCTTTTTCTGCTCAGTTCCTTTCTTTACACAGCTCATTCCGTTAATCAGTCTCGTTCCCTAGTCCGTTCCTTTTTCCGTCCTTCGGCGCCAGAACTTTTGGCTTGCGAGTATCACCTTAGGTTAATTGTGTGGAGAGTTACGGAGCTCCAGTCGCTCCCTCTTCCGGTCCAAACCCTTAGGCTTTTCGCCACCGAATTTCAGTGGATTATCTGAATAGGAATCCCCGAAAATGTGATTCCAGTAGGCGTTTTTACTATATTCTAGTACTGTAGAACATATTTCTGGTATTGCCCGACGAATCACACTCTTTTCGATTCCTAATTCAACCAGACTATTTATTGTGGGCTTCCACCAGTTACCTAGTGAACCCACAACAATCGGTAGAACTGAGAAACTAACACCTTCCGATTTTAGGTGCTGGAATCCCTCTGTGTACTTAGAAACCTTTGCGTCCCACGCTTTTTGCATAGCTTCTACTCCATGCTCATAGGGACATGTGACATCTGCCAGAATAACTTGTTTTCCATCTGGACTTTTCATATAGATGTCAGGTCTCAATCTATTGGGGCCTGGGTGTTCCTGATCTATTAGGAGCTCCCAATCTTTCTTTTCCCCATTTTCGATGAGCTTTTTTACTTTATAAAGCACCGCATCGTGTCTTTCTGTTATTTTCCGCGGTAAGCCATATGTGCAAGACTGAAGAATGTGCCATTGAGATTCTCTCTCATAGCCACATCTTCGGCAAGCCTTTGACTTTACGTCATCGAAAGTGTTGTAATTACAAGCCAACAAGTTCAGACGTGCTCTGTGAACCCATCTATGAGCTGAAAAGCTCACTTTTCCACCTTTTCTGACGAAACTATTGCTTTGCGGATACTGTTGAAGCACTCGGCAAACTTCACTTTTCACCACTTTTTCTGTATTGAATCGGTGTAAAAGTGCCGAATTTACTTCTCCTTTTAGCAATGTTTGAAGTTTTTTCACCTGTAATTCTGTGAAAATCTTCTCTTTTCCGTCTTCGATGGCCTGAACCAAAATCGCTAGTTTTCCGTTTTCTACTACGATTTTTATCTTGTGCAGCGGAGATTCTTTTATTTCTGATAATCCCTTACACACTTCTCGTACTCTCCTGAAACCATTATATCCAAATGCCCGTTTATTTATCGATTTTTCATTGCTAAGATATGTCGCCATATCTTGCAATGTGGCATTTTGAATTCCTGTTTCAGCTTCAACGACTTTTTTCAAGTACGCCGAGTACAGTTTCCGGATGTACCCATCGGTAGACCACAGTTTCTTCATCATCGAAACCAAATATGTGATCAGAGCCGTTATTTTTGGGCACGATACTCCTAATCCGCCTTTACCAGTCGGCAATTGCACATATTCCAATGGTGAGCCTCTCACCGGAATTCCGTGCATCATTTTAATTGCTCTCATAGTAATACCAGCGAACACCTTCAATTCTGTCAGTTTCGGTACCGAATTCGCATACATATACGTCATTTTTGGTAACACGAAAGTTTTGACACAATCGAGTTTCTGGGGTGGTGTTAGCTCACTTTTGTTCACCAAATCGAACTCTTTTGTGACTTTTGTTATCAGCTCCAGCTCTGAAATTCTCGTCTCTATTCCTGTTTGAACACCTAAATATTTATAGCTGTCAATTTCCTTGAGACTTCGAATTGGCTGATTTTTGAGCATCAACTCTGCGCCACTATTCACTTGTCCTCTTTCAATTATCAAACTAGCACATTTAGCAGGCTTGAAAATCAAATTCAGAGGTGTACAATCCTCATCCATTCTTATCAGTTCATTCTGAAGCTGATTTTTGGTTTCCGCGAGGATCGCCATATCATCGGCAAACGCTAACACCTTTATTCTTGTGTCAAGACACATATGACCAGTCGCCGTTGCTAAATGTCTTCTAATAACATTTTCCAGGCACATATTGAATAGTGTCGGTGAAATCGGATCACCTTGTTTCACTCCCGATTTAATCAATATCTGGTCACTTTTCTCCGTTTTACTCTTTATTCTGATGGCCGCTCCCTTATACATGTCCATAATGACCTGCACTACCATTTCTGGGAAGCCATACACTTTCAGAGTATGCTCAATGAGCTCATGTGGCACTGAACCGAACGCATTTGTTAGATCCAGCCAGGCAACTGCTAAATTTCCTTTTCTGCCTTTTGCCACATCAATGGCTGCTCTGAGAATCCCTATGCTCTCATTACAACCTTCTCTTTCTTGGAAACCTCTCTGACACCTACTATTGATTCCATCTATCGATCGGATTCTCCGATTCCAAAGACTAGAATACAACTTATAAATTGTCGGCATCAAACTGATCGGCCTCCAGTTATCCGGCTTCAACTCATCTCCACCCTTATATAAGAGTACAGTTTCAGCCTCTTTCCAATGAGCCGGAATTCTTCTATGCACTCTACACTCATTATAAAGTAGAGTTAGAAGCCTGAAATCGGGATCGAACCAACTCAAATGGTGATATTTCAATCCATCAACTCCAGGAGCAGTGTCTTTTGTCTTTTTGAGAGCTTCTGCTAATTCCTTTTCAGTGAATTCTCCTTCAATCCAATCACCGATTTTCACTTTTGGAATTTTGGAAGATTTCGCTTCCAACACCTTTCCCGGCACATCGGTATCTGACAAGGGAACCATTTTCAGAAACCACTTCGAAATTTTTTATAAATTGGCTCATTTATAGAATCAAGTACTGGCTTTCGAGTGTGCTAGGTGGCTACCTGCGCAAACTTCTAGAACTCGAGATATTTTGCTCCAAAGTTTGGTGCATTTTTACCATATAAACCACCATATCCGCCCTCCAAATGACTCTCGCTTTCCCTCTCGTTCTTCACCGCCTTGAAAGGATGTGAAAAAATGTGTTGAATGGCCGAGTGGATAGGGAGCGGGGATGGTAATCTGGTGATGCAGGGTTCGTTTCCACTTTTTGTCACTTTTCTTTTTATGATTTTTTACAACATGTTATTAGTTTTTTACAAGTTTTTATTGCATTTAATCGCTTGTGTTGTCTTCCTAGGACCCCAAAGAAAGTGTTCTGACATTTTGAAAAACTTTGATTTTTTTTCGAAAATTGGAAAGTTTCTCCATGCCAAGGGTTGATGAAAATTTCGAGAAATTTTTTTCGGTTGAAAATTGTGTAGAAAATCTTCCGTTTTGATAGAATATGGTATTTTGTAAAACTACATGATGTTTTATGCCACGAATCATTGGTTTTCGTATAGCTAGAGATATTTGAAAGAGAAACACAGTGACATGTTTTTTGTTCTGTGCTCTTCTTCCAAGGTTGTCAGCCACCAATTATTGTCCGGTCAATTCTAATATGATATTCTATCAAAACGGAAGATTTTCTTCACAATTTTCAACCGAAAAAAATTTCTCGAAATTTGCATCAACCCTTGTCATAGAGAAACATTCCAAATTTCGAAAAATTGAAAGTTTGTCAAAATGTCACATCACTTTCCTTGAGGTCCTAGGAAGACAAAACAAGCGATTAAATTCAATAAAAACTTGTAAAAAAACGAATATCATGTTGTAAAAAATCAAAAAAAGAAAAGTGACAAAAAAGTGGAATCGAACCCTGCATCACCAGATTACCATCCCCGCGCTCTATCCACTCGGCCATTCAACACATTTTTTCACATCCTTTCAAGGCGGTGAAGAACGAGAGGGAAAGCGAGAGTCATTTGGAGGGCGGATATGGTGGTTTATATGGTAAAAATGCACCAAACTTTGGAGCAAAATATCTCGAGTTCTAGAAGTTTGCGCAGGTAGCCACCTAGCACACTCGAAAGCCAGTACTTGATTCTATAAATGAGCCAATTTATAAAAAATTTCGAAGTGGTTTCTGAAAATGGTTCCCTTGTGAAGTCGTCTTTCTGAAAAACGCCTCCAACTTCTTGATCGGAATTTCACACTGTTTCGATTCTTTACCGACCAGGCGATTATACGTTTTTGCCCGATTTTCCCAGTAAGAATCTCTAAATGAGCCAGAAATATTTCTCGGATTTTCATCCTTTTTACTCTTATATTTCTTTTTCATTTCCGTTTGTGTCGACATTTCTCCTTCTTTTATTTCCATAGGAGGCAGTCTTTTTCCAATTTTCTCAATCGCAATCTCATCACCAACCGAAGCTTTGTGAATCGACGCTGTGAGAACCTCTGTGAGCCATTCCAGCCTCTGGAAGCTCCGCCCACCTTGTACATATGATTCGAATTCTTTTTCAAACCATTCTCGTACTTTTTTCACCAGTTCATCTGGTTTTCCTGTGGGCACTTTTGGCTGTTTCCCTCTCTGTTCCTTCGGTTTTTCTCTAATTTCTCTTTTTTCTATTCTCGGAGCAACTGAAATCGGCTTCAAATGCTTTTGCTCCATCAGTTTTGGGATGGAACTTATCGCATTCATTTCCTCTTTCAATTCACCATTTTTCGAGTTTTCTTGAGAAAAACACTCTTTTTCAGCGAGGGAAGCATTTTTGGAATTTTCAGCTAGTTTTCCTTTTTCCGACGATTCTTCGACTTTTTCCAGCAATTCGAATTTCGAATTCACAATTTCAAAGTCATCGCCGAAACTTTCTGCTGAATTTTCCACTTTTTCCTTCTCATTTCTGTCTAAATATGGCTCTGAAAATAACTCGTAACCTTTCTCTTTGAGCATTTTCTTTACTCTGCTTCGGAATTTCAGCACGTCTTTTTCTTCGTACCAGAAAACTCCATTAGCAACTGATTCAGCCATTAGACACACATGTACTCCACAATTCACGGAATCTCTTTGCAGAGGGACTGGAATATCGAAATAGCGTCTTTTTCGACCCAATTTCTCTATAAATTCCTTAACTTTCCCTCTCGGCTCATATCCGAGTGTGTTTCCATAATAGATACTCTCTGAATCAATAATCAAAAGTATCCAGTGATCCTCCTCACAAATGGGAAAGAAGTGCTTTTTCTGGGTCCACATGGTCTGTTTGACCTGCATTGGACCTTGCCTCTTTGTTATTTCCCATAAGCAAGGATCTAGAACTCTGTACTCTTCATTTTTAGCACAGATTCCTTTCAAATACCACTCGATGACGTCATCAGACAGCCACGCCTCCTTTGAGGTTTCATGATCTAAACACCACGTATTAAACCTTCTTTTTACTGTTTCGAAATCATCGATAACAATAGTTTTGTCTAAAACGTCTTCTTCTTGTTCAGAATCATCAATTTCCTCTTTTTCAGGCACTATTTCAGCTTCTGAGACTCCCAGGCTTTCCCGAATCTTCGGTATTTTTTCAATTGCCGACAGACTCAATCTGTTACTCTGAATCGACAATCTAGCCTTTCTCGATGCTTGCTCTCTAGCCATTTTCACTCTTTCAGCTTGAGAAAGCGGTTTCAAGTCCTTTTTGTCACCCGAAATCGGGCTCGGAACTATTTTCGGACTCTCAACATTTCCAGCTTTTATCACATTCGCTAGGCTTCTTCGAGCACTTTTCTTTTCGGTTTTTTGAAAAAGATCAGCCAGTGTAGGTTTATTCTCATTATTTTCAACCATTTTCACTTCCTTTTCTCTCTTTTTCACCGATTCCTTTAGCACACTCAACGATTTTGTCACAGTTCTCGTTTGAATTTTATTTTCTAATTCTGTGATTTTCTCTGGCGTTGAGTTTGCTTCCGGTGCTGCCAACACTTTTATTTTCCTTACACCATTTTTAGGTTTCGGAAGCGATGGAGCACTCTCATTTAGAATATCAGCAGTCCGATCGGCCGTAGTTTTCTTTCTATTTTCGATTCTCTTTACTGCTTTCATTCCGTGACTCGCCAACATGTGATCACTCATCCAATATGTAGCACTAGTGCTAACTTTTCCATTGGGAGCCTTCTGACCACAAATTGAACATTTATAAGTCCACTGCACTTTTAGCCCATGATGCTTGCTCAAATGTCTCGTCAAATATTGCAAATCATTTGCTCCGAGACCCGCCGAGCTGGCTTGGGTGCAATTTTTCTCGAAGCATTGCGTTTTTGCGATCGGCGGATATTCGACTCTGCAGACAACGGAATTGCCGTTTTTCTCGACTAATTCCATTCTCTTAATGATTCCGACAATCTCATCGCTCTTTGCTTCGTCTCCGCCACCTCTAATCACTCTTTTAGGCAGCATTTTTCTTCGAAGATCCGACAAAAACGCATTGAAAAATCGAGCAGAGCCTTCGGCGGACCCTGACGGTTTTTCGCGTTTTTTCTGCCTGCCGAATCTTCTCAGCATTTCTCTAGAGATCTCTCTAGTTTCTTCTAGCTTCAAATCAGCCAATTTTCCTTCACTAGGCTCACTCTCCGCTAATTTTACCACTTTTTGCTCATTTTCTCTTGCAAAAATCGATAATTTCCGTCGATGGGAAAATGAGCAGAGTTTTGGTTTCCAACTCAGCATTTCATTCTCCACTGACAAATACAGACATTTTCTATCCATATTTACCAGTACTGATGCAAAAACCACAGGGGAATTCACAACAGACACCGAATTCTTCCTTTTTTCTATCAATTTCAGCCCAATTTTAATAAAATGAGTCAAAAAAAGTTGCTCGGAGTACGCCGAGCAATCAAGACGGGTGATTTCTGGACTTGATGCCGAAATCACCACGATCCCGACCACCTGGCTTTTCTCTTTGCAGGGTTCCCTAATAATACTCACCTGAGCATCATCGGTAGCCTGCTTCTGCGCTTCTTCCGGCGTCTCCGTTTCCTGCTCCATCGAAACACATCTTCGAGTCGACGGAGTCTTTTCTGAAATGAAAATCATGCTATTTTCTGAATTATTCTCTTTTTCAGACTCAAATAACACAACTTCATCACACTTTTCACCATTTTTGGTGCTGGAAAACTCAAAAATTCCCTTCGAAAAATTCGAATTTTCAGCTAATTTTTCAGGTGATTTTCTTGACAATATCGCATCCAAAACGGAGGAAATCGATACTGAACTGAATTTTGCTGGTTTCTCTGTACTTTTTATAGTATTTTCCAAGCAAAATTCCTCTGAAAAAGTCGCGAAAAGTGTGGTAAAAATTTGGGCAGCGCCTCCGGCGGACCCTACACATTTTTCACGATTTTTTCCGTCAAAAATCAAACAACTTACGTGATTTTTGACTCCTCCTTGCTTTCTGCGCCTTCCGAGAACCTTTTTGCCTGAAAAAATCTTTGGTTTTCTGGCAAAACTCGAAAAACGAGCAAGAAATCTTTTCAAATTCGCTCTCGCCGGCGACGCGCGCGCGACGAAAGAGTGTGCATAACGAGAGAGTGCCAGAGAAAAAGACAACGTTAATCCGTCATCCCTCCTCATCTCTCGCCGATTTTCAACTAATTTTCGGCACATTTCTGCATGAAAACAGACGAATTCTTGCCGATTGAAGGGGAAATGAGTATTTTCAGGTATTTTCAGATACTCTGTCACCTCCTCTACAATCTCCGATGCCGACTTTCTGGAAATACCAGCGGATAGGCAGTCCTTTTTTGGTGTCTTTATGCAAGCAAAGGAGAACCACTCCCTTTCCAAGAATTTCGGTTCTTCTTCTGTCCACAAAGTGAATCTCTTCTTGAACCTAGTTTTCTTTCTCTTTTTGCCACCGGGAATACACATTTCGTGCATTCTCAATGGACTTTTCTGTGGGTTTCCGGTGGTTCCGGAGAGGGCCGTGTCTCTTTCATCACTGAATATCAGCGAATCAGAGACAATGTTATTCATAATACAGGGATAAATATAGCGAATAGGGGATCCACTGGAGCCTTCTATAGCCACTTCCGACGTCGGTTTTAACATCGTTAATGAAGAAGCCCCAGGGCTCGGCTCCAGTGCCAAAATTTGAAAGTTAGTTAGTACTTTAAAAAATAAAGTGTACCACCGATACCCAAAATTTGAAGCAAATCTGATGGCTAGAAGCGCAGATTTACCTCAAACTTGGGTAATTAAACCGACTACAACGGCGCGCGCTGCACTCTAGGTGTATGACAGCAGCGGACATCAATCGAGGTCCGCGTCGGCCACCGCATTTCGACAGTCTGTGGGTATTTGTGTGTGGGGTATTTTAGTGAGTTTGGAAAGAGTGAGGTTTTTTGAAGAAATGGAAGAGAGGGGAATTTATATTGGGAATGTGGAGGTGGTAGAAATGCTTACGACCATATCACGTTGAATGCACGCCATCCCGTCCGATCTGGCAAGTTAAGCAACGTTGAGTCCAGTTAGTACTTGGATCGGAGACGGCCTGGGAATCCTGGATGTTGTAAGCTTTTTGCATTTTTGTACAATAGTATATTTTAGCTGCTAATAAATATAGATTGATTTATTGTGTCATTTATGATGTTGTATTGATTTTATGAACTGTATTATTTCTTTGATGTAGGAATTGTGAACACTTTGAATTTTCAAACGAGTATAACTCGACTCGTATCCATTCGATTTTCGAAAACTTTAGTTATTTTGTCTCCCCGAGAGGAGACGTTCCAAAATTTATAGCTAACGCCAATTTTCATTGGGTCAGTTTCAATGTTTACCTCAAACTTGGGTAATTAAACCGACTACAACGGCGCGCGCTGCACTCTAGGTGTATGACAGCAGCGGACATCAATCGAGGTCCGCGTCGGCCACCGCATTTCGACAGTCTGTGGGTATTTGTGTGTGGGGTATTTTAGTGAGTTTGGAAAGAGTGAGGTTTTTTGAAGAAAGGGAAGAGAGGGGAATTTATATTGGGAATGTGGAGGTGGTAGAAATGCTTACGACCATATCACGTTGAATGCACGCCATCCCGTCCGATCTGGCAAGTTAAGCAACGTTGAGTCCAGTTAGTACTTGGATCGGAGACGGCCTGGGAATCCTGGATGTTGTAAGCTTTTTGCATTTTTGTACAATAGTATATTTTAGCTGCTAATAAATATAGATTGATTTATTGTGTCATTTATGATGTTGTATTGATTTTATGAACTGTATTATTTCTTTGATGTAGGAATTGTGAACACTTTGAATTTTCAAACGAGTATAACTCGACTCGTATCCATTCGATTTTCGAAAACTTTAGTTATTTTGTCTCCCCGAGAGGAGACGTTCCAAAATTTATAGCTAACGCCAATTTTCATTGGGTCAGTTTCAAGGCGAGCCTGGGGCGCAATAGTGGCAAGAACCCGCTGAACGGGACCACCAGTTGCTGAGGGGATTATTCAGTGAGGGGCCATTATGATGCGTCTTTAGTAAGACAATTCCAGCTTTCCTCTTCTGAGTCAAGTGTTCCGGGAACATCAGGCCCATGGCGGGGGACGTTGGCAGGTAAGTCTGTGATTAGGAAGACTCCATACACCAACACCATGGGGGTGAATCCTGACTATATTATCAGAACACCAGCCCTACATCCTTTCCCTGTCAGGTTTCCTGTTTCCACTAAAGGAGGTCTCCGCCGTTGGGTACAAGTACCACTAACTGAGACACAGTTACCCGCCGATATCCTCGCGGACTATTGCCATGTTCCTAGGGAGCAGATGTCCCATCATTAGTTCACGGCCGACCCTAAACAGCTCTACCGAGTTATTGTCAGCATTCAGCATGCCATCACCAAAGCCTGGTTGGTTCATAACAGGCAACAGGTCAAGCAAGTTCCTCTGACACAACTGGCGGTCGCTAGGACTATCAAGCTGTCTAGGGATTTGCGACCCGCTCCGAATCTACTTGACCAGCTAAGTGCATCCCTCCACGACATCTTTCATCCCTTAAACGAGGTTGGTTAGAAGCCTCAGCGGGGAATCAGACGCCGTGGTAACGTGCAAGGATCACACAGAGCCAGCTAGACGACCATTCGAATCGAAGCGGGGGAGGAGGGCCCTTTTTCACTCTACGGACCGCTCGAAAACGTCACCAAACAATCACCCTATAGAGGCAGATTTGAAACCTCAGGGATCAAGCCAGATCAGTTCGAAAGCAGTGCTTACGGATCATGGAGATCAAAGGGAAGTCCAGGGGGTGGGGTGGTTTTTGCTTTTTCTGATGACCAGGCATCGGGACGGCTGACCCCAAAATTATTATCGAACACCCACCAAGGTCAGTTGGAACATGTTCCATAAAGAAACAGCGGTTCCAAAGACCCTAGAGGCAGGGACGGGGATAATTATCAAGATAAGAGGGTTCCCTCTCCACGGAGTCTCTTGGTGGTTTACTTTTTCATCCTTATCTATCTTTGCAGATATGACTAGAAAAAAACCGATCCAAAAAATCACCATTTTGAAGGAAGTTACCTCAAACTTGGGTAATTAAATTTTCAAGTTTTCGCTCAAAATTTGTTCTCTCCAAAAAGCATCAGAAATTGTTAAACAATCAATTGTGAGTCCAAAACAAGAAATTAGACCTTTTGGAAGTGCCTAGAAGCAAAGTTACAGGCCCTCAAAAATCGGCAATTTTTGTACTGGATTTTGCTTTTTCAGCTGATATCTCGGCCCACGGGGGCAAGGGGCAAAAAATAAATTTACCACGTTTCTCAGCATGGTCGAAATTACTAGTGTACCAATTTTCAGAACATTCTCAAAGCCCCTCCGAAAACACTTCCCTTGTTAGTTATTTTGTCTCCCCGAGAGGAGACGTTCCAAAATTTATAGCTAACGCCAATTTTCATTGGGTCAGTTTCAATGTTTACCTCAAACTTGGGTAATTAAACCGACTACAACGGCGCGCGCTGCACTCTAGGTGTATGACAGCAGCGGACATCAATCGAGGTCCGCGTCGGCCACCGCATTTCGACAGTCTGTGGGTATTTGTGTGTGGGGTATTTTAGTGAGTTTGGAAAGAGTGAGGTTTTTTGAAGAAAGGGAAGAGAGGGGAATTTATATTGGGAATGTGGAGGTGGTAGAAATGCTTACGACCATATCACGTTGAATGCACGCCATCCCGTCCGATCTGGCAAGTTAAGCAACGTTGAGTCCAGTTAGTACTTGGATCGGAGACATTTTTATCGCATTATCATTTTTTATCATTTTTATCGCATTGGTTTGAACCGGGTAAAAGTCGTAACAAGGTAGCTGTAGGTGAACCTGCAGCTGGATCATCGCCGTCTCGAATGAGCACGTGATATTCCACAACCTTTAGAGGTGTGCTTCGAGAGAAGCGCGTCTCGGCCACGTCAACGTTCCAGTTGAGATGTCGCCTCAATGGACGTGTTACTGATGGCTGTTCGTTTCGGAACGTGATAGCTAATTGCCAAAATCAGTATCGTCTTGACTTAATGCGATGCGTGCACCATTTTCTGGTGCCGTGTTGCGTCTCGACACAAAAACTCCCGTGCTTGTGTGGCTCGGTGGCTATATGCGGCAAGATTCAGGTCGTTGTCGATAGTCTTAATGATTGTCTTTCTCTCTCTTCGGAGTGGACGACAGCGCCAATTGCTAAGCACCACTATTTTTCTGATTGGATTAGTTTCAAAAGCATTCTCTTCTCGGAGAGAGATCTTTTGTTGAGTTCTTTCGAGATCTCGATAATACGTACTAGCTTCAGCGATGGATCGGTTGCATCGAGTATCGATGAAGAACGCAGCTTGCTGCGTTACTTACCACGAATTGCAGACGCTTAGAGTGGTGAAATTTCGAACGCATAGCACCGACTGGGTCTCCAGTCGGTACGTCTGGTTCAGGGTTGTATATCTATCTAACTGCCAATGCTGCTTGATTGCGGTCTAGGCTTGTCGAATGACATTAGGTCCCTCTAACCAGAGACTTAATCTCGTTCTAGTGTCCGAAGCATCACAAGTCGAGACCCGACGTAAGTCGACTCGTAATGTGACGCGCTACTCTTATATCAGTGGAAGGGAGCTGCCAAATGGCGTCCAACTTGACTTGCTGGGTTACCATCAAGACGTGTATCACATAACGTGTCTACTGATGTGTTAATCTTGGTGTATGTCAGACAGGCTCGTCGCTCTCTACATCTGAATACTGGGATTCGTTTTGATCTAGTTGCTGCTTCTCGCGGCTCTAGCTATAACGGTGCGTGTCTTGCTATTCTCAACCTGAACTCAGTCGTGATTACCCGCTGAACTTAAGCATATCATTTAGCGGAGGAAAAGAAACTAAACAGGATTCCCTTAGTAACGGCGAGTGAAACGGGAAGAGCCCAGCGTCGAATCGTTCAGTCTTTGGCTGCTACGAAATGTGACGTATAGGTGTAGTCTTCCAGCAGTGTCGTGAGTCCGAAGTCCTTACGATTGAGGCCATAAACCAGAGAGGGTGCGAGTCCCGTCCTGGATTGCGGCACTGTTGGTTCGGCTGCTCCTTGGAGTCGGGTTGCTTGAAAGTGCAGCCTAAAGTGGGTGATAAACTTCATCTAAGGCTAAATATCGACTCGATTGCGATAGCGAACAAGTACCGTGAGGGAAAGTTGCAAAGGACTTTGAAGAGAGAGTTCAAGAGAACGTGAAATCGCTGGAGTGGAACCGGAGACAGTTGATGTTGCTTGGAGACAATTTTGGTGACTGGTCGCTTAGTTGTGATCGTTGCCGGATGTCGTTTCCTATGCTATGCCGACGGCGTTGGCTGCTCGTTCTTGCCCGACAGTGTTGCCCAGCTCGCAAGAGTCGGTGTCTTGTTGTCGGTCGTTAGTTCGTGGTGGCTAGCGTTTTTTTTTTTAAATGACACAATAAATCAATCTATATTTATTAGCAGCTAAAATATACTATTGTACAAAAATGCAAAAAGCTTACAACATCCAGGATTCCCAGGCCGTCTCCGATCCAAGTACTAACTGGACTCAACGTTGCTTAACTTGCCAGATCGGACGGGATGGCGTGCATTCAACGTGATATGGTCGTAAGCATTTCTACCACCTCCACATTCCCAATATAAATTCCCCTCTCTTCCCTTTCTTCAAAAAACCTCACTCTTTCCAAACTCACTAAAATACCCCACACACAAATACCCACAGACTGTCGAAATGCGGTGGCCGACGCGGACCTCGATTGATGTCCGCTGCTGTCATACACCTAGAGTGCAGCGCGCGCCGTTGTAGTCGGTTTAATTACCCAAGTTTGAGGTAAACATTGAAACTGACCCAATGAAAATTGGCGTTAGCTATAAATTTTGGAACGTCTCCTCTCGGGGAGACAAAATAACTAACAAGGGAAGTGTTTTCGGAGGGGCTTTGAGAATGTTCTGAAAATTGGTACACTAGTAATTTCGACCATGCTGAGAAACGTGGTAAATTTATTTTTTGCCCCTTGCCCCCGTGGGCCGAGATATCAGCTGAAAAAGCAAAATCCAGTACAAAAATTGCCGATTTTTGAGGGCCTGTAACTTTGCTTCTAGGCACTTCCAAAAGGTCTAATTTCTTGTTTTGGACTCACAATTGATTGTTTAACAATTTCTGATGCTTTTTGGAGAGAACAAATTTTGAGCGAAAACTTGAAAATTTTCGACCATTTGGGTGCAAAATTTTTCCAAGTTTTTTGGATTTTCAAAAAAAAATTTCAACCTTCCAGATTATGGTTGGAAACGATAGATGGATATTTGTACAGCCCTCCTCCATATTTTCGTAACAATGCTTGTCACTTTTTCAAAAAATTAGATCAGTTATGCGCCAAAAACCTTGAAAAAAATTCAGCCATAATTTGACCTATAAAAAGCACCCTAATTAGTGAAAAAGTACATGAAAATTTCAAGAACTGTTCTACAAATCTCCATCTATCGTTTCCAGCCAAGAACTGCCAGATTGGAAAAACAGTTTTGAAAATCCACGTACTTCAAAAAATTTCGCACCCAAATGGTGGCAAAATTTCGAATTTTGGCTCAAAAAAATTTTTTTCCAGAAAGTACCGGAAATTGTTATACAATCAATTCTGAGTCCAAAACAAAAAACGAGACTTTCTAAAACCGCCTAGAAGCAAAATTACAGGCTCTCGAAAAATCCCCTTATTTGTACCGGGGACAGCTTTTTCAGCTGATATCTCGGCCCACGGGGGCAAGGGGCAAAAAAAAAATTTACCACGTTTCTCAGCATGGTCGAAAGTACTAGTGTACCAATTTTCAGAAAATTCTCAAAGCCCCTCTGAAAACACTTCCCTTGTAAAGTTTTCGAAAATCGAATGGATACGAGTCGAGTTATACTCGTTTGAAAATTCAAAGTGTTCACAATTCCTACATCAAAGAAATAATACAGTTCATAAAATCAATACAACATCATAAATGACACAATAAATCAATCTATATTTATTAGCAGCTAAAATATACTATTGTACAAAAATGCAAAAAGCTTACAACATCCAGGATTCCCAGGCCGTCTCCGATCCAAGTACTAACTGGACTCAACGTTGCTTAACTTGCCAGATCGGACGGGATGGCGTGCATTCAACGTGATATGGTCGTAAGCATTTCTACCACCTCCACATTCCCAATATAAATTCCCCTCTCTTCCCTTTCTTCAAAAAACCTCACTCTTTCCAAACTCACTAAAATACCCCACACACAAATACCCACAGACTGTCGAAATGCGGTGGCCGACGCGGACCTCGATTGATGTCCGCTGCTGTCATACACCTAGAGTGCAGCGCGCGCCGTTGTAGTCGGTTTAATTACCCAAGTTTGAGGTAAATCTGCGCTTCTAGCCAACGGATTTGCTTCAAATTTTGGGTATCGGTGGTACTGCTTATTTTTTAAAAGTACTAACTAGTTTCTGGCACTGGAGCCGAGCCCTGGCTTCTTCATTAACGATGTTAAAACCGACGTCGGAAGTGGCTATAGAAGGCTCCAGTGGATCCCTTATTCTCTACTATTATCCCTGTATTATGAATAACATTGTCTCTTATTCACTGATATTCAGTGATGAAAGAGACACGGCCCTCTCCGGAACCACCGGAAACCCAAAGAAAAGTCCATTGAGAATGCACGAAATGTGTATTCCCGGTGGCAAAAAGAGAAAGAAAACTAGGTTCAAGAAGAGATTCACTTTGTGGACAGAAGAAGAACCGAAATTCTTGGAAAGGGAGTGGTTCTCCTTTGCTTGCATAAAGACACCAAAAAAGGACTGCCTATCCGCTGGTATTTCCAGAAAATCGGCATCGGAGATTGTAGAGGAGGTGACAGAGTATCTGAAAATACCTGTAAAAATTCATTTCCCCTTCAATCAGCAAGAATTCGTCTGTTTTCATGCAGAAATGTGCAGAAAATTAGTTGAAAATCGGCGAGAGATGAGGAGGGATGACGGATTAACGTTGTCTTTTTCTCTGGCACTCTCTCGTTATGCACACTCTTTCGTCGCGCGCGTGTCGCCGGCGAGAGCGAATTCGAAAAGATTTCTTGCTCGTTTTTCGAGTTTTGCCGGAAAAATAAGCGATTTTTCAGGTGAAAAGCCGCTCGAGAAGCGATGTGAGCAAGGAGGAGTCAAAAGTCACGTAAGTTGTTTGATTTTTGACGGAAAAAATCGTGAAAAATGTGTAGGGTCCGCCGGAGGCGCTGCCCAAATTTTTATCACATTTTTCCCGACTTTTTCAGAGGAATTTTGTTTGAAAAATACTATAAAAAGTACAGTGAAACAAGCAAAATTCAGATCAGTATCGATTTCCTCCGTTTCGGATGTGATATCGTCAGAAAAATCACCTGGAAAATTAGCTGAAAATTCGAATTTTTCGAAGAGAATTTTTGAGTTTTTCAGCACCAAAATTGGTGAAAAGTGTAATGGAATTGTGTTATTTGAGTCTGAAAAAGAGAATAATTCAGAGATTAACATGATTTTCATTTCAGAAAAGACTCCATCGATGCGAAGAAGCGTTTCGATGGAGCAGGAAACGGAGACGCCGGAAGAAGCGCAGAAGCAGGCTACCGATGATGCTCAGGTGAGTATTATTAGGGAACCCTGCAAAGAGAAAAGCCAGGTGGTCGGGATCGTGGTGGTTTCGGCATCAAGTCCAGAAATCACCCGTCTTGATTGCTCGGCGTACTCCGAGCAACTTTTTTTGACTCATTTTATTAAAATTGGGCTGAAATTGATAGAAAAAAGGAAGAATTCGGTGTCTGTTGTGAATTCCCCTGTGGTTTTTGCATCAGTACTGGTAAATATGGATAGAAAATGTCTGTATTTGTCAGTGGAGAATGAAATGCTGAGTTGGAAACCAAAACTCTGCTCATTTTCCCATCGACGGAAATTATCGATTTTTGCAAGAGAAAATGAGCAAAAAGTGGTAAAATTAGCGGAGAGTGAGCCTAGTGAAGGAAAATTGGCTGATTTGAAGCTAGAAGAAACTAGAGAGATCTCTAGAGAAATGCTGAGAAGATTCGGCAGGCAGAAAAAACGCGAAAAACCGTCAGGGTCCGCCGAAGGCTCTGCTCGATTTTTCAATGCGTTTTTGTCGGATCTTCGAAGAAAAATGCTGCCTAAAAGAGTGATTAGAGGTGGCGGAGACGAAGCAAAGAGCGATGAGATTGTCGGAATCATTAAGAGAATGGAATTAGTCGAGAAAAACGGCAATTCCGTTGTCTGCAGAGTCGAATATCCGCCGATCGCAAAAACGCAATGCTTCGAGAAAGATTGCACCCAAGCCAGCTCGGCGGGTCTCGGAGCAAATGATTTGCAATATTTGACGAGACATTTGAGCAAGCATCATGGGCTAAAAGTGCAGTGGACTTATAAATGTTCAATTTGTGGTCAGAAGGCTCCCAATGGAAAAGTTAGCACTAGTGCTACATATTGGATGAGTGATCACATGTTGGCGAGTCACGGAATGAAAGCAGTAAAGAGAATCGAAAATAGAAAGAAAACTACGGCCGATCGGACTGCTGATATTCTAAATGAGAGTGCTCCATCGCTTCCGAAACCTAAAAATGGTGTAAGGAAAATAAAAGTGTTGGCAGCACCGGAAGCAAACTCAACGCCAGAGAAAATCACAGAATTAGAAAATAAAATTCAAACGAGAACTGTGACAAAATCGTTGAGTGTGCTAAAGGAATCGGTGAAAAAGAGAGAAAAGGAAGTGAAAATGGTTGAAAATAATGAGAATAAACCTACACTGGCTGATCTTTTTCAAAAAACCGAAAAGAAAAGTGCTCGAAGAAGCCTAGCGAATGTGATAAAAGCTGGAAATGTTGAGAGTCCGAAAATAGTTCCGAGCCCGATTTCGGGTGACAAAAAGGACTTGAAACCGCTTTCTCAAGCTGAAAGAGTGAAAATGGCTAGAGAGCAAGCATCGAGAAAGGCTAGATTGTCGATTCAGAGTAACAGATTGAGTCTGTCGGCAGTCGAAAAAGTACCGAAGATTCGGGAAAGCCTGGGAGTCTCAGAAGCTGAAATAGTGCCTGAAAAAGAGGAAATTGATGATTCTGAACAGGAAGAAGACGTTTTAGACAAAACTATTGTTATCGATGATTTCGAAACAGTAAAAAGAAGGTTTAATACGTGGTGTTTAGATCATGAAACCTCGAAGGAGGCGTGGCTGTCTGATGACGTCATCGAGTGGTATTTGAAAGGAATCTGTGCTAAAAATGAAGAGTACAGAGTTCTAGATCCTTGCTTATGGGAAATAACAAAGAAGCAAGGTCCAATGCAGGTCAAACAGACCATGTGGACCCAGAAAAAGCACTTCTTTCCCATTTGTGAGGAGGATCACTGGATACTTTTGATTATTGATTCAGAGAGTATCTACTATGGAAACACACTCGGATATGAGCCGAGAGGGAAAGTTAAGGAATTTATAGAGAAATTGGGTCGAAAAAGACGCTATTTTGATGTTCCTGTCCCTCTGCAAAGAGATTCCGTGAATTGTGGAGTACACGTGTGTCTAATGGCAGAATCAGTTGCTAATGGAGTTTTCTGGTACGAGGAAAAAGACGTGCTGAAATTCCGAAGCAGAGTAAAGAAAATGCTCAAAGAGAAAGGTTACGAGTTATTTTCAGAGCCATATTTAGACGGAAATGAGAAGGAAAAAGTGGAAAATTCAGCAGAAATTTTCGGCGATGACTTTACAATTGTGAATTCGAATTTCGGTTCGCTGGAAAAAGTCGAAGAATCGTCGGAAGAAGGAAAAATAGCTGAAAATTCCAAAAATGTTTCCCTCGCTGAAAAAGAGTGTTTTTCTCAAGAAAATTCGAAAAATGGTGAATTGGAAGAGGAAATGAATGCGATAAGTTCCATCCCAAAACTGATGGAGCAAAAGCATTTGAAACCGATTTCAGTTGCGCCGAGAAACGAAAAAAGAGAAATTCGAGAAAAACCAAAGGAACAGAGAGGGAAACAGCCAAAAGTGCCCACAGGAAAACCAGATGAACTGGTGAAAAAAGTACGAGAATGGTTTGAAAAAGAATTCGAATCATATGTACAAGATGGGCGGAGCTTCCAGAGACTGGAATGGCTCACAGAGGTTCTCACAGCGTCGATTCACAAAGCTTCGGTTGGTGATGAGATTGCGATTGAGAAAATTGGAAAAAGACTGCCTCCTATGGAAATAAAAGAAGGAGAAATGTCGACACAAACGGAAATGAAAAAGAAATATAAGAGTAAAAAGGATGAAAATCCGAGAAATATTTCTGGCTCATTTAGAGATTCTTACTGGGAAAATCGGGCAAAAACTTATAATCGCCTGGTCGGTAAAGAATCGAAACAGTGTGAAATTCCGATCAAGAAGTTGGAGGCGTTTTTCAGAAAGACGACTTCAGATACCGATGTGCCGGAAAAGGTGTTGGAAGCGAAATCTTCCAAAATTCCAAAAGTGAAAATCGGTGATTGGATTGAAGGAGAATTCACTGAAAAGGAATTAGCAGAGGCTCTTAAAAAGACAAAAGACACTGCTCCTGGAGTTGATGGATTGAAATATCACCATTTGAGTTGGTTCGATCCCGATTTCAGGCTTCTAACTCTACTTTATAATGAGTGTAGAGTGCATAGAAGAATTCCGGCTCATTGGAAAGAGGCTGAAACTGTACTCTTATATAAGGGTGGAGATGAGTGGAAGCCGGATAACTGGAGGCCGATCAGTTTGATGCCGACCATTTATAAGTTGTATTCTAGTCTTTGGAATCGGAGAATCCGATCGATAGATGGAATCAATAGTAGGTGTCAGAGAGGTTTCCAGGAAAGAGAAGGTTGTAATGAGAGCATAGGGATTCTCAGAGCAGCCATTGATGTGGCAAAAGGCAGAAAAGGAAATTTAGCAGTTGCCTGGCTGGATCTAACAAATGCGTTCGGTTCAGTCCCACATGAGCTCATTGAGCATACTCTGAAAGTGTATGGCTTCCCAGAAATGGTAGTTCAGGTCATTATGGACATGTATAAGGGAGCGGCCATTAGAATAAAGAGTAAAACGGAGAAAAGTGACCAGATATTGATAAAATCTGGAGTGAAGCAAGGTGATCCGATTTCACCGACACTCTTCAATATGTGCCTGGAAAATGTTATTAGAAGACATTTAGCAACGGCGACTGGTCATATGTGTCTTGACACAAGGATAAAGGTGTTAGCGTTTGCCGATGATATGGCGATCCTCGCGGAAACCAAAAATCAGCTTCAGAATGAACTGATAAGAATGGATGAGGATTGTACACCTCTGAATTTGATTTTCAAGCCAGCTAAATGTGCTAGTTTGATAATTGAAAGAGGACAAGTGAATAGTGGCGCAGAGTTGATGCTCAAAAATCAGCCAATTCGAAGTCTCAAGGAAATTGACAGCTATAAATATTTAGGTGTTCAAACAGGAATAGAGACGAGAATTTCAGAGCTGGAGCTGATAACAAAAGTCACAAAAGAGTTAGATTTGGTGAACAAAAGTGAGCTAACACCACCCCAGAAACTCGATTGTGTCAAAACTTTCGTGTTACCAAAAATGACGTATATGTATGCGAATTCGGTACCGAAACTGACAGAATTGAAGGTGTTCGCTGGTATTACTATGAGAGCAATTAAAATGATGCACGGAATTCCGGTGAGAGGCTCACCATTGGAATATGTGCAATTGCCGACTGGTAAAGGCGGATTAGGAGTATCGTGCCCAAAAATCACGGCTCTGATCACATATTTGGTTTCGATGATGAAGAAACTGTGGTCAAGTGATGGGTACATACGGAAACTGTACTCGGCGTACTTGAAAAAAGTCGTTGAAGCTGAAACAGGAATTCAAAATGCCACATTGCAAGATATGGCGACATATCTTAGCAATGAAAAATCGATAAATAAACGGGCATTTGGATATAATGGTTTCAGAAGAGTACGAGAAGTGTGTAAGGGATTATCAGAAATAAAAGAATCTCCGCTGCACAAGATAAAAATCGTAGTAGAAAATGGAAAACTAGCGATTTTGGTTCAGGCCACCAAAGACGGAAAAGAGAAGATTTTCACAGAATTACAGGTTAAAAAACTTCAAACATTGCTGAGAGGAGAAGTAAATTCGGCACTTTTACACCGATTCAATACAGAAAAAGTGGTGAAAAGTGAAGTTTGCCGAGTGCTTCAACAGTATCCGCAAAGCAATAGTTTCGTCAGAAAAGGTGGAAAAGTGAGCTTTTCAGCTCATAGATGGGTTCACAGAGCACGTCTGAATTTGTTGGCTTGTAATTACAACACTTTCGATGACGTAAAGTCAAAGGCTTGCCGAAGATGTGGCTATGAGAGAGAATCTCAATGGCACATTCTTCAGTCTTGCACATATGGCTTACCGCGGAAAATTACAGAAAGACACGATGCGGTGCTTTATAAAGTGAAAAAGCTCATTGAAAATGGGGAAAAGAAAGATTGGGAGCTCCTAATAGATCAGGAACACTCAGGCCCCAATAGATTGAGACCTGACATCTATATGAAAAGTCCAGATGGAAAACAAGTTATTCTGGCAGATGTCACATGTCCCTATGAGCATGGAGTAGAAGCTATGCAAAGAGCGTGGGACGCAAAGGTTTCTAAGTACACAGAGGGATTCCAGCACCTAAAATCGGAAGGTGTGAGTTTCTCAGTTCTACCGATTGTTGTGGGTTCACTAGGTAACTGGTGGAAGCCTACAATAAATAGTCTGGTTGAATTAGGAATCGAAAAGAGTGTGATTCGTCGGGCAATACCAGAAATATGTTCTACAGTACTAGAATATAGTAAAAACGCCTACTGGAATCACATTTTCGGGGATTCCTATTCAGATAATCCACTGAAATTCGGTGGCGAAAAGCCTAAGGGTTTGGACCGGAAGAGGGAGCGACTGGAGTTCCGTAACTCTCCACACAATTAACCTAAGGTGATACTCGCAAGCCAAAAGTTCTGGCGCCGAAGGACGGAAAAAGGAACGGACTAGGAAACGAGACTGATTAACGGAATGAGCTGTGTAAAAGATAGGAATTGGACAGAAAAAGCAAGAAAAAAAGATAAGCTTGTTGTTTTTGTTCAATTTTCCCCAAAAAATTATGTAATTTTCCAAGAAAATCGTTGAGAAACGATAAAAAAACAGCTTGGAAATTTGCGACGAAATGGGAAAATCGCCGGTGTGCGATAGAGCGTGCGAAAAAGAGAGACGCAGAGAAATCCACTCGCGTGTACTCCTCGAGGAGAACGCGGCAGAATAAATGGATTTCGAAGGAAAATTTCGCCGTTTTATCGTCACCGAAGGAAATGGAAGCGTAAAAAACAGAGAAAATTTATCAGAATTGAAAAAGTAATAATTCTTGATGATTTTCAGATAGAATTTCAGCTGATTCGTAACGAAACACATCGGTTTCGGGTGCTGGAAGAAGGAAAACGCGGAAGTTTCAGAGGAAACGAAGTCTAACGAAGATTTCGGAGTATTCAGAGGATGACAGAAGTCCCAGAAGAGATAAGAAGAGTCGGAGAAGAAGAAATGAGTGTTGGCGACGCAAATTCGTGCTTCGTACACTTGGAAAACTTCGATTTTTCTGAAAAAATGTGGGAATTAAAGTCAAAAATGTCTAAAAAATTGAAAAAGAGAAATTTAGTGTTGGCGAAGCCTGTTGAGGTTTTGTACACTGAAAATAAGCAATTTTTCAGACAGAAATACCGGGATAAACCGAAGGAAATCGAAACGCAAAAAATAAAAGGAAATTTCAGCATTTTCTGAAAAGGAAAAAGCGTTTAGATTTCAGAATAAATGGAATTCAAAGGGAATTTCAGATTATTCAGAGACAGACGAAAATCCCAAAAGAGCCAAGAAAAATTGGAAAAGGAAAATCTGGTGTCGGCGGAGCGAATTCGTGCTTTTACACCGGAAAAGTCTGATTTTTCTAGCAAAAAATTGAAAAATTGGGATGAAAAAGTAAAAATTCCTAAAAGAGAGAAAGAGGAAAATTGTCAAAAGAAACAGACAAAAATCGGTCT
Organism: Caenorhabditis zanzibari; assembly: GCA_963966625.1. Classification (NCBI taxonomy): domain Eukaryota; kingdom Metazoa; phylum Nematoda; class Chromadorea; order Rhabditida; family Rhabditidae; genus Caenorhabditis; species Caenorhabditis zanzibari. Next base: position 4,797,993 of record OZ016470.1, on the reverse strand, counting down.
TAACCTTAACCGGCGATAAGTAATAAGACGGCTCTCTGGAAGGAAATTGAGAATTAATTATCGGGAGAAGTGATTCTTAGTAATTCTGATAGTTTCACCTTCTTGATGTTCTTAACGTGCTCGTTCGAGAAACAGATTCTTGATGAATGAAAAGGTTACACCTGATAAAAAAAAATTCTCAGAAAAGCTGAAATGAACAAAAGCAAAAAAGGAAGAAAAACAGAGCTTTTTAGTAGTTTCGAATCGAGTTTTCAGTGTAAAATTAATGGAGAAAATCGTGCTCCGAACACTGAAAATTCAAAAAGGTGAATTTTGAGAAAAAGGAAATTCAAATTTCTCGGATTCACTGGTTTTACGGACAAGTAGAAGAGAAGTTTTGGTACAGTTTATGGAGCTATATCTCAACTCCAAGTACTAAAACATGCTCAGATACATGGCAAAGTCGCCGTTATACTGTTCCGATTAGACAAGACCCAGATATCGATTTTCTACCGGATCTTACCCAAATTCGTGCTCCAAACCAAGCACACTGGGGCAGAGTAAGGATTAGGAATTGATGGAACATGGGATCGGTACAGGTACCCCCTCTAGAGACCGCGAGGTTTAGGATAGACGGGAAGGCCGCGAGGCACCTAGCGGGTAACTCAGTCAGTTTTCTAGTAGATCATTTCGATCCGACAGGACTGGCATTAATGAGGAACCCTGGGAATGGTGAAATCTAGTGTTTGGGCTGACAAGAGTTTCAGTTCGGCTGCAGTCCATTGTCATGCAACCACTAAAACCAGTGGGATATGCGGATGGATATACTGTAGTTTGAATGGTCCTCTTGTTTGACTCGCCAAGTCTTTTCTGTACTGCTCTGGGAGCAACTACATAATGGCCCCTCACTGAAATAAATCCCCTAGCAACTGGTGGTCCCGTTCAGCGGGTTCTTGCCACTATTGCGCCCCAGGCTCGCGTGCGCTTCTAGCCATCAGATTTGCTTCAAATTTTGGGTATCGGTGGTACACTTTATTTTTTAAAGTACTAACCAACTTTCAACTTTTGGCACTGGAGCCGAGCCCTGGCTTCTTCATTAACGATGTTAAAACCGACGTCGGAAGTGGCTATAGAAGGCTCCAGTGGATCCCCTATTCGCTATATTTATCCCTGTATTATGAATAACATTGTCTCTGATTCGCTGATATTCAGTGATGAAAGAGACACGGCCCTCTCCGGAACCACCGGAAACCCACAGAAAAGTCCATTGAGAATGCACGAAATGTGTATTCCCGGTGGCAAAAAGAGAAAGAAAACTAGGTTCAAGAAGAGATTCACTTTGTGGACAGAAGAAGAACCGAAATTCTTGGAAAGGGAGTGGTTCTCCTTTGCTTGCATAAAGACACCAAAAAAGGACTGCCTATCCGCTGGTATTTCCAGAAAGTCGGCATCGGAGATTGTAGAGGAGGTGACAGAGTATCTGAAAATACCTGAAAATACTCATTTCCCCTTCAATCGGCAAGAATTCGTCTGTTTTCATGCAGAAATGTGCCGAAAATTAGTTGAAAATCGGCGAGAGATGAGGAGGGATGACGGATTAACGTTGTCTTTTTCTCTGGCACTCTCTCGTTATGCACACTCTTTCGTCGCGCGCGCGTCGCCGGCGAGAGCGAATTTGAAAAGATTTCTTGCTCGTTTTTCGAGTTTTGCCAGAAAACCAAAGATTTTTTCAGGCAAAAAGGTTCTCGGAAGGCGCAGAAAGCAAGGAGGAGTCAAAAATCACGTAAGTTGTTTGATTTTTGACGGAAAAAATCGTGAAAAATGTGTAGGGTCCGCCGGAGGCGCTGCCCAAATTTTTACCACACTTTTCGCGACTTTTTCAGAGGAATTTTGCTTGGAAAATACTATAAAAAGTACAGAGAAACCAGCAAAATTCAGTTCAGTATCGATTTCCTCCGTTTTGGATGCGATATTGTCAAGAAAATCACCTGAAAAATTAGCTGAAAATTCGAATTTTTCGAAGGGAATTTTTGAGTTTTCCAGCACCAAAAATGGTGAAAAGTGTGATGAAGTTGTGTTATTTGAGTCTGAAAAAGAGAATAATTCAGAAAATAGCATGATTTTCATTTCAGAAAAGACTCCGTCGACTCGAAGATGTGTTTCGATGGAGCAGGAAACGGAGACGCCGGAAGAAGCGCAGAAGCAGGCTACCGATGATGCTCAGGTGAGTATTATTAGGGAACCCTGCAAAGAGAAAAGCCAGGTGGTCGGGATCGTGGTGATTTCGGCATCAAGTCCAGAAATCACCCGTCTTGATTGCTCGGCGTACTCCGAGCAACTTTTTTTGACTCATTTTATTAAAATTGGGCTGAAATTGATAGAAAAAAGGAAGAATTCGGTGTCTGTTGTGAATTCCCCTGTGGTTTTTGCATCAGTACTGGTAAATATGGATAGAAAATGTCTGTATTTGTCAGTGGAGAATGAAATGCTGAGTTGGAAACCAAAACTCTGCTCATTTTCCCATCGACGGAAATTATCGATTTTTGCAAGAGAAAATGAGCAAAAAGTGGTAAAATTAGCGGAGAGTGAGCCTAGTGAAGGAAAATTGGCTGATTTGAAGCTAGAAGAAACTAGAGAGATCTCTAGAGAAATGCTGAGAAGATTCGGCAGGCAGAAAAAACGCGAAAAACCGTCAGGGTCCGCCGAAGGCTCTGCTCGATTTTTCAATGCGTTTTTGTCGGATCTTCGAAGAAAAATGCTGCCTAAAAGAGTGATTAGAGGTGGCGGAGACGAAGCAAAGAGCGATGAGATTGTCGGAATCATTAAGAGAATGGAATTAGTCGAGAAAAACGGCAATTCCGTTGTCTGCAGAGTCGAATATCCGCCGATCGCAAAAACGCAATGCTTCGAGAAAGATTGCACCCAAGCCAGCTCGGCGGGTCTCGGAGCAAATGATTTGCAATATTTGACGAGACATTTGAGCAAGCATCATGGGCTAAAAGTGCAGTGGACTTATAAATGTTCAATTTGTGGTCAGAAGGCTCCCAATGGAAAAGTTAGCACTAGTGCTACATATTGGATGAGTGATCACATGTTGGCGAGTCACGGAATGAAAGCAGTAAAGAGAATCGAAAATAGAAAGAAAACTACGGCCGATCGGACTGCTGATATTCTAAATGAGAGTGCTCCATCGCTTCCGAAACCTAAAAATGGTGTAAGGAAAATAAAAGTGTTGGCAGCACCGGAAGCAAACTCAACGCCAGAGAAAATCACAGAATTAGAAAATAAAATTCAAACGAGAACTGTGACAAAATCGTTGAGTGTGCTAAAGGAATCGGTGAAAAAGAGAGAAAAGGAAGTGAAAATGGTTGAAAATAATGAGAATAAACCTACACTGGCTGATCTTTTTCAAAAAACCGAAAAGAAAAGTGCTCGAAGAAGCCTAGCGAATGTGATAAAAGCTGGAAATGTTGAGAGTCCGAAAATAGTTCCGAGCCCGATTTCGGGTGACAAAAAGGACTTGAAACCGCTTTCTCAAGCTGAAAGAGTGAAAATGGCTAGAGAGCAAGCATCGAGAAAGGCTAGATTGTCGATTCAGAGTAACAGATTGAGTCTGTCGGCAATTGAAAAAATACCGAAGGTTCGGGAAAGCCTGGGAGTCTCAGAAGCCGAAAAAGTGCCTGAAAAAGAGGAAATTGATGATTCTGAACAAGAAGAAGACGTTTTAGACAAAACTATTGTTATCGATGATTTCGAAACAGTAAAAAGAAGGTTTAATACGTGGTGTTTAGATCATGAAACCTCAAAGGAGGCGTGGCTGTCTGATGACGTCATCGAGTGGTATTTGAAAGGAATCTGTGCTAAAAATGAAGAGTACAGAGTTCTAGATCCTTGCTTATGGGAAATAACAAAGAGGCAAGGTCCAATGCAGGTCAAACAGACCATGTGGACCCAGAAAAAGCACTTCTTTCCCATTTGTGAGGAGGATCACTGGATACTTTTGATTATTGATTCAGAGAGTATCTATTATGGAAACACACTCGGATATGAGCCGAGAGGGAAAGTTAAGGAATTTATAGAGAAATTGGGTCGAAAAAGACGCTATTTCGATATTCCAGTCCCTCTGCAAAGAGATTCCGTGAATTGTGGAGTACATGTGTGTCTAATGGCTGAATCAGTTGCTAATGGAGTTTTCTGGTACGAAGAAAAAGACGTGCTGAAATTCCGAAGCAGAGTAAAGAAAATGCTCAAAGAGAAAGGTTACGAGTTATTTTCAGAGCCATATTTAGACAGAAATGAGAAGGAAAAAGTGGAAAATTCAGCAGAAAGTTTCGGCGATGACTTTGAAATTGTGAATTCGAAATTCGAATTGCTGGAAAAAGTCGAAGAATCGTCGGAAAAAGGAAAACTAGCTGAAAATTCCAAAAATGCTTCCCTCGCTGAAAAAGAGTGTTTTTCTCAAGAAAACTCGAAAAATGGTGAATTGAAAGAGGAAATGAATGCGATAAGTTCCATCCCAAAACTGATGGAGCAAAAGCATTTGAAGCCGATTTCAGTTGCTCCGAGAATAGAAAAAAGAGAAATTAGAGAAAAACCGAAGGAACAGAGAGGGAAACAGCCAAAAGTGCCCACAGGAAAACCAGATGAACTGGTGAAAAAAGTACGAGAATGGTTTGAAAAAGAATTCGAATCATATGTACAAGGTGGGCGGAGCTTCCAGAGGCTGGAATGGCTCACAGAGGTTCTCACAGCGTCGATTCACAAAGCTTCGGTTGGTGATGAGATTGCGATTGAGAAAATTGGAAAAAGACTGCCTCCTATGGAAATAAAAGAAGGAGAAATGTCGACACAAACGGAAATGAAAAAGAAATATAAGAGTAAAAAGGATGAAAATCCGAGAAATATTTCTGGCTCATTTAGAGATTCTTACTGGGAAAATCGGGCAAAAACGTATAATCGCCTGGTCGGTAAAGAATCGAAACAGTGTGAAATTCCGATCAAGAAGTTGGAGGCGTTTTTCAGAAAGACGACTTCAGATACCGATGTGCCGGGAAAGGTGTTGGAAGCGAAATCTTCCAAAATTCCAAAAGTGAAAATCGGTGATTGGATTGAAGGAGAATTCACTGAAAAGGAATTAGCAGAAGCTCTCAAAAAGACAAAAGACACTGCTCCTGGAGTTGATGGATTGAAATATCACCATTTGAGTTGGTTCGATCCCGATTTCAGGCTTCTAACTCTACTTTATAATGAGTGTAGAGTGCATAGAAGAATTCCGGCTCATTGGAAAGAGGCTGAAACTGTACTCTTATATAAGGGTGGAGATGAGTTGAAGCCGGATAACTGGAGGCCGATCAGTTTGATGCCGACAATTTATAAGTTGTATTCTAGTCTTTGGAATCGGAGAATCCGATCGATAGATGGAATCAATAGTAGGTGTCAGAGAGGTTTCCAAGAAAGAGAAGGTTGTAATGAGAGCATAGGGATTCTCAGAGCAGCCATTGATGTGGCAAAAGGCAGAAAAGGAAATTTAGCAGTTGCCTGGCTGGATCTAACAAATGCGTTCGGTTCAGTGCCACATGAGCTCATTGAGCATACTCTGAAAGTGTATGGCTTCCCAGAAATGGTAGTGCAGGTCATTATGGACATGTATAAGGGAGCGGCCATCAGAATAAAGAGTAAAACGGAGAAAAGTGACCAGATATTGATTAAATCGGGAGTGAAACAAGGTGATCCGATTTCACCGACACTATTCAATATGTGCCTGGAAAATGTTATTAGAAGACATTTAGCAACGGCGACTGGTCATATGTGTCTTGACACAAGAATAAAGGTGTTAGCGTTTGCCGATGATATGGCGATCCTCGCCAAGCACACACCAGTAAGCGTCCACAAGCAAGCACTATCACTAGTCCGCCATCAGCCCGAAAGCATCAAGCAGACAGAATAGCGCCGGACAAGCATCAACCAACTGGCCAATCGTTCCAACCACTGGAGCCAATCCTTTTCCCGAAGTTACGGATCTAGTTTGCCGACTTCCCTTACCTACATTATTCTATTCTAGAGGCTGTTCACCTTGGAGACCTAATGCGGATATCGGTACGATTGAGTGCAAATTAATAGCCTCCCTTGGTGTTTTAAGGGCCGTTCAAAGAGCACGAGACACCACAGAAACCGCGGTGCTTTTCGGAAACAACGTCCCCATCTCTGGCTGAACCAATTCCAGGGAGTCCGTTCCTTAACTAGAGAAGAAAACTCTAGCTCGGTCTTTGAGCGACTAACCAAGTTCGAATGCGTTACCGCGCTTGTGCTCCGAAGAACACAATCTTTGCATCTCAGTTAGGGAATATTAACCCTATTCCCTTTCGACAAACGGGGACCAAAAGCAAGCTTTTCGCCACCGATGATACAAGGCGTTCGCCAGTACCTTAGGATCGACTGACCCACATCCAACTACTGTTCACGTGGAACCCTTCTCCACTTCAGTCTTCAAGGATCGAACTTGAATATTTGCTACTACCATTACGATCTGCACTGACGGAAGCTCCAGCCAAGCCCACGCTCATAGCCTTCAACGCAACCGCCACGACCTTCCTACTCGTTACGACTTGGCGTTAGACAACGCACATGTCGCAACGGCGGAGTATAGGTCTCTCGCTTAAGCGCCATCCATTTTCAGGGCTAGTTGATTCGGCAGGTGAGTTGTTACACACTCCTTAGCGGATACCGACTTCCATGGCCACCGTCCTGCTGTCAATATCAACCAACACCTTTTGTGGGGTCTCATGAGCAAGAAGTTAGGCACCTTAACTCCACGTTTGGTTCATCCCACAGCGCCAGTTCTGCTTACCAAAAATGGCCCACTTGGACCTCGCATTCACGTTGACAGTTCACTAAAGAAACTGCAACTTCATATCCATTGAAAGTTTGAGAATAGGTTGAGGGCATTACGCCCCCAAGGCCTCTAATCATTAGCTTTACCGAATATAACTGCCAGAGATCCAGCTATCCTGAGGGAAACTTCGGAAGGAACCAGCTACTAGATGGTTCGATTAGTCTTTCGCCCCTATACCCAAGTCTATCGATCGATTTGCACGTCAGAACCGATACGGACTTCCACCAGAGTTTCCTCTGGCTTCATCCTGCTCAGGCATAGTTCACCATCTTTCGGGTCGTTTGCCAACTGCTCAACCTCTGCACAGTCACAAGTGACACGTACAGGGCCGTGGTGCGCAACACTCCGAAGAGCGCAGATCCCACGTCGGCCAATTCGAGACTGACCTTCACTTTCATTTCGCCGCAAGGTTTTACCACCCTTTGACTCGCAGTAGACAAGCACTCCGCAATCCGTGTTTCAAGACGGGTCGGAAACGTCGTCGACTTTCACACCGACGTCACACACACTAGCGTAACTAAACGCTAGCCACCACGAACTAACGACCGACAACAAGACACCGACTCTTGCGAGCTGGGCAACACTGTCGGGCAAGAACGAGCAGCCAACGCCGTCGGCATAGCATAGGAAACGACATCCGGCAACGATCACAACTAAGCGACCAGTCACCAAAATTGTCTCCAAGCAACATCAACTGTCTCCGGTTCCACTCCAGCGATTTCACGTTCTCTTGAACTCTCTCTTCAAAGTCCTTTGCAACTTTCCCTCACGGTACTTGTTCGCTATCGCAATCGAGTCGATATTTAGCCTTAGATGAAGTTTATCACCCACTTTAGGCTGCACTTTCAAGCAACCCGACTCCAAGGAGCAGCCGAACCAACAGTGCCGCAATCCAGGACGGGACTCGCACCCTCTCTGGTTTATGGCCTCAATCGTAAGGACTTCGGACTCACGACACTGCTGGAAGACTACACCTATACGTCACATTTCGTAGCAGCCAAAGACTGAACGATTCGACGCTGGGCTCTTCTCGTTTCACTCGCCGTTACTAAGGGAATCCTGTTTAGTTTCTTTTCCTCCGCTAAATGATATGCTTAAGTTCAGCGGGTAATCACGACTGAGTTCAGGTTGAGAATAGCAAGACACGCACCGTTATAGCTAGAGCCGCGAGAAGCAGCAACTAGATCAAAACGAATCCCAGTATTCAGATGTAGAGAGCGACGAGCCTGTCTGACATACACCAAGATTAACACATCAGTAGACACGTTATGTGATACACGTCTTGATGGTAACCCAGCAAGTCAAGTTGGACGCCATTTGGCAGCTCCCTTCCACTGATATAAGAGTAGCGCGTCACATTACGAGTCGACTTACGTCGGGTCTCGACTTGTGATGCTTCGGACACTAGAACGAGATTAAGTCTCTGGTTAGAGGGACCTAATGTCATTCGACAAGCCTAGACCGCAATCAAGCAGCATTGGCAGTTAGATAGATATACAACCCTGAACCAGACGTACCGACTGGAGACCCAGTCGGTGCTATGCGTTCGAAATTTCACCACTCTAAGCGTCTGCAATTCGTGGTAAGTAACGCAGCAAGCTGCGTTCTTCATCGATACTCGATGCAACCGATCCATCGCTGAAGCTAGTACGTATTATCGAGATCTCGAAAGAACTCAACAAAAGATCTCTCTCCGAGAAGAGAATGCTTTTGAAACTAATCCAATCAGAAAAATAGTGGTGCTTAGCAATTGGCGCTGTCGTCCACTCCGAAGAGAGAGAAAGACAATCATTAAGACTATCGACAACGACCTGAATCTTGCCGCATATAGCCACCGAGCCACACAAGCACGGGAGTTTTTGTGTCGAGACGCAACACGGCACCAGAAAATGGTGCACGCATCGCATTAAGTCAAGACGATACTGATTTTGGCAATTAGCTATCACGTTCCGAAACGAACAGCCATCAGTAACACGTCCATTGAGGCGACATCTCAACTGGAACGTTGACGTGGCCGAGACGCGCTTCTCTCGAAGCACACCTCTAAAGGTTGTGGAATATCACGTGCTCATTCGAGACGGCGATGATCCAGCTGCAGGTTCACCTACAGCTACCTTGTTACGACTTTTACCCGGTTCAAACCAATGCGATAAAAATGATTTCCGCAACAACGAAGTCGTGAAACCTCGAAGCGACAGTCCTCACTCTTCTCGAATCAGTTCAGTCCCGGATAGCGACGGGCGGTGTGTACAAAGGGCAGGGACGTAATCAACGTGAGCTGATGACTCACACTTACTAGGCATTCCTCGTTTAAGGGCAATAATTACAATACCCTATCCCGGACATGGAAGAATTTCAACGGTTTACCGATACCTTTCGGCATAGGAAAAACCCGCTGACTCCACCAGTGTAGCACGCGTGCAGCCCCGGACATCTAAGGGCATCACAGACCTGTTATCGCTCAATCTCGTGCGGCTAAACACCGCTTATCCCTCTAAGAAGTTATACGAACCCGAAGATTCGGCAACTATTTAGCAGGCTAGAGTCTCGCTCGTTATCGGAATAAACCAGACAAATCACTCCACCAACTAAGAACGGCCATGCACCACCAACCACCAAATCGAGAAAGAGCTTTCAATCTGTCAGTCCTAATGGTGTCCGGACCGGGTGAGTTTTCCCGTGTTGAGTCAAATTAAGCCGCAAGCTCCACGCCTTGTGGTGCCCTTCCGTCAATTTCTTTAAGTTTCAGCTTTGCAACCATACTACCCCCGGAACCGAAAGACTTTCGTTTCCGGATAGCTCCTCGGCAGGGCACAAACCCTCCGAATCGCGAGATGGCATCGTTTACGGTCAGAACTAGGGCGGTATCTAATCGCCTTCGAACCTCTGACTTTCGTTCTTGATTAATGAAGACATTCTTGGCAAATGCTTTCGCTGTTGGGCGTCTCACTACGGTCCACGAATTTCACCTCTCGCGTAATGATACGAATGCCCCCGGTTTGTCCCTCTTAACCATTAAATCAGTTCTAGAACCAACAAAAAGAACCGAAGTCCTGTTTCATTATTCCATGATGAGCTATTCAAGCAAGCGCTTGTATTGAGCACTCTGATTTATTCAAGGTAAACCTGTTGGCAGTTGAAGGGCGAACCCAACCTCAAACCAGCAAATTAGAAGTCACGACTACAGTTGACGCAAATTGCGAACTGCAGCACGTAACCTAGATCCAACTACGAGCTTTTTAACCGCAGCAATAACGAGATACACTAGGAGAGCTGGAATTACCGCGGCTGCTGGCACCAGACTTGCCCTCTCCTTGCTACTCGAAGAATCATTTGTATTCAACTCATTGAAATAACTCATCCAAAAGGATGAGTCTTTATATTTTTAGTCACTATCTCATACTCAACAGTGGATAAGTTTCGCGCCTGCTGCCTTCCTTGGACGTGGTAGCCGTTTCTAAGGCTCCCTCTCCGGAGTCGAACCCTTATTCTCCGTTACCCGTAACAACCATGGTAGTCCAATAAACTACCATCTAGTTGAAAGGGCAGACACCCTTTTCGGATAAAGTCAGTCGAAACTGACAATAAACTGCTTTATTCAGAGTCAACAAACAACGTCCGAAAACGTTTGGTCTGTTCTAATAATTGCACCCCGCCTTACGTTGGGGTTTAGATACATGTATTAGCTCCAGTATTTCCGCAGTTATCCATATTAGAATTCCGAATAAGGTGATATCTGCTCTAATGAGCCGTACGCAATTTCATTGATGAATCAAAGCATGCATGGCTTAATCTTTTACTTGAGCATATCGCGCTGACAGAATCAATCAGGTATTACGCAGACTAGAAGTCTAGCGAGAAATTAATGCCAGCACTAGTATTCCGAAACAATTCAAACGACAAAGCCGTCAAATTGAGACTTCCTGACTAGTGGTCGACAAGTCTTATTCTCGTAAACGTGTCCCACACACAACAACGACCGATACCGCAATAACATTAGATTTTTGTACAGAAGAGATGCAGTTATTATGAAAGCAAATCACACGCATCGGTAAGCGAAACGCCTCGACGTTTCGACATACACAATTTAAGCGACTCGCTGCCACAGCACAAGACCCGAGAAATATCATCGAGCACAAGCGCTGGTGCGATTCATTTGGGAACCACAAAGTCCGTCAACGCCAACCGACACGATTGCAAATGCGTACTTAGCAGCCGCAGCTACCACATACACACTCACCACCGACCAGCCGACACGACCGCTGAGACAGACACACACTCAGCACGACTCTCACCCTCCTGACATATATAGGTCTCTCAATTTGTGTAGTGCACCCTCTTACATATCGCTCTATGAACAAGCAATTTTCACACTGACAGCGGTTAACGCGGCAGCCGCTGTGCCGACGGCACACACATTGCTGTCGCTGGGAGGCACTTTGAACGTGTTTTTCCGCTGTCTCGGGAGGGCACTTTTTTGTGTTTTATAGGCTTATGAAAATACCAAGTCTATAAAATACTCTTTCATATAAAAATCCAGCGTGAGTACCAGCTGGAAATTAATTTTTCCGGGTACAGCTAACAAAAGACTCAATCAAAGGATAGTCTCAACAGATCGCAGTATAAAAAGACTGCTCTACTGAATACAACACCTTGACCAAGAGACCAAGTCGTATGCAAGTGATTTAGCGCCCCGACATTGAACCAGAGTGATCTGGCGTTGGCAAGCGTCGCAGAGTTCACTACGACGCCAAGGCCATACATAGGGCATAAGCTCTCGTGTTGCCACGAGATAGAGATGCCTCCCGACACCGGGAAGCAAGAAATTTTCGCCTTGACAAGGCGAGATTCTAACTTAGAGGCGTTCAGTTATAATCTCTCAAATGGTAGCTTCAGACCATTGATCTGTCGATCAAGTCTATGAACCAAATGTTTGAACCCGCTGTTCCTCTCGTACTAAGCAGGATTACTTTCGCAATAACAAGTCAACAGTAGGGTAAAACTAACCTGTCTCACGACGGTCTAAACCCAGCTCACGTTCCCTATTAGTGGGTGAACAATCCAACGCTTGGCGAATTCTGCTTCGCAATGATAGGAAGAGCCGACATCGAAGGATCAAAAAGCAACGTCGCTATGGACGCTTGGCTGCCACAAGCCAGTTATCCCTGTGGTAACTTTTCTGACACCTCTTACCTGAAACAATCAGGATTAAAAGGATCGATAGGCCACGCTTTCGCGGTCTGTACTCGTACTGAAAGTCAAGATCAAGCAAGCTTTTGCCCTTTTGCTCTACGAGAGGTTTCCGTCCTCTCTGAGCTCGCCTTAGGACACCTACGTTACGATTTGGTAGATGTACCGCCCCAGTCAAACTCCCCGCTTGACACTGTCTTCGAGGAGAGTCACGGTGCCATAAAATGGCTCCGCTTAATGCTTCGAAAAGAGGCCGTGAAGCCAATTCTCTTTCAACCGAATAAGTAAAGAGTCGATGAAAGTGGTGGTATTTCACTGTCGACCGAAGTCTCCCACCTATGCTACACCTCTCATGACTCTTCACAATGTCAAACTAGAGTCAAGCTCAACAGGGTCTTCTTTCCCCGCTATTTTTGCCAAGCCCGTTCCCTTGGCTGTGGTTTCGCTAGAGAGTAGTTAGGGACAGTAGGAATCTCGTTAATCCATTCATGCGCGTCACTTTGCGATTGTTCGGGGTAACTGCGACCTCTTACTTGAGTAGCCGTCTGCTTTTCAGCGATCGCAGGTAGTTGTGGTATAGCATGTTAGCATTACCCGAATGGAACGTGACACTTAGAAGCGGGCATGTGTCGGACGTCTGCCACCAACAACTCTCCGGCTAGTAGCTTTCCAGACGTGGGGAACCTAAGTTGCCCACGCTTTCTTCCACTGTATCTGCCTTACTCCTTCTGAGGCTGGCTGGGCCTATTTGACTCACCGCCCACCGGGTTTGGAGGTAGCCGTCATTTCCACCCGTCACCTCGCGCCCACCTTGAGCTCATCCCGCCGTCATTGAGGTGGTGCTACGTGCGCTCCTAGAGTTCACTTCTGGCATGCACCCCTCTCTTGCAGTCGTCATGGTGGTTACTACCGATGCTGCAACCTTAACGCATCGAAACCTGTGGGCGAATCCAGGTATCCGGCTGCAGTGTCGGAGCTATGCTTCTGGTCTAAGATAGCGGTCCTTACGGGAGATGCTTCCCTTCTCGGTTCTCGCTATTTTGGTGCCTGGTTCCGGTACCCCTACGTTTGGGATTGGAGTTAGGCTTCGGTGCGTTCAGGAAGTCCTTTCGTCGGCCAGACAGGGCCTACCAGCAACGTAGCTAGCGTTGTTGTCAGACTGTCCTTGCGGCCTAGTAGGACCCTTTCTTGCTATTCGTCCTGAACGTGGTCACCAGAGACAGTGTCTTTGGTTTGCGGTTTCCGGCTAGTTCCAGCGGATCCTTCGCTGTCCCTACCATATGTCTCGTCTCGACGGGGGGGAGCTAATGACCTTCGTATGCGGTTCCTCACCTTACCGATGTCGGACGCCAAATTTGCCGTGCATCTACCCTGGCTACTTTGTTGCGGCTGTGGGGGTAGGTTCCATAGGATCCACAGGTGTTGTTAGCTCGGTTAGTGACCTCCGGACGGCCGTGGACGCACGCGTCGGCGAGCCGACTGTGAACCCGACGACCGCCTTCCGCACACTGTATTCGCGCCGGCGCCACCCTTGTCGCAACCCTCTGAGCGGCTCCGAGGAGTCCTTGGGTGTATCAATGGGATCAGAGGCGGCAGTGTGGTCCCCGTGAGGCTTTCCAAAATCTGTACTTGTCTCCGGGGCACCGTAAGATTGGTTCAGCTAGCATCAGCGGAACTATGAGGGTGAAGGGCGCCGAACTCTTTACTCTCGTCCCCTGCTTCAAATCATTCCCTTTTTACTAAGCGTGCCATCTCCCCGCGGTTAGGTATCCGACACCCCTTTCATCGGGAATGATTATCCACAGGTTATTTACTCACGGACGTTCGTGGAAGGTTAGCCACGACGGTTTTTGGATTTGGTTTGGCCCCCAGTCGGGCTGCAGCATCTGTAGACCTCGGTGGTTATTCCGCCTAGTGCCTTACGGGGCTAGGCCGCCTTTGAGTTCAGCAGGTACTGTTCCCCGCGTGGTAGCGTTCGCGGTGTGAGGTATCACTCTATTAGCTCATTATCTCTGTTTACCCGATATTGGCATCGAGCCGCCCGATCTGTCAAACTATTGTCGATCTACGTGAGATATTTGGACCAGTTAGCACGACCCGTTCCTCGCCAACACTGAAAGTGAGGGGGCCGATCCAGTGAGGAACCATTCATGCGCGTCACCAGTTAAATGACGAGGCATTTGGCTACCTTAAGAGAGTCATAGTTACTCCCGCCGTTTACCCGCGCTTACTCGAATTACTACGATTTAACATTCAGAGCACTGGGCAGAAATCAGTGACAGTCAACGTCCGCAAGGACCATCTGTCACCTCTGTTTTAATTAGACAGTCGGATTCCCTGAGTCCGTACCGGTTCCAGTACGGTTGTTTAGATGAGCGATCAGAATACTAGGACCGAGGTCCAAGCACACACCAGTAAGCGTCCACAAGCAAGCACTATCACTAGTCCGCCATCAGCCCGAAAGCATCAAGCAGACAGAATAGCGCCGGACAAGCATCAACCAACTGGCCAATCGTTCCAACCACTGGAGCCAATCCTTTTCCCGAAGTTACGGATCTAGTTTGCCGACTTCCCTTACCTACATTATTCTATTCTAGAGGCTGTTCACCTTGGAGACCTAATGCGGATATCGGTACGATTGAGTGCAAATTAATAGCCTCCCTTGGTGTTTTAAGGGCCGTTCAAAGAGCACGAGACACCACAGAAACCGCGGTGCTTTTCGGAAACAACGTCCCCATCTCTGGCTGAACCAATTCCAGGGAGTCCGTTCCTTAACTAGAGAAGAAAACTCTAGCTCGGTCTTTGAGCGACTAACCAAGTTCGAATGCGTTACCGCGCTTGTGCTCCGAAGAACACAATCTTTGCATCTCAGTTAGGGAATATTAACCCTATTCCCTTTCGACAAACGGGGACCAAAAGCAAGCTTTTCGCCACCGATGATACAAGGCGTTCGCCAGTACCTTAGGATCGACTGACCCACATCCAACTACTGTTCACGTGGAACCCTTCTCCACTTCAGTCTTCAAGGATCGAACTTGAATATTTGCTACTACCATTACGATCTGCACTGACGGAAGCTCCAGCCAAGCCCACGCTCATAGCCTTCAACGCAACCGCCACGACCTTCCTACTCGTTACGACTTGGCGTTAGACAACGCACATGTCGCAACGGCGGAGTATAGGTCTCTCGCTTAAGCGCCATCCATTTTCAGGGCTAGTTGATTCGGCAGGTGAGTTGTTACACACTCCTTAGCGGATACCGACTTCCATGGCCACCGTCCTGCTGTCAATATCAACCAACACCTTTTGTGGGGTCTCATGAGCAAGAAGTTAGGCACCTTAACTCCACGTTTGGTTCATCCCACAGCGCCAGTTCTGCTTACCAAAAATGGCCCACTTGGACCTCGCATTCACGTTGACAGTTCACTAAAGAAACTGCAACTTCATATCCATTGAAAGTTTGAGAATAGGTTGAGGGCATTACGCCCCCAAGGCCTCTAATCATTAGCTTTACCGAATATAACTGCCAGAGATCCAGCTATCCTGAGGGAAACTTCGGAAGGAACCAGCTACTAGATGGTTCGATTAGTCTTTCGCCCCTATACCCAAGTCTATCGATCGATTTGCACGTCAGAACCGATACGGACTTCCACCAGAGTTTCCTCTGGCTTCATCCTGCTCAGGCATAGTTCACCATCTTTCGGGTCGTTTGCCAACTGCTCAACCTCTGCACAGTCACAAGTGACACGTACAGGGCCGTGGTGCGCAACACTCCGAAGAGCGCAGATCCCACGTCGGCCAATTCGAGACTGACCTTCACTTTCATTTCGCCGCAAGGTTTTACCACCCTTTGACTCGCAGTAGACAAGCACTCCGCAATCCGTGTTTCAAGACGGGTCGGAAACGTCGTCGACTTTCACACCGACGTCACACACACTAGCGTAACTAAACGCTAGCCACCACGAACTAACGACCGACAACAAGACACCGACTCTTGCGAGCTGGGCAACACTGTCGGGCAAGAACGAGCAGCCAACGCCGTCGGCATAGCATAGGAAACGACATCCGGCAACGATCACAACTAAGCGACCAGTCACCAAAATTGTCTCCAAGCAACATCAACTGTCTCCGGTTCCACTCCAGCGATTTCACGTTCTCTTGAACTCTCTCTTCAAAGTCCTTTGCAACTTTCCCTCACGGTACTTGTTCGCTATCGCAATCGAGTCGATATTTAGCCTTAGATGAAGTTTATCACCCACTTTAGGCTGCACTTTCAAGCAACCCGACTCCAAGGAGCAGCCGAACCAACAGTGCCGCAATCCAGGACGGGACTCGCACCCTCTCTGGTTTATGGCCTCAATCGTAAGGACTTCGGACTCACGACACTGCTGGAAGACTACACCTATACGTCACATTTCGTAGCAGCCAAAGACTGAACGATTCGACGCTGGGCTCTTCTCGTTTCACTCGCCGTTACTAAGGGAATCCTGTTTAGTTTCTTTTCCTCCGCTAAATGATATGCTTAAGTTCAGCGGGTAATCACGACTGAGTTCAGGTTGAGAATAGCAAGACACGCACCGTTATAGCTAGAGCCGCGAGAAGCAGCAACTAGATCAAAACGAATCCCAGTATTCAGATGTAGAGAGCGACGAGCCTGTCTGACATACACCAAGATTAACACATCAGTAGACACGTTATGTGATACACGTCTTGATGGTAACCCAGCAAGTCAAGTTGGACGCCATTTGGCAGCTCCCTTCCACTGATATAAGAGTAGCGCGTCACATTACGAGTCGACTTACGTCGGGTCTCGACTTGTGATGCTTCGGACACTAGAACGAGATTAAGTCTCTGGTTAGAGGGACCTAATGTCATTCGACAAGCCTAGACCGCAATCAAGCAGCATTGGCAGTTAGATAGATATACAACCCTGAACCAGACGTACCGACTGGAGACCCAGTCGGTGCTATGCGTTCGAAATTTCACCACTCTAAGCGTCTGCAATTCGTGGTAAGTAACGCAGCAAGCTGCGTTCTTCATCGATACTCGATGCAACCGATCCATCGCTGAAGCTAGTACGTATTATCGAGATCTCGAAAGAACTCAACAAAAGATCTCTCTCCGAGAAGAGAATGCTTTTGAAACTAATCCAATCAGAAAAATAGTGGTGCTTAGCAATTGGCGCTGTCGTCCACTCCGAAGAGAGAGAAAGACAATCATTAAGACTATCGACAACGACCTGAATCTTGCCGCATATAGCCACCGAGCCACACAAGCACGGGAGTTTTTGTGTCGAGACGCAACACGGCACCAGAAAATGGTGCACGCATCGCATTAAGTCAAGACGATACTGATTTTGGCAATTAGCTATCACGTTCCGAAACGAACAGCCATCAGTAACACGTCCATTGAGGCGACATCTCAACTGGAACGTTGACGTGGCCGAGACGCGCTTCTCTCGAAGCACACCTCTAAAGGTTGTGGAATATCACGTGCTCATTCGAGACGGCGATGATCCAGCTGCAGGTTCACCTACAGCTACCTTGTTACGACTTTTACCCGGTTCAAACCAATGCGATAAAAATGATTTCCGCAACAACGAAGTCGTGAAACCTCGAAGCGACAGTCCTCACTCTTCTCGAATCAGTTCAGTCCCGGATAGCGACGGGCGGTGTGTACAAAGGGCAGGGACGTAATCAACGTGAGCTGATGACTCACACTTACTAGGCATTCCTCGTTTAAGGGCAATAATTACAATACCCTATCCCGGACATGGAAGAATTTCAACGGTTTACCGATACCTTTCGGCATAGGAAAAACCCGCTGACTCCACCAGTGTAGCACGCGTGCAGCCCCGGACATCTAAGGGCATCACAGACCTGTTATCGCTCAATCTCGTGCGGCTAAACACCGCTTATCCCTCTAAGAAGTTATACGAACCCGAAGATTCGCCAACTATTTAGCAGGCTAGAGTCTCGCTCGTTATCGGAATAAACCAGACAAATCACTCCACCAACTAAGAACGGCCATGCACCACCAACCACCAAATCGAGAAAGAGCTTTCAATCTGTCAGTCCTAATGGTGTCCGGACCGGGTGAGTTTTCCCGTGTTGAGTCAAATTAAGCCGCAAGCTCCACGCCTTGTGGTGCCCTTCCGTCAATTTCTTTAAGTTTCAGCTTTGCAACCATACTACCCCCCGGAACCGAAAGACTTTCGTTTCCGGATAGCTCCTCGGCAGGGCAAAAACCCTCCGAATCGCGAGATGGCATCGTTTACGGTCAGAACTAGGGCGGTATCTAATCGCCTTCGAACCTCTGACTTTCGTTCTTGATTAATGAAGACATTCTTGGCAAATGCTTTCGCTGTTGGGCGTCTCACTACGGTCCACGAATTTCACCTCTCGCGTAATGATACGAATGCCCCCGGTTTGTCCCTCTTAACCATTAAATCAGTTCTAGAACCAACAAAAAGAACCGAAGTCCTGTTTCATTATTCCATGATGAGCTATTCAAGCAAGCGCTTGTATTGAGCACTCTGATTTATTCAAGGTAAACCTGTTGGCAGTTGAAGGGCGAACCCAACCTCAAACCAGCAAATTAGAAGTCACGACTACAGTTGACGCAAATTGCGAACTGCAGCACGTAACCTAGATCCAACTACGAGCTTTTTAACCGCAGCAATAACGAGATACACTAGGAGAGCTGGAATTACCGCGGCTGCTGGCACCAGACTTGCCCTCTCCTTGCTACTCGAAGAATCATTTGTATTCAACTCATTGAAATAACTCATCCAAAAGGATGAGTCTTTATATTTTTAGTCACTATCTCATACTCAACAGTGGATAAGTTTCGCGCCTGCTGCCTTCCTTGGACGTGGTAGCCGTTTCTAAGGCTCCCTCTCCGGAGTCGAACCCTTATTCTCCGTTACCCGTAACAACCATGGTAGTCCAATAAACTACCATCTAGTTGAAAGGGCAGACACCCTTTTCGGATAAAGTCAGTCGAAACTGACAATAAACTGCTTTATTCAGAGTCAACAAACAACGTCCGAAAACGTTTGGTCTGTTCTAATAATTGCACCCCGCCTTACGTTGGGGTTTAGATACATGTATTAGCTCCAGTATTTCCGCAGTTATCCATATTAGAATTCCGAATAAGGTGATATCTGCTCTAATGAGCCGTACGCAACTTCATTGATGAATCAAAGCATGCATGGCTTAATCTTTTACTTGAGCATATCGCGCTGACAGAATCAATCAGGTATTACGCAGACTAGAAGTCTAGCGAGAAATTAATGCCAGCACTAGTATTCCGAAACAATTCAAACGACAAAGCCGTCAAATTGAGACTTCCTGACTAGTGGTCGACAAGTCTTATTCTCGTAAACGTGTCCCACACACAACAACGACCGATACCGCAATAACATTAGATTTTTGTACAGAAGAGATGCAGTTATTATGAAAGCAAATCACACGCATCGGTAAGCGAAACGCCTCGACGTTTCGACATACACAATTTAAGCGACTCGCTGCCACAGCACAAGACCCGAGAAATATCATCGAGCACAAGCGCTGGTGCGATTCATTTGGGAACCACAAAGTCCGTCAACGCCAACCGACACGATTGCAAATGCGTACTTAGCAGCCGCAGCTACCACATACACACTCACCACCGACCAGCCGACACGACCGCTGAGACAGACACACACTCAGCACGACTCTCACCCTCCTGACATATATAGGTCTCTCAATTTGTGTAGTGCACCCTCTTACATATCGCTCTATGAACAAGCAATTTTCACACTGACAGCGGTTAACGCGGCAGCCGCTGTGCCGACGGCACACACATTGCTGTCGCTGGGAGGCACTTTGAACGTGTTTTTCCGCTGTCTCGGGAGGGCACTTTTTTGTGTTTTATAGGCTTATGAAAATACCAAGTCTATAAAATACTCTTTCATATAAAAATCCAGCGTGAGTACCAGCTGGAAATTAATTTTTCCGGGTACAGCTAACAAAAGACTCAATCAAAGGATAGTCTCAACAGATCGCAGTATAAAAAGACTGCTCTACTGAATACAACACCTTGACCAAGAGACCAAGTCGTATGCAAGTGATTTAGCGCCCCGACATTGAACCAGAGTGATCTGGCGTTGGCAAGCGTCGCAGAGTTCACTACGACGCCAAGGCCATACATAGGGCATAAGCTCTCGTGTTGCCACGAGATAGAGATGCCTCCCGACACCGGGAAGCAAGAAATTTTCGCCTTGACAAGGCGAGATTCTAACTTAGAGGCGTTCAGTTATAATCTCTCAAATGGTAGCTTCAGACCATTGATCTGTCGATCAAGTCTATGAACCAAATGTTTGAACCCGCTGTTCCTCTCGTACTAAGCAGGATTACTTTCGCAATAACAAGTCAACAGTAGGGTAAAACTAACCTGTCTCACGACGGTCTAAACCCAGCTCACGTTCCCTATTAGTGGGTGAACAATCCAACGCTTGGCGAATTCTGCTTCGCAATGATAGGAAGAGCCGACATCGAAGGATCAAAAAGCAACGTCGCTATGGACGCTTGGCTGCCACAAGCCAGTTATCCCTGTGGTAACTTTTCTGACACCTCTTACCTGAAACAATCAGGATTAAAAGGATCGATAGGCCACGCTTTCGCGGTCTGTACTCGTACTGAAAGTCAAGATCAAGCAAGCTTTTGCCCTTTTGCTCTACGAGAGGTTTCCGTCCTCTCTGAGCTCGCCTTAGGACACCTACGTTACGATTTGGTAGATGTACCGCCCCAGTCAAACTCCCCGCTTGACACTGTCTTCGAGGAGAGTCACGGTGCCATAAAATGGCTCCGCTTAATGCTTCGAAAAGAGGCCGTGAAGCCAATTCTCTTTCAACCGAATAAGTAAAGAGTCGATGAAAGTGGTGGTATTTCACTGTCGACCGAAGTCTCCCACCTATGCTACACCTCTCATGACTCTTCACAATGTCAAACTAGAGTCAAGCTCAACAGGGTCTCCATTAGCAACTGATTCAGCCATTAGACACACATGTACTCCACAATTCACGGAATCTCTTTGCAGAGGGACTGGAATATCGAAATAGCGTCTTTTTCGACCCAATTTCTCTATAAATTCCTTAACTTTCCCTCTCGGCTCATATCCGAGTGTGTTTCCATAATAGATACTCTCTGAATCAATAATCAAAAGTATCCAGTGATCCTCCTCACAAATGGGAAAGAAGTGCTTTTTCTGGGTCCACATGGTCTGTTTGACCTGCATTGGACCTTGCCTCTTTGTTATTTCCCATAAGCAAGGATCTAGAACTCTGTACTCTTCATTTTTAGCACAGATTCCTTTCAAATACCACTCGATGACGTCATCAGACAGCCACGCCTCCTTTGAGGTTTCATGATCTAAACACCACGTATTAAACCTTCTTTTTACTGTTTCGAAATCATCGATAACAATAGTTTTGTCTAAAACGTCTTCTTCTTGTTCAGAATCATCAATTTCCTCTTTTTCAGGCACTATTTCAGCTTCTGAGACTCCCAGGCTTTCCCGAATCTTCGGTATTTTTTCAATTGCCGACAGACTCAATCTGTTACTCTGAATCGACAATCTAGCCTTTCTCGATGCTTGCTCTCTAGCCATTTTCACTCTTTCAGCTTGAGAAAGCGGTTTCAAGTCCTTTTTGTCACCCGAAATCGGGCTCGGAACTATTTTCGGACTCTCAACATTTCCAGCTTTTATCACATTCGCTAGGCTTCTTCGAGCACTTTTCTTTTCGGTTTTTTGAAAAAGATCAGCCAGTGTAGGTTTATTCTCATTATTTTCAACCATTTTCACTTCCTTTTCTCTCTTTTTCACCGATTCCTTTAGCACACTCAACGATTTTGTCACAGTTCTCGTTTGAATTTTATTTTCTAATTCTGTGATTTTCTCTGGCGTTGAGTTTGCTTCCGGTGCTGCCAACACTTTTATTTTCCTTACACCATTTTTAGGTTTCGGAAGCGATGGAGCACTCTCATTTAGAATATCAGCAGTCCGATCGGCCGTAGTTTTCTTTCTATTTTCGATTCTCTTTACTGCTTTCATTCCGTGACTCGCCAACATGTGATCACTCATCCAATATGTAGCACTAGTGCTAACTTTTCCATTGGGAGCCTTCTGACCACAAATTGAACATTTATAAGTCCACTGCACTTTTAGCCCATGATGCTTGCTCAAATGTCTCGTCAAATATTGCAAATCATTTGCTCCGAGACCCGCCGAGCTGGCTTGGGTGCAATTTTTCTCGAAGCATTGCGTTTTTGCGATCGGCGGATATTCGACTCTGCAGACAACGGAATTGCCGTTTTTCTCGACTAATTCCATTCTCTTAATGATTCCGACAATCTCATCGCTCTTTGCTTCGTCTCCGCCACCTCTAATCACTCTTTTAGGCAGCATTTTTCTTCGAAGATCCGACAAAAACGCATTGAAAAATCGAGCAGAGCCTTCGGCGGACCCTGACGGTTTTTCGCGTTTTTTCTGCCTGCCGAATCTTCTCAGCATTTCTCTAGAGATCTCTCTAGTTTCTTCTAGCTTCAAATCAGCCAATTTTCCTTCACTAGGCTCACTCTCCGCTAATTTTACCACTTTTTGCTCATTTTCTCTTGCAAAAATCGATAATTTCCGTCGATGGGAAAATGAGCAGAGTTTTGGTTTCCAACTCAGCATTTCATTCTCCACTGACAAATACAGACATTTTCTATCCATATTTACCAGTACTGATGCAAAAACCACAGGGGAATTCACAACAGACACCGAATTCTTCCTTTTTTCTATCAATTTCAGCCCAATTTTAATAAAATGAGTCAAAAAAAGTTGCTCGGAGTACGCCGAGCAATCAAGACGGGTGATTTCTGGACTTGATGCCGAAATCACCACGATCCCGACCACCTGGCTTTTCTCTTTGCAGGGTTCCCTAATAATACTCACCTGAGCATCATCGGTAGCCTGCTTCT
The DNA here is from genome assembly GCA_963966625.1 of Caenorhabditis zanzibari. Lineage (NCBI taxonomy): Eukaryota > Metazoa > Nematoda > Chromadorea > Rhabditida > Rhabditidae > Caenorhabditis > Caenorhabditis zanzibari. The sequence goes on along the minus strand of OZ016470.1, from coordinate 4,774,926 downwards.
GCGCTTCTTCCGGCGTCTCCGTTTCCTGCTCCATCGAAACACATCTTCGAGTCGACGGAGTCTTTTCTGAAATGAAAATCATGCTATTTTCTGAATTATTCTCTTTTTCAGACTCAAATAACACAACTTCATCACACTTTTCACCATTTTTGGTGCTGGAAAACTCAAAAATTCCCTTCGAAAAATTCGAATTTTCAGCTAATTTTTCAGGTGATTTTCTTGACAATATCGCATCCAAAACGGAGGAAATCGATACTGAACTGAATTTTGCTGGTTTCTCTGTACTTTTTATAGTATTTTCCAAGCAAAATTCCTCTGAAAAAGTCGCGAAAAGTGTGGTAAAAATTTGGGCAGCGCCTCCGGCGGACCCTACACATTTTTCACGATTTTTTCCGTCAAAAATCAAACAACTTACGTGATTTTTGACTCCTCCTTGCTTTCTGCGCCTTCCGAGAACCTTTTTGCCTGAAAAAATCTTTGGTTTTCTGGCAAAACTCGAAAAACGAGCAAGAAATCTTTTCAAATTCGCTCTCGCCGGCGACGCGCGCGCGACGAAAGAGTGTGCATAACGAGAGAGTGCCAGAGAAAAAGACAACGTTAATCCGTCATCCCTCCTCATCTCTCGCCGATTTTCAACTAATTTTCGGCACATTTCTGCATGAAAACAGACGAATTCTTGCCGATTGAAGGGGAAATGAGTATTTTCAGGTATTTTCAGATACTCTGTCACCTCCTCTACAATCTCCGATGCCGACTTTCTGGAAATACCAGCGGATAGGCAGTCCTTTTTTGGTGTCTTTATGCAAGCAAAGGAGAACCACTCCCTTTCCAAGAATTTCGGTTCTTCTTCTGTCCACAAAGTGAATCTCTTCTTGAACCTAGTTTTCTTTCTCTTTTTGCCACCGGGAATACACATTTCGTGCATTCTCAATGGACTTTTCTGTGGGTTTCCGGTGGTTCCGGAGAGGGCCGTGTCTCTTTCATCACTGAATATCAGCGAATCAGAGACAATGTTATTCATAATACAGGGATAAATATAGCGAATAGGGGATCCACTGGAGCCTTCTATAGCCACTTCCGACGTCGGTTTTAACATCGTTAATGAAGAAGCCCCAGGGCTCGGCTCCAGTGCCAAAATTTGAAAGTTAGTTAGTACTTTAAAAAATAAAGTGTACCACCGATACCCAAAATTTGAAGCAAATCTGATGGCTAGAAGCGCAGATTTACCTCAAACTTGGGTAATTAAACCGACTACAACGGCGCGCGCTGCACTCTAGGTGTATGACAGCAGCGGACATCAATCGAGGTCCGCGTCGGCCACCGCATTTCGACAGTCTGTGGGTATTTGTGTGTGGGGTATTTTAGTGAGTTTGGAAAGAGTGAGGTTTTTTGAAGAAATGGAAGAGAGGGGAATTTATATTGGGAATGTGGAGGTGGTAGAAATGCTTACGACCATATCACGTTGAATGCACGCCATCCCGTCCGATCTGGCAAGTTAAGCAACGTTGAGTCCAGTTAGTACTTGGATCGGAGACGGCCTGGGAATCCTGGATGTTGTAAGCTTTTTGCATTTTTGTACAATAGTATATTTTAGCTGCTAATAAATATAGATTGATTTATTGTGTCATTTATGATGTTGTATTGATTTTATGAACTGTATTATTTCTTTGATGTAGGAATTGTGAACACTTTGAATTTTCAAACGAGTATAACTCGACTCGTATCCATTCGATTTTCGAAAACTTTAGTTATTTTGTCTCCCCGAGAGGAGACGTTCCAAAATTTATAGCTAACGCCAATTTTCATTGGGTCAGTTTCAATGTTTACCTCAAACTTGGGTAATTAAACCGACTACAACGGCGCGCGCTGCACTCTAGGTGTATGACAGCAGCGGACATCAATCGAGGTCCGCGTCGGCCACCGCATTTCGACAGTCTGTGGGTATTTGTGTGTGGGGTATTTTAGTGAGTTTGGAAAGAGTGAGGTTTTTTGAAGAAAGGGAAGAGAGGGGAATTTATATTGGGAATGTGGAGGTGGTAGAAATGCTTACGACCATATCACGTTGAATGCACGCCATCCCGTCCGATCTGGCAAGTTAAGCAACGTTGAGTCCAGTTAGTACTTGGATCGGAGACGGCCTGGGAATCCTGGATGTTGTAAGCTTTTTGCATTTTTGTACAATAGTATATTTTAGCTGCTAATAAATATAGATTGATTTATTGTGTCATTTATGATGTTGTATTGATTTTATGAACTGTATTATTTCTTTGATGTAGGAATTGTGAACACTTTGAATTTTCAAACGAGTATAACTCGACTCGTATCCATTCGATTTTCGAAAACTTTAGTTATTTTGTCTCCCCGAGAGGAGACGTTCCAAAATTTATAGCTAACGCCAATTTTCATTGGGTCAGTTTCAATGTTTACCTCAAACTTGGGTAATTAAACCGACTACAACGGCGCGCGCTGCACTCTAGGTGTATGACAGCAGCGGACATCAATCGAGGTCCGCGTCGGCCACCGCATTTCGACAGTCTGTGGGTATTTGTGTGTGGGGTATTTTAGTGAGTTTGGAAAGAGTGAGGTTTTTTGAAGAAAGGGAAGAGAGGGGAATTTATATTGGGAATGTGGAGGTGGTAGAAATGCTTACGACCATATCACGTTGAATGCACGCCATCCCGTCCGATCTGGCAAGTTAAGCAACGTTGAGTCCAGTTAGTACTTGGATCGGAGACATTTTTATCGCATTATCATTTTTTATCATTTTTATCGCATTGGTTTGAACCGGGTAAAAGTCGTAACAAGGTAGCTGTAGGTGAACCTGCAGCTGGATCATCGCCGTCTCGAATGAGCACGTGATATTCCACAACCTTTAGAGGTGTGCTTCGAGAGAAGCGCGTCTCGGCCACGTCAACGTTCCAGTTGAGATGTCGCCTCAATGGACGTGTTACTGATGGCTGTTCGTTTCGGAACGTGATAGCTAATTGCCAAAATCAGTATCGTCTTGACTTAATGCGATGCGTGCACCATTTTCTGGTGCCGTGTTGCGTCTCGACACAAAAACTCCCGTGCTTGTGTGGCTCGGTGGCTATATGCGGCAAGATTCAGGTCGTTGTCGATAGTCTTAATGATTGTCTTTCTCTCTCTTCGGAGTGGACGACAGCGCCAATTGCTAAGCACCACTATTTTTCTGATTGGATTAGTTTCAAAAGCATTCTCTTCTCGGAGAGAGATCTTTTGTTGAGTTCTTTCGAGATCTCGATAATACGTACTAGCTTCAGCGATGGATCGGTTGCATCGAGTATCGATGAAGAACGCAGCTTGCTGCGTTACTTACCACGAATTGCAGACGCTTAGAGTGGTGAAATTTCGAACGCATAGCACCGACTGGGTCTCCAGTCGGTACGTCTGGTTCAGGGTTGTATATCTATCTAACTGCCAATGCTGCTTGATTGCGGTCTAGGCTTGTCGAATGACATTAGGTCCCTCTAACCAGAGACTTAATCTCGTTCTAGTGTCCGAAGCATCACAAGTCGAGACCCGACGTAAGTCGACTCGTAATGTGACGCGCTACTCTTATATCAGTGGAAGGGAGCTGCCAAATGGCGTCCAACTTGACTTGCTGGGTTACCATCAAGACGTGTATCACATAACGTGTCTACTGATGTGTTAATCTTGGTGTATGTCAGACAGGCTCGTCGCTCTCTACATCTGAATACTGGGATTCGTTTTGATCTAGTTGCTGCTTCTCGCGGCTCTAGCTATAACGGTGCGTGTCTTGCTATTCTCAACCTGAACTCAGTCGTGATTACCCGCTGAACTTAAGCATATCATTTAGCGGAGGAAAAGAAACTAAACAGGATTCCCTTAGTAACGGCGAGTGAAACGGGAAGAGCCCAGCGTCGAATCGTTCAGTCTTTGGCTGCTACGAAATGTGACGTATAGGTGTAGTCTTCCAGCAGTGTCGTGAGTCCGAAGTCCTTACGATTGAGGCCATAAACCAGAGAGGGTGCGAGTCCCGTCCTGGATTGCGGCACTGTTGGTTCGGCTGCTCCTTGGAGTCGGGTTGCTTGAAAGTGCAGCCTAAAGTGGGTGATAAACTTCATCTAAGGCTAAATATCGACTCGATTGCGATAGCGAACAAGTACCGTGAGGGAAAGTTGCAAAGGACTTTGAAGAGAGAGTTCAAGAGAACGTGAAATCGCTGGAGTGGAACCGGAGACAGTTGATGTTGCTTGGAGACAATTTTGGTGACTGGTCGCTTAGTTGTGATCGTTGCCGGATGTCGTTTCCTATGCTATGCCGACGGCGTTGGCTGCTCGTTCTTGCCCGACAGTGTTGCCCAGCTCGCAAGAGTCGGTGTCTTGTTGTCGGTCGTTAGTTCGTGGTGGCTAGCGTTTTTTTTTTTAAATGACACAATAAATCAATCTATATTTATTAGCAGCTAAAATATACTATTGTACAAAAATGCAAAAAGCTTACAACATCCAGGATTCCCAGGCCGTCTCCGATCCAAGTACTAACTGGACTCAACGTTGCTTAACTTGCCAGATCGGACGGGATGGCGTGCATTCAACGTGATATGGTCGTAAGCATTTCTACCACCTCCACATTCCCAATATAAATTCCCCTCTCTTCCCTTTCTTCAAAAAACCTCACTCTTTCCAAACTCACTAAAATACCCCACACACAAATACCCACAGACTGTCGAAATGCGGTGGCCGACGCGGACCTCGATTGATGTCCGCTGCTGTCATACACCTAGAGTGCAGCGCGCGCCGTTGTAGTCGGTTTAATTACCCAAGTTTGAGGTAAACATTGAAACTGACCCAATGAAAATTGGCGTTAGCTATAAATTTTGGAACGTCTCCTCTCGGGGAGACAAAATAACTAACAAGGGAAGTGTTTTCGGAGGGGCTTTGAGAATGTTCTGAAAATTGGTACACTAGTAATTTCGACCATGCTGAGAAACGTGGTAAATTTATTTTTTGCCCCTTGCCCCCGTGGGCCGAGATATCAGCTGAAAAAGCAAAATCCAGTACAAAAATTGCCGATTTTTGAGGGCCTGTAACTTTGCTTCTAGGCACTTCCAAAAGGTCTAATTTCTTGTTTTGGACTCACAATTGATTGTTTAACAATTTCTGATGCTTTTTGGAGAGAACAAATTTTGAGCGAAAACTTGAAAATTTTCGACCATTTGGGTGCAAAATTTTTCCAAGTTTTTTGGATTTTCAAAAAAAAATTTCAACCTTCCAGATTATGGTTGGAAACGATAGATGGATATTTGTACAGCCCTCCTCCATATTTTCGTAACAATGCTTGTCACTTTTTCAAAAAATTAGATCAGTTATGCGCCAAAAACCTTGAAAAAAATTCAGCCATAATTTGACCTATAAAAAGCACCCTAATTAGTGAAAAAGTACATGAAAATTTCAAGAACTGTTCTACAAATCTCCATCTATCGTTTCCAGCCAAGAACTGCCAGATTGGAAAAACAGTTTTGAAAATCCACGTACTTCAAAAAATTTCGCACCCAAATGGTGGCAAAATTTCGAATTTTGGCTCAAAAAAATTTTTTTCCAGAAAGTACCGGAAATTGTTATACAATCAATTCTGAGTCCAAAACAAAAAACGAGACTTTCTAAAACCGCCTAGAAGCAAAATTACAGGCTCTCGAAAAATCCCCTTATTTGTACCGGGGACAGCTTTTTCAGCTGATATCTCGGCCCACGGGGGCAAGGGGCAAAAAAAAAATTTACCACGTTTCTCAGCATGGTCGAAAGTACTAGTGTACCAATTTTCAGAAAATTCTCAAAGCCCCTCTGAAAACACTTCCCTTGTAAAGTTTTCGAAAATCGAATGGATACGAGTCGAGTTATACTCGTTTGAAAATTCAAAGTGTTCACAATTCCTACATCAAAGAAATAATACAGTTCATAAAATCAATACAACATCATAAATGACACAATAAATCAATCTATATTTATTAGCAGCTAAAATATACTATTGTACAAAAATGCAAAAAGCTTACAACATCCAGGATTCCCAGGCCGTCTCCGATCCAAGTACTAACTGGACTCAACGTTGCTTAACTTGCCAGATCGGACGGGATGGCGTGCATTCAACGTGATATGGTCGTAAGCATTTCTACCACCTCCACATTCCCAATATAAATTCCCCTCTCTTCCCTTTCTTCAAAAAACCTCACTCTTTCCAAACTCACTAAAATACCCCACACACAAATACCCACAGACTGTCGAAATGCGGTGGCCGACGCGGACCTCGATTGATGTCCGCTGCTGTCATACACCTAGAGTGCAGCGCGCGCCGTTGTAGTCGGTTTAATTACCCAAGTTTGAGGTAAATCTGCGCTTCTAGCCAACGGATTTGCTTCAAATTTTGGGTATCGGTGGTACTGCTTATTTTTTAAAAGTACTAACTAGTTTCTGGCACTGGAGCCGAGCCCTGGCTTCTTCATTAACGATGTTAAAACCGACGTCGGAAGTGGCTATAGAAGGCTCCAGTGGATCCCTTATTCTCTACTATTATCCCTGTATTATGAATAACATTGTCTCTTATTCACTGATATTCAGTGATGAAAGAGACACGGCCCTCTCCGGAACCACCGGAAACCCAAAGAAAAGTCCATTGAGAATGCACGAAATGTGTATTCCCGGTGGCAAAAAGAGAAAGAAAACTAGGTTCAAGAAGAGATTCACTTTGTGGACAGAAGAAGAACCGAAATTCTTGGAAAGGGAGTGGTTCTCCTTTGCTTGCATAAAGACACCAAAAAAGGACTGCCTATCCGCTGGTATTTCCAGAAAATCGGCATCGGAGATTGTAGAGGAGGTGACAGAGTATCTGAAAATACCTGTAAAAATTCATTTCCCCTTCAATCAGCAAGAATTCGTCTGTTTTCATGCAGAAATGTGCAGAAAATTAGTTGAAAATCGGCGAGAGATGAGGAGGGATGACGGATTAACGTTGTCTTTTTCTCTGGCACTCTCTCGTTATGCACACTCTTTCGTCGCGCGCGTGTCGCCGGCGAGAGCGAATTCGAAAAGATTTCTTGCTCGTTTTTCGAGTTTTGCCGGAAAAATAAGCGATTTTTCAGGTGAAAAGCCGCTCGAGAAGCGATGTGAGCAAGGAGGAGTCAAAAGTCACGTAAGTTGTTTGATTTTTGACGGAAAAAATCGTGAAAAATGTGTAGGGTCCGCCGGAGGCGCTGCCCAAATTTTTATCACATTTTTCCCGACTTTTTCAGAGGAATTTTGTTTGAAAAATACTATAAAAAGTACAGTGAAACAAGCAAAATTCAGATCAGTATCGATTTCCTCCGTTTCGGATGTGATATCGTCAGAAAAATCACCTGGAAAATTAGCTGAAAATTCGAATTTTTCGAAGAGAATTTTTGAGTTTTTCAGCACCAAAATTGGTGAAAAGTGTAATGGAATTGTGTTATTTGAGTCTGAAAAAGAGAATAATTCAGAGATTAACATGATTTTCATTTCAGAAAAGACTCCATCGATGCGAAGAAGCGTTTCGATGGAGCAGGAAACGGAGACGCCGGAAGAAGCGCAGAAGCAGGCTACCGATGATGCTCAGGTGAGTATTATTAGGGAACCCTGCAAAGAGAAAAGCCAGGTGGTCGGGATCGTGGTGGTTTCGGCATCAAGTCCAGAAATCACCCGTCTTGATTGCTCGGCGTACTCCGAGCAACTTTTTTTGACTCATTTTATTAAAATTGGGCTGAAATTGATAGAAAAAAGGAAGAATTCGGTGTCTGTTGTGAATTCCCCTGTGGTTTTTGCATCAGTACTGGTAAATATGGATAGAAAATGTCTGTATTTGTCAGTGGAGAATGAAATGCTGAGTTGGAAACCAAAACTCTGCTCATTTTCCCATCGACGGAAATTATCGATTTTTGCAAGAGAAAATGAGCAAAAAGTGGTAAAATTAGCGGAGAGTGAGCCTAGTGAAGGAAAATTGGCTGATTTGAAGCTAGAAGAAACTAGAGAGATCTCTAGAGAAATGCTGAGAAGATTCGGCAGGCAGAAAAAACGCGAAAAACCGTCAGGGTCCGCCGAAGGCTCTGCTCGATTTTTCAATGCGTTTTTGTCGGATCTTCGAAGAAAAATGCTGCCTAAAAGAGTGATTAGAGGTGGCGGAGACGAAGCAAAGAGCGATGAGATTGTCGGAATCATTAAGAGAATGGAATTAGTCGAGAAAAACGGCAATTCCGTTGTCTGCAGAGTCGAATATCCGCCGATCGCAAAAACGCAATGCTTCGAGAAAGATTGCACCCAAGCCAGCTCGGCGGGTCTCGGAGCAAATGATTTGCAATATTTGACGAGACATTTGAGCAAGCATCATGGGCTAAAAGTGCAGTGGACTTATAAATGTTCAATTTGTGGTCAGAAGGCTCCCAATGGAAAAGTTAGCACTAGTGCTACATATTGGATGAGTGATCACATGTTGGCGAGTCACGGAATGAAAGCAGTAAAGAGAATCGAAAATAGAAAGAAAACTACGGCCGATCGGACTGCTGATATTCTAAATGAGAGTGCTCCATCGCTTCCGAAACCTAAAAATGGTGTAAGGAAAATAAAAGTGTTGGCAGCACCGGAAGCAAACTCAACGCCAGAGAAAATCACAGAATTAGAAAATAAAATTCAAACGAGAACTGTGACAAAATCGTTGAGTGTGCTAAAGGAATCGGTGAAAAAGAGAGAAAAGGAAGTGAAAATGGTTGAAAATAATGAGAATAAACCTACACTGGCTGATCTTTTTCAAAAAACCGAAAAGAAAAGTGCTCGAAGAAGCCTAGCGAATGTGATAAAAGCTGGAAATGTTGAGAGTCCGAAAATAGTTCCGAGCCCGATTTCGGGTGACAAAAAGGACTTGAAACCGCTTTCTCAAGCTGAAAGAGTGAAAATGGCTAGAGAGCAAGCATCGAGAAAGGCTAGATTGTCGATTCAGAGTAACAGATTGAGTCTGTCGGCAGTCGAAAAAGTACCGAAGATTCGGGAAAGCCTGGGAGTCTCAGAAGCTGAAATAGTGCCTGAAAAAGAGGAAATTGATGATTCTGAACAGGAAGAAGACGTTTTAGACAAAACTATTGTTATCGATGATTTCGAAACAGTAAAAAGAAGGTTTAATACGTGGTGTTTAGATCATGAAACCTCGAAGGAGGCGTGGCTGTCTGATGACGTCATCGAGTGGTATTTGAAAGGAATCTGTGCTAAAAATGAAGAGTACAGAGTTCTAGATCCTTGCTTATGGGAAATAACAAAGAAGCAAGGTCCAATGCAGGTCAAACAGACCATGTGGACCCAGAAAAAGCACTTCTTTCCCATTTGTGAGGAGGATCACTGGATACTTTTGATTATTGATTCAGAGAGTATCTACTATGGAAACACACTCGGATATGAGCCGAGAGGGAAAGTTAAGGAATTTATAGAGAAATTGGGTCGAAAAAGACGCTATTTTGATGTTCCTGTCCCTCTGCAAAGAGATTCCGTGAATTGTGGAGTACACGTGTGTCTAATGGCAGAATCAGTTGCTAATGGAGTTTTCTGGTACGAGGAAAAAGACGTGCTGAAATTCCGAAGCAGAGTAAAGAAAATGCTCAAAGAGAAAGGTTACGAGTTATTTTCAGAGCCATATTTAGACGGAAATGAGAAGGAAAAAGTGGAAAATTCAGCAGAAATTTTCGGCGATGACTTTACAATTGTGAATTCGAATTTCGGTTCGCTGGAAAAAGTCGAAGAATCGTCGGAAGAAGGAAAAATAGCTGAAAATTCCAAAAATGTTTCCCTCGCTGAAAAAGAGTGTTTTTCTCAAGAAAATTCGAAAAATGGTGAATTGGAAGAGGAAATGAATGCGATAAGTTCCATCCCAAAACTGATGGAGCAAAAGCATTTGAAACCGATTTCAGTTGCGCCGAGAAACGAAAAAAGAGAAATTCGAGAAAAACCAAAGGAACAGAGAGGGAAACAGCCAAAAGTGCCCACAGGAAAACCAGATGAACTGGTGAAAAAAGTACGAGAATGGTTTGAAAAAGAATTCGAATCATATGTACAAGATGGGCGGAGCTTCCAGAGACTGGAATGGCTCACAGAGGTTCTCACAGCGTCGATTCACAAAGCTTCGGTTGGTGATGAGATTGCGATTGAGAAAATTGGAAAAAGACTGCCTCCTATGGAAATAAAAGAAGGAGAAATGTCGACACAAACGGAAATGAAAAAGAAATATAAGAGTAAAAAGGATGAAAATCCGAGAAATATTTCTGGCTCATTTAGAGATTCTTACTGGGAAAATCGGGCAAAAACTTATAATCGCCTGGTCGGTAAAGAATCGAAACAGTGTGAAATTCCGATCAAGAAGTTGGAGGCGTTTTTCAGAAAGACGACTTCAGATACCGATGTGCCGGAAAAGGTGTTGGAAGCGAAATCTTCCAAAATTCCAAAAGTGAAAATCGGTGATTGGATTGAAGGAGAATTCACTGAAAAGGAATTAGCAGAGGCTCTTAAAAAGACAAAAGACACTGCTCCTGGAGTTGATGGATTGAAATATCACCATTTGAGTTGGTTCGATCCCGATTTCAGGCTTCTAACTCTACTTTATAATGAGTGTAGAGTGCATAGAAGAATTCCGGCTCATTGGAAAGAGGCTGAAACTGTACTCTTATATAAGGGTGGAGATGAGTGGAAGCCGGATAACTGGAGGCCGATCAGTTTGATGCCGACCATTTATAAGTTGTATTCTAGTCTTTGGAATCGGAGAATCCGATCGATAGATGGAATCAATAGTAGGTGTCAGAGAGGTTTCCAGGAAAGAGAAGGTTGTAATGAGAGCATAGGGATTCTCAGAGCAGCCATTGATGTGGCAAAAGGCAGAAAAGGAAATTTAGCAGTTGCCTGGCTGGATCTAACAAATGCGTTCGGTTCAGTCCCACATGAGCTCATTGAGCATACTCTGAAAGTGTATGGCTTCCCAGAAATGGTAGTTCAGGTCATTATGGACATGTATAAGGGAGCGGCCATTAGAATAAAGAGTAAAACGGAGAAAAGTGACCAGATATTGATAAAATCTGGAGTGAAGCAAGGTGATCCGATTTCACCGACACTCTTCAATATGTGCCTGGAAAATGTTATTAGAAGACATTTAGCAACGGCGACTGGTCATATGTGTCTTGACACAAGGATAAAGGTGTTAGCGTTTGCCGATGATATGGCGATCCTCGCGGAAACCAAAAATCAGCTTCAGAATGAACTGATAAGAATGGATGAGGATTGTACACCTCTGAATTTGATTTTCAAGCCAGCTAAATGTGCTAGTTTGATAATTGAAAGAGGACAAGTGAATAGTGGCGCAGAGTTGATGCTCAAAAATCAGCCAATTCGAAGTCTCAAGGAAATTGACAGCTATAAATATTTAGGTGTTCAAACAGGAATAGAGACGAGAATTTCAGAGCTGGAGCTGATAACAAAAGTCACAAAAGAGTTAGATTTGGTGAACAAAAGTGAGCTAACACCACCCCAGAAACTCGATTGTGTCAAAACTTTCGTGTTACCAAAAATGACGTATATGTATGCGAATTCGGTACCGAAACTGACAGAATTGAAGGTGTTCGCTGGTATTACTATGAGAGCAATTAAAATGATGCACGGAATTCCGGTGAGAGGCTCACCATTGGAATATGTGCAATTGCCGACTGGTAAAGGCGGATTAGGAGTATCGTGCCCAAAAATCACGGCTCTGATCACATATTTGGTTTCGATGATGAAGAAACTGTGGTCAAGTGATGGGTACATACGGAAACTGTACTCGGCGTACTTGAAAAAAGTCGTTGAAGCTGAAACAGGAATTCAAAATGCCACATTGCAAGATATGGCGACATATCTTAGCAATGAAAAATCGATAAATAAACGGGCATTTGGATATAATGGTTTCAGAAGAGTACGAGAAGTGTGTAAGGGATTATCAGAAATAAAAGAATCTCCGCTGCACAAGATAAAAATCGTAGTAGAAAATGGAAAACTAGCGATTTTGGTTCAGGCCACCAAAGACGGAAAAGAGAAGATTTTCACAGAATTACAGGTTAAAAAACTTCAAACATTGCTGAGAGGAGAAGTAAATTCGGCACTTTTACACCGATTCAATACAGAAAAAGTGGTGAAAAGTGAAGTTTGCCGAGTGCTTCAACAGTATCCGCAAAGCAATAGTTTCGTCAGAAAAGGTGGAAAAGTGAGCTTTTCAGCTCATAGATGGGTTCACAGAGCACGTCTGAATTTGTTGGCTTGTAATTACAACACTTTCGATGACGTAAAGTCAAAGGCTTGCCGAAGATGTGGCTATGAGAGAGAATCTCAATGGCACATTCTTCAGTCTTGCACATATGGCTTACCGCGGAAAATTACAGAAAGACACGATGCGGTGCTTTATAAAGTGAAAAAGCTCATTGAAAATGGGGAAAAGAAAGATTGGGAGCTCCTAATAGATCAGGAACACTCAGGCCCCAATAGATTGAGACCTGACATCTATATGAAAAGTCCAGATGGAAAACAAGTTATTCTGGCAGATGTCACATGTCCCTATGAGCATGGAGTAGAAGCTATGCAAAGAGCGTGGGACGCAAAGGTTTCTAAGTACACAGAGGGATTCCAGCACCTAAAATCGGAAGGTGTGAGTTTCTCAGTTCTACCGATTGTTGTGGGTTCACTAGGTAACTGGTGGAAGCCTACAATAAATAGTCTGGTTGAATTAGGAATCGAAAAGAGTGTGATTCGTCGGGCAATACCAGAAATATGTTCTACAGTACTAGAATATAGTAAAAACGCCTACTGGAATCACATTTTCGGGGATTCCTATTCAGATAATCCACTGAAATTCGGTGGCGAAAAGCCTAAGGGTTTGGACCGGAAGAGGGAGCGACTGGAGTTCCGTAACTCTCCACACAATTAACCTAAGGTGATACTCGCAAGCCAAAAGTTCTGGCGCCGAAGGACGGAAAAAGGAACGGACTAGGAAACGAGACTGATTAACGGAATGAGCTGTGTAAAAGATAGGAATTGGACAGAAAAAGCAAGAAAAAAAGATAAGCTTGTTGTTTTTGTTCAATTTTCCCCAAAAAATTATGTAATTTTCCAAGAAAATCGTTGAGAAACGATAAAAAAACAGCTTGGAAATTTGCGACGAAATGGGAAAATCGCCGGTGTGCGATAGAGCGTGCGAAAAAGAGAGACGCAGAGAAATCCACTCGCGTGTACTCCTCGAGGAGAACGCGGCAGAATAAATGGATTTCGAAGGAAAATTTCGCCGTTTTATCGTCACCGAAGGAAATGGAAGCGTAAAAAACAGAGAAAATTTATCAGAATTGAAAAAGTAATAATTCTTGATGATTTTCAGATAGAATTTCAGCTGATTCGTAACGAAACACATCGGTTTCGGGTGCTGGAAGAAGGAAAACGCGGAAGTTTCAGAGGAAACGAAGTCTAACGAAGATTTCGGAGTATTCAGAGGATGACAGAAGTCCCAGAAGAGATAAGAAGAGTCGGAGAAGAAGAAATGAGTGTTGGCGACGCAAATTCGTGCTTCGTACACTTGGAAAACTTCGATTTTTCTGAAAAAATGTGGGAATTAAAGTCAAAAATGTCTAAAAAATTGAAAAAGAGAAATTTAGTGTTGGCGAAGCCTGTTGAGGTTTTGTACACTGAAAATAAGCAATTTTTCAGACAGAAATACCGGGATAAACCGAAGGAAATCGAAACGCAAAAAATAAAAGGAAATTTCAGCATTTTCTGAAAAGGAAAAAGCGTTTAGATTTCAGAATAAATGGAATTCAAAGGGAATTTCAGATTATTCAGAGACAGACGAAAATCCCAAAAGAGCCAAGAAAAATTGGAAAAGGAAAATCTGGTGTCGGCGGAGCGAATTCGTGCTTTTACACCGGAAAAGTCTGATTTTTCTAGCAAAAAATTGAAAAATTGGGATGAAAAAGTAAAAATTCCTAAAAGAGAGAAAGAGGAAAATTGTCAAAAGAAACAGACAAAAATCGGTCTTAACCTTAACCGGCGATAAGTAATAAGACGGCTCTCTGGAAGGAAATTGAGAATTAATTATCGGGAGAAGTGATTCTTAGTAATTCTGATAGTTTCACCTTCTTGATGTTCTTAACGTGCTCGTTCGAGAAACAGATTCTTGATGAATGAAAAGGTTACACCTGATAAAAAAAAATTCTCAGAAAAGCTGAAATGAACAAAAGCAAAAAAGGAAGAAAAACAGAGCTTTTTAGTAGTTTCGAATCGAGTTTTCAGTGTAAAATTAATGGAGAAAATCGTGCTCCGAACACTGAAAATTCAAAAAGGTGAATTTTGAGAAAAAGGAAATTCAAATTTCTCGGATTCACTGGTTTTACGGACAAGTAGAAGAGAAGTTTTGGTACAGTTTATGGAGCTATATCTCAACTCCAAGTACTAAAACATGCTCAGATACATGGCAAAGTCGCCGTTATACTGTTCCGATTAGACAAGACCCAGATATCGATTTTCTACCGGATCTTACCCAAATTCGTGCTCCAAACCAAGCACACTGGGGCAGAGTAAGGATTAGGAATTGATGGAACATGGGATCGGTACAGGTACCCCCTCTAGAGACCGCGAGGTTTAGGATAGACGGGAAGGCCGCGAGGCACCTAGCGGGTAACTCAGTCAGTTTTCTAGTAGATCATTTCGATCCGACAGGACTGGCATTAATGAGGAACCCTGGGAATGGTGAAATCTAGTGTTTGGGCTGACAAGAGTTTCAGTTCGGCTGCAGTCCATTGTCATGCAACCACTAAAACCAGTGGGATATGCGGATGGATATACTGTAGTTTGAATGGTCCTCTTGTTTGACTCGCCAAGTCTTTTCTGTACTGCTCTGGGAGCAACTACATAATGGCCCCTCACTGAAATAAATCCCCTAGCAACTGGTGGTCCCGTTCAGCGGGTTCTTGCCACTATTGCGCCCCAGGCTCGCGTGCGCTTCTAGCCATCAGATTTGCTTCAAATTTTGGGTATCGGTGGTACACTTTATTTTTTAAAGTACTAACCAACTTTCAACTTTTGGCACTGGAGCCGAGCCCTGGCTTCTTCATTAACGATGTTAAAACCGACGTCGGAAGTGGCTATAGAAGGCTCCAGTGGATCCCCTATTCGCTATATTTATCCCTGTATTATGAATAACATTGTCTCTGATTCGCTGATATTCAGTGATGAAAGAGACACGGCCCTCTCCGGAACCACCGGAAACCCACAGAAAAGTCCATTGAGAATGCACGAAATGTGTATTCCCGGTGGCAAAAAGAGAAAGAAAACTAGGTTCAAGAAGAGATTCACTTTGTGGACAGAAGAAGAACCGAAATTCTTGGAAAGGGAGTGGTTCTCCTTTGCTTGCATAAAGACACCAAAAAAGGACTGCCTATCCGCTGGTATTTCCAGAAAGTCGGCATCGGAGATTGTAGAGGAGGTGACAGAGTATCTGAAAATACCTGAAAATACTCATTTCCCCTTCAATCGGCAAGAATTCGTCTGTTTTCATGCAGAAATGTGCCGAAAATTAGTTGAAAATCGGCGAGAGATGAGGAGGGATGACGGATTAACGTTGTCTTTTTCTCTGGCACTCTCTCGTTATGCACACTCTTTCGTCGCGCGCGCGTCGCCGGCGAGAGCGAATTTGAAAAGATTTCTTGCTCGTTTTTCGAGTTTTGCCAGAAAACCAAAGATTTTTTCAGGCAAAAAGGTTCTCGGAAGGCGCAGAAAGCAAGGAGGAGTCAAAAATCACGTAAGTTGTTTGATTTTTGACGGAAAAAATCGTGAAAAATGTGTAGGGTCCGCCGGAGGCGCTGCCCAAATTTTTACCACACTTTTCGCGACTTTTTCAGAGGAATTTTGCTTGGAAAATACTATAAAAAGTACAGAGAAACCAGCAAAATTCAGTTCAGTATCGATTTCCTCCGTTTTGGATGCGATATTGTCAAGAAAATCACCTGAAAAATTAGCTGAAAATTCGAATTTTTCGAAGGGAATTTTTGAGTTTTCCAGCACCAAAAATGGTGAAAAGTGTGATGAAGTTGTGTTATTTGAGTCTGAAAAAGAGAATAATTCAGAAAATAGCATGATTTTCATTTCAGAAAAGACTCCGTCGACTCGAAGATGTGTTTCGATGGAGCAGGAAACGGAGACGCCGGAAGAAGCGCAGAAGCAGGCTACCGATGATGCTCAGGTGAGTATTATTAGGGAACCCTGCAAAGAGAAAAGCCAGGTGGTCGGGATCGTGGTGATTTCGGCATCAAGTCCAGAAATCACCCGTCTTGATTGCTCGGCGTACTCCGAGCAACTTTTTTTGACTCATTTTATTAAAATTGGGCTGAAATTGATAGAAAAAAGGAAGAATTCGGTGTCTGTTGTGAATTCCCCTGTGGTTTTTGCATCAGTACTGGTAAATATGGATAGAAAATGTCTGTATTTGTCAGTGGAGAATGAAATGCTGAGTTGGAAACCAAAACTCTGCTCATTTTCCCATCGACGGAAATTATCGATTTTTGCAAGAGAAAATGAGCAAAAAGTGGTAAAATTAGCGGAGAGTGAGCCTAGTGAAGGAAAATTGGCTGATTTGAAGCTAGAAGAAACTAGAGAGATCTCTAGAGAAATGCTGAGAAGATTCGGCAGGCAGAAAAAACGCGAAAAACCGTCAGGGTCCGCCGAAGGCTCTGCTCGATTTTTCAATGCGTTTTTGTCGGATCTTCGAAGAAAAATGCTGCCTAAAAGAGTGATTAGAGGTGGCGGAGACGAAGCAAAGAGCGATGAGATTGTCGGAATCATTAAGAGAATGGAATTAGTCGAGAAAAACGGCAATTCCGTTGTCTGCAGAGTCGAATATCCGCCGATCGCAAAAACGCAATGCTTCGAGAAAGATTGCACCCAAGCCAGCTCGGCGGGTCTCGGAGCAAATGATTTGCAATATTTGACGAGACATTTGAGCAAGCATCATGGGCTAAAAGTGCAGTGGACTTATAAATGTTCAATTTGTGGTCAGAAGGCTCCCAATGGAAAAGTTAGCACTAGTGCTACATATTGGATGAGTGATCACATGTTGGCGAGTCACGGAATGAAAGCAGTAAAGAGAATCGAAAATAGAAAGAAAACTACGGCCGATCGGACTGCTGATATTCTAAATGAGAGTGCTCCATCGCTTCCGAAACCTAAAAATGGTGTAAGGAAAATAAAAGTGTTGGCAGCACCGGAAGCAAACTCAACGCCAGAGAAAATCACAGAATTAGAAAATAAAATTCAAACGAGAACTGTGACAAAATCGTTGAGTGTGCTAAAGGAATCGGTGAAAAAGAGAGAAAAGGAAGTGAAAATGGTTGAAAATAATGAGAATAAACCTACACTGGCTGATCTTTTTCAAAAAACCGAAAAGAAAAGTGCTCGAAGAAGCCTAGCGAATGTGATAAAAGCTGGAAATGTTGAGAGTCCGAAAATAGTTCCGAGCCCGATTTCGGGTGACAAAAAGGACTTGAAACCGCTTTCTCAAGCTGAAAGAGTGAAAATGGCTAGAGAGCAAGCATCGAGAAAGGCTAGATTGTCGATTCAGAGTAACAGATTGAGTCTGTCGGCAATTGAAAAAATACCGAAGGTTCGGGAAAGCCTGGGAGTCTCAGAAGCCGAAAAAGTGCCTGAAAAAGAGGAAATTGATGATTCTGAACAAGAAGAAGACGTTTTAGACAAAACTATTGTTATCGATGATTTCGAAACAGTAAAAAGAAGGTTTAATACGTGGTGTTTAGATCATGAAACCTCAAAGGAGGCGTGGCTGTCTGATGACGTCATCGAGTGGTATTTGAAAGGAATCTGTGCTAAAAATGAAGAGTACAGAGTTCTAGATCCTTGCTTATGGGAAATAACAAAGAGGCAAGGTCCAATGCAGGTCAAACAGACCATGTGGACCCAGAAAAAGCACTTCTTTCCCATTTGTGAGGAGGATCACTGGATACTTTTGATTATTGATTCAGAGAGTATCTATTATGGAAACACACTCGGATATGAGCCGAGAGGGAAAGTTAAGGAATTTATAGAGAAATTGGGTCGAAAAAGACGCTATTTCGATATTCCAGTCCCTCTGCAAAGAGATTCCGTGAATTGTGGAGTACATGTGTGTCTAATGGCTGAATCAGTTGCTAATGGAGTTTTCTGGTACGAAGAAAAAGACGTGCTGAAATTCCGAAGCAGAGTAAAGAAAATGCTCAAAGAGAAAGGTTACGAGTTATTTTCAGAGCCATATTTAGACAGAAATGAGAAGGAAAAAGTGGAAAATTCAGCAGAAAGTTTCGGCGATGACTTTGAAATTGTGAATTCGAAATTCGAATTGCTGGAAAAAGTCGAAGAATCGTCGGAAAAAGGAAAACTAGCTGAAAATTCCAAAAATGCTTCCCTCGCTGAAAAAGAGTGTTTTTCTCAAGAAAACTCGAAAAATGGTGAATTGAAAGAGGAAATGAATGCGATAAGTTCCATCCCAAAACTGATGGAGCAAAAGCATTTGAAGCCGATTTCAGTTGCTCCGAGAATAGAAAAAAGAGAAATTAGAGAAAAACCGAAGGAACAGAGAGGGAAACAGCCAAAAGTGCCCACAGGAAAACCAGATGAACTGGTGAAAAAAGTACGAGAATGGTTTGAAAAAGAATTCGAATCATATGTACAAGGTGGGCGGAGCTTCCAGAGGCTGGAATGGCTCACAGAGGTTCTCACAGCGTCGATTCACAAAGCTTCGGTTGGTGATGAGATTGCGATTGAGAAAATTGGAAAAAGACTGCCTCCTATGGAAATAAAAGAAGGAGAAATGTCGACACAAACGGAAATGAAAAAGAAATATAAGAGTAAAAAGGATGAAAATCCGAGAAATATTTCTGGCTCATTTAGAGATTCTTACTGGGAAAATCGGGCAAAAACGTATAATCGCCTGGTCGGTAAAGAATCGAAACAGTGTGAAATTCCGATCAAGAAGTTGGAGGCGTTTTTCAGAAAGACGACTTCAGATACCGATGTGCCGGGAAAGGTGTTGGAAGCGAAATCTTCCAAAATTCCAAAAGTGAAAATCGGTGATTGGATTGAAGGAGAATTCACTGAAAAGGAATTAGCAGAAGCTCTCAAAAAGACAAAAGACACTGCTCCTGGAGTTGATGGATTGAAATATCACCATTTGAGTTGGTTCGATCCCGATTTCAGGCTTCTAACTCTACTTTATAATGAGTGTAGAGTGCATAGAAGAATTCCGGCTCATTGGAAAGAGGCTGAAACTGTACTCTTATATAAGGGTGGAGATGAGTTGAAGCCGGATAACTGGAGGCCGATCAGTTTGATGCCGACAATTTATAAGTTGTATTCTAGTCTTTGGAATCGGAGAATCCGATCGATAGATGGAATCAATAGTAGGTGTCAGAGAGGTTTCCAAGAAAGAGAAGGTTGTAATGAGAGCATAGGGATTCTCAGAGCAGCCATTGATGTGGCAAAAGGCAGAAAAGGAAATTTAGCAGTTGCCTGGCTGGATCTAACAAATGCGTTCGGTTCAGTGCCACATGAGCTCATTGAGCATACTCTGAAAGTGTATGGCTTCCCAGAAATGGTAGTGCAGGTCATTATGGACATGTATAAGGGAGCGGCCATCAGAATAAAGAGTAAAACGGAGAAAAGTGACCAGATATTGATTAAATCGGGAGTGAAACAAGGTGATCCGATTTCACCGACACTATTCAATATGTGCCTGGAAAATGTTATTAGAAGACATTTAGCAACGGCGACTGGTCATATGTGTCTTGACACAAGAATAAAGGTGTTAGCGTTTGCCGATGATATGGCGATCCTCGCCAAGCACACACCAGTAAGCGTCCACAAGCAAGCACTATCACTAGTCCGCCATCAGCCCGAAAGCATCAAGCAGACAGAATAGCGCCGGACAAGCATCAACCAACTGGCCAATCGTTCCAACCACTGGAGCCAATCCTTTTCCCGAAGTTACGGATCTAGTTTGCCGACTTCCCTTACCTACATTATTCTATTCTAGAGGCTGTTCACCTTGGAGACCTAATGCGGATATCGGTACGATTGAGTGCAAATTAATAGCCTCCCTTGGTGTTTTAAGGGCCGTTCAAAGAGCACGAGACACCACAGAAACCGCGGTGCTTTTCGGAAACAACGTCCCCATCTCTGGCTGAACCAATTCCAGGGAGTCCGTTCCTTAACTAGAGAAGAAAACTCTAGCTCGGTCTTTGAGCGACTAACCAAGTTCGAATGCGTTACCGCGCTTGTGCTCCGAAGAACACAATCTTTGCATCTCAGTTAGGGAATATTAACCCTATTCCCTTTCGACAAACGGGGACCAAAAGCAAGCTTTTCGCCACCGATGATACAAGGCGTTCGCCAGTACCTTAGGATCGACTGACCCACATCCAACTACTGTTCACGTGGAACCCTTCTCCACTTCAGTCTTCAAGGATCGAACTTGAATATTTGCTACTACCATTACGATCTGCACTGACGGAAGCTCCAGCCAAGCCCACGCTCATAGCCTTCAACGCAACCGCCACGACCTTCCTACTCGTTACGACTTGGCGTTAGACAACGCACATGTCGCAACGGCGGAGTATAGGTCTCTCGCTTAAGCGCCATCCATTTTCAGGGCTAGTTGATTCGGCAGGTGAGTTGTTACACACTCCTTAGCGGATACCGACTTCCATGGCCACCGTCCTGCTGTCAATATCAACCAACACCTTTTGTGGGGTCTCATGAGCAAGAAGTTAGGCACCTTAACTCCACGTTTGGTTCATCCCACAGCGCCAGTTCTGCTTACCAAAAATGGCCCACTTGGACCTCGCATTCACGTTGACAGTTCACTAAAGAAACTGCAACTTCATATCCATTGAAAGTTTGAGAATAGGTTGAGGGCATTACGCCCCCAAGGCCTCTAATCATTAGCTTTACCGAATATAACTGCCAGAGATCCAGCTATCCTGAGGGAAACTTCGGAAGGAACCAGCTACTAGATGGTTCGATTAGTCTTTCGCCCCTATACCCAAGTCTATCGATCGATTTGCACGTCAGAACCGATACGGACTTCCACCAGAGTTTCCTCTGGCTTCATCCTGCTCAGGCATAGTTCACCATCTTTCGGGTCGTTTGCCAACTGCTCAACCTCTGCACAGTCACAAGTGACACGTACAGGGCCGTGGTGCGCAACACTCCGAAGAGCGCAGATCCCACGTCGGCCAATTCGAGACTGACCTTCACTTTCATTTCGCCGCAAGGTTTTACCACCCTTTGACTCGCAGTAGACAAGCACTCCGCAATCCGTGTTTCAAGACGGGTCGGAAACGTCGTCGACTTTCACACCGACGTCACACACACTAGCGTAACTAAACGCTAGCCACCACGAACTAACGACCGACAACAAGACACCGACTCTTGCGAGCTGGGCAACACTGTCGGGCAAGAACGAGCAGCCAACGCCGTCGGCATAGCATAGGAAACGACATCCGGCAACGATCACAACTAAGCGACCAGTCACCAAAATTGTCTCCAAGCAACATCAACTGTCTCCGGTTCCACTCCAGCGATTTCACGTTCTCTTGAACTCTCTCTTCAAAGTCCTTTGCAACTTTCCCTCACGGTACTTGTTCGCTATCGCAATCGAGTCGATATTTAGCCTTAGATGAAGTTTATCACCCACTTTAGGCTGCACTTTCAAGCAACCCGACTCCAAGGAGCAGCCGAACCAACAGTGCCGCAATCCAGGACGGGACTCGCACCCTCTCTGGTTTATGGCCTCAATCGTAAGGACTTCGGACTCACGACACTGCTGGAAGACTACACCTATACGTCACATTTCGTAGCAGCCAAAGACTGAACGATTCGACGCTGGGCTCTTCTCGTTTCACTCGCCGTTACTAAGGGAATCCTGTTTAGTTTCTTTTCCTCCGCTAAATGATATGCTTAAGTTCAGCGGGTAATCACGACTGAGTTCAGGTTGAGAATAGCAAGACACGCACCGTTATAGCTAGAGCCGCGAGAAGCAGCAACTAGATCAAAACGAATCCCAGTATTCAGATGTAGAGAGCGACGAGCCTGTCTGACATACACCAAGATTAACACATCAGTAGACACGTTATGTGATACACGTCTTGATGGTAACCCAGCAAGTCAAGTTGGACGCCATTTGGCAGCTCCCTTCCACTGATATAAGAGTAGCGCGTCACATTACGAGTCGACTTACGTCGGGTCTCGACTTGTGATGCTTCGGACACTAGAACGAGATTAAGTCTCTGGTTAGAGGGACCTAATGTCATTCGACAAGCCTAGACCGCAATCAAGCAGCATTGGCAGTTAGATAGATATACAACCCTGAACCAGACGTACCGACTGGAGACCCAGTCGGTGCTATGCGTTCGAAATTTCACCACTCTAAGCGTCTGCAATTCGTGGTAAGTAACGCAGCAAGCTGCGTTCTTCATCGATACTCGATGCAACCGATCCATCGCTGAAGCTAGTACGTATTATCGAGATCTCGAAAGAACTCAACAAAAGATCTCTCTCCGAGAAGAGAATGCTTTTGAAACTAATCCAATCAGAAAAATAGTGGTGCTTAGCAATTGGCGCTGTCGTCCACTCCGAAGAGAGAGAAAGACAATCATTAAGACTATCGACAACGACCTGAATCTTGCCGCATATAGCCACCGAGCCACACAAGCACGGGAGTTTTTGTGTCGAGACGCAACACGGCACCAGAAAATGGTGCACGCATCGCATTAAGTCAAGACGATACTGATTTTGGCAATTAGCTATCACGTTCCGAAACGAACAGCCATCAGTAACACGTCCATTGAGGCGACATCTCAACTGGAACGTTGACGTGGCCGAGACGCGCTTCTCTCGAAGCACACCTCTAAAGGTTGTGGAATATCACGTGCTCATTCGAGACGGCGATGATCCAGCTGCAGGTTCACCTACAGCTACCTTGTTACGACTTTTACCCGGTTCAAACCAATGCGATAAAAATGATTTCCGCAACAACGAAGTCGTGAAACCTCGAAGCGACAGTCCTCACTCTTCTCGAATCAGTTCAGTCCCGGATAGCGACGGGCGGTGTGTACAAAGGGCAGGGACGTAATCAACGTGAGCTGATGACTCACACTTACTAGGCATTCCTC
Organism: Caenorhabditis zanzibari; assembly: GCA_963966625.1. Taxonomy (NCBI): domain Eukaryota; kingdom Metazoa; phylum Nematoda; class Chromadorea; order Rhabditida; family Rhabditidae; genus Caenorhabditis; species Caenorhabditis zanzibari. Next base: position 4,751,684 of record OZ016470.1, on the reverse strand, counting down.
GTTTAAGGGCAATAATTACAATACCCTATCCCGGACATGGAAGAATTTCAACGGTTTACCGATACCTTTCGGCATAGGAAAAACCCGCTGACTCCACCAGTGTAGCACGCGTGCAGCCCCGGACATCTAAGGGCATCACAGACCTGTTATCGCTCAATCTCGTGCGGCTAAACACCGCTTATCCCTCTAAGAAGTTATACGAACCCGAAGATTCGGCAACTATTTAGCAGGCTAGAGTCTCGCTCGTTATCGGAATAAACCAGACAAATCACTCCACCAACTAAGAACGGCCATGCACCACCAACCACCAAATCGAGAAAGAGCTTTCAATCTGTCAGTCCTAATGGTGTCCGGACCGGGTGAGTTTTCCCGTGTTGAGTCAAATTAAGCCGCAAGCTCCACGCCTTGTGGTGCCCTTCCGTCAATTTCTTTAAGTTTCAGCTTTGCAACCATACTACCCCCGGAACCGAAAGACTTTCGTTTCCGGATAGCTCCTCGGCAGGGCACAAACCCTCCGAATCGCGAGATGGCATCGTTTACGGTCAGAACTAGGGCGGTATCTAATCGCCTTCGAACCTCTGACTTTCGTTCTTGATTAATGAAGACATTCTTGGCAAATGCTTTCGCTGTTGGGCGTCTCACTACGGTCCACGAATTTCACCTCTCGCGTAATGATACGAATGCCCCCGGTTTGTCCCTCTTAACCATTAAATCAGTTCTAGAACCAACAAAAAGAACCGAAGTCCTGTTTCATTATTCCATGATGAGCTATTCAAGCAAGCGCTTGTATTGAGCACTCTGATTTATTCAAGGTAAACCTGTTGGCAGTTGAAGGGCGAACCCAACCTCAAACCAGCAAATTAGAAGTCACGACTACAGTTGACGCAAATTGCGAACTGCAGCACGTAACCTAGATCCAACTACGAGCTTTTTAACCGCAGCAATAACGAGATACACTAGGAGAGCTGGAATTACCGCGGCTGCTGGCACCAGACTTGCCCTCTCCTTGCTACTCGAAGAATCATTTGTATTCAACTCATTGAAATAACTCATCCAAAAGGATGAGTCTTTATATTTTTAGTCACTATCTCATACTCAACAGTGGATAAGTTTCGCGCCTGCTGCCTTCCTTGGACGTGGTAGCCGTTTCTAAGGCTCCCTCTCCGGAGTCGAACCCTTATTCTCCGTTACCCGTAACAACCATGGTAGTCCAATAAACTACCATCTAGTTGAAAGGGCAGACACCCTTTTCGGATAAAGTCAGTCGAAACTGACAATAAACTGCTTTATTCAGAGTCAACAAACAACGTCCGAAAACGTTTGGTCTGTTCTAATAATTGCACCCCGCCTTACGTTGGGGTTTAGATACATGTATTAGCTCCAGTATTTCCGCAGTTATCCATATTAGAATTCCGAATAAGGTGATATCTGCTCTAATGAGCCGTACGCAATTTCATTGATGAATCAAAGCATGCATGGCTTAATCTTTTACTTGAGCATATCGCGCTGACAGAATCAATCAGGTATTACGCAGACTAGAAGTCTAGCGAGAAATTAATGCCAGCACTAGTATTCCGAAACAATTCAAACGACAAAGCCGTCAAATTGAGACTTCCTGACTAGTGGTCGACAAGTCTTATTCTCGTAAACGTGTCCCACACACAACAACGACCGATACCGCAATAACATTAGATTTTTGTACAGAAGAGATGCAGTTATTATGAAAGCAAATCACACGCATCGGTAAGCGAAACGCCTCGACGTTTCGACATACACAATTTAAGCGACTCGCTGCCACAGCACAAGACCCGAGAAATATCATCGAGCACAAGCGCTGGTGCGATTCATTTGGGAACCACAAAGTCCGTCAACGCCAACCGACACGATTGCAAATGCGTACTTAGCAGCCGCAGCTACCACATACACACTCACCACCGACCAGCCGACACGACCGCTGAGACAGACACACACTCAGCACGACTCTCACCCTCCTGACATATATAGGTCTCTCAATTTGTGTAGTGCACCCTCTTACATATCGCTCTATGAACAAGCAATTTTCACACTGACAGCGGTTAACGCGGCAGCCGCTGTGCCGACGGCACACACATTGCTGTCGCTGGGAGGCACTTTGAACGTGTTTTTCCGCTGTCTCGGGAGGGCACTTTTTTGTGTTTTATAGGCTTATGAAAATACCAAGTCTATAAAATACTCTTTCATATAAAAATCCAGCGTGAGTACCAGCTGGAAATTAATTTTTCCGGGTACAGCTAACAAAAGACTCAATCAAAGGATAGTCTCAACAGATCGCAGTATAAAAAGACTGCTCTACTGAATACAACACCTTGACCAAGAGACCAAGTCGTATGCAAGTGATTTAGCGCCCCGACATTGAACCAGAGTGATCTGGCGTTGGCAAGCGTCGCAGAGTTCACTACGACGCCAAGGCCATACATAGGGCATAAGCTCTCGTGTTGCCACGAGATAGAGATGCCTCCCGACACCGGGAAGCAAGAAATTTTCGCCTTGACAAGGCGAGATTCTAACTTAGAGGCGTTCAGTTATAATCTCTCAAATGGTAGCTTCAGACCATTGATCTGTCGATCAAGTCTATGAACCAAATGTTTGAACCCGCTGTTCCTCTCGTACTAAGCAGGATTACTTTCGCAATAACAAGTCAACAGTAGGGTAAAACTAACCTGTCTCACGACGGTCTAAACCCAGCTCACGTTCCCTATTAGTGGGTGAACAATCCAACGCTTGGCGAATTCTGCTTCGCAATGATAGGAAGAGCCGACATCGAAGGATCAAAAAGCAACGTCGCTATGGACGCTTGGCTGCCACAAGCCAGTTATCCCTGTGGTAACTTTTCTGACACCTCTTACCTGAAACAATCAGGATTAAAAGGATCGATAGGCCACGCTTTCGCGGTCTGTACTCGTACTGAAAGTCAAGATCAAGCAAGCTTTTGCCCTTTTGCTCTACGAGAGGTTTCCGTCCTCTCTGAGCTCGCCTTAGGACACCTACGTTACGATTTGGTAGATGTACCGCCCCAGTCAAACTCCCCGCTTGACACTGTCTTCGAGGAGAGTCACGGTGCCATAAAATGGCTCCGCTTAATGCTTCGAAAAGAGGTCGTGAAGCCAATTCTCTTTCAACCGAATAAGTAAAGAGTCGATGAAAGTGGTGGTATTTCACTGTCGACCGAAGTCTCCCACCTATGCTACACCTCTCATGACTCTTCACAATGTCAAACTAGAGTCAAGCTCAACAGGGTCTTCTTTCCCCGCTATTTTTGCCAAGCCCGTTCCCTTGGCTGTGGTTTCGCTAGAGAGTAGTTAGGGACAGTAGGAATCTCGTTAATCCATTCATGCGCGTCACTTTGCGATTGTTCGGGGTAACTGCGACCTCTTACTTGAGTAGCCGTCTGCTTTTCAGCGATCGCAGGTAGTTGTGGTATAGCATGTTAGCATTACCCGAATGGAACGTGACACTTAGAAGCGGGCATGTGTCGGACGTCTGCCACCAACAACTCTCCGGCTAGTAGCTTTCCAGACGTGGGGAACCTAAGTTGCCCACGCTTTCTTCCACTGTATCTGCCTTACTCCTTCTGAGGCTGGCTGGGCCTATTTGACTCACCGCCCACCGGGTTTGGAGGTAGCCGTCATTTCCACCCGTCACCTCGCGCCCACCTTGAGCTCATCCCGCCGTCATTGAGGTGGTGCTACGTGCGCTCCTAGAGTTCACTTCTGGCATGCACCCCTCTCTTGCAGTCGTCATGGTGGTTACTACCGATGCTGCAACCTTAACGCATCGAAACCTGTGGGCGAATCCAGGTATCCGGCTGCAGTGTCGGAGCTATGCTTCTGGTCTAAGATAGCGGTCCTTACGGGAGATGCTTCCCTTCTCGGTTCTCGCTATTTTGGTGCCTGGTTCCGGTACCCCTACGTTTGGGATTGGAGTTAGGCTTCGGTGCGTTCAGGAAGTCCTTTCGTCGGCCAGACAGGGCCTACCAGCAACGTAGCTAGCGTTGTTGTCAGACTGTCCTTGCGGCCTAGTAGGACCCTTTCTTGCTATTCGTCCTGAACGTGGTCACCAGAGACAGTGTCTTTGGTTTGCGGTTTCCGGCTAGTTCCAGCGGATCCTTCGCTGTCCCTACCATATGTCTCGTCTCGACGGGGGGGAGCTAATGACCTTCGTATGCGGTTCCTCACCTTACCGATGTCGGACGCCAAATTTGCCGTGCATCTACCCTGGCTACTTTGTTGCGGCTGTGGGGGTAGGTTCCATAGGATCCACAGGTGTTGTTAGCTCGGTTAGTGACCTCCGGACGGCCGTGGACGCACGCGTCGGCGAGCCGACTGTGAACCCGACGACCGCCTTCCGCACACTGTATTCGCGCCGGCGCCACCCTTGTCGCAACCCTCTGAGCGGCTCCGAGGAGTCCTTGGGTGTATCAATGGGATCAGAGGCGGCAGTGTGGTCCCCGTGAGGCTTTCCAAAATCTGTACTTGTCTCCGGGGCACCGTAAGATTGGTTCAGCTAGCATCAGCGGAACTATGAGGGTGAAGGGCGCCGAACTCTTTACTCTCGTCCCCTGCTTCAAATCATTCCCTTTTTACTAAGCGTGCCATCTCCCCGCGGTTAGGTATCCGACACCCCTTTCATCGGGAATGATTATCCACAGGTTATTTACTCACGGACGTTCGTGGAAGGTTAGCCACGACGGTTTTTGGATTTGGTTTGGCCCCCAGTCGGGCTGCAGCATCTGTAGACCTCGGTGGTTATTCCGCCTAGTGCCTTACGGGGCTAGGCCGCCTTTGAGTTCAGCAGGTACTGTTCCCCGCGTGGTAGCGTTCGCGGTGTGAGGTATCACTCTATTAGCTCATTATCTCTGTTTACCCGATATTGGCATCGAGCCGCCCGATCTGTCAAACTATTGTCGATCTACGTGAGATATTTGGACCAGTTAGCACGACCCGTTCCTCGCCAACACTGAAAGTGAGGGGGCCGATCCAGTGAGGAACCATTCATGCGCGTCACCAGTTAAATGACGAGGCATTTGGCTACCTTAAGAGAGTCATAGTTACTCCCGCCGTTTACCCGCGCTTACTCGAATTACTACGATTTAACATTCAGAGCACTGGGCAGAAATCAGTGACAGTCAACGTCCGCAAGGACCATCTGTCACCTCTGTTTTAATTAGACAGTCGGATTCCCTGAGTCCGTACCGGTTCCAGTACGGTTGTTTAGATGAGCGATCAGAATACTAGGACCGAGGTCCAAGCACACACCAGTAAGCGTCCACAAGCAAGCACTATCACTAGTCCGCCATCAGCCCGAAAGCATCAAGCAGACAGAATAGCGCCGGACAAGCATCAACCAACTGGCCAATCGTTCCAACCACTGGAGCCAATCCTTTTCCCGAAGTTACGGATCTAGTTTGCCGACTTCCCTTACCTACATTATTCTATTCTAGAGGCTGTTCACCTTGGAGACCTAATGCGGATATCGGTACGATTGAGTGCAAATTAATAGCCTCCCTTGGTGTTTTAAGGGCCGTTCAAAGAGCACGAGACACCACAGAAACCGCGGTGCTTTTCGGAAACAACGTCCCCATCTCTGGCTGAACCAATTCCAGGGAGTCCGTTCCTTAACTAGAGAAGAAAACTCTAGCTCGGTCTTTGAGCGACTAACCAAGTTCGAATGCGTTACCGCGCTTGTGCTCCGAAGAACACAATCTTTGCATCTCAGTTAGGGAATATTAACCCTATTCCCTTTCGACAAACGGGGACCAAAAGCAAGCTTTTCGCCACCGATGATACAAGGCGTTCGCCAGTACCTTAGGATCGACTGACCCACATCCAACTACTGTTCACGTGGAACCCTTCTCCACTTCAGTCTTCAAGGATCGAACTTGAATATTTGCTACTACCATTACGATCTGCACTGACGGAAGCTCCAGCCAAGCCCACGCTCATAGCCTTCAACGCAACCGCCACGACCTTCCTACTCGTTACGACTTGGCGTTAGACAACGCACATGTCGCAACGGCGGAGTATAGGTCTCTCGCTTAAGCGCCATCCATTTTCAGGGCTAGTTGATTCGGCAGGTGAGTTGTTACACACTCCTTAGCGGATACCGACTTCCATGGCCACCGTCCTGCTGTCAATATCAACCAACACCTTTTGTGGGGTCTCATGAGCAAGAAGTTAGGCACCTTAACTCCACGTTTGGTTCATCCCACAGCGCCAGTTCTGCTTACCAAAAATGGCCCACTTGGACCTCGCATTCACGTTGACAGTTCACTAAAGAAACTGCAACTTCATATCCATTGAAAGTTTGAGAATAGGTTGAGGGCATTACGCCCCCAAGGCCTCTAATCATTAGCTTTACCGAATATAACTGCCAGAGATCCAGCTATCCTGAGGGAAACTTCGGAAGGAACCAGCTACTAGATGGTTCGATTAGTCTTTCGCCCCTATACCCAAGTCTATCGATCGATTTGCACGTCAGAACCGATACGGACTTCCACCAGAGTTTCCTCTGGCTTCATCCTGCTCAGGCATAGTTCACCATCTTTCGGGTCGTTTGCCAACTGCTCAACCTCTGCACAGTCACAAGTGACACGTACAGGGCCGTGGTGCGCAACACTCCGAAGAGCGCAGATCCCACGTCGGCCAATTCGAGACTGACCTTCACTTTCATTTCGCCGCAAGGTTTTACCACCCTTTGACTCGCAGTAGACAAGCACTCCGCAATCCGTGTTTCAAGACGGGTCGGAAACGTCGTCGACTTTCACACCGACGTCACACACACTAGCGTAACTAAACGCTAGCCACCACGAACTAACGACCGACAACAAGACACCGACTCTTGCGAGCTGGGCAACACTGTCGGGCAAGAACGAGCAGCCAACGCCGTCGGCATAGCATAGGAAACGACATCCGGCAACGATCACAACTAAGCGACCAGTCACCAAAATTGTCTCCAAGCAACATCAACTGTCTCCGGTTCCACTCCAGCGATTTCACGTTCTCTTGAACTCTCTCTTCAAAGTCCTTTGCAACTTTCCCTCACGGTACTTGTTCGCTATCGCAATCGAGTCGATATTTAGCCTTAGATGAAGTTTATCACCCACTTTAGGCTGCACTTTCAAGCAACCCGACTCCAAGGAGCAGCCGAACCAACAGTGCCGCAATCCAGGACGGGACTCGCACCCTCTCTGGTTTATGGCCTCAATCGTAAGGACTTCGGACTCACGACACTGCTGGAAGACTACACCTATACGTCACATTTCGTAGCAGCCAAAGACTGAACGATTCGACGCTGGGCTCTTCTCGTTTCACTCGCCGTTACTAAGGGAATCCTGTTTAGTTTCTTTTCCTCCGCTAAATGATATGCTTAAGTTCAGCGGGTAATCACGACTGAGTTCAGGTTGAGAATAGCAAGACACGCACCGTTATAGCTAGAGCCGCGAGAAGCAGCAACTAGATCAAAACGAATCCCAGTATTCAGATGTAGAGAGCGACGAGCCTGTCTGACATACACCAAGATTAACACATCAGTAGACACGTTATGTGATACACGTCTTGATGGTAACCCAGCAAGTCAAGTTGGACGCCATTTGGCAGCTCCCTTCCACTGATATAAGAGTAGCGCGTCACATTACGAGTCGACTTACGTCGGGTCTCGACTTGTGATGCTTCGGACACTAGAACGAGATTAAGTCTCTGGTTAGAGGGACCTAATGTCATTCGACAAGCCTAGACCGCAATCAAGCAGCATTGGCAGTTAGATAGATATACAACCCTGAACCAGACGTACCGACTGGAGACCCAGTCGGTGCTATGCGTTCGAAATTTCACCACTCTAAGCGTCTGCAATTCGTGGTAAGTAACGCAGCAAGCTGCGTTCTTCATCGATACTCGATGCAACCGATCCATCGCTGAAGCTAGTACGTATTATCGAGATCTCGAAAGAACTCAACAAAAGATCTCTCTCCGAGAAGAGAATGCTTTTGAAACTAATCCAATCAGAAAAATAGTGGTGCTTAGCAATTGGCGCTGTCGTCCACTCCGAAGAGAGAGAAAGACAATCATTAAGACTATCGACAACGACCTGAATCTTGCCGCATATAGCCACCGAGCCACACAAGCACGGGAGTTTTTGTGTCGAGACGCAACACGGCACCAGAAAATGGTGCACGCATCGCATTAAGTCAAGACGATACTGATTTTGGCAATTAGCTATCACGTTCCGAAACGAACAGCCATCAGTAACACGTCCATTGAGGCGACATCTCAACTGGAACGTTGACGTGGCCGAGACGCGCTTCTCTCGAAGCACACCTCTAAAGGTTGTGGAATATCACGTGCTCATTCGAGACGGCGATGATCCAGCTGCAGGTTCACCTACAGCTACCTTGTTACGACTTTTACCCGGTTCAAACCAATGCGATAAAAATGATTTCCGCAACAACGAAGTCGTGAAACCTCGAAGCGACAGTCCTCACTCTTCTCGAATCAGTTCAGTCCCGGATAGCGACGGGCGGTGTGTACAAAGGGCAGGGACGTAATCAACGTGAGCTGATGACTCACACTTACTAGGCATTCCTCGTTTAAGGGCAATAATTACAATACCCTATCCCGGACATGGAAGAATTTCAACGGTTTACCGATACCTTTCGGCATAGGAAAAACCCGCTGACTCCACCAGTGTAGCACGCGTGCAGCCCCGGACATCTAAGGGCATCACAGACCTGTTATCGCTCAATCTCGTGCGGCTAAACACCGCTTATCCCTCTAAGAAGTTATACGAACCCGAAGATTCGCCAACTATTTAGCAGGCTAGAGTCTCGCTCGTTATCGGAATAAACCAGACAAATCACTCCACCAACTAAGAACGGCCATGCACCACCAACCACCAAATCGAGAAAGAGCTTTCAATCTGTCAGTCCTAATGGTGTCCGGACCGGGTGAGTTTTCCCGTGTTGAGTCAAATTAAGCCGCAAGCTCCACGCCTTGTGGTGCCCTTCCGTCAATTTCTTTAAGTTTCAGCTTTGCAACCATACTACCCCCCGGAACCGAAAGACTTTCGTTTCCGGATAGCTCCTCGGCAGGGCAAAAACCCTCCGAATCGCGAGATGGCATCGTTTACGGTCAGAACTAGGGCGGTATCTAATCGCCTTCGAACCTCTGACTTTCGTTCTTGATTAATGAAGACATTCTTGGCAAATGCTTTCGCTGTTGGGCGTCTCACTACGGTCCACGAATTTCACCTCTCGCGTAATGATACGAATGCCCCCGGTTTGTCCCTCTTAACCATTAAATCAGTTCTAGAACCAACAAAAAGAACCGAAGTCCTGTTTCATTATTCCATGATGAGCTATTCAAGCAAGCGCTTGTATTGAGCACTCTGATTTATTCAAGGTAAACCTGTTGGCAGTTGAAGGGCGAACCCAACCTCAAACCAGCAAATTAGAAGTCACGACTACAGTTGACGCAAATTGCGAACTGCAGCACGTAACCTAGATCCAACTACGAGCTTTTTAACCGCAGCAATAACGAGATACACTAGGAGAGCTGGAATTACCGCGGCTGCTGGCACCAGACTTGCCCTCTCCTTGCTACTCGAAGAATCATTTGTATTCAACTCATTGAAATAACTCATCCAAAAGGATGAGTCTTTATATTTTTAGTCACTATCTCATACTCAACAGTGGATAAGTTTCGCGCCTGCTGCCTTCCTTGGACGTGGTAGCCGTTTCTAAGGCTCCCTCTCCGGAGTCGAACCCTTATTCTCCGTTACCCGTAACAACCATGGTAGTCCAATAAACTACCATCTAGTTGAAAGGGCAGACACCCTTTTCGGATAAAGTCAGTCGAAACTGACAATAAACTGCTTTATTCAGAGTCAACAAACAACGTCCGAAAACGTTTGGTCTGTTCTAATAATTGCACCCCGCCTTACGTTGGGGTTTAGATACATGTATTAGCTCCAGTATTTCCGCAGTTATCCATATTAGAATTCCGAATAAGGTGATATCTGCTCTAATGAGCCGTACGCAACTTCATTGATGAATCAAAGCATGCATGGCTTAATCTTTTACTTGAGCATATCGCGCTGACAGAATCAATCAGGTATTACGCAGACTAGAAGTCTAGCGAGAAATTAATGCCAGCACTAGTATTCCGAAACAATTCAAACGACAAAGCCGTCAAATTGAGACTTCCTGACTAGTGGTCGACAAGTCTTATTCTCGTAAACGTGTCCCACACACAACAACGACCGATACCGCAATAACATTAGATTTTTGTACAGAAGAGATGCAGTTATTATGAAAGCAAATCACACGCATCGGTAAGCGAAACGCCTCGACGTTTCGACATACACAATTTAAGCGACTCGCTGCCACAGCACAAGACCCGAGAAATATCATCGAGCACAAGCGCTGGTGCGATTCATTTGGGAACCACAAAGTCCGTCAACGCCAACCGACACGATTGCAAATGCGTACTTAGCAGCCGCAGCTACCACATACACACTCACCACCGACCAGCCGACACGACCGCTGAGACAGACACACACTCAGCACGACTCTCACCCTCCTGACATATATAGGTCTCTCAATTTGTGTAGTGCACCCTCTTACATATCGCTCTATGAACAAGCAATTTTCACACTGACAGCGGTTAACGCGGCAGCCGCTGTGCCGACGGCACACACATTGCTGTCGCTGGGAGGCACTTTGAACGTGTTTTTCCGCTGTCTCGGGAGGGCACTTTTTTGTGTTTTATAGGCTTATGAAAATACCAAGTCTATAAAATACTCTTTCATATAAAAATCCAGCGTGAGTACCAGCTGGAAATTAATTTTTCCGGGTACAGCTAACAAAAGACTCAATCAAAGGATAGTCTCAACAGATCGCAGTATAAAAAGACTGCTCTACTGAATACAACACCTTGACCAAGAGACCAAGTCGTATGCAAGTGATTTAGCGCCCCGACATTGAACCAGAGTGATCTGGCGTTGGCAAGCGTCGCAGAGTTCACTACGACGCCAAGGCCATACATAGGGCATAAGCTCTCGTGTTGCCACGAGATAGAGATGCCTCCCGACACCGGGAAGCAAGAAATTTTCGCCTTGACAAGGCGAGATTCTAACTTAGAGGCGTTCAGTTATAATCTCTCAAATGGTAGCTTCAGACCATTGATCTGTCGATCAAGTCTATGAACCAAATGTTTGAACCCGCTGTTCCTCTCGTACTAAGCAGGATTACTTTCGCAATAACAAGTCAACAGTAGGGTAAAACTAACCTGTCTCACGACGGTCTAAACCCAGCTCACGTTCCCTATTAGTGGGTGAACAATCCAACGCTTGGCGAATTCTGCTTCGCAATGATAGGAAGAGCCGACATCGAAGGATCAAAAAGCAACGTCGCTATGGACGCTTGGCTGCCACAAGCCAGTTATCCCTGTGGTAACTTTTCTGACACCTCTTACCTGAAACAATCAGGATTAAAAGGATCGATAGGCCACGCTTTCGCGGTCTGTACTCGTACTGAAAGTCAAGATCAAGCAAGCTTTTGCCCTTTTGCTCTACGAGAGGTTTCCGTCCTCTCTGAGCTCGCCTTAGGACACCTACGTTACGATTTGGTAGATGTACCGCCCCAGTCAAACTCCCCGCTTGACACTGTCTTCGAGGAGAGTCACGGTGCCATAAAATGGCTCCGCTTAATGCTTCGAAAAGAGGCCGTGAAGCCAATTCTCTTTCAACCGAATAAGTAAAGAGTCGATGAAAGTGGTGGTATTTCACTGTCGACCGAAGTCTCCCACCTATGCTACACCTCTCATGACTCTTCACAATGTCAAACTAGAGTCAAGCTCAACAGGGTCTTCTTTCCCCGCTATTTTTGCCAAGCCCGTTCCCTTGGCTGTGGTTTCGCTAGAGAGTAGTTAGGGACAGTAGGAATCTCGTTAATCCATTCATGCGCGTCACTTTGCGATTGTTCGGGGTAACTGCGACCTCTTACTTGAGTAGCCGTCTGCTTTTCAGCGATCGCAGGTAGTTGTGGTATAGCATGTTAGCATTACCCGAATGGAACGTGACACTTAGAAGCGGGCATGTGTCGGACGTCTGCCACCAACAACTCTCCGGCTAGTAGCTTTCCAGACGTGGGGAACCTAAGTTGCCCACGCTTTCTTCCACTGTATCTGCCTTACTCCTTCTGAGGCTGGCTGGGCCTATTTGACTCACCGCCCACCGGGTTTGGAGGTAGCCGTCATTTCCACCCGTCACCTCGCGCCCACCTTGAGCTCATCCCGCCGTCATTGAGGTGGTGCTACGTGCGCTCCTAGAGTTCACTTCTGGCATGCACCCCTCTCTTGCAGTCGTCATGGTGGTTACTACCGATGCTGCAACCTTAACGCATCGAAACCTGTGGGCGAATCCAGGTATCCGGCTGCAGTGTCGGAGCTATGCTTCTGGTCTAAGATAGCGGTCCTTACGGGAGATGCTTCCCTTCTCGGTTCTCGCTATTTTGGTGCCTGGTTCCGGTACCCCTACGTTTGGGATTGGAGTTAGGCTTCGGTGCGTTCAGGAAGTCCTTTCGTCGGCCAGACAGGGCCTACCAGCAACGTAGCTAGCGTTGTTGTCAGACTGTCCTTGCGGCCTAGTAGGACCCTTTCTTGCTATTCGTCCTGAACGTGGTCACCAGAGACAGTGTCTTTGGTTTGCGGTTTCCGGCTAGTTCCAGCGGATCCTTCGCTGTCCCTACCATATGTCTCGTCTCGACGGGGGGGAGCTAATGACCTTCGTATGCGGTTCCTCACCTTACCGATGTCGGACGCCAAATTTGCCGTGCATCTACCCTGGCTACTTTGTTGCGGCTGTGGGGGTAGGTTCCATAGGATCCACAGGTGTTGTTAGCTCGGTTAGTGACCTCCGGACGGCCGTGGACGCACGCGTCGGCGAGCCGACTGTGAACCCGACGACCGCCTTCCGCACACTGTATTCGCGCCGGCGCCACCCTTGTCGCAACCCTCTGAGCGGCTCCGAGGAGTCCTTGGGTGTATCAATGGGATCAGAGGCGGCAGTGTGGTCCCCGTGAGGCTTTCCAAAATCTGTACTTGTCTCCGGGGCACCGTAAGATTGGTTCAGCTAGCATCAGCGGAACTATGAGGGTGAAGGGCGCCGAACTCTTTACTCTCGTCCCCTGCTTCAAATCATTCCCTTTTTACTAAGCGTGCCATCTCCCCGCGGTTAGGTATCCGACACCCCTTTCATCGGGAATGATTATCCACAGGTTATTTACTCACGGACGTTCGTGGAAGGTTAGCCACGACGGTTTTTGGATTTGGTTTGGCCCCCAGTCGGGCTGCAGCATCTGTAGACCTCGGTGGTTATTCCGCCTAGTGCCTTACGGGGCTAGGCCGCCTTTGAGTTCAGCAGGTACTGTTCCCCGCGTGGTAGCGTTCGCGGTGTGAGGTATCACTCTATTAGCTCATTATCTCTGTTTACCCGATATTGGCATCGAGCCGCCCGATCTGTCAAACTATTGTCGATCTACGTGAGATATTTGGACCAGTTAGCACGACCCGTTCCTCGCCAACACTGAAAGTGAGGGGGCCGATCCAGTGAGGAACCATTCATGCGCGTCACCAGTTAAATGACGAGGCATTTGGCTACCTTAAGAGAGTCATAGTTACTCCCGCCGTTTACCCGCGCTTACTCGAATTACTACGATTTAACATTCAGAGCACTGGGCAGAAATCAGTGACAGTCAACGTCCGCAAGGACCATCTGTCACCTCTGTTTTAATTAGACAGTCGGATTCCCTGAGTCCGTACCGGTTCCAGTACGGTTGTTTAGATGAGCGATCAGAATACTAGGACCGAGGTCCAAGCACACACCAGTAAGCGTCCACAAGCAAGCACTATCACTAGTCCGCCATCAGCCCGAAAGCATCAAGCAGACAGAATAGCGCCGGACAAGCATCAACCAACTGGCCAATCGTTCCAACCACTGGAGCCAATCCTTTTCCCGAAGTTACGGATCTAGTTTGCCGACTTCCCTTACCTACATTATTCTATTCTAGAGGCTGTTCACCTTGGAGACCTAATGCGGATATCGGTACGATTGAGTGCAAATTAATAGCCTCCCTTGGTGTTTTAAGGGCCGTTCAAAGAGCACGAGACACCACAGAAACCGCGGTGCTTTTCGGAAACAACGTCCCCATCTCTGGCTGAACCAATTCCAGGGAGTCCGTTCCTTAACTAGAGAAGAAAACTCTAGCTCGGTCTTTGAGCGACTAACCAAGTTCGAATGCGTTACCGCGCTTGTGCTCCGAAGAACACAATCTTTGCATCTCAGTTAGGGAATATTAACCCTATTCCCTTTCGACAAACGGGGACCAAAAGCAAGCTTTTCGCCACCGATGATACAAGGCGTTCGCCAGTACCTTAGGATCGACTGACCCACATCCAACTACTGTTCACGTGGAACCCTTCTCCACTTCAGTCTTCAAGGATCGAACTTGAATATTTGCTACTACCATTACGATCTGCACTGACGGAAGCTCCAGCCAAGCCCACGCTCATAGCCTTCAACGCAACCGCCACGACCTTCCTACTCGTTACGACTTGGCGTTAGACAACGCACATGTCGCAACGGCGGAGTATAGGTCTCTCGCTTAAGCGCCATCCATTTTCAGGGCTAGTTGATTCGGCAGGTGAGTTGTTACACACTCCTTAGCGGATACCGACTTCCATGGCCACCGTCCTGCTGTCAATATCAACCAACACCTTTTGTGGGGTCTCATGAGCAAGAAGTTAGGCACCTTAACTCCACGTTTGGTTCATCCCACAGCGCCAGTTCTGCTTACCAAAAATGGCCCACTTGGACCTCGCATTCACGTTGACAGTTCACTAAAGAAACTGCAACTTCATATCCATTGAAAGTTTGAGAATAGGTTGAGGGCATTACGCCCCCAAGGCCTCTAATCATTAGCTTTACCGAATATAACTGCCAGAGATCCAGCTATCCTGAGGGAAACTTCGGAAGGAACCAGCTACTAGATGGTTCGATTAGTCTTTCGCCCCTATACCCAAGTCTATCGATCGATTTGCACGTCAGAACCGATACGGACTTCCACCAGAGTTTCCTCTGGCTTCATCCTGCTCAGGCATAGTTCACCATCTTTCGGGTCGTTTGCCAACTGCTCAACCTCTGCACAGTCACAAGTGACACGTACAGGGCCGTGGTGCGCAACACTCCGAAGAGCGCAGATCCCACGTCGGCCAATTCGAGACTGACCTTCACTTTCATTTCGCCGCAAGGTTTTACCACCCTTTGACTCGCAGTAGACAAGCACTCCGCAATCCGTGTTTCAAGACGGGTCGGAAACGTCGTCGACTTTCACACCGACGTCACACACACTAGCGTAACTAAACGCTAGCCACCACGAACTAACGACCGACAACAAGACACCGACTCTTGCGAGCTGGGCAACACTGTCGGGCAAGAACGAGCAGCCAACGCCGTCGGCATAGCATAGGAAACGACATCCGGCAACGATCACAACTAAGCGACCAGTCACCAAAATTGTCTCCAAGCAACATCAACTGTCTCCGGTTCCACTCCAGCGATTTCACGTTCTCTTGAACTCTCTCTTCAAAGTCCTTTGCAACTTTCCCTCACGGTACTTGTTCGCTATCGCAATCGAGTCGATATTTAGCCTTAGATGAAGTTTATCACCCACTTTAGGCTGCACTTTCAAGCAACCCGACTCCAAGGAGCAGCCGAACCAACAGTGCCGCAATCCAGGACGGGACTCGCACCCTCTCTGGTTTATGGCCTCAATCGTAAGGACTTCGGACTCACGACACTGCTGGAAGACTACACCTATACGTCACATTTCGTAGCAGCCAAAGACTGAACGATTCGACGCTGGGCTCTTCTCGTTTCACTCGCCGTTACTAAGGGAATCCTGTTTAGTTTCTTTTCCTCCGCTAAATGATATGCTTAAGTTCAGCGGGTAATCACGACTGAGTTCAGGTTGAGAATAGCAAGACACGCACCGTTATAGCTAGAGCCGCGAGAAGCAGCAACTAGATCAAAACGAATCCCAGTATTCAGATGTAGAGAGCGACGAGCCTGTCTGACATACACCAAGATTAACACATCAGTAGACACGTTATGTGATACACGTCTTGATGGTAACCCAGCAAGTCAAGTTGGACGCCATTTGGCAGCTCCCTTCCACTGATATAAGAGTAGCGCGTCACATTACGAGTCGACTTACGTCGGGTCTCGACTTGTGATGCTTCGGACACTAGAACGAGATTAAGTCTCTGGTTAGAGGGACCTAATGTCATTCGACAAGCCTAGACCGCAATCAAGCAGCATTGGCAGTTAGATAGATATACAACCCTGAACCAGACGTACCGACTGGAGACCCAGTCGGTGCTATGCGTTCGAAATTTCACCACTCTAAGCGTCTGCAATTCGTGGTAAGTAACGCAGCAAGCTGCGTTCTTCATCGATACTCGATGCAACCGATCCATCGCTGAAGCTAGTACGTATTATCGAGATCTCGAAAGAACTCAACAAAAGATCTCTCTCCGAGAAGAGAATGCTTTTGAAACTAATCCAATCAGAAAAATAGTGGTGCTTAGCAATTGGCGCTGTCGTCCACTCCGAAGAGAGAGAAAGACAATCATTAAGACTATCGACAACGACCTGAATCTTGCCGCATATAGCCACCGAGCCACACAAGCACGGGAGTTTTTGTGTCGAGACGCAACACGGCACCAGAAAATGGTGCACGCATCGCATTAAGTCAAGACGATACTGATTTTGGCAATTAGCTATCACGTTCCGAAACGAACAGCCATCAGTAACACGTCCATTGAGGCGACATCTCAACTGGAACGTTGACGTGGCCGAGACGCGCTTCTCTCGAAGCACACCTCTAAAGGTTGTGGAATATCACGTGCTCATTCGAGACGGCGATGATCCAGCTGCAGGTTCACCTACAGCTACCTTGTTACGACTTTTACCCGGTTCAAACCAATGCGATAAAAATGATTTCCGCAACAACGAAGTCGTGAAACCTCGAAGCGACAGTCCTCACTCTTCTCGAATCAGTTCAGTCCCGGATAGCGACGGGCGGTGTGTACAAAGGGCAGGGACGTAATCAACGTGAGCTGATGACTCACACTTACTAGGCATTCCTCGTTTAAGGGCAATAATTACAATACCCTATCCCGGACATGGAAGAATTTCAACGGTTTACCGATACCTTTCGGCATAGGAAAAACCCGCTGACTCCACCAGTGTAGCACGCGTGCAGCCCCGGACATCTAAGGGCATCACAGACCTGTTATCGCTCAATCTCGTGCGGCTAAACACCGCTTATCCCTCTAAGAAGTTATACGAACCCGAAGATTCGCCAACTATTTAGCAGGCTAGAGTCTCGCTCGTTATCGGAATAAACCAGACAAATCACTCCACCAACTAAGAACGGCCATGCACCACCAACCACCAAATCGAGAAAGAGCTTTCAATCTGTCAGTCCTAATGGTGTCCGGACCGGGTGAGTTTTCCCGTGTTGAGTCAAATTAAGCCGCAAGCTCCACGCCTTGTGGTGCCCTTCCGTCAATTTCTTTAAGTTTCAGCTTTGCAACCATACTACCCCCCGGAACCGAAAGACTTTCGTTTCCGGATAGCTCCTCGGCAGGGCAAAAACCCTCCGAATCGCGAGATGGCATCGTTTACGGTCAGAACTAGGGCGGTATCTAATCGCCTTCGAACCTCTGACTTTCGTTCTTGATTAATGAAGACATTCTTGGCAAATGCTTTCGCTGTTGGGCGTCTCACTACGGTCCACGAATTTCACCTCTCGCGTAATGATACGAATGCCCCCGGTTTGTCCCTCTTAACCATTAAATCAGTTCTAGAACCAACAAAAAGAACCGAAGTCCTGTTTCATTATTCCATGATGAGCTATTCAAGCAAGCGCTTGTATTGAGCACTCTGATTTATTCAAGGTAAACCTGTTGGCAGTTGAAGGGCGAACCCAACCTCAAACCAGCAAATTAGAAGTCACGACTACAGTTGACGCAAATTGCGAACTGCAGCACGTAACCTAGATCCAACTACGAGCTTTTTAACCGCAGCAATAACGAGATACACTAGGAGAGCTGGAATTACCGCGGCTGCTGGCACCAGACTTGCCCTCTCCTTGCTACTCGAAGAATCATTTGTATTCAACTCATTGAAATAACTCATCCAAAAGGATGAGTCTTTATATTTTTAGTCACTATCTCATACTCAACAGTGGATAAGTTTCGCGCCTGCTGCCTTCCTTGGACGTGGTAGCCGTTTCTAAGGCTCCCTCTCCGGAGTCGAACCCTTATTCTCCGTTACCCGTAACAACCATGGTAGTCCAATAAACTACCATCTAGTTGAAAGGGCAGACACCCTTTTCGGATAAAGTCAGTCGAAACTGACAATAAACTGCTTTATTCAGAGTCAACAAACAACGTCCGAAAACGTTTGGTCTGTTCTAATAATTGCACCCCGCCTTACGTTGGGGTTTAGATACATGTATTAGCTCCAGTATTTCCGCAGTTATCCATATTAGAATTCCGAATAAGGTGATATCTGCTCTAATGAGCCGTACGCAACTTCATTGATGAATCAAAGCATGCATGGCTTAATCTTTTACTTGAGCATATCGCGCTGACAGAATCAATCAGGTATTACGCAGACTAGAAGTCTAGCGAGAAATTAATGCCAGCACTAGTATTCCGAAACAATTCAAACGACAAAGCCGTCAAATTGAGACTTCCTGACTAGTGGTCGACAAGTCTTATTCTCGTAAACGTGTCCCACACACAACAACGACCGATACCGCAATAACATTAGATTTTTGTACAGAAGAGATGCAGTTATTATGAAAGCAAATCACACGCATCGGTAAGCGAAACGCCTCGACGTTTCGACATACACAATTTAAGCGACTCGCTGCCACAGCACAAGACCCGAGAAATATCATCGAGCACAAGCGCTGGTGCGATTCATTTGGGAACCACAAAGTCCGTCAACGCCAACCGACACGATTGCAAATGCGTACTTAGCAGCCGCAGCTACCACATACACACTCACCACCGACCAGCCGACACGACCGCTGAGACAGACACACACTCAGCACGACTCTCACCCTCCTGACATATATAGGTCTCTCAATTTGTGTAGTGCACCCTCTTACATATCGCTCTATGAACAAGCAATTTTCACACTGACAGCGGTTAACGCGGCAGCCGCTGTGCCGACGGCACACACATTGCTGTCGCTGGGAGGCACTTTGAACGTGTTTTTCCGCTGTCTCGGGAGGGCACTTTTTTGTGTTTTATAGGCTTATGAAAATACCAAGTCTATAAAATACTCTTTCATATAAAAATCCAGCGTGAGTACCAGCTGGAAATTAATTTTTCCGGGTACAGCTAACAAAAGACTCAATCAAAGGATAGTCTCAACAGATCGCAGTATAAAAAGACTGCTCTACTGAATACAACACCTTGACCAAGAGACCAAGTCGTATGCAAGTGATTTAGCGCCCCGACATTGAACCAGAGTGATCTGGCGTTGGCAAGCGTCGCAGAGTTCACTACGACGCCAAGGCCATACATAGGGCATAAGCTCTCGTGTTGCCACGAGATAGAGATGCCTCCCGACACCGGGAAGCAAGAAATTTTCGCCTTGACAAGGCGAGATTCTAACTTAGAGGCGTTCAGTTATAATCTCTCAAATGGTAGCTTCAGACCATTGATCTGTCGATCAAGTCTATGAACCAAATGTTTGAACCCGCTGTTCCTCTCGTACTAAGCAGGATTACTTTCGCAATAACAAGTCAACAGTAGGGTAAAACTAACCTGTCTCACGACGGTCTAAACCCAGCTCACGTTCCCTATTAGTGGGTGAACAATCCAACGCTTGGCGAATTCTGCTTCGCAATGATAGGAAGAGCCGACATCGAAGGATCAAAAAGCAACGTCGCTATGGACGCTTGGCTGCCACAAGCCAGTTATCCCTGTGGTAACTTTTCTGACACCTCTTACCTGAAACAATCAGGATTAAAAGGATCGATAGGCCACGCTTTCGCGGTCTGTACTCGTACTGAAAGTCAAGATCAAGCAAGCTTTTGCCCTTTTGCTCTACGAGAGGTTTCCGTCCTCTCTGAGCTCGCCTTAGGACACCTACGTTACGATTTGGTAGATGTACCGCCCCAGTCAAACTCCCCGCTTGACACTGTCTTCGAGGAGAGTCACGGTGCCATAAAATGGCTCCGCTTAATGCTTCGAAAAGAGGCCGTGAAGCCAATTCTCTTTCAACCGAATAAGTAAAGAGTCGATGAAAGTGGTGGTATTTCACTGTCGACCGAAGTCTCCCACCTATGCTACACCTCTCATGACTCTTCACAATGTCAAACTAGAGTCAAGCTCAACAGGGTCTTCTTTCCCCGCTATTTTTGCCAAGCCCGTTCCCTTGGCTGTGGTTTCGCTAGAGAGTAGTTAGGGACAGTAGGAATCTCGTTAATCCATTCATGCGCGTCACTTTGCGATTGTTCGGGGTAACTGCGACCTCTTACTTGAGTAGCCGTCTGCTTTTCAGCGATCGCAGGTAGTTGTGGTATAGCATGTTAGCATTACCCGAATGGAACGTGACACTTAGAAGCGGGCATGTGTCGGACGTCTGCCACCAACAACTCTCCGGCTAGTAGCTTTCCAGACGTGGGGAACCTAAGTTGCCCACGCTTTCTTCCACTGTATCTGCCTTACTCCTTCTGAGGCTGGCTGGGCCTATTTGACTCACCGCCCACCGGGTTTGGAGGTAGCCGTCATTTCCACCCGTCACCTCGCGCCCACCTTGAGCTCATCCCGCCGTCATTGAGGTGGTGCTACGTGCGCTCCTAGAGTTCACTTCTGGCATGCACCCCTCTCTTGCAGTCGTCATGGTGGTTACTACCGATGCTGCAACCTTAACGCATCGAAACCTGTGGGCGAATCCAGGTATCCGGCTGCAGTGTCGGAGCTATGCTTCTGGTCTAAGATAGCGGTCCTTACGGGAGATGCTTCCCTTCTCGGTTCTCGCTATTTTGGTGCCTGGTTCCGGTACCCCTACGTTTGGGATTGGAGTTAGGCTTCGGTGCGTTCAGGAAGTCCTTTCGTCGGCCAGACAGGGCCTACCAGCAACGTAGCTAGCGTTGTTGTCAGACTGTCCTTGCGGCCTAGTAGGACCCTTTCTTGCTATTCGTCCTGAACGTGGTCACCAGAGACAGTGTCTTTGGTTTGCGGTTTCCGGCTAGTTCCAGCGGATCCTTCGCTGTCCCTACCATATGTCTCGTCTCGACGGGGGGGAGCTAATGACCTTCGTATGCGGTTCCTCACCTTACCGATGTCGGACGCCAAATTTGCCGTGCATCTACCCTGGCTACTTTGTTGCGGCTGTGGGGGTAGGTTCCATAGGATCCACAGGTGTTGTTAGCTCGGTTAGTGACCTCCGGACGGCCGTGGACGCACGCGTCGGCGAGCCGACTGTGAACCCGACGACCGCCTTCCGCACACTGTATTCGCGCCGGCGCCACCCTTGTCGCAACCCTCTGAGCGGCTCCGAGGAGTCCTTGGGTGTATCAATGGGATCAGAGGCGGCAGTGTGGTCCCCGTGAGGCTTTCCAAAATCTGTACTTGTCTCCGGGGCACCGTAAGATTGGTTCAGCTAGCATCAGCGGAACTATGAGGGTGAAGGGCGCCGAACTCTTTACTCTCGTCCCCTGCTTCAAATCATTCCCTTTTTACTAAGCGTGCCATCTCCCCGCGGTTAGGTATCCGACACCCCTTTCATCGGGAATGATTATCCACAGGTTATTTACTCACGGACGTTCGTGGAAGGTTAGCCACGACGGTTTTTGGATTTGGTTTGGCCCCCAGTCGGGCTGCAGCATCTGTAGACCTCGGTGGTTATTCCGCCTAGTGCCTTACGGGGCTAGGCCGCCTTTGAGTTCAGCAGGTACTGTTCCCCGCGTGGTAGCGTTCGCGGTGTGAGGTATCACTCTATTAGCTCATTATCTCTGTTTACCCGATATTGGCATCGAGCCGCCCGATCTGTCAAACTATTGTCGATCTACGTGAGATATTTGGACCAGTTAGCACGACCCGTTCCTCGCCAACACTGAAAGTGAGGGGGCCGATCCAGTGAGGAACCATTCATGCGCGTCACCAGTTAAATGACGAGGCATTTGGCTACCTTAAGAGAGTCATAGTTACTCCCGCCGTTTACCCGCGCTTACTCGAATTACTACGATTTAACATTCAGAGCACTGGGCAGAAATCAGTGACAGTCAACGTCCGCAAGGACCATCTGTCACCTCTGTTTTAATTAGACAGTCGGATTCCCTGAGTCCGTACCGGTTCCAGTACGGTTGTTTAGATGAGCGATCAGAATACTAGGACCGAGGTCCAAGCACACACCAGTAAGCGTCCACAAGCAAGCACTATCACTAGTCCGCCATCAGCCCGAAAGCATCAAGCAGACAGAATAGCGCCGGACAAGCATCAACCAACTGGCCAATCGTTCCAACCACTGGAGCCAATCCTTTTCCCGAAGTTACGGATCTAGTTTGCCGACTTCCCTTACCTACATTATTCTATTCTAGAGGCTGTTCACCTTGGAGACCTAATGCGGATATCGGTACGATTGAGTGCAAATTAATAGCCTCCCTTGGTGTTTTAAGGGCCGTTCAAAGAGCACGAGACACCACAGAAACCGCGGTGCTTTTCGGAAACAACGTCCCCATCTCTGGCTGAACCAATTCCAGGGAGTCCGTTCCTTAACTAGAGAAGAAAACTCTAGCTCGGTCTTTGAGCGACTAACCAAGTTCGAATGCGTTACCGCGCTTGTGCTCCGAAGAACACAATCTTTGCATCTCAGTTAGGGAATATTAACCCTATTCCCTTTCGACAAACGGGGACCAAAAGCAAGCTTTTCGCCACCGATGATACAAGGCGTTCGCCAGTACCTTAGGATCGACTGACCCACATCCAACTACTGTTCACGTGGAACCCTTCTCCACTTCAGTCTTCAAGGATCGAACTTGAATATTTGCTACTACCATTACGATCTGCACTGACGGAAGCTCCAGCCAAGCCCACGCTCATAGCCTTCAACGCAACCGCCACGACCTTCCTACTCGTTACGACTTGGCGTTAGACAACGCACATGTCGCAACGGCGGAGTATAGGTCTCTCGCTTAAGCGCCATCCATTTTCAGGGCTAGTTGATTCGGCAGGTGAGTTGTTACACACTCCTTAGCGGATACCGACTTCCATGGCCACCGTCCTGCTGTCAATATCAACCAACACCTTTTGTGGGGTCTCATGAGCAAGAAGTTAGGCACCTTAACTCCACGTTTGGTTCATCCCACAGCGCCAGTTCTGCTTACCAAAAATGGCCCACTTGGACCTCGCATTCACGTTGACAGTTCACTAAAGAAACTGCAACTTCATATCCATTGAAAGTTTGAGAATAGGTTGAGGGCATTACGCCCCCAAGGCCTCTAATCATTAGCTTTACCGAATATAACTGCCAGAGATCCAGCTATCCTGAGGGAAACTTCGGAAGGAACCAGCTACTAGATGGTTCGATTAGTCTTTCGCCCCTATACCCAAGTCTATCGATCGATTTGCACGTCAGAACCGATACGGACTTCCACCAGAGTTTCCTCTGGCTTCATCCTGCTCAGGCATAGTTCACCATCTTTCGGGTCGTTTGCCAACTGCTCAACCTCTGCACAGTCACAAGTGACACGTACAGGGCCGTGGTGCGCAACACTCCGAAGAGCGCAGATCCCACGTCGGCCAATTCGAGACTGACCTTCACTTTCATTTCGCCGCAAGGTTTTACCACCCTTTGACTCGCAGTAGACAAGCACTCCGCAATCCGTGTTTCAAGACGGGTCGGAAACGTCGTCGACTTTCACACCGACGTCACACACACTAGCGTAACTAAACGCTAGCCACCACGAACTAACGACCGACAACAAGACACCGACTCTTGCGAGCTGGGCAACACTGTCGGGCAAGAACGAGCAGCCAACGCCGTCGGCATAGCATAGGAAACGACATCCGGCAACGATCACAACTAAGCGACCAGTCACCAAAATTGTCTCCAAGCAACATCAACTGTCTCCGGTTCCACTCCAGCGATTTCACGTTCTCTTGAACTCTCTCTTCAAAGTCCTTTGCAACTTTCCCTCACGGTACTTGTTCGCTATCGCAATCGAGTCGATATTTAGCCTTAGATGAAGTTTATCACCCACTTTAGGCTGCACTTTCAAGCAACCCGACTCCAAGGAGCAGCCGAACCAACAGTGCCGCAATCCAGGACGGGACTCGCACCCTCTCTGGTTTATGGCCTCAATCGTAAGGACTTCGGACTCACGACACTGCTGGAAGACTACACCTATACGTCACATTTCGTAGCAGCCAAAGACTGAACGATTCGACGCTGGGCTCTTCTCGTTTCACTCGCCGTTACTAAGGGAATCCTGTTTAGTTTCTTTTCCTCCGCTAAATGATATGCTTAAGTTCAGCGGGTAATCACGACTGAGTTCAGGTTGAGAATAGCAAGACACGCACCGTTATAGCTAGAGCCGCGAGAAGCAGCAACTAGATCAAAACGAATCCCAGTATTCAGATGTAGAGAGCGACGAGCCTGTCTGACATACACCAAGATTAACACATCAGTAGACACGTTATGTGATACACGTCTTGATGGTAACCCAGCAAGTCAAGTTGGACGCCATTTGGCAGCTCCCTTCCACTGATATAAGAGTAGCGCGTCACATTACGAGTCGACTTACGTCGGGTCTCGACTTGTGATGCTTCGGACACTAGAACGAGATTAAGTCTCTGGTTAGAGGGACCTAATGTCATTCGACAAGCCTAGACCGCAATCAAGCAGCATTGGCAGTTAGATAGATATACAACCCTGAACCAGACGTACCGACTGGAGACCCAGTCGGTGCTATGCGTTCGAAATTTCACCACTCTAAGCGTCTGCAATTCGTGGTAAGTAACGCAGCAAGCTGCGTTCTTCATCGATACTCGATGCAACCGATCCATCGCTGAAGCTAGTACGTATTATCGAGATCTCGAAAGAACTCAACAAAAGATCTCTCTCCGAGAAGAGAATGCTTTTGAAACTAATCCAATCAGAAAAATAGTGGTGCTTAGCAATTGGCGCTGTCGTCCACTCCGAAGAGAGAGAAAGACAATCATTAAGACTATCGACAACGACCTGAATCTTGCCGCATATAGCCACCGAGCCACACAAGCACGGGAGTTTTTGTGTCGAGACGCAACACGGCACCAGAAAATGGTGCACGCATCGCATTAAGTCAAGACGATACTGATTTTGGCAATTAGCTATCACGTTCCGAAACGAACAGCCATCAGTAACACGTCCATTGAGGCGACATCTCAACTGGAACGTTGACGTGGCCGAGACGCACTTCTCTCGAAGCACACCTCTAAAGGTTGTGGAATATC